>OZ022504.1:30239477-39791883 GCA_963989385.1 Ctena decussata | reverse complement strand
CGCTCGTCATATATCCACTTCATGACAGACCTCCAACCAGTGATATATTAGGCAAAAAAATCTATTTCTTAAATAATGTTTCTCTGATTCGCGGAATTTCCTTTGACGTGAGAGCAAATTATCATTAATGACTATTTCTCATGCTTGTATGCCAACACAACAAAATATTTCACATAGGCGACAGGGATCTACATACGTCTTCTAGTTTGCTTCCTATGACCACTGCAGCGGAGTTTACTGAACCTTTAATAAAATAAGATTCGGCTGAATCATTTCGCACCTATTTCCGTGCAATTTATTAACAAATACATGTTTGGAGACCCATAAAGGGTGCATTCTCAAACAGTGTAGTCACAAGTCAGACGCCACAAATGTGACTTCTGCTCTGAATCTACACTTTGTGACCTTAATATGTGATATTTTTAAAGATACATTAGCAAAAATGAAACGGACCTTACATCCCTTAAATTGGAAATGGGCCTGTCCAAAGGAAGGTAGTAGAATCCACTTGTCATAAAAAGTAAGGGGTACAAACTCAATATGTTTAAACCAGTTGGTTTATACATATTTCATTTTCAAGAATGCACATTACAATATATAAATGACAACAACGAAAAAGGTTGAGAACCAAAATCAGAATGAAGACACCGTTGGGCGGATATTGAGCCGCGAAACGAGACAACCAACAAGATAATGTGTGCCCAGTGCAGACTCAGATCAGTCTGGGCATCCGTCCATTCTGATCAGACTTTTTGATAAACATTTCAAGGGAAGTTAAGAGTTAAAGCTACCTCCATGCGGACAGCAAAGAGTCTGATCAGACAGGGTGGATGACAAGGCTAATCTGAGCCTTCGCAGGGTGCACATGCCATATTGTTGGTATTCTCGTGTTGCGACTCATTTATTCATGAACCAATTAACTCAGTGTAGTAACCATGTAGACTTGTCATCTGGAAGCTGCCATTTTGGCAGAAGTTAATGAAATATCGCAGATTATGACAATGGTTATACCTCTTTTGCATCGTAAGTTGGTTCACTTCATGTACGCAGCTTTTTCATGCAATATAAAGGCTATAAAGAGGGAGTCATCAGAAGGGCAGTGCCATAATATATATGTTTACTTATTAAATTCATTTTGAATTAGTGACGTTGCTGACACGAAATCAATTCTGTGTCGTGTGATAACTTGGTTAAAACTTAGGACGTAAGTAATATTTTCCATATATTCTTCACAGTAAATTTATTTTCTAAAAATTAAGTCAGATAGGTCTGAGCAAGCAATTCAGTCATAGATAAGCCTGCTCAGTGCCTGCACTGTTTGCCGTTCCATATGAATCTTTTGAATTCAGTACTGTATTCTAAAAACAAACTCTCCCATAATGGATAGTAACAGTAATGTTTTAGGTGATCCAATGTTTAGCATTTTTACGACATGCAGAGTGTTCCTGAGACGTTTCTTGCTCAAAATCGACATTCTTCATATGAGCCGCGACACGAGAAAACCAACAATGTGGTTGTGCGTCCTGCGCAGACTCAGGTCAGCCTGGGCATCCGCCAAGTCTGATCAGACCCTTTGTTAAGTGCTCAAAGGGTAGCTAAGATTCTTGGCTACCTCCATGCGGCCAGCGAAGACTCTGATCAGACTGGGCGGATGCCCAGGCTGATCTGAGTCTGCGCTGGCCGCACAACCACTTTGTTGGTTTTCTCACGTCGCGGCTCATATGGTATATATGCCTCATATGTCACATTCTTGACCTGAGAGTAATAAAGTCAATGCTCTGTTCTGTTCTGGTTCCCGAACCACCCAAAGTGTGTTGATTGGAATTTTACTGAGACTGTTGGTTAATGCGAGTGCCTCCGGTTGTAATTACTGCTGTGCCCGAAGCAACATTCCCTATCGAATCCCTGCCTACTGTTATTTTTCTCTGTATAAATTGTAGAACTGAAGCAATCGCTTCTTTAAGTAATAGCCTGAACAATGAGCCACTGAAACAATATAACAAGAAGTTGAATGCATTGTTGGTGTAGAAAAGCAGGCCTGCGATGGCAAAGAGCAACTCTTTGAGCACAACATTTTCTGGTGTATTGCGGCGTAATATAGAGCTGCCAAGCAATATAAAAACACCGACAGGCAATGTGGATAAGATGTAGAAAACGCTGATAGCAATAAGCATACTGTTTACTGATCGATTCACTTCTGATTGTTTCTTACGTGTGTTTGTATTCATTTCATTTCGTGGAGCAACGACTTTGTTTCTTGATAAAATGACCCTTAAAATCCTTATGTTGCTGATGAAAATTATTATCGCTGGAAAAATAGTTCTAATGAAAATAAACATAATTGACCATACTTTATAATAAAAACTAGCATGCCATCCACTTGCCGGCTCGCACTTAATGATGTATATGTATGAACTGTTGGTGATATTAGACCATTGATACGTTACTTGACGTTCCATCAAGAAATAATGCGACCCAATTGCCATTAAAAACAATGGTATTATTATGACAACCACATACCGAATCTTTTTTGAACAGCGGGTCCTTGCAAATATCGGCCGGACAACAGATACCTGACGGTCAACTGTAAACGCTGTAAGAAGCCACACTGAGGTGTTCGTCGCCACAAACTGAAGCCAGAGTTGCAATTTACATGTGACGTCATTCGTCTTCCGGTAGTCAGTTTCGGTTAGATGCACGAGCCATTCTCTCAGCAAACCTATATATAAAAGTGCCGTATCTGCGCATGCTAAGCTGGTGAGATAAATTGATGCAGAACTTTGGCGCATGCGCTTTCGCAATAACACGCAGATTGACAAAATATTTCCAATTGTACCTATCGTCAAGAGGATTGGAGAGAGCACAAGCCATAACGTCTCAGCAGCGTGGCACCGAGGGTCATCGAAGTTTTCACAAAGTGACGGGGAATATGATTTTGCCGATTTCGACATGATGTCCAAACTCTGATTGTGACGAAACGTAAAACGTGCTGATCGTGACAGGATATCGTTTCTGATGATAGGGGCTGCGTTTCAAACCTGACGAGCCAAACTTGCTGACTAAGACTTGGTTTAAGCCGGTTGATGATTTGGAACTAAATTTCTTAATTTTAGATTGTTTCCTGTATCTTAAGTCTTGTGAAAGAGAACTCTGGTCACTTCGTACCACATCTACTGCTGAAAATAAAGAACAAAGGACAACATTAACAAAATTACCAGAGAGAGAGAGAGAGAGAGAGAGAGAGATAAAGAAGTGTCCACTGGGAGGCAGGAGTCGAATCCACGCCGGTCGCGGCCACTGTGCCAAGCCACAACTCCCGACGACTGAGTCATAGTGCGTCTGAAAACAGAAGTTTATGGAACCATGAAAAGCTTCATTCTCTGCAAAAAGCGTTGGACAGTGTTACACAATTTAGTTGTTCATAAACAATCAGGTTTATGCGAGGTATATTTGGTTCATACCGATCAATATCAATGCTTGGCAATATTGTATGTCTTTATTTTAAATTTAACAATTTTTTACAGATCTTCCGGTTCAAGATAGATAATGGTACAGGTGTATGGTAGAAAATCACCTATAGTCTATAATCTCTATAATCACGCTGCAATCCATTTCAAACTCGAAATAAAAAAGAAATTCAAGATTATGTAAACAGGTAATAAAGGCCAAAACATAGCAAAGACGACTAAAAATGCATGCTAAGCATATTTATACCAACTTTCAGCTTTGTTACAGATAAACTGCTGGTTGGAACAAAACTCCCGAAAGAGGCCAAACCGAAATTTCTGTTTGGCCATTTTCGAGGAGTTTGGTTATAACTCTACAGTTATTTTATCTTAAAACAATAATACTGAAAGCTAATCTTGAGCACAGATACACTTTACATACACACAAATTGAGAACATTCCTTTTTTTTTTGCTAACAACTTAAACCAGCTTGATTCTTTTTCTTTTGTTTTCTTTATGAAATTGTGCGTTATTACAGCCATAAAAGCTGAACAGCAATGCACTGCATTGCTTGAGACAAGAAAAGTCATTTTACTTTCCTTGAATAAAACTTTTACTCGTAGACAATAAAGCTCATCAGTAATCTCCTTCATCTAATATCTAGTATCAAACTAATAACGCGCTAAAGACACATCAATGGATAAATACGTTTTTTATATTATTATTCGCTTCAATCAAATTGAAATAATTTCTGATATGAATGAAGATCATCTGGAAGCAAGGAACACATCAAAGAAACGAAAAATGAATATTAAATGACATATTTACTCTTTCTCTGTCTTAGTTGGCAGCTGAAACGACTGTTTTATTATGGTTTTATAATTACAATAACACGATTTATCTAAGCCAACGGTTTAAATATGACTAGGACAAACCTATGCAGATAAGAATCTTTAAAAAGTTCAAAACTGCAAAAGAAACATAGAGTTGCACAGAAAGTAGCATTGGGTCTTGGTGTTTATCTGTGTGGTAAATCTTGGCATTATGGATGGATGGATGGATGACTTGCGATTGTACATCCGTTTCAACAGTATATCAGTCTATCAGGAAGATGAGAGGGTAGTGATAAAAGGTTCTGTCCAATTTCATCCCGTTTAAGGTTGAAATATTTCCGCTTCTAGCGAAAACGAAAATCATGGCCGCTTGATCAACTGACTAGCGCATAACGACTGAGATACAAAAAAAATGCTTCTCTAGACATTATCGAATATAAAAAGATCGTGTCCCAGGTTTTAACATTTTAAAACCTAGGATCTAGGTTTGAAGAAAAAGTATTAAACCATGGGTATTTTTGTAAATTTAAATTTGCACTCAAACACTTTTTGACGATCTTAAACCAGGGATTAAATCCTTGATTTTAGACTTTTGTCGTTTTGAAACTTAAATCAAATATTTAAACCGCAGGTTTAAGAATCTTTTTTAAGTTTTTAAAAGTGAAACCTGGGGATTTGGAGATCTGAAACCGAAGCTGGAAATTCAAACCTTGGTTTGATTTTTTCCAACTAAGGTCAGGGGCACCATATCCAAGGAAAATTTGTAGGTTTTTGTTTTTTTGTAAGCATCCGCTAAAGGGATTATTGTTTGCGCAATTTGTTTTTTTCGTTTTGCTACTACTTCCGGCCCTTTCAACGCGGCAGTGCTGGCTTTTGTAACAACCATGGACAGATTTTGAAGTGTGATTTATACAACATCCCTGTCTCTTTAAAAGGGACTGCTTTTACGGCACTAATAGTGGTAAACAATCATGTTTCCGTCAAACTAACACACAGAGTCATTTTCTATTAAGCCCTTCCGGCAAAACATGGTTTCGTTAATTTTGGCATAAGAGTGCTATGATATCAATATGATCGCTGAATTTTCACCACAATATCGGTGCAACATCAGCCTACCTTATGGCTAAAGGATTTTTTAAAGTAGATCTAATTTCAAAGTTTAAATTCATTTATTTGAGACGCTGACTGAATGGTTGCGCAATGAAGGCATTTTGTCACATGTTTCTGTCACATGCGAACGGCGAAAAGGGAAGACAATAAGATAAACAGCAATTAGTTGAAGCTAGCAAACTTCGCGGTCGTACTGCTACAAACGTTCTTAGCACCTTAATATTTTCGATTATTTCATGAATCCGGCTATAGCGTACTCTTTATGCTACGAAATGACAGCTGTGACGTGTTTACAAATTTCTGATATTAGAACGTGTAAGTTTTCTTGCAGAGCCCTGTGTAACCGCACGGTTTGTTCTCCGTGAAAAAAAAAATACGCGTTGAAATTTACGAACGTACCAAACTGCACAAGGACATACATATGACGTTCTTCTTTGTCAATGTGTAGGTAGGCCTGACTTAATTCACATTTTCAAGCTGAGCCAAGACAAAGAGCGTATTCGCGGGCTGGAAGCATAACGTGCTAGCATGACTTGGTACATATGCAGGTCCACATTCAACACCTCTAGAAATATGAGTCATATGATGCGGCAGATTTTGACTGGTTTTCCAAACAGCACGTCATACTGGATTGTAGCAGTGATTTGAAAATTACAACCCAGCGGGGCACAACGTTGAAACAACGTTGAATCGACAATGATTCAACATTTTTGCATTGAATCAACTTTGACTGAACTTAGATATAATGGTGTTTACTTATGTTCAGCTCTAATATTGTTTACCAAGGGGAAAGTCATTTCCAGCCGACAAAAAAGATGAATTCAGTTTGTACAAAACAGTCCCATCTTTTTATTGCTGCACCAATAATAATATTTATAATTGTAATAGATATCTAATAAGTGCATCTGTAACTGGTTTGACCAACAACTAGCTACCCACAAGGCCACAAACCATTCAAGCTGACTCCTATTTGGGGAAATGGTTCTAATGAGGGGTCACAATGTATGTTTTGATAAAAAATATAGAAAATTATCCTTTAATTATCCCTTTTATCCTTCATATTTCTAGCACTGATAAGATACTAACCACACCAGCGGAAATAAAAAAAAAAACGTTTACTTGTCCAGAGACAAGTAAAAAGTCAAACTCCACATGTCCGGCAAAAAATTACTTGTATACAAGTGTAAATATGATATTTGCATTATTTTAAGGATAATTCAGTCATAAACATTATTTTGACAAATCTCATCTCTCATTAACAGCCTCAAATAAAATTGAATTAAGGCATTGTTTCTATTCTAAATTCATGTCTTAATAAATCAAATTTCTTTAATATTCTTAAAAACTGTACATTGTGACATATAAAAAATTTTCCGAGTAACTGTACAAATAAGAATAAAAAATGTGTGAACCCTGGTCAGACTGCTCCTCCTGCACACAATATTTGCCTAAGTATATTTTCTAAAACAAAAATCTAGATGTAATACGTAGTTGCCTTAGGACAAGTTCATGCACATTAAATTTTTTCAGTTTCCCTGAGTGAAATGAAAGAAGAAGAACGTGACTGGCATGGTATTTCCTCAGCCCTGAATTACTGACCACATACCATATTAATTTAGATAAACACCCTGGCTACCAGAAATAATGGTATACTGCCCTCCTATAGCCTCTGTGTTTGCCATCACTGAATTTTAGAATGGGGGTGGGGGGCATGAATTCCTGTTTGCTTCTTTTGAGGACGACGCAGATCTTCAAACGGGATGTACTCTTTTTCCTTTAAATACTGATCCCTTTTGAGAAAGGAGGCACAAACTTGGAACATAGCAGAATTTCTCCAACTGAAAGCAGATATCCTTTCACCATGTAACTCTGTTTATTACAAATATTTTGGCAGTGGCCGATTTTCTACTCTTTAGGGGCTAAGTAAAGCTCCCCTTTCGCAAAAAGCAATGCTCCGGAGTGTTTTATAGGATTACTACAATAAATATGATGGTGACCCTGTTTTACTAAGCAAATCAGGTTTCAAAGAAGAAAATATTTTCATGTATAGAATGGATCCAAGAACACGAGGGAATAGATTACTGACAATGAGGCAGAAGACTGTGCAGCTATAACTGTACCAAACCCTTAAAAATGAGAATCTACCTCCTTATTACAAAAAGGGAAATTTCAATGCAATGTGCAAATAGAAATAAAGGCAGTATGCTCCCATCATATGTATACAGTCCACAAGTCCACTTAAAACTTCTAGGCTGTCAGCTTATGATTATAAACAGCCATGCAGGATTGTGGCTATGATTCAAAACATCTTGATCGTATATCTTCTTGGACTGTAAGGCCCATTTATAATGAATGCAAGCAGGACTTGGCTAGCCAATTGAGTGCCCTCTTAAGATACAACCGTAACTTACTACTTACTTGCAAGAGGAGCCCCTTGGTCCAGTGGTGAGAGGGAGTCAGTTATGGTGCAGCTGGTAGCCGGAAGGTTGAAAGCTCAAACCCTGGCATTGCCATTCGGCAACTGGAAAACTTTCTCTCTCTCTGAACTCAGCAGTAAATGGTTACTTGTTACAAATCAGGAAAGGATAAGACCAGGAAAGAGGAGAGGGATGGGCTCCGCTTTTCATTTGCTTGTTCAAGATACAAGAACTTCCTCAGATGTATCATGGGGCAAGTTTAAAGATTCTAGCCTTTGCGGTTAGGTAGAAACTCAGATAAAGCCAACAGATGAATATTTTGTTTTATGTTCAATTAGCCGTTAGATGTAAGTCATGGTCCGACATGTATTACTGCTTTCAGTAGACCTCAGACGTATCTATGGAGCAAGTTTGAAGACCCTACCCCTTTCGGATACTTAGAAACTGAGCTAAAACGCAACAGATGAATATTTTTCTATGTTCAACCAACCGTGAAATATTGGTCTTGGCACAATATATATCACTGCTTTCAGTAGACTTTTTGCAGACATATCTGCAAAGCAAGTTTGAATACTCTACACCTTGCGGGTACTTAGAAACTGAGCTAAACGCAACAGGTGAGTATTTTTTCTACTTTCAACCAACCGTGAAATCTAGCCCATGGCCCGATATGCGTCGCTGTTTTCAGTTAATCTTCCTCAGACGTATCTAGAGCAAGTTTGAAGACTTTAGCCCATGTAGTAACTTAAAAACTAAGCTAAACACAGCAGTGAATAATTTTTTCTATGTTAAATCAACCATGAAATTTAGCCCATGTTCCAATATGCATTTTTTGTCCGACTGGAAAATTATGTACCCTTACCAAATAAAATCGATATTTGTGGATAAGATAGTGACAAATCAGTTGATTTTTTAATGGTTTTCTCATCTAGAGATAAGGTGTTGACGAATTGAAAACAAAATTTTGTGTGAGCTTGTCAGCTATAGATGCTACTGGCGTTCAAAAACGTGACTTCATTTAAAAAAAAGTACCCGAAATTGGGGAAAATTGCAATTTTGACAGAGGGTATGTTGCCCTGATTCATTCTTGTTCTATACATCTCAACGGAAACGGCACAAAACCATATTTTTGTAAGGCTTAGTAAACGTGCCTTAAGGGATATGAGTTTTGACATGATTATCTATACCTTACTAAAAATATTCCATTCAATTCACTAATAGATCAGATTTTTTGCTGTTTCTGATGCCTTCAATATTCTTCCTATAATATAACAGCCAGTCCCTGACTCAGAAACTGGAATTAGTAACTTTAAATCATGAAAAATTTTAAAGGCACCATAATAATGTTGATGATGATGAACAATGGAGAAAATAAACTATTTTACCTGAGATAGTCTGAGATAGTCTATTTCCAACAAAGGTAGTATAGCAAAACATAGTCAAAATCAAGGGACATATTTTACAGGGGTGTACCCTAGCCCATCCTTACCTACCACTGACGAAAGAATATGCATCATATTGTCACTTTTGAATATCAAACTTGAAAAAGAGGTTCTTTTATTGTATTTTATTGTATTTTACGCATTTAAAATATTGTTGAACATGTAGCAATTGTGTGCCCAAAATGCAATTCTCAATAATTTTGAAGAATACTGTACATCTATGGAGCAATTTAAAGACTCTAGCCTTTGCGGTTTCCTCGAAACTGAGCTGAACGCAACAGGAGAATATTTTTACAAAGGCGCACGCGCACTTGCCCTCGCCTGCGCACGCTCACGCACTCGAAGGGGTTTGCATAAGCCCGTCTTTGCTTCGCAAAGTCACGCTAAAATGAATTTCACATTAGCTACCATTATAGCATACTCCCCTTTCATATGTCTTAAGTTCTCACATATAGATATTTTGGGAGTAACACTATTCTGTAAGCACAATTTACCACTTTACACCTTTGTGAAAGTTCTGTCGTGTGAGAATGTAAAAGCACTAAGATTAGTGAAAAACAGTGACACAGTCAGTATTTGATTTAAATGTACTTGTTTGCTTGCCACTGCACTATTTGAGCCGCGACACGAGAAAACCAACAATGTGGTTGTGCGGCCAGCGCAGACTCAGATCAGCCTGGGCATCCGCCCAGTCTGATCAGAGTCTTCGCTTTCCGCATGAAGGTAGCTTAGACCCTTAGCTACCTTTTAAGCGCTTAGGGAAGACTCAGATCAGACTGGGTGGATGCCCAGGCTGATCTGAGTCTGCACTGGGCGCACAACCACATTGTTGGTTTTCTCGTGTCGCGGCTCATTTATATTCGTACTTTATTTGAAAAAGTGCCTATAAAATCATTTTCAGTATATTTATTTATTCCATTACATGTAATTTGGATATGTGTTTAGGAGAAAACATGCATGTTACATGTATCACAGCGGACACATTACCGCAACAGTGGCGTACCAAATTTGATTTATCGACATGGTACCTTTGGTAGCGTTCAGTATTTCATCCTCGGCTGTCGATGATGGCACTGGTAGCATTCAACAGATTTGATGTACCATGCGAAGCCTTTAGCAGAACTGCCTGCAAGTTATCGGCAGCCAGTTCTACCACACCACTAGAGCTTTGGCAGTCTTGGTAGGCTTGTGATGACTGATTATTAAAATGACTTTCAACAACAGGAAGCAAATGTCAGTTGGATGAAATCAAGATGCCCATATAAATATTGAAATTAGAATTAGTTCATACGTCATTTACAAAGCAAGCGCCCACGAAGGTATACCTCCACGTATTTTGTTATGAAATATTCACAAAAGAATCAGACTAATTTAAAGCATGCGACAAAATTAAGGCTTGTGCAAATAATCTTAAGCGAAAACAGTTTTGATACGCAGACAAATATGATATATCAGTGCATACTCTGCTTGAATATTTAATATGGTCGTCATATTCTTATCTACTCACACAAACTACATACAGATATAAGAGCGTTTTTTCTACCATTATAAAGTTAAGGAAAGGTCTAGTGCCAGTCGACTGGCAATAGCCATTTTACGTTAAAATCGCTATTGCCAGTCGACTGGCAATAGCGAATTCACGTTAAAATGGCTATTACCAGTCGACTGGCAATAGCCAATTTACGTTAAATTCGCTATTACCAGTCGAGTGGCAATAGCCATTTTACATAAAAATCGCTATTACCAGTCGACTGGCAATAGCGATTTTGACGTGAAATCGCTATTGCCAGTTGTTTTTTTTTTTTGTTGTTTTTTTTAAGTTTTTCTTCCCATTTCCTAATAATAAATTTGAGGTGAAGATGTTGCATCCCATTTTAAGTTTATAGCTGCTTAGTAAGTGTGCCTTACTTTACAGATATTTTACTTCTGCGAAATAACCAATTTATTTAATTCATTTTAGTTCATTTTTGCTTAGTAAAGAATTGTGGCAATATGCTTATTAAGGAGCTGCGTAAGCTCAGTGTGTTATGAACTGGCCTGCTACGGTAGCGGTCTGGGTTGAATCCCGATAGAGGCCGGAATTCTTTCAACCGTCAAAGAGGATCCTTAGAAGACAGCCTTTTTGTAGCACCTGCTTTCTACTCGATATGACTCAAATATTGTTGAAGGGGCGTAAAACTGCAAGTGATACATCAAAAATTTCAGGGATCATCAAGCAGAGTGGGACAAAAAAGAGCAGGTGTCGTTTTGGTCAGATAGCCCCTTGTTTTGACATTGGTTTCCAGTTATTCTACAGTAAAATCTACTGGATTTTTTTTACAGTGCATGGCCTACAATGTTTCACTATCACCCTCCCATCTTCCTTATACGGCTGAAGGCCGGTAGCTCAGTGGGTTAAGCGCTGGCCTACTGATCTAGCGGACTCGGGTTCGAGCCCTGCTTGAGGTGTAAACGGGATTCCACTGCACACAGCCTTTCATTATCACCCTCCCATCGTCTTGATATGACTGAAATACTGTTGAAAAGGACGTAAAGTCGCGATTCATCCATCCATACTTCTATGACTGAAATACTGTTGAAAATGATTACTGAAAAACGGTTAAAGGGATTAGGAGGCATATCATATCGAAATTAGAGGGAGCCTCCCCATAGATGATCATTATCACCGCTATGGGTTCGAGCGTTATTCGAAGAACAGATCTGCCCACGGATGGTCTTCTCCGGGAACTTCTTTGCATGAAATAGGCCTGAGATATTCTTGAAAGGCTCGTAAAACCCAACGGCAGCCTCAATCACTCTTGAATTTGCCCCCATGTGTAAAGATGAACAAAAAATCATATTTAACTGAGGTTTAATTCAATTTTCAATGCAATAAATTAAAACAATCGCTCTTCGAAACTCATGAAGTAATCCATGACAGTCATGAAAATCCATGGCAGTCCCCTATAAGAGCAATAACTGACACGCACAATACCAGTCCGATGATCTTAAATGGACTGGCAGTCGTATCATGCTTCGTGTTCATAGGAATTTTTAAACAGGCTCAGTGTTTGTACTTTCAGCGGCAGTAATGAGACCACTGATTTTCTTGGGTCATTTTAACAGGACTGAAATATCTATCTATCTATCTATCTATCTATCTATCTATCTATCTATCTATTTCATTGTACATCAGACCGTCTGCCTGTATATCTGTCTAAAATACGCGGTATCGATTAATCAGCGAGCATCGATTTTTGATCAATGTAGGTGTGATTTAATGAGCATTCTCTTCTCACTTTGTTTTAGATTCTTCATATTATTAAATCAAAAGATTGTTTCTACAAAGATGTCAGGATCGGACGCGCAGACTGATCTGAGTTTTCGCATCCCGTATGGTACTTGTTCACGCGAAGCCAGTATGTTATTGTTTTTTTTTTTTTTTTTTTTTTTTTGTGGTATGTGACCACAGCGATATCTGATTACAGTTACAAGTATACTCCCTCGTCACGTATTGATTTTATTTGTACCAGTCTCACGAATTCGATTGAGGTCCGCGATTCTTTCAGTTATATTAAATATTTTTATGACAGTATTTTGAACTACACCGATAGCTAATACTTCAGAGCATGTAAAAAATTCGTAAATATACAGCAAGGAAGCGAATGTAATTTTCTAGACTGATACCAGTATCAAACTTTTATAAAGCATTCCAGATACTCTTTTCCGAACAATGACTCTGTACTTTGGCATCGAACGTTTGTCCATACGGCTTTTCTTCCTTTCATATTTTGCGTTTGCTTGATATACATGTACGTTTTATAGATTTAAGTCATGTCACATTTGACATCATCGATGTCATCATCGGTAGTATTAATTCATAAGCTGCATATGATAATGATCATTCTGTTGGTTACGTATACATGTATTCATTTCAATATGTATTTACACATTGTAAGACTTTTAAAGCTGAAAATACTCTTCTTTCCGTATATCCAGCCATGATTATTAAAGACGCCTCGTCTTGTTCGTGTGCGCTTGTTTTTTTACTCATCGTTAAATATCACACCTGAGGTACATGTAATCATCCACTAATCGATGTCGCGTGCCACGATTAATCGATACCGCTGCTTACCTGGACGTTTTGCAGGTTGAATGTCTATCAAATAGATAAACAGAAGGAATATTTAGACAGAGGGACGATCGGGCGAAAGATAGATAGATAGATAGATATATAGAGCTGTTGTCAAAACTGAATTTTGATGGATGAACATGGAGATAGGAAGATCAGCTTTCATAAAAACTTTAATTATTGTAACTCGCCTTTTAGTTTCGCATTTTTAACAGTAACAATGACTTTCAAGATAGCAGCAAGTTCTTGAAATCACGATCATCCAATTGTCACTTTGGAAGTTCATTTGTCGAACATTGGCGAGATTCTTGAATCCGATTTGCGAATATCAGCAAAAATGAAGGTATTGTAAAGGTCAGCAAAAAATGAAGGTATTGCGATTATTACACGATTTACAGTTTATGCATGTAACATTTGATCATATCCTTTTTATCCATCTAAAATATCAAAGCATCCCGGTTTAAGTCTGGAGAATCGACATGACAAGATATTTTGGCATGAAATAAATGAAACCCACGGTATTTAACATTAAATAAATGAATAAATAAATAATTATTAGATCAAAATAAGAGAAAGAAATAGTGAATAATAATAGCTGATATAGAAAAAAATGGCCAAGTTTTTAATCTGTCATTACAGAGAAGGCATATGCTTCTGCTAAAAAAATGAGTCTCAGGGCCCGGAGAATTTCTTCCTCACTACGACAAGTTAGTTTAAATTCGAAAGTCATGTGAAACGAGTCAGTCCATGGACGGACGCTCGGCGCCCCGTTACTGCGACTTTGGGTTCGTTCCGCTGAGGTGCGGGGGGAAAGTCGATATGAGAATTGAAATACTACTAAAAGAGTCAGTCATTAACCCTGTGAAAATATTGATGATTGGTTCTACCTGCCTACCAAAAGATAAAACAAATACAGAGCAAGATAAAAAGAAAAAAAGGAGAAAGAAAAAAAAAAAAAAAAAAAAAAGAAGGGAGAAATGTAACTCCACGCATTTCTGATTATTCGTTCTATGGAATACAAAAGAACCACAAAAGATCCGCACGCCCGCATCCACGACGGTCCCCGCAAGACTTGGGGTGGAAGCGGACGGACGATGGTGCTTGGTAACTTTCAGTGCCGGAGCGTCCTACTAATTTGGATATTAGGGCAAGGACCTACATGTACTGTGATTGGAGTAAGTGCGGGTGGAGTTGTTAGAATATTTTTGCTGTCGCCTGTCATAAGCTCTCTTCTTTCTCTTCTTTCTCCCTCTCTCTGGGAGACGGCTCGATGTAGACTGAAATACTGTCTCAAAGAGCCGTTAAACACAAATCAACCAACTAAAACTGGCAAGATGGGCGGGTACTGAGCTCAGGCTATTTTAAAAATACTACTTTAAAAAAGATGTGAAATATTAACATAGGCAAAAATAGTGAAAATCTATACAAATATAGAAACTACATGTATTTAAATTTGTTAAACTAGATCTGAAGTGACTAGGGTTATGAGGCCGAGATGACTAGGGGCCGAAGTGACTAGGGGCCGAAGTGTCCAGGAATTTATTTCTAGGTGGGGCCGAGATGGTATGTCCTCACAATAATATGGTCACCTTTATAGTTCTCTCATAATGTCCCCTTAACTACGCTTATAAGAGAGAGTGGGTAATTTTGGGGTGGGGGGGGGGCGGGAATTTTCATTAAAAAAACGCAGTTATATTTCAGAGAGACAGGGAGAGAAAAAAGAGAAATTTGTAGTATCATGCAATTAATCTACTTATTTTTCATTGAGTTAACCTCCACTTATGACGTGGTTGCGCAAAATGCATGACTACTTTTTGTGCCAACTGCAGTGTTGGCGATTGCTCGTTTGGTTACATGTAAAGTAATAGAGACCAAAAGAGAATAAAATGTCGTTGCAGCAGTAGCAGCATGCAACAAAATGTTTTTCAGCTCAGACCTATGCCCAAGTTCCTTAATCTTTCAAGCCTTCGTGGCATTATATAAGCATAATCCAAAGGACTGCAAAAATAAGATGAAATAATTAAAATTAATTTCCTCTCCAGTATACTTGTGGATTTCAGATTTCGACGCAGTAGGAGCAAGTTAAGTAATTAGACTTAAGAAAACTAAACCTATATTCAACACTGCAGTTTGTTGGTGAGCCACATACATGCTGAGCTGTATTAATGAGGGTGCAACAATAAATACAAAGTAGAAACATTCACAAGAATTGCTTGCTGATAAGTAGTGTTTGCCTTTTTTGGATCAAAACTTAAACTAACTGGCAATAGCAATTTTACATTAAAATCGCTGCTGCCAGTCGACTGGCAATAGCGATTTTACGTTGAAATCGCTATTACCAGTCAACTGGCAATAGCGGTTTTACGTTAAATTCGCTATTGCCAGTCGACTGGTAATAGCGATTTCAACGTAAAATCGCTATTGCCAGTCGACTGGTAATAGCGATTTTAACGTAAAATCGCTATTGCCAGTCGACTGGAAATAGCCACTCCGTAAAGTTAATGAATACTTGTGTCAATGTAATAAAAATTTACAATAGCACTAATACATGAGGTCTAATTAGCCAATACCTGTCCGAATCTTGCATTCGTGCTCCTGTACAATGTACAATGAATTTATTAAACTCGTTGGGGAAAACCGATAAGATGCTCGGCATAGCCTCGCATCTTATCATTTTCCCCAACGAGTTTAATAAATTCAATCATACATGAGCATTTAAACTTTGTTACTTTTTTTCTATTTCTAGAAAGCCCTGGGAGCTCAGCTGTCATGGAGGCGAAAATCTCTTCAATAGTAAACGGGGTTTTATTACACTAAGCCTTTCATTATCACCATCCTTATACATGTATGATGTAAAATTGCAAGTCATCCATCCTTGATTCTATTTCTAGTGACCTTGACAAATCATTCTTGTCAGAAATACATATTTTAATAGCGATCATTATCATTTTCTTAAAACATTGCCAGGCGTATTTTCTTGTTTGTGACTGAATATTACCCCGTTTCAGACTGAAGTTATAGTCCTTTTGCTCTCAAGTGCAACTGCAGACTTGCTTATTTTCTCCAGAAATGACGAAACTGTCATTAAGTATTCTTAAATGTTCTTAGGATTCTTATGATAATACATGATTAAATACGAAAATCCAAAATTTTGGATTCTTTAGTGAAATATGTTTCATTTATAGTAAAGCAAAAATTGAGCAGTTTCACTGAAGGGTGTCAAATGGTTGTTAGAAATGTCAAAATATTACTGGTAAGCAGATAACAGCCTGAAAGCGTAAAATTATTGTTTAATACAGTTGTGGGTGTATATCAAGAAAATAGTAAATACTTGCTCAATAATCCACAGGCATAACGCATGGTGTTTCTGGTCAAGTATTATTATATTGTAAATAAACATTCAACTGTTTTATAGTTTCCCGAGAAAAAATATATTTTCAAAATTTGATAATATATGGGTGAAACAAACAGTTGAAAAATTGATTTAGAATACAAACTAAATTAATCATGCAACTTGTGTTAAAGAAATTGTACATATTAGTTACATGCTATAATATGTGACATGTAAAAGTAAACGGGAATTCCAATAGCAAAGTGTTACTATCACGTAAGAGCTGCAATTAGGGTACCCGGCACATCGTTATTATCCATTCTATACAAGCGCATAGTATGATGAAAGTTTTTTAAGAGTAAAATACTCTTGGAAAACTTTCATGATACTATGCGCTTGAATAGAATGGATTTCTTCTCCGTTGTATATCACACACCAGGTGAATAAACTCAAAAAGGTTTGAAAGCGGGAGTTTTATGTATGTGCGCGACTTGTCATGATATGCTCAGCATCAATTTGAAGCACCATAAAAATATCTAAAAGGGTATGCAAGTTTTAGAGCGGATACGAGATCAAAACTGATACAAACAAGGGAAAATAACTGAAACAAGTATGAAACCAAGTGTTGTCATTCCTGTATAGGACTGTTCTGCATCTGTTTGAAGTATCAAGAAAATATTTCAAACGGGTATTGAAGTTGCAGGGCTAAAACGAATCCGCCAAAACGAGACATCAAAAGGGGGTAGGACAAAAAATATTAAAAGCAAGAGTTATCATTCTTGTACGCGAAACATTGTCGTGCATTGTTCTATATAAATGTGAAGGATCTTACAAACATCAACAGGATTTTCAAGATAAAGAGCGGACAATGGTTGCGGACGAACGGAGAGACAGACAGATGGACGCCAGACTCATCGCTTTATCCCCAAATCTTTCGGTCGAGGGGATAACCCTAAAAAAATGGAGCCGTACAAATAACGCAACGACCTTTTTAAAGGCCACAGATCAAACAAATAAAATTAATTGGCTTTGCTCAAAAAGGACATTAGGGCATGTGCAACCAGGGAACACTCAGGTCAGTCCAAGCATCAATACAATCTGATTTCAATCTCATTTCGCATATATATTTTTTTCTTAATCCTGGGAAATCTAAAAAGTAAAACATCAAGATGCAGCTGATGAATCTTAGCTGTTGCGCTCCGAACTTAAGTATTTATATGTATTGTACGCACAAGGCTTACCTTAACCTAATGTTTTCATTAGTGGACCTATCCATTTTTATCATTTGGATGAGTTCATTTCTAATTTTAGGAGTTTCTGGTGAGCATTGTTGCATTTTGCGTAGAAATTCCTATAAGTAAAGAGTGTTTATCCTGACCAGACGCTGCGTTTTGAACCGTCTGAACTTGCCTGCACTGTTTGCGTTATACCCCCAAAAGGTTTTCTATTCCAAAAAGGGTATAGCTTTCACGGCCCGCCAACTTGATTTTATAAGAGAGAAAACAAAATGAAATGTGAAAACACATACCTTTAATACAACAGTTCTTTTCAACCAGATGTTCTCCAACTTCCGTATAATCATAAAGCCGGCTGCTCGTCACCTCTTGCAAGCCATATAAACTCTGTTTGTATACTATTATAGAAAAAAGCAATATACCTCAATATCGTAAACAAAAATAACTGACTACAGCTAATGTGATCAGACGGAGCACATGGAACCAATCAAAACTGGAAAACAGTTGACAAAAGTCAATCCATAGTTTGCATAACTGAGCTGCATATCCAAACCATTCTACTTTAGGATTGCTGCTGTTGTTTCCAGACAGTAACGGTAATCATTTTAGAAGTCCCGTTTTTTAGAATTTGTTTACGATGATTGTGCAGTCGTTTATCAGCAAACGGTATAAAATTCATCAAAATATGACATACGTTTTATGTCATAGCATACACAAAATGTTGCATTTCACTGAGTCCCTTGGTGAATTATGTAATAGAAAAAAGGTCTCAGTTATGAAAATATAAGCTCATCTATGTAAGAATAAATTTCGACATGAGCAATGAGACACCTTTTGGAAATAAAACAGACCACATAATTAAGCCGCCACACGAGAAAACCAACAAAGTGGTTGTGCGCCCAGCGTAGACTCAGATCAGCCTTGACATCCGCCCAGTCTGATCAGAGTCTTAGCTGGCCGCATTGAGGTAGCCTAGACCCATAGGTAACTTTTACGTACTTTATCAGTCTGATCAGACTGGGTGAATGCCCAGGCTGATCTGAGTCTGCGCTGGGTGCACAACCACTTTGTTGGTTTTATCGTGTCGCGGCTCATATGTGACTTCAGGCCATGTAAGTAAATACAGCCATGAGTTCGTCCTGCTGAGCCCCTTTGAGAGTATCGATACGAGAATTAAATCAACCAGAACAGGTTTGAGTCTCAAAGATACATATTGAACACAAGCGGTCTAGACACTGATCAGGCGCACTCTGATCTTGGTCTGCGCTGTTTTAACAGACCTATCTTGCCACAATCTTTAAAAGTCTTTCTAGGAATATTAATAATTCCAAAATATATTGATACGCTTGAAGTGAAGCATAAAGTTTCAGACGTTATACAAGCATTGACTTTTGTTGGGGTGAAAATAAAGTGTTATTTAAGAAATAGATCAGCTCTACATGTAGCAGTGAATTGTTGAGTAATAATTCACTGTTTGGAGGTCAGTTGTAAAGCAGATCATATCACGAGCGCGGAGCACGAGTGATATATCTACTTACAACTGACCGACAAACAGTGAATTATTACTCAACAATTCAATGCTAGGGCTGGACTATTTCGATTCTAACACTCAAAAACGCTGAAAAAGTATTCCTTTCCTTCAAATTCTCCTAACCTTACTGCCTGCGCGTTCATGCTCCCGCTAATTTTCTTAACTGTATCTAAAATAAGTGTACGCTTTGATAGCGATTTTAGAAAGAAAAAGAGACGTTGCACCGTCTAACGTCTCAAAACGTCACAGAATTACGTCAGTATTGCCAGTGACGTCAGCAATTAGTCTCACGCGCTCCGCAACAGTGAATTGTTGCAGAATAAAACACGGAAATTTTCCATTGCTTCTATAGGCGCACTGTGTTAGAATGAACAGTAAATACACACTGATCAAGGCGAACGGAGGTGAGTATATTAAGCTGTTTAATATTGAAAATCATTTCGTGTTCTTTGAAAAACAAGCCAACAACAGTTGCATTATGTAATAAGGATAATTTTGGTTGTAGGGTCTGTCAGTTTTAGTAAAATTGGCGTCAAATTTTGGTTGACTTTACATCACATACCACACGACATTAAGACGAAACATCACAAACCATGCACTATTAAGACATTACGTAGTAAACCATCACAAACAATACGGCATGAGGCAATGTCTACTTAACGCCATCAGCCTCTTAAACAATGCTATTAGTTTTACTAATACATTTTGTAATAATATGACACTAAACCACAAACTTAAGCTGAACAAACTTGCTGCTTACTAACACCATTTGAGCCGCGACACGAGAAAACCAACAATGTGGTTGTGCGCCCAGCGCAGACTCAGATCAGCCTGGGCATCCGCCCAGTCTGATCAGAGTCTTCGCTGTCCGCATGGAGGTAGCTTATACCCTAAGCTACCCTTTGAGCTCCTAACGGAGAGTCTGATCAAACTGGGCAGATGCCCAGGCTTATCTGAGTCTGCGCTAAGCGGACGACCTTATTGTTGGTTTTGTCGTGTTGCGGCTCAAATGTTTAAGCCTCATTAGTGGACTCTATTTACACAAACCGATGTGAAAGTGCAAACCACGCGAGAAAAAAAGGGTTAAGTTTACTTATAGTAAACCTATTAGTGAGTTGCAGAGACTCCTAGGGTGAACGGATCATCAGCCCTGACAGACATACAGGTCAGTTTCCTTCATAAACCGCAAGTCATTACCAAGTACATTACTTTTTTTATAAGAAGGGTACAGTAATTGAGAAAAACAGCTCCACTTCTTTATTCGCTGGCAAAGATACCTCAAGTTATCCTTTATTTGATCTCTGATCTAGAGTAAAAGACACACACTTGTCTTTTACACAACAAAATAAAACATTTATACAGGTTCATGGAGATTTTATCAACTTATATCAAATAGATTATAAATATACTTTTCTGCATGCCAGGGACATTGGTCTTAAGAGACTGAGTTCTACAAATATAAATAAAGATAACCAGGAAAAGCCACTACATGTACCGTTATACAAAACAGCCCACGCGATACCGTAGGAAGAAGAAGATGGATGCACAGACGGAACTACAAACCATCAATAACAGACACCAAATGGGCATATATTAGCCGCGACACGAGAAAACCAACAATGTGGTCGTCCGCCCAGCGCAGACTCAGATCAGCCTGGGCATCTGACCAGTTTGATCGGACTCTTCGTTAATAGCTTAAAGGGTAGCTAAGGGTCTAAGCTACCTCCATGCGGACAGTGAAGACTCTGATCAGACTGGGCGGATGCCCAGGCTGATCTGAGTCTGCGCTGGGCGCACAACCACATTGTTGGTTTTCTCGCGTCGCGGCTCATATTTGATTCAATATTGAATAAATGTTGATTCAACATTGAATAATTCGTGATTTGAGGTTATAACGTTCAATCAACTTTGATTCAATGTTGAGTCATCGTTTGGTTTCGGCAGGGGACAATAACTATAGAACATTTTCACATAAATAAAGCAAACATTAATAGAAACACAAAGAGCATAGGAGTATAAAACTTTCATTTTTAGATATTCTCATTATTATGTAACAGAGAGAGAGAGAGAGAGAGAGAGAGAGAGAAAGAGAGAGAGAGGGAGAGAGAGAAGGTTTAAAATCTAAAAGAATTTCTCAAAGAGCAGAGAACACATGCCATATTTCGAAGTTTCGGCTACTTATTACAAGCCTTATCAGTGACCTGGGTATAGTTTGGATACAAACTCCAGAGAAAACACTGTACCTACTTAATAAGGCAGCCTTTTCAAAGACTGGTTGGTATCAAATAGGGTTCAAATGAAAATCAAAATCGATGATCTCTAATATGAGTTTAAACCATTCAAAATTTTGTATGATCTTGTTCAATACACAGATGATGTCCCTGAGATGTCCGAAATCTTCTCTATCTGCGGCATCCACTCAGCACCCGCTCACTTTCGTCAAAGCCAAATCAAGAAGTTTAATTCTAGTTTTTATAACGCCATTCTAACTGTTACAATGTAGGAAAACAGCCTGAAATGCTAAAAGCCATACTTGTTTAACGCTTTATTTATCAAAATGACACTATAAAGTCTAAAGAATATGCCTTCAGCAATGTAGCTTCCATATTGCAGATAGACAGGTCAAAAGAAATTTCAAAGGACTATATCTATGTAGTGAATGGTTTGATCTTGCCCACAATAAAATTTTTATGCAGGTTAGCTCTGAGGGTGACGAAATACGCGGGTTTTTTATGTAGAAGCTTAATATAGTAATTACACATTTGCCACGTCACAAACAAAAAAGGTAAAAGAATAAATCATTCTTGGATCATACCAAGATCAAACCTTGATCACAGATTTTTTTATCTGTTAGTTTAATCCGTTAGTTAGCTGTTAAACAGATTCCAAACAGATCATTTTTATTAAAACGTTGTTGAAAGGTCTTCAGTCTGTGAATGGTTAAAAAATAGATCACTTAGTGAATTATTATAACCGTGTTAATTCTCCTTCTTGTAGTGATGTCTTTGTAGCTCATTACGTCTTAGACGAATCAAACAAGCCTCTGAAACTGACAGAATGATCTTAGTATGATACGTTTGAAATCATTCTCATCCCTTAATATAGTTGAACTTTGGAAATGGTCACAAGTAATCTGAATGTAATTTGATATTAACAATGGTCGTTTCGAGGTTGGTTCTATAGAAACCCGCACGACATTTGCATATCCAGGGCATTTAAATCTGGAAGAATTTGCACAGGTAATTCAGATAGAATTTTGGCACGTTTTACACTCGTCACGCAAGCAGTTTCAATTCCTGGCTACCAGCTAAAGTTGTTTGTTTTCAAATCGATTTAAACTCCCATCTGCAAGATGCCAATTGTTCAAAACCACTAACGTCATGGTAACGTCAGAATAAACAGCATGAGCAATCAATAGCTCATGGCGTGTGAACATATAATATGATTAAGTAAAAATCATCAAATCAGCCAAGTGGAAGTAACAGAGGAAAAACAATGGTGCGTTTTTAAAGTCCTTCAGTATATATTGATTATGTAGTCAATTGTTGAAAGTTTCAAAGTTCAAATTACTATATATTTGTTGACAAGATCGATAGTAAAATAGGATACAGATTCACATAAGTCGAAAGACTTTCTTCTGAATCCTATTTGAACTGATTTCATTTATATATTATTGTATTCACTCTATGTATGCCTCAGTTTCAAATAAAATATTGTTTAAACCAAACACGAATGAATGAACTAGCAACTGTTTATAGCAAACGACTTTATTTGGGATCAACATATCCCAGATACGATTCACATCAAAGGCAATTAAGACTCTAGAAATTTTGCGACGCAATCTATCCTAAGAACTCAGGTACTGCATTCGAAACATAGGTTAAACCTAAACTTGAGTGCATCATCTATTTGAGATCCTCATCTTTAAACTCAGTCTTAGCTGGCTGAGAAGGTCTAGAGAGCAGCAGCTAGGTCGATCCGTGTGCAATGGCGCAACACAAGGTGTGGTAATATGCTCGTTGAGCTGGTGAAGCCATCCCCGAAGGCTCATTTAGAGCAGATCTGTCAACCTATTTCACCTTTTTCTTCAACATACACTCCAGTACCGTGTATCATGTTTAAAGATAAATATCTGGCCCCAGATACAGGCCAGAACTGTTACATATACGAGCACCATGCAGCTATCAATATCGTAGACGGCAGGTTAATAGCGATTCTGCAGTGGAATAGCTCAACTCATTTTTCTGTTGAAGCGGTAATATATAACAAACAAGAAATGAGCCGCGACGCGAGAAAACCAACAATGTGGTTGTGCGCCCAGCACAGACTCAGATCAGCCTGGGCATCCGCCCAGTCTGATCAGACTCTTCGCTAAGCGCTTAAATGGTAGCTAAGGGTCTATGCTACCTCCATGCGGACAGCGAAGACTCTGATCAGACTGGGCGGATGCCCAGGCTGATCTGAGTCTGCGCTGGGCGCACAGCCACATTGTTGGTTTTGTCGTGTCGCGGCTCAAATATCTTTAAAAAAAGATAATCGGCTTAGACATAATAGAAATGTGTATTGATATATACAGTAGTTCACTTTCCCCAGCATAAACATAACCTTTGACTTCAAATTCCAATAATCAAATGGGGATTTACAGGCACATGGGTTTGTTTACTTCCACGGTGTGGAAGCTGAGCTGGGGAAAATGTAGGACTGTATATATGAGACAGGTTCATGTAAGATATCGAATGGGTTGAACAGATTGTACGGATGCGCATGTTGATATGCATATTTGATGTTGGTGTTTGGGTTTCGATTTCGGGAATGCTGTTCAATTTTGATTGGGGAATGTCTGTGTTGCACATTATAATGAGGACTGGTTGGCTGACCGCCCCACATTATCTTTAAAGACGAATAGTCCTATTCATTGGGTGTGATGATATGATTATGCAACAGTCCAGTGACACTGCTCTATCTTCAAAGTGAATTCTCTTTCTCACATAGGTTATGACATAACAGGGTCATAAACAAATAAAGAATGGGGTGTGTTCTATATAGTAGAGAATATATGTCTTTAAAAGTGTCGCAGTTCCAATACAACATCAACAACTAAACCAGTAACAATTACGTAATTTCGTTTTCGATTCCTGTGTCAAATTATTTTATTGGTTTTATATTTGAAATGAGCGACAAAACAAGAGAAATGTTCTTCGGCAAAAAGCGCTTTTGACCGAAATATCTAAATTCATCAGGCCAACAGTCAAATGAAACTGAAAGTAGAAAGAGAAAGCGTAAGCTACTTACATTAAAGTCCCGTGTGGATTTAAATTGGCCAATGAAATACTTAAAATGTAGGTCAATACTAAGGATATACGGCTAAAACCGAAAAAATATTCTACCAATGATAAAAGCTGAGCGGTCGCCAGCTTTTTCAAAAAGCTAATACTTGGTTTATGAATCAAGGCCGAGAATTTCTTTCGCCTCGTAGAATATTCCATTTTTGATGTAGGCCACAGACGGGTTTGCAAACCATTTATCAGTGCAAACATCAGATAAAACTAACATGGTAGGGTTCGATGGCATTAAACTGGGTCCCTTCAAACATACTTTGATATGTTTGTCATTTTCTTTACTTTTACATACAAAACTTGACACTGCTTGACGTCATTCGGTTGCCCATACACTACCGACGTCCTTTATTTTTAGCTGCTTATATATGCAAAAACATTTGCTGGCAGTAATTCCTTGAACGTGAGCAGTTGAAACTACAACAGAATTGCATACGAAATATCGTGTATTAAACTATGCGACAAATATTAGTTATAGCAAAGATAAACCGAACAATTCGAAACTTCGGCAAGTTTTCCCGTGCTCAGCAGTACCACCACAAGGCTACTATGACGACACATATAAACTGCTGTCCGACATATGAGAAAAAAAAGAGTAATACATAATTGAATAAATGAAAGATAAGACTCTTATAAGCTTCAGCTTAAATGGGTTTACTGTTAATGATAGAATGTATAGAGCTAAAGCTTACGTATTTCTATTATATCATCATTTTTATGTTTCAAGAAATCCATTGAAAATGTAATTTCTATAGTGTATTATTGTGCGAAGCTTTTAGCATTAAAAAGAAAAGCCATTTCTTAGTTGTGAAAGACATACATTGCTAAAATTTTCTACTTAATCTACGATTATTTAACACTTTTAGGCCGGAACCCCTTTTGGGGACATATGCAAACAGAGCAGACCCAGTTCAGATACCGCAGAACGCAGCGTCTTATCAGGGTCAACATTGTTTACAGGAATTTCTGTGCAAAATACAACAAAAGTGAACATATATACCAGGAACCCCCGTAACTAGAAACGAACTCATTCAGATGACTAGGACAGACAAGTGAACTGGTCAAAAGAGGGTCAAGAACTCTTTAAGATTTTAATTTAACTTTACTGCAACTGGTGTTGTGCCATGTGGCGGACGTAGACCGTCTCCCGTACATCATCCATAGTGCAGTGCAGATTATATTTCATTTTTGTCCTTTGAGATCAGAGGATATGTCTGAGGTTTTTGTCTCG
The DNA here is from genome assembly GCA_963989385.1 of Ctena decussata. Taxonomy (NCBI): domain Eukaryota; kingdom Metazoa; phylum Mollusca; class Bivalvia; order Lucinida; family Lucinidae; genus Ctena; species Ctena decussata. Next base: position 39,765,859 of record OZ022504.1, on the reverse strand, counting down.
CCTGCGAAGCAGAGGCGAGACATATGAATTGCTTTTCCGGTTTCGTTGTCGTCGTCGTCGGCGTCGTCGTCGGCGGCGTAAACTTTTGTCGCGTTTTTGCATTTAGGTCATTTTCTCACAAACTATAAGGGCTAGAGCCATGAAACTTGGTTCATGCATACATCTGGAAGAGCAAATCTCAAAGCCATCATCAATTTTGAGTCTTAAGCTACGTTTTACGGTTGACTGACTTTGCAATTTTTGTCGAGTTGTTGCGTTTAGGTCAATTTCTCACAAACTATAGGGACTAGAGCCATGAAACTTGGTTCATGCATACATCTGGTAGAGTAGATCTCAAAGCAATCATCAATATTGAGTCTTGACCTACATTTTACGGTTGACTGACTTCGCAATTTTTGTCGAGTTTTTGCATTTAGGTCATTTTCTCACAAACTATAGGGGCTAGAGCCATGAAACTTGGTATATGCATACACCTGGAAGAGCAAATCTCAAAGCCATCATCAATATTGTGTCTTGACCTACATTTTACGGTTGACTGACTTTGCAATTGTTTGTCAAGTTTTCACGTTTAGGTCATTTTCTCAGACAGTATAAGGACTAGAGCCATGATACTTGGTTCATGCCTACATCTTAAAAAGAAAATCTCAAAGCCATCATCAATATTGAGCTTTGACCTACCTTTGATGGTTGACTGACTTTGCAAGTTTTTGTTGAGTTTTCGCGTGTGGGTGTGTTTCTCAGAAACAATATGGGCTAGAGCCATGAAACTTGGGTCATCCATTCATCTGGAAGAGAAGAGCTAGAGTCATCATCAATATTGAGTCTTTACTAACATTAAAATTTTTATGGTTGACTGACTTGGCAATGTTTTGTCAAGTTTTCACATTTAGGTCTGTTTCTCAGAAACTATAACGGCTAGAGCCACAAGAAACTAGGTTCATGCATACATCTTGGCTGATTTAGCTCTGTTCTGAGACGAAGCGCCAGCAGGCGAGACACCGCCGCATTCCGCGGAACTCTTGTGATTGGTTTTGACTATTGTTCGTCTTTTATACTATTTGGACCCTTTTTGATACTTATCAGTATTTGAATCGACTGCTGAATTGAAAATAAGGAATTACAGTATGCGCTTCCCTGGTTTCGTCACCAGATATTGTCAGGGTCACTGGAGAGGCTTCAGTAGCTGAAACTACGTAGTCTGGCCCATGTTATTTCTTCTGAATGTGTTCTCAGCTCTTGAAGGAACTCTTTAAGATTCTAATTTTAATAATATTATAGTAAACATTATAAAGTGTCGGCAATATGCTTTGATAAAATTTCAAAGCGTAATTATTAAGGATATTCCGATCTGTTATTTTTCAAGTTCAAATTTGTTAAAATGCGTGTGAAAACTGTATAGTTTCAAAAAGATCCGTTAAAATGTAGCGCTTACTGTGCTGACAAGCTATAATATTGTAAGCAAGAAGCATTCAGTCTATTCTGAACATTCAGCTACTTTTCGACGTTTCAATATTGCTTGTGCTCATTTAATGTATGTTCAAGTTCTCATTAATAATTAAAGCAATATTTTTTTCAATATCAGTGAGTTATCACTGATAAACACCTGTTGTTGGAGGGCGGATCACGAAATATTAATTCAAGAAAGCAAAGTCAAAGTAAACTAACATTCGTATCTGCCTGACAACACATGTGTCGATCTACGATATTTCTCGGATAGGGATAGGGAATTAATATTTCAATTCTAACATTATACAGAATGAAATTGCAAGATATATTAAAAGGTTTCTAAAGAACTATTTTTGAGGTCACGTCGGCAAAAGCATTTTTTGTCATACGACGTCAACAATGCGAAAAAAATTACACGACGCTTCTTCGAATACACCGTTAAGGTCATATTAGAAAACATCATTACAAAGATTCAGCAACATGCCTTGAAAGTGTATCAGCATGCACTAAAACTTTACCAACTATGATTGTAATTCAATGGAAATTTCAAGGACCTATAACTTTGAGGTTAAAAACATGTACCTGACAGGGCTTAAATTTGTACGTGTGAGAGGTCTAAGTACTTGCACTGACATATCGAAATATTAACAAGAAACCATTAAAAATTAGACTGTATCATAAGGAAGTATGTTCTGGAAAGTAAAATCCTTTGGAAGCAAGGAACATCCCAAAGAATAAAAAACAGCAGACTCGGTTTGGTAAAGTCTGTTTATGACAAGAAATGAAATGTGCGACACCAGCCATGCACCCTAGCACCGGCTTAAGCGGAACTCTATTTTCAAAGTTACTCAATGAACTCAATGATCCCAAAAGACCAGAAAATACAATCTGCTCTATTATGATGTACGGGGAGACGTCTTACGGCCGCCACACGGCACAAACACCATCTGCAGTGAACTTGAGTATGTTCTGTAAAGTAAAACTTAGAATAGCTTATATCACTGTCAGTCAATTGAAATTTCAGGACCCGTATTTTGAAGTGCATTGTCAAGTCTTGCTCACATTCAACCCCGTCTGACGTCTAGAGAGACACGTTGCAGATTCCTACAGGTTGCGGATTCGTACACTTGGAGCTTTAGGGCCAATACTGCGTGCATCATGTCAATTTAAAAGAAATTATTCACACGACCGGTTAAAAAAAAATCGTGTTAATCATTTTCAGTGCAGGCTTGCATGAGCCTTGTAGATTTCAAATCCCACCGTCATCGCTGCAGCCTCCTCTATACGGCAATTTCATTTCATGATGGAGGAGCAGAATTTCAATGTCAACATCTTATTTTAATAACAGACGGTGAGAAGTTTATTCTATTAAAGCAACATATATTCACTTTAGTGTGAGTGCAAGATGCCACGAATATTTCAAAATTTCCATTATCAAAGCGCAGACGCCCCCCCCCCCTCCCACCGTCTCGCCGATCAATTCTTTTCAGTTCTGTTACGCTGTTACGCTTACATTGTCGAAAATGCTAAATACCAGCTGCTTTTAAGTGCTTTAAATCCTTTTTTCTGATAGATGCGAAATAAGAAGGGTATTAAAAGCGTCGGCGCCACTTTGATCTAACGAGTTGACCAATTTCTTTCTGAACGTCGCAGCTACTTGCAGTAAAGTTTGATATAATGTTCAGTACTTTATTTCTTCCATAACTTTCGACAGCCGTTGCGTGGGCAAAGTTGGACTTCCTAGTTTCTCATGCGGGACTTCCAAATTTGAGGGGTAGGAAGTCTGGGACTTCTTGAATCTGAAAATTAATGGACGCCCTGCACAATCATTGATTAAATATTTGCATGCCAGGTCCAGTACCGGTATAAGCTGAAATTGAAGCAAAATGTTGCATAAAGTATGTCAAACTGGCTTTCAAAATCAAGTTTGAAATCTGAAATTTTGACCAAAAACAGGCTTAAAAATGCTTCTCCGGCACTACACTTTTCTAACCCCCCAAAAAAACCCCTCTCATACTCTCCCCCTTCGCGGCTCACGCTGCTCGAATCATGTCTTCGGCATTCTGTATCCCCCCACACCCCCGTCTTCAGGTGCTCTGGGTCCAGCCCTGAAAATGCATGTTAAACTGTACGAATCTGCAGCTACTCACTCTAATGCTTATTAGACTTAAGGATGAGTTGCAAAAAACTTATTAAAAAGCTGTTGCGATCATGCATTCATGCTTTCCCCGAGGCTATATTTAGCAATCCGATAAAGCTAAAATGTCGATAAAGCTAAAATGTATCTTTGTCTAGTGTCTCAATTGTTTGAATATTATTAGAGTTGTTTCGGATAAGACGTATCTGGACGTATCTGGACGTATCGGAGAGGGATCGATCAGTTGTCTTGTCTTTTAATTCCATTCAAGGATGTTTAAGGCAGCCGAGTACCAAAATCATGTTGGTGTAACCCCGGATAATCCGGATTAGTTATTTGAGCCGCGACACGAGAAAACCAACAATGTGGTTGTGCGCCCAGCGCAGACTCAGATCAGATCAGCCTGGGCATCCGCCCAGTCTGATCAGACTCTTCCCTAAGCGCTGAAAGGGTAGCTAAGGAACTAAGCTATCTCCATGCGGGCAGCGAAGACTCTGATCAGACTGGGCGTATGCCCAGGCTGATCTGAGTCTGCGCTTGGCGCACAACCACATTGTTGGTTTACTCGTGTCGCGGCTCATTTAACTTACAGGTGGCTATTATAATGAAGAATTGATCGGAAATCAAGGTCAATCTTCAAGCCCAGACAAAAGGTGTGAGTTAACTAAGTTGAACTAATTTAGGATAATGGCCTATAGTGAGCTGCCAACGGTGTTCTGTATGACTTAAGTAAGATAAACTATTGCACAATGTCACAGTCACCAGTGCTCGGCCGAAATAAGTCTCTATGCCGTAGGGCCCGAAAAAGGGCCACGAGTCAAAGACAAAAGGCCTACCTCCTAGTCGCTATTTGTCTGCTGGTTTGATTGAGTGGACGCTCTTGCTGATGTTGGTTGTGGCGGTCTTCTTTACAGCCACATGTGCCTTAGTCCTTCAACCGCCCACCATGCCGATGGTCCAATTTCCAATGTTCCCTGGGGGTACTGATGTCCGAAGCCTAAGTGAGTCATGGTTATGAGGTCCTAGTTGGCCGTTTGCAGCCTCCCGATTTCTCCCCTACCGACATTGAGGAGCCACTTCATGTATGGTCAGTTAGCCGCTAGGGTCTTGACAATCCCATTAAGTCCATAACTAGAGGATGGTTTGTCAATGTGCTTCCGGATCCGATGGTAATTCGAGCGATTGTATCATGGCAGGGGTACCTTCAACTTTCGCAGCTGTTGGTTAGTCACTTTCTCGAGAATATATAATATATTGATTTTTCCCTATTTCGCGGACTATCCTTTTACGTCCGAGCAAATCTATATCCAATGAATCTGTCTCATGTATTGCAGCACAATAAAATATGACACAACAGGGATCTAGCCACGTCTTCCGGTTTGATTCTTATGACCATTGCAGCGGAGTTTACAGAACCTATCATGAAATAAGATTCGGGTGAATCGTTCCATACCTATTCCCGTAAAATGTATAACCCATTCATGCCTGGAAACCAATAAAGGGGACACTGACAAACAGTATATACTGTAAAACACTTATTTTTGGCGGTCACTGAATTTTGGCGATATTGGCTATGAAGGCAGAGAGCGCTTAAATATATGTCCGCCAATATTACATAATACTCATACATACCTCGTATGCAGAGCACAACTGAGGTTCATTTGATGAGTATTTTAGAATTTTGTTATACCTTTCCATGAAACTATACATTGTGGCATCACATTAGAATCGCCTCGATGAGGCGATTCTAATAGATGTCACAATGTATAGTTAAATAGAAAAATCAGAAAAAAATGTCACAAATTTACATCAGATTTTCTTTATTATCTGGAGCCATGCGGTACATCAAGACCGCCAAAATTAACATGCGCCAAAATGTCATTTTCTTTAAACCGCGAAATTTTGATACCGCAGATATTAAGTGTTTTACAGTATCCAAGTCAGACGCCGAAAAATGTGACTTCTGAGATCAGTCTACACCTCCTGAATTTAATACTATATTTGATATTTTAAGATAAATTAGCAAAATTGAAATTAACCCTACACCCCTTAAATTCGAAATGGGCATGCCGAAAGAGAAAGCTAGCAAAATCCACCAGGCATAAACATAAAAGAGTACAACTTAATATGTTTTAACCATTTGGTTTATGCATCTTCAAGAACGCACATAACAATATATAAAATCGACAACAATGAAATAAAGGATGAGAACAAGTCTGATAGCTCATAGAGATTTTTTCATCTTTAATATAGAGTTATATTTATATTTATTGACTTACTGTTTGCTTTCGTGCATAAAGCACTACCGAAATGGAGTTTTCTCTCAAAAGAAAAATTTGCTACTACGTGTAGGAAGAGAATTCTTTGCAATTCACCACAAGGAGACGTTAGGCAAAAACGCAAATGCTATAGATGCTTCACATCAAAATATACCTATTTATCTTGAAGGCACAGTAGGGCGGATATTGAGCCGCGACACCAGAAAACCAACAAAGTGGCATGTGCACCCAGCGCAGACTCAGATCAGCCTTGGCATCCGCCCAGTCTGATCAGACTCTTTGCTAAGCACTTTCAAGGGTAGCAAAGGATCTAAGCCACTTTCTTGCGGTCAGCGTAGACTTTTATCAGACTGGGCGGATGCCCAGGCTAATCTGAGTCGTCGCTGGTCGCACATGCCACATTGATGGTTTTCTCGTGTCGCGGCTCATTTCATTCACATAGCCATAGCCATTTAGACTTTGTCATCTGATAGCTGCCATGCGCAGAAGTTAATGAAATATCGCATATTATGAAAATGGTTTAACCTCTTTTGCATTATATGCTGGTTTATTTCATCGACGCGGTTTTTTTTTTTTTTTTTTCTTTTTTTTTTCTTTTTTTTTATCAATATAAAGAGGGCGTCACCAGAAGGGCAGTGCCATAATATTTACTTTTTAATTTTATTTAGTGACGATGCCGACACGAAATCAGTTCTGTGTCGTTTGATAACTTGGTTAAAAACTTAGGACGAAGGTAATATTTTCCGTAGTTTCTTCACAGTAAAATTTACTTATAAAGATTGAAGGGGTCAATGCAAAAAGGTACCTATCCCCATTTTTCATAATATCAAGAAAAACGCAAAAAACATAATTTTTCTTAAAACTCGAAATAATTGATTTTCTTTGCAGAGATAGTCAAAATATGTTAAAAAACAACAACATCGATTTTAAGCCATGTTGTACGTATTTCACTAGGATTTTGAAAAATAATGTCGCCACATCAGTTATCAAACAGTATGTAACATTGTGAGGATAACTTAATTCTAGCTAATGTATTTGTCAATATATAAAGAGGTTCCATATTAAGCCAGATTATCGCAAAAATATTAAGATGTTTATGCAACACAGGTTCTAAATCTATCATGGAATCTAGAGATCAATCTTTAACATTGGAAACAGGTTAGACTTTGTTAAAAATGAATTTTATTAAAAATGAAATTAATTAGATACATCTTCTAATTCTATATCAATAATTTGATGCAATATTGTGAAGAAACAAATTTAATGGATTTAGTAAAAGTAAAAAGATAGGCAATGATCAGGAATTAATACATTCATATCCCACATTCCGCTCTAAAAACCAATAGGGATAGAAACACATACACACAGAAATTGACACAAGTTTACGAAAGACTTGCACAGTAAACCGAACTTGCAGCTCTTTCCCAAACAGATGGTCATTCAGCTAGTAAACGAATAACATCATCAACATCTATTTTTACTTATGTTTTTAATTTAATTACAATACAGAACAAAACAGAAGGCAGATCGGGCAGCAATACAGATGACCAAACTGCCAGAGTCCATAGACAACCGAACGCAGCCCAATATAACATCAAGGAACCACAACAGAAGTACCGCCTTGGAACGGTCAGCAAAAGATAACTGGGGGTGGTTGGGGTGGGGGGTTTTAATTAGTTTACTGGGTCCAAACATCGCCCTCTGCTTCTGCAGTGGTTTGAAACATTAAGTTAGCTGTTTGGTTCGCATGAACGTTTCCTAACTCATCAATGAATCGTCACCTGAAACAAACAAATCACGGATAAGGCCTAATATGAAACAGACTCAACGGAATGAACGTATTGCGACACCAGGAGACTCCTGGGAAGTCAGACAACACCACTGAAATACCGGAGCAAAGGAAAACTATCAGTTGAACCCCGAATAACCAAGCAACAGACAAGACAAACTCCGGCCCCAACCAACTAAATTAAGTAGCTTTATGTCGGGCCCATCACTGAGTCTGTTGCCTGACCAACCGGCGAGCAATTAAAGAGGGAAGCAAAGTTGATAACCATAATTGAGTTAACCACTAAACATGCAGTCTGTAGCATTACATTTTTATTATATCCAATACGTTTGTAACGAACGATAACTTTCCTGAACTGATCAGGTAGTAGGTACCTACATCATTTTTTTTTTTTGTAATTTATAGAGCAACCAATTCATAGTGTCGGCGAAAGAATTATGACCAATGTTTCCGAAGTCTATGTCTTTTGTTGCATAATATGCCTAAAATGGAGATAAGCACTTTGTAAAAATTTGGAAGCACTTTAAAAAACAGTTTTTGGCTGATTTAATTGCCAGAGGAGAGCTAAATAGGTGAGAAAACATGTTTTATGTATGAGAGAGGGGTTAACTCATTTTTCGTCAAATGTGGAGATATGTCTCTTGTTGTACTGACCCCTTCAATTGAGACAGACAGATCTGAGCAAGCGGTGCAGTCATGGATAAACCTGTTCAGTACCTACACTGTTTGCCGTTCCATCTGAATCTTTAGAATTCTATACTGCATTGTAAAACTAACTCTCCTATAGGATTGTTACAGTAATTTTTTATAAGTGACCCAATGTTTAGAATATTAACGATATGCAGAGTATTTCTGAGACGACATCGACCATCTTTATATGGTTCCCAAACCATTCAAAATGTGTTGATTGGTACCTTACAGAGACTGTTGGTTAATCCGAGTGCTTCCAGTTGTAATTGCAGATGTGACCGAAGGAATATTCCTTCTCGAATCCCTGTCTCTTCTTACTTTTCTCAGTAAAAAATGAAGAAATGAAGCAATCTCTCCTTTAAGTAATTGTCTGAATAAAGAGCCACTAAAGCAATATAACAAGAAGTTGAATGCGCTGTTGCTATAGAAAAGCAGGCTTGCGATGGCCGACAGCAACTCCTTGGTTACAACATTTTCTTGTGTATTTGGGCGTAATAGAGAGCTGCCCAACAAAATAAAAACACAGGCAGGCAATGTAGATAAGATGTAGAAAACGCTTACTGCAATGAGCATACTGTTAACTGATTGATTCACTTCCACTTGTTTCTTATGGATATTTGAATTTATTTGATGTCGTGGAGCAACACGCTTGTTTCTGGATAAAATGACCTTTAAAATCCTTATGTTGCTCATGAAAATTGTTATCGCTGGAAAAATGAAACTGATGAAAATAGACATCATCGACCATACTTTATAATAAAAATTGGCATGCCATCCCCTTGCCGGCTCGCATTTAATGATGTATATGTGTGAGCTGTTGGTGACATTAGACCACTGGTAAGTTACTTGACGTTCCGTCAAGAAATAATGCGACCCAATTGCCATGAAAAACAATGGTATTATTCCAACAACCATAAACCGAATCTTTCTAGAGCAGCGGGTCCTTGCAAATATCGGCCAGACAACAGATATCTGACGGTCAACCGTGAAAGCTACTAGAATCCACACTGAAGTATTGAACGTCACAAACTGAAGCCAGAGTTGCATTTTACACGTGGCGTCATTCTTCGTGCTGTAGTCAGTTTCCGTAAGATGCACAAGCCATTCTCTCAGCAAACCTATATATAAAACTGCAGTATCTGCGCACGCTAAGCTGATGAGATAAATCGATGCAGAACTTTGACGCATACGTTTTCGTAGCAACACACATATTGACAAAATGTTCCCAATCGTACCTATGGTCAAGAGAATTGGAGAGAACACAAGCCATAACGTCTCAGCGGCATCGCACCGTGGGTCATCGAAGTTGTTACAAAGTAATGGAGAATATGATTTTGCCGATTTCGACATGATGTCAAAACTGCTTATTTTTCATTAGACAAATAACATGCTGCTCGTGACGTGATCTCATTTCTGATAATTTGGACTGAATTTCAAACTTATCGAGTTTGATCTTATGCCAAGCTTAGTGACTTAAACTTGGTTCAAACTAGGCGATAAAGTTGAACTTGCTCTAAATTTCCGATTGTGTCTTGTATCGCCAGTTTTGTTCGAGAATCCTGTTCACGTTGTATCACATCTGCTGCTGAAAAAAAGAATAAAGGGCAGCATGAACAAAAGTACTCTCGAGAGACTGAAAGACACACACATACACACACACACACACACACTACTGCGCCTATCCACACAGAGAAACAAGTCCTACAAATTGCGCCACTATGCTTAATACAGGGAAGTTTTATATAATAATGCTAAGCTCGATTTCTCTGTAAGATTCGTCAGATAAGGCTCCATTTTTAGTTATGCGAGCACCATCAGGTATATACAAGGAATATTTGGGTAATACTATACTCAAACCCAAAAGTGACTTTGTAGTTTTATTATTGATTGTTTTATTCATTATCCATAAAATGAAATATTTCGGTTAGCTTCAAAGACTTTCAGAACAGATTTCAGGGGAGATGATTCATGCATTGCCAAGTGATTCCAGTAAAGAGCTATCTTCAGTTACATTAAAACTAACGATTTGCATAATAATAACTTTTTTTTCCTTTGATGAACCTATTTCGGAGAAACAATGTTCATACATCCATGAACAACAGTCGGTCACGCGACGTCGTTGGTATGCACCGCTACATGTAAACGAACGACGCCATTGGACGTTTAAATGTTCAATGGCGGTCACGCCATAGTGACGGCCGTTTAACGTAAGCGGCTTATCTGTTGGCTAGTGACAGCTTTTCGTCATATATTTTACAAATGTTGCTCTTAAAAATCTAAAATGATGCTCAAAATAATCTTAAATTTAAATGCAATTATAGGAGACAACTTTCATTTTTTCCAAAGTTTATGGAAGTATGAACACAAAGTGTCATGTGCAGAGTTAACGTGAACGCCCTTCAGGCGTACTTACCATTGTGTTCATACTTCCATGAACATCGGAAAAATTAGATTTATTTCTGAATTAACCCATTTGTTTTCAGGAGAACAAGGCTTTTAAGACAAAATTGTTAAAAGCCGTTGATTGTTAATAAAACGCGTACAAACCATTTCGTTTTTTTTTTGTTCGTTTTTTTTCAGCTGGTTAACAATTGACGATAACTTAAAGTTGCTTCACACTGAAATTGTCTACCTTTAATTAAAACAATAGTAAATTCTAGTCAATTCTTAAAGCCTTATCTCCGATGGCATTTGTTGTTTATCGGCGATTTGTTTGGACCTCTTCAGAGAATGTATGAAAAGAAAATCTTACAGAATTTCCAATGATTTCAAAAGAACAAATTGATATATGTATATATATATAGACCTTGTAAAGATGGAGACAGTGTAGCATTTAATTTAAGAGTTAACAGACGCAAACAGATAATCCGGTCCAGAATCAACTCTGATACAATTACAGCAAACAAATTTTATGGTAGAGAAATGAAAAAAAAGAAACACCACCTGTAATAAACTGATCATGCTCAAATTAATTACAGACTGATAAATTAAACAAACAAAAACTTCTGCGAATAAAGCAAAGAAGCCAACCAAACGACAGCAATGCTACTCCACTAAGCTATGCACGCAAAGCATATCTATGCACATTATAACTTTGTAAAGGATAAACTGGTAGTTATAACAAGACTCCTGAAAGTGGCCAAACTGTCATTTCGGTTTGGACGTTTTCAGGATTTGGATATAACTCTACAGTTATTTTATCTTAAAGCAAATTTGTCTCAAACTAATCGTGAGAACACAATTAATTTTATGCTTTACATAAACATAAATCGAATAGCATTCTTATGTTTTGGGTAAAAAATTGAAAGAGATTAAATGTTTTAGCTCACATAAGTGTCGCAGTCCGTCGTCCGCCCGTCCGTCCTTCCATAATTTCAAACGACTTCTCATAGAAAAACCAGCATAAAACTAAATGATGTTATAAAACCTCTGGACCAATTTATTATCTATAATACTAAATAAACGAAGTAGCGCATAAACTGCAAAATTGGTGGCATTTTCAAGCGTAATTTCTATACTGGTTCTTTCGCATATTGCTATCATTGATAATTTCGGTTAGCGTGTGTTTTAGTTTCACGTAGATTTAAAGAATTTGGGAATTAAATTCGTCTTTCATTTTAAATTCTCCCAAGTATTTTTCTAGAAACTTCGACTATTGGTCAATTTTTTTTGTCAACAATGGGTGCGTTCGAGTGAAATTATCGTGTACTCGAATACACGCGGTCCTACTAAAAACAGAAAAGGACTTACCCCACCGAAAAAGAACTTTCGGGCACCGAAAAGGACTTTTATTTGCCGTTAAATGTCATATAAAACATATGTTTTAGAAATTTTAATATTATTATGTTAGTAATCAGCGCTTGAATAATAAGTTTGTGAATTGTAGTATCTTCATCCTAAACTTTTACAACAAAAAAAACAGCACCAAAAAGACTCCACTTCTGGTCAGTAAAGAGACGCCATGTACCGAAAAGGACATCGCAAATGCCGAATTTCGGGCACCGAAAAGGGCATTTTTCGCTTAATGTTCTAGAAAATTATGTTTACAAATAAAATAGTTTACCCTTTATAGATTTCAGACGTTTTTATAGCATAAAATGGCATTTAAAAAGTCCTTTTCGGTGCCTGAAAGTTCTTTTCGGTCCTTTTCGGTGGCAAAAGTCCTTTTCTGTCTTTAGTATGACCCGAATACACGTTTTAAATTAATCCGGTCGTTTCGGTTCTGCGTCGTTATATCGGCGCGCTGCTTAGCAAGTCCAAATTTAGCAGGTTCCAATGCAAAAATCCGACCCATGAACGTACGTCATTCCCCATAAATAACGATTTATTTTTGTATTTTTGCTCATATGTCTAAACGGATAAGAACTAAATGGTCATAGTCCCGACGGCCCTGGCTCGAAACGACCCATTTTCTTCCAGAACGATAGTCAATACGAGTAGCCAATCGAACTCGCGCATTGAAGAATAAAGCTCAACGCACATGCTCTTTCGAAAAGTTGGACGGACACACGGCGCCAAGTGTGTGTGGCTATGGTTACGTACCGTTGAGCCACTTGGGTAACGTCGTTTGGATAATTCAAACTGAACTGAACTTTCGAAAAGACAAAAATTAAAAATGTCTAAGGTTAACACACATGCGCCAGGTAAGAAAGGGCATTTTTTCCAGCGAAGCAGAAAAATCAATTTCAATGATTCAGCCTTTAGTCTTCAGAGGGCTTGAATATTTTCCCCCCAAAACGTTCCAGGACCCAATTTTTTTCAGTAAAAAAAATACCCAGGACAGGTCACATACCAAGATGGCAAACATTTATTATGGTGAAAATTTTCAAAAATCTTCTCCCCCAGAACCACGCCGGGCCGCGTAGCGCAATCGGTAGGGCACCTGACATAAGTCAGAGGTCCTGGGTTCGAAACCCGGTCTGGCCACATACTGTCGTTTCTCCTTCCGCTGATTCAAGAAGGGCAGTTGTCAGTTACTGGCGAAAGTATGTGCACTTAGTAGTGGTTAACCGCTTAGGAGGTCTAAGCCTGCCCAGGAATAGTGTGGTTCGGTTAACTGACCGTCCCGACATGACCTTAGCTGTTTACCGTTGACGTTAAGCATCAAATCAAGGAATTCTCCCCCAGAACCACAAATCCTATGATCTTGAAACGTAGCATGTCGCATCAAGGGCTCAAAAGCTCAACAAAATTTATATAAATGATGACCCTGGGATGACCTTGATCTGTTTGCGGCAAGGTCAACTTTTGAGTCACTTAGGTTCTTCTATAGGAAAAAGTGAAAAAAGTTGATTTTTTTAGAAACAGTGCCGTCTGCTACCTGAAAGTTTGTAGATGCAGACAACTAATTAGGTAAATGAAGTTTTAGTGAGTATTCATGGTAAAGGTCATATCTTCACCTGGGCCTAAGGCCATTTACATCGAAAAATTAAAACTCACTTTTTTATATAAACTTGACCATCATGAAATATTTCCGCGCTTGCGCGGGCTCTTTTCTAGTAACTACAAAATGTGTAAAGCTGTAAAACACCAAGGCCCAAACTAAACTTGGAAAATTGGATGATTTTGAAACAATGATATTTTGTCTTTATACTAAACTATATTTAGGTCACAATCAAGTCCACATGCACTATGAATGTTTCCGAATCTACAGAGTTCTTCTCAATTCTGGCCATTGTTACATGATAAAAACAGTTTTTTCTCCAATTGCATTGCTGGCATATTAAGATTTTGACGATTCGCAGTCTCTTTATATCCAGGGTAGAAACAAGAATTCTTTGTTTGGATTAAAAAGGTTCGAAAACGTTTTGACATTATTTGCCGGGACGAGGGAATCTATTCCTGATATATTCTGTATCTGTTTGTAACTGAGGTGTCTTGCTTAGAAAGTATATTTAAGCCGCGACACGACAAAACCAACAATGTGGTTGTGCGCCCAGCGCAGACTCAGATCAGCCTGGGCATCCGCCCAGTCTGATCAGAGTCTTTGCTGTCCGCATGGAGGTAGCTTAGATCCTTAGCTATCCTTTAAGCGCTTAGCGAAGACTCTGATCAGACTGGGCGGATGCCCAAATTGATCTGAGTCTGCACAGGCCGCACAACCACATTGTTGGTTTTCTCGTGTCGCGGCTCATTTGAGCAACATCATGGGACTTCCAACAATGCGGCAATTATCATGGTATATGACCATTCTTCTGTTGCACACAGAGTAATCCGAGATCTCACTGTTGGCTCTATGGCTTGCGTCAGTTCCATAGATGGTGGATGTGACAAGCAAATGCTCTGATCAGCCTGCTTTTATGAGCAGTCTGATCAGAGCATTGTAACATTGTTGGAAAACATATGATGTGGCTCAGTTTGATCTCAAAAAGCTATTCAAATAAAGTGAAGTCAATGATGAGTTGGTGCTTCTAGAAATCAGGATAGATAGATAGATAGATAGATAGATAGATAGATAGATAGATAGATAGATAGATAGATAGATAGATAGATAGATAGATAGATAGATAGATAGATAGATAGATAGATAGATAGATAGATAGATAGATAGATAGATAGATAGATAGATAGATAGATAGATAGATAGATAGATAGATAGATAGATAGATAGATAGATAGATAGATAGATAGATAGATAGATAGATAGATAGATAGATAGATAGATAGATAGATAGATAGATAGATAGATAGATAGATAGATAGATAGATAGATAGATAGATAGATAGATAGATAGATAGATAGATAGATAGATAGATAGATAGATAGATAGATAGATAGATAGATAGATAGATAGATAGATAGATAGATAGATAGATAGATAGATAGATAGATAGATAGATAGATAGATAGATATGAAAATCGCATTCACGAATGGGTAAGACGCTTCCTAAATGTGTGTGTGTTTTTTTTGTATGTTATCAGAAATCAAGACATGATAGTTTTGAAAAATAGAAAGTTCTTTTGAAAAGCCCCAGGGAATATAAAATAAATATACTGATTTTACTTTGTAACTGATTTGTCTTTCTAAATAATAAATTGAATAAGAAATTAAAAGAAAATGTATTTGCTTTATAACAGTAAATTTTCATAAAACTCTTTAAAATGATTTCAAGGATGGATCTGACGCTTATTGAATACGCGAGGAAAGGAAGGAATCGATAGATAAAAAGCTTGATAAAACTGAATTACGAATTCAAGAATAAGTGAGACGCTTCCTGAATTTTCAGAGAATTAGTTGTAATGGTTTCTCGAAAAATATGTTTTATCATTATTATTATTATTATGATTAGTCTTATTGTTATTATTTTGTTGTAGTATACTGTTACAAGAAATCCAGACATGGTACTTTTGACAAAATGAAAACTTTGTCTAACCCAAGAAGGGGTAGATTTTCTTTTTGGGACTATATAACTAAGATAAAGTTAAAATTATAGAATGCTGTTTCAAGAGATATATAGAAATACTTGCTGAATCTCGTTATTTCAAATATTGGTATCTGTATACGCTGCAAGTATCGCGAAAGAAGAACTTTTTCATATAGCGTAGATATGTACCAGGCTGCTGCTTGGGAAAAGTTTGATCAGGGCTAGAAATATCTACTGGGCAAAGCTGATTAAATTAATGTACAATAAACCCAATTTTGGTTAAATTCAAGTAGTTTGAGATAGCGAGGATTTGCTAGTTTTGAAGGAGGGCATGTGCTGCATTATTTGCTATTTGATTCCAAGAAGGACTCTTTTGTCATGGTGGCATGCGTGACGTCCTTGGATCTTATCTATTGTTTTATTATCTGGCAGAGTTATTAAACTTTATAGTTTTATTAATGTACATTTTGCGGAATAAACACAAATGGCCACAAAATTTATTGATTTGCGAATTGTTTAGAGAATAAAGAATAAGCTGTACTCGTAAGAAAAAATTCACAAGTGCTCAAATCATTGGTTTCTAAGAATACATTTAAAATTTACACTTATGTTTTAAAACTGGTATATATGGTTTCAAGTAGTTGATATTTCTGTTTTTCAAGCAAATAAGACATATATCTTCCTACGTGTGTGCTTCTTCACGTTTCTTTACACTGTGTCCTGGACGATTGTTTTAAAGAGATGTGGCCAAACCATCCATTTTTTAACTCCTTGACCACGTTCAGGACTCCGTCGTGGACCAACATCCTCATTAGTTACATGAATTTTGAACAGGTTAACAAATAAATGCGAAATGCTAACAAGAAAATGTATTAATTTGAAGAAAATTCCAGATAAGAAAAGGAATAAAGAATCATTTCAAGCAAGTTCTATATCAAAATTCCTACAAATTTAAACATACAGTAAAATAAAAAATGAATTAATAAATGAATGTGAAAAACAAATAAAAAATAAAACAAATTAGTACTTACTAGGTTTAATACAGCGGGCTTACTGTCCATATTACCTGAGGTTGCTTAAAGAGGGATTTATGTAGTCATTAAGACTTAAGCAACTAAAACAAAATCTATAATGACAATAAATGCCAGCAAGTTCATACAAGTCTTGGCCTAGAGAAATGACATACCCCAAGCTACCGTAGTTTCATAAAGCATAAGCCATTTGGAGAAACGTCAAGCTAATTTAAAAACAACTTCGTACCCGTTATAGAAATTCACAAAATATGGAACGATTATTGTTAGCTGACCAGAAATGCACGGAACGTCATGAAAACTCTAAAATCAATTTCAAAATACGAAACCAGTTTTGCGTGACTTAAAGTCTTCAGAAAGTTGATAGAAAGAACAACTTACTCCTGCTCAAAATATATGTACTTATAACAGTCGAAAGACAATGAACCATATAACCGACATTCTCAGCTAGGCGATAAATATCGCTTATAAATACTGTATACTTGAACAGTAGAAAACAAATTATGAAATTCCATTGGACTGACTTCTCTACGGGTTTTCATGATATTTAAAGTTTTCGGTTCATAGCAAACGTATTTTTTCATCATGAATGTCCAGCGAGTGCGAGCGAAAAAACAGCACTTTGGGCTAAATTGTTCAAACCAATGTTACCTTAACGAAGCCGTTAGTCAGTGATTCCAAAGGCCTTCTAGTACACATAAATTCCAGTGGCTCATATTTTGCCGACAAAATGTGAGAAACGTTTGCACTGCAAAAGTTCCTCACATTGTTTTGGGCAAAAATGGTAGCATTTTTGCGTATAATTGGTTTGAAACTTGAACGTCTCGTTAAAAATGGCGTCGTTAGTTTGAACAGGGCCCTGATCGTAAAATATGTAACAACTGCACATTACTACAACGGTTTCTTGATTGGCCCTTTTGCTTTACGTCGAATGTTTGTATTCAAATTACAAAAACATGCAAGATTCTCCCAGAGATCTGGGGAACATTAACAATTAAGATAGGAAAAACATGGTCAGACCAAAATTGTGGTATTGACATGTTTTGAATATGTGTATTATTTGATTAAACATATATTCCCTAATACAGTTATTCCATCGACTAGACAAAACGTGGCTAGCTTTACGTTTTTGCTGAGGTTTCGTCTTCGTCACAGGTCGCATTTTTCTAGTTCTTACTGCTTCTAGCCTTTAAAAGGTACCTGCAGCTATTCGGGTAACGTTGTGCATTTGATCCTGTCAGCGTTATGATGTTGCCACTATCATATTTTACTGACTTCATAAAATCTCTTGCTAAATGAGAAACAGCCTTGATTAAAATTACGGAGTGGCTTTAATGTTAAAATTGACATTTCCAGTTAATTGGTTATATATCTTTTAATGTGAAATTACAATTACCAGCGGAAAAAAGCTCTTGCAGAATGTTTTTATTTTGTTCCTAGTAGGTGTGTGTGTGTGTGAAGGGGGGGGGGGGCAATTCTCATCAGCAAGCCGTAACGGTGAATATGTCGTTGCAAAGAACAATCTCTATGCAAAATCTCTATAAAGGAGAAATGATAAAAATACCGGACTTTTGCTGTAGAAATTTCAAAAAAAGTCGTAAGCAAATGAAAAATGAAGTAAATACAGGTAAAGGTATCCCATAGCCTAATAGCTGTAAGGGCAGTGGGGGTTAGAAACTCACTGTATCTTGGGCGCAGAAGATGAAAGGCAGAGCCCATCCCTTTCCTTTCGCTGCCTTATCCTTCCCTGGTTCGCGACCTTCCGGCGACTTTCTGCACCATAACCGAGTCACTCTAACCACTCGACCACGGCGCCTCTCTACGTCTGTAAATACAGATTTCAGCTAAATACTCCACTAAAACGTGACAGAAAGCTATGATTCTGTGCGTAGTTTAGCATAGGCGAACCTTGAGGCCAGTTGGTTCGGTACATTGATGTAAGCGAGACGTCCAGCCACGTATCCCTAAACCTTCAGACCATTGATTCAAGATCGACAGCTTTGACATTGGAGAAGCTTTCACAATCAGTCTGATGAAGTGCAACCAAAAGAATAGTCTAGTTGATATACGGCATGTAAGTATATTTAATATTCTGGTCATATTGAAGGTATGAATGATTTTTTTCAAGACTTTGGTTTACTCTTAAAGATTTCAATTTTACTTCACTGCAGCTAGTGCTGTGCCGTGTAGCGGCCGTTCAAAGTCTCTATAGTGCAGATCATATTTTATTTTTGTCCTTGAGATAAAAAGTTATATTCTTGGAAATCCCAAAATAATGATTGGTTAAGATTCTTATCGTAGATCATCGTCTTTTATATTATTTGGACCCTTCTTGATACTAATCAGTCATTGAGTCGGATGCCCAATTAAAATTAAGAAATTACAGTATGCCTTTCTCTGGTTTCGTCAACCGATATTGTTAGGGTCACTGATGAGGCTTTATCAGCCAATTCTACGTAGTATGGCCCATATTAGTTCTTCTGAATGTGTTCTCTGCTCTTGAAGGAACTTTTTAAGATTTCAAGTCATATACAAAAGATTTGTTTTGATATCAAGGAAGAGTAGTTGCTTTAAAAAAAATAAATTGTAATATGAGATAAAGGCAATCTAAAAAGAAGGGTAACAATGTGGGAAGAAATACGTGCGTCACATTGTACTCTTGAAATAATAAACTGGATAAAAAAAACTATTTTATGAGACATCGGAACAGGTGTTTCACACCAATAATATGTTTGTTACAGCCAGTTCAGATTTTATTAGACAGGCAATTGCTTAGATTCTTAAAAAAGGTTGTTATAGAAGTTCTGTTTAAACCTCTTCTGAACAACTCTTAACGCATACCCAATGACTATTTGAGAATTTATCCTTCAGGGTTCCTCAACGTGCAGAAGACACATTCAAAAGTAGGAAACATGGGCCATACTTCGACGTTTCGGCTACTCAATCTTCATCGGTGACCCAGACAATATATGGCGATGAAAGACAGAGAAAAGCAAATTACGATTGCTTACTCTAAACAAGGCAGTCGTTTAAAACACTTATTAGCACCAAGAAATGATCAAATTTTGAAAACCATGATCTAGAATAATAGTCTGAAGCCATGAAAAAAATATTTCTCGGAATATATCCTCTGATCTCAAAGGACAAAAATAAAATACTAACTGTACTATGGTCAGAAGAATCAAAAAAGAGTATTCTCGATTTAGGGACAGACTTAAAAAATTGTTTGAAACATCCTTTTGATACTGCAATGATTATGACAAAGCTTGTAAGCAAAACTGTTTCTGTGATGCCGGTTACAGAAAATGCTGCCAGAATGACGACTAGACATTTATATGTTCTCATTCATATCACGTTCTCTTGGGACAGTGCATTTAAAACAAAAAAGGAAAGAATAAAAAGAGAAAAAAGAAACGATGATCGCTCATTAGACGACCTTTTCTTTTGGAAAAGAACTATCAATTTATTGAATCAGATATTTTTGTAACGCTGATCAATCTATGGCAGGAGAGTATTCGGTTTGTTTCAGAGATTGCATTTTTCCTGGTTTTTGATCGAAAGATAATTCGGAAAAAAACAAACTCTGCGTAGATACCTGTTTGGCACCGTAATCTAACAAAGACAAGATGAAATGTAAAAATGTTAAGGGCGCGTTTACACGAGCAAAGTTTCTATGTCACAGAAACTTTAACAAAGAAAGTATGACAAACATTTTGCGTTTACACGGAGCAAATTATTTGTTAAAGAAAATGTGCCATAGAATCTTTGTCACATAAACTTTGGCAATGAAATATTTGCTGCAGTGTTCACACGACCGAATATTATTCGTCAAAGTTACCTGCAGCGATGAAACAAAATCTTTGTCACATTTTTCCACGCTTGCAGCAATGTTCTTTGTTACATAATCTTTAGCAAAGTTCTCCGTTTACACGGACAAATTTAATTTATCAAAGTAACTTTAACATATTTATTTGTCAAAGAAACATTGTCATATTTTGGCATTTACACGAGCAATTTTTTCTGTGACAAACCTACTTTGTCATAGAAACTTTGGTCGTGTAAACGCGCCCTAAGGTTTTCGATTCTCATAGCTTCATTAAAACGTTTAAGTCAGTTACATTACAAGAAGCAGCATGCCAGATATTTCATTATAGTGCAGAAAATAGCATCTCACTGAAAATTATCTGTATCAAGCTATTGTAGGATGTTTCCTATAATGTCAATGTTTGGATCAAACGTAGGGCCGCCATGATGTTGATTGATTAGCAAATAATGAGAACACAAAGTAGGGTGATGCCTTTTTTCAGATTTGGGTCGGAGAAAATAACTAGATAGTTACATGAATTTATTTTGTTATTCATGTTACAAGCACATTGTACTACATAAGGCCAAACGCACTATGATTGTTTCCGAATCTAAAGAGTTCTCAATTCAGGTCATTGTTACATGATAAAAACATTTATTTCTCCAATTGCATTGCTGGCATATTCAAATTTGACAATTAGCAGTCTCTTTATATCCAGGGTAAAAACAGAAATTCTTTGCTTGGATTAAAAAGGATCGGAAGCAACGTTTTGGCATTATTTTTGCCGGGACAAGGGAAGCTATTCTTGATATAATCTGTTTCTGTTTGTAACTGAGTTGCCTTGCTTAGAAAATATATTTGAGCAACATCATGTGACTTCCAACAATGCGGCAATTGTCATGGAATTAGATCACCCTTCTGTTGCACACAGGGGAATCAGAGACCTCACTGTTGGCTCTAAGGCTAGTCTCACTTCAAGAGATGGTGGATGTGACAAGCAAAGGCTCTGATCAGCCTGCTGTTATGAGCAGTCTGATCAGATCATTGTAACATTGTGTGAAACCACATGATGTGGCTCAGTTTGATAAAAAAAAAATGCTATTCAAATAAAGTGACGTCCATGATTGGTTTGATGCTTCTAGAAATCAGGATATTAGATAGATAGATAAAAAGACAGACATGAATAACGATTTCTAGAATGGATAAGACGCTTCCTCAATTTGTTTTGTTTTTTAAGTATGTTATCACAAATCAAGACATGATAGTTTTGACAAATGAAAAGTTTTATTGAAAAATCCCAGGGAATATACAATAAATGTACTGAATCTTTTTTGTTACTGATTTGTCTTACTAAAAATACATTGAATATGAAATAAATGGAAAAGGTTTTTGTTTTATAACAGTAATTGATCATAAAACTTTTTAAAAATGAATTCAAGGATGGGTCTGACGCTTCTTGAATTCAGGAGGAAAGGAAAGAATCGATAGACAAATAGCTCGATCAAACTGAATTACAAAATCAAGAATGGGTGAGACGCTTCCTTATTTTTTAGAGAATTAGTTGTGATAGTTTCTCGAAAAATATGTTTTATTATTATAATTATTATTATTAATTATTAGTCTTATTATTATATTTTGTAGTAGACTGTTATAAGAAATCCATACATGGTACTTTTGACAAAAGGAAAGCTTTTTCTAACCAAAGAAGGGGTAACTTTGCTTTTTGGGACTATATGATTAAGATAAAGTTATCTTTTTATAGAATGCTGTTTTAAGAGATATATAGAAATAATTGCTGAATCTCGTTATTTCAAATATAGATTTCTGTATACGCTGTAGGTATCGTGAAAAAAGTACTTTATGAAAAAGCGTAGCTATGCACCAGGCTGCTGCTTGGGAAAGGTTTGATCAGGGTCAGAAATACCTGCTTGGCAAAACTAAATGAAAATAATGTTTAATAAACCCGATTTTGGTTAAATTCCAAGTATATTGAGATAGAGGGGACTTGCTATTTTTGAAGGGGGACATGTGCTGCATTATTTGTTATTGATTCCAAGAAGGACTCTTTTCATCATGGTGGCATGCATGACGTCCTTGGATCTTATTTATTTTTTCTTCTTATTATCTGGCAGAGTTATTAAACTTTATAGTTTTATTAATGTAAAATTTGCAGAGTAAACACTAATGGCCACATAATTTAATGATTTTCTTATTTTTTTAGAGAATAAAGCATAAGCTGTACTCGTAAGAAAAATTTCAGAAGTGCTCAAATCCTTGGTGTCTGAGAATACGTTTAAAACTTTTTTTTTTTTAAACTGGTATATATGGCTTCAAGAAGTTATTTTTCTGTTTTTTTCTAGCAATTAAGACATACGGGTTTTTTTAAACTTGGTCAATAAGAGGATTTCAGTTTTTAGCTCACCTGAGCCAGCGGCTCCGAGGGAGCTTATAGGATGGTAAGGCTCCGGCGTCCGGCGTCCGTCCGTCCGTCCGTCCACAATTTCAAACGACTTCTCCTCTGAAGCCGCTGGGCCAATTGTAACCAAATTTCATATAGAGCCTCCTGGGACCTTAGGAACGAAAAGTTGTTCAAACGGTCCTGGTCACATGACCAACATGGCCGCCACGCCCATATATGGTAAAAACCTAAAAAAATCTTCTTCTCCAGAACCAATAGGCCGATGGCCTTGAAACTTGGTATGTAGCATCGGGTACGCAAGTACTACCAAGATTGTTCAAATTATGACCTTGGGTTGACCTTGACCTTTTTTACGGCAAGGTCAAATTTGCTTCCTTGTGCTTTTATATGGCAAAATGCTAGAACATAAGATATCTTGGTAACTGTTGCAGATTTTGGGCTAAAAACCAGTATCTACAGTCATCTTAATGAGTACATGAAGATTTATGACTTTAAGAGGTCAAGGTCATTCTTTGACCTTTGACCCAGAACTCTCATATTTTGACAATTTCGAACAATCTCCTCAACAGCCACTAAGCCAATTGAAACCAAATTTCATATAGAGCCTCCAGGGGTTGAGGGAACAAAAATTTATTCATACTGTCCTGGTCACATGACCAACATGGCGGCCACGCCCATATATGGTAAAAACCTTTAGAAATCTTCTTCTCCAGAACCAATTGAACGATGGCCTTGAAACTTGGTATGTAGCATTGGGTACTCGAGTACTATCAAGATTGTTCAAATTATGACCTTGGGTTGACCTTGATCATTTTACTGCAAGGTCAAATATGGGAAAATGCTAGAACATATGATTTCATGGAAAGTTTTGAAGAGTAAGGCCTAAAATTGGTTAATGCAGTTGAGTACATGAAGATTTATGAGTATAAGAGGTCAAGGTCATTCTTTGACCTTTGACCCAGAACTCTCATATTTTGACATTTTCAAACAATCTTCTCCAAAGCCACTAGGCCAATTGTAACCAAATTTCATATAGAGCCTCCAGGGGTTGAGGAAATGAAATTTTGTTCAAAAGGTTCGGGTCACATGACCAACATGGCCGCCACGCCCATATATGGTAAAAACTTTTAAAAATCTTTTTCTCCAGAACCAGTTGACCAATGGCCTTGAAACTTGGTATGAAGCATTGGGTATTCCAGTTCTATCAAGATTTTTCAAAATGATAACCTTGGGTTGACCTTGACCATTTTACGGGAAGGTCAAATAAGGGAAAATGCTAGAACATAAGATTTCATGGAAAGTTTTGAAGATTTAGGCCTTAAAATTGGAAAGTGCAGTCATCTTAATGAGTACATCAAGATTCATAAGTACAAGAGGTCAAGGTCATTCTTTGACCTTTGACCCTGAATTCTCATAGTTTGTTAATTTCAAACTTCTTTTTAAAAGCCAATTGTAACCAAATATCATATAGAGCCTTCAGGGGTTGAGGAAACGAAAATTTCTTCCAATGGTCTGGGTCACATGACTAACATGGCCGCCATGACCATATATGGTAAAAACCTTTATAAATCTTCTTCTCCAGAACCAGTTGACCGATGGCCTTGAAACTTAGTATATGGCATTTGGTACTCCAGTATTACCAAGATTGTTCAAATTATGACCTTTGCTTTACCTTTACCTTTTTATGGCAAGGTCAAATATGGCAAAATGCTACAACATAAGCTTTCATGGGAATTTTCGAAGCTTTTGGCCTAAAAATTGGTATATACAGTCATCTTAATGAGGTCATGAAGAATAATGAATACAAGAGGTAAAGGTCATTCTTTGACCTTTGACCCAGATCTCTCATATTTTGACATTTTCAAACATTTCCTCTAAAGCCAAAGGGCCAATTGTAGTCACATTTCATATAGAGCCTTCAGGGGTTGAGGGAACAAAAATGACCAACATGGCCGCCATTTTATGGTATAAACATTTAATAGTTTTCTTCTCCAGAACCAATATGCCTATGGCCTTGAAACTTGGTAAGTAGCATGGAGTACTAGAGTACTTCCAAGACTGTTCAAATGATGACCTTGGGTTCACCTTGACCTTTTTTGCAGCATGGTCAAATATGGAAAAATGCTAGAACATAAGATTTCATGGAAAGTTTTGAAGTTTTTGGTCTAAAAATGGTATATATGGTTGTCTTAATGCGTATTAGCACATGAAGATTTATGAGTACAAGAGGTCATGGTCAGTCTTTGACTTTTGACCCTAGACTCATATTTTGACAATTTCAGACATAAGAAAAAGCGACTTTGCCAATTGCTCAGGTGAGCGGATCAGGGCCTCATGACCCTCTTGTTTTTAAATATACTAGAAAAGAGCCCGCGCAAGCGCGGAAATATTTCATGATGGTCAAGTTTATATAAAAAAGCGAGTTTTAATTTTTCAATGTAAATGGCCTTAGGCCCAGGTGAAGATATGACCTTTACCATGAATACTCACTAAAGCTTCATTTACCTAATTAGTTGTCTGCATCTACAAACTTTCAGGTAGCAGAATGCATTGTTTCTAAAAAAATCAACTTTTTTCACTTTTTCCTATAGAAAAAACCTAAGTGACTCAAAAGTTGACCTTGCCGTAAAACAGATCAAGGTAATCCCAGGGTCATCATTTATATAAATTTTGTTGAGCTTTTGAGTCCTTCATGCGACATGCTAAGTTTCAAGATCATAGGATTTGTGGTTTTGGGGGAGAATTGGTTGATTTGATGCTTAACGTCCACGGTAAACAGCTAAGGCCATGTCGGGACGGTCAGTAAACCTAACCACACTATTCCTGGGCAGGCTTAGACCTCCTAAGCGGTTAACCAGTACTAAGTGCACATACTTTCGCCAGTAACTGACAACTGCCCTTCTTGAATCAGCGGAAGGAGAAATGAAAGTATGTGGCCAGACCGGGTTTCGAACCCAGGACCTCTGACTTATGAGTCAGGTGCCCTACCGATTGCGCTACGCGGCCCGGCGTGGTTCTGGGGGAGAAGATGTTTGAAATTTTTTACCATAATAAATGTCTGCCATCTTGGTTATGTGACCTGTCCTGGGTATATTTTTTTTCTGGAAAAATTGGGTCCTGGAACGTTTCGGGGGAAAATATTCAAGCCCTTTGAAGACTAAAGGCTTATTTAGCTTCGTTGAATCATTGAAATTGATTTGTCTGCTTCGCTGGAAAAAATGCCCTTTCTTACCTGGCCGCATGTGTAACCTTAGACATTTTTATTTTTTGTCTTTTCGAAAGTTCAGTTCAGTTTGAATTCTCCTAACGACGTCCTAACAGCGGTACGTAACCATAGCCGCACACACTTGGCGCCGTGTGTCCGTCCAACTTTTCGAAAGACAATGTGCGTAGAGCTTTATTCTTCAATGGGCGAGTTCGATTGGCTACTCGTATTGACTATCGTTCAGGAAGAACATGGGTCGTTTCGAGCCAGGGCCGTCGGGACTATGACCATTTAGTTCTTCATCCGTTTAGACATATGAGCAAAAATACAAAAATAAATCGTTATTATGGGGAATGACGTACGTTCATGGGTCGGATTTTTGCATTAGAACCTGCTAAATTTGGACTTGCTAAGCAGCGCGCCGATATAACGACGCAGAACCGAAACGACCGGATTAATTTAAAACGTGTATTCGAGTACACAATAATTTCACTCGAACGCACCCATTGTTGACAAAAAAAAATCGACCAATAGTCGAAGTTTTTAGAAAAATACTTGGGAGAATTTAAAATGAAAGACGAATTTAATTCCCAAATTCTTTAAATCTACGTGAAACTAAAACACACGCTAACCGAAATTATCAATGATAGCAATATGCGAAAGAACCAGTATAGAAATTACGCTTGAAAATGCCACCAATTTTGCAGTTTATGCGTTACTTCGTTTATTTAGTATTATAGATTTTGTTTTCGATTAGTTGAGTGCATAGTATTTCTTCTAAAAATTTACCGATCTCTGCAAGTCCAGCTTGATTATTTCCAAAATGAAAGAAGGAGCTAAACAAATGTTGTTCATGCTATTTATTAAAAGGAACCTATTACTACAGATTTGTAGCGTAAGACTGTGTTAAAGTTTAGGAAAGATAAAAAAAATCTACTTAATTTCAGATTCGTAGCCATTTTTGTATTTTTTTAGATATTTAGAGTTTAGGTCGGACATCAAAATATTTGATGATAGGTTTGAAAATTTGAAAAGGTTAATTCAAGTAAAATTGATGATTGTTGCTTTCTGCTATGAAAGCATTTGTGCCCAAAGTTAAATCTTCAGTATTGCTAAGCTTTTGCTAAAGTCAAAGATGATTCTAAATTCTACACTTTTCTTTCAATTATAAGAATAAAAGACGCTTATAAGTTACATAAAGATAAACAAATATGAGCCGCGACACGACAACACCAACTAAGTGGCATGCCCGGCAAGCGAAGACTCAAATTAGCCTGGGCATCTACCCAGTTTGGTGTGCGCTCAAAGCGTAGCTTAAGCCCTACGCTAGCTGCATGCGGACAGCGAAAACACTGATCAGACTGGGCGGTAGCCCAGGCTGATCTGAGTCTTCGCTTAGAGCACATACCACTTTGTTGGTTTTGTCGTGTCGCGGCTCATATCTTTTATAAGAACTAGAGAATTGCTATTGAAAAACTTATGTATTATTGGTTTGCATAAATTAAAGTTTTGACTTTATAGTATTCGTTCAGATGGTGCATCGGAAGAAGGGAAGGCAGGAGTACTTGGCATGATGGTATCGGAGCATGGTAGATAAAAATCACAAAGTACAGAGATCTTTTATAATCACGCGGCTTTTACTAAGAAATATTAGTCACTTAAAATTTTGCTTATTGAATTTCAAACAATTTAAATAGTTTAATTATTTGAGATTCTTGTTAGCTGTCGATACTTTATTTTTGAGTAGCATCCGATAATGTTCAGTTATCTCTGATTAGAAAGTTTTCATGCTAACAATTCTGGAGATATTGCTGACAGGAAAGGAGGAGGAGCTTCTCTATCAAGGCAAAACTATATATGATTTATGTTTAAGATAAATGTAATGAAATTTTGATTGCATTTGAATTGCATATTCGAGTATCAGAGTTTATAAGAAATAGTCAGCACAGTATATACAGTTACGGAACCCCGGAAGGGACATGTGCAATATTTTTCTTAACTCGTGGCCACGACTTATTAAGTCGTTCCCTCGAGTTACTTTGTCGTTCCCACGAGTTATTATGTCGTTCCCACGACTTACTCACTCGGTTGGCCATATGTTCTCTGTATCTTGATTATTTGTAATCTTAGTTGTTTCCAACTATGGTTTGAGGGCTGGATTTGGATTTTGATTGTTTCAGTTCCTGGTCTTTGCATACTTTTTACTTTTACTAAGTCGTGGCCATGAGTTAATACTGCCCTCCTATTGGTCAAATTAACTCGTGGTCACGAGTTAATGAAGCGCTCCGATTGGATCAATAAGGTCTGGTACTGTTGATAAAATCCTTTACCAAGTTTTCAGATTAATCTGAATATATAGTGTAACTAAAAACAGAGATACCAGAGTACTTGCATATTATGCGGATTTGAAAGTGATGCGGACCTGGGTTCCGTCAGTTCCACACGCGAAACAGCATCTAGTATACTGATTTTATCTAGCGGAGACACGTGTATAAATAAGGACGGATTTTATTATACTCCTAAGCAAAGATTTTGCAAGTATCCATTCGAACTTCGTCAACAAGGCAGCTCTAGTGAGGGAATACGACATGTGCTTTTGCTAAGAATTAAGAAACATTATCCCAAAGGTGTCATAAAATCCAGCATATCTGGACCCCTGCTTTAGTAACTGCATGTTGGAATGATATTAAAGCCATACTTTTTATAAAGTACACTTTAAAAATTTCCGTAGATTTTACAGTAGAATACCTGACAACCAGCTGCCAGTCCATTTCCCGTTATTTTTATGGGCGCCCGTAAACATGGGCGGAATCATCACGCAGAATAAGGTAGAATAAGACAGGTTTTAGTTTGGTCATATAGCCCTTCAACACTATAAATGTCTTTGCGAGAACGGCCAGCTAACATAACTCTACCACATCGAGACTTCAAACAAACGTTCTACAGGCAGACGCCCGTAAAAATAACGGGAAACGGACTGGCAGCTGGTTGTCACGTATTCTACCGTAGAATCTACGGAAATTTTTTACAGTGTAAAACGATTGTTAATGATGGATGGATGGATGGCTGGGATGACTTGCAATTTTACGTTCTTTTCATCAGTATTTCAGTCAGATCAGGACGATGGGCGGGTGATGATGGATAGCTGTATGCAACAGAACCCCGTTTACAACTTTACGGTGACAGATTCACGCCTCATGCAGGGCTCGAACCCGGATCAGTAGGCCAGTGCTTAACCCACTGAGACACCGGGGCTCCTATAGGCAATGATCAGAAATTGATACAGTCAAAGTATTCTTGACAGCCCATTCAGTTTTAAACCGAGACTTGACACACTCAAATGGCAGTATCCATGCAGCTACCTCCACCCTCGCCACATAATTATTCAAAATCCAAAAATTCGTGAATGTGCTTAATCTTCCAAAATCAAGGAATGTTATTCAACCTTAATTACTTTGCATAAACTTTTAATGCAGTTTATGATAACGAGTCATCCACAATATTCGACATATATGATCCTTTTCCGTGAGTTGCTCTTCTAAATCACCACATTTACAAAAATTGGAATCTGACCAAACTATGCTTAGATTGATATGGAATTTAATGTCTTTATTCGTAGTTGCATTAACATAAAACGCTGAATTACATTGCTATTTCGGAACACAAATATAAGTTATTGAATGTGGTGGTTGTGGAGATAAGTAGTCGCGTTAGCACACCTAACAAGCAAATACCAGGCCAGACTGCGCTTGCCTTCTTGTCAGATTCTTTGCTATAACCGTGTGCTGAGCTATACATGCATGTGCAAAAAATGAGAGCCCCGGAAGCTCGGTGGGTTAAGCGCTGTGTCTGCTGATCTAGCAGTTCCGGATTCGAGACCCGCTGTAGGCGGGGTTTCATTGCACACAGCCTTTTGTTATAAATATGTTAATCTCACAGAAGGTGAGACAAAGGACGGACGGACAAAATAAGAAGTAACTTTTGAAATAGATAGACAGCGACAGAAAGAAAATGCTTCTAAAGAGAAATCATTAAAGTTTAAAACAGGCAGATTTCGTTGTAACTTGTTTCTAATCTGAAACTCGCTCTGGACAGCAACCCCATTTATGAATCAGTCCGGTGCGAGGAGATTGTATCAGTTGCCTTTTATGAATGAATCTGTTTAACAATGCCAAGTCAGATCTTGACATGTTGCAGAACTATGAATGATGATCTGTGGTGGGGAAATGAAATACTGATGATAATAACCAGAAGTATCAGCTTTTACAAAAAAAAAGTTTGTGTCTACGCTCAGCACACAGTAACTTATGTAGTCATTGGATTGGCACCTTGGTCAAATCGCGCCTCTACCAAACCCAAGTCAATCTTCACCTCGATCTTATCGCACATTCTCGGTTTGATCTAGTAGATTTCTGGTTGGCATTCCGAAGCTCATGCTGGCATGTAATTACCCTAATTCAATTAACCGGCATGTTTGGTCACCTTAGAAATATTTGGCATTTAGTGATACTACTAGACCGTCTCAATGTCGATCCTTTTCTGGTACTTGCGGACCTGATCAAACATGCGCGAAATATCAATGATAACCAGTCAATAGAAATTAACATTCAACCGGTCATGACCTTTTCTAAAATGCTTCCGGAGCAAAAGCAATTTCTAAGATATCTACGCCCATGGGCGTAGACAATAAAATATAACATGTCGATTTAAGACAGAAACTGTTGGAATATTCGCACTTGTGAAGCTGCGATGTAAGTTTATACTGACGGACAGATGCTTTATGACGTATCCGTCCCAAGTATTCCAACAACGCAATCATTCAGCAGTAGAGTCTTAAACCTAAACCAAAATTTTAAGCAACGTGTTGAAAAATTATCGCAGTTTTTGCAGGCATCGACCCGACATGTCCGCATAGACCAGTTGATTAAGGCCACTGTTTGCCAAAGAATTGATGTCGGAGTAACCGGGGAAGCTACGCCATAAAAACTGGCAGAGCATAACAGCTTAGCACTGTCGCAGAACAGATCAGACAGCTTCGGAAGAGCATTCTGATCAGAATCTATGATGCTAGCCTAGATTTTAGCGTCCTATTATCATGCGACACATTGAAAGATTTTTACTCAGGAGATGACCACTTTAAGCTTATAGCTTACTGTCAGATCCTGATACTTGAGATTGTAAATTATATAATGTGAATTGATTAATAAAATATTGTTTAAACCAAAGATTTTTAAAGTTAGCTTCAGCGTGGCACAGTCTACCGGCAGCCATTGCAGATTATAGACTCCTTGATAGAGCTGTCCGGTCAAGCTCTGCAATGTCAGCTCAGCATCAGTGTCCACATATTTGAGGAAAATACTTAACACAGTACGACCATTGTCAAACATCAGACCACTTTACCCGGGAGCAGCTCAACAAGGGCGAAAGGTCAGTCTTCATTAACCGTCTGAGAACCAAAAACAGTCCCGTTGTCATTAATACTTGTAGTAGTAGTAAAATATCACAGTTGGTGACCCTGCCGCTTTTCTGGGACAAAGACAGCACAACAATTTAGTGAAACTGCATGGTGGAGTCAGTCGACAAACACTGAATACCCCGATCATACTGCTCCCGGAGAAGAGCAGAATGACGAGGATGTGCACTGCCTGCTCAGCTATTGGCGTGAGCTGATGCAAAGTCAGCACAATTAAAAAATCAAGAGCAAGACTCAACCAGTTAGCCCACACTGCAGAGTACGATCATACTGCTCCACTTGGGCAGACCAGCTAGGGGTCCACAGATTATCACCTTAACAGCGCCATACGAAGTCTGGTAAGGGATTTTATCAATATTAAAACAGGACCAATCAGAGCGCTTTATTAACTCGTGGCCACGAGTTAATTTGACCAATTGAAGGGCAGTATTAACTCGTGGTAACGACTTAATAAGTCGTGGGAACGACTTAGTAAGTCGCGGGAACGACATATTAAGTCGTGGTAACGACATAATAACTCGTGGGAACGACATAATAAGTCGTGGTAACGACATAATAAGTCGAGGGAACGAGATAGTAAGTCGTGGTAACGAAATAATAAGTCGAGGGAACGACATAATAAGTCGTGGGAACGACTTAATAAGTCGTGGGCACGACTTAGAAAAAATATTGCACATGTCCCTTCCGGGCTTCCGTATACAGTCAATATACGACTTAAGTATGAAACTGGTTTTGTTAAGGCAAATAGTCACATGAAGAAAATATTCTCATGGAAAGTAAGGTGGAAGCTATATCTTAGAAACGTTCTGGCCAAAGCCTGTGGAGTAAAAACATTTACACCACCGTCCCTCCCCACCCTGTAGTTTTGTATGAAAGATATTGATTGAAAATATACTTCAACATAATTTAACTAGGCACGCTCAAACAAAGAACTAGAAAAGGTGTTTGTAAAACACTATGCCCCCCCAACCATATGATTGACCCTAAAATGGAATTGTTTACATTAAAGTTATTAATGGAAAATCAGTCAACCATCTCCAATCAGCTTACCAAGTTTCAAGTCCCTTGCTCAAATACTTTTCGAGATATCTTGTTGACAGTTTAAAATACTGAAAAAATTCAAAGGGACATAACTCAGAAAAAAATGATGGAATTCTTCCAAAAATTAATCATTTAATCTACTTTTCATCTCCAATCAACTGACTTAGTTTTAATTCCCAAGCTCAGATACTTTTCGAGATATCTTGCTGAAAAGTTTAAAATGCCAAATCATAGGGAATTCATTCAAAAGTTAACTAGTTAATTTATTGGTCATCTACAATCAGCTGACTAAGTTTCAAGTCTCTAGCTCAAATACTTTTCTGAGATATCTTGCTGACAAGTTTAAAATGATAAGAATTTCAAAGGGCCATAACCAAAATAAAAATAATCAGTTAATTTACTTATCATCTCTAATCAGCCGACCAAGTTTCAAGCCCCGGAATTATTATTATTTTAGAAATCTTGCTGACAAAGGTTATAATGCTGAAATTTTCAAAGGGCCATAATTCCAAAAATAATTGACGGAATCGGTTCAAAACTTGATCGGTGTGTTTTCTTAACATTTCTAATAAGCTGACAAAGTTTCGTGCCAATAGTTTAAATACTTTTTGAGATATTTTGCTGACAAAATTTCATCATGATTTTCTCCAACGGGGCATAAATCTAAAAAGGGAGAAAACTCAGACTAGAAAAAATACGGGGGAGCTATTTTTGGTGATGAATCCATATGTGTTTCAAAACTCTAGCATACACGGTTTTTAAGACATGGTATGCGTGACGCACGGAAGGAAGGACTCACAGACGGACGACCCAGAAGCGATATGCCCTCTCAACTTTTTCGAAGTTGGGGGCATACTTAGAGCATAGGTTGTTTTGATATATCAGAATAGGCATTCAATGGCTAGTGTAATGAAATATCATGAGAATAAGCAAAACGACAACTATAAAATACTTCGACTTTTTATAACGTAAGAAGGGAGAAAAATCTCGCAATCTGATTCTCTGGTATGCTGATAATTTAGCTTGACATATGAGAAATGGGAGAGCAGACATCAAATGAGGTTTGTATCGAGGTAATGGAGGGCTACATTTCGATCATGTTGTGAAAGGTAAATAATATTATATAAAAACAAAAGGAGTGGTTTCAAAGATTCAAAAACGTTTGATGAAAGAAACGAGTAGAAAAAATAATAATAACAATAAGTTTATTGAATAAACTATATAATCGGTGCAAGGAGGTGCAAGTTATGGATTCGTTCCAATGAGCCTATTTGGAACATCGATAGTGGAATAACAACAACAACAACAACAACAAATATATATATCAAATAATCGGATAAATAAAAGGCCAGAACATTGATCAAAATCTTGTGAGAAAGCAGATAGTCGATTTCTATAAGAACATTATAGATTTCGTTATAAATATAATACTGATCAAAGAAGGACACAATTCAGTGTATTTTCTTTTTTTCTCATTTTTTTTTTTTTTTTTTTTTTTTTTTTGTTTATTTCAGAATGTTTAATGTTGCAATATTTTTACCTTGAAGCTGTTGTTTAGATCGTCACACACGCAGATAGATCATTGGAGTACTAGAATGTTCTGTGGTCCGAGATTTCGTTAAACAAGTATTTGCCTAGTCTTTAGCATGAAATGAGCCGCGATAAGAGAAAACCAATAAAGTGGCTGTGCGCCCAGCGCAGACTCAGATCAGCCTGGGCATCCGCCCAGTCTGATCAGAGTCTTCGCTGTCCGCATGAAGGTAGCTTAGACCCTTAGCTAACCGTTAAGCGCTTAGCTAAGAGTCTGGTCAGACTTGACGGATGCTCAGGCTGATCTGAGTCTGCGCTGGGCGAACAGTCACATTGTTGGTTTTGTCGTATCGTGGCTAAAATATAAACAGCTCTGTAGATAGTTGCTGTTATAAGCTTTGCATATAGGGAGGAAAAGCTTGTCTAGCAAAATAAGAAAACACAAATGAATTATGTACTGTCGATATGTCGGAATTGATTTTTTTAAACAATTCAAACATAAAAAGGTTAATCAATATGTATAATTTTCAAAAGTTGCCAAGAAAGCTAGCGATGCAACCTGGTAAAGGATTGATATCAATTATATGACCCATTGCTGTCAATGACAGCTTGACATCGTGTCCTCATGCTCCCAGTCAGGTTCCTGATTATCCTTTGTGGAATGTTGTCTATTCTTGGACAAGCATAGCACTAAGCTCCTGGGCCGTATTTATAAAACTACTTAAGTTGTTGCTATGCTGTTGCTAAGGCTAAATTTCTATGAAAAAGATTACCTACAACTATGAAATTTGCTCTGGAGGAACAGTCTTTTTTAGACTGTTCCTCCAGAGCCAATTTCATAGTTGTAGGGAATCTCCTTCATAGAAATTCGGCCTTAGCAACAGGATACTTCTTGGTCGGACCTGCCGGGCTGAAATTCGAAGCGGCAACTCACTCCACATATGCTCGATGGAATTGAGGTAAGGGGGTCGGGCGTGCCAGTCCAGACGTGCAATACACTCTCTTTGCAGGTACTCTTGCACAAGATGTGCAGTATGGGGCGGACATTATCGTCCATTTGAATAAACCCCTCATCTACTGCACCAGCATACAATTTCACCTTGGTATCCAGAACCTTATCTCGATACCGTTAGGCAGTCAGTGTGCCCTGCTCAAGAACATTGAGGCATGTACTTCAATCCCAGCTGGTTCCACACCAGGCCATGATAGTGCTTCTCCATAGCGGTCACGTTGAGCAATGCTGGTTGCATGAACTCTCTCCTGGCATTCGTCATACCCTAGCACGCTTGTTTGTGTTGTCTAGGCAGTAGCTGGACGCATCTGTTAAGAGGACAGGTCACCAGTCCATTCTGGTCCAACCAACATGGCCCACGGCACACTCATACCGTAGCAGGCAGTGGTTCCGAGTAAGCGTAAGCGGAATGTGTACACGGTCTTCTAGGCCGAAATCTATTTTTCGTGCAACCTCGTGTGGTTGGTTT
This sequence comes from Ctena decussata, assembly GCA_963989385.1. NCBI lineage: Eukaryota > Metazoa > Mollusca > Bivalvia > Lucinida > Lucinidae > Ctena > Ctena decussata. The sequence goes on along the minus strand of OZ022504.1, from coordinate 39,730,168 downwards.
GACCCAAGATGCATTCTGAAGGTCGATGCGAAGCTGGGTTACTGTCGCAAAACGGTATTTGCGAGCTTGTGTGATCAAAAAACTATCTTCAATCTTCAGCTGCAGAGGATGCCCTTTCTCTGCAACCACCATGCCGCCTGATAGGTGTGCCATACTGCTGAAACCTCGCCTAGGCTCTGATGATAACTGTATGGTGCAGGCCTCGCCAACATCACGATTGGTAGTCTCTTGCTCCACTATCCCATCTGCCCACCACATTTCTGCTTCCGATAAAATTTTGAGCCGCAACACGAGAAAACCAACAAAGTGGTTGTGCGCCCAGCGCAGACTCGGATCATTTTTGGCATCTGCACAGTCTGAACAGAATCTTTGCTAAGCGCGTAAAGGGTAGCTAAGGGTCAAAGCTCGCTTCATGCAGACAGCGAAGATTCTGATTAGACTGAGCGGATGTCCAGTCAGCGGTTGGCTCACAACCACTTTGTTGGTTTTGTCATGTCGCGGCTAAAGTTTCTTCTAACATTTGCATTGGCCATATTACATTTATAAAACTTCAGCCTTTTGAGCTGAAGTAAAAAATGGAATATCCTACAAATGTCACGTACATATACATGTATGCAGTGCACCAAAACACTATGGATATCATGGGATAAATCGTTCCCATGACTTGCGGGATTAGCTTATGTGTACAGTTGGGACAATCTCAATACATCACTGAGCCATATCCAATTGATTGATTGATATGTTGCTTTACGTCCACGGTAAACAGCTATAGACGGTCAGTTAACCTAACCACACTGTTCCTAAACAGGCTTAGACCTCCTAAACGGTTAACCAGTACTAAATGCACATACCTTCTCCAGTAACTGACAACTGTCCTTCTTGAATCAGCGGAAGGAGTAACGAAAGCATGTGGCCAGACCGGGTATCGAACCCAGGACTTCTGACTTATGAGTCAGGGCCCTACCGACTGCGCTTAGCGGCCCAGCGCCATATCCAATAAAAAATATCACAAAAACATCTCCTACAAACCTTTACAATGCTGTGTGAATAGTTGGTGCTTAGCAAACTTTGAGTAGTAAAATGGCTACTACCTGTTATCTCAGCGTGAAAGGGATATTTGCTTATTACCTGTACTCCAGTTAACTGGTTCAAGACCTTTCCAAAGTCTAAATACAATGAACCTCAGAAATAACGCACCGCTCATTTTTCGCAACTAACGACTCTGAAACCGTTTTTGTAAATAAAAAGACACAATTTTGAAGGTATAATAAATTTTTCCTTCAATGACAAAACTTTTCAATGAATTTAAAAATTAATAAGTCAAAAGTAAAGAAGACGCCAATGCATGAATCCATGACAAGCAAATTCTCATACTATGAAAACTGGCGAGTCAGTACTGGTACAAATGGTTACACTTTCATTGGAAGCCACTCTGTTTTTATGTCCGTTCTCAATGGGGATCTAGGGTAGAGTAGGGTTACTTCGGACAGTGGGTAAATTCGGACATACCATTGCAAACAGTAAAGTTCCAGATGAGACGGCTCATCATGAGCCGTCTCATCAGGATTTTCACTGTTTTCCCAGTTAATTTTGTTTTAATTACAAACAACTGACGGATAAAGGAAAAAATGTCACTGTCCGAATTACATGCTGTCCGAATTTAACAGCCTTTACCCTATTGTTAAAGAAAATCATTTGCTCCCCTATGAGCAGCTGCTTTCTTTTAAATGTGGATCTTATTAAAAAAAAACTTCTTTCAGGAAAGAAATCAGAAAAATAAACAATTTGATCCTATTCTATTCTATTTTCTATTCTATCCCGTAACCTTACTAGGTCGTTGGGTAACCACAGATGACTTCGAAACAATCCCTTTCCACCTTGTCCTGTCTTTAGCTGCCCTAGCTGAGCGGGCAAAATCCATTCCTGTCCACTCCTTGATATTGTCTTCCCACCTCTTCTTCTGTCTACCTCTTCTTCTTTTTCCTTTCACTGTATCCTGAAGAATTGTCTTTGCTAAACCAGAAGACCTTGAAACGTGGCCAAACCACCTTAGTTTCCGTTTCTTGACCAGCGTCAGGAGTTCATCATGTTCTCCAATGGCTGCTTGGATCTTCCTGCGAACCTCCTCATTGGTTATATGGTCCTTGTATGAAATGTTCAGTCTTTGATTCAGTTTTATTTAATTAAAGATAGTCGACAAAGACAAATAATTACTAGAAGAAGTAAGTGTCCCTTTCGGAAAGGGTGCACTTGAGGGAAAAATATATTCAAGGAAGACTTGTTCGCCTTGTTTACTTTATAGGGTATTCGCCTGTTCTACAGCTGAAATCGAGACACTTCGCCGCAAAGAAGTTTCACCAACTGACACTGATTACATAGAGAGTTCGCCGACAAACTGAAGAGAGTTCAGCGACACTTTTGAAGACAGTTCACCGACATCTTTTATCAAGACAAGTCATCTGCAATTAATAAATGTCAGTGGTTATTAAGAATAATATTGAAAAAAAAATTATGACATCGGCGAGGCATAATTTCAATTGTATAGAAACTTGAACATCGAACTTGTATTTTCTAACGGAGGTGGAATCAGTATAGCGGCCTTAATTGTGTTTCTTTCAGTAATTTTATATCTTAAAATGAGCTTCGAAAATAGAAAGTACAATATTTTTATATCATCTTCCTCGGTTCAAAAACTCGCTCAGAACTCAATTAACTTGTTGCAAATTTGCCGACTTATACATGTATGAATCTGAGCTGTTCTTATCCTGTTACAGGTACACAGTTAATTGATACTTCGTGTCTACAGTTTATTAGTCCCTGAGAAGCCATGAATTTTAGAATATGTCCGACTCTAAGTTTATTTTCGTAATCTAAATCTAACCGATCTTAAATCCTAACCATAAACCTATCTCTGACTCAACAAAACCCTAGTCGAGCTCTTAACTCTTAAAATATATAAAAAATACAAACCTGTATTACTGTTACATTTAAAAATGTGTGTCTTTTCACTTTAATTTATTTATTTTTATATTTTTTCATAATTATTATTTATTCATTTTGTGATCATCAAGTTATGTCTGCAAACGAGAAAACTAAACGAGAAAACTAAAACATGTTGAGTCATTTGATATATGCACGCGAGCAATAGGGATGCAAGTGATAAATACACATGTATCACTAGAACAGAAATATAGCCGTTCCACAAAAAGTCCTTGGGACAATAATATCCAAGCAAATGCTTCGAAGCAATGATCTGATGTATTGTTGTAAAAAGTCGGAATTTTATCTTTCAGAAGCTCTCCCCTCTTCTTAGCCCTTTTTAACCATGTAGGTTGTTTATGGAGATGTTTAGTGGTGGAGAAACAGTGCGCACGACTGATGAGGGCGATAAATCGTTGACGTCACAATCGTTCGGAGCCTCAGGTTACGTGTATTAGGTAAGCAAGCTTCAGATATTTTATATTATTGTGTTTGTTAAACTGCCAGTTTTTACGACCACCACACTGTTTAACTGAAACAGCATTGTTAATTCCACTTTATGATATTCTGTGCAATATTTCAATTAAATTCCATGTAAATTGTACTTTCAGAGATTTTACAATTGTAACCCTAGGTCAATGTTCGACCCCCGTAAGGGCAGAATGCTGCGTTGAATGTCTGTTTTGTGTTTCACACAATGCCATGTTCATTTAATATTTAGCTCATTATAATGAAATTATGTGATCCTGTAAATATATAATGTTGCTTGATCGTTGACATCCGTATCACTAATAACATGGAATCAAAATATTTGAGAATGAACCATAAGTCTGAGAAAATCACACGTTTTCATTGTATGAATTTCAGATGGCATCACACATATAATTTGAGAGGAGCATGGCATACACTGTATGCCATGCTCCTCTCGAATTATGGTCAGATGACATCACAGATTTGTTATCAAGGCAACTATAGAATCACCAACTGCTGTGCTTGGTACATCTTCAGAATGACGTCTCGATGACGTCACTCTGGCACCGATATGAACTCATAGATGCTTAGGTAAGACAGTTATGACATCATTTGTATTGGAGCATGGCATTCCCTGTATACCATGCTCCGCCAATTTTCAATATCATTCCAAATATAAATTGTTTCAACAGAATTTTCAGACTTTCCCAAACAACTTATGTTTCTCAAGTAATTTAATTCTGTGTTCAACGTCATTTCGGGGACTTTCCTCCTACAAATGGTTTGTAGAGAGCTGAATTACCACAGTATTTGTAACGATATTAAAGGATCATGGAGCTCATCGAGGAGTTGTCTTACATGTAAGCTTTCTCCACTCGGTTATAATGTATACAAACAGAATCATGTTTTGTCCATTGCTACTAGGAGACCTTGAAAAATACCCTAATTCCTTTATTGCAGTGTCCGTTATCCCAGTATCTTATAGATAGCATTTAAAGACAGTGTATTCTGTCTGACACTATCAGAAACGACAACAGGACAGACAGTGATGATAAATTGTCATGTCGCGAAGAAAGAAAAAAGAAGAAAAACTCTTCCCTGTAAAACTAGGCTCATATCAACCATATTATCTCTCTTGTGCAACAAAGAACATGACTTGCCCTTGTTGTAATTATAGATTACTTTCCTTAATGTTTTCTCATAGGGCATGGGCAGCAACTATAGAAATAATGTACATAATTTTTGGATACCCCAATGTTTAATACTAAACAGTGATTCCATATAATTATCATTGGAAAGGTATTTCAAGTGTTACTCCAGATTCTATACAAGTTACACAGTTATCGAGCGTCTTGTTTTGATTTTCTTTTAGGACTGCAAAGTTATTATAAACGCAGTATCAAAAAATGTGATTATTTACTTATACATGTAACACAGAATTAAATTATTTTAGAACGAAAAAGCCGATAGGTTTAAGAAAATCATACTTTTCCATTCCATGAATTTCAGGTAGCATCGACCTTATAGTTTGAGAGAATAATGCCATAAATTGTATGTCATGCTTTCATACCAACGACATCATAGATCAGCTACCATAGCAACTATGGGACCACCGAGTGTTGTGCTTAGCACCTTGAAAGACTGATCTCCCGATGACGTCACGTCATATCAATATGAACTCTAAGTTGACATGGTAACAGAATTATGATGTCACTAGTATAGGAGCACGGCATACAGTGTATGTCATGCTCCACCAATTTTAATGACATTACAAATTGATTTTTTTTTCCAGCAGAAACTTCAGAATTTCTCACAAAATTATTATTCTAACGTGTGTAAGTCCTTATTTCCATGTTTAATAAGCATTAATTTCATCAAATGAAAGGCAATAATTATTTATTAATGGAATGATAGAGATAAGCCAAACATGTTTTGTTACGATTGGCATCATATCGCTGATGAAACTAAATGTGTAGATTTCAAGCCGGGAGTTTTGCAAAATAGCAACAATAAATGTAAAATTGATGTATGGCCTAATAAATAGACATTCTTTTTGACTTGTTGAAGGTTCAACTTCAAAGAGTTTATAACGCCGTTTTTCATGGAATGCGCTTCTAACTTAATCAGTAATTTTGAAAAGTGCTTACCAGGGTCCAGTTGTTCAAACCTAATGACGTCGTTAATTAATGAGACGTTCAAATTTCAAACGGACTGTACGCAAAAAACAAAATCGTATTTCGCAAAAATGCCGTGCAGAAGTTTCTTTCTTTTTTTCAGCAAAAATATGAGCACATGAGGTTTCATTTGTACTGAAAGACTTCAGGAAACATTGACTATTGATTTCGTTAAGCTTGCGATTCTTTGAACAACCGGGACTAGGTATTGTACTCCCTATTTAGTTAAAAAAAAACAACCTAGATTTAATCATTTGGCATTCCAAATTTCGGTGGTCATCTCCCTGCTCTTTGCGCACTGAAGATTGCGTCTGGAGCTTTGTGGCCTCAAGGAACCAGGCCCAGAGGTTATAAAACTTGAGTACATTCTCAAACTCAAAATAAAGCACACTGATTGGCTGCTTCCGAGCACATGCTCGGAAGCAGCCAATCAGTGTGCTTTATTTTGAGTTTGAGATTATTCTCAAGTTTTATTACCACAACATACATTTATATTTAAAAACCCATTTACCAATGCATCAACAGTTACCCGTGACTACGAGTTAACCCCGACTCGTATCACCGATGGGATCAAAAATTTTAAGTACAATTTCTAGTTTTAATAAGTACAACATTAGTCTCCTGTTTTGACTTTGTCAGCACAGCAAGGGCAACTGAAGACTCTGTCAGTGGTGCCCAAACAACCTTAGAAGAATATGGAATACACTAGACTAGCCACTAGACTAGATAAGATGTTAGTATGTTGGCAACTAAAAGCAGGACGGATACGAACGCGGTAAAGGGGTAGAGAGGGAGGTTGAACAACTTTTAAACCTCAATAAACTTTGTTTTAAGAAAAATAAATGGGTTGAAGAAAAGATGAATTCCCAAACGTCACACTCTGTCTCTTGCCTTTACCTTAAAGGTTCATTTTGTGGTTCGTAAAGAGGCATGGAATTCGGGTACAGGTATGGGGAAGTGGGATCCTGAACATGACAACAATGAAACCAAGGGAAGGATAACTTAGTTTCTAGGAACCAGGGAACATTTTCTGAAATCATTATAGTTCGGGAAAAGCGAAGGCAAAATCTTTTTCTGCGCAGCATATAAAGCCTTGTTGGGGACCAAGCCAAGAATACAATTAATTTTCTTGGTCATAGGTATGGAGCTGGTAGCCCGAAAAGTGTCGAAAAGATTATATGACGCTCCACAACAAAAACAATAAAAATATTATTTATTTATTTATAATAACAATATAAAAATATATAAAAATAAAAATAAAGAAAACGCCCAGACAAAAACACGCTTAGACCAAATCAACCCCCAAAATTGTATGTGGATACAAGTAAGTCAGTCTAAAATTATACAATTTACTCTGTTTAATTGTGATACTTTCATGGTATTTTTCAGATTTTGTTCCATTTCGTTTCGTTTCGTTTCGTTCCGTTGTTGCGTTTTCTTTCGTTTTGTTGCGTTTCGGCTCCTTTTCTAGTTTTGTAGGTACCCATACTTGATTCTGAATTTCAAATTTGAAAACAGAATGAATGTTCTTTCAAGGGGTAAACAAGAAATCGCTATGACCTCTCGTATTAGGCACATGAAATATGTTGAAGAAAGACGGCGGAACAACGCTTGAAACGATAGGAGCCGCAGTAATCCTAAATAATTTTTTTTTTGCAAAAACTGTGCGGCAGTGCAACCTGTTTTTATGCAACTACGATACAAAAAAATGCCAAAAAGGAACTCAGAAAACTAGAGGACCTGGTATGATAAGGGCCATATTTGGTCCCCAGAAAAATCATTTTTTTCAAAAGATCTATTTCCATAATAAGAATGTATACATTAGAAAGTTCCAGCCTAGAATGTAACACAAAACAAAAAAAATAACAACTTCATGCAAAAAATATTTGTTTTATCCTGAACATACCTTTTCTCGCAGTTCCTTTTGTGCCGTTCAAACTATATGATCCCAGCCTCCAGGACATTTATATTTTGTATGTAGACAAAATTTAGAAATGTTAACATGCAATGAAAATATCAAATACGCTGGAGACCGGGCTCTATGTTTATTTTTAACTTTTTGTTGCGAAACTGGCAGCTTTTGGAACATTTTTCCTGTTTGTTTTCTCAACATAAAAACGGCCATATCTCCGCTCAGAGACAAAATGGTCATATGTTGTGGGTATTCATTTTCTTAGTTAGAGCACAAGGAATATTGTGGTACACATTTTATTTTGATCTGTTGGAATCTCTGGACTTGCAAAGGACTATGTGCGTTAAGGCCATTTTTTGGCCCCCATCTGAGGTCAAAATATGAAAGTCGAGATAAAAGTATTTCATTGCATGATTTCATTAGGCCAATACCTCTAGTGTTTCATTTCAGTTTCAGTTTGAATCTTTCTGTGCGTTAAGTATGAAAAAATGGCTGCTGAAACAGGCTAAAATCATAGAATTTGTCATTTTTAGTCAATTTTTAGACAATCAGTTTAAAAAAAAGAATAGAGCACAAACGTTAACCAAAAAATCTTTTTAACATATGATGTATACTGCTACAATTCACATCATGTTGAAAGATTTTGTTGGTTAGTAATTGTGCTCATACTTAATTCTTAAAAAAACGGACTTCTAGAGACAGGTTATCACCTGTAATTTGCCTGTAATAAGCACTAGGGAACTGAACAACTTGCTGTAAGTGACTATTCGAAGGCATAGGAACTGAGATTTAAATGCCAGTAAACTTTCCCGAATGGAATTACCCTAATAACGTGACTACTTTTTAACGAGTTACAATAGCTATCCTAAAATGTGTTTCATCAGTTGAATTGTCCTAAAACTGGGAACTTCTAACCTGTTACTGTAACAGTAGCTATCCTATACTTGAAGAGGGTGTGTTTGTAAAACAACAATAGTGCAGTCTCTGAGTGAGCTGTTCCTAGTAAAATGCAGTCTTATCAGGATTTATACTTACTGCTCAGGAATTTTAATATTAAGAAAAGCTTATGATAACTTGCTTCAGTTAGTCTTGCTTTACTGATCACGGCACCACTATTCCAGATCTTGTTCTTGGAAGTTTTAACCTTTTTTGTTGGGTATATCTACATGTTTATTACATTAAGGTAAATAACCATCAGATTATGCATATAAAATCAATAAAATAATTTGTTTTTGTTACGTACTGACACGTGTCAAGCAGGAATTGACTGATTTTGAAGTCAGCCATCTGGCTGTTTGAAATGTTGCTATTTAGGCTTTCTAAAATGAGTGACATATTTCAGCACAGCTATAGGCTGAAATGGACAGCAAAACATTAATATTTTTATATGACACTGATGACAACCAGTTATATTTATGATAGTAAATATAATCTTTAATAAAAATCATAAGTTCTTTTAAGAGCAATGTGAACATGTAAATACTGAAGGTGGATCAGAGAACAAGTAAGCAGGGGATTACATATACCCCAGCCAGTGCCTCTGCCTAATCCAAACTTACTCAAGACAGAACTTGAATGCAAAGCCAATATAAGTTTCGACGTCTGTGACTTTGACCTTAAGGCAGCAGAACGATGATGTCAACTAATTATTTTCAATTTTCGGAAGTAAACTTTTCTCGACATGCATATTAAAAGGCTTCATTCTACTATACTGACATTATAAGCAAACGTTTATTACGGATGCCTAAGCCCTAATTATTGGTCACTGGCTTTATCCAGGGGCCAAACCCTGGGGCTTATATATCCCTTGTCAAAGCAGCTCCAACAGAGATACTATGAACCATGTATGAAAAGAAGCTGACATGCAGTTAAAGAGATATGAGCAACCAAAAACGTTCAATGCAAATTTTTCACATAATAGAAATGTCTAGGTCCTAATTATTGACCCGGGCTTTGTTCCAGGGGCCTTACTGTGGAACTTAGAAACTCTATATCAAAGCTTATGCTATAAAGATATGAGCCGCGACACGAGAAAGCCAACAATGTGGTTGTGCGCCCAGCGCAGACTCAGATCAGCTTGGGCATCCGCCCAGTCTGATCAGAGTCTTCGCTGTCCGCATGGAGGTAGCTTAGACCCTTAGCTATACTTTGAGCACTTAACGAAGGGTCTGATTGGCTTGAGCGGATGGTCAAGCTGATCTGAGTCTGCGCAGTACCCACAACCACATTGTTGGTTTTGTCGTGTCGCGGCTCATATCATGATTTAAATATGAAAAAGAACTTGTATACGGTAACAGAGATATAAACAATCAAAATTGTTTAATACAAAACTTTGAAGTAAAAGTTGATAAACGGACAGACAGATGGGTGAACAAATAGGCTAAAAATGACCACATGGACAAAAGGACAGAACTTACATATTCCTGAAATACTTCATATGCCGGGTGTATAATAAAGACTCATTCAAAAAGAAAAATATAATGACATGATTCAAAGATACACACAACAATGTCATTTTTCTGGTATAGAGAATGGCTTAAGGGTCATAACCTTTGACCCCGTTTTGTCCCCATATAGAATGTCTGTCACGAAAATCCTTATCAGTTTTATTTAGGGGAATAACAAAGCTATAATTCATACCAATATGAGTCACTTCGGTTGAGGGCCATTTTTTGGGCTTAATGCACGTAGTCCTTTCTTGAGTTGGCGGGGTACCATGACAGGCCTTGTTTAGAGTACAGGTGGGTAGCAATGCTAGCCAACGTATAAACATTCCCAAAAAACCTATTATCAAGATTTTTCAAAAGCCTTTGTACCCATCATATTTCTTTAAAGGAAAAGCTATTTAACTCATATTTCTGGCAATTTTCCTTAACAATATTGAAACAACATAGGCCTGTAAGAAATCATGCTATTCTGAGAATTCACAAAGATCAAACATATTATTTCTGCTTGTTCCCATACGCACAGATGACAAGTAATAACCATGCAATTTTTACGATAATTTGAATGAGGCCGAAGACGGCCCTTATCATACCAGGTCCTTTGTTATGTTCAGTTAAATTAATGTTGAAATATCGCTATTTCTTCGAAAACACGAGAAGAAAATTGTGAACAATCAGACTGTAAGCTTTTCTTGAACTCAGCCAGAATCATAGCTTACAAAGTGCAGTTCTAACTGTTTTCATAATGCTCTAAAATCTCATGAAGGACCAGACTGTCAGTATATATGCAATTAAATTACACAGATAACAAACCAAGCTCGTTGCAGATTGAAAATGTCTTAGAAGTGTTTCTAGACTTGCTCCTTCCTGCAAGACCTGTTTTTATAAGTGGCGTAGATTCAAAGTTTAGCGGATTCTCATTAAACTTGGTATGATTAACGACCATGAAAGTTTGTATTGTTTAGGATACAATGCATGATTCCGGTATAGAGTAAACGATTGCAGATTCTTACAGTTTTGCATGTATTATTGCTTTCTTACGTGTGAGAATTATTTTGCATATATATTTAGTATCAGCCTAATACACAGTCCTTGTTTGTTTCGAAAAATAAAATACCTGCTTTGGTACCCGGCTCGGGACCTATCATGAGTCCGCTGTCAGAAAAAGGTGAATTTTATAGTAGGAACAATTGATTTGGAACGAGTAATTCCTTTGTAAAAATATCTGAAATATGGACTAAAACGATTAATGTTCGACTGTCATGTCGCGTTTTTCATGGCTTCCATCCTTTTTCCTCACTGAAATAATTATGAAAGCTTTCTTCCGATTGCCACTTACAGACACATGTCTTGCCGCTCGATCCATCAGCACTCGGTGAACTTGTTCGCTCAAGGTCAAAGTACAATTTTTACTGAGAAGATTGGTTACCTATTCCAAACATTTCTGGAAATAAATACATAATTGTCATAGTTTATGTATTTTAACTAAAAGTCCGTAAGAACAAAGAAGAATTTTTCATGATATGTTAAAAATAAGAATTCTTAAAGACTTTGATGCTACTGAAATGACTCTGATTGTTTATAATCTTTGCTTTATATATACATAAATGGCCTTTTTATTACTCGATTTTCTCTTATTGTAAATATATGTAAGGCAAAGAAGGATAATTTTCTCTACGTCAATTAAACACGTGAAGGAAACACGTTTCGGGACATATGCAAACAGTGCATCGGCGGCGTCGGATCGGGGTATGCACTGTTTGCTCACAAAATATTCTATGCAAAATGTCATAAAAAAAAAATAACGCTGACTAGAAATGGACTCATCCAAGTGATAAGGACGCACAGGTCCACTGGTCAAAAAAGGGTTAAAATAAGCTGAGGACGTTCAAATTCTATTCCCCGATTATGAATCAAACTGCCCTATAGGAGAGGAGCAGCGGTGATGGTCGGAAAAATGTCTGCAACGACTGAAATCTACAAATCTCGCGCGGGCATGCGCAGAAAATGATAGACTGGATGTCTCTTTAGCCATCTTTGGGGAACAGCCTACAGCTTAAATAGTCGTCCGAGGTGAGTCGAATAATTTTGCTTGGGGAAACCTATATGGATCAGAAACCCTTATCTTTGCTATTGCACAACCTGCAGGTTTGCACTATAATCACTGTGTGAGTCCGTCTGTCCGTCCGTTATCAGTTAGCGAAAAGCCTTATCAGTTAGCAAAAACGCTTATAACTCTTGAACCGCATGGGATATTTTGACAAAATTTTGCATACTTATACATGTCAACATTGTCTAACGACTCGCATGCATAAAAACCTTATTTTTTGGACGAGGCTTTGCTGAGCACAAGTTGAAAATTAAAGGGCTAACTACTGAAAATTCCCATAACTCTTGAACACCATGGTAAAAATGGTTCAAATTTTGTATGCTTATGTATTTTAACATAGTACAGCCACCGGCATGCAAAACAGTGACGAGGCTTCACCGAGCATCAGTTTGGCCGGTCGAGTTATTTTATTAAAAATGCTCATAACTCTTGGACGGCTTGGTATATTTGCTTCAAATTTTGTATACTTATGTAATTTAACATTGCCCAGCCACTGGTATGCAAAACAATGACGAGGCTTCACCGAGCATCAATTTAGCTGGTCGAGCTCTTTTATTGAAAATGCTCATAACTCTTGGACTGCTTGGTATATTTGCTTCAAATTGTGTATACTTATGTAATTTAACATTGCCCAACCACTGGTATGCAAGACAGTGACGAGGCTTCACCGAGCATCAATTTGGCTGGTCGAGCTCTTTTATTGAAAATGCTCATAACTCTTGGACCGCTAGGTATATTTGCTTCAAATTTTGTATACTAATGTAATTTAACATTGCCCAGCCACTGGTATGCGAAACAGTGACGAGGCTTCACCGAGTATCAGTTTGGCCGGTCGAGCTCTTTTATTGAAAATGCTCATAACTCTTGGACCACTTGGTATATTGGCTTCAAATTTTGTATACTTATGTAATTTAATATTACCATTCACTGGTATGCAAAACTTCTTATTGCACAACCCGCAGGTTTGCACTATAATCACTGTATGGGTCCGTCCGACCGTCCATCCGTTATCAGTTAGTGAAAACGCTTATAACTCTTGAACCGCATTCAATATTTTGATAAAATTTTGCATACTTATACATGTCAACATTATCTAACGACTCGCATGCATAACCGTCTTTTTTGATGGACGAGGCTTTGCTGAGCACAAGTTGAAAATTTACGGTCAAGTAGTGAAAATGCTCATAACTCTTGAACCCCGTGGTATATATGGTTCAAATTTTGTTTACTTATGTATTTTAACATTGTCCAGCCACCGGCATGCAAAACGGTGACGAAAGTCTGAACAGTATTGCACGACCTACAGGTGTGCACTTTAACCGCTGTGCAAGTCCATCAGTCTCTTTGTCCATCCACTGTAGTCAGTGAGTGAAATTGCTCATAACTCTTAACCACACGGTGTAGTTTGATAAAATATGCATCATTCTACAAGAAATGACAAATTTCATTTCCATACACTTCTCCGGGCACCAGAAACTGATTATTCTACATTCACCAGGGGTTGTGCACATTACCATCAGTTGAATTGTCTAGTTTACTGATAATATTGAAATTTTCCTCACGATTCACAGTAATCTGATTATCTCAGTTTCTCTGATAGTTTCTAAGTTCAGAAAAGGCTCTTTTTTCTTCATTTCACTCTCATTATCATCTAAGAAAAGTGTATAGGCTAAGTCTGAAATTCAATTTATTTTCGCAGCTCTTAAAAGTAAAAAGATAGGCAAAAAAATGATAAGGAATTAAAACATTTCAATCAAATCCCACAGACTAAAAGCGAAAGAATCACGCACATAAAATTAACAAAAGTTCACGAAAGAAACGTACGGTAAACTGATTAAGCAGCTCTGTTCGAAACGGCAGCAGCATCTGTTTTTACCTATTTTATATTTTAAATTACAAAAAAAAAAAAAAAAAAAAAAAAACAGAAAGCAGAAAGCAGAATGTTCGGCTATTCAGATGACCAGACTGCTAGATACCATAGACAAGCGAACATAACAGCATGTAACACAGAGGAACCACAACAGAACTACAGCCTTGGAACGGTCAGCAAGGAATACTGGGTGGCTTTAACTAGTTTTGCTGGATCTAAACCTCGCCTTTCACTTCTTCAGTGGTTCAACCCAACCTCAAAACCGCCATTCACTCAACAGACGAACGAGAGCAGCAATAAGGACAACAATAACAAAGTGTCCGAAAAACGTGAAACTTATAATATTACCTATTTTCATTTTTTACCTTAAAACAAATCAAAAAGCAAAGAGGGCAGCCACACCATATTGCATTAAGACTAGGGGAGAGTCGGGTAACTTCGGACAGCGGGTAAATTCGGACAGTGACATTGTTTCCTTTATATGTCAGTTGTTTGAAAATAAAACAAAAGTAACTGGCCAAACAGTGAAAACTCTGATGAGACGGCTCATTATGAACCAGCTCATCTGGATTTTCACTTTTTGCAATGGTTTTTCCGAATTTACCCCCATGTCCGAAGTTACTCGACTCTATCCTATAGGCATGTAGACATAGGAGCAAGTAACAGAGGAGGCACAACAGGAGCACCGCCTTGGAACGGTCAAATATAAATTACTTGGGGCTTGGGGGGAGGGGTCTTAAACTAGTATTACTAGATCCAAACCTCGCCTTCTGCTTCTACGATGGTTCGAAACATTAAGTAAGTTGTGTGGTCCACATGAAGGTTTCCTAACCCATCAATGAATCATCATAGGAAACAAGCAAATCATGGATAATACCTATGATGAATCAGAGATGACAACTAGACAGAAACAACGTATTTTGACACCACCGAAAAGCCGAAGCAAAAACATCCCATACCTTGAACTCCGAATAACAAAGCAACAGACAAGGCAAGCTCCGGCCCCAACCAGCTTAACTTCATAGCTTTATGTCGGGCCTATCTTTGAATCTGATGCCCGACCAATCGGCGTGCAATTAAAGGGGGGGGGGGCAAAGTTATTAAGCATTACCGGGTTAACCAGTACGCGAGGTCTGTAACCAGTACGCGAAGTCTGTCTGGGTGGGTTAACTACTACATCAAAGTCACCCTGATCAGACGGCGCGTTCTGCGGCGTCTGAACTTGATCTGCACAGTTAGCATATGCCCTGGAAACGGGTTTCCATTCTCAAAACGGTTAAAGAATATTTACATCCACCTAAATGCGGTCATCTACGGAGTTTTTCCAGAGAAAAGTCGCCAATGTGAGAAATAATTGTTATCCAATACCTTTGTTCCATCGGTGTTCCTACGGTATGAGCAGAAATGGAAATAAAATCGAATGTCTTTTTATAGGTCTGTTCAGTTTTAGTTTTTCTACCAATAAGCTGGCACGATTCATATCATGGTTTTCATTAATGTTCTACATTAATTTATACTCTAACGAAAGATTTAATGAGATATCGTTGATCAAATTGGATGAGCTGATGCGGCGAGAAACAGTTTGCTTTAGTAAGATTATGTAACACATTTACTTCTGTTTTTCATCTGCTCATTATGGTCTATGTGTTGGTGGGACATTAAACCCCGAGTTCATTCACTCAGTCATTTTTTTTTCTTCTTCTTCTTCTTCTTAATGCTTTATTTAATTCAATCTAATAGTGCATTTATTTATTTTCTTGTTTTCATTCTTATCTATCATATTTATTGTTATAATAATAATCACAAATATTATTATTATCTAAATAGTTATTGCTTCCATAAATATTATTTAATAGATTCTATTATTTTCATTTCTATTAAATTTTATAAAACTCTAAATTTTATTAAAGCTAAATTATGAGAAATGATTTCCGGCAATTTGACATTCATTTTCCCTGTTTGTCTGCATGGCTTATTCATCTTATTTTTGTTTATTTTATTATTTAAAGTTATTAATTTTTCACCCAATGCCACTCGTTTATAGTATGTCCTTAAAAATTGCATATTTTTGCAACATACGTAAGAATGAGGTGAACATGATAAAATCTAATTGACATTGTGTTTCTAAAAGTGTTTAGGTGTATGGGTACACCTCTTTGTTTTTCCGCCGTTTTAACAAAAGACAACAACTTAAAATATGTGACTTCTTGTTAGCTCACCTGAGCACGAAGTGCTCAAGGTGAGGTATTGTGATCGGTCTTTGTCCGTCGTCCGTTGTCCGGCGTCAACTTTTGCTTTAAACGACTTCTTCTCCAAAACTGCTTGACGGATTTCGAAATAATTTCACAGAAATGTTCCTTGGGGGACTCTCTACCAAAATTGCTCAAATGGTTCCGCTCCGCTGAACAAAATGGCCGCCAGAGCTAAAAATAGAAAAACCTTTAAACGACTTCTCCTCCAAAACTGCTGGGCCGATTTTGAAATAATTTCATGGAAATGTTCCTTAGGAGACCCTCTACCAAAATTGCTCAAACGGTTCCGCTCCACTGAATAAAATGGCCGCCAGAACTAAAAATAGAAAAACCTTTAAACGACTTCTCCTCCAAAAGTGCTGGGCCGATTTTTAATTAATAATTTCATGGAAATGTTCCTTAGGAGACCCTCTACCAAAATTGCTCAAACGGTTCCGCTCCACTGAACAAAATGGCCGCCAGAGCTAAATATAGAAAAACCTTTAAACAACTTCTCCTCCAAAACTGCAGGGCCGATTTTGAAATAATTTCACAGAAATGTTCCTTAGGAGACCCTCTACCAAAATTGCTCAAACGCTTCTGCTCCGCTGAACAATATGGCCGCCAGAGCTAAAAATAGAAAAACCTTTAAACGACTTCTCCTCCAAATCTGCTGGGCCGATTTTGAAATAATTTAACCGAAATGTTCCTTATGAGACCCTCAACCAAAATTGCTCAAACGGTTCCGCTCCGCTGAACAATATGGCCGCCAGAGCTAAAAATAGAAAAACCTTTAAACGACTTCTCTTCCAAAACTGCTCGTCCAATATTGAAATAATTTCACAGAAATGTTCCTCAGGAGACCCTCTACCAAAATTGCTCAAACGGTTCCGCTCCGCTGAACAAAATGGCCACCAGAGCTAAAAATAGAAATAAATCTTAGAATGACACAGAGGGCACAGTTATGATCCAATCATCATGAAACTTTGTCAGAATGTTTATCTAAATGGAATCTAGACCATCTTTGAAACTGGATCATGTGGGGTTAAAAACTAGGGCACTGGGCCAAATCTTAGAAAAACCTTGTGCACACTCTAGAGGGCACAGTTCTGATCCAATCTTCATGAAACTTTGTCAAAATGTTTATTTATATAAAATCTAGGCCAAATTTGAATCTGAGTCTTGTGGGGTCAAAAACTAGGTCACTAGGTCTTATCTTAGAAAAATCTTGTGTACACTCTAGAGGGCACAGTTATGATTCAATCTACGTGAAACGTTGTCAGAATGTTTATTTTTATGAAATCTATACCAAATTTGAAACTGAGCCATGTCAGGTCAAAAACTAGGTCACTAGGTCAGTTCTTTGAAAAACAGTGTGAACGCTTTAGAGGGCACAGTTTTGTTCTAATCTTCATGAGACTTTGTCAGAATGTTTGTCTCCAACAAATCTGGACCAATGGTGCAACTTGGTCATGTTGGGTCAAAAAGTAGGTCACTAGGTTAAACCTTAGAAAAGCATTGTGTACACTCTAGAGGGCACAGTTTTGATAACTTTGTCAGAATGTTCATATCCAAGAAATCTGGACCAGGTTTGAAACTGGGTCATGTGGGGTCAAAATCTAGGTCATTTAGGTTAAATCTAATAAAAACCATAGGTATACAATAAAGGGTTCATTTTCCATTTAATCTTTGTGAAGGTCTGTCTGTCAGTCATATGGATGTCTCTGAGGTTAAGTTCACAGGATACTGAGGTGAGCGATCCAGGGCCATCATGGCCCTCTTGTTTTTTTTTTGTTGTTGTTGTTTTGTTGTTGCTGTTGTTGTTGTTTTTGTAAAGTTTTTTTGTTGTTGTTTTTGCTGTTTTATCAAAATTGGATCGTCCTTTAAAGGAAAGAATTTGCTTCTCCAGGAGCAGATACTTTCCTTTTAGAGTTTGGCTAATTGGAAAAGTGAAGCAGAAATAAAATTGCAAGGTTGATCCCACAACAGGCACTCGACAAAAAAATTGTGAAATTCTCGTATATTATGAAATGTTAGTCTGTCTCCCACCTCTCTATCAAATTTTAAGTCGATCGGTTGCGATATAAGAAAGTTGCTAAATACCCCATTTCGTTGTTTAATAGAGTCAAGGTGAGACACTACCGCCATTTTGAAAATATGTTTACCTTTTCCAGTCACCTTATTCTCACCTATATAATAAGCATTTCACTTCCATACTTCCATACTGGCAAACATTGTACATATCTACACTTACCTGCAATCCAGTGACGGATAATGCGAAATTTACACCAAAATTCTAAATCACGACGAGAAACAGAGTAAAATGACGGAAGTCAACAAATCCGGGCTTGCGCATTGTAGTCCCTATTGGAAAATCCACAAATGCGAGCTCGTTGATTGGTCAACGAACGAACAAGTTTAAATTCCGCGTGATTTGAAAACTTTCAATTCGGAAAAACTACGTCATCAAAGCACGCGCTACTGGAAATTTCGTGGAAAATCCCCCGATTTCATCACTTCCGTCAATGAGCATATTTTCAAAATGGCGGTAGTGTCGCACCTTGACTCTAATTAACAAGGAAATGGGGTATTTAGTAACTTTCTTATATCGCAACCGATCGACTTGAAATTTGATAGAGAGGTGGGAGACAGACTAAAATTTCATAAGATACCAGAATTTCACAAATTTTTCGTCGAGTGCCTGTGGATCCCACTAATTACTCAGTTAGCTAAAAAAGGAGACAGGTCTGAGTTACTTTTGTGTTCAATTAACTGAGTAACTCCCGAACTGGTACACTTGCATAGATTTTTATAATTATTATGAGTGCTTAAGTATAAAACACGACCTTAATGTTTCAGGCCTATAAGTTAAGGTGGCCTTAAATTTAAGAAACGGTTTTAATTCTAGACCCAGATATTCACAGTCCTGTTCCCCGACTTAAAGTTTTACAAGTGTATTTTATTTAGTAATTTAACAATTTGTTACCGAACAGTTTGTCACTGCCATGCTCAAACCTTCCGTCGCGATGTAAATGAGTTATGTCATTATAAATTGGGATCGTCAAAACAGTGTCTGATAATGCATATGCAACACGAAAGTAAAGCTTAGTATGTTAAGGATCTACCCCCTTGTTCATAATTAGATAAAGGTGCTTCTGCTAAATAATTTCAGTCAACCCGAAATTCTCAGACAGGCTTACTAATCGTAATCTTTGGCAAAAGAAACTTTAAACCAAGAAAAAATATTATATAAATTCTTCTTATTAATTTTAATTATTTGTTTATTTTTCTTTTTAGTTTTTATGTATTTTTATGTGTTTTATTTTTCATTTTTCTAAGTCATTATTGTCTTTACATATAACTGGGTCTGACATCATAATTGCGTACACGAATTAGGTATTTACTTAGGTATCGTCAAATTGAGTAAGGCCTGGTATCGATTTTCCTGTTGCATGTATTAGCTTTCTAATGAGTTCATGTACAATTCTAATTTTTGAATTATTCTTTGATTCAAAATCATGCTACACCGAAGTACTTACATAGGATTTAGAGATACATGTATAATAGTCCTCGCACATATGTAGAACGAGTATCAGATACAGACAATAAAACGATTTATTTTGGAGACGGCCACACATTTCTGGTCGATTATATTGTATCAGCAAGTTTGTTGTATCAGCAAAAAAGGTAAGATCAGTTATTCTTAGCTCGAGTTACTCGCTTAAGTTATTTTTAAAAATGCATTCCTTTCTTACTTTAACTCTTGTACGTTTATGTGCTTCTTTTCAAAATGGATATTTTCTTTAACTTCGTTGTGTAATGAAGTGCTGGCAGCTGACGTCGTGTGATCATTTTTCGACGTCGTTTCAGCGTTGCGGCAACGTCAGCAACGTTAAAACGGAGTTCTTACAGCGTCAGCTGACTGCAGGGTATGTAATATGAGGTACTACTGCATTTGTATTTGCACTACAATATGTGTTAGTCATGTTGTATCATGTTAATAGCCAAAGGCAATGTATTTGCATGCCGATTTGCTAATAAAGTTATACTAATATACTATTATAAATATTATAATTTTATTGTTTGAAAAGGCTTGGAAGGGTTGTCAATGCTATTTAAAAAAAAAAAAAAAAAAAAAAAAACGCTTTATATTTAAGTAGAGGAGTAGTCTTTTCTTCTTCACTTTCCTTCAAATTCTAGCTACCGTAAAATTGTAAAAACATTGGAAACCTAAAACAATTAATAAAATTGTCCTATTTATTTTGTGATGCAGAAATGCAAATGAAATGCCAAACAGTTTAGGGTTAAGTCGGGTAAATTCAGACAGCAAGTAAATTTGGACAGTGACGTTCTTTCTTTTATATGTCAGTTGTTTGTAATTAAAACAATTTCAAAGAATTAGAACAAACTTTTGAGCCGCGACACGACAAAACCAACAAAGTGTTTGTGCGCCCAGCGCAGACTCAGATCAGCGTGTGCATCCGCCCAGTCTGATCAGACTCTTTGATATGCGCTTTAACGACAACTTAGGTTCTAAGCTACCTCAATGCGAACAGCGAAGACTCTGATCAGACTGGGTGGATGCCCAGGCTGATCTGAGTCCACGCTTGGCGCACAACCACTTTGTTGGTTTTGACGTGTCGCGGGCTCAAAATTTTGTTCTATTTTTTTAAATATTACGAAATATGGTCTTACGCCGTTATCAGAACAAGTTTTGTTGTTGTTTTTATCGAAACAAAGCACACACCCACTACCTAGATAGATACTCAAACATTGCGCTAGGTACATGTGTAATCAACTGTCTCCTTTAACAAAAAACATTTTAAGGTCATACTGGCGTAACAAAAGATGTCAATTATAAATTTTATTGCAATATTACAGTCTCGTGTTTATGGCCATGTGAAAAATTCATTGGCCATTGTGTATTGTCTTTGTTTGTGTGTTACGAAATGGATCGCATCGCAAATGTTGTCAAGTCTAAATTCGTTTTAATTCTTTTTCTGTCAGTAGTACCACAGTATTTAGGGTAACTGTGGTAATAAATCATTTACGGAAAAAGTGGCTTATTTTTCGCTCGGAAGATTTATGAGATCAGATTTGTTTGGAAGTACTTTTTGTTAATACAGTATGTGCACATAAGCAGAGTTTTGGCTTTTGAAACTTGTGGGTGAAACATTTTGTGTTAGGAATGTCTTTTTGTTCCTAAATTGTTCAATATAGTTTTAGTGGGTATATGACATTATTTGACAAAGTTCTCATTTTACCAGTTTCAAGAATTAAGAATATGCCAGTATTCGGTACATTTATTATAGGCAATTACTATATTTAAGCTCGTATCTCAGGACAAGCATATTTTATCTCGGACTAGCTGTGAATACCCATAAGCAGATGAGTTGTATATATACTTTCGATTCCGATCTCCTTGCCAGGAGTGGTTATAAATCTGTGAAGGACGGAATACCTTAGTGCCTAGCTTTAGAAAATTCAAGTCTAAAAGGTAAATTTAATATGTATTTATTTAGGATATGTTTGGCCAATATTTTTGAATGGTAATTGTGACTTCTGCTTGCCTAAACATATTCTTTTTTAATGTGTATCAATACAGTATGATTCAGGTGAATCGATACGATAAATGACCATGCTGCGCATTGCATTGCTGCATTACAATGTTTTGTAATTTAAGGAAATAGTTTGTAATACTTATGGGTATTGCACTAATGTAGTCTATTTGACGTCGAGCGACGTCAGTTGCATTCACGTTATTACGGCGTCAGTACAGTTTACACAAGGTTGATTAGTTTCTTGTGCACGTGGCATATAGAATTTGATTGATTTGTAATGAAACTAATTTAAAGACTCGACGTCAATTGACGTCATCCTCACGCACCGCATTAGGGTTTATTGTATGTACTTAACGGTAACATTTGGTCGTCATACGATTGATGTGCCTTCACTTTACGACGTCATATGGTATGACATAACTGGCGTCGTGATGTCAGATCAAACGAAATGACCACTAAATGTATTAGAAATATCTGATAAGCTATTTATAGGATCTATTATATGGCAGGCGATCATACGCTTAGTTTGAAGAAGTTAAATTAATTAGAGTGCAAGTTAGATTTTTGGTAATTGTATTTAATGTAAAAGGTCATTAGTTTTGATCAATCATGTTTTATGTGGGATTTGTCATGGTAGTACCTGTTGACGTCAGTAAAATTGTTGACAATGTTTTAATGTCACATCCTTCGGCGAATATACGTGATCGGATCTGCGTTTCTTCATTGGTGGCATTTATAAGCACGATTTTAGCTTTTCATCGTGTGCGCGAGTTGTGCCTGGTGACACGGCTGGCGTGTGCGCGTTATACTCGGTATTTACCGAGGTCGCTGTATGGTATTTCCAAGACAAGCCCAGGTCTTACGTATTGTCATTATGTTATTATAATGTATTAAGCGTAAGTTCGTTAATTTTAGGCACTTCAAGCCCGACAGTCAATTCTTAGGACTGAGAGCACTCCTGATCTGGAGAAACACCACTTGAGGTCCTACTTCACCTGCAAGTACATATCTCCAGGTTGATATTTACCCGGGTTATCGATCAAACATGACACATCCAATGATAGAAGCCTAGCAGAGGCGGGCGACATCAAGTGTGCATTTGATCCTGTGAATACAATCGCCGTGGCGTTAAATTATTGTAAATTCATAGAATTCATTTGAATTCTTCCACCAGTACACGTTGTGGAACACAGTTAGGTGTTAGTACCTATCATACAGAGTCTAGTCCCTGGTGGTGTACAGGGAGTGACCGATCTCGAGGTGCTGGCAAAGTTTTGAAAGGCCTTATCTTTTAGAGTGTATGATTCAGTCGACGTCTTGTGTTCTTTCGTGTATTTTCAGTTCATGGCGCTGAGCCGACTACGGTTTTAGCGTCAGTCTGTGATTGATTTGCGTAACGTACGCAGATCGACTACAGATTCGAGACAACCATCTTACTTGGGCCAGCGACATGAACCGCCATGTGTTGTATATCATTGTATATGTGTCAGTTGTAAATTGTATTGTTTGTATATAGAACGTTATCAACCAATGTACAACATCAACAATGAAACTCTAACAACGTTATAAGTTTGGAAATTTATATATGATGGAAGTCACCTCCGCCGTCTTTGCGACGCACAAAGCTCTACACTCCGGTGTAGAGTTTTCTGCGCAACATGGAGTGTCTGTCCGTCTCTCGTCCGTCTCTCCATCCATACGTCAGACCTCAAAAATGTTTGTGTTATTTTGAGATTTATATCTTCCAAAGCCTGGATGAGTTTTCGTTAGACGTGCATTAAACAAAGAAATTTGTCTCTTGTGTTTTTCAACGGAACATTTATTTGATTTTGACCTTTACCTTCCACGAGGTGGCGGACTAGAACTTTGTATGACGTTATAGCTTTAAATGCCTCGTTGCTTCCCCTTTGGCATAGATTCATATATTTAGTTATTTTGAACTATCGCTGCGACTATTTTGCTTCAGTTTTGTCAATATAACTGTCCATGAACAAATAAAATATCTTTTTACAAATCTCATAAAAACTGTTGAAATATTGTTTAGGACATATGCTTAGGATTGAGTTGGATAACTTCGGACAGCGTTCGTTATGGGACGTCTCATCAGGATTTTCACTGTTTGACCAGTTAATTTTCTTTTAATTCCAAACAACTGACATATAAAGGAAATAATAGCACTGTCCGAATTTACCTTCTGTCATGACTTGACCCTAGCCAGAATTACATTTTTACTGATATATCACTCAGACTATATTTACATTACCCATAACTTTCCTTGAAATATTTCTGAGGATTAAGTAATCGCGAAGTGAAAGGGACATTTTTCTAACCCATATGACAAGAATATCTCTTTCTAGAGGTGTCTGAGATTTTTCTATCTTGGTCTGCTAACTCAGCCTAGGCAAAGCTGTCTCAAAATGCCAATCATTGCTATCTAGTACAACCCAATTAATTACACACTTAAATTCAACAAATCAACTTGCTGCTAACTGTCATGTAAATTGCATGCAAAATGAAATTGACACCCAGTGACGTGCATGAGGTGCCACTGTAGATTTCTGATTAGCTACCAGTCATGAAAAATGCATGCGCAATGTGAGATTAATACACAAGCCTCGCATAAGACTCGATAATCTGAAAACTAGCATGAGATTACCTTGTCTCGGCCTCCACTCCATCAAAGATTCTATTAGTCAGAAAGTTGCAGTTCTTGATTATGATACATTGCTTTGAAAATATATACGTTCCTATAAAGTTGTATAAAAAGTTCAAACGGTTAAGGAGTAACGGTTTTAAGGAGATTGTTTACGGATGAACCGGCAGATGGGCGGACAGAAGGACAGACGAACGGATGGACAGCGCCATAACATATTATGTCCGTTTCTTCAAAACGGGCGTATAAAACGGAATAAATATCCTTGTAAAACTTTTACGCATTTAATTTGGTTTCCAATTTGTTTGCGCAGACATAACAGTGGCATCTCCCGTAAAACCTCTAAAATTTGGGACACCTAAAATTATAACGGTTACCGTTATTGTGCAAAAAATGGAAACGTCTGGTTTTACAATGCAGTAGTGCGTCCAAAAGGTGCAAGTGAAATGGGAAACTGTGTAGACTCTGATCAGATTGCTCATTTAGGGGCAGTCGAATCAGGGACGGCAATAATTTTGATTAGAAACATATGCCCCGAAACCCTTTTATCTACGATGAAACATAATGTTTGGTAATCGTATATGAGCCGCGACACGAGAAAACCAACGATGTGTTTGTGCGTCCAGCGCAGACTCAAATCAGCCTGGGCATCCGCCCAGTTTGACCAGACTCTTCGTTCAGTGCTCAAAGGGTAGCTAAGGGTCTAAGCTACCTCCTTGCGGACAGCGAAGACACTGATCAGACTGGGCGGATGCCCAGGCTGATCTGAGTCTGCGCTGGGCGTACAACCACATTGATGGTTTTCTCGTGTCGCGGCTCATATATTTTTGCAAGGTGATGCTAAGACTTGTTCAAGGTCTTATTACTATGGAAATAGTCTTTGTTCAGGTGGCAGACAGACATTAATTCCTTTCTAATGACGCAAAATGATAATCTTAAAACACTATAAGCTTGATATGTGAATGAATTTAGGTTTAACATTATGAACGCACGGTGGAATATTAAGTGTGTACTTTTCACAAATAATGCATTACCTGGTCAGTAAAACAACTAACTCCTGTGAGGTACTTAATAGGCTAAAGTCAGGAGATTTTTGTGTGCGACTAGTTTGCCAACTTAGGATTTTGTCACGCTTTACCTACATTACATTATAATTTTATCATAGAAAAACTGATCTAATAAAAATAACATTTCAAAGAGCAGGTTCCATTTTACAATTTTACATTGGTTGTAACGATAGAAATACTTTTTGCGCATCTCAAAAGGTATATTACGTTCTGCTCTTTCCAAATGAGCCGCGACAGGAGAAAACCAACAAGGTGGTCGTGAACGCGCAGACTCAGATCAGCCTGGGCATCCGGCAAGTCTGATCAGACTTTTCGCTATGCGCTTAAATGCTAGCTTAGGGTCTAAGCCACCTCTATGCGGGCATAGAAGACTCTGATCAGACTGGGCGGATGCCTAGGCTGATCTGAGTCTGCGCTGGGTGCACAACCACTTTGTTGGTTTTCTCGCGTCGCGGCTCAAATGGATTTTGAGGCTATAACGGTTTTTTTCTTGACGATGTTTATATTATATCTGACATTTAGTTCTACAGCCCTGAGTGGGTGATTTGATTGACAGATTTGTTTTTATTTTGCTAAGAAAGAGACTTCTTGGTTTTCCTTTCTTGGGATAAGGAAACGGACTTCATTTAAGCTTTCAATTCTTCGTCTAGATATTTAGATGATCTATGACAAATATATAAAACCTTCTTTGACAGTATGCTCAATCAAACCTACCAATCACAACTTCAATTAAAGTACATTCTTATACTGAGCCTCACCCCCCCCACCCCCTCTCCCACCACCACCACCACCACCACCACCGTCCCCACCCCCATTTCGTGACTTCCATGTTACTATTTTAAATGGCTTTGTTTCTTCAAATGCGTCGGCGTCGGCGTGACAATTTGTATCCAGTATATTTCTTCAAACAGTAAGTGGATTTCAACCAAAATAGCATGGATACATCATTGGGATAAGCCAGTGAGCTGATTAAAATTTGGTGAGTTTGACCCAATTATCAAGTCACAGGAGGTGTCAGACTGTTAAAATTCATGTGTCGGCGTCGTCGTGACAATTGCTTATACCCATAATATCTCTTGGTCCAATGGATGGAATGTAACCAAACTTTCATGGATATAATTTTGGGACAAGTTTAAGAGCTAATTAGATTTCGGTGACCTTCACTTTATTTTCAAGGTCACTGGAGGATCCCGATGATAATTTTTGTACCCATAATATCTCCTGAACCAATGAATGGAATGTAATTAAACTTGCATGGATACATTTTTGGGACGTGTTTAATAGCTGGTTAGAAATTGGTGACCTTGACAACATTTGCAAGGTCACTGAATGACTTAGATGATAATTTATTATACCCATGATATCTCCTGAACCAATTAATGGAATGTAACCAAACTTGCCTGGGTACATCAGTTGGGACATGTTTAAGAGCTGATTACCTTTTGGTGACCTTGACCTTATTTTCAAGGTCACTGGAGGACTTAGATGACAATTTATTGTACACACGATGTCTCCTGAACCAATTGATGGAATTTAAGCAAACTTGCATGGATTCATCATTGAGATAAATTTAAGAGCTGATTAGCTTTGTTGACCTTGACCTTATTTTCAAGGTCACTGGAGGACTTAGTTGACAATTTCTTGTACCCACGATATCTCATGAACCAATTGGTGGAATGTAACCAAACTTGCACTGATACATCATCGAGGCAAGTTTAAGAGCTGATCAGATTTTGGTGACCTTGGCTTTAAAATAAGGTTTCTGGAGGACTCTGAAAATTTTACTAAAATTGATATGTCTCATTAGCCTTTGGCTTGATTTCCACTTTACTTTCATAGATATACTCTAGGACAATCTAAAGAGTTTACTATGTTTTGATAACCTTGACCCCATTTTCAAGGTCAAAAGCTAACTTACAAATGCTTATTTCTTTTTCTCTCAAAAATGAGTCATATCTTGAAACAATTGACGGATCAGACTTGCATGAATATATTATTGTGACAGGTTTAAGACCTGTTTAGTCGTTAGTGACCTTGTCCCATTTTTCAAGGATATAGACTTCTATGTAGGGTATCTTTAGAACCAGTGAATGGATTTTCTCCAAACTTGCATGGATATTTTATTTGTACAATCTTTTTATTCATTAGAGGGGATGGGAAATGGGCTGATGAGGAGACATCAGTTTTTCTCTGAAAAACATTTCTAGTTATACTATGGCATGTCAAACATTGTATTATTCGTATTGTATTATTTTCATATTTGTATTTAGGAGCGGCTGTAGTGTGGATAGCACTCCGGACTACCAATTCAGGGTTCGCAAGATCGAATCTCTGCTTCTCCAGTCTTTCGGAGACTTTAAACCGAGGTCCCGTCTCCATATGACCTCGTTGTTGGTGGGACGTTAAACCCGAGTTCACTCACTCATATTTGTATTTGATTTTCTTTCATTTGTGTTCAGTCTCTGTTCATTTCTATTGTATATTTTTTTTTCAATTCTATAATCGATCATTTGTATTCAATATCTGTTCATTTCTCTTGTAGGTGTTTTGTTTTTATTCTGTTATTTCTATTTAATGATTAATGGTTTGTATACTAAATTGTTTCATTACTATTCATTGACTTTCGTTCATATTCCATATATTTCATGTATATTCTAAATTACTATATTTGTATTGTACAATTGTGATTGGAAGAGCTACGAGTTTCAAGTACCTTGGAGCTATAGTCTCAGACGATGGCTCTAAGCAGAAGGTTCATTCAAGGATTGTACAAGCCACGTCAGCTCTTACAAAGCTGAAGCCAATTTGGAGAGATAACAACAAGGTCATATCTCTTGGACCAAAGGTGTAACATATGCACTCCTTTGTCATTTCCATTTTTCTGAATGCCTGTGAATCATGGACCTTGACAGCAGAGTTTGAGAAAAGATCTCAAGCGTTTGAGATAAGATGCTACCGAAGGTTACTGAACATTTTGTACAAGGACCATATACATGTAGCCAATGAGGAGGTTGACAGAAAGATCCAAGCAGCCGTTGGAGAATATGATGAACTCCTGACCCTTTTCAAGAAATGGAAACTTAGGTGGTTTGACCATGTCTCAGTGTCTTCTGGTTTAGCAAAGACAATTCTACAGGACACAGTAAAAGGAAAACGACGAAGAGGTAGACAGAAGAAGAGGTGGGAAGACAATATTAAGGAGTGAACATGGATTTTGCCAGCTTAATAAGGGTAGCTGAAAACAGGACAAAGTAGAAAGTGATTGTTTCGAAGTAATCTGTGGTGCCCCAACGGCCTTGTAAGGTAATGGGTTAGAATAGAATAGAAATCTCCGGATGTCACGTGTACAGTCTTATCTTTTTTTTTTATTTATTATAACTCTAAGCGTGTGGTATGTAGGTTGTGAGTCTATACGTATAAAGGTTGGACTGATAAAGGTTCCGGTAACTAGACATACGCAATTTTTCTTAGCCAATGAAATCTGATGTAACAAAGTTAAAATTGTTACTGAATATAAATAGTCGTCTCATTGAAATGCGACATTGGACGGACACTTGGCGCCAGGTGTGTTCAAATATGGTTACGTACAACTAAGCCACGGGAACGTCGTTAGGAGAATTGAAACAGAACAGAACTGCAAATGCGACAATATATATAATAGAAATCAACGATTTTAGAGTATAAAAAAAGCATTTCACAAATATAAATGGAAAACATCAAATCGAAACAATAGTTACTGAATACAAATCTAGAAATACATAATAGAAATAAAAATGTATAATTGAAATGAAATTAGAATATTAGAATAGAAATCAAATAAAATTGAAAGCAAATACGAACATATCGAATATAAATCACTAAGTACAGAGTGTAAATATCGAAATATAGTATACAAATGAAGGAATATACAATAGAAATGAAATAATATAGGATAGAAATGAACAAAAGTTAAATACAAATATGAAGATATTAAATGCATATCACAATTATACAATACAAATGTAGTACTTTAGAATATAAATGAAAAATATGGAACTAAACGAAATCAATGAATAGTAAGGAAACAATTTAGCATACAAACCATTAATAATTAAATAGAAATAATAGATTAAAAAGAAACCTTATAAATAGAAATGAACAGATATTGAATACAAATGATTGGTTATAGAATTGAAACAAAAATATACAATGAAAATGAACAGAGATTGAATACAAGTATGAAAATATACAATACAATTGAAAGAAAATCAAATACAAATATAAAAATATCGAATAATGCAACGTTTGACATGCCATAGTATATATCTTACGGGGTTTATATGTACCCCAGCTTTTTCGGTGATCTTAGACTGGTAACAAAATATTAATAGCAGAACTTCTTTAACGAGCCTATCGGTATCACAAAAGCTTATTTATTAATTTTTTTTTAATTTAACGACACAACAGTTACTATGATTCTGTATCTAAATTTAATACGATACTAAAAACTCTTCTTAAGTAAGGCCTATCGGAACCTGGAATTTATGGTTAATTATCAGTTCAAACCAATCTTTGTTCGGAACGATTTTTTGTTGTTTTTTTTTTTTTTTTTTTTTTTTTTTTTTTTTTGGGGGGGGGGGGGGGGTTGTTTTGTTTGTTTTGTTTTTTTTTTGTTTCGAGTTAGAATACTAGACATGTTTTCGGATAAAAACAGATGTCTCCACACACATGCCCACCTCCAGGAATCCCCCACCAGAGCATTCGTACACACTTGTATCAAGTTCCTAAAACTTGCTATGTTGATATAATCTATCAAGTTCGGCTAAAAGCTGTCAACATATTCAAGAGCATTTAAAGTCCTTTTGTTGCCGTGGCTTGGTGGGGAGCCTGCATTTGTTCTGCCAGGCATCTCTTACCTGATGTCCGCAGCTGCTGGTTCTCGTGGAATGCATCAGTAAGTGTGGCTCGGAGAGGGCTACTCGTTGCCTGCCGAGACCTGCATATCACCTTTTTTTGTTTCGAACATAAGGGTTTAGCAACATTGAAGAAGTGAAATACAGAAACGAGCGTCTGTCGCACTAAATTTTAAAACGTTACGTTTATTACTTATTTATCTATAATTCATATATTTATTTATCAAAGTTGTGTGTTCTCGCATCATTCAAGTTCAAACTGCTTGTTTCTATCGAAAACCCTTTGTACAGCTATGATTATTTGTCGATTGTTCACTACATAAAAGAGGTATATATTTAAAGACATATTTCTTGTTTATTGGGTGTCATAATGCTATTTTGCAACAGTCCAGTGACGCTGCTATTTCATCAAAGAATACACCTCATCCCATATAGGTAATGAATTAACAGGGTCATAAAATCTTTATAGAGTGGTACCACTTTTTGGGTTACTTCACCTATCCCTTTAATTAACATGTGAGCTGGAAATGTTTAGAATTATATTGTCTAGACTTCTTGTCTGGTTTTATGAAAGCGATTCCCTATGTGAAGGAAATAAAGAATAATACTTGTTCTTAACAATATGCCAACGTCAAAGTAGAATGTTGGTATTTTCATGATATCTAAAATTAACTCGTACTTATTTAGCCTTTAAGGCAACTATACTTGGTAAATTTCTTTCTCGAGAAAGTTAATTGATTCTCTTATTTCTTATAAAAATGATAATTACGCTGAAAGGTTGAGTGAACAGTAAGTAAATCTAAAGAATTCCGTAACTGATAATTAGTGGTTTCTAATAGCGACACTAGAGAAGACGAGAAATAAAGTCATACATCGTGTTGCATTTTATTACACATTTTTCCTGCGAGTTGAAAGACTCATGAATAAGAGAGTTCATTGAAACTACGAACCTCTGGCAAATAAGAACGTAGATTTTCTTTAATTGGCACGTTGAGATCAAAGCTAATATTTCCAACTTGTATAATGACCTACATTTACTGTCTTAGATTGCACTCGTATGAAGATTCAGCAGACTATCCAAGAAGGCAGAGCCAAACTTTAAAAGACGCGTACTGGTATTTCTTTGCGTATACATTTACTTATATTTCACGGCCAGTTCGAAGCACGGTTCTGTCAAGTCCGATTATTAGATTTAGAGTAAATTGGTTGATATAAAGAACAATGTCATTGCATGTTACAGAAAAAATTTGTTTGCACGTAATCTATGACAAAAACTGGAAAGACTCTTATCGCACTGAACACCTGCCAAGGCTGACCCGAGTCTTTACTGGCCGCACATGCTACTTTGTTGGTTTTGTCGTGTCACCCCGCTCAATATGATTATGCAGATTAGCCTTCAGAAGACGCAATCTGCTTACTTCATTTTCAGACCGCAGCATTCACATTTTATTTATTTCTATTTTTATTTATTCATTTATTAATTTTTATTTTAGTTATTTATTTTTTCATTAATATTTTTCATTATTTTCTTAGTTTTTTTTGTTTTTTTTGTTTTTTAATTTTAGGATTAAATTATTGGAATTGAGTGAAGGCTCCAATATTAAGATTCATTACTCTGTGAATAACTTCTTCACAATCACTTTATTCCAAGACTATTGAATCAACATCTGAGGTTTCATGCAAAGGAAATTTAACTTATCTTTAAATTTCCCATGACTAAATACCATACCGACCCTTAATATTTTGATCGTCAGTGTAACCCAGATTAGACTTTTGAAGTTCACCTGAGAGTGCTCTGTTTGTCACTTTTGAATGAAATCGTTTTGTCCAAAATGATTTCAAACATGGAGACAAATCATGCTTACACGTGACATAACCAATAGTTTGAATGCTGAATGGCGTTTCAGTGCTGGAAATTAAAGTATTCTTAGATGTTTGACCTACTTCTCTCTTTCTATTTTATGCGTTCTACGCCCATTTTAAGAATATTTACTCATGTCGAGCCGATTGCTAAAACGAGATGGGCGAAAACCGGAGTTTCCCAGGGAAGAACAACCTGACCTCCGTAAGCAGAACTTGGCTTTTTCTCATGTGCCAAGCCAACGCTTGAACACACAGTGTTGAGAGACATAATTTCTAAGAGTCAGCGCACTTCTGAAATAGTTTCAAAACCGTTGAAGATATTTTCACATAACATGGTACAAATTGAAGCATATCACACGATGTACAAAAAGCATGAATCATAACTCCACCTACATCCTATGTATTTATGCCCTTTGTAATTTTAAAAAAAATGGAAGTCGTTGCCACTATATAACTTTTTTAAATAACCGAGGATATTTTTATGAAACTTTGTATAAATATAAAGTATCATCATTTATCATATACTTTCACTAGTATTGCCCTTGATACTAGATATTTGGCCCAACCATTATAGCCCTGTCAGAAAGCGCCGTCCGGCCCTGTTGTCCAAAAGTCAGGTGTAGGGCCGAGATCACCTCGCGTGCAGGGCGGGACAGAAATATCTCAGCCCTTGTATCGGGCCTCAATTTTGGCGCTAACGTCAAGTATTGTCGCTGACGTCATCAAAACAATTCAGCGAGCTAAAAGACGTCTGCCGCCATGTTTTATTGCCGCACGTCGACTGGCTGAAAGTGGACACGCAGAGGCTTCGTAGTTTGTTCTAAAACCAGAAAACCATTCTCGGTAAGTTTTATTTTGTAATCTGAGCCATTTACGATTAAAATACCAAACAGTTGTGATGTGTTTTCTTCATTTTGTGCTCAGTTGTACTTCCAGCTGAAAGAAAAATGGCGGTACGGCTCACCATCCATGATCTTCCGACTCGAACATCTTTATGTTATTTCAGCCAACAAAAAGAAAAAAAAGACAAATTTTATTGGAACAAAAATATTGCAGTATTTCTTACAAAAGTTCAATTTCTATAAGAAAGTATATGATAAAAAGATCATCACACGGTTGTTTTGATCCCATCCCTGATCTCAGCCCTCGGACCGTATCAGCCCTCGCCCTTCGGGCTCGGGCCGATACGGTCAACTCGGGCTGAGATCAGGGCTGGGATCAAAACAACCGTGTAATAATCTCTATATATTGCGTAGGAAATGAAATCAGTAACTCCTCCTACAGCTTTTACAGAATTGTGTCCGTTTGTAATTGTCTTTATGAAACTAGTTTCTGCTCTAGAGCCTTTAGACCATTGGAAATATTGTCACAAAAACTAGGTACAATTAAAAATACATCATCAGACAAAGAGCCATAACTTGACCTTAATATTTTTCATGAGGGAGTTTTGAGGGATGGGATGCCATCTGTTTTTGTTTCAAAAACAAACATCTAGTTTTTTATCTATTTTCACTCTTAGAGTTGCTCAATAATTTTTACTTCTTATTCAGCCCGTGCTTACTTACTGGAGTTAACAAATGGGTCCTTTGCGTAGAGGATGTCGCTTTGATCACTTTGACATATCTGACGGTACTTGTTTTGTTCCTACTTTTTATCTTACAACAATCACTTGACTCTTGCATTTGGCGAATATGCGTTAGCTTTCATACCAACCTACCCCTGCAAGTGTAAGTTTGCTATTTTTTTTTTTTTACTTTACATTATCTCGCGCTAGCAGTTGTATACAAAACAACATATTATTATGTACTTTTTAGTATTTATGTTCTTGCATGAAAATAAGGTCTTAGCACACAAACTATACATGTTTAGAAACGCAAAAGGCTCGTTCCAAGCAAATGATGGCTTTATTGTTGACTGGGAAAATTTTGATTTTCTTTTGTGATGTATGCAACAGGGATTTTTCTATTTATACCCACCGCAAACTGTGTTTGTGGGGGGTATACTGTTTTGACGTTGTCCTTCTGTCCGTCTTTCCGTCCGTCCTTCCGTCCGTCCGTCCATCCGCAACGCATTAAATTTGCTCCAATTTGTTTCAAATTTTGCCCATGCAGCAGAAGAAAATAGTGGATACGTATTTTTCAATTTTTCCAGGAAGGTTTTTATTGCGGAGTTATGCCCCTTTGTATTTTTCGTGAAATAAGTTTGTTATCGCAACTCCTCCTAGATGGTTTGACGGATTTTCTTGAAATTAAGTATGTGAACATATATTGGTATGAAGATGTGCATTAGGGTTTTGATTTTAAATTCTGCACCTTTTTGCCTGAGTTATGCCCCTTTTTGATATTTGTTGCCCTATTTTTTAGGGTTTTTGCAATAAATTTGCTCCAATTTGTTTCAAATTTTGTCCATGGATGCAGCATAAGAAAATAATGGATACGTATTTTTTCAATTTTTCTAGGAAGGTTTTTATTGCGGAGTTATGCCCCTTTGTATTTTTCGTGAAATAAGTTTGTTATCGCAACTCCTCCTAGATGGTTTGACGGATTTTCTTGAAATTAAGTATGTGAACATATATTGGTATGAAGATGTGCATTAGGGTTTTGATTTTAAATTCTGCGCCTTTTTGCCTGAGTTATGCCCCTTTTTGATATTTTTTGCCCTGTTTTTTTAGGGGTTTTGCATTAAATTTGCTCCAATTTGTTTCAAATTTTGTCCATGGTTGCAGCATAAGAAAATAGTGGATACGTATTTTTCAATTTTTCCAGGAAGGTTTTTATTGCGGAGTTATGCCCCTTTGTATTTTTCGTGAAATAAGTTTGTTATCTCAACTCCTCCTAGATGGTTTGACGGATTTTCTTGAAATTAAGTATGTGAACATATATTGGTATGAAGATCTGCATTAGGATTTTGATTTTAAATTCTGCACCTTTTTGCCTGAGTTATGCCCCTTTTTGATATTTTTTGCCCTGTTTTCGAGGGTTTTTGCATTAAATTTGCTCCAATTTGTTTCAAATTTTGTCCATGGATGCAGCATAAGAAAATAGTGGATACGTATTTTTCAATTTTTCCGGGAAGGTTTTTATTGCGGAGTTATGCCCCTTTGTATTTTTTTGTGAAATAAGTTTGTTATCGCAACTCCTCCGAGATGGTTTGACAGATTTTCTTGAAATTAAGTATGTGAACAGATATTGGTATGAAGATGTGCATTAGGGTTTTGATTTTAAAGTCTGCCCCTTTTTCGCCAGAGTTATGCCCCTTTTTTATATTTTGCCCTATTTTATAGGTTTTTTGCCTTTTTTTTTGCTTCAGTTTTAGTCAATTGGTTTACTAGTTGCAGCATATGAAAAGAGCTGATACATATTGTTCAGTTTTTCTGGGAAGGTTTTTATTGCGGAGTTATGTCCCTTTGTAGTTTTTTGTAAAAAAAGTTTATTGCTTTCCTGCTGAGTTATGTCCCTTTGTAGTTTTTTGTAAAAAAAGTTTATTGCTACTACTCCAAGACCATTTGACGGATTTTCTTGCAATTAAGTATGCGAACACATATTTATGGAACGCCGCAACTATCTTACATTCGGACATGTCATTACGTTCTTTTGACAAACACTACTATATTGTTCATTTCTATAAAGTTTTGTCTGAAAACTGTGATCTCTTGTCAGTTTGATATGCTGTCGGGTTAACTCGCTATTGTATACTGCTGATTTTCATAATTGCTTGTCAGAAAACCATAATGTCTTGCCACCATGACATGTTGTCTGGTTGACTCGTTAGTATATGCTGTTCTCTTCTGGTATGTACTGTCAGAAAACCATTATGTCTTGTTGGGAAACCATTATGCCTTGTCAGAAACCATCGTGCTTTATCAGTTTGTCATTCGGTCTTTTTAACGTGCAGCTGTAGGCTGTTCGTTTTCATTATGTATTTTCAGAACCCAATTTCATCTAGTCGCTTTTTGTACTGTCTTTTTTGTTTGTTATTTGATGCTGTTACTCTCCATTATGTTTTGTCAGAAAATCATTATGTTTTGTCAGTCTGTCATGTTGTCCTGTTAACTGGCTGATTTTTTGCATTAACTTGCCGTTATGTAAAGTTAAAGAATCATTCTATGCGATTAAATCAACATAGTTCATTCATAGAGTATCATTTCAACTTATCTTAACCTGCTGTTAAGTCATTATTATATGTTGTTGTGTTAAAACGTTATGTTGTAGCCTTGATAAAACCTGCACCAGAAATCGATAAAACCCTGTACCAGAAACCCGGTAACTGTTAGGGCGTCCGGTAGTACAGTACCTACACGGAATATTCACTAGACAATATAATAGTGTTTGAATGTCGTCCGTCCAGCATTCCATCCATTCGCCCGTCAATCATTCGGGGTTTTGGCGCAGTGTAAGGGCATACATGCGTCTGTCCGTCTGTCCATATGTTTATATATGTGCGTGTATTTCTGTAGGTCTATCCATGCATCTTTCCGATCGCCGATTTGCCTGTCAGTATATGTGTGTGTGTATGTCTGCCAGTCCAGCTGTCCATCCGAGCATATGCGCATCCATCTGATCGGCCATTTGTCTGTCAGCTCATCACTTTTTTTTCCCGAGATCCATCCATTCATCTTTCTGTGTGCCGTTGCTCGTGTATTAAACAGTAGCTTAGGGCGGGAGCATTTGGAGTCAGTGTATGCTAAGTAATACATAGGGCAGGGGCTAGGACGCGGGGTTTTGTGGTGTGAATGGGTGGGTAAGTAGGGTAGGAGAATGGGCTGGGGTTGATTGGGATGGGTGGAGTATATGCTGGGAGTTTGGGGATGACATAGGAATGGTAGAAAGAGTACGGTAAGTATAGGTATGGGTAGACTTTTGTCAGCCCTAGATGTTAGAAATTCACATTAAATCTCACTTGCCTCTCTGATCCCTTTATACCTCCCTAAAACCCCCAAACGAAGATGTTAGAGTATGAAGTCTGACAAATAATAAAATATAAAAAGAGAAGTAAAACATTTAGGGACCAAACATTTGATATTCCGAGGGGGGGGGGGGGGGGGGGGGGGGGGGGTATGATAAAATAAAAAGAAAAAAAGAGAAGTAAAACATTTAGGGACCGACCATTTGATATTCCGAGGGTGGAGGGGGGGGGGGGGGTGCTGGTATATTTTGCAAAAAAAATCTCTGTCTATGGATGTGCAAGAAAAAATAAATTGGTTCATGAGGGGATTTAAATAAATATTCTTGCGTCAAAAATAAGTGAAAAATTAAATAATCTGGCTCCACCCAAACTTTCCAAAACAAAAACAAAATAGTCTGCAGTTAATTCCATTTGAATTGCGTTTTTAAAATGTGGCTGTCTTCTGGGGGGGGGGGGTGGCTGCGTCCCCCAGACCCCCATATTTATAGTAATGTTTTGATATTAACTACATTTGTTTTACAACAGCAGGCCCGCATGTGCATACATTTACAAACAAGACCTGTCCGCGTACAGGATAGCTCGCCTGCAGCGCATTGCCCATCACATAAAAAAACTTTAACCAAAACATCCATTTCGGACGCGGACGCGGACGCCGACGCCGACGCCGACGCCAGGGTGACAACAAAAGCTCTTCCTGAACTTTCGTTCAGGCGAGCTAAAAATGCTATACAAGCATTCACATACATGTATTATTGATCTGCAGCATTACTAAGTAAATGTTTCCAATAAAACTGAATTAGAAAAGAGTCACTAGCAAATGGGAGACAGCAAACCCATTGTGTCAAAATAAACACTCTAAAAGGCAAAATTCCTAAAAAAATCTTATTTTATATCATCATCCCTAGTTTTTACATGCCCGTTTTGAAAAAAACGGACGTATTATGTCATGGCACTGTCCGTCCGTTTGTCTGTCCGCCCGTCCGTCCGTAAACATTCTTGTGCGCGCAATAACTCAGAAATCGTTTGGGATATCTTCGTGAAATATGGTAGGACTATGTATTAGGTTGGGACAGTTTGTACAGTCGCGTATAAGAATGGTTGCTCCCCCTTCCTTAGTTTCCAAGTCATGCCCCTTTGATCATTTTTCCCTACAAGTCTTGTGCGCGCCATAACTAGATAATCGAGAACCCCTGATGCTAGGATCATCAATTTTTGCAGGAAGACATTGCCCAAGGTGTAGATGACCTGAAAAAAATTGTGAATTTTTGACCGCGTTATGTCCCTTTTTCAAATTAGTGCATTTAAGTCTATGGAACCTTGTTGACAAAATATCTCGAGAGCCCCTGATGTTAGGATCATGTTTTTGTGGAGGAAGACATTGTCCAAGGTGTAGATGATTTACATTTGAAACAGAAAAATGTTAATTTTTGATCGAGTAAGGCCCCTTTTTCGACTTAGTGCATTGAAGCCTATGGTACAAAAGTACCCTTACATACAGTCAAGAACTATTAGAGACAGGAACTTGAAATTCTATGTGTGGCATATTCATGAAAAATAAGCCGTGCTTGCGAACAAAATATCCGACTAAGATGTAAACGAACCGGTTAATACCCCTTTCTGCAAAGCGAACCCTTTTTAGAGGCAAGCAAGCATAAGGGGCATAGTGTTTCATTAACACATTTTCTAGTTCCTCCCGAAATCCGTCTATTTATCTTCCGGTCTGCCTGCATGCCTGTCGTTGCTTGTGTATTACACGGTAGATTAGCGTTGGGGGGGGGGGGGGAGGGGGAAGGGGATAGGAGTCATGGTATACTAAATCATACATAGGGCAGGGGCGTGGATATGGAAATTTGTGGTACGAATGAGTGGGAAGGTAGGGTAGGAGAATGGGCTGGGGTTGTTTGGGATGGGTAGAGTGTATGCTTGGAGTTGTGGGGATAAAGTGGGTAGGGTAAACAGGATAGGGTAAGGAAAGATATGGGTAGTGAGAGGGGTAAGAATGGCTGTGAGGAAGGAGTGGTGGTGGGATAGTGGTGAGTGTGTAAACTTCGGAAGGATAGGTGAATGAGTTTGGCTGGCGTTGTGTATAGAACCGTTAGTGGCGGGAATAGGGATCTGGATGGGAGTGGTTTCGGGCGGGTAACCATCAAGAGTAGGGGTTTGGTTGTGGTAGTTATAGACTGGGGGTGTGGTAAGTAGGGTAGGGTGAGTGAAGAGGTTTGGATGGCACGGTGTGGGAAAGAACAAGTGTTGACATTGGGATTAGGGTGGAGCCGAGAGCATGTTCGGAAGATCGTGTAGTGTATGATAGGATATGGTATAAGAGGGTTTGGGTGGGATGGGCGTAAACGGGGTGGAGTGAGGAGGGGAAGAGTAGGTAAGGTAAGGTATGCGAAGGGGTTTGGATTGCATGGCATGGGGAAGAACAAATGGTGGGGTGGATATCTGGGTAAGGCTAGGAGCATTTGGGTATGGTAATGTAGGGTAGGACGGGATATGGGAAGAGGACTGGGTGGGATTGGGATGGAAGAGGACTGGATGGGATTGGGATGGATGAGGGTTTGTTGTGGGATTGTAAGAGTAGGTGGAAGCATTGGGTTGAATATGTGTGGGCGTAGGCATAGGTGTTAGCATAATGAATAGTACGATAGAGAAGGGTAGGGGAAGGGAAAGAGGTTGAGATATTGGTGCGTATAGAGGAGGTAGGCGTAAGGATGGGGCTTGGTTTGGGTATTGTTGGGTGTATGTAGGATAGAGTAAAATGGAGTAAAGCAGAGCAGATCATGGGAGGGGAGGGAATGGTATGTGGTGGTGGTTAGATGGGGCTGAGGCTTGTGGAGTGCCTCTTTATACTTTCCGTAACTGTCTTACTTAAGGGTTTCGAATTTAATAAGCATTTTTCATTTTTAACTTTGGGTATGAGGGTATGGTGAGAATGGTTTGGTGGAAAATGGTGAGTTAGGGTAGGGAAGGGTAGGCTAGAGAAGAGGTAGGGTGGGGTCCTGGGAGAGGGTTCAGGGCAGATAAGATGTTAGAGGTAAAGTATTCTATTCCTGTTTGTCCTGACAACCGGCACGTCCCACCCCACAGCACCCCACAACACAAGACTTGACAAGAGAACATGTCAAACTAACAAGACATACTATTTTTTGACAAGGCATAATGAAAATGTACAACACACAATAATAAGTGGAAAAGACAACATGTCCAACTGACAAGACGTTATGTTATTTTAACAAGAGATAGTGAAAATGAAAAGCATATAATAACGACTGAAAAAGACAGCGTGTCGAACTGACGAGACACAATGAAAATGAACAGCTCATAAAAACGAGTGAAGATGACAGCATGTAAAACTGACAGGATATAATGGTTTTCAGACATGACATAAAGGCTTTCTAACAAGATAAAATGCTAAATGGACTGCATATAATAACGAGTGGAGAAGACTGCCTGTTAAGCTGACTAATAAAGACTTTAAGACAATACATAATGAAAATGATCAACATATAATAACGAGTGGAGAAGACAACATGTCAAATTGACAAGGTATAATGATTTTCAGACAATACATAATGAAAATGAACAACATATAATGACGAGTAAAGAAGACAGCATGTTAAACCGAGATGATATTATGGCTTTCAGACAAGACAAATTGAAAATGAACAGCATATAATAACGAATGAGAAAGACAGCATGTCAAACTGACGAAACATAATGTAACTGAACAGCATATAATGCTTGTCCATATAACATAATGACATGTCCGAATATAAGACAGTTGTGGCGTTCCATACATATTGGTATGAAGATGTGCATTAAGGTTTTGATTAAAAAATTTCACACTTTTTGCATGAGTTATTCCCCTTTTTTTATATGTCTTGCCCTATCTTGAGGGTTTCTTCAGCCATTTTCACTTCCATTTTATTCAGATTTGGTGCACAAATACAGGAGAAGGAAAGAGTTGGCACATATCGCCCTGTTTTTCTCAAAAGGGTTTTCCAGCTTTGTTGTGCCCCTTTGAAGTCTTGGAAAACAGAGTTTGTTGTCGCTACTTCTCCTACACCGTGACTGATATTAAATATGTGAACACATATTGGTATATAGATGTGCACTAACTTGTAGTTGTCATAACATGTATGCTGTGTAAATGTAAAACTTAAATGACAAAGCTACATGCCTAACTGTTAAACGCGGGGGGTATTTAGTAAGCCCTGCTTACTGCCACCTCTAGTTTTTCCAGCTGTGGTGTCGTCCTATCTCAGGACCCTTATCAACATCTTCGTCAAGCAGCAAATATAGTTCATCCTCGTCCGACACTTTATTCAATACGTGCCTTGTTCTTTGAGCAATTTTATGTGCAAATCATTTTCTGAAATTAGAAATATTAGAGGTCAAACTTTTCAAATTCAATATCTTAGCCTTCACAGAAACATAGGCCAGCCCTTCTACGATCGCAGATGAGTTATTGATGCACTTATATAATCCCCCTGAGAGGAAGGATCGAGCAGTAGAAACGAAGTAAGGTGGTCCCAATAGAATAACGATCCCCTGGCCATCAGTTTATAGAAAACGTTACCCTTATCTTTATAATAGTGACTTCCTTTAAAACGTAATGACCCCCTTGGTAAAATTTCTAAAATATTGACCCTTTGTCCTTATTTGTCAAAGAATATCGACCCCCAGCCATAATTTGATTACCACCCTCGCCCCCACGCACACCAGCCCGGCCGAAATACTATGAGTCACTATCAAACAATGCTGTATATAATTATGTTTATGGCAATGTCATACAGAATATTGTGTCCGATCTGACGGACTGAGTAATCGTGTTCTTCGCGAATTATCTAAAGAGCTTTCAAAATCTTACTGTTCTCTTTTCAATTAGTCAGTACGCGTGGTAATTGTTTCCGCTTCATATACTGAATCCAAAGTTTGCCCTGTTCCTAAAACAGGTAGCCTTTCTGATGTTCCAAATATTGACCCATTTCATTGCCTAACTCAGTCCATCAAGGTAATTTTCAGCTAAAGTTCTTCTCCAAAACTCCAAAAGTAATCTTTTGCTGACCGTTCCAAGGCGATACTTTTGTTGGGATTCCTTGATGTTACATTGTGCTATGTCCGCTTGTCAATGTTCTTTGGCGGTTTGGTCACCTGTTTTGCTACCCAATCTGCCTTTTGTTTTGTTTTGTTTTGTAAGTTAAAAATAAAATAGATGAAAATACATGTGATGCTGTTTTTGATTAGGGTAGTTGAATGATAAAATACACGTTGATGCTGTTTTTGATTAGGGTAGCTGAATGACCACCTGTTTGGGAAAGAGCTGCTTATTCGGTTTACCGTGCGTGTCTTTCGTGAACTTGTGTCAATTTTTCCGTGTGTGTATGCTTCATTCCCTGTTGGTTTTGAGGGCGGGATGTGGGATTTAATTGTATTAATTCCTGATCATTGCCTATCTTTTTACTTTACTTAAGATATTTCTATATGTACTTAATGGATGGATGGATGGCAGGATGGATGGATGAATGGATTGATGGATGACTTGCGATTTTACGTCCTTTCCAACAGTATTGCACTTATATCAGGACGATGGGACGTTGATAATGAAAGGCTGTGTGCAATGGAACCCCGTTTACGATAGGAAAGACTCTCGCCTCAAGCGGGGCTGGAACTCGGTCTGCTAGATCGGTAGCCCAGCGCTTAACTCACTGAGCTACCGGGGCTTCTACATGTACTTGATGACTAAAATATACGGGTGCTGGTGCAGCAAGAATAATCCATCCACTTTTTGTTCTCAATTTTAGAAATAATCATAAAACATGCATATTATAGAATATTTTTTGTTGTTGAATGAAGAATAAACATCTATTTAATTAGTCTAATATAACCTTTAACCTGGCAAAATTTTGGAAATGCAGAACTTCGTTTTCCTTCAACAGAAATGAAGATTTGTTGCACCAACATATAGACTTAGCGGAATTCGTGAGCTAAAGCAGTCG
Source organism: Ctena decussata (assembly GCA_963989385.1). Taxonomy (NCBI): domain Eukaryota; kingdom Metazoa; phylum Mollusca; class Bivalvia; order Lucinida; family Lucinidae; genus Ctena; species Ctena decussata. Next base: position 39,687,034 of record OZ022504.1, on the reverse strand, counting down.
AAATGTTAAATTTCCAAAACTTATTTTACAAGCTCACTATTTCTGCTTATTTAATAGCACCCGATACTCATCTGATAGTCACTGGCAAGTATATACATGAGGGGTAGTTTTACAGGAAAAAATACATTCCGACTGCTTTAGTTCATAAATTATACCATATATTGGTGCAAAAAATGCATATTTCTGAAGAAGGAAAAAGAAGGTCTACGTTTTCAAAATGTGGTCAAGATCAAGATAGTGTATGAATAATTTAATAAGTGTGTATTTTTCGTCCAACAACACGAATATAAACTATAGTATGCATATCTGATGATTATTTTTGTAATTCAGAACAAGAGTGCATATTGTCTTGTTACATTTCAAAATACCAACACCCGTATATTTTAGCCACCAAGTCATAGTGACATGTAGAAGTACCTTAAGCTATAAACTAGACCAGGAAATGTTTTGCCCACGCTAAGATTAAGTGTCACCTATCGCTGTATTTAAATAACCTCATTCGACGGCGCCAGATAAACCTCACTTCATCTTCATTGTGTCTACGGTTTCCATGGATTCCTGTAAAAAGAGAGTATCTTTATCTTATCATATCGCAGGCCACAAGAAAACATTCCATAAAACCAGTATGAAAGTGAATGGCTTCACAGAGGTTCCTGATTGGATTAAGTATCCGTTGGTAGAACTTTTAATTATTGCTCTTGATTTTTGTTAGTTGGTTTTTGTATTTTATCCTAGAAGGAAAAGAAAATATCCATCAAAGTGCCAACGTTCATATTTCAAACTTGTAAGCTTGGAATAGTTTTTACACGCTGAATTATTCTTAAGAATTTTATGGTGACTTAGTATACAAATTCAAAAAGATTAAGGGTAGGACTGATTTTTCTGATCAATTCCGAAAAATAATAATACGTCACAAACGTATTGGCTATAATTTAAATGTTATGCGACAGTCTGCATGCTTAGTGATTAACCCAATCACGGTTGATAACTTTGCTGCACTCTTTAATTGCACACCGGGGGATCGGGCGTCAGACTCTATGATGGCCCCGACCTAAAGCTATATATTTTAGTTGGTTGGGACCGGAGCCTTTTTGTCTGTTGCTTGGTCCACCGGGGCTCAACTGGTGACCTTCTTTTGCTTCAGATTTCCAGTGGGGTTGTTTGGCAGGACAGGGATCTCCACCTGTCAGACGGCCCGTTGTATCTGTTGAGTCTTCATGGTGTTGAAATTTGATTTATGTGTTTACCGTGATGATTCATTGACGAGTTAGAGGGTTATCATGCGAACCGAACAACCAACTAAATGTTTTGTACCACTTCAGATACTGAGGGTGAGGTTGGGCCTGTAAAATCGATTTAAGCCCCCAGTAATTCATTACTGACCGTTCCAAGGCGGTAGTTCTGTTGTGGTTCTCTGTTGCCTGTTTTTGGTGTCAGAGTTTCTGTGATGTTTTACCTTATGTATGTTCTTATTATTTTTGGTTCGGTTTGGGTTGCTGAGTGGCCACCTTTTGGGAACAAGCTGCTCACTCGGTTGGCCATATGTTCTCTGTATCTTGATTATTTGTAATCTTAGTTGTTTCCAACTATGGTTTGAGGGCTGGATTTGGATATTGATTGTTTCAGTTCCTGGTCTTTGCATACTTTTTACTTTTAATGGACATGGTCCACTGACTACCCTATTAATGGTCGACTGAATACTCTATTTATTCTGCTTTAAGACGGGTTTTCTCTAGTCATATGTACCCCATATATGTAAACATGTCATGAGTAATTTAGCTATTAGAGAAGCTTTTCTCTTTGAAACAATCCAAAAAATCTAGATCCGTGTGGTTAGATGGATATTAATTTTTTTTTTTTTTGGATGAAAAAAAAACTCCGTCTTATAACCGTATTTAAACGGTAGTCTTATTTTAAGTAATGTGTGGATACATTCAAATTTAGCTGAATAGTTTCTCTAGACGAGAAACTTAAAATAACCTTAATTTATTTTATACTTAGCAGTGAATTCAGTGCATATCTAGAACAAATAAAAGTGATATTGTCTGCAATGAAAAAATGTCGTATCACATTACTAGTGACGGATACGATTTATATTTTTTCACTGCAGCAAACCGCGGCTGCTTTTAACAATTTTGGGCTTAATTTCTTTCCAAAAAGGTCTGAAATGTAACGTTCTTGTCTGGCATTAAGCTACGGAAGATAGCACGCCAAATCTAGTAATGACATAACATTTTGACGACACTTTTAAGCTGGAGCATCGCTAATTCGCACGCGACGTCAGTCTTATGGCAGCTGCAAGTGGCTTTCTATTCTTGAGTATGGAGATGTTATATGGGATAATTGTACCCAATACGAAAAACAAGAGTTAGATAAAATCCAAGCAGCTAGAATCGCTACAGGAACAACAAAACTGGTCTCATTAACCGCACTCTACAAAGAAATATGTTGGGAAACACTCGAGCAAAGACGGTACAACCACAAACTAACTTTATTCTACAAAATGTTGAATATATCTATCTTCTCTTGTCCCATAATCCGTCAGTAATATATCTCGCTACAATCTTCGAAACTCAAATGACCTACAAACCATTAATACTAGATCTAACCAGTATGTCAGTTCATTCTTACCACATAGTGTCAGAGCATGGAATAATTTATCTCCCGAAGAAAGGCAGCATGAATCTGTAAACTCTTTCAAATGCTTCTTACAGAAAGATAAAACAACAGTTCCAAAGCACTATTACACAGGGTGTAGAAAAGGTCAAATACTGTTAGCTCGCCTGCGGACAAATTGTAGCTCGCTTAATTTCGACCTCTTTGTAACAAATATATCAGACTCTCCTTTATGTCATTGTGGTAGTATAGAGAACGCTCAACACTTTTTCTTTCATTGTTCATTCTATCAAGTTCAACGTAATGAATTAATAACTGCAATTACGCCATATAAACACCCTTCCTTAAAATTATTTTTGTATGGTGATCTGTCTCTGTCGCAAGAAATCAACAAATTAATATTTGAGAAAGTTTACAAATTTATAATCGAAACAAAACGCTTTTAAGTATTGAGTACTAATACTACGCATGCACCTTATGTATATGAAGATTAATAGACATAATCTGATATTCTGGTACCCGCCTCCTCTCTCTCAATCCTGTGCGTCATATCGTTTGGTACTTTTTTCCTCCTTTGATGACTTATTTTGGGTTCTTGTGTCCTTAACATGTTCCTTTTTTTTTTATCTCTCCTCCCCTTACCATTTGTGATTAAAATATTTAGACACACATACAGATCAAAAAAAAATTTCTCTGCTCTTCTGCGAAATCGTTCTGTAAGGTTATAAGTGCTATTCTTCCATTGATTATTTTTGTGTAATGATTAGTTGCAGTTCTGCTTATTTATCTCACGTAGTACAAAATTTGGTTTAAAATGTTATATACCTTTTATTATGTACAGTTTCCGCCACATTGTGTACAATTTTTTCATGTCAGGGAGAGGAACTCGATAAGCATTTTGCTTTCGTCCCAATCCCTAAGCCTGTACTGTTAAAATTTGATTGTATGTTACTTGTAATTGAGAAACAATAAATATGTTTAAACCAAGTGGCTTTCTTAAATCGCCGATTTCTCCTTATTCATTCAAACAAATGGCATTATTAGCCATTTTCTTGGCGCAAACTACGTTTACACCTAATATTATACCCACTAAATGCGCTGAGACAAGAAAACTTTACGAGAAGTGACTAGGAAGAAAGTCATTCTTGTTTTCAAAACAGCAAAAAAAACCTTTTTTCGGTAAATACCAAAAATATTTCACCTCATGTGTTGAAAATATCAGCAATTCGATGGAATATATTTGGTAATCACCTAAAAAAAGTAAATATCCTCTATTGAGTAGGAATAGATAAATAGAAGAAAGGAAATGCAAACAATACGTAAAGTCTTGAATTCATGTTAGACTGTGGATTAATTGCTATTTGTCTTACTTTGTTTCAGAAGAAGAAGCTACATGTGACTTGGGATTCCTCATACGTCAAAATGAGCCGCGACACGAGAAAACCAACAAAGTGGTTGTGCGCCCAGCGCAGAGTCAGATCAGCCTGGGCATCCGCCCAGTCTGATTAGAATCTTCGCTGTCCGCATGGAGGTAGCTTAGTCCCTTAGCTACCCTTTGAGCACTTAGCAAAGAGTCTGATCGCACTGGGCGGATGCTCAGGGTGATCTGAGTCTGCACTGGGCGCACAACCACATTGTTGGTTTTGTCGTGTCGCAGCTTAATAAATGAGAAAATGGACCATCTAAAACAGAGTTTGGAATTATGTTACATCTATACACATACATCCAGTTTGATGACGTATCGCGATCAGTGCGTTTGATACACTCCATGTAGTAAGGTTACAGTCGACTAACTTGGCATCATATTACAGATGGTAAACTGATATCATGTCAGCATCGGCAAACTCATATGCTCCATCGCTGTGTAAGAGGGTTAATCATCCCTGGTGCCACACACCAGCGAAGTTATGGCTTGTGGTCTCCCCGATTCTCTTGACTATAGGCACCATTGGAAACATTTTATCAATTTGTATATTATTACGGAAGCGCATGCGTCAGACTTCAGCATCAATTTATCTCACGAGTTTAGCATTTGCAGATTCTGGAGTTTTATACATGGGTTTGCTGAGAGAATGGCTCGTGCGCCTGATGGAAATTGACTACCAGAAGGAGAATGACATCGCATGTAAATTGCAACTTTGGTTGCAGTTTGTGGCTTTCAACACCTCAGTGTGGATTCTAGCAGCTTTCACGATTGATCGTCAGATATCTATCGTCTGGCCACTATTTGCAAGGACACGCTGCTCAAGAAAGATTCACTATGTGGTTGTCGCAGTAATACCGATGGCCACAATGCTTTTAGGGTCTCATTATTTCCTAATCGAACGTCGGATAACGTACCAGTGGTCAAATATTACCAATACTTCAAGTATATATACCCTAAGATGCGAACCAACGAGCGGATGGTATATAGAGTTTTATTACAAAATGTGGCCGATGATTCTTTTCTTCACCGTTAGTATTTTACCGGCGATAGTAATTTTCGTCAGCAACATAAGGATTCTAAGGGTCATTTTATCAAGAAAGAAACGTGTTGCTCCACGAATGGAAATGAACACTAGGACACGTAAGAAACAAGCGGAAGTGAATCGAACAGTACACAGTATGCTCATTGCTGTGAGTGTTTTCTACATTTTCTCAACATTGCCTATGTGCGTTTACATATTGGTAAATAACACTTTACTTCGCCTCGATACCCCAGAAAATGTTGTACTCAAGCAGCTATTTTGGGCCATTACAAGTCTGATTTTCTACAGCAATAGTGCCGTAAATTTCTTACTGTACTGCTTCAGTGGCTCTTTGTTCAGAGCGTTACTAAAAGACTCGATTGCTTCTCTTCTTCATTTTTTACTGAGAAAGGTAACAGGGGACAGGGATTCGTCAGGGAATGTTGCATCGGTCACAGCAGTAATTACAACCGGTGGCACTCCTTTAACCCAACAGATTCAGCCAGATACAAACCAACAAGCATCGAACGAGTCGGGATCTTGTCGCGACACATCTATGAAGAGTGAGCTGCCAGACACGCCTCAGAAACATTCTACTTAAAATGAATCTGAAAAATCTATAAAAGTTGTCAATAAATAACAAAAAACTCGTGAAACCAAATGGCACACAACACTGAACCAACAATGCGTCGACATGAAATTATATCGACCACCTGTTTGTAGAATACAGTAAACTAAAATGCGCCTTGCAAAAAAAATAACCTAATGTAGTTTGGGTGACAATTCAAGTTTTGGACAGTTACCAATGATTTAACCTATACTTTTTCATGAGGCTTTAATAAGGATAGTTCCAAGAAAATTTTTCTGGTCAACAAAAACATATGTTGTAACCCTCATTAGTACCGTCTCGGCAAGACGGTTCTAATGAATCTCATAACATATGCTTTTATGATGAAAATTGAAAAGTATCCCTAAATCATCTCTGTTATCCCTTCTTAATTAGAGCACTGTATGCATATCAAACCCCATCGCAATTCTTGCCTAAATGCCCATGCGCTCTGATAATGTCACTTCTACATGTATGACTGCCTTGACAGTGAACTAAAAGTGGCGGACATAAACAGATGGATAGGGCTCTGACGCCATTGATTCAAAGTTTCATGATGGATTGACCCAAGGTCTGTGAAAGAAACTGGTGTGAAAACTGAGAGGCATGATATGACGAAGGTTCAAACAACTAGTAGGGCGGCCGACACAGAAAAAATCCATTTTAGATGGTGATGTTCCTCGTTCTACATCTTATGGTGTTTATATTTTTTCAACTTATTCATATTGCTCGAGGGTCCAGTCATGTTGATCACTTTAATATTCGTAACAAAGTTTTGATAACAAATTTTCTCAAACAAGATTATAGACATCGTAAACTTCGTAAAGCGTTTTAGAAATTTTGTTCACAGCATTTCGACTTAGTATCTAAATATAATGTCGGATAAAAAAAACACTTCTTCAGCCAGGCCTTTCGGAGCCAGAATTCTATGGCGACTTGGTGTATAAATTCAGAAAAATAATGGGTAAAAATGACTTTCCTTATTATTTTAAGGTGATAATTCGATATAAAAATTGGTTTAAATATGGATATTTTGCGACAAACTGCATGTTTGGTGGTAAATTCAATTAAGGTTAACAGCTTTGCTTACCTCTTCGATTGCGCGACAGTGGGCCGGACCTCAGACTTTAAGATGGTGCAAAAATAAACCTAACTTAATAGTTACACAGACGGCTGGCGCCTGACACCTGTTTCGGGACATCTGGTTTAACTGGTAGGTTTCTTCTGTTCCAGAATTTCAGTGTTGCTATTTCTGTGAGTCCTCATATTTGTTTTATGTCAGTATCAATTTTGATTTCTACGTCGCATGTTCCTGAGATATAATACTTATGAGTTTGGAATATTACACGCCAACCGAACAACTAAGTGTCCGATGTACCAAAGTAGGACCAATGGCTCGACAACTAACTGGTTAAGCCCCCAGTAATTTCATTGCCGGCCGACCCAGGGCGGCACTTTGGTTTTGGTTCTTCATAGTTGTTTCATGTGTTGTTTGTCGCTTTGACTGTTTTGGTATATGGTTTGTTATGTTAAGGCTAGCCCTGACATTAAAAAATTGAATATAGGTAAAAATAGATGTTTCATTCTTTACGATTAATTTGTTCTTATTGTTAGGGTTTGTGCCATTTGTAAGACTGTTGTGTGGGCGGTGGTTGTTATTGTTGGGTTGAACATGAACCAAAGTAGAACAAAAGGCGAGGGTTGATCGACCACAAACTGGTTAAGCCCCACCCACCCCCCACCCCCAAACAAAAATTTTATTACTGGCCGCCCCAAGGTGGCAGTTCTGTTATGGTTCTTCTTGGTTGTTTTATGTGTTGTTAGTTGCTATGTCTGTTATATATATATATAATAACGTAACGTTTATTGTCACGATACACTGATGAGTTGGTACGAAATGCATTTGTTTTTGTGACGATTAAACAAAAAAATAGCATGTGAAGTCTTTATCGATTTGAGCTATATATATATATATATATATATATATATATATATATATATATATAGTGTTTGTGATGTTCAGGCTGTCCCGATGACCACCTATATGGGAAGTGGCTGTTTACATGGTGTTGTGTCTTTGGTGGTGACGAATTTTGTGTTGTCTCTTTCCCATATGGTGTCTTGGGTTAGATTTGGGATTGAATTGTGTCAGTTCCTGAGAATTGTCCTCCTTTTTAATGTTATACGTGTGTACAAACAGTTTCAACCCCTAAGTGATTTACTGTTGACCGTTCCAATGCGGCTCTTCCGTTGTGATTTATTATTAGTATTCACACTGGGTCTCGGCTTTCTTTTAGCAGATTTCGAAATTAACAGTAGTAAGTAACATAACTGCCACCTGGAAATTGCATTTGTCTCCTACTTAAAAATTGGTATCTAAATTTTGCTGCTTGTTAATTATATAAAATAATTTTCTTAAAGAGAACAGGTTGTCGTAGACCAGTCTCTAAGATAATTTATATAATTTATCAGCACATGAGTGACTGTCAAATCAGGGTGTCCTCGCTTCATTTTTAAAATTCACCAACTGCGTCTAACCAAACATTCTTGCATACAAATGTGGTACAGGTCGGTTAACTCATGTTCGTCTTGGTTATATAGATTTATTTCTATAATTCAAATACCGTTAGTATTACATCTGATCCCAGCACCTTCAGGCCTCAAACCCAACTACGAACCAAATTCTAAAATCTAAAGACATATTTGGCTCTGTCTAGGGAGTAATTGGGCAATCCATTTTAGCCTGATCGGTCTCTTTTATTACAGATTTGGTAAGACCTTACATGGATCTGAGAGAACAGACACGTTTGGATGACCATTATGTTTTAAATGGCTGATCGGTCTCTTTTACTATACATTTGGTATGACCTTACCTGAATCTGAGTTTCAAGATAGATGTTTTGGGTGAACATTTTGTTTGTTTTAAATGATATTGTTTACTTTGAGGTGTGTGGATAATATATGGACCTCAATTTTGTCCAACATAATTACACAGAGGGACAACTTTTTTGGTTTCCTGATTGGTTCCCTTCCCTGGTTGAGGAACCCTTTAAAAAATCAATCTAATTATAAAGAAAAGAATTATCCCCTGTAGCGTCAAATTTATTTCCTTAAAGAATTGACCCATAAAACGGCCAGGCCGCGTAGCGCAGTCGGTAGCGCGTCTGACGCAAGAGACAGAGGTCCCGGATTCGATTCCCTGTCCGACCACATACTTTCATTTCTCCTTCCGCTGATTGAAGAAGGTCAGTTGTCAGTTACTGGAGAAAGTGTATGTACTTAGTACTGGCTAACCGCTTAGTTGGGTCTACGCTTGCCCAAGAGTAGTGTGGTTAGGGTAACTGACGGTCCCAACATGACCATAGCTGTTTAACGTGTACGTAAAACAATAGAACGGAAATGGCAGAGTTTCTTTGCCCTGAAAGTGTATACATATAGAGGATCTTACATGAGTGCTCATGCATTATTGTATATATCAAACGAGTTGGGGAAAATGATAAGATGCGAGGCTATATCGTTTCCACCAACGAGTTTAATAAATTCAATAATACAGGAGCACGAATCCAAGATTTGGTTTATCATATGGCACTAAAATTGCGTTTTATTAGCAAATTTTGCACTAAACGTCACGATTTTGCCCTTAGATAACGCGACGTTTTATGGACGTCAACGCATAACGTTACGACGTAATTTACATATTTAATCCACTGGGGGATTATCATTTTTAACGCATGGTTTTATTACACTCCCAGATGCGACGTCATATGATAAACATTCATCTTTATTGTTCACCGTATAATTGAGCCGCGTCATGACAAAACCAATAAAGTGGCATATACAATCAGCGAAGACTGCTAAGCGTGGGCAGCCGTCTACTCTGATCAGAGTCTTTGCTATGCGCTAAAAGGGTATCTAAGGGTCTTAGCTACCTCCATGCAGACAAAGAAGACTCTGATCAGCCTGGGCGGATGCTCAGGCTGATTTGAGTCTTCGCTAGTTTAAACATATTTTATTGCCAAATAATCTATACAGCAACTGGGTTGGACCACAAGTTTTTACAACATTAATTACGGTCCTCTTCGCTGGGCGCACATACCACTTTGCTGGTTTTGTCGTGTCGCGGCTCATATCTGATGCACGATATGATAGTGCTTGTCAAATAAACTTAACGTCGTCAACGTGTTTCAATCTGTTTCTTCACCCCTAACAAATTACTTCATCGGCAAGTGACGTTTTCTCGCAATTGCACAATATCGTGTGTTCTGGTGATCGGAATTTTTGCTCTTAATATTGTACACTTCAAGGTCTCGTAAAGACACTTGGTGCACCAAATACATTAGTAAAACGACAATTGTACTCCGTGAAAGCCTGTCCCGAAGTTAGGCTCCATGTCGCAACATTCACCTAAATGCGTACCTAGTTTTCCACGGAAACTGCGAACACGACGCACCATCCATGCATAACAAGTACGAGGCCTCTCGACACAAATGATAACACTTAGTGCACATTTTGATAAATGTTGTGACACGGAACCTACATTCCAAATGTTGCCGTTCTTCATAATAAATTGTTAGAGCGCCTCCGCAAGGTAAGATAAAAGATATTATTTTATCAAATTTTAGGCGTACATTTACATTAATATCAAACATCTACCAACATTACAGTGTCATATGACGTTACGTCGTAAACAGTTGGCAGGCTACACCGCTATTTTCATATTACCTTCATAATAAGGATCTGTGTGACAAAACGCGTTTGTTTATATGACAATTGAGTTTTTGAAAAAAAAAGCATGTGAAGTCATTTTGTACTCCGTTTAACTGAATGTGTTACAGATTAGTTTTACCTTAATTATACGATATATCCGTATAAACATAAACAATAATACAATATATGAATATGTTGAGTTTGCTTGGTGAATTAATCTTTAATGAACAGACCAGAAGGTAGTTGATAACATTAAGTTTCTTAACTTCCTTAACAGTGGAATATTTTTGTATCACAGGTAACGCTTTAATTCTTAAACGACTTTGAAGGTTGACTTGATTCATGAAACCGGTTCTTATTTTGTCCTGTTATATTAGGGTTCATTGCTTCTAGTAAAGATTATTCAGAATGATGCAATATGATGTGCAGATATTAAACGTCATTAATAAGGTTACGTTTTGGGTACATGCGCTGTCACACATTAAACAAAGCAAAACAATGAAAGGTATAGTTCCTTACTACGTATAATAGGTACATCTAACTCTCACTAACTACATTTAAAGCGGTTATGATGACGCTTTTGCTGAGTTTAAATAACTGTTTGATTATAGAGTACACTGATGGCAGGAGAAAGCGTGTTTCTTTTATCTGGTTTGCAAAACTTTAATGAAGTATTTTTCTTTCACATGTCTTTATGACGTGTCGTCTGAATACACATCACAGAACGAAAAACAGTAAAATGTGGGATTCTTTCGGTGAGCATCTATACTGAACCCAAGTGCTTATTTACAAACAACTATAATCCTGTTTTTGGCCTGTAATGTGTTGATTAAGTACCGTGAACCATCAACGTAAATAGTTTCCAGTTTCATCTGTTTACTTTTTACCACAGCCTCTGTTATTGATTCGTGAACATAAGATTTTCTTCGACAGTTAAATTCTACTGAGTTACCTTCAGGTAGGGAAGACCACAACTTCGTCAGGTACCCCGATTCACTTCATGATCAAAATTGTGATTAAATTTAGCTTTGGTGAGTAGTCTTTTATTTATTTCTATAATATTTATTTATTTTATTTTATGTATTTATTTTAGTTTTTAGATGAAAGGTTTGTTTGTAATTACATTTAAAGCTTGATAAAATGACGTTCATTGTCTGATGCGCTTGTAAAATAGGCAAATAAAATTTAATTACTTTAAATCATTCTGTATTTTGAGAATTTCCAGTGCAAACGAAAGCAATAGTAGAATCGTCTGTTTTCTAATAGAAGTTTCTTCTTGCGATGTGGTCGAGGTTCAGTGCCCTTTATATTTCAATTTAAATAAGGTTCTTGGATATTTCTTCAATGAAAATGACCTCAGTTGATTCGTTCATTTATCCAGTTTATGCAAGGTTAGTAACAGGAAGAAAATAAAAGGTTATGCTTGCTGTCTTTCTCCTGATAATAGATACTACTTTCAAGCCTACCTACTTTGTTCTAGATCATTACTTCTAAAACTAGTTGTTCATTGTGACTATATTGTAATGTAAATTTGGAAACGTTGTGTAAGTTAAAAAAATGGCAATAAAATAGTTTAATTGTTTTTCCTTTCAGCCAATCGTTCATAAATAGTTTCCATTACTTGTTAAAAGCCTGCTGAAATTCAATGAGTATGTAATTGACCTTACACAAATGAGGTTATTTCTGTGTCTTTCTATTTTTTATAAATTACAAAACAATCTGTTGTGACAAAAACACACGTGCCATTCTTTGTTCGAGATTCGTTCAAAGACCACAACTACGTCAGTTACATCATTTAACTTCATGATACAAATCATTATTAGATTAAGCTTGGTAAAAGGTCTTTTTACTTTTTTAGGTCGTCGTATGCCTTAAATTATCTTTACGTTCGATAAAATGTCGTTCATTGTTAGGTCCAAATGTAAAATAAGAAAATGAAAATTAAATTTAATTACATTGAATAATTCTGGGTTCTGAGGATTGTGAGTGGAAACGTAAGAAATAGCAGGTTCTAAATGCGTTGCGATCGAGGGTTTTCGCTCTGACTACTTTACGAGGGGTCATCAGAAAGCACGTGGAGTTTTGCTGTGGCGCTGAAGGTAATGCAATTTCAGTAGATTTTCTAATTCTGCAGTAAAGTTCAATCTTTAGCTATGTTATATCAACATTTGAAGAAATTTCAATGAAAAATAAGTATTTTCTTTTCATTTAATATTAGGTAGGTACAGCTACAGCGGAGCACCACATTAATGACGTTCGACGTTTTGTCCTGTTTTAAGATTGCAGAGGTTCTTTTGTGTCTCCGTTTCCACAAAGTAAAACCCTCTTTGCAGGTTTTTCGTGATTTTGACCAATTTTAAAACACATCTGCAAACAATATTCCTGTTTTGAAGAATTTTTTAGAATACTGTCCTCACATTTATTAGTTCGTAAGGCCAAGACGAACCCTTGCTTCCAATATCGTGTCAACGGACATTACTTCTACGGTGTATGTCTAAATACAGGTCTTCAACCCTCTAATCAATGCCAACATCAGAGAACACTAACATACAATGATCAAATAACATTCAGTTTGCTCATTTAAAGTATGTCTTTGATATTCCCTTATTTTTACATGCCGTGTACATGCTCTTAGAGAATTGACCCAGACCGACCCGACTTACTGCTATGTAAACTCGGGTTACTCGGGGTATCGATTTCACATGTGTTTCTAATGAAACTGGTCGTATAATCCTCCGGTATACCAATAAATGATACAGAATTATGCAACTTCGCAGCAGTGCCCCAGGTGGTGAAGATAACGCTGTTAACCGATTTTCTCTAGTTAAAAGTAAAACATAAATACCCCGCATCTTAATCTTGATATAAACTAGAAAATCGAAATCCTCGTTAAAAGTTATGTTGTTTAGGCGTTTTGAATGGATTCCTACGTTAAAATTTAAGCGTTTTGTAATATAACAATTTTGTAATGGCACGGGAACCAGCGAAACAGTATTCCCTCTTTTACAGCCTTTATAAAAAATAGTTCCAGTTGTATTGCAAACTTATTTTCGTGGGATACTTCAAAAATATGTCTTCAAACACACTGACTGTATTTAGAATAAAAGTAGACAAAACTTTATCATAAACATGCGATTTTTTAGAGTATTTTATGAGAGCGTTCCTTAATCGGCGCACCAATACCGTGAATCAGGTTGCAGTAGCACCGCTGATAAAAATACTATATGCTTGAATTACCTGTATTATTAGCCGGGAACCAGAGATAATGGCAAAAGTAGTTCACAGCGCTTGTTTAGCTGATACCTGCAGAGTCCAGATAATTAGAGGATGGCGAAAACATCTGGTGTGATTATCATTTAGGCATAAATTTTAGGCTATTTTTCTCTAAGAGGATGTACACATCATGTACAATAACATACAAAAGCTGAAGTTTGCATGAAGTACCTGGTATAATTTTGACGTCATTTCATGTCCCTTGTATTTTCCACATACCATATTTTAAGCTGTTTAGGCAAGCTTAACAATTCTTGACGGCAACAGTCTCTTGACAGTGAAAAGCAGAAACCATAAGAAAATAGTACACCAAATGTCAAGCATAAAACAGTCTTATGCAAATATTAGACATGGCCAAATATAAAACAAAAAAATCGAAATAAATAGGCAAATTTTACCGTGCTCCGCAGTACCGTCGGAATGTTGCTATGATGACCAATATATACTACTTCTCAAAGGAAAACGGTAAATTAAATACATGTATATCAGTGAATATATGCAACTTTAATGTGTTTGATATCAGTGATATAACTTGTGCAGCAGAAGTCCACGTAGTTTTAATCATTTTTCGTAATTAAATTCTCTTCTTACCACCATTATATGTTGGCCAGATATTAAATTTCTTAATCTACACTCAATTAAATGGTATTTTATATGTGTATGCCTTGGGTGACAGAAGGAAAAACACAAGGTAATTCTTGCTGTCTGTTTTCTCATAACAATGTCTTCTTACAACATATCTCAGTCCTACATAGTTTCATATTCAGTGCTCTCAAAGTACACTGTTAATCTTAACTAAGTTCTAAATAGTGATTGACTTTCTTCGAAATACATTCAAGTCTTCTGTTACTTTTATTTTTCATTTATTTTTTTTGTTTTATCATCCTTGTTTATTTACTAAGTTCGGAACCATGAAATGTTAAAACCTTTATCTTATAATGCTATTTTTCTGCATCTGTTATTTTTCTACGAGGCAAATAAATCATATTGAAGCATTTGCTGTAAAGTAACAGTTTCCGTTTTATACATTTGTTGCTTTGACCTCGGTCTAATCCCCGGCCTCGTTCTCTGCTCCGTCTAAAAAAATTCCAATGCCTCTTGCGTCAGAAGTATCCTTTGTGTTCTGATTTGGTGTATCGGAGATATAGAGATTGTGTTTGAAAGTTGTCTGAGCACCACAATTTACTTCTTAATTGTCGCTTTGCCAAACATGCTCATAAGTTCTTGCTTCACATGCACATCTCATACCTTAAAAGCAGAAACCTGTTGTTATATGAGGTTCAATATAATGATATTGTCTAGCCGGAAGAAAAACGAAATCATGTATTGTTTATAAAGCAAGAGAACATAAATAATTCAAATTTTAGGAATTGTTTGAAAATCGATTATTACTCACACACATGAAACATTGCCTTAAACGCAAAGTTGGCTGAACATAACCCATGCACAGATCGATAATTTACATGTACACATGCGCACATAACAATTGGCTTTAAATTGGTTCGAGAAGCAATGTTGGTAAAAAAACAAACCAAATTAAAACTTAAAACATGTTTCAGTATTTACAGTTCACCGTGTAGCGACCGAAACCCAGACACAGGATAGATTATATATGAGTGTTAAATAGGACAATAGGCAAAATTGAAGGGGTCAGTGCAACAAGGTACCTATCTTCATTTTTCAAAATTTCGAGAAAAACGCAAAAAAACGTTTTTCGTGACACTCGAAATAATTGATTTTTTGTTGCACAATTAGTCAACGTATGTTTAAAAACATTGATTTATAAAGAAATAAATGGAGAAAAACTGGATTTTGTTCGTGCAAGAAAGGGCCTAACTCCATATTTCATAAAACTGAAAATCGCATTTTAAAAGTTAATGTGGTCATATCAGTCACCAAAAGTTACATAACATGGTGAGGATAACTTATTTCTAGCTAAAGCATTTGCCAAAATATGAATAGGTCCCAAATTTAAGCAAGATTATCGCTAAAAAGTTAGGATGGTTATGCAACAAAGGCCCTAACTCCACCATGTAGTTTTGAGATCAATTTTTAACAGTTACAAAATGATAAAATTTAGTTGAAAATGACTTTCGTCACCAAAATGTCTCAATATAAAAATACTTAGATACTTATATTCACTCTAAACAGACATCTTGGTGAAATATAATGAAGAAACAAACTTGATGGATTTAGGTCTTTTGTTGCATAAGAAGTCCCAAATGGAGATAGTACCTTTGTAAAAATTTTGCAACCTCATTAAAAATCATTTTTTGTGCTGATTCTAAGGCCAGAGGGGAGATAAATAGGTGAGGAAACATGTTTTCTGCATTATAGAGTGGTTAACTCATTTTTGGCCAATGTGGAGATAGGACCCTTGTTGCACTGACCCCTTCAATTTGCACCGTAACTTCAACCATATTTGGTTGCAGAAAACGCTCTGATCACAATTAATAGAATGTAATAATTGGCTAAACAATAAGGACAATTAGTATGCATTCTCTGACTATTTCATATGCGGAGCCAATACTACTTTTCGGAAATTCAAATTATCAGAAACTGTTAAAAATACTCTTCAGAGTGCATTTTTTTTTTATTTAAAGTGGACCTCATTTTAAAACAGTTCATTCTGGAGACGGAAATAGAAAGCTTTAAAAGTTATTCATTTTTGTGTTAATGGAAAGACAAGAAGTACCTTGAGTAAAAGGCGGTGAAGAGAAATACAGTCGTCAAAAGAAATAATAAGTGTTCGCATTAGAAAGGGTTCTCTGAATGTTATCAGAGGAAATCTTTTTTTTTTACTTTAATAGAAGAATCTGTTCTGTAGCTGAACGAACCAAAGGAGTTCACCAAAAAAATGTTCTTCCACCAACATTTTTTGTAATGATGTCTTACAAACTTATTTTCTTTAGAAGATCGGTCACCGACACCTATGCAAAGAGTTCACTGACATTTCCTTTTGTCAAAACTAATCCACTATAACTAAGAAAAATAATTTGTCATTAGGTATAAAAATAGAATATTTCATAAAAATTTAACTAAGAACATATTGAGCACGAGCATGCATTCTGCCTCTCATATCTTATCAGTGCGCGACCTTTCCTGTTCTCTGGTCGGTAATTCTTTCTTTGAAAAAGTTAGTCCAAATGTTCCTCCGATAACCCAGTTAGAACGCAAAAGATGTTTCTGATATGAAAGGCAATGAAAATATTCAACTTCAGTTTTAGGACAGAGTAAGGGCCGAGGCCGAGGATTTGGCCGAGATCGGAGCGGAGACAGAGGCTGTGGACGCAGAGTCGCAGACCACAGCAACAATAAATCAAAACAGCAAATTCATTGACATAATGACTTTGTATCAGAGAAAATTTACAGAAGCAAAAATAGCAAGTAAATGAAGGACTAACATTGTTCCGATCCCAAAATTTGGATAAGAAGAATGAATAACAAAAGACTTTAATGAATTTCAAAGAATACTAATATTAGCAGAATACTTCGATTACACTTATCAGAAACAATGAATAAACGAATTAGAAATGCATGAAGTCCAGGTGAATCACACGCTGCTTTAAACGGATCGATGAATGACTTGCTACTTTACATCTTTTTTCAATAGTATATTAGTCATAATTGGACAGTACTAAGGTTAGAATGAAATGCCGCAAGCAACTCGACCCTTTGCCAGTTGAAACGAGAAATGCACATGCTTCGACTAAACATGTGCGACATCCGATCATAACATGCTGCCTGTTTTACAGGTGGCTTTCGTTCTTGGTGAGAACGTATAAATTTGACCTTACAAGAATGAGCTTATTTCTCCGCCTTTCTTATTTGTCCAAGTATAATAAACCAAACAACCTTTTGTGACAAACACACACATGCCACTCTTTGTTCCTGACTAGTTCATGAAAATGACGCAGTTCATTGATTCATATCTCAGTATTTGTCGTCCAGATATTTAAGTTCGTTTTATATATGCAAGATTATACGGTATGTTTTGTGTTATGTGCTTTGCTCGACATGGGGAAAATAAAAGATATTACCTTAAATTCTTATACAAATATCTCTTTCAACTAAATAAATATCTTCATCTTCAGCGACATCAAAGTAATCTTTAAAACTTAATTAAGTTCTAAATAGAAATTGAGTTTCTTCAAAGTTCGCAGACGCGTATAATTTCGATATTGTTCCACATTTCACAAGATTTCATTGGTCAAATAATACGTATGTCAAAATTTAGCCAATACTATTAAAGGTCAAGGGATACAGACTTGTATAAGTCTAATGACTTCCTTCTGAATCCCATTTGTATAACATAGATGATACTGTAATTTCTGTTATTTCTGTTTTGTAATATATGTTTATACAAATAAACTATAGTTTAAACCAAAGGTCAAGGAATATTTTATCTTCGTTTTTCCCGTCGCATGCACTGTGAATACTAGCACTCTGTCATATATTAATTCAAAATGTTTCTTGTTGGTAATTTTACAAAAGAAAACAGACGCAGATATTCAACACCTTTTTTTTCGACGTAGATCTACTTTTGATTTCTACTTTAGGTTTAATAGACACAAATAAACAGTGCATCGTATTGGTCACTATTTTGAAATCTGGTCAATTTTAGTCCATTTTTTGAATTCCAAATTGGACAGCCCAATTTTGAGATAGGTCATTGTCGCTAACCGGTGTCAAAATTATGGTTACGAGTTCCTACCGACATAGCCTACTTGAGTCATATTCAGGAATGTTATTGTCAACCTTTCAATTAGAGACATATTACAAAACACACTTCCATTTAATCTGCGATGATTATCTTTTTTTAAAGATTTCTCTTGTTCATATATTCAGTTAGAGAGTTTTATTATAACTTTTTATCCATTAATTTTGGGACCGGGGTTAAATTTAGTCCTTCGCAAAGTTTTGCCATTTCTGCTTCTATTAATTTCTTTTAGACAATTTTTTTAGTCTTAAGTATTGCCGTTTCCGTTTAATCTATAGTGTTGCTGGTGTCAGCGTCCACGACCTCGGCCTCCGACCTTTGCTCAATCCACGATCTCGTCCCCGGTCGCGTCTTAAGAAACTAACGAGTATGCCATTGCCTCTTGCATCAGAAGTATCTACTGCGTTCTGGTTTTGTCTATAAGAGATACAGGGACAGTGTTGGGGAGGTGTCGGAACACCACAATTTATTTCTTTACAATTGCCTTTTCTAACTTGCGCACGAGTTCGCATAAACCGTAATTGCTTAAAATGAACAATTTTGCCTTAACAATGATACCACACACTATACAAAGACGCTTTTCGGTATTTAGTAACATTGCATTTTATTAGACCCAAGTCATATCACTGGGTTTATTGCATAAAACTGTGTGATTTTTTTCAGTGTGAGTTCAAGTAAAAAATTACTGTGAATATAAAATACATCTTTGTCAACTGTTTGTCCATCGTTACATGTGCCTACAATATCCATTTAAAAGTTAATAGGATGGCAACAGTTATCAATTCATATCTTGTAAAACAATGCACAGTTCTTATGACGTTATTGACATCGACATCAACGTCATTTTCGAAAGATGTTTATGCATAAACTTTAATTTTATGACAAATTTAATTGTCAATTGCAAAGGCTCTTGCTGACAAGATTTCAAATGCTAAGACCTTTGTTTTCGATAGAAAATCATCAAAACTTAAGATGAAATGGAGAATTGGCTTCTACATAAAATGCGGATAATCTAAATTCTGAGGACAGTATGAACCGAGTTTAAATAAAATTTCCGCGATTTTTTTATGATGTCATTGCCTGGGGATTGTCTTTAACTTCATGCAGCAATGCTAAAAAATTCAAAGACTGCTCATATATAAATTATGACATTCTAAAATAAAAGTCTACAGTGCGTTTTGGGTTAACCTCTTTCAAAGAAGTTAAAGATGTCTCCTTTGAGCAAAATACACTGCGTTTGCAAATTTGTCCAGGCATATCATAACTTTATGAGTGTTTCCTATCAGAAGTTCTGTCTTTATAGTGGTTACCAAGATATTACGTCACTTGCAAAACTTTTCGAACGCCCCTCGTAATTAAAATCTTAAAACATTCCTTCAAGAGCAGAGAATACATACAGAAGTAAGAACATGGGCCAGACTGCGTAGTTTCGGCTAATAAAGCCTCATCAGTGACCCTGACAATATCGGGTGACGAAACCAGAAAAAAGCTTACTGTAAATTCTTAATTTTAATTGGACAGTCGATTCAAAGGTTGATTGGTTTCAAAAGGATCCAGATAATATAAAAGACGATGATCTAGAATAATAGTCTAAATCAATCTCAAATTTTAGATTTTTCAGAATCTATCCTCTGATCTCTATGGATGTAAATGAAATATAATCTGCACTATGGATGATTACGGGGGACGTTTTACGGCCGCCACACGGCATAAACCAGCTGCAGTGAGGTAAAATTAAAATTTTAAAAAGTTCCTTTAAGAGCAGAGAATACATACAGAAGTAAGAACATGGGCCAGACTACGTAGTTTCGGCTAATAAAGCCTCATCAGTGACCCTGACAATATCGGGTGACGAAACCAGAGAAAAGCATACTGTAAATTCTTAATTTTAATTGGGCAGTCGATTCAAAGGCTGATTAGTTTCAAAACGGTCCAAATAATATAAAATACTATGATCTCGAATAATAGTCTAAATCGATCTCAAATTTAGATTTCTCAGAATCTATCCTCTGATCTCAAAGGGAATGAAATAAATAAAATATAATCTGCACTATGGATGATGTACGGGGGACGTTTTACGGCCGCCACACGGCATAAACCAGCTGCAGTGAGGTAAAATTAAAATCTTAAAAAGGAAATCGCTAATTTACATACACACATAAAACATTACTTTTAAAATTCGGCCGAGACACAAAATTGGTCAAAACACAGCCAATTCACAAATTCATAATATACATGCAGACATAACATGTTGGCTTAAAATTGGTCTGAGATACAAGGTTGGCCAACACGCTTCCCAATTTAAAACTTGAAACATGTTTGAATGTTTACAATTTTACCGTAAAGCGACCAAATTCCAGATATAGCAAATATGATATAGGAGGGGGAGAATGGGAGGCACGTGAAATTTTCCCTTCAATCTGACCTTATTTGGCTGCTGGAAACGCTCTGTGAATAACTGATTAAACGCAATAATCATCTCAACTATTTAGATTCACAGTATGCCTTTTCTGACTCTTTCATACGAGGGGCATTTCAGAAATTATTATGTAAATGGACTCAGGGTACCCTGTTGGTTTATATTGAGCAGTGGTTTGATATATCACTGGACAGCTAAGTTCAAGTGCTTTAGACTATTATGCAATAAAATAATTTCTTTATCACACATGCTTTACTTCACGTGCTTACACGTCATAAGGGTCTGGATACAGGCAACTGTGCATTTTCCTTGAAAATTTCTTGTGTTCTTTCGCTGTTTGCTCAATGAGACATGGATAGATTTTAATGAAGAAACACGTAATACTGTCCTTTAAATGTTAACTACAAAAGTTATATACCAATCGTTTCCATATTCTACACAAGTAACACAATAAACGAGCTATGCGGTTACGAATGCATAGTTTTTATAAATGCATCATCTAAATAATTCTGGTGTTTGATTTAATCACATCCAATTTCAACAAATGGCAGGCATATTATTAGTGAAATGATTAGGTCACTATGTTTTGTTACGATTGGCATCATATGACAAAACTGGATGATACATGTGCAAACTCCATGCCGGAAGTTGCAAAATTGCAGCAATTCATGTGAAATACAAACCAATAAAATGAAATTATCTTCTACTTTTAGACATAAGCTTATTATATTTGAGTCGCGACATGACAAAACCAACAATGTGGTTGTGCACCCAGCGCAGACTCAGATCAGTCTGGGCATCCGCCCAGTCTGATCAGAGTCTTCGCTGTCCGCATGGAGGTAGCTTAGACTCTTAGCTACGCTGTGAGCGCTTAGCAAAGAGTCAGATCGGACTGGTTTGATGCCAAGGCTGATCTGAGTCTGCACTGGGCGCACAACCACATTGTTGGTTTTCACGTGTCGCGGCTCATTTAACTTTGTCTAATGTCAAAAAATAGAGGGACAAATGAAAAGCGAAATGTATACATAAAGACTTGAAAAATCCAAGCAGAGTTTGGCTTTTATTGTTTTGAGTTGTTCTGGCTCTATGTGGGTTCTTGCTGCATCGAACATCTCTTTCCTGATGCCCTTGTCTGCCGCCTTTCTCGAGACGCTGGGGTTGAGATGGCTCGATGGGGGGCGCCTGCGATTACGAGTTAATACGTAGGCGTCTCTTACCTGATGTCTGCTGCTAAGGACCTCTGACAGTGGTAAGGTAAATTTGCCAATAAAAAAGGCCAAAAATTATCTTTTGGTATACTTCAAAATTTCCACTGAAATGTTTTCCTCGGAACTCCCTATTATTGGTACATAAACAATTTTTCGGATATCAAATACATAGACTGAGGTATTTAATGTAAAAAGCAAGTTGTTAATTTTCAGTTGTATCGGAAATAGGAAAATAATTTATAAAGATACTCCCCCCTACCTCCCCGTGCCTCAGCTAGCCACTATGCATGTATGTGTGTTCTGTCACTATACAAATTATACGTGAGAGGCAAGCTGAGGCACGGGGTGGGGGTGGAATGAGAGTCTACAGCTGAAAAACTGAAAAAGTGGATGCGGTTATTAGACCCATTGCATCTTAAAATCAGGTTGGCATACTTTCTATTGACAAATTATTGCATGCGATATGCAGTTGTAGTGTCTACTTTATTTTAAGCATGTTTAACAAAATAAAATTCAGTAAATAAGAAAAATTGAAAATTTGGTGTATTTTGGATGACCGAAAATTCTACTTACCATTTTAACTGGTTAGATAATTTGAGCCGCGACACGAGAAAAGCAAAACAATGGTTGTGCGGCCAGCGCAGAATCAGTTCAGCCTGGGCAACAGCCCAGTCTGATCAGAGTCTTCCCTAAGCGCTTAAAGATTACTAAGGGTCCAAGCTACCTTCGTGCGGACAGCGAAGACTCTGATTAGACAAGGCGTATGCCCAGGCTATTCTGAGTCTGCGCTGGGCGCAAAACCACTTTGTTGGTTTTCTCGTGTCGCGGCTCAAATTTTGATTAATCTTTATGGTGTTATGAAAGTACAGAGAGCTTTATCTAAACCCGTTGCTACACTGTTAAAAATGTGTGTAGAATCAATGCAAAAAATGCAGTCCGATGTTTTATGTGTTTAAATCGTAACATGTTCAATTTGCAACATGGTTAGGTTTATGTTTAGAAATTAAACATGTACAAAACTGGTCATATTTACCTTTTATTTTGAAAATTTCCTTGGTCAACAGTTTTGTCTCTTATTTTCGTTCTTCAACGGGGAAAAGAGAGAATGGATTTATCCGAAACGCGAAACAGAATTAAACGTGTTTAGTAGACTTTGTCCGGGAAAATAATAGAAAAGGCGTACATGTTTAGCTATATGACATATTCCTAACCATGTTTACACCTAAACATATAACCACTTATGTTTATAGCTATCACGATTTTTACAGTGTATGTGCTTGATTATATGTCTACTCACTGGAGTTGCGTTTCAACTCTAAAGTGGAACAATTTATTAAAAATGGTACAGTTGCTTTGCTAATGGAGAAAGTACGTTGCTAATTGAAGTTAGAAGTTTCCCACATGAGTTGAAAGCCTTTCTTGTATGCGATTTTTACTTTTAATGGTAACAATTATATACTCGAAAAAATATTAAAGGGTCAAACTTTTACCCAGCGATTTCTGGAACATTTCAAACATTTGGTAAAATAAATCATTTCCACCTTCCATTTCATTCATTTTACAAGTTTTGTACACATGAAGTTTGAAAATATAGCCTATATCCTGACCAAGTCCAGACTTCGATTCACACTACCATCAAAATCAGAGTTGTTTGAAGTCCATAGGGAACAAATTCACTAAAATTTCGATTTCGCCAATTCATGAATTTTTTGAAAAATTGCTCGATAGTCATCAAGTTTAATCATTTTTAAGGTCAGCAAGCTATAAGAAGTTTAAAACTCATAGCAATTTTAAAAGTTATTCCCGACCAAACTGACACACTATCAATTCTCTATGGGAATTCAAACAACTTTCATTTTAGGGGTAGTTTGACTTAAAGCTTGACCTTGGTCAAGACAAAGGCTATAGGTTCAAGCTTCATGTGTATAAAATTTGTCAAATAAATAAACTGGAAGGTAGAAATGATTTATTTTTACCAAATGTTTGAAATGTTCCAGAAATCGCAGGGTAAAAGTTTGACCCTTTAATATTTTTTTTGAGTATATATTGAATTTATTACAGCGCTGATAAAATCATTTACCTATCTATATGTATATAAATATTACGCTTAAAAGTAAAGATTAACAGTATTTCCATCCATCTCAATGATGTTCATCTTCTGAGTTTTTTTCCAGAATAAAGCACTGTGAAAGGTCATTAGTACCTATATGTTTGGTGTTATCGGTGTTCACGCTGTAAGTGTGTGAAGGAAATAAAAGCGAATGTCTTCTAACAGGTCCACACAGTGCTCTACCAATAAGCTGACATGGTTTTGTTTCATCTGAGATATGAGCCGCGACGTGACAAAACCAACAATGTGGTTGTGCGCCCAGCGCAGACTCAGATCAGCCTGGGCATCCGCCCAGTCTGATCTGAGTCTTCACTGTCCGCATGGAGGTAGCTTAGACCCTTTGCTACCCTTTAAGCGCAAAGGACAAATTCTAATCAGACTTTGTGGATGCCCAGGCTGACCTGAGTCTGCGAAGGGCGCACAACCACATTGTTGGTTTTCTCGTGTCGCGGCTCATATAACTTTTCAGGTCATTCGTTTTTTTATTAATTTTCAACTTTAATTTAAAAATAAATGAAAGGTTTGATAAGATATCGTTGATCAAAAGTAGATGTAATCTGAAGCTGGAGCACAAAGAGGAATGTTGGAGCGAGAAACGTTTTACCTTAGTAAGCTTTGTTTAATATTTACTTATTTATCTATTTTTTTATCTTCTTTCCTGTTTTAATTGTGTGTCCAGTCTAATGTATGAGTGATATGATTTTATTACATCTTCTATTTGATTCATGCAATTACTTTTTTATTTATTTACACATTTCAAAAATATAATTTTGACTGAAAGGATTTCTGGCAACAACGAAAATGTTTTTAATTAGCACTCTCCCTAAGAATCAGGCAGATGGTGATAAGTGACTATTCACAGAAATTAATATTTTTACCCCTATTTTATCAGACCACATGAAAAACTTTCACAGCACAAAGCATTCCCTTTCTCTGGAAGTGGTTGCCATGGAAAAGGGATTTAAAAGATTTTGTGAAGACGGGACAAAAATTCTCCAAGAGAAAAAGATATGAATACTGTTCATATTGATCTTTTATTCCTTTCATTAAAAGAACGGCTTAAGCACTTTTTATACAACACAGAAAAAATATCGTTTCACATTCACACTATGTTGCTTAGCAATGTAAGTTTCACCATAGAAACACATTTTTACATGGTCAAAATTGGCCATTTGCAAAGCTAATTATCCGCTAACAGCAAAGGTGTGCAGAAACAATTCATACAAGGTCTAGCTAACCAACATCTGTTTTACTGGTGTAAGAAATAAAATGTTTTACAATATTCCAAACTGACGTTACCATGGCAACAGAAACATCAAACTGTCAGTGAATTTATCTAAAAACATCATTTTCAAAGCAAATTATCTACCTTCAGCAAAGATGCATACTAAAAATTTATACAAATTTTAGATAACCTATATCTGGTTTGCCAATGCTGAAAACAAAAAGTAATACTTAGTTAAAAATTTACCTTACCATGGCAACAAAAATGTCAAACTGTACGCAATCGTACATAAAAATAGCATTTTAAAAGTTCATTATTTCATTTCAGTAGAGGTGTATATCAGCAATTAGACAGAATCAAAATAACTCACATTTGTTTGCCTCATTTTAGAAATAAAAAGTTTTACAATGTTCCTAATTTACATTACCATGGCAACTGAAGCATTGAACCGACAGTGAATTTACCTAAATACACTATTTTCAAAACAAATTATCTACATTCAGAAAAGGTGCATTCTAGCAATTTATACAAATTCTATCAACAAAAAACTTGTCTAATAAGGCAAAAAAAAAACAATAACGAGTATTACTTCGTTCAAAATTTACGTTACCATGACAACCGATATGTCAAACTGTCAGCAAATATACATAAAACCAGCATTTTAAAAGTACATTATTTCTCCTCAGCAAAGGAGTGTATGAGCAATTCCCACAGAATCTAAATAACACACATTTGATTTTCATATATTGAAAATACTTTCTTTTTTACAATTTTCCTAATTTACGTTACCATGACAACAAAAACATGGAACTTTCAGTGAATTTACCTAAAAATTTCATTTTCAAAACAAAATATCTACCTTAAGCAAAGGTGGATACAAACAATTCATAGAAATTCAAGATATCCCATATCTGTTTTACCAATGCTAAAAACAGAAAGTAATACTGTGTTACAAATTGACATTACCATTGAAACCTAAATGTCAAACTTATAGCAATCATACATAAAGCTGTATATTTAAAGTGTATTATCTCTCTTCAGCAATGGTGTATATAAGCTTTTACTAAAGAATCTAGAAACCACACATTTTCTTTTCTCATATTGAAAATTAAAAGTTTTATAATGTTCCTAATTTATGTTGCCACGGCAACCAAAACATCGAAATGTCAGTGAATTTACCGAAAACACCATTTAATTTGCTTGAAGATAGATAAAGATTTGAAAACGATTTTTAGGTCCGTTCACTTATGGGTTGCTGGTAACATCGAACTGTCAGTAAATTAACCTAAATAACAACATTTTAAAAACAAATCATCTACCTACAGCAAAGGTGCATACTAACAAATCATACAAATTCGAGATATCCCATATCAGGTCTTCCAATGCAAAGAAAAAAAAAAAGAAAAAGTAATATTATGTATCAAATTGGTGTTACAACGGCAACCCGAATGTCAAACTGTCAGCAGTCGTACATTTTACTAGCATTTTAAAGTACATTATTTCTCTTCAGCAAAGATGTATATGAGCAATCCCTACAGAATTTAAAAAAAACGCACCTTTGATTTTAACATACTGAAAATAAAAAGTTTTACAATGTTTCAAATTAATGTTACCATGGCAACAGAAACATCGAAAATCAGTGAATTTACCTAAAACGTTCATTTTCATAGCAAATTACCTACCTTCAGCAAAGGTGCATACTAACAACTCATACAAATTCTAGATAGCCCATATCTGATCTATGAATGCTAAAACCAAAGAGTAATACTATGTTACAAATTGACGTTACCATGGCAACCCAAATGTCAAACTGTCAGCTATCATACATAAAAAACAAGATATTAAAAGCGTATCATTTCTCTTCAGCAAAGGTGTGTATAGGCTATTGCTGCTTAATCTAAATACCACACATTTTCTTTTTACATAATGAAAATAAAGTTTTACAATGTTCCTTATTTACGTTACCATGGCAACCAAACCATCGAAATGTGAGTGAATTTACCTAAAACATCATTTAATTTGCTGAAGATGGATAATTTGCTTTGGAAACGATTTTTAGGTCAATTCACTAATGGGTTGATGGTTTTCGTGCCATGGTAACGTAAAATTTGGAACAGTGTATTACTTTTTATTTGTTTGGTATTGGGAACACAGATATGATTTAATTGAAATTTTGGGGAATTACTAATAAACAAATATTTTATAAGTGCTTGCGATAAAACTTCGAAAATATTTATGGCATCACCAAATTATAAATTTAATATATGTACGTTAAAATATGTTATGGTCCGGAGGCCTTTATTGAAGAATAAATTTGCTAAAGAGAAATACTGTTCTTTAAGTAATATGCTTTAAATATGCTGTTTTAATGAAACGTTGGTGATAGTTTGAAATTTTGTTTGCTATGGGAAAACTTTTTATGTTTTATATGGGTAAAAGAAATGTTTGTTATTTAAACTTTATGGGAACTTCACATACACCTTTGCTGAAGAGAAATAATACGCTTTAAATATGTTGTTTTTACGCAAAATTGGTGATATTTTGCAATCGCTGTTTGGGTTGCCATGGTAACGTAAATTTACAACATTCCATAACCTCTATTTTCTGGTATGTGTGAAACATGTAAATGAATAGGAATTGCAAATAAACACTTTAATGAACAGAAATAATGTGCTTTAAAAATGTCGTATTAATATAATGATGACGACAGTTTGATAGTTGGGTAACCATGGTAACGAAGCTTTCGAGCATTGTATTACACTTTTGTGATAATATTGGTATACCATATGTAGGTTATTTGAAATCTATATTTATTGTTCATGTGATCTTTAACTGGAGGTAGATAATTTGCAATGAATAATTGGTTTTATAATAAATTCATTGACATTTCGATGATTTTGTTGCCATGGTAACATAAACTAAAAAGATTGTAAAACTTTTCATTTTTGATATCGGCAAAACAGATTCAGTTCATTTTGACCATGTGTGAATTGTTCACACACACCTTTGCTGTTAGCTGATAATTTGTTTTGAAAATGGCAAATTTTGATTGTGTATAAAATGTGTATCTATGACACAGTGCAAAGATAATTTGTTTTTCCTCTTTTGGATAAAACATGTTCAAGCAGTTTATTTGACGAGAGAAGGAAAAAACTATAAAAAAAGAGTCATAGCCCAACAGTCATGCTGAAAAGTGTTCATTTTAAGTTTTCTCATTTAGATTTGTTGTCCAATCTTCACAAAATTTTTAAATCTTGTTTCCATGGTAACCACTAATAACAACAGGAAGTGCTTTGTGCTGTAAAAGTTTTCATGGATCGATCGCGAGTCTGATGAAATGGAGGTAAAATGTTACTATTTCTGTGACAAGTCACTTACCATCGTCTGCCTGATACTTAGGGAGAGTGCTAATTAAAAATGTACTGTGTTCTTCTTACCAAGTAGCATTGACACGCAGTACAATCTTAAGGCCCAAAATTTACCGGCGTTGAACAAATTAGGCAAACTTCCGGGTAAGTGAGGCTACAAAATTTATGTAAACAAATCGAGGATTGATTTAGCTGCAAGATAAAACTTATATTTTACACATTATTTAGGCGAACCATGGCATGTCTGTGTGTGCAGTCTAAAGTAAATTGATGTGACTTGTCAATGAAGTCGATGAGAGAGTATAAGACTCCACAGGTTTATTGTGTTAGCAGTCAAAAAATTTGAGTCGAAGCCGTGGTTGTCGCCTCAGCTCTCAAGTGACATCAAGATATGACGAATTCCAATTTTCTGCATTCCCTATGTTCTACCGTCTTAATGCGTTATCAGTTTTGTGCAATAAGCAGTAAACACACATGAAGTGACGTTATAGAATACAGTGTCGTCAATATTTGTTTGGCATAAGCGATTTTATGCCCGGTACTGGAATGGTGTACGACATGGTTTAAGCGGAGGTTGCTTAGAATGTCCCAGATGTCAGCAGACATTCTGGGTCCCGTTGTTCTAAACATCGTTAGCTAGAAATGCCATTAGTGGTCGATACTTTAAGTTAAGCAGTGATTATAGGACAAAAGACAGTGACTTTTAAATAAAAGAATGAGAGCTACGCTCTCCTTTTGTCATCACAAAGTTCAATTTTTATAACAATTTCATTTAAAAAAATTTTTTGCTAACGTCATCCTTTGTTTCAAATAGGTTTTTAACAGCCTTTACTGAAACAACAACAACAAAAAATACTTTAACTGGATATTGGCCATCATGAGTATTTTTTGTTCACCTTCGATGAGATCCAGGGAAAATTATAAAATATGCAAGCTCCGTCGTCATCCGTGAAAATTTAACACCTGAAACCTCTGAAACAACTAGGAGCCCCGTTAGATTAGTAGGTTAAGCGCTGGCCTACTGATCTAGCGGTTCCGGGTTCGAGCCCCACTGTAGGCGGGAATCTTTTCAATCGTAAACAAGGTTTCATTGAACACAGCATTCCATTATCACCTATCCATCGTCCTGATATGACTAAATAACTGTAAAAAAGGACGTAAAATCGCAAGTCATCCGTCCGTCTATCTGAAACACTCAGCAGATAGTAACCAAATTTCATACGGAGTATTTATGGGTGTAGTGGAACGAAATATGCAAAAACAATTCTTTTAGCATGATAAAAGATATGGCCACCATCCCCATACATGGTTAGAAAAAATTCTTTTCAAGATCCAATAGATCGATGGCCTCGAAACTTCGTTCGTACCGTTGAGTACTCGAGTACTACAAAGCATGTTCAAATAATGACCTTGGGTCGATCATGACCTTTTCGCGGCAAGGGTAATTTGGAAAAGGTTACATTTACTTGAATTTGTTTGATACCTCGCTTTAAGACAGGCATCATCTGCAGAATCGAGTAAAATTTTAAAAATTCTAAAGCTCGATTGAATACCAGGGCCCGTATTCATCAACGTTTATTTTAGACTTAAGTCTTGAATTTGAGACTAAGTCTCAAATCTGAGTTTATGCTCAAAATTCCATATTCATAAAAAAATTTAAGTCTGAGACTCAAAGTTGAGATCAAAATATACACTTAACTTTAAGTCCAAGATTTTGTGGCTTAAGTCTGGAAAACAAAATGGCGGCCTCCTGGCGAGGAAGACAGAGAAGAAGAAAAAGGGGATCTTTGCAGCCGGCCAGACTTCGTTTCTTAACAGATCGTAGCAACCCGATCGAAAATTATAATGCAACAGAGTTTGTTGACCGTTACCGGTTTAGGAAGGACACTATATTCCTCATAATGTCTCTCATAAGCTTCGGAACTACGACACTGAGGTCAAACCCTATACCCCCTATAATGCAGCTACTGACAACAATCAGATATCTTGCTTCTGGGTCATTCCAGTCAGTAATTGGGGATACCTTGGGGATTTCGCAGGCATCTGTTAGCAGAATTGTTAGAAGCATAGCAGGAGAAATCGCAGGACTGTCCAGCGAGCTTATCACATTCCCTTGTGGCCTATTGTTGAACCAAGTGAAAGAGGGATTTTACAAAATTGCCGGTAGATTTCATCATGTTTTCCTCTTACGACTGACGCAGCTGTTTCATGACGTATTAGCTTTATGACGTAAATGGTGCTGCGTGAGATTTCCAATTATCATAAAAGTTATTGGTAAAACACGATGCACAACAATTAATAAAAATAAATTATCGATCGCTATTTACTTGCTGTGAAACTGTTACAAATAGTAATTTAACGACCGGCCTACTCTGGTTCTATCTCGTTGCTGTCTTCAAGCACTTCCATAAAACATAGGCAAACGGCTACCAGGGGATAGGTGCCTTCCCACCCCCTCCTCCCACCAATAAGTTAGACTGAAAATGCTGTCAGAATATGCCAGAATGCAGGAAATTGTATCGTGAATTTCAATATTTTCTAGTGAACCATGCCTCAGATATCTGCGCAAAGCCGTGAAACTGAACATACCGACCCTTCCCTCCCCTTCCGAAGCCTATGTGACATAAATGACTACAGCGATTGTCCCTAAATTCAAGACGATTTTTAGGCTGTTTATGTCTATACAGGTCTAATAATTTCTCAGAGAGAGAGAGAGAGAGAGAGAGGTGTAAGATGACAAGGAGTATTACAGAATAAGAGAATAAATTCCCAAGCACTCATAAAGTACCTTTGCAGTCAGTGCTCTCATCAGCGTCGGATAAGATTCCACTGTTTTCCCTTTGAACTGCAACACTTCCATAGATGACTCATGCAAATTTTTGAAGATTCTGATGAAACTGTCCTTGAACAAAGGTCAAAGACTGACCCTGATCTTTAGCGATGTAATATCTTCATCCGGTCATTTAGTTAACCATATACCAAATATTATGCCTTAGAGATAAATAGTTTCTGGGAAATCTACCGTTTAAGCATTTTCCCATACAAAGGCAGAATGTACCAAAGTTGACCGTGTCGTAAGTGAGGTCAAGGTCAACCTATGGTCATCATTTGTACAAATTATTATGGGCGGGAATGCCCAATACTACAAACCAGGTTTCAAGATCATAGACCTTTCGGTTTTGGAGAAGAGTGAGTGAGTGAACTCGGGTTTAACGTCCCACCAACAACGAGGTCATATGGAGACGGGACCTTGGTTTAAAGTCTCATCCGAAAGACCGAAGAAGCGGGGGATCGAACTTGCGATCCCTGGATTGGTAGTCCGGAGTATTATCCACTACGCTACAGCCGCTCCTATCTCGAGAAGAAAATTTTTGAAGGGTTTTTATCATATATGGGCGTGGCGGCCATCTTGGTCATGTGACCCAGGTACCCCGAACAAACTTTCCTTCCCCCGACCTAGGTAGGCTCCATATGAATTATGGCTTCAACCGACCCAGTGGTTTCAGAGGAGAAGACGTTTGAAAATATTGACGACGGACGGACGACAGACGGACGGACGGATGCCTGGCTATACTTTAAGCTCACCTATGAGCCCAAAGAAGATTTTTAAAGGTATGTGCCATATATGGACATGGCGGCTATGTTAGTCATGTGACCCAGACCATTTGAAAAATTTATCGTTCCTCCAATTGCAGGAAGCTCGAATGAAATTTGGTTACAATTGGCCCAGTGATTTCAGAGAAGAACTCATTTGAAATTGTGGACGGACGATGACAGACGATTGAATAGAATAGTACGAAGCCTGACCATACTAGAGGCTCCCCAGAGCCTTTGGCTCAGGTGAGCTAAGAAAAAACAACAACATCACTTTGGATCAATCATGTGTTGAAGTTTAGAATCTTGTGACAATTGTAAGAGTATACGAGCCGTGACACGAGAAAACCAACAAAGTGGTTGTGCGCATAGAGCAGACTCAGCAGATCAGAGTCTTTGCAGTTAGCTTTAAAGTAGGGGTGTAACAATACATCGGACTATCGATATATCGCAATAGTGACACTAGCAATAGTCACTATCGATAGGGAAAACTGCAATATCAATACTATCGGCAATAGTGTTTTCAATATCGCAATAGTATCAATAGTTCCTAGACATGCATCTTTTTCTGGAAGGAAGTATTTAAAACTAAAAGAATAATTATAGGAAATGATGTGTTTTAGATTGTACTGGATTTCAAAGAATGGAAAATATAACATTTTTTGTATTTTGTTGTCATGTTGTGCACATTGTGAAATGACAGTCATTAAATAATGCTTTTTCGCCACAAACTTATGTGAACAAACAAGATTTTATACATAAAAGCAGAATTTCTGGATAAGAATGCTGTATCCAATAGTTATTGCAATGCATTGCAATAGTAACCTGCAAAAATAATAGTACTGCAATAGGGATGTCTGCAATAGTAATAGTATTGCAATAGGCATTTTGGCCTGCAATAGTCATCCCTACTTTACAGGTAGTTAAGGTCTAAGCTACCTCCGTGCGGACAGTGAAAACTGATCAGACTGGGCGAATGCCCAGGTTGGTCTGATTCTGCGCTGGGCACACAACCAGTTTGTTGGTTTTCTCGTGTCGCGGCTCATATGTTGTTTTACATGTCTGAACATTACTACAATTTTCTTACATATTAAGAAGCGTAACATTAGAAGCTTTCTGTGGTTAGTTTGCCACTGGGTTAAGCTTCAAACAGACCTGGTTCATTGAACTGTGGCAGTTTATCTGGTCATGACGTGAACATGTGTTTTCACTTTATTATTTGACCATGGCTTATCTTAATTTTCATATAAAAATGCTATTTTTTAAGTATTGCATCTATATAGGGCACCGTTTTACTATTTATGAGGAGTTCATTAGTCACAACTCTTTAACCAGTGACACGAATTTCAACTCCGTAAATTTTGGCCTAGGTATATCCTCACCATCCAAGATTTGCCCTAGCAATGTTTACCTTTTATCCTTTCTGAGGCATTTGATTTTTTGGGGGAAATTTCCACTATACATATCTAGAAAATATCCAAACTAAGCAAAACTTACCTTCCTGTTAGACAACGTCCAGCTTTTCAAACTTTTCAATCGAAAATAACGGTACTAGTGTTGGTTGCTCACACGAGACATGTGACATTTACTAACTTGTAACGGACTCACCGTTTGCACGAGACACGAGATTACCATAATGATTATTAAATTCTTTTTTTTTTATACGAAGTAAAGACTGCACTTAGTTTAATCTAAAATAATAACTGCAAACGTATATTTTTGTGTGGTTTTCTGATGCAAATTGGGAAACTCCGTCGAAAAAACGGCCGTGCTTCTACCTCACCTTTACGTTTTGGGATTAAAGATTGAAATTTGATTAAGCATGTAAAATGATTTACATAAGTATGGCTTTATGGGAGTTTTTCTTCTACACATTATAACATTTTTTTTTCAATTTTAATTAATAAGGACCACTTTGGTCGCAATGGAAACCAGGAAAATGCAACATTGTAAAACTTTTCATTTTCAATTACTAACACAAGACCCTAGTGTATGCATTATATACATACTCCTAGCATCCTAGCTTTTCTGTTGCGAGATTTTCTTCTTCAAATTATGACAATTTTTCAATCTTAATGATCAGGGACCACTTTGGTCGCCATGGAAACCAGGAAAATGCAACATTGTAAAACTTTTTAGTTTTTCGTTCCCAACACAAGACCCAAGTGTATGTATCATATTCGCACTCCCTGCATCCTAACTTTGCTGTTGCGAGATAATTGAGACTGAAATTCCTCATTTCAACCAGCAGAAAACTTGCTTGACACTGTTCCTGTTGGTTACCTTAGAAACACATTTTATGTGTTTGTATTTACTTTTTGATGCATGCTAATAAAAAAATCATACATGACTTAAGTTCATCAAATAGATTAATTTATATGACCTTTTTAAAATCGATCTGATTTATAGTCTTCAAAAAGTATAATTTTTCGTGTTTTAAAATTAAGAATTCTTACTCCTGGATGCAAAAACTTCTATCGGCCGTTGCTATGGCAACGATGTGATAATCACTCTTCTTTCCCTTTGACTTTGTTACTTTTTTGACATAAAGAAACAAATACTCTAAACATTTTTTGGTATTCTGAAAAAGTCACTTATCACCTTTTCTATAGGACCTGCCTGATTCTTAGGGAGAGTGCTAATTAAAACTGTCGCGCTGCAAACGATTTTTTTTCTTCAAAATCATGTTTCAGTCCCAAGCCCTCTTTTCCAATGCATCCTTTTTATATAGCACTTTTAATGACCATACGTAAGAAGGAGAGAGAACCATCGCTACCGAAAACCATTAATTCTAAATGAAAATTGTGTTTCTAAATGTTGTTGTTTTGTATTTTGTGCATGGGTACAATCTTTCTTTGCCAATTTTACAGCAGGAGATTCTTTTAACGAGCTGTGACACGACAAAACCAACAAAGTAGTATGTACCTAGCGAAGACCGCCCAGTCTGATCAGAGGTCTAAGCTACCCCCATGCAGGCAGCAAAGACACTGCTCAGATTGGACGGATTCCAAGGCTGATCTGAGCCTTCGCTGGCCGCACACGCTACTTTGCTATCGTGTCGTGCCTCATTAATTTGTTGTTTCTCTGGAGGACAAAATCATTTCATAAAGGGGTCAACCCTTGATAAAAAGAATTTGCTCTTGTATAAGCAAAGACTCTCCATTAAATTTTGACTGTGAAAAAAACGAGGTAAAAAAAAAAAGACAGAACGAGGAAAGTTGAAATAAAAGCGTTGCTCCCCATAAAAGGGTACGAATCTACACACTATGGATTGGTGATAACAGTAGTCGGTGAATCGCCTGGGTTCATAAATACCTTGAAGTTTGTGCGACTCCATATATTATCTGCTGAAAAGATAAGTAATTTTTGTTTCCAATAAATACTTTGAATCGGCGGTATGACGCATAGAGGTTATTTAATACAAAAATAACATAAATGAAAAGACTGCAGAAATCAATTTAGTATGTTTGAATGGTGAACTTATATGAAACCGCGTTCTATCCCAGCAGGCGCTTGCCGCTGAATCAACATTGAATAAATAGAGATTATTATACGGTTGTTTTGATTCCAGCCATGAACTTAGCCCGAGTTGACCGTATCGGCCCGAGCCCGAAGGACTGGCCCAATTACGTCCGCTGTACCAATTACGTTCAAGGTTGATCCCGGTCCTGTTATTGGAAGAAGAAGAAGGGATGGGATCAAAACAACCGTGTGATGATCTTTTTATCATATACTTTCTTATAGAAATTGAACTTTTGTAAGAGATACTGCAATATTTTTGTTCCAATAAAATTTGTGTTTTTCTCTTTTTATTGGCTGAAATAACATTAAGATGGTCGAGTCGGAAGATCATGAATGGTGAGCCATGCCGCCATTTTTCTTTCAGCTGGAAGTAAAACTGAGCACAAAATGAAGAAAACACATCACAATTGTTTGGTATTTTAATCGTAAAAGGCTCAGATTACAAAATAAAACAACTTACCGAGAATGGTTTTCTGGTTTGACAAACTACCAAGCTTTCAGCCAGTCGACGTGCTGCAATAAAACATGGCGGCAGGCGTTAGCTCGCTGAATTGTTCTGATGACGTCGGCGACAATATTTGACGTTAGCGCCGAAATTGAGGGCCGATACAAGGGCTGAGATATTTCTGTCCCGCCCTACACGTGAAGTGATCTCGGCCCTACACCTGACTTTTGGGCAACAGGGCTGGACAGCGCTGTCTGACAGGGCTATAATGGCTGGGCCAAATATCTAGTTTCAAGGGCAATACTAGTGAAAGTATATGAGAAACGTCGGGATCAAACATGTTTTTTTATGCATTAACATTTGCTAGGTCTCGCGGGTGATAATGAAAACCGAGGCTGAAAGCCGAGTGCATCTTTTTATTGATATCCGTTTCCCTGGCCCTACAACATCGAATGATTCGAAATGGCTGTCATCATGATCAACCGGTTTGACCTCGATTTTAAGACAAATTCAATAACAAAAATCAGGTACCTTGAAGTTGATAGGAAATAACTTCCATGCAGAATATCTCTGATCCATTCATGTCCCATTCTATAGTTCTTGACTGTCGGAAGCTTGACATATTTCCTCTTTTCAACTAATTGACTCTCTATAACAAGCACACAGCAACTTGCTTTGAAATCTATGTCACGACTTATGGCGTAATCAGAGTACAACAACACGATGACGTAATGTACAGTGAGTCAACATTAGCAGCACACCACCGATGTTTAAACTTTGACCGAAAGTGGAGAGGTAAGGGTGCTTGGCCCCGGACAAATATATTGAAAGATGAGTGTCCGTCCATCAACAGCGCGTGAAATCCCTTGTTGATAGATGGCTTTTTGTCAGTGATGCACGGCTGTTGATACCGTACGGCACTGCTTTTTATGCAATTACGTTGATTAAATGTTGATTCAGCGTATAATGTGCCCGGTAGGTGTTTAAGTCTCCTAAGAGTGTCCCTTTCGCAAGTTTAAAGACTCTAGCTCTTGCGGTTACTTAGAGAGTGAGCAAAACGCAAAAGGTGAATATTTTTTCAATGTTCAAGCAACCGTAAAATATAGACAAAGCCTGGGTGAAAATCCAAAGAAGTTTACAAGTTTATTTAGCAAATCTCTGGTTTACATACCTAAACAACAAGAGAGTCTACAAATAAAGCAAAACAATTAGGTGGTTATGATGGTGGCATTGTCTAGAAACATGTTCGAATTAAGTTATGTGTCTCGACTCATTTCATTTCATGGGAGAGCGACTCAATTATACTAGCGGTAAAAAGAGGTAAGTTACACATTCAACGACTGCCTATTAAGCATGATTTTTCCGCATTTAATACTGTTACAATGTTGTCCACAAGAAAGAAAAGGAGGTCAAATGATTATCCCGTGCATTTTTTGCTAGTATATTCATATCGCACAAAGAACAATACGTTTGTGGAAATCGCTTTCCAATACCTCACAGAGATATCTGCTAATCCTGAAATATGAAAAAATTATATTAATTGCACCAATCCAAATAAGTGGCGGGCTAGGTTTAGAACTTAAATAAGTTGTTGCTCAAGACTGGTTTTTGTCAGTACAACACAGTTTCATTTTGCTGCCTAACGGGTTCATTTATAACCACATCACGTTCCGTCGCCTGAAGGATGCATGCATGATGGCCATAAAAGTATTATGCAATCGTTCTTTTCTAGGGAATTTAGATTATGTCTAACCGTATTGCTCCTCTTAGTGTACTCATTTGGGACGGTTTGCAATCACTGTTCATTTGGCTTACCCCCGCTTTCCCGGCTTTCGGGTGAAGCTTTAAACCGAGGTATGACCTAGTTGTTGGTGGGACGTTTAACCCAAGTTTATTCACTCACACATTTGCTTAACGGACGTGTTTTTTCGCGAACTTCCATCTGTTTATGTATACACTTACTTCCCTTTTGTTTTTGAAGTCGGTATATGAGATCTGGTCCCGAGGTTATGAAGCTTTTTTCATGCTCAACTCAGCTGAGCATGAAATTTTCTCTGCTGATAAATATGAAAATGCCAACTAATGTTGGCATTTTCATATTCATAAGCAGAGAAAATATCATACTCAGCTAAACTGAGCATGAAAACAACTGTACTTATCGGTAATTTGCTATTTATTAACATGTAAATTTTCATGCTCAACTCAGCTGAGCATGAAAAAAGTTTTATAACCTCGGGGCTTGATTGTTTTAGTTCCTGCTCATTCGCTACCTTTTTATATTGTATGGAATTCCAGATACGGTTTTTGTTCACGTTTTACTTATAGTCAGGACGCTGAAGCCAAAAATATGCAACTTTAATGCCCCGGCGATTCGAAAGGAAATTTTTACCAAATTTGATAAGCACAACATTTGAGCTTTATAATAGGGTATGATGTGGTCACTGAAATAGGATCCCGTGCTTTTAATTACCCCTTTTTACCCCTTCACTTTTAAACCTTAATTTGCTCAAAATGAAAACGCTAGTATTCTCTCCATTTAGAGGTGCGCTAAAGTTTTCTGATTAATTCATGAAATGACGTATTTGTGTGCAAAGTATCAGTTCCTATAATAGTAATGTAGAAAATGCAGGCTTACAATATTAAGAAAACTGGTGTATACACAATTTTACACAAGGATAATTCATCCTACCAATTGTTGGTGTTTGAAGGTACTAAATTTCATTTTCAATCGCTTTCTTCCAGATTCTCATCAAAATGCGAATAGAATAACAGGGCAACTGACTCGCAAAAAATCCAATGATAATGACACTGCACTCTGTACCTCATAAAACGTTTTCTTTGGAGTCTAACCATCACCACGGATCCCGATTTCCTCAGACGTACATTTCTTTAAAAGACGTACAATTTGAATGTTTCCCCGTGCTGTGCAGTTTTAACAAGAGAACCAGCCCTACCATTTCTGGGTGTGCAAAGACTTCGAACGACTTACGCATTCACATTAACAAACCCTTCGATCACTGGTCTGTTACAGCTCGATCTTTACATACGTTACTTGATATAATTTTGTTAAAAAAATAATGAATGAAGACGATTCAGAAGATATATAAAGATGAAGTTGGTTGGTTGATTTGATGCTTAACGTCCACAGTAAACAACTAAGGTCATGTCGGGACGGTCAGTTAACCTAAACACACTATTCCTGGGCAGGCTTAGACCTCCTAAGCGGTTAACCAGTACTAAGTGCACATACTTTCGCCAGTAACTGACAACTTACCTTCTTGAATCAGCGGAAGGAGAAACGAAAGTATGTGGCCAGACCGGGATTCGAATCCAGGACCTCTGACTTACAAGTCAGGTGCCCTACCGATTGCGCTACCCGGCCCGGCTAAAGATGAAGAAAACAAATGCAGGATCATTTTGTTTTACTGCATTAGAGTATAGTAACTTTAATCTGTAAAAAAGTTTCATAGCAAATATTACAAATTATATATGTCACCCATGAAACGAAAAATTAAATAAAATAAAATAAAAATTCAACTTTAAATCACTTCGTCGTTCAAATATGTTTTTAAAAAAGTGCTTTTAAACTTTGCTTTTTCCCCTTGTCATAAAAGCTAATTTAAAACTAATACAAAATGAAGTTTTATACAATGTCATGTAATTGCTATCTAGTGTGTAAATGAAGTATTTTGACAACATCTGTACGTATGTTAAGTTGGATCGGGACTGATGTAATGATGGAAGTATCAAAACTGAAAAAGACAATTTACTGACGAGTATTTGCACTTACTGACAGGCGGAAAAATGAACGGCATTCAAAGTTATGTTCAAACAATAATAAAACGTCATGGTTTGAAGAGTAATTGCAAACGTAAACTACTTTGATATCAAAAGAAGCTAGCAAGTAATATGCATGTGGTAGATATTAGCAGAGTTGTGGGATCACTGTTTCCTCCAGTAGGTGGTTAAAACCATTATGAACAGCGTTATTTTGCAAGTTAGTATGTCTCTCTAGAGAATAAAACTCGTTTACATGTTGACAATCTTTATTTGTTTTTTGCTATTTTGTTACAGTGT
Source organism: Ctena decussata (assembly GCA_963989385.1). Classification (NCBI taxonomy): domain Eukaryota; kingdom Metazoa; phylum Mollusca; class Bivalvia; order Lucinida; family Lucinidae; genus Ctena; species Ctena decussata. The sequence goes on along the minus strand of OZ022504.1, from coordinate 39,646,696 downwards.
ATTTATTAGATATGCATGCAGACCCTAGTTTACGTTTATGATGAAGGAAACTTACATAGAAATATGTAAATAAAGTTACCCAGGAAAGGGCACAATAACAAAACACAGCCCACCCAAGACACGCATATGCGCAACCTCACACTTCTACACTTCTGATGAAGCTCCAATAATACGTAGGTGTTGAGTCCTAAATTTGGGTGTTTTTAGATATTTGAATACGCAACGATAAATGAAGTTTCAAAGGGCTCAGTCAACAGTCACTATATGTATATCACGTATATAACAGAAGAAATAAAACCATCGGTACAGAATTCAGTATCCGAATAAATAAGTACAATGAAAGATTCTTACTAAACATCTAGTATTACTCAACGTAAAATCTTGCCTATTGTACACTTAACTGCTTGAAGCATTTCGAATGAGTGTGTGGTGCACTGGCTGTACCAGGTGAATAATTATTAAAACTTATTTTCTGAGAAATCTAACAATATGCCGAAAAAGTTCGGTATTATATGACAAATAGATAGCCATAGATGCTACAGCCATTGATTACATTTAAATATATTTAAATATATTTATATTTAGTGGGTGCACATGCCACCATGAAAATAAATAAGAAAACGAGGTTGTTTAGCATGCATCTAAAAGGACGCTATACTGCGTTACATAATTGTAATTTGGACACTGTTTCAGTCAGTACTAAACGATAATATTCGTTTGTGAATAAGCTGCTTTCAAAGCCTCGGTGTCTGCATGCCTCAAGCCTTCAGTCTTTGGAATTAACCCATCATGTGTACTTAAACTGTATACTTTTAATACTTTTATCATTATTGAACACAAAATCGCAACAATGAAGCACGAAATGTTTTATAGCTAAAATATTATGATACTTCATTCCATCTCAACTTGAATTTAAATCAAAGTTTAAAAATTAAACTTGAATAACGTATTCGACCATTATTATTACGTAACTATCCATTCAAAGAACCGTCAGTGTTTCAATTAAGTACCAAGGTTTACTTGCTGAAATGTTATCAACGTTACCGGTTTGAAGCGCTCTCATCTGTTTTAAGGCAACATATTAGAAATATTCTTTATGATATGAGATAACGAAAGAAGGAAAATACCGTAACTTATAAGATGTCCCATCATCAGTCTATTCAAGAGTTTTGTTGTTCTTGTGCAGGAAGTCACCGGAAGGTCGTGAGTTCGCGGCTCACCGTCGCCATCCAATGACTGGAAAACTCTCTCTGTCGACCCAGCAGTAAATGGGTACCTTTTTCGAATTAGGGAAGGCTAAGACAGCGAAAGGAGAGATGGGCTCCGCCTTTCATCAGCTCTGCCCAAGATACAGTGGGTCTCTAATCCCCACTGCCCCTACGGCCCTTAGGCTATGGGGAACCTTTACCTTTACCTTTTTACTGTGTAAGCAGATGCTTATTTTCGATTTGGAAGATACTTTTCTGTGCCTCATGTCATCAAATTCCAATTTGTATTTTAGTTTTCTCACCTTTCTGTAGTCTTCCCATTTCTATGCTCTATAAACCGTTTTTTTCAATAATCAATGTAACAGCAGGTATTGTAGTGTAGATTACTAGTAAGTCCCTACTTTTATATTTATTTATATCAAAAAGAACGACGATATTTGATTGTCACTTGACTGACACCTCTACAAATAGCAATGTTCATAGGACCAGTAGTTTTATTTCCCCTGGCGTAATATCATCTCTATCTCTCAATTTATCTATCTAATTGTTTCTTTTTTATTGCTTTAACTTAAAGTCACGTATGTTAGTGTCATGAGAGACGTAGCAAAAAAATTGAACCGTTGTATAATCATGTCAGCAAAAGTGTTGAGCGTCGCTACAAGAAGAAAGAAATAGCAAAAAAGACTGTTTGTTCAGTAGTATTTGTCAAGTCTTTTAACACTCAACAACTCTCTTTTCTGTTTCATGTATAAAACGCAGCTTGCTAGGGTCTTAAACTGCATGGTCAAAATAGCGACAAACTTCTGCTAACAATATTCTTAAAAATGTCTGAATACCGTATTTACGAGACTTTCCTGGAAGTTGGTGAAGGATGCTGACTAGCTTCGATGTAATGGTATATATTTTGTATAAATGTTATCTACGTTAATTCTACGTAAATTCAAGTAGTAGCATAGGCGAATGACTAGGAATCAAGCAGGCTGTAATTCTTCTAATATTAAAAGATGATTTTAAAGGGGGATATACTAGCAAAAGAAAACAAAACAATTCTACCTTCAATTTATTTACATTTTGGGAATATACTAATATGTAACGTCTTTAACCGAATGTTACGGGCTTAAGCCAAAATGGATAGAAAGTTAATAAGTATCAGTCGTTAGCAGTATAATAGGCTTCTTCTGAAACATATGTTGTTTGTTTGGAAATCCGCTTCAAATGACATAAAGATAAGGAGAAAGGCAGTCAATCATTTTTAGCATTTCTTTGGTATCCAGTTATCTCCCCTGATTTTACATCCTGGATCCACTTTTCAGGACCACATCATACCCTAAGTTAAAGTTGGGATAATAAACTTTCATAAAATATCAAACTCATCCTTTCGAATTGTCGGGGCATTATACTCGAAAAATATACCCTTTTTGAATTTCAGCGTCCTGACTATTACTGGCGTCTAGTGCACCTTGAATATGCACAAGAACAAGGGCATAGCTCAGCGGAGCTCTTGTTCAGAGGTACAATTAATTTTCTTCAACATTATAGCATTAGAACATAGCTATAATGACAGTGAGCCTTTGGAACACTTTTGATAATGGGCAATTCAGTGATGTACACAGTCCTGTGACAGGGACTGCACGGGGGCATCATAAGTGTCTTACAGACACAATTTTCTAGTTGTCGATGCTGTTGTTATTTTCTGTTGCGTATTATGTTTCTTTTCTGTGTGTCAACACTACATATGTACATAAAAAGAGCAAGCTGATCTGTTTTTAATGGATATGGTGTTACCTTTCGTTAGGAAAGTCCACTGAATACCCTATGTATTCTGATACAAGACGGGATTTTCTCTGTTCAAAAGTACTCTATATATAGAGGATCTTACACGAGTGGTCATTTCATATGAAATTTATGAAACGAGCCTTCGGCGAGTTTCATAAATTTCATATAAAATGACCACGAGTGTAAGATTCTGTTTATCATATGACCCTTTAAATTTGGATTTTTACGCCTTCAAATGAACATTATTTCAATAAGAAAATGTATTTCTGACATAAGCAAATTCATTGTTGACATTAACGTTATCAATGACGTTACGTGTACACGCAAAAGTGATATTACACGTGTTATCCTACGATTTTTATGACACGACGTTATCCACTGAAAAACAACGACGTCATATGATAAATGTAAATATGTCATGTGAAATTTAGCTATTAGAGAAACTTTTCTCTTTCAATTAGTCCAAAAGTCAAGATCGGATCTAGATTTTTCTATTGTTTTGATGAAAAAACATTCGTCTTATAAACGAATTAATACGGTATCTTATCTTAAGTAATGTGTGGATACATCTAAAATTTAGCTAAACAGTTTCTCTAGACGAGAAATTTAAAATAACCTTAACTACTGTCCAGTTAGGCTATTGTGACAGTGACGTCACTGTTTGTTTACTAATTTGGACAATGCCTATTATTTAAGACGGGGATGTTAAGTTTCCATAAAGCGACATAGATATTATCGGCAAATAGCAGTTGTGGCCTAGTGGTTAAATAGAGATTCGAGTACAGAAGTTTTGGTGTGCCAAACAACAGAACGCAGGTTCAAATCTTGGAATCGTTATTTTTTTTCTAATTTATTTATTGCTTTATTTTTTTTTATTTATGAGTATGTGTGGAAATATGACAAAAGGTTTATTCATTTTTAGCACACGGTGTCTAACACCCCTATTGCTTTGCCAAATCAGTTATATCAGATATATAAGACAAAACGAACAGATGATGTTGAATGATGGACGGAGGCTTGGCGCCCCGTTACTGCGGCTATGGATTCGTTCCGCTGAGGTGCGGGGGGCAACGTCATTATGAGAATTGAAATACTACTACTGATGTTGAATGTTGGACGGACATACGGCGCAAAGTGTGTGCAACTATGGTTACGAACCGCTGAGCCACTTGGGGAACGTCGTGAGGAGAAATGAACTGAACTGAACTGAAATAATGCTGAATGAATATAATGGGGGAGGTCGTGGTCGGGCGATGGTGCTGGATAACTTTCAGTGCCGGGGCGTCCTTATTATTTTGGCAATAGAAGTACAAGGGCCTACTGCATTTGCAGTAGGTGCGGGTGTAGGAGGCTTGGACATTTTCCTCTCTCTTATCAGACCTCTTTTTTTTCACTCTCTCTGGGAGACAGCTCGATATAGACTGAAATTCTATTTCAATGAGCATGTTTGAAATGAAACATAAAACAAATCAAAATTTAAAAAAGAGGCAGATTAAAAATTAAAATCTAAGACTGGAGAACTGTAGGTATCAAATTATAAAGTTTCATTTTAACAAATAGAAAGAAGAAAAAAAGATTTCAAACTAACTAGGGTTCGAACCTGCAACCTCCTGTCTGCAAAGTCGTCACGTTACCTCTACACTATACAGCATTGCTTGATAGAAGACAATCAATTTAATACCTTGTTAAATTAACGGGCTGAATATTCTATGATACGCTACGGTTTCACCTATCGCAAAGAAATGGTTCAGTCTGTTTACATTCTGAATATCCTAACTGGACAGTAGGTAGGAATAACGAAAAAAAAACAAGGCGTAAAACTTTAAAGATATACTGCCTCGCCATTTTACCATTTTCAAATAAACTCTTTTTACTAAATTTCGTTAGATATTATATTATCACAACTAAATCCTGTGCAAAAGTTCATAAAATTGTTTTGATTTAAGATAATATGCAAATCAGAGAGACAAAAATCGTTAGCCAGTGATAAAATCAATCGTAGCTCTTGCGATCACGTGCTGATACCGAGGTAATTTTCTAATTCGCGCACGTGACTGCAACGTCAATCGATTTTATTTGGACCAATCATACGATTACAATCGCGGTCCGCGATCGTTCTAGATTTGTCACTATATATATATATATATTTTAAGATATGTGTTACCTCATTTTTATACCCATAAGCAACAACTGATAATCAGTTTGGACTATTTCTGGGCTGTCAAGTAAACGCTCTTTGAAATATATTATAAAAAATATACAAGGGAGTTAATTTTTAATTACATCTCTGTAGTATAATTGTGATTTTTCATATTTTATTTCAGCAGAAGATGTACCGCTGGACTAAGATTCCTTAAGCATTTAAAAAAACAAAAGTACCATATGAAATAGAGAGTTTGGTGTTGTGTTGCATCTACATACGTCCATTTTGATGACGTATCCCACGTTTGACATAAATGTAGCAAGTTAACAGTCGACTAGCTTGGCATCATATCATAGATGGTAAACTGACATCATGTCAGGATCGGCTAACTCATATGCTCCATCGCTGTGTAAGAGGGTTGATCATCCCTGGTGCAACACACCAGCGAAGTTATGGCTTGTGGTGTCCCCAGTTCTCCTGACTATAGGCACCATTGGAAATATTTTATCCATTTGCATATTATTACGAAAGCGCATGCGTCAGACTTCAGCATCAATTTATCTCACGAGTTTAGCATTTGCAGATTCTGGAGTTTTGTACATGGGGTTGCTGAGAGAATGGCTCATGCGCCTAATGGAAATTGACTACCAGAAGGAGAATGACATCGCATGTAAATTGCAACTCTGGTTGCAGTTTGTGGCTTTCAACACCTCAGTGTGGATTCTAGCAGCTTTCACGGTTGATCGTCAGATATCTATCGTCTGGCCAATATTTGCAAGGACCCGCTGCTCAAGAAAGATTCACTATGTGGTTGTCGCAATAATTCCGATGGCCACAATGGTTTTAGGGTCTCATTATTTCCTAATCGAACGTCGGATAACGTACCAGTGGTCAAATATTACCAATACTTCAAGTATATACACCCTAAGATGCGAACCAACGAGCGAAGGATATGTAAAGTTTTATTACAAAATGTGGCCGATGATTCTTTTCTTCACCGTTAGTATTTTACCGGCGATAGTAATTTTCTTCAGCAACATAAGGATTTTAAGGGTCATTTTATCAAGAAAGAAACGTGTTGCTCCACGAATGGAAATGAACACTAGCACACGTAAGAAACAAGCGGAAGTGAATCGAACAGTAAACAGTATGCTCATTGCTGTGAGTGTTTTCTACATTTTCTCAACATTGCCTATGTGCGTTTACATATTGGTAAATACCACTTTACTTCGCCTCGATACCCCGGAAAATGTCGTACTCAAGCAGTTATTCTGGGCCATTACAAGTCTGATTTTCTACAGCAATAGTGCCGTAAATTTCTTACTGTACTGCTTCAGTGGTTCTTTGTTTAGAGCGTTACTGAAAGAGACGATTGCTTCTCTTCTTCATTTTTTACTGAGAAAAGTAACAGGAGACAGGGATTCGACAGGGAATGTTGCATCGGTCACAGCAGTAATTGCTTCTGGAAGCACTCCATTAACCCAACAGATTCAGCCAGATACAAACCAACAAACATGGAATGAGGCGGAAATGTTTGCGGTACACAAATGTCAAATGAGACAGACACGACCCAGAAACATTCTACTTAAAACAAATCTGGAAAATCTATAAAAGATGTAGATAAATAAAATAAAACTTGTGAAGCCAAATGGCACACAACACTGTACAAACGACACGTCGACATGAAATCAAGTCATTTGATCACCTCGCTGTAAAATACAGTAAACTGAAATGCGCCTTGCGCAACACAACAAAATAACCTAACGTAGTTTGGGTGACAATTCAAGCTTTGGACGGTTACCAATATTAGTCATCTTATGATTTCACCTGTACTTTTTCATGATTGCAGTTTCAAGAGGCTTTATAGAGGACAATTCTAAGATAATTTTCTGCTCAAAGAATGCGTTCGTTGTAACCCTGATCAGAACCGTCTCGGCGGGACGGTTCTAATGAGTCTCATAACATACGATTTTATGATGAAAACTGAAACGTATCCCTAAATCATCTCTGTTATCCCTTTTTAATGAGAGCACTGTATTCATATCAAACCCCATCGCAGTTCTCGTCTAAATGCCCATGCGCTCTGCAAATGTCATTTGTATGACCGTCTGGACGGCGAAATAATGTTCTCCAAAGTGGCGAACATAAACATGTCTAGGATAGGTCCGTAAATTTACAGACTGTCTATAAATCTTTAGATATTTTGATTTGTAAACTTACAGAGTATGGCTTGTGCAAAACGCTGCTAAACATAAAAACCGCATTTCGATATCTGCCATGATGTGTGTATTTACAGTGGAATAGCGTGAAAAGTATGCATGCAAGTGTTATTGATGTGCCCCTGCTTACCATACACCTTCAATGTGTAAGCCCTTCTTTAAATATAGTATTCCACCAAGTTCTATCCGAACGATATCTGTTCAGAGTGAGCGAGATCTTGCAAATAATTGTTCTGCTTCTAAATCAAGATGCTAGTGGTGAACAGCAATGCCATTTTTGCCTCAGAAATAGAAATATGCCTGCGACTTAAGCCCCAGTCACACACACACATTACGGATAAGGCGGATAGTTGCGGATAAAATCCTCAGTTTATCCGCAGAATTTGTGGGCGTGGCCTAATTTCATTTTATGAATTTACGGACATAGTTACCAATAGATGCGTATGGATACGGATAGGTACGAACTACTAACCTTCCGTTACCTTCTGTAACCTTTGGATGCGGATAAATACCTTCAGATGCGGACTGTTGCGCATGCCTAGCGGATAGAAGAATAGAAAAGATTAACTGCGACGTCCACATCTGTGTCTACTCCTTGTATGCTCCAGTCACACACACACATACGGATTGTGCGGATACTACGGATGGTCCGTCCGTATCTATCCGTTTTTTCCGTAATGGATCCGTATCAGATCCGCAGAGTCCGTAACTGTCCGTGTCATATCCGCAGAGTCCGCAGGATCCGCGTCGAAATTTTGAAAAGTTTCAAAATTCGGGCGCGGATGAGTAAACCGTAATGGTGCGTTACTAAACGCATATATCCGCATCTATCCGTATCTAATCCGTGTCGCATACGTATATATTCCGTATCTTATCCGTTATTGAACCTATCATTCCGCAGTCCCACTCCAAGTTGAGGACCGATACGGTTGCAAGCGGATCGTTACCTTTAGTTACGGAAGTTGCGGGTCTCGTTCGGCGTTCTGTAACGGGCTGTTTTCAACAGTAACGTTTCAATACAAAAAGGTTGCGTTCCAATACTGACAGATACCTACAGGATGGTTTGGAGAGGTGGCTGTACGGCAACAACACCAGTAGGGGGGGGGGGGGGGGCAAAGAGACAGAGACTGTATCTCAAGGACTATTACAACAGAGTGGCCGGGTCGGTGCAATGGCAGTGCCGTATGATGCAATTATGGTCCGATATTATGTTTCTTTTTTGTAACAGTGGGGTCATCTTTTCATGAACTCAATAGCAAAAGTAGGGCCATCATTTCATAAACTTATTTGACTTTTATCAATTCGATTTTTTTCCAATGTAGGACGAAGTAATTCTTTTATCAAATCAAATTAGTTGTCCAATATAGGACAAAGTTTAATGATGAAATGAAGCAATAAATATCTACTGAGCAGGCTTGAGTAGCCGAAACTTCGAAGATGGCCCATGTTCCTTCTTTCGAATGTGTTCTGTGCTCTTGAATGAACTCTTTTAGATTTCTATTTTACTTCAGTGCCACTGGTTTCGTGCCGTGCGGCGACCGTAAAACGTCTCCCCGTACGTCATCTATAGTGCAGATTATATATAATTTTTCCTTTGAGGTCAAGAAAATATTCTGAGAAATCAGAAATTTTTTATTGGTTTAGATTTATAGTCTAGATTATTGCTTTTATCCCTTTTAGATCTTTTATGGTACTAATCAGTCTTTGAATTTACTGCCTTATCAAAATTAAGAAATAACATTATGCTTTCTTTGGTTTTTGTAACCAAATCATATCGGGGTCACTGATGCGGTTTGAGTAGCCGAATTCTCGAAGTATGGTCCATGTACCTTCCTTCGAATGTGTGCAGTGTTCTTGAAGGATTAGAATAGTATCTACTTTATCAACTGCAGACTGAATATCTATGTCAACCAAGCAGTAAATGGGTACCTTTTTCAAATCAGGGAAGGACAAGGCAGCGAAAGGAGAGAGATGGGCTTTGTCGTTCATATGCTATGCCCAAGAAACATTGACCCTAACCACCTACTCCCAACCATCCTCCCCCAAGCCACCGCCCCTACGGTCATTAGGCTATAGGCATCCTTTACCTTTACCCAATTTATAGTTTGAATCCAGGTATACAAATTTAAATAAAAATCTAATCCATCATGAGCACAGAACACTAAAAACATTCGAGAGAAGGAGCATGGGCCATACTTCGAGGTTACGATTACTAGAGTCTCATCAATGACCCTGACATGACCCATAACTTCCGTAACTAAAGGTAAAGCTCCGTATGAAACCGTATCAGTCCTCAACTTGGGACTGCGGAATGATGGGTTCAGTTACGGATAAGATACGGAATAGATACGGATGAGAAACGGATTAAATACGGATAGATGCAGATAAATGCGTTCAGTTACGGACTTTAACGGTTTACTCATCCGCGCCCGAATTTTGAACCTTTTCAAAATTTCGACGCGGCTCCTGCAGACCCTGCGGATATGATATGAACAGTAACGGACTCTGCGGATGCGATACGGATCCATTACGGATTAAATGGATAGATACGAATAGATACGGAGGGCCATCCGTAGTATCCGCAGAATCCGTATATGTGTGTGTGACTGGGGCATTATTTGGTAGCACTTACCAATTGACGAATTTCTTTTTTATACGAAACGTCTCTACGTTGTTGATATTATTTCCCTTCATTTCAGTTTGCGGTCAAGGGGAAAGAAATATGTCGGACTAGACTTTATTTCAGTTTTCTTATGATAAAACAAGGAAGCATCCAAGCAAATGAATGCAACCTTCTGCAAAATGTTGACCATTATGTGATGAAATCAGTAAGGTATGCGAGCGATTGCGGAAGAATTTGCAAGAATTAGTAAATTTACAGACTAAAATATCTTTAAATTTACAGATGGTCTATAAATTTACAGACTGTCTATAAATTTACGGCTATCTTAGAACAGATAAATGGGGCTCTGGCGCCAATGATGCAAGTTTTTATGATGGATTGACATAAGATCTGTGCAAAAAAAACTGATTTGGAATCTGAGAGGCATGATATGATGACGATTCAAACAAGTAGTAAGGCGGCCGACAGAGAAAAATTTATGCAGGGCTATATACATGTTTAAAAGAAACAGAAACGATTTTTGAAACCTTGTTGAGTTAGATGTCTTTCGCGTGGGCTGAATAACGTGGAGGTTTAATGCTACTTCTAGGTATCTGGATGACTTATTGAGTATTGACCAAGAGTCTTTGAAAGCATGGTCAATCATATGTAACCTTCTAAACTTCAGTTAAACAAGACCAGCGTCTCAGATACCGAGGCCTCATTTTTTTTATTTACATTTAAAATTAACGGTAAACGAGATCATTTTGATTTTGATATTGTATTTTTATTTTTTTTTGTGTTTAGATGGTCATGTTCTTCGTTCTACATCCTATGGCGTTTATATTTCTCGGCGTATGCAGTTTGATCGAGGGGGCAGTCATGTTGATGATTTAATATTCGTCATAAAATTTTGACAACAAAACTTCTCAAACAAGGTTATAGACATCATAAACTTCTTAAAGCGTTTTTAGAATTTATCGACGGCATTTCGACATAATGTCTAAATGTAATGTCGGACTGAAAATACTTCTTCAATAAGGCCTTACGGAACCTGAATTTTATGGCGACTTGGTGTATAAATTCCGAAAAATAATCGGTAAACCTGACTTTCCTTATCTTTTTAAGAAGAAAATAATTCGATACAAAAAGATTGGTTATAATTGGATGTTCTGCGACAAACTCCATGCTTGGTGGTAAACTCAATTAAAGTTAACAACTTTTCTTACCTCTTCGATTGCATGACGGTGGTCGGGCCTCAGACATTATGAAGGTGCCAACCTAAACCTAAGTTAATAGTAACACAGATGGCTGGCGCTTGGCACCCGTTTCGGTCGTCATGTTGTTTTATCTCAATATAAATTTTGATTTCTATGTTCCTGAGATATAACATTTATGAGTTAGGAATCTTCCACGCAAACCAAACAACTAATTGTCCGATGAACCAGCCGCTAACCAGTTAAGCCCCGCCCCCACGCCCCATCCCTTGGTAATTTCATTGCTGGCCGTCCCAAGGCGGCACTTTTGTTTTGGTTCTTCTTAGTTGTTTCATGTGTTGTTTGTTCTTTGATGTTTTGATATATGGTTTGTTATGTTAAGGCTATGTCTGACATTATAGAAATGAAAACAGGCAAAAAAAGATGTTAAATGTTTTAAGTATAATTTGTTTTTATTGTCAGGTTTGTTTTTGTTGGGTTGAACAACCAAGTTTTTGATGAATCAAAGCAGAACAACAGGCGAGGTATGGTCGACCACAAACCGGTTAAGCCTCCCTCCCCCCACCCCAAGGTAATTTCATTACTGGCCGTCCCAAGGCGGCAGTTCCGTTTTGGTTATCCTTGGTTGTTTCATGTTTTTTTTTTGTTTTGTTTTTTTTACTTCCGATGACCAAAAAACGTTTAAAAATTTAATGTGGTCTTGCCAAAATGTTTGTGATGCTTTAGTATATCTTCTAGATAACATTTTCATCAGATTCGGTACTATGTTACACAGACAAATTATAGGAATTCCGATGGGTACTAATTGCGCTCCTCTTGTAGCAGATTTGTTTCTATTTTGCTATGAAAGAGACTTTATGATGTCTCTTTCTGATGATACTCAAGCTCATGTCATTGAAGCATTCAACTCAACGTCTAGATACTTGGACGACCTTTTAAATATTGACAACCCTTATTTTGAAGAAATGGTTAGTCAAATTTATCCTGCTGAATTGCAGTTAAATAAAGCAAATACTTCTGATACCGAGGCCCCATTTTTGGATTTACATTTATTTATTTTAGATGGATTTGTTTCATCTAAAATTTATGACAAACGCGATGATTTTGATTTCGACATTGTTAATTTTCCGTTTTTGGATGGTGATGTTCCCCGCACCACTTCTTATGGTGTTTACATTTCTCAGCTTATTCGCTTCGCTAGGGTGTCTTGTCATCTGGCTGACTTCAATGCTCGTAATTAAAGTTTGACTGCCAAGCTTTTACAGCAGGGGTAAAAGTATCATAAACTTCGGAAAGCTTTTTCTAAATTTTATCGTAGACACTTTGAATTGGTTTCTAAATATAATATAGGGTTAAGGTCACTTTTGCAACAAGGCCTATCGGAACCTGAATTTTATGGTGACTTGTATCATGGCTTTCTGTGTTTTCCTTTGAAGTCGCCCGTTCATTAACTTTATTAACTTGCACTGTAAGACAATTCTGAGGTAGGCGGAGCTAAACTTTGCATTCATTTTACATTGAAGTGTACCTGGATAACTGTGCGGATATCACAGATATACTGCACGGCTTAGTTATTGCACGGTTCTGTCAAGTCTGATTTATATTGAACAACTGAGCAGCACTAAGACGAAAAGGGTCTTTGAGCATTTGCAAAGAAAAAATATATTTTGATCATCCTGTGCATCCGCTGAGTCTGATCAGTGTCATATCAACAAGGTAGTGAACCTGAGGGATCTGTATTGCCAAAATCAAAGACTGATCAGACTGCAAACTGATCCAAGCGTTCACAGTTTACACATGGCTGAAGACCTATTTTATTGAGCACAGCTCCATTTAATTTTCATTCAAAGAAGGAACAAGGCCATATCTAAGATTACAGAGGACGTAACGTCAGATGTTGGTGACGATTTCATTTTCAAGTCATCTTTATAATTTTCCCTTGATACAGTATTTCTAATGAATGAGCAAAAGTAACAAATTTTATACCATTTGAAAGGTTATTTATTGAGTATTTGGAAGATATAAAGAAACTCTTCATTTATGAGACATAAAAATATATACACCGTCTTGAAATACCAAACAGCCTCAGTTTTTACGCTGTAAGACGTTGCAACGCAAGCGCAATGCAAATTAGTTATTTCAGCTTAAATTAATAACCAGAGCTGAAAAACCGACATAATTTTCACCGTCGATGCGAGTGAAATAATGTAAACTAACAGTGGAACGCCAACAAATTAAGCCTTTCCGAATACAAGAAAACTCAAGATTTAGCGATTCAAGAAAAAGGTTACTTTCAGATTTTTGGCACTAAAAAGCGGCACCCAACCAAGATCAAGGGACGTTAAAGACCAATACGCAGCAGAAGTAGAGAAGAAAATTTACCAGCATGCAATACCAATTTTGAAATTTCGAACTGTGAAATCAGACTTCGGAATGTATGATCCGATTTAAAGAAATATCAAATTTTCCAAATCTAGCAGTTTTGTCCGCAACGCCAGATTTCTTTAGTTTGCACAATGGGTGGTATTTTCTAAGCATAAAAATCACATGAAAATTTAATATAAAGTAAATATGAATCAGGCGGACATGAAATACCTATTCCGAATAGTTCTTTACCAGGAATGTTTTTGGAATTTATTTCTGAGAGCCGATGCAAAATACGAATAAGCAAATCTAGCGGTTTTGTCCGAAGCTGTATTTGTACGTTGGTTACGTTTCATTGAAATCAATGGATGGATGGATGACTTGCGATTTTACGTCCTTTTCAACAGTATTTCAGTCATATCAGGACGAAGAGAGGCTGATAATGAAAGGATGTGTGCAATGGAATCCCGTTTATGTTTGAAAAGATTCTCGCCTCAAGCGGGAATCGAACCCCGGACCGCTAGGTCAGCGGGCCGGCACTTCTCAAGCTACCGCGGGTTCTTATTGAATTCGAGCAAAATCGTAAGTTGTCCCGAAGTTGCCCAGAAGATTAATATATATCTTCCGAATATAGATCTATTCGGCTATCAGTTGCAGTTGGCAATTGCATTCATATTTGAAGAAATGCGCTTTGGCCGTTGCAATGAACTGGCAACATAGCTCAAAATCTGACGTTTTCTGATGTTACGCTAATTGTCACCAACATCTGACGTTACGTCAGAGACAATTTATCTTGAAGCACCAGACTCTACCATATGGACCCTAAGTATTGTGGCAAACAGTATAGACCCAGATTAGGCAGCTGAATAAGCAGAAGTAAATGCCCTCTAAGACTGCTCTATTTGCCATTCTTAAGATATTAGATGGTTGAAAAATCATCATTTCTGTCAAGTAGTATAAATTCAACAGAATATGCAGACATGATTTTATGTGATTTTCAGTTGATGCTGTGCTGGAATTTATAATTGCCAGGTGATTTATTTGACCTTCAGGTCACGTACAATAAAGCAGTTACTGTAGCAGATATAATTACAGTAGATATGCCACTCTTCATTAAAAACTGGATAAGAGCTGTTTTTAATTCAAAATAGACAAAGGTGATTGGCTGCCATGATACAAAATACATATAGAATGATGTCACGAGTATTTAGGATACCCTTCGAGGGGCTACGCCCCCTCGAAGGGTATCCTAAATACTCGTGAAATCATTCTATATGTATAACTTAGTATATAAATTACGCAAAATCGTAGGGAAAACAGAATTTCCCGATCAATTTAAGAAAATTATCATACGATTTAAACACATTGGCTATAACATAGATGTAATGCGACAGTCTGCATGCTTAGTGGTTAACCCAATCACAGTTGACAACTTTGCTGTCCTCTTTAATTGCACGCCGGTGGGTCGGGGTTCAGACTCTATGATAGCCCTTAATAAAGCTATATGTTGGTTGGTTGGGGCCGGATGTTTGTCTGTTTCTTGGCCCACCGGGGATCAACTGGTGGTCTTCTTTTGCTCCAGTACTCCAGTGGTGTTGCTGACGCCCCAGGGATCTCCGGGTGTCTCAACACGTTTTGGCTGTCGAGTCCTCATCCTTGCTTCATCAAAGTCTTTTCTTGATCTTAATTGTTGACCGTGATGACTCTCTGATAAGTTAGGGGACCTCCATACGAACCGAACTACCAACTAATTGTGTGCACCGCAGCGGAGGGTGAGGGTGAAGGTTTGGGCCCAGTAAAACCGGTTTAACCCCCCCCCCCCAGTAGTTATTACTGACCGTCCCAAGGCGGTACTTTTGTTGCGGTTGCATTTGTTTTATGCTCGGTGCTGTTTAATTTATTGTGTTCTCAGTTTAATCCTTCTATCATAAAAATAGAAAATAGGTAAAAATAATTGTTAAATGTTTTTCACATAATTTGCTTAGTCCGTTGTAACCCGTCTGTTGGTCTAAATTATTTAGTTCAATAAAGATAGCTGAGTTGCCATCTATTTGGGAAAGAGCTGCTGACTCGGCTTATCACTTGTAATGTATTGTTTGTTGGGATGTCTTTGTCAATCTTTCCCTTTGATGTTGGGAATAGGGTTTGGGATCTGATTCAGTCAGTTCCTGAAGTGTAGTTACTCTTTAAATTTGCTATAATTTCTTTTATTGATAAATTGTTTGTTATGTTCAGGCGAGCCCGTTGACCACATACATAGTAAATGGCTGTTCACGTGGCTGCCGCTGGTGTTGTCTTTGGTTGTGACTAGTTTTGTGTTTTCTCTTTCTCACATGGTGTCTTGGGTTGGATCTAGGATTGAATTGTTTCACTTCCTGAGAATTTTCCTTTGTACTTTTAAAGGGTTATATGTATGAGTTTCAGCCCCTGACTGATTTACTGATGAATAATCTTAGGCGGCTATTCCGTTGTGATTTATTATTATGGCGGTTTTCTATTATCAGGGTTCGAAATTAACAGTAGCAAGTAACATATCTGCCACCCGGAAACAGCACATGAGTGACTGTCAAAAATGGGTTTCCTCACTACATTTATAAAATTTATCAACTTAATCTTACCAAACATTCATGCATACAAAAGTGGTACAGGTTGGTTAACTCATGTGCGTCTTGGTTATTTGTCGTAGACATATCAGAGCATGCACGACCTGCATCCGGGTTTTTATTGTATGGGGGATAATAAACACAATCTACCATTTGTGAAAAGAAACAGTTTTAAAATGACGTTTTATGAATATAAACTTTATTTTGGCTTCGTTTCCTTTTTAATTTAATCGCCGTTATTTGCGGATAGACGTGTTTTATTCAATAATAACGAATGACGGAAAGTGTATTTGCAAATTTCATGACCCGTTTGAGCAGCCGTAGATCAGGCGCATTCGAGTTTTCCAATCGTGTATTTAAAGGTCTAGTATGAAAGCTATAACCGCACCGCGCTTCCGATCTGCCGCGCCAGAAATCAGTTTTCTTTAACAACTGATGTATTTCTAACTAAAATTACAAGGAAGACTTCCTGATTTTGATGGTTAGTGCTAGAACTGAACAAAATACAATGAGAACAAAAAACTACTTTTCTAAGCTGAACAAAAAATCAGACATACCCCTTATCTTTTTGAATTTGTAAACTAAGTCAGCATAAAATTCTGGTTCCGATAGGCCTTCATGTGAAAGTGATTTTAACCTGGCATTGAGTTTTGAAACCAATTCATTGCATCGGCGATAAAATTTTCTAGATAAGGAATTATTTCGATGCAGGCTTATCTTGATACTCATTCGCTCAACTGCACACACACTCACTCACTCACAAACTCACGAATTCACTCCCTTAGCAATTGGGCCAAACGAAGTCAGGGAAAATCATGAAAATACGAGGCAGAAAAAGCTAAGAAATAGACTTTTAATGTTCCCCCGGTTACAGCAAGCTCCTGGTGAGGTATCGGTATTTTTGCAGTTCAGTCATGCCATTAAATCTTACTTGTGGCAAATAAACTAGGATATCGAAGTTGTATGAAAATGAGTAAGGAAAACATCAGTTTTGGCCATGGTGCCGCATGATTATATATCTATGCGCCAGTCATTTGTATCCACAACCCCCACCTACAGAAATGGAATTTTTACATTTCAGAGACCTGTGATGATTAGCTGATGGTAACAACCTTGCCCTTATTTTCGACCCTATACTACAGAAAATCTCACAGGGTAAAGGACCCCAATCTTAAAACTCCGGCACTATGGAAACAATTAAAATATAATTGCCCTGCACCTTGGTCCGGCTATCCCAGTGCCATTGTATTATTGTAGGCCCGGAACGTCCCGTTACCATAGTCTAGCTGCAGTTGCAGTTATCCGTTGAGGGATTATTGGGTTGCCTTTATATTAATTTATGTTTTGTCCACCATTTTGAAGGACTTCTTATTAAATCAACAACCCCACAAACTCTATTCGTTTATTGTGTTTCCGTTCGTTCCTGGCGCTGCCCATCTACGTAGGTTGGGGCGAGGATGCAAATGACAGCAGGGCGAATTGACCCGGACGAGTTGAATGGAGGCCGAGTTGACCCAGGAGCCGTGAAGACCCCAGGCTTACAGAAAGCAGGCCGAGTTGACCCGCTTCTTCCATGACAATCTTATCGCCAGACAATAGTTGTAATCGAACTCGACCCAGGCTGATCACGATAATCCTCACTCGGGAATTTATGTCTTGTCCTTGAACAAGACACATTTACTTTACAAAAGTACTGATAATACACAGGAAGCGGTGGATCCGTCCTGACATGACTAAAAAGTTGTTCTTTAAAAACGAATTTCATCTTCGACAATTATCTTTTTTAAAGATGTTTCTTGTATAAATTTAAGTTTATTTCTGTAATTCAAATACCCTTAGTGTTATTTCTGACCCAGGTGCCTTCAAGCCTCAAATCAAAAGGTACAAACCCAATTCTAAAATCTAAAGACACATTTGGCTCGTCTATTGAGTGATTGGACAATCCATCTTAGCCTGACTGATCTCTTTTCTTACAGATTTGGTGAGACCTTACCTGGATTTGAGTGACCGGACAGATCTTTGGATGAGCATTTTGTTCTTCTAAATGGCTAATCGGTCTCTTTTATTACACATTTGGTATGACCTTACCTGAATCTGAGTTTCCCGATAGATGTTTTGGGTGAACATTTTGTTTTTTCAAATGACATTGTTTACTTTGAGGTGTGTGGATAATATATGGACCTCAATGCTGTCCAACATATTTACACAGAGGGACAACTTTTTTGGCTTCCTAATTGGTTCCCTTCGCTGGATAAGGAACCCTTTCGAAAAATTTATCTACTTATAAAGGAAAGAATTATCCCCTGTAGGGTCAAATTTGTTTCCTTAGAGAATTGACCCATAAAACGGCCGGGCCGCGTAGCGCAGTCTGTAGTGCGTCTGACTCAAGAGGCAGAGGTCCCGGGTTCGATACCCTGTCCGGCCACACACTTTCGTTTCTCCTTCCGCTGATTCAAGAAGTTGTCAGTTACTGGAGAAAGTGTGTGCACTTACTACTGGTTAACCGCTTAGGAAGTCTAAGCCTGCCCAGGAATAGTGTGGTCAGGGTAACTGACCGTCCCGACATGACCATAGCTGTTTACCGTGGACGTAAAACAATAAAACGGAAATGGCAGAGTTTCTTTGCCCTGAAAGTGTACACTCTCATCTTTATTTGAGCCGCGACACGAGAAAACCAACAATGTGGTTGTGCGCCCAGCGCAGACTCAGATCGGCCTGGGCATCCGCCCAGTCTGATCAGAGTCTTCACTGTCCGTATGGAGGTAGCTTAGTCCCTTACCTACCCTTCAAACGCATAGCAAAGATTCTGATCAGACTGGGCGGATGCCCAGGTTGATCTGAGTCTGCGCTGGGCGCGCAACCACATTGTTGGTTTTCTCACGTCGCGGCTCATCTTTATTTTTCACTGTACAATTGAGCCGAGTCATGACAAAACCAATAAAGCGGCATGTGCACTCAGCGAAGACTGCTAAGCCTGGGCAGCCGCCTACTCTGATCAGAGTCTTTGCTATGAGCTAAAAGGGTAGCAAAGGGTCTACGCTATCTCCGTGCAGACAACGAAGACTCTGATCAGTCTGGGCGGATGCCCAGGCTGATTTGAGTCTTCGCTGGGCGCACATACCACTTTGCTGGTTTTGTCGTGTCGCGGCTCATATCTGATGTACGATATGATACATGTAGTGCTTGTCAAATAAACTTAACGTCGTCAACGTGTTTCAATCTTTAACTTCACACTGTAAAAAAAATTGTAAATTTTACGGTAAAATACCTGGAAGTTGGCTGCCAGTTAATTTACCGTTATTTTTACGGGCGTTTGCCTGTAGAACATTTTTAGAAATCACGATTTGGTAGTGTTTTGTTAACTGTCAGCACTCAAAAATACCTTTATAGAAATGAATGGCTTTATGACCAAAACAACATCTGTTCTATTCTATCCTACTCTGCTTGATGATTCCTGCAGTTTTTACGAGCGACCATAAAATAATGGGAAATGGACTGGCAGCTGGTTGCCAGTTATTCTACCGTAAAAACTACGGATTTTTTACAGTGCACCCCAAACAACATACATGTACTTCATCGGCAAGTGAGGTTTTTTCGCAATTACACAATATCGTATGGTCTGGTGATCGGAATTTTTCTCTTAATATTGTACATTTCAAAGTCCCCAAAAGACACTTGGGGCACCAAATACATTAGTAAAACGACAATTGTACTCCATGAAAGCCTATCCCGAATTTAAGCTCCGTGTCGCAACATTCATCTAAATATGTACTTAGTTTTCCGCGGAAATCTGCGAACAAGACGCACCATCCACGCATAAGAAGTACGAGACCCCTCGACACGAACGATACCACTAAGTGCACATTTAGATAAATGTTGTGACACGGACCCTAAATTTCAAATGTTTCCCCCGTTCTTCAAAATAAATTGTTAGAGCGCCTCCGCTAGGTTAAATAAAGAAAATTATTTTATCAAATGTTTTAAGTGTACATTTAAGGAATGAATTTCATTTTTCTGGTGTTTGTCGAAGTATAAACTACATTTGGTCGCGTGCAAAGTAAGTGGACTCCGAAGGGGTTCATGTAAGTTTTGCTAGCGACCCAATGTAGTTTATACTTCGATAAACACCAGAAAAATTAAGTTCTTTGCTTACATTTACATTCTTTTCCATCTATTAGTAGACCACAAATTTGTGTTAGGGCTACAGTTGAAGCAGAAAAAACATTTATACGTAGTTTTTCTACTAACAGCGGAACAGCGTCAACGACGTCATAACGTCGCCTCCGTCCAATCAGATAGGAGAGAATCATGGTTCATTTCACGTAACCTCATGTAACGTCGCGTGAACCGATGTAGTTATTAAAGTATACATGTAACTACATTACGTTCTAATGGTTAACCATAGGGCTTTTCAGTAAATGCATCTAGAATATAAATATTTACATTAATATCAGACATCTACCAGCATTGTGGTGTCATATGACGTTACGTCGTAAACATTTGCCAGGAGATGTAACTTTCCCAATGAGCATCTGTGTATCAAAACGCGTTTGATTATGTGACAATTAGAGTTATGAAAAAGAGCATGCGAAGTCATTTTATACTTCGTTTTATCGAATGTGTTACAAATTATTTTAGTTTAAAAATACTATATTTCCATATAAACATATATGATAATACAATACATGAATTTGTTGAGTTTAAAGTTTGTAGTTTATTCAATATTTAAACGCCTTCCGCTACCCCGCCCCCTCCTGTCGCTACTCGGAGAGGCAAGGAAAGAAATACAACATAGAAAACAATACAACGCGAGTTTGCCAGTATTGAAAAATCACCTCAGTTTCATGTTCGGTTTTATACATTCTATTGTTTAAGCAGTCACTCAACTGATCACCATCAGTTTTCAACATTTCGAGATAAGGTTCTTTTAAAGCTTTATTGACTTTTGATTCAGCATAATCAAACTGATTAATCCATTACTCACCTAGCTGACAATTTTGGTTCTTATTGTACTCAACCATTGTGAATGGTACATGCCACAAATATGTAACTTATGAAAGACATTATATAAAATGAGTGATAATTTGAGCCGCGACACGACAAAACCAGCAATGTGGTTGTGCTCCCAGCGCAGACTCAGATCAGCCTGGGCATCCGCCCAGTCTGATCGGAGTCTTCGCTGTCCGCATAAGGGTAGCTTAGTCCCTTAGCTACCCTTTGAGCCTTTAACGAAGAGTCTGATCAGACTCGGCAAATGCCCAGACTGATCTGAGTCTGTGCTGGGCGCATAACCACATTGTTGGTTTTCTCGTGTCGCGGCTCATTTGTCCTTTTTTAGTCCAAACGTTTACTGTCCTCTCTTTCATAGGAATATTCTTTTGTCATCATAACCATACATGTTGAGGTACTGGCCTATAGATGTAAAACAGATGCAAAACGATTTAAAATGAAAAGCTTTGATCATCATCATCATCATCATCATCATCATCATCTTCATCTTCAGTAATTACCTCCCTCAATACTTGAGTATTCTCGCAATGTTGACTGACGCTGATTTCTGTTCTGTTCTGTTTAATTCTCGTATCGACGTTACCCAAGTGGCTCAACGGTACGTAACCAAAGTTGCACATACTTGGCGCCGTGTGTCCGTCCAAGCACTGACGCTGATTCTCATTTCTACATATTTTATATAGCAATATCCACGGTGGATGATCACGTGGTTTGCACGTCACAGAAAATACTGGGAATTCCAGTATAACGACTGTTTTATAGTTAGTTTTTCTCAAAATGACTTCGATATTGCCGTATGCAGTCTTATAGAATATAGTGCAGTGAATGCGTGCTCGTAAAAACTTTAAACTGGTATTCTTGTTTTTACTGAGAGTTTACTTGTTTTCACTTTTAAACCTCCCCCAATTTTGGAGCTACAACATCATTCACGTGCGACAGCCTACTTTCGGTTTTGGATGTTGTGGGGCACGATTAAATTCACAAATTAAAACCGACGATTAAATCGCGAATATCGTCTAAAGGTCCTCATGAATACACATTCACTGCGCTGCATTTTGAAAGAATGTATACAGAAACAAAGAAATTATAAACTAAAACGTGAAGAATTTTCGGGGGGTATCCTCGTTCAGAATGACATAAGAAAATGACGAAAAAAAAAAAAAAAAAAAGGCCGTGCGCATCTTTCTTGGTAGGGTGACCCCTGCGCCGTGACCTCTGACGTCATGAGAAAAATAATTGTCATATATTGTGAAAGCTAAATAAGTTTCCTATCGATTGTACTTTCGATTTCACTCATCAAGTAAGCAAGTCAAAATTTAGGGTCAAATATCCTACCCAACCCCCTTTTCCGGCGCGTTTCTTGAAACCTCTGGCCGTCGAAAGGATAACAAAGAAAAGATTCTGTAACCAATAATATACCATAAAACCATAAATGGTACATCCTGTCCAGTGTGTCTTGTCCGTAGATCAACCTGATACTTGGAATGCAGGTACAATGCAAACTTTAAAGCCATTAAATTTTTTAAGTCAACTTTTTATAATTGTGAAAAATAAGCAGATGGATTTTAGACATTTTACATAAATTGCTTTTTAAATAGTTTTAGAAACAGGACTTTGCTTTCTCTGGTTTTGACAAACTGGACATTTGGGGTGTAAGAAAATGCGCTTATCCTCAAAGAAATAGTTTAGTTTAGTTTTACTTAGTCGGCTATAGAATCATTTTAACAACCAAAATGCATAGCAGTTGAAAAATAGGTGGTTACCAGTCATAGTTTATCCAAAAACTGTTGCTCTACAGAAAGGGCAAAATCTACGGACAAGCCAAAAAAAAGTGTGTATTTACATGTATTTGGGCTGTACTATATAGCAATGATTGACATTTTGAGACAGCTTTCTGAGCCTACGCTGAGATAGCAGGCCGAGAAAGAAAAATCTCAGACACCTAGCTATAGAAATGGATATTTTTGTCCAATGTGTGAGAAAGAAAAGCCTCTGACAGTTCTCGGGATATTTTGTCCAATGGGCAGTGAGAAAGGATCGTATTGTTTCCTGATCACTGCCTAGCTTTCACTCTACTCAAGATTTTTCCTTTACATGCGTGTTTATGTATATAGGGGAGAGTCGGGTTACTTCGGACAGCGGGTAAATTTGGACAGTGACATTGTTTCCTTTATATGGCAGTTGTTTTGGAACTAAAACAAAAATAACTGGCCAAACAGTGAAAACCCTGATGAGACGGCTCATGATGAGCCGTCTCATCTGGATTTTCTCTGTTTGCAATGGTATGTCCGAATTTACCCCTATGTCCGAAGTTACCCGACTCTACACTAAAGCGCCCCATATGAAGCATTGTGGTGAGATGAATGACGCTGCTCAGCCTAATCATAATAACTGAGCCACGACACGAGAAAATCAACAAAGTGGTTGTGCACTCAGCGCAGACTCAGATCAGACTGAGTATCCACCTAGTCTGATCAGACTCTTCGCTAAGCGCTTAAAGAGTAGCCAAGGGTCTAAGCTACCTCCAAGCGGACAGCGAAGACTCTGATCAGACTGGGCGGATGTCCAGGCTGATCTGA
The DNA here is from genome assembly GCA_963989385.1 of Ctena decussata. Taxonomy (NCBI): domain Eukaryota; kingdom Metazoa; phylum Mollusca; class Bivalvia; order Lucinida; family Lucinidae; genus Ctena; species Ctena decussata. The sequence goes on along the minus strand of OZ022504.1, from coordinate 39,622,975 downwards.
GTATGGGCTGGGCGCACAACCATATTGTTGGTTTTCTTAATTAAAAACTTAGTCCCCTTTTATTGTACAAACTACATTTGTTTAATTGGTCCTTTGCAAATAGGAGCCGCGAGAGCTCAGTTGGTTAAGCGCTGGCCTTCTGATCTAGCGGTCGTGGGTTCGAGCTTCGCTTTCCATCGTAAACGGGGTTCCATTGCACACAGCCTTTCATTATCTCCCGCTCATCGTCCTGATATGCCTAAAATACTGTTGAAAAGGACGTAAAATCGCAAGTCATCTATCCATTCATCCTTTGCAAATGATAAGCGATAGCGCAAAACAGTATATACATGACATTGTAAATACATCATATGTACATACATGTACATACAGACAACTTATTTCGGACATGAAATTATACTTTTTAATTAGAAGTTGTTTTTATTAACTATTGTGTGATTTGACAGACAAGCAATACCAGTTGATCTGTTACCAAAGCCTGTGCAAACATGCAGAAGGATCAAAGACTCTGCTGTTTAGTCCCTATGTCGTACATGTATCTCTATGAGCGTCGATGCACGGGTTAAACATGTATATGCCTTTGTAGTCTCGCCTCATCGCTCATAGCCCTCACTCTTCTTTCGTTTCACGCAATTATACATGCATTTACATGTAATACAAAAAGTGAAGAATGCACCCCCCAACCCTCCCCCGCCCCCACACACCCTATTTGTCGAAGGGTGACGACTTTCTGTTTGACTCCGGGACGAAGTCCTTCCAAATGGGGTTTACTCTTATAGGAAAGAATTTGCTCCAACGGGCGCAAATTCTTTTCTTTAAGAATTTAACCCCCATTTGGGAGGGATGGAAAAACGATAATGGTAAAAATGCCTCCTTAACACATCCGGTTAACTGTTTTTCAAGGGTGTTACGAAACGAAAAAGAGCTGTTACGAGACGTAAGATTCAAAATTACCAAACGACCTAATACGAAAAAGAGTAGAAGTTACCAAACGACCTGATCAGGTCGTTTGGTAACTTTGACTCTTTTTCGTTTCGTTACAGCCCTTGTATACAGGTGTGATTAAAGTGCACCTATTCACCTTTAATCTAAAACGGTCAGTGTACTGTTGCTCCAACTGTCCTATGTTACTAAATATTTGGACACCAGCCGTTTTGTCAGCTCACTCTGCCATCATGGAAATGTGCATTTGTCCTTTAAGGGTGTTGTATTACATCACTAGCAAAAACAGTAGACCCTAATCAGACTGCTTCTAGCAGCAGTATGAGCTAATTATACATTGCTTGCTCCGACATTACTGTCCGAATAATTAGAGTTGGTTAAAGAAGTACACCTCAGGTAACGTTCGTGCAATTACCATAATACTACCTGTTTTGATTGTCACATGGACTATTAACCCATTCCATTCGGGATATCCTTTTATGGGTATTTGGGCAAAACAGTTTGGACCCAGATCAGGCCCCACGAACGTGGGGCCTGACAGATCAGGCCCCACGAACGTGGGGCCTGATCTAAGATCCAAACTATTTGCTGCCCAGACGTCATTTCTACAAGAGTTAGTTAGATCAATATTGTCAAAATATTCTTGATTTTTGATGCAGACGACAATTTCAGCAGACGACAAAAAAATACCCAAAATACAATGGGTTAAACATACTTTAGGAGCAAAGTCATGCCTCATGGTATTGCCATGTGTGGATGCGGAGTAAAGTCAGGGTGTTTGCTTGCAGTTGTCTCTACTTGAAGAGTTTTCATGCATGCATATTTAAAGGTGAAATGCGTATCCTTTCTGATGTGTGAATAAAGCACCGATCAGCCTGCACATACATCCATTCAGTAAGTGTTTAGTTTTCTCTGTTTCGCACTGAGGTTAATATGTACATATTTAAGGGATTCAACTCTGTCATTTTCATCTTTGCCTTTCTTTGCAATTAGGTCCGGCAACACGGCCCTTTGAGACAGTATTTCAGTCTATATCGGGCCACGATATAAACGAGAGAAAAAAATAGCAAAACAACCCCCACCCACACCTACTGCAAGCACAATAGGCCCTTGCCCTACTTTTATCCAAATAATTAGGACGCCCCGGCACTTGAAGTTATAACCAGCACCATCGCCCGACCACCATCCCCAATGTATGCTTTAATGCGAAAAGATATTCGTAATGCCATAGCTCCATCAACATAGTAACTAGAGGGTCCAGGCTTAGCATTTCTTTAATGACTTTATAATGAAATGTAAGCATAGCAAAGCTGAATCTTCTAGCCCCTGTTGCTCAGAAGGTTAAGCGCTGACCTGCTGATCTAGCGGTCCCGGGTTCGATTCCCGCTTGAAGCGAGAATCTTTTCAAACGTAAACGGGGTTAAATTGCACACGGCATTTCATTATCAGCCTCCCATCTTTCTGATATGACTGAAATACTATTGAAAAGGACGTAAAATCGCAAGTTATCCATCCATCTATAGCTGCTGTGGTAACGGGGCCATGTCCATTTCACAATCATTTCGGTATGCGATGCAATCGGAACGCCGCTCGGCCAATTCCGTGAATCAGGTTGATTCACGGTATCGGTCGATCGGTGTTCCGATTGGTATGCAATGGTATTGAAATGGTAATACGAAATTCGTGTAACCAACACTGAAGTGTAAGGAAACATGGTTTGTCTCTCCAATAATTAAGGTGTGTGGGTGCACCGCCATATTTTACTGCCACATTTACAAAGGGGACAATTGTAGTGACTTCCTGTTTGCTTGCTGGTCAGTGGAATGTATCCCTTCCAAAACGGGGTCTACACTCAAAAGAAAGAACTTCTCCCTATTAAGAGTCTATTGCAGTGTATGGGTACACTGCTATGTTTTTCCTCCATTTAAACAAAGGAGGACAATCTTTGTCACTTTATGTCTGCTTCCTTGGGCGACAAAGTTCTTCAGAATGGGGTCTATTCTTAAAAGATACAATTTTCGCTTTCCTTTCAGTGTTCCCGGGTTCGAGTCCCGCTTGAGGCGAAAATCTTTTTTACGGTAACCGTAAACGGGGTTCCTTTACTCACAGTCTTTCATTATCACACTCTCATCGTCCTGACAAGACTGAAATACTGTTGAAAAGGACATTAAATCACATCATCCATCCATCCATCCATCCATCCATCTTTCAGTGTGCCATGCTCCCCTCAAATTATAAGTATCTCACTTATAATTTGAAGGGAGTATGGCGCACACTGGCGCTGACCTGCTTATCTAGCGGTCCCGGGTTCGATACCTGAAATTCATACGATGGAAAAGTGTGATTTTCTCAAACCTAAAGCATAATTCTCAAATAATTTTATTCTCTGTTGGAAACAAATGCCATTTTATGATGTTGCTTCCCTTGTAATCAAGAAAAAGTCCACATACACCTAAAATACCGATTGCTGGGCTGTTCTACTCTAAAGATGGGTTTACACGCCGACACAACTTGCATGACACATGTGATGTGTCATGCAACCAGTTTTTGTCCAAAGTTTGTTATGTTTAGATGATAAGACATGTTGCATGCAACAGATTTGTGTCATAAAACATATATTTTTGGGTGTTTACACGGCGACACATGTTGTACGACACATTGTATGCAACCAATTTTGTCCCAAGTATGTTATGTTTAGATATTCAGACATGTTGCATGATGCGACAAACGTTTTTGGGTGTTTACACGGCGACACATGTTGCACATATCATGCAAACTCCCTTATCTAAAGTAGATTATGTTCAGATGATTAGACATGTTGCAATCAACAAATTTGTGTCATGCAAGATGCTTTTTGGGTGTTTACACGGCGACACATGTTGCACATGTCATGCAACCTCTTTTATTCAAAGTATGTTATGTTTAGATGACTAGATATGTCGCATGCAACAGATCTGTGTCATGAAATATATGTTTTAGGGATGTTTCTCGGCAACATATGTTGCATGATACGTGTCATGCAACACGTATCACCTTGTAAGCCCACCTTAACAACCCCTCATTTTTTTCTGGCTCAGATTGTTCAAGCTTTCTGGAAGTCATGAAAATAAACTAAAACTTACCATGTTTCCATTGTCTGGTAATGACAGCGAAAACTTTAGAAATGACTCAAACTGGCAGTATGCTCCGTGATATTCTAGTGCAAGCGTACTATAAAATTAATGTAGTTAACGACGGTAAATTCCCGAATACGACCCAAGAAGCAAATTCTCGTGCAAACACCAAAAGTCATGCCACTAGCGGCATATAAAAGGAAAGAGCGCGAACGACCACGCCACTGCTGCTACAAGACTTGAGACGAATTCATCTGTACTAAAGGTAAGCTTAGTTTTCTACTTTGATGTTGTTTCTGCAAATTTAGGAAACGTTTCTTTTCAGACTCGGGCACAGGGTAAAATGTGTTCATAGCTCTCCATTAGCTGCTGCAGTAAACTGATCAGATCTGATCAAAATTTTACCCTGTGAGTAACAGTGTTTTCTCTAATTGTAAATATTTTCCGATAGGGATAGAAATAAAGCAATGTCAAAGTCCACTCTTTATAAATATTCTGGCTTTAAGACTTTGCCAGTAAACCGGTAAAAGTTAAGCGCTGGTCTAGCGGCCCTGTTCGAGCCCCGTTTTAGGCGAGATTTTTTCCTATCGTAAAAGGCGTTCCATTGCACACAGCCTTAAATTATCGCCGTCCAATCGTCCTGCTATTACTGAAATACATTATTAAACTTTAGGGAAAGCAACCGTCACTGACCTTGCCATTTTCTGCTTTGCTGCCCTTCTGAATGGTCACAACTCGGTAAGCAAAGAATTTGCTCCCTCAAAGCTCCAGACAAAAGGAGTGTCAGGGGTAATTGTGTGATCATTACTGATTTTTTTTCAACAAAAACGCCTGTTGTGACCCCTCATTAGAACCGTCTCGCCGAGACGGTTCTAAGTCTGAGGGGTTCACAAAATGCGTTTCGACTGATATATAAAAATTATCTTCGTTGATTATCTGATTATAACTGTTACCCCTTATCTAGAGCTGTGAAAGAATTTGCTCGCTAGGGGCAGTTCTTTCCCATAAAATTAGATCACCCGCTTGGATGGGCTTCGACCTTCGGGAAGCTAAACAGCTGTTTAAACTTTAGTTCTTTAAAAATAGCGGAATAACGCGGTGTACCCATACAATTTAATTTTGCAGTGGCAATTAACACAAAACCAGAAACAGGCACTAAACATGTCGCACTGCGAACCATGTGTCGGTGTTCGCAGTGCGATTTGTTTATTGCCATTTTCTGTTTGTGTGCTGATGAAACCACTCAGCTCCGTTTTTTACAGGTTCCAGTCCGACATTTAACATGTGGTTCATCGCATTACTGGGGTTGCTGGCTGCAGCGGATGCAAGTTCATTCCTGGTTAAGAGGGCCCTTATTGAATTAGACCCCACAAACATGAACGGTAAGTTTCTGAAATACCTGGCCCCGAGGGTATAAAACTTGAGTACATTCTCAAACTCAAAATAAAGCACACTGATTGGCTGCTTCCTAGCAAATACTCGAAAGCAGCCAATCAGTGTGCTTTATTTTGAGTTTGAGATTATTCTCGAGTTTTATAACCTCGAACCCAGATGTAGGGATATAGACTCAGGAAAGAGTTAGTCTGTGGGTACAGGATATAAATGGATTATCCATAAAATATTGGTCCTCGGTAAAGCCAGTCTAAGAACTGCTTCATTGAATAAAGCACTTTATTATATGACCAAGATGTAACGCGCAATTTCATTGGCTGCTTTGACGTCATGTGCCGGTCAATATTTTGTGATATTCACCGGCCTGTCAGTACTTTTACGCTGACGTCATTGTATTTCCGTGACGTAACATCTGATTTACGTTAATGTTAATGGCGTAACGTCGCGAGATAATACCATGTAGTACCATCCTAAATTTCTAAAGAAACTGAATTTAGAATTATCATATAATAAAACAATTGTTGACCTTTATTTCGGTGAATATGCAGTTTTATTGACCTGCAAACATAGCATGTCAATAAAACTGCATATTCACCTCAACAAAGGTCAATAATTGTATAACATTAAAATCCCTCGGAAAGGAGCTTCTGATGAGGATTTTTTTCTTTTAAACAGTTAAAAATCAATAAGCGCCGATTTGCATGTATTACTGTCTCTTTTAAAAAAACTTATTTTATACGACTTTGGTTATATAATATCCATTACATTGCAATGTCAACACAGCTGAGTCATTAACAGTATAATGAATACATAATGAATACTTCAATCTAACAAAGTAATGTGTACATCTTTAGTTACATGTATTGCAAAGCTGCCCGGGAAATTCGAGTCCTAAACTTCAACAAGCCTACTTGTCAGTTATTGCAGTAAAATCTACGTACAAAAATGCTTAACTTTACGAAGCATTACATGTAGCAGAACTACAAATAGCATAGATTGGGGAAGATTTTTCTTAATTTTCAAAGAAAGCATATGAGCCGCGACACGAGAAAACCAACAATGTGGTTGTGCGCCCAGCGCAGACTCAGATCAGCCTGGGCATCTGCCCAGTTTGACTAGATTCTTAACTGCTCAAAGGGTAGCTAAGGGTCTAAGCTACCTCCATGCGGACAGCGAAGGCTCTGATCAGACTGGGCGGATGCCCAGGCTGATCTGAGTCTGCGCTGGGCGCACAGCCACATTGTTGGTTTTCTCGTGTCGCGGCTCTTATGGTGACCACCATAAGAACCTTGTCGGTGAGTCTGTTCTGATAAGGGGTCACTATATTGCATTAAGGAATATAGAAATCACCTAAAATATGCTCGTTCCCCCTTATCTGGAGGACTGCATTAACGCATCTTCGCAACCAAGCGTACTTAGTCCATTTTGTTCATTACGTACGGGACAAAGTGGACTTAGCACCCAAGGCAAACAAGATGCATTAACCGCCGCCGTGTTCAATCTGTATATAAGATGCTGGCTATTGAGATGAGCTAGGTACATTTTCTCATTTTAGTCTTCACTGAACAGTTTCACACTACACTTATGCACATCATCGCCACCGAATGGAACGCCACCGAGCCACTGGTGAACAGACTGAGGACAGAAATGCCACGATGTGAACAACTTATGAACGAAAGGAAGACCACGTGCAAAAGTTGTGCCAAAAACCAATGCAGGTATGTGTTTAAAAGGTATATTCACAGACAGCTCTCAGACTCTGTAATAGCATTTCCAGTGGACAGCGGATACGTTTCAACAACGTTTGAAGGTCAGTTGCCGCTATACTTGACAGCAAAAGAAACGCATATTTTTTACTGTCTTTTTTGCCTCATTTTTTTTACTTTTTACTTAGTACACGGATTTGCCTGTATATATGGCCATTGATTTTGCAGTAGTTTCTTGTCGCAGTGCAATTCTTCGAAAACATAGTGTTTTGTCCAATTCCAAAATCACAAAATTATTGCACAGGGTCAAAAATTGAATTGTCAATACGATTTTGCAGCACGTGAGTTCAGCATGATGTAACAAACTGGAAAAAGGAATAAAACTTTTAAAAAATGGCTTATATAGTTGAATCGCACATGCAAACTATTGCAATGTCTATTTTTTTTTTTTTGCCAAATTTTGAAAATCGTCTGAATCCTCAAAAAATTAGAAAAAAAAATGTAATTTGGGATCTATAAATGAAAAAGGCGAAGGGCAAAGGATCCTTTTTTTTTTTTTTTTTTTTTTTTTTGTAAAGTTTGAAATGAGTGTATATTTGGCTCACTTCCGATTTGAGTTATGAAAATCAAAGGCTGATAAAAAATGTTTTCCTGAAAAAATTGTCTTCCGATTCGCTAACCGGAGAGCGTCCTTCAAGGTAAAGCTGCAGTATGATTTGTAATTAGTTTTGTCCAGTGATTTAGGCCGGGCCGCGTAGCGCAATCGGTAAGGAACCTGACTCATAAGTCAGATGTCCTGTTCGATACATGGTCTGGCCACATACTTCGTTTCTTCTTCCGCTGATTCAAGAAGGGCAGTTGTCAGTTACTTGCGAAGGTATGTGCACTTAGTACTGGTTAACCGCTTAGGAGGTCTAAGCCTGCCCAAGAATAGTGTGGCTAGGTTAACTGACCGTCCCAACATGACCATAGTTGTTTACCGTTGACGTAAAGTAATAAATCAATCAATCAATTGTCCATTGATTTCGGGGATCCAGCGCTCTAAAGTACAATCTGTGATTGCATTACTGGAAGGATGTACAAAGTAACTACCCTTTGTTACCAAACTGCATTTGATTGTGACCACCTACCCTTCACAGTATCCGAACGCACTGTACCATCTCTTCCGATTTTCATAGCTTCGAATCAGAGTACAAACATTCGCTTATAACCAGTACTCGGAAACCATTGTTTTGAGATTTTATCCGGAATCTGCTGCGTCATTTAGCCACTCAGCTTCGAAAATATGAAGAGGTAAGTTTGATATAATTTGCTCTTCAGTCTTTTACTTTATTGCCCTGTACAATGTCGTGTATAGGTGGATAGTAATGAGTACAGTATTCAAATCGCCCTTGGCATGATTCTAAAACCATTTTGAGCCTTTTCTTACACGTTTTATAAAAATCTTTGGTTTAAACATATTTTATTCGTTTTTTAAATTGTAACATACATACATGTATATAATATACAATACAATCTTGGGATTAGAACGAAAGGTGAGTGCTTATAGAGTTCTTCTCCCTAATATAATACAACTGTATACAGTATGGCGGATATTTGTATATAACTTCAAATATTAAACCAAATTTGATTCTATATTCAGGTAGAAAAGGTTTTACAAATGAAGCCCTGAAAAATCTTTAAACTAAACGGAAGGCGTTATCAATCTACAGTTTGATAGTTTTGCTGGTAGGACAAAGCTAGGATTTGCACGACACAAACTCGTGTTAAATTAGCTGTTCGGATTAAAATTTCTGTGACGGCCATGAGGTTTTCATTGTACAGGACAATAAGGTAAAAGACCGAAGAGCAAGTTGTATTAAACTTACCTCTTTACGTTTTCGAAGCTGAATAACTATAAATGACGCAGCAGTTTCCGGATAAAATATAAAAACAACGATTTCCGACTACTGGTTATAAGCGAATTTTGTACTCTCGATTCAACGCTATTAAAACCGGAAGAGATGGTACAGTGCGTTCGGATACTGTGCCCTTTAATACAGTTCCGAGAATAGCCGCTAAACTCCGCCTGATTAGTTACCGTTACTACGTCTCACAAGCTTACACAAAATTGGCGGGAAAACAAATGACAAATGCAAGTGTCTGATAAATGTTGGCGATCTTTGGCGAAGAATCAGCCTCCTCATGGCCTACACATGGCAGTTGGCGAATTATGCATTACCGATGCGGTCTGTTCTTGCAAAGCAGGGTAAATTTATTAAAAGTGGTGTTTCTTTTCTTTAAACAGGTGTACATGTACAGCCCTTCGTAAGTTCGTTAACTGAAAGGTAAAATCACGGACTTATGTTGGTATTGACCATATGCGATTTGTTTGTGAGACTGTCACGTGCTAAGTTGTCGTTGCATTGGCCAAGTATACGATATCATGTGATTTTGAGTGACATTCTGGGCGTGGCTAGGAACTGTTTATTTAACTTGAACTGGAATTCAGCTCAGACTCTGTTTGCTGAAAAAATCCACAAAAATTTTTGCTATAGCAAAAATTGCTTACTTTATGGCATTTGCATAAATGGGCAAAACTTTTCTTGATAAGTTACTAAAGCTGAAAATCCTCGATGTTTCTGTGACATTGTAACGTCCTAGATAAAGGAGCATCAGTTTGGGAGCCAGGTCAGACAACACTTTAACTGATCAGAATGTGAAATTCTTAGTTTCTCCCCTTGGTTGCTTAGGCATTTGTTACGCATGAATAAACACAATTTCAATAATTTTGCAACAAGTTGTCCCCTGTGCATTGATTATACCTTCCCTAATTCGCCAGTTTCAGCAGACATTTATTTTAACATAAAACACTGAAAAAATGCCTTATTTTTTGCCTTTGAGTATATATTGATATGACGCGATGTTGGAATAACGTACTACCGTCGGTGCAACGTGATGACATACGTTCTGTCAATGTTAAACGTACTTGGTTGAAAAGACTAAAGCATATTCATCAGTGCGAAAAACATACTGCACAGGTTTGTTTTGTAATATGGAAAGCAATTAGTGTCTATAATAACTGGCAAGACTAAAGTCGGCGTTTAGTATGCATTGGACATGCATATGTAGGCTTCCCGTTTCTTGGAACCTGAAACGTCTTACCACCGCCCAGGCCTCTCTACTCAACTTTACCCGTTACAATAGAAAGTTAGTTTGAGGTTGAGGTTATAAACATCGGCGAATGATTGAAATAGGAATCACGTTACCCCCTTCACAGGGTATAATCGATTCCGCTAATTTTCGCTTCTTGCAGAGACTGTACAACATATGCGGCTTCCGTCGAGACTGTCCGCGAACTCTTGCTTCCTGTGGGGACTACTGTCCTCGAAAACTGGCTTCCTGCCGAGACTGTCCGCGTGACTCTGCTACCTGCCGAGAGCCTCGGCAGGAAGCAGAATCACGCGGACAGTCTCGTCAGGAAGCCATTTATCATGTACAGAAGTCTCGGCAGGAAGCAAGAGATAGCGCACAGTCTCTGCGGAAGCCAAATATGATGCACAGTCTCTGCAGGAAGCGAAAATTAGCGGAATCGATTATACCCTGTGCCATTGCTCGCAACATTGTTTTAAATGCTACTATTCAAAGAAGCCAGAGGAAACCCAGCCCAGTGCTTTTTCTTCGAAGTGTCTGTTCTGGGTCTTCACTGTTTGCAAAGATACTTATTATTGGGACGCTAGGCATTGATGTATTTTAAAACAGAGCATTGCCACAAAACAGGAATCTTTATATGTATCGTTTATAATATTTGAAACTATTCAAAAACTAAGATGAAGATATCACATATCAAAGCGTACGGATGGTTGACTTCCGTCCCTATTGGAAAATAACGCCTTATGGGTCAATAGACTGTACCAACCCATGGGAGCTGCAAGTAAAATACTCGATTGTAATCTTTTCCTTGGACCAGTACACAGACGCAATGTTAAACAGTATCCGCCACTATGTAGCTATAAGTAATTTTTCCAGCATTATTGATTTAAAGACAAATAGTCTTGTTTATTGGGTCTCATAATCCTGTTATGCAACAGTCCACTGACACTGCCATTTCATCAAGGAAAAACCCCATCTCACATAGGTAATGACAGGGTCATAAAACCAATAAATACTGAGGAGTGTTCTATTTGTCCTTAACAATAATTATTCCTTTCGTTTTTCAGTCCTTCCGTCGGAGAAATTATCGAGGTAAGTTTATTACATGTACTTCAAAATGGGATATCATGCCAAGTTTGCCGGAAATGTGCAGATGCGTCAACATTTTCTGTAATGGACTTGACCATCTAAGAATGTGAACAAACTTGGATCAAGGTTTATACAGAAACTGACTTAGCTGCTTTTAGTAAAACAATATTACTACATGTTACATGTCATACGAAACGCCTATGGACAAGCGAATTTTTTCTTGTAAATTGTAGCTTTTATTAATGAGCCGCGACGCGAGAAAACCAACAAAGTGGTTGAGCGCCCAGCGCAGACTCGGATCAGCCTGGGCATCCGCCCAGTGGGCATCCGCCCAGTCTGATCAGAGTTTTCGCTGTCCGCATGGAGGTAGCTCAGTCCCTTAGCTACGCTTTAAGCACTTAGCGAAGAGACTGACCAGACTGGGCAGATGCCCAGGCTGATCTGAGTCTGCGCAGAGCGCACAACCACATTGTTGGTTTTCTCGTGTCGCGGCTCATTTGTCGCTGCATTTAAGAATGAATAGAAACAGTTAAGAAAGTGTTTCAAACAAAAAAAGATGTTCTACCTGCGAAGGTGTTTTAACTTAACCACTTGAGAAAAAGACTTGATTAAATATCTAGAACTGACTTGTTGACATGGTACATATACTTGTAAAAAGTCAGTGCAACGTCAACTAGACACGACTGGGGCCGTATTCATAAAGCCACTTAAGTCGTTGCTATGCTGTTGCTAAGGCTAAGGCTTAATATAAAGGAGATTCACTACAACTTTGAGATTTGGTCTGGAGGAACAGTCTTTTGCAGACTGTTCCTCCAGACCAAATTTCATAGTTGTAGGGAATCTACTTCAAAGAAATTTAGCTTTAGCAACAGCATAGCAACCACTTAAGTCGTTTTATGAATACGGCCCCTGTTACCCACCAGAAAAATGCTTACACATTTCAACCAAAATGCAGCATTAGGGGCTCTTAAGAGACTTAGTACTTACAGGACGTTCTAGCTTGGCTCGGGTCACACGAGATAGTTCTGCTAACGCAAAGTATCATGGGGACGGGGATAGTTATCAGGGTACTCGGGTTTCCGCCGACCATTGGCTGGCTCGATAATCTTCTTGAAACCATATGCATTAAGATCCGCAAACATGCCCTCAAAACTTATTTGCGAAATAAACATTGATTTTTTTTTATTTTCGTGTTAACTTTGAATACAACAAAGCACGCTTGGAATGACAGGGCGTAAACGTAGGAGGTGCCGTTTTACTATAAATTCCCTGTTTTGTGATATCACTAATTGAGATTAGTGATATCACGAATTTAAATTAGTGATATAAATTCGGATTATTTCAGAAAATCGAATTTGTGACATCAAAAAACAGGTTATATCACAAAATCGATTTCGTTATATTACTAAACTACAGCTGTTTGTGATCTTATGATATTGTAATATCACAAAATTGAATGAGTATCACAAAATTATATCCACGTTTTGATATCACAGAATCTATTTAGTGATATCACTTAAAGACTTTGACATATATCACAAATTTCATTGTGATATCACTAATTTATTCCTATTAGTGATATCACTAATTCGATTAGGTGGTATCACAAAATTGATCTTGATGTCACATCAGTGATATCACAAAACCGATTTAGTGGTGACACAAAAAGGGGCACTAGTCAAACGCCACCTCATAAAATCGTACGTCAATACATACAAATACTAAATCGGATACACTTTTCCTAACTCTTTAATGACTGTTTCCTCAACAGGGTACCATTGTAGGAATCGGCAACGAAATTGGCGACTTCTTCGATGATGTCGGTCATGGATTCGTGAGCTGGGAAGGCTGGGACGATATGAGGAACTTCTTCAGTACCATTGGCAAAAACTTTGTTGGATGGGAAGGCTGGAAGGACATGGGAGACTTCTTTGAAAACATCGCCAAAGGGTTTGTTAGTAAGTACCTGTGCCGTATTTATAAAACGACTTATGTGGTTGCTATGCTGTTGCTAAGGCTAAATTTCTATGAAGGAGATTCCCTACAACTATGAAATCTATTTCAGACTGTTCCTCCAGAGCAAATTTCCTTGTTGTAGGGAATCTCCTTTATAGAAATTCAGTCTTAGCAACAGCATAGCAATAACTCAAGTCGTTTTATAAATACGGCCTCTGGAGTTTATGCCATAATGCCACGCGGCGGGCTTGAGTGACGTAGTACATGTATACATACTGCGGTGAATGGAGCCAAGTAAAAAAAGTCTGCACGGTTGGCGCGAGCTCAGCGATACTGGCGTCTATGGCCTGTTTGGTACACTCCGTATTTAGCAAGCAAAATATAGATTTCAAACATTTTCAAACGAAGCTTAGTGTATTTTAGGACATATGGCAAAACGTTGCAAAGGTCAGCGGTAATTTTGCTTTGATAAAAATTGAAAAATTGCGTACTTCAGTCCTTTGAAAAGCAGTTACAAAACTGTATTTAGAGGGGAATAAAGGAATGCAATGAAATAACTGCCTCCCTGCCACACATTAAGCTGTATCGTCACACCATGTTCTTATGCCATTTACGCAAAGGGGAGAACTTTGGTGACTGTCTCTTTGCTTCTCTGGACAAAGAGGCCCTTCGAAAAATTTTGACTCTCAATGGGAAGAATTTGCTCATAGGGGAGCAAATTCTTTTCGTTTTGGAGTTGACACAAATTGAAACGGGAAGCAAAAAATGATGCTGAGTTTAAACGTTAACCGTAACAGAGCTCTAGATAAGAGGGGTAATTGATGATAATTGAAGGATAATTTTCTTTATTTTCCATTAAAACCATATGTTGTGACCTCTCATCTGAACCGTCTCGTCTCGTCGAGACGGTTCAGATGAGAGGTCACAACATATGTTTTTGTCCAGAATTAATAAAAGTTATCCCCAATTGTCACCAAATACTCCCTCTTATCTAATCCCCAATTGTCACCAAATACTCCCTCTTATCTACGGCTCTGCGTAAACTAATCACGGCATGTTAAGAGGGTTTACACGGCAACACGTGTTGCATGACATGAAATATGCATCAACGTGTAAACATCTCGAAAACATGTTGCATAACACAAATGGGTTGCATGCAACATGACCGTTGCATAACAAATGGGTTGCATACAACATGACTAATCGTCTAAAACTACGTGACAAAAATGGTTGCATGACAAGACATGCAGCATGGGCCGCCGTGTAAATCCACCGTTACCCGTTTATTGCAGACTGGTCAGGATGGAAAGACATGGGCAAATTCTTTGAAAATTTTGGCAAAGGATTTCTCGACTTCGGCAAGGATATTGGCAAAGGCTTGGGAGATTTTGGAAAGGATATTGGAAGTTTCTTCAGTGGTAGGTATACCGTATTTAATATAACTTCCTAAATAACCCGGTTACATCATTTCAGGATTATACAAATAAACGAGTAGTAGAAATCTGGAATATTTCGCATATTAATTGACAAAAATGACAAGATTAGTTCGTGGAGAGTGAGACTGACTACATTTGCAACAAGTGATTTGACTTGAAAGAACTATGTTCGGTTAAGAATGTTTATCATGCATCTGCTGCAAAATTCACCTGATAACAGGGGTATGATAACATGTGATATCATGTCACTGTAGGACTGCGCTTGCGCGAATGTTATCAGGTCATGCCTTAAGAAGCGATCTCTGAAGACGATTGGCTACACACTGACGTTGGCCGTGATATCAGCGTTCGATTGGTTAATTGACGTCACCGACTTACGTCATAACGCATTCGCGATGTCAGCAAGTTCGAACAAAACTGCGTTTGCTTATCACTTGTTTGCCGCTCTTTACGCCGTAAAATCTTCTAATGATGCATGATAAATAGAAAACCACGTAAGTGTCTTTTGATATCAAGTTTATCAGGCTCGGCCAGAAACACGTCGGACTGGCTCGGCAAGCCTCGCCATTCCTACGCTGTTTCTGGTCTCGCCTGATAAACTTGATATCAAAAGACACTAACATGGTATTCTCTATATATGATCTCCTTTGAACACACTCGAATGTTCAGTTCTCAAAAAAAAAAAGGTAAAACGATATGGACAAAAAAGGTGGCGTCAAAACGTTACAAAAGGTTACTGCATGTGGATATAAGGAATACCAGGCCAGTTTGCGTATTCGCCCAGTCTGCTCCGTCTTCCGCATTCATGTTGTAGTGTACATACCAATTATGAAAATTAGGAAACCTGAACAATTTACCATAATTGTACATAATGGAACAATTTAGTTTAACAATGCAACAGTGTGTCTAAACATGCAGGAGGAATAGCAAACGACGTAGAACCTGATCAGACGGCTCCTTCAGGAGCAGTCAGATCTGGGTCTGCATTGTCTGCTCAGACATATGTCCTAATACTTTGAATTTTTCGGTTGCTAAAAATAGATCGTCACATGACTTCTCGTACGATGCAATTGAAAAACATTTAAAAAACCTCGCCGCTTATTTTTCATTCCTTTGACAGGTTTGTTTAAGAGGTCTGTTGGCTACGAACTCTACCGACGGGAAATACCGTCAGACGTGAGACAGTGTATGGAACGTTGCGACTCTTGCAGACCTTTCCTGGGACCACCGGAACAGATGGTCAGCACGGGTAAGCCTTTATACCTGATAGACAGATATTCAGATTGAATGGATGCCTTAATTATATTCACGGTTCCGAGCCACACCCAGAATGTCACTCAAAATCACATGATAGCGTAAACCAGGCCAATGCAGCGACAACTTAGCACGTTGCATAGTCTCACAAACAAATCGCACGTGGTCAATATACATGTGATTTTACCTTACAGGTAATGGAGGGATGTATCCCTGTTTCAAGAAAATAAGCTATCACCACTTTTAATAAACTTACCCTGCTTTGCAAGAACAGAATGCATCAGAAATGCATGATACGTTAACACCCATGTGTAGGTCATGAGGAGGCTGATTCCTCGCCATAAATCGCCAACATTTAGCAATAACTTGCCTTTGTCATTTGTTTTTCCGCCATCTTTTTGTAAGCTTGTGAGACGTAGTAACAATAACTAAGTAGGCGGAGCTTAGCTGCTATTCTCGGAACTGTGTATAGTCCAGTGAAACAAATTTTTACCAAGATATTCAGATTTTACATACACGCCTGGTTAACTACGTATATACCAGGGCTGTTACCAAACAAAAAAGTCATTGTTCCGAAACGACCTTATCATCGTGGCTAAACAAATTTAAGCCACAATGACCAAGTAGTTTGGAATTCTGACTCTTTCGTTTCGTAACAGCCATGGAAACAGTTAAGCAGGTGTGACATATGGGCCATAGAATTCTCAGTTTGCTTGACATTCATTAATATTACATAACATAACATAACATGATTTTATTAGACTTAAGCATGTACAGCTTATCGTCATATAACATATATACAATGCATGAAACAATGTTACATACTGTAACCTCCCAGGCCAGCCTGACATGTGAAACGACCGTATTATCATTCATAACTATTTTTGTGTACATGTACTTTCGGTTTGTTAATTAGGTCAACGGGTCTGAAGGGGAGAATTCACCACCAATACTCATTTGTTTTGGGTTACCATAACTAATCCTTGTTCCGGTTCGATACTTTAGGCCATATTCTCGAACCTTCCATAAGTAACTTTTCCTCTAACGTCATTTTTACCGCATTCCTAGTCTATTTTCTTTCTTAATTGAAGTTGTCTGTCCAGTAATGGCGACCGCATTTTGCTCCATGCTGAATCGGAATTACTCGGACCTTATCGCTCACGCTATAACGTAACGGTCGTAGCCGAGTTTTCCGGATGAGTCACGCGCTGCTATCATGTGTCGTCTGTACGTTATGACGTCACAATTGTCATGTGACTTCTGGGGGGTATATAAGGCCGAGAATCGCAGCGCTCCGGTTTGGACGGACACACGGCGCCAGGTGTGTGCAACTATGGTTACGTACCGTTGAGCCACTTGGGTAACGTCGATACGAGAATTGAACAGAACAGAACAAAAACGCTCCGGTTAGGTCGAATTTCTACATGAGAAATTGACCGCCGAGGTGCCAGTCTTGTAGACAACCAGCTCGGGTTGTTAGCAACCAACTATCACTACACTATTGCTAGATATATATACACAGCACCAACTAACTACATGTCTTCTAGGGAACCAAGAATGTTTGGAGGGGTGATTATTTATTCTCTCTAACCTGGTTGCTTAAGCTAAGCAACCTGGGTTGTTTACATTACTCCACCCACACTTATTACATAATACCTTGCAACTTCCATATATAATATTGGGTTAAGGTGGTGAAGATCTCTCTCTCTCTCTCCCTGTTGCACCTAAATTTAAGACTTATTTATATACAATAGAGTTAATTTATAACTTAAGCACCTATTCTGGTGCTAATTTGCATTGTAGGGATCAGATTTAGGGACACAAATTCATCAGGGAAGTAAACAGTGTGCAACAGCATTCTTGTAACCGAATCTGATTCCTGCAACCTTGACTGTTTGCTCTATATGGTTCTCCACATTTTAGCACCATGATTTTGCAATCTGATTTCATATAATCTGTATGTTTGTTTTAGTTTAATGTTAGAGAAATTTGGATGTTGGGTAAATTTTAAACCCCAAACAATTAGTTGATTATTATTTCAAGTTCAATGTCACTTCCGTCCAGCACCAGTCGGACCCACAAAATTGTAACCCTAACCCCCCATACCACAAAGGCCATACATCCTGACAAAATGCCGGTCTAGAGGGTTGCAATACAAAATAGCATGAGAGTGATACTACATGTTAATGGGAGATTCTTAAAATACAATTCTTAAGATACACTTAATGTTTTAGACCGGGCCGCGTAGCGCAATCAGTAGGGCACCTGACTCATAAGTCAGAGGTCCTGGGTTCGATACCCGGTCTGGCCACATACTTTCGTTTCTCCTTCCGCTGATTCAAGGACAGTTGTCAGTTACTGGCGAAAGTATGTGCACTTAGTACTGGTTAACCGCTTAGGCGGCCAAAGCCTGCCCAGAAATAGTGTGGTTAGGATGACTGGACCGTCCCGACATGACCATAGCTGTTTACCATGGACATAAAGCAATAAAACAATCAATCTTACTGTTTCTGCATGGAAAACAAACCCCTTTTAGTTTAAAGACAGAGTTGGCTGTCATTTCTTGTGGCTGAAAAAGGAAATAGTGCAGAGATCGTTTGATAGTCGGCATCGTTTTAAGCTAATAAAATGGTGGTTTCTGAGAATGAATTGTATTTCGTGAATAGTTTAATTGTATTTAAGTTCGCTTGGACAAAAATTCGCGGTTTTGTACTTTGACACCTTCACGGGTATTTAAGTTCGCGAATTCTCCATGCTTTCGACCAAATTCTCGGTCGACAGCCACTTTGTATAGTACCGTCTCGGTTGACAGAATAGGTAGCTAAAATGGTATTACCACCGTGATACCACTATACTTAAAAACCTTTATATTGTTCTGCCTAGTATTTGATTATAAATAGAAACCCCGATTTTTAATTTGTATTAGGGTGAAAGGGTACATCACTTTTAAAGGAAGACAACTTACTTGCTACTTGAAGGAGGAAAATCGAAAGGGTCAACGCTTTAAAGAAAAGAATTTGCTCGTTTGAGCAAATTCTTTTCTTTAATAGTTGACCTCTACTAAAATTGGAGGAAAAATCTAAGTTAAGTAGCTAGCCATTCACATTATAGTTCTTGGACATTCTTAGTAGTAATTCAAATTTTGATAATATCAATGCATCACCCAGGGGCGTAACTAGGGGCAATTTCATAATACGCACAACCATGTTTTATTATCTACTTCTCGAAGGGAAAGCTAGTATTTCAGCCACTTTGGTAATTGGTATTGAAATCTTGTCTAATTTATAAATTTTCAGCATGCAAATATGCAGGTGCGTTTTGAAATTTTGTCAATTTTGACAAAATTTCAATACGCACTTGCGTATTTGCCGTATAGGTAGCTACGCCCTTGTCACCGAACACGTTGTTTCGGGCGTTGACATACAAGGTTGCATAGAGGTTGATACATTGCAACGACGTAATGTTTAACGTAGTTTCCAACGGGCAACCGCTATAATTATTTTATCAAAGTTTATGTTTTGTTGAAAAATGTTTAATTGCTTGTCTATGTACGTCTAGTATGTGGTGATGAGATAGTGGTGCTAAATAGAACTGTGCAGTATATTGTCCACAAACTTGAGCTACTTTACAAGAGAATGGCCGTCGACAAGCAACCAGTCGTCACAACAGTAAGTACACCTGGTTAGCAGCTTCAGAGCTCAAGATAAGGTGCGATTTTGAGGATAATTCTGAGGTTTTCTTAGTTAAAATACATGTGACCTCATTTGAACCGTCTCGACGAGACGGTTCTAATGAGAAGTCACAATGTTTTTGATGGAGAAAGACTGAAAATTCTCTCTAATTATCCATGTTACTGAAATACTGAAAATTGTCTAATTATCCCTTTAACATCTTATCAGGAGCAATTTGTTAATGCTTTCCTTCAAAAAAGAAAAAATGACTTTCTGTAAAATCATTTCCACATGACAAGGGTTTCGCCGAGGCGGTTCTTATGAGGGGTTGCATTTACATTCTGGAAAATACAAAAAAAAACTAAACCTAAAAAGACAACATCCATCCATCCAATATTCGAGTAGGGTCGAGTCTAGTAACTCCGGACAGTGGTAAATTCTGACATACCATCGCAATCAGTGAAAACCCAGATCAGACGGCTCATAATGAGCCGTCTCATTTGGATTTTTACTGTTTGCCGAGTTATTTTTTTAATTCCAAAACAACTTGCATATAAAGGAAACAATGTCACTGTCCGAATTTACCTGCTGTCCGAATTTACCTGACGACCCTAATCGACAGATCGGTAAAATATTCACACCTTTATAGTGCCAGAAATGAAGACGAAGAATTCACATGCAAATTTCAGATGTTGAATCATGATGACAACCAAAGAATAAGACGAGGCGACTCAGTACGAACCGCCTCGTCTGGATCTATGCTGTTGCAAATTCAACTACATCTGGTGCTTTATGGGAGGTCCAAGTCGTCCAGGGAAGAAAAAATGAAGTCGATGGCCGTATTCGACTGGGCATTCCGTGCTTCACGATTCTTATAATTACCCTCAGAAGCAACTTCGACTGGGCGCTTCGTGCTTCACGATTCCTAATGTGAAACACTTTTTCTATAGAAAAAGTGTTTCACGCTAAGAATCGTGAAGCACGAAGCGCCTAGTCGAAGTTTTACAGGCATCTTTAACAAATGTTTGCACTTACTGATTTGATCACGCAAAATGTTACAACCTATATAGGTTTGCAAATGATCGGTTTCCCCCATTTGAAGTGAGTAGGTATACTTTCAGGGGCGGTAACCCTACCATTTCTTTGTCTCCCTTCTAGAGGGATTCATCGTCGTAAGAAAAGAATTTGCTGTTTCAGGAGCAAAATTCTTTACTCTTTACTTTAGTAGACCAGTGTTAGAAATTTGCGTCGCCAAAGGGATTAAAGTTGAGCCGCGCCAAAAAAAAAAAAAAAAAAAAAAAAAAAAAAGTGGCATTTGCGCCTGTGGCATTTGCGCCTATCAAGCACTCGATCAACCTGGGCATCTGCCCAGTCTAAGCAGTCTTAGCTGTCGGCATGGCATGGAGAAAGCTTACCCTTAGCTACCGTTTAAGCGCACATGGAAGACTCTGATCAGGCTGGGCGGATGCCCAGGCTGGTCTGAGTCTTCGCTGGGCGTACATGCCACTTTGTCCCGTCGCGGCTCAAATAAGAAGCCACAGAAGGTTGCTTCCTCCATTAAATAGGGAGAAAAACGGGTGTTAACATACACGTCAACAGATGTTTGCCTTTGCACAACCCAACACTACTTAAGATGTCCGACCGAGCAGGCTCGACAGTGGAACCGTCTAAGAAAAGAGTATTAGTGTGTGTTAGAACTTAATAAAAATCAAACTACCTTATAATTTATCCTTATTTTAATTCCAGTTACGATATGACCCAACAACAATGGTCCCGGCAGAGCTTGCTTTTAGACCGGTACGTCTCACAGCCTACTTGGAAGATGGCGTCAGGGAATATGAATCTGAGGTTCCTTATAAATTCATGGAACTGGCTAAAACTGCAGCACTTATGGCCCGGGAGTACTTTGAAAAGTTTGTCAGGCCGTGAGAATATTAATTTGTTAATTATCTGTTAATATGATACAAATATGATACAAATAAATGTTTAAAAAGCTGCTGTCTCGTTTCACTGGTTTCGAACGACAACCTATAGCAGTTCTGATGGTTTATGGATTGTATTTTGGTCATACCAGCCGACGGTAACAGAGGTTGTTTGCTAAAGAACTCTGTTCTGGGTACAATAGAGCTGCGACGCGAGAAAACCAACAAAGTGGCTGTGCGCCCAGCGCAGACTCAGATCAGCCTGGGCATCGGTCCAGTCTGGCCAGCATTTTGCTAAGCGCTTAAAAGCTACATGTAGCTAAGGGTCTAAGCTACCTCCATGCGTAGAGCGAATACTCTGAACAGACTGGGTGGATGCCCAGGCTGATTTGAGTCTGCACTGGGCGCACAAAAACTGTTGGTTTTCTCGTGTCGCGGCTCAATAAAATTCCGCCTTAAGTGGCATAAGAGCCTGGTTAACTATATAGCAGGCAACATTTAATGCTTTTTCAGATTTGATCAGTATTTGTTAGCAAATGCACTGAACAGTTTTTGCTTGGAAAATTGTTACAGAACTGTTCAAATGGTCGAATGTTTGGGGCAGAAACGGTACTTAAGGGCACAATGTTAACATCCAAAACCCGTATTTGAAACACCTAGAAATAACCAGCACGCACACTACGTTGAATCAACATTGATTCAATGTTGATGTTTGTTTAAAGTAGTTTTTTGGTTGTAGAGAAAATAGATTGGCTCTGACTTTTCTATGAGCCTACGACAAAGATCGGTGCTCTAGCCAATGTTGGAAGCATACAAAAACGTTCTCGACGCGTTATGGTTCTCGCAAAGGCTATCAGCCCTGCGCAACTGCAGTCTGATCAAACCTTTACCGTTTGTACACAAACCACCCAGCAGGCACATGGAGTCAAAATGACGTATTAACGTCCTGAGGCTGATGAGACGTCTCATCTGGATTTTCATTGTTTGCAATGATATGTCCGAATTTACCCGCTGTCCGCAGTTACCCGTCTCGACCCTAACTAACGGAATACCGTAATCTAATGTCTATATCTATACTGAACAAATATAAAAACTTGACGGTTTTTATTTCTTAATGTTAGCCAAACTAGCAAGTATGTAATGTATATATGGATGTTTTCATATTGGATAGACGTTTTGTTACTTAAATCATGAAAAATTATTGGTAATTTTTTGTTCTATTAGGAGTTATCTAACTTATTCCTATTTTGATAAATCAGATCAGAACTTTAATTTGCGCATGCGCAGTAGAAAGTTTTCTTGTACGCAATAAACAGTGAATACAGTCCACACAGAAAACACACCAAACGCTTATCTTAACAGTAATCACAACCTGAAAATAACGTTTAAAGATTCAAAACTTTCGGATTATCTCCCTTTGAATTAAACAGAGATTTTTTAGATGCCGTATTTTCTACAACAGTGCATCTTTTTTATTATTTCCTTCGAGATTTGTTTGATTGTCTTGCAAACTCAATGTCTTTATTACTAAATTTATTTGAAATCCATTTCTTAAACTGCCATAAAGACTTGAATGTGTAATGGGAATAACATTGAAACTGAGTTTCTGACTTCATAATGGCATGGACTGAGGTATTTCGCCAGGCCCTTGCGGCCTCCTAGTCGACCGTGCATCGGCATAATTTTAGCTAATGAGTCCATACAGACTGTGGTTAATAATGGAAAGGCATTGCCAACAGAATTTTTATCATTTAAGCAGACTTTAACAATTTAAAATTCGGTAATTGTTTTGTTTTGAGCATAGAAAACAGGAAAGTACCCTCGTGCCATTGATAATAGCCTCAAAATAGCTGTATCTAAAGAATCTTGAATATTTTGTTACTATGAATGCACAAAATGATTACGTTTTCTTAAATTAAAATAATTTTTATGTCTCACCTTTTCTCGACTACCGTAGGATGAAAAATAGCGACTGTCAAGTTTTTATTTTTGCTAAGTATACATAGCATTAAGGGGTATTGGTGCGTCATGGTTTTCCAGCCATTTTTACTAAGAAAGACAATGTTCGCTTTGGGAACTCCCTGGCCACTTTTTATCAGTTTTAAAGCAATTTGCCCAGAGGGTAGTAAAATCTGAATTGATCCCTATTGAGCAAGAGGGCAAACGTGCAAATGGTAGTTGCTGCCTGTAAATGTATTAAACTTGCATTCTGCATAGTATAACGCCCCAGCGGACACATGATGTAGATGCGACGTCAGTACGACGTAATTTCAACATGTGCCTGCTGGGGCTGACCAAGCCGGCCCCGAGGTTATAACTTCATGCTCAACTCAGCTGAGCATGAAATTTTCTCAGCTGATAAATATGATAATGCCAACTGATGTTGGCCTTTTCATATTAATAAGCAGAGAAAATTTCATACTTAGCTAAACTGAGCAAGAAAACAACTGTACTTATCAGTAATTTGCTATTTATTAGCAGGTAAAATTTCATGCTCAGCTGAGTCGAGCACGAAAGAAAGTTTTATATCAGGGCCAGGTCATGCTTCAGTACCCAGATCATCGGACTTTGAACTGCTCAGCTGCCATATTCCTGAGGTTGTCACATACTTGTATGTGGATACGCGCGTGTAAAAACGTTAAAATGTTGCATTAAACATTATTACAATGCCCATTACTGCAGTTATATTAACTGTAGTCCGGTTAAGGTGTACCGGTAAACCTGAACGTTTTTCCTACATTTTTGCGAAGTGGAACAACCAGTGACGTCCACTTTGCTTCCCGGGAAGACATAGCCCATCCAGATCAGGATATACATTTAACAATGAATTTGCTCCTCGGGGCAAAGTCTAGTCTCCGATAGTCAAGGGGTGCATAAATAAACGGCAGTTGCCTCCCCTGAAAGGATATCATCTTAAATATTTTGAGATGCAAAAGCAAACGATGTACACCTAGATTGGTAAAAACCGGGATCGAGTTCCCCAACACTTGCTGGGGACATTACGCCTGGAGAAAGTAGGAAAACGTGTATTATGGCATAAAATATGTATTTGTGGAAGCTTGTACATGTATTAAAAATTTGACTATTAAAACGATAGGGTGTTTTGAATGAAGTTAACTTTCGCATTGATAGACATGTATATTTATACCATAATTCAGCCGCGACACGACAAAGTGGCATGTGCGCCCAGCGAAGTCTCCGATCAGCCTTGGCTTCCGCCCAATTTGATCGGAGTATTCGGTGGCTTAGGGTCAAAGCTAGCTCTATGCGGACAGTGAAGACTGATCAGAATGGGCGAATGCCCAGGCTGATCTGAGTCTTCGCTGGGCGCTCATGCCACTTTGCTGGTTTTGTCACGACGCGGCTAAATTGACAATTTTTAACAATTTCACTGAGCCATTTTTTTGAGAACGTTGTCTTGCATACTGCATGTAGTCTATTTTTGGGTTTCAGTATTGAAAACTTGGCAATTACTTTAAGAATGAGAGGTTTTCTTCTAATGGAATAGTCTTGTGGTTTTAATTCCCGCGAGACACTAAACTTTGTCATTTATATAAAAACCGCCGGTGAACTCTTAGCACCTCTGTAGGTATTCATTATGTACAGTCTTTGTAATTTTCGTTCCCCTTTAGCTTAGTAATTAGTTCAGAGCTGTCTTTAATGAGAAACAACGGCCAAATAACCCGATAATTTAGTATTTCTGTAGGTCTCAGACGGAAACAAAGAATTACTCGTCGAATATGAAAATAATACAGGGGTCGTTAACCAGCAGACACGACAAAACCGACAAAGTGGCATGTGAGCCACGCGAAGGCAAATCAGCCTGGGCAATTTCCCAGTCTCATCAGTCTTCGCTGTCGGCCTGGAGGTAGCTTAGACTCGTAGCTACACTTGAAGCGCACGGCTAAGTCTTCGCTGCGTGCACTTGCCACCTTGTTGTTTTTGTCGTGTCGGTCTCAGTTTTGTTTTAGAATGTTCATCATCTATCTACAAAAAGTTTTTCTTCTTTTTTTTCTTTTTTTTTTTTTTTTTTTTTGCCTGATTTCTCAATTTTGTAGGTATTGTTTTACTGTCATGTTTAACCGACAGCTGAACCAATACTTAATTACCGTAATAATTCATGTGAGCCGCGACACGACAAAACCAACAAAGTGGCATGTGCCATCAGCGAGACGTAGTCTCGAACGTATTTCTGTTCTAGGGCATTTATGTCGGAACATCGGACGTCTTGGGCACTCGTTTACATCAATCGGAACGCCGCTCGGCCCATTCCGTGAATCGGAATTGGCCGAGCGTGCTCCGATCGTCTTTTGACTGGTTTCCATCTTTATTTTCCAAGTTATGCCAACATTTAAAAAGTGTTTAAAACAGCCGAACCCCCCCCCCCCCCCCCCCCCAGTAATCAGGCATATATGAAAGAGGTTGCTTTTATACATATGCACATGGTATTCTATCTTCGCAAGCCAAGGGTACTAAGTCCACTTTGTTCCTTACGTTACGTATGTAAAGAACAAAGTGCATTTAGTACTCTTGGCTTGCAAAGATGATGGTATTTCAGGTCACCAAGGCGTACTGAGAAATAAAACATGCTTTTACCATCCTTATATTTCAGGATATCATTTTTTTTACATTTGAAGTTACCTACACTTGCCTTAAGGTGGACGATCCCGGAAGAACTCTGTTCTTGCTTGTTTAAAAAACAAACAGAGTTATTGTTCATCATCAAATCGACTAACTGTGGAGTATATACAGTCATAGCGAGCATCGCGAGCGGGCCCGAAGGGCCCGCTAGCCCGAAGGGCGAGCTCTTATGGTAGGACATTAGTCAAAAGAAAATGTAGATGATGTTGCATATGTTGCTTCAGAAAACCATCGTTCGATTTCTCGACCGGAATTTACCTCCATATTATGGGGGCTGCCATTATGAATAAACAGGAAGTTTGATCGATTTCATGGTTGCTATTCTCCGTAGACACAAAGATAAACACATTCTTATTCACAAAACCTGATATGTGTATGTAAATAATTTTAACGTTCGACCGGAAGTTGAAAAATAAGCCGTGATGCAATCGTAACACTTCGGTCAATTCCATAGGCGAGGATGTCCGATTGCTGCGACGTTGACGGGTTACCGTAAAAAAATCCTGCATCGACATAGAACAGAATAGAATATACGGCCCTTCATAAGGGCTACAGCGATGCTCGCCAATAGGCAGTGCCTATTTTCATATTAATATACACTTACAATATCTACCGTAAAGATCCTAAGTTTTCGGGCACATAGGTCTGTACAAACAGTGGAAACTGAGATCAGACTGTTCCTTAGGAACCAGAATGATCAAGATCTTCACAGTTTCCATTCCATCTGCGCATTTTTGTCGACATTACTCTGTGGTAGAACCGAATAACAGGAAAATAAATAATAGGGCAAGGACCGGCTGTGCTTGCAGCAGGTGCAGAATTTGGGCAGTCTGTTTTGGGGATATTTTGAACTGAAACATTGTTTTTCTAGGAAACAAAACGATGAAATGTTTGTTTTTTTGTTTTATTCTTTAACATACGATGTAAGTTTTACTAAAATAATATGCATTAGAGACGTTCTCGGTAAAGCTGGGCCATTCGCGGACAAAAATGGCCATATATACAACCATTCCAGAATTCAAGAAAAAAACACGAACATAATGCTCATTATATCTGCTTCAAATCTTTGAAATATTTTCAGATAATAGTTTTAGATTACGGAATACCAACCTTTTTTAGAGACATACCCTAACAATTAGAAACGGCGTATTTTATGACATTATTAAGATACGTTGAAAGACGATGTCGCATACGGTTTCTTTGACATGCGAAGCATTGCACATTTACTAATCTACTGATATTTGATTATTTTGGCTGGTTTCAATTTAAAATGTTTTTCTTTGCTTTTTTGGAAGAAAGGGGTTTTCTGTGAAGCGCTGCTTAATCAAATGACGTCAACGCTTTCAAAACGTGGTCTTTGTGACGTTGTGACGTAGGTTACGTGTGACGTAGGTTACAGTGCACACTTTTTAACGTTTTTATACCATTTAATGTTTCAGCACATGAAATCTAAGCACACCATCTTGTAGCTGTTACTGGGCAGGATTTTGCACATGAGTTTCAGAGCGATTGCTTTGCTCAGTTTTAAGAAAAGTCCGTGACGTAAGGTTACATTCTTACAGAAAAATGCTGGGGTAATGTATTTTAAAGTGGAGTAAAATAAACAAAATTGAGCAAATTTGCACAAATGATATAAGATATTGAGGAACACATATTTCTTCGTGTGATCTTGTAAGTTTTATGATGCCGGGCCATTTTAGTTAATACGTGTATCTCGAATTTACCGCTGTGACGTAGGTTACATAAAATTTGCGACATTAGTTCCCAGTCTCATTTCGTAGCAAAAACTACCCTTTAGATATTGTTTAAGCGGGGAAATATGTAAGAAATCACCCGAATTTAATAATGGAACTCGATTTTCAGCAGTGATTTATCTTTTATAGCCGTGCGGCGTTCATATCTATGCAACGGCAATATTGCGACATTTAAAAACGTCGCATTTTAAACCAGGGTACATGTATCATTATTCGAGCCAGTGTTAAAAATGTCTAACAAAACGCATGCATGTGCTGGTACTTTTATCTACTTCTTTAAACAGAGGGCAACTTGTCAGAGGGTAAACAGGACCGTTATTTTGTGATTTAAAGAAAGGCAATACGAAGGACAAAATTAATAGCTAATGGCCCAGCTTAAATGAGAACGTCTCATAAGCATGCCCCATCGATTGATGATATTTTTCATGACGTTTTTCATGAAATTCAATTTTCTTGCATTTTTTCAAAGAATGTAAAAATATACTTATTAACAAGAAAACTGCAATTTTTTGTTATCAGTTTGTTTCAAATATCCTATATTACAGATTATATGATTTGCTGAAATGAAAGTGCATTCATGTGCTAGAGATATGAATTTTAATGGAAAATGTGTAAAAAAAGTATGTAGAAATACAAAATATTGTTTTCTAGGAAAACAAAACGGTGAAAATTGTTTTTTTCTTACCCAAATGTTTTATAGCTCTTTGGGTTATTTAGACGGTATAATGATTTGAATGCCCCGCCAATATTTCTATTCAGTATTCGTCTACCTTAAGCCACTGCCTATACATATTCCAAATAGAGTTATTCCCATCTTGTGTGTCATGTTTAGCAGTCTGGGGACTTATGGATTTCCGTCACGCATATTTGTGATGGTCAGCCATAATTCTTACATTTTTCAGTCCAACTCACTAAAATGGCAAATTAACCTACTGGCAGTGTTCAGTCTGACCTGTCTACACTTAAAATTAATATTTGG
Source organism: Ctena decussata (assembly GCA_963989385.1). Classification (NCBI taxonomy): domain Eukaryota; kingdom Metazoa; phylum Mollusca; class Bivalvia; order Lucinida; family Lucinidae; genus Ctena; species Ctena decussata. The sequence goes on along the minus strand of OZ022504.1, from coordinate 39,593,988 downwards.
TCCAGCCCTTAACTATTCTCAGTATTAACAGTTTTATTTTGGTTATGTCTGCAGAATTATGGTCAAAATTAGGCAAATATCGCTGTGCATTTGACATGTTTTATTTCCAAGAAAAATAGATATTTACTTTCAATTTTTTATAAAGTGTTACGATCAAAATTGTCTACAATGCTTGCTTTTTTGTAACGGATGCTAACCGTACGAGTTACACAAGGTTTTGCATCAGTTACGCGACAGAAAAGTACTTGGGGTTTTTAGCCTTTGTTATGGTCAGCCATAACACCAGAAGAAACCAACGTTATGGCTTTCCATCACGTTTCATCCTTCGGACATGTAGTGACATCTTGTGCTAAAAATTTCAGTAATTATGTTATGGTAAGCCATCATGTCAGTTCATTTAAAATGCATGGTTAACCATCACAAATATGCGTTATGGAAATCCATAAGTCCCCAGACTGTTTAGGGGTTTGAAAGTAAATACAAATGAGCCGCGACGCGACAAAACCAACATAGTCGTTGTGCGCCCAGCGCAGACTCAGATCAGCCTGGGCATCCGCCCAGTCTGATCAGAGTCTTCGCTGTCCGCATGGAGGTAGCGTAGACCCTTAGCTACTCTCTAAGCGCTTAGCGAAGATTCTGATCCGACTTGTTGGATGCCCAGGCTGATCTGAGTCTGCGCTGGGCGCACAACCACATTGTTGATTTTCTCGTGTCGCGGCTCAAATGAATTGCAAATAATTGGCCAAAGGGAAGCAGGTCAAAGGGTGGGGTTAAATATGCTCTCCACAGAAGATACACATTGCACAGAAACATAAATGAAACATATCTGTCAATTTACTATACTTGGATTATACACTAACCGATTCCGGTAAGAAAACGAGAAAATATGAAGATAATCAAGGGAAAAGATACATGCTTCAGTCAACTCTCGATATCTCGAAGACTGATATCTCAAAGTACCCTCTTCTATTCAAGTAATATTCATTAATTGTAGTTTGGACACATTGCCTTTATTTTTCCTTACATTTCAACACCTACTGTCTAAAACTGCTGGTATCTCTAAGTTTCTGGGACCAGAAAATTTACTTTGAGATATCAGTAGTGTGGAATGAAATTGGATTTTGAGATATCGAGAGTTGATTATATTTCATACCAAACTATAATGCTAAAGAACTGGAAATGCTTAATTGGAATTAGCACCCAAAATATATATTGATAAAAACTTTTGGTGTAGTTTAAAGGGAACATTATTTGTGAAAGAAAGCCATTTAGACCTTGCTGAATCAAAAGGTTTACACGAATACAATATTGTGCGCGGCCCAGCAAGTGACACATCACAAAAACGAATTTATTCCAGGAGCCAACTATTTCCTGTAAGAGTATACCCCATGATAGAAGGGCTATGTTTCCCTGGGAAGCAAACATGAAGTCACAATAAATGAATCCTTCCGTAGCATGGCAGAAAAACCTGGTGTACCCTATGGGTACTAAGTCCACTTTGTTCCTAACATACCCTTCGCCAGCCAAATGTACTATGGCCACTTTTTGTCATACATCTCTCCGCTGGCTAAGGGCATTAAGTCCACTTTCTTCCAACCCTACATCCCCATCTTCGCAAGCCAAGGGTACTAAGCCCACTTTGTTCCTTACGTACTCCTCCATCTTTGCAAGCCAAACGTACTAAGTGCACTTTGTTCCTCACGTGCTACCCCATCTTCGCATGCCAAAGATACTAAGTCCGCTTTGTTACTCACGTACTACTTCATCATCGCTGAGTGCACTTTGTTCCTTAAGTACTACCCCATCTTCGCCAGCCAAGGGTACTAAGTGCCTTTTGTTCCTCACGTTCTCCTCCATCTTCGCAAGCCAAGGGTATTAAGTCCACTTTGTTTCTTACGTTCTACTCCATCATAGCCAGCCAAAGGTACCAGCTAAGTGCACTTTGTTCCTTATCTTTTGTTCCTTACATTCTACTACATCATCGCCAGCCAAAGGTACCAGCTAAGTGCACTTTGTTCCTTATCTTTTGTTCCTTACGTTCTACTACATCATCGCCAGCCAAAGGTACCAGCTAAGTGCACTTTGTTCCTTATCTTTTGTTCCTTACGTTCTACTACATCATCGCCAGCCAAAGGTACCAGCTAAGTGCACTTTGTTCCTTATCTTTTGTTCCTTACGTTCTACTCCATCATCGCCAGCCAAAGATACTAAGTGCAATTTGTTTCTTACGTACTACTACATCATCGCCAGCCAAAGGTACTAAGTGCACTTTGTTCCTTACGAACTACCCCATCTTTTGTTACTTCTTCGCAAGCCAAGGTTATCAAGTCCACTTGGTTACTTACGTACTACTCCATCATCGCCAGCTAAAGGTACTGAGTGCACATTGTTCCTTACGTACTACACCATCTTTGCAAGCCAAGGGTACTAAGTCCACTTTGTTCCTCACGGACTACCCCATCATCGGAAGCCAAGGGCCCTAAGAGCACTTCGATCCTTACGTACTACTCCGTCATTGCAAGCTAGAGGTACTAAGTCCACTATGTTCCTTACGTACTAACCCATCTTTGCAAGCCAAGGGTACTATCTTCACTTTGTTACTTGCATACGTAAGGCTTTGTTCCTTACGTTTGTAAGGAACAAAGTTGACTTTGTACCCTTGGCTTGCGAAGATGATACGCAAGGAAAAAAGTCGAATAAGTACCCTAGACTAGAAAAGATGGGTGTACCCATAGACTTTAGCAAAATATTCTGCGATATTTCTTATTCCTCATTCAAAACATGGTAAACTTGTTACTCTCATTAAAACCACCTGTTGCAGGCGAATAAAATATGTGGTCGCAATACGTTTTAAAGTCTAATACAGTCAACTCTCGATATCTCAAAGTCAAATTTTATTCCAAACTACTGATATATCTCAAAGTAAATTTTCTGGTTCCAGAAAATTTACTTTGAGATATCAGCAGTTTGAGATGAGAAGAGTTGAAAAGTAAAGAATTATGTCCTAACTATAATTTTTGATATAGGGGGTACTTTGAGATTATCAGTGTTCGAGATATCGGGAGGACTGTAGTTCAAACCACCACCCTGTAAGGACCTCCACACAGAAAAAAAACAGCAACTGTCTGCCAGGCTCTTTACCGTAGAAAGTACGGGACAGCACCGTATTCTTTAAAGAGGGAAAATAACTTCATTGTATAAAGACCTAGTGTAAATTCCGCATTTGAATGTTTATTGATTATAAATTTGAAAGAAAATAAAAGCGGTTAGAGCAAGAAGTCGGTTTCCATATTAAAACATACGGTACTATCCCGTATTTTTTACGGTAAAGGGCCTGGCAGTAAAAAATTTCCGAAGATTTTACGGTACAATAACTGGAAATCAGCTGCCAGTCCATTTCCCGTTATTTTTTGCAGGAACCGTCGCTCACAGTAAGATAGATAAGGTCAGGTGTTGCTTTAGTCATGTAGCCCTTCAACACTATAAAGATATTTTCGAGTGCGGCCAGTTAACATGACACTCGTAAAAATAACGGGAAATGGACTGGTATCTGGTTGCCAGTTATTCTACCGTAAAATCTACGGATTTTTTACAGTGCAGTTGCACATATACCACCCTTACCAGAAAATGTCAACTTTAGCACGAAATATTTCGCAATGAGCGCGGTCTACACTGGTCAGGGTGGTATAAAATAGTTATACCATAGTTTGTCCGCATGTACGGATAGTTATACCATGGTTTGTCCGCCTGTACGGCAGATAATCCACTCGCTAAAGCTTGTGGATTACCTCCTCGTACAGGCAGACTACCCATGGTATAACTATTACGCCTTTACCGTAAAGCCTATATGGGATATCTTACAGTGTCGTCTGATCAGTCTTATTTTAGCTCGCCAAGACAATCTATTCTAGGGATTGGGGCAGATAGGTCAGAGCAAAAAGTGCACAACCAGATCAGGTCCCGAGGTTATAAAACTTTGTTCATGCTCAGCAGAGTTGAGCATGAAATTTTACCTGCTAATAAATAGCAAATTACTGATAAGTACAGTTGTTTTCATGCTCAGTTGAGCTGTATATGAAATGTTCTCTGCTTATGAATATGAAAATGCCAACATTAGTTGGCATTTTCATATTTATCAGCAGAGAAAATTTCATGCTCAGCTGAGTTGGGTACGAAAAAAAAATTATAACCTCGGGGCCAGGCTTTCCTAAAGGAGCAGTCTTAGAAGGAACTACACTATTTGCTGTCCCCTCTGCAGCCTTTGGACGCTTAACTGCCACCAAACTTTTCATGACAATAATTATTATAGGTGTCCCACATTTTAGATTTTTTTTACGATAAGATTTATTTCCTAATGGAACGGGGTATTTTTGCTTATAATTAGCAGCACGTGGAAATGTACGTTAGATAGTGTGCGATCAGAAGACTCAGATCAGGCTGTGTATATGCTAAGTCCGATCAGAGTTTTGTCTGTTCCCGTATATATTGTACTATCGATGATTCCTGGAAATTCTTAAATACTTAACGAATATACTGATCGGTTTGTGCAACTGAGCAAGATGATTTAAGTACTTAAAATATGCACATTGCATAAGATCCCTTTTTATGCCACGCCGATTTTTTCTCCTTTGAAAAGGAGCGAAAGAGAATATCGACAAGGCTAGGATTCAAATTACCCGAAGTATCTACCTTTTGTTTTTAATCAGTATTCGGCTCATTAATTTCACTAAAATCAGTTTAAAATAGCCTTTAAATTACTGTCGAACCACTTTGTTTATATTGCCATGTGGTTACTAAGTAGAAACAAAAGCCCTTCACCTATGCTGAATAAGTATGTTTCTAAACGAGAGAAAATGAACATAAAAAATAAAATGATCTAATCTATAATGGAAGCAGGTATGATAATATCTTAAATTTCGTATTTTGTTCCAATAAATAACGAAACCAAGTCCATGATTATTTTTTTGCTATTGACAATTTAAAATGGTCTATTATATCAATTAAATATGCCAACTTAAAATATATAATATAACATAATTTATAAAATAAAATTGCTGAAAGTGCCACAATGGTAAATCGCTAAAAGGGTTGCATGTTTATTGTTACTTCATAGAAAAGTCGCAACCTGAAAATATAAAAAAAAAAAGAAAAGAAAAGATGCTGAAATGAATTTTGAATAATATTACAAATTTACCCATACAATTTGTAAAAAAAAAAAAACTTTGAAACAGCGTTGAATCAACGTAAATTCAACATCATGACAATGAAGCACAGTTGAATCCACGTTGCTTGCCTGTTGGGAAAAAAATACATCGTATTTTTTCTGTTGTAAGACGGGAATTCATCCTTCCAAACACACCACAAATATGTAAATCAGTCTCGTGAAAATTCACCTATAAATATTTTTTTCTCTTCGAAAGCAATCCCAAAGATCTAAGTTCGTCTTACAAGACGGGTCTATATCTTTGAGACTGTCTGTTGAGAAGGGTTTCAAAACAATCCGAAAGATCCAGATCCCTCTTACAAGACGGATCTATAACTTCAAGATTGTCAGTTTGCAAGGGTTCTAGAACAATCCCAAAGATCTAGATCCGTCTTACAAGACGGATGTAGATCTTTGAGATTGTTTTGGAAGGGTAACCACCGTCTTATAACTGAATAAATGTAGAAATACATCTTTCAGATCAGGAAGAAGATCGTATTTACTCCCTAAACCTTCCGCCAGACCCACCCCAGCCTCAGCTGCAACAGTGCGTATCCACACGGAGACAGGAACAGGAAAATAACTTACTATTTGTTTCGTCTGAAGAATCAGTAGAACATCCACTAGCGCCTCAGTTCCATAGGCCTTTACCACCTAAATATCTTAAACCAATTTCTCCACGGGCAACAGGAAAGAAACAGAAGTCTTCTATCCGTAAGCAAGCTCTCTCGCAAAACCGGCGGCCGTTATCTCCACGTGGGCTACCTAAACATGAAGCAGACGAACCTCGCCGGAAGTTGCAGGATGCAGACCTGCCTCACCGGAACTTTCTGGACTCCTCAAGTACGGGCGATTCTGGGAAATCTACCTTATCGGAAGGTTCAACTGACTACCAAAAAGATGAAATTCTAACTGTGCGCAAGAAAATCAGCAAACCAAGGGCGAAGGTCCCAACAGAAGCCAAGAAAGACGGTAAAGTTGAAATAATAGGATAGCTAGCACTTAGAGCAAAAAATAGAAATAGTTGAATTTGCAAACACTGTTGATCCTAATGAGGCGGTTCTTCTGGGTTGGGCAATGTTTCTTTCCCGTAGAAATGTATGCTGATTTCGCCACAGGATTATCCATTAAATTGACCGCAACACGACAAAACTAACAAAGTGGTATGTGCACCCAACGAAGACTCAGATCAACCTCGGCATCCGCCCAGTCTGATCAGAGTCAGAGTTGTCCGCATGGATTTAGTTTAGACCCTTAACTACCCTTTATTCAGACAGCGAAGGCTCTGATCAGACTGGGTGGCAGTCTAGACTGATCAGAGTCCTCACTGGATGCAAATGCCACTTTGTTGTTTTTTTCGTGTCGCGGCTCAGTTGCTTTAATGTACTCTGTATTACACTTGTAATTACTATACCTTTGTAGCGGCTTTTATCCTCATTAGAATCGCCTCAATTTAAACATACTTTGCAAAACCTACATTGTCCTCTTCGGACCTACTTAGGGGCACAATAGACATATTATGAAGAAATGAACTGTAGCCTAAAATTTTCGCCGTAACCAATCCTTCCTCCCTCCGCCCACTGCATCCTTCACTCATCTAGACCTATCTGTTTTCAGTTGTGGACAGGAAACTCTTTACGAAGAGTAAATCTTCGAGAAGTAAAAATCATCCCGCCAGAACAGTTGCCCCATAGGGACTGTATCTTTCTATCCAAACGAAATTCCCATGGTCGTCATTTTTCACAAAATGTAGTTCGTAAATTGCCTCCTGACAGAGTCCTTTATTTTGCTATGGAGTGGAGGCACTGGTCAGATGTCTGTTGTCGAGGGGGTCTTTGTGAAATTGTCATCTCCGTTATTGTAGAATAAAGGCGGTTCCGGCTTGCTTGTCTGACACCTCTTTAAAGCAACTAAAGATACGCCAAGCCTAAACCCACTGCGGTAGTACATTTGTAGCTATGGAGCTGTGACATCAACCATACAATGCAGTGTTCCAGATTAGAAGGGGTGGTGGGGATAATTTTCCATATTTCTGCATAAAAACAAATGTTGTGACCTTTCCTTTATTTAGAACCGTCTCACAGAGACGATCCAATGAGGGTCACAAAGTAATATTTGATTGAGAAATAAGAAATTATATCTCAAAACTGTCATACAAAAACGGAAAAAAAAACTTATCTAGAGTTCTGACAATGTATGCCGCGCGAACCAGAATATCGGATGGTATCATGAATCTTGCTTGTTTTAAAGTTGAGACTTCTCTGACATAATTTTCAATAACCTGTAAAGCGCAAAAACGTGAATTTGCAAACAACCTAGATCCAGGTGAGTGGCTCATAATTAATCGCCTCATCTGGATCTTCACTGTTTGCACTCTAGTCCGTTTTAATTCTGAATTCGGTTTAGTCGAAACATTTTTCTAATGTTGTACAGTAATACCTAAATTTTGTCATCTTCTTTTAGGCATTTTATATGTTAAAATCTACTGAATATTCATGTTTCAGTTGTACGAGATGACACTGCGATTTTGCGGAAACACTTGATGAATGCCATACAATCGAAGAGAGATGACGCGGAATCAGTTTATTCCTACCTGTCTTCAAACAAAGAATACCTTCCTTTGGACATTGTCACAATGACACCACAGAAAACAGATGGCGATCCATACAATACAGCGTTTACAGAAGCTAAGCTGAAATCACTTGAAAATGTGTTCAAAGACAAGGATACCCATTTCAAGAGGATCTTTATTCAAGGGGAAGCTGGTTCTGGGAAGTCTGCTTTTCTACAAAAGATTTTCCGAGACTGGATACACGCACATAATAAACTTGAAAATCAAAAGATTGAAACCTTAAATTCATACGAACAAATACTGGTTAGATACCTATTCGTTTTGTGCATTCCTCTCGATAAGGTTAGTGATGAGAAACGCATCGAAGATGTCTTGTCAAAACATGTGTTAGGTATAGACTGTCCCGTCAGTGCAAAAGATTGTTTGAAGCTAGTTAGTAAACATCAAGCCAACGTTCTTTTCTTACTTGATGGTTACGACGAGTATTCTGAAGTATCGGTCGCAGTTGATGAATTACTACAGGGAACAGTTCTTGCAGACGTTACCATTGTATTAACTAGTCAAAGTTGGAAGCTACAGGAGCCAAAAGTTGCAGACACATACGATAGACTTATAGAAATAAAAGGCTTTACGGATGAATCTGCAAAAGATTTCGTTTCGAAATTCATGTCGAAGAAAGTTAAGGTAAACGACATTTACAATATTGTAAACCAGATATGGAAATTAATGGAACTATTCGAAAACAAAACACCGAGTAACAATCCTTTGATCTTTTTATTTGCGTGTGTTGTTTGGCTTGAAAAATCATCAGTGCCATGCAAACGATCTGATATTTACATAGAAATGACCAAATGTTTACATGATATGTTTACAAGGGAAGCGTCGGATGTTAGCTCCAAATCCAGAAAAGAGAAACTAACAGATGAATCTAAGCCAAAGCCAACTTTTCAAGGACTACTGGTAAATGTAGGAAAGATAGCATTTAGATGTCTTTTGACCAGAAAACAATGTCCGAAACGAGTTCCTTGTCATTGGTTTGATCAGCCTCTGTACCAGGACTATCTCAACCTTGCTTTAGAATTAGGATTAATACAAGAAACAAAGGGTATCCACAAGCAAAAGGAAGTTTCTATAGCTGCATTTGTTAACAAATCTGTTGAAGAATATCTAGCCGGTTACTATCTGTGCAATGTAAATGACACTTCAATAGTCTTTCATGAACAGGCCGCGATCATCGAATTAATCAACGCTGGTAAAATTGAAAAGTCTTTTGTGTATAAATTCTTAGATATTTTAATCTTTGTGTCGGGGATCAATCCTCTGATAGCCTGCGAGTTACTGACGATCCTCATTCCGGACATGGAATCGGATTCTGTAGTCATGGAGAAACTCTACAGATGTGGGCAAGAAATGGATTTGCTGGATGGACTTAGGCTGCCTTTTAGGTGTTTGCTTTTTGACAGAAATATATCTGAAACACTGTTAGCACTCTGTCATGAGACGTTAGAGTATTTATCATTCGCTAATTGTCAGCTTAGGGGCGCACAAACTAAACCAAACAATCAGGCTGATTCTATTAATAGCCAGTTAGATAAGTCAGGCAAACAGGCTGACGGTGGTAAAAGCCAACTGGACAAGTCCGCTAGTGGCAGCAGCCAACCTGGCTGTTACCACAATCAACATCATAATCAGACATTGTTTACATCTTCGGAAAATTTGCAGAATTTAAAATTTCTGAAATTAGATCATGTGAATTTTTCTGATGTAACATTGTCAGTGACGACATTGCCAAAACTTGAAGCAATTACACTCCGTGCAATATCACCAGCTGGCAAAGCACTTGTGGAAGTTCTGACTAAAGTGAAATCGCCGGTACTAGAAGAAGTCACAATAGACTATTGCAATTTCACTGACGAAGTTGTAAGCTTTCCGAAGGTCGAGTCTTTAACCGCTTTGAATTTAGGAAACTTAAAACTTTGTTCAAATTCATGGAAAAGTTTATTGCAGTCTTTGGAAAGTTTGCCAAACCTTAAGTCCCTGACATGTCTTAAATCAACAGTCTCTGGAGACGGTGTACAAATCCCAACACTTAAAACTTTGACAAAACTGGAACTGCATTCGCTAGAGTTTGACTCTGATAAGTGTCGCACAGATTTCTATTCGTCAGTAGCTATCTTAGAATGTCTGGAATTGATAGAAGTTACGGCTATGAATGTGAAGAAATTAATAACAAATCTAGAAGCGTTGCCTCGCTTGCAACGAATGTCATTAAATGAAATCGTTTTTCAATCAGCGGTCAGCTTTTCAAAATCAAAAGTAAGTGTATTAAACCTGAATCGGTTAACATTTGAAGATCACTGTGGGCAAAACTTTGTGTCGTCTATGGGTAACTTGCTGAATCTGACAATACTGACGATAAGTTATTGCAGTTTTGAGAGTGAGAACATAAACTTTCTGAAGTTGAAGTCGTTGAAGAAGATCTCGCTTGTGAGGAACGCGATGACTTCGAACTGCTGGTGTGTCAGTATTTTCTCTCTGGGTCAGTTGGAGAATCTAGGGATACTTGAAGTGGTTTATGTCGAAGATGAAGAGACCAACGTTGGTGCGCTGGTTGAAGATATGGTTGATCAGAGAAGTCCCGTTCCAAAAATAGTGTCCTTCACAAAATCAGGACGGGAGAAATCCATCATTGTTGACTTTACAAATAAAGAATCTCTGATGCAAACAGGGTCTTGTTGCACTCAGTGATTCAAAGGGTGACAAAATACGGGCTATATTGTATGCACAAGAAAGACACATAACAATTGCGCATGCCCAAACCAGACTGCGCGTATGCGCAGTCTGATCAGAGGTTGCACAGGTTGATGCGAAATGTACAATCAGATTTATCGCCTATGCGCTTTGCAAATGTCAGAGCAGATTGTGCATAGGAAAGAATGACATGTATTTCTGTGTTTGAGTATGAACAGCAAATTGTTAATGTTAATTAACCCTTTGTAGACAGAGACCCCGTTTTGGGGACATATGTAAACAGTGCAGACCTTGTTCAGATGCCACAGAACGCGGCGTCTGATCAGGGTTAACATTGTTTGCTTACAGGAATTTCTTTGCAAAATACAATAACAGTGAAAACATTCTCCAGAAAACCCTCGAACAAGAAATGGACTCATTCATTTCATAAGGATGGACGAGTCCACTAGCCAACAAAGGGTCAAATGATTAATGAATATCTATTTAACTATGAACCTGCTTTTTTGTGTTGTTTTAAGTTTGACTATTAAATAAATACATTTTTTTATTTATGGTTCTTTATTTAGTCTGTGAGAAAAAAAAAGAACTACAATTTTGGAATCAAGTCAATCTGTGTTCATGTGCCACTTCCCTTGCGCTGTTAAGGGTCCCAAAATCTGTTGCGATTGAGCAGTGAAAAAAAGAAAGAAAAAGAAACGATTTTTCTCCTAGAATTGCCTTAAATCGGACAAGGGAGAAAATGTTTAAGAACGACAAGCTTTTATAACAAATATGCGGACGAGCTAAAAATTGCGTAACTAAACAAGTTTGTGTGCCCAGTTGGTAAGCATCTAGAAGCAATTAAGCAGGTTTAATCTGCAAACTTGCCTATTTTTATTGCTTCCAGATGCTTACCAACTGCACACACAAAGATGAATCAATATTGACTCAACCTTGATTCAACGTCTTGACGTTGAATCAAGGTTGAATTAATGTGGATTCAACGTTGTGTGCCTGCTGAGCTTTCTCTTTAAGGTGTTTGTGTACATCTCCATGTCTTTCTGCTATTTTTACAAAGAGGAACAACTTTTGGGGCTTCCTGTTTGCTTCCCTGGAAGACGAAGCCCTTCTAAATATGGCTAACTCTGTAAGGAAAGAATTTGCTCCGAGAGGAGCAAATACTTTCTTTGACGGGTTGGCCCTTATTGTGAAGGGAGCCAAAATGAAAATACTGGAGATGCTTCCCCTCAAAATGTATCCAAACGCCTTAACAATTTCTAGGTAGGATAAGGTACCAGCATGAGAAAAACGAACGAAAGAAATTAGAATTTTATTGTGTGCCCGCCAACAGCATTTAACAGGTGTAAAAATATATCTCTAGTATACATATGAGCCACGACACGAGAAAACCAACAAAGTGGTTGTGCGCCCAGCGCAGACTCAGATCAGCCTGGGCATCCACCCAGTCTGGCCAGAGTCTTCCCTAAGCGCTTAAAGGAAAGCTAAGGGACTAAGCTACCTTCATGCGGACAGCGAAGACTCTGATCAGACTGGGCAGACGCCCAGGCGGATCTGAGACTGCGCTGGGCGCAAAACCACATTGTTGGTTTTGTCGTGTCGCGGCTCATATTTTAAAAGTTGTTGATTTCAAAATCCTACTTTATGAATTTACTCTTTAACTCATTTTATCTGAAGTCGAGTTTTCCCTTTTTTAATCTTGACAGTCTGGAACCAGTGCTCCAAATAAAAAGGGGTATCTGGGATATTTAGGAATATTCTTTTTTCATATTTCTTCATAAAAATATATGTTGTGACCCCTCATTAGAACCGTCTCCCTGAAACGTATCTAATGAGGTGTTCCAACCTATATTTAAGTCGAGAATTAAACAAATAATATCTAAATTATCCTCAAAACCCACTTTATCTGGAGTTCTTACAGTAACAAACAATGAATAAAATATTTTAGAAGAAATATCATTCGTTTGAAAAATAATCAGGCCAGGATATAGCAAATTTCAAATGAGCATTAACTACTAAGACCGGTCCGCAAGGGTATATGTACATTCATTACCCTTGCAAACCGGTCTTGATAGTTATAAATGTTATGCTTTATGGACCGGAATGGACAAAGAAAATGTAATAGTTCCTCACAAAACTACTTAGTAAATGCGAAACCTGAATCACCTAGCTTCGTCGGAAATGAGTTAGGGCTCACATGCTTTGAATCAGTGGTGAAATTATAATGTGTCTTCTCTCCCTGACCACAACTGGTAGTAAGATAATAACATGAATGTCCTGACTGATAGTGTAATGATAACATGAAATCCCCATTTACAGTTAAGGGCAAAAAGTAATTTCACAAAAATGTTTTCCCATAGACTTCAGTGTATTTGAGCCGCGACATGAGAAAACCAACGATGTGGTTGTGCGCCAAGCGCCGACTCAGATCAGCCTGGGCATCCGCCCAGTCTGATCAGAGCCTTCGCTGTCCGCACGGAAGTAGCTTAGACCCTTAGCTACCCTTTGAGCACTTAACGAAGAGTCTAGTCAAACTGGGCAGATGCCTAGGCTGATATGAGTCTGCGCTGGGCGCACAACCACATTGTTGGTTTTCTCGTGTCGCGGCTCATTTAAATGTTTACAAGAAAATTAATTTTGGCAGTTCTCCCGGGCCAAGCATAAAATAATTACCATGGTTGAAAAGCTAAATGAACAATGCAATATACATTATTTACAGAGCCAAATTTTGTCCACTCAGTTTCAAGATACAGGTTGTCAAATTTAGTGCAAATTTTGAAATCAACAAGTTTTCATTGACATTAAAGGCGACGTAGCGAAAAAAAAAATGGACCAAAAATACAAACGTTATAGTTAAAGTCATGCTCTTTAAGTATAAGTTGCACGACTGCACGACTGAACTGAAAGAAATACATGTATATTTCGTGCATTATATGTTTCGCTTTCTACCAGTACTAAAATGATTGTAATCCGATCAACAGAATTTCCAGTAAACATGAAAATACACTGAAGTCTATGGGAAAACCGATTTTGTGGAGATACTTTTGACCCTTGGCTGTATAAAGCTTAAGTTTTCTCAAACAAACAGTTTATTTATTTTCTAAAATAATTTAACTCATTGTTGAGGCACATATGCGGTATTTGATAAAGCAAGGTACGAGCAAAATGACAAACAGTGTAGAACGAGATGGCACGGTTCTTTAGGTATATTGGTACACCTCGGTGTTTTTCCGTCACTATTTTTTTACGAAGAGAAAACAACTTTTCTGACCTATTTGCTTTTCTGGATGAAACTTATCCGACTTTGGGTCAACTCTTAAAGAAAAGAATTTGCTCCCGAGGAGCAAATTCTTTTCTTTATGAGTTGACCCTTGTATTGGAGGGAGAGAAAAATGAAAACTGCAGAGTTGTTTCCCCAGGAGGTGGACATGTTCACCTCAAGCCGTCTCATCTGAGTCTTCACTGTTTACAAAAGTGTCCCAATTGCTCCGTCATACGGGAAGCTTTAACCAGGTCTAAATTTATCTAAAATATTTTCTTTGGCAGCTGTTTTGGCCCATTTGATTGTCTCCCCTTGCCAGCCGACTACATTCTTCCCAGCATCCGTGCTGGCTTTTTGGTTTTCGTTTTTCAACCAATTATACAATGGCTGGAAATAAGTTTTAATGGCCGCCGCGCTGATGTCACGTGACCCTGTCAGATCCTCCATTGCTTCCTGCCATGGCACCGACTTACCAAGCGAAAGGGTGCTTCTGGAAAATATGAAAATGACTCTTTTACATTTATGTCTGCGAAGAATGAACAGTGAATGATTTGGACATGAACTAAATGTATGTTCGTATGACCATGAACTAAATGTATATACCGAGCACATTTCGCCATTTTAACCCTTAAAACGCCGCAACAGCAGACGAAAAAATTTACGTCTGCAAAATTTCCAAAAAATGTTCCGTGCATGCTATATCATATTGAGAATTCAAAGACTAGAGGGCAAATAGTGAAGACCCAAATGAGGCGGCTCATGACGAGCCGCCTCATTTGGATCTACGCTGTTTGCAAATTCAACTGTTTTCGATTTTTGCGTATTAAAGGTAAATACGGTGGCTAAGTACAAGTACTAAAATGTCAGACTAACATTTTTATGCTAAAATATCATTTGTCAGTTATGGTATTTGAAAACGAAGGCTGACTAGATGATTTGGGCAATGATTACGACCCTTTTAACTGTATTTCAGCTATTTCGGGCCCATATGGAATAGATGAGATGATAATGCTGAAATAATCCGGAGACTACAGAGAAGCATGACCTTAGCCTGACTCAGTCCAAGGTCTTCTGGCTTATGAGTCCAGACAGTCGAGCCCTCCCTGCTATGTTTTCACCTCCCAAAAACAGATTTCCGGGGCCGCGTAGCCCAGTCGGTAGTGCGTCTGACTCAAGAGCCAGAGGTCCTGGGTTCGATACCCGGTCCGGCCACGTACTTTCGTTTCTCCTTCCGCTGATTTAAGAAGGGCAGTTGTCAGTTACTGGCGAAAGTATGTGAACTTAGTATTCATTAGCCGCTTAAAAGTTCAAAGCCTGCCCAGGAATAGTCTGGTCATAGCTGTTTACCGTGGACGTAAAGCAACAAAACAACAACCACCACCAAAAACAGATTACTGCTTTTGACGTGTCTGCCTCCCTTCTATTAGGGAGCGACTCTTAAGTGAAAGAATTGGCTCTTTAAAAAGAGCATGTTCTCGCCTTTAAATACAACCTTCTTAGAGAAGGACCAACCATGCAAGCAAATACTATTCTGCTACCCTTTGTCTTCTTCGTACAATAGCGGCAACCCCATAAGGGCATAGTCATACACCTTAATTGAGTCGCGACACGACAAAACCAACAATGTGGTTGCGCGCCCGGCGCAGACTCAGATCAGCCTGTGTATCCGCCCAGTTTGACCAGACTCTTCATTAAATGTTTAAATGGTAGCTAAGGGGTCTAAGCTCCCTCCATGCGGACAGCGAAGGCGGATGCCCAGGCTGATCTGAGTCTGCGCTGGGCGCCCAACCACTTTGTTGGTTTTGTGGTGTCGCGGCTCATATATTAGTTTGACACTTATTAACTCACTTAAGGAGGTCCCCAGCTTCTTTGGACTGGTAAAAATCACAGTTGTATAGTTCGCCCTCGTGACCACTAGCGTTACACATCGCCTCATAAAATTGAAACTGGATTATGAAGCTTATAAAATAGCTGAAATAAAATGTTAAAAACTGTCACAAACAATTAATTTAGTCCAACAGCTCAGATTGAACATAATTATTATTAAGAAAAATGCAGACCAGCATCAAACTACCATGCGGTCTGGTCAAGGTCTTTCTTCTTAAAAATGTCTGATGAAACACATGCTAATTTATGACTGAGCCGCGACACAATAAAGCCCAGTGATGACTCAAATCAGCCTGGGCATCCCCCCAGTCTGATTAGTCTTCGTTGTGAGCTTAAAGGGTAGCTAAGGGTCTAAGCTATATCTATGCCGACAGCGAAGACTCTGATCAGACTGGGCGAACGTGCCACTTTGTTTTCTCGTGTAGCGGCTCATGAATATACGGTAAAAATTCTATACACTGGGGCACCTCAAATAATTACCATAATAATTATTGTCCTGAAAATGGATCAGTTTTGTCTCACAATGCAGTAATACGCCCAAAATATGGAGAAGGAATGGTAAAACAGTGTAGGCCCTGATAAGAATACTGCTCTGGGTTTGCACCTATTGCTAAGATCTGTCTGCCCTAATACTAAGGATTTTTATGGTATCCATTATGTTCTAACAGAAGACTTTCACAATGATATGACCAGGTCGTTTCGTAACTATGACATGTTTTCGTTCCATAACAGCTCTTTTCCATTTCGTAACAGCCCTTGTATATACATAGGTAACCAGGGGTGATAAGTATGCTGAATGCTGTTTCATTATTCTGTGATATACAATAAGGAGCTATATCTGCATAAGCGTTACTGAAGGGATATAAGTCGTTTCATGCCAACGATTAAAGCGGCATGGTTTTTGTCCCTCGCATATTCGAAGAAAAGCCTGGGGTCATGGTATTTGACTTTTCGACAGTCTGTGTTTTCATGGTCCCTGTCACAGAGTAGCTTCACCCCGCACCCCAGTCACCTGTCTGCATGCTCATGCAGACTTGAATGTATTCTTATGTACGTACCAACATGCGAGAAGAAGATTTCAGCTTTAAGGAACATGGGAAATCACAATACAATATCTTTCTAAAGCGGCAAAGGCCTATTCGATAAAAATTGCTCTATGAAGTAGGGATATTGCACTATACAATTGTTTATCCCACAGCCATTTTTCTCAGAGGGGTGGAAAGAAATAAAACTACTCTTTGACAGTACTCCACAACCACACCTCCTCCCCCAGCCCCCACCCCAACCTTGACAGTACAATGGGTAAATAATTTGAAAATGGACTATATAAACTACGAATACCTACCATATATATGGCGAGTTCGAGGGTATATGAAACTTTGCTCCTGGGTCAAAATCGGCTTCGCTTCTTTCTACTGGCGCCACTAACCCTTGGTACTCAAGCCTGGATTAAATTGAAACACGGATTATGAGATGTAAGTTTAAATTTTGTCTAATTATTATTCATTGAACTAAGAGTTCACTCATTAAATTTAGGATATTCCTTTTTTTCTTTTTGTCGAAGACATTATAAGATCAGTTTTAACCTCGATCACGTGAAAGTATGAAAGTAACTTGATAAGATTTCATTTTTAACAGATCTCATTATCCATAAATTATTCACTTGCATGGAAAGTTAATCAAACACCACCATTTTTAATCAAAACCACCATGTTTCTATTTCCATATCCTATCGCATTATTTTATGTATGAGATGTTGATTTTCTGAAATAACATCTACAAATATAGGCACATCAATAATTTGATAATTCAGTTAATGGTAACAGCCATACATTGTCCACTTGATTGTGAGCACGAATTTAGTGATATGCGTATCATTAGTATAAGTAGTATAAGAACTTGCAGAAGTAGTAGTAGTAGTAGCAGACTAATTAGTAGTAGCAGAAGCAGCAGCAGTAGTGAATAAATGGAATCAATAACCATTATTCAGGTCTATAAATTCAAAATAGCCACAGCAGGTTTACCTCAGATCCCACCATTTCTTATTATATTCTGGCTCCTTTATATCTCCCCTAAACACGCCCCATCTCCATTTGTCTATCATGTAGCCGAACGGTAGAAACGCTATCTTAAATAATGCTCTCTTCATCAAGTAATTAATATCACCTGAAATGCAATGGCAAACTTATAAATTTATTATACATGTATATGGAACTCAGTCGGATACGAAAGAGCAATAGGACCAAACAGACTTGATTTCAATTTGTTTGTTTTTTCAAGTCCATCAGCCTAAAATAACATATTCATAACATGTTTCAACAGATTCACAACTTGAAATAACAGATTTACAACCTGAAATAACAGATTCATAACCTATTTTAATGGATTCATAACTTGAAATAACAGTTTTACAACCTGTTTTTCTTACGTAGTCGGATGATGTTTTACATTTTAGTATACTAGTAGCAGTGGCACATCATCAAAGTAACTAAAATATACCTCCCTAAGGCCGTAGAAGGTATACGAGGATCATGCCTGCTCAGATTGTGGAACAAATGCACGTACTATAGTGCTTCAGGTAAATCAAGTACATGTATTTGATGACAACGTGCGAATAAACTTTCTAACCCCAAATAAACTATGGGGTTTATTTTTCAGACTATAATTTTGATACGCAAATGCAAAAAAAAATAATCCTCCAACTCAAAAGACAACATATGTATGTTTGAAAATTGCTATCCACTAATGATAAAATATCGACCAGACACATGCCACCCTGTGAAAGTCGAAACCACGACCCCGCACTGCAGGAAAGGCAAGTACTCAATCCACTAGGCCAGGCGCTCTGCTATAAATATTAAACTATAGACCGCTTATGGTCTGATAGAGAGTTTGTTTCTTGGAAATTTTCTTACTTTTCATCTGATTGTCCTGGGTGATTGCTGAGCTACCTCTGTCCAAAAGTCCAATGGTTTCCATGTGTTTTCTTGACATCACTGAAAGACTGATGGTGTCCCCGACGGCCTCGTGGAAGGCTGAGTTGGCTCCTGTCCGGTACACCGCTGGTTGGTTCTCGTAGGCCATAAAATATTCAATATGGCCCATTTCATGGTGGATTGTTTCGAAGTGTTCAATGTCTACCTTAGTACACATCTTTATTCTGGAGCAATTAAAATTTGAATAAATAGCAATTTAAATATCCCATGCCAGTGGTTACATTCATCTACTTAAGGAATGAATTTCATTTTTCTGAGATTTATCGAAGTGTAAACTACATTGGGTCACGTGCAAATTGAATGAACCCCGAAGGGGTTCATGTAAACTACATTGGGTCACGTGCAAATTGAATGAACTCCGAAGGGGTCCATGTACACTTTGCTAGTGACCCAATGTAGTTTACACTTCAATAAACATCAGAAAAATTAAGTTCATTGCTTATATTTACATTCGTTTCAATCAAATCTTTTATGAAAAAGCTTATATAAGCGCTAGAATTGAAGCAGTAAAACATGTACACGCAGTTTTATCTGCAAACAGCAGAACAGCATGCATGACGTCATGACGTTACTGACGTCCAATCAGGTTGTTGAGAGCCATTGTTTATTTTGACGTCATTTACGTCGCGTGTCTCAATGTAATTATTGGAATGTAAACTACATTACGTTCCAATGGTTTACTATAGGGCTTTTTCAGTAAATACATGTACACCAAGAATGTAAATATTTACATGTATCGCGATTATGTCAAATTCCAACATTATATTCATACCTTAAAATGCCATCTTAAATGAGGCTAAGACCTACAGTTTTACTTAATCGAGTATCATACATTTCTCATTATATGTACTGCCTGACAATGGTGATGACAATGGGCATTTTGAATGTTCGTGTCTGAATAAATTTCTTTTGCTTGACTTGACTTGACTGAATGAAATGTCACACAGATTGCGAAACAATTACTGCAGAAATTCATTTGTGAAAATCTGATCAACAGTGCAGAAACATTTTGTATAAATCAAGCCTTTTCTGGTGTTCATGGAAATATTTCTGTATTTTGAATATAAATGCACTTGCAGAGCAGGCGTCAACAATGCATTATTTTAACGAACCATATTGCACAACCCATCCTGTCGCTCAGTCTACATCATTTTACACTCAGATATCTCTTTTACCACCCGTGTAATACAATGTCTACCTTCTCATTTGACAATTATAGATACGCCTTCTTGTAATTCTGCCATTTTACAAAGGGAAGCAGCTTCTGTGACTACCTATTCGCTTTCCTCGACGAATAAGCCCTTCCAAATTGGGTTCATTTCTTAAAGAGCTGACCTGCATTTAGAAGGGAGCCAAAAATGGTAAAAGTTGCTTTCCATTTGCTTCAAATAATTTGAAAGCCTGGGTGACAGTGAAACAAAATAATGATAAATTACCGAAAATCGTCTTTTGTAAGGAAATCTTCCGCTGACGCATGACAAACCACTTCTCTCTGCTCTTCCGGGGGTGGTTTGACCTTCATAGAGTACGCTTTGAATTTATCTGTCATAGGGAATAGGTCAATGGAGGTGTAGAATTCTTCCGCCATAGAAAATAGTCTATCAACAGTGTATCCTTGCTCTTCCATAACTTTGTCGTAATCCGGCTCGTCTATTTCCGGGTACGGTTTGACTATGTCGTAAATATTTTCCCAGTTTTGTGCCCACATATTACCTAGAAAAAAACCAAATGGCATTTAAGTATAGATATCAATTCGAGAAAGGTATATACAAATGCTCATAAAGGTCATAAAAACGAAAGCATTTGCAGTCAGTAGTGTTATATTTTTTACGTGAAAACGGCAACAAAATCAAAGAGAATGGACAGTTTTGTTCGCTAAGACTTAAAACAAACAAAACGTTTACTGAATTATAAAATATTATTACAGTGTGGTTTCCTCGTCATTCCTATACCCGACTTTCTTATCTTTCATTGACAAATGAGCCGCGACAAGAGAAAACCAACGAAGTGGTTGTGCGCCCAGCGCAGACTCAGATCAGCCTGGGCATCTACCTAGTCGGATCAGACTCTTCGCAATGTACTTAAGGGTAGCTTATGGTCTAAGCTACCTCCATGTGGACAGCAAAGACTCTGGTCAGACTGGGCGGATGCCCAGGCTGATCTGAGTCTGTGCTGGACGCAAAACCACTTTGTTGGTTTTCTCGTGTTGCGGCTCAAATTATTTTTGACACATTTTGACTAATGGTGTTCGGAAAAGAATCATACTTACGAACAAAAAACAACATGCTTTATTACAAAGTTTCTAACTTACCTAATAAATTAGCCGGAATACCTCCAAATTCATTGATACCATTGTAATTTGGGAATTTCTGTTTATAAAACTCATACAACTTTCTCCTGACGTATGCATGTAGTTCCTCGTACAAGGGTTTGACTTGCTGCCATAAATCTTCAGCGATACCCTCTAGATTATCTGTAGCATCGAACTGTTCATCTGACCATGCTTCACTGTAGTCTTTGTAACCTGTTATTACAGAACTCAAAATAAGTTGGGATTTTGAGGATAATTCTAAGGTATTTTTGGTTTAAACTTTGTTTTCTTTGTATAACAAGATAAATTTTAGCCGCGATACGACACGACAAAACAAACAAAGAGGCATGTGCGCCCAGAGAAGAGGGGAAAGAACTGCTTTTATTTCAAAATTTTGCTTTATTTGGGCTGTGATTAGATGTGATTTTATGCAGAAATCTGGTCCAAAATGGCCGAAGTGTATTGCATAACCTTAATAGAAACAATACAGCCACCGGCATCAACCTCATTGGTACGTAAAGGAACTTTTCAAATTAAAACGAAAACCTCCCAGCAGGCACACGATGTCGTAATGACGTCGAACTGACATCAATGTGACGTCATTTCGACGTCGTGTGCCTGCTGGGAATTGCCCTCACGATTATGCATACTAATTACACAAGTAAAGACCAGCCGCACCGAAGCAAAGGCTGATCTTTACGTGTACAGTTCGGTTTTGTACGACCTGCATGCTTCATTAATCGAGTCTTACCGTTATCTCTCGCTCCTTTGTTTGCCAGCTGTATAAACTCGCTGTACTTCTGCCTCATTCTCGGACCCGTGACATCTCGCCAACCTTTCCAGACCAAAAGTAATTCCATAGGATTTCTCGAATGCGCAATGATGTTTTCCAGATCTGGTTCAAGCGCTTTGTTTCCTAATTTAGCAGTGCTGTAGATTTGTTGTAAAGCTTCCAGATGCTCCGCTAGATCTCTAGAACAAATATGTAAGTTAGGATTAATCAGATGCGGTCACAGAGGGTATTCTAACGTTCCGCTCGAATCCCCTCTGGTAACAATTATTTTCAAAGCCTGAACTATCCAGTATTACCATATTACCGATAATTTATAGGGTGGGAGGTCACGTGGTCACAAAAAAGTGGCCATTTTTCAAAGAGACATATCAAAATACATTTTGATATGTTTCTCTGAAAAAAAATGGCTACCTCTTTGTTTAAGATTCATTTGTCAAGGTAAATAGCTCTTTCTTTCAACGTTCGCTGAGCTATCAATCGCCTTCTAGTCCTTATTTGTCCAATTCTAAAGACACGCTGGTCACCCCACAAAGATATATTCTGTGCACGATGAGTCAGTACACAATTTTAATCAGGGAATATTGGCTCTAAAATGGTGATGTAATCTGCAGTCCAAAGTAGTTACAGAGTCCCTGCCTAAAGTAAAATTGCTTGCGGCGTCATCGCTGCTGGGTAAGAATAACAAGTAGCCCAAGGGCAACGATCGCTCACCTGTCAGTTTATGCTCAATTTATATAAAATAGGTAGTACTAGAGTCCCAAATGCTTTATACCAAGTTTCAAGGCAATTGGCCTAGTGGTTCTGGAGAACAAGATTTTTTAAGATTTTTGCCATATTTGGGCATGGTGGCCATCTTGGTCATGTGACCTGGGCCAAATATATAAAGTTTCTTTCCTGCTTTCCCTGAAGGCTGCATATGAAATTTATTTAAAATTAGCCAAGTAGTTTCAGAGGAGAAGTCCTTTAAAAATGTTGACACACCACAGACAAATGACCTTTGGCCAAAGTCACTAAATGACCTTGACCTCTAGTATCCATTGGGGGATGAAATTGACTGCATTTCCATATCAAAGAGCACAACAGCAATAGAAAAATGCACTTTTTCAGCTTTTCCCACCTAAAAGCCTAAGGGACCAAATTTGACTTTGCGGTAAAACAGGTCAAGGTCACTGTAAGGTCATCATTTATATAAGCTTTGTAGTACTGGAGTCCAAGATGCTACATACCAAATTTCAAGGCAATTGGCCTATTGGTTCTGGAGAAGAAGATTTCTTAAGGTTTTTACCATATATGTGCATGGCAGCCACCTTGGTCATGTGACCAGGACCAAATATATAAATTTTCGTTCCCCTATCCTTTTAAGTCTCTATATGAAATTTGGCTTCAATCGGCCCAATGGTTTCTGAGGAGAAGATGTTTGAAAACGTTGACACGCAGCAATGGACAAATACTCTTTGGTCAAGGTCACTAAATGACCTTGACCTCTAGTATTCATAGGGGTTGAAGTTGACTGCATTTCCGTATCATAGAGCATAATAGCCAAAGAAAAATGCACTTTTTCAGTTTTTGCCATTTAAAAGCCTATGGGACCAAATCTGACATTGCCATGAAACAGGTCAAGGTCAACCAATGGTCTTCATTTATATAAACTTTGTAGTACTAGAGTCCAAGATGCTACATACCAAGTTTCAAGGCAATCGGCTTATTGGTTCTAGAGATGAAGATTTTTTAAGGTTTTTTATCATATATAGGCATGACCGCCACCTTGGTCATGTGACCTGGACAAAATATGTTTACTTTTAGGCCATGAGCCAGATATGGTTTACCTCCCCCACCAGGGGGAGTTTTGTAGACCATACTTTTCTTAAAGTCCAGCATCTTAGAAATATTTTGCAGCATGTTAGCCCTCTGGCGAGTGGGGTGTTAAGCTCTAACAGCCTGTTACATTACGTTACCCATTAAAATAATTAAAATAAAATAAAAAAATAAAAAATTATAAAAAATAGAAGTCACGTTCCTATGTTTAAAATTATAATGTAGTCTAATAGAACAATTCAACAGCTAAAAGTTATGATGTTTGAAACGTCACTTTATCTTACATGGTGTAATATACGTGATGTTTTTCTTTACTCTCCATTAAAATTGCACTTTCCATCCAAAATACTTTCTTTTTGTAAGTTATTCCTTTAATATTAGACCAAATGTTTGTTACTGTGTTAAAGAAAATTTATTGATCTTTTCAGATCTGCAAAAATTATTGTCCTATCTTGTATACTATGGGAGAAATAGGATGTTGAACACAGTACCCCCTTATGAATGTTCCATATTACAATTATCACTTTCCGTATAATTGAAGTGCTTGAACTACACTGTTGGAATTGAAAACAACAGTAAAAGGTAATACTGAATATGCCAGCCTATTTAAGCAGCAAGGAACAGTTCAAAAATATTTTGAATGCATTTTAGTCCGCCATAATGATCGATTATATACGTTACCTAGGGCTACTTTTGTTAAAATCATATAATTTGAAGATACAATCATTTTATTTTCTTTGGTAGCAGTTTCTTCATAAAAGAATCATCTAATATAAGATAAAAATGCATTCTGGTTTATTTTCTATGATAAGCTATTACTAGTAGTAACGTAAATAACATTAACATTTAAAATATTTTATTATAATACCTTTAATCAGGTTTTTTACCACTGTCACATAAAAAATAACACATATAAGTCTGGGTGTTCTTATGATATATTGTGTACTTGTACCTATCAACACTTCTCTTAGTTATTACTTTTAGGGGTTCATGAGGTGTGTTTTATACGTGATTAAACACAGTATACTTCAAATTGTAATGTTAAGGGCACTGACATATTCTGCATATATAAAACGGGTTTTGCTGTTTACTTTGTTATCATATCAAAAATAAAAGTATTTCATAATGGCATTGCCCAGTTTGTTTCTTTTACAAATTGTACATTTGAGTTCTAAAGACAGTAACACACCTGAAATTTTGTTATATACAACTGAAAAATACCCCCCCCACCCCCCAAAACAAACAAACAAAAAAAAAACTTCAGAAAAGATACAGCCGCAGCTATTAAAAGCCAGCATTGATTTTGCATATAAGGCTCGAATAAAATGATATGCAATCAGTTTGATACTATTTTAAGCTAAGCGGTTTTGACGTGTTTAGTTTAAAACTATAAAGTAATCAGTAATCAACAATGCAAAATAGAGTTCCGCCTTGTTTATTGACATGATTTGTTATAGCCTTTACGTGCACACTGAAAAACTATAAAGCTAAAACAGTAAACCTGAAGTTTGAAGGCTTAAGCCAAATACAGTTCTGCATCAGCGCTTATGTAGATATTTGCTGGCAGCGTATACTTACTTTGTGAGACTATCGTATATTTTACGTTACCAGAGGCAACAATATTGCTGAGTTACAGTTAAGAAACAAACAAACTTTTGAAAATAATTAATGGTAGTGTCAATACATTTGTTTACTTAGTGCATTTATGTAACTAACAATTACGTGTCAACCAGGAGTTTGGGAGAATAGTATCAGAAATATTTAATACAGAAAAGAGACACTGGCAGTTTACTAGTATACTGTAGCAATCTGTAAATGCTATGTTTATGATGATCTATATTTCTATGCTTTTGTTTCTTGCTTTTTAAAGTCTAACTACATTCAACCATATCCTAAAGAATCTAACTACATTCAATCATCTCTTAAAGAATCTGTTCACTAAAGAACATAAAGACACGTTTAGTTGGGCAAAAAAAATTTTCCAGGGACAGTGTTCCAATAGCTCTGCACACATAATAAAATGGGAAATGAAAATGACAGAATATATTAATGTTTGCCATCGCTGTTCAGATATTTATGAGCAAATCTTAGTTTTTCTCCTTCAGCATGTATTTGCCTACACTGTAGTTATATACTTTGCAGCATAATATTGAGAAAAAAAAGAAAGACCAAAAAAAGAAAGACCAAACAAGTAACGTATACAACGTATTTATTGAGAGTTTATGAATTCTTCATTTCCGATATCCTTAACTAGTAATACAGTATTTCTGAAGAGCAAATAATCAAACAATAGAAATAGTGCATACCAATACATGCCAAGGAATGGCTAACCTAAATAACTAACTGCAGTTGATCTCTGTGACCTTGTATTACCATATTGTTTACTTTTTAGCAATAAATATGGTTGTAAACTGCTTATTTATCTTATAATATCTTACTGCTTATCAAATAGTGTTAGAGAATAAAGCTTCAATTTTAGTTGTTACATTATTGAAAATTGTCTTTCGTAACACCTGTAGTCCTTGATAGTAACAACAAGTGGTAATAAAACCATGGGGTTTGCAAAATTATCTGACCAGTTAAGTATTTGTAACAACATAATGAAAAATAGAACTCCTGAACAGGCTGAAGACAGAATGCTGTATGTGTTATAAAGTATGTCACTTTCTATAATCCTTAAATTTTCACATTGTTAACATTTTGTAATGTATTTGATGGCAGGGAGCTGCATAAACAGATCACATAGATCACAAGTTAACATATAAGTTATGCTCACGGGAGCCACACATATTTGCTAACCCATGTAAAGCAGTTACTGTGCAAAGAGGCTCGTGGCTGACGATTCGACTGACAGCATAGAAAAATGGTGTTAATGCATGCTGGCAGAGTTGGTACTGCTTTTGATTGCCTCGGCTGGCAGTTACAGTTGTATATTTGTATGTAGGGTAACTGAATGGCTCAGCCAACAGCACAGGTAGTGAAATTGGTTTTATCCTCATTATAACGAGAACCTAAATATTAATCAGTTGCAGCATATACCAACTTATACTTACTTCATTTAATGCATAAAATGTAAAAAAAAATCATTTTTATGAAGTCACGTTTAAGTGAGACTGAATTGAAGGCAAAGTCGAACTGCTTCAGCTGTAACAATCTATACTATGTGCGTCTTGCTGAACTCTTGTGTATTTCAAAGCGCTAAATATGCCATCTGACTACCAGTGGTAAGCTTATACTGCAGCAATGAATATTTAATGCCACCAGGGAACTAAAATTTTGATAACAGATGACTCACAAATCTTATTCCTCGACATATTACAATTATGTAACGTAATGTTACTGTTAGATTGCTTTTCAAATATACACTATTAGATGTTTTTTTCATAGTTTGAGGACACATAACTTTGATATTTCTCCATATTGACATATAAAACAGTATCTACTTAAGACAAATTAAAGATAAAATTGAAATATAAAATGCAGCTGATGTTGGCTTTTTTAGCTTTTCTCGTCATTTTTTACGTTAAGTTCTTCAAAAATAAGTTTCTGTCCCCATTTAACGGATCCACTTCTAATTTAACTGCTGCCTAACTTATCTAAGCTGGGCATGAATCAAAGATTGATGGAGCACGTATAAACCTCAGTCCACCAATTCAGCGATTTAGTCTTATTCTGTTTCTTTTTTTGTATTTTTGATGTGGTTATTTACGTTACATATTTATCGTGACTGCTGACGAGTTTTGTAAGACGTTAGTTTGTTTCTTTTTTATACTAGAATATTGAAACAGTCATATATATGACAGTAACTTTTCTCTACACTTACATTTTTAAAATTTGCTCCTTATATTACATGTATTTAGACATTGAAGGGGAAAAACGTCAAATGCAATGTAAACTACGTTATACGGGTTAGTCAACTAATCCTTGGCAATGTCAGATACTTTGAAACAGCGATTTATGCACTAGCAGACAAAACCCAACATTATTTAGGGCGAATACTAACATGTGTATAACAATGCGTATCTTCTATTATAACGTCAATATGTAAATTTGGGTAGTGTAATTGACGTTGACGTCATACGTTAACGCCCCAACGTCCAGAGGGCTAACATGTGTCATTTTGTTTCTTATATAATGTAGTTTCAGAAAATCATAGGGTACAAAACTCCCCCTGGGGCGGGGAGGGGGGTCTATGGTCAGCTCAAGGTCTATTTCCTTCCCCCATCCTGTTAAGGCTCCATATGAAATTTGGCTTCAATCGGCCCAATGGTTTCTGAGGAGAAGATTTTTGAAAATGTTGACACGCAGCAATGGACAAATGATCTTTGGTCAAGGTCACTAAATGACCTTGACCTCTAGTATTCATAGGGGTTGAAGTTGACTGCATTTCCATATCACAGAGCATAATGGCCACAGAAAAATGCACTTTTTCAGTTTTTGCCATTCAAGAGCCTATGGGACCAAATCTGACCTTGCCATAAAATAGGTCAAGGTCAACCCATGGTCATCATTTATATAAACTTTATAGTACTAGAGTCCAAGATGCTACATACCAAGTTTCAAGGCAATCGGCCTATTGGGTTCTAGGGAAGAAGATTTTTTAAGGTTTTTATCATATATGGGCATGGCGGCCACCTTGGTTTTTGTGACCTGGACCAAATATATAAACTTTCGTTCCCCCATCCTAATAAGGCTCCATTTGAAATTTGGCTTCAATCGGCCCAGTGGTTTCTGAGGAGAAGATGTTTGAAGATGTGAACGACGACGCCGCCGACGACGACGGACGACGGACCAAGGCTATACTATAAGCTCACCTGTCAAGGTGAGCTAAAAATGACGTGAAAAGTGCAGCAGAATGCATTCAATAACTAGAAATGTGTCCATATGACACGTATGCCCCCGCCTAGTGCCCTAAGTAAGATGGCGCCTTGTTTAAGGTACAGGCACTTGTAGCATAACTAGGTTCACAAAGGCAGACTTCTGTGGTACATGTTTTATTGTTTTCCTTGGGCAGATGTATTGTCCTTCTTGGATCAAGAGAAGTGTGTGTGTGTGGGGGGGGGGAGGGAGGGCGGGGCTTGGAAGGTGGGGGGTGTCAACTTTCCAAAAGAAATAGCCCAGAAATAAGTAACTTTTCAAAAACTTAAACGGAAACCATTATTGTATAAAATGAAATCGAAAAAGTGCCATAACTCCCACACTAATCGACTGATTTTGCCCAACGTCGAACTTGACCTGAGTTTTATGATTATATACCTATGTATAAAATATGAATTCAATACACCAATGCTTTCAAAAGATATCGAACGGAAACCATTACTTCATACAAAAGGAAATCGAAAAAGGGCCATAACTCCCACAATAATCGACGGATTGTGCCAAACATCAAACTTGACCTGTATTTTATGATATATACCTGTGTATAAAATATGAATTCAATACACCAATGCTTTCAAAAGATATCGAACGGAAACAACTTTTTCATACAAAATGAAGTCGAAAAAGGGCCATAACTCCCACAATAATCGACGGATTTTGCCCAACTTCGAACCTGACCTGTGTTTTATGATTATATACCTGTGTGTAAAATACAAATTCAATACAACAATTCTTTCAAAAGATATCGAACGGAAATCATTTCTTCATACAAAATGAAGTCGAAAAAGGGCCATAACTCCCACAATAGTCGACGGATTTTGCCCAACATTGAACTTGACCTGTATTTTATGATTATATACCTGTGTATAAAATATGAATTCAATACACCAATGCTTTCAAAAGTTATCGAACCGAAACCAGTTTTTCATACAAAATGAAGTCGAAAAAGGGCCATAACTCCCACAATAATCGACGGGTTTTACCCAACATCAACCTTGACCTGTGTTTTACGATTATATACCTGTGTATAAAATATGAATTCAATACACCATTGCTTTCATAAGATATCGAACGGAAACCATTTCTTCATACAAAATGAAGTCAAAAAAGGGCCATAACTACCACAATAATCGACGGATTTTGCCCAACATCAAACTTGGCCTGTATTTTATGATTATATACCTGTGTATAAAATATGAATTCAATACACCAATGCTTTCAAAAGATATCGAACGGAAACCAATTTTTCATACAAAATGAAGTCGAAAAAGGGCCATAACTCCAACAATAATCGACGGATTTTACCCAACATCGAACTTGACCTGTATTTTATGATTATATAGCCATGTATGAAATATGAATTCAATACATCAATGCTTTCAAAAGATATTGAACGGAAACCATTTCGTACGCTACGTACGCTACGTACGTACGGACAAGGGTGATACTATATGCCCCCCCCCCAATTTTAAATGGTGGGGGCATAAAAAAGTAATCTAAAAGTGAAGAAAAAAAGAAGCCATTTACTCTAACTGGCCTTCAAACCATCCCGGTGACATTGTTCAGATCAACGTTTTCTCTATACAAGGAAGGTGATATAGCGCTTTTATTAGTATAAGCGAGATAACTCTGTTACACTTGCAAACTTTTTGCATAGAAAATGATAGCGTTGACAAAATTGCAACATGCACCTGCGAGTTTGCGTATTGCGTGTTGCTGCCCCTTTCCAGGGCTGCCAAATACAGCTTTGTATAGCCGCGCTTGGAGACTGTGAATTTGGGGGTAAGGGTACGATTCCCAGCGACGCTGACCAAATTAACTGTCTTTAGTGCTCTATGTCTCTCCAATCACACGGTGTCTCTCTGCTTAGTGCCCTTAGGCGTAGAGTCGGACAAACCCAAAACAATATCTAATCCATTTATAGAGGTAGATTCTTCTACTCTGAGATATCAGTCGTTTGCATATAGCGTTCACTTACTTTACATCTTTATCATTTTTCGGTGAAGAGTTTTGAGCGAGAAGTCGAACTTGGCGTATAGTATCACTGTCAAGGTCACGTCGTCTTGAATCTTTATACAACTTCTGGGCATTTCTTGAAAGTTCCCGGTGCCATTTAGAAAACTGCACACTGACTTGAGTAGCCTGTAGTGATAAATTAAAGTTGCTCAAGTCATTTTAAAGAACATACGGTGAATGGATTTGCATTTCTTCTTTGTGATGGTCAAATTCATTGGAATTAAAGGAAAGAATTAAGTTCTTTCCTTGAAAAAGAGTAGATTCCAATTCAGAAGGGTTTTGTTATCAAAGGAGACAAACAGGATATCAAATAATGTGTTTCCCTTTGAAAATGGTGTAAATGAACTTCTATATAATAAAATATAACGCATGCAAGGTTGCTGAAGCGGTTTTACAGAATGCCACAAAAATATATATCATGAATTCATAAAACTCAAGTAGGTCTGATCAAACTGTACAGACCAAGATCAGACGGCTTCGGAAGAAGCCATCTAATCAGGCTCTACACTGTTTGCAATTCCATCTACGTCTTATGAACGCATTACTACATCATATAAAAAATCGTTTTTGTGAATGCAAGC
Organism: Ctena decussata; assembly: GCA_963989385.1. Lineage (NCBI taxonomy): Eukaryota > Metazoa > Mollusca > Bivalvia > Lucinida > Lucinidae > Ctena > Ctena decussata. The sequence goes on along the minus strand of OZ022504.1, from coordinate 39,562,926 downwards.
AAAATACCGTATACATAGTAATTTTCGCAGTGTTTCATTTTTCGCGGTATTTCGCGGTCCTTTAGAAACCGCGCATATTAAAACCGCGAAAAATATCCTGTTTCTTACAAAGTGTTTTCTGTAGGCACAGTGTTCATATATTTTGTTTGTGTTTGCTTCGCTAGTTGCTGGTACTTTTCTCTTGAGCCAGTTCTTTCATTAACATGCGGCGGTCCTGTCGCAGGTTAGTGAAAGAACAGACTCAAGTGAAAAAGAAATAGTTTTGCTTTTCGAATATGTTGCTAACCGCGAAAATTAAAAGTCACAAAAATTAATATTTATGATTTTGACCCTTAACCGCGAAAATTTGAACCCGCGAAAATTACCGCGTATACGGTACCTTCTTTTTGTGCTCCTCTGTCAAGTCTGTGTAGTAATCCCAATTCGCGTAAGACACGTGCGCCATCCAATTCTTCAAACAATAGTTCCACTTTTCTAGGTTTGTTAGAACCATCTGCTCGAAGTCGGCCTGCCCGTCGTCTATTTCGGTTTCTTCCCGTAGCATACACGGCTTCATCCATGGCGTGTCGATCACATCTATAAGCAAAAGGGTTTTTTTTTTCACTTATAAGAGCGTCCACCTTACATTTTTCTCCCACATAGGTCCCTTCTCAATGTAAAATACCAGATAACTACATGTACAAAATTTGTACTACAATCATGTCTGAGAACAAATGTGTCCTTTACAAATGTAATCATACAGCTGACAAGCAATAACCCCTTCATCAAGTGATGCTGACAATTTAACGGCGAACCCATAACATTTATTTGAGCCCGATGCACTTGTAAGTAAATACGCTGAGAGGGAATAACTAAGCCGTGGCGCGACAGGTGTGTCTGGATACACCTCCATATTTTTCCACCATTTTCACAAAGGGGCACAACTTTTGTGACTCTCTGTTTGTCTCCCTCGACTACCAAGCCCTTCCAAAATGGGGTCAACTCTTAAAAAACAGACTTTGCTCCTTGAGGAGCAAAGTTTTTCTTTAAGTGTTGACCCCTATTGAAAAGGGAGGCACAAATGATAATAGCTGAGTTGCTTCCCCTGCAAGTGTATCCATTCACCTTAAAGTATATGCCAGCTGCGCATGCCCAGAAGTTAAATTCTGTCAGGCGCCCACCGGGATCGAACTCACGAACTCCAGAGTCGCTATCGGATACTCTTACCACTAGCGGCCTTGTTTGCCCCGAGGGATCGTGATTCTGTTTACTTTACATATCTGTGACAGATGCGTCAAATTGATCGGCGTGGGCAGGCGGGAAGTAATGAGATACTGGATGTATTACATGTACTCCTGACTATAAACCATCAAACATACCATACCGTATGTCGCATGAATTTGCTTACAAATATTTTCATACAAGGAAAACTTAGGTGGTGATTTATGGTAAATGTAAAAATCTGCATAAAACCATAAAAAAGTAACGTATCTCCCTGAAAGTTAGCAGACTTCTTATTTGTGTTGTTCTTTACAGTTTAGAATACAAAATAGACGTACATGCTGCTTAAAAAAGTGTTTTTATAAGGAAAGATCAACGGGTAATTTTCTGCGAATAAATCTGAAAAAATAGTATCGTTATTGAAAATTTACGTAGTGCTGAAGGTGCATTATTGCATAATGAAGAGCGTCCTAGCAATTATTTATTCCAACTCTTTCTCAAATTGTAATGTAGACCAGATGAAAACGGTAGCTTTTTCTCAAATGTTCAACCATGTACAAAGTAAATGTACACTGGACGCATTTATTAAATATAGGGTAGGCAAGCATACCTATGTTAACACCTACAATATAGATAATACATTACTGACATGATCAGTGGTGTGTAGATGAAACTGTTCAACCTTGTTAAAATTGTCTCACCTGTTTCACCTGTGTGTTTTGACAAAAAAATTGGACACAGACTGCATCTTTTTTCATCTGCTCAGCCTGATAATGTGTGAAAGAGTTTGAAAAACTAATTGCTAGGACGCTCTCCATTATGCAACAAGGTTCTCTAAGCACTAAGTATATTTTCAATAATGATATTATTTTTTCAGATTTATTCGCAGAAAATTACCCTTTGATCTTCTCTTATAAAATCACTTTTTAACATTAACAAATGCTGCATTTTGGTATTCTAAATTATGAGAAACAACACAAAGAAGGCATCTGCTAAGTTTTGGAAAGATCAGTGTTATTTTGAGTATTTTATGCAGATTTTTGTCTTTGTCCCAAATCAGCAATTATCACCACCTTAACAGGATGTAAATTTTTTATGAAAACAAGCTACGTGTATTTTACTGTGTTTGATATAATTTTGAATGATATCTTTCTTGTTAATTTGATATAATTATATGATCTGTTTATTATGCTAAAGTGACTACAGACTATTCAACCTCAGTCAGATCGTAATAGTTGGTGGTCGCCTATGCCAACTTGTACTTTTTTATCCATCAGTAATAGAATACTTCCGAAATAGTATTCATAGACAAACAACTCAGTGTACAAGAGTTCCTTGAAAACCCCAAACTCATTCCTTTATTTTGCGTCAATATGGAACCCACAGGGCACACAACGTTTAAGGTGAGGTGGGAGTAATTCAGAGCCGCCGTGCGGCAGTTTCTGTCGCTACGTTACGTTGCGACGTCAAACGTTCCGTTTGATAAAAACAAGATGGCGTCAACGTTATCCGCTTCTGTGATCACTACATGGATTGCTCACAAAATACAAGGAGGCTGAGCGCTGGGTGAAATCTAAAGGAAATAGAAAGTGTCGTAGAGAATCAACTTGTTACAGAATGTTGGAATTCTACATTTGATTTAGTTTGTGCCATGTTGGTTGTTGTATTTCATGTTTTAGGGGAAGGGTTGTAACTAATGTTGAGAGACCGTGTAGCTCGACCCCACTGTTTGCACATTGTAGATGTACAGAGTCAATAAAAGATATGTTTAAACTAGAGAAGAAACTGAAAAAAAAATATAGTTAGTTTCCCATGCGGAAGACTTCTTGCGGGATAGCTGACAGTTCAGTTTCTTATCAGGCCCCGAGGTTATAAAACTTTTTTCATGCTCAACTCAGCTGAGCATGAAATTTTTTCTGCTCATAAATTTTAAAATGCCAACAATTGTTGGCATTTTAATATTTATGAGTAGAAAAAATAGCCTTCTTGGCTAATCTGAGCCTGAAAAATGCTGAATTTCTTGGCATTTTTATATTAATGGGCATTTTAAATTTCATGCTCAGCTGAGTTGAGCATGAAAAAAGTTTTATAACCTCGGGGCCAGTTTACTTGACGGAGTTCGCAGCTGTTGAGTTGCAATAATTTTATTACAAATTTCATACCACAAAAAAGGAAATAGAAAGTGTCGTAGAGAAGAAACTGAAAAAAAGTAGAGCTAGTTTTCCATGGGGAGGAAGCTGTTCTGACAGTTTCTCATCAGTTTGTTAGACGGAGTTGAGCTGCAATAATTTTATTATGATTTTTCATACGGTAAACAAGCCTCCCGAAATTGAATCCAGAATCGTTCAATGAGTAGTCAGATCACTGTCTACACTTCGATCACGCACTTTACAGTTAACATGGTAGCAGCCATAGACAGTCGTTTTCAACACAAACCCACACTTAAAATTCTAATCAGCAAAAGTTATGCCAAATTTCGGTTTTATCAAAATTCTTAGACTGTCCCTAGCAGAACCGCCAGACGATGCAATTTCGTCAGAATCTTTTATCAACGTAGATACGATAATTCAACGATCTGTTCTGTCAATAAGCTAAATACAATGTGGCGTTTCTTTCCTCGCCTTTCTTTTACTTTTCTGTCTTTCATTTATTCTTTCTGTTTCAAGTGCATGTAAAAGAGTCGTTTTATTAGCTCGCCTGTGCGAATGTACATGAAGAGCTATTGCACTACCTCCGGCGTCGGCGTTGGCGTTGGCGTCGGCGGCGGTGTCGGCGTTAGCAAAATGTCAAAGTTTTACGTTAAAGTGATAGGTGATAGGCAAGGCGCTGTCACGCGAGCTTTGCTGTCCCACTGACAGGTCTTGTTGTATCTCCTAGACACTGAAGTGAATCCAAGCTGCCTATCATTGTTTACAGAGAGAGAGAGAGAGAGAGAGAGAGAGAGTCGCCAAAGTCCAGTCGTTGGAACGCTAGGTTATAGTGCAGAATATTATAAGTTCTTTCTTGGGTTGGGTCAGAAACTGGAAAACTTGACTGACTTACACTGCACAAACGTCAAGTGGACAGGGGAATTGTTCAAATGTCATAACACGCTGAAGCCCGCACTAAAGTTGTTGCGTCTGAGAGTTTGTCAACTCGGGTGCGCGTCAACTGTATGGGAGGGCATGATGGCAATGTTTTCGATTTTTTGAATTACAAATAGTTAGTTAAGACGGCTTATGCAGAGATTGAGGGAAACGTGTTACATCTGCCTTCATCCTGCACTTTCCCGACCATGACAATCATGAGTGGTGAAAGTCCCAGACAAATTTGCCAGTCACCTACAAAAAGCGATAGTTTATATGTGGCGCGAAAAGTTAAGTAACGTTAACGTCACTATGCGCAACGTTAACATTTCAGTCTAAAGAGACGGCAAGCCAGGCATTTTATGCACATTAGCTCGAAAGTTAAGTCGGCGACCTACTATTTTTATTGTTTTAATGTAAACTTCTGTCACTGAGCCATAATGTGTTAGTTTTTAAAGAAAACAATGTGTTTTGTTTTCTCAGAATGAAGGTTTTTATCCAAGAGTGACAAGCAAAAAAGTTCGTTTTCCATAGAACGCCATTATAACGTTGGCTCGAAAAAGTGGAAAAATTGACGTTTTCGAGGTCAGATATCTTGAAAACGACATCGGCGACCCCCCTTTTTTATTACATTTTCTGAAAGAGGGACTGAAAATGTACAACATAAGGAAGTATGAACAAAATCATGTGTTTTGTCAATTACTCCCACCTCACCTTAATCAACATTGACTCAGCATTGATTCAAGGTCATGATATTGTATCAAGGTTGATTCAATGTTGTTTCAACGTTGTGTGCCAGCTGGAATAGGATAGAGGCGGATAACTTCGGACAGCAGGTAAATTCGGAAAGTGACATTGTTTCCATTATATGTTCGTTTTTTGGAATTAAAACAAAAATAACTGGGCAAACTGTAAAAATCCTGGTGAGACGGATCATTATGAGCCGTCTCACCAAGATTTTCACTGTTTGCAATGCTATGTCCGAATTTACCCGCTGTCCGAAGTTACACGACTCTACCCTTTTTGGTACACCAAACACTTAACGCACATTCTTTCCACTGCGATGTTTGACAGCATATTAGAGTCTTTTATTTCACAGAATCCCGAGTAAAGTGCAAATTCTTTCCTTGAAGTGAGCCCCACATTGGAGACGGGCACAAATACTTCCACACAGGAGGAAACTCCTTGATAATGTTACTTTTCCCCATGACTTAGCAAGTATCAAGAAATCAACTATCTAAAGGTAGGGTCGAGTCGGGTAACTTCGGGCAGCGGGTAAATTCGGACAGTGACGTTGTTTCCTTTATATGTCAGTTGTTTGGAATTAAAACAAAAATAACTGGGCATACAGTGAAAATCCTGATGAGACGGCCCAATAAGCCAATGAGCCGTCTCGTCTGGATTTTCACTGTTTTCAATGGTATGTCCGAATTTACCCGCTGTCCGAAGTTACCCGACTCGACCCTATAGATTACCTGGTGCGATATTATTTTTCTCTTCTTCTTCTTCAATATACTCCAAGTCCTCTAGAATTGCTTCAAGAGTTTTAATATCCAGTACCAGTCTATCGTCGGACACCGCCCCGCTCGCCTTGCTCACTTGCAGTGCCAGTCTCTTGTTGGACACCGCCCTGTCCGCTCCGCTCACACAAGCACAGCAGAGGAGCAGTAACAATGGCACGGCTTTCATAGCTATGTCCGGTCGTCCGATGTCCTCTACTTCATCCTGCGAAATGAAAAATTTAAAAAAAATGATACTAGACAAAAGAAAAAAAATGAAAAAAAAAAAGATGAAAAAATTAGCCGCGACACGACAAAACAAACAAAATGGCATGTGCACCTAGCAAAGACTCGGATCAGCCCGGGCATGTGCACAGTCTGATCTGATTCTTTGCTGTGCACTTAAAAGGTAGCTAATGGTCTAGCTACTTCCACGCCGACAGCAAATATTCTGCTCAGACTAGGGATCTGAATCTTCGCTGGGCGCACATGCCGCTTTGTTGGTTTTGTCATGTCGCGGATCAAATGATATTATGATAACTGAGTGTCGTTGCGTGAAAAGCATATTACAGCAAGCATGGACAAGCAAAACTCAGATCATTTCATGCGTCCGCGCAGTCTGATCAGTTTTCTATCTCCGTTCGAGCAATTGGATCTAGTAAGGCGAAACGTGAAGACTATCTTTGTTTATGCCGCTTGTGTAGATGTTATCGCCTTTTGTCTTAAGTCCCTTTTCACAAGATGTCGGAGCATATATTACTATGATTTGGCAAAAAATGACGTTAGACGTATCCTCATACATGTACATTAAACAGGTTAATAATATGATCATAAAGTTTTTTTCAGGTAACAGTACTTCCATATTAAAACAGTTCCCGCCGAGCTCACATCACGTGAAACTACGCTGAATTAAAATTGGCACGATGCTTATTCGACCCTGTGTGCCTGCCCGACATCATGGACATTGTCTATAGATTTAGAAGAAACTCTGCGAGTTCGCAGTTACAAGGCGCAGGATTGTCTTTGCCACTGGGTCAGAAAATCCTTGAGCTATTACTTTTACTTTTAGGATAGATTCCTTTAGATGGGCTTCGTCGGAACAATGAACCGAGCGAAATTTTGTTTTCATGAAGACAAAAAATGATCGTCTTTTATTTCGTACAACATGTGACAAATTATGGTCATCACCTTAAACCAGAGGACCACTGTTTCGAGATGGCTGGCTTTCGAATTCATCCCAGATTTTAAAGGTTGGTTCCTGGAGTATGGAATGCATCATAATTTTCATAATTGTTTTTCTAAATTATCGGAAATCACTTATAACAAGGAAATAAATAAGTTTCACTGAAAAGTGTAAAGCCAAAAGTATTTGGTAAGTCGTTTTGGGAGGGGTTCCCTAACTCTGCTTCGCACACCAGTTAGCGCTATATTTAGTTCATGCCAAAAATAGGTAACGCTGCTCACACCATGCTGCAATGCATTTTTGGCTAGTATTAATCTATTCGCCATGCCGGGACCTTTAGGAGAACTCACATCAAGAGAGAAAATGACCTTTTGGAGAATAACACTAGAAATTACACACTTATAGGCATCTGACAAAATTATTTTTAGAACTGGAATTCCAAGGCATTGCTTAAACCAAAGAAAGACGACAGTTTTCAACAAAATCCAACGGTTTTCTCAGTAGCAACAATTTTAGAACAAGTAGCCCAAAGGGCAACAATTGCTCACCTGAGAGACATTGTAAACCTATAGGGATATTTAAGATGCTCAAGGGCAGCTAACTCCACAGTCAGTGGTCCAATCAGGCTGAAAATACAACTCATCCAAAACATTATGTATGCCCTCATTTAATTTTTGCAAGTTTAAAAAGTATCCGATCAAGAGCACAATAGACAGAGCTGTCAAGGGCAGCTAACTTCGTAGTGGTTGGCCTGATCTGGCCAAAATTTGAACTTGTTTAAGATATTATGCATTTCCTCATTACCTGCAAGTTTGAAAAGGATCGGATCAGTAGAAACCAAGAAAAAGTGGCGACATTTGATTTTTTGGATGCTCAGGGCAGGTACTCGATAGTCAGTGGTGGGATCTAGCCGAAATGCTAACTAATCCAAGCTTTTATGCATATCCTCATTACCTGCAAGTATGAAGAGGATCCGATGAAAAATGAAAATGTGATGACGTTGTTTTCTCCATTATAAGTCTATGGGATTTTTTTCAAACACTCAAGGGCAGCTAACTCCGTAGTCTGTGCTCGAATCTGGCCAAATTTCGAACTCATCCAAGCTCTTATGTATGTCATCATTACCTGCAAGTATTATAAGGATCTAATCAAAAACCTTGATTGCAGCACCCTGAAAGTCAAACTTGCTCGAGATATTGTCATGCCCTACATTTGTGTGAATTTATTTTAAAATCCGTTGAGAAATGTAGGTGCTAGAGCGATGACAAAGTTTTTCTAAAAATAGCCACAGTGACCTTGACCTTGGGCACAGCATCCTGAAAGTCGAACTTGCTTGAGATATTTTCATACCCTACATTTGTGTGAAGTTATTTCAAAATCCGTGGAGAAATGAAGGTGCTAGGGCGATGACAAAGTTTTTCTAAAAATAGCCACAGGGACCTTGACCTTGGGCACAGCACCCTGAAAGTCAAACTTGCTCGAGATATTGTCATGCCCTACATTTGTGTGAATTTATTTTAAAATCCGTTGAGAAATGTAGGTGCCAGAGCGCTGACAAAGTTTTTCTAAAAATAGCCACAGTGACCTTGACCTTGGACGCAGCACCCTGGAAGTCAAATTTCTTTGAGATATTGTCATGCCCTACATTTGTCCGAAGTTGATTTAAAATCCGTTGAGAAATGTAGGCACTAGAGCGATGACCAAGTTTTTCTAAAAATAGCCACAGTGACCTTGACCTTAGGTGCAGCACCCTGAAAGTCAAACTTGCTCGAGATATTGTCATGCCCTACATTTGTGTGAAGTTATTTTAAAATCTGCTGAGAAATGTAGGTGCTAGAGCGCTGACAAAGTTTTTCTAAAAATAGCCACAGTGACCTTGACCTTGGGCGCAGCATCCTGAAAGTCGAACTTGCTCGAGATATTGTCATGCCCTACATTTGTGTGAAGTTATTTTAAAATCCATTGAGAAATGTAGGTGCTAGAGCGATGACAAAGTTTTTCTAAAAATAGCCACAGTGACCTTGACCTTGGGCGCAGCATCCTGAAAGTCGAACTTGCTCGAGATATTGTCATGCCCTACATTTGTGTGAAGTTATTTTAAAATCCGTTGAGAAATGTAGGCAATAGAGCGATGACAAAGTTTTTCTAAAAATATGTGATGACGTTGTTTTCTCCATTATAACACTATGGGATTTTTTTCAAATGCTCAAGGGCAGCTAACTCCGTAGTCTGTGCTCGAATCCGGCCAAATTTCGAACTCATCCAAGCTCTTATGCATGTCATCATTACCTGCAAGTATGATAAGGATCTAAGCAAAAACATTTGAGAAAACGTGATGACGCCATTTTCCCCATTATAACCCTATGGGATTTTTTTCAAACACTCAAGGGCAGCTAACTCCGTAGTCTGTCCTCGAATCCGGCCAAATTTCGAACTCATCCAAGCTCTTGTGAATGTCATCATTACCTGCAAGTATGATAAGGATCTAATCAAAAATAGTCGAGAAAACGTGATGACGCCATTTTCCCCATTATAACCCTATGGGGGCTATCTGTTGCCATGGAAACCAGAGGTCTGAGCTGATCGGCACCAAAACCTAATGCAGCCTTTCCCCCACCCAAATGATGCTTCAGATAAAATTTGATTGCGATCGGCCCACTGGTCTCTGAGATATTTATGTTTGAAAGTGTTGACGCACCCACCCACCCACGCACCCACGCACGCACGCACGCACGGACGACGGCTCGACTCCCATCCTATAAGCTCACCTCTGAGCCTTCGGCTCAGGTGAGCTAAAAATAAGAGGATTCAATATCACACAGAAAAAGACAAAATTATTTTGTGAACAGGTTTGGTATCCTTAGTTCAGGAACCTACCTTTAAGCCTGTCCTAGGTATCAGCAAGTTTGATGAAGTTTCGATGAAAAATAAAGTCGCTATGCCCAGGAGAAGGTAAAAATATGGACTATTTCAGCACTCAATGGCAAGTAACTCCAAGGCAGACTGTACAATATTGCCAAATTTCAAAATCTTCTGAGACTATACCTGCTCTCAGATTATCAGCAAGTTTGATAAAGGTCCAATAAAATCATGGCTTCAATATCAAAATACTGCTAGTGCCTTCAGACAAGATGTTTGAAATGTTAACGGGCGATAGAATCTCAGTGACCTGAAACAAAGGTCCCGTTGTTTAAGCATCCCCCCTATAAAAGCATAACGTACCAAAGTTGACCTTGCCATAAATTAGGTCAAGGTCAATGCTGGGTCATTATTTGAATAAACTTTGTAGGGCCAAAGCCTCGGTACTACATACAAAGTTTCAAGGTTACTGGCCATTCGGTTCTTGAAAAGATTTTTAAAAGGTCTTTATCATAGATGGGCATGGTGAACAAACTTTCGTCCCCTGATCTAGTAATTTTCCACATGAAATATGGCTTTTAGCATACGAATGGCTTCAGATGAGATATTTGAAAATGTCGACAGGCGGCAGAATCTCAGTGACCTTGAGCAAAGGTCAAAGAATGATCTTGACCTTTGGCAACATAATGTTTTCATTTGCTTATCTAGTTAATCATATATATCAAATCGTATCCCTTGGGTTTTTGTGAGAAATCCATTGTTTAAGCGTTTTCTCACATAAAGGCATAACCTACCAAAGTTGACTTTGCCATAAATCTAAAGTCGAGGTCAGTGCATGGCTATCATTTGAACAAACTTTGTAGGGCCCGAGTTCCAGATGCTACAGACAAAGTTTCAATGTCAATGGCCTCTCGGTTCTGGAGAAGAAGTGTTTTTACCATATGTTCAGCCTAATTCAGGGTCATCATTTGAACAAACGTACCAAATTTGACTTTGCCATATTTTTGGTCAAGGTCAACTCAGGGTCATCATTTGAACTAACTATGATGGGCTCGAGCCCAAAATGCTATATACCAGCAAGCTACAAGGTCATTGGCCCTTGGGCTCTGGAGAAAAAGAATTTCGAACGTTTTCGTAATGGATGGTGGCCATTTTAGTCATAGGACCCAGATCCCTCAGATAAACTTTCATTCCCCTACTCAATGGCGGCTTCACTTAAAAGGCTCCTGAAGGTGAGCTAAATCTGGGACAGACGTGGTCAGGGTCTGGACTATTTGCTAGCCAGTCAAAGTTTTTGAGCAATTAATCGGTTAGTACAAATAATATTTTAATTCCTATGATCGCGTAGTAATTTTACCGTAAAACTCTAAAAATTGTGACATCTAAATAATTACACTTAAATGGAACAGTTTGGCTTTGCATAGACAGTCTCCGGCCGTTATGTTATTATATTTTACAAGTTTTACACAACATTATTGTACACTGTAAAACACCCGTATATTTTCCGGTAGAATAACTGGCAGCCAGCTGCCAGTCTATTATCCATAAATTTTACGTGCGCCCGTATATCATTTGAGGAATCACCACGTACATGTAGAGCAGGGTAAAACTGAATAGGTATTATTTTGGTCATACACCCTTTCAACACTATAAAGGTATTTTAGAGCGAGGTCAGTTAACATTACCCTACTATATTGTGATTTCCACAAATGTTCTACTGGCAGACGCCCGTAAAAATAACGGGAAAAGGACTGGCAGCTAATTCAAGGGCGTAGCTACCTATACGGCAAATACGCAAGTGCGTATTGAAATTTTGTCAAAATTGACAAAATTTCAAAACGCACCTGCATATTTGCATGCTCAAAATTTATAAATTAGACAAGATTTCAATACCAATTACCAAAGTGCTGAAATACTAGCTTTCCCTTCAAGAAGTAGAGAATAAAACATGGTTGTGCGTATTATAAAATTGCCCCTAGTTACGCCCCTGCTAATTGCCAATTATTCGACCGTAAAATCTACGGGGTTTCTTTACAGTGATAGAGCTATCCGAAAAGTGGTTGGCCATAATAAAAAGCCACGTTAGGGCGTCAGCCATTCTGAGTACATATCATCATTTAGCCTGGAAGCCAGGCTTGGTTTTACAATGCAGTAATGCATACAAAAGATGCAGGTGAAATGGCAGACAGTGTAGATCCTGATCAGACTGGTCCTCGATCAGGGTCTACACTGTTAGCCGTTCCATCTGCATCTTTCTACACTGTTTGCTTAAACTTAGCTTTCCCAAGACTTTAATTATGATATCTAATGAAAATTCCAGGTGATCTGAAATCAAAAACTTTAATTATCAGGCTTAATAACAAGGACAATACGATTGTTTTCAGTCATAATGAAATTAATTGAGCCGCGACACGACAAAACCAACAAAGTGGTTGTGCGCCCAGCGCGCTGGGTGCACAAGCACTTTGTTGGTTTTGTCGTTTCGCGCCTCAATTATTATAAACCGTAAAAGTTCCAAAAATTGGGACACCAAACATAATTACCGTAACTGACTTAAGACACACAATGCAGTAATGGGTCCAACAGATGTAAAAGGAATGACAAATAGTGTAGACCCAGATCAGACCGATCTGGGTCTGCACCGTTTGTTATGCCCCCAGCTTCGAAGAAGTTGAGGAGGCATATTGCTTCTGGATTGTCCGTGCGTCCGTCCGTCCGTTCGTCACGCATACCATATCTCAGAAATTGTGCATGCTACACTTTTGAAATTTCACATATGGATTCGTCATCAAAAAATAGCTGAAACGTACTTTTTCTTGTCCGAGTTGTCACCCTTTTTTGGAGTTTTCCCGTTGAGAAAAATTCATTATGAAACCTTGTCAGCAAGATATCGCAAAAAGTCTTTTAGCTACGGACCTGAAACTTCAGTTTATGAGGATGGTGAGGAGATGGACTTATAAACTTTTGAAGAAAATCCATCAATTTTTGTAGGAGTTATGGTCCTTTGAAATGTTCAGCATTTCGACTTTTTCAGCAGGATATCTCAAAAGTATTTAAGCTAGGGGCTTGAACTTTTGCCAGCTTATCAAAAATGATGTGTAAATGAATTGATCATTTTTTAATGTAATCTACTATTATTTTCGGAGTTATGGCCCTTGGAAAATTTTGGCATTTTAACTTGTCAGCAAAATATCTCAAAAATTATTTAAGCTAGGGACTTGAAACTTGGTACGCTGATTGGAGGTGATAAGTAGATTAACTGATTAAGTTACGAACAGATCTCATCATTCTTTTTCGGAGTTATGTCTCTTTGAAAATTTTGACATTTTTAACTTGGCAGCAAGATTGGAAATGATAAGTAGAATGACTGATTTCCGTCAATATTTTCTAGTACTGACACGCCCTTTTAGGATCAGGCAAATGGTTGGGGGCACAGTGTTTTACAAACACCTTTTCTAGTTCATATATATTTTCCTCGCCCATTGGACAGGAAAATCGTTTTCTGGAGCTGTCTGAGATTTTTTTATCTTGGCCTTGTCTCAGAAAGCTGTAATGTTGGGCTGAGGCCTCGACAAAGAAATCTCTAGCTCGTTTTCAGACAAATAAAGTCTTATGCTCGGGAAGCCTCGCATAAGACTAAAAAAACTGAAACCAGCCTGAAATTTCCTTGTCTCGGCCTGAACCACATCACTGATTCTATTAGTCCCAATATATAATATTTTACGGTATACAGTACAAATTTCGAATGACATGGACTAGGTGCTAGGAAGTACAAGTTAAGATTTGTTCCACTCAGCCTCCTGGACAACATCCTCATGAGAATTATAAAGACAATACATTATGTTAGTTTACGGTGTATTGGCTACGGGCGTGGTCGTAGACATTTCTAATATTTATACTTGCCCTAGAACGTCTACATCAGTACGAGAGTTTTTGACTTACATGTAGTTGTCGGTTTGGCGTGATATGACTGAAAAGCGACACACCTTCACGTCGAATACAATTGACTTGGCACACGACGTTGAATTAACATCTAATTAAGAAATGTGCACGAACGTGTTTCTGAAGAAACTTTGGTCTTGGTCTGACGGTTCGTGTAAGAACAGATCGGACATAAACATCATCAGGACTGAAAATTAAAATCATTAGGACTGAAAATTCATGACATCCTCAACGTAGATCAAGCGTTCTCTTGTTTTTTCTTTAATTCGGTGGCATAACGTACTCAAAGTTCATGAGTTCTTAGCCATTCAACACAATAAAGTACAGAAAAGTTCTGATTCGAGTAAACTGTCCATTACCTTGTCAAGAATATGTTCCTTGCACCACGCCGTGTGATCCTTAAAATAATGACTAAAATGGTTATTAGTTGTAATCGGGCTAGGAAATTACCCGTTCACGACATTTTCCATGTTATTCGAAGAGATAATTTGCAGTTATTTATCACTTTTAGTTCGTTGTAATATCCACAATATGGTGTTTTAGCCCTCTGGTGAAATGTTATTAACATCCGTGATTATTTCATACTATACATGAAATGAACAACAATATACTTTGGCTGCGCAACATGAAAATAAAGTAATGTATTTGCGAACGGGAAAGACATAGATGAGTCTGCGCAGACTGACCCGAGTCTTCCTGTTTCGCATGAACAATCTGTAAAATTTGAGGCATCTATAGAATAGAAATGAAGTATCCGATCAGTTTGCGCAAATGAACAGACTGATCTGCGTATTTGCCAGCCGAAGATGTTTTCTCCCACGACGACGCCCACAAATACTTACTGACGCACCGGTTAAAAAGTTTTTGTGATATGATCTTTTCAAAATCGATCATCCGTATTACTTTATCTATATTTAGCCTGCGAAAAGAAGGAAAATAAACATTCAAATAAACTTTTCCTTTATTTCATCGTGGGTTTTCATGACAAGAAGAATTACCACAGGGATTAACAAAAATTAATGTACTGATGACATAATATTTCGACGATTATACCTTTCTACCAAATTCGCAATAATCTTGCTGTTGTAGATATAGACCTTGAGCTGACAATAGACCCCCCTCCCCCCAGGGGGAGTTTTGTACACTATAATTTTCTGAAACTACATTATATAAGAAACAAAATGACACATGTTAGCCCTCTGTACGTTGGGGCGTTAACGTATAACGTCAACGTCAATTACACTACCCAAATTTACATATTCACGTTATAATAGAAAATACGCATTGTTATACACATCTTAGTATTGGCCCTAAACAATGTCAAGTTTTGTCTGCTAGTACATAAATCGCTGTTTCAAGGTAATTGACAGTGTCTAGGATAAGTTGACTAATCCGTATATCGTAATTTACGTTATATTTGACGTTTTTCCCCCTTCAGTGTGTATATACACGTAATATAAGGAGCAAATTGTAAGAATTGAAGTGTAGAGAAAAGTTAATGTCATATATATGACTATCTTAATATTCTAGAACATTAAAAGCAATCTGAAAGCTTACAAAACTCGTCAGCAGTTACGATAAATATGTAACGTATATAACCACAAAAAAAAAAAAAAAAAAAAAAAAAAAAAAACAACCGAAACAGACTAAATCCCTGAATTGGTGGACTGAAGTTTATGTGTGCTCCATCAATCTTCTTCGATTCATGCCCAGCTTAGATAAGTAGCAGTTAGCAGTGGATATATTAAATGGGGACAGAAAATATCTTATTTTTTATAGAATTTAACCTACAAAATAACGAGAAAAGCTAATAAAGTCAACATCAGCTGCATTTTATCTTTCAATGTTTTCTGTATTATGTCTTAAGTAGGCACTGTTGTATATGTTAATATGAAAAAACGCCAATGGAATGTGTCTTCAAAATGAAAAAGAACATCGGATAGTGTATATTTGAAAAGCAAACTAACAGTAACGTTACGTTACATAATTGTAATATGTCTGGGGATAAGATTTGTAAGTCATCTGTTCTCAAAATTTTAGTTCCCAGGGGGGCTTGAATTATTCATTGATGTTGTTTTAGCTTACCACTGGTAGTCAGATGGCAAATTTAGCTCTTTAAAATACACAAGAACTCAGCAAGACGCAGATAGATTGTTACAGCTGAAGCAGTTCGACCTTGCCTTTAATTCAAACTCACTTAAAAGTGATTTCATGAAAATGATTTTTCTATTCTGAATTTTATGCATGGAATGAAGTAGGTATAAAATGATATATTCTGCAACTTATTAATATTTAGGTTTGGTCATGATGGGGATAAAACCAATTTCGCTACCTGTGCTGTTGGCTGAGCAATTCAATTGCCCTAGATACAAATATGAAACTGTGACTGCTAGCCGAGGCAATCAAAAGAAGTATCAACTCGACTGATAGGCTTTAACACCATTTTTGCTATGCTGTCAGTCGAATTGTCAGCCAAGAGCCTCTTTGCATAGTAACTGCTTTACATAGGTTAGCAAATATGTGTGGCTCCAGCGATCATAAGTTAATTTGTAAACTACGTGAGCAGCTCCCATCAAATACATTACAAAATATTAACATTGTGAAAATTCAAGGATTAAAGAAAGTGAGATACTTAATAACGCATACAACATTCTGTAATCAGCCTGTTCAGGAGTTGTTTTTTTTTTGTTTTTTTTTTTTCATTTTGTTGTTACAAATAATTAACTGGTCAGGTAATTTTGCAAACCCCATGGTTTTATTCCCACTTCTTGTTACTATCAAGGACTATAGGTGTTACGAAAGATAAATTTTGGTCAGACAATTTTCAATATGTAAGCAACTAAAGTTGGTGTTTGGATATTGCCAAAATGCTGTATTCTCTAACAGTAATCAAAACATTTGGACAAGGATGATTTGATGAGCAGTAAGATATCATAAATAAGCAGATTACAAGCATATTTATTGCCAAATAATATGGTACATGTAATACAAGGCCACGGAGATCAAATGCAGAAAGTTATTTAGGTTAGCCCTCCCTTGGCATGTACAGGTATGCACCATTTCTATTACTTGATTATTTGCTTGTACCATTTCTATTACTTGATTATTTGCTCTTCAGAAGTACTGTATTGCTGGTTGAGGATAATTGAAATGAAGAATTTATAAACTCTCAATGAATAGTTGTATACGTTACTTGTTCAGTCTTTCTTTTCTTTTTTCTCAGCATAACTACAATGTAGATGAATACATTTTGAAGGAGAACAACTAAGATTTGCTCATAAATATCTGAACAATGATGATCAACATTAATATATTCTGCCATTTGCATACACCACTCCATTATGTGGGAAGAGCTTACTGGAACACTGTCCCTAGAAAAAAAATCATTTTTGTCCAACTAAACCTATCTATATGTCCTTTGGTGATTTGATTCCTTAAGAAAAGATTGAATGTAACTAGTTAGATTCTTTAAGAGGTGATTGAATGTAGTTAGACTTGAAAGAGCAAAAAACAAAAGCATAGAAATATAGATCATTTTAAACATAGCATTTATAGATTGCTACAGTATCGCTAGTAACTGCCCATGTCTCTTTTTCTGTATTAAACCTTTCTGATACTGTTCTCCCAAACTCCTGGTTGACACATAATTGTTAGTTACATAAGTGAACTGAATAAAGCAACGCATTAACACTACCATTAAACATTTTCAAAAGTATGTTTGTTTCTTAACTGTCACTGAGCAATGTTGTTCCTCTTGGTAACGTAACATATACGATAGTCTTACAAAAGTAAGTATACTCTGCCAGCAAATATCTATTTAGCTTTGATGCAGAACTTATTGGATGAAGTCTTCATACTTTAGGTTTACTGTTCTGCTTTATAGGTTATCAGTGTACATGTGAAAACTAATCTAATCCTGTCAATGAACAAGGTTGTACCATATTTTGTATTGTTGATTACTGATACTTTTATAGTTTTAAACTAAACAGGTCAAAATTGCTTAGGTTTTAACATTATCAAACTGATTGTATATCATTTTGTTTGAGGCCAATATGCAAAACCGACGCTGGCTTTTAAAAGCTGTTGTTTTATTTTATCTTTTCTGAAGTTGCATGTTTTTTTTTGTTTTTTTTTTCCAGCTGTATATAACAAATTTCACGTCTATCACTGTCTTTAAAACTCAAATGTACAAATTGTAAAAGAAACAAACTTGGCAATGCCATAATGAAATACTTTGATTTTTGATATAATAACAATGTAAACAGCAAAACCTGTTTTACTTGTGCAGAATATGTCAATGCCCTTAATATTACAATTTAAAGTATACTGTGTTTAATCACGTCTAAAACACACCTCACGAATCCCTAAAAGTAATAATTGAGAGAAGTGTTGATAGGTCCAGGTAAACGATATATCATAAGAAAACCCAGTCTTATATGGGGTATTGTTACATGTGGCAGTGAAAAAAACAACTGATTAACAGTATTGTAATCAAATATCTTAAATGTTAAATGTTATTTACGTTACTACTTGTAATAGCTAATGATAAAAAATGAACCAAAATGCATTTTTCTCTTATATTAAAAGTTTTTTTA
This sequence comes from Ctena decussata, assembly GCA_963989385.1. Taxonomy (NCBI): domain Eukaryota; kingdom Metazoa; phylum Mollusca; class Bivalvia; order Lucinida; family Lucinidae; genus Ctena; species Ctena decussata. The sequence goes on along the minus strand of OZ022504.1, from coordinate 39,544,583 downwards.
ATGAAGAAACTGCTACCAAAGAAAACAAAATGGTTCTATGTTCAAATTATATGATTTTAACCAAAAATAGCCCTAGGTAACGTATATAATCGATCATTATGGCCGACTAAAATGCGTTCAAAATATTGTGGAACTGTTCCTTGCTGTTTAAATAGACTGACATATTCAATTTTAACATTTACAGTTGTTTTCGATTCCAACGGTGTAGTTCAAGCACTTAAATTATACGGAAAGTGATATCTGTAGTATAGAACATTTATAAGGGGCTGCTGTGTTCAATACCCTATTTCTCCCAAAGTATACAAGATAGGATAATAATTTTTTCGGATCTGAAAAGACCAATAAATTGTCTTTAACACAATAACCAATATATGGTCTAATATTAAAGGAATAACTTACAAAAAGAAAGTATTCTGGATGGAAATAGCAATTTTAATGGGGTGTAAAGTTAAATGTCACGTATATTACACCATGTAGGCTAAAGTGACCTTTCAAACATCATAACTTTTAGTTCTTGGATTGTTCTATTAGACTCTATTATAATTTTAAACATAGGAAACTGACTTATATTTTTTTTTTAATTTTTGATATTTTTTTTATGTTATGTTTGTTTTTTTAATGGGTAACGTTTGTAACAGGCTGTTACAGCTTAACGCCCCACTCGCCAGAGGGCTAACATGCTGCAAAATACTTCTATGATGCTGGACTTTAAGAAAAGTATGGTCTACAAAATTCCCCCTGGGGGGAGGTAAACCATATCTGGCTCATGGCCTAATAAGAATAGGTACATATCTGAGGTCGGTGGAGGGAGCAGGAGAACTAGATCCCACCCATTCCAGTATCACCGTCCAAATGCTTACACGGACGGTTTTAAGAATTCATTCTTCCCATGGATAATTGCATCTTGGAATAGCCTTACAACCGAAGCTGTCTCTTCGGAGACAGTTGATGGGTTTAAGGCCTAAATATAATATCCTAGGTATGATAGAGCAGGGGTTAGGCATGGAATGTCTGTCCCTGAGGACTTCCTGTAAATAGATTTAATCTGCTGGTGGCTATGTCACAAATTCATTTTTTTTGATAACTTATGTGCCACACCACAAACCTGTCATCATGGTCATACTTGACCGAGTGCAGTACTTAACGGAAGAAAGAAAGTGTCCTTCCCTGGACAGTGAAACCCTCCTAAGACGGAGTCTGAATTTATTTCCTTCAAAAAATTGCCCACGTTGCAATGGGAGGCCAAAATGTCATGTTGCTTCCCTTGAAAGTGTACCGATTCACTATAGCCGTAGTGTACGCTGTCTGTTGTGCCATACCAAGTAGCACATCACATGGTAAGCTCTTGGCCATATGCAATGCATTACGTTACTTGCATTTTTGTCGGTGAATCATGCGTAGAGCATGTTGTCATGCCTAGCTAGACTTACGGTGAATTTATAAGAATTTATACAACTCCATGCATTACGCCATAGAAGCGACAGTAATGTATGGGTTTACGAGCTAGGTTACGAATTTAGGCGGGTCGCAGATTCGACCCCCTCCCCCCCCCCCCCCCCCCCACACACACACACCTCACCCCACACCCGCCCTCCTCCCGGCATTCAACCCAGTTCCTGTCTCCGTGTGACATAAGTATTGGTAGGACTGGTAGGACGTTAAATCCGAGCTCACTCACTCAATTTTCCGTCATTTCTTAAAACAAGGCAAGATCTGAGAGTTATAACTTGGCTTTCCAGAAAGAACAGCCACTACACTACAGAGATACTCTCACAGAAAAGAAACTTGCTCCCGTAGGAGCTCCCAGCGACACATGACCTCGAAATGAAGTCAATTCGACATCATCACGTCGCATCAACGTCCTTACGACATCATGTGCCCGCTGGGCCAATTCTCTCAACCTCATCAAAATTGATGGAATTACCTCCTTGAGGAAGTAAACATATAATAAATTATTATTTTTCAGCGTTGCTTCCCCTGAAATTGTACCCATTTAGGCCTAAGCATACCTCATTTGTTTGCAAAAGTTTTTTAGCCTTTTTAGATACAGTTCTTTTTATTCAAATGACCTCACAGTTTTAGTGATAATCAAAGTTTTGTTCTCACCGTTGCCTATGAAAATCTACGGCGTCCCGTAAGGTTACGTCATAGAATGTGTTCTGACGTCATTAAACGAAGACTTATGTCGAACCAGACGGCACGTTCAGAATTTACAGAAATATTCCTTTCTTATACATATATTCAAAGTTTCTGTCCTTATTTGAAACGCATGCGCCGACTCGGTACTTATTTAACTTGTGACCAAATTAAAGATCTTTATCTCGTTATCAGTATTAACTCTAAGAGCGTCAAAAACGAAAAAAGTTGAATATTCAAACAGCGTAGATTCAGATAAGGCGACTCATACTTAGCCACCTTACCTGTGTCTACACTGTTTGCCCTCTAGTTTTTGAATTGTCAGTATTTTTTAGTTTAAACTAAACTTTTTATTTCAAATATTGCACACGTAAATTTTGTCGTCTTCTTTTTTTTGGCGTTTTTTTAGGGTTGAAGTAGCCTACCAAGCCATGCATGAGAAACCACATCTTATATACTGTACCAACAGCTAAGGCCTGCCCATCCTTGCTAATTTGGGTTTTCTCAACATGCTATAGATCATTAGAAATTTATATTGCTCAAACTGAGCGGATATGCAAGCGCGAAACCCAGAGCTCCCATTAAGATTATATTGGTATGGCATTCAACACAGGCAAAAAGGCAACGTACATACCAACGCAACTCGATGCTTTTTTCACATGCTACTTAACTTAATTTCAAATGCTCATTCTTACGGACCCAACAGTTTGTTATGCTTCTTAGCCAGACCAGTTTTTCGAATGAATTCCGTCTGGTAAAATATGGCGCAAAAATTTAAGTTTCTTCACCAATTCGTTGTAATGATTGTTGTACGATTTCTTCACATTTGTTGTCCTGGTCGTTGTACAACGACCATGACAACGAATTGGTCAAGATACTTACTTTTTTTACTGTATTAATTTATACTAGACGACATTTGTAAAAATGCTCTTACTTTGATGTCTAACAAAAGTTGGGTCCGTAAGAATGATAGTTCGAATTTAAATTAGGTAGTATGTGAAAAAATCGAGTTATACGGTCAGAAATATTCGTTGGCATGTACGTTGCCTTTGTTGCCTGTATTGAATACCAGACCAGTGTGAAGATGGGGTTTAGAAACATGTCCTTATTTCTAAAGTAAACATACGGTGTGAACCCTCATTATTTCTACCGTCTCGCCAAGACGGTTCTAATGAGGGATCACTTTGTATGTTTTTTCTATGCAGAAAAATGGATTACATGTATCCCTGGTACCCCTTCTTATCTGGAGGACTGCGGGTCTGAGTCTTCACTCTTTGCACAACTTATAAGGATCATGTTCACTTTGTGAAGGGAGACGCCCCTTTGTTAAACTGTTAATCCCTTACCTATTAAATTGCATCGCTTGCAAATTGTTTTACATCGATCCCTTATCTTTCTTCCTATACTGAGTTCAGTCGAAGCTGTTGGAAATGTTTAGCCAATAAGTTTACTTTTTTGTCAAAACATTTCAATTCTATAAAAACATTTATCATAGACTCAGGATTCCAACACTTTCAAGATGTTGAGTCAGATATAAAAGTAAAAGAGAGAGACTAAGCAAGTAAAATTTTAGAGTGTGAATTTCTAACATCTTCGGCTGACAATAGTCCACTGTCTTCTAAAAGGGACATAATCCAGTAATAATTAAACTTAAGGCGTGCATCCAACCAGTCAAGCTCAATTCCCACCAAGTTAGTGATTTAAAGGATGATCGTTTACAAGTCTATGTGTTCATGGTGTTGTTGGGGTTTAACTTCACCGTCGTATTGAAATGTACATTTATTAGGATGTGACTGTATTTGAGCCAGGACACGAAAAAACCAACAAAGTGGTTGTGCGCCCAGCGCAGACTCAGACCAGCCTGGGCATTCGCCCAGTCTGATCAGAGTCTTCGCTGTCCGCATGGAGATATAGCTCAGACCCTGAAGTACCCTTTAAGCGCAAAACGAAGGTTCTCATTAACTTGGTGGATGCCAAGGCTGATCTGAGTCTGTGCTTGGCGCACAACCACTTTGTTTCGTCTCGTATATTGGCTAGCGGATGTACAAAAATTTAATTTCCTGCTAGCAGTTTCACAATCCTCATGTTGATACAATGTTAGAAGAATAACGTTTGCTTCCTTTGTTAACGAATCCCTTTGGGGGCCACATATCGCTATCTCTACAAGTGGTTTCTCTTTACGAGTTAAGGTCCCTACCGATACCAATAACTTTAACTCTAGATAGCAAGTCTACAATAAAAAATATGCCGCAACACGACAAAACCCACAAAGTGGCATACGCGCCCAGCGAAGACTCTGATCAGCCTGGGCAGCCTCCCAGTCTGATCAGACTCTTCGCTGTCGCCATGAAGGTAGCTTAAACCTTTACCTATCCTCTAAGCGCAAAGCGAAGACTGTGATCTGACTGGGCGGATGCCCAGGCTGATGTGCGTATTCGCTGGGCGCACACGCCACTGTGCTGGTTTTATCGTGTCGCGAGTCAACTGTCATTATCTTTTGTTTTATAATGTCACTATTTATCATCCTTTTCAACTTAAAATTTCATAAATAAATTGATGCGACAGAGACGAAGGTACAAAAAAAATTGGCATGAGTTACCGCCCCTGATTAGCATTTATAATAAGGAAAAACCATAGATACGAAGAGACTAATTCGAATATATCGCATAAATTGTAAAATTGGTATTTCCAAAATAAATCTTATGGAAAGGAAAATATTTATACACAATCACGCAAATAACTATGGTTACGTACCGCTGAGCCAACTGGGGCCACAGAACAATTGTATCACATCGCTCGCATATAATTATATTTCGGGGAACATCGTTACGAGAATTGAAACAGAACAGAACAGAACATTTCTATAGTCAGTTCAACGTCTATCTCCACTCGTCATACGGGTCCCGATATCCATATCGTGTATAAAGATTTATACCAGCGTCAGGTATCACCACAATGTCTTCATTTTCACTGTTTGGCGATTTTGTCATTGACGGCTCATTTCTTGTTGGTTGTGGTTTGTGTCTGGGCATTGCCGGCGGTCTGTCTCGTATGACCTTCTTGTGCTTCGTTCGTTTCGCAGGTTTTTCACGCATTACATGTATTTTATTGTCTGGAAAAGCTAGTGTATTTGGGGGATAGTAGATATCGTCGTAGAGATATCTGAAATGAAACTCAAATCGATGTAAAAAAAAGAAAAAAAATGCAAATACAGAAATTCATTAACAAGAGGCACATATCTGGAGTATGTACCCCCCGCTCACACCCCACCCCCATCCAGAAACACGATAAATTCACCTGTAGACTGTGCGCATCAGATTTATACTTTTAAGCATTTGGTACTATTTTCCACTTTGACAGAAAAACAGACAGACAGACAGACAGACAGAGAGTTATACAATATTCGGATTTTTAAATTATTCGCTATCAGTAGTGAAATTGATTCTAGGTAGCCAAAGCAGACTCAGTCACCATCGAAACAGCAAAACAGCTAGACAAAAATATTACTCTTATAAGCTACACCTATACAGTTAGGGGATACATGTAACTGTATTCAAAATTGTCATTTGGGGAGATAGATCGCCGGTTTTATGGTCGCAAAATTCGTTCGGCGACGCACCAGCGGAGCCGTAAATCGCAATTTGCTACCATAAAACCGACGATTTACCTCCCCAACTGACTATTTTCAATACAGTTATCCCCATTCAAATGCTTTTTTTTCGCATTTTCACCTTCAAAGCGTACTACAACCTAAAACCAGACGTCAGCCTGTCAGAAGCAACGTTTCATAACTACATTTATCATATGAAGTTGCTGTTTTTCATTGGATAACGTCGTGTCATAAAAATCGTATGACCACACGTGTATTCTAACACTGGTCGCCTATATAGCCAATGCTAAAATCTAGTGATATATTGCGTAACAAATCACTGGGCGGATAAGCGTGACGTTATTTAGCGCCATACAGACGTCATTTTTATTCGTTTGGTGACGTCAGTTTTCATTTCCATGAGGACAGACGGTGTAACGTCGTTTTCTCGCATCAAAAACTTATGAAATTCATGTGAACGCCTCTGTTACAGACAAAGTTGTTGGCGGGATTTCTTCATGTAATCATGGCGGAAAACTGGAAAAATCTGAAGGAAACATTTTCGTTTTCATCGTTTCGAAATTTTTCGTTCTGCCCATTCTGCTCATTCTGCTAGCAGAATAGCAGAACGAAATGGTAAAGTTAGCAGAATAGCAGAACGAAATTTTTCGTTCTGCCCATTCTTCTCATTCTGCTAGCAGAATAGCAGAATGAAAAAGTTTCTCGGAATTTTGTTCTTAGGAAACCAGCAGATGGGCACAGTCAAGCCATGCACGGAAAACATTTCCCTCCTGGTCAGGCTTCAACTAGCAAGGAAAAAATCGACAAATTTCTTGAAGAAAAGAACCATTTATCATCAAATCCTGGTGTGACCAGCAGGTGGGCAGACTCATGTCATGCATGGAAATCATGTTTATTGCCGCCCGAGTTTATCTAGTAAAAAATAAACTTGGAATTTTTCGTTCTGCCCATTCTGCTCATTCTGCTAGCAGAACAGCGGAATGAAAAAGTTTGTCGGAATTATGTTCTGGGGCAACCAGCAGAAGGGCACACTCAAGCCATGCATGGAAAACATTTCCCTCCAGGTCGGGCTTCAACTAGCAAGGAAAATCGACAAATTCGCTGGAGAAAAAAAAAATATTTATCATCAAATCCTGGTGTGACCAGCAGGTGGGCAGACTCATGTCATGCTTGGAAATCATGTTTATCGCCGCCCGGGTTTATCTAGTAAAAAATAAACTTGGAATTTTTTGTTCTGCCCATTCTGCTCATTCTGCTGGCAGAATAGCAGAATGAAAAAGTTTCTCGGAATTTTGTTCTTAGGCAACCAGCAGAAGGGCACACTCAAGCCATGCATGGAAAACATTTCCCGCCTGGTCAGGCTTCAACTAGAAAGGAAAAAATCGACAAATTTCTTGAAGAAAAGAATCATTTATCATGAAATCCTGGTGTGACCAGCAGGTAGGCAGACTCATGTCATGCATGGAAAACATGTTTATCGCCGCCTGAGTTTATCTAGTAAAAAATAAACTTGGAATTTTTCGTTCTGCCCATTCTGCTCATTCTGCTAGCAGAACAGCAGAATGAAAATGTTTGTCGGAATTATGTTCTAAGGCAACCAGCAGGCGGGCACACTCAAGCCGTGCGTGGAAAACATTTCCCTCCAGTCAGGCTTCAACTAGCAAGGAAAATATCCACAAATTCGCTGGAGAAAAAAAATATTTATCATCAAATCCTGGTGTGACCAGCAGGTGGGCAGACCCATGGCATGCATGGAAATCATGTTTATCGCCGCCCGAGTTTATCTAGTAAAAAAATCATTTTTGGAGTTTTTCGTTCTGCTCATTCTGCTAGCAGAGTAGCAGAACGAAAAAGTTTCTCGGAATTATGTTCTAAGGCAACCAGCAGATGGGCACACTCAAGCCATGCATGGAAAACATTTCCCGCCTGGTCAGGCTTCAACTAGAAAGGAAAAAATCGACAAATTTCTTGAAGAAAAGAATCATTTATCATCAAATCCTGGTGTGACCAGCAGGTAGGCAGACTCATGTCATGCATGGAAATCATGTTTATGGCCGCCCGAGTTTATCTAGTAAAAAAATCATTTTTGGAGTTTTTCGTTCTGCTCATTCTGCTAGCAGAGTAGCAGAACGAAAAAGTTTCTCGGAATTATGTTCTAAGGCAACCAGCAGATGGGCACACTCAAGCCATGCATGGAAAACATTTCCCGCCTGGTCAGGCTTCAACTAGAAAGGAAAAAATCGACAAATTTCTTGAAGAAAAGAATCATTTATCATCAAATCCTGGTGTGACCAGCAGGTAGGCAGACTCATGTCATGCATGGAAATCATGTTTATGGCCGCCCGAGTTTATCTAGTAAAAAAATCCACAAATTTCGCTGGAGAAAAAAGTACTTATTATCAAATCCTGGTGTGACCAGCAGGTGGGCAGACTCATGTAGCATCTGGGGCTCTAATACTACAAAGTTTATATAAACAATGACATTGGGTTGGCCTTAACCTGTTTTGCCGCAAGGTCAAATTTGGTCTCTAATGCTTTTGAATGGAACCATCCAACTCTATAGAATTGCACCTGTTTATTAGCCTACCTGAGCTGAAAGCTTACATTTCAACCAGTTGACCAGAGCATATTCTGACAGGTGAGCGATCGTTGCCCTTGGGTGACTTGTTCATAAGATCTTACGTTATAGCATTTTTTCATATTTGGCCTTACCCTAAAAAAAGGTCAGGGTCATCATTTGAGCAATCTCGGTAGTACTCAAGTACCTTATGCTGCATAGTGCAAACCTGCTTTCAAGGCCATTAGTCGATTTGGTTCTGGAGAAGAATATTTTTGAAGCTTTTTACCATGAATGGGCATAGCGGCTATGTTGGTCATATGACCTGGCAATTTTGAACAAATTTTTGTTCAATCAACCCCTGGAGACTCTATATGAAATTTGGTTACAATTAGACCAGTGGCTTTTGAGGAGACGTTTGAAATTATTGAAATATTGGAGACCAAAAGTTAAAGAATGATCTTGACCTCTCGTACTCATAAATCTTTATGTACTCATTAAAGATGACCGTATATACCAATTTTAAGGTAAAAATTTTCAAAACATATCTTATGTTCTAGCATTTTGCCATATAAAGGCAGAAGGAAGCAAATTTGACCTTACCATGAAAAAGGTCAAGGTCAGCCGAATGTCATAATTTGAATATCTTTGTAGTACTTCTGTACCCGATGCTTCATACCAAGTTTCAAGGCCATCGGCCTATTGGTTTTGGAGAAGAAGATCTTTGAGGGTTTTTACCATATATATTGGAGCGGCCATGTTGGCCTTGTGGTACAAATACTAAGCTGTAGAGCCTGAATGCAGAGACCTTGCTTGAAACTTTGTCTGGAAAACAGTCAAGTACCGTAACAAACAAGAGCATATGTTTTCTAAGTTTCCTGTTTTACAAATTCATCTTTTTTAAGCAAAGGTCAAGGACACACAAGAGTCAGCCTTGAATTTTGTGTCCGCTCTTTCTCAACGACTAGCGAATTGCGTCGGGTATTCTAACACAGTGCGCCTATAGAAGCAATGGAAAGTTTCCGTGTTTTATTCTGCAACAATTCACTGTCTCGGAGCGCGTGAGTCTAATTGCTGACGTCACTTGAAATACTGACGTAATTTTGTGACGCTTTGAGGCGTTAGACGGTGTAACGCCTCTTTTTCTTTCTAAAATCGCCATAAAAACGTACATTTACCTTAGATACAGCTAAGAATATTGGTGGGAACATGAACGTGCTGGCAGGAAGGCTGGGAGAGTTTGAATGAAAAGAATACTTTTCCAGCGTTTTTGAGCGTTAGAATCGAAATAGTTCAGCTCTAGCATTGAATTGTAGAGTAATAATTCACCGTTTGTCGGTCAGTTGTAAGTAGATATATCACTCGCGCTCCGCGCTCGTGATATGATCAACTTTACAACTGACCTCCAAACAGTGAATTATTACTCAACAATTCACTGCTAGAGCTGATCTATTTCTTAAACAAAACACGTTTCTATGAAAGGCAGCATTTTGCAACCCAATCGCCCTTTGTTACCAGTTGACAAAAAGGTGCTGTGATGAAATATGTCAAAAGATTTGATATGATGTACAGGTCCAACACATTTTGTTAATGTAAATCAAAATGCACTGCAATTGCAAAACTAGGAGAGGATACCTATAAGTTCTTAGAACTTGTTTTCCGATCCTAACATTATATGTATGTGTGAATATATATTTTCTACGAAACAAGAAATAAATATTGTTTGAACCAATTGCAAAACATTTTCCGAATGGGTTTCAAAATGCGTCAGTGTAACTAAATGGGGTTGTTTATAGAGCCACATTTTGTTACCACAAGGTATTTTGCTATTCATTGACAAAATCCATTAATTGTGACTGCCACTCATTTTGATACTCGTTTATTTTTTAGCTCGCCTGAATGAAAGTTCAGGAAGAACTATTGTTGTCACTCTGGCGTCGGCGTTGGCATCCACGTAGGATTGGATGCGTTGGTTAAAGTCTTTTAAAGACCTATATCTACTTAACCCATGGATGGATTCTTTTGATACTGCACTGTAGTTAGATATTGGTTCAACGTTTAACAGGGTACCACCCCACCCCACTCATTGACCTTGATGTCAAGGTCATGGACTTAAACAATTGGGAGATTTTTGGGACTGGATGTTTTGGTTAAAGTTTTTCAAATCCCAATATCACCTTTACCCATGGATGGATTCCTTTGATACTTGCACTGTAGTTAGATATTGGGCCGAAGTTTTCTAAGGTACTACCCTCATTCCTCTCAGTGACCTTGATGTCAAGGTCATGGACTTACAAAATTGTCTTTTTATTGATTGGATGTTTTGGTTTAAGTTTTTTAAAGACACCTATCTCCTGATGAATTTCTTTTTATATTTGCACTGTAGTTAAATATTAGTCCAAAGTTTTACAGAGTACTACCCCAACTCTGCTCAGTGACCTTGATGTCAAGGGACTTGGGAAATTTTGGTTTTAATTAAAGTTTTTTAATTGCATACTGATTCATAATGCTTGGCAGAGATTTAGTTTATACTGGAACTGATGTTAGACATTTTTTGAGCTTTTACAAAACAGTATATACTTTTCCCGCTGGATGACCTTGGTTTAAACTTTATTTCTTTCGTATAACAAACACACATTCAATGGACATTATGAAATAAATACATATATTATACAAAAGGGATCCAGAAGGAAGTCAAGAGACTTATTTGAATCTGTATCCCTCAATAATACAATAACACAGAATATATACTATCTATCGTGTTTGTCGACTAAATCTACTTGTCTATTTTAACATATATATTGTCTCGGTATCTATGTTTATATGTGCATACCCACATGCGGGGGCACCACAAAGTGTATTGATGCTACCGCATTTGGGTACACACATTTTGGTTTTTGCTATAATAGATGAAAAAGAAAGAAAGAAAGAATGTTACCAATGTTTTACAATGTGTCCAAATAGAGCTCCACGGGGAAAGGAGTTCAGTATATCTCGTTGGCTATGTACTGACTAAGGAGTTTTAAGTATTCAAGTAATTGGGTATTTTAAAAGTATTCAGGTTGCCCTATATAAATATGTAGATGAGTCATGGTCACTGTTGCTTACATTAATCTCAGGCGGGTCTTCTAACTAAATCATATGCAAATTTATATCAGAAATGATGTTTTAGATATTTAACTCAAAATCTTTTAGATTTAATTATGAAGTCATGCACCGCTAAGAATATTTTCTTATTATCAGAGTCTGTTAATTCGGAACTACCCTGAAGAAGGATATTTAGTGTTGGGGGTCAAGTCAAGGTCATCGACTTAGAATTTTGTCTTAAAGATTTTGGTTCAAGTTTTATATTTATGAAAACAGAATTTCACAGTACCACGATGGAATCAGTTAACACTAATACTTGGATTGATGTTAGATAATGGTTCAGGGTTTTGGTACATCCTCCCCACCCCCACCCCTCAGTTCTTTGACCACAAGCTCATTGACTTTGAAATTTCTTTTGGATTATATATAATTTTTTTCTCCAGCGAATTTGAGGATTTTTTCCCTGCTAGTTGAAGCCTGTCCTGGAGGGAAATGTTTTCCATGCTTGGCTTGAGTGTGCCCATCTGCTGGTTGCCTTAGTACATTATTCCGACAAACTTTTTCATTCTGCTGTTCTGCTAGCAGAATGAGCAGAATGGGCAGAACGAAAAATTCCAAGTTTATTTTTTACTAGATAAACTCGGGCAGCGATAAACATGTTTTCCATGCATGACATGAGTCTGCCCACCTGCTGGTCACGCCAGGATTTGATGATAAATGAGTCTTTTCTCCAGCGAATTTGTGGATTTTTTCCTTGCTAGTTGAAGCCTGACCAGGAGGGAAGTGTTTTCCATACATGGCTTGAGTGTGCCCATCTGCTGGTTGCCTTAGAACAAAATTCCGAGAAACTTTTTCATTCTGCTATTCTGCTAGCAGAATGAGAAGAATGGACAGAACGAAAAATTTCGTTCTGCTATTCTGCTAACTTTACCATTTCGTTCTGCTATTCTGCTAGCAGAATGAGCAGAATGGACAAATCGAAAAAATTCGTTCTGCTATTCTGCTATTTTGCTATCTTTACCATTTCGTTCTGCTATTCTGCTAGCAGAATGAGCCGAATGGACAGAACAAAAAAATTCGTTCTGCTATTCTGCTATTTTGCTAACTTTACCATTTCTTTCTGCTATTCCGCATTCTGCTAACTTTACCATTTCATTCTGCTATTCTGCTATTTTGCTAATTTTACCATTTTGTTCTGCTATTCTGCCATTCTGCTAACTTTACCATTTCATTCTGCTATTCTGCTATTTTGCTAACTTTACCGAGCATTGGGCAACAAATCACCGTAAGCAAGAATCTATTTCTTAAATAACACTTTGGCGCGTACACATAACGTCATTGACAACATCCATGTCAACAATGCATTTTCTTATTGAAATAATGCATAGTTTGAAGGCGTTAAAGTCCATTTTAAGGGGTCATATGATCAACAGACTCTTACACTCGTGGTAATTTCATATGAAATTTATGAAACTCGCCGGCGACAAGCTCTGGATTCCCCTTAAGAAATGGTAAAGAAAGAAAAAAAAAACTCACATTATCGGATTAGCCTCTGGCCCAGGCTTGAACTCCGACCTTGGTGTGGAGTGGTCTATTGGTCCTATGCACTCTGAATAAAGACTAGTGCCAGACCTTAAAAGATAAGAAAATTGTTTCCTGCCAGATAATAGGTCGCTTCGGCACAAGCCCTCTCGGCTCCTAGACGCCTGGGTCCCACTTAAAAATAAATTTCTGGACACTTCGACCCCTAATCATCTCAGTCCTATATCCCTAGTTATCTGGGACACACTTCGATTTCTAAATTTCGCGCAATATTTTGGTTCATTTGAATTTATAAATATACCAGATAAAATAAGAATCAATAATTACAACAACAACAGCAAAAATAAAGCTGTCTTTTTATCATGAATGAAGGCATACATCATTAAAACAAAAAAAGAGCATAGATGATGGATGAAAGCTACTTTGTCAGTTTTACGTCGTTTTCAACATTATAACAGTCATATCAGAGCCATGGGAATAAAACTATGAAGGGCTCGGTGCAATGAAGCGTCATTCAAACAGAATCTTGCCTCCATCGGGCTTCGCCCCGCGCCCAGTGGGAAGGCGGGAACGCTAATAACCCTGCAACGCGGACGCTGCACACTGAAGTATAAAATAATGAAATATCTCGTATCACGATTTTCATTGTTCTTACAAATAATTCGAAAATAAATGAAATATTTTTGTGTCTGATTTTAAAGCCTGGAGCCATTGGAGCGTTTGCAGCTTCAATAAAATGTGGGCCTCGTGATTCATTTTCTCATCTACCGTAAAATCTCTATTACTGACGTATTTGGACACCCAGAAATCTACATTTCAATAGACGACACTAAACCTCCGTGAAATCTTGCAAACTTAGGAAAGATATGCCTGAACAAACATTATAGACCCAAATCAAACTGCTCCCTAGCTGTGCATTGCCTGCTTTTAATAGGAAAAAGGCACTTCATCCAAATTTGAATGTACAGATTGTTTAGGTGTTCCGACGCATGGATTTGATGGGGCATTCAGAACATTTTCTCAGTACAAAAGAGAATTTGAAGAGATAGTCTTATCGTGACGACTTTAGGAACACCATCTTTTTGTCGCCCTTTTTACCAAGGGAATTAACTCTTGTGACTTCCTGTCTCCTTCTCTAGATATCAAAACCTGGGGGCTACTCCAGGGAGCTAATCTGCCCTTCAAAAGAAACCCTTACTGAAACAGAAGGGACATTTCCTATTGGTAAGAATAACCCTACACTGAAAGATTTCCTTTTCACTTTAACAAGGTTTGCAAGAGACTGCCTACTGGGAGCACAACGTTGAATCATCATTGATTCAACGTTGATTCAACGACATGACGTTGAATCAACTATGATTCAATGTTGGTTTAAGGTTATGTGCCCTCCAAGCTCACTAGGCACACAACATTGACCATTAGTACGCACGTGTGTCGGTACAAAAATTCTGGTGATGACTTCTGAATCCGAAAGCCTGCACAATCATCTCTCTCTCTCTCTCTCTCTCTCTCTCTTTTGTCGTGCTTATCGAAAACAGATTTTCCTTGTCCTGAATGTAATTGCGGGATCAACATCACGGTAGCTCATGTTAAAGGCAACGGATTTTAAAATTAACAAAATGCATAAAAATTGTAGTAGGAGCAGTCTGATCAGGGTCATACGGTTTGTTATTCCATGTGAGTCTTTTCAGACATTATTACATTGTTAAGAAAAACTGAACATTCCACTTCTCGGCCAACTAGGTAACTATTTATTGGATCCAATCATGAGAACTTTTAACGACACATTACCTAGAAAAAATGGACATCAACTTTGGTTTATCGTCCACAATAGGTGCTGAAGGAGAAACTTTTCTTCCAATATATCCTGAAAAAAAGTTAGCACGGCGATAGGGGAGAGTCGGGTAAATTCGGACAGAGGGATAATTCGGACACTGATATTGTTTCCTTTATATGTCAGTTGTTTGGAATTAAAACAAAAATAAACTTGCCAAACAGAGAAAATCCTGATGAGACGGCTCATTATGAGCCGTCTCATCTGGATTTTTACTGTTTGCAATTGTATGTCCGAATTTACCCGCCTTTTCGAAGTTACCCGACTCTTCCCTAAGAAAGCGATGTTCAGAGATCGACACAATCAACCGTCATGTGTTTAAGTATTTGGACATCTATAATAATTAATTTTCCATTTGTCCCAAATGGAAAATTTATTATTTATAGGTGTCCAAAATTAACGCACATTACAGTACTTCCACATCCTGCCCTAAACCAAAATTTGGAAAGGAAAACAATAAAAAAAAAGCAAAGCAAAACAGCACAAGCACAAAGCCAAGGTGTTAATTCTTTTCCTGCAGAAGGCCATGGGGCTATCGTAAAAAATAAAGACTAATAGAAATTCGACAAATACTGAACAGTAATGATAATAAACCAACAATAGAAGCATCGGCTTAGTTTGGAACGGTCAGCTATAAATTACTGAGGAGCTTAAACCAGTTTATCCGCGCGCGTAACCCTCGCACTGGGTTCTGTTGTGGTTCTTCAAACATACATGTTATCGTAAAATAGGATACATCGGTTTGAGCAGACAGTGTAGACTCAGGTCAGACTGTTACACAGTTTGCCATTCGATCTGTATCTTTTGGACGCACTAAGTGCTAGAACTTTTTTTACCTTTTTATGACAATTGCAGGAATTGTTTTGGGTGTCCCAATTTGTATATTTTTTACGGTATTCGGTTCGCGTGAAAGACTTCTAACCCACCAATGAACCAAAGTAGCAAACATATATATCAGGATTATTGAGCACTCAACTGCAAGACCAACTCTAAAACGCCGGAGCAGTGCCCTTGGACTCTTCTCGAGCTGAC
This sequence comes from Ctena decussata, assembly GCA_963989385.1. NCBI lineage: Eukaryota > Metazoa > Mollusca > Bivalvia > Lucinida > Lucinidae > Ctena > Ctena decussata. The sequence continues at coordinate 39,528,785 of OZ022504.1, read as the reverse complement.
AATAATGATTTTATTCACAATAAACTTTTCAACTGTACGAAGACAGACGGAGTATGCGTACGCGTGTTTCAATACACCAGCGCCACGTATGTATCACAAGTGTAATAAAAGGCGTAACTTTCAGATAAATCTTCGCAAGCCAATTCGCCAAGTGTACTGAGTCTACATCGTTCCTTACGCTGTGGACTTAGTAAACTTGGCTTGCGAAGATGATTCAGATTTTGCTTGTAAATTATTATGCACCTAACGGATCACTTACTTATCCACTTACCTTTCTTGACTAAGATTCCCACAATAATTCCTATGATCAGCAAAAAGAGTAATATCCCTAAACCAATCGACGCGTAATCCTCTCCAGCCAGTCCCATCTTCACCGTTATCTGTCGAGGCCACAGGCCGAGGGTTTTGTGGTGGCGTCTGCAGTAGATACAATTCCAGTTATCATAGATGGATTTTACGCTTTTGCACCTTTGCAATAGTATTTCAGTCATATCAGAACTTTGGGCGGGTTATAATGAAAGGCTGTGTTTAGCAAGCCATCATCCTATATACATTCGAAAAGAGCACAAAAAAGACCAATTGCTATTTATAGTACATAATGGTACTGTATAAAAACACCTCCTAGGAGCAGCAGTCTGATCAGGGTTTGCAGTACTTGTCACTTTGCAACTGCGACACCTGCGGTAGGGTATGATTCTTCCGCCTGTACTGAGATATTATCCACGAGCTTTAGCGAGTGCAGGCGGGCTAACCATGCTCTGTCTCACATATCCGTTATATGCCGAGACTTTCCATCACTTTTTCGAACTTTTGGGATTACTGACACTGAAAAAGTTAATATGTCACATTAAAATTGGTAAAGATACACGCGGTACCCACTTTACGTAGACCGTGAACGTCACGATGTAGCTTATACATTTGCATATTTGTATCTAATCAGAAACAAAGCATTGCATACCGTATACAAGATAATTTTCGAGGTGTTCCATTTTTCGCGGCATTTCGCTGCCACTTCGAAACCGCGAATATTAAAATCGCGAAAAAATCCTGTTTCCTTACAAAGTACCTTATGTAGGCACAGTTTTCATATATGTTGTTTCTGTTTGCTTCGGTAATTACTGGTTCTTTTCAGTTGAACCAGTTCTTTAATTAACCCGCGGCGGCCCTGCCGCAGGTTAATGAACGAACTGGTTCAAGTGAAAAGGAAATAATTTGCTTTGAGCACATGTTGCTAACCGCGAAAATTAAAAATCGCGAACATTTAATTTTAACCGTGGAAATTTGAACCCGCGAAAATTACCGCGTATACGGTATCATATAGGTGTGTATATTCGAAATAGAAAGGCTAGCTATTTTTGGAAAAAGAGATAAAAGGTCAAACAAAATTCCTTCGAGCAAGAAGACATATCAGAAAAAAAAACCGAAAGTAACTGTAGAATTTATTAATGCAAAGAGTATGACAAAAAAAAAAAGAAGGCTGGAGACATAGGACAAAAATAACAGACTGAAAAGAAGCCTACCTTTATAGATAACCGTAGTTTGGCTTCATTTTGGATAAGAAACAAGACTCTCAAAAGAATAATTTAACATAATTATGCGATTGTGTATAAAGTAAACAGAACAACTTGTTGAACAAAACAAAATGTAATATAAAAGACGATTATAAAATGTTCATTAAAAGATTACAAAAGAAACTCAGGCCGTCAGAAGGAAAACTGAGACGACATTAAGGTGCATTGATGCACCTTGAATACTTGGGCGCCATGTTACAAGTATCAGAAAAGTATTTGCAGCCTGGTCAATGAATTCCTTCTTCATGGGCGCTACTCTTAAAAGGAAGAATTTGTCCTCTAGAGAGAACAAACTTTTCTTTGTATGGGCATACATCCCTGTTTTTCTACCATTTTACAAAGGGGTTCAACTTTGGAACTTCCTGTTTACTTCTCTGGACGACGGAGCCACTCCAAAATGGGGGTCAACTATTAGGAAAGAATGTGTTCCCATACTAAAATAGGGTCTCCTCTTAAAGGAAAGAATTTGCTCCGGGGGGGGGGGGGGAATTCTTTCTTTTAACAGTTGACTCCCATTTTGGAATGGAGGGAAAATCAAAAACGGTAGAGTTGCTTCCCGTGAAAGTGTACCCATTTACTTATACTTTAATAAATTCAGAGAGGGCATTTGTACAGGTGGTAATATTTCTGTGTCCTAGTAAGCTCCCTTGGAAATGTATCAACGCGCCTTATTGTTTGCTTGCATTTATTCCGCAATGTTTCTATTATTCAAAATCTTAATGGATTCGTATCTCTTTAAAATAAAAGATACGATTTCAATAGATGACTGCTAAAAAGATAAAGACAAATAAAATAAGAAAGAACCCTTTAACTTGTGTATCAAATTTTTAACTTTAATTGCTATGCGTAATTACCTTATTGACTCTACGTATTGGGACATGCCTGAACAAACAGTATAGAGACACACAAGACTGCGACTTTCTGAGCCGCGACATGACAAAACCAAAAAAGTGGCATGTGCACCATGCGAAAACGCAGATCAGCCTGGGGAGCCACCTAATCTGATCAGAGTCTTGGCTGGTTAGACTCTTATCTACCCTTTAAGCACGGATGCACAGGCTGATCTGCGTCTTCGCTGGGCGCATACACCACTTTGTTGGTTTTGTCATGTCGCGGCTCTCTTATGTTGTCCAAATGTATATTAAAAATACAAAAAGATTTTCACAAACAGCCACATATGATGGTGTTTACGACGGTGAAGACAGGATGGAGCCTTCTTTCTTTCGTCATTTTTCCTTCTTTCCTTCCCATTGTCTTTCTTCCTTCTTATCAGACTTGATATTGCAAACAGTCTGTATGAATTCTCATTGTAGTCGCGTAAAAAGGTCCATTTCACCATGTGCGAACATTCTGCGCATGAGCACCATCTGATCAGAGTGTTCCCTTTTCGCGTCCAGTCTACGAATGCTTGATCCCCAACAGGCACACAACCAGCTGAAACAACATTGAATAAATGTTGATTGGAGTTGAATCATGGCGTTGAATCAAAGTTGATTCAATGTTGATTAAAGAGAGTGTCCCCAGCGGGAAGAATCAAAAACCCCACTGGGCACACAAGGTTGAATCAAGCTTGATTCAACAGCACGTCACACAATATTGAATCAACCTTGAATCAACCTTGGTTCAACGTCACCTTGAATTAAGATTGATTCAAGGTTGATTCAACCGTGTCTGCCTGCTGGGAATGTATCATGTGAAGACTGTTCAGTCGAGCAGACTCTCTTGAATACTAACTGTGCTCACGCGGATAAAGATCCTTTACTTAAATCCTTCCAGAGCGGCGCTACGGGAATAGAAGTCTTACGATATGGCAAAATTCAGGCCTGCTAGGCATTTTCGCAAACTGGGTTGCGATTCCGGTTTGTCCTAAAGACTATTTGTTTGTTATAATCATCTCGTACATAAGCCACGAAAATAATGAAGTTCGCAGAAAATCAATGCAGCCATCAAGAATATGAGGATTAAGGTATTTTTTGGCCTCTTCAATGTGTTCTGGCTCAGCAAAGACGATTCTACAGGACTAATGCGTAGACACGGATGTGCTTCGGCAGCTGAAAACAGAATCAGGTGGAAAGGAATTGTTGCGAAGTCATCTATGGTGCCAAAAACGGTCTTGCAAAGTTATGGAATAGAAGAGAATAATCTTACGTTGTGTGTGATTTCGGCTATACTAATGGTCGTATCAGACCATAAAATAACTGAGCCGCAACACGACAAAAACAACAAAGTGGCATGCGCCCTCAGCGAAGTCACAGATTAGGCTGGGCATCCGCCCAGTCTGATCAGAGACTTCGCTGTGTGCTTAAAGGTTAGCTAAGGGTCTAATCTAGCTCCATGTCGACAGCGAAGACTCTGATCCGTTAGCAGTTAGCAGTAAGCTTTTACTGCTAGTCATTGTTGCCAGACACTAACTGTTTGTCACTGCTAGCACTGGGCAGTGACTGCTGGTAGTGTTTGTCACTACTAACAATTGCAGTGCGATATGATAAAGGCCAGTACATTAGTCGCCACCGTTGGAGGAGATGGGGCAGTTGTGTTAAGCATCAACTGTTGGCAGTCTGCGGCACTGTGCATATACAGTGATTGATAGTACCAAATGGACAGCAACTGACAGCGCCTGTTAAGTTGATCATCTTCTTTTTAGGCTGTAGCATTGATTAACTTAACCAAATACCTGACCCCTACACCTGGTTGACACAAGGATATCGCACAACGCACAACTCACAATGCACAAATACTTGACATAATACCGACGTCCAAGAACCATTCCCCGGTAATGGTCTTCCCGCTTCTACATATGTATGGTCCACATAGACCACAGAACAGTTAATAGCCCTTCTTTAAAATCCATATCAGAGACATGTATTTAAATAGTTGAAAAGTTTGGTGATTTAGCTCTCTCCCAGCCCCGCCCGCTCCCCAACATCGTTTTTAGTAATGCTATAAGTTCTACATTTCGCGCCGTGTTGAACGACAAAATGTTATAAAAATGACCGAGTCGTCATAGGTAGGTTGGGTGGGTCGGTAGGCATAATATTGTTGATATAAACCTTTTAGTTTGTAACTATTCAATCAATCATAGTTGCTGTCTGAAACAATATTTTGCACCTCATATACTGACCAATACTGCATCCATACCATGAAGCAGTACAGTACACTATGCTGTATAGGTTACGGATGAAAGTAGTTTAAGTCGCTAAAACATATACATGTATAAATATCAATCATGCTCAAAGTATGCATATAAGGTACAGCTTGTTGGTTTGGGTTATTCTAAAGCTGGCTTATGGTGGTTTGTTGTATTTTGAGGCGCGTGGGGGGGGGGGGGGGGGGGGGGGAGAGGAGGCCCCATATTTCTGTTTGTCTGTGAGTCGTGAGTCGTGGACCTTGACAGCAGTGTTAGAGAAATGTAAGCAGGCGTACCAGGATACCAGAAAGCATCATTCCCTGGCATTTCAAACCGCATTGCCTGGGACTGACATTTATTTATAAGTCAAGTACCCTAGACCATTAGAGGTTGGAACTCCATAGCAGATCCCCTTATACTTAGTTATTTCTGCTGCTGGGCGTGCAGAGGATTCGGTTACTAAGTTTTCTTCTCTTGTTAGGGCTAGGGACTAGATTTCCCGATCACAGGTTCTGGTGAATAATTGGACGAACCACCAGTAAACAATTCTAATTCTGATCAGTAGTGCCACAACGACCCTGTAAGGATATTGGATAGGCTACATTACACCAGTGACCTATAAATACATATATAGGTCACTGATTTCACGGGACGGTTTGCGGTGTTTCAATGGACCCTCGGCTTCGCTTTTTTGCATATCTTTCATCTTGCATAAATCGAGTACGCCTCTTTTGTTACTTCCGGTCGCGCAAAAATAAAGATGAATTTAGAACTTTTAGGTGATTATCAGTTTTAATCTCACTGAATTGTATATTTTTCGAATTCTTAACAAAAATATATCTTGATCATATGTTCTTATGATATTGCATGTTGGCAACTTGATGCAGTGCCGAAAAACTAATGATTATTTTATCAGGGATAAGAGTGGGTGGGGTACCCTGAAAAGTTATAGGGTTCACCTAGAGTAGATGCAGTGAATATGAGATGCTGCAGCTTCACGTATGGTCTAGTGGGCTTTCTAGTGATTTATTTACAATTCGATAGCAAAGATAAGATAGCTCACTACTACCTAATCCGAGCCTTCTCTGACTGAAAAAGCCTATATATAATTTTGATTGGCGGCTGATTGACGTCAGAGGAACGAAAGTGTTGAAAACTCTAATATTGTATTTCCCACAGATGCCCTTGGTTTCTGGTTGAATTTCTATTGCGTATAATCACACTGGTCTGGCATTCAACACAGGTAACGAAGACAACGTCCAGGTTTCGTAATTCCTACGTCTAGCCAACGACGAAAATGGCGGATTTTAATGGGGGCGAATCGGTTATAATACATTCAGTTATTAATTTCTACGTATTGTAAAAGTTGTCAGTTATGCCAATACTCTTACGGACCCCAGAAATTATGCTCGATTTTATTGAGAAGATCCAAAAACGGCCACAAAGATGCAAGAGGGAGAAATGCAAGATCCCGTGAGACAGCTACTGCTGATATCAATGGGGAAAGTATGATTCTTAGATTATAGCTCTGTTTAGCTGCCTTTTTCACTATATTCAGCTGCTGATTTTTTTATGCGAACTTGGGGCAGTGTGAGTAGTTGCCTGTTATGTACATTTGTTTGCATGTCATTGTCTCTATATGCAGATATTGCTATTTTTCCATTACAACTTCCATGCCAACGTAGTTAATACAACGCAGATATAACAAAGTTAACTTTTATTTCACATTTAAAGTGATTAAACTGCAAAAATGTTTACCTATGGCGGGTTCAAAAGTGACACATGTAATTAACGCGGCACTATAAGCCATAAACATGAAATGTTTCTAAGTCATTCGATGGATATCAGCTGTAAAAGTTCACTTCAGATGGGATCTTGCTTTAAAGTGAAAGTAAAAAGTATGCAAAGACCCGGAACTGATACAATCAAAATCCAAATCCAGCCCTCAAACCATAGTTGGAAACAACTAAGATTACAAATAATCAGAGATACAGAGAACATATGGCCAACCGAGTGATCGAGCAGCTTGTTCCCAAAAGGTGGCCACTCAGCAACCCAAACCGAACCAAAAATAATAAGAACATGCATAAGGTAAAACATCACAGAAACCCTGACACCAAAAACAGGCAACAGAGAACCACAACAGAACTACCGCCTTGGAACGGTCAGTAATGAATTACTGGGGGCTTAAACACTAGCGACTCTAAAACGAGACTGCTTGTCAACTGCGCCACAGAGGCTTGAATTATATTGTTTCTGTATAGCAAATGAAGACCTAGCCACTAATTACAAGGATTTCCTCGTCAGACTAATATAAAATAAGGTACCCCAAGTATTTTAACCAAGGGCTCCTCCCCTTGTATATATGTATATACAATCTGTATCCTTTTAGCCATACCAAATCTGATTCTGGCCTCTATGGCGGCGCACACCAGTAAGGAATTTGACTGCTTGGTAATTTATGCAGTCTGAGTCTTTACAGCAAACATAGCTGAAACATTATCTCCATCTTATAATGACATACAAGTGCAGTGTGAATGAATTATAGCTGGTAAAAACTGTCATCAGTTGTAAAATTATTTTTCATGTCAGAAACGTTTCCTTAAACGGTTATGGACGGGCGCATGGTGCCTCATACTGCGGACATGAGAACGTACATCATAGGTGCGGGGAAGGGGTGGGGGAAGAAGAGGAATATCGTACGAGAACTGAAATACACACACACACTACTTACATTCTTTATGTATGCAGCATTGAAAATTTTACAACAACTCTACAACTATGTTTCTCGATTACTCTAATGAGTTCTGAATAGTTAGATCCTTTGGAAGCTAGGAACACAACAAGAAACGAAAATAGCAGAATCATTCGAGTCTGTTCATGACCAGTAATGAAATGTGCCACACCGGCAACGCCCCTGCCCTCTTCCACGATTACTCTAATAAGTTCTGAATAGTTAGATCCTTTTTAGCTAAGAATACATCAAAGAAATGAAAATAGCAGAATCAGTTAGATGGGTCTGTTCGTGGCCAGTAATAAACGTGCCACATCGGCAACGCCCCGCCCCTTCCTTCTTCCAGCCCCCGCCCCCACCCTAACGCCATTCCCTAGCACCGGCAGATAGATCTCGCTCAAAAAAATCTAAATGAACTCAATGATCCTAAAGGACCAGAAAATATAATCTGAACTAGTGTAGTCAGTCTTTCCGCAAAACAGATTGTGGCTTGCACTGTAATATAAATATCGGTTGAAGCTTCATTGTGGTGTTGAATCTTTCAAGTGTGACACCAAAATCTGTTGGATTGCGACCATTTTTGTAACACTTTACTACCCTAATACTATTTATGGCATTGGTCAGTCTATATTTTAATAAAATTTACTAGGGGTAACCGTAGTTATTATTCCGATTTATTTTTTTGATGGTGACAACATGTTACATGTGCTTGAGACAGGTCTTCGAAATGAGTCACAAACAAGCAGTGAAACACGCATGCACTGTACCAGTGGCGGCTCTTAACGTTGCCATGCGCTGATTGATGCATTTTTCAAATCTTTTTCGTGAATTTAAACTATAAATGATCACTCGCAGTTCTAATTCTTTGGTCTGTGTTATATTTTGTCCGGTATACATAAACATAAGTCCAAGTGATTCCACTATGTAAGGGTCAAGCGTCATAGTCTCCCGGAAAAGAAATGGTGTGCTGGTATGAGGGTGCCTATCAGACTACGCGGGCTATAGGCCCTATAAATGTTTGGTATGGGACTGCGGAGGCACTGTAACTATAAAAGAGAAAATATTCCATTCATCTGCATTCTTTTATGTATGCAGCCCTAATTTTATAAAGTTATCCAGGACCGAAAGTAAGGTACGCTTATTACTTTTGACTCGCCCTTTTATTTGTCAGACAATCTCACCAGGGATGCGTCAATTCTCGAAAAACTGAGTAAAACCTGACTTATATGTTCACAAAAATCAATGAAAGAAGGTAAAAGAGTTCACATGATTCGTAATCCCTTGTGTAAATACAGGGCCAACGTCAAAAATAGCCAGTCCCCATTTCTTCTGATTCTGTTCATTATTAAATCTAGACACCTTGGAGATAGATCTGCAGACTCTAAACTAAGGACATAGTTTTAAACATTAAACGATGCTTCAAGAGTCCCACTGAGTTAAATAACCTATAATCTTTATCTATTAATGCTTATATTTTGCTTTAAAGTATTGATATATTGATCACCGTATGATGTACTGAAAAGGTCAAATTTTGCACATGTCTTAATAGATGTGACGATGTACTGTCCATGTAAACGCCAGTCGCTGAGCTGTTGTGTTTTCGTAATTCCGCTTTCTGGCAAATAGTGCAAAACAGCTTGTCGCCTTGAGCATCACTCCCCTCCCCCGCTCGCCCTTGTCATTGTTAATTTGCACATTGAGCAGCACTTCTTCGCCCCCACCCCGCCTGCCCTTGTCATTGTTAATTTGCACGATGTATCTGGCATTATTATCACTTAGTATCAATATTGTTACCTATGCTATCGACCGGAACGATACGATACAAACTAGCTTTCGAGAATTAGGTATTGACCGAGCAATATCCTAGCGGGCACATGGCGTCGTAGTGACGTCGATGCGACGACATCACGTCGCATCGACGTCAGCGCGACATCATGTGCCTGCTGGGATGGTTTTCGCCAGTATTTTTTGTTGTGGTCACTGTTTGGTCATCTACATGTATGCATGTTTCGACTTTTTCTTCGGAAAAGTGGAGTTGTAACAATTTAGCATACATATACACGGTGGTAATACAGTTTTAGCTACCTATGCTGTTGACTGAGACGGTACTTTACATGGCGGCTGTCGACCGAGCTGATACTGCTGTCGGTTGTCTCGGTCGACAGCCTTCTTTTGCACGTTTGGTAAATGAACGGCTTGGTCGACAGCACATGCAGGAAAATTGGCATTACCACCGTGTTATAGCATGAAATACAGGATCAGAAGATGGATCTAGAAAACAATGAATACCAAAAGAATAGAAACGCTGCGCGTTTTCAACGAAGATTACATGGTAAAATATTTGAGGTACTAGAGATATTTGTCTTTTGTTTTACAAGAAAAGCTTAAAACCCCAACTAAACAGAATGTTCTTAAGAATGATTACCAATTAAAATTCAGATGGATGGATGACTTTCAATTTTACGCACTTTTCAATAGTAATTAGGTCTTGACGATGGAAAGGTGATTGTGAAAGGCGGTATGCAACAGCTTCGTTTACGTTTGAAAATGTTCTAGCAAGATTGAACCCAGGACCGTTAGATCAGCAGGCTAGCGCTTAACCAACCGAACCACCGGGCCTCAGATGCCTGAAAGAATATCGTCAGTCCGGCTTAATATAGTGTCAATTACTCTCTACGTTTCCAGAGTTTTTAAACGTAATAACTTTGTGCTTTTATCATTATCAATCTCCCAAAAGGTAACGAGGAAAATTATTTTTTATTTGACTCAGGACCGCTAGGTCATCAAACCAGCGCTACCGTGGCTTTTCAGTTGTGTTATGGGCTCACCGTATACTGGCATAGCGTACAACAAACATAATCCATCCCTCACCCTTCGCTGTCTTTAATCGTCTCTCGTTCGAAAAGGTATGCCTTTACTGCTCGGTTGTTGATTGCTGGCCCATTAGGGATTCAAACCCGCTCCCTTAAGCGCCATAGCTGAGAGTTGAAAGAAACAAGAGTCATAGATATGTTTGATTGTGGTCGGTAGACTCGACCGTCACCGTTAAGGGTATATACTTCGCAAATCATGACTTCAATTAAAATGTTGAACTTGTATATGACAAGAGTAAATTTATGATCCCGTAATGATTTAGTACATTGATTTTAAGTAGTATTTGTAACAAGGCCAAATGTGACAAATAAAAGATGCGATTTCTGACAGTTTGAATTAGGACTTAATAGTTTGATCATTCAATCAGACTATTATGTTTTCCTAGATTATCGAAGTTTCATCGTGACAGCATATGCTATTCAAGAGTTCTCCTCAAACAAATTATGATAACAGATCATCCATAAATAAACTGTTGATCAATGAGCTGACTGTTATATACGAAAGAAAGCCTAAAACCTGTAAAACGACAGCCAAGAGAAAGAGAAAAAACTGAGCCGCGACACGACAAAACCAACAATGTGGTTGTGCGCCCAGCGCAGACTCAGATCAGCCTGGGCGGATCAGCCTGGGCATCCGCACAGACTGATCAGAGTCTTCGCTGTCCGCATGGAGGTAGCTTAGATCCTTCGCTATCATTTGAGCACTTAACGAAGAGTCTAATTAAACTGGATGGATGCCCAGGCAGATCTGAGTCTGTGCTCGGCGCAAAGCACATGGTTGGTTTTGTCGTGTCGCGGCTCAGATGAGGTTATTGTCCTTATGCGCAGCTGCGTCACGACAAAACCAACAAAGTGGCATGTCCAGCGAAGACTTAGATCAGCCTGGGCACCCGCCCAGTCTGATCAGAGTATTTGCTGTGCACTAAAAGGGAAGCCAATGGTCTAAGCTAGCTTCATGCGGATAGCACAGACTCTGATCAGTCTTGGCGAATACCCAGGTTGATCTGAGTCTTCGCTGGGCACACATGCCACTTTGTTGGGTTGGTCGTGTCGTGGCTCATATGCTTTAGTATAGTGTGCTTAGAAGCACCAGCGATGTTTGCATTTGAAAAAAAAAATCCGACCAGCAATCTCGTAAGAGATGGCGCTATTTGCTTTTATGTTGCTAAAACAAGAAAACTTTGTCCTTATTCATTTCACTGGTCTGCCATTGACTTGACCCTGATGACCCCGGGCCACTGGGACAGGAATCTCGAACAAACAAACCAGACAAAGATCAAACTGCTCCGAATGCATGATGGTAGTATGACCAGGATCTGCAGTGGTTTCCTACTGAGTGACGCGGATTTTACGTCCCATCTACACACACACACATCATCTGGCAATGGGACTTTGGTTTATAGTCTTATTCGAAAGACCGGTGACGCGAGGAATCAAACCTGCGACCTGTGTATCGGTAGTCGAGCGCGTAAATCACTAGTTATAAAGCGTTTCAATATTATATTCGAATATTTTCAATCCTCACCAGTCATGAAACAATTACGTCATTTTTCTTTCCTTTTGCGGGGAAATTATTCATCCTGACGAAATTTGTCAAACCTTTGTTTATCCCGTAAACAGTTTGTTTCTGACGACATTTTGACATTGGGTGTCTACCTTTTATTACCACCTTTTGCCAAGCACAGGCCATTCCGGATGGTTGTCACAACCAATTTTAGTACCTCCGTCGGAGGTACCTGTGAAAGTTTACTAGGCGTGGTTAAGCAGGCGTATGAAAAGGCGTTAGTCAGTACAGAAAAAAAAGTATCCTTGATTATTATTTCAAAAATATACATACAACTGTATGTTTTAGTTTAAATTCATAAACGGGAAAATTCAAATAGCATTTTTTCATTACTTGCTTCTGCTGGCATTGTATATATATGCTACTACATGTATTCTAAAACTAAGACTGACTTGTCGGAGCGGCATGGATCTTAGCGGAATTGGGCCTCCATTGACCCATTTATGCCCAGTGGACTAGACCTCTTATTCTATCTTTACCAAATGAGTATATTCATTTGACAGTTAAGGGTTTTCCCAGGTTCAGTTTGTTTTTATCTTTTTTTTCCTAATGCTAAAGAGGAATACCCATTTGACTAATAAGACAAATTTATATAAGGTCAAGAATATAAACGTAACTGCCGAAATGAATTACGTGCGTTGCGACAGACTGGCGAAGCGGGGGATCGAACCTGCGACCTCTGTATTGGTAGTCTTCCGCCTTATCCTCTATACTACTGCCGCTTCTACACCAGAGATAGAGAAAAAAAGACAGAGACGGGAAGACATCGAAATGACGTCGACGTGACGTCATTTCGACGTCCTGCAGGTATGGCAGCATATGACGTCGAAATGACGTCACGTCGACGTCGATTCGACGTAATCACGTCGCATCGGCGTCATGTGTCTGCTGGAACTGGCCAAACTTCAGAGAGAGAGAGAGAGAGAGAGAGAGAGAGAGAGAAGAGAGAGAGCACTTTCATATACGTAATAATTTAGGGCTGGTCGCAAAATATGTTCCTCCCAATTAGAGTTCAAAGGACTTTCAAAAATACATGAATTTCATACATACAGTATCACTTGTATTCATGATCAGAATGAAATTTTGATGTCCAGATGGGCTATGAATCAGAGAAGGATATGGCAGCGAAAGGAGAGGGATGGGCTCCGCCTTTCCTATGCTTTACCCAAGAAACAGTGGGTCTCTGACCCCGGCTGCCCTTACGCAGACGACGAGAAGCTTTACCTTTACCCACCAGGCACACACCGTTGAATCAACATTGAATCAACCTTGATTCAACATAATGACGTTGAATTAAGGTTAAATCAAAGTTTATTTAATGTTATTTGCCCAGTGGGTACCTATCCCGCCGTCGATGGAATTCACGCTTCCATTGCACACAGCCTTTCATCTCGATATGACTTAAATCCGACTGAAAGGGAAACTGACTGACTGATTGACTGATTTGTTGCTTTACGTCCACGGTAAACAGTTATGGTCATGTCGGGACGGTCAGTTAACCTAACCATACTATTCCTGGGCAGGCTTAGACCTCCTAAGCGGTTAACCAGTACTAAGTGTACATATTTTCGACAGTAACTGACAACTGCCCTTCTTGAATCAGCGGAAGGAGAAACGAATGTATGTGGCCAGATTGGGTATCGAACCCAGGACCTCTGATTTATAAGTCAATTACAATATCGATGCCATCTGACTACCAAGAGCAAAACGGGAAAAACATGAGTCTACCAAATTAGCCTGCGCGTACGCGCAGTTTGATTACGATCTTCACTGTCTGCTTACGCTGTTATTGTGCCAGAAAACAACAAAAGTTGTGATCAGGCTGCGTAGGTGCGCAGGCTGATCAGAACTTTCGGTGACCGCACATGCTCTAAGATACCATTTTTCTCATGGCACGGCGCATTTTATGATTTGACATTACCATGTTAGCGTAACGAAGTCTAACCCCAACTGGCCCTACGGCCAGTAGGCTATGGAAAACTTTTAGCCTTTTTCACCCATTTGTCTTATGCAGCGTCTGATCTGGGTCTGTACTGCTGATTTTATGTCCCGTGTGTGGTTTGCTGGGCTTTTAATTGGGGCAATTTGGAAATAGGTGTCGTAGCAGAGGTAGAGGCGTACAGGTTTGACAGCACAGTTGGAGAAAAAGAACACAGACCTTTGAGATGAGATGCCACAGAAGACTAAAGAACAAGGATCGCGTAACCAATGAGGAGGTTCGCAGAAAGATCCAAGCCGCCATTGGAGAATATGATGAATTCCTGGACATGGTCAAGAAACGGAAACTAAGGTGGTCTGGCCACGTCTTCAGGTTTCTGGCTTAAGTAAGGCACTTCAACGGGACATAGTGAAAGAAAAAAAAAAGGAGATTTAGACAGAAAAAAGAGGTGGGAAGACAATATAAAAGAGTTGACGGGGATGAACATTGCCAGCTTAACCAGAGCAGCTGATAACAGGACAAAGTGAAATGGATTGTTGCGAAGTCCACTGTGGTGCCCCAACCACCTTGCTAGGTTATAGTGGGTAGAAAGAAATAGAACACGTTTTGATGCCTCAGAAATCTCCTTTCCTCCCTCCCTTCCTGATGCCCTTGTATGTCGCCTTTTTTCAGGCCGCGGGGCGGAGAGGAGGGGCTGGGGGAGGAGGCGGGAGAGGTCGCCGGCGAGTTAATACGTAGGCGTTACTTATCAGACGTTAGCAACTACCGTATCTCGTGAAATGGTTCAGAGAGGGATGCCCGTTGCTTTCTTAGACCTGCCCATCACCTTTTCCTTTCGATTTTTGGGGTTTAGTGGCAGTGAAGAAATTAAAAATAGAAATGCGCGAGTGTTGCACTAAATTTGATAAAGGTAGGTGCATATATATTATGCATGCACTGTCTATGACGTTTGGACAACATTGGATAGACGTTGTTCCATCATCGTGTTCTCACTGTGGATCAGGCTGCTACAAGTTTGGTAAAATGGCTGGCATCGCATAATTCTATCATATACAGTCGAAAAATATTGCAAATCTACATAATGCCGCCAAACTGACTAACTACATATTAGCGAGTCATAGAGCAATAAACGGCATAAACGTTTCATTGTCACATACGACAGTTATTATAAACTATAGTTAACGGTAAAATGATGTAAAATATCTGTAGTGGGCTCTGGAAACTGCTTATTTAACCTTTTTATTAAAAACTTCGTTATTTTTCTGCTGTACTGGACTCGTTGCTAGGGGCGTTGTAATGAAAATTCCTTAATTACAGCGCTATTACCGACTCCGAATACAATAAAGGTATTTTATTCATTTTAAGTATTCAGTATCTTCGTTCGCATAGCAAAACAATTTTCCAAAACATCTCATTTTATCAGTTAGGCCTCATTTTCTTTCTATTCATGCAGAAAAGACACTGTAAAGCAAACACCTCTCGACGGAGATCCAGCACTACGATTAAACCTGCGTGCAAAAGCAGAAAATACCAATACACACCAAACGCATGATAATTTTAGCGGTCCGTAAGGCATTTATTATAGGGTAAAACTGAAGCATTTCATTACAATGCGTAAACAAAGTTTACTTTCCGATTCGCCCCCTCGCGATAGTCGCCATTTTCGTCGTTGGCTAGACGTAGGAATTACGAAACCTGGACGTTGTCTTCGTTACCTGTGTTGAATGCCAGACCAGTGTGATAATATGTTGCAGTTATATGTAAACTTTGCAATCCTATCAAAAAATACCTTTTGATGACTCGGCACAGTAATTCAATGTGATACCCCGTCTAAAAGCAGATAAATAACAATTTTTTTAGAGGGAGTCGAGATTTGTAACATATCTCCGCCATTATTGTTTTTGTTGACAGATCGTTTGAGGTCAATCCGGTGTTTATAAGAAAAAATACTATCGGTCACTTTATCCGTTTCATAGGTACGGTCATTTCGGTCCTAGTCGTAACGCGCTGGTTTGTACCAAAGACGTTTTACTCCTTTCAACTCTGAAAGCCAGGGATTAATTTTTTATCCAAGCGCGAAACGCGAATTGTCCAAGAGCGAAACGTCCAGATTTGTGATGTTGAAATAATGGATATTTTTACCTGTACACCGGCACCCGCAAGAACTGTCAAATCAAAATGAGGTCAGGTCATCAACAAAAAGCGATATTTTTCTTTACCTCATTAAGTTCCATCAAAGATTATTATGGTTCAAAATGGAATAAAATGTGACAAACATGTTAACACAATAAGTCAGTCCATATTGACTACAATATGTATATTGACAACACTCATAGAGATGAAACTTACTTAAACGTCATGACGTCGTTGCTAAGACATTTATGACGTCACAGTTAAGACAGTAACAATTACTCATGTATGGATCACAAAATAGCCTCCCCTGGACAGTGTGCTTGTAATTAACATTGATTATATTTTCTTTTTCTTTTTCTTTTTCTAAACCAAACGGATTCAAAACAATTTTGCTGACAGAGCCACAGTATAGAATGATAATAATGAAACGAAAACCCATTACTGAATTTAGAATTAAATTCAAACATTTTAACAGGTCAAAAATATATATTTTTCTACCATCATCCAGAGGAGTAAATATTAACTGTTTCTGTTAATTGGCTGCAAATATATAACTAGTTAATGATTCATAATTTCAGTTAACATGTTCCCTGATTCCAAACTTTGAGTAAATAAAATCCAGATGCTCCTTGTTTTGTCATTGCATTTGCTAGTTGCAAATGTCCTGGTACCCAGTGTATTTGATTAATGTCTTGACATTTCAGTAATTCCTGGATTGCAGCTACATCAACTCGGAGCCTTTTGTCATCAACCATCCTTGTAGATAAAAGGGCTTCAACGACGCTCCTGTTGTCAACATAAGCCTCAATTCTGATTGTTTTTGACTCAAAGCCTAACATATCTTCCAACATTTGCCGATAGTAAAAACTTGCTTCGAGTCCTTCACCTAAACTCAGCATTTCTGCAGCTAATGTGGATCTGACCACTCTTTTGATCTTTTTAGCTTTCCATTCAATTGGACAGCATTTACCTGTACTGTCCATTAACCACACAATATGAGCACCTGTACTACCAGTACCTTCATTAATACATGTATTCCCAAGAGAAGCATCTGTATAAACAACCACTTTCAGCTCTTTTGCTTTGTCCAGTTTAGGGAAAGTAAGAAAAGATCGAACATCTTTCAGCCGACTTATTTTCTTGATAGCACTGACAAGATCTGCTACTTTTCCTTGTTTCAGCTTTGTGCTCATTGCGATTGTTTCATATGCCATGTCTGGTCTGGCACCTTGAACCGCCCAGTTTAGTTGTCCTATCAGTTGTCTGTACAGTGTTTGTTCAGTCTCATTCAACAGTTCACTTTTCTCTGAAGCTCGCCCAGGATCTAAAGTGACATTCTTCATGTTCTCAATGTACTTGGAGTGATCTAGAACTATCTTGTCTGGAGACTGTTGTATTTGAAAACCAATATATTTGAATGTTCCCGCTTCAATTTTCCCTGCAGAGAATCTTGCTCGTAGTTTTTCCATTAGTTTATCAAAACTTGGATCTCCTGCATGCAGAAAATCATCTACGTGACAGCAGACCATCCCCTTGAGCTTTTTATTTCCCTGAATATAGAAGACTGCTGGGTCAAATTTGCATTGGGTAAAGCCAAGTTTAAGTAATTCCTCTTTTACACTCTCGTAAAAGTAAAAAGTATGCAAAGACCAGGAGCTGAAACAATCAAAATCCAAATCCAGCCCTCAAACCATAGTTGGAAACAACTAAGATTACAAATAATCAAGATACAGAGAACATATGGCCAACCGAGTGAGCAGCTTGTTCCCAAAAGGTGGCCACTCAGCAACCCAAACCGAACCAAAAATAATAATAACATACATAAGGTAAAACATCACAGAAACTCTGACACCAAAAACAGGCAACAAAGAACCACAACAGAACTACCGCCTTGGAACGGTCAGTAATGAATTACTGGGGGGCTTAAATCGATTTTACAGGCCCAACCTCACCCTCAGTTTCTAAAGTGGTACAAAACATTTAGTTGGTTGTTCGGTTCGCATGATAACCCTCTAACTCGTCAATGAATCATCATGGTAAACACATAAATCAAATTTCAACACCATGAAGAAGCAAAGACGAGGACTCAACAGATACAACGGGCCGTCTGACAGGTGGAGATCCCTGTCCTGTAAAACTGCCTTGCACCATCTTTCAGACCATATAAACCATGCCTTAGTTTCCATATTTTTCCTTGTTGGGTGTTACTTTCTTTTGGGGGTTTAATAAACACTTCCCTATCTAGTTCTTTACCTTGTAGAAAGGCAGATTTAATGTCCGTTGTTTTCACTGTCCACTGTTCAAGTGCTGCAACTGACAGAAATAGCCTCATAGCACCCTTACTAACTGTAGGGCTGTCTCTAGGTATCTCTAGATCTTTTTCCTGAAATCCTTTGACCACTAACCTGGCTTTTGTTTTCCCCTCTTTATTGGTGATGACCCATCGAGTCGACAAAGTTCTTTGTCCACAGTCCATCACTTATTCGTAGGTTTCAAACTGGACTAATTTGTTTAGCTCATTTTCCTTTGCCATGATGATGTCTTTGCCTTCTGATGTTCTGCTATCAGTAGTTGTTGTCACGTTTATTTCAGTTTCAGGTATCCTTTCCCATTCTAGTGTGCCGAGGTCAATGCTCCTCTCCTCATTGTTTTCTGTTCTTATGTTGTACCACGTTTTATACTTTCCTGTTGCTTTTCCTGCTCGACCCGTAATAGTGCCAGTAACCCATTCATCGTTCATTTTGTATTTGACAACATCATTTATTTTGACCAACTTTGGTTGGAACGTATCTTGGTTTCTGTCTCTGTTCTCAGCCTGATCTTGGACTTCTGGCATTTCAGCTGGAGCTGGCACAGTTTCTGATACTGTAGAATCTGATCTCCCTGTCATGTTTCTTTCACCCTCCTCATCATTCTTATCAAAACTGTCTCTATCAAATTTCTCCTCTATATGTTCATCATATATTTTAGTGAGCCGATTTGGAGACACTCTGACAAAAATTCCACCGTGTCTTATAAATACCACTTTTCCATCTTGAAAAATAACATGGGCAGGTCCCAACCATCTTTCTTTCCCTTCCCGCTTGTAAAAGACGGAATCTCCATTTTCAAAACTTTGTTCTGCAGCTCTCACTTTGGTGCGCAAAGCTCTCCTTATTCTTTCATCAGATTCAGCCTGTATGTATGCTTTTCGTGCCTCATGCAGAGCATTTAGGTGATTTGCAAACACTTCACTGCTGGTTGTACCCTCAAGTGCTGGTAGCTTGTCTGTCATGATGCCCGGTACATTTGGATTTTGTCCAAATACTAGCTATTGGCTACTGAAACCGTTCCACATGTGTAATGAGTTTCGTGCCATGTTTGCCCAACATAACAGAGTATGACTGTCCGTGTTTCGATTTTCTTCCTCAAGTTTTAACAACATTGTATCAGTCACTGCATGAACACGCTCACATAGTCCATTTTGGAATGGGCTTTCGGCTGCTGTAGTGATCAAGCGCACATTTAAAATGGACATAACGTCTCGCATTTCAGCTGAGCTGAATTCACCCCCGTTGTCAGTCATTATTGATTCCATGATCCCAAAGACTGCGACCCACCGTTGCATCATAGCGTTTATAACATCGCTTGACCTCTTTCTTTGAATGAAAACAGAAACAGTATACCTGGACCACATGTCAATAATATGTAGGATCCATTGTCCTTTCCACTGCTTTAAGTCCATAGCTATTTTTTCATTAAATCGAGATGCCATAGGCAAGCCAACTACTGGACGTGGGGGTGTTTTCATATACATTTTACATAAGTTGCATCTCTTACCAATATCCTCAAGTATCTCCTGCCACTCATCTTTCCAGTGACCTGCATCCTCAAGAAGAGACTTCAGCTTTTTCAATGGTGGGTGAGCAAACTGTCTGTGTAGTTTTTGCAGTGTTTTATATCTGTCATGACTCCCCATTTCTCCAAAATCCACTGAAAATACCTCCTCCACTGGTATCTTTTCTGCTCTATCTATTGGAATGCAATAATGCCCTGAAGTGGTCAGATTCAGAGCAACATCTGTACCGAAAATCATTGCAGTGTCACTTTCGAGATCCATTTTCACACCTGCTCTTTTCATGGCTCTCCTAGATAACAGCAATGGAATGTCAGACTGAACCACGTCAGTTGTGATTATCACATCTTTTCCCGCTATCACTGCGGGAAGGCAATATTCTCCTTTAGATTTAAGACGTTCTCCGCCTCCAAACTTAAATGTTCTCTGACCCACAGTTTGTTTGATTTTCCTTCTGTCCTTCTCATTCAGTGAATTGAGATAATTCTCCAACCAGCTTTCCCCGCATACTGTACTACTACATGCGCTGTCTAACACAGCACAGTTACGCGCATCAATGCCCAGTTGGATAATGTCTCCTCTATGATAGCCAGTGAACAGCACAACATGCTCGTCCTCTGCAATATTGACTCTAGCCTGTTTTTGTTGCATATTTGTTTTAGCTGTGTTTTCCCAGGTATGTGGGCATTTAGCAACAAGATGTCTAAAGGATCCACAACATCTGCATGTAAGTGTCTTACCGTCTGGCCCAGTTGGATTCATCTGCCTCTCCTGTTGTGCTTGACTACCATGACTGTATCCCCATTTTCCTTTCTTTCCTACCTTTCCTCCACGCGACTGTTTAACGTAGCCTGCTGGTAACAACGCCTCTTCATTCTCTGCTAGAAATGCTGGTTCTAGTTTAATTCCAGAGCTTGAACTCCCATTTCCTGCTGTGAGATCACCTTTGAACTTTTTAAGTGAGTTCATAGCCTCTTCATACAATGTTGGTTTGTTTGAGTAATTCATACCTGTCAGCACCAGCAAGGTCTCCTCTTTACTGATGTTTGCTTTTCTCAGAAGCTTGAAAGCCAAAATTTCTGGAGGTAGAGTCATTTTCAACTTCTCTATTTTCCTGTACCTGGAATCAAAGGAGGCAATATACTCTGATATACTCATCCCATCTTTTCTCTGGAAATCCTCAAATTCTCCAAATTTCTCTAAACTGTCAGCTAAATCATCCTTTTTAAGATGTTTATCTAGAAAAGCAATGAGGGTATCTAATCCATCCTCTTTTTTCAAGTCATCAATACTTATTTGTTCAAACACCTTCTCCCTGATCTGTGTCCTATCATTCTTTGGTAATGATAAAGCTATAACTACTCCCTGCTTTTCCTTTCTAAGGTCTGTCACTTCTCTCCAAGCTAATAATTCCTGCTTGTACAACTCATACGGCTCCGACCCCAGAGTAGGTGGATCAATCCTTGTTGCCATTATGGAATTATTATTCACTTCCCAGTCTTGTTCAGCTCTCCTCGGATTGCTGTTGACTTTCTACTAATTACTGTCCTCAGACAGTAAAAATTATCTGGTTTTCCCGCTCTGCTACCACTTGTTAACACAATAAGTCAGTCCATATTGACTACAATATGTTTATTGACAACACTCATAGAGATGAAACTTACTTAACGTCATGACGTCGTTGCTAAGACATTTATGACGTCACAGTTAAGACAGTAACAATTACTCATGTATGGATCACAAAATAGCCTCCCCTGGACAGTGTGCTTGTAATTAACAAAACACTGCAGAATGGTGCAAAAATGAATAAGGAATTAGCCACTGTATATCTTTTTGCGCAGGTAATTGATAAAACTAACCAAAATTAGAATTTTGCTTGGCCGATCCACCGATGGATCGGCTGAATTAGAGTTTTTAAGTGCAGTATCGCTCTGGCTGCAAGACCCAATAAGGGTTTGCAGCCAGAGAAGACTCGGGTTAACTACTACCTTATCCTTCTCAGGCACGGTAGTAATTCCTTGGGATCATCTTGATGATACAGCAGAAAAGTGATTTCACTTTTCGTACATTAAGCTATGTTACACAGAATATCTGATGAAAATAACTTAGCCTGACAATTTAAGAAAACTTTGCTTTTAAATACTTTAAAAGATGCAAGGTGATTCATACCCCTACATTTCGTACTGAAGACAATTGCCATAAAATTGTTCATTTCCAGAGTTGAAGGCTGAGTTTAGATAGATTATCATACTGTAATAGGTCATTCAACACCATTCCATTAGTCTCGAAGTGACCTTCAGTGGAAACTTAAGGGTTTTTTTTACCACTTTTTCCACTGCAGTACTAAACTGATCCCAAGGAAATAATACTGTGTCCATAGGACTATGGTAGTGATATTACTACTACTATCCACACTGTTTGCAATTCCATCTGCAGCTTGTTGGCGCATTGCTGAAACATTAAACAAATTAGTCCATGATAAAATCATTTTAGATGTTCTAATTTTTTAAAACGTAAAACTTTATCAGGTCTAGTGGTAGATTTAAAGACAGTGTGTAAATTTAAAACAGTCTGTAAATTTAAAGACTGTCCTCTTAAATTAAAAGACATTCTAGTCTGTAAATTTACAGACATGGGCTTAAGAATTGAGGAAGAAAGGTGCTCAGCCTAAAAATCACATTTCGATATCTGGAAACGTGTATGTTGAGTGGAGTAATTTGAAAAGTGTGTGTGCAGTAATTTTTCATGATCCTGCGAACAATAGATCTTCAAAGTTTTGTACTTATAACATGCTGTTTTATCTGAGTAGATTCTGAGTAGAATGAATTAAATAGTGTGCATTATTGTTCTGCTACTAATTCAAGATCATCTAGTCCCTTCTGATCTCTCAAAAATTAAGATATAGGCATAAAACTTCAGGAGCATCACTTGCTATTGGATGAATCACCATAAGAACAAAACATCCTGATGACAAAAATATTCAGAGCTCTAGATAAGAGGGCATATTTGGTGATGATTAGGGATAATTTTTGTTAATTCTGCATAAAAACATATGTTGTGACCCCTCATCTGAACCGTCTCGACGAGACGGTTCAGATGAGGGGTCACAACATATGGTTTCGATGAGAAATAAGAAAAATTATCCTTAATTATCATCAAATACGCCGTCTTATCTAGAGCTCTGATATTGCTTCCCTTTAATTGTTTTCGTGGTCAAAGGGAAAGAATTATGCTTGGCCAAGCATTTTTCTTGAGAAAACACCCAAACGGATACAGCTGTTTGCAAAAAGTAGATCATAATGTGACTAAAACTTGATTAATTTGCAAGAACAAATTTGTACAAGCCTGTAAATTTACAGACTAAAATGTCTTTAAAAAGTAAAGGCAGTCTACTTTAAAGATGGTCTTTAAATTTACAGACAGTCTTTAAACTTTCCCAGACCTGTTTACTTTTTCATTTCAGAGTCATTTGGCCAGAACTACCCAGAGGTATGTATGGTTTACCAAAAAGCCTGTTGTTTGAGAACGAAATGCCAGATCAAACAGATCAGTGCTGCCCTTGGAATCTGATAGGCCGTCCAAGCTGTCGGAATGTATTAGCCACCTCTTCACCGTAACAGTTAAAGAATTGGGACACCTACAATAATTACCAGAACTGTCCTGCAAATTGAACGGTTTAGCTATTTAATGTGTCCAAAAGGTTTGGATGAAATGGCAAAACAGTGCAGAAACTGATAAGATTATCTGATCTGGGTCTGCATTGTTTGTTTAGACCTGTTCCAATACTTAGAATTATTACGGTATTGAAATACTTGATATGTCTAGATCAAAACAAACAAATGCATTTTAAAAACTTTGAAAACACAGATTAACTAAAAATTATTGAAGAATAGTTACTAGCCTGTCTGAAAATATTCTGTTCCCTGAGGCATGAGAAAATGAAGATGCAAAGCAATTTTTTTTATAATTTTTATCTTCTTGCTGTGAAAAAATATTTCTAAGCTAAAAGTGGTATGTACAACTGTCTGATGGAAATCAAAAGTTTACTCAGGGCTTGTTTTTTTGTTTTTTTTTTTTTTTTGTTTTCCTGTTCAGTTCTCATAATGCTGTTCACCAGGAGGCTCAAGAGAATGACTCCACAACAAGCACTTCCTTGCACATATAAAGTTTGTCCCAGGGCTCCAGGTAAGGAGGGGTAACAGGGATAATTCAAAGATAATTTTTCTTATTTCTCAACGAAAACATACATAATGATGATACATTGTGACCCCTCATTAGAACCGTCTCGGCGAGACGGTTCTAATGAGGGTTACAATGTATGTTTTTAAGAAAAAATAAGGGAAATTATTCCTAAATTATCCCTGTTACCCCTCCTTATCTGGAGCACTGCTGTCCATGTCCTCTGCAGTGCACTCAGGACTTTCTTTCCCATATACAGTATCTGCGTATAGGACTTTATGTTTTGCTTATGTGGAGTTTTCTAATGGCGATATCTGCTGACAACCAGCTCAGTGCCCTTGCATTAGAAATTAGCCAGTCAACTATGTGAGGTTGAAGAGTCTAGTAGGCTCTCATACATGTGTTAACAGAGCTTCAGATAAGAGGGGGTATTGAGGACAGTTCAAGGATAATTTTTCTTATTCCTCAATGAAAATACATGGTGTGACCCCCCATTAGAACCGTCACGGTGAGACAGTTATAATTAGGGCTCCGAAGATGTTTTCTGGAGAAATATGGAAAATTGTCCCTAAATTATCTCTATTACTCCTTCCAGGGGTTTCACTAACATTTTTGACATCTGCAGTCAAGGCGAAGTATGCGTGGGTTTTCTAGGTTTTTTCTATTAATCCGATATGAATTTATCAAAAGTAGCAGGGGGAAAATGCCTAATTTTGACAAAGAAGAAAGAGAAAATCCCCACCTCCTGCCTCTTAATGAAGCTCCTGTCCTTCTTATCTGGAGCACTGGTTATTTTTTTTTAATTTTTCAAGGATTTCGATGGAGCTCTGGACTGTGTTAGTATGGCCATCACTTCTACCTTCAACAGACATGGAACCCTCCTGGCTGTGGGGTGTAATGATGGTAGAATGGTGTTCTGGGATTTCCTAACTAGAGGTATAGCAAAGATCATCAATGCACATGTGCATCCTGTTTGTACATTAAGGTAAGAAAAATTGCAAATAAAGGTAATGTGCTTAAGTATTGAGACACCTAATATAATTAATTTTTCATTTCTAAGAGGAGCAATTCTTTCCTTTAAGAGCTTACCCCTACTGAAAAGGGAGGCAAAAAAAATAGCAGAGTTGCTTCCTCTGCAAGTATACCCATTCACTGTTACACTGTTTATTATAGTGTGGATGCAATAACTTGGCAACATTATTATTGTGCGTTTAATTTGATTTGGTGACTGATTGGCCATATAGCAGAGTTCAGCCTATCCAACTCAAGGGAATGAAAGAGTAAAGTTAGAAGGATTTTGTCACTAAATTAGAAGCAGTTCCTGAGTTTAAGCTTTCAAATGGTATCATTAAGATAAATTAGACTGCTGGTAAACTGTAAGTTTCCTTCATGACCAGACATCAAGAAAAAAAGTTACAAGAATTGCACCGTAAGGATAGTACAGGTACTGTTGACATTAGTAATATAAACAAAACACTGCCACTATAGCGCGACTGACCTATGCAGGTAATTACTAGTGGCTGATTCAGAACACTTTAATCTCTAAATAATGCCCACATTTCATAAATGCAATTCCACTGGGGCATTTAATAGTATTAATATAGAAATGCACTGTCTTTATTTTTACAGCTGGAGTAGAAATGGGAGAAAGCTACTAAGTGCTGCCACAGACAACACTGTATCATTATGGGATGTATTTTTGGGAGAAGTGGAGAAGACCTTCCGGTTTCCGTGTCCAATACTGAAAGTACAGTTTCATCCTAGAAGCAGGTAACATACTAGCACAGTAGTGCAGTCAGTGAAATAAATGAAATAAATTATTTGAGAAGTTTCATTATTAAACATTCTTTATTTTGGTTACCCAAATTTCAGGTTCTTATATCACTATCAATTCAGGTGTCCGAGGGAGTACAGTTGTATGCCCTTTGCAAACCTGAATTTATAGTGAAATGGTCAAAGCATCTTCAAAGTTTAAATTGGCAGATTCACTCATTGCAATCTACATTATTAGCAGATGACATCAGCATGTATGCTCAGGTGTTTGGAATATTATTGTAAATCTTGTATTTTTCAGTCTCAAAAAAGCCACTAGGTGCACCAAATCATGTCAACAAAAGAGCAATTTGGTTAATTTTGAAAATACTTCGACCAAACACATTTCATCTTATATTTTGATGTGTCTGGTCAAAGTTTTTGCAATAGCTATAATATTTCAGACAGATTGATGAATGACTTTGGATTTAACCTCCTTTTCAACAGGCCGGGCCGCGTAGCGCAATCGGGAGGGCACCTGGCCCATAAGTCAGAGGTCCTAGGTTCGATACCCGGTCTGGCCACATATTTTCGTTTCTCCTTCCACTGATTCAAGAAGGGCAGTTGTCAGTTACTGGCGAAAGTATGTGCACTTAGTACTGGTTAACCGCTTAGGAGGTCTGGGCCTGCCCGTGAATAGTGTGGTTAGGTAAACTGACCGTCCCGACATGACCATAGCTATTTATCATGGACATAAAGCAACAAATCAATCAAAAATCCTTTTCAACAGTATTTCAGTCATATCAGGATAATGGGAGAGTGATAATGAAAGGCTGTGTGCAATGGATTCTTGTTTATGATTGAAAAGATTTCTGCCTGCAGTGGAAATTGACAACATTTCAGGTCTCTTTTATAGCTGAATACAGTCCTTTTGTGAATACTTTGGCACATTCAGTCCTTTTTTTTTTGTTCAAAAAGTTGTAAACATTAAGACATTTTGTTGGTATTCCAAATAGTTGATTGCAGGAGAAGTATGTTTAGATCAGTTTGTTAAATGCCAAATGACATTGGTGTCATTTTGAAAGGTTTAAGATGAATCAGATACACACCAATATTCAAGTTGTTTTAACCATGTTCCTGTAACAACCCTACTGTAAAATGGTTGAATGTGCTCAAAAGGTTTTGTTAAAAATAATAACATACTGGTCCAAATATTGATTTTTTTTGTTAGGTGAACTGAAATGTGTAGATATAGATAACTGTAAGTTACATACATCATAAAACTATACCTTTTTATGGATTTTTAACTGAACATAATTAACAGTGAATACAATATGCGATATATTTCAGTGAGAAGTTTTTAGTTTGTCCCATGAAGCATCCTGCTGTTGCCATGGATATAGATGGTACCCACAAGTTAATTCCCTTAGATGAAGATGTGAGTACTGATAGGGGAATAAGGGAGTTTTCAGTGATAGTTATGGGATATCTTTCCCAGTGTCTCTATAGCAGACCTGGCCCCGAGGTTATAAAACTTTTTTCATGCTCAGCTGAGTTGAGCCTGAAATTTCACCTGGTAATAATAAACAAATTGTTGATGAGTACAGTTGTTTTCCTGCTCAGTTTGGCTGAGTATGACATTTTCTCTGCTTATGAATATGAAAATGCCAACATTGGTTGGCATTTTCATATTCATTAGCAGAGAAAATTTCATGCTCAGCTGAGTTGAGCACGAAAAAAGTTTTATAACCTCGGGACCTGTTTACAACTACGATTTGGGCGTATTTTCTAGGCTTTTTGGCTTAAAAATACGCTCTACGTTTCAAACATATGAATCTACGCAAGATTGCAATTACAGTTTTTCAGTACTTTTCCTGTGATTTTGGACCATATTTTGATGTTTTGGCCCCTAATTAAAGCATCTATTTGACACAGATAATATATACAATACAATATAATAACTGGTCAACAGTGCATTTTACTGCGAACAAACGATCAAATTATGCTGCATGTGTAATTGCATGTCTCTAATCTTCAAGAGAATGGCAATATTAGTCATGGTCTGTTGAGTTTATATCATGATATCAAACTGGCCCCGAGGTTATAAAACTTTTTTCATGCTCAACTCAGCTGAGCATGAAACTTTATCTGCTAATAAAGAGCAAATTACTGATAAGTGCAGCTGTTTTCTTGCTTAGTTTAGCTGAGTATGAAATTTTCTCTGCTTATGAATATGAAAATGCCAACATTAGTTGGCATTTTCTTATTCATCAGCAGAGAAAGTTTTATGCTCAGCTGAGTTAAGCATGAAAAAAGTTATATAACCTCGGGGCCTGGTTTTTGTCAGCTATACTCCATTGTCATGTGTTTTTGCGATAAAAAACATTGATCATAACAGAGTTAACGGCTGCAATGAAGAAGTCGAGTATTATTATTGAGCATCATTACAGATGTATAATTTATCCAGCGAAAATAAATTCATTAACTGACAGAGATTATTGAGGTGTGTTTAAATATTTCACTATCTATTAGGATGGACAAGAGTGGTACTATGAACGCTGGCACTTGCCAAAGATGAGTCATAGTTGCCATCCCCAGCTATTTTCCTCATATCTGCCTAGGCAGCCTAGCTCATACCTATGAAAGACCCGATTTTAAAGAAACAGCCTGGGCTAGAAACCACATTGTCAAAGTTAAAAAGAATAAGATCACCCACCCACCACATGCTTGGACTACACATGAGTACTGTAAAATACGCTTAGCTGCCTTCCTGACTACACATGGCGAAGTCTGAGAGTAAACAGGTCTGCTATAGAAACATAAATTGTTGTCCCTTTTTAATGTGTTACAACAGTTAGAGAACAGTTCAGCTTTGACGTCACATCCAACGGTTTATGAAAATACTGATGCATTCAGGAGTGACCATAGTATATGGGATAAGGGGCGAGACTAGCAATCAAGGGTCGTGGGTTGGATTCCCTGCTTCTCAGGTCTTTTAGATGAGACTTAACTGAGCTCTGATTTCGGTATAACTTCTGTATAACCTGTATGTTGGTGGAAAGTAAAACTGTTGACCCACACACTCACTGATGCATCTGTGAATACTTGCGTTGGGGATGGTGGGAGGTTGGTGGGATAACGCAGGAGAATTTGACAATTTCTAGACCTCTAGGTGTTATTTACAGTGTCAGAGCACAAAGTTTGGGTCTGACACCTTTTGTGTTGGCAGTAAATTTACACATACTCCCACCATGATATCTACATGTAATAGGAGGTGCAGCTGGATTATTTCAATGGTTTATTACAAGCTGTTTCATTTTCACTCCAAAAACGCAGGAAGAGTTAAATTTTGTAAGGACAAGTGAATCTTTGTGAGCACTTGCCCTGCAGGGCAAGTAAAAAAATTGTCTGAAAAATAGTTTTTAGCCCTGCATTTTCAAGGGCATAGTAGCACTTGGTTATTTTCACTAAGAACATATTTCTTGAACCAGTGGGTGAAATGTAATCAGACTTTTATCATTACAAGCAATAGAGATGATGAGATTCAGTGAGATTGACTGCATTTTCAAGGTCTTAGAATGATTTTAGATGCTCTTGAGTGTAATTACATCTTAGGACACACACATGGAATTTAGAGAGGATGGGAATGGGCTGCTGGGGGTTGGGTTGGGTGGGGAACATCAGTTTTTCCCTGAAAAACAGTTTTAGCTTAATATATATGTTTTTGTGCTTTGTTTATTTCAGTCAGATCTCAATATTGTGGCCTCTTATGACAGAAAGGGGAAATATATCTTCACAGGAAATGCAAAGGGAAGGGTAAGTACAGTAAGGTAATTTTAAGGTGTATGGGTATACATGTACCTGCATGTTAATCTCCCATTTTTTACAAAGGGAGACAACTACTTTGACTTCCCAATTGCTTTCTTGGATATTAGTCCTTCCAAAAATGTGGTCTACTCTAAAAGGAAAGATTTTGCTCCTAGTGAAGTTGATCCCCATGGAGAAGAGAAGCAGAATTGAAAAATGTCAAGTTTTCTTGCCCTAAAAAATACTCATTTGCCTGATAGAAATGGTTAGGCTATCTTAATAGTTACTCTCTTGTTGAGGCACTCCAGCAAGTGGTTTTTAGTGGAACTTTTTTCTTTAAAGATGCTTAAATATCAAAATTTTAGGTTTAACATACCCAAAACCATTTCTCGTAGCTAAATACTGACTTGCAGCATATTGCATGACCTTTGTCTATTTTATCAGTTTTTGTTTGGAGGTGGGTTTTCCAATAGTAAAAATATTCCTTCTGGTATCCAGCCTTTGATGAGGTTCATTTTGATTTTAATTAAGCTGGGAACCACCCATTATGACATCACAACAGAAATGATGTCATCACTAATCACCTGATCTGTTTTGGAATATGACCATTTCAGCAAAGGGTTGCTTGCAGTGTCAGCTACACTAATGCATCTTTTTGTTTTCCAAAAAGACATTACTTATGAAAATAACTGCTATCAGATATAAGCATAAATTCTTCTAAACTGATTTCATGTTAATTTTATATGAAATGGTAATTTTCAAGAATGTGCTTGAAACATGCCACCCCTACAGCAATAATGGTTATCTTGAGGCCCCCATTATGAAACTGAAAAAAATACATTGCAAGAGATTACTTTCCAAGCTTGAGAGCATGCCAATGAATTTCAAAAACTCTACTGGGCAAACCTGACTACGAGAAATGGTAGTAAACTGAACCATGTAAGTGGAATTTGCTATTTCTTTTTCCTTTAAGTATAAACTTCGAAAAACCACTTGCTGGAGTGCCTCAACAAGAGAGTAGGCTGGAGTGTAAAGTCTTTGTTATCAAGCACCATCACACCTCACACCTTGCTTATTTCTGTAATGTTCTCTTCTATCTTTATCCTAGCAAATGCATGGCAGGTAAAAACACAGTTCTATTAATTCAAGCTTCTACAAATAGATAGCCAAATTAAAACAATACTTTTCACCTTGTATGTTTTATAAAATTATTTGTACAAAGATTTCAGCTTCACTCAAGATAAACTGGTGGTGTTCTCACAAAACTCCTGAAAGTGGCCAAACCGAAATTTCGGTTTGGCCACTGTCAGGAGTTTCGTTAAAATGCCACCATTTTTCTTATTTCAACCATTGTTGAATCTTACATTACCATATTTCTTCAACTATTAGACGAAATTTTTTTCCTTCCAAAACAATCCCAAAAAATTTGGGTCCATCTTACTATCCTATCCCAAAAATCTAGATCCATCTTATAAGATGGATCTAGATCTGTAGGATGATTTTGGAAGAGAAAAACCCACATTATAGCAGAATTTCATATGACAGAATTTAGATATTTGGGGTCATTCAAGAGAGGGGAGAACCTTGTTTAATAGCTAATAAGTATGGTAAACTTCATAGGGTATTTGATTAATTTCAGGAAAACCTACAACAACAGAATCTCCATACTGCCCTCTTACCATCTCTTATGGTGGCCCAGCCAGGCTCAATAACTGGTCCAGCCACATACTTTCGTTCTCCTTCCAGTGAATCAAGAAGGGCAGTTGTCAGTTACTGGATAAAGTATGTGCACCTAGCACTGGATAACCGCTTAGGAGGTCTAAGCCTGCCCAAGAATAGTGTGGTTAGGGTAACTGACCATTCCGACATGAGCATAGCTGTTTATTGTAGACGTTAAGCAACAAAACAACAACAACAGCAATCCTAATTGTAATATACTGTTTGGAAGGGAAAAACAAAAGACTCACAGGAGAATTTTGTAAGACTGATTTAGATATTTGGGGTCATTCAGAAGAGGGGAATACCTTGTTTCATAGCCAAATAAATACAGTTAACTCTCGATATTTGAACACTGATATCTCAAAGTACCCTCTTATATCAAAGAATATAGTCTGGCATAATTTCCTATATTTATTTACATTTCAATTCCTGTTATCTCAAACTACTGATATCTCTAAGTAAATTTTCTGGGACCAGAAAATTTACTTTGAGTTATCAGTAGTTTTGGATTAACTCCAACTTTGAGATATCGAGAGATGACCGTACAGCATTATTTCAAAGTGTGGTTTTGTTCATTTCAGGTGTGTGTGTTTGCTGAGGACTCTCATGCTTTAAAGGCATCATTCAGAGTTACCACGGGAACAATGAACACAACAGCCATAAAATCTATAGAATTTGCAAGAAGAGGAGAGTAAGTTAGAAAAAGAAAAAACACATCCTCAGGTGAAAGTGTGCATGAAGAGCTGTATAGGTGGCAGATAAGGCCTGAGTAGAAGGGAAAAATCCCTGCCTCCGCCTCCTAATGACGCTCCTGAAAATGCCCTTTTGGAAAACGATTATCATGGTCTTTTTCATATTGGGGGGAAAAGTATTGTACATTAACGTGAAGGCATGCCAATTTTCATTATTGCATGAAGAGGTTTTAGAAGTGTAAATCAGTGTGCAGTGAATACAGATCCATTAACATTCAGTGCTTTGCATTGTGGTTGCGCAAAACAGCTCTATGTAGTACTGAATTACTGGTACAATAAAAAAAAGTATCTGAGGTGTAAGAAGAAATGGATTATGAGTTTCAAGTATTCGACCTTTTAAGCACACTGTTGCCTAAATATTTACAAAATGGCATTAAATACTTGCTGTAGACTTTCTTACTAATAAGGGCACATTTCAAAGAATTATTAGATATAGAAAGAAACAGAATTTAATGTTTAAAGCATCAGAGAAAAGCTGCTTATAGTCATGAAGGATGGAGAAGCTTTGTAAATGAAAACTAAAAGATTTTATAGTGTTTCCAGCAGTAGTAAACAAAACCATCAATGAGATGAACCAGTAAAAATATGTTGGCTAATAATCATATGCCTCTGAAATTCTGATGATGTGCACTCATTGGGGCATGTGCGCTAAAACGGTTGAATATGGTATTTGCTGTATTTATGGAGTATACAGTGGAGGCCCTTTGTAATGCCATACAAAGGCATGGCATTATATGTGAAGAGCAGTTGTATTGAGACTAAACCACAAAGGAATATAAGGCAGAGCATTTGTGAGCAATGAATCATGGCTCACAAATGCTCTGCCTTATTTTCTCTGTGATCTGGTTATGTAAAAAAAAATTGTTATAATGACAGTTAGTTGTATGTAATTTCAGTTGTTTCTTAGTGAACTCTGCTGACAGAATCATTAGAGTATATGAAAGTGGGGAAGTCCTAGCATGTGGTAAAGACGGTGAACCAGAACCTATACAGAAATTACAAGATCTTGTTAACAGGTTTGTCTCATTGATCACTGGCACCATAGATATTGTTTCATGGAAAGAGGGAAAATGTGTATTTGAGAAGTGTATTTATCAAATTTAATAGCCGTTTGTTAGGTAAAGCAAAGAAATGTACTCACCATATAGATTTGAATGTGAAACATGGCCAGTCAACAGCAATCATGAAACAACTGATATCATTATGTTTTCAAGATAAATAGAGTCATATATGCAAAAAGAGTAGTCTAATTCTGTGAGGGTCTACAATTTATCTAATTCTCCTGGGACATTTCTCACACATCTTCAGGTAGCAAAATCAAGATCTTCAAATTCTAGGAATAGCACTTAACAGGGCTTGTCAAATCAAAATTTTATCCACTTGTCCGGTAATTAGCTTCTACAAGAAAATGCTGAAATATATCTGTTTTCCCTATATAACTTGTACATTTTGCTGGGCAAGTAAGAAAATAATTTACTTGCCCAGCAAAAATTTTCACTTGTCCTGGGCAACCTGACAATGGATTTGTCAGGCCGTGTCACTATCATGTCATGGCAGTATTTGCCTGTCTTTTCATAGGGTGCTACTCTTAAAGACAGCAAGTTCTTTCCTTTATCACATTAATGCCTAGTGTCCAAAAAATGGGACCTAGGCAAACAGTGAAGACCCAGATCAGATGCCGCAAAATGCGGCATCTGATCAGTGTCTACACTATTTGAATAAGACAGATGGGTAATTCTACTCATAATAGAATAAAAATTCTGAAAACAAACTAAACCTGACCCCCCTTGAATGACAAATGAACTCATCCAATATATACAGATAGACTAGTCTACTGCGCATCAATGGGTTAAGAGTGGCAACCTGTAGAAAAGATCCACTTACCATTGAAGCAAATACTTTTCTGGTAAAGTTGTCCCCCTTGTAAGAATGATGCCAATCCATGTGGTGTATCCATGCTCCATGAGGTGACCTAGTAATTTTGGAATTACAGCAGGGTATCCAATTGTTTAGGGACACCTGTACTCAAAATTGTCTTTACTCAAAATTGTCATTTCGAAAAGTAAATTACCTCCCCTGAATGACAATTATGAATACAGTTATCCCTATTCTAATGCATTTTTTCACATTTCACCTGTCAGAGTATACTACTTTTCCCCCAAAGCAATGTAAAACTAGGCCCAAAGGTTATAAAACTTTTTTCGTTCTCAACTCTGACAGCTGATTATGAAATTTTTCTGCTGATAAATAAGAAAATGTCAACTAATGTTGGCATTTTCTTATTCATAAGCAGAGAAAATTTCATACTAAGCTAAACTGAGCAAGAAAACAGCTATACGTATTATTAATTTGCTATTTATTTGCAGGTAAAATTTCATGCTCAGCTGAGTTGAGCATGAAAACAGTTTTATAACCTCAGGGCCAGGCTTAAGCCAATGAGAATAACATTTCGTAATGACGTCAGTTTTCAGGCAGTATATCACAGGATATTCTGTCACAGGTTTTTGATGTTCGCCAGTAAGATGTATTGTTGTGTTTGTAAGTGCATTAGAATTCATTTTTTTTTTTCAGAACTTTATGGAAGAAATGTTGTTTCTCAGGGGACGGGGAGTACATAGTTGCTGGTTCAGCTAAACAACACTCTCTCTACATCTGGGAGAAAAGTGTGGGAAATCTTGTCAAAATATTACATGGAACAAAAGGAGAATTATTGTTAGATGTTGCTGTAAGTGTACATTAAGCTTGTCTGTTACAGTGGCATCTTTAAATCATCAAATCAACTGGTTTGTTAAATTTGGAAGGTTTCATTTTGATAAATCAACATCTCATATACAAACTAATGTGATAGTACATGTGATTACATCAGTCACATGGAAATGAAAAACTGGATTGGTAGTAGTCTTGGATTCATTTTTCAGACATATGGGTCATTTCAGATCTGTTACAAAATAAAATGGTGTCAATTTTCTTTCATATAATTGAGGTAAAATCTTTGTTTATATATGTCTATGAAGAACTGATGCACTTCTCTGCATAATTCTTGGCATCAGCATCCAGAAATGTACATGCATGTTGGTAGTATTTCAGGGGAAGAAATTCTGTCATTTTCATTTTTGCCCTACCCCACCCAATTGTTGTCAACTCTTAAAGAAAAGAATTTGCTCTTCTTAGGAGCAATCAGGGTAGACCCAGTTTTGGAGGGCCTTCATTTTATACTCCAAGAAGACAAACAAGAAGTCACAGAAGTTGCCCCCCTTTATAAAAAGGGCGACAAACATGGTGGTATACCCCTTCACCTGAGCCGCGACACGACAAAACCAACAAAATGGCATGTCCGCCCAGCGATGACTTGGATCAGTTTGGACATTCACCTAGTCTGATCAGAGTCTTTGCTGTACACTTAAAGGGTAGCTAATGGTCTAAGCTAGCTCCATGAGGGCAGCGAGAACTCTAATCAGACTGGGCGGATGCCCAGGCTGATCTGAGTCTTCGCTGAGTGCACATGCCACTTTGTTGGTTTGTCGTGTCGCTGTTCAAATCAAGAAAATGGTCACATTTAAAATATACAGAGCTCTAGATAACAGTTAGTCTGTGCTCCAGATAAGAAGGAGTTACACAGATAATTTAGGAATAATTTTCCCTATTTCCTCATATAAATAATAAACATAAGTTATGACCACTCATTAGAACTGTCTTGACGAGACGGTTCTTATGAGGGGTCACAACATATGTTTTTATTGAGAAATACGAAAAATTATCTTAAATTTGTCCTAAAAAACCCCACCTTATCTGGAGCTTTGTTGGTGTTTGTCTTTTTGATTTGCATTTTCAAAAGTGAGTGAGTGAGTGAATTCAATTTTTTTTGTCCCATCAACACATAGGTCATACGGAGATGTGACCTGCAATTAAAGTCTTATCCAAAAGACTTGAGAAGCAGGGGATTGAACCTGCATTCCCTGGATTGGTAGTCCATTGTGCCATCTACTACTCTGCTTCCACCCATTTTCAAAAGGGGTATCTCTGCTTATTTTCATTTCAGTGGCACCCAGTGCGACCTATCATAGCATCAATATCCAGTGGTGTGGTGTCTGTATGGGCACAGAATCAAGTGGTATGTACTTTAATTTGATCCCTGTCATTAGCAAGGTGGGGGACCTTGGTAATAGTAGTCATTATTATTCTGTGGCATGGTATTTCTTCCTTTGAGACACAGTCATGTTATAATGAGGCTCTGCTGTTATAGTACTTGTAGCTTTCATTTCTGATGAAAATCTTGCTGTGTATAAAGGGAGACAACTTATATGAGCCGTGACACGAGAAAACCAACAAAGTGGTTTTGCACACAGCGCAGACTCAGATCAGCCTGGGCATCCACCCAGTCCAATCAGAGCCTTCACTAAGTGGTCAAAGAGTAGCTTAGGGGTTAAGCTACCTCCATGCGAAGACTCTGATAAGACTGGGTGGATGCCCAGGCTGATTCGAGTCTGCCCTGGGTGCACAACCACATTGTTGATTTTCTCGTGTCGCAGCTCATATGTTTGTTTACTGTGAGTAAAAAAGGTGGACTACACTTAAAGGAAATTGATTGATTGATTTGTTGCTTTACGTCCACAGTAAACAGCTATGGTCATGTCGGGACGGTCAGTTAACCTAACCACACTATTCCTGGGCAGGCTTAAACCTCCTAAGCGGTTAACCAGTACTTAGGGCACATGCTTCTGCCAGTAACTGACAACTGCCCTTCTTGAATCAGCGGAAGGAGAAATGAAAGTTTGTGGCCTGACCAGGTATCGAACCTAGGACCTCTGACTTATGAGTCAGGTGCCCTACCGATTGCGCTACGTGGCCCGGCTCTTAAAGGAAAGAATTTGCTTCTTGAAGGAGCAACTTTTTCTTTTAAGAGAAGACCCAAAAGCAGTAGAAGACAAATTCTTCTTTATAGGAATTACCTCCCCTAAAAGTTTCTGATTCACCTTGATATCTTTCAGGAAAACTGGAGTGCATTTGCTCCTGATTTTAAAGAATTAGATGAGAATGTGGAATATGATGAGAGAGAATCTGAGTTTGATATAGAAGAGGAGGACAAAGAGAAAGAAGATTTTAAAGGTAGTGTAATTATGTAATCATTGTAATTGTATTATATTTATTTACCATCAGTGAGAAATGACATGACAAAATCAACAAAGTGGCATGTGCAGACTGGGCAGATGCCCAGGATGATCTGAGGCTTCGCCGGGTGCACATCCACTTTGCTGGTTTTGTCATGTCATGGCTCATATATTGTTAATGTGGAATAAGACAAAATGAAAAATTTCAGTTTTCATGTAAAATGATTAAATAATCCAGAAGTTCAGTCTTTTATAAATCACAAAATGATTTTCTGTAGAGTATGAAACAAATACTTTTGAAAATGTGAGGGTTTTACATTTTTTATGCAATATAAACAATGTTCAGTTATAAGTATTTTTGGCATGTGTTTTGTTTGCCATAAACACCTGATAATTACACTGAGCAAACAAAAAGTTCATAAAATTATTCAGTATGGGCCTTTGTATGGCCTATGTGTTGGTGGGACATTAAACCCTGAGTTCACTTACTCATGAATCAGTTCCTATCTGGAGCTTTGAGGTAATACTGTGATACTGATATTTTGTTACAAAGTCCAAAATTTTGGACAAGAATAAGTATCCAGCTTATGTATTGCAGTGATCCAAAGGAAATTAAACCCTGGGGATCAAAATATTTTTGTCAGGTACTTAACAAGTCTTGTTTCTGACAAAATAGTCTAACCCCCGAGTTGGATTTTCTTGAACAATGGTAATACATATGAAAGATATTCCCGCACTGGTGGCCACCAAGTTGTCCTCAGCAAAATTATGATGATGTTGATGAGGAGCATTAGGTGGGAGAGGAGAAGAGATAGAGTGGGGGAGGGAGAGTCTTAAACAGGTTTATGGCTGGGCCGTGTAGCGCAATTGGTAGGGCACTTGATTCATAAGTTAGAGGTCCTGGGTTTCGAAACCCGGTCTGGCCACATACTTTCGTTTCTCCTTCCGCTGATTCAAGAAGGGCAGTTTTCAGTTACTGGCGAAAGTATGTGCACTTAGTACTGGTTTAAATGCTTAGGAGGTCTAAGCCTGCCCAGGAATATTGTGGTTAGGTTAACTAACCATCCCGACATGACCGTAGCTGTTTACCGTGGACGTTAAGCAACAAATCAAATCAAATAAAACATGTTTATGATGCAGCATGGTTCTGCCATAGTTCATCAGATAATTTAATATCTTCTCATGATGTTGCAGGTCAAGCATCTGAAGACATTGATGTAGATGTAACATCTGTTGACCCTATTCAGGCTTTTGTCAGTAGGTGAGTACTTCAGGGCTCAGTTGTACAAAGCATCATACGCTTAACAAAGTTGTTAGTGAAGGATTCATTAAGTCTTACCTTGCATTTAAAATCAAGTATGCTCATATTTTTTTTTTCAAAAACAATTTGAGGAGCTTTTGCAGTGCAAAAGCTCCTCACATTTTTTATGCAAAAAAAAAAATAATAATAATGGCGACATTTTTGCATACAATCAGTTTGAAATTTAACTGGCTCGTTAACTAACAACATCGTTAGTGTTGAACCAGAACCAGACCGTTAATGCACATGTAAAATCATAATCATGGTTTACTGACATATCAAGGTGAATAAGAGCACTTCCAGAGGAGGTAATTCTTACTTAACAGAATTTGTCTCCCATTTCATTTGGCCTTGAAGGAAAAGAATTTTCTCCATGAAGGAGCAAATTCTTTTCATAAAAAGTAGTCCCCATTTTGGAGGGGCTTCATCATGCAAGGAAGTAAACAGGAAGTCACAAAATTTGTTTTTCTTGAAGACAGCTGAAAAACATAGAAGTATAACCCTGCGACTAACAGAAGAAAGAGAAATAGGTATGGTGGTATAAACTTAATACTTTTGTCAAGTTTTCTTGGTAAGCTCTGTTTTGTGACATTGTGCTTTTAGGTGAGATGTGGCTTGTTTTAATTTTTTACATGGCTTGTTTTAATTTTTACGGCACTTACAATATACTTTTCTGTTAGTGACGAAGAGGAAGAAGACACTGATGCCCTATTATATTTACCGGTAGCTCCTGATATAGATGAACCAGAGGAGGGCTGGCCTATTGTCTCAGAAAATGTAAGTCTTTCCTCACTTCCAGATGTGTGGTGGGTAGGGGGCATGGGGAGCAGCAGAGTGTGGGGAGGGTTTAAAGTGAGTGGGAATGCTACAGGGTATAGGTTAAGTATATCGTACACTTGTACTGCCTTGCGGTAAAAGCCCCCTTTTGTAGTGACGTGGTAGAGTGTTTGCCTTTCACGATGGAGACCCAGGTTCAAGTCTAGGCTGGAGGGTGCTAGGTATTTTAATAGTCTGTGACAAATGGCACTGAACGAAATAACCCAAAGGTGAGTTTAAAGTGAGTTATTAGAACTTAAGTCTCATTTCAAGTGATTCTTGTACTAAAAAGAATTTAAGGGTGGATTTAGTATGGAGGGGGAGAATGTCACACTTGTACTACCTTGTTGTACACATGCTGGCTGCATGGTAGAGGGTTCACCTTTCACGCAAGAGACTTGAGCTTGATTCTAAGCCGAAGCATATGAGATTTTTTTGAAATACCCCAGAAGCTCAGTGTCTCTCACTGGGTTATCAGCTAAGGAATAGGTTAACCCTTTGACAGACATAGTTTCTTTGGCTGTTGATGGTATTAAAGTGTACTGTTTATTTCACGTGCTGAGTTTAATATAAGAATTTAAAAAGGCAGCTGAATTTGTGCAGCTACACTTATGATATTTTGCAAAGCTTTCAGAATGTTTAGTACAATTGCAACAGGCCCGGATCCAGACCATCACGTACTGGTGGGGCTCTGGATAACTGATGGGGCTGGGAGGTGCCGAAATGTAGTTGTGTGTGTGGGGTGGGGGGGGGGGGGGGCGCTTCAAAATATGACATATTTATGGTTCAATGTCAAGAGATTTTTTGTATATATTTTTTTCCTTGAAATATATATTGTGATATCTCCTTTGATTCGCCTCCCCGAGGCGATTCTAATGAGATGTCACAACATATATTTTGAATATTTGATCTAACCACATTGGATAATTTTTCTCAAACTGTCATCAGATATTTATTATCTGAAGGCCTACATATTATACATAACACAGAGGCCAAATGGCGGGGCTTCAGCCCCAAAGCCCACCCCCTGGATCCGGGGCTGTGCAAAAGGAACCAGAAAAGACTGTGTAGTTTACAGACTTCCATCTAGCATCCTAATTTATACATGAAAACATTTTTTTGCCTGAAATGTCTAATACTTAAAAGGAAATTTTTTCCTAACTGTGATAATTCATACAAGTTGTTGGTACAGATTAAATGCTGATACATACTTGCAGCTGGCAAGAGAAAGTAAATTTCTAACACTGCATAAGGCATACTTCGTGTTGTCTTCTGACAACTCTTGTTGACAAGTGTATTGATGTTTTTATTCCTGATCTGTAGCAACCCCCAGGAGTACAAGAAGACCCTTCCTCACACTCAGAAAAAAGAAAAAGTACCCAAGAAACACCTGAATCAGTGAAGAGACGGAAATTGAAAGCCTTGGATGTCGATCTTCCTACGGCTCCACTTGATGGTAAGTTAAGCTCCAGATTAAGGTAAATGGGGAAGGAACTATTAAGGGGAAGCAACTCTTAAGGGAAAGCAACTCTTTTAATATATCTTTTGCCACCTTTCTCAATGGGGGTCTACTCTTGAAGGAAAGAATTTGCTCCCATAGGAGCAAATTCTTTCCTTTAAGAGTAGACCCATTTTTGGAAGGGCTTTGTCATTCAATGAAGCAAACAGGAAGTCATTTAAGTTGCCTCCCTTTGAAATTATGGTGGAGGAACATGGTGGTATACCAGTTCATTTTAAGTTACAAAAAAAGATCCATATGTGATCAGAAATAGTGATTTAATACAGTTGAATGTCCATCAATTGTCAGTGCTAGCTCTTAGAAACTGCAGCCTCTTTTAATATTTTCCAAAGTTAACTTTTTGTCTGGACTTCGACTTGCAGAAGGTATGACTTCAGGCGTCATAAGCACTGGGGCATAAACTTTGGCCAGGTTTTCTGGTTTAATAGCTCTTTAGTCACACTGCGAGAACCACATATAATTCACAGTTCTGAAAACCAGGGCTACTCTAAACAGATACACATCTCTCCATTAACTGTAAGGTAAAATCACAGACCTATGTGAGACATTGAACACATGAGATTTTGTTAGTGAGAGTATCTCTCGTGCTAAGTTGTCGTGGCATTGGCCATTTTACACTATCAGGTGACTTTTGAGTGACATTCTGGGTGTGGTTCTGAAGTGTGTATACATCTCCATAGCAGTCAAAACAGAAAGTTTGAACCACATGGATGCCTTGATAATGGAACTGTGGCCATTTCACTTTGCCATATACTTCAGACATCTATTGTGCCTTGAAAAGACAAAAGGCAGGGTCATCTTTGTACTGTTGTCTCATTTCCAGAGTGTATTAATTTTCCACACCCACACCAAAACTATTTCTCCTCAAAACAGTGTAAAAGTACAGAAAATTATAAACACATCATAAAAGTAACAAAATACATGTATACGGTATTAATGGTATTAAACATGCTTGGGGTATTGCAGTTTACGGAAGGGGTGCATTATTTAGGGTCTGAAAAGTAACAAATCAGCCACTCTTCAAAAAGTTACCAAACAAGAGTATAAAAGGAATTCTAGCAATGTAAGAATAATAGCTACAATTTCGCTAGCCCAGCTCTGGGCCTGAAAATACCTAGAAACAAGTTTCATTTTTAGAAACTTTGTTTCTGAAATAATTTAGGATTAAAGCTGGACTACACTTTGGCAACACTAAAATATCTGATATTTGCTTGAAATACCTTGTGGACTATGATGAAGAAAATATAAGACCATGAGCTATGACACAAGAAAACCAACAAAGTGGCATATGGGCCCAGCAAAGACTCAGATCAGCCAAGGCATCCCCCCAGTCTGATCAGAGTCTTGGCTTTGCACTTAAAGTGTAGCTAAGGGTCTAAGCTAGCTCCATGCAGACAGTTAAGACTGATCAGACTGGGTGGATGCCCAGGCTGATCTGAGTCTTCGCTGGAGCACATGCCACTTTGTTGGTTTTGTCGTGTCGTAGCTCACCATATATCAACCAGTATCAGAGGGTTTTAAACCTAGAATCTGCCGGGCGGTAGAGGTCCTGGGTGCGAAACCCGATCTGGCCACATACTTTCGTTTCTCCTTCCGCTGATTCAAGAAGGGCAGTTGTCCCTACTTGGCGAAAGTATGTGCATTTAGTACTGGTTAACGGCTTAGGAGGTCTAAACCTGCCCAGGAATAGTGTGGATAGGTTAACTGACTGTCCCGACATGACCCTAGTTGTTTACCGTGGATGTTAAGCATTAAATCAATCAATCAATAAACCTAGAATTTTGTGTGTTTGTGGAGGGGGGGGGGGAGAGAGAGAATGGGATGCATTTAATAGAATTAATAGTAATTGTAATTAAGTATATGTTCTCACAGATGTCATGTTTCTGTTTCCAGAAATCCACCCATTGTTAAATGTCAAGAAGCCCAATGAAAAACAACACAAGAAACCAACAACCAAATCAAAACCCAAGTCGGGAAAATCAGACAGATCAAAACACAGAGGTATTGTATGGGGCTCATGATCTTTGCAGATAGAGCTGAACGTGTCAAAACTTTTAATTGACTATGCTGCATTGTTTTTTATAATTTTAACAAAACATATGTTGTGGGATCTTGTTTCTGCTGCCAGTTTGAGAAAGCCTAAGCACACAGTGCTAATTACGTCAGATACAGCAGATTGGAATAGAACTACAAAAATTTCCTCAATCAATTGAGCCACGACTGGACAAAACCATCAAAGTGGCACATGCGCCCATTAAGGACTCAAATCAGCCTGGGCATCTGCCCAGTCTAATCAGTCTTTACTGTCCACATGGAGGTAGCTTGGACCCTTAGCTATGCTTTAAGCATGTAGCAAAGACTGATCAGACTGGGCATATGCCGAGGCTAGTCTGAGTCTTGGCTGGATGCACATGCCACTTTGTTGGTTTTGTTGTGTCATGGCTCAGTTGTTATTCATGCTTGCTTCAAGGCCCTCTTTATCCAAATATGATTCCAGACATGAGAAAACTAACAAAGTGATTGTGTGCAAAGCGCAGACTCAAATCAGCCAGGGCATCCGCCGTCGCTTTGTGCTTAAAGGGTAGCTTTGGGTCCATGCGGACAGCGTAGACTCTGATCAGACTGAGGGGATGCCCAGGCTGATCTGAGTCTGCGCTGGGCGCACAACCACTATGTTGGTTTTCTTGTGTCGCGGCTCATATTATTTTCAACATTTATTTATTGCAGATTGAAGATGGAAAAGCAAAGCTATTACTGTAGTCTGTACAGTAATGATTCAGTGTCGTGAAGACAATGCACGAGTTTCATCTGTGCTGGAAGAATATTTATGGCAATGATAAACTCGTAAATGCCATAAACTCTTGAGTGCAATATATGAGATCTTTTGAGTTTTGACTTA
Organism: Ctena decussata; assembly: GCA_963989385.1. NCBI lineage: Eukaryota > Metazoa > Mollusca > Bivalvia > Lucinida > Lucinidae > Ctena > Ctena decussata. The sequence goes on along the minus strand of OZ022504.1, from coordinate 39,485,158 downwards.
AAAGTGAGATTTGATCAAATCAGTAAGACACTACTCAAGTATCTTCAAGCGTATCTATGCAGGAAAATCTTCAGTTTTAGGATTTTCTGCAAGAAACAAATGTAAAGTTTTTGCTTACTTTTTCTGAAAATATTAAAATGGAAGGAGGAAAAAATAAGTGAGATTTGCAAATCACATGGGAATCAGTTTTCAGGACTGTTCAAAGCTTTATAAGCATAAAAATTTGTGAAGTTGTTAGCCAGGATTCATTACAAGTATTATAAGTAAGTATTATAGCGCCAGTAAAATCTAGTTTCCTATTTTTTGCTGACAAAACATGAGGAGCTTTTGCAGCAATGCAAAAGCTCTTCACTTTTTGGGGGCAAAACAATGTTACGTTTTTGCATACATCTGAAATTAACTAATGTCATCATTAGTTTTGAACAACTGGGCCAAGAAGTGCAAAGTTAAATGAGGTTTTTTTTTTCATTGAGACTTGGCTTACATGATTCTTGTGAGAAATTTTAAATTTCTGCCATGTTTATTTACAGAAAAGTGTAAGGACCTTTTGTAGTGCAAAAGTCCTTCACATTTTTTCTTCAAAAAATATGAGCACACTGAGATTTTTTATGTACTAGAAGACTTTACAAATCAAAGACTCACATTTGTTAAGCTATTAAACAATGTTTTGAACAACTGGGCCCTGGGATTCGGTTTTTGCAATAAAGTAAAAGCAGCTCTGACTGATTAACTGATTTTAAGGGGAAAAAGATCTCCCGCAAATATGAACAATGAGGAACTCAAACAATAGGTTATAAATGTGAAACAGGAAAAAGAAGTATTACACTTGTCAAGAACAATGCAGATTTAATTGATGTTTACTAGGAAAAGGATCTCCAAGAGATTTAATTGATGTAAAATGGGAAAAAGAACAGATTTACTGAAACTCCGATGGATTTAACTTAATTAATTCAACACTGGTTTACTTAAAATGGGAAACAAAAGTCCTACAGATTTTATGATGTAAAATGGGGCTGTGGAGACCGAATATTTTGAGATAAGCAACTCATACAGATTTTATATATGAAAAATAGGAAAAGAACATCTTTTGATTTTACTAGTTGATAAGAAATGAAACTGTGGTGCCAGAACCAGCATACTATCTATTTGCTTGATGGAAAGTCACAAATACTACGTCTTGGGAGTGAATTATGATTTATAGATGCACACTGATACCAAGTGCAATAAAATCATCAACATCATCAAAAAGTTTAATGTTGATAAGATAAATGGGTACACTTTCAGCAGTAGTAGTTCTGCCATTTCTATAGATATGGATATAACTATGGTTTAAGAGCTCATCCCAGAGCACTACATGAGAAAGGGTAACATGGCTCATATAGAAATATTTACACTTGCCACCGACTTCCCATAGGTATAGAGCAACTGGCTTCATACACCAATGAACGTCAGTTGATCATGTGACGTTGTCATCAAAGGATGTCTAAGGTAAACAAATGTCTTGATTGGTCCACGTAATGTTTGATTGATGCCATGTTATGGCAATGGCTGAATGCGTTGTTCCTGTCTTTTCTTTGACACATATTCTACATTAAATTACCATGAAAAGAGTACAGGAAGGGTATAAAAATAAAGTGTAAATATAAGAATAAAAATTTGATCTTTCAGTGAACATCGTATGAAGAAGACAGTGGTCGTCGCTAAAATTCTATAAGAAGCGCTTCGCGCTTCATGGAATTTTAGCTCTGCCCACTGACTTCATCACTGATGAACGCTGAAAAATTAAATTTCAATTCTTAAATAATTTTACCTTTTTCTCAATGAAAACCTAAATTTATCCCTGTTACCTCTTCTTTGAAGCCCTGGTAGCTATGATGATCTGGGCAATGTCATTAGCTACATTGTCTACACATACAAGAACAAAGTTAAAAACATTGGGCTTCAGAACTATGTTAAAGAAAAAAAAATCTGAAACATTTGTTTTATTTAAGCATAAATAGATGAATACAAAAATTTGTTTAAATACGATTCTGTTTAACAGTTAATGCATACACATGGTTATATCAGTTTCCTTGTATTAGGACCCACTTAGCTAGGCTTAAGTGGTTGTAACCACAGATTAGATACTGTGTATCTTCGAATATGCGAGTTTATTATAAGCAATCAATAGGGGCTGTCTTATATAACTATAATGTTCATCTCTATTATGTGAGATTGCTCCTCCTTTGCACAGGACAGTTTTTATCAAACTATAGCTTCTATCATAGAGCTCTAGATAAGAAGGGATGACAGGGATAATTTAGGGATAATTTTCTATATTGCTCCATAAAAACAGATCTTGTGACCCCTTTCTTTTGAACCATCTCAGCGAGATGGTTCAAATAAGGGGTCACAACATGGTTCAAATGAGAGGGGTCACAACATCTAGGGTTTTTTTCATCGAAAAATAAGGAAAAGTACCTTTGAACTAGCCTCAGTACCTCATCTTATCTACAGCTCCTTGCTATTAAGTGAGTATTATAATTAGAGCTGGCCCCGAGGTTATAAAACTTTTTTCATGCTCAACTCAGCTGAGCATGAAATTTTTTCTGCTCATTAATTTTAAAATGCCAACAATTGTTGGCATTTTAATATTTATGAGTAGAAAAAATAGCCTTCTTGGCTTATCTGAGCCTGAAAAATGCTGAATTTCTTCGTATTTTTATATTAATGAGCATTTTAAATTTCATGCTCAGCTGAGTTGAGCATGAAAAAAGTTTTATAACCTCGGGGCCTGGTTGCTCCATTTGATAGACATATTCATAAACATGGTCCTTCATAACATCATGGTCCTTCACAAAAACATTACATTATAACATAACCCCCCCCCCCACACACACACACACACCACCCTTGTTTAGCCATCATTTTACAAAGGAGATAGCTTAAGGTGAATGGGTACACCTCCATGTTTTACCTCCAGTTTTACAAAGGTAAATAAATTTTATGACATGCTGTTTGCTTTCAAAGGAATTTTAAAGGATGTCATACCCTGTCCAAAGTGGGTTTTTCTTAAAAGAGAGCACATTCTTCCCCATTAGAGTTGTTCTATTAGGAAGGGCATAAGAAATGAAACTGGCAGAATTGCCTCCAACTCCCCACCCACACACACACACACCATCCGCAAACCCTCCCTGAATTTGTAACATACACCTTAAGCATAATTAAAGTATCTTTAATACCTTGTATCTAAAGGGCTACTCAAGGGAAAAGGAGCAGTGGTAGTGTAGTGGATAATGGGTAACATGCTGGACTACCAATCCAGGAACTACCAATCAAGGGGTCCCAAGATGGATCCCCTCTTCTCTGATCTTTCGGATGAGACTTTAAAGGTAGGTTCCTGGACTAGCGATAACAATTATGTCCACAAAATAATTTCGTCTTTTTCTGAGCAGTATTGAATTCTCTTCTTTTCTGAATTTGTTACCACTGAGAAACTTGTCAGATGTTGAAGAAAATAGTCGCTTTCCCTTTTGGTTTATTTTCTTTCGTTGGAATTCCAGTTCTAAAAATAACTATGTTTATCATGGCTATAAGTGCGCCATTTCTGATGCCATTCTCCAAAGGTCAATTTTCCCTTGCCGTGAGCTCTCCTAGAGGTCCTGGCATGGTGGATGGGTTAAAACTATCCCAAAATGCAATGCAGCATGACGTCAGCTGCGTAATCTATTTTTGGCGCAACTAAAAATAGCGCTAACTGGTGTGCGAAGCAGAGTTAGGAAATCCCTTGCAAAACAACTTTTCTAATAGTTTTTTGATTTACACCTTTTAGTGAAACTTATTCATTCCCTTTTATAAGTGCTTTCCATCAACTTGGATGAAAGATCATCAAAATTATGATGCATTCCAAAGTACAGGAATCTACCTTTAAACCGAGGTCTTGCCTCCTTACGACCTACTTGTTGGTGGGATGTTAAACCCCAGTTCGCTCACTCACTTAAAGGAAGGCACTTGCTTTCGAGAGCAAATTCTTTCCTTTAAAAGTATCCTCCTTTAAAAAGGGAGACAAATATTTACTTTTAGAAGAGTAGTGTCCCTTGATGGTATACCCATACTCCTTGAGAAGTTTGACTTTCGACATGCATTACTCAAACTTTCCCAACTCTCCTTCCACCCTCTGCAAAATTTTCATTTCCTAGCACATTCCAGGGCTAAGTGGGGTTTTTAGGTTGATTAAAAGATAATTTTTCTTATTTCTGAATGAAAACATGTTGTGACCCTGAGACAGTTCAAATGAGGGGTCACAACATATATTTTTATGGAGAAATTTGGAAAATCATCCTTGTTACCCTTCTCATCTGGAGATTTGAGTCAGTCTTCAGGTGACTCTTGCTGCAGCAGCATCATAAACATTCCATTGTCCACCTTGTAAATGAAGTTGTTCGAGTTGGCCAGGCTGTATAGAACAGAACAGAGCGCTTCTGTACATGCAAGCAACAAGTAATCAAAAGGAGCAGAAATGAACATCCATTCACAGGGCTACCCATGTGTGTTAACTGTTTGCTGGAGTAGAGCTAAACATATGACTTCTCTTAAGCTTTGTACTCTGAGGGATTACAAATAACTTGTTCATATGACGGTGGAGGGTCACTTGAGTCAGGTGGTGCACTTGGCTCAGGTTTTGGTGCACTATAATATTCAGGAGGTACATAAATGTGTGTACTTCCAGCAGTTTGTGGTTGCTGCTGCATATTATGACTCGGTTCTAAGCTGCTTGGCTCATGTAACAATGTCTGCTGGAGCTCTGTTTGCACAGGGGAAGCAACTCCAACAGATCGTCCATCCAGAACTGACGCTGTGATTCTGGAATCCTGATATCTGACAGGCTCACTGTAACTTCTTGCTCGGTCTTCCTTGCTGAAAATTCAAATCAAGAAAAATGAATACAGTTTCAAGCAAAGCTACCATAATGTGCGTATATATTGGGACACCTAAATATAATGAATTTTCCATTTGGGACAAATGGAAAATTTATTATTTAGGTGTCCCAATTCTTTAGCACATTAGGGTACTCTGCAAGTTTCATTTTTGTTCCCTTCTAAATGGGGGTCAAATCATAAAGGAAAGAATTTGCTCCTTCAGGAGAAAAAATTTGTCCCTTTAGGAGTAACCCCCTTTTGGAAAGGTTTTTCATCCAGGGAAGCAAACATTAAGTCACAAAAGTTATCTGCCTTGAAATAATGGTTTGGGAGGGATAGGGTGGGTGGAGGGGGGGTGGGGGGGGATGGGAACATGGCAGTGTAGCTATGCTTCTTAAAAGACTTGTCAACAGTTCAAATATATCAAACCATGTTTTTTCTCTAACAGCCTGTCTAAGATTTCTCCAGAGAAAGTACCAAAGCATGAGCCACTTTTGGTGATAAGATAATGGGGCTTTTGTGCATCACCCATTTTAACCCCTATGCCATAGAGCATCCAGTTGGTATGACTCAGTGTCCAGTCTACACCTCTGTCTGAAAGGCCATACTCTATTATGTCCTCATGGATGGATGGTTTACAACTTGGGATTTTATGTCGTTTTTGTCACCCGACGTAGGCGGAGGCGGACTTTAGAAATGACCCTCATCTGTCCGTGTGTGCGTCCTTCCGTCCGTCCGTCCGAAATCTTGTCCCCGCAACTCCTCCTACGTCTTTCATCGGATTGATTTGAAATTTTACAGATTGTATTCTTATGATATGAAGATGTGCATGTGGTTTTCGATTTTTGTTTCGGCCATTTTTGATGGAGTTACAGCCCTTGCTGACTCAGACCTTCCAAAACCTTGTCCCCGCAACTACTCCTACATCTTTCATCCGATTGATTTGAAATTTTACAGATTATATTCTTACGATATGAAGATGTGCATGTGGTTTTTTATTTTTGTTTCGGCCATTTTTAATGGAGTTACGGCCCTTGCTGACTTAGACCTTGTCCCTGCAACTCCTGCAACATCTTGTATCAGATTGACTTGAAATTGTGCAGAATGTTTCATCATGACCTGAAGATGTGCATGTGATTTTGGAATTTCAATTGTCCTATAATTTAGCCGGGCCGGGTAGCGCAATCGGTAGGGCACCTGACTAGTAAGTCAGAGGTCCTGGGTTCGAATCCCGGTCTGGCCACATACTTTCGTTTCTCCTTCCGCTGATTCAAGAAGGGCAGTTGTCAGTTACTGGCGAAAGTATGTGCACTTAGTACTGGTTAACCGCTTAGAAGGTCTAAGCCTGCCCAGGAATAGTGTGGTTAGGTTAACTGACCGTCCCGACATGACCTTAGTTGTTTACCGTGGACGTTAAGCATCAAATCAACCAACCAACCAATGTCCTATATTTTACAAAGTTATGGCCCTTTGTTGTTTTTTTTTTGCATTTTTCCAACTTTTGAACCGTTTGACTGAGAGAGCTGAAATTTGGTATGCTATTAGCATTTGGTAAATTGATTATTCTGATTATTGTTAGGATGTGCTAAATTATTAGTGACAGAGTTATTCCCCTTTCATAGATAATAGACATTCACTTAAAGGTAAAGGGATAACTCCAGAACTATTCATATTAATGGGCTGAATTTTCATAAATGCATTGTTCATTTTTCATCAGATTCATATAAGCAGGATTATGGCTCTTGTTATTTTGTTACTGGGTATACAGTCTTGATGTTTTGGTCATTTTGTAAGGGCCTATAGTTTCAGTAACCTGATTTTACACATACATGCCACATACATTCTGAACTTAAGTATTTTATAAAGAGGCCCAGTAATTGGGTATATGTCTTTGCTTATGTTCAGTTATCATTTGCTTACCAGGTTCTGTAATATATATATTTTCTGTTTTTGGCCATACATTTACTCTGAAACAGAATAAAGGGCTGAAGTTTGTGACACATTTCAAACGTCGGGTGACACTTGGCCGATGGCCTTTTATCAACAGTATTTTAGTCATGTCAGGACTATGGGAGGGTAATAATGAAAGACTGTATTCAATGAAACCATGTTTATGTTTGTAATGATTTCTGCCTCATGCGGGAATCGAACCTGGGACTGCTGGATCAGCAGGCTCTTGCTCAACAGGCTGAGCTAGCTACCGGGGCTCCTGTTATTGTTCTCTAGGATTGCAGGTTGAATGTCCCACTTCTGGGGTCTTTCGGAAGAGACTTTAAACAGAGGTCCCGTCTCTGTATTACCTACAGCAGAACTTCGTAGGCTCGAACAGGCTTGGGATCAGGAAAATTAGTTCCAGCCAAGGGTAGTTCTAGCCATCCAGGGTTAGTTTCTATACAAAGTGAACTCTAGGGACCCAGGGAAGAATTCTAGCAAGGCATGGTTTATGAGCCATCAGGGTTTGAGCCAATGAAGTTCTACTGTATATGTTAATGGGACAATAAACCAGAGTTCACTCAATCACTTACCTTTTGCGGATGTACCAAACACATATGAACACAATAAGGCACAGGACTACCAACCCAACTATGATTCCTACAACTGAGCCTGTTGGTACCATATTCTGGTTGTTGGGATAGGCTGTGGTGGCATACTCTGTTTATAGGAAACAACAAATTTAGTGGAGTGTTTTTAAGATACCCTATTCGACCTAATTACACACATGCTCCTATGAGCGCACATCTTGGTAAATTTTTAGGCATATGACTTTTAACTGGTTTATCCCTTTGTTTGCTAGTTTACAAGACCTGAAAAATGCTACAGAATCTTTCATTTTTCACTTGTAAAGCTTCTGTATCCTTCTATGGCCATAAGCACCCCTTATTAGAATTGTTTCAGTGAGACGGGCCTAATGAGGGGTCACAACATATGTTTAAGGGAGATGAATGGAAAATTGTCCCTAAATTGTCCCCGTTGCCACTTCTTATCTGGGGCACTGTGGGCATCTAGGTGTCTTTACGATTTTGACATGAAACTAAATGTTTTAGATGGTATGACCCTAAATATCTTAACTCTTCCTATGAAATCGACCTATGAGATGATTTTTCCAAAGAGTCCAAAAAATATAGATATGTATTTTTCTATGTATCTAAATTTTTTGATGTAATCAATGTTTTAATCTAGATCCATCGTGTAAGATAAGACAGATCCAGATCTACATTTTGGAAGGGAATTCCCCTCATCCCCCCACCCCCACCCCTCTTCCATCTTGTAGTACTGTAGGCATTTCACTGCTAGAATAAAATAATATATGAGCCAAGACACGACATAACCAACAAAGTGGCATATGCGCCCTGTGCAGACTCAGATCAGCCTAGGCATCTGCCCAGTCTGATCAGAGTTTTCGCTGTCCACATTGAACTAGCTTTGACCCTTATATGCCCTTTTAGTGCATAGCAAAGACTCTGATCGGACTGAACAGATGCCCAGGCTGATCTGAGTCTACTCTTGGCGCACAACCACTTTGTTGGTTTTCTCGTGCCCCGGCTCATATGTGATACCATGACAGTAGCAGGCATAGAATTCATTCCTCCATTCGAGTCGGCTTGAGCAATAAAGAGTACTGTGCTCAGGAGAACATCCTGCATGGCAAGTGTAAGTACATCTGGAGTAGGGTAAGCGATCACATTTCGATGATATGTTACCATTACGAATGGTACGAGGACAGTATGGAGATTCTGTGGTTGTTGTAGGTATATCTGAAATTAAAGTATCCATAGTCCTATTAGTGGTGAACACATCTAAACTCAAATCATTGTAAAAAGCACTTTAACCTTCGCGTTTGGTAATAAAATGTGGGTTGACGTGCATATATTGAGCCATATAACTGGCAAAAAAGAGAGAAAACAAGTTTTTGAAAAATAACATTTCACTCCACTAAATACAATTTCCTAGTCTGGTTTCCTGTCTAGCAATGCTATGTAAACATAGGCGAGATAGTGATTGGGATTCAACGCCTGTACATTGTATTTTTACCATTTTATTTAGCTGATTGAAATCGAAAGTAGGTCATTTTAGTTGCCAACTAAAATGACCCAAATAAGTTTTCAAACCCTTTTTTCTGTGAAACTCAAGGATGTTTAATTTGTTTAAAGCTGGCTAATCACGGTCATTTACACTGACGAAACAGTAGCGAGAAGCTTGCAGCGATGCCTCATGGTAAAATTTTTCATGCTGATAGAGCAATGGGGCCTTTAACCGCAAGTAGGGTCAAGTCAGGTAAATTTCGACTGCGGGTAAATTCGGACAGTGACATTGTTTCCTATATTTGTCAGTTGTTTGGGATTAAAACAAAATTAACTGTGCAAACAGTGAAAATCCTGATGAGACAGCTCATCATGAGCCGTCTCATCTGGATTTTAACTGTTTGCAATGGTATGTCCAAATTTACCTGCTGTCTGAAATCACCTGACTCAACCCTATATGGGTTGCTGTATTTATTTGGCTATAAAAAGTGGGGTTTCCCTTCTCTAGAATGGCCTCCAGTTACACAACTCTTCTTTAATATGGGGTTTTCCCTTCCAAAACAATCCCAGAGATCTAGATCCATCTTTAATAAGCCAGATCTAGATCTTTGGGATTGTGGAAGAGATAAATCTCTATCTCATAACCCAGGGAAGAAATATGGTAATAGAATTTTAAATGTTTTCAGCAAGCACCTGTCTTTAAGCAACCACAATTTTGGCTTCCTGGGAAAAGCAATTCTAATGAGGGGTAATTTCTTCTTCCTCACCACTCGGCTGGAAATTATCTCAAGCGTTTATCATAGAAACGGACCCGTATTCCTAGACCTTTCAGTATGTTATTGGAGCAGTCATCTTCGCGGGCAAAAGGGTACTAAGTCCACTTTGTGTTCTTTACGTACGTCAGGAACAAAGTGGACTTAGTGTCATTGGCTTGCAAAGATGAGGAGCAGTATGTTTTACCGGCAATATGATATATCAGTTCTATGGAAGTCCATAATGGTAATCTAAAAGTGATTTAAACTGATCTATTGTTCCAGTATTTTATCAGGATAAATGTATTCTTTCAGGGTAAATAACTCAGCATTTCATTTCTGCCTTCCTTTTCAAAGGGATCAACTCTTAAAGGAAAGAATTTGCTCCTCAAAGAGGAGCAAATTCTTTCCTTTAAGAGTAGACTCCTTTCCAGTTGGACTGTTCTTGCAGGGGGGTAAATATAAAACAATAAAGTTGCCTCCCTTGCTGAAAAATATGGCACTTTATCCATTCGCCTAACCTGATAAGTCTGCTTACTTTCACAGGGTCTTTCCAGCCAGCTATCCCATTCCCACTGGCCGCTTTCATTGCACTTCAATAATGACGCATACCTCGGTTTGGTGTAGCCATAGTTACAAGCATATCTACAGTAATCACCAGGCCGTAAGTCACAGTACTCTGAAACAACCCCGTTGGGTATCGCACGGGAACACAAACTCCCTGTAACAAATGTGAGACAATAGTTGATAAGGTTGAGGCCAAGGGAAGGAAATCCCAGTCTCCTTTTCAGATTAAGTTTCATGCTCGGCAAGCCTTGCATGAGACTTAAAATATCTGAAAACAAGCCTCAGATTTCCTTGTTGGGGTTTCAGCATCATCACTGATACTCTTTATCACCGATTATATTTAAAATTCATACTTCAAACCAATTTTCTATCAGGCGGCCTTCATGTGCCTATATATGGTGCCTGGTAACGTTGAAAACAGATCGGTCAACTAATTTTCTATTAATAGAACTTTCTAGCTTGTTAATTTCTTCTCGCACTTGCATTTTATGTTCTATGCAGTACGTGGCATGTAAACGGTTGAGTTGTTGAAATTAACATGGTTGGGCTGTACTAAGCGATGACTGACAGACCGAGTCTAGAGTGAGACAGCAGACTGAGATAGAAAAACCTGACAGCTCTAGAAAGGTATAGCCTTATTCAGCGTGCAAATTTCATACTTAAAACCCATAACTGAAGAAGTGAGCAGTAAAAGATATCATATGTATGAACAGTGAAATTCAAATCAGCCTTCGCATCAGCTCAGTCTATTTGCACGACGAGGTCCACAAACAAACGTTCAGTTTTAAGAATGGACTTATTATGACCTGATCACTGCAAAAGGTGTCTGGCTACAAGCCCATTTTCTCAAGAATTTTGCAAAATAAGACAAGAATTTGTGACTTCCCATTTGCTTTTCTAGCTGACAGAGCACACACTTTTCTTGAAGCGTTGATCCCCAACTGAGAAAGGAGGAGTCATTAAAAATTGGAAGGGTTGCTTCCCCTTAAAGTGTATCAGCTCAGCTAAGGTATCACTTACGAAGGTTTCATTCGTAAACGGGGATCCATTGTACACAGCCTTTCATTATCACCCACCAGTCGTCCTGATATGACTGAAACAGTTTTAACAAGGGCTTCGCAAGCGGCGCATAATACGCCCGTTTAAATGTCATAAAGGAGTTACAGAATGAACAAGACTGTTTACAAAAGGATAGACAGACAGACAAACAGAGGCAACCTCTCTATAATAAATGAATTCAACTATTCAACAATAGTAATTTAGTATATCAAGTCAAGGGAGATAAACTAAATATACTAGATATACCCTTCTTGGTTGTATTACATTCCCTTGGCATCACTACAATATTTTAAACAGTTGAAATGTTACAGAGTAAACAGGATATTTATCCAAGGGCAGGTAATTCAGTAAGTAAGCCAGAGTTGTGGTTCTTGTTCAGGATACATTGCCTCATTATTATACACATTCCTACAAAGTTTCATTCTAATATTTCAAAAGTTTAAGGAGATATGGAGTGAATGAGAAACACCTAAAATATACTAATCAAAGGGAGGTTACTCCAAAATTAAGAAAAGGGGAGCAACCATTCTTATATGTGACACACTGTCTTGTGATCATGCACATTGTTATAAAGTTTCATCATGATATTCCAAATGGTTACCAAGTTAAGGTATGTACAAAGTTAGTAGACACAAAAATAGTCAACAAGAACTAATGGAAGGGATGTAACTCTAAAATGAAGAAGGGGAGAGCAGCCATTGTTGTACGCGACACATCGATGGGTCTTCATACACATTGCTATGAAGTTTAAGTTATCCCAAACAGTTATCTAGTTATCGCGCGCACAAGACTTGCAGGGAAAAAATTAATCAAAGGGGCATAACTTGGAAACTAAGGAAGGGGGAGCGACCACTTCTGTATGCGACACGTTCCCCCAACCTCATACATATTCCTACCAAATATCATGAATATATCCCAAACGGTTAATGAGTTATGGCGTGCACAAGAATGTTTACGGACAGACGGACGGACAGCGCCATGACATAATACGTCCGTTTTTTCAAAACGGGCGTATAAAAAGGACGTAAAATCGCAACTCATCCATCCATCTATTTACACTTTAGGCTGCTCAAGGCATCCAAAGAAACGAGTCTGCAAAATGCATATGGCCCCTACATGGATGTGAGGTGAGGGTACCGGTAATGAGTACACTTTTGGGGGAAGCAACTGTTATTTTCATTTTTGCCTCCCTGTTTAGAGGGGGTTGATCTTAAAGGAAAGAATTTGCTCCATTTTGGAGGGGTTCTGTCTACCAAAGAAGCAAACAGGAAGTCACAAATTTGTTCCTCTTTGTAAAAATACTTGTAAATGTGTACCTATATACCTTAACACTAAGTTGACAAAGTATTGATAGAGTAGCATACACAGGAAATTGATAACCAGTGCTACACATATTCCCAAGCGGGCAAACAACGTCGAAATGACGTCATACTGACGTCGATCCCCGTGATGCTGTCGCGTAGACGTCAGTGCGACGTTATTCCGACTTTGTGTGCCCGCTGGGAATCATATCAATGACAGCTTCCATGCAGAATAATGGAAAAGAGTACTAACTTTCGCAAAGAGACAAAAGGGGGCGGCTCCACTCTAGATTAGTCCCACAAATCACCACATTGGACTGATCTGAAGCACGATATCCTAACCGACATGTATAAGTGCATCCTTCAGCAGGAATTCTTCTGCAAGCCAAATCCAAGTCCCCATTTGGTATTTCTTCATAAGCACACTGCTGGTCATCTTAAAAGAAGAAGAAGAAGAAGAAAAAAAATGATGGCATTTTTCATATCCGACGTCAACGCTAGACTCCTATATTCCCGATATTAGTCTTAATCCGCAGGCCTGGATCCAGACCACCACCTAGTGGTGGGCTCTGGATAACTGGTGGGGCTGGGAGGTGCCGAGATGTATGTGATGTGGGGGAGGGGAAGGAGGTTAAAAATATATGCCACAATTAGAGAGCAATTTGATGAGAATTTTTGATAATGTCTTTATGTTGCGACATCTCGTTAGAATCGCCTCGCCGAGGCGATTCTAATGAGATGTCACAACATATTTTAATCTAGCCACAATGATCAATAATCTCAAATTGTCATCACATACTCCTTACTATCTGGAGGCCTACATACTTTACATAACACAGGTCCAGATGGTGGGGCTGAGGCACCAGAGCCCACCCCCTGGATCCGGGGCTGATCCGAGTTATGGCACTTATAACCGTAGTTCTGAGAACGGAATTTTCAGTATGAGCAAGCAGTACTAGTTTTTTCCCCACGTGCTGTTGTACGGTACAAGGTTTTAGTATTTCATTCCAGAAATAGGCAAAACATTTTGCCCTTGAAAGTCTTTTTTATTTTATTACATGTATTATTATTTGTATTAGTTTATTTTATTTACTTATTTATTTTATTTACTTATTACTTTATTTTTTTGCGAAATTCTTAAATCGGAATAGTAAATTTGCAGCTGCTACCGTAAACCAAGGTATACCTAATCCAAACTGTCTCATACAGGAAGAGTTCATACTCATACCCCTGAGTTATCAGGCTAATCCACTTACTTACTTGAACATAAGGAATGTGGATCGGTGGTCCATTTAGCTGATGACTGACATGTAATGTTGTAGACCCCAGTTTTCTGTTGGTATCCACTAGAACAAGAGTATTCGCATGTTGAGCCGGCAGTGGCCGGACAATTCCCTGATACTTCGCCGTTGGGTATTTTGGTTGGACAAGCTATAGCTGAAAATATAGATATTATTTATCATTTTGCCTTATGCAAGAGTTTGAGCTAGCTGTTCGTTCTCTCTCTCTCTCTCCGTCTCTCTCTCTCTCTCTCTCTCTCTCTCTCTACGTTGAATGAACGTTGATTCGATGTTGATTCAACACTGTGTGCCTGCTGAGAAGTTAACAACTGCTGTCTGCATGAGAACCGTCATCCAAAACTTTTTTCGTCTACAATCATGCACGCATGCCATAAAAGATATGAATTGGCTAAGCCGTATCAGAGCAAAATATAAACTTTCTAATAACAACACTGCAAATCCTAACCAGGCGGCTCATTCTGCCTAATCTGTTCTGGCTCAACATTATTTGCGCTTTAAGGTGACAGAGTACACTTCAAGGGATGCAACGCTGCCATTTTAATTTTTGCCTCCCTTTTCTAAAGGGGTCAACTCTTCAAGGAAATAATTTGCTCCAACAGGTATAGTAGATCCCATTTCGGAAGGGCTACATCGTACACTGCAAAAATAAACGACAGATTTTACGGTAAAATAACTGGCAACCAGCTGCCAGTCCTTTTACCGTTATTTTTACGGGCGCCCGTAAAAATTGCAGGAATCATCAAGCGGTGGGAGTGGGACAGAAAAGAGCAGATGTCGTTTTGGTCAGATAGCCCTTCAACAATACAAAGTTATTTTCGAGTGCGCCAAGTTAACATAAAACTTCCATTTCGTGATTTCCAACAATGTCTTACAGGCAAAAGCCCGTAAAAATAACGGGAAAAGGACAGGCCAGTTATTCTACCGTAAAATCTACAGAATTTTTTTACAGTGTACGGGGAAACAAACAGGAAGTTACAAAAGCAATGCTCCGTGAAATGGATAACACGCCCACCGATCACTCCCATGCGCAGCTGCGATCAATAGCAAAAACGTACAGTAGAGCATTAGAAGAGTCAAGAATGCATACCTCATCTAGAAGTTAGTTATTAATTTTCTCGGAAATGTATTTACGAAAAATATTAGAATGTTGCTTTGTCACAGATAGATTGGATTTTCCTCACATGCAAAGGTTAAACATATGGCTAGAGCTCTAGATAAGAGGGGTATTTGATGATAATTGAGGGATTCTCATTAAAACCATATGTTGTGGTCCCTCATCTGAACCGTCTCGATGAGACGGTTCAGATGACGGGTCACAACATATGTTTTTACGCCGAGTTAACAAAAATTATCCCTAGTTATCACTCCCTACCAAATACCCCCTCTTATCTACAGCTGAATTATGGTCTTGTTCTTTCCCCGACATTCAGTTGTTTGCACCAAGATTACGTGTTTCGCCGTAGTAATGAAATTTCTGGGAAAGCATATGCCCATGTGTCCAGTTTTTTCATGTGACATTCTTATAGTTTACATTAACACGTTTCGGAGAAAATGATTCATTAAATTTGTTGTTGATCGCGGCAGCGGATAAGAGTGATTGGTAGGCGCGGATGATGGATGCCTTGCAATTTTATGTCTTTTTCAATGAGGATGATGGGAGATAACAATAAATGGCTTTATCATATGACGTTGCATCTGAGATTGTAATAAAGCCATGCATTAAAAACGATAATCCCTAGTGGATCAAATATGCAAATTACGTCGTAACATTATGCGTTGACGTCCAAAACCGTCGCGTTTTCTAATGGCGAAATCGTGACGCTTTAATGCAAAATTTGCTAATAAGATGCGATTTTAGTGTCATATGATAAACAGAATCTTGCATCCGTGCTCCTGTATTATTGAATTTATTAAACTCGTTGGTGAAAACGATAAGATGCCTCGCATCTTATCTTTTTCCCCAACTCGTTTAATAAATTCAATAATACATGAGCAATCATGTAAGATCCTCTATGTGTGCAACGGAACTCCGTTCATCATTAAAAGAGATTTCCTCCTCCAGCGGGATCGAATCCGCGACCACCAGCTCAGTAACTCAGCGCTAAACCCATTGAGCTACCGTGGCTCAAATACAGTGGATAAATCTGAGATGTATACAGAAACTTGAAACGATTCATTATAGATAACATACGTATACAAAGCGTCTCTCTCCAGGGGGCATCATAGGGTCTCCATTTGCCCCAGACACAGGTTACCAGGGTTCCGACTTTTTCGTTGATTTTGTAGTTTTCATCGCATGAATATTCACACCTGTTATAAACGTACTCGTCACACGACCGTGCGACCTCTCCGTGTGGAATCTTTGCACATTCAAAGTAGCATTCACCTGAAGGAAAACAAGAGCTCCGCCCGTTTCTGAATGTTTGCACCGTTTCATCCTCGTCTACATTGCCAGGGGCGTAACTAGGGGCAATTTCATGATACGCACAACCATGTTTTATGATATACTTCTTGAAAGGAAAGCTAGTATTTCAGCCACTTTGGTAATTGGTATTGAAATCTTGTCTAATTCATAAAATTTCAGCATGCAAATATGCAGGTGCGTTTTGAAATTTTGTCAATTTTGACAAAACTTTAATACGCACTTGCGTATTTGCCGTATACGTAGCTACGCCCTTGATTGCTATCAAGTTTATCAAGACATTCCAAACATTAAGGTTCTTAAAAGAAAAGCCTTAAAAAGTAAACAAAGGGATGTAACTAAAAAAATAAGGAAGGGGAAGCAATTATTCTTTTATTAGACAAACTGTCTTAACCTAATACACATTGCTATAAAGTTTCGTCAAGATATTCCATACGGTTACCTAGTAATGACTTGCCCAAGAATAGCGGTGGAAATTAATCAAAGGGATGTAACTCCATAAATAAGGAAGGGGGAGCAATTATTCTTATATAAGACACACAGCCTCAACCTAATACACATTGCTATAAATTTTCATCAAGATATTCCATACGGTTGCCTTCTTATCGCTTGCATAAGAATAGCCTTCGAAAATATTCAAAGGGAGGTTACTCCAAAAATAAGTAAGGGGAGGCCTTCGTTCTTATATGTGACATATCGTGTCAACCTAATATACATTGCTATCAGGTTTCATCACAATAGTCCTAAGGGTTAGTTAGATATGAGGTGTACAAATAAAGTCTGACAAAATAATCAAAGGGAGGCAACTCAAAATCTAAGTAAAAGGGAGTAACCATACTTCTATGAGACTTGTTGTCTTAACCTCATATACATTGGTATACAGTTTCATCATGATATTCCAAAGAGTAACCAAGTTGTGGAATGCTAAAGAATTGCCATACAAGCAGCCATAGTCGAGTTTTTTCAAAGGGCTGTAACTCTGCTAAAAATGATCGAAGCGTAACCTCCAAACAATATGCACTACTCCATGTTGTAGTCTTACTATTTACAAAGTTTCAGCTTAATTGGATGAAAACTGTAGTAGGAGTTATCCGGAAACGAACATCCCGAAAATTCTGAGTAAAGGGCTGTAACTCCGCTGAAAAATCATTGGAGCGAAACCTCGAAACGATGTGCGCTGGTCCACCTCATAGACTTACTATATACCAAGTTTCAGCTCAATCGGATGTAAACTGTAGGAGGAGTAATCCGGAGACGAAATGTTTACGACGGACGGATAGACGGACGGACCAGCGCCATAACAATATACGTCCCGTTTTTCAAACGGGCGTATAAAAATGCATTAACAGGGGCGTAGTTAATAGCTATTTTAAGATACGCATAGTCATGTGTTATACCCTTGCTAGTGAAGTGTAGGAATTAAGCCCTTAGCATGCTAAGATAACTTCATAAGGTTATGTCTTTTGGTAGTTTTTATTGAACCATTGTCTAGCTTATAAAATTTAAGCAGGCAAATACGCATGTACGTGTTGAATTTTGACATTTTGACAAAATTTCAATACGCACTTGCGTATCTGCGTATAGGCAGTTCCGCCCTTGATTAAACATGTGGTTGAAAACCTTGAATGGAACAGATTGGATGAAATAATCTAAATTTCACTGGCTACAGTTTGCTCACAGAACCTGGGATGGTACTCTTACAGAAATGAATTTGCTCCCTCAGAGGGAGCAAACTCTTTCCCGTAACAGTGCCACCCCAATTCGATGGAAAAGTGGCGGAGACTGACCTTGCCAGCCCATTCCATTCCACGCTTAAAGGTGTGGACCCCACTGGGCACACAAGGTTGAATGAATATTGAATCAACCTTGATTCAACGTCATGACGTTGAATCAA
This sequence comes from Ctena decussata, assembly GCA_963989385.1. Taxonomy (NCBI): domain Eukaryota; kingdom Metazoa; phylum Mollusca; class Bivalvia; order Lucinida; family Lucinidae; genus Ctena; species Ctena decussata. Next base: position 39,466,942 of record OZ022504.1, on the reverse strand, counting down.
GGTAGAATCAATATTGATTCAACCTTATGTGCCTGCTGGGTCCTCATCATTACCGGGAAATTATAAGTATTGGGACAGACATGTCTGAACAAACAGAGCGGGTCCATTTTGGTTGCAAGACTCATTGTAAAAACAAATTGTTCCATTTTAGGAGCAGCCTAATCAGGGTCTTCACTGTTTGCCATTCCATCTGCATCTTTTGGATGCATTACTGTATCATGTGTATCGTAAAACCAAACTATTCCATTTTCAAGATGCATTGAGCCGGAAAATACCTAGAACCAAGTTTCAATTTTCAATTTTTACATGAAAAAAAAAAATGAAACTTTGTTTCTGAAATAATCTATGTCTGGCGCTGGATCAACAATTTCAGGAGTGTTAGGTGACCCGATTTTTAAGGTCTTTAGCATATACGAGTATATGCAAACAGCTTAGGCTCCGGCAAGGCTGCGGCGATCCTAGACCGTCTGGTCAGTGCACACGTTTCCAAAGTTGCAAAATAACTAAAATACCAATAATAATAATAATAATAACGGCAGTAACCCCACCCCACCAACCCAATTGATGGGCCCAAAGTTGGCCATACGGACCTGCTTAAACATAGAAGTAAAAAAATGTCTTTTTAGGGACGAGTCATTTATTGTCAGCTGGGGGGGGGGGGGGCGGGTACATTTAGGAGGGGGGGTCGGATTTTTTTTTTGGTGATGTACTGGGGGGATCGGAAATAAAAAAGCCTTGGAGCAGGGGGGGGGGGAGTCATACATATTATTAGGCATATTGGGGGGGGGGGGGGGGGGGGTCAGAATTCTTCCATCAGTCCTTATTCTTAAAAATGTCTTAGCTTCTGGGGGGCTTCGCCCCCCAGACCCCCATTACTCATAAAATTTCAGACTCTATTCTTTGAAACTCACAACTTAAAACTTTAAAGCCTTTATGGAAATGACTCAAAAAAAGGAAAAAAAAAAGTTTCATTGTTTTGCTAGAACAGTATGAAAGTGTCTATAAAATCATGTCAAGTACATGCCCAGTGAACCATTCGACGATACCTGAACGTGACGGAGGCGTTTCCAGCTAACACGTGTTGAAGACGTGTGCGTCACCCAAAAAGCGTTACAAATCAAAGACGTCAAGTACGTTTGTTCTTCGTATTCAAGACGTGTAGAAGACCGTACGAAAACCTTACATGAGCACGTTCTTGTAACGTTTTAACTCGTGTTTAAGACGTGTCAGTGATCTCATATCAACGACGTCTTCATTTGGTGTTCCGAATGTGTGGCAAACCGAAACGAGACATTAAAAATCTATAACGAAAACGTTTTAAAACGTGTGTACTTCATCTTCGAGACGTGTAGAAGACCTTCTGCCAACTTCATATGCGTAGGTTTTTAACACGTTTGAACTCGTGTTTAAGACGTATACGACACCCAAAAAGCGTTACAAATCAAAGACGTCCAGTACGTTTGTACTTCGTTTTCGTTACGTGTAAAAGACCATATGAAAACCTTACATGCGCACGTTTCTAACACGTTTGAACCCGTGTTTAAGACGTGTACGTCACCCGAAAAGCGTTACAAATCAAAGACGTCCAGAACGTTTTTACTTTGTCTTCGTAACGTGTAGTAGACCATATGAATACCTCAAACGAGCACGTTTTAATAACGTTTTAATACGTGTTTAAGACGTACACGTCACCCAAAAAGCGTTACAAATTAAAGACGTCCAGTACGTTTGTACTTCGTTTCCGTAACGTGTAAAAGACCATATAAAAACCTTAAATGAGCACGTTTTCAACACGTTTGAACTCGTGTTTAAGACGTGTATGTCACCAAAAAAGCGCTACAATTCAAAGACGTCCATTACGTTTGTACTGCCTCTTCGTAACGTGTAGAAGACCATCTGAAAACCTTGCATGAGAACATTTTTAGACGGTTATCCCAAATTAACGACGTCTTCATTTGATGTTCGAAATGTTTGGAAAACTGCATCCAAACGTAATGAGCACCTTTATTGAAACGTGTGCGACTGACTCCTTCTACATAACCCGAATATGGCCGTGACGTTTTCGAATAACAAGTTTTGAAGACGTGTCCGTCAATCTAAAAGTGTTACAAAACATAATTTATAACTCCTCTTTATTTGGTCTTGCAAACGTTTGGAAAATTTGAGGACACCTAACATGACCACTTTTCGTAATGTTTTAAATTGTGTTCAAAACATGTCATGAAATACATCTTCAATTAGGGTTCACAAGGTGGACAAACACTTGACTTTTCAAAATCAGTTATTTTGTGCTAGTACTCGGAAAAAAAAAAACAGTGGGAAAATCGGTCACCCGATTTATTAAGTTTCTTAATACTAAATGGATTTGCATTCAATAAGCTGCAGATACCTTCTTGTCAAAGTTTTTCTGAAATGTAAATTATACTGCCCTCGGTATTTTGAATTGATAAAACTACAGTGCACAAGAAACGAACTCTTTTCATAGAAGTACTGGGGATCTGCCCAGTGAACACTCGTCCAGATTTTAAGAAATTATAACCGATTTGCCTACCGGTTCTGTCCGAGTACCAGTAAAAAAAGGCAATAAAAGTCACGTGATTGTCCACCCTGGTTCAGAACGTACATGTAGAAAAAAGTATAACAAACCATTGCAAATATGAAAGAAACTGTAATGAACATATAAAAAAGAACAACAACAACAAAAAAAAAAACATTTCGAATATAATTTTCTTAAAAAAACCACAACACTAAACTTATTTTTAACAATGACTGTTAAGTCCACTACTGTAGACATCCTCGGAGTGACTGATGACTTGATTACGTTTCACTTGCGGGCGAGACCTTCGTGCATTTGCGCCAATTTTCCGTATATTGGCGAAAAGAGGGTCGCAGATCCCGGATAAGATGGCCCCTGATCCCTGTCCTTAGCCACCCATTGTGACCGTATGTGTATAAGGTGCGACCACAGACCATGCAAAACCATTAAATAGACTGGAAGGGGATAGATTAGTGGAAAGGGAGAGTAATAGGAGAATGAGAAAGCAAAGGAGGCGAGACACATACATTTACAAGGGGCTGCTATCAAAAGGGACCAGGGGCCTTCCAATCCGCGATCTAGGACCTTCTTTTCACTAGTTTACGGAAAATTGGCAGAAATGCATGAGGTTCTCAGCTGCGAATGAGAAATGATCAAGTCATCAGTCACTCCGGGGATGTCCACAGTAGTGGACGAAACTGTCAGTGTTACAAATAAGGTTAGAGTTGTGTTTTTAAAGAAAATTATATTTGAAATGTGGATTTACCGACACGATGAACAATATCAGAAACATCTGGAAGTGTTTCATTGTACGTCACCTAAATGTGACGGAGATGTTATTCAAATCGCGTCAATAGCTCAAAATAGCCATCATCAATAACTCAACTAATACGGGTGTATACAGTTAGTCCCCCATCATCCCCTTCACTGTCGCTTCAGATGATTCAGATGATGAAATAGGTCTTTCCTGATACCCGTAATCAATTTTTGAATCTCAGTAGTTCATTGTCAGTATCTGCACTTATAGCAGCATTATCAGAGAAACTTTCATCGTTTTTTTTTTACTATTCATTGCTTAACGTCCACGGTAAACACCTAAGGTCATGTCGGGACGGTCAGTTAACCTAACCACACCATTCCTGGGCAGGCGTAGACCTCCTAAGCGGTTAACCAGTACTAAGTGCACATACTTTCGCAAGTAACTGACAACTGCCCTTCTTGAATCAGCGGAAGGAGAAACGAAAGTATGTGGCCAGACCGGGTTTCCAACCCAGGACCTCTGACTTATAAGTCAGGTACCCTACCGATTGCGATACGCGGCCCGGCCGTTCACACTGGTATCGTCAGATAACAACATATGTCGACTTTTTTCCACGCACAAGTCTCTTTTTCTTTTGTCGCGACTTGGTAGGAGATGCACGAGGCTAGGATGCTGCATGATCCTCGCCTACATATGTGTCCGAGGAACTGTTCTCCGATGCAGAATGAATTCACAAAGTTGTTCCGGCATTGTATGGTAACACCCATAGAAGCACCGGCGGTTGTGGACTGTATCCAAAGTCATCATAAGATGAAGTAGTATCACCCTGTTGCGCCCTTTCTACCATACGTCTTATTTCCATTTGTGCACGCCTTCTTCTACGTGCCGCCAGCGCTCTTGACTAAGGGGTCATCGTTTATCTGCAAGTAACAATTTAATGTCAAGCTTTTGTAGAAATTATGCTGTTCAACATTCAAAGGTCTTTTGCTCAATTGCAACTTGTCACATGGGATTTTTATATGATTTACCCTGCTGTTGGAGGTGGGGGGAGAGAGAGAGAGAGTGGGTGGGTGGGGACAGTACAGTTATTCTCATGAGTCATTGATTTTAGGTCCAGTAAACCTTTAAGATGTGAATACTGAAAATGGGTTCCTTGGAACAATCCTTTCGTTCTAAATGTTTGACAAACATTACAGAAACATCTCCGTAATGACTTGGTAGTGTCCGTAAATTCATATCATTTAACTGTTTTAATAATAAATATCAATTTTTGAAAATTATTTTTCAATTTTCTTAAAATAAATATTAATTGGATCAATATTGGTTAAAACAGTATTGATGACCATTGAATTTCATAGGTACGTGCATTAAGTTTGATTTTTCCCGTACCTCATCAAACCTCTTTTTTACTGTACAAGTGGAGGTTTGATGTGGTCTATGATGAAAAAGACTGAAATAAATCGTCTAAACGACGTTCAAAACACGTTTCGGCTACCGAGGTTTTGACGATAAGACGGATTTACTGCATTGGTTTAATCATTTATTCGTTCTTACAAAATGTATCATCAGATGGTGAAAACGGTTAATCTTTACATGCCTTTTAGATGGTCATATTCGCAGTAAATATTGTTCTTTAAAACATAAAAAAAGGTATTGTGCTTGATTTAAGATTACCAGACTCATTGTTGAATACAGCCTACACTGCTGCAAAACGTCTTGGAAACGTTCATACCCTGTCAGATTTACTACAGAGAGAGAGAGAGAATCCTTTCTAACTGTCTGAATGATTTTGAATGAAGATTCGACAATATTTAAAAAAGCGGCTTGACGACGTTTAGAATACGTTTCGGCTACCGAGGTTTGGGCGATAAAGTAGATTTCAGTCTATGTTTAAACGTAATATTCATTTTAGATAAACAGGTATTATCAGACGCTGAAGGGGACAGAACTTGACAAGTCATTCAAATTGCCAATTCATTCAAATTGCCGTAATGATATCAACTATTATATCTTTCTTGAAAACTACAAAATAAAGTCCTCTGCCTAGACTCATTTATAATTCATTTCAATTGTCATAATGACATCAGTTATTGGGTCTTCTTTAAAAACTACAAGAAGAAAGAACTTCTTCTGCTTAGACCCAGTGTTGAGCATATAGCATACACTGCTGCAAACGTCTTGGAAACGTTCATTACACGTTATTTTCACCCCCTGAAGAAGACAGATAGAAAGATCGAAAGAAAGAGAGAGAGAGACAGAGAGAGAGAGAGAGAGAGAGAGAGAGAGAGAGAGAGAGAGAAAGAGAGAGAATGATTTTGAACGAAGTTTCGACAAGACTGAAAACTGTCTCAATGACGTTCAAAACACGTTTCGGCTGCCGCCGAGGTTTCAGGCGATGAGTAGATTTCAGTCTATATTCAAACGTTCTATTCATCTTTACAAAAGGTATCATTAGACGTTGAAAAGGACTGAGCTTGACAATTCATTCAAATTGTCAAACTGGCATCAGCTATGAGCTGTTCTTTGAAAACTACAAAAAACGTTCTTCGAATTCGACTTAAAATGTCTAGGAAACGTTCATCACACGAGAGAGAGAGAGAGAGAGAGAGACAGAGACAGAGAGACAGAAAGATCACAGAAAATGATTATCATACTGGAACAATCCTTTGAAGCTTTCGTAATGATTCTGAACGAAGAACCGACAAGAAAGACTGAAATGAAGCGTCTTAATGACGTTCGAAACGCGTTTCGGATATCGAATTTGCGGCGATAAAATTGATTTATATGTTTAAAACATTTTAGTTTGTTTTCGCGAAATAGATTAAAAGGTGAGAACGGCATAACTTGACAGTATATTTGCATTAAAAACAAGGTCTTCTTTAAAAGCTTGAATTAAAATCACTGCTGCAATAACGTCTTTGAAACGTTCATAACACGCCATTATCACATGTTTGTGTGTGTGTGTGTGTGTGTGTGTGTGTGTGAGAGAGAGGTGGTTATTGAAAAGGAGTAGCAACATATAACCCCTTTGAACTTTCTAAGTGATTTGGAATGAAGAGTTTGACAAGAAAGACTCAAAGAAAGCGTCTAAACGGCGTTCAAAACACGTTTCAGTTGCCGATGTTTTGACGATAAAAAGCTTTATACGTTTGCATATTAGGCCGCATTTAAGTTAAAAACTACAAAAACAAAGTCTTCTGTTGATTAAAATCACCAGACTCTTTCGGAATAAAGCCCACACCGCAACAAAACGTCTTTGGTATTCAACTCAAAGGGTAAAGAAAGCGTCTCAGCGACGTGCAAAACACGTCATCGCTACCAAGGTTTGAGCTAGACTTTATATATAATAATACAGATAAAAAGTAAAATGACTGAATGAAAATCTAACATAAACGTCTCAGCGACGTTCCAAACACGTCGCGGCTTCCAATTTTATGACGGAAAAATAGATTTTTGAAAGTGTTTTCACTTTTTATTAATTTTTACAACATGTATTTTCAGCCGGTCGCAGAAGTTCCATTTATACTACATTGTATATGACTGATATTTGTAAAACCAAATTACACTTACCGCTCCTAAAGTCATTTTTCAACGTTTACAACGCTAAGAGAGAGAGAGAGAGAGTATTGATCAGTTCATTTTTAGTATTCAAAATGTTTTTGGAATGAAGATCTGACGTAAAAGACAGAAAGTAAACGTCTCTGGGACGTTCAGGTCACGTCTCGGCTTCCACGTAATAGTTTTTTTTTCCATTTTTTATTGAATTTATCAATAGGCAGGGAATATATAACGTTAAATGGCAATGTTGCATTCATAATTTTCGATGTTCCATACAAATAGTTTTATCAAAGAATGCACTTACCGCTCTAAACAGGAATTTAGTCCACCACCTGCACATTTCAATATGGCGACGACAAATACCGGATGAAAGATCACGTGAACTTTGTCAGCGCTTTTAAGACGTCTTCCAGACATATTAAAGACGTATCTATTCCATACTTAAAATCATCGAGAGTTTGTAATATATTTATACTATTTTATTCATCGGCACTAATTCTATAGCAAGTATGTATGGTTTGGAGACAATTCAGCATTACTTTACTCTTAGTTTCCAACAAGTTTTTCTCACGTGTCCAGAGTGAATACCTAATGACTACGTCTTAAATACGTTTTAGAAGCGTCATACATTAGGATATCATCATTTTACCATAAAGGGCGACACTTACATATAATTTGCAACTTTTCATATACCCCTGACCAACAAAAGGTCAGAAAAGCAAGTCACACAATTTTTGTTTGAGCGTCTCCGCTTAGTGTTCAAATAGTGTTGGGTACCAAAACGTTTTTGAGATGTCCTGCAGACGTCCGTTTTCCTGAGAAACGTCTGGAACGCGTGTCCCAAACGTATGGCAAACCAATACTCACAGAAGACGTCGCCGTCACCAAAACGTATGGTTCACTGGGTGATTTTGTGCTCAATTAAATTTAATGCCTGCATTTGTGATATCAGCTCTCCAGGTGCCTTTTCATCAGCAAAAACACAGCCCCCAGACCCCCACCACCCAGAGTCCCATTTAATATTATTTACAGTTATAATTATTAAGCATTCAACAAAAAGATTTCCGGATGGCCATTAGCAGAAGAAAAAATGCAAGAAATGCAGACGAAGTTTAAACAGACCATGATTACATGTAATTAACCTGTTAGAATAAGAAATGTTCTTTGTGTTTCATACAGCTAAGTTTTGATTGAGGTCAGTCTGACATAAAGTAGGTAATATGGTATGTGTGTGAAGGGTAGCTGGCACTGGGGATAGCTGGCACTGGGGATAGGGGGGTCATAAAAAAATTTGTCACCTATCAGGAGCGATGGGATGCTGATAATGACAGGCTCTGTGATGGAATCGCGTGTAAGGTTAAAAAGAACCCGGGACCGCTAGATCAGCAGGCCAGCGCTTTACCCATACCCACTAAGCTACTGGGGCTTCGAATTGTCCTGCAATAAAGCGTCCAAAAATGCAGATGGAATGGCAAGCAGTGGGTCCCAATTAAACGTCCCGTATTACTAAAATATTTGGAAAGGATCCCCTTAAAATATATTGTCTTTATGCCATGTATCCCTAAAATCTGGGAACCCTTGTATCCCTAATATTCCCTCTGTTTTACTATTTCAAAAGGGCTTTAAAACATTTAATTTATATCTCCGTTCAATGCGTTCATCCATATACCTTTCCAGGGTCTCTCAGTGCAGAAGTCCTCCATGGACCCTGCAGTATCAGTCCCCTCTCGCAGCCGGTGGACTGACAATTAATGTGCACGCGAGGTCTTTATTGGAATTTACGGATATTTCAACAGCGTTTAAGTCATCTGGGTGCGTGATGAAGAAATTCACAGGCTGTTGAGAACACAGGGACTCGGATCATATGTTTTGTCACTTCGATTCCACTGAAAATACGAATCGGTAATAGGGTGCACATGGTTATAGGGGCTCGGGTCATTTGATTTACATATCGATTCATATTTTCCGTGGAATCGAAGAGACAAGCCACATGACCCGAGCCCGGCTTATCACAGCCCGGCGGGTCGGACTTGAACCTGCGACCTCTGGATCACGAATCGCCAAACTAAACGATACTACAAGAAGCTTTTACTTACGTATTATTTGTAAGAAAACAAGTGAAAATGTAGAAAAACGAAAATCCATAAATGTATTTGCTTGGATTTTGCAAGGTTATCGACCTACTTTTTTTTTTCTTTTTCTTTACAAGTATTAGCTTTTCAAACATACAAAGCTGGCTGTCTTGTCACTTATTTCTCGCTTTAGAAAAAGTGGTTTCTGTCTTATATAGAAGTAAATTTACAGTAACCGTAGTGAATTTACCAACAATCACAATTACTCAATGATTATTCAACTTTGACATGGAATCAACGTTGATACAACATTGTTTCAACGTAGTGTGCCTGCTGGAATACCCATATGATAAACTACAATCAACTCTCGATGTCTCGAAGTCAAATTTCAGCCCAAACTAGTGATATCTCAAAGTAAATTTTCTGGTACCAGAAAATTTACTTTGAGATATCAGTAGTTTGAGATAACAGGAGTTGAATGGTAAATAAAAATAGGAAATATATTCTTTGATATAAGAAGCTATTTTAAGATATCAGTGTTTGAGATATCGGGAGTTCACTGTATACTTAAATCCATCAACACATTTATGAGGTGCCGTTTTACTTTAAAATTACCAGTTTCGTGAGAACAGTGATAGAAGTTAGTGATGTCACAAACTCGAATTAGTGATATCACAAATATGTGCGATTTAGTTATATCATCCCAATATAGTGATATCACAGATTTAAATCGATTTTGTGATATCACTAAATCATTTTCGTGATATTACATTATAATTAGTGATATCACAAAATTATATGTGATATCTCTGAGACTCATATTAGAAAAGTGATATCACAAAATCGGCATACTGATATCACTAAAAGGAGATTTACATTTTAAACGGCGCCTCATACACATTCACTTACAATAGGTAAGTGGTTCAGCAGAGAGAATGTTAAAGCAAATTAAAGTCTCCATAGTCCTATCTAAACTGCAATCATAATAAAAAAGCGGTTCAGCCTTCCTGTTTGGTAGTACAATATGGGTTAATGTGCTTATATTGAGTCATATAACGCAAAAAGTAGAGAAAACGTTTCTAAAAATTAACAAATCGCTCCACAAAACACAGTTTCCTGTTCTGGTTTCCCGTCTAGCAATGCTATATAAAGATAGGTGGAATAGTGATTGGGACTCCACGCCTGTACATTGTAATTTTACCATTTTATTTAGCGTAATGAAATCGAAAGTAGGTCATTTAAGTTACCTACTAAAATGCCCACCCAAATAAGTTTTCAAATCCTTTTTATGTGAACTCAATGATGTTTTATTTGTTTAAAGCTGGCTATCAAACACGGTCATTTACAATGATGAAACTATAGTGAAAAGCTTGCGGCGATACCTTATGAGAAAAGTTTCATGCTGATAGAGCAATTGGGCCTTTAAATAGATGTACTCAAACAAATTAAGGTGAACGGAACGACTTTTTAGGGCGAGCAACTCTACCATTTCCATTCATGCGTTCCCTCTTAATATGGGAAAGAGTCGCCAGCGAATATATCGTTTTTAAACCAGTCCTAATCCAGCCCCGAGACTCCTGTCTGTCTTCCACAGAGCAAACTTGCGCGCCGAACCATGTACATGTAATTACAAAAGACGAATGAACACGTACAAAACCTACAGTGAATATCGTGGCTTAACCCGTACTTACCCATAGCCTAATAAAACATGAAACATTTGGTATGTAATGATGCATCACTTGTACAATTGCCCTCGCCGATTGAACTTATGAGGGACAAGAAATATCTTAAAAAAAGATATAAGACGAAGTGAAAGAAGACATATTTTGAAACAAATAATATTTTTTTTTATTTCTGTTGAAATAAAAAATTGGCTGCAAGCATGGTTTCAGAATACGTCCCGCAAAATTATCTGACCTCAATGTTTTAAATACACATACGCCTTTAATAATTAAAATGTAAAAAAGGACCAAAATCTAATGGGGTATCTATGAGAAATTTTTACTGTGATTGAAAAAATTCCAAGTTCAAAACCCTGTCGCTATGTCATAATAACAAAATAAAAATTGGCTAAGTTCAAAATGCTGTAAATATGTCTGATATTATTATTGAATAGCAGTATCCTTATGTTGGGGTTATCCACTATGGCGAGAAACCAAACTGGTCCGTAAATTATTGACATTCTTCGGTACATTCCGATATGCTTCCGATGATACGGTACTGTATTTTACCCGCTTCAGTACAGCCAGGTGCGTAAATTTACCGGAACGGACCGGAATGGACTGAATTACCGGAACGGACCCGTTTTCCCCTATCTTCAGTAGATATTTGTAATATTTTTTATTAAATAACTCTTATTTTATATTAAACATATTCTGTATGCCATCTAGTGCAAATCAATTAGAGATATTAGTCAAAATACTCTTTGAGTATTTTGCGCCATGGGTAGGCCTCTTAATACCCCACGCATATGCGTTTCATCTTAAAATCATATAATCTACAAAAATCTGGTTATCTTTCTTCCATGACTTGGAGCGAATGAAAAACACTAAAATTCCCGAATTTTTGTTCCATAGTATCATGACCAACATTTCAGCCATAGAAAATATGTAGAGCTATTGTGTTTCAGCTTTAAATTGAAACATTACAGTGGTCTAAATGTATAAAGGGAAACTTTGTATATCAATTGTACAGTTAGCACCATTATCATGTTTCAATAAGTCGTCAATTTATCTGATGGACAGACATTTGTTTCGCCAATACATGTAGTCCTTATCAGATATTGTCAAATCAAAATCAGGGGTTGCAAGTTAAAAGAATACATGTTAGTCATAGGTAGGGCCTTGAATTAATCTGCGCGTGTAGATTGTATCAAAATATCTAAAAAAATCGGCTGGAAATATGAATAATAAGGGTCCGTTCCGGTCCGACCCGGTAATTAGGTCCGTTCCGGTAAATTTACGCACCTTTTTACTACGAAAGACTTTTCGCACCATAGAATCTTTTTTTTTTCTCAAGCCATCGGCATTTGCGTTTCTCGCGTTCTGCTTAACTCTATCAACCATTACAGCGTTAAAGTGAAAAACATATTTAAAACTAAATGCAAAGTGCAAATAATAACATTTTTAATGTAACTAAATCTTCTGACAGGTGAATAACAATTCCATGACATATGCTCTCTTCCATACAGAGATCAAGTCAAGTTTTGGCGGCAACGATGATTTTATTAGACTTCGTCTAAAAATGCGGTAAGTGGTTATTATGAGCAGGGGCGTAGGCCTAGCTATATAGAATGAGGCATGGAAGCACAGGCTACGGCATACGTATTTCCATCTTTGTCTAAGGTGAATGGGTTCCAGAGAAGCAACTCTGGATTGTTGTCTCCCTTCTCAAAGAGTCAACTCTGACAGGAAAGAATTTGCTCCCAAAGGAGAAAATTCTTTCATGTAAGAGTAGACCCTATGTAAGAAATATCTTTTATACAGTAAAGCAAAACTGGACGGACGCTCGGCGCCCCGTTACTGCGGCTATGGATTCGTTCCGCTGAGGTGCGGGGAGAACGTCGATAACAGAATTGAAATACTACTACTACAGTAAAGCAAAAAAGAAATCTTAAGTCGGTCCTCCTTGTAAAATGGTGGAAGAAAATGGTGTGAGTGAACTTGGGTTTAACGTCTCACCAACAGCGAGGTCATATGGAGACGGGGCCTCGGTTTGGGTTTGAAGATTCATCCGAAAGACCGGAGAAGTGGGGGATCGATCTTGCGATCCCTGGATAGCTAGTCCGAAGTGTTATCCATTACGCTACATCCGCTCCTGAAGAACGTGGAACTGAACCCTCACTCCAAAACGTATTTGACTATACAACTATGCATTGTCGGCTAGGTCGGCTAGGTACAGTAAGTACAAAATGTAAATCCATTCACTAGGCGTGCAAGGGGTGGGGAGGGCAGCTCTTTCAGAAAGGTCCATTATTCAGTGGGGAAAATACAAATTAGCAAAAAATCCTTAGCCCCCCAAGCCCCGTATATATGCGAAGGGGCAGTTATTATTCATATTAGACTGAGTGAGCTCCCTTAGAGGTGCGTATCTCAAATTTGAAAATGTTTGCATCAACAAGGTATTAGGTCTGGCTATGCCCCTGATATGGATATAACAAATTTATGCTGAATGGGTGCACTTTTAGGGGAGCAACTCAAGCACTTTATGTCTGTCTCCCTTCTCAATGGGTGGCTGCTAAAGGAAAGAGCCCACAGTGCAAGAGCCCGTTTATCTGAAGAGAAGCATGCAGTAATAGAATTCAAACAATTTGTTCCTCTTTGAAAAAATGGCGGGGAAACAGGGAGGTGTATTTCATTCACCTTGACACACTCAGTAAAGATGTCACTATTTCGAAAAGCTTTTACTTGCTCAGGTATATCGGACCACTCAGGTATGGAAGATCACGCTGAATATCTGAATACTTCCCGAGCCGACGTCTAGATGATTTGACGGGGAGAAAACCAGTGGCTTTCCGGTATTCAATCTCAGTCCCCGAATTATCAGCATCACGCTGTTGTGTTGTTGTTCTAATTCTCATAACGATGTAGTAGGCGCGGCGGAACGTGTCCGTAGTTGTACCTCCTGGCACGAGTCTGTCCATTATAAATATCACACATTTATATCGCAAGCCTTGATCTTTTTTTATGTTTTTTATTAGCATGCTTTTAATCGTATTTACTGCTCTTTATCATAGTACGGATAAGTCCATTTCCAACATAATAGGTGTATAAGTATATCCCAGCAGACACAACGTTGAATCAGCATTGATTCAACGTCATGACGTTGAATCAATGTTGATTCAACGTTGTGTGCCAAGTAGTATGTTTTTTTTAAATTTCCATCCCTGTTCTTGATGCAAACAATGCATTCATTGATCAGACAACGCTTTCTGTGCCGACTTGGGATTAATCGCGTGACAATTAAATCGCCGCGCGACAATTACGTGGATGATCAGAGTGGTGATAAGATAAAAATTATAATGTCGAGAAATGAATTTTCCTTAATATTATCAAATGGAATTTCATTTTACAGCTCTCTTTGTATATTTAGTATTACGTAAGTACTAATCTCCTAGGTTATATATATATGTTTAATATGTCGTAAAAGTCCACAATCTATCTAATTGGACTTCTCACCTTGACCTACTATAGGAATCTACATATAAATTTTAAAATGGTATTTTTTTAATTTGATCTGTCTTAACTGTTGACAGTGGTCCCATTGTTTTGAATCCCTTTGCATGGGGCCTGTCGGTTTATCCCCAAGGGATGAGCGGCTTATAAACCCTTGGGATTATCGCAGATGGCAACTCGTCCATTCTTCGCGTACGGCACATGAACAAACAACCCGTAAAGCAGCTCGCCATCACTGCTTTCGGCATTTTTACTTCTTTTAGGGGTCCTAACTACAAGCCCCTATGGCCGGGCCGCGTAGTGCAGTCGGTAGGGCGTCTCATAAGCCAGAGGTTCTGGGTTCGATACCCGACCAGGCTACTTTACTTTCATTTCTCCTTCCGCTGATTCAAGAAGGGTAGTGGTCATTTAGGCTACTGGTGAAAGTAAGTGCACTTAGTTCTGGTTAACCGCCTAGGAGGTTTAAGCCTGCCCAGGAATAGCGTGGTTTGGTTAATTGACCGTCCCGACATTCCCATAGCTGTTTACCGTGGACGTTAAATAATAACACAGCAAGAGGTCCCCGTGTTCATGATAATCTCACGAGACAGTGATGGGGGGGGGGGAGCGGGAGGCCTCACAGTCTTCATCGTGAACAATTAACATGTTCACATGGCCACTGAGAATTATCTCACAGACAACATGGCCAACACCGTCTTCGGCACCGTACCCTAAACTTTCTAAAACATAAAACAGTTAAAACATATAACTTGTCACTCTCTTATCTAACATTTTTTTATTATTCCTATATTTATTCTGACATTCTCATTTTTACTTTCATATTCATTTATTGGGGGTATTCAATGAAAGTAAAAATGTAAATATCAGCATAAAAACGTAGAAAATGGAATCGAATACCCGATATCTCACATTATTGGAGTACTAAAATACCACCTGAAAATGGAACGACTTGGTTTCCTTAATGAGTTAGAAACTTCCAAACAGTAGGGACTATAACCAGACTGCTCATTTGGGAGCTGCTCCTTTAGCAGCTGTCTGATCTGGGCATGCTGTGTTTGCTTCGATCAGTCTAACCCAACATGAGGTCAAATGACGACGTACTGACGTCGATGAGACGTCATTACGTCGCGCTGGCGTCAGTAGGACGTTATTTCGACGTCATGCGCGCGCTTTGAATATTTCAATAGTGGATAAAAATGCCGGACCCCCCCCCAATCCACCACCACAAATAAAAAAGGGAAAACTGGCTAGGAAGGGAAAAGTGTGGAGAATTTGGTCCTAGAGGAGCTACTTCCTTCATCCCAGGTACCATAGGGGAAAAGTGGCTCTTTGAAGTGTAGACAATCCAATATGGGCCTCGACACGACAAAACAAAACACTGTGGCATGTGTGCCCAGCGAACTCAGATAAGCCTGTACATCAGCCCAGTGTAATCAGATTCTACGCTGTCCGCATGGAGCTAGCTTGGACCCTAAGTTTCCCATTAAGCGCACAACGAAGACTCTGATCAGTCTGGGTGGCTGTACGGGCTGATGCACGGGGACAGGATATAGCTGCTTTAGGACCAAATCTTCAATTTTTAGCGTTAACGTCTTTTAGAAAGGGCATCATAGTCCAGGGAAAACACAACAGTTGTTGTTGTTATTGTTGTCTTAAAAATGGCGGAAATCATGGCGTCATGTGGAAGGGCTAAAGGCACCTTCAGCCATTTGTATCTGCCGTAGACTTCTCTAGTGACCCCTACTAACAATGTGGCAAACTTCACAGTCATACCTTGGTTCTAGATTTAATACCAAGATTTGGCTTTAGATTTGAGCTAAAGTGTTGAATAGATAAAAGAAGATAAAAGGTCCTGGAACTTTCAGATGTTGATAATCACAGCCACCTTTTGGCAGAAACGCACCAAATACTTTCTAAAAACCACCAATCATACTTAATTTTTAGAAATACTTATATCTTTACGAAACCCGTAAATGAATGAATCAAAACTGGGTTCTTATCATTCACAGTCTCATCAGTGTTATTATCCAATCAAAGAGCACCGCGTGACAGGTTGTAGTCCCGGGTTTAGACACGTTGTAGTTTTAATCTGGGTCGCCTGCCCCTGACAAACATGTAGCCCTCTAGCGGCGAAAAGTGTCTAAGGAAAGGAACTAGTCTAGTTGTACTGTATCAGGGGCAGGCAACCCATCCTATCTCACAGGGGCTTGTTTCACTCTTTTCCAGATGAGTTCTAGCCTGAAAAAGGGTATGATACAAACCCCTACGGTTTACCCCAGGTTTTGAAACACGAGTACTGGTTCCCATAACTATATTGGTTCACAGTGCTCAATATCTTACAGGGGCGTAGCTAGGGGAAATTACACAGTACGCACAATTATGTTTCATTCTCACTAAGGGCAATAATAGGGGGTTAAGCCCCTAAGACATTTCAAATTTTCGTGTCTGTTGGCAGTTAGTATTACAATTATGCCCAGTTAACAACATTTCAGCATGAAAATACGCAGGTGTGTGTTGAAATTTTGTCAATTTGACAAAATTTCAATACGCACCTGCGTATTTGCGTATAGGTAGCTACGCCCTTGTCTTAAACAAATTTTGATGAACGCGCTTGTTCTTTACTTCAGATGAATGCGCTGCCTTCAGATGTGGTCTCCACTTCTCACACGGAAAAGTGAGACCTTGGTGTGAAAGGGCCAGGTATAGTTTGTGTTCTTACTTGTGTGATGACGGGTACGACGCAACCGATATCCTCGCAACGTGTTCCAGTCGGGGCACGTGGGAATCTTCAGCAGGTCCTCCATGTGTAGGTAAGTCACTCTCTTCAATCGGAACATCGCTCGGTCAATTCCGTGAATGTCGGAACACCGCTCGGCCAATTCCGTGAAAAGTGTCCCATAAAAGATACGTGGGCAAACAGTGCTGATCCAGATCAGACGCCGCAAAACGCGGCGTCTGATCAGAGTCTACACTGTTTGAAACAGAAGAACGGACACTTCTCCTATAAATAGGATAATAAAAATGAATTAATCCAGACGCCCCTTGCGTTACAAATAGACTCATCCAGTATAATCAGGATAGAAGAGTCCACTAGGATAAATGGGTTAAAAGATCCAATATTTGCTCTGCTTTCGCTCCAACATTTTTCACATGGGTAGGTAGCACGGGTTTCCTACTCAAACGTTTTTCAGATGGGTAGGTAGCACGGGCTAATACCAAGCGCGGGGTAATGCCAAGCACGGGAAAATACCAATTACCAACACCACTAACCAACTGTTTTGTATATTGACCGAGAATTTAGGCTATTGACCGAGTGCTACAAGTATACTGAAATATACTCCTCGCCAAAAGTTTAGCATACTGTTAAAACAAATATAACAAGATTACTGGAGATAATAACAATTGAATTCTAACTTTCTGTGGAAGCACATGTTGTCCATGTACATGTACAACACCAATGATTAATCATTGTAAAGATATCAATTTTGATTTATTTGAGTAACCACTGCACAAAGCCGAGCACAGACGTATGTCCGAAATACACATTTTGAGAAGAAAAGATATCGTTGTAATGCGCTGTGGGTGACTTTTTACATCAATTTAACGTTTTGTGACGGTAAATGTTTTTGGCGAATACGAAATCACTGCTTTTATAAACATTAAAACGCGACATTATTTTCTTTCGAAAATGTGAAACTTTGGAGCATCCGTCTCTATGCTCGCTTTCTGTAGTGCTTTATCAAATCAATTTAAATTTGGTGTTTGTACAATGCTTAAGCATTTTTGTTGATGAAAGAATGCACTTTATCCTCATACTGAAAGTTAGAACTAAAGACTTATGATTTCTAATAATCTTGGTACATTTACTTTGAAAAGATGCTAAACTTTTGGCGAGGAGTATAGTAGTACATGCATTTTAGGCACATTTAGAGGCAAATACAAGTGTTACGATGACTGGTAGCTGACTGGGTCACGGTCGACAGCAAAGGTAGGAAAATGTAGAGAGAGAGAGAGAGAGAGAGAGAGAGAGAGATGAGAGAGAGAGAGAGAGAGAGAGAGAGAGAGAGAGAGAGAGAGAGATTTATTTACGACGGCAAAGACGCAAACAGTAAAACTGTATTATGTATAATTTATGATTTATTTTTAATTTCGCCAAAATCTTGACCCAGCGAAGCATTAAATCAGGCCCAGAGGTAATTAAACTTGAGTGCATTCGCAAACTCAAAATAAAGCACACTGATTGGCTGCTTCCGAGCATGTGTGCATGCTCGGAAGCAGCCAATCAGTGTGCTTTATTTTGAGTTTGAGATTATTTTCAAGTTTTGTAATCTCGAACCCTGTTTATAATTGCAGCGAAGCCATGCTCCAGTCATATACCACATGGTAGTCTGTCAGACTCCTGTTATAGCAGAGTTGGATCAACGTGCGGGTATTCATGTGATACCGGATACCAGAAGAAAGCCGGGGTCTACAACATCACGTGTCAGCCATCTACAAACTGGAGCGTTAGTCCGCATTCTTTGTGCACAAGTAATTACACGCCAACAATAAATTCTCCGGGAAAAAAATCGTCGAAGCCATATGAGCCGCGACACGACAAAACCAACAATGTGGTTCTGCGACCAGCGCAGACTCAGATCAGCCTGGGCATCCGCCCAGTCTGATCGGAGTTGTCAGTTACTGGCGAAAGTATGTGCACTTAGTACTGGTTAACCGCTTAGGAGGTCTAAGCCTGCCCAGGAATAGTGTGGTTAGGTTAACTGACCGTCCCGACATGACCTTAGTTGTTTACCGTGGACGTTAAGCATCAAATCAACCAACCAACCAACCAACTGATCGGAGTCTTCACGGTCCGCATGGAGATAGCTTGGACCCAATGTCTGATCAGCCTGGAGGAATGCCCAGACTGATCTGAGTCTGCACTGGGCGCACAGCCACTTTGTTGGTGTTCTCGTGTCGCGGCTCAATTATCATTGACTAGATGAAAGCAGTGTAGACCTAGATGAAGCATCTGGTCTGGATGCACACTGTTTGCAAATTTAATTATTTCTGGTTTTGGCGGTTTTAAATTTATTACACTCCCTCATTTTTTCACCGATTCCAAAATAAAAATTGTATTAATAATTTCGTTAGATAATATATTACAGTATCTAAATTCATCGTAATAGTTCAGAAAAGGTGTTTCAGTTAATGCAATTTTAAGTATAATATAGTATCGGGATCTCACAATCGTGAACCAGTGGGAAAATCAATACCACGCCTCACGGTCATATGACTATGCCTAGGTATACTTTGATTCGTGCACGCGCTAGTGACGTCAGCAAATTAATTCTATTCAATGAAGCGATTTCGATCGTGGTCCGCTACTCTGCTAAATTCATTCTATTTCTTGATTTAAACTTATTTTTGACAAAAAATGCTCTTAATATCTATTGTGTAATGTATGATAGGACCATTTCGGAGTTACTGTGTAACAATTCGTGAAAATGGTTTTGTAATTATAAAGAAGGGCGTTATTCTTTATGGGTTACATTTAATCAAACATATTTTATCACCGTATGACAATAAGGGAGATTATGGTCCTTTGAAAGTTTCCTTTTCCCGACTAGATGACCAACAGTGTCCATACGAAATAACCAACGGAGACCTGGATTTGTCATGCAATAGAACCTATGGAGAAACCTGCGGTTATTCTTGTCATGAAGGACATCACACTCCAGGGGGGTCAGTGGAGATTACTTGTGGATCTCAGGGATCCCTGATATGGAACCACTGGCTGTCTTCACTTTGTCAAAGTGAGTACATGTACGTGCAACTTATTATCGTTTTTTTTTTTTTTTAAATTAGGCCACACAAAGTTTTTTCTATGATTTCAAAGAGTGAAGCAAAGGATTCATCACTAGAAACCCGCAAAACGAAATACCGTATACGCGGTAAATTTCGCGGGTTCAACTTTTTCCGGTTAAGAGTCAAAAACATAAATATTAATTTTCGCGAGTTTTAATTTTCGCGGTTAGCAACATGCTCGAAAAGCAAAACTATTTCTTTTTCACTTGAGTCAGTTCTTTCATGAACCTGCGGCAGGGCCGCCGCAGGTTGATGAAAGAACTGGCTCAAGTGGAAAGTACAAGCGACTACCGAAGCAAACACAAACTAAATATATGAACACTGTGTCTACAGAAGACACTTTGTAAGGAATGGGAAATTATTCGCGATTTAAATATTCGCGGTTTCTAAGTGACCGTGAAAACCCGCGAAAATGGAACACCGCGAAAATTACCATATATACGGTATTCTGGATTGACTTTGCCATTTACAAGCACTTATACAATAGCCATAATACCATGCTTCGTAGCTTTAGGAGAGAGAGTCGGGTAACTTCGGACATGGGGGTAAATTCGTACATACCATTGCAAACAGTGAAAATCCAAATGAGACGGCTCATCATGAGCCGTCTCATCAGGATTTTCACTGTTTGGCCAGTTATTTTTGTTTAAGTTCTAAACAACTGACATATGAAGGAAACAATGCCACTGTCCGAATTTACCCGCTGTCCGAAGTTACCCGACTCTCCCCTATGACGCACTGTCAATGAGAACTGCTCCCATGGATCTAAAATGCAGCATTAACCAATATGCACCGATGCGAAAGGGATACTGAAATGTTCTGAATACATCCGAATAAGTGTCAGTTTGGGGTTGGTTCCCGGACGATCGGTCCTGAAAGTAAATTACACTTCACAACTGACTGAATCAGATCCCAAACCCTATCCCCAACATCAAAGGGAAAGATTGACAAAGACATCCCAACAAACAATAAATTACAAGTGATAAGCCGAGTCAGCAGCTCTTTAACAAATAGGTGGCAACTCAGCTATCTTTACTAAACTAAATAATTTAGACCAACAGAAGGGTTACAGCTCTTTAACAAATAGGTGGCAACTCAGCTATCTTTACTAAACTAAATAATTTAGACCAACAGAAGGGTTACAACAGACTATGCATATACGAAAACCATTTAACAACTATTTTTACCTATTTTCTATTTTTATTATGAAAACACAATAAATTAAACAGCACCGAACATAAAACAAATGCAACCGCAACGAAAGTACCGCCTTGGGACGGTCAGTAATAACTACTGGGGGGTTTAAACCGGTTTTACTGGGCCCATACCGTCACCCTCACCCTCCGGCGCGGTGCACACAATTAGTTGGTAGTTCGGTTCGTATGGAGGTCCCCTTCAGAGAGTAGACTGTGATGAAGGAAGGATGAGGACTCGACAGCCAAAACGTGTTGAGACACCTGGAGATCCCTGGGACGTCAGCAACACCACTGGAACACTGGAGCAAAAGAAGACCACCAGTTGACCAGTTAAAACGAATGTCAGTGCAAATGTGCAAATCAGTTCTACGGGAGTTGGATAACGGCTACAGGCCGCGATGTAGCGTTTTGAATTCTCTTAACTATACTATCACCCCAGAGACTATATGTTAAATGATATGATAGCCCACATACGATCGTTTCAGAGACAGTGTGTCCATCTGAGATACCTCACGGCTATGTGTCATCACGTTGTAGCAGAGAGTACGATGATATCTGTGACAGGTTTCACTGTAACAACGGCTACGCTCAAACGGTGTCTGGGTTTACCATATGGTGTAATGCAAGCGGCCAGTGGGATTGGAATGAAAACCGAGGACAGCCCTGCGCTAGTAAGAAGATATCCACTGGGCATACAACTTTGAATCAACCTTGAATCAACCTTGATTCAACGTCATGACGTTGAATCAAGGTTGATTCAATGTTAATTCAAGGTTGTGTGCCTGGTGGGTAAATACTCGTAAACACGCAATGCCATCACTGGAAATTGAAAACTAAATTATTTCTTGCAAACAGATAGCCATACAAAATGTTATTTGACCAACAGCTATGTGTGTAAACACAGGGTATAAACCAGTCTGCCAATTTTCGCTTCCTGCAGAGACTGTCCGTCATATTTGGCTTCCGCCGAGACTGTCCTCGATCTCTATCTTCCCGCTGAGACTTCCGTACATGATAAATGGCTTCCTGCAGAGACTGTCCGCGTGATTCGACTTCCTGATGAGGCTCTCGGCAGGAAGCAGAGTCAGGCGGACAGTCTCGGCAGTCCCTGTAGGAAGCAAGAAATCGCGGACAGTCTCTGCAGGAAGCGAAAATTGGCGGACTGGTTTATACCCTGTGATAAAGTTCTTAGAAAAAAATCAGCTTTGTAAAAGATGAAAAGATTTACTGGTGTAGCCCTGAATGTGTCTAAACTGAAATTTTGGTCTGGTCGCTTTCAGGGATTTGTGATAACTCCGTCATTTCTTTTATGATCAGATCAAAGATTGCATACATGTATTAGCAGAATCTAGATTTTTTTTTTCAATTTCCAGGAATGGAATTGCATGTACTTACATGTACATTGTATATGGTGCATTTTAAGAGCAATCTCAGTTCGTCTAGTATGTACCCAGCGGGCGCGTGACGTCGAAGTTACGTCGTACTGACGTCGATGCGACGTTATGACGTCGCATCGACGTCAGTACGACGTCATTTCGATGTTATGTGCCTGCTGGGCATGTGTCTGTGTATGTGTGCGTGTATGAGTGTATTTGTATACAATTTTTTTTCACATATTTATTATCATGATGCTGAATTGTAAAGTTTGTATGCATGAACTTTTAAAGGGCCTCATGGAAGTTTCACACTGGTCTGGCATTCAACACCGGTAACGAAGCCAACGTACATGAAACTTGCTTGTTCCGCTCATCATGCTCATCAGGATAAGTTTGTTTCAGAAGTATAGTCTCACGGACCATCCGACCCCCGGCTCTTGAAATAGGACTCAAAAGTTTTACTCGATTGATATGCGTAGTCAAGAAATGCTTGAAAACAATTTTTGGGCTACACTAAAGTGACGACTAGGCAACGAATTGGTGTAGAAACTTATTCAAGCACTGTATTTATACTACACGGAATTTCTTCGAAAATCTGGTCTGACTGGGCGGTTTAACAAACTGCCGGGTCCGTAAGAATAATAGTTTGAAATTAATCTAAGAAGTATGCGAAAACAAGCGAGTTTTATAGTACTTTGCCTCGTTGCCTAAGTTGAATGCCAGACCAGTGTGAGTTTGGCGAAAGCCAAATGAGTAACCCTCTGTAAATAAAGCTTGCTTACTTACTTACTTACTCTCATATGCCCTCAGTACCAGTCCGGTGATCGGACTGACAATGAGCGTATAGATCGTAAAAATCTTTGGCAGATTTGTAAATAAAAAAGAGAGAGAAAAATGATAAATACAGAGCAGATTAAAAGCCAACAAAGCCAATTGTCTTTCACAGAGTACAGTCTGCCATGTTTGATTTGTATACCGAGCTTCGAGAACTTGTCCTTTTTTTTGCTACTTAGCTGTACATAAAATAGGACGGTTATGTGACATCACATAGCGCAGGCTAGACTAACTTAAAGCATATTAGTTTAATTTCTGAATATTGCACAACCCGCAGGTTTGCACTATATTCACTGTGTGAGTCCGTCCGTCCGTCCTTTATCAGTTAGCGAAAACCGTTATCAGTTAGCAGTTAGTATGCTTATAACTCTTGAACCGCATGGGATATTTTGACAAAATTTTGCATGCTTATACATGTCAACATTGTCTAACGACTCGCATGCATAACAACCTTATTTGATGGACGAGGCTTTGCTGAGCACAAGTTGAAAATTTACGGCCAACTACTGAAAATGCTCATAACTCTTGAACACCGTGGTAAAAGTATGCTTATGTATTTTAACATAGTCCAGCCACCGGCATGCAAAACAGTGACGAGGCTTCACCGAGCATCAATTTGGCCGGTCGAGCTCTTTTATTGAAAATGCTAATAACTCTTGGACTGCTTGGTATATTTGCTTCAAATTTTGTATACTTATGTAATTTAACATTGCCCAGCCACTGGTATGCAAAACAGTGACAAGGCTTCACCGAGCATCAGTTTGGCAGATCAACCTCTTTTATTGGAAATGCTCATAACTCTTGGACCGCTTGGTATATTTGCTTCAAATTTTGTATACTTATGTAATTTAACATTGCCCAGCCACTGGTATGCAAAACAGTGACGAGGCTTCACCGAGCATCAATTTGGCCGATCGAGCTCTTTTATTGAAAATGCTCATAACTCTTGGACCGCTTGGTATATTTGCTTCAAATTTTGTATACTTATGTAATTTAACATTGCCCAGCCCCAGGTATGCAAAACAGTGATGAGGCTTCACCGAGCATCAATTTGGCCGGTTGAGCTCTTTTATTGAAAATGCTCATAACCCTTGGACCGCTTGGTATTTTTGGTATTTTTGCTTCAAATTTTGTATACTGATGTAATTTAACATTGCCCAACCACTGGTATGAAAACAGTGATGAGGCTTCACCGAGCATCAATTTGGCCGGTCAAGCTCTTTTATTGAAAATGCTCATAACTCTTGGACCGCTTGGTATATTTGCTTCAAATTTTGTATACTTATGTAATTTAACATTGCCCAGCCACTGGTATGCAAAACAGTGACGAGGCTTCACCGAGCATCAGTTTGGGCGGTCGAGCTCTTTTATTGAAAATGCTCATAACTCTTGGACCGCTTGGTATATTTGCTTCAAATTTTGTATACTTATGTAATTTATCATTGCCCAGCCACAGGTATGCAAAACAGTGACGAGGCTTCACCGAGCATCAATTTGGCCGCCGGGCCGGGTAGCGCAATCGGTAGGGCATCTGACTCGTAAGTCAGAGGTCCTGGGTTCGAATCCCGGTCTGGCCACATACTTTCGTTTCTCCTTCCGCTGATTCAAGAAGGGCAGTTGTCAGTTACTGGCGAAAGTATGTGCACTTACTACTGGTTAACCGCTTAGGAGGTCTAAGCCTGCCCAGGAATAGTGTGGTTAGGTTAACTGACCGTCCCGACATGACCTTAGTTGTTTACCGTGGACGTTAAGCATCAAATCAACCAATCAACCAATCAATTTGGCCGGTCGAGCTCTTTTATTGAAAATGCTCATAACTCTTGGACCGCTTGGTATATTTGCTTCAAATTTTGTATACTTATGTAATTTAACATTGCCCAGCCACTGGTTTTCAAAGCAGTGACGAGGCTTCACCGAGCATCAATTTGGCCGGTCGAGCTCTTTTATTTTAAACGCTTATAACTCTTGAACCGCATTCTATATTTTGATAAAATTTTGCATACTTATACATGTCATCATCATGGGCGTAACTAGAGGCAATTGCATGGTACGCACAACCATGTTTTAAAGTCTACTCCTTGCAGGGAAAGGAAGTATTTCAGCCTCTTTGGCAATTGGTATTGAAATCTTGTCTAATTTATAAAATTTCAGCATGCAAATATGCAGGTGCGTTTTGAAATTTTGTCAATTTTGACAAAATTTCAATACGCACTTGCGTATTTGCCGTATAGGTAGCTACGCCCTTGATCATTATCGAGCGACTCGCATGCATAACTGTCTTTTTTTTATGGACGAGGCTTTGCTGAGCACAAGTTGAAAATTTACGGTCAACTTAGTGAAAATGCTCATAACTCTTGAACCCCGTGGTATATATGGTTCAAATTTTGTATACTTATGTAGTTTATCATTGTCCAGCCACCGGCATGCAAAACGGTGACGAAAGTCTAAACAGTATTGCACGACCCACGTGTGTGCACTTTAATCGCTGTGCACGTCCCGATGATAAGTCTGTTTGTCCTTCCGCTGTAGTCAGTGAGTGAAATTGCTCATAACTCTTAACCACATGGTGTAGTTTGATAAAAATATGCATCATTCTACAAGAAATGACCAATTTCATTTCCATAAATTCCTTCTGCCACCAGAAACTGATTATTCTGCATTCACCACGAGTTGTGCACATTACCCGTGATCAGTTGATTTTCAATCTTTATCAAGCTCCAACTATAGATTGGCTCCAAGTATGTTCAACTGCCTTAAAAACGGGATCGAGGCATGTTGCTGAATATGGGACTGTCAAAGCACATGCTTGACTAGATCATATGAGCCGCGACACGAGAAAACCAACAAAGTGGTTGTGCGCCCAGCGCAGACTCAGATCAGCCTGGGCATCCGCCCAGTCTGATCAGAGTCTTCGCTGTCCGCATGGAGGTAGCTTAGACCCTTAAAACCCTTAGACCCTTTAAGTCATTAGCGAAGAGTCTGATCAGACTGATCAGATGCCCAGGCTGATCTGAGTCTGCGCTTGGCGCACAACCACTTTGTTGATTTTCTTGTGTCGCGACTCATATCAAGACTGGCTTCTATCGAATCAGTTTACATTCATATGTATAGAGTGTAATGTGCTATTTTTGATTCCAAAGGGCCCGTTTTTACAGAATTTGTTCTCTTGACGAAATACAAATTTTGAAAATCGCATCTCGCCCTGCGTATTTGCATTAGACACTATATTGTATACATGTAATAGTATTTACTCCTTTATCTCTGCTGGACTTTCCCTTCATGAGTAAAAGGTTAGCAATGCACATGATGACTGGCTAAAAGAAGTGTTATAGCGGTGATACGACTGACCGAAATCACCGAAATCTACTGAAATCACCGAAATCACCGTAGAATTTACAGAAATCACCGATAATAGTGTCAATTAAATGACTATATATGTATAACTGGTTATTAATAAGTCATATTTTTCTTTCCTGATAAAAATCTGCACTATTGTATAAGATTTATGCATAAAATAACACCATAGTGACGATAAACCGAAATCACCATTAGCTGATGTTTCAATATACTCATAAAATCGATAACCGAAATCACCTATAGGTATAGACATGTAAAATCTGGGTTATTGTACATGCATACACAGTAAAATCAACCAAAATAAAGCATCTTTAATGCGATCTTGATTTTAAATTTACAAGTCTGTAGGTAATTTTCAACCAAGTATCCAAAAAGCCTTCCATTATATTAACCGACGGAATTATGCTTGTATGTATCGACGATAAACCGAAATCACCACTGAACTCTTTCTTCTCAAATTTGGCTGGCTCAGATAAATTCGACAATTTGGTGATAAACCGAAATCACCGATGAAATATAAGATGAAATGAATAAAACACACACACGTAAATAAAAAAAAATATCTGATGTCTCTTTCCTGTAACAGAAGCATTAGGTTTTTTTTATTTCTTCATTTATTCGATTACAAGTGTATAATTTCAATACAAATAACGCACGCCCAATATTATTTTTCCGAAATAATTTTCTTTGTAACCTATTCAATTTATAATCAATCCTATATTTTCTAGTGTTCAAATGTCAAGGGTCAAACAAATGACGAAAAGTTTGCACATGTAGGTATAAACTCAGTGATTGTTGTCAAAATCATTAATTAATTGTCAGAGCTGGGAAGCAATCAGCCATAAACGTCTTTTGTCCCAATTAGTATTGCAACAGCTGGAGGCGTTCTGAGTAAATTAAGTTCTTTGTGGTGATTTCGGTCAATCGTCGAAAAGGGGATTTCGAACCCAAAACCGTGGGAAAAACACTTTATTATTAATTTATTTCTGTATTTATTAGGTTTTTTAATTTATTTAAAAGCATTTTTAATATATCTGCCAAACAAAAAACTAGATATGTACGTCTTTTTCCAATAGGAGATAACGGGTATCCCCGGAGTGACGTCATCGGATGATCACGTGGGTAGATTGGTTGGCAAAAAGATAGCGACACACAGTGGTCTTCTATGGGATTTTGCTGAAAATTAACCTCTGAAATGCATAAAATATAGTTTAGAAAGCTGCGAATAAATAGAAAC
Organism: Ctena decussata; assembly: GCA_963989385.1. Taxonomy (NCBI): domain Eukaryota; kingdom Metazoa; phylum Mollusca; class Bivalvia; order Lucinida; family Lucinidae; genus Ctena; species Ctena decussata. Next base: position 39,438,995 of record OZ022504.1, on the reverse strand, counting down.
CGATAAATTAGTGCAAATATTGTTTTAATCGCTTGTCGCGCGAAAAAAGAGAGGTATTTAATATTATCTAAAGTTATTTGATTACTTGACATACATTGACTCGCTTCGGAACAGGACTTTTTCTCTTAATAACTTTGACTTTAAAAGAAAAATAAATAAATGAAATAAAAATACAATAAATCGGAGGTACTAAACCTTTTCGACAATCAAGGTGATTAGTAAATATAACACGGTTGATAGAAAATGAAAGACAATAAAATATAGAAACTTGTATCCAACGAGAAGTAATGCAAAATTAATAAAACATATTGATCTGATTTAGGGATAAGAAAATGTAAAAAATAAATAAGTAAATGAATTTATATTCATGACTGCGATTCAAAAGAAAATGTTATAAAACCGTAAAGGATAATATACATGTATAAGCAGAGAACCTTCTGTTTTGAGAGTACTATCAGTAATAACCACATTATTTGGTCCGAGCTCATGACATCTGAACAACAAATTCACTCTGTCTGTTTCTCTCTCTGTCTCCCTCTCTCTCTAATGGTTTGATAAAACGGTAAAGGATAATATATAAACAGAATCTTCTCTGTTTTGAAATGCAGTCATTACTATAGTATTTAGTCCGAGCTCATGACATCTAAACAATAAATTCTCTCTCTCTCTCTCTCTCTCTCTCTCTCTCTCTCTCTCTCTCTCTCTCATTGTTTGCTCATTACATTTTATTAGCGGACAAGCATATTAAATTTAAAATATTACAGATTATAATAATCGAGTTTTATTTGATATTTAAATTAGCCACACCGCCAAAAACAGTTGGTTAAATTATACAAGTTAATATGACATTGCCACTGTAGGAAACCCGCGGGCGTTCTTTGAAATATGATAATTAAAGACATTCCTTATCAAAAGACCCGCTGAATACCGGAAAAATTCATTATAAACAATAAACAACCGGTTTAATTTCAAAATGTACACCAGATACAGACACCTTATTTTAGAGTATCCATGCTAAAACGTACATCTAAAAGCACTTCATGTGGAACCAAATTAGGAAAGAGAATAGAACAATATTTCACACTAAAATACCTACATTTCTCAGCGTTATCATTTATATAAAAATATGCATCATAATGCGCAAAATACACGGCATAATTAATTACATAGTTTAACATCACCCAATAAACGCGTGATTGATTATCGACTTTTTGCCAACCAGTATGGGGAATACCTTGGAAATCCTTATCGATGACGTCACCGCGTTTTCTCCTATACTGAGGCTAATACTAACACAGACTTTTCGATGCAGGCCCATTGATGATTTCCGTTTATCATATCTTAATTAATACATCTATATTAAAAAAAAATATATAATTTATTTCTTTCTTTTTTTTTACAAATAAATTCAATACATATTATCGATAAAAAGTGATTTCAGATGAATTCAGCGGTGATTTCTGCAAATTCTACGGTGATTTCGGTGATTTCAGTAGATTTCGGTGATTATGGTCAATCGTCTTACCCGTGTTAGTGCGTAATCATTGCGACATATTTCTGTCAGGTTCTTAAAATTGGGACATTAAAAATTCAAATGTAACCGTAATTAAACTAAAACAAAAGGAAAAACAGCTTGTGTTTACAATGCAGTAAGGAATTAATACAAGCAGACGGAATGGAAACATTGTAAACCCTGATCAGACTGCTCCTGAGGAGCAGTCTGATCTGGGTCTGCATTGTTTGCTCATACCTATCTGTCCCAATACTTAGAATTTTGACGGTAAATTTCAGAAACGAGCGAGATATGTCCATCAAGTATTGAGAACGGCGAAATTCTCTGGTGCAGTCGACAACCTGGATCCAGGTGCTTGTACAACTGCAACAGTGGGTGCACGCAGGACCATGCGATCAAATATCTAAATTGTGGAAATAACGGCCACTGGGACTACGAGGACCATCTGTGTTATGATTGTATGTAAAAAAATGTGTATATCCGAAAAAGCGTGTAATTTTGGTCTATAACAACGAAAGCCCAGACCAGCCTATGCATTTGTTTTTCACTGATTAAGCAGGGCTACTTTTATCAAATCGTTGCCGTTGGTACGCATGTGAAACGAATATTATTTCATATCGCAAATGCAAGCCAAGTGTACTAAGCCCACTTTGTTCCTTACTTACTCTTGGTCGACGGCCTATTCACAAATTATATATCACGCAGAGTTGCCTTTCGGCTGAAGAGAGTTGTTACCCTTTGTGCGTTTTATTTTTAAACCAATCAGAAGATCCGATGCAAAACACATTCTCACAATTTCGTATAATTATTCAAAAACACCGATCTTGACCTCTTACTCTTGTATGGTAAGTATGCACGGTTTTCTATTCAGTCATTTTATTCTGGAAACTCAGGTCAGATTTGTGACATACATGAGTCAACTCATACATGGTAACATGAATATAAATATTTGATATTAAACAATGTCGCGGCTAGAATGACCCTCCAAGCAGCCATACGACATCCCAACGATATTGATAAGGGCGCCTGTTGTGCTGAAAATATTTTGTTACGGATAGTTGATGGGATGCGATAGAAGTTGCTCGCATCCAATGAAATGGCGCAATGGGAAATTCGATTTACGAATAAGTCGTCGGCTAAGGGTACGAAGAAACAAAGTGGAATAAGTATTCTTGGCTTGCGAAGATGGAGCCTAATCTACCGCATGTATTTTATGCTCGGATTCAAATAAGATTAAAATGAAGTAGATCAGAAAATGAAGTGGTAGGGGAGGTAGCTCGCCTACCTCCATCCGGTTCACTCGGATATTTTCGCAAGTGTTGCTTTCCTAACGTATCTATAGGTGTACTTTATTTGTCAAAACAAACACCATGTATCGAAGTATTTATCCTTCTATCGTCCCTAAGGTGCAGGCATTCTGTATTTTCTGAGGTGAACCGGAGATAACAAATACTAAGTTTTTAAAGCTTTCGTCCTTTTGAATAAGCAAAACTTTTTTTCTAAAATTCTTCTTTCCGCTGAGGTATGATGGAACGTCGTTACGAGATTTGAAATACAGCAACAACATCTACTAGTATTTAACCCTTAAAGCGCCAAAAGTTAAAATTGTTGAATTGGCAAACAGTGTAGATCCAGATGAGGTGGCTCATAATGAGCCACCTCGTCTGAATCTACACGGTTTGCCCTCTAGTGTTCGAATTCTCAATATGATATCACTTGGACGAGACATCATTTTTGAAATTCTGCAGACGTAAATTTTGTCGTCTGCTTTTTTGCGCTTTAGGGTTAAAATTCTTCTGGGGGAATGGATCTTTTGACAGCAAGCATGTTTGCTTCAAGTCTGTTCTCTTTTATCGTGTTCTTCTGTCCCAAAGCTATAGGTGTACATTTCTTTTAGACTGGAAAGGCATTCAATTTTTGTTATAATTGAGCCGCGACACGACAAACCAACAATGTGGTTGTGCGCCCAGCGCAGACTCAGATCAGCCTGGGCATCCGCCCAGTCTGATCAGAGCCTTCGCTGTCCGGATTGAGATAGCTTTGACCCCTGGCTACCCTTTAAGCGCTTTAGAGTAATAAGTCTGATGAGACTGGGCGGATAGCCAGGCTGATCTGAGTCTGCGCTGGGCGCACAACCACTTTGTTGGGTTTCTCGTGTCGCGGCTCAGGTGACACTGACAATACGTTCTTTTCTTATTCTTTGCCCTACCCTGCCCCTAATGGATGGGTATATCAAATTATTGAGACACGCTTGAGATGACAACCAATCGAGCTGGCACAAAACGGTGAAATATAGTTTTAACGTTGATAAAACATCTTCACAGGCTATAAACCAGTCCGCCAATTTTCTCTTCCTGCAGAGACTGTCCGTCATATTTGGCTTCCGCCGAGACTGTCCGCGAACTCTTGCTTCCTGCAGGGACTACTGTCCTCTAAAATGGCTTCCTGCCGAGACTGTCCGCGTGACTCTGCTTCCTGCCGAGGCTCTCGGCAGGAAGCAGCATCACGCGGACAGTCTCTGCAGGAAGCCATTTATCATGTACAGAACTCTCGGCAGGAAGCAAGAGTTCGCGGACAGTCTCGTAGGAAGCCAAACATGATGTACAGTCTCTGCAGAAAGCGAAAATTGGCGGATTGGGTTATACCCTGTGTTTTTGACGCTGCTATGACGTTGTCTGTCCTGTTATTTTTCTCTAATGGGTAGGTTATCATACTTAATTGATAGACGAATTTCATCTCTTCAGGTAGACCAACGACGACGACCCCTAGTCCGCCAAGTAACTGCCCTAGTGTCATCCATAACGGGTACATCTCCTCTGCCTGTCCTCGCTATTCTAACCTCGTATGTGACTATTATTGTGATGAGGACTGCCAGCCTTATTTTAAAAGTCAGCAGTTGTACTGCACGAAAAATGGTTATTGGGAACATGGAACTGATGCTTGTAGCTGTCAAGGTATGTACCCCAGGCTCCAGATAATGTCAAATGAACATTCAATCAAGGTTGATTCAACGTCATGACATTGAATCAACGTTAATGTAATGTTGATTCGTTGTGATATCACCTACCCCGCGGACACACAGCTTCGAAATAGCGTCTATTTTGGCGTCAGTGAGACGTCATGAGTAGCTGAGTAGCTAAGCTGACGTCATTCGGACGTTGTATGCTGGTAGGTATATGTTCTGGAACAACAAAGTAGATGGATTGATGACTTGGTAGATTTCGTCTTTTCAACAGTATTTTAGTCATATGAGGGCGATGGTAGGGTGATAATGAAAGGCTGTATGCTGCGAAACCCCGTTTGCGGTTGAAAAGATTTCAGATTCCAGCGCTTGACCCACTGAGCTACCAGGGCCTTTTCTTGAAGAACAGGAACACCTATTTTCTTTATAGTGGAGCGGGATATAGCGAAAATACTTCAGTTGATGATACAAGCACGAAATTTACAGGATAGCAAGTACCTGGCATGCACTTTAACATAAGATCGTGGGCCACTTGAAATTATGTCATTTTCAAGATGGCCGCCGCAAAAACAAAATGTCCGCCATTTTTATGTACTTTTCAGCACATTATTTAAGGTAATAGTCCAGAGGCCCGTTGGCATGGATGTTTATTGTATGCCCTGATTATAGTCACTTAGAGCATTGACTTAGGGAGTTGCAAAATGGTTGTTGCCAATGTTTCTTTCAACACTTTACCGAAAAAATGGTCAAAGTGGTGGGTGGGGTAACACTGGTCCATTACAGCACCTAAATGCAATAAACGCAATGTAGAAAAACTTTGTGTCATAAATATCTATTTTTAAATGTTCTAATACATAAAAAGCAAACTGAAGTCTGGAAATGATGACCAAAAAGCATGATATATTTGTAACGTATATAACTGTAACTAAAATACAAATAATCAATGAGAAACAGACCAAACGGTGGAATGAAATTTTTACATGTGGTCCTAAATTAGCATAATCTATCGCTTTTATTTGACTCATGCTCATCTCAACTTTGACAGAATTCCTTGATATATTTTGAATCAGTTAGGTTGCAGTTAGTAGTGGCAATATCAGTTGAAGACAGAATGTAACTTATTTCTTATGAATTCCTGAAACACTGGTGAGAAGGTATAATTAGCTGTAGTCTGTATTATATCTTAAATTGAAAAAGTGTACAAGTGCGCAATGTAAAATGCTATTCTTACATTCATTAGACAATAATAATTTTGGTTGTATCTGAAAGGCACCCAAACAGTAACATTACGTAACATAATCGAAATCCGTCCCAGGAATAATAATCCAGGGTCATATGTAATAAAAATCGGGTCTTCGTGTAGACAACAACTTCAATTTGATGTTGTTATCATAATCAGTAAAGCAGTCTTTCAGCAGCTTAAAAATGGTTGTTGCTATATCATTTTATGTGTTTTACCTAGAAACTGACCAAAGTAACGGGTGGGGTAACATTAGCGTGTTACAGCAGCAATCTGTTACAAACGAAATGTAGGGAACAATTAACGTTATAAATGTAAAGAGCAATTAAAAATTATCAATATGATTTTTTTTATATCTAAATAAATAGCTATATTGACATATTTAGTTAAAGATAATCATCAGTCAAATAAGACCAGTAACGTACATAACCGTGACTAAAACACAATTAACATACATGAATCGCTGGAATGAATTTTATATGATTGGTCCTTAATCAACATACTCTGTCACTTCTCTTTAAACCATGTTGAAAGAACTGCTTGCATATGTTGAATTAGTTAAGTAGCAGTTAGCTGTGGCATTGCCAGCTGAAGAGAAAAGTCTACTTTTCCTTAGGATTTTCCCCAAAACAGTTACTGACGAAAATATCTAACTGTAGATGATATAGCCTTTCAGTGTATCTGTTTATGTCTTAAGTTTACACATGTGAAGCAGCCATGAAGAAACACCACTGTTTGTGCCTCCAAGTCTGATAATATGGGATTGTCCTGTATTTGAAAGGCATTGTAACAGTAACATTACGGTACATATCTGTAATGTATTAGGAATAAGTTTTTTTTTATTTGAGTAAGTTGTTTTCAAATGCTCAATTCTTGGATGCCAGAAAGCATTTAACTTACCATTGATATTAAGACAGCAAATATTTACTTTTTATACACTGAGAAGAACTCAGCATGAACATCTGAAGCATTTAGAATTTTCTTAACATTTTTGACTTACAGCAACACCACAAAACGCATCACTTAAAATCTTGGGGGACCAGTTTAATATGTATAAGTTGACCTAATGATCCATGTTTAGGTTTAGAATTATCATAGGGGAGATACCTGTTTCCCTACCTGTGCTGTCTACCGAGGCAATCAGGTAACCTACATGCAAAAGTGGCTCTCAGCTGAGGCAACTGATAAAGTATTGGCTCACTTGATAGTTATTATCATCGTGCTTGAATGTAATCAAAGTTACCTTTTTGTGTTGCTTCCATCTGTTACACTGCACCATATTATCAATATGTCAATTAAGTAATGGAAAATGATATACTTTAAGAGACACATATAAAGCGTCTTTTCATGAGTCTATTCATGACGTGTATCTCTCATTGTAACATTACGAAGATATATTTGGTCAGATAATTCTGTACAGTCCCTGTTTGTGTTCTGATACATTATTATCAATACATTAAGTGTTACGAAAGACAAATGTAGTTTAGATCATTCGACTTTTAATATGTATGCTTCTTCTATCATTGTATTGATATAAATGGTATCAGAAAGCTGCAATTTCTTACTGTATATGAACTCATTCAGAAAAGCGGTAAGACTTCATTCATAAGCAGTTCACCCGTGTAATTATTGCTAAACAATGGTTATCAATAATAAAAATTATAGTAATATCTTCAAAGTCAAGGAGGTCATCTGAAAATAGATATATCAAGGTTTGTCCTTGACATGAATAGTATGCATTACCTTATCATTTGCTAATTTTTAATTCAGAACTAATGTATTACTGTTTAAGCTTATGAGATAGGAGGAACTTATAAATTACCCAGTAACTGGTTGTATACGTTATTCGATCTGTTTTCCTTCTATTTGTTTTGTTACCGTACTGCAAAGTGAAACTACATGTCATTACATTCTTTAGGACAACTGGTATTTGCCCAGAAATATCCCACATCAAATATGCTGTCGTTTTGCGTTGCCACTTAATTTTGAGGCTTAGAATTCTGTAGAACTCGGTCCCTTAAAACGTAAAATATTCGTCAAATTAAAAGTAAGTCCTAATGCTGGTTCCATGCTAAATCGACTCATTTAAGGGACTGTTGAATATAAGCAGACTAGAAAAGGAAAGAAAAATAGCATGGAAATTAAACTAATTTTGAAACAAAAACATGTAATTCTATATTGCTGTGATAACCCATGTCTCGACTTCCCTTGCCTCTTTTTCTTCTAAATTAAATGTGTCTGATGCTGCACTCTTAATGTCCCGGCTGGTACATTACCGTAAGGAACTATATACACAGACCAGATAACTCAAACTGCTATGCAACATTTTGACTCGTGTTTTGTTTCAAGATTTTAACTGAAAAACGTTGGTTTCCTAGGTAACGTAATATATGCGATAATCTTACAAAGTAAGTACACTTAGTTAGAAAGTGTTCACGTCAGCTTTGTAAGAAAATGGTGTGCCTTAACTCTCCAAGCCTAAGGTTACATTTTTGTTTTACACTCTTTCAATCTGCAGGGTCAATGTACCAGTTCTGTCCAATAAACGAGGCAATATCATGTTTTGAATTGCTAATTACTGGTAATCTTACAGTATTAAACTTACCAGAACAGTCGCTAATCGGATTTCAGATTTATCCAACCGACTATATATTGCTTTATTTGAAGCCTGTATACAAACTATTTGCTGGCTTATAATTGCTGCATTTTTTCTATAGTGAATTGTATCTGTTTTGCAGTTTTTGATTATACAACAAAATGTTATGTATGTTACTGTCTTCAGAATCGCAAGACTGAGTAGCTGGACATAATCATTAAAGGTGCAGATATATGCTTTTAGAAATAAACAAGCAGCAAAACCTGCTGTGCGTGTATGGAATTTGCCAAGTCTCCAATTATTAGCATTTGCAATATTCTGAGTTTCGTCACGTATAAAACGTACCTCATGAAGTCCCTAAATTAGTCATAAGCTGATAGTTCCAAGAAAACAGTGTTTTTTAAGAACTGCCAGGATATTAACTTCATAATTGTTCTCTGAGAGACAATGAAGAAATTCTGTAGGTCGAATTATAATGGACTAACTCATAAATTAAAGTTATTTACGTTACTACTAGTAGTAATGAATGATGAAAATAAAACGGTACTAAAATGTATTTTCTAATACTTTATGATGATTCTATGGAGAAACTGCATTTGAAAATAAACAAGAGGGCCATGAGGCCCTGAATCGCTCACCTGGGCAATTGGCAAGGTGGCTTTTTCTTATCATGTCTGAAATTGTCAAAATATAAGTCTTGGGTCAAAAGTCAAAGAATGACCATGACCGCTTGTACTCATAAATCTTTATATACTCATCAAGATAACCATATATACCATTTTTAGGCCAAAATCTTCAAAACTTTCCACAAAATCTTATGTTCTAGCATTTTCCCATATTTGACCATGCCGCAAAAAAGGTCAGGGTAAACCCAAGGTCACCATTTGAACACTCTTTGTGGTACTCTAGTACTCCATGCTACTTACCAAGTTTCAAGGCCATAGGTGTATTGGTTCTGGAGAAGAAAAATATTAAAGAATTATACCATAAGTGGTAACGGTGGCCATGTTGGTCATGTGACCTGGACCGTTTGAAATTTTTTTCATTCAATCAACCCCTGGAGGCTCTATATGAAATGTGTTTACAATTGGCCCTTTGACTTTTGAGGAAATGGTTACGAATATCAAAATATGAGCGATCTGGATCAAAGGTCAAGAAATGACCTTGACCTCTTGTACTCATAATTCTTCATGACCTCATTAAGACAGCTGTATATACCAATTTTTAGGCCAAAATCTTCAAAACTTTCCATGAAATCTTATGTTCTAGGATTTTCCCATATTTGACCTTGCCGTAAAAAAGGTCAAGGTCAACACAAGGTCATAATTTGAATTATCTTGATAGTACTCAAGTACCCAATGCTACATACCAAGTCTCAAGGCCATTGGTTAATTGGTTCTGGCGAAGAAGGTTTTTAAAGGTTTTTACCATATATGGGCAAAGTGGCCATGTTGGTCATGTGACCATGACGGTTAGAAATTTTTTTCATTCCCTCAACCCCTGGAGGCTCTATATTAGATTTGGTCACAATTGGCCCAGTGGTTTTTGAGGAGATTGTTTGAAATTGTCAAAATATGAGAGTACTGGGTCAAAGGTCAAAGAATGACCTTGACCTCTTGTACTCACAAATCTTCATGTACTCATTAAGATGACTGTATATACCAATTTTTAGGCTAAAATCTTCAAAATGTATCATAAAATCTCATGTTCTAGCATTTTCCCAAATTTGACCTTGCCGTAAAAAAGGTCAAGGTCAACACAAGGTCATAATTTGAACAATCTTGATAGTACTCAAGTACCCAATGCTACATATCAAAACTCAAGGCCATCAGTCAACTGGTTCTGGAGAAGAAGATTTTTAAAGGTTTTTACCATATAAGGGCGTGGTGGCCATGTTGGTCATGTGACCTGGACGGTATGAATAAATTTTTGTTCCCTCAACCCCTGCAGGCTTTATATGAAATTTGGTTTCAATTGGCTAAGTGGCTATTGAGTAGATTGTTAGAACTTGTCAAAATATAAGAGTTCAGGGTCAAAGGTCAAAGAATGACCTTGACCTCTTATACTCGTAAATCTTCAAGTAGTCATTAAGATGACTGTAGATACCAATTTTTTAGCCCAAAATCTTCAACAGTTTCCAAGATATCTTATGTTGTAGCATCTTGCCATATAAAAGCATAAGGAAGCAAATTTGACCTTACCGTAAAAAAGGTCAAGGTCAACCCAAGGTCATAATTTGAACAATCTTGGTAGTACTTGCGTACCCGATGCTACATACCAAGTTTCAAGGCCATCGGCCTATTGGTTCTGGAGAAGAAGATTTTTTCAGGTTTTTACCATATATGGGCATGGCGGCCATGTTGGTCATGTGACCAGGACCGTTTGAACAACTTTTCGTTCCTAAGGTCCCAGGAGGCTCTATATGAAATTTGGTTACAATTGGCCCAGCGGTTTCAGAGGAGAAGTCGTTTGAAATTGTGGACGGACGGACGACGGACGACGGACGGACGGACGGACGACGGACGACGGAGCCTTACCATCCTATAAGCTCCCCCGGAGCCGCTGGCTCAGGTGAGCTAAAAAGTAGTTTACCTTGAAATTATGATTTTGAAATAAAAACACATAGGTAACGTATATAATCGATGCTTATGGCCAAATAGTCGTTAGAAAATTTGACAACATGCGCTTTTCCATTGTGAACAATCCATTGACAAAGTTTTTACATGTAGATATTGCCAAAAAAATAAGACACATGCCCACGGGAACTGCATATGCCTGCGGACTATAAGCATGTTTTAAATTAAAACGATAACATTTTGAAATTTGGCGGCCTTCTTGAAAATGGATGATTTTTAAGTGGCCCGCGATCATTTTTGAATCTGGGCCATGTAAGGAACATTTAGTGAAAATTTCATGCTTGTATCATCAAGTGAAGTATTTCCTTGAATTTTCACTCTAAGCAGCTCCACTATTATACTACCTTGAGCCTTCGGCTTGCTAACATTAGGGAACATGATATTATCTTGTGATTGCGAGAAAATGCCTTGTGCTGTCAAAATAATACGTTGAGGTGTATGAGTAACACCCCCCCACACACACACACCCTGCGTCCACCGGCCCCTCCCGTTTTTCGCCATATTTTGTTTTGTGACTTTTGCTACGACTTTTGTGACTTCGTGTTTGCTTTTCTGGGTGACAAAACCGTTCTAAAATGGAGTCGAATTTTACAGGAAAGCATTTGCTCCTAGAGGATCATATTCTATTCTTTAAGAGTTTTCTTCAGTTGCAAAGGGGTGCAGAAATTACAGTAGATGAGTTGCTGTCCTTCCTTGAAAATGTTCATATTTATCTTAGGCCTGAAATTTTGGATTTTCCTTTATCAGATAAAAAAAAGTGTGCTCGTCATGGTCTGCCCTAGGGGCACATTATTTATTGTAATAGACTTTACTAAATGTGAATTAGGACGCTTGTATTTATCATGTCAGAGAATTCCAGCACAGTGGGCTGATAACGTCTAAATGACGTCGTACTGACGTCCATGCGACGTCATTTCGTCGCACCGACGTCATTTCAACATCGTGTGCCTGCTAAATGCAAAACCATACACTAAAAATATCCCGTAGATTTTACGGTAAAGACCTGACAACTGGCTGCTAGCCCTTTACCGTAAAAAATACGGAATTGTACAGTAACATTTTTAGATGGAAAATGGCTGCATTGTGTAAAGCATTTGACTTTTTTTTTATTGATTATTGATTATAAAGACATGCCTATTAGGTTGTTATACATTCTAGTCGGTTTCCATAATGAAACCTTACGGTACTATCTCGTACATTTTACGGTAAAGGGCCGGGCAGCCAGTTGCCAAGTGTTTAATTGTAACTTTACAGTGTACAGACCAAGGTTGGACATGACACATATGAGAAAGAAAAGTAACCCTCAGAGCACAAAAAATGTAGACTACGAAATTGACGTCTGCAAATTAAAAAAAAAAGATTTTTGTCCAAGCCATATTATATTGTAAGGGCAAAACAGTATAGATCTATATAAGGCGGTCTCATCTGGATCTATGCTGTTAGTAAATCCGATTACATGTACATTCAATTTTTAGCACTATAAATGTTAAATAAAAAAAATCCCAATCTACGTGGAGCGATCGAAAAGTTCTGAGCCTTGCCCTAAGATACTTCTAGTAAATCTGCGCATGCGTGCTTAACGCGAATGTAATTAGTTGTCGGTTACTCGCTTTCGATGGAAGTTTCAAAAATATTTAGCGAAAATTTCCTTTTTTACAGCACCTTAAACGCAAGAGGGATGGCATATTTTTAAAATAACATTTAAAATCTATTTGTCTTGCCTTACTTTGAAAAATCATGAAAAATCATTCTTCACATTCTACAAGATTTAAACGGTTCATGTTGTAGTCCATAAAAATCTGATGATTTGTCAATAGTTTGATGGAAATGCAACTTGAAAATTTTGTCATCTGATGGCTTTACCGTAAACTCTTAAATATTGCAACCCTGAAATTTAGAGACCCATATCCTACTTTCGTGTTTGTTAGGAACATGGTGAGCAAAATCAAAGTTTACACACATATAAACATTGACATCTTACTTGTTTTTTGTCAAAAAGAGTTGAAAGATATCCGCTTCCGTGCACGCAGAGCATGCGACTCCGATTGTGCCCTGTCTGCAAAAACTCTCAAAATAGACACTTCTGAAAATCAAAATTTTGCTTTTTATTCTGAAATGGAATAAATTTATGTTTGCATATATCATCAATTACCGGGATGCTGTAGGACATATACTTGCAAAAATCATTTGCAAATGAATGACTCTGCTTAATTAAGTTGTGGTCGGTCAAAGAGTTATATATTGCACTCATGGGGGTAACTGTAAAAGGTGAAGTGTTATCAATTGGTATTTAAGATAAATTCCCGATATTTGGTGATTGTGGCTCTGTAGAATGGCTGTTTAAAATCAATAACTAAATTCGCTCTAAAGGTTTCAAAACTTGGTGGGGCTTATGCATAGAACTGTTCGATCGCTCCTCGTAACACTGTGTGCCTCATGAAAACTTTATAAAAAATAAAAATAATAAAATAAAGAAAAAATATAAATAAACACAAGTAAAATATTCTGTTACCACTGGAATTGAATATTTTAAAAATGAGACTTTGCCTTTTCATTGACAGGCTCTGAAGCTGGACCTCTTTCAGAAGACGAGCATTCAACCAGTGCAGGGGTTATCGTAGGAATTGTAGTATCGCTTTTGGTGTTTGGGTGTCTGCTTTTTGCACTTGTATGGGTCTGTTACAAAAGGTAAGAGCTACTGTAAAATTTAAGTATTGGGACAGAGAGGTCTTACCAAACAGTGCAGACCCAGATCAGACTGCTTACAAAGAAGCAGTCTGATCGGGGTCTACACTATTTGGCGTTCCGTCTGCATCTTCTGGAGGCAATACCGAATTATTGAATTATTGTAAAACCAAACTGTTCCAATATTTGGATAATCATGGGAAATATTTCGGGTATGCCAATTTTTAGGTTATCACCTCACACCCCAAACCCACGATCAATATTCGTAAACACAGGGTATAATCGATTCCGCTAATTTTCGCTTCCTGCAGAGACTGTACATCATATTTGGCTTCCGCCGAGACTGTCCGCGAACTCTTGCTTCCTGCAGAGACTACTGTCCTCGAATAATGGCTTCCTGCCGAGACTGTCCGCGTGATTCTGCTTCCTGCCGAGAGCGTCGGCAGGAAGCAGAATCACGCGGACAGTCTCTGCAGGAAGCCATTTATCATGTACAGAAGTCTCGGCAAGAAGCTAGAGATCGTGGACAGTCTCGGCGGAAGCCAAATACGATGTACAGTCTCTGCAGGAAGCGAAAAGTAGCGGAATCGATTATACCCTGTGAGGGTGGAAAATATATATCTATAATTTCCTCCCATTTTTACTTCCAATATCATCTCAAAACAGATGAAAAAACTGGCGTTGGAGAATCGAAAATTGGCTGAAAAGAAACTAGAACTCGCCCAAAGTTTTATAACTACCTCAGTTTTTATTCAGAAAGAGCATCTACGTCACAAACGTAGGTTTGTTTCATAAACATGGGGCTGTTAATAGTGTTAGACTATTGGTTGCAACGGGAATCCAAGTTTGCGTTTTGATACATACAGGTTGCCTTTAATGAAGGTATGAATTTCATTTTTCTGAGGTTTATCGAAGTGTAAACTACATTGGGTCACGTGCAAAGTGAATGAACCCCGAAGGGGTTCATGTAAACTTTGCTAGTGACCCAATGTAGTTTACACTTCGATAAATCTCAGAAAAAATAAAGTTCATTGCTTATATTTACATTCATTTCAATCAAAACCTCGATGAAAAATCATACATAAGCGCTAAAATTGAAACAGTAAAACATGTACACGCAGTTTTTCTGCTAGCAGCGGAACAGCGTGAATGACGTCATGGCGTCGCCATTGTCCAATCACACTGTAGAGAGCCATTGTTTATTTTGACGTCATTGACGTCGCGTGGCTCAATGTAATTATTGGAATGTAAACTACATTAGGTTCCAATGGTTTACTATAGGGCTTTTCAGTAAATACACCAAGAATGTAAATATTAGTCATTAGATGATAAGATACACAATTCAGCACATTTTCTTCTGCAGGTAAACACAAGCCTGTTATAGGATTAAATACAAATATGTTAAATTTAGATATAAGAAAGTTTATCCGATTTATCCTGAAGAGCCGAACTTCAAACCATTCAACTCTCGATATCGCAAAGGCGAAGTTCATGTTAAATTACTGATATATAGAGAATACCATGTAAGTGTCTTTTAATATCAAGTTTATCAGGCGAGACCAGCAACAGCGTAGGAATGGCGAGGCTTGCCGAGCCAGTCCGACGTGTTTCTGGTCGAGCCTGATAAACTTGATATCAAAAGACACTTACATGGTTTTCTATTTATCATGCATCATTAGAAGATTTTAAGGCGTAAAGAGAGTCAGACAAATGAAAAGCAAACGCAGTTTTGTTCGAACTTGCTGACGTCGCGAATGCTTTATGACGTAAGTCGTTGACGTCATTTAACCAATCGAACGTTGTTATCAGGACCAACGTCAGTCTATAGCCAATCGTCTTCAGAGATCGCTTCTAAAGGCATGACCTGATAACATTCGCGCAAGCGCAGTTCTACAATGACATGATATCACATCATGTTATCATACCCCTGTTATCAGGTGAGTTTTGCAGCAGATGCATGATAAATCTCAAAGTAAATCTTCTGTTTCCAGAAAATTTACTTTGAGATACAAGAAGTTTGAGATGACAGGAGCTGAAATGTAAAAAAGAAAACAAGTCCCAAACTATACCCTTTGTTATAAGTGGGCACTTTTTAGATATCAGTGTTTGAGATAACGAGTGTCAGCTATACCGGTTTAAAAGAGTAGACCCAGATTACACTGCCCCTCGTCCAACATTTTAAGGTACATGGGTATGCCAATGTGTTTTCCGCCATTTTTACTAAAGGTGACAGTTTCTGCTCGCTGATTTCTTCTAAACTGGGCTCTAGTCTTCAAGAAAAAACATTCACTTCTACTCTGCAGAGTAATTTTATTTTTCTTAAAGATTTGACAACCATTGTCAAATGGTAGAGAATGATAATAAATGGTGGAGTTGCTTACCATGAAAGGGTAGACTTTTGAACTAAATAGGGGAGAGTATGGTAACCTCGGACAGCGGGTAAATTCGGACAGTGACATTTTTCCTTTATATGTCAGTTGTGTGGAACTAAAACAAAACAATAACTAGCAAAACAGTGAAAATCCTGATGAGACGGCTCATTATGAGCCGTCTCATCTGGGTTTTCATTGTTTGCAAGGGTATGTCCGAATTCACCCGACTGTCCGAAGTTACCCGACTCTCCCCTAGATCACAACAGAAAGAAAAATAGAATTTTCATAGCTCTAAGATGAAAACAAACCAGTACAAGTTTCCAAGCCGGCACACAACATTGACACAACGTTGATACAACAACGTCGTTTCAATACGACGATGTTGCTTCAGCGTTGTGTGTCTACTGGAATGGTCCCAGCAGGTACAGGACGTCGCACTGACGTCAGTATGATATGAGCCGCAACACTAGAAAACCAACAAAGTGGTTGTGCGCCCAGTGCAGACTCAGATCAGCCTGGGCATCCGCCAAGTCTAATCAGACCCTTTGCTAAGCGCTCAAAGGGTAGCTAAGAGTCTAAGCTAGCTCCATGCGGACAGTGAAGACTCTGATCAGACTGGGCGGATGCCCGAGCTGATCTGAGTCTGCGCTGGGTGCACAACCACATTTGTTTTCTTGTGCCGCGGCTCATATCATTTCAACGTCATGTACCCGCTGGGTGTAGTGGTTGAATATTTATAGTAAAAGCAATTCTTATTTTGTAGACAATTGAAACAGAGAACTCACAATCAGCCTCAAAGTCAGGATTCTGCACTCCCAGACACAGGTCCTAACGGAACATTTTATAGGGTCTCTTTACCGGAATATCTTCCATCAAATCGAACGAATTCTCACTCGTCACTACAACATCTAAACCGCACAGAACAAAATAGTGATATGCAACCTACTGAACAAAGTAGTGATGTGCAACCTCAAGAGCCAGCGGTTGACAGCTCACATATTAGTGCGCCACCCGAGTATAATACTTTAATTCCACAAGAACCAGGAGTGGAACCACCTTCTTATGAACAAGTTATTAGCCATCCAACACAATTCAGACCATCGGAAGAATCTGAATCCGTTTAATCTCAGAGTTTTTGATAAGAGGGGCTGGGAAAGGGGGAGGGGGTGCGGGGTGCACAACATTTGTTTTTGATAAGAGGGAAGGAGGAAGGGGAGTACAACATATGTTAATGGATAAATACACATACAACAAGTGGCTTATTTAGACTCAGAGAGTTAATATGCACAATTTTCGAAATACATGAACTGTCATGTACTGGTTAAAGGTGGTGATTTTCACTGATTTGGGACAAAGACAAAAATCTGCATTAAATGCTGAAAATACAACAGATCTTCCCAAAACTTAGCAGATGCCTTCTTTATGTTGTTTCTCACAATTCAGAATCCCAAAATGCAGGACATGTTGATGTTAAAAAGGATTTATATAAGAAAAGATCAAAGGGTAATTTTGTGCGAATAAATCTAAAAAAAGACCATCATTATTGAAAATGTAACTAGGTCTGATCATAGATTAATGTATTATGAAGAGCGTCCTAGCAATTATCTTTTCCATTTTCTTTGCACGTTATCAGGCTGCGCAGATAAAAAAGATGTGGCCTGTGTCCAAATACTTGTCTCAAAAATACATAGCAGAGTCAGTTTTCAATGTTGAATAATTTCAATAATATACCTGTCTTGGTCATTGTAATGTAATATTTATACTGTGAGTATAGATATACCTGACCTACCTGTATTAATGAATGCAAGCACTATACATGCACTTATATACATGGTCAGACATTTGAGGAAAAGGCTTCTGTTTTTATCTGCGCAGCCTGATAACCTGTAAAGAAAGTGGAATAAATAATTGCTAGGACGCTCTTCATAATACATTAATTTATGTTCAGACCTATATCTTACATTTTCAATAATGATGGTCATTTTTTAGATTTATTCGCACAAAATTACCCTTTGATCTTTTCTTATATAAATCCTTATTAACATCAACATGTCCTGCATTTTTATATTCTAAACTGTGAGAAACAACATAAAGAAGGCATCTGCTAAGTTTTGGGAAGATCTGTTGTATTTTCAGCATTTTATTGACATTTTTGTATATACCACAAATCACCACCTTAATATGCGGTATGGTTAAAATGCACTGGCAATTTGCTTTTGCCGCCATGTCAATATGGGAGGCATATTTTACAGATTAGCGTTTGCTTCTCTTGTACATGTTGCTGATCCCTTTTTAGTGGGAACTCATGACTCTTTAAAGACAGAACTTCTCTCTCTCTCTCTCTCTCTCTCTCTCTCTCTCTCTCTCTCTCTCTCTCCTATCAGAGTATCAGAAGAATGTGGATCTGTATCTTGATAGCTGAAGAGGTTCGGAGGGAGGTGGTGCTTGGTTTGGGGAGCGGGGGTGGGGCGGGAGGGGAGTGCACCATATTGAACTTTTATAGTGAAATGAGAATAATTTTGCAAGCCTATCGTGGGGAAATTAGTATTCTCATTATGTTCTGGCCATAAACAAACCGGTGAATCTTACGATCATGTGTCTATATGATGTCAACAATTGCATGTGGGCTATATCAAATGAAGCGCGACATGACAAAACCAACAAAGTGGCATGTGCGTCCAACAAAGACTTAGATCAACCCGGGCATCCGCCCAGTCTGAGCAGTCTTCGCTGTCCGCATGGCGGTAGCTGTGGCCCTTAGCGACCCTTTAAGCGCACAGCGATGATTCTGATCAGACTGGGCAGATGTCGAGGCTGATCTGAGTCTTCGCGTGGCGCACCTGCCACTTTGGTGGTTTTTTCCTGTCGCGGGTTAAATATGAACATTCTAAATTTCGATAGGAGCTGTGAAACCTGTTAAGAAAGATTTCCTTATTAATAGCATGGGGAGACAAAATTTGACGAATTCATAGAACGTTTGATAAGAGGTTGTTTATTCTCAGACTCAAATTCACGCGACAGGTCATTGTCACCCTATATATCAAACATGGCCATTATGTCTGAAAAAACTTGGAACGAAATCTGTTACGTAAAAATAAGAAAACATGAGTAACAGCACAGAGAGAAAGAAAAAATAAGAAGTACAAGGAAGAATAAACAACTGCTTGTCAGTCTCTAGTCAAAGTGCCAGATAAGGTGGTGTTCTGAGAATAATTCTGAGATAATTTTTATCATTTCTTAACGAAAGCATACGTTGTGATCCATTCATTAGAACAATTTATATAAGAACATATCTTAGGGTAAGCGGCGCTAAAATCTAAAAAATAACAGACATTATTGAAAATGCATTTAGGTCTGAAGGCACTTCAATGCAGAGAGAGTAAGGTCCTATCAGTCATACACAAATCACGTGTATCAAATTGAACTGGTTAAGAAGTAAAATGTTCAGCATGTAAATGGATGCATTCATTAAACTATAGGGTAGACAGGTTTACCTGTATTACATATAAAGAATAAAAACTATATTACTTTGACCATACAGGTGTGTAAGTGAAATAATTCAACCTTGAAAAAGTAGACTCACCTGTGTTTTCTACATCATTTTGTCCAAAATTTGGACACAGGCTACTTTTTTTATTTGTTCAACCTGATAACTTGTGCAAGAGTTGGAAGAAAGTAATTGACAGACCTGCAGACCTAAATGCATTTTCAATAATGGTACGTGGTTATTTCATTAGGTTTGCACCGGAAATGGCATAGTTCTGACATCTGCGCTATATATGGCGTAGGTTAATCCTCTAAGTGATTACCAAACCATGTGGTTGTGTATTTATGTATCTTTAACCCATTTACTCCCAGTGGACAATTCTATCTTATCAAACGGGTTAGTCGGTCCATTTATCAAATAAGGAGTGTCTGATTTAGTTTATTTTCATTATTTTTATTTCCTATCAAAGAAACCTATCCATTTCTCTTATGCAAACACTGACGCGTCTGATCTGGATATGCACTATTAGCCAGTGTCCCGTTTCTCAGACCTTTAATGGGAAAATTTGTTAAAACACTAGCAAATTGTGTAGATCCTGATCAGACGCCGCTGCTTGTCGCGTCTGTTTGCCAGTGTCCCCTTAATGGGCAACTAGGCATGGATATTTTTAGAATTTTTGCTGTAATACACGTAATCATTCATTACAGGGTGTAAAGAAAGTTCGAAGACATTACCATATTGCTTATAACTTCAGAAATTAGATTCATTAAATCTGAAAGCTTCACAGGTTTCAAGAACTAGTCACATGTATGTACATGATTGTGTAAATTTGTACTACTTATACTCCTCAGCTCGTGTCATAACGCGTATGCATAATTTGGCTTAACTGCCTTGTCCAGTGTACATTTGCTCATAGATCCTCATACATACATATGGATGCAATAGTTCCTCATATATACATGTACATGGACTTTCATATATTTTTGGTAAAAAAATTGCGAATGAATAAAAGAACAGGCAAAAGAATAGACAAACCATTTGGTTACCTGATTTACTGCCGAGCGTTCCATAACATAGACCTTTGCAAAGTGTTTACCCAGATTAAAAAGTGCAGAAACTGGCATCCGATCTGAGTCTACTCTGGTTTTATAATTTCTTCAGAAAAAAAAAACACTCCTGAAGTTGAAGTCTGGCCTGAAGGTTATACATTCTCAAACTCAAAATAAAGCGCACTGATTGGCTGCTTCCGAGCACATGCTCGGAAGCAGCCAATCGGAAGCACATGCTCGGAAGCAGCCAATCAGTGTGCTTAATTTTGAGTTTGAGATTATTCTCAAGTTTTATAACCTCGAACCCTGGTTGTGGGACTACAACAGATGTGTACGTTTGTTCCTTCAATTTCCAGCCTATCCCCCCTCCAACCTAACCCACTTAAATCTCTTTTAAAAGCACTTCACTAATGTCAGGATGATTGAAGGGTGATAATGAAAGGCTGTTTGCATTGGAACCTCTTTTGGATTGAAAAGATTTCCGCCTCCAACAGGAATTAAATCCGGGACCGCTAGGTCAGCAGGCGAGCGCTTATCCCACTGAGCTACCAGCGCTTCTCGCGTATCGTGGAATAACCCCCCGGCTGACCCATGGCTCATAATCTCAGATCTGTTCTAAGTATAATTCAGCCTGTACCTGAAAATCCATAAAATGGTATAGATTTGCTATTACAGCGAAGGCCTAGCCGGCGGGTTAGCGGGTTAGCGGTTTCGTTTCATTCAAGGTGAGGTTATCATCAATAGCAAACGCTCCATAATGCCCGCTCTGAGTTACCAATAAACCATTTTTCGAGGCGCAGCCTCGTATAATTTCGATATTGTTCCACATTTCACAAGATTCCATTGGTCAAATAACGCGTATGTCAAGATTTAGCCAATAATATTAAAGGTCAATGAATATTTAATCTTCGTTTTTTCTCGTTGTACTGCACTGCGAATACTAGCACTCTGTCTTATATTAATTCAAAATGTTTCTCTTGTTTGTAATTTTACAATAGTAATGTTATCGAAAACATACGCCTATATTCAAAACTTTTTTTCGTCGTAGATCTACTTTCGATTTCTACTTTCGGTTGAATACACACACAAGCAAACAGTGCAACATGTTGATAACTATTTTGAAATCAGGTCAATTTCAAGATTGACCTCGGTCCATTTTGGAATTCCAAATTGGACAGCTCAATTTTGAGATACGTCGTTGTCGCTACCCAGTGTCAAAATTTCGGTTGTGGGTGCCTACCAACATAGCTTACTTATTCATGAAAGTTATTGTCAAATCTTCAACTAGAGACATATAACAAAACACACTTCCATTTAATCTGCGCCGATTATCTTTTTTTTAAAGATTTTTCTTGTTTTAAATCATTTCTGTTTAAGAAAACAATCAGCTCTAGCAGTGAATTGTTGGGTAATAATTCACTGTTTGGAGGTCAGTTGTAAAGTAGATCATGATCACGAGCGCGGTCCAAATCGCCTTTTGCCAAAGAACATTTCGTCTGTATGTCGCTCATGTAAAATATAAAACCAACAAAATAACTTGACTGTTGCTGGCTTAGTTGTTGATGTTGTGTTGGAACTGCCACACGTCTAAGGTTACATGTTGGGCGGTCAGCCAACCAATCCTCATTGTTTTGTGCAACACAGACAGGCCCCAATCAAAATTCAACAGCATATCGAAACCCGAACACCAACAAGAAATGTGCATCTCAACATGCGCATCCGTACAATCTGATCAGCACATTCGATAGCTTACATCGACTTGACTAATACATATTATAATACACACTTCTATTTAATCTAAGCCGATAAAGATATTTCTCGTTTACACTGCAGTTATGTGCAACTTTTGCGAAAACTCGTTTTGTTACTGTAATCATGTATTTTAGACAAGTCCTTGCCAAATATATAAACCTATTTTATCATATGACGTCGCATCTGAGAGTGTAATAAAGCCATGCATTAAAAACGGTAATCAGCTTGTGGATTAAATATGCAAATTACGTCGTAACGTCAATAAAACGTCGCGTTTTCTAATGGCGAAATCGTGACGTTTTAGTGCAAAATTTGGTATAAAAATGCGATTTTAGTGCCATATGATAAATGGAATCTTGCATTCGTGCTCATTTATTATTAAATATATTAATCTTGTTGGGGAAAGAGATAAGATGCTCGGCAGAGCCTCGCATCTTATCTTTTTCCCCAACTCGTTTAATAAATTCAATAATACATGACCACTCATGTAAGATCCTCTATCTAATATGCAAGTGGACTATTCTACCTTTATAAGTTGGATATGTCCATTCATAATTCTAGGGGTATCTGATTGTTTTGTTTTATCATATTTTATGGAAGTTGCTGTGAATTTAATGCGAACTAGAGGTGGCAGTAAGCATGGCTTACTAAATACCCCCCGCAATTAACAATTAGGCGTGTAGCTTTGTCATCTAAGTTTTACATACACACACCAAACATGGTATGACAACTACAAACAAATCTAGCTCATCCCCATAATCCTACCAGGATTACTGAACATGTCTACTCTAATCTAATGCTGGCTCCAGAGGGCAAATCTGGAAGAACCTGTTGTAAAAATGGTCAAAAAAAACCTTATAAAAAATAGAGCAAATACTATCA
The DNA here is from genome assembly GCA_963989385.1 of Ctena decussata. Lineage (NCBI taxonomy): Eukaryota > Metazoa > Mollusca > Bivalvia > Lucinida > Lucinidae > Ctena > Ctena decussata. Next base: position 39,415,821 of record OZ022504.1, on the reverse strand, counting down.
AAATGGGGCATTATTAAAAAAAATGCTGAAGTTTCAAACCTTAAACTCAGAGCACATCTGTATACCAATATGTGTTCACATAATATCGGTCAAACAGTTTAGGAAAAGTAGCTACAACAAACATTGTTTTCGAAAACTACAAAGGAGCAGAACCAAGGAGAAAAACTGATCAATATGTGACAACTCTTTCCTTCTCCAGTATCTATGTACCGCATCTGAATAAAATGGAAGCCGAAATGGCCGAAGAGCCTTCAAAATAGTGCAAATCATATAAAAAGGGACATAACTCATGCAAAAAAGGGTCAGATTTTTTAATCAAAACCTTAATGCACATCTTCATACCAATATGTGTTCACATACTTAATTTCAAGAAAATCTGTTATATGGTTTTGGAGGAGTAGCGATAACAAACTTTTCTTGCGAAAATTACAAAGGGGAATACTTCAGCAGGAAAACCTTTCCGGGAAAATCCTGAAAAATACATATGAGCCGCGACACGAGAAAACCAACAAAGTGGTTGTGCGCCCAGCGCAGACTCAGATCAGCCTTGGCATTCACTCAGTCTGATCAGACTCTTCGTTGAATGCTCAAAGGGTAGCTAGGGGCCTAAGCTACCTCTATGCCGACAGCGAAGACTCTAATCAGACTGGGCGGATGCCCAGGCTGATCTGAGTCTGCGCAGGGCGCACAACCACATTGTTGGTTTTGTCGTGTCGCGGCTCATAACAACTCTTTTCTTATGCTGCATCTATGTATAGGTTAGAGGCTATGAAGAGAAATCTTCGCAATTAAGAACCTGAAGCGAGCGTAGCCAGCGGAAGGTTCTTAATTGGGAAGATTTCTCTTCATAGCCTCTAACCGGCTTAGTGTTTGCCCCAGATAATTAACTGATCCTGGTCTGCCCTGTTTTCCAACATCTTTCAGATAATCTTTGTTTGAGAGATATTTTGGGTTTAAAAAAAAATAATAAAGAAATAGTAATGATAAATAAAAAAAATCCCAAAATGACCACTCTCCAATGTACTTTGATTATAGTAATGATGCAATGTCAAAACAAGATGCAATATCATGACAGTCCCAAAATAGCTTGGCGAGGAGGGGCTTAATTAGAATACTGCTTTTAAAGCTTTTGCCATGCTTTCATTTAGCTTGGAGAGGAGGAGCATAATTAGAATACTGCTTCTAGAGTGAGGGTCATGCTGTCATTTATAATTTGTGTTCATGTTCAGATGACTTTGCTCATTCCCATTCATTCAGTTTTTGGAGCTCGAACATGGCTGGTCACTTTGATTTTCCTTTGTTGAATGAGGATTCTTTTCTTCTCATTACACAAATCATAGTTATTTGATTTGTGTTACGAGATGCATCTTATTACAGAGGAACATATAAGAGGAGTATTTTGTGATAATTTGGGATTATTTTTATTTCTCCATGAAAAACGTATGTTGTGGATATTCGTTAGAACTGCCTTTTCGAGGCAATTCTAACTAATATCTACAACATGCTTTAAAACAATGCTGTGGGTACCCACAGAACTGCCTCATCGAGGCGGTTCTAATAAGTATCCACATGTTTTTACAATATTATGTGTTTATTTTAAAAATGTTATGGATAGCCATAGAACCGCCTCGTCGAGGTGGTTCTAATGAGTAACCATAAAATACTTTTTATGGAGAATACTGCCAAATACTCCCCTTCATCTGTTCCTCTGTAATGAGAAAAAACCTCATTGAGAAATCTACATCGACTTTAAATCAATTTGACCTGTCATGGTGAAGCTATTTTTAGACGTGACAAGCCACAGAAGACTGTACATTTCTGATCACTTGAATTTTCAAGTCTTCGGTGAAGACTCTCTTCATGGATAAGTGATGAGTCTACACCAATAAATCTATTGAAAATTTGAAAATTCGGGTGATCTGATTGGTTTATTATCTGGGGCAAACACTAAACTAATAAATCTACTGAAAATTTGAAAATTCGGGTGATCTGATTGGTTTATTATCTGGGGCAAACACTAAAAACCAAATGTGAACAAAATCGAAGCAAAAATGACAAAAACCCTATAAAATAGGGCAAAAAAATAAAAAAGGGGCATAACTCAGGCAAAAAGGGGCAGATTTTAAAATCGTAACCCTAATGCACATTTTCATACCAATATGTGTTCACATACTAAATTTCAAGAAAATCAGTCAAACCGTCTTGGAGGAGTTGCGATACACTTTTTTTTTACGAAAAATACAAAGGGAAGTAACTCCGCACTAAAACCCTTCCAGGAAAAAACTGAAAAATACGTATCAACTACATGTATTTTCTTATGCTGCGTCCATGGACAAAATTTGAAACAAATCGGAGCAAATTTAAAGTGTTGCGGACGGATGGACGGGCGGAAGGACGGGCAGAAGGACAACGTCAAAACAGTAAACTCCCCCCCCCCACCCCTCAAACCTCTTAGTTAGAGAAACCTCTATCTGCAAAATATAAAAGTGACCAATTTGAAATTTTTGATAAGTGTCCGAATATGAAGGTTCATATTCTCAGTTAATATTAGTTTAAACATATTTTGTTCTCAAAATCATATCTTATACATATCCACATACACAAAATTACATTTTTTAAAGTGAATAGGATCTGAACGAAAGCTATACTGGCGTGCGACCAGTGGTGGCCGCGTACCAGTGGTGGCCGTTTGCATTTTGCACGCGCAATTACGTATTTGATCCGTCTCATATTTGGCCATTTTGTAAAAGGAAACCAAAGGAACTCCCACATAAAAGACTGGTTAAATTATCTCCCCGGAAGGCAAAAGGTTAACAATTTCCTAAAGCTACCCTCATACAACATTATTGCCTTGCCGGGGATCACAACCCTTGATACACACATAATTAAATACAGAAATAAACATGAACAAATTGCTTTATAAATGATAACCTATGACTAAAAAGGTACAACCTGCAACCAGCCTGCAAAAAAGCATCTAAATTCTTGTAAATGACAGCACACGTGTAACCTTTATTCATGTTTGTTTTCGACGTAATGTAGCGTGCGCCTACGAAATGACTACGTCAGAGTTTTAAAGTCCGTTTCTGGTTGTTGCTTATATTCTATCTGTGCTGAACGCGCTAAAACTATTTAACTCTGACAAAGACCACAGACTTACAATGACATATCATCAAAGTTTAAATCCACAACAAGGTTTTGAAAAATGCATCATTCAACGCATAGCATTCGTGACGGCCATCACTGGTACGCCACGCTCGTATTTCAATGCGTTTTGGTGACCTAGTTTGAGGATCTGTCACAGGCACAAGTTATAGTCTATTTCAAAAAATAAATCAGTATTATAACGACAGTTACCCCTAGTTTATTAAACCAAAATATAGAATCACTAATCACTATATGTCCGTTACAAGATAAAAAGAGTAACAAAAAGACGGCCATCACTGGTCGCCAGCCAGTAAGCTTACTGAGTGCATCTCCATGAAGAGCATAATATTTAAGATGCCAAGGTGGGTTTTTAAATATGTATCATTGATATTATGTTGATGGATAATAGACATATACTCGCCAAAATTAGTTCCGCCGCAGTTTTAATTGTGATATTGACGGTTTCAGGTATAATATTTTCGAAGTATGTTGTTTTCCATTTGTTGCCCGAACATTTCTCCATGGGAAAGTTTTTAACGTTTCAGTTTCCTGGTTGTATGTACAGAGTTACCTCGATTAACTAGTAAACTAGAATCTGAGGCTAGGCTTTTACTACGCAGGCGCAACACCGATAAATTTATCTCGTTTAATTCACGAGAGCCCCTACATTTCAGAAACATCTAACTAAAACCCGAAAAGACTTTCAAATGTCGAAGTTTGCATCTTAAAATATACAAGACCATAAATTACCTCCCTTTGAATCAAAACAATAGAAAATTTGACTATCGAATTATGGACTTATTAGTCATAAATTTTAGCTCTGATTTACTGGACAGGTAAATAATTTACTTCGAAACAATCTCTAATATGAATGCATTAGTTTATAGCAAAATTGTGACAGGGTCGGAAATGTCTATGGCAATTCCACTGTAAAATTAGAAAGTCTGGCTTATCTGCCTAAACGTTGAAATTTAGAAGTGCTAGATTATCCTTAAATCTGTTTTGAATGCCGATTTTCTTCAGGATGTAAGACATTTCGAATCCCAAAAACTGTATCTAAGAGGAACAGATGGGAAAAGGAGAATAAAACTAAAAGAAAAGGAGAGTTTGTTTCTTGAGAAATCTCGGAAAATTAGAAATAACCCCAAATAAATCTGAAAGTCGCGCAAACTGTCGGTTTAAATAAAAGTTTAAAAACTTGTCTGTCTAGCGTTATGAAAATGGCATTTTAGTAACTCAATGACTGTTTGACTTCATTTATTATGGTACCTTTTTTCAGCAGAAGTGCTACAATCAACGCGGCGGAACATCTTTTGACTAGTATATTGTAAACTGTTCTAAAATATTGTAATCATTAGAATACAATGCGAGAGAAAGAACAAAAGAAGAAAAATAAAAAAAAAAAACATGAAAAGGTAGTGGCGGAAGCGACAACGGTTAATATTGCGACAGCATGTTGATGCCATTGGCAATCTAAAAATAGTCATGGAAATGCTTCTTCAATACCAATCGATACATGAGTAACCTAGAATATCGAGCTTGCGAAATAAACACAGAAATCATCCATAATAAAAATGGATTATTATGCTGCCACATTGCTTCTGTATATTCTTCCAAAGATACGTAAGTTTTAACCTGATTACATGTTTTTCCGTATATTTCACTATAAACGTACAAAAGCTTGATCTGTAAAGTATCTTGTTTTCAAAAGCATCCTACGATTGGCTGAGTCATATATCTCATGCAGCAAGCACACAATGTTGAAATGTAGGGGTGGGTAGGTTACACATGTTGGATTCAACATATTATGCTTCTTGGGTGTTTTCGCGGTGACACATGTTGCAAGACACATGCGTCGTGCAACATGTATCGCCCTGTAAATCCACCAAGTAACGTCAAATCAACCAAGGACGTAGCTAGCACGCCTGGTAAACTATCACAGGTACCTCCGCGGAGGTACCAATAATAAGTTGTGACAGTTATCCGGAGCTACCTATGACGGTCCAATAGTAGACAAAAAAGGGTAGGTATTCGTCTTTTTTGATAAAATACATAATAACCAGGGAGATTAATGAAAATCAAAGAGTGCTATTCGACCCTTATATACATTAAGTTTTGTCACACGATATATCCCCGGGAACTTTATATATATACACGGAAGATTTGACTTTTGAAGTGGCTCTAAGGTCAGTCTAAAATACTCGAAACAAGTAAAAATCGGTTGTTTTAGGTTCTGAATGCACTTTTCCTGCATAAGAATCTGTTTATCTGGACACACTGACGTAAAGTAAAACTCTTTGCCAAGATATAAATACATGTACCGATACTCTCCAAATAAGGCTGGATTCTGTAAAAAAAACAACTGGAGGTGCCTCTGACGCCATGGGGTGCCTGTGATGTAAGAAAATATAGTGAAAATCTGAAGGTTTATTTCGGTTGCAAGTATTGATATTCTTCATCTCTAGACCACTGTCTTGAAAGAATCGTTCATTCAACGTCGCAATAATCTATCACAATACTATATCAAGCATATTTTTGTTAAAAGTAAAACGATAGACAATGGTCATGAACTTATACAATCTGGGTTCGAGGTTATAAAACTTGAAAATAATCTCAATCTCAAAATAAAGCACACTGCATGGTAAACCGAATAAACAGCTCTTTCCCAGACAGGTGGTCATGCACCGGGATGTTCCCATTTCGCCTACTCCCATTTCGCATACTCCCGTTTCGCCTATTCCCATTTTGCCTACTCCCATTTCGCCTACTGTCAAATATGACTTTATTCCTGTGTCGCCTACTCCAAGAAAATTTTACACATTAAGTTTTTATGCCCCCGCCACGAAGTGGGGAAGGACATATAGTTTTTTTATAATCCATTTATTGTGAGTTTTATTTACTTATTGTTTTGTTATGAAACCTTACTTTACAACTTCTTAGGTACCTATTGATCAGCACTACAGTAACTAACGATGTTGATTGATAATTACTAAACGATTAAGACATGATGAGTCGCTCATACTGTGAGCTTATATTGTGAGTATATATCAGCATTTAATGGTAATAACATATTCTAATTTCTTCTTTATTTAATAATTTATCATGGGTTTTATTAAAATGAAAAGACGGAGAGGGGGCAGGGTTTTTTTTTTTACTTATAAGTAACTCCAAACTTTCTATACTGTGTTTGTATTAGTATCATTTTATATTGGTTTATTTTTCATTCTTGCTAAAATATTCTATGCAGCAATTTTCCAAATGCTTTTAGATAATGATGAAATTTAATAAATCTTAAACAAAAAAAAAGTCATCAGCATTTTTACGTAAAAAATATGAGTAGGCGAAACGGGAATAGTGATATATTTTAGAGTAGGCGAAATGGGAGTAGGCAAAATGGCAGTAGGCGAAATGGGACAAATCTTAGGCGAAAGGGGAGTAAGCAAAATGGGAGTAGGCGAAATGGGAGTAAACCCATGCACCTACCCCAAATGAAAACAACGTTAATTTCTGTTTTTACCTGTTTTATATTTTAAATTACAAAACAGAACAGAAAGCAAAGTGGACAGCTGTACATGTGACCTTATTGCCAGAAGTAAGACTATTCAGATTTTCACTAAATTTTTCTTACACCATTGCAGGTACCTCAAGCTGTTGTTTAGAAAAATCAAGCCTTATTCATAGTAAATCGACATTTATATTTTGGGCAAGAAGATTAACTAAACATCAGTGTGCCGAGTAAAACAGTCAGATTCATATGCAAGATCACTGCATTTTAGACCAAAAAAAGAAAAAAAGAAGAAAAAAAAAAAAAAAAAACGGCCGATTTTTCATGTTTTGAGTACTGTGGGCTGACATCATAGCCACTTCAAAAGTCATATCTTTGGTAAATATGTAACGTTCTGGGGGATATGAAGAGTGACAAAACTTAAATATCTATATGGGTCGAATAGCGCTTTTTGATTTTAATAAACTCCCCCTGGTTATTTTGTATTTTATAAAGAAATAGGAATCCCTACCGTTTGTTGTCAGTTGTTTTACAGTCCCAGGCAGCTCCAGATGCCTGTCACAACCTGTCACAGGTAGCGCCTGTAATCGTTTACCCGGCGTGGCTAGGGACGATTTCATGAAACAAACTATCATAATTTAAACCGCGACATGACAAAACCAAGAAAGTAGCATGTGCGCCCAGCGAAGACGCAGATCAGCCAGGGCATCTGCCCAGTCTGATCAGAGGTTTCACTGTCGGCATGGATGTAGCTTGGACCCTTACCTTCCCCTTAAGCGCACATCGAAGACTCTTATCAGACTGGGCGGATGACCAGGCTTATCTGAGTCTTTGGTGTAAACAATATTTTATTCAAAATACTGACATGTTATATACATACAAACATTTATCAAACGAGTATACAGTAATCTGAAAGGGATACAGAAGTCAGTGACTTTTTTAGAATCTGTTTCCCGTTCACATCACTCAAGAAAATCATGCAAACATATGACTACGAAATAACATGAACAAATATATCTATACATAGCTATACATCGAGCATTTTTGAAGCAAAAGAAAAAAAAAATAAGTCTGAGTCTTTGCTGGGCGCACTTGCCACTTTGTTGGTTTTCTCGTGTCGCGGCTCATTTATACCGCTGGAGCCCTCGGTCTGCCAAATCTGCTTGCATTTCGTCTTAAAATAATGTCTAATTTACCAAACCATAAAATGCATTTACGCAGGTGTGGATTGAAATTTAGTCAATTTGACAACATTTCAATACGCACCTGCGTGTTTTCGTATATGCAGCTGTGGCCTTTTCAACTAAAGACGGTTCCTAGAGTGTCAAATCGTAACGCACAGCTATTCCAAGGTTCGATGACTTATCATTTTGCAAAAGAGCCCCGTGGGCTGTTTTAATTTTGATCCTCTAGATTCCATTTTGAAGTATTTGACATGGTTCGATATTTTAGCGGTGCATGTTTTTCGGTCGATCGAATTCCTAATCTAAGCTTAAGCTTATTTTTAGTTCACCTGAGCCGAAGGCTCCGAGGGAGCTTATAGGATAGGCAGGCTCCGTTGTCAGTCGTCCATCGTGTGTCGTCCGTCCACACTTTCAAATGACTTCTCCTCAAGCCAATGGACCGATTGTAACCAAATTTCATAATTAGCCTCCAGGCGAAGGGGGAACGAAAGGTTGTTCAAACGGACTTGGTCACATGACCAACATGGCCTCCATGCCCATATATGGTAAAAACTATAAAAAAAAATCTTCCTCTCCAGAACCAATATGCCGATGGCCTTAAAACATAGTATGAAGCATTGGTACGCGAGTACTACCAAGACTGTTCAAATTATGACCTTGGGTAAACCTTGACCTTTTATACGATAAAGTCAAATATGCTTCCTTGTGCCTTTATATGGCAGAATGCTGGAACATAAGAGGTCTCGGAAACTGTTGGAGATATTGGACTAAAAATTGGTATACACAGTCATCTTAATGAGTACATGAAGATTTATGAGTACGAGCGGTCAAGGTCATTCTTTGACCTTTGACCCAGTCTCTCATATTTCATCAATTTCAAACATCTCCTCAAAAGCCACTGGACCAATTGTAACCAAATTTCATAAAGAGCCTCAAGGGGTTGATGGAACAAAAATTTGTTCAAACGATCCAGGCCACATGACCAACATTGCCGCCATGCCCATATATGGTAAAAAGCTTAAACAATCTTCTTCTTTAGAACCAATTGACTGATAGCCTTGGCACTTGATATGTAGCATTAGGTACTTGACTACTACTAAGGTTGTTCAAATGATGACCTTGGGTAGACCTTGACCTTTTTTACGGCAAGGTCAAATATTGAAAAATGCTAGAAAATAAGGTTTCATGGAAGTTTTTGAAGATCTTGGCCTAAAAATTGGTATATACAGTCATTTTAATGAGAACATGAAGAATTGTGAGTACAAAAGGTCAAGGTTATTCTTTGATCTTTGACCCACTCTCATATTTTGAGAATTTAAAACATCATCTCGAAAGCGACTGAGCCAATTGTAACCAAATTTCATATATGGCCTCCAGGGGCTGAGAGAATGAAAATATGTTCAAACGGTCTGTGTCACATGACCAACATGGCCTCCATGCCCATATATGGTAAAAACTATAAAAAAAATCTTCCTCTCCAGAACCAATATGCCGATGGCCTTAAAACATAGTATGAAGCATTGGTACGCGAGTACTACCAAGACTGTTCAAATTATGACCTTGGGTAAACCTTGACCTTTTATACGATAAAGTCAAATATGCTTCCTTGTGCCTTTATATGGCAGAATGCTGGAACATAAGAGGTCTCGGAAACTGTTGGAGATATTGGACTAAAAATTGGTATACACAGTCATCTTAATGAGTACATGAAGATTTATGAGTACGAGCGGTCAAGGTCATTCTTTGACCTTTGACCCAGTCTCTCATATTTCATCAATTTCAAACATCTCCTCAAAAGCCACTGGACCAATTGTAACCAAATTTCATAAAGAGCCTCAAGGGGTTGACGGAACAAAAATTTGTTCAAACGATCCAGGCCACATGACCAACATTGCCGCCATGCCCATATATGGTAAAAAGCTTAAAAAATCTTCTTCTTTAGAACCAATTGACTGATAGCCTTGGCTCTTGATATGTAGCATTAGGTACTTGACTACTACTAAGGTTGTTCAAATGATGACCTTGGGTAGACCTTGACCTTTTTTACGGCAAGGTCAAATATTGAAAAATGCTAGAAAATAAGGTTTCATGGAAGTTTTTTAAGATCTTGGCCTAAAAATTGGTATATGCAGTCATTTTAATGAGAACATGAAGAATTGTGAGTACAAAAGGTCAAGGTTATTCTTTGATCTTTGACCCACTCTCATATTTTGAGAATTTAAAACATCATCTCGAAAGCTACTGAGCCAATTGTAACCAAATTTCATATAAGGCCTCCAGGGGCTGAGAGAATGAAAATATGTTCAAACGGACTGTGTCACATTACCAACATGGCCGTCATGCCCATATACGGTAAAAAACCTTTAAAAACCTTCTTCTTTAGAACCAATTGACAGATGGCCTTGAACTTTGGTAAGTCGCATTGGGTACTCAAGTTCTTCCAAGATTGTTCAAATGATGACATTGGATTGACCTTGACCTTTTTTATGGCAAGGTCAAATATGGGAAAATGCTAGAACATAAGGTTTCATGAAAGAGTTTGGCCTAAAAATTGGTGTATACAGTCATCTTAATGAGGTCATGAAGAATTGTGAGTACAAGAGGTCAAGGTCATTCTTTGACCTTTGACCCAGTCTCTCATATTTTGACATTTTCAAACATTTCCTCCAAAGCCAAAGGGCCAATTGTAACCAAATTTCATATAAAGCCTCCAGGGGTTGAGGGAACGAAAATTTGTTTGATAGGTCCCTGTCACATTACCCACATGGCTGCCATAGCCATTTATGGTATAAACCTTTAATATTTTTCTTCTTCAGAACCAATATACATATGGCCTTGAAACTTGGTAAGTAGCATGAAGTACTAGAGTACTACCATCATTGTTCAAATGATGACCTTGAGTTGACCTTGACCCTTTTTACGGCATGGTCAAATAAGGGAAAATTCTGGAACATAAGTTTTCATGGAAAGTTTTGAAGATTTTGGCCTAAAAATGGTGTTAAGGGTTGTCTTTATGAGAACATGAAGATTTATGAGTACAAGAGGTCAGGTCATTCTTTGACTTTTGACCCAAGACTCATATTTTGATAATTTCAAAAAAGCCACTTGACCAATTGCTCAGGTGAGCGATTCAGGGCCTCATGGTCCTCTTGTTTTATAAACAATCGAGCAAATAAATCAGACTGTTGTTTAAGTTTGACGTAAGCCGTGATGTACGTACATTGTCCTTTACCGTGCAGTTTACCCGAACCTTGCGAGACAAAACGTAAGAATATCAGCTGAAGTTTTTCATGCATAATCCGATCAATATCACTTACTACATGATCAATGTCAGATTAGTCTTCTATACGATTCCTGGCACTCTAATCACTTTCGTATATGAAAAATGATTATTAAAGCTAACTTGTTTTGATCGTGTCATGGCTGGCACGGATCGGATCTATCTACATTAGAACGTATTTGCACTACAGACACACAACGTTAAATCAACATTGAGTCAACGTGGATTCAACGTCATGACCTTGAATCAACGTTGACTCAATATCGATTCAACGTTGTGTGCCCAGTTGAAGGTATTTCAGTGTAATCAGTCCTAGACTTTCCCCAGCTCTGCTTTCAAACAGTGGAAGTAAACAGAAACATGTGCCTGTAAATCCCCATTTGACTATTGGTATATTTGAGGTCAAAGGTTATATCTATGCCGGGAAAAGTGAAGTACTGTAATGGCGGTTCCTCCTCTGTTTTAGGTGACTGTCAATCAAGATGTAGTGACGGCTTTCCACACGGGAAAGTCACCTGGAGCAAATGGTGGTGTACAGTAGACAGCATGTGTCCCTACACCTGCGACGAAGGCTATGAAAAAACTGACCCAGATGCTGAGGTGATATTTTGCAGTATGTGGGACGAATGGAAAATATCTTTAGGCGCTGACGGAGAAGATCCATGCAAACGTATGTATCTTACCCAGCAGGGACTATAACGGCGTTATGACGTCATTTGGACGTTATATGCCCGTTTGGTTATACGTTTTCATTTAAGAAATCAATTTCATTTTTCCGATGTTCATGGAAGTACACTTGAACACAATGGGTCATGTGCAAAGTTAGTGACGCCCGAAGGGTGTTCATGCTAACTTTGCACATGATCCTTTGTGTTCACACTTCCACGAACTTCGGAAAAATGAAATTTGTCTTTTATGACATTTACTTTTGAAATATTTGACCATCATTTGCAATTTTTAAAAGCAACATTTGTAAATAAACGATAAAAAGCTGTCTCTTACCAGCAGGTTAGCCGCTTACGTTTAACGGCCGTCCCCATGACATGACGTCAAATAGAAGTTACAACGGCGAATGGCGTCGTTTGTTTACATGTGACGTCGCGTAACCCACAGTTGTTCATGGAAGTATGAACACTGTTTCTTCGAAATAAGTTCATTTTCAGGAAAATCAAAGAAAATGTAATTATTTGACTATGAAAATCATTATCAATTCCGGTCATGCTAAGAATAACTTCATCCATTTTCGGAACTGTCTTCATATTCTCCATGCCGTCTATCGGATTGGCATGGAGGATCGAATCCTTTTCCTACGTATAACAACCATGCCAGTTTTTCGGAAACAATCTAATCTTTAAGCAATTATAATCAGTTGATCTGATCTGCTGATGTACGGTGTGGTCTAATTTCATCTAATTTTCCTCTTAAAAATAAAATCGCTAAGGATTATAATTTAAACGTTTTTGTTTTTTCTTTTCGTATTCATGTACGTATATTGAGTTGGTTATTTTTATTTTGAACCATATTCAAATTACTTATCACGTTAAAGGTGTGATAAATCTGCCGCCGACGGGGTTCGAACCCGTTACTGCCAACACGGGATTCGAACCCGGTACTGCGAACACAATACGCCAGCAACATGCTAGCAATGTCATAGAATATTGTAAGATACAGGCCCCCATATCAAACAATCGCAAGCTGAAACAGTTCTTCATGACGTCGTGTAGACAATAGCAATAATTATAATAATGATGATAATAATGATTACGTGGACTTGTGTGCGCAACAAAAAGTATCATTCTAGATCGATAGTTCCTTACCAGATCACTGTGATTTTGAAAACGGGCCTTCTCTTTCGAGGAGCCGAGGTTATAAAACTTGAGTACATTCTCAAAATCAAAATAAAGCACACTGATTAGCTGCTTTCGATCATGTATCCTACTGCAGTACAGGCAAGATTTGGCTGTACTGAGTGCAATAGGGTACATGCTCGGAAGCAGCCAATCAGTGTGCTTTATTTTGAGTTTGAGATTATACTCAAGTTTTATAGTCTTGGACCCAGGATAGATGTAATTATCTCAAATCTTTTAAAAGGTTGCATGAGTAATTAAGTGCACAAAATTAGAGTTATGCCCGAATATCATCTACTAATACCATTGTTACTGCGGGGGCGTAACTAGGCGCAATCGCGTGATACGCACAATGGGATTTTTATACTCAAGGGGTTTATCCCGTAAGATATATTACAGTTATTGTGTCATAACAGTTGGCAGTTCGTATTGGAATATTGTCCAATTTACATTATTTCAGAATGCAAATACGCTGATGCCTGTTGAATTTTGTCAATTTGACAAAATTTCAATACGCTCCTGCGTATTTGCGTATAGGTGGCTACGGCCCAAGTTGCTTAACGCCAACGTAAGAGTGCGTTTAGATGTTTTAACGGGTAACTAGAATCGTAATTTTATAATTTCAGCAAAACATTGCCCCAACCAAATACCGAATGGCGAACTGTTAATTCCGTTTCTCTGCTCTGGCACTGTTGGTTCTCCGTGCGAATTGTCATGTAATAATGGTTATCAGAAGAAAACTGGGGTCTACAATCTAACACGTCTGCCATCAACAAACTGGAGTATTGATCCACATTCCTTGTGCACCAGTAAGTATCCCAAAATCTCAGATATACAGTGTAAAAAATACCGTAGATTTTACGGTATAATGCCTGGCAACCAACTGCCAGTCCATTTCCCGTTATTTTCACGGGCGCCCGTAAACATTGGCAGGAATCAACATGAGGAGTAGGGTAGAATAAGACAGGTATTGATTTGACCCTATACCCTTCAACACTAGAAAGGTGTTTTCGAGTGCGGTCAGTTAACATAGCTCTACCATATCGTGATTTAAAAATATGTTCTACAGGCAGACGTCTACAGGCAGACGCCCGTAAAAAATACGGGAAATGGACTGGCAGCTGGTTGCCAGGTATTTTAAGATCGTATATCATTTTCGGCTGCCAGTGAGTCGTTTGATTCGCCGTCAAAGCCACATTGAAATTGTGACACTTTCGTCGATTGAATATGAATTTCAGAATTTTAGAATGTTTTGTCGTTGCCATCTGTTTAATTTAATCTACGGAATTTTTCTACAGTGTAGGCGTGTCGGGAAATTCCGCCAAGCATCATATCCTGCCGTTATCAAATCCGTGACTTCGACGAGCCGGTGTTATGCCTCATCCTCTCAGTGGCCTTAGCGTAAAGAACATGGACTTTTTGTTTGCCATTTGTCTCCCCTTTTTAGCTCACCTGAAGTTTTGGTTTAAACATATTTTATTTCAAATTTCATATAATTCAACTATACATGAATATGTAAATTTAGCAGGACTGGAACGGAAGCAGAAATACTTATTTGGTTCGTCTCCTTGTTTCTTCCCAGCTGTGAAACATACCAGCGGAATACATGTATATAACACATATATTATTCATAATCAAAACACATATCTCGTTTTATAACCAATACCAATATTGTTTTCAGTATGAGGTTTTAGGTTCATAGATGAGCTTATGATATCATAATATAGCCATAGTCCGTCGTCTGTTCGTCCGTCATCCACCATTTTCGAAGCTCTTCTTCTCCAAAACCGCTTGGCCTATCAAAGCCAAATTTCATATGGAACCTCAGTGGGATGAGGGAACAACAGTTTGTTCGCTGGATCTGGTTCACGTGACCAAGATGGCCGCCACATCCATATGTTGTGAAAAAAAAACCTTTAAAAATCTTCATTTTCAAATTTGCTCAAATGACGACCCTGCGTTGACCTTGACCTAATTTATATAGGAAAATGCTTAAACAGTGGATTTCTCAGAAACTATTCAAGTCAATGGTATAATATTTGGTATTTAGGGTAAACTTAATGAACAGATAAAGATTGCTAAATATTGTTCTTTGAAATTTGTTCCAGGTCACTGAGGTTCTGTCGCCCGTCATTATTTTCGAACATATATCCCCTGAAGACACTGGGATGGTTGAAGTCATTATGTTGAGCCTTCCATGGTCAGGAAAACAAAATTACATGTAGTGCAGTTGCTCCTGGTCACATGGCCAAGACGACCGCCATGCCCATATATGTTAAAATACTTTAAAAATTTCTTCTCTAGAACCGAAAGACCAATGACATTTAAACTTTGTATCTAGCATTGGAAACTCGGGCCCTGCAATTTTTTTAAAATGATAACACTGCATTGATCTTGATCTAATTCATGACAAGGTCAACTTTGGTACGGAATACTTTTGTTTGGGAAATGCTTAAACAACGGATTTCTCAGAAATTGTAAGAGTCTTGGGTATAATATTTGGAAATGATCAGAAGAAAACATAATGTTGCTAAAGGTCAAGGTCATTCTTCGAACTTTGTTCAAGGTCACTGAGATTATGTCGCCTGTCAACATTTTCAAACATCTCTGTCTCAGAAACCGCTGGTCCGATTGAAGCCATATTTCACGTGAAGCGTTCCTGGGTGAATGTAAGAAAGTTTCCTCAGGTTGTTTTGGTCATATGACCAAGACGACCGCTATATGCTCATATATGGTGAAAACCCCTCAAGATCTTCTGCAGAACCGAAACGGCAATGAATCTTTGTATGTAGCATCATAGGCTCAGACCCTAGAAACCTGTTTAAATGATATAACCTGCATTGGCCTTGACCTAATTTATGTCAAGGTTACCTTTTATGTACATGTACGTTATGCCCTTATATGAGAAAATGCTTAAACAAAATATTTCTCAGAAACTATTTAAGTCTAAGGTATTATACTTGGTATACGTGCTTCATAAAATGAGCAGATGAAGACATTATGTTGATAAAGGTCAAGGTCATTCTCTGTCCTTTGTTCAAGGTCTCTGAGATTCTATCACTCCACAACATTTTCAAACATATTCTTCTCTAAAGCCCCTTGGCCCGTTGAAGCTTTATTTCATGTGGAGCCTCACGGTTCGGGAAAACGAACGTTTTTCAGGTGGTCTTGGTCACATTAGCAAGGTGGCCGCCATTCCCATATATGGTAAAAAAACCCATTAAAATCTCCTTCTCCAGAACCGAAATGCCAATGGCATTGAAACTTTGTATGTACCATAGGGGACTCGGGCCCTACAACATTTGTTCAAATGATGATCATGCGATGACGTTGAGCTAATTTATGGCCGAATCGACTTTAGTTTGTTATGCTTTTATACATGGGAAAATGCTTTGACAGCAAATATACCGCGAACGCGACAATTTTCGCGGTGTTCCATTTTTCGCGATATGTTGCGGTCACTTAGAAACCGAGAATATTAAAATCGCGAAATAATTTCCTGTTTCTTACAAAGTATTATCAGTGGACACAGCGTCCATATATTTTGTTTCTATTTGCTCCGTTGAAGTCTGGTACTTTTCATTTGAGCCAATTCTTTCATTAACCTGCGGTCGCAGGTTAATGAATGAAAATGAAGCAAATTTGCTTTTTGCGCATGTTGCTAACCGCCAAATTAAAAATCGCTAAAATTAATGTTTATGTTTTTGCACCTAAACCGCGAAAACTTGAACCCGCGAAAATTTTCTACAAATGAATTGCTTTCCTGGTCCTTGTTTGACGCAAGTACGAGTATATGTTGTGAAATCTGTTTTTTGCAGAATTTTCACGTTTCCTATTTTTCTTTCTTTTTCACAAGGTAATCAACAGTGTGCATACGAAGTAGCGAACGGAGATCTAGATTTGTCATGCAGAAGAATGCCTGGTGAAACCTGTAATTATACCTGTCGAGAAGGTTATATCCCGTCTACAACGACGCCTTTAAAAGAGATAACATGTGGAGCATCCCGGAACTGGAGCCAACCCCTGTCATCTCTTTGTAAAAGTAAGTAACCAGCAGGCACACAACATTTTAGCCTGAACACGACAAAACGAATAAAGTGGCATGTGCGCCCAGCAAAGACTCAGATCAGCCTGGGCAGCCGCCCAGTCTGATCAGAGTTATCGCTGTGCGCCGAAAGGGTAGCCAAGGGTCTAAGCTAGCTCCATGCCGACAGCAAAGACTCTTATCAGACTGGGCGAATGCCCAGTCTGATCTGAGTCTTTGCTGGGCGCGCGTGCCACTTTGTTGGTTTTGTCATGTCGAGGCTTATTTATGCAATGATACAATGATAATCGTGTGGCATTGCCAGGATAATTCTACTGGTTGTCATCGTTATTGGTATGCTGTCTACCGAATTCTATGTCGACAGCTACTTTGCACAGCACTAGATCGTTCGACCGTGAGCACAGGTTAGCAAATTACATGTAGCATTATCCCCGTCATATTTGTTAACTTAAACGGCAGGTTGTTAACTTTGGGTTGTATTGTAAACACAGGCCATTATGTATCTCAAGATCTTAATGCTTCATTTTCCCTCAAAACGGCATTTTCAACTGAAAAATGAACTGTTCAGGCATATGAAAATCTGCTTTATTTAAGTTCAAACCGTATTGATTTTTACCGAGTCACTAATTATAAAACGGGCAACCTGATGATTATTCTTGCAAAACTGAGTTCTGAAACTCATTGGATGGGTTTTCTTGCTGAAAAAACTGTCGTATTAATCCTAATAAAAGCCCCTGCTCTAATAAAAGCCCCCTGCCTCTTTCCCGAAAATATATTAACTTCAATGAATTCTTGTTTGCTTCTCTGGCAGTTCTCTGAAATGGGGTCTACTCTTAAAAGGAAGAATTTGCTCCCGGAGGAGCAAATTCGTCCCTTTAAGAGTTGACTCTTACTAAGAAGGGCTGCAAAAATGAAATTAGTGGAATAGTTTCCTCTGCAGGTATATCCATTCACTTTAATACTGTTTATAAGATGTATTTTGGCAGTGGCTGGTTTGCTACTCTTTACGCTCTAAGTAACTCGCATCTCTTTTTGTAAAACGCAACGCCCCCCCCCCCCCCCCCCCCCGGGCGTTTAATAGGATAAATACATAAATACGGTATACTAAGAAGATAAAAAGATAAAAAATAAAATTCAAGCAGAAATACTCTTTAATTTCAGGTATTCCTACGACAACCTCCACTGCTGCCCCAAGACTCTGTCCTACCACTATTTCGAATGGGTATATATCATACAGATGTAACCGCACACCGCTTTCAAAATGTGACTATAACTGCAATGATGGGTGTTACAAGAATTATAGCACACTAGACTGCTCCAAACACGGCCATTGTACGCTCTACTGTTCTTTACACGGCTATTGGACAGACGAAAAATATGCCTGCATATGCCAGGGTACGGTAATCACCGATGGATGGATGGCACAATTTAACGTCTCTTTCAACAGTATTTCAGTCATATCAAGAACATGGGAGGATGACAACTGCCCAACAAGCAGTGAATTATTACTCAACAATTCAATGCTAGGGCTGACTGTCCTAACTCTCAATCGCGTTGAAAAAGTATTATTTTCATTCATATTCTCCCAAACATCCTTTCAGCCCATTCATGAGTCTGTCAATATTCTTAACTGTATCAGAGATTAAATGTACTTTTTCATGACAATTCAAGGCCGTCGTCGACGGTCCGGCCGGACCACTTTTTAGGCCGAATATTGTATTGGCCGCACCACTTTTTTTTATATTCGGCCCATATATTTGGCCGTAAAACTCTTTTGTTTTCATTATTCCTTCTTTGCTTGTTTAACTCTTTCATGCGGTGGTCAAAGGTCGGTAAATGTGATAATTAAAGCGTGCTGCGGTCAGTAAAGGACTTCTATGCTTAAGGCGTGAATTTTCCCCATGATTTAAAAGTTATACGGATCACTGACTTTTGCTTAGCATTTATGACTATGACTTGTAACTTGCATGACAAATGATTTTTCAAGTGTTTGTGTCTATGTAAAGTACGTTAAACATACGTTCACGTTGACGTCATTGTTGAGAAAAATTGTAAATTATCCTCAAACTGATCGTTCAAATAATGGTTTATTGTATACATTTCGCCCTTTTTTTACTTACATTACTTACATAACAGACATCACTGGATAGTTTTGACTATATGTATGTGACCTTGACCTCATTTCAAGGTCATGGTACACAATAAAATCCTTGAAGATCACAGTGCTACTGTTGACCATTCTTCTTCTTTGGCTTATTGAGTATCGTTCCCCCCCGTGACCCAGCTTCCCACTCATATATATTGCGTACTTCCATCGCATAAGTCTGCTGCATGAAGGAAATGCTGGGTCACGGGGGGGGGGGGGGAAAGTACTTGTATTTTAGTTATAGTGAAGCGTTCTCTTTTTGGCCGCTTTGACCGGAAGTATAACTGTGGTTTTGCATGTTTAAATGCCAGTCAGGCATGTATTTAGCATGCATTTATGACAGAAATGTATGAAATTAATGACTGATTTCAATATTTTTATTACCTCAAAAATTGAGGTATGCGAAAACCTTGAATTAAGGGTAGGTAGGGTCAGACTGGATTATCTCCCCATGTCTTTGGGTCTGAATCACAAATGATCTGATTTCATACGGCTTACATATTTGTGGAAGCTCCGCTATGAAAAATTTGCACACTTTATACTTTTGAAAATTCGGACCTGTCGCGCCGGTCTAATGGGGGAAAATCCTCGCCTTAATCGAAGAAGTCCTTCGTCTGTCGCAGGGTGTAAAAACTTCAGTCACTCTCATTATGAATACATGATTATGAAACTAACACCTGATTTAACGACAATAATCATCATTAAAAGATAAACATATGAAGTATGGGTGCATCTAAGTGTTCTTTCCAACTTCTAGGGATCTTAGACTTCACCGAGGTGTCGAAATAGATAGCTGTGCTTTAAATATTTCGGTGGTGATAGAGGGGGGGCGGGGTGGTGGGAAAGGGGAGGGGGCGTGTGAGGCAGTCTTTAAAAGCTTGGATAAACATTAAAATGACTTTTACAAGCAAAATGGTCTCAAAATGCATTAAAATCGATTCTAGAGACGTCATGAATTCAAAAATTTCTCATGGGAGGTAAAAACCCAAAAATTAATCGAGTTTCACAAGCAAAATTGGTCTCAAAATGCATTAAATCGCTTCTAGAGACGTCCTGAATTCAAAAGTTTTCTCATGGGAGGTAAAACTTCATGAATTTAAGGTAATTGAGTTGCACAAGCAAAATTTGTCTCAAAATGCATTAAAATCGCTTCTAGAGACGTCCTGATTTCAAAAGTTTTCAAATTGGTCTCAAAATTTCCCCGAACCTCCTTACGAGAGGGGAGAGGGTGAACACCCCTCTCGTGCTCCCCTCCCCCTCCCCCCGCCACTCGTGCCTTCGGCACTCGGAGAAAAAAGGCGTTCCATGGCCGTACCACTTTTCTAAAGCCGACGACGGCCCTGCAATTTAAGACAGAAAAAGAGACGTTACACAGCCTAACCTCTGGAAACGTCGTCAATACAACAGTAATTGCCAATGACGTCATTAATCAGACTCGCGCGCTCCGAAATAATAATTGTTGCAGAATAAAATACGGAACATTTCCACTGCTTCTGTAGGCGCACTGCATTAGTTGATAAGTAGGTCACGGGCAATCAGTGTGCTGACCATCTGACAATGGAGTAAAAAGGGCTGGGTAATTCAAACTCGGATACACAATCGGACATGTAGGAAGCGTCATCATAACTTTGCAGAGACGTAACGTCAGTTGTTGGTGACAATAAGCGTAACGTCAGAAAGCGTCAGATTTTAAGCTCTTTTGCCAGTTCACTGCAACGGCCGCAGCGCATTACTTCAAAATTCAAATAAATATTCGTTAAATGTGAATTTAATTGCCAACTGCAGCTGCTAGCAATGAATATATCGGAAGAGATCAATTTTCGGGACAACTTACGTTTTTGCTCGATTTCAATAGGGAGCCCCGGTAGCTTTGTAGTTTAAGCGCTGGTCTGCTGACCTAGCGGTCCCAGGTTCGATCCCCGCTTGAGATGAGAATCTTTTCAAATGTAAACGGGGTTCGTTCCATTGTACACAGCCTTTCATTATCAACCTCTCATCGTCCTGATGCGACTAAAATACTGTTAAAAAGTGACATAAAATCGCAAGTCATCCGTCCTTCCATTGATTTCAATAAGACGTAACCAAATGCACAAATACAGTTGCGGACAAAAGCGCTAGATTTGCTTATTCGTAAATTACATATGCTCTCCGAAATGAATTCCAAAAACATTCCCGGAAAAGAACTATTCGGAATAGGTATTTCATGTCCGCCTGCTTTAAATTTGCTTTATATTGAAGTTTGCTATGATTTTCATGCTCAGAAAATGCCACCCAGTATGCAAAATAAAGAAATCTGGCTTTGCGGACAAAACCGCTAGATTTGGAAAATTTGGTATTACTTTAAATCGGATCATACATTCCGAAGTCTGATTTCACAGTTCAAAAATTCCAAATAGGTATTGTATACTAGTATTTTTTTACTCTTCTCCTGCTGCGTTTTGTTCTTTAGTGGTCCCTTGATCTTCGTTGGGTGTCGCTTTTTAGTGCTAAAAATCTGAAGTTTACGTTTATCTTGTATCGCTAAAGCTTAAGTTTTCTTCTAGACGGAAAGGCTTAACTTGTTGGCCTTCCGAAACTAGTTTACATTACTTCACTTGCATCGACGGTGAAACTTTTGTTGGATTTTGAACTCTGGTTTGCAATTCAAGCTGAAATAAATAATTTGCATTGCGAGTGCGTTGCAACGTATTACTGCGTAAAAACTGACGTTGTTTGGTATTTCAAGACGGTGTATTTATTTTTATGTCTCATAAATGAAGATTTTCTTTTTATCTTCCAAATTCTCAATATTAAACCTTTTAAATGGTATAAAATTTATTATGTTTTCTCGTTCGTTAGATATACAGTATCGGGGGAAAATTATAAAGATGGCTTGAAAATGAAATTGTCAGCAACAACTGACGTTACGTCATAGAGACTTTAAACTGTTATTTGTCGTAGACATATCAGAGCATGCATGACCTGCATCCGGGTTTTTATTGTATGGGGATAATAAACACGATCTACCATTTGTGAAAAGAAACAGTTTTAAAATGACGTTTTATGAATATAAACTTTATTTTGGCTTCGTTTCCTTTTTAATTTAATCGTCGTTATTTGCGGATAGACGTGTTTAATTCAATAATAACGAATGACGAATAGTGTATTTGCAAATTTCGTGATCCGTTTGAGCAGCCGTAAATCAGGCGCATTCGAGTTTTCCAATCGTGTATTTAAAGGTCTAGTATGAAAGCCATAACCGCACCGCGCTTCCGATCTGCCGCGCCAGAAATCAGTTTTCTTTAACAACTGATGTATTTCTAACTAAAATTACAAGGAAACAAACAGTGCTTCCACTATTGGAAGTCTGGGGGTCTGTGACTTCCAAAACTGAATGCCAGGAAGTCAGTGACTTCCAATTTTTACCATAACCTACCATTTATTAAGTGAATATTGACTTAAATAATGAGTTAAATTTGTTGTAATAATGGTATTTCACCCATTAATGAAGGAGAAAGCAATATAAATATGGACATTCTGGAAGAAACCAAGTCTATCCTTCAGCATGACTTCCAAATGACAAACCTTGGAAGTCATATGACTTCCTGATTTTGATGGTTAGTGCTAGCACTGAACAAAATACAATGAGAACAAAAAAACTACTTTTCGAAGCTGAACAAAAAATCAGACATACCCCTTATCTTTTTGAATTTGTATACTAAGTCATCATAAAATTCTGGTTCCGATAGGCCTTCATGTGAAAGTGATTTTAACCTGACATTGAGTTTTGAAACCAATTCATTGCATCGGCGATAAAATTTTCTAGATAAGGAATTATTTCGATGCAGGCTTATCTTGATACTCATTCGCTCAACTGCACACACGCTCACTCACTCACAAACTCACGAATCACTCCCTTAGCAATGGGGCCAAACGAAGTCAGGGAAAATCATGAAAATATGAGGAAATAGACTTTTAATAAGTGTTCCCCCGGTTACAGCTAGCTCCTGGTGAGGTATCGGTATTTTTGCAGTTCAGTCATGCCATTAAATCTTACTTGTGGCAAATAAACTAGGATATCGAAGTTGTATGAAAATGAGTAAGGAAAACATCAGTTTTGGCCATGGTGCCGCATGGTTATATATCTATGCGCCAGTCATTTGTATCCACACACCCCACCTACAGAAATGGAATTTTTACATTTCAGAGACCTGTGATAATTAGCTGATGGTAACAACCTTGCTCTTATTTCGACCCTATACTACAGAAAATCTCACAGGGTAAAGGACCCCAATCTTAAAACTCCGGCACTATGGAAACAATTAAAATATAATTGCCCTGCACCTTGGTCCGGCTATCCCAGCGCCATTGTATTATTGTAGGCCCGGAACGTCCCGTTACCATAGTCTAGCTGCAGTTGCAGTTATCCGTTGAGGGATTATTGGGTTGCCCTTTATATTAACGGAGTGGCTAGTGACAGACGTCTGTCACTAGCCAATATTCGAAAAATTTGCTAGTGACAGACGTCTGTCACTACCCAAAACTCGTAAATTTTGCTAGTGACAGACGTCTGTCACTAGCCGATATTCGTTGAATTTGCTAGTGACAGTCGTCTGTAAATAGCCAAAACCCGTAAAAATTGCTGCTGACAGATGATTTCGCTAACTCAGTTGGTTGGTTGGTTGTTTTGGGTTCAATGGCTCTTTGAGACAGTATTTTAGTCCAAAACTGAGCCATCTCCCTGAGTGCGGGAGAAAGAAAAGAGAACTGATATGCGAGAGACAAATGTCCAAACAAACGCCACACGCACCCACTACCTACTGCAAGCACAGTAGGTCCAAATCAACAGGACGCCTCGGCACTGAATCGGAGCTACCCAACACATCGCCCAACCACCCCCGAATCGGCCATCAGCAAAATAATCTTTTTTTTTCGCTAACGCTAACTGTCACTAGCAAATTTTACGAAAATTGGCTATTTACAGACATCTGTCACCAGCAAGTTCAACGGAAGTTGGCTAGTGACAGACGACTGGCAGTAGCAAATTTAACGAATATTGGCTAGTGACAGACGACTGGCACTAGCGTCTTCCTTATATTAATTCACGTTTTGTCCACCATTTTGAAGGACTTCTTATTAAATCAACAACCCAACAAACTCTATTCGTTTATTGTGTTTCCGTTCATTCCTGGCACAGCCCATCTTCGTAGGTTGGGGCGAGGATGCAAATGACAGCAGGCCGAATTGACCCGGACGAGTTGAATGGAGGCCGAGTTGACCCAGGAGCCGTGAAGACCCCAGACTTACAGAAAGCAGGCCGAGTTGACCCGCTTCTTCCATGACATACTATCGTCAGACCTTATAGTTGTAATCGAACTCGACCAAGGCTGATCACGGTAATCCTCACTCGGGAATTCATGTTTTGTCCTTGAACAAGACACATTTACTTTACAAAAGTACTGATAATACCCAGGAAGCGGTGGATCCGTCCTGACATGACTAAAAAGTTGTTTTTTAAAAACGAATTTCATCTTCGACAATTATCTTTTTTAAAGATGTTTCTTGTTTTGATAGTAAGATCACGTTTCCGGCTTGATACATGCAGTTCTGAGACACCTAAAACCTTTAATTTTCCATTTTTCAAAAATGGAAAATTAATGGTTTTAGGTGTCCCAATATTGAAGCACATTAGGGTAGATAAATTTTCTAACCGATTCTGTTACTGTGATTTAAAACTAATTCCTTTTCAGACCCTGACGCTTCTGATAAAATTGCATATGTCATAGGAGTTTGTGTTGGAGTGGCTTTTCCGATCGCTATTGTATTTGTTTGTTTTGGAGTCTGTTGCAAAAGGTAAGGCACTTACAATTCACTGGTTACAGTTTCTATAGTTACATGTTGCTTGGTTACTGGAGCGCATGGTGGTTTGACTATTAAAATTGCACAGTATCTACAATTTTTTTCTGATCACGAGAAAATATGCTCCATAAGATGCACACGCTTTTTTGCTGCCCCCCCCCCCCCCCTCCAACCACGACAAGATGCTTTCAGGCCACTTTCATTCGTTTTACGACACCACCGCCAGTTCTTTTACTTCAAAGCAAAATTGTGAACAAACTGTTTGACATACGCATAGCAGTGTCATAGTTATCCCCCCAACTGTAAAAGTTGGTGGGGCATATTGCATTTGGCTGGCCGTCCGTGCGTGTGTGTGTGTGTGTGTGTGTGTGTGTGTGTGTGTGCGTGCGTGCGTGCGTGCGTCACACTTTTCATGATTGCTGTAACTTTAGAACCCTGCAAGCTAGGGTCTTGAAATTTCATATATGGATTCCTCATGGAAAATTAGCTGACAAGTATTTTTTTCTATTCGCAGTTATGCCCCTTTTTGGAGTTATGCCCCTTTTAGGAAAATGAGGTGACTATCTTGTTAGCAAGATATCTCAAAAAGTATTTGAGCTATGGCCTTGATATTTGGTATACTGATTGGGTATGAGGAGTAGATTACCTGATTAACTTTTGAGACAATTCCGTAAAATATTTATGGAGTTATGGCCCTTGTTTGAATTTGGCATTTTTCCAACTTTTGAACCACTTGAGCTAGGAAGCTGATTTTTGGTATAGTAGTAGTTCTTGATGTGCTAAATACTTTAGTACAAGTTAGGTAACTCTGCATTCATTATTTACTGAGTTACTTCCCCTGATGTTCAGTACTTATACAGCTACTGCGTTCAAGAACCACTAGGAATAGGGTTTTGAAATTTCATATTGGATTTCTTGTGGAAAATTAGCTGACACGTATTTTTTTCTTTTCCCAGTTATGCCCCCTTTTTGGAGTTATGCCCCTTCTAGAAAAATGAGGTGACTATCTTGTTAGCAAGATATCTCAAAAAGTATTTGAGCTATGGCCTTGATATTTGGTATACTGATTGGGTATGAGGAGTAGATTACCTGATTAACTTCTGAGACAATTCTGTAAAATATTGATGGAGTTGTGGCCCTTGTTTGAATTTGGTATTTTTCCAACTTTTGAACCGCTTGAGCTAGGAAGCTGATTTTTGGTATAGCAGTAGTTCTTGATGTGCTAAATACTTTAGTACAAGTTAGGTAACTCTGCATTCATTATTTACTGAGTTACTTCCCCTGATGTTCAGTACTTATGCAGCTACTGAGTTCAAGAACCACTAGGCATAGGGTTTTGAAATTTCATATATGGATTCCTTACGGAAAATTAGCTGACACATATTTTTTTGTCTTTCCCAGTTATGCCCCCTTTTTGGAGTTATGACCCTTTTAAAAAATGAGATAACTATCTTGTTAGCAAGATATCTCAAAAAGTATTTTAGCTATGGCCTTGATATTTGGTATACTGATTGGGTATGAGGAGTAGATTAACTGTTCAATTTTGGGGAGAATTCCGTAAAGTTTTGATGGAGTTATGACCCTTGTTTGAATTTGGCATTTTTCCAACTTTTGAATCGCTTGAGCTAGGAAGCTGATTTGTGGAATAGTAGTAGTCCTTTATGAGTTTGATACTTTAGTACAGGTTAGGTAACTCTGCATTCATTAATTACGGAGGTATTAAAAGTATTTGAGCTATGGCCTTGATATTTGGTATGCTGATTGGGTATGAGGAGTAGATTACCTGATTAACTTTTTGGACTATTCTGTAAATATTTATGGAGTTTTGGCCCTTGTTTGAATTTGGCATTTCTCTAACTTCTGAATTACTTGATCTAGGAAGCTGATTTTTTGTTTAACAGTAGTTCTTGATGTGTTTAATATTTTAATAAAGATTAGGTAACTCCTTTTCAGACTTAGACATTCTAAAGTTTGACACCTTTAGAAGCAAGCATATGGTTGGGGGCATAGTGTTTCACAAACACAATTTCTAGGTTTGGTTAGCTATTGGAAGAAACCTGGATCCGTATTTATAAAACGACTTAAGTGGTTGCCATGCTGTTGCTAAGGCTAAATTTCTTTGAAGGAGATTCCCTACAACTATGAAATTTACTCTGGAGGAACAGTTTGAGAAAGACTGTTCCTCAAAAGCAAATTTCATAGTTGTAGGAAATCTCCTTTATAGAAATTAAGCCTTAGCAACCGCATAGCAACGACTTAAGTGCTTTCATAAATACGACCCCTGACTTTTTAATTTCCAGATGGGAACAGAATTGTGTGTTTACAAGGCAGGAAGCCTAGATCAGGCCACGCCCGCATGCCGCATGGCACCTCCGAAAACCAAACTATACGTAGAAGTCGTAACTATGATAATAACAGCAAGCAGTATGGTACCTGTTACTCAGTTACTGGCTGCACGCCTATCATGATGTCTTGCGGTACTTTACATGCACGGAAACTTGACTCTTTACACGCACGGAAACTTTACATGCACGGAAACTTTACATGCACGGACACTTTACATGCGTGAAAACTTTAAGCGCGAAATGTAACCTACGTTACGCTAAACTAACTGAAATTCATAGAAATTTCCTAGACCTGCTGAAGCGTCAAAAAAAAATAAAAAATGAAAGTAGCCAAATTCGCAAGCAGCATAGATATAGATCCAGATGAGGCGGCTGTCTCATTTGGACATACACTGTTTACCCTCCAACCGTTGAATTATCAATATAATAAAGCTTGGAAGAAACATTTTTGAACTTGGGAATGTAGGCGTAAATGGTCTCTGCTTTTTCTTTTGGCGTTTTAAGGATTTATCATTACTTATCATTTCGGATATACTCGTAAAAGAGCTTTTGATCCGTTTGATATACCATAAGACGAAGTCAACAATTAAAGTTTCTTATTTTGAAATTCAGGTTAAACCAAGATAGAGCATGCAGCCATTCTGTGAGTCATCGGAGTCAAACGTCGTTACAGCAGCCCAACCATACACAGCGAGTAGAACATAGACCCCCACTACAGCCACACCCACAGCCGCAACCCACGTGGGCGGGGAACCCACAGACCGCTGAAGATACACCTATAGCAGATGAACCTCCTGAATACAATAGCATAGCTAAAACAATACCTAATGAGGCTCCGCCTTCTTATGAACAAGTTATATGTAATCCCTCAGACTTCAAAATGTAGAAGGAGCCTGGAACTGGTCACACATGTACCTTCATAGGCACTCCGATTACTTACATTGAAACACTTATATCTGCGGTATCAAAATTTCGCGGTTCAATGAAAATAATTTCTTGGCGCAGACTTATTTGGCGACCAAGTATACCATGACTCCGGATAATAAAGAAAAGTTGGTCAGTTAGTGGCAATTTTTCTCACTTTTTTATCAAATATATATTGTGGCATCTGTTAGAATCGCCTCACAGAGGCGATTCTAATGGGATGCCACAATGTATAATTTAAAAGAACGGTATAGAAAATACATGTATCCAAATACTCATCAGGTGCTCTTTGCTATCTGAACTTCTGTTAAACTAGGTGTAAACTTTTTATATGAACCGCAAATATCGCCAAAATTAGGTTACCGCCTAATAAATGTGTTTTACAGCAGTTGGCTCACCTGAAATGTCCCTATTTTAAGATAATTGGACAGGGCAAGAGGTCATATTTATAAAACGACCTAAGTCGTTGCTATGCTGTTGCTAAGGCTTAATTTCTATAAAGGAGATTTCCTACAACTTTTTCAGACTTTTCCTCCAGAGCAAATTTCATAGTTGCAGGGAATCTCCTTCAAAGAAATTTAGCCTTAGCAACAGCATAGCAACCACTTAAGTCGTTTTATAAATACAGCCCCTGATCCTCGGACGAGCTTGGCCATGGTTGTTCAGGCTGTGACTTTTTGTTACTGAGAAACATAGCCTTTAGATGGATGGATGGATGGATGACTTGTGATTTTACGTCCTTTTAAACAGTACTTCAGTCATATCAGGACGATGGGAGGGCGATAATGAAAGGCTGTCTGCAAAGGAATTTAACCCCGTTTACGGTTGGAAAGATTTATGTCTCTAGCAGTAATCGAACACGGGAACTCTTAATCAGCAGGCCAGCGCTTTACTCGTGGAGCTAACAGGGCTCCTCAGGGCCAACAGGGGCGCTAGTTGTTTTTGGATAACCCTCACCTAAAGTGTTCAAGCCGGAATAAATCTGCCATAAACATGATCCCCGAGGATGGGGCCATTTTTTCGGCTGTGGAAATGACGTCTAAGCATTGATACCCAGGTCAGCGTTTCACAGCCATCTCAGTGTATGTGTCAATATGTGTTTTATATGTTTTCGAAGACCTTTGGTAAAGCAGTTATTTGTATGTCAAGCAATTCTCTTGTATAACATTTACAGGTTACAGAATGGAATGATAGAATCTGTGATCGGGTTGAGGCCGTGACAAGGAAATCTCAGGCTAGTTTTCAGATTATTTAGTCTTACTAATCTGAAATCGAGCTTGAAATTTCCTTGTCGAGGCCTCAATCCCATCATTGATTATTTTTCTCACCCCTAATATTTTTTAGGTCAGGATATCCATTGAATTCCTAACTTCTTGTTGAAGCCATTCCAAAATTCAAGCCTAATTTTCTATTAATAGTTCTGACATGTGCGTAAATTTCACATTGTGCATGCATATTTCATACTGGCAGCTAATCAGAAATCTACAGTGACACCTCATGCACATCATTGGCTGTCAATTTCATTTTGCATGCAATTTACATGACAGTAGCAGCAAGTGGATTTGTTGAATTCCAGTGTGTAATTAATTGGGCTGTACTATTTAGGAATAATTGGCACTTTGAGGCAGCTTTCAGAGCCTAGGCTGAGATAGCAGACCGAGATAGAAAAATCTCAGACACCCCTGGAAAGGGATTAATAGAATCTATGATTGGGTTGAGGCCGAGACAAGGAAATCCCAGGCTAGTTTTCTGATTATTTAGTCTTATGCAAGGCTTAACGAGCATAAGACTTAAATAATCTGAATCGAACCTGAGATTTCCTAGTCGAGGCCTCAACCCCATCTTTGATTATTTTTTTCTTCCATTTTTATTTTGTAGAAGAGAATATCCATTGAATACCTGAACTTCTTGTTGAAGCCATTCCTATAAATTTCAAACTAATTTTCTATTAATAGTTCTGACGTGTGTTAATTTTACCTTGTGCATGCATATTTCACGACTGGCAGCTAATCAGAAATCTACAGTGACACCTCATGCACATCATTGGCTGTCAATTTCATTTTGCATGCAATTTACATGACAGTAGCAGCAAGTGGATTTGTTGAATTCCAGTGTGTAATTAATTGGGCTGTACTTTTTAGAAATGATTGGCACTTTGAGGCAGCTTTCAGAGCCTAGGCTGAGATAGCAGACCGAGATAGAAAAATTTCAGACACCCCTGGAAAGGGATTAATAGAATCTATGATGGGGTTGAGGCAAAGACAAGGAAAAATCTCAGGCTAGTTTTCAGATTATTTACTCTTATGCGAGGCTTGTTGCAGCAGAGATAAATAATCTGAAAACGAGCCTGAGATTTCCTTGTCGAGGCTTCAACCCCATCATTGATTATTTTTCAGTGGCGGATCCAGATGGGGTTCGGGGGGTTCAAACGAACCCCCTCTACAGCCAAAATTATTTCATTTTCATGGGAAAATTCAGAAAAAATTGGTCAAATGGCACAAATCGAACCCCCTTTGAAGCTAATTTGAACCCCCTATCCAAAATTCCTGGATCCGCCCCTGTTTTTCTCACCCATTATATTTTACAAAACAGGAAATTCATTGAGTACCTTAATTTCATGGTGGCGCCATTCCTATAAACTTCAAGCTAATTTTCTATTAATAGTTCTGACATGTGTGTTAATTTCACTTTGTGCATGCATTTTTCATGACTGACAGCTAATCGGAAATCTACAGTGACATTTCCTGTACATCAGAGGCTGTCAATGTTATTTCATATTCAGTGCATGCAAATTAATGACAGGTAGCAAGTGGGTTTGTTAAAACTAAGTGTGTAATTAACTGGGCTGTACTATATAGCAATGATTGACAGTTTGAGATAGCCATCTGAGCCTAGACTGAGATAGCAGGCCAAGATAGAAAAATCTCAGACAGCTCTAGAAATGGATATTCTTGTCCAGTGGGTGAGTGGGTGAGAAAACAGGATCTAAGTAACAAGTGCTGAACGTTTATACGATCATCTGCAAAACAAATTCAATAGTGAATGGCAAGACAAGAAATACGCTTGTCTAATAAGCAAGTGATTTCAGTGTATGGGTCTAATTGAATTTAGAGAGCGGAAAAGAGAGCCCGAGGGCTCAGGAGGTTAAGCGCTGTCCTGCTGAAATCATGAGCAGTCCCGGGTTCATATCCCGCTGAATGCGGAAGTCTTTCCAACCGTAAACCGGGCCACATTGCACACAACCTTTAATTATCACCCTCTCATCTTCCTGATATGACTGAACTACTGTTCAAAGGGACCATAGATTGTCAAGTCATTTATCATCCAGAGAGAGAGAGAGAGAGAGAGAGAGAGAGAGAGAGAGAGAGAGATGTGGTGAAGGATCTCACTATGGACAGTGTCCCTACTTTCATACAACTTCAGGTTAAATCGTTGGCAACCAGTTTACCTATTAATCCAATTAAACGCCCCGGGGCGTTGCCTATTGAGAAAGGTGCCTTTATGTCCTGAGCATAATGTCTAGTTAATCAGCCACTGCCGAAATAATGCAAACTAGAGGTGGCAGTAAGCATGGCTTACTAAATACCCCCGCCGCATTTACACACACTTATTTGAAAATTTCAGAGAAACAGTTTAGGAGAAGAAGCAGCAACAACTCTGGTTTCAAAAACCACAAAGGGGCATAACAAAGCCAGAAAACTCTTCATAAAAAAGCTGAAAAATATTTGTCATCTGTTGTCTTCTGTATCTATGCACCAAAACGGAATAAAATCAAAGCAACACGACAAAAAGGTCCTATATAATCAGAGCATAAACTATCAAAAAGGGGCATAACTCAGGCTAAAGGGGACCTAAATGCACATCTTTATAACAATATATGTTTAGATTCTTAATTTCAAGAAAATCAGTCAAGCGGTCTTGGAGAAGCTGTGATAAACTATTTTTTTTACGAAAAATATAAAGGGGCATAACTCAGCAGGCAAACATTTCCAGGAAAAACTGGAAAACATGTGTCAACTATTTTCTTATGAGGCATCTATGACCCAAATCTGAATAATATCGAAGCAAAAACGACTAAGAACCCCCAAAATTAGGGCCAAAATATCAAAAAAGGGGCATAACTCAGGCAAGAGGAGTCAGACTTCAAAATGGAAACCTTGATGCACATCTTCATACCAATATCTGTTCACATACTTAATTTCAAGAAAATCGGTCAAGCGGTCTTGGAGGAGTTGCGATAACAAAACTTTTTTAACGAAAACTATAAAGGGGCATAACTCAGCAGGCAAACACTTCAAGGAAAAACTGGAAAACACGTGTCAACGATTTTCTTATGAGGCATCTATGACCCAAATCTGAATTATATCGAAGCAAAAATGACTTAAACCCCCAAAATTAGGGCCAAAAATATATAAAAAGGGGCATAACTCAGACAAGAGGAGTCAGATTTCAAAATGGAAACCTTAAAGCACATCTTCATACCAATATCTGTTCACATACTTAATTTCAAGTAAATCGGTCTAGCGGTCTTGGAGGAGTTGCGATAACAAACTTTTTTTACGAAAACTATAAAGGGGCATAACTCAGCAGGCAAATACTTCAAGACTGGAAAACACGTGTCAACTATTTTCTTATGAGGCATCTATGACCCAAATCCGAATAATATCAAAGCAAAAACGTCTAAGAATCCCCCAAAATTAGGACCAAAAATATCAAAAAGGGACATAACTCAGGCAAGAGCTGTCAGATTTCAAAATAGAAACCTTGATGCATATCTTCATACCAATATGTGTTCACATACTTAATTTCAAGAAAATCGGTCAAGCGGTCTTGGAGGAGTTGCGATAACAAACTTTTTTTACGAAAACTACAAAGGGGCATAACTCAGCATTAAAACCAATCCGCAAAAAAAACTGAAAAATACGTATCAACTCTTTTCACATGCTGCATCCTTGGACAAAATTTGAAGCAAATCGGACCTAGTTAAATATGTTGCGGGCGGACGGACGGAAAGACGGACGGACGAAGCGACGGAAGGACAACGTGAAAACAGTATACCCCCCTCAAACACAGTTTGTGGGGGGTATAATAAGCAATGCAAAGGTGAATGGGTATATTTTCAGAGGAAGCAACTGTACTATTTTGGCCAACATTCTCAGTAGGGGTCAACTTTTAAAGGAAAAAAAATTGCTTCTCTAGAAGCAAATTCTTTCCTTTAAGAGTAGTCCCCGTTTCAAAAAGTTAGCTTGCATTATTTTGTCATTTCAGAGTACGAACTTAAAGACGTAATCAATTGTCTTGTCTTGATATTAATAAAGCATCTGGCCCTGACCTCATTAACCATAAAATGCTCAGATATGTTTCAAACTCTGTATCAAAACCACTTGCAATTATATTTAATAGATCTCTAAGAGAAAAAGAATTTCCCGATTTATGGAAAAGAAATATGGTGGTTCCTATTTTTAAGAAAGGCGAACGTTGTGATCTGTCTAATTATAGGCCTGTTTCACTCTGCAGTCCCTTGGGTAAAATAATGGAGCGTATCGTTTTTAAGTATTTATTTAATTATTTATTCACTAATGATTTATTATATAAGTACCAATCTGGTTTTATCCCTGGTCATTCTCACTGGGTGGTTGCTTGGTCCCGGTAGGCGGTGATTATTTCTGACAACCGTCAACGATTTTTTCTGACAATTTATGTCTCATAAGCGTGACAGAGCAATAAGGTAAGTAAACAAACTTATTTTCAATACTTTCTTGGGATCTTTCGCAATCAGGCTGTTTACTTGAGCATTCTATAGGCGTATTTTGTCGTTTGTCATATTTTTCTTTGTGAAATAGCCTCGGCAAACCAAGGACAAAAATTACTGCAAACGTCAATGATTTTTTCCTACAACGGATTTAGTGTCCCGGATTTTTTCCTACAGTGTCCCGGATTTTTTCTCACCATTTATACTGCATTTCAGAGTCTTAAACTAGCAGCATAGTAACAGCAGTTAGATTTTTATCAGTGTGGGAACTAATTTTACTTCACCGAATGAACATCAAAAACATTTCTGTCATGTATGCCTTATCATGGTGATGAAATCGAAAGTGTGGACCCTTTAGAAGCAAAGAATACGTAAAAGACATTACATCAGAAGTCTTTGTTTACTTGAGTCCTCTTTTCAAGTGCAGACTCAATAAGCATAGTCTGCTTTTTTCATTCTTTCTGACCATTTCTTGCTTCCAAAAACTCTATCATTTCAAATCTTATTTAACTTTACAGGATGCTGGAGGTGTTGTGCGGCGGCCGTCAAGTCTCCCCATACTCCATCATAGTGCAGATTATATAATTTCTAGTCCTTTCAAATCAATGATTTCATTTCGAGTCATTCTGAAAATAGAGTAGCCCAGCTGCTGCTAGGGGGGCATGACTGGGTTTGCACATTTTATTGAAATTTCACTGAAACTGGTGTTAGGTACCGTGTGACGGCCCTTAATGGTCCCTAGGTATTCATTCATAGTGTAGATTGTATAAGTTCTGGTCCTTTGGAATCGTTTATTTCATTTCGACTCATTTTAATAATACTGTAGCCGCTGCTAGGGGCATGGCCGGATTTGCACATTTCGTGACTGGTCATGAGCAGCCGCAGTTAAACCGAGTATGCTATTTTCATTTCTTTGGTGTTTTCCTTGCTTTCAAAGGATCTGACTTTTCAGACCTTCTTTGTTAAAGTTTTGCAGTACAGTATACAAAAACTGTACAGGCCCTCAATAGAAGTTCAGGCTGGTTGGATGGATGGATGACTTGCGATTTTGCGTCCTTTTCAACAGTATTTCAGTCATATCAGGACGTTTGGCCACTCAGCTCTTTACTACACGATATGCCATTGTAATTTTTTATATATGGAGCAACAGAATGGTCTGTATATAATGAAAAGGCTGGTCTTTTAATGACCAGCAAGTATTTCTTCTTCCATTTATGTACCACAATTAAAGTTTGAGACATGCTTAAATCTTGCTATTCAATCTATGCGCAATAAAGTATGATACTGACTACTCATTTTGTGTTTGCGTTGTCAGAAAAAATCAGGCGTTTAAAATTTATTGTAGGAGCAAATCCGGGACTTGTAGGAAAAAATCCGGGACTTATGAAATATTAGAATCTGCTGAAAGACCCATTTATATCATTGTAAAGTGTCAAAAAGTAATATAATATGTTTCCCAACACCGATTTATGATTAAAAATAGCTTTTCCCTATGGCAAACTTCGAAGACATAGACAGAGCGGACAGTTCATCAAGATGTACCCTAAATGAAAATTTCCGGGTTTAATTTATCTGTTGACAACGTTAAACATTTGTATTGTATGTAATCTGCCTCAGATCTACCAGGAATACGTTTAAGATTTGTAAATTAATGGTTTAATTGACAAAATTCACCATTTTGTCGCATTAGATTTGTGTTATGACGTCACGGAGAAAAAATCATTGACAGTTTGGAAAAAATCCGGGACCGTTGTAAGAAAAAATCGTTGATAATTGTCAGAAAAAATCACCGCCTACCGGGACTAAGCAACCACCCAGTGATTCTACTACATTTCAACTTGTGGATATTTACCATCATATATGTCAAACATTGGATAATAAACAATATGCTTGTATGGTTTTTTGTGACATTTCGAAAGCATTTGACCGTATTTGGCACAAAGGTCAATTGTTCAAACTACAACAGAATGGAATCGAAGGTGAATTTCTAGAATGTTCATAGCAATGTGTATGAAGTACCAGTGATGTGTTGCGTATAAAAATGGTTGCTCTCCCTTACTTTGTTTTAGAGTTACATGTACATCCCTTTAATTAGTTTTTATAGACTGTTTTTGTCTATACTTATCTTGTGCATACCATAACTTGGTAACCATTTGGAATATTTTGATGAAACTGTCAATGTGCATGATCACAAGACAATATCTAGCACATAAGAATGGTTGCTCCCCCTTACTTGAATTTTGAGTGACTTCCCTTTGATAAGTAATTTTTGGTGCCCATTAACTCCTTAACACCTTAACCCTCTGAAATGAAACTTTCTAGAAGTGTGTATGATAATGGGGCTATGTATCATGAGCAAGAACTACAACTCTGGTTTACTTACTGAATTATTTGCCCTTGCATAAATTTCCCATTTACAGCTGTAACTCCTAAACTGTTTGAAATATTCTAACGAAACTTAATGGTGATATTTATATTGTCAAGGGAATTTATTTGGACCAAGAATAACTAGTTTATTATTTATCTCCCTTGTTCTACTTGGGCATTTCTCAACTTCTAAGCAGCTTCACCTTGGAAGCTGATTTTTGGTACACTAATAGTATTTGATGAGTTCAATGTTTGAATAATGTTGCAGTCATTAATTACAGAGTTGTTGCCCCTGTTTGTCTGTGTGTCCATCATTTTGTTAACAATCTTGTTCATTCTGTAACTCCTTTATGAAACTAAAACAGGCTTATTATGGGCTGCTTGCGAAGCTTATGTTAAAATTATAAAAACAAAACAAAAAACAATAAAGGATGTTGTTGATGTTTAGTGACTTTACGTCCATGATAAACAGCTATGGTCAAGACGGGACGGTCAGTTACCCTAACCACTTTATTTCTGTGCAGGCTTAGACAAACATGTAGAACTAAGTGCACATACTTTCCGAAGTAACTGACAACTGTCCTTCTTTAATCAAGGGAAGGAGAAACAAAAGTATGTGACTGGGCCGGTTACCGGACCCGGGACCTCTGGTCTCGAGTCTGATGCGCCACTGACTGCGCCACACAGCCTGGCGTCTATAGAGGAATTAGGTCACAATTATCTACTTAGATCTAACAAGTTTGATTTTGCTCAAATGCCAATATCTCAAGCAAACATAGATAGATTTTTGTCAGATTTGTTCAAGATGGTCCATGAATGGAGGCTTATTTCCAATTTATGTAAATGGACCATCCAAGATGCTCACCAAGGGCCATATCTAAAAATAGCAAAAGCATGGAAATGGCAATATCTGAGCAAGTCCTGAACGGAATTGGAACAACATTCTGTCAGAATGATATTTGCATGAAGCAAATTTCAATTTTTTGCATCCGATGGCCGCCATCTATCAATACTAAAAAGGCAAAAAAAAAAAAAAAGACATGAAAACGACAATATCTCAATAATCACTGAACAGGCTTTATACAAATTTGTGTCAGAATGACCCATGCATGTAGTTCTTTCAAACTTCTCCAGAATAAAAAAGGCTGATCGCCTTTAGCGTTGGTATGTAGCATTGGGTACTCGAGTACTACAAAAATAGATCAAAGGATGACCTTGTGTTGACTTTGACATTTTTACGGCAAGGTAAAAGTTTCCTGTTTGATAGATAATATGGGACAATGCTAGAACATAAGAATTCACGATAAATATTGAAATTTTGACCTAAACATCGGTATATACACCCATCTTAAGAAGTAGCCATATCAAGTGGATGGGAACGCACGTATATAGGTAACACCTATTTAA
This sequence comes from Ctena decussata, assembly GCA_963989385.1. Lineage (NCBI taxonomy): Eukaryota > Metazoa > Mollusca > Bivalvia > Lucinida > Lucinidae > Ctena > Ctena decussata. Next base: position 39,378,034 of record OZ022504.1, on the reverse strand, counting down.
TTCATATTATTGATTACACATTACTAAGACATTTACGTAAACTGAATAGCAAAAGAGTCACTAGCTTATGGGAGACATAGCCATAATATGGCAAAATAAACGCTCTAAAAGGCAAAAGTCCTAAAATAAAAAAACAACAACACTTATTAATCATCCCTAGCTTTTCTCTATTGTTTCCAGTCTTAAAATTGCCATTAAAATTGGGAAATTGCTTTGGCGTCTGGGGGCGTTGACCCCCCCCCCCCCGACCCCCCACCCCTTTCTTAACTTCTTATCACAGAGCTTTCAGCCATTTTATTAACTGGCATTCATGTATAATGAGACTCTATCAGTAAGTATTTATCAAACTTTCTAAAGTGCTAATAAAGCATGTTTGGGCATATGACTGGGCCAGAAAAAAACCCTTAAATTCCTAATGTTATCCCTAAAACTTTGCCAAATAGCCCTAATTTTTGGCCAAAATATCCCTAATTTTTGGCCAAAATATCCCTAATTTAAGGCCTAATTTTTTGCCAAACTCATACAGGGATGTTTGTATCTGTACCTGAGATGAAGAGACTAACATGCTCCAGGCACTGGTTTGCAAAAGCAAGCTAAGCCATGCCCTTCGCCTGGTTAAAGGAAGCACCATGTTCTTTTTGTGAGAAAAAAGGTGTAAAAATTACTGATGTGGGTAAAATAAAAGGATGATAAGGCCAAGTAAACAAGGATCTGATAGTTCAGCCTACAAAATTTAAAAAAAATAAATAACCTGTTTGAGTTAGTTTGTAAAAAAAAAGAAATTAGCTCCCTCAATTTGAAAAAAAAAAGAAATTGTTTCCATTCCAGAGGCAAGTGAAATAAAATGTCCTGTCTCCATCAAGAATACCAGCCCCCCCCCCCCCCCCCACCCCCCCCCCCCCACCCAGAATATCAAATGAGCCCGTCCAGATAGAAATCGACCTTATGACACGCGACGTTAAACTGAGATAAATGACGTCAAAGTTTGACGTTACGTCAGACGATTTTCCCGCTGTTTCACACGGCATGTGATTGAACTTTAATATGAATGTTAATAGTGTGGGAAACCACCGTAGGCGCTTATTTGTTGCCAAGAATCCGGAAATATGATTCTTTGGAGCATCATGTATCACCAAAAATGCAGTTTGCGATTAAAACCGAATTTAATAAATTGAAAAAAGTCTTTTATTCGCAAATGCATAAAAAAGGTTTAGACTGGCGACAATTCTGGTCCCGTTTTAGTTCATGTTCATAAATTTTTATATTCGATCTAGAGAAAATAATTTGATAATAATAATAATAATTATAAATTATATTATCAATATCAAAAGTAAAATCCCGAACCGAAAAAAACCCATCCCAAGCCTGTAGCTTTGTATAGGTATACAAGCATCGTCAGCGTATTCATGCACTCACTGAAATTGTTTACAATTTTTCAGTCTAAACTGCAAGACAACAATCACAATGTGAATGAAATCTTGTGAAAAAGCAATTTCAAGTTCTCATGCACTGCTTGTTTTCTATACCACAGACTGCCAGGTCGGAGGTAAATTTTCCCACTCCTCCAGTGCCGGGGCGTCCTTCTGATTGGGAATATTATAGGGCAAGGGCCTGCTGTGCTTGCAGTAGGTGCGGCCGGGGGCTGTTTTGGACATTTTTTCTCTCGTCTATCATTTCTCTTCTTTCTCCGTCTCTCTGGGAGACGGCCCGATAATATAGACTGAAATACTGTCATTGTGAGGGCCTCAGGGAAGATTGGCTTTGCCAACTGAGCCACCCTCACTAAATAAAGTCTACTTTCTTACTTACTTACTCAAAGGGTCGTTAAACTCCCCCCACCCCCCACATAAAAATAAATAAAAATCAATTAAATAATAACTCGGTAAAGTTAGCAGAATAGCAGAATAGCAGAATGAAATGGTAAAGTTAGCAGAATGGCAGAATAGCAGAACGAAATGGTAAAGTTAGCAGAATAGCAGAATAGCAGAATGAAATGGTAAAGTTAGCAGAATAGCAGAATAGCAGAATGAAATGGTAAAGTTAGCAGAATGGCAGAATAGCAGAACGAAATGGTAAAGTTAGCAAAATAGCAGAATAGCAGAACGAATTTTTTTGTTCTGCACACTCTGCTCATTCTGCTAGCACAATAGCAGAACGAAATGGTAAAGTTAGCAAAATAGCAGAAAAGCAGAACGAAATTTTTCGTTCTGCCCATTCTGCTCATTCTGCTAGCAGAATAGCAGAATGAAATGGTAAAGTTAGCAGAATAGCAGAATAGCAGAACGAAATTTTTTGTTCTGCCCATTCTGCCCATTCTGCTAGCAGAACAGCAGAATGAAAAAGGTTGTCAGAAATATGTTCTAAGGCAACAGCAGAAGGGCACACTCAAGCGATGCATGGAAAACATTTCCCTCTTGGTCAGGCTTCAACTAGCAAGGAAAAAATCCACAAATTCGCTGGAGAAAAAAAAATATTTATCATCAAATCCTGATGTAACCAGCAGGTGGGCAGACTAATGTCATGCATGGAAATCATGTTTATCGCCGCCCGAGTTTATCTAGTAAAAAATAAACTTGGAATTTTTCGTTCTGCCCATTCTACTCATTCTGCTAGCAGAATAGCAGAATGACAGAATGAAAAATTTTCTCGGAATTTTGTTTTAAGGCAAACAGCAGAAGGGCACACTCAAGCCATGCATAGAAAACGTTTCCCTCCTGGTCAGGCTTCAACTAGCAAGGAAAAAATCCACAAATTCGCTGGAGAAAAAAAATATTTATCATCGAATCCTGGTGTGACCAGCAGGTGGGCAGACTCATGACATGCATGGAAATCATTTTTATCGCCGCCCGAGTTTATCTAGTAAAAAATAAACTTGAATTATTCGTTCTGCCCATTCTGCTCATTCTGCTAGCAGAATAGCAGAATAAAAACGTTTGCCGAAAGTTTCATCTTAGGCAACCAGCAGAAGGGCACATTCAAGCCATGCATAGAAAACATTTCCCTCCTGGTCAGGCTTCAACTAATAAGGAAAAATATCCACAAATTCGCTGGAGAAAAAAATATTTATCATCGAATCCTGATGTGACCAGCAGGTGGGCATACTCATGGCATGCATGGAAATCATGTTTATCGCCGCCCGAGTTTATTTAGTAAAAAATAAACTTGGAATTTTTCGTTCTGCCCATTCTGCTCATTCTGCTAGCAGAACAGCAGAATGAAAAAAATTGTCTAAAGTTTCATCTAAGGCAACCAGCAGAAGGGCACACTCATGTCATGCATGGAAAACATTTCCCTCCTGGTCAGGCTTCAACTAGCAAGGAAAAAATCCACAAATTCGCTGGAGAAAAAAAATATATTTATCATCAAATCCTGGTGTGACCAGCAGGTGGGCAGACTCATGGCATGCATGGAAATCATGTTTATTGCCGCCCGAGTTTATCTAGTAAAAAATAAACTTGGAATTTTTCGTTCTGCCCTTTCTGCTCATTCTGCTAGCAGAATAGCAGAATGAAAATCTTTCTCGGAATTTTGTTCTAAGGCAACCAGCAGAAGGGCACACTCAAGCCATGCATAGAAAACATTTCCCTCCTGGTCAGTCTTCAACTAGTAACGCAAAAATCCACAAATTCGCTGGAGAAAAAAATAAGTTTATTTTTCACTAGATAAACTCGGGCGGCAATAGACATGATTTCCATGCATGCCATGAGTCTGCCCACCTGCTGGTCACACCAGGATTCGATGATAAATATTTTTTTTCTCCAGCGAATTTGTGGATTTTTTCCTTATTAGTTGAAGCCTGACCTGGAGGGAAATGTTTTCTATGCATGGCTTGAGTGTGCCCTTCAGCTGGTTGCCTTAGAACAAAATTCCGAGAAAGTTTTTCATTCTGCTAGCAGAATGAGCAGAATGGGCAGAACGAAAAATTTCAAGTTTATTTTTTACTAGATAAACTCGGGCGGCGATTAACATGATTTCCATGCATGCCATGAGTCTGTCCACCTGCTGGTCACACCAGGATTTGATAATAAATATTTTTTTTCTTTCCAGCGAATTTGTGGATTTTTTCCTTGCTAGTTGAAGCCTGACCGGGAGGGAAATGTTTTCCATGCATGGCTTGAGTGTGCCCTTCTGCTGGATGCCTTAGATGAAACTTTCGACAAACTTTTTCACTCTGCTGTTCTGCTAGCAGAATGAGCAGAATGGGCAGAACGAAAAATTCCAAGTTAATTTTTTACTAGATAAACTCGGGCGGCGATAAACATGATTTCCATGCATGCCATGAGTCTGCCCACCTGCTGATCACACCAGGATTTGATGATAAATATTTTTATTCTCCAGCGAATTTGTGGATTTTTTCCTTGCTAGTTGAAGCCTGACCAGGAGGGAAATGTTTTCTATGCATGGGTTGCGTGTGCCCTTCTGCTGGTTGCCTTAGAACATAATTCCGACAAACTTTTTTCATTCTGCTGTTCTGCTAGCAGAATGAGCAGAATGGGCAGAACGAAAAATTCCAATTTATATTTACTAGATAAACTCGGGTGGCGATAAACATGATTTCCATGCATGACATTAGTCTGCCCACCTGCTGGTTACATCAAGATTTGATGATAAATATTTTTTTTCTCCAGCGAATTTGTGGATTTTTTCCTTGCTAGTTGAAGCCTGACCAGGAGGGAAATGTTTTCTATGCATGGCTTGAGTGTGCCCTTCTGCTGGTTGCCTTAGAACAAAATTCCGAGAAAGTTTTTCATTCTGCTGTTCTGCTAGCAGAATGAGCAGAATGGGCAGAACGAAAAATTACAAGTTTATTTTTTACTAGATAAAGTCGGGCGGCGATAAACATGATTTCCATGCATGCCATGAGTCTGCCCACCTGCTGGTTACACCAGGATTTTATGATAAATATTTTTTTCTCCAGCGAATTTGTGGATTTTTTCCTTTCTAGTAGAAGCCTGACCAGGAGGGAAATGTTTTCTATGCATGGGTTGAGTGTGCCCTTCTGCTGGTTGCCTTAGAACAAAATTCCGAGAAAGTTTTTCATTCTGCTATTCTGCTAGCAGAATGAGCAGAATGGGCAGAACAAAAAATTGCGTTCTGCTATTCTGCTAACTTTACCATTTCGTTCTGCTATTCTGCTAGCAGAATGAGCAGAATGGGCAGAACGAAAAATTTCGTTCTGCTATTCTGCTATTTTGCTAACTTTACCATTTCGTTCTGCTATTCTGCTAGCAGAATGAGCAGAATGGGCAGAACAAAAAATTTCGTTCTGCTATTCTGCTATTTTGCTAACTTTACCATTTCGTTCTGCTATTCTGCTATTCTGCTATTTTGCTAACTTTACCATTTCGTTCTGCTATTCTGCCATTCTGCTAACTTTACCATTTCATTCTGCTATTCTGCTATTCTGCTAACTTTACCATTTCGTTCTGCTATTCTGCCATTCTGCTAACTTAACCATTTCATTCTGCTATTCTGCTATTCTGCTAACTTTACCATTTCGTTCTGCTATTCTGCCATTCTGCTAACTTTACCATTTCATTCTGCTATTCTGCTATTCTGCTAACTTTACCGAGCCTTAAATAATCCTCTCATCCTCTCTTGCCTGTCAGCGCTGACGAATGCCGGGTGACAAACGGCAAAGGGCGGCATAAAGAAATGTCGTCTGAATCTTAATGTATCTAAATGGAGGAAAACAAATTAACACAGTTTCGGAGATCCTGAACCATTTTGATCTACTTACAATTCCTTGGACAATGAGATGAAAATTGCGAGTTTAAGTCTAAAGTCCGTCTGGTTGTTTTGTTTTTTCCTTAAGCTTATACATTTTTTAATTGTTATCTTTTCCCTGTTTATATTGCTGGTGGTTGGTGGATTATAGTTTGTAAGATAAATTAAAGTCTCCATAGCCCTACCAGTGGTAAAAACCGTCGAAATACAATCATTATAAAACTGTACAGCCTTCAGAATGTGTGCTAATATGTCAGTCGATATGCTTTTTTGTATCATATAACTGGCAAAAAGAACAAGGTATTTTGAAAAAAAGTATAAAGTTTCTCCGTTATAATACGGTCTTTGTCTCTGGTTCCCCGTTAAGCAATGAAATACAATCAATGGGATCCTTGCCTTACATTTTTGTACATTGTATTTTTATCACCTGTTAAACGCCTGTACCTTGTATTTTTACCTCCTGTACCTTGCGTTTTTACATTGTAATAAAGCTTGTGAAATCGAAAGTTGCCAACTAAAATGATATAGTTATTTTTTTTTAAATCTTTTTTATGGGAAACTCAAGAACGTTTCGATTTTTCAAAGCCGGCCTGTCACGATAATAATCAATGGCGAAACTCGGAGGCGAAACTGAAGTGAGAAGATTGCAGCGATACCTCACGATAAAATATTTCATGCTGATAGAGCAATGGGGCTTTTAAGGAATTAAAAGAATTTATATATTACTTTCGTTTAAAATTGTGATTTGTTTGCTTTTCCGCAGTTTGGTAACTCAAAGTCCATACCTAATACCATAGTGACGATTTTATTTTTGTTACTAACACAGAATAATATAAGATCACGACGCCTATAGATCAAGAAATCCTTTTTAACCAAAAGCTGGCTTAGGTGTGGAGGTTGAAAAGAGGGAGGGGAGGAACTCGTAATAAAACGTCACTGAGTGTTACATAAAAAGGTTGAAAAACTATTTTAGTCTTTTAAGCTGGCAAGTAAAGTGACCTCCTTTCGAGTTTTTTTTAGCTTGAACAAAGTGGTAAATATACAACATACAAGCTTGGAACCCAATTTATTGCCTTACCCTTGTTTATATTGCACTGCTGGACGGGAAACTAGAACAAGAAATTGTGTTTTGCTGAGCAGTTAGACAGTTTTTTTAATTTTTTGCCAGTTATCTGGCACAGTATATGCTCATCAACCCACATTTTATCACCAATCACGAAGGTTGAACTGATTTTCAAAGCAATTTGTGTTCTGATAGGAATATGGAGACTTTAATAGAACATACATGCAGTCATTTGTATGCAAATAAACTCAGCCTTCGCATAAGTGCCTTTGTGTCCACTAGTTGCATATATAATATCGGCCTTTTGGTCTGGTAAATTGTACGGTGAGTAGAAGTGATAATTCTTGTGACGTGGCGTATGGTACATGTCTATGATTTCCTGCCATTTTTACAAAGGGAAACAACTTTTGTGACTTTCTTTTTTTGCTTCCTCGAACGACGTAGCTCTTCCGAAATGCGGTCTATTCTTAAAGTTAAATGCTGCTGAAGGACTCTGGCACAGGAACAACAAATTCTTGGCTTTATTAAAAAGAAATTTCCAAATTTAAGTTCATTGCTTATTCATCTTTAGAAACTGTTGAAGTATTTCAAAACATCAAAAGATTTTTTTTTTGCTTTATGAACTCGAAGCCATAGGAGCACCGGAGGTATGAAGTTTCCGGATTGTTCGTACGTGCGACAATACTTAAGCATGTCGGTCAGTCCGAATATCAAGTATATTTTTGTTAGAGCTGCTTTTCGGAAAATATATTTCTTGATTACCATTCGAGGTAAAGGGGTAGTACTTGGTTTGACATTTACCTGGATCAAAATCTTTCCATCTTTTCTACCTATCCCAAGAGGCATGTCTCAGGATGGGACCAAAGTCAAGAGCTGTGTTACAGGAAAATTTACTCATACTGATTACATGCGTTTGCTGTGTTAACGTTAATAATAATGATACGCATTTCAAGGGAAACATTGGTAATGGCGTTATCCATACCAGTGTAACGTGACGTCACGTTACGTTATTAATTCTGGCAAATTTAGTGAGATACCAGTGTGTTTAAAACTGCCATAACATCCTTAAAAATCAAGATAACTTCAAACGGTTTTCACCGGTTTGTTCTACAATGGCATGCGCATTCAGATAACAGAAAACCTAAAAATCGATTTTTTATGTCATAAGGTCGATTTCTATCTGGACGGGCTCAAATGGTCGGTCCCTTACGGTACTATCCCGTACATTTTACGATAAAGGGCCTGGCAGCCAGACGGTAGCTTAGACCCTTAGCTACCCTTTAAGCACAAAGCAACGGACTTTTTCTCTCTTTCTCTCATGGAAACTGTTTTGCATCAAAATACCCTTATCATATGATTTCTAGTTTGACTATTTGCATCTCCAATGGCCTTGACGTATGCATTATATTTTGCTATTTGTCAGACTTAGTCTCCGATTTCCTCGAGCCGCTGTGTGGCAACCTCTAATGTAATACAACGCCAAATGTAATAAACTCAGTTAATAACATTAGGCGTTGTTACATTTGGCGTTGCACTCAACGCCTAATGTAATAACGCCTAATGTAATAAACTTTCTTTCTTGTGTGACAGAATGGAATCTCAACTGAAAAACTTTAACTAAAGCCGTGTTCATGTGCACTTTTTGCACCCGGGTGCAAAAATACACCCGGGGTGCAAATTTGCACCCCGGGTGTATTTTTGGCCACGTGAATGGTGTTTTAAGAAAAAGCACCCGGGGGCAAATTTGCACCCGGGTGCAAATTTGACCCTACGTTTGAGGTGGTGCAATTTTATTTGCACCCCAGTGCAAATTTGCTCCCGGGTGCAAATTGTGCACATGAACGCAAAATGTGTTTATCAGTATACATTTTGATCTACGAATTTTTCAGAATGACTGGCCTTTTTATTATGATCTTGTATAATCGGATACCAAAATAAGATAGCAAAGTTCTCTTTATCAAATTGAAAATCAGACTGTTATCAAAACAGATATGCATAAATTACTGACACTACGACTTTGGTCATTCTTAAGCAAGATGTCCACCCGCCAATGTCGTAAATGTGGAAACAGCTGGGACGTCGAGACAACAGATGCCTTGTTGGACATCTGGAGCGATGTTACGGCGCAAAAAGAATAACGATGCTGCGGTGTCCGATACAGTAGTTTATAAGAATAGTCCCAAGATGATTGAAGAGAGGGGCTTCGAATTGTCTGATACACTGTAAACAGAGGACGAAAACTCTTAAAACAAATTACTGAACAGCTCGTGACAACCTAAACATAAGGTGGAAGAGGCTCGTTTCCCTCTGGAAACTTAACGTAGGCTGCACTGTAAAAATTTTCCGTAGATTTTACGGTAGAATAACTCGAAACCAGCTGCCAGTCTTTTTCCCGTTATTTTTACAGGCGCACGTAAAAATTGCAGGAATCATCAAGCAGAGAAAGACAGAATAGAACAGGTGTCGTTTTGGTCAGATAGCCCTTCAACAATATAAAATTATTTTCGAGTGCGGCCAGTTAACATAACACTTCCATTTCTTGATTTCCAACAATGTCTTACAGGCAAACGCCCGTAAAAATAACGGGAAAAGGAATGGCAGCTGGTTGCCAGTTATTCTACCGTAAAATATAGGGAAATTTTTTACAGTGTGTGAATAGCTCGTCCACTATTGCCGAGCAAACCCATTTCACACATCCACACCCAGTGGACTTGGCAATCCCGAAAAGGTTTCCCATCGTCCTATACTCTCAACTCCTAGCTAAATGATATAGAGTTACTGCCACTTGCAGCTCAACTGACAGAACGTGTACCCGCGCATCCCGTTGGAGCTGCCCGCGCAGTTTGTCACTCAGATTGTCAAAAGAGGCCTTTGATATTCTGAAATCATTCCGCAACTGATCATCAGTGTAAGTCCTAATGGACCCAAGCACTATAGTCGTCCACCACTCTTGATAACGTGGTTTCTCTACATGGCCTTTTCTCTGCTCTATTCTAAACATCTTGACACAGCGAATTTCTTCTAAAAATTTAACTGGGTAACTTATGTTAAGTTTAATGCCAACTCCAGGAACGTATGGACACAATTTACTGGCATATGAACGCTACACAAGGTGGTTGCAAATTTGCCCCCGGGCGCAAATTTGCACCTGGGTGTAGATTTGCACCCGGGGGCAAAAAGTGCACATGAAACGGCTTAATATAATATCGACATATTCTTGGGGGTCGGGGTAGATGGGTTTGGTCGGGGGCGAGGTTGAGATTCGAAAACGATACCATAGCTACTCGAATCTAATGCATGATGTTGTTAAAGATTCTTCTTTAAAAAATCAGAGTTTATTACATTAGGCGTTGTTACATTTGGCGTTGCACTCAACGCCTAATGTAATAACGCCTAATGCAATAAACTTTGTTTTTTGTTTGACAGGATGTAATCTCAACTGAAAAACTTTTACTCATATAATATCGCCATATCTTGGGGTCGGGGTAGATGGATGTGGTCGGGGGCGAGGCTGAGATTCGAAAACGATACCATAGCTACTCGAATCTAATGTATGACGTTGTTAAAGATTCTTCTTTTAAGAAATCTGAGTTTATTACATTAGGCTTTGTAACATTTGGCGTTGCACTCAACGCCTGATGTAATAACGCCTAATGCAATAAACTTTCTTTCTTCTATGACAGGTTGGAATCTCAACTTTAAAGCTTTAACTAATATAATAACGCCATATTTTGGGGTTGGGGTAGATGGATGTGGTCGGGGGCGAGGTTGGAATCGAAAAAGGTACCATATAGCTACTCGAATCTAATGCATGACGTTGTTAATGATTCTTCTTTTTAAAAATCTGAGATTATTACATTAGGCGTTGTTACATTTGGCGTTGCACTCAACGCCTAATGTAATAACGCCTAATGCAATAAACTTTGTTTTTTGTTTGACAGGATGGAATCTCAACTGAAAAACTTAAACTAATATAATATCCACATATCTTGGGTTCGGGGTAGATGGGTGTGGACGGGGGCGAGGTTGCGATTCGAAAACGATACCATAGCTACTCGAATCTAATGCAAGACGTTGTTAAAGATTCTTCTTTGAAAATAAATCTGAGTTTATTACATTAGGCGTTGTTACATTTGGCGTTGCATTCAACGCCTAATGTAATAACGCCTAATGTAATTAACTTTCTTTCTTGTATGACAGGATAGAATCTCAACTGAAAATCTTTAACTCATATAATATCGCCATATCTTGGGGGTCGGGGTAGATGAGTGTTGTCGGGGGCGAGGTTGCGATTCGAAAACGATACCATAGCAACTCGAATCTAATGCTTGACGTTGTTAATGATTCTTCTTTTAAAAAATCTGAGTTTATTACATTAGGCGTTGTTACATTGGGCGTTGCACTCAACGCCTAATTTAATTTCGCCTAATGTTATAATTGTTTTTCTTCTATGACAGGATGGAATCTCAACTGAAGAACATAAACTCATATAATATCACCATATCTTGAGGTCGGGGTAGGTGGGTGTGGTCGGGGGCGAGGCTGAGTTTCGATAACTTACCATAGCAACTCGAATCTAATGCATAACATTGTTAAAGATTCTTCTTTAAAAAAGATCTGAGATTATTACATTAGGCGTTGTTACATTTGACGTTGCACTCAACGCCTTATGTAATAATGCCTAATGTAATAAAATTTCTTTCTTCTATGACAGGATGGAATCTCATCTGAAAAACTTTTACTCATATGATATCGCCATATCTTGGGGTCGGGGTAGATTGGTGTGGTCGGGGGCGAGGTTACGATTCGAAAACAAAGATATAATGGGTCAAAAAATTTCCTATATATGAAACTCCTTGTGTTGCCATTTCAATTGCGGGTTTTACTTCTGACTTCAGTGGAGTACCCATTTTTCTATAGAACAGATTTATTCATTTTGGTTTCTTAAAACTATACATGCTACAGTGGCCATTTTAAATATGTAAGGGGTAAACTTTCATTTTCACAGAGTAACATCATAAAACTGCTCAAGTTTAAACCCGTTTGAAACTGGTTTGTTAATAATGCTTTCCAAGATTCTGTGCTCCTTACACCAGAACAGGACTTAGGCAAGGCTGCCTGCAAAAAATTAAAATCTGACCCCTTCTGACGCGAAAATTGATCCACATCTCAGGGTACTTTCTTTCTTCTATGACAGGATGGAATCTCAACTGAAAAACTTTAACTTATATAATATCGCCATATCTTGGGGTCGGGGTAGGTGGGTGTGGTCGGGGGGTGAGGCTGCGTTTTGTAGAAGATACTATAGCAACTCGAATCTAATGTATTACGGGTTTTTTTTAGAGTCTTCTTTTAGAAAATCTGAGTTTATTACATTAGGCGTTGTTACATTTGGCGTTGCATTCAACGCCTAATGTAATAACGCCTAATGTAATAAACTTTCTTTCTTCTATGAAAGGACAGAATCTCAAATGAAAAACTTTAACTAATATAATATCGCCATATCTTGGGGTCGGGGTAGGAAGTTGAGATTGCAGTAGCAGCACTAAAGAAGGGGAAGTCTGCCGGAGTTGATAATATACCAGCAGAACTTGTTCAAGCTGGCGAGGAGACCATGATTAATGTTTTAACAGATATTTGTAACAGGATCTGTAGAAAGGAGAATGGCCTACCCCATGGACTCAGTCGCTGATTATTACGCTCCCTAAAAATGGCAACCTACAGCTCTGCCAGAACTACAGAACCATCAGCCTCATAAGTCATTCAAGCAAAGTCATGCTGAAAGTCATCTTGAACAGGCTGAAACCACAAGCCGAGGAGATAATCGCTGAGGAACAGGCTGGGTTTGAGCAGGAAGGAGCACCACAGAACAAATCTTCAACCTTAGAATCCTGTGTGAAAAGTATCTCCAACATCAGCAGAATCTGTACCATGTCGTCATTGATTTCAAAAAAGCCTTTGACAGGGTATGGCATGCAGCCTTATTGGCCACCATGCGGAAGTACAATATCAGTGCAAATCTAGTTCGCACCATTGAGTAGCTACACGACCAGGCTACAAGTGCAGTCCTGATAAATGGCAGCACAGGAGAATGGTTCAGAACAACAGTTGGAGTAAGACAAGGATGTCTTCTGTCACCCACCCTCTTCAACATTTTTCACGAATTGATCATGTCTGATGCTCTGGAAGAACATAAAGGAGAGGTTAGCATAGGCGGCAGAAACATTACCAATCTGCGGGTTGCCGATTACATAGACGCTCTAGCTGAGGAACAGTAGGAACTAGAAGCTCTAGTTGAAAGTCTCGACCAAACCTGCACAAGGTATAAGATGGACTTCAGTGCTGAGAACACCAAACTAATGACGAACAGCGCAGATGGCATCCGTAAGCAGCTTCAAATACCCTGGAGCAGTTGTCTCAGATGATGGCTCAAAACAGGAGGTTCTCTCAATGATTGCACAAGCCACTTCAGCTCTTACTAAGCTGAAACCAATTTGGAGAGATAACAGTATATCTCTTGGATCAAAGGTGAAACTTATGCGCTCCCTTGTCATTTCAATATTTCTGTATGCCTGTGAATCGTGGACCTTGACAGCAGAGTTAGAGAAAAGAACGCAGGCCTTTGAGATGAGATGCTACGAAGGTTACTGATCATTTCATACAAGGACCATTGTTCGCAGGAAGATTCAAGCAGCCATTGGAGAATATGATGAACTCATGACGCTGGTCAAGAAACGGAAACTAAGGTGGTTTGGCCACATCTCAAGGTCTTCTGGTTTAGCAAAGACAATTCGCAGGGCACAGTGAAAGGAAAAAGAAGAAGAGGTAGACAGAAGAAGAGGTGGGAAGACAATATCAAGGAGTGGACAGGAATGGATTTTGCCAGCTCAACTAGGGCAGCTGAAGACAGGACAAGGTGGGAGGGAATTGTTTTGAAGTCATCTGTGGTGCCCCAACGACCTAGTAAGGTTATGGGATAGAATAGAATAGAATAGAATAGAATAGAAATCTTTATAAATTCGTTGAAGATTTCTTCCATATTTGGTTCATGATACCTCTGTAGCCTGGCTTTCAGTAGGCACTACCTAAGCTGCTGGGTCAGGATTATAGGTGGGGCCAGGGGTCAATAATTAGGACTTAGCAACTTGCGGTAGGTTTTTTGCTCATAGTTTTGATATATGTGAATGGAGCCTAATGATGCAATTTCATACTTTTCATCATATGGATGCTGCTGCTGACCTAAGGTCAAGGTCACGGAATTATGTTCGAAGTTTAGGGTAAAAGTATGCTTTCCTGATGCAATTTCACTGGTTGGGGCCTTGGGGGTATACATGAGCCCCTGCTCACTTGCTCTAGTTTTTCTTGATAACTAATCTTTTAAATTTTCAGTGAGGTAATTAGATAAGCTGAAGACTCAGATCAGCTTGGATTTCAAGCAGTAACCAGTGATTTAATGCCTTCGCACATGTGTAGTGTAGACAGACTAGACTGTGCAGATGAACGGACTGAACTGAGACTTAACGCCACATTTATATTAGTTTACCCTGGCTAAGTTTGTGCACCATAATGTCCGCTCGGAGTTTCAAATAAATCAAATTTCATTAATAATACATGAATAAGTTTTGTTTGTCACTTGCAATTAATATATTCTGTCTGAAATATTTTTCTAATGCACAGTGCAGTATTGATATTACATACAGCTGCTGATGATTATGCCCAGAGTGGGAGATAAGATTAAAATAATAATCTTCCATGGTTCATTATTTGATGACTTTAAGAACCACAGATCTGTGGCTCGAAATCACCCAGTATGTAGCATTGTTAATGCTTTTTCTTCGGCTGATGTTAGTACTGCATTGATTTCTCATGTGTATAAAATAGCAAGTGCAGGAATCGTACACAAGCGGTTTCGGTGAGATATTTAAATCACTTAAAAGATACGCGCGTATGTAGAGACCAGTTCAGATACAGCAAGATGTGTGCATCAAATGAGACAATTATTAATGCAATGCCGCACGGATCGAGTAGTGCCCATCTGCAAGCATGAGGCAAAATATGTTACTTACAACAATAAAAAATAGGAATGGAATGGGTAAGAGACAGTAGGGTATGGTTTTTCTTTGGCTTAAAACTGCGTTGGTTGTTTCTGGCGAACCGTGTTCATTATACCTGGCCTAAAATGTGCACCGTGGTAAGTTGTTGCCAGAAGAAAAGATAGTACCTAGTTTCAAATGCTTATAATTTCATTCTACAAAGTAATTTATGATTATTATAACTGCCATGTTTTCTTTAATCCCTGGTTGCATTGAAACTGTAGGAATCCCCAAGTTTGGTAAGCTGTTCTCGGCCCTCTGAAATAAAACATTTATTCTTTTTTTGCTTCGTCGCTGACATTTCAGAGTTTCTTGTCGCTTTGTTGATTGTGCTAGAACCCTGAATTTCCCCTAATTTATGTAGAAAACTCCCCCCTCTCTTAATATGGAAGCCAAAAACGTTCATTCAGTCTAATTAACGAGAAAATAAGGAAAAACGGCTTCTACTGGTTGAGTTATTCCTCTTTTTCAGATATAGGCATTTTATATAGGAATAGTTAACCTCGTGAACAAAATATATGAACACCGCTTCAGCTAGCATATTTATATTTGGCATACAGTTACAGACTAAGGTTGCACTCCACAGGTTCTTTTGATCGCTCGGTGACCCCACAGGGGGTCAACTAGACAATGACACATTCCAGCCTGACTGAATGAATAAATAATTCTTTTTTCTCTTTGAATGTGCTGTACATATGCCAAAATACACCTTATAGCCATTTATAAACCCTACAAGACCCTCATATGAATATTGTTGCAGAGAAAATGACACCCCACCCACTTTTTGAGGCCAGAAAATTTCTTCAAAAATGACATAATTATCCATGCTGTACTCAAGACCAGGACAATTGTTGTCACCTAAAGCTTACAGATTTGCCTAGACGGCTTACAGATGATCACCGTCAGCTGCAACTGAATACCTGCCAGCCGTTTAGATTTTCTGCTATTCTTAATTGAAAATGAGCACCACCATTTTGACAATTTGCATTTCCCGCTTTATCAGTGCAGCCATAGTTTCGCATCCATGCCGCGCAGTGATTGGATGGTTTTCGAGTTGGAAATAAATTCAGTTTTTACTTTCCTGACACATGCTCACTCAAAAGGAGGAAACGTTTCCTGCATATAAGGAGGCAAAAAGAATTTATAGCCCAAGATACAAGCCTACCCCGAAATATTAGCATTTTTGACCACTGCCACAAATGCGAAACTGTGAATGGCAACCTAAGGTGTAAATGAACTGATTAACTTGTGAGCATATTCTAATTTTTTCGATTCAGTTATTCCGCTTTTTCAGACAAAGGCATTTTGTATATGAACAAGCTTGCGAACAAAATAAAACCGCTGAAGCTATGATGTTTAAATTTAGCATACAGTTACTGGCCTAAGTGTAGATGACTGCTAAGCTTTCAGCCAATTCTATAAATACTGGGTTGAATTATACCCCTTTCTGACTTATACCTTACGGGATGAACCTTCGTTAGAGGCAAGCATAGGGTTAGGGTCATAGTGTTTCATAATCAAATTTCCTAATTACATGAGCCGTCATTGCATTTTTGCTGGAACGCCAAATGTAATAACCATAATTGAAAAAAAGCACATAATCCTTTTATGAGATTATGAATGACATGATACGTATGATTGATGTTGACTTGGCATCTCCATTTCTCTTTCCAACTTGCCCTGCTCCGCAGACCACCAAATTAGGAAAATTATGTGAGACATACTTATCTTATTTGAGATTTTATATATTGCTTCTTTTAAAGATTTAATCTTGTCAAAGAAAAAGTCTGCATTAGGCGTTTTAATCATAACGCGTTGAATACAATGCCAAATGTTATAACGCCTAATGAAATTAACCCAGACTTTTTATGAATAAGATGATGCGTATGATTTGCATTGCTTTGACGTTTTTCTTTTTCTTTATTTCACATTTTATCTTGACATAGAAAAATGTCATGCTATCATATTTGGCGTTATTATATTAGCATTGAGTGCAACACCAAATGTAATTACACAAAATGTGGTTAAACATTTTTCATAAGGTCTTGAATTACAAGATGCATGTCATTTGTGTTTCCGTGTCGTCTTTCACGAATTGCAGCCTCCATCCCCCCCCACCCCTGTATCGTTCCCCCGTCATTCCAGACCACCAAAACAAGGGTTATCATTATATAGAGCTATGCATTTCCCATTTTATATTTGATTTTGTCGAATAACGAAGTCGGTCTGAACATTACATTTGACGTTATTGCATAAGACGTTGGGTGTAGCGCCAATTGTGATAACGTGTAATGGAGAAAACGCAGGAATTTTTATAGAGTCATTAATAACATAATTCAAATGCTTCTAGTTATCTTAGCGTCTGTCACAAATCTTAACGTAACTTAAAGAGCTTGCATATGGGCACGGTCTAATCAGTCTTCACTTCACCCTGTTTCTGCCCTGAACAATCTAAGAATCTTGTGAATGATCACTGAAGACAGACCAGTCAACAAACGTGCGCAGGCCGATTTGAGTATTTTGAATGAATACACAAATGGTTTAAGTCTTCGGTCTCGAGACACAACACATCAAAACAAAAAATAACAATTCAACCGCGACATGACAAACAAAGAGGCATGTGCGCCCAGCATAGTCTCAGATCAGCCTGAGCATCCTTTGTTTCTTTCTCCTTTTCATTTCTTCTCATGCCCCACCGCCGCAGAATACAAAATATAAAAAAAAAACGTGACCTGCTTATTTTATTTGAGATTTTATCTTGTCATATGAAAAAGTCCGTTTATTACATTTGGCGTTCTTACATTAGCCTTAGGCGTTGAGCACATTGCCAAAAGTTATAACGCCTACTGTAATAAATTCAATCTTTTTTTTAGATAACAACATGAGCGTTTGCTGTGTTGCTGTGTTGCCTCGGCGTTCATCTCCTAGTTTACTGTCCCCCATTCCCCATCTCTGAAAACCAACCAACAAAGGCGAATTTAATAAGACATTTTCATTAATTTCAGATGACATCATGTCTAAGAAAACGATCAGAGCATTTCATTTGGCGTTATTACTTAAGGTCAAGAATACGTAAATGGCACATACATAGAATTTTTTTAAGATTTTGCACAGGAGTGCATTTTCATGTGTTACATCGAAATTTGCAATAAAAAAGATAGGTCACCGAGTTCGTTTAGTCGCTAGATCAGATTGAAAAACGTGAAACTTCGAGGCCGTTTCTATTGACGGCAATGGGAAAGCGATGAAAATTCTCAAATTTTAAAACTTAGACGTATACAGCTTGTTCACCACTACATAGATTTTTTTCAAAAATTGATATTTTATAATATAGCTTCTGTCGATTAAAATGAGGTAAAGAAAGTCCTTGACTACCGAGCTCGTTTTTCAAGCAGCGCTTGATACGCAAGCATAGGTGTGTATAAATTTTCGCCATTCGTTGACGTCATTTATAAGCGACGTTGCAATCGTTTACGGGCGACGTTGTAAGGCATGCTAAGACCGTTATGAGAATACGGAAAGATGGCGACTAATAGGGTTCTCATGATGAATGCTTTAGTGATAACAAAAGTTAATAAAATTCGAAAACAAACATCTAACAGTAATATGGTTACTACAGCCGACACGAAATGAGCCGTGCAACGAAAAAGGAAATTTTACAGCCCTTTGAGTAAACCCAAGTTCCTCTTTCAAAACTACCCTAAAATTGTTATACCAAATCACAAAATGCGCCGTGCCATGATAAAGTGGGTCCTTGGGGCATGTACGGTCAGCGGATCAGTCTGCGAATCTGCCTAAACTGACGAGAGCCTTTGTTGTCCTCTGGTACAATGATTCCGTGAGAAACAGCGAAGAGATTTATCGCGCAGGCTGATCTGTGAGCCTGTATATTTACTGCCGACCCGTGTTCTTTCGGTGTGGCTCATGGTGGTCCGATAACATTGACTTTTACGCCCTTTTAGATGTTTTGCAGTCATAGCGAGATGATGGTAGGATCATACTAAAAAGTTACAAGGCAAAATTCCACGGTAGGCGGAAGGCTTCTTGTATTCTAGTGGCCGTAGGGGCGGTGTGGGTAAGAGGCCCGCGGTATCTTTGGCAAAGCTATACAACAAGTGGAAGAAATATTCAGTCATTGTTGTGAAAGGATATGCATAGTAAAATCACAAAAAGCGGCAGAATAAAAAATAAATATTAAAATCCGATCCCATAAAGCTCTAAAATCAGCTGGCGCACATTTACTTGGTTTATAAATTATTTCGGATACGCAATCCCACCAGCGCCGCGGAAGAGCGATTAGAGACATTCGGTTATAACACAGAAGGTTGCGGGTTCGAATCCGTGTTCGGCCAGCCAGCGACTGGAAAAGTCTCTTTGTCAAGCCAGCAGTAAATGGGTAACTTTTTCGAATCGGGGAAGGATAACGCAGCGAAAGGAGAAGGATGTGCTCCGCCTTTCATACTTTCATGTGTGTGTCTGAAAAGTCCTGAGAGCCCTGTATTGTGGCCAACCTTAAATTGTTACGCACACGAAACACTCGCTGTCTCGCTGTCTCTCTCTCTCTCTCTCTCTCTCTGTGAGTGTCTGTCTCTCTCATTTTTGTAGGAATAAATTTATGTTGATGAAATAACTTCATAAATACAGGAAAAGGACACTGCAATATCAGCAGAGGGCTGGAATAAACAATGACAACAACTCCTTTTTTTTCCATGTTTGATTAAATGTCCGATGGGGGCCGCCATATTGACTAGGAAGTATTTCGTGACGTAACGTCCTTCGCGACGCACGTAATTAATTGCGCCAGTCATTTACGTATTCTTGACCTTAAGGCCTTTAGTGCAACGCCAAAATAATAATACCAAATGTTATAAACACAGACTTTTTAAAGTCTCCATAGTCCTATAAGCATGATAAGTGGTAAAAACGTCTAAATTCAAATCATTGTAAAAAGTGGTTCAACATTCACTTTTGGTAATAAAACGTGGGTTCATGTGCATATATTGAGTCATATAACTGGCAAAAAGTAGAGAAAACAAGTTTTTTGAAAAATAACAAATCGAATTTTCTGCTCTGGTTTCCCGTGTAGCAGTGCTATATAAACATAGGCGGGATAGTGATTGGGACTCCACTCCAGTACGTTCTATTTTTACCATTTTATGACTTCATGAAATCGAAAGTAGGTTGCCAACTAAAATGACCCAAATAAGATTTCAAAACGTTATATGCGAAACTCAAGGACGTTTTATTTGTTTAAAGCTGACGAATCACGGTCATTTACAATGACGAAACTATAGTGAGAAGCTTGCAGCGATATCTTACGACAAAATGTTTCATGCTGATAGAGCAACGGGGTCTTTAAAAAGATTTTGAACAGCATTACGCATATGATGTGTGATGCTTTGGTGTCCTCCTCCATTTCACTTTCCCTCATGGCCAACCTTTGCAGACCACAAAACTAGGACGTTTTTTTAGAGAAATATACCATTGTGATGTCTTTTGAAGTAAACCCAGAATGTTTGATATAATTTTTATAACATACTGCATATGGTTAGATTTTACGAAATGCTGTCTATTCTCATTCCTCTTGACATCTTAAAACTATTTGCATACTTTCCCCTTTACAAATCATCCCGCCTTTGCAAACCATCAAACTAGGGTTTTAAGAGAGATATACCATTGTGATGTCTTGTGTCTTAAACCCAGAAAGTTTGGTTTGATCTGTAATATATACTGCATATAATTGGAGTTGCCTTGACTTCTACGAAATGCAGTCTTTCCTCCTTTCCCCGTCCCACATGGATAACTTTCCACGCCACTGTTTAAAAATCGATAATCGATACTCGCGAATCGAGCTGGTAATAAAATACACAACGAGATATGGGCAAGTCATCTTTTTCTTCTTGTTTTATTTTTCCTTATATTCAAATCCATTTTCCGTGTTCATTTCGAAAACCGCATTAATTTGCGAACAGCCTGATATAATTTTTGAAAAGATTGCATAAGAAATACCGCGGTCATTTTTTAGTTTAAGTTGACTACCCTCAAAATGTATAGAATATATAGTAAATCATGACATTTTTACTGCGTTGATCAAAGTTTTTACCCGCATATGTCTCTTTTTTCATAAAATGAAAATTTTCCGTGTTCATTCCGAAAACTACAATTATTCAGCATTTCACTGATATATTTTTTATTGAAATAGGATGTAAAACAGTGCGGTCATTTTTACATTTTCGATCAGCACCCTTATTTTCTATGCTGGCGCAAATATCCAACAGAATTCACACATTACTCCAGGTGGCGTAGAAAGTTGCGGACGGGGCTTCCCCGACTTCCAAAAAAGGAATATCACATGAGATATACTTTTTCAATAAAGATTTAATCTTTTGTAGATAGAAAGGTCAGTTTATTGCATTAGGCGTTATTACATTAGGCGTTGTGTGCAACGCCAAATGTAACAACGCCTAATGTAATAAACTCAGATTTTTTAAAAGAAAAATCTTTAACAACGTCATGCATTAGATTCGAGTTGCTATGGTATCGTTTTCGAATTGCAACCTCGCCCCCGACCACATCCACCTACCCCGACCCCAAGATATGGCGGTATTATATGAGTTAAAGTTTTTCAGTTGAGATTCCATCCTGTCACAGAAGAAAGAAAGTTAATTACATTAGGCGTTATTACATTAGGCGTTGAGTGTAACGCTAAATGTAACAACGCCTAATGTAATAAACTCAGACTTTTTAAAAGAAGAATCTTTAACAACATCATACATTAGATTCGAGTAGCTATGGTATCGTTTACGAATCTCAACCTCGCCCCCGACCACACCCATCTACCCAGATCCCAAGATATGGCGATATTATATGAGTTAAAGTTTTTCAGTTGAGATTCCATCCTGTCACACAAGAAAGAAAGTTTATTACATTAGGCGTTGAGTGCAACGCCGAAGGCTCGTTTCATAAATTTCATATGAAATGACCCCTTGTGTATGATCCTCTATATTCTCCAGGCGGCTCCATGGAACGAATTCATAACTCGTTCCTCCTGTCACTGCCCTGCAGGCACATGACGTCGTACTGACGTTGATACGACGTCGTCTCGTCGTGTCGACGTCAGCCGATATCATTTCGACGTCATGTGCCTGCTGGGTGAGTCTGTATCCTCTCCAAATCAAAGAGGTGAGAAAGTTGAATTCGGTTGCTCTTTTATACATACATGTATATGTGAAACAAAGATTATTTGATTATTGTTGTTTCGATCCTCTAAAAGAGGCTCAGCGGAATTTAATCCATGGCTACACCCAGCAAACACATAACGTTGAAATGACGTCGTACTGACGTCGTGCGACGTCATATGCCCGCTGGGGACATTCTGGTACCAAATCTGGCCATAAGGTTATTTGACAAGATTATGTGAGTTTGGTAATCTGTCTATATCCTAGATATGAAACAAAGCTTATTGAATTTGATATGCTCCTTTATGTGTGAATTTACATTGTTGTTGTTCTAATTCTCCTTACGATGGTCTCCAAGAGTCTGCAGACCGGGGGCCGTATTCATAAAACGACTTAAGCCGTTGCTATGATGTTGCTAAGGCTGAATTTCTATAAAGGAGATTCCCTTTAACTATGAATTTTGCTCTGGAGGAACAGTCTTTGTAAGACTGTTCCTCCAGAGCAAATTTCATCGTTGTAGGGAATCTACAACATATAAATTTACCCTTAGCAACAGCATAGCAACGACTTAAGTCGTTTTACGAATACGGCCCCGGATCCATAGCTGCACCTCCTGGCACCGAGACTGTCTATAAAACTTATTCAAACGAAGATCAAATGAGCCGCGACACGAAAAAACCAACATAATGGTTGTGCGTCCAGCGCAGAATCAGATCAGCCTGGGCCAGCCTGATCAGACTCTTCGCTAAGCGCTTAAAGGGTAGCCAAGGGACTAACCTACCTTCATGCGGACAGCGAAGACTCTAATCAGACTGGGCGGATGCCCAGGCTGATCTGAGTCTGTGTTGGGTGCAAAACCACATTGTTGGTTTTCTCGTGTCGCGGCTAAATTATCTTTTTATGCTCTTTTTCTTTATGAAACAAATTGGGCTTGGTATTCTTTTATGTATCTGAAACAAATTTTGTAAATCTTTTATATGAATATATATAATAACATATAAAGCTTCCGAGTTTCTTACGTGAAGCAAGGTACCTTTTATCCCTTGCGTGGTTCAGTTACATCACATACGGAAATGTTATTCCAAGTTAGATTCTTAGAAACGTGTTGGCTTAGAGATCGCTTGGAAATGAGTCTCGTCACGTAAAAGGGGAATTAGCGTACTAGGATCGTATTCATAAAACTACTTAATTTGTTGCTATGCTGTTGCTAAGGCCAAATTTATTAGAAGGAGATTCCCTGCAACTATGAAATTTGCTCTGGAGGAACAGCCTGAAAAGACTGTTCCTCCATAGCAAATTTCATAGTTGTAGGAAATCTCCTTCATAGAAATTTAGTCTTCGCAACAGCATAGCAACCAAATACGGCCCCTGGTTTTGCGAATGTTTAATGAGAAGGCTCAATCCCGTCAAGAAGCCATGTCTCTATCAAAAGCTTCCATTCTGTGCATGTAGATTCCCAGGGGTCCGTACTTAATGTGGGCGTGCAGCAAAGATTGCGATCAGACTGCGTAAGCAGATATCACACACTTTTTTGTTCGCATATGCGTATAGTACGTTTTTTTTGCATGTCGCGTCCCGAATTACTCTTGCAAAAGCGGTAAAAATCCCGCATGTATTAGGGCCGTCAGGTAAATTTGGACAGCAGGTAAATTCGGACATACCATTGCAAACAGTGAAAATCCTGATGAGACGGCTCATAATGAGCTGTCATATCAAGATTTTCACTGTTTGCCCACTTTTTTTTGTTTTAATTCCAAACAACTGACATATAAGGGAAACAATGTCCGAATTTACCTGCTGTCCGAACTTAGTTGACTTGACCCTAGTTTTCTTCTGATTCTAAACTCAAGGAAATATCAGCGCCTGACAATAGAAATACCAAAAAGATATATGAAAAATAAAGGTTCAGACCAGTGAGCGCATCCGCAGTAGACTGATCAGGACCTACGTCGGCCGTTCTAGGTTTTTCTTGTAGCCCTGACCGGTGTGCACACATCTATCTATCTATCTATCTATCTATCTATCTGTTGTATGTATCCTGTGTCCGTCCGTCCATCCATCCATCCATCCATCCACATTTGAGATAGTGAGTCAGAAACAGCTAGGAAGGAGATATGCGTTAGTTGTGTGTGTGGGTGGGGGGGGGGGGGGGGGGGGAGAGGTGGAGGAGGGAGGGAGGTTATTCCGCGATATGCTTATCTCACATAGTTGTTTACAAAAGGGACGTCAATTTTTTCACGTAAAGACATTTTGTCAGTCTGCGCTGAGGATGATCGCAGGCTTGCCATCTCTGCGCAGCTCGTGCACATATTCTAACAGTTATGCAATGCATAACTATAATATGTATAATTACTTTTTCTTGTTCCCTTATTATATCATACACAAGAAATATCCCCGCCCCACGTATCTCTGCAATGCACATTTTAACATAACTACGATAATTATTTGAGGTGTTCCAATTTGTAGAATTTTACGGCAAACAGACTGATGCGAGCCTCAGCTGGTTGGAATTGCTTTTCTTTTCATTTTCATAGGCCCCAATCCCATATTACCTGAGCAAGCAACTCTCACAAAGCTATTTACCGCATTGCCACAATAAATGGGACAGACAGCGGGGCATGGGCAAAACAGTGTAGACCGTGATCAGACTGCTCCATAGGAGCCGTCTGAACATTGTCTACACTGTTTGCAATACACCATTAACTTTGTAACACCGTTACTGGAGAATAAAATCAGCCAGCTCAATTTTACATTAAATTCGGTAGTTGGTTACGGTGCCCCAATATTTATGACACTTACGATACCTTCTGAATCAGATACCTGGCTTTTCAGCAGGATGCCAAAGAAACGTTTTTAACCATACCGCCGAAAAATTGCCTTAGGTATACATTAAAAGGTAACAGAGAAGATCCATAACAGCCCGCGTACCTTTGCAGTAAACATTTTTCTTCATGCTATATGATTTAAAATGCCACATACTCCGGGTTTAATAGGTTTTTACTGTCAGGCAAATTACGCAGGTGCGCCATATGCTCATAGCATGGACATGCAAGACACGTTTGATCTGACACGACGCGGTTTCTTTAGCTATGGGATAAACATGTAAATGCATCTTCGTTGTAAAGCAGTATGTCAGAACATTAGCTGTGTATATTAAACAGCAGCGATTTCTTGGAATCCAGGTGCTAATTCGCACATGCAGACCAAACAGTTCTCATCTTCCTTATGTCTCGCCTTAATATATAGAGGATCTTACATGAGTGCTCATGTATTATTGAATTTATTAAACGAGTTGGGGAAAACCATAAGATGCGAGGCTATGCCGAGCATCTTATCGGTTTACCCCAACGAGTTTAATAAATTCAGTAATACTGGAGAACGAATGCAAGATTCTATTTATCATATGACACTAAAATCGCATTTTATTAACAAATTTTGCATTTAAACGTCACGATTTCGCCATTTGAAAACGCGACGTTTTTATGGATTTCAACACATAATTTGCATATTTAATCCACTAGTGGATTATCGTTTTTAATGCATGGCTTTATTACACTCTCAGATGCGACGTCATATGACAAAATATAATAAAATATAATATAATATATGATCTGACATATTTATGGAATGTATTTCATTTTTCTGAGGTTTATCGATGTGTAAACTACATTAGAGAGGCGCGGTAGTCGAGTGGTTAGAGTGGCTCGGCTATAGTGCAGAAAGTCACCGGAAGGTCGTGAGTTCGAGGCTCACCGTCGCCATCGGACGACTTGAAAACTCTCTCTGTCAACCCAGCAGTAAATGGGTACCTTTTTCGAATCAGGGAAGGATAAGGCAGCGAAATGAGAGAGATGGGCTCCGCCTTTCATCAGTGGGTCTCTAACCCCCACTGCCCCTACGGCTGTTAGGCTATGGGAAACCTTTACCTTTACCTTTTAAACTACATTGAGTCACTAGCAAAGTTGATATGAACCCCGGTATCGAAGTGTGAATTACACTGGGTCGCGTGCAAAATGGGTTCATCGACTTTGCTAGTGACCCAGTGTAGTTTACCCTTCGATAAACCTCAGAAAAATTAAGTTCATTGCTTATATTTAAATTCCATGCACATAACCTTTAAAAGTTGAAAAAAATTTAACTTGAAGCAGTTATAATATTTTGCGACTATATCAAAAGTAACCTGTTTAAGTTAACGTGTCTTTTTTCACCTTCATATTCTGTAGTTATAGCAATTTTTATGGACAGGTGGGTAATTTTCCCTGAAAGATCTCTTACATAACTTTATGGTCTAATAATCAACAAAAATTCAAAAAGTTCTTGATACACGCCTGACACTACATGTATATTTAGACAATAGACTATTTATTGTTAATTTGTCATTCAGAATCTTTTATAAACTGAATCCCGGAGAAGCAGGTGCTGGTGCATCGTCTAGACATTGGTACGCAAGGCCCTTGAAGATCAGGAAATTAACTACTTTTTAACTTAAAATAGTTTTTTTTTTTTGGAGATTGCAAATCTGACCTTGGCCTAAATAATTTCAGACATAACCTAAATAAGTTATTTTCTATAACCTCACTTTGAAATTACTGGTAAATAGGATAATTTTTAACTGCTTCAAGTTATATTTTTTTTAACTTATAAAGGTTAAGCACCTGACTGTCAAACACCTTGATGAAAAATCTTCATGTCAACTTTGCTAGTGACCCAGTGTAGTTTACCCTTCGATAAACCTCAGGAAAATTAAGTTCATTGCTTGTATTTACATTCGTTTCATTAAAAACTTGATGAAAAAACTTATATAAGCGCTAAAATTGAAGCAGTGAAACATTTACACCCAGTTATTCTGCCAAACATGAACAGCGTGGATGACGTCATGACGTTGACGACGTCCAATCAGACTGTAGACAGCCATGATTTATTTTGACGTCATTGACGTCGCGTGGTTCAAAATAATTATTGGAATGTAATCTACATTACGTTCTAATGGTGTACTATACTCGGGGTTTTTCAGTAAATGTACCAAGAATGTAATTATAATAATATAATACGTAGTGTAGTTTATTGTAGTGTAGTGTAGTTTAGTATAGTGTAGTGTAGTTCTCTCAATCTGATGAAAGTGGGTCAACACAGCTGACCTCATCTTAATGTGATTGACCCAAAAATAATGACTCGATACGAGTGACCTTGATTTTGATTGGTCGATGACGACTTCTGTCATTTGCAGCTGTGGCAGCCATGTTGGAACCGCGACACGAGAAAACCAACAAAGTGGCATGTGCCTCCTGCACAGACTCAGAGCAGCCTGGGCATCCGCCCAGTCTGATCAGAGTTTTCGCTGTCCGCATGGCGGTAGCTTAGACCATTAGCTACCCTTTGAGCCTTTAAGAAAGAGTCTGATCAAACTGGGCAGATGCCCAGGTTGATCTGAGTCTGCGCTGGGCACACAACCACATTGTTGGTTTTCTCGTGTCGCGGCTCGTTTGTTTTATCACTTCAAGAATATTTTAGGCTTGGAAATAAACTTATAGCTACGAATAATTCTTTGAAATAGACAAATGGCATCAAAACACTGACAATGATTGAAAAAAAAAATGAGAACAAGAAATTTTGTACTTGTAACTTAGGTCATCTTGACAGTCGTCCGACCCTTTCAAAGCGTGCATGTATTTTTGGCTATTAGATATGGGCACTCGTTTTCTTGGTTGCAACACGAGGAATCAAATGGTAACCAAACAAGTTTCATTTCACATCTCCAGACCAAAATTTTGAATGGCATGCTTCGAAATGCCTAATTTTTACAATACAGATTCTAGTGTTCTACATTAGGAATTTTCTACCGGCTGAATAAAAAAGGAGAGACACCATCCTAACTTGTCCTCTGTAAAATACTGATTCCTTATGTTGTTGATGTTTTATTGTTTTACGTCCACGGTAAACAGCTATGGTCATGTCGGGACGGTAAGTTACCCTAACCACACTATTCCTGGGCAGGCTTAGACCTCCTAAGCGGATAACAAGTACAAAGTGCACATACTTTCGTCAGTAACTGACAACCGCCCTTCTTCAATCAGCGGAAGTCGATAGAAAATCTTTTTATCTTTTTTTGTTTTTTGTAACATAAATGAAAATGAACGATAAACTCGAGAGTACACAAACATCCTGAGAATGTGAGAAAATTGAAATAAATATTTTTGCTTTTCACCTTCTCACCTATTTAGAGATATACTCCATAAGTCCATTTGAAATACGTAAAGTATTTCCATTAAAATATCTAGACACTTCAAGGGAATGGTATTTTTATTCCCTATCGCCCCGCCCCCTCCCCCTCCCCCTCCTCCGACACCGCCGCCCCACCACCACCACTACACACAAAAAATTATCCTAAAATAACTGGTTATTAATAAGAATGTCGTGAATCAAATGTTATTGTATTGGCCGAGTTACATGTATAAGTCCTCGGTCAGCTGTATTAACCAGAAGCCTGATGACCATGAAACCATGGGACCATGGGATGACCTCGGGCTAATATAGAGACCCCAGGAATTTAACTGGACCAATACAAAACAACTTGGATAACGTGATAGTATGTAGAATATTTCAATGAAGGTGATATAATTCTACATTGTATTGGTTACAAAGTTACTGCACCCGTTCATCAATATTAATGAGCCACGACACGAGAAACCCAACAAAGTGGTTGTGCGCCCAGCGCAGATTCAGATCAGCCAGGGCATCCTGCTCACTTACAGGGTGGCTAAGGGGCTAAGCTAGCTCCATGCGGACAGCGAGGACTCTGATCAGACTTAGAGGATGCCCAGGCTGATCTGAGTCTGCGCTGGGCGCGCAACCACTATGTTGGTTTTGTCGTGTTTTATTGAATCTTTAAAACCCAAGAATAGAAGGGCCTGGGTTTGAAATTTCATACATGGAATGACCATGAAAAAAAGGGGACCCAGGCGAATTTTTCTATATGGGGCTTGTATTACCCCGCTTGCAGGGTCTTGTTCAAATAATATGCGGATATTTTGATTTTTCTGACAGGAGGGGAAAAAAGTCTCAAACTCTCATTCAAAATCTCAGCGGATGCAATTTTTTGCGGATTAAAAAAATGCGGACAAATAGAAAAGAATAGAACAGACGAAAACATGAGGAAAAGCAAAATCTGGCCAATAACAATAGGTGCACTTCTCGGGGTTGCCCCGATAGTTCAGTGGGCTAAGCATTAGCCTGCTAAGCTGGCAGTCCGGTCGACTCTTCAACTGTTAAGGATTTCATATAACACAGCCTTTCCGTATCACTTTTCCACCGGTTCTATATGAATGAAATGCCATTTAAAGGACCGTAAACTACAAAGTCACCATCCTATTCGCACGAGAATTAGAGCAATAACGTTTACTCCCAAAACGTCTACTCCAATAACGTCTACTCCCAAAATGTCTACTGTGCCCACATACCTTCTCTGATTTGGTCTACCCAATAGCTTCAAATAATGATTATCACAGACCACATTTATGGTTTAGAAAAAATAATACTGAAATCTAAGCCAGAAAGATTTCCAGATTGTTTAATTGAAGTCTTATAAAATAGTATATTGCTAGCTCAAAACCAACAAGGATTTCAGCAAGATCAAACTTGGATCTGGACGCATTTATATGCATATTTCTAAGTCCAAAACCCTACCCCTTATACCATATACCTAACTTTATGATGTTGACCCCATTCCCTATCCCCCGGCAATTATGCATTGTAACTTTATATGTTGGTCAAGGAGAATAGAGGGTTTAGCACAGTAGACCAAATGGGAGTAGACGTTTCGGCACAGCAGACGTTATGGTAGTAGACGTTTTGAGAGTAGACGGTTTTGAAAGTAGACGTTACTCCGCACACGATACCGATCCCGGATAAAACAAAGTTTGGTTTTAATTATCATCTATCAGGCTAGGAGCGGCAGATAAACGTCTCCTCATCATGGTTCCTACAGACCAGTAGAGTGATGGTCTCAGCAGGAGTTCTTGTAGCACACCTGGCTTCTGAATATCGTGATAACGAGAAAGTGAAGATTCCTATCTTTGATGCTTCCCGGAGATCTGGGAAAGACCAAAAATTTGGTTAACAATTTTTACTTAGTTTTGGCATAGGAATTTCTAAAATATATTTCATGCATCGGAATCTTAAAAGAATCGCCTCAGTGAGGCGATTCTATTGAGATGCCAATGCTTGTAGATTAATAAACAAGATAAAAATCTAACTTTTGCTCCAAAAGATTTGGCTCATCTCAAAAGGATTACTTGTACACAAACATATACATTAACATACCTGTTTACAATCTCAGATTCTGCTTCTTTCTTGAGTTTTTTTCTTAGCCAGACTGAGTAAGAAATTGTTAACATTCAAGGCAAATTGTTGTTAGATTACACACTCTTTAGCGCCTAATTAAAGACACTAAATTTAGAAGCAGTTTGTAACAACATATAATCTTAGAAATTTGTCTATAGGAATCAAAATTTTCCCTAAATTCTTGCAGCTTCTGTAACAGAATAGTAGTAAGTTTAAGGGCGTCCTATACAGCTCGGGTCAAATTGTCCATATTGCTGCAACTGGGCAAGGATTCAATATATCCTGGTTAGTTTCACCGTCTAATGAAAAGAAACCTCACACAGAAGATTTAGGAGGTCATACGTTTCTAAAGGAAGGGCTTTTGACAGGCAATTTCTTAAAAACTACTAAAACAACACAGGCATGTCAGAAATCATGTTAGTTTGAAAATAAGATGGCAGAAACATATTACTGTATTGTTGTTGTTGTTTCATTGATTTACGTCCACGGTAAACAGTTAGGTCATCTCGGGACGGTCAGTTACCCTAACCACACTATTCCTGGGCAGGCTTAGACCTCCTAAGCGGTTAACAAGTACTAAGTGCACATACTTTCGCCAGTAACTGACAACTGCCCTTCTTGAATCAGCAGAAGGAGAAATGAAAGTATGTGCATATTACTGTACATCAGGTCCTCTTCAATTCAGTCATCTAGGAGATGCAAGTATACACAAGTTCTGCACATTAATACCGTATTAATCCTATACGGTACACCGTACTAATCCTATTAAACGGCCCGGGGTGTTGCATTTTACGAAAGGCGGGCGTTATTTAAAACCCAAAGCGTAGTTAATTAGCCACTACCAAATACCTTTAATAACAGTATCAAGGTGAATGTGAGAGGAAGCAACTATACTATTTTTGCCTCACTTCTCAATAGGGATCAACTCTTAAAGGAAAAAATTTGCTCCTCCAGAAGCAAATTCTTTCCTCTAAGAATAGACACAATTTCAAAGAGCAACCTCATTCTGAGAAGCAAATTGGGATTCGCGCAATTAATATAAGATTATTTTCGAAAAAGAGACCGGGGGCGTTTATTAGAGCAGAGGCGTTTAATAGGATGAGTACGGTATTTGCAAATTTTCATAATGCAGGATCTGCATGCTGTCGGCTTCGCCCCAAACCTTGTTTCGTAAATGTATCGTAAGATTTTCCAGCTGCAAGGATATTTTCCCAATATGTAACCTAATTGCAACAGATCATAAGACAGACTCGGGTGCTTGTTATGGATCTATTCCTGGGATCCTTTTGTATGGGAAAATAAGTTTAAAAGGACATAGCAAAACGGGCGATTTTGACTGCAGTCTTTACTTGAAATGAGTGCAGATGTGGATATGATAGTGCTTACCATTTTAAATGCTTGCGTTTCTTTTTAATTTTATTATTTTTTTATTTATTTATTATTTTTTTTTTATTTTTGCCGAAAGATTTTCAATAATTTAAGCGCACGGCAATTATTCTGCGCATGTTACAAGATCCGGATTTAGACAACATACCAGTCAAACATGCCTAAGATTTATCAAAGTAGACACCTATCATGTAATGTCCGTAGAGCTGTATCGAAGCCCAACCCGACAAAGTATATAATCATTTTAGATATGATCGCGATATGATCGCGATATATCTCGATAATAAAGTAACACGTACCATGTGTTTACAAATTATATCATATACGTCCTATGGTTCAGAGGATGCTCTGCTAGATGCCGCTGATGATAGCCGTTCGTGCACATATCGACAATGATAAGTCTGCAAGGGTTTGTTAACATAACTGAGCCGCGACACGAAAAAAAACAACAACAAAGTGGTTGTGCGCCCAGCGCAGACTCAAATCAGCCTGGGCATCCGCCCAGTCTGATCAGAGTCTTCGCTGTCCGCATGAAGGTAGCTTAGACCCTTAGCTACCCTTTAAGTGCTTAGCGAAGAGTCTGATCAGACTGGATAGATGCCCAGGCTGAGCTGAGTCTGCGCTGGGCGCACAACCACTTTGTTGGTTTTGTCGTGTCGCGGCTCATTAATTATTATCATCAAAAGCGATCGGACAGATGTTTTTGGGAAATTACTCTGGCTATTAAAATTGGCTACCTCCTCACAGGGGGCTACTATTTAGTTTGAAAAAAAGAGTTCCGCTAAGGGCGGACTGTGTTGCAACATTACACTACTGGATATGTACAGACTTAATTAAACCGAGTCTGCTATTTTAGTTTCTCTAATGCAATCCCTGCTTCCAGGACATCTTCCTTTAGAATTCATCTACGTCATAGTGCAGATTATGCATTTGCTAGACCTTTGAGATCACAGACTCATTCCGAGTCAGTTTGAAAATAGAGTTCCGGTGAAGCCGCTGCTAGGGGTGTGGGCAATATTGTTGCACATGTACAGACTCAGCTAAACCGAATCCGCTATTTTCTTTCACTGACACGCTTCCTTTCTTTCAGAGGATCTTTATTCAGAATTCATTTTGCTCTTTCAATGACGGAAACAAACATTGTTTTGTACAATGTGTACGTATATGACATTTCAACTTGTATAACGCGAAATCCAGCGTGACGTCCCAACGCCGTTTACTTTAGATAGCGTTCCTGGGTTCGAAGTTATAAAACTTGAGTATAATCCCAAACTCAAAATATGCTCGGAAGCAGCCAATCAGTGTGCTTTATTTTGAGTTTGAGATTATACTCAAGTTTTATAACCTCGGGTCCTGGATCTAAATCAGCGTCCGTTTCAGCGTCGACTGTTCACGTCCAGTAGTGAAAAGTAACGGAAATAAATCAGAAGAAAATATGGTATAATTGATTCTGAGGTATGTTTGTTGAAACCAACACTGCAGGATGCGCAGAAGAAAGAATCCGTCATTGAAATCCACAGGTCGGATTAAAAACGATCCGTTCATCAGGACAGTTTTCATATAGAGGATCTTATACACGAGTGGTCATTTCATATGAAATTTATGAAACGAGCCTTCAGCGAGTTTCAAAAAAATTCATATGAAATGACTACGAGTGTAAGATTAGGTTTATCATATGACCCTTTAAAAAAGAATTTTAACGCCTTCAAACTGAAGAATTTTAACGCCTTCAAACTGAACATTATTTCAATATATTTACACTTGCCACTGACTTCCCATAGGTGAACCCTTTAGAGCAATTGGCTTCATACACCGATGAAGGCCAATTGATCATGTGACGTTGTCGTCATGCGACGTCTTATGTAAACAAATGTCTTGATTGGTTCTTGTAACGTTCGATTGACGCCACGTCAAGGCGACGGCTGTTTGGCGTTATGGCTGAACACGTCGTTACAAACTTTTCTTCGATCCATATTTTGCCTATTCTAAACTAAATTACCACGAAAACGGCACAGAGAGGTTCACAAATAAAGTGTAAATATAAGAATAAAAATTTGATTTTTCAGCGTTAATCGTGTGAAGAAGCCAGTGGTCGTCGCTAAAATTCTACAAGAAGCGCTTCGCGCTTCATGGAATTTTAGCTCCGCCACTGGCTTCATCACACGATGAACGCTGAAAAATCAAATTTCAATTCTTAAAAGAAAACGTATTGTTGGCATGGACGTTGTCAACGACGTTACGTGTACGCGCCAAAGTGTCATTACACGTGTGGTCATACGATTTTTATGCCACGGCGTCATATGATAAAGGTTAATTTACCACCCAGTGACTGTCCAAGTGAACGCGTTTTTCTGTCCGATCCTAAATACCCATCCCATTAACATATGTTTGACAGGTGTTGGATGTATCATCAACAACATTTTCAACGCAAATGTCGATACTGAGCCCCTAGACGTTGAAGAGACTAAAGATTCTTTTATTTTGCGATGGCTACGAAGAGATTCCAGTCAAAGTTTTAAAAAACAGCACCAAACAGACGCAGTAGAACAATTCTTCGGAATCTGTTTAAATTTTTCGTAGAAACAACAAAAAAAAAAATAGACAGGAAAAGAAATTAATCGCTTTAACATATTGCGATTATCGTAAACGATGCCGATATACGCATATATCGCCCTTTGCACTTATGCAAACAGCAACTATTTCGACCCGCCTGCTCATCCGCGCGGTGCATGTACAGTCTTTCTGTCGCAAAGAAAATGTATTGACATTAAGATATCTACATGCCAACAGCGAAAGCTCTGATCAGACTGCGCATATGCGCAGACTGACCTGAGCAGTCGCTGTTTGCATTTCGCTAAGAACCATTTGTGCAAGTCGCAGCTTAAGTACTTACATATTATCATACACAATATTAAGCTGAAGGCATACTTGGGGGAAATATTATATCATGCAGACGCAATTTACATATGGTTTTCTTATCATACGAATCTACAAGTGTTGCTCCACCTTCTAGCATATTCTAGCAATACAGCAGATGGGAGATCGATATTGTTTCAATGCATGCTAAGTCTGGGAGATATTCAGATGTTTTGTGGAATAAATTTCTTTAATTTCAATCTAGCTCTTTGATCTAAATTCAGATCTGCATTCATATCAATGTTTGTTCATTGTCAAAATGAGGCAAATGTGCATTATCAGGGGTTTGTGTGTTTCATGAAATACTGCAGGGTCTGGTGCTTGGGACATGTTTGTCCGGGCGCTGGCTCCGCAATATGTTCCTAGGCTTGCTGGTCCCTGCAATTCTATTCTATTCTATCCCATAACCTTACTATGTCGTTGGGGCACCACAGATGACTTCGAAACAATCCCTTTCCACCTTGTCCTGTTTTCAGCTGCCCTAGTTGAGCTGGCAAAATTCATCCCTGTCCACTCTTTAATATTGTCTTCCCACCTCTAAGTCTTCTTCTGTCTACCTCTTCTTCTTTTTCCCTTTACTGTGTTCTCTAGAATTGTCTTTGCTGCAATATTTCATGGCATAACTCAGGGGTGCGGCAAAATGAGAAGAAAAAGATGCTGCTATTTTTCCTAATATAGTATACGTTTTTTTTCTAATGTATCTTATGTTTCCCTACTGTATAATAAGTGATGTTCGTTTATGTGTCTCACGTTTCCGTGTTTGGTGGATTGGCTATAAGTTTTGGTGGATTGGCTATAAGTTTTGGTGGATTGGCTATGAGTTTTGGTGGATTGGCTATAAGTTTTGGTGGATTGGCTATACGTTTTGGTGGATTGGCTATAAGTTTTGGTGGATTGGCTATAAGTTTTGGTGGTTTGGCTATAAGTTTTGGTGGATTGGCTATGAGTTTTCGAAATAAGCTGCTTATTGTTCAATTATTCGCATTTTCAGTGTAATGAAATCAGCTGTTATATGCATGTTTAACTGTTTAATGTCGAACTGGATCGGATAATAACTTTCAGATCCGCATTCGAATAATTCCAGTCAATGTCGAGCTTGTTTTGAGACGTCTGCATTCAAATATACTTGAAACCATTAAAAATGCAACTATTTACTTGTCATATATTCAGATTAAAAATAATTCCACAAGGCCGTAATACACTGGGCCACTATAGTTACGCATCACTTTTCAATGCCCATATTTTTAGCCCATAACTGCTTACAATAAACATTCTATACAGCCATTGGTGATTTATCTATCTGATGACAGTCAAAATTTTGCAAAATCGCTCGAGTGAATCCGCACAGTTTGCCGAGAGCCTATTTTGGCAATAATGCACGTGCAGCATAGGCGGCTGTTCTTTTTGTCTGAAAATAGCATTGAACTTTATCTTTGGTAATAGTCACTTTAGAAAAAACACCTAAGATTTAGTGATTTCAGGTGGCGAGCCAATTTTATTACTGGAAATTACAACACACTTTCACTTTTTTAAATAATTTTACTTTTGACGTCATTTTAACGTCAGTTTCGATCACCAATGAAATTATTTATCACGAATTGTGATCGCCGTAATACCGATGACAACATCAATATCAATAAAACCAAAGCATAATTGAAGATTGCCTCATTTCTGAACCCTATGATACTGACGTCAAGACTGACGTCAAAGTCAAAACGTATAATTCGCAACAATGTGTGCATGAAAATTAACAAAGAAAATGTGTTTGTTTACAAGGAATCTATTGTGGAAGTATTTCGATGGCTTGTTTACAAAACAACATCAGCTGTCACAGTAGCTTTTGAAAACAAGCAAAATAAACTTGCGTTTTTAACGTGTTACCGTAGAGTAAGCAGTGGGTATTCATAATGAAAAGTATGCCAAATCTCACGATGGGAATTCAGATTGAGTTGCTGGCGTTGCGAATTCTAATTTTGGTGGCACTGCTCTTTTGCGTTTGACCACGTTTTTGTTTGGCTTCAGACAGGCGCGATTTTTACAGGTTTTATGCACAAATAAGTGCTTTCTTAGCTTGTGTTTTTGAATTTAAAAATAAATTGGTTTTTTTTTTTTTTTTTTTTTACAACTCAGGGCTTCATAAGTGGTGCGTAACTAAAGCGGCTCAGTGTATACTTCATGCAATTTGCCTTTCGTCCAGGAGGGTTTTAGCTACAGTTTATCTTAGTTTGATTTGTCTAAGAAAAAACATTGACACAAATGCGAAAATTTACTAATTTCAATTTCAAGTATTCAGGAAATTAAGATTCCGTCTAATTTTATTGAAACGATCCTCAGTATGAAGTCCGAAATTCAAAAACAACGCCAAAAAAAAAAAAAAAAAATAAAAAAAATAATAAATAAAACAATTATACAGCGGGTACGGTTTTAAAGATTTTGACATTAAACCTGTTTTCGTAAAATTTTCACACATTTTGAGAATCTTGTAAAATTTCATCTGAGGTCCAAATAATAGGCTTTTGAGAAAAGACATGAAATCTTGCCAAACACTTTACATTGGTATCAGTAATTGTCCAAAATATCGCACCCTTTAGAAGCACTTCCAGTTTGGAGGCACAACTTTTCACCGGCATTTATGTGGGCGGTAGTCTTGGAATTGTAAAGAAAACAACGTGCGTGCAGAGACTTTGGACTATTATTGGAAACATCGTAAAATTTAGCCGAAACGAGACAGTGTAAACGTTAAATGAAAACTTTCATTAAACTCAATTTCGCTTAAATAAGCCTTAATACAAGTCGGAGTTACGCCCTTTCATATACAAATTAAGTCCTCATTCATTGGACCGTTGTCAGCATTCCGACAATACTGATGTTAAAAACTAGTGTGATAAACACCCTGATTTCCTTGATAAAGAAGTGTTACTGTCATAAATTCCTTCACGGGCAACAACCAGAAAGTTGCGTTTTTACTGGCTTCAAGTGTACTTTTATTTATGTCTGCATTCAATTTCATTTAAGAATCAATCTGCCTCGAGATCGACAGTCAGCTGTACATTTCAATGTCGAGTTGGTTCAATGACTGAAATGCAGCTCTGTATATAAATCAACACTATTCAATGTAAAACTTACCAAGAAATCAACAGTCAAACCTGCATTCTGATCAATGGTATTTCATTATTTAGTGGAGGAGCTGGTTTTGAGGTTCACGATCAAGTTTTATATCTAAAACCCTGTTTCATCATCGAGCTGGTTCTGAGATGATAGTCTGCATCCTAACATTGCATTCTCAATATAGGAGGGCCCAGGTAGCGAATGAACTGTTCATTAGCTACCTGGATCATATAGGGCTGGCTATTATATGGATATTTAGGTATTGTATGGATATTCAGATCTGCATTCTAATATTGCCGTTTATTTGTCAGGCTGATTCTGAAATCGATACTGATCTGCATGCTAACTGCTTCTTCGTTGTCGAGCTGACTCTGAGATCAACTTTAATCCAAAACTGCGATTTCATGGTAGAACTGGTTCGAGTGTGTATTCAAAATTTTTATATCAGTGTCGAGCTGGTTCTGAGATTCACCTTGAACTCTGCATTTTAATGTTGCTCTTTCAGTGCAAAGCTGAAACTGAGATCCGCAATGAATTCTGAATTTAAATATTTTTATTTCAATGGAGAGCTGATTCTGAGATCGGCATTAACTCTAATCTAAATATTGGTATTTCACTGTCGAACCTGTTTAATCAATGCTTATTCAACATCCCAGGAGGTCATTTGATTGACAATCAAGTTTCTGCATTAAAATGATTCTATTTCTATATGGAACCGCCTCTCATATAAGCACTATTTCAAATAAATACAATACTTTGTAAAATAAATGCAAATTCAATGTCCCGCTGCCTCTGTGATCGACAGTCAGATCTGCACCCAGTTAGTGAATTGAGAAATTGCTATTACATTATCAATCAGGCCGGAGATCATCAGTCATACCTGCGCAAGGCCAATACTACTTCGGCGTTGAACCTTAGGGGCTTGAATTATGTTGATTTGGGTAAAGATTTTGTATACATATAGGCCCTGCGATTGAACTGACTCTGAGAATCGACAGCCAGGTCTGTATTCGAATAATGCTATATACCGGAAAGTGGAACTGACTCTGAGATCAATATTCGGATTCCACATCAAATGATGTTATTTTCTTGTGAATCTGAGATGACTGTCAGATCTGAAGTCAAAGCAGTGCTATAATTTGTCGAACTGCCTCTGAGACCCACAGTCGGATATGCATGTCTATAATGCTATTTCGGTGCCAAGCTGGTCCTTAGATCGTCAAATAGGTCAGCGGTTAAACCAGTGTATCTATCTATCTATCTATCTATCTATCTATCTATCTATCTATCTATCTATCTATCTATCTATCTATCTTTCTTTCTTTCTTTCTTTATTGTTACAGGCATACAGATTTGTATTCAAAACGTTATTTTATTTGCGAACTGAATCTGAATTCAGCATTCAGATTTGCATTTATTTCTTTTTCTGTGCAAGTTGGTTCAGTGATTCAGATTCAGATCTCCATTCAAATCAATACTACATGTATAGCATGATTTTGAAATTGACATTCAGATCCGTGTCCATAGCGAAAGGGTCATACTAAATACCACAAGGTAGCACTACGTACCGCGAGGTAGCACAAGATACCGCAAGGTAGGCACAAGGAACCGCAAGGTAGCACAAGGTAGGCACAATGTGGTACAAAGAAGACAGAACAAGATTGTAAAGTGACTGAACTCACTAAATAGTAAGCAATAGTTACAGTCATAAACATCTTTATCACATGACGTCGCTGTTATTCAGTGGATAACGTATTGTCATAAAAATCGTATGACCACACGTGTAATAACACTTTGGCGCGTCATTGATAACGTTCATGTGAACAATGCCTGTGAAAACGGCTCAGATCTGAGCCCCCTAAATTTTGATTTTTATTAGGCTGCTCACAGCTGTTCTCCAGGGAAGCCGCAAGTGAAGAAACACACTTAAAAGATGTGCAGTATTTTATTTGTTTTCTAGCTGCAGTCAGCTTGTTTTATCAGTCATGTAGGTGCGTGTATACTGGTAGTCTTTCCCTCTCATGAAAAAGAGCTTATGAAAACATTAAAGGGGGCAGATAAACTATGAATTTTTGGTGGCATTTGGGAATAGATGTAAGTCTTATTGAAATAATGTTCAGTTTGAACCCATTTTAAAGGGTCATATGAAAAACAGAAACTTACACTCGTGGTCATTTCATATGAAATTTATGAAACTCGCCGAAGGCTCGTTTCATAAACTTCATATGAAACGACCACTCGTGTAAGATCCTCTATTTAACAGCTAAGACTGAAAGACCACCATGGGGAAACGAAAAATAATCCAGAAAAACCGAATTGTGTCAACAACTGCACATGCTGCTTTTCATGTCATCTACGGATCCACAATGATTGCATTTCAAAGACACACCAAAGTCCTGGGAAAACTTGGTGTGGTCCAGATTTGAAATTCTACAGTCATGACTGTAAAAAAGTACACAAGCCCTTCAGAAACCTTAGACAAGGCAAGCATACCATGGCCAAGAGAACAAGTTAAAAACGCTCAAATGTAATAGGTACTGAATTGATAGACTGTTATATCATTAATCTTTGTACCATCTTGTGCTCCCTTGTGCTACCTCGCGGTACCTTGTGCCTACCTTGCGGTACCCTGTGCTACCTTATGGTACCTTGTGGTATTTAGTACGACCGTATCGGAGTCATCGGGGTCTTTTTCACAGTCATGACAGCAGAATTTGAAATGTGGACCACAGCAAGTTTTCCAAGGACTTTCGCTAGTTATTTCATGTCAACTATGGATCCACAATGATTACATTTCAATGACATGCCGAAGTCCTGGGAAAACTTGGTGTGGTCCAGATTTGAAATTCTACTTCAAGACTGTGAAAAAGTACACAAGCCTTTCCAAAACCCTAGGCAAGGCAAAACGTACCATGGCCAAGAGAACAAATTAAAAACGCTCAAATATAATAGGTTCTTAATTGATAGGCTGTTATATTATTCTCTGTACCATCTTGTGCTCCCTTGTGCTACCTTGCGATATCTTGGGCCTACCTAGCGGTACCTAGCTTGTGCTACCTTGTGGTACATTCTGCTACCTTACGGTTTCTTACGGTATTTAGTACGACCGTATCGGAATGGCTTTGAGACCGATGTCA
Organism: Ctena decussata; assembly: GCA_963989385.1. Classification (NCBI taxonomy): domain Eukaryota; kingdom Metazoa; phylum Mollusca; class Bivalvia; order Lucinida; family Lucinidae; genus Ctena; species Ctena decussata. Next base: position 39,337,086 of record OZ022504.1, on the reverse strand, counting down.
GTGCCAGATTGACACTAAAATAACATACATTGATGTTGAAATTATCGCAAACCTTCTCGATGGTGAAGAATGCGTTGCCGAATAGCCTCCATACCTAAATGTCAAACTCACGGCCATTTTGACTTTGAACAGCGACTAGTGATTAGACCGTTTCTTTTAAAGTCAGTGATTTGTATAAAAAGCAAAAAGAAAGTTTATGAATAAATACTGTCGTATCAAAGCGGTGGGGTGGGGGAGAAGGGAGGGGTGTGCCCAGACCCTCCACACCCTTTATATCCACTTTTAGAATTTTAAGGACATTGAAGCTTAAGGACACTCAAGATTGTATTGCTTGAAACGAATATATAACCAGCTGCTTTCCATTAAGTATGTTAGTTTGAACCGCAGTGCATGAGCCTATTTAGGGGCGGAGGAGCCCCGGTACCTCAGTGGGTTAAGCGCTGGCCTACTGATCTAGCGCACCGAGTTCGAGTCCCGCTTGAGGCGAGAATCTTTCCTACCGTAAACGGGGTTCCATTGCGCACAGCCTTTCATTATCACAGTCCCATCGTCCTGATATGACTGAAATACTGTTGAAAAGGACGTAAAATTGCAAGTCATCCATCCATCTATTTAGGGGTGGACCATTCAGACCTCATCGCGATCAGCAAGAAAAACATTGGCTCAATGAGAAGGAGGGAGAAACACGTAATTTGCCGAAAATAACTGAAACATCATCTAGCTCTTTAAGCTTTGTTAACCAGAAGTTTCCCTTTCAGTTGACTTTCCGCTAAACCATTTTTGGCTTCTGTGGTGCAAAGCCGCCCCCTCCTCCTCCCTCCACCCTCCCCCACAATACCCCATTTTACTTGCATGTTTGACGTAAAGAAACATTCCTTTTGTATGGATATTATGGTGGAAAAGTTTGGTGTTCATAGTTTTATGTACATAATAAATGTATAAAATCTATGTTCATGGAAAAAGACATTATAGGCAGAGGTGAGGAAATAAGTGATCTTAGTTGTATTATCGAAATACAATAATATCTAATGGCCTTTTATTATCAGCATTTTGATTATTCATATACACAAAGCAACTATGCTGCAAAAGGCCAAAGAAGGAACATATGATCTTTATACGAAAGACAGGCAATGCCTTCAACATTCATAGTTCAAACTTTATACTTCACAACATATACTTCATAGTTTTGACGGTTAAATATACAAGACAAAGGAAATGACTAACATACTTCATACTTCAAAGTTCATACTTCACACTTCACAGTTAATAATTAAAAGTTCACAAATCACATTCACACTTCATAGTTCACACTTCATAGTTCACACTTCATAGTTCATACTTCACATTCACAGTTCATGCTTCACACTTCACAGTCCATACGTCAAAGTCAGTACTTCATACTTCACACTCCACAGTTCATACTACATAGTCCATACTTCACAGTTCATACTTCAAACTCATACTTCATAATTCATACTTCACAGTTCAGACTTAACAATTCATACTTCACATTTTACAATTCATACTTCACATTTCTTACTTCACAGTTCATACTTAACACTCCACAGTACACACTCCATCGTTCATACTTCACATTTCAAAGTTCATACTTCAAACTACATACTTCACATTTCGTATTTCACAGTTCATACATCCATTTTATACTTTACACTTAACAAATCATACTTCCCACTCTACACTTCCCAGTTCATTTTTCACACTTCATTCTTCACAGCTCGTGCTTCATATTTCAAACTTAAAACTTCTCACTTCATAGGTCACAATTAACAATTCATACGTCCCACTTAATTGTTTATACTTCTCGCTTTATTTTTCACAGTTCACAGCTTATACATTATAGTTCATACTTCACATTTCATACTTCACAGTGCATACTTCACAGCTCAAACTTCATAATTCATACTTCGCAGTTTATACTTTACACTACATAGTTCATAATTCATAGTTCTTAACTCAAACTTCACAGTTTACTCTAAGATCAGCATACAAGGGTCATCCAAGAAATCTTGCAACTGCCGTTATAACTTTTTATTGTTATAGGTAGGGTTATAAAATTACGCTATAAGCAGGTCATGCATAACATTGACAGAAGTACTTTACGATAACAAATATTATTTTAAGAAAGAGCGTTAAGGTTAAGAGCGCATCATTTTAATAAGACCTTATAGAGTCCACAAAAACATAGTGATTTTTCTTGGAACAGAACAGTAATAGTATCTTGACTGATAACAATACCTTTGCTTTGGTACCATATACTTACTTCGGTATAATTTTCGATCACCCAACAAAATTCAGATTTCTACAAGTATTTAGAACTAAGCTAAAGTATCTTAGACAGTCGACTAGAATCCACCGCCATACCTTTCATGTTAGTACTTTTCGGTTTGCCTAGCAGGGAAATTGCAAGATCATGGCGTTCCTCGAAACTGTGTACTGTCAAGAAGCTAAGTCGTTTGCAGGACTCATTGGATGACCCTCTTAGACAACGCCACGCGCTTGAAGACTGGACTATGAATTGAGCAGTGTGAAGAATGAAAAATGAAATGTGAAAGATGATCTCTGAAGTGTGAAGTATAAACAATGAAGATGGATCTGTAGAATATGAAGTGTGAACTATGAAGTATGAACTGAGAAGTGTTAAGAACGAAGTGTGAAGTATGAACTGCGAAGTGTGAAGTATAAAGTTTGGAGTTAGAACTGTGAAGTGTGAAGTATGAACTGTTGAGTATGAACTATGAAGTATGAACTGTGAAGTAAGAACTATGAAATTTGAGCTGTGAAGTGTGAAGAATAAAGCATGAAGTATTAACTGTGAGGTTTAAACTGTGAAATCGGACGTATGAATTGTGAAGTGTGAAGTATGAACTATGAAGTATGAAATATGAACTATGAATTATGAAGTATGAACTATGTAGTATGATCTATGAAGTATAAACTGTAAAGTATGAAGTGTGAAGTTTAAACTTTGAAGTATGAATTGCAAAGTTTGGACTGTGAATTGTGAGGTATGAACTTTGAAGTATAAACTTAATGAACTATGAAGTATGAACTGTGAAATTTGAAGTATAAGCTATGAATTCTGAAGACTGCAATGTCACTTCCCGTTGACACCACCAGTCTTTCGTACCTTTGTCATGAAAATTATTTTTGTGGCTATATAGCATATTCTTTTATGATTGTGATCCATGATATTACTTCGTTCTCTGTTATTTGTGATTGGCCAAATTACAAAACTCTGTGATTTGTGATCACTGAATTTAATTTTTGTGTCTTGTAACTTGACCCCCATCCTATTCCTTCCCCCATCCCCCAATCGCCTCGATAAAGAATTGATTTGAACGCAGTTCTGAATGCCAGTCTCAGGGTCAGCCCTAATCTGATACTGAGCGCGACATATAAATAGTAATCATTCCAATGCTGATCTGGTTGTCGATCACAGACTTGTCCAAAAGTTGACATCGAAATTGCATTGAGATGAATAAAGGCTTGAATCAGTTAAGTCGGCACTGAAATAACATTGTCGACTCTAGACCTGAACTTCGGTCTCAGAAGCCTTTTTTTTGTTCTTCTTCATCTTCTTCTCTTGCTGAAATTGCGCATGGCATAACGGAGAGTCAATGAAATTGTTAATTTATCAGATTGCTTAGATATTAAAAGTGCATTTCTTTTTACTTCTTATTCATGACATGTGTTATAAGAATTTGCTTTTCTTGGACTATTTATCATAAAATGCTACACATTCTTGACAGTGAATGATATGTATAAGAATGCCGACAATACGAACCGCGTGCTGAGTAAACCAGTCTTAAGACATATTATCAAAATTCTAAGAGTTGGGACAAATAGGTCTGCGCAACAGTGAAGACACAGATCAGACTGCTCCTAAATGAGCAGTCTGATCAGGCCTACACTGTTTGCCATTTCATCTGCATCTTTTCTTTTTGAAACATTACTGCATTGTAAACCCACTTTTTTCATGTTTGGAAAACAACGGTAAAAAGTTTAGGTGTCCCAATTTTTATACTTTTACGGTACAAAAAATGCCCATGAACAAATCAGTTTGCGCAAAGCGCTTCCTGGTTATGCATAAACTGCATTTTTGAAATCTATTATTTTCAGTTATGGTCTTGGCGAACTTTGCATGTTCTGACCAGCCTGCGCAAAATGCAATCTGGTCTTGACGTGAAAATTTCGCAACTGCCTAAGGTATATTGGAACACTTTCATGTTTTTCTGCCATTTCTACAAGGGGGGGGGGGGCGGGGGGCGGGGGGCAACTTTTGTAAATTCATGTTTGATTTCTTGGACAACAAAGCCCTTCCATAAAAGAGGTCTACTCTCAAAGGAAGAATTTGCCCTAAGGGGAGCAAATTCTTTTCTTGAAGAGTTTATCTCCATTGGAATTGAGAATAATAAGTTTCTTCCTCTGTTAGTGTCACAGGGTAAAATAAGGCTTTCATTGAAGCCCTTATTTAAACTACCTTTCTCTATATGGTCTTCCCTATAGCCTTGTTCCCGACCCGGTTCTCCGCATCCTCATATACTAGATGTTGGGTGTGTCTGTAGTGGGTGTAGGGATGTCCAGTGTGAATTATGTATTCACCTGTGTTAAGCGCTGATGCGTTCAGTCATCTACTCGTCATCATACAAAACACACCTCGTATATGTCTCTCTATTAAATATATTTTGCAATATATTTGCAGGCTTGGTTTTGGTAATTAAAGAACCCTCGGGTCGGCTGGGAACATCCAAATTCAGCCCATACCCCGCGATAAATTGGTGGCCAGTGTGGGGGTCGAACCCACGACATTCGCGTTATCAGCACGACGCCATTTGTCACGGACTCTTAAAAAATCTCACGCCCCGGCCGAGGATCGAACCCGGGACCCTTCGATCTAAAGTCTCGCACTCTACCACGTCGCTATAAAAGCCGGCTTGTACCGCAAGGCAGTACAAGTGTTTATATACCTAATTACCTACACCCTGTGACATTCTCCCCCACCAAATTGGACTTCGTCCCCGAAGTTCCAGGCTAAAGAGCTGCATATAGAAATAGGCTCGAGGAATTACTGCACAGGGGTCAGGCTGGATTTTACGTTGGGCGCCATTTGTCACGAACTCTTAAACTAGAAAATGTGTTTATGAAACACTATGCCCCCAACCATATGCTTGTCTCTAGAGAAGGTTCATCCAATAATGCTTGTACCTTTGTACCATAGGCTTACAATGCACTAAGTCGAAAAAGGGGCTTAACTCAGTCAAAAATTTACGAATTGTTTTTGAAAGTTAATCAGGTCATCTACACCTTGGGCAATATCAACCTGCAAAACCTCATGATCCTAGCATCAGGGGTTCTCCAGATATTTTGTTCACAAGCTTCCATAGGCAAATAATGCACTAAGTTGAAAAAGGGGCATAACTCAATCCAAAATTTACAAATTATTTTCAAAAGTTAATCAGGTCATCTACACCACAGGCAGTATCTTCCTGCATAAAATCATGCTCCTAGCATCAGGTGTTCTTGAGATATTTTGTTCACAAGGTTCCATAGGCTTACAATGCACTAAGTCGAAAAAGGGGCATAACTCAATCAAAAATTCATGATTTCTTTTCAAAAGTTAATCAGGTCATCTACACCACAGGCAGTATCTTCCTGCAAAAGATCATGCTCCTAACATCAGGGGTTCTTGAGATATTTTGTTCACAAGGTTCCATAGGCTTACAATGCACTAAGTCGAAAAAGGGGCATAACTTTGTCAAAAATTCACGAATTTGTTTCAAAAGTTAATCAGGTCATCTACACCTTGGGCATTCTCATCCTGCAAAACCTCATGATCCTAGCATCAGGGGTTCTTGAGATATTTTGTTCACAAGGTTCCACAGGCTAAGTCGTAAAAGGGGCATAATTCTGGAAATACATTGCCGGCGGAAAAATAAAAAAATACGGGTCTGCTTATTTTCCATACTGATCATGTGTATAAAGTTTCAAGTTCCTAGCTCTTATTGTTCTTGACTATATGTAAGGGTACCTTTGTACCATAGGCCTCAATGCACTATGTCGAAAAAGGGGAATAACTCGATCAAAAATTCACGAATTTTTTTAAAAAGTTAATCAGGTCATCTACACCACAGGCAGTATCTTCCTGCAAAAAATCATGCTCCTAGCTTCAGGGGTTCTTGAGATATTTTGTTCACAAGGTTCCATAGGCTTACAATGCACTAAGTCGAAAAAGGGGCATAACTCGGTCAAAAATTCACGAATTTGTTTCAAAAGTTAATCAGGTCATCTACACCTTGGGCAGTCTCATCTTGCAAAGCCTCATGATCCTAGCAACAGGGGTTCTTGAGATATTTTGTTCACAAGGTTCCACAGGCTAAGTCGAAAAAGGGGCATAACTCTGAAAATACATTGCCGGCGGAAAAATAAAAAAATACGGGTCTGCTTATTTTCCATACTGATCATGTGTATAAAGTTTCAAGTTCCTAGCTCTTATTGTTCTTGACTATATGTAAGGGTACCTTTGTACGATAGGCCTCAATGCACTATGTCGAAAAAGGGGAATAACTCGATCAAAAATTCACGAATTTTTTTAAAAAGTTAATCAGGTCATCTACACCACAGGCAGTATCTTCCTGCAAAAAATCATGCTCCTAGCTTCAGGGGTTCTTGAGATATTTTGTTCACAAGGTTCCATAGGCTTACAATGCACTAAGTCGAAAAAGGGGCATAACTCGGTCAAAAATTCACGAATTTGTTTCAAAAGTTAATCAGGTCATCTACACCTTGGGCATTCTCATCCTGCAAAACCTCATGATCCTAGCATCAGGGGTTCTTGAGATATTTTGTTCACAAGGTTCCGCAGGCTAAGTCGAAAAAGGGGCATAACTCTTGAAATATGTGACCCGCGGAAAAAAGAAAAAACACGTGTTCGCTTATTTTTCATACTGATCATGTGTATAAAGTTTCAAGCCCCTAGCTCTTACGGTTCTTGATAGGACAGACGGACAGACGGACAGACGGACAGGCCCAAACCAATATGCCCCCACAATTTCTCCGAAATTGGGGGCATAAAAATCTCATGCCCCGGCCGAGGATCGAACCCGGGACCTTCCGATCTAAAGTCTCGCACTCTACCACGTCGCTATAAAAGCCGGCTTTTATAGCGACGTGGTAGAGTGCGAGACTTTAGATCGAAAGGTCCCGGGTTCGATCCTCGGCCCGGGCGAGAGATTTTTTAAGAGTCCGTGACAAATGGCGCCCAATGTAAAATCCAGCCTGACCCCTGTGCAGTAATTCCTCGAGCCTATTTCTATTTGCAGCTCTTTAGCCTGGAACTTCGGGGACGAAGTTCAATTTGGTGGGGGAGAATGTCACAGGGTGTAGGTAATTAGGTATATATACACTTGTACTGCCTTGCGGTACAAGCCGGCTTTTATAGCGACGTGGTAGAGTGCGAGACTTTAGATCGAAAGGTCCCGGGTTCGATCCTCGGCCCGGGCGTAAGATTTTTTAAGAGTCCGTGACATTAGTGTACCCTTTCAACTTAAGACAGGTTTTCTCACGACGTGTCTTACTTATGTGTGCAAACATATTCATGCAAGATCAGCCAAAGGTGTTTGTTTAATTGTCTTAATCACCAACTCACTCGGTACCAATAACCTAAGGGAACATGTACATCATTTAATACTTCCGCGAAGAAAGTAGTTACGCCACATACTCTGCACTTCATACATCAAAAATAAACTCAATCTACATGCGCATGTTTTTGTCAAAGTAAACTCAACTCAGCATGATATTCATATTGTGGTTTCTTCGGCTGATTGAATCGGAAGGTAAAACAGACTAGAACCGAAGCCAAAATGGATGCTGCGTTCTGTTGCCAAGAGATCGATATTAGCGCCGCCTAGCGTTATGACGGCATTGTCTAAATAAGGGCAAAGCATCTACTGCCAGAAACGCGATAACTAAAGATAAGTGTAGGTATCTACACAAATCTCCCGTCTTACACCCCATACAGAACAGTGCCTTGATCATTCCGACATATACACTTCTCCTTAGAGAACTCTTTCATAGGATACCTGCTTTCGTCTGCAGTTAGTTTCGTCGGCCTCTGCTTGTGTTGGGACTTCCGTGGACAGAGTTAGCGCCATTTAAACATTTGGCGAAGGAGGAAGGCTTATTTCTGTGGAAAAACTTTTTAGTGTTTAGAAAACAAATTCATATTTCACAATGGCAGACAGAAAGGTAGGAATTTCTTTAATTTCCTTGTGCACTATTTTTCTAATTCTTTCTTAGTGTCTTATTTACACCAGTACCTGTATAATCATTATAAAGTGGCAGTTGCCTGTGTCCACTGCGCTGCATTAGATCATAATATTTATGTCTAGCTCAGAAATAATTCTGAAAATGAATCTTTCAATGTAACGTATAATACAGTTTTCAAGATTAAAAAAAATGCATGCATTTCAGTGATGTCTATATAGTACTAGTGTTAATTTCTGGCACTTTCTGATGCTAAACTTTCGCCTTCACGCGTACATTCTGATCTATTGTAACAAAGATTTTGCTATTTTCTATAATTTTATTTAACCATAATGTGCTAAAGTTCTAATGATAAAAAATGTTAAAGGATATGTAAGAATGTTACTTTGAGCCTGTGACACGAAAAAGATCGATCATATAGCCTAGCCTATATAGTTGTTCTGATATCATGCCAAATCCTAGTGTTGGATAAACCTGCACATCTGGTCAGGTTAGAAAGCTCTAGGCGAACATGGAAGATTCTCATGCGCAGTCTGATCAGAGTCTTCGATGTTCGAATATGTTTACAAAACATCCTTTTTCGTGGCTTGGTTCATACATGTATTATCACTCATGAATAAGCTAATTTATACACTGAAAGATTCATTTTCTATATATATACAAATGTATATTTTAAGATAATTTTAGATAATATTTAGTTAGCCACCCGGACAATTAAATGTATATCAATATATCTTTAAGACACAGCATAAATTTGCATGATGCACATATTTCTACTTAGCTCTACTTATAATTTTGCTTATTTCATAATGTCCAATGCTTGTGTCTTTGTCACAGCGCTACAGTACGTTTTGTCACGCCATTTTTTTCAACGAAACAAAATCAGTATTTTTCGTTATGTCAAAAAATTTGAACGAAACGCATTTTAACGACATTATGTCTTTATGTCTTAAGCTTCACTGCTACTGTTATGTCTTAATTTGGGCATTTGTATGAGATAGTTCACATGATGGCTTTTGTGAACAGGGATGACCAAGATCAGCCAGCGGATTTAATTCGTGTCAGGGGAACAATGACCTTAGAGCATATGTAAACAATGTAGACACTGATCAGCCTGCCTACATATGCAGTCTGACTGGAGACCTCACCCTCAGGATCCACACATCGTTGATTCTGTCAGGGAAGACTCTGATCAGACTGCACGGTACGAAGGTTGATTTGAATATCTGCTATTCGCTTATTCGAAAACGTTCCTAGACCTATAACTGTCAGCACCGGGCTTTTAGTGTCTACATACATCGTATCTACGCCTAGAAATATATTGAAAGCACCGAAGGCCTTGATCTGACTGCATGTACGCACAGGGTCCGAGGTTATAAAACTTTTTTCATGCTCAACTCAGCTGAGCATGAAATTTAAAATGCTCATTAATATAAAAATACCAAGAAATTCAGCATTTTTCAGGCTCAGATAAGCCAAGAAGGCTATTTTTTCTACTCATAAATATTAAAATGCCAACAATTGTTGGCATTTTAAAATTTATGAGCAGAAAAAATTTCATGCTCAGCTGAGTTGAGCATGAAAAAAGTTTTATAACCTCGGGGCCAGGTCGCTATTCACATCAGCCAACCTGTAAGCTTTCCATTCTGATGCCCATTTCGCGTGCAATCAGCTGCCGTAAGCCGGATTACCGTAGACACTCTTCATACTCGGACACCGCTATTTTTAGCCTACCGTTTTCGGTAAAAAATGTTTTCAATCTTCGAACTGAGATATACTTTTGCTAAAACTAGTGGCTGAATGTCAAACAATGTAGATCCTGATCAGGAGCGGGCTGATCAGGGTCCACACTGTTCGCTCTCGCAGTCCTGTCCGAATACCAAGGGGTTCTGCGGTCAGCAAAATTCCTGCGCAAAGCGCGGAGTAGGGTTGCCAATTACTTTAATGCAGTACTAATGGCTATTTAAATTTAAAAGAATGGAAAAACAAAAAACAGATACAAATGCATTCTTTTTTGAATATTAGATGTTCAAGTTACCGTTGAGTATACGTAAATAAGGATTATAGAATATGTTTATTACCATGAAATAAAATGTCACTAAACGCATGCTAAAAACTAAAATTTGTTTTTTTTTTAACTACAGAACCTTAAATGTCTTAATCAAATCTGAATGAAAGTTTGTAGTTTCAAACATGTACATCAAATAAATTACACGAGATAGTAATACTACATTAAACTTCCATTAACATAATAAACAGTGCAACACTTTTAAGAAAAAAACAGCAGTAATATACAAAATGATATAGGGACTTCTTTTTGATCACTGTTTTTCCATTAAAGGATAGATTAATATAACACCCAGCCACCCCGCGCAGACACATGCACACAAACAACGAACGTAAATCATATTCAAATAAAAGCCTTCAAACGCTTTTTCAAGTGTTTACACCGAATTACAGAGCTCGGAGCATGAGTGAACGTTAATTAATAATTCTTTATGGTGAGGTCATTATTAGAACAACAAAAGAGGGCCTCATTGCGAGCCACTAAAGAACTGTTTTATGTGTAAAGCCTGTTTCCATCATAACGCCATAACTTATGTTTTAAGAAGAAAAAGAAAAAAATACTCAAGCTGTTTTCTTATCAGAAAGATCTTTATAAGCATAATCCATCGGGCAAGGCCAATTGAAATCGAAATGACGTCGGACTGACGCGGATGTGACGTCATGACGTCGCACTGAGTCAGTTGGACGCCATGTACCTGCTGGGAATGTACATTTCTTATAACACGGCCGGTATTTGTTTACGCAATACATTCCTATGCATTTCGGTAGCATCACGGTAGCACAGATCTGTAAACGCTAATAAAACAGATCAAGCTGTGTAATATCTTACTTGCCAGCAGCTGCCGAAAGTCAGGTCGGATCACAGATATCTATGAAAAGATATGATCAGTCTGAAGGTTATAAAGTGCACCCCAGGAGACTGCAGTGTAGTCAGCTGCCGGTTAATTGAGTTGCGATACCTATACTAATGTGCTTGAATATTGGGACACCTAAATTAATTTTCCATTTGTTCCAAATGGAAAATTAATGGGTTTAGGTGTCCCATTACTCAAATTAAAATCAAGCCCATTTGGCTTTATACTTTGCCCTATACATTCGAAGATTAACAGATCCGATTCTTCTCAGTCACGATACAATCAATATCAGTTTGTTTTCTAAACAATCTTTATATGCTCAATGAAAGCATGACATTTAACATTTTTCTGAAAACGAAAGGGCATTACTTGTACCTTGACTGGCATTCATCAGATCGCTTTATATTCGATGTGTGTATATGCGAACTGGAAATAGTAGGACCACAGCCTGACACTCAATCAGTCAGCAATCTGAAATTTTTAATCAACTGATTAATAATGGGTTTAGTTATTAATCAATAATCATTTTAATCAATCAATCAATTGTTTAGTCATTTTTTAATGCCAGTGGGCCAGTTAATCAGCAATCTTACAGTAGCTATTAATCATAAACAATATTCTTTAATTAGAATATACCAAGCTATACATTTTTTTTAATCATTTAATCAACCAGTTAAAGCAGCTAGTCATCAGGGGCCGGTTGTTCAGAATTAACGATGTCGTTAGTTAACGTTTTGTTAAAATTTCAAACGTTAATATCTCAAATATAGCAATATTTTTTGTTGAAAAAATGTGAGAAGCTTTTGCACTGCAAAAGCTTCTCACATATTTTCAACAAAAAATAGTGTATTTGGCTATAAAGTCACAAAACACTTAACGAGTTGACCTCTTAACGAGCTCGTTAGGCTAACGATGCTTTGAACAACTGGGCCCTGGTTGACCACAGCAAACACACTATTTCTTTCATTTTTCCACATATCAAAGGGATATTTGATCGTCAAAGCAGATGTTCTGATCTTTTCAAAACGCCATCTGAAACTCATACTATAATAATGTGGCTTATATTAACTTTAACGGAATTGTTAAACGTGTTAAAAGACTTTTTAAAATTGTTATTATGCTGGTATCCATGTACTTTGACAATTAGCCCTATGACCCTTAAATTTAAATTGAAAGGAAATGAGTTCGAAAGATTCGTGTTAACTGGACCCCCAGAAATTTGTCAAACATTAGTGACCAAGTCAGATTATCATGATAATAGGTATAGTTAGAAACACGGAATGGAGTGGCCTGGGGTGGAATAGATTAGACGAGGCCCGGAGGTTATAAAACTTGAGCACATTCTCAAACTCAAAATAAAGCACACCGATTGGCTACTTCCGAGCACATGCTCAAGTTTTATAACCTCGGACCCAGGTACTCTATTTGCTCCCAGAGCCTGGGATGGTACTGATACAGGATTTTTCTCTCAGAGGGAGCAAATTATTTCCTGTAAGAGTAACTTCCCCCCCCCCCCCCCCCAAAAAAAAAAAAAAAAGATACAGATTGTCCCTGACAGTCCAGTCGATTTCACCCCCTTCTATTATATTTACATGTTTTAAACTAATGGAGGATTTCAACTTTAAGATATTTGAAATTCCTGGAAAGTTCCAGTCTTCTAGTTATTAGTCATAATATGTTAACACACTCATGATAACAGGATTCGCACGTACTACGTCATGCATAGGTAGTAATTGCTGCTTCTGTTGTGTAGCGCGAGTACACATCCACCTCAGCATAAGAAACGCGATACCTGGTATACCTATATTTACCTTGCTACAGGTAGAAATTCTGAGGTTCCTATAGGGAGCGATACATTTTTTTTCTTTAAATGAATCCAGTTGCATCCGGATTTAACATTAAAGCATGTATATATAGCTGTTTGAAAATTTCTAAACAAAATAATCTTTAAGTTATAAAGTTGACTCCTACAAAAACAAGTTCTAACATCATCTTTTCCTCTCTACCACGTAGCATGGCATATGCCTACTCTCTCTCTCATTCTCTCTCTCTCTCTCTCTCTCTCTCTCTCTCTCTCTCTAAGGAATAAACCGTTTTCTTCTGGAGTTTACTGATTTGTCCTTGAACGAATATACAATGGTGGGTGGGTGAAGTTGATTTGATCGTACTTTGCATTTTTTTTATCTTGTAACAGTTTTCCTAAGTTTGTAGTGTAAAGGTGGGATTCAGTGAAACCCTTCCTGTAAAAAATTGATGTTGATTATCGTTGATTGTCCTGTCTTATATTCAAGCGGGTGGGGTACCGTTCATTTTCATCGTTACAATATATGTTCTGTTAAGCGAAATGGCACTGTTTTGATGTTGTACACAAGGGAATCTTACCAAGTATAATTGCTTCCAGATTACGCAAGCATTTGATAAACACATATATTCATACTAATACGATCTTGATTATGCCAGATAGGCTGTTCAAAGCATGATGTTTGTCAGATTTATGCATCCTGTCTATGTACTTTCATTATTTACATACTCACCGACAGCCTGGATAAATTTCTTATCTTTGGTGCCCAGTAGGATTCCAAGTTCTCCGGTTCTGTAGGAAGACCGGCATACCGGCTTGCACATGGAAACAAGAAACGCATCGGCATAAGTGAACCATGTGAATTCCATACCAAATCTACATATCTGTGTAAAAAAAGATTATTGACTGATCAGGAAATAAATAGCGAATGGCGATGCCCAGGCCATCCTGTGCGCGGGGAACGCACAGGCTGGCCAGGGCGTTCGCCGTTCGCGGACGTAACTTGTTTCGCCCGTGCTTTTGCTCATATACCTGTAAATTAAGATCACTATCTCACATGTTGCTTCTGTTGCTATATTGATAACGGTTCTTCTAAATATTTGGCACACGAACATCTGGTATTCGTACTTACTTGTCTTTAAGACGGTAAAGCCTGATTTCGTTAATACTTTTCAGCAATACTCGATATTTCTTATTTATGCATATACATGAATCTCTGATCTAAAAACGCTTTTGGTATACAGAGTTTACATTGATGGTCCAACTTCTTCAGGAAAGAAGAAGGTCTGGTCGTAGAATAGCTTTCTAGCTAGATTATGCTCCAGCTAACTTAAGATTTTGGTCATCTACTCGACCAATTATTTGGACGTAAATGCAAATAGAGCCCTCCTTTTTTTTAGAAAACAGAAGGCTTCCATAATACGGACCGCTCTCCTTCTGCAATGGTACTCGCCTGTCCGTGAAATTTGTATCTATTCATCTCACCAGCTGAGCACCTGTCAAGAGCGTAGCTGCATATACGCAAATACGCAGGTGCGTATTATATTTTGTCAAATTGACAAAATTTCAACATGCACCTGGTATTTGCATGATGATCTTTTTGTAAATAAGACAAAATTTCAATATCAAACGTTACATGATTTAGCAATCTGAAAAACAGCTTTTGGGCCTATTCCCATCCAAATCCCCTGAAAGAGTATAAAACATGGTTGTGCGTATCATAAAACTACCCATAGCTACGCCCTGCCTATGAGAATATTTGCATCCACACAAGCTGTTCAGTCCTGTTGCTGTTCTTTGCTTGCATTATCTACGAATGCCGCGAGACCGCAACTCAAATATTGCCCCTCCCCGCCCAGCCCCTAACCACACCAACACACGTATTGATGATCTGGCCAAACGCATTAAACAGTCGGTTATGCCAGAGTTATATTGCCAGTGCTTGATGTTCAGGAGAAAATTATCAAAACTCAAAGTCTGGCAGCTTCTTTTGAAGCAGTATAAGCTGTATTCATAATGAAGTTTTGACGTACAAATAGCTTCCACTTGAATACCTGCCAAAATGTTTTTTCTTCTTCTCTGAATCAGTAGCAGAAGAATGTTTGATACGTTCTCCTATTGTTCATCTGGTATAGTTAGGTGTAAACAATTCTAAATTTGAACACTAATAAGGACGTATAATTGATAGGCGTACAGCGGTCTCCAAACAGATATTTGGGGTGTGTAAGGGGGTGAGAGGGAGAAATGCTGCTTGACGGATAACTTGTCGGACTTTATTCCTTGGTCCCAGGGGAATCTCTCGAACGCAAAGTTGTCTCTTACCCAGCGGACATAAAACGTCGAAATGACTTCGTTTCAACGTAGGTGCGACGTCATGACGTTGCACCAATGTTGACACGACGTCGTTTTGACGCTGTGTACATGTTGGGTAAGAACTTGTTGAACTGAGTTCTCTTATTTAGATGTATGCAACAAGCCGCATGAGTTAATCTGATTGTGCAAATAAAAGTGTTGATTCGCCCTTGTAAAGACACACCTTTGACGTTTGAAAAAGTATCTCTGTTCTTCACTGGCAAATGTCTTGACATAAGTTCCGTCTTTAATTTTTGCTTCTATGATAAGTACCAACATCTCCTTTTCGAATTTTGTTACTCACTTAGTTTATAGTTCATTTTGCTAGCTGTTTTCGCGCTCAATATGTCTTTTATTAATAAAAAATATGTCTTTGTAATACGGTCGTCCATCTGCAATGCCAATAACACTGAACCGAGCCATGAAAATGCTGTGTCTTCAATGCGAATATCAATGATAATAGCGTCCACGCAGTCTAGTCAGAAACATGGCTGTGCTCTAAGAATACAGTAGAAGCTCTAATAATTGGGACAGATAGGTCTAAGCAAAGAGGGCAGACTCCAGAAGGAGCAGTCTGATCAAGGGGCTACAGTGTTTGCAGTTCAATCTGCATCTTTCATATGCATTGCTGCATTGTAAAACCAAACTGTAATGAGCCGCGACAGGTGAAAACAAAGACAGTGGTTGTGCGCCCAGCGCAGACTCAGATCAGCCTGGGCATCAGCCCAGTCTGATCAGAGTCTTCACTGTCCGCATGCAGGTAGCAGGCCCTTAGCTACCTTTAAGTGCTTAGCGATGAGTCTGATCAGACTGGGCGCATGCCCAGGCTGATCTGAGTCTGCGCTGGGCGCACAATCACATTGTTGGTTTTGTCGTGTCGCGGCTCATTTCAAGTGTCCCAGTTTTTAGAATCTTTACGATAAGTGTCAAGTGCAAATAGCCAAGACCATAACCAGACTGCGAGCATGATCTATAAAGTTGGTGTTCGCATATATGTAATCGCCTAGCATGCCAATATAGCTGCGCTTTTGCTTAATTTTAATTGAAAGTATTTTTTCGTTCTAAAAAGTATGCAAGCTCGATGGAATTGCGTAAACATACATACATTCTCAACGCATTCAGTTGGAATTTAAAACGTCTCTGCTAACAACTTGTTTCAACTAAATATAATTCTTATATCAAACATATCTCTAGTTTGATGCATTTAAAAGCAAAACAGAAACAAAATTAAAACAAAAACGCACACGCAAAACACGATGTTCCACATATTTAGCATAAAAAACCCGAAGACATAGAAAGAATGTTTAGATAAAAAAAAAATCACACGTTTATAACGAAATTGGCATAAAAAAGCTTGTCATAAAGTTCATTCATCACACTTCCTCTGTCCATTTTTTACAACAGTTCGCCAATGCATGCTAGCCAGTTTAAGTACGACTGGATTATATAAAGGCCTGATCTCCCTCACATATCATGCATTTGTAGCATTGCGCAACATTTTTATAGAAACAAACATGATGCAGTTTCAGACGTGACGAAGTTGTTTTTGCAGGCGTTACTTTGTATCCTTTCACTGAGAGTTTTCTTTTCGATAGGTCTTCCTAAGGTGGAGGCAATTTTTCAAACGACATTTTAATTTTATCACCAAATTTTCACGCCTCATTTTATAGGCTTGTAGATAAGTGTTGTTTTCATTTATTTGTTAGTAATTTGGAGTGTAATGCTGCTTTCTGTTGCTTCAAATATTTCAGGTTGACAATAAAATTGACTATTAATATCTTAACAAGTTTTCATTATGTATGTTGTTCATGTTTATTGGACTAATTCTAAAATTAAATGTTTCATTAGAGTCTCCAAGTAGATTCTAAAGCGAAAAATGGTTCACAGCGATTTGCAGACGTCGTGTCTTTCTTCGGTTTTACTGATGTCACGTATCACGTGATTTTACCTAGAAGACTGCGCTCAACAATTTGCATCTGGAAAGTTCTTAAAACAAATTTAATGGAGAGGTATGTTATAATGAATATCGTTGGCATAAACTAATACGAAACCTATTTCATTGCAAGGTATGTTTTACAAAACAAGTGATATATATTCAAGCGGATGTAAATATTACCACATTCGAAAAGTGGTTAGACCTGAAAATTATATCAAAACCCATTCTGAAATACGATTCGTATTATTTTAATGCTCAATTTATCTCTTTTTATTCGGTGAAGTGTTGAAAATTGGTACATATAAGTTCTCAAAAGTTATCAAACAAGCCGGAGTTCGTGAGAGGTATTTTGCATTAAGAAAATTTCAAACTGCAATGTTTTGTTGCTAGTTTGTTTGTCACATTTTCAACACTATCATCGATTTCACCTGTGTGTTTTGTTCCCGAACCTGCATGCCCAATTTCATCTAAGATAGGATATTCAAGCTTTAGAATTAATTCTGTTTCTCTGATTTTTAAGGTTCACAATCGTTCATAATATGTTAGTATACTAACCTCATGACGTCATCAGCTTACGCTAAAACAGGCGCTGTCTCATTATTTGGATCTTTAATGTCGTTTGAAAATTTGCGCTCACTTTAATAAAAGTTGACACAATAATTGTAATACATATGGACATAGGCACAACCTATCTAGTGTTTATGTTGTTCAATGCCATAACGGTTTCGGAATTCAGAGATACTAAAGCAAAAGAAGGATTGGAGGTTGTAGTATGAGAATAGTGCAAAACATACTCTTGATGTCCATCTAGTAAAAACCAAACAGTTTTTCTTTTAGGATTTGAACACCAAGTCATCATCATCTGATGAGTATAACAATGAAACTGATGGCTGTTATCTGAACAAGTGTCCGTATCTTACCATGTTTGTCTATAACCTTTACCCGAATGTCTTTACTTGTAATGCTACTGGAATTTCAATAGGCTGGGACATGTCACGAGCAGATTTATATGTGATTCCCGAAATAAGCGTGGTTGTATTTTCTATATCAGCCAGGAATCAGCAGAGAGGAGAAAGATCCCCCTCTTCGGACAATAGATGGCGGCTTAATGTTCAGGAAAGATTCAGTAAAACAGAGGGTATAAGCATGTCAAAGCATTATGTTCAAAATATAGAATATAATTATTAATAATGCTATACATCAATATCCATAAAAATATAATATTCATAAATGCGCTGACTCTACCAGAATTTTCACACCTAAAGGAAACTTTTATTCGCTGCTAATATGTGACCATTTTCTATTCTGACAACATTTGTTAGCACGACTATTTCATAGAATTTTGATTGGCTTTGATAATCAGGCGGGAAGATTATTATACCCCCGGTATACGAAGTATATAGGGGGTATATAGTACTTGGTTTTTCCGTTTATATGTTTTCTTATTTTGGCAGAGACTTGTCTTTTTACAAAATAGGGTGTCATACTTTTTGGCTGTATACACCTTACTTGAAATAATATTTGCCAAACACTATTGTATTGTAGTCTTCCAGTAAGCTGGAAATGTTTCCAGACTTACAAATCTGGTCAGACTGATCATTAAAAGCAAGCCTAGCTTGGTCTCTATAGTCCGTTTATGCAACTGTGCCCAAAGATTCATAGTACAGGACCCATATCTAGGCATACATCCTATCATTATATCATTTGTAAACACAGCCCAGACCAGCATCCATCAGGTCTGACTAAGGCTCTTGCATTTCGTATATATTGCCCGGATTGATAAGATTACCACGGTCATTGCTGTTTACAGAAAATCTGTTTTCCTCTGGAAGAATAAAAATGAAAACTGGTGAGCAGTTCATTTCTTTCTAAATATAGAAATTCCATCACGGTATATAATCTTATCTAGGTATGTCTCTTTATAAGCTTATGTATAAATACTAGTGTTTATATAATTATATAACTGATATTACTGGGTTACCTTAGCGCCTTGCAGGTTTTTTCATAGTTTGAAAATAAGGGTAGCAAGTCTATTGAAACAAGAGAATAACAAGCATAAAGTCAGTAGTCTTGAAAACTCTTTCTATATATACCACTTGCCTTGGCTTACATATGTCCATGTGTATCAATTTTTGTGTTTGCTTTGTGCTTTGCCATTCTCATATATCATTCTCATACCCATGCATGTTCTCAGATTAATTTTTTGTGTAAATAAGATTAAAGAAGATTTAATGGTTACATATAAACAAAGGCAATTTAATGAACATTTTAAATTTATCTTTTGTGCTAACAGTTATTCCACTTTAATTCGAGCATGGCATTTTAGGTGGTTTGGAAAGTGTTTGGCGATACTATACAAGAAGAAATACAAACATTTTTGAGCTTATACAGGGCGACATAAAGCCTCGTTTAATACACTAGAGTATCAACTATGCTTAAAGAAAGGAGGACCACGTAAATTTAACATTTACATGGTGTCACTTACATATAAAATGGTTCAGATATACAGATATATCTATTGCAATTAGTGGGCTTTCATTTCTAACTTGCATTAACTAGGTAACTGATTAAAATAAAATCAAATAAATAACTGACTGGAGAACATTCTTACTAGGTTTCAAAGTATGAAAACGTTTAATGCTTTACACTTTCCAAACTACAACTAGACAGTTATAATATGGCATTACTTAAAAATAATAATGACTTATTTGTTTCAATAACTTATAGATGGCTCAAAAATATGACCCCGCCGCTGAAGCGGAGGTGAGGGGCTGGGTTCAGCAACTGGTTGGGGAACATATTGGAGAAGGACAATGGGAGATGGAGAAAGCCCTGAAGAGTGGCGTCATACTCTGCAAGTAAGTGTTTAATGTTTTGAATATTAAACTGCTAATTACCGTTTCGCTGGCAGAAGTAATTTGCTGTTCGAGACTTTCGAAATTAAAATTATGCCAGTTTCAAATAATGACGACTTCCTGGTCATTGGTTACAATACATGTATATTTTAAGAGTTTGTAAACAGTCTTATTAGGCATTTACGATGTTTTTATTGAGTGCTTTCTTGAGACGAAATAAAAAAAAAATTAACTAGGCAGACCGGTCATCTATGAGGGATGTATCTGATGAGGAGTCAAAATGTTTTTTTTTTGTCTGTAAATCTTAGCGAAGAAATGAAAAATCAATCACGTTTACAACTGTTTCCGGCCATATGATATAAACGTATCCATACTAAAATTTAGTGCGACGGACGCGCGTTTCTGTATTTAATGCATTTTGCAAATGTTCGTTAAAATGCAAAAAAAAAACATACTCAAATTCAGGCGTATAAAATGAAGACAAGCTTTTTCTGGACTAGGAGCTCTCCCTTCGTTGAGTTTGAGAGGACAAGGATAGGCTCGCTGCCAGGAGGTGCTAATTATGGTTTAGTTTCATAAGTCCCACGGGAAACATCGTTATGAGAGTTGAAGGGAAAATGTCTACACAATAACAGCCTTAATTTATGCATGACTTGTAATTTGTGGGATATATCTTAATTTCAGGCTTCTTCGAAAAATATTTGATGGCACACCAAATCTTCCTCCGAAATGCAAGAACGCCAACTTAAAATACAGCAACACTGAAACTTCTTTCAAACAGGTAAGCGTTTACAGTATGTCCCTGTTAATCTGTCAGAAAACTCATATGAAATCAGAAACTTAAAAGAAATGGAAGATTCTTGCACGAAATCGTGTAGTGGATAAGCAACTCGAATTTACTGGTCGGTCCATTCTCTCCTCTTCTCCCTGTCTTTCTCTCGTCAGATATTATTAGTATTTTACCTATTCCAGAGGCAAACATAAAACCACAGAGTAAACATGTTATTTGCGCCACCATGATATCGAAACATGATTCTGTACTAAAGGTTTCTTCTGATCTGCTCTGATTCTTGTAATTTCTGCGTATTTTCTTTTAATATAATTAGACTTTAAGGTTTCTAGATTTGCTGACACATTAAACCTAAAATCACCTAACTAACATTAAACTCATGCAGTATGTCCTCAAAACACAATATTGCTCTTTATAATAACCGCAAATGATCGGAATCTTCTTATGTACACCTAATAATGGCATTGATAATTTCTGTTATAGGGACATAAACGTGTTGATTGGGATTAATGTTATGGAAAGATAACATTACAGCGTATTCATATTTGGAAGTCCAATTCAACCGAACACATCTTTTAGTACCTTTAACCAGCTTTGCACACCAGTTGTTTTCATATCCATATCTTGTATTGTAGATGGAAAACATAGAAATGTTTCTTCGAGGGGCACGTGCATACGGCGTTCCAGACAACGGGCTATTTGCCTGTGTTGACCTGTACGAAGGCAGAAACATGCCAATGGTGTTATCAACAATTCTACAAGTCGGCTCTGAGGTATGTAGTGTGACGCTTGCTGCATCTTCCCAATCAGTTTGAGCTTTGTAATATAGCTTCTTATTCTGTGTTAGATTATTAAAACTATTTGTTTCTATGATTAAGAGAAGTGTTTGCTCGAATCAAACATGCCAAAGCATTTAACTGAAACTGACTATGATTGTATCAACGCTGATTGTGTACCATAAACGCATAACGTTGAAACAACGTAATATCAATGTTGATTCAGCGTCAACCATTTTTCTTTCAGTTTTATGCTGCTTGACTGTCTGATTTACACTATACACAATTACTTATGTATCTGGCAACTTGATGATTTTCCTTTACACAATATCCTACTGGTACACAACACCGAATAAACATTAGATCACCGTTCATTCAACGTCATGACACGATGATTCGCTGTTGATTCAACGTTGTGTGCCCAGTGGAATTTCATTACAGATAGTGCAGATCAAGATTAACCCAATCGGGGTCTACATTGTTTGCCAAAACGCTTGTTCATCTCTGGAAGCTGCAACTGGCTCATGGACTGCTCGGAGGACAATAGTAACTTAACTGGTCTTATTACACAACCGTGATTATAGAAACAAAATGTTTTGTCTTTTTAGTCCTGAACATTTGATTGAATGAACGTCTTGGGTACTCGTTCAATTTTAAATAAAGTGAGGAAGAAATATGTTGTCTTGCAAGTAGTAACAGACATAAAGTGTTTTGAACTTAGAGGAAATAATTGCTTATTTATTTCTTACTAGAGCTTAACGTAGAGTACCCTAAAGTCTACCTGCGACTGCATGATAACAATGAGAAATTCATTTGTATGTATAAATGTATAGTGTGAAAGCTGGTACAATCTATTTAACTCTTTTATTCGTGGTTGTTATATCAAACTTTGAAAACAAGATAATGAAGATATAAGTTATACTAGTGACAAGAACTGTGCCATCAATTATCTATCTGTATTGTAATAAGAAATCAGATGGAGCTTCAGGATAGACCGTATTGTTGCGAAAACTCTGGAAATTTTTACATCTTATCCTCGCATTTAAGAGATGAAATTGAAGAACGACCTTCGGACTTAAATTAGTGTCCGGTTCGAAAGAAAACGCTGGCGGAAAGTAAAGAAATGCACGCGCTGCCTGCGATGGCATATAAACAGTATTGTTAGCAGTTATAAATCAATTATTGACTTATCCTTTTAGGATTAACCTGTACCCAGGACTTTTGTCAGACAATAAGACAGCACGTAAACAACAAATTGTCATCGATGTGCGCGTATTACATCGAAACAACTGTTTTACCTGAAACCGAAACGCTTGGCCTCTTATTTTGATTGTTTTGACACCATTTGCAAATGATAATTGAAAAGACAGTTCGGGCGTAATCATTGTAAGTTAATATTGTTGTATCCAGGTGTATGAAATGATGACAATTCGTCTAGATAATAGCAAATAGATTATATATATACGTATCTATCTGTATAGTGTCTTGATGCATAGCGAGAGTATAGCTATAGCCATATCTATTACTATAGAAACTTGTATCTGATAGTCATGCCATATATAGTCATCTGAAGTATATTAAGTATTTGTAGCGACAGTATCACATATTGGTAACCAATGTCATGATTACTAACCTGCTGTAGACACATGTAACCATGCATCGTTAGTAATTTCACCGGAAAAATCACTCGGATTGCAGTCTTCACTTCATCTGTAGTCGCTTTGTGTTGTGACCGTCTGAAATCTCTGTGATGACCGACGTCCTTTGTGGAGGTAAAGATGCTTTATAAAGAATGGAAGCCAGCCTGGAAGTAGATGTACATTGTTTCACGCATCGCTGTAATTTGTAATGTACAGGATATGCACAGCTTAGAGGAACTTGTGTTTGGATACAGCAAACAATTCCTGAAAATGGACACCTTCATAAATTCGAAAAAGCCATTGTCTACCTTCACAGCTTTATCTGTTGTAATTATATCTCTTACTTGTCATATAGCCTATTAGTTGCACCAATTACTTGAGTCTGAGCATAGTTAAACACTAATCGCATTCTTGAAAAAAAATCTGTATATGTAGGTAATTGATAAGGTTTTATTATTCTTATCATCAACGAACATTTACATCTTTTCAAAGACATGCAAACTGTTTCAATGTACTCAGAGACAAAAGAAAGTGCAGTTCTCTTCAGGATGTCCATAATTGCTAATTTACATTGTACTGGTCTGAAACTCTGCCTGTTTTGCATTTACTCAAGGTGCAATAATTTGGTTGAACGTACTGACTGAAACGCTTGTCTTGACTTACAACTGTAGTTACATTCCGAGTTGCCGTTTGCCACGTGCATATATTTGACAATGCAATTTTACTGAAATTTCGGTCTTTTCCTCGTTAACGAAGCATAACAGTTGCATTTCAGTTACATGCTGGCAAGGCTGTCAGTAGGAGACAGCAATTGTGCTGTTACAAACTATTTGCTCAAAGCAAATTCGGGCGGGCTTTGTGCAGTGTACTTAAGTCATGATTGATTTGTATGATGTGTATACTTTCTTTTGCCTCTCAGTATAGTTTGGCAGCACATTCTCTTCTTAATTTTTTGTGACTTAGCAATTTTTCATTTACTTATATATCCTTTTGTCTGAATAAAGAACGATTAATGAACTAAAGTTAAAATAGCTTTTCAAAATGATTAAGAATTTGAAGAAAGCCTCGTGCTCATTTAGTCTCTTGCCTTCTTACAGGCACAGAGGAATAAGTTTGACGGTCCAACTTGTGGACCGAAACCAGTAGACAGGCAGAAGAAAAAGTTTACACGAGCACAATTACGAGCTGGTCAAAGTGTTATCAGTTTGCAGTCGGGTACCAACAAATTTGCTTCCCAAAAAGGAATGTCATTTGGGTCCACCCGCCATGGAGCCGACATAAGAGCTGACGATCTGGACAAGGATAGCAATGCAGATATTGGCCTTCAAGCGGGTACCAACAAATTTGCTTCTCAAAAAGGAATGAGTTTTGGAGCTGTACGTCATGTTGCAGACATAAGGGCGGATGATGCATGTACTGAGGGGCAAGGTATGATAACACTCCAAGCTGGCACTAACCAATATGCATCCCAAAAAGGAATGCGCGGAGGCTTCGGGGCCGTTCGTCACGTTTCCGATATCAGAGCCGATGACGCCGACCAGGCAGGTGCAGCTGAGATTGGTTTGCAAGCTGGAACGAATAAATTCGCTTCTCAGAAAGGCATGAGTTTTGGTGCCGTGCGACATGTCGCAGATATTAGGGCTGATGATATGACACAAGAAGCGTCTGGCTTCGTGAATCTACAGTCTGGTTGGAACAAAGGGGCCAGTCAGTCGGGAATGCGTGGAGGTTTCGGGTCCGTACGCCATGTTGCAGATATCAAGGTTACCGAACTTTACGATGATGAAGATGTGGAAAATGACGAGGACGAGTACGAGCAAGACGATCAGGAGTACTAAACATGTTTAAGCTATACTTTGACATGAAAAATTATATATAATTCTTTCATAGACTGATTGTTTGAAAAACTGATGATTCAAGGACAATTAATTCTGACAGTGATGTGGTGTTTGATAGAAATAAAACGTGCACACTTACTGTTTAATATGTACATATATCAACAGTATGGAACAAGGTGATCGTGCAATTATCATGTGTAGAAAAAAGAATGTCTTTTATTGTTTAAAAACCTGTTAATTTTCGGAGCGAATATTTTATTTGTATTTATCACAAGGTTTCCCAAATTGAGATGACTACTCAGACATCAAACCATTGCAAATATGTTTTTTTCAATATTAAAACTATTTCTTTAGTAGATACGTCTATAATATTTACTTGTTTGCGATTATGAATTCTGTAACATGCGAAGTTTCCCAATGATTGATTGTTTAAATAAAGGAATAATATTGTATCAAATCTACTGGAGTGATTTGTCTTTGAGTAGAGGCATTGAAGTGGTAGTAGTTAATTTTGTATGTTTGGAAGCGATAATAGAAGTTACATAGGGAGTTGCCCAGGAAATGCCATGACCAAAACGCACATCCCATCCAAAACATAGAGAAGAAATGCGGAGCACAAATGACAAAACGGAACAGCATATTCGTGGTAGCAGCCGGCAAAAAATGCAGTTCCGTTTTGTGATTTATGTTTCTTCATTTCGATTAACTGTAGCAGAACAAATACTGAAAAAGGCAGTAGGACACTTCGAAGAGACAAAAACAAATTTAACTGGAAAGGGAATCGCGAAAAGTTAGAAATGTTTCATCTGCAAATGTGTATCATTCGCGTAGCTCTGTGCCTCACGGTATCAGTAAGCGTAAGTTCAATAGAAACAAAATATTTTTTATCTAAATCGGTATAATTTCGGCACTCAAACAGATCCAAATAAATTAAAGCTAAGTAGGTAGTTCGGAACCATATCGCCTATATTTATAGAAAAGATTCGTATCCATTTATTGCATCATATGCATATATGAGGTAAAGGAGTATATATACATATAAGAATGTGAATGCTGTCACAAAATATGCATTTATATCTATCCACATAGCTATAGTTATTTTAGATTCAATATTATAACATACATAAATCAATGTTTCAGATATATGTGAAATCTCATAGTGAGCTGCTATTTGGTGTAAATCGTAATAGATGAACTTGTGTTTAAAAAGTTTTAAAGTGTGATTATTTTTATTTGAATTTAAGGCTTGAGTGCATATATAATCATCAAGAAAAAGCGACTTATTAGTAGCACATCATTTTCAAATATAAAGCAAGTCAAACACAATACCAATGCCTCAGTCTAAATATCTTTATTAAACTTTTGCCAATCGTTTTATTTAAATATATAGCCTTCATTCTATTTGTCCACAGAGAACTTCAGGCTTAAAATTGCACATATATACAATAAAGAGACACATTTTACGAACTGCAGATCCTGTCATTTGTTTTATGTAATACGTTACAGGCACAACGAAATAATTTTAGCGGCCCTACTTGTGGACCAAAGCCAGTTATAAGACAGAAGCGTGTATTTTCAAAGTCTCAACTCCGTGCAGGACAAACTATGATAGGTCTACAGTCGGGTACAAACAAATTCGCCACTCAAAAAGGTATGCGGATTGGTTCAGCTCGTCACGTGTCTGATATCCGTTGTGACGATGCAGATCAAGACGGACAGGGAATTCTTACTCAACAAGCTGCAACTAACAGGTTTGCATCCCAAGCAGGCTCCCGAGGATTTGGTACTGTTCGACATATTTCAGACATAAGAGCAGATGATTTTGATCAGGCAGGAGTGTCAACAGTCCCTATTCAGATGGGAACTAATAAGTTTGCTTCACAAAAAGGATCCAAAGGATTCGGAGCCGTGCGTCACATTGCCGATATTAAAGCCGATGACCTTGTTGCCGACGGTCAAAGCTTCATTGGACTTCAGGCTGGAACGAACAAATTTGCTTCTCAGTCTGGTATGTCTTGTTTTGGCGCTCAGCGTCATGTGACTGACATAAAAGTAACGGAAATATATGACGACGAAGAATGCGAAGCCGTCACTGATGAGGAATACGAAGAATATGAACAAGCGAATTAAGTTTGAAGACAAAGCGTACAGCTGCCGAAAAAGAAATTCATTATCAGTTGATACTGTAATATAAAACAACAGAAGTTGCAGTTGTAATCGTTACGCATACGCTTCTACTTTGAAACAGTGTTTGGGTGTAAATGGGAAAAAAAGCGTTTCCGGTGTATGAACTATGTGCTTTAATAGTTTTGTCATACTTATTTATTTGAATAAAAACGTTTAAAGATCTTTGATTTTTACTTTCGAATACTTATTGTAGCCATGGATTCCTTCAAAATGTTAAACCTGAGTATTTATTTGACTTGTGAAATATGCATGTATACTGTCAAATATAGAAACGAAACAAATCTTAATACGTTGTACCAGCTTTCACTATTAGTTTTGTTCACAATCATTTATTCCTTGTTCATCTAGCATTTCTAATAAAATTTGCAGATAATGTTAAATGTATGTCTACATTCATTTCCATTTTTATAAATTGCCTCATCAATGTAATAGTGGCGACAAACTCAGAAGCATACATATAGAACTGTTTTACAGGCGCAACGACACGAATTCAACGGGCCTGTGGCTGGACCAAAGCCAACGACTAAAAACATACGAAACTTTACACAGGAGCAGCTCAATATGGGTAACGCCATCATAGGACTCCAGGCTGGAACAAACAAGTGCGCTTCTCAGAAAGGAATGTCATTTGGTGCAAGTAGACATGTTGGCGACATAAAGGCAGATGATATGGATCGGTCTGGGCAAGCAATTATTGGTGGTCAAGCTGGGTTCAATAAAGGAGCAACTCAGTCGGGTATGAGTTTTGGGGCAGTTCGACACATTTCAGATCAAGGAGTTAAGGAAATGAGCAGAGATTCTCAAGGCATTGTCGGATTACAAGCGGGTACAAACAAAGGTGCAAGTCAGTCAGGAATGAGCTTTGGAGCGACAAGGCAAGTGTCTGACCAGCGGGTCTCTGATATGAGCCAGAATGCACAAGGTATTGTTCCTCTTCAAGCAGGCACGAATAAAAAAGCAAGCCAGGCAGGTATGAGCTTTGGCGCCGTCAGACAGGTTTCTGACCAGCGCATGACAGATATGAGCCAAGACGCACAGGGTATCGTTGGACTTCAAGCGGGTACCAACAAAGGTGCAAGTCAGTCCGGAATGAGCTTTGGGGCAACAAGACAAGTCTCTGACCAACGTGTTTCAGGCATGAGTCAGGACGCACACGGTATTGTTCCATTGCAGTCTGGTTATAACAAAGGTGCTAGTCAAAAGGGTATGAGTTTTGGTGCCCCACGGCACGTGGCAGACATTAAAGCTGATAGTTCTTCATTGGACAGCCAAGGTATAATCGGATTGCAGTATGGAAGCAACAAAGGCGCAAGTCAGTCTGGTATGAGTTTTGGTGCCCCTCGTCATGTTGCAGATATTAAAGCCGATCAGATGAGCCAAGACAGCCATGGTGTTGTTGGTCTTCAAGCAGGAACTAATAAATACGCTTCCCAAAAGGGCATGAACTTTGGCGCAACACGCCACGTAGCAGACATTAGAGCCGACGATATGTCTTTAGAGGGACAAGGTATCATAGGTTTGCAGGCTGGAAGTAATCGAGGTGCGACACAATCCGGAATGAGCTTCGGAGCAACGCGCGGTCCCGCTGATATACCAATTCCAAATTTGGAGGAAGAGTATTTTCCAATCGAAGATTCATATGTGGACTACTGAAAAAAGTGTTCAAATAATTTCCAGACAAACATGTTGTCATGTTCGGATACGCTGAAAGTGAGCTTGTGCATTGCAAAACCCTCAAGTTGGCATAAATATAACGCAAAGGTCAAGGTCTGCCTCGGAATCTGCAGTGTCTAACAGGATTCCCAATAATCACCAGGACAATAGCTGTATTTTCAGTAAACATACTACGGCCAGAAAATGCCTAGATTCGATACCTGACCTGGGTATTAGATTTCCTAACGTCAACGCCTGGGTTTTCCAATGTGCCTGCTCAAGTGTGTTTTTCAAATGAGGTTAAAATGTATGGATACACGGCAAAGGTGTAGCTGCCGTTTTACAAGGGATACACGTTTAAAAGAACAAAAGTTTCTTCCTTAGTATTCAAAGACTTTTCCATGAGGACTACTTATAAAGGAAAGAGTTTGATCGCTCTGAAAGCGAGTTCTTCCCTTTTAGAGTAGCTCTGTGTGAAACGGTAGAAAGCTGAGTAGTATTGGGTGACACTCTGAACACTTCCCGGCCGGAGAAAGACACCCTTTACTACTCGACTGCTTCCAGATCAAACGCAACTCCCTTGTAGGTGTATTCATACATTTTAAAATAAATTTTGTAAAATGGGGAAAAACTCATAAAAAATCATTTTCACAAACTTTTGCGGATTCAAAATTGAGTGGAAATAAAACACTTTTCGCGAAACAATTATAATCATTATCTGTTGCAAGATATTAAGAAGAATTGGTGCACTTTCAG
Source organism: Ctena decussata (assembly GCA_963989385.1). Lineage (NCBI taxonomy): Eukaryota > Metazoa > Mollusca > Bivalvia > Lucinida > Lucinidae > Ctena > Ctena decussata. The sequence goes on along the minus strand of OZ022504.1, from coordinate 39,307,298 downwards.
GGGAAGAAACTTTGTCATTTTTATTTTGCTTCGTTCCTCGATGGGAATCAACTCTTAAAAGAAAAGAATTTGCACCTCTAGATGCAAACTCTATAAGAATTCTGGAAAGTAAACAGGAAGTCATAAAAATTCTTCCCTTTTGTAAAATGGCAGAAAACATGGAGGAGTTTCTATACACCTCAATAAAGATTGCGAAATATAAATGTCGCGAATACCGGTTGTACATCTCATTTGCAAGATAAAACACATGCGAGTAGTTCCGTTTTTGCAAAATCAAAATTATACAGGTATTAATATTATGGGGAGATGCAAATTAAGATCAATTTAACTTAATACTCTTCAGAGTCTAAAAGACATGTGAATAGTGTTAATTAGTGTTAGAGTGTTAGTGTCATTCCTGTGTGCAATCGTATTTGCTTTATATCGAAGGTGACAGTTTATTTTCTGTGGTCGAACTGGTGGTTCACGAAAGCACAGAGTTAAGGGTGGGTCCAAACAAAAGAAAGTTCATCATTAGTATACTTTTTTTCTTTTTCGTTAGTTTCGCGTCTTTTTTTCTTTGCTCTCTAACAAAGGTTTGACAATGGACTGTTGAATTGATTTGTCTTATTTGACAAACAACTTATTTGTGTTGTTGACTTGAGCTGCTCCTATCATAAAACGCTGAATCATTTTGAACATTCTTTTCAACTGGATGTTTTGTATACTACATTTTCCCTTTATCTTGTTTAATAGTTGCCGCTTGGGGAAATTTTGGATTTATTTATTTAGTATATATAGATGCCTCATCGCGATTTTTGTAGCCTTATGTCAAAGTATGAAGTCATATCAAAGGATATGCCGCATCGTTAGATGAAAACTGTCTTCGTATAAATTTGCATGTCCAAGTCACCCTAAACACACACACAGAGTCGTTCAAAGCTACATTTTGGCAATTATCCGAGCCATTCACATGCGTAGACTGTGCTGTGGGCATATGCAGTTTATATAATCATAATTTTAGACAATTATTTCTCATCGCGGCTGGTTTTTACATTTTAGTTCATGTTAGTTTTTATGTCAGTGTATGTTAGCTGTTGTGTTTTAGAATTATGAATATTTATAACTGTCATATATATAATATTTTTGTAAATAAAATCAGAAAGAACATGTATTTTTCTTTGTGTAATATAAAGAATATATGAATATGTATAAACATTAAACTTCGATTTGTGAAACTCTTTTTTTCTGCTTTATTTTTATTGGCTTATTTATTTATAACCATGGTGAATATTTTTTAAACTTTTGTTTTATTTGTTTGAATTAATAAATATAAAAAAGGAGCGTAATGTGTCAGCGGTTGGACCTGTCAGGTTACTTACACTACCGAATTTATTCGGTTATAAGACGGGAGTTTATCCTTCCAAAATAACCGCGAATGCTTAAATCAGTCTTGTGTAATTGAGATATTTGTCGCAACACGAGAAAATAACAACGTGGAAGACTCAAATCAGCCTGAGCATCTTCCTAGTCTGATCAGACTCTTCGCTAAGCGCTTAAAGGGTAGCTAAGAGTCTAAGTTACATCCATGCGGGCAGTGAAGACTGATCGCGGATGCCCAGGCTGATCTGAGTCTGCGCTGGGCGCACAACCACATTGTTTTTTTTTCTCGTGTCGCGGCTCAATTATAAATCTAAACCAACCCAAAGATCTACATCCGTCTTACAAGATGTAGCTAGACCTTTGAGACTGTTTTGGAAGTAAGAAATCCGTCTTTTGACTATATAAATATGGTATATAGTGAAATTTGTTTTCCGCGTACCCAAGGTGTTCATATATAGCTTTCCTGTTCGTTTTTGTCTTGGTTGTTGTGGGTTTTAATAATTTAACCGAATTAACAATTGCTTACAGTAATTTTTCCTCCGCATGAAATTAGTTTTTAAACCTTTATGTTAAAGCCTCAAGTTTGAGCAGTTGTACTTATGCTAAACATACTGATGCAAAGATAGTTCTTTTTTCCGACGCTTAGCATAGATAGTCTGGTATATTGTTCTAAAGCTCTTCTAACTCCAGTGATGCTGTTGTAATCCCTTGGACATCTATGTACATTTTGTCTGACGCTTGCATTTTCATCGCTAGTAAGCGAAGAAGTCTGTCACCTGGTAGAAAAAGATAATCAGTTACCTTAGATGCGATGTATGCCTGCACAGCAAATCGATGTTCATTGTGTAAAGTTAAGTTTCAGGCTTTGGGTACGCGGCAAATAATTTCATTATGATATGTTTTTGAGAGAACATGGCTATGCTTTTAAAATGGTGCGCAGTAACTAAACAGTTAGGAGACGGTCGACGGTTTCAAGTAAAGGAAAAGACATTTTCTAAGAAGACACTGTTTGTAAAGGTAGCTATATGTTTTATTGATATTGTTAGTTGTCGCTCTGCTGCTTTGTGTGTTTTGCTTTTATTTGCTGCAGAATAACTATAATCAGGGCCTTTGTTTGATTCGTCTTAATACTAAAAAGACTAATTATTACTAACGTTTGCTTAGTGCTGTTGCTGGTGTAAAAAGACGTCCATACCCAATAGGCTAACAATGCTGAAAAGCATTGAATCATCGCTGATTCAACGTCCAGATATGGCATCAACGTTGATTCAGTGTTGATTCAGCTTTGTGCGTCTAGTGGGTACTAAATTAGCGCAATGGCGATTTTTGTCTTCAAGGTCAAGAGAAACATTCTATGCAAGAAACAAAGTTGAATGGGTACACCTTCTGGTTTACCACCAGTTCACAAAGGGGAACATGTTTTCTGACTTGCTGTTTGGTTCCAAATTAAAATTGAAAAACAAAATGCTCAAAAAGGAGAAAATTCTAGTCCTTAAAAGAGTTGATCCCCACTGATTTAATGGCGAAAATGAAAATTGCATTGTTACCCCCAGGAACGTTTATACATTCAACTTTAACGATAAGGACGCATTTAACATGAAAACAGAATGCTGATCTGCAAATAAGCTCAATATGATTAAGCCCTATCATTTGACTTCCAACAATGTAGCAAGTTTGTCATGTGACATTCAGATCATCCTTCTCATTTACATAATGTAATCAGAGACCTAACTGCTGGCTCTATGGCTTTGGTCACTACCATAAATGGCTGATGTGACAAGCAAAGGCTCTGATCAGACTGCACTTAAGTAAAGTCTGCCCAGAGCCTATTTTTGTCACCAATTCCACATTGTTGGAAATCACATGAGGTGGCTCATATTATTATGTTTGTGAACGTGCGACAAAATAAACTGTATTACATACGCTTGAAATTAATTGACCAACACATTGAATTTTCTGTGATATTTCATCTGACCTTGAAGACCATTAAGTTTCAGAAACTAGAGTAATTTATCCAAATGTGTAGAACATTACATAAAATGCGATGTTAATCAACTTAAATATGCACAAGAAACGAAAAACCTGGCCCAGAGGTTATAAAATTTGAGTGCATTCTCAAACTCAAAATAAAGCACACTGATTGGCTGCTTCCGAGCATGTGCTTGGAAGCAGCCAATCAGTGTACTTTATTTTGAGTTTAAGATTATTCTCAAGTTTTATAACCTCGAACCCTGTTTTAATTACCGTAACAATTTAAAAAATTGGGACACCTATAGTAATTATTGTAACTCTCCTGAAGTGGAACAATTTGGATTTACAATGCAGTTATGCGTCCAAAAGATGTAGGTGGAATGGGAAACAGAGTAGACCCAAATCACACTGTTCCTTTAGGAGCAGTTTGTCTGGGTCTACATTGTTTGCTCAGACCTATCTGTCTCAGTGCTTAGAATTTTTACGGGTGTCAATTCATTGTGTAATCACTTGCAATAAGTTCATACATTTATAATTGTAATGTTATTTAAGTGTCGATGCAATTTAATAATGTACATAATATGATGCTTTGAAAATTCATGTTTTAAGTGATATACACTCGCGACTAAAATGTAACTTTAGCACAAGTCTGCTTCCTTCATTCACTTTGTTTTGTTTATCTCTTAAACAGGCGCAACGAAACAATTTCAATGGTCCCAGGATTGGTCCTCCACCAACGGACAGAAAAGAAAAGCGGAAGTTTACAAGAAAGCAGCTTCGAGCTGGACAAGGTTTCATCGGTCTGCAGGCAGGAACAAACAAATTTGATTCGCAAAAAGGCATGCGCATTGGAACACAGCGTCATTGTGCTGACATCCGAGCTGATGAGTACGAGAAGGACAGTGATGCTCACATTGGTCTTCAAGCAGGCACGAACAAATTTGATTCGCAGAAAGGCATTCGAGGAGGTTTCGGTGCTGTCCGTCATTGTGCCGACATCAGAGCTGACGACGCAAATGAAGAAGGCCATGGAGTAATTATCCTTCAGGCAGGTACAAACAAGTTTGACTCCCAGAAGGGTATTAGAGGAGGTTTTGGTGCTGTGCGCCACTGTGCAGATATAAGAGCCGACGACGCAAATGAAGATGGGCATGGCGTCATTATTCTTCAAGCAGGGACAAATAAATTCGATTCACAGAAAGGAATACGAGGGGGCTTCGGAGCTGTTCGGCATGTCTCTGATATCAAAGCTGATGATTTATTGCAAGAAAGCCAAGGCGATGTTCGACTTCAAGCTGGTACTAATAAATACGAAACACAAAGCGGCATGAAGATTGGTACACAGCGACATTGCGCAGACATACGCGCAGATGATCTTACCCAAGTCAGCAATGCCCATATAATACTTCAAGCAGGTACCAATCAGTATGCAACGCAAAAAGGGATGAAAATAGGAACACAGCGCCATTGCGCAGATATAAGGGCAGATGATGCGCTGACTGAAGGTATGGGATCCGTTCGACTTCAGTCCGGTACCAACCAATACGAGACACAAAAGGGTATGAAAATCGGAACACAGCGTCACTGTGCCGATATTCGGGCAGATGATCTGAACAAAGAAGGCGACGGAATCATCATCCTCCAAGCAGGGACAAACAAGTTTGACTCACAAAAAGGTATCCGTGGTGGTTTCGGGGCTGTCAGACACGTCTCTGATATCAAGGCTGATGATGCAGTAAACGAAGGTCAAGGCATTGTCATCTTACAAGCTGGTACAAACAAGTTTGATTCCCAAAAAGGAATACGAGGAGGTTTCGGTGCTGTTCGTCACGTTTCTGATATAAGAGCAGATGATACGGTTCCTGAAGCGCAAGGTCATATCTGGCTTCAATCAGGCACAAACAAATTCGACTCACAAAAAGGAATCAGAGGAGGGTTTGGTGCTGTACGACACGTTTCCGACATCAAAGCGGACGATGTCACCCTTGAGGGAGCAGGTGTACTGCAGCTTCAATCCGGGTGGAATAAAGGTGCCACCCAAGCAGGTATGCGTGGTGGCTTTGGTGCAGTTCGTCACGTATCTGATATCAAGGTCCAGGAGCTCTATGACGACGAGGGAGACTGGTATGAAGATGATTATGAATATCCACAAGCAGGCCAGTCGGATATGTAACAGATGTTTTATGATAAATTTCTTTTTAATTTTCGAACTCTATGTTTTAAGTAAGCAAGGATGGTGGTTTCGTGTTGAACGTACTGTGCTTCAATGTTTTTGTCTGTGAAGGTGCGTCCCTACAGTATGTATATTTTGGTGACATTAAAATATTACGGGACATTATGTGCAATAAATAAGTTAATTCATTTCATTTATAGGACACATTAATTCAAAGAACTTTTATAAAAGACTGACGGATCATTTCCTACTGATCTAACCTTCACCCAACATGGAATGTTTTTATATCTTGTGTATAGTATTTAATTTATTTAAATCTGATTTCTGTGATAAAAAGAGAGAACTGTTTCGAATTAAATTATTTCTTTTTCTTTTGATTTTTTTCAAATTTCAGCACTTAATTTTATCATAGAAATTGTGTTTGTGTATATATTTTGTGCTACATCTTTGAAATCGGTGTATCATAGTAATGCGGTTTTCAATCGTTTTATGTCTTCAAAATAATTCCGTATGTGAGTATGTGATTTTTGAAAATAAAGTGCACTTTGCTTTCAAATACTTTTTTGTAGTGGTTCGTAATCGGATCTCGCTGATATTGTTACGCTGATATTTTTCGGGGCGACGTCTGCAAATTGCGTAAACCATGCCTAGGATTACATGCAACTTACATCATCAGTACAAACATTTAAATTAATGCGTGCAACATAAACATAAAATAAACTATGGTTTTCTTCATCATCTTCTTAGCAGTTTACCAAGTTTTACTAGAATCAAAGGACGTGTCCTTCATACATTATGAAACTACTTTTTAGTAATATAGTAAATAGCTATACTAACCTGTCTGTAGCAACATGTAGACTAGTTAGAGCCGTCGTGACTTTGAACACATTTCTGTTGGTTGATTTATAATGCTGCAACAACAAAATAAAACACTCAGAATGTCCAGTTGGATTTCACTGTTCGTATATGATGACCCACTTACCATTACGTGGCTCAAACCCAGTGGGCACATGACGTCGAATGACGTCGTACTGACGCCGATGCGACTAGATGAAAAGGTTAATTTCCGTTCGAATTTATTTCATAATTAAAAGGTAAGGTGTACCAAATTTGGCAAAAATGTCTGAATAATATGACCTTTCGGAGATTTGGTTTGGCTGTGTGCCTGTCTTTTAAATTTAGAATGAACAAATTTCGCTGGCAGCCGGGACTTTAAAAAGCTCGTTTCCTTGTTAAAATAATTGAGGTTGAAAACTAGAATAAAATGCTAATTACTTCAGTCACTGTCTCTCGTATTGCAATTTACGATACGACTTTTGGTCGCATGTGTGTATGCTTAAATTTCCAGATTTAAAAAAAAAAAATAAAAAAGTCTGTTTTCGCTTTAAGTCCAATTTTCAGCAATTGATTCCAAAACATACACTTTATGGTTAATGGGGTAACCTAGCAGACACATGGCGTCAAAATGACGTGGAAATTACATCGATGCGACGTGATGACATCGCATCGACGTCAGTACGACGTCATTCTGATGTCATGTGCCAAGTCGGAAGGTATATTGGAACACCTCCATGGTTTTCTGCCATTTTACAAAGGGAAACAACTGTCGTGGTTATCTGATGCGTCCCTGAAGGCGAAGCCCTTCCAAAAGGGGTCATCTCTTAAAAACAGAATTCGCTCCCAGCGGAGCGAAGTCTTTTCAGTAAGAGATGACTTCATTTAGAAGGGAGTCAAAAAAGAAAAGACATAGTTGTTTCCCCTGAATGTGTACCCATTCACCTTAATATAAGGTATACATTAATTGGCACCTTTAGGGTTTCCCGTTAAAGAGATGGTCGTAACAGCATTATATATTTAGACATGTGATGACATTTGATAACATTGAGCTTTTCTTGATAGAAGTCAGTAGAGACAGACTTCCAATAATATGCCATTTTCGGTATTTTCAGGCAGCCGGGAATAGTTAAAAAACCTTAAGACTACACTGTATATCTACGTAATCTGATCAGAATCTTCATTGATCAGAGTGCAAAAACTTTGCGCTTGAAAACGGCTCTGATCAGACTGTGAATCGCAGGCTGGTCTGCAACTTTGCTGCTCACACATAGAGTGAATAACTCTTGTATATATTTTAAAAGTTCAATTTGACTTTAATGCATTCTGCGTCCTTTTTACACTTCTTGAGATGACGGAAAAGCTATATTTTTCAGAATTACTGTTAAATGCATGTAAATAAAAATGCTTTTTCTGCCATTCATATTCCAATTTTTTGCTGTTTACAGTTCTGTAAAGTGTATGCACATAAATAACTAAAAAAGTGAAAGTACTTGACTCAACAGAAAGCCGTATAAAAAAGAAACAGAAAAAGCAGTTACAAGAAAACGCCAGTAGGGGCTAATAATAATAAATGTTTGTGACAGAGCGTGGAATTTTATTCTTGCCTTAAAAGCTTCCCCTTTTAGTTTTCTGAAGCACGATAGCAATGAAAGGAATAAATGCTTTCAATCATACAGAAAATTATCAAGCTAATATGACTGGCAAGTGTAGCCATTGTGTGTATTCAAGAACTACATTAGGAACGTTTCGAGGGCCGAGCTGACGTTGCTACTCTCGAAACAACATAGTAACACCTATAGTTGCAACAACTTTTAATCAATAATCTTTTACTTTTCTTCCATTGCTATATCTAACTTAGTGATCACCTAGTTTGGCAATAAATTGCATGGGATTTGACCCTCTTCAGTTTCCTTTCGTAAATACCTATTTAAGATGTACCTCTTGTAGAAACTTTAAGCATAGTTAGTTTAATTCATTCAAAATTATAACAAATCATTTCTACCAGAACAGTTTTGACTGTTTGTCGTAATTTCATGACCAACTGTACTTCACTGCACGGTCAACCCGCATGAATTTAGGTCCGGGTGGATTTTTATCTGTCTATTTGAGCTAAGACATGTTTAATGAAATTTCAATTTTGTTTAAACAAAAAAGCAAAGGGAAAACTTTAAAGTTTACGCACTGGTTCAAAGCAGTTTTGTATTATGTCACTGCGAAAACTTACTAAAGAAATGATAATCTGTATTTCTGTTTCGATGCAAGATTTTGATATATATTTGAAAACTTAAAACCTTATTAGTGATATAGTAAACAAATGTTTTATGTTTGAAAAATCAGCTGTTAAAAACAATGCCGACTTTCCTCTGCTTTTTTATGTTTTAGTTGATAACGCTTGATATTAACTCAAATTGCGTAAAACTTTTCTAGCGTTCAAAGAAACAGATAGGCAAAAATAGCTTAACGCAGGAAATATGGACACGTTGATTTGCTTCTTACAGATTTTGGTTGGTTTGCATGGCCCTACAAGTGCCGACGAAACGGTGATGAAAAAGTTTTCTAAGAAACAATTGCGAGCAAGTCAGGGAATTCTTACACTACAAACAGGAACAAATAAGTTTGCTAATCAGAGTGGTATAAGTTTTGGAGCTCTTCGCCATTGTGCAGATATCAAAGCAGATAACATTGATCCGGCTGGGGAGGCAGAACTTTCCCAGTACTCTGCAACTAACAGATTTGCTACACAATCTGGCATGAGTTTCGGTGCAGTGCGGCATTGTGCAGATATAAAGTCTGATGACGCCACTTTGGAAGGAAATGCTGTAATTGGACTTCAGTCCGGTTCTAATAAGTTTGCATCACAAAAAGGGATGTCTCCTATCGGTGCAGTTCGCCACGTCTCAGATATCCGTGCTGACGATGCTACTTTAGAAAGTAATGCAGTGATTGGGCTTCAGTCAGGATCTAACCAGTTTGCTTCTCAGAAAGGAATGTCACCAATAGGAGCAGTAAGGCATGTTTCAGATATCCGTGCCGACGACGGAACTTTAGAAGGCAATGCATATATCGGTCTACAATCGGGCTCGAATCAGTTTGCGACTCAAAAGGGGATGCGGTTCGGAGGTCTAAGGCACTGTGCAGATATCAAAGCAGATGATGCTTGCCAAGAAGGGCACGGTCAATTGACACAAGCAGCCGCAACGAACAGATTTGCAAACCAGAAGGGAATGAGAATTGGTGGATTACGACATTGTGCTGATATTCGTTCAGACGACATCGACAAACGAGGCGAGGGTGAGCTTTCCCAAGCCGCTGCCACCAACCGATTTGCTTCGCAGAAAGGCATAAGCTTTGGTGCTGTTAGACATTGTGCAGATATTCGTTCTGACGATGCAATCGCTGACGCAGAACTCACTCTTTTAGGTGGTACGAACCGGTTTGCATCACAGAAAGGAATGACTGCCATTGGAGCTGTACGACATTGCTCTGATATCAAGTCAGATTTCCAATGTCCCGAAAGTCAGTCAGAGCTAAGTAAATTAGCAGCAACAAATCGATTTGCTTCCCAGAAAGGCATGACCTCGTTCGGAGCCATCCGTAGCTGCGGAGCAGGAGTTAAGCAGCTTTATGATGAAGGCGACTCAGATGAATACCCTACCGATGAAGAAGATGAGCCGCCATCAACAATGAGCAGGCTGTCAGCAAGAAAGTCTCTACAACAACAACGGATACAAGCTGAAAACGACACCAAAGAAGAAGAGGAATAGTAGGCGGCTGTAATGACATAATATACGATTATTAATGCAAGTTATAAATATCATACATTGTACTGGAATGCAATACTGTAAATATTTCTTAACTTTCTATCGTGTAAATACAGACATTAAATTTTAAAGACTCTTAGTAGTGTTGAACGGTGGCTGATGAATTGAAAACTTCAAGAAACTATACAAGATTTATGAGAACTCCCATTACTACCATTAGAACTTTCTTTTTGTCGATGGAAGGGTTTAATAAACATTTAATGGCACTGTTTGCATTTTGTAACGGTTATGTACCTTAAAATCACTGATGTCAGCGCGCCAGTGTCCATATTTTGTTTCAACCTTATTTATACTTTGGTTTTATCTTAGCTGTAACAAAGCTAGATTTATGTATATCAACTAATAAAAATGAGAATGAGTGTTATATTTCATAAGTCTTAGATTTCTTTAAACGCTAGAAATGTTTTATTATCGTTTTGAAGTAGCGTTGGTCCCTTCATGCGTTTTATGCGCCTCAAGATATACTATTGATTTCGAAAAGCTGCACAACAATATGGAATGTAAGAAGGCGTTTTAGTTAGTAATATATTATCTTTTTGTCGTAGACATTCACATATCAGGTCTTCAGCACTGCAAATGTAACTGTTAAGGACAGAAAAGCTTAAGAACATTCTTCTTCTATTCAGTGACATGATATGTGTCAGCTTCTGCTTTAGCATTGTAAGGAATTTCACTTTTCAATTTTCATTTGTAAAATTTGCTTTTGGTATAAGTAATGCAGACACTGATAAGAAGTTCATATAAGGCATACAGTCATCTGGCAATTTGTCAGGGTAATAATGCAATTACAAACATGTTGTAAAATACTTGCAAATAGTTGCCAACAAAATTAACAAGAAGATTATAAACATGACATACACGAAAAACTAAAGTGTTAAAATGTAATGAAACAAATAAGTAATGATACGTTTAATTATGGAAGCAGTAAAAGTGATCGAAATTTGTAAAAGTAACCAATAAATGCGAAACACATTGTACGCCCATGCGCAGCAGAAAAAGTTAGGATAAAGATAATACAATAATAAATGCAATAAAAAGTGACAACAATAACCATATGCCCAGTTGTATGCCATATTTATCAAAGAAACGCACTTTACCTCTATGCTTTCTACTTATTTTTCTGCTACGGAATACTCTAGTGTACGAACATTATTTTAATCCGACACTATCTTTCTTTTAACAGTTAATTTAACATTTATGTGTTCGTTTTCCAATCCAAATTTCTGTGCTGGTCTGTTCCAATGATTACTTAATCAGTGTGTAAGGAACTACGAATGTATGTCGGCAGCCTGTTGGAAGACAATCAACGTGTCCATTATTTCACACTTTTTATTCTAAAAATAAGGTGAAAAAGAAATAATAAATAAAGCTACATAGTCATATTTAAAAAAGACAAATATACATTTATATGTACCTTTGAAGGACATATACATGAAGTTTTGTACATTTTCTACTGTCAACTTTGTAAAATTTATTCATGCAGCATGCTTTAAAGTGTTGTAACTGTCTGTCAGTTTGGAATTTTTTGACTTAGTAAATATCGTTTTCTTGTTAATAAGCAGAAGGAAACACTTAAACTCGATAAGGAAATATAGAAATGTGGACACGATGATTTGCTTCTTGCAGATTTTGCCTGGTTTGCTTGGGCCGACAAGTGCTGATGACAAGGTGACGAAAAAGTTTTCTAAGAAGCAGCTTCGAGCTAGTCAAGGGTTTCTTTCGAAGCAAACAGGAACTAATGAATATGCTAATCAGAGTGGCATGAGTTTCGGAGCCCTTCGGCATTGTGCAGATATAAAAACAGATGGAACTGATCCAGCAGGCGAAGGAGAACTGTCAAAGTTTTCCGCAAGCAATCAGTATGCCTCGCAGAAGGGAATGAGCTTTGGCGCTTTGCGACACTGCGCAGATATTCGCGCTGACGACGTAGATCCTGAAAGTAGTACTGTCATTGGATATCAGTCTGGCTCTAATCAGTATGCTTCACAAAAAGGAATGATGCCCATAGGAGCAGTTAGACATGTCTCTGATATTCGAGCTGATGATGCTGTATTGGAGAGCAACGCTGTCATTGGATTTCAATCAGGGTCCAATCAATTTGCATCGCAGAAAGGAATGACGGCTATTGGTGCATTTAGACATGTTTCCGATATCAAAGCAGACGATTCTACTCTTGAAGGTAATGCGTATATTGGACTGCAGTATGGCTCCAACCAGTTCGCTACGCAAAAGGGGATGAGGATGGGAGGTTTACGGCACTGCGCAGACATCAAAGCAAATGAAGCATGCCAAGAAGGCCAAAGCGAATTAACGCAACTTGCTGCTACTAACAGATTCGCGTCGCAAAAAGGAATGAGTGCCATGGGCGGAATACGGCATGTTGCTGACTTAAAAACTGCATTTCAATGTCCTGAAAGTGAAAGCTTGCTAACTCAACAGTCAGCAACAAATCGGTTTGCGTCTCAAAAAGGTATGACGTGCTTTGGTGCTGTTCGCCATTGCGGCAAGGGAGTTACCCAGCTTTGGGATGAAGGCGATTCGGATGAATATCCACCGGATGATTAGGCTATGCGCAATTAATTAAAGCAATTCAAGTGCAATAAAAGGATTAAAAGGTTGTTTACGAATAAACCTCAATTACCGGTTGACTTGAATATTTCATGTTGTACTAAGTAGCATTAAAGACACTGTGATTATTGTAGCAACTTTAACTTTATTTGATACACTAATACTTATTCAAGGATATTACATTGAATTTTAACTGGCTGTAAAGTTTACAGCAGAGACTTTCATAATAACTCATTCACAGTTAACCGTCATATAATCATATCATTTATGGAAAAAACGTAACTTTCTTCTTGTTAAACGCATGGTCCAGTATTAAGTTTATATTTCATGAATATTTTACATGAATTTTGAATTGGTGCTTTTGCTTTTGGTGCATATGTCATAGTTCTTCGAACTGTCATACAAAGCTCGTTTTGCTGCTTTATTTTTCGTGCGTGCTGCTTTTGCTTATGCTTCATCTACTTGACCCGCAGCGTGTCTTTGTCGTTTATGTTTTCGTAAGTCTGTGATAGTACTTTTTCTTTTACAATTAATTGGGAACAGTGTGTTGTTTGTATCACTTGTCTATCAAATTCCAGCTTTTTCTTACAATGGCGGCCTTGTTTGACAAAAAGTATATTCATGTCCGACTGGGAATTAACTGCAATAAAAACTGTAAACAGAGAATTTGAAATAAATAAGTCGAATGAGGAGAGGGTGCTAACACTTTGTTCAATAATATCCTAAAGGCCATTTATGGCGTTTTCATTGTATTGTGAGGATTATAAATATTTTCTAGTTCAGTTATTATATTTTATTCAGTTAGGGTTCAGAGTGCTCAATAAATGTAACTACTACAAATTTCAAAATGAAGCGCACTCAACCTTTCGAACTAAACTTTAAGCTATTTTGCAACGGAACAAAGCCGCGACAAAACAAAACCAACAAACTGGCATGTTTGCCACGCGTATACTCAGACTAGTCTGGGCATCTGCCTAGTCTTATCAGAGTTTTCCTTGTGCGCTTAAAGAGTAGCTAAGTGCCTAAGCTACCTCCATGCCGGCAACAAAGACTCTGATCAAACTTGGCGGATGCCCGGACTGATCCGAGTCTTCGTGTGGCGCACATGCCATTTTATTGATTTTGTCGTGTCGCTGCTCATAATGTTTTTGCATCCCGACAAAACTTTTTGAGATTCTGGAAATAGACTTTTAGGTTACTGTAAAATGAAGTTCATACGGCAGCAACTACTGAAAGTAGACCTTTAGAAAAACATTAAAACTGATTTCAGTATAAAGTACAATACTAAAGCGCAACTAATTTGAAAGGTAAATACAGACAAACAGATACACACAAATAAACGAACTTAGCTATGCCTTTAAGAAAATAAAACAAGGAGATGTTCACTATGAATTAGAAACTGACTTAATGAATTTAGACAGATAAAATACATGTATGTTAATACAAGCTGGAAGACGTTTAATAACGTTGAGAACTGAAGAAAATCGACGTGTCCATAGTTTCACGGAAAATTTCATAATGCTGCGTTACCTTTGCATTAGTTTGCTTTTAATATCGAATGTTATCACCTGAATCCGTCTATACCATAGCGATCAAAGTTTTCTTAAAGGTTTTCGCAAATGGTATGCTCTGCATTTACAAAAAGCAATTGCTAAGTCTGCGCGACAGCAGGGCATAAACCTGCAATGCGAGCTATCAAGATATGCAAATTTTTATCCATTAAAATGTACTGAGTTCATATGTATAACATGCAAAAGCTGAACAAGATTTTGATGGTAATATGGACACGAAGATTTACTTCTTACAGATCTTGGCTGGTCTACATGGACCTACCAGTACTGACGAGAAGGTGACGAAAAAGTTTTCTAAGAAGCAGCTTCGAGCTGGACAGGGATTCCTTACATTTCAAACTGGAGATAATAAATTTGCCAATCAGAGCGGCATGAGCTTCGGAGCAGTTCGTCATTGTGCGGATATCAAAGCTGACAGCACAGATCCAGCAGGTGAAGCGCAACTATCTAAATTCAGTGCCAGTAACCAATATGCCTCACAGAAAGGTATGAGCTTCGGAGCTGTGCGTCACTGTGCCGATATAAAAGCGGATGAAGCAACGCCTGAAGGCAGTTCCGTTATTGGTCTTTTAACAGCCACCAACAAATTTGCATCTCAAAAAGGAATGTCTCCAATGGGAGCTGTTCGGCACGCGTCTGACATTCGTGCTGACGATGCAGTCATGGAAAGTAATGCTGTTATTGGGCTTCAGTCAGGCTCTAACAAATTTGCATCACAGAAGGGAATGACTGCAATAGGTGCATTGAGACATGTATCTGATATCAAAGCAGATGATATGCCTTTGGAAAGCAATGCGTATATTGGACTGCAGTACGGTTCCAATCAGTTTGCAACACAAAAGGGAATGAAGTTTGGAGGGTTACGCCACTGTGCGGATATAAAAGCCGACGATGCGTGTCAGGAAGGTCAAGGTCTGCTCACTCAAGCTTCGGCAACGAACAGATTTGCTTCTCAAAAGGGCATGTCGAGCTTTGGAGCTGTAAGAAACTGCGGTTCATCTGCAGTGACACAATTATATGATGAAGGCGACTCAGACGAATATCCTGAAGATTGAATTGTATTTACTGGGGGAGAAAAAGTCATAACGGCAGGAAAAGGATTAGTGATGGAAGAAAACTATGTTTAAACCCTTAGCGTTCGATCTAGTTTGATTAACCGCAGTAACAAGTATAACTGAATGAGTAATCATTTGAACAGTTAGCGTTGTTCATAGACAATGTATATAGTGTTAACTTACTTATCCATACATATCATTTTTATGACAAGTGTTCCATTGTTCTTTGAAATGACATACGATGTAAATTTTTATTTTAAGTTAAGGTTTTACACTCATAATTTCAGACTGCCAGACACCGACAAACATTGCATAAGGTAATTGCCACCTTGTTTTACCCTTTTTCGACTGGAACCCCGTTTTGGAGACATATGCAAACAGTGCAGATCCAGTTCAGACGCCACGAAACCGTCTGGTCAGAGTTAACATTGTTTGCTCAGAGGAATTTCTATGCAAAATACACTGAACGTGAAAACATTTACCAGAAATTCCTAAAACCAGGAATGGACTCATCCAAATGAGAAGGAAGGTCAACAAAGGGTTAAATCTGGTGCTGTTTGTCGGTGTTTGGTGGTATTTTTCCGATCTGCTTGTGTTTGGCAGTAAATGTTCGAATTGTTTTTTTTTTATATAATAATGAGATTAAAAGCAGCTTGTCACAATTGTGTTTTGGGGGAATAAATGCATTTTACTAAGCATTTCTACTTCATAATTGTACAACATTGCTAACACTGATTGTCTACTGAAATCTGATAGCTAGTTTAACTGGAGGTATTTGAAAATCAGTATTCTAATGGATTTTACTATGCAAATGTCTGTACCACCTTCCTGTAACTATTCGATTATCTTAGACAAGGCTAATTTCCAAACAAAAAATGAGTAGACAAACGTGAAATCGCTTGGATATCAGGATATTATTCCCTTCTTTTCATTTAAAATCGGTTAGTTTAATGGTTATAGGCAGTCTGATGATCGTAATAATGTGTTTAAAACTATAAATATAAAACATAAATTAAATAAAGTTGAAAATACCAGCATAATAAATCAGATAAGGCAGCACTTAATCTTACTAAACGTCTCTCTGTCTGTCTGTCTGTCTGTCTGTCTGTCCCTCTCTCTCTCTTTAAGCTGCTTTTGTATTGCTGTTTAAAGCCACTGAAAACAGAACAACTCTTGATGAAAAGTCAAATTAACAATGAATTAAAGAATGACAAGTTTGCGACATGGATTGGAAAATTCTGGCAATCAGAACATCTGCTTTGACTGTTGTCTTATAAAGTAAAACAAACTTAATTGATAATCCAATACATATGTTAATTCAACTCAACTATGCTAGTTCTAAAACTGACAATACTTTGTGTGCATAGGACTTATATGGCTTACCATTAACTACAAACATAGAAACCGACCAACATCCATGAAAATGAGACACTGTTTATAGCAGCATATTGCAAAACATTAACTACTGAACGTCCCAAAGTTAGGGTCCCTGATCAAGTATTTCAGTATAAGGCTTGAATTATTTAAACAAACATCAAAAATGAAAATTATGAAAGATGAAAGAAATAATAATGAGCTTCTGATCTAACTCTGTTTACTAGAAATATATAAAATTTAAAAGTAGCATCTGTTTAAACTAATGTATATTATTTGTATTTCGTTAAGTATATGACATTAACATTTAAAGCGGTCAGAGAAGAGTAACAGTTTACATTAACGATTAATACAAGAAGAACAGCACAGTTCTTCAACAGTTCCTGTGTATAGTGCACACAGCATAGGTCCTAATCAGAAACCGTTTTCCATGGCTACTGACTTGGGTCTACATTGTTTTTATTACTCTTTTTACGGGACGATAAACACTAACAGATGAAACCCAACTCTGTGTATCAAAACACTTCAGAAACGTCGATGTTTATATGGTTTATGAGTTCGGACTCATGAGTTTTGGTACTTTAACCTCTCTACTCACCGTAGTCCAAAGTGTATTAAAAGAAATATATTTTAAATATGGTTTGGCGGTAACATGCTCATACTCCGTGCCATAATGTCTGAACAAATCAACTCTGAAAAAGTGTCAAACCATAATTTCAATTCTTTATTCACTCTAGGTTTACAAAGTTAACAACAAGAGGACATAATATGATATTACAATTCAAACTATCGGCATCATGGCAATCATACATATCTGTCAGAGACGGCAAAGCTACTTTTGATAACAGTGAGACTAAATTAATATGTTATAACTGGTCACAACAGGTGCAATTTCAGAACACAGAAATAATACTGGTAGATAAAAAATCATATACTGTCGAGGTGAAGCTACGTGTACTCATAGACCAGTGCTGTGTATATATATAATCACCATTGACTAACATTTTGTTTTTGAGTTTTTGCGGTTTTCTTACGGCTATTTGTTTATTTAACAGTGCAAGAAAGATTTTTTTAATTGCTGTAAATAAGCACTATGACACTTAACTAAAACTCAACTTCATGCTTTTTATAGGAAAACATGACACAGACTTGAACAGTCACCTACTGATAAATATTTATAAAACACAGACAAAACTGCACTTTGATTTAAGATAAATAAAATGACTCATATTGAATGTATTTTAAGATATTTGTCTCTCTAACGCCCGCAACAAATATTTGGAAAATTGTTTTCCTTCGATTAACTTTAAAATTAAAACTCTGAATATAGGACTGAAATTACGGATGGTATGAACCTACCCATTATTCAAATGACTCTCATACGATTATAGCACATTTGTGCCGAAAGGACTCCTTTATCTCTACAAAATGTATGAGCCCATTCATCATTTAACATTAACCCATTCCATTCGGGATACCCCTTTAGGGGTATCTGGGTATCTGGGCAAACAGTTTGGATCCAGATCAGGCCCCACAAACGTGGGACCTGATCTGAGATCCAAACTGTTTGCTGCCTAAACATCATTTCTACAAGAGTTGGTTAGACCAATATTGTCAAAATATTCTTGATTTTCTGATACAGACGACAATTTCAGATGAGGACAAAAATACCCAGAATGCAATGGGTTAAGGGGTGTCTGGTTTATCTTTTATCATTTATAGAAAATGCTGTAAATTTTATTCAAATAGAGTAGATCCTGTACAGATGCCGCATTTGGGTCTGCATAATTGAACGGTAGGCATTAACATAGTTATCACTGTATACAACTTTTAATATCTACTGTTTCCTTGATAAAGTCTGAATGATGTGAGTGATGCTTTCAATAAAAAGCCTGAACTGATTTTTATTTTAATTTACTAACGATTTTCCCATTCTAAAGATAATAGCACTCCTTGGAAAACACGTCTTTAGTATGCTGGGTTCCGGCCGAAAAATCCCAAATTTGAGCTCAGCTGGCACATAATTTTAAAAAAAGTTGATATTGCGTAGTGTCAACATTATATGGCCGTTGGGTTATCGCATTACGTTCTGCAATGTGTCTTTAACAAACAGTTTCGGATGTAGGCCTACGTTACCTCTCTGGCTATCAATTCAATTAATCTATCCATAATATGGTTTAAATACATACCAACTCAATATTAGACAAATTAACAGAAGAAAAAGCAAATGCACGTTTAGCTGATATGTTAAAGTCCACGTTTTTTTGTGTTTTGTCAGCTTTTTCAAAACTAACACTAACCTAACACTTTCTACGGCATTTTTCAATTTCAAATCGTACTTTCGCCAAAAGGTATAGCTTACTACTTGAGAAAATATACCAAGGGCTGTAGTTAAAACACACTAAAAATTCTTTTGTTTGATTATGTTTCAAATGTTGTTTTCCCGGAATCTTTCAGAGTCCGAGTCTTAGATTCAGTTCCGAAAATCGAAAACAATATCAGGCAACAAGTCAATTTCTTCAAACATCTTTACAAAAAAATCAATATTGATCGAATAGTAGTGTACATTATAGGTTCTTCTGTGGTTTAACAGGATATCCGGTTTGTTTCTTTCCGTTTACATGTATAACTTATAAAAAAGGGAACGCTGCACTTATGTTTCCTTTTTGTTCTTTGCATATTTTCATGCTCTGGAAATATACAAAAATGAAAACAAAGTACGACGTTTCCTTTTTATAATATGTTTTAGATGTTGCACCAATGTTGTATCAGAGTTGAAAATATTTTAAAGAATTTTGAAATATATCATGCTGGTTTTATAACTTGTTAAGTACATTTTATTTTAAACGAAGACTTGTTCTAAATATTTGTCAAATTAATCATTTGCAGCTCATATAAGTATATGAATTGACATTTACCTGTCAGAACTTATGTCTTTTAGTTGGCTGCTTTTGTTTCACAAGTGATTGTCTGCTTTTAACTTACATGTGATTTGTGTTGCCCTTTCTCGTAAAATAGTATTAAAGCTTTATTTATTAAAAAGCAAAATACATAGATGCTGCTTATATGTAAGTAATCCAATAATGCTCAGGAGAAGATTTCATATGGACCAATGGTATTATTAATAGACTGTAATGCGAAGATTTATATATACTTATGTGGAAACTTCCAAACCAAATCTGCTCGTAATATCGTATAGGCTCACATTCGTAACTGAGAACTTAATTCATTATAATGCAATTTCTTGTTCACTGTACAATCTTGGTTTCTGCGAATATATTTTTCGTAACCTATCTATAATATGCAAGATATTACTGTAACAGTCGTTATCCCTTAGGTCGTTTATCAGATCAGGTCTTTGTGTTGCTAATGTATGGCAATTGGATCTACTTTCAAGTTAAAAGTAATAGTATAACACTATTTTGCCTTAACTTAACAATCTTGCGGCTAACGTGCCTTACGACACTCTGGCATTATAAAGAAAATTCGTAATCGGTATTTTGAGACGGTATTTTTATTTGACATGATTTCGCAAATTGCTGTTTGGTCTACTATTCTGTACGAAAAGTGGCAACTTCAGTTAGTTTGCATCACGTTTCTAAATCAAAGCTATAAAAGTACTTTACAAAGCAGAGAGTACTTTACCAGTTTCAAATAAAATTTTTTGTCTTCTCCCTGGGCTATATATGTATGCTTTATGTGCTATACTGTCCCTGAAATCCTTTTGTTTTTTCCATGCATGCCATATTTGCTTGCTTCCTTTACTGAGCCTTAAACAAATACTTGTACGCAGATACGTAACTATTAAACATTTGCCAGCACGTTAGCGAGTAGTGTTTGCATATATCGATACATGCCATAGCACTGGCAATTTTCGATTATATTGGCTGAAGAGATGCATGCCTTCGTCATTATGAAACAGAGGGAACTTTGGTTTGGTTGTGTCCGGGGAAGCTTATCATCTTTATAAGTATATCTAGTTTGTTCTTTTGTGACATTTTGGCAGGCCCATTTCAAAATTTCTAAAGGTTTCATTCACCTATAATTTATGAGCGCGTCAAGCTTTAAGAGATGACTGTATTGCACTGGAGGCCAGGGGACACAGGACACTAGCGCTAATATCATCTTTCAGGATGAGGAAGAGACACAGCAGCAGGTTCAGCGTCCTCCTGTCAAACCTGTCAAACCTCTCCCACCGGGTTCCATTTTAGCTGGACCCGAAAAGGCACCAAAGAAAAAGCCAAAGAGAAAGTTTACGAGAGATCAGCTTAGGTCAGGGCAAACTTTCCTAACCCAACAGGCATGGACCAACAGGTTCGACTCTCAGGCAGGCACGAGAGGGTTTGGGGCAGTCCGTCACGGTGTTGACATTAAGGCTGACGATCTTAACGCACAGGGAAATACTGAGGTCATCTTACAGAGTGGAACCAACAAGTTCGATTCTCAAAAAGGGACGAGAGGCTTCGGAGCAGTCCGTCATGTTGCTGATATTCGGGCAGATGACATCGATAGGGCCGGCCAAGCTGATGTTATTTTGCAAGCAGGATCGAATAGATTTGATTCTCAAGCGGGCACTAGGGGTTTTGGTGCTGTTCGCCATGTAGCAGATATAAAAGTCACCGAGATATACGATGAAGAATTTGAGGAAGGAGAAGACTACTAAAAGATCTAAACAAACTAGATACAATATAAAAGACAATAAATCTGCTTCTGTCGCTTGAGAACATTACACTTTCTGTGCATGGAATGAACTTTGATATTTATTCAAAAACAAGGTTCTTTCGTGAAAATTTGACTGGCTTTAATTCTATTAGATCGAAACAGTCACGTATTTCAACAAGACATTAATGAAACATTGTTAATGACAATGTCATATCGAACTTGAGACCATCAGATTAATATTTCGAACGTGTCATATTGTGGAAATAACTGCTGAAAATTGAATATTGTAATTTGCTTCAATAAATTTTCATTTCTAAGTCTTTGGAATGCCGTTATTAATCAAACTGAAATTCTATTGTAAAGTCAGATTTGCTCAGGTAAAAGTAAGGATCATGGTGGTTTTAAACATTTACGTCATAGTTTCAAGTGTTCACCTGCATGATGTGTTTGCTTGTTACCTCTATGTGCACAGACAATAGAGAACCAGAGACGCTTCAAATTATTCACCTCAATCTGCGAAATATAAATACACTCTATAAACAATCGTGTCGCCATCACTCTTGTAAATAAATTCGTTTTTTCAATATGTGTAATATTATATAAGTTTCTATTATTTTACAATCGGCAAGTTATTTTAATAGTCTCCGATTCTTGAGCTATGGCTATTTGCATAAACGGCGCTGAAGCTAGATTAAAAGTTAAGGCTGAAAGCAGTCAGTGGACACAGGGCAATATCGCTTATGTCATCTTTTAGGAAGATGAACAGAAACCAGGTGCTTCCGTCAAACCAATCAAACCTCTACCAGCTTGGTCAATCTTAGCAGGACCACAGCCTGTGCCTAAGAAAAAACCAAAGAGGAAGTTCACTAAAGACCAGCTTAAATCTGGCCAAACTTTCTTGACTCAGCAAGCATGGACTAATAGGTTTGATTCCCAGAAAGGCACACGTGGATTCGGTGCAGTTCGCCATGTTGCTGATATAAGAGCTGATGACATCGACAGAGAAGGCCAAGCTGATATCATCCTACAAAGTGGAACTAACAAGTTCGATTCTCAGGCTGGTACAAGAGGATTTGGAGCTGTTCGTCATGTCTCTGATATAAAAGTTACAGAAATATATGATGAGGAATATGAGGATGAACCAGAACAGGAATAAGAACTAGAAAATGTTTTTCAAACGGTGGTCATCATCATAAAGTTCAAGTCAGTTTAAATTATATGAGATTACACTGCATGGAATTGTATGAACATGTATCAAAATAATCAGTTAACTGCATCTTTCAATAGCAATACGTACTAGATATTAGTGTAACTTAGAGTTTTATCCTAATGCTCTCTATTTGAAGTAAATATGTTTTGACTGATTCTTAGAAGCAGAAAAATTACGAAGTGCTTAATAAATGGATATTTTATTTAACCAAATTACACGGGAACTTGAAAATTATTATTTCCGGGTAGCCACTAAGCTAATGGATGCAAACAGTCCACGATCGTTTTATACTGAGAAATTAAAACACATTAAACTAATATAAACTATTTCCAGAATTAATTTTGAATTATGAACATTGCAACTAATGTTACGCACATGTAATTGGTTTATTTACATAGAAGTTCGACTGATTAATAACCTTATCACAGACGAACTTTTCGCCTTAATGAATATAACTAGTGTCAAAAGATGATAAATCTGCGAGCAACGATGCAACAGCTATATGGATCTTCTAATATTTGAAATAATGCGCAGCAAAAGCGACAGTAAAAATTTAGGAGCAGTTTAAAATAGCCCTGTGCAAAGCTTAAAATATGTAATAAGTATTAGAAAAATTAAACTTACAATCGCTGGAGCGCAGGGACACAGGAAAATGAGCTTGTATCCTCTTTTAGGCTGATGGACTAAAGGAACTGTCCTTGCCAGGCACCGATAAATTTTCATCTACATCCGTTTTAACTAAGGAACAGCCTGTAGAAAAGAAGAAACTGAAGAGCAAGTTTACAAGAAAACAATTAAAAGCTGGTCAAACCTTTCTCATACAACAAGCGGCAACAAATAGGTTTGCTTCCCAACAAGGAATGACGTCATTTGGAGCTGTGCGTCACGTCAGTGATATTAAAGTTACGGAGTTATATGATGAGGAGTACGATGACGATGACGTTGAATAATATTTTCTGCAAAAGCATCATAAACAAGAGCAAGACTGGTAGCTTTAAACTATAGATGTTCAACGAATTCTCATTTTTTCGAAAGGATGGATAGAGATACACTGTTTTACTACTGTTTATACCGGAGAAGTCATTTAATGAGTGAAAACAGGATGTGAAGGCTATGGATGAAAGACGTAACTTATCAACACATCTTTGTCAAATAATGGTTTGCGTTCTACCTGATTTTTAGTGTTCTGATTTCTTAAAATTCTGTGTTTATAAAATGGCTTGAAATGAATGATAGTTTGTCGATTTCTTCGGATAAAACCGTTTCTAACGGAAATAGAGCATATATTAAAAGCGGAAAGTGTATGTGAGATTTGACCTACTTGTATGAAAGATTTTGGAAACAGACTATTAAGGTCGAAAAATGAATAAACGATCACTTCAATGAATAAGAAAAAAATTGCATTTTGATAATGACTTATCCAAATCTCCATGCATTCCTTACCCTCACAATGCACCGTTCTTCTTGTATGAGCCTCAACCCTGTGTTTATTTGGCAGTCAATCCCTTGAATGAGAATCCATCCTCCTCCATGATCCCGATCGTCCTTTTCTGCTCTCCTCATACAAAGCTGAAATACTTTTTCTGTTTTGGATTGGTTGACGCTCTCACGTCTGTGCTGCAAACCCAAGTCCTAAATACAAAACAAAGTCAGAGCAAAAACAGAGAGAAAACATGCAGCATAGTGGTTTTAAATTTGCGAAATAAGAAATATAGTGTACATAAAACAAAGAAGGAATATGATGCAAATGAAGTACAACAACATAATTTGATGAAGAAAAACAACACATTCTGATCCATAAGGAGACCTACAATGATAAACATAAAAATATTTAATACGTGTATGTGTTCCTCATTTGGCCACCTATCTATAAAGCTCCAGACAATAGTGAGTTATTTATGATAGTTTGACTTCCATGCAAATAAAACAATAATGTGCACTAATAAGGTCGTAACTAACTTACATTTCATGGAGCCACAAGAAAACATAATCCAGAATTTTCTCATGGAACCTGTCTTCGGACCTGTATAGTTATCGTACAACTATTTCCATCTAACGTACTAAATGATTTTACTATTTTTGTAATAATACTTATCTCCTGTTACAATGATCTCATTCTTGAATTCAGATTTCTTCTCGTATTATAACGCATTTAACTTCACAGCGCGAATGTACATGACTGATTTTGGGACTGATTGGTTATCATAAAATCAGTAAACGAAAATTCGACTTTTTAGTTGTAAGTTATGTAAATAGGTCAGTCGGAATTTTTTCTAGGTTTCTATATCAAACATATTCTAATACTCTCTCTCTCTCTCTCTCTCTCTACCACCGTCATATCTTCCAGCATAACACATTAACCATCTTATTCTATTTCTTATTCATATTATATTTATAACTTCTATGTCATATAGATATTTGTATGAAAATTTTAATTGCTGTCAATTACTTCATAAAACCGGCACTTTATTTAGGAAAAATGTTTAATAGGCGTTATAAGGTTTCCATCAATAAACGATAAGACTAGGTTTTACGACAACATTATTATTGCATTAAAGAACAGACAACCTACTGCAGCTATATAGTGGCGCAGCGTCAAGTACAAGACATTTTGCGCTGATAAGGTATTTGGCGAACATTGCAACCATTATATTATCCGCGCTTTTAGAAGTTTTGTTCTGTCAAATTGCTAAAGTGAAGGTACCCCAGAAAACAACACCTAGAACACGCTATGTATTGCAGTTTCCACGCCTGGAAACTTATCATGTGACTAAACAAATGCGTCGTGTTTCAGGAAAAGACAAAGAAGAAGTTTTCCAAGAAGCAGCTGAGAGCCGGCCATGGTGTGCTCACACTTCAGACAGGCACAAACAAGTTTGCCAGCCAAAAAGGCTTGACTGGCTTTGGTGCGGTCCGGCACTGTGCCGACATCAGAGCGGACGACCTCGACAAAACTGGCGAGGGAGAACTAACTCAGCAGGCAGCTACTAACAGATTTGCATCCCAGAAAGGCATGACTGGCTTTGGTGCTGTACGTCACTGCGCCGACATAAGAGCCGACGACGCTGCAAATGAGGGCCAAGGAGAACTAGGTCTTCAGGCCGGTACGAATCGTTATGCATCGCAGAAGGGTATGACAAGCTTTGGTGCCGTGCGACACGGGAAGGATATTCAAGCTGACGATCAGTCGCTAGAAGGGTCAGCTGTCATTGGTCTTCAAGCCGGTTCCAATCAATTTGCATCTCAAAAGGGTATGACCGGGTTCGGAGCTGTTCGTCATGGCAAAGATATCAAGGCTGATGATGCTTGCATGGAAGGACAGGGAGAACTTACACAGCAGGTTGCGACAAATAGATTTGCGTCACAGAAGGGTATGACATCATTTGGTGCTGTACGACACGTATCAGATATTCATGTCGTTCAATTATACGATGAAGGCGATGAAGATGAATACCCAACTGACGAAGAAGATGAAGCTCCACCACCGAAACCAAGCCGCCCAGAAGGACGATCAAGACCCGCCCCCGCTCCAGCACCGGAACCTGAGCCAGAAGAAAAGGCACAAGAAGAAGAAGAGGAGGAAGAAGAAGAAGAAGAGGAATAATAGACATTTACAAAATTTAGCATTCTATCACATCCGGACAAAGAGAAAAACACTGTCGAATTACGTTACCGCTGACCAGATAACTGGATCTGAAATTAGCCTTTTTACCTACTGAAAGTATGCGCTTGGAAAGAAATGATGCATTTCTTCTAGTAAATTCAGCTGTCCATTCCAACTCATTCCTTCGTGTTTGATAAATCATATTCAATTTTCTGAACAGCGGTATATGTAATTTTTATAGACAGTGGAGTATGACCAATTTTAAGAAAAAAGTGCGGTCTCTCGATTAACGTAGTAAGGACTCCTAATGACTTATATCGACTAGAAATCACGAGAGCATTATATTCGTATTAACATTTTCTGAAGAACAAACAAAGTTAAAATCAGTGTGTAAGTGAAAATTATACTGAAACTTTGATAATTTCCAATGTCATTATGCGCTGTTGTGTAAGTAGTGGTTACGTAGTTTCAAATATGTGTATGCATAAAATAAATTTCTTCAAGTTTGTTGAAAGGCAGGGTGTTGATATTTTAAGTATAGTTCTTATGTCTTTATGATGAGAACATATTCTATGGATACACATGACTGTATGTTAAATGAAGTTTTGAGTTGGCGAGTATATGATGAAATCTGACATGGTGTATTGCTCTGTATCATCATAATTTCAAGCGAGTTTCTGTCTGTCTCTAAACCATTTTTCGATATCGCATTTGTTTAGAACTGAGGTCAATAGCGATCATTAATACTATTCTCTTTCGCATCCGGAATGTTTAGATAGAATCATTAATATATGTCGAACGAAACTGAACGTTCGAAGATATTTAAACGTATAATTAAATTATAAATTTTAAATAAAATGTTTCCCACCTACATGTGTTACATCCGTATCTTGAGAGTCCTTAAATCTGACATGCAAGTTATTCATTTGCAGCTGGCAAACATAACCTCATGGTACACTTGGGGTATTTAGGATTATGTTAATTTGAAATGAAGAAGTCTAAGAAGAATCACATATGCATGAAGTATACTGTAAAGTACTTATGAGAACATTCTTCTTTTAGTACAAAACCACAGGGGTTTTTTTTTTTTTTTTTTTTGTCTTTTTTTAATAAAAAAGGAAAACGCAGCATATCCCTTTCAGCTTTGAAAACGACAAGCGGGCTGATCACATTTATTCTTGAAATCTGTACAGAAAAATAGGTGGCTAAGGAAAATTAAACGAATGCTGAAGCGGGTCAAATTGATCAAAATGTTTTTCGTGTACGCTTTTAATTGCTACCAAAATAATAAGCAACTGCTAAGAGAAGGTAATTCAAACACCAATGTTGCATCGTGGAGCATAGTGACTTACATAACTAATTTCACTTAACTAATGGATCATACATACTGCTTCGGAACTGCTTCGGAAATTGGTCAAAGTGTTGCAGTTTAAAATCCAATATATCAGTTAATGATTTGTACATCATACTATTCTAAGGTAACTAACGTTAGCAGAACTTGTAGCCCTACATTATTGTAATTTCTTGAACAATAAAATTCTTAAACTGCTAATAAAGATTTGCGAAGTGCCATAAAACTCATGGTGAGCAAACCAGGACGTTACAATTAGCTGCGATGATAGCTGTAGCACATGGAAAGCTGTAAAGGAGTGTATTGCCAGAAATAGGCGCAGCTAAAGAATATACAAAAGGTAAAAATCAGTCATCTTTCAGGACGATCAGCAGCAAGGAAAGAAAAAGCCCAAGAAAAAGTGGACAAAGGAGCAACTGAAGGGTGGACAGACCTTTGTAGGTCTGCAGGCTGGTTCCAATAAAGGTGCATCACAAGCCGGAATGACAGCTTACGGAGCCTCCAGGCACATCGCTGATATCAAAGTCAAAGAGTTGTATGATGAAGTAGAGGATGATGACGACGATAAGCCGACGGAAAAGAAATGAATAATGAAGTATTTTGATCAGCGGTTCAGTAGTATCTATGTTGCTTGCTGCTAATACGTTCGTCTTCAAAGTGATGCCAACATTATGTGATTGTCTTTTAGCTGTCTTGTTATAATCGCAGGCTCCGTATTTGGAAAGTTTAATACATGACGATGACAAAATAGACACTGCATGAACAATGCCATCAAACTGAAGAATATGCAAAGACATAGAATTTATATACCAGCTCTCCAGCTCAAAATCTCCGCTGGTGGAATGTTAAATTTTGGTACGCGAGGTATGCTCATTTCAACCGCTCTTTCTAAATTTAAGTCGGTTAAAAACCATACACGAAGCAAATCGATCTTAAATATATCAGTGATGCAAACACTAAGGTGTCGTTACAAGGATCTACGCAACTAACAAGTGGACAGACGCGCCGAACAAATATATATGAAAATAGAATCAGTGGACAGACAAGCTTTGACTTATTTCGGAGAGAGAGAGACAGAGAGAGAGAGACGGTGCAATAATATAGAAACTGCCAAGGAACAACTTACTTTGTCGTCTACTCATAAAATGTTTCTGTGCTGCCGTTGAATAGTTCTGTTCAGATGAAGAGTCATGTAATGCCTAGCTTGAAAGCCCTCTCTTTGACTGTTGCTGTAAAATCAGAAGTGTTGAAAAATGAGCACAAACGCAAACGCTTACTCAGTGGCTTTCCTTTTTCATACCATCGAACCGCATACATAGATACTATGTGTGCACAAGCCAACAGTTTTGGTCAAGCTATCCGATGTATTTCCGCCAGGCTGTCAGTCAGCCCTTATTAAGTTCCCTAGATACAAACACGGAATTAAAATCATTTCATTCATAACTTTTATATTACATAACAGTATAAATGGTGTCGAATTTGCTCTACCTGTCCTCTCGCTTTATTTTATCGACGGCGCATATAACGGGATCCTAAGGTTTTCTGAAAAACATCAAACGAGCACAGAGCAATCATTGCTTATCTTTTACAGTCACAAACAGTGTTTTAACACTGTTTGTGACTGTTAAAGATAACCAATGAAATGAGAAGTGACTTCTGACATTGTTTACCAATATTGCAGTCTGTGTTGGCAATGTCAGTCACTGTCAGTGGTGACTCTCGCAACAGTTTCTGCTGATGTTTGTGTCTGTTATCAGTTAGCAGTGACTTCTGGCTGTGACTTCTAACTTCATCCTCTTAGTTTTGAGTGTATGCGTGTAACATCACCGTTTTACGAAATAACGTTTTTTTATTTTTCTCGAAAATATAAAGTTTCCAGGACTGATCTTTTTTAACGTACTGGCGTTTAATAAAGTAGATTCTCATCTTTTATTTGTTTAACTTGCACCACGGAAATCGTAAGAAACTTAGCTTGTACACAGTAGTATTTCTAAATATCTAGCTCATTTGAGATAATTTTATTTATTAGTTGTCTGTTTTAATATGAATATGATACGATCTAGTTAACATAGCTAGCTAACATTTATATAAACATATAGTACGGAATGCTTAATATCAGAAAATACATGAGCTGTGGCACGAAAACGGTACCTTTACCAAATGCAAACAGCAAATACCCAGATCAGCCAGCGCATCCGCGCTCTCTGATCCGATTATTTGCAATCAAATGCTTCTAGAACTACAAATTGTTGTTCCAAACAAAATACGAGCGATTATACTGAACAACAGGCGACTTTATCGCCCATGTTGCTCTCCATTTTGCTCCCTGAATACTCTGGCCAGACTATTCAAATGTGCAGTCTGGCCTGAGTTTTCATTGTTTGCATATGCTGTAAGGTAACGTTTGTCGTGGCAGGGTCCATATTATAAGCATAGAGGATATAATTTCCAGCATAGGGAGAAATCAAAAACCTACTTCACAGATTCATAACGGTTCAGCAGAGTACAGTGAGGTCAAACTCTGAAATTGTGTTTACGAATGTTAGGTCGCTTTCTGAAAAGGTATTTACTACCGTTAGCTCACCGCAAGTTCTTCATCTCGAGGCACCGTAAGAAACGAACTCGCCAGAAAAAAAGACAGTATATCAGCTGCGACACGACAAAACCAACGAAGTGGTATGTAAGCAACGCGACAACTCAGATCAGCCTAGGCGTCCGCACAGTTTGATCAGCGTATTCGCTGTATGCATAAAGAGTATATAAGTGTCTAAGCTGCCTTCATGCCGACAGCGAAGACTCTGATCAGGCTTGGCGGATGCGGATGCCCAGGCTGATCTGAGTCTTCGCTTGGCGCACATGCCACTTTCTTGGTTTTGTCGTGTTGTTGCTCGAGTATATCTTTAGAAATGTGTCTACAGCTAATGAATGCCTCTTACAAGAACAGACAGACAATGAGAAACTTTTCTCAGGATATGCGCCATGGTCAGACAATGGTATGCATTGCAACGCATTACTGTCTATACTCGTAAACTCTAACGAATTCTACAAGCATACACCTAACCCCTAGACAAGATTGTGTGCCCGTGCAGTCTGATCAGATCCTTGATTCGCTGGCCCGCGATTGTCTCGCTCCGCAGAGTATGTGTGCGAACAGAAAATACGCTGACAAGACTCGTGCGATTGCAAGCCGGTATGAGTCGTTTGTACTAAATAAATGCTTGTTCAGAGAAAATGGACTGATATGAATCGCATCAAAAAGAACTGGCATGAAGCGTATGACTTCAGATGCCAAGGTCTTTGATCTGTTAATAGATTCGAACAATCCTATCAGACAAATGCCAGTAGTACGTGACAAGAAACCATAATATGAGCCGCGACACGACAAAACCAACAAGTGGCGTGTGCGCACAGCGAAGACTCAGATCAGCCTGGGAATCAGCCAAGTCTTATCAGAGTCTTCTCTTTCGCTTAAAGGGTAGCTAAGAATCTAAGCTATCTCCATGCCGATAGCAAAGGCTCTGAATAGACTGGGCGGATGCCCAGGCTAATGTGAGTCTTCGGTGGGTGCACAAGCCACTATTTCCTACTCTGGTTCAATCTGATCCATGGTGCACGCATCCCGATCAGGAAATCATCGCGGCTTACCTTTGGCTTTTCCACTGCACCACGGATGGCTATGGTAATGGCGACATCCAGGCCCCGAGGTTATAAATCATTTTCCAAGCTCAACTCAGCTGAGCATGAAATTTTACCTGCTAATAAACAGCAAATTACTGACAAGTACGGCTGTTTTCATGCTCAGTTCAGCTGAGTATGAAATTTTCTCTGCTTACGAATATGAAAATGCCAACACTAGTTGGCATTTTCAGATTTATCAGCTGAGAAAATCTCATGCTCAGCTGAGCTGAGCTCGAAAAAAGTTTTATTACCTCGGGGCCAGGAGAGATCCGTTTGGCTCATGCGACCCTCAAGCTCCCCGTGCCTCGATTGATTCGCATTTAGACGCCACTCAGAGTTAACGATTTAAGCTGCATACGCACACATTACTAGGCCCCATTACTCATAAACCCCATTGCATACAAGCAAGAGCGTGTTGTGTCGGCAATGTAGTCATGCATTCGAGTCACGCATAGCAGAAAAAAAATGGAGGGGTATCCTGACCCACCTTCGTTGTCAAGGCATTGTGGGGATCGGGCTGAATCAGGCTACGTATTTCGTTTAAAACTAATTGCTCTTATCAAATTCTGTGGTTACCGACAGACTGCACAAAATAAAGAACGCGTAAAAAGCCTAGGTCTGTGAGATACCATTTTTTTCAAACCGTGTAGGCTGATATTGATACTGTTCAATGTGCACAAATAGCTATATCGCAGCTCGCTTATAAAGGCAACTACCTTGGAAGTCTAACTGACGCCATGTGATTTGACATGCAAAAATCACTTACAATGACTGACTGACTTTCTGTGGACTGACAGTTTGAAAGGTAAACGTACGCAAGTGATAACCAACGAGTCAGCTCATTCCAAAGAGGATACGAGGATGCTCGGTAGGTAGTTTCCTTTTCACCGTTATATACCCCAATTTCGAAATACAATCTACCCGTTCAATATGCATATTTCTATCGTGTCGACTTTTTCTTGACAT
Organism: Ctena decussata; assembly: GCA_963989385.1. Taxonomy (NCBI): domain Eukaryota; kingdom Metazoa; phylum Mollusca; class Bivalvia; order Lucinida; family Lucinidae; genus Ctena; species Ctena decussata. The sequence goes on along the minus strand of OZ022504.1, from coordinate 39,275,095 downwards.
TTCTAATATGCAACCTATGGAAACTGTGCTAAAGGTGCCTGGTGAATTATCGGGGGCTAACAGGCGTGATGCACATTACGCCAGTTAACCCCCGATGATTCACCAGGTACCCTTTAGCAGCTTCAACATGCAAACAGCTTAGGGTCAGTGTCAGTGTGCCCATGTAACTTAAAACTGATCACTGAAAATCGGGAAACTCTCGCGAAACTTTAGTTTTTACGAATAAAAACTTTTATTAAATGAAAATGTTTTAATGAGCCGCATCACGAAAAAAAAAACAAAGTGTCATCTGCGCCTAGCGAAGACTCAGTCTGATCAGAATCCTCGCTGTGCGCTTAAAGGTTGACTTAGAGTCAAAGATACCTCCATGCCGAGAGCAAAGACTCTGGTCATACTGGGCGGATTCCCAGCCTGATCTGAGTCTTCGCTGGGCGCACGTGCCACTTTGTTGCTTTAGTCGTGACGCGGCTCATTTTATTAAATGCGAAAGACCCAATACGAAACTCACGAATTCGAAACATGGCGAATATTCGATGAGATGAATGGCTACACCATCAGAGGACGCAACTCTACCATTTTCCTATTGGCTTTCACTTCTGAATGGAGGTCAACTCCATAAGCAGAGACTTTGCTCTCTCAGGGGCAATTTCTTACCTTTCAAATAAACTCCATTTTTTGGCGGTTCATAAAAAAGGAAAGCAAATGGGAAGCCAACTCGAATTTCGTTTTCGTAAAAATGGCAGGAAATCATGGCGATGTGGCCTTTCACCTTAACTCGGATTCGCGAGCGCGCAATAAAAAAAAACATTTTGGAAAGAAATTATTTTTACAGTATTTGCCAATGACTTTTTTTTTCAGAAAATTTTGTTATTAAACTGACATTTTCGTTTCAGATCGTATATAATTTCCATTTTTTTTTTTTTTTTTTTAAATTCGTTTAGTGGCAATGTTTAAAATGTACGGTATCCGGCTGAAATTCTAATATGGCAGTTTGCTATTTTGCATTACCGAATAGTCACAATTGGGCATCTAAACCCGGCCCCGAGGTTATAAAACTTGAGTACATTCTCAAACTCAAAATAAAGCACACTGATTGGCTGCTTCCGAGCACATGCTCGGAAGCAGCCAATCAGTGTGCTTTATTTTGAGTTTGAGATTGTTCTCAAGTTTTATAACCTCGAACCCTGTTTCAGGACGAAGATGAGCAGACGAAAAAGACGAGGAAGAAGTTCTCTAAGAAGCAGCTTCGAGCAGGTCATGGTGTTCTTACTCTTCAGACGGGCACAAACCAATATGCCTCCCAAAAGGGCATGAGTTTCGGTGCTATCCGCCACTGCGCCGATATTCGCGCAGACGACTTGCTCAAGGACGGTGAAGGGGAACTTACTCTTCAGGCAGGAACAAACAGATACGCTACGCAGAAAGGCATGCGCATTGGCGCTGTTCGCCACTGCGCAGATATACGAGCAGACGATGCTGTTCCGGAAGGTCAAGGTGAACTTGGTTTACAAGCGGGAACCAACCGATACGCAACACAGAAAGGAATGACGTCGTTTGGTGCTGTTCGTCACGTATCAGATATCAAAGTTACTCAGCTTTACGACGAAGGTGATGACGACGAATTCCCGACGGACGAGGAAGACGAATATGTTCCACCAAAATCTTCTAAAGCTTCCAAGCGAGGGGAACCAGCGCCAGAACCGGAACCGGAAGAGGCAGCCGAAGAAGAAGCGGAGTAGAAGTTAAAGCATTTTTTTTTTCTTTATTTTCGAGAATACTTAATTAATATTACAAATTAAATATATAATTTTTGTGCATTTATTTATGGAAATATACTACTGTTTGTCTTAGGGACAGATCAGATAGACTGATAGATCTAACTTTGATATAAAACAAAATGACATTAGCTCTGTGACAAGAAACTTTCAGAAACAATTGAGAAATTCTGTGTCCGTCTATAACATTACTACATGTATTTGTGCTTCCGGATTAAACCGAAATCATACGAGTCGTGTCAAGAAAAATGGTATGTCAACGGGCGGGAACAATAAGGGCGCATACCTGCCTGCGCATCAGCGCAGTCTGGTTTACGTCTTACGTGTTCAAAGCAACATTCTGTAGAAAATGGAGAGCCAAAAGCTTGAAGGGCGAGCGAGGAAGTCTCGCTCGCCTTTCACTCTTTACGCTTCCCAAGACTCCGAACAGACTCAGGTCAGTTTGCCAACCTGCGCAGACCCATCTGAGCGTTGGCTGTTTGCATACTTTTTTCTCTACAAGGCTCGTTTGTAGTGCTGTGTGCATTTATTTAGAAGTATTAATAGCTAAATTAGAAACTATACTTACCGCGATAATATATTTACCGCGATAACATAACAATTCAAGGTGTTTAACATCTATTCATAGTTTTTATCTTCATCAATCATTTTGGGTCATCCTGTACTTTTTCAGTCAGTTCGTAACTGTTTGTAATACTTTACGTTTTCTAAATAGAAAATTCCGTTTATGTTTAAATTTACTTTCTTCTTTTTCTGTAAATCCGAAATGAATTGGTAAATGGCACAGTATGGGCTCGCTAGCAGCATTCCATAAAAAGGCGATAACTGCAAATACTGAAAATTCTGATCAGACTGCTCATTTGGAGGCTGATCTAAGTCAATCCTGCATTAAGTAAATCATATATATATACAAACCAATTGGAGCAAAAACTACATAATGACATAAATTTTGTGACCTGCAAAGTCCGAGATCAACCTGATCACTAGTGAGTCTGTTCAGGCTGCCTAGAGTTTCCAAGAGCCTAAAATCTTGTAAGCTCTAAAGAGACTGTATGATGCGAGTCTACAACTGTGCCATTATCTTAAGGTCTGTTGCCGCGTTATCTGACCGGTTCTCCCACATTGCTATGGTGCATGGATTCATGAGTGGTATAATCTGCCATTTTTTCTAAAGAAAACAGCTTTTGTGATTTTCTGCTTACTTTCCGACAAAACCCTTTCAAATATGAATCTACTCTTAAAGGAAAGAAGTTGCTCTTAAGGGAGCAAATTGTTCCCTTTAAGAGTTGATCCCATTTACGAAAGGGGCCAAAATGATGATGGTCAAGTTGTTTTCTGTGAAAGTGTACCAATTTAGTGTAAGGGGAATGCCAGTCATCACTCACTGCCAGCAGCCACCACTCACCACCATGACCACTTCCAGTGACCGACACTGCCAGCAGTTGTCGCTTACCACTTTGTTTCTGCCAGCTAGCTGTCAATATTCATCGGCAGTAGCGGCATACCCTGATCGGGTCACCTAAAACCATTAATTTTCCATTTGTCCCAAATGGAAAATTAATGACTGTTAGGTGTCCCAATATTAGTGTACATGACAGCAGTTATCGCTCACGCAAAGAGTGACAAACCAGTAACCGTCGCTGGCAGTGACTGGCAGTGATGGATGAATTACTTGCGATTTTACGCCCTATTCAACAGTATTTCAGCAATATTAAGACGACTGGAGAGTGATAATGAAAGGCTGTGTGTGATGGAAACCCGTTCACGGTTGAAACGATTTCCGCCTCCAGCGGGTCCCGAACTATGATCGCTAGGTCAGCAGGCAAGCACCACAAGTTAACCTACAGTGCTGTCGATGCTTCTGACTGGTAATGACTCCGCTCAGAGAAATGTTCCGGTGAGACCAGGGGCCGTATTTGTAAAACGAATTAAGTTGTTGCTATGCTGTTGCTAAGGCTAACTTGCTATGAAGGAGATTCCCTACAACACTAAAATTTACCTGGAGGAACAGTCTATTTTAGACTGTTCCTTCAGCGCAAATTAATCTCCTTCAAAGAAATTTAACCTTAGCAACAGCACAGAAACCACTTAAGTCGTTTTTAAATACGGCCCCAGGCCACCAGAAAACTGATACGCCATGTTGAACCAGGGAGGCTTAGGACAAGATTAATGTGATATACGGACAACTTTGGCTGATAATAATCTTACTCGTCGCACAAGGCATCAGACACGCTTTCTCTTGACACGTTCCAAGTTCTCACAACTCCGCTTGATATGACTCCAACACACTTATTAGGTTTTCTCCCTTGGTCCGCAAAAATATCACAGTAGCACTGCAAAAATTATTACTTTTGAAGATTAAAGGTGTAATGGAGAGACTTATGGAAACTATGATATGAGCCGCGACACGAGAAAACCAACAAAGTGGCACACTGGGCCACGCACAGACTCGGATCAGCCAGGACATTTACCAAGTCTGATCAGAGTCTTCGCTTAGCGCTGAACGGTAGCTTAGGGTCTAAGCTACCTCCATGCGGACAGCAAAGACTCTGATCAGACTGGAAGGATGTCCAGGCTGATCTGAGTTTTCGCTGGACGCACTTGCCACTTTGCTGGTTTTGTCGTGTCGCAGCTCATTATACAAAATGCAGTATATAACTTCGCGAACTTAACAGTAGCATCAAGGCTAGATTCATTCACTAGGCCTATATATGGGCCACCATAACCATCACAAAAACAATTTTCTCTCGTTGAGTCCAGACAATGTTAGCTTAATTGAAAACTATGCAGATCCTGATCAGGCCCGGAGGTTATATAAAACTCGAGTACATTCTCAAACTAAAAATAAATCACACTGATTGGCTACTCCCGAGCACATGCTCGGAAGCAGCCAATCAGTGTGCTTTATTTTGAGTTAGAGATTATACTCAAGTTTTATAAATAATAGTGCAGCGGTTATCAGGTTATGTCCTAAACAGTTTATTCAAAAAGATTTCGTGAAGGCTTGTACCATCAGAGAAGAAGACTGGCTGATCTGTGTCTTCCATATTCACATAAACGGAATCCATTAAGTGAAACTCTTATAAGTTTGTGCAAAGCGTGTGCTAATTTGATATTAAATGCTCATTTTCAAAGAAGTAACGTAACAATGGTAAAGGCACTCAGCAAACACATGACGTCAAAATGACGTCATACTGACGTCGATGTGCCGTGATTACGTCGCATCGACGTCAAAATGACGTCATTTCAACGTCATGTGCCTGGTGGGCAAATAGCTAATACAATGAGAATCTGACTTATCAGGATCTGCACCCTTTGCTCGTCACTCAAATTCTTTCAAATTGGAAGAGTCTGTAACGAAAATCTGTAGTATCTGAACATATGCGATTAGCTGCACATTCCACAGCGCTTGTGACACGCCACGGCATTTTATTTTAATATTTACTAAAATGCTTTATTACTTCGCAAGAGTTGGAGTGTCCATAACATTTTCTTTTATTTTAACCAAGCCACGTGAAAGGGAGCCTTATGGCATGTGCAACCTTAGTAAACTCAGATCAGTCTGCAGATCCGCATCAGAGTGTTACAGTCTAATTCCCAGCGGGCACACAATGTTGAATCTACATTGAATCAACGTTGATTCAACGTTGATTCAACGAATCAACGTTGATTCAATATTGATTAAACATTGTATGCCTAGTGGGGAACTTTGAAGGACTCTATAAATTGAAAAGCGAATACTCTAAGAAGTATGCGAAATTGTGCAGGGTGATCTGAGTTTAGCCCGTCCGCACATGGTATTTGGCACATTCCTCGTCGCGTGGCTCAGTTTTCAACACTGAATAACATAGTTCTAGCTAATATTTAACCACAGTAGAACACTATCCGCACCAATCACGTGATACGCTCACTATCTGGTCTGGCATGGCTCGAATCTTTACTGGAATTAAGATTTCCTAGACAGAAACCGCAGTTCAGTTCTGTTCTGTTCTGTTCAATTCTCCTGACGACGTTCTCTAAGTGGCTCAGCGGTACGTAACAATAGTTGAACAAACCTTGCACCGAGTGTGTCCGTCCAAGACAGAAACCGCATGGACAGAACGGCGTTTACATATGAATGGTGTCGCGAGAAATTGGTTTGACTAAATTCTCAAATTAGTCTTTAGTTTTCCATATGCCAAAGGATTCATAAATTGTATTTGCCAACAAGAAAAGCTCGCATGCTTTAAGTAATCTCTGTTCGCGCATGCTGTAAGGTCCCCTTTCACGCGACGTCTCCAGTCTCCTTACATCAAAATTCAAATAAATGGCACGTGCAACATAATGTGCGTACTGAGAAGACTCATGTAAACCTGTAAGGCCGAGCAAAGCCTTTGTTTTCTGTATACATGTGTTTGTTTACGGTCATATGCGGACCAACAATGCTTTCGGGCAGGCTGCGCGCGGATTGAACAACCCAAATCCACATTTTATCAGGGACCTTTTAAACTCCAGTAGACTATATACACTCTGAATAAAAAGCCACACTTTTTCCTAAAATTAGCATTAAACATGTCATATCGTTCCAACTTTCGCTTGACCGATGTCATACTGAAGATTTCGAGCCCTCACTTCCCTGAACTGCCCATGTTTTCCAATTTAACTTTTATTTTGCCCAAGTGAGTTCTTCAATTGTACGGAATTAATTCGGCGGGCACATAACGTCGAAATGACGTCGTACTGACGTCAATGCGACGTAATAACGTCGCATCGACGTCAGTACGCCGTCATTTCAACGTCATGTGCCTGCTGGGAAGATGTTTGGGTACATTTCCTTGTGTCTTCACCATTTTACAAAGGGAAGCAACTTTTATGACTTCCTGACTGCTTCCCTGCAAGACGAAGCTCTTCCAAAAATAGGGTCTACTCATAAAGGGAAGAATTCGCTACTAAAAGGCAAATTCTTATCTTTGGGAGTTTAACCCCATTGGAAAGAGAAGCAAATATAGCAGGGTTGCTTCCCTTGAAAGTGTAAATTAAACCTAAAACAAAGACCTCAAACACTGGAACCAGTGTTTCCAGCGTAGGCTCAGATCACACAGTGCAGCCTGGCCCGGAGGTTATGAAAACTTGAGTACATTCTCAAACTCAAAATAAAGCACACTGATTGGCTGCTTCCGAGCACATGCTCGGAAGCAGCCAATCAGTTTGTTATACTTTGAGTTTGAGATTAGTCTCAAGTTTTACAACCTCGAACCCTGCTCAGGATTTACACTCTTTAACATTCCGTCAGCAATTTCATTTTTGCCATATCACCAAGCATAGGGTGTATGGGTACACCTCAAAGGTGTATGGGTATGTTTACCACTATTTTTACAATGGGAAACAACTTTGTGACTTCCTGTTTTCTTCCCTGGACGACGTTACCCTTCCGAAACTGGGTCAACTCTTAAAGGAAAGAATTTGGTCCCCATTTGCTCCTGTGCAGTATATTATTTCCTTTTAGAGTTGACCCCTATTGATGAAGGAAGGCAAGAATGAGAATGAGAGAGTTGCTTCCCCTGAAAGTATCAATTCACCTCAAATGAAATTGTTCAAATTTTAGATTCAGTATTACACTGATTTGGTTGTGCGTCTCAATATTTTGAATAATACCCTTATCCGAACTCAATTATAACAAACACATACCTCCGCGGTTCTGTCCCATCCTCGTTATGCATAATTCCGATCCTTTGCCCGATGTTGAGCCAGCGACAACTTACATCCAGAGACAAAGACTGCACGTCTTTCCATGACATATAAACCATCGCTGTAACTGAGGACATGATCTACTCGTGAAAAACTCGTGCATGACATCTAACTAATGTAAAATGTCTGAAGCTTGGAATGGGCGGTGCTAATTTTTGAACTTGTGAAAAGTATACAGGTTCTAACCTTCGTTTATTCACCTGTTACATGGTCACGGGATACGATCTGCACAATGCCGTTTTCTACCAAAACATTCGAAAAACTAAAACGGGTACCATTTTTCAGTCATTTTACAAAAGGGGAACAACTCTCGTGACTTCCTGTTTGCTTCTTTTGGCAACAAAACCCTTCCTAAAGGGAATGTACTCTTAAAGAGAGGAATTTGCTTGTACAGAAGCCCATTTGTCATGGGAGACAAAACTTAACTGGTAGAGTTGTTTTTACTCTGAAAATGTACCCGTTAATCTTAAATGACAAAAATGCCTAGCGACACAGCCAGTAGGCACATGACGTCAAAATGACGTCATACTGACGTCGATGCGACGTCATTACGTCGCATCGACGTCAGTACGACGTCATTTCAACGTCATGTGCCTGCTGGGAGAGCTTTATCAAGTTTTTTGGCAAACAGTGTAGAACCTATTCAGACTGCTCCGATTAGGGTAAATGCAGTAACTTTAATCCAAAGGGACACTCAGGTAAAACTCGTGCAAATGCTACCTTAATTACCTATTCTATTAGCCTACTGATAGAGTTTAACATTGTATAAAAGATACATATAAAATTCAGTCCTGACAAAACACAGACAATAAACCTGAACGAGTACGTTTAATTTCGTGCACATTAGTCACGCCTTTGACTTTTTAGGCTCCAAGTTCAATGCCCCAACGCAAAATCATTCCGTTAATTAACGCGCACTTTACAAACACTGCAAAAGAGTGAAAATATAGTAGAATCTCGATAATTTAAATGCTGATACTGTTGATTCTCGGTATCTCACACACTGATATCTCAAAGTACACACTTATTTCAAAGAATATAGTTTGGACACATTTCCTATTTTCTTTACATTTTGATACCTGTAATCACCAGAAATTTTACTTTGAGAGACCAGTAGTTTTAGATCAACTTCGACTTTGAGATATCGAGAGTTGACTGTATGTCAAACTATTGGATAAGTTACAGTGATCTACAATGCCGTATCTTAACAAATACATATAAATTTGACCCTCGATTATTTAAAGACGACAATTCAAAGAAAACTGTAGCAGATCTTCTGGAATTGGTATTACCGAGGTTCTACTGTATTTTAGGACGACGAGCAGACAATAAAGCCCAAAAAGAAATTCTCCAAGAAGCAACTCCGGGCCGGACAATGCTTCCTGACTCTTCAAACGGGAACAAACAAGTTCGCCTCGCAGCAAGGTATGACGTCATTTGGTGCGGTTCGTCACGTGTCTGATATCAAAGTTACCCAGTTATATGACGAGGGTGATGCTGACGAGTACCCGACAGACGAAGAAGATGTTCCAGTGAAGCCCACTAGAGCGCCGAGAAGGGGGGAACAGGAACAGGAAGTTGCTCAAAATGCTGAATAGTATTAATACCATAAACAGTGTTTGATATAGACTATTAGTTGCTCAAAAACTTAAATTGTATGCTAGATGCACAGCCTGGTTAAGAATTTTGCAGTAAGCCATGTGGATTTAAAAACCTGTATAAATGCGAAACTACCTTTAATATATAGCATAGTCTTGGAACAGAATTTTTCACAGCATACTCCGGTGTAGATGAAAAATCTCTGGTCATGGGACAGATAATTATACAAATCATTACACGTGCAAAATACTGCGTTACAACAAATGTGAAAAAAAATGGCATTTTTACTCCGTTGGAAATCGGCGAGACTGGTTTTTTATTCACTCACCATCGAAGTTAAAATGTCATTTTTATAAGTGTATTTTTTAGGTAATTTTAGTTTTGTACAAAGTTAGAGACACTTTTTCTGTAGACAAATCGTACTACATCATTTACCCGCTATTTTATTATTTTGAAGCCTTAAACATACTAGTATTTAGTTCATTCGATATTTTGATGTTTTATTTTAACATTAGTTTTCACATAATTCAAATGTAAGATATTTTCATGTAGACGTTTCTTAGACGTACGGTACAATATAATACATGTATATATATATAAAAAAAACAGATTAACCGGTTCATAAAATTGTATAATTCCCCCGGCTTACGAAGATAGAACTGCCCCACCCAGTTACATATATATGATCAAAACCCGAACACCGTCGACTAGAAAATTGTACAAGTATACACAGCTCGTCAAAAGTTAGCTCTGTACAAGTATACATAGCTCGTCAAAAGTTAGCATTAACAATTCCCTATCTAAAGGAATCACTTAGCTTTGACACTGTGTCGCTAGTATCCAGACACACTTTCTTGACACACACATATATATAGAATTTTTGTCAGTTTCACCATAGTAATGAGCCAGAACTTAACAAAACCAACAAAGTGGCATGTGCACCCAGCGAAGACTCAGATCAGCGGGGGCATTCGCCCAGTCTGATCAGAGACTTGGTTGTGCGCTTTAACCGTAGCTTAGGGTCTCAGCTACCTCTGTATTGACAGCAAAGACTGTGATTAGACTCGGCGGATGTCCAGGCTGATCTGAGTCTTTGCAAGGTGCACATGCCACTTTTTGTTGGTTTTGTCGTGTCGCGGCTCCATTATAATCTACACATTGTTAACAGAGGCAAAACTTGTCAGGGACTGTGGGAGAGTTCCTATCTCATGTTGAACCTATTTCGGATATGCAAATGTTCCTGATACATGACGGAAAGGCATAATATGGCCCAACAACCGTATTCCAGTACCAGAAAGTGCGTTAGATGATCCTGGCAAAGCTAGAGAAAATGATGATTGGAGCAGCGACACGAGGAAACCAACAAAGTGGTTGTGCGTCCAGCGCAGACTCAGATCAGCCTTGGTATCCGCCCAGTCTGATCGGAGTCTTCGCTTCTGCATGGAGGTAGCTTAGACCCTTAGCTGTACCCTCTAAGCGCTTAGGAAAGAGTCTGATCAGACTGGGCGGATGCACAGGCTGATGTGTGTCTGCACCGGGCACACAATCACTTTGTTGGTTTATCGTGTCGCGGTTCAATTTTTGTTTTATCCAATGGAACTTGTTTAGTGAAACCACAGTCCTTGGGTACGAAACCATAACAGTCTCATTACCTCGGTGCATGTTGTGTTTTGCGTGCACTTGTGCAGTTTTATCAGTTTGATATGGCGGACGCCATCATAGACGTTCAACGACACTGCAATCACCAACTGTCAACCTGATACCACTTTTTTCCAGCTCGGGGCACACTGGGTGCGGATAGCCTGGTCTGTTGGACTGAAGAAAATAATCGGACATATGCTGCGGGAAATAAATGGAATATGGAAGCATTATCATATCCAAACAAGTAGCACCCATATCAGTTCACTGGAACCTCCACAATCAACCAATTTCATCCCAGATTAACTATGTTTATACAAGGGCTGTTACGAAACGAAAACGACCTTTTACGAAACGAAAAAGAATCATAGTTACAAAATGACCTGATGACCAGGTCGTTTGCTAACTATGACTCTCTTTCGTTTCGTAACATCCTTAAAACATAGTTCACCAGGTGTGAATTTTCTTCTTTAACACAGCCACTTTCAACCGTTGAATGCTCGCATGGCGCTTGCGATGCTCAATATTCTCGTACCATGTCGTTCACAAAACTATACCGTAAAAGATAAGGAGTAGTCTGATTAGGATCAACACTATTGGCCATTCCATCTGAATCTCTAAGATGCATTACGGCATTGTAAAACCAAGCGGTTCTATTTTAAAACAATTACGGTAAATATTTAGGTGTCCCAATGTTTTAGCTTTTTTACGGTAAAACATCAAGCGCCCACGATGGGCACACACGTGTTTAGCCTCTACATAGTAAATTTATCATACAACAACCCTTAAATCATTTTTTCTATCCGACGAAAGAACAATCACTTTCTCACGGTGGTAATCCAAGTACCTCTGCTGTCGATCGAGCCAATCAATTACCATGCATGCAAAGTTGCTGTCGACCGAAAATTTGGTCGTAAGCCATAACGATAACGACAAATGATACTATTGTTAATGTCTGTCGACCGAAACAATCAACAGCAGTATCAGCTCGGTCGATAGCTATTAACAACAGTACCAATTACCGTTATCGGTGTGGCTTACCACCAAATTCTCAGTCGATAGCCACTTTGCACAGAATCGGATCGGTCGACAACGCAGGTAAGGAAAAATTAGTATTTCCCCACGTTTCTGCGATTCAGTCAGCGAAACCAGACGCGTCGCCAGACAATTTGGCCCAGCAGACACACAACGTTAACTCAACATTGAATCAACCTTGACGTTGAATCTAGGTTGATTCAATGTTGATTCAACGTTGTGTGTCCAGTGGGTTAAATCAGTGTGTTCCACATTTAGGATAATTACAGTGTATTTAAAGGTGCTCAGAAAGTAATGATGTCCGACTGAGGAGCTTCGAACCCGTGCAATCGCGCCATGAAAAAGAAAACAAAATTGGACTCTTACCGCCTCGGTGTTTTTTGTTCTTTTTTCTTCTTCTTCTTTCTTTCTTTTTGTCAGTGGCTGCAACGGTTAAGCATGCTTTACCGTGTGTCTTTGTGACTATATTATGCTCTGGAACATGTAGTCAGACGAATCAAATATATCGAACGACAACGGGTCAGATTGTTAGGGTAAGTATTTAGAATAAAACAAATTAAAATTTTTAAATCACATTAGCGTGACTTCCAGCTTAATGGCTTTGTGTATTCAAAATGGTAAGAAATACTTTTTCCTTACCAGTAAATTATCGCTAATAAACTCATGATGTTGGAGGACAGATTCACGACAGCAAAGCCGAAGGAAATTGATTTTCGCATCTGTCCGCCAAAATATGTGTTAATCTGCGATAATTTTTTCGGTAAGAGAAAAAAAAAGTTTGACAGAATGAAAATGCAAGATTATTGCGACGTTTTGCGAAGAACTACTTTGAGGCGGACATCGACTGAAGTAAATCTTTTTTTTTTTTTGTCCGATGGTAAGACGTAACTACGCAATAGCAAACATTAAAGAGCGTAGACAATAATCATAGCAAAACTATCTTACCTCTGAACTGTTTCAGGACGAAGATCAGACGAAAAAGCCCAAAAGGAAATTCTCCAAGAAGCAACTCCGGGCCGGACATTGTCTCCTGACTCTTCAAACGGGAACAAACAAGTTCGCCTCGCAGAAGGGTATGAGTTTTGGCTCCGTGCGTCATGGTGCAGACATCCGCGCAGACGACTTGCTCAAAGAAGGTGAAAACGAGCTTACGCTTCAAGCTGGAACGAATAGATTTGCTACACAGAAAGGCATGACGTCATTTGGCGCGGTTCGTCACGTGTCTGATATCAAAGTTACCCAGTTATATGACGAAGGTGATGAGGACGAATATCCGACAGACGAGGAAGACGCGCCAGTGAAGTCTACCAGAGCGTCGAAAAGAGGGGAACCAGCTGCGGAACAGGAAGGGGAAGCTACTCAGGAAGCTGAATAGTGTTAATGCTTTTCAGAAAACAGAGTGTCCATATCAGCCTAAATACTAGCATGATTTACTATAATTTGAGAAAATTTTGAGCCGCTACACGACAAAACCAACAAAGTGGTTGTGCGCCCAGCGCAAACTCAGATCAGCCTGGGCATCCGCCCAGTCAGATCAGAGTCTTCGCTGTCCTCATGGACAGAGCTGAGACCCTTAGCTACCCTTTAAGCGCTACGGAAAGAGTCTAATCAGACTTGGCGGATCATAAGACTGGTATGGGTCTGCGCTGGGCGCACAACCACTTTGTTGGTTTTCTCGTGTCGCCGCTCATTTGAGAAATGTTGTTTTGTTTGAGGGTTTATCAGTTACCATCTCGCCATCAGTTCGTGTCTGCAAGTTCATACATCGAAGGCTCTTGCATCAGAATTGAAAGTGATATGGTCATGGTCTCTATGATGTTAAGGTTAATGGGAAGGCCATATATACTGTTCACAAAAAGTAGGGGATATTCAGTTATTAAAAATCGTATAAATTAGAAAAAATACCAAATCCATCTGAAACGGCAAGTATCCATCAGACAAATATTCGATAAGACATTTTGCGTTACAATTTGGATGGTATACCCTGTCACGTGACCTGCGTGTCATTCGTTTTAGACAGGGGGTCGACACCCAAATTTCACACGAATCTGGTGTAGAAACAGATTGTTTTCAGGTTACAAAATTTACACAGAAACACTCGTCATGCTTCATTTAACAAACTGAAAATTGGGTTTACACACTCTTTCAACGAAATAATGAGTGCAAGCCATAAACGTCTAAATTTTTCGGTAACTCGATGCACCTGTACGAATTTTGTTTTCTGGTTTTCTTCCCAACATAACAGTTTTGAAGAAGAAAAAAAATCTTTTAGCATACAAAACTTAAAAGTGCATAAAATGGTTAGCTTAGTTGAAAAATTTGAGCAAATTTTTGTTCGAATTTACCACATTTTAGTCCTGACCCCCTGTATGAAACAAATTGTATGCAGATCACGTGACAGGATATATCGTCTAAACTTTCATGAAAAGTGTCTTAACAGATATTTATCTTATCAATATTTAGCGTTTCATATGGATATCACATTTGTTGTAGATGCTACAATTTTTCATACCTGAATATCCCCTACTTTTTGTGAACCGTATATATACCCCTGTTTTCCGCCATTTTTACAAAGGGAAGCAACTTTTGTGACGTCCTGTTTGCTTCATTGACAGACGAAGTAATCTTCCAAATAGTGTCTACTACGCTCACTAAGGAAAGAATTTTCTTCGAAGGGAGCAAATTCTTTCCTTTTACAGTTGACCCTCATTGAGAAGAGCGGCAAAGATGAAATGGTAAAGAGTGTGTTTGTTCCCCCTGGATGTGCATCCATGCACCTTAAGACCTACTGTTTTGATATTCTCTTCAGTAGTATCAAAGAAATGCCCACTCCGAACCCCCTCGTTGCTATGGCGATGGAGTCGTGTCACCACCCATATCTGCAAGGGCGTCGGTAGACTGTTCCACTTCGGATACAGACCTTAAATTTTATTTTGTAAGGCTGTGAAAGAGCCGAGGGCGTCGGATCAACCCCGGGTCCGAGGTTATAAAACTTGAGTATAATCTCAAACTCAAAAAAAGCACACTGATTGGCTGCTTCCGAGCATGTACCCGGAAGCAGCCAATCAGTGTGCTTTATTTTGAGTTTGAGATTGTACTCAAGTTTTATAACCTCCGGGCCTGATTCATTGTTGTTTCAACGGTTTGTGCCTGATGCTGAAATATCTTGCAGACCAGAACTGGTAGCGAAATGGTAATGTCCATGACTGAAAAATTCCTAAACAAATAATTTCAGTGTTACTACAGATTTAATTAATTGCTCAAAAGGTGTGTGTTGTGTCGTGTGAAATAGTGTCTTAACGATTAGCGTAGAGTGAAAATAGACCTTACCGCAGATGCGAAACTTAGCCTGCGCATCCGCGCAGTCTGATCAGAGTCTTCCCTTTTCGTATTTACAATCAAAGAAAAAATGCAGGTCAAGTTTGATTAAGGGTAGAGTCCGTCAATTATTATGGGAATTATGGTCCTTGTTCGAATTTATTTTGTACGAAAAAATGGTTTCCGTTCGTTATCTTTTGAATAGATTAATGTAATGGATTTACATTTTATACACAGATATATATTTATAAAATACAAGTCAGATTCAATTTAGGGTAAAATCCGCTAATTACTTTGGGAGTTATTGTCCTTTTTCAACTTCATTTCATACAAAAAAAAAGGTTTCCGTTTGTTATTTTCTGAAAAGTTACTTGTTTCCGGGCTATTTCATTGGAAAGTTGCATGGCATCCATTTCTATGGTAAGATACAGAATGTTATTGCATTTCACAGTTGTGACCCCCCCCCCCCCCCCAGCTCTAACCCCCACCCATCCTTCGCACAATGCATCTGCCTAAGGAAAACAATAAACCATGTACCACACAAGTCTGCCTCTGTGGCCAGTACCTTAAAGAAGGCGTCATCTTATTTAAGGCAATAGGCGGGGGCATCCGTGTCCAGTGGACACATTTCTAGTTATTATTATCGTCATCATCATTTCTTTATAATCATCATCATCATCTTTTTTTTTTTTTTTTGTTCGTTTTGTTTTGTTTTGTTTTGTTCAGTATATATAATATTTGCGACTTGTTTTTCTCAAATTTTTAATGACAGATTCTTTCTATCTGTCATTCTTCGCTGTCACAAGCACTTTTTGGATAGGGGTTTACGCCGTTTTATGTTTCCGCTCTCAAGCTTAAAAGATGCTCTGAAAAGAATGGCGAATCTCAAATGAATATTTCTTTTAAAAAAAAATCATAGTTTAGCAAGGGAGTTAATCTGTAAATGGATTAAATAATTTGACACAGAATAACATATCTATAAATGCACGCCCTTTCAAGCTGAGAAAGCGGTCTTAGTATTTTAATAGATTGATTGTTGACAGAAATAGATTACATAAATATTGCACCTTTCCAGTAACATTGGAGTAATATGAAATGTTCGGCATCTTTTTTTTAAGTTATTATTAGTTGTTTTTTAGTATATGAATTTTCAGGTTTTATATATGCTATGCTATGCTATCAGTCGTCATGAAACTCTTTCTGGCGACCGCCTGACATAACTGGTGAAAATTCATTCGGTCTGGTAAAAATTTTCAGAATTTTCAAGTACATTTTAATCAAATTACCAGATTCGGGTCCTGTATTCTGGCAGACTTTCGTGAACTCTGTGCTATGTGTTTTTTTTTTGTTTTTTTTTAGTGTTTACGAGAATTGGCACAACAGATTTTTCTTTATTTTATTTGATAATTATTTACACAAATTATATAGTCTGATTTCGATTTATGTTAAGTTTTATTATTATTGTTCAATGGAAAAAAGGTGTTCATAATTATTTTAGATTTTTTGCGTAATATTTATGCTTGACTGCAACGCTTTACTTTCTTAATTTCTCAACTAACTGACTTAGTGTTTAATAAAATTCATATAATTTGTATTGTATCGTTACTTTTTTTGTTGTTGTTTTTTTTTTTTTTTTTTTTTTTTGCTATATCAGGATCACTGCACTCACCGACAGACATCCTGATATCATTTGAGCTGCGACACGAAAAAAACAACAAAGTGGTTGTGCGCCCAGCGCAGAATCAGATCGGCCTGGGCATCCGCCCAGTCTGATCAGAGTCTTCGCTGTCCGCATAGTGCTAGCCTAGACACTTGACACGTAGCTATGCCCTCTGAGTGCTTAGCGAAGAGTCTGAGCAAATCGGGCGGATGCTCAGGTTGATCTGAGTCTGCGCTGGGCGCACAACCACTTTGTTGGTTTTCTCGTGTCGTGTCTCATTTTTCCAGCTCTGGATACACTGGATGCAGATTTCCCGGTCTCTTTGGATTGAAGAAATTGATCGCACGAGTGCCCACCATCTATCCCACGATCTCCTCTGCGTGAAAGGCAAACAGAAGGGAGGCAAAATTGAAACTGGAAAATTTGGTTCCCTACCAGACGTACCCATATAGCTTGCGTACTGCTTAAAGGTCAAGATGGGCTATAAAAGGCAGAATAAGTGGCTAATCTCAGTATTTTTCTAGACACCTTAGTGTCATCATAAAACTCCTATAGCTTATTTGATTGACTGTTGGTCGTGTAATGGAATTTACCTGGGAAATGATTGACAGCTGACTATAGTCTTATCAATAAGACAAGAGATCGGGATTAACGTTTATCAGTTAGACAAGAGATCGAGATTAAAGACAGGATTTCTCTGCCGGAGGCCTGGTTCCCAGCAATAACATATGTTACCTGTATAGGTAAAGGTGTGAAAATTTGTTCAACCAATCTCCAGTTCTAATAATTTCATTTGCTGACTGCAGGTGTTGACACTGTGTGATCAAGAGACAGAATGACACTGTTCAGTTCAGTTCAATTCTCCTGACGACGTTCCCCAAGTGGCTCAGCGGTACATAACCATAGTTGCACGCACTTGGTGCCGTGTGTCCGTCCAAGAATGGCACTGTTCAGTTCAGTTCAGTTCAATTCTCTTATCGACGTTACCCAAGTGGCTCAACGGTACGTAATCATCGTTGCACACACCTGGCGCCGTGTGTCCGTCCAAAAGAATGACACTGTGGAAGTTAATCCTCCTTATATAGTACCACTCCTGTCTTAAACGTTTATCAGTTAGACAGTAGCTCCGCCCAAATAAAGACTCAAAGAGAAAGTTAATCCTCTGCCGGGGGTGCAGGATCTAGGCCTTTAAAGGCCTAGTTCCAATGCCACCCGGCAAAGGATAAAAATAGGTGACTATAGGTGGGCGGATCTAATGTGCAGTAACCGTTTTTGTTTCACTGATATCATTGGTCACAGAGATGACGAGACTGTCGACCATTTCCCTTTCCCAAGTAAACAAGCAACAGCCAATCAGATTAGTTATTGGAGGTTTATGACCTATTGCAGATTGATTGATTGATTGATTGATTGATTGATTTGTTGCTTAACGTGCACGGTAAACAACTATGGTCGGGACGGTCAGTTAACCTAACCACACTATTCCTGGGCAGGTTTAGACCTCCTAAGCGGTTAACCAGTACTAAGTGCACATACTTTCGCCAGTAACTGACAACTGCCCTTCTTGGATCAGCGGAAGGAGAAACGAAAGTATGTGGCCAGACCGGGTTTCGAACCCAGGACCTCTGACTTATGAGTCAGGTGCCCTATACCGATTGCGCTACGCGGCCCGGCGACCTACTGCAGATGTTTACTCTTTGGTGTCCAGAAAAATACTGAGTTGAGTTGTTGTTCTATTCTCATAGCGATGGCTTCACCTTCTGGCATCGAGTCTTTCCATTACTGAGATGAGCTACTTACATCTGCGTTTACAGTCCTGGGGCCGTATTTATAAAACGACTTAAGTGGTTGCTATGCTGTTGCTAACTGCTCAGGATAAATTTCTATGAAGGAGATTCCCTACAACTATGAAATTTGCTCTGGAGGAACAGTCTTTTTCAGACTGTTCCTCCAGAGCAAATTTTATACTTGTAGGGAACCTCCTTCATAGAAATTTAGCCTTAGCAACAGCATAGCAACGACTTAAGTCATTTTATAAATGTGGTCCCAGGGTACATCTGTCTTTTGAGTCTTATTTTTGTTGTATGGTTCAACATGGCTTCCATAATGCCTTACGACAAATAAGGCATTTGAGCTGCGACACCACAAAACCAACAAAGTGGCATCTGCTCCACGCGAAAGCACAGACCAGCATGGGCAGCAGCCCTGTCCGAATAAAGTCTTCGCAGTCGGCATGGAGGTGGCTTAGACCCTTAACTACCATTCAAGCGCACAGCGAAGACTCTGCTCAGACTGGGCGGATGCCCAGCCTGATCTGAGTCTTCGCTGAGCGCATATGCCACTTTATTGGTTTTGTCCTGTCTCGGCCAAGGACTTCTATGCTTAAGGCGTGAATTTTCCCCATGATTAAAAAAGTATACGGATCACTGACTTCTGCTTTGCATCTATGACTATGACATGTAACTTGCATGACAAATGAATTTTCAAGTGTTTTTGTCTATATAAAATACGTTAAACATACGTTGACGTTGACGTCAATGTTGAGATAAATTGTAAATTATCCTCAAACTGATCGTTGAAATAATGATTTATTGTATACATTTCACCCCTTTTTGACTCACAATACTTACAGAACAGACAACACTGGATAGTTTTGACCATATGTATGTGACCTTGACCTCATTTCAAGGTCATAGTACACAATATAATCCTTGAAGATCACAGTGCTACTGTTGACCATTCTTCTTCTTTGGCTTACTGAGTATCGTTCCCCACCCCCCCCCCCCCCCGTGACCCAGCATCCCACCCATATATATTGCGTACTTGCATCGCATAAGTCTGCTGCACGAAGGAAATGCTGGGTCACGGGGGGGGGGGGGGGGGAAGTACTTGTATTTTAATTATAGTGAAGCGTTCTCTTTTGGCCGTTTTGACCGGAAGCAGAACTACGGTTTTGCATGTTTAAATGCCAATCAGGCGTAACAAGAAGAAAATCATTGTTTTGTATTGTGATATGTGTGTATTTAGCATGCATTTATGAGAAAAAATTATGGAATGAATGACTAATTTGAATATTTTCATTACCTCAAAGAATGAAGTATGCGAAAATCTTTAATTTAGGGTAGGTATGGTCAGACTGGATTATCTCCCCATGTCTTTGGGTCTGAATCACAAATAATCTGATTTCATACGGCTTACATATTTGTGGAAGCTCTGCTAAGAAAAAATTGCACACTTTATACTTTTGAAAATTCGGACCTGTCGCGCAGGCCTAATGGGGAAAATCCTCGCCTTAATCATAGATGTCCTTTATTTATCATTTGAACGTTATTGGTCCTTGTCTTGAAAAGGAGAAAATACCAGATAAGCAATATACCATTTGATACTTTATAATGCCTAGGCAGGGAAATGATAATAACAGTTAAAAAGACAAGCTGTCACTCGAAGATTTTTTTTTTTTTTTTTTTTTTTTTTGATTTGGATTTTGTCTAATCAGACTTCTCAATGCTAGGGCACACGTCGGAACAAAAGTCCTAACTCTGTGTATCTGTGTATGACGCAACTTATGCTGGCGTGTAAAACATGTACTACTCGTGTGCCCGCAGAAAATTTACCAAGCAGGCGTATGACGGGGAAACAATGTACTGATGCCATTAGACGTCAAAACGTCTACTGGACGTCGACACAACATTGCATCTGAATCGACGTTGTGTCACTGTCTTGTGCTGGATCCTTTGCAATATGAGGTGCCTCTTTTCTATAAAATTTCCTTTTTGTGATGTCACAAAATCGAAATTGAGAGATCAGTAAAACGACTTTGTGATATCACTATTTTTGAATATTATTTTGTCACTTTTCATCATGTGATTTCACTAAATCGATTTTGCGTGATATCATAAAGTGAATATAATTTTGTGATGTCACTAATTCCATTTTGTTCATGATGTAACTAATTTGATTTTGTGATGTCGCTAATTCGATTAAATGACAACACCAATTAGATTTTTTGATATCACTAATTCACTTTTGTGATATCAATAATTCATTCAACAAAATCGAATTTGTGACATCACGATATCGATTTTGTGATATCATCCGTTCGGATATGTGATCTCACATATTTTTCATTTGGGATATCTGTAATGATTTTAAGATATCATTAAATCGTTAAAGTAATATCACAAAATCGATTTTTGTGATGTTACAAAATCAAATCAGTGATATCACTAAACAGGAATGAATAAGTGATATCAAAAAATGAAATTTATGATATAACAAAATCGATATAGTGATATCACTAAGCAGATTTTGTAATGTCAGAAAGTGGATATGATTTTGCGATGTTACTAATACAATTATGTAATGTCACTTATTCGATTTTGTGATATCACTTATTCGATTAAGTGACATCACCAGTCCAATTTTGTGGTATGACTAATTCGTTTTATGTGATATCCATCATTCAACAAAGTCTAATTAGTGATATCACAATATGTATTTTGTGATATCCACATATTGCTTTTGTGATGTCACTTATTCGATTTTGTGATATCACTTATTCGATTACAAGCATGATTAGGTGATATCACATATAATGATTTTATGATTTCACAAGTTATTAAGTGATATCATTACATCGATTTAATGATATCTAAAATCGATTTTGTTATATCACAAAATCAATTTAGTGATATCACTGAATAGGAATGAGTGATCACAAACTCTATAAGATAAATTTATATCACAAAATGGAATTAGTGATATAACTAAATAGAAGTTGTGTTACCACAAAATCGAATTACTGATATCACAAAATAGCTGCGATTTAGTGACACTGCAAAATCGTTTGTGTGATAAAACACTATTCGATTTCGTGATATCACTTATTCGATTTTGTGATATCACTAAATCGTACATATTTTGTGATATCACTTATTCAAATTTGTGATATCACTTATTTCATCTATTGATATCACAAAGCAGGGAATATATAGTAAAACGGCACCTCATATTGCTACGCTGTTTGACAGTCAGCCGAAACGTGAGCTGCGTAATGCAAAAACATGCCACTTGGGCAGACAAAGTTTCATCAACACTGGATTAAGGTTGGTTCAACGTCATGACGTTGAATCAACATTGATTCAATGTTGATTCAATGTGGTGTGCCCGGTTGGAATGTGGCTATAGTATCTGCGAACAGCACAGACTCTAACCAGTGTGTGAATCCGGGCAAACAGGCTACAGCCTTCATTTTGTGCATGTGGGTTCCTCATGGTCCATACCGTAAATGTGTGTGAGGCCGGCAAAGGCTCTGATTAGACTGTGCGCATGCGGAGGCTGGTCGGAGCTTTTGATTTTCGCATAAACGTTACACAACTTTTTTACGTGTCGCGCTCGGTGTTGCAGGTGAACGCTCTTTTTTAGGTAGGAAATATGCCTCAAGAAATTTCCGATCAGTAAAGAATAAGATAATAAAAAAAAAGAACCTCTGCATCCGCGCAGTCTGATCAGTGATTTTACTTTTCGCTATTTCCACAATCTGATCAGACAGCATGAGTCCAATGGAGATATATGTGTACGACTCCAGGTTTTTGTTGTTGTTGTTGTTTTTTTTTTGTTTTTTTTTTTGTTACCAGTTTTACATAGGGAAACAACTTTTGTGACTTTCAGCTCAATTCCTTGGAGGACAGAGTCCTTTTGAAAAGTCTACTCTTGAATGAAAGAATTTACTCATACGAGAGCAAATTCTTTTTTTTCCTAAATGAGTTGACCACGATCCGTAAATGAGGTACATCGTTACGAGAATTGAAACAACAATATAAAGGAGTTAAAAAATGGTAGAGTTGCTTCCCCTGAAAGTGTAAGCACTCACCCTGAGCATAATTTTCCTTCATTCTTTGCTTAACATATATTGTAACTCACCATTTGAACCGTCTCGGCGAGACGGTTCTAGTGGGGCGTCACAACTTATGATTTTGTGAAGAAATAAGACAAAAAAATCTCCCAAAATTATCTTTAAAACCCGATCTTATCTAGAGTAACTTTTTCCATGCCACGTCCCAAGTAATAAAGCCTTTTTCTCATGGAGATGCCTCCGTTCACCTCATAAAGACCTGAAAATGGGATAATATTTTGTATTTTAAGGCTCGAATTTCACTTAACGCTTCCTTATTACAGCTTGTTACTTTGGTTTTATCTGTCGTTTTGTCCTAATTATCCCCAAATTACACTTCTTTGATTTCTCCCTCAGGTTTTGGGATTTATTCCTCAAACAAATCCATTTCTTGTCTTTGCTAAATCTACCTTCAATACCCAATTATGAGCTATTCAGAAACACTAATTATGGGAGTTAACAAACGCATTAACAAGCCCACTCGCTGATTTGCATATATTCCTCCGCGATATTCGGAATATCCCGAATTAATAGAGATTTAAGGATAACCTTCGAGAGAATCCGCTTGAAAACATAAAGAAGTCGACACGGTAGCATAATCGCTCCTCCAGACATATTATTCGCATTGCATAATGGCGAAAAAACAAACTGCGCCAGTAAATTGCAATTGAGAAGTCTAGGCTGATATAATCGCAATTAAGTTCCATTTATACCTATATCAAGTGATGCTCTGCCCTTATTATCACCATTACACCCCAAAAGATAAAATACAAAAAGGAAAATATTATTACGTCATTGAATTCTTACCCACACCAAACCTGTAAAAACAACATGGCTGACAATATAAGAAAAGATATTCTATGTAAGCCGTCATTTATGGCAACCTTTTAGATGAGTGCATGTCTTTTTTTCTCTTACTTATCTTACAAAGATGCACAAAAAATAACTTTTTTGCTAGAAAGGTGGAATATGTTTTCGATGATTTATTCAATTTTGCTGCCATATTGCCGATAGATTTCATTTACAGTGAATTTATAAAAAACGGAACGGTTCATTTCTTCGGATGTTTTGTCTTGGATTATGTAGGCTGTGTTTATGTCTAAAGGACGGAAAATTTTGAATACAACAATAGTGGCAAATAACTGACTTCAGCAACGAAGAAAAACAAAACAAAAAAAATGTGTCATTCTGTCATCAGCGATGACATATTTTTCAGATATCGGTAGGAAATACAAAATGTTCATTTTCCTATTGCTAAAATGTTTCAAGGCAGTTGGAGAAAAAAAATCCTGACTTTTAAAATTGAATCTTTATCATGAAAATGAATTAAACCAAAACAATGAAGAAATGTGCAGAGACAAAAACAGAAAAAAATTGTAATACAACGAAAACGTTTTCGGCCAAAAACTCCGTTTATAAAAGATGTCAATGATTTCAGCGTGAAATAAACAGTGCAAAAATCAGGAAATCTAATTTATCACCAAAACTCTCCGCCCATCTCTTGATGAGGTGTCAATATTCAAATTAGCAGTCACACGTTTGTTTTATTGATTTATAGGACTTCGTTTTGACCATGCGCGAAAACAGCGACTGGAATCAATTTCCTAGAGAAATCAGCACGTTTTCGCGTAAATTTTCATCACTGATGAGAGAATAAATTATGATTAATTTGTCACATGATGGAAGTATTGTCATTTTAAGTGTCGCTGGCAAGTGGAGTGCTTACTGGGAAAGATAACGACAACATTTATTGTTTTTAAATCATTAAAAACAGGTGAGATTTCTTTTTTATTTATTTGCCCGTGTTTTCCTTAATTCGTCATTCTCTTTCCATTTTTATGCAAAAAATTACAAATGCAAATTAAGAATAACATAACATGCATGAAGAATAAAATTATAGTTGTAAACTAAGAATAGCATAATATGCATGAAGTTTGCTTCATGCATATTATGTTATTCTTAGTTTGCAACTGTAATTTTATGCATAAAAGTTTGAAAGAAATGGTAATTTTATGCGTAAAAGTTGGAAGGAAAATAAAGGAATACGGAAAATATATGTTTATAGTTTAAAAAATGTATTTATATAAAGATGCGTCCACTTTTCATGTTGTCACACTTTCTTTCTTTTTACTTTTTTTTCTCGTTCCACTTTCACCTTTATATGTATGCTTTATTAATTCCGAATTTATTAGAAGAATTTTGCATGTATGCATAAATGCAGACCTGTATAATATGTATATAAAAACGAAAATCTTGTTTCATGAACTAGAACGAAATTCATGTTTTATTTTTTTATTATTGTTACTTAGAGCATGAACTATTTTTGTATACATCTACAACATTCAAATTCATCGAACGATAAAGAAAAAACATCTAAACCTTCAAAAAAAAAATCCCTAGATAATATAAAATTTTTGCATCTGTTCTCCTTCATATTCTATATATTTTATACATGCTATATATTTTTGGAGTGAACTGAAGATGTACATGGGCCGAAATACTTCCAATCAAAGTGTTTTATTAATATGTATTTTTTGTACATTTTATATGACTGTTTATTAGCGTCCTTTTTTCTCTATAATTGTTATTCAATGTGTCATAAAATCAAAATTCATAGAAACAAAGAACTGCAGGTAAGAATATGACGGAAAATAACATTAAAGAAATAAACAAAAAATAAATAATGATATTTGAGCCTTTTTATAAGAAAAAAGCGGGAGAATTATTATTATTATTTGTTTTTCATCTATTTATTAAAAATTCTTCCTGTAAGTTTTACCTAAATGCGTAAGAAAGTAAAAAAAAAAATGAGGATTGTATTTACCAAATTCGTTATATTGAAAATTAAAGAATAAAGTAGTAATCAGTGTAGAAATAAAAACAAAAACTGAAACGGCCTCCTGGACACTTTAGTAATACTTTTTACTTTCTGGTTTTATTAAGAAAATACATAATAAATAATTAATAAATATATGTTGTGACGCTCATCCTGCATGCGATGACTGGTCTCATGAACTGCCACGATTGTTTTCGATGCGTTAAAGAATACCGAAAACCAAAAACAGAAAAAATAAGAAAAGAGAAAGAAAGAAAAAGAATAAAATAAAAAGGGAAAACACAATTGGCATTTTGTTGAAAACATTATTGAAAATATTAAACACATGTTGTATAAACACAGGACACAAATGCAAGATTTAACCCTTAACAAGAAAAGAAAAAAGTAGTTGTAAATATAAAAAAAAAATAATTCAAGAAATGTTTAATTATTACTCTGATGTTGTCGAATTCCAGTTGCGTTCATATATCATTTTTCTGTTTATTTTTTTTTCTTATTTATATTTCAATTTGGTCTCTTACATACTATTTAATTCAAATTTACATTTGAATATATCGTGATTAAAATAAAAGATATCAAACGGAACATTTCTTTAAATATCCTTTACATATAAAACATTGAGAAAAAATCTATTACCCTGATTACCAACGAAGAAAATATAATACTGCCACATCAATCGCAAATCAGAAAGGATACGACTCTGTGATTTTTAAATTTTTCTAAAAGAGAAGATTTTTTTCTACAAGAAAAAAGAGGAAGCGTATACTAACATTGATTAGGATAATGATAATCAACAAAACAATAAAGACACGAAATTAATGGAATTAAATAAACTGTTTCAGAAAACTTTTTTTTTTCGTCTTAATTTAAAACATTTCAAAATAGTTCCGGTCCGCAAGACCACCAGTACTAGTCGTGTAGATTGTGAAACTTTGTATTCATAAATGGTATGATTTGCAGGAAGGACTTGAATTTTACTTAAAAAAAACGAAAGTACGGAACGCAGTTCTAACAACTGATTTGGATAATGCGAATAACACTGAATTAAGATTCATTTGCTGGTTGTTTGAGAGAATGCAAAAGAAGCCAGTAAGTACTTGAATTTTAGTAAAAGGAAATGCGGACGCAATTCAAAAATTTGATTTGGGTAATGAGAAAAAGACTGAATTAAAACATTTCTATTTAGAGAGAGAGAGAGAGAGAGGGGGGGGGGGGGGAGGGGTTGGCGATGAGGAACTGATTGTAAAATAGCGATTTTCAAAAAAACAAGTTTTTCTCAGGTCATTCATTAAAAGTTTAATATAAACGATATTTCCCTTTCTGACTTAGAAGAAAATTTGTAGAAAATTATATATTTCTGAGGCCAAAATTTGGGCAAAAAAATTAAATAGATTTAATTAATCAAAAATAATAAAATGAATAATGATAATAGTTTAGTAATAATACTAATAATAATAATAAAGAATAATAATAATTATCAAAAAAAAATGATAATATAGACGAATAATGAAATTGAAAAAAAAAAACTGAATGCCCCTTGATGATGAATTACATACAAATAAAAATGAGCGCAAGAAAACTGTCTTTTGAAAGGAGAAAATATCATAAGATATGAAATGATTTTTGTTTTCTTCATTTTACTTTAAATAAAATGACAAATATTCGAAATAAGACATAATTTGCATGTCTTTGAAGCCTAGTGCTTTGGAGCCGAAGATTGCGGGTTCGAACCCGGACTTATGAGGATAAAACTGTACTCGACTACCTCTTATTTCAACCTGTAGTTGTTTTACCTAACGGCCGGGTAATTTCATTCTTTTAAGGGGGGGGGGGGGGGGGGGGGGGGGGGCGGGGGGATATTTAATAAGAGAAGAAGAAGATGAGGAAGAACGAAAAATGAAAAAAAATGAACCAGAACGAACAAATAAAACTAAAATAAAACGTTCTTCGTACATAGAATTTAGTTCGAGTAAACATAAGCAATATATTTTCGCAGTGAATTGGTTTCAACATTTTTTCTTTGAAAGTAAAAGGCGAAAGAGGAATTTATACAAAGTAAATGTTTCGTAGAAAATGAATTTATGAGAGAGAGAGAGAGAGAGAGAGGCGGAGGGGGGGGGGGGGGGGGGGGGACTGACAGAGAGACAGAGACGAGTGAAAACGATAAGATTTATTATATATATGGAACGTATGAATAATTCAGTTTGTAACAAAAAATTGCAACAAAACAAATTTTGCGCGTAAATAAATCATTATAAAAATACAAAAGTTCACGGAAGGGTACAGAATAAAATTTCTTTATTTCTTTGTTGATGATTGTCCAGTCGTGCCTACTTAACAAGGTCCACATTCCCAGGGCACGAAAACCACTGACAAGACCATCTCGGTGTATGTATAAGTGATGCATCCCACTGGGCAAACAACGTTGATTCAACATAGAATCAACGTTGATTCAACGTCATGACGTTGAATCAACATTGATTCAATGTTGTATCGATGTTGTGTGCCTGCTTCAATGTATGTACAACATCGCTTTCTACGGTTTACATTGTACAGACGCTTGGAATAGCTGCCCTAATATCAAACGCCACTCAGTCGACTTGGGATGGTTGGTCTATGGTCAGGATTGAGCCCAATTATACCATTCAATACCATTCAAGCCAGTCTGTTTTCAGAACAAATCATTAGATTATTAGTATGTTCCATTTCAGTCAGATGATCGAACCGGCATAAAAAATAGCGTAAAAATATCATTAAACTCTATTTATTGGGACTAAAAGCTCTGAGCAAACAGTACAGACCATATCAGACTGCTCCTGCAGTCTGAACAGGGTCAGCACTGTTTGCAACATTTGAGCCGCGACACGAGAAAACCAACAAAGTGGTTGTGCGCCCAGTGCAGACTCAGATCAGCCTCGGCATCCGCCCAGTCTGATCAGAGTCTTCCTTTAGCACTTAAATGGGAGCTAAGGATCTACGCTACCATCATGTGGACAAAGAAGACTCTGATCAGACTGGGCGGATGCCCAGGCTGATCTGAGTCTGCGCTGGGCGCACAACCACTTTGTTGGTTTTCTCGTGTCGCGGCTCATTTATGAAAAACAAATGAAGAAGAAAAAAAAACAATACCGTGGTACAGTAATGAGTAAACCCGGGTCTGCCCATGGGTACAACTATAGGGGAAAATGTTTAAACAGCTCACTGAGCACAAAATAGACAAACTCGGTGCCAGTAAGTGCAGCCATGGATTCGTTCCTCTGAGCCTCTTGGAGACCATCGTCACGACAACTGAAATAACAACACTGAGCACAGTGACAGCTCTAAGCACATAAGATTTTTGTTGGTTGGTTGTTTTGGGTTTAACGGCCTCTTGAGACAGTATTTCAGACTATATCGGGCCCTTTCCCAGAGAGAGCGACAAAGAAAAGACAAAATGATAGACTCGAGAAAAATTTCCACCCAACACCTGCAAGCACAGTAAGCCCTTGCCCTACTTTTATCCAATTAAGTAGGACGCCTCGGCACTGGCGATCCGACCACTACTCCCAAAGCTCATAAGAAAGTAGATCACTGGCACCATAACATATGGTGACCTAGTACCGTACTACGTCATACTGCAGCACCATGCATTACTTGTATAAAAAAACCAAAACAAAGAAAATCGTAGAATAAGATGGACAAGGAAAAAGGAAAAGGAATAAGGAAAAAAGGAATGAACTTTAAGCGCCTAGAAATAAGGTTAAATCACTGAAGCATGAACAAATAGGTCGTAATGATCGGATAGTAATTTGAGGGCTAAAGGAAAGTCAACAGCAATGATGGAAGCGGCGCTCCCCACATTCATTCTACCCATTTGCGCCTACATTTTTTCCTTATCATAGCACCGCTTTGAAAATAATGGGGCTGTACTGGATTTGG
Source organism: Ctena decussata (assembly GCA_963989385.1). NCBI lineage: Eukaryota > Metazoa > Mollusca > Bivalvia > Lucinida > Lucinidae > Ctena > Ctena decussata. The sequence continues at coordinate 39,245,696 of OZ022504.1, read as the reverse complement.
TGTGCCAGTAATTTCTGTCACAGATTTCTCAGGAACAATTCAAGCTAGATTCTTCAAACTATGTATAAATATGGACAATGAGTCTTGTGGGATTAAGAATTGGGCTTATTACCCTTAGTCTTCCCTTTATTTGTACACGAGGAAAATAAATTGTTTTATTGTGGGATTTAGAATCGGGCTCATTGCATCATTCTTTCTTTTACTTATCTATTTTTCTGTCTTTCCACGGTAATTTTGTGTCACAGTTTTCTGTTGTTGTTTTTTGTTGTTGTTGTTTTTTTCGACAGTAAATTCGTGTCACAGTGTTTACAGGAATTTTCCAAGCTAAACACATCAAATTTGGTATACAGATAAGCAATGAATTGTTGTACATGTGTTTTGGGATTGATATGCAAGTGCATTATCTTGTTCTTCCTTTTATACATGTGTGTCTGTTTTTCTTGTATCCAGAACGTTGAAACGTTGTGCAACGTTTTTCTCAGCAGTTGTTCAAACATGGTAGACATAATATTTGAAGTAATGACTTGTCTAAGAATCAGGATCCTGGCTCTTATTCTTCCCTTTAGGTTGCACTCCATATGCTTTTCGATCGTGCAGTTCGGTGACACCACAGCTAGTCAGCTAAACGAAGTGACATTCCAGCCTGTTTGAATGAATAAAACATTCTTTTTTTTCTGTTTGAATGTACTGTGCCTATGTCTAAATACACTTTATAGCCATTTATAACCCCTGCAAGGCTCTCATATGAATATTGTTGCAGAAAAATATGCCATCCACCCACATTTTGGGGCCAGTAAATTTCTTCCAAAATGGCATAATCATCCATGCTCTACTCCAGAGCAGGACAGTTGTTGACACCTAAAGCTTACAGAATTACCTAGAGGGCTTACAAATAATCACTGTCGACTGCAACTGAATACCTGACAGCCGTTTAGATTTTCTGCTATTCCTCCTTGAAAATGGGCACAGATATATTAACAGTTGAATATCGAGCATTTTTTATACAACCATAGTTTCGTGTCCATGCCGCGCATGGTTGTATGGCTTTTGAGGTTGGAAATAATGCAGTTTTTACTTTCCTGACACATGCTCACTTAAAAGGAGGAAAAGATTCCTGCATATAAGGAGGCAAAAAGAATTTTTAGCCCAAGATACAAGCCTACACCCAAATACCAGCATTTTTGCCCCGGGCCAAAAGTGGCAACCTTAGTCATAATTTTCTCTGGAACCTTTTGCTGGCTACATGTTTTACAAACTGACAAAGCATTACTGAAGCAGTGCAGCTGGGCTCTAGTCAGATGTCTGACAGTCCGTTTTTATTATTATTATTTATTTATCTGTCTATTTATTTATTGATTTTAATTATTTCATTTTTTGTCTTTTTCCTTTCCTTTATTATCGCTTTGTTTCGATAACCTATTGGGTTGTAAAATTCAATTTTTTTTATTGATTTTTGTAATTCTGTTGTGCTTTTATTTTTTGTTATTCTGTTGCGCTGTTGCGCATTCTTTTTTCTTTTTTTTTTTTTGTTTTTGTTTTTGTTTTTGTTTGTTTGTTTGTTTCCATTTGAATGCACGCTACAATCTGGTTTCCGTTTATGTGATATAGCCACAGTGTTCCGTTAAATATACAGATTCAAGCAGTGTAAGATGCCGGTCCAATCCATTATTTCTATTTGCTGAATCACACGTCAGAGTAAGATATTATAGCAAGTGTTAAAAGAAAGGATGGAATTATGTGGAAATTGCTTTGACAAGGTTTATTCAGACCCATAAAAGTCGAAGTGGCTAAAACGCGCGGAAGCCTATATGTGACATTGTGTTTCTGTGTAAGGTCCTATTGAGTTCTGTTTTTCGATTTTGTGACTCCTGTGTTTTGAATTTTGTGTTTTATGTTTGTGTGTTTGGACTTAACTGTTTTGGTTTGGACCATTACAGATGTAGGGTTTGGGTTACTTAAGTCTACGTAACCAAAACCATAATTTATTAAACAACCCAGTCTGCTTTACATGCCGGTATCATGAAAATCACAAGAGAGACAGCAATTATCATACAACCTTTTCATATCAGCACAAAAGCATATGTTCCCTTGTTCCCAGACTCCTACACCCTCTATACGTAATCGACTAACCCATACTTTTGTGTTCTGAATTTTAATGTGTAATGACTTATGTGTTCTGAAGTTTGGTTTTTGTGTTTTTCCTTCTGACTTTCTTGTTTTGGATTTTTTTTTTGTCTAACTTTAAAAGGTCAATAGGAATAGCCTAAGCATAAAGTAATTTGTTTGTAAAGAATGTCGTATATTGTTAGCATGAGATTAACACAAGCAGCATAGCAATAAATAATTAAATCATACATCACAACTGCATTCAGAAAGTCAGAACACTAAACACAAAAGTCAAAATTCAGAACACAGAACACATAACTCATTACACAAAATACAAAAGTCAAAACTAAAAAAAAAACAAGTGCCTAGTATGGGCTAGTCGATAACGTTTAGAGGGTTCTTAAAAGTTCTTTATACTCTATTCCAATCTATTTTTTCCCATGACTTTACAGATGACTTCGAAACAATCTCTTTTCAGGTTGTCCTGTCTTCAGCTGCCCTTATGTCTTTCCACCTTCTTCTGTATACCTCTTCTTCTTCCTTTTTTTCACTGTGCCCTGTAGATGATCGTCTTTGCTAAACCAGAAGATCTTGAGACGTGGTCAGACCATATTTGTTTCCGTTTCTGGATCATGATCAGGAGTTCATCATTTTCTCCAATGGTTGCCTGGATCTTTCATTGGTTATATGATCCTTGTACGAAATGTTCAGTAACCTTCGGTAGCAGCTCTTCTCAAATGCCTGCGCTTTTTGCTCTAACTCTGCTGTCAAGATCCACACTTTACAGGCATACATAAATCAGAAATGAGAAGGAGGCGCACCAGTTTCATCTTTGTGTTGTTATCTCTCCAAATTGGTGTCCGCTTGTGCAATCCTTGAAAAACCTCCGGTTTTGAGCCATCATCTGAGATAGCTGCTCCAAGGTATTTGAAGCTTGTTACGCTACCCAGCTCATCCCCTTTTACATTGATCTCCCTCTTGTTGTCATTGGCACTGTTTTTCATCAGTTTGGTCTTCTCAGCTCTGATCTCAATCTTATACCTTGTGCCGGTTTTGTCAATACTTTTGTCTAGGGCTTCTAGTTCCTGTTCTTCATTAGCTACAGCATCTTTGTCATCGGCATGCCACAGATTGGCCATATTTCTGCCACTTATACTAACCTTTCCGTGACGTTCCTCCAGAGCAACATATTGAAGAGGGTGGGTGACAGAAGACATCCAAGTCTTACGCCAACTGTTGTCCTGAACTGTTCTTCCATGCCGCCATTCATCCGAACTGCGCTAGAGCTGCTCAATGGTGTGAACTAGATTTGCATTGATTTTGTACTTCCCGCATGGTAGCCCATAAGCCTGCATGCATACCATAACTTGTCAAAGGCTTTTTTGAAATCAGTAAAGACATGTTACAGATTTTGCTGATGTTAAAGATACTTTTCACACAGGATTCTGAGGTTAGAGATGTGTTCTATGGTCCTCTTCCAGGCTCTGAACCCAGTCTGTTCCTCAGCGATTATTTCTTCAGCTTGAGGCTTTAGCCTGTTCAAAATGATTTTCAGTATGACTTGCTTGAATGACTGTAGAGGCCGATGGTTCTGTAAATCTGGCAGAGCTGTAGCTTGCCCATTTTAGAAAGTGCAATAATCAGCGACTGAGTCCATGCGGTAGGCCATTCTTCTTTCCCCCAGATCCTGTTACAGATAGGTATTTGTTAAAACATCAGTTATGGTCTCCGCGCCAGCTTCAACAAATTCTGCTGGTATATTATCACCTCCGGCGGACTTCCCCTTTTTGCTGTGCTGCTTCTGCAATCGCAACTTCCTCACGAAGGATCGGTTGTAGATCTTATTTTGGAGGCTGATTGCAGTCCAGAACTGCATTGTCACCGTAAGTCTCATAGTTCTGGGCAATATTCTGTCCATCTACTGAGAATGTCTTGTAAATCTATAAGACAGTTCCCCGACCTGTCCTGGATAGTTGTGGACTTACCTGTTTCTCTGAGGTTAGATCCTTTACCAGCTGGTATGCTCAGTTGCTGTTGTTTTTGTTCAGACAAGTTTTGAACCTCTCGCACTGACTATCCAGTCCTCCTTAGCTTTCTTCACTGTCATCTGAACCCGCCTGTTAGCTTCCCTGTATTCTTTTGCTCTTTCTGCTTCATACCGCCTCTTCTTCAAATCTCTCCTCTCATCACAGAGTCGACAACATCACTGGTGACTCAGGGCTTTTCCTTGTGGCGTTCCGTCCCAAGTATCTCACTGGCTGCATCAGTTACTGCTGTATTGTAGGTGTTAAGCATGCTATCTATGTCCATGTCGTCATCCCTCAGGCCAATGAGTGGTGCGAATTTCCCACCTCTTGTTGCTTGAAAAATGCATGCCACTTTGGGGTTCCTTAAGTTCTCAAGATCAAACCCAAGACTTGGCTGGGTTGGCTTTCTTGCCTTCTTCTGACGAACCAGAGAGGTCTTCATCACCAGGTCATGGTCACTTCCTTTGTCTGTTCCAGGAAAGCTGCTTTATGGATGTTAACGCCTGATCGAAAGCGCTTCCTCACCAAAATGCAATCGATCTGAGTGTGGTGTTTCTCATCTGGGTTGTGCTATGTCCATCTTCTGGATGGTCTGTGAGGGCCAAGGGTGTGTGTCAGTACTAGGTTATTAAAGGTTACAAACTCTTGAAGTCTGAGGTCTGTCTCATTTACTTCGACATTGCAGTAGGGTCCACATACGGCTCCCCAGTCTGCCTGTGCATCATTCCCGAGTTTAGCATTCCGATCCCCTTGTACAACCAGAATGTCCCGTCTTTGGTGTTTTGTCTATGATTTCCTGGAGTTGCTGGTAGACCTTATTGTCATCATATCCAGATATTGGTGCATAAACCTGTATGATGATGATATTGAAAAGAACTGCTCTCAGGCGGCGGATTGAGATCAGTCTACTATATGATCCGCGACATGACAAAATCAACAAAGTGGCATATGCGCCTAGCGAGGACTCAGATCATCCTAGGCATCCGCCCAGTCTATCAGAGTCTTCGCTGTCCGCATTGAAGTAGTTTAGACCCTTACCTTTGAGCACACACCGAAGAATCTGCTCAAACTAGGCGAATGCCAAGGCTGATCTGAGTCTTCTCAAGCCGCAAATGCCACTTTGTTGATTCTGTCGTGTCTCGACTCAATATAGTTGATCGTTATAATGTATAGCTGGTCGGCGTTTGATATTTTCCGGCCTTTGGTCAGGTTTAATTTAGGGTGAAATCCGCCAATTACTTTTGAAGTTATGGCCCTTTTTCAACTTCATTTCATAAAAAAAAAATGGTTTCCGTTTCTTAGTTTTTGAAAAGTTACTGTTTCCGGGCTATTTCTTTTGGAAAGTTGCATGGCATCTTACCACGCAAGTCTGCCTTTGTGAACCTAGTTATCCTACAAGTGCCAGTGCCTTAAACAAGGCGCCATCTTACTTAGGGAACTAGGCGGGGGTATCCGTGTCCAATGGACACATTCTAGGTTAGTAATATGGTATTCTGTACTCTTAGCAGCTGTATACCGTATTTTTCCAGTTATAAGGCGGAAAATTGTCCTTCCAAAATTAACCCAAATATGTATCAGTATTGTGTAATTCGGTTGTCTCTTCAAAAACAATCCCAAAGATCTAGATCTGTCCATAAACTCTTCCAAAGCAATCCCGAATATCTAGATCTGCCTTACAAGATCCCAAAGATCTAGATCTGTCCATAAACTCTTACAAAACAATCCCAAATATCTAGATCTGTCTTACAAGATCCCAAAGATCTAGATCTGCCCATAAACTCTTCCAAAGCAATCCCAAATATCTAGATCTGTCTTACAAGATCCCAAAGATCCCAAAGATCTAGATCTGTCCATAAACTCTTCCAAAGCAATCCCAAATCTCTATCTGTCTTCCAAGATCTAGATCTGTCCATAAAGTCTTCCAAACAATCCCAAATATCTAGATCTGTCTTACAAGATCCCAAAGATCTAGATCTGTCCATAAACTCTTTCAAAACAATCCCAAATATCTAGATCTGTCTTACAAGATCCCAAAGATCTAGATCTGTCCATAAACTCTTCCAAAACAATCCCAAATATCTAGATCTGTCTTACAAGACAGATCTAGATCTTTGGGATTGTTTTGGAAGGAAAATCTCGTCTTATAAGTGAATAGATACGGTAGCTGCCCACTTTGCGTTCTGCTTTAAGGAAAAGTACGGTACATCAGTATATGTCTTTAATTTTCGCTTTCGGCGGCTATCATCACGCATTCCTTAATTTTCCTAGCATTTAGAGACGTCATAAATGATACGGAAAAACACGCTCTTGGCTTTTGGAAATTATTTAAAAGCTTTAATTCCTCAATTTGTCCTGATATTTGTCATAAATTGGCCTAGCATGCGGTACTTTTCCTTCTTTTAAATTTCTACTTTGATAATAACTAAATTAGGTGTTCGTATCGCGAGAAACGATTCCCTCATTTGTTAAGGAAATTCAATCAGTTTTCGATCTCGCCATGAAACGTTGAGTAAACTAAGTGAACGCCATTTTCCAGCAATTTTCTTGGCATTTTCCTATATTACGCTAAATTAGACCGCATTATGTTCACTTATCAATATAATTTCTCCAATTTTTAAAGTATTTTTGCCATTTGTTGATGCTCAGCAACATAAAGAGAAGAATTACTCTCGTATTGGTCTTAATAGCTCTATAAAACTCCTGTAGCGAACTGCATTAGGACGTCACGAAACTCGGGCTAATGGATTTTCTTGGAAATAACCGAGGATGTCCAAAGATGAATGGCGTAAGACGGGTTCCAGTTAAGCATAAAAATACTGATAAAACCTGGGACAAGGATATTGTATTTTCTTTATCTCTAAGAAAGTTTATGTCAGTGTGGATCTCATTTAAATCGCGTCGCTATTAAATGAGATCCACAACATACTTTATAAGAATATTTACGTGATTTCTGACCCCAAAATACTGGTTAATGATTTGCTGGTTAGAGTATGAATTGCGGTTTTTTATTATGAAAAATTAATTTTCTTGAACATCATATGTTTATGATTTTATTACTTTAAATTATCCCCTTAATTGATTTTTTACCTTCAATTACTTAAACTATTACGCATTTACGTGTTTGTAAAATATTAAAAGAACAAATAACAAATGCTTTCATTGGAAGCAGCTATTAGGAATTAATTGTATTGTACATGAAATACGCTTCATGTAATGTATTTGGTTAGGTAACAAATTAAGTAAGGGTTTTCATATTTAAACTTTTTAGGGTTTTTAAGTATTTAAATAAAGACGACTCCCACGTCTTACGTTAAGTATTAAAAGTTTAAACTTTGATGGCTTTCTGGATATTGATTTGCGTGCATTTGCGAACAGAAAAAGACCCAAATCAGCCTGCGCATCCGCGTAATTGCATCGGAGTCTTCTCTTTTCGCTTAGACCATTTATGGACCCTGAATCTAAAAAGTGAAAAGTAAAGTCTGCGTAATTTTTACGCCTCTGGATTAAGGTGATTTTGCTTGAGACGCCAGTCATGTATAATAGCAGTCAGATCAGACTTCTCATTAATATGGTTCCATTCAAGCACATGCATTGCCTTTTATAGGAAGTCTAAGTAGCTTGAAATTTTCAGAGGGCAAGTGTTGTTGCACTTCAACTTGCAATATCTTTTTCTTATAAACATAGAATTTTATTGTCTTAACTATTAACGCTACTAATAACGAGAGCCAGATCATATGGCTGTGACTGCCATATCTTTCCATACATTTGATTTAGCATCTCAGTTCACGGTGATTGTTAGTTTAGTAGATGCTAATTTGTAATCAAAACAGGATGGGGAGAACATCGCAGAAACAATTGGGTTTGCATCCAAAATCTGATTTTAAACACATCTCATTGTCTCACTTGTATCCAATCAACGAGGCCGGAATTCATGACTCCTGATCGACACGGACTGGTTTTCGTAAAACGCGAAAACGAAATAAATCTTGATTAGATTTTCCTCGCGAGAGTTTATAAGCGTCCAATTAACCGCTAATTGTGAACGTTGGCGACAGTCTCATATGTTTTCTGAGCATTTCCTTCATCTTTAATGTGTTTTATTGTGAAAATCTAGATACAATTTACACGAATTAACCCCGTTGGGAGTCCAGTGAGGATTCCTGAAAATGTTAGATCGCTGTATGTAACGCTATAAGTTGATCCGCATCACGACAAACGCTCTATAAACTGTTTACTGGCTACGTGTGCTTGCATGCGCGGACCGGCAAACGCATGCGCAGTTCGAATTTTCAGCCCTACAAGAATCATTGTCGTCTGCTCAAACACTGCATGCTTGAATCAGGATGCGCATGGGCGTAGACTAGTCGATGGGTTATCAGTTTGCACATGCCACCAGACAGCTGCCACGACACGGCCACATTGGTCTCAAAGATTTGATTTATGCTGTTATACCATGAGAACGGACATTCGATATATCACCGGTGAGCGACGGCAGTTTCCTTTCGTTAACCAATAAATAGGGAAAATTAAGGAAATTTAGATGTAAACAACCTTAATTAGTTGTAATCGAAATCAGTAGATCGCCAATTATTTTAAGTTCCGGTTCTGACATCTTCAATAGTGCAGAAACATGAGACCTAGCTGGCACGTCAGCTGCGAATGCTTAAACATATGCTGGCGTAATATTTACATTTTTATACCTCAATGGTAAACTACTTCAAACTGAAAATGCATTGTTTGACCGTATGCAGAAATCCAACTACTACCAAAGTCATTGTTACCGAAGTGGCCTTAATTATTTGCCCTTACGGACTGCTCATACTTTTCTAAAACGGCATATTATTGTTTATTCATATCTTTATTTTCAGGTTTGATCTTTACACTGCTAGGAACTGGCCTAGAAAAAAAATCTCTCATTTTATGTGTATCTCCAGTCATTCCAGTGTAACTATTTTGTCCAGCCTTCTTCTTTAACGAGGCAACAGTCTCTGAACACGGAACCATATTAGGCATATTACCTTGGTCAGTGTAAATACTTTGTCTTTTCTTTCTTATTGTCGATAACGATTTTCCCCAGGTGGATCAAGAGAACGAGTCCGTAACCCGAATCTTCTGGCACCGAATCTGTCATGTGACATACAGGTAGATCCGGGCAAGTGCGTAGCAGTGTTTATTTTTTCGTAAAGTTACAATAAAGCTTTATGAACAAACCCGGCTTTTCCATTATAACATAACTTTTTCTTCGGCTTTATCTTCGTCTTCTTCACGTTTTGAATATACAGTCAACTCGATATCTCAAAGTTAATCTCAAACTACTGTTATCTCAAACGGTAAATTTTCTGGTCTCGGAAAATTTACAGTAAGATACCAGTAGTTTCAGATAAGAGGAGCTGAAATGTAAAGCAAAATAGGAAATGTGTCCAACCTATATTCTTATATATGAGCAGGTACTTTGAGATGTCAGTGTTTGAGATGAGGAGAGCCAGTTGTAGTTTAAAAAAATGGGAATTAAAGGAGTCAAACAAGGATTCCCTAATTGGTAAAATAATCACAGTTGAGCGGAAAATGTACGTTTTACGACATTGATTAAGGTTGCAATCGCCTCCCCAGAGATTTTACCGCACGATGTCGCAAAATTAACGACGTTTGATCTGCCAATGCAGCAAATAAGTGAGACGCTGAGCGAATGTTTAATAGCTCCTCTCCACGCATTGAAAACTAATTCATCTCCATAAGCCTCCGTAATTTGCCAAACATCGTACTGGCTTAGAAATTACGATAATTCGCTTATTATTTCTTAAGGATTTGATAGAATTGGGAGATATTGGTATTCCAAGTCGCTTTGCTAGGCAATCAATTCATTTTCAGCTCTCAAATGATCCATACTATTAAGTTAATACGAACTATCTTACACTGGTGAAGAATCACGGCAAAATTCAAAAGGAAAACGGACACTCCGTAATTCTCCTATTAAGCTGTTTTTATCCTAAATTAACTTAAATTAAGAGAAAATAAGATTTGTTGCTCAGAGTGCTGATGAGTCGAAATTGCAGTCAGCATAAGCTGTCAGGAACCTAATTTCCGCTTAGGGTTGTTCGAGGCTTTAGATACAAACATGTTAGTTTCCAGCCAAAGGTTTTGGGAAACGTTTGTTTCAATTATTGAAACAAACCTTTCCCAAAACCTTGGCTGGTTTCAATGATTGAAACAAACATTTCCCAAAACCTTGGCTGGTTTCAATACTTGAAACAAACGTTTCCCAAAACCTTGGCCGGAGCAGACAATGATGGCTCCGATACCACGACCATACTGACCTTGTTCCCGTTTGTAACAGAACAGAACAAACCCGCTCTGATGCATGCTGGTAAACTATGTCTGACCACAGCAAACAGCAATTAATTAAGTTTTGGTGTAGGTATTCATTTTTACAGGGAAGCAGCTTAAACATTTTCTCTTCTTATTTGCCTCTCTTCTCAATTGGGAGCCTTTTAAAGGAAAGAATTTGCTCTTTAAGAATATTTTGCTCTTTAAGGGTAAGCCAAATTTTGGAAGGTCGACGTCTTCCAGAGAAGTGGATAGATGTCACAAGAACTGCTTTCCTTTGTTAAAATGGTAGAAAATAAAGAGGTATACCCATTAACCTTAAGAAAAAAATTATAGACTGAGAAAACAGACTAGCCATTTCACTTTCAATTCCAATCTGTAAGGGCCGGAATAAAGGCGAATCTATATACTTTCAGAGAAAGCAACTCTGCCACTATCAATTTTACTTCTCTTTCCTAATGTGGGTCGACATTTGAAAGAAATAATTTGCTCCACTAGGAGCCAATTCTTTCCTATAAGAACAGAACCATTTTGGAAGGGTTTTGTTATTCCGGGAAGCAAACTGAAAGTCACACAAAATTTGTTCCCCTTTGAAAAATAAACGTGTCAGAACATGCCCATGTATCCATTCATCTTTGTAGCGAAATGGTCAATGAACCCTAACGAACCCTATGGTGACTATTGAAGTGAAGTTGTGGCATTATCCCTATCTGCACGGGCATATATTTTTATAAGTCACAAATGACTAATAAAAATGTATACCCGCGCAGAATTTTCCTTCTGCAAGCCGCATGAGTGCGCTGTCATAGTAAATATTGTTCCAAGCCAAATACATCATTATGAAAATATGGTGCATTAAATGGCATTAGGCGTCCACTGTTACATGTTTTGGTCTATAATCAAATTGTCCGTAATCTCTAATAACCATCAATTAATTTTGACCAGCAGCAGCGATCATTAAGCAAATATTGCTGAAGAGTGAATTTTGTCTATAAATAGAACAGCTGAACCTTACTTCCGTTGAATTATTCCGCCTATTTGTTAATCAAAGGCTATTCCGGAACTACTTGCAAATGGACATAAAATTGACTACTCCACCAAATTACCGTGTAATTTCGACGGAGACGCGGATTAAGGATTTTTGTCCTAAGAATGTCCAATTTGATGTGTTAATTAATTTCATTATGAAGTAATAACAGTTCATTACTGTTGCCTCCGGTCCTATTTTCCTGATCTTAAGTTAACTAAATGTTTAACTAAATGAAAATTCGCCAATCAAAGTCTTCTGTGGGGTGTTTCTTCAAAGAAGAAATACCTTTATATCTAAACCGATTTTAACCTATGTTCAGACATAAGGAATTCAGACTTTCAAATCCTGGAGAGAGAGAATAAGGAAGCCAAAAAGACTGAGACAATCTTTCAGTCTTGATTATCATTATTGATGTAAGGGCATTGCATTCTTTTGCATTTATGTTTCTTGTGTTTTCCTGTTATTTATTATTTGCACTATTATTTCTTTTATTTAATATATGGTTTATTTGTATAAAGAGGGATAAGTGAAATTACAGTATTATCTACATTATACAAATGGGATTCAGAAGCATGTCATTACTCATTAGACCTATACAATTTTTATTTATTTATTTATTATTTTGTTATTTTTTCGGCAGTAAATATTTGGAAATTACAATTCGCAACCAGAGAGTTGTAAAGTCTCAACTAACAATTGATAGAAACACAGTTCAGCATTCCTGACAAACATTGCTTCGTCTAAAGCTACAGACAAGTAAGAAATGACAAGCTTCTTCAACAGTTCCACATACGTATATGTATCAGAGGATCCACTATTTTCATTTACAACCGTTTCCATTAGTTATGCCTAATGGCCTTTAAAGTTACAACCCTTTAAGACTGCAACTTGAGGATACGGCCATAACCAATGTGTGAGAACTTGCCATCCAACCTCTCTGTCGTTTCGTATGGAGCGATAGTTGATTTTCGGATAAAGTGAAATTGTAACAAACAATAATTTCCTATCGACTTGCACATCATTTGAAATGGTTTCCCACTAGCAAATGAGACAAATTCTGAACATTTCAATAAAATATCTCTTCAGGTTTGAGAAATATTATGTTTTTGTATGGTCATGTCAAAGAAAATGCAAATAATTACATTCACATCAATTTAGTCCACTGGTCTACAGCCGAAAAATGAACAATTCAGTGTTTCAGAATTAGGCTAAAATGTTGTTGTTTTTTTAATTTAAATATTATTGCATGCTATTGCATGCTATTGCATGCTATATATACACGGCTGTAGTGTTTACTTCATGTTATGTATACTTAACAAAATATAATTCAATTTAGTAAATTAGAAACATAGAAAAAAAACATCGATGTATTTTGGCCGACCGAAAATTTCATTAAGCCCTCTTGAGAAAGTCAGTGAGAGCTGGTGTGCAAACGTGATAACTTTTAAAAATCAACATTTAAACCTCTTTATAATGCAAAACTCTACCAGTTAATGAAAAAATATTCAGTATTGGCTTCCCAAGGAATTTGCAGTAATTTGTAGACAAAATAGGCAATTTTGCTATGAAATTGTCAGAGGTTCTTTCCTTGTCTCGACCTTAACCCCATAGTACATAAAGTCGTGTTTCGTTTAGAAACCCATAGCCCATTTTTGTCTGTGACTTTGTCTGTCTGTTCACCGGCATTTGAGCCACATCGTGTGATTTCCAACACTGTGGCATTTGTGACAAGCAAAGACTGTGATCAGACTGCACTTATGTGCAGTCTGATCTGAGCCTTCGCTTGTCACATCAGCCCTCTATGGAAGTGGCCTAAGCCAGACAGCCAACAGCAAGGTCTCTGGTTACCCTGTGTGACTGAGAAGGATGATCTGAGTATCATATGATAAAACAGCCAAATTGTTGGAAATCACATGATGTGGCTCAAATGTTCATTTTTTTTTCAGGTATCTCGCCATGAATCTTGGCCACTTGTCGGATACCAACGTCACTCGTGCATCATCTTTCTTCATTGAAGATATTCTTCTCAGCAAACCCAAACAGCTATGTCGGGACTATGGAAGCCTGTCGGCCCTCATTCGCCCCACACTGCCGGCGGAGTACGGATATCATTGTATTCCTACGCCGCCAATGTTCTTTCCTCATATGTTATCACACGTTCAAGGCTTGGCAGCAAAACATTCAGAACATCCATTCTTAGTGCCATCTTCGGGTGAGTGTTATTATCATTATTATTATCATTACAACTATTATAATTATTATTATTATTATTATTTCATTATCACCTATCGTCCTCGACCTCAAGGAAAATTCTTGACAAAATTGAATTACAAAGTTATAACAGAAAAAAAATGTGTATTAGTTCTGCTGTTTTTCTTCCTAAACATATTAGTTTTCATTATATATATAGGTTGTTTAGTAATATTGGTGAAATTAAGCCAAGTCCAACTATTTGTGTTGAACTATATAATCAAGCTATGAAATGATGAGGAAAAAAAGTATTTCCGATCTTTATACCCATACCTTTTTTCGGCATTTTAGTGGAAACACACACAATTTTTTTTTTATCTTTTTAGACCTAATGATACATAATCTTCTTTCCAAGTGAATTAGCCTAAATAAATTGACTTCAAATATGTGTTTAGTACGAAAATAGATATTGTACCCTGTGTTTGGTTGGTTGGTTGATTTGATGCTTAACGTCTGTACCCTGTGTTTGAAAAATAAATTTGAAAAAAAATATTTCACTTCACGATATTTCAGCTATTTTATTCTATATTGTTTACTTTTCTTTACTTTACCTTACGTTATCATATAGTGTTGTTATATGCATATTACAAACTTTTTAGTTACATCCCTTTACTTTCATTTTTGTCTTTTATCAAACCCGTTAATCAGCACCTGTCAATATCGTGTCTTCATTTACAAATCATTTTGTTTTTGAATTACTCATTGTACGAGGGACAGGCTAGTAAAAAAATGAAATTCATCTCCAACTGCTTGGGAAAAAATCTTTGTTCTTCTACGAAGGGACTCTTATGGTCAGAACCTTGCTATGTGAGGAAGTTTTAACTTAATAAGAGCTATTATAAATTCATCTACCTTTACAACCCTTGAAAACAAGTATTATATCTTATTCGTATACAAACAGACCGAGTAAACAAGCCCATGCTTACTTGTATTATCATATTTGGTTAGTTGAATTTATTTATCACAAACAAGAAGGTGCCGATAAAGATGGGTCTTATCCCATTACCGAATCTTATGATAAAACAAGACAATATGACTGTCTAAGACTTTTCTTAATACCTTATAAGTAGTCTCCTTGTTTACTTAGATCACCCTGAATTGCCTCGTAATCACGCTGATAGCGAGGAAATACTGATACTTTGGGATACTTAAGCTTATGATAAGTGACTCTCAAGTAAAGGTGCATGACGATCAAGATGAATACTGACGAAGATGGGAGGCTTAACTATTGTCTATTCTGTGTTGAAGTAGTGGTAGTAGTAAGATTGTTATTATACCCCCCCCCCCCCACACACACACTCCCCCACTTCCCGCAAAACGTAGTTTCAGGGGGGGGGGGGTATATTGTTTTCAGCATGCCCGTCTTTCAGTCAACATTTGAGTTTTTTTGCTACATAATTTTGGTATCAAGTTAGTTGTACTTACTTTGGTTTAATCAATATTTTATTCATACAAGATTCGTTGACAAACGTGTTTCATTTATTATTATTATTATTATTATTATTATTATTATTATTATTATTATTATGTCAAACCTTATACAAGGCATAGTTGTAAGGATGGAATAACAAAGATATATATATTTTTTTTGTTTTGTTTTGTTTGTTTTTAATCATATTGCCAAATACCGAAAATCGAGCAACGTGGTTCTAAATAGCATTCATTTCCAGACTAGAAGCAAGAGTTATCAACTCCAATAAATAAATAAACGCTCTACAAATTATTTTGTGCCGGGTTAGGCAATTTCGATAATGTGGTGTTTAAGCACAGTTTTTTAAACTATGAGGTGTATCCTTTCTTTTGCCTGTCAGTATATTTTGGCATACTATAGTGTCAAGACTTATGTAAGTTTCCGCATCTTTTCGTTGTCTTTTGCCAGGCAAGTATCTAACCCAGCAGGAACAGAAGGTTGAATCAGCCTTGAATCAATCTTGATTCAACGTCATCAAGGTTGATTTAATGTTGATTCCACCTTATGTGCTCAGTGAGTTTTAGCTTTCTCGGGTTACGTGTCGCGATGAAGGTTTATCATTAGCTTGTTGTATTCTGATATCCCCAGTTAGCTATTTTTAAGTAGCTTTCAAGCCACTTAACACCCTATGTGTTTGCATACATTAAAGGCAATTAAGGACTGATACGAGAGGCGCGAGACACCTTAATTGCCATTTGGTCGTCCTTGGCTTTGTACGAATTGTTTGTAACACCCAATCGGGACACCTTCGTTATTGTCCCTGCCAAAAAAAGCTTTATAATTCATGACGTAATGTATTGTTGGGCTGATACCCGCATGCATTATGGCATGTGATAAAGAAAATATTCTAAAAATCTAAGCTTTTGTTATTTATGAAAAAGAAAAACAAATTATGTCACCGAGGGCCTGATAAGGTCGCCATTAAGACGACAAAACCCATGAGACTAAAATGTATTAATCCTTATACCCAAGAAAAAGGGGGTAGTGGTTTTATAGAGTTTATCCTTTCACTGTAAAAAAGATACGTAGATTTTACAGTGGAGTAACCATGGTAACTGGCAACCAGCTGCCAGTCCATTTCCCGTTGTTTTCACGAGCGCCCGAAAACATTTGCAGGAATCATCACGCAGAGTAGGGTAGAAGTTAACCCTTCAACACTATGAAGGTATTTTCGAGAGCACGGTAAAGATAACCAACAACAGCAGCTACAAAAATACCACCAACACCGTATAATAATATTAATGATAATAATAATTATAATAATACAATGTTATAATAATAATAATAATAATAGATTGACAATAAATACGTATTCATTGGAGGCTAGAGTTATTAATTTAATTTTTTTTTATTTTTCTTGACTTCATAATTATCGCTAAAACCATGTTCTTTTCTTCTAGGTTTCCCGTTAGCCCCAATATTTCAACACGACAGTCCGGGAAAGCATTGTCGACGTCGGAAGGCCCGGACGGTCTTTAGCGATCAGCAGTTAAATGGGCTGGAGAAAAGGTTCGAATCCCAAAGATATTTATCTACACCAGAGCGGGTGGAGCTAGCTAGTCAACTTAGTTTGTCAGAAACACAGGTAGGACAATTTTTGTCGAGCTTGCAAGAAGATGTTAGAGCTTCTGATAAGATGGAATTTTTATGATAATTCTGAGATAATTATCATAATTATTGGTATATTTTGTGACCCCTCAGCAGAACGTTTAAAGATAATTTTCCTTATTTATTTATAAAAAAAATATATGTTGTGATCCCTCATAAGAACAGTCTCATTTATGTTGTGATCCCTCATTAGACCTGTCTCATTGAGACATTTCTACCCTCATTAGAACCGTCCCATTGAGTCATTGAGACGGTTCTCATGAGGGATCACAACATATTAGACGGTTCAAATGAGGGATCACAATACACATTTTTATATTTTTCTTCTTTTTTTCCCCAATTTTTAAGGTAATTACGGTAATCAGTCTAGGTGTTTCAATTTTCAGAATTTTTACGTTTTTTTTTTTTTTTTCAAGATCATTGTAAGGTTGAGAAAACCCTTTTTTCCGATAAATATGAATTTAAAAAATAGTTACGCAAAAACTGCAAATCAGCAATCTTATAATAATTAAATAAATTGCCGATTTTTATTCGGTATATCATGCATCATTATATAATCATCATTTCGTGAAAGTCCGCGGCAAAGCATCATATGCGTACCTTGAAATATTAGTTATTTTTTATTATTATTTATTTATCTGATAATAATTGTTGATTAAATATCATAACTACGAATAATTGTGAACTCCCCGGGCGGAACGACAAGAAAATATACAAATGGGTGATATTATTTTCATTATCATTTCGCAGCCTCTGCAGTCTTCAGTCTTTCATTAAACACTCGCCACACGAACACTGCAGGGCGGAGGCTGCCCATGTTAATATTTACGAAAGAGTTCACGGAAACAGGAACTGTACGGTTAATGCGGGCAGCGAAGTCTCAGATCAGCCCGTGCATCCGCGCGGGCTGATCGGAGACTTTTCTGCCCGCAGGATAATTCCATAGACCTTGTAGCATATATATAGGGAAAAGTAAAGAATATTGTCAGGCTGCACGGACGTGTTGACTGATCAAGGTCTACGCTTGCCTCGCAGTTTCTAAGGCATACTTTCTCATGTTGCGGCTAATATGTCTAATTGGTTGCCATTTGTGGCAATTTTCTCGTCATTTGAAGGGCGTCAGGTGCGAGAATGGAAAATGCGTTAATTAAGCAGAAAATGTGACAAACACGTCGGAAATGATATCAAATACGTTTACAAGAACACCCTGTTTCAAAGTTTCTTCTTTGCAAGATCAGATTCTGCTAGGCGTTAACCGATAAAAACGTTAATTGATCGACAAAGCGGCGACAGTTAGTGGAACGAAATACGTACTTTGTCTGACTGTTGGCACGGTTGCCGTGTCCAAGAAACGTGATTCCTGTTCTACAAAGTTATATATTTGTATTACTTCATGCTGGCCGCCTGGTCTGGAGACAAAGGCAGCTAATGTCAAAATATCATGTGTTACAGGCCTTCGTTAGTAAGAATCAGAAGGATTCGAACACAAATCCTCCCGCACTCCAAACCCTACCGCATCTGAGTAAGTGGCAGTCGCTAGAATACACTGTAAAAAATCCGTAGATTTTACGATATTATACCTGGCAACCAGCTGCCAGTTCATTTCCCGTTATTTTTACGAGCGTCTGCCTGTAGAACATTTTTTGAAATCACGATATGGTAGACGAAAACTGACCGCACTCAAAAATACTTTTATAGTGTTGAAGAGCTACATGACCAAAGCAATACCTATCGTTTTATACACTACTCTGCGCGATGATTCCTGCCCACGTTTACGGGCGCTCGTAAAAATAATGGGAAAGGTCTGGCAGCTGGTTGCCAGGTAGTCTACTGTAAAATCAACAGTTTTTTTTTACAGTGTACTTAATCAAGTAAACAAAGGACCTCCGTGTTTTTGTTCGTCATTTTCACAAAGGGGAACAACTTTTGTGACTTCCTGTTTGCTTCACTGGACGACGTACGCTTCCAGAATGGGACCTACTCTTAAAGAAAAGAATTTGCTCCTAGAGGAGCAAATTCTTTCCTTTAAGAGTTGATCCCTACTGAGAAGAGTAACAAAGATTAAATGAAAATGGCAGAGTAGCTTAGCCTGAGTTTGTACATTCACCCTAAGGTAAGGATAGTATTTGCGGATAGATAACTCATTAATTGGCTTTCTTTTCAGGTGAAAACCTGGTTCCAAAATCGGCGAATGAAGCATAAGAAAATGCAGAAGAAAACGCATAATGGCGATGAAAATGATCTCTCAGATCATCACGAGGAAAGTGATGACGTCAGCTTTGATGACCAATCAAATCTTACTGACATTCGTGAAAATGTAACAGTGCCAAATAAACTTTGTAGTTATGACGTGGAAAGTTTAGTTAATCACACGTCATCACGCAGGCATGGCGATGATGGCGCATGCTCAGATTCTGAGGCGGACAATGAAGAAATCGACGTGGTAGAATCAGACACATAAAGTTATGAGATGAAAAATAAACTCTTACAAGCATAATGAGCTGTTTAAATGCGTTTAATTTGCAAACACGATGGTCAAATTAACTCGTGTTTATCAATTAAACAGCGAAACTGTCACATCGGTGTTTAGCCAAAGTCAATGACTGGATGACTGTGGTAATGAGTTCTAAATAATTCGGCATTTTCTTCAGTAAGCCTTTAAGCCGGAAATGCCTGAAACTACCCAATCGGAGCGCCGCTCGGCCTATTCCGTGATTTCACGGAATTGGCCAAGCGGTGTTCCGATTGTAAAACTACCGTATAGTATTTCAAGGGCTCTGACATTGCTGTTTGATTCAGCTCAGATGTTTAGTGCTTATACGCGTGTTCAGGCTTTACACCAGTGTTGAAGAAATGAACCGCATTCAAAGTTGTGTTGAACTCTGTTTGAAATGGCCAGTATTAGCATAATTAATTCAAAGAGAGGGAGAAAGACTATTCGGAGACTGGCTGATACTGAACGTGCTACTCAGTGTTTTCTAGAGGAACATTTGATAGAACAATTATAAGATGATATTCAACAAAGCTTTAGGATAATGTTGACAAGGAATTTAGGATAGCTTTGAGACAATTTTATCTTTCCTCCGCGAAACATATATTGTGGCTCTAATCAGGACGGGTAAAAGCGCCATTCCAGCTCCAACTGGAAATGAAAAAAAAAAAAAAAAAAAACACCTCAAGTTTCCGCAGAAAGCCAAATATATAATAATGCTATTTGACGCGTATAAGCGAAAAACTTATTTATTCACAGCATTTGCTTTGAAGTGAAGTATACATGCATTGTGGAGTTATTATCAAACTCCTGAAAGTGGCCGAAGCAATTTCGGTTTGGCCACTTAAGGAGTTTTGTAATAACTTCATCAGTTTATATCTAAAAAGGCTAAAAGTTTGGTCTATTATGCTTTACATACTTAAGAGTCGAATAGTATTGTAATATTTTGGAAAACCATTTGAAGAAACTTGACTTTTTAATTTGCAGTTGAGTTTGGAATTGCGCGTTTACTGGGCGTGCTAACTACATTCACTTCTTCGGGGCTATTCAAAATGAGTGGCACAAAATATGTTTTTACTGAGAATGCACCGAAATTATTTTCAACTGACATCTTAACCCGGTATTTTCTGGAGCTCTGAATGTAGAACGTGTTCAGCAGCGTTACATCAGTATTTATTCCACGTGTTTGACAATGGCCAGTAATTTTATAATGTATTAAAACTTATGTGCTATGATGACAAATGGTTGCTAAAGTTGCTATAAACATGATAAATGTGTTGATAATTGGAGAAGATATTGCCTGAAAACCTTTTATTTAGATTTTGTGAATTCGTTACTATTTTATTGCAAGAGGCGTAGTTTAAAACCGGGAATGGAATGGAATAAATGGATGAGAAAATTTACATTCCAGTGGCTACAGTTTGCTTCCAGATCCTGAGATGGTACTCTTACAAAGGGAGAAAATTCTTTCTTGTAAGAGTGCCATCCCAAGTCCATGGAGATTAAACCTGCCAGTTTATTTTATTCCACTCCACATCATTTCATTCCATTCCATTCCAGGTTTTAGACTATGGCTTTGTAAGGGCAGCTTTGCAGTACCAGAACAAGATGACCGCAAACGTGAGACGCCCACAGTTTACCACCACCTTTTTTTCTTTTGTTTTTTTCCTCGAAGATTTTGGTTGGTTGGGTGTTTTGGATTTAACGGCCATTTGAGACAGTATTTCAGTCTGTATCTCCCAAAGAGAGGGAGAAAGAAAAGAGAAATGATAGGCGAGAGAAAAAAATAGCCAAACAACCCGCACCTACTGCAAGCACAGTAGGCACTTGCTCTTCTATTATCCATATTAGTAGGAAGCCCCTGCACTGAAATTTACCCATCACCATCAACCGACCGCAGCAACCCCCTCTCTCGAAGATAAAAAATGGGAGTACTGGATTATCTCCCGTTAACAGTGAAATTAAGGTGAAAAGGACGCAACTCTGCATTTCATTTCGTCTCCATTCTCAAAGGTGTCAACTCTGAAAGGAAAGAATGTGCCCTGAGAGGAGCATTTTCTTTTCTTTTACAGTTGACCCAATGCTGTCAACTCTTAAAGGAAAGAATTTGCTCCTCTACTCTAAGAGCGCATTCCATCCTTTCAGAGTTGTCTCCATTTTGGAAGGATATATATAATGTCACAGAAGCTTTGAAACAGGCATAAAAACACACAAAAACAGAAAGCCTGAACCTTCTAGATCACTTCCAATGCCAGTCTGCAAGGGCATACAGTGTATGCCCTTGCAGACTGGCTTGAAAGTGAAATTGTCATATGGAATTTGTGCGATATACATGTAGCTAAAATCCATTATTTTTTCTCAAACATATGATTCTTCTCAATAATATGATTCAGTGTTCAAAGACAAACACAAAATCTTTTATTAGGGTAAAGTCAGGTAAATTCGGACAGCGGGTAAATTCGGACAGTGACATTGTTTACTTTATATGTCAGTTGTTTGGAATTAAAACAAAATTAACAGGGCAAACAGTGAAAATCCTGATGAGACGGCTCATTATGAGCCGTCTCATCTGGATTTTCACTGTTTGCAGTGGTATGTCCGAATTTACCCGCTGTCCGAAGTTTCCTGACTTTACCCTACTCCGCGCATATGGGTCTCGCCAAGAGCTCATTCTCATATGCTACTTGGTCTCGCCTATTCACAAAACTGATGCACATATTAACTTATTGTAAAAAAACAAAACCAATAACCCCCCCCCCCCCTCGGGGATGTTGCAATTCTTAACTAATGCAAATGGCATTTCGATGTAAAATAAAATGACTGTCAAATTTTGGTGATCTAATGCCATTTTTTTATGAAATTTACTGGGGTTTTTTCTGTTGTTTCTTTTTTTCTCTCAAAAAAGTGAGGGGAGGCATTTATTAGAGAGGGCGGTGTAGTTTACTTTATTCCCTCTTGTTTTTGTTTAGTGCTTAATTGTAGGTTCTGTTTATTTGCGAGAAGAGGCACAGAGAGAGAGAGAGAGACAGGGACATTGTCTTGTTGGGTTAATGTGTTATTTATTTTCTTATCTCTTTATCTGTCGGAGAAAATATCAGATTTATATTTTCATTCAGTTATGATTGCTTCAGGACTTCAGGTATAAGATAGAATTTCGTTCCCTTTTCTTCTTTTTAAGTCTTTTTTTTTTTTTTTTTTTTTTTTTTTTTTTGTAGTAGTAGTTGTTGTTTTCCATAGACAATTGGAGAGAATTAACGAGAAATGAATTTAAGATGCTAAATGGGTACACTTTCAGTGGAAGCAGCTCTGTCATTGTATGTTTTGCCGCCAGTCTCAATGGGGTCATTTCTTAAAGGAAAAGAATTTGCTCCTCTGGGAGCAAATTTTTTCCTTTAAGAATAGAACCCATTTCTCAAGAAAAGCAAACAGGAAGTCACGAAAGGTTTTCCCCTGCGTAAAAATGGCGAAAACAACATGGAGGTGTACCCTTTTACCTTAAGAACATACATTATTTAAGTCTCCTACTGATTCATCTTTTCTCGTAGAAAAGAAAACAAACAAAAAAAAAACCTTCTGAGCATCAAAATATTTGAGAAACTTTAAAACGCTATAGTAATGTGAAATTCAAAGACGAATTTTCCAGTTTATGATTCTGTAAGTACAGTGGGCAGTTACTTTTTCGTTTAGCTGCATTATCGTTCTATTATTATGACTTGATTGTTTGTTTTGCTAGTTTGTATCTTTTTATAGTCCCGCTTTGAAGAAAAAAAATGGGGCTATACTGGATTTTTTTAATCAGATAATATTATTATTTACCCAAAATTACATTTTCTTCGTGCACTTCTCATAAAATTGTTCTCCCGATAGGCCCAAGGGAACAAAACCATAACGTGTACCTCCTGACACGTTGTTTGTTATTGTTGGTTCTATTCTCATAACGCCTCCTGCCACCGCCGCTCCAATATCCATTATGCCATTATGTCGCTGAATGTCCTATGAATATTCATTACTAATAGGTAGGTCTCAACACACTACCGATCTCAATAAACTACCAATATATGTTCTAACTACCCTACCGAGATTTGCATAATGGTCCCAGCAGGAGCACAGCACTGAGACAACTTTTTGTCAACGTTCATTCCAAGCAGGCACATGATGTCGAAATGACGTCGCCTTGATGTCTCATCGACAATAGGACGACGTCATTACGACGTCATGTGCCTGCGGGGTTGTTCCAACGTTATGTATTGGAGTATTGTCCGTCTTCTGTTGCACTTTTCATTTAGCGTAGCATAATTAGTCTAGGGCGTAGCTACTTATATGCAAATACGCATGTGCGTATTGAATACAGGATGTGCATATAAATACGCATGTGCGTGTTGAAACTTTGTCGGAACGACCAAATTTCAAAATGCACCTGCATATTTGCAAGCTGACATTTTATGATTTAGACAAATTTTCTGTATCAACTGCCGAAGTGGCTGAAATTCTGTATCTCCCTTTAAGGAGTAGAGTATGAAACATGATTTTGCGTATTTTGAAATTACTCCTAGTTACGCCCCCCTTAGATTTAGCCTTCATTTTGATTTCATTTTTGATTTTTTATTTGAGCCGCAGCACGAGTAAACCAACAAAGTGGTTGTGCCCCAAGCGCAGACTCAGATCAGCCTGGGCATCTGCCTAGTTTGATCAGACTCTTCGCTAAGCACTTAAAGGGTAGCTAAGGGTCTAAGCTAGCGAAGACTCTGATCAGACTGGGCGGATGCCCAGGCTGATCTGAGTGTGCGCTGGGCGCATAACCACTTTGTTCGTTTTCTCGTGTCGCGGTTCATTTTTTTCTGATGCCAAGCAGCTATATAGTTTACATGTATTCTTTCCAGCCGGTTGTGATTTGTGTTCAGCTGAAAGTTGGTACAACACAATCTCAGACATGACTGATTTTATTGTTGTTGTTATGTTTAACATATGTTTAGAACATGGTTAGAAAATAGAAACAGTATTAAAAGTATGAAAAACAGTTTTATGGTTCGTCTTTTGTCCTTTTTCATCGTCCTTTGCTTCTTAAAATTCTGTTTTTATTTTTCTTCTTCTTCTTCTTCTCGTTCTGTTCTTTTCTTTGGAGGTTTTTGTCTTTTAGGGAAAAAATAGAGAACTCCATGATATGGCCCCAATCAAAGTATTGTATAACATGATCGCTGCTTTTGTAAAGCTTATTAACATCGACCAATCACTGTTAAGTGAGGAGTGGCTATGTAGCAAAAGTAGTTTCGGTCTCAGTAGACTATCCGAGGAGGACCCAGCGCACGAGCAATATGCATATGGCTTCTGGACACTGGCCATTGAACGCAGTCCTTGAACCTGTGTCTCACATCCACAGTCTAGCCTGAGTATGCCCAGTTTGCATATGTGGTTGTGCGCCCAGCGGAGACTCAGATCAGCCTGGGCATCCGCCCAGTCTGATCAGAGTCTTCGCTGTCCACATGGAGGTAGCTTTGACCCTTAGCTACCATTTGAGCTCTTTACAAAGAGTCTGGTCAAACTGGGCGTATGCCCAGGCTGATCTGAGTCTGCGCTGGGCGCACAACCACATTGTTGGTTTTGTCGTGTCGCGGCTCATTTGAAGATTTTGAAAACTGAACTGGACATGCGCGGTTCTTATGCATTATGGCCAGTTTTCCCACAACGCAGATTTCAGCAACGCGGTTGACAGAAACCGATCAGTCCTGATCAAACAGTGTAGCCGAAGATCAGACTGTTTCCAAAGCCGCAACGAGTCTGATCAGGGACTATAGTACTTGCCAGTTTTACACAACGTCTCCTTATTAACAAATTGGACTTGCCCAAGTTAAGGTGGATGAGTACACTTTCAGAAGAATCAACTCTGCCTCCCTTCTCAATAGAGGTCAACTCTTACAGGAAAGAATTTGCTCCTCCTCTAGGAGCAAATTCTTTCTTTCAAGAGTTGATCCTCTAGTGGAAGGGTTTCCTTTTCCAGAAGAGCAAACATAATTCAAGAGTTGTCGCCCTTAAAAATGGCGGAAAACACTGAGATGTATCCATACCCCTCAGGGTAATGGATTTTTTTTTTCCTTTTTGCCAAGTGTTCACAACGTTGTTCCCCAGGAAACTCGACTGAACGAATCGGTAAGAAGCACCTCCTGATACCATTGAAGTCTGTCCGTGTCCTCTCCAGTTAGAAGAGAAGAATGAAAATGGTTGACTGGTAGCAAGGACGTTACTTCCTTAAATATGCTGATACTGAGCAATGAATTCGCTAGTGCGTATTAAAATTATGTCGAATTCTCAATATGAATCTGCGTATTTGCATATTTGAATTCAATTCATTCTCGACAAAATTCTATAATGTTTGCATATTCAAGTATGTTTTTTAACTATTCAATCCCTTGACAAACCTGTAAGACGTATCTGCGATTTTGCAATTTCCGTGTGGGTTAGATATATAGGATTTCAGCAAGGGTGTAGCTGCCTATATGCAAATTGACAAAATTTCAATTCGCACCTGCGTATTTGAATGCTGAAACGTTGTACATATACATGTACTATGGTATTCTATTCAACCGTAATATTCTATGTTGTATGTGCCCAACAAACCCCGTAGATATTGCAAACTCTTAAGGACAGAATTTGCTCCCATAGGAAGGGCATCAAACAGGAAGTCAAGAAAGTTGTTTCCCTTTGAAAAAAAATGGCGGAAATACATAGAGGTGTACCCATACACCTTAATCCTTAGTCTACTTCCAAGCATATACATGACGTCGCACTGACGTCGATGCTACATTCTGATGTAGCATCGACGTCAGTGCAACGTCATTTCGACGTCATGTGCCCAGTAGGTTATTTCTGTACTTGGTGGCCCTTTTTCGTCTTCAAATTCGTCAGTTCCACAGGGGCTACTGAATAAAACCGTTGGCAGTCAGTCCCGTGTTAAAGTGGCCCTTGGATGCAGCATGCATTGGGTTTACGGCGCTTTTCGCACTTTAATTTTAGCTCCGCCTACTACTTAAAATAATAATCCCTTTAGATGAAATAGGCGGAAGGCATATATAGTCTCACAAAACTATACAAGTTACAACTTGAGCTGAGTTTAGTGAAACGGTACCACTACCACTGCATGCGACCTCGCGAGAATCTCCCCTGGTGAAGGGCCCGCGTGTGCGGGGACAGGACCTGCATGGATACAATGCAGGCTAGGAACAGCCTACCCGTCCGACCGTCTGATCAGCTACTTCCATATTTGTTGAAAGTCAATGGACCGCGCAGAGAACATCGTGGGCAGCTCAAATCTCAATATTTGAAACAATTCAAAATTTACCAAAACTGACAATATACAACCCAGCAGACACACAACGTTAAAACAATGACGTGTTGCTAAAGCGCAGGCTGATTTGAACCGCGACAGGACAGGATGCCCAGGTTGATCTGAGTCTTTGCTGGGCGCACATGTCACCTCGTTGGTTTTGTCATGTGGCGGCTTATTTGTCCTTTTTGCACACGCTTACAACTTGAAATTTAACATGCCTGCAGCCACAAAAAATCTACGTTCACAACACGATAGAATACTAGGATCGCCATACCCTTTACTAAACACATTTGCGTATCTCCACATTCACAAAGTTAATAAAACAATGCCTATTAGACTATGAGGTGACAAGAGGCCTAGGTGCACACATAGGATGAGTTTTTTTTTTTTCTAAAAAGTCTATTATAAGACCCGTTTATGTTTCTGTGTACAGGAAAATGTCAACGGAACATCTCGCAAAAGTTCACGAAAATATCAACGGATTTCGCCGCATTACTGCCTGTTTGATATGGAGAAATACATTCTTCGTTTGCTGATATTGCTAGTTTGATTGATGCACATGATACATAGTCATAAAGTTCGATAAAACGAAGCACCAACCTAGCGTGTGTAAACCGGTCCGCCCTATTTGGTGGGCTGTTCCGTTTCCTAAAAAGGATGTTCCAGATCTTGATCCAGACAGTGACAATAGTGCGTGTCTTTCTTGAACAGGTTGCCACATAATGCATATACATTTACTTATTTCCCTTTGGTTTTGAGGGCAGGATATGGGATCTGATTATGAGAGTTCCTGGTCTTTGCTTATCTTTTTACTTTGGGTGATATCTGATACTACATGTACAACGGAATTCTCTTCTGCGTTACATAACTGGTTTTATAATGTTCAGTGCATGGGAGCAGAAAGTTCGGTCAGCGGTCAGCTTCAGTTTATAATATATTTTTTATAGATCGCGACATAATTTATATATTTCGGCTCAGATATAAGTGCCCATAAGTTTAATATCCTTATCCCTTAATTCGTCGATTTAGACTTTTAAATCGTAACTGGGACTCGCCAAGCAAAATAGTGGCTCATAGCCTAAGCACTAACCCAAGCCCTAAATCACCTGTGCACCCGCGCAGGCTGATAATGGGCTTCGACGCTTTCAAGCACTAGAGTTTATGTATGCAAAGAGCATAGTCCCTGTTCAGATTGAGTTCATGCGCCGGTTTATGCCTTCCCCTTTCTTATTGGTTGCAGAATACTCTCGCTTGGAGAACTCAAAATTGAGCCGCGACACGACCAAACCAACAATGTGGTTGTGCGCCCAGCTAGACTCAGATCAGCCTGGGCATCCGCCCAGTCTGATCAGAGTCTTCGCTGTCCGCGTGGAGGTAGCTTAGACCCTTAGCAACCTTCAAGCACTTAGTGAAGAATCTGATCAGTCTGGGTGGATGCCTAGGGTGATCTGTGTCTGTGTTTCGCGCACAACCACATTGTTGGTTTTCTCGTGTCGCGGCTCAAATTATTGTGAAGGGGCATAATTATTGCCACCAAGGGCTGTTATGCGGTTAATTATTTCATTTCATTATGACTTTTCATAATCCACGTAAAAGTATTTGAGCCGCGACACGAGAAAACGAGAAAAACCAACAAAGTGGTTGTGCGCCTAGCCCAGACTCAGATCAGCCTGTGCATCCGCCCTGTTTGATCAAACTCTTCGTTAAGTGCTCAAAGGTTAGCTAAGAGTCTAAGCTACCTCCATGCGGACAGCGAAGACTCTGATCAGACTGGGCGGATGCCCAGGCTGATCTGAGTCTGCGCTGGACGCACAAACACATTGTTTGTTTTGTCATGTCGCGGCTCATTTCTTAAAAAGATTTGGGTCGTTTTTTTGGCCCCCATTCAAATTTACCTAAAATTTACATTTCTTTTGCTTATCATCTGAGTAAATCGGGTCATCCAAAAATGACATGGTTCCTCTTCGTGAAACCTCAAAATAGTATGATTTTAGGCATGCCTGCTTTGTTTAAATAACCTTAAAGAAAAGTGCAATAAAATGGTAAACAAAAAAAATCCAACGGATCCAAATAGAATGTGTACCAAATGATTCCCTGTGTTTTAACTAAGAAAATGAATACCAATAACAAATTAAAATTCTAAAAGGTTCCTTCAAGAGCAGAGAATACATACAGAAGCAGGAACATGGGCCATACTACGTAGTTTCGGCTAATAAAGCCTCGTCAACAAAAATTTAATGTTTGCCTATGAGCGGGACTATATGGGCAATTTATGCTGCGATAACTAGACAAGAAAGTATGAATACACCAAAGAAACGAAAGTAGCAGACTCGGTACATGACCAGGCCCCGAGGTTATAAAACTTTTTTCATGCTCAACTCAGCTGAGCATGAAATTTTACCTGCTAATAAATGGCAAATTTCTGATAATTACAGCTGCTTTCTTGCTCAGTTTGGCTGAGTATGAAATTTTCTCTGCTTATGAATATGGAAATGCCAACTGATGTTGGCATTTTCATATTTATCAGCAGAGAAAATTTCATGCTCAGCTGAGTTGAGCAAGAAAAAAGTTTTATGACCTCGGGGTCAGGGGGAAATATGCAACTCTGGAGGACAACACTGACTCAAAAGTTGATAATAAAAAGGAGATAATGATGGCTTTCAGACTCTTATTTAAAATTACACAGACAGATGTATTTCAAAATATCGAGTCTATACGACACACCAAAAGTGTAATATATGAAATAGTAAAAAAAAATAGTTATTTTGAAACTGCGAAGTAGTGTTTTATCACAATGTTTCCAACCATAACTATCGTTTTAAAACCCGCGCAAATGCTTTTGGCAGCTATGGAAACAACCGTTACTAAACTTACTGTACCCGCCATCGCCTATTTGGCGAGGAAACCGAGATTACAAACATTTGCCAGTAGTCGGAAATCATTAGTTTTATGTTTTATTTGGCATATACTGCTTCGTTTATAATGATTCAGTGTCGGAAATCCAAAGAGCTAAGAAATTAAATCTTATCAAAGTGCTGTTAATTGTTCCATCATTTTATTGTTTAAGCAGTATCCAACACATTGTATAAACTACAAAGTTGGGCAAAAATAGAGGTGCTATATGTCTGAAAATGTGTTTATGCAAGCTGTGTGGTAATCTTTTGACATGACGGCATATAATGATATTATTACGATTTGCAAGCTTTGTGGATAATTTCAAGCTAAAGTGGTGGAGATTTATGAATGTAGCTGTACGCCTAACTATCGTCTCTGTGCAGACAACTGTATCCTAACTAACGAGTTACTGTACGCTTTACTGTGATGACATATTCGTTTAAATCCACACATGCATGTTTCTTCGCGAGAACATTGTTATGGTAAAAATCTCATTTGTGATATCATAAAAATCTTTTATTATTTTTTTTCTATAGATAAAAAGTAACTACAGAACATTTATTTTGTGATAGCCAGAAAATTTTGATAACAGAAAAGCTGTTTTGTGATATCATATCGTCAGGGTGATTATTTTATGAGATCAAAGAATAAGGTTGATATTTCTATATACAAAACTATTGTGTGATATCATGATAGTTATACCATTTGCCACATTAAGATATCGAATTTATTATTTGTAAATGAGCCGCCGCATTACAAAGCCTATAAAATTACATGTTCGCCATGCGCCTACTTAGATCAGCTTGGGCACCTGCCCAGGCTGAGTAGGATCTTCTCTAAGCGCTTATTAGATAGCTTAGGTCCCAAGCTTTCTTCATGCGGAAATGTACTGTAGCAATTTTGGTCATGTGACCGACATTGTTGGAAGGAATTTTCTTACCCTTAACCAATATGTCCTCCATATTTAATTCAATTTCAATAGTATTGTTGATTGTTAACACAACGCTTTGTAAATTTGTTTATAGTAGGGGAAAGTTGTTAACTTTGGGGTAGAATTTTTAACATTTGGGTTCGTAAATTGGTCAATTTTAGGGAAAGGGTGTTAGTTTGGGTGTGTGTGTGGAGGGGGGGGGGGGGGCGGGGGAGGAGGGTAGATGGACAACATAATGGTTTGTAAATTTGTTTATTTTAGAGGATTGTTGTTAGTTTTGGGTTAAATTGTTAACACTTCGGTTTATTTATTTGTTTCTTTCAAGGAAAAGCTGTTACTTTTGGGATAGAATGTTAATACTACGTTACTTAAGTTTGTTAACTTGAGGAGAAGGTTGTTAATTTATTTTCTTTTTTCTTTTTCTTTTTTTTTTCTTTTTTGCAGACTGCTAACATTATGGTTTGTAAATTTGTTAAATTCAGGGAAAGGTTTTTATTTTTATTGTTACTTTTTATTTATTTTTTGTTTGTTTGTTTTTGTTTTCGTTTTGGGACTGGGGAGTTAGGTTAGAGATTGTTAGCATTTTGTCTTGTAAATTTGTTAATTTTAGTGGACATTACGGTTTGTAAATTTGGTTAATGTTAGAGGATGGTCGTTAATTACAGGGTACTCCACTTGTTGATAGTGGGGGAAGGATGTTACTTTTGGGGAAGACTGTCAACATTACGGTTTGTAAATTTGTTTATTGTAGGAAAATGTTGTTTATTTGGGGGGGGAGGTTGTTAACATAACGGTTAGCAAATTTGTTAATTTTAGTTGCAGGTTGTTTATTTCGTGGATACATTGTTTACATTACGGCTTGTAAATTTTTTCATTGTATGAAAGGTTGTTAATTTGGTGATAGAGTAATATCATTACGGATTGTAAATTTGTTAACTGTATGGGAAGATTGTTAATTTGGAGATAGAGTGTTATCATTACGGTTTGTAAATTTGTTAACTGTATGGGAAGGGTGTAAATTTGGGGATATATTGTAAATTTATTGGATTTAGGGAATAGTTGTAAATTTTGATGTAGATTATTTACATTACGGTTTGTATATTTGTTTATTTTAGGGGAGTGCTGTCACTTTTTGGGTACACTGTGAACATAACGTTTAACTTGTCAATTATAGTGGATGGCTGGTTATTTAGGGGTGGATTGTTTATGTTAAGGTTTGTAAATTTGTTAAATATTAGGAGGGGCAGTAGACTGTAATATTATGGTTTGTGAATTTGTTGTAAATTTAAGGGAAGGTTCTTAATTTTGGGGAAGATTGTTAACGTTGCAGTTTGTAAATTTGTTAATTAAAATGGTTATTTTTAAATCAAAGGGTAGATTGTTCACATTATGGCTTGCAAATTTGTTTGTTGATTTTTGGGGATAGATTTTAAACATTACGGTTTGTAAGTTTGTTGATTTAGGGGAAATTGGTTACTTTTGGGGTAGATTGTAAACATTACGGTTTGTACATTTGTCAATTTAGGGAAAAGTTGTTCATTTGTGGGGTAACACTAAACACTGTGGGTTGTATTTTTGTTTAACTTAGGGAAAGGTTGTAAATGATGGGAAGACTGTTAACATTTCGGTTTGTAGATTGTTAAATGGGATTGTTAAAGTTTATAGGATTATTGTTAATTTAAGGGTGGATTTTTAACATAAAATATTGTAAATTTGATAATGTTGGACAAAGATTATACATTGCGGTTTAGAATTTCTGTAATTTAAGGAAAGGCTGTAAAATTTGGGGTAGATTGTAAACATTTTGATTTGTGAATTTGCTAATTTTAGGAGAAGGTTGTTAGTTTTGAGATAGACTGCTAACATTAGGGTTTGAAAATTTGTAAATATTTGGAGAAGGTGTTGTTAATAATGGATTAGACTGTTAACTTTACGGTTTGTAAATTTGTTTAGTTCAGGGAAACTTTGTAAATTTTGGGGTAGATTATTCACTTAAAGGTGTGAAAATTTGTTAAATTTAGGGAAAGGTTGTTAGTTTTGGGATAAATTGTTAACTTTATGGTCTGTAAACTTGTTATTTTAGCGGTAGCGGTAGCTGTAAACTTTGGCCAAGTCAATTGTTGACTTTAGGGACTGTAAATTTGTTAACTTTATGGGCAGATTGTTAACTATGGTGTAGATTGTTAACTTTGGGGTTAATTGTTAACTTTCGGGTAGATTATTATCTTTGGGGTTGATTGTTAAAGGTTGGTGAAGGTTGCTAACTTTGTGGTTGATTGATAACTTTAGTATTTGTAAATCTTTTAATTTTAGATGCAGATTGTTAAGTTTTGGGTTCTACGACTTTTGAACGCATACTCTCTCAAAGATGATTGTAAAATCGTTTCAGTTTAAAGTACGGTAATATGTTAAAGAGGATAAGCTAGTTCTGACTTAAACCTGTTAGTATTGTTTGCGGGTTTTCACTGAAAATATGAATACGCCATTAGGCTGATTTTCTTTTCACTATTTACCGAATAGGACAAAAGCGGAGCTTAACGGCTTACAAAAAAAAATCAACAGTCCGGTGTAATTAAAAGATTTGAAATGATAGTTTTGTCATTCTCTGGTCAGGCAGAATGGTCGAACTATTTAAATACCGTAATTGTTAAAAAGGTGGGTCAGAATTAACTTACTCCTTGCACAAAAGGTGTTTAAATCTTGACTGACAGCTCGGAATATACGGGTCAAAAACAAATCTTTCGTTCGTTTCATAATTCAGTATTTTACTCGGAACATATGGAAGAACCGTCTCAAAATGATCAAATAGTGCCATAAGATTGCCACAGTACCATTATTATTATTATCATTATTTCAAGTCAGAGTTAGCCATTAGAAACAAAGTTACTATCTAAATAGCTATTGTTAAATGAGTTATAAAAAGTTAAATCCTTTGGAAGAAAGGAATCCATCGAATAAACGAAAATAGCAGAGTCGGGTTCAACCGAGTCTGCAATTTTCATTTAAGTCATTATATTTGAGCCCGTCCAGATAGAAATCGACCTTATGACATAAAAAATCGATTTTTAGGTTTTCTGTTCTCTGAATGCGCGTGCCTTTATAGAACAAAAGGGTAAAACCGTTTGAAAATATCTTACTTTTTAAGGATGTTATGGCAGTTTTAAACACACTGGTATCTAATGAAATTGGCCAGAATTAATAACGTTACGTGACGTCACGTTACACTGTTATGGATAACGCTATTACCAAATGTTTTCCCTTGAAATGCATATCATTATTATTAACGTTAACACAGCAAACGCATGTAATTAGTATGAGTAACTTTTCCCGTAACCCAGCTCTAGACTTTGGTCCCACCCTGGGACATGCCTCTTGGGGCAGGTGGAAAAGATGGAAAGATTTTGATGCAGATAAATGTCATACCAAGTATGATCCCTTTACCTCGAACGGTAATCAAGAAATATATTTTCCGAAAGCAGCATTAACAAAAAATATACTTAATATATGGACTGACCGACATGCTTAAGTATTGTCGCACGTACGGACAACCCGGAAACTTCATACCTCCGTTTCTCCTATGGCTTCGAGTGCTTAAAGCAAAAGAAAAATCTTTTGATGTTTTGAAATTTAACAGTTTCTAAAGATGGCTAAGCAATGAACTTAAAGTTTGTAATTTTCTTTTTAATAAAGCAAAGAATTTGTTGTTCTGTTCCTATGCCAGAGTCCTTCAGCAGCATTTTAACTTTAGGGTAGACCGCATTTCGAAAGAGCTACTTCGTCCGAGAAAGCAAAAACAAGAAAGTCACAAAAGTTGTTTCCCTTTGTAAAAACGATGGGAAATCATAGACATGTACCATATGCCACGTCACAAGAATTATCACTTCTACTTTGGAGCATCTGTTCACCACACAACTTACCAGGTCCAAAGGCCGATATTGATACGAAGGCTGAGTTTATTTGCATACAAATGATTGCATGCATGTTCTATTAAAGTCTCCATATTCCTATCAGTTGTAAAATCGCCTAAACACAAATTGTTATGAAAATCAGTTCAACTTTCATGATTGGTGACAAAATGTGGGTTGATGAGCATTTACTCTGCCAGATAACTGGCAAAAAAATGAAAACTGTCTAACTGCTAAGCAAAACACAATTTCTTGTTCTAGTTTCTCGTCCAGCAATGCAATATAAACAAGGGTAAGACAATAAATTGGGTTCCAGGCTTGAATGTTGTATTTTTACCATTTTTTTAAAGCTAAAAAACTCGAAAGGAGGTCCTTTTACTTGCCAGCTTAAAAGGCTCATTTTCAACCTTTTTATGTGAAATTCAGTGGCGTTTTATTACGAGTTCCTCCCCTCCACACCTATGCCAGCTTTTGGTTAAAACAGATTTCTTGATCATATAGGCGTCTCTTTAGAAAGAGGACGTGGTTTTATATTTTCTAATTGATTGATTGATTGATTGATTGATTTGATGCTTAACGTCCATGGTAAACAGCTATGGTCATGTCGGGACGGTTTTATAATTTCTGTGTCCGTAACAAAAACATAATCGTCACTATGATATTAGGTATGGACTTTGAGTTACCAAACTGCGGAAAACCAAACAAATCACAATTTTAAACGGAAGTAAAATATCATTTTTTTTAATTTATTAAAAGCCCCATTGCTCACTCAGCATGAAATATCTTATCGTTAGGTGTCCCTGCAAGCTTCTCACTACAGTTTCGCCCCCCGAGTTTCGCCATTGATTATTATCTTTGAAGGATCAAAACGTCCTTGAGCTTCCCATAGAAAAAGATTTAAAAAAATAACTAGGTCATTTTAGTTGCCAACTAAAATGACCTGCTATCGATTTCACAAGCTTTATCATATGGTAAAAACACAAGGTAAAGGAGGTAAAGATGCAAGGTACAGGCGTTTAACAGGTGATAAAAATACAATGTACAAAAATGTAAGGCAAGGATCCCACTGATTTATTTCATTGCTTAACGGGGAACCAGAGACAAAGACCGTATTTCAACGAAGAGACATAGTTTTTCAAAATACCTTGTTCCTTCTTTTTTGCCAGTTATATGATACAAAAAAGCATATCAAATGACATATTAGCACACATTCTGAAGGCCGTACAGTTTTATAAAGATTTGTATTTCGATGGTTTTTACCACTGGTAGGACTATGGAGACTTTAATTTATTTACAAACTATAATCCACCAACCACAAGCAATAAAAACAGGGAAAAGATAAAAATAAACAAAATGTATACATGTAAGCTTAAGGAAAAAAACAAAACAACCAGATGGACTTTTGACTTAAAATCGCAATTTTCATCTCATTGGACAATGGATTGTAAGTAGATCAAAATGATTCAGGATCTCCGAAAATGTGTTAAAATTTGTAAGCGTTTTGTCTTCCACCATTTAGCTAGATACATTAAGATTCAGACATTTCTTTATGCCGCCCTTTGCCGTTTGTCACCCGGCATTCGTTAGCGCTAACAGGCAGGACAGGGTTGATTTATTGACTTTTTTTTGGTGTGTGTGTTGGGGGGGGGGGCGTAACGGGGGGGGGGGGGCGTAACGGCCCTTTGAGACAGTATTTCAGTTTCTATTATCGGGCCGCCTCGCAGAGATAGGGAGAAAGAAGAGAAATGAATGGAGAGAGAAATAAATGCCCGAAC
Organism: Ctena decussata; assembly: GCA_963989385.1. Classification (NCBI taxonomy): domain Eukaryota; kingdom Metazoa; phylum Mollusca; class Bivalvia; order Lucinida; family Lucinidae; genus Ctena; species Ctena decussata. The sequence continues at coordinate 39,209,562 of OZ022504.1, read as the reverse complement.
AACCCCCATCCGCACCTACTGCAAGCGCAGTAGGCCCTTGTCCTACAATGTTCCCAATCAGTAGGACGCCCCGGCACTGGAAGAGTGGGAAAAATTGTATTGCAAATTTACCTTCGACCTTGCAGTCTGTGGTATAGAAAACAAGCAGTGCATGAAAACTTGAAATTGCTTTAACACAAGATGTTATCTACATTTTGTTTGTTGTCTTGCAGTTTAGATTGAAAAATTATAAACAATGTCAGTGAATGCATGAATACGCTGACGATGTTTGTATACCTAAAAAACTATAGGCTTAGGGTGCTTTCTTTCGGTTCGGGATTTTACTTTTGATATATTAACATAATTATTATTATCCGAGATTGAAAATTATTTTATCTAGATCAAAACTGAAAATTTATGAACATGAACTAAACCGGGACCAGAACTGTCGCAAGTCTCAACATTTTTACGCATCTGCGAATAAAAGACTTTTTTCCATTTATTAAATTCGGTTTTAAAAGCAAACTGCACTTTTGGTGATGCATACTGCTCCAAAGAATCATATTTCCGGATTCCTGGCAACAAACATGCGCCTACGGTGGTTTCACCCACTATTAATATTCATATTCAAGTTCAATCACATGCCGTGTGAAACAGCGGGAAAATTGTCTGACGTAACGTCAAACTTTGACGTCATTTATCTCAGTTTAACGTCGCGTGTCATAAGGTCGATTTCTATCTGGACGGGCTCATTTCTTAGATACACAAAGCGTGATTTAGAAATAACTAAATTCAAATTCAAATGAGAGATGACGCATTTGGCATGTGCAAACCGTAACAGTATTTTAGATATGTCAGGATGATGGGATGTGATAATGCGAGTCTATGACGAAACATAGAACGACAAAACATAGAAAAGCCAGAACATAGAAAAGACAATACATAGAAAGACTAAACATAGAAATAAAAGATAGAAAAAAGATCGAAATATCATCGAAATAACATCGAAAAAATTCAGACACATCGAAAATTTTATTTACAACCATTTTACGACAACAATATTTTTTTTTTTATTTCCTAAACAAGGATCTAGTAGAACTGTACGCCGCGGTTTCAAAGTCTGATCTAAATGTTTGGATTTCAATGCTCATGCCAATTTGTCTTTGATAATTTTAAACACAACTGTATATATTTCACAGTAAAGCGGTCAAGTAATTATTGTTTTCACACTTTTTGTTCTATTATTGGTCGTTCTACTATTCGTCGATCTATTAAATGTCCCATCTATGTTTCGACATATCTATTAAGTGTCGCTTCTCTCTTTTGTCTTTCTATGTTTCGTCGTATACCGGATAATGCAAGCCTGTGTGCAATCGATCCCCGTTTACGGTTGAAAAGAGTTCTGCATCCAGCAGGAATCGAACCCGGGACCACTAGATCAGCAGGCCAGCGCTTAACCCTCTGAGCTACCGCCCAGCAGACACATGACGTCGAAATGACGTACTGACGTTCATGCGACGTGATGACGTCGCATCGACGCCAGAACGACGTCATTTCGACGTCATGTGCCCGCTGGGCGGGTCTCGTTTCGTTTTGAGAAATAGACTGAAAAAAAGAGAGAGAAAAATTCAACCTGTGACAGATCTGTGAAATGTCAGTTTGTGTTGTGGTGGTATTTGTGAGATTATTTGCTAAGAGACTTTATTTAAATATTTTCATTACATCACACCCTCATTATCCATTGACCAGTCCCCTACTAATGTATGAGCCGCGACACGAGAAAACCAACAAAGTGGTTGTGCGCCCGGCGTAGACTCAAATCAGCTTGGGCATCCGCCCAGACTGATCAGAGTCTTTGCTAAGTGCTTAAAGGATAGTTAAGAGTCTAAGCTACCTCCATGCGGTAAGCGAAGACTCTGATCAGACTGGGCGGATGCCCAGGCTGATCTGAGTCTGCGCTGGGCACACAACCACATTGTTGGTTTTCTTGTGTCGCGGCTCGTATATTATAGAGGTCCTAATTGCAATTTCATCCCCTCTGATCCCTAGGCAAATACCTTATTCGCCCTCTTGCTGTATTCTGCTTTCACTTCAAACTTTGGGTAATTATCACAACTTTTTGCCACCGTTTTGCCTACAATGTCACGCAAACAATTACAATTTTTTGTCCATAAACGGAAAACGACATAATCTATGTCAACGGAGTGCTCTCATTTTGTATAAACAGGCCGCGGTATACAAAAGATTTGGAGGAGTAAGCGGGGTAGATGATATGTTGGGGATTTGCCCTAGGCGGTTTTAACAGTTTAGTATTGAGGAGAACAAACGACTCTGCGGAAATGAGTTGTGTTGAATCATAATATTGATGTATGTTATTATTACTTCGAGGGCGTAATATGTTTATTGGAGACAAGGTCTTTGAACAACACGAAAAAGAGATGGCAATATTTTAAGGTGTATCGTGTATGGGTGCGCCATCATGTTTTGCCACCATTTTACGAAAGGGAGACAACTTTTGTGACTTCCGAAGCGGCTGTTTGCTTCCCTGGATGACATAGCCCTTCCATAGATGAGGTTAACTCTCAAAGGAAAGAATTTGCTCCTAGAGGAGCAAATTCATTTCTTTAAGAGTTGATCCCCATTAAGAAGGGAGGCAAAATAAAAATAGTAGAGTTGCTTCCCCTAAAAATGTTCCTATTCATCTCAATATTTTGCCTCTGCTTCATCATGGGCAACACGAAAAAAAGAAGAAGAAAAAAAAGATGGAAGAATGTTAATATTTCCGCTCCCATCATGCCCATCACTTTGCCGAGCCGCGTAGCGCAATCAGTAGAGCACCTGACTTATAAGCCTTAGGTCCTGGGTTCGATACCCGGTCCGGCCACTTACTTTCATTTCTCCTTTCGCTGATTCAAGAAGGACAGTAGTCAGTTACTGGTGAAAGTAAGTGCACTTAGTACTGGTTAACCGCTTAGGAGGTCTAAGCCTGCCCAGGAATAGTGTGGTTAGGTTAACTGACCGTCCCGACATGACTATAGCTGTTTACCGTGGACGTTAAACAATAACACAACACAACAAATGCCCATCACTTTAAAAACAGTTCAAGATTTTTGTACGAAATGTTTTACAAATTTAGAGCACCATAAGAAGATATAGATGGAAAAAGAACTCGCCCCTCCCTTCCCACACACAACACCACCGCCACCATGACTCAATCCTCTATTAATTCCGGTTTTGGCAGAATTATGTCTATTTAGTACGCATAACGCAAAACTTAAACCCGTTTGAACTGTTTAACTATAAAGCATCATCAAAAAGGTTGGTTGTTTTGGGTTTAACGGCCTTTTGAGACAGTATTTCAGTCGATATCGGGCCGTCTCCCAAAGAGAGGGAGATAGGAGAGAGAAATGATAGACGAGAGAAAAAATGTCCAAACAACCCCCACCCGCACCTACTGCAAGCACAGCAAGCCCTTGCCCTTCTACTATTCAAATAAGTAGGACGCCCCGGCACTGGAAGTTACACACAGCACCTTCGCACCACCCGACCACCCCCTCATCAAAAAGGAATTATAAGCTTGCGTCCAGTTTAATAAAATTTTGCGCCTTTGAATTATAGTCCCACTATTTGGCCTGTCCGTAATTCTGTGCAATGCTATATACAATACATGTATTTCATTCAGATACTAGTAGTAAAGGGTGTCACTATGGGGACTCCGGCCGGAGACTAAGTCCGCAGCCTGGGGCAGTCTCGGGCCGGGAGTCCCCATAGATGACACCGCTTTAGTAAGCTTGAAAAGGCTAGTTTGAAATAACTTAGTCTTTCTCAGGGTAAAAGTCTATGTAATATGGCATAGGAGATGTCTTAAGAGGCTATACAGTAATATGCGTCTGCTATGAGTCTCTTGGCCCTGTATCTCAAGACCTCACTATACCAGAGGCATAACTCTATAGCGTCAGTTGATGGTGTGAGTTGCTGTGGCATACTCTTGTTCAATCTGTTAAATTTCTGAGGCTTTACAGTAATATGCGTCTGCTATCAGTCTCTTGGTCCTGTATCTCAGGGCCTCACTATACCAGAGGCATAACTCTATAGCGTCAGTACTTGTTCCTTGGGGATTATAAAATCTTGTATCTCAAGATTTTAATGTTCTGGACAGAAATTATTTCTTACTAGCCTTCTAAAGCCTGACTACTACATTTGATGACGAGAAGATCTCTGCTCCCAGTGTGCTTGAACTTGTGGGAATCTAGTGGAATCTAGTGGAAGGTCCACATATCCACATTGAAATTGTGGTGCTGATGTGGGTATCTAGTGGAAGGTACACATATCCACATTGAAATTGTGGAGCTAATGTGGATGTCAAGTGGAAGGTCCACATATCCACATTGAAATTGTGGAGCTGATGTGGATGATGTGGACTTGATGTGTATGCAATGTGGAGGTTATGTGGATGATGTGGATCCACAATGTGGAGTTTCCACATGTCCACATCTACACATTAGACAAATCGGCTTACCCTGTTTCTGACAGACTGACAGAATGCATCTCAAAACCTCACTGTTACAATAATAAGAACTAGGAAGAAAAGAACAATTAACAACAGTTTAAATTCAGAACAACTTTATTTTTCCCGCTCACCTATTCATTACGACAGACAGAGGATTAGGACCGTCCCTCTGTCTTCGTTTACATAATGATCATTAGTCTTTTATAGTAAATAAAACTCTTTTGATAGGTTCCACTGCAGGTCTACTATTATTTAAATGATCTCAATGCTTTGCCATCGCTGAAATGGTTAATTTCAGAGACCTATCAATAATCAATGTCACTGGGTTTCCTCTTCAACAGTTAAAGTTGGTCTTTCATATTCGTCAAGTTTTCGTTCAAGTAGATATCTTCTTTTTTTCACTGCATACTGTATCGCCTCTTCTTCATCATAGTCTTCATCTTCTTTCAATCTGTGAGCTGTTGATATTACTTTCTTGTGGATAGGATCTTTTCTCAAAGCAGACCCGAGTGCCACGAGGTCTTGATACTTGGTAACCAGCGTTGATCTGTATTTTGGTTTCAGTTCTTCATATGCCATTTCCTCAGCTGATTCAACATCGATGTTAGGTGTCTCCTGCATGGTATTTTCCACTGTTTCATCGAACTGATCTTGATTGTCTCTGTAAGTGCTTCTCATTAGTCTATCCCAAGGACTTGTCTTTTGAATTTTCCTGCGTTTGGCTTTCTGTTTTTCCTCTTTACTAGCAGACTCACTGTCTGTCTCGACTTCTGACGGTTCTGTATCTGGATCGTCTGAGAGTTTACTATAATCATATTCTCCAAAGATATCATGTCCTTTCATTCCCTTCAAATATTTTCTGTTTGTAGTTACATCTGACACTTCTGAGATAGTACTTTCTTCGCTGTCAGACATAGTTGTAGTTGCTTTACAAACACCACTGGATGTATGTCTTCTCAGGCTGTCTGATCGAGCAAATTCACGGAAGCACTGCTTGCACTGGTATCGACCCATTAACGACTGGTTGAAGAATGAAGTTATATCCTTTGACTCTTTCTTTTATAGTCTGCAATAGATATTGAAGAACTTGTGCTAAGTTTGTAAAACCACTGCAATTCTTACAATTTTACCAATTGCATGCACTTTTGTGAACTAAATAATGTAGTAAATTGTGAAAAAAAGTGTATAATTTAAAATCAGTTTTGTTTTATTAATTCTATCAATTATTTAAATACCAACTGAATTCTAACAAACCTACATTTAGAAAACTGATACAAGTTTCCAATGTTACTCAATCGTCATAGCATTTAAAAAGTGACTAACACTTTATTTGATTGTTTTTAACTCCAGCTTGTTCCCTGTCTGTCTGTTGATATCCTCTTTAGCTCCACTACGTCTATGACATTTCTGACCCCCAGATTCATTCTTTGTCCGTCTGGAACGTCTTAAATGTTTATTCTTCTTGTGTATGTATCCTTTGAGTTTGTGTTGTTTTTCTTTCTCCTCACGACATAATGAACGAATTTCCGCTCTGCATAGTCGGCAATACTTTAAAGGTCTATCCTCTCTGAGCCTTTTGTCTAAAGCAGTTGACAATCGTTTCATGAGGTATCGAATCTGTCCAAAGGTAGAAGGATTTCTTTTTCTTTTCTGTACAACAGGAATGATAGGCAAGCCTGAAGATTCAGAAGTTAGCCCACAGTGTGCTTTTGTTAGGTTATTGGAACTACCAGACATTCTGCTTTCTCTCATGATTTTACTTGAAATGGTGACGCTTGTAACAGTGTGTTGTATTTATACTTATTTCCTGTTTCTTATTCAACAAGAAATCAAACAATTTTCTTTTTTTATTTAATTTGCCGCCTGAAATGTAACTTAATTAAAGTCTTTCCAGAGCTGAACTGAATATTTTTACCGGTATCACCTTTGATACTGATATGAACTTGATCAATATAAGATTTTCCTACTGGGACGTAGTGCATGTTGACAAATTCTTTGTGTGACTGCTGAGAGCGTTTTGAATTCTCAAATGGTACAACTCTCAAAATAGGGGCCGTCACGTCACCAAGGTATGTATAATCAACTACATCTGAGTACACGTACAAGCGATTATGCAATATATTTAGGTCTACTCCATATTTGAAAGCATATGATTCGTTTCCAATGGGGTTTTCTGACATATCCGGATTATCTCCAAGAGCTTGTCCAAGTGAAGCTGGAAAGCGAATCCTGACCTGGTTTGGATTTTGTGCAACAACTTTTAGACGATTTGTGCTTTTAACATAAGTAATGCTGATAGAAGCATTTATTTGTTTCATTAAAGATCCATGTTTTGTATCTATTACAGATTGCATCTCATCCACCAAATGCTGTGGAGAGTTGTAATTTCCTTCAGGAAGAAATAATTTATATTCATGACAGCCCTCTCCACTAGCACACAAATCTTTTGTCGTATCTATTCCTTGAGCATTTAATACCGGTTGGTCCAGAAATGACAAAAAGAAAAAGTTATTGTTTTCTGAAATATTGTTGACTCGAGATGGTGTAATTGATTCCACCAAAGCAACTTCCCAATTTTCGCTTTCGATATTTATCGGGTGATCTAGTCTCACAGTAAAAGAGCTTTGTGTGTTTTGAGGGAAAGTTTTCAGAGAACCATCACTCAGAAGTGTTAGATCTATAGAAGTCCTTCATGATCAGGAGATGAATTATAACTCATCAAATATCTTTAACTGCTTTGTTTTTTTCTCTTGCTTCTTACTTCTCTGTTCAAAACTAGAATGAATTCATATCTGAACATCACACTTATATACCGGATAGCATTTTGAGTTTCATATATTATTTCACACAATTCTCATCAAGATTATAGTGCCACAAAAATGCAATTTTTATTTCTTGCATGCCAGTAAAGACAAAAATATGCACTTAAAAATTTAGCAAGAAGAGTGTGCTGTACAGCACTATTTCTTCCCCGGTCGGTTACCCTATGCCTGGGAAGCCCTGGCGATTTGAAGCCATATCTACATGATCACAAGTCCTGAATGTCGCTATGGACCAGAGACCTGCCAGCGGAGGTACCTTTTACGGAACCATGGATGTTCCGACCCCTTAAGCCATAGGCTTCTACAGTTTCACATGTAATAAATAGACTTCGCATCTGCGGGCCCAAGCGGTATAACCGTTGTGCACACCAGTTCCAGTCCAGTGGTGACCGGCAAACCAGCAATATTAATATGCGAGTTCCCAATATATATACCTAAACATAAACCAGTTTACTTGAGACAAGATTGGACATTTGCATATCATATATCTAATTTCAATAAAGGTCATGTTACTATTTATAGTAACACATTTCAAAATATAAAAATTAATTAGAGAATAATAGAATCTACATTTTGGTGTTTAATTTATCAAAATCGGCCGAAAAATAACAAAGTTATTCAATTTTTCATATTATGGTGTTATTACAAGGGAGGTAAATCTGTATTGACTTTGTTAATTCTATTAATAGACAAAACAAGTAGTAGCTTTCAGAAAAATGATACAAATGAAAAGTGAATACCTGTATGTATTTATCACTTCAGTTATGAGTATATTTTGTGTTAACTACTAGCTCTAAAATAAAAGAAGCATCTTTTGCCAGGCATGTGCACTGCGCATGCGCGGAATTTGGAGGGTAAGAAAACTGTAATAACTCCAGATTCCCTTGATGGATTTTCATAATTCTTTTTTTATTGGAAAGAGCAAGTAAAAACCTACCAAACAAAATTAAAATAAATTGTCAAACTGCGCATGCGCGGAATATGGAGGGCAAGAAAACTGTAATAACTCCAGATTGCCGCAATGGATTTTTATAATTCTTTTTTTATTGGAAAGAGCAAGTCAACACCTACCAAATACTCTAAAATAAATTGTCACACTGCGCATGCGCGGAATATGGAGGGTAAGAAACCTGTAATCACTCCAAATTGCCTCAATGGATTTTCAATTTTTTTCTTTTATTGGAAAGAACAAGTCAACACCTACCAAATTTTGTTTCAAAATAATAAACCACAATATGCATGTACAGAATAGAAGGTAGGAATCAGATATAACTCAGAATTAGGATGTATGAGGAACAAGTGAACCCCTGTGCAGTTGGCATTGTAACAGTGAGGTTTTGAGATGCATTTTGTCAGTCTGTCAGTAATGGGACAGGGTAAGCCGATTTGTATAATGTGTAGATGTGGACATGTGGAAACTCCACATTGTGGATCCACATCATCCACATAACCTCCACATTGCATACACATCAACTCCACATCATCCACATCAGCTCCACAATTTCAATGTGGATATGTGGACCTTCCACTTGACATCCACATCAGCTCCACAATTTCAATGTGGATATGTGGACCTTCCACTTGACATCCACATCAGCTCCACAATTTCAATGTGGATATGTGGACCTTCCACTTGACATCCACATCAGCTCCACAATTTCAATGTGGATATGTGGACCTTCCACTAGATACCCACAAGTTCAAGCACACTGGGAGCAGAGATCTTCTCGTCATCAAATGTAGTAGTCAGGCTTTAGAAGGCTAGTAAGAAATAATTTCTGTCCAGAACATTAAAATCTTGAGATACAAGATTTTATAATCCCCAAGGAACAAGTACTGACGCTATAGAGTTATGCCTCTGGTATAGTGAGGCCCTGAGATACAGGACCAAGAGACTGATAGCAGACGCATATTACTGTAAAGCCTCAGAAATTTAACAGATTGAACAAGAGTATGCCACAGCAACTCACACCATCAACTGACGCTATAGAGTTATGCCTCTGGTATAGTGAGGTCTTGAGATACAGGGCCAAGAGACTCATAGCAGACGCATATTACTGTATAGCCTCTTAAGACATCTCCTATGCCATATTACATAGACTTTTACCCTGAGAAAGACTAAGTTATTTCAAACTAGCCTTTTCAAGCTTACTAAAGCGGTGTCATCTATGGGGACTCCCGGCCCGAGACTGCCCCAGGCTGCGGACTTAGTCTCCGGCCGGAGTCCCCATAGTGACACCCTTTACTACTGATACTGTTGAGTGGTAATGCTGGTTAACCGTTTCAGTGGCGTCCTTCTAAGGACCACTGACAGTTTACATGCTTTGCCTATTTTTCAACAAATTACTGCAGCTTTCTTAGGAAGCCAATAATGAAAATTTTGGCACTAACGTGTAGATTTATCCATTATAAGGAGGTTTTGATATTGATTTTGAACAATTATTGCATCTGCACACTAAAGGCCCCGTCACACTACAACGTTTCAGACAACGTATGCCGACGTATGAAAAATTTATCCAATACGCTGGCATACGCTGGAGATAAATTAAAAACTCAAACGGCAGCCTCTTTTGGAACGCATACATAGCGTGCTGAACGACTGTATAACGTACAAATAACTTATTCACAACTTATCCCTAGCATATACAAAACTTATAAAAGCATATAACAGCACGTTCCCAGCGTGTCTGTAGCGTTCTCGTCTTATGCCGAACGCACGCATAACGTTAGTCTAACTTACGCCAACCTTATGTATAGCGTGTTGGGGCGTGCTTCGACGATCAGATGTAAAGCGATGGCTCTCTACAACACTTTTTATTGAAGTGGACGGGGATCGATGGACATGCCTCAATAACAAAAATTAGAGGACGTTGCAGGTAGTAGCTGACTCAAGAAAACTCCATCTTTACCACCTGCATGCCTACCCTCGTCCCAGTCATTACCCGACTACCGTGCCTACGATGGTAGCCAACCTCGCTCTCGCCCAGACTCAAATGCCTCTTTAGTGGTATCCGTGGTGGCATCTGCAGCAGCTGTGGTGACATCTGAAGTGTCAACCTCCTCTCAAGCCCCAAAACGACAAACAGAAGCGGTCCACGAAAATTCCTTATTTAAAAGTGATGAATTGCTCATCTGTATCCAGTATATATAGCTGAAGCCCAGGACGCTGGCGGATATGTTACCTAAATACGCTCAGTGCGTACGTGACACGTTGAATAAGTTCTAAGGTCGTCAGACATAGGTTGAATACGTTCTGAAAACGTTCGGTATATACACATTATTATAATAGTAACTTGATCTGGAGTACTGTATCAGGTCGAGTTGATGAGCTCATACCATCGGATCACCCGAGACGCTTGCGTCGAGGGTGATCCGATGGCGATGGTATGAGCTCATCTACGAGACGTGATACAGTACGACAGATCAAGTTACTATTATAATATTTTGTTTATTATATACCTTAGGGACAGCCAACCATTCATACTTGCCAGCGCTAATGCACAGACCCGAATTCAAGCCTGCGCGGCGGAGGTATGTAGCTAGTCGTAAGACAAACGTTACCGGCTGAGCTATAGAGCCGCGCCATTTTTGACGTGTTTGTTGACGTTACGTCACTAGTCCCGTTTCTCTGGTTCTCGTTTCTGCGATGCACTTTAAAAAAAAGACGCGCCCGAAGCTGGAACTCAGACATAGCCTCGTTTTAAAGGATAGTGATACGGATTCAGAAAACGTCAGTTTGATACGACGTTCTGTATCAGATGGTCAGAAAACAGGCAGTTCAGAGGGTGTATCATTGATAGGTATATAATAAAAGTTACATATAAGTTACCTATAGGTTAGAAATACGTTACGCGTACGCTACACAATTGACCTGCTGGCTACCGACGTATGTCAACGTATGATTAACTTACAAGTTACGTGCATGAACGTACGCATAACTTACCTGTCGCGTACACCAAACTTATGACTAACTTATAAACAATACGTCGGCGTACGCTGAAAATTTTATGCATGTACAAAATTTTGGGCCGCATTCGACGTACAACAATTTATACCAACGTATGTTAGCGTGCTCGTAACTTGTTCATAACGTACCCCTAACTTATTCAACGTACACCAGCGTGTTTGCTAAATTTCTCATACGTCGGCATACGCTGATGCTATACGTCACTGTGTGACAGCCACATAACTCTCACTGATTCTCGCAAGAGGGGTAAGTGAAATTTTCGGTCATCCTAAATTCCTATATTTTTAGCTTTTTCTAGTATACTGAATTTTATTTGTCAAATATGCTTAAAATGAAGTAAAAGACTGCAGCTACTCATAGTATGCAATTATATGTAAATAAAAAGGATGCTAGCCTTATTTTTAGTCAAAAAGGTTCTAATTACCCCACCCACTTTTCAGTTTTTCAGCTGTAGACTATCTCCCCCCCCCCCCCCGTGCGTCAGCTTGTGACATAGATGAAAAATTATTTTTGTACCAATTATAGGGCGTTCAGAGCAACACATTTCAATAAAAATTTAGAAGTATACCGAAAGTTAATATTTCCTCATTTTGATAGGCAAATTTACATTACAACTGTCAGAGGTCCTTTGAATAATAGTAGGGCTAGGGCCTACTGTGCTTGCAGTAGGTGCGGACGGAGGTCGTATAAATGTTTGTTGTTGTTTTTTCTCGCCTATCATTTCTCTCTGTTTTCTCCCGCTCTATGGGAGACGGCTCGATATAGACTGAAATATTGTCTCGAAGAGCCGTTAAACCCAAAACTACCATCCAACCAATGATCATAAATGAAGTCAGACGAGATATATGTACAGTCAAAGCAAAGCAATGCTTACACAATGTCAGAAATTCAATATGAGCCGCGACACGAGAAAACCAACAAACTGGTTTTACGCAAAGCGCAGACTCAGATCTGCTTGTGCATCTGCCCAGTCTGATCAGACTCTTCGCTAAGCGCTTAAAGGGTAGCTAAGGGTCTAAGGGTCCATGTGGACAATGAAGGCTCTGATCAGACTGGGCGGATGCCCAGGCTGATCTGAGTCTGCGCTGGGCGCACAGCCACTTTGTTGGTTTTCTCGTGTCGCGGCTCAATTTTATAATCAGTATCTAGATGCGGATGTGTATGATTGTTCATTAGCAATTTGACTGACTTAAAAGACGAAAAGGCCACGGAGACACTTTCATAGGATGCTTATTTACAAAGTATACAAATCTAGCTAAATTGCAGAAAATTTCACTTGACGTTTTCAAACTCAACTAGTAAATAATGATACTCGTCGTCCATTACATTTATATTACACGATTTACAAAATCGCCGGTGTTATCATAATTTCTATTTCGATACGAAGTCCATGTGAACAGGTTCTAAAATGCGTTATCGATATAGTTTATTTACTTATTTCATATATCTCTATTATTTGTAATTTTATTTTATTATTAATTTATTTATTTATCTTATTTTTATGACAGGAATTTCTCCTACATAAAGTCGTATTTAAAATACATGATCGTTTGCAATAAGAATGAAGACGGTTTGAACTGTTGATGTTAGAATTCTGTCATTCCGTAATATTTTGAGCTTAATTTGTCTCAGTTTCTCAAGACAGACTCTTCAAACTTTGGCTGCGTTTATTTATTGTAGGACTGAAAATCGGGCTCATTGTTCACTTTTCCATTTATTTATTCATTTCTTCTTTTCAAATTTTCGACACTGAAATATTTTTCCGCAGTTGTCTCAGGAACTGTTCAAAGCAGAATTCACTGTTGTTGTTTTTTTTTATGTTAGGCACATTGCTCTTATTCTATCTTTCTTTCTTTTCGTAGTTTGATTTGTTGAAAATTTGTGTGAACTATTCAAGCTAGAATATGCAAATGTCATAATTTTCTCGGGAACTATTGAAGATAGAATCTTCTTTTTGTCTTTGTTGATGTATTTTCCTCCTCTAAGTAGGAGCACTGTTCCACACAGGAACGTGAATAAAGTTCAGGTTAAAAGTTTATGTTAAAAACCACAACTGATAAAAGTCTAGCTGGCCGACACCTAAAAACTTCTATGGAAAGTCTATGTACACGTCGGAGGGCAGCAAACAACCATTACCCCCCTGGGATTTTCTAACTGTAACTTGCGTACGTGGATTTTATAAAAACAGTTTCTTGACAGTTGTTCTATATTATCTTGTACATCTTTCAATTCTGGGACTGTCTTTACAACAGACTCAACACAAACCAATGTCTTAAGAACAAATAACCAGTCCGTACAATACTGCTCCCACAGGTTTACACTCAAGTGTGAAATAATGTCTCTCAATGAAGTAATAGTTGATTCACGGATATCATAGAAGGCTGGGCATCGTGACACTAGGTGTAGTAGATCCTCATCTCCCAAACGGCAATGACGACACACTGCATCCACTGTACTCTTACTAAAAGTCTGACGGTTTTTCTGAAGTATGTATGTGCCGGTCAGAATCCGTGCTTTTACCATTGCTTTCCTGACGTCGCTAACTGAGGAATCAACATTTCTCCAGACCAGATGGGTTGTGCCAATACGTAGGTTTTTTACAGACAGGTATTTCAGAGTTTTCTTTGTCTTATATCATTAACTAACTGAGTTGTCCAAAAAGAGTTAATAGCTTTAACACAAATCTGTTTCCATTGCAATTTACTGAGATCACTGCAAAACAGCTGATACAAGCCTAAAGCCTGTTTCACATCAGCCTTACGGCAGCCGTACGGCCCTCTGCGATCACATTTCTGGCAAAAATCGCTGGGTTTCGTGCGGCAGCCGCAAGATCGTCGTACGAATTTTAGACATCGCAAGGTCGTCGCAACGTCGCAAGCTAAATTCTCAACATGCACATTATTTCTGCGATTTTTGGCAATCTGTGGACGCCGCAAGGCTGCCGCACGACAATCTTGAGACAACCGCACGACTGACTCACGATTTTGCTGGAGTTCGCAAGTTTGTAGGCGGGGCTGCTGTCAGTCAGTGCTTGCGTTTGTCTTGCGACGGTCGCAAGACAGCCGCACGAGCATCTTACGACAGTCGTGCGTCCTAATAGAGTGCTATCGCAAGAATGTTGCGAATCGTAAGACAATCGCGCAAGTTGCACGGCAGCTGCACGACAGCCGCACGGCAGGCGCACGACAGTCCTACGATTTTTGCGTCACTTGCGTCTCCCTTAAAAGTAAATCGGTACTCACAGTCTTGACTCCAGAAAAGAAGCATTCCCCCAGGGTTTGCCCCACCAACGCCTCGCATGTCCTCTTCTACCTTGCCGTGCTCGGATGAGCAGCACCAGGATGGCGGCGTGACGCTCTTCTTCATCACGGAGCCTCCTTCCTAGAAGGACAATACGCTGCTGTGGGATAGCCATCAGGATCCAATGTGGTGTCGACAATCGATGGTGAAACTATGAGGGTTGCGGGTGGTGCTCTTGCATTTTATTCGTCATTCGAGGCGAATTCGTACGATGAACGTACGGTCATCGTAAGACATTCGTGAGACAGCCTTGCGAATTCTTGTTCGTCGTACGGTGCCCGCAAGAGTTTTGACAAACTCGTACGACCGTCTCACGGCAGTCTTGCGGCAGTCTTACGGCTGCTGCACGGCCATCTTGCGGCAGCCGTACGAAATGTTGTTTATTTTTTCTACTTTTAAGCTGCAAAATCGTGCGACCCGTGAGACAGACGTACGAACATCGTACGGCTGCCTTACGATCTCTGAGACCACGATGGACCCGCCCAGATACACTGCAATTTTGTCTGCGATCTGTCTACGGCACCCATGGCCTCCAAAATCGTACGAACAAAAAATCGCACGGCTGATGTGAAGGGACGGGAGTCTGTATTTTTTAAGAATAGCATCCAAATCGAAGAAAAAGCTGTTGCTGTTGTTGAAGGAACAAGCTAACTGCCTCTGAACCAGCAGTTTCAGACTTGGATTATCACTGTTGAATACACTATATGCAAGGCTTAGACGTCGTTTGTGCAATTCAGCTTCAAGAGGTAAAGCTCCAAGTAACAATAACACTGCAGACGTTGAAGTTCGCTGAGGAAGAGACTGTATGTTTCTAAGAGTTTGAATATGATATTTCGATAATTGATCTAATTGTCCATTCGTTAGTTTTAACACATCAAGGCCGTAAAGAAGGCGTGGAAGAATGTATGCTTTATATATTACATATGAGGTCATTGGGTTTAATCCAGTTGAGCCATGCATTCCAGTATTCATCAAGGAGTATGCTGTCCTCCTCGCTAGGCTAATCCGTTCACTAACGTTCAATGAAGACTCCTTTTTTGCGGCCCTAGTCATCCCGAGATGAGAGGAACTATCCGACAACGTTATAGGAATATCACCAAGGAACCATGTATTATTCTGACCAGATGTTTGATTGGAAATGACTGTAACACACGTTTTTGTTGGATGAATTTTGTATCTGTTTTTACGGACAAATCTAATTGCTTCTTGTAACATTATCTGCAGTTCTTCAGCTGAAGATGCCAGCAAGGCTACATCGTCGGCACAGATTGGATTACCCACAAAAACAGTTCCAATTCTGAGGCCCAGACGTTTTGATTTCAAGATATTCAATAATTCATCAATGTAGATTTTATACAAGTGAGCAGAAAGAATTCTGCCCTGACGAACACCTTGGTTGATTGGAAAACTATCACTCAGACCATCCAACCATTTGACCTTTGACGAGATGTGTTGATATAAATCTTTTACCGTTAACCACGTTGTTTCTGATATGCCTTTTTTCGAAGAGTTTAACTAACAATATGGAATGATGTACGACATCAAAGGCCTTCTGGCTATCCAATGTTGCCAAGAATACAGTGTTCTTGTGTTCCGATGATTCTGCTTTCGCCTCACTGACTATCAGACTAGCTATCATAGGAGACAATCCCTCTGTAAATCCGAACTGAAGGTCTGACTGAGTATAACTAATTTTATCCAGCAGAGCATATTCAAACAATTTTCCCAAAATTGACGTGACAGTTATACCACGCTAATTTTCAAGAAGCTTCAGGTCTTTTCCCTTTTTCAAGACTGGAGTAATTATACCACTTTTAAACACGGGTGGAACTGAACAATCAGTTAGGATTTTATTAAAGACTTTTGTAACAATTGGAATAAGTTCGGATTTGCCAGCCTTAAGATGCTCCGAGGACAGTCCATATTCGTCCATGGCTTTACCACTATTCAAATTGTCAATGGCTTTTTCAATATCCGCTTCACAGAAAGACACATCATCTTCAGATCTGGAGTACTTATCTTGTATTTCATCACAATGGATATTACAGAGCCTTAAGAAGACCTCATCATAACCATTGTCCTTGGGTACTGCCAAGTCCTCGTAATATTGTGCGAAGCATTTACTCTGCCCACTGGGTTCATAGAACTTTTGGTCGTCCACCACAAGACATGTAGTATTTGATTCTTTCCGTGATTTACTTCTCCTTATTAACTGGTAAAACTTTTCAGATGAAGGATTTTCCATTAAAGTTTGATAAAAAGATTTGACAGTCTCTTTAGTACGCTGCTGACTTCTAAGACACTTTTTTGCTAATTTATTTTCCATATACAACTGACCTGAATTAGGCTTTCCTGCCATGACCCAGTTTTTATAAGTGCTTTTCATAGATTTTAGACGCTCTCGAACCTTTTGTGATGCTCTTTTCCTTGGGCCCTTTAATTTCACAGTTTTTGTCGGAACAGCCCTATCTGCTGCCAACTTTAAACAGGTTGTCACTAAAGCTATCGAGGAATCAGCATTGCCATTGAAGTGTTGAGGAAGCGAATCTCTTAGTTGCGCAGTGTACTTTTCCTGATCCAATTTCTTCCAGGAATATACTACTTTCCGCTTAGGCTTACTATCACTTAGCTTGGAATTTACACTTTCAGAGGAAACTGATAGTTCAGCGCCAACCGGCACATGGGGAGACACATTTTCAGGCTGCCTATCAAAAACAGAGTAACCCTTCAGGATCCCCGGATCAGAACACAGGATATAGTCTATTTGGGAAGTTACAGTTCCATTAAAGTGATAAAAGGTGGGGTCTGTAGTGGACTGGGGACCCATCGAAAGACAATGTTCACTGATGAAGTCTTTAAGCATGATATCATGTTTATTGTTTCTCGTTTGAAGCAGGGTACCGTTGAGATCACCACACAAGACAATAGTATGCGACGGTTCATACCTCTTTAATATATCGTGGATTGTATCCAAACACTCTCTATAATTATATTCAGAGTTTGACTTATTTGTGCGCATGTACACATTGATGAGGCACAGTTTAATATCAAAATTCAACTCCACTGCAATTAGCCTTTCATTACCAATATCCAATTTTGTCACTTTATCTGCAATTGAGTTCTGCCAGATGATTGCTACCCCTGCCCTCCCACGTGGAACGATAAAGTTTGAGAGTTTTTCATTTAAATCATGACATCGAGCAAACACATGGTGATTTTCTAGATTTTCTGATAACCATCCCTTTTGGAAGTCCACCACCAATGTTCTTGAATACAAACTAGTTCATTTTCAGAGCAAAGTTTTTGAAGGTATACTTTATTCGACATTACATGTTACCAGTTTTAGAGTCTGTAATGATCCGTGCATACTACCGACGCTAACCGTTCTATATCTGGAGGATTTTCTTTCGGGCTGGGGATTTCTAAAAAATGTTTCTTATTGGGTGAATCACCATACAAATCTCCGTTGTCAGGCTCTTCTATATTTTGTTGTAGCACTGTTGTCTCTTGACTTTCCTGAGCAAGTCCGGTAGCCACTGGTGACCTTTCCTTACCTGTCACTTGCGTGGAGTTGGGGACCACATCCCCACCCTCTTCCAAGGTATGTGGGGGTCTTGTGTCCTCCACGAGGATCACAGAATTTGATTCATTCAGTTCTGTTTTTTTCGTCTGGCGTGTGTACAGGTGGCGTTGTATAGCTAGTTTCTTGCCTAGAAGGGACAGGATTCTGAGACATCTGCGTAGTAGGCCGCTGATAGACAGCATCAGCCCGTTGCAAGGCTGATTGTTGTAGCGGTCCGCCAGTCCGAAGTGTCATAGGATTCAGAGACACATGCGTGGAAGATAGCTGCTGTACAGCTGCAGCCCCTTGACTGCCGATCTCTTGCAGAGGTCTACCCGTCTGAAGGCTCACTCCATTAGGGTTAGGAACTGGGGGATGTCGCATATGGTTCTGTATAGGCACCTGTATTAAATGGCTTCCCTGGTGGTAGGGGATATTCAGTCCTGTCTGAAATCTGTGATGTTGATATGCCGGAGGGGGTACCGGTACAGGAGTAGGTATTAGTACTGGCTGTTGTAAAGGAACACCCGCATGCATATGGTGGATACCTAGATGTGGTTGGAATGCCGGACTCGCCGTTGGTACATGTGTAAAAATCCTATGGTGGGAAAACTGGCGCTCTTGGTGTCCATACATATTACTATACTGGGCCTGAATCAAGAAGATCTGAGACTGGGTATTCATAATGGCTAGCTGATTTTGAATGTTCATATGGTTTTGAAAGTTTAATTGACTTTGTATACTTAAGTTATTCATAAACTGATTCTCGAATCTGCAAAATTTACTATCAACAGCTTTCATGATATGTTCATCAGATACATCAGTCGAACTTCTGGTGCATCCCACACAGGTATCCTGCTTAGAAACATTTATAGAGGATTCTGGATTCTTTTTAAGAGCGCAATTTAGTAAAGGAATGGTATTCTCCAAGTCATTTACCCTGCCTTCCAGACTAGAGATATAATATTTCTGTGCGAGGATTGTTTCTTGATTATCAGTATTTACTCCTTTTTTACTGTTCGAATTGGTCGAAGTCTTTTTTGTTTTTGTTTTCTTCCCTTGAGCGTCACTGGTATTAATATTATTGTCTGATTTCAGGTTACCAGAACTGTTAGAGGTATCATTGATTATTTCATGAGTTTCACTAGCTGTACTTTTTTGAGGATTAGTAGTGGTTTCTGAGTTTGAATTTAAGTCAATACTGTCAACATGCTCTGCCTGAGCTGACACCGGCGCATATAACAGGTTATCATTACAGAGAATACAGACGAATGGGACATTTGATTTGCTGACTGACTGTCTAACCCTGTACATTCAAAATGGTACCACTCTCCGCACTCCTCACAAATTATAGTCTGTAATTCGGCAGGTCTTTCACATGCAGGGCATTCATGGGGAATTTCAATACTGTTATTATGCAGTTCCATATCCTGGGCAAAGGATTCCTGTTGAGAACATTCAGTAGACACGTTATGGACATGTGTGTCATCATTATTTTCAGATTCATTATTACCCTCATTCACAAATTCAATTTCTTTTCGACTTGTCTCTGCAGGATTCCCATTATCTGCCACCGCTTTATCATCACACGATAGGGCAAGTGCAATCTGCTCATTTACCAATGTTAGATTTGTACAGGCAGCCTTTATTGCATTACAAATAGGCGTGAAGAGTTCACTGTCAAAGATATCTACTCTATTACCATTAACCAGTTTAGATGAGGTGGTATGGTAGAAGTTAACAGCAAATTTCAAATGTATTCCTTGAGAACCATCCTTTTTCTTGTTAAATACACGAAAAAGCGAGCCCACTTGATTTTTGTATTCATCCTCATTAATGCAAGATATAATGGAATAGTCTTTGAAGAATTCAATCCCATACAGATGCTCCACGACTATAAGTTTTGCTAATTCATAGGCTGATGGACTGAACTGTATGACAAAGTTTTTGTTAGGTTTCATTTGATAAGATATATGCTCATTTCCACACTGGATCAGTTTTTTCTGTAATGCTTTGACTTTATTCAGAACGTAAGCGTTTGTATTGACAGAGTAGCTATGAGCCCTATTCAACATGGCCCCTGCTGAGACCTGTGTATTTGCAATTTTCCTTCCACATTTATTTGTCGGCTGTACCTCCATGATAGATTATAAAACAACTCTACACCTGTTCTCAGAGTAGGCGCGCAATAAAATTATAAAAACGTAAAATTATTTTTTTTTCGGAAATGCAATTTTTCTTTATTTCATACATTTTAATATACACTAAGAACCATATGTCAAAATATCTGCATTCGGGGAACATTCTTTAATAAAATTTGATACTCTCCAAAGGCCATGGGGTAAAATAAAGAAGGAATTTAATTTTCTACCCCTTCGTTAGTGAAATGGTGATTACGTACATCAGATATTGTTAAAAATACCGTCTGTGAAACATTTTAGCACATAAAATTGTTAGGCATAATAAAACAGCGGATACTACGAAACTTTCAAATCCCAAACTATTAGAATTTTACGAAGTGCATGTACTCATGCATTAGTTGTCCCAAACAGGTTTAACGCACTGACTTCTTTTTTTTTATCAGAACAGAAAGAAAGAGGCTCTTGTGCATATTTTAATATTAACGGATTGCAATACAAATGCATGTAAAAAATCAAGGGAAGAAGTAAGATAATGGAAAAAAGTAACAGTTTTAAAATGAATTTAAATTGAGTAACGTAGCTTACATAATAAGTGAGTATAACAAATTAATAAAATATATAAAACTCTAAACGTTAGTAACATTAAAAATGTATTCTATTCTTACAGAGAATACTATCAGTTAATATTTACAAGTGCACACACATGACCTTAAAGACGTAGATAGAATAGACAGACAGACAGACAGACAGACAGACAGGTAGATAGATAGATAGATAGATAGATAGATAGATAGATAGATAGATAGATAGATAGATAATGGTTGGACAGACGGACGGACAGACAGACAAACAGAATGATAGATACTGTCACGCGACACGGAGGCCGACTCGGAGGAGCAAATTCTTTTAAGAGTCGGACCTTATTAGTGGTTTTTCCCTTAAATGAGACAATTTGCTCCTGTGGAAACAAATTCTTTTAAGGGTTGAGAGGCAAAATTGAAGATGCCAACTTATTTCACCTGAACGTGTACCCATTTCCTCCATTTAAAAACACTTAAAATCAACAGGCTACTCTGTGATTTAATATATATCACTGCATAAGAGAGGCTGGTGCCGGCTTGGTTTTCATAAAGCTTGCGAGTTGGTCTTATATCTTATGAAATTAGCACGTTAGCACATTTACAAAATCATATGATAAATATGTTTATAAAAGTTCTGAAAGGTTTCTTTTTACATACCTATAAAAGGGTGCCTAGTGTCACAATGATGGGAATCAGACAATCGACAATTAGCAGACCATAAAACTTTATAAACCGGAAGTAGCAAGTTTTAAAAAGGAAATACGTAAAAATAAGAATACTAACTGCTGTAGTTTTTATTTGGCAAAACTTCAACAGCAGTTCTGGAACAAAGGCAAACTACTTAAAACGTAGCTTACATAACGTAGCTTACATCATACAATATAATTATGCATACTCCAATAAACGAAATAGAAAGTCGGAAGTTTTTGATAGTTTTGCACTCCACCTGTAAGCATATCGATTACGAATGTAATAATTTTCCTTATTCTTCTGTAGATTATTCACGATTGAGGTAACGTAGCTTACATCCTTATCCATTCTGTTGAACGTGTAGTTTTCGGAGAAAAAAAATCTTCGTATTATAAGCGGTCAATGCACCCACATAGTGGTTATCGAATTTGACAGCCATAAATGATTATTTTAAAGATTTATCTGGAAGCCGAACACTTGTTTATTGCTTGCTAACTATTCAGTATCATGCGGGTAACGTAGCTTACATACATTTTACCGACAATGCAGATGAAAAAAATGCTTTTCCCAGGGAACTGTGATTTATAAAACGGCATTTCAGGTTTGCACATAAACATATTCTGTTCAGTTTAGAAACATCCATTTATTACATTTTACATATTTTTTGCGGAAAAGGGGTTGTAGATGTTTGTACCATTCAAAACGACATGTGTTTTATGCCATTTTAGCCTCTTCAAGCATCGAGAATGGAAAAAAGTTGTTCATGTGATGCTTTAATTTACAACTGAAAATGAAAAACACATATAGAGGCTGGAATGGAAGTATGTTTAAGTTATGTGAAAATGTTTTAATAGTAGTTTTGACTATAAGACATCGAATATCAGGACTTGATTGTCTATTCTGAGAACAAGTGTTAAGATTTTAAAAAAATTCAGTTAAAGAATAATTAAAATATGTTATAAGTTCGTTAAAAGCCTTGTGCTTATAAATACTTTTCATATCAGATCAGGTTAAAGCTCATGTTTAAAATTTCTACTTCCCCGTTATAATTTTCAGATTTCCCGACGGGAGTAATGGCTGCCGGCTGGTCCAATGAAGCGCGCAAATTTGAAAAGTCGAAGAAACTTGGATTTCTACGAAGAGCTGGAATGAACGTCGTCCACACTGAGGAATATACACTATATACAAGTTTGTGCACTTGAAGTTCAGCTAAAAACGGTGCTATAACAGGCTAAAACACAAAAAATTTAAAAAGTTAAAAGTTTTCTCAGGAAGACACGTCCTTCTTCGACGGTGGCGCCCTCTCCGCCTTGACCTGGAATGTCTTCTTTGTTTATAAATGATGTAAGATGGGATCGAGAATCGGGTTATTTCTTCATATTTCTCCATTTATTTTCTTTTCATAGTATGAATATTTTATTAACAGTTTTCTCTGGAAATATTCAAGGCAGACTTTAAGCTTTGTTTACAGATGGAAAGCTACGGCTGAGATTTGACTTCTGGACAACACGTCAGTTTGTTCTTTCTTTCCCAATTCCAACACTGACATTTCACATCACTGTTTCTTCAGCAAGTTGATTCCCAGTGAGCACACATTGTTGATAAAACACTGAATCAAAACTGAATCAACGTCATGATGTTGAATCAATGTTGATTCAATGTTTTTTCAACATTATGTGCCTGCTAGGTTGTTGCGCAAGATCCCAAGCAAGTAAGGTTTTGCGTTCCAGCTTTACTTGCAGAGAATCTTAGAATATGTAAAACCCGGAAACATAGGTCATGCATGTACATTCAGATATGTAGTAGACTTAAATGTAATGCATGTACCCCAATGCAGCTGATTATACATATCTTAGTGACGTTGGCTGTATCTGTTGAGTCGTATCATTTGAGACTTCAAAGCGCTCACAGAAGTCACACAAGGAATTTGTCAACAAGCTTTTGAAATTGTTAAAATACGACTGACATTGGACAAGGGTTAAAGGATTAGTTAGACCTCTAACACTAAGTGTCTTCATGTACTCATTTGGCAGACTATTGTATGCACCAACTTTCATATCATAGACTTCCACACTTTCAGACAAATAAAACGCATTTCCCATGCAAAAGCTCAAGGAAGCAAATTTAACCTTTCTGTAAAAAGGTGAAAGGTCACACTAGGTCATTATTTGAACAAACATGATAGTAAATGGATTCCCAGTTTTTATCTTGTTGGCTATTTGGTTCTACAGAAGATGTTTTTATAAGGTTTTTACCATATGACAGATAATGAGGGCCATCAAGGTCATGTGACCACAACCATTCAGGTTGTGCTCACATGACCTTAATGACCCTCATGTTCGTTATATGGTAAAAACCTCCTAACCCTTTGCTCCCCCATATTATGAAATCTGGCTTCAGTCGACCCAGTGAGTTTGAAGGTCTTTGAAATTGTTAAAATATGGGCAACTTTGAACAAAACTTGTTTATATATACTCACTTAGCTGACTGTTCATACCATAGAATGAATGAATGAATGTTTAAGTTATTTATAGACGCTCAATCCTAGTAAGGGCATACAGCGTCTAAACGTCAGCAATTTAAAACGTTTCTATGTATAAGACATATTCAAAAACGACCAAATGTTAAAAGTATTATGTTACGTCCAAATGATAAAAATGTTATGTACAATAAAAGTCTATATCTTGTTAAAAAGTCCAGCTTCCTTTAAAAAATTGATAACATGGATAGAAGAAACTTTGCTAAAAATCTCGCTTATGGTTTTAATGTTGTAATGTTTTGAACGAATATGGTTAAAGTCAATGCATGACACAAGAAGATGTTGATAGTAATGACTTCGTTGCATGGTATGCAAAATGGTGCAACCTCATTTTTTAATAAAAACGAATGTGTAATTCTGGTATGCCCTATTCGGCATCTGGTAATAACAGTCTGTTCTTTTCTATTTGATAGTATATTGTCCTTGCTGTGAAAATCTGGTTTAATTTGTCGAAGTTTATTATGAATTTGATTATCCCGATTAGTTTGACATTTTGATTTGGTATATTTATCAATTTGAGATTTAAAATCTGAATGTGGAATTCGTAAAGTACTTTTTGGTAAGTTTATTCATACCATAGACTTCAACAGTTTTAGAGGAAACGAATGTGTTTGCTTCTTCCGATACAAAAGCAAACTAATGCAAAGGACATTTCCATAAAAGATAAAAAGTCAACCAAGGAAACTTGATAGTACACAAGTCCAATATGCTGTAATGTTAGTGGCAATTTGGTACAGAAGAGTTTTTGGTTTCAACTATTACTCGGCATGGAAATGGGGGCAATCTTGGTCATGTGAACATTAGCATTGGAACAAAGTTATGTTCCCCAGGCCCCTCGAGGCTACATAAGAAATTTGAATCCAATCTACCCAGCAGCTTTGGAGGAAAAGCTGTTTGAAACTGTTAATAGGCTAATAGAATCTATGATGGGGTTGAAGCCGAGACAAGGAAATCTCAGGCTAGTTTTCAGATTATTTAGTCTTATTCGAGGCTTGCCGAGCATTAGACTTAAATAATCTGAAAACCAGTCTGAGATTTCCTTGGGATGCCTCAACCCCATCATTGATTATTTTTTCTCACCCATTATAGTTTATAAAACAGACTGTTTATTGAATTCTTAACTTCTTCTTGTATACTTCAAGCTAATTTTCTATTAATAGTTCTGACCTGTGTTGATTTCACCTTCAGCATGCATTTTTCATGACTGGCAGCCATCCAGAAATCTACTGACATTTCCTGTACACCATTGGCTGTCAATTTCATATTCTGCATGCAATTTACATGACAGGTAGCAAGTGGATTAGCTGAAATTAAGTGAGTAAGATTATTGGGCTGTGCTATATAGAAATGATTAACATTTTGAGCCTAGGCTTAGATAGCAGGCTGAAACAGAAAAATATCAGACACCTTTAGAAAGGTATTCTTGTCCGATGGGTGAGAAAAACGAATGACAGATGGACGTTGAAGGATGGACAACCAGGTATGAAGGAGCCTACAAGCACTACTGTTGCCTTTGGCTAAGGAACTAAAACTCCCAATCCCGGTGCTTGAATGAAAACAAAGACAGTAATTAAGTTATATTTTATAAAAGCATAAAATATAGGAAGTATTAAGAACCAACAAGCAAATGAATGTGGTTTATATGGCCATAGTGTGCCACCATACAATTTTACACAACCGTTCTATACATGTGGTTTACCATAACTTTTCATATAGATCTAAGTGCATATATACTAAGTCTTAAGATGAATCGATATACTTCCAAGGGACGCAACTTCTGATATTTTCATTTTTGCCTCTCTTCCCAAAGAGGTCAACTCTTAACCCATTAATGCCTAGTGGACTCTTCTATCTGTATATATTGGACGAGTCCATTAGTCATTTAAGGGGGGGTCAGGTTTAGTTTATTTTTCCACTTTTTGTTTTTTATTTTGAGGAAAAATACCCATTTGTCGTATGCAAAAGTGCAGATCCTGATCAGACGCCGTGTTTGCGGCGTCTGATCTTGTTCCGCACTGTTTGCTTATATCCCATTTTTGGGCGCTACACATTAATGCGTTAAAGGACAGAACTCGCTAATTCTTTCCTTTATGACTAGACCCCTTTTTGTTTCAGGGAAGGAAACAGTAAGTCACAAATGCTGTTCCCCTTTGCAAAAATAGCAAAAAAACATGGAAGTACATGTATATCCAAACATCTTAAACAAAAAGAAGCAATATTATATGGGCTCTATGTTTAAATAAAGGGCTTAGAGGCAATTTCACAAATTTCAGTCAACTCCCGATATCTCAAACACTGATATTGCAAAATGTCTTCTTATATCAAAGAATATATTTCCTATTTTTATTTACATTTCAACTCCTGTTATCTCAAACTACTGATATCTCAAAGTAAATTTTCTGGTACCAGAAAATTTACTTTGAGATATCAGTAGTTGAGGCTGAAGTTCGACTCGAGATATCGAGATTTAACTGTATTAAAGCAAAGACTTACATGTCACCTGCACGTCTGTGCAGATTGTTGAGTGCTTTCTTTTCACAAAAAAAAAGATCTCTCTGAATACAGAATGCTTTATAAATAAGGGAGACTCCAACAAGACTGCATCCATAGGTAGGGCTAAAAGAAGTTTTGCTGTTTGCAAAATGCTAAATGTGTTATACTTTCTTTTTATGGCCCGGCTCATTTCAGTTGAGCAACAGTATTTGTGAGTGTACAATGACAGGGCCAGTTGTTCAAAACTAACAACATCGTTAGTTCATGTTTCGTAAAAATTTCAAATGTTTAAAATATCTCAAATACACCAGCATTTTTTGTTGAAAAAATATGAGAACCTTTTGCACTGCAAAATCTTATCACATTTTTTCAGCAAAAAATATCAGTGGATTTGGTTATTAAGTTATAAAACGCTTAACAAATTGACCTTATTAGGCTCGATGCTTTGAACAACTGGGCCCAAATGTTAAGATTATTTTGGTTATGAAACAATATTTGTGGAGTTTTAATTATTACTTTTGTAACATATGGAGCATTAATAATTATCAAACATTTCCACCTTGCACCTAAAAGAAGCTGGGATTTACAAAATTCCACCCTCTTGAAATAACAACAACCTATAGGCTACAGCAAGCAATACGGTTGTTACCGTAAAAATTCTAAATACTGGGACAGACAGGTCTGAGCAAACAGTGCAGACCCAGATCAGACTGCCCTGAAGGAGCAGTCTGATCAGGATCTACATTGTTTGCCATTCCACCTGTATCTTTTAGAAGCATAACTGCACTAAAAAACCTAGCTGTTAATATTTAAGACAATTACAGTAATTAATTTAGGAGTCCCAATTTTGAGAACCCTTATGGTAGGAATATTGCTTACATACCTCCTTATAATAACGAGGAATTGTATATATACATCTAAAACTGTAAAATGAAATATACAACCGATAAAGAGTTAACAATACATGTATTATCCGAGGTAAAAATATAATTTTAATATAAGGGAAACAACCCATAAAACAGTGTAACCAGAACCACGTTCACATAAAGAGTCGTCATTGTTTTTGTGTGTTTTCCAAAACATAAAAGCAAAGCATCAAACTTGAGCAAACTGGGAAATGGATAAAATTAGACTTGGTATAATATTTACATCAATTTTAACTCTAAAAATTTAGTCCCAGCCTAATGTTGAAAAGAACTTTTTATGAAATGGTGAAACATATGACTCATATGTTGAGGGTGTGTATCTTAAGGATAAAAATATATTATACCTAAAAAGGCATATTGTACAAAACAACCTCCATAAATGTATGGTACATATCAACTTATAAGAACAGTTAACAACCTCCGTAGATTTATGGTACAGAACAACTTATTAGAACAATTTATATACATTTTTATAACCTGATTACATGATCTGAAAAATTAAAATAAAAGTCACAAGCAATCATCCTTATCTACATTTTTGTCTCTTTTCTTGTAAAGGCAAAACAAATGACTGAGCCATGACACGACAAAACCAACAGAGTGGCATCTGCCCAGTCTGATCAGAGTCTTCACCATGTGCTTAAAGGGTAGCTAGGGGTCTAAGTGAGCTCCATGTGGACAGCAAAATCTTTGATCAGGCTGGGTGGGTGCCCAGGCTGATCTGTCTTCGCTGGGCGCACATGCCACTTTGTTGGTTTTGTCATGTCACTGGTCAAATTTTCTAGAACGCTTCTTGGTTATTTGGCATCTACAAGCAGTATGCGGTGACTGGGTACACTTTCAGGTGAAGCAACTCTGACATTTTAAATTTTGCCTCCCTTCTCAAGGGGGGTCAACTCTTAAAGGAAAGAATTTGCTCCCATTGGAGCAAATTCTTTCCTTTTAGAGTAGACCCCATTTTAAAATGGCTTTGTCCTCCAAGGAAGCAAACAAGAAGTCACAAAAGTTGTGCCCCTTTGTAAAACTCGCAGAAAAAACATGGAGGTGTACCCATTCACCTTAAAAATACCATAATGACCCTAAATTCTGGAACAGAAGTGCCTGATGTAGGGATGCAAATTCACACCGGATTGCTCTATATGTTTTGACAAATCACGGAAGAGTAACATCAGCTTCTTAGGTAGATCTATTGTATAATTACTGTATTTAAACAGGAACAGTTGTATGATTAGGGGATAACCTTACTCAAATTTATTATTTGAGGTTTCAAAGTTGCTGAGGCATCAGTGGAGCAAAAAAAAAAGATGATGGTTCATCTCCCCAAATGGCAATTTTCAATGCAGTTATCCCTGTTCCAACACATTTTTTCACATTTTCACTTTTTGAAGTTTACAGCTTTGCACCCAAAGCCAATGCTTTTAGAAACGCAAAACAACATTTTGTCAGTGAGAAGCCACTTTTCGTAATGACGTCTGCATTCTAACAGTATGTCACAGGGTATACTGTTGCAAATTTTGACGTTATCCAGAAGATGTCATGTTATATTTGTAAGTGCATTTGAATACATCTTCAAGGGAGATCACTCCTACTTCAAAAATATTTGTTTCCCTTTTCAGAGGGGACTACTCTTATAGGAAAAAATTTGCTCTCACTAGAGAGCAGCTTTTTCTTTAAGAGTAGTTCCCTTTGGAAAAAGACTTCAGCTACAAGGGAAGCAAATCTGCCAAAGTTGTTTCCCTCGTAAAAATGGTGTCCGATCCATGATGATGAAGCCACACACCTTAAGATGTCCCAATATTTAGGATAATTATGGTACTCAAGATTTTAATTCAGACCTCCAGATAGGGAGGGGTAACAGGGATAATTTAGGGATAATTTTCCATATTTCTCTAAAAACATGTTGTTACCCGTCATTAAAACTATCTCACTGAGACGTATCTAATGAGAGGTCCCATCATGTTTTGTTGAGATATAAGAAAAAAATTATCTTCTCAATAAAAACATGTTGTGACCCCTCATTAGAATTGTCTCGCCAAGACGGTTCTAATGAGGGGTCACAACTTGTGTTTTTGTTGAGAAATAAGAAAAAATATCTCTGAATTATCCTCACAACCCCACCTTAGCTGGAGCAATGAATCATATATATTTGACACAAGGCTTAGCTACCTATGAAGTATACTAATGTAAACAATAAATAAATCACCACCTGCAAAAATCTACATCACCACCTGCTGAAATCTATATAACTCCACATCAGCAGAAATTTGAAAGTGGAATTTTCTGGTTTCCTTGTCTAAGGGAGAATTTTCTGGTTTCCTCATCTTAGGGAGAAATAAGGAACTCACCTTATCTGAAGGTCTTTTCAGGTGTGTGGGTACACTTCCAGGTTTTTCAGCCATTTTACAAAAAAGGGCAATTTTTGTGACTTCCTGTTTGTCTCCTTAGACAAAGAAGCCCTACAAAAATGGAGTTGACAGTCAAAAAAAAAAAAGAATTTGCTCCAAAGGTTGACCGCCAATGACAACGGATGCAAAAGTGAAAATGGCACAGTTGCTTTCCATAAAATGTGTACCCATTCACCCTAATTACATTGCAAACAGCAATAGAAAAACTGGTGATGTCATGTGATAGTCTTTCTATGGTCTTTGTGCAGAAGTGAACAGAATTTATCTACAGATTACCATCACAACCCCATCTTATCTAAAGCTA
Source organism: Ctena decussata (assembly GCA_963989385.1). Taxonomy (NCBI): domain Eukaryota; kingdom Metazoa; phylum Mollusca; class Bivalvia; order Lucinida; family Lucinidae; genus Ctena; species Ctena decussata. The sequence goes on along the minus strand of OZ022504.1, from coordinate 39,179,343 downwards.
TGGCAAAGAAAAATTCTAAGTATTGGGACCCATGGGTCTGTGCAAACACCTGCTCCCAAAGAAGCAGTATGATGAGGGTCTACACCTTTTGCCATTGAATCTGCATCTTAAGGACCTATAACAGCATTGTAAAACCAATCTGTCTCATTTTTAGGACAATTATGGTATTTATTTTCCATGTCCAAATATTTAGAAAATTTATGATATAATCTGTGCAGAGGGTTCTACTGGGATAAATACATGTGTGAATCTAATCTAGTGCTATAATTCTAAGCTCAATAAGCCCATAACATTTACATGTATAAAATGACGAAGCTCCAGATATGATGGGTGTTTGAGGATAATTCTGAGATAATTTTCTTGTTTCTCCATGATACTGATGATGTGACCCCTCATTAGAAATGTCGCAGTGTGACGGTTCTGATGAGGGGTCACAACTTAGGCTTTTAGGGAAAATACAGAAAGTTATCCCTAAATTATCCCTCATACCCCTTCTCATCTGGAGCAACTGAAAATGGCAAAACAAAAAAGGCAGCAAATGGCACTTGCAAATCAGCATGTATACATGTGCAGTCTAAGCAGTTTCTTCAGGTTCTGTCAAAGATTCCTAAGGATGCATGGACAGCTTACCATATTTCACTCAGCTATAAGAACTGTACTTATTCAGTCGTAAGACGAGGCTTCCCCTCCAAATGTGTCAGTCTGGCATAAATCATCCATAACATGGGGTTTCATCCTCAAAAACAATCCCAAAACTCTAGATTCATCTTATAAGATAGGTCCAGATTTTTGGAATGTTTTTGGGATGTTTTGCACAGGCAAAAAGCCTGTGATATAACAAAATATATAAGGTAAGCAAACAGAGGCCTCTGATCAGACACAGCAGATGTACACGCTGATCTGAGTTTTGCCATTGTCATATGTCTTATAATTATGCACCTCTTGTGGCCAGCTCAAAAAGAAACTGTTTTGATCATTGTACTTTTGAATCTAACATATGACTCCAACAGTAAGCTACACATAATTTTCATTTATGTATATAACAGAAGTCCATGTAAGGTATTTGACAATAACAATCCTGGGACAGTGTGTCTTATTTCTACATCATACAGTGTTATTCTCGATATCAACATATATTGTAGTCCCTAATTAAGTCTGCCACTCAGTCTATTTTAAAAACATTGAAGAGCACAATTTAGTTTGTTACTGTGAAATAAGAACATTTATCCCAAAATTATCTTTAATATGTAACTATGTGGTAATGACTTCTAAAAATTGCACATCTTTATCCTAAACATAGTACTAAAATATGCTACACAATGTTTAAGTTGAACCAATTCATGACAACCTTGACCTTCCAGTATGAACATTAATAAAATTTGCCAATTAAATGTCTTACAAATTCTCTGTAAAAAAAAAAAAGTACAAAATGAAATGTTTCCTCTAGATTTCGAAAATACTTATTCGGCCAGTAAAATGAATTCAAACTTTTCTAGCGAACTTTTTCAGCTTTTTATCTTTGCTTAAAAACCACCTGATCTTGTGTGTCAATAAGCATGACCCCCTCCCCAGCAGATGGCTCTGCTCCAAGCTTAATCAGAGATTCAACCCCCATTCATCATAATTTTCAATTTTACAGTCTGGTACAATTCTACTAAAATGCTAACTCAGAATAATGCTCGCTATCATATCATGGCTCCCATTCAGACTAAATTACAAAGGAGTTTAAGGCAAATGTGTATTTAATACTCATTTGCCTTATTTTCCTTTGTTACTTAATTACAAAGGAGTATAAGGCAAATGAGTATTTAATACTCATTTGCCTTACATGTTCAATGTCCCACAATGAGTCCGTGATTTTACCTTACAATTAATGGAGGGATGCATACCTGTTTGAAGTAGGCATGGTTTTCGAAACAGTGAATAAGGTACCCAACTAACGTCCTTGTAACTGTGTTTCCAAATCAGTGAGACTGAGGTCGCAGTTTGTCAAGTAAAAGCTCTACTATTCTGCCACTTCTATAGTCGTTATGCATGATGCAATCTATAAATGAATTGTCCCTCTGATTATGTTACTAATTTTGCTTTACTATGCAAAAGGCAACTCCAAAATAAATGATATTATGCCTGGTGCGTGCTCATGCCTCTCTGTGTATAATGCGGGACAGAGGGGAGGGGTGGGTGAATGTGAAAATCTACCACTACAACGATCTTCAGATCTATGAACAGGAGACAAATGTTATTAATTTTTCTTTCAATGTAAAAGGCACCTCCTATTTTTTCTAGGAGCTGAGTCTGTGAAGTTAATTTGTTGAAACTTCACAAATAGTATCGATTTTTATGAGGATATTTTTCAACTAATAAAACCTCGCGGCCCCCTTCTGATGTTGGTTGAAAAGTACACAATTTTCAAAGTTCACACTCATAAACACATTAAGTATTTTTAAAATTCTAGTACAGACTAAAACAGTTTTCATAAAAAAGGTTAAAAATAATCTGTTAGTCACTAAAAATTTCACAAAAACAGGGTTTTAATGTTAAGGTTAATGTAAAATGACTCGAATGAACTTGCAGGCAAGCAATTGGTATGCACTGAATAAATGAAGATCTGAGCTCAGCTGTTTAAAGTCGATTTTAGCCCAGACTGATCAGAGTCTTTCCTGCATGCTCAAAGGGTACCTAAGAATCTGACCTACCTCATTGCTGACTGCCAAAACTCTGATCAGACTGGGTGGATGCCCAGGCTGAAGCGAGCCTTCGCTGGGCACACGTCATTTTGTTTATTTGCAATGTCACAGCTCATTTAACAAATACATCAGTTAACAAGTTTAAGGTGAATGGATACACTTTCAGGGGAAACAATTTTATATTTTGCCTCCCTTTTCAATAGGGGTCCACTCAAACAATTTGCTTCCAAGGAGAAAATTCTTTCATTTTAAGTGGACTTCAATCTGGAAGGGCTATGCTATGTAGTCCAGTGGAGGAAACAGGAAATCACAAAAAAAGTTGTCTCCCATTCTAAAAATGGTGGAAGATCACAGAGGTGTACCCATACACCTTAATAACAATCTTTTGAACAACAGAGCCCAGATTAACTACAGTAAACTAGCTATTCAGTAAAAACAGTAACCAGGGTTCGAGGTTATAAAACGAGAGAATAATCTCGAACTCAAAATAAAGCACACTGATTGAGCTTGAGAATGTACTCAAGTTTTATAACCTCCGGGCCTGGCTTGCTTGCTGAAGCCTGTGAGCAGTGCTCCAGATAAGAAGAGGAAACAGGAATAATTTTGGGATTATTTTCCATGTTTCTCCATAACAAGAGGCCCAAATGGGCCTGATATTGCTCACCTGGCTATTTTGCCACGGACCATTCTGACACAAAATTGGTCCAATTTCAGTGAGATTTGCAAGAATCATATTGCTACAAATTTCATCAAAATCTATTCAGTGGTCACTGAGATATTGTCATTTCATGTTTTGTGCTATTTTTAGAAATGGCAGATGGAGGCCATCTTGGAATGCCAAAATGCAACAAACTTGGTCAAATTCCATTCAAGGGTTCTTGAGAAATTGCCATTTTTATGTTTGTGCTATTTTTAGTAACGGCCCCCCTGGTGGCCACCTTGGATAGTCAATTGGCACAAATTTGAAATAATTCCATTCAAGGACCATTTCTGACCAAACCTTATCAGAAATCATTTGCATTTTCTTGAGATATTGACATTTGAGCAAATTAGGTCTTGAAAACGCTAAGTAGGTCACTGTGACCTAATTCCACTACAAATTTTTTTGATTTTTATGATTTTTAATTCCAAGGTCCCACTTATGTTCCATGCACACTTTAAACCAAATATACCCAACGATTCTGGAGATGTTGATTTTGTTGTTTTTGCTATTTTTAGTAACAGCGGCCATCCTGGATTCTCGACCTGACCTACTTTTACAAATCTGAAACCCTGCAGTCTGGTCATGCTCCATGTGAAATTTAAGACCCATGGGTTCAGTGGTTTTAGAGAAGAAGTTGTTTGAAGTTGTTTTTCGACATTGGCATTTGAGCAAAATTACACTCGTAAACAGAAAGTAGGTCACTGCGACAAAACAACGCTACAGATTTTTTTCATTTTTACAATTCTGAATACCAATGTTTCATGCAAAAATTCAGACAAATATACCAAGTGGTTCTGGAGAAGAAGATGATTTTGTTATTTTTGCTATTTTTAGTAACGGCGGCCATCTTGGATATTCAACCTGACCCAATTTTACAATTCTGAGACCCTGGAGTCAGGTCATGCTCCATGTGAAATTTGAGAACCATAGGTCCAGTAGTTTTATAGAAGAAGATGTTTGAATATTTGTTTTCAAGTGTTGACGGACGACGCACGGACGCACGACACACGCCGGACGCTTTGGTATGACAATAGCTCACTATGGCCCTTCGGGCCAGGTGAGCTAAAAACATATGTTGTGATCCCTCATTAGAACCATCTCACTGAGATGGTTCTATTGAGGGGTCACAACATAGGTTTTTGTTTTTGGTAAGAAAAATTATCCAAAAAAAAAATTACCTCTGTTACCTCTTCTTACCTGGAGCACTGTGTAAGAAAGTTTGATGCTTCTAAAATCCCTTGATTCAACAAGCTGCAGAAAGCTATGACTCCCCCTGTCTGCACTTTGCGATAACACAGATCTAAGCTAAACCAGAAAACTTAACAGGAGTTTAACACCGTCTCCATGTGGAAAGTAATACCTATGTCTTGCTTCTGCAAGTCGCAGGACAGACAAAAACAAGAATTCCGCGGAATGCGGTGTCTCGCCTGTCAGCGCTTTGTGAAACTGACCTAAACGCAAAAACCCGATGAAAGTTTTTGCCGACTACGACACCGGAAAAGCAATACCTATGTCTCGCTCCTGCTTTGCAGGATAGACAACCAGCCTTGCTGCAAATCTATGTAAAAGTCTATGCTTCTAAAATCCTTTGATTTAATCATACCATGATTACCCAAAGTGTTTGGATATACATATGGAAACAATGCAGCCCCAGATTAGACTGGTCCTATGGAACTAGTGGGGTAAAGCTTTTGATATCTTAATACAAAGGGTAACTATGGTATTTTATGTTAAATGTCAATTTGATAAAAGCCCTAGGATATTTGCTGTAGCTACCTTCTGACTTAGTTACCTCCCTTAGATTTCATCTTCAGAGGTGTGCGGGTTTGCGAATGATTTAATGATTGACTTCATGACGGCCGCAGCTGCGAGTGCCGCATACGGCTGCCACTCCTGCTTGGAGGAACCATCCTTATAATCGGCAATCCCTCTGATAAACATGAAACTCTCCTTCACGTTACCTACAATAGATTCTAAAACCTGATCAAATTCAGTGTCAATGACACTTAGCCCATATCTCTGAGCAAAGTCTAAGCGTAAATCATCTGAATATACGATGCGCTTTCCTGACCCCATCAAACCAAAATGGAGCCTTGGCATGCCTTTTCTCATTTCGTAACCCTCTGGTGTTTCCGGATGCTGCATCTCAATGACGTTACCTTCTCCGATCGTCATCGTTAGACGATCTGTTTCAGGTGGCGGTCTGTTGAAATCTGCCTCTTGAGTTGACAGTAGATCAAGCCCTTCCGTAATGTATTTCTCCCAAGGATGAAAATTGCTCCTTCTTTCTCGTGTTTCAAAAATCTTTTCGACAACCCGCTGCAGGTATAAATCCTTCGGATGATACCTCTTAGTATGATACTCAATGCTTTTGTCATTTGGATCCCGCAATATTTTGTCACAATAGTAATATATATTATCCGAACTATCTGCTTTGGAAATGATGACATCACCCAGCCTCATGTGCTTGTAGAAATCTGTAAAATGTGGGACACCTCCACCCACTCCTACTACAAACACATGCTCTATTTCTTGGAATGTTCCTGAAAAAGGAGAGAAAGGTTTGGTAATGATTTCTGAAAATCAACATTTAAATCCATAGAGCTCAAGATATGGTGGGGGTTTTAGGAAACTTATAACTTTTCTTACTTCTCAATGAAAAATCAATGTAGTGGCTCCTCATTATCACCGTCTCGGTTAGATGGTTCCAATTAGGTGTCACAGCATAACAGTGTAAAGGATAAATATAAAGAAAATTTCCCTGTTTTTAATACTCTTTCTTAAATAGAAAATCGAATCGATTGTGGGACATTTTTTTTTCTTATTTGTCTGTGAAAACATAATATTCTGCTGAATCCTGGCCCCGAGGTTATAAAACTTTTTTGTGCTCAACTCAGCTGAGCATGAAATTTTACCTGCTAATAAATAGCATCTCAGTTTAGCTGAGTATGGAATTTTCTCTGCTTATAAATATGAAAATGCCAACATTAGTTGGCATTTTCATAGTTATCAGCAGAGAAAATTTCATGCTCAGCTGAGTTGAGCACGAAAAAAGTTTTATAACCTCGGGGCCTGAGGTTCTTAAGAGAAATATCATTCTGTATCAACATTATGAGTTCATGAAGACTTCATGTTACAGTATATAACAAATGCCCTCGAAAGCCCCATCAGACCTACTGTTGACCTGACTGTGAATTTGACTAGTGTGGCTGGTTATAAATGCTGAAAAAATGAGCATCATTTTTCAGTAATTAAGGGACAGTGACTCTGGTGTTAAGGGTCCAATTGACACATTCTTGAACTTGGCTGAGTATTAAGGAAGATGGGTCATATTTCAGGGGAAGCAAACATAACATTTCCTTTTTTGCCTCTCTTCTCAAATGAGGACTTAAAAGTATAGAGGTTTGAGTCGATATTTCAGAGATAACCTCCAAAATATCATCGACTCAAACCTCCTTTTTCTAAATATTCTACCATAAAACTTCTTAAAATTGGGAAACCTATAATACCCCTAATGTGCTTAAGTATTGGGACACCTAAAATAATAGATTTTCCATTTGTCCCAAATGAAAAATTCATTATTTCTACGTGTCCCAATATATACCCACATTACGGTAATTACCGTAATTGACCAAAACTGAGACAGTTTGGTTTTACAATGCAGTTATGCATCCAAAAGATGGAATTGGAATGTTACACAGTGTAGACCTGATCAGACTGTTCATTTAGGAGCAGTCTGATCTGGGTCTGCATGGTAACTCAAACCTATCTGCCCCACTTCTTACAATTTTTATGGCACTTACCGAGTAATCTGGTAGTTGTATTGCCTGAAGATATTTGAGCAGCTCTCCCTGGCCCTATTGCTGAAAGTTTAGTTGACACAACCTTATGTTCTCCTATATAACCTATTGTATATACATTGGACTCTCCTGAAAAAAAATTAAGAATTTAAATTAGCACCTAAGAAATATACTTTCTAACAGTGTAACCCAAAGCCATCAACATTTCTTCAGTTTTCTATTGTAAAACATCGCAAAACTTAAACCGCCACATGGCCCGCCCAATAATGTAGGGGCATGATGGTAATATTCATGATACATTTTACCATCACCTCTTAAGTAATATTTTATTAGTCCTTTGCACTGGAAATTTTCACTATAAGATGTCAGCAGTTTCAGAGATAACAGTTTCTGTAATGCAAGATGTATATAAAGGAAATAAAACCACATTCACAGTAAATTTTCTTCCGGAAAAGGGGAGGTAGCTCAGTAGGTTAAACGCTGGCCTGCTGATGTAGCAGCCCTGGGTTTGTTTTCCGCTGGGTGCTGAAATCTTTTGAAGTGTAAATGGGGTTTCATAGCACAGAGCCTTTACCACACTCCTTTACTCGATATGACTGAAATACAGTTGAAAAGGACATAGTCACAAGTCACCCATCCATCCATTCATCCACAAAAGAGCCAACTCTTAGCCAACAAAGTCTGCAATGAAAAGAGCATGCTGCTGACTTTGACAAGAGTAAACGCTACATACCTCCTGTCTGAAACCTGACAAATGTGGTTTTATCTTGCATCATGGCATCCACGGCAAGTTTTTCACAGTAGTTAGCAGTGATAATGGCAATGGTGGGACGTTGGTGGGAGGATACTGTCGCCATCTGTTTCACATCTTGTACCTCTGAAGATAAAAATTTGTCAGTAGACTATGAAGCTCACCTTTATGGCAGTTTACCATGAATTCTACATGACACTAATGTGTTCCTCATTGAGCCTATAGGAAGCAGAGCCCGAGAAAATTTGTGATAAATCACGGTGCTAACACTCTGCATGCACATTTCACGCCTTGATGACGTCGGATGTAAACATTTAACTTCGGGCGATGTCCAACTCAAAAGAGTCCATTAGAAAATGTTAAAACATCCATGTCATTTGTTTGTATATAATGTTAAAATCGAAATAATTTTCCTTATCTGTAAGTTATCAAAGATTAACATGTGTTGTCGGGCAGACATGAATATTAATTCATTCTGGCCTGCGGCCGTCATGAATTAATATTTCGTGATCTGCCCTCTAAAACCATGTCTTAATCTGCGATAATTCACCGTTATGGAACTCAATCTGCCATAATTCACGGTTAAGGAAAAATTATTTCTTAAATATATAAATCTCTGATTAAGCCCATAGGCATAGAACATATCATTCTGAGTTACTTTCTTCATGCTATTTACTTTGAAAAAAGAGCTCTGCTGAAGCCGGTGCAGGGGGTCATGGACAATTTGCAACATAATTACTTCACATAAACTCAATTAAAACAAGTATGGTATTTTTGTAGTTCTTATCGATGTGTTTAACGCCAGCAAATCACTCCCAAACTTAACCTAAAGCCATGGGCTTTGTGTAAGTTTTGAAGTGTTTTTCTAGTGATTACACATCAATTTGTGGATTTTATTGACGTGTTAATGACGGCAAATCACTCCCAAACTTAACATAAAGCCATGGGCATTGTGTTAAGTTTAAGATTTTTTTTCTTGTGATTACACATCAATTTGTGGACTTGGTTGATGTGTTAATACCAGCAAATCACTCCCAAACTTAACATAAAGCCATGTGCTTTGTGTTAAGTTTTAGAGTGTTTTTCTGGTGATTACACATCAATTTGTGGCTTTTACTGTCTATGCCCATGGGCGTACACTATCTAGTACCGGTAATTGCTTTCAATATGGATGTACAGCCATTAGCTACCCACAGCGCAGCTTGACCTGTATTCCACTGTTTGTACATAAATAATATGGCATGAGTGTTAGTATATTTCTGCTGTTACTGTACTAATAGATATAAATCCTCATACAAAATTTCAAGTTGCTACAATTATAGGAACCCTAAATTTACCTCTTATAAATATTCTTAACCTTGCAAAATTAGGGCAAGTCCAAAGTCAGTGGACCATGACATATGAATCATTATGCCCTGATTCTTGTATATTCCTGTTGTACTTATAGATATAAATCCTCATACAAAATTTCAAGTTGATACAAAAATAGGAACCCTGAAATCTACCTGTTACAAAGATCTTAACCTTGCAAAATTGGCCTAAGTCTGAAGTCATCGAACTGTGACATATGGAGCATCATACCCTGATTCTTGTAAATTCCTGTTGTACTTATAGATATAAATCCTCATACTAAATTTCAAGTTGCTACAATAATATGAACCCTGAAATCTACCGCTTACAAAAATCTTAACCTGAGAGTCTAACAGGATCACATACGAACAGATGTAGAGACCAAGGGCTCGGGAAAACCGGAATTCTTTCTGTCCCAGACCGAAATTCAGAAATTGGGACCGATTGGAAACAGCCCAAAGTCCCCAAAAATCGGTCCCATACTGGTCCAATACTTCGGAAATTTTCTCCGATTCTTCTTACCTAGCTCACATGTCAATCCGTTAATTACGCATGACTAATCCAATAATTGCCTCCAGTCAAGTTGTGTCATAAACAAATTACCTCCTGAGATCTCGAAGTTCATCGCGTTATCTAGAATCTCGCGAGTTTACAGTGGACGTGTGAAAGTAATTAGCTTCGGGCGCTATTACTGAAGTTAAAGACTCCTTGATATGTTATACAGTCGATTCTCGGTAGTTCGAACGCCGATTTTTCGAAACTACCGAATTTTTCGAAAAACATGGTCCCGATCGTAAGCCCATTAATTCTATGCAAAAACACTTCCGCAAATTCTAATTTCGATTATTCGAAAAAATCGGAGTTTTCGAAAGAAAAATTAGGTCCCGATGGAGTAAATTTACTACAAAAATCCCTCTATTATTCGAAATCAAAATGCATGCTCCAATTTCATGTCAGAAAATAACACTTAATATCATAGATGGGATAAATATTTACAGTCTCAGGTCATCACGGCCACTTGTACAGGTAATTATCGCTTCACGACCACTAACCTTTTGATGGCTCAGTCTACTGTTCAGTTGAGCAAAAGGTGTAGGTCTAATTGCATAATTGACGGGGATTATCTTGTTTGAAGTTTGTAAATTTAAAGGCTAAATGTGAAGGCTTGGACTAGCAAGTGCATCCGAAGTTTCGTTTCAAACGGTTTGCGCACGTATCATACGGTTTGCACATGGCACTAAACAAAGTCTAGCTATACTGCTTGTCCCGTAGTGGTATTTCAATTCTCATATCGACGTTGCTCCCGCACCTCAGCGGAACGAATTCATAGCCGCAGTAACGGGGCGCGGAACGTCCGTCCCGAGTCTTATGGTCCCTGTAATTATACTTTCAGCCATATCAGGTGGTCTCCCCTGTCCACCTGTCAATCAAGTATGATGTTTTCTATCACGTCCGCTCTGCCTACGAACATGTTCTAGTCTTGTATTTGCTTTTACACGCGTAGTTAAACGTCTTACAATGTGTGAAACCAAGAACTCCACCAAACACAACAATGTACGACCATTGTACGGAAATCAGGATTAATTCATAGGACTTCGCTTATTGTCATTAGTTTTCGTGACAGGTATCAATTTTTTTTCCTATGGAAATTAGTTAGGTGATGACGTCATCGGCTGGACCGATTCATTTTTCAATATTTCCCAAGCCCTGTAGAGACCAATGCATGTAACAACATACACACAGTCATACGCACTACTGAAACACTATATGCCCCAGGCATCATATGATGCAAGGGCATAAAAAGTGCTTAATATCAACAAACCTGTCTTTTCATCTAGCACATGTCTGACATATCCACCTTTCTCCATTTCTCTAATCAAATTTCTACTGACTAATTCTTGTAGTTGCATAATAACCATGGCTTCATCTGCTTGGCATATTCTGAAAGAACATAAAACTGAGTGAAATAAGAGTATTCAGAATGCATATCTTTAGAATAGGGAAGTATCTGTAGTTAATGCTTTTCTCAATACAAATATTAAATGTCTTAAAGCCACTTTTATCATAAAGCAAACAGCTGTCTTAAGAGACCAAAATTTCTTACTCCAAAATAATATTTTGGTTTTAATATTACCCGACGGACTATATGCAGAGTAATTACATAGTTTTGACTGTCTACTGCAGTATTCGCGTTCATTGCATGTGACCGCTCAATATTTTTGACTATCTCCCTGTAAGTAACGTCACACATTAAAAGATGTAACGCAAAAGCAGCGGTCAACATTTTGGACTATCGCCCGGTCATTCACTACCTGACATCAAATGTAGCAGAAGCTTCCCTACATAATTGAGACACGGTATTACATTGGTTGGGTAATAAAACAACTATTTCATGCCTTTTGTGGGCAAAAGTCACATCTATCGTCACTCAGTGCTCTGGATGACCTGATGCACTATCTCACGAGGCCTAGCTGCCTCCTGAGATAGTACACGGGGTCGTCCCGAGCTAGGCCTCATGGGATAGTGTATCGCGTCATCCAGAGCACCGAGGGACAAAAGATCGTAGAAGGCATGAAATAGTTGTATAATAAATTGAACTTTATGAAGGTGTTGGACACACTTTGAGGGGAAGCAAATCAACCATTTTTTTTTTGCCTCCTTTCTCAATGGGGGTCAACTCTTAAAGAAAGAATTTGCACCCCTAGGTTGTCAAGTCATTTTACTAACCATACAATTGTTGGCACATAACTATGTGCTAGACTGATGCCTCCCAAGTACTTTTATGTTCTCTGGCTTGTACGCAGAGGGGGTGCAGGGGCTCTTAATTGGGCAAATTATTTCAAAATCATGCAGTTTTCTGCCAGAAACAGAGTATACTCTAAAGCAGGCCTCAAAATCTGGGTTTTCAACTTTTGCACCCCTCTTTTGAAAATTTCCTGATATTTGAACCCCCTTTTTCAGAAGTCTGAGTATATGCCTGGTTCTGTAATTAGATTCTTTACAGCAACAAAATAACAGTTTAAGAACAACATCTTTTGGAATGAATGCTGTCTTTTCGGACAGGGTTCACTGCATACTGCAACAGGATCTCTATGCATACAGGATAGCTCACCTAGCAGTGCCTTGATCATCACTTAACCCATTCCATTCGGGATACCCCTTCAGGGGTATCTGGGCAAACAGTTTGGATCCAGATCAGGCCCCACAAACGTGGGGCCTGATCTGAGATCCAAACTGTTTGCTGCCTAGACATCATTTCTACAAGAGTTAGTTAGATCGATATTGTCAAAATATTCTTGATTTTTGATGCAGACGACAATTTCAGCAGACAACAAAAAATACCCAGATTGCAATGGGTTAAAAAAAATTTTGATGTAAAACTTTGAAGTATGACATCCATGCCAATGCCGACATCAAGGTGACAAAATAGCTCCTTTTACTTTTGGACAGGCCAGCAAAAACTCTTCAAAACATTGGTATAAAGAGTACTCGATGTCATGGAGGTTGCATCAATTTTGGGTTGACGTCCAAACATCCCATGCTCTCTGATTACAGTCCTATACTGTTGAGTATGATATTGTTCAAGTTGACTTAGAAAGACAATGCCATACCTCATTAAATCTTCTACTGCTAAAACATTAGGATAAGCTGACTCCAGCACTTGAAGAAGTTTGTCTCGTACAATTTCTTCCGTTGGTCGTAAATCTTCCTTCTGTAGCCCTGCAAAGAATAAGCAGATATAATGTGAATTAGATCAGCCTGTGTATCCACTAAGTCTAAAGCTGCTCTAGCATACCCACACATAAAAGATATCCCCTAACAACTATCACTCCTCTCAGATGACTGTGTTCTACACAAAAAGTTTACTTGTTAACTTGACAGTCATGCGTATATATCTGCCATACCAACAGATCTTAAGTGAATTCTAAACCTGTTATGCTCAAAATGACATCTTTAACTGTTCAAAAGAAAATATAAAAAGACAAATCATATTCAGTCAGCATTGTTTTCATTTGACGTAAAGCAAAATATGAAAGAAAGAGCAATGTCAGTCTTTCCAGACAGAAATACTTTACATAAGGTTTTGTGCTTAATTCCCTGTTTTATTCATTGGGTACCTATGTGGATTTCATAATATTTAAAGTCTATTCTCTTTTGTTGCCTCATGCAAAGCTACAAAACAAATGAGCCATGCAAAATCAAAACTAAATAACCTTCAGAAGTTTCAGACATACATATTTGAGCTGTGATGCAAGAAAACCAACAATGTGGTTGTGCGCCTAGGGCAGACTCAGATCAGCCTGGGCATCTGCCCAGTCTGATCAGAGTCTTCACTGTCCGCAGGAAGGTAGCTTAGACTCTTAGCTACCCTTTAAGCGCTAAGGGAAGACTCTGATCAGACTGGGCGGATGCCCAGGCTGATCAGTGTCTGCGCTGGGCGCACGACCACATTGTTGGTTTTCTCGTGTCGCGGCTCATTTGTTAATCTACTGATGTTGACAGCTATATTTCCATCATCTTCCCAAGTTTTTGTCCTTTTTCTTCTTTTCCATATTTTCAAAATATGTTCCAAGGGCACAATGTGTTTACAACTTTCATACTTTGTAACAACTAATGACTGCATTAAAAACAAGCAAATTCGACGAATTTATGTCCCCCGCCTTGGAAACTAGGTCTCCACTGTATATACACTTAGTGTTTGAGCTGGAAAAGCGGCTAAGTTAAAAATGTGAAAAAAAGTAATAAAAAAAATAATGTGAGGATTATATCCAAACCACATGCATATCTTCAGACCATGATCAAAACACCTGTGAAGTTTCAAAGGAATCGGCATAAAACTGTAGGAGGAGTTGAACACACAAGGTACCCACTATCTATTCACTTTGATAGTAAAAATGTATGAAAAATGGCTAAGTTCAATTTGCAAAAAAAGTAATAAAAAATAATGTGAGGATTATATCCAAACCACATGCATATCTTCAGACCATGACCAAAATACTTGTGAAGTTTCAAAGGAATTGGCATAAAACTGTAGGAGGAGTTGTGTACACAAGGTACCCACTATCTAGTCACTATGATAGTAAAAACGCCTAAAAAATGACTAAGTTCAACTTGTGGAAAAAGTGACAAAAAATAACGTGAGAATTACATCATAACCACATGCATATCTTCAGACCATGACCAAAACACATGTGAAGTTTCAAAGGCATCGGCATAAAACTGTAGGAGGAGTTGCACACACAAGGTACCCACTATCTAGTCACTTTGATAGTAAAAACGCCTAAAAAATGACTAAGTTCAACTTGTGGAAAAAGTAACAAAAAATAATCTCAGGATTACATCCAAACCACATGCGTATCTTCAGACCATGACAAAAACATCTGTAAAGTTTCGAAAGAATCGGCATAAAAGTGTAGGAGGAGTTGCGCACACAAGGTACCTACTACTTTAGGGGGACGGAAAGAAGGAAGGACGGAAGAACGGACGGACGGAAGGACGGAATGCCAAAAACTATGTCCCTCCGCTTTTCTTCGAAAAGGCGGGGGACAAAAATCTTTCATTCAAAAAACTCTTTCAAATAGCGCACAATTAAATTAAAGTGAGAAATTGCTGTTTGTTTTTTTTTGTTTTACCATTTGTTTTATACAGGACTTATATAAGATAGTATAATGTAAAACATCATTTAGTGCAATGAGTTAGCTTCAAAACAGTGAAAAGGAAGTCCAGCATCAGTACATTGCATATTTATTATTTTAAGAAGTATTTTCTGAGCCAGTTAGCTGCATTTCTGGGTGCCAAGATTGCCAAAGGCTGTTATCCAAAAGATGCTCCTTTGTGTATATATCTTTTCAGCAAGTATGTATTTAAACAGGCCAAAGCAGAAAGCAAAGCTTAATATGTAAATCTTGTACATTATGAAGATGTCCAAAAGCAACAATATTTATTTCAGACATGAAGTAATTTTATTATACTGATCCTATTTTCCAGAAGGTTCGAACAGAAAGATTTAAGCAAACAGTACAGACTAAGATAAGACTGCTCCTATCAGTCTGATCTGGGTCTACACTGTTCGCCAACACTTTTTGTAAAGACAAAATTGAGCCAGGACACGACAGAACCAACAAAGGGGCATGTGAGCCCAGCTAAGAATCAGATAAGTCTGGACATCCGTCCAGTCTGATCAGCGTCTTTGCCGAGTGCTTGAAGGGTAGCTACAAATCGAAGCTAGCTCCATGCGGACAGTGAAGACTTTGTTCAGACTAAGCTGCTGCCCAGACTGATCTCAGTTTGCTGGGCATACATGCCACTTTGTTGGTTTTGTCATGTCCCAGCTCCGATGAGCCTGTTCAAATCAGAGGATGGAACAGTCCACTTTACTTGATGTATCTAGGAATTACATCATTGGAAATATATGCCACTGTGATTTGTCTCTATACCTGAAAACACCTCACACATAAGGCCCAAATAAGATGAGTATCTGATAATTCTAAGATAATTTTTCTTATTTCTCCATAAAAACTTATGAGCCATTCAACAACGAAACCAACCAAGTAGCATGAATGCCCAGCAAAGACTCAGATCAGCCTGGGCATTCCCCCAGTCTGATCAGAGTCCTCACTGTGCACTTAACAGGTACCAAAAGGTCTAAACTACCTCCAAATGCCAATAGTGAAGGCTCTGATCAGACTGGGAGGATGCCCAGGCTAATCTGAGTCTTCGCTAGGTGCACATGCATGCAACTTTGTTGGTTTTGTTGTTTCATGGCTCATATCTTATGAACCCTCATTAGAACTGTCTCTACATGTGAACTGCCATTAGAACTGTCTCTAAGAGACAGTTCTAATAAGATGTCACAACATTTGTTTTTATGAAGACTATAATGGGATGGTTTTAGTAATGCATGTTTTTACGAAGAATTATCAGAAATTATCTTCAAAATACTGATCTATCGGGGCTTCTTTCATATCTCTGTGAGCCAGTGTGGAAATATACCCATACCTCTAATCTACACAGGATTGTGCTGATCTATAGCTCCAGCTGCTAGCCAAAATTTTGAGTATGAAAACTATCTTACTTCCTTATTTTTAATAAATGATTAGATCTCATATGTGTTTGTGAAGAAATGAGACTATGTTAAGCAAGAGGACCATGACAGTCCTTTTCTGCTTCCCTGAGGGCCAGCAAGAAGCTTTTGCCAAAGCTTTGCTAAGGGGTACTGAAAACCAAGGGGCATCTCAATATTTTGGCATAACTGCAAGAAGCTCTGTAACCCTTACCCTACAATATCTGTGCAGCACTATTTCTTGAGATATCTATTTTTGCTCTATCAGCAGTTTTCAAACTCAATGCAGAATAAAATCATGCAAACTTAATTTTAAACAATAAATTCAGTTTTACATTATAACTGAGTTTTTTTTTTTTTTTTTCACAGAAACAAACACCATAATACGCCATATGGAATTTACTGATAAATGAATTATATTTGGCCACAAAAAAAATAAGCCTAATGCAGGATAAATTTTTCAATTCTCCTAATGACGTTACTTTTACCCCAAACTTTTATACAGGCAGGAATGAATGCCTGAGAAATCAGAAGCAATCTGCTAGCATGTATGACCACTCCTAAAACCTTAATTATCCCGGGGCCAGTTGTTCAAAGCATCGTTAGCCTAACAAGCTCGTTAAGAGGTCAACTTGTTAAGTGTTTTACTACTTAATAGACAAGTACACTGATATTTTTTGTTGAAAAAATGTGAGAAGCTTTTGCAGTGCAAAAGCTTCTCACATTTTTTTTCAACAAAAAATAATGGCATATTTGAGATATTTACTTTTGAAATTTTAACGTCTTGTTAACTAACGATGTCGTTAGTTTTGAACAACTGGGCCCTGGTAATTAACACAAAACAGATCTGTCCTAATCTGAAAATGGAAGAATCAATTATAACAAGCAAATTCGGTGAATTTATATCCCCCGCCGAAGTGGCCCTGATTTGTTTATGGTTTATTTTAAGTTACATAAAATTTCATTCACTGATTACTTAGTTACGGCTGAACTTGTGGATTGTAAATAAAATCAAGGGCAATAACCCTGGGATAAGTGAGATATAAGCTGAAGCTGTTACACTTGTCTCATGATCACTGCACAATGATGATACATTTTTTATTCAGTTTCAAGAAATTTTGTTCACCGATACCTAAGTTATGGCTAATTTGTGGATTTTAAATCCATTCAGGGGCATTAAATCATGCATTATTGCAGCAATTATGACAAAACTTAATGTGCACTGCTGTGTCATGACAGTACCTAATTATTTTAAGTTTCATGAAATTCCATTTATTGGTTACTTAATAATGACTCAATTTGTTTATTTTAAACCAATTCAAGGGCAATAACTCATTGCTTACTCAAGCAATTCCGACAAAACATAAGATGCACCAATGTGATATGGTGATACATATTTAGTATAAGTTTCATAGAATTCTATTCATTGATTACTTAGTTACGGCTAAATTTGTCAACCATAAATTGATTCAAGGGCAATAACTCATGCACTACTGATGCCCTTCTGAGGAAATTTTATGTGCATAACTGCATTATGGTGATACATATTCAGTTTAAGTTTCATGAAGTTTTGATAATTGGTTACTTAGTTACGACTCATTTTATTAATTTTAAATCCATTAAAGGGCAATAACTCATGCACTACTGATACCCTTCTGATGAAACTTTATGTGCATAACCGTGTTATGGTGATACATATTCAGTTTAAGTTTCATGAAGTTTTGATATTTGGTAACTTAGTTATGACTCATTTTATTAATTTTAAGACCATTAAAGGGCAATAACTCATGCATTACTGAAGCCAGTCTGATGAAGCTTCACGTGCATCAGCGCGTTATAGTGATATATATTCATTTTAAGTTTCATGAAATTCCGTCCAGTGGTTACGTAGTTATGGCTCCGGACGGACGGACGGAAGGACGGACGGACAGACAGAAGGACGGACGGACATGGAGAAAACAATATCCCTCCGCCTTCGGCGGGGGATAAAAATGGTCGGTGTGAGAATCAATTTGAAATTTAACGGTAATGATTATTCTATTGAGTATTGAGTTGTTACTAGGTTTTGGTGGAGACTCAATAAAAACATTTTACTTCATTTGGCCTCTCAGAAACTTTGTTTGCCATGCAACCTATAATTCCTTTCCTTTTTTCTGTTTGTTTTTGATTCTAAGTTAATTTTTTTTTTCTTTCTATGCTTCTTACTTTTTGATAAAAATTCATTATTTTTATATTCTAATTTCAAGGATTTTTTTTTTCTTTCTATCTTTTTTTCTTTTTATAACAAATTCATAATGTAAAAGCGATTTGTTAATCAGCGTAAACATCCACTGCAAACTGAATTTGCAGAGATAAGCATCAACCATGGGAATCTTATGTTTGTGTGAAACACAACAAATATTAAACTGGGAACAATTAGAAATCCAACTCCGTCTCTATCATGCAACAACAATGGAACTTTTTGAAACAACAACTTTGGAATCTAGCTGTTGTCATCTACTGGAATCTGACCATCATCAATTGTATTTCTGTTACATTATTAGCTTTAATGTAGACTCACTTTATTTCTTCAGCTGTTGGTTTTTGACAATATGCATTTTTATGGCCAGCCGTCCAGGTAAGATTGACTTTTTATGACCAATTCCCTTTCATTCTCCATTAAAAAAAATCCACAGAAAATATACATAGGATACATTTTATCCTAAGAAATTTGACTTCACATCTTGGACTTTATTAAAGCAAAACAACCATTAATTTCAATAAAAACACATGAAGCCAAAATAAGGTGGCTCATTTTTATATGATTGTACTGTAGGTTTCATAATGTGTCTGGTAAAAATGTGATGGCAGATCACAATTAACAGTAGACAACTGACAACTAAAACATAAACAGAACTCCAGTTAAGGCCTAATTTTGATAAATTTCTGAGATAACGTCTACTCAGTATTTGTGGCATTTCGTAAGATCAGCCAGAGCTCCAGATAAGAGGGGGTATTGAGGATAATTCAAAGATAATTTTTCTTATTTCTCAACGAAAACATATGTTGTGACCCCTCATTAGAACCGTCTCGACGAGACGGTTCTAATGATGGGTCACAAAATATGTTTTTATGAAAAAATGTGAATAATTATCCCTGAATTATCTCTGTTACCCCTTCTTATCTGGAGCACTGGATCAGCCTCCCCCAGGGTGGTTTTACAGAGGGGTCAATGCAGAAATATTAAACAGTTTCCAAACGTGTTCCATAATTTCAACTTGTTCTCCATAATTCTGTAAAACTTCTAAAAGTTGGAACACCTAAAATAATTACCGAAACTGTTCTAAAATGGAACAGGCTGGTTTTACAAGGCAGTAATGCATCCAAAGAATGTAGATGGAAGGGCAAACAATGTAGAACCTGATCAGCCAGCTATTTTAGGTGCAGCATAGTTCTACATTGTTTGCTCAGATCAATCTGTCCCAATACACACAATTTGTACAGTAACATAAACCCTCCTTACAACTGCCTAACCAGGCACTTCTAAAGAGTGCCTTGTTCAAATGTAAAACATTATCAAAATACAACCTTATCTGGAGCCCTGCTATTAAAACTGAATCAGGGTTATCACATTATTTACAACCATCCACAAAGAAACGACAATTAATCAGTAACAAAACAAAATCAAAATTTAATCAGAGGTTATGTGACAATCCAAATCAAACACCTGGGAAATGAGAGAGATAGACACCTACCCCATACTCACCGAAATATTCATCAGCTATACCACCGCCTAAAGTAGCAAAGATGTGTAAATCAACACTACAGACCAATGTTTTAGGAGAAATACAATGATGGAAATAAGTGTTCAACAAGAGCTGTCGCCTGACAGCATAGCTCGCCTGAATAGGTGCTTGCCCATCACACAGTCGCTTTTGTAATGTGGACGGCTATGCATAAAATCTAAGCAAACATGTCCATAATGACAACACATTTATAAACAAAAGCTATCTCAGAAATAAGTTTAAAATGAAATAAAAATAAAAAAATCCACATGAAATTTCAAAGTCCATGAGCTTGAGCTTAAAGAACTAAGGGGTGGGGGTAGGAGGGTGGGGTTGGGGGGGGGGGGGGGTGGGGGGGGGGGGGCTAGGATGTATCAAAACTTTGAACCATTATCTAACATCAGTCCAAGTATAAGTATCAACTGATACCATCGTGGCACTGTGAAATTATGTCTTCATAAATATAGAACTTTAACCAAAATCTTTAAGACAAAATTCAAAGTCGATGTCATCCAGTGGGGTAAGTATATAGTGTTTTGTAAAATCTCAAAAAATTGTCTAACATCAGTTCAAGTGTAAACTAAGTCTCTGCCAAGCATAATGAATCAGTATGCAATTAGAAAACTTTAATAAAGACCAAATTTCTTAAGTCCCTGACCTTGACATCAAGGTCACTGAGCAGGGTTGGGGTAGTACTCTGTAAACTTTGGACTAATATCTAGGTACGGTGCAAATATAAAAAGAATTCATCTATGGGTTCAGGAGATATGTGTCTTTAAAAAACTTTAACCAAAACATCCCAGCAATAAATTTTCTAAGTTCATGACCTTGACATCAAGGTCACTGAGGGGGGTGGGGGTAGTACCTTGGAAAACTTTGGACCAATATCTAACTACAATGCAAGTATCATAGGAATCCATCAATGGGTTAAGGAGATATTGGGCTTTATAAAACTTTAACCAAAACATCCAATACAAAAACACTTCCAATTTTCTAAGTCCATGACCTTGACATCAAGGTCATGGAGTGAGGTGGGTGTGGCACCCTGTTAAACCTTGGACCAATATCTAACTACAGTGCAAGTATCAAATGAATCCATCAATGGGTTAAGGAGATATAGGTCTTTAAAAAACTTTAACCAAAACATCCAATCCGGACGCCGACGCGGACGCCGACGCCAGGGTGACAACAATAGCTCTTCCTGAACTTTCGTTCAGGCGAGCTAAAAATGGATTTTCCTGAGAAACCATAACTGCTGGGGAAAAGTGTATAATGTATAAAACTCTGACATATATTAAGAATGTTATATCCAAATTTACAATTTCAAAAAGACGGACAAAGAAGCTGCCCTTCTTAATGATGCATTATGGTTACTACACATTTAAAGTTACAAACTGCTAATGTATCAGTACCAACTGGCATTTTTTACCAGCTTTGACGACCCAATTATTCAGTTCAAAATACGTAAATATGTTTTTTGGGGGTTTGTATATTTTTACCTGGGCTTCATAACATTAGGAAGTCATAAAACTTGTCATTTTTTTTAAATGTTCATACTTAAATAAAAGTATAAGAAGTCATAAAATTGGTCATTTTTTTAAACGTTCATACTTAAATAAAAGTATTAGCTTCTGTCCGAGTTTAATCAAATTCCCTTCAGCAGTCATATTCCCCAAGATCTTTTGAAAAAGATGCACTTATTTTCAACATTTTGTTCCCGTTTAAATCAACAGACAGGGCTACCTACCACAACCCTCTGTTAGAAACCAATCTACTCATTCTGTAGTAAAGATCAAAACTGTGAATGAAGCATATGTTAAATCTGCAGAAAACCTGATTGTGTATAAAGCCTAATTTGGTGCACCATGTCTGAGAGACATGGCTGTACCATACTTACCAAAGAACTCTGTCGCATTAATACCACCTCCTAAAGTTTTAAAATTTATGTACTCAACATGCTAAAACCAAGAAACATACAATTTGAAAAAGTGCTTGAGGAAAAAATAAATTTGCGAATTCTTGCTCTCTGCTCATTGCAGGCAAGGCAAAACAATGTGTTCAAATGTCCTTCCATTATGAACAGAGCTCTAGATAGGAAAGGTATTTGATGATAATTGAAGGATTATTTTTTTTAGTTCTCACTGAAACCATATGTTGTGACCCCTCATCTGAACCGTCTCGTCGAGACGGTTCAGATGAGGGGTCACATCATATGTTTTTAAGCAGAAATAACAAAAATTATCCCTTATTATCACCAAATACTCTCTCTTATCTAGAGCTCTGATGAAGGCACTGAAACTTTGCCAGTCTCTACTGCGATGAAATATTTTGGCAGGATCACTTAAATCTACAACTATTCCGTCTTATGCTGTGCTACAGTTTCTGTAAAAAGAGGAGGATGGTACACACAGCAAAAGCATCTGTATTTAACCCATTCCATTCAGGATACGCCTTTAGGGGTATCTGGGCAAACATTTTTGATCCAGATTAGGCCCCACAAACGTGGGGCCTGATCTGAGATCGAAACTGTTTGCTGCCTAGACATCATTTCTACAAAAGTTGTTAGACCAATATTGTCAAAATATTCTTGATTTTTGATGCAGATGACAATTTCAGCAGACGACAAAAAAATACCCAGAATGCAATGGGTTAACTGAGACTAGAAAACAAGGTAAGCATTCCCTGCTGAATGATTAATGTGCTGAAATGGCAGTCATATTAACATTCCATCAATTTTGAACAAATATACTCTAATTATAAATGCATTTAGTTAGCATGGTGTGCCACATGTTGAAATACGGGTATATCAAATTTCAGGAACTTGTCTACCATAAGCTTTCATGTCAAAATCTTTTGTTCTTTTTATAAAGAACCTATTCATGTTTCTGTATCTTGTACAAAAATTTTTGAGTCAGCCCTCACTATGAATAAATCTTTCACAACACAATCACAAGGTTTGTTTATCAAGGTATCTCAAATATTGAGACATATGTGCCTGAGCCAACAACACAACCCCAAGTCAGATTGCTCCTAACTGTTGCAATCCAACCAAGTGATTTTTCAATATTTTAGATGGATGGATAGATGACTTGCAATTTTACGTCCTTTTTAACAGTATATCTGTCATATCAGGACAATGGGGAGTGATATTGAAAGGCTGTGTGCAGTGTAACCCCATTTACGATTAAGAAGATTCACACCTCCAGCGGGAGGCGAGATCAGCAGGCCAGGGCTTAACCTACTGAGCTACCAGGGCTCCCCTGAAATTTTAGGATGGATATTTTAATTATCTATCGATGCCCAACCCCCAAATGGGCATATACATGTATGATCTGATGAAATTTTAGGATAGAAAATATTGGTAAAGATATCCCAATGCCTAAGGAAAATATGGTACTACCACAAATCATTCCCTTCAAAATTAATCAAGGTGTAATTTCAGGGGAAATTTGAAATTAAAACTGGACACATGCAGAGTTTAACAGGAAATTGACAACTAGATGCATTATGAAATCAATACCACAACAGCGCAGAAACATAAAACCTGCAATAAAGCCAATTTAATGAAAATGTGCAGCATGATAACGTATTTTTTAATTTAAAGTATTTCAATAACAGTTTGTATTGGGACACTTCTTATTTAGGTAACCCACATATTTCAGGAGACGGCTCTAAATTTGGACAGCCAGCTTGCTTCGAAGATGTATAAAACTGCAAGTTAAACTGAAAACAGTGCAGGTCAAGATCTGACTGCTCCTATGGAGCAGCCTGATCTGGGTCTGCAATGTTTGGAAAGGCGCATCTGTCCCAATGGTAACAGTTTTTATGATAATAGGTTAAAATAATGACAAATGTTCAGACTGGTGTATAAATGCTGTCATCAACGGCTGGCCTGACTGTACCATGCAACAAACTCAAAACAGCAGTTACAAGAAATAAATAGTTGTAAAGGGGAGGGGTGGGGGACAAATTATTTTTTCCTTAATATACTGATGTAGATTTAGATTAGACAATATTTCATGGCTGAAATTTTTTAACCAATGAAAGTTTTCTTATCACTTTACAGATCCCTCAGAACTGCAAGGCTGTTAAAGCAAACTCAGAAGCCCTGATCATACTGCCCAGATGCATGCAATGCTAAACTTAATACATGCAGTTGTTTTTGTGATGCAGCTCATACAGAGATTAAAGGTTACTGTTTGGTGACCATAAGAATTCTTTGTCACTCAGAAGCTGGGTAATTTGGTCAAAAACACATCACTAAAAATCACCTCTGGTTAACTATGTATTTACAAGGGCTGTTTCCAAACCAAAAAGAATCCTAGTTCCCAAACGACCTGGTCATCTTGGCTACAGATATCTGTTTAGCCACGATGGCCATCATTTTCACACCTGGTTAACTATGTTTCCCAGGCTGATACAAAATGAAGATATGTTTAGCCACGATGACCTAGTAGTTTTGGAACTATGACTCTTTTTCATTTCGTATCAGCCTAGGAAACATAGTTAACCAAGTGTGAAAATGATGAATTACTGACCAAATAATACAAGTCCTGAAGGCTGATTCAAGATGAATTTGTGGTACTCAAAAAATGAGAAATAATGCCAGAAATAGTTACATCAAAGGGACCAAACCTGGACATGCATGAACTTTCCATTATTGAAAAGCTGCTATACATCACTGAGCCAAGACAGACAAACACCAATTGAATTTACATCCTTTCACCGCTATGAAACTTAAAAGGAAATTTGAGGAGCTTTTGCAGGGCAAATTTTTCAGCAAATAATATTAGCACACCTGAGTTTGTGTGTACCAGAAGCTTGGAAGAATCCTTGACAAACAGCTTATTTAAACTAACAATGCTTCAAACAAGTGGGCCCAGAATGGCAAACAGAGTAAATTCAGATGAGATGGCTCATTACCAGCTGTCTAAACTGGATCTACTAGTCTGCAAAGTTTTCAATGTCAGTCTGTTTGAAGGGGTTCTAGGATCAGACTTTATGAAGCTGTTCTATTAAATCATTCAAAACAAACATGCCATGCTAAGGCTTCGGGTAAAAACAAGACAGCGGACTATAAACTGATCTGGTGTAACACCACCAAGCTGGAATAATATAAATCAGTGCACTGTTCAGCAGAGTCTACCTACCAACATTATCCTTACAAATTTGCTGCACTAACATATCAACAGATTTTCATCAAACTAGTGTTAGTTATTATAACTATTATGGTTGCTGTTAGTATACTGTAAAACACTAAAATATCTGCGGTATAAAATTTTGCGGTTTAATGAAAATGACATTGGGGCATATCAATTTTGGTGGTCTTGATGTACCATGGCTCCATATAATCAAGAAAATTTGATCAAAGCTCTAGATAAGAGGGGTATTTGATGATGACTGAGGGATATTTTTTTTTATTTCTCATTGAAACCATATGTTGTGTCCCTCATCTGAACCGTTTCGTTGAGACGGTTCGGACGAGGGGTCACAACATATGTTTTTATGCAGAATTAACAAAAATTATCCCTAATTAAAACTAAAAACTCCCTCTTATCTAGAGCTCTCTTGATGTAAATCTGTAACACTTTTTCAAACTTTTCTATTGAACTATACTTTGTGGCATCTAGTAGAATCGCCTCACTGAGGCAATTCTAATGGGATGCCACAATGTATAGTTATATGGAAAGGTACAGAAAAATTCTAAAATACGCATCAAATACTCCTTTTTCATCTGAACTTCCATTATGCAGTGTGTATGTATATGTATTTGAATGTTTGTAATATTGGCAGACTTATATTTTAGCCCTCTTTGCCCTACCAGCTAATATCGCCAAAATTCAGTAACCACCAAAAATAAGTGTTTTACAGTAATACAGCCTACAAACTTCCATGAAATGAAATGATGGATGACATGGAATTTTTACATCATTTTCAACAGAATTCCAGTAAAATAGGATGATTGAGGGAATATTAAAGGATCTGTGCAATCAATCTGACAACAGAATCTCCTCCTCAGAGAGACTCAAACCCACAACCCACAAAAATATCACTGTAGATTAGATTACCTACATATTTGCCATGCAAAGCCTTATATGACTCTTCAGGACCAAAGTAGTGTTTTTATTTGTCTGTATCAATAATTATTATCAAATGGTCACATGATACAATGTCAAAACAAAATATATGAGCCGCGACATGACAAAACCAACAATGTGGTTGTGCGCCCAGCGCAGACTCAGATCAGCCTGGGCATCCGCCCAGTCTGATCAGAGTCTTCGCTGTCCGCATGAAGCTAGCTTAGACTCTTAGCTACCCTTTAAGTGCTTAGGAAAGACTCTGAACAGTCTGGGTGGACGCCCAGGCTGACCTGAGTCTGCGCTGGGCGCACAACCACATTGTTGGTTTTCTCGCGTCGTGGCTCATATTAGATATCACATTTAAAACTTTGGATCCGTCCATATTGAAACTTTTTTTTTTTTTTGGTGTGTGTGTCCTCTATGGTAAGTTTTTGCCGATTTATTAAGGAAACTATTGTAATTTGATATCTACAGCAATCCCAAAAGTATGACTGACATAGGATTATTGGCAAAGTTCAGAGTTGCAAACATGACTTGTAAGCACTTCACTGAGTGTCAAAAATAATGAAATTTATTTAATAGACAAAATTAACATTTTACACAATACAATCATTTTATAACAAGAATGACCTAAAATAAGCCTTGCTCTTTCATGTCTTCCCCTGGAAATGTACCCATTCACTTCAAGTCAGTCAACTTTGTTTCTATAATGAGTTTTTCAGCAAGAATCGGGATCAAGCCCACCACCAGTAAAGCAGCAGCCAAGGCCATTCTGACATACACATCTATATCTATTTTACCCTAAATATTCCAACACCAATGTCTTCATAAGTAGCTTCTGTTTTGTCTGTTGACAGTTTTTACAAAGCATTGCTTTGACAGAAAAATAGAGAATACCATGTAAGAGTCTTTTGATATCAAGTTAATCAGGCGAGACCAGAAACAGTGTGGGAATGGCGAGGCTTGCCGAGCCAGTCTGACGTGTTTCTGGTTGAGCCTGATAACTTTGATTTCTATTCATCACACATCATTAGATTTTACGGCATATAGAGCTGCAAACAAATGATAAAGAAACTCAGTTTTGTTCCAATTTGCTGATGTCGCAAATGCGTGATGATGTAAATCGCTTACATTAAATAACCAACTGAAAGTTGATATCACGGACAACGTCAGTATGTAGCCAATCATCTTCAGAGATCGCTTCTAAAGGCATCGCCTGATAACACTGGCGCAAGCACAGTTCTAAAGTGACATGATATCACATCATGTTGCATACCCCAGATATCAGGTGAATTTTGCAGCAGATGCATGATAAAGACCATTATATAAACTGTGGAGGGTGGAGGGGTTGGAATATTTAAGGTTAATGTTGTAGCTAAACAGCAATGCCAATATTAAAATAAAATAAACCTTGCCACATCAACTTTTAACATGCCTTATTATGAAGTAAGGATTTTAAATTTGGACAGAGCAAATTCTTTCAAGAGCAGCCTCCACTGCAGAGGAAATCATCTATCAGGGAAGTGAATAGTTTTGCTGATGTTGTGTCCCTTGTAAATATGGCAACCATATCAAAGAGGTGTTAACCCTTATGCATGTGTAATCTGTATGAGATATATTGTTGGGCCACTTCTATGCCTTAAAAGACATCTCATAATTAATGATCATGCCAAAAAAAATCAACCCTATATTATACTGCCCAGGTGCAGAATGATCTGCACTAATGCCCCAGATAAGAAGGGTTAACAGGGATAATTATAAAAGGGATAATGTTCTATATACCTCCATAAAAGCTTATGTTGTGACCCCTCATTAGAACCGTCTCTGCGAGACAGTTCTAATGACGGGTCACAACATATGTTTTCATTGAGAAATAAGAAAAATTATCCTGAAATTATCCTCAAAAGCCCATCTAATCTGGAGCTCTGTCTGTACATATGATGTCTGCCCATAACATAACTATTATTTCTTACAATGCAAAATGAATGAAAATTTCAATGCACTATGAGGCTGACATTCCAACACACATGTGTGTGTAAAAGACAACGCATCGTACCTGGTGTTCTTGGAGCCTCGTCATCATCTAACTGCTGTATTTCAAGGTCAATCTTTTTCGCCTGGTTGTAATCTGGTTTCTGCATCAATTTCATACACTTCTTGATGAAGCCTACATAATCTAGATTAGCAAAGAAACCATTGCACACATTTTATGTCATTGTATGACAAGACTGATTGTGATATTGAGCCATGACACGAGAAAACCAACAATGTGGTTGTGTGCCCAGTGCAGACTCAGATCAGCCTGGGCATCTGCCCATTCTGATCAGCATCTTCGTTGTGCCCTTAGCTACAGGTCTAAGCTAGCTCCGTGCAGACAGTGAAGACTCTGATCAGAACTAGGTGGATCCCAGGCTGATCTGAGTCTGGGATGTCACACATGCCACTTTGCTGGTTTTGTTGTGTCAAGGCTCATATATACATGTACAGTTGATGACAAAAATGCACCAGATCTCATTTTGATGAAAATTCTGTGATATTATTTTTTCATTTCTTTATAGACTTATGTTGCAGCCCCTTATTAGAACCGTATTGCGTCAAAAACGTAGAATGAACAGAAATTACAAACAGCCCTTCCCCCGCTCCCATCCCCATCTGTAATGAAATTCTGTGTACAAAGACAAAAAATTATTACAATCAACAAATACTGCCCAAAGGTGGGCCAGTGACTGAAAATGATCCTATTGGAAGAGTGGTATATTGTGTAAACTCACTATACTTTAAAGTGCAATATAAAGTATAGCTTATGGTATAAACTGAACTCATCATTTGTATACTGATATAAGATGGGGATTTGCCCTTGCAAAACAACTGCTAAAATCTAGATCTGCCTTACAAAATGTACCAAGATATTTGGGATTGTTTTGGAGGGGAAACCCATCTTACAGCAGAATTACACAACAATAATTTAGATATTAGGGTCCTTCTAGATGTGGAAGCTCCATCTTATAGCTGATTATTGTACAGTTAGCAAGTGTTAAAATTGACACCGGCCGGAATATGTTTGTTGGTTTTAGGAAGTATGTGTGTGCTAACCCTCAACCCGCTGAGCACGAAACTATCCTGTCTTGCAAACAGTGTAGATCCAGATCAGCTGGCTTCTGAAGAAGCCATCTGATTAGGATCTACACTATTTGTCATTCTGATTGTAAATTTAAAGCAATAACTAGTATCAAGCAATCCAATTGGCTGAAAATTCAAAGTGGGTGTGGCATGTTAATTTATTCAGCGGGTTAAGGGTTAAGGTTAAAACTATTGATTTGCCTCCAGTTTTCCCCTTCTTTGCCTGGAAATTTTGCAACTTGACTTTACCTAAAGCATTAGACTACTGTAACGGCGGTGTTGCCAAAACACCATTTTTGCAATGTCACATCCATAAGCGAAGCTAAAAATATTACCAGAAAAGGTAGATAGTAATAATTATATTTCTGCAGCATTTTTTTTTCTTTTCATCACATTGGTAGCAAAAGTAACTGTATGCAAATGCTCTGAATAAACTACAGTTGAGTTTGGTTTGTATCAATTTCAGCACTCCAGTTGCTATGCCCTCTTGTGCTCAGGTGGGTTAAACACAAACTCAACCTTACTTTATCTAAAGCATTTCAGTACATTTCAGGAGGCATTCTTTCATAACTATGAGTCTAAGACTATAAGGATGGTTCTTACCTTTTGGAAAATTTTCTGGTTTAAGTAGCTCCCTAAAGAAATTGAATCCTGTGGTGACCTGATCTAAGTAGTCTGCTGATTCAACATACCAGAATTTTAACTTTCTACTTTCCTGAAATGATAAATTGTCATAATTGAACATTACTTAATTCTTAAAGCATAACAAAGTAGAAGACAAAATACTTCGTCCAAACTATATTTTACTGACAATTTGAAGACTAGAGGGCAAACTAGGTACATACAGATGAGGTGGCTCATTTTTAAATGCCTCATCTGGATCTACTCTGTTTGCCAATTCAACTAAACTCCGTTCATTAATTCTGAAACTGGGTTTTTCGCTGCTCATACTTTTATTATCTAATCAATCCAGGTGAGACTGTGCATAGTGATAATGCTAGACTTCCGCCAATTTCTCATCAATGTGTCTTATGACTCTGTCTTTCGTAGGATGCTGGGCTAACCTGCACAAAACTGCATATTACAGATTTTTAAACAGAGACTAAGTCCATCGGACAGGTTGGAAACGCCTTTTAATACCATATAAAGTGGTCGCTATAAATAGTTTTGTATACGGGTGGGGTTAGTAAACTAACACATGCTCGGCGCGTGCGAAGTCAGTCAGCGTGACAACAAGCTTGCCATCCAGATAATTTCATCTCAGTTTGAAATTGATAACACCGCATAAATTCACACTGGACAATGTTTTCAGTGTTTCATCATAGCATCGCCATCGGCAAAAAACGCCTAGGCCTAAACGACGTCATATCAGCGTCAGTGCGGCGTAATGATGTTCACTGGCGTTATTGTAACGCAAATATAACAGCTTTCCGCACTATGCAATAAAGTTCCAAAACATTTATTATCAATGTTGCGTTAAAACTGCAAAGTTAAATACAAGGACAAAAGGACCAAACTTTACACCTCTCAAACTTATTACAGCTCCCCTTAATCAGTCTATTCCCCCTTCTTACCCCCACCCACCCCCACTCTAAAAGAAATAATGAAATGATCTCCTACACACTACCTACAACCCCCTCCCCTCAGTTAGTCTACCATACAGACTCCCACCCCTCGACATGACCCCTTCCAAAGCATACACCTCCTTATTCAATCTACCACCAAAACCGTCGCCCTCGTCTCCAGACACACACATTACAGACCCCACCCCCGCTACTCTAGACACACACCTTACTACACCCCCCCCCTCATCCCCACACTTCCACCCCCACTTCTTTTCAACAAACTTTACGAACATATATATACGCAAGGAAGACCTTAAAGTCCTTATAGTCCTGTCGGTAGTAAAAACGACTTAACACACATCGTTACGATAAACAGTTCAACCTGCCCGTATAGAGATAAAACGTGGCTTTCTATGCATATATTGAGTCATACACCTTGTAAAAAGAAGAGAGAATATGTTTTTGAAAATGACAAATCACTCCACAAAATACATCTGTTCTCTTCTGGTTTCCTGCTTAGAAATGTTACATAACTGAAAGAGGCATAGCGAATGGGTCTCCACGCCTGTACATTGTATTTTTACCATTTTATTCATGTTCACGAAACCGAAAGTAGCTCATATAAGCTGGCAACTAAAATAATCCAAATCAGTTTTCAATTTTTTTATGAATCTCAATGATAGTGTTTAATTAAAGCATGCTAATCATGGTCGTTTATCATGACCAAACTGCAGTGAGAAGCTTGCAGCGATACTCACGATAAGATTCTCATCACTGATAGACCAATGGGGCATTAAGGCTCAATTGTGCATGCTGTTCATTATTTTTTATATCATCCAAGAATTTTCATGCAAAAATGTAGCCTCTGATAAAACTGCACGATCTGAGTCCTCCCTGTTCATATATAACACGGGTACCATTTCACAGGCATGCAAATCTTTTACTCCCAAGAAAAATGTAACAGACAATGGCGTACAAAAGTGAACCCGCAAACATGCATGCATGCGATATTTCCCTCCGTATATACACGAAAGCTGATCTGAGCTTCTGCTTTTCGCAAATCTGATTTGTAGCTGTGTAGACACAGAGGCACATAACAAAGTCTCTAGCTGACTGGTTTGAGATTTTCCTGTTCGCAGATACGTTATGCCACATTTTTGTGTGAAGCGTCACCATGAGAAAAATGATAGAAAAGAAAGAAATGGATATATGCAGGGACAGTTATGGGCCTGAAGTCTGAAAGAGTCTAGGTCTGATTTTCAAGTCTAAAATCAAGAGTTGCAAAACTGAAATATATAGCTCATGTAGTAACTTGGAGTTTTCTCTGTATCAATAAAAGCACCGCAGGCACTGCATGATACCCCGCCACTGCTGTGCATCCTAACTTATTTTTTGAGATATATAATAGCTAAAGAGCCACAGAACTGAGATAGACAGAGATATGATGTCCTTACTGTAAATAAATATTAATATAAACCACCCAACAACGTGGAGCATTCTGACCAGTGTAGATTTAGATCAGGCTGTAAAGCATTTCTTTGAGCTGAGAGACTCTGTTTCCTATTCTATGGTGTTAAACATATCAGTGAAGTTTCATTCAGATATTCCATATAGTATAGGAACTACAAGTCAAAAAACATTTTTCAGATCTATCAAGGGGGAATACTCATTAACTGGAAAGGTAAGAGTGATGGTTCTTTGTCACAATATGTAACCTTTGATGTGAAACATAGCTATGAAGTTTCGTTCAGATATTCCATATAGTAAAGGAACTACAGATAAAAAAACGTTTTTCAGATCAATCAAGGGCGGATAACTCACAAACCGGAAAGATCAGAGTGACAGTTCCTAGTCACTATATGAAGCCTTTGATGTGAAACATATCTGTGAAGTTTTATTCAGATATTCCATATAGAAAGGGAACTACAGGTCAAAAACCATTTTTCGGACCTATCAAGGGCAGATAACTCATGAACTGGAAAGGTAAGAGTGATGGTTCTTTGTCACAGTATGTAACCTTTGATGTGAAACATATCTGTAAAGTTTCATTTAAATATTCCACATAGTAAAGGAACTACGGGTAAAAAACATTTTTTAATTCAATCAAGGGCGGATAACTCACAAACGGGAAAGGTAAGAGTGACGGTTCTTAGTCACAATATGTTACCTTTGATGTGAAACATATCTGTGCTGTTATATTCAGATATTCCATACAGTAAAGGAACAATAGGTCAAAAACCTTTTTTCAGACCTATCAAGGGCGGATAACTCACAAACTGGGAAGGTCAGAGTGACGGTCCTTAGTCACAATATGTAACCTTTGATGTGCAACATATCTGTGAAGTTTCATTCAGATATCATGAACAGTAAAGGAATAACAGGCCAGAAACCATTTTTCCAATACGAAAAAGGGCAGTAACTCCGTTAAAAATGGACGGATTTTGCCCATTAACAATCCCATACCACTCATCGCCGATAACAATATGTATGCAAAATTTGAAAAAATTCCATGAATAAATACTCAAGTTATCGATCGGAAATGGTGAGCACGGACGGACGGACGGACGGACGGACAGACACCGAAAGGTATAACATAATACCCCGCCACTAAAGTGTGGCGGGGTATAAAAAGTAGCCGAACTTCAAAACGCTTCCATTTTCTTATTCCTGGGACTTTGTTGGAGGGCCAACAGTTATTACCCAAATGACCAGTGTTATACCCACGTGAAATGTATCTGAATATGTATGACTTGAGGCTGTCAATTTTCATCAAATAGTCTTAGTTTGCGGACATGTTTTTAAGATTTGCTGTTTCGTGCATGTAACTGCAACATTAGATGCCAGTCTTAGATGCATGAGACCTTTATGAGAAATCGGCGGAAGTCGAGCTTTATCACTATGCACAGCCTTACCTGGATTGATTAGATTATAAAAGTATGAGCAGCGAAATACCCAGTTTCAGAATTAATGAACGGAGTTTACATGTATTATTCATTTTTGATGCTTTAAGTGTGAACATTCACTAGAGCTGTACTTTTGTAGTTGTGTGTTTTTTTATTATTTTTTACATACTGTAGTTATCCTATTAAATGCTATTAAAATGGCTAGAAATGACTGGAAATAGTGTTCCTTAGAGTTCATTCTGTCTTTCAAGACTGTATCAATATATTTCAATGATTTCATGTAATAAGGGTATGAAGCCAGTTTTCCAGGGAGAACAGTGGGTGACCTTAGTGCAAAACTAAATTAAAACTTATTTGCCACTGCTTCTGCCATGCTTTTACTATGGAACCACATAAAACCATGACTTTGGTAGCACAACCATCCCAACTACATGCTTCATGGAAAACAGCTTTTGTTGTTGTACAGTATATACATTACCACAACATGCTTGCCACTTTTCTGGTCAACTAAAAAACAGTTAAAGCCCAGCTGCACTTGAGGTTTCCCCAGGTCCTGGTCTGAACCTGAAAAGATAATTATTTCAGTTGCAACAAACAAGGTTCTTCTCCCAAATGAATCACTAAAACTAGCAGTTATTTGCATAACCTCGTGCATTATGATGAGGTTATCATACAATAATATACGAGGGTATATCAAAACATCTTGAGCCTCATACACCTTTTCCATTTGGATAGTACAATGCACCAAACCTGCAGTGCATCAAGGTCTTAGCTACCGAGGCTGAAATAGTTTAGTCACAAATTCACAATACCTTTTGCAAGAGACATATCCCCCAGAGAGTTAGCAAAATGGACAACGCTAAGAAGAGAGCGGTGATAAAGCTTCTAGTACTGGAGGGTCTGCCGTTTATGGGCAGTCTTCCCCTTCTTCTGTAACAGTGACTATTAGGAATTCCAGTGTGGCAAAGAGAGCTTAGAGGTTGCCGGTCAGGATGACCATCAGTAAGTGTCAGCGTGGAAAACATTGACATTGTACATAAACTAGAGATGGAAAACCACTTTATCATATGACGTCGCATCTGAGAGTGTAATAAAGCCATGCATTAAAAACGATAATCCACTGGTGGATTAAATATGCAAATTACGTCGTAACGTTATACGCTGACGTCCATTAAAACGTCGCGTTTTCTAATGGCGAAATCTTGACGTTAGTGCAAAATTAGCTAATAAAATGCGATTTTAGTGTCATATGATAAATAGGATCTTGCATTCGTGCTCCTGTATTATTGAATTTATTAAACTCGTTGGGGAAAACCGATAAGATGCTTGGCAAAGCCTCGCATCTTATCTTTTTCCCCAACTCGTTTAATAAATTGAACTCGTTTAATAAATTCAATAATACATGAGCACTCATGTAAGATCCTCTATGTCCTCTATATCACTCTCAGCAACAGGCCTTTCATATGGATCTATACACAGCATACTTCATGACAAACTCCACATGTCCAAGGTAAGTGCATGATGGGTCTTGAGAATGCTTTCGGATGTCACGAAACTATCGAGGGTCTACATTCGTGGACCCTTGCTAACTTGGTAAAAAGCCAACCCAGATGACTTTCATTTTAGGGGTGTAACCTGTGACTGAAACTTGGCTTTATCATTATGATCCGGACATCTCCAAAGACAAAGAACTTCAAAGCCACCAGGTCCATCAACAAGTAAGGAGTGGTCCACATCGACTTAAACCTGCACAGGCGATGTCTCTCTGTGCTTCCAGTTAATCGCCAGATGTGAAGGACAGCAACCATTTTACTGTCAGTCCCCATGCAAATGACATTAATACAACATGTGAGCAAGTGCCCTAACCCACCAGCTTAACTGAGCTTCTATATGGGTTTTTTTTTTCAATACACATGTACATGTAAATCTAGAAGATAACTGCAGCCACTGACTTAAAAAAAAAAAAAAACAGCAATCTGTTAATAATACCCTTTTAAGCTGTGTATGGGTACACCTCATGTTTTTCACATTTTTACGAAGAGGAACAACTTTTGTGACTTCCTGTTTGCTTCCCTGGATATCACATCCTTCCAAAATGGGGTCTTCTCCTAAAGGAAAAACTTTGTTGCAAGAGAAGCAAACTCTTTCCTCTAAGAGTTGAGCCCCAATTAATTGGGAGGTAAAAATGAAATAGGCAGAGTTGCTTCCCTTTAGATGTACCCATTCCCTACAGAGCTCTAGATAAGAGTGCGTATTTGGTGATAATCAGAGATAATTTTTGTTAATTCTGCATAAAAACATATGTTAAGACCCCTCATCTGAACCGTCTCGACGAGACGGTTCAGATGAGGGGTCACAACATATGGTTTCGATGAGAAATAAGAAAAATTATCCTTAATTATCATCAAATACTCACTCTTATCTAGAGCTCTGCCCTACCTTGAGATTCTTTATTGATGACGAGCCCTGTGTGTTCTCCACCTGCTACATGATGGTGCTGCCCCTCGTCATTACCAAAGTCTAACTTTTGTTTACGCTCTATCTTTATACATGTTGCCTTGCCCTTCTTGGAAGGGGTCATGATGATTTCTGAAATGGAATGAAACAGAAATTGAACTTAGGACCTGACGTTACCTAAATATGCTTACCAGTAAACATTGGGACACCTAAAAACTATATATTTTCCAGTTGTCCCATATTGAAAATTAATGGTTTTTAGGTGTCCCAATATTTAAGCACATTAAAGTAACCTGTTTTAATACTGAAAGGGCCAGAAATGATGCAGCCAAATTTGCAAACAGGCAAGATCCAGATGAGGCAGGTCACAATGAGCCACCTCATCAGACACAGACATAAATTTTCTGCTTTTTTGGCGCTTTTACATGTCAACGGAGATAAGAAGACTGATGTGCATCAAAGTCACGTTGAGAAGATGGTATGATGAAAATGGAAGGCTGTCTGCAATGGAACTCTTTTTACTGTGAGAAGAATTCCGTAAACAGAGAGGTTCAAATCTGGTACACACAACAGTCATGAAGCCAGCACTTTACCCATTGCATTCTGGGTATTTTTTGCCGTCTGCTGAAATTGTCGTCTGCATCCAAAATCAAGAAAATTTTGACAATATTGGTCTAACTTACTCTTGTAGAAATGATGTCTAGGCAGCAAACAGTTTGGATCTCAGATCAGGCCCCACAAACCCTGATCTGGATCCAAACTGTTTTCCCATACCCCTAAAGGGGTATCCCGAATGGAATGGGTTAACTGATTTCCCTACTTTACCCTGCTGTTTGATCAGACCCATCTGTCCCAATGTTTGATACTTTTATGGTAATTTCTTTTCTTTTTTTTTGGCAGACAGCATGACTCATATCAGTGGGAACTAGAAATGTTTTTCAGAGAAAAACTGATGTCCCCCCACCAGCCCATTTCCCATCCCCTCTAATGAATAAACTGCCTGTACAAATAAAATATCTATGCAAGTTTGGACAAAATCCATCCGCTGGTTCTAAAGATATCCTACATAGAAGACTATGTCCTTCAAAAATGGGTCAAGGTCACCAACTACTAAACATGTCTTAAACCTGTCACAATGATACATTCATGCAAGTCTGATGAATATCCATCCACTGGTTCAAGATATCTCA
This sequence comes from Ctena decussata, assembly GCA_963989385.1. NCBI lineage: Eukaryota > Metazoa > Mollusca > Bivalvia > Lucinida > Lucinidae > Ctena > Ctena decussata. The sequence goes on along the minus strand of OZ022504.1, from coordinate 39,141,910 downwards.
TTTTAAAGAGGGAAAAATACGCATTTGTAAGATAGCTTTTGACCTTGAAAATGGGGTCAAGGTCATCAAAACATAATACACTCTTGAGACTGTCCCATAGGTATATCTATGAAAGTAAAGTGGAAATCAAGCCAAAGCTTAAAGAGATACATCAATTTTAGTGAAATTTTCACATATCTAAATCCTCCTGTGACCTTGAAAATGAGGTCAAGGTCACCAAAATTTTGTTCAGCTCTTAAACTTGTCCAAATCATGTATCCACGAAAGTTTGGCAAAATTCCATTCAGGAGATATTGTGGGTACAAGAAATTGCCATGTAAGTCCTCCAGTGACCTTGAAAATAAGGTCAAGGTCACCAAAATCTAAACAGCTCATAAACTTGTCCCAATCAAGCATCCAGGAAAGTTTAGTGAAATTCCATCCATTGGTTCAGGAGATATAGTGGGTACAAGAAATTGTCATCCAAGTCCTCCAGTGACCTTGAAAATGAGGTCAAGGTCACAAAAATCTAATCAGCTCAAAAACTTGCCCCAATAATGTATCCAAGCAAGTTTTGTGAAATTCCATCCATTGGTTCAGGAGATGTAGTGGGTACAAAAAATTGTCATCTAAGTCCTCCTGTGACCTTGAAAATGAAGTCAAGGTCACAAAATCTGATCAGCTCTTACATTTGTCCCAATGATATATCCATGGAAGTTTGGTGAAATTCCATCCATTGGTTCAAGAGATATCGCACATACAAGAAATTGGGTACAAGACATTGTCATCTAAGTCATCCTGTGACCTTGAAAATGAAGTCAAGGTCACAAAATCTGATCAGCTCTTACATTTGTCCCAATGATATATCCATGGAAGTTTGGTGAAATTCCATCCATTGGTTCAAGAGATATCGCACATACAAGAAATTGGGTACAAGACATTGTCATCTAAGTCCTCCTGTGACCTTGAAAATGAAGTCAAGGTCACAAAATCTGATCAGCTCTTACATTTGTCCCAATGATATATCCATGGAAGTTTGGTGAAATTCCATCCATTGGTTCAAGAGATATCGCACATACAAGAAATTGGGTACAAGACATTGTCATCTAAGTCATCCTGTGACCTTGAAAATAAGGTCAAGGTCACCAAAATCTAATCAGCTCAAAAACTTGTCCCAATGATGTATCCATGCAAGTTTGGTGAAATTCCATCAATTGGTTCAAGAGATATCGCGCATACAAGAAATTGTCATCTAAGTCCTCCTGTGACCTTGAAAATGAGGTCAAGGTCACGAAAATCTAATCAGCTCATAAGCTTGTCCCAATAATATATCCATGCAAGTTTGGTGAAATTCCATCCATTGGTTCAAGAGATATCGCGCATACAAGAATCTGTCACGCCGACGCAGACGCCGACGGGATCAGCACTGAAAACAATATGTCCTCCCTCACCTTTGGTGGGGGGACATAATAACCTGTTGCATTTAAAATACAAATGTACTCAAATTAAACAGAAATGAATAAAATAATCATCTAAATGGCTCTCCATAACATTTGTTTCAATATTAATGCAGTAAAATAAATTTTTAACATTCTTACATAGTTTTTGGCCATAAACAATATTGATTCCCATTTATGGAAATATACCTTACATGGAAATATGCATATGATGAAGTTAATATATTTGTTTAAAAACACTATACACTAATAATTCTATGTGTTGGGACAGATAGGTCTGAGCAAACAGTGCAGACCCAGATCAGACTGCTCCCATAGGAGCAGTCTGATCAGGGTCAACACTGTTTGCAATTTTAAGATGCACTACCGCATTGTAAAAACTAAACTGTTCCTTTTTCAGGACAATACCATAAATGGTACATATTAGGCATCCCAATTTTTCAAAAATTTCATGATAGGTCCCCTTACATAATTTACCATCCTGGGAATAAGGACACCTAATCTTAACCATGTTAAAGGTAGGTTCCTGTACTTTGGAATGCATCATAATTTTGATGATCTTTCATCCAAGTTGTTGGAAAGCACTTATAAAAGGGAATGAATAAGTTTCACCAAAAAGTGTAAATCAAAAAAATATTAGAAAAGTTGTGTTGCAAGGGAGTTCCCAACTCTGCTTCGCACACCAGTTAGCGCTATTTTTAGTTCACGCCAAAAATAGATAACGCAGCTGAGGTCATGCTGCATTGTATTTTGGGATAGTTTTAACCCATCCACCATGCCAGGACCTCTAGGAGAGCTCACGACAAGGGAAAATTGACCTTTGGAGAATGGCATCAGAAATCGCGCACTTATAGACATAATAAACATAGTTATTTTTAGAACTGGAATTCCAACGAAAGAAAATAAACCAAAAGGGAAAACGACTATTTTCTTCAACATCTGACGAGTTTCTCAGTAGCAACAAATTCAGAAAAATAAGAGAATTCAATACTGCTCAGAAAAAGACGAAACTAGTTTGTGGACATAATTGTTAGTCCTAATTGTTATCGCTAGTACAAGAACCTACCTTTAACATTCCCAGAAACCATTTATTACAATATCAGATTTTATTTAAATTTATTTGGCCTTGAGAAAAGGCTCAATGACACTTGACAAGTTAAACATCAATTAAAAAGGTTGTGTGTTATGAGAAAAAGTGGCTAAACTGCATAGGCAAACAGTCAAGACTCAGATCAGCCTGTGCATGTGCAATGACTGATCTTAGTTTTTGCTTTTGCTGTATAGATTCCTCAGGATTCTAAGAGCGAAACAAACAAGAAATTAAGTATTTGGCAAGTGCAGTCTCATCCGAGTCTGATTTTCATACGTCGAAAGATAAATCTTCCTACTTCCTCCTCCCACAGATGAATAGTTGTAATTTTATTGTCACATTACACCTCCGATGAGCCTGCAGGACAATTTTTCCCCAAATTTTGACTATATTTACAACTCCAGCTTAAAAGGTGAGATTTTAACGAAAGGAAAATTTCTTTACTTATAAGGCAGAATTTTCTTAATATGGAATTTACCTTTAAAAGCCTTTTTAGACTGGAAACCTGTTTTAAGGACAATACTGCAAACAGTGCAGACCCAGTTCAGATGCCACAGAAAGGTCTTTATTCATTATAGTACTGTATTTCCTTGGTTATTTAAGACCGTGTTGTTTTCTTTACAAACAATCTCTGATATCTAGATCCATCTTCAAGATTCTTGTAAGATGGATCTAGATCTTTGGGATTGTTTTGGATGGATCTACATCTTTGAAATTGTTTTGAAGGAGAAAAACTTATTTTAATAGCTGAATTACTCATGACCGATTTTCATATATTATGTAGTAATTCTCAAAACCTTAAGTTTAGTCTCCAATCTTATAACTGAATAAAATACAGTGATTATCACTTGAAATGACTCTAAAACATTTAACAGTGATCATTTCTTTTCTTTTTTTTTACTAGTAATTTGACAAAATGCTGCATCTCATTCAATTCGTCAGTACCATACCGTTTTTTTTTTGTTGTTGTTGTTATATATTTTATACCATTCTTTTTTATCTTTTTGGACAAACTGCAGCATCTCATTCAATTACTACGTACATTACCACACTAACAGTAAATATTCTGACATCTCAACAAATTGACCCTTCCAACTGGGTACTTGGTCAAGTCCATGACTGTGTCCTAGGCATTTAATACTAAAATATAAGCACCCATTGCAGACCCTGATCAGAACTGCTCCTTAGGAGCAGTCTGATCAGGGTCTGCAATGTTTGCTCAGGCCTGCTGTCCAAATATAAAGATAAACTGCGGTAGCTATCTTATTTGAAATGGACCAGAAATGTCAACAGAGGCCATATGTCCAAACAGTAAATGTCAAGAGGAAACATCCAGTTAATAAAACAGATATATATGTAGTGAAGCCCTATCCTGAGAAAGAGGGCCTCCAATTTTTTCTCTCCTTTTTTTTGCTTTGGGTATCATAAATTTATAGATTTCATAGATGATGCATTTTCCAGGTTATTGTGGTTTTGTGTACAAACAGCTATTTGAAGGGCCTCACAGGTTCTAATATCTGGGTCATTACTAATTATCATTCAATGGTCTGAGGCTTGAACCCAGCTCAAACCTGTACTCCCTTGACAAGTTAATTAGCTTAATTAGTGTATTATCACTAATATCCCAGCCACTCCTTTGCCCATCAAAATGAAAAAACTTAAACCAAATCATAGAACCCTGGTAGCTCTGACTGTAGGTTAAGCCCTGGCCTACTGATCAAGCGGTCCCATGTTTGAGACCTGCTGCAGGCGGGAATCTTTTCAATCGTAAATGGGGTTCCATTGCAGAGCTTTTCATATCATAACCCTAACATCGTTGTGATATGACTGAAATACTATTGAAAAGGATGTAAAATCACATCCACAAACCTAAACATTAAGTGCCAACACCAACATATAAATTCCAATTGGTAACAATAGGTCTTCCTTAACTTTTGTACAGCTGAGCTAAAAATGATGAAAAAATGGAGGGAAGTGACCATGCATGATGATTCTTAGTTTAAGTGCAATGGTCATATGTTTTTACATGTTTAATATCTCAAAGGAATGAAACTGGAAAACAGATGCCTGAAAGTATATACAGGAATAAACAAACTTTTTTTTCTTTTGTTTTCTTTGTAAATGCAGAAACCAGATACAGAAATCAGACTGGGTTTGCCGGGCTCCAGATAAGACTACATGTAGTTTTAGTCTTCTGACAATTCTGGGATAGCTAGTGTACATAAAATACTTATAACTTTGATGTAGTTTTTAATAAGAATACATCTTGCCAGTGGCTTATGGAGACTACTATATTCTTCCAATAAATGCCCAATTCTCTATTAAACATCCCTTTACCTTTTCTGTGGAGAAAAAATGGCCAAATACCACAGACCACCAAAATATTTTTTTTTTTGGCCAAGATTTTGTGTTATGCCAAGATTTTGTGTGTGTGTGTGTGTGTGTATTTCAAATCTGGTAACAATGTTACCCTCCCCTACGTGGAACATATCCACGGCTACAGTACTGGGCACCATTTGTACGTCTGTTCCCAAGATTTTGTCCTATATGGCCTGTAAATTCAATGCATCTGGGGTGTTTTGGTTATAATAAAAAGTGATGTGCTGAGAAGTACCCTCAAAAATATATAAATTAACACAGGAAAGCCAGTATCGGATTAGCCACCTAGTTTCAGTCTCCAAAAAATGAAAGCCCCTAGTGTGCCAATGCCCCAAATGATCTTCCCTTTATGTATATATATATAGACATTGTTTAAAACCCAAAAGTGAAAATGAAAGTAGAAAGAATCATCTATATTTAGTTCCCTGTCACATTATATAATGCTTTGTCAACTTTTGAAAATACCCCTAAACCTGAAAATGAAAATATGTTTATCATTTCAGTTTCTTCAAACAATAAGGTGGATGGATGACTTGCAATTTTACATCCTTTTTAACAGTATTTCAGTCATATCAGGGACAATGGAGTGTGTGATAGTGGAAGGCTGTGTGCAATGAATGGAACCTCACTTACAGTTGGCCCACAGCGAACCGGGACCACTAGATTAGCAGGCCAGCACTTAACCTACTGAGATACTGGGGCTGCGCAAACAGTGCAGAGTTTGATCAGGCTGCTCCTCCAGGAGCAGTCTGATCAGAGTTTACACTGTTTGCTATCCCATCAGCATCTTTTTGGATGCATTACTGCAGTGTAAAAAAAACAACAGATCTACTTTTAGGACAATTGTGGTAATTATTTTAGAATTTTAAGCTACATCCATCGGAAGATTAAAACTATTACAATAATATGTTGAAATTTTCAAAAAGATTCAACAAAAATACAACTGGCCATATTTGAAGTTTTACACACTAAAAATGTGTGGGGGTGTGCTCAATCAAGAGCTGATGTGCTCATGCATACTGATTGGCTTTATGTTTAAAACTCATTTGAATTTATTTCAAAACGAAGTCACAAAAGGGCCCGGGTTAGTGGTTTATGCTTGAATGAGAACTCAACTGTCCCACAACACAAAGGTCAGATGGAGATGGGACCTCAACCATCTAGTACAGCCTAAAGCCAGGATATGATATTTTTTTTCTCAACGTATTCAAAGCTCCAGATATGAGGAGCATTTGGTGATAAATTTGAGGACCATTTTTTCACTTCTCCATAAAAACATAACCTCTCATCAGAACTGCTTCACTGAGGTGGTTCTAATAAAGAGTAACTACTTAAAGAGTTTACAGAAATTTACACCATGCTTTTGTTCAAAAAACAGACTAAACAGCCTTGCTTTCAATGCCCCAAAATTGCCAGTTTTTTGTAGTTTTCATAAAGCTGTCCTACCTTCCGACATCCTTCAGTATATTCCCACACCACCTTCTGCTTGTGTCCTCTCTGAAAATAGACAATTTCATTAATTTATCGGCTCTACAGACAGTCTGATCAATTACTAGAACAGGAAAATTTCCGTAATTACTCCAAACATTTGGACACGCTATTTTATCACTGTATGATTTCTAATAATCATCCCCTAACTGATAAAGGACCCTCTCCCTTTTTCAGCGAAAAAGTTGCAAACTTTCGACAAAATTGGCTTTTGACCTGCTTATGTGTTGCCTAAATTTTGTCTCAAGAATGCTATTTATAGGACTTCTGAATTACCAGAGGCTTTATTAGAGGAAATATGGTAGTAGATTTCAGTATCTGTTGTTGATGTTGTTTTTTTTTTAAAATGTCCTGAAAGAATGAATAGCAAACAGTGCAGACTCAGATCAGACTCCACCTAAGGAGCAGTCTGATCTTGGTCTTCACTGTCTAGTCAGGCACTTTTGTCCAAACACTGTGTGTCATTATACATGTAGAGCCGTAACATAAAAATAATTGGCTCAAAGGAAGGCAATAGGAAATGACAATCTAAGGAGAAGCAAACAGCCAAGACACAGCTAGACTGGGTCAAACTTGCTCTGTTGAATTCCATTTCAGCCTGGCTTCCAGTTACATGGTGACTGCAGAGCTCTAGATAAGAGGGAGTATTTGATGATAATTAAGGATAATTTTTCTTACTTCTCATCGAAACCATATGTTGTGACCCCTCATCTGAACCGTCTCTGCGAGACGGTTCAGATGAGGGGTCATAACATATGTTTTTATGCAGAATTAACAAAAATTATCCCTAATTATCACCAAATGCTCCTTCTTATCTAGAGCTCTGTGACTGTATATGTTTTCAGAATGCTACATGTACCAGTCAATGCAAGATCCTTTTTATTCTGATGGCCAACCACTTATGTTTCTGAGATAACTCGTCAATAGGTAATTTTAAAGGTTTCCTATAGCCTTGTGGGTTGTTATGGTCATAGAGGCCCACCAAATGTTGGGTATAGCACATGATTAAGCCACTCACTCGTCTCCCTCCTTTCACTGCCTGTAACCTTCCCTGATTCAAAACAGGTATATGTACATGTACCCATTTTACTGCTGGAGTGATAAGAAATTTCAGTCACTTTTTGGGCCTGTTCAGGAGTCAGACCCACAACCTTCTGCACCATAGCCAAGTGCCTGACTTAGTACCACTCAACCACCCTGCCCCTCTACAATAATGTTGTGTAGAATTTATTCCTGAGAACCTGGCTTGTTAAACCTAAAACAGAAGGATTGGACCAGAGGGTTTTTAGAGCTGTGTCAGTGTGGTTTTATACTCAGGGGCCGCTACCAGACTCTAGATAAGAGGGGTATTTGATGATAATTGAAGGATAATTTTCTTTATTTCAAATTGAAACCATATGTTGTGACCCCTCATCTGAACCGTCTCGTCGAGACGGTTCAGATAAGGGGTCACAACATATGTTTTTATCCCGAATTAACAAAAATTATCCCTAATTATCACCAAATACTCCCTCTTATCTAGGGCTCTGATTATTCTATTCTTCCATCTGTCCAATTTTTATTTAACTTTTCCTCTCTGTACAGCCACAAGAGAGATAATCTTCAAGACTTTAGTGTGAATAAAGTCTCTCAATGAACATCACAGATACAGAATCAGTCTAGCCCATGACACTGTCATGGCCATGGCCTGGTTCCTGTCCTTCTGTTTTAGGGCCTGAGCCAGGCTCTTAGCTATTCGACAAAAGAATGCAGAGGGCAGCTTGAGAGACGCAACAAATTTTGCACAATTGAAATTTCTTCTGTTTGCTCAGTATCCAGATGCTGGGGGTTACAGTACTTAAAGTTCTGAGCCACATCCAGAATGTCAGTCAAAAGTCACCTGATGATGTATAACTGGCTGATGCAACGGCAACTTAGCATGTGACATAGTCCCACACACACAATCATACGTGTTCAATGTCCCATAACAAACTTCCAGTTAAGGGTGCTGTCACAACTTACCTGATAGCTAACTGATCAAAAAATTGTGACACAAAAGTATCCAGTGATGAAAATTGTCTTTGTTATTGACTGAAATGCTTGGGATCTGTGTATGGAACGCATAAAATGCACAAAGACAGCATAATTACTAGACATGTACAGGACAATCAAATTCAAGGGCCAATAAACGGTGACCATCGTAGGAGTAATGGACAAGTACAGGGTAAAACAGACGTGCAACGCATGTGAAATCAACAGAACATTCTTGGAATGTTTGAGAAACATTTCTGTTCCAGTCACCTCTGGATTAATTGCCTGTTCGTTACCAATTCGTCCGTAAATCAGGTCCACCAGACATTAACGGATGCGAAATGGAGAAGTACAGGCCAAAAACTTCTCCACAGTTGACCTAACTGAGGGTAAAACTTCATTCATGTTCCCACGGTTAAAAATGCACAAGTCCCAACTCCCAAGCAAAATACATGCCAGCGCATAACTACCGAACATCCAGCGAACACAGTTACTGTCCTTTGTCCGGTGGAGTCTGTTCCAAGTTTTGAGCATGCACAAAAACTTTCCATCTGGTTGAATGGACCTAGACTGACAAGGAGTGCATTTGCCAAAGGTGAAATGGACAAGAAAAGCATGCTGACAGTTACAAATGGATTAAAAATTGTTATCTGTCAGAAGTCTGTTTAGTAATGCTATCCAGTACGGTTTGAAAGCACCCTAATGGAGGAATGCCTACCTGTTTAAAGCAGGCATGGTTTTCTGAACGATTAATTACCAGGACTTGACATTCGTTCCCACAGTACAGGGCACCTTGCAGGGCTTTATAAATAGAGATTATTACACGGTTGTTTTGATCCCAGCCCTGATCTCAGCCCGAGTTGACGGTATCGGCCCGAGCCAGAAGGGACGGTATCAGCCCTCGGGCTGAGATCAGGGCTGGGATCAAAACAACTGTGTTATGATCTTTTTATATCATATACTTTTTTATAGAAATTGAAGTTGTAAAAAGAAACAGTGCATTTTTGTTCCAACAAGATAAGTCTGTTTTTCTCTTTTTATTGGATGAAATAACATGTTCATCAAAGATGGTGGAGTCGGAGGATCATGGATTGTGAGCGCCATTTTTCTTTCAGCTGGAAGTCAACTGAGTATAAAATCAAGAAAACACTACAAAATTGTAAAGTATTTTAATCGTAAATTGCCCACATTACAAAATAAATCTTACCAAGAATGATTTTCTGCTGTAAAAATAGACTACACAGTCTCTGCAGCCTATTACTAAAACCCGGAACGGAACATGGAACGGAACACCGAACGGAACAAGGTGGAACAATGTCAGGAACAAGTTCGGATCATCTATAGTTTTGGAACGGAACAAGTTTATAATTTCGGCGGAACGGAAGTTAATGTTGATGTCGGAACAGTGATTAAAAGCTAAAAATAGCATTAAACCTTCTAAAACGCGGAACGGAAGTTGCAGATTCTCGGATCGGAAGTAGCGTATCTCTCGGAACAAACTGCGGAACAAAGGTGACTAAAAGCTTAAAATAGTATAAAACCTTCTAAAACGCGGAACGGAAGTAGCTTATATCTCGGAACAAACTGCATATCTGCGGAACAAAAGTGACTATAAGCTAAAAATAGCATAAAATCTTCTAAAACGCGGAACGGAAATTACTGATGATCTCGGAATGGAAGTAGCTTATATCTCGGAACAAACGGCATATCTGCGGAACAAAAGTGACTTTAAGCTAAAAGTAGCATAAAATCTTCTAAAACGCGGAACGGAAGTTACTCATGATCTCGGAACGTCTGGAACACAATCTGGAACGACAGCGAACGACGTTGCTAAGAGACGACGTCAGAACTGCAATATACACGACGATAAGATGTTGTCTGTGGAAAATAATAAGAAATTGTTAAAAAAAATGATGCCCTCGGTATATCAGAACTACTTACACTGTTTGAATATGACCAGACAACAGCAAGCATTCCTTTCCGGCCCAAGGGAGGAGACTTATTTATATTTAAAAGCGAGAGAAAAGACGACTGGAAAGCAGATGGCCACACGTGAGTTTCCTGATTTTTTGTGTGTTTTCTATTTGTTCAATCTATGCTTGCATTAATTCTATTAAATTTAAATTAACGTCCTGTAAAACTTCTGTTTTGTCATTTTTCAGATGGATCAACCAAGGCTCAAAAAAGCCACTACCAAGATCGGGCCCAAAGTATCTAAAGAGCTATTTTTACATCAAAACTGGGACAGGAAAGTGTGATAAAAACTTCAGAAGGGAAGTCTACTTTCCTGTGGAAAACCCACAAAATGTAGCGGTTGTCCATTACATTGGAGACGAAAGCCTATCTGCGAAAGCTTCACATAGAAATGCTAAGCATGAGAAGCCTTTCTTCCGAACACAACCGTCAGTTTTGAAAGAGCTTCAGGCACGACCTGATGTAGAAAAGGCCCACAAAGTATATAAAGACATGATTTGTGAAAATAAAGAAGGTCACGAGGCTGTAACTAAACCAAGAAATGTGAAGCAAGTTCATAATGTACGAGCAGCGCAAAAGGAAGAGTTAAGATTGTCAAGGGATGCCATATACAACACACACGAGATCGCATATGAAGGGGGGTTCATACATTATATTGTGACATACCCAGATTTGGCTATTATAGCACATGGAACAACAAGAAGACCTGGAACGACGCATGGAACAAGAAAAACAAGACATGGAACAACAAGAAGTGGTGAATATCACAACTGAAGAAGAAAAGATACAACAACTTTCGGAATTTTTAAAAGAAATGTCTGCAGATAAAACCATGTTAACACAGTTTGTTAGACAAAAAGATATTTGAAAACATAATAACATCAACTCCAAAATCAGAGCTTAGGAAAGATATACGATATAGTCTTGAAGTATGGGTCCCTGCTGAGAGACTGAAATTGCACCACAATTTAAATATTCATGAAAAACGGATCTTAGAAAGCAAACAGTGGCTCAATGACATAATAATTAATAGTGCAATGAACCTGCTTAGCTTCCAGTTCCCGGACTTGGAGGGGTTCCAGTCATGCCAGTTAGCTCATCAGCTGGATTTCGACAGACACGAGAAACTATTCATTCAAATCCTTAACAGATCACCAAACGATGGAGGGTCACATTGGTTGACAATAAGTAATATTAACTGTATGGAAAATACAATAAAAGTGTACGACTCTGCCTACAGTGACCTGCCACATGAAGAGGAACTCACAATTGCTAGTTTGGTGGCTGTAACGGCAGATAAGCTGCATGTCATATTTCCTAATGTTGCCTTACAAACAAATGGGTATGACTGTGGATTATATGCAGTTGCAAATGCCACCGCCCTGGCATATGGTAGGGATCCAACAACACAGGTGTATATTCCAAGGCTGTTGAGAAGCCACTTGTACAAATGTCTGGAAAACAGGCACATTGTGCCTTTCCCAATCACAAACAGTAAGGTCAAGCGAAAACCGCAAAGAAAAGTTTTTGATGTGCCTTTGTTTTGTCTTTGCAGAATGCCTGATACTCGAACTTTGTATATATACTGTGATACATGTGGCCGAGAATACCATCCACAGTGTGTTGGATTTGATACATCTATATCTGATAGTAGAGAATTCATATGCCAAAATTGCAAAGTGAATAACAATTAACATGATATTTGTAGCTACACAATGCATTTCTGATGTTTTATTAAAGGTAGGTTCCTGAACTAAGGATACCAATTCTGTTCACAAAATAATTTTGTCTTTTTCTGTATGGTATTGAATACTCTTATTTTTCTGAAACTGTTGCTACTGAGAAAACCGTTGGATTTTGTTGAAAATTGTCGTTTATCTCAGGTTTACTTTCTTTGGTTTAAGCAATGCCTTGGAATTCCAGTTCTAAAAATAATTTTGTCATATGCCTACAAGTGCGTAATTTCTAGCATCATTCTCCAAAAGGTCATGTTTTCTCTTGTTGTGAGTTCTCCTAGAGGTCCCGGCATGGCGATTGGTTTAATACTAGCCCAAAATGCAATGCAGCATGGTGTGAGCCGGGTTATCTAGTTTTGGCATGAACTAAAAATAGCACTAGCTGGTGTGCGAAGCAGAGTTAGGGAACCCCTCGCAAAACGACTTATCAAATATTTTTGGCTTTACACTTTTTAGTGAAACTTATTTATTTCCTTGTTATAAGTGCTTTCCGATAATTTAGAAAAAAAATCATGAAAATTATGATGCATTCCATACTCCAGGAACCAACCTTTAAATTGACATGGGTAATTCAACTAATCTCTATGCTGTTTTATTATTTCTGTTCGACATCAAATCTCAACAGAAAGATATAAAATGTGATGTACTTATACTAGACTACGAAATGGAACACCATGGACCATGGACGTGGAACAGGAAATAATGTTCTCTATGGAAAATAGTCCAATCTAGGAACAGAAGTATATTCCATTCCAGTTTAAAACCATATTCTGTATATTCCATATTCTGTTCCGTTCCATGTTCCATTCCATACACCATTCCAGTTCCGTGTTCCATTCCATATTCCGTTCCATTCCGTGTTCCGTTCCGGGTTTTAGTAACGACCGTCTCTGCATGCCGACTTTCAGCCAGTCGACGTGCGGAAATAAAAAATGGCGTCAAACGTCTTCTAGCCCGCTGAATTGTTTTGATGACGTCAGCGACAATACTTTACGTTAGAGCCAAATTTGAGGGCCGATACCAGGGCTGAGATTTTTCTGTCCCCCCCTACACGTGAGGTGATCTCGGCCCTACACATGACTTTTGGACAACAGGGCTGGACAGCGCTTTTTGACGGGGTTATAATGGCTGGGCCAAATAGCTAGTATCAAGGGCAATAGGAGGTTTTATCGTGACGCACTTCCGGTTCTATAAATAGACTCGGGATAGCCCTGGCCGTCAAACTGGCCGAGAAGTACTATTGAAAACCAATGTTTATATGCCAATTTAATGTGGTGAAGTGTTGCTTTTTTATAATAAATGGTAAAAATAAATAGTTTATATTAAAATAATGCATGATAAACTAATTTATCATGATTTTGATCCTGATTATCTTTTTAGATTTATTTATTTTATTCTTTTTATGATCGATTAGATATAGCATTTTTGAAATTTATTTATTTTCATTCTTTTTGACAAAGGTATTGGCTAACTGCTAGAACGTTTCTCTTCTTCTTGTTTTAAGGTTATTTAATAATAATAATAATAATAATAATAATAATAATAATAATAATAATCCAGCTGCCAACAAGAAATATCGTCAATGTTAGTCTTTAAGCAGTGAAGGTGACGAGCTGCCCGGAAGTTTCCGGGGCTTGTACAGGAAAATTCCTTCCAAAACCTAATTTTTTAACCCAGCTCGTAGTTAATATACATTTTTTTAAAATTTATTCTCAGTTGTGCATTTTTTCATGTCTATTTGTAAAATATTAACTCCGGAAAGTAATGTGGAAATGTTTGGGTGTCAACGGATTTGGCTGCTCGGGGCTCATTTCCTCAACAATCCAGAAAAATAATTTGTAGACTGTGATCTCGTTAAAGAAATAGAATTTGTTCTTCTGGGTTTTTATTATATCAATTAAAATGTAACAGAATGTCTTTTACAACCATTCAGTTGTGACTGATTGAATAGGCGGTTTCAGTGTCTAATTAGAAAATCTTTAGTTATTAACTAAACTGGCACAATCGAATAAGCTTTTAATGTACAAATTAGTAAAATCTAAAGTATTTCACACTTCGTAGACGTATATGCCCTGTCGGTGCTTTCAAGTAAATTATGACACAGAAATTCGTCTCGTCTCTGGCCTTACAAACATAGAATGGATTAGATTTACTCGACAATGAATTGCCAATGCGACTGATGATGTGCTCTACTGTTCACAAAGTAATCTGATATTCTTCTAATTTTAAAAACAGCATGTTCTAAGTGGATTACTTTTAATGTATGTTATTTTCGTCCTTTTCTCACGTTTTCATTTTCTCAACTTATTATAACGACAAAGCCTGCGAGTCATTCGTATCGGCAGTGCCGTGGCCATTTTACATTCCTATCTGAACATGCTTATTTTCTTTTTATATAAAGTTTCATATTTATTTTACTCTTTTGTTTCAAACTTATTATAAATCTGTTATGACAGAAATAAATAATCTATACAAAACAGTATATTTTATATTTCTAATTTAGAAAAAATCCGGCATTTACCGAAAGACTTTCTACCTTAGATTATCATACGCCATGATAGAATCCCGTATTAAATAAGCGCAAATTCAGTGATTTCCTGTCGAAAAATTTTTAAAATGAGCAAAAACATGTTAAAAGATAAGAGAATCATTATTATTTTCGAAAATTACGATTAACTAACACTGAAAAACTGAGTTTTTGCATAATGAAAATCTGCCTTTTTACACTGCGAAACATAGTGCTGGCCGATGAATTGACGGCCAGCTCTGTGCGCATGCGCCAGATTTACGTCATAATGGAAATCCCTAAAACCTCCTATACTAGTAAAGAGAAAAGTCAAACCAAGCTACTTCCTGGCCTGGGTCCAGGATAGCCCAAACAGCTTTTCAGATGAAAACATAAAATTCTGTCCTTGTCTCCATATGACAGCCGTGCTGGTGGGACACTCAACATAACCTATTTCTCAGACTCAAGTCATCAAAAAATAAACAGATACCCCACCCACTGACCCGGCTAACAGCTCTACCCAATTAACGAGGAATTTCCGTGCATTTACATTCTTGAGCATCCCTTTCAAACATGGAGATAATAAATAAAATAAAAACTTATTTACCGTGATCTTTCCAAAGCGAAAGTAACGTCCTGTACCACGCTAATCAACAAAGTGTGAGTCAACAGCAAATAATTTCAACCACTGTCCGCCATAACAAGTGGTCTAATTGCGCATGCTTCGCCTATTGGCTTTGATCTTTTTCCGCGCACAGGTAATTTTCCACACTATATCAACCGTGTACGGTAGATTTCGTTTACAGCTGTGTCGGACCTACCGGCGTCTAGACCGCCTCTACCTCGTGAAACTTTCGAGAAGCTTTATTTGAAGTTTTAAAAAGATACGTGTTATTCATTTGATTGAAGACCGCTTGTTTTTAACAGGCCTACATCAGAAAGGACCCGCACCAGCGAGAAATTCAATGTAAGTAGTAGTAGTAGAGAAAGTACTGGTAGAGCCCCGAGTTCTGGTTCCAGTGCCTATTTGTGTTGATTTCTATTATCTGGAAGTGTTTTAATCCTATTGTCCGAAAATGTGTTAATCCTTTTGTTCAACAATGGCGTGTTTTCTTAGCATGTACATGTGATCTTTCAATATTGATACAGAGCCTGTTTTCTACGTGTGTGAAATGTAAATAATCTTTTCAAAATGAAAGAGTGAATGGACCCCATTGGAAATAAGCCATTTAGGCTTTATGGGCTATCCATGGGTATTAAGATCGAATCTTTCGAATCTGTGAAAATGGGTGTGGGTGTTAGTTTTTTACTTCTAGCAGCCTAGCTCATTCCAAAACTCCTTAAGTTCTAGTCAAATTCACTGTGATAATTTTATTTTATAAATCCATATAGATATATACATAAATATCATTTAATTGTGCTCTTAAATACCTCACTTGTTGATTAATTTTTAAATTTTAATTTCAAAATCGCTTTTAGATAGTATATGTTACTCTGTTAAATGATCTTAATTCCTGAATAAATCTTAGATCTTTCGGATGAATTGGTCTATTTCAATGAAAAGAATTTAGCAAATAAAGGGGAAAATTCTTAAAACGTCTCAATACTTTCATTTCACGGCTTGTAGTATTGCTGACCCAATATCTATTTTAAAGCCTTGCATGCGCACATGAAATAAGCAATGGCTGGAGATGATTCAGAGGCTGCAATGGGAGACAATTTGTAAAAAGGCAGCGAAAACTGGGGATCATTTGATGCTCGTTTTTGACGATCTGTACCACGAGCTGATACAGAGCAAGGCTGTTTGCTATCTCACAATAATGCTTAGTCACCATTTGAACATCAGCTGCATAATGACGTCACACAATATCTGTATGTGTGCAAAGTATTAAGTAAGTAAGTAAGTAAAGTCTTTATTTAACGAGGGTTACAACATTTAGCACATACATATGTATAAGCTAATCTTCCATGAGGCCCTCAATATACAGCTAAATTTATACAATACCTAAAAATAAATACAAAAGCAAACAAAGAATTATATACAAATTATGACATGGAAATGTACAATGTGTCTATAAATTTTCAAGTTTGGTGAACAAATTATGCTAGAATGTTAAGTAATAGCATCCCAAACATATCTATTGAAAATGAGTGCAGATATAATTCTAAAGTACAAAGACAAAACAAAATTTGAATATAATCTGATATATGCATAATCTAATATATGACATATGAAATTTCAATGTATTCAAAAATTTAATGGTAGTTTGAATGAAGGTAAAATAGCTAATGTCTGAATCTTGACTTTTATACAGGAAAAGCAAGAATCACAGGTATTGTAGGTAGGGACTTCTATTTAAAGCCGCATTCAAAAGACTGATTGAGTCAGGCATCTAACCCATGATCCCTGGTTCATGAATCAAGAAATTCACTATAGGTAATGCATGTAGGTCTTCCAAGAAAAGGAAATGAAAGGAATAAATTTTGCTCACATAGGTTCAGTGGGCACATAACCCTTGTACAGTGTTGGCAAATACCTGTTATTCACTGTGTCTGAGTTTTCAACAGATTCATAACTGAGCTAGACTTAAGGCACTTACTTTTCAGGAGGAAGGTGCTATATAAAGCAGAAAAAATAGTAACAATAATAAACATTTTAACTAATTTAAAACAGGATATACGGGACTTGCAAAATATAGAAATCATACATACAGGGCATACAAACAGGCAAGCACATAATGTATATCAATCAAATTAACAATGAAAAAAAAAATGAAAAAAATGAATGCTGAGTGATCATTTTCCCAACAAGAACACACTACAATACAATAAGAACGGAAGAGAAAAAGCAAAAGAAATTTTAATCTTTGTACTTTTTAACTTTTCGTTTAGTTAGTCAGCCATTTTACACATCTATTGTGGAATGTAGTAATTGTTGAAGCATTTTTTATTTCCTCTTGCAAGCTGTTCCGTATTAGGCACCCAGAGTATCTTAAACTATGTTTAAAGAATTCACTTCTTGGCTTAGGTGGAACAAAACAGCAAGCAGATGATCTTAAATTAATAGTTGCATTGACATTGTTACGTAAAGTAAAATTTTCTGAAATATATTCGGGCTTAGACTTGTTAAAGACTTTAAACATAAACTTTGCTTTTCTTAGATAAAGGCGATCATATACAGACAAAATCTTCAAAGTGCTCATAGCATCGCTGTAATCATCTACATTATAATCGAGAATGACTCGGCATGCCCGCTTTGTAATCTGAAAATTTTTAGTTTATTAGCCTCAGATGAATTACCCCATACAATATTGCAGAAGTCAATATGTGGCTGAATATAGGATTTGTAAAACTGACTTCGATGAGCCTGGGATAAGAATTGCTTAATTTTTGAAAGAAGCCATATACTTGAAGCAATTTTTTGGTTAAATATTTAACATGTTCATTCCAGGTTAAATTATTGTCAACAAAGACACCTAGAATTTTGTCGTGAGTAGTCATACTAATTGATTCATTATTGAAATTCAGGTCAAGTTTGTCAGTATCTTGTCTGTGACGTTTCTGATTTGTTGTTATTAGCATAACTTTTGTATTATTCGAAAACCATTTCTACCAACTTACACTATATATTGTTGTTCACTTTACGCAACAGACTACAATTGTCCGTTCTTGGGTCACAATTGTTTTGTCACAAAGGAAAAGCTAGAAACTTTGTTAAAGTATACGATCTAGTGATGAATGAAAACAGTCTAGGTAATCCCTTGTTGTGGACAATTCTCCCCGAAGCAGTGATACCGCAACCGTTTTTACAAATTGGCCAGGATCTTTTCCCTTGCCTTCTGTTGTTGCTAGGCAGCAAGCGATTAACGTTGCTTAGTTGTATGCGCCATAAGATATGCCACGCAGTGGTTATATTATCGATATGCAAATCATGTACTCCTTCCGCTGATTCAAGAAGGGCAGTTGTCAGTTACTGGCGAAAGTATGTGCACTTAGTACTGGTTAACCGCTTAGGTCTAAGCCTGCCCAGGAATAGTGTGGTTAGGTTAACTGACCGTCCCGACATGACCTTAGTTGTTTACCGTGGACGTTAAGCATCAAATCAACCAACCAACCAAATCATGTACAGTCTAAAGATATAATAAATCCTGCTATTTATTAGATGGCCCTCATACTTTTGGAATTGCGTCTTATTTTGGAAGACTTTGGGCACAGAAAAGTGAACATTTTATGTATTTTTGTGACATCATTCTAACTGTTGAAAGTATATTGTCAAGGTTGAGTAGGTACTTTTAACTACAACATCCCCACAGAAAAGTACACCTAATGGCGAAAATGGTTGCGGTTTCTTCTTTTCTTTTTTTTTCTTTCAAAATTTCAAGTCTTATCATCATGTGTTGGCGCTGTCATGGAAATATGTTTTCCGAGACACACTAAGGCACACATTAACTTATTTAAACACTAAGACAGAATTTGCTGATTTTAATGTACAGCTAAGCCCGGATATTATTTTGTTTTTAACTTTCAGCTGAGGAAAAACTTTGCTTTTGGTTGTTGTTTTTTTCCATAGCTATGGCAAATGTTTTCTTTTTTTAATACACAGCAAAGGTGAAAGCTTATAAATGTGACAAAAAGGGTTATACTTTTTCGTGTTGTACCACTACGATGAAAGAATTTGTTTAGCTGAGAGAATGTTCTTTTTTTTCTTAACTTACGACTAAGGCATTTTTATACCCCGCCTCACGTTAGTGGCGGGGTATTATGTTTTCACGTTGGCTGTCCGTGTGTCTGCTAATATAAGAAAGATGTTGCCAGGTGTAAGATTAAAACAATCCATCATGAGTGTCCATGTTGGATTGGGAACTCTCACCAGAGGGGTCGGAATTTTAACCAGGGACGAGGCTTGCCGAGTCCCTGGTTGAAATTCCGACCCCTAGGGTGAGATTTTCCTATCCTACATGGACTGGCTTATAATGGATTCTTTTTCTTCCACTTCTAGCGGATTTTAAGCTTCAAGTCGGATTAGGCTTCAGAACAAGAAAATTTTAACTTTTTAACCAGTGATCTGAAGTAAATTTTGAGCAACCCAGTGTGTTTATCGGGTCCTAAAATGGGTCTAACATAGTTTGCAGACAAAAAAAAGACGGAAAGCGCGAAACGTTTTGAAATTTTTCGTCCAGAGGACAAAAACAAATGCGACTAAGCCTCTCAGGTCACGCGCTTCAAGTTTGTTAGCGACGTTTTATAACCGGTTTAAGTGACGTCTTTAAAATTGAGTGACGTCACCAACCTATGATATGCCATCAGACGTCATCCGACAAGCTTGCATGTCCGTTTTGTTCATTTAAAATTAAAATCTTAGTCGAAAATTGAAAAACTTTGGATGCTAATATAAGAAAGATGTTGTCAGGTGTAAGATAGAAGTTTCTTATATGACCTGAAGGCTTATCTTATATATGGAAAGGTGGGAGAAAGAAGTTTCTTGAATGAGCTGAGGACCTATCTTATATATGGAAAGGTGGGAGAAAGAAGTTTCTTATATTAGCTGAGGGCCTATCTTATATATGGAAAGGTGGGAGAAAGAAGTTACTTATATGAGCTGAGGACCTATCTTATATATGGAAAGGTGGGAGAAAGAAGTTTCTTATATGAGCTGAGGACCTATCTTATAGTTGGAAAGGTGGGAGAAAGAAGTTTCTTAAATGCGCTGAGGGCCTGTCTTATATACGGAAAGGTGGGAGAAGAAAGTTTCTTATATGAGCTGAAGGCCTATCTTATATATGGAAAGGTGAGAGAAAGAATTTTCTTATATGAGCTAAAAGCCTATCTTAAACGTGGAAAGGTAGGAGAAAGAAGTTTCTTAAATGAGCTGAGGACCTATCTTATATATGGAAAGGTGGGAGAAAGAAGTTTCTTATATGACCTGAAGGCCTATCTTATATATGCAAAGGTGGGAGAAAGAAGTTTCCTGAATGAGCTGAAGGCCTATCTTATATATGCAAAGGTGGGAGAAAGAAGTTTCTTATATGAGCTGATAGCCTATCTTATATATGGAATGGTGGGAGAAAGAAGATTCTTATATGACCTGAGGGCCTATCTTATATATGGAAAGGTGGAAGAGAGAAGTTTCTTGAATGAGCTGAGGACCTATCTTATATATGGAAAGGTGGGAGAAAGAAGTTTCTTATATGAGCTGAGGGCCTATCTTATATATGGAAAGGGCGGAGAAAGAAGTTACTTATATGAGCTGAGGACCTATCTTATATATGGAAAAGGTGGGAGAAAGAAGTTTCTTATATGAGCTGAGGACCTATCTTATATATGGAAAGGTGGGAGAAAGAAGTTTCTTAAATGAGCTGAGGGCCTATCTTATATATGGAAAGGTGGGAGAAAAAAGTTTCTTATATGAGCTGAAGGCCTATCTTATATATGGAAAGGTGAGAGAAAGAAGTTTCTTCTTGAATGAGCTGAAGGCCTATCTTATATATGCAAAGGTGAGAGAAAGAAGTTTCTTATATGAGCTGATAGCCTACCTTATATATGGAAAGGTGGAAGAAAGAAGTTTCTTATATGACCTGAAGGCCTATCTTATATATGGTAAGGTGGGAGAAAGAAGTTTCTTGAATGAGCTGAGGACCTATCTTATATATGGAAAGTTGGGAGAAAGAAGTTTCTTATATGAGCTGAGGACCTATCATATATATGGAAAGGTGGGAGAAAGAAGTTTCTTTAATGAGCTGAAGGCCTATCTCATATATATGGAAAGGTGGGAGAAAGAAGTTTCTTGAATGAGCTGAGGACCTATCTTATATATGGAAAGGTGGGAGAAAGAAGTTTCTTATATGAGCTGAGGACCTATCATATATATGCAAAGGTGAGAGAAAGAAGTTTCTTATATGAGCTGATAGCCTATCTTATATAAGGAAAGGTGGAAGAAAGAAGTTTCTTATATGACCTGAAGGCCTATCTTATATATGGAAAGGTGGGAGAAAGAAGTTTCTTAAATGAGCTGAGGACCTATCTTATATATGGAAAGGTGGGAGAAAGAAGTTTTTTATAGGAGCTGAAGGCCTATCTTATATATGGAAAGGTGGGAGAAAGAATTTTCTTATATGAGCTGAAGGCGTATCTTATACGTGGAAAGGTGGGAGAAAGAAGTTTCTTGAATGAGCTGAGGACCTATCTTACATATGGAAAAGTGAGAGACAGAAGTTTCTTATATGACCTGAAGGCCTATCTTTATATGGAAAGGTGGGAGAATTGTTTCTTATATGAGCTGATGGCCTATCTTATATATGGAAAGGTGGGAGAAAGAATTTTGTTATATGAGCTGAAGGCCTATCTTTTATGTGGAAAGGTGGGAGAAAGATGTCTCTTATATGAGCTGAGGACCTATCTTATATATGCAAAGGTGGGAGAAAGAAGTTTCTTATATGACCTGAAGGCCTATCTTATATATGGAAAGGTGGGAGAAAAAAGTTTCTTATATGAGCTGAAGGCCTATCCTATATATGGAAAGGTGGGAGAAAGAAGTTTCTTATATCAGCTGATAGCGAATCTTATATATGGAAAGGTGGGAGAAAGAAGTTTCTTATATGAGCTGAGGGCCTATCTTATATATGGAAAGGTGGGAGAAAGAATTTTCTTATATGAGCTGATAGCGAATCTTATATATGGAAAGGTGGGAGAAAGAAGTTTCTTATATGACATGAATGCCTATCTTATATATGCAAAGGTGGGAGAAAGAAGTTTCTTGAATGAGCTGAAGGCCTATCTTATATATGCAAAGGTGGGAGAAAGAAGTTTCTTATATGAGCTGATAGCCTATCTTATATATGGAAAGGTGGGAGAAAGAAGTTTCTTATATGACCTGAAGGCCTATCTTATATATGGAAAGGTGGGAGAAAAAAGTTTCTTATATGAGCTGAAGGCCTATCTTATATATAGAAAGGTGGGAGAAAGAATTTTCTTATATGAGCTGATAGCGAATCTTATATATGGAAAGGTGGGAGAAAGAAGTTTCTTATATGACATGAAGGCCTATCTTATATATGCAAAGGTGGGAGAAAGAAGTTTCTTCAATTAGCTGAAGGCCTATCTTATATATGCAAAGGTGGGAGAAAGAAGTTTCTTATATGAGCTGATAGCCTATCTTATATATGTAAAGGTGGGAGAAAGAAGTTTCTTATATGACCTGAAGGCCTATCTTATATATGGAAAGGTGGGAGAAAGAAGTTTCTTATATGAGCTGAAGGCCTATCTTATATATGCAAAGGTGGGAGAAAGAAGTTTCTTATATGACCTGAAGGCCTATCTAATATATGGAAAGGTGGGAGAAAAAAGTTTCTTATATGAGCTGGAGGCCTATTTTATATATGGAAAGGTGGGAGAAAGAAGTTTCTTATATGACCTGAAGGCCTATCTTATATATGCAAAGGTGGGAGAAAGAATTTTCTTATATGAGCTGATAGCGAATCTTATATATGGAAAGGTGGGAGAAAAAAGGTTCTTATATGAGCTGAAGGCCTATCTTATATATGGAAAGGTGGGAGAAGAAGTTTCTTGAATGAGCTGAAAGCCTATCTTATATATGCAAAGGAGGGAGAAAGATATTTTTTATATGAGCTGATAGCCTATCTTATATATGGAAAGGTGGGAGAAAGAAGTTTCTTATATGACCTGAAGGCCTATCTTATATATGGAAGGTGGGAGAAAGAAGTTTCTTGAATGAGCTGAGGACCTATCTTATATATGCAAAGGTGGGAGAAAGAAGTTTCTTGAATGAGCTGAGGACCTATCTTATATATGGAACGGTTGGAGAAAGAAGTTTCTTGAATGAGATGAGGACCTATTTTGTATATGGAAAGGTGGGAGAAAGAAGTTTCTTATATGAGCTGAGGGCCTATCTTATATATGGAAAGGTGGGAGAAAGAAGTTTCTTGAATGAGCTGAGGACCTATCTTATATATGGAAAGGTGGGAGAAAGAAGTTTCTTATATGAGCTGAGGGCCTATCTTATATATGGAAAGGTAGGAGAAAGAAGTTTCTTATATGAGCTGAGGGCCTATCTTATATATGCAAAGGTGGGAGAAAGAAGTTTCTTGAATGAACTGATAGCCCAAGCTTGGGCGGTCGAAACCACCCCCGGTTTTAACCAGTGGTTTTAACCGGTTATAACCGCCCTGGTCAATACTCCCCAAAGTGGTCAATACTGGTCAATACTAGTCAGAATGGTCGATTGGAAATTTTAAGTGGTTCTTTGTGTTTTAATGGTGGACTGATATATTTGGTCAGGTTTTAATATGTTCTATATATTGAAAAAAGAAATAATTAACTGTTTTGTCCCTGCGTTCGACTTCTGCATTACAGTCCAGGCACCTAACAACAGTCTTTTTTTCATCATGTATGACAGAATAGCGTTCCATATAGGGTCTTTTGGCTTCATTTTGACACTATTATGACACTTTGATTACCTTTATTAACTTCACTGATAACAGCAGATAACAGAATGACCACTCTTTCACACATTTAAATAAACACAGGTGTCACAGAATTACCCTGTGCATTTTAAGCCCAGTGATTGGATAGTTCTGGTAAACTGGACAAACCTTCAGTTTGAGAGACTGGCCCAGTATTTTGACAGTTTTGTTTGTTCTGGGGCAATTAAAGTTATTGTTTAACAGTTAGTGTTATCAATATAATTTTCACACTTTTGTCTTCTTATGTAAGAAGCCAGACCAATTTGCATTTTAGCAAATAGAGCATCCCTAATTTGAACAAGATGATCTCTTTGAAGTATTGTTTCATTTTTTTGTACTTTCATTCAGTTAACTGCTTCAGTTAAATTAGGTAGTTACTGAGTTAAATATTTTTAATGATTATGAAAAAGCTACTTTTAAAATTTATTAATTTCAATTACTTGCAATTGCTTTCCTATTTATTTTTTATTAATGGTTACAGAAAATAAGTTAGAGGTCTCTAGTCTGAACTGAAAGTTGGGTGGTAATGATTCAGCCTGACTGAGACTGATGATCTGAAACTGTTAACATTCAGATTTTGTATGTTTTAGTGCCTCTTAAATTTGTACAGTTCTGAGCAACAGCAACTCATAAAACACATTTTAAGTAAGCCTGTATTATCTTGTATTGAAACTATTTTAACTCTGTTTATAGACTCCAGTAAAAATGGGATAACTAATGCTAAGTATCTTCAACTGACCATGGTTGTTTCAATCGACCATTTGACCACCAATCGACCACTAATAACCGGTTATAACCAGTAATGACCACTGGTCTGGTCAATACTCATATTGACCGGTCATTTGCCAACCTTGTGATAGCCTATCTTATATATGGAAAGGTGGGAGAAAGAAGTTTCTTATATGAGCTGAGGGTCTATCTTATATATGGAAAGGTGGGAGAAAGAAGTTTCTTATATGAGCTGAGGGCCTATCTTATATATGCAAAGGTGGGAGAAAGAAGTTTCTTGAATGAACTGATAGCCTATCTTATATATGGAAAGGTGGGAGAAAGAAGTTTCTTATATGAGCTGAGGGTCTATCTTATATATAGAAAGGTGGGAGAAAGAAGTTTCTTATATGAGCTGAGGGCGAATCTTATATATGGAAAGGTGGGAGAAAGAAGTTTCTTGAATGAGCTGAGGACTTGTCTTATATATGCAAAGGTGGGAGAAAGAAGTTTCTTGAATGAGCTGAGGACCTATCTTATATATGGAAAGGTAGGAGAAAGAAGTTTCTTGAATGAGCTTGGGGCCTATCTTAGATATGCAAAGGTGGGAGAAAAGATAGTGGTGTCACGTTGTCTCTCGTTTATATGACGTCATGCTGTATCATCGATATTGATACGACGTAGTTTCGACGAGTGTGCCCGCTAGGATGCGCCAAGCTAACATTTGTTTACTATGTTGTACTCCTGACCATCTAACATGCCGAAAATACGATTTTCCCACCAAAATTGCTCTACTAAGTTTCAGCAAATATCATGAATTCTTTAAATGCGACATTGGGAAACTCAACATTTCATAAATATCATACAAATAGGATCTTCTCTTAAAAGAATGAGGAGTCCCGGTAGCTCAGTAGGTTAAGCGCTGGCCTGTTGATCTAGCAGTATCGGGTTCGAATCCCTCTGCAGGCGTGGATCTTTTCAATCGTAAATGGGGTTTCATTGCACACAGCCTTTCATTATGACTGAAATACTGATAAAAAGTACGTAAACGCGCAAGTCATCCATCTGTCCATCTTAAAACAATAAATTTGCTCCTTGTTGAATAACGGAAGAGCTGCTTCCCCCGATAGTGCACCCAAGTAATTTAAGCTGTAGGCTCATACTGAATACTCAACTGCCTGCGCATTTGCGCGGAATGATCAGATTCTTCACTATTCAGGTTTTAACAAAATCGTATATGTATGAGTGAAAAAGGACGATTCAGTTTCAGATCAGGTTTAGATAATTGAGCCGCGACACGAGAAAACCAACAATGTGGTTGTGCGCCCAGCGCAGAGTTTTATCAGACAGCGGGGATGCTCAGTTTGAGTCAGCGCTGGGCGCACAACCACTTTGCTGGTTTTCTCGTGTTGCGGCTCAATTTTCTTTTCATTATTTAGGTTATTTGTATATGTGAAAAGGGAAGGCTAAGACCAGATTGCGCAGATGCATATTTGCGCTAACTGGTCAGATCCTTTACGTTTGCGTTCTCAGATTCCCCAGCTTTAATAAATGTTTATATTTATTTAAGGGAATACTTTGATCAGATTGTGAAGATGAGCATGCTGATCTAAGTCATCCCTGTTTTGCCGACAGGGACATTCCACATAATGCCAAATAATACAATTCAATTCTAGTCTAGTCTAGTCTCATAACCTTGCAAGGTCGTTGGGGCACCGCAGATGACTTTGCAACAATCCATTTCTACCTAGTACTATCTTCAGACGCCGTCGTTGAGCTAGCAAAGTTGATCACGCTTTCATATTGTCTTCTCACCTCCTCTTCTGTCTATATCTTCTGTTTTCCTTTCCCTGTGCTCTGCAGAATTGTCTTTGCTAAGCCAGAAGACAATCGAGGCCAAACCTTCTCAGTTTCGGTATCTTTACTAAGGTCAGGAGTTCGTCTTTTTCTCCAATGGCTGCTTGGATCTTTTTGAGAACATCCTCACTAGTGGAATGACCCTTGTACGAGATGTTCAGTAACCTTCGATAGCATCTCATCTCAAAGGCCTGTATTCTTTTTTCTGACTTTGCTGTCAAGTTCTATGGCTCGCAATATCTGAGAGAACGTCCGGTTTTGTGCCTACATCTCAGACAACTACTCCAAGGTACTTGAAGCTTGTAACTGTTTTAACCTTCCGTCCTTTAACCTTGATCTTCCTCTGGATACAATTGGCGCTGTTTATCATTAGCTTCATCTTCTTGGTCTTCTCAGCACTTATCTACATTTAATACCTTGTGCAGGTTTTGTCGAGACTTTCAACTAGGGTTTCTAGTTCCTGCTCTTCCTCAGCAAGAGCGTCAATGTCATCGGCAATTCGCAGATTGGTAATAGTTCTACCGCCTATATTGTCTTTCCATCATGTTCTTCTAGAGCATCAGACATAATACTTTTGAAAATAAAAATGTGTTAGAGGTTGGCTGAAAGAAGGCACCCTTGCCTAACCCCCAAATGTTGTTCTGAACCATTCTTCTCCTGTGCTGCCATTTATCTGAACTGTTACTCGTAAAGCCTTGTCATAGGGAGATCTAAATGGCGCGATCTAAATTTGCATTGATATTGTACTTCCGCGAGGTGGCCCATAAGGCTGAATGCCTCATTCCCTGTCAAATAACTTGATTACAGCTAAGGTAAGAGTCTCCCTCTTTCAACTTTTATTTCCTTTCTCTTTTTCCCCTGTAGCCCCGGTAGCTCAGTGGGTTGAGCGCTAGTCTGCTGATTCAGAGCTCCCGCGCTCGATTCCGACTTCAATAGAAAATCTATTTAAGCGTAATGGGGTACCACAGTCTTTCATTAGCACCCTCCCATTGTCCTTATATGATTAAAATACTGTTGAAAAAGGCGTAAAATCGCAAATTTTCTATCCATCTACAGCCGAACCTGTCTTTAGGGGCCTCTGTATTAAGGGGTCACCTGTCTTGAGCATCCACTTTTTGTGGGTCCCATGGGGTGACCTTTTAATACAGGTTTGACTGCATGTCGTCTTCCCCCTCTGGTCTTTTCAGCCGTACCTAACTCAAAGTTGGAAGTTTGATGAAATGACAGTAGTCGGTATTATGTTCTATGAATTCAAAATCCGGATTTCGAAATTTTGCAGACATATGCTATGGGAAAGTGGGGAGGCTTTATGCAGTTTGGAAGGTATTTTATGATCAAAAATAATGAAAAAAAAACAGCCATGAGTGAAATTTACAGAATGATATAGATATAAGGTAATCAAAATGGAGCATAGTTCTTCCCCCTGTACAGAGTGATAATCCACGAAATTTCAGCGGGTGAATTATTTATCGACTCAAACGACGGAGAAAAGCTTTAAGGCCTCATTGCTCTATCAGTATTTAAAAAAGAGGAAATATCGTGAGGTATCGCCGCAAGCTTCTCAACATAGTTTCGTCATTGTAAATGATATTGATTCGTCAACTATAAATTAACAAAACTTCACTATATTTCAAATAAAAAACTGTTGTAAAATGATTCGGGTCATTTTAGTTCCCAACTAAAATGATCTACTTTTGATTTCATAAACAATGAATAAAATGGTATAAATACAATGTACAGGGATGGGGCCGTATTCACTATTCTGCTTTTGCTTATATTGCATCGCGCAATGGGAAACCAGAAAGGGACAATTACATTTGTGGAGTAATTTGTCGTTTCTCAAACACGTTTTTCATCCCTTTTCCTTGGTATATGACGCAATATATGCACATTAACCGTCATTTTATCAACAAACATGAAGATTTGAGCGCTTACCACTGATAGGCATGCGGAGATTTTAAGTATTTAGCAACAAATTGCACGTTATGTTAAAGATTGGGATGACTGGGGATACTTAGAGCTACACTTTTCCCGCTTTATTTTGGGATCAATTTTCTTTTGCTTCTGGGGTTTACATAACCATAACTTACCATTTTAATCATATATTGTGTCATTTTGTTTTGAGCTATATTTTGTTTAAATCTTGTATATAAATAATTTCACATAAAGGTTTAACGAACTAAACTCAGGTAAAGGGGTACACTTTCAGGGGAGATAACACGACAATTTTTGTCCCCTTTGGTATAGGGATCAACTATTAAAGAGGAGCAAATTCTTTTATTTAAGAGTGCATCCCTTTCTGGACCGGCTTCATCTTCCAGAGAGGCAAAGAGAAAGTCACGAAAGATGTGAAGTTGAAGTCTGAATTAATGCATTAGCTAGGCTGATATGCCGAAATTCATTAACGTCAACGCTGTAACAACAATCGGATGTTTTGATTTGTTGATGTTCGAACATACTGTCCTGGGTCATCAGAAAAAAGCTGTTTTAAAGATTATCTTGATTGCGCATGCCCAGACCAGCCTGCGCATGTTGTTGTCTGGTCAGGATATAAAAAATATCAACCACTCTTCATACAGAGAATGCATTTTTGCATGCTGATCTCTGCCGTTTACTATAAATTTCCTGTTTTGTGATATCACTAATTAAAACTAGCGATATAAAAACTCGAATTAATGATATTCCAAAGTGATATAAGTGATAAGTGACAAAATAGAATAAGTCATATCATGAAACCGATTTTGTAATTACACTAAATCACAGCTATTTTGTGATATCACTATTTCGGTTTTGTGATATCTCAAAATCATATCCACTTGTTGATAAGTGGTATCAATAAACCGACTTAGTGATATCACGAATTTCACTTTGTAATATCACTTAATTCATTCCTATTTAGGGAATCACAAAATCATATCCACTTGTTGATATCAAAAAAATCTATTTAGTGATATCACTCAAATTTCTCTTCGCAATATCACTAATTCATTCCTATTAAGTGACATCACACTCGCTTGCAGGCGCATAGAATAGAAATCAACGAAAAGATAAGAAATACAGGGCGGTACAGTCTTTCTGTTGCTACGTTACGTAATGACGTCAAATGTTCCATTTGAGAAAAAGATCATGGTGTCAACTATAACCGCTTCTGTGATCACACTAAATGCAAGGAGGCTCTGCGTTGGGTGGAATTTAAAGGAAATAAATATTGAATATTATTGAGTGGTATTACAAAATTATATGATATCACATATTCGAAATAGTATTATTACAAAATCACTACTATGATATCACAACTTCGATTTTGTGATATCTAAAAAAGGGGATTTGTAGTAAAAGGTTCATCATTGGTCTCTCGTTGACCAGCTCACATTTCGCGATCAGACGAAAGATGCAAAATGTTTATTTACCGCCTTTTATCTAAGTATTGGGACATTTCGAGCATTTACTACATCTGCCCCAAAATGTAGATGGCTAATTTCTTTCCGACGGCAGACAGAATGGCAAACAGTGCAGATACTGAATATCATTCTACATCAAAAGTTTTCAAAACCGCTCCATTCTGCCTCTTTACAGCTCAAGGGAATGCACACGTGTTTAGGACTGGTGCGGCAAAACTGAGCATTTGTATTAACAATAAGAGTAGGAACGCGAGCTCTGAAGGCGCGAAGCCCGCTAGAGTCGACCCCGGGAAAAGCTTGGAATTATAATCCCAGACAGCATGAACGAGTTGGACCCACGTGGGGATTAAGGTGGAATGTGAGCCGTTATACCGATATGTATCCGACGCAACAGTGTCAACAAACTCGATTAAAAATATAACAAATAACGACACAATGTTGCAAAATTTCCACTTGTTTGTATATTCAGAAATACATAATTTGCATTTGCGTTAGCATCATTTAAAACAATAAAAAAAACTTCTTTTTTTCAGAACATATAACGTCGAGCCAATGTCGCATCAACATAAGACAAGCAATAAACTCAGATGTAGACTTCGTAGCTTTATCGCTCGAAATGTTATCAAAGTCATCAATTCTTAAAATAAAACCATAATAAATATAAATACAGTAGACAACATTTATGAACTAATTATATTCTTTACCAATCCCACCTTGAAATGAATCAGTTGATGGAACATTCGCTCATATGAAATCGGCCAACACTATGACGTTCTCGGATTACATTGAAATGATAGCATAACATAGAACAAGGAAAACTTAGACTGCTAGGACAAAAAATATTTTGTTTTCATTAATATTTTCGTACTTGAAATGGGTACAAAGAAAACCAACCCACGCATTTCTGCAATGCGGAATAAGGAAAAGTATAACCGCTGGTGCAAATCAAACTGTAACACTAAACAGATTTTTTCGTAGGCGCAAATCACCTGAGAGATACAATGAATCATAACTTGACTCTTTGTTAAAATACGCCTACCCTTGACAATGTATGTGTACCGGGCCCAGGTAGAAGTGGCGGTCCGTTGTCGTAATCGTATGCACGGCTGTTTACAGTTCTAAGTGCACACGTTTCACCAGAAAATGCTGTTAAAGCATAAGCGAAAAGGGAAGAATGGCCGCAGAAATTATTCAAAATTAAAATTTCCACAGACAAATGTTGCCAGACCGGTACAAGACCATTAATCCCCATGTTCGCAGTAAGACTCGCTGCCGACTGTGCTAGGACTAAAAGTCCGGGGAGCATGGCCCCATCTCCAGCCCCTTCCCTCTGCCCCATTCTGATCAGGGTCTGCACTGTTTTTTTTTATCGCTAGCATGTTTTACTACACCACACGATGTATTTAGTCAAACCATTTTGTAAAATTAATTTGATCAAATTTTAGGATAAGATGAATTAGTTGTACCAATATTTATGGAATTATTCTTTGTTTATCATTTCTTGTAATATTTTTCCTACGATATAAATCTGCTTGATATAAAAATATCTTTGACAAAGTATCGGAACCCAAGGGGTGACCTACATGTCAAATCAGGTGGCATCTTTCTTTACTAGCCATGGATTATTGAATATAAGCAAGGTTTTCATATTTTTTTCTGGGAAGGCGTTAGGTGATCAAATGTACGTTTAAACCGTAGCTTTAACCCATATAATGCTCGTTGCTGACGAAAAAAGAAGTACAATTTTTTGCCCTAGCTGTATTGTTAGCTAATGTTTAAAACAAAAAAAAATAAAAGCACCGCAAACGACTGCGTGATACCCCGCCACTGCAAACCTTTTTCACACACCGATTTTTGCAGATTTATGCATGTATATAGCCGGGGAGGCAGGGGGAGATAACTGCCATGGCGTAAATTTGAGCATCACTGTAGGCTTTCATCACTCTGACCATTTGTTGAAGGTTTCAGAAGAATTGCTTCAAACTCTGATTTTATATGGAATTTTTCATGCTTCTATACATGTATATAGTCCCAGGGCAGGGGCAGATAACCCCCGATGATAGAATTTCTGTGCTCATACAACGATTTTGCTACTTCGTTCATGTTTTTGAAGTTTCATCATCATACTCCAAGTAGTAAAGGAACTAGAGGCCAGAAACCATTTTTTGTACATTGACCAGTGCCATAGCTCTGTCAGAAATTAACGAAATTTGCCCATTAACAATCCCAAGCGAGACATTCTCGGTACAAATGCATATGCAAAATTTGAAGGAAATCAGTTGATAAATACTTAAGTTATCGAACGGAAACGAAGTGCGGACGGACAGACGGACGGACGGACGTACTACGAACGGACGGACGGGCAGACACACGGACAGCCAACGTGAAAACATAATACCCCGCCACTAACGTGAGGCGGGGTATAAAAATGCCTTAGTCGTAAGTTAAGAAAAAAAAGAACATTCTCTCAGCTAAACAAATTCTTTCATCGTAGTGGTACAACACGAAAAATTATAACCCTTTTGTCACATTTATAAGCTTTCACCTTTGCTGTGTATTAAAAAAAGAAAACATTTGCCATAGCTATGGAAAAAACAACAACCAAAAGCAAAGTTTTTCCTCAGCTGAAAGTTAAAAACAAAATAATATCCGGGCTTAGCTGTACATTAAAATCAGCAAATTCTGTCTTAGTGTTTAAATAAGTTAATGTGTGCCTAAGTGTGTCTCGGAAAACATATTTCCATGACAGCGCCAACACATGATGATAAGACTTGAAATTTTGAAAAAAAAAAAAAAAAAAAGAAAAAAAAAAAAAAACCGCAACCATTTTCGCCATTAGGTGTACTTTTCTGTGGGGATGTTGTAGTTAAAAGTACCTACTCAACCTTGACAATATACTTTCAACAGTTAGAATGATGTCACAAAAATACATAAAATGTTCACTTTTCTGTACCCAAAGTCTTCCAAAATAAGACGCAATTCCAAAAGTATGAGGGCCATCTAATAAATAGCAGGATTTATTATATTTTTAGACTGTACATGATTTGGTTGGTTGGTTGATTTGATGCTTAACGTCCACGGTAAACAACTAAGGTCATGTCGGGACGGTCAGTTAACCTAACCACACTATTCCTGGGCAGGCTTAGACCTAAGCGGTTAACCAGTACTAAGTGCACATACTTTCGCCAGTAACTGACAACTGCCCTTCTTGAATCAGCGGAAGGTATGGTGGCTGGTTTGTGCCATTTCGGCTTTTCGTCTTTTCCCGGCGAAAAGACGCCACGCGAAAAGACGAAAAGACGAAAAGACGCCATGCGAAAAGACGAAAAGACGAAAAAACGCCAGGCGAAAAGACGAAAAGACGAAATAACGCCAGGCGAAAAGACGAAAAGACGAAACCCGCCACGCGAAAAGACGAAATTGCT
Organism: Ctena decussata; assembly: GCA_963989385.1. Lineage (NCBI taxonomy): Eukaryota > Metazoa > Mollusca > Bivalvia > Lucinida > Lucinidae > Ctena > Ctena decussata. The sequence continues at coordinate 39,108,421 of OZ022504.1, read as the reverse complement.
GCGCGAAAAGACGAAAAAACGCCATGCGAAAAGACGCCATTTGAAACTCTTAAATTGTCGTCTTTTCGCGTGGCGTCTTTTCGTCTTTTCGTCTTTTCGCCTGGCGTCTTTTCGTCTTTTCGTCTTTTCGCATGGCGTTATTTCGTCTTTTCGTCATTTCGCGTGGCGTTATTTCGTCTTTTCGTCTTTTCGCGTGGCGTTATTTCGTCTTTTCGTCTTTTCGCGTGGCGTTATTTCGTCTTTTCGTCTTTTCGCATGGCGTCTTTTCGTCTTTTCGCATCACGTGTTTTGCATTAAGATATATCAATATATCCTATTCTAAATGCAGTTAATACTCTGAATACTTAGACAGGTGTTTCTTTTTTAAACTGTGTAGACCCTGATCAAAATGCAATCTGTAAAGAAGTGTACTGATCACGGTTTGCAGCTTTTGCCGCTAAACTGTTCTTTTAAAAACATTACCAAAAATATGAGGAAAGAAGTCATTATGGTATTTCTACTGAACGGACAGAAAAGAAAATGAGCCGTCCTAATGTTTTGGAGTAAAACACTCCAAACAAATTTCATCCTATCTTAATTCTGATCTTAAACTGCCTAAAAGATTAACCACTTGTTGACCATGTAATCTCTCTCAAACTATGGAATACAAACATTGAAACATTGTTGTACTTCGCTGTATGAAAAAAATAATGATACGGTATTTTCCCTAATTTGACATACATTTAACTGCAGCTAACCCAAAATTTGGACAAGTTTAGAGTTTTCTAAAGACGTGCCAATCGCAGACAGAGCAGAGCCTGATTAGACTTCTCTTTGGCTTATGTGTCCCAATATTTAAGAATATTATGGTATCATTTAGCTGCAGCTCAAGCTATAACACTTTCATATAGGAAGTATTTTTAATCTGAATGCGCCTCTGTGAGAGATCCATTTTAAATTGAAAATGTGCCTCCTTCCGCCTCTTTTACAAAGGGGCACAACTACTGTTACTTCCTCTTCAAGTCTTCTTTAAACGGTAGGGATGGATTTTGCTAGCTCAAATAGGGCAGCTGAAGACAGGACTAGGTGGAAAAGGGGTGTTTTAGAGTCATCTGTGGTGCCCCAACGACCTCACAAGATTATGGGATAGGCTAGACTAGACCAGCGGTTGCAGTCAGTTCGACCGCCCCCCCCCCCCCACCCCTCCACACCCACACACACCCTCGCCTCAGTGGTCCTTCAGATGTGACTCTAAACCGCGAGGTCCTGTCTTCATATGACCTTAGCATTGGTGGGACGTTTTGCCCAATTCTCTCGATCTCTCAGTTTGAACAATAATATTGTAACACAGTTTACTAAAAAATTTAAATTACAAGCAAATAGTAGATTAGGTGCTAGCATTAAGTAATAAATTTGGACCATGTTACCATTATGATCCTAAATTCTAGGACATATGTGTCCTGGGAAAAGAGTGGTCTGGTCAGGCTCTGCATTGGTAACCATTCTGCGTATGTTATGATACAGCTCGAGATATGAAAATCTACTTGTTCAAACTTAATAAAAAAAAAAAAAAAAAAAAAAAAAAAAGACGGTTATTTTTACTTAGGATGCATGGAGACACAGGTTTCAACATATTTGCATCTGTGCTTAAGGTGAACGGGACCACTCTCAGGGGAAGCAATTTTGCATTTTTGCATCCTTTGTTAAGGAGGGTCAGCTCTTGAAAGTAGAATTTGGTCCTCTAGAAACAAATTCTTTCCTTTAAAAGTAGACCTATTTAAGAATCTATTTTTTCTGTTTGCTTCACTTCCCTGTCTTGGAAAGCAAATAGAATGTCACAAGAGTTGACCCCCTTTGTAAATATGACAGAAGGGGACAGAATGTTCAGTATTAGAGAGATCTTTCTTGGAGGTGTACACATTCAGCTATACAGTCAAACCTGCTTATGTGGTCACCTCTATTAAGGGATCACCTGTCTTGAGCAGCCACCTTGGTCCTTTGAACCAAAATACAGTGTAAATGAAATGTATTATGGGGTCATCTGTCTTAAGTAGCCACTTTTTGTCCTTCCCTTTGGTGACCCCTTAAGACAGGTTTGACTGTATTTCTCAAAAATGCTTGCTACAACAACGTAATAGGTCTGCCTACGCTCCTGAATGAGTAAATTTGCGTCTGCTAATTTCTAAGTCAACATGGCCCAGATTATTTTAATCAATAACTGTAATTATTGCCGACCCCATACTAATACTTTTAGCTATCCTTTTCACTTTTAACAACTTTTATTTTTCTGTCGGATAAAATAAATCCATCCTAATTTTCATAAGACTGCTGCTAGATACTGATTATCTTGATTAAATCTGGGTTTGATCACAGTCAACAAGGCACAAATTTGTTATTCAATCTAAACGGTACCATAGTGACCCAAAATGTTGCCGACCCCACGTTAATTTTATAGTCTATTCTTACAATTTTTAGCTGTCAAAAAGATATATAAAAAAGCATTTCAGTGGCAAATTCTGTGATCAGACTGCTTCTGTAGCTGCGTTTGCAGTAGTCTGATATGAGTCTATATTGTTTACTCACAAATCTGTCTTAGTATTAGGAATCAATACAGTTATCAATGAAAGGGTATTTGTGTGTCGTTATTTCGTCTTTTCGTCTTTTCGCATGGCGTCTTTTCGTCTTTTCGTATTTTCGCATGGCGTTATTTCGTCTTTTCGCGTGGCGTTATTTCGTCTTTTCGTCTTTTCGCATGGCGTCTTTTCGTCTTTTCGCGCCGAAAAGACAAAAAAAAGACGCCATGCGAAAAGACGAAAAGACGAAATAACGCCACGCGAAAAGACGAAAAGACGAAATAACGCCACGCGAAAAGACGAAAAGACGAAATAACGCCACGCGAAAAGACGAAAAGGCGAAATAACGCCATGCGAAAAGACGAAATAACGCCATGCGAAAAGACGAAAAGACGAAAAGACGCCAGGCGAAAAGACGAAAAGACGAAAAGGCGCCACGCGAAAAGACGACAATTTAAGAGTATCAAATGGCGTCTTTTCGCATGGCGTTTTTTCGTCTTTTCGCGCTGCAATTTCGTCTTTTCGCGTGGCGGGTTTCGTCTTTTCGTCTTTTCGCCTGGCGTTATTTCGTCTTTTCGTCTTTTCGCCTGGCGTTTTTTCGTCTTTTCGTCTTTTCGCATGGCGTCTTTTCGTCTTTTCGTCTTTTCGCGTGGCGTCTTTTCGCGGCGAAAAGACGAAAAGACGAAATGGCACAAACCAGCCACCATAGGAAGGAGTACATGATTTGCATATCGATAATATAACCACTGCGTGGCATATCTTATGGCGCATACAACTAAGCAACGTTAATCGCTTGCTGCCTAGCAACAACAGAAGGCAAGGGAAAAGATCCTGGCCAATTTGTAAAAACGGTTGCGGTATCACTGCTTCGGGGAGAATTGTCCACAACAAGGGATTACCTAGACTGTTTTCATTCATCACTAGATCGTATACTCTAACAAAGTTTCTAGCTTTTCCTTTGTGACAAAACAATTGTGACCCAAGAACGGACAATTGTAGTCTGTTGCGTAAAGTGAACAACAATATATAGTGTAAGTTGGTAGAAATGGTTTTCGAATAATACAAAAGTTATGCTAATAACAACAAATCAGAAACGTCACAGACAAGATACTGACAAACTTGACCTGAATTTCAATAATGAATCAATTAGTATGACTACTCACGACAAAATTCTAGGTGTCTTTGTTGACAATAATTTAACCTGGAATGAACATGTTAAATATTTAACCAAAAAAATTGCTTCAAGTATATGGCTTCTTTCAAAAATTAAGCCATTCTTATCCCAGGCTCATCGAAGTCAGTTTTACAAATCCTATATTCAGCCACATATTGACTTCTGCAATATTGTATGGGGTAATTCATCTGAGGCTAATAAACTAAAAATTTTCAGATTACAAAGCGGGCATGCCGAGTCATTCTCGATTATAATGTAGATGATTACAGCGATGCTATGGGCACTTTGAAGATTTTGTCGGTATATGATCGCCTTTATCTAAGAAAAGCAAAGTTTATGTTTAAAGTCTTTAACAAGTCTAAGCCCGAATATATTTCAGAAAATTTTACTTTACGTAACAATGTCAATGCAACTATTAATTTAAGATCATCTGCTTGCTGTTTTGTTCCACCTAAGCCAAGAAGTGAATTCTTTAAACATAGTTTAAGATACTCTGGGTGCCTAATACGGAACAGCTTGCAAGAGGAAATAAAAAATGCTTCAACAATTACTACATTCCACAATAGATGTGTAAAATGGCTGACTAACTAAACGAAAAGTTAAAAAGTACAAAGATTAAAATTTCTTTTGCTTTTTCTCTTCCGTTCTTATTGTATTGTAGTGTGTTCTTGTTGGGAAAATGATCACTCAGCATTCATTTTTTTCGTTTTTTTTTCATTGTTAATTTGATTGATATACATTATGTGCTTGCCTGTTTGTATGCCCTGTATGTATGATTTCTATATTTTGCAAGTCCCGTATATCCTGTTTTAAATTAGTTAAAATGTTTATTATTGTTACTATTTTTCTGCTTTATATAGCACCTTCCTCCTGAAAAGTAAGTGCCTTAAGTCTAGCTCAGTTATGAATCTGTTGAAAACTCAGACACAGTGAATAACAGGTATTTGCCAACACTGTACAAGGGTTATGTGCCCACTGAACCTATGTGAGCAAAATTTATTCCTTTCATTTCCTTTTCTTGGAAGACCTACATGCATTACCTATAGTGAATTTCTTGATTCATGAATCAGGGGTCATGGGTTAGATGCCTGACTCAATCAGCTGATGTTCAAATGGTGACTAAGCATTATTGTGAGATAGCAAACAGCCTTGCTCTGTATCAGCTCGTGGTACAGATCGTCAAAAACTAGCATCAAATGATCCCCAGTTTTCGTTGCCCTTTTACAAATTGTCTCCCATTGCAGCCTCTGAATCATCTCCAGCCATTGCTTATTTCATGTGCGCATGCAAGGCTTTAAAATAGATATTGGGTCAGCAATACTACAAGCCGTGAAATGAAAGTATTGAGACGTTTTAAGAATTTTCCCCTTTATTTGCTAAATTCTTTTAATTGAAATAGACCAATTCATCCGAACACCCTTTTCATTTTGAAAAGATTATTTACGTTTCACACACGTAGAAAACAGGCTCTGTATCAATATTGAAAGATCACATGTACATGCTAAGAAAACACGCCATTGTTGAACAAAAGGATTAACACATTTTCGGACAATAGGATTAAAACACTTCCAGATAATAGAAATCAACACAAATAGGCACTGGAACCAGAACTCGGGGCTCTACCAGTACTTTCTCTACTACTAATGTAATCTAATCTAGACCAAAGGGACTTGTAACAATGAATTAGGGACATAACGGACAATACGGACCACGTGGTCCGTTTGGTCCTAAAACATGGTCCGTTTTGTCCTAAACGTGGTCCGTTTTTTCTGGTCCGTTTTGTCTGGTCCGTTTTGTCCGAGTACCGTAACAATTCAAAACATACAAAAGAGACTTTTTAATATGTACACTATTACGACGGACACACGGCACCAAGTGTGTGCAACTATGGTTACGTACCGTAGAGCCACTTGGTAACGTCGAACTGAACTGAACTGAAATATACCCTATATATTATTATATAAATAAGTATAAATTGTTACAAGTCCCTGTGTTTTATATTTTATAGCGTAATCACCAGATTTTTCGCATGAGACACCCCGTAGTGTGCAAGGTCTACACTGGGTATCGTGTTATAAATGAGACAGAGCGTGGTTTGTCCGCCTTTGCGGTCGATGATCAACTTACTAGAGCTCGTACCTCTCCATGCAGGCCGAATTTCAATCTCACTGTGGAAAGAAAGAAAAATGATAAATAAATAGAAGAACAAGTGCAGTGAGTCCGACAATACGGCAAAAACGGGCTTTGTTTTTATTATTCTTATTTAAATGTGTTTCTTTGTATTTCTTTTTTTTTATTTTAGCACCCACCACATCTGATGTAATGATCAGAAAATGATCGTCTCAGCATCGAGAGATAGGTAAATGATAATGAGATAAAGTTTCCTGTTAAAAGGAAAGGCTTGCCAAGTTAGCACTCATGCATGTAGTTCAATGTTTGTGGTATTTTGTGGTTTATGGTTTGTGGTCTTGGGAGATGGTATCTTACTTGGAGACACTTTCTTCATTTAAAAACGTCCACAACTGTAGTAACAATGAGGTTACGCTACATTCTGGTTGTTCTGACAATCATATGATAACCTTCAGTAAAAAGGTCAATTTTTGTATTACTGCTATTGAAAAATATTTCATAAAAGCATTTAGAAATAAGGATTTTCGTATTCTATTATGTATTGCTATTTAAGAAATTTTAGGACATTAGAAGTTTTACTGGGAGTTTCGTCCTGTTTTTGTGAACTAAGCAGAACTGTGTTTGTACTTTGGAGCAAATGGACTACACATAACTGGTGAAGTGTAATGAAAATAGTCCAAAGGGTATTCAAGTTACAGAGTGGACAACAAAATGTTAATGGGCGTACTAACATACGGACAGAGACAGGTGGACGGGAATTTGATTGCTATATTCCCTGAACCGTTCGGTTAGGACAAAGTTATGTTCATTATTAGATCGTCAAGTCTTGATGTTGAAAAAATACATCTTACATTGGAAAAGTTCTTTTACAAGTCCCTTACACATAAGATGATATATGGTTCATGACTGCTGATAGTGGAAGTAGTTCGTCCTACTAGCCTTATTTGTGACAGATTGGTAGGAAAAAAAATTACCGTCCGCAACAATGGCTATTATTAAAAGGGGAAACAACTTTAATGACTGTTTGTCTCATTGTTTCTGTTGAAGAAAAGCTGACTACCACTGAGAGGAGGTTATAATGAAAATGATAGTTCCTTCCCAAACAGTTGCCATAGATCGTCTGCAAATATTCAGCTTATTCTTTTTAGTATATTGTCATCACTGAGTTCAGTTATAGGTACTGGTTAAGCCTGTGGTATGTTGTTGTTGTGTTATTGTTTTACGTGCACGGTAAACAGCTACAAGGACGGTCAGTTAATTTAACTACAATATTCCTGGGAGGCTTAGCCATCGTAAGCGCTCAACTATTACTAAGTGCACTAACTTTCGCCAGTAACTGACAGCTGCCCTTCTTGACTCAGCGGAAGCGGAAACGAGAGTAAGTGGCCGGACTGAATATCGAACCCGGGGGCTCTGTTTTTTAGTTAGACGCACCACCGACTGCACTATGCGGCCCAGCAAGTCTGCGGTATAGAGTATAACTGGTAATTAGTAATGATTACAAGTCAATGTATTTTTGTTGCTTCCACAGGATGTTTGTTTTCAGAATCTAGCGTGTTGTCCTTGGTCATCACATATTTTGTCATTATATAGGGATTTAATGCAAAAGAAAAAAGAAGTCTTCTATATTTTAGTAGTTATTATTTTGTTGTTGTTTTATTGTCCAGGATAACCACACTATTCCTGGGCAGGCTTAGACCTCCTAAGCGGTTAACCAGTACTAAGTGCACATACTTTCACCAGTAACTGACAACTGCCCTTCTAGAATCAGCGAAAGGAAAAACGAAAGTATGTGGCCGGACCGAGTATCGAACCCGGGACCTCTGGCTCTTGAGTCAAAACGCGCTACCGTTTGCGCTACGCTGCCTTGACCCTCTAAATTTTAGCAACTTTTATTCAAAAAGGAAGGTGACTGTTAAAGGTGGCACTACACTAAAAAAAATCCCATAGCTCACAGTGCAAAATGGGTCAAAGTCACTGCACTGCCAATTTTCTCCTGGTCTAAACTTTCCAAATTGAGGCATGAAATTGAATAGACAACACCTTTACCTACCAGTAATAGCTAAAAAAGTTGGGGGTTATGCGGCATATTTTTGACATATTCTATTTTTAGTGCTGACAGGGTGTAGTTCACAGTGAATAAATCTCGAAACTTTCACTGTCACCCCTGTGTATTTTTCAACCCCAACAAAAATGTAGCAAAACAGCTTTGTAAATAAGCTCCATTTTTTATAATAATAAATAAGCATAACATTCAGAAAAATATTCAACTTTCATAATAAAACCAATCAGGGGCCGGCAAATATTCATTATACGCCTGAAAGCTCTCCCCCAAAGAGGTGGGGCTTGCATAATGAGCATTTTTTACTGTAGTGCAACCTATACCTTCCACCAAATTAAGGCCTTTAGCCTTCTTGTGTTATATAGTGTAAAGTCAGTTCACTGCCATCATTTATTTATGCCAGGGATTACAGTTCTGCTAGTTGTGGAGAAAATATTTGCTATCAACTCTATGGCAGCACTTGGCGGCCAAAGCATAAAACATTTACATTTTGAAATATCTTTCTCATACTATTTGTCCTGTTACAAAAAGAAATATGCCTATGAACAATTAAGCCATCTGTGTTTTGTTTCTTTAATCTCTTATGTAAAAAGTAAGGCATATCAGTCATACTTCAAGCAAAGTTCCATTGCTGTAATATCTATTGATAAGTGGGCACTGTTAAAATATGCAAAATTTCTGAAATTTCGCCTTTGAAGGTATACAGATTTCCTGCCATGCAATTAGCTGACAGACAGTTACTAATATATGATAAACTATTATTCCTAGTATATGTATCCTGCAAGTCTGACTGCATATCACAAGGTACACAGCAGAAAAACTAACTTTTGCAACCCACCCCCCTTCCTGCTCTGAGAAATTTCTGGGCGCAAACAATTTTACTGCTTTTGTTCTTCCTCAAATACAAGTCTATTGTCTTTAAACTACTACCGAGCTTATAGAAACAACTTTTATATTTCTATTCTATTATTCTATACCCAATCAACTGCACATCCAGTAAAAAGAGGCCTTACAGAACTGTCTAATGAAGGGTTGGTGAAGAAACAAGAATATAAAGTGGTGCTGAGGGATACTGAGGTTCAAGAAAGGGAATATTCCACATAACAAAGGCATTAAGTCAGATGAAAGCTACTCACCAGCAAACACTGATGCTGTCATATCCCAAAATGTAAAACTTCCAAGAGACGTCTTTATAGAATGCGACTCACAACAAACAATCTTCACTTGAGCCGGGTCCAGGCCAGCATGTCTTTTGAAATCGACGAGCCCTGTCTGATCTGAAAGCAAAATTGTACTTGCAAAGAAAAGCTCTTGCAATAACTTCTGTTTTCCCTATGTTTGTTGAGAATAATAATACAAATGATAATAATAAATAATAATAATAGACTGAAAATTGAACCTTGTAGTATTCCCAGCAGAACAGTCAAAGGGAGACAACTCCTCTTTCCATAGTACTGCATGCACAGTTTGATTTCTGAGTTGCAGATGCAAAGATAACTCAGATTAAAAGCATTTAAAGCATAAAACAAATTAATACAATCTGAAAGGAACAGGTAAAAGATTTATGTTTTCTGCTTGTGTGCATAATATTTTCAAAGGGTATGGTTTGACCTGACCAGACTAGACTGCACACACAAAAGAGCTAATTTTGGTGCTTATACATGTATTGATAACAATATGGAAAAGCATAATGTTGTGGCCTTATCAGAACTGTCTGAGTGAGATAGCTCTAATGACAGGCCATAACATCATTAGAACTGCCTCTAAGAGGAGGTTCTAATGAGACGAAACATACATTTCAACGCAAACTGTGGCCTCAAACAGAACCTCCTCATTGCACGTTCAAATGAACATCCTCAGGAAGGCAGTTCTAATGAGGAGTCACAACGTATGTTTTTTGTCAGGGAAACATAGGAAAAAGAATGAAAATCCCAGATAAATTATCTATTTAGAGCTCTGGTTCTTTCTTTTATTCATGTTATGAAATCCTCAGTCAGTAGAAACTCATGCCGCCAAATCTAATAAAATGCCCATAAATTTTCTTCCGAGAGAATATACAGAACTTAAAATGAATAAAATTTTGCAGTGCTCAATGAAAAAACAACTGAATTTAAGCTGAGAGTCTTCTCCGGCAATGTGTGCCATACCATCTGATTCCCAGCGACGCTCAGTAAAACACGCAAAAATGCAAATAAGCAAAATGGAGTGCGAACAGGGCAGTTATTTGCAACTGCGGCCAAAACTATAACTTACCGATGAAATTATGGGATTCGCATACTGCTATTTTCTGGCCCTGGTGAGTCTATTACTAAGTTCTACAAGGCCCTGGGTTGTCCAACTGTCCCAGGCACAAGAGTAGCAAGAGGTCTGAAAAACATCCAGAGCACAAAATGAATAGCGCAAATCTCATATGTTCCATATTGACAGATGCGATTCTAAATTATGTCGGCTTCAATGAAAGCCGGCGGCTACGACATAAGTGCAAGACATCTAACTGTTCTCCAGTAGCACTCCTCATGGGCAACTGGTCTCAAATAAGCTTTAAGGACAGCATATATATGACAGCCTATGACTTCTTTCCATTATTCAAGTCACATCTGGCCAAGAAACAGACCTTTCTGCAAAAGCATGTTCTCATAACCCCACCCACTCAGTGCAATAATGGGTCCACAGTGAAAACTGGATTTTTTCTGCATATCAGCTGTAAGTTTGTGCCAAAAAGCTTCCTTGTTTGCTGTAAGTACATGCAAAATCAGAATATGGGGTTCCATTTTGGGAATCAGGGCTATCTCGAAGAAAACATACACAAGCAAATTCTGGGTTTAGGTGGCACTACACTAAAAAAAATCCCATAGCTCACAGTGCAAAATGGGTCAAAGTCACTGCACTGCCAATTTTCTCCTGGTCTAAACTTTCCAAATTGAGGCATGAAATTGAATAGACAACACCTTTACCTACCAGTAATAGCTAAAAAAGTTGGGGGTTATGCGGCATATTTTTGACATATTCTATTTTTAGTGCTGACAGGGTGTAGTTCACAGTGAATAAATCTCGAAACTTTCACTGTCACCCCTGTGTATTTTTCAACCCCAACAAAAATGTAGCAAAACAGCTTTGTAAATAAGCTCCATTTTTTATAATAATAAATAAGCATAACATTCAGAAAAATATTCAACTTTCATAATAAAACCAATCAGGGGCCGGCAAATATTCATTATACGCCTGAAAGCTCTCCCCCAAAGAGGTGGGGCTTGCATAATGAGCATTTTTTTACTGTAGTGCAACCTAAAATTGCATAGGCCTAGAAAAGGATGTTTGATGGCAACTGTAAGATACTGATATTTTCCCACACATGTTGTGTTTCCTGAATTGATTTTTTTTCAATAAGACACTTACATTAAACTGAATAACATTGTACGTTTATGAAAAAATAAGAAACTGAATTTCAATGTACGCTTATGAAAAAATAAGAAATAGTGTCTAGTAAATACGATCAAACACCTTGTCTGTAAAACCAGTAAATGCTTTTAAATAAGGCTATTGGCACAGACCCTGATCAGACTGTTCCAACCAGTAGTCTAATTTGGATATACACTCTACACTGTTTGTACAGGCATAACAACTATTGTTGAAATATTTCAGTCCAAGTTTACAAACTCCAGTGTCCAAAGTCCAGGTTTTACAAAGTCTGAAATCCAGGTTTTACACAGCCCGAAGTCCAGAGTCCAAAGTCCAGAATCCAAGTCCAGTCCATATTTTACATAATGCCCGCGAATTGCGCATGTCGTTATTTGACCTTATTTGACAGTGGACAATCAAGAAATATTCAAACACACCGGATAAATAAATAAAAAAATAATAATAACTCATGTTTTCAGTAAGGCAAAATATGCTAGACATGTTCGATTATTTGGTGTGCCAGATTGTGGCGTGTCGTTATGTTTCGGTGCTTAGGTAAAAGAAACAGTCAAACGAAGTTGCGCCCCATAGACGCTCTCCATATATTGGTTCTCCACTTGCAATTATGAACAATTCTCGAAGCTGGGAACAAATCAGCGTCTTCCGCTGGAGTGCGCATGACAGGAAGTCATAACCTGTCTGAATATATGGCTCGCCGCCGAAGCGGCAAGCCAAAAATATTGTATTTATTAATTCTGTAGAACAGTTATCTATAATATATGGGATGAAACATCTCGGACGAAAACGTCCCGGTAAAAATATCATTCTGGATATATATTCGATCTGTGTAATATTTAAATAAGTTTTAATACCATATAAAATGTTTGATTTATTAGAGCTGAACAGCATAATAGTATTTTTTTTTGATACCGAATATATATCGTATCAAAATATTGTCAATTTAAATGTGGGACGAAACGTCCCGGACGAAACGTCCCAGTAAAAAATGACGTTTGGGACGAAACGTCCCGGGACGAACTGGTTTTGGCACGAACCGTCCCGTAACCTTTGTTTTTAAGATACTAGCTTGAACGAATTCCTGAGAAAAGTTTGACACAAAAAATCAATGAGCAAAATAGAAAAAGAAAGAAAGAAAAATGGATAAAGAAAAGGAAAAGAAAGAGCAATGAGCCTGATTCTATTAAAGTCCCACAATACAATAATGTATGATGTCATGTGTATCTACTTTAAAGAGTCTAATTTGCATAGTTCCTGACAAAAGACAGAAAATTGACAAATGAAGGACGAAGTAAGAGCAATGAGCCCGATTCTCAATCCCACAATACGACAACTCATTGTCTATATGAATACCAAGTTGCAAGAGTCTAGTTTGAATAGTTTTTGAGAAAGCTATCTGATCAGGTCGCACCATGATGGACAGTCCGACATGGGTTAGGGGTTCTACTCGTAGCTTTACTCGTCGAGAGAAGTTAACGCATGGACTGAGACTCAGAGCACTACAACAAACTATCTGTAAGAGATGAAACCGAAAAATGTGGGAGCTATTCTATTTCGCCTTTGTCCTAATCCCGACAAAGAATCCGTTGAAACTGTAGTAAGAGTCTTGCTGAAAAACACTTTGTAATGGACATTGTGATCAATGATTGATCACAATGTCCATTGCACTGTCCGTCCATTGATCACAATGTCCATTACAAAGTGTAGTAAGAGTCTTGCTGACAAACACTTTGTAATGGACATTGTGATCAATGGACTGTCCGTCCATTGATCACAATGTATTACAAAGTGTTTGTCACAAAGACTCTTACTACAGTTTCAATGGATTCTTTGTCGGGATTAGGGCCTTCGTTTCTGCTGGATTAGGGCCTCCGTTTCAGCCCCTCTTTGACTCTTAAAAAAACTAGTCTACGCAACTCATCTTTCACTTTTCATCCGATCTTTAAAAACGTGGTAGAAATCAATTCCGACGGACTGGCCGCTGGAAGCAGTTAGGAACGCATCAGCGAAACGATAATAGCAGACTCAGATTAACTGGATCTGTAGGCAAGAAACGCGCCAAAGAACTGAAAATAGCAGATTCGGTTTGTTACATCTGTTCACGTGGGCTGTTTTGCAACTACTACTATATTAATACAAACAGATACCCAAAAACTGCACTGGGTAGTACACAATAGAACGTATACAGACTTCTCTTGTCCACTGCTTGTTGTGCCTGTATAATGTGACATTAACTTTTCATATGCACAATAGCATGCACCCCGCCCATCTTGACTGTACACGGTCTACAGTGCACTGTATAGTGTGTACTGTTTACTGTATTCTGCACCCTATCTACCGTGAACTGCTAACCTGTTAAATCTGTATGCGACAGGTTTTGCACATGCACCGTCCAGAAATGGCGCACATGCAGCTAGCAAGTTCTTCAGCAACGAACAGCTTCAATGTCTGCAGTTGACAGTTTGCAATAAACAGTATATAGCGGACAGTAAACAGTGCATAGTAGATAGTAAATAGTACAGACAAAGTAAACAACTGAACAATGAACAGTACACAACAGGCAATATACAATCATCATATGCATAGGTTCTTGAGAATTAGTAGTAATGAACATTGCACCCAGTGAGCACTTGACGTCGAAATGACGTCATCTCAGTATGAGATTTTATAGACTTTCAGAAAAAAATGCCGTAGTAATGCATATGCTGCTCCTTTAAATATTTTCAGAAGTGTATATTTCATACTCTGCTGACTTCTACGTCCAAGATCATGTCGACTCTATCGTTGTTTAACCACATTCATCACACCTGGCATTCAGTTTATTCTTAAAATGGTCTCCAGGGATGTTGCACTCATTCGTCTGTTGACCTATTCTTACAGACGTTTGGCATTTCATTTATAGACATAATGCTATAATAATCCGTTTTCTAAAATCATTTTCTTACGAAATTAAGGCATGATTACACTAATTAATTTCTTATAAACATGGTTTTGTTTATCAAGTTAGTGAATCAAAATCAAAGTAATCAATTTATAAATAATCAATTTATTATATACATAATAATAATAATCAGTTGCTTTTGTTACAAAATCATAATCATACGAGTCATTTTTATATACATGATTACACAGACAGAATACCAGAAAAGCCTTAACAATTGGGATTTAAAAAAATCATTATTTTTTTCTTTATTTTCCCACAAAACTATATGTTTTAGGATCTAATGAGAGATCCTGATAAGATCCTATAACATATTTTAGTAGTGAAAATTATAGCGAATTTTTAATTTTAATTTCTGATCTCTGAACGTTTTGGCTGATCCAGTCTGTTGTAAAGCACAAAATGATTTGCATTACAAGAAAAGGTATTTGATCTGAATGGATATACTTTCAAGTTCAGCAACAATACCATTTTTATTTTGCCACCCTTCTAAATGAGGATCAACTCTTAAAAGAAAGAATTTGCTCCTCAAGGAGCAAATTCTTTCGTTTAAGAGTTGACCTCTTTTAGGAAGGGTTTTGTCGTCAGCGGAAGGTAACAGGAAGTCATAAAAATTTCCCCTCCCTTGAAAAAAATGGCGGAAAAGTTGGAGATATACCCATATGCTACACAATGACATGCGCAAACAGAGATGTTCAGATCAAATTACACATTTCTCTATTCGCATCTACATTCTATAGACCCTGCAGAATCTATAGAGTAGAAGTCATGACGAGGCTCAGTCTGTGCGCACAGGCTTTGCTTATCGAATGATGTTAGCAGTAGGCTTATTTGGTGAATGAATTAAAGGTATCCTGCATCCTAATCGAATCTCCCACACATGTATTTTGATAAAATTTGCTTATTCATTTCCGAGGAATATGCTTCAGTCATTGCAGAAATTATGCATCCTGTCAGATATCTGAAAGCTATGTTGTTCGAATCATATTTCTTATTTTCTTGTTTTATATATTTTTACAACCTCCCCATCCCGCCCCTTTCCTCCTACACTGGTCGGTTCTGTGTCCTCGGTTTGTCTACTTGGGTAAGTCTTTTTTCTCCCTATGGACATTACTCTCTTAAAGGTAAAAAGGGTAAACTTCTTAATGGATAATAGTCTTAAACATAATTGTCTGGATACAATTACGACTGTAAATATTAGTACTTCAAGTATTTTATATGTAATACTATATTTAATTATTTTGTCCGGTGATGTTAGTGAAAATCCTGGTCCAGACGCTGATCTGAGCAATCAAACCGACAACTTATCAATACTTCATTTAAATATTCGCAGTATTAGAAACAAATTAGACTATGTCAGAGATAGCTTGTCAGATTTTGATATTCTTTGTTTTACAGAAACTCATTTAAGTGATAATGTTCCAAATACTGACTTATGTTTAGGAGGGTTTCAATCTATACCTTTCAGAAAAGATGTCTCGGCCCACTCTTCGGGCCTATTAGTTTATGTTTCAGAAGGTTTATCTGCAGATCGACTAACTGACTTGGAAGCTAATTTGGATGAATCAATATGGATTGAAATTAAACATAAAGGTGAGTCATATTTACTTTGTGATATATATAGACCTCCAAACACACCAATTAATTTTTGGCAACGACTGAACATAACTATCGAAAGAGCATCGGAAATTTCTAAAAATATCATTATAGTTGGAGATTTGAATGAAGATCAACTAAATCCGCGTAATCACAATTTGAAAGATGTAATTATGTTAAATAACCTTGTTAATATCATAAATGTACCAACTCGAGTAACCAATACTTCCCAAACTCTTCTAGATCCTGTGGTTCTTTCCGAAACACTCATAGTATTGGATTCTGGCATTCTTAGTATACCAGCTGATATAAGTGACCACTCAGCAACATATGTCTTTCTACCATTTACTTATAATCATTCTACAGCTTTTAAGCGTGTCGTTTGGCAGTATAAAAAAGGTGACTTCTGTAAGTTTAATAGATTAATTTCATCTACAGACTGGGAATTTCTTAAAAACGATAGTGTAGACAATGCTTGTGAAAATTTCACCTCAAAGTTCATAAATCTCGCTAAAGAATGTATACCCTGCAAAGAAGTTACCATAAGACCAAACGACAAACCTTGGTATGATTCTGAGATAAGAACTGCTTCAAGAAAACGTGATAGGTTAAGAAATAAGGCTGCAAAATCTGGTAGTAACCAAGATTGGCAAAATTATAAGAAAATAAGAAATAAAGTTAATAATTTAAAAACTCATGCAAAAGAACAGTTTTATAACAATATTGAAACGACTATTATTGAAGCAAAGAATACTAATCCAAAACAGTACTGGAAACTCGTTAAATATTTTGTAAAATCAAATAAAGGTGCTGAAGTAATACCGCCACTTAAAACTATTTCTGATTCTGGAGAAGAAGTTTACTCTTTTTCAGATCTTGAAAAAGCTAACACGTTAAATGACTATTTCGAATCAATTTCTAATATTAATGAAGCTAATACTGAACTCCCTAATTTCGTTCCAAAAACAGCTAATTCTTTAGATAATATTCACATAGAAGAGTCGGAAATTAAAGACATTATTAGAGTTCTTGAAGTAAATAAGGCCTGTGGTCATGATCTGATCAGTCATAAAATGCTTAAAATGACTTGCGAAACTGTTGTCAAACCTTTACACATTTTGATAAATAAATCTCTTGCTGAATGTACATTTCCGTCCCTATGGAAAGAGGCCATTGTAATGCCTTTATTTAAAAAAGGGTCATCGGATACACCCTCTAATTATAGACCAATTTCATTGATTAGCACAGTTGGGAAATTAATGGAACGAGTTGTTTACAAACACTTATTTAACTTTTTTAACAGTAACAATCTTATCTTTAAATTGCAGTCTGGATTTTTACCAGGCCATTCCTCAGTATTCCAACTTATCGACATCTATAATCAAATTTGTCAAAGTTTTGACTCTAAACAGTATACATGCATGGTCTTTTGTGATATATCAAAAGCCTTTGACAGGGTATGGCATAAAGGCCTTCTTTTCAAATTAGAACAAAATGGTATTAAAGGGGATCTTTTAAAATGGATTTCAGACTATCTTTCCGGAAGAAGTCAAAAAGTCTTTGTAGGGTCATCAATGTCAGATTCTAAAATGTTATCTGCAGGGGTTCCACAAGGTTCTGTACTTGGGCCTTTGCTATTCTTGATCTATGTAAATGATATCGTGGAACATTTGGTAAGCATAAGTCGTCTCTTTGCTGATGATACGTCTGTATCGTTCACATCACCTAATATACATGATATTGAAGGAATCCTGAATCATGACTTGAGAATTATTACAGTTTGGGCAAAACAGTGGTTAGTAGATTTCAACCCAAACAAAACAGAAGCTATTTTATTTTGTACTACTAATGTAAATAATCCAAAACTGTACTTTGATCAAGTTCCTGTTAATTTTGTAGATGATCATAAACATTTAGGACTTACTCTCAGTCATGATGGTAAATGGCATACCCATATCAACAATATTTTAACGTCTGCTGCAAAAATGTTAGGAGTTATGCGAGGTTTGAAGTTTAAGCTAAATCGTAAAACACTGAATCAGCTTTATTTTTCATACTTGAGGCCTCTGGTTGAGTACGCATCTATCGTATGGGATGGCTGCACAATGTATGAGAAAGAACGACTTGAACGATTTCAATATGAAGCTGCTCGAATTGTCACCGGGTTAACCCGCTCAGTTTCAATAGACAACTTAATGAGCGAAATCGGGTGGCTACCTTTGTCTGACCGTCGTCAGTTTCAGAAGTTAGTTACCATGTATAAAATTTTTAATGGTACTGCCCCGGAATATCTGTGTAGCCTGTTGCCTCCTCTTGTTACTGAAAGAACTGTTTACAACTTAAGAAACGCCGAAAATATAAGTATTATGAATAGAAGAACTGAATTATTTGCAAAATCTTTTATTCCTTCTGGTACACTCTTGTGGAACAATTTACCTCTTGAAATTCGATCTGAAACTTCAGTGAATTCATTTAAACTTAAACTAAAACAACATATTTATATTTCTCCGCAAATTCCCAAATTTTTCATCCAGGGTAAGAGAACTGAATCTGTATTCCACTGTCGAATAAGGAACAAATGTAGCAACCTTAACAACGACCTTTATCAAAACCATCTAAAAGATTCTCCTCTTTGTGACTGTGGGATCAGTATTGAAGATGCTGAACATTATTTCTTTAGATGTGAAAGGTATAGTAATGAAAGAGTGACCTTATTTCGCGCGACTAGAAAATTTCATCCTCTAGGAGTTCGTTTCATATTATATGGTTCTGATGCATTTTCCGAAAAAGATAATGTTATCTTCTTCGGTCACGTGCACCAGTATATCAAAAATACAAAACGTTTTACTAGTTAATCTGTCACATAAACCTGGCTGCTCCTCAGTATCTTAAAGACATGCTTATCTTCCAGGATAATATCAGGTATATATCTAATGATCTGAATGTAATTATATATATTTTTTTTTTTCAGCTGAATGAAGCTTCAAGAAACCTGAGTGTATTTAGTAATAGAAGAATCGTTTCGAGGGCACAGAAGGGCCAGTTTCCCACCCCACCCCTACCCACCTGTCCCCACCTACTCATCTTCCTCTTATGAGTTGGCCTGCCAGTAACCTCATGTTCCTACAGTTTTAGTGTTCTGGTCCTGATGGGATTTGTCAGCTCTTATTAAACTTTTCTTGATTTAACACTTACTATATCATATAATAGCTGTTACTGTTATCTGGCTGGATGCTGCTTGCTGCATTAGTTGTTGCTTTTTTTCACTTTTTTTTTTTACTTCTTTACATTTCATAGCCATCCCATTGTGTGTTTACGTTATATAGAATTCACACCTTACTTTAATGTGTGTATTAATCTTCATGTCATTGCCTATAACTTTGTATTTTACATATGTACGGGGAGGGCCGTAATTAATGTTGTTAGAACTTGTGGCCCAACCCAATTGCTGTACAGATTATTTGGCAATAAAATATGTTTAAACTACAGGCTGGTCTGAGTATTGGCTGTTCACACATGCTGAATAGAACCTTTTCTAAAACGATGGTTCATACTGCACTTACTAAGTATCTACCACACAGTTATTGCACCTTTTCCACACAGTCAACGTTCAGTATAACAGGCCTAGTCTTGTTGTACCCCCACCCCCTCCCCTTGTTCATCACTCAGTATTTTTATCCAGTTTTATCATTATAAAAGGGGCTGACTGTAACTCCCTTCATCAACTCTTGAAGCCACTATGGTAGGAAAGAATCCCGAGGTCTTCTTTGTACTCGCAAAGGACCTTTTCCAGCCGAATGCACAGGAGCTGTCTGATGACGTAAGTTTTGACTTCACTATCTCACCTGCAAGATATAAGAAATACATGTACTACGTCAGTACTTTAAAAATCTTAGAACAAATTATCCGGTTGGAAACTACCGTTTAGGATCCATATATTTCATGATACCATTTCCCTAACCAGTCCAGTTGATGTATGCCCTTGCAGCCACCGGGGCGCGTAGCGCAGTCTGTAGCGCGTCTGACTCAAGAGCCAGAGGTCCCGGGTTCGATACTCGGTCCGGCCACATACTTTCGTTTCTCCTTCCGCTGATTCAAGAAGGGCAATTGTCAGTTACTGTCGAAAGTATGTGCACTCACTACTGGTTGACCGCTTAGGAGTTCCAAGCCTGCCCAGGAATAATGTGGTTAGGGCAACGGACCGTCCTGACATGACCATAGCTGTTTACCGTGGAGGTACAACAATAAAACAACAACAATCCTTGCAGCCAGGATTTGTTAGTGAAATGAGCCGCGATATGACAAAACCAACATAGTAGCACATGCACCCAGCTTAGACTCAGATAAGCCTGGGCTTTGCTTTTAAAGGGTGGCTTAGGGCCTAATCTACCTCTGTGTCAAGAGCGAAGACTCTGATCGGACTGGGCTGATGTTCAGACTGATCTGAGTCTTCGCTGGGCACATATGCCACTTTGTTGGTTTTGTCGTGTCGCGGCTCAAATGGCGTCGCACAACCTGAAACAAAATCAAAAGTTGAGAAGCAAACAGGTTCTGGAATCTAGGGCAATAATTTTAGATGACAAGAGAGAGAAAATAATATTTCTTCAGACAAATTTTGATTTATTTGGAGAACAAAAAATTAAGGTGAATGGTAACACTTTCAGGGGAAGCAACTCTGCCATTTTCATTTTTGACTCCCTTCTCAATGGGCCAGGCCCGGATCCAGACCATCACGTACTGGTGGGGCTCTGGATAACTGGTGGGACTGGGAGGTGCCGAAATGTAGTTGTGTGTGGGGGAGGGGGCTTGAAAATATGACATATTTATGGATCAATTTCAAGAGAATTTTTATCAAAAAAAATCCTAGAAATATTTGTTGTGACATCTTATTAGAATCGCCTCCCCGAGGCGATTCTAATGAGATATCGCAACATATATTTTGAATATTTTGATCTAACCACATTGGATATTTTTTCTCAAACTGTCATCAGATACTTCTTTTTATCTGGAGGCCTACATATTATACATAACACAGAGGCCAAATGGCGGGGCTGCAGCCCCAAAGCCCACCCCCTGGATCCGGGACTGAATTGGGCATCAAGTCTGAAAGAAAAAAAATTGCAGATGTAAGAGCAAATTCTTTCCTTAAGATAGATCCCCTTTAGAAGAATCTTTAGAACAATCTCCATAAAATTAAACAGGGAGTCACAAAAGTTGTTTCTTTTTGTAAAAATGACAGAAAAACATGGCGGTGTATAGGCCATTTGCTGTCTATAAAACAGGTCATTTTGCTAAATATCTCTAAAACTACCACAGCTATCACTGTGAAGTAAAGCGCATCTTTAATGTCTATCTTATACATAACTAAACTATAATTTTCCTCAAAATTATATTTTGAAACTAAAAAGTTTCTTTTGAAAAATGCCCATTTTTAGAAGATATTTTAACTGTATTTTACAAGGGAGTAAGTTTATTTATGTAACAGCCTTAACTGGTCAATATTTACCTATATCAATTGTTAGTTAATTGTACAGAGTTACCTGTATACCTGTTAATCTTTTCATCTGAGTAAAAATGAAGGTCACTTCTTTATTGGTGGCAAAGAGAATTGATTGGTGATGAATAGAATTAATTTATCTATAGAAATATTTCTTGTTTGTGATGCATATATGGGCATTGCTTATAGCTATTACATTAAATTATTGTACTCCCCTGTACTTCAGCTGAAAATTTTGTAAATTTTTGTAAAGGATTTAATAGACAAAAGCAAAAAATTGAAATAATAAAATTCTGAAAGTCAGTTTCCAGTTATGTATAAGTTTGACAATACTAGTGGAGAATAAAAATCAATTTTATCACCAGTAATAAAAAAGAAAATCTGCAAAATGACTTGTTTTATAGACAGCAAATGGCCTATACATCTGCACCTCAATCGGAGCGCGCTCGGCCAATTCCGTGATTCACGGAATTGGCCGAGCGGTGTTCCGATTGATCTGCACCTTAGATGGAATCAGTTGGAAGAACAGTTGAACTGTAATTATGTTTTATTGTTTTAATTTATATTTTCTTGTTCTATATGAAAAAGTTACAAATCAAATGCCTTACCTTTTGATAGCTTTAGTTCACGTTCATTTTTAGATTTGTATTTCATTTCAGTTTTCATGTACACATCAGCATGCCAGGAACCTGGGAGAGAGAGAGAAAAGCATCATACATGTATACATACATGGAGCCACGTTACCACAGGGTAAAATCGATTCCGCCAATCTTCGCTTCCTGCAGAGACTGTACATCATATCTGGCTTCCGCCGAGACTGTCCGCGAACTCTTGCTTCCTACCGAGACTACTGTCCTCGAGAAATGGCTTCCTGCCGAGACTGTCCGCGTGACTATGCTTCCTGCCGAGAGCCTCGGCAGGAAGCAGAATCACGCGGACAGTCTCTGCAGGAAGCCATTTCTCGAGGACAGTAGTCTCGGCAGGAAGCATAGTCACGCGGACAGTCTCGGCAGGAAGCCATTTCTCGAGGACAGTAGTCTCGGCAGGAAGCAAGAGTTCGCGGACAGTCTCGGCGGAAGCCAGATATGATGTACAGTCTCTGCAGGAAGCGAAAATTGGCGGAATCGATTATACCCTGTGGTTACCTCCTCAGTAGGTTAAGCGCTGGCCTGCTGATCTAGCAGTCCCGGGTTCAAGACCTGCTGGAGGTGGATTTTTTTTTTCAAAAGTAAACGGGGTTTCATTGCATACAACCTTTCATGACTGAATACTGTTAAAAAGGGTAAAATCGCAAGTCATCCATATATATATATATACATACAAACAACGCAGGCACGCAAATATACATACATAATTTTATACATAGAAACGCTTTACAACCATTCAGGCATATATCAAACATACATACATACATTATATATTATATCATCACAGACATATGCCACAAACAAATGGTCCAGGTTTTCTAACACGACGTCAAGTTCAAATAAATTAAGAGTGCATTAAAGTCGCACCATGACAATATGTGCCAATGGAATATTCGAAGCTCAGCATGGTCCTATAAAAAAAGTAGCTTCGCATCAAGGATGCGTCTGTAAGCTAAGACATTAGTCTATACGGGGTGGACTGATCTGTGTTAGTTTGTTTTATTTATCCGTTTTATTTTCTTTCTTTTCGCATCTTTTTGAAAACATAGGTTAACAAAAACCTAGATGGACAAACAGTGGCTATCTTACCGTTCATGTTGTTCACTGTGGCATTATTGTTAGTGTCGGCTCCACTGGCGTTGATATAGTGATACGTGTTGACATTGGCTGTGCCTTTTATTATACAAAACCAACAATCAGGACAGTATACCAGTCTCTGGATAAGAAAAAGACACATTCAACTGAAACTTTCTGACAAAGACTGATTTAATGAAATGGTCATTGCGCTGTTAATAAAGCATCGTTTGCTGTTAAGGTGGGTAGATATACTTTCAGGGGAAGCAAGTTTAACTTTTTTTTTCTGCCTCCGTTTTCATTGAGGGTCCACCCTTAAAGGTGGCCCCCTTCTCAATTGGGGGATGGGGGGGGGTCGAATCTATAAAGGAAAGAATTTGCTCCCGTATGAAGTGAGGCGAAACGAAAATGGCATTTAAAGTAACATACTGTCATGTGTGTTTTGGTTAGAGGGTCATTAAAAACTCGTAGAAGCTACCTGTATCACTGCTTACCTGTGGTTTAGCTGGGAAGGCGTAGATGCCAGAAGCTTCAACATACAGCTGATGTACAACAGCACCAGGCTTGATTGTCCGAATTTCATGAAGTAAATCTCTGAAAATAATAATAATAATGTTGGTGTACTACGGCACCAGGCTTTATTGTCCGAATTTTATCAATCAAAATAATGATAATGCTAATAGCGTTGCTATTCAACAGTTCCGGGTTTGTTTGTCCGAAACTGATCAATTAAATCTTGTAATAATAATAATAATAATGATAATAATAACAGATAAATGATAGCAATAACAGTGTCAATGTACAATAACACCGGGCTTGCTTATCCGAGTTTTACTGAGTATCAATAATAACAAAAATGTTTATGTAAAAGAAGATATTTTTTCGTCAACACAGGGATACTTTGAAATGCCAGTGTTCGAAATAAAGAGGGTCAATTGTATGTTTGAATTACCTAGCTGCCTCTGTATCTTGAGCAATCTTCAGGAGCTGCTTGACAGAACTCTTGAGAACTTTTCTCATTTGATTTTCTGTCAGTATGGCTAACTGGGCAGACAGCTGGAAAAAGGAAAGAACTGGTTAGCCTTCAAGTCTAAGCACTAACGGTACCTTTGCTTTGAATCACATATCAGGTTAGCTGGTCATCCGATCATTAAAGATCGTTAATAAACTGCGAGACTGTGGAGGTTGAAAATTAAAAATTCAACAGAAACAGAAGCTGATGTATTTAGCCTATAATGTCCGAATTTGAAACTTGATTAATTTGAAAATTTAAAGAGTAACTACACTTCAGGAACTGACTGAATCAGATCCCAAACCCTATCCCCGACATCAAAGGGAAAGATTGACAAAGACTCCCAACAAACAATAAATTACAAGTGATAAGCCGAGTCAGCAGCTCTTTCCCAAATAGGTGGCAACTCAGCTATCTTTACTGAACTAAATAATTTAGACCAACAGAAGGGTTACAACAGACTATGCAAATTATACGAAAAACATTTAACAACTTTTTTTACCTATTACTTAATTTCTTTAACCCTTAGGTCCGATTGCACAATGCTGGTTTAAAGTTAACCCCAAGGTTAGCCATACATTTTGTATGGATTAAACTCGAGACTAGCTTTGAGCAATCGGCCCTTAAAGTCTCCATAGCCCTACCAGTGGCAAAACGTCTACACTAGCTTCAGTTTTCACGTTTGGTGATAAAATGTGGGTTGATGTGCATATATTGAGTCATTTAACCGGCTAAAATTAGGGGGGGGACATGTTTTCGCTCCACAAAATACAAATTTCATTTTCTGGTACCTGTCGAGCGATGGAATATAAACAAAAGCGGCACAATGAATTGGGCCCCAATGTCTGTACATTGTATTTTCACCATTTTATTCAAGTTTGTGATATCGAAAGTAGGTAATTTTAGATGCCAACTAAATGGTCCAAAACATTTTTCAAACCTTTATGCGAAACTCAAACATGCTTTATTTGTTCAAAGTTGGCGAATCGCGGTAATTACTATGACGAAACTATGGTGAGACATTACGATCAAATACATACGTGTACTGAATCAATATGACATTGACATGTGGGTATGGGGTGCACTATAATTTCCTTGGTGGGTTAGACTTGGGGGTACATGCAGCTTTGCAGTATGCCCATGCTTTCTTCTCTTTGCTGTCTTGGTGGGCACTTATGACTTTGTAGCCTGCATGCACCAGATTGTTTTTTCGATTGGGTTGCGTCATAGACATTTACATGCAATGTTTCCCCTAACCTTTATTGCTCTGTATTAAAAAATCAGTACTATCTTTAGTATATGTGCAAAACATAACGATAACGTACCTCTGCAATGTACTGCAATATCTACGGTAGTGGTTATTATGATGATGAATGACATAACCATAATCATACCATCTTGCTATCAAGGGCTTATTTTTACCAAAGTTAGATAATTGCTAGATACCTCTCTCTCTCTCTCTCTCTCTCTCTCTGTATGCCTGTGTGCTAGTATTATTTTCTGTTTAACCGCTAGGTAATCTGTCATTTTGAATTCTTTCCTTGATAATATATTTGGTTTCACATATTATATGCCTCTATGTATGCTCCTATGTGGGCCGAAAATTCGAAATAAAGATCTTGTATTCTTGTATTGTATTCTTGTATTCTTGTACTTCATCCTGATAGAGCAATGGGGCCTTTAAAGTGCAAAAAAAAAAAAAAAAAAAAAAAAAAAAAAACGAAAACTGTTGTATCTGCAAACAGCGTAGAGCCAGGTGAGGCGGTATGTATGTATGATTGGAAGATTCGGGATTTTATTTCGGCAATGTCAGAGGCTGTTAGAATGGTGGAGATAATACAGAGACTATGGGAGAATAAAGATCTTGGACTCGATCCCAAAGCCTCTGGAACATATGTCTCGGTCAATTGGAAAAGTGGATTAAGGTGTATGGTTACAGTGTTCTCCCCAGAAATTTTCGAAGGCATGTCGCTTTTAACACAAAAATCAGATTTAGACATGTCGATCAATATATTTAAACTCCTTAATATAGCAATGCTTTATCAAAATAAGCCTAAATTTACATTATAAATAATTTATTGCTGATTCTTAATGCATTTAAAACAAATTTACTGGCTAAGAAATGAAACTAATTGCATGTTTATAAATTTTCATTGGAAATTATAGTATGTTACAAAGGTAATTTGATGAGGAAAGCATGTTGCAGGCATCATGCCTTAATGGTCTGGGGAGATCACTGGGTTACACCTCAATATTTTCCCGCCATTTTTTACAAAGTGGAAAAGCTTTCATGATTTCTTGTTTGCGTCTCTGGAAGATCTAGCCCTTCCAAACTGGGGGGGGGGGTCTACTCTTAAAGGAAATAATTTGCTCCTAGAAGAGCAAATTTTTCCCTTTAAGAGTTGCCCCTACGAAAAAGGAAGGCGAAAGAAGTACAATTGCTTAGTTTGAAGCGACCCATCACCTTTATATTGCTTATTAGAGGGGTTTTGGCAGTGACTCATTTACTACACTTTAGGCACTAAATAACGCCCCCTTCCTTTCGCAAAATGCAACGCCCATAGAACATTAATAGAATTAATACGGTATTTATAACGCCCACTTTCCCCACCGGCGTACTTACAGTTTTGAGTTGGTCTTGTATCACTTGTTCCCGGTCTACAATCTTCTTACTAGAAGACTCAACCTGTTGAAGACCCAACTTGTTCAGCCGGACTCTGGTGTAGTGAAAGTGGAACCGGTTGTCGTCCTTGTCGGTTCTGTCCTCAAACGGGATATGACGAAACTCGGTCATTTTTCTCTCACTTTCTTCTATTTCTGATTCAAGCCTGTTGAAAGCCTGAAAATATAATTACATCACACTCACAAGGTTCTGTTCAATTTTTTTGACGTCATCAGCAAGTTTAGGCAATTAGGCTACAGAACACTGTAATGCACCAGCCATTTGCAACCACGCATATACTGGACAGTGGACCAGAAGAATAATGCACCTGCAAAATTCCCATAAGCCAATAAAAAAGACGAATTATGCACTTGGTCTGTGGAAAAGAAGAGCTATACAATTGCAAAACTACAGCAGACAATGGAGTTGAAGAATTACGCACTTGCAAAAACCTGTGACATAACAGACACTAGAACTGAAGGATTTACGCATTTGCAAAGCATAACAGACATTGGAATAAGAAGGATTACATACTGGCAAAATTAAAGCAAACACTGCAACAGTGTTATTACGCACGAGTTTACAAAACTATAGCACACTTTGGAACAGAAGGATTACGCACTTGCAAAAGCACAACAGACACTGGAATAGAAAGATTACGCACTAGCACAACTATAACACACACTGGATGAGAATAATTACGCACTTTCAAAACTATAGCAGGCATTGGAACAGACGACTAACGCACTTGTAAAAGCATAACAGACATTGGAACAGAAGGATTGCGCATTTGCGAAAAGCATAATGGACCTAGAACAGAAGGATTTTGCACCTACTGAAACATAATTGACACTGGAACAGAAAATCTGCGTACCTGCAAAAGCTTCCTAGACATTAAAACAAAGGTATCACAGACATTGGAAATGGATAACTGCGCGTATGCAATGCATAACAGACACTGGAACAGAAAAACTGCGCATTTGCAAAAGCATAAGAGACACTAGAACAGAAGAATCGTTCATTTGCGAAAGCATATTAGACACAGGTTAAGAAGAAATTACGCACTTGCAAAAAAATAATAGATACCGGAACAGAAAAGTTGCGTATTTGCAAAAACATAATGAAAAATCCCGTAATTGCATAGGCATAATAGACACTGGAACAGAAGCATTATGCACTTGCAAAGACATTAAAGGCAGTGGAACAGAATAAATTTACCATTTTCAACAGAGGAATGAAAGACTTGCGCAGTTACTATGGCATAATGAAAGAGGAACAGAAGCGAAATGATACACTTACAAAAGCATTATTTTCGAACAATTTCACACATTTCTCATGCTCTTTCTTTAAAAGACTTTGAAGATGTAATATCTTGTTCAAATTATCTCTCACATCTTCAGGAAATCTAAAATAATGATAATATTAAACATAGCTTAATGATAATGATAATATATAGAACAGTACAGCAATAATAGTAAGTAAAGAAGTGTAAGAAGGAAATAATCAGGAACTGATAAAATCAAATTCCAAATGTCGTCCACGACACCAAATGTAGTAAGACAATACGAGCCAATGGCAAAATGAACAACTTTTTCCCCAGGAAGGTGGTCAGCCTTAACCAACACAAATTTACCAGGCACATAAAACATCTATTTTTATTATTTATATATGCGTAAAACTTACGTCAGAATAAAACAGGACAAATAGAGTACGCTCGAAGACTACTGATGTGCGGACATAACAAATAAAAACATCTATAAACCACAACGAAAGCACCGCCTGGCACTGTCAGTAATAAATTACTGGAGGGTGGGGGAAGGGGACAAGTATGAAATAAGTAAGAAAATGGAGAGAGCGAGAGAGAGAGAGTTTATAAGGGACAACACGGCGATTAGTCCACGGTTCTAAACTATGAGTAAGAAAATAGAGACGGAGAGAGAGTCAGAGAGACAGGCAGAGAGAGGGGGTACTTACATGTCTTGTTTAGGACTTGAAAAATCCACGGAGACAGTTTTCTTGCTTTTGCCATCTACTGAGTGTAAGTGGAACACCAGGTCTTTCAACAGGTCAAACAGTCCATTTAGGTAGGATAGGCCTGAAAATGGAGTTATTACCGTATTTATCGCAGATATTCGGACAGTTCAAGATAATGGGTACACTTTTAAAGGAAAAAACCCTGAAATTTTCATTTTTCTTCCCGTCTAAATGGGGTTCAACACTTAAAGGAAAGAATTTGCTCCTCTTGGAGCAAATTCTTCCCTTTAAGTGCAGAACCCCTAAAATTTCGGGAAGCGTTTTGTCAAACAAGGAAGCAAGCAGTAAGTCACAGAAGTTGTCTGCCTTTATAAAACTGGTGGGAGAACATGGGGATATATCCATACACATTAAAAACTATTTTGGCAAGCCCATTTACATTATCACAGGATGTTGTATATAACTGGCAGACTTGAATCACAAGGCAAACTTCTTTGGCTAGATGGATGAAATGTAATTACTATAAAACGCGCAGAGCAAAACTGCGGCTCTAAGACACACAGTTATACGCGGCTCTAGGTCATACACAGTTGCCACTAGAAACATCGTTTCGCACATCATTGGTCTGCCTTTGTTCTACTTCGGGACCACGGGCCTTATTCATAAAGCGACTTAAGTGGTTGCTATGCTGTTGCTAAGGCTGAATTTCTATGAAGGAGATTCCCTACAACTATGAAATTTGCTGCGGAGGAACAGTCTTTCTCAGACTGTTCCTCCAGAGCAAATTTCATAGTTGTAGGGAATCTCCTTTATAGATATTTAGCCTTAGCAACCGCATAGCAACGACTTAAGTGGCTTTATGAATACGGCCCAGGCTCTCATTTTGAAGAGCAATAATTTCTGTGGGAGGAGAATTTGGTTATCTCTCTTCACTACATTAGGAAATGTAGCAAAGGAAGGAAACTTATGACAGTCACTTTATGTCGACATTTTGAAAAAGGATGCAATTTTATTGCATTTTTTTCTTACCTGCCTTTGTTGAGGGGTAATCACTCTTTGCTAAATGTATACATGTATTTGAGCCGGTATTTAATGCAGATGCAAACAGCAAAGGCTCAGACCAGCCTGTGACCTCGTGCAGTCTGATCAGAGCCTTTGCTATTGCCATTCGCGCACATCAAGTATGGACCCTGAGGAATATATAGACACGGAATGAAGGCTTTCGCTAAACGACTGATTTGAGTAGTGACTTTTCGCAAATACCAACCCCCCCCCCCCCCCCCCCCCCCCCCCCCCCCCCCCCCCCCCACCACCACCACCACCACCTTTTTACGTGATTCTTTTCATTTATGTGGGACTCCTCGAAAACAGAATATCAAAACAACAAGTTCAGTCTTTGAATCTACTGCCCAATTAAAATTAAGAAATTTCAGTATGCTGTTTTCTGGTATTGTCAGGGTCACTGACGAGGCTTTATTAACCGAAACTACGTTGTCTGGTCCATTTTCCTTCTTCTGAATGTTTTCTTTGCCCTTGAAGGAACTCTTTAAGATTTAAATTCAAAATGCTCCTCTTACAATTGGAGAGGGGACGGACAACCAGCATCGGTGCCAGGAGTGGGCAACCATGGATTGGTTCCGTTGAGCCTCCTGGGGAGCGTCATTATGAGAATTAGAAAGAGAAAAAAAACCAAAAAAAAAAAACATGTCAGTACCAACCTGGAATCGGTCTAGTGTATGCAAGAGTTTTCATTAATGAGACTATGATATCGACTCCATGTTCCCTCTGTCTGACCAGTGAATCTACCATGGCGGAGAAGAGTTCGAATCTTGTCATGCTGAAAATATATGTATACGGTAAGTTGTACGTAGTTACCGGTAATAACAAAACCAACAATGTGGCATGTGCCCCCCCACCCCCCCACCCCCCCCCCTCCCACAACTGGGCATCCGCTCAGATTGATCAGAGTCATCGCTGTACGCTAACAGTGTAGCTAAGGGTCTAAATTACCGCCACGCCAACAGCGAAGATTCTAATTAGACTGGCCCCCCCAGCCACAACTCATATCAGACTGGGCATCCGCTCAGATTGATCAGAGTGTCATCGCTGTACGCTAAAAGTGTAGCTAAGGGTCTAAGCTACCGCCACGCCAACAGCGAAGATTCTAATTAGACTGGGCGACTGTCCAGGCTGATCAGAGTCTTTCTGTGGCACACATGCCACTCTTTTGTTGTTTCTTTCGTGTCGCGGTTCGCATGGACACACCTTAACCACTCGCTGCGATTGTTCTGAAAAAAAAATGGAACAAAAGATGTTTTTAATCAACGGTGGGATTTACTTTACAACTTTTACAATATAGCAGTAGGAGAGAGAGAGAGAGAGAGAGAGAGAGAGAGAGAGAGAGAGAGAGAGAGAGAGAAGCCGTTAACTGCGACAAAAATGAAAAATGAATTTGCAAACAGCGTAGAACCAGATGAGTCGCTCAGAAAGAGCTGCCTCATCTGAATCTATTTTTGTTCGCCTTCTAGCTTGGACGAAACAGTCTTTAAAATTTTTCAGGCGTCAATTTTGACGCCTGTTTTTTTACGCCTTTTTACATTTTTTATAAACATACGCTGTCAACAAGGTTGCTGTTGAGACAGAAATATGTTTTTTTTTGGCTTTCACAAGCTTTTGTCGTCTGCTTTTTTTAACATATGAGCCGCTACACGACAGAACAAACAAAGTAACATGTGCGACCAGCGAAGACTCAGATCAACCTGGGCATCCGCCCAGTCTGATCAGTCTTCGCTGTCCGCATGGAGCTAGCTTAGATACTTAGATACCCTTTAATCGCAATTCTTTTCTTTCTTTTTTTAAAAGGAATGGCTGTCACTAGTGGTTTTTATTTCCACGATTTACACGATATGTATACCTGGGCCGTATTCATAAAACGACTTAAGTGGTTGCTATGCTGTTGCTAAGGCTGAATTTCTTTGAAGGAGATCCCCTACAACTATGAAGTTTGCTCTGGAGGAACAGTCTTACAAAGACTGTTCCTCCAGAGCAAATTTCATAGTTGTAGGGAATCTCCTTTATAGATATTTAGCCTTAGCAACAGCATAGCAACCACTTAAGTGGCTTTATGAATACGGCCCCTGGGCCCAGTTGTTCAACGCATCGTTAGCCTAACGAGCTCGTTAAGAGGTCAGCTCGTTAAGTGTTTCAAGGCTTTATTACTAAATACACTCATATTGTTTAGCTGAAAAAATGTGAGCAGCTTTTGCAATGCTTCTCATATTTTCTCAACAAAAATATTGGAGTATTTGAGATATTAAAATTTGAAATTTTAACAAAATGTTAACTAACGATGTCATTAGTTTTGAACAAGTGGGCCCTGGAGTTTTAAGTCAATTTAAATAAAGTCACTCGAACACTTCCACTTTGGCGGTCCCCAGGAATTGGTAGTAAGTTTTGCTGGTATAGTTGATGCATTCTTTTTCCTTTTTTACACTTCTTGGTGGGGGCTCATGCGCAATAGACGATGCGCAGTTGAAGATGTGCAAAGTTCCGAGGACCGCTAAAGTCGAATCTATTACATAAGGGGAACTGATGATGACTTTTCTAGAGCATGGTCGCGAAAACACATAACGCGATTAGGAAACGCAGAAAACGAATGCTTATTTGATTATCAAGAAACGAAAGACATAATCAAAACTTACATTGAACTGTTCTCCCTCACTGAGACAAAATTTGGTATACAAATTTGATCCATTACTTTATTATCGTTGAAATTTCTGAGAGCTAAATAAATGCGGTTATCGCTGTTAACAGTTTAGGCACCGTTAGAGACGTCGCTATGGCAATGACGTTACGTCCAACACAAACAATCGGGCAGTGTCGGCATTCTGCAGTAAGAAAATTGGCGGGTTCGTCTTCAAAGACAATTATCTGTTTTCAAAGTATGAAGGCGTGGCTCTCCTACTGGTCCTTATTTGAACAAATGGCCATTTTTATATTGTTGGTGAGAGAGAGAGAGAGAGAGAGAGAGAGAGAGAGTAAATACAAATGGTAGTGTAGAAATCCCATGTAACGCCCAAAATTTTCAACGGTCCCGGTTGCACCGACTTTTCACTATCATCCTCCCATCGTCCTAATAAATGAGTCTTAAGGCAATGGACAAAACAAAAAGTAACATTTGTATAATAATAAAAGTTGTTAGCTTTGTCAAAGTTTGTTCATTCATTTATTCTAAAAGGATCCGCCAAATGAAATTTTTAGGGAAAAAATAAAAATGAAATGTCGTCTTATAAATACACGATTATGGAATAGCATAACGGGCCAGACAGAATAAAAAAAAAACGATAAAGAATTTAGCGTAGCGGGCCCTCGATACGATACCTTGATTACCTGTAATACAATGACACCTTAAACACTTGCTGAGATTATACTGAACCAACGTTGTTTAACTCAGGGGTTGGTCTTATTCAAACACAACAGCATTACAAAGGACATCCGAGAATACGAACTAATACAAAAGTTCCATTAATAAGTTTTTGGACTCTTAACGGCCAAAAATGAAAAAGCTGAATTTGCAAAAATCAGGCGGTTCAGATACCGCTTGCCGCAAGCCTTCGAATTCTCAACATGACTGCTTGGCCGAAACATTGATTAACATTTTGCAAACGTAAATTCTGTCGTCTGTTTTTTTATTGGAGTTGGGGGGGGGGGGGGGGGGCATTAAAGTTTAACACTTTTTATGAACATGCACTGTGAAGTAGGCTTCTGTGGGAGAAAAATATGTTTTAGCAAGCTTTTAAGGTCAAGAATACGTAAATGGCACATACATAGAATTTTTTTTAATTTTGCACAGGGGTGCATTTTCATGTGTTACATCGAACTGTGCAATAAAAAAGATAGGTCACCGAGTTCGTTTAGTGGCTAGATCAGATTGAAAAACATGAAATTTTGAGGCCGTTTCCATTGACGGCAATGGGAATGCGATGAAAAAACTCAGATTTTAAAATTTAAACGTACACAGCTTGTTTATCACTACATAGATTTTTTTCAAAAACTGATATTTTATGTCGCAGGATCTGTCGAATAAAATGAGGTAAGAAAAGTCCTTGACTACCGAGTTCGTTTTTCAAGTAGTGCTTGATAAGCAAGCAGAGGTATGCATAAATTTACGCCGTCCCGCGACGTCATTTATAAGCGACGTTGCAGTAGTTTACTGGCGACGTTATAAGACATGCTAAGACCGTTATGAGAATACGGAACGATGAGGACTAATAGGGTTCTCATGATGAACGCCTTAAGCTTCGTTCACACGGGCAAAGTTTCTGTGACAAAGTAGTTTGGAAAAAAAAAATTCGCATGAATGAAAAATATGCCACATTTTCATTGCCAAATTTATATGGTAAAGTTTTTATGACAAACAAAATTTGTCCATGTGAACAGAATATGTAACAAAGAAACTAGCTATAGAGATAAGCACAGAAAACTTTGCTCCTAATCAAATCGGTTTTATTTTTAACAAAGTACATGTATATTTAACAAAGATAATGTGGCATTGTTCGCCGTTTCCACGGGCAAAGTTTATTTGTCCAGGTAACCTTGACGAATAATGTTCGATCGTGTGAACACAGCAGCAAATAATTCCTTGCCAAAGTCTATTTGACAAAGATACCTGCTACATTTTGGTTTAAAAAATAATTTGCTACGTGTTAACGCAAAATGTTTGGCAAACTTTCTTTGTTAAAGGTTCTGTGACAAAGAAACTTTGGTGGCGTGAACGAGGCTTCAGTGAAAGAATTTATTTTTCAGACTCTCGTAAACAAAAATTAGTAAAAACTGCCATCACACTTCTAACAATAATACGGTTACTGCAGCCGACACGACTGAGCCGCTCATACTAACTCACAAAATGCGCCGTGCCATGATAAAATGGGTTCTTTGGGGCATATACGGTCAGCGGAAGCTCAGATCAGTGTGCGCACCCGCCCAACCTGACCAGAGCATTTGTTGTCCTCTGGTACAATGATTCCTTGAGAAACAGGGAATGGATTTATTAGTCTGTGCGTATGCGCAGACTGATCTGTGTGCATGTATCATATTACTGACGACTCGTGTTCTGTCGGTGTGGCTTATGGTAGTCAGATCAAATTGACTTTTGGACAGTATTTCAGTCATATCGAGATGATGGTAAGTTACAAGGTCAGCTTCCAAATCCACCGTTGGCGGGATAGGTAAAGCTAAAGACTTCTTGTAGCATAGTGGCCGTAGGGGCGGTGTGAGTAAGAGGCCCGCTATATCTTTGGCAACAGCATACAACAAGTGGAAGAAATGTTGTATCATTCTTATTTTGTAATCAAAACAAAATTTTTGATGTCCAGAAAGGATATGTGTATTAAAATCGCAAAAATCGGCATTATGATAAATATTACAATCCGATCACATAAAGTTCTAAAATCAGCTGGCATACATTTACTTGGTTTATTAATTATTTCGGATCCCACCGGCGCCGCGGACGGTCCGTTATGACGCAGACGGTTGCGGGTTCGAATCCAGATTCGGCCAGCTAGCGACTGGAAAAGTCCCTTTGTCAAGCCAGCAGTAAATGAGTAGCTTTTCTCAAAACAGGGAAAGATAACGCAGCGAAAGAAGAAAGATGGGCTCCGCCTTTCATATGTGTGTCTGAAAAGTTCTGTGAGCCCTGTAAGCAGGGAGGGAACATGTATTCCGGCCAGCCTTAAATTGTTACACCCATGAAACTCTGTCTGTCTGTCAGTCTTCTCTCTCTCCTCTTTCTCTCTCTCTCTCTCTCTCTCTCTCTCTCTCTCTCTCTCATTTATTAAGAATTGAAATTTGATTTTTCAGCGTTCATCGTGTGATGAAGCCAGTGGGCGGAGCTAAAATTCCATGAAGCGCGAAGCGCTTCTTGAAGAATTTTAGCGACGACCACTGGCTTCTTCACACGATGAACGCTGAAAAATCACATTTTACTTCTTATATTTACACTTTATTTTAGACCCTTCCTGTGCTGTTTTCGTGGTAATTTAATGTTAAATATGCAAATTATGCGTGGAAGAAAAGACAGAAACGACGTATTCGGCCATTACGTTAAACAGCCGTCGCCATAACGTGACGTCAGTCGAACGTTACGTGGACCAATCAAGACGTTTGTTTACCTTAGACGTAGCTTGACGACGACGTCACATGATCAACTGTCCTTCATCGGTGTATGAAGCCAGTTGCTCTATACGGTTCATCTATGGGAAGTCAGTGGCAAGTGTAAATATTTTTGTATGAAGAATACACTTATGTTGATGAAATAACTTCAAACATACAGGGGAAAAAAGAACATTGCAATATTAGCAAAGGACTTGAATAAACAATCACAACAACTCCGTTTTACACTTGTTTTACGTTATTATTGAATGTCAGATGGGGCCGCTATATTGAAAATTACACTGACTAGGAAGTTTTTCGTGACGTAACGTCCTTCGTGACGCACGTAATTAATTGCGCCAGTCATTTACGTATTCTTGACCTTAACGCAGAGATTTTATGAAGAGAGCAAATGAGAGAAATATTCAGAATAATTATGCAATTATATTTTAATATTATTTGAGCCTTGGCACGAGAAAACAAACAAAGTGATTGTGCGTCCAACGCAGACTCAGATCAGTCTGGGCATCCGCCCAGTCTGATCAGAGTCTTCGCTGTCCGCATGGAGGTAGCTTAGACCCAAAGCTACCCTTTAAGCGCTTAGCGAAGAGTCCGATCAGACTGGGCGGATGCCGAGGCTGATCTGTGTCTGCGCTTGGCGAACAATAACTTTGTTGGTTTTCTCGTGTCGCGACTCATTTTTTTCTAAACAAGTGGTGTTCTCTTCCACTATAACGCCAGAAGTAGATCTAGTTAGTCAGATTGAGTTAATACATGTATATCTATTTTCATATTCATTATGTCGAATTTGTTAAACTGTCAAGTACCTTAAATTAAAGTCCGCTAGACTCTGAACTCAGAGCTGGTTTCTATATTCATGAGGGGAAATGATGATTTTTTCCTAGAGCAAAGTCGCGAAAACACATAACACGATAACGAAAAGCAGAAAACTAATGCATATTTGATTATCAAAGAAACGAAAGACATACTCAAAACTTACGTTGTACTGTTCTCTCTCACTGAGACAAAGTTTGGTACACAAATTTGTTCCATTGCTTTATGATCGTTGAAAATTCTGAGAGCTTAATAAATGCGGTAATCACTGTTAACAGTTTAGGCACCGTTAGAGACGTCGCTATGGCAATGACGTTACGTCAACGGCAAACAATAGGGCAGTTTCGGCATTCTGCAGATAGGGAATTGGCGGGATCGTTTTCAAAGACGGTTATCTGTTTGTAAGGGCGTGTCACTCCTATACTGTTGTTGAGAGAATGAGTGTTAGAAAGCAGAGAGAGAGAGGGGGGGGGGATGTTGCAGACCGCTCATTTTGATACTCTGAGTTGTGAATAAAGGAAATCAAACTTTCTGATTATGTACGGTCTGACCACGGTAGAAAATGTACTTCAACTTAAAATATATATGTGAGAGATTCTGTTCACCTTTATAATCTGCCGGATTATAAATAAATACACGACAAAACCAACAAAGTGGCATGTCCACCCAGCGCAGACTTAGATCAGCCCTGGCATCCACCCAGTCTGATCAGAGTCTTCAATATCTGCATGGACCTAGCTTAGACCCACAGCTACCCTTTAAGCGCAAAGCGAAGACTCTGATCAGACTGGGCGGATCTAAGTCTTCGCTGGGCGCACATGGCACTTTGTCGGTTTCATCGTTTCGCGGCTCAGATGTTTCTAGGTGAAGAGTTGACAATAACTTTCATGAATAGGACTCAATTGAATTATGTCGGTAGGCACCCGCAACCGTAATTTTGACACTGGGTAGCGACAGTGACCTCAATATTGCAAGATTGAGCTGTCCATTTTGGAATTCAAAAATGCTCCGCGGTTAATATTGAGACAGTTACCCACATGATGCAATGTGTGTGTGTATTAAACCGAAAGTAGAAATCGAAAGTAGATCTACACTGAAAGAAAGAATTTTTTGAATATTTGCGTCCGTTTTCGATAAAATTTCCGTTGTAAATTTACAAACAAGAGAAACATACTGAATTAACAACTGACAGAGTGCTGGTAGTCACGCAGTGTGGTAGAACGGGAAAAACGGAAATTAAATATTCATTGCTCTTTAATATTATTGGCTAAATTTTTACATGCGCGTGACCAATAAGCTCTTGTGAAATGTGGAATAAAAGTGAAATTATACCCGGCTGCGCCGAGAAAAAAGATGAACCAATGTTTTGTTTTTTTACTCAACGGTTGGCCTTATTCAAAAGTTCAATTATGCCAGGGTGATAAATACGTTTATTTTTACCTTAACTGTCAGCAAGAGCTCTGTTGAGCAGGGCAATATACGCCCGTTGGGGCTTAAAGTTGGAAAGACAAAGAGAGATGACAGAACTTTTGTCAGCAGCTTAAATCTTCAATAATAAGGCAGATAACAAACTACGAAACAAACGAAGCTAATATGAAATTCCTAGAAAAATTAAAAAGGGGCATAATTCCATCAGAACTGAAAATAGGGTCATGGTTCTTGTTCTCTGCATATCGTCTGATATTTGTACAAACGTTCATGAAGAAATCTTAAACGGTTTTCAAGACATGGAGAAGACACGAAATTACTACATGTATATGAATAATTCAAAGTGCATAATTCCGTCGAAACTGAAAGTAGGGTTATGGTTCTTTTTCTCTGCACATTGTCTGATGATGCTTCATATTTGTATAAACTTTTATAAACTTCTATGGAGAACTCTTATAAGGTTTTTGAGATATGGAGCGGACAAATAATCATTCTTTTAGAAGTTGACCTCTAAGTGTGACCTTGACCTTTGTCGGACATTAATGAAATATGAGTTCTGCAAGTTGCCTCAATATGGTGAACATTGAACTCAAGTTTCAAAAAAATCTTTCACTTCAAGAGGTAAAGGAGATATGGAATGGACACGAATTCAATACAAAATTGCAATACGAAAAATACAAGGGATGTAATTTTGGTAAAATGAAAAGTAGATTATGGTTCTTTTTCCCTGCACATCATCTGATGGTGCTTTATATGTATACAAACTTTCATGAAGAAATCTTAAAAGGTTTTCGAGATATGGAGCGGACACGAAGCTTATGTGAAATTACTATACGAAAAATACAGAGGGACATAATTCCGTCAAAACAGAATAGGGTTATGGTTCTTTTTCTCCGCACATTGTTTGATGGTGCTTTATATTTATACAAACTTTCATAAAGAAATCTTAAACGATTTTCGAGATATGGAGCGGACACAAAGCTGATATAAAATTACTATACGAAAAATACAAAGGGGCGTAATTTTGTTAAAAGTGAAAGTAGGGTTATGGTCCTTTTTCTCTGCACATCGTCTGACGGTGCTTTATAATTATACAAACTTTCATGAGGAAATCTTAAACGGTTTTCGAGATATGGAGCGGACACGAAGCTTATATAAAATTACTAATACAAAGGGACATAATTCCATCAAAAAAGAAAATACGGTAGTGGTTCTTTTTCTCTGCACATCGTCTAATGGTCCTTTATATTTGTACAAACTTTCATGAAGAAATCTTAAACGGTTCTCAAGATATGGAGCGGACACGAAATTTTACCGTTTGACCTCTAAGTGTGACTTTGACCTTTGTCAGACATCATTGAAGTATGAATTCTGCACATCGTATCGATAAGGCGAACATTTGACCCAAGTTTCAAAAATATCTTTCAAGGGGTTAAGAAGATATGGAGCGGACACGAAAAGTTAACGGACGGATGGACGGACGGACAGACAGACAGACAGACAGACGGACAGACAGACAGACAGACGGACGGACGGAGGTCACGACATAATATGACCCATCTTCGACGGGCGTATAAATGATTAACAAAATTAGGCGCTTCCCTCCTAATCTTTGAAATCTCAGTATGATATCGCTTGAAATTTTCCAAGGCAGACGTAAAATGTCAATACAAAATTTCTTGATTAATTTGCCTACAATTTTATTTATTATTCTAACACAGTGCGCCTATAGAAGCAATGGAAAGTTGCCGTGTTTTATTCTGCAACAATTCACTGTTAAGGAGCGCGTGCGTCTAACTGCTGACCTCACTGCATTAACTGACGTAATTTTGTGACGTTTTGAGACGTTAGACGGTCTAACGTCTCTTTTTCTTTCTAAAATCGCCATAAAAACGTACATTTATCTTAAATACCGTTAAGAATATTGGCGGGAGCATGAAGCGCGGCAAGAAGGTTGGGAGAGTTTGAATGAAAAGAATAAATTTTCAGCGTTTATGAGTGTAAGAATCGAAATAGTTCAGCTCTAGCATTGAATTGTTGGGTAATAATTCACTGTTTGTCGGTCAGTTGTAAGTAGATATATCACTCGCGCTCGGCGCTCGTGAAATGATCTACTTTACAACTGACCTCCAAGCGGAGCGCGGAGCGCGCGAGTCTAACTGCTGACGTCACTGCATTAACTGACGAAATTTTGTGACGTTTTGAGACGTAAGACGGTGTAACGTCTCTTTTTCTTTCTAACATCGCCATAAAAACGTACATTTATCTTAGATACCGGTAAGAATATTGGCGGGAGCATGAACGCGCTGGCAGGAAGGTTGGGAGAGTTTGAATGAAAAGAATAAATTTTCAGCGTTTATGAGTGTAAGAATCGAAATAGTTCAGCTCTAGCATTGACTTGTTGAGTAATAATTCACTGTTTGTCGGTCAGTTGTAAGTAGATATATCACTCGCGCTCCGCGCTCGTGAAATGATCTACTTTACAACTGACCTCCAAACAGTGAATTATTACTCAACAATTCACTGCTAGAGCTGATCTATTTCTTAATTATTATCCATACTGCTGTAGTAATGCATTTTCATAATCATTTTTACGAATTTATAGCATAAATTATATACATGATTATACTAATTAATTTCTTACAAACATGATTTTGTTTATCAAGTTACTGAATCAAAATCAAAGTAATCAATTTATAAATAATCAATTTATTATATACATAATAATAATAAGTTGCTTTCTTACAAAATCACAGTTCATAATAATCATTTTTATATACATGATTATTATTTACATTTATTATATACATGGTTATACAGACAGGGTACCAGAAAAGCCTAAACGATTGGGATTTAAACTGTTAATATATATTTTTTTATTTTACCACGAAAAATGTCATGGGATCTCATTAGAGAGTCTTATGAGATTCTACAACATTTTAGCAGTGAAAATTATAGCAAACTGTTATGTTAATTCTTGATCTCCAAACGTTTTGGCTGATCGAGCCTCTGTTGTAAAGCACAAAATGATTTGCATAACAAGAAAAGGTATTTGATCTGAATGGATATACTTTCAAGGGGCGCAACTCTGCCATTTTCATTTTGCCAACCTTCTAAATGAGGATCAACTCTTAAAAGAAAGAATTTGCTCCTCAAGGAGATAGTTCTTTCAATTTAAGCGCTGACTTCTTTCTGAAAGGGTTTTGTCGTCAGCAGAAGCAAACAGGAAGTCACAAAAGTTTCTCCTCCCTTGAAAAAAAATGACGGAAAAGTTGGAGATATACCCATATGCTACACAATGACATGTGTGAACAGAGAAGTTCAGATCAGCCTACACGTTTCCCTATTCGCATCTACATTCTACAGACTCTGCGGAATCTATATACTAGAACCACGACGAGGCTCAGTCTGTGCGCACAGGCTGGTCTGAGTATTGACTGTTCACACATGCTGAATAACACTTTTTCTTGTGTCGCAACTTCAATATTCCAAACGTTTATACTAAAAATGATGCTTCATATTCCACTTATAAAGCTGTCCAAAAACACAGTAATTGCACTTTTCCCGC
The DNA here is from genome assembly GCA_963989385.1 of Ctena decussata. Classification (NCBI taxonomy): domain Eukaryota; kingdom Metazoa; phylum Mollusca; class Bivalvia; order Lucinida; family Lucinidae; genus Ctena; species Ctena decussata. Next base: position 39,066,704 of record OZ022504.1, on the reverse strand, counting down.
ACTGCCCACATTTAGTAAAACAGGGGCTCGTTGTATCCCTGCTCATCACTCAGTATTTTTATCCAGTTTCATCATTATAAAAGGGGCTGACTGTAACTCCCTTCATCCACCCTTGAAGCCACTATGGTAGGAAAGAATCCCCAGGTCTTCTTTGTACTCGCAAAGGACCTTTTCCAGCCGAAAGCACAGGAACTGTCTGATGACGTAAGTTTTGACTTCACTATCTCACCTGCAAGATACAAGAAAAACTACCTCAGTGCTTAAAAACAGCTGAGAACACATCATCTGGTAGGAAACTTCCGTTTAGGATCCACAAATTTCATAATAATCTATAATACCATTTCACTAGCAATTCCAGTCAACAAAGGCATATAATGCATGCCCTGCAAGATAAAAAAAAGCTACCTCAGTGCTTAAAAGATTTGAGAACACATTATCTGGTTTGAAACTACCGTTTAGGATGCACAGATTTCATAATAATCCATAATACCGCTTCACCAACAATTTCAGTCAACAAGGGCATACAATGTATGTCCTTGCAGACTGGAATTGTTAGTGAAATGGGGTTGCCTTGACAACTTGGTGGTTCAGGCTTGGCATATTTTTGATAACTTCGTAAAAGGTTAATGTTAAGGTTTCCCGTAGACTTATGGCCCTTGGGGCAGTGGGTATTGGAGGCCCGCCGTACCTTGGGCACAACATATGAAAACGGAGACCACCCCTCTCCTTTAGCTGCCTTAAACATTCCATGATTCAAAAACAGTACCCATTTACTGCTGGGTTAACAGAGTGTTTCAGTCACTGGCTGGCCCTTTTCGGAATCGAACCGCGACATTCAGCACATAGCCGAGTGCCTCTAATCACTCGTTCGAGTAAAACTAATAGTTCTACAGACATATATTTATTTATCTGGGGAATTGAAAACCAAGTTTTGTCCAGTTTTTTTTATCATTTATGGTGAGTGGGTACACTCTCGGGGGAAGCAACTCCGACATTTTTTGTTTGCCTCCCTTTTCAATGGAGGTCAATTCTTAAAGGAAAGAATTTGCTCCTTTAGGAGTTGTTTCCATACACCTTAGATGTAATCAGCCGGGATAATAATTAAACCTTTATTATACTTTATACATTTACTTCTTTTATTTTCTTGTTCTATATGAAATAAAATTACAAAACAATTGCCTTACCTTTTGATAGCTTTAGTTCACGTTCATGTTTAGATTTGTATTTCATTTCAGTTTTCATGTACACATCAGCAGGCCAGGAACCTGATATAAAAAGAAAAATCATACATGCCTGGAAACTTTTTACAATCATACATGAATAGATCAAACTAAAATACAAACTATATAAATCGGACGAAAGCATATATACATACATACATACATAATCTGCATACTACATGTATACATATCACAGACATAGGCCACAATAAATGGTCTAGCTTTTATAAGATGACAAGTTCAAACAAATTCAAACTGCATCCAAGTCGCATCATGACAACATGTGCCTAATGGAGCATTCGAAGATCAGCATGTGCACTCATGTAGTCTGATAAAAGTAGCTCCGTATCAAGGATGCGTCTGTAAGCTAAACCTCAGACTCGTCAGCCTACACGGTGTAGACTATGTGTCATTTATTTTTTCGTTTCTCTATTTTTTAGCATTTTTTCGCCTCTTCTTTTTGAAATTACATAGGTAGAAAACATGGGTTAACAGATAACCAAATATCTTACCGTTCATGTTGTCCACTGTGGCATTATTGTTAGTGTCGGCTCCATTGGCGTTGATATAGTGATACATGTTAACATTGTCTGTGCCTTTTATTATACAAAACCCACAATCAGGACAATATACCAGTTTCTGGAAAAGAAAATGACATATCTGACTGAAACTTGCTGACCAGAATTGATATACAAAACCCACAATCAGGACAAGATACCAGTTTCTGGAAAAGACACATGACATATTCGGCTGAAACTTGCTAAATACCACTGTAAACTGAAATGGTCATTGCGCTGTTGACATAGCATCATGGAGCTTCAGGTTTGCTGTTAAGGTGATGTGTATACTTTCAAAGAAAACAACACTCCCAGCAGGCACATGACGCCGTAATGACATCGCACTGACGTCGATGCGACGTAATGACGACGTATCGACGTCAGTAAGACGTCATTTCGACGCCACGTGCCCACTGGGCTACCATTTACTTCTTTGATCCCCTTTTCAATGGACGTCAACTCTTAAAGAAAAAATGCTCTCCTGGGACTTCATTTTTTTCCTTTAAACGTAGACCCCATTTTAGAACGATTTCTTTCTAGGGCAAGCAAAGAGGAATTCGCGAAAGAGTCATGAAAGTTGTTTCCCGTTATGAAATCATACCCATGCATCTTAAAACAAATAACGCCTTTGTTCTATGATAATGAAGCATTTGCACCATCCATCTCCATTTTTTGTGTGAGGCAAATGGCGACTCGCTTCGACCACTCGTGTTTGGCACATGGAATTATGGGTAATCATCAAATTTTGGATAACAAGGGCTTAGGTTAGATGCTAAGTAATGCAAATGAAATTTCGCAGCTTTCCTACAAAAATGCGACGAATAGGTACGGGAGCTGCCGAGTGGCTGCAACAATGTAACCATATATATGCAATGACATACAATGTATCCCTTGCAGACTGCAATTAATAGTCAACAAAAAACTGGTTTTATCAAACATTTTTTTCTCTCAAATAACTAGTTTATCGTTTTTAAGCGGTACATGGATAAACCTCTATGTTTTCCGCCATTACAACAAAAGGAAAACAACATTTTATGACTTTCTGTTTGCTTCAGTGGAATCGAAACCCTTCCAAAAGAGGGTCAACTCTTAAAGATAAGAATTCAAATTACTCTTATAAAAAAAATCGTTTCACAGTTGGTTTCTATTGAGAAGGGAGGCAAAATGAAAATGGCAATTGGCTCGAGTACATAAAGTAATGTCAGGTGCTTTGATGTCAGTTAGAGAGGGGAATGAATACCAAATTTTAAGACTTTATTCATACAGAATTTCTTACCTGTGGTTTAGCTGGGAAGGCGTAGATGTCAGAAGCTTCAACATACAGCTGATGTACAACAGCACCAGGCTTGATTGTCCGAATTTCATTTAGTAAATCTCTGAAAATAATAATAATACCGTTGATGTACAACAGCACCCTGTTGATTGTCTAAATTTCATCAAATAACCCTCTGAAAATAATAATAATAATGATGATGACAATGATGATGATGTTTACTTAAGAAAACATTTTTTTTCGTAAATAATAATGGTACTTTACGGTGTATGATACAGTTTAAAGGGTAGAAAATGGGCAATTTTATTGAGCCGCGACACGTCAAAACTAACAAAGTGGCAAGAGCGCCTAGCGAAGACGCTGATCAGACTGGGCATCCGCCCAGTCTGCTCAGAGTCTTCGCTGTGCGCTTAAGAGTAGCTAAGGGTCTAAACTACCTCCGTGCCGACAGCAAAGACTCTGATTAGACTGGGCGGATCTCCAGAATGATCCGAATCTTCGATGGTTGCACATGCCACTTTGTTGGTTTTGTCGTGTCGGGGCTCAATTTTTCTTGTCGTTTTTCCCTTCCTTCTTAATGGGGGTCTCCACTTGCTCTTCTAAGAGCAAAAGTAGAACCCATTTTGGAGGGGCTTTGTCGTTCAGGGTAAGCAAACAGAAAGTTACAAAGATGTCTTCACTCCTCCCTTGCAAAAATGGTAGAAAACGAATATAGGTGTACACATTCACATTAAGAATAATAAAAACAAGAATTTCATGCAATGCAGTGACTCACCTGTCTGCATAGAGCTCAACCAGACAAATTGACGCAAAGTTTACCAAGCCGACACCGACATCGGCAAAGTAAAAAGTATGCAAAGACCAGGAACTGAAACAATCAAAATCCAAATCCAGCCCTCAAACCATAGTTGGAAACAACTAAGATTACAAATAATCAAGATACAGAGAACATATGGCCAACCGAGTGAGCAGCTTGTTCCCAAAAGGTGGCCACTCAGCAACCCAAACCGAACCAAAAATAATAAGAACATACATAAGGTAAAACATCACAGAAACTCTTACACCAAAAACAGGCAACAGAGAACCACAACAGAACTACCGCCTTGGAACGGTCAGTAATGAATTACTGGGGGGGCTTAAATCGATTTTACAGGCCCAACCTCACCCTCAGTATCTGAAGTGGTACAAAACATTTAGTTGTTTGTTCGGTTCGCATGATAACCCTATGTAAAATGTTCGCATGTAAATGTTCGCATGTAAAACCTATGTCCTGCGTCTGCTACTCCCAGGCGAGACAAAAACGTTTCTATCCAAAACTTTTCATATTAACAGTATGGTACTTTGAGATGTCAGTGTTCGAGATAAAGAGAGTCAACTGTACATTGGAATTACCTAGCTGCCTCTGTATCTTCAGCAATCTTCAGAAGCTGCTTGACAGAACTCTTAAGAACTTTTCTCATTTGATTTTCTGTCAGTATGGCTAACTGGGCAGAGAGCTGGAAAGTGAAAGAACTGGTTAGCACACGGAATAACTAGCAGTGAATCTGCTATGAATCACATATCATGTTAGCTGGTCATCTGATCATTAAAGATCGTTAAACTACGAGATTGCTTGGAGGTTGAAAATGAAGAATTCATCAGAAACAGAAGCTGATGTATTTAACCTATAATGTCCGAATTTGAAACTTGATTAATTTGAAGTTTATTAAATATCTTTAAACCCTTTACCCCGATTGCACAATTCTGGTTTAAAGTTGACCCCAAGGTTATCCATACATTTTGTATGGATTAAACTCGAGGTTAGCTTAAACTTGCTTTGAAGGGGGAACATGTTTTCGTTCCACAAAATACAAATTTCCTTTTCTGGTAGCCGTCGGGCGATGGAATATAAACAAAAGTGGGACAATGACTAGGGCTCCAATGTCTGTACTTTGTATTTTCACCATTTTATTCAAGTTTCTGACATCGAAAGTAGATAATTTTACATGCCAACTAAATGACCCGAATCATTTTTCAAACCTTTATGCGACACTCAAACATGTTTTATTTGTTTAAAGTTTGCTAATTGCGGTAATTGGGGGGTTACACCCTCGTAATTAAAATGACGAAATTATGGTGAGACATCACGATAAAATATTTCATCCTCATAGAGCAATGGAGCCTTTAAAGTGCCAAAAAACGAAATTTGTTGTATCTGCAAACATCGTAGAGCAAGATGAGACAGTTTATGATTATATATGTTTGGAAGATTAGGGAATTTTATTTCGGTCATGTCAGACGCTGGTAGAATTGTGAAGATAATACAGAAACTATATAGGAGAACCACGATCTTGGTCGGACTCGAGCCCAAAGCTTCTGGAAATTTTGTCTCGATCAACAAGATTAGTGGATTAAGAAGTATGGGTACATCTCCATATTTCCCGCCATTTTTTACAAAGGGGAATAACTTTCGTGACTTTCCTGTTTGCTTTCCATGATGATGTTTTTCTTCCAAAAAGGGGTCTTCTCTTAAAGGAAAGAATTAGCTCCTCATTCCTTTAAGGGTTGAGCCAATTTGAAAATGGAGGCACAAATAAAATGGGAGGATTACTTCTCCTGATAAAGTACTCATTCGTCTTCTAATGGAGCCCATACATTTCCCTATAGGGGGCACTTACAGTTTTGAGTTGGTCTTGTATCACTTGTTCCCGGTCTACAATCTTCTTACTAGAAGATTCGACCTGTTGAAGACCCAACTTGTTCAGCCGGACTCTGGTGTAGTGAAAGTGGAACCGGTTGTCGTCCTTGTCGGTTCTGTCCTCAAACGGGATATGACGAAACTCGGTCATTTTTCTCTCACTTTCTTCTATTTTTGATTCAAGCCTGTTGAAAGCCTGAAAATATAATTACATCACACTCAAAAGGTACTGTCCAATTTGTTTGACGTCATCAGCAAGTTTAGGCAATTAGGCTATAGAACACGTTAATGTCACCAGCCATTTGCAACCACGCATACACTGGACAGTCGACCATAAGAACAATGTACCTGCAAAGCCCAACAGGCTATGAAAAAGACGAATTATGCACTTGGTCTGTGGAAAAGTAAGAGCCGCACATTTGCAAAACTACAGAAGACAACAAAGTTGAAGAATTACGCACTTGCAAAAACTGCGACATAGCAGACACTAGAACTGAAGGTTTACGCATTTGCAAAGCATAACAGACATTGGAATAGAAGGATTACATACTTGCAAAATTAAAGCAAACACGGGAACATAAGGATTACACACAAGTTTGCAATACTATAGCACACACTGGAACAGAAGGATTACGCACAAGTTTGCAAAACTATAGCACACACTGGAACAGAAGGATTACGCTCAAGTTTGCAAAACTATAGCACATAATGGACCAGAGGGATTACGCACAAGTTTGCAAAACTATAGCAACAGAAGGATTACGCACAAGTTTGCAAAACTATAGCACACGATGGAACAGAAGGATTACGCACCTGCAAAAACATAACAGACACTGGAATAGAAGGCTTACGCACTTGCATAACTATAGCACACAAGGAATTAGAATAATTACGCACTTTCAAAACTATAGCAGACATTGGAATAGAAGACTTACGCACTTGTTAAAGCATAACAGACATTGGAACAGAAGGATAGCGCATTTGCAAAAGCATAATGGACACTAGAACAGAAAAATTCCGTAATTGCACAGGCATAATAGACACTGGAACAGAAGCATTATGCACTTGCAAAGGCATAACAGACAGTGATACCGCAAGTAGGAATAAAAGATTTGCGCAATAACAAGGGCGTAATGAAAGAGGAACAGAAACGAAATGACACACTTACAAAAGCATTATTTTCGAACAATTTCACACATTTCTCATGCTCTTTCTTTAAAAGACTTTGAAGATGTAATATCTTGTTCAAATTCTCTTTCACATCTTCAGGAAATCTAAAATAATGATAATAATAAATATAGCTCAATGATAATGATAGTGTAAAGAACAGTATAATAATAATGGTAAGTAAAGGAAAATAAAGAGAAAATGTTCAGGAACTGATAATATCGAAGTCCACATGCCACCCACGAGACCAAATGGGAAATACGAGGGAGAGGAATCCTATAAGCATTTTGCTTTCATTCCAATCCCAGTAACTATTTTTGTGTATATTTTATGTTGCATGTGAAAGAAATTATGAATAAAATATGTTTAAACTAAATACGAGAACACATGTAATACGACTATAAGAGCCAATGAACAGCCTACATAGGTTGTCATGAAACTAGCTTAACCAAACACAAATTTATTTGGCACATAAAACATCTATTTTACCTACTTTCTAGTATGTCAGTAATAAATTACTATGCGGGGGTAGCGGGTTGGGGGTTGGGTTGGGGCGGGGATCAAACTGATTTTACAGACTACAAAATGTCGCCATAACTAAATTTTGGGAGTCCTTGTCCGAAACTATTTTTCTGCCAAACAACGTTTTTGACTTTCACCAGACACCAAACCTCTTCCAAAACGGGCTCTTATCATGAGGGAAAAATAATGTTGACCTCATCAGTACAAAAGGGAGGAAACTGAAATGGTAGAGTTGGTTCTCCTGAAAGTGCATCTATGCACCTTAAAATTACTGTAACTGTCTATAAATGTGAATCATTTGAGTTCATGTCCAGAAACTTGCCAATGGAATGGCAGTGTAGACTCATCAGATCAGACTACTGTTTTAGGTACATTTTGTCGTTATGTTTAAGAAGACGATAAACTAACGCATAAGTGAGTAAATACAGAGAGAGAGAGGGAGAGAGAGAGAGAGAGAGAGAGAGAGAGAGAGGGGGTACTTACATGTCTTGTTTGGAACTTGAGAAGTCCATGGAGACACTTTTCTTGCTTTTGCCATCTACTGAGTGTAAGTGGAACACCAGTTCTTTCAACAGGTCAAACAGGCCATTTAGGTAGGACAGGCCTGAAAATGGAGTTATTACCGTGTTTACCGTAGATATTTGGACAGCTGAAGTTGAATGGGTATACTGTTAAGGGAAGCAACTCTGGCATTTTCATTTTTCCTCACTTTTAAATGGAGGTCAACACTTAAAGGAAAGAATTTGCTCCTCTAGGAGCGAATTCTTCCCTTTAAGTGTAGTCCCCTTTTGGGAAAATTTTGTCAGCCTGTAGCGCAAGGAGGAAGTCACAGAAGTTGTCTCCCTTTGTGAGAATGGTTGGAAAGAATGGGGGTGTACCCATACACCTTAAATACTATTTTAACAAGCCCGTTTGCATTATCACAGGATGTGTTATATAACTGGCAGACTTGAATCACAAGCTAGGCTTCTTTGGATAGATGGATGCGTTGGAAACAAGGAAATACATTTACCCGGTATAATAATCATAAAATGCGCAATCCGATCCGAGTATGTGCAAAACAGCACATATTCACGCGGCTTTTAGACACACATAAATCTGACTAGAAACATAGAAAAATACGTTGTTTCGACCGTTGGTCTGCCTTTGTTCTAAGTACCTCGGGACCGGACACTCATTTTCAAGAGCCTGAGTTTTTTATTAGAACATGTAGCAAAGGGAGTAAACTTACAACAGTTACCGCTAGTGAACATTTTGAAAAAGGAGGCAATTTTTATTGACTCCTTTTCCATAGTGTTCACTTTTTACCCATCTTTGTTTAGGAGTAATCACCATTTGCATATATATAGTTTATTTATTATTTTTTTATTATTATTATTTTTCTTTAAAATGAGAAACTCTCAAAATATTGCCTTAGCAAAACATCTCTCTTCAGACACACAAAAAAAAGATCAAATGACCAGCCAAGCCGCAGGGGCACTGGACCAACAATATGTTTTGAGCTGCGACACGCAAAAGGGTACTTAACGCATATGCGAACAGCAAAGGCTCAGATCAGCCTGCGCATCTGCGCAGTCTGATCAGAGCCACTGCTATTCGAGCACATCAAGTATGGACTCTAAGGAATATACAGACACAAAATGAAGGCTGAAGCTAGACGACTGGTTTGAGTAGTGAATATTCGCAAATACATTCAGACCCCCTTTTTACGCGACTCTTCATTGCGCTTTCATTTATTTACGACTCCGCGCAAACAGAATTTCAGAACAACAAGTTCAAAACGCCCCTCTTACAACTGGAGAGGCATCGGTGTAAGAGTTTTCAACCATAAATTGGTTCAATGGTTGAGCCTCCTGGGGAGCATCGCCATGAGAATTGGACGAGACAATATGTTAATACCAACCTGGAATCTGTCTTGTGTATGCCAGGGTTCTCATTAATGAGACCATGGTATCGACTCCATGTTCTCTCTGTCTGACCAGTGAATCTACCATGGCGGAGAAGAGTTCGAATCTTGTCAGGCTGAAAATATATGTATACGGTACCGTAATCACCCGACATTACAAAACCAACAAAGTGGCATGTGCGCCCAGCGACAACTCCGATCAGCCTGGGCATCCGCCCAGACTGATCAGAGTCATCGCTGTATGCTAAAAGTGTAGCTAAGGGTCTAATCTACCTCCATGCCGACAGCGAAGACTCTAAATAGACTGGGCGACTGGCCAGGCTGATCGGAGCCTTTCCGTGGCGCATATGCCACTTTTTTTAGTTGTGTCGTGTCGTGGTTCACATGGACATATCATAACCACTTACTGCGATTGTTCTAAAAAATGGATTCTAACACAGTGCGCCTATAGAAGCAATGGAAAGTTACCGTGTTTTATTCTGCAACAATTCACTGTTACGGAGCGCGCGAGTCTAATTGCTGACGTCACTGCAACTACTGACGTAATTTTGTGACGTTTTGAGACGTTAGACGGTGTAACGTCTCTTTTTCTTTCTAAAATCGCCACAAAAACGTACGTTTACCTTAGATACAGTTAAGAATATTGGCGGGAGCATGAACGCGCTGGCAGGAAGGTTGGGAGAGTTTGAAAGAAAAGAATAGTTTTTCGGCGTTTTTGAGTGTTAGAATCGAAATAGTTCAGCTCAAGCATTGAATTGTTGAGTAATAATTCACTGATTGTCGGTCAGTTGTAAGTAGATATATCCGCTCTCGTGATATGATCAACTTTACAACTGACCTCCAAACAGTGAATTATTACTCAACAATTCACTGCTAGAGCTGATCTATTTCTTAAACAAAAGATGTTTTTAATCAACGGTTGGGCTTTACTAACAACTTATTCAATATAACAGTATTAGAGAGAGAGAGAGAGAGAGAGAGAGAGAGAGAGAGAGAGAGGGGGGGGGGACCCGTTAAATGCGACAAAAATGAGAAAAATGAATTTTCAAACAGCAAAGAACCAGATAAGACGGATCAAAGTGCTACCTCATCTGAATCTATTTTTGTTTGCATTCTAATCTGTGATTTAGCTTGGACGAAACATTATTAAAAAATATTCAGACGTAAATTTTGACGTCTGATTTTTAGCTCTTTTTTAAACATTTTTTATAAAGATACACAGAAATATGTTTGTTTGCTTTCGCAAACTTTTGTCGTCTGCTTTTTCTTTAACATAATTGAGCCGCGACACAACCAAACCAACAAAGTGGCTTGTGCTCCCAGCGAAGGCTCAGATCAGCCTGGGCATCCGCCCAGTCTGATCAGAGTCTTCGCTGTCCGCATGGAGCTAGCTTAGACACTTACCTACCCTTTAAGCGCACAGCGAAGACGCTGATCAGACTGGGCGGATGCTCAGGCTGATCTAAGTCTTCGCTGGGCGCTCATGCCACTTTGTTGGTTTTGTCGTGTTGCGGCTCATATACTGTCAACAAAGCTGTTGTTGAGACAGAAATGTGTTTGTTTGCTTTTGCAAGCTTTTGATTTTGTTGTCTGCTTTATGGTGCTGTAAGGGTTAACACATTTTTATAACATATACTCTCAACAAGGCTGTTGTTGAAATAGAAATGCAAGCTTCTACAGCAGACACTAGCAGGAGACATTTCATGAAGGGAGCAAATGAGGAAAAGATGTATTTCAGAATTGTTGCACATTTTTTTTTTCTCTGTTTAAAAGAGAATGGCTGTCACTAGTGGTTTTTATTTCCACGATAAACCTGGAGTTTTAAGTCAGTTATATAAATTCCCTCTCATTTATGTCGATTTTTTTTAAATGGAACATTTCCACTTTGGCGGTCCCCAGGAATTGGTAGTAAGTTTTGCTGAAAAAGTTGATGCATTCTTTTTCCTGTTTTACATTTCCTGATGGGGACTACCGCCTCCACACACCCGTTACACAACTTAGTTGCCGCTGGGTTCATGCGCAATAGACGATGCGCAGTTGAAGATGTGCAAAGTTCCGTGGCCGCTAAAGTTGAATCTATTACATAAGGGGAACTAATGGTGAACTTTCAAGAGCATGGTCGCGAAAACACATAACGCGATTAGGGAACGCAGAAAACCAATGCATATTCAAAGAGACGAAAGACATAATCAAAACTTACATTGTACTGTTCTCCCTCCCTGAGACAAAATTTGGTAAATAAATTTGTTCCATTTCTTTATGATTGTTGAAAATTCTGAGAGCTAAATAATTGCGGTAATCACTGTTAACAGTTTAGGCACCGTTGGCGACGTCGCTATGGCAATGACGTTACGTCCAACACAAACAATCGGTCAGTTTCGGCATTCCGCGGTAAGAAAATTGGCGGGATCGTCTTCAAAGACAATTATCTGTTTTCAAAGTATATAGGCGTGGCTCTCCTACTGGTCGTTATTTGAACAAATGGCCATTTTTATATTGTTGGTAAGAGAGAGAGAGAGAGACAGAGAGAGACAGAGAGAGCAAATACAAACGATATTTGTGTAGAAATCCCATGTAACGTCCAAAATTGTCAAAGGTCCCGGGTGCACCGGCCTTTCCTCATCCTCCCACCGTCCTAATTTGTTAAAGGAGCCTTAAGGCAATGGACAAAACAAAAAGTTAAAAAACAAAACAAACAAAAAAAACGATAAGGAATTCAGCGTCAGCGGGCCCTCGATACGATACCTTGATTACCTGTAAAATAAGGACACTTTAACCACTTGCTGAGATTATTCTAAAAAAAAAAAAACTGAACCAACGTTGTTTAACTCAGGGGTTGGTCTTATTCAAACACAGCAGCATTACAAAGGACATCTGAGAATACGTACTATTACAAAAGTTCCATTAATAAGTGTTTGGACCCTTAACGGCTTAAAATGAAAATAGCTGAATTTACAAAATCAGGCGGTTCATATACGCCTAGCCTTCGAATTCTCAATATGACAAAACATTGGCCAAAACATTGTTTGAAATTTTGCAGACGTAAATTTTGTTGTCTGCTTTTTTACATATTTCTGTCTCAACAGTAAACATTTTTATGAACATACACGGTCAACTAGGCTTTTTGAGGGAGATAAATATGTTTTAGAGAGATTTTATAGTAGAAATTTTATCATGAAAAGAGCAATTGAGAGAAGATGTATTTTCAGAATAATTAAGCAATTGCATTTTGATATTATTTGAGCCGTGACACGAGAAATCAAACAAAGTGATTGTGCGTCCAGCGCAGACTCTAATCAGCCTGGGCATCCGCCCAGTCTGATCAGAGTCTTCGATGTCCGCATGGAGGTAGCTTAGACCCTTAGCTACCCATTTAAGCGCAAAGTGAAGAGTCTGATCAGACTGGGCGGATGCCGAGGCTGATCTGTGTCTGCGGTTGGCGCACAACCACGTTGTTGGTTTTCTCGTGTCGCGGCACATTTTTTTCTAAAAAGAATAGCTTTAACAAGTGGGTTTTTCTCCATGATAACGCCTGAAGCCTAAGTGAGATCGAGTTAATACATGTTTATCTATTTTCATATTTATTTAATAAATTCTGACTTCATTATGTCGAATTTGTTAAACTGTAAAGTAGCCCACCTTAAATATAAAGCCCGCTAGACTCTGAACTCAGAGCTGGTTTCTATATTCATAAGGGGAAATGATGATTTTTTCCTAGAGCTTGGTAGCGAAAATACATAACGCGATAAGGATAAGCAGAAAACTAATACATATTTGACAATCAAAGAATCAAACTTACATTGTACTGTTCTCCCTCCCTGTGACAAAATTTGGTACACAAATTTGTTCCATTACATTATGATCGTTGAAAATTCTTGTTGTTGTTGTTGTTGTAGATTCTCTAAGCCAATATCACACTGGCGATGTTCTCTATGTGCTGAAATTACTCTAATGCGAACTCTAGGTGCTTTCTCGCATGTGAAGCAGGTGTCGAGCAAGTTTTTTTTTTGTTTTTTTTTTTGTTTTTTTTCTTTTTTTTTTACTTAAATGGAATGCCCCCTGTTATGGGTACACTTCAATCTTCCTGTACTCTTAATATACTTTCCTAATGCTTTTCTCAGTTCTCAGTTTACCTCCTTTGGTGCGTTCCCTAGGTTTCCAGACAAAACTTGGAAATTTAGATCTGTTATGTGTCCTAATCCATGCTGATTTAAAATGCTCTCTACTGAATCTTCTAATACTTTTCTGTATTCGTTATATTTCTGACAGTCATAGATGAAATGTGTGATTGTCTCTTTGACATTGCAATATTCGCATAAGTCTGATTTGGTATTATCTATTTTAGCTATAAGATAGTTCAGGTATGCCTGCCCTGTTGTGATCTGATTAATACCTATGGTTACTGATCTATCTTCATATACTTTTGACACTTTCCCTACAGTTGGAATTATTTCCTGCAATTTGTTTGTCGACTCTGAATTCTCGTACATTCTTTGCCATTTGTCTTTGAGACTAGTTTTCATTAATTTTATAATTTCTTTCTTGTCTGCTATTCCATCATAGAAATTTGTTGAACTGCCCTCCATAGATTTAGCCGCTTCTTTAGCTAAGGAGTCTGCCAGCTCATTTCCTTCGAAACCTTTATGTCCAGGGATCCAGTGAACATTTATTCTGTTACCACTGTCCTTCAACTGGGCATTTAATCTTCTTATGTTAAGAATAATATCTATTTTGTATCTGAACACACTAGTACCAAAGGCAGATGAGATGGCAGACTGACAGTCGGTGAAAATATGTATTGATCTATTCACTACATCATCACATTCTGAGAGATGTTTCAGGGCTATTTCAACTCCAACAATTTCACCCAAGTAATTATTTCCATTGTTGCAAATACCCTTTTTCAGATGCGTAGGACTGCTACTTAACCCATTCATATATACGACTGCCCCTGCACCAGTTGGACCAGGATTTCCCAAAGCTGACCCATCTGTAAATACAACTATATTGTGTTCATCTAGATTATCTAAAATATCACTTATGTTTTCTTCCTGAGAAATCTTACTATTATTCATTTCTTCCCAGTTAACTTCAGTTTTATTTTTTCCTTGTCTGAACAGATACATACAGTCTTTAGTATACTTGAAGTCTTCTGCTATGTTCTCAAGTGAAACTTTACCTTTTAGCTCATTAAAAGCTGACAATAGCATATTATATGTAGTTTTCTTCCCCTTCATTTGATTGTTGTTCATACTGTCGTTAAATTCTTTCCTGATAGGAACCTCTTCACTTTTACTGTATATTCGCACTAGCTCTTCGGCTTGGCGCAGTTTAAGATGAAGGAACATTGGATTACAGTTGGATAAAACCTCCATGGCTTCCAGACTCACATTTGGTAAACATCCTGTAGCTTTAAGAAGAGCTGAACGTTGTACTTGACAAAATTCTTTGCAAGCAAGGTCTGTCGCAGATGCTATCGAGGCTATACCATAATCCATGACTGGTAAAACTAGTGTTTTATACAGGCGTAAAAATATGTCCTGAGTGCAACCTACATTACCGCTTATCAAGTAATCAATTCCTTTCAATGCTTTAAATGCCTGTGATTTTCTAGCAGCAACGTGGCTGTCAAATTTAAGTTCGTCATCGATTGTGACCCCCAGAAGCTTCTTCTCTTTAACAATCTCTAGTTCTCTCCCCTTTATAGTAATCTTTGCATTTGATTTATCACTATTAGCTGGTGCAAAAACAAGTGCCTTTGTTTTATCTGGTGCAATTTCCATGTTCCATTTGGAACACCAGTCACTGACAACTTTTTCTCCTTCTACAGAAATATCATGCAGTAACTGCTGGAGGTTATTTTTACTATCCCAAATAGAATTATCGTCTGCAAACTCACTATGTTGGCATGTAACATTGTCCATCGAATCACTGGTGTACAAATTGCACAGAAGAGGAGACAGCACTGACCCCTGAGGTATTCCTACTTTAGATGTAACCCATTCTGACTCTGCCTCATTTACAAGAAGCTGATACTGTCTATCATACAAGTAGGTGAACAAAAACTCAAGAAGTCTACCGTCAATTCCAATTTTACTTGCTTTATACAATAAGCCAGCTCGCCAAACTTTTTCGAAACAAGACTCAAAATCCATGATAATCATAGCACTATACTTCCTTTCTAGTTTTGCTTCTTGAAGTTGGTTAATCACTCTTGTTAAATTCTGTACACATGAATGTTGTTTGCGATAGGCATCTTGTGTTTCAGCTACCCCACCAAATACCTCCAGTTTCCAGCGCAATCTGCCTGCAACTGTTCTTTGGAAAAGTTTACCTATAACACTCTCCAAGGTGATCGGTCTATAGGATCGAACTATATTATAATCTTTTTTTCCTGGCTTTGGTAGCAGCACCTTAGGGTCTTTCTTAAAACTTGAGCATATAATACCACCTTCCCAACACTTACAAAATAGGAAGTGTAGACATTTTTGAAGATTTTCTCCCCCTTTCTGGATCAATATAGTGAAAATTTTTTCTTCGGGGCTTGGTGCTGATCTTGGGTTTGTTGCTTCAATGGCTCCAACCACCTCACTAAAGTCAAGATCTGAGTTTTCAAATTTATCATTTTGTGTATTATTTCTTATTTCCTGTTTTGTTCTTTGAACTACTTCTTCAACTTTCTGTTCAACAAAATGAAACCATTCTGGTCTGTTGGTTTTAACATCAAGATTTTCTTTACCATAATGTTTCTTCATTTCCTGAATAATTTCTTGATCCTCTACAGCATATGTTCCATCCTGTCTTCTCACTGGCTGCACTACCCCTTTTGTATAGTCTGTTCTGCTTTTATTTATGATAGTCCAGAACTGCTGAGGATTGCTAGGATTCAGCGTGTTCACCAGGTCATCAAGGTACTTTTCTTTAGCTGCCGCTTCTGCTGATTTAAACTGCCTCATGAGTTGAAGATATTCCTTATAATTCCTTGTATCACTTCTTTTATTAAATGCACGTTTGACTTTTCTTACTTTTTTAATTAATTCTCCAATTTCCTTACTCCACCAACCCCTACTGTGAATACAGACAGATTTTTTCGGAATAAATTCCTCAGCTAATTCTAAAATTTTCTCACAGAGAGATGTATAAATTTTATCCACATCCTCTTCACTTTTCATAGCCCCCATCCACTTTTCAAATGTTATATCACACTGGTTTTCCCAAATGTGCCAATCCATCTCTTTGAAATTCCATGTTTCCCAAACTTTCGCCTCCTTTTTTCTACCCATTTCAAACACGATAAGCGTGTGATCAGATTTTAGGAAAACCTCTTCCTCTACCTTCCACTTTATGAGCTTGCCCTCCAAACTTTTACTCGCAATGGTCAAATCTATTATTCTGTCCTTTCTGGTAGGAGTTGAATTGTTGAAAATAACTAAGTCTTTGGATACAATGAAATCATGAAGAACACTTCCCAGAGAATTTGATGCATTTCCAAACCATAAGGAATGAGTAGTGTTGAAGTCTCCTGTAACAACTACTGGAATTTCTTCTGTTCTCAATATTCTATCTAAACAGCTTATAAATTCCTTCATGGCCTTTTTATTTTCCGGTGGAATGTATACTGATCCTATCAGAAACCTCAACTCATTTGTATACACATTACACCAAACTGCCTCTACCCCTGTAGAGGAAAGGTCCTTTCTTTCAATAATTTGCAGTTGTTTATTAAGCATAATCCCTACACCTCCCCCTCCTTTCTCCTTTCTTTCACTAGCTATCCAATGCCATTTTTTCATTATCTTTCCTGTAATAATGTTGTCTGGATGCCAAATCTCTGATAAACACATAATTTCAATATCTTGCTTGGTACAAACTAGATCTATGAGGTCAGATGAAGTGTTGAGGGATCTTATGTTTGCTTGAGCTATTTTCATTGTTATTAAACATTAAAATTTTCTTACTATTGAGAATGTCACTTTCATTCAATAAGAATATGTTCAACTGATGAATATATATCACAATTATAAAAACAGAAATTGGCACATATCAAAGGCTACTGCAGAATGTCTTTATCATTCAATTCTTGATCTATAACAAATATTTATAGAATCATTATAGAATGTCTTTATCATTCGATCTCCCTTTAATACTTGTAAAACTGCTTATACAAAGCAAAATCTACCACAGAATGTCTCTATCATTCAATTTCTGACATGTATAGCAATTCTCCCCATGAATTGTTGACTAGTTGTGATGAATCATAACAGAAGAACACTGAGGGTTATAAGAATGTCACTATCATTTGTTGTATTTAACTTTACACTGAGAATCACTGTATCACAAAATGGAGAATGTCTCTATCATTCTATTTAGATAACCACAGCATAAGAATGTCACTATCATTCAGTGTGTGTTAAGCACAGATTAACTTTATATTACAAACTGGATGAATGTCTCTATCATTCTATCATTTTACCAAAGAAATAAAAAAAAAAATCGTGGATGAGTTCATACCATCGGATCACCCTCGACGCAAGCGTCTCGGGTGATCCGATGGTATGAGCTCATCCACTCGACGTGATACAGTACGCCAGATCAAGTTACTATTATAATAATGTGTATATACCATCCTGCTGTTCTTGATTGCTGAAAGCTTGAGATGCATGTTTTCTTTAACACTTATTTACTCTCCATTTGGCATCGTAAGAATGTAAACAACATCGCTTTAAACCTGAGTCACGACGATGACGTCAGATAACAAAGGCATGATGACGTCATAAAGGGCATACTTAGGTAGCGCAACACCAATTTTTGTAATTTGACCAAAACCGGAGAGACAAAGTTGCATGGCGGATTTTTTTTTAGTGGCCCGGCACAAGCATAATGAAAGTTCTGTCATCGTGCATCAACAGCGCGTGCCAAACCCTCGTTGAAACACGGCTTTTCGTCGATTGATGCACGGCAGTTAATACCTCTCGGCACTGCTTTTTATGCAATAATAAAGGATCTCAAACTTTCTGATAATGTATCGTCTGACCACGGTAGCGAATGTACGTAAAAACTTAAAATATATACAGAGCAAAAGTGAAAGCGCTACACTATAGAAGGCAGCTTGTAGCTAACCCAATGACACCTTTTGTCGGGATATCAACGTTTTAGTTGTGCAAGACTTTCAGCAAGAGAATGTCTATAAATTTCTGATTCTGAGACTCTTCATAATAGAGTATACTTACTTTATTTAATTTTAACATACTTTGTGTAACACCAAATATGCGCATGCTCAGATGCACATTTCTTTGCTGAGCTGAAGCGTTACATTCAGAATTAATAGAAAAAGCAAAAAATGACCCACAAATGTTATTTAGGAAATTGAAGCTTTATTTTGCAAAATTAAGAATTATCTCCCTTTGCATTAAAACTGTTTCGATTACTATTTGGTTTATCGATTTTCTATTCAACTTTTTTCTTGTTCTTGTAGTGCATTAAATCATACACTTTACCTATCGTTAATTCAGGCAAAATTGTGACAATATGTGAGGAATTAAACCACAAATTAATTTCTTATGGGAATTTCCATTGTGGACGGATTCTTACTGTTTTTTCGAAGAAATAGCGATCTTTCGACACTATTTTTTCAAAGACATGAAAACATATTGATGTGTACTTTCTCTTGCGATATGTTTGGTACACTGCCTGTTAACCTAATGCAAAATAAGGACAAAATAAGATCATGAACTTCTTTTCTAGATAAAGTTTAAAGTACCTGATCGTCTGTTCCGTATTTGCACAGCAGAAAATCGGACCCCTGTTCACTTTGAACTGTGTTCATTTTATCTGAAACGGCTTTTACAGCTATCCACTGGTATCATGGCTTTACACTTGCATTAAAAATGCATGCTTATTCATAGATCGTTTCTGTTTCCACAAAACAGAAAATTTGAACACAATTGTTGTTTGGAACAGTGCGCACCGTGTCAGGACACAGTCCCCGAGCACTCGATTGATACATGTTCTAAAAATCCCGTCTGTGAGCACAGCCCAATCGAGCACGCCCAAGGTGGCGTGGACAGAACAAATAGTCAAAACAAAATGGCGGACAAGCAGACGACACAGGAAAACATATAAAGATATAGCTCTAAGCTTGTTTGACGAAATTTGAATTGTTTTTTCCTTAAAATTCAGATTGCATCACCCAAAATGTTGTCAAACAGAAGAGAATGTGTGTTTGTCAAAATGCCATCATATCATAATTGTTCAATAGCCGTGCATTCGCCCCGGTTCTTCTCGTTTGGTATGCACGATTTCGGAATTCTAATAGCCATTCAGGCACAGTGCGCACAGCCCAATCGAGCACGGCCCTTGTTATTCTTCTCCACCCAGAGAAGATTTCTGTTGTGTTTTGTCACAGTCACTCGTGTCGAAACAGTTTTCTGTAAACATCTGCCATGAAAACAGCCTCGTTTCTCTATCACCCTCTAATAAAGACGCTGGGAAATTAAAGACGACTCTGGCTGTATTGGACTCCGATAACTGCAACTGCAGCTCTCACATCACAGGTCCAGCGGAATACCGGAGTTTCCCTCGGTGTTATCAAGAACTGAGCATTCATTTTTATAGACATAAGTATATGATAAAAAGATCATGACACTGTTGTTTTGATCCCAGCCCTCATCTCAGCCCTCGCCCTTGAGGCTCGGGCCGATACGGTCAACTCGGGCTGAGATCAGGGCTGGGATCAAAACAACCGTGTAATAATCTCTACGTATGTATTGGCCGAGTTTGTATTGGCCGAGTGTGTCAAAATGAGCCCAGTTTATGACTGGTATGATGTCGACTGCTTTTGCCATATAAGTTTTGTATTACTATTACTTAATTGATGATAATATGAAAAGGTAAGTAAGTAGGCATATTGTAAGTATGGTTGTCCACCATGCCGCGAAAGTGCCCACAAAGGCACAAACTCATTTTCTAGGCACTTTTTTCGATTCCACCACCTGACTACCAGGTCATTTGAGTATCTTTTATATTTTGGCCTGGCTTTATGCATACACATCACGTTATTCCAGCCAAAGCAAGACAGATGTCTTAATGCGGATTTCTTTCTTTTTTTCTTCTTTTTAGCTCGCCTGAACGAAAGTTCAGGAAGAGCTATTGTTGTCATCACGGCGTCGGCGTCCGCGCCCGCGTCAGCGTCCGCGTCCGCGTCAGCGTCGACGTTCGGATTGGATGTTTTGGTTAAAGTTTTTTAAAGACCTATATCTCCTTAACCCATGGATGGATTCTTTTGATACTTGCACTGTAGTTAGATATTGGTCTAAGGTTTAACAGGGTGCCACCCTCATCCCACTCCGTGACCTTGATGTCAAGGTCATGGACTTAGAAAATTGGTATTTTTTTACTGGATGTTTTAGTTAAAGTTTTATAAAGCCCACTATCTCCTTAACCCATGGATGGATTCCTTTGATACTTGCACTAAAGTAAGATATTGGTCTAAAGTTTTCGAAGGTACTATCCCCACCCCTCTGTGACCTTGATGTCAAGGTCATGGACTTAGAATATTGTCTTTTTATTGATTGGATGTTTTGGTTAAAGTTTTTTAAAGACGGATATCTCCTGAACCCATAGATGAATTCTTTTTATATTTGCACCGTAGTTAGATCTACAGAGTACTACCCCAACCCCGCTCAGTGATCTTGATGTCAAGGTCTGGGACTTGGGAAATTTTTGTCTTTTTTAAAGTTTTGTAATTGCATACTGATTCATAATGCTTTGCAGAGATTTAGTTTATACTTGAACTGATGTTAGACTCTTTTTTGAGTTTTTACAAAACACCTTATACTTACCCCACTGGATGACCTTGAAGTCAAGGTCATCAACTTAGAATTTTGTTTTAAAGATTTTGGTTAAAGTTTTTTATTTATGAAGACATAATTTCACAGTGCCACGATGATGGACTCAGTTGATACTAATACTTGGACGGATGTTAGATAATGGTTCAGGGTTTTGATACATCCTAGCCCCCCCCCCCCCTCCCCCCACCCCCCCTCCCCCCTACCCGTCAGTTTTTTTACCTAAAGCTCATGGACTTTGAAATTTCATTTCATTTTCTTTTTATTTTAATTTTATTTTTAAGTCTTATTTCTGAGATAGCTTTTGTTTATAAATGTGTTTTCATTATGGACATGCTTGCCTGAAGTTTTATGCATAGCAGTCCACACCACCATAGCGGCTGTGTGATGGGCAAGCACCAATTCAGGCGAGCTATGCTGTCAAGCGACAGCTCTTGTTGTTCTCGATTTTATATGCCCTTCTCTGACTGAAATGTCTATAACTTTATGGTCTTCAAATTTACAGACTTTCTATGAACCTACAACTTTCCAAAGCATGATTGAAAGCTTTTACTTTTGTTAGTAAAATCATAAACAACATAAAATAACAAGAATATCTCTTTTTACTGTGTCTTTTCAGATTTTTCATGGGTTTATCTAATATATCCATATGCCGAAGTAATGCATTTCTTATAATCATTTTGACGAAATTATAGCATAAATTATACACATGATTATACTAATTAATTTCTTATAAACATGATTTTGCTTATCAAGATCATGAATCAAAAATCGAAGTAATCAATTTATAAATAATCAATTTATTGTATACATACTAATAATAATCAGTTGCTTTTGTTTCAAAATCCAAACAGGAAAAACAGGAAGCAAACAGGAACTCGCAAAAGTTGCGCCTCCCTTTGAAAAAAAATGGCGGAAAACAGGGAGATGTTCCCAAGCAACACAATAACATACGAGAACAGAGACGTTCAGATCAGCCTACACATTTCTCTATCCGCATCTACATTCTACGGACTCTGTGGAATCTATATAGAGTAGAAGCCACGATGAGGCCCAGTCAGTGCGCACAGGCTGGTCTAAGTATTGGCTGTTCACACATGCTGAATAGCACCTTTTCTAAAAAGATGGTTTATTTTGCACTTATTAAGTGCCCAACACACAGTTATTGCACTCTTTCCACACAGTCCACGTTCAGTATAAAAGGCCTAGGTTTGTTGTACACCCCCCCCCCTCCCCCTGTTCATCACTCAGTATTCTTATCCATTTTTATCATTATAAAAGGGGCTGACTGTAACTCCCTTCATCAACCCTTGAAGCCACTATAGTAGGAATGAATCCCCAGGTCTTCTTTGTACTCGCAAAGGACCTTTTCCAGCCGAATGCACAGGAGCTGTCTGATGATGTGAGTTTTGACTTCACTATCTCACCTGCAAGATATAAGAAAAACTACCTCAGTGCTTAAAAAATCTGAGAACACATTATCTGGTTGGAAACTTCCGTTTAGGATCCACAGATTTCATAATAATCCATAATACCGTTTCACTAACAATTCCAATCTGAAAGGCATATGTAATGTAATCCATAATCCCGTTTCACTAACAATTCCAATCTACAAGGGCATACAATATATGACCTTGCAAATTGGAGTTGCGAGTGAAATTTTGTTGCCTCGACAACTTGATGGTTCAGGCTTGGCATGTTTTTGATAATTTTGTAAAAGGTAAAGGTAAAGGTTTCCCCTAACCTTATGTCCCTTGGGGCAGTGGGTGTTAGAGGCCCGCCATATCTTGGGCTATCCTTTAGCTGCCTTTAACATTTCCTCATTCATAAAAGGTACCCATTTACTGCTGGGTTGACAGAGTTTTTCAACGGCTGGCTGGCCGTTTTGGAATTCGAACCACGACCTTCTGCACATAGCCAAGCACCTCTAATCACTCGTGCGAGGAAAAATGATAGTTCTACAGACATATCTTTATTTATCTGGAGAACTGAAAATCAAAGTTTTGTCCAGTTTTTTTTATTATTTAAGGTGAGTGGGTACACTCTCAGGGGAAGCAACTCCAACAAATTCTCGTTTTTGCTTCCCTTTTCAATGGAGGTCAGTTCTTAAAGGAAAACTTTGATTCTTTAGGAGCTGTACCCATACACCTTAGATGTAAAGAGTTGGAATAAAAATAAACTTTTATTATATTTCATATTTTGTATATTATTTTCTTGTATTACATAAAATAAAATTACAAATCAACTGCTTTACCTTTTGATAGTTTTAGTTCACGTTCATTTTTAGATTTGTATTTCATTTCAGTTTTCATGTACACATCAGCCCGCCAGGAACCTGGAATAAAGAGAAAAATCATACATACATACATACATACATACATACATACATACATACATACATACATACATACATACATTAACTTTATATATGTGCGACAAAAATCATACATCCATTTGTAAAATACATACATACATACATACATATATACATATACGTCACACCAGGTGAATGTCACAAACAAAATAGGTTTCCTTACAGGTTAAGTGCCAATGGAATAAAACTGCATTCGATCCGGACCATGACAACGTGCACTAATGGATCATGCAAAGATCTAGCCCAGCTCTGGACCGGAAAATACCTAGAAACAAGTTTCAATACTTTGTTTCTGAAATAATTTCGGTCCGGAGCTGGACTAGCAAAGATCTGAATGTGCATCCATGTAATCTGATCAAAGTATTATCCGGATGCATGCATCCTTATGACTAAAACTTACCAGGTTACGCAGTGGGGACTGATCCGTGTCATTTAATTAATTTCTTTTTTTTTTTCAGATATCTATGTTGTTTTTTTTTGCATCTTTCCGACTTTCCTTTTGATGTGGATCATTTAGAAACTACATAGGTAGAAACCATGGGCAAACAGATGATCAAATGGACTGACAGACAGACAATTCTAATGAATACCTTACCGATCATGTTGTCCAGTGTGGCATTATTGTTAGTGTCGGCTCCATTGGCGTTGGTATAGTGATACAAGTTGACATTGTCTGTGCCTTTTATTATACAAAACCCACAATCAGCGCTGTTAATAAAGCATCATGGATATTCAGGTTTGCTGTTAAGGTGGATAGATACACTTTCAGGGGGAAGCAAGTCTACATTTTCATTTTTGCCTCCATTTTCAATGGGGGTCAGTTCTTTAAGGTTGCAAAATGTCGTCACGTTCCTTATCGATCTGTCGCATTTCTCGCAGGTAAAGCTGGGAAATTTCATTTAGATAATTCGGAGCTGCTCGTTCAAGCTCTGTCCGCCATCTGTATTATCCTAATTTGGATAATATCCAAAAGTCCATGTGCGAAATACAAGAGGTCAGTTCTTAAAGCTGATCCCATAAGAGATTTTTTTTTATCTTTTTAGAGTTAACCCCCACTCCCCAGTTTTTGTATCCACACACACAAAGTACTGATAATGCCATTTGTACTTTCTATTGAAAGTAATATACCTCTCGCAGAATCTCACAATTACGCGATTTCTCCCACTCAGTATTAGACTCTTTCACAGCCTTACAATATAAAATTTAAGCTTAACAGATATAGCAGTGGAACAGTCTAACTCAGTATTTGTTTACCTGTGGTTTAGCTGGGAAGGCGTTGATGTCTGAGGCTTCAACATACAGCTGATGTACAACAG
This sequence comes from Ctena decussata, assembly GCA_963989385.1. NCBI lineage: Eukaryota > Metazoa > Mollusca > Bivalvia > Lucinida > Lucinidae > Ctena > Ctena decussata. The sequence continues at coordinate 39,041,846 of OZ022504.1, read as the reverse complement.
CACCAGGCTTGATTGTCCGAATTTTATCCAGTAAATCTCTGAAAATAATAATGATTATGATAATGCTAAAAGTGTTGAAATTCAACAGCTCCGGATTTATTGTCAAAAATCCATCAAGTAAATCTTTTAAAATAATGATAATAATAATAACAGTTAATTAAGGAATGAATTTCATTTTTCTGAGGTTTATCGAAGTGTAAACTACATTGGGTCACGTGCAAAGTGAATGAACCCCGAAGGGGTTCATGTAAACTTTGCTAGTGACCCAATGTAGTTTACACTTCTATAAAACTCAGAAAAATTAAGTTCATTGCTTATATTTACATTCATTTCAATCAAAACCTCGACGAAAATCATATATAAGCGCTGAAATTGAAACAGTAAAACGTGTACACGCAGTTTTTCTGCTAGCAGCGGAACAGCGTGAATGACGTCATGACGTCGCCGATGTCCAATCAGACAGTAGAGAGTCATTGTTTATTTTGACGTCATTGACGTCGCGTGGCTCAATGTAATTATTTAAGGAATGAATTTCATTTTTCTGATGTTTATCGAAGTGTAAACTACATTGGGTCACGTGCAAAGTGAATGAACCCCGAAGGGGTTCATGTAAACTTTGCTAGTGACCCATTGTAGTTTACACTTCGATAAACCTCAGAAAAATTAAGTTCATTACTTATATTTACATTCGTTTCAATCAAATCTTTCATGAAATTTTTATATATGCGCTAAAATCGAAGCAGTAAAACATGTACACGCAGTTTTTGCTGCTAACAGCAGAACGGCGTGCATGACGTCAGGACGTTGCTGACGTCCAATCATGTTGTAGAGAACCATTGTTTATTTTTACGTCATTGACGTCGCGTGTCTCAATGTAATTATTGGAATGTAAACTACATTACGTCCCAATGGTTTACTATAGGGCTTTTCAGTAATATATTTATATACTATGGTAGATTAACGATTGTTCAAATGAGTAAAAGGTAGAGGTTTCATATAGCCTACTAGCCTAGGGGCAGTGGGAGTTAGAGGCCCATTGTATTTTAGGCATAGCATCCTATCCCTCTCCTTTCATTTCCTTATACACTTCCTTGTTTCTCCATCATTTTTTTTTTCAATAGAAGGCATTTTTTTAGACGTCCTCATTGCTTCGCTAGACAAAGAAGCCCTTCAAACATGGGGTTCAACCCCATTTTTTCAGGACGAAAGCCCTTTAAAAATGGGGCTAAAACCCCATTTTTCTGGACAAAGAAGCCCTTTAAATTTCCCTGAAAAATGAAGCCCTTCAAAAATGGGGTATAGCTCCAGTTTTCTTGGACAACGAAGCCATTCGAAATTGGCTTTAACCCCATTTTAAAGCCACTTTGTTGTACAGGAAAACACCATTTACTCTTTATTAAATGGAAAGAACGTTCTCTTGTGGGAAGCAAATTTCTGTTCTCTTAGGAGTTAATGCTCAGGTATTAACAAAGACATAAAACAATTTCATTGTTTTATTAAAATATATTTCAAAACATTATTGTAAATGATATGCAAATTAAATTTATATCAAACAAACGTATGACATCACATAAAAAGGGACCTATGGTCAACAGCGACAAGCAGATACACAGTAAGCTATGTACAGTTCCATGGGAATCTTTACTTTCAAGATTTCCCAGGGTCTGAGGTTATAAAACTTGAGTACAATCTCAAACTCAGAATACAGCACACTGATTGGCTGATTCCAAGCACATGCTCGGAAGCAGCCAATCAGTGTGCATTATTTTGAGTTTGAGATTATTCTCAAGTTTTATAACCTCGAACCCAGATTTCCCAGGTTATTCCCGAGCATTTTCTGTTTGCATTTCTTAGGTGCCTTATTACTTGACGCATCACACACGTATACCATACTGAGCTGCGACACAACAAAGCAAAGTGCCATGTGCGCCTTGCAAAGAATAAGATCAGCCTGGGCATCCACCTAGTCTGAGCAGTCTTCGTTGAGCGACTGAAGGTAGCTATAGCTTTAAGTAACTCCATGCAGACAGCAAAGACTCTGATCAGGCTGGGCAGATGCCCAGGATGATCTGAGTCTTTGCTGGGAGCACATGCCACTTCATTAATTTCGTCGTGTCGCAGCTCATATCTTCTAATAAACGCCCTACCCACGTTTTACATGGGAATAGTGGCCAGAATTTACCAGGATTTGCTTGAGATCACCAAATGGAGGATTTTAATACATGAGTCGTCATTTCATATGAAATTTTTGAAACCAGCCTTCAGCGAGTTTCATAAATTTCATATGGAATGGCCACGACTGTAAGATTCTGTTTATCAAATGACCGTTTAAAATGGGATTTTATCACATTCAAAATGAACATTATTTCAATAACCAAACGCATTGTTGACACGGACGTTGTCAATGACGTTGCATGTACGCACCAAGGTGTTATTACATGTGTGGTGACAGGCATATGGTTTTTATGACACGGCGTTATCCATTGAATAACAGCGATGTCATGATAAAATGTGTTACGTTATTGCTATTGTTTTGTCACAAGGACTTGTGAACGGCAACATCCCCCGGGCGTTTATTAGAAGAATTAGGCTAAAAGTATTTTGATTCTGATTGTCTGGAAGACATAATTCATTTGAAATTCAATACTAAGTAGTTCACAATGACCTATAAAATGATTAACAAAATATAAACTCTTAATAATTTTGCATAGCTAAACGAGTAACAAAGTATATGTCCTAATAATTATGCATCACTCTCAAATTGATAAAATGAGCCGCGACACGAGAAAACCAACAAAGTGGTTGTGCGCCCTGCGCAGACTCAGATCAGCCTGGGCATCCGCCCAGTCCGCTCAGACTCTCCGCTAAGCACTTAAAGGGTAGCTAAGAGTCTAAGCTACCTTCATGCGGACAGTGAAGACTCTGAACAGCCTGGGCATCCGCCCAGTATGATCAGTGATCAGACTGGGCGGATGCCCAGGCTGATCTGAGTCTGCGCTGGGCGCACAACCACTTTGTTGGTTTTCTCGTGTCGCGGCTGAAATCATGATTTATTTACAGAAATTTGTAAGTAAATTATCAAAAAGGCTCCAGAATCACATGTGCTTTATCATTCAGAACAAGAAGTCTATGACTACCCTATACTGCTCACTTGAGTTTATGATTCTAATTGTCAACTTATTGCCCATGTACAGTGTGCAGTAGCTTGATCTGAATCAGAAAAAATTTTTTACATGTAAAATTTAACAATGTGTTGAGAAAACAGCTATCTAATTAATGTAAACTTTTTGTTTTTACCAAGTACAATATTTCTTTGGTTATATTTGGTTATAAGAGAGGCTTTTCTCTTCCAAAAACAATCTGAAGGATCAAGATTGGGATTGTTCTGACGTAAAAAAAAATTATAGATAAATTACACAACACTGATTTATATATATTTGTGGTGATTTTAAACAGATAATTTCCAATCTCCTAACTTAATAAATATCGTATAAATTAAAGAGGACCAATGGTTGAGTAACTGAAGTTTCTGTTTCCTTCGTGTTCTTAATTAACCCATTCCATTCGGGATACCCCTTTTGGGGTATCTGGGCAAACAGTTTGGATCCAGATCAGGCCCCACAAATGTGGGGCCTGATCCGAGATCCAAACTGTTTGCTACCTAGACATCATTTCTACAAGAGTTAGTTAGACCAATATTGTCAAAATTTTCTTAATTTTTGATGCAGACGACAATTTCAGCAGACGACAAAAAATATCCAGAATGCAATGGGTTAAATTTGCCGCAGATAATGATGGTGTCACCCTGGGGTCCGCATGCACACGTATTCTACAATAGTTGTTAAACGTAATGAAGTGTCAAATAAAACCTTAGGTATGAGCAAATAATGCAAAAGCAGCAGTCTGGTCAGGACTTTTGTTCCATCCGCATCTTTTGGACTCGTAACCTCATTGTTTAACAAACGGTTTGAATTTTCACTACAACTACAGTACATGTAATTAGCTAAGATGTCCCAAGTTTTAGATTTTTTTACTGTACTGTTCCCACTCACCCCTTGATATTTACTCTTTCAAAGCAATGCCTACTTAAAACACCAGTGCATATATTCCTTAACCGTAATGTAAAATCACTTGTATTGTGAGACATTCAACACGAGGGATTTTATTAGTGGAACTATGTCATGTAAGTTGTCATTGCACTGGTCAGTTATACACTATCAGATGGGTGTGGCCCAGTAACGTGTAAAGCACAACCTGTGCATACAGCCACCAGGGTGATACCACCCAAAGGCACTGGACGTTTTTGGGGCCTCAGTAATGCACAGTAGCCTCAAATATGGCCAGAAACCTCATTTTCTATAGTGAGATACTATAGAAAATATTGTTTCTGGCCATATCGAGGCTAATGATTGCTTTCTGAGGCCCAAGAAACGTCAAATGCCTGTGTACCACCATTATCCTATGCACATTTTAGAACACTAAGAAAACACAAACTTTCTTTACCCAACCAAAGGTCTTCTTTTACAACCTTAGCAAAAATAAGAAGTTTCCATTTCATATGATAGCAGTTTCTCAGCATTCAGTCCAAGTTAAACTTTCTTCTTTGAGGTGCAGATGACATGAACACACTCGATGGCAGAGGTGCATTATATGGAAACATTCCATTGACCCTGTAATAGGGTAGAGTTAGTAACTTTGGACAGCGGGTAAATTCGGACATACCATTGCAAACAGTGAAAATCCAGATGAGACGGCTCAGGATGAGACGTCTCATCAGGATTTTCATTGTTTGCCCAGTTATATTTGTTTTAATTCCAAACAACTGACATATAAAGGAGAAAAATGTCACTTTCCGAATTTACCAGCAGTCCGAAGTAACCCGACTCTACCCTAATTGTATTGATCTCAAATCTTGTAGAACATCATTATGCATGAATAATTGAGTGAACTAATACTAAGAAAAGTAACTCTAGATAACACCTTCTAACAACACAAATTAAATAACTAGAGAATAATTATTTTTTTGAGAAAATCTGAATTTTCTTTAGAAAATTTCAGTTTGTAATGTCATTGAAAAATTGGCGAAAACTAGTAATAACTGCCATGCTCCGATACCAACAATGTAGATCTGTTACCATAGTAACTAAGAGTTCATATTGATGTCAAAGTGACATCACCAAGACCTCATTCTGCCAAGGTACTAAGTATAACATTTGGCAATATTCCATGGTAACTGTTGCTATGGTAACAGAGCTGAAGTCATCGGTATTGGAGCATGGCAAACAGTGTATGCCATGCTCACCTCGCATTATAAGTGTGATGCTACCTGAAATTGATAAACTGGAAAGTGTGATTATCTCAAACCTATAACTCATTCTCAAATGATTTAATTCTTTGTTTAATGTCATCATTCAAGACATAGTAAGTGAAAGGTTAGAAGTTTAGCTTAGTGTATCACTATAAAGCCTCGTCATAGAAAAACAAAAAACAAACAAACCAATTTTGGCTCATGCAAATATGAAAGGGTAAAATGCTTGAGCATATGGACAGTCTGTTAAAAATAAAGCAACAAAGGAATTAATAGGAGATCAGAAACCTGATCATTCTGCACATAGCTTAATCTGAGGACTGTTAACTCATAAAGTGCCAAAAATGAAAATAGCTGAATTCGCAAACAGCATAGATCCATATGCAGTCTGGTCGGAGCTTTCTCAGTTTTGGAAGACAATAACCTGAGCTTATATACATTTCAGGCAGAAAACTTTATGTTTGACCTGACTGTGCATTAGCACAGTATGGTTAACACATATCAGCATATACATTTAGGAATGCCAGTCAGGTTTAACCCATTGCATTCTGGGTATTTTTTGTCGTCTGCTGAAATTGTCGTCTGCATCAAAAATCAAAAATATTTTTACAATATTGGTCTAACTAACTCTTGTAGAAATGATGTCTTGGCAGCAAACAGTTTAGATCTCAGATCAGGCCCCACATTTGTGGGGCCTTATCTGAGATCCAAACTGTTTACTCAAATACCCCTAAAGGGGTATCCCGAATAGAATGGGTTTAGAATGGGTTATCAAGCTGCGGCAATACAATACCATCATAGTGGTATATGCACCATGCAGAGACTCTGATCAGACTGGGCAGTTGCAATGACTCAAGAGTCTTTGCCGTTCACTTGAAGGGTAACTAAAGGTTACAGCTACCCCCATGCTGATAATGAAGAATCTGATCAGACTGGGTTGATGCCCAAGCTGATCTGAGTCTTCCCTGGGGGCACATGCTACTTTGTATGAATCGTCCTGTCGAACCTCATTTAACAATGCATTCTGTAACCAATATAATACAACACAAACTTTATTTATACTCGGAGGGTTACAACATATAAAACATTAGCTATGAATAGCTATTTACCGACTTAACTATGTAAAATGGCAATTATCACTATGTTAACATGTCAATGAAATCCAAATTAAGTTTTGAGGTTAATCAAAATACCTCCATGTTTTTTAGTTGTATTTTTGTTACCGTATTTATTCGGATATAAGACATAAGCATATCCTTCCAAAATTACTGTATGTGAAAATCAGTCTTGTCCCAGCAGGCACATGGCGTTGAAATGACATTGTACTGACGTCAATGTGACGTAATTACGTCGCATCTACATCAGTACGACGTCATTTCAACGCCATGTGCCTGCTGGGGTGTAATTCAGCAATGAACTGGAGTTTTCTCTTCCAATACAATATCAAAGATCTAGATCTGTCTTACAAGACAGATCTAGATCTTTGATATTGTATTGGAAGAAAAGATAAAGCATCTTATAACCGAAGAAATATGGTATTTTGTTCAAGGGGAACAATTTCTGGGACTCAGTATTGGATTTCCTGTAAACAAAGGCCCCAGTTAAAAGGGTCTACTCGTAAAGGAAAGCATATGCTCCTAGCAGGGTGAATTACATGTATTATCTTTAACCCTATTGCACTCAGAACAGCCAAAACTCCATAAAGTTTTGGCTGTTCTGAGTGCAATAGGGTTAAGAGATGACCTCCATTGCAAGGGAGATAAAAACGAAAAAGCAGAGTTACTTACCCTGAAAATGCATCAATTAACCTTATCTGGTAAATGCAAAAAATGGAAAGGTCTAATAGTAAACATTCTAAAAGTTAGTAGACATGATATATTACCCATGTAGACCAATATCAGAGTGCTCCTAAGGAGCAGTCTGCAAACTAAACAATGTACACTGTAGATAAGACAGCTCCATAGTAGCAAAGTGCCAAACCAACAGAGTGGTTGTGTGCCCAGTGCAGACTCAGATCAGCTTGGGCATCCGCCCAGTCTGATCAGAGTCATCGCTGTCCCGATGGAGGTAGCTCAGACACTTAGCTGCCCTTTAAGTGCTTAGCAAAGAGTCTGATCAGATTGGGCAGATGCCCAAGCTGATCTGAGTCTGCGCTGGGTGCACATCCACTTTGTTGGTTTTCTTGTGTCGCGGCTCATATTTTCCTATTATGCACATCTTAATAACTGTATACATGTATTGTTATTTGAAACATATCACACATCTTCATTCACAAACAAGTTTAAAAAATGTAATTCTTGGTTACTGTAACAGACAACAATTCTTATAACAAATATTACTTGAGCAAAATATATTTCGGCCCAGTTGTTTAAAGCATCGTTAGCTTAACAAAGACCATAGTCAAGGATTCTTTAAGCTTTCTAGTTTCTAGGGCACATTCAATCAAGTGTTCTAATGTTGTTTGTAGAAACTTTTGCACTGCATTGAACAACATCTGTTGCCTGACAGTATAGCTTGCCCCAAATAGTACTTGGCATCACCCAGACAGTTTTAGTCTATTATTCTGCCTTGACGGTCACTATGGAGAAGTGGCCAGCACTGTAAGAAACTTTTGGCAAGCATGTACTGTCAGCCTCCTTACAAATAAATGTTATCACAAGGTTCAAAATTAACAGTAGCAAGTAGCAAATTTGCCACCTAAAAAACTCATTTGCCACCTGAAGAAAAAGTGGGTAGCAAAGTAATTTCTTGGAAGTACTAGCCGATTTTCATTAAAATACACTGCTTCTATATAAGACTAAACACAATTCCATATGGTCAAAGGCATTATCAATGCCTTTGACCTTATGGAATTTTGTTTGGTCATGAATCTGACAACTGTTGAGTGGCAAGAGGACTGTTTTTTGGCCTCCATTTTTTGCTACCAGGTATGTGTTTTGCAACTAGCTTTTCTACAAGGTAGCAAGTACCTACAAAAAAAAGTTAATTTCTAACACTGTATTACAGCATTATAAGCCTTTTAACAAAACTTCTGCAGAATGCCATGTCTCGACCGTTTGCAAGTCTCACTTACAGAGCTAAATGCAAAGCACTGATGTAAGTTTTCGTTGCCGACACCAGCACCACCAGAAAAGCAATGCCTATGTCCATGTCTCGCATTATGATAGTTGAGGGCAAGATAATAAACTTAAAACCAAAACTTTCACATAAAATTTTCCAAGTGCATGTTCTTGATCTTATACTACAATATGGGTCGGGGGAGGGGGAGGCTGTAACTATTAAAACTCTGGCCTATTATCAGTCATTATCAGCCATTCAGTTGATCAGTCTAAGTACATGTGTGAAATAAATCCATCATGGACCTGTTAAACTGTAAATCATACAAAAACTTTAGCCAAAACCTTTTAGATAAAAACAGTTCTGGTGTAAACAAAATCTATCTAGGCAATGAAAAATATGCTTTTATAGAAAACCCAAAATTTCTAAGTTCATGGTCACTGGGGGGAGTAACCCAACTTCAGTCCAAGTACTTGTATAAACTAAATCCATCCATCGGTTAAGGAGCAAAATTTAAAGAACTTTAACCAAACCATCCAATTCGGACGCTGACATACTGGTGAACTAAAATTCAGCCAAGCCATTGTAACACATCAATCCTGGTGTAAGAATGTAAGCTGTTCTTCTGTCACTTTCACGGACCTTAAAAGCTATTAAACAGAGCTGTAGATAAGAGGGGTATTTGATGATAATTGAGGGATAATTTTTTTTATTTCTCACTGAAACCATATGTTGTGACACCTCATCTGAACCGTCTCGACAAGACGGTTCAGATGAGGGATCACAACATATGCTTTCATACAGTAGTATCAAAAATTATCCCTAATTATCACCAAATACTCCCTCTTATCTAGAGCTCTGTATTAAAGTCTTTCAGTATTTTCAAAGTCCATAAAATGTTCGAACACGAGATGATCTGATTTTAATGTAAAACTAGATTTTTTTTTTTGATACAGTAAATGACTAATGTTTTGAGCATACAAGTCTACCTTCAAGCAGAGTCCTAGATAAGAGGGAGTATTTGGTGATAATTAGGGATATTTTTTGTTAATTCTGGATAAAAACATATGTTATGACCCCTCATCTGAACCGTCTCGACGAGATGGTTCAGATGAGGGGTCACAACATATGGTTTCAGTGAGAAATAAGAAAAAATATCCCTTGATTATCATCAAATACCACTCTTATCTAGAGCTCTGAGTCACAGATTAATTTCTGAATTCACATGATGTTAAGATTATCTATTTATGTTGATGAACTTGTATTAGTGGCTTTACATCACCTTTCTCCAACAATGTTTATTTGACAAATTCTTCGATGAGCAATGGCAGATTAGCGTCACATCCACAGATGTCCAACATATATGGATCAGCCCTGTCTGCTCCTGTATACTTCGTGACATTCATTGTACAAATGATCAGTTTGGTGTTGGCCTTGCTGAAATCATTTCTGTACCTTTGTAATCCTTCTACAGGCTCATTTAACCCTTTGGCATTTTCGTTCACTGTAAAAACCACAAATGTTTCTATGTCAATCTTATTCTCCTCCATTGCCCATTTCAACGGCTCTGTGCAATCGGAAAACTTAGATTTACTGAGTGAGGTTTCTTCGATCTTTGACAGAATGTTGTTAATGTTGGTTTCGCTGCCCAAAACTTCGCATCCTGTTTTACTAAACATGACAATATCCACATCGCTTCCCGTCTTTGCTAGGGCGCATGCTAAGGAGGCTGCTGCAGTGCGACACTCAATGCCATGCTTTGTTCCATTCACCTTTGTCTTCATTGAGCCACTGACATCAATTGCAATACACATTCTGCAGGAATTTAAACCAGGCACGTTCCCATATGAGCCTTGTAAAGCATTTTCTAGTATGTCAATCACCTTTTGAACTGGTGTCCAGCTGAGATTAGACTGAACTGTGCGGCCTTCTTTGTACTGCAATAGTGCTAAATGAATAGTGCATGGGTGCACAGGTCTTTGTGTTCTATATGACCTGTCAGTTGGAGCAGCTGCAGTTGCTGGTCGAATGTATTCTCCCAGATTTAACTCAAAGCTCTCCATTGTCTGTGCCATTAAATTACTTCTTTCATCTGCTTTCAGAACTCCCAGTTCTGTTAGAAACCCAGCATGACGGATTAAGGCATGTCCTGGAATGCACGGGATTAGACTTCTCCAGATGTTAACATTTCTAGCTCTGTGTGAAAGAACTTTTGGATACAGATGCTCTATTGTGAAACAAGGAGACTTCCAGTTGCCTGGGACAGATCTAAGTCGCTCAACATCGCTAGTGATTTTGTTCTTGATAGTTTCAACATCAGTACTTGATCTAAGTTCATCGTAGTCTGCAAGCATATCTGCGACTCTTTGTACCACGGTATTTTCTTCCAAACTATTCTCGTAGAACTCTTTGGCTTTCTTCAGATTAGATCGGAAATATCTTGAAATAAAAACACGTGCATTTTCATCTGATATACAAATGACTATTATTATCTCAAACAATGAAATAACAAAGTACCCCCTTATGTCAAAGTATATTTACTGTTAATTTATTTTACCTTACATTTCGATCGTATTATCTCAAACTACTGATATCTCGAAGAATTTTCTAATCTGTTGGAATTGGGGATATCAAGTCAACTTATTATATAACTTAGAAATAAACAACAGTCCAGCCAAGGCTACATCCCACCAGCCATACATGGTCATGGTATTGCAGTGTCAGAAAAAAATCTTAACCCTATTGCACTCAGAACGGCCAAAACCACCCTATTGCACTCAGAACGGCCAAAACCCCATAGGATTTTGGCCGTTCTGAGTGCAATAGGGTTAAGGAGGAAGTCTGAGCTAGGTTTTATAAATGTCAGCTTCACTGGTAAACTAATGGAACTGAGCTCTACGGCTGACATACAAAATTACCAGTATGATTATGTCACATGCTGCACAGATCTTTTCTTTAGGTTGTCATCAAATGTAGCCTATCCTGATGTCATTTGTGAGATTCCCATAATGTCATCATCTACACAACTTATGACTTGACAATGCAGAAATCTGACATTCTGTATGGCCAGAGGCTCTACAATCATTAACAGTAAACCCAATCCAAAGTTGAATTTCTTGACTGACTAAAATAAGCAAACAGATAATTCTGTTACTGTAAATAGCTCACCTAAGTATAAATCCAATTGCCTTTTGTTTGTCTGTGCTGTTTGGTGCAATAGCAATCTGTTTGTCTTCACCTTCCTCTTTTACAATTATATCCTCTGATTTGATATGAGCTAACTGAATAACGGTCTTGACCGACCAGCCACACCTTCTTCTGTACTTTGTCAGTTGGTAGGCCAGATATTCTGGGTCAATACTTAAAAACCACTTGCAAATAGCACGCTTGAATGCTCTTCCCCAACCTGTGACGAAAGAGACAATATTACTGCAGAAAAGAGAAACTTAAAACAAAAGAATTATCAATCATTCTAACATGACGTTACTGTCCCCCCCCCTCCCCCCCCCAGAGCCTAAAGGAAGCGACGCCGTGTGAAAATTTGTGATAAATCACGTTGTTAACGCACAATTCACATCTTGATGATGTCGAACAAATATTTAACTTCTGGCGACGTCCGCCTCCAATGAGTCCATTAAAAACCTCACAATATCCCTGCAATTTTATCGTATATAATGTTAGAATTGAAATAATTTTTCCTTACCAGTAAATTATTGCAGATTAACAGGTGTTGTCAGGCAGATATGAATTTTAATTCACTCCGGCCTGTAACCGCCGTGAATAAATATTTCGTGATCTGCCGTCCAACATGTATTAATCTGCGATAATTCACAGATAAGGAATCATTAGTTCTTTAATATTTAAGCAAACTGCAGAATGCAAAGCCATCAAACACACCATAAGTTTGAGGCTCATCACAAAGAGAACAAGACCTGTCTGCATACAGGATAGCTCCCCTGACAGGGCCTTGCCCATCACATAAAAAGCTATGTCGTACAACTTTTAAGTGTGATGCCCATGCCCACGCCAGCGCCTATGTCAGGGTAACAAAAACAGCTCCCTGTGCATTCGTACAAGCCAAAAATCATCCTGAATTTCCTGAAATGGAAATGGACATAAAACTGCCAACAAAAGCAAACAAAAGATCCAAGTTGTCCTGAATAGCTCAACAATACACTCACTGCACGAACAGGAGACATAAATGCATTACCATGCTTCACTATTTGTTCAAGGAAAGTAAATCATTCTTGTAATTGGCAAACAAAAGTTCATTTTGACTTTTTGAATTCATCATATGGAATTATGGGTGGTAATCTAATTTTGGATAACAATGGTTAAAGTTAGCTGCCAACTAATCCAAATGAAAATTTCCAAGCTTTCCAGCTTGTGTTAACACTTGTATTTGCAAACAGTAAGGATCCAGAAGAGGCTGCTCATAATAGCCATTTCATTTGTATCAACACTGCCCTCCATTCTTTGAAGCATTAATATGTATATAGCTTAGATAAAACATGTTTGAAATGTGCAGGAAATGCTTTTTTTTGGAACTTTCAAAGTTAATCTACACAATCCTATGTCATCATTACCCTATTTATTCAGCTATAACACAGGGTTTCCCTTCTCAAAAAGTACCCAAAATATGAGCGGCAACACAATAAAACCAACAAAGTGGTATGTGCGTCCAGCAAAGACTCAGATCAGCCTGGGCTCCGCCCAGAGTGATCAGAGTCTTTGCTGTCCGCATGAAGCTAGCTTAGACCCTTAGCGACCTTGTAAGCAGACAGTTAGACTTTGATCCGACCGGGCAGAGACCCAGGCTGATCTGAGTCTGTGCTGGGTGCACAGCCAGTATGTTGTTTTTTTCGTGTCACGGCTCATTTACAGATGCCTATGTCACCATTACTGTATATATTTGGCTAGAAGACAGGGTTACCCATCTCAAAAAGAACTCAAAATATGTAAGTAAGTTGTGTAATTCGGCTGTTAGACAGTTTTCTCTTCAAAAACAATCACAACAAGATGTGTCAGAAGACAATAAAAGCGCACCTAGCGGGAGCTTAATTCTCATAGTGATGATGGTGTTGAAAGGCTCTTGTCCAGATGTATCAGCGTTAAGTATAATGACTGCCATCCATATAAGGACTGCGAAATATGAACAAATCAGTGAAGCATAAAATATATGCCAAATCCATACACGGATGGCAATGTTAAAATGGTTTGGACCATATGTAGGTGCATGCCAACTATCATGGCCCAAACCCTATATAGGGACTGAGAAATATCATAAAGACGGTAAAGCAACAATATTATAAGTCACATCTATACATGGATGGTGATGGTGAATTGATTGTGTCCATTTGTAAGTATGCACAAAGTCTCATGGCCCTAACCCATATAGGGACTGAGAAATATCATAAAATCAGTAAGATGTATTATAAAGTCAATGAAGCAAAAAATATGTCAAATTGATACAGTGATGATGCAGCTGAAACGACCTTGTCCATATGTATGAGTGTGCAAAGTATCATGACTGTAACCTATATAGGGACTGAGTAATATTATAGGAATACATTGATGCTGCTGCTGAAACCATCCTGTCCACATGTATGTGTGTACAAAGTATCATGACTGTAACCCATAAATGAGTAATATCATAAAGTCAGTGAAGCATAAAAATAAGTCACGGTCCTACATGGTTGTTTACACTCAAATGTTCTCACCTAGACGCAAGTGCTGTCCAAATATCATGTCTCATAGCTACTCTGAAACCAATTTAAATACAAATGCTTAACATAAACATATTTGTTTTCCAAGTCAGTAGACCATGACAAATGGGCCCATGGTCATAAATGATGCATGCATTCAGGTGATCGTGTGATGATGTAAGTGTGTACCAAGTTTCCTGACTGTATACATGTAGTGGGAAAAAGAGCTAAATGCAAATGTTTAACATAGGTTTAACTGCTCAAAGATGTGGCTGTAAACATGGAGGCTGACGTGAACACGAACACTGGCGCTGACACGTACTACGACTATGATGCTGGTGGCATGGCATAAGCTCTCCTTTGCTTCACAAAGGCAAGCTAAAAATCAAGATCCATCTTGTAAGATGGCTCTTGATGTTTGGCACTGTTTTGGAGGGAAAAAGCTATATCTTATAACCAAATAAATACTGTACAAAATTACCATAAGCAGCATGATCATTCACTTTCTTTGCAGTAAGCGGTGGTTTAGGTTCTTCCTTCCTGGCCTTGTTCTTTTCGTTTAGTTTCTTTCTCTTGCTTTCTTGTTTCAATTTCAAATTGTTTTCCTTTTCAACAACACTTGTACTATTCTCTCTCTCATGGCACTGTTGAGTAAGCACTGTATAATACTCTATAAACTGTAATAAGAATAGCTGACACATGAACACTGCATATGAGCCGCGACACGAGAAAACCAGCAATGCGGTTGTGCGCCCAGCGCAGACTAAGATCAGCCTGGGCATCCACCCAGTCTGGTCAGTCTCTTCGCTGAGCGCTTAAAGGGTAGCTAAGGGACTAAGCTACCTCCATGCGGACATCGAAGACTCTGATCAGACTGGGCGGATGCCCAGGCTGATCTGAGTCTGCGCTGGGCGCACAACCACTTTGTTGGTTTTGTCGCGTCGCGGCTCATATAATCTATTTACTTTAAAAAAAAATAACAGCTGTCGAGTATCTACTGTTACTATTAATACTCTGTAAATTGTAATAAAGAACAGCTGTCGAGTAAACACTGTATAAACCCTATAAACCAAAATAAAGAACAGCTGTTGCGTGAATACTGTATTAATTCCTTATACGTACACTAATATAGAACACCTGTGGCATGAACACTTAATGATACTCTATAAGCAATAATAAAGATCAGCTGTTTAGGGAACAAGGTATATCACGATATAAACAATAATAAAGAACAGTTCTTGAGTGAACACTGTATATTACACAATAAGCTGTAATAATGAAACTTTTCTGAAATATAAACAGATTTACTGAACTATCTGAAAAATGTTGAAAAGATGAAATGAGTTGATTTCACAAAGTATGCACTTCAACCATTATTTTCAAGGTGTGGTGGCCTGATATATGGTTCAGTTGTAAACTGAGTCAGTTTGTCTAAAAAATATTTTTTCAGCATTTATCTTCTTCATGCACATCTTCCACATGTCTGCAATATATCTGCAAGGTACTGATAAGATCCAATGACAACTTTCATTTACTTCAAAAAAAATTGCCTAAAAAATTAACAAGCTTATGAAAACAGTCTTGTTATTTTTTTGTGCCAAAGGACCTGGTTTGATATGAGCCATTTTTGGCCCCCATTCAAATTCTCTTGAAATTGCATGGTTTCTATTGCTTATCATATGAGCGTATGGGAACAAACAGAAACAAGAGGGCCATGAGGCCCTGAGCCGCTCACCTGAGTAAAAAGGTCAAAGGTAAAATGAGGATCATCAACTGAACAAACCTGATAGTTTTAAACTGTCAAATATGTCCACAACATGCATGCAAAGTTAGAAAAAGATCCATTGAAAACTGTAGAAGTTGATTACACAAACTCTATACCACAAAGTGTGACGAACGGACTGACAGATGGTCAGACGGCAGACAGGGGCAAATCTTAATGCCCCCTGACTATTGTCACGGGGGCATAAAAAATCTGTCCATAAATAAAGGCGCTTGAGCGATGACAAAGTTTTTTCTAAAAATAGCCGCTGTGACCTTGAACTTGACTCCAGAATGCTGAAACGCAAACTTGTCCAAGATATTGCCATACTTATCACTTGTGTGAAGTTAAATCGAAAATGGTCCATAAATGAAAGCGCTAGAGCGATGAAAAAGTTTTTCTATAAATAGCCACTGTGACCTTGACATTGATCTTAGGACGCTGAAATGCGAGCTTGATCTAGATATTGTCATACTAAACATTTGTTTGAAGTTTTAATCAAAATCGGTCCATAAATGAAGGAGCTAAAGGGATGACAGAGTTTTTCTAAAAATAGCCACTGTGACCTTGACCACGGAATGCTGAAACGCCAACTTGTCCAAGATATTGTAATACCAATCACTTGTGTGAAATTAAATCGAATTTGGTCCTTAAATGAAGACGCTACAGCGATGACAATGTTTTTCTAAAAATAGCCACTGTGTCCTTCACCTTGACCCCAGAATGCTTAAACGCGTTCTTGTCCAAGATATTATCATACTTATCACTTTTGTGAAGTACATTTGAAATCATTCCATAAATGAAGGCACTAGAATGATGACAAAGTTTTTCTAAAAATAGCCACTGTGACCTTGACATTGACCTTAGGATGCTGAAACGCAAACTTATTCAAGATATTGTCATACTAAACATTTTTGTGAAGATTTAATCAAAATCGGCCCATACATGAAGGCGCTAGAGAGATGACAAAGTTTTACTTAAAATAGCCACTGTGACCTTGACCTCAGAACGCTGAACTGCGAACTTGTCTAAGATATTGCCATACTTATCACTTGTGTGAAGTTAAATCGAAATCGGTCCACCTAATGCAGCCTTTCCCCCACCCCAATGATGCTTCAGATAAACTTTTTTATCACTACATTTTATCACTACTACTTTGATTGCGATCGGCCCACTGGTCTCTGAGATATTTATTAAGTTGTTATCACCATTATAAGTCAATGGGAATTTTTTCCGATGCTCAAGGGCAGCTAACTTCGTAGTGGTTGGCCTGATCTGGCCAAACTTGTTTAAGATCTTTGAACTTGTTTAAGATCTTATGCATTTCCTCAATACCTGCAAGTTTGAAAAGGATCGGATCAGTCGAAACCAAGAAAAATATTTCATCGCTCAAGGGTAAGTAACTCTAAAAAGAATGATCAAACCTGGCCCAAATTGGAACTGGAACGAGATGTTTTGGCTGTCCTGAATACCTGCAAGTTACAAGAGGTTGCGATCAAAAATTATGAAGCTAGGGCCTGGACAACATTTTCTCCATTATAAGTCTATGGGAAAATATTTTATAGCTCAAGGGCAAGTAACTCTGAACAGAATAATCCAACCTGGCCCAACTTCGAACTCGTCCGAGATGTTTTGGCTGTCCTGGATACCTGCAAAAATTCCAACAGATCAAAATGAAATGTGTACCAAATTATTCCTTGTGTTCTAACTAAGAAAATGAATACCCACAACATATGTTTATTTTGTCTATGAGCGGAGGTGTTTTTGTTTTTGTGTTGAGAAAACAGGGAAAATGTTACAAACGCTGCCAATTTGGTAACAAAAAGTCAAAAAATAAACATACAGCCTGGTCTCCAGCACATTTAATATTTTTCATGGCATGTAAATATATCAAAACTATGTCTGCATATAAAATATAAAATGTGCTGGAGGCCGGGCTCATATATTTTGAAAGCCGCAAAGGCTACCAAATTCATCATTTGTGTCAGAATCCGCTGGGGGTATGGCTATGTTCAAGATTAAAAACACAAATATTTTATGCAAGAACTGGTTGATTTTGTATTTGCTGTTACATTTTAGGTTAGAACTTTCCTACGAATGCATTTTAGTTATCGAAATTGAACTTTTAAAAAATGAGTTTTCTGGGGGCCAAATATGGGCCTTATCATAGCAGGTCCTTTGTGCAGTATCTTCTGCAGAGTATTGAAACGATCCAATGAGAGCCCTGCAAGGAGTTGATCTCACAAAATATGCACTATCTAACATTATATGAGCCGCGACGCGACAAAACCAACAATTTGGTTGTGCGCCCATAGCAGACTCAAATCAGCCTGGATATCCGCCCTGTTTGACCAGACTGTTCGTTTAGTGCTCAAAGAGTAGCTAAGGGTCTAAACTACCGACATGCGGACAGTGAAGACTCTGATCAGACTGGGCGGATGCCCAGGCTGATCTGAGTCTGCGCTGGGCGCACAACCACATTGTTGGTTTTGTCGTGTCGCGGCTCATATAATATGTGAAGTGGTCGGAAAATGGTTACATCCAAAACCTTGTAAGTTTGTCAAAAAAATTTTTTTCAGCATCAAACTTCTACATGCACATCTTCAATATGTCTGTAACATATCTGCAAAGTACTGAAGAGGTCCAGTTAAAGCTCATAAGAGTTGTTGATTTCACAAAAAGAATGCACTATCAACCGTTATTGAATATGTTCAGAGGGCCAGAAAAAAGCAGATGTAAATGCAAAACCTCAACAAGGTTTACACCACTGAATCTGGAAAAGTAATGGCTGTCTCACTTCAGCAAGTCGCAGGCAAGATAATATAAAAAAAAAACTTTTACCATGTATAAACAAGACCTGTTACAACTTAATTATAGATGCGTATTACCTCCCTTGTTCCTGCAATTAAAAAAAAAAATAGAAAAAAATAAAAAGGAAATAAATACAAGAGCCCTAGATGTAGTTTGTAACTAGAATGTGTCCATAGGACACAGATGCCCCTGCCTAGTGCCCTTAGTAAGGTGGCGCCTCTTTTAAGGTGCTGGCACTTGTAGGATAACTAGGTTCACAAAGGCAGACTTGTGTGGCACATGTTTTATTGTTTTACTTAGGCAGATCTATTGTGCTTCTCGGATCATTGAGAAGTGTGTGTGTGTGTGTTGGGGGGGGGGGGGGGGGGAGGGGTTGGAGGGGGTGTCATGAATGTGATGACATTCTGTATCTTATCTCAGAAATGGATGCCATGCAACTTTCCAAAAGAAATAGCCCGGAAACAAAAAACTTTTCAAAAACTAACGAACAGAAACCATTTTTGTATGAAATGAAGTTCAAAAAGAACCATAACTCCAAAAGTAATTGGCAGATTTTACCCTAAATTGAATCTGACCTGTATTTTATAATTATATATCTGTGTATAAAATATGAATCCAATACATTTATCTTTTCAAAAGACAATGAATGGAAACCATTTTTTTTTACAAAATAAAGTCGAAAAAAGGGCCATAACTCCCATAATATTTGACAGAATAGACCCTACATCGGAACCTGTATTTCATGATAATATACCTGTGTATAAAATAGGAATCCAGTACACTAATCTTTTCAAAAGATGATAAACAGAAACCATTTTTTTTCATCCAAAATGAAGTTGAAAAAGGGCTATAACTCCCACCAAAAAAGACGGATTTTACCCTAAATCGAACTTGACCTGTAATTTACATGTAAAATTATATACCTGTGTATAAAATATGAATTAATACACCAATGTTTTCAAAAGATAATGAACGGAATCAGTTTTTCATACATAATGAAGTTGAAAAAGGGCCATAACTCCAACAATAATAGACAAATTTTTCCCAACTTAAAACTTGGACCTGTATTTTATGATTATATACCTATGTATAAAATATGAATTCAATGCACCAATGTTTTCAAAAGATATCGAACGGAAACCATTTTTTCCATACAAAATGAAGTCGAAAAAGGGCCATAACTCCCATAATAATAGACAGATTTTACCCAACATCGGACCTGACCTGTATTTTATGATTATATACATGTGTATAAAATATGAATTCAATACACCAATATTTTCAAAAGGTACCGAACGGAAACCATTTTCGTATGGGACGTACAGGACACTGGACGTACATACAGGACAGGATGTACGTATGGACAGCGGTGATACTATATGATCCCATTTTTAATGGCGGGGGCATAAATATGACAGATATCTTGTTATGTAAGACACTCACATGGAGTATTTTTCAACTGAGAGGATTTAGCTTACCCGTCTTATTTATGTAAAAGGCCTAACCTGTTCATCTTAATGGAGAAAAAGACCTTACCTGAAAAAGGTGTGTTGGAGTACGACACACTTCATTCATAATCTGGTAAGCTTCTTTTTTTGTGGCGATGTCATCATTTCTGGCACACAGTGCTAAACAATACAGCACTGGATCTTGGGAAATGTTTCTGAATTCGGTGCTTATCTCTTTTATTAATGCTACAACCCTGGTGCCTTTGCCTTCTCTGATGATACTTAAAGAGAAAGAAAGAACTGTAAAATCTACATGTGAGCCACGACACGACAAAACCAACAATGTGATTGTGTGCCCAGCAAAGACTCAGATCAGCCTGGGCAGCCGCCCAGTTTGATCAGACTCCTTGTTAACTGCTCAAAGGGTAGCTAAGGGCCTAAGTTGCCTCCATGTGGACAGCGAAGACTGTGATCAGCCTGGGCGGATGCCCAGGCTGATCTGAGTCTGCGCTGGGCGCACAACCACATTGTTGGTTTTGTCGTGTCGCAGCTCATGTAGACTGGTTGGCATCATGTACAAGGGTACTTTAGTCAAGGTGGAAATAGCAAATACTCTAAGGACGAGTTACACTTTACTATTGCAATGTGCCCACCGAAAAGGTCGATTTTCGAAGGTAGGCAGAAAACCACAAAAATATCCAGAAATGTTAGCTATATGTTTCTAGTTTATTCTGTACGATTTCATTTTCCCGTATTTTAATGCCTTTTAGGTTAAATTTGCGGTTGAATACATGTACTGTCTGCAACATTTAGCATTGAGCCTATGGGAATTTGAACTACCAACGTCCCCTAAGCATCCAAATTTCACTTCATCCTACCCTCGTAACCACTACAATTTTTATACATAATTATTCCTCATATACCTATTCATCATAATCGGGTTATATTTCAGTGGTTACGAGGGTAGGAGTAAACGAAAAATAAAAATTTTGGGTAAATTTTCATGTATCCAACACTAGGACTAAAGGATTTATATCAAAATCGCATCAGTATATTTTGTAATTGATAGAAAATAGAGGCATTATTCGACACAACACATCTTTTTCAAAGTGTTCATCTATGTAGTATGTGTTACTAATGCCCCCAACAAGGATTCTGTGTGTGTGTTGGGGAGGGGGGAGGGGAGGGGGGCACAGCGCTGGGCATGCGTATAGGGATTGCGTTATGTGCGTATGTAGGGCGTTAGACTGAATGTCCTCCATCATCATGCTGTGATATTACATCTGATGTTATAATGTTGCGACGTGGTCAGATGATGTATCCCTCTGCCTGAAGCTGATGAATTGTAAAATTCTGTGACCTTGAACTTTGTTCCACTAACTTTGTATGAAAAGTTACTTGGATGAGCTTTTTCCTTACCTCTTTTGATATCTTTGGGGAAGGAGTGCTGATATTCGAACAGATCATATCCTTAAAATGAAGGAACTGCAAAACATCCCTGCACACTGAGTCCTTGAACTTGATGCATGGACCAGGATTTTCACTTATATCTTAACACGGGTTTTGGATTCGCAACATAATTACAAATAGTTGGTCAGTCAAACGATGCAAAAAATCTTCGTACTATCTGTAGGTTACTGTGACATATATTTAAAAGTTCACTGTCCTTTTCCTTATATATTCAACATTATGTATGCATCATACTAAAGACAATGGTTCAGTCAGACTTTGCAAATGACGTCATACTATTTGTAAGTCATTGTGATTTGTATTTCATGATCCATTAAATTAATGTTTTATTTCTAACTAGTATTTAATTGAATCTTCATCGGACTTTGAATAGTAAGTCACTTCAGCGCTGCGTCTAATTTGGTATAACATGTAGGTCCCTGTGACCTATATTTCTTGGTTCACTGATTTTGTCTAATATTTTAAACATCTGTACCTTTGTAGCATCCACAAATGCGTAATATTTCATACGCGATTAATATTTGATATGATGAAGCTTTCATTATATGTATGAATAGTGAATAATACTTAAGAAAAGAAGCAGGTTGATGACCTTTTCACGCGCTTGCCAGAACACAGGCGTGCAAAAGCGTTTCGGGAAGAATACATTTGTTTAACAATATTTGTCGGTTAAAATCGACTTCCTGTTCATTTGCTTCATTATTTTCACAACAGCAAACGCTTTACATGCTTATTATTGTGTTAATAAACACTTGTAAAATCTACTGTTCAGAGGTTTCGTAAAAATTCAAATAAAATTTCTCCCTACTAGATGGTTTGAGCGAAAATATCTCTTTTAGACTGTGGATAAGAACCAAGGGTATTATATCTGTCAGTTTGAAGGGCTGATATGTCAGCGGAATTGCTGATTATATCGAAAAACCGCAGGCAGTTAGTGTACCCCGTTCAGCACCCCATGTGCAATAAACCGGAAGTCACGTGATTATTTATGAAACCGCAAACTTAAAAATGTGCTTATATAAACTTCCAAATGCAAAGCTTGTATAAACATAAATTTTATCAGGATCGGTCGTGGGCACAAAAACGGCCAAGGTGTAACCCGTCCTTTTTAGGGGTTTTTTGTTGTTGTTTTTTTGTATAAATTTGATGTCTTTTTCATTCTTCTTGATGTGCATGTTGCACATTGTTAAATGCGCCTCAAGGAAGAAGAGCTTGTAGCTAATTATGTTACCCACTGAAAATAAAGTCTTTATCATTATTATTTTTTTTCTTTATATATTTTAAGAAATACATCAATACTGATTGTCAAGGCAGTAATGTGTTCAACTGACGCAGACAGACTGGCAAAACAGTGTAGAGCCTGATCCAGCTGTTCCTTAAGAAGCAGTTCCGTCTGAGTCTGCACCATTTGCTCAGACCAATCTGTTCCAAAACCATATAAAGGGTTAATTTACGAATGTTTAATTTCTGTGTATTTCTGTGGTTTTACAAAGAGCATAAAAATTAAAACAGCAAAAAATTCCAACTTGATATCATTTTGTGTGTAGCTATACTTCTCCTCTTCATTTAGGAATGAATTTCATTTTTCTGACGTGTATCATAGTGTTGCCAGGTACTGGCTACATTGGGTTGCATGCAAAGTTTACATGAACCCTGAATAATGGAAGTGTAAACTACATTGGGTCACTAGCAAAGTTTACTTGAACCACTTCAGGATTCATGTAAACTTTGCAAGCAACCCAATGTAGTTAACACTTTGATAAACTGGGGTTCATGTAAACTTTGCAGGCGACCCAAATGTAGTTTACACTTCGATAAACACGACCCAATGTAGTTTACACTTTGATAAGCATCAGAAAAAATAAGTTCATTGCTTAAATTAACATTTATTTCATTCAAAACCTTGACGAAAAATCTTATGTAAGCACTAAAATTGAAGCAGTAAAACATTTATGCATAGTATTTCTGACAACAGTGGAACAGCGTCAATGACGACGCCCATGTCCAATCAGTCTGTAGAGAGCAATGGTTTATTCTGACATCATTTAAAGTCATGTGCAGTCCTGTGGCTCAATGTAATTATCGGAATGTAAACGACATATACACTACATTCAAATGGTTTACCATAGGGCTTTTCAGTAAATACACCAAGATAGTAAACATTTATAATTATCTTCATCTTTTAGAGCAAACATACAGTAACAAATGACAAGATATTTTATACCTTTGCAATAGGCTAATCATTTGGATGTAAGCTCGATGTGTAGTGCCAAATATGATTGAAAGGTTTAGTGCCAAATGAAATTGAAAGGCTTACAACTATTTAAGTGAACGCAAAATTAATTAAGCAAAGACTCTCTACAGACTGGTGGTCAGTACCTGGCAACACTGTGAATCATAACTGAGCTGCCACACAACAAAAACAACATAGTAGCATGTGCGCCCAGCAAAGGCTCAGACCAGCCTTGGCATCCATCCAGTCTGATCAGAGATTTTGCTGTGCACTTAAAGGGTTGCTGAGGGCTATGCCAGCTCCATGCCTACAGCAAAGACTGCGAACAGACTGGGCTGATTCCATGCTGATTTGAGTCTTCGCTGGGTGCACTTGCAACTTTGCTGATTTTGTTATGTAACAGATCCGTTTCTAAACTAATCTCCGATTTGATGGCTTCAGTCGAAGCTTAGTTAAGCTTTCAAATACCGGACTTTCATTTTCACTGACTTTTTCCACAGATACATAGATATGGCGGGTGTATTATAATAGGCAGGTGATGCTTACTATCCCGCGGGCACCTGATCACACCTCTGTTTTGAGGTCCATGTCTGTGTATCTAAAATATTCCGGAATTGTCTATGTTTAACTGACCTACGAGTTCGGACTTATGGTTTGAGTACTTTGACCACTATCATTTAATTAAGGTGGTGATTTATGGTAAATGTAAAAATCTGCATAAAACCATAAACAAGTAACGTATCTCCCTGGAAGTTAGCAGACTTCTTATTTTTGTTGTTCTTTACAGTTTAGAATACAAAATAGACGTTCATGCTGCTTAAAAAAGTGTTTTTATAAGGAAAGATCAAAGGGTAATTTTCTGCGAAGAAATCTGAAAAAATAATATCGTTATTGAAAATTTACGTAGTGCTGAAGGTGCATTATTGCATAATGAAAAGCGTCCTAGAAATTATTTATTCCAACTCTTTCTCAAATTGTAATGTAGACCAGATGAAAATGGTAGCTTTTTCTCAAATGTTCAACCATGTACAAAGTAAATGTACACTGGACGCATTTATTAAATATAGGGTAGGCAAGCATACCTATGTTAACACCTACAATATAAATAATACATTACTGACATGATCAGTGGTGTGTAGATGAAATTGTTCAACCTTGTTAAAATAGTCTCACCTGTGTGTTTTGACAAAAAAATTTGGACACAGAATGCATCTTTTTTCATCTGCTCAGCCTGATAATGTGTGAAAGAGTTTGAAAAAATAAATGCTAGGACGCTCTCCATTATGCAACAAGGTACTCTAAGTACTAAGTATATTTTCAATAAATATTTAATGATATTATTTTTTCAGATTTATTCGCAGAAAATTACCCTTTGATCTTCTCTTATAAAAACACTTTTTAACATTAACAAATGCTGCATTTTGGGATTCTAAATTATAAGAAACAACATAAAGAAGGCATTTGCTAAGTTTTGGAAAGATCAGTGTGTTTTTTTTTTTTTTTGAGTATTTTATGCAGATTTTTGTCTTTGTCCCAAATCAGTGATTATCACCACCTTAACTATGATACCATTCAATGAATGCAATATGTCTTCTTTTTGGAAAAAAGAAGAAGAAGAAACCTTGGGAGTGCCTTTTCTTTTTCTTATTATGTGTTGTCTCATTTATATCTTTGTATGTATTTTAGTAGTACCGGCTATTTGAAATCCTCAGAAATTAAAACTGCAGACTATTTTGTATACTTTCTTATATGTAAATCACAAAGTTTACACCAGTTCCTGCAGAAATCACCCACTATTTTTACAGCATTTGATAATGACATGTATGTAGTTGTTGTTTCAGTGAATATGTAAATACAAAGATTATATGCATTACCTTTCCACATAGCCCCGGATCTTTTTTTTGTCATCATCAACAAGCCTGAGCCAGAGCCTGAGCCCTATGTAACGCACCCGTTCATATCTCAGTTCTGGTCGCCCGAGTATGAGAAAGCGCTTTATATAGGCAAGGTCTGATATTTGCGATGCTACTCCTCCTGCTTCGTTCTTTATCTGTCTTCCATGGATGGAAACAAAATCACCATCTGTCACAAAAAATACCAGATGAGAAAATTAGTAACTAGTGGTAAGTCTGAGGCTCACAGATTACCTTGTTTAAAGCTCTGGTCTTTCTTAATATGAGCCCCGACAAGACAAAACCAACAAAGTGGCATGCGCGCCCAGCAAAGACTCAGATCAGCCTAGTCCCAGTTGTTCAAAGCGTTGTTAGCCTAACGAGCTCGTTAAAAGGTCAACTCGTTAAGTGTTTTATGACTTTATAACCAATAGGCTGATATTTTTTGTTGAAAAAATATGAAAAGCTTTTGCACTGCTGAAATATTGGCGTATTTGAGATATTAACGTTTGAAATTTTAACGAAATGTTAGCTAACGATGTCGTTAGTTTTGAACAACTGGGCCCTGGTCTTTCTTAATATGAGCCCCGACAAGACAAAACCAACAAAGTGGCATGTGCACCCAGCAAAGACTCAGATCAGCCTGTGCCTTTACCCAGTCTGATCAGTCTTTGCTGAGCACTTAAAGGGTAGCCAAGGGTCTAAGCTACCTTCATATTGACAGGAAAGACTTCACTCAGACTGGCCAGATGCCCAGGGTGATCTGAGTCTTTGCTGGGCTCACATGCCACTTTGTTCGTATTGTCATGTTGCAGCTTATGTAGATTGTAACTACTGTAAAACACATATATTTGGCGGTCACTTAATTTTGGCGATATTGGCAGAAAAGAAGAAAATCGCCAAATTAAAATGCCGCCAATTTAAACTGATGATTATCAGTTCAAATTGGCGGCATTTTAATTTGGCGGTTTTTTTTAAGCCGCCAATCACGATCATATACAATGACGAAACTGTAGTGAGAACCTTGCAGTGACACCTCAGGAAAAAAAATCATGGTGATAGAGCAACAGGGCTTGAACACAACGTCTGCTTACTGTAAGCAGTTTTGATTGCAATTAATGTAATCTCCATGACAATGTACAGCCCGAACTCATGGGACCAATACGACATCAGCAGAGATGTTTTGTTTTTTAGAAATCACCAACCCGCCAAAAGGTCCATTTATAAGAACCGCTAAATTTTGCTGCCACCAAATATAAGTTTTTTACAGTATAAATATGAAATATGGGAGTTACATTCCTGGGTTCCCCTCTATCAAGCTGAAGCAGTCACCTGTCTTCAGCAGTCAGCACTGTCCTGTAAGCCAAAATATACTGCAAATCAACAGGTATACACTGAGATAACCTGCCTTAAACAACCATATTTTTACCCCCCCCCCCACCCCTAAGAAGGTTTGACTTTTTAAGTACAGACCCATTTCCATTTTTGTAAGGGTTTCATTTTAGGGGAAGCCAATACAGGGCGTATGATCACATGGTTTTCATGTCACTGGAAATTCCAGTACAAAGATTGCTTCATGGTTATTTTTTTCAAGATAACTTCTTTGTTGCCAAATGCAGTCTCTGGGGGACGATTAAATACAAAAACTATAATACACAATAAAATTGCAAATATCATCTGAAAGTACTCATGACCACACAGTCACTGCGCTGTATGTTGAAAGAATGCATACAGAAACAATGAAATTATTCATTGAAACGTGAAGCATTCCCAGGGTTTCCTTGTTAAGAATGACATAAGAAAATGACGCAAGAAAGCAAATGATCATCCACCCTGCAATAGGAAGGAACAGTTGTTTTCCCTTTCTTAAAATGGCAGAAACACAGAAAGGTGTACCCATAGGTCTTAAGGTAGACGAATACTGCATAAAAATATTGGCAGGGCATTCAAACCATTATACCGTCTAAATAACCCAAAGAGCTATAAAACATTTGGGTAAGAAAAAAAACAATTTTCACCGTTTTGTTTGCCTAAACAACAAAATTTTGTTTTTCTACATACTTTTTTTTACACATTTTTCATTAAAAATTCATATCTCTAGCACATGAACGCACTTTCATTTCAGCAAATCATATAATCTGTAATATAGGATATTTGAAACAAAGTGATAACAAAAAAAATCCAGTTTTCTTGTTAATAAGTATATTTTTACATTCTTTAAAAAATGCAAGAAAAGTGAATTTCATGAAAAACGTCATGAAAAATATATTCAATCGATGGGGCATGCTTATGCATATTATTCTAGTAAAACTTACATCGTATGTTAAAAAATAAAACAAACAAACAAGCATTTCACCGTTTCGTTTCCTAGAAAAACAATGTTTAAGTTCAAAGTATGATCCCCAAAACAGACTGCCAAAATTCTGCACCTGCTGCAAGCACAGCCGATCCTTGTCCTATTATTATTTTCATGTTATTTGGTTCAACCATAAAGTAGTGTCGACAAAAAAAAGCGCAGATGGAATGGAAACTGTGATGATTTTGATCATTCTGGTTCCTAAGGAACAGTTTCATCTCGGTTTCCACTGTTCCTTTGTGCCCGAAAACTTAGGATCTTTACGGATCTCCCCTCGGGGATAACCATATTAAGATAGGAATTCGTACTCGATTGTACGCCGTTTCCTTTTGCTTTGCTTTCGCCGTTTCCTACAGGTCCCACTATCTCCCGGTACTTCTTCATTTGGCACACCCAGCTACAGGATTCTCGCCAGCATCGCTAATGCACTCGTCTTTATAGCATATATCTTAAAACCCTTTATGTCACCTTATACAAAAAGTTACCTGAAAGTTCAGTTAGCACTTTACAGTGCAGATCAATAACAAGTTCAACTTGATTAACGCTAAATGCAGGTTCCACTATTTACCGGTACTTGCTCCCATAGTTTGGCGCACCCAGCTGCAGGGTCCCTTCCAGCATTGCTAAGACATGAGCTGTAAAACTTATCCTGAGGACTTCATCTCGCCTAATACAAGGTTCTCACCTAATACAAGCTCTTACCAGAGGCTACAGTCCACTTACGAAGAGTCACTACTAAACAGTACAGGTCATCTAACAAAAGTTAATAGCACTGAAGCTCACCTGTTACAAGCAATCGCTAGACAAAAAGAAAAAAACTGTCAAACTCGCCACTTACCTACAGCTTCAACAAATCCAAGAATACAATAAAATTAACTTGTATTGCTGCCATTTTTCTGCTTTACCACTTGCATCCTATAGATTCATTTGCTAAGGGATAACCTCTCAAGCTTTTTCAAAAGCTAAACTCGTGAACAATAACTCTGTTTTGTTTTTTAAACAAGTGAGAACAGAGTTGTTGCGTAATCGTCGACCTTAAAACATGTAGTATATATTGACAATGATCAGAGATTAGATCAAACCAGTGTTCTACATCAACAGTGCTCCAGATAAGCAGCAGGAGAAACAGGGATAATTTAGGGATAATTTTAATAATAGTAATGTCCAGTAGAAATCTGAATTATTGCGTATAAATAAACATGAGTCGAAAATAATAATATATACTGTTGTGCGCATTCATTTGTTTATAACCCGTTATAAGTTATCTGCATGCTCAGTGTGATTTAACATCATCTCACCTTTGGGCCACGAGAGACACGGCTGATAAACACATGTACAGGTACTGGCCTTATGCACGAGCGACCATCAATGAGTGAAGTCACACCACTGCTCGTCACTTACCACCCAGCCTTCAACCAGTGTACACTGCCGATCGAGCTCGTCTCTCGCCACGTGTGCCAGAGGGCAAAACAGGTAAGTCAATATCATGTAATTGTGCTATTTCTTTCATACCCGCTCCCTTTCTTCTGTCCCCTTTCTCCTCAACTCTTTTATAACAATACCATATTTCCTCTAATATACACCCTTGGGCTGTTGCATATCACAAGTTAGTCTAGCATATTGGAAAGAATATTTCAGCCATAACAAACACAAAACCAACAGGTGGCATGTATGCCCAGTCTGACAAGAGTCTTTGCTGTGCACTTAAAAGGTATCTAAGGCTCTTAGCTAGCTCAATGCAGACAGCAAAATCTCTGATCAGTCTGCATGGGCACATGCCCAGACTGATCTGAGTCTTTGCTGGGCACATAAACCTCTTTGTTAGTTTTGTTGTGTTGCAGCTCAGTTGGAAAGTCAATGACAAAATGTTAGTGGTGGCCTAAAGCCAATGAATTCTTACAGGGGATGTTTACTATAGGAAATACAGTATATCAATTGTTCTGTTTACTTGTTCTGCGGCTGAAAGCTTACCTATGCCACCTATGCCTGAAGTCTCTTCTACACCTAAACCAGCCATTGTCCTGTCCCCTGTAAATCAGAAAGAAAACTGAGCCACAAAATAACAAAACCAACAAAGTGGCATGTGTGCTCAGTGAAGACTCAGATCAGCCTGGGTGTCTGGTCAGAGTATTTGCTGTCGGCACGGAGGTAGATCAGAGTCTTTGACTCTTTGCTTTGTTCTTGTTCTAGCTCAAGGTCACATCTACCGCCATGGCGACAGCAAAGACTCTGATATCAGACTGCGCAGATGCCCAGGCTGATCTGATTCTTCCCTGGGTGCACAAGCCACTTTTAGGAGAAGGCAGACAGGTACTTAATGAGAGTACTTTATGTTATTCAGATTGTGACAAAATTTAATTCAGTGCACTTGAGGCATTTGCCACTTGAATTTGAAGACACAGTTTGCAATTATCGTCAAACGTGTATTTTTCTTTTATTTATTTTTTTTTTTTATATATAAAAGATTCTTTTTTTTTTTTTTTTTTTTTTTTTTTTTTTCTTGAAAACGGTCAGTCTTTTATACCTTGGCAGTGTCTGCCTGCAGTAGTCAGCGCAAAGTCCACAATGCGCTTGCGAGACAGATCAGGCTGCGCCGAAGTGCATGCTGATCTGAAACTTCAACTAAGATATTATTTAGTTATTTGCAATCAGTAAATTAATACAATTTGCAAACTGGTGCTTATCAGGCTTCAGCATACTAAACATAAAGCGCTAATGGGACTCTGATCAGGCTGCGCCGATGCCCAGGCTGATTTGAACCTTGCGTACGGAGATTCTTTGGATTATTTCATTTCATTTCTTATTTGTAAACAGCGAAATGACTTTACTGTGCGGATGGGCAGATAAGTGCTTATCAAGCTGGATGCTCATCTTTTGTAGGCATTGATGAGCATATTCAATCATAAACTGAACAGAAAAAAGACAAAGATATTATATTTTTTTCAAGCAAAATACATGTTGTGGTTAGCAGATTACATTAAGTCATTTACCATGTATACAATTAAAAGTGTTGTCTAATCGCGTCTAATCAGAGTGTTTTAAGGTCCTAGTCGAAAAGGGATTGGCAGCCCCGCGTTACGTTCTTTTATTTAGCCTGATTAGTCGGGTTGCCTTTGATGCGTCGTTTTAATCATGCAAAAAAAGATGAAATGAATAAAAATGAAAATAAAAATTAATATATGAAATGCTTTTATATTGGTTTCTTAAATAAATAAATAGATAAATAAGTAAAATGTTTAAGCCGACAAATATTACTATAAGAATCCAGCACCTACATGTTTATATGCGGACTTAGAAAATTTCGCTGCTTGTTTTTCTCTTTTGATGAAACGCCGTGGAACTTGATTTTCTAAAGGATTTGGAAGCAAGAAGAGTGAGTGAGTGAGTGAACTCGGGTTTAACGTCCCACCAACAACGAGGTCATATGGAGACGGGACCTCGGTTTAAAGTCTCATCCGAAAGACCGGAGAAGCGGGGGATCGATCTTGCGACCCCTGGATTGGTAGTCCGGAGTGTTATCCACTACACTACAGCCACTCCTTGAAGCAAGAAGATCAAAACTCGCATTTATGAATTATACATCAATGTAAAGCTAGGAAAGCAATAGGAGTATTTATAACAGGAAAAAATATCACATTTTAACAGAAAATAATGTGTTTGATTGAATGGAGCGAGGGAGTTTGCTTCTAGAGAAGCAAATTCCTCAGGACTTCAGCGTGGCCTGGAGACCGTCCACTCATTTTGGGATAGCTCTCCAATCCGTATGCAGCTGTGAGGCAAAGATAAAAGTTTCCAATAACCTAGTGGCCGTAGAGGCAGTGGGGGTTAGAGGCCCAAGTATCTTGAGCACAGCATATGGCAGACGGAACCCATCTCTCTCCTGTCCGTGCCTTATTCTTCCCAGATTCAAAACAGGTACCCATTTACTGCTTGACAGTGTTATCCAGTCGTAAGTCGTAAGTTGACCCAACCTACGTTTGATCCCATGACCTTCCGACAGCCTTCTGCACCATAACCGAGTCGCTCTAACCACTCGACCACGGTGGTAGGCATTTTTACGCTCCAGTAAATTAAGGGTAAGAATGCCCGCCGTTGACTCACTGTCACTGGATATTCACAAATTCTTGTGAAATCCCGTCAGCATTCTACTATGATGCTTTTAGCCGATACCTCCTTCATAAAGCTCTCCATTTTGCGGAATGACGAAATATATAACATTTTGTGTTGATACCAGATTTGTATGAGATTTGACACTAGATGCAAAATATTATAATGTTATAACATTTTGCGTTGCTATAATTTTATAGCATGCGTTTTTCTAACATTTATTGGGATGACGAAATATATAACATTTTGCGTTGATATAAGATTTGACATTCGATGTAAAATGTTAAAATGTTATAATAGTTTGGGTTGCTGTAAGTGTTATAACATTTTGCGTTTTTTAACCTTTTTGTGGGATGATGAAATATATAAACTTTTGCGTTGATATGATGTGACATTCCACGCAAACTGTTATAACGTTTTGCATTTTTTGCGTTTTTATAACATATTGCGGGGTGACACATGGGATTAGCTGCTGCAGTATTCACAATATCAATGAATTTTCTCTCCCAAGTCAGTTTATGATTTACTAATATGGTGATTGTTTGTCGGCAGGTGTTAGTCTTTTACTCGTTTAACATTATTTAGGAGATCCTCGAGACCATCTTTGCTTTTCGCTTGCATTGCTTTGCTTTGTGTGTCGTCTTTACTGTTTTCCTTTCCATTTGGTGTTTAAGGCAGGATGTGCAAATTCATTATTCAGTGAGTCAAACGCTGGCCTACTGATCTAGCGGACCAGGGTTCGAGTCCCGCTCGAGGCGAGAATCTTTCCTAGCGTAAATAAGGTTCCATTTCACACATCCTTTCATTATCACCCTAACTTCGCCCTTTATATGACTGTAGTACTGTCGAAAAGGATGTAAAATCGAAAGCCATCCAATTCCTACCTTTTTTCTTTGTTAGGCAACAAGGAATCAACGGTCAGATAAAAATGTTGTATGCACTATAAGATTTGCCACGCATTGGTCATATTTTCGATATGAAAAGCGTAATCAGTCACAAATTACAAGGGACGATTGAAAAGTTCTGAGCTTCTGACAACATGTTCTGAAACCTTTAGAGTTGATTTGAGCTACTGATTTTAAACGGCCTTTAGTTTAAACAATATTTTATTCAATATACTGTAAACATAAATATATATACAACAATCTTTACATGGCATAGCAATTTACAGCACGATGAAAGGGATACAGAAGTAAGTCATTGACTTATGTAAAATCTGTCTCCCAAACCATACATACAGTCATTTTTACTTTCAGTAGGCTTTAATGTTAGTTAACAAGGCAGTATAATGAACTTTATATGAAAAACAAAAAAAAAAAGAGAGAAAAAACAGTGAAGGAAAGAATGACGAATTAGTATGAAAAACGACTTGATATATCCTAGGTTCATACAAGACAACACAAGAAATATATTTATGAGAAAAAAAGAGAATAAAACAGAAAAAAAAAACAGAAAAAAATAAGATATAGAAAAAAGTAGAAAGTCACAGTATCAGATCATTTGCGGAGCATCTCAACCACATGCACATTGTTGTTTTTAGTCTTCGCGGTGACAGACAAAAAATTTCACAACAGCTTTAAACCATTTACAGTGTTTCACTTATGCACTGATGAATAACAAACACGTTCAATAATAACTTTAGGGACTATGCTCGATGATAAGAACAGAAGAGATTGGGGGTTTTTTAATTTCGTTTTGTGTTATTGAAGTAAGTGGTTAACTCCATCTGTTATTAAGTTATGAAAAATTTATACAGAGAAAAATTACCAAGAAGCATTTTGACAAATTAGTGCTATCAAATTATGTTTGTTTATTTTTTTTATTTTTTATTTTTTTTTTATAAATTTTCAGCTCACTCATGCAATTTCAAATCGCTTTGATTTTACTAAAAAATCTTGTACAGCTATGAAGATGTGTCGGTTCTCAATTTCAGAAAGTTGTTCGCTGCCAAAAAGAAGTATATTCAGGGTAGGCTGGCAAATTTGAATAATTTTATTAAAGAGTTCTTGCCTTAAATTATGAAAACGCCCACAATTGAAAAGAAAATGGTGAGTATCCTCCACTGCACGACATACACATAACGGACTTTCGACTATATTTTTGGAGAAGAGATGTTGATTAAGGGAACTGCAATTCGTTCTTAACCGTGAGTGGTAAATCTGCCCAAGCCTCTTTCCAGCAAAGTAATATGAAGGTATTTTCCTAATGTTCGAATTTAAATCATTCTTAAAGGTAGTTATGCTCGGTAAAATGCGTATATAATCCGGAATTTCATTCCAGTCCCTTATAGCAGAAGGTAAGAAAGAGTTATAGTAAAGCTGGGTGTTTGTGTGAACTGTAAGTAGATTTGTAGAGTTCCGCAGCTGATAATTAACTGTATTCCCAACACTTGGCGGCACTAAAGAAGACAAATAATCAGGAGATATACCATGTTGCATTTTATAAAACAGAAAGAGTTTATGTTTTTTCCTTCGATTTAAGAGTGTTTCCCAACCAGTCTCACTCGTAAGAGAATTTATTGACACTAATTTAGTGGCACCGGTAACAATACGTGCTGCCTCAATTTGAATTTTTTCAAGTTCATTTACTTCGTACTGAGTACAATTATTCCATACAACATCGGCGTATTCTAAAATTGGACGAACAAAGGTAAAATAAATAATTTGAAGAGATTTCCTATCTAGTTTAAATTTTAGTTTCCTCATTACATTTATGCGAGTCCATGCTTTAGATTTTATATATTCTAAATGTTGGTGCCACTTGCAATCACTTGATAAAAATATGCCTAAGTGTTTATGTGAACTGACTTCCTCAATAGGCTGTTGGTCCATAAATACATTAGGATGTATAGGTTTATTACGTTTTCTTGAGAAAATGACAGACTCTGACTTTGACGGATTAAATGTGACGAGCCACTTAGTGGCCCAATGATGAATTTTTAACAGATCGGAATTTAGCTGATTGGCAGCTTGTACTGGATTGTCAACTATAATATAAAGAGCAGTATCATCCGCAAAAAGTCTAATTGACGAATTTATATTTTCAACAATATCGTTAATATACAGAAGAAAAAGCAAAGGGCCTAATATCGAACCTTGAGGGACACCAGCTTCGACTGATGACCAGTTAGAACTTACACCGGGAATAACTACTCTTTGCTTTCTGTTATCTAGATAATCCGTAAACCACTGAAGAAGAGATCCTGAAATACCAACAGAGTATAATTTAAAGAGAAGACCTTTGTGCCAGACCCTGTCGAAGGCCTTACTAATATCACAGAAAATTGCACGGACCTCTTTGCCTTCGTCAAGGGCCTGGCAAAAAGTGTTATAAATGTCGACTAGCTGATTTACGGTAGAATCACCTGGAACAAAACCCGACTGTAAAGTAGTGATTACATGATGATCGTTTAAGAAATTGAATACGTATTTGTGCACAATCTTTTCAAGAACTTTACCCATAGTATTAAGAAGGGATATGGGCCTATAGTTTGCTGCGTCTGAAGGGTCATTCTTCTTAAAGATTGGAGTAACATGTGCTTGTTTCCAGAGACTTGGAACTTTACCTTTAGCAAGAGAAAAGTTGAAGAGGTCAGTAAGAGGAGTTGATAAGGGTCTAGAAAGCTCTTTCAATAATCTGTTATCAATAGAATCTGGGCCTGCAGCTTTACCCGTCTTTAGAGTTTTCAAAATATCTTCCACTTCATGGGGAGAGATAGAGATAGATTCTAGTTTATGTGGTGGTATATGATTTATTGTTGGTAGAGTGGCATTACTGTCGTCCAAGACCGACTGATCAGTAAAAAACTGGTTTAAGATGTTGGCTTTTTCCTTATCATCGGTATAAATTATTCCATCTTTACACAACGGTGGAATAGTTGCCGGCTGTTCAGGGGTAATGAAAGATTTTAGTGTTCTCCACCAGTCCTTTTGACTAAGATCGTTAGACTTTAATTTTTCTGTAAGTTTCTCAAGTTGGTCTTTTTTAGCTTTCCGTATTTCACACGTCACTTTATTTCGAATATTTTTGTAATTTTCAAAGTCGGTAGTGCTTTTTGTCCTTTTGTATTTGTCATATAATCGTTTACGTTTGCGCATTAGTCGTTTAATAGTATTTGTTAGCCAAGCAGGATCTGATTTTCGTACTTTTATGTCTTTGTTAGGTATATGTTTCATTGCAAGTTTTGTAATACAGCCAGTTATATTATTCGCGTATTCGTCAATATTATCGGTCTTCAAAGAATTCCAATCCATATTAGTTAAGTCGCGTGAGAAAGACCGATAGTCTCCCTTGTCATACAACCAAATATGCCTTGTGTAAATCGGGGTAGTAAATTTATCAAAATTTAATATACAGTAGATAGGGCAGTGATACCTTATGTTCTGGTCAAAAATGGGCTCTCCGACACCACTTAGAAGAACGTTATTTTTATTAGACGTTAAAAACAAGTCAATAATAGAGGACGACGTTTCCGTATAATGTGTTGGCTCCGTAATAAGCTGATCTAGGCTGAATTGTTGACATAAATCAGAAACTTTTTTGTTTGCAGACTGCATTGACACATCCAAATTAAAATCGCCAGTGATTAGTATATTTTGTATATTAGTGTCAAAGGAAAGGGCTATCGAATCTTCAATGGACAGTAAGACATCATTAGTAGAGTTGGGAGGTCTATAAAAAGTACCTATAAGATGTTTTTTGTTATGAACAGAAATTTCTATCCAGACACATTCAATATTTGGAAGTTCGATGTCCTGTCTGCGACGCGAGTAGATATTTTGTTTCACGTACACGCAAATACCACCGTGGTTATCACCAGTGCGGTCACGTCTATAAAGATTATATTCGTTTAAAGATAAATCGTTATTCGGAATCCTTCCATCAAGCCATGTTTCGGTTAAGCATATTATGTCGAAATTGCAAAGTTCAGATTCAATAATATCTAATTTATTTGTAACACTCTGTACATTGTAATGGACGACCGAAAACTTGTCTTTTACGTTTTTTAAATCATCAAAAGTTGACGATAGATTAGAGGAGTTTGTTGAAGCCTCAGAAATCGGACCGGGATTGGGTTCAATACCAGCAAGAAGCAATAATGACAGAATTATAAAAAGATCAGTAAAATTTAAATATTCAAGATACTTAACTTTGGCGGTATTAAAATAATCAGCAACATCTGGTCCCGGGTTAGGTTCGATATCACCAGCTGTTGTCAACAGCAACCGTAGCCATGTATAATAGTCAAATATATCTATTTTAGCAAGTCCTTTCAGTCTGAGGTGTCTGAGGTGATGCAGCCCTATCCTCGATCTGTAGATAGCAATATCAACCTCCATCATCAGCTATATATAAAAATGAACAAGCACTAGCAGATCGGGATAGGGCTGCACCAACACCACACAGACTAGGACAACATGAAACAGAAGCGGAGAAACATCTCAAATAATGTGATACCGTGACTGAGTACAGAAAATAAAGAGAATAAAGAAAAGTAGAAAGAGAAAGAAACAAAAAAGACATAGGTGAAACTATTGACAGAATTATAGGTTTAATCATCAGCAAGTTACAAATGAAATATACAATCAAATTGCAACAGGTTTTATCGGCTTACGGTTTGCGAAAGGTATGGAATTCCACACACAACCTGCCCATTAGAATAATTGACTATAATACTAACCAATCCCATGCATGCACGAGAGCACGCTGATATACCACAAAATATTCGCCCTAACTGCCCCGCCCGTCGTGCACCCCTGCATCATCATCTCCCAGCCAACTCATGTGC
This sequence comes from Ctena decussata, assembly GCA_963989385.1. Classification (NCBI taxonomy): domain Eukaryota; kingdom Metazoa; phylum Mollusca; class Bivalvia; order Lucinida; family Lucinidae; genus Ctena; species Ctena decussata. The sequence continues at coordinate 39,003,909 of OZ022504.1, read as the reverse complement.
GCGTGCAGGAGCACCAGCTTGTGCTCATGCACCCGCACATAAGCTGTTTTGTACACAGTCAACGAATCAGACAGTCAGCAAAACCTGTAGAACAGGAAACTCCACAAACGGAAGCATATAGCCAACTCCGGTGCAAGCGCTAGGACTATATACATCTGTATATAGCAAAAGTTGTGTATGGAATACAATACCATCGACAGTATTCTAATGTAACAATTCCACATCCAAGATAAATCAACATCTCATAGATCAATAGGCACACAACGCCAAAGCTACGTCGCATCGAAGTCATCGCGACGTTGTACGTCGTAATGACGTCAAGACAACGCTTCTTCGACCTATGTGTCCGCTAAGAGCATCAGTAGAGTTCGTGACCAATCGTCAAATAATAATAATAATGATAAAGTAAGTCTGTTTAGTCATAACAGAAATGGTACTGCATCAAGAAGAAACGGAACATGCTGTTCCAGTTTTTATATTAGGTTGACTTACAAAGGCAGTATCAATTCATATATTTTAACAAGAACAAACAAGCAACAAAAGACAAGAATCTTAATAGCACAATCAATCAATCACAATGCAACAACAATACAAATGTATGCATCTATGTACAGAATTTGAAACAAATAGATGATAGGTTATAGTGAGAAAGAGAGTCGTAGGGGCGTTGAGGGGGTGGGGGGGGGCAGCTTAAAACTACATTATCTGAAAGATGAAAGCATATTTTACATAACTACAAAGACTTTCTTATTTAAACACATTCAAATATATGTTCTCAATACACGGCCTTTGTACGGAGCAACAATAACCAAATTTCAGGAATATGTGTTCTGTATCGATCGAATAATGCTTCGTTTTTCACAGCCACCCTCATGAGTGCACTGTGTAACTCTGACCGACCATAACTTTAATAGAGTCAATTATTTTGCAATTGTTTTTGCAGATATATATCATACAGCATCCATGTAAGCGAGGATGTATGCAAACATAAATTTATTCTATTTCAGAATTAAGAGCAAATAATTAATTGTTAGAAATGTCTACTTTGAGAGTTTCTGCAGATAGGGCACAATTGGAGTTGCATGCTACGTGTGCACAGGAGCGGATATCTTTTAACTCTGCTTGACGAAAATTATGTAAGATGTCATTTGTTCATTTGTGTGTAAACATTGTTCAATTTTGCTCGTGAATTTTTCTAACAAACCCGAAAGTAAAATATGGGTCTCTAAATAATTTAAGGGTTCGCGGTAGAGCTGCCAGATGTCAAAATATTTTGCATTTCCATGAAACCATTGACAAATCATCATATTTGCATGTACTACAACAAGAAATATATAAATCTTGTAGAACATGAGGAATGATTTGTGAAAGTAATGCAATACAAATAGATTCTAAATGTTACTTTGAAAATGTGCCACTCCTCTTGTGTTTAATGCGCTGTATGAAAGAAACCTTTCGCAAGAAATTTTTTAAACTTCCACAGAAAGCTAGTGAATAGCTAGTGAATAATAACTAATTACATTCATGTTCAGCATATATGCACAGATTCACTGGAAGTGTCCTGGGCTCAGAACTTTTCAATCACCCCTCGTATAAATAAGATCCCACTCTTCATAGTACTGTGTGACCCTCGTACATGAAACAAAAACCTTGTTGTTTGGTGTGGTTAGGAAAACAACATAAAATTTCAAACAAAAACTAGCAGCAAAATCGTGTTGTCTAGCTTGCTGCACGTTGATCATTGCCTTCTGATATATTTTGTACCATTTCACACGCTGACAATTGCCATCATAATGAATTTGGACAAAATAGTATTGACCTATCTGAAGTCGCCTTTTTAGTCATATTATGAACTTGAAAATGAGGTCAAGGTTACTATCATCTGTTCAGGTCTTTGTCATGTGCCCTAGTTACTTTCTTGTAAACTTTGTAGTATCTGCATATTGGTTCATGAGATAGTAAGCAAAGAAGCAAATAACACACTAAAGGTGAGTCGGGCATTTGACCCTGTATTGACATGATGGTTGAATCATTGAAACAAAAACCAATTTGATGTTATCGGCTGTTAAGTACGTTATCGGCTTTAAAAGACAGGAGTGGTACTATATAAGGAACAGAACAGAACAGAACTTTTATTTCTCTCAGATTGTCTGTACAACATATGAGGAAATATATACTGATCAAAATATATGAACTACATACAGATAGATGGTGCATGCACAGCTTAGCTGGGACAAGAAAAAAAGAACTTATTTATTACACGAACCTATTTAAACATACTGAGTATCAAAGTGACAAACTGGCTAAGTCTGTGTAACAGTTTAACATTGGAGTTTGACATTAACTGAGTGAACTAAGGAGGATTAACGGCCACAGTGTCATTCTGTCTCTTGATCACAAAGTGTCAACACCTCCTTTCAAACTGCCCCCGTCGGAAAGACCACATTTTGTTTGCGCACAATTTGATATGTACATCTATTACCAAGAAAAATGGAAATAGCACCCTTTAACGGTTCCGTAAAATAAAATAACTTTGATCTGCAAAAGTGAAAAGCGCATTTTTATTACAGGCAAGATAAAAGCTGTGTTCCTTATTGGAAGTTCTTTCAACTGAATCAAGCAAGTTATCTTTTATTTATGTGTGTGGTAAGAAGACAAGTAAATGTTAAATTATATATTTTACAGCAAGAATACAAAACACAACCTTGTATTTTTCCACTTCACATCAAGAACATCACCTGGCTAGAATAGTCCTGTCCCGGGGATTATCCGGGACTGATACTCGGGGATATCGCATAACAAAATCACTCGCGTGTGCAGTACATTTACGTCTATATTCCGGGAAAAGTGAATTACCGACCCAAACTAATAGCAAAATGCGAGCATTTCTGTGTGGATTTCTATGAAATGTATAGAAGTTTCCTCATCTGAAAGTTTTGGTTATATTAAAGTGTAAATCATGAATTTACAATCGCATGTGACCTGCAATGCTTTTCCATAAATATCCTTTAATTCAGGAAGCTAATTTACCCTATCATCGTCTCGAAAGATACGAGTGGCAAAAATTACCGGTATATGAAACTAGGCCCAGAGTTTATGAAACATGAGTACATTCTCAAACTCCAAATAAAGCGCACTGATAGGCTGCTTCCGAGCACACGCAATCAGTGTGTGTTTTTTTTAGTTTAAGATTATTCTCAAGTTTTATAACCTCAAACCCAGTACTGAAGAGAATGTATATGAAACTTGCAAAAAGTGATCGAAGTAATAGAACCTTTTTTTACTGATCAAAAGTGTTGCTCCAAGTAATTGTTTTCTGCTAGAAATAAAAAGAAATGTCACAAGGGAGTGGCGGGCAGTCATTTGCCATCCTTTTATCATTCTTGTTTTGACTTGATTGTTTGACAAAAGTTAAGCTCAAGATGAAATGAAAGGAGGCGCGAGTCATCTTTTTACCATTAGACATATACTGATGAGGGAAATAAATATAGCTTTTTTATCGAGGCGCAGCCTCGTATAATTTCGATATTGTTCCACATTTCACAAGATTTCATCGGTCAAATAACGCATATGTCAAAATTTAGCCAATAATATCAAAGGTCAATGACTATTCAATCTTCGTTTTTTTCGTCGTACTGCAGCACTCTGTCTTATTAATACAAAATGCTTCTCTTTTTGTGATTTTACAATAGAAATGTTATCGAAAACAGATGCAGATATTCAAAACTTTCTTCTTTTTTTTTCGTCCTAGGTCTACTTTCGATTTCTATTTTCGGTTTAATACTCACAAACAAACAAACAGTGCAACATGTTGATAACTATATTGAAATCAGGTCAAATTCAAGATTGACCGCGGTCCATTTTGGAATTCCAAATTGGACAGCTCAATTTTGAGGTCGCTACCCAGAGTCAAAATCACGGTTGTGGGTGCCTACCGACATACATGTAGCTTACTTATTCATGAAAGTTATTGTCAAACCTTCAGCTAGAGGCATATAACAAAATACACTTCCATTTAATCTGCGCCGATTATCTTTTTTAAGATTTTTCTTGTTACAAATCAGCGTATAATTCAGACTTATTTAAAAAGTGGGAAATATTATCGTTTCCGCTGTGTAAAAGATTCATTTTGGATACCAGATACCGAAAAATTGAGGTCAAAAAATTACCCAGAGCAGAATCGCATCGAATCTGTACCAAAGGGTTTAACCCAAAAACAAATGCCATTAATCTTATGTGCAACTCATCTTTTTCAGGCTCTGTTTCATCTTCAAATCTAACACCTTTGCCAATTTGCGGCGGTGTAGACATTTGTGAACAAGGACACAGTGCTGTGTGTTAAAAGAGTGTTACCATGATAAATGTAAAAATGCTGATGGCGTCGTCAAATCTGGCATTCACTAAGCAATTGAGACTGAGCAAAAGTCACCGTTAACGAATTGTTCCAAAATCTTGGACCACACTGCAATGGCGTGGTCTCTAAATGACCAGAACACTTTCAAGCAATTTGTTGCGGGAAATTGCGCTATTCCCGCATATTTCACCATACCAGGTTCGACAGTAACGTCAATCTGACATCGGATTTTTAAAGTATTAAACATCCTCTGGACATCAGCAATATTGAATTTAAAGTTCCTCTAAGTGCGCACAATGGTCTTTGCATATCCACAGATCTTGTCAGTTTCCACCATAGTGTTAACTTGACGCCTCCATTCAAATCTTGAAAGATTCTGGCCCTTGCATTAAAACCATAGATTACTTTTTGTTATGTTTTTGCGTGATAGTGTTCCCCATGATGACAGTTATAAAACGCGACTGAAAGAATCGAGTCGCAACGTCAGTTGACATTGTTTAAAATGGTCATTGGCTTTTTCGGCAAGTTAACGTCAGAAAAGTGCCTCTATTGTCCGCTACTTATGCGTTTATATTTACGAAGCCATAACGATTTTCTTGTTCCAGGACCCAGTTAAAACCTTTCAACAGCAGTTTGACATTTTCTTTTGTTGTTGCTGTTACTGTTTTATTGTTTGTCAGCTCGAGCTAAGCGTGAAATTATTTAAAGTGACGTCACATGTGCTTTCAATCAGTCTTTTCGTCCAAGTCTGATGTAATCGCAGTCTGCTAACTTAAACTAATTATGGCCATCAAAACCCCGGGAATACTATCCCTACGAAAGTTTCACAACCCTTTGGAAAAAAAATGCTAAAAAACCTGGTATGATAGGGGCTGTTTTTGGTCCCATTCAAATTCTCTTGAAATTATATTGTTTCTATTGTTTATCATTTGTGTGTATGGGATTAAACAGAAATATGTTTTGCCTTTGTGAATTCTCTGAATAACATGATTTCTGACATGCATGTGTTGTTTCAACAATATTATGGAAACTTGCAAGAAAAATGAGTTTAATAGCTTTTTCTTTAAAGAAATATGACAGTCACAATAGCTTTTGAAAGCGCTTGATAATAGGCTTTTGATAAAATGCTTTAACGTCGGATAGCACTGCCAACCACCTATACATTTTATAATGCCTGTCCAGGTACCCCACCAACTCAATTTAGCAAGTCCGGAGACGCTAACCAAAATATTCCAACAGATCAGAATTAAATGTGTACCAAATTATTCCTTGTGTTCTAACTAAGAAAATGAATACCTACAACATATGTTTATTTTGTCTATGAGCGGAGTTATTGGCGTTTTTATGTTGAGAACGCTGGAAATATGTTCCAAAAGATGCCAGTTCGGTAACAAAAATAAAAATAAACAAAGAGCCCGGTCTCCAGCACATTTTCTATTTTCATGCCATATTAATATATCTAAATTTTGTGTGAAGACAAAATATAAAATATGCTGGAAGCCGGGCTCATATATTTTGAAAGCAGCAAAGGCTACCAAATTTATCATTTTCGTCAAAATCTGCTTGGGGTATGGGTATGTTCAAGATAAAATGCAAAAACGTGTTACTTTTGTGTTTGCTGTTACTTTCTAGGTTCGAACTTTCCAATGTATAAATTTTTCTTACCGAAATAAAACTTTTGAAAAATGAATTTTCAGGGGGCCAAATATGGGCCTTATCATACTATGTCCTTTATTTCTCTCAGTGTACATGTATATCATTGAAAGAAGACTCGCCTTGGCCTATGCATTACAGTTTATGTTGTTTGCTGTATGCAGATAGTATTTAGTCAAGATATACCCATGTTGCTGAAAATAGAAGGTAAAAATGATGCCTACGCATAACCTGACGTAACTGCACATAAGCAAAGTGTTGTTTTGTTTCTGTGCTGTCTTAAGACAGTATTTTATCAGAGGGGTTTCAATTATACAGTTTGAGGAAAACTTTTGACCGATATTTCATAAAGACAAAAAAGTTGCATTTTTTAACCCAGCTAAATCTTAAATTACCTGATTGCTCTATATTATTAGTATATCGTATATACAAAGAAGGACAAAATATTTTTCTTCAAGTAAATGACTTCTTTACCGTTGTTTCCCAAAATATTCTTCCAATCTGTTCATGCTGAAGTCAAAACTGCTTTTAGTGTTTGCCCTAGATAATTAACCAATCAGATCACCCGAATTTTCAAATTTTCAGTAGATTTATTGGTGTAGACTCCTCACTTATCCATGAAGAGAGTCTTCACTATGGTGGCTGGTTTGTGCCATTTCGTCTTTTCGTCCTTTCGCCGCGAAAAAAAGCCACGCGAAAAGACGAAAAGACGAAAAAACGCCATGCGAAAAGACGAAAAGACGAAAAAACGCCAGGCGAAAAGACGAAAAGACGAAATAACGCCAGGCGAAAAGACGAAAAGACGAAACCCGCCACGCGAAAAGACGAAATTTCAGCGCGAAAAGACGAAAAAACGCCATGCGAAAAGACGCCATTTGAAACTCTTAAATTGTCGTCTTTTCGCGTGGCGTTTTTTCCTCTTTTCGTCTTTTCGCCTGGCGTCTTTTCGTCTTTTCGTCTTTTCGCATGGCGTTATTTCGTCTTTTCGCATGGCGTTATTTCGTCTTTTCGTCTTTTCGCGTGGCGTTATTTCGTCTTTTCGTCTTTTCGCGTGGCGTTATTTCGTCTTTTCGTCTTTTCGCATGGCGTCTTTTCGTCTTTTCGCATCACATGTTTGCATTAAGATGTATCAATATATCCTAGTCTAAATGCAATTAATACTTTGAATACTTAGATAGGTGTTTCTTTTTTAAACTGTGTAGACCCTGATCAGAATGCAATCTGTAAACAAGTGTACTAATCACGGTTTGCAGCTTTTGCCGCTTAACTGTTCTTTTAAAAACATTACCAAAAATATGAGGAAAGAAGGTATTTCTACTGAACGGACAGAAAAGAAAATGAGCCGTCCTAATGTTTTGGAGTAAAACACTCCAAACAAGTTTCATCCTATCTTAATTTTGATCTTAAACTGCCTAAAAAGATTAATCACTTGTTGACCATGTAATCTCTCTCAAACTATGGAATATAAACATTGAAACATTGTTGTACTTCGCTGTATGAAAAAATAATAATACGCGATTTTCCCTAATTTGACATACATTTAACTGCAGCTAACCCAAAATTTGAACAAGTTTATAGTTTTCTAAAGACGTGCCAATCGCAGACAGAGCAGAGCCTGATTAGACTTCTCTTTGGCTTACGCATATGTATCCCAATATTTAAGAATATTATGGTATCATTGAACTGCAACCCCAGCCATAATACTTTGTTACAGGAAGTATTTTTAATCTGAATGCACCTCTGTGAGAGATCCATTTTAAATTGAAAATGTGCCCCCTTTCGCCATTTTTACAAAGGGGCACAACTACTGTTACTTCCTCTTCAAGTCTTCTTTAAACGGCAGGGATGGATTTTGCTAGCTCAACTAGGGCAGCTGAAGACCGGACTAGGTGGAAAAGGAGTGTTTTAGAGTCATCTGTGGTGCCCCAACGACCTCACAAGATTATGGGATAGACTAGACTAGACCAGCGGTTACAGTCAGTTCGCCTCCCCCTCCCCCACCCCTCCACACACACATCCTCGCCTCAGTGGTCCTTCAGATGTGACTCTAAACCGCGAGGTCCTGTCTTCATATGACCTTAGAATTGGTGGGACGTTTTGCCCAATTCTCTCGATCTCTCAGTTTGAACAATAATATTGTAACACAGTTTACAAAAAAAAAAAAAAAATACATTAAATGGTAATCAAGTAATAAATTTGGACCATGTTACCATTAAGATCCTAAATCCTAGGACATATGTGTCCTGGGAAAACAGTGGTCTGGTCAGGCTCTGCATTGGTAACCATTCTGCGTATGTTATGATACAGCTCGATATATTAAAATCTACTTGTTCAAATTAAAAAAAAAAAAAAAAAAAAAAACGGTTATTTTATGTAGGATGCACGGAGACACAGGATTCAACATATTTGCATTTGTGCTGAAGGTGAACGGGACCACTCTCAGGGGAAGCAATTTTGCATTTTTGCCTCCTTTCTTAAGGAGGGTCAGCTCTTGAAAGTAGAATTTGGTCCTCTAGGAGCAAATTCATTCCTTTAAGAGTAGACTTATTTAAGAATCTATTTTTCTGTTTGCTTCACTTGCCTATCTTGGGAAGCAAATAGAATGCCACAAAAGTTGTCCCCCTTTTTAAATATGACAGAAGGGGACAGAATGTTCAGTATTAGAGAGGTCTTTCTTGGAGGTGTATACATTCAGCTATATGTGGTCACCTTTATTAAGGGATCACCTGTCTTGAGCAGCCATCTTTTCTTGGTCCTTTGAACCAAAATACAGTGTAAATGAAATGTATTATGGGGTCACCTGTCTTAAGTAGCCACTTTTTGTCCTTCCCTTGGGTGACCCCTTAAGACAGGTTTGACTGTATTTCTCAAAAATGCTTGCTACAACAACGTAATAGGTCTGCCTACGCTCCTGAATGAGTAAATTTGCGTCTGCTAATTTTTAAGTCAACATGGCCCAGATTATTTTAATCAGTAACTGTAATTATTGCCGACTTTTAGCTATCCTAAGTTTTATTTTTCTGTCGGATAAAATAGAGTTTTAGAGGCAAATTCATTTTAATTTTCATAATGCCGCTGCTTGATACTGGTTATCTTGATTATATCTGTGTTTGATCTCAGTCAACAAGGCACAAATTTGTTATTCAATCTAAACGGTACCATACTGACCGAAAATGTTGCCGACCCCACGTTAATTTTATAGTCTATCCTTACAATTTTTAGCTGTCAAAAAGATATATTAAAAAGCATTTCAGTTGCAAATTCTGTGATCAGACTGCTTCTGTAGCTGCGTTTGCAGTAGTCTGATATGAGTCTAAATTGTTTACTCAGACAAGTCTGTCTTAGTATTAGGAATCAATACAGTTATCAATAAAAGGGTATAAATTTGTGTGTCGTTATTTCGTCTTTTCGCCTGGCGTCTTTTCGTCTTTTCGCATGGCGTTATTTCGTCTTTTCGCGTGGCGTTTTTTCGTCTTTTCGTCTTTTCGCATTGCGTCTTTTCGTCTTTTCGCGCCGAAAGGACGAAAAGACGCCATGCGAAAAGACGAAAAGACGAAATAACGCCACGCGAAAAGACGAAAAGACGAAATAACGCCACGTGAAAAGACGAAAAGACGAAATAACGCCATGCGAAAAGACGAAAAGACGCCAGGCGAAAAGACGAAAAGACGCCACGCGAAAAGACGACAAATTAAGAGTTTCAAATGGCGTCTTTTCGCATGGCGTTTTTTCGTCTTTTCGCCCTGAAATCTCGTCTTTTCGCGTGGCGGGTTTCGTCTTTTCGTCTTTTCGCCTGGCGTTATTTCGTCTTTTCGCCTGGCGTCTTTTCGTCTTTTCGCATGGCGTCTTTTCGTCTTTTCGTCTTTTCGCGTGGCGTCTTTTCGCGGCGAAAAGACGAAAAGACGAAATGGCACAAACCAGCCACCATACTTCACCGATAAATCTACTGAAGACTTGAAAATTCAAGTGATCAGAAATGTACAGACTTCTGTGGCTTGTCACGTCTAAAAATAGCTTCAACATGACAGGTCAAATTGATTTAGAATTCGATGTAGATTTCTCGAATGAGCGGTTTTTTTTTCTCATTACAGAGGGACAGATGAAGGGAGTATTTGGCAGAATTCTCCTTAAAGGGCTGGATTTTGTTCTATCATTTTGACCCCCCAAACTAATCCCCTCCAATAAACAAGTGATAAGAAAATCAAAGGCACCTCCTAATCACCTCATTTTTAGGGTCATAAAACAATGTAGTGCTGAAATCACTGCCTGCCTGAGGGGCCCCAGTGGGATAAATTCATGCATCAGTCAAAATGTAAGAGATCAGGACAATATATTCTATAATTTTGAGATATAATTGGCTGATTAGCAGTCAAAGAATACTCAAAATATTAATTTAGAAAAAAGAAAAAGAAAGAAAGAAAAGAAAAAAAAAGAACGAAAGGCAAAAAAAAAAAAAAAAAAAAAAAAAACAGAATTAAAAGAAGAAAAAAAGGAAGAAAGAAAAAATAAATAAATGAAAATTGAATATATTTCACAAATATCTTCATGTATTATCACTAACTACTTTTTTTTTTGTATATTTTTGATATGTTATTTTTAATTTCACTGTCTAAAATCTTATTTACTTTTTTTTATATAATTTCTATTAATCTATTTTTTTTTAGTGAAGTAAGTCAAGTGCTCAGTAATTTAATATATTAGCCATTATTATAATCTCAAGAACAAGAAAATTTGCAAGATTTGAAGATGAAATTTTGTTTCAAGGAGCACTTCAGAGACCCGAAAAATTTCAGTTTAATTAAATTGCGAATCCTGTGTTTTGAGCAGTTTGGTGACATTATACATGTTTTGAAACCTTTTGAAAACAGTGAATTGGTCAAAGTTCATTTGTTTTTATGAGAACTGCCACTGTAGTTTTGTTGGTTATAGACTGTGATTTGTCAATTATGGATTTATCATTATCAATATTTTGTTTCCACAGAGTTTAAAATTTTATTTTCGCTTCTCTAATAATGGATTTTGATTGTGAAAAGGGATAGATGTGAACTTAAGATTTTGTAAACAGAATATATGTATCAAAATTGTTTTTTTCTACATTTAACTTTGAAGAATACTAATGCAAGTAATTAAATCAAGGTATCTCTGATATTGATTTCCCCCATTTCGGGCCTCCCAAAGAGACTGCTGGGGCACTGGTCCAGAGAAGACTGGCTAGCCAGAGAAGATTGTTTATTGGATTAGATAAGGATTACATAACTTACTAATGACAAAAATCCAGGTCTTTAAAAAGTATTTTATGGTTACTCATTAGAACCACCTCGACGAGGCGGTTCTATTGCTATCCATAACATTATTTTTAAATTAAACACATATAAAAACATGTGGATACTTATTAGAATCGCCTCGACGAGGCAGTTCTATGGGTACCCACAGCATTGTTTTAAAGCATGTTGTAGATATTTGTTGGAATTGCCTCGAAAAGGCAGTTCTACTGAACATCCACAACATACGTTTTTCCTGGAGAAATAAAAAAAAAATCCCAAATTATCACAAAATACTCCTCTTATATGTTCCTCTGCAATTGGATGCATCTCGTAGCACAAATCAAATAACTATGATTTGTGTAAAGAGAAGAAAATAATCCTCATTCAACAAAGGAAAATAAAAGTGACCAGCCATGTTTGAGCTCCAAAAACTGAATGAATGGGAATGTGCAAAGTCATCCGAACACAAATCATAAATGACAGCATGACACTCACTCTAGAAGCAGTATTCTAATTATGCTCCTCCTGTCCAAGCTAAATGAAAGCATGGCAAAAACTTTAAAAGCAGTATTCTAATTAAGCCCCTCCTCTTCAAGCTATTTTGGGACTGTCATGATATTGCATCATGTTTTGACGTTGCATCATTACTATAATCTAGTGAATCAAAGTACATTGGAGAGTGGTCATTTGGGGATTTTTTTTAATTTATCAATATTATTTCTTTATTTTTATTTTTTTAACACAAAATATCTCTCAAACAAAGATGATCTAAAAGATGTTTGAAAACAGGGCAGACCTGGATCAGTTTATTATCTGGGGCAAACACTAAGCCGGTTAGAGGCTATGAAGAGAAATCTTTGCAATTAAGAACCTTCCGCTCGCTACGCTCGCTTCAGGTTCTTAATTGCGAAGATTTCTCTTCATAGCCTCTAACCTATACTAAATAGTCTGATAAGTATCTAAACTGATTGCTTACAGTGTAACAGAACGTCTACTGACGTCTACTACTACGAAACGCCCAGTCGAATGCAGCCAATATTTGCACTTTTCTATAGAAACAACAAAACAAAACAGTAACCCTACTAGGTTTCCTAGCGTGAAGCACGTCCATATTTGGTTCATGATATCTCTATAGAATTGCTTTTGATATGGATTACCTAAGCTGCTGGGTCAGGCTCATGGATGGGGCTAGGGTCAATTACTAGGACTAAGCCATTTGTTGTGTTGTTTTTGCTTATAGTTCTAATAAACAATTTATGTAGTAGTACTTAAATGGAGCCCTTCAATGATTCATGGCTAGATTTAAATTCATACTAGTTTACATCATACGAATGCTGCTGCTAACACGTTATCAATCTTCCATATTGTGTTCCTTGTCTAAATGTCTTAATCAGTTGATGGCACTAAAGAGAAAACTCATTCACTCAAACTTAGTCGTAGGACAAAAAAAAACGACCATTTGCAATAATTTCCTGGGTTCGAGGTTATAAAACTTGAAAATAATCTCAAACTCAAAATAAAGCACCCTGATAGGCTGCTTTCGAGCATATACTCGGAAGCAGCCAATCAGTGTGCTTTATTTTGAGTTTGAGAATGTACTCAAGTTTTATAACCTCTGGACCTGATTTCACACAATATTTGAGAGAAAAGACTGAACTTGCCCATGGAATGTTTCAGAATCAATGTGATTGTGAGAAATCCAAAAAAAAAAAAAAAAAAAAAAAAAAAAAAAACACCTCAAAAACAGGTTTTAGGCAACTAATAATTCTGTGTCGGTGACAAGATATGAAGGCAAAAAATGACGATTGTCAGAAAAAGAAAACAAGACCAAAAGACCAACAAAAAAAACAAAAACAAAAAAACAACAACAACAAAAAAGAAAACACCTCCTACTGATACCAAACTACCCTCTTAGAATATCGTAGAGAGAAATGGAAAAACACTGACCAAATCATTTTCTTGCCGAATGACCACTGGGTACACAACATTTAATCAATATTGAACCAACATTGACTCAACTTCATGTTGATTCAACAGGGCGTGCCTGTTGGATGACGTCTTTAGTTCTCATTGAACAGTCGGCTAAAATGCTTCGTCAGAGCTTATGTTGTGTTGTTTTGCCTTTTTTTTATTTGCAAAGTAAATCTTAGATATAATTTGGTTTGAACATTATTTATTTGTATAAACAACATAAATCTTGTATGCCTAGAAATGAATTCGTGCGTAAACCTATGCCAAACAGCATGTATAAGCCAATTATGGGCTATCAAAAAAAATAAAAAAAAAAAAATAAAAAAATAAATAAACAGAAAAAAGTTACAGGAAAGATATAGTACAATTGTATGCCTAGAAATGAATTCGTGCGTAAACCTATGCCAAACAGCATGTATAAGCCAATTATGGGCTATCAAAAAACAAGAAAAAAAACAAAAACAAAAAAAATAAACAGAAAAAAGTTACAGGAAAGATATAGTACACAATATACAGATATAATTTGAGATAGCACAGTAAACACGTCTAAGGATAGATTAAATCACGCCTGACTCGAATAATGTCTTCCTTGTTTTATTTTACATGCACGTAATATAAGTCAAGGTAAAAAAGTTATTTTCAGTCCTTCAGATAGTTTTCATGGAAACATTTTGTTAAATCAGGATTGACGAAAAGGGAAACTTTACTCATGAACTAATTTCATGATATTGTGCATTTAACTCGCATTTTACATCATTCCGTGTACATTAACTGCTGCCACGCTAACAGCTCTGCTAACATTTCATTAGTTATCTCTGATCTGCAAATGACCAGTCAAAACACGTCGAAAGGCGTATGTGGCCTGCGCATTTCATTCGTCTCAAAACAAAGTCATCAAAACGTGACCCAGTTTAAATACACCCGTCTGAAAGGTCCGGCTAGGTTAAGGCGATCAAGGAAGTTTGAAAGCAAATTGATAAGTATAAGGCTTAGAATATTCTCTGTTTCAAGTAAACTGTTCCTTTGCTATAACTGAACCGCTACACGAGAAAACCAACAAAGTGGTTTACGCTCAGCGCAGACTCAGATCAGCCTGGGCATCCGCCCAGTCTCATCAGTCTTCGCTCTCCGCATGGAGGTAGCCGAGGCCCTTAGCTACCCTTTAAGCGCTTAGCGAAGAGTCTGACTGGGCGGCTGCCCAGGCTGATCTGAGTCCTCACTGGGCACACAACCACTTTTCGCGGATATTATCTATTATGCTTTAATTTTATATTGTAAGGTTGTCAAAGAGCCTTTATCATATGACGTCGCTTCTGAGAGTGTAATAAAGCCATGCATTAAAAACGATAATCCACTAGTGGATTAAATATGCAAATTACGTCGTAACGTTATACGTTGACGTCCATTAAAACGTCGCGTTTTAAAATGGCAAAATCGTGACGTTTTAGTGCAAATTTTGCTAATAAAATGCGATTTTAGTGTCATATGATAAATAGAATCTTGCATTCGTGCTCGTGTATTATTGAATTTATTAAACTCGTTGGGGAAAACGATAAGATGCTCGGCAAAGCCTCGCATCTTATCTTTTTACCCAACTCGTTTAATGAATTCAATAATACATGAGCACTCATGTAAGATCCTCTATACACATAAGCAGCACTCAATGCAAAATGACTCTAAATGAACTCATTTGTCCCAAAGGACCAGCAATTATGTAATTTTCACTATCATTTGACTGTCCTTATTTAAACGCTTATCTCAAAGTACATTCATAAATCAAAGTGAATAGCTTGACCACATTTGGTATTTTTCATTGTATTTCAGATCCCAATATCTAAAACTAATGGTACAGAAAAGCAAATTTCTAGAACTGAAAAATTTACTTTGAGATATCGATAGATTGAGATGGATTTCGACTTCGAGATATCAAGAGTTGACTGTATTTTAATGCAACAGGGCATACGGACATATAGTGACATATTTTGTTGCAATTACATAACATACAAGTGTGTTAGGATAAAATTTGTTACCAAGTAATCTTTAAATCTGCAAAAGCAATCTGACAAATACATATGATGACCTGGGTCCAACGAGTGGGTGGTCGGTACGGGTGAAGATGTGAAAATCGGCATTGGGGCATCCTTAAATGAGGGCAAGGGCCTACTGAGCTTGCAGTAGGTGCGGGTGGGGGCTGTTTGGACTTTTTCTTTCGTCTATCTTACGTTTTCCAGAATCTCCCTTTCTGTGGGAGACGGCCCGCCATAGACTGGTTTACTGTCTCAAAGGGTCGTTAAACTCGGAAAAAAAAAAAAAAAAAAAAAAAACGACCAACTAATGTCTATCGCAAATGAGATCCCAGTCTTGTGACAATGGACTAAGATTTCTTGATGACTGTACTTGATCAAGACCTAGCTTGAGGTCATCATATTTCTTGTAAAGGCAACGCAGTTGCTTAAGCTTTTATCATGCATATGCAGCAAAAGTCACCTGATAACAGGGGTATGATAACATGATGTGATATCGTGTCAATGTAGAACTAAACTTGCGCCAATGTTATCAGCCGATGCCTACAGAAGCGATCTCAGAAGACGATTGGCTACATACTGACGTTGGCCGTGATAACAACGTTCGATTGGTTAAATGACGTCACCGACTTGCGTCATAACGCATTCGCGACGTCAACAAGTTCAAATAAAACTGCGTTTACTTTTCTTTTGTTTGACGCTCTTGACACCTGAAAATCTGATGATGCATGATAAATAGGAAACCATGTAAGTGTCTTTTGATATCAAGTTTATCAGGCTCGACCAGAAACACGTCGGACTGGCTCGGCAAGCCTCGCCATTCCTACGCTGTTTCTGGTCTCGCCTGATAAACTTGATATCAAAAGACACTAACATGGTATTCTCTATATATACTAACAATGAGTGGCGTGGCGTTGCATGAAAAATAACCTTATGACCATTTTTTGGCCCAAATCTTCAAAACTTTCCATGAAATCTTATGTCATAGCATTTTCCCATATTTGACCATGCCGCAAAAAAGGTCAAGGTAAACCCAAGGTCATCATTTGAACAGTCTTGGTAGCACTCTAGTACTCCATGCTACTTACCATGTTTCAAAGCCATAGGTGTATTAGTTCTGGAGAAGAATAATATGAAAGGTTTATACCATAAATGGGTGTGGTGGCCATGTTGGACATGTGACATGGACCGTTCGAACAAATTTTTGTTCAATCACCCCCTTGAGGCTCTATATGAAATGTTTACAATTGGCCATTTGGATTTTTGAGAAAATGTTTGAAAATATCAAAATATGAGAGATCTGGGTCAAAGAATGACCTTGACCTCTTGTACTCATAATTCTTCATGACCTCATTAAGACGACTTTGTTGCGCAAACAGGGAATTCTTACCTTTCGCAAAGCAATTCCGGAATTGTCTCTGCGCAATATGAGAATCGGGACAAAGTGAGATTAATTTAGATTTTAGTGCGGTTAACAAATATATTTTTGCATTAATTTGTTTTGTTTGGTCTTTTTTGTAATTATAATTCTGAAAAAATAGAGTGTATGAGCCTGTTGCATTTAAAACAACTTAAACTATGTCTTTTCAAAATTTGTCATCCAGTATTTGCAATAACCTACAAATTTCTAAGTTTTAAAAGGCTGTAATTTTGTCAAATTAATATTTTACTTTTCAAACGGCACATGTACATCTACATATGTCTGCAGCATGTGTACAACATTTCAAATCAACTGCTCAAAACTTTGGAAAGAGTTGATTATACGAGCTTGTCATCCTGTATTAGCCAAAACACGAAAAAAATCTAAGTATGAAGCCGTAATTTCATCAAACAGATTCATCATTTTAAAAGTTTATTCCCTAGTACTCGTATCAAATGAATATTCAATTCTCACTTTGTCCTAAAGATTCCCACTTTGCGCAGACACATTTACCTGTTCGATAAACCACCAAATCACTTGCGCAATTCTAGAATTGTACCGGTACAATTCCGGAATTGTAACACAAAGTGAGAATTCCTACTTTGCACAGGACAATTCCGGAATTGTGCCGATTCCTACTTTGCGCAGAACATATATACCAATTTTTAGGCCAAAATCTTCAAAACTCCCCATGAAATCTTACGTTCTAGCATTTTCCCATAGTTTGACCTTGCCGTAAAAAGGTCAAGGTCAACCCAAGGTCATAATTTGAACAATCTTGATAGTATTGGAGTACCCAATGCTACATACCAAGTTTCAAAGCCATCGGTAAATTGGTTCTGGAGAAGAAGATTTTTAAAGGTTTTTACCATATAAGAGCATGGCGGCCATGTTGATCATGTGACCGAGACTAGTTGAAGGAATTTTCGTTCCCTCAACCCCCTAGAGACTCTATATGATATTTAGTTACAATTGTCTCAGTGGCTTTGAAGAAGAAGTTTGAACTAGTCAAACTATGAGAATTCAGGGTCAAAGGTCAAAGAATGACCTTGACCTATTGTACTCACAAATCTTCATGTGATCATTAAGATGACAGTATTTACCAATTTTTAGGCCTAAATCTTCAAAACTTTCCATTAAATCTTCGTTCTAGCATTTTCCCATATTTGACCTTGCTGTATAATCGTCAAGGTCAACCCAAGGTCATCGTTTTGAATAATATTGATAGTACTGGAGTACCTAATGCTACATACCAAGTTTCTAGGCTATCGGTCCATTGGTTCTGGAGAAGATTTTTAAAGGTTTTACCATATATGGGCGTGGCGGCCATGTTGGTCATGTGACCTGGACTGTTTGTACAAATTTTCATTCCCTCAACCCCTGGAGGCTCTATGTGAAATTTAATTACAATTGGCCCAGTGGATATTGAGGAAATTGTCTACAATTATTGTCAAAATATGAGAGTTCTGGGTCAAAGGTCAAAGAATGACTTTGACCTCTTGTTCTCACAAATATTCATGTACTCATTAAGATGACTGCATATACCAATTTTTAGGCCTTAATCTATAAAACTTTCCATGAAATCTTATGTTTTAGCATTTTCCCATATTTGACCTTGCCGTTAAAAAGGTCAAGGTCAACCCAAGGTAATAATTTGAACAATTTTGATAGTACTCGAGCACCCAATGCTACATACCAAGTTTCAAGGCCATCGGTCAATTGGTTCTGGAGAAGAAGATTTTTCAAGGTTTTTTTATCATATATGAACGTGGCGGCCATGTTGGTCATGTGACCAGGACCGTATGAACAAATTTTCGTTCCCCCACCTCCTAGAGGCTCTACATGAAATTTGGTTACAAGTGGCCCAGTGGCTTTCGAGGAAATTGTCAAAATATGAAAGACCAGGGTCAAAGGTCAAAGAATGACCTTGATCTCTTGTATGCCAAAATTTTCATGAACTCATTAAGGTGATTGTATATACAAATTTTCAGGTCAAAATCTTTTACAATTTCCAAGAAAGCTTATGTTCTAGCATTTTCCCATATAAAAGCTACAGATAGCAAATTTGACCTTGCCGTCAAAAAGGTCAAGGTTATACCAAGGTCATAATTTGAACATTCTTGGTAGTGCTCGCGTAGCTAATGCTACATACCAAGTTTCAAGGCCATCGGCCGATTGGTTCTGGAGAAGAAGATATTTAAATGTTTACCACATGTGGGCGTGGCGGCCATGTTGGTCATGTGACCAGGACCGTTTGAACAACTTTTCGTTCCCCCGCCCCCTAGAGGCTCTATATGAAAGTTGGTTACTATCGACCCAGAGATTTCAGAGGAGAAGTTGTTTGAAAATGTTGACGGACGGACGGGCGGACGACGGAGCCTTACCATCCTATAAGCTACCCCGGAGCCGCTAGCTCAGGTGAGCTAAAAACCAATAAATGAAAATAAATGATCAAACAGATGCTTTTGTGAGATTTTTGTTCATTTGGTAGTATGTTTTCCTGTACAGCTGTTACTTCATCTCTGACATCCGTTACTTGCCTGCACGATATCATTTCCTCACTTGACTTCGAATTGTGAGGTTGGAGATTCGGCTATGGTGCTTGGTAACCGGAGCCTCCTACTAATTTGAATAGCAGGGAAGCAGGGACCTGCTGTGCTTGCAGCAGGTTCGGGTAGGGACTTTTTTGACAATGTGCTGGGTAACTTTCAGTGCCGGTGCCTCCTACTTATTTGAACAGCAGTGGAGCATGGACCTGCTGTGCTTGCAGCAGATGCGGGAAATGACTATGTTGACAATGTGCTGGGTAACTTTCAGTGCAGGGGCCTCCTACTAACTGGAATAGTAGTGGAGCATGGGCCTGCTGTGCTTGCAGCAGATGCGGGTAATGACTATGTTGACAATGTGCTGGGTAACTTTCAGTGCAGGGGCCTCCTTCTAATTGGAATAGTAGTGGAGCATGGGCCTGCTGTGCTTGCAGCAGATGCGGGTAATGACTATGTTGACAATGTGCTGGGTAACTTTCAGTGCAGGGGCCTCCTTCTAATTGGAATAGTAGTGGAGCATGGGCCTGCTGTGCTTGCAGCAGATGCGGGTAATGACTATGTTGACAATGTGCTGGGTAACTTTCAGTGCAGGGGCCTCCTACTAACTGGAATAGTAGTGGAGCATGGGCCTGCTGTGCTTGCAGCAGATGCGGGTAATGACTATGTTGACAATGTGCTGGGTAACTTTCAGTGCAGGGGCCTCCTTCTAATTGGAATAGTAGTGGAGCAGGGACTTGCTGTGCTTCGGCAGATGCGGATAGGAACTGTTCATTTAGCAATTTATTTTGTTCTTTCTTCGACTATCATTGCTCATCTTTTCTCTTCTTTCTGGGAGACGGCCCGATATCGACTGGAATACTGTCTCAAAGGGTCGTTAAACCCTAAACAGCCAACCAATCAACCTTCGACTTACAGTGATGTGTTTATAAGTTTCATGAGGGCCATTTTCTCGTTGGCAAAGTTTTTGGTTCTATGCGCTCGTGAATTCGATTTGTAGCGGTGTGTTTCAATGCATTTGTGTTACATAAGTACTGAACATAGCGGCATCACTCTCACGTGCGCAAACTTTTTAGTCCATGCGCCCGATAAGGGCATCTCAAACGCTTTCGGTTTCCTTTCTTTTCCTTTCCTTTCTTTCTGGCTTTTTCTTTTCCTTTTCTTGTCATCTCAATATGTTCTTTATGGTAAGGATATGAACAAATGTCACACTAAAATGTCTATTTTACTCTTGGTTCAAATCACATTTAGCTTATTGTAAATTAGTATTTGAAGTATGGGATACAGATTCACAAAAGTCATATGACTTCCTTCTGAATCCCATTTGTATAACTTAAAAATATGTAACCATGTATTGATATGCTTGTACATTGTAATTGTTTATACAAATAAAGTATTGTTTAAACTAAACGCTTTTTCTGTATAATATTTGAAATTACAGTTTTATGTAGATATTTTATTTGGCCATATTTTATGTGGTGTTTGTGATTTTTTGTTCATTTGTTTGTATGCTTTACCTGTATGTATGTGTGAGTGTTTTAACTCTGAAGAAGGCGTAAAGCCGAAAGCGCATAGTTAAAATTAGCCTAGCCACTAGGCGAAGAAGTTATATCAGTCACCATTTTATTTTCCCAGTTCCTACATCTAGTCTATACTGTTACCTAGACTTAACCTTTTGAGTGCCAAGCGAAAAACGGATAGGGCCTAGTGCCAAATTTGCAACGTCATGACGTTAACGGCCAATCAACATTTCAGCATTACGTCTTGGCGTTAACGCGCTTATAAAATTGGCGCACTTAGTGACTTGACGTATGCTTTTGAATCGATCGGTTGACTGTAAAGGCTCCACCATTCAACTCCTTAGTCGTCTAGATCTCATTTTATATTAACTTTTGTGTCAGTCTAGCCTTATCTTCAAAGCGTGATCGTCAGCCTTTTTTCTGTCGGGTCAGTCTGCGTATCCTATTCAGACCTTTCCTATGTCGCTATAAAACTTTCAAGAAACCATGGTTTGTACAATATGGCAGACTCTTGTCCGACTTGCGACGAAACTAGACTTCCGCAAACCTACATGTTTTCCCTCTTATGCACTTGAACTATTTGTTGCTCATACCATTTGGCCGAAAAAAAAATAGGAAAGAAAACATTTTACAATCTTACGCATAACTTGCTATTGCTTCCACATTGCGATCGAAATGGCGAGATAGATCTAAGTGAAATGCAAAACGAAGAAAAAAGATAACGGCGTAATTGCAAGATAAAGAAATAATAATAAAAAAATAATAAAAAATAAAAAGAGAAAAATGTTTCATCTATATAGCAATTATGCCGTTTGAAAGAAATATTATTATTGCTATTGTTTTGTTATACCAAGAATGATATGAGCGAGAGTGCCATACTTGAAAAACAAAAAAAATCTCATTAACCGTACCTACAAATGGGACTACTAACAGGAGAAACAACAACATACGTAATAACGATAATATAATATTACTTTTATCATAATTTTCAGACTTTTAATAGGAGAGTTACACAACGGTCCATCAATATGACGACAATAAAACTTAAATAGATAGATAGATAGATAGATAGATAGATAGATAGATACAATGTAAAAATTTTCCGTAGATTTTACGGTAGAATACCTGGCAACCAGCTGCCAGTCTATTTCCTGTTATTTTTACGGGCGTCTGCCTGTAAAATTGTTTTTTAGAAATCACAATTTAGTAGAGTTATGCTTACTGACCGCACTTAAAAATACCTTTATAGTGTTGAAGGGCTATATGACCAAAACAATACCTGTCTTATTCTACTCTATACTCTGCGTGAGGATTCCGCCAGAATTACGGGCGCCCGTAAAAATAACAGGAAATGGACTGGCAGCTGGTTGCCAGGTATTCTACCGTAAAATCTACGGAATTATTTTACAGTGTAGATAGATAGATAGATAGATAGATAGATAGATAGATAGATAGATAGATATTCAGTTCTTATAGCCCAACTGCACTTTGAGGATACAAAATGTATAATACAAATAGGGAACGGTATATAGAACAACCGATGTTAAACCACCCTATCAGAGTACATGTACTTCAATGAGAAGCAACAGTAAATCTTCTCAGTAAACATCTGCATATGCAAACCATGAAATATCTTGCAATATAATTTTCATCCCGGAAAGCTCATATCCCAAATTTGAACTGAAACTTAGATATTTCAGGATTTCTATATTTCTTTTTTCGTGAAGAAAACTTCGAATTACAGTCAACTCTGGATATCTCAAAGTTGAAGTTCATTTCAAACTTTTGATATCTCAAAGTAAATTATCTAGTCTAAGAAAATTTACTTAGAGATATCAGTAGTTTGCGGTAGCATGAGTTGTAATGTAAATTAAAATAGAAAACTAGTCCAAACTATTATCTTTGATTATCAGAGCGCACTTTGAGATATCAGTATTCGAGATATCGAAAGTTGACTGTATGCTAGAGAAAGAGTCCTTAAAATTTCTCCATCTCATCTCAAACAAAACACTTTTAACTGTGCAAAAATTGTGAACAAAAAAAGACAAAACCCTTGACCACTACATACAAGTATTAACTTGAAATTCAGAATATAAATTTCAAATAAACTGTCACATACGAGCGTATTTACGGTAAATGGGCAAACCTGAAGGGGGAATTTGCGTCAGTTCAGTCTTTGCCCCCTCCCCCACCCCCGCTCCCTACTCAGCATTATGAGTCAACTCATTAAAACAACAATCTCTCTCCTTTAGCATGAAGTCGCGAAAGTTGCCTTCTACTGAGAAAATGGCGAACAATCATGTAGGTGTACCCATACACCATAAGAAATTTTGTTGTAATTTCAACGTTGAAATACGAATATATTTGACTCTTTAGCACTGTGTGTGTGTGTGTGTGTGTGTGTGTGTGTGTGTGTAAAGCTACACTGTAAAAAAAATCCGTAGATTTTACGGTAGAATACCTGGCAATCAGCTGCCAGTCCATTTCCCGTTATTTTTACGGGCGCCCGTAAACATTGACTGAATCATCACGCAGAGTACGGTAGAATAAGACAGGACCTGGTATTATTTTGGTCACATAGCCCTTCAACACTATACAAGTATTTTCGAGTGCGGTGAGTCAGCATAGGTCTATCATATCGAGATTTCTAAAAATGGTTTACAGGCAGACGCCCGTAAAAATAATGGGGAATTGACTGGCAGCTGGATTCCAGGCATTCTACCGTAAAATCTACAGTATACACTGTAAAAAATCCGTAGATTTTACGGTAGTATACCTGGCATCTGGCTGCCAGTTAATTCACCTGTCTGTAGATCATTTTTGGAAATAACAATATAATAGGGAACCATGTTAACTGGCCACACTTAGAAATTCCTTTATAGTGCTGAAGAGCTATATGACCAAAACAATACCTGGCCTATTCTATCCTACTCTGCGTGATGATTTCTAAAAGTTTTTCGGGCGCCCATAAAAATAACGGTTAAAGAACTGGCAGTTATTCAACCGTAAAACCTGCGGAAATTTTTACACTGTAAAGAGGCGTAGCCAGAAGGACTGTCCCCACCCCCCCCCCCCCCAAGGGTCAACTATTATCGGAAACAAATTCTTTTTCATAGAAGGCCCTATTTTAAGAAAAGCTTTTTTATCCAGGGAAGAAAAGAAGTCACAAAAGTTTTTCTCCTTTGTAAAAATAGCGGATGAACATGGAGCTGTACCTTCTCACCTTAACGTGACTGGCTATATACCATTCTGTGTCGGCTATCTTAAAAGGAAGACAACTTTAGCAGAATGGCATTTGCGCCTCCATCCCCTCGTCCCTTATAGGTAAATTCATTCAATGGGCGTGGGAGGGGCGAGGAGAAAAAACAAAAAAAAACAAAAAAAAAAAACTATTCTTCAACTGGGAAAATGAAAATAAGAAAATTCGTTCCATTGGCTCCTAGTCCTGTATACGAGTAGTCAGCTGTTTGCATATTGGGAGCTGGTGGATGCATTCAGGTATACTGTTAAAAATATCCGTTGTTTTTTACGGTAAAATAACTGGCAACCAGCTGCCAGTCATTTTACCGTTATTTTTACGGGCGCCCGTAAAAATTGCAGGAATCATAAAGCAGAGTGGGACAGAATAGAGCAGGTGTCGTTTTGGCCAGATAGCCCTTCAACAATACAGAGTTATTTTCGAGTGCGGCCAGTTAACATAAAACTTCCATTTCGTGATTTTCAACAATGTCTTACAGGCAAACGCCCGTAAAAATAACGGGAAAAGGACTGGCAGCTGGTTTCCAGTTATTCTACCGTAAAATCTACAGTTATTTTTTACAGTGTATAACTCCTAAAATGGAAAATGTTTGCTTCAGCAAAGTTTTAAATCTGGCTATGCCTCTGGGGTATGAAGCCTTGAACGTACCAGAACGGATAATGCTTTGCATAATCTTGATCAGGCTTTTCCTCCTGGTAGTTCCCTCGTCCCTTACCTCCCACCCCCTCACACACACACACACACACACACACACACACACACACACACACACTCCCGGAAAAGTGACTATGATTCTTTTTAATAGTAGAATTTTCCACCTGAAAAAGTGGCTTTATAGTAAAATTCACCCCGAGCAAACTTTCTACTGCACTTTTTTTTGCAAACCCGTTTTACCCTCTAAAGTGGAGTTTACTCTGGTAATACGGTTGCAGGAAAGCATATTACATGCTTGAATTTTCTGCACCCCTATGAGGGAAAAAGTGGCTCTATCCACCATATAATCGCCTCTCTATAGTCATTTTCCGGAGGGTAAGCAGGGAAACTACTCTCTGGCAGCTCTTCCCTTTATATATTTTTGCTCTGTAAAGAAAGAAGAAAAAAACGTAGCCTTTACGGCCGTCCGTAAATATTTGCAAGAATCATCTTGCAGAGTAGAGTAGAATCGGACCAGTTTTGTTTTGATCACATAGCCCTACCATGATTTCTGCCGGCAGACTGCTGTAAAATATGGCAAATGCCAGCCAAATGTCAGTTATGTTACCGTAAAATCTACGGATATTTTTACCGTGTGCAACCAGGGTAATGGCTGCATTACCTATTCCAAAAGCAAGCGCAAAAGGAAAAGGAAGTATTCAAACAATTTTTTTTTTCAACCATATTACACGTATATGATGTTAACATTAAGTCTATTACGAAATGAAACTCAGTGAAAACAGGAGGTATGTGCCTCGGTAACTCAATGAATTAAGCGCTGACCTGGTCATCTAATGGTTCTGGGTTGGATTCCCGCTGGAGGCGGAAATCTTTTCAACCATAAACAGGGTTTCACTGCATACAGCGTTTCATTATCACCCATTGTCCTGATATGACAGGAATACCACCAAAGAGGACGTAATTAATCTATCCATTAGGCTCTGTAAACTGTAGGCCTACTGGGACGTTACCTGTTTGTCTGGCGGCAATCTCCCCTATGAGGTACTTTGTCATAAAAAGGTTTAAGTAGTGGATCGGTCGGAAATTCCTTGCAAACATGTCTTTGGGCCCTGGTTGTTGAAGAAAATTAACCGCAACCTCTGGTCCAGGTGGTAAAACCCTAAACCAGATGCCTGCGATAATCTAACATACGTAATGACGTCTTCCTACCTTATGACGTTATTGTACGTGCGTAAATGACGTCGTGTATGTAGACAAATTACGTCATAACCAGACAATATTTTCCTCTTTTCTTGCCTTTTATCGCTAGAATAATTCTTATTTTACAACATGTATATTTCTAAGAGCATAAATTTGCCGAAAACGCATTTTCTTTATTACCTGTATACAGTGGCCCAAAAGTGGCCCGTTGGCACTCAAAGGATACCATGTAGTGGCCCAAAAGTGGCCCGCTGGCACTCAAGGGGTTAATGTATATGAGTCGCGACAGGACAAAACCAACAATGTGGTTGTTCGCCCAGTGAAGACTCAAATTACACTTCTATAAATCTCAGAAAAATTAAGTTCATTGCTTATATTTACATTCATTTCAATCAAAACCTCGACGAAAAATCATTTATAAGCGCTGAAATTGAAACAGTAAAACGTGTACACGCAGTTTTTCTGCTAGCAGCGGAACAGCGTGAATGACGTCATGACGTCGCCGATGTCCAATCAGACAGTAGAGAGTCATTGTTTATTTTGACGTCATTGACGCCGCGTGGCTCAATATAATTATTGGAATGTAAACTACATTAGGTTCCAATGGTTTACTATAGGGCTTTTCAGTAAATACACCAAGAATGTAAATATATGATAGCAATAACAGTGACAATGTACAATAACACCGGCATGCTTATCCGATTTTGATCGAGTAACAATATTAAAAACAATGTTTATGTAAAAGAAGTTTTTTTTCGTCAACAAAGAGGGTCAACCCTGTGGTCAACTGTACGTTTAAATAAAATTATATCTGTATTCTGTAACTGAATTACCTAGCTGCCTCTGTATCTTGAGCAGTCTTCAAGAGCTGCTTGACAGAATTCCTCAGGACTTTTCTCATTTGATTTTCTGTCAGTATGGCTAACTGGGCAGAGAGCTGGAAAAAGGAAAGAACTGATTAGCCCACATGGTTCCAAGAACTAACGGTAACTTTGATATGAAACATGTATCAAGTTAGCTGCTCATCTAATCATTAAAGGTCGTTAAACTAAGAGACTGCTTTGAGGTTGAAAACGAAAAAATTCAGCAGAAACAGAAGCTGAGGTATTTAGCCTATAATGTCAAAATTTGAAACTTGGTTAATTTAAAGTGTACTTAACATCTTTAACCCTTAAAGTCTCCATAGCCCTACCTGCGACAAAACGTCTAAACTAGCTTCAGCTTTCACGTTTGGTGATAAAATATGGGATGATGTGCATATATTGAGTCATTTAACTGGCAAATAGTAGGGGGGAACATTTTTATGAAAAAACGCCAAATCGCTCCACAGAATACTTTTCTGGTGCCCGTCGAGCGATGGAATATAAACAAAAGTCGGACAATGAATAGGGCCCCAATTTCTGTATATTGTATTTTCACCATTTTATTCAAGTTGTTGACATCCAAAGTAGGTATATCTAGATGCCAACTAAATGACCCAAATCATTTTTCAAAACTTTATGGGAACTCAAACATGTTTTATTTGTTTGACGAAACTTTGGTGAGACATCACGATAAAATACGTCATCCTGATAGAGCAATGGAGCCTTTAAAGCGCCAGAAACAAAACTGTTGAATCGGCAAACAGCGTAGAGCCAGATGAGGCGTTTCAGTATGTATGCATCTTGGAAGACTAGGGAATTTTATCTCGGTCATGTCAGACGCTGGTAGAATTGTGAAGATTATACAGAAACTATAGAAGAACCACGATTTTGGTCGGACTCGAGCCCAAAGCCTCTGGAAAATTTGTCTCGACCAACAAGATTAGTAGATTAAGAAGAATGGGTACATGTATCTCCATATTTCCCGCCATTTTTACAAAGGGGAATTACTTTCGTGGCTTTCCTGCTTGCTTTCCATGCTGATGTTTTTATTCCAAAAAGGGGTCTTCTCTTAACGGAAAGAATTTGCTCTTCATTCCTTTAAGGATTGAGCCCATTTGAAAATGGAGGCACAAATAAAATGGGAGGATTACTTCTCCTGATAAAGTACTCATTCGTCTTCTAATATAATTTTGAACATTTAAAAATATTTGCTTGTTTTGTTCATACGACAGTTCACTATTCCCATACAACAGTACATTAAGCGTTGGTTCACACATTTCAGACACAGCATCGATCAATTCTTGTCTTATATCAAGATACCGAGTACAAGCAAAAAAGTAATGTTTGGTGTCCTCATTCACCCCACAAATGCATGACGGACTGTCAACTATATTTTTAGAAAACAGATGACTATTTAAGGAGCTGCAGTTTGTTCGAAGTCTCGAGTGATAAATCTGCCCAAGGCGGTTGCCCACGTTAAAGAACGACGGCGGCTGCGTTAGATTCGCGTTCAACTGATATTTAAATGAGGTTATAGTAGTAGAGTTGCGAATAACTGGAGATAGCTCATTCCACTCGCGTATTACTGATGGCAAAAAGGAGTTAAAATACTGCTGTGTATTAGAATGGATAGTTTGCAAATCAGCAGCATTACGAAGACTGTATGACGATACGCTTCCGACTGTTGGGGGGACGAGCGAACATAAATAATCCGGACATAATCCATTTGTCATTTTATAAAATAGAATAAGTTTGTGTTTACGTCTTCTTGAAGCCAGAGGTTCCCATTTAATTTCGCTGAGAAGAGAATTGATCGAAACCAGCTTTGTCGCTCCTGTAACTATGCGCGCGGCTTCATATTGTATTTTTTCAAGCTCATTAGATTCATACATAGTACAATTATTCCAGACTACATCTCCATATTCGAGCAATGGTCGGATAAAAGAAAAATATATAATTTGAAGGGATTTTCTATCTAACTGGAATTTGAGTTTGCGCATAACGTTTATCCTTGTCCAAGCTTTAGCTTTTATATGTTCAAAATGGTCATGCCAAGTGCAGTCACTACTAAATACAAGACCCAAATGTTTATGAATATTTACTTCAGCAATTGGTTGATTATTCATACAGACAGGAGGATGATATAGTCTGTTGAGCTTTCTTGAAAATAATAATGATTCAGATTTATTAGGATTGAAGGTAACAAGCCAGTTTGTGGCCCACGTATATACTTTCGAAATATCAGAATTGAGAAGTTGTGCTGTTTCCAGCGGATCATCGACTATAATATATAAACTGGTGTCATCTGCAAAAAGTCTTATTGAACAATTAATATTTTCAACAATATCATTTATACATAAAAGAAAAAGTAACGGACCAAGTATAGAACCTTGAGGAACACCAGCTTTCAGAGTGGACAGGTCAGAAGTTGCACCAGGAAATACAACCTGCTGTTTTCTATTACTCAAGTAATCAGTAAACCATTGTAACAGAGATCCAGATATGCCTACAGTACGAAGTTTGAAAAGCAGCCCTTCATGCCACACTCTATCAAAGGCTTTACTTACATCAAAGAATATAGCTCGCACTTCTTTGCCATCGTCAAGTGCTTTGCAGAAGGTATTATAGATATCTACAAGTTGGTTTACAGTAGAATCTCCCGGCACAAAGCCAGATTGAAGTGTAGACAAAACTTCGTGTTCATGAAAAAAATTAAAGACGTATTTGTGTATAAGCTTTTCAAGAACTTTACCAATAGTACTGAGGAGAGAAATGGGTCTATAATTTGATACATTTGACGGGTCGTCTTTTTTCAGAACGGGGGTTACATTTGCTAATTTCCAAATGCTAGGTATTTTACCACTGGCAAGAGAAAAATTAAAAAGTTCACATAACGGAAATGATAACGGATGGGACAGTTCTTTCAGCAGCCTATTATTAATATGATCTGGTCCAGCAGCTTTACCAACTTGGAGAGAGTTAAGAATAGATTCTACTTCGTGGGGTATTAAAGTGATAGATTCAAGAGTCGAATCAACCCGAGGGATGAACTGTGGTAAAAACGCATTACCATCATCAAGTATTGTTTGTTCAGTAAAAAAATTATTCAGTAGATTATCTTTTTCTTTATCGTCTGAGTAAATTTTTCCATCAAGGTTAAGTGGTGGTACTGAGGATGTTCTAGAGGGTTTGATAAAACCCTTCAGCGTCCTCCACCAGTCTTT
Source organism: Ctena decussata (assembly GCA_963989385.1). NCBI lineage: Eukaryota > Metazoa > Mollusca > Bivalvia > Lucinida > Lucinidae > Ctena > Ctena decussata. The sequence goes on along the minus strand of OZ022504.1, from coordinate 38,973,960 downwards.
AGGTCCGGTACTACTGCTTTTTAATTTATCTGATAACTTGTCAAGTTGTAGTTTTTTCGATTTGCGAATTTCACCAGTAACCTTATTTCGAATCTGCTTATAACGTTCAAAGTCATTCATATTATTAGTCCTTTTATATTTATCAAATAAACGTTTCCGTTTCCTCATAAGTTTCTTTATTATATTATTCAGCCATGGTGGGTCTGATTGTCTTACCTTAATAATTTTATTGGGTATATGCCTACGAGCAAGTTCTGTTATGCGATTTGTTACATTATTTGCATATGTATATTGTAAAATCTAAGCGATTTCAGATTCAGTAAGTAGACAAATCATATTCAACGCGTTGACGAAACAACGCAAACCTTCATTGTCTTCTAGAAGCGGTCTAGTTTTTCCTGTTTATCTTCTGCTTATCTAAGAGTCTTACTTATATCTTCAACCATCAACGTTTAAGTTAAGTAACATAGTAACACCATTAGGAACTTTGGCGAGAAATATAAAGTTCAACAATTTGCAATTCCAATAGCAATCTATGTCTTACATTATTGTAATAGTTTATGCACTTACCACCGTCCACTCCCCGTGAAGAATTTTCTATTAAGAAAGTCTGCAATGTCCAAATGCCTTTTCTTATACGATTATTAACAGTGCCTCATTCCATCCAAATCACTTATACAGTAATTATATTATGTTGGCATCTTGGGATACAGATTTAGATAAGTCTGTTGACTTTTTTCTGAATCCCATTTGCATATATTATTTGTTGTTTGTAATAGTACAATTGCTGTTTGTATGTATATGCGAATAAAATATTGTTTTAAAAAAAAAAAAAATTCGTCTTCTAATGGAGCCCATACGTTTTCCCTATAGGGTCACTTACAGTTTTGAGTTGGTCTTGTATCACTTGTTCCCGGTCTACAATCTTCTTACTAGAAGACTCGACCTGTTGAAGACCCAACTTGTTCAGCCGGACTCTGGTGTAGTGAAAGTGGAACCGGTTGTCGTCCTTGTCGGTTCTGTCCTCAAACGGGATATGACGAAACTCGGTCATTTTTGTCTCACTTTCTTCTATTTCTGACTCAAGCCTGTTGAAAGCCTGAAAATACCATTACATCACACTCAAAATTCTTTGACGTCATCAGCAAGTTTAGGCAATAACACATCTTGTCCTCCCAGGGTATAAAACACAATGATTGCACCTGTCATCTGTAACCGCGCACATACTCACTGAACCGTGGCCCAGAAGAATAAAGCACATGCACACACAACAGACTACCGGTATGCAAAAAAAAAAAACGATTTATATACTTGCACTGTGGGAAATAACTATACATAAATTTGCAAAATTATAGCAGACAATGGAGCAGAAGACATACGCACTTGTAAAGCACAACAGGCATTGGAACAGAAGGATTACGCACAAGTTTGCAAAGCTGTAGCGGACATTTGAATCATAGGATTACGCACTTGCATAACTACAGCAGACATTGATCGCACAAGTTTGCAAAACTATAGTCGCCAATGGAACAGAGGGATTACGCACTTGCGACACTAAGGCACAGACACTGGTTTAGAATAATTACGCACATTCAAAACTATACCAGGCATTGGAACAGAAGAATCACGCACTTGAAAAACTACAGCAGACATTGGAACAGAGGAATTGCGCACTCGAAAAACTATAGCATACATTTGAATAGAAGACTCACGCACTGCACTTGCAAAAACATAAGAGAACTTGCAAATGAAGGATTGTGCATTTGCAAAAGCATAATAGACACTGGAACACAATTACGTACTTTCAAAAGCATACCAGTCATTGGAACAGAAGAACTGCTCACTTCAAAAATATAATCGACACTGGAACAGAAGAATCGCGCCTTTCAAAAAGCATACCAGACATTGGAACAAAGGCATCACACACATTGGAACAGGATAAATGCGCATATGCAAAAGCATAAGAGACACTAGAACAGAAAAAAAATGTTCATTTGCGAAAGCATATTAGACGGAGGTTAAGAACTACGCACTTGCAAAAACATGATACCGGAACAGAAAAGTTGAGAATTTGCAAAAACACAATGAAAAATCCAGTAATTGCACTGGCATAATAGACACTGGAACAGAAGCGTTATGCGCTTGCAAAGGCATAACAGACAGTGGAACAGAATAAATTTTGCAAAATTTTGCAATACCCTTTTCAACAGAGGAATAAAAGACTTACGCAATTACAAGGGCATAATGAAAGAGGAATAGAAGCAAAATTATTCACTTACAAAAGCATTACTTTCAAACATTTTCACACATTTCTCATGCTCTTTCTTTAAAAGGCTTTGGAGTTGTAATTTCTTGTTCAAATTATCTCTCACATCTTCATGAAATCTAAAATAATGATAATATTAAACATAGCTTAATGATAACGATAGTATATAGAACATTATTATAATAATGTAAGTAAAGACGTATAAAAACAAAATGATCAGGAACTGAAATCGAATTCCAAATGCCAACCAGGACAAGTGATGGGAAGGAAAACACAATAAAGTAGTAAGAGAATGACGAAATGAATAGCTATTTCCCAGGCTGGTGGTCATGAACTAACCATAACCAAACATAAATATATTAGGCACACACAAGTCATCTGTTTTACCTAGTTTGTATTACTTACATACGTAAAGCTTACATCAGCACCAAAGAGGACAAATAGAGAATTTGAAGATCACTGATATGCGGCCATAACAAATAAAAACATCTATAAACCACAACGAAAGCACCGCCTGGAACTGTCAGTAATAGATTACTGGAGAGTGGGGGAAGGGGACACGTATGAAATAACTAAGAAAATAGAGAGAGAGAGAGAGAGAGAGAGAGAGAGAGAGAGAGAGATATTATAAGGGACAACACGGCGATTAGTCCCCACTGGACCACAGTTCTGAACTATGAGTAAGAAAATAGAGACAGAGAGAGAGAGAGTCAGAGAGAGGGTACTTTCATGTCTTGTTTGGGACTTGAAAAATCCACGGAGACAATTTTCTTGCTTTTGCCATTTACTGAGTGTAAATGAAACACCAGGTCTTTCAAAAGGTCAAACAACCCATTTAGGTAGGACAGGCCTGAAAATGGAGCTGTTACAGTTTAAGATGATTGGATACACTTTTAAAGGGAAGCAACGCTGCCAATTTCATTTTTTCTCCCTTCTTGAAAGGGCCAACACTTAAAGGAAAGAATTTGCTCCTCTAGGAGCAAATTCTTCCCATTAAGTGCAGACCCCTTTTGGGTAAGGTTTTGTTACCAGTTAAACCACGGTAGAACCGACCCAAGACGTCCCGGTGAGGGTGTCAGGTGCAAACCGTCTGAACGTCTGAATTGCTATTATTCACAAACATTGAATCAACCTCGATTCAACGCCTTGGTTGATTCAATGTTGATTCAACTTTCTGTGCCCAGTGGGAATGGAATCACCCCTTGCTATATCGTATATTGAGCCGCGGCGCGCAAAAGGGTATTTAATGCGTATGCGAACAGCAAAGGCTTAGATCAATCAGCGCATCCGCGCATTCTGATCAGAGCCTTTGTTATTCGCCACATCAAGTGTGGACCCTAAGGAATATACAGACACAAAATGAGGGCTGTAGCTACACGACTGCTTTGAGTAGTGACTGTTCGCAAATGCTTTCAGACCCTTTCATTTACGACTCCGCGAAAAACAGAATGCCAGAACAGAATGTCAGAACCCTCTAACACGGAGAGGGGACGAACAGCCAGCATTGGTGCCAGGAATGCGCAACCATGGATTGGTTCTGGGGAGCATCGTTCTGGGAAGCATCGTTATGAGAATTGGGAAAACATGTCAGTACCAACCTGGAATCGGTCTTGTGTATGCTAGAGTTCTCATTAATGAGACCATGATATCGACTCCATGTTCTCTCTGTCTTACCAGTGAATCTACCATGGCGGAGAAGAGTTCGAATCTTGCCAATCTGAAAATAAATGTATACGGTATCGTAATAACACGACATGACAAAACCAACAAAGTGGCATGTGCGCCCAGCGGCAACTCAGATCAGCCTGGGCATCCGCCCAGACTCATCAGAGTCATCGCTGTGCGCTAAAAGTGTAACTAAAGGTCTAACTCCATGCCGACAGCGAAGATTTTAATTAGGTTTGTGCGCCTTTAGCTCCCAAACGGAATAAAAGCTAAAGCTGAAATAGCCTTCATTCTATTTCACTTATTTGTGTCAGAGTCTTCCCGTGGCGCACATACAACTTTGTTGGTTTTGTCATGTCGAGGTTCATATGGAGACATCTTAACCACTCGCTGCGATAGTTCTTAAAAAAATGGAACAATGTTTTTAATCAACGGTTGGACTTTACTTTGCAACTTATTCAATATAACAGTATTACAGAGAGAGAGAGAGAGAAAGAGAGAGAGAACCCGTTAACTGCGACAAAATTGAAAAGTGAATTTGCAAACAGCGTAGAACCAGACGAGGCGGCTTATAAAGAGCTGCCTTATCTGAATCTATTTTTTTTGGCCTTCTAGTCTATGATATAGCGTGGACGAAACATCCTTTAAAAAAATTTAGGCCTCAATTTTGTCGTCGTCTTTTTAATGAAGCCTTTTTTCCAACATTTTTTATAACGGAGTGGCTATTGCCAGTCGACTGGCAATAGCGATTTTACGTTAAAATCGCTATTGCCAGTCGACTGGCAATAGCGATTTTACGTTGAAATCGCTATATTACCAGTCGACTGGCAATAGCGATTGCAACGTAAAATCGCTATTGCCAGTCGACTGGCAGCAGCGATTTTAATGTAAAATTGCTATTGCCAGTTAGTTTAAGTTTTGATCCAAAAAAGGCATACACTACTTATCAGCAAGCAATGCTTGTGAATGTTTAAACTTTGTATTTGTTGTTGCACCCTCATTGTTGCAGCAGCATGTATGTATCTCACCAACAAACTGCAGTGTTGAATATAGGATTAGTTTACTCAAGTCTAATAACTTAACGTACTCCTACTGCGTTGAAATCTGAAATCCACGAGTATACTGGAAAGGAAGTTCTTTTTAATAATTTTATCTTATTTTTGCAGGCCTTTGGATTATGCTAATATGATGTCACGAAGGCTTGAAAGATGTAGGAACATGGGCATAGGTTTGAGCTGAAAATCATTTTTTTGCATGCTGCTACTGCTGCAACGACATTTTATTCTCTTTGGGTCTCTATTACTTTACATGTAACCAATCAAGCAATCGCCAACGCTGCAGTCGGCACAAGAAGTAGTCTGAAATCTAGATTTGCTATTAAGAAGAAAATTCCAGAAGGCTAGGGTTCGAACTCACGCAAGCTGCGTTTACTTGGCTTGGCCATACAGAGACAGCGGTCATACATTTTGCGCAACCACGTCATTAGTCGAGGTTAGCTCAATGAAAAATAAGTAGACTAACCATCTCGGCCCCACCTAGAAATAAATTCCTGGACACTTCGGCCCCTAGTCACTTCGGCCCCTAGTCATCTCGGCCCCATAACCCTAGTCACTTCGGACCTAGTTTGACAAATTCAAATAGTTTCTATATTTGTATATATTTTCACTTTTTTGCCTATTGGGGGATGGATTCAACCCAGACCGCTACCGTAGCAGGCCAGTGCTTACCACACTGAGCTACAGGAGCTCCTAGATAAGCATATTGCCACAATTCCTTACTAAGCAAAAATGAAATAAAACGAATTAAATAAACTTGTTATTTCGCAGAAGTAAAATATCTGTGAAGGCACACTTACTATAAACTTAAAATGGGATGCAACATTTCAGCTTCAAATTTACAATTAGGAAATGGGAAGAAATACTAAAAAAAAAGCTGGCAATAGCGACTTCTCGTCAAAATCGCTATTGCCAGTCGACTGGTAATAGCGATTTTTATGTAAATTGGCTATTGCCACTCGACTGGTAATAGCGATTTTAACGTAAATTGGCTATTGCCAGTCGACTGGTAATAGCCATTTTGACGTGAATTCGCTATTGCCAGTCGACTGGCAATAGCGATTTTAACGTAAAATGGCTATTGCCAGTCGACTGGCACTAGACCTTTCCTTTTTATAAATATTCACAAGCTGTCAACAACGTTGCTGTTGAGACAGAAATATGTTTGTTTGCTTTGGCTGCTTTTTTCCAACATAATTGAGCCGCGACACGACAAAACCAACTAAGTGGCGTGTGCGCCCAGCAAAGACTCAGATCAGCCTGGACATCCGCCCAGTCTGATCAGAGTATTCACTGTCCGCATGGAGCTAGCTTAGACACTTACCAACCCTTTTAGCGAACATCGAAGGCGCTAATCAGACTGGGCGGATGCTCAGGCTGATCTGAGTCTTCGCTGGGCGCTCATGCTACTGTGTTGGTTTTGTCGTGTCGCGGCTCATATACTGTCAACAAAGCTGTTTTTGAGACAGAAATGTGTTTGTTTGGTTTTGCAAGCTTTTACTTTTGTTGTCTGTTTTTTGTGCTGTAAGGGTTAACACATTTTTATAACATATACTCTCAACAAGGCTTCTGTTGAAATAGAAATGCAAGTTTCTACAGCAGAAAGGACCTGGTACCTTTTTGGCCCCATTCAAATTCTCTTAAAATTGCATGATTTCTATTGCTTATTATTTGTGCGTATGGTAACACGCAAAAATTAATATTTTGTGTTTGTTAAATCTCAGAATAACATGATTTCTGACATGCCTATGTTGTTTCAATAAAATGAAGGAAAATCGCAAGAAAATTTGAGAATAATACATTTTCCTTTAAAGAAATAAGTCATTTACAATTGCTTTTGAAAGCTCTTAGTAATAGGCTTTTGATGAAATGCTTATATGTAAGATAGCTCCGCTAATTACCTGTGCACTGCACAAGTCCTTTCCAGGTACCCCACCCACTCAAGTTTGCAGGTCCAGAGACGCTAACCAAAAAATTCCAACAGATGAAAATGAAATGTACACCAAATTATTCCTTGTGTTCTAACTAAGAAAATGAATACCCACAACATATGTTTATTTTCTCTATGAGCGGATATATGGGCATTTTTATGTTGAGCAAACAGGAAAAATGTTCCAAACGCTGCCAGTTTGGTAGCAAAAAGTTAAAAATAAACATAGAGCCCTGTCTTCAGCACGTTTAATATTTTCATGGCATGTAAATATATTAAAATTGTGTCTGTATACAAAATATAAAATGTGCTGGAGGCCGGGCTCATATATTTTGAAAGCTGCAAAGGCCACCAAATTCATAATTTTCGTCAGAATCCGCAGGGGGTATGGGTATGTTCAAGACAAAAATCACAAATATTTTGTGCAAGAACTGGTTAAGTGTTTGCTGTTACATTCAAGGTTTGAACTTTCCTATGAATACATTTTATTATCGAAATAGGACTTTTAAAAACTGAGTTTTCTCGGGGCCAAATATGGGCTTTATCATACCAGGTCCTTTTATGAAGGGAGCAAATGAGAAAAAGATGGGAACACTTGCACTTTGGTGGTCCCCAGGGATTGGTTGTAAGTTTTACTGGTATAGTTGATGTTTTCTTTTTTCTTTTTTTACATTCCTTGATGGGGGCTGCCGCCCCACACCCCCGCTACACATCTCAATGGCCGCTGGGCCCATGCGCAATAGACGATGCGCAGTTGAAGATGTGCAAAGTTCCGGGGAACGCTAAAGTGGCATCTATCACATAACGGGAACCGATGATGAATTTTCTAGAGCATGGTCGCGAAAACACATAACGCGATTAGGAAAAACGCAGAAAACTAATGCATATTTAATTATCAAGAAACGAAACACATAATCAAAACTTACATTGAACTGTTCTCCCTTCCTGAGATAAAGTTTGGTATACAAATTTGTTCCATTACTTTATGATCGTTGAAAATTCTGAGCTAAATAATTGCGGTTATCACTGTGAACAGTTTAGGCACCGTTAGCGACGTCGCTATGGCAATGACGTTACGTCCAACACAAACAATCGGACAGTTTCGGCATTCTGCAGTGAGAAAATTGGCGGGTTAGTCTTCAAAGACAATTAACTGTTTTCAAAGTATGAAGCCGTGGCTCTCCTACTGGTCGTTATTTGAACAAATGGCCATTTTCATATTGTTGGTAAGAGAGAGAGAGAGAGAGAGAGAGAGAGAGAGCAAATACATAGAGGATATTTGACTTTTTCAGTGTAAGATCGATTTTTATTTCACCGAATGAACACCAAAAGCAGTATTTTCACGAGTGGCGAAGCCACAAGTGAAAATACCACTTTTGGTGTTCATGAGTGAAATAAAAATTCATCTTACACTGAAAAAGTCAAATTTTCTATTTCTTTTATGCTTGAAAATCGCAATAATTCTGTTTATTCAAGAGCGTCAGCCATCACGACAGAAACACAACTTTTTTCTAGCCGTTTTGCGTCAAATTTGATGCTTCCAGTGTGTTTATTGGGTAAGATATTGGTTGTAAACAACGTTTGCAACTGAAAAATAGCTTCAAATATCATTTTGATAAACAGATCTCGAAAAATTTGCCAAGAGAGAATGCCTACAGGAGACTTAAGCGGTCTGGCGTCGCGTGCAGTAACAATGTTACGTTGGCGCTTTAAGTGACGTCATTAACGTCGTAATGACGTGCAAACATGCGTGACATAATTTTTGTCAAGCCAGATAAGATTTAGCCAATTAATCAACAAAAAACTTGAGGCTATTTCACAAAAATCGTATTTCTGAAACAATGAAATCGAAAGTGATAATTTCACTGTTTGAAACAGTGAGATTATCAGTTTCGATTTCACCGAGAAATCTCTATAATTCATTGGAAAGTATAAAAGAAAAATGGTATTTGTGTAGAAATCCCATGTAACGCCCAAAATTGTCAACGGTCCCGGGAGCACCGGCTTTTCCTCATCCTCCCAATTTCTTAAATGAGTCTTAAGGCAATGGACAAAATAAAATGTAAAAAAAAAAATTTTTAAATCGGTAAGCAATTCAGCGTCAGCGGACCCTCAGTACGACACATTGATTACCTGTTATACAAGGACACTTTAACCACCTGCTTAGATTATTCTAAAGGAAGTGGCTGCTGACAACCGGTTGTCACCAGCCTGCTGCTAACAACCGGTTGTCACTAGCCTCACAGGCTGCTGACAACCAGTTACTTTAAATCCTATTTTTTTCAAATAATAAAACTCATGATATTTTAAGAATATTAGTTTCATGGTATTACTATTACATGTATATCATGATATTTGTTGATATTTGTTTTCACTATGATCTAGTTTTAAGTTGATTGTAGAAAGCAAGAAACTATTAAACAAATCAGATGTTAATATCTCTATGTGTTTTTTTTTAATTATTATTATCTACATTATTATTGTCTGGAAGTCAATGAGTTATTCATAGAAATAGCTTAAAGAATGTATGCATCACATGCACACAATGTTTGTGTTGTGATTCATATGAAACTTGATTTAAAGCATAAACCTATTGAGAATTACTTGTGATGTTTTTACAATGAACCAATGCTTCCTGTCCTTTAAAATGCGTATTAATTTATTAGCCGGTTGTCAGCAGCCTCACAGGCTAGTGACAACCGGTTGTCTCTAGCCTGTGAGGCTGCTGACAACCGGTTGTCACTAGCCGTCGCCTATTCTAAAAAAACTGAACCAACGTTGTTTTACTCAGGGGTTGGCCTTATTCAAACACAGCAGCATTACAAGGGACATCTGAGAATACGTACTAATACAAAACTTCCATTAATAAGTTTGAGGACCCTTAACAGCCAAAAAAGAAAATACAAATAGCTGAATTTACAAAATCAGGCGGCTCATACACTGCTTGCCGCCTAGCCTTCGAATTCTCAATAGAACAAAACATTGGCCGAAACATTGTTTGAAATTTTGCCGGCGTAAATTTTGCCGTCTGCTTTTGGGGTGTTTTACTGGTTAACATAGCTTATGCGCTTCTGTGGAAGAGAAATATGTTCTAGCAAGCTGTTGAAGCAGAAATCTTATGGAGAGAGCAAATGGCATAAGGATGTATTTCAGAATAATTATGCAATTACATTTTAATATTATTTGAGCCGAGACACGAGAAAACCAACAAAGTGATTGTGCGTTCAGCGCAGACTCAGATCAGCCTGGGCATTCACCCAGTCTGATCAGAGTCTTCGCTGTTCGAATGGAGCTAGTTTATACTCCTAGCTACCCTTTCAGCGCTTAGCGAAAAGTCTGATCAGACTGGGCGGATGCCGAGGCGGATCTTTTTCCGCGCTTGGCGCACAACCACTTTGTTGGTTTCCTCGTGTCGCGGCTATTTTTTTCTGAAAAGAATTGATTTTACAAGTGGATTTTGTTCCATGATAACACCTAAAGTGGATCGTAGTTAGTCAGTAATTTCATATTTATTAAATAAATTCTGCCTTCTGTATAACGAATTTCTCCAACTGTAAAGTACATTAAATAACTATTTATTACGAAAAAAAAGTCTTCTAGACCCAGAACTCAGAGCTGGTTTCTATATTCATAAGGGGAAATGATGAATGGTCGCGAAAACATATAACGCGATAGTTAAAAGCAGAAAACTAATGCATGTTCGATCATCAAAGAAACGAAAGACATAATCAAAACTTACACTGTACACTTCTCCCTCCCTGAGACAAAGTTTGGTACACAAATTTGTTCCATTTCTTTAGGATTGTTGAAAATTCTGAGAGCTTAATAAATGCGGTTATCACTGTTAACAGTTTTGGCACCGTTAGAGACGTCGCTATGACAATGACGTTACGTCCACGACGAACAATAGGATAGTTTCTGCATTCTGCAGAAAGGGAATTGGCTGGTTCGTTGTCAAAGACGGTTATCTGTTTATAAGGGCGTGTTTTCCCTATACTGTTGTTGACAGAATGAGTGTTAGAGAGAGAGGGCGAGAGAGAGAGAGAGGATGTTACAGACCGCTCATTTTGATACTTTGAGTTGTGAGTAAAGGATCTCAACCTTTCTCACGGGGGTAATACCAATGGTTTTACCTATGCTGTCGACCGAGCCGGTACTGCGTATTTGGCTGTCGACCGAGAATTACGGCTTTCGACCGAGCAGTATGGCTGTCGATGGTGTTAGTATCCAGGTTTGGGTGCCTTCTGAGCTACGAAAAATGAAAGATGAAAAAATTTTAATCACCGCCGATCGTCAAAGAGGTGTTGAACTTTATATCTGATCTCTTGGTAAGCGTTGTGACACAACGATCTAAAGGAAAATGTACTTGGTATCAAAAATTCCATTTTCTTCGTTTGTTTGCAAAATTTCAGTATTCACAACTGTCAGAGATAAATAAAACTGCCTGGACAGTTTGCTTTGCAAAGGAGGTCTTGCGAACTAATATCATTAGCCTCATTTATTGTTTCTGCCAGAAGTTATGAACGATCCAAAAAAGTTACAATAAGGCTGTCGATGACCAATGATACGGCTGTCGATTGTAAAAATATTTGCACGGTACGGCTGTCGATAGTGATTGGAGATTGCATGTTGTGGATTTAAGTCAAAACCAACGCATTTTATGGAATTGTTTGGTTGAGTCTGAACAAAAGTCACTCATCAGACTATAGTATAAGAACAGGCCGCACAATACAGTCCCTTTGTGTATATGAAACACAGGAGTAATGAAAATAAAAGTAAGCGTTTAAAGGCGTTCCCTTAGGGCGTTCCTAGGCGACGGTTCTGGTGTAATACTTACTTAATACCACTTGGAGTAGGTGATTTATTATCGTATTTTGTATTGCCGAAGCTGTTATTATAACGTTTAAATGTAAGCTTTAGCAGATTTATAACCTCAGCTGGGGAAGAGAGAGCTAATTGTTCTGATATTGATTACTTGCTATTTTGTGGGGGGTTTTCGGAGGGGTTTTCTCTTCTTCTTGTTGCCGGTGATAGGCTACGTCATTTGATTGCAGCACTCTCTGGGCATTCCATTTTACATTTAGCAAATAACATGTAGTGTTTGCAAACGTATTTTATGTTTCGCACAGCGAAGACTCAGATCTGCTTGGTCATCAGCCCAGTATGATTCGATTCTTCGGAGACTGCATGAAGGACGTTTAGATCAAATCAATCGAGCGCAATGAATACTCTTATCAAACTGGACGAATCTGATCTAAGTCGTTATTTGGCGCAACATAAATTTGCTTTTTTTTGTCCTGCAGCGGCTCGAATACTTCCGTTTGAAAAAGATCTGATATGATTCTACACCGCTTGCCCAGAGCCTTCTGGTCATATCTACTCGTAGGATCGTTTCATTTTGCCCGGTTGGCTCAACTGCATACGATCTTTCTCTCTCTTTCTCTCTCTCTCTCTCTCTCTCTCTCTCTCTGATGAGATATTATCAATTTACCAAATACAACTGATGTTTATTTATTTAGTTTTCACAATCAAATGTGATTTTAAATCAAATGGAACATAAATGCACTTCTCACAAATCTGTGTCCAGTGGCACCAACCACCGACCATGTGCCCAACTTCATAAGCTAGCTGGAGGCTTGAAATCTGAGAAAATGAACCTTTTCAAAAGTTTCTTTATGAAACTTTACAAAAGTTTCGCTATGAAACGTTTCAAAAGTTTCGTTATGAAACTTTTCAAAAGTTTCGTTATCCTTATGTCTCATGATTGTAGGCTACTATCGAGGCTATGAACAACGATGCTGTCCAGACTGCGCAGATGCGCATGCACAGGCTGATCTGTACCTTTGTTATTACAATATGCGAAAAGCAGGTTTGTCATGTATTGATATGCTGTTGTTTGCTGGCTAACGTTCTGAATTTATTATCATCTATTCTATTCTATTCTTTCCCATAACCGTCTTCCCACCTCTTCTTCTCTCTACCTCTTCTTCATTTTCCTTTCACTGTGCCCTGTAGAGTCGTCTTTGCTAAACCAGAAGTCCTTGAGACGTGGCCAAACAACCTTAGTTCCCGTTTCTTGACCAGCGTCAGGTGTTCATCATATTCTCCAATAGCTGCTTGGATCTTTCTGCGGACCTCCTCATTGGTTATATGGTCCTTGTACGAGATGTTCAGTAACCTTCGGTAGCAACTCATCTCAAAGGCCTCAAATTTCTCTAACTCTGCTGTCAATGTCTACGATTCACAGGCATACAGAAATATGGGAATGACAAGGGAGTGCATAAGTTTCACCTATGAGCCAAGAGATATGTTGTTATCTCTCCAAATTGGTTTCAGTTTGGTAAGAGCTGAAGTGGCTTGTGCAGTCCTTGAGAGAACCTCCTGTTTTGAGCCATCATCTGAGACAATTGCTCCAAGGTATTTGAAGCTTGTTACAGTACCCAGCTTCTGCCCTTTTACCTTGATCTCCCACTGGATGCCATCTGCAATATTTGTTACCAGTTTGGTCTTCTCAGCACTGATCTCCATCTTATATCTTGTGCAGGTTTTGTCGAGACTTTCAACTAGGGCTTCTAACTCCTGCTCTTCCTCAGCTAGAGAGTCTATGTTATCGGCAAACCGCAGATTGGTAATGTTTCTGCCGCCTGTGCAAACCTTTCCGTCATGTTCTTCCAGATCATCAGACATGATCCGTTCGAGAAAATGTTGAAGAGGGTGGGTGACAGAAGACATCCTTGTCTTTCTCCAAGTGTTGTTCTAAACCATTCTCCTGTGCTGCCGTCCATCAGGACTGCACTTGCAGCCTTGTCGTATAGCTGCTCAATGGTGCGAACTAGATTTGCACTGATATTGTACTTCCACATGGTGGCCCATAAGGCTGCATGCCATACCCTGTGCAAAGGTTTTTTTTAAATCAATGAAGACATGGTACGGTGTCTGTTGGAGATACTTTTCACACAAGATTCTAAGGTTGAAGATCTGGTCTGTGATGCTCCTTCCGGCTCGGAACCCAGCCTGTTCTTCAGCGATTTTCTCTTCGGCTTGTGGTTTAAGCCTGTTCAAGATGACTTTCAGCAGAATTTATTATCATCACATGCGTAATAAACGTGCATTTTTTTAAGAATGGAGCGTTCACAAATATTGATGATCATCTAAAACTGTTTTGTGGAAATATGCCAGAATGAGTTTCCATTGACGGCATGCGACCTGGTAGAATCGAATCAACCTTGAACAATTATCTTCTTGTGAAAAACGTCCATTTTTTAAACACTCAAGTTTGCAAAATGCAGTCATCGACTGATTTGAAAACTAAACACTCTCTATAATCAACTATAAAATTGAAAAAAATGCAGTCCTTGCCTAGATCTGTTTTCAAGTTTAAAACTTGTAATCACTGACTAGACGTAGTAGACTAAAAAAGGAAACTCCTCCCTACCCACTCCCACACCACCAAAACAACAGTAACTCGGAATTGGCTATTTTTCATTATCAAGGTAAACAAAAGCATCTTCCTCGGTTACATATTAGGAAGAACTTCGAAAACTATCAACCATCACGGGAACGTAACCCCAGATTTGCACCAAACATAATACTAACAAGAGGGCCGTGAGGCCCCGAATCGCTCACCTGAGTAAAAAGGTCAAAGGTCAAACTAGGGTCATCATCTGAACAGACCTGGCAGATTTAAACTGTCAAAATATGAGAGTTGTTGTTTTATTGTTTTACGTCCACGGTACACAGCTATGGTCATGTCGGGACGGTCAGTTACCCTAATCACACTATTCCTGGGCAGGCTAAGACCTCCTAAGCGGTTAACCAGTACAAAGTGCACATACTCTCGCCAGTATTGGCAAATGCCCGTCTTGAATCAGCGGAAGGAGAAACGAAAGTATGTGGCGGGACCGGGTATCGAACCCGGACCTCTGGCTCTTGAGTCAGACGCGCTACCGACTGCGCCACGCGGCTCGGCAAAAATGTGAGAGATATTGGTTGAAGGTCAAAGAAAGACCCAGATCTCTATTGCTAAAAAAAGCTCATGTACTCATTTTTTGACAGTATATATTAACTTGTGCACCAAAATATTCAACAAGTTCCATAACTCGTATATATAAGCATTTTCCCATATAAAAGCACCAGAAAGCAAATTTGACCTTTCCATAAAATATGTCAAAGTCAACTAAAGATCATCATTTGAACAATCTTGGACCAAAATCTTCAAAACTTTCCACGAAATCTAGTGTTCTAGCATATTCTCATATTTGATCTTGCCGTAAAAAAGGTCAAGGTCAACTCAAGGTCATCATTTGAACAATCTTTGTTTTACTCGAGTACCCAACGCTACATACCAAAGTTCAAGGACATTGGTCAATTGGTTCAGGAGAAGAAGACTTTTAAAGGTTTTTACCTTATGGTGGCAATGTTGGTCATGTGATCTGGACGCGCTGAACAAATTTTCGTTGCCTCAACTTCTCAAGGCTCTGTATGAAACTTGGTGACAATAATTATTAGCCTAGTGGCTTTTCGGGAGATGTTTTAAATTGTCAAAATATGAGAGTACTGGGTCAAAGGTCGAAGAATGACCTTGACCTTTTGTACTCATAAATCTTTATGAACTCATTAACACTACAGTTTGAAATTGTCGAAATATGAGAGACATGGGTCAAAGGTCAAATAATGACCTTGACTATTTTTACTCACAAATCTTCATGTATTTATTAATAAAATAATGACCTACACAATCACAAAGCCGATAATGTGACATTTGCGCCCAGTGAAGTCCTAGATCAGCCTGGACATTGGCCCAGTCTGATCAGAGTCTTTGCTGCGTGCTAAGTGTATAGCTAAGGGCCAACGCCCCTCCTTGCGGGCAGATAATACTCTGATATAACTGGACGATCGCCCTGGCGGATCTGTGTCTTCGCTGGGCGCAAATGTCACATTGTTGGTTTTGTCACGGTGCGGCTCTAATAATTTCGACGAATGGGCCTAAACTGTACGGAAATAAAGTTATAAAAATGATTTTGTTCCGCTTTATAAATGCACTGCAATCCTCTTGAATCGTCGACATCCGTATCAAGTTACATCGACTGCAGTATCAGACACAATTTTACCTCATCGACAGCAGTATCACTGAAAACAAAACTTTCCAGGAACATCTTTCCAACGTGCATTTTGTTGCAAACTTGAAACGTTTAACCTTTGCAAGGATACTTCCCACGTGTTTCAATGGTTGATTAGCAACGAGATAGGCTAAATAACACAATTTTTGCATTTTGTGCCTATTTTTGACTTTTTTCGGTTTGACACCGCTTCATACGAAAACAAGACACACAATAGCTCACCAAGACTTTTCGCAGAAAAGGAAAATGTCTTACAACAAATTCTGACAGAAAAAATATTGAAAAATACCTTAGGATTTCACTGAAGAAACTTCCGTTCTCGTGTTATCCCTCTATCGACAGCAGCACTGCTCGGTCGAAAGCCGTAATTTTCGGTCGACAGCCAAATACGCAGTACCGTCTCGATCGACAGCATAGGTAGAATCATTGGTATTACCCCCGTGTTTATGCATACATATCACGTTATTCCAGTCAAAGCAAGACAATACGAGACAGATGTCTTTATGCGGATCTTTTTCTTTTTCCTTCCTTGCCTTTTCAGATTTTCATGATTTTTTGGCATTACATTATTATCCATAACGCTGTAGTAATGCGTTTCTTAAAACCATTTTACGAAATGATAGCATAAATCATACACATGATTATACTAATTAATTTCTTATAAACATGATTTTGTTTATCAAGATATTGAATCAAAAATCAAAGTAATCAATTTATAAATAATAAATTTATTATATACATAATTATAATAATCAGTTTTATTACAAAATCATAATTCATAATAATCATTCTTATATACATGATTATTATATACATGGTAATACAGACAGGGTGCAAGAAAAACCTAAACGATTGGGATTTAGCCTAAACTGTTAATATATTTTTCATTTTACCACGAAAAATGTCATGGGATCTCATTAGAGAGTCTTATGAGATCCTACAACATTTTAGCAGTGAAAATTACAGCAAACTGTTTTGTTAATTCTTGTTCTCCAAACGTTTTGGCTCATCGAGTATCTTGTATAACACGACATGATTTGCACTACATGAAACGGTATTTGAGCTGGACAGATATATTTTCAGGGGGAGCAACTCTGCCATTTTCATTTTGCCACCCTTCTAAATTAGGGTCAACTTTTAAAAGAATTTGCTCCTCAAGGAGCAAATTCTTTCATTTAACAGTTGACCTCTTTATGTCGTCAGCGGAAACAAACAGGAAGAACAGGAACTCGCAAAAGTTGCATCTCCCTTTGAAAAAAAGGCGGAAAACAGGGAGATGTTCCCATGCAACACAATGACATGCGCGAACAGAGAAGTTCAGATCAGCCTACACATTTCTCTATCCGCATCTACATTCTACGGACTCTGTGGAATCTAAATAGAGTAGAAGCCATGATGAGGCTCAGTCTGTGTGCACTGGCTGGTCTAAGTATTGGCTGTTCACACAAAGTCATGCTAAATAGCACCTTTTCTTGTGTTGCAACTTCAATATTCAAAGGGTTTCATGCTAAAAAAGATGTTTCATATTGCACTTATAAAGCTGTCCAAAACACAGTAATTGCACTTTTCCCCGCACTGCCCACATTTAGTAAAACAGGAGCTCTTTGTATCCCTGCTCATCAATCAGTATTTTTATCCAGTTTCATCATTATAAAAGGGGCTGACTGTAACTCCCTTCATCAACTCTTGAAGCCACTATGGTAGGAAAGAATCCCCAGGTCTTCTTTGTACTCGCAAAGGACCTTTTCCAGCCGAATGCACAGGAGCTGTCTGATGACGTGAGTTTTGACTTCACTATCTCACCTGAAAGATATAAGAAATACTACATCAGTGCTTAAAAAATCTGAGAACACATTATCTGGTTGGAAACTTCCGTTCAGGATCCATATATTTCAAGATACCGTTTCACTAAACATTCCAGTTGATACATGTCCTTGCAGAAAGGATTTGTTAGTGAAATGAGCCGCGACATGACCAAATCAACAAAGTGGCATGTGCGCCCAGCGAAGACTCAGATCAGCCTGTCCATCCGCCCAGTCTGTCCAGAGTCTTCACTTTGCTTTTAAAGTGTGCCTTAGGGACTAACCTACCTCCATGTCAACAGAAGATTCTGATCAGACTGGGCGAAGGTTCTGATCAGACTGGACGTATGCCCAGACTGATCTGAGTCTTCGCTGAGCGCATATGCCACTTTGTTGGTTTTGTCGTGTCGTGGCTCACATGACATTTCTTTGACAACTTGAAACAAAATCAAAAGTTGAGAAGCAAACAGCTTCTGGAATCTAAGGCGACAATTTAAAATGACAAGAGGAAAAATAATATTCTTCAGACATATATTTTTATTTATATGGAGAATGAAAAATTTGAGGTGAATAGAGACACTTTCAGGGGAAGCAACTCTGCCATTTCCATTTTTGGCTCCCTGTTCAATGGGCGTCAACTCTGAAAGAAAAGAATTTGCAAATATTACAGCAAATTCTTTCCTGTAAGAGCAGACCACCCTCTCCTCCTTTAGAATGGCTTCCTCTTCCATGGAAGAGAGAGTCACAAAAGTTGTTTTTCTTAGTAAAAGTGGCAGAGTAACATTGAGGTGTACATATGCACCTTAGATGGAATCAGCTGGAAGAAAGTTGAACTGTAATAATGTTTACTATATTAAAATGTTACAAACCAATTGCCTTACCTTTTGATAGTTTTAGTTCACGTTCATTTTTAGATTTGTATTTCATTTCAGTTTTCATGTACACATCAGAATGCCAGGAACCTGGAATGAAAAGAAAAATCATACATACATACAAACTTACATACATACAAGGAACTTTTTTACAATCATACATGCATAGATCAATTAAAATACATATATACCAATCGGACAAATACATACATACATACATACATACATACATACATACATACTACATGTATGCATATCATCGCAGTCATATGCCACAAACAAATGGTCTAGCTTTTAGGACATGACAAGTTTATATAAAGTTAAAGTGCATGCAAGTCGCACCATGACAGTATGTGCCTAATGGACATTCGTAGATCAGCGTACACCCATGTGGTAGATACAGTTTCGCACTAAGGATGCGTCTGTAAGCTTAAACTCAGGAGAAGAACTAAATAAGCAACATGCTTTCGTTCTAATCCTATAAACTTATATGGTTTATTGTCTATGTATGTTGTGAAAAAGTGAAATAAATATGTTTAAACCAAAACTCAGGCTTATCAGCCTACCCAGTATGGACTGATCTGAGTCATTTCATTTTTTCTGTTTTTTTTTTTTTTTTCAGATATCTGTTATTATTATTTTTTTAATTTATTTATTATCAGTTTTATTCAGGAAACATTATTGATTTGAAACAGCAGACCGAATGAACAAGCACAGGCAAGTCTAAAGAATATCTTACCGTTCATGTTGTCCAGTGTGGCATTATTGTTAGTGTCGGCTCCACTGGCGTTGATATAGTGATACATGTTGACATTGTCTGTGCCTTTTATTATACAAAACCCACAATCAGGACAGTATACCAGTCTCTGGAAAAGAAAAGGACATATTCAGCTGAAACTTGCTGACCGGAACTGATTGTAAAATGGTCATTGCGCTGTTAAATATAGCATCATGGAGATCCAGGTTTGCTGCTAATAAGGTGGATTGATACACTTTCATGGGAAGCAACTCTACCACTTTCTTTTTGCCCCCTTCTCAATGGGGATCAACTCTTAAATGAGAGAATTTGCTTCTAGAAAATTTTGCTCTCCCTGCCTGTAAGGGTATACCTATTTTGGAACGACTTTTTCCTCAAGGCAGTGACGTATAATCTGTATAAGTCACTGATCAGGGAAAGGAAACATGTTATGAAAGTTGTTTTCCTTTAACGACAGAAATTATGGCTCCAGGTGTACCATTGCATCTTAAAACATGTACATCTACATACCAAAAAGTAAAGAAATAGATGCATATAACATTATATTGTTTATCATTAAGAGTCGAGTTATCCGAACGAAATATTCGCAGCCCCCCCCCCCCCCCCCAACCCCCCAACCCCCCGATTGTCGCAACCAATCGACACTTTCCGCAGCAAACTGTCGCATTTCTCGCGGGTAAAGCTTTCGATAAGTTCGGCAGCTAACTCTGTCTGCCATCTTTATACAAATTCTGATAATACCCATAAGTCCATGCGCGAAATATAGATATGAGAGGTCAACTCTTAAAGATAAGATTATTTTTTATTTTGACTCCGCCACCCACAATATTCGGAAGGGAGTCAAACTGGCAAACTGAAAATGACAAAGTTTCTCCATCTGAATGTGTAGTCATACTCAGGAAGACCTGATAGTGCGTTAGAGAAAGTCTTATATCTCGCAGAATTTCGCCTTTACGGACTTTCTACGGCGACTCTGTATTTGCTTACCTGTGGCTTAGCTGGGAAGGCGTAGATGTCAGAAGCTTCAACATACAGCTGATGTACAACAGCACCAGGCTTGATTGTCCGAATTTCTTCCAGTAAATCTCTGAAAATAATAATTTATTATGATAATATTTTGATGCTTAACAGCATATAAAACTTTTTTCATGCACAACTCAGCGGAGCATGAAATTTTACCTGCTAATGAATTGCAAATTACTGATAAGTACAGTTGTTTTCTTGCTCAGTTTAGCTGAGTATGAAATTTTCTCTGCTTATGAATATGAAAATGCCATTTCCATGTTTATCAGCAGAGAAAATTTACTGCTCAGCTGAGTTGATCACGAAAAAGTTTTAAAACCTTGGGGCCTGGTTGGTTGTCCGAATTTCATCAAATAAATCCCTGAAAATAATAAGAATAACGATAATAGTGTTGAAATTCAACAGCTCCGGGTCTGTTGTCAGAAATTCATCAAGTAAATCTAATAATAATAATAATAATTTTAATAATGTTTTAATGATGATAATAATAGTTTCAATGTACATGTACCGGGTTTGCTTGTCCGAATTTTATCGAGTAATATTAATAACAGCAACGTTTCTGTAAAAGAAGATATTTCGCTAACACTGTGGTGCTTTGAAATCTCAATCGGTTCGAAACAAAGACGGCCAACCCTGGGATCAATAAAGTTATATCTGTATTCTATATCTGAATTACCTAGCTGCCTCTGTATCTTCACCAATCTTCAAGAGCTGCTTGACAGAACTCTTCAGAACTTTTCTCATTTGATTTTCTGTCAGCATGGCTAACTGGGCAGAGAGCTGGAAAAAATGAAAGTACAGATAAGCCCACGGAAGCAATAACGGTAAATCTGCTATGAAACATGTATCAGGTTAGCTGGCCATCTAATCATAAAACGTCGTTTAACTACGACATTGCATTTAGGTTGAAAAGGAAAACTGATGTTGTTAGCCTATAATGTCCAAATTTGAAACTTGTTCAATTTGAAGGTGGGTTAACATCGTTGACCCTCAAAGCACCATACAAAGAAACTAGTTGAATATTCCAACAGCGTAGAACCAAATGAGGCGGCTCATTATGTACTCGTATGTATGTTTGGCAGATTCAGGGTTTTACGACAGATTCATCAGTATTTCTACCAGCTCTGGTGGAGATAATACGGAAAGTATAGGAAAATCACGATCTTGGTCGGACTCGAATCCAACGCCCCTGGAACATGGATCAGTTGATTAAGGTGTATGGGTACATCTTCCTGTTTAACCGACATTTTTACAAAGGGGAACAACTTTTGTTACTTCCTATTTGCTTCCTGGATGACATATTCCTCCCCAAATGGGGTCTACTCTTAAACGAAAGAATTTGCTCCTAGGGGAGCAAATTCGTTCCTTTAAGGGTTGACCCCATTTGAAAATGGAGAAGGCAAAAATAAAATGGGAGAGTTACTTCTCCTGGAAGTGTACCCATCCACCCTAATAACTGATTCTTCTACTGAAGCCCAAACAGTTTCATCTACTTACAGTTTTGAGTTGGTCTTGTATCACTTGTTCCCGGTCTACAATCTTCTTACTAGAAGACTCGACCTGTTGAAGACCCAACTTGTTCAGCCGGACTCTGGTGTAGTGAAAGTGGAACCGGTTGTCGTCCTTGTCGGTTCTGTCCTCAAACGGGATATGACGAAACTCGGTCATTTTTCTCTCACTTTCTTCTATTTCTGATTCAAGCCTGTTGAAAGCCTGAAAATACAATTACATCACACTCAAAACTGTTTGACGTCATCAGCAAGTATAGGCAATAATACTTTTTGTCCTCTTGACATATAAAACACTGTAATTTACCTGTTACAGTGGACTCGACAGTATCGGATCAAGTTCACTAAAATTCCTGTTTTGTTGTATATGAAAGCTAACATTATGTATGTTGTTACACATAACAATTGCAAAATATCCCTTCTATCTATCCATGTCAAAATATTTACAAAATGTATTCCTTTAAGGGCAGATAACTTATCCAGACTTACAGGAGGGTCTTACGACAGTAACGAATCAGTTGCGACAGTATCGGATCATATGATATTATTTTATAGGAGAGTACCTCCGAGGCGATTTGCCAACCTTCTTAGCTTCAATAATTTTGCTACATAAAACAGTTGGACCTATTAAACTCTCAGAGGAAACTTTTACGGCCTTTCAACGGTATTTTTCACATGGTCTTTCACAAGCAACGGTTATGTCTGTTAGATAACAGTTGACTGTGCACAAATGTACAAGCATGTCAATAATTCTTAACTCAGTAATCCCCTGCACCCCTCTAACACGGAACTAATCAAACAGTAAAGACCATAATCTGACTTTGCAAAGAATACACGCTGATAAGACCGTGGTGTTCGATCAGGATCAACAAATTTACGGTAATTTGCCGCTTTAACATTGATATATCAATGCAAACCGTATATAAACACTATATGGACTTTCAGCGAGTTCTGCTGCATTAACCTGAGTCTACACAGTGTACAAATGCCCATTTGATGAAAGCCAGTAATTAATGGATCCACGCACATGCGAGCTGATCTCGAATGTTTCTTCAGAATGTTTAGCGGAAGCGGAAGCTTACTTGTGCTTCGCATAACCTTCATTATCAGACGCTAGTGTGGGATGGGGGATATTTTACAAAAAGGATGTTGTGTTATTTTTATACCGATCTTCCATGAAAGAAGACATAGCAGCCACTCTGGTAGTTGATATATGACTTGCTTTCAGCATCAGACCATGCATCCGACATAAAATTTCCAGCTAATGCCTGCATTTCAGCTCAAATTATATAATGATCCGTTACTGTCGCACATGGGTGCCCAACTTTTAAAGCCTTTAGTTTTATCAAATATAGGGATGTCACAAAAATAATGACTGCAAGCAATTTTAGGGATGCCAGAACATATTACAAAGCAGAATTGGTTTCAATCGCCAAATGATAAAATTGTGTAAACAACCGAAATCTATTTTGGGAGTAACAAGCAACAGACAAAATGCAAGCGCTGCTGAAGAGGGGCCAACCTTTTCAACAACTCTGATTTGTTTCATAGCCGCACATTTCAATTGAATTTTTCACCCTGCACTTTGACATTGGTCTAACTTGATGACTGTAATATAATGGTAAAAAATATTTGCTTCATTTGTGAGAAAAATGGGTGATAACTAATGAGAAATCCGATACTGTCGATGATTCGATACTGTCGAGTCCACTGTATTTGTAAGCACGCACATACCGGACAGTGGACCAGAACATGCAAGGCACAACAGTCTATGAAAAAAAATCGAATTATGCACTTGCACTGTGGAAAAGAACTATACATTTGCAAGACTATAGCAGACAATGGAGCAGAAGAATAACACACTTGTAAAAGCTAAACAGACACTAGAACTGAAGGATTATGCACTTGCAAAGCATAACAGACATTGGAATAGAAGGATTACACACTTGCAAAACTATATCAGACATTGACACAGAAGAACTACGCACACGTTTGCTAAAATATAGCAGGCACTTGAACAAAGGGATTACGCACTTGCAAAAGCATAACAGATATTTGAATAGAAAGATTACGCACTAAGTCTTGCAAAACTATAGCAGACATTGGTATAGAAGGATTGTGAACTTGCAAAAGCATAACAGATATTTGAATAGAAAGATTACGCACTTAGTTTTGCAAAACTATAGCAGACATCGGAAAAGAAGGATTATGCACTTGCAAAAGCATAACAGGTATTGGAATAGAAGAATTGCGCACTTTCACAACTATCACACACAGTGGATTAGAATAATACGCACTTTCAAAACTATAGCAAACATTGGAACAGAATAATTATGCTTTTGCAAAACTACAGCAGACATTGGAATATAAGAATTGCGTACTTGAAAAACTATAGCATACATCTGAACAGAAAATGTACGCACTTGCATACGCATAACAGACACTGAGTTAGAGTAATACGCACTTTCAAAAATATAGCAAACATTGGACCAGAATAATTACGCTTTTGCAGCACTACAGCAGACACTGGAATAGAACAGAATAGAAGAATTGCGCACTTGAAAAACTATTGCATACATTTGAACAGAAGACTTACGCACAAAAGCATGACAGACATTGGAACAGAAGCATGATAGACAATGTAACATAAAACTTTGGTTTTACAATAACATCATTGACACGGGAACAGAAGAATTATGTACTTGAAAAAACATACCAGTGATTGGAACAGAAGAATTGCGACTAGCAAAGGAATACCGGACATTTGAACATTTAATTATCATAGACGTTGGAACGGAATAACTGTGCATATGCAAAAACATAACAGACACTGGAACGGAAGAACTGTGCCTTTGCAAAAGCGTTATAGACACTTTCGTGAACCGATGAATTGTTCATTTGCATAATAATATTGGACACATGATCAGAAAAATTACGTACTAGCAAAAGCACAACAGATACAGGAACAGAAAATAGCGTACTTGCAAAAGCATAATGAAGAATTACGCATTTGTAGAACCATAATAGACACAGGAACAGAAGCAGTATCCATTTTCAAAGGCATAGCAGACAGCGGAACAGGAAAAATTGTGCAACATTTTGCAAAAGCACTATGAATAGAGGAATAAAAGACGTGCGCAATTACAAGGGCATAATGAAAGAGGAACAGAAGCGAAATGATACACTTACAAAAGCATTACTTTCAAACAATTTCACACATTTCTCATGCTCTTTCTTTAAAAGACTTTGAAGATGTAATATCTTGTTCAAATTTTCTTTCACATCTTCCGGAAATCTAAAATAATGATAACAATAATAATAATAATAATAAATATGAGCCATGAGAAAACCAACAAAGAGGTTGTCCGCACAGCGCAGACTCGGATCAGCCTGGGCATCCGCTCAGTCTGATCAGATGCTTCGCTAAGCGCTTAAAGGGTAGCTAAGGGTCTAAGCTACCTCCATGCGGACAGCGATGGCTCTAATCAGACTGGGCGAATGCCCAGGCTGATCTGAGTCTGTGCAAGGCGCACAACCACTTTGTTTTCTACGGTCGCGGCTCAAATATAGCTTGATGATAATGAAAACAAATAGAACAGTATAATAATAATGGTAAGAAGAAAATGATCAAGAACCGATAAAATCAATAATGCCAATCACGACATCAACTGTGAAAGTAGTACGACAATACGAAAGGATGGATAACTGAACAACTATTTCCAATGTAGGTGGTCATGAAACAAGCTTTAACCAACTCAAATTTACCAGGCACATGAAACATCTATCTTACCTACTTTCTATTATTTGTATATACGAAAAACTTACATCAGAATAAAAGAGGACAAAATAGAAAAAAACGATAATTCGAACACTACTGATATGCGGACATAACAAATAAAAACATCTACAAACCACAACGAAAGCACCGCCTGGAACTGCCAGAAACAAATTACTGGAGGGTGGGGAAAGGGGACAAATATGAAATAAGTAAGAATATATAGAGAGCGAGAGAGAGACAGACAGTCAGAGAAACAGAGAGAGGGGTTTAAGAGATAACATGACTATAAGTCCACAGTTCTAAAACAATAAGTAAGAAAATAGAGAGAGAGAGAGAGAGAGAGAGAGAGAGAGAGAGTACTTACATGTCTTGTTTGGGATTTGAAAAATCCATGGAGACAGTTTTAGTTTTCTTGCTTTTCCCATCTACTGAGTGTAAGTGGAACACCAGTTCTTTCAACAAGTCAAACAGTCCATTCAGATAGGATAGGCCTGAAAATGTAGTTATTACCGTATTAATCGTTGACATTCAGACAGCCAAAGATGACTGGGTACACATTTTAGATTTTCATTTTTGCCTCCCTTCTAAATTTGGCTCAACAAAGGAATTTGCTCCTCTAGGAGCAAATTCTTAACTTTAAGTGTATACCCATTTTAGAAAGTGTTTTGTCGGCCGAGGAAGCAACAGGCAGTCACACAATTTGTCTCCCTTTGAAAAAATGGTGGAAAAACATGGGAGTGTACCCAAACACATTAAAAACTATTTGGCAAGCCCACTTGCATTATCACGGGATGTTGTATATAACTGGCAGACTTGAATCACAAGACAAACTTCTTTGGATAGATGGATGAAAAACAATTAATATAAAATGCGCAGAGCAAAACTGCGGCTCTAGGACACACAGTTATACGCGGCTCTAGGACATACAATTGCCACTAGAAACATCGTTTTGCACACCACTGGGCTGCCTTTGTTCTACTTCGGGATCAGGTACTCGTTTTGAAGAGCAATAATTTCTATGCTAGGGAGTATTTGATTATTTCTCTTCACTACAACAGGAAATAGTTACCGGAAGTGAACATTTTGAATTGGAGGCAAATTTATTGCCTCCTTTTTTTATAATGTTCACTTTTCTGAGGACTAACCCAGCAGGCACACGACGCTGGATCAACATTGAATCAACCTCGATTGAACGCCTTGGCTGATTCAATGTTGACTCAACCTTGTCTTGCCAGTGGATATGGAATCACCATTTGCTAATGTATATTTGAGCCGTGAGACGTAAAAGGGTTTTTAATGCATATGCCAACAGCAAAGGCTCAGACCAGCCTGCGCATCCGCACAGTCTGATCAGAGCATTTAGTATTCGTGTACATCAAGTATGGACCCTAAGGAATATACAGCCATAAAATGAAGGCTGTATCAAGACTGGTTTGAGAAGTGATTTTTCGCAAAATCATTCAGCCCCTTTTGCGCTTTCGTTTATTTACGACTCCGCGAAATAGAATGTCAGAACCACAAGTTCACAACGCCCCTCTTACAGTTTGAAGAGGGCGGACAGCAGCATCGGTGCCAGGAGTGTGCACCGTTGGGCCTCCTAGGGAGCATCGTTATGAGAATTTGACAAAACCAGAGGACCATTGGTCCTGTAGCTCACCTGAGTCCATTCATCCTTTAGCACTCAAGAGTAAGAAACACTGAAGTAAGTTGTACAATTCGGCCTAATTTCAACTTTGACTGAGTTGTTATGCTTGTCCTAGTAAATATTAGCAAGTTTGATGCAGTTACAATAAAAAAAAACATGTTTGTAAAACTTTTTGCCTAAATATTGCAGTAACACAGAAATAAATGCCAATTTGCACTTTTCCCAATACAAGTCTATGGAAACTTTAAAATGCCATAGTAATGAAACCATGTGGACAACAATAATAAAAACAATATTTACGTGGTGGTTAATGTCATGAACATGCATGCAAAGAATCAGCTTCATCCCCCTATATGGTTTTTGAGGAAAAGATTTTTGAATATTTTTTTCAAAAATATTTCCTTAATATTGCCATGGCAACAAATCAAATTCGGCAATTTGGACAAAATTAATAGGAATCATTGAGGACTACTCAAGCAACATTTCTGTAGATAAAAAATCCAAAAATAACTGCAGGGAGATAGCAAAAACTGCAGCTTTCCATTTTTCCCATTATATTTCAATGGAAACTATAAGTTGTCATACCAACCTATCAGCTAAAGCAATTGCCATAAAAAAATGTAATTCTATAGAGGCCTGTACAAAGATCCGTTCTGTAAAGTTTGAGCTTTATCGGCCACATAGTTTCTGCAAAAATAATTTTTTATTTTTTTTCTATTTCTAACCATTCGGTTGCAATGGCAATCAGTCAAATTGTGCAATTTATATAAATTTCATGTGGTTGATAGAGGACTACTCAAGGAACATTTCTGTAAAAGTTTTGTCAAAATATCTGCAGTCACATAGCAATAAAAGCAAATTTTCAATTTTCCCATTATAAGTCAATGGCAACTTTAAGTTGCCAAAGCAACCAAACTGCTGGAGCAATTGTCAAGAAAAACAGTATTTTTATAGACGGTAGTACCTAGATCCTTTCTGTGAAGTTTGAGCTTTATTGGTTGTATAGTTTCTGAGGAGATGATTTTTGAATATATTTTCTATTTTTAACCATTCGGTTGCCATGGCAACCAACCTAATTGTGCAATTTACATAAATTTCATGTGGTTGATAGAGGACTACTCAAGGAACATTTCTGTAAAAGTTTTGTCAAAATATCTGCAGTTACATAGCAATAAATGCAAATTTTCAATTTTCCCATTATAAGTCAATGGCAACTTTAAGTTGCTATAGCAACCAAACTGCTGGAGCAATTGCCAAGAAAAACAGTATTTTTATAGACAGTAGTACCTATATCCTTTCTGTGAAGTTTGAGCTTTATTGGTTGTATAGTTTCTGAGGAGATGATTTTTGAATATCTTTTCTATTTTTAACCTTTCGGTTGCCATGGCAACCAACCTAATTGTGCAATTTACATAAATTTCATGTGGTTGATAGAGGACTACTCAAGGAACATTTCTGAAAAAGTTTTGTCAAAATGTCTGCAGTGACATAGCAATAAATGCAAATTTTCAATTTTTCCCATACAAGTCAATGGAAACTTTAAGTTGCCATAGCAACCAAAGTTCTGAAGCGATTTGGATAAAAAACAGTATTATTGGTTCCCCCTGCCTATAGATGCTATATATGAAATTTGGTAACAATGGGCCTTGTAGTTTCAGAGGAGATGTCGTTTGAAAATATTGACGGACGACGGACGGACGACGGACGACGGACGGACGACGGACGACGGACGACGGATGCCTGCCTATACTATAAGCTCACCTGTGAGCCTTCGGCTCAGGTGAGCTAAAAATGTCAGTACCAACCTGGAATCGGTCTCGTGTATGCTAGAGTTCTCATTAATGAGACCATGATATCGACTCCATGTTCTCTCTGTCTGACCAGTGAATCTACCATGGCGGAGAAAAGTTCGAATCTTGTCACGCTGAAAAATATATGTATACGTTAAGTCGTAATTACCAGACATGACAAAACCAACAAAGTGGCATGTGCGCCCAGCGACAACTCAGATCAGACTCTTATACAAAAAAGCTTGCTTCTCTAGGAACAATTTCCCTTTGAGTTGATTCCATTTTGGAAGGAATAAGTTGCCCAAGGACACAAACAGCCCAGACTGATCAGAGTCACCGCTGTGCGTTTAATGTGTAGCTAAGGGTCTAAGCTACCTCCATGCCAAACAGCGAAGACTCCGATTAGACTGGGTGACCGTAAAATTTGATTTGAGTCTTCCCGTGGCAAACATGCCACATTATTGGTTTTGTCGTGTCGCGGTTCACATGGACACATCGTAACCACTCGCTTCGATTGTTCTGAAAAAAAAAAAGAAAAGAAATGGAACAAACGATTTTTTAATCAACGATCGTGCTTTACTTTGCAACTTATTCAATATAGCAGTATTTCAAAGATAACTGCGACAAAAATGAGAAAAATGAATTTGCAAACAGCGTAGAACCAGATAAGGCGGATCATAAAGAGCTACCTCATCTAATTCTGTTGCGTTCTAATCTATGATTTAGCTTGAAGGAAACATTATTTAAAAAATTCAGACGTAAATTTTGTCGTTTGATTTTTTTTTAACCTTTTTTTTAACATTTTTATAAAGATACACAGAAATATGTTTCTTGCTTTCGCAAGCTTTTGTCGTCTGCTTTTTTAACATAATTGAGCCGCGACACAACAAAACCAACAAAGTGGCATATGCGCCCAGCGAAGGCTGAGATCAGCCTGGGCATCCGCCCACTCAGCCTGGGCATCCGCCCAGTCTGATCAGAGTATTCGCTGTCCGCATGGAGATAGCTTAGACACTTACCTACCATGTAAGTGAAAAGCGAAGACGCTGATCAGACTGGGCGTATGTTCAGGCTGATCTGAGTCTTCGCTGGGCGCTCATGCCACTTTGTTGGTTTTGTCGTGTCGTGGCTCATATACTGTCAACACAGCTGCTGTTGAGACAGAAATGTGTTTGTTTGGTTTTGCAAGGTTTTGCTTTTGTTGTCTGCTTTTTGGTGCTGTATGGGTTAACACATTTATATAACAGGAACATTTCCACTCTGGCGGTCCCCAGGAATTGGTAGTAAGTTTTGCTGGAATAACTGATGCATTTTTTTTCCTTTTTTTTACATTTCTTGAGGGGGGCTGCCGCCCCCACACCCCCGCTTCACAACTCAATTGCCGCTGGGCTCATGCGCAAAAGACGATGCGCAGTTGAAGATGTGCAAAGTTCCGGGGACCGCTAAAGTGGCATCTATTACATATGGGGAACTGATGATGACTTTTATAGAGCATGGTCGCGAAAACACATAACGCGGTTAGAAAACACAGAAAACTAATGCATATTTGATTATCAAGAAACGAAAGACATAATTAAAACTTACATTGAACTGTTCTCCCTCACTGAGACAAAGTTTGGTACACAAATTTGTTCCATTTCTTTATGATCATTGAAAATTCTGAGAGCTAAATAAATGCGGTTATCACTGTTAACAGTTTAGGCACCGTTAGCCACGTCGCTATGACAATGACGTTACGTCCACGACGAACAATCGGACAATTTCGGTATTCTGCAGTAAGAAAATTGGCGGGTTCGTCTTCAAAGACAATTATCTGTTTTTAAAGTACAAAGGCTCTCCTACTGGTCCTTATTTGAACTTTCTCTTTCTTTCTTTCTTTCTATATATACTGCTACACCCTCTTTTCAGAGTATTATGAGCAGGTGTACTTTTGTACACTCCAGTGTTGCAGGATGAAAGCCTACACACAGCCATGTAGCTATAGTAGAGATCTGTAACCTGCAAAGGGGATGACTCTCCCTGCACAGGGGGCCTCCAGCTAACGTCCCGATCCGAAGGACGGCACACTTTTTAGCAGCATCCCTGCAAATGATGCTAGAAAACGCATTCGGACATAGGAATACTTCGCCCTGGGGGTAGGGGGGGGATAGAGACTTCGCCCTGGGGGAACAAATGACCATTTTTATATTGTTGGTAAGAGAAAGAGAGAGAGAGAGAAAGAGAGAGACAGAGACAGAGACGGAGAGACAGAGAGAGACCGCTTATTAAGATGCATATTTTGAGTTGTGAATAATACAAAAGTTCTATTAATAAATTTTGATTTAGGACCCTTAAGGGCCAAAAATGATGAAAATTGCTGAAAATCAGGCGGCTCATATACTGCTTGTCGCCTAGCCTTCGAATTCTGCTTGGCCGATACTTTGTTTATTCAGGAGATGATTAAATAGCTTTAGCTTTCTATCACATTCTGCACCATATAATATTTTGTAGAATTGTAAAGCAATTTATTTGAATAAAATATTGTTTAAATCAAACATTGTTTGATATTTTTCAAAGGTAAAATCTGTCGTCTACTTTTGGGCGGATTCAAGGGTTATCTACACTGTCAGCTAGGCTAATATGTTTTAGCAAGCTTTTACAGAATACTTTAGTGATTCAAATTCAAATGAGAGAAAGATGTATTTCAGAATAATTATGCAATCATATTTTATTATTATTAATGAGCCGTGACGCGAGAAAACCAACAAAGTGATTGTGCGTCCACGGCAGACTCAGTTCAGCCTGGGCTAAGCCCAGTCTAATCAGAGTCTTCGCTGTCCGCATGAAGGTAGCTTAGACCCTTAGTTATCCTTTAATTAAGCCCTTAGCGAAGAGTCTCATCAGACTAGGCGGATTGTAAAAAGCTATATGGATTGGAGCTTTTTATAAATCGTAAAACGTAAGTTTGAATGATTTTAAGTTAGATTGTTCACGGGACCATTTAAAATTGTGGGTATCACGGTCGCGAACGAAGTCTATAATATATACTGAGAGCTAAATATAGAAATGAACCAACGTTGTTTTACCCATGTTCCTTTTTTAGAATGTGTTCTCTGCTCTCGAAGGAACTCGTTGACGTCACTGCAGCTGGTGTTGTGCCGTGTGGCGACCGTAAAACGTCTCCCCGTACATCATCCATAGTGCAGATTATCATTTTTTTTCCTTTGAGATCAGAGGTACATTCTGAGATATCAGATATTGGATTGGTTTAGACTCTTATTCTAGATCATGGCCTTTTTTATCATTTTGATTTTTTTCGATACATCTGACTGCCTTATTAAAGAAATTACAGTATGTTTATCTCAAATATTGTCAGGTCACTGATGAGGCTTAAATAGCCGAAACTTCGAAGTATGGCCCATGTTCCTTCTTTAGAATGCGTTCCCTGCTCTCAAAGGAGCTCTTAACGATTTTAATTACTCAACGAGGGGCCTTATTCAAACACAGCAGCAGCACAAAGGACATATGGCATAGTGGAACTTTGTATCAGTACATACTGATACAAAGTTCCACTATGCCAGGGAGACAAATACGTTTATTTTTACAGTCAAAAATGAAAATAGTTGATTTTTTTATTAGTTAACAGTGTCAGCAAAGCTACTGTGAGATAGAAACATGTTTAAGCAAGTTTTTAAAACAGGAATTGTATGAAGGGATCAAATAACAGGAAGATATCTGTCAGAATATTTATGCAATTTAAATTTTTGGGACCTAAAAAGAACCATGATTCTTTTTAGAAACCAAAAATTTAAATTGCATAAATCGCCTGAAGTTAATAGTCAGTGTTAGTTAATATTTCCAAAATTTATTAAATCATTTCTCTGACTTCATTATGTCGAATTTGTTAAACTGTTAATGTCATTCAAAAATTGTTTATTTCGGGTTGACAGTCCGCTAGACTCTGAACTCAGAGCTGGCTTCTTAAATTCTTACACTGCACATATTTGGCCCACTTCTTACGTTAAGACTTAATATGTTGTTAGAAGCTATTGCATAGCTGTCAGCATAAGGGCATGAACACATGCCATTTCTATACGATGAACTTTCTAGAATAGTCGCGAAAACGCATAACGCGATTAGGAAACGCAGAAAACAACGCATACATGATTAATCAAAGAAACGAAAGACATAATCAAAACTTACATTGAACTGTTCTCCCTTCCTGAGACAAAGTTTGGTATACAAATTTGTTCCATTACTTTATGATCGTTGAAAATTCTGAGAGCTAAATTAATGCGGTTATCACTGTTAACAGTTTAGGCACCGTTAGAGACGTCGCTATGGCAATGACGTTACGTCCATGGCGAACAATAGGATAGTGTCGGCGATCTGCAGTAAGGAAACCGGGGGACTCGTTTTCAAAGACGGTTATGGTATCTGTTTATAAGGGCGTGTCTGTCCTATTGATCTTCATTTGTACAAATGACCGCAATAGTTTATACTGTTACAGAGACAGAGAGAGAGGTTGCAGACCGCTTCATTATGATCCATACTTTCAGTTGTGAATAAAGGATCTCAACCATTCTGAAGAAGTAGTCTGATCACGGTAATAAATGTACTTAAACATGAAATATACGTGAATTTGACGAATAAAATATAGTTTAAACAAAATATATACGTTAGAGATGTTCACTTTTTATAATGTCCGTATTAAAAATAAATACATGTATTGAAAAGGGAGCTTCAAGTAATTTGTAGATGTGTAATGATTTCAAGTTAAATTGGTCACGAGACCGTTTAAAATGATGGCTGAATCGGATTATACGTCCTTTTCTAAAGTATATCAGTCATACTAGGTAGATGGGAGGTATGTGCAACGGCACCCCGTTTACGATTGAAAAGATTTCCGCCTCCTGCGGGACCCGGCCCCAGGATGCTAAATCAGTAGGCCAGCACTTAATCCACTGAGCTATCGGGGCATCTCGGACCGTTCAAAATTGTGGGTGTTATCAAGTAGCACATCACACTCTGTGTGATAAGCTCTTGATGTTACCTATATGAGATGGATGGATGGATGTTTTAAACGATGAATGACTTGCGATTTTATGTCCTTTTCAACAGTATATCAGTCATATCAGGACAATGGGACGATAATCATGAAAGGATGAGCGCAAAGTAACCCGTTTGCGGTGGAAATATTTCCGCGATTAGGAAACACAGAAAACTAATGCATATTTGACTATCAAAGAAACGTAAGACATAATTAAAATTCTCCCTTCCTGAGACAAAGGACATGGTATGATAAAGCCCATATTTGGCCCCCAGAAAACTCATTTTTCAAAAGTCCTATTTCGGTAATAAAAATGTATTCAAAGGAAAGTTCAAACCTTGACTGTACCAGCAAACACAATATTAGCCAGTTTTTTGAATATAGGTATTGAAGGACAATATGACTAAAACAACACCTGTTCTATTCTATCCTACTCTGCCTGATAATTCCTTTAAAGTTTTACGAGCTCCCGTAAACATAACGGGAAAAGGACCGGCAGCTGGTTGCCAGGTATTCTACCGTAAAATCTACCAAAATTTTTACAGTGTATACATGTATGTCCAAGGTATTGTCCAATTTAAGATTTAAAAAAAATAGCAACTGTGACCATGACCTTCACCACAGACCACTGAAACACGAACTTATCCGAGATATTTTCATACTTAACATTTGTGTGAAGTTATATTAAAACTGGTAAGCAGATGGGGACAAAGTTTATCTAAAAATAGCGGCATTAAGCACAGGGACCTTGACCATGGCCCTAAAACGCTGAATCGCAAACTTATAACTAAACATTTGTACGAAGTTAAATCAAAATTGGTCAATAAATAAAGGTGCTATATTAGGTTGCATAACGTTTGAATTTTGCTAATACCATTTGATTTATAGATTAGCCAATTGGCGGATAGTTGCCTAGCAACGAGTCTATTCCAGGAAATCGGACCTTTAGTAGTATGCACATTTTCTGTTGCTAAGCAACACAAAACACATCAACCGTGTGTTTCTTCAACATGTGCATTGCAATTCATATGGAATACCTCATTGTGTAGAGTTAAGTGCTTGCCATTATATAAAATTACTTCTGATTTATGACACCTGTCACACGCCCGCCCCCAATTACAATGCTCAAGTTTTGCAAAAAAAAAATTCAATTTTTAGACTAAAATTCCTAGCTTTTTCGTTAATTAAAGTCCAAAATGAGTAATTTTCACGAAGTATGATCCAAACATAGTATGGTATAAAACAAAATATTTTTGGATTTAATAGGAGGGTTCCAGTAACCATGGCAACCAATTTTACAAACATGGCCAGAAGCTTTTCCCTTGCCTTCTAGGCAACAAGAAATCAAGGAGGAAATAAAAATTTGAGATACTTTGTTGTATGCTCTATAAGATTTGCCACGCAGTGGTTATATTTTCGATATGAGAATTTTATAGTCACAAATTATAAATAAAGTCCCACTCTTTATTGGATAACCCTCGTATGTGGTTTTGTTAGTGAAATATGGGCTTAATGTCCATGCAATATGTAGAGGCCGGGTTGACGCAAAAATTTCCAAAACCAACAGAGCATAAAATATAGGTCAAATGTACAAAGAAACAACATTTGAGCCGCGACATAAGAAAACCAACAATGTGGTTGTGCGCCCAGCGCAGACTCAGATCAGCCTGGGCATCCGCCTAGTCTGATCAGAGTCTTCGCTGTCCGCATGGAGGTAGCTTAGACCCTCAGCTACCTTTAAGCGCTTAGCGAAGAGTCTGCTCATACTGGGCAGATGTCCAGGCTGATCTGAGTCTGCGCTGGGTGCACAACCACATTGTTGGTTTTCTCGTGTCGCGGCTCATTTAGGAAGACCATTCAAAGAAGTGATCTCATCCCAGGTTTGATGAGAAACAGACTTTAATGCTAGGGTGTAAAGGATGTAAAATTTTAAGAATGCAGCAGCACATGAAATATAGGTCAAGCCAAGGGTGGGAATAAGTACAACATCCCTTAGTACATTCTAAAGAAAAAGTTTATGCCAGATTTGATGATTGTAGGTATCATACTTTGAAAAAAGTGGACTTAAATGCAAGGGTTGAAATAATTTTTGATGTTTAATTTTATGAAGACAGCAGAGCATGGGTAGGAATAAGCACAATAGTCCTTAAATGATGATAGCAGGTATCATACTTTGAGAAAAATAGACTTAAAATGCTAGGGTCAACACAATGTTGCATGTGAAATTTTACAAAGTCAGCAGGGCGTGAAATATAGGTCAAGGGCAGGAACAAGTGCAACATATCTCGAAAACATTTTAAGAAGACGACGCTTTATGCCGGGTTTGATGACTGTAGTTATCATAGTTTGAGAGAAATTAATAAAATGCATTTCGAAGTCAGCAGAGCGTGAAATATAGTACAAGGGTAAAAATAATTGCAACAGCCCTCGAGAACATTCTAAGAAGAAACTTTATGCCTGGTAAAATGTAGGTTAGGCACTTCCGGTTGCAGAGATCATGGTGTAAGCCAGGTTTGATGAGTTTATGTGTAAAGATATGAGAGAATTGAACTTAAGTCAGGATGGCCACAGTCAGGTTGAGGTTAAGTTTGAATGTAAAATTTCACAGTCAGCAAAGCTCGACATATAGGCAAGAGTCAAAATAAATGCAGAAGTCCTAGAGATCTTTTTAAGATGAAACTTTATGCCATGTCTGATGATTGTAGATATTACAGTTTGAGAGAAATGGACTTTAATGCTAGGGTTGAAGTAATGATGGATGTAAAATGTTACAAAGCCTGCAGAGCACGAAATATAACTCAAGTTCAAAATAAATGCAACAGTCCTGGAGATCACTTTAAGAAGAAACTTTATGCTGACTTTGATGATTGTAGGTATCAAAGGTATAGAGAGAAATGGATTTAATGCTAGGGTTGATGTAATCTTGAAAGTAAAATTTTACGAAGTAAGCTGAGCATGACATATAGGTCAAAGGTAAAAACAAATGCAACAGTCCTTGAGACAATTCAAACAAGGGCTTCGCAAGTGGCGCATAATACGCCCATTAAAATGTCATAAAGCAGGAACAGAATGAACAAGATTGCTTACAAAAGGATAGACAGGTAGACAAACAGGGGCAACCACTCTATAATTAACAAGCAAATTCAGTGAATTTATATCCCCCGCCGTTGTGGCACCGATTTCTTTATGAGTTATTTTAAGTTTCATAAAATTTTGTTCACTTGTTATCTCACATTGATTCAAGGGCAATAACTCATGCACTAGTGATGCCATTCTGATAGAATGTTATGTGCATATCCACGTTATGGTCATACATATTCACTTTAAATTTCATGAAGTTTTGGTAATTGGTTACTTAGTTATGGCACATTTCAATGATTATAAGTCAATTAAAGGGAGATAACTCATGCATTAATGAAGGCAGTCTGAAGAAACTTCATGTGGATCAGCGTGTTATAGTGTCATATACTTACTATAAGTTTCATGATATTCCGTCCAGTGGTTACTTAGTTATGGCTCATTTAATTGATTTTAAGTCAATTAAAGGGAGATAACTCATGCATTAATGAAGGCAGTCTGACCAAACTTCATGTGAATCAGCGTGTTATAGTGTCATATACTTACTTTAAGTTTCATGATATTCCGTCCAGTGGTTACTTAGTTATGGCTCATTTAATTGATTTTAAGTCAATTAAAGGGAGATAACTCATGCATTACTGAAACCAGTCTGATGAAACTTCATGTGCTGCAGCGCATTATAATGACATATATTTATTTTAAGTTTCATGAAATTCCGTCCAGTGGTTACCTAGTTATGGCTCATTTCATTGATTTTAAGTCAATTAAAGGGGGATAACTCATGCATTACTGAAGCCAGTCTGATGAAACTTCATGTGCCACAGCACATTATAGTGGTATACATTTATTTTAAGTTTCATGAAATTCCGTCCAGTGGTTACCTAGTTATGGCTCCGGACGGACGGACAGAAGGACGGACGGATGGAAGGACGGATGGAAGGACGGACGGACAGACGGACGGACAGACAGACGGATGGACGGACATGGAGAAAACTATATCCCTCCGCCTTCGGCGGGGGATAATGACTGCAACTAACACATCAAATACTATTAGAATACCAAAAATCAGCTTCCAAGGTAAGTTGCTTTGCCAAAGTGGAATAAGGGAGATAACCTAAATATACTAGATATACCTTTTTTGGTTGTACTATATTCCCTTGAAATGATTTATATTTATTTCGAATGGTAAAGGAGTTAGAGTAAACAGGAAATTTATGCAAGGGCAGATAATTCAGTAAGTAAGCCAGAGTTGTGGTTCTTGTTCAGGATACATTGCCCCATTATTATACACATTCCTACAAAGCTTCATTCAAATATTTCAAAAGGTTCAGGAGATATGGAGTGAATGAGTAACACCTGAAAATACTAATCAAATGAAAGTTTCTCCAAAATTAAGAAAGAGGGAGCAACCATTCTTATATATGACACATTGTCTTGTGATCATGCACATTGCTATAAAGTTTCATCATGATATTCCAAACAGTTACCAAGTTATGGCATGCACAAGAGAAGTATACACAAAAAAAGGCTAAATGTACTAATGAAATGGATGCAACTCTAAAACAAAGAAAGGGAGAGCAGCCATTGTTGTACGCGACACATCAGTAGGACTTCATACACATTGCTATGAAATTTTATAAAGATATCCCAAATGGTTATCTAGTTATGGCACGCACAAGACTTGCAGAGAAAAAATTGATCAAAGGGGCGTAGCTTCGAAACTAAACAAGAGCTGTCGCCTGACAGCATAGCTCGCCTGAATTGGTGCTTGCCCATCACACAGCCGCTATGGTGGTGTGGACTGCTAAGCATAAAACTTCATGCAAGCATGCCCATAATGAAAACACATTTATAAACAAAAGCTATCGGGTGGGGGCTATGTGGACTGCTATGCATAAAACTTCATGCAAGCATGTCCATAATGAAAACACATTTATAAACAAAAGCTATCTCTGAAATAAGTCTTAATATAAAATTAAAACAAGAGGTCCATGATGGACCTAAATCGCTCACC
Source organism: Ctena decussata (assembly GCA_963989385.1). Taxonomy (NCBI): domain Eukaryota; kingdom Metazoa; phylum Mollusca; class Bivalvia; order Lucinida; family Lucinidae; genus Ctena; species Ctena decussata. The sequence continues at coordinate 38,934,629 of OZ022504.1, read as the reverse complement.
TGAGTTATGATGAAACAACAATTGCAAGATCATCTATGTTGGAGCAGTTTTGCACTTCCTAATCTATATTCTGACAAAGTTTCATGAAGGTTGGATCAAAACTGTGCCCTCTAGAGCGTACACAAGTTTTTTCTAAGATCTGAACTGGTGATCTAGTTTTTGATCAGACATTATTCTGTTTCAAACTTGGCCTACATTTCATGAAGATAAACATTCTGACAAAGTTTCATGAAGATTCAATGCAAAATAAGGCCACAAAATGTGCACACAAGGTTTTTCTATGATTTGACCTAGTAACCTAGTTTTTGACCCGACAAGACCCAGTTTCAAATTTAGCCTAGATTTCATTAAGATAATCATTCTGACAAAGTTTCATGAAGATTGAACCAAAACTGAGCCCTCTAGAGTATACACAATGTTTTTCTAAGGATTGACCTAGTAACCTAGTTTTTGATCCAACATGACCCAGTTGCACCCTTGGTCTAGATTTGTTGGAGATAAACATTTTGACAAAGTTTCATGAAGATTGGAACAAAACTGTGCCCTCTAGAGCATTCACATGGTTTTTCAAGATCTGAGCTAGTGACCTATTATTTGATCTAACATAAACCATTTTCAAATCTGGTCTAGATTTCATAAAGATAAGCATTCGACAAAGTTTCATGAAGATTGGATCATAAATGTGCCCTCTAGAGTGTACACAAAGTTTTTCTAAGATTTGACCTAGTGACCTACTTTTTGACCTCACATGACTCAGTTTCAATCTTGGCCTAGATTGTATAAGGATAAACATTCTGACAAAGTTTCGTGAAGATTGGATTATAACTGTGCCCTCTAGAGTGTACACAAGGTTTTTCAAAGATTTGACCCCACATGACCCAGTTTCAATCTTGGCCTAGATTGTATAAAGATAAACATTCTGACAAAGTTTCATAAAGATTGGATTATAACTGTGCCTTCTAGAGTGTACACAAGGTTTTTCTAAGATTTGACCTAGTGACCTAGTTTTTGACCCCACATGACCCAGTTTCAATCTTGGTCTAGATTTCATTTAGATAAACAGTCTGACAAAGTTTCATGATGATTGGATCAAAACTGACCATTTATGTCATTCTAAAATTTATTTCTATTTTTAGCTCTGGCGGCCATTTTGTTCAGCGGAGTGAAACCGTTTTAGCAACTTTGGTTCAGGGCCAGAAGTCAAACATTTCTGTGAAATTATTTTGAAATCGAGCCATTGGCTTCAGAGAAGATGTCTTTTAAAGGTTTTTCTATTTTTAGATTTCTATTTTTAGCTCTGGCGGCCATTTTATTCAGCGAAGTGGAACCGTTTTAGCAATTTTGGTTCACAGCCATGAGTCAAACATTTCTGTGAAATTTTATTGCAATCGAGCAATTGGCTTCAGAGATGTCGTTTAAAGGTTTTTCTATTTTTAGCTCTGGCGGCCATATTGTTCGGCGGAGCGGAACCATTTTAGCAATTTTGGTTCAGGGCTATAACAGAAACATTTGTGTGAAATTATTTTGAAATTGGCTTACTGGTCTAGGAGGAGATGTCAATTGAAGAAATTGTTGACGACGGACGGACGACAGACAAATTTCGATCACAATAGCTCACCTTGAGCAATTTGTGCTCAGGTGAGCTAATAAAAAGAATGAAACGAAATTTCAAAGTCCCTGAGCTTGAGGTAAAAAAACTGACCGGGGAGGGGGGGGGGGGGGGGCTAGGATGTATCAAAACCTTGAACCATTATCTAACATCAGTCCAAGTATTAGAATCAACCGAGTCCATCGTGGCACTGTGAAATTATGTCTTCATAAATATAGAACTTTAACCAAAATCTCTAAGACAAATTCTAAGTCGATGACCTTGACTTCAAGGTCACCCAGTGAAGTGTTTTGTAAAAACTCAAAAAAGAGTCTAACATCAGTTCAAGTATAAACTAAATCTCTGCAAAGCATTATGAATCAGTATGCAATTACAAAACTTTAAAAAAGACAAAAATTTCTTAAGTCCCTGACCTTGACATCCAGATCACTGAGCAGAGTTGGGGTAGTACTCTGTAGATCTAACTACAGTGCAAATATAAAAAGAATTCATCTATGGGTTCAGGAGATGTGTGTCTTTAAAAAACTTTAACCAAAACATCCAATCAATAAAAAGACAATATTCTAAGTCCATGACCTTGACATCAAGGTCACAGAGGGGGGTGGGGGTAGTACCTTCGAAAACTTTAGACCAATATCTAACTTTAGTGCAAGTATCAAAGGAATCCATCCATGGGTTCAGGAGATATTGGGCTTTATAAAACTTTAACCAAAACATCCAGTCCAAAAAAAACACCAATTTTCTAAGTCCATGACCTTGACATCAAGGTCACAGAGTGGGGTGGGGGTGGTACCCTGTTAAACCTTAGACCAATATCTAGCTACAGTGCAAGTATCAAAAGAATCCATCCATGGGTTAAGGAGATATAGGTCTTTAAAAAACTTTAACCAAAACATCCAATTCGAACGCGGACGCCGTGGTGACAACAATAGCTCTTCCTGAACTTTCGTTCAGGCGAGCTAAAAAGGGGGAGCAACCATTCTTGTACGCGACACATTCCCCCAGCCTAATACATATGCCTATACAATTTCATGAATATATCCCAAATGGTTACCGAGTTATGGCGCGCACAAGAATGTTTAGGGACGACAGCGCCACGACATATGTCCGTTTTTTTCAAACGGGCGTATAAAAACAAACTCTCTGCCAGGTTTAATGATTGCAGGTATCATAGTTTTGAGAGAAATGGACTTTGACGCTAGGGTTGACACAACTGTGGAACAAATCAAGTCGAATGGAAAGACAGACCAACTGATAGAAGGACAGGAAAATATGAACTCCTATATCGCACCTTGCTAAAGCAGATGCGAAAATATCCCTCCGCCTTTGGCTGTTGACAATGCGATGAAAACAGCATGGTTATTTGCTGTATAGAAGCAAGAATATATGAGCCGCGACACGAAAAAACCAACAATGTGGTTGTGCGCCCAGCGCAGACTCTGATCAGACTGGGCGGATGCAGACAGATCAGCCTGGGCATCCGCCCAGTCTGATCCGAGTCTTCGCTGTCCGCATGAAGGTAGCTTAGACCCTTAGCTACCCTTTAAGCGCTTAGCAAAGAGTCTGATTTGACTGGGCGGAGGCCCAGATTGATCTGAATCTGCGCTGGGCGCACAACCACATTGTTGGTTTTCTCGTGTCGCGGCTCATATGTATAAGTTACGGTAGGAGTGTACACCTTTTTTTTTCCCCCAGGTTTTTTTTAGGGGAACCACCTCCGTGATTTCCTCTTTGCTTCCCCCCACAATGAAGCTTTTCCAAGAAGGGTCTGCTCATAAAGGAGAGAATTTGCTCATAGGGTCTCAAATTCTGTCCTTTAAGAGTTTATCCTTTTAAGGAAGCCATAATAAAAGCTGCTTGTCATTAAAGTGTACCCATTTAAGGTAACAATGTATTGTCAATCTTTTTTCCTTTGTGTTTTACAGCCTTGTCAATCTTTTTTCCTTTGTGTTTTACAGCCTTTATGTCACCCGACTTAGGCCCTCATCTGTCTGTGTGCATCTGTCTGTCCAAAATCTTGTCCCTGCAACTCCTCCAGGTCTCATTTAAATTTTATTGACTGGATAATATGAAGATGTGTGTGTGGTTTCCCGCTTTAGTTTCAGCCATTTTTGATGGAGTTACAGCCCTCGCTGACTCGGGCCTTGTACCTACAACTCCTGCCACATCTTTTGATTGGAAAACTGCGCAGAAAATTTCACCATAAAGATGTGCATGTGATTTTTAATTGCCTTATTTTTGACAGTTATCCCCCTTTGTCATTTTTTCAACTATTGAACCGTTTGCCCAAGAGCGGGTTGGTATTGAGATTAATACACTGCTAAAAATATACTCAGAGGCAAAAGAAAGTATACAGGTAACGCAGGCTCGATGTTTCTACAGATGTCTGCATATCTGCATAATATCTTGGCACTGTAGATAAAACAATCATTTTCGCACAATTTGCGACAATTTTCAGAGCAATCGGTCTAAGGATAAGGAAATGACATGGTTTTAAACACGCCAGGGGTCTCAGTCAATATTGTCGCTGGAGTAGCTCCCCTTTAAACATTTACTTTGGACAATAGAGATTGATTTCATGCATTTTATGCATTACATTAAAAAAGGGATGAAAGGTTTGTCAATACATGCCGCACACTCATATAAAAAATCGGGGTAAAGAATCAAATTTTTGTACCAAGAAATGAATGTTTTTGGCGTCTTCTGGTAGCATGCATTGGATAGGCATTGGGTTCTTATGGAAAGTTTATTTGCAGTTTTCTTTCAAATAAAAAAGTCTATGAAGCTCTTTTCAAGTGTGCAGAAAGGCAAGAAGCCAAACAACAATTTTCCGAAAATTTCAAGGGAAAACTTCTAACTCCAGGTAAGATAGAAAAACATTTGATTCCCTATAATTCTAATTCAAAGGGAGATAATTTGAGACATGTAGCTTTTCTTTCTACGGTTTAAGACGTTTTGCGGGAGTTTCAGATTAACCGAGGATGTGGTTTTACTCATAGGCATTAGTGCTAGATGTTCATAAAGTGCAAAATGTCATCTGCCATGTGTAGAGCGAGATTTGATTGGAACTACTGATTTTGAATTAAGGGCAATAACTCTATTATTAAGGACTGCAAAACAATTTGTGTTAGTGTTTTACAGAGCTAGACGTTTGCCAAAATTGCATTATCAATATGTCTATGCAACCGTTTACATGAGGCCCAGTATTCAAAAACAAAAACTGTATACTTTTTATTGCCTCTCAGTATATTTAAAGGAGCAACAGGTATTTTCCCATAGATGTTACTACAAAATATGCCCAGTTTAACGGCCCATAAATTTGACCGTCAGTGGGCAAGAATTTCCATCTTTTTTCAGCACTTTTAAGAAGAATCGAAGTTTAAGACAACCAGAATTTCAACACAACAGATGCCCTGCTCATTTCCATGGTACAAGTTTTGCAATTTTCTTATTTTCTGAAATTGAGTAATTTTGCTGAAGTCTATAAAATCTCATAAACTTCAGTTCAAAGGGATCTTCTCAATAAGGGTCATCTTGAAAGACCCTTAATTTTCATAGACAAAATGGTTCTTTTGATTTTGGTTGAAATTTTCTCCCTTTTCACCTGTTCTGAAAAATTGAAAATTGTTAGCAAAATTCCAGTTTTACTTAAATCTGTCCATGGACAAGGGCAGGACAAATATTGGATCAAAAACTGTGCAGTCAGTAACCTCGCCCCTTTTTAAAAAATGGCAAAATAAATGGAAAATCCGCGTGTCTTTATCGATCGAAAGCATTGTACCTCAAAGTGGGGATGCGTTGCACTGTCGTCTATGGAAAAATATAAGGTGTTCCTTTAAATATTTTGAGCAGTGTATTTGATATATTGATTCTGTTAATGGTTTGCTAATTTGATTAAACAGGAGTGATTCCCCTTTCCAAGATAACAGACACTTTGTAGCAATGTGCATGATCACAAGACGTGTTGCATGAGAGAATGGTTGCTCCCTTTGTTTTAGGCTATTTCAATTCATTCTTACTCAACCTTTTGAAATATCTTAACTTTGTAGTAATGTGTATGATAATAGGGCAATGTATCCCAAGCAAGAACTACAACTGGCTTAATCCCTGTATTATCTGCCCTTGCTTAAATTTCCTGTTTACTAACTCCTTGTTAATTTAGCTTAATCGTGACGTGTATATTGTCAAAGAATGTAGAAGGATCAAGAGTGAGAACTAGTTTACTTAGGTTATGAATTATTTCCCTTGTTTGAATTTGGCATTTCTCAACTTCTGTAGCTCTCCTGTTTGAAGCTCAGGAATTGAGCAGCAACACTAGAAAACCAACAAAGTGGTTGTGCACCCAGCGCGCACTCAGATCGGCCTGGGCATTCGCCCATACCACTCAGACACTTTGGTAAGTGCTTAAAGGGTAGCCAAGGGTCTAAGCTACCTCCATGCGGACAGCAAAGACTGATCAGACTGGGCGGATGCCCAGGCTGATCAGTGTCTACGCTGGCGGCACCACCACTTTGTTGGTTTTCTGGTGTCGCTGCTCAGATACTGCACTACCACCGGCGTCGGAAACAGTTTGGGTATTAGCAGAATGTTTTTTTATGTGATGTGCAAGGCGCTGTCAGGCAACTATCCTGTACGCAGTCAGGTCTTGATGGTATACGAAGTAATTTGATGCGTTAAATGTTTAAATGTTGCATTAATTACAGACCTGTTGCCCATTTGTCTGCCAGTCAATCCTTTTGTATTCTTATATACGCATTTTGCTTACTATCAGATCCTGTGCCATTGTACACTGTATATTTGTGTCCATTCTTGCGAATAAAATTTTGTTTCAACCAATCCTTTTGTAAACTTTCGTCCATTCTGTAACTCCTCCATGACACTATAACGGGCATATTTTGAACCGCTACATTATCTAGGGAAGCAAACAGGAAGTCACTAAGTTGTCTCCCTTTAAATGGCAGAAAAATGGTACATCATACAGCACACACAGACACTGTAAAGGATTAGAGGAATAAGAAAATTAAGATTTCAATAATTTATTTTATGAAAGTTCATTTCTCTTTTCTTCCACAGTATTCTGTTCCACATATCCCAGCTTCTTTGCTCAGAAGGATCTGCAACAAAAGCAAACAATCTGATACCATATGAGCTGGAACACAAGAAAACCAACAAAGTGGCACTGCACAACGCAAAGATTCAGACCAATGTGGGCATTTACCCAGTCTGATCAGTCTTCACTTTGCACTAAAGGGTAGCCAAGGGAATAAGCTAGCTCCATGGGCACAGCGAGGACTCTGATCAGACTTGGTGGAAGCCCAGTCTGGTCTGAGTCTTCATTGGGCGCATGTCACTTTGTTGGTTTTGTTGTGTTAAGGCTTATATTCTCATTTTCAAAAATTCATTTTTACATTTGTTGGCCCTATCACTGGGTGTTTTAGAATATGGCTGGCAACCGCAGACATGATCACACTTGTTTCTAATCAGGTATGCAGGCCTTCACTGTTCCTCTTTGATCTGTAGGTCTTAAGGCTAAATGTCCCTGGACATGTCAGTAACAGGGAAATCTGATTTTGAAAGGATGGATGGATGAGTTGCGATTTAACGTCCTTTTCAACAGTACATGTATTTCAGTTGTATCAGGACCATGGGTGGGTGATAATGAAAGGCTGTGTGCAATGGAACCTCGTTAACGATTCTGAAAGGAAATGACTACAAGTTGAGTGATAACCGAAGGCCGCAACTCTGGACAGAAATCATCTGGGCAAGTGATTATATGATCAATTTAACTACAGTTGTTACATTCTATTTCTGGTTACTTTTTTCAAGGTTAATAGAACCAATTTGGAAGAAAATCAATGACTATTACATTGTCAAGAACTGACAGTTGCAATTAATCCATACAAGACCTTGCAGCAACTGTACAGCCCTGACTAAACTGCACCCATGGCTCTTACAGCTGATTTAAGCAGTAACGGTCACAAAACCCCTCCAAAAAGGTATCTACACTTAAGAACTTACTCCTTGGCGAGCTGCTCACTCTTAACTGCTCCCCCCCCCCCCCCCCCCCACCCACCCACCCACCAAAATAGCAAAGTTGCTTCCCCAGGACATGTACACTTTTATCTCCGAAGCAAAGCTTTGAAAATACAAAAAATATCAATATTTTTCATGACGAAGCAACAGGATCAACATACTTACAATTGCTGCCTGAATATCGAATATCCGGCTAAAGTTTGCACTTTTATCATCCTATAATATCAACATCTTACATGTATCAAAATCTTAAGGTATGAAAACACAAGCCATCACAGGAAAGATTAGCTAGCCTATTGGTTCCTTGTTAAGTGGGAGCGGCTGTAGTGCAGTGGATAACACTCCAGACTACTAAACCAGGGGTCGCAAGATCAATCCTCCACTTCTCCGGTCTTTTGGTCGAGACTTTAAACCGAGTTCCTGTCTCCTTATGACCTTGTTGTTGGTGGGACATTAAACCAGAGTTCACTAACTCCTTGTCAAGTTAAACATTGCAGCTGAATGTGCAATACAAGTGAGCTACAAGAAAGCCTACCTATCATTCGCTTCCTTTCTGATGTCCGTCACAACAGACCTTCTGTCAGCTTTCTTAATGGCAGTCCTTGTTCAAAGACCAGCACCTATAATATATGCGATAACCAAATTTGTGATTCTCCAACCTCCAGTTTATTACCGTATATGTTTGGCTAAAAAAAAATTTTTTCCATCCCTAGAATGACCCAAAATAAATCAGTCTTTTGAAACTGCTTTGAGATAGATGTGCGAATGCAGTCATCTTACTATAGCAGGTAGGAGCGATTATCATAAAAGTAACACACAGCACAATGGCAGTCAGTGTACCAAACCAGAGCCCACCGAAGCCCGCTTGAACTGCTCATACATTTTTTCCTTGATGTACAAGTGTATTATTGCTTTACGGTAAACAACAATGGTCATGTCTGGATGGTCTGTTACCCTAACCACACTATTTCTGGGCAGGCTTAGACCTCCTACGTGGTTAACCAATACTAAGTGCACCTACTTCCGCCAGTAACTGGCGAAAGTATGTGCACTTAGTACTGGTTAACAATGTGCAATCTGACCACATGCAGCTGAACATGTTGATCAGCATATGGAACAGACTAAACTAGACTAGATGCTGCAAAACGAATTTCTCTGCCAGAGTTCACATTTTTTTTGAAACAGTTTGTACATATACAAATCCATTCATTAATTCACACGGAATTGATTGAAACAGGATCTGGTGGAATAATATGACAAGTGCCCATATCTCCCACTTCACTGAAGTACATTGTAGGAGTTGCCATAGCAACCTAAGCCCTGACAGATGAACAAATTATTTTCTCAATATATGCCAGTGGAAAATTCAAGCTGCCAAAAGCAACTATTATTCTAGTCTGTAGTATCCAACCATCAATCTTTTCAACAAGATTCAGGATTAAGTCGAGCACTTTTTAAGCCATGAAAAGTATGGAAAAACGAATTAAAATTTAAGCACTTGTATTAACGCAAGTTGTCTCCACTTTACCAACACTATAACCACCAATGGCAACATTATCAGCTGACTGGACATAGCTCCACAAACAGGACAAAGTTACACAAAGCTCCAAGAGGAGTATTTGATGGTAATTTAGGATAATTTTTCTTCTCATTGAAACCATATGTTGTGACCCCTCAACTGAACTGTCTCATCGAGAAAGAGTCACATTTGTTTTTATTCAGAATTAACAAAAATTATTCCTAATTATCACCAAATACTCCCTCTTATCTAGAACTGCCAAAGCAGTTTCTTATTCTTTTCCTGTTGTAGTATACCAGAATTCAGGCTCAATGCAAGTAGGCTGGTCCTACACAAATCAATACTTACCATTTTAATGTTCACCACCGATTTGAAGTAAAGAGGAACCATGCACCAGCAGATGCACCACCTCTACAAGAAAATATGCCAGTTAGACAAATTGTATCAGAGCAGTGTTCATTAATGAAAATGTACTTTTCTTACCAACTGCTATAAAAAGTTTTGTTTTCAGTGAAGATGGAAATCTACGTTTTATTTATTTGATTTATTATTTTATTATTTTCAATAAACTGAGGCATTTTGAATATTAAAAAGTATTGCAATGCTATTACAAAATGCTAATAACTACCAAGATAATCTAAATATTCAGGCTTACCTTAACCTTATGATTGCGACCACATACTAGTATGTACCGAACCATAAATTGCTCTAAGTTCAGCTGCTAATTGCTCCTTATATTCCAATGTCCCATTCTGAAAAGCTATTCTATATCTACTGCTCCAAGTTTGCTTTTATATAAAATGATGACCACAAACGCATATAAGTACAATGTGCAATTAACACTATATAAAACAAGACTATCATCAGTACAAAACTGTACAAAATTAGGATACATGGATTAAAGTACCTCCTGAATGCTTTAGAAGGAATAAACTGCCCCCTATCATTCACAATGCAACCAGTGTTCAGAGAAAGAAACTAGGAAGGTTTATCCGAGAAATTGGAGCCGCGACACGACAAAACCAACAATAGGGTTGTGCTCCGAGCGCATACTCAGATCAGACTTTTCACTACGCGCTTAAAGGGTAGCTAAGGGTCTAACCTACCTACATGCGGACAGCGATGACTGATCAGATTCTGCGATGGGCGCACAACCACATTGTTGGTTTTGTCGTGTTGCTGCTCAATCATGTTGTTATAAACACTCGCAATGGTATGTAGACCTTGAAATTAAGGTCAAGGACATCAAAATCATAAAACAAAATTACAGCCGAGTATCTTCTCTTAATCTATCAAGTTTGTAACAAGTTGTTTATTCAACAAAGTCCAAACAAGAATACTGCGAAATGCTGTGTCTTGCCTGCTGGTGCTTTGTCACAAAACAGAGCTATATCAGTAAACACACTGCAAATTTTGAATGGTCAGTGTACCCTAACATTAGGTCAAGATGTTACATTAATGGCAGTTTTCAGTTCAGATGTATGCGTATCCCACATTTCATGGCTCTAACCTTTATCATTCCTAAGCAGCAAAAGCTAGTGAACTTGAGGCAAATGTTGCAGTCAAAGAACCTTAAAATGTTGGTCAATTGGCAGTCAAGCTTTACTCTTCCAGATCTACGCAATGACCCATGTTTCATGGTTCTGGCACTTAAGTTCTTCAGAAACAGAGCTAAACACGAAAACTTGACAAAGTTAGTGAACTGTAAAAAGTCAAAACTCAATGTCAATGTTGGGTTTGGGCTTTACACTTCCAGATGTATGCATGGCCAAAAGTTTCATGGCTTTAGCCCTTATAATTCTTGAGAAACACAGCTATTAGCTACACCACAAAATCTGACAAAAAATTATGAAGTCAGTGAACTGTAAAAAGTAGGTCAAGACTCAGAATTATGGAAGCTTTGAGTTATACTCGGCCAGATGTATGCATGACCCAAATTTTATGGCTCTAGCCCTTATAAGTTCTGAGAAACAGAGCTAAACATGAAAACTCGACAAAAAATTACCAAGTCAGTGAAATGTTAAAAGGTATCACTAGTGATGGTAGCTTTGGAACTTTACTCTTCTAGATATATGCATGACCAAAGTTTCATGGGTCTAGCTCTTGTAAGTTCTAAGAAACAGAGCTAAATGCGAAAACTCTACAAAAAATTGCAAGGTCAGTGAACTGTAAAATGTAGGTCATGACTCAATATTGATGATGGCTTTGTGCTTTACTCTTCCAGATGTGTGCATGATCCGAGTTTCATGGCTCTCTTATAGTTCTTAATAGACCTAAACGCAATAACTCCACAAAAGATTGCAGAGTCAGTGAGCCATAAAATGTAGGTCAAGACTCAATGATGATGGCTTCTAGCTCTACTCTTCTAGATGTACCCCTTATAGTTTCTGAGAAAATGACCTAAATGCAAAAACTCGACCTAAGTTTATGCCGCCCCTGCCGACACCAGAAAAGCAATACATGTCTAGCCTCTGCTTTGCAGGTGAGACAAAACAGGGTCTTAGTCACCACAGTATTATTACTACAATAGTATTATGTTGGCTGGGAAAAAAGTTTGTGGTTTTGCAATGGTTTTGCAATTTTGGACTCATTCACATGTATTTAAGGTTGTGATTTTTCACGCTTTCCTGTTGTTCTTTTGAAAAATCATGTTCACGGGCAAAAAGGTTTGTGCTTCATGTTGACCATGAAAATCGCACAAACATTAGTACACCACAACTATTTGTACAATTACTGTATATCCATGCAAATCTTATGAAAATCCATCCAATGGTTTACAAAAAGTCCTATTATTGGGGGAAACTTAACACTGCAAAGCATCCTTTGACTTTTAAAATGCAGTCAATGTCACAAAAACCTGGTAAACACATTGGACTGTCATAACCATTTATCCATCCAAGTTTGGTTGAAAAAAAAACAGTAATACACAGTTCCGAGAATAGCTGCTAAGCTCCGCCTGTTTAGTTACTGTTACTACGTCTCACAAGCTTACACAAAGATGGCGGAAAAACAAATGACAAATGCAAGTGCCTGCTAAATGTTGGCGATCTATGGCGAAGAATCAGCTTCCTCATGACCTACACATGGCAGTTGGCGCATCATGCATTTCCGATGCGGTCTGTTCTTGCAAAGCAGGATAAAATTTATTAAAAGTGGTGTTAGTTTGTTTTCTTTAAACAGGTATACATCCCTTCCTTAACTGAAAGGTAAAATCACGGACTTATGTTGGTATTGACCACGTGCGACTTGTTCGTGAGACTATGTCACGTGCTAAGTTGTCGCTGCATTGGCCAGGTATACGATATCATTTGATTTTGTGTGACATTCTGGGTGTGGCTCGGAACTGTGTATTCAATAAGATACCATACTTTCATAGAAAATTTAACCCGTGACCTTGGAAAATGTCTAGGTCACCAAAATCTAATCAGCTCTAATACTTGTCCCAATGATATATCCATGCAAGTTTGATGAAAATCCACCAACTGGGTCAAGATATAATGAAGGGACAAGGGAAGTCACACCAACAAGATCCTAACTGAAAACTGTCCATCTCCCATTCTGAACAAAATGATCAGCTCCACTTGAACCTTTTAAGGTGACATTGATGATTAGATAAACAGTCATGATTACCTTGTAAATAGACACTGATGATTAGATAAACAGTCATGATTACCTTGTAAATGGAAATAAGCTATAAGATGCCTAAATATTACTGTTATGGTATAAATGTTCCCTGTATATTATTGTTAACAATTTTTGTGGTGAACATTATTGTTAACAATTTTTGTGGTGAACATTAAGTGCAAACTTAAAAACCTGTCGTTTTAAGAAAAACACTGAAACAACACACTAAAGGTGGAATAGGCAAAACAAAAAAATTCAGTTTCCTGGTCAAACACAAACTTCAGTCTTAAAGGAATCATTCAACAACTTTCTTTTGAGCATGAAACAAAAACATGTACTTCCAATTCAAAGATGTCTTGAACATGTGATGGTTTGACATCTTTGATGCAAAATCGATAGCGCTCAGATATCCTTTGATTGCTTTCTTTTTTTTTCCTTCTGTCTTTCCTTTTTTCTGTTATTTTTTTATCTTGTTAATTTGCAGTTACCGTCATGGTCCTAACTATTGAGACAAGGTGCCTGTTGTGCGGTATGGTGTGGGCTTGGATCAGACAGCTGCCAATGGAGCAGTCTGATCTGAGTCCTCACTGTTTTCTGCATAATGTACATTAAACCGGATATATTGTGAGCATAAAGTGTCTCAATGTTTAGAATTATGACGGCGACTGAATTGCTAGTTGTTAGCCATGTTGCTGTTGTATTGGATATTGTAGGGGGAGGGCTGTAACTAATGTTTTGAGAACTTGTAGCCCGACCCCATTGCTACTATTTGAGCAATAAAATATGTTTTAACTAGATATCCTTGTTAATCTGCACTGTTCTGCAGTTGAGAAACTGAAATAATTCTAAACCAAAGCGTATGCTGTTGGGAGGTGCTGCACTTTTTGCCCAGTCTCCTACTCACAACGCGAATTGACACAAACGTTACTTTTTGTTTGCTTTTTTTTTTTCACTTAAAAATTGAAACTGAGAAAAAAATCTCAAATTTCGATGTTTTACTGAAATGTGATGGTAGGGGTGACCCATATCTATCATCAAACCAAATCCATCATAAACATGGTTTTGACATTCGAGACTTAAAGCTTTAACATTAAACTTGTGCTAAATCTTGTCTGTGACCCTGACCTTTAGGCCGTAGGTAGGGATATAGCTGAATAAAACTCTGGACCTAATGCTATATCCATCATCATCTGAATCATATAGTTTTGACAATACAAGCTCTAACATAACTTAAACATGTGACTGAACTTAAGATCATGGGCATCGGCTGTTATTTCCTCAATAAGACTTTGGACAGGTCTGTCATAAAGCATAAATTAACCATATCCATCATCTGTGTTCACTTAAAAATTGAAACTGAGAAAAAAATCTCAAATTTCGATGTTTTACTGAAATGTGATGGTAGGGGTGACCCATATCTATCATCAAACCAAATCCATCATAAACATGGTTTTGACATTCGAGACTTAAAGCTTTAACATTAAACTTGTGCTAAATCTTGTCTGTGACCCTGACCTTTAGGCCGTAGGTAGGGATATAGTTGAATAAAACTCTGGACCTAATGCTATATCCATCATCATCTGAATCGTATAGTTTTGACAATACAAGCTCTAACATAACTTAAACATGTGACTGAACTTAAGATCATGGGCATCGGCTGTTATTTCCTCAATAAGACTTTGGACGGGTCTGTCCTATATAAAGCATAAATTAACCATATCCATCATCTGTTTTGGAAAATACGAGTTAAAAACTTAAAAGTAAACCTTTAGTGTAAAATTTTGAAGTCAGTGACCTTAAGATAATGGGCGTAGGTTGGGGGGGGGGGGGGGGGGGGGGGGGGGGGGGGGGGGGGGCAATGAAAGGAACTTTGGACCTATATCTATCATCATACCAAATATGAACCAAATCCATCATATGGTTAGGAGCTCTAAGTCATGAAGTGACAGTTTTGTGAAAATCCGATGAAAAAAATGGACTGATGGACAGAACCCATTCCTATAGTCCCCTTCAACTATGTTGGGGGACAGAAATAAGGATAATCTAAGCGCTATTTATTTTGCATAAAAAGTCAAACCATCACATTTTCACGTCACAGAAATGGAAATGATATGTTGGAAGCAAAAAAAGAAAGGTTTCTTGAGTCACAAATTTTCCATTTACTATTTGACTGGAAAACTGAAAAATTTTGTTTTGTCCTATTCCACTTTTGTCCTAGTTCACCTTCAATACCCATGGGTATATCCACAACTGTAGATCTAAGTATTTCCCCATGAACATAAGAATAGTGTTTTAAAATGGACACAGCTGCATTATAAAAAAATAAACTGCCGAAGACCAAATGCTCCCCAATTCATTTTGAAAGCAACAATGGATACAATCTGAAAACGAAAGGAGTGGCTGTCACAAGATTTGACCAGACTTTCAAAGGGCCATGATTCAATTTTGGCATTCAATTGCATGTTTGAAATGAGGTATTTTCCAGCAAAACACGAGTGATCATCAAACATAGGGGTGAAGTCTGTGCATCAGATTCATGGTGTACCAAGGTACCTAATACACATGCCCCTGTACCACAAAATAGTGGAACTGTACAGTTTCAAGAGGCGGTACCCAACCCTACTAGTGATCATAGGGGTTGTTTCCACCCTCTGCCCTTGTTCTCATTGCCCTCCATCAGCATGTCAAGATAATATTCTTCCCTTCAATACTTCTGAAATATGCTCCAGACAAAAGTGCAATGGATGGATGGAAGAACGAAGCGGCAACCATATGATTGCTCTTCAGGCAACTTTTTATATGCTACAGCCCTGTCATGAATCTGAATTTAAATACCCTTAATAGCCAAAGTTCAACTATCAAACAGATTTCTACTTTCCTAAACTTATAATTTGAATTAAGTCCAGTGTTACATCAACTTACTTGGTAAGCATAGTTATCTGTCTAAGCATTATATGCATTTTTATTCACAGTTTGTTTAAATATGATCCTATAAGCAGCATTTAGTTCTTTACAAAATTCCGAATGCTTCTATTGGCCATAAATTGAGATCATTTGGCTATTAAAACTACCTTTCAGATATCTTGTCAACCTATTCCCTCGTACTGGATATTCTGCATTAAGTTATACCAGCAACAGTATCGAGCAAACATATGATCATTTCACAGTGATTTCATTAAGATTGTGCCATGGGACTTTCATTTGTAGTGATTTCATCATGATCCTGCTTAAAATGACTATCCACAGGATTTTCATCTGTAGTGCAATGAATAGCCAATTCAATGTGTTTTTAGTTTTCTGTCCACCTGCTCAATTTATATTCTTAATGAAACCATGCATAAAAATATTTCACCTCTGAGCTGAATAAACTGGCATTTAACTTATTTTTTTCAGAATCAATTATTCTGCAAAGCCGTTTACTGAATTATTTAACTTCCAAACAATTACTATTACATTTCTGCATTTTCCCTTTTGAAGTTTTCATTGTAATAGCTCAAGTTCAATCAGTGAAAGAATCTGTGAAAGTTTCCTTAATTCAATTTAAACATACTTTCTTATCAATGCCATTTATTTCAACCTGAAGCTTATAAAATTCAATATAGATCGAGACAGCAATTCAACACATTTAAAACTACCTTTTTATTGTGATATTTCACAGCGAAATTACAACATGGAAATGACAATACAAAATTTAAAAATCATTTTGATGACTCCTGAAGTGACAACGATGCTGTAATGATAGCTAATGGTCTGACGATCATGATGATAACTGAAGAAATTATCTCAGGATATACACTGCACAATCAAGTTTATAATGTAGCTGCATGGTTCTGTTTATTTCAGGACATGATTATGGAACTCAAGGCCAAGTAAGGTTACCCTCACCTTAAAATAAGCCTCTTAACACGATTAAGTTTCATACTTATATACAAGATTAACTGCAGCAACACTGGAGATTCTTAAATATCCTAGGAATAATAATCCAATGCACTAGTAATCATTTTATACTTCCTGTTTTCTGTTTTGGTGAAAGGGCATTTTCTTATCTTAACCCTTATACTCTGGTTTGAAGCTGCTTCAGTATATTGGTAACTTAAGGTCAACCATCAATCCTTTATTTGTCGTTTCTAAGGGCTGCTTCGTTTCTAAAGGCTGCTTCTAAGGGTGTATTCATGATCTTAACCCTTAAATTCTTGTATACTATAACCTCAGTATGATGGAAAGCCTAATATCTCAAACTCTCTGCTTAATTGCTGTTAAATTCTGGTATATTTCCTCAAGGATGTGGCTCTTCACATTGCAATCTACAATCCTAGATGTAATTAAACCATAATATAGCATTAAAATTTGCAACTTACAAGCAAGCATAACATGAACTGTACAACAATCAAAATTATCCAGCTGAAGGCAGGCGAGTCAAAATTAGAATTTCATATTACTGCAACTTAGTTATAACTCTTTCAAAACCTTACAACCATGTTACTTTTGAACTTAAATGGATCTATGATATAATACATCCTAGTAAAGCTGTAGCTTATTCAACTGACCTACTTATTTTGATAAACTTAAGTTTTGTTTTTCTTTCTGTACTTTCCTTCTTCTTTAAATACAATTTCAGTATTTTCAACAAGTCAAATAAGTGCCAACTTCATCTGATCCTTCATAGAAACACTTTAATACAAAGATGACACAGACAGACATACCTTGCGGCACTATTTGTTACTTGCCCATCCCAGCATGTTGTTCCAGAGGAGAAAGCCTCCTCCTTGATCAGCCTACTGCATATTTTTGTGATCTTATCTCATTTTCACACACATTTTCAAAGAAATCTCAGTCTCAAATCTAGAAAAAGGTCACAGTGAGCTGCAGTCTTATGTAGCATGTTGATAAGAACTGAAAAGTATCTGCAGACTCGAATATATGAACCCTGTTTTACTGAAGGGGGTGAATAACTTTCTGTGTACACAGCAGCCTATGTGCCCTACCGATTGCGCCACGCGGCCCGACAATTAGATCTGGAGATTTTCTATTACTTATTTTAGTAGAGTATTACTACCCCTCTAGAGGTGCTTGGCTATGGTGCTGAAGGTCACGAGTCAAGCCCCAGCGGAACTGAACTTGTCAACCCAGCAATAAATGGGTACCTGTTCCAAATAAGGGAAGGTAAAATGAGGGAAATGATGACAGAACCACTTAGCCCTTATAAAAAAACATAACATACTGTGGCCCCTCCTTAGTACCTTTAGCACAAGTGTTTCACGATATGTTTTGATGAAGCCCAAAAACTTATCCAACAAAAATCAACCTTACGCCCAGTCGTCTTAAAAAGAGAATTATCAAAACCTTCCGTATCAAAAGAATTCAGTCTGTGTTACCTTTAAAAAATGCAACGTGTGATTTCGAAGGATCAGATACTGGTTTGACAGCCAACAAACCTGTTAAATGACAACTTCAGTGCTTGATAGAACCAGTCTATCTCTTGCTGTAGCCGCCACCTCCGTAGCCCCCACCACCATAACCACCGCCACTACTTCCACCATAACCACCTCCACCGCTGCCGTAACTGTCGTAACCGCCACTGCTGTAGCCACCTCCAGACCCGCCGCTATAACCACCACCTCCATAACCTGAAAGTATAAGAATTATTCTGGGATACCATATTTGAGCCTAAACACAAGAAAACCAACAGTCGTTGCGCACACAGCACAGCCTGGGTATCCACCCAGTCTGACCTGTCTTTGCTGTTCCCCTAAAGGGTAGCTAAGGATCTAAGCTAGCTCCATGCGGACAGCAAAGACTGACTGGGTGGATGCCCAGGCTGATCTGCGTCTGCGTTGGGCGAATAACCACATTGTTGGTTTTGTCGTGTTGCTGCTCATTTTTCCATAAAGCATGTGACCACTATTTAGAATTACCTTGGCGAGCCAGTTCACGAGTTTTTGGATTTTTCAGATTTCAGTTTGATGTAAATGTGAATTTGTGGCACTTTAAGTATGGAAACCATTAACTACCTGCATTTAACTTTACCGCAAGTTACAATAAAGACACTGTTTCTGAATATCAATGAATTTCAACCCACCATGTTAATGACAAGCTGATGCATCTGTTTTGCCTATGCCAAAAAGGTTCCAGGTACTGTTTCAGGGGAGCAACAAATGTGGGCATTGGTTGACCGTTTCTAATCCAAATTTGAAAGCAGGACATGTAAATGTGTACAATACTTCAAGGTATTTGAACAAATTTGTCTTACTGTCAATCTGTCAGGCGTCAGGCAAAAACTAACAGGGCGGGAACAAATGCAAACAGTAATAACAATATCACACTGCTCCATTTAACAAGTGTTTTGCTCAGGCACTTCTTAACCAATGTTTAGGGTCATGACCTTTCTCTGTGTACCCCCTTTTTTACAGTTAGCACCGCCCAAGCTACCAAGATTTGACCCCAACATCTGTTTGACAGTCGAGCAGGGGTCAAGAGATAATTTGGTGGCTATGCATGGTTAAGGCGGTCTTTCCCCCAAAGACAAAAGTGAATGTCCTTACTATCACCTCCGCTACTACCACCATAGGGACCGGATCTGCCACCACCGTAACCACCAGACTTCACTGGTCCACCGCCGGAGTAACTTTGGTAGTCTGAACCAAATCCACTGTAATCTGAACCTAAAAAGAGATTTGCTTTGCTGCAAGTTCTTTCAATGTTAATAAATGAGCCCCAACACGACAAAACCAACAATGTGGTTGTGCGCCCATCCCAGACTCAGATCAGCACGAGCATCCGCCCAATTTGATCACTCTTCGTTAAGTGCTCAAAAGGGTAGCTAAGGGTCTAAGCTACCTCCATGCGGACAGCCAAGGCTCTGATCAGTAGGGCTTCTACATTTACACGGATAAACGGTAACGGTTCGTGTATATGTGCTAAACGTTTACAAAATTCACACATCGTTTAACCGAACTTGGACACCCAGTAAACCACCACCAAGTTATAATATCTTACATAGTCGTGTGTGTAACAACCTTGCCCCCAAACCTCGGCGGAACGTATCAAGAGCACAGTAACGGCGCCGTATTACATAGTCGTCAGTAGTCAATCTTAATGCACTTGACGGTGTCCTCAGAAACACCTCTTAAATCTTTATTTTCTAAATTCTGTGTACTCTATGCAAACCAGTGACATGTACACGTTTTGCCAGAAAACTGTTACGTCATTATCGGCAGCTAATTTTATAAGGTACAGATCAAAGGCAAGGTAATCTCTGTCTCATAGATGTCCGATACTAAGAATAAAATTTCAATGGTAATGTTCGTTTAAACGGAAACGTTTCAGTTTCTTGCGCTCGTGTAAATGTTTTTTTACAATATTTTGTAAACGTAGAAGCCCTACTGATCAGACTGGGCATATGCCCAGGCTGATCAGAGTCTGCGATGGGCGCACAACCACATTGCTGGTTTTGTCGTGTCGCGACCCAAATATCTGTGCTTGCCCGTAAGGTAACAGATAGGTGGACTCTGAAAGAAGGTTTTCTCTCTTCAAACGTGTAGTGTAGTCTCTCATTAATTGTGTCACAGTAGCCGGTGCATTTTATGCTTTATCTAAAATTACGTGTTTGTCTTTGACAGCCAGAGTACAAATGCTTTAAATGCAACAAAGAAATTTTGAGCTCTTTTCTATTACATTTTCCCTCAACTACGATTAAAAGCTTTGTGCTTTTTTCAAACAGCTTTTTATTAATCTTCAGCAATGCCCTCAACTACTTAAGGAAACTTGATATTTTCATTGTTGCCACTTATCCATTTCAAAATTCCCTGATTTTTCTGACATTTTACAGTTTTCCATACCATTTTTGCAGATCAAAAACTTAATTTTACTCTTTACTTCAACAGTGCTAACTGTTCCCTTTAAGGGTAGCCCCCAATGACGACAGAGATATGCTTGCGTGGACAGAAAAATTCTATTTTCTGAAGATTGCTGTAGCCATTTATTTTTAAATCCCGAGACCTTTCCAAGACTGTTCAAGTCCTTTCCAAAATTCCCTGACCAAACACAAAACTCCCCAACTTCTTTGACCCGCAAAAAAATTATTTTCCGACAATTTTCCCTGACTGTTGCAACCCTGATTTTTTGTATCATCTAGCAATAAATTCCCAAGAGCTCCCAATAACCGACTCACCGGACAACAAAATTTTCTAAAATAACTGCTGTTTAATAATTCTCCCAAATGAGGTGTTCAGATGAGTCACAATTTTATAATTTTCAACCCTATCCGCCCCCTCTCCCCACCAAGGTTGGCAAAATACGAGTATTTTCCATGCCGGCGGTATTTACCGGTAATATAATCTCTTAAATGTCCCACTTTTTTTTAACCTGGCAACCCCTACTAGAAACCTGCTCCCCCCCTCCCCCACCCGGCTTCTTACCATTGCTGTAGCTATCTCCATAGCCACCACCGTAACTGCCACCACCACCATAACCGCCACCACCACCGTAGCCTCCGCCGCCATAACCACCTCGTCCACCACCACGGCCTCCTCGACCACCTGAAATTGTAAAGGCGTAGTGATTGTTTTAGGAGTAACAGTTCGGTCTCTTCAGGAACACTACATTACTATCTCCTGCAGGAAGGGAGCTGAAATTATTTGTTTTGTTTTTTTTAATGGGTTTTCAGACCTTTCTTACACCCAAGCCCACCCTTAAGCAAAGGTGGGAGATATCCAGAGCTCCTGGGGAAACAACTACCTGACTACAAGTACAGCAGGCTCTTTCAAAGTCTTGGGCCGATATCAGACAGAAGGATGCCCCAATGCTGAATGCAAACGTATGTTCCACTGCACACAGCCCCTCATCATCATCCTCCACATATGACTGAAATACTGCTGGAAGGATGTAAAATCACGTCACAAGGAAAAAGACTTACAAAGGCCCAGTCGCCCATGGCCCTAATTTTGTTATATTGAATTTTTTGCGAAAATGTCTATACCCCTAATGTTAAATATTGTATTTCGGCAGTCTGGGCCCCTAGGTCAAAATTTTTAAGTCTTTATCCATGAAGTCATCCATCCCAGAAGCTGAAGGCAATACCATTCAGCTTCAACCCACATCCCCTAAATGCATTACCATTCAGCTTCACCCCACAACCCTGTAACTTATGTAACAATTCAACTGGTTTCAATTGCAAAATCTTTCAGGGCAAGCACATAATCCTCCAAATCACTTTTACCATGAAGTATTTGCCTTCTTTGTGAAGGTTATTCCTTCAGATGGGAGCAGATTATCCCCTTTAGGCAATGAAAAACAGCGGCATGTGTGAGGTTTCCTGATAAATCCCAATTCAGATTAATTTAGTCCATGAAAATTATTACTAGCCATGGCATACCAATAATCAGTGTCTATTCTAGAGAGGGGGATTCACCCACATTTCGGACAATTCCCCCCTAATTCTTAGCAGAAGGGGGGAATTATTTTCTTTATTTTATTCATAAAAATAGATTTAAATGATAATCTAAAAGCATTGTGTGTACTCATTGATACTAAATTATAGCTAAAATACTAGGTACAATTGTTTTTATGTAGTTTAAGCCAAATTTTAGAGTTACAAATGTGAGTGATACCTTTTCTTTGTCGAAAATCCCCCCCTATTTTTGAAATCATGGAATAGACACTGTACCATTTCTTTAATTTTACCGCTATAGCAAAAGATCTTCATTAGCAAGATCTATGCTTTACTGTCACAGTTGAATACCTTAAGCATTTGAAAGAAAGCACAATTGTCAATAAAAAAGGCCAGGACTTGATTGTAAACAAAATTCCAGCATGCCTTTTAAACAGTGAATCTCCCACTAGACAAAGGAAGATTGATAATAACCCCAATAGAAAGGCAAAAAAAAAAAGAAAACATATCCAAATCTTTCATTTTTATGAAGTCTATACAAAAAAGTTATTTGAACCACGACATAAGACCAACGAAGTGGCATGTGCACCTAGCAATGACTCGGATCAGCCTGGGCATGCGCCCAGTCTGATTTATAGTCTTTACTGTGCACTAAAAGGGTACCTAAGGGTCAAAGCTAGCTCCATACATACAGCAAAGACTCATCAGACTAGGCAGATGCCCAGGCTTATCAAAGTCTATGCTGGGCACACATGCCACTTTTAGGGTTTTGTTATGCTGCGGCTCATTTCTTCAGCCAAACAGGACTTACCTCCTCTTCCACCCCCTCGTCCGCCACCACCACCGCCACCATCTTGCGACTTTTCTTCTGCTTTCTTCGCACTTACAGGCTTGCCAGCAATTGTGAATTTGGAAATGACTGTTGAAGAGAAAGCTCCAGTTAAAGAGTAATGGGGATAATTTTCTGTGATGTAAAAACAGGTGGATCAGGCCCCAAAGGATATAAAACTTTTTTTCATGCTCAAGCTGATCATGAAATTTTACCTGCTTAAAAATAATAAATTATTTATAAGTAGTTATTTTCTTGCCAAGTTTAGCTGAATATGAAATTTTCTCTGCTTTGAATATTACCTATTCATCCTGGAAGGAAGTTTCTTGCCCTTAAAAGCTTCCCAGTTGCCTTTGTTGTTGATGCCAAATATTCCCCAAACAGCACAACAATGCTGCAGAGACTCAGAGCAACTGCCTCCAAACAAGACAAGTTCTTGTAAACTTCCGGTTGTTCAAAAGTATCTAGAGCGAGTTGAGTCTAGAGTGAGTATGTCTAAGATCAATCACAGCAGAGCTCCAGATAAGAATTTATCATGAACCAGAGATCTAGATAAGAGGGTTGGTTGGTTGATTTGATGCTTAACGTCCACGGTAAACAACTGAGGTCATGTCGGGACGGTCAGTTAACCTAACCACACTTTTCCTGGGCAGGCTTAGACCTCCTAAGCCGTTAACCAGTACTAAGTGCACATACTTTCGCCAGTAACTGACAACTGCCCTTCTTGAATCAGCGGAAGGAGAAACGAAAGTATGTGGCCAGACCGGGATTCGAACCCAGGACCTCTGACTTACGAGTCAGGTGCCCTACCGATTGCGCTACCCGGCCCGGCGAGGGGTATTTGATGATAATTGAGGGATAATTTTCTTTATTTCTCATTGAAACCATATGTTGTGACCCCTCATCTGAAACGGTTCAGATGAGGGGTCACAACATATGTTTTTATCCAGAATTAACAAAAATTATCCCCAATTATCACCAAATACTCCCCTCTTATCTGGGGCTCTGATGAACTTGGTAATATTTAATTGGGTATTCTAATTTTTAATTCGGTAATTGGAGTTGCAGTTCCATCCTGTTTTTCTTCCCCAAAAAAACTGGGTACCATTTAATATGGTGTATGTATTTCCAGTAGATACATGTAGTCAGCGACCGCATGGTTGCGACTCCCAGGAGACCAGTCTGCCCCTAAAATTCCTCATTTATGGTCCTGCCAGTGCCCAGTCTAACTGTACCAATTTGGATTGCATAAACAGTGATTTTTTTACCCCTGCGTCCTGCGTCCTAGACGCATAATTTTCCCAGAGGATGCAAAATATTTCCTTGGCTGCGTTCCGGGACGCATAAAAATAGCCGATCGGTAGTCCAACTTCCGATTTCGGCTTCGTTTACAAAGCTACTTTAGTTTTAAGAATATAATCAATAGTAGTTGTCCAGTACCGGAGGAACATAGTATTATCGACCACGGTGATATCTTTTACCTAAGTGCAAACTTTTATCAATACACCGGGTCAATAAGTAATCATGCCTCCGAAAAACAAGAAAAAGATCAAACTTGATTCAAAGCAGCAAACATTATTTGGTCTTCTTGGGCAAGACAAACACGCAAGGCCAGATGTTGCAGATCATGATGCGACCGATCAAACTTCCAAATCCGAAATGACAACGGATGTCTCCAAATCCAATACGCTGTCTGACATTTAAATGAGACAACAGGTGATTTATTTTATTCCTGTGACCACAGGAGCTTGACGTTGGTTATTTTTTACTGATAGGGCTTGTCCTTTGAAGCCCTTTAAGTTTGGGATGCAGAGAAAATAATGCTTTTGCATCCCAGTAAAGATGCAAACCCTTGAGCTTGGGATGCAAAGATTTTAGGTCTTGTGAGTCCTGGGACTCAAAGAAGGAGATTTGTAAAACAAGAATTCCGCGGAATGCGGTGTCTCGCCTGCTGGCGCTTTATCACAAAACAGAGCTAAATCAGCAAAGATGTATGCATGAACCAAGATTCTTGGCTCTAGCCCTTATGGTTTCTGAAAAACAAACCTAAACGCGAAAACTTGACTAAAAATTGTGAAGTCAGTAAACCGTAAAATGTAGGTTAAGACACAATATTGATGATGGCTTTGAGATTAACTCATCCATATGTACGCATGAACCAATTTTCATGGTCTAGCCCTTATAGTTTCTGAGAAAATGACCTGAACGACGAAACTCGACAAAAAATGCAAAGTCAGTCAGCCATAAAATGTAGGTCAAGACTTAATATTGAAGATGGCTTTGAGATTAACTCTTCCAGATGTATGCATGTACCAAGTTTCATGGCTCTAGCCCTTATACTTTCTGAGAAAATGACCTAAACGCGAAAACTCGACAAAAAATTGCAAAGTCAGTCAACCGTAAAATGTAGGTCAAGACTCAA
Source organism: Ctena decussata (assembly GCA_963989385.1). Classification (NCBI taxonomy): domain Eukaryota; kingdom Metazoa; phylum Mollusca; class Bivalvia; order Lucinida; family Lucinidae; genus Ctena; species Ctena decussata. The sequence goes on along the minus strand of OZ022504.1, from coordinate 38,909,205 downwards.
CATTGATGATGGCTTTGAGATCTACTCTTCCAGATGTATGCATGACCCAGTTTCGTGGCTCTAGCTCTTATAGGTTCTGAGAAAATGACCTAAACGCGAAAACGACAAAAAATTGCGAAGTCAGTCAACCGTAAAATGTAGGTCAAGACTCAATATTGATGATGGCTTTGAGATCTACTCTTCCAAATGTATGCATGACCCAAGTTTCATGGCTCTAGCCCTTATAATTTCTGAGAAAATGACCTAAACGCAAAAACTCGACAAAATATTGCGAAGTCAGTCAACCGTAAAATCTAGGTCAAGACTCAACTTTGATGATAGCTTTCAGCTGTATTCTTCCAGATGTATGCATGTACCAAGTTTCATGGCTCTAGCTCTTGTAGTTTCTGAGAAAATGACCTAAACGCAAAAACTCGACAAAAAATTGCGAAGTCAGTCAACCGTAAAATCTAGGTCAAGACTCAACTTTGATGATAGCTTTCAGCTGTACTCTTCCAGATGTATGCATGTACCAAGTTTCATGGCTCTAGCTCTTATAGTATCTGAGAAAATGACCTAAACGCAAAAACTCGACAAAAAATTGCGAAGTCAGTCAACCGTAAAATCTAGGTCAAGACTCAACTTTGATGATAGCTTTCAGCTGTACTCTTCCAGATGTATGCATGTACCAAGTTTCATGGCTCTAGCTCTTATACTTTCTGAGAAAATGACCTAACCGCAAAAACTCGACAAAAAATTGCGAAGTCAGTCAACCGTAAAATCTAGGTCAAGACTCAACTTTGATGATAGCTTTCAGCTGTACTCTTCCAGATGTATGCATGTACCAAGTTTCATGGCTCTAGCTCTTATAGTTTCTGAGAAAATGACCTAAACGCAAAAACTCGACAAAAGTTTACGCCGACGACGACGACACCGGAAAAGCAATACATATGTCTCGCCTCTGCTTCGCAGGCGAGACAAAAATCACTGCATAAATAATTCCTCGCTATGGTCTCTGTCACATATCATAACTGGTGTCTACAACTTTTCATCTTTTATTTTTCTAAGAATAAAGGTTTCTAATTTGCAAGATTACAATACCAAAAGTCTGATGACAACGTGTTGTCAGCAGATGTTTCCATTCCAAAATGTCTAGAGACAACCCGCCGTCAGCAGACCTCGCCTACAATATATTGATATTTTTACCACTCATAAACCTTTAAATTTATACTTACGATTGCACTTATCGACAGCATCGTGGTCATCAAAAGAGACAAAGGCAAAGCCTTTTCCTTTCCCTGTGGCTTTGTCTGTGATAATATTTACTTGCTCAACGTTTCCATGTTCTGAGAATACTTCTTTAAACAGATCTGGTGTCATTTCATCTTTTACACCACCAACAAAGAGTTTTTTTGTGTTCGTCCGTGCTGCTCCTGGCACTGTCTGTTGCTGTGATGAAAAAATAAAATAAAAAAGATATGGAGCGGACAACTAATGTTACCTTTTGAACTTTGACCTCTAAGTGTGACCTTGACCTTTGTTGGACATTGCTGAAATACAAGTTCTGCAAGTTACCTCGATAAGGTGAATATTGACTTGAAAAAATCTTTCAAGAGGTTAAGGAGATATGGAGTGGACATGAATTTAATACAAAATTACAATACGAAAAATACAAGGGGCATTATTTCGTTAAAAGTGAAAGTAGGGTTATGGTTCTTTTTCCCTGCACATCATCTGATGGTGCTTAATATGTATACAAACTTTCATGAAGGAATCTTAAACGGTTTTCGAGATATGGAGCGGACATGAAGTTTATGTGAAATTACTAAAAGAAAAATACAAAGGGACATAATTCCGTCAAAGCAGAAAAGGGTTATGTTTCTTTTCCTCCACACATCGTTTGATGGTGCTTTAGATTTATACAAACTTTCATAAGAAATCTTTAAACTGTTTTCAAGATACAAAGCTTATATGAAATTACTATACGAAAGTTTTTCAGCCATTTTACTATAACAACTTTTGTTTCCTGTTTGATTCCCTGGATAACAAAGCGGGCTACCCTAAACAGTTATTATTTTTTATTTGGCCTTACCAATGTTTTTTTATTTGGCCTTATCAATGTCTTTGACCATAAGAAATTTTGTTTTGGTCATCTTGATATATCTGACAACTACTTCATGGTGGGCTGATAAATGAATGGCCACCAAATTTTGCTATCAGGGTATTAAGTTTTGCTGCTTACTTTATACCTGGTAGCACTAGCACATACTTGCTACCTGCAACGCTGCAAATTAATTTCTAACACTGCTTGGTATCAGTACTGTTCTCACATGATGAAATCTAAACAAGCGAAAGGCTCTTTCCAGCCATTTGATCAGGAAGCTTTAAAACAACAATCCTATACATTCCAGCAAACAGGCAAACCCCATTGTCACCCCACTCCAACCACAGAGCCATACAATAAAACACTGAATTGCCAGAAATACTTACTGTCTTACATCAGTCAACAGCTACTTACTGATTTTGGTGTAGCTCTCTTTGTTTCTATTTCTTTTCCATCTACTGTATGTGGTCTCTGGTCTTGTACATCTTGCACACATGTTGATTGGGCAAATGTGACAAATCCAAATCCTCTGGATCTATAAAACAGATATCACCTATCTAGAGCTCAGATAAGGAGGGGTCGGTGATTATAATTCAGTGCTCCAGATAAGAAGGGGTAACAGAGATTATTTAGGGATAATTATCCATATTTCTCTTTAAAAATATATTTTGTGACCCATCATTAGAACCGTCTCATCGAGACGGTTCTAATGAGGGGTCACAATATATGTTTTCGTCGAGAAATAAGAAAAATTATCTTCGAATTATCCTCGATACCCCCTCTTATCAGTAGCTCTGTGATTATTGATAACAAAACTGGTGTAATATCTTTTCTGTACATTTTCTGGCCCCTCAATACAATCTCTGACTGGGAGGCACTTGCCATCAGGACCATACAGCTACCGTAAAAAATCTAAGTACTGGGTAAGATAGGGCTGAGTCTTCTGTGCAGACCTAACCAGGGTCTACATGGTTTGCTTTTGAATGCACAACTTCAAAATTATAAAAACCAAACTATTGCATTTTCAGGAAAGTGACTATTTTTTTTTTACACTAAGCAAACATAGTAGAGTTGCTTCCTCTGAAAGTATACCCCAATCACCTTTATATTGCTTATCATAGCAGGGCTTATTCTGGCTCAGAATTTTATGAGAGAAAATATCTCATTTATGCCTTTCCTGCCAGAAACTCTCCATGCTCGGCGAGAATTTATTGCACAAATAGTTATAAAATTATGTTTTTGTATCAGATTTTTCTCCCACTGAACAGATTTTAGTGAGATTTTTGGCAAAAATAGAGCAAATCTCTCAAAATCTCGCCCAAAAATGATCCCTGCATAGATGCTTTGGCAGTGGCGGTTTTACTCCACTTTAGGCTCTAAATAGTAAATAATGCCCCCCCCCCCCCCATTTTCAGAAAAATGTAATCCCCTGGAGGCATCTAATATGATTAATACATTATCAACACAAAGCTCACCCTCGTCCAGAGCTTTGCTTCACACTACTAACACAGCCTACTCACTTTTTTGTGTTTGGGTCTCTCATTACTACACAGTCTACAATTTCTCCGTATTTTCCAAAATAGTCTTTAACCGAGTCTTCAGATGAGTCTGGTGAAAGTCCGCCCAAGAAAAGTTTACAGAATTCTTCAGCGTTTGGGTTGGAGTACCAGTCTGGTGGCATGCTGTCTCTGCCGCCTCGGCCACCACCTCGACCCCCTCCGCGACCGCCACCACCACCTCCATATCCTCCACCACCACCTCCGTATCCTCCACCACCACCACCATAGTCTCGATCTTGACCACCATACTGAAATAATATGAAAAGTTTTAAATTCAGTTTGTATTATTGAATATGTGGATAACGTTTTATCTTCAGCACGAACTTGGACAGGGCAACAAGCAGACAGTAAGCAGCATTATCAATTTTTCATACTTAAAGCTTCACTATATTTTCTCAGTCCCTTCGGGTTGGGGTAATGATACTTGGCATGCACTTCCATATGGGAAGTAACCAGGTCTAGGAAAGTGTTAAATCAAAGTGTCAGTAAATTTCAAGACACTTTAGTCTGTAGACTTGATCTTAAGATTGAGGAAAAGGTGTTCAACCTAAAATTCGCATTTCGATAACTGGTATACTTACATGTACAGCTGATATCGATATTGGTGTATCGATAAAAAATATACTGCGACATTGAATTGATATAGGGAAAGTAAATATCGATATGTTTCGTGAAAAAAATTGGAAATTATTCTTGCAGTTACCAGTGGCAGACCTGTTTACTCTCGGACTTCGCCATGTGTGGTCAGAAAGGCAGCTAAGCATATTTTACAATACTTATGTGTAGTCCAAACATCATGTGTGTTTGTGGGTGGGTGGAGGGGGGAGTATTTTGACTTTCTAAAACATTGACATAGTGGTTTCAAGACTAGGCTGTTTCTCTCTTTTTAAAATCAGGTCTTTTATAGGTATGGGTAAGGCAGAAATGAGGAAAAGAGCTGGGGATGGCAACTATCTTTCATCCTTGGCAAGAGCCAGCATTCATAGTATACCAAGTTATTTTCCATCCTAATAGAAGTAGCGAACCCCAATAATCTCTGTCAATTTATTTTCTCAGGAAAAATAATACATCTGTTACAGAGTTCACGAAAGTCTGCCAGAGTTTACAGGACCAAATCTGGTAAAACGATTAAAATGCACTCGAAAATTCTGAATATTTTTACCAGACCGAATGAATTTTTACCAGACATGTCAGGCGGTCAGACGGGGTTTCGTGAAGACTGCTGTTATGATGATAAATAATACAATTCTGACTTCTTCATTGCAGCCTTTAACTCAGTTAATCTGTTCGACTGGTTAATCTTTTGAACGCGAAAACACATGACAATACAGTGTAGTCGACAAAACCTTTTTGACATCACGAGTTGATATAAAATCAATAGACCATGACTAATACTGCCAATGTTGATTTCTCTTGAAGGTTGTTGAGTAGCAATTCAGGGCTCTCGATCACCGAAATTTGGGGCCGAAATTCGGCCCCATTCCCAATGCCAAAAAGTATGTTTTTTTCCCAATTCCAGATGAAAAATTCCCAATCTGACTAAGCCTGTTTGGTCCAAGAATACTGCAGGTGCATCTTTGCAAAATGTATTTAAAACCACCTAAAACTAAAAATGTTAACATAATTTATTATAACTTTAAAAATCGGGAAGCGATTACATTTTCAATCACGATCGTCATGTTTTGTTACTGGAAAGTGGTACCAGGTTTTATCATGTAGTCAGGGATCATTTTCTGGCGCGATTTCGCGATATTCTCGCATTTTTTTACACGAAATCGCATAAAAGTACGCTGATTGAGAAAAAAAATCGCACTGAGAAATTCTTTCAATTCGCATCGTGCTTTTCTGTTTTCGCACATGCGGATCATTTCGGTACATTCGGATTGTTTTGTAGGCTGTGGTTTCCGGAAATGTTTGGCGCCAAACGACTTGCATAACATATGCGGGTAACCAGCATCGTCTATGTCACTGCAAAGCTTCTTGCGAAAATCTGCTATCAGTGTTTCATATTTGCAAGCGCTTTTGTAGTTCATTGCAAAATGGAGTATTCAAAGGCGGAAACGAAGAAAAGAAAACTGATATCGGCCCAAACGAGCCGAGAGGGCATTTTGAGATAGTTTTGCTCCACTGTAGAAACCTCAGCGACGCCATTATCTGCCTTCCAAGACTCGGCGACCGAGAAAGTGGATAAACAAGCCGAAAACCCGGAGGGGGGTGGGGGACGAAAATAATAACAGCAAGGCCCCTGTCAAATCACTTCTGATTATCAACCAGTCAGATTTCTTGATGTAATTTATTCTTACAATTTCAGAAAATGAATGACAAAAAGGGAAGATCCAGATCAGATAGCTTCTTCAGAAGCCATCTGATCTCAATCTGCACTGTTTGCAAAGATGGGGCATATCCAGGTTCAGCATGTCAATGGTTAATTACAGTAATGTTTCTAAATTTTTTGACAGCCAAAAAAGTACTGTAAACCTAAAGTTCAAACAAAGACTTGAGGTTCTACCTACCATACAGTAATGACTATGAAAGATGCAGGTGGAATGGCAAACAGTGAAGACCCCATTGAATCTAGGAGCAGTCTGGTCTGGGTCTGCACTGTTTGCCTTGACATATCTGTCAAAAAACTTGGGATCATTACGGTATGAGATAAACTGTTTGAAAGTTGATATTTGATCATTTTAATGAAATTATTTTCCCTAATAAATTGTTGGAAATAAAGAAAAACAAAACCTAATTTCTTTATATTAACCATTATGATTTATATTTCATGCAATGAAAAGAATCAACAGGAACTGAAATTTTCTCACTAGCTTTGACCCAGCGAGAGAAAAAATCTCATCAGATTTGAAAATTTCTCATTAATTTTGACCTAATGGGATTTTTTATCTCACAAAAATCTTGGGCCAGAATAATCCCTGTGTAGTCATGTACTGTTAGAGTTACTTCCCTTCCATGTACTGTTAGAGTTACTTCCCTTTCATTAGAGGACGAATAGCCTAGGAATTTCACTGCAATATGTTAATATTTTCTTTGCTTCAAGGGCCAATATTGTTGTGGTGAACAATGTTTTGACTTATTCTTTAATTTAAAGCCTTCCAATGCTAAAATTTGATCGGAGTTTTCACCTTTGGTGGATGATTCTGCTGTTTTGCGTTTCGTACCTGAATCAATTTTTACAGACATTTTCGGCCATATCCAAAATCATACACAGGATTACCGGGACATTCAAGAGTTAGTATAGTGATAGTGACATACCGTGGATGTTTTGTACTTGCAGGACTGAAACTTTTGTCATGTTCTGCATTGTGACAGTCCACTTTCTCTCAACTTCACATTATGCTTAGTTCACAGATGCTTCAACCTAGAGTGTTATACTGTTGTTATATTGAAACACTTTTTTTCTAGGTCCCAGTCTTGTCTCCAATTTGAGAGAAGTTGCCAGTTTAAAGGAAAGAAAGAAAAAACTCAACACACACAAATAGTTTTGTTATTATCTAATATCCCAACTATTTGATAAAGTTTATTATGATTCATTATCTGCTAGATTTATGTCTGCTTATTGACTTGATTCCTCTGAAAATATATAACAATATGTAAGTTGTGTTGGTCTGACAATGAAAACTTCACACATAAAACAATGGAAATTTTCCCAATTTTAGACAAAACGACGCTATTTTTCCCAATTCAAAAGGCCCCGGCCCCATTCCCAAAAAGGGGTGTGAGAGCCCTGCAATTACACATGCAGCCCGACATAATTTGATTGTTTGTTCACGGTAATCAGGTAATTGCACTGTTGACAGTTATCTGTGTTTTTTTAGCATAGAACTTCAAGCGCCTGTGGTATGAAAGCCCTCTGCTTCTTGAACCGTAATCCGAGACTTCTCTAACTGAAAAGCCTATTTACTACGCATAAAGTATCTACTGCAACAAACATCCTTCTAAAGGCAATGAAAATCTGTTACGGTCAACTGTCAGATCAAACATTCGGTCGAAAAACTGGTTTCTTTGATTCAATTATAACTGTATTAAACCCGCTCAGTAAAGGGCGCGGTAACTAGATTTGTGGTGTCATTCTGTGAACCGCTAGCTAGAACAGTGACCGCCACGGAAATCGGTATAATGTAGCTGACAGGTACCGTTATAAATAAATTTTGTGACAACGATCAACTGAGCCGCCGTCTGTGAAGAAAATACTTTGATCCTTTGTCTTTTTATTATTTTGAGATAACGGAACGTTTCTGAATCTCCTCCAACAACGAAATGTTGCAGTAGTTGATTGACCCGTAGTATAATTTTGATTGGCGGCTTATTGGCATCAGAGGAACGAAAGTGGTGAAAACTCTAATATTGTATTTCCCACAGATGCCCTTGGTTTCTGGTTGAATTTCTATTGCGTATTATGTTGCAGTTATATGTAAACTTTGCAATCCTATCAAAAATACCTTTTGATGACTAGTGTTTCCCCCAGAACTGAAAAAGGGCATGGTAAATTTTTCCCGAGAAGGGCACTTTAGCGCGCGGATCTCCAAAAGCAGGGCACTTTGTGCACTTTCATTAGAGGGTGCTTCTGCAGTGTGTATATATAGTGTATATGTGTGTATATATAGTGTATTACTCAACTGTATTTTAATAAAAATGGTATTATTAAGAGAGGTTAAGCTGAAAGACTGTTGATAAAGATTTAAACCTTTCATTCATACTTATTTCTTCAGTATCAGCACCATTATCATGAAATGCAGTAAATCTAATGAAGCAGAGAGTCCAAGTAAGGGTGGGGTCTGATTGTAGGATAATTCTCAGCTAGTTTCTTAGTCTCTTCTGCTTCCTTGATACTTACTTCTGGAACATCTTTTCAAGAAACCAATTTCATTCCAACATAAACATGACAAGTCCCAGCCCACTGGGCATACAATGTTGAATCAACTTCGATTCAACGTCGTGTGACGTTGAATCAAGGTTGAATCAAGGTTGATTCAACATTGTGAGTCTGCTGGGAGGCCTCTCATGTAGTTCAGAATAGACCAAACTGACTCAGAAACATGAGTTTTTAAAGCTTATACTTGATGCAGTATTGCCTCCCTTACTTACAATTCTTTTTTTATTTGCTTTTGTTATTCATTCACTAATTTTCTTCTTTCAGGAATAGACATAGCTTAATACTTCTTGCTTTTGAACTACATCATAGTCTAAAATTTCTTTTTGACATATAAAAATCATATGCGAGTATAAAGTTCCTAATTCAACAAATTAAATAGACCGCCTGTAACACTAATTTGTTTTAAAATTTACATTATATCCTACCGATTTAGACGAACAGTACATCTAAAAAGTATACGGCAACGTATACTTATCTAGCGTGAACTTACCTGTCTGTGTTGAAAAAAGACGATATGGAATGATTTGTCTTTGCAACTTTGGCATTGTCTCTTTGAATTTCTGAAATTTTACGTTTTCTGGTCGGCATTTTGACGAGCTTTCACTACGAAGACCGATGCAAGAATGCATTAAAACGAAGGTGCGGAAAAATGATAATTTTAATTGGGAAGACAACAGACAATTTCATGCATAATTAAATGGAATTTACTAGTGTTTGGTCGAGATCGGACACCCTCAAAGGCGGCTTAACCTTAGATCGGCAGCATATTTGATTGGTTTCGTATTTCGTTCGTAAGGACACTTTCCCTTAATCGAGCTCGTTAATACATTAAAGGATGCGGTAATCGGTGATCACTTGTACTGTTACCGTTATCAATCAATTTACTTTGTAATAATCGGGAATCAGCAATTAGGCGGGGCTTCTTCTTTAATTGACAGAAGACAGGCGCTCGCGCCATCCAATCGTCGCATGCGACTTTGAGGTATTTTCACGGATCATGGAGCTGATCAGCGGTGGATTATGACATCATTATTGTCAATAAACCGTTATGCTAATTGAGTAATATACTGTCCAAACAATCAATTAGGCAAATATACATGCAAACTTATCCAGTGCGACAGGGATTCGCAGGAAAAGGGATCTTATTCCGTGGGATATTAGTGACTGGCGGAAGGCAATCTGAGATCGGAAAACATTAAGCTAAAAAAAGGGCATGATGCGCGGGAAAAGGGGCATGGCGCTGGAAAAAGGGCATGGCGCTGGAAAAAAGGGCATGGCGCGGCGCCATGCTAAAAGGGGCTAGGGGAAACACTAATGACTCGGCACGGTAATTCAATGTGATACCCCGCTTCAAGCAGATAATTTTTTTAGAGCAAGTCGAGATTTGTAACATTTCTCCGCCATTATTGTTTTTGTTGACAGATCGTTTAAGGTCAATCCGGTGTTTATAAGAAAAAATACTATTGGTCACTTTATCCGTTTCATAGGTTCGGTCATTTCGGTCCTAGTCATAACGCGCTGGTTTGTACCAAGGACATTTTACTCCTTTCAACTCTGAGAGTCAGGGACTAATTTTTTATCCAAGCGCGAAACGCGAATTGTCCAAACGCGAAACGTCCGGATTTGTGATGTTGAAATAATGGATATTTTTACCTGTACACCGGCACACGCAAGAACTGTCAAATCAAAACGAGGTCATCAACAAAAAGCGGTATTTTTCTTTACCCCATTAAGTTCGATCAAAGATTATGATGGTTCAAAATGGTATAAAATGTGACAAACACTGCAGAATGGTGCAAAAATGAATAAGGAATTAGCCACTGTATATCTTTTTGCGCAGGTAATTGATAAAACTAACCAAAATTAGAATTTTGCTTGGCCGATCCACCGATGGATCGGCTGCGTTAGAGTTTTTAAGTGCAGTATCGCTCTGGCTGCAAGACCCAATAAGGGTTTGCAGCCAGTAGAGGTGCAAAGATTCACTTCGATGCATGGAAAATCCGGTTCACAAGGGCCGATTATTACTCCACTAATTTCGATTCGATTCACAATCCCCCGCATGGGCCCTCAATTAAAAAAGAAGTCCGTGTTTTAGACCAGCTCTTAATATTATAACGCTGTTTATAACGTAATGTACGATTGGTCAGTAATAATTAGGTCATCCAATCAATACGGGTGTTTCGTTTCCTTATCGGTAGGGTTATCAAAATGGCGTCTAACGATGACTCGCAGAAACCTGTGCTCAAAGATGCACCCAAAGATAAATAGAAGTGTAAATATAACAAAATAAAGTGATAAACATGATGAATTAAGGTAGCATAAAATCAATCATGAATCGAATCGAATTAATCGAATCGAATCGGTCGTTGGGTGAATCGTTGCAGCTCTAGCAGCCAGAGAAGACTCGGGTTACTTGAACCGGAACCGTTCTTTGTCTAAACCCGTCGGACGCACCTTTGTTCTTGTTGGAAGACGTGTTGTGTATGCGGTCATCGCCTTTCGGCAAGTTTAACAAAGGACAATCTACTTATTTTTTCAAAGGAACGATGTCAGACCAATAGCAAGACTGAGAAATCGGTGATATTCTTTGAGACATAACTGCGCGATACAAAATGGCGACTGATCGATGCACATGTTCCGGATCAACAGTCTAATTTTTCGTCAAAATTGTGTTTTCAAACAACTAGTGAGCAAATTACACATGCGTTCAGGCAATTATGAACATTTTCAAATTAGTAAACGCAAAATTAAAATGAGATACGACACAAAAGCGCTTAATTTTCAAAAATATTTCACACTTACTCCTCCGTAACTCATCTTGGCGTGATGTTAAAATTCAGAGAGGGCGATTTAGTCACGTGACTAAGACATGTGATTGATGTTCGTAATTTTCCGTGAAACAATAAATGAAATTAAAATTTTTGCATTTATTTTAAAATGCGGTAAAAACAAAAATAATAAGATGTGATACAAGTTAGTTTGTGTATTGTTTTACTTTTCTCACTTACTAGCCAAAAGTATTTCTGTTTTATCTATAACGGAAAGTAACGGAAAAAATCCCGCCAAAGTGATTCGTAGGCTTGCTGCAAGGTCCACACACCCCCATCATCCACGTAACAACACTTCAGCGAAGTAACATCGTATGCGGCGCAAAATTGACCATTCGAAACTTGCGGCAGACCATTTATCATATACTTTCACTAGTATTGCCCTTGATACTAGATATTTGGCCCACTCATTATAGCCCTGTCAGAAAGCGCTGTCCAGCCCTGTTGTCCAATAGTCAGGTGTAGGGCCGAGATCACCTCACGTGCAGGGCGGGACAGAAATATCTCAGCCCTTGTATCGGCCCTCAATTTTGGCGCTAACGTCAAGTATTGCCGCTGACGTCATCAAAACAATTCAGCGAGCTAAAAGACGTCTGCCGCCATGTTTTATTGCCGCACGTCGACTGGCTGAAAGTGGACACGCAGAGGCTTCGTAGTTTGTTCTAAAACCAGAAAACCATTCTCGGTAAGTTTTATTTTGTAATCTGAGCCATTTACGATTAAAATACCAAACAATTATGATGTGTTTTCTTCATTTTCTACTCAGTTGTACTTCCAGCTGAAAGAATAATGGCGGCACGGCTCACCATCCATGATCTTCCGACTCGAACATCTTCATGTTTTTGTGTGTTTTTTTCAGCCAATAAAAAGAAAAAAAAAAAAAAAACAGACAAATTTTAATGGAACAAAAATATTGCAGTATTTCTTACAAAAGTTCAATTTCTATAAGAAAGTATATGATAAAAAGATCATCACACGGTTGTTTTGATCCCATCCCTGATCTCAGCCCTCGGACCGTATCAGCCCTCGCCCTTCGGGCTCGGGCCGATACGGTCAACTCGGGCTGAGATCAGGGCTGGGATCAAAACAACCGTGTAATAATCTCTATGTATTACATGTATTATTGCACGACTTCGATTTTTTTATGTTTCTTACATAGGGAAATATTTTTTTCTTAGCCAGTAATTGATAAATAAAATATTGTTTAAACCAATATTGTACAGTTTCTATTTATCTTGTTCGTTGACAAAATAGCCATTGGCTAATGTTAATCTGTTGTAGGAAAGTCGACTTTAAATAAAGTATCTTGTATCTTGATGCATGTATTCCAACCAAAATTTCTGAAAGAAACTAAAGGTTTCTTTAAACATCCTCTGAAAAATTATCTTTTAAACGGTCACTTAATGCAGTGACCTATAAATATATAGGTCACTGCTTAATGTAAGTAAATTGGCAGTGGCAAGGGGTACGGATCCGTGCCCCCAGCCTGTGAGGCTAGAGATACGGAACCGTAGGGATACGGTTCCGTATGCCTATAGCATTTCCCAACGTGGACCAGGCTAGAGGTACGGTAATTACAAGGTTTAACAGCGTCTTGTTTAATTATCCTGATTATTGTTTAGAAATAAGAAACAGAAATTGTTGTGTTGTTCAGAAATGAATATATCTATTATTTTTATTTTCATTTTCATCATAGCCAGGCTAGGGATACGGTTCCGTATTTCCGTATTATTATTTCAAAATTGTAAGAATGCCCAACTTTAGAAATTTGATGTTATTGTGAGAGCGTTTAGACATCGCGCACGGTATTGGGGAACAAAACGTAACGTCAAACTGTCAAGCGGCTACCCTTTCCGCCTTATGAGAATGTTAACCGCGGGGTTTGACTGTCTTATACCGAATGTAGTGAAACAAACCAAACACGCCACGGAAACAAAAGAAAACCGATCCGATCCTTTAAACATGCTGTAAGGACGACATCATTGAGAATTTATTTACAGTTTTTCTTACTCATTTGCTTTTTCAGTATAGGCCGGATCTATTTGCATTTATGAACACGATATGAATTGAGTTTGTTGTACAAATTCTATCGGAAGCTGCAAATATAAACCGCACTATATCCCTCCTGCACGAAAGCTTGTATCCGTTTCACGATAATTTATTTCGTTATACTATACTATCCTCTGTTTTCGTATCGAACGCATTATATCTCTTGTGTCACCTTTTCCGTTTCATTTTTTTCTGCTAGTCATCTTGCCAGGAGAAAGATTTTTTTATGTTGGTGAAATATCATAATACATGTATTTATATATTTATTGGCTTCAAACTTTGAGAAAATTGGTCTCCGATTGCAAGAGAAAATATTGGTGTAAAGTCAAGCCTGCCTTATTAAACAAGTATATACCAGTGGAGGTGCAAAAACCGCTTGCTTGAGACAGGTGGTTGCTTAATACAGGTCAATTTGTAAAGAAAATGGTACTTTGGGAAATGAAATTTTTACCTTTTAATACAGTTATTTGCTTCACAGAGCTGACCTTTAAGACGTGTTTGACCAAAATGACGCAGACCTGAAAATTTCTAGACAGCCATTTTTAACTATAAGGTTTCATATGCATGTAACGTTTGAATTTCTTTATTTGACGCCGCGTTACAAAATTTAAGACCGATGTAAAAGCGCATAACAATTTTATTGTTCAAGAGAATTGAATCCCAATTTAACAGATAATACAAACAGACAATGTACATTTTGGAAATTTGCTTTTTGCACAGATTGTTGTAAGTATTTTGTCCAAATCAGCTTAATAACATAGACAGGTGTAAGAGTTTGGTGTCAAATTTGAAATTTGTTACAAAAATTAAGACTGCGGATTTTTTAATTTCTTTCCGTGTCCGTAGAGAAAAAGTAATTATTCTTATATAAATCATAAGTGAGGCATAAGTACATTTGAATCTTATACAAATAGTTTCAAAATTTGTTTATTCCGATACAATAAATACTCTCCGAAGTAACTAGCCCTGTAATTTTTGCGTTAATTTGAGCGTGAGTTACACTTTTTTACTTTTAACAATAAATACTTAAAATGACGATTGTTGAAGATTAAACAATAAAATGAATATGGAGTTAATCTAGAAAATTTCATCTTTTTCATAAGCAAATTTCCACAAAAATTCACTTCGACATTTCTGTGTAGCATTCCTTCGAGTACGCCCACCATGCCGACATTGTTACAAAGTTACACGCTGTTTAGCGCAAAAAACCAACAGTTTTGCACCCGCATTACGATTTACATCGTCTCAAAGGCAAATATTATTGACCCGAAAATAAAATAAATACCAATTGACGATTTCAAAACAGTTTATGGCATAAAATCCGAAAAAGCATTGCTTCCGTAGGGCTAATTTCATATCTGTCCGTGAATGTACCCCAATACCTTGCGCGACGTCTTAAAATGTTGTCTTCCTCCTTTTATTATCCGACGTTTTGCTTATATTTCGACCTGTCATGTTAGCCTATGGATGAGTCAAATATAGTTCAATACTAGTGTGAGTTATGGATATGAATTAATTTCTTTTATCATGTAGCTTTATATTTGAGTGAATATTTAACTACGGGACTTTTTGACCAAAATTTATCTTTAGAATAAACATATTTCTTTCCAAATTTTCGATGTGAAATATGAAATTTTGACACTAGAAGCATATTATTTTTGAACAAAGACAATTTCTGACAAAAACTGTGGTTTCCATGGCAACCGCAAATGCCTCGTAACGGTAGTTTGTCCATACCATTACGGGGTGTTCAATGCCAAAAATGTTGGTTTTCTTCATCCAGCTTGTATTTACACTGAATACTCTAGGAGCCAAGTCAGCTAAAAATTGAAAGAGGTGGCACCCTCTGCTATCCTTGGTTTGACTACGTATTCTTCTAGCCATAACCTTCAGAAAGGAGGTTTGATTGTTCTGCTCTCAAAATTTTATTGTCATGATGCTTTTTTTCACATGTGTTCCTTAGTACCCTACGGCAGAAAACAACACCGTTAAGGCATGTATTGTTGCATTGTTACACTTCAGTGGAAGTCATGTTTTGAAGCAACGTCATTCTTTTTCCACTCTAGGGATATCGTTTCAATACAGGTGTTACTTATTAGAGCCATAATGCGTCAAAACGATTTTCTGCTTTCTTTTTTGAGCATTTTTCTATATGAATTTACCCCACCCACTTGAGAAACAGGTAGGCTAAATTGTTCAATGAGATAACCCTCAATAATCGTGTCCATTAAATAGCATAGTGGTTAGGTAGATTTGAATGTCCAAAAACACAAACAAAATATGTTCCGCACTCAAATCTGATTGGCATGGTATTGTGTATATATACAGTGATTCATGCTACCCATGCAAAAAATGTCCAAAGAAATAATGAAACATGTAAACAAACACCATTTTAGGTCAAACGCCTACTCTTTGCCCTAATAATACTTAACGGTGGTCTGCAGGTATTCAGTTATAATAAATCAAAACAGACTTCGGACTGCAAGTCTATTTTACTACCCCATAGTATTGTCTTACTACTCATCTTAGTACTTTACCTTTATGGTGCTATTTCCAGTTTGATGTCGTGGTTGGGTTGTTGCGCAGAGAATCAATTCCTAAATGTTGCCTTTTACACTATTTTATCTGTTTAGACCTTTCCCATAAAAACTTAATAATAAATCACAGATTTATTGCCTTATGTATTTTCACCAAAGTAACGTATATAACAGGTTAAAAGGTAAGAGTTATTTTACTTTACTGCCACAAGCGTAAAGTGACGCATGTCTAGAATGAAAAGCTCTCTCTTACTTCATCATAATGAAAATCACGTTTAAGTTTATTTGGGCTCATTCTGAATCAGTCTGAAAAACGGACCTTAGCTCAAGCTATTGCTTGGGGGCATTGGCAGTGTAGTAACATTACATTACTGAATACACGCTCAACTAAAACCGAGTTTAATGTAGTGTTTTCTCTGATGCGTAACTTGCTTCCAGAGAACTTTTCTTTGGAATTAGGTAAGCTTTTATCATTCCACCAGGCCTAAAAGAGAACTGATATATTGTGGCGCAATATAACTATGCCATTTTTTCATTTTAGCCTCCTTTCTTAATGCGGGGAGGGAGGAGAGGGATGGGGGTGAGGGGGATTAAGAGTTGACCATTTTTGGAAGGGTTTCATATCTAGGGAAGCAAACATGATGTCAGAAACGTTGTCATACATCAAACAAATGCCAATAAAAGATAGAAGTGTGCCCATTCACATTTACAATGTATTGTTTCAATGGCATGCTCGAAGATAATTTAAAAGCAAAAACCACCTGCGAGAAAAAGAAATCAGATTTGGTTTCATTGATTCTGTTCTTGAAAGTGCAGTTGACATTTCCAGCCATGGGTAATATGGTTATGACATATTGTCATTATCTTCAGTTCATTATCAACATGTCTTTTAAATCAAATCAATGAAAAAATCACTTCCTTAAACTCCTAGTTTGGAAGTCAAAAAAGGTAACGTATACAACATTAAACAATAAAAGAATTATCAAATTACCCTTTTACTGTTAAGAAGTGTTTATATTTATGCTTGAGTAGCCTTTAGCAGAAAGTAACCCGTCCTAAAGTAATCCTAAAATGTTGAAAGCAAAACATTGGGCTTCCGAATGTTAACATAACAGCAGTATAATCATAAATCGCTGAAGAGATTTAAATATTTGATTTAGCCATATCATTGCTTCAAATTGCCATTGTTACAAACAAAACGTGTAATAGTAGCATAAATACACACAAATTTCTATACAGTGCCTAATTTGCATTGGTATTATGCCTGTTTAAGGTGTTTTGCTTGAAAACGGTTATTTTCTGCACCTGGTAACACGAGCATTAATATGAAAAGTAAATACAATCAGATCCCACATCACGCCCTTAAACCAAACGGGAAAGAAGCACACACACAAATTGACAAAAGTTCACGCAAGACATGCATGGTAAACTGAATTAACAGTTCTTTCCCAAACAGGTTGTCATTCAGCAACCCCAACTGAAAACAGCCACATCATATATGTTTACCTATCAGCCAGAACATATATGTTTACCTATCTTGTATTACAAAACAAAACAGAAATCAAAATGGGCAGCTATTCAGGTGACCATATTGATAGATGGCCGTAAACAAGCCAACTTCTTAACAATAAAAGGCTTCATTCGGAGAACTGAGGAACCGTCAATGCTTTATCTTATTGAATTTCAAACATTAGTCAACGGTATCATTAAAAAAACACAATATTTAATCTCACAACTTGTTTACATTGTTGTATGCGTTACCTTTTTTACTATCAAACAAATGAGACAAAGTAAGTGAATTATCATTGATTCAATTGATTAATATGATTTTGATAATGTCATAATTATATCAGTCGTGCCTAGACACTTGCACTTGCCAGTAATCTGCTATGTCCTAACTTCCAGATGATCTTCAAACATGTCATGGAAATAATACTGTATTAATGTTAATGGACACACCTCAATGTTTTACTGCAATTTGTTAAAACGGAAACAAGATTTTTGACCTCCTTTTTTCTTCTGTGGCTGGTTTGACCTTTAAAGATTTACTTTTAACAGAAACACTTTTCTCCTACAAAGCCAAATTCTTTCTTTTAAGAGTTTACTCCCATTAAGGAGGGAAGGAAAGGTAAACTTGGCAGTTATTTCAAGTAAGATTGTATCCATTCATCTAAAATTCTTGAAATGATAGGAGCTTAACTAAATTATGATTGAAGATTTTCTGGGAGTAAAAAAGCATCACAGAAAACAAAGACATCAACCTCGGTGTCTGGGAATGAAATATCATAACACTGCAAAACCCCCATAGCACCAGCTTTGGCTGATTTCCTTTTTGTTTTTTGTTTTTTTCAAATCGACTCCGAATGAGCCTAAATGATACCTAACGACAAAGACACACATATTTTTTCAATCAAATGAAGTACAAGGAAGCATTTTGTCGTAGCCATATGGCACTTTACACTAGCAGTGGAGAAAAAATAACACTTTTAACGTGTTATATACGTTACTTTGTTTTAAATTTATGCTAAATGCCCAAAATATTTTAAACCATGGTTTTAATATTGCTTTTAAAAGAAAAGCTCAAACAGATAAAGTAGTGTAAACGGGTAGCGATCAGGAATGGATTCGATCGGTGCCACAATCCTCCCATGATACCAAACTAGAAGTAATAACAAAGTAAAAAGACAAGTACTAAAATTGCAGGTAGCTAATAAAGATGCAGTCCATTCTATTCAGATAACCTCAAACCTAGCCTTTTACCTACATAACAAGGCACACACAATGTCTATTTTCAACAGGATAATGGCAAATTACAGACAAAATAAACCAATGTTTCGAAGACAACAGAACAGTGGACAGCCCAAACTCTAACATGAATACAAAACAATGGATAAACCGCCTTGGAAATGTTGCTGATAAATTACAAGCGGTAGGTTTGAACGATTTCACATTCGTGTGAAAAAATAACTCAACCTAATATGGCCTTGGCGTATTTTGCAGTTGCAACATCTAATCTCAAGGAATATTTTTAAATAAAATTTACAAAAGTTACCTTTGTGAGTACATGTAATTTATCAAAACTTAGTTTACATTTTGTGATTCTTAAAACTCATTAAGATAGTAATGAATATGAATAAATTAAGTACTTTTCCATGTGCAGATTAATTCACGAGCGCTTTCTTTAATTTTTGGGACAATTTCAGTTTTTCTTGTCATGTAAACAACATTGTTTGCTGTCTGAGTAGGCGACTTAACTATGCAGAAAATTAAATTTTTTGATAAATAATGAAAATAATTAGCTTAACTTTGTTAATTTGTTTAACAGGCAAAGTTCCAAATGAGCGTATTCCTGGAGGAATGACAGTCTTTTTATGCAAACATGTTAATCTGTTAAGTACGTTACTTTGCTTAAGAAATGTATTGTATGTTTAATTTTTTTTTAAACATTTCTGTTGTATCATGTTTAGTATGATCTAAAGGAAACAGGTCAATTTTTCTATTTAAAATAGGTTATTAGCTATGTTTTATCAAGCAATTGCGTTTTAAGTTTTAAAGGGGTACATGAATTGTTATAACAAAAATAACAGTCCCGATGTACTTAACTGTTTTCTGTGCAGCTTAATTTATAGCATATTAACTATTCTTAAAGAAAATATTGAGATTTGATCCAGTTTAATCATTACAGCATATTTCTCATCGATTCTTATTTTTTATAATTAAAATTTAATAGGGTCACGTAAATAACTGCCGATTACAGAGTTATGCAAGTTTTGTAAAGGTGGCAAACGCTGAATCTAATCACGACAGATCAAAACAATCATTTTAATATATAAAAACAAATGTTACACCCGATAGACTACTATCTGTCTTTTCTAGGCCACTTATGGAATCATATTTGCTCCACTATAGGTAGTCACATCCATCGCTTAATTTGACTATTTTGACAATAACATTTGACGAGCAGAACAATCAAACCTAGTTTCTGAAGGTTCAGACTATTCAAGAATATATTCAGACTAAGTATAGCAGAGGGTGCCACCTCCGACCCTTATTTTGGCAAGATAGGCGATTTTGGCTCCAAGAGTAGAATAAATATACATTCACTTTGCAGCCAATTTCTCATACTTATTGAATATCGAACTAAATATTTCTGACTTAATGTTTTTGTTGACAAAAAAACTATGAACGGTATGGACTATGTAAATTGGTGAAATTTAGTCACAAAAGTTTTCTGTCAATATTGAAAAGGGTGTCTATAAAGTCGCAGTTGCTGTGGGCAATATGCTGTTACGCATACTTCTGTTTAATCATGAAATAAAACCTAATAGAAAAGATTTTTTACTTGAAATTATTCATTTTTAGTTCCATTTGTAACGGAATGGACAGTAGTAACGGTACAAGACAGCCGTATCGGTAATACTTTCTAATACCTTCAAGCTGGCATTTTGGCGTGTAAAACATGTATACTTCAAACAATTCTAAACTATTTCAAAGGATAGAGATTTTCAAAACATTTTATTCATGCTTATAAGAAAAGGTTGAGCTAATAACATTAGAGGAACACTTGGAGAACTTGGTAGGTCTCGCTAAATTGATATTTAATAAGTAAAAACTGATAACATACATGTTATCATGTCATAGTTTTTTGGTGTTTTATGTAAAATAACCTCTAAGCTATCAGTTGAAAATGAAAACTGCAACAAAGGGTTACAAGAAAATACAAAATCAGGCAAATAAACTTAAAAATGTCTGCACCGTTACACATTAAAGTAACGGTGTGGACGTGAAAAGTAACGGTAATGATGGTTACGGTATGGACATTTTAGTGTTTTTCAAGTGAATTACGCGCATTTCCCTACAGACACGGTGGTGTCCATAGTAAACAAACTTGAGTTCATACCATACTTCTTTAGGTCTTCCAGTTTAAATATGAATATTTTGAAAATTATCATGAGAACTAAAATGAACGGTATGGACACACAATAAATGTATCAAGCAAAGTATTTCATTCCTGTTACATTTTTCAGGAGATTGTTATATAGTGTGGCTATATTTCCACCAATAAACTGAATAATGAAGTAATATAAGTGTAATGGATGCTCAACCATGTCCAATTCATATGTAGGGCCTTTAAAAAAGGTCTAGATGAGGACGTAACGGTATGGACATAACATCTACGGACAGACATTTAACGCAGATTTTATTAGTGTTCAACATATCAATTGTGCTCAAAAAGACCCTTAAATAGACAAAAAGATGATATATTTTTATTACCTGTTTAAAAGAATGGGTTAATGGAAAAAAATTTAATCCAACTTTGAATTTTGAAATTCGGACATTTACCGTTACATTGAGTTGTATAGGATACACTTTGTAGACACCTAAATTTTTCCAGACTATTACTATCCAGCGTAACTGAAAAGTTTAGTATAATGAGAGAAACACTACATATATGATATAATACTAAAATCAGAAGTTTGTTATAGGCCATTTGCTGTCTATAAAACAGGTCATTTTGCAGATTTTCTCTTTTATTACTGGTGATAAAATTGATTTTTTATGTCCACTAGTATTGCCAAACTAATACATAACAGGAAACTAATTTTCACAATTTTATCTTGTCAATTTTTTGCTTTTGCCTATTAAATCCTTTACAAAAATTTACAAATTTGTCAGCTAAAGTAAGGGGGAGTACAATAATTTAATGTAATAGCTATAAGCAATGCCCATATATGCATTACAAACAAGAAATATTTCAATAGATAAATTAATCCTATTCATTACCAATCAATTTTCTTCCCAACCAATAAATAAAAGAACTTCATTTTTACTCAGATGAAAAGATTAACAGGTATACAGGTGCCATTGAGTAACTCTGTACAATTAACTAACAATTGAAATAGGTAAATCCTGACCATTCAAAGGCTGTTACATAAATAAACTTACTCCCCTGCAAAATACAGTTAAAATATCTTCTAAAAATGGGCAGTTTTCAAAAGAAACTTTTTAGTTTCAAACTATAATTTTGAGCAAAATTATAGATTAGTTATGCATAACATAGACATTAAAGATGCGCTTTACTTCACAGTAATTGCTGTGGTAGTTTTAGAGATATTTAGCAAAATGACCTGTTTTATAGACAGCAAACGGCCTATACTGAATATTACTGAAAATATATTACCGGACACGAAAAGTCCCGTAGTTAACCGGCCAGCACCAAACGGGGAGATATGACTAAGTCTTGCTTTAAAGAACTGAAGAAAATAATAAATAGATAGGCCAGCACCAAACGGGGAGGTATGTCTAGGTCTTGCTGTAAAGAACGGATAGATAGATAGATAGATAGATAAACGGGCTGATGGACACACACAGATAGATAGATTACCTCTGGCCTCTCATTCCCGTACTCCTCGATTTAAAATTCTTGCCGCCCCGCCGTATACAATGATATGTGACCTCGTAATATTTCAGGCGCTCATTCAGTTTCATTGCTGGCATTCGCGGATGTGCCGCTGCAATGCTTCGCGAAAATGCTGGCTGGCAATATCAAACGCAGAAAAGTCTTCAAATGTTTTCCCGATGCTTAGCTTTTGAGCCATTTGACAAAGTGACACAAAAATAACTTTTAAGGAAATTGATATATAAGCAACGACTGATTATGCAGTTACATTAATTGCCATAATTATATTATTATAGAGACGTTCCTGCGTTCTTCTGATGTCTTTGAGGTAGGACATAAAGACTTTCAAGTATAAGATGTCTTTGCGGTGTGTTATTGTCGAGCTATTAACATGTGTTTTTCTCATCTCCGCGCATAAAACAAACCGATATTTAAAATTGTTTTTCAAACAATTTAAAGCCGTTCATTTTTAAATTTTTTGTAATAATGATAATAATAATAATAATCGCCCAACATTATTGTGCTTGGTGTCAAAGACAACGTAGGAACATTTCTATTTCGTATTTTAATAAACAGGATAATTAAACCAAGATTCTGTCAAACCTTGTAATTACCGTACCTCTAGCCTGGCCTATTGGTAAATGCTATGAATACGGATCCGTACCCCTAGCCACAGCCAAGTAAATTACCACTCTCTGGAAAAAATCAAATCCAATATATAAAACAGGACCATTTGTCCTGTAACTTGGACGGACACTCGGCGCCAAGTCCGTGCAACTATGGTTACACGTACCGCTGAGCCAGTTGGGGAACGTCGTTAGGACAATTGGACTGAACTGGTCCTGTAGCTCACCTGGATCCATTCATCCTCAGCCAGCACGCAAGGGTAAGTAATTCTAAGGCAAATTGTACAAAGGCAGAATTTCGAATTCTACTACTGTAAAACTTTTATCAAAATATCTGCTGTCACACAGAAATAAATGCCAATTTTCACTTTTCCGATTGTAAGTATACGGAAACTTGAAGTTGCCATAACAATGAAACCACATGGGCAATAGTTATAAAAATAATAATGAACATAATTTATGTAGAGGCTAATGTCACGGGCATGTATGCAACGTTCTTAAACAGCATGCCTTCATCACCTTAGTTTTGAAGAGATGCTTCGGGATTTACTCAAAAATGCATTTTGTTCACTCACGGCGTTGTCGCGTCATTTGAGAGTGAAGTAGCTCATTATGAGATAATTAAAGGTCTATTGAAAGTCTATAATATCTGGCATACTAAGGTAATCGGATATGCTTTCAAGTAATTTCCCCCACTGTCAAAGCCTTCAAAGTTTGGAAATTGTTCTGGGAAAGGAAAGATGAGCACTAATCTGTTAATATTCCGAATTAGTGAAATTGAATTTAATGCATTCATGTGCTAGAGACATGAATTTAAATGGAAAATGTGTAAAAATGTATGTAGAAATACAAAATTTGGTTACTCAATATAAGGGAGCGGCTGTAGTGTAGTGGATAACACTCCGGACTACCAATCCAGGGGTCGCAAGGGGACGTTAAACCCGAGTTCACTCACTCACTACTCAATACGTGCATTAAGGCTCAAAAGTGGCTCCCAATCGAAGTGACTCATATTGGTAGGTTTAACAGCTGTGTTATTCCCCTAAATGAAACTGATAAGCAAATTTGTGTCAGGCATTATATATGGGGACAAAATGGGGACAAAGGTTATGACCCGTAAGCCACTCTCTATACCAGGGAAATGACATTGTTATGTTTATGTTTGGATCATGTATTTTTCTATTTTAATGCGTCTTATAATTATTCACCCGGCATAAGAAGTATTTCAGGAAATATAAATTTTGATTTTCGTCCATTTGGTCATTGTTAGTCTATTTGTTCGCCCATCTGTTTGTCCGTTTGTCAACCTTTACTTCAAAGTTTTGTTAAACATCTTTTTAATATCTCTGTTACCATATATCAGATCTTTTTTTCATATTTGGATCATGATACCTTTATAGCATTACCTTTGATATGGAATATCTACAGTGGACTCGACAGTATCGGATCAAGTTCAATAAAACTCCTGTTTTTTTGTATGTGAATGCTAAAATTATGGATGTTATTGTACATAACAATTGCAAAATATCCCTTCTGTCTATCCATGTCAAAATATTTACTAAATGTATTCCTTTAAGGGCAGATAACCTATCCAGACTTACAGGAGGGTCTTACAACAGTAACGAATAAGTTGCGACAGTATCGGATCATATAATATTATTTACAGAAGAGTTCCTCCGAGGCGTTCGGCCAACCTTCTTAGCTTAAAAAATTTGGCTACATAAACAGTTGGACCTATTAAACTCTCAGACGAAACTTTTACGGCCTTTCAACGATAATTTTCACGTGGTCCGTCACTAGCAACGGTTATGTCTGTCAGATATCAGTTGAATGTGTACAAATGTACAAGCATGCCAATAATTCTGAAGTCAGTTATCCCCTGTGCCCCTTTAGCACGGACCAGCTCAAACAGTAAAGACCATAATCCGACTTCGCAAAGAATACACCCTGATAAGACCCTAACGTCTGATCAAGATCAAGAAATTTACGGCGATTTTCCGCCTCAGCATTGAAATATCAATGCAAACAGAGTATAAAGACTACATGCATGGTCATTCAACGAGTTCTGCTGCACTAATTTGACTCTACACAGTATACAACTGTCCATCTGATGAACGCAAGTCATTAATGGGTCACACACATGCGAGCTGATCTTGAGTTTAGCGGAAGCTTAGATGCGCTACGCATAACCGTCATCACCAGACGCTAGTTTGCGGGGCGTGGGTGGGATGAGGGATGTTTCACAAAAAGGATATTGTATTATTCTTATGTCGATCGGTTTTGAAAGAAGACACAGCAGCCACTCAGATAGTTGATTTATGACTTGTTTTCAGCATCAGACCATTTATCCGACCTAGTTTTTTCCTGCTGATGCCTGTATTTCAGCTCAAATTATATAATGATCCGTTACTGTTGCACACCGGTGCCCAACTTTTCAAGTCTTTAGTTTCATCAAATACTGGGATGTCACAAAAATAATGACTGCTTGCAATTTTAAGAATGCCAGGACACATTACAAAGCAGAATCGGTTTAAATCGCCTAATGATAAAATTGTGTAAACAACCGAAATTTGTTTTGGGGGTAACGAGCAACAAACAAAATGCAAGCACCGCTGAAGAGGGGACAATCTTTTCAACAACTCTGATTTGTTTCACAGCCGCACATTTCGATCGATTTTTTCACCTTGCTTTTTGTCATTGGTCTAACTCGATGACTGTGATATAATAGTAAAAAACATTTGCTTCAATTGTGAGAAACATGAGTGATAACATAAGGGTGATCCGATACTGTCGACGATCCGATACTGTCGAGTCCACTGTACGATCCACAGTAAGCCTCCCCCCCCCCCCCCCCCCCCCTCGGCCGGAGCCCGGGTCAATAATTAGGACTTAGACATTTTCATTATGTGAAAGTTTAGCGTTGAACGTTTTGCTTGCTCATATCTCTTTAACTGCATGTCAGCTTCTCTTCATATTTGGTTCATGATATCTCTGTAGGACTTGCTTTGACAAAGGATATATAAGCCCCCGGGTTGGGCCCCTGGATAAAGTCCGTGATCAATAATTAGGACTCTATATTATATATGGGCATCCTTTGTAAATGTTTGCTTATAGTGTCAGCGTACTGGAATGAAGCCTTTTAATACACATGTAGAGCAAAATTTACATCCGAAAATTGAAAATAATTAGTTGACATCATCGTTCCTTATGCCCTAAGGTCAAGGTCACAGCCATCCAAACTTATATCGGATTTGCATTATAGTTTTGTGTTAAGTTTGTTTTTTTTAGGCAGAGGCACTGGCCGGGGTATATGTAATCCCCTGCTCACTTGTTTTCTGATTCACCTCCAGTCTTTTGAATGTTCCCATTGCTCTTGAAGGAACTTATTTATGATTTTTGTTAAAGATTATATTTACTATCATAAAAATAATTGGTTGTAAACAGTGTCATATAAAACATAAATGTTTTACTGTCCATTTCAGCCTATATCTGTGCTTAAATGTGTCACTCATTTCTGAAAGCCTAAATGGCAACATTTCAAACTACTTGCTGGCTGACTTCATAGTCAATTTCTGCTTGACACCTTTCAGTATGCAACAAAAACAAGTTATTTTATTGATTTCATAGGGCTGGCATAATCTGACGTTTATTCAGGTTAATGTAAAAAGTAGCCAGATTCCTATTGTAAATACGTGTAGAGATACCCAACAAGATGCTGAAACTTCCAAAACAAGCTCTGGAATAGTGGTGCCATGATCAGAAAGACAAGTCTTAGAACTGGAGCAAGTTATCCCAAGCTTTTCTTAAAGTACATATCCTGATAAGACTGCATTTTCACTGTCTGGAAAGTGATCCGGAACGTCCTTTTTAGGAAACGGAACAGACCACCAAAGATGGCGGAACGGTTTACACACGTTAGGTAGGTGCTTCGTTTTATCGAGTTTTCTGACTACATTCAAACGAGTCATATGAGCGATCGAAGAATACATTTCTACATATAAAACAGGCAGTGATGTGGTGCAAAGTATACACACCCGCTTGTAGTGGCATATTTTTCATGTCTGTTATTGTGCAGTTTTAATTTTTAATGGTGACCCAAATATTTTCTTGACTTTCTTATGAAAAGTTATTCATATGTTTTTGTGTGTGTTTTTTTTTATAAAATACGATGCCCAATTCAATTGTCTCTGACAAAAAAAAACCGTGTTTAAATCTCTTGGCTGGTTTCATTTTTATTTGCCGTGTAATTTGCATTTGTCACCGGAACGTACTCGCTAGTTCAACACAAATTATGTGTTTGTGTACAGGAAAATGTCAACGGAACGTCTCGCAAAAATTCACGAAAATATCAACGGATTTCGCCACATTACTGCCTGTTTGATATGGAGAAATACATTCTTCGTTTGCTGATATGGCTAGTTTGACTGATGCATACGATGCATAGTCATAAAATTCGATAAAACTAGCGTGTGTAAACCGGTCCACCCTATTTGGTGGGATGTTCCGTTTCCTAAAAAGGGCGTTCCGGATCTCGATCCAGACAGTGATTTTACTGGGAACAGCTCGCTCAGAGGCTGCACTATTGTTGTTTTACAAACATGCTGTCTTTTAAGGATAGCTACTGTAACTGGTTAAAAAGTTCCCATTTTAGTGTAATTCAACTGATGCAACATATTTTAGAATAGTTATTGTAACTCGATAACATGTGGTCATATTTTTAGGGTAATTCAATTCGGGAAAGTTTACTTAACATTACATTTAAATCTTAGTTCCTATGCCTTCGAATAGTCACGTACAGCTAGTTATTCGTTTCACCAATATTTCACCAATATTGATAACAGGCAAATTATAGGTAAACAGCTGTCTCCTGAATTCAGTTTTTTAAGAACTAAGTTTGAGCACAAGCATTAACCAACAAAATCTTTCAATATGATGTGAATTGTAGCAACATACATCATATGTTAATAGGATTAAAAGGTTGTGCTCTAATCTAATTTGACCAAAAATGACAAATTCCATGAATTTAGCCTGTTTCAGCAGCCATTTTTCCATACTTCATGCACAGCAAGATTCAAACTGAAAATGAGATGAAACACTAGAAGTACTGGTTTAATGAAATCATGCAATGAAACAGTTTTATCTCGACTTTCACATTTTGACCTCAGATGGGGGCAAAAATGGCCTAAACGCACGTAGTCCTTTCAAATTTCTCTTGCCACGTCATATGAGCCGCGACACGACAAAACCAACAATGTGGTCGTGCGTTCAGCGCAGATTCAGATCAGCCTGGGCATCCGCCCAGTCTGATCAGAGTCTTCGCTGTCCGCATGGAGGTAGCTTAGGCCCTTAGCTACCCTTTAAGTGCTTAGCGAAGAGTCTGATCAGACTGAGCGGATGCCCAGGCTGATCTGAGACTGCACTGGGCGCACCACATTGTTGGTTTTCTCGTGTCGCGGCTCATATTCAGAAAACAAGAAAGTACTTATCGCAAGTTAAATTAGAGTCAACCTGACCCGTTAATAATAGCAATAACAATGACCTTTTACGGCAGTGAAATTTTGTGTCTCGGTTGGTTGTTTGTTTTGGGCTTAACGGCTCTTTGGGACGTGTTTCAGTCTATACCCAGCCGTCTCCAAGAGAGGGGGAGAAAGAAACCAGATATAATAGGGGAATGAAAAATGTCCAAACAACTCCCACTTGCACCTGCTGTAAACACAATAGGTCCTTGCCCTACTATCGTCCAAAGTAGGACGCACAGGCACTGAAAGTTACTAAGCGCCACTGCCAATCCACAATCGCCCGAGATTGTGTCTCAGGATGAGTGAATTGTTTAAGTAGCGAGTCGTAATTTCCACAATTTTTCAGTCATAAAACCTTGCTGCTCTTCTTCATATCTGATCTTGCTTCTTCATATCTATTCCCTCTTCTTCGTAACTGGTTCCACTTCTTCATCCCATGATCACGGTGCATAACCATATCGGACGCTATCTGTGAAAACTGGACTCTATCTGTGTATTTCGGAGCCTATTTGCGTTAGTTTAGGATTCTATCAGTCCCAAAATGGAAAACGAGTAAGGGTGGGTGTTAATAAACTCTAATATAATTGTAAACAACACATTTTCTTATGGGGCATAATGTGCACGGAACATCAGACATCCGTGTCTTCCAGTATCTATAGCTGTTATGCCTAATTCGTATTTACTTTCGAGTCTACAAGCTGGAATGAAGGTCAAGATTTGACAATTTTGAAGAGTGTGTCCACTTTGAACGCCGATCAGTTGCGAACGCAATGGAAAGAAAACAGATCGGTTTGATAAGTTTGACCCTAATGAATGAATATAAAATTTTGTAAGGCTCTGAGTAGAAAGAATTCCTCCTTTTTGAAGAAAATCGGATTTTTTTACCTTTTACAATGGCACCGGATGCTATATGCGCCTGGCACAAGACTCTTTCAGAGGCTAATCGTGCTTCACACAGGACTCTATCTGCCAATACCATCGGAAACTATCTGTGCTTCAGAAGCATGAGTCTACATTTGTCTAGTGATCCGAAAATGGTATCAACACGAGGCAGATTTTTATTTAGATATCGTTCATGATTGATTGATTCCTCTTCTTGTACACATTTTAAAACTTTTCAGAGGGTTTTGGTCACCTCAAAGCCGAAGAAATGAATCAACGTTTCAATACGCGCGTATACATACTTTTTGCAGTTGCAGTTATAAGTCATGCTGAAAGTCATCTTGAACAGGCTTAAACCACAAGCCGAAGAGATAATCGCTGAAGAACAAGCTGGGTTCCGAGCGGGAAGGAGCACCACAGAATAGATCTTCAGCCTTAGAGTCCTGTGTGAAAAGTATCTCCAACATCAGCAGAATCTGTGCCGTGTCTTCATTGATTTCAAAAAAGCCTTTGACAGGATATGGCATGCAGCCTTATGGGCCACCATGCGGAGGTGCAATGTCGGTGCAGGTCTAGTTCGCACCATTGAGCAGCTGTACGACAAGGCTACGAGTGCAGTCCTGATCAATGGCAGCACAGGAGAATGGTTCGGAACAACAGTTGGAGTAAGACAAGGATGTCTTCTGTCACCCACCCTCTTCAACATTTTTCTCGAACGGATCATGTCTGATACTCTGGAAATCCAGAGGCATATCAAGGTAAAACGGCAGAAGCTGGGTACTGTAAGCAGCTTCAAATGCCTTGGGTCAGTTGTCTCAGATGATGGTTCAAAACAGGAGGTTCTCTCAAGGATTGCACAAGCCAGTTCAACTCTTACCAAGCTGAAACCAATTTGGAGATAGCGTCATGTCTCTTGGATCAAGGGTAAGACTTATGCCCTCCCTTGTCATTTCCATATTTCTGTATGCCTGTGAATCGTGTGCCTTGACAGCAGAGTTAGAGAAAAGAACGCAGGCCTTTGAAATGAGATGCCACCCAAGGTTACTGAACATTTCGTACAAGGACCATATAACCAATGAGGAGGTTCGCAGGAAGATCGTAGCAGCCATTGGAGAATATGATTGGCTCCTCAGGCTGGTCAGGAAGCGGGGGCTGGGGTGGTTTGGCTACGTCTCAAGGTCTTCTGGTTTAGCAAAGATAATTCTTCAGGGCACAGTGAAATGGGAGGGGGGAGGGGTGGACGGAGGAGGAGGTGGGAAGACAATATCAAGGAGTGGACAGGAATGGATTTTGCCAGCTCGGCTAGGGCAGCTGAAGACGGGACAAGGTGGAAAGGCACTGTTTCGAAGTCATCTGTGGTGCACCAACGACCTAGTAAGGTTATGGGATAGAATAGAATGAATAGAATAGTTATAAGTACAAACGGTGGTGGACACCTAGAGTTGCGGTTTATTATGAACAACATCTATAGGTTGGTGTTACTATATACATGATATTAGGTCAAAGAAACCCATAAATGGGGAGAGCACTGTCAACTTCCTTCACATCTTTTTAGTGAACCGTTGTGGGTGACATGGCTTCATTTTGGCAATCTACTGTGGGCACGAATTGAGCATGCGCCGCAGGACTTTTTTCAAATTCGGGACTTAGCCTTCGCCGTTTTGGCTGATGCAACCACAAGTTTGATCTTTTACGACGTTTTTGGCAGACAAAAGAAAACAAACATCACAAGTGAGGTCCGCTGCTCACAAGTATAGTCCGTTGCCTTGAGGACAACATCTGTCAGTTGGCATAAAATTAAATTATTTTGGAGACACAAATAGAATCCGGAACATTGAAAATAATGGGTGGTGTCCTTTAAACATTGATATTAACGTAAAGATTTTATTTATGCACCTAACGACATGTGTAAATTATCAAGAACATAATTATCTTCGTAAATTAAGGACAAAATTCATTACCTACAAATAAAAACACTGAGTTTTTCCTTGTTTTCATGGGCCATGTACACTCTTGCACTATCACTCTGCATTTGATTTCACTGATGACAAGCACTGAACATCGCTAGCTGAATAATATCGACGGAAATATTAGGAAAAATAAGGTATGTGTTCCGTGGAAACCATGAAACCCAGAACTTACACGTTTTGTCCCTTTTTGTCACCCGACGTAGGCGGAGGGGGACTATAGAAATGACCCTCGTCCGTCCGTGTGTGCGTCCGTCCTTCCGTCCGTCCTTCCGTCCGTCTTTCCGTCCGTCCGAAATCTTGTCCCCGCAACTCCTCCTACGTCTTTCATCGGATTGATTTGAAATTTTACAGATTGTATTCTTATGATATGAAGATGTGCATGTGGTTTTCGATTTTTGTTTCGGCCATTTTTGATGGAGTTACAGCCCTTGCTGACTCACACCTTCCGAAATCTTGTCCCCGCAACTCCTCTTACATGTTTCATCGGATTGATTTGAAATTTGATATATTGTATTCTTACGATATGAAGATGTGCATGTGGTTTTTTATTTTTGTTTCGGCCATTTTTAATGGAGTTACGGCCCTTGCTGACTTAGACCTTGTCCCCGCAACTCCTGCAACATCTTGTATCAGATTGACTTTAAATTGTGCAGAATGTTCCATCATGATCTGAAGATGTGCATGTGATTTTGGAATTTCAATTGTCCTATTTTTACAAAGTTATGGCCCTTTGTCGTTTTTTGGCATTTTTCCAACTTTTAAACCGTTTGACCGAGAGAGCTGAAATTTGGTATGCCATTAGCATTTGGTAAATTTATTATTCTGATTATTGTTAGGATGTGCTAAATTATAAGTGACAGAGTTATTCCCCTTTCATAGATAAGACATTCACTTAAAGGTAAAGGGATAACTCCAGAACTATTGGGCTGAATTTTCATAAATGCATTGTTCATTTTTCATCAGATTCATATAAGCAGGATTATGGTTCTGTTATTTTGTTACTGGGTATACAGTCTTGATGTTTTGGTCATTTTGTAAGGGCCTATAGTTTCAGTAACCTGTAACCTGATTTTACACATATATGCCCCGTTCTGAACTTAAGTATTTTATAAAGAGGCCCAGTAATTGGGTATATGTCTTTGCTTATGTTCAGTTATCATTTGCTTACCAGATTCTGTAATATATATATTTTCTGTTTTTGGCCATACATTTACTCTGAAACAGAATAAAGGGCTGAAGTTTGTGACACATTTCAAACCGCGGGTGACACTTGGCCGATGGCCTTTTATTCTTCGACTGAATCGCCGAAGCGTTCATGGCAAGTAACAAATAGAGTCCGTAGCACTCACAGATAGAGTCAAGTAACGCAGATTTTCACAGATAGCGTCCGATATGGTTATGCACCGTGATGATGTAATTCTGACACTTTGAGCGAATTGCTGGATAGTTTTAAGGGACATTCATTGATAAAAAAAAAATCCTGACAAAATGAAGAGAAAATGTGGCAAGCCGAAAAATGGTATAATAGAGCAATACAATACAGGTATGAGTATAAATTTTCAACGTTATGTCCAAAACACGCGCTACTTCTTCCATGTCAAAACAAATTCCTGGCCTCAGCAGGTAGCTACACAAAAACTGAAGGGTCACTTGTATCAATAAATGCACATGCTCCAAAATAGAATTCTTCAGTTTTACAGATAATCTTTTATAAATGAGAAATTAAGAAAATTGATTACACATGTTTACTTATGAATTAAATGTACCGCTTCTTCATTTCCGGACGTTCCTCTTCTGCCTTTATGATCATACCGTTTAGCTATGTAGGAGCGCAATTCCCCGGCGTGATATTGTCCATATTAAATTTGTGCTTGTTAAAGTCAAGTTTCTGCATATTCACACTTCAGACTACCAATCCAGGGATCGCAAGATCGATCTCCCGATTCTCCGGTCTTTCGGATGAGACTTTAAACCGAGGTCCCGTCTCCATATGACCTCGTTGTTGGTGGGATGTTAAACCCGAGTTCACTCACTTCTGCAAATTTGTTCTTTATAGTCTTCTGACAACTCTTGTTCTACTTGTCCTTAATATAGGAACAACCTTGTGAACAAAATATCTGAGGAACCACTTAGGCCAGGATCCTGATGTTTGGCATGCAGGTTTGGACCATGGTGTAGATGAATTTATTAACTTTTGAGCAATTCTTTGGATGCGTTATTCCCCTTTATTTGGACATAGGCATTTTATATAGGAATAACCTTGTGAATAAAATGTGTGAAGAACTGCTTCAGCTAGGCCTCTTATATTTGGCAAGCATGTTTGGACTGAGGTGTAGATGAACTGGTTAACTTTTGAGCATACATCATAAAGTTTTGGTCGAGTTATTCCCCCTTTTTTGGACATAGGCAGTTTGCATAGGAACAGGCTTGTGAACAAAAATATCTGAAGAACAACATAAGTCAGGATCCATATATTTGGCATGCATGATTATGAACTGATGAACTTTTGAGCATATATCGCAAATTTTTGGTTGAGTTATTCCCCTTTTTCGGACATAGGCATTTGATATAGGAATAATCTTATGAAGAACCCCACAGGCTAGCATGTTTATATTTGGCATAAAAGTTTGGACCAAGGTGTAGATGAACTCATTAATTTTTTAGCATATTTCGTAAATTTTCGATTTAGTTATTCCCCTTTTCAGACATAGGAATTTTGTATAGGAACAAGCTTGTGAACAAAACATCTGAAGAAAGCCCTAAAGCAAAGATCTTCCTATTTGGCATACTGTTACAGACAAAAGTGTGGATGAATTTTTGGTTGAGTTATTCCATTTTTTCGGACACAGGCATTTTGAATAGGAACAATCTTGTGAACGAAATATTGGAAGAACCCTTCAGCTATGAACCTTACATTTAGCAGACCTACGTCATGTTTAATTGAACATAGAATATATTCACATGGTGGGTTAAGTTCAGTTTCTAATGTCCCATTCACATGCGCAAATTTGCTCACGTAAGTATTTTTTGCATATATGAAAACTTTACTCACGCAAGTAAATTCGTCATGTAAACGTAAATACATACGTAAGCAAATTTGCTTACATGAGTAGATTATTCAAACCCAGAGCATTATCCAGGTAATTTTACTCACGTGAGCAAATTTTGCTTATATGCAAATATACTTACGTAAGTAAATCTGCGCATGTGATTGGGGCACAAGTAATCACTAAGGCTACAGACTTCGAGAGGCGCGAGAGTGGCTCAGTTATTGTGCAGAAGGTCGCCGGACGGTCGTGAGTTCGCGGCTCACCGTCGCCATCCGACGACTGGAAAACTCTCTCTGTCAACCCAGCAGTAAATGGGTATCCTTTTCGAATTAGGGAAGGATAAGGCAGCGAAAGGAAAGAGATGGGCTCCGCCTTACATAGGGTCTCTAACCCCAACTGCTCCTACGGCTATGGGAAACCTTTACCTTTTTACAGACTTCACACTTGCTGCACCGATACATTTTGGGAAGATCTACTGAAAGCAGCGATGCATATCAGGTCATGACCTATACATGTCAGGGTTGATTGAACATAGAAAATATTCACCTGTTGCTTTATAGAAATGTATAATAGGCTGAAACAGTGTGCAGCATAAACAGTCAACTCTTCGAGATCTCGTAGCCGAACTTCAGCTCAATCTACTGATATCTCAAAGTAAATTTTCTGGTACCAGAAAATTTACTTTGAGATATCAGTTGTTTGAGATAACAGCCGGAGTTGAAAAGTAAATAAAAATAGGAAATACAATCTTTGATATGAGAAGATACTTTGAGATATCAGTGTTCGAGATATCGGGAGTTGACTGTATGATGTATGGAGAACTTATTTTATATCCTTTTCGTTAGAATTTCAGTCATATCAAGATGATGA
The DNA here is from genome assembly GCA_963989385.1 of Ctena decussata. Taxonomy (NCBI): domain Eukaryota; kingdom Metazoa; phylum Mollusca; class Bivalvia; order Lucinida; family Lucinidae; genus Ctena; species Ctena decussata. The sequence continues at coordinate 38,873,950 of OZ022504.1, read as the reverse complement.
ATGGCTAATATTCCAGATATCGAAGAATGGCGTAAGCAAGAAAATGTAAATGATGAATGGACGGAAAGCCACACAACACCGTAACAAAATACGTTTTTCAAAACAGGCATTTTTGCAAAATGCAACTTTATCTTGGTTCACAGATTTTGTCCCCGACCTAGCCAAAACAGATGGAACATGTTATGTCTCTCCGCAGACTAATGGTTGGTTGTTTTGGGTTAAAACCCTTTGAGGCAGTATTTCCCGTAATCTAATCCGCTTGTGGCCGCAACTCCTTCAATTTTCATTTGATTTTTTGATTTGTTGCTTAACGTCCACGGTAAACAGCTTAGGTCATGTCGGGACGGTCAGTTAACCTAACCACACTATTCCTGGGCAGGCTTAGACCTCCTATGCGGGTAACCAGTACTAAGTGCACATACTGACAACTGCCTTTCTTGAATCAGCGGGAGAAACAAAAGTATGTGGCCAGACCAGGTATCGAACCCAGGACCTCTGACTTACGGCTATGCGGCCCGGCTCAATTTTCATAAAACTTTCATGAGACTGTTATCACTTAATGCTGATCATATTCTATTAGTAATGATACGACCCTTTCTGTCAGTTACAGCCCTTGAGCTGTCTATCTGCAGACCCATCCAGTGGCCGCAACTCCTTCAGTCTACCAATTTTCATAAATTTTCAGCATGACGCTGATCATATTTTACTGGGGACATGGTGAGACCCATTTTGTCATAGTTACAGCTCTTGAACTGTCCAACAAAGCAACAACATACCTCATCCGACACGTCACAAATTGATCAAATAACACCTATTCGGACAATCATCTATTTGGAATAGACCAACAAATCTCTTTAGTGATAACTTTTCGAGAAAAGACTACAGGCACTGAATGCATTCTAAAAAGGGCAATAGTAACTCCATAAAATGTAGAATTCACAAATACTTGACTAAATACATCAAAATGTCAGTTGGAGCATATTTGGTCAAACTGTTTGCAAAATCAACTGAATGTCAGAAGCTAACTTCCATGTAGTAAGATTGTCCTTTCATTGCCATATTTGGTGCACCCATTGAGGTTTCGAAGATTTTGAAATTTACAAGATTTATGGGAAAATTCCGAACACTGGACCAATCAAAATGGTGTAATTTCGAAAATACGTCACTTGCTGGTGACATAGGTTGTTAGGGGTGTTCATGAAACTTTCAAGATATTGTTACCACCATCTCACTTGACTATGTAATATTGTTTGAAGGGTTCATGAGCCCTTGCTCCGTCTATCAGCAGACCAATCTTATGCTTCTGTTTTCAACCTTTCAGAATATTATCAACATTTGAAGCTGGTATTTTACTGGGCACCTTTTTGTCAAAACTACAGCTTGTCAAACAAAGCAAATGAGCCACACCAGAAAACAAAAGTGGTTGTGAGTCCAGCCCAGACGCAGATCAGCCTGGGTATCCGCCTAGTCTGATAAGACTCTTTGCTTAGTGCTTAAAGGGTTGCTAAGGGTCGAAGCTACCTCAGTGTGGACAGCGAAGACTGAACAGGCTGGGCAGATGCCCAGGCTGATATGAGTCTGCGTTGGGCGCACAAACATTTTCTTGGTTTTATAGTGTCGCAGCTCAAATACGTTTGCCACAACTCTTTCTCCAGCCAATTTTCATGAAACTTTCAGGGTATTATCACCATCTTAGGTTATACACGCCTACCAATAGCTCTCATGCGAAACCACGGTTCAGAACGCCAATCCATGAGAGGAGTTGACTCAAAATCAAGCTAGAGAATGCGACTTTTCCCTACATGTATATATCGCCGAGACTGACCTTGAACACATGCTCCGCCGTACTAAATGCGTATCTGGAAAAATGCAAGACCATGTGCCTAATCCTTCATGTGCCGAAGAAAAAATCTATATGTGACAAAATAGCATTCTTATATTTTGCATAAATAGTTTTCAGAGAAAATAAATGCCTCACACCTTGTGCCGATGTCAAATTTGTTTACGATTTCGGCTCCCCTCCTGCAAAACCGGAAACCCCTCTCATGGATTGGCGTTCTGAACCGTGGTTTCGCATGAGCGATTGGTAGGCGTGTTATACAACATTAGGGCCATGTTCAAATGCTTTTTGCCTAAGTTACAGCTCTTGGCCTGTCCAGCATTGCAAATCATGTGACTACTACTCCTTTTAACTGATTTTCATTATTCTTCCAAGCTACTTTTATCCCCATCTATGTCGATCCTATTTTATTGGGGTCAGGGTTGGACCCCTGTTTTTGGAGTTATCTTTGATCATTCCAGTGAGATCAATCTTGTGGCCACAACTCCACATAGTTTTAAGCCGATTTTCAGGACAGTAGTAATCATATAGATATATACTCAGGATTGGTTTCTGAACGTCCACGGTAAACAGCTTAGGTCATGTAGGGACGGTCAATTAACCTAACCACACTATTCCTGCTCTGTCCAGTAACATTAACCAGTTACTCCCATGTCCATTATGTCTGGGGACATTTGGTTTTTAGCCTGTTATACCCTTTAGGAATTTAACGTTTACTGCACATACTGTCTACCAAACAGACAACTACAGGCAATCAATTTAATGACCGTGCCACAAGTATTTCTTGCCAAACTACAGCTGCTCATTTCCATGGAATCATGCCAAACAACAGCTGCTCATTTCCATGGAGTCATGGGGAATGAAAAAAAAATAAGAAGTTTCACTTCTAAACTATTTATATCTTATTCTCAACAAGAAAGGCTCATCTGCAAAATCATGCACGTTGATCTCCAAACGCCAGGGAGCCTGAAAACCTGAAACGAGTAGAAAATACTGATGTATCGTTTAAGGTAAATGGGTATACTGCTATGATTTTCTGCCTTTTTCATTCGGAGACAATTTTTCCGACTTCCTATCGTTTCTCTGCATAACAACATCCTGCCAAAATGGGAAATACTCTTAAACAGAAGAACTTGCTTCTAGGGGAGCAAATTCTTTCCTTTAAGAACTGACGCCATGAAGAAGGTAAGCAAAAATGGCAATTCTAATGAAGGTTACCATATGAGCCGCATTATCACAAACCAACAAAGTGGCATGTTTGCCCAGTGAATAATCAGATCAGCCTGGGCATCCACCCAGTCTGATCAGAATCTTCACTGTCTGCACTGAGCTAGCTTAGACCCTATGTTGCCCTTTTAGCAAAAAGGAAAGACTCTGATCAGACTGAGCAGCTACCCAAGCTGACCAGTCTTTGCTCGGCGGATGTGCCACTTTGTTGGTTTATCTTGTCGTGGCTCATATATGATTTGACGGAGAATGAACAAAATATATCTCAGAATTATCTTCATTGAATGAGCCACGACATGATACGGTTAATGAGTTATGGCGAGCACAAGAATGTTTACGGACCGACAGACCGATGGACAGCACCATGACATAATATATCCGTTTTTTCAAAACGGGCGTATAACAAGGGCTTCGCAAGCGGCGCATAATACGCCCGTTTAAATGTCATAAAGGAGTTACAGAATGAACAAGACTGTTTACAAAAGGATAGAGGCAACCACTCTATAATTTATGAATTCAACATTATATTTAAATATTCAACATTAGAATATCAAGTCAAGGGAGATAAACTAAATATACTAGATATACCATTCTTGGTTGTATTACATTCCCTTGGCATCACTACAATATTTTAAACAGTTGAAATGTTACAGACTAAACAGGATATTTATGCAAGGGCAGGTAATTCAGTAAGCCAGAGTTGTGGTTCTTGCTCAGGATACATTGCCTCATTATTATACACATTCCTACAAAGTTTACTTCTAATATTTCAAAAGTTTAAGGAGGTATGGTTGGTTGGTTGGTTGATTTGATGCTTAACGTCCACGGTAAACAACTAAGGTCATGTCGGGACGGTCAGTTAACCTAACCACACTATTCCTGGGCAGGCTTAGACCTCCTAAGCGGTTAACCAGTACTAAGTGCATATACTCTCGCCAGTAACTGACAACTGCCCTTCTTGAATCAGCGGAAGGAAAGGAGATATGGAATGAATGAGAAACGCCTAAAATATACTAATAAAGGGAGGCTACTCCAAAATTAAGAAAGAGGGAGCAATCATTCTTATATGTGACACACTGTCTTGTGATCATGCACCTTGTTATAAAGTTTCATCATGCTATTCCAAACGGTTACCAAGTTAAGGTATGCACAAGGGAAGTATACACAAAAATAGTCAAGAAGAACTAATGAAAGGGATGTAACTCTTAAAATGAAGAAAGGGAGAGCAGCCATTGTTGTACGTGGGACTTCATACACATTGCTATGAAGTTTCATGAAGTTATCCCATACGGTTATCTAGTTATGGCGCACACAATACTTGCAGGGAAAAACTTAGTCGATTGATTGATTGATTGATTTATTGCTTAACGTCCACGGTAAACATCTATGGTCATGTTGGGATGGTCAGTTAACCTAACCACACTATTCCTGGGCAGGCTTAGACCTCCTAAGCGGTTAACCAGTACTAAGTGCACATACTTTCGCCAGTAACTGACAACTATCCTTCTTAAATCAGCGGAAGGAGAAACGAAAGTATGTGGCCAGACCGGGTTTCGAACCCAGGACCTCTGACTTATCAGTCAGGTGCCCTACCGATTGCGCTACGCGGCCCGGCAACTTAATTGAAGGGGCATAACTTGGAAACTAAGGAAGGGGGAGCAACCATTTCTGTACGTGACACGTTCCCCCAACCTAATACATATTCCTACCAAATATCATGAATATATCCCAAACGGTTGATGACTTGTGGCATGCACAAGAATGTTTACGGACGGACGGATGGACAGCGCCATGACATAATACGTCCGTTTTTTTCACAAGAGGCCCAAATGGGCCTGATATCGCTCACCTGGCTTTTGTATCCGAATGGTCCCCATTCTGATACAAAATTGGTCCAATTCCAGAGATTTTCTCAATTTCACATTTTGCTACTTTTAGTAACAGAGGCCAACTTGTCTGGTCTTTATATATTTACTTTTGAAACACCTCAAGGCAAGAATCATTTTGCCACAATTTCATCAAAATCCATTCAGGGGTTACTGAGATATTGTCAGTTTCATGTTTTGTGCTATTTTTAGTAACGGCAGATGGCGGCCATCTTAGAATGCCAAAATGCAAAAAATTGAAAAGCTTTCATGCAAGGACCATTTTGACACAAAATTGGTCCAGTTCCATTGTAATTTTCAAATTTTCAAATTTTGCTATTTTAAGTAACAGAGGCCAACTTGACGGGTCAATATTTGTTAATTTGTGAAACACATCAAAGCAAGAATCATTTTGCCACAAATTTCATCTCAATCGCTTCAGCGGTTAATGAGATGTTGTCATTTTCATGTTTTGTGCTATTTTTAGTAACGGCAGATGGCAGCCATCTTGGAATGCCAAATTGCAGAAAATCGAAAAAGCTTATTGAAATCATCATTCTGACAGAAAATTAGTCCAATTCCACTGAGATTTTCTTATTTTCACATTTTTCTATTTTTTAGTAACAAAGGCCATTATGACTTGTCTATATTTAGTTACTTTTGAAACATCTCAATGCAAAAATCATTTTGACACCAATTTCGTCAAAATCTATTCAGCGGTTACTGAGATATTGTCATTTTCATGTTTTGTGCTATTTTTAGTAACGGCAGGTGGTGGCCATCTTGGAATGCCAAATTGCAATTAATCAAAATGGCTCCATGTAAGGAACATTCTGACACAAAATTGGTCCAATTCCATTCAAAGGTTCTTGAGTAACTGTCATTTTATGTTTGTGCTATTTTTAGTAACGGCAGATGTCGGCCATCTTGGAAGCCAAATTGCAATTAATCGAAACGGCTTCATGCAAGGAACATTCTGACACAAATTTGGTCGAATTCCATTCAAGGGTTCTTGAGTAATTGTCATTTTTAGTAACGGCAGATGTCGGCCATCTTGGAAAGCCAAATTGTAATTAATCGAAATGGCTTCATGCAAGGAACATTCTGACACAAAATTGGTCGAATTCCATTCAAGGGTTCTTGAGTAATTGTCATTTTTATGTTTGTGCTATTTTTAGTAACGGCCCCCATGGTGGCCATCTTGGATAGTCAACTGGCACAAAATTGAAATAATAAAACCCTTGCTGACCAAATCTGACCACAATCGATTGCGTTTTCTTGAGATACTGACATTTGAGCAAAATCGGTCTTGTAAATGCTAAGTAGGTCACTGTGACCTAATTCCGCTATAGATTTTTTTCATTTTTACAATTTTTAATCCCAAGGTCCCATTAATGTTCCACGCATACTTTTGGCCAAATATACCAAATGGTTCTGGAGAAGAAGTTGATTTTGTTGTTTTTGCTATTTTTAGTAATGGCGGCCATCTTGGATTCTTGACCTGACCCAATTTTACAATTTTGAAACCCTGCAGTCTGCTCATGCTCCATGTGAAATTTGAAACCCATGGATGCAGTGGTTTTAGAGAAGAAGTTGTTTGAAGTCGTTTGAATATGTCGTTTTTTGACATTGGCATTTGAGCAAAATTACACTCGTAAACAGAAAGTAGGTCACTGTGACAAAACTCCGCTACAGATTTTTTTCATTTTTACAATTTTGAATACCAAGGTTTCATTGATGTTCCATGCCAAAATTCAGACAAATATACCCAGTGGTTCTGGAGAAGAAGTTTATTTTGTTGTTTTTGCTATTTTTAGTAATGGCGGCCATCTTGGATTTTCAACCTGACCCAATTTTACAATTCTGAGACCCTGGAGTCAGGTCATGCTCCATGTGAAATTTGAGAACCATGGGACCAGTAGTTTTACAGAAGAAGATGTTTGAATATTTGTTTTTAGGTGTTGACGGACACATTCCGTGACGACGCACGACGCACGCCGGACGCATTGGTATGACAATAGCTCACTATGGCCCTTCGGGCCAGGTGAGCTAAAAACAGGCGTATAACAAACAAACAAAGTGGCATGTGTGCCCAGGGAAGACTCAGATTAGCCTGGGCATCTGTCCGCTAGCTTAGACCCTTGGCTACCCTTTAAGCCCCAATAGCTCAATAGGTTAAGCGCTGACCTGCTAATCTAGTAGTCCCAGGTTCGAGCCCTGCTGGAGGCGGGAAGCTTTTCATTCGTTAACAGGGTTCCATTGCACACAGCCTTTCATTATCACTCAGATATCATCCTGATATGACTGAAATACTGTTAAAAAGGATGTTAAAATTGCAAGTCATCCATCCATCCACCTCTGCAAGAGAATCGTTGTCAATGGCAAATCGCAGACTGGAAATGATTCTGCAGCCTTTGCTAACCTCTGTTGTGTCTTCCAGAGCATCAGACATGATCCTTTTGTGGAAGAGGGTGGATGAGAGCAGGCATACTTGCCCAATTCCAACAAACCAGGACTAGTAGTGACTGGACTACACATATAGCCTTGTGATAAGAGATAATCAATGGCATGAATTCGCCTGGTACTTCCACATGGTGGCTCAGACTGGCTCTTACGGACACATGCCACATCAAAGGCTTTTTTAAATACTACGGAAACATGGGATAACCAAATTCTAAAACAAGAATTCCGCGCAATGCGGTGTCTCGCCTGCTAGCGCTTTGTCACAAAAACAGAGCTCAATCAGCAAAGATGTATGCATGAACCAAGTTTCTTGGCTCTAGCCCTAATGATTTCTGAGAAACAGACCAAAACTTGAAAACCCGACAAAAGATTGCAAAGTCAGTCAACCATAAAATGTAGGTCAAGACTCAATATTGATGATGACTTTGAGCTCTTCTCTTCTAGATTAATGCATGACCCAAGTTTCATGGCTCTAGCCCTTACAGTTTCAGAGAAACAGACCTAAATGCAACCAAAATTGCAAAGTCAGTCAACCGTAAAATGTAGGTCAAGACTCAATATTGATGATGACTTTGAGATTTACTCTTCCTGACGTACCCATGAACCAAGTTTCATGGCTCTAGGCCTTATAGTTTCTGAGAAAATGACCTAAACGCAAAAACTCGACAAAAACTTGCAAAGTCAGTCAACCGTGACATGTAGGTCAAGACTCAATATTGATGATGGCTTTGAGATCTACTCTTCCAGATGTATGCATGAACCAAGTTTCATGGCTATAGGCCTTATAGTTTCTGAGAAAATGACCTAAACGCAAAAACTCGACAAAAACTTGCAAAGTCAGTCAACCGTGACATGTAGGTCAAGACTCAATATTGATGATGGCTTCGAGATCTACTCTTCCAGATGTATGCATGAAGCAAGTTTCATGGCTCTAGGCCTTATAGTTTCTGAGAAAATGACCTAAACGCAAAAACTCGACAAAAACTTGCAATGTCAGTCAACCGTGACATGTAGGTCAAGACTCAATATTGATGATGGCTTTGAGATCTACTCTTCCAGATGTATGCATGAACCAAGTTTCATGGCTCTAGGCCTTATAATTTCTGAGAAAATGACCTAAACGCAAAAACTCGACAAAAGTTTACGCCGACGACGCCGCCGCCGCCGACACCGGAAAAGCAATACCTATGTCTCGCCTCTGCTTCGCAGGCGAGACAACCAGATGATCTGACATGAAAAGATTAAACAAAAAATTACTTGTGTATATGCAAGTATTCAATACGGTTGTATTTACTACTATTAGGCTTTGGTCATTGCCCCTCAGTCCATTGCAATCGCCAACAACTAAATGGTTTTTGGATATACATGTAGTCAGTAACCTCATATTACATACCACAATTACAGTGATTGAGCTGTGGTCTAACGTCACGGTAAAACAGAATTTCAGTCATGAGGTTGTCTCTGATTTTATAGGACATTTACCTGATGCGAGATAAATGATACTCAGGCCCTGCTATACAAGTTAAGACACATACAAAACAGATACCTCTTGCATAGATGGTTCATGACTTATCTCCCCTTGGTTGATTTTGTGTCACAACTATAGGCAAAATCTCAACAGGATCCTTCCTGAGCTCCAATATTTCTTTCATCCACTGAGCTGATGATCCAATACTTGTTCAATACCGCTGCACCAAGTCATAATGATTTATGATCTTAAGCAAACAGCAAAGACCCAAATTTACTCAGCCTGTTCATGCATCAGATCTGGTGCCTTCTGTTTGGAACAAACTTGTACAAACTTCAGCCCTTCAAGGTGTACACAGGATGAAATTTTGAAGGGCATAAGGGTATTTGCTTTTGACGTATTATTTAGTTAACCAATACCAGGCCCGGATCCAGACCACAACATACTGGTGGGGCTCTGAATAACTGATATGAGGCTTGGAGGTGCCGAGATGTATGTGTAGGAGTGGGGATAAGAAGGGGGGGGGGGGGGGGGGGGGAATTGAAAACATATTATATAATTCGAGATGTTTGAAGAGAATTTTTGATATTTTTTGCCTTGAAATTGATGTTATCTTTTAATCTACCCACATGCATAAATTATCTCAAACTGCCATCAGATACATTCCTGGTGTGAGATTGTCCTTGGACATATCACCAGTAAACAATTCTGATACTCATTATCAAGAGGCCTACATACTTAACACAGAGGACCAGATGGCGGACTGAAGCACCCAAAGCCCACCCGCTGGATCTGGGGCTGAATACAAAGAATCCATACAGCTCATACCTTACTAAGATATCAGCTCTGTGGATTTTTGAAGGCCTAAAGTTTGTACTAAGTAATACTCAGTCTCCACAAACTAAGTAATACTCAGTCTCCACAAATGTACAGTATTTGTTCGACTATAAGACAGGGTTTTCTTTCTCCATAAAGTAACCCTGATATGTAAATCTGTTGTGTGAAATTCAGCTCTTCCGAACCAATCCCAAAAATCTAGATCCTTCTTACAAGGTGATTCTAGATTTTGGACTGTTTTGGAAGGGAAAAACCTGTCAGTGTCTTATAACTGAACAAGGGCTTCACAAGCGGCGCATAATACACCCGTTTCAGTGTCATGAAGGAGTTACAGAATGAACAAGATTGTTTATAGAAGGATGGACAGGAAGACAAAACAGGGGAAACAACTCTGTAATTAATGACTGCAATGTTGTTAATACAACACATCAAATACTATTAGTACACCAAAAATCAGGATCCAGGGTGAAGCAGCTCAGATGTTGTGAAACGCCAAAGTCAAACAAGGGAGATAATTCATAAACTCTTAGTTGCAATACTTTCCCTTGATAATATACACATCACCAACAAGTTTCGTTAAAATATTTCCAACGGTTAAGGAGATACAGAGTAAAACGGAAATTGATGCAAGGGCAGATAATTCAGGAGGTAAGCAAGAGTTATGGTTCATGCGCATGATACATTACCCAATTATTATACACATTCCTACAAAGTTTCATTGAAATATTTCAAAGGGTTAAGGAGTTATGGGGGAATGGGTTAGCCTAAAAAACAAATCAAAGGGAGGTTACTCCAAAATTAAGTAAGGGGGAACAACCATTCTTATATGTGACACACCATCTTGTGACCATGCACATTGCTATAAAGTTTCATCAAGATATACCAAATGGGTACTTAGTTATAGAATGCACAAGATTTGTATACACAAAAATACCCAAAAAATCTAATCAAAGGGATGCAACTCCAAAACGAAGAAGGGGAGAGCAACCATTGTTATACGCGACACATCATCACACCCTCATACATATTGCTATGAAGTTTCATTAAGATATCCCAAACGGTTATCTAGTTATGGCGCGCACAAGACTAGTAGGGTAAAAAATAATCAAAGGGGCATAACTTTGAAATTAAGAAAGGGGGAGCAACCATTACTATACGCGACACTTTGCCCCATCCTAATATATATGCCTACAAAATTTCATGAAGATATCTCAAACCGTTTCTGAGATATGGTGCGCACAAGAATGTTGACGGACGGACAGACGGACGGACAGACAGACGGACGGACGGACAGCGCCATGCCATAATACGTCCGTTTTTTCAAAACGGGCGTATAAAAAATACAGTACCAAGTGAGCTGGGTCTTTGCTGTTCATTCATGCAATAAACCATCCTTTGCTTGGCTCAGCAAGAACTGTTTTCATAGCTGTTGTCTGGAAACCTACAACAGTTTAACATCATGCTTTAATATTAACTCCTTTCTGTCACCAGAACACAAATAACAGGTTACAATTTTTAAAACCACTGAAATTAAAGAGAAAAAAATCTTAGAAAGCAACCTTTTACAAAGTAAAATAAAAACCTGTTGTGAATAGGTATTTAGTATTTAAGCAACGACAAATAAAACTCTAGCTTACCTTGAAAGAAATTTACATCCTTACCGTGATAATGCAAGTGACAACATACATCAGCATACCATCTTACAAGGTCATTTAAATCCCTGCTCAAGATATCTGCAACCCAGGACCAAAGGCTCATACATGGTGATGTCATAGGGGCTTACTCATACCTCTCCTGCTTATTTAGTTAGAATCATTACAAAACACGAAAATTTACAGATTAATCAAAGAAATGTCGCAATTTTAACCCTTTCTCTTGCATATCTACGGGGAAAGGTCAATACATACATGCCATATGTTCTCCACAACAATCTGTGACCTGGAGAGCGCAAGCTGATGAAAACGGCTTACATGAGTTTTTGCAAGCTAATTTATGCTGGTCTTGTACAATTGTTTTGAAAAAAAAGATGTATTATGTCCCAGTGTCAGGTAATCAGTCTGTCCTTAACTTTTTCTTGTGCGCACCATAACTCATTCTAATAACTTGAATTAAATTTTACAGCAATAAGGTCAGGACAGCCTGTTACGTACAAGAATGGTTGCTACCAGTATCCATTTCTTACTTTCGGAGTTGTTGTTACGTTACTGATTTACGTCCACGGTAAATAGCTAGTCGTACTGGGACAGTCAGTTAACCTAACCACACTATTCCTAGCCGGGCCGGGTAGCGCAATCGGTAGGGCACCTGACTCGTAAGTCAGAGGTCCTGGGTTCGAATCCTGGTCTGGCCACATACTTTCGTTTATCCTTCCGCTGATTCAAGAAGGGCAGTTGTCAGTTACTGGCGAAAGTATGTGCACTTAGTACTGGTTAACCGCTTAGGTCTAAGCCTGCCCAGGAATAGTGTGGTTAGGTTAACTGACCGTCCCGACATGACCTTAGTTGTTTACCGTGGACGTTAAGCATCAAATCAACCAACCAACCACACTATTCCTGGGTAGGCTAAGGCCTTCTAAGTGGTTAACCAGTACTAAGTGCATATACCTTCGCCAGTAACTGACAGCTGCCGTTTTCGAATCAGCTGAAGGGTAAATGAAAGAGGCCATACCGGGTATCATGGAATAACTTGAAACTTTATAGCACATACACAAATGGTTGCTCCTCCTTACTTTCCAAGTTACAACCCTCTGATTATTTTTTAGACTATTCTTGAGTGTGCCTTACTGGGTAACCCTTTGGAATATACTGATGAAACTTTATAGCAATGTGCATTAGGTTCAGAGTGTGTTAGGTGTAATTGCTCCCCGTTACTTATTTCTGGAGTTATGTCACTCTGATAAATTTTTAAGGCTATTCTTGTGTGTAGCATAACTAGGATACCGTTTGGTATATTTTGATGAAACTCAATAACATTGTTTATTAGGATGAGATAGTATTTTACATGTAAGAATGATTGATACCCCTTTCTTAAATTTTTTGGAATTCTAAGGCTATTTATGGGCACATCATAACTATATTTCTGTCTAGAATTTTTTGCTGAAACTTTATAGCAATGTATATGAGGCTTGAGACAGAATTAGGCATATAAGAATGGTTGCTCCCCATTACTTTTGGAGTTACAACCCGATTATTTTTTAAAGACTTTTTATGCATGCCATAACAGGGTAACAATTTAAAAGATCTTGATGAAACTTTACAGCATTGGATTGAGACTGTATAGAAATGGTTGCCCCCCCCCCCCCCCCCCCACTTCTTTATTTGGAAACTATTCTTATGCGCACACAAGTATCTGTGTATGTGGCTGTTTGTCAGGGCAATAGATTTGCCCCAGGGTACTGACCCGGACAGGCATATATAGCTCAACGTGCTGTGCTCTTGTTACAACATTATGAAAGAAACTAACATAACTTTAAACAGTTCTTTAATTTTTCTTAAAATGTTCAACTAGAGGGAGTGCTCCATCAAAATTTACATTTGAGTTGTGACACGACAAAACTAACGAAGTGGCATGTGTACCAGTCTAAAATCAGCCTGGGCAGTCTCGACTGATCAGAGTCTTTGCTTTGTGCTTAAAGGGTAGCTAAGGGTCTCAGCTACCTCCATGCGGACAACAAAGATTGATCAGACTGGGCGAATGCCCAGGCTGATCTGAGTCTTTGCTGGGCACACATGCCACTTTGTTGGTTTTCTTGTGTCCAGAATAATTTTAAAAGACTAGAACATGAACAGAAGTTTGATAAATATCATGTGATGTAAAATCTTACTGAAAGGGCAAAACTGTCATTTTATCTTACAGATGGCATGTATATTAGTATGATAGATGGAATGACATTGCTACTGTGATCACTTAACCCTTAAAGCCCTAAAAAGCAGTCAGCAAAATCTAAAACTAGAGGGCCATGATGGCCCTGGATGGCTCACCTGAGTATCCTGTGAACTTAACCCCACAGACATCCATACGTACGACAGTTTCACAAAGATTCAATGGAAAATGAACCCTTTATTGTGTACCTATGGTTTTATAAGATTTAACCTAATGACTTACTTGGTTGGTTGGTTGATTTGATGCTTAACGTCCACGGTAAACAACTAAGGTCACGTCGGGACGGTCAGTTAACCTAACCACACTATTCCTGGGCAGGCTTAGACCTCCTAAGCGGTTAACCAGTACTAAGTGCACATACTTTCGCCAGTAACTGACAACTGCCCTTCTTGAATCAGCGGAAGGAGAAACGAAAGTATGTGGCCAGACCGGGATTCGAACCCAGGACCTCTGACTTATGAGTCAGGTGCCCTACCGATTGCGCTACCCGGCCCGGCAATGACTTACTTGTTGACCCCACATGACCCAGTTTCAAACCTGGTCTAGATTTCTTGGATATAATCATTCTGACCAAGTTTCATGAATATCAGATCAAGACTGCGCCCTCTAGAGTGCAAGGTTTGACCTAGTGACCTAGTTTTTGACCCAACATGACCCCGCTGCACCCTTGGTCTAGATTTGTTGGAGATAATCATTTTGACACACTTTCATGAAGATTGAAACAAAACCGCGCCCTCTAGAGCCTTCACATGGTTTTTCTAAGATCTGACTTAGTGACCTAGTTTTTGATCTGACATAGCCGAGTTTCAAATTTGGTGCAGATTTCATAAAGATACACATTCTGACAAAGTTTCATGAAGATTGGTTGGTTGGTTGATTTGATGCTTAACGTCCACGGTAAACAACTAAGGTCATGTCGGGATGGTCAGTTAACCTAACCACACTATTCCTGGGCAGGCTTAGACCTCCTAAGCGGTTAACCAGTACTAAGTGCACATACTTTCGCCAGTAACTGACAACTACCCTTCTTGAATCAGCGGAAGGAGAAACGAAAGTATGTGGCAAGACCGGGATTCGAACCCAGGACCTCTGACTTATGAGTCAGGTGCCCTACCGATTGCGCTACCCGGCCCAGCCATGAAGATTGGATCATAACTGTGCCCTCTAGAGTATACACAATGTTTTTTTAAGATCTGACCTAGTGACCTAGTTTTTGACCCCACAGCTCAGTTTCAAACTTGGCCTAGATTGCATAAGGATAAACAATCTGACGTTTCAGATGATTGAATCATCACTGTGCCCTCTAGATTGTATACAAGGTTTTTCTAAGATTGACCTAATTTTTGACCTCACATGACCCAGTTTCAAACTTGGTCTAGATTCATTCTGACAAAGCTTCAAGATGATTGGATCAAAACTGTGCCCTCAGTGACATTCTAGGATTTATTTCTGTTTTTAGCTCTGGCGGCCATTTTGTTCAGCGGAGTGGAACCGTTTTAGCAATCTTTTGTTCAGGGCCATGAGTCCAAACATTTCTGTGACATTATTTTGAAATCGAGCCATTGGCTTCAGAGGAGATGTCATTTAAAGGTTTTTCTATTTTAAGCTCTGGTGGCCATTTTGTTCAGCGGAGCGGAGCGGAACCATTTTAGCAACTTTGGTTCAGGGCTATAACAGAAACATTTGTGTGAAATTATATTGAAATTGGCTTACTGGTCTAGGAGATGTCGTTTGAAAAAATTGTTGACGACGGATGGACGATGGACAAATATCGATCACAATAGCTCACCTTGAGCATTTGGTTCTACAGGCTTTACAAGTTCAACTGTTTTCATAGTTTGCGCTTTAAGCGTTAAATACCGGAACAGGTAAGCCCCGGACAAAATGTATACCAGGCTGCTCTTATACTACTACTACTACAGGGGCAGACAGGTTGTACAAGGTGCCATTTTGACACCTAGCCATAAAGTAAAATTTATGTGTTCAACAGAGAGATCACTCCAGCAATTGGTTAAGGTGTCCCAGTCTGAAATTTAAGATATGGATTAATGAAGTGACACTTTGGTTAAGTGTAGAAAACAGGAAAACCATAATGGTCCTAAATAACTAACCTGGGACTACAGGTTTTCCAGTTGTTCCTTAACACAATACAAGCTATGCTGTGTTTCGTGTGAGACAAATGACAGACAACAATAGTCTACTTACAATGTCAAGTATGGGCATCTCTGGCAATTATGGGTATGCAACTGCCCAAATTGTCCTATGTTGCTCCCGACTATAATGAACCAGCAAAACAGATCATGTTTTGTGGTTTTTTGTTATCTACCGGTAGATCTAAAGATTTTTTTTTCATGATTTTATTCATGTATACACCCCCTACTACTGCATGGGATATTGTCATTTATGGAGGTAAATTGTTGGTTTTATGTTTGCACATTGTATTTAATGGCTCTGCTGATGCTTTGCCATAGACAGAAGTTTGCAACCATTAAACTGACGAATTACCTCCCCAAATGACAATTTTGTGTAAAGCTGTCCCCTAATTTTACACTGATCTTTCGTGATTTCTTTTTTTTTTGCATGTATATACTCATGAGCTGAACTCCTCATGCCTACCCCATAATGCTGTTGGCTCAGTTCAGCTAATAAAGCTTTTTTACAGCTTTAGTAACACAGTTGAGCCATAAGATGAACATTATTGGGTGCCCACTCTTCATTGGAAACAAATTTCCCGACTTTTCCCTGACCAAATTCCATTTTTCCCTGACAAAAATGTCATTATTTAGCCTTCACGACCTTCCACTTCAGCCTTAAGGTTTGCACAAGCAATACATGTTTTGGGAACCAGAAAAATCAGCAGATATATTTCAAAGCTTTGCAACAATACATACTAGGATAAACCACTTGTTCCAGAAAAACAGTTATGTAAAAGCACAATGTAGAATTATCAACAGACACTTTAACTATCTAAAATTCATATATTTTTGTCCAAAAAGTATAAAATTCCCCGACTTTTCCCATGACTTTTTAGCATTTTAAGATTTCCCTGACCATTTTATAGAATTCCCTGACTTTTCCATGACCTTGAAGAAAAATTCAAATTTCCCTGACTTTTCCCTTCCAGTGGGCACCCTGAACAAAAGGGCCCTTACCTCAAGAATGCTGTGAAACTAATGACCTTGTTTCACAGAATTCATGGCATGTTATCTTGAGTGATCAGATGTATGCACCCATGTCATCTGGTGGAACAAGAACCCATGAAAGTCCTGAACTTTGCACTTACCAACTCTTAGGCCAGTAGGTCATCTTGATAAATACCGTAATGACACTAAATATTCGTAATGACCCTAAATATTCTGACAGACAGGTCTGAGAAAACATTGTAGACCCAGAAGGAGCAGTTTGATCTTGGTCTACAAAGTTTGCCATTAACTAAGCATCATTTGGATGCATTAATGCGTGTAAAATTCACTTTCTAAGAATTTTGGAACAATGACTGTCCAATTTTGGGTGAAATTGTAGGGTCATTACGGTTATGGCAGTTTCATGGCATGCAATACAAGATGATCAGCTGTTTGCATTAACAACAAGACCTGTCCGGGTACAGGATAGCTCGCCTGCAGTGCCTTGCCCATCACAAAAAAAAACTTTGACGTAAAACTTCAAAGAGTGACGTCATAGCCCACGCCCAAGTGACAACAATGGCTCTCTGTACTTTCGTACAGGTGAGCTAAGAGAGTTGTCAGGAGACAACAAAGCGCACCTTATAGGAGCTTGACTCACACTGTGATGGTGGTAATGAAAGGCTCTTGTCCAAATGTATGTGTAAAGTATAATGATTACCATCCATATAGGGATTGAGAAATATGATTAAGACCCTGAGGGTGGGCGAGTCTGATTGGAATGAAGAGGGTGGGTCAGATATGGATGAAGGTAGGATTGAATCAGAGGGGACAGATGTTCAGTCAAAAGGGTTGGAAGAAATGAGTCACATCAAATCCATACATGGATGGCTATGTTAAAATGTTCTTGTCCATATATAAGTGTGTGCCAAGTACAATAGCTCTAACATGTATAGGGACTGGGCAATATCACAAAGTCAGTGAAGCGTATCATAAAGTCAATGAAGCAAAAATATAGGTCAAATCCATGCATGGATGGCATTGGTGAAATGTCCATTTGTATGAGGGTTGATCCAGAAGTTCGTAGACACCTTAAATAACTAAAGAATCTGAAAAGGCCCATCGATGAATCGTTACATGCCCATTGCCACACCATGATTGGTAAACACACATGTAAATTTTGAATCAGATATCTCAAACGGTTCATATATTACAACGCATTTTGTTAAGTTACCCTAGGTTACGTGGCGCACGCCACAACGTCTGGTATATGCTAGTGCTCAAAGTGCGAAGCTGATAAGTTCCACTAAAGAAATCATAACACTAAAATCACAGTTTCAGCATTTATATAATATCAGGACAAGATTAGAGCAACAAGACAATCACAAGTTTCCAATCAGAATTTATAAAGCATACTTTCTGACATTGCATAAACATTTCTTGGGCTCAGGGTTGAGGTGTAAAATCTACTATTTCATCAAATAAATGCATCATTGCCATCCTGAGGTCCAACCAGAGGACCATTGGTCCTGTAGCTCACCTGAATCCATTCATCCTTAGCACTCAAGAGTAAGAAACACTGAAGTAAGTTGTACAATTCCACCTAATTTCAACTTTGACTGAGTTGTTATGCTTGTCCTAGTAAATATTAGCAAGTTTGATGAAGTTACAATAAAAAAAAAACATATTTGTAAAACTTTTTTTTTTGCCTAAATATTGCAGTTACAAGAAATAAATGCCAATTTGCACTTTTCCCAATACAAGTCTATGGAAACTTTAAAACGCCATAGTAATGAAACCATGTGGGCAACAATAATAAAAAACAATATTTATGTAGCGGCTAATGTCATGAACATGTATGCAAAGAATCAGCTTCATCCCCCTATATGGTTTTTGAGGAAAAGATTTTTAAATATTTTTTTCAAAAATATTTCCTTAATATTGCCATGGCAACAAATCAAATTCTGCAATTTGGACAAAATTAATAGGAATCATAGAGGACTACTCAAGCAACATTTCTGTAGATAAAAAATCCAAAAATAACTGCAGGGAGATAGCAAAAACTGCAGCTTTCCATTTTTCCCATTATATTTCAATGGAAACTATAAGTTGCCATACCAACCTAACCGCTGAAGCAATTTACATAAAAAACTGTAATTATATAGAAGCTTGTACAAAGATCTGTTCTGTAAAGTTTGAGCTTTATCGGCCACATAGTTTCTGCAAAAATGATATTTTAATATTTTTTCTATTTTTTACCATTCGGTTACAATGGCAATCAGCCAAATTGTGCAATTTACATAAATTTCATGTGGTTGATAGAGGACTACTCGAGGAACATTTCTGTAAAAGTTTTGTCAAAATATGTGCAGTCACATAACAATAAATGCAAATTTTCAATTTTCCCATTATAAGTCAATGGCAACTTTATGTTGCCATAGCAACCAAACTGCAAGAGCAATTGCCAAGAAAAACAGTATTTTTATAGACGGTAGTACCTAGATCCTTTCTGTGAAGTTTGAGCTTTATTGGTTGTATAGTTTCTGAGATGATTTTTGAATATCTTTCCTATTTTTCGGTTGCCATGGCAACCAGCCTAATTGTGCAATTTACAATAAATTTCATGTGGTTGAGAGAGGACTACTCAAGGAACATTTCTGTAAAAGTTTTGTCAAAATATCTGCAGTCACATAGCAATAAATGCAAATTTTCAATTTTCCCATTATAAGACAATAGCAACTTTAAGTTGCCATAGCAATCAAACTGCTGGAGCAATTGCCAAGAAAAAAGCATTTTTATAGAGGGTAGTACCTAGATTCTTTCTGTGAAGTTTGAGCTTTATTGGTTGTATAGTTTCTGAGGAGATGATTTTTGAACATCTTTCCTATTTTTCGGTTGCCATGGCAACCAGCCTAATTGTGCAATTTACATGAATTTCATGTGGTTGATAGAGGACTACTCAAGGAACATTTCTGTAAAAGTTTTGTCAAAATATCTGCAGTCACATAGCAATAAATGCAAATTTTCAATTTTCCCATTATAAGTCAGTGGCAACTTTAAGTTGCCATAGCAACCAAACTGCAAGAGCAATTGCCAAGAAAAACAGTGTTTATATAGACGGTAAGACCTAGATCCTTTCTGTGAAGTTTGAGCTTTATTGGTTGTATAGTTTCTGAGGAGATGACTTTTGAATATCTTTTCTATTTTTAACCTTTCGGTTGCCATGGCAACCAGCCTAATTGTGCAATTTACATAAATTCCATGTGGTTGATAGAGGACTACTCAAGGAACATTTCTGTAAAAGTTTTGTCAAAATATCTGCAGTCACATAGCAATAAATGCAAATTTTCAATTTTCCCATTATAAGTTAATGGCAACTTTAAGTTGCCATAGCAACCAAACTGCTGGAGCAATTGCCAAGAAAAACAGTATTTTTATAGATGGTAGTACCTAGATCCTTTCTGTGAAGTTTGAGCTTTATTGGTTGTATAGTTTCTGAGGAGATGATTTTTGAATATCTTTCCTATTTTTAACCATTCGGTTGCCACGGCAACCAGCCTAGTTGTGCAATTTACATAAATTTCATGTGGTTGATAGAGGACTAATCAAGGAACATTTCTGTAAAAGTTTTGTCAAAATATCTGCAGTCACATAGCAATAAATGCAAATTTTCAATTTTCCCATTATAAGTCAATGGCAACTTAAAGTTGCCATAGCAACCAAACTGCTGGAGCAATTGCCAAGAAAAACAGTATTTTAATAGAGGGTAGTACCTAGATCCTTTCTGTGAAGTTTGAGCTTTATTGGTTGTATAGTTTCTGAGGAGATGATTTTTGAATATCTTTTCTATTTTTAACCTTTCGGTTGCCATGGCAACCAGCCTAATTGTGCAATTTACATAAATTTCATGTGGTTGATAGAGGACTACTCAAGGAACATTTCTGTAAAAGTTTTGTCAAAATATCTGCAGTGACATAGCAATAAATGCAAATTTTCAATTTTTCCCATACAAGTCAATGGCAACTTTAAGTTGCCATAGCAACCAAACTGCTGAAGCGATTTGGATAAAAAACAGTATTATTGGTTCCCCCTGCCTATAGATGCTGTATATGAAATTTGGTAACAATGGGCCTTGTAGTTTCAGAGGAGATGTCGTTTGAAAACATTGACAGACGGACGACGGACGGCGGATGCCTGCCTATACTATAAGCTCACCTATGAGCCTTCGGCTCAGGTGAGCTAAAAATATTGCTTGAAATTTATTTTTACCACTTTTTTACACAGTATCTTGAAATGTGTATGTCTCATGATGCCTCGTGTAAAATTTGATTTCTTTCCATTGTTTTATGCCCTTTTATGTCAACCTTCAGACAAACTGCTTGCATGCAAACATTACAAAATCGTCATTTTCTTCTTTCCTGCTTGAGGGTGGAGGTCTGTTTTTTGTACATAATGTCATGTCAAATGCCAGTATTGAATATTCATATTGTTTGAAATTGGGAAATGCTACGTTAGTTCTTGACTGAAATTTCATATATAGAAATTTCAAGGAAAAAAAAAATATATTTGCTTATTTTTAAAAGGAAATTTTGTATTTTCCTGCAAAAAATCTGGAATGCCCCGCACAGACAACCCCTGGTATATTCAAACATAGATGCCAAACCCAATATCGATTTAATTTACCTGATATTGTGAGAAATTATTTAGTCATATACAGAGAAGCGTTGGCTAAGTTTTGAAAGATTACTTATTGCAGCTTTTATGGACTGTGTCCACGAATTTCTGGATTTAAGTCTTTATTTTTTATTATTTTTTTAATTATTATCATTTATTATTACAAAACATAAACAAAACAAAACAAATTAAGCAAAATTTCAAATGTTAGTGAATGAGAATGAGCTACATGTAGCAACCATCCCTCGTGAGTGAACTCTGGTTTAACGTCCCACCAACAGCTACATGTAGCAACCATCCCTCGTGAGTGAACTTGGGTTTAACGTCCCACCAACAAGGTCATATGGAGACTTGACCTCGGTTTAAAGTCTCATCCGAAAGACGCGGGGTCATCCCTCGTATGTATGTGCCAAGTATCATGGCCCTGACCCATACAGAGACTGAGAAATATATCATAAACTCAGTGAAGCATATCATAAAGTCATTGAAGCAAGAAATATAGGCCAAATCCATACATAGATGCTGCTGAAATGATCCTGTCCATGTGTAAGTGTGCGAAGTATCATAACTGTATCCCATATAAGAATTGTGAAATATCATAAAGTTAGTGAAGCATAAGAATGTAATTCACTGTCCTACATAGTTGGTTACACGCAGTTGCCCTCGTCCAGATGCAAGTGCTGACCAAATATAATGCCTATAACCCTAATAGCTACTTTGTACATGTATGCTATTCTATGGTTTCGTCGCCAGATATTGTACGGGCCACTGAAGAGGCTTCATTAGCCAAAACCACTTAGTCTGACCCATGTTCCTTCTTCTGAATGTGTTGTCTGCTCTTGAAGGAACTATAAGATTTTAATTTTACTTTACTGCAGCTGGTGAAGTGCCGTGTGGCGGCTCTAAAATGTCTCCCCGTACATCATCCATACTGCAGATTATATCAAATTTTTGTCCTTTGAGATCAGAGGATATTCTGAGGAATCTGAAATTTTAGATTGGTTAAGACTCTTATTCTAAATCACCTTCTTTTATATTATTTTGACCCTTCTCTAAATTAATCAGTCTTTGAACAGAATGCCCAATTAAAATTAAGACATTTTAGTACGCTTTTCTTTGCTTTCGTCACCAGATATTGTCAGGGTCATTAGCCGAAATTACGTAGTCTGGCCCATGTTCCTGCTTCTGAACGTGTTCTCTGCTCTTGAAGGAACTCTTTAAGATTTTAATTTTACTTTACTGCAGCTGGTGAAGTGCCGTGTGGCGGCCGTAAAATGTCTCCCTGTACATCATCCATAGTGCAGATTATATTTTATTTTTGTCCTTTGAGATCAGAGGATATTCTGAGGAATCTGAAATTTTAGATTGGTTTAGACTCTTATTCTAGATCATCATCTTTTATATTATTTGGACCCTTTTTTTAAACTAATCAGTCTTTGAATCTAATGCCCAATTAAAATTAAGAAATTATAGTATGCTCTTCTCTGATTTCGTCACCAGATATTGTCAGGGTCACTGAAGAGGCTTCATTAGCCGAAACTACATAGTCTGGCCCATGTTCCTTCTTCTGAATGTGTTCTCTGCTCTTGAGGGAACTCTCTAAAAGATTTTAATTTTACTTTACTGCAGCTGGTGTTGTGCCGTGTGGCGGCTCTAAAATGTCTCCCCGCATAGTGCAGATAATATTTTATTTTTGTCCTTTGAGATCAGAGGGTATGTTCTGAGGAATCTAAAATTTGAGGTTGGTTAACGTTTAGACTCTTATCCTAGATCATCATCCTTTATATCATTTAGACCCTTTTTTATACTAAACAGTCTTTGAATTGAATGTCCAATTAAAATTAAGAAATTGTAGTATGCTTTTCTTTGCTTTCGTCACCAGATATTGTCAGGGAAACTGAAGAGGCATCATTAGCCAAATCTACTTAGTCTGGCCCATGTTCCTTCTTCTGAATGTGTTCTCTGCTCTTGATGGAACTCTTTAAGATTTTAATTTAAAACTGACTTGAACACAACTGCTGAAGATAAATCAACCTATTTTTTTTTTTTAAGTCAGTCTATATGACCAATAAGTCAAGGTCATACATGGTACATGCATTCAGATGACCATGTGCTGATGTAAGTGTGTACCAAGTCTCATTACCCTAGCCCTTAAACTTTACGAGAAAAAGACCTAAACGCAAATGCTTTAACATAGGTTAAACTGCTAACAGACACCGACGCAAACCCGGACATATGCTCAGACTACGGCACCGGGGTATAGCATAAGCTCTCTTTTGCGCCCTAAAAACTGATGGGCCATGGAAACCAAAATATGTAACAAGAGACCCAAATGGGCCTGATTTTCCTCACCTGCATATTTTCACTGGGTGGTTGCTTAGTCCCGGTAGGCGGTGATTTTTTCTGACAATCGTCAACGATTTTTTCTGACAATTTATGTCTCGTAAGCGTGACGGAGCAATAAGGTAGGTAAACAAACTTATTTACAATACTTTCTTGGGATCTTTCGCAAGCAGGCTGTTTACTTGAGCATTCTATAGGCGTATTTTGTCGTTTGTCATGTTTTTCTTTGTGAAATAGCCTCGGCAAACCAAGGACAAAAATTACTGCAAATGTCAATGATTTTTTCCTACAACGGCTTTAGTGTCCCGGATTTTTTCCTACAGTGTCCCGGATTTTTTCCTACCACTTACACTGCATTTCAGAGTCTTAAACTAGCAGCATAGTAACAGCAGATAGATTTTTTTCAGTGTGGGAACTAGTTTTATTACTTCACCGAATGAACATCAAATGCATTTCTGTCATGTATGTCTTATCATGGTGATGAAATCGAAAATATGGACCCTTTAGAAGCAAAGAATACGTAAAAGACATAACATCAGAAGTCTTTGTTTACTTGAGTCCTCTTTTGAAGGACAGGCTAAATAAGCATAGTCTGCTTTTTTTTATTCTTTCTGACCAGTTCTTGCTTCCAAAAACCCTAACATTTCAAATCTTATTTAACTTCACAGGATGCTGGAGGTGTCGTGCAGCGGCCGTTAAGCCTCCCCGTACTCCATCATAGTGCAGATCATATAATTTCTGGTCCTTTCGAATCAATTTCATTTCGAGTCATTCTGAAAAAAGAGTAGCCCAGCTTCTGCTAGTGGGCATGACTGGGTTTGCATGTTTTATTGAAACTTCACTGAAACTGGTGTTAGGTACCGTGTGACGGCCCTTAATCGTCCCTAGGTATTCATTCATAGTGTAGATTGTATAAGTTCTGGTCCTTTGGAATCATTTATTTCATTTTGACTCATTTTAATAATACAGTAGCCGCTGCTACGGGCATGGCCGGAGTTGCACATTTCATGACTGGTCATGAGCAGCCGCAGTCAAACCGAGTATGCTATTTTCATTTCTTTGGTGTTTTCCTTGCTTTCAAAGGATCTGACTTTTCAGAACTTTTTCTGTTAAAGTTTTGCAGTGCTTTATACAAAACTGTACAGGCCCTCAAGAGAAGTACTGGCTGGATGGATGGATGACTTGCAATTATGCGTCCTTTTCAGCAGCATTTCAGTCATATCAGGATGTTGGGAGGACGATAATGAAAGGCTGTGTGCAATGGAACCCCGTTTACGTTTGAAAAAATTCTCGCCTCAAGCAGGGATCGAACTCGGGACCGCTAGATCAGCAAACCAGCGTTTAACCTACAGAGCTACCGGGGCTCCAGCACCGGCTGGACATGTGCACGGCTTTCAGAATTATCAAGCCTCACATTAACTACGTTATAGTGAGGAACAAATAGCTTTTGCACACCAAGGATAGTATAAATTGATGCTTTGGAATCACACACAAACACACACACGCACGCTCGCACACGTGCACACACACACACAGAGAGGCACGCACGCACAATTTTGAAGAAATATATATAAATCTTCTACGCCGCCTATGCGAGAAAAACACCCTGGCCGCGGCGGAACTCGAGTCTTCAACCTTCTCGGTACTACTGAGTAAAAAAGATAGGCAATGATTAGGACTGCTCTGCCAGCTGAGCATTCCTGGCATTGGACGACCAGATGGCCACGTCTTTCAGTTGGTAGATTTAGTACAGCAGTCTCGCCTGCATTGGGAAGGCCACTGAATATTGTTTTAATCTCAGCTCTTTACTACATGGTATTCCATTGTAATTTTTTATATATGGAGCAATAGAATGGTCTGTATGTAATGAAAAGGCTGGATTTTTAATGACCAACAAGTATTTTGCCTTCCATTTATGCACCACAATTAAAGTTTGAGACATGCTTAAATCTTGCAATTCAAACTATGCGCAATAAAGTATCATACTGACTACTCATTTTGTAGTTTGCATTGTCAGAAAAAATCAGGCACTTAAAATCTATTGTAGGAGCAAATCCGGGACTTGTAGGAAAAAATCCGGGACTTATGAAAAATTAAAATCTGCTGACAGACCCATTTATATTATTGAACAGTGTCAGAAAGTAATATAATATGTTTCCCAACACCAATTTATGATTGAAAATAGCTTTTCCCTATAGTAAACTTCGAAGACATAGACAGAGCGGACAATTCATCAAGATGTACCCTAAATGAAAATTTCCGGGTTTAATTTATCTGTTGACAACGTTAAACACTTGTATTGTATCTAATCTGACTTAGATCTACCAGGAATACGCTCAAGATTTGTAAATTAATGGTTTAATTGACAAAATTCACCATTTTGTCGTATCAGTTTTGTGTTATGACGTCACGGAGAAAAAATCATTGACAATTTGGAAAAAAAATCCGGGACCATTGTCAGAAAAAATCGTTAACAATTGTCAGAAAAAATCACCGCCTACCGGGACTAAGCAACCACCCAGTGATTTTGCCACGGTGTATCAAAATCTTCTAATGGATGATCAATTGCATAAAGGGATGCAAGGACCAATCTGACACAAAGTTTGTCCAATTCAATTCAGAGGTTCTTGAGATATTGTCATTTTCATGTTTTTGCTATTTTTAGAAATGGCACCTGTAAAGTGTTGGCCCATACACACTGGGTGGTTGCTTAGTCCCGGTGAGCGATGATTTTTTCTGACAATCGTCAACGATTTTTTCTGACAATTAGTGCCTCGTAAGCGTGACGAAGCAAAAGGGTAAGTGAACAAACTTATTTTCAATATTTTCTCCTGATCTTTTGCAAACAGGCTCTTATCTGAAGCATTTTATGAGCTCATTTAGTTGTTTGTCACATTTTTTCTGTGAAATAACCCCTGCAAACCAAGGACAAAAATTACAGCAAATGTCAAGGATTTGCTCCTACAACGAATTTAATGTCCTGGATTTTTTCCTACAGTGTCCCGGATTTTTTCCTACCACATATATTGCATTTCAGAGACCCAAAACTCGGATTATAGACTCAGCAATTAGATTTTTTTAGTGTGTGATCTAATTTAATTTCGCCGATTGAACATCAGAAGCATTACTGACATGTATGCCGTGGTATGCCTCAAGGAAAACTATCACTACAGGCGTTCATGAGTGAAAAAAATCAACACACGACGGAAAGAGAGGATTTTTGTTATCTTTTATGCTTAATAATTACAGAATCTTATAATTACAGTCATCAGATTGTTCCAAATTGATATTGCTGGCGACAGAGAACTAACCTTTCTCCCTGCCATTTCGCTTCAGTGTGGTGTTGCTAAGCGTTGATGGATGGATGACTCCTGTTCAAAAGTATTTCATTTATGTAGTGCCCACCAAACACAAAGAAATGGAGCAATCCAAGGCATACTGCAAGTACCCCCTAGAGTCACACCACCCAATGCGTCAAGTGCACACCACCTCAAAATAGTAGCCCGCAGCCACCGATAGACTGACACCATCTTGCTCACAGTTTCTGTTAACAACTTGGCGCCAAACCACTGAGCACCCTGCCAGCCTTCATAATTCCACATGTACCCACCACAGCCCCATCCGAAGATGAGGCTGCCATGCATACCACTTCTATATTGGCACCCATCAGAACCACCATAGCTATGGAATCCAACATATGTCACATCAGGTTGTTATAAGCAGAGGCGTAGCTCGAATAAGGCCTGGAGGGCCAGACTTCAACAATTTTCCCTCTTTAAAGTAAAAAAATATACTTTCGAGCGAAGCACCTCTGAGTTTTGCCTCCTAACTCTATGAGGGACTATTCCCAAAAGAGAGAATCTGCTCCTCCAGGAGCAAATTCGTCCCTCTTAGAACAGACCCTCCATAAAAAAGGACTTCTGTCCAAGGAAAACTCAAAGGGACAACTCACAAAGGAAAGAATTTGCTGCTCTAGAAGCAAACTCCTTCGTTTAGGAGCAGATCCTTCTAAAAATGGATTCCCATCCAGTGATAACTTGATGAGAAAGTCACAAAAGTTGTTTTCTTTTGTAAAAATGGTGGTAGGAGGCACATGGCTAAAAGGGTATACTTTTGAGAGAAGCACCTCTGCATTTTCGCCTCCCTTTTAAATGAGAGACAACTCCCAAAGAAAAGAATTTGCTCCTCTAGAAGCAAATTCCTCTGTCTGAGAGCTGAGCCCTCTAAGAAAACACTCCCATCCAGAGAAAAATTGAGGAGACAACTCCTCAAGGAAAGAAGTAACTCCTGTAGGAGCAAATTCTCTCGTTCATAAGCAGACCCCTCCAAGAAAGGAGTCCCATCCTGAGAACAGTTGAAGAGGAAGTCCCAGAAGCTATTCCACTTTGTTATAAAAGGCCATCGGCCAAGTGTCACCCGACGTTTGAAATGTGTCACAAACTTCAGCCCTTTATTCTGTTTCAGAGTAAATGTATGGCCAAAAACAGGAAATATATATATTACAGAACCTGGTAAGCAAATGATAACTGAACATAAGCAAAGATATATACCCAATTGCTGGGCCTCTTTGTAAAATACTTAAGTTCAGAACACGGCATATATGTGTAAAATCAGGTTACTGAAACTATAGGCCCTTACAAAATGACCAAAACATCAAGACTGTATACCCAGTAACAAAATAACAAGAGCCATAATCCTGCTTATATGAATCTGATGAAAAATGAACAATGCGTTTATGAAAATTCAGCCCATTAATATGAATAGTTCAGGAGTTATCCCTTTACCTTTAAGTGAATGTCTATTATCTATGAAAAGGGAATAACTCTGTCACTTATAATTTAGCACATCCTAACAGTAATCAGAATAATCAATTTACCAAATGCTAATAGCATACCAAATTTCAGTTCTCTCGGTCAAACGGTTCAAAAGTTGGAAAAATGCCAAAAAACGACAAAGGGCGATAACTTTGTACAAAATAGGACAATTGAAATTCCAAAATCACATGCACATCTTTAGATCATGATGAAACATTCTGCACAATTTCAAGTCAATCTGATACAAGATGTTGCAGGAGTTGCGGGGACAAGATTTAAGTCAGCAAGGGCCGTAACTCCATTAAAAATGGCCGAAACAAAAATAAAAAACCACATGCACATCTTCATATCCTAAGAATACAATCTGTAAAATTTGAAATCAATCTGACGAAAGATGTAGGAGGAGTTGCGGGGACAAGATTTCGGAAGGTCTGAGTCAGCAGGGGCTGTAACTCCATCAAAAATGGCCGAAACAAAAAGCGAAAACCACATGCACATCTTCATATCATAAGAATACAATCTGTAAAATTTCAAATCAATCCGATGAAAGACGTTGGAGGAGTTGCGGGGACAAGATTTCGGACGGACGGAAGGACGGACGCACAAATTTCAAATCAATCTGACGAAAGATGTAGGAGGAGTTGCGGGGACAAGATTTCGGAAGGTCTGAGTCAGCAAGGGCTGTAACTCCATCAAAAATGGCCGAAACAAAAAGCGAAAACCACATGCACATCTTCATATCGTAAGAATACAATCTGTAAAATTTCAAATCAATCCGATGAAAGACGTTGGAGGAGTTGCGGGGACAAGATTTCGGACGGACGGACGGAAGGACGGACGCACACACGGACTGACGAGGGTCATTTCTATAGTCCCCCTCCGCCTACGTCGGGTGACAAAAATGGTGGAAGGGGGCACATTTTCAATAGAAGAGGGATCTCTTATTGATTGATTGATTGATTTCTTGCTTAACGTCCACAGTAAACAGCTATGGTCATGTCGGGACGGTCAGTTAACCTAACCGCACTTTTCCTGGGCAGACTTAGACCTCCTAAGCGGTTAACCAGTACTAAGTGCACATACTTTCGCCAGTAACTGACAACTGACCTTCTTGAATCAGCGGAAGGAGAAACGAAAGTATGTGGCCAGACCGGGTTTCGAACCCGGGACCTCTGACTTACGAGTCAGGTGCCCTACCGATTGCGCTACGCGGCCCGGCAGGGATCTCTTATGGAGGTTCATGTATTCATATTTCAAAATACTTCTTTTAGCCTAGTATTAGGTCTGGCTGCGCTCCTGATAAATATTCATCACAGAAACTGTAGTTGTATGAGTCAGCTTACTGCTGCATGGCAATAAGTGCTGTGTGGCGGCCGAAAAACGTCTCGCCAAAACTTCACCATAGGGCAGATTATATAATTTCTGGTCATTTTGGAAACATTAACTTCATTTTGGGTCATTCTGAAAATAGAGTGGCCGAGCCGCTGCTAGGGGCATGGCTGGTGTTGCACATTACATGTATAACACGGAACGGAATACCGGTAACTTGAGAATAATTATTTGTCTGAGAAAATCTGTAGTCTGTTGAAATAATTTCAATATACTATGCAATGTCATTGAAAAATTGATGGAACATGGCAAACAGTTTATAACAATAACGTCATATATCTGTTACCATAGTAACTAGGAGTTCAAAATCATGCCAGAGTGACGTCATCTAGACGTCATTCTGCCAAGAGGCTGTAATGCCACAATAGCTAGTATCATTTGTATGGGAGTATGGCAAACTGTGTTTACTACGCTCCATCCATTTTTCAATGGCATAACATACTGAAATTCTTAAAACAGGAACTTCAGATTTTCTCAAACAAATAGAAACGTCACTGAAACAGGCGTAAGAAGGCGTGTAACGGCTGTTAAATGTCTCACTGTGCCCAATCATTGTGCAGATTATATAATTTCTGGTGCTTTGGAATCATTGATGTCATTTCGACAAATTTTAAAAGAGATTAGCTCCTGCTAGGGACATGGCTGCAATTGACTTGCTTGATTGATTGATTTGATGCTTAAAGTCCACGGTAAACAGCTATGGTCATGTCGGGACGGTCAGTTAACCTAACCACACTATTCCTGGGCAGGCTTAGACCTCCTAAGCGGTTAACAAGTACCAAGTGCACATACTTTCGCCAGTAACTGACAACTGCCCTTCTTGAATCAGCGGAAGGAGAAACGGAAGTATGTGGCCAATTGAACCGAGTATGTTATTTTCATTTATTCCTTTTATGTATCCCTTGCTTTCAAAAGATTGACTTCTCAGAACATTTTGGTTTAAACATTTCTGTTCTGGTGTTGATGTGTAGTATGTAAAAATGTTCAGTCCCTGAAGCGTAGAAGCTGGACCTGTGCATTGTCAAGCCTCACATACACTATGCTATGGTGAGGATTGTGAGGAACAGGCAAGCACTGTACACCAAAGATAGTACAAAAGGAACTATTGATGCTTTGGAATCACACACATACACACGTACACACGCATGCATGCACGCACAATTCTGGAGAAACAATGTAAATTTACTATGCCTCATAAGAGAAAAAAATAGCCTGACCGTGGCGGCATTCAAATTTACAGCCAAATTTGAAGCAATAGAATGGGCTACATAGTGCATGCAATGGAAAGGCTGGTCTTTTGATGACCGACAAATATTTTGTCATCCATTTATGCACCAAAATTAAGTTTGAAACATTTTTTGATCTTGCTGTTCAATATATGCGCAATAACGTATCATGATAACTACTCATTTTGTGGTTTGCGTTGTCAGAAAAAAATCAGGCGCTTTAAATCTATTGTAGGAGCAAATCCGGGACTTGTAGGAAAAAATCTGGGACCTATGAAAAATGAAAATGGGCTTACAGACCTATTTATATTATTGTAAAGTGTCAAAAAATAATGAGACATTTTCCCCAACACCGATTTATGATTAAAACTAACGTTATGGTAAACCTCGCAGACATAGACATAGAGGACAGTTCTTCAACATGTACCCTAAACGAAAATTTCCAAGTTTCTTTTAACTGTTGACCACGTTAAATATGTGTATTTTATCTAATTTGCCTAATCTCTACCAAGAATAAGCATAGGATTTGTAAATAAATGTTTTAATCGACTAAACACACCATTTTGTCGCACCAGTTTTCTTTTATGACGTCACGGAGAAAAAATAGCCATCAGAGGAGATGGCAAATCCCCCGACCGAAGACCCCCATGGGCCTTGGTAAAAAGGGTGCACTTCAAAACACATATTAGTAATATATTGTCGTTCTTTTATGCTTCTGATTGACATTAACTGTTAACAGATGCATGATTATCTAACACTCAGACTAAAACAGTATGCTTGACTGCTAAAAAGAGGTAATATCTCAAACAGCCACCATATGCACAAATGTATAACATTCAACTTTCAAAATGTGTGAATAACTTCTAAAGTACAAGCCCTACAAATCTAACTTTGAGCTCTCTAGTAAGTGAATTTG
This sequence comes from Ctena decussata, assembly GCA_963989385.1. Taxonomy (NCBI): domain Eukaryota; kingdom Metazoa; phylum Mollusca; class Bivalvia; order Lucinida; family Lucinidae; genus Ctena; species Ctena decussata. The sequence continues at coordinate 38,841,884 of OZ022504.1, read as the reverse complement.
GACAAAGAATCCAAATCTGGAAAAAAAAAAATTTTTTTGGGGGGGGGGGGGGGGGGGGGGGGGGGGGGGTGCAGGAGGGGTCACGGAAATGTGGAGGGGTAAGAGAGAGTTAGGAACACTGATAAGATATCACAGCATGATCATCAATATTCTAAAAGGTACACGGTTATTCAAATTCTGGAGCTGGCCAGGGTTATACAGTTATGGAGAAGACTCAAACAGCAGCTCAAACTACCAAAGGGAAATAATTCACTGAGTCTAAAAGCAAGAGTTATCATTCATGTATTGTATGAGACAAATTGTCATGACCTGTTCTGCATATCTGTGAAGTATCATGAAAATATTTCAAAAGGTATTCAAGCTATGGAGCGGACACCTAAAATCATCAAAGGGAAATAACTCCAAAAGTAAGAAAGCAAGAGTTGACATTCTTGTTCGCGACACATCGTCATGACCTGTTCTACATATCTGTGAAGTATCATGAAAATATTCCAAAAGGTATTCAAGTTATAGAGCGGACACGAAATAATACCTAAAATGATCAAGGGGAAATAACTCAAAAAGTAAGAAAGCAGGAGTTGTCATTCTTGTTCGCGACACACCGTCATGACCTGTTCTGCATATCTGTGAAGTATCATGAGAATATTCCAAAGGGTATTCTAGTTATAGAGCGGACACGAATCTGCCAAAAAATCACACCTACAACTATCAAGGGGAAATAACTCAAAATGTAAGAAAGCAAGAGTTGTCATTCTTGTTCGCGACACATCGTCATGACCTGTTCTACATTTCTGTGAAGTATCATGAAAATATTCCAAAGGGTATTCAAGTTACAGAGCGGACACGAATCTGCCAAAAAATCACCCAAGGGGAGATAATTCAAAAAGTGCAATAGCAAGAGTTACCATTCTTGTACGCGACACATCGCCATGACCTGCTCTACATAACTGTGAAGTATCATGAAAATATTCCAAAGGGTATTCAAGATATAGAGCGGACAAGAAAGTGTTTACGGACGGACGGACGGACAGACGGACGCCAGGCTCATCGCTATATCCCCCGAACCTTTCCGTCGGGGGATAGCTATATCCCCCGAACCTTTCGGTCGGGGGATAAAAATCATTGACGATTTGGAAAAAATCCGAGACCATTGTCAGAAAAAATCGTTGACGATTGTCAGAAAAAATCATCGCCCACCGGGACTAAGCAACCACCCAGTGATACAGTTCACAGTTGCTAGCATAAAGTAGTACCTAAGTCTCACTTCTGCTAGACCCACGTGAGACAAAAATTGACGACTTTTCCAAATATTGACCATTCCAGGAAAAAAACGTCATGATGTTTTTAACAAATGCTAAATATGGTAGCCCAAATCCCCAGATCAGGGGAAGAATTTGGTAACTGCGATTTGTTCTTGTCCACCCGGTATATGAACTGTTTCAACCAAAGCAATTCTGGTGAAGAGGCCATCATGTAATTACCATAAAACTGCTAGAATTCGGTCACCTAAAATAGCAAAAATTCGACAGAATATGTGTCTTTCCTACCTGCATGTTGTCACAAAACAGAGTTAAACCAGAAAACTCGACAAAAGTTTAAACACCAATGCTCGCAAAGTAACAGATTTGTCATCAGTGAAGGGTTAAATATAGGTCATGAACTACTAGAGATGGACGACCTGAGCTTTCCTCTTCCCGAACCCTTATAGTTCTAGAGAACCAGAGCTAAACCAGAAAACACAAGGTAAATTTGTCAAGTCAAAGTAAAGTGTAAAATATTAGTCATGACCTAATAGTAATTATTTGGTTGTGTGAAGCGTCCCACTTGTAGATGTAAGCATGATGACTTACCCTACAGTTACAGAGACACAGAGCTAAACCAGAAAACTACGCAAAATCAGTGAAGCGTAAAATGATGTTTTAAAAGTAAAACATATTACAACTAGTAATTCTTGACCTATGGATAATTTGCTATTCCCTTTCTATTATTATACCTTCCAAAGAAATTTAATAAGTGTTAATCTCCCGGCAATAACACTCAAATACATCACCTTTCCCGCCATATAGATCAAGTGGTTCAGTTTTCCCAATAGAATTTAAAACAAGGTGATAACTATAGGGCCTCCGCAAACTTCCTCTGGCGGGGCCCTAATTAGCTGGTAAGACTGAAGCAAAGAGGGGAGGGAGCAAGGAGCGAGTCTGGGACATCTATGTGCTCACACATTTCTTGTTTTGACAAAGATCTCATATAAGCTATGTACTGATGTGACAGCTCTTGCTGATGATAATTCTCCATTTATACCGTAAAAGTTCTAAGTATTCACTATTGGGACAGATCTATCTCAGCAAAAAGTGCAGGCCCAGATCAGACTGCTCGTAAAGCAAGGTGTGTGCGAGTACAGAGAGGTCTCCGCCTTGCACCTTGACAAACAAGAAGCCCAAATGGGCCTGATATCGCTCACCTGGCTATTGTGCAACGGAACCATTCTGATACAAAATTGGTCCAATTCCACTGAGAATTTCTCATTTTCACATTTTGCTACTTTTAGTATCAGAGGCCAACTTGCCTGGTCTTTATATATTTACTTTTGAAACACCTCAATGCAAGAATCATTTTGCCACAAATTTCATCAAAATCCATTCAGGGGTTACTGAGATATTGCCAGTTTCATGTTTTGTGCTATTTTAGTAACGGCAGATGGCGGCCATCTTGGATTGCTAAAATGCAAAAAATCGAAAAGCCTTCATGCAAGGACCATTTTGACACAAATTTGGTCCAATTCCATTGAGATTTTCTGATTTTCACATTTTTCTATTTTCAGTAACAGAGGCCAATATGACTGGTCTTACAGTTAGATATTTTTGAAACATCTCAATGCAAGAATCATTTTGACACAAATTTCGTCAAAATCCATTCAGCGGTTACTGAGATATTGTCATTTTCATGTTTTGTGCTATTTTTAGTAACGGCAGATGGCGGCCATCTTGGAATGCCAAATTGCAATTAATCAAAACGACTTCATGCAAGGAACATTCTGACACAAAATTGGTCAAATTCCATTCAAGGGTTCTTGAGTAATTGTCATTTTTATGTTTGTGCTATTTTTAGTAACACCAGATGGCAGCCATCTTGGAATGCCAAATTGCAATTAATTGAAACGGCTTCATGCAAGGAACATTCTGACACAAAATTGGTCCAATTCCATTCAAGGGTTCTTGAGTAATTGTCATTTTTATGTTTGTGCTATTTTTAGTAACGGCCCCCATGGTGGCCATCTTGGATAGTCAACTGGCACAAAATTGAAATAATTCCATTCAAGAACCAATTTTGACCATATCTGGTCAGAATTGGTTGCATTTTCTTTAGATATTGACATTTGAGCAAAATCGGCCTTGTAAACGCTAAGTAGGTCACTGTGACCTAATTCCGCTATAGATTTTTTTTATTTTTACAATTTTTTATACCAAGGTCCCACTTATGTTCCATGCAAACTTTCAACCAAATATACCAACTGGTTCTGGAGAAGAAGTTGATTTTGTTGTTTTTGCTATTTTTAGTAACAGCAGCCATCTTAAATTCTTGACCTGACCCAATTTTACAATTTTGAAATCTTGCAGTCTGGTCATGCTCCATGTGAAATTTGAGATCCATGGGCTCAGTGGTTTTAGAGAAGTTGTTTCAAGTTGTTTAAATAGGTCATTTTTTGACATTGGCATTTGAGCAAAATTACACACATAAACAGAAAGTAGGTCACTGTGACAAAACTCCGCTACAGATTTTTTTTATTTTTACAATTTTGAATACCAAGGTTTCACTGATGTTCCATGCCAAAATTCAGACAAATATACCCAGTGGTTCTGGAGAAGAAGTTTATTTTGTTGTTTTTGCTATTTTTAGTAACGGCGGCCATCTTGGATTTTCAACCTGACCCAATTTTACAATTCTAAGACCCTGGAGTCAGGTCATGCTCCATGTGAAATTTGAGAACCATGGGACCAGTAGTTTTACAGAAGAAGATGTTTGAATATTTGTTTTTAGGTGTTGACGGACAAATTCCGTGACGACGCACGACGCACGCATTGGTATGACAATAGCTCACTATGGCCCTTCGGGCCAGGTGAGCTAATGAGCCACGACATGAGAAAACCAACAAAGTGGTTGTGCCCCCAGCACAGACTCAGATCAGTTTGGGCGTCTGCCCAGTCTGATCAGACTCTTTGCTAAGCGCTTAAAGGATAGCTAAGGGTCTAAGCTACCTCCATGCGGACAGCGAAGAGTCTGATCAGACTGGGCGGATGCCCAGGCTGATCCGAGTCTGCGCTGAGCGCACAACCACCTTGTTGGTTTTCTCGTGTCACCTCAAATAAATTTCACCTAACTGGCTAATTACACTGAAAATAAATTCAAAACTTAAGTTACAACTGCTTATCAGCCATCTCTGTATTAAAATAAACAATTCCATGGTAAAAAGTTCACCAGAATCAGAGATTGTAGGGTGTGGACAAGAGCGAATCTAGACAAATTAGCCAAGCCCAATAGCACACTGTGTAACTGCAAACAGCAGAACTTAAGACTCTACCTCTGACCAAAGCTTCAACCTGGATAAATTAGCCAAAATCCATAGTTAGCAGAGTGTCAAGTATAGGTCATGATGTCATGGCTCCTGTAAACTCCTGCTCATCCCATAAAGGTACATCCTTGTTTAAAATATCATTTTGCTACTAACAGTCCAACTTTTTTCAAGTCTCCCTCTGACAAAAATAGATACTTAGCTAGTCCAAGTTCAGCAGACTGAAATACAGTTCATGTTTTCATAGCTTTTTGATGTTCATATGGGTTACAGTGAGGCATGTATCAACTTGCTACCATATGTAGACCTTAAAATTCTTCCTATGACAGAAACTTTAATTTTAGTCTATGGAGTACATGCTAATGCACCTACGGACAACCCCAGCTTTCTATTCCCCCGGCAAGTCTAGGACTAAAGAGGATAGAAAATTGAGTGCCTTGTCAAATCCCTTTCGTACACAACCCCACACATCATGGCAGTTTTTCCTGGAAAAGTCCTAAGCAATTTAGGTGATGCAAGAGAAAGGGTATAACATTTTGACCAAGCCATTACTTCATGTTAATATTAAAACTTTCAAGGTATATGAATGAAAAATTTGGTGGCTAAAGTAAAGTTGAATTAATTGGCATGAAAAGTAAGTTACATCTATTTACATTTTGAAATGCCATTTACTTCAACATTTTCCATTCAAAGAAATGAAGACTCAACTCATATGTACACTGAATTTTTACACATGATTTTATTTTCTTGAAATAAACATGAGACTCCGATTCATGATAAAAATGTACAACTGCATGGTATCTCCGATTTCTCCACAACACGACATGAATATGATGGAGGTATAAACTAATGAAAACAGTTTAAAACTGGAGGAGCTTATTTCGGCTTATTGACTGCACTTTAAACCTATCCCGCTTTTTAACATGGCAGTCATCTACTTCATAGAATATAATAATCACAATTTGTATCTTTATTGGCACTATATCTCTCGCGATCACTACTAGAATTTTCTGGAATTTCAATTAGTCACGTTTACTTAAGGTTTTCACAATCACATCTTGAATTTTACTGATCGAGTTTATTTGCCAATCTCTTGTAACAGGAATCCTTTTTTGCTTCAAATATAGCGTACAAGTCCCAATGGCTGATTTAAAAGGGCATTATCTGAAATTACCCCTTACATTACTCCGTTTATCAACTGCCTGCAGTTATTTAACTATATATCTGAGCTTCTGCTAATTGGTTGAAGATTAGTTTTCCACATTATTTCTTCCAAGTTCTTGGTCCCTCTCATAGTTTGCATTCAATGAACCCTAGATGTAATTAAATTGAAAAACAGCAAGTTATTAGTTGACATTATTTTAGACAACATTATTTGAAATAAGCATTAATAATTTAACAACATGGAAATATTTAGAAAGAATAACATTTATGAAATTAAAGACCTTCTGTGTTTAAAACAGAGAAAATGTATTTAACCAAATAAAGAAAAGAAATGAAGTGTCTGTCTGGTGCCTTACTGTGCGGCCAGATCATTAAATGTATCAGTAGCAACAACAAAATGACTCATCTGAGCTTTCCAATTTCCAGTGTCAAATCTTGAAGAAACTGGTTTAAATATAAATAGGCTATCAATAAATACTAAAAACTGGTCTAGCTATGACACTGGTCTTGCCCTCTAAGACAGGCTAAGGTACAGGATTATTCTTACTTGCAACTTTAACTGCTTCGTGCTCAGTGAGTCTTGTATGCAGCCAAATGGAAGTACATACGATATGTTTGGACAAATGCTGTCAGTGCTTAAAAGCTTTACTCCTAGCCAAAACTTATTTTTTCTTGATCAGCATTTGTTTTTCTTCTATCATCTTATATAAACTCTCTCGTATTTCAAGGCACAGACTGGGAACAAGTGAAGACTGCAGACTGAAAACTAAACTGCTAGAAGCGGACATTTGTTTTTTTCCTGATTTTCTCCAAGATAACATTTGAAGTGCATATATGCATTCTAACAGCTTAAAAAGCACAAACTTTATGAGCTCTTACATTAAATGCATTCAAGAAGTATTTTATCTAGTCCACTAGCATGATATTTTCCAAACAGGCTGGAGGAACAAACCAGCAGCACAGAAAACACCAGACAGACTTCTGTAATTGCTATACAAACCTATAAACACCTCCAGTCAAACTCCCTGTGGTGAACTATCTCTTGCCGTAGCCACCACCCCCGTAGCCACCACCACCACCGCCATAGCCTCCCCCGCCGTAACCACCACTGCCGTACCCTTCATAGCCGCCATAACCACCACTACCCCCATAGCCACCACCTCCGTAACCTGAAAAAGTTACAAACTTTAAACTTACAGAAATCCAAAATATGTTTGTGAATGGAAGATAACTATGAGACAACTATTTCAAACTCCAGAAAAATATATGCTGTCACCCCTCAGGAGACCTTTGCTTCACTTCAAGGCAGTCACAATAAGGGTTACAACACATATTTTCATGTTGTCATCCCTCATTAGAACTGCCTCGATCCGGGGTGCCTTACTGAGAGTTACAACATACCGTAATAAAGACCCTAAAATTTCCGACACCCAAAAGTCGGACAATTAATTGTTGGAAAATTCTTAGAAAGTTGATTTTACACATGTTAATGGCAAACACTGTAGACCCTGATCAAACTGCTTCTTCAGGAGCAGTTTGATCTTGGTCTTCAATGTTTGCTCAGACCTGTCTGTCCGAATATTTAGGGTCATTCAAATATTTAGGGTCATTACGGTAATTTAGTATCCCAGAATTTTGTCAGATAACCTTCTTTAATCTACAGCTCAGTTTACTACCACAATGGGAGACATTATTGGACTCACTCCGATAATCAATCATATTTGAGAGCCAACATGTTCATGGTCGGCCTTCAGCTGTCACTTTTACTTCCTCCTTTCGAGTTTCCCACACTCTTTTAGGAAAAAGTTGATTATATCAAATACCAAAAGTTGATTACTCCCTGTTTTAACAATGCTAACAGCATCATTTGAAAACTGGAGGCTTCTCTTAAAATGAAGTTGCAACCATTAGGGAGCAAAATCTTTCCTTTAAGGGCGACATAGCCACCAAAGAAGTGATAAATACTTTTGTGCATAAATTACCTTCTGAAAGTGTGTCCTTTCTTCTTGGGTAGAATAAGTAATTTTCTTAAGACTGACACTAATTGTCAAATTCGCTGACCTTTTCCAGACTTTTCAAGTCCTTTCTCTAACCAATCACAAAATTCCTTGCCTTTTCCCTGATCTGGGAAAGCATGTTTTCCATAACGACAAAACCAACAATGTGGTTGTGCTCCCAGCGCAGACTCAGATCAGCCTGGGCATGCGCCCAGTCTGATCAGAGTCTTCGCTGTCCGCATGGAGGTAGCCTAGTCCCTTGGCTACCCTTTGGACACTTAGCCAAGACTCTGATGAGACTAGGGGGATGCCCAGGCTGATCTGAGTCTGCGCTGGGCGCACAACCACATTGTTGTTTTTGTCATGTCGCGACTCATATGGTTTTCCTTGACAGTGACAACCAAACATTTGCAAGCAAAGATGTTGCCATTATAAGAATTATGTAAAGGAAGTTTATCTTTTGCAAAGAAAGGCAATTAGATTGCTCCTTTTAAAAAACAAGAGCTGTCGCCTGACAGCATAGCTCGCCTGAATTGGTGCTTGCCCATCACACAGCCGCTATGGTGGTGTGCACTCTATGCATAAAACTTCAGGCAAGCATGTCCATAATGAAAACACATTTATAAACAAAAGCTATCTCAGAAATAAGTCTTAAAATAAAATTAAAATAAAAAAATAGCCATCAGAGGAGATGGCAAATCCCCCGACCGAAGACCCCCATGGGCCTTGGTAAAAAGGGTGCACTTCAAAACACATATTAGTAATATATTGTCGTTCTTTTATGCTTCTGATTGACATTAACTGTTAACAGATGCATGATTATCTAACACTCAGACTAAAACAGCATGCTTGACTGCTAAAATGAGGTAATATCTCAAACAGCCACCATATACACAAATGTATAGCATACGATACGTTCATTTTTCAAAATGTGTGAATACCTCCTTAAGTACAAGCCCTATAAACCTAATTTTGAGCTCTCTAGTAAGTGAATTTGGACAAAGAATCCAAATCTGGGGAAAAAAAATATTTTTTTTTTGGGGGGGGGGGGGGGGGGGGGGGTGCGGGAGGGGGCATGGGAATGTTGAGGGGTCAGAGAGAGTTAGGAACACTGATAAGATATCACAGCATGATCATCAATATTCTAAAAGGTACACGGTTATTCAAATTATGGAGCTTGCCAGGTTTATACAGATATGGAGCAGACTCAAACAGCAGCTCAAACTACCAAAGGGAAATAACTCACAAAGCAAAAAAGCAAGCGTTATCATTCATGTATGAGACAAATTGTCATGATCTGTTCTGCATATCTGTGAAGTATCATGAAAATATTTCAAAAGGTATTCAAGCAATGAAGCGGACACCTAAAATCATCAAAGGGAAATAACTCCAAAAGTAAGAAAGCAAGAGTTGTCATTCTTGTTCGCGACACATTATCATGACCTATTCTACATATCTGTGAAGTATCATGAAAATATTCCAAAAGGTATTCAAGTTATAGAGCGGACACGAAATCATACCTAAAACCATCAAGGGGAAATAACTCAAAAAGTAAGAAAGCAGGAGTTGTCATTCTTGTTCGCAACACATCAGCATGACCTGTTCTACATATCTGTGAAGTATCATGAAAATATTCCAAAATGTATTCAAGTTATAGAGCGGACACGAAATCGTACCTAAAATGATAAAGGGGAAATAACTCAAAAAGTAAGAAAGCAAGAGTTGTCATTCTTGTTCGCGACACACCTTCATGACCTGTTCAACATATCTGTGAAGTATCATGAGAATATTCCAAAAGGTATTAAAGTTATAGAGCGGACACGAATCTGCCAAAAAATCACACCTAAAACTACCAAGGGGAGATAACTCGAAAAGTAAGAAAGCAAGAGTTGTCATTCTTGTTCGCGACACATCGTCATGATCTGTTCTACATTTCTGTGAAGTATCATGAAAATATTCCAAAGGGTATTCAAGTTACAGAGCGGACACGAATCTGCCAAAAAATCACCAAAGGGGAGATAATTCAAAAAGTACAATAGCAAGAGTTACCATTCTTGTACGCGACACATCGTCATGACCTGTTCTACATAACTGTGAAGTATCATGAAAATATTCCAAAGGGTATTCAAGATATAGAGTGGACAAGAAAGTGTTTACGGACGGACGGACGGACGGACGGACGGACGGACGGACGGACGCCAGGCTCATCGCTATATCCCCCGAACCTTTCGGTCGGGGGATAAAAATGAAATGAAATTTTCAAATTTCAAAGTCCACAAGCTTGAGGTAAAAAAAACTGACAGGTAGGGGGAGGGGGGGGGCGGGGGGGGGGGCTATGTGGACTGTGCATAAAACTTCAGGCAAGCATGTCCATAATGAAAACACATTTATAAACAAAAGCTATCTCAGAAATAAGTCTTAAAAATAAAATTAAAATAAAAAGAAAATGAAATGAAATTTCAAAGTCCATGAGCTTGAGTTTAAATAACTGACGGGTAGGGGGAAGGGGGAAGGGGGGAGGGGGGGTGGGGGGGCTACTAGGATGTATCAAAACCCTGAACCATTATCTAACATCAGTCCAAGTATTAGTATCAACTGAGTCCATCATCGTGGCACTGTGAAATTATGTCTTCATGTTTTGGTTAAAGTTAATATAAAACTTTAACCAAAATCTTTAAGACAAAATTCTAAGTCGATGACCTTGACTTCAAGGTCATCCAGTGGGGTAAGTATAAGGTGTTTTGTAAAAACTCAAAAAAGAGTCTAACATCAGTTCAAGTATAAACTAAATCTCTGCAAAGCATTATGAATCAGTATGCAATTACAAAACTTTAAAAAAGACAAAAAATTCCCAAGTCCCTGACCTTGACATCAAGATCACTGAGCGGGGTTGGGATAGTACTCTGTAGATCTAACTACAGTGCAAATATAAAAAGAATTCATCTATGGGTTCAGGAGATATGTGTCTTTAAAAAACTTTAACCAAAACATCCAATCAATAAAAAGCAATATTCTAAGTCCATGACTTTGACATCAAGGTCACAGAGGGGGGTGGGGGAAGTACCTTCGAAAACTTTAGACCAATATCTAACTTTAGTGCAAGTATCAAAGGAATCCATCCATGGGTTAAGGAGATATTGGGCTTTATAAAACTTTAACCAAAACATCCAGTCAAAAAAAATACCAATTTTCTAAGTCCATGACCTTGACATCAAGGTCACAGAGGGGGGTAGGGGTAGTACCTTGTTAAACCTTAGACCAATATCTAACTACAGTGCAAGTATCAAAAGAATCCATCCATGGGTTAAGGAGATATAGGTCTTTAAAAAACTTTAACCAAAACATCCAATCCGAACGCCGACGCGGACGCGGACGCTGACGCGGACGCGGACGCGGACGCTGACGCCGTGGTGACAACAATAGCTCTTCCTGAACTTTCGTTCAGGCGAGCTAAAAAAGTATTATATATTTCCCTTATTTCCCTTAGACATACTGGTATTAACCTGTCTGGGGCTATCGCTTCACCAACGAATAAAAGATCAAACATGAAACATAAGGCAATACCATTATTTGTTGACTAACTTCTCAACAGGCAGGCTAGCCACATCTAGTCCAAGTCTTTTGTTAAATTTATTGTCCAGTGTCGTGGAGACTCTCTAGGAAATCCATTCTGTATGGATAGTTACGTTCAAATATCCAAAACCCTTCACACTACAGCTAACAGGCAAAGTTTGAAGTGAAGTATATGTAAAGCATATGCTCATAAATCTTGCAAGCATGGATGAATGGACGACTTGTGATTTTATGTCCTTTTCAACAGTATTTCAGTCATATCAAGATGATAATTATGAAAGGCTGTGTGATGGAGCCCTGTTTACTATTGAAAAGGTTCCTGCCTACAGCAGGGCTCAAACTGGGGACCACTAGATCAGCATGCCAGCACTTAACCTACTGAGCTTTCTCCCTCCCCTTTTGGGAAGGGAGGCAATACCCAGCAGGCACATGACGTTGAAATGACGTCGTACTGACATAAATGCGATGTAATGACGTCGCATTGATTGACGTCAGTGCGAAGTTATTTCGACGTCATGTGCCCGCTGGGTAATGTATGTAGCTAAGCTACTTTCCCTCACCGTGTATCCATTTGCAATGAATGTTTTAGGAGCCAAAATATTAAAGCAACTTTTCTACATTTTATTTGCCAAAGAATGTTTACCTCCACCACCGCTGCCATACGGGGATGACCTGTTTGCTCCATAACCACCCGATTTCATTGGTCCACCTCCCGAGTAACCTTGGTAGTCTGAACCATAACCACCACCATAGTCACCCCCTGCAGAAGATAAACACTTGTCGATTTTCTTTTTCACAGGCTTTGCCTTCATCAGGGATTTTTCAGCTGCTAGCCATTATAATTTTCTTTAACCATTAAATATTCCCATTACAATGAACAAAGCTTTGTGTGGTAAACAGCACTTAATTTAGCTCCAATCATTATAATTTAATTTGTTCAAAACAAAGCTTTGCTTGGAAAGAATCTTTAACCTCTAAAATATGATTTAATTCTTTCTAAACAAGGCTTTGTGTGAAAAAAAATACTTCGCTCTGCTATTACAATATGATTTAACAGCAAAATTGTTCAAAACAAAACTTTTTGTGAAATATGCATATTACTTCATAACTCAAGTCCCTTCCGCCATCCACAGACCCATTTTCTAGTGTTCTTTTATTCATGAATTTAAAGGTTTTTTTCAAAGATGTGTTATTTTCTGTATCACTCAGTCCCTCCCGCATGAAATTACCAACAGATGCAAAATCCCTGGTCTATATGTAGCAATATTTGTTTTGACATTTAACTTACATCATCAAATCAAAAACAAAATAATAAACTTGAAACCAAAGGAAATCAAAGAAAAAACACAAAGCGAAATAAAAGAGGCAAAAAAGACACACAGGTTAGATAATACATTAGCTTATATCAAAGAAAGGAAAAGGTGACGATATTGGAAAGTGTTATCTTGAGCAGGTCGGACTAAGATGGTTTATATGTAAATAATGGTTTACCAAGCCATTCTTTCACCTGTTCTCGGGGCACCCACTGGGATCATCTTCCTGTTTCTCTTTAACTGGAGCTACAACTTGAGGTAACCTGTCTTAAGCATATGGATTTACCTGCACATTTTTGATAGCCAAGGGAGGCAACTTTAACATAGAAGTATTTGTTTCCCTAGAAGGTGTATTTCTTCCCCAAGGGTCACAACTCTTAAGACAAAAGAACTCTTAAGAGCCAAATTATTTTAATCAAGTGAAGCCCAAAGTAACTCTGTCCTGTGTTGGAATCAGTCTGTCAACTCTTTGTTTTCACAATTCTGCATAATAAAGACCCTGAGAATATGTGCAGTCCAACTGTACTGGGCAATCCACTGTTCAATACAGGTTTTCTCTAGATGTAGCTAATTTCATATGGGAACACCTCTGTTTTTCTACCACTTTTACACAGGGAAACAACTTTATGACTTCCTATTTGCTTCTCTGGATGTAGCCACTACAAAATGGTGTCTTCTACAGAGCTCTAGATAATACGGCGTATTTGATGATAATTATGGATAATTTTTCTTATTTCTCATCGAAACCATATGTTGTGACCCCTCATCTGAACCGTCTCGTCAAGACGGTTCAGATGAGGGGTCACAACATATGTTTTTATGCAGAATTAACAAAAACTATCCCTAATTATCACCAAATACGCCCTCTTATCTAGAGCTCTGCTTCTATTAAAGGGAAAAACTTGCTCCTGAAGGATCAAGTTATTTCCTCTGTTGTGGAAGAGGCAAAAATGATAATGGCAAAGTTGCTTCCCCTTTACCTAAGCATGCTACAGATGAAATGAGCAGATCTCAAATGTGTATTTTTTCCTTAAGTTTTCGCAGAAAGTAGGCTTTATACTGCATTCAAATCATCCCCTTTGAATCAAATGCCAAGCCCTACTTTCTCTGAAAAATAAGACAAATATTTGAAAATGCCGACTGCAGATATGTATATCCAGTACACTAAAGGTTTCAAAAGTTGATGGGCTTCGAGGCAATTGTGTTGTTGTTGTTGTTGTTTTGTTGCGTTACCTCATGGTAAACAGCTATGGTTATGTCAGGAGGGTCAGTTAACCTAACCACACTATTCCTGGGCAGGCTTGGACCTCCTAAGCGGTTAACCAGTACTAAATGCCCATACTTCCATCTGTACCTGACAACTGCGGCCCTGCTAAATTGGCCCAGTACTGAGTAGTTTAACAGGAGAAGTCCTTTGAAAATGTTGACGACGGATGGATGGATGCCGAACACTACCATCCTGTAAGTTCTCCCCCGAGCCCTTGGCTCAGGGGATCTAAAAACCCACAATTTTCATCAAAATTTACTACTCCCTCTTATCTACAGCTCAGTCACAGAATACTGACCATAGCCATCATATCCATCACCATAACCTTGATCATAACCATAGCCGCCTCCACCATAACCACCACCGCCATAGCCACCTCGACCGCCGCCTCTGCCACCACGGCCTGAAAAGGAACAAGAACATGCATTAGAATTCATCAAATGATCACAAACATAAACATGTACAATCAGTCTGCTATCACTGGGGTATAATTACTGTGAAAACTCTTATGCTCTGATTTATATATTCACAGCTAACACATTGGCAATGTCTCATTCTCTCTCTGTTCACAACCAATGGAACTTTGGGCTGGGAAGTCTTCCAGACCTGCAAGACTGACAGGTTATTAAGTAAATGTTTATCTTAAGACTTTGCCAATCCCCTGATGTTCCCCAAAGCTAACTGACTAATGTGAAAGCAGATTACGTTTGTGCAGTTTAGACAATGGAATATGGATGCATGACATCTGATTTACGTCCTTTTCAATAGGTCTTCCGTCATGTCAAGACAATGGGATGGTGATAATGAAAGACAATGTGCAATGGAACACCAGGGCTGGTATTTCCTAACGGAGCCACTCATCATGGCGAGCGGACGAGAGGAATTTTCCAACACTGAACTCAATGGTAAAGGGACTTCAGAGACCAATGATCCTGATTATATGAAAGTGCTATGAGGAAATTCATTACTGTTACCATAATGTAAGTATAAATTGGGACACCTGAAAATAATAAATTTTCATTTGGGACAAATGGCAAATTTAGGTATCCCTAAAATTCATTACTGTTACCGTAATGAGCATATATATTGGGACACCTGAAAATAATAAATTTTCCATTTGGGACAAATGGAAAATTTATTACTTTAGGTGTCCCAATACTTAGCCACATTACTTTAGGTGTCCCAATACTTAGCCACATTTGTTTAAGCCTACCTCCTCCTCGACCACCACCTCGGCCCATTCCGCCGTCTTGTGATTTGTCTTCTGCTTTCTTGGCAGATACAGGTTTTCCAGCTATGATGAATTTTTGAATTACTGCAAAAAAGAAAGAGTATCACTGTCCTGAGCCAACAATAAGGCCTGCTCTAAGGGATATACCAGTAAACTATTTCATGCAATCATCTGACCACACATTACAATCATTTGACCCTACATTAAGGCATGCTCTTATAAGACACAAAATATTTGATGCTCTCCAGGGCTTAACAAATAGTCAAACCTGTCTTAAGGGGTCACCCAAGGGAACTCCAAAAATTGGCTGCTTAAGACAGGTGGCCCCTTAATACAGGTTCATTTGCACTGTAATTCAGTTCATAGGACCTGGAAAAAGTGGCTGCTAAAGCCAGGTGACCCCTTAATAGAGGTGACCACATAAGCAGGTTTGACTGTACAAAAATTTTCCACTTGCCCACCTGGTGTAAGCAAAATTTTTTTACTTGCCCAGCCATATTTTTAACTTGCTCAGAATCTTTGTAATATCCCAGACTAATATTAGATAGGAAGAACAAACTTTTAAAATTTCTTTTAAAGCTCTATCATATTCATGGTCACAGAACAGCCAGGTTTTACTCCCTAGTATTAATTAAGAACTGAAAATGTGACACTTTTAAGGTTCCTTTTTTGTAAAGAAATTTTTATGCAAAGCCTCACATTTCTGAAACAAGAGGGCCATGTGGCCCTGAATCGCTCACCTGAGAATTGCTCCAGTAGCTTTTGAGGAGAAATTGTCAAAATATGAGAGTCCTGGGTCAAAGGATTCAGAGGAGAAGTTGTTTGAAATTGTGGACAGACGGATGACGACAGAGTCTTCCCATCCTATAAGCTCCCCCGGAGCCGCTGGCTCAGGTGAGCTAATAAAAGCACCGCACGCACTGCAAGATACCCCGCCACTGCTGGGCATCGTAAATTATTTTTTGAGATATATAATAGCTAAATAGCTACAGAACTGGGATAGACAGATATATGATGTCCTTACTGTACATAAATATTAACATAAACCACCCAACAATGTGGAGCATTCTGACCAGTGTAGATTTAGATCAGGCTGTAAAGCATTTCTTTGAGCTGAGAGACTCTGTTTCTTATACTATGGTGATAAACATATCAGTGAAGTTTCATTCAGATATTCCATATAGTATAGGAACTACAGGTCAAAAACCATTTTTCAGATCTATCAAGTGGGGATTACTCATTAACTGGAAAGGTAAGAGTGAGGGTCCTTTGTCACAATATGTAACCTTTGATGTGAAACATATCTATTAAGTTTCTTCAGATATTCCATATAATATATATATAAAGGAACTACAGATAAAAAGAAAAGTTTTTCAGATCAATCAAGGGCGGATAACTCACAAACTGGAAAGGTCAGAGTGGCAGTTCGTAGTCAAGATATGAAGCCGCTGGTGTGAAACATATCTGTGAAGTTCTATTCAGATATTCCATATAGAAAGGGAATTACAGGTCAAAAACCATTTTTCAGACCTATCAAGGGCGGACAACTCAGGAAATGGAAAGATAAGAGTGATGGTTCTTTGTCACAATACGTAACCTTTGTTGTGAAACATATTTGTGAAGTTTCATTCAGATATTCCATATAGTAAAGGAACTACGGGTACAAAAACATTTTCCAGTTCAATCAAGGGCAGAAAACTCACAAACGGGGAAGGTAAGTGTGACGGTTCTTCGTCACAATATGTAACCTTTGATGTGAAACAAATCTGTGAAATTTCATTCAGATAATCCATGTAGTATAGGAACATCAGGTCAAAAACCTTTTTTCACACATATCATGGGCAGGTAACTCACAAACTGGGGAGGTCAGAGTGACGGCCCTTAGTCACAATATGTAAACTTTGATGTGAAACATATCTGTGAAGTGTCATTCAGATATCATAAGCAGTAAAGGAAAAACAGGCCAGAAACCATTTTTCCAATATGAAAAAGGGCAGTAACTCTGTTAGTAAGACCTGTCAGTGGGACAGAATAGCTCGCCTGACAGCGCCTTGCCCATCACCTAAAAACTATAATGTAAAACTTTAACAATTGCTAACACCGCCGCCGCTAACGCCGGGGGTAGTACAATAGCTATTCCTGAACTTCGTTCAGGCGAGCTAAAAATCGATGGATTTTGCCCATTAACAATCCCATACCACTCATCGCCAATAACAATGTGTATGCAAAATTTGAAAAAATTCAGTGAATAAATACTATGTTATCGATCGGAAATGGTGAGCACGGACAGACGGACACCAAAAGGTATAACATAATACCCCACCACTGAAGTGTGGCGAGGTATAAAAATACTATTTTGTTATGTAGGATAGATATTGGGAAGGAGACATTTGAATATCTGGATTGGCATCTTTCACCAATTTTGAGACAAACCTGGGAACCCTATTTGCATTTGGGAGCAAACAAACTTTACGTAATCTATCCAACATCTTGGTTGAAGGGTGAAGCTAAGTTCATTCACACAGACTTCCAACTTCTCTGTGTGTATGTGTGTTTGTTTTTTAGGGGTGTAACCATGCATCGATATATATTAATGCATCGTGGTAGTGGTTTCCTTGATAGTGCTATCGTGATAGTGCTTTCAACTATCGATAGTTTTGATAGTTTTTTGTTCATGTAGATTTTCACCTTGTGGACTGGATTTTGACACTTGTTTTCCAAACAAATGTCATTTAGGAACCTGAAAGGTGTCTACTTTGCATAAAAAAACTTTTGTTATGATAGTAAAGCTTACACTCATAGTGGACAGCACTGGTATGTAATTTAGAGATGATGGACATACTTAAAGGTAGGTTCCTGTACTAGTGATAACAATTATGTCCACAAAATAATTTCGTCTTTTTCTGAGCAGTATTGAATTCTCTTATTTTTCTGAATTTGTTGCTACTGAGAAACTCGTCAGATGTTGAAGAAAATAGTCGTTTTCCATTTGGTTTATTTTCTTTCGTTGGATTTCCAGTTCTAAAAATAACTATGTTTATTATGTCTATAAGTGCGCGATTTCTGATGCCATGCTCCAAAGGTCAATTTTCCCTTGTCGTGAGCTCTCCTAGAGGTCCTGGCATGGTGAATGGTTTAAAACTATCCCAAAATGCAATGCAGCATGAACGCAGCTGCGTTATCTATTTTTGGCGCAAACTAAAAATAGCGCTAACTGGTGTGCGAAGCAGAGTTAGGAAATCCCTTGCAAAACAACTTTTCTAATATTATTTTGATTTAAACTTTTTAGTGAAACTTATTCTTTCCCTTTTATCAGTGCTGGAAACGGCCAGTGGCCCAGTAGCCAAATGCTCCTAATTTTTGTCTCGGGCCACCAGAAATCTCCAAAATATGACTTGTAGTGGCCCAAATTCATCTTTCTGGCAATGGTAAATGAATGGAAAGTATAGGTAGTGAATAATTTGGGCTACTGAAAGTTAGGCCTGTTAAGCTTTTGGGCCACCATATTAACCTTGCGAATTTCCAGCACTGCTTTTATAAGTGCTTTCCAACAACTTTGATGAAAGATCATCAAAATTATGACGCATTCCAAAGTACAGGAACCTACCTTTAAATCATCTGAATTCTTAAGAAATTGCAATATTCAGAGACAGTGATAATATCGTGATGCATCATGATGTAAGACCCTCGATAGTAATAGTATCGTGATAGGTGTTTCTCCGATAGTGATAGTATCGTGATAGTCAAAATTTGGGACGATAGTCAGCCCTATTGTTTTTCTAGCTGCATCATTTCTTTGATTCTCACTTGCCCAGTAATTGGAGCTCCAAAAACAGTAGGCGTTTCAGGATAATTCTCTGCAAAATTTGATTCTTTCTCCATAAAGCGATATGAGCACCCCCCATCCCCATCAGAACCTGTTCATTATCATTAAGGCCTATCCTAATCTTAACTTTGCACATAAACTTCTATGAGTACTTACAGTTACATTTGTCGACGCTGTCGTGATCTGCGAATTCTACAAAGGCAAACCCTTTTCCCTTCCCCGTGGTTTTGTCTTTCACTATGTAAATTTTCTCCACCTGCCCATGTTCTGAGAAAACTTCTTTGAAGCAAGATTCTGTCATTTCATCCTTCACACCTCCTACAAAGAGTTTTGTGGTGTTGGTTCGTTGGGCTCCCTGCGGTCCCTGTTGCTGTCGGAGAAAAAATTGGTTACTCTTTAATTTTTAGACCCATTACGGCTAATAAAGGCAAATCCATAACAAGAGGCCCATGGGCCACAAAGCTCACCAGATCTCTAGCTCACAATTGCTATCACATTTGTACAGGCTCAAAATTGATGTCACATTTGTACAGGCCAATAAAAAAGTGTCTCTCTGACAGTCTGTTGAGTTGATAACAAAATAGATAACTATTTTCCACATTTTGATTGCAGTAAATGTCATTTCTTAAATTTTCCCCATGATAAGTCAATGCCACTCATTTGCAATAGCAACCAAACTAATGAGCTGATTTTCAAAAAAAAAATCCCACAAACTTTCAACTGCCCAGCCAAAGGTTGCTACAGATAAAATCTGGTGGGCAAAAGCAGATTATGATGTTTGACGGTGTCTTGCCATAGTCCAACAAAGTGGGCAATGGCAGATTATGATGTGTGATGGTGTCTTGCCAGAGTCTAACACAGTGGGCAATGGCAGATTATGATGTTTGATGGTGTCTTGCCAGAGTCCAACAAAGTGGGCAATGGCAGATTATGATGTGTGATGGTGTCTTGCCAGAGTCTAACACAGTGGGCAATGGCAGATTATGATGTTTGATGGTGTCTTGCCAGAGTCCAACAAAGTGGGCAATGGCAGATTATGATATTTTATGGTGTCTTGCCAGAGTCCAACACAGTGGGCAATAGCAGATTATGATGTTTGATGGTGTCTTGCCATAGTCCAACACAGTGGGCAATAGCAGATTATGATGTTTGATGGTGTCTTGCCAGCAGATTATGATGTTTGATGGTGTCTTGCCAGAGTCCAACACAGTGGGCATTTGCAGATTTTGATGTTTGTTGGTGTCTTGCCAGAGTCCAACACAGTGGGCAATAGCAGATTATGATGTTTGGTCCACGAAGTGGGCAATGGCAGATTATGATGTTTGTTGGCATCTAGGTCAGAGGGGTTCAACAGCAGGGTGGGGGCACAGACAGCTGTGGGCACTGAGAGGATGTCTTAGCAATTTAGCAAGATCATCAATATTCTAAAAGTTAAGGATATTTGAATTATTGAACAGGCCAAAAACAAATGCAAACAGCGGACAAGACTGATTGATTGATTGTTTTGGTTTAACAGCCCTTTGAGACAGTATTTCAGTCTATATCGGACTGTCTCCCAGAGAGGGAGAAAGAGGAGAAATGATAGACGAGGGGAAAAAAAATCCAAACAACCCCCACCCGCACCAACTGCAAGCACAGTAGGCCCTTGCCCTACAATGTTCCAAATCAGTAGGACGCCTCGGCACTGGAAGTTACACATAGCGCCATCGCACCACCCGACCACACCCACAGTGGACAAGAAACACTGCATTAAAGCATCAAGCATCATTAACGCAACCTACCGTGCCATGTTTTTATATGAGTAATCAGAAGGCTAAAAACATATTTTCTTAGGCTACTAAACTGATTTTACATAGGATTCTATTTACCTTTGTCATCTGCAAGGGCCAACACTGATGTGAAACATTTTCCATGGTAATTGAAGAAGTTAACTCCATAAACTCGGCATTTTATCATAAAATTAATGACATGCAAGTCCGATCATAAATGAACATATTTTGATTTTCTAAAACTTAACTTTTGATTAAAACTGCCATTGTGCACCAATGTGATTCCCAAAAGTGTACTACACTTTTGAAATATGACCTTTGTCCTACCCTGGTGAAAGCAGAGTTGATGTCTGACACAGAGCTCCAGATAAGAAGGGGTCACAGGGATAATTCAGATAATTTTTCTTATTTCTCAATGAAAACATTCATTGATACCACTCATTCGAACCCTCTCAGTGGGACGGTTATAATGAGGGGTCACAAGTTATGTTACTGGGGAAAAATTATCCCTAAATTATCCCTGTTATCCCTTCTTATCTGGAGCTCTGTGATGGCTGTTAAAGATTTATACTGAGGAAACTTGTGATTTTGGAAATCACTGTACTCTCTGTCCTCTGTCTCCTTAGAATTTATTTGGGGATCTGTCTTACCGCTTTTGGGGTAGCTCTTTTTGTTTCTATTTCTTTTCCATCTAAATTATGTGGTCTTTCATCTTGAGCATCTTGAACACAGGAGGACTGATTAAAGGTTACAAATCCAAAACCTCTGGATCTGAAGTAAGAAACAGAGCTCTAGATAAGAGGGAGTATCTGATGATAATTAAGGATAATTTTTCTTATTTCTCATCGAAACCATATGTTGTGACCCCTCATCTGAACCGTCTCGACGAGACGGTTCAGATGAGGGGTCACAACATATGTTTTTATGCAGAATTAACAAAAATTATCCCTAATTATCACCAAATACTCCCTCTTATCTAGAGCTCTGAAGAAAGAAAACTAGCTATATATAATTTTTTTTTTTTTTTTTTTTTTTTGTTGCTTTACGTCAACAGTAAATTGCTATGGTCATGTCGAGATGGTCAGTTAACCTAACCACACTATTCCTGAGCAAGCTTAGCCCAGCTTAGACCTCCTAAGTGGTTTACCAGTGCTAAGTGCATATACTTTCACCAGTAACTGACAACTATCACTCTAGATAAACAGGAATTTTTGATGATAATTGCATGATCATAACAAAGAAATTACCAGACCTGGGGCTGATTACTTTGCAATGTAATAATTACAAATTTATTTTACAATTACCTTCAAAATGCATGATTACTGATTACATTACAATTACATGTTCTATAACTGCAATCAATTACAATTATTTGCAATGTAATATGATTACTTTATGATTACATATACCTTAGTGATAAAAGTAGTTGTAAACAATGACTATAGCAGCAGCATAGCATAAAAGAGCATTAGTATTAAAAGTATCATCACTAGAGCAAGTGAGTAGGGGCTCACGTATACCCCCGACCAGTGCCACCGCCTAATTAAAGCATGTTTTTATTTTAAAAAATTCAATACAAATATTATACATGTACAAAATACAAAGTCTGTGACCTTGACCTTAGGTCAACATCCATATGATATAAACTCTTATGAAAAACACCTAGTCATGCATCATTAGGGTCCATTCAAGTATATCAGAAATTAGTGATTCCCCTACAGAGGTTTAGAAGGGTGCTGCACCCTTCTGCCTTTTGGTCTTACCCTTCTGCCTTTTGGCCTTACGCTTCTGCCCTCCATTAGTGGAAGGTAATTTCATTCATATTAATGTTATATTTTCACAATATATAGCTTCCTGAGTAAAACAGGCTCTTTAGCATGCAAATATTTGTATCTCCCTGCTTAAAAGAAGGTGTTTTTCCTGTTAGAAAGTGTTAATGCCCTTAGTTAAATTGTCTCTTAAAAAAATAGCTTCAGAAAAGTGCCCTTTAGGGAGTGTGCCACGCGCTAAAAGTGCCCTTTTTCTGGCCAGCACCCTGCCCTTTTTTCAGGCTGGGGGAAACACTAGAAATCAGGGATCTCGGGGACGCCGAATTCGGCGTCCCTGGACGCGAAAATTCCGACCCGGACGCCAATAATTGCCTTCCGAGGATTCCCGCGGACGCGATATTTTTGCGGCTGTACTCCTTTAAAATCGCCTGAAATGTCAGTTTTCTCAAGTTGTGAAGAAGACACACGTCGCTGACACCTTTGACAGAACTATAGAGGAGCCATTTATCTTAACCGATAATCAATAAAATCGTCGTAAATGCTACCTGTTATTTACCTGGAATTTCACACCTTCTTAATCCCCACTACCGTAGCAGGGCACGTGTCAGTAATACTTTCTTAATCGCTAATAACCGGCGATCTTTTGATCAATATAAACAAATTGGGTCAACACGGTATCTTTGTCTTAGATCTACCGCCTCGCATGACTGGTCAGTTTACATCTTTAGATACCGCATGACATTAATTGACAGAAGGTGGGACTTTAACAGTGGCTGTGTCAGCAAATTAAATTTACAATATATTACTCGCCAATTGGATGAGTGCCCGATAGGGGCAACTGCCGTCTCATAAAAGAGAATCTTTTACGAGAAAATTTTGATTTTCAGGTAGATCTAGCCTGCCGAAGTATGAGCCTTTTCTAAGGCACGTTTTCTATTTCCCGACTGTTTGTAGTACGCTCGTGCGCTGTGCTTGATGGGCGTTACACGTGTATATTAAATCAGGTTTTTTTTTTAAACTTGGAAAATGCAATCGGTAATTTCAAGTTGCTAGAAGCGGCCGTCAGAGGTAATTAGCAAGGCCAGTTGTTGCAATTATCGGACCGGTGACTTTTTAGATCTTCGGTTCGTGCACTTTAAAATTCTTTCCCGCCGTTTTTAGTCTGTTTCCCGCCATATGTCGCGCACCACGTGCTGAACGAGTACCAGCGTAGATCTATAAATAACGCTTTGGGAAATCCGCGAGTTCTACACAGACATTTCAACACGCGGTATAGGAACTCTTATTGACACAGATAGGCGCAGATGGATATTCGCAGTTAATGTATAATTCAATAAACAAAGGAAGATTTAACGACAGGTACCCATTCATTCAAGTGTAAATCAAACTCGATTTGGACATAAACAACCAGTCTGTGTCTCAACTTAAGAAAGGCAAAATAGATCTACATGTAAACGGATTTCTGCGTTTGATGTCAGCGGGTGGGGTAAGGTGCGCCGACGGGGGGGGGGGGGGGGGGGGGGGGGGATTGAGATGAATTGTACTGAACTGTAGCTATTACATGTTACACTTCTCTTCTGCTGAAGGGAAAAGTAAATTAATATCTTTGACTTTAAATGGAAGATTTACCAAATAATTGTCAATGTCATATCATTTTACATTTCTATAACATAATTTTTTATGTCCAATCATAAAAGCATTGCCCTTTGCCCGTCCAGTCCTGTACAGGCCCTTTTCATCTTTTGTATCCCTCAGGGACAATATCAAAAGACAATTTTAACTAGATAAATAAGATTATTTATAGGCTAAATTTTATGTTAAAACATATGGGACTCCACTTTTTCAGGATGGGACTCCTACTTTTCAGATGGGACTCCTATTTTTGGAAAAGGAGGAGTCCCGGACTCCTATTTTTAAAATTCAAGTGAGAACCCTGCTAGAAATAGAAGCAAAAATCTACAACAAGTAGCTAAGTCCTAGTTATTGACTCCTGGCCCCACCCATGAGCCTGACCCAGCAGCTTAGGTAGTCCATATTGAAAACAATGCTACAGAGATATCATGAAGTAAATATGGAAGAAATCTTCATGTTGTTACAGAGACATGAGCAATCAATAAGGTGTAACGCAAAACTTTGACATAATGAAAATGCGAAAGTCTTAATTGTTGACCCCTGGCCCCACCCTGGGGCCTGACCCAGGGGCTTAGATACTTTACATCAAAGGTATTGCTATAGATATATCATGAACCAAATATGAGAAGAATCTGATGTGTGATTACAGAGATATGAGCAATCAAAAAGGTTTTACAGGAGATGATATATACTCAGAGGCAAAAGAAAGTATACAGGTAACGCAGCCTGAATTTTTCTACAGATGTCTGCATATCTGCATAATACCTTGGCACTGTAGATAAAAACAATCATTTTCGCACAATTTGCGACAATTTTCAGTACAATCGGTCAAAGGATAAGGAAATGACTTGGTTTTAAACAAGCCAGGGGTCTGAGTTAACATTGTCGCTGGAGTAGCTCCCCTTTAAACATAAACTTTAGACTATAGCGATTGATTTAATGCATTTTTATGCATTACATTAAAAACGGAATGAAAGGGTAGTAAGGACATGTCGCACACTCATATTACAATGGGGATAAAGTATCAAATTTTGTACGAAGAAATAATGTTTTTGTCTTCTTCTGGTAACATGCATTGAATAGGCATTGAGTTCTTATGGAAAGTTTATTTGCAATTTTCTTTCAAATAAACAAGTCTATGAAGTTCCTTTCAAGTGTGCACAAAGGCAAGAAGCCAAACAACAATTTTTCGAAAATTTCAAGTGAAAACCTCTAATTCCAGATAAACTAGAGAAACATTTGATTCCCTATAGTTTTAATTCAAAGGGAGATAATTTGAGACATGTAGCAGTTCTTTCTATAGTTGAAGACGCTTGATGGGAGTTTCAGTTTAAATGACGATGTGGTTTTACTCGCAGACATTAGGGCTAGATATTCATGACGTGCAAAACGCCATCTGCCACGTGCAAAGCGAGTTTTGATCGGAACTATTGATTTTGGATTAAGGACCATAACTCCATTATTAATGAGAGTAAAACAATTTGAGTTTGTGTTTTAAAGAGCTGGACGTTTGCCAAAATGGCATTATTAATATCTCTAAGCAGCCATTTACACGAGGCCCAGTACTCTAAATCAAAAACTGTATACTTATTATTGCCTCTGAGTATATATAAGCTTCAAGCTTACTTTCAAATCCTGATTTATTTGTTGTATGTCTATTATGTAGTAAACTTATTCTTGAATAAAATAGTGTTTAAACCAAAAAGGTAACGCAAAACTTTGACATAAAAGTTGACGAACGAACGGACAGACGGACTAACATCCGAACGGATGAACAGACGGAATGACTTCGTATGTCGGGGGTATACTTACTAGATGGGGTGTATAGCATAAGCTCTCCTTTGCTTCTCAAAGGCGCGCTAAAAATGGCAAGCTGATATCACCCAGTGACACTGCCTGAAGTCTTTTAAGTAATACTACTCTTTTATGTACCACTAGTAGTGACATTCTGACTGTCTTTAACTGTTGACAACAAACAGCTCACAGATTCTTTTAAAGCTGACAGTTAACAATTTATTTTAAGTCAAGATCCTGACATAAATGCTAACAGAGCTCCACATACATGTATTGTGAAGCTTATGCAAATATCATATTAATCCTATTAAATGCCCCAGGGGTGTTGCATTTTGCGAAAGGGTGGCATAATTCAAAGCCTTAAGTGTAGTAAATCAGCCACTGCCAAAATACCTCTAAAAAGCAATATAAAGGTGATTGGTCGTTTCAAAGGAAGCAATTCTACTATTTTTGCCTCCCTGTTAGTAAGGGTCAGCTCTTAAAGGAAAGAATTAGCTCCTCTAGCAGCAAATTCTTTTCTTTAAGAGTTGTTGTGTTGTGTTATTGTTCATTGTCCACTGTAAACAGCTAAGGTCTGGTCGGGACGGTCAGTTAACCTAACAACACTATTCCTGGGCAGAGCAGTTAACCAATACTAAGTGCAGTAAACACAAATGCCCTTCTTGAATCAGAGGAAGGAGAAATGAAAGTAAGTGGCCAGACAGGGTATCGAACCCAGGACCTCTTGGCTTATAAGTCAGGCGTCCTACCGATCGCGCTACGCGGCCCAGCTTTTCTTTAAGAATAGACCCCATTTAAAAGAGAGCTCTGCTTTATCAGCCAAGAAAACAGAAATTCATGCAACCCAACATAACATTATTTTCGGAGGCAGGGGGCGTTTATTAGAGCAATGGCATTTTTTAAGGAGTAATATGGCAAAGCTCATGAACTAATACAGAAATTAATACTGCTTGCACAACTGTTTGCTCATCAGTTGATTATTCATTTTATCTTCTGAGCCTTTCAAGTTCACACTGAGTGACACAAAAGGGCTAAATCCTGTGTGTCCATGATACTCTCAGACTCTAATCTTTTACATTTTCTCTATCATATAGTGTTTCCCTCAGCCTGAAAAATGGCAGGGTGTTGGACTGAAAAAAGGACATATAGTTAGCGTGTGACATGCTCCCCAAAGGGCACTTTTCTGAAACTTTTATTTTGAAAGACAATTTAACTGTAGTGTATTAACACTTTCTAACTAGAGCATGTGAGCAGGGGCTCATGTATACCCCCGGCCAGCGCCACCGCAAAATAAAAACACATTTTAATACAAGCAAATGTTAACTAACAGACAGACAGACAGATGGACAATCTATTACAAATCCAGTGAAAGGCCTATAAACAAATACCAAAAGGTTCCATTGAAATAAATGCAAATTATGTTATTAAAATTCCAACGTAAGTTTACATAAACTTCTATGTCTGCAACCTTGACCTAAAGTCAGCAGCAGCATCCAAATGATGTCAACTAATCAGTTTAAAGCTAGATGTAAACCTCATAACATAGCAATCTGAGAAATTTTTGACAAATTTTCCCATTTATTGCATTGGAGTGAGAGATGGGAAAAAGAAAAAAGAAAAAGAAGGCCAAAAGAAATCTTAGCATCTTGATTTTCTTTCCATCAATATGTATGGCCATTCTCAAGCTGTATAAGTAAGAAAGTAAGTAAATTCTTTATTTAGAGAGGGTAACCCATTTGGTATAAAACCAATCTTCCATGGGGCCCTCAAAATTTGAAGACTGTGGATTCATGAGAACAGAGAAATCTGTGACAAAAATTAGAGAGAAAGAAAGGACAAAGGGAATGAAAAGCAGGAGGAGGCTGATTCTCTCTTACACAGTACAACTTGTCATACACAACGTTTGAACCAAATTTCAAAATCCAAGCTAAAGTGGTTCCTAAGAAATCTTTGAAAGAAATTTAATTGGAGAGAAAGAAAAAATGGACAAACAAAGAGAATGATCAGCAGGAAGAGGCTGATTTTCTCTTACATGATACAGCTATTCACACCCAACGTTGTACCAAATTTCAAAGTCCTAGCTGTAGTGGTTCCTGAGAAATCTGTGACAAAAAATTAATTGGAGAGAAAGAAAAAATGGACTAACAAAGGGACTGATAAGCAGGAGAAAGCTGATTCTCTCTTACACCGTACAACTGGTCATACCCAACCTTTGTAGCAAATTTCAAAGTCCTAAATGTAGTGGTTCCTGAGAAGTCTGTGACAAAAATTTAATTGGAGAGAAAGAAAAAATGGACAATTTGATTTGATTTGTTGCTTAACGTCCACGGTAAACAGCTTAGGTCATGTTGGGATGGTCAGTTAACCTAACCACACTATTCCTGGGCAGGCTTAGACCTCCTAAGCGGTTAACCAGTACTAAGTGCACATACTTTCGCCAGTAACTGACAACTGTCCTTCTTGAATCAGCGGAAGGAGAAACGAAAGTATGTGGCCAGACCGGGTATCGAACCCAGGACCTCTGAAAAAATGGACAAACAAATGGAATGATAAGCAGGAGTAGGCTGATTCTCTCTTACACAGTACAACTAGTCATACCCAACATTTGTACCAAATTTCAAAGTCCTGGCTGTAGAGGTTCCTGAGAAATCTGTGACAAAAATTTAATTGGGGAGAAAGATAAAATGGACAAAGGGACTGATAAGCAGGAGACGGCTAATATTCTCTTACACTGTACAACTAGTCATACCCAACGTTTATACCAAATTTCAAAGTCCTAGCTATAGAGGTTCCCGAGAAATCTGTGACAAAAAATTAATTAGAGAGAAAGAAAAAAGGGATAAACAAAGAGACTGATAAGCAGGAGAAGGCTGATTCTCTCTTACACTGTACAACCAGTCATACCCAACGTTTGTACCAAATTTCAAAGTCCTAGCTTTAGTGGTTCCTGAGAGATCTGTGACAGAAAAAATGTTAACATACACACAAACAAACATATTAGCGGAAAGACCAAAAACTATAAACCTCATATATACTTCGTATACCGGGGGTATAATAATGTAAACAAATTATTTTAGCAGAGTGGATACAAATATTTGCATGATAAAAAGCCTATTTTACACAGAAACTGTACAAAGTGAAAATATAATATGAATGAAATTACCTTCCACAAATGGATGGCAGAAGAGTAAGGCCAAAAGGCAGAAGGGTAAGGCCATAAGGCAGATGGGTGCAGCACCGTAGGGGACTCTCTAGTCATGTATTGCAAACATGTTTTAAAACTTACTTTTTTTGTGTTGTGTTTGTGTTCTCTCATTACAATACACAATGATGAGCGATAACATTTTTGTGTTGGGTTGTTTCATTACAATATTTGGTGATTTATAACTTTTTGTGTTTGGATCTTTCATGACATTACCCCATTACCCACTGCAGTGGTGACTGATAACTTACTTTTTTGTGTTGGGATCTTTCATTACAATACAATCTACAATTTCTCCATATTTTCCAAAATATTCTTTCACTGAATCCTCAGTTGTCTCAGGAGGTAGACCACCCAAGAAAAGTTTGCAGAATTCTTCAGCATTTGGATTTGAGTTCCAGTCAGGAGGATTGTAACCACCGTCTCTACCGCCACGCCCGCCTCCCCGTCCATAACCTCCCCCACCACCATAGCCACCGCCACCACCGTAGCCACCTCCACCACCATAGCCACCTCCACCTCCATAGCCACGCTGTTGTCCGTACTGTAATGCAATAGCAAAAGCATGCCAGTTCAGCAGTCTAATTCATAGTTCCGACTGTTTCCTTAAGTTCATTATTAAGCTTAAGAATATTTTTTGATTGATTGATTGATTTATTGCTTAGCGTCCACAGGAAACAACTATGGTCATGTCGGGACGGTCAGTTAACCTAACCACACTATTCCTGGGCAGGCTTAGACCTCCTAAGCGGTTAACCAGTACTAAGTGCACATACTTTCGCCAGTTAAGAATATTTTTTATTTTCGAACCAATTTTTGTCATATTTAGTAGATATTTTGAATTATTTTCCTGGTAACATATAAAAGTGATTCTGCAAATTTCAGAAATGTATCTTGCATAGTTATTGAGTTATTTAGGTAAGAATTTACTATATATTTCAATCATTTTCAGTGTGTTTGTGGGACTAGTCCCCCAAACAGCTGAGTTTGATCTGATCTCTCACAGCATGCCAAGTCAGTGGCATTTCTGACTGGCCAGTGCATAGTTGTTAAGTAGGTGCTAATTAGCTTTGAGTGGCATCTCGGAACCATGAATTACAGTATTCACTCTACAAGAATCTTATCCACTAATAAAAGCATCCCAAACGACTGTGTGATACCCCGCCACTGCAAACCTTTTTCACACACCAATTTTTCCAGATTTATGCATGTATATAGCCGGAGTCAGGGGGAGATAACTCCCATGGGGTAAATTTGAGTGTAACTGGAGGCTTTCATCCCTCTGATCATTTGTTGAAAGTTTCAGAAAAATTGCTTCAAACTCTGATTTTATATGGAATTTTTCATGATTTTATACATCTATATAGTCCAAGGGCAGGGGCAGATAACCCCTGATGATAAAATTTCGGTGCTCATAAAAAAGCTTTTGTTACTTCGATCATGCAATCTGATCTTCGTATTGTTACGACTTTTATCCTTGTGTGGTAGTTTGTCAACATATAGCTGACACACATTGACCTGTCTCTTTGACCCTTAATTTGAATATTGGTGGACCCCCCCTGAGAAAATTTTTTAATTCAAAACGTCTCTAGAAGCGATTTTAATGCATTTTGAGACCAATTTCGTTTGTGAGTGAGTGAACTCGGGTTTAACGTCCCACCAACAATGAGATCATATGGAGACGGGACCTCGGTTTAAAGTCTCATCCGAAAGACCGGAGAAGCGGGGGATTTCGCTTGTGAAATTCAATTGATCTTATGAGTATTAACCTCTCATGAGAAAGTTTTTAATTCAGGAGGTTTTTAGAAGCGATTTTATGCATTTTGTGACCAATTTTGCTTGTGAAACTAAATTAATTTTCTGAGCAGTTGCTGTATTTCAAATGCTTGCCCCCGCTTTTAAAGGCTGCCATCCCACGCCCTTTCCCACCACCCGTCCCCACTATCACCACCGAAATATGTAAAGCGCAACTATCTATTTCGACCCTTCGGTGAAATATAAGATCCCTAGAAGTCGGTCTCATTGTGACATAATTAAATTTAAGAACACTTAGATGCACCCATACTTCATATGTTAATTTTTTATTACGACTCTAGTCCTTAAATGAGTTATTAGTTTCATAATCATGTCTTCATAACGAGCGTGACTGAAGTTTTTACACCCCGCGGCAGACGAATTACTGACTGCGGCACGCTTTAATTATCACTTATTAATCGGACTTTGGTCATCGCATTAAAGAGTAAAATAAAAGCATCGTAAACGACTGCGTAATACCCCGCCACTGCAAACCAATACCCCGTCTTCTATCTTTTATACATTTTTTTGTATCATGACATGAACCTCATATTACCTAGATAATGTGTTGCAAGTTTCAGGAAAATCCTGTTAATCTTTGATTTTATACAGAATTTTTTCATAATTTTGTATGTGTATATAGCTCTGGGGCAGGGGCAGGTAACCTATGTGGACTTAATACTACTTGTAACAGAAAGCTTATGTTATTTTAATCATTTCTATGAAATTTCATCAAGATATACCGAAAATCTGATTTTATATCGATTTTTTCATGATTTCATACATGTATACAGCATGTGTCAGGGGCAGATAACCACTGGGGGACAAAATTTTGATCAAGACATAAAGCTTATATCAATATGATAAATTGTTACAAGTTTCAGAAAAATCCCTTTCGACTCTAATTTTATACATTTTTTTTCATTATTTCATACATGTATATAGCCATAGGGCAGGGGCAGATAATCCAGGTGGACAAAATTCTGCTTATAACTGAAAGCTTATGTTACTTCGATCATTTCTGTGAAATTTCATCAAGATATTTCAAAGTGTAAAAGAACTACAGACCAGAAACTGTTTTTAAGACCATGAAAAGGGCAATAACTCCATAAGAAGACATCGAAATTTGCCCATTAACAATCCCAACCGAGATCTTCCCAAGACCAATGCACATGCCATGTATGAATAAAATCCGTTAATAAATACTCAAGTTATCGAACGGAAACGAAGTGCTCACGGACGGACGGACGACCGAACGGACGGACGGACGTACGTACGACGGACGGACAGACACACGGACAGCCAGCGGGAAAACATAATACCCCGCCACTAGCGTGTGGCGGGGTATAAAAAGCAAAAGAAGGAATAACGAAAAAAAAGAAAGTTGTACGGCCAATACTATAATTGGCCGAATGAAAAACAGTGGTAGGCCTTCAGTGACCTATATATAGATATATAGGTCACTGATTTCATGTAGGAACGGACGCCTACAAAACATGCGCCAAAAAATGTATACACACCAACAGCATTTAAGCAATTTTCCACTATTACGCGTATTTTGTGACGAGTTCGGCGCCAAAGGAGACATATTGTAAATGCATGACAAAATTACCGCGGACAAGGTGCTTCGTCGCCGGAACCACCTCAACCATCACCATGAAAACCCATCCTTAGAATATGGAAGTCATTCAGTCTTGTAAATACGCGTAGGTGTGATTCTTCTAGAAAGCTACGTCTTCTATTTCATACCTGTCAACTTTCAGAAATTTTCATGGGGGAGACAGCGCGCGAACCGACATTTTGGACCACTTTTTTTTTATGACTAAGCGCGCGGAGAAAATCATTTAAAATTTCCATGGGGGAGACTTTTTTCTCATGTTAAAGAAAGCTTACAAAGCATTCTTGTTTCAAGAGATAACTTTATCTTTCAAAACAATGCATTTAGTTTAAAAATGGAGAAACACTTAATCCTTAAAATTCTTTATCATTGTAACAACATTAAAATCTTACAGCATCATGAGCATAATTCAATTATGACTGATTAATGCTATAGAAATTAAGCCTCAATATGTCCCAATCGAAATAGAACGTTAGCCTTTGCCGATTCCAGTGCTTTCTATGATCGTTCTTACCACCATTTCCCAGGCTGAAATGTCTCTCGCAACAAGCACTATGTGTAAAAATTACTCTCTTCTCGCTTTTCTGTATGCAGGGAAACTCAATCCCTTGCGTATATTGATAGGAGACGCTTAAATTTTCTCTCATTTTTCGCGTTTTTCCTGTGTTTTTTACTGCAGGAAATAAACATTTTCTGGTTTTCCGAATTCACTGACTATAATATGTAATCGGAATGAAACCGAGAACCAGGTGTAACAATCTATTTTTAATTGTTGCGTGCGACCGGTCACGGAATTTCCCGATTCTTCTTTCTGCAATCCTGCCTCTGTAGGACTACCTCCTATAATGACCGCTTGCAACTGGCGAAAACTACCGTAACCAATCGGAAATTCGCGAGTCCAAGCGGAAGTGAGTCTGACATTCAGCTTGAAAACCTATAAACACGCGAAGAAACAAATGATAAACAAGAATTCCACGGGACGCTATGTCGCACCTGCGATGCACCTTCACTTTAAGAATTTGATAAAAGTGTCATTTTGAAACCTATTTGGTCAAAATCCATTCAGTAGTTAATGAGATATTATCGTTTTCATGTTTTTCGCTATTTTTAGTAACGGTGGATGGTTGCCATCTTGGATGGTCAATTTGAAAAAATCAGGAAACGGCTTCATGCAAGGATCATTTTGATACATATTTAGTCTGATTCCATTCAGGGGCTCTTGAGATATTGTCATTTTCATGTTTTTCTATTTTTAGTAACGGTGGCTGGCGGCCATCTTGGATGGTCTCCATTTACTTAAATTTCAAAGAACTTTATTTAAGGACCATTCTGACTAAATTTGACATAAATCTGTTCCAAGTTTTTTTGAGATATTGGCGTTTTTGCAAACTCGGACCCGTAAACAGAAAGTAGGTCACTGTGACCTAATTCCGCAACAGATTTTTTTCATTTTGATAATGTTTAAAACCAAGGTCCCATTAATGCTCCACATAAAATTTCAGCCAAATATACCAAGCGGTTCTGTAGAAAACAGTGATTTTATTGTTTTTGCTATTTTTAGTAACAGCGGCCATTTTGGATTCTGGACCAAGCTGAATTTCGTCATTCAAAAGCCCTGCAGTCTGGTCATGCAGCTTGTGAAATTTGAGAACCATGGGTGCAGTGGTTTCAGAGAAAAAGTCATTTGAATGGACTTAAAATTTAGGGTCGACGTAAATGTGAACGGATGGACGGACGGAAAACCGGACGCCTATATCGCACGTTGCTAAAGCAGGTGCGACAAAAACGCTTTGATTATTAATTTTAGCGATGAAAATAGAAATCCGGAGGTTATCTGAAAAGCGGGAGAATTGGGTTATTTTTTGAAATACGATCCGGAGATCGGGAAAGGGTCCAAAAATCGGGAGACTCACGATTTATGCTGGAGAGTTGACAGGTATGCTATTTCGTACTGGATCGCGCTATTTTTCATCTTCATGAATAAAGGTCAGAAAGATAGGTCATTTGTCGTATGGCATTATCGAGTTTAAGCTGACATTGATATTCTCACTCGACTGGTTATGAAAGGATTTCCCCCAAACAAATATGGCGGACAGGTCAGTATGTATGTCACATGACCCAATGACGTCACGCCGACTTAAAGAATTTCTGCAGTTGATCTGGACCTGTCCATTTCTCCATGAATTATCTCTCTCGCACTCTACTGGTGATAATCCTCAGAGCTGAGGGCATACTGGTAAAAGTAGGAGTGTAACAATACATCGGACTATCGATGTATTGCAATAGTAGCTCGGCCGATAGTACTGCATCGATAGTAAAGTGAGACATCGATGACTATCGCCGATAGTGTTTTGGACTATCGATAGTTTCGATAGTCTCCTACATTACAATTTTTTCAGATAATTTCAGCTGTTGCCTTCTTTCTTTAAAGCGAAAGTGAGCGGCAGACTGTTTGTACAAACATGGCTTCCGTTAGCCGACGTATGGCTGTTTATTAATTAACTAAGTAATATATAGCACTTTAACTGGGAAATCGGTCTATATCATACTGGTGACGTTTCTCTTTTCATACAGTATGACCTCCGCTTAATACAGCTTGACCTCCTACCTATACGGTTGACCTCGTGTCATATTGATTAAAACCTTCGACCTATACGGAAATCCACGCATCCGACTGGTTAAAAGTTCTGGTCACGCGAGGGCGCTCTCCTGGCAGGATGACAGCGACGTAAACATCAATGGCGGCGGCCAGTTAACTGTGTAATTGTGCAGACTGTTAGAATTTTTATCTGACAGAGCTAATGAGAGTTTCCTCATATTAAGGCGCCTTATACTGGCCTCCTCACAAGGTCAAATAACTGTGACGGTATTGACCGTCAGCTAAAAGTTAATTAATAAAAATGTCATTAATCAAGTGATAACATTATAATATTACGTCTGGGTTTTGCTTCCATACATCAAGAAATTTCACCTCTGGCGTCTGGCATACATTTGATAAGTGTTACATACGGCCGTTTGATGTTGTCCCGACGTATAAAACTCCCTACTGTCTATAAAACGTTAACACGTGTCCTAATTAATCTGATATACAGAGCTCCAGATAAAGGGCATTCTTGCGATATTGATGCAAAGAAAATGGGTAAAACGCCTGCAGTCCCAAACTAATTCCTCAAGAATAACATTACTCCCATCAAAAAAGGAACTGACGTATCATGAAAAAAAAGGAAGCGTCATTTTAGGCATAGGAGTTCTTTCAAATTCCAGAAAAATGAATTCGCTCAGCCGCCACTGAAAATAGTCCAGTGCCGAAACAGGTCACAAAGATCAAAGCATTTCAAACAGCTTTTGATGTCAAAGATTTAGCTGCTAGCGGCACGTGCCGAAAAGTTTACTTATTAACCAATATTGATGCAATTTCGGAACATGTGTTTATTATACCTTACGGTCTGTAAGGTAGACTCGGCTTAGCCTGCGTGTCCGCGGCGCCTGATCAGCGTACGCACACACATGTATATACGAATAATTTGAATTTGAAATTTAATTTGTTTAGAAATTTAATTAGTATATTTAACTGGAGATGCGAGTCACTCTATATATAGGTCACTGGCTGTGCAGTCCGGTTTTGGTACAGTATTTTCGCATGAAGCTATTCCACCGAATACCGCTGGACAGACGAATTATATAATAATCAGAAGACAGTCATTTTATACGTATTTTCTGATCAGGCTGCGCAGATTTTATTTCTGACTCGCCTCTACTGTTTTTTGTCAAATCGTCTAACGATGTTGCCCAGGAGGCTCAGCTTAACGAATTCGTGGTTGCACACTCTAGGTACTGAGTCTGGCTGTCCGTCCCATAGTATTCGAATTCGCAATATGTTCACCACTTGGTCCAGCGGCGAATGTCTCAATCGTAACACACAAGATAATCGAAAATTGTTTCTGCTGGCCCGCGAATGTACGGTCATCTTTCTGAAACCATTTTTTTTTTGCATACATTTTTTCCCGTTTCAAGATTTACGATGCTCACATATTAACACGTGGTTATCAAGCAGACGATCTGCGCATGGCGTAATCAACCGGCCAGTCGCGTCTAAATGCTATTTGTGTGTGTGTATATACTTTTTTCCGCGTTCACACTGCGCAGACGTTTTCCGGTATCATGTTCAACGCTTTTCGAATATATGCAATGTGCGTTCCCCGATAAGGCTGCGCTGATGTAATACGGTAGCAAGAGCTAAGCTAGTCGCATGTACACTTAGCCTCTTGCTCCATCTGACTACTGAGACTTGACAGCCGTTTTCCGCTGATGGCTGATCGGAATTATTTTTTTTTCTATCTTACTTAATTTCGACAGTGCGAAAATTATGCATTCTGATCAGGTCTACGCAATTATTGAGCACAATACTAACGGCAGCGTTGATGTGCAATAACCTGCTCGTTTATGGGTCAGACATTGTAGAGATCAAAAGAGCCGCTATAAATTGACTATAATTGTCACGTGCAGTGTATCTATGAGACGGGTATTAAAAGGTACCTGGTTGCATACACCGATAAATCAAATCAGCCTTCGCAAACCGGTCTTTCCTGTTCACATCTAACAGTAATCATGAGCTCTGTACCTAGCGACAACTAAATATATTCAGTAAATTAAAGCCCTCACGCGCTCCATTAACAATGCGGCTAATTTCTCCCAGCGGTAATGGACGGGTGAGTTTACCGTTAATAAGCAACCGCAGAAACTTTGTTAAATCCTCAGTTTTCAGAATCCTCAGGATTTATGGTTTGTACATACAAACAGAACAGAACAAAACAACTTTATTCATGTAGGTAAACATGTCTGGTCACACATAGGTGACATATGATATTTATACAAGTGGCAAGTAATATTTACGAAAAAATGTTAACAAAAATGTTTCAGCTTCTGTCAGCTGATAGTTCAACATCTCCAGATGCACAAACCATTCAGGGAAGGCAAAATCTGAATAGACAGAAAATGGTTCATGGCCCTGGAGAAGTCAGTTGGCCATTAGAACACATTTGATCTCTTTGACCAATCAGATGAAACTACAAATGATTGAAATGAAAGGTCTGAAATGTAGGGCTTTATGCATAAATATGCCAAACCAGTGCACATTTGAAAAATAACTAGAAACTGTGTTTATGAAACACAATGATAGATTAAACTTTGCAGATGTTAACCTCTGTTGTACACATTTTATACATACAGAAAACAAAATGGGAATGATACCATATTCATAATTTCCTCAAAACAAGAATATATTTTTCAAACAATAGTATTGCAATAGTAGTCCACAAGGGTACCTTTATTTACCGAAAAGACCAGAATTACCGAAAAGACCCTGAAATACCGAAAAGACCTTGAAATACCGTATAGACCTAAAATGTATGCTATTAATACAGTTATTTTACGACGATCCATATAATATCTGTATTAATAGCATACTTATAACATTGCTTTTCATTTCAAAATGTCTATTTTTGTTTGTTTTGGATTTATGGCATGTTGACAATTTTCAAACTCTCTTCCGTCCCAGTCATTTTTACGGGTACCCGTAATTCAAATTTTCGATAACCATAAATAGACTAATTTAGTGATATCTATAATTATAAATATCCAAATTCAAATTATGGATAGCTTTAAATCGATGAAGTAATATCCATAATTCGAATTAGTGTTATCCATGAACCATTTTTATAACTGGATGCCCAAAATTCGCATTATGGATATCTATAATTCAAATTATGGACATCTATAAATGTCCCTATGGGTATGCATAAATATTTATGGATATTACTGGTTCGAATTCTAAATATGGCTATTTCAGGTAATTGATACGCATAAATAATCATTGGTATCTATAAAAAAGAAAATAGTAGAACGGTACCCCATACTTTTCACGCTAACTATAGACAAATCCAGTGCAAAATAAATACAATGAAAATTTCTATTTAATTTAAGGAAGTCTTGAAGCATACTATTACAAATTTATTTTAAAGCCATATCATATGTAGTACGAGTATCAATCTAGCATATTGTTAATGCCAGGATACTTTCAATATAAGGTGCGAAATTTCAAGGTTCAAGATAAGACTCCTGGGCCCAGATAATCAGATGATAAAGTGTGTCATTAAATTTGGAGTATTACCGAATATCAATAAATTTATGCATGAGCGTTTCTGCGTAATTTGTATGTACCTATCTACAGAAAAAGTAATTGGAAAATAAATAAATAAATAATTATTATGCTTGAGCGTTTCTGGGTAAATACTATGCATCTACCTATAGAAAAGTCGCTGGAAAATAGATCATTATAAAATAATAAACAAATAACGAAATAAATAAATGTGATGCCCAAGATTTACTTATTGAATTATGGCATTGTGGAATATTTCAATTAATGTTTTAGCGGATTTTTTTAAAATACGATGTAAATATCCCTGAAAAATTCATTGGAACATAGATAAAAAATAAATAATACATAAACTCAAAGTGGTCATTAAGATTTCATTCATGTTAGTCATAACGATCCTGGGAATAATAATAATGTTAATTCTGTTCTATAAATCACATTATAACCATTAACATCAGCGACATGGGGGCGGTGATAGTTGATATAAACGATTATGCTCGGTGTCATATTAAACGATTATTGATCATACACCCGTATCGATTAATCAGTGACACGTGGCATCGATTGTTGATATGAGCGATTTAAATTAACAGTAAATGATCAAATCGCTACCGTTTTTAGGACTATACCCGTGAAGGTTCTCCTCAGGGAGAAAATTCAGTCCTGTACAAAGGCCATCACAAAACACCTACAGAGAAGCAACTCTGCATTTTTGCATCCCTTCTCAATGAGGGTTAACTCTTAAAGGAAGAAATTGCTTCTGTAGGAGCAATTTTTCTTTATTGAAATGTAGACCTTAAGAAAGGTCTCCATATCAAGGGAAGCAAAGAGAAAGTCACAAAATTAGATCCCCTTTGTAAAATGGCGAAAGAGGAGATTTTTCCATGCGTACAGGCACGGGAAATTTTCATGTACGCTGAGGTTGAATGGATACATATATACACTTTAAAAGAAGCAACTCTGCATTTTAGCATCCCTTCTCACTATGTATTTTTGTATCTTGACGCTTTTCGTCCACGTTTCATAAGAAATTAGAATTTCATTTTGATGGCTTTAACCGCTACAAATAAATAAATAAATAGGAAATAAAAAAAAAAAAAAAATAAAGATACTTTACGCTTTTCACGGAAATGGTAACTAATAGAACTGTCAGTTTGGCATCATTGCGCGTTTGTTGGGGGGCGTTCACTATATAAAATAAGCATATCAGTTTTGGTCATTTGTATTCAGTTACAATGTTCCATACAAACGCTTCTTAAAGATAGATGTATTCATTCAAATACTTTAAGAATACAATAAATAATGAAATATTATTAGTAGTATAATTTTCTATTAATTGCTTTAGCCATGATGTTCCATCCATCCATCGTGTTAATCGGTGAACAATCACCAATCCTTTCACGGTTTGGTCAATTATAAAGAGGGTATCACTTCAATCGCTGCATCGGCAATTGTCTGTTAAACATAAAAACTGCTAATTTGATGGCAGTGGTCTCTAATTTTTTTCAACACCATCAAAGGACAGATGATCAACTAATGGATACATTTAAAAGTCTTTTCAGCTGATTAAACAAATCAATCTACAATTTTTTTGTGTGCGCCAGTACGAGGCAATCGCTCCTTTCTCAAAAAAGAAGGAAAAAGATTAATTCGCTATACAACTACCAGGCTCACAGAGAGCGATGTTATTGTTAATTATAAATCTTATTTTTGATAATCTTTCGGCTGCTCAATCTCGCCATAGCTTTATAATACTATAAATTTAACACACAATTCTCCAAAACCTATTTCCTTATATACTTTCAGGGTCTTTTCGGTATTTCAGGGTCTTTTCGGTAATTCTGGTCTTTTCGGTAAATATAGATACCGGTCCACAATAGTATGGTTGGAGGTTGTAAAATCGTGGGAGTTGTAAATTCGTGGGTGTTAGTAATTTGCATAATATTCATGCGCAAAAGAAGTTTCACTAAGTGTTTATTCTCCCAACATTTAACCATGCATAAAGGTTTTATTTGATGAAAAAAAGCAAATTTCTAAAGCCGAAATAGGGAATAAAACTTTTAAAAAAGTTTGACCAATTGCTTTTATGCCTTATTTTGTTATTACTTTTTTGCATACCTGACTAGCGGCCATTTTCTAATCTCGGATATCAGCCTGAGAAAACATTGCAATTATTTATGATTTTGTACCTTCCGGTGAACAGTTGGTGCTAGTATGGGTGTAAAATCTTATTACAAAATTGTTCTTTTGTTAGATTATTATACCGGGGGTCCTTATCTGCTTTTTCTTGAAAAAGAAAGTATTGTGTTTTGAGAGTAGGGCTAAATCCAGGCTCGTATTTTTTTTCCAAAGAAAACAGTCTATGCATACTGTTATTTAGTATTCAAGCATATATAACCATACAGTGATACAGTGAATTTCAACTCGTTCTGTTCAAGGGCTATGACGCTACAGTTAAAATGTTCAAGTTGTAGGAAAGTCAAGGTGGAGCTTTAAGAATCCTGTTTAATTGGATGGGTATCTTCCTTTAATCATTACTATCTGATATAGATTGGATTATTTAAAATCCGTTTAAAACTAAAAAGTTTCCAAAAGCATCTATGAAACAGAAAATAATGAATAAGTGACCTGACATGAGTAGGTCGATGTTTTGTCATGCGGCTGAACACATCCACGAATTTACAACCAATTGACATTTGCTATAAATAGAGCACCCAATCACATGCGGATGAATTTTCTAACATCAAAACGATATTGTTTTGCATCGAAACTGTATCATGTTATTCATCTGGTGGTGTGGTCTAATTATGTCAGAAGCAAATATCAAGAAATTATTTGACATGTGACTGTCACGTGATTTAGTTATTATATCCACGATTATACCACCTTCAAGGCTAATAGTATCGCAATGGTACTTCTTGCAATGTCAATACTATTGCAATAGTCATTTTTGGACTATCGTTACATCCCTAGGTAAAAGTAAAAGTGATTCAACAGTGAACTCCCCCCCCCCCCCCCCGTGATTCAACAGTGAACTCCTCCCCCCCCCCCCACCCCCCTCTCGAGGCAGAATGGGACGCATCACGCCAAAACATCATATTCTGCAACTTTATCTTAAGGATTGTATGAATGAGAAGCAACCGGGTCCTGTGGTTGGGTTGGCACCTAAAAATAAAACATACGACACGCTTTCTGCCACCTGCAAGAACATGATGGCAAAATCAGGGATAATCTTGAAAATCAAAAAGCCGAAAAACGTGCGAAGCACATGGTACCGGCGAAAATCAGAGTTCAGATAGATAATTAGGTTGCAAGACAACACAAGTTAAGTATTCTGTATTAGGGAATGCTGTTGCACCATACACAGCTAAATACATTTCGCAATTCGCTGAAAACTTACGCCGTAATCCATTCTTTTACGGTTTTAGCGGCGTGGGTTTTGTTGAAAATGGCGGCACCACGTGACTAGACTGTTCTGCCCTCTGGCGGGATAATTTAAACTATCCGAAAATATTGAAATGAACCGAATAGGTGATCTTATTGGTTCGCCGACATCTGTAGACACCAACTTTTGTCACGAAATTGGCCATGTCGATGTTACTTAGACGGAGAGAAAGAAAAAGTGGTGAAAGTTAGGAAAGCAAGAAGAATAGTGCGGTGCGGTACAAGGTTTTAGTAACAGCCTGATTAGAAAGGCAGAATATACGAAAGTTTCCAGGCTGCCTAATTGGTGGTATTCACAGTGTCAGAACTCACTGTACCATCTCTTCCGGTTTTCATAGCGTTGAATCGAGAGTACAAAGTTCGCTTATAACCAGTAGTCGGAATTCGTTATGTTTTGTGATTTTATCCGGAATCTGCTACGTCATTTATAAATATTCAGCTTGGAAAATGTAAAGAGGTAAGTTTAATATGATTTGCTCTTCGGTCTTTTACTTTGTTACCCTGTACAATGAAAACCTCATG
This sequence comes from Ctena decussata, assembly GCA_963989385.1. Lineage (NCBI taxonomy): Eukaryota > Metazoa > Mollusca > Bivalvia > Lucinida > Lucinidae > Ctena > Ctena decussata. The sequence continues at coordinate 38,799,245 of OZ022504.1, read as the reverse complement.
GCCGTCACAGAAATTTTATTCCGAACAGCTTAATTTAACAGGAGTTTGTGTCGTGCAAAACCTAGCTATCATCCTATTACCAAAACTAACAAAACTGTATATTGATAACGCCTTCCGTTTATTTTAAAGATTTTTTATAAAACATGTAAGAAAAGGCTAAAAAAGGTTGTAGAATCATACCAAGGGCAATTTGAATACTGTACCGTTTACATCCACCCATACACGACATTGTACAGGGCAATAAAGTAAAAGACCGAAGAGCAAATTATATTAAACTTACCTCTTTACATTTCCGAAGCTGAATAACTATAAATGACGCAGCAAATCCCGGATAAAATCTCAAAACATAATGATTTCCGACTACTGGTTATAAGCGAATGTTTGTACTCTCGATACGACGCTATGAAAACCGAAAGAGCTGGTACAGAGCGTACGGATACTGTGGTATTTATAGGAGTAGCTCAGGTACCGATATAAACTTTGAACACCTTTTAAGTCTTCTTGACACTGCAGTGGCTCGTAGAAATAAATACAGAAATAAATACATTCTTATATTTGTGGATTTCAATTACCCAGAAATAGATTGGCTAACATGGAGTACAGACAGATAGTGAGGCTTTTAGGTTTCTGGAGAAACTCAGAGATAACTACCTGTTTCAGTTAACCACAAATCCAACAAGGTACAGGGAGGGACAAACGCCCAATACTCTAGATTTGATAATTACCAACAATGAAAACTGGCTAGATAATATTGTATATAGTAATCACTTGGGAGCTAGTGATCATATTCAGATACTTTCATATTCTACTTGTAATACAAGAAGGAATCAGTCCCATTCTACTAAAAGTCAATTTTACAGAGGTGACTATGTAACAGCTAGGGAAGAAATTAATACGGTCCAGTGGGATTCACTGAAGGATATGGATGTTCAGGACTGTTTTAATTTCATTTGTAGTGAGATATCTAACAATATAAACAGAAACATTCTAATATTTAAAAAGAAAACAAATATGGAAATTAAGCCTAAATGGATGGATCATTTTTCAGTTTGTGCAGTTAAAACGAAATATAAAGCTTGGCAACGTTATATGCATTCCCGAAGTGACAGACACTGGCCCACTTCGACTCGAACTGTAGTAGCTACTATATTAACTAAAGTTCCAGTCAAAGTGCGATGGTAGCTACTAAAATGACGTCATGAACTTACTAAAGATCAACCGAGGTCTGGACCGCCGTTACTCTAGTTGCAAGATGGCGGCCGCTGAAGACTGTCGCGTTTTGTGGGTGTACAACAAGTATTTGTTTTACTCAGTTGTTTCTTTTCCATTATTTTAGGGCACATTTTATCATTTAATCTATAAAATTATGGTTTTTAAGACGACATGCATGGAAAAGGCAATGAAATGCACAGTATTTATTTCCGTTTCCATGACAATCTACTATTGTAGCAACTTTGGCGTTCGGCTGGTAATGCGAGTGCGCATGCCCAAGAATACTACTATGGTAGGAACTTTAGTTCAAGTCGAAAAGGGCCACTATAAAGAATACTGTATGCTAAGAAATAAGGCTACAAAAAGCAGTGAGGTATGCCGGAAAACGACACGAAAAAAGTATAGCTAATTCTGTGAAGGACAACTGTAAATCTTTTTGGTCATATGTGAATGGCAAAACTGGTATTGTTTCTGACCTGAGGGATGAAAATGGTACTTTACAGTCAGATACCAAGAAGAAGACAAATATCTTAAATAACTTTCTGCATCAGTGTTTACCCTGGAAGGGGCCAGTAACTTTCCCAGTTTACCTCTGAAAACAGAGATGACTATTACCAGTATATCTGTGACCAGGGAAAAAGTGAAAAAAAATACTTTTAGGATCAAACCCAGCAAAGTCATGTGGGCCAGATGAGTGCCACCCTCGATTTTTAAAAGAGACTGCAAAAGAAATGTCAGAACCTATATGTGAATTATTTAATAAATATCTCTGTAATGGAGTACTACCCAAGGAATGGAAAGAAGCGAGTGTTACCTGTATTTTTAAAAAGGGAGATAAATATGCACCAGGAAACTTAGACCTGTAAGCCTGACGTCTGTATTATGTAAAACGTTGGAAAAATTGTCAGAGAAGTGTTCATGAAACACTTGAAGCAGAATGATTTACTCTCGGATTGTCAGTTTGGCTTCAGAGAACATAGTGGTTGTATTCTTCAACTATTACAAGTTATTGATGAGTGGTCAAAAGCAATAGATAATGGTAATCAGATTGATTGTATATATCTAGATTTCCAAAAGGCATTTGACACTGTTCCACACAAACGGTTACTAGAGAAAGTTAAATCTTTTGGTATAAATGGAAATGTATTGTGCTGGTTGGAAAGTTTTCTCACAAAGAGAAGACAACGAGTTACTCTAAACGGTGTTCAAGTCTCAGACTGGAAGCCGGTGCTATCCGGAATATCGTAAGGAAGTGTATTAGGACCAGTTTTATTCATAATCTACATAAATGACTTACCAGATACAGTGAATAGCCTATGCAGATTGTTCGCTGACGATACCAAGTTGTACAAGGCCATAGTTACAGAAATTGATCAAAAAAATCTCTAGCAGGACTTGCTGTCACTTTGTGACTGGTCAAATGAATGGCTTTTACGCTTCAATGTCTGGATGACTTCAATTTCCCGAATTTTTCATGGGACTCTGACCACGTACCTACCATTAGACCAGGATGCAGCCGTTTTTCTATCTACAGAAATTTTGTCTCCTGTCTAGATGACTTTAAAGATAAAGATAAAAATAAAATGGTAAGTAGCCCTACCAGAGGTGATAATATTCTTGATATGTTCCTGACAACAAACTACACTTTGCTAAACACTGTTGAAACCCTATCTGGCATCTCAGACCATGACATCTCCACTGCAAATGTTAAAGTCAAACTAACAGTGAGTCGACAAAATTCCAGATTAGTACCACTATATAGGGAAGCTGACTGTGATGGTTTCAAATTATATGAGGATCAAAGCTTCAGAATTTTTGGGTTGCTTCCAAGAAAGTATCGACGAGGAAATCTGGAATGCTTTGACACTTGCTTTTCACTCAGGAATTAAATTTTTTGTACCTATCAAAAAAAAAAAAAAAAAAAAAAAAATCAGTGAAAAACGTAGCTTACCAGCATGGATTACGCAAGAAATACGCCGACTCATTAGAAAAAGGGACAAATTAAAATCTTAAAGAGTTTCTACAAGAGCAGAGAATACATTCAGAAGAAAGAACATGGGCCAGACTACGTAGTTTCGGCTAATAAAGCCTAATCAGTGACCCTGACAATATCTGGTGACGAAACCAGAGAAAAGCATAATGAAATTTCTGAATTTTAATTGGGCAGCCGATTCAAAGGCTGACTAGTATCAAAAAGGGTCCAAATAGTATAAAAGACTAAGATCTAGAATAGGAGTCTAAACCAATCTAAAATTTCAGAACTCAGATTATATTTCTAAACTCAAAGGACGAAAATGAAATAAAATCTGCACTATGGATGATGTACGGGGAGACGTTTTAGAGAACGGTCATTATTTATCAGCTGGTGGGGTGGGGAGGGGGATGGGGTTGGAGGAATTTAGCGGGGGTTGCAATTTGAAACCCTTCTCTGCTGGAGGGGGTTGGTCAGTGTTTTTTTTGTGGACTGATGCCGGGGGGCGGGGGTCATGAAATTATATGCTTTCTGTTCTTTTGATTTTCCAATATCATTTGGCTTCTGGGGGGCAAAGCCCCTATATAGTTACTCCTATGTCCCTTGTGCAGTATGTCTAACAAGAAGGAAATTCACACACAACACACACGCACATGGACACACACATACTGCAGTGCAAAGGCATGGGGGATTCAAATTTGGGAGTCCCTTGCACTAACACTTCACCACTGCGCTGCACCACAGCGAATGGTCTTTCAACATCTTTGGGGTGCATACATTGACTGTAACAACAATCTGCTTCTTCATATTGATAGACCAAGTAATGATATAATGTATTAGCTATTTTTCTATTCATTCTATTGAAAGTTTCTTTTCTTCCTTTGCTATTTGTGGTGTGGTGTGGGGTGGGAGGAGAGGGTGTGTGTATGTGTGTGTTGTGTGGGGGAGGGGGTTGATATATGTATATATGTTTATGTTTCAGTTAAATGTTTTCTTTTACTTTTTTGCCTGGGGTTAGTGGGTAGTGTGTGTGTGTGTGTTGGGGGGGGGGGGGCGTCAAACTTATATTTTCCATGATGGTGGGGTGGGGTAGGGGGTGTCGGACGAGGGAGATCAAGATCATAGGGTGGGTCATGAAAAAATATATAGATCTCCTGAAATTTCCTCCATCCCCACAGCTGATAAATAATGACCGCTCCCTTACGGCCGCCACACGGGAAAACATCAGCTGCAGTGAAGTAAAATTAAAATCTTAAAGAGTTCCTTCAAGAGCAGAGAATACATTCAGAAGAAGGAGCACTCTATCAAAAACAAAAGCCAGGGACAGGAAAGGATAGGTATCACTTCAAGCAGGTCAAACACCTAGTTCAGAACAAACTAAAATTAGCTTATAATAATTATTTGGCTGATATACTGGGGTGGGTTCAGAGGGGGACAGAAGATTTTCCGGGTTTGCACCAAAGAAACTTTTCTCTCTTATCAAAAATAGTAGACAGGATGATTGGGGCATATCCTTACTGAAAGACAATACAGACGGTACATTACACGGTGACAATTTTAAAAAGACCAATCTTTTGAATAAACAATTTCAGTCTATTTTTACATGCTTATCCCCCACTTAGGGTAGGGCACCATGCACTCAGAGCATTCAGGGTTTGTTTCAAGAAAATCTTCCAGCTAATCTAAAACCCTCATGTCCTTCTATGCCGGAAATTAAGATTGACGTCAATGGAATTCTTAAAATTTTGTTCAATCTTAATCCTGAAAAGGCTGCTGGGCCTGATTCAATAAAACCTATTGTGTTGAAAGAATTAAGGATAGAGATTGCCCCAGTTATCTGTCTGCTGTTTGAGATATCCCTTCAATTTGGCCATCTACCTTTGGAATGGACAAAAGCTCAAGTGTGTCCCCTTTATAGCTCGCCTGGACGAAGTCTGCGAATGGCTATTGCACTACCCCCGGCGTCAGCGTCGGCGTCCATATTAACGTCAAAGTTTTTAAAGAGCTAAATTTCTCATGAACTGATGGATGGAATTTAACCGAACTTGCATGGATACATTACTGAGACAAGTGTAAGAGCTGATTAGATTTTGATGACCTTGACCTCATTTTCAATGTCACTGGAGGGCTTAGCTGACAATTTCTTGTACCCACGATATCTCCTGAACCAATAAATGGAATGTAACCAAACTGGCATGGATACATCATTGGGATAAGTTTAAGAGCTGATTAGATTTTGGTGATCTTGACCTTATTTTCAAGGTCACTGGAGGACTTAGATGACAATTTCTTGTACCCATTATATGTCCTGAACCAGTAAATGGAATTTCACAAAACTTGCATAGATACATTATTGGGAAAAATTAAAGAGCCGATTAGATTTTGGTGATATTGACCTCTTTTTTAAGGTCACTGGAGGACTTAGATGACAATTTCTTGTACCTTCAGTTTCTCGTGAACCGATGGATGGAATCTCACCAAACATGCATGGATACATCATTGGGACAAGTTTAAGAGCTGATTAGATTTTGGTGACCTTGACCTTATTTTCAAGGTCACTTGAGGACCTAGATTCCTTGTACCCATGATATCTCCTGAACCAATGGCTGGAATTTAACCAAACTTGCACGGGTACATCATTGGGAAAAGTTTAAGAGCTGATTAGATTTTGGTGCCCTTGACCTCATTTTCAGGGTCACCGGAGGACTTAAATGACAATTTCTTGTACCAGCAGTATCTCATGAACCAGTAAATGCCATTTCATTAAACTTGCATGGATACATCATTGGGAGTAGCATGAGAGCTGATTAGATTTTGATGACCTTGACCTCATTTTCAAGATTACTGGAGGACTCAGACGACTTTTTTGTACCCATTGTATCTCCTTAACCAATGGATGGAATTTCACTAAACTTGCATGGGTACATAATTGGGATAAGTTTAAGAGCTAATTTTATTTTGGTGACCTTGAACTCATGGACACTGGAAAACTAAGATGGCAGTTTCTTGTACGTACAATACCTCCTGAACCAGAAGATGGTATTGCACCAGACTTGGATGGATACATCATTGAGACTAGCTTAAGAGCTTATCAGATTTTGGTGACCTTGACCTCATTTTCAAGGTCACAGGAGGACTTCGACATGTGAAATTTCACTAGAATTGATATATCACATTAGCCTTTGCCTTGATTTCCACGTCACTTTCATACATATACCTTCGGGACAATCTCAAGAGTTAACTGTATTTTGATGACCTTGACCCCATTTTTAAGGTCAAAAGCTAACTTACAAATGCTTATTTTTTTCTTCAAATGAGTTATACCTTGAGCCGATTGATGGATATTCATCAGACTTGCATCAATATATCGTTGTAACAGGTTTAAGACACAACTCATTCAGCTTGTGGAGGACCTTGGAAGGCAGTTGACTTTGGGAAAACAAACAGATTTAGTTCTTTTGGGCTTCAGCAAAGCCTTTGACAAAGTGAATCACTTGAAATTATAATCTAAACTTTCGATTTTTGGCATTAAGGAAGCAATCTGAAATGAATTAGGCCTTTCTTGATTGGTCGATCTTAAACTGTTGTACTGGATGGGGAGTTTTCAAAAAGGTTCCAGTGAAATTTGGGGGTACCTCAGGGGTCTGTTAGGGGGGCCGGTCCTCTTTCTGTTGTACATAAACGACCTTCTTAAAAAATTACAATCTCAGGCTAGGCCCTTTGCTGGTGATACCGCTGTTTACTTGACTGTATCTGGTTCAGGGGACAGCAGTATACTTAAGTCCGATCTAGACATTCTTCAGAACTGGGAACAAACCTGGTACATGGAGTTTATTCCAAGTAAATGTGCATCAGCTTAGGTCTTAGCTGGAACTCTCACATAAACAGTATAACTCCCAGTGCTAACAGAACTTTAGGTTTTGCAAAAAGGAATGTGAAAGCAAAAAATTAAGAAATCAGAACACTGACATATACTGACATTAGAACCGACAAGATACAGGGCTGATGATAATCCATCCTTATTAGATCTTGTATTGACCAATGAAGAGAATTTGATTGAAAAAAAGTAAAAAGTATGCAAAGACCAGGAACTGAAACAATCAAAATCCAAATCCAGCCCTCAAACCATAGTTGGAAACAACTAAGATTACAAATAATCAAGATACAGAGAACATATGGCCAACCGAGTGAGCAGCTAGTTCCCAAAAGGTGGCCACTCAGCAACCCAAACCGAACCAAAAATAATAAGAACATACATAAGGAAAAACATCACAGAAACTCTGACACCAAAAACAGGCAACAGAGAACCACAACAGAACTACCGCCTTGGAACGGTCAGTAATGAATTACTGGGGGCTTAAATCGATTTTACAGGCCCAACCTCACCCTCAGTTTCTGAAGTGGTACAAAACATTTAGTTGGTTGTTCGGTTCGCATGATCAAGTACATGCCTGGTTTGGGTAAAAGTGACCATCTTCGGCTTTTTTAAATTTTAACTGTTATATAGATTCTTTCCAACATTCTTTCATTAAGTTTAATTTCTTAAAAGGCAATTATGGTGCGTTATCCAAAGATTTGGAGGAAAATGATTGGGACACCGTCTTTGATGGGCTCGGCTTGACTGACTCTTCGAAATCCTTACCGAGAAAATTACCAGATTAGTTGAGAAATATATACCAGTGTTTAAGGTCTCCTTGGGGTTAGATAAGAAGAACCCACATATGAAACAACAATGTCGAAAAGCTATACAGCGGAAACACACTAAATGAAAAATATCAGTAGTGTAAAACACCTACCAATTATGAAATATATAAAGAAGCTAGAAACAGAGTAAGTACAGAAATTCGTAGATCTACGTATGAGTATGACAAAAAGACCTTGCTTCAAAGATAAAGACGGAAACAAAATTATTCTGGAGCTACGTCAAGTCGAAAATGAAGACGAAAACCAAGTTGAGTCAAATAAAATTGCCCAATGGGACTCTAACCAATAATAGTAGCCAAAAAGCAGAAATACTGAATCAACATTTTGCTAGTGTCTTTGTGCAAGAGTGATCAGAAGAACTGCCAGATTTCCATGATTGAAATTTTGAAGAAGAGTTGTTAGACATAGATATCACTGATGAGTTAGTTATTAAAGCTGTTGGGAGGTTAGTCTTCCAAATCCCAAGGCGCGGCAAATATACATCCAACATTAATCAAGGAATGTTGCGATCCACTAATAAAGCCACTTAAGTCCATCTTTATCAAATCTTTAAATGAGTTAGCATTACCTGTCATTTGGAAAAAAGGGAATTCTACAGCAATATATAAAAGTGGGGACAAAACAGAGCTTGGAAATTACAGACCAATCAGCTTAACTTCAGTCCCATGAAAATTGCTTGAGAGGATAACAAGAGATGAGATAATAAATCACATGGACAGATTCGATCTTTTCAGTCAATTCCAACATGGATTTATTTCCGGCAAATCTTGTGTCACCAAGTTGTTGAAATTTTAGACGAAATTACAGAAGTATTAGATCAGGGTGATGATGTGGATATTATATACCTCGATTACTGCAAAGCATTTGACAAGGTGCCCCACAAGCGACTCATGAAAAAGATATGGGGATATGGAATTAGAGAGAAAATTTACGAGTGGATCAAGGAATTTCTTAACAATAGAATCCAGCGAGTTGTGGTTGATGGAAGCTCCTCAGGCTTTAAACCAGTTTTCTCGGGAATACCTCGAGGTAGTGTTTTGGGACCTCTTCTTTTTGTCATCTTTATCAATGATCTGCCAGAGGTAGTTCAAGCAAGCATCAAACTGTTTGCGGATGACTCAAAAATATTCAGAAGAGTTGCAAATTTCGAATAGGTCAGTCGTCTTCAGAGTAGTTTAGATAATGCTGTGGATTGGGCTGAAAAGTGGAAAATGTTCTTTAACCATACGAAACGTCAACATTTACATATTGGGGAAAATTAATCGATTAAAATTATGATATGAAAACAGCCGAGGGTACAGTCACCATTGAGAAAGTTGACAAGAAAAAAGACCTGGGAATCTTCATCAGCATGTCTCTGAACTTCACAGATCACGTAAACAACAAAGTCTCTAAAGCCAGCCAGTTGTTAGGACTCATTTTTAAAACATTTACGTTTAAGGATAAAGAGATGTTTCTGAGCCTGTATAAATCCTGTCCGTGCACACTTAGAATATGACACTAGCATATGGTCTCCTCTCTACAAAAAGGATGCAATATGGGTTGAAAATGTTCAGCGGAGAGCAACCAAGCTGGTAACGGTACTAAGAGATCTAAATTTTTCAGAAAGACTCAAAGTATTTGGCCTATCTACTTTGGAGTACAGAAGATATAGAGCGGACATGCTACAGATGTACAAAATACTAAATGATGTAGATGTAGTTGACAAGCAGAAACTATTTACCTTGTCCACTTATACTGCAACTAGAGGCTATTCTCTTAAAATACTTAAAAAAGATCAAGATTGAAGTTGAGAAGTAACTACTTTAGCAATAGGATTGTTCAAACTTGGAACGACCTTCCAGAATATGTAATAATGTCACCCTCTCTGAACAGTTTCAAAAGTCGGCTAAATAGTTCATAGTATGGGCACCGTGACCCATGTAAATTTAATCCTTGGTGTTATACCCCGGGCGAGAGGATTATAATTGAGAACACCTATTCATATGCGTCTACAGAGGCTGCAGAGCCTTATCTGACGTCGACTATGTAACACGCCTACCAATCGCTCTCATGCGAAACCACGGTTCAGAACGCCAATCCATGAGAGGAGTTTCCGATTTTGCAGAAGGGGAGCCAAAATAGTAAACAAATTTGACATTGGCATAAGGTTTGAGGCATTTATTTTCTCTGAAAACTATTTATGCAAAATATAAGAATGCTATTTTGTCACATATAGATTGTTTCTTCGGCACTTGAAAGGATTAGGCACATGGTCTTGCATTTTTCCAGATATGCATTTAGTACGGTGGAGCATGTGTTCAAGGTCAATCTCGGCGATATATACAAGTAGGAAAAAGTCGCATTCGCCTGCTCGATTTTGAGTCTCTGACCTTGTCAGTCACAAAGAAGTGAACAGAACCACTGTATGCGTGAATTCAAACGTTGGAAGTAGGCTTTCCGTGATGGACAGTTTAGCTTATAGAAAATATACGCATAAACTTGACATCGTCAGGCCGGTTCCGCATGAGATATTAGAAAATATAAGGAATTTTTATGAGAAAGAAAATCAACTTCTGAACAATAATTGCATCAAAACTAACAAGAATTCTGTGATATATCATTGTTTTATACATTGCAGATGACTTCCTGGCTGTTTTAATCCCCGTTTGTCTGTTTTTGAGGCATGCAAAAGGCTTTGAAAGAGGGTTGGCAAAAGGCATAAAAAAGTCAAACGGGGAATTAAAACAGCGTGAAAGTCATCTGCGAAGTACAAAATAATGATTTATCACAGAGTTCATGTTAGTTTTTATTAAATTATTCAGAAACTGTCTTTGTTTCTCATAAAAAATGCTTATATTTTCTATCATCTCATGCGGAACCGGGCTGACGATGCCAAGTTTTTGCGTATATTTTCTTTAAGCTAAACTTTCCATCACGGAAAGCTTACTGTCAACGTTTGGATTCACGCATACAGTAGTTTTATTCAGTTCTTTGCGACTGACAAGGCCAGAGACTCAAAATCAAGCAAGAGAATGCGACTTTTCCCTACATGTATATATCGCCGAGACATGCTCCGCCATACTAAATGCATATCTGGAAAAATGCAAGAACATGTGCCTAATCCTTCCATGTGCCGAACAAACAATCTATATGTGACGAAATAGCATTCTTATATTTTGCATAAACAGTTTCCAGAGAACATAAATACTTCAAACCTTGTGCCGATGTCAAATTTCTTTACTGTTTAGGCTCCCCTTCTGCAAAACTGGAAACTCCTCTCATGGATTGGCGTTCTGAACCGTGGTTTCGCATGTGAGCGATTGGTAGGCGTGATGTAAGAAATGTAAGAAAACATAAAGGTGGATCAAAAACGAGTGCAGAAAAGACCCATTAGCTTGACCTCTAGATAAGATAAAAAAAAATATTTTAAGACGGCATGATATAAAGCAACAAGAAAAATATTAAGCTCTTAAGGGCTTTGACCGTCTCTGTGTAAGAGAAAATACTAGAGAGGCTTATAACAGATAAAATTGTAAAACATATGACAGATAACAAATGTGAATATTCTAGCTTGCATGGTTGCAGAGAAATCTTTAACGAAAAATTTCACCAAAAAGGGGATGGATTGAAGGATGGATGGAAGACAGGTGGACGGACAGATGTAAACCAGTATATCCCCCAACCCCCACCGCCACCAACGCACCCACCCACACTTTTTTCAGAGCAGGTGTATAATCATGAATCACAATGTGAAGATGCTTGCATTTTTGAAATTGTAAAACATCGCCGTTTTTCAGCCCACGTATCGAGCTGCATTATCCCTATTCTCTTGGAACTGGTCATCTTCTTCGTGTAATGTTACATAAACTATCTGGTATACATGTGCTTAAGTATTATCAGCAAACCTTGATATTAATTACTTCTCGCAAGTCGTTGATGAAAATAAGGAAAGGTATTGGACAAAAGACACTACCCTGAGGAATGCCACAGGTCACTTCATCTTCACTTGATCACTGTGCCATTCAGTATTATGTTTTCACGTTGGCCGTCCGTGTGTTTGTCCGTCCGTCCGTAGTTCGTACGTCCGTCTGTCCGCACTTCGTTTCCGTTCGATAATTTAAGTATTTATCAACGGATTTCCCTCAAACTTTGCATATGCATTTGTACCAAGAATGTCTAGCTTGGGATTGTTAATGGGCAAATTTCGATAATTTCTGACAGTTATGGCACTTGTCAATGTACAAAAAATGGTTTCTGGCCTCTAGTTCCTTTACTACTTGGAATATCATGATGAAACCTCACAACAATGATCGAAGTAACAAAAGCTTTGTATGAGCACAGAATTTTATCATGGGGATTAGCTGCCCCTGTCCTGGGGCTATATACATGTATAAAATCATGAAAAATTCCGTATAAAATCAGAGTTTGAAGCAAATTTTCCGAAACTTAAAGCAAATGATCAGATTGATGAAAGCCTCCAGTGATGCTCAAATTTACCCCATGGGAGTTATCTCCCCATGCCCCCGAGCTATATACATGTATAAAATGATGATAAAATCTATATAAATTCATGTGAAACAGATTTTCAGAAATTTACATCAGATGATAGAAGTAATAAAAGCTTCTTGTGGTGATTAAAAATTTGACTATATGCCCCTGCCCCGTGGCCACATGTTTAAAATCACTAAAATAGTATTTTATTAGGATGGCAAGTGATTTATTGGAAGCTTATTATAAGTGATCAGAGTAATGACAAAGAACAGAACATGTCACTAGATTATAATGTCAAGGCCAAAGTGCGCACTTAAACTATGTGAATAGGCTATAATGAAAACATATTTGTGGCATATTCATGTCCGATGACATATTTCTAGTTTCTTTCTCTGCTTACTTTGAATAATGTTTGGTGTAAAATTTTATTTTTTCATATATCTAACACAATCATTTACATACACAATGCATATATAGTGACACACATATATATATATATCTATGAAGGGATCTGAAAAAAGCCCTTTGGCTTATATGAATTAATCTCCCAAGCTTATATGAATTCATCTCCCAAAATGGGAGATGAATGCAATTTTTCGTAACAAATTCACTGGAGTCCTTCAAGGTAGTATGTTCACATTTGGTATACATATTGATAACGACTTATTGTATCGTGAGATTGCTCGGACCCAATCTTATCTGGCTTATTCTTCCTATATTTGTTTCGACTTTCTTTCTCTCCATACTTTGAATAATGAAAATTTTCGTCAAAGATTTCTACATAATCATTGCGAGTTAGGTCAGCTGAATGTGGTATGCAGGTCGATAATGACTTGTTGTATCGTGGGATCAAGAGCCCGCCTTCTCCTGCTTATTCTTTCCTATATGTGTCCCATTTTCTTTCTTTCCTTACTTTGACTAATGTAATTTTCGTACAGATTTCACAGAACCCTTCAAGATATAATGTTCATATTGGTATATACAGATTAATAATGACTTATGTCCTACACGTATTATTTATTTCTCTGTCTTTGCATGTGATTTTTTTCTGTCTGTATATCATAGAAACGGATTAAAGTAGAATATCTGGTATTGGGTATACATATTGAAAATGAGCTCTTTCTCTCTATGCGCTATGTGATGAAAATAACACTATTGTTATAAAACTGTTAAGCGGGGGTATAGTCGGATTCTCCGACATTTCTAATTTAACTCAAAAATACACTATGAAATCAGGTCAAGAAACATTAGTCATCAATAGAGTACAGAGTGAATAAGACCTTGATGTAACAGTAGACAAGGCTCTAAAATTCTCTGATCACATTGACATGACAACAAAATCAAAATTGCTTATAGGAGCCTTCGATTGATTTTCAGCAATTTCACATTTTTGAACAGGGAAACATATAATAATCTGTATAACTCACTTGTGTGTCCCCATCTCGCATATGCAGCTTCAGTCGGTCGGCAATGTACTGAAAATGTTCAACGTAAAGCTACGACATTGGTAAAAAGATGAATCACTCTTAACATACGGTGAAAGATTACAGATCCTAGGAATACCATCATAAGAGTACAGAAGAGAAAGAGCTGACGTAATACAAGGTCATAAACTTCTTCATGACACAGATAAGATAGAGAAAGACAAGCTTCTGTCGTAGTTCCTCAATGTTACATGTTGTTATTTACGCCTGTGTCACTAGCAGTAGCAATATGGTCATCTGAATAGCTGCTCATTCTGCTTTCTGTTTTGTACTGTTTTGTAATTTAAAATAGTAAATATGTAAAATAGATGTTGTTGCTGCTTTCAATTAGGGTAGCAGACTGGTGGACTCTGTTTCTGACTGTCTCAAGAATATGTGAGACGCGGCTCTCATAAAGCACAGCTGTTCACTTTATGTCATTAACTTCTCATCTAAGGTCAAAAAGATGTAAAATCTGAGAGCGCTAATGGCCTGTATCATATTATAGGATCAAGATTTATGAAAAGGAACCTAATTGCATGTGTAAATCAGCTTCTGCATATGCGCAGTCTCTTCGAACTTTTTGTATATACAAATTATGAAATCCGTAGAATCTTGAGACCGTGATAAGTTTGGGCAGATGTGCAAGCTAATGTCAGTAGTTACTGTATACACATGGCTTATGGTGCTTATTCAAGCAATGCCAATTAAGTATCAGCAACACCAGTTTCTTTTACTTCACTAGTTCCATTGCTACATTATGAAATGAATGAAAACATGGATGAATCAATTAAAAATGCCTTGCAGAACATAGGCTATAAAGATAAGATAAGATAAGATATATAAGATAAGATTTATTTTGAGTCGGCAAGTGTCAAACAGTACAACATAAGCTCTGGTGAGCTTTTGAACCGACTATTTAACAAACAAGTGTATAAAATCAACATGTGTAAAGTAGCTGAAAGACGAATGGCATATTTTAGTGATTATATCAAGCTAAAAAATCACATATCATGATTAAAAAGTTGAAGATATAAGACCAAATCAAGAACAAGTTGTGAAAAGATATTTATGTGGCGAAGATGTCTTATTATGCTCTCCCACTGGCAGTGGGAAAAGTCTGACTTTTGAAATTGCCACATTTGTGTCAGAAATATTAAGGCGATGTCAACATTCATAGTTATTTCACCCCTTGTTGCATTCATGCAATACAAAGCTGAGCAGGTTTCTCAAAAAGATGTTCAAGCTTTGTTTCTACAGGATATAGCGTCGCGTCACATACAAAGGATGGCTCACAAATTAACAGGGATGACATACTTAGTTGAAAATCATTACTTAAAGATACCCGTACACATGACGTGCCATCGTTTTATTATTGAATAATGCTGTAGGATTTGCTATTTTTTCTCAGTTTCCAGTCTTTATCCCATTAAAATTGGAAAATTGCTTTGGCTTCTCTCTCCCCCCCCCCCCCCCCCCCCCCCCCACGGCCCCGCCCCTTTGTTAACTCTTTAGCATAGATCTTTTGCCATGAGCTAACTGGCTTGCATTTATTTTTCAAACTTTTAAAGCGCAATATAAAGCATGTTTTTGTAAATGATTTTGCTAGAAAAGCCTTAGATTTCTATTGTTAGTCCTGCAATTTTGGCCAAAATAGCTCGAATTTTAGCCCTATGTTTTTGCCAAGTGCTTGCAAGCCTGTATACTCATACAGGGATGTTTGCATCTGGACCATGGATTAAGAGAGTACCGTGCTTTAGGAACTGGTTTGCAAAAGCAAGCTTAACTATGTCCTTTGCCTGCATGTTCTTTATGTGAGAACCAAGGTTTAAGATTACTGATGTGGGTAAAATAAAGAATATTCATTCATTTGTGTAAAGGTCAAATAGGATGTGATAGTTCAGCTCATAAAATTTAAAAAAAAATGTTCAAGTTAGTTTGTCAAAAAAATAAATTAGCTCCTTCAAGATGACAAAAAAGAAATTGATTTCAGAGGCCAGTGAAAAAAAAAACCTGCCTCCATCAATAATACAAGCACCCTCCGTCCCCCCCCAAACAATATCAAATGTTAACTCTTTAGCATAGATCTTTTGCCATGAGCTTACTGGCTTGCATTCATTATTCAAACTTTCAAAGCGCAATATAAAGCATGTTTTTGTAAATGATTTTGCTAGAAAAACCTTTGATTTCTATTGTTAGTCCTAAAATTTTGGTCAAAATAGCTCTAGTTTTAGCCTTAATTTTTTGCCAAGTACTTGCAAGCCTGTATACTCATACAGGGATGTTTGCATCTGGGCCATGGATTAAGAGAGTACCATGCTTTAGGAACTGGTTTGCAAAAGCAAGCTTAACCATGTCCTTTGCCTGCATGTTCTTTATGTGAGAACCAAGGTGTAAAATTACTGATGTGGATAAAATAAAGAATATTCATTCATGTGTGTAAAAGTCAAAGAGGATGTGATAGTTCAGCTCATAAAATTTAAAAAAAAATATTCAAGTTAGTTTGTCAAAAAAATAAATTAGCTCCTTCAAGATGACAATAAAGAAATTGATTTCAGAGGCCAGTGAAAAAAAAAACCCTGCCTCCATCAATAATACAAGCACCCTTCCTCCCCCCCCCCCCCCCCCCCCCCTCCAACAGTATCAAATGTTAACTCTTTAGCATAGATCTTTTGCCATGACCTTACTGGCTTGCATTCATTTTTCAAACTTTGAAAGCGCAATATGAAGCATGTTTTGTAAATGATTTTGCTAGAAAAACCTTAGATTTCTATTGTTAGTCCTAAAAGTTTGGTCAAAATAGCTCTAGTTTTAGCCTTATTTTTTTGCCAAGTACTTGCAAGCCTGTATACTCATACAGGGATGTTTGCATCTGGACCATGTATTAAGAGAGTACCATGCTTTAGGAACTGGTTTGCAAAAGCAAGCTTAACCATGTCCTTTGCCTGCATGTTCTTTATGTGAGAACCAGGTGTAAAATTACTGATGTGGGTAGTGTAAAATTACTGATGTGGGTAAAATAAAGAATATTCATTCATGTGTGTAAAGATCAAATAGGATGTGATAGTTCAGCTCATAAAATTTTTAAAAAAATGTTCAAGTTAGTTTGTCAAAAAAAAAAATTAGCTCCTTTAAGATGACAATAAAGAAATTGATTTCAGAGGCCAGTGAAAAAAACCCTGCCCCCATCAATAATACAAGCACCCCCTCCCCCCCACCCCCCAACAATATCAAATGTTAACTCTTTAGCATAGATCTTTTGCCATGAGCTTACTGGCTTGCATTCATTTTTCAAACTTTCAAAGCGCAATATAAAGCATGTTTTTGTAAATGATTTTGCTAGAAAAACCTTAGATTTCTATTGTTAGTCCTAAAATTTTGGTCAAAATAGCTCTAGTTTTAGCCCTAATTTCTTGCCAAGTGCTTGCAAGCCTGTATACTCATACAGGGATGTTTGCATCTGGACCATGGATTAAGAGAGTACCATGCTTTAGGAACTGGTTTGCAAAAGCAAGCTAAACCATGTCCTTTGTCTGCATGTTCTTTATGTGAGAACCAAGGTGTAAAATAACTGATGTGGGTAAAATAAAGAATATTCATTCATGTGTGTAAAGGTCAAATAGGATCTGATAGTTCAGTTCATAAAATTAAAAAAAATGTTCAAGTTAGTTTGTTAAAAAAATAAATTAGCTCCTTCAAGATGACAAAAAAGAAATTGTTTTCAGAGGTCAGTGAAAAAAATCCCGCCTCCATCAATAATACCAGCCCCCCCCCCCCCCCCCTACAATATCAAATTGTCGGTCCCTTAGCAGCATAATATTTTTCTCCTTACTTAAAAAACTGGAGCTACATTTGCTTGTCGCCAGTCATCTGATACAGCACCCTGAGCAAGCGACTCATTGTAGTTGAAGGCCAGGACATGAGCAATTTCATAACTACACTCTTTTAATTAACGCCCTAGCACTCAGGCCACCAGGCCCAGATGCCTTATGTATGTTCAGGCTGTTCAACAATTTGGTGACCCCATTTGGGTCAACTGTAATCTCCCCATGGGGGACAATGGACTAATACCTTTGAAGGGGATTTCAGAGTCAGATTCACATGTGAATGCCGACTGAAATTGTCTGGTAAAAATGGTTGCCTTATCAAGAGTGTCAGTTTTCAAGTTCTATTTTCTCAACGTGTGGTTATCCCAAATGCGTCTTAGGATTTTAATTTTACTTTACTGCAGCTGGTGTTGTGCCGTGTGGCGGTCGTGAAACGTCTCCCCGTACATCATCCATACTGCAGATTATATTTTATTTTCGTCCTTTGAGATTAGAGGATATGTTCTGAGGAATCGGAAATTTTAGATTGGTTTAGACTCTTATTCTAGATCATCGTCTTTTATATTATTTGGACCCTTTTTGATACTAGTCAGTCTTTGAATTGACTGCCCAATTAAAATTAAGAAATTACAGTATGCTTTTCTATGGTTTCGTCACCAGATATCGTCAGGGTCACTGAGGAGGTTTATTAGCCGAAACTACGTAGTCTGTCCCATGTTCCTTCTTCTGAATGTGTTCTCTGCTCTCGAAGGAACTCTTTAAGATTTTAATTTTTCTTTAGGGACTTGACAAATGACCAAAACTTTATTACTTTTTCACTTTTCCTAGGACAATCGGGATAAGAGTTATCAGTCTCAAAAGAGAAGGTATTGGAAATATGTTTCCAATATGCATCTCTAATGATCTTCTGAGCATGTCCTCTGAACCGTTTGTAATGGTTCTTAATGTCAGGGCTACTCAATCAAATTAAACCGAGTCTGCTATTTTCTGTTCTTTGATGTATTCCTTGCTTTCAAAGGATCTTACTTTTCAGACCTTATTTACTTCCGAGCACGAAGGTATAGTTTATCTCGTTTTCTGACCAGTTGTTTGATCGAACTATCGATCCAGTTTGTCATTTTCGTCCGAATAAACCTCTCGATAGCCGTTATGATCTCGGACTTAAACTGACCCAGATGTCATTGACTGACAGGTGACTATGATCGGCCGAAAGGAACGAACCCCTAAAACTTGCTAAATGGCCATGAGGACCATCTATATCAGCTCGTTTATAGAGGTAAATCTTAAGCGGCTTGTTGAATACGCTTAGCTTTGATATCGTACTCAACATAAACTATGTCGTGATCGGCCTTGCCGATCGGGGGCATCCTCTTAACTCGATTGACAGGGGATGGGGAATTGGTGAACAGCAGATCTGAGGTCTTATCTCGGCGGGTGTGAATATTTACTACTTGGGACAGGCAGTGCTTTTGAGCAATATCCAAAAGTTGACACTGTATGTCCCCATAATTTAAGTCACCACCAACCAGAACATGAGCATTTTTATTTGACGTAATCCTAGCCAAGGGTTTTTTAAAGGCCTCAAGATAGTCATTCTCAATCTCGATCCGCGTGGGCGATAAAAAGAACCAAGGTACAATGTCCTACATCCAATAATGTTCAGCTTACACCATGTCCTACATCCAATAATGTTCAGCTTACACCAAATATTTTCATATTCGTTGTCCAGTTCCGGAGTTTCCGTACAGAGCAGGTCACGCTTAAATGCAATGAAGACAGCATCATGGGCATCAACAACTCTGTTTTTCCGGATAGCTTCAAAGGAGTCTGGAAAAAATTCTGAGTTTTTAATATCAGGGGTTAACCAAGACTCATTCCCTAAGATGGTGTCTGGTTTTGCCGAGTCGATAACAGTATGAATTTCAGCCTTTTTATTCTTAATAGACCTTTATCAAGATTCTCAGGGGATGATCTTAAGGACCGCTTTATTGGTCCTCGACTTAGCTTCTTTGGACTGCTGCACTATCGGCGAATAAGCTGCATTTGGAGGGGGTATATTGTCTGGTACCGGACTCTCAGGTTGTGACAGTGATGATAAAGACTCAAATTTGTTAGATACCTCTAATGAAGCTGTAGTATCAAACAAAGATGTGGAAAAAAAATGGCATTCCACATCGTATGCATTCAAAAGATAGATAGTTCAACACAAACTCAACCAAATACCCTAATTGATGACAACCAATTAAAAAACACTAAACTTTCAGAAATAAGATCAAAAGAGACTAAGTTGAAAAAATGGGAGGAAGAACTTAAAATAAAGAGAGAATTAAGCTTGAAACTTATACTAAAAAGTTAGAAGCCAGAAATGGTGAATTGGAACTGTTAATGAAAACGCTACAAGGCAAATTAGATACAGGATCGCAAGACAACATAACTTCCAATATTGGAATCCCAAATAATGACTCAAAGGTCAGTGTTAACTCAGATATAGCATCTAATCTACAGTCCCGTATTCAACAAGTATGCAACAGAGTGACAGATATTGTCATGAAGCAGATAGATAAACAGTTATGTAAATCAGAGCAGAACTTGGACAATTCAGATAATGTAACAGAACCGAACTCTTTAAATATAGAATCTGACTATTTAAATATAGAATCTCCGTGCAGTAAGGGTCAGCCCTGAAACTGAGAACAACTTGGCGGTGCGATGGAAAAACAGAGTTGCAGAGTACCATTAAGTGATGTGAATGGTTGTGATCAAGAGTTTATGCTTGTGAAGCAAGATAACCTCCCAAAAATTCTCACTGGCCCTCCCTTGCAGTGTTGTAAAGTGCCAATCAAGCAGTCATGTGTAATTGAGAATAATAGACAGGCAGTCTCTTATAAGATGGCCCATAGAAATAGACATTCCAATAGACAGCAAATCTCAGAGACAGTCAGTAAATTCCCAAAACAGGTTCAGTGCAGAGCTGAAAATAAAGTAAACTCGGCTAAATACAGGGTAGGAAATGTGTCGTCAAGTGAGATACGCAGTTCTAGTATAGTTCAAAATGAGAGACAAGGTATAGAGAAGGATGTACAGACTGGTAATTCACCAAGGGATGTGGCAGAAAACTCTTTTTTAGGCGAGGGAGAGACAATTATAGACTTGAAATAACATCAATTGAAAATGAAAGAAATGTAAATAAAGATATTAACATTGTGTCATTCAATTGTAAAAATGTGAAGACTAGTGTCCAGGCTATCAATGAACTTTTTAAAACTAAACAGAGTGTTGTTCTACAAGAGCATTGGCTCTTTCAGTGTCAATTATCAACCTTAGGAGAAATCGGGCCACATATCTTGTATGCTGGCAAAGAGACAGATATAAGAGATCCAATTCAACCAACACAGATGCCACGTGGCTATGGTGGAGTGGCCGTATTGTGGCACTCAAGTATTGACCATCTTATTAACCTTTGGATGATGCTGGTGAACGGATTCAGTGTGTTGAAGTCCTAATTCCAGGCAGCAAAAAGTTTATGGTAATTTCTGCATATCTCCCAACAAAAGGAGGAGCTGAGAGTGTTATGGACTATCAGGACTGCGTAGATCAGTTGTATGAACTTTATCAAAAATATCAATATTCACACCATATAATTGTGGGTGGTGACCTGAATGAGGATCTCTCACCCAGTGGCAAACCGAGCAAGAGGCGTGACTATCTTGTCAACTTGATAGATAAAGTGCAGTTTAAATATGTATGTTCTGGAAAAACATTTATTAATTCAAATGGAGTTGATTGCTCTGAAATAGATTACTTTTTGATAAAGTGTCCAGATAGTTTAGTCACAGGTGATAAAGAAATTCTCCATCTATATAGTAACGTTTCGGACCATTACCCAATACGTACCCGGATACGGTGTCCAGTTGAAAACAAAAGTAGTAATAAGAAAGACAGTGTAAAGTCTATTTATACTAATGTTAACTGGAAGAAAGTTGACAAGGATACTTACCAGTCACTTGTTGAGGAGCGGTTGGGGGAGAGAAGTTCTTCAGAGTACCTCAACAAAGAAAATATTGATTCTATAGTTATGAATGTAACAAGTGCTTTGAAAGAAGCGGCAGATAAATCTTGTAAAACTACAAAAAAGTGGACATCTAAACCAAAATTAAAAGTTTGGAATGCAGATATATCCTTGAATCTGCAAGCATTGCGTGAATCATACAAAATTTGGTTATCTCAGGGGAAACCAAGTGATAAAGATAACTTCTACCTGTTACGTAAAAAGGAGTGTAAGAAACAGTTCAGAAAAAGTTATCGGCAAGAATTAGCACGAAAAGAACGACAAGAGAGACTATCTATCATAAATACCCGAACTAGAGACCCAAAACTTTTTCATAGGCTTATTAATCAGCAAAGAAAGAAAGGATTAAATTTCATAGCAGATCTAAATGTGGGAGACAATCACTACACTGGATGTGATCAGGTATTAAAAGGATTTAAAGAACATTTTGAAACTTTGGCAAAGCAGAAAGTTAATGAAGATTTTGATCAGGACTATCATAAAATGGTGGAGTTTGAATTTGAAAATATTAGAAATATGGTTTCTGATAGAACTATTGAACCTGTGTCATCTCAAGAGCTGAAAAAAGCCATGGAATGTACAAATAAAGGAAAGTCAGCAGATTATTATGGCTTAAGTATTGAAAATATACTTTATGCTGGTGACTATTTTGAAAGTTATTTACTAAGTATTATTAACTGTATTTTTGGAAATGGTGTGATCTCTGACAGTCTGAAGGTTGGTCTCCTTACCCCTATTTTTAAGAATAAAGGTGAGAAAACTAACTCGTCAAATTATCGTGGAATAACAGTTCTACCCGTCATTGGGAAGATTATAGAAGCAGTTATTCGTAACAGAATACGGTCCGAGGTAGAAAATGCTCAGAATCCGAGTCAACGAGGTTTTACAGCTAAAACATCACCTTTGAATGCTTCACTTGTCCTGGAAGAAATTATGAGAGAAAGTAAAGATTCAGGAGAGTCAGTATACTTTATATTTCTGGACGCTAAATCAGCTTTGACCATTAATCACAAACATCTGATGAGACGTTTATACCATATTGGAGTACAAGATCAGCATTGGTCATTAATCAACAGCATGCACCACCAAGCTACAAGTGTGGTGAAGTGGGCAGGAGATAGATCTGTTCCCTTCTTTGTGGAGCAGGGAGTTCGACAAGGCGGTATTTTAAGCGCAGATCTATACAAGGTCTATGTTAATCCTTTGCTTAACAGATTAGGTGAATCAGACGTTGGTTTTAGGATTGGAAACATTTGCTGTAATTCTACAGCTTGTGCAGATGATCTTACAGTGAATAGTATAAAGGGTCATGATGCCCAGATTTTGACAAATATTGCTCTTGACTTTTCGCATATGGAACGATATGAATTACAAGCTTTAAAAAGTGTAGCCTTGAAAGTCACCCCTCTCTCGAAGAAGAGTGAAGATTCTGAAACATATGAATTTGAAATGGGCGGTGTCAATATTCCCAATGTATCAACTGCAACACATCTTGGCGTTAAAAGAGCCACAACTATTTCTAAGACTGCAGAAGAGAATATACAGTATAACATAACTAAAGCTAGTAGGACGGTTTATAGTCTTTTATCTACTGGACTGCATGGTCAGAATGGACTGGATCCACTGACATCATTACATATCATCAAGATCTACATTCTACCGGTGTTGCTCTATGGACTTGAGGTGATATTACCTAATAGAACTTTGAACGATTGGAAGTTTATCAAAAGAAGCTCCTGAAACGTGTCTTATCTGTTCCGATCAATACACCAGATGTAGCTATTTTTATTTTGTCTGGATTCTTGCCTGTTGAGGCACAGATTCATAAAAAAGCTCTCATATTTTTTAACAATGTATGTCATCAAAGTGAAACATCAGTAGAAAAACAGTTAGCGGTTAGGCAAACAACAGTAAAAACACTAAAGAGTAGAAGCTGGTTCATGGACATAAAGAAACTCCTGTGGAAATACGACCTTGGTGAAATAGAAGAATACTTGGAAACTCCTACACCAAAATTTAAATGGAAAGTTAAAGTTAACAAGGCACTTCACAGTTATTGGAAGAAGTGTATCGTAAGTCGTGCAGCTTTATACAGTACATTGACATTTCTGAATTGTAAGAAGTATCAACCAGGTGTATTACATCCTGTGTTACAAATTGAGCCAAATTCAACAAGAGACATTTCTCGAATCTCAACTTAACTTAAGCTGTTATGCGGAGTCTATATACTACAGTCTACAAGAGCAGCATTTAATCAGAATGGAGTAAACCCAACATGTCAGTTATGTTGCATGGAACCAGAAACTTTGGATCACTTTATATTAAACTGCCCAGTGTTATCTACAATCAGAGATCCAATTATTAATGATATTACCTATGAATTTCACAAGCTGAAAGGTGATACTAACTTTTTGGACTTGGATATAAATTACCAGTTGAATATTATTCTAGACTGTACATTTTTGTTGGATTATGAAAGCTCTACAGATGCCCTTAATCTTCAATCATTGGAAATCCAGAACAGAAGATTACTGCATAATTTACACTGTGCTAGATACAGAATGTTAAGGGAAATCCCCACTAGGCAGAGATAGGGTCTTGATACCCACTGTACATACTGCAAAAATCTTAGTTAGTTGGCAAGTTGTGGTGGAGATGTATACGAGATTAAATAAAACATCACCTACGTAGAACTCTACGGTTGTCCTATGGAATTAGGGACATAACGGACCACGGACAAAACGGACCACGGACAAAACGGACCATGCTTGGGACAAAACGGACCACGTTCAAGACAAAACGGACCACGTTCAGGACAAAACGGACCACGTTTAAGGACAAAACGGACCACGTTCAGACCGTCCGTTAACCTTGAGAAAGCATGTTTCATTTTAGTTGTAACACTAATAAAGCAACTTGCAAGCTTAAAAGATAAAAAATAGTACCCCTGTATGAGGGTCTCAATGGGGTTTACTGATTAGCGAATTTTGGCCCAAAAATTACTGATTAGCGGAATTTGAGAGGAAATTTTACCGGTTAGCGGCGTCGCCTATACTAAGCGATTAACGGAATCGGCAGAAAAATATACTGATTACCGAAATTTGGGTGAAAAAATACCGGTTAGCGGCGTCACGTGCGGTTAGCGGTTACCGGAATCAGCGAAAAATTGTAATTAGTCCACTCTTATTTTACAGTATGGCCTCACAAATGTTAAAAATCGCGGTTGCATTCCCATAAAAGTGGGCTTCAAGGGGGTCTGAATTACATAAGCATGTTCATGTGCTGTGATTCTAGGGCTACATGGAATATGTATTTGCAGTTATGTATATACACCAGTGGTTATGATACTCAGTATAATAAAATCATGACGGATCACAAGACCAAAATGTCTTATTAGTCAGTGCTTTAGTAGATTTTGGACTCATTCTAGACTGACTTCTATTTACAGCAGCTAAAATTTGACAATTTAGATCAAGATCATGTCCTGCTTATCCTGCAAGACTTAATAAATTGCTACATTGCATGCCATTACAATTTTTGTTAAACATATGCACACTCTCTGTTTTAGCCTATGTGAGAAGGGGATTTTGTCAGGTTATATTGCATGCATTTCTTTAAACATCAACTTGGGATAAAAAAATAACATGATACTAAGTCAGTAGTCTTCAAAGTATGCATCACTGACATAAGTAGATGGAACGGTTGCGGTCATCACTGACATAAGGTAGAGGGAACGGTTGTGTTATGTAATTTTGGAGATTTGGCCAAAAAATTACTGATTACTGATTTTTGCCCTTAATTTTTACTGATTACAGATTTTTGGGCTGACAATTTTACTGATTACTGATTTCAGAGGTACCCCATTGAGACCCTCCTGTATCAACGTATTGAATTAATACGCTGTTGCGACATTCAAAGGTAATTTAGATCATGAACAGTAGTCAAAGAATTGTGACCATTTAACATTGTCTTTGGTAATTACATACTCTTTAATCTTTTAACTGGTCCCTATTAATGGTCTGGTTTGTCTTCTAGTGTGGTCTGTCTGGTCCTGAAACGTGGTCCGTTTTGTCTTGAAACATGGTCCGTTTTGTCCTAACCATGGTCCGTTTTGTCTGGTCCGTTTTGTCCATGGTCCGTTTTGTCCGAGTACCGTCCTATAAAGGATGTAAAGATTGAAGATAACAGATAACAGAGATTCCCATGCAATGTTCATGCAATGAACTGTGAGAATATGGAGTCGGTATTCCTGCCTAACCATTTTTGGTAGTACTGCGTGCAAATAAAAATATGACACAGTAGTGTAGTGAGGCGCCACAGTTGAGTGGTTAGAGTGACTCGGTTATGGTGCAGAAAGTTGCCGGAAGGTCGTGAGTTCGCGTCTCACCGTCGCCATCCGACGACTGGAAAACTCTCTCTGTCAGCCCAGTAGTAAATCATTTAATGGGTACCTTTTCGAATCAGGGAATGATATGGCATCGAAAAGAGAGAGATGGGCTCCGCCTTTCATAAGCTGTGCCCAAGATACAGTGGGTCTCTAACCCCCACTGCCCATACGGCTATTAGGCTATGGGAAACCTTTACCTTTTAGTGTAGTGTAGTAGTAATTTAAAACTTACTCTACGTCAAGACGACGGTGCCTCGCTAAACAATCGGGGGAACACTACGAATCACCATCAACAACAACAACAACGGTGGCTGGTTAGGTCAAGTAAGTCAAGTCAAGTCAAGTAAAATTTATTTAACGTCGGTGCAATTACAACATGTTAACACAAGCTCCTAGGAGCTTTTTCTACCGACTAACAAAGATAAAATATCACAGAAAAAATATACATCACAGCACATGCATGAAGAAACTTAAAAATAATAATAAAATAATAATAATATTAGAAAAGAAGAAGCACTTGGGATGTATTGCACTATAAACAAGGTTCTGGAAAAGGATAAAAATATTAAGTTATCTCTGACCTTATCTCTGCGGAATAGCTTGGGTCGAAAAGGGGGACGAAAGGGGGAAGGGAAACAGGGATCCTAGGAGACTTACAAAGCCATCTGTCTAGGAGCCTTAAGCGAAAGACGAAAATGGTTCCCAAGATAGATCACAGAGATAGGCCAATAAAACTGTAACTAAAATATTCAAACTACGAATAGGGTGGGTTGAAAAGCCCATTTCCAAGAGAACAGGTTTGGTTACTTACATAAGGCACATTTACAAACTGCGCCATTCCAGGACTTAATGAACTGTCTAAAATTATTAAAGGAAGTAATCTTACGTGCATCTTCCGGTAAGGAATTCCAGAGATTTGCTGCCTGGAATCTGAAGCTGTTTGTACCATACCTTGCACTCTTGGTTCTGGGTTTTTCAAGGAGCCTGGTGTACCTGAAATTATAAGAAGTGTCTTTAATACTTATAAAATCCTGAAGGTATTGAGGTGATTGGCCATAAACAATTTTGAAGGTTTCTATGGCCATTGTTCTTAGTCTTGACAGGTGAAGAGTGCTGGTTCCAGCCTTTAAGATTAGCTCTTCATAGCTAGATTGAAAATCTTGGAAAACAAATTTTAAAGCTCTGTAATTAATTCTTTCCAGTTTTTCTGTGTTTGCTTTTGAACAAAAATGCCAGATTAACGGACAAAAGTTAAAAATAGACATTATGAAAGCATGGTATACTGCTTTTCTGGATTCAAAGTTTAGGTACTGTCCAATGCGTTTCAGGACATTAATCTGCTAAGATGCTTTTTTACACATAGCAGAAGGTGCGGTACAGTGCGGTACAAGGTTTTCCTAATAGCCGCAGTTTCTTGTCTTTTCGGTTCGGCTTAGTTTTATTTCCCGCCTAATGTGTCTTTTCGGTTCGGCTCAGTTTTTTTCCCGCCTAATTTCCGAAAGGTCCCGGATTTCGATGTTGCACATGCGTAATAAATAATCGAGACAGAAGCGGTTTAAAGGGGCATAGAAAATCTTGACTTTTACGTTTATTTTTGAAATTTTTAAGTAAACTAGATATCCGACTGCGTTAAACTCAACATCAGGTATGCATTGGAGTATTTCCATTGATATGACCATAATGTTTTCGTTAGAAAGCTGAGGTTGCACATATTTTTTTTCGCAAGAATAAAACAAAGATGGCGGCAAAAATGAGTGTACTGTCTGTAACATTGAAGCTCTCCCCTAGATATACCATGTCGTGAAACGGAAGTGTTCTCCATACGGAAGACGCTATGGAAGATAAAGCCGGGTTGCGGCTTTATGATTTCAGGAATAGACTTACTCATTTTATAGGGGCAAGCTAGGCCCCTAAAAATTGAAAATTATGGAGCCCAGCCAGTAATATATGTGGGGGCCCACTTTTAAAACGTGAGAATGAGGAGAATGTAGATGACATACTGGTTGTTAGCGTTCTGTGTTGTGAATATATTCTGAAAAGAAAAAATTCTCGTAGTTTGCATTATAAATGTGGATCATCGTGAAACATCAGGGATGTATTGCCACATGATACGCGAAAAATGTACAAATAGTCAAAATTTTGAGCTGTCAAATGGACCAGACATTTTCTGGTTTACGCTACAGGCTTTATTCTGAACGAGAGTTTACGTTGCCCCTGAAATCAGTTTGCGTATGATTTGTTGTTCTAAGCCGTTACAGGCAGTATAGTCTCTGCTGGTGATTTTCTCTATGTGGTTTTTTGTCGGTTACTAGAAATACCGGAATACAGTTAATTACCGGAATATACCGGAATATACCAAAATACACATTATTGTTTACCGAAATACACATTATTTTGACCAAAATATAAATAATCTTATTTAAAATATGTCATTATATATTTGCTTCATGTAAATGCTGGCAAGTGACTGACCCCTACAAAGGCCCAAACCAGCTTGCAATCTGCACAGTGATACCTATCCAATACCCATACTTTGGTCCATTTACTCAGAATCAGAATACTGATACTCTCGATCACTATCAAAAAAGAAAAAAAAGCTAATACTCAGATGGAAATGATATTTATTTCATTTATTCTTAAGTTTATTTTGATAATATAAATGTATATTTTAGTGTATTCCGGTATATTTCGGTAATAAGGTAGATTCCGGTAATTCTAGTAACCTGTTTTTTGTCGCAAAGGTAGTTTTTCTTATTGTTCTTAGAATGTATTATGTTTGGTCTGAAAATGTAGGTTTAGGAATTTGCTGGATGCTGTAAAACATAGTGGAACCGTCCAATCTCTTCCAGAAATTGACAGTTGTTTTGGTGATCTGAATATCCAACTTACTGTTTGAAGTCTAGTTTGGTTATGCCCAATTGAGTCTGAAGGTTGTGTAAGAGACGTAGTCTTCAGTGATTTTTTTTACCCCTGCGTCCTGCGTCCTAGACGCATAATTTTCCCAGAGGATGCAAAATATTTCCTTGGCTGCGTTCCGGGACGCATAAAAATAGCCGATCGGTAGTCCAACTTCCGATTTCGGCTTCGTTTACAAAGCTACTTTCGTTTTAAGAATATAGCAACGGTGCATTAGCAGATTGTTATATTACTGGTAAAAAACAGTACCATAGTCTTTCCTACTCCCGCTAAATACCGAAGTCTACCTGTAATACCAATAATCAATAGTAGTTGTCCAGTACCGGAGGAACATAGTATTATCGACCACGGTGATGTCTTTTATCTAAGTGCAAACTTTCATCAATACACCGGGTCAATAAGTAATCATGTCTCCGAAAAAAACTTGATTCAAAGCAGCAAACATTATTTGGTCTTCTTGGGCAAGACAAAACACGCAAGGCCAGATGTTGCAGATCATGATGCGACCGATCAAACTTCCGAATCCGAAATGACAACGGATGTCTCCAAATCCAATACGCTGCCTGACAATGAGACAACAGGTGATTTCTTTTATTCCTGTGACCACAGGAGCTTGATGTTGGTTATTTTTTTACTTATAGGGCTTGTCCTTTGAAGCCCTTTAAGTTTGGGGTGCAGAGAAAATAGTGCTTTTGCATCCCAGTAAAGATTCAAACCCTTGAGCTTGGGATGCAAAGATTTTAGGTCTTGTGAGTCCTGGGACTCAAAGAAGGAGATTTGTAAAAAAATCACTGGTCTTGCATCTTGTTGTTAAAGCGCTTGCTTGCCAGTCGCTTTCCGATTATTCTTTTCTTAAAGTACGGCAAATTCTCATTTAGTTTGAACAGTTAAAAAATAAATACTGATCGGGGTGTTCGAACTATTAGAAATTGCCGGTCATGAAAATATTTGTTCGAACTATTTGAATTGCCGATTTCCAGGGAAAAACGATCTCATGTCATGTCGCAAATTATATCTCGTACCTCTCAGTATTAAATATATCTCATTATGCATGTATTGCATTCTCTTCATCCCTTTTCAATACTCCAAATAATGTTCCGAAAGAAAGACAAATATTTCAACTCATTTTACGATGACCTAATGTTGTTTAAACACGTCAGGTAAGTTTGTCAGTGGCCTGGCTATTTATTCACCGCAAGCGGCCTGCTTCAATTTCACGGGCTTCTATCAATAACACACCAGGGATACAAACTAACTCATTTTTCATAGGAGCAAGCTGGGCCCCTGAAAACTAGTCGCCCAGCCAGAAATTTAGGGGCCCACATTTAAAACGTGAGAATCTTTTATTCAGAATCTGCGCGGGAATTGCACCGTTTCCGTAGGCTTTGAAGTAAACCCTCCTTTCTTCAGGGTTTTGCTTCCTTTGAGCAATCGGGTGTGAAACACTAGGGATGTATCACCACATTACGCTCAAAAAATGCATAAATGGCTAAGATTTTTAGCTGCCAAATCTATCTGTCTGTCTATCTTGCATTACGAGGAGGCGGCCATGTTGTTTTCTCGATAGTGAGTAAAATCCAACACACAAACTGACGGAACACCGAATATTCTTACCAGATGTTGGCGCGGAAGTTAGCAATACTCTTCAAGGGGACGGATTTTACTCCAAGCCGAAAACATGCCAGACACTCGCCGACAGCTCACGATCGCAAACTGGGCAACTGTCATTTTAATTTTTGGCGCCCAGCTGATTTTTTACTCGCAGTGGGCGACCGCTAGTCTGTATCCCTGCACACACAGTCTAACTCTGGAAGATGTGGTCCTTTTGATCTTCACCATTTCTGTCTGCCCTTTATAATGTCCAAGGGTGCAGAACTATTGGCAACGTGTCATGAAAAAGGTACCGTTTTACATGTGGGAACAGCAAAGCCTATTCCAGTCTGCGCATCTGAAAATGATTATTGTGCAAACTATCGGTGAATCCTGGAGATTTGTAAGACTGGTCACTGTTCGCAAATGCGTGGTATGATGCAAGTGTTTGCTGATCGGTTGTGTCCTGAGGCCCTTTTGAGACGCCCAAACCAGCTATGCCAGTGATAAACCTATCTGGCTACTGCGAACTTTGTTTCAGTGCACAGACCATGCATATGCGCAGGCTGGTCGCTGCTTTCAGTTTGGGAATGTATTCGGACTGATTTTGTTTGGAAAGAAGAGTTCATCGTTAGGGGTGCGCGATATTACCGGTATACCAGCAAATCGTGATTCAAAATTCCCACGATACGAATCACGATAAGTTTGGCCATACCGGTACGCTCGGTAAATTTTGGTAGTTTCTGGACATTCTCGTGAAAACGTTTTATATGCTTGTAATTAACAGTTTCCTTTTCATTTTGTTCGTGTTTTTCTCCAAATATTCCTTTTCATGAAACGGATCTAGGTAGTTGAGTCAATTACAGCTGATAGTCTTTAAAAACAGGTTTTGATTGTTTACTTTTGCCGGAGTCTCGCTTCCTCTTTTGTCTTTTATCTCCGTAATGTTCACCCACAAAAACAGATGTAAACAAAAGTTACCGTGATTGTAGGTAATAATGTCCAGTTTAATCCTTTTGTCAGTATCCAATTGATCCTGTCACTCCAATGGAATATCATTTTGACACATATTCCCATTCATAACTTAAATATTCAAACTTTTTTTTGTGTGTGTATGTATGTTAGTACATTTTCACTTACGGGAAGTTTATTTTGTTGACATACACTGAAGATCCTGATCACACTGCTTCAAGGAGCTGTCTGATTTGGGTGTACAACATTTACTCAGCAATAACTGTCCGATTATTTAGTGTATCTCCTTTTCATGTCACCGATAAAATAATTCACCTAGACTTTAGACACGTGTCAATTCCTTTGATCTTTGATGACAACTGGTGTTGAAAATCTGCATGCTTTTTTCATTCTCGCCTTGGGGCAAAACCAGGGCTCGAAATTTCCACTCGTCCGCTCGTATTTACGAGTAGATGGTCAGTAAGGGCGAGTGGAAATTGTCACTGACTTGCCCTGCTGGACGAGTAGGTTTTTCCTCCATGAAAATTGTCTAATCATGCCGTTCAGGAAAAGCACTTTATAAATGGATCAAATTACAGAAACAAAAATTGACTGTAACGCAAAAAGCATGAAATCCCATAGAGTTCTACATCGTGTTGTCTAAAAAATGAAAACGGAAATGGCAAACTGTAAATAGACAGTGCGCATGCGCATATCGAACATTGACCCGATGAGGATTTGCACCAACGCGGTTTCGCCTAAGTTGTTTGCGCTTTATAATTGCATGATTACAAATGCATAATCCAACTCAAATAGTTGTATAGGACATTATTTTCATGTCCTCTCTTGAAAAAGTAAGCAGAAAAAAAATCTACTTTGGTGCAGAAATCTTTATAAACGAAACCTCTTTGTACGATCCTGAATTGGG
This sequence comes from Ctena decussata, assembly GCA_963989385.1. Taxonomy (NCBI): domain Eukaryota; kingdom Metazoa; phylum Mollusca; class Bivalvia; order Lucinida; family Lucinidae; genus Ctena; species Ctena decussata. The sequence goes on along the minus strand of OZ022504.1, from coordinate 38,766,753 downwards.
ACGAAACCATATTATCTACGGAAAGTACCGGAAATAACCGAGTGAAAATGAAAGTGAAAGTAGAATACGGACGAGTAGATTTTTGAAAGGACGAGTAAATATTTGAAAGCACTTGCCCTGCAGGACAAGTACGTTCCAAAATTTTTTTCGAGCCCTGGGCAAAACTGGGTCAGAGCAGAATAACAAATAAGTCATGAATGCATTAGATGCATGGTCACTAGGGTCATGTCAGTAAATAAGTCAATTAGTAAAATAAAATGAGATCGCAGACTTGTAACAGTTGTATTGTAATAAAGTACATAAGCTGGGTTTTAAGCTGGGTTTTTTTTGGTGTTAAAATAAACAGGTATAGAATGGGATGTTCATTTTTAATAAAAGACAGAAGCAAACAACACAGTAAAAGCAAGAAACATGGAAGTACGAACTGAAGAAGAATTTGCGATATATCGTGATACATATCCCGATACAGACCAGTGTATCATGATATATCGTGATACGTTTTTCAGTGGCGATACCCATCCCTATTCGTCGTTATGACAATTCATTTCTTTTGCAACAAGGATTTCTCATGTGTCCATGTTGTTAAGATCAGTCTAAGGGACATAATTTGGTTATTCACTATTTATTATCTACCTTTATCTACTGTGATGTCATGGACGTCTTGTAAACGATGTAACGTCATCATGAGTTGTTATGTGGATCTGAATGTGTTAATAAATGAGTTGCTGATCTGACAATGTAATAGTGTTTATCACATGTATCTTTCCCAAATGCACTTTAGCGCACGTGCTCATTTTCCGCTTTGCTCTGAGAAATGGCGTCTTATCGCATGTGCGAAAAGCAAAGACTCAGTTCAGCATGCGCACCCCGCAACCTCATAACTTTGTATGCTCGATCCTTCTCCTGTCAACGTACATTCCATTGTTGATGCAGATAGAGAAGACGCTAATCAGACGGCGCAGATGTGTAGGCTGATCAGAGTCTTTGCTGTTTGCACTCGTAACACTTCAGCCAACTCAGGGAACACACTAGCCCAAAAATTTAGGGAGAAATGACTTCTCCCTACCGGAAAAATAGGGAGAAGTTTTCTGAAAACAGGGAGAAGTTTGAATTAGGTACAGAAATGCTTTTCAGTGTTCCAAATACACATAGACTGAAATGACAGACCAACAAGCTCCAATCAACATATCAGGGCTAACACTATAAACTTTTCAAATTTTGGAAGTTTATACTTCCATGATGTCAATTGTGGACGTCTGGAAAGATTTTTTTGGAAGTCTGAAGTTTTGAGGAATGACTTGACACATTACTATCCTTTCTCCCATTCTATTGAACTTATTGGTTCTACCCCATTGTGTGCGAATAAGGAATAACGATGACCAGTGACCTATATATATATTTATAGGTCACTGGGATGACGCAGGGAAGCCTGAGTATCTGTGCATTCCTGTTTGTTTAAACAATCCATAAATCAGGAGTATTCTGAAAACTGACGACTCGAACCAGTTTTGATGTCTGCTCTGCCTGTTTTTACTATTACCGTATAATTACGGTACCCAGATTGCATAACTATTCACGCTAGAATGGGCCGTGTCGCAAATACTGTGACTAACGGAACGTATCAAGGAAGTATTCGGTTGTCGCTAGGTAGACGTTCCTGATACAGGTAAGCTGCGAACAGGAAAAAACCGGTCTGACAGGTTTTATTGCGCAGGCTGATATAAGTAACATTTGTCAGTGTGTGTGTGTGTGTACTGAGGTGTCCTTATCCATCTCAAGGATAATCGGCACGCTTATATACACCGCGGCGTCTTCTAATCTACACCTCAAAGACAGAACGTGTATTGGTCTGACCCATAAATCAGCTAGTATTTCCGTACCGACGCTAGTATTACACCTAACAATTAGGTAGACCCTGATCAGAATGTGTTATTTTCGCTGTTTTTGGAAAATGGTGAAATTGACGCTTTCGTTATCGTATTTAAATTGTTCCATTCGAAACAGTGTATATATTACAAGAGCCTAGACCATAATGCGTCGGGAATTAGTATGAACAGTGTCTCTACGTGTAGGATCTACACTGCTCGCTGTTCGCAGAGGAAGTTAATCGTATTCCTAGAGACTCCATTTCCAACAGAATAGACCATGACAAGTCCATTGTTTAAAAGGCAAAAGTTAACATGAATTTTGAACTCGTAAGAACTGCAGTTAGCTTGTGTGATAACATTCTCATTCACAAACTTTTCGCGGTTGGTCAGTTCTTCATTCTATGCCAACGCAGTGCTGGCAACTCGCAAGTTTTATGTGGTGGCCCAAAAGCTTAGCAGGCCGAACTTTCAGTGGCCCAAATTATCCACTAACTAAAGTTCCCATTCATTTAGTATTGTCAGAAAGGTAAATTTGGGCCACTAAAGGTCATATTTTGGAAATTTCTGGTAGCCCGAAACAAAAATAAGGAGCATATGGCCACTGGCCGTTTCCAGCACTGCCTACGTGCACTGATTAACTATGTCGAATCAGACATGTGCGTCGGAGGATCTTCAAAGACAAAGACAGCTTTTTAGAGTGGCCGAAAAAATCAATAGCTGACAGATAAAATTCATAAAATATCTGAGCCGTAACACCCAAACCAGTATTATGTATACATGCAGAGACTGTCATAGTCTACTTAAGCTTTTATATATTTGGTGCCTTCAGATGCCTCCGTTTTTTTGTTTGTATTTTTAAGCGAAGACATTGACCAGACTGCAAACATGCGCTTGCTGGTCTAAACATTGGCGTTCGTACTTCAATTAAGCTCCTTTTCGCGGTCGCTCAGTTGATAGACGCAATGCCCGTATCGTTGTTAATTTGTGCCACACCATGTCATCGAAAACGTGTGAAGGATTAAAAGTTTATTATACCGCCTTAGGTGCTGATTTTGACGTGAATATCGGTAAGAAAGACAATTACCGCATGAAGAAAAAGATTTGCGCCGAAATTTTAGGGCGAAGTTTTCTTCGCCCGGAAGACTTTCGAGGGTGACATCGGGCATGCCAGGGCGACCACGTAGCTCCAGTCGCCTAAAAACGACATCCCTGCAACTCCGTAATCTTAATTAGTAGCGTAAATATCGGCGAGGATGCCCGATTTGCTTTTAGACCGATAGAGCTGCTCTCTTTGCACATTGCGTCGGGAAAACAAAACTGAAAACACTTGAAAAGTTTGGCATGCTTTTTTGTGAAATTCACGATATATTTTTGTGTTCGAAGTATTAAAAATTCAAATGCATAGAAAAATCCACTGTTCGAACTAAATGAGAAAATTTTGAGGAGCAGTTTGAAGATGAGTTTAGGTGTTCGAACTGCTAGGGTGTTCGAACTAATAGAGAATTTACCGTAAGCGTCACACCGACTTGTGGGTTGTGCTTATTTAAATAGTTTGGTAGTGGGCGAACTTTAACTAATAGCCTGTAATATGCTGTTAGCAACCCCAGCAGATTGGCAAGTCAGTTCAGAATTGGACAAAAAAAAAAAACACTTCTGGGTACCTGGCCCTTAACTTGATCTGTACTGAAATCAATATAAGAAAGAGCATGGATTAGCTTGATGCATAATACATCTATTTCTGATCACAACTGTAGCTGACATTTGTGGGTGAAGAAAAAAAATCATCTCAAATTTTCATGTTTTCGACCATAATTTTCATGAGAGGGTATGGATAGCTAAACCAAAATCCTTTTGCCAAATCAAAAAATACATGCTCAATATTCAGTATTCACTTAGGAAAACACTTAGGTACATAAAATTAGGTGAATTTTGAAAATATTTTTACCAGTGTCTATTCCAGGATTTCAAAAATAGGGGGGATTTGGCCATCCTTAGAAATATTCTTGTTTCCCCTTACCCGACCCTTTTTATCCCCCGACCGAAAGGTTCGGGGGATATAGCGATGAGCCTGGCGTCCGTCCGTCCGTCCGTCCGTCCGTAAACATTTTTCTTGTCCGCTCTATATCTTGAATACCCTTTGGAATATTTTCATGATACTTCGCAGTTATGTAGAACAGGTCATGACGATGTGTCGCGTACAAGAATGGTAACTCTTGCTATTGTACTTTTTGAATTATCTCCCCTTTGGTGATTTTTTGGCAGATTCGTGTCCGCTCTGTAACTTGAATACCCTTTGGAATATTTTCATGATACTTCACAGATATGTAGAACAGGTCATGACGATGTGTCGCGAACAAGAATGACAACTCTTGCTTTCTTACTTTTTGAGTTATTTCCCCTTGATAGTTTTAGGTGTGATTTTTTGGCAGATTCGTGTCCGCTCTATAACTAGAATACCCTTTGGAATATTCTCATGATATTTCACGGATATGTAGAACAGGTGATGATGGTGTGTCGCGAACAAGAATGACAACTCTTGCTTTCTTACTTTTTGAGTTATTTCCCCTTGATCATTTTAGGTATGATTTCGTGTCCGCTCTATAACTTGAATACCTTTTGGAATATTTTCATGATACTTCACAGATATGTAGAACAGGTCATGACGATGTGTCGCGAACAAGAATGAAAACTCCTGCTTCCTTACTTTTTGAGTTATTTCCCCTTGTTGGTTTTAGGTGTGATTTCGTGTCCGCTCTATAACTTGAATACCTTTTGGAATATTTTCATGATACTTCACAGATATGTAGAACAGGTCATGATGATGTGTCACGAACAAGAATGACAACTCTTGCTTTCTTACGTTTGGAGTTATTTCCCTTTGATGATTTTAGGTGTCCGCTCCATAGCTTGAATACCTTTTGAAATATTTTCATGATACTTCACAGATATGCAGAACAGGTCATGACAATTTGTCTCATACATGAATGATAACTCTTGCTTTTATACTCTGTGAGTTATTTCCCTTTGGTAGTTTGAGCTACTGTTTGAGTCTCTGCTCCATATCTGTATAACCCTGGCCAGCTCCAGAATTTGAATAACCGTGTACCTTTTAGAATATTGATGATCATGCTGTGATATCTTATCAGTGTTCCTAACTCTCTCTGACACCTCCACATTCCCGCACCTACCCCCCCCCCCCCCCCCCCCCCCCCCCCCCCCCCCCCCAAAAAAAAATTTTTTTTTTTTCCAGATTTGGATTCTTTGTCCAAATTCACTTACTAGAGAGCTCAAAATTAGGTTTGTAGGGCTTGTACTTTAGATGTTATTCTCACATTTTGAAAGTTGAATGTATCGTATGCTATACATTTGTGTATATGGTGGCTGTATGAGATATTACCTCTTTTTAGCAGTCAAGCATACTGTTTTAGTCTGAGTGTTAGATAATCATGCATCTGGTAACAGTTAATGTCAATCAGAAGCATAAAAGAATGACAATATATTACTAATATGTGTTTTGAAGTGCACCCTTTTTACCAAGGCCCATGGGGGTCTTTGGTCGGGGGATTTGCCATCTCCTCTGATGGCTATTTTTCTCAATGGTGGGTAGGTCGGTCGGGATTTTATTTTTTTTTTCCCGGAAAAGTCAGAGCTCTAGATAATCTTTATCAGCGGGGAGTTGCTGACGCCTCACTCGTGCCGCTTCATGGCATTGTTTTTCCATCCCAAATTAACACGTAGGTACTTGCATATAAGTCCTATAAAAATAGACGACGCAGTTTTTATCATTAAATAGGGATGGGCGAATGGCGCCCCGTTACTGCGACTACGGATATGTTCCGCTGAGGTGCGTGGGGCATGGACGTATAAGACACACAAGTACAAAACACGCACACACTCATAATTAAATGTAAGTGTGAACGTGCCAAATCGGGGACATTTGTAATGCGCATTCTGATCATGGTCTATTCTGGTTACTTACGTATTTGTTGAATCAAGCAGTGTAGATATGAGGTGACAGTCCAAACCGGTACACAGATTTTTATAAAGTCCGTCGCATTCCTTCTTTAATGTGGGCCTTATAGCCAAGAACAGTATATAACACATTCATTCAAGTTTTACGATAAGAACAGTGTGACCCCGACGAGGCTGCATTGTTAGCAAATATGGGATCGGATGCACCGGAGATAAACACAGTCTCGTTGCATCGTCGTCTATACACTTTTGTCACATACCCTGTTTGAGATATTGGAACAACCCAAATATGAAGATCTATCTCCGTAAGATGAGTTTATTAGGGTGAACGGGTCAATCTGTATCAAAACAACATTCAAACATTAATTATGGTCATTGCGAGTTACGCATTCTTATCAGAAATACGCTATAACGGAGTGTAAAGACGGTAGTAGTTTTTTTTAAATACGGTAACCACCTGCACGTGGTTATGTTGATCAGACATCAAACAGGGCTTCCACTAACTTTCAAAATTTGGAAGTCCAGACTTCCATGGTGTCAGATTTGGACGTATTGAGAGAATTTTTTGGAAGTCCGAAGGTTTTAGGAATGACTTATGCATGGTTATTTTTACCTCCCCCCCCCCCCCCCCCCCCAGCTTACACATCCCTCTCTCTCCCATACTGTAGTGAACTTTTTGTTCTACGAAGGGAAGCCTGAGCATTCGTATTCCTAAAAAGTCCATTGACGACAGTATGGATCATGACAAGGCCTTCCGTTGTAAGGACAAGCGTTAATATGAATGTTGTGTTCCTAAAAAACTTCGGATAGAGTTTGTCCATACATGCTTCAGTATTCGTGTGTTATGGATACATTCACAAACTTTTGAAGTCGGCATACGCCCTACACATACAGGTCAGTTACATTCTCGCGATCGTAAAATAAAAAATGGACACCTTTCATACAAAAGCTCAGTCATCGTGATTTGATAAGTTGTTTTGCAGACTGCCATAAGAGGTTGATTCTACGAGTGGGCGTTATTTTGATAATCGTTTTTGACAGGTAGGCGGTCCGACATGTGTGTTACCTGGCTCAGTGCTCCATACGGACCATCTCGATTGGCCCGTAGGCGGTCTTTTCGTCTGGCTGACACCTGCGTTAATCCGATTAATTATGACACGCGCTAAATTTTTGAAGACAGTGGCGATATTTTATACGCCGGGACAACATCAAACGGCCGTATGTGACAATTATCGGGCGTATGCCAGACGCCAGAGGTCCCATGTCTCGACGTACGGGAGCAAATCCTGGGCGTAATATACGGCCATACGCCCGTTAACGGAAGCCCTGATCAAAGAAGGCCGCATTGAACTGTCATATGAAACCGTGAGACAGGGAAAGGTACCTTATACCATATGCCCCGATCAGCCTGTGCAGTAATGCAATGCGACTGGCGTTTCCTATGAGTGTAAACTTTTACCATAAATTAGAAAAGCGAATATTTTCTGCGCGTTCGCGTTCCATTGGACACATTTGGCACATCTGTCTGCTCACTGGAGACGTTTTGATTAGTATCGGCAAAATGAGATTTCAGCCACGTGCGTTTCCTAATAATCGAAATAGTTTTCAACCTAATACTAGATGAATTGTTTGTCCAGACAGAGATGACTGATCAGACTTAGCCAATACACTTGCTTATCTGCGTTTTCCATATATGCACACGTCGTAAAGTACCCTATAATGAAAACTTTAAAGCATAATTTTATGCGATTTTCGCTAGTCTAACAACTTCAAATTTTTGAACAGTCTCCGTGTATTTCAGAAAAAGACAAATTGAAAATAACAATACTCGGAATGCAATTTCGTTGCTCAACAATTTTCGCATGCCGCTCTGTATCAAAGAATGACCCTTTGTTTTTGCCCGACACCGAAATTTTCAGCTCCAGGTTACTCTACATAAAACCTATCGGCACGTGCGTTGAGCGGCAGCCAGTGACTTCAAAAGATGACTGAAATCCTTTGATCTTTTGCCAGTCTTATCTAAGGTGGTTGAGCGCATTTTTGTTTGGCTATTCCAGACTGCTTCTTTTGTCTCCAAACATAGTTAAAAAGACGATGCCGTTCATTTTTATGATGGATAATCCTGTTTTAGTGGGAGTAGCCTATTCTTGACTCATTAGTTTGGGACTGCAAGCGTTTTTCGTTAGAAACACCTTTATCTAGAGCTCTGAAGACCCAGATTTTTGGTACTCGGCACAAAGGTAGAAAAAAAAAAATTCTTTTTGAAATCGGAAAAAAATATTTCCGGTCGCTACCATTTTTTACGGTCGGTCGCGTAAGGGGAAACATTAAATATTTTATTTTTGGCCTTTTCGACAAAGAAAAGGTATCACTCACATTTGTAACTCTAAAATTTGGCTTAAACTACATAAAACAATTGTACCTAGTATTTTAGCTATAATTTAGTATCAATGAGTACACACAATGCTTTTAGATTATCATTTAAATCTATTTTTATCCCCCGACCGAAAGGTTCGGGGGATATAGCGATGAGCCTGGCGTCCGTCCGTCCGTCTGTCCATCCGTCCGTCCGTAAACATTTTTCTTGTCCGCTCTATATCTTGAATACCCTTTGGAATATTTTCATGATACTTCACAGTTATGTAGAACAGGTCATGACGATGTGTCGCATACAAGAATGGTAACTCTTGCGATTGTACTTTTTGAATTATCTCCCCTTTGGTGATTTTTTGGCAGATTCGTGTCCGCTCTGTAACTTGAATACCCTTTGGAATATTTTCATGATACTTCACAGAAATGTAGAACAGGTCATGACGATGTGTCGCGAACAAGAATGACAACTCTTGCTTTCTTACTTTTTGAGTTATTTCCCCTTGATAGTTTTAGGTGTGATTTTTTGGCAGATTCGTGTCCGCTCTATATCTAAAATACAGGCCTCATACTTTTCAGGCTTCTGCAGGATTTCAGGCTTTCATATCTTGAATTTTTCTTGATTTCAGGCTTTGATTTTTAAGTTTTCAGGGTTTTTCTGCTTAAAAAGGGCTATTTTAGGCTTCAAAAGCAGGCATTTCAGGCTTGGAAAAGCTTTGTCAGTATGAGGCCTGAAAATACCCTTTGGAATATTCTCATGATACTTGATGGATATGTAGAACAGATCATGATGGTGTGTCGCGACCAAGAATGACAACTCTTGCTTTCTTACTTTTTGAGTTATTTCCCCTTGATCATTTTAGGTATGATTTCATGTCCGCTCTATAATTTGAATACCTTTTGAAATATTTTCATGATACTTCACAGATATGTAGAACAGGTCATGACGATATGTCGCAAACAAAAATGACAACTCCTGCTTTCTTACTTTTTGAGTTATTTCCCCTTGTTGGTTTTAGGTGTGATTTCGTGTCCGCTCTATAACTTGAATACCTTTTGGAATATTTTCATGATACTTCACAGATATGTAGAACAGGTCATGATGATGTGTCGCGAACAAGAATGACAACTCTTGCTTTCTTACTTTTGGAGTTATTTTCCTTTGATGATTTTAGGTATCCGCTCCATAGCTTGAATACCTTTTGAAATATTTTCATGATACTTCACAGATATGCAGAACAGGTCATGACAATTTGTCTCATACATGAATGATAACTCTTGCTTTTATACTCTGTGAGTTATTTCCCTTTGGTAGTTTGAGCTACTGTTTGAGTCTCTGCTCCATATCTGTATAACCCTGGCCAGCTCCAGAATTTGAATAACCGTGTACCTTTTAGAATATTGATGATCATGCTGTGATATCTTATCAGTGTTCCTAACTCTCTCTGACCCCTCCACATTCCCGGACCCCCCCCCCCCCCCCCCCCCCCCCAAAAAAAAAAAGAAAAAAAAAAAATTCCAGATTTGGATTCTTTGTCCCAATTCACTTACTAGAGAGCTCAAAATTAGGTTTGTAGGGCTTGTACTTTAGATGTTATTCACACATTTTGAAAGTTGAATGTATCGTATGCTATACATTTGTGTATATGGTGGCTGTTTGAGATATTACCTCTTTTTAGCAGTCAAGCATACTGTTTTAGTCTGAGTGTTAGATAATCATGCATCTGGTAACAGTTAATGTCAATCAGAAGCATAAAAGAATGACAGTATATTACTAATATGTGTTTTGAAGTCCACCCTTTTTACCAAGGCCCATGGGGGTCTTTGGTCGGGGGATTTGCCATCTCCTCTGATGGCTATTTTTATGAATAAAATACAGAAAATAATTCCCCCCTTCTGCTAAGAATTGGGGGGGAATTGTCAGAAATGTGGGTGAATCCCCCAATCCCCCTCTCTAGAATAGACACTGTTTTTACTGATGGTTGAGTAAAAACAAATTTTAGTTGATTTTTACAATTTTTTTTGCCAAAATGGTCTATTTTTGGCCTCATTTTGGACACAAAGGATCTCTTTTCAAGCAAAAATGCTGGTGGCAAAACTCATAATTTCAATGTTTTTGCTTTTACAGGAAAGAGGATATAAAAAGCTTTAAAAAGCTATGTGAATTTTGAAATTCTGGTGTATATTAAATAAGATATTAGTAAATCAATTGAAAATCTGACTGAATTTCGGTGCCGTCATATCATGAAGAAAAAGGCAAATATAGGGTGAAACAATTCTGAAAATCAGTCGGAATTTTCAGACTTTAAATCAGTGTAACTTCAGTTCTAGTAAAGATATTTTGAAAAAATAAACTGCACTATGCTGCTTTCAGCTAGCTCTATAAGCTGATATGAATTGTTTTTTCATATACTGAACTTTCAAAATTTCACCTGTGGTTGCTAATACTGTGGGATCCTCCAAAGAGTTCCGGCAGTTTTGATTGCTGTGCTTTATTAGCTCACCTGAGCCCAAGGCTCACAGGTGAGCTTATACCGTAGTATAGGCAGGCATCCGTGGTACGTCGTCCGCCCGTCAACATTTTCAAACGACATCTCCTCTGAAACTACAAGGCCCATTGTAACGAAATTTCATATATAGCATCTATAGGCAGGGGGAACCAATAATACTGTTTTTTTATCCAAATTGCTTCGGAACTTTGGTTGCTATGGCAACTTAAAGTTTCCATTGACTTGTATGGGAAAATTTGAAAATTTGCATTTATTGCTATGTGACTGCAGATATTTTGACAAAACTTTAACAGAAATGTTCCTTGAGTAGTCCTCCATCAACCACATGAAATTTTTGTCAATTGCACAATTTGGCTGGTTGCCATGGCAACCGAATGGTTGAAAATAGAAAAAAATATTCAAAAATCATCTCCTCAGAAACTATGCAACCAATAAAGCTCAAACTTCACAGAAAGGATCTTGGCACTGCCCTCTATAAAAATACTGTTTTTCTTGGCAATTGCTGTAGCAGTTTGGTTGCTATGGGAACTTAAAGTTGCCATTGACTTATAATGGCAAAATAGAAAATTTGCATTTATTGCTATGCCACTGCAGATATGTTGACAAAACTTTTATAGAAATGTACCTGGAGTAGTCTTTAACCAGCCTTGTTAAATTTATACAAATTGGGCAATTTTTCTGGTTGCCATTGCAACCGAATAGTTAAAAATGGAAAAATATTAAAAAATCATCTCTGCATAAACTGTGTGGCCAATAAAGCTCAAACTTTACAGAAAGAATCTTAGTACTAGCCTCTATAGAATTGCTATTTTTCATGGCAGTTACTCCAGCAGTTTGGTTGCTATGGCAACTAAGAGTTTCCATTGACTTATAATGGGGAAAATGGAAATTGGCAGTTTTTGCTGTCTCACGGCTTTTATTTAGATTTTCTTTCTACAGAAATGTTTCTGGAATAGTCCTCTATATTTCATATGAATTTTCTCCAAATCACTGAATTTGATTGGTTGCCATGGCAAAATTTAGGGTAAATTTTCGAGAGAAAAAAAACACAGAAAAAATGAAAAAGTCTTCTGCTCAGAAGCCATATTGGGAATGAAGCTGAAATTGTGCAAACATGTTGATGACAGAAGCCTCTACATGAATTTTGTTTTTTCTTCCAACCCAATAAGAACTTTGGTTGCTATATCAACTTTAGTTTCCATTGACTTATAATGGGGAAAGTGAAGCCATGAGGAGGATGAAGCTGATACTTTGCATACATATTAATAACATTAGCCTCTACCTAAAGTATATTTCATATTATCATTGCCCATGTGAACTGGTTGCTATGGCAACTTAAAGTTTCCATAGACTTACAATGGGGAAAGTGGACATTTGATATTTATTTCTGTGTTACGGCAGATATTTTGACAAAAGCTTTACAGAAATGTTCCTAGAGTAGTCCTCTATCAGCTATAAGAATTTTGCCCAAAGACCTGATTTTGATTGGTTGCCGTTGCAATTGAAGGGCCAAATTTTCAATTTTTTCATTTTTTAGCTCGCCTGAACGAAAGTTCAGGAAGAGCTATTGTCACCACGGCGTCCGCGTCCGCGTCGGTGTCCGGATGGATGTTTTGGTTAAAGTTTTTTTAAAGACCTATATCTCCCTAACCCATGGATGGATTCTTTTGATACTTGCACTGTAGTTAGATATTGGTCCAAAGTTTAACATGGTACCACCCCCACCCCACTCCTTGACCTTGATGTCAAGGTCATGGACTTAGAAAATTGGGAGTTTTTTGGGACTGGTTGTTTTGGTTAAAGTTTTCTAAAGCCCAGTATCTCCTTAACCCATGGATGGATTCCTTTGATACTTGCACTGTAGTTAGATATTGGTCCGAAGTTTTCCAAGGTACCACCCCCACCCCCCTCAGTGACCTTGATATCAAGGTCATGGACTTAGAAAATTGTCTTTTTATTGATTGGATGTTTTGGTTAAAGTTTTTTAATGACACATATCTCCTGAACCCATTGATGAATTCTTTTTATATTTGCACTGTAGTTAGATATTAGTCCAAAGTTTTACAGAGTACTACCCCAGCCCTGCTCGGTGACTTTGATGTCAAGGTCAGGGACTTAGGAAATTTGGTCTTTAATAAAGTTTTCTAATTGCGTACTGATTCATAATGCTTGGCAGAGATTTAGTTTACACTTGAACTGATGTTAGACACTTTTTTGAGTTTTTACAAAACACTATATACTTACCCGACTGGATGACCTTGATGTCAAGGTCATGGACTTTGAGTTTTGTCTTAAAGATTTTGATTAGTTTTATATTAATGAAGACATAATTTCACAGTGCCACAATGGACTCAGTTGATACTAATACTTGGACTTATGTTAGATAACGGTTAAAGGCTTTGATACATCCTAGCCCTGCCCTCCTCCCCCCTACCCCTTAGTTCTTTGACCTCAAGCTCAGTGTCTATTCTAGGATTGAAAAAATAGGGGGGATTTTCGACAGAGAAAAGGTATCACTCACACTTGAAACTCTAAAAATTGGCTGAAACTACATAAAAACAATTGCACCTAGTATTTTAGATATGATTTAGAATCAGTGAGTAGACACAATGCTTTTAGATATCATTTAAATGTATTTTTATGAATAAAATAAAGAAAATAATTCCCCCCTTCTGCTAAGAATTAGGGGGGAATTGTCAGAAATGTGGGTGAATCCCCCCATCCCCCTCTCTAGAATAGACACTGCAAGCTCATGGACTTTGAAATTTCATGTGGATTTTTTTTTTATTTTAAGACATTTCTGAGATAGCTTTTGTTTATAAATGTGTTGTCATTATGGACATGCTTGCCTGAAGTTTTATACATAGCAGTCCACACCACCATAGCGACTGTGTGATGGACAAGCACCTATTCAGGCGAGCTATGCTGTCAGGCGACAGCTCTTGTTTTTTTTTTTTTGCCAAAGATCTTCTTCTCAGAAGCCATTAAGGGTGGATAAAGCTTATTTTTTGCATAAATGTTTGTGATATTATCCTCTACATAAACGGTGTGTTTTATTGCTGTTGTGCATGTTGTTTTGTTGCTGTGGCAACTTAGTTTTTCCAACATAACCTCAGTGCTCAGGTGAGCGATATAGGGCCATTGGCCCTCTGGTTTGTATCTTTAGAAAAAAAAAAAAAGAAACTAACATGATAACATTTCTAATTGAGGGACAGAGAATATCAGAGGTGAAACAGACAAGGTTTTCAAAGAGACCAGTTAATAGTAAATTTCAGAAATAGCGAGTCCTAAGGTCTGGCCATCCTCATATGCAGAGAACAGGGTTTTCCCGGACGCAAGAAAGAGAGTCTCAAACTCCTAGAATGATGTCTGGGACTCCCAGAAAAAAATGTATGCATCCACTGGCAAGGTTGGCAAATGACCGGTCAATATGAGTATTGACCAGACCGGTGGTCATTACTGGTTATAACCGGTTATTACTGGTCGATTGGTGGTCGATTGAAATAACCATGGTCAGTTGAAGATACTTAGCATTTGTTATCCCATTTTTACTGGAGTCTATAAACAGAGTTAAAATAGTTTCAATACAAGATAATACAGGCTTAATTGAAAATGTGTTTTATGAGTTGCTGTTGCTCACAACTGTATTTAAGAGGCCGTAAAACATACAAAATCTGAATGTTAATAGTTTCAGATTTCCAGCCTCAATCAGACTGAATCATTACCACCCAACTTTCACTTCAGACTAGAGACGTCTAACTTATTTTCTGTAACCATTAATAAAAAATAAATAGGAAAGCAAATGCAAGGAATAAAAATTAATAAATTTTAAAAGTAGCTTTTTCATATTCATTAAAAATATTTAACTCAGTAACTAATTTAACTGAAGCAGTTAACTGAATGAAAGTACAAAAATAAAATGAAACACTTTACTTCAAAGAGATCATCTTGTTCAAATTAGTGATGCTCTATTAGCTAAAATGCAAATTGGTCTGGCTTCATACATAAGAAGACAAAAGTGTGAAAATTGTAATGTAAACACTAACTGTTAAACAAGGGGTGATTCTAACTTTAACTGCCCCAGAACAAACAAAACTGTCAAAATACTGGGCCTTCTCTCAAACTGAAGAAGGTGTGTCCAGTTTACGAGAATTATCCAATCACTGAGCTTAAAATGCACAGGGTAATTTTGTGACACCTGTGTTTATTTAGATGTGTGAAAGAGTGGCCATTCTGTTATCTGCTGTTATCAGTGAAGTTAATAATTAAAGTTAATCAAAGTGTCATAATAGTGTCAAAATGAAGCCCAAAGACCCTATATGGAACTTCTATTCTGCCCTTGATGATGAAAAAAAGACTGTTGTTAGGTGCCTGGACTGTTATGCAGAAGTCAGTGCTAAGGTCTTGAGACTGAAATCACACATGATGAGTACCCTTGGCAGGGACGAAACAGTTCATTTTTTTCTTTTTTCAATATATAGAACATGTTAAAACCTGACCAAATATATCAGTCTACCATTAAAACACAAAGAACCACTTAAAATTTCCAATCGACCATTCTGACTGGTATTGACCAGTATTGACCACTTTGGGGAGTATTGACCAGGGCGGTTATAACCGGTTAAAACCACTGGTTAAAACCAGGGGTGGTTTCGACCGCCCAACCTTGTCCACTGGGACTCTCAAAATAAGATTCAAGTACCAATTCAGTGATGAATTCTCATGAAATTTATATTATTCTTGGCACAATACAAAGTTATGATTTTCAGAATAATGTACCGTATTTATAAGTTCTGATATTTGATTTGGGCATTTTATAAGATGTTTCAGAGCTCATGACCCTTCCCTTTTGGCATTGGATCCTTAAAAATTGGTGTTTGGGTCTCAAAAACTCCTAAAATACAAAACTGAGGTAAAACCTTGAGAAAAATAACAATAATAAAGGGGATCCCTCTTTCCATCATCAGGCGCCTCTGGAATGGTCTGCCTGGCTATGTCATATCCTTGTCAGTGCAGGTATCCTAAGACCATGATAGTGAACAACATGTTTTTAAATGATTTTAACTGTACATAAGAACCTCCCAGCACGAATGTTTTAAGGTTCTTCACAGTGCGACTATGCCACTGTTGGCCATGCACTTTAAATTTGGTAGGTGTAACCGTGTAGATGGTAACGGGTCGTTTCGGCCTTATTCCCGCTCGGCCCTGGGTGGTTTCGGCCTTCTTCCTGCTCGGCCTGGGTCGTTTCGGGCCGATTTCCGGGGTGGGTCGTTGCAGCCCAATTTTAGCGGGTCGTTTCAGCCTGACTTTTTCCCCATAGTTGTAATAGACAAAAAATGCGTCTTTATCCCAGTCATATCTATCTATCTATTTGGCCTGCATATATATCATATGGGCATGTTCAAAAAAAATGTGACCAAAGTGTGACATTGGGGGTCAAAAATAAACACTCTGCCATAGTTTTAAGTTTTATTCCAGACTTTTCTACAGTGCTTCAAGTTTACAAAACTGTATATATTTTAATAATAGCATTACTAATAAAAATTTAATGACAATTTTTGTAAAGAAATTTACACCCAAAATCTGTTAAAAAGACCAAATTTTATGAAAGCTTTGGAAGCTAAAAATCATGATCCTATCACTTTAAGTTTCTATTATTTGATGCAAGACACTACGAAATTATGTAAATAAGTGCTGTTTTCTGTCAGAAACCGCTGAATGATATAAAAACTGAAATTTTAACTTCATTTTGACAGACTTTTTTAGATGTAGAGTTCTAAAAACTTTCATATCTTTTATTTACTTGACTGTACCCCAATAAAATGTGCATTGGAATGATGGCATATGAGTAGAGAACTGTTCTAGAAAATGATTGTTCATATAAAAAAGATGTAGGTAGTGGTGATGCCATGTCAAAAATGTGCAAAAAGTTTCAAGAAATGTGTTACACTCCTGAGTATTATTTCCAAACTGCTCTAATTTGCATCACGAGAGCTTTAAGTCAATGATTAAGCACTCCATGTAATAAAGTAACACCAACTGCATGTTGTTAACATCATTTTTTTCCAAATTTATCGGCCTCTTTAACAAGCAAACTTGTTCTGATGCTCAGGAGTGTAACACTTTACAGCCATTTGTTGTACTGTAAAAAAAGTAAAATGGTCTGTCTTTAAATTTCATTATTTTGTTGTCTTCTCTTTAATAGCATCTTGCACTCATTGCTATAGCAAAAACCAAATGCAATATCTCTTTATCCATGCTTGGGTGTGCCACAATATATTTGCTATTCGGCTGTCTAAATGCACACAATTCAAACAGATACTGAATTTTATTAATTTCTTTTTCACTCTTTCTTTCGGTAATTGAACAGTTTTCTTTACCTGACTATCATTACCTGTTTACCAAAGACATTAAAGAAGTTATGTTCCATACCGGTTTCAGAAGTTGATGGTCGCATTATAAATCAGTAGAAAATGTCCTTTTCTGAAATATCATTAACCTCAAAATCTTATCAGAACAGATGGCACTGCATCAAAAAACATTTTCAGATGTTGGGAACATATATTTAGTATGAATTAATCCAAACATGTTGATGTAAGGGAAGAAAAAGTGTCCAAATGACATTAAACTTAAAATGCTCAGGAGTGTAACACCTTGCAAAATACATGTCATAGGAAAACCCAGATTTAGTCACAAAATATTATGATCTTGGTCATTCTTATCTAATTATTTCTCACAAAACACTTGATAGCCATGTATGGTTATTGTTTAGAATGCCTCATAGTGATAGATATGAAGAAAATGGAATCTCAAAATCTTCAACTTTTGGTTGATTTCATGGCAGTGCAGCTTTATTTACATTTAGAAGTTAACTATATGTTCCAAAATTGCTTGAGGGGGGCTTGATCTTCATTTATGTGCATAATAAATGAAAATTATACTGCTTGTGGTAAAGAAATAAGCTTTTTTGTCTTTTTTCAAAAAAGTGTTACACTCCTGAGTGGCTCAAATGGTACATATGAAGAAAATAAAAGCCAAGATGAAGGCTGCCTGTGCACCCATTACCATGATGGGTCAAAGACTTTTCATACAAGGCATGAAAGTTTACTAAAGCTACCCCTGGAAAAAGCTAGGGGGTTCCAAATGTCAAATGTTACACTCCTGAGTTCGAGGGGTACTTGAGAAGAAGTTGTTTGCATTCTGAGATGGATGCCGTTAAAGCAACTGGAAAATTTGCAATACAATATACCATCTTTATTCAATGTTTCAGACCATGTAATCGGGATCAGAAGCATCAAATACAAAAATGACATCCATTTAGATGAGAATCTCTTCTTTTTTGGTGCACCAGAAATTCAGCATAGTGCTGTTGAGTTTAGCATTATTAATTCCATGGGTGATGATAAAAAGACATTAATCTTACATTTTCATGGAGTCCAAAGGTCTGGAAAGTCAAAAAGATGGCTAATAGGTATGGTAACAAGCACAGCTGTGTAAAATGCATGCTGGAAAATTTAGTAATCAAAAAAATGTCACACAAAAAGCGTTACACTCCTGAGTTTTTTGGCTATATTTTTGACCATAACTTTTTTATTACTCAAAGAATTTCAATGAAATTTGGCAGGTATCTTCAAGGCCCGATGATACATCTTCAGCAACAAAAATAATGTACTAATATAACCCTGTTTTCTTTTAAATGCTCTGGAATGCTTTGGTCACATTTTTTTTGAACATGCCCATATATCTATCTATCTGAATGGCCTGCATATGTATGTATGTATGCAGTGCTGGAAACTCGCATGATCATTGTGGTGGCCCAAAAGCTTAACAGGCCTACCTTTCAGTGGCCCAAATTATCCACTACCTAAAAGTTCCCATTCATTTAGTATTGCCAGAAAGATAAATTTGGGCCACTAAAGGTCATATCTTGGAGATTTCTGGTAGCCCAAAACAAAAATAAGGCGCATTTGGCCACTGGGCCACTGGCCGTTTCCAGCACTGTGTATGTATGTATCTGGACTGCATATCTATCTATCTGATGACAGGCGAGACACACCATTGTTACATCATTAACAATTGAGCCATAGAATAATTTTGAAATTTTTAATGATGGACATACATAGAACTCAAACTTTCAATGCATTTTGGTAGCTTGTCCCAACCTGTTATTTATATCCCAGTGCAAAAAGAAGGTGTTTGTCCTGTTAGAAAGTGTTTATATCATCAGTACAACTGTCTTTGAAAATAATGGCCTTAGAAAAGTGCCCTTCAGGGAGTGTTACACTCTAAAAGTGCCCTTTTAAGGAGTAACACGGATAATTCAGATATTTTTTTAGAATTTTTCTTATTTCTCAACAAAAACATACATTGTGACCCCTCATTAGAACCGTCTTGACGAGACAGTTCTAATGAGGGGTCACAAGGTATGTTTTTATGGAAAAATAAGGAAAATTATCCGTTACCCCTTCTTATCTGGAGCACTGCACTCATTTGATTTCTTGATTGATTGGACAGTTATCCATTATCATGGCCAGCAAAGATCCTGAACAAGCAGCAAATATTGATGAGGATGAAGATGCTACTGAGGAAGAATTCACTGTGGAAAAAGTTGTCGATGGGCGAGTGAGGAATGGTAGAAAAGAATATCTTTTGAGATGGAAAGGTTACCCAGAGTAAGTGCTATTTATCCTATAGGCCATCTGACCAGCATTTTTGTCAGCGCTCTGTGATGCTTATAATGACGAGAGTTTGTTCAATGCCTGGTACCAGTCAACAGCAAGCCCTTTTCTCAATCTCAGGGCAAGTTACAAGACAATTTTAACACAAGCCGCTTACAGTTACTAAACGAGTCGGGTTTCCACTGTGTTGGTAAAGCTTTCGAGGCAAAATTTCATGTTGAAATTTATGGGATTTCACTTTCAGGACTGCTTTTCAGATAGGACTCCTATTTTTGATAAAAGAGGAGTTCTCTTCTAAAATTCAAGTGAGAACCTTGAGTACAACCCTACCTTCCTCAGTGACCTTTAGTGAAGGTCACAGACTTGAAAATGAAGTTTTGTTTCTTGAAGATTTAAAGTTCCACATTGTCTGGGTGGAAATCTTGATTTTAGCTAAGCTGTTAGGAAGGTACCTGCCCCTTTATAACTGAAAATTTTCAGATGCTGTTCTTTATATTTGAGAAAATGTTCACAAAATACAGAAAAATAAGGCCATTTTTAGCTCATCTGGACAAAGTCCAGGAAGAGCTACAGTACAGCCGTCGACATCTTACTATCAATCGCGCCTCGCCGCGTCTCTCCACGACAAATTCGCGCCGAGAAGCGTGGGAAAATCGAGGGCGCGTCGTGGGTTTAGCGCGGCGAGGAGTGGCGCGGAGAGGGCGTGGCGCGGCGCGGCGTGGAGCGGTAGATGCCGCGTGATCCTCTACCCGACTGGTAGTGGATCGCGGGAAACAGCGTTAATAGGCGCGAAAGAGATTAACGACTACCTTACACAGAAGCTACAAACTGCAATGCCATTACACAATTCAACAGGTTTGTGTATTGTGTACAGCTGTCAGAATAAGATTCATGTTTCTATTAATCAGTCTTTTTCGTTAATTATTTGGTACCAAAATATTGCAGTTTTTTGTATGTTTACCTTTTTTTTAATCGGATACTATAAGGAAAATCCCTTATGTTAACTGCTTTTTTTTAAACACGTCCGAGAACTGTATGCACACTGGCCAGGGGTATCATTTTTCACGACGCTATTCCGTCGCAGTACATGTACCATTCAGAACTTATACTTTGATACCTGGTACTGGATAGACGAATTAAATAGTCCTATAACATATTTTCAGGTCAGGCTGTGCACACAGTTGTGCAGGACTCTTATCACAATGCGCTCTGTAAACCCGAGCAGTGTACATGTAGGTGGGAACTCGGGGTCAGTTTCCTGATCAGACTGCGCACACAGTTTACGGTGTTCAAATATCAACTGGTTATTAAGCAGACGATCTGTATATCTTCGTAATCAGACCGGACCATCGTTTTCTGGTATCAACTTCTACTTTAGACATTTAAACCTGTTTTTCTCTCTCTCTTTCGCACACGCAGGCCCTTTCCAGACTGCGCAGACGTTTGCCGGTATCCAGTTCAAGGCTTTTCGCTAACACCCTAAACTGCCATTTGCGCAGCTGATATATGCTTGTCTTATTAAGACTGCCCGATAAGACTGCGCAGACGTATTCCGGTAGCAAGAGCTACGCCAGCATGTACACAGCTTTAAATCGACGTTGATTCAACGTCATGTGTTTATGCCAAGCGCATTCACTTCGCCTCTAATTTCTCTGTTGTGATTAAACCAGCTTTTATTTTTTTCGGCACTCGGACGATCTCGATCCGGCAGACTTGGCAGACTGTCCCGCAGACTGACTTGAGTCTTCTTGTTCACACATTACGATTTAACATTCAGTGTCAGCTTCAGAACCCCCTCTCTCTTTCTCCCCCATTTACCCTAGAAAAGAAACTTGGAATCTCTTTCATACTCTCCGGAAATCTGCACGTGCTCAAATCATCAGTGAAGATACACAACAGGTAAATGCGCACGATATAAACACACAGAAGTAAACAAATGGAAACGATTCTACATCATGTACAAAGTGAGGATTCGTGTCGGTCCGTGCAGGCAGCTGACTGCTTTGAGTATTTATGGTCGGCCAGAACAAAAATCGACTTATCGTCGGACCCTTTTTAGCTCGCCTGAACGAAAGTTCAGGAAGAGCTATTGTTGTCACCACGGCGTCTGCGTCCGCGTCCGCGTCCGCGTCGGCGTTGGCGTCGGCGTCGGCGTCCGGATTGGATGTTTTGGTTAAAGTTTTTTAAAGACCTATATCTCCCTAACCCATGGATGGATTCTTTTGATACTTGCACTGTAGTTAGATATTGGTCCAAAGTTTAACATGGTACCACCCCCACCCCACTCCTTGACCTTGATGTCAAGGTCATGGACTTAGAAAATTGGGAGTTTTTTGGGACTGGATGTTTTGGTTAAAGTTTTCTAAAGCCCAGTATCTCCTTAACCCATGGATGGATTCCTTTGATACTTGCACTGTAGTTAGATATTGGTCCGAAGTCTTCCAAGGTACTACCCCCACCCCCCTCAGTGACCTTGATGTCAAGGTCATGGACTTAGAAAATTGTCTTTTTATTGATTGGATGTTTTGGTTAAAGTTTTTTAATGACACATATCTCCTGAACCCATAGATGAATTCTTTTTATATTTGCACTGTAGGTAGATATTAGTCCAAAGTTTTACAGAGTACTACCCCAGCCCTGCTCGGTGACCTTGATGTCAAGGTCAGGGACTTAGGAAATTTGGTCTTTATTATAAGTTTTCTAATTGCGTACTGATTCATAATGCTTGGCACAGATTTAGTTTACACCTGAACTGATGTTAGACACTTTTTTGAGTTTTTACAAAACACTATATACTTACCCGACTGGATGACCTTGATGTCAAGGTCATGGACTTTGAGTTTTGTCTTAAAGATTTTGATTAGTTTTATATTAATGAAGACATAATTTCACAGTGCCACAATGGACTCAGTTGATACTAATACTTGGACTGATATTAGATAACGGTTAAAGGCTTTGATACATCCTAGCCCTGCCCTCCTCCCCCCTACCCCTTAGTTCTTTGACCTCAAGCTCATGGACTTTGAAATTTCATGTGGATTTGTATTTTTATTTTAAGACATTTCTGAGATAGCTTTTGTTTATAAATGTGTTGTCATTATGGTCATGCTTGCCTGATGTTTTATACGTAGCAGTCCACACCACCATAGCGACTGTGTGATGGGCAAGCACCTATTCAGGCGAGCTATGCTGTCAGGCGACAGCTCTTGTTGACATCCTGAGCTTCCTACTGTAGTAGAAATCAGGACAAGCCAGATCAGCATATATATACATGTATACGTCAATCATTATGATTTTTTTTTTCATCAACTATTAAATGTGGCGTGCCTTTAGTTGATCCGGACCTTTGCCAATTTATGGGTTTTTAAAAGTGCACCGAGATGGACTAAGACAAACACGCACGAACACGCACACTATTGTCGCCAAGTGTTTTGCTACACAAAGTATCTGACTCGCACGTAATTACTCTAAATACTGGGGTAAAAGAGTCTAAGCGAAGAGCGTAGATCTTGATCACACTGCGCCTTAGGCAAGGTGTCATCCCATTTAATCATAAGTGTTCTTCAAGTTAGGACCCATAGAGTAACTGGTTAAATTGTCACAGTATTTAAAATGATTACGGTATAGTACACGGTATAAAAAGAGCTGCCCAGATACAGATTATCATGCGCACATACACAAACCCTTTTTTAGTCTTGCTAATTATAAATTCTTCCAAGATTTTGTAATTGGCACTTTGGTACGTATAATTCTTATTTGCAGGAAAAGAACGGTGTGTTTGTAGTCTTTTCTTTTTTTCTTACTGCGATTTCTCGGTACTGATGCCTCTTACCAGACCAGCGCTCAGCTCCAGACACATACGGTACATGTAGGAGTTATTACATGGGAACTGCAATGAAACTTGCGGTGTAGGTTGGTTGTTATTCTATGGACGAAGTGCGAATGCCAAAACCAGACTGCGCATGAGCGCAATCTACTCTGGGCATACGCAGTTGTACCCATACCTCGAATTAATCATTATCTGAAAAAGGCATCGTATTACATCTGCGAACCGCAAAGCCTTAGACCAGTCTGCGCACCTAAATAATAATGATTTTGCAAAGTAAGCCTTTTGGTTTATATTCTCTTGACAAACTGTGAATGCTCCAACTAGACTGCACATGAGCGCAATCTACCCTAGGCCCATACGTCGAAAAAACAACGGAACAGTGTTCTACATCTGCGAACCACATAATAATCATTGTGAATGTTTGTAAATGCACATGGAATGATAATTGAGCCGCGACACGAGAAAACCAACAAAGTGGTTGTGGGCACAGCGCAGACTCAGATCAGCCTGGGGACCCGCCCAGTCCGATAAGAGTCTTCGCAGTGATCTTAAAGGGTAGCCAAGGGTCTCAGGTACCTCCACGCGGGCAGCGAAGACTGATCAGACTAGGCGGATGCCCAGGCTGGTCTGAGTCTGCGCTGGGCACACAACCACATTGTTGGTTTTCTCGTGTCGCGGCTCATATGTATGTTCGCTGATCGGATGTGTTTTAACGTCCATTTGAAACTAGGGCTGATTTATATTACTGCACATGAAAGTAAGGTCGTAAACTCGAAGCATAAATTGAATTGGGAGCTGCACATGGTCAAATAAGGACTCGTGGCAATTATGCCAGTGGTGTGTCTTAACGCTCCTGCAAACTTTGAATGCACATACCATGCATGTGCATAGGCTGGTTGGTGCTCAGATGCGTTTGACAGATTTTGTCTGGACGTTTTTCCTGTCGTTCCGACAATTTCTTTTTGCAACCCCGGTTTCTCATCTCCCGTTCATGCATCCATGATTTATCAAAAACTTAAAAATAAAAAAAGGAAAAAAGAAAAGAAAGACAGGAAGAAAGAAAGTACACAATACCGCACGCGCTTAAGCGCGCATGAACATTTCCACTAAATAGGGAAAGTAGACTCAGTTCAACCTTCGCACCCCACATTCTCATAAACTCTATCGTTTTCGGTTAAGTAAATAGGGATCAACAAACAATGCAGATACAGAGGGCGCTGATTAGATTACACAGTGTAGGCTGATCTGGGTCTTCGCTGTTTGCACTCAGTTCAAAGCACCTTTTCCGACTGCACGGCGCAAAATACCGGAAAACAAATACTAAGAGTCGCACGCGCGTTAACGCATGTGCAGATTCCCGCCAAAATAACCACCATTTAGTAGTAATACAGCTGCGGCGGGGCCAAAGTCCTAAAGCAGAGATTTTTGAGAGAGTTCTTAGTCTTGGAAGTGTTAATAGTGGAGATAAGTAGAAAAAAAAACACGATGTCCCAAACTTATGTTTGAAATTATAGAAATTCACTTTCTGAGGGTGCCTAGGCCCTATTTACTTTTATTGCAAAAACTGCCAAAACTTCATAAAGCTTGCATCATTTAAATTGAATGAAATAAGTTAAATGAAAAACAGAGCTTTTATCATTTTCGGGAGAATGGTAACACATCGATCTTCTACAGAAGCACGAAGTTTCTCGCATCCCATCCCGCGTGAGTATTACCGCAAATATCATGCATGAAGCTTGAAACCTTCGCGCGAAACACTCCCAAAACACTTGCAAAAGTCTCAAGAAACTAGCGCTGAAAAGATGAAAATTTCGGCGTGATGCGAGATCTATTCGCGGCGGGTGTATTTTGTTTTAATATTTTTATATATCTACATCATCGGGTAAAACTACACACACGACTTGTGTAAAAGTTGACTACATGTATGACTGCACACATTTCAAACATCGCTAGAGGCGTGGTCGCCAGTCGTCGCGGAGCAATCGCGCCGCGTCTAGATAGGCGCGAAATATTCCCACGCCGCTCCCACGCTGCGCGGCGCGGAGCGAAGCGGGCGTGGAGTGGCGCGGCGAGGCGTGGAAATAGCGCGGGAATATCGAGGGAACAGCGTGGATTTAATCTTTTTCACGCTCCACTACACGTCACGACGCGTAGCGATTGATAGTAAGATGTCGACGGCTGTACTGTATAGGCTATTGCACTACCCTTGGCATTGGCATCGGAGCTGGCGTCCACATTTATAAGTAAGTTTTTAAAGAGCTTCTTACTGGCGAAACTGTGCACCTAGTACTGGTTAACCGCTTAGGAGGTCTAAGCCTGCCCGGGAATAGTGTGACCGTCCCGACATGACCATAGCTGTTTACCGTGGACGTTAAGCATCAGATCAATCAATATCTTCCAAACCATATGATGGATTTGGTTCATACATGTATTTGGTATGATGATAGTTTCTTTCAGCAATACCCACCCCCATGATCTTAGGTCAAATATTAATCAGTTAATGATTTGAACAACAATAAAATCTGGGAGTAAATTAAAGCACTGTATTTTCATCAGATGTGCATGGATAGATTGTTTGAACAAATCTTACCAAAAATCTTATTTAAGGTTTTTGGTGACCATGATCTTATTTTAACCTATCAACATAATGGCAGAAGGACACTGCGGGGGAAAGCATTTGGGACAGCCCGCCCCTACTGTTTACTTAGTTTCTGGAACTGGTTATCCATCACATTACTTTTCACAACATTGCAGTTCAGAGAACACGTGGGAACCAGAAAGTAACTTGGATTGTCCAGACCTGATAGCTGAGTATGAAGATAGTAAGAAAAAGAAAAAAGAGCTTGAGAAAAAGAGAAAGTCTGCCACAAATGGTGTTGAAGAGGGAGCACTGAAGAAGAAGAAAAAGGTTGCAGAGGTCAGATCAACGGCGGTAAGTCTAGTGCCTCTGATCAACTGTACTTCTAGGGTGTTTCCTAGAGGAAGGTGGGGGCCTTTCTACTCGCTGGAATAAAGTTTGGGAAGAGCTGTTGCACTAACCCCCGGTATCAGTGTTTTGTGGCGCTGTCGGCGTTAGCAAAATTTTAAAGTTTGCCTTAAAGTTCTTAAGATTTCACAGTTTCTAAACCCTTTGATTGATTTGAATTATATTTGGTATGATGATAGATATTGGTCCAAAATTTTATTCAACACCATCCCCAACCCTAGTCATGATCTTTATGGCAAGGTAATGGACTTGAAAATTTCATATTAAAGTTATACAGATTCATAGTCCCTAAATCCCACAATTAATTTGAATTATATTTGGTGTAGTGATAGATACTGATCTGAAATTTTATTCAACACCATCCCCACCCCTGGCCATGACCTATAGGTCAAGGTCACAGACTAAGAAATTTTATGTTAAAGATTTTATGTTAAAGTTTTTAAGATCTGATAGTTTCTAAACATTTGATCAATTTGAATTATATTTGGTATGTGTCTTAAAATCTTTTCCTGTTTCCATTACCTTTAATAATAATCTGGCTTTTTCCACCCAAAATTGAAGTCTGTGCGCTAAAAAATCAGAAAATAAATTTAAAGCCAGGTATGGGAAGTTGAGTTCTTGGAGAAATCAAAATTTTATTTTTGTCTCATTTTATGGGCAAAATTATGTTACAACTGTCAGAGGTCCTGTATGCCAATGGCCGTCCAAGATGGCCTTGGGCTGCGGTTTCAAATTATTAGCTCACCTGTGAAGGTGAGCTTATAGTATAGACATGGTCCGTCGTCCGTCGTCGTCGTCGGCGTCGGCGTCGTCGGCGTCGTCCACAATTATAAACATCTTCTTCTCAGAAACCACTGGGTGGATTGAAGCCAAATTTCATATGGAGCCTTAACAGGATGGGGGAACAAAAGTTTATATATTTGGTCCAGGTCACATGACCAAGATGGCCGCCACGCCCATATATGGTAAAAACCCTTCAAAAATCTTCTTCTCCAGAACCAAAAGGCCTATGACCTTGAAACTTGGTATGTAGCATCGGGCATGCGGGCCCATCATAATTTATATAAATCATGACCTTGTGATGACCTTGACCTAATTTATGACATGGTCAACTTTGGTACATTAGGCTTTAATATGGGAAAACGCTTAAACGGTGGATTTCTCAGAAACTATTTAAGTTTAAGGTACAATACTTGGTATACATGGTCGACTAAATGACCAGATGAAGATATTATGTCACTAAAGGTCAAGGTCATTCCGTCAGACCGTCCGTCGTCAAGATTTTCAAACATCTTCTCCTCTGAAAACACTGGGCCGATTGAAGCCAAATTTAATACGGAGTCTCAGTGGGATGGGGGAATGAAAGTTTATACCCGGGGTCTGGGTCACATGACCAAGATGGCCGCCATGCCCATATATGGTAAAAACACTTCAAAAATCTTCACCTCCAGAACCAAAAGGCCTATGATCTTGAAACTTGGTATGTAGCATCGGGCATGCGGGCCCATCAAAGTTTATACAAATCATGACCTTGCGTTGACCTTGACCTAATTTACGGCATGGTCAACTTAGGTACGTTAGGCTTTTATATGGGAAAACGCTTAAACAGTGGATTTCTCAGAAACTATTTAAGTATTAGGTACAATACTTGGTATACATGGTCGACTAAATAACCAGATGAAGATATTATGTCACTAAAGGTCAAGGTCATTCCGTCGGACCATCCGTTGTCAAGATTTTCAAACATCTTCTCCTCTGAAACCACTAGGCCGATTGAAGCCAAATTTCATACGGAGTCTCAGTGGGATGGGGGAACGAAAGTTTATACCCGGGGTCTGGGTCACATGACCAAGATGGCCGCCATGCCCATATATGGTAAAAACACTTAAAAAATCTTCACCTCCAGAACCAAAAGGCCTATGATCTTGAAACTTGGTATGTAGCATCGGGCATGCGGGCCCATCATAGTTTATACAAATCATGACCTTGCGTTGACCTTGACCTAATTTACGGGATGGTCAACTTTGGTACGTTAGGCTTTTATATGGGAAAACGCTTAAACAGTGGATTTCTCAGAAACTATGTAAGTCTAAGGTACAATACTTGGTATACATGGTCGACTAAATGACCATATGAAGATATTATGTCACTAAAGGTCAAGGTCATTCCGTCAGACCGTCAGTCGTCAAGATTTTCAAACATCTTCTCCTCTGAAACCACTGGGCCGATTGAAGCCAAATTTCATATGGAGTCTCAGTGGGATAGGGGAATGAAATTTTATACCCTGGGTCTGGGTCACATGACCAAGATGGCCGCCATGCCCATATATGGTAAAAACCCTTCAAAAAACTTCTCCAGAACCAAAAGGCCTATGACCTTGAAACTTGGTATGTAGCATTGGACATGCGGGCCCATCATATTTTATACAAATCATGACCTTGCGTTGACCTTGACCTAATTTACGGCATGGTCACTTTTGGTACGTTAGGCTTTTATATGGAAAAACGCTTAAATAGTGGATTTCTCAGAAACTATTTAAGTATTAGGTACAATACTTGGTATACATGGTCGACTAAATGACCAGATGAAGATATTATGTCACTTACGGTCAAGGTCATTCCGCCGGAACATCCATCGTCAAGATTTTCAAACATCTTCTCCTCTGAAACCACTGGGCCGATTGAAGCCAAATTTCATACGGAGTCTCAGTGGGATGGGGGAACGAAAGTTTATACCCGGGGTCTGGGTCACATGACCAAGATGGCCACCATGCCCATATATGGATCTAGTTATCTTGGCTAAAGGTGGTTTGTCTGTAATGTGTCAACATTTTTAAAGGACTTCTCCTCTGAAACTACTGGGCAGATTTCAATTTAATTTCAAATGCAGCCTTCAGGCAAAGCGGGAAACAAAGTTTATATATTCGGTCCACTCACATGACCAAGATGGCCACCATGCCCATATAATGGCAAAAACCTTGAAAAATCTTCTTCTCCAGAACCACTGGGCCAATTGCCTTGAAACTTGGTATCTAGCATCTGGGACTGTAGTACTACCAATTTTATATAAATTGAGCATATACTGACAGGTGAGCGATCGTTGCCCTTGGGCGACTTGTTAGAAAAACTCTGTATTTTTACAAACTATTGCAGAGCTCTTCAGTCATCATACTTAGTACATAATATATACATCCATATGACTGCTGCAGCTGCATCACACAGTTGTTTGTTCTTGCCCTATATGTTATGGTTGATTGACTCGCTGTTGTATTTGGCAAAAAAAAGAGAAATGGCTCAGACCAGCC
Source organism: Ctena decussata (assembly GCA_963989385.1). NCBI lineage: Eukaryota > Metazoa > Mollusca > Bivalvia > Lucinida > Lucinidae > Ctena > Ctena decussata. The sequence goes on along the minus strand of OZ022504.1, from coordinate 38,737,236 downwards.
TGCTCATATGTACAGTCTGATCAGAGCCTTTGCTATTTGGCCAACCATGTAAGGATCCTGAGGAATCTGCAGGCACAAAACAATGGCTTAAACTAAATAGAGGAATTTGCACGAGTGCTCATGTATTATTGAATTTATTAAACGAGTTGGGGAAAAAGATAAGATGCGAGGCTATGCCGAGCATCTTATCGGTTTTCCCCAACGAGTAATACAGGAGCACGAATGCAAGATTTTATTTATCATATGACACTAAAATTGCATTTTATGAGCAAATTTTGTACTAAAACGTGACGATTTCGCCACAACATAAGAAAACGCGACGCCAACGCACAACGTTACGACAAAATTTGCATATGTAATCCACTAGTTGATTATCGAATTTAATGCATGGCTTAAATACACGCTCAGATGTGACATCATATGATAAACTGCATAAAGCCACCTTTTTTGCGTGACAATGCTGATTTTACACAAGTCAGCAAGTCAATGCAGATATCATAATTAGGCATCCTACTACATAGTCATTTCTACAAGGGATGCTTCCTTCCTGGAAGTTGGCATCTCTGTGATGTGTCAGTAAATACCTAAGGAGCCAGAGCTCTAGATAACAGGGAGTATTTGGTGATAATTAAGGATAATTTTTGTTAATTCTGTATAAAAACATACGTTGTGACCACTCATTTTAACCGTCTCAAGAAGACTGTTCAGATGAGGGGTCACAACATAAAGTTTCAATGAGAACTAAGAAGTTATCCTTCGGTTATCATCAAATAGTCCCTCTTATCTAGAGCTTGGGGAGCTGTCTGATCTTGGCATTCACTGTTTGCTGTACAAATACTTAGGGTAAATAAAGTCTTGTTTCTTACAGGAGGATGACAATAAACCTCGAGGGTTTGATAGAGGTTTACAGCCAGAAAGAATTATTGGTGCCACAGACAGTTCAGGAGAATTAATGTTTTTAATGAAATGGTAAGAAACCTTCGGGATGGATGTTGGGGGCCTTGTGGCTCTTTCAAGTGTATATCAGTCATTTTGTGCCAACGGGATTATAGGTGATGATGACATAATCTGGAAAGTAAAGAAGAATCGCAACTTGAGTCAGAGACCATGTCAATAATGTTAGCCAGCACTACCAAATGTGAAATTGGGATACTATCTGATGATATTTCTAGGAGAATTCTTCTGTTGTCTGCAAAAGAATAAACTAACAGAAACTGTTGTTGCACAAACAAATTTATTTTCTCAGAAAAAGAAAAATAAGATTTGTTGCATCTTTAAGATGTCTTGAGTTCTTCACATGGAGAAATAGAAAAAAATACCCTTTTACCCTTGCACAACTGTAAGAAACACTCATTAAGGAGCTTTTTTTTGCCTCCCTTCTCAATAGGGGTGGGGATCAACACTTGAAGAAAAGAATTTGCTCTTCTAGAAGCAAATTCTTTCCTATAAGAGTAGACCCCATTTCAAAGCACTTCTTCACCTAGAGAAGCAAACAGGAATTCATGCAAGTTAATATAACATTATTTTCGGAAAAGAAGCAGGGAGCTGGGGCTTTTATTACAGCAGGGACATTTATTAGGATTACCGGTAATATGTTAATGAGAAAATACTGTAATTACCCTAACTATTCGGACAGGTCTGAGCAAACATTGTTGACCCAGATTAAACTGATCTGGGTCTACAGTTTGAGTAGGGTCTGCAATGTTTGCCATTCTTCACTAAGCATCGTTTGGATGCATTATCATGTGTATAATCCACTTCCTAAGAATTTTTGAACAACAATTGTCTGACTTTTGGGTGTCAGAAATTTTAGGGTCGTTACTGTATGCAGGGAACTTGTTTAAATTTGTTTTTGTCTCATTTATTTCAGGAAAGACAGTGACGAAGCAGATCTCGTGCCAGCAAGGCAGGCCAATGTAAAATGTCCTCAGATAGTTATAGCATTTTATGAAGAAAGACTAACATGGCACACTCATAATGACGATGAAGATAATGCAGAAAAAGATTCTTAAGTTCTAATTAGTGTGTGTATAAACATGTCAAGTGATGCATTGATTTAATCATCAGCGATTAAAAAACAGAGCTCTAAAAAATGGGAGTATTTTATTACAATTCTGGGATGATTTTGCTTTACTGCAAAGACATTTTACGACTATCATGAGGGGCCACATGTATTTGTGGAGAACATGGAAATTTATGTCAGAATTATCATTAAATACTCTACATATCTGTGGCTCTGAACAAAGTCCTGGCAAAAAGTTCACCAGAAAACAGAAATTAAGAAGTGAGCATACTAAAAATGAAGTTGGTTCAAGGGATTCCATATGGAAGATTGTTAGATCAGCTACTACACAATTTTTTTTATGTTTTTACATGGTGGCTATAAATTTTAATACATGTAGCTATCAGACTTCAATCGGTCATAGTAAAGAAGCTGAAATTCACGTTTTATTGTTACAAGGTGAATTGAAACCAAAGGGTTTGCCAGTTTTGGTCGGTGCTAAAGCTAAAGCACAGATCCAGGGTTCCTCAAGGTCTTTAGCATACAGCATTTGCATTAGCATTTGCGTTAAGATGTATGCTCTGAGTAAGAGAGAGTGTGAATGTGTTTGCAAGAAATGTCTGATTTGATCACATGTTCATTTACTTAAGAAAATCATCAGCCATTAAAAACATGATAAAAAAAATAATGATTTTTGTCTTGTCAGTGACTTGCAGAAGTGAGACGTAGGTAAAGTATATCTATTCGGGTGTTCGGGCAAACTTTGTCAAGTTTTATGGTTCTCAAGATGTATAAGAGCTAGAGCCATGAAACGTTGGTCTTACATACATCTGAAAGATGTGAGTTCAAAGCCACCATCAATATTGCATCTGGTCCTGCATTTTACCTTGCACTGACTTAGCAAAAATGGAGCCAAGTTTTCTGGATTAGCAGTTTCTCAAGAACTATAGGCAGGAGCCATAAAATTTGGGTCCTGCATACATGTACATCTGGAAAAGTGAAGCTGAAAGCCATCATCATTATTGCGTCTTGTGACCAACATTCAGCTGTTCGCTGACTTATAAAATTTGCATTTTCTGGTTAAGCACTGTTTCTCAAGAACAAAATTTGCATTTTCTGGTTAAGCACTGTTTCTCAAGACCTAACAGGGCTAGTCATGAAATTCGGGTCATGCTTACTTATGGAAGAAGGGAGTTGAAAACCATCAGTATTGATACTATTGCATCGTGACTTACATTTTACGGTTCAATGACTTAGATATTGCCTCAAGGTTTGGTTTAACTGGGTTTTGTCAAGAAGCAATGAAACTTCGGTCATGCGAACATTTGAACGAGTGATGCTGAAAGCCATCATCAGTATATTACCTTTTGACCTATATTGTATGGTTCACAGGCTTGCCATTTTCTGGTTTACCCCTTAATTCTATAAACGCTTGAGTCATAGAACTTGGATTATGCTTACATCTGGAAGAGGGAAGTTCAAAGTAACCATCGGAATTAAGCATTGACCTATATATTGTGGTTCACAAACTTCTGTTCAGTAGATTAAACTTGTTTTCTGTGACAGCTTGTGGGAAGGTGAGATATTGCATTCGGCAGAATTCTTGTTTCTATTAAATATACAGTACAGCCGTCGACATCTTACTATCAATCGCTACGCGTCGTGACGTGTAGTGGAGCGTGAAAAAGATTAAATCCACGCTGTTCCCTCGATATTCCCGCGCTATTTCCACGCCTCGCCGCGCCACTCCATGCCCGCTTTGCTCCGCGCCGCGCAGCGTTGGAGCGGCGTGGGAATATTTCGCGCTTATCTAGACGCGGCGCGATTGCTCCGCGACGACTGGCGACCACGCCTCTAGCGATGTTTGAAATGTGTGCAGTCATACATGTAGTCAACTTTTACACAAGTCGTGTGTGTAGTTTTACCCGATGATGTAGATATATAAAAATATTAAAACAAAATACACCCACCGCGAAAGTTCGATAGATCTCGCATCACGCCGAAATTTTCATCTTTTCAGCGCTAGTTTCTTGAGACTTTTGCAAGTGTTTTGGGAGTGTTTCGCGCGAAGGTTTCAAGCTTCATGCATGATATTTGCGGTAATACTCACGCGGGATGGGATGCGAGAAACTTCGTGCTTCTGTAGAAGATCGATGTGTTAACCATTCTCCCGAAAATGATAAAAGCTCTGTTTTTCATTTAACTTATTTCATTCAATTTAAATGATGAAAGCTTTATGAAGTTTTGCAGTTTTTGCAATAAAATAGGGCCTAGGCACCCTTAGAAAGTGAATTTCTATAATTTCAAACACAAGTTTGGGACATCGTTTTTTTTCTACTTATCTCCACTATTATAACTTCCAAGACTAAGAACTCTCTCAAAAAATCTTTGCTTTAGGACTTTGGCCCCGCCGCAGCTGTATTACTACTAAATAGTGGTTATTTTGGCGGGAATCTGCACGTGCGTTAACGCGCGTGTGACTCCTAGTATTTGTTTTCCGGTATTTTGTGCCGTGCAGTCGGAAAAGGTGCTTTGAACTGAGTGCAAACAGCGAAGACCCAGATCAGCCTACACTGTATAATCTGATCAGCGCCCTCTGTATCTGCATTGTTTGTTGATCCCGAGGAGTCTGTACATATTTACATAACCGAAAACGATCGAGTTTAAGAGAATGTGGGGTGCGCAGGTTGAACTGAGTCTACTTTCCCTATTTAGTGGAAATGTGCATGCGTGCTTAAGCGCGTGCGGTATTGTGTACTTTTTTTCTTCCTGTTTTTCTTTTCTTTTTTCCTTTTTTTATTTTTAAGTTTTTGATAACGATGCATAAACGGGAGATGAGAAACCGGGGTTGCAAAAAGAAATTGTCCGAACGACATGAAAAACGTCCTGACAAAATCTGTCAAACGCAGAGCACCAACCAGCCTATGCACTTGCATGGTATGTGGATTCAAAGTTTGCAGGAGCGTTAAGACAGACCACTGGCATAATTGCCACGAGTCCTTATTTGACCATGCGCAGCTCCCAATTCAATTACGACCTTACTCGCATGTGCAGTAATATAAATCAGCCCGCGTTTCAAATGGACGTTAAAACACATCCGATCAGCGAACATACATATGAGCCGCGACACGAGAAAACCAACAATGTGGTTGTGTGCCCAGCGCAGACTCAGACCAGCCTGGGCATCCGCCTAGTCTGATCAGTCTTCGCTGCCCGCGTGGAGGTACCTGAGACCCTTGGCTACCCTTTAAGATCACTGCGAAGACTCTTATCGGACTGGGCGGGTCCCCAGGCTGATCTGAGTCTGCGCTGTGCCCACAACCACTTTGTTGGTTTTCTCGTGTCGCGGCTCAATTATCATACCATGTGCATTTACAAACATTCACAATGATTATTATGTGGTTCGCAGATGTAGAACACTGTCCCGTTTTTTTCGACTTATGGGCCTAGGGTAGATTGCGCTCTTGTGCAGTCTAGTTGGAGCATTCACAGTTTGTCAAGAGAATATAAACCAAAATGCTTACTTTGCAGAATCATTATTATGTTGGTGCGCAGACTGGTCTTACGCTTTGCGGTTCGCAGATGTAATACGATACCTTTTTCAGATAATGATTAATTCGAGGTATGGGTACAACTGCGCATGCCCAGAGAAGATTGCGCTCATGCGCAGTCTGGTTTTGGCATTCACACTTCGTCCATAGAATAACAACCAACCTACACCGCAAGTTTCATTGCAGTTCCCATGTAATAACTCCTACATGTACCGTATGTGTCTGGAGCTGAGCGCTGGTCTGGTAAGAGGCATCAGTACCGAGAAATCGCAGTAAGAAAAAAAAGAAAAGACTATAAACACACCGTTCTTTTTCTGCAAATAAGAATTATACGTACCAAAGTGCCAATTACAAAATCTTGAAGAATTTATATTTAGCAAGACTAAAAAAGGGTTTGTGTATGTGCGCATGATAATCTGTATCTGGGCAGCTCTTTTTATACAGTGTACTATACCGTAATCATTTTAAATACTGTGACAATTTAACCAGTTACTCTATGAGTCCTAACTTCAAGAACACTTATGATTAAATGGGATGACACCTTGCCTAAGGCGCAGTGTGATCAGGATCTACGCTCTTCGCTTAGACTCTTTACCCCGGTATTTAGAGTAATTACGAGCGAGTCAGATACTTTGTGTAGCAAAACACTTGGCGACAATAGTGTGCGTGTTCGTGCGTGTTTGTCTTAGTCCATCTCGGTGCACTTTTAAAAACCCATAAATTGGCAAAGGTCCGGATCAACTAAAGGCACGCCACATTTAATAGTTGATGAAAAAAAAAATCATAATGATTGACGTATTCATGTATATATATATGCTGATCTGGCTTGTTATCCCCCGACCGAAAGGTTCGGGGGATATAGCGATGAGCCTGCCGTCTGTCCGTCCGTCTGTCCGTCCGTCTGTCCGTCCGTAAACATTTTCTTGTCCGCTCCATATCTTGAATACCGTTTGGAATATTTTCATGATACTTCACAGTTATGTAGAACAGGTCATGGCAATGTGTCGCGTGCAAGAATGATAACTCTTGCTTTTGTAATTTTTGAGTTATTTCCCCTTTGGTGAATTTTTGGCAGATTCGTGTCCGCTCTGTAACTTGAATACCCTTTGGAATATTTTCAGGATACTTCACAGATAAGTAGAACAGGTCATGACGGTGTGTCGCGAACAAGAATGACAACTCTTGTTTTCTTACTTTTTGAGTTATTTCCCCTTGATGGTTTTAGGTGTGATTTCGTGTCCGCTCTATAACTTTAATACCTTTTGGAATATTTTCATGATACTTCACAGATATGTAGAGCAGGTCATGACGATGTGTCGCGAACAAGAAAGACAACTCTTGTTTTCTTACTTTTTGAGTTATTTCCCCTTGATGGTTTTAGGTGTGATTTCGTGTCCGCTCCATATCTTAAATTCCCTTTGAAATATTTTCATGAAACTTCACAGATATGTAGAACAGGTCATGCCGATGTGTCGCGAATAAGAATGACAACTCTTGCTGTCTTACTTTTTGAGTTATTTCCCCTTGATGGTTTTAGATGTGATTTTGTGTCCGCTCCATAACTTGAATACCCTTTGGAGTATTTTCATGATACTTCACAGATATGTAGAGCAGGTCATGACGATGTGTCGCGAACAAAAATGACAACTCTTGCTTTCTATTTTTTTGAGTTATGTCCCCTTGATGGTTTTAGGTGTGATTTAGTGTCCGCTCCATAACTTGAATACCCTTTGAAATATTTGTATGATACTTCAAAGATATGGAGATCAGATCATGACAGTTTGTCTCATACAAGAATGACAACTCTTGCTTTAATACTTTTCCGAGTAACCCCCCCCCCAATTTTTTTTTTTTTTTTCAAGATTCGGATTCCTTGTCCAAATTCACTTACTAGAGACCTCAAAATTAGATTTGTAGGGCTTATACTTTAGAAGTTATTCTCACATTTTGAAATGTTCAATGTATCATATGCAATACATTGTCTACATGGTTGCTATTTGAGGTTTTACCTCATTTTAGCAATCTGGCATACTGTTTTGGTCTGAGTGTTAGATAATCATGCATCTATTAAACAGATAATGTCAATAAGGAGCATAAAAGAATGACAGTATACTATTTATATGCATTTTGAAGTGCACCCTGTTTACCAGGTCACAGGGGGCCTTTGGTCGGGGGATTTGCCATCTCCTCTGATGGCTATTTTCCTGATTTCTACTACAGTAGGAGGCTCAGGATGTCAAAAAGGGTCCAACGATAAGTCGATTTTTGTGCTGGCCGACCATAAATACTCGAAGCAGTCAGCTGCCTGCACGGACCGACCCGAATCCTCACTTTGTACATGATGTAGAATCGTTTCCATTTGTTTACTTCTGTGTGTTTATATCGTGCGCATTTACCTGTTGTGTATCTTCACTGATGATTTGAGCACGTGCAGATTTCCGCAGTCTGGAGAGTATGAAAGAGATTCCAAGTTTCTTTTCAAGGGTAAATGGGGGAGAAAGAGAGAGGGGGTTCTGAAACTGACACTGAATGTTAAATCGTAATGTGTGAACAAGAAGACGCAAGTCAGTCTGCGGGACAGTCTGCAGGATCGAGATCGTCCGAGTGTCGAAAAAAAATAAAAGCTGGTTTAATCACAACAGAGAAATTAGAGGCTAAGTGAATGCGCTTGGCATAAACACATGACTTGAATCAACGTCAATTTGCTGGCGTAGCTCTTGCTACCGAAATACGTCTGTGCAGTCTTATCGGGCAGTCTTAATAAGACAAGCATATATCAGCTGCGCAAATGGCAGTTTAGGGTGTTAGCGAAAAGCCTTGAACTTGATACCGGCAAACGTCTGCGCAGTCTGGAAAGGGCCTGCGCGTGCGAAACAGCGAGAGAGAAAAATATGTTTAAATGTCTAAAGTAGAAGTTGATACCAGAAAACGATGGTCCGGTCTGATTACGAAGATATGCAGATCGTCTGCTTAATAACCAGTTGATATTTGAACACCGTAAACTGTGTGCGCAGTCTGATCAGGAAACTGACCCCGAGTTCCCACCTACATGTACACTGCTCGGGTTTACAGAGCGCATTGTGATAAGAGTCCTGCACAACTGTGTGCACAGCCTGGCCTGAAAATATGTTTTAGGACTATTTAATTCGTCTATCCAGTACCAGGTATCAAAGTATAAGTTCTGAATGGTACATGTACATGTATTGCGACGGAATAGCGTCGTGAAAAATGATACCCCTGGCCAGTGTGCATACAGTTCTCGGACGTGTTTAAAAAAAAATCAATTAACATAAGGGGTTTTCCATATAGTATCCGATTAAAAAAAGGTAAACATACAAAAAACTGCAATATTTTGGTACCGAATAATTAACGAAAAAGACTGAATAATAGAAACATGAATCTTATTCTGACAGCTGTACACAATACACAAACCTGTTGAATTGTGTAATGGCATTGCAGTTGGTAGCTTCTGTGTAAGGTAGTCGTTAATCTTTTTCGCGCCTATTAACGCGGTTTCCCGCGATCCACTACCAGTCTGGTAGAGGATCACGCGGCATCTACCGCTCCACGCCGCGCCGCGCCACTCCCTCTCCGCGCCACTCCTCGCCACGCTAAACCCACGACGCGCCCTCGATTTTTCCACGCTTCTCGGCGCGAATTTGTCGTGGAGAGACGCGGCGAGGCGCGATTGATAGTAAGATGTCGAGGGCTGTACTGTAAATGCAAGACGGAAACATTTTTTGGAGCTGGGATTTGGCAAATTTTAAAATGACAAAGTCAAAGAACATTGTGGGGATGTAGTAACCTTTTCTTTGAGGTTTATTCCTAGTTCATGAGAAAATTGTCATTTTCTTCCACACTTTTGAGCCGGGGCTCAGTAGGTTAGGTGCTGGCCTGCTGAGCTAGTGGTTAGGGTTTAAACCCCTCTGGGAATCATTTCAGTCGTTAACAGGGTTCCATTGCACACACCCTTTCATTATTACTCGTCGTTCTGATGTGACTTCAAAGCAGAATTTCATAAGTCTGATTTAGATATTTGGTCATTCTAGAGACTTGTGGTCATACAACTCTTGCTGAGGGTGTAACATGTATTAGAATGGTCTGGCTGAGGTGGTGGGGAAGCCCTGTTAGCAGTTCAGGTTCGATTCCTACTGAAGGCAGAAAGCTTTTCAACCATAAAAATGGTTCCATTGCACACAGCAGTCCATTATCACCCTCCCATGGTTCAGATATGACTGAAATATTGCTGAAAGATCATAAAATTGCAATACATGTATCCATCTGTCCATGCTGAGGCGGGGTTCTTATTAACCTTCAGAACGTTTTAAATGGAGAAATAAGACAATAGAATTATCAGCCTAACTCCTGTGTTCCTCTGATTAAGTAAAGATAGGTAATTGGACTGCGAGAATTTCTGAATCAAAGTTGATTTTGAATATTTTTTAAAGTTCTGGAAGTCTGAGCTTGGTGATGTACTTGTGTAATTGATTGAAGATGTACATGTTGGTCATTGATGTTGTATTAGTAGATTGTTTTAGTGTTTGTGCATCTTGTGAATAAACTTTCTATGTTTTTTGTATGAAAATTATATATTCTGTAAGAAATCAAAATTGTGGTGGACATTTCTGGTTCAAAATAAACAAAAAGAGTTTTAGCCAAAAAGCTGATACTGGTGAGGGCATAGTAGGGCAGCACGGAGTTGTAACTTGCAAGTGTCACCAGGATGTTTGTTAGATGTCACTTTTCTTAAATGCTGTCCCATGGACCTTCACATGTAAAGGGTCTTCAGTAGGTGAACAGTGAAGACTCGACAAGACTGCATAGATGTATATGATGATCTATGGTCTGCTTCAAGATCAGTTGAGCAGTGACAGGACAAAACCAACAAAGTGGCATGTTCGCCCAGCGAAGATTTGTATCAGCCTGGGCATCTGTCCATTCTGATCAGTGTCTTCCCTTTGGGCTGAAAGGGTGGCTAAGGTCTAAGCTAGCTCCTTGCATACACCAAAGACTCTGATCAGACTGGGCACCTTGCATACACCAAAGACTCTGATCAGACTGGGCAGGTGCCCAGGCTGATTAAGTCTTTGCTGGGTGCACATCCCACTTGTTTGTTTTGTCGTGTTGTGGCTCTATTTTGTATTTTTATTCCTTATTTGGGTCTGGTTGTTCAACTGTGTCTAGTTTACGACTGTCTAGTTTACGAGACATTTAATTTCCAAATGCATGATAGGGTAAAAGCTTCTCACATTGTTTCAGCAGAAAATGTTAGCACATTTATTTTGTGAACTAGAAGATGTAACCAGTCCTTGACTAACAACTTTCTTAAGCAAACAATGCTTTGTACAACTGGGCCCTGGACTTCAGGGCCCGGTTGTTCAAAACTAATGATGTAGTTAGGTAACGATTTGTTAAAATTTCAAACATTAATTTAATATCTTAAATATGCCAATATTTTTTGTTGAAAAAATGTGAGAAGCTTTCGCACTGCAAAAGCTTCTCACATTTTTTTTTCAACAAAAAATATCGGTGTATTTGATTATGAAGTTATAAAACACTTAATGAGTTGACCTCTTAACAAGCTTGTTAGGCTAATGGGCCGGGCCGCGTAGCGCAATCGGTAGGGCACCCGACTCCTGGGTTCGAAACCCGGTCTGGCCACATACTTTCGTTTCTCCTTCGGCTGATTCAAGAAGGGCAGTTGTCAGTTACTGGCGAAAGAATGTGCACTTAGTACTGGTTAACCGCTTAGGAGGTCTAAGCCTGCCCAGGAATAGTGTGGTTAGGTTAACTGACCGTCCCAACATTACCATAGTTGTTGACCGTGGACGTTAAGCATCAAGTCAATCAATCAATCAATGTTAGGCTAATGATGCTTTGAACAACTGGACCCAGCTTTTTTTTAACTGAAAAAAAAAAAAAAAAAAGGCAGATGTTGTGAGTCGAACAACTGCACAGTTTGATGTAGTGAGATGTTAAACCTTTTTGGGCCAATTCTTGAGAAGAACAAGTTGCTGTTGAAGTAGAACATCATCCGGGAATCTTGTCCTTCACCTGATACAGTCATGGTAGGCATTATGTTGTAAATTGTTCCTTGGGGCTCTCATACAGTGCTCCAGATAAGAAGGGGTAACAGGGATAATTTAGGGATAATTTTCTGTATTTCTCCATAGAAACATATTTTGTGACCCCTCATTAGAACCATCTCATCGAGACGGTTTTAATGAGGGGTCACAATATATGTTTCCATTGAGAAATAAGAAAAATAATCTCTGAATTATCCCTGTTACCCCTTCTTATCTGGAGCTCTGTCATACTAGACAGATTGAGCAATTTCTCATGTAGTATCATGCCAGATGCAACCAGTTTTGCCAGATGCCACAATGAAGACTTTTATTCGTTGCCATTTTCAAGGGTCGTCTTGATTTGAATAAATTGTGCATGTTCAGCACTGCATCATGTTTAAATAACATACAGTGACACAGGATTTGAAAAGGAGCAAACTGCTTCTATCGGTCATCTACATACCCTAAGATCTTTGATTCTGAGCAGTTTGTTGGTTGTGCCTGGCATGAAAAGAGTAAGATGATGCTCATATTACATTGTCATCAGAAATCATTGTCATCACATGCTCAGCATTGTAAATAACATCATTTCATCTAATTTTTTCATCGCATTATTTTTTAGAAACACATGCACTAGAGTGTGTGAATTCCATTTTCTTGAAGTCTTGACAGACTAAAAACGCAAACTGTTTGATCCTACTTCAACCTGGCCCAGAGGTTATAAAACTTAGTACATTCTCAAACTCAAAATAGAGCACACTGATTGGCTGCTTCCGAGCACATGCTCGGAAGCAGCCAATCAGTGTGCTCTATTTTGAGTTTAGATTTTTCTCAAGTTTTATAACCTCGAATTTTGAGTTTGAGATTTTTCTAATGTTTTATAACCTCGAACCCAGAGCTCCAGCTAAGGTGAGGCTTTGAGGATAAATGTGAGATAATCTTTTTTATTTCTCGGCAAAAACATATTGTGACCCCTCATTGGAACCGTCTCAATAGGACAGGCCTAATGAGGGGTAACAAAATAAGTTTTTATGCACTTACATGGAAAATTATCCCTAAAATACCCCTTATCTGGAGCCCTGAACTTCATGAAAGATTTTCTTGTATGTTTACAAAAACTAATCTTGTCTGGGTGTAAATCTTAAGAGTTAATGCTGGAGGTGTCAAGCTGCCGGTATATGTATGTAGACAACCTACCTGAAATAGGATAGATCAGGTCCTGGCAGTATAAAGCAAATATCTTTTTGTCATTCTGAATTGCATGGGTTTTAATGAAACAAGTAGGCCTGTGTCTTTAACTGTTCAGAGATTTGGGACATGGTGCGTTAAGTGAAAAGAAGATGTATGATTGCACAGCCATATTTTTCTGCCATTTAAACAACAGATTTTGTGACTTCCTGGGTTCGAGGTTATAATGCATGTGCTCGGAAATAGCCAATCAGTGTGCTTTATTTTGAGTTTGAGAATGTACTCAAGTTTTATAACCTCTAGGCCAGGTTGCTTCCCTTGATGATATAGCTCTTTCAAAATCGGGTCCACTCATAAAGGAAAGAGTTTGCTTCCTCTGAAAGTGATCTGATTCACCTTGTGGCATTTGCAGAGAGGCCGATCAGCCCTCTAAGCGCAAGCTTTTGTTCACCAGAGATTCCTTGAGATTCACAAGACACACCTACACAGATTTGAAGTGAAAGGGCTTTTTCAGGGGATCCAATCTTCCAGCTTCAGTTCTGCCTCTCAGTGGGGGACAGCTCATGAAAGAAAGAATTTGCTCCATTTTTATAGTAGAACCTATGTTACCCAATAAAGCAAAAGGGTCATAAAAGTTGTTCCCCTGTTAAATGGTGGACAAAAAGTAAAGGCATTTATAAATGGCTGTGTCCTAGTCTGAGCATAAGCCTTTTCTCTTTAGAGATCTTTAGGGTCCATCCTTAGGGTCCACATGTTGGTGATGTAGATGACACGACACCGGTGGTAGCAGATTTTTAAGGTGAATGGGTACACCACCATGCTTTTCCGCCATTTATTCAAAGGGAGACAACTTCTGTGACTTCCTGTTTGCTTTCCTGGACAAGGAAACACTTAAAAACCAGTCTACTCTTAAAGAATTTGCTTCCAAAGGGGCAAATTCTTTCCTTTTAGAGTTTACTCTATTGAGAAGGAAGGCAAAAGTGACAACCACAGAGTTGTTTCCCCTGAAAGTACCGATTCATCTGAAGTGTAATGTGGTTATATGGCCTGGACCTGTTAATACTCTTTTTCTTGTTTTATCAGAGCCCCAGATAAGAGAGTATTTGGTGATAATTAGGGATAAATTTTGTCAATTCTGCATAAAAACATATGTTGAGACGGTTCAGATGAGGGGTCACAACATATGGTTTCAATGAGAAATAAAAAAAATAACCCTCAGTTATCATCAAATACCCCTCATATGTAGAGCTGTGTGACATACTGAAATGTAGAGGAAGGTGTTAATAGGAGTATAGTTTTAGAGCTCTGGATAAACCAGTCATTTCATTGGTGAACATTGAAGCTTTCAGGTTTCACCACAAACAGTTATTTCATTAGGGTGTAGGTGCTCCACATAAAATGGTGCGTCCACAATTCTGGAATATTTTTTTCTTTTTCTCAATAAAACCATTGTAACACAGCAACTGCCATGCTGAGATGGTTCTAACACATGTTTTTATTAAGAAAACAAAACCAACTCAAATCTGGACCAGAATGAAATCTTAAAGGAGATTAGGTTCTAGTGATCTCCCACACAGCAGGCTTTGTGGAGAAAAAGAAAAAAACTGTTTACCAGGATATTGTTTTGGCTGATACAGAGCTGTATATTTTATCATGTTGTGGTCAGTTGAATTATTCAGTGCAGTTTCTAAATCAGTGAATACATGCTTTAATAATATGAGAGACTTCTGTTGTAATTTAAGCCGTACCATGATATTTTGGGCTTAAGAAATCTTTTGGAAGCCCCGGTAGCTCAGTAGGTTACGGGCTGGCCTGCTGATCTAGCATCCTGGGTTCGAGCCCCACTGTCAATCGTAAACAGGTTCCATTGCTCACAGCCTTTCATTATTACCCACCCATCTTCCTGATATGAATGAAATATTGTTACCAAGGGCTTCGCAAGCGGCGCGTAATACGCCCGTTTCAATGTCCTAAAGGAGTTACAGAATGAACAAGATTGTTTACAAAAGGATAGACAGGCAGACAAACAGGGGCAGCCACTCTATAATTAACTAGAACTGTCAGCGAATCCGACTATACCCCCGCTTAATTGCTTAAATCAAATGGTGTTATTTTCGTAACAAAAAGCATAAAGAGGGAGAGAAATCATTGTTACCATGTATACCAAATATGAATGGTTGCTGTGAAATCTGTTACAAAAAATTACATTATTCAAAGTCAGGAGAGAAAGAAAATTGGAAAAATAAGCAGAAGACTGGTTCTAAATCCCACAATACAACAAGTTATCATCAACCTGCATACAAAAATCCCTACTCTAACTTACAGATGCATAGAAATCTTTTGCGAAAAAAAATGCATTATTCAAAGTAAAGAGCCGGGCCGGGTAGCGCAATCGGTAGGGCACCTGACTCATAAGTCAGAGGTCCTGGGTCTGGCCACATTCTTTCGTTTCTCCTTCCACTGATTCAAGAAGGGCAGTTGTCAGTTACTGGCGAAAGTATGTGCACTTAGTACTGGTTAACCGCTTAGGAGGTCTAAGCCTGCCCAGGAATAGTGTGGTTCGGTTAACTGACCGTCCAGACATGACCTTAGTTGTTGACCGTGGACGTTAAGCATCAAATCAACCAACCAAATCAAAGTAAAGAGAGAAAGAAAATCGGACAAATACAGGGAATAAAAAGAGGAAAAGTCTGGTTTTGATTGATTTGATGCTTAACGTCCACGGTAAACAACTGTGGTCATGTCGGGACGGTCAGTTAACCTAACCACACTATTCCTGGGCAGGATTTAGACCTCCAAAACTTTTACAGAAATGTTCCTTGAGTAGTCCTCTATCAACCACATGAAATTTATGTCAATTGCAGAATTTGGCTGGTTGCCATGGCAACCGAATGATTAAAAATAGAAAAAATATTCATTATCATCTCCTCAGAAACTATGCAACCAATAAAGCCCAAACTTCACTGAAAGGATTTTAGTACTGGCTTCTATAAAAGTACTGTTTTTCTTGGCAATAGCTATAGCAGTTTGGTTGCTATGGGTCACAAATAAGAATGTATGTCATGTGCAAGACTCAGGCTCCACGCTCAAGGTCCAAGGTCACAACCAAGACTCAAAGGTCAGTTTAAGGGGCCTTTGTTACACACTGTACCATTTCTTGTTTCTCATTCAGTTGCCATGGCAACCAGCCAAATTCTGCAATTAACATAAATTTCACGTGGTTGATAGAGGACTACTCTAGGAACATTTCTGTAAAAGTTTTGTCAAAATAGCTGCACCGACATAGCAAAAATGCAAATTTTCTGTTTTGCCATTATAAGTATATATAATATCTGCAGTGACATAGCAATAAATGCAAATTTTCTATTTTGCCATTATATGTCAATGGCAACTTTAAGTTCCCAAAACCATAATTTGTGAATCATCTCATTATTTTTTCCCTTTTCATGAAAATTAATGAAGTTTGATTCAGTAGCTTTTAAGTAATTGAGGATAAATGAGTTGATCTTTGACCTCTGGCTATGACCTTGACCTTGGATGAGGAAACATATGTCTTTTGAATGGAAAATCTTCTCAGTAGGGTTTATCTTTCTGCAATATTTGCTTTGGTACTTTTCTGAGTAATTGCCGAGACAGCATTTGACTTCTGACCCCAGATTGTGACCTTGACCTTGAATTTGGGATCATCAATATTGTGTCTAACGCACATTCTCATTATGGTTTACCTTTCTGTGAAATTTGATGAAAGTCCCTTTAGCCGGTTTCAAGTTATGGCAGAGGCAAGATTTGACCTTTGACCCCTGAATGTGGTAACCTAAATCTTATGTGTGACACACCTTCTCATTATGCTTCTTCTTTCTGTGAAGTTTCATTCAATTTGCGTCAGTAGTTTATAGGTTATTGCTGAGACACGATTCTGAGACACAATTTGGCCTCTGACCCAACTGTGGCCTTGACCTTGGGCGTAGAGAACTAAGTCTTGTGCGCGACACACCTTCACATTATGCTTTATCTATCTGTGAAGTTTCATCAAATTTGCCTCAGTAGTTTTAAAGTTATCACTGAGACACGATTTTGAGACATTATTTGACCTCTGACCCAATTGTGGCCTTGACCTTGGGGGTAGGGATCTAAGTCTTGTGCGCGACACACCTTCACATTATGCTTTATCTATCTGTGAAGTTTCATCAGATTAGCTTCAGTAGTTTTAAAGTTATAGCTGAGACACGATTTGTAACGGACGGACGGAAAGACAGACGGACGGTGCGATTTTAATATGCCACCCGAAGTTCCTTCGGGGGCATAAAAATATTCATTATCATCTCCTCAGAAACTATGCAACCAATAAAGCCCAAACTTCACAGAAAGGATCTTAGTACTGGCTTCTATAAAATTAGTGTTTTTCTTGGCAATTGCATAGCAGTTTGGTTGCTATGGGAACTTAAAGTTGCCATTGACTTATAATGGCAAAATAGAAAATTTGCATTTATTGCTATGTCACTGCAGATATTTTGACAAAAACTTTACAGAAATGTTCCTTGAGTAGTCCTCTATCAACCACATGAAATTTATGTCAATTGCAGAATTTGGCTGGTTGCCATGGCAACCAAATGATTAAAAATAGAAAAAATATTCAACAATCATCTCCTCAGAAACTATGCAACCAATAAAGCCCAAACTTCACTGAAAGGATCTTAGTACTGGCTTCTATAATAGTACTGTTTTTCTTGGCAATAGCTATAGCAGTTTGGTTGCTATGGGAACTTAAAGTCGCCATTGACTTATAATGGCAAAATAGAAAA
Source organism: Ctena decussata (assembly GCA_963989385.1). Lineage (NCBI taxonomy): Eukaryota > Metazoa > Mollusca > Bivalvia > Lucinida > Lucinidae > Ctena > Ctena decussata. The sequence goes on along the minus strand of OZ022504.1, from coordinate 38,719,628 downwards.
TTTGCCTTTATTGCTATGTCGGTGAAGATATTTTGACAAAACTTTCATAGAAATGTTCCTTGAGTAGTCCTCAAGCAGCCTTATTTAATTTATGCAAATTGCAGAATTTGGCTGGTTGCCATGGCAACGGAAAAATTGAACAAGAGGGCCATGATGGCCCTGGATCGCTCACCGGAGTATCCTGTGAACTTAACTGCAGAGACATCCAAATGACCGACAGACAGAGTTTCACAAAGATTAAATGGAAAATGAACCCTTTATTGTGTACCTAAGGTTTTTATAAGATTTAACCTAATGACCTAGATTTTGACCCCACATGACCCAGTTTCAAACCTGGTCTAATTTCTTGGATATGAACATTCTGACAAAAACTGTGCCTTTAGAGTGTACACAATGTTTTTCTAGGGTTCAACCTAGTGACCTACTTTTTGACCCAACATGACCAAGTTGCACCCTTGGTCCAGATTTGTTGGAGACAAACATTCTGACAAAGTCTCATGAAGATTAGAACAAAACTGTGTCCTCTAAAGCGTTCACACTGTTTTTCTAAGAACTGACCTAGTTACCTAGTTTTTGACCTGACATGGCCCAGTTTCAAAACTGGTATGGATTTCATGAAAATAAACATTCTGACAATGTTACGCATAGATTGGATCATAACTGTGCCCTCTAGAGTGTACACAAGGTTTTTCTAAGATTTGACCTAGTGACCTAGTTTTTGACCCCACCAGGCTCAGATTCAAATTTGGCCTAGATTTTATATTTATAAACATTCAGACAAAGTTTCATGAAGATTGGATCATAACTGTGCCCTCTAGAGTGTGCACAAGGTTTTTAGCTCAACTGAGCCAGCGGCTCCGGGGGAGCTTATAGGATGGTAAGGCTCCGTTGTCCGTCGTCCGTCCGTCCGTCCGTCGTCCGTCCACACTTTCAAACGACTTCTCCTCTGAAACCGCTGGGCCGATTGTAACCAAATTTTATATAGAGCCTCCTGGGACCTTAGGAACGAAAAGTTATTCAAACGGTCCTGGTCACATGACCAACATGGCCGCCATGCCCATATATGGTAAAAACCTGAAAAAATCTTCTTCTCCAGAACCAATAGGCCGATGGCCTTGAAACTTGGTATGTAGCATCGGGTACACGAGCACTACCAAGATTGTTCAAATTATGACCTTGGGTTGACCTTGACCTTTTTTATGGTAAGGTCAAATTTGCTTCCTTGTGCTTTTATATGGCAAAATGCTGCAACATAAGATATCTTGGAAACTGTTGAAGATTTTGGCCTAAAAATTGGTACATACAGTCATCTTAATGACTACATGAAGATTTATGAGTACAAGAGGTCAAGGTCATTCTTTGACCTTTGACCCAGAACTCTCATATTTTGACAATGTCAAACTTCTCCTCTGAAACCGCTGGGCCGATTGTAACCAAATTTCATATAGAGCCTCCTGGGACCTTAGGAACGAAAAATTATTCAAAGGGTCCTGGTCACATGACCAACATGGCCGCCATGCCCATATATGGTAAAAACCTTTAAAACTCTTCTTCTCCAGAACCAGTAGACCGATGGTCTTGAAACTTGGTATGTAGCATTGGGTACTCAAGTACTATCAAGATTGTTCAAATTATGACCCTGGGTTGACCTTGACCTTTTTTACGGCAAGGTCAAATATCAGAAAATTCTAGAACATAAGATTTCATGGAAAGTTTTGAATATTAAGACCTAAAAATGTGTGTATGCATTCATCTTAATGAGTACATGAAGATATGTGAGTATAAGAGGTCAAGGTCATTCTTTGATCTTTGACCCTGAACTCTCATATTTTGACAATTTCAAACAATCTCCTCAAAAACCAATAGGCCAATTGAAGCCAAATTTCATATAGAGCCTCCAGGGGTTGAGTGAATGAAAATTCGTTCAAACAGTCCAGGTCAGATGACCAACATGGCTGCCACGCCCATATATGGTAAAAAGCTTTTAAAATCTTCTACTCCAGAACCAATTGACCGATAGCCCTAGGTCATTCATATTTCAATATTTCCCAGCATACATTCACAAGCTATTTGGCCAATTTCATAGATAGCTGCCTTAGGCTGAGGGAACAAAAGATAATTCATTGGGTCCAGGTTACATGATGAATATGCTCATGCTATGCCCATACATAGCAAGGGCGTAGCTACCTAAACGGCAAATACGCAGCTGCGTATTGAAATTTTGTCAAAATTGACAAAATTTCAAAACGCACCTGCATATTTGCTTGCTGAAAATTTATAAATTAGACCAGATTTCAATACCAATTGCCAAAGTGGCTGAAATACTACATTTCTCTTCAAGAAGCAGAGAATAAAACATGGTTGTGTGTATAATGAAATTACCTCTAGTTACGCCCCTGCATAGTAACCAGCAGCTAGTTCAAAGTGAAATATAGGTATAGCTTTTCCAGCATCAGTGTTGGGGTTGTAAACTTCCGTTGAATTTTCTGGTTAGCATTGATTTGTGGCAGTGCACAGAGAGAGAAAGAACATTCAGCTTAATTCATGTATTTTTATGAAACTTGGTATTTGCAAATTAATACAACTTGCTGAAATTTTTCAGTGAACAGAGCTTTCTAATACTGTAAAATTGCTTTATTTTAACATGTTCTTTATTTCAAAGTTTTCTTTCGAAATTGTTGGCGAGTTCTTAAAACTCCAAAACTCATTGTGATATGATTATGGTTTTTGGTTACTGTGGTTCCACTCATTGCCGTCTATGTGAAATTTTATTTACTGCCCTTCAATACTTTCAGAGATCCCATGATTTGAAGTCAAGAGTGCTAATTGCTGGAGGGCAAAACCAAATCAAGTTAAAACATCGTTGGCGGAAGATAATTCAAGACTACTTCTTGTTCAAGCCATTTGCTGGCTTAATGGAAAGCGTACCCAAGGAGTTATCCATATAACAGTATTGTTGTATAGCTGCCTTTGCCAGCAGTCAATATTGCAGATTTAATTTTTGAAATTGGAAATTTTAAACATTTGAAATTTCATTGCTTCTACCACAATTTATATCCGTACAAGGATACTGTTATAATGTGTTGGGGTAATTGCAGGCGTACGTGTACCAGGTATTGAAGTGCCACTGGTGTAAAAATCATACATCATTCTGACGTTATTTCAAACAATTTCTCTTTATTAGGTCAGCAGCAACTGATATTAATGTTGAAAACACTTATAATTAGTGTTGCTGAATAATAAAGATGATATTTCTACCAGTGCAGTCTATGGGCCTCCTCTTGGAATGTAATCGTCTAGCTGATCATGCAGAATACTTTTTTCTATTTACTTTGTTTTAACTGTAAGAGTCTATAATATATGTGATAATAATTCTAATCTTTACAATATATTCATAATGTTTTTGACACTACTATTGATGCAGTTTATATTTTTCAATGAACAATATATGATGACAAGTTTACATTTTTTCTGTAAATACTTTATACTATTTTTATGCACCAAGTCTGTCATCAAATTGCAACAAAGAAATCGTTAAAGACATGTATGTTATTAATCTTGAAAAACGCAGTGTGAATAGTTTCATACAGTTTGATAAATCTTTTGAGTAAATTCAAACTTAAGAGAAGCTGTACTTTTCAACAAATTAAAGTTAAACAAGTGGGATAGATTCTGTCGCTAAAAATCTTTGGCATGAATTGATTGTACTGTTTGATGATATCCATTTCTTTTATAGGTATCAAATCAAGCTTTATATGAACTGTTATATTTCAACGAACTTCTGTAAAAGTGAGTGATATTATTGAGTTGTGTTGTATTCTGAGATTGGACCATTTATGTGATATTGAACATTGTACGGGATGCCTCGAACAAAGAACTGGAAACGATCTGCAGCCAGAAGGATGGTTTTGGATAGAGACTGCAACTACCAGACTGGGTTGACTCCTGAGTCGACTCCTAAATTCGGGTTGACTCCTGAGTCGACTCCTAAATTCGGGTTGACTCCTGAGTCGACTCCTAAATTCATGCAGACTTCCGAGTCTGTCATGACCAAGGGCCTCAAAGAGGCAAGACCTGTCAGCGTGCAGGCACATCAAAGGAATAAACAATGTCTTTTGACCAAAGATTATAAAATAGACACACAAAGTACAGATCTTAATCAAAGAAATGAACAAAGTCAGTTGACCAAAGATTATAAAACAAGTTTTCTAGAGAAACATTGTCAGATAGAGTCACAGAGTTCAGATCATAATACTTTTTTATACAAATCTGGTACCAGTACTTTCCCAGACATATTGACCAACACTAAGGGTCCTTGTTTGACTGAATCTGATAATGGAAGTCGACCGTTTCAGCAAATTTCATTTTTGACATCATTGAAACCATTTCATTCACAGTCATTTATCTGTGGCTCATTTCATCAAGGAAGTGACAGATTCAGTGTAGAATCTCGGGGAAGCCAGTGTGTGTCAAATGCTCTTTGTGCCCTTATTCATGCTCAGTTTTCAAATAGTTGCTCAAGTACTGAGGTAGATCAAATACTTATTGAAGGAGATATTCTATACAAAAAAATCTTATCTTCATTGAAAGCTAAACAGAAATACACCAGCAGATTGTTAACTTTTGATGAAATTCCAGAAACTGTAAATGTCTTCAAAACAGATATACATATCATAAAGTCAGATGTTGTTTCTGGCATTGCAGTACAGCAGTTTGGTAGCACGACTTCTCCAACTCTTCACGAGTCATTGTACAGAGCATTTCAATCCTCTTCATATGTCCTGGTCATGATTGGTGCAATATGTTCTGCAGTGTACAAAAAAGATGGCAAGTACAATTTTTTTGATTCACATTCTCATGCTCAGAATGGTCTTTCGTCATGCGATGGATATTCAGTTTTGATAAGATTCAGTTCTTTAGATGAATTGATTACTTACATGTATGCATTATATGAAAGCATGCAAATAAGTATGACAACACAGTATGATTTGCTGCCAGTTGCTATGACATTTAGAGAAAATTTTCATGTTGGCACAGATCAGAACTTCTCACCTGAAATAGAAAGTGGAGGTGAACTTGAATACAGGGTAACTGATCATTCAGAATGTCTTCTTGAAAATTATTTTGAAGATCAAAATATCAGACAGCAGAAAAAAGCACAAGGTATTGCTGTTGAAATGAGTGAGGAGAAGAAAACCTGTGATAACAAACTGAAGAAAGGGCGCATGGAGTACTTTGCTGCATTTAAAAGAATACAAAGAAGTAGGTTAGCTTTTAAAGCAAAAGAAAAAATAAATCAGCTTGCATCAAAGCAGTCTGCTAGAAAGAAACCAGGTGTTTTAGCACAGGAATGTGCCAAAAAGCAGTCTGCCAGACAAAACCCAGCTTTTAAAGAAAAGGAAAAAGTAAATCAGCTTGCTTCAAAGCAGTCTGCTAGAAAGAAGCCCGGTGTTTTAGCACATGAATGTGCCCAAAAGCAGTCTGCCAGACAAAACCCAGCTTTTACAGAAAAGGAACGAGTACATCAGCTTGCATCAAAACAGTCTGCTAGAAAGCAGCCAGCTTTTAAAGAAAAGGAAAGAGTAAATCAGCTTGCATCAAAGCAGTCTACTAGAAAGCAGCCAGCTTTTAAAGAAAAGAAAAGAGTAAATCAGCTTGCATCAAAGCAGTCTGCTAGAAAGCAGCCAGCTTTTAAAGAAAAGGAAAGAGTAAATCAGCTTGCATCAAAGCAGTCTGCTAGAAAAAAGCCAGCTGTATTAGCACAAGAATGTGCCCAGAAGCAGTCTGCCAGACAAAACCCAGCTTTTAAAGAAAAGGAAAGAGTTAATCAGCTTGCATCAAAGCAGTCTGCTAGAAAGAAGCCAAATGTATTAGCACAGGAATGTGCCAAGAAGCAGTCTGCCAGACAAAACCCAGCTTTTAAAGAAAAGGAAAGAGTAAGTCAGCTTGCATCAAAGCAGTCTGCTAGAAAGAAGCCAAATGTATTAGCACAGGAATGTGCTCAGAAGCAGTTTGCCAGACAAGACCAAGGTTTTAAAGAAAAAGAGAAGACATATCAACTAGCTAGTAAGCGGAAGCAAAGGCAAAACCCTTTCTTCTTGGAATGTGAAAGGATTGCTCAGGGGCAGCGTAGGCAAGAGAAAAGAAAATTGGAAGATTCACTTGAACTGAACAGGGCAAAAAGGCGTAAAATTGCTGAAGAAAAATCACATGAAATTGAGCCATGTGAAATAGTTGATAGAAAAGCACATGAAAGTATAGCTGAATGTCTTAAACAGTTTCATGAAAATATTTCAGTAGGTCCTCTGTTCGTATGTACTTGTTGTCACCAAACATGGTTTAGAAAAAGTATATCAATGCTGAAAAACACTAACATTATGACATACAGTTTGCAGTATTGCACAAAACTTAAATCAGGCAATAATGAAGAGTGGATATGTCACACTTGTTTGTCAGCGGTAAAAGATGGTAAAATTCCCAGACTGTCGGTTGCGAATGGAATGAAATGGCCAAACAAACCTCCAGAGTTAGATTTGCATCAGCTTGAAGAAAGATTAATAGCACTGCGTATTCCATTCATGCAAATTAGAGAACTGCCACGTGGTGGGCAGTATTCACTGAAAGGAAATGTAATCAATGTACCTGTTGATATTCAGCCCACTGTGAACTCTCTTCCAAGACCTATGGATGAAAATTTTACAATTGCCATCCAATTGAAGAAAAAAATGTCATACAAGAAAATAGACTTCAAAGAAAATGTAAGACCGATGAGAGTTCTGACAGCATTACACTGGCTTTTAACAAATAGTGACATGTATAAAAATTCAGGCATTACAGTTGACAACAACTGGTTTCAGGCAGTAACTGAAAGTGCAGAGGATAATGTAAGAGAGTTTCTAGAAGTGTCAGTACAAAATACAAATCTTGATAGCAACTTAAATAATCCTGTGCTGGATGAAGATAAAACAGTTCCTTCAGTACCTAAAGATAAAGAAAATGCTGATGGATATGAATCAGATGGATTCAGTGAGGTGGATAGTAATGAGCGTGTCGGAAATGTTGATACTTTAGTGGATGATGCTAATATTGAAAATAAGTTTGATCAAGTGTTGACCTTTGCTCCTGGAGAAGGACGACATCCCCTAAGTTTGTATCAAGATACAGACGCAGAGTATTTGTGTTTTCCTACTATATTTTGTGGTCAGAGGCGTCCTGATAAAACTGAGAGAAAAACTATAGTTCATTACAGTGACATTGTTAAATGGGAGCTACGAAGCATTGATAGAAGAGCTGCTCAGTCTGTCCCAAACATTTTCTTTAAGCATAAAAAGTTACAAATGAAACAAATAAGTGACAAAGTTAATTTAGCTGTAAGAAGATGTAAAAGTAAAGGCAAGAAAATTACAGCAGCTGAGGCAAGAGATCCAGCATATTTGGAGAAGCTTGTGAAACTTGATGAAGGTTATTGTATATTTCGTCAGCTTAGAAATTCTCCAGCTTATCTAGAAAAAAGGAAGAAAGACATATTTGCAATGATCAGGCAACTGTCTTTACCAACTTGGTTTGTATCTTTGTCAGCAGCTGATACTAGATGGAATGATCTTTTGAAGATAATAGCAAAACTAAATGATGCAATTGAATATGCAGACAGGGATGTAGAGGGTTTAACTTGGCAAGAGAAAACAAGACTTGTTCAGAAAGACCCAGTAACTTGTTACAGATATTTTGATCACAGAGTACAAGAATTCTTGAACACTGTCCTTAAAAGTGAGATTGAACCTATTGGGAAAGTGATAGATTTCTTCTATAGAGTGGAATTTCAGCAGCGTAGGTCTCCTCATATCCACATGCTTATTTGGATTGAAAATGCTCCTAAGTTGGAAAAAAACACGGAGGAAGAAATAATTCAGTTTGTTGATAAATACCTTACATGCAGTACTGATGAAGAAGAAATTGGGGAGCTTGTCGAACTTCAGTCACATAAGCATTCAAAGTCCTGCAGAAAGAAAGGAAAGGCAATATGTAGATTTGGATTTCCTTTGCCTCCTCTTCCAAGAACAATGTTATTGCATCCTCTGGATGAAGACATAGAGAAATACAAAAAGAAACACTCAGAACTTCAAAAATCAATGAATGAGTACAAAGATGTATCTGAAATTGCATTTGATGATTTTTTGGAGCAAGGTGCCAAGATGGATCTTGAAAACTACATCTAGTGTATAAGGAGTTCTCTCAGTGCTCCCAAAATTTTTCTCAAGCGGAATCCAAATGAGATGAGAATTAATTTGTTTAACAGAACGATTCTTCTTGGATGGAAAGCGAACCTTGATATTCAGATGGTTCTTGAACCATATGGTTGTGCAGCATATGTTGTTGGATACATAAGCAAATCTCAAAGAGGCATGAGCGCACAGCTTGATGCAGCAGCAACAGAAGCTCGCAAAGGAAATTTTGATATAAAGAAACAAGTCAGACATATTGGAAATGTGTTTTCAAATTGTGTTGAAGTGAGTGCACAAGAAGCAGTATATCTTGCTTTGCAGATTCCTTTAACAAAAGCTACAAGGGACGTTGTTTTCATCAATACTTCTATCCCAGAAGAAAGAATATTTTTACTGAAATCTAAATCTGTGCTTGATGAACTTCCTGCTGAATCTACAGACATAGAAGCAGACAATATAATTCAGAGGTATGCAAAACGACCTAGACAACTTCAGAAATTCTGTTTGACAGATTATGTCTCTACAGTTGACGTTGTTTATCCCAAAGAGAATAGGTTACCTGAAAGGACTGGAGATACAAATGAGGATGATGGTTGTTCATGTGAATCTAGTGATGAAAATGATGGAGATGATAATGATCATAATATTAAAGCTGAAAATCATGGATCAGACTTGTTGTATGTGGCAAAGAATGGAACAAAGTATAAACATAGGAGAAATCCTAGAATAATACGTTATGTGAGGTATGATGTAAAAAAAGACCCAGAAAATTACTACAGAGAACGACTTATGCTGTTTATGCCCTGGAGAAATGAAGCAAAAGATTTGTTAGGTTCGTTTGAAACATATGAAGCTCATTACAATGTCTTGAAAGACACTCTTGAATCTAAACGCAGCCAGTATGAACATCATATTGAAGAACTTGAGCTTGCAAGGCAAACGGCAGAAGATGAAGATGCTTATGATGAGATAGCACCTAACACAGAGCATGAAAAGAGAGAAGCAGTAGAAGAAGGTGAAAGAGAAGCTGAAAACTTTGTATATTTTAATCCAGATAGAGTAGTAGAACATCGACAGTATGATATTGGTATAGAGATACAGTCTGCTTGTTCAGTTCCATCTGTAGAAATAAATGGAGTCATGTTACCAGATGAACAGTACTTAAACTTGCTCAGAAGTTTAAATTTGAGACAAAGAGAATTTTTCAATCATGTTCTGTATTGGATAAAATGTAAAGAAGAACCGCTTTACGCATTTTTATCGGGTGGAGCTGGTGTTGGCAAATCTGTGCTAATTAAAGCACTGTATCAGAGTCTGTATAGATTTCTAAATTTGAGGGAGGGAGAAAATCCTGATGATATTAGAGTTCTTCTGTGTGCCTACACTGGCAAAGCTGCATATAATATTAATGGTGTCACTATTGCTTCAGCTTTCTTAAAGAAGTTCAAACAAGGTAGCCACCTTTTGTCAGCTGATGAACTCAACACATTCAGAGTAAAATACAGACATTTAAAAGTTATTATTATAGATGAAATCTCTATGGTAGGAACAAACACACTGACCTTTCTAGATACACGTTTGCAACAGCTTACTGGAACAAAAGTCAGTTTTGGCGGTTTAAGCATCATTGCTGTGGGAGACTTGTACCAGCTGATGCCAGTATGTGACAAGTGGATATTCAGTGACCCCTCAAAAGGTGCTTCAGCTCTATCATATAATTTATGGAAGGATTATTTTAGATTGTATGAGCTGGTTGATATCATGAGACAAAAAGATGATGTTGACTTTGCTCAGATGCTGAATCGGCTTCGACAAAATGAGCTGACAGAAGCTGACAAAAATGAATTAAAGAAACATAGTATCAGTCCCCATATGACAAATTATCCAAAAGAGGCTGCTCATTTATTCACTGAAAACAAGTTTGTAGATAGACACAATGAGAATTATTTGAATAGATTATCAGAAGAAAAGGTTGTCATCCCATGTCATGATACAGTTGTTTCTGCAAATATTTCTATTAACAAATGCAGAAAACTCATTGAAGCACTTCCAGACGATTCCAACAAAACTGCTAATTTACAAAAGCTGTTGACAGTAGCAGTTGGAATGATTTATGATATAACAGTCAATGTCAATGTGGAGGATGGTTTGACGAATGGGTCGACATGTGTTGTCAAGTTCATTGAGTACAAAATGGAAGGCACAGATCGTCCCAGTATTATATGGGTTTTGTTTCAAGATTCTCAAATTGGCCAGTCAACTCGTGAGAAATTTTCTAATAGGGGTTTATACAGCACAAACATAGATAAAGCGTGGACTCCAATATTTGATATAGAACGAACATTTATATACAACTTCAAGACATACCAAAGAATTCAATTTCCTTTGAAGCCATCAGCAGGTAAAACTATCCATAAAGCTCAGGGGTCTACAGTTGATGAAATTGTAGTAGACTTGTCTCAGACAAGAGTCAGGAAACAACCACATATTCATTATGTTGCTCTTAGTAGAGTAAGAAAGCTAGAAAATTTATATATTTTGAATTTGAATGAAGCAGCCATGGCTGTGGATGAACAAGTGAAAATTGAGATGCAGCGGTTAAAAACAGAGGCACTTCTTGAACTCTGTTATGTTCCTTTATATAAAGTTAATTCACAGAAGGTCAAAATTGCATTTAATAATGCAAGGTCCTTGCATAAGCACTTTAAGGATATTGACTTTGAGCCAAATGTTTTGTCAGCAGATGTGATTGGGTTTGCAGAATCCAGACTGTGTGCAAGAGATGATAGTAATCATTTTGTTCTGAAGAATTGCAAACTGTTGAGAATGGATGAAACAGGGAATGATTTTGGCAACAGGCCATACCATGGACTTGCTTTGTACATTAAGGATTATTTTGAAATTCAGAGAATAGAAAAATTCCATTCTGACATATGTGAATTTATGTTTGCCACCATGTACAGCAAGGTAAAGGGATGTTTCCAAGTTGTATACTTCTACAAATTCCCTAAAAGTGGGCAAACCAATTTGATAAATGATATTCAGCATCATCTTGTCCCATTGGTTGATATGCATACCAAATTAGTGATAATTGGTGATTTTAACATACATGCAAATGACAACTCTTCGAATTTTGTAAATTTCATGACAAAACAATTTAAATGTGAGCAACGTATCAATCAGTCAACTACTGATTCTGGATCAGTGATAGATTTGATTTTTACAAACTGTCCTGCATTCAGTGATGTTGTTGAAGCCTACTGGAGTGACCACAAACTTGTTTATTGTGCACTAGATATATAGATAAAATACAGATTATGCATCTGAAAGAACACATAGAATTCACCCACAAGTTAATTAGCAGTACCAGCCTCCAGTCAGAGGTTGGTATTGCTGGTGGTTATAACAAGGATTGGGTGGCCACCAAACCAAATTCTGTTATTTGCCTTCCTACATACTGGACTGGACATATTCACTGCTTTTATCTTTACCTTATTTATTCGTTTATAAGATTGAGGTTTCCGATTTTCATTTTCAAAACAGTCCTAAAACCCTAGATCCATCTTAGAAGATGGATCTAGATATTTTGGATTGTTTTAGGAGAGAAAATCTATTTACAAAGATACCATAGATCATTTGTTAGGTGTACAAAGTTATAGGTTAGAATTCAGGTTTGGAGATAAGAGTTTTCTCCAAAACAATCCAAAACACTAGATCCATCTTAGAAGATGGACCTAGATTTTTGAAATTGTTTTAGGAGAGAAAAACTACATAGAGAGGTGCCAAGGTTAAGAGGTTAAAGATGGTCAGTTAAGGTACAGAGAGTTACAGATTAGAATCCAGGTTCAGCCAGCCTGTGATTGGAAAACTCTTTCCAGCAACCCAGCATAAGTGGGTACTTTTTGGAAGTGTGGGTGAAGGATAAAGCAGGTGGGTTTGCCTTCCATATGCTGTATCCAAGGTACAGGAGCTTCTGCTGCTCATTGGGTTAACCACTTGCCTGCTGATTTGGCAGATTTGGACTTGAATCTGGCTTGAGGTAGAATTCTTACCAGCCGTAAATGGGGTTACATTGCATACAAGCTTTCATTATCACCTTTCAATCGTCCTGATATGGCTGAAATCTGTTACAAACAGGCATCAGAATTACAAGTCATCCATTATCCATGTATCCAAGATGCAGTGGGCCTTTAACCGCTGCTGCCCCTATGAACAGGATGTTACTGGAAACCTTTTCCTTTTATATGTACTTCTTCATTAAACATAGAGTTATAGAAGATGTAAATTAGTTAAGTCATCTTTCATCATTCATTATACATTTTACCTCTGTATTCCTGTTTTGTTAGGTTGTGATAAGACAGAGTTTTTTTCCCTTCAAAAACAATCTCAAAAATCTAGATCCAGCTTATGAAAACAATCAAGGTTTTTGAATTTCTTTTGGAATAGAAAAACCCTTCTTATAAAAGAGTTTCATAAGACTGAGTGATTTAGATATTTTGGGTCATTCTAAGTTAGGAAAAATGCCATTTTATGACTGAGTAAATATGGTACTTATTATTTCAAATAACAACATTTATGGTTGTTACAGTGTTGAAGGGCATTTTAGCATATTTCAGCTTGCTTACTTCATTTCAAAATTTATGTGCTTGTTAATTTCCTGCTGGTTAGGCATTTGTTCTTGTACTTAAACAGTGACTGTGGTAATACAATTTTCCAAGATTCTGCATTAATAAATTTTAAGTTTGACTATGATTAAGACTGCAGTAATATCAGGGTATACCAATGCTCAATCAAATACTAGGATAAGCATAAACGTTCTCCACTGCTTTAGTAAAGACATATTATTATACTGTGTTGTCATGTCTGCAAATATTAGAAAGTGAGACATACGTATTCTTTTTAAGTGGTGATAGTGGCACATAAGCTTAAGTTTGGTTATTTAGTTTAGCTCTAACATTGAGCAGATAAGCAGGACACAGCATTGTGCTGAGTTTTCATCAAGTAAGAGTAGATGCATTGTTTTCAGTAAAACCAAAACCAAATTTTTATGTTTCGACTGTACACTATTTTCTTGTAGGTATGATTTCTTTTTAGAATCATTTGTTAAGGACTACAGCCAGACCTGTCTTTAAAGTCAACTTTTCTTAGCAAAAACATTCTTAAGAGGGCTAAATCTCATATCCAGAATTAGTACTTATGGTGTAAATTAAGCTGTATTTAGCAAGCAGTTTTAGACCTTCCTTTGAGTTTTTAATTGCTTAAGACGAGTTTGACTGTATATATCCAGCTGTTCAAGTGTCATATTGACTTTTCTGAGAATGCCATTTTCTATAAAAAAAAAAATGGCTGTCAAAAACAATGATATCTCAAATGTGTCAAATCAAACAGATGAAACATTTTGTACATGTACTCAGAGGCAAAAGAAAGTATACAGTAAACGCAGTCTCCATTTTTCTACAGATGTCAACATATCTGCATAATACCTTGGCACTGTAGATAAATACAATCATTTTCGCATAATTTGCGACAATTTTCAGTACGATGCGTCATAGGATAAGGAAATTACATGGTTTTAAATGAACCAGGGGTCTAAGTCAACATTGTCGCTGGAGTAGTTCCCCTTTAAACATACACTAACTTTGGACAATAGAGATTGCTTTTATGCATTTTTATACATTACATTAAAAAAGGGATGAACGTTTTTTAGGATATGTTGCACTCTCGTATAAAAATGGGGTAAAGTATCAAATTTTCGTACCAAGAAATAGCGTTTTTAGCGTTTTCTGGTAACATGCATTGAACATGTTGAATAGGCATTGAGTTCTAATGGGAAGTTTATTTGCAATTTTCTTTCAAATAAATTAATATGCCCAGTATTCAAAATCAAAAACAGTATACTTTTTATTGCCTCTATTTCTTATCTCAGACCAGTAGTATGTCAGTCTTGGATTTCCCCACACCCACCCCCAATGAGAGTGGACTGTAGTATACTCACTCAGAGAAAGAAAAGAAATGATACAAAGTTACAGTGATACCGGTATACTCGCTCAAAGTAAGAAAGGAATCGAAAAAAGGTGCACTGAAATGACACTTTTAAGAATATCTAGCATATACCAGTATTCAAAGCACCTGTTTTAAATTTATTGACCAATAAGCTTGCAGTTTGATCTTTGGCCAGCCACCTGTATGTAGCCTAGAAGAAAAGAGTTTGATAATTAACTTGTAGAACAACCAGTGTGTAGTACAAACCTTGGATAACACAGCCATGGAACAAATATTTAAGATGAACTGTGAAGAATGCTAGCTTCGGTGAATCAAAATCAGACATTCCTTGCTGTTGGAATCTAACACTGCATCATTATTTGGTATTTGACTTTCTACCAGGATTATACACAATTCACAGAACAGTTGATAACCATTGCCTGCTAGAAGACCATGCTCAAAACTGTTACATAAACACATATTTAATTATGACAGGGCTCAGTAGGCACAGCAGCACATTCAGAAGACTCAAAATTGGTGGAAAACCAGTGCTTTTTAATGCTATATCAACATTCTGCTTATGAAAGTTGTCATGACATACTCCACAGGGAATGCAGGAAACACAGTGACTGCTCTTCAGACTCTTATGTGCACTACAGGATATGGCATGTTAAGAAGATATGGTTTTGCATGCCACATTTTCACATTTGTTTCAGACAAAAGACATCTCATTAAACCTAACATGTCAGGTGTTACAACATACGGCATACTGATGACAAACGACTGCTGTTCCAACAATGCATGTTATGATACAACCTTGTCAGCAGAGCCTGCTCCTATCAACATCATGTGAATGTTCTACCATGTGGAATATTTTGTCATTTTGATAGATATCTACAGCCAGTGACATTAGCTCAAAGCAGGTCTTGATTTACATCTTAAATGCCATACCAGAGGGAGATGTTTGTAATTTCTTGCTGTGTTACCACTTAAGTGGGGTACAAACCCTTTGGTGTATTAATTTCATTTCAACTGTCTTATCTCTTCAGGCTTGTTAACAAAATTACACCATATATAAGATTGAAATTGGTGAATAGAGTACTTCAGCTATTGGATGAAGATTTCATAGAAATGTACTGAAATAAATTATCATAAGCCTGTTGACAGTCATTATTATGTACTTTTTTTCTGAGATAGTATACTACCAGTCTGCAAATTTCTATCCACATAAAAGGTGCCACTATAAACTGTAATTGTTTCAGTGTTCTTAGCAGGCAATCAACATTGAATCAACATTCATCCAATTGCCTAACATTGAATCAGTGTTGATTTAGTGTTTATTCAATGTTGTGCCCTTGGGGTTTTTCATCTTCTGTGTTCTAAATCATGAAGTTGATAATCACCAAACAAAATAAACATTGGTTGTCTCAGTTTCTGAATTTGTAAATATCAATTAATTAAATCACACGGTGGAGTATCACATACTATTTTGTACCTATATTTGGACAGATTGGGTAAGAAAATTTATCATTATTTCTTTAATACTAAATAAATTTTCATGCTTTTAAATGTAGATACCTTGTCACTTTTGCAGCAAGCCATTACCAAAGAGCCATTTCCTTGCACTCTGTGTTTTTCCAAAGAGCCTGAGGAAAGTCAGAGAGCCTTTGCTTAAAGTATTGTTGAAAACTGCAGCGCGTAGCATAAAAACATATAAATAGTTGTTTGACATGGTACCTGCACTTTACTGCATAAAATCTTGCTGAGTATTGAGGAAATAATGAACAATTTTCTTGCCCATTCTGTCCAGATACAGGTACACAATTATAGCTGTTTCTGAAAATCAAGCTCTTGCATAAATATTTATTCACATTTTTGTTTATCTGAAACTAAAAAAATAAATAAATACATTAAAGAAGACTTAATTTCTATCATTTTTCTTCAGTTTACCTAGTGCACAACTATCGTACTTGTCCACCTATAAGATGATGGGTTTCCCTTCCAAAACTACCTTTAATATGTCAATCTTCTTAAAGGACCCACAAATACACCTTCTATGCATTATATTTTATATGAATGCATTTGGAAATACAGAATTCATCTGGAAAAAAGAAGAAATCAGGAAAGACAGGCAATGAGTAGGAATTAATACAATCAAATCTCACATCTAGCCCTCAAAACCCAAAGTGATGGGTAGCTATTGAAACAAGGGGACATAAGAACATGTAACAGTGAGGAACCACAACAGAAGTACTGCCTTGGAATGGTCAGTTAAAGATTAATGCTGGGTTTAAACTGGATTGAAACCCTCACCCTCTGTTTCTGCAATAGTGCAAAATACTTAGTTGGCTGTTTGATCCGCATGAATCAATAAATAATCACAGGAAAGACACAAATCACAGATAAGACCTATGATGAATCAGAGATGAGGACTTGACAGAAACAACGTATTGCAACACCTTGAGATTCCTGGGGTGTCAGACAACACCACTGAAACACCACAAAATCATCCATCCTGTTTTAGATATCCGGCCTGTATTCAGTATCCTATTGTAGTCAGACATTAATTAGGTCACATGACTAAACTTGCCTTCTGGCCAAAATATAAACCTTTGATCCCTGATTCAAAATGGCAACCTGCTCACACAAGCTTACATTAGCTTAGATGAGATTTATGGTCATATTGTTAACTCAGGTGAGCGGTTCAGGGCCTCATGGCCCTCTTGTTCTAAGATTTGACCCAGTGACCTAGTTTTTGACCCCACATGACCCGGTTTCAAAGATGGTCTAGATTTCATTTAGATAAACATTCTGGCAAAGTTTCATGATGACTGGATCATAACTGTGCCCTCTGTGTCATTCTAAGAGTTATTTCTAGTTTTAGCTCTGGCAGCCATTTTTGCTCAGCGGAGTGAAACAGTTTTAGCAATTTTTGTTCAGGGCCATGAGTAAAACATTTCTGTGAAATTTTTTTGAAATCGAGCCATTGTCTTCAGAGACGATGATGTTTAAAGCTTTATTCTATTTTTAGCTCTGGTGGCTATACTGTTCAGCAGAGCACAACCGTTTGAGCAATTTTGGTAGAGGGTCTCCTAAGGAACATTTCAGTGAAATTATTTCAAAATCTGCCCAGCAGTTTTGGAGGAGAAGTCATTTAAAGGTTTTTCTATTTTTAGCTCTGGCGGCCATATTGTTCAGCGGAGCAGAACCGTTTGAGCAATTTTAATAGAAGGTCTCCTAAGGAACATTTCTGTGAAATTATTTCAAAATCTGCCCACAAGTTTTGGAGGAGAAGTCGTTTAAAGGTTTTTCTATTTTTAGCTATGGCGGCCATATTGTTCAGCGGAGCAGAACCGTTTGAGCAATTTTGGTAGAAGGTCTCCTAAGGAACATTTCTGTGAACTTATTTCAAGATCTGCCCAGCAGTTTTGGAGGAGAGGTCGTTTAAAGGTTTTTCTATTTTTAGCTCTGGCAGCCATATTGTTCAGCGGAACGGAACCATTTCAGCAATTTTGGTAGAGGGTTTCCTAAGAAACATTTCTATGAAATTATTTCAAAATCTGCCCAGAAGTTTTGGAGGAGATGTCGTCTAAATGTTTTTCTATTTTTAGCTCTGGCAGCCATATTGTTCAGCAGAGCAGAACCATCAGCAATTTTGGTAGAGAGTCCCCCAAGGTCTGGCGGCCATATTGATCAGCGGAGCGGATCTGGTAGAGCAATTTTGGTAGAGGATCTCCTAAGGAACATTTCTGTGAACTTATTTCAAGATCTGCCCAGCAGTTTTGGAGGAGAGGTCGTTTAAAGGTTTTTCTATTTTTAGCTCTGGCAGCCATATTGTTCAGCGGAACGGAACCATTTCAGCAATTTTGGTAGAGGGTTTCCTAAGAAACATTTCTATGAAATTATTTCAAAATCTGCCCAGAAGTTTTGGAGGAGATGTCGTCTAAATGTTTTTCTATTTTTAGCTCTGGCAGCCATATTGTTCAGCAGACCAGAACCATCAGCAATTTTGGTAGAGAGTCCCCCAAGGAACATTTCTGTGAAATTATTTCAAAATCTGCCCAGCAGGTTTGGAGAAGTCATTTAAAGGTTTTTTTCTGTTTTTAGCTCTGGCGGCCATATTGTTCAGCGGAGCGGAACTGTTTGAGCAATTTTGGTAGAGGGTCTCCTAAGGAACATTTCTGTGAAATTATTTCAAAATCTGCCCAGCAGTTTTGGAGAAGTCGTTTAAAGGTTTTTCTATTTTTAGCTCTGGCGGCCATATTGTTCAGCAGAGCGGAACCATTTCAGCAATTTTGGTAGAGAGTCCCCCAAGGAACATTTCGGTGAAATTATTTCGAAATCTGTCCTGCAGTTTTGGAGAAGAAGCTGTTTTAAGCAAAAGTTGACGCCGGACGACGGACAAAGACCGATCACAATACCTCACCTTGAGCACTTCGTGCTCAGGTGAGCTAAAAACTTAAAAAATCATCTCAAAAACTGTGCGACAAACACAGCTCAAACTTTACAAAAGGGATCTTAATACTAGCTTCTATAAAAATACTGTTTCTCATGGCAGTTGCTCCGATTGTTTTGTTTCTGTTGGAACTTTAAGTTGCCATTGACTTATAATAGGAAAGTTCAAAACTTTCATTCATAGTTATATCGCTGCAGATATTTGGACACAACTTTTACAGAATTGTTCCTTGAGTAGTCCTCTAACACCCGCATGAAATTTATGCAAAGGCACAATTTGGCTGGTTGCCATGGTAACCAAATGGTTAAAAACAGAAAACATACTAAACACGGGCTTCGCAAGCGGCGCATAATACGCCCGTTTTAATGTCATAAAGGAATTATAGAATGAACGAAAGGACAGACAGACAGACAAACAGGGGAAACCACACTTTAATTAATGATGGCAACATTATTTAAATATTTAATACATCAAACAAGGGAGATAATTCATATACTAAATATACTAGATATACCATTCTTGGTCCTAATACATTCCCTTGACAATATACACATCTCGATAAAGTTGTGTTAAAATATTCTAAACGGTTAAGGAGTTACTGAGTAAACAGGAAATTTATGCATGGGCAGATAATCCAGTAAGAAAGCCAGAGTCATGGTTCTTGCTCAGGATTCATTGCCCCATTATTACACACATTCCTACAAAGTTTCATTCTAATATATCAAAGGGTTAAGGAGATATGGAGTGATTGAAAATGCCTAAAAATAATGATCAAAGGGAGGTTACTCGAAAATTTAGAAAGGGGGAGCAACCATTCTTATATGTGACACATCATCTTGTGATCATGCACATTGCTATAAAGTTTCATCATGATATTCCAAACAGTTACAGAGTTAATGTATGCACAACATAAGTATACACAAAAATAGCCGAAAAGAACTTACATCCCTTTTATAACTCAGTAACGAAGAAAGGGAGAGCAACCATTGTTGTACGCAACACATCGTTGGGACTTCATACACATTTCTATGAAGTTTCATGAAGATATCCCAAACAGTTATCTAGTTATGGCGCGCAAAAGACCTGCAGGGAAAAAAAACAATCAAAGGGGCATAACTTGGAAACTAAGGAAGGGGGAGCAACCATTCTTGTATGCAATACATTCCCCCTTCCTACTACATATACCTACAAAATTTCATGAAGATATCCCAAATGGTTACTGAGTTATGGCGCACACAAGAATGTTTATGGACGGAGGAAAGTGAGTTTACTCCAAAATTAAGAAAGGGGGAGCAACCATTCTTATATACGGTTCACAAAAAGTAGGGGATATTCAGGTTTGAAAAATTGTAGCATATACAACAAATGTGATATCCATATGAAACGCATAGTATCGATAAGATAAACATCCGTTAAGACACTTTTCATGAACGTTTGGACGATATTTCCTGTCACGTGATCTGCATACAGTTAGTTTCAGACAGGGGGTCAGGACAAAAATGTGGTAAATTCGAACAAAAAATTATTCAAATTTTTCAACTAGGCTAACTTTTCAATGCACTTTTAAGTTTTGTATGCTAAAAGATTTTTTTTCTTCTTCAAAACGGTCATTTTGGGAAGAAAACCAGAAAACAAAAATCGAACAGGTACATCGAGTCACCGAAAAATTTACACGTTTATGGCTTGCACTCTTTATTTTTATGAAACAGCGCGTAAAAGCAATTTTCAGCTTGTTAAATGAATCAAAACGAGTGTTTGTAATCTGAAAAGGATCTGTTTTTGTAGCAGATTCGTGTGAAAATTGGGTGTCGACCCCCTGTCTAAAATGAATTACACGCAGATCACATGACAGGATATATCATCAAAATTGTAATGCAAAATGTTTAATCGAATATTTTTCTGATTGACACTTGCCGTTTCAGATGGATTTGATATGTTTTCTAATTTATACAATTTTTAATATCTTAATATCCCCTACTTTTTGTGAACCGTATATGTGACATATTATCTTGTGATCATGCACATTGCTATAAAGTTTCATCATGATATTCCAAACAGTTACAGAGTTAATGTATGCACAACATAAGTATACACAAAAACAGCCGAAAAGAACTAATAAAAGGGATGTAACTCAGAAACGAAACAAGGGCTTCCCAAGCGGCGCATAATACGCCCGTTTAAATGTCATAAAGGAGTTACAGAATGAACAAGACTGTTTACAAAAGGATAAACAGACAGACAAACAGAGGCAACCACTCTATAATAAATGAATTCAACATTATATTTAAATATTCAACATTAGTATGTCAAGGGAGATAAACTAAATTACTAGATATACCATTCTTGGTTGTGTTACATTCCCTTGGCATCAACAGTTGAAATGTTACAGAGTAAACAGGATATATATGCAAGGGCAGGTAATTCAGTAAGTAAGCCAGAGTTGTGGTTCTTGCTCAGGATACATTGCCTCATTATTATACACATTCCTACAAAGTTTCATTCTAATATTTCAAAAGTTTAAGGAGATATGGAGTGAATGAGAAACACCTCAAATATACTAATCAAAGGGAGGTTACTCCAAAATTAAGAAAAGGGGAGCAACCATTCTTATATGTGACACACTGTCTTGTGATCATGCACATTGTTATAAAGTTTCATCATGATATTCCAAACGGTTACCAAGTTATGGTATGCACAAGGTTAATATACACAAAAATAGTCAACAAGAACTAATGAAAGGGATGTAACTCTAAAATGAAGAAAGGGAGAGCAGTCATTGTTGTACGCGACACATCGTTGGGCCTTCATACACATTACTATGAAGTTTCATTAAGTTATCCCAAACGGTTATCTAGTTATGGCGCGCACAAGACTTGCAGGGCAAAAAATAATCAAAGGGGAATAACTTGGAAACTAAGGAAGGGGGAGCAACCACTTCTGTAGGCGACACATTCCCCCAACCTAATACATATTCCTACAAAATATCATGAATATATCCCAAACGGTTAATGAGTTATGGCGTGCACAAGAATGTTTACGGATGGACGGACGGACAGCGCCACGACATAATACGTCCGTTTTTTTCAAAACAGGCGTATAAAAAGGGAGAGCAACCATTGTTGTACGCGACACATTGTTGGGACTTCATACACGTTGCTATGAAGTTTCATGAAGATATCCCAAACAGTTATCTAGTTCTGGCGCGCACAAGACCTGTAGGGTAAAAAACAATCAAAGGGGCATAACTTTGAAACCAAGGAAGGGGGAGCAACCATTCTTGTATGCGACACTTTCCCCCTACCTAAAACATATGCCTACAAAATTTCATGAAGATATCCCAAACGGTTACTGAGTTATGGCGTGCACAAGAATGTTTACGGACGGACGGACGGACGGACAGGGCAATGCCATAATACGTCCGTTTTTTCAAAACCGTTGTATAAAAATCATCTACTCAGAAACTTATTGGACGATAAACCTGAAACTTTACTGAAAGGATCTTAGTAATGGCCTCTTTTGAATAACTATTTTTTATTATTGTTGCCCATGTGGTTTGTTGCGATGGCAACTTAAAGTTTCCATAGACTTATAATGGGAAAAATGTAAATTAGCATTTATTTCTGTGTTACAGTAGATATTTTGACAAAAGTTTTACAGAAATGTTCTCAAGAAGCAGACTTCAAAATTCTGTCATATTGTACAATTTGCCTTAGAGTTACTACCCCTGAGTGCTGAAGATGAATGGACTCAGGTGAGCTACAGGACCAATGGTCCTCTGGTTAATACTATTTTATGGATTTGCATTATATTTGGGTTTACTGATTGGGCCAACACTGTGATCTCATACTAATGTCAGTGTGACCTATATTTCATGGTCCAGTGAATTTGCATATTTCTAACGCTTTTACAGGGATTTGCATTATACTTGGGTTAATGGTGTGGTCTGACACTATGACTAACTTCATATTAATTGTAGGTCAGTCTTGATGTAATGGTACAGTCAGATAGTGATTGATCCCATATCAGGTCACTATATTTAAGCAATATTTTAGAGGTTTGAATAATTCTTATAACTTTATACTGGCACTGCAGTTGATCTCATTTTACTTGGTTGGTACTTCCATTAAACTTGCCCTTGTTAAAGTCAAGCTCTGATAAGCTTTATTGTCATCAGACAATTCTTGTTTAAATCACACCAGTAAAGCACATGTTCAAATGATTTAACTTCCCTGAATTGCCCTGCAGCTTGGTGAATCTCGTACAACAAAATTTCATGAAACTTAATGTATATCAACATAGAACATTAGTGTGCGCGCAAATTTTATTTAAAATCTACAAAGCCATAATTAACCAATATAAAAAAACTTCACGCAAGGTATGTCTAGGGGTATAAATTTTGTCATTGTACCACTATACATAAGTTAATCTTTACATTAGTTTTGCGTTGCTACTGTTTTGCTTCTGTTCTTACAATTCTATTTGCAGGATAGCTATGCACTAATAAATATGATCTGGATGCTGCTGCTGACCTAAGGTCACAGACTCGGAAGTGTGCAACAGTTTCATTGAAGTTATGATTAAATAAGGTTATGTATATAATATAAAATATATTTCATGCACAAGAATATTTAACTTAATTACAAGTTAGTTTTCACTGTATTTTGGAAAAAGGTAGATGTGAAGGGTCATCACAGACTAACCTGATATAAGAAAGCTGTTTTGATTGGACTAGAAATTTTGGGTCACTGTCTGTGGTTGTTCGAAGATGTAAAGTAGGTCAATCCCAAGTTTGTACATGTATTAATTGTTTATTTCCAATGGTCCAATACACTCGTAGACTGCAATACGGTCTCAAAGGTCCGTTAAACCCAAAACAACCAAATTATTTTTCCAATCTACTTATTTGGAACCTAGATTTGCTTCTAGGTAGTGTATGTAATTAAATTCATCTCAATGCTGGGAGTGACCCAAGGTCAGTCACAGAGGGAGAAATTTGAGTGTAGTTTTCATTAAAGTTTGAGGTAGTATTATAAAAATGAAAACTCTTTGCCCAAAGCAACTGAATAATGAAAGCCCCATCAAATTACTAAGATATTAAGAGTTCAAGTTGTACATATTTCACCAGGAGTGTTTGTTTGAGCTGCTGAAGGCTCACAAGGTGAGCTTACAGTATAGCCATGGTTGGTTTTCTAAACACTTTCAAACAAGAATATCTCAAAGGCCAGTTGGCCAATCTTGATGAAATTGTATCTGTAGCATTGCTGGGATGGGGGATTGACAGCATAAGGTTTTGGTGCAGATTGGTTTGACACTGTGTTTGCTATGGTAACCAGAAGGTCCCCCAGATTTATAATGGAGAAAATCTTGTCCCGGGCATAGTCTTCAAAACTGTACCAGTCATCTAGGGAAGATCCAATTTTTGACCAGATCTTCTTCAAACTTCCAGGTAACCAGGACAGGCATAGAATCTTGGACCAGTTCAAAATCCAGTCAGATCGGACTGTTTGCTTGTTACTCCCCCTTGAGCATCCAATTTCCCCACAGAAAATGTCCAAGGGCATAGCAAATTTGTTTATTGAAACAATCAAACTTCCTGGTAATTAGGACAGCATAAAATCTTGGGAGTTCGAAACTTGGCTATATTGTACTGTTACTTCGGATTACATGCACTTGATGGTTTAAAAGCCCCAATTTGACCTTGTCCAAGGCATAGCTCATTTATTTTCTATTTCAACTTTTTGAAACAAGCAGATAATCAGGACATGCATAAAATCTGGGAGGAGTTCAAATACCGGCCAGATAGGAATATTCTTTTTGGAGTTACTTGCCCTTGAAAACCAAAATAATTTTCCATCGACTTCAATATCGGGACAGTTTGACACCTTCATTATGGAAACTTTGTCAGTCTTGCTGATAACTATGACAGGCTAAATTCAGCCATTTTTAGCTCACCTGAGCCGAAGGCTCAGAGGTGAGCTTATAGGATGGGAGTCGAGCCGTCGTCCGTCTGTGCGTCCGTCCGTGCGTGCGTCAACACTTTCAAACATGAATATCTCAGAAACCAGTGGGCCGATTGCATTCAAATTTTATCTGAAGCATCATTGGGGTGGGGGAAAGGCTGCATTAGGTTTTGGTGCCAATCAGCTCAGAACTCTGGTTTCCATGGCAACAGATAGCCCCCATAGGGTTATAATGGGGAAAACGGCGTCATCACGTTTTCTCGACTGTTTTTGATTAGATCCTTATCATACTTGCAGGTAATGATGACATACACAAGAGCTTGGATGAGTTCGAAATTTGGCCGGATTCGAGCACAG
Source organism: Ctena decussata (assembly GCA_963989385.1). Taxonomy (NCBI): domain Eukaryota; kingdom Metazoa; phylum Mollusca; class Bivalvia; order Lucinida; family Lucinidae; genus Ctena; species Ctena decussata. The sequence continues at coordinate 38,694,651 of OZ022504.1, read as the reverse complement.
ACTACTGAGTTAGCTGCCCTTGAGCGTTTGAAAAAAATCCCATAGGGTTATAATGGGGAAAATGGCGTCATCACGTTTTCTCAACTGTTTTTGCTTAGATCCTTATCATACTTGCAGGTAATGATGACATACATAAGAGCTTGGATGAGTTCGAAATTTGGCCGAATTCCAGCACAGACTACGGAGTTAGCTGCCCTTGAGCGTTTGAAAAAAATCCCATAGTGTTATAATGGAGAAAACAACGTCATCACATATTTTTAGAAAAACTTTGTCATCGCTCTAGCACCTACATTTCTCAACGGATTTTAAAATAACTTCACCCAAATGTAGCGCATGACGATATCTCGAGCAAGTTCAACTTTCTGGATGCTGCGCCCAAGGTCAAGGTCACTGTGGCTATTTTTTAGAAAAACTTTGTCAGCGCTCTAGCACCTACATTTCTCAGCAGATTTTAAAATAACTTCACACAAATGTAGCGCATGACAATATCTCGAGCAAGTTTGACTTTCAGGATGCTGCGCCCAAGGTCTAGGTCACTGTGGCTATTTTTAGAAAAACTTTGTCAGCGCTCTAGCACCTAAATTTCTCAGCAGATTTTAAAATAACTTCACACAAATGTGGGGCATGACAATATCTAGAGCAAGTTCGATTTTCAGGATGCTGCACCCAAGGTCAAGGTCACTGTGACTATTTTTAGAAAAACTTTGTCAGCGCTCTAGCACCTAAATTTCTCAGCAGATTTTAAAATAACGTCACACAAATGTAGCGCATGACAATATCTCGAGCAAGTTAAACTTTCAGGATGCTGCGCCCAAGGTCAAGGTCACTGTGGCTATTTTTAGAAAAACTTTGTCAGCGCTCTAGCACCTAAATTTCTCAGCAGATTTTAAAATAACTTCACACAAATGTCGGGCATGACAATATCTAGAGCAAGTTAAACTTTCAGGATGCTGCGCCCAAGGTCAAGGTCACTGTGGCTATTTTTAGAAAAACTTTGTCAGCGCTCTAGCACCTAAATTTCTCTGCAGATTTTAAAATAACTTCACACAAATGTAGGGCATGACAATATCTTGAGCAAGTTAGACTTTCAGGATGCTGCGCCCAAGGTCAAGGTCACTGTGGCTATTTTTAGAAAAACTTTGTCAACACTCTAGCACCTACATTTCTCAACAGATTTTAAATCAACTTCACACAAATGAAGGGGATGACAATGTCTCAAACAAGTTTGACTTCCAGGGTGCTGCGCCCAAGGTCAAGGTCACTGTGGCTATTTTTAGAAAAACTTTGTCAGCGCTCTAGCAACCAAATTACTCAATGGATTTTAAAATAAATTCACGCAAATGTAGGGCATGACAATATCTCGAGCAAGTTCGTCTTTCAGGGTGCTGTGCCCAAGGTCAAGGTCACTGTGGCTATTTTTAGAAAAACTTTGTCATCACCCTAGCACCTTCATTTCTCCATGGATTTTGAAATAACTTGACACAAATGTAGGGTATGACAATATCTCATGCAAGTTCGACTTTCAGGATGCTGTGCCCAAGGTCAAGGTCACTGTGGCTATTTTTAGAAAAACTTTGTCATGGCTCTAGCACCTACATTTCTCAAGGGATTTTAAAATAAGTTCACACAAATGTAGGGGATGACAATATCTCAAGCAAGTTTGACTTTTAGGGTGCTGCAATCAAGGTTTTTGATTAGATCCTTATCATACTTGCAGGTAATGATGACATACATAAGAGCTTAGATGAGTTCGAAATTTGGCCGGATTCGAGCACAGACTACGGAGTTAGCTGCCCTTGAGCATTTGAAAAAAATCCCATAGTCTTATAATGGAGAAAACAACGTCATCTAATTTTTATTTTTCATCGGATCCTCTTCATACTTGCAGGTCATGAGGATATGCATAAAAGCTTGGATTAGTTAGCCTTTCGGCTAGATCCCACCACTGACTATGGAGTACCTGCCCTGAGCATCCAAAAAATCAATGTCGCCACTTTTTCTTGGTTTCTACTGATCCGATCCTTTTCAAACTTGCAGGTAATGAGGAAATGCATAATATCTTAAACAAGTTTAAATTTTGGCCAGATCAGGCCAACCACTACGAAGTTAGCTGCCCTTGACAGCTCTGTCTATTGTGCTCTTGATCGGATACTTTTTAAACTTGCATATATTAAATGAGGGCATACATAATGTTTTGGATGAGTTTAATTTTCAGCCTGATTGGACCACTGACTGTGGAGTTAGCTGCCCTTGAGCATCTTAAATATCTCTGTAGGTTTACAATGACTCGCATGTGAGCAATTGTTGCCCTTTGGGCTACTTGTTTTACAGTTTGTCTTGGTTATTTGCTCTCCAGTGCTAAAAAAGCCCATATTTAACCTTATCCCAGGCATAGCCTACTGTAATTGTACAAATGTTTGATGTGTACCAATGCTTGCGATTTTTGAGGTCAATACAAATGCAGGAACTGGTTATTGGTATTTTGGGGAAAGAAAAGAACAGCCATTTTACGCAAATTTCTGATTGTTAATGTAAAATACTGGCAATGGAGGTATTCGGTCCCTTTTATTCCATAAAATAATATGTAAATTTAGCAATCAAATTTATCATAACAGTCATTTTAAAATTGCTAATTTAAGAAACCAGGAGGGTGTGTTGGTACCGGGAAAAAGGTGGCTAGTAACTGTTCTGTTCTGCAAAATACCAATAGCCCACAATCTTTATATCTGCAAACATAATGATTTTTACAAAGGAATAATAATAGTGAAGCATGACAAATTCGCGAACTTAAATACCCATGTATTTGTCTAAAATTGCAAACATCACAATTGCAGTATTTATTTTTTAATCCTAACTTTAGATAAGATCAGGAAGGGCATTAATCTTGTGCGAGCTTAAGCTTGGGCCAAATTAAAATATTCTCTTTGGACTTACTTGCCCTTGAAGGCCGAAAATTTTTTCCCATAGACTTAAAATGAGGAAAATGTTTTCCCAAGCATAGCAACTATTTTTTTCATTCGAACTTAATAACACTTGCTAATAACCCGGACAGGCATAAACTCTTGGTCGGGTTCAAAATTCAGAATTGTAAATTTTGCCTTCAAGTTACTTGGTCTTGAATACGTAATTGCCCATATTTGATTTTGTCCTGGTCATAGTGCATATTTATTTTATTATTTTTTTTATCGAAAGTTTCATCAAAAATAGGACTGGCATAAAATCTAGCATGAGTTTGAAACTCGGTCACGTTGTACAATTCTTCTTAGAATCGGAACACAGTAGAACTTCATTGGCTCAAACAGGCTTGGGACCATGAAAATTAGTTCCAGCCAAGGGTAGTTCTAGCCATCCAGGGTTAAATTCTATATAAAGTGACCTCTAGGGACCAAGGAAAGAGTTCCAGCCAGGCAGGGTAAACGAGCCATCAGAGTTTGAGCCATTGAAGTTCTACTGTATTTTCAGAGTCACTTGCTGTTGAAGAAGGAAAAATTTTCTCATAGACTTATAATGGGGAAAATGTTGTCCTGAACATAGCAACTTTTATTTTTAATTGGATCTTGATCAAACTTACTGATAACCAGGACAGAGTTAGAAGTTTGGCCATACTGTACATTTTGCCATGGTGTCAGTTGCCCTTGAGTGATTGAATAGCCCATCTTTGACCCTGTCCCCAGCATAGGAACTTTATTTTAAATTGAAACTTAATCAAACTTGCTGCTAACTAAGACAAAAATAAAATCTTGGATGAGTTGCAAGGACAAGACTTTGGCCAGCCGGAAGAAATAAAGCACACACTCCTACATCAGGTGATAATAAATGACCCCAAGTACTTGGTTATCAGTAACCTTTCTATTTCCTTTTTCCAATATAATAACCACAGTAATTAGGTTTGAAATGAATCAAAACAATAATTTTTTTTAAGTTTTAATCTTTGTTTACAGTGCAAAACAGTTCATTCTCAAAGTCTAGATTCTGCACTGCTCTCCTTGTATGTTGTGTATACGCAGACAAGAAGTAAAACTCAAAAACTATCTTCACCTGGTATAGAAACCTGAAAGTAGACAAACAATGTGTTACCTTATACATACATGTAGATGCATATTTAAACATACGAGCCATGACACAACAGAACCAACAAAGTGGTGTGCACCCAACACACACACAGATCAGCCTGGGCATTCACCCAGTCTGATCAGTCTTCACTGTACACATGGAACTAGCTTCGACCTTTAGTTACCCTTAATGAGCATAGCGAAGACTGATCAGACTGGGTGCCAGGATACCTAGGCTGATCTGAGTCTTCACTGGGCACACATGCCACTTTGTTGGTTTTGTCCGTGCCGCGGCTCAGTTATATGGTGAATGGGTACACTTTCTTGGGAGGCAACACCACCATATTTATTTTTGCCTCCATTGTCAATGAGAGTCAAAAGAGAGCATTTGCCAAAGGTAGATCTGAAGGACTTCTAGCTACATTGTATAAGGTGTAGATTTTCCCTAAAAGGCAAGCTGAGTATAATATCTTAGAAGTTAATGTTTTCAAGGTTATTTGACAGTCCCAAGCTAACAGAAACTGCAGCAAGTGAGCAGGGCCTCAGGTAGCCACATAAACAAGAATTCTGTGTAAGGCAGGGTTAAACAGAAACTACTGCAACTGATTAGGGGCCCCAGTAACCCTGGCCAATGCAACCACATAAACAAGAATTCCGTGGAAGTAGTAGTCTCACCTGTCAGCATAGTCACAAAATAAAGCAGTCATAAAAATGTGTCGCAGGAAAGACAATAATGAAGGTTTAACGCAGAGGTTGACAAAACATATGGCTTAATTGATGACCTGACAGAAACTACATGGAGATACCCCCTGGCATACTTCATATGCCATGAGTATTGTGTTGTGTTATTGTTTAACATCCATGGTAAACAGCTATGGTCATGTGGGGACGGTCAAGTTAACCTAACCAGGCTATTCCTGGGCAGGCTTAGACCTCCTCAGCCGTTAACCAGAACTAAGTGCCCTTACTTTCACTAGTAACTGACAACTGCTCTTCTTGAATCAGCGGAAGGGGAAATGAAAATAAATGGCCGGACCGGGCATCAAGCCCAGGACCTCTGGCTTGTAAGTCAAGACTCCCTACTGACAGCGCTACGCGGCCCGGCATGCCACGAGTAAAATAACTAGCTGAGCCAATTAGTTAAAAGGACAATGCATTTGTCAAAGTACCTGTAAAAAGTATTATTTTCTGTTTCCAATCACTGTTTTCCGACACTGTTTTAGTCTACTGGATCTTCTTGACAGCCATCAAGCTCCAATCTGTTTCTGTGAAAAGATGCAAACTCTTTATACAATTTACTAATTAAGTGTGAGCTTGAGATACCCAAGTTGACAACTGCAACAAAGTTGAACCGCAATACGACACAACCAACACGCCCAGAGAAGACTGGATCCACCCAGTCTAATCAGAGTCTTTGCTATGCGCTTAAAGGGTAGCTTAGAGTCTAAGCCAGCTCCATGTGGACAGCAACGACTCTGATCAGACTGGGCGGATGTCCAGGCTGAGCTGATCAGACTGGGCGGATGCCAAGGCTGATCTGAGTCTTTGCTGGGTGCACATGCCACTTAGTTGGTTTTATCGTGTTGCAGCTCACCTACTTTGTGACTCTTCATTAGGGACTGTATCATGGATATGATTCTGATGACTGGTCACCGCTTCTGTTTTTATGCAGGATGAAACAACCATCCCATTATCATAGATAATCCCCCAATCTCCTTCTCTGCTATATCTTCCAGTACTATATATATTTGGTTAAAAGATGGGAGACTTTCCCTGATAAAGCCGTCGCAAAACCAAGATCTATCTTACATAATGAATCTAGATTTTTGGGAACTGTTTTAGACGAGAAGAAGGATAAAACAAGATAGATATATATTATTTGGGGTAATTCTGGATGGAGTATCACATGCAATGCAAATATTTAGGATATGGATAGTAGGGTATCACTCATCACGTGATATGCAAATATTTAGGGTAGGCAGGGTATAACTCATAACATGCAATTTTGCAAGTATTCAGGATAGGGTAAACAGGGTATCACTCATGGCATGCATTGTAATATAGGGTAACACTCATCATTTGTAATGCAAATACTCATCATATGCAATGCAAATATTTAGGTAAGCAGGGTATCACTCATCACATGCAATGCTAATATTTAGGGTAAACAGGGTATCAATCACATGCAATGCAAATATTAAGGGTAAACAGGGTATCAATCACATCCAATGCAAATATTTAGGGTAAACAGGGTATCAAATCACATGCAATGCAAATATTTAGGGTAGGGTAAAAACCGTGTATCAGTCATCATGCAATGCAAATGTTAAGGATAGGTAGGGTATCAGTCATCACATGTAATGCAAATATATATGGTAGGGTTAGTAGGGTATCACTTAGGCATAGCTAAGGGGGGAAATACATCAAATGCAATGCCAAATATTTAGGGTAACATGAGTATCACTCACATTCAATGCAAATCTTAAGAGGATACAGGGTATCAATCACATCCCATTCAATGCAAATATTTAGGGTAAGTAGGGTATCACTCATCACATGCAATGCATATAGAATGGGAAAGTAGGGTATCACTCATCACATTCAATGCATATAGTTAGGGAAAGTAGGGTATCAGTCATCACATGCAATGCATATAGTTAGGGAAAGAAGGGTATCAGTCATAACAGACTAACATTCAATGCATATAATAAGGGAAAGTAGGGTATCAGTCATCACATGCAATGCATATAGTTAGGGAAAGTAGGGTATCACTCATCACATGCAATGCATTTAGTTAGGGAAAGTAGGGTATCAGTCATCACATGCAATGCATATAGTTAGGGAAAGTAGGGTATCACTCATCAAATGCAGTGCAAATACTTTAGGAATCACTCATCACATGCAATGTAAATATTCAGTGTAAACAGAGTACCACTAATCACACGAGTGCAAATATTTATCACTATCACATGCAATGCAAATATTTTGGAGATTCCCATTTTAATATCTAGGGTTAATAGGGTGTCCACATGCAATGCAAAAATTTGTCTATTATCAGAGCTCTAATAGAGCTCTATTTGTAGACAAATTTTTGCATTGCATCACTTGCATGTGAGCTTAATTAATGCCATGCTGCTAGCCTTATCACTTGAGATTCTCAGACAAACTGATTATTAACAACTTCTAAGATGGTGGAAGAGTTGGCATAAATGTTTCGCATCTTTTGAAACTGGGGCATACAGATACGGCCTTAGGATAGGGCAACGGCCCGGGTACAGATTGTTTGTTAGCTCTTTGAAACTGCTGACTACAAACTGATCAAAACTCCAATTTAGCCCGGTGTTCCCAAGTATCGCGGTGATAAAAGAAAAATAAAAAATAAACGAACTAGCAATACTTATAATTTAAACTCTCACCGGGAGCAAAGGATATTTATTAATCTACAAGCGCATATAAAAATTATCGTCTGCAAATCCATGTGCGTGGAGTAAACCGGTAGCAACCATCAGCCATATTGAAGAGAACCTGTCAAGGGAGATTATCTTAACATCGCGGTAAATAGTTGGGGCTCCATACGGGGAGAATAAATCTAGCTTAATAAATCGTCATTGTTTTCAGACCATCTCACTTATTAGTAGTTTGATTCTAATAAAACTGGAAAAAATCAAAGGAGTTTGAACATAAAATATTTACTCATAAACACTAAACCATACTTATTTGCAGGTCACAGGACTTTTCTCTCACTGTTTTGACAGTCATAGTTTATTTGTTTATTTTTCGATCTTTTATCTTGTTTCTGTTTTGTAATTGTATTTATAAATTTAAGGGTCAAAAGATATTCAAAGATCTGCATCAGGAAATCTTTGCTATTATCACTGATTAATTTGCACACAGTCTCCAAATATATGTTCATTAATTGCCAATTATACAATTTGCCCCTACGGAGCCTTAATTTTCGGGTAAACTTTGACAGCGGTGCGCGCGCATCCTAGCGTCATCACGTGACCGCAACAAACTGCCATTTTGAAAGGGGCCAGCAGACGATCATTTAGCGAAATCTTGAAAACTTTCAATAATTTTTTAGATTCCAAGCAATAGATTTACGAGCATAGGGGTATGAGAATTATCCGATAAGGTAGCATTCTATCAGAAAAATAAGTTTTTAGTTAATTTACTTGTAAAGTATTCATTATCTGTTTATATTTGTTTTGAAAACAAACCTTGACTTCCGGGTTGCGAACCTTTCAATTGGAACGGATGCTAGATGGTGCTACGAGATGACGTCAGTGGAAATTCCGATTACCGCGATACTCACGAACCCGCGATATTTACGGAAACAACTATAACCACTATTCTTATGCTATTTTAGCTTTGTGAGGAAAAAGACTATTTAATAAATCTTCTGTCAAAGAAGCAGTTGGATGCCATAATAGTCAACATAAAAAGAACCTACAATTCTGGAGCTGTAACTTGGTCAGTCTCTGATATTGACCGAATCTAGGAGCCACAGCAGCTCAGTAGGTTAAGCGCTGGCCTGATGATATAGCGGTACTGGGTTTGAGCGCAGCAGTGTTCTTTTCAATGGTGAACAGGGATCCCTTGCACACAGGAACAGTTTTGTGGGCTCTTATCAGAGCCGCTTAAACACGATATAAACCAGTCCGCCAACTTTCACTTCCTGTAGAGACTGTCCATAGTATTTGGCTTCCGCCGAGACTGTCCGCCATCTCTTGCTTCCTGCAGGGATGACTGTCCTCGAAAAATGGCTTCCTGCCATGACTGTCCGCATGACTCTGCTTCCTACCGAGAGCCTCTGCAGGAAGCAGTCACATAGACAGTCTCTGCAGGAAGCCATTCATCATGTACAGAAGTCTCAGCAGGAAGCAAGAGATCGCGGACAGTCTCAGTGGAAGCCAAATATGAGGGACAGTCTCTGCAGGAAGCGAAAATTGGCGAACTGGTTTATACCGTGTTTAAGCAGCTCAAGACCCCACAAAACTGTTCCTATGCAGATTTTAAAATTATCCCTAAAAATCACCAAATACACACTCATCTACTGCACTACATACCCACATATCTGGACCCAGTTGTTCAAAGCAGCATCAGCTTAACAAAGGCGTTAGTCCAGGATTTGTTACATTATACAGTACTCACAAAATCAAATGTGGTGTTAATTTTTGCTGAAAAATTGTGGGGAGCTTTTGCACTGAAAAAGCTCCTCAGATTTTTTCAGCAAAAATAGCATTTTTATGTATGTTCGAAAATTTAACATCTTGTTAACTGATGTTGTTAGTTTTGAAGTGTGTGAACTTGGGTTTAACATCCCACCAACAATAATTATTAGGTCATATGGAGATGGACCTCGGTTTAAAGTCTCATCCAAAAGACCGGAGAAGCATGGAATCGCCTAGATTGGTAGTCCAGCGTGTTATCCATTACACTACCGCTGCTCCTTGTTATTTTGAACAATTGGGCCCAGTTCTATAATTGCTCTTACCTGTTGCAAATGCTGTTGTTTCTCAAACACCTCTATGCCTTGTTTTCAATCAGCCAACAGGCCTGTAAAAAATATTTTCAAAGGCTAGGCATATCGTACACTAACAGAACAAACTATAAAATGTTATACTTTCAGATACTGTAGTGATTCTCCTTTGAAGCCTCTTTTCAAATACCTTTTAATACAGACTTTTACAGTACTTTTACCGGTGGTTCTTTTAAATATTAGTTACATGCCCAAATTTTCACAAATGCCCATTTTGAAATTTTCACAAGTTAACAATGTATGTTTTAGTGGTTTGCTAGAAAGGATGAATATCTTTTACATATATAGGATTTGATTTCATCAGTTATTGCTTCACTTCTGCTAATTCTATATTTGTATGTGTAAACAAAGCTAAAAAGCAGTTCACAAACTTGATAAGGTAAACATATTAACCACATACAAAAAAAAACATAACAGGCCTGGGAATTGTTGTTCTAGTATCAGTTCCTGTTTCATAAAGACAAGAGAATCAGTCCATCAACTCTTACAAACTTAAATCAATTCTGCAACGGTCAAAGTGCATCCGAATGTAATGTCTTAGCTGTCCCAGGCCTGGCAATTTAAGAATTTGAAACACTTTAACAAAGAAATAAAAGCACTCTTTAAAATCTGAAGATTTTCCTACCTGACTTTTGAATATAAATATTCTCTCGAAAGTCATTTTACCTACTAACGTAACTTCCCTGACACCTGCCTACCACTTTATTTCTTGCGTATTGTGGCCTAACTTAACCTTCCTGAATATATGGCGAGTCCTGTTTTAAAGATCTTCAAGACAGTTATATTACAATGAACATGACTATGGTAGTAATTTAAAGTCACACATCTTATGAACCTGCAATGAAACCTTTCAAGCAAAAACCTTAACATGATTATAGCTGTCTATGACAGTTTTTATATCACATAACACAGAATGTGTGTCTGTAAACATAAAGTTGTTTTCTTCCATCCATCCAGTTCTGCTAATTCAGATTGAAGTGTCAGAAAGAGTTATGTGATGTCATGGACTAAAGTAAGTTCATTTTGTGAAGACACAATGGGAATTAACATCTAAGACAATGAAAAACTTGAGGCAACTTGTGGCTTCAATATGACCTCAAGGTAAAGTTTACTTACAAGCTAATTTGTGAAAGTAAATTGACAAGTTATCTGCAAAATAGATCTGCGGATGCAATATATACCCAAATAATGCACACCAGGTACAGACTAGCATGAATGCTTAAAATTTTAGAAACCATTTTCCAATTGTAGGAATGAAAAAGATCTATTAACTCTTTAAGCACCAAAAAGCAGAACAAAATTTATGTCTGCAAAATTTTGAAAAATGACTGGTCAAAGATATTTCATATTGAGAATTCAAAGGCTAGAGGACAAACAGTGTAGATCTAGATGAGGCGGCTCATTTTGAGCCCCCTTATCAGGATCTACTTTGTTTGCAAATTTAGCTATTTTCGTCTCCAGTGCTTAAGGAGTTACTAGTTCGGATAGCTACGTTTTTGACTGATTTGTTGCTTTACATGTACATCCACCGTAAAAAGCTATGGTTGGGACGATCAGTTAACCTAACCACACTATTCCTGGGCAGGCTTAGACCTCCTAAGCAGTTAACCAGTACTAAGTGCACATACTTTCGCCAGTAACTGACAAATGCCCTTCTTGAATCAGCGGAAGGAGAAATGCAAGTATGCGGCCAGACCGGGTATTGAACCCAGGACCTCTGACTTACGAGTCTGGTGCCTACATAACTGGGTTATGGTGAACGAGTATACTTTCAGGGAGAGAAACTGTACCATTTTCCTTTTTGGTTTCCTTTCGATATGGGGATCAGTGCTTAAAGGGCAGCGCTCCCTTAGGAGCAAGTTCTTTCCTTTTGTTATGGGGATCAGTGCTTAAAGGGCAGCGCTCCCTTAGGAGCAAGTTCTTTCCTTTTGTTATGGGGATCAGTGCTTAAAGGGCAGCACTCCCTTAGGAGCAAGTTCTTTCCTTTTGTTATGGGGATCAGTGCTTAAAGGGCAGCGCTCCCAGAGGAGCAAGTTCTTTCCTTTTGTTATGGGGATCAGTGCTTAAGGGGCAGCGCTCCCTTAGGAGCAAGTTCTTTCCTTTTGTTATGGGGATCAGTGCTTAAGGGGCAGCGCTCCCTTAGGAGCAAGTTCTTAACTTTTGTTATGGGGATCAGTGCTTAAAGGGCAGCGCTCCCAGAGGAGCAAGTTCTTTCCTTTTGTTATGGGGATCAGTGCTTAAGGGGCAGCGCTCCCTTAGGAGCAAGTTCTTTCCTTTTGTTATGGGGATCAGTGCTTAAGGGGCAGCGCTCCCTTAGGAGCAAGTTCTTAACTTTTGTTATGGGGATCAGTGCTTAAAGGGCAGCGCTCCCTTAGGAGCAAGTTCTTTCCTTTTGTTATGGGGATCAGTGCTTAAAGGGCAGCGCTCCCTTAGGAGCAAGTTCTTTCCTTTTGTTATGGGGATCAGTGCTTAAAGGGCAGCGCTCCCTTAGGAGCAAGTTCTTTCCTTTTGTTATGGGGATCAGTGCTTAAAGGGCAGCGCTCCCTTAGGAACAAGTTCTTTCCTTTAAGAATAGACTCCTTTGCACAGGTTTTACAATCCAGGGAAGCAAACAGGAAGTCACATAAGTATCACTCTTTGAAAAACTGGCAGAAAAACGTGAGGTGTACCCATATATACAAAGTTGAAGGATCATATTTCCTATGATGGTTCTGACACCTCAGCAATTTGCTGGATTAATCTTAGCGTGTAAAGTCTTAAGTTTATCCTTCATAGAAAACAAAGGCTTGTTCTCAATGGATGTTTCAATTATTTATAGGCTGTTCTATTTATCCTTCATGGAAAACCAAGACTTCTTTTTAGAAAACCATTGATGGCTTTCCCTAAGCAGAACTTGATCTTTCGCATGGACACAGGGAGGAAATTTTAATAGCCCATACCCTGAGAAATGGTAGCATTTTTTAAGCCTTCCACCCCCTATCAACCAAACTTTAGTAAGTTTCAAGCCAGGTTGCACTGTTCCTAGATATTGGATGGTTGGTTGTTTTGGGTTAAACTGTTCCTGGAACAGCCATATAATCTTAATACAGCATATATAACTCAGAATTAAATGTTTTAAAAAAAAAAAAAAAATGTGACTGAATAAAAACATCAGTTTTGGACATAGTTTCAGGTTGCCATGGTTATGAAATATGGCATCATCTGTATCTGCAAGGGTATATCTGAGCCTAGTCACGAGAAAACCAACAAAGTAATTGTCATTAGCGCAGACTCAGATCAGCCTGGGCATCAGCCCCGTCTGATCAGAGTCTTCACTGTCCACATTGAGGTAGCTTGACCCTTATATACCCTTTAAAGGCAAAGCGAAGTCTCCGGAGTCAGCACTGTGTGCACAACCACTTTATTGGTTTTCTTTTGTCGTGGCTCATATTAAACATGCCCTTTCAGGCCAAAACTGACTGTGAAATGACACAATGCTATTTGGTGTATCCATAAGTGCAGTTTTATCCTCTGTTAACTGTATTTCGTCTTTTCACAGTCAAGAAATGAAAACATATGGATGACTTTAAATTAAGTCATATCAGGCCAATGGGAGGCTATTACGAAGGGCTCTGTACAATGAAGGGATGGTATGATTTGGACAGAATCTAGCCTCCAGCAAGAGACTCAAACCCGCGACCCTGTGATCCAAAGTTAGAAGCCCTGACCATTCAGCCACACAGATGATTAAATTATCATCTACATATTTTGTTAACTAATAATAGGTTTCATAGGAATTAAATTTTGAAAAAGAACACACTGATTATTCAAAGACATTTATCTTTAATTATACTCATGATTCTTTGAATCCAAAACACAACTGACATAATATGACACAATGATAAAACTATTACAAATGTGGTGAAAAGTAATGAAATGATAAACTAGTAAATGACAATGTAAAATGAGAGTGGGTCACAATGTTTAAAATCTGTACAATATCAAGTACAAATGTTTCATGATTGTTCATGGTCTTTCTGTACATTTTTTCTTCCTTTTTTTTTTCTCTTTTTACAAAATCTGGATTCACAAGCAAAACCTTGAAGACTTCATTACATACATGTTTAGATTAGGCCATAGAATCTTTAATAGAAACTGACAATAAAAACTTCACTGTTACATTTAGAATAAATACAATCTGAATTTTAAGACACAGTAATTGAAATATGCCTCGTTAATACAGGAACCTATTAAGTTTGTTAAAGCCACAAAAATTAAATTTCAACAATCTTATGTTCTGAGATAAAATAAATAAGAGCGGAACACATTTTTTAGCTTTCCAACTCTTATCTAATAAAAAAGTTCACTTATTTTCTCCACAAAACAATGTGTTTCTTATAATGTAATCTAGAGTTCCCATCCAGTGACTTGCTTTCACATTTATTTCTGTCTGACAAATATCAGACATCTTAATATACTTTACCTATTTCGTGATTGGAATGTCTTATTTGCATGCCCAACACTTAAGACTCTTGCATGCCCAGTTTCTTGACCATAATTCTCTTTAACTCTGGCACTACTAATTTATGCCCTAGTTAATGCTTTATGGTGTTTCATGTTTTGCAAGCCCAATATCTTGACCATTAATGCATCTTAGCTTATGCTCCTATCCTCATATTTAATGTCTTGAGCGAGTTTCTCCTGCATATGGTACCTAACTTCACTTTCGTATGTCGAATTGTAGCTTATCCTGATATGTATTCACACAATATTTTCCTTCTTATCCTGCCTAACCATGGAGAGATTCCGCCTAACTGTAGAAATGATCCTGCCTAACTGTGGTAATGTATCTGCCCAGCTAACTTATGATTTCTTCAATGCATTGCCTATTTTGGGGAGTGGAAAAAAAGAATGACTGTATTAATAACTGAAACTTAACGGATATCATGTAAAACATTCAGGAACATTGTTTAATTATAATATGTTACTATTTCTCAGCAAGTTCTAAGAATTTCTGTGACTCAGGCGAGACAATTCTTTTAACACTCAAAGACTTTACCAGTACAGTAACAAACTTCATCCTGTGTACATGAGCGAGAAGTGTTTACTAAATTGATTAAAGAAATTACAGTTTAACAAAAAGCATTATTTTTGGGTTTGGACAGTACGAAGGAGAAAACAATCTTGAAGAATCCTCCACTCCAAGTAAGTTGATTGTGGAGATGAAATTTAGACTTTCCTTCAAAATTTCCCTCGTCCGAATCATCTTACCTCTGTGCTCCTAAAACACTCCACCAAAGCTCTTTCTGGCTCATGTTAAATTCTAATATGCCATAACTGGCCTGACAACTGTGCATTAAATTTTGTCAATGTTTAATCTGATCTTAATCTGACATATGAAGGGTTTCCGTAAGTTGGTTTAATGACTTAGTTTTCTCTTTTCATCATGATAATCTCTGATTTGACCTCTCATCAGAAAGGCCTCCTTGGCTCCCTCAGTAGTTGCTAATTAGGTTCACACCATGTTTGAGAATGAATGGAAATTTACTCGACCTTATTACATGCCATGGAATGATGTCATGTCCGTCCGCCTATTGCCACAATGCTGAGCTAGACCAGAAAAGTTGATGCACAGTTTACGCCGCCAGAAAAGTAATACCTATGTTTTGCTTCTGCTGGTCCCAGGGAAAGACAAAAGTCTTCTCACTGGAGCTCTGCTGGTTAAGTTTCCTGGGCCCAGGGCCTGGTTGTTCAAAACTAATGACATTGTTGGTTAATGTTTCGTCAAAATTTAAAATGTTAATATCTCAAATACAGCAACATTTTTTGTTGAAAAAATGTGAGAAGCTTTTGCACAGCAAAAGCTTCTCACATATTTGCAACAAAAAATAACAGTGTACTTAGTTATAAAGTCATGAAACACTTAAGGAGTTGACCTCTTAATGAGCTCATTAGGCTAACGATGCTTTGAACAGCTGGGCCCAGATGGTCAAAGCATTGTCAGGTTAATGAAGTCATTAGTCAAGGATTCCTCAAGTCTTTTAGTACAATAAATAGTACATAGTCAAGTATGCTAAAAAATTTTGCTGGAAAATAGTGAGGAACTGCTGAACTGCAAAAACTCCTTTTTTTTTTTTTCAGCCAAAATGGCAGTGTTTTTGCGTACATTGCACAATGCGTTTGAAAGTTTAACACCATGTTAACTAACGACGTCATTAGTTTTGAATGACTGGACCCTGATAAGCAGGGACTTATTTACCAATTATCTACTTAAAGGAGTGTAGAATTCATCACCTTTTTTTCATCAAATCCAGAGGGTTCTAGTGTTATGATTATAACACAGTGTCATGCCCACACTGACTGCCTCCCTTACAAAAGTAGGGACTGTAAATGGTTTGTAAAGGTGCCTCGTCTTTGCAAAATATTGACTTCCCAACCTATCCTATGTTGGTTTCCTACCAATTGCAAAATATTAACTTTCCAATTAACATGGAACAGTCAACTATAATATTTACTTAATCAGTGCTGAAGATAGCTTATTCTTTCCTTCGACAGCAGCGTGAGTCAGGAAGGACATAAATAGTCTGTGTACTGCTTCTTTCCTACAGAAATTCCTTTTTTCCTTGAGCAGAATAAGTACATATAGTTTCCGAAAACTGCCATATCCATTTTCAATTTCCTGGACTTTTCAAGTCTTTACATAATTTCTCAATAAATCATAAAATTCCCTGTTTCCTCTACTTGGCCAGATGCTTTCCCTGACCTATAGCTAGTTTGTGTAAGGGAGGCAATCAAGTAGAGCATCCTATTTAGAAGCTGGTGTCCTCAGGCAGACTGGTTATGATCTTAATGCTACTGCTTATTACAAACCTGTGAAATTGGGAGAATGGCCAGATTCTAGACCAGTCTAGTAACCTCCTCCACCATAGCCCCTGCCTCGGCCACGACCTAACAAACAATAAAGGAAAACAAAACATCAGAGATGTGCTTGGCCAATGAGTATCTCTAATTGGTACATGCTTCACAAGCTGTGCACTACAACCATCTGAAACAGGCATTTGTGTGCTGCCCCTTTGGTTTTTATCCCATAACCCTCATCCTGCCCCTCCTGATCCTTATTAAAAGTTCATCCCACTCCTCTGGACACTCATTAACCTTTTTTATCATATGACGTCGCATCTGAGAGTGTAATAAAGCCATGAATTAAAAACGATAATCAACTAGTGAATTAAATATGCAAATTACGTCGTAACGTTATGCGTTGACGTCCATAAAAACGTCACGTTTTCTTATGGCAAAATTGTGATGTTTTAGTGCAAAATTTGCTAATACAATGCGATTTTAGTGTCATATGATAAATAGAATCTGGCATTCATGCCCATGTTTTATTGAATTTATTAAATGAGTTGGGAAAAAGATAAGATGGGAGGCTATGCCGAGCACTCATGTAAGATCCTCTTTTTTGAACAGTGGCTTTGTACATCCTTATCATTTGGATGAGTCCATTTGTAGTTTTAGGGGTTTCTGGTGAATATTTTCAGCTTTTCTATTTTACATAGAGACCCTGATCAGACACCACTTTCTGCTACGTCTGAACCGGGTCTGCAGTGTGCATGATGCCCCTAAATGGGTTTCTGTTTAAAAAGGGTTAAAAGTTAAACCCACCACTCTATGTACTCATTTAAGATTATTCAAAATGTCATGATTTTAAGACAAAATGGCCCAATTTTCCCCAATTCAGTGGTCAAAAGCCTGATCCCCAAGAAGGGGACAAAAATCACTGGCAAGATATGTTTATATGCAGAGTTAACAGAAATTATCCTTAATACCACCAAAACACTCCCTCCCTCTTATCTAAAACTCGGTACTCACCACCACCACCGCCATATGGACCAGAACTTCTCTGTGCGTAACCACCGCCTCTCATTGGACCACCTGAATAGCCTCCATCATCATAACCTGTACAAAAAAAAGTTTACCTATTTTACAGTCATGTTCAATAATATGGAAAAGCAATACTTATTTTAACTCTGAAAACGCCCACACAGCAGACAAAATTTACTACCGCAAAATTGCAAAAGATGTTTCATCCAAGCTACATCATATATATTGAGAATTCAAAGACTAGATGGCAAACAGTGTAGATCTGAGTGAGGCTAAACTCAATATAAGCCATGTCATCTGGATCTATTTGCAAATTCAACTTTTTTCATTTCTGGCACTTTAAGCATTATGACAATGCACAGTTACGAAAACAACGCCCACTGTAAACTGGTATACATCCCTCCGTTAATTGTAAGGTAAAATCACAGACATATGTGGGACATTGAACACATGTGTTGTGTTTGTGAGACTATGTCACTTGCTAAATTGTTGTTGCATTGGCCAGGTGACTTTAAGTGACATTCTGGGTGTGGCTCGGAACTATGTATCTTATGTATCTAACCCAAACAAAAGAATTTCGCTAGTCTTAGCTTTTTATTCTCAAAAAAATAAATTTCATCATTGCATGAATTATCTATCCCCTTATTGTGGACAAAAAAAACAAAAAAAACATCTGTACACATCGGTTTCCTCAACAGGCAGTTTTAATGTCTCTGCTACCCCCAGAAGTTCTGATTTTATATGTATTTCCCTATATGATGCAACATTTTAACTTGATTCTATTAAACTTCATTTTAAGGATGGATGGGCGTCTTGTGACCTAACTGCCCTTTCAACAGTATTTCAGTCAATACAGGGCTCTCACACCCCTTTTTGGGAATGGGGCCGGGGCCTTTAGAATTGGGAAAAATAGCGTCGTTTTGTCTAAAATTGGGAAAATTTACATTGTTTCATGTGTGCAGTTTTCATTGTCAGAACAACACAACTTACATAATTTTTATGGTATTGTTATATTTTCAGAGGATTCCAGTCAATAAGCAGACATAGCAGACAGTGAATCATAATAAATTTTATCAAATAGTTGGGATATTAGATAATAACAAAACTATTTGTGTGTGTTGAATTTTTCTTTCTTTCCTTTCAACTGGCAACTTCCCTAGCTTGCCACTCTCAAACTGAAGACAAGACTGGGACTTAGAAAAAAAAGTGTTACAATATGACAACAGCAGTATATAACACTCTAGGTTTGAAGTATCAGTGAACTAAGTAAGCATAATTCATTAAGACTTAAAACTTAGAATTGATCCTTTGTAAGCTGCAGTAAGTATGCATATCAAATTATCATCAGTCACTGGTCATTTTTATGCAATGTCAAGTTTGATTTTTTTATTCAATGTTTTTGTTGCAAAATATGACAAATGTACTTAGAAAAACATCCCTCTTCCTTCAGATTAAATTCCCTATTATATCCTTGAAAACAATATATCAGAGGTAAAAAAATATACTCTCAGACACATCAGTAGCCCTGGTTAGGTTGCTGCTACTATGGAATAGGAATCTTTTCTACTGCCATGACTGGCTATGTAGAACAAAGTAGTAAGTATGTGAAGTTGAGAGAAAGTGGACTTTCACACAGCAGAACATAACAAAACTTTCAGTCCTGCCAGTACAAAACCTCCACGGTATATCACTATCACTAAAATAACTCTTGGATGTCCGGTTAATCCTGTTTCGGATATGGCCGAAAAATGTTTGTGAAAATCGATTCAGGTATGAAACGAAAAAACGGCCAAATTATCCACCACTGGTGAAAACTCAGATCGTATTTTAGCATTAGAAGGCTTTAATTTAAAGAATAAGTCACAATATTGCTCACCACAACAATATTGGCCCTTGAAGCAAAGAAAATATTAACATATTGCAGCCAAAATCGCTAGGCTATTCGCCCTCCATTGAAAGGGAAGTAACTCTAACAGTACAAGAAGTAACTCTAACAGTACATGATAAAATCCGGTACCGATTTCAAGTAACAAAAGATGACGATCGTGATAAAAATGAAATTGCTTCCTTATTTTTAAAGTTATGAATTCTTATGTTAACATTTTTAGTTTTAGGTGGTTTTTCATACATTTTGCATTGACACAACTGCAGTATTCTCGGAACAAACAGATTTAGCCAGATTGGGAATTTTTCATCTGGAATTGGGAAAAAAACATACTTTTTGGCATTGGGAATGGGGCCGAATTTCGGCCCCAAATTTCGGTGATCGAGAGCCCTGCAATATCAAGCCAAGGGAAAGGCTGTATCAAAGCATCAGAACCACATTATGTATGGTGTAGAAAAGTTCCACTACAGCATGATTTCAATAATCACAACTATCCTTATCCCCCGTTTCGTAACTTTGTGTAACAATACATACCTCCTCCATAGTCACCCATACCACCATAACCTACAAATATAACATTTACATGTACATGTATTTATTTTAGAAATGAGTCGTGGCATGACAAACCAGCAAAGTGGCATGTGCCCCCAGCAAAGACTCAGATCAGCCTGGGATTTTCCCAGTCTGATCAGAGTCTTGGTTGTCAGCATGGAGGTAGCTTGGTACCGTAACTGCCCTTCAAGCGCAAGCAAAGACTGGTCAGACTGTGTTGGTTTTCCCGCTCAATTTGTTGGCTCAAATTATCTTTTCCATGTGATTGGGTACATTTAATAGGAAGCAACTCTGCCGTTTCATTTTTGTCTCCCATTTTGGTGGGGGTTGAATCTATCCTTACAACTATCTCATTTTCCATAGCATTTCTGATTAAAAGTTTGCTCTTTCCAATACCATACTAAATATTTCAGATTTGCCTTTATATGGCAATAACATCAACATTTTGCAACAGGTTATTCAAAGGATGGCTAACACAAATCACACTGCTGATTTTTTTCTCCTCAGTTTTTTCTGCTTATGACTTCCAACTATCAACACAGTCAGGGAAGTTCAACCATACAATTAATTATTATATTTCTTTTAAAATCTCAGTTGACAAATCGCAATGTTTAAAATCAAGAATGCCTTTACATGTTACAAACCACTTTATTCATTTGAACCTTTCAACTAACAGTAAAGTTTCAGTTAATGAAAGTTTTACATGTAACTCCCCAAGATATTCTTAATATCTACATTTAAAGATAGCCTGTGATCCCTCCCATGGCAGATCTAATGAGAGATCACAATCTCTGTTTCGTGGAGAATATAGTGCACACCGAAATATTGTTATCATGAGAATTCTTCCTGATCTGGAGCTCTATAGGTGTACTACAATACTGAAGAGCTTTACATGTCAAAAACTTACCACCACGTCCTCCGCCTCTTCCTGAAATAAAGACAATAAAGATGATGATAACTTGAACTTAGATACAGCACAATCTCTTTATCACATTATGTCTAGGGTCCACAGAAAAGTGTGACTATTAGTGAATACCATTAAATTGAGGTTAAACTATGAAGGAATATACCGCAAATAAGTTGTATGCTCATCTGCCATAAAGTCCATTTAGTGCTGTCACAATGGGAGCCACATACATGAAAGCGCTATATCCAAAATAGCCAGGCAATAAATAGCATCATAATGAGGCAATAAACATTTCTGCAAAAAAATGTTAATTATTTAGACTTAAACCTGATTATCTAGACAAGAATTCAGCAAAGGACAGTGTCTCACTTATTTGTGCAAAGTCACAAAAAACAGCTATTAAGCCAGGTACCTCTGAGATGCCCAGTGTACTGTCATAACATTAAAGCTGTGCACACCAAAAGGTTACAAAATTAATCTGAAGAGTGAAGACTCCAACTGTTCTGTGAATATGCGCAGACCTACAGATTGCTGAGATTTCAGTTCATGGCGCGCACAAATAGTAATGGCAGGATAGTCGAGTCTTTGGCTTTCCCAAATGACCTGAGTAACCTGTTCATAAGTAGCAACTCAATCCATACCTCCTCGGCCACCTCCTCCAGAACCCTTTTCTTGAGCTTTCTTCACTTCTAATGTTTTTCCTTGACACTCAAACTCTCTTTTTACTGCAAATAGAAACAGTAACGTTGAATCTGGGAAAAATACTGTAATAGCCAACTCTTGTGAGAAATTGAAGAACTTCCGTGAGAAATGATGGTGCGGCTGTGCTCTCCATGCATTTACCTAAGATTTTCTTTTCTTTTTGACAGAACTGTAGAGACATTTTTGACAAAAAGACAAAGCAAACAAACCTCTCCAAAGCAGAAGCCCTGAATAGTCACATTGGAACTGTATGCTAGGAAGATTCAGCCTAAAGTGTATTTGTAAACAGGTAGAGACTGGGCAAGCAGTCACTCAAGGAACCAGCCTGACTAGCTAGTAGTGACTAATGATGCAGACTTGGGTCCTTGTTAATGTAGAATCTACTCTCATAAAGGCCGCAGAAGGCTCCAAAGATGGCTTGAAGCCTTGCTGTTTGCACATGAACTCAGAATGCTTCTGCCAAATGGAAAATTTATGTTTTTAAGGTGTCCAAGTATTTAAGCACAGTAGGGTATTGTATAAAACTTTATGGCATACTTACAAACACATTTATCGGTAGTATCTGGGTCCGCAAACTCTATGAAACAATACGCCTTCACTTTCCCAGTTGCCTTGTCACTGACCATGTGCACTTTCACAATTTCTCCCTGCTCACCAAAGATACTCTGCATGTCCTCTTCTGTCATGCCGTCTTTAACACCACCAACAAACAGTTTCACTGTAGGGTCTGATGATATGTGCTCCCCGACCTCGGACTGAGAGAGAAATTAAACAGAAAATATTTACATTCTTGGTGTATTTACTGAAAAGCCCTATAGTAAACCATTGGAACCTAATGTAGTTTACATTCCAATAATTACATTGAGACACGCGACGTCAATGACGTCAAAATAAACAATGTCTCTCGTCAATCTGATAGGGCGTCAGCAATGTCATGCATGCTGTTCTGCTGTTAGCAAAACAAGAGCTGTCGCCTGACAGCATAGCTCGCCTGAATTGGTGCTTGCTCAGTGATTTTTTTACAAATCTCCTTCTTTGAGTCCCAGGACTCACAAGACCTAAAATCTTTGCATCCCAAGCTCAAGGGTTTGCATCTTTACTGGGATGCAAAAGCAATATTTTCTCTGCATCCCAAACTTAAAGGGCTTCAAAGGACAAGCCCTATAAGTAAAAAAATAACCAACGTCAAGCTCCTGTGGTCACAGGAATAAAATAAATCACCTGTTGTCTCATTGTCAGACAGCGTATTGGATTTGGAGACATCCGTTGTCATTTCGGATTCGAAGTTTGATCGGTCGCATCATGATCTGGCGGCAATGAAAGGGAATCTTATGCAATAGCAGACAGTGCAACGGCGAGTCTTCAGGGGACTTGCGTATTGTTCACAAACTAACAGGAATGACTCTGACTCTGATTAGACTGCGTTCCGTAAGTCATCGTATTTCCGACGCGGCCCATTTGGCGGCAATGAAAGGGAATAAATGCAATAGCAGACAGTGCAACGGCGAGTCTTCAGAGGACTTGCGTATTGTTCACAAACAAACAGGAATGACTCTGATTAGACTGCGCAAATGCTCAGGCTTCTTTTCGAAGAACAAAAAGTTCACTACAGTATGGGAGAGAGAGAGAGAGACATGTAAGGGGGTGGGGGGGGGGGGGGGGGAGGTAAACATAATGCATGCATAAGTCTTCCTAAAAACTTCGGACTTCCAAAAAATTCTCTCAATACGTCCAAATCTGACACCATGGAAGTCTGGACTTCCAAATTTTGAAAGTTAGTGGAAGCCCTGGTCTTAAAATAAAACTAAAATAAAAAAAATGAAATGAAATTTCAAAGTCCATGAGCTTGAGGTAAAAAAACAGACGGGTAGCGGGGAGGGAGGGGGGTGTGGGGGAGGGGGGGGGGGGGGTAATTGGGAATGCTATGCATAAAACTTCATGCAAGCATGTCCATAATGAAAACACATTTATGAACAAAAGCTATCTCAGAAATACATGTAAGTCTTAAAATAAAATTAAAATAAAAAAAAAATGAAATGAAATTTCAAAGTCCATGAGCTTGAGGTAAAAAAAACTGACGGGTAGGGGGGGGGCTAGGATGTATCAAAACCCTGAACCATTATCTAACATCAGTCCAAGTATTAGTATCAACTGAGTCCATCATTGTGGCACTGTGAAATTATGTCTTCATAAATATAAAACTTTAACCAAAATCTCTAAGACAAAATTTTAAGTTGATGACCTTGACTTCAAGGTCATACAGTGGGGTAAGTATAAGGTGTTTTGTGAAAACTCAAAAAAGAGTCTAACATCAGTTCAAGTATAAACTAAATCTCTGCAAAGCATTATGAATCAGTTTGCAATTACAAAACTTTAAAAAAGACAAAAATTTCCTAAGTCCCTGACCTTGACTCAAGATCACTAAGCAGGGTTGGGGGAGTACTCTGTAGATCTAACTACAGTGCAAATATAAAAAGAATTCATCTATGGGTTCAGGAGATATGTGTCTTTAAAAAACTTTAACCAAAACATCCAATCAATAAAAAGACAATATTCTAAGTCCATGACCTTGACATCAAGGTCACAGAGGGGGGTGGGGGTAGTACCTTTGAAAACTTTAGACCAATATCTAACTTTAGAGTAAGTATCAAAGGAATCCATCCATGGGTTAAGGAGATATTGGGCTTTATAAAACTTTAACCAAAACATCCAGTCCAAAAAAACTACAAATTTTCTAAGTCCATGACCTTGACATCAAGGTCACGGAGTGGGGTGGGGGTGGTACCCTGTTAAACCTTAGACCAATATCTAACTACAGTGCAAGTATCAAAAGAATCCATCCATGGGTTAAGGAGATATAGGTCTTTAAAAAACTTGAACCAAAACATCCAATCTGAACGCCGACGCGGACGCCGTGGTGACAACAATAGCTCTTCCTGAATTTTCGTTCAGGCGAGCTAAAAACTGTGTGTGCATGTTTTACTGCTTCAATTCAAGAGCTTAAATAAGATTTTTCATGAAAATTCTGATTGAAACGAATGTAAATATAAGCAATGAACTTAATTTTTCTGTTGTTTATCGAAGTGTAAACTACATTGGGTCACTAGCAAAGTTTACATGAACCCCTTCGGGGTTCATTCACTTTGCACGTGACCCAATGTAGTTTACACTTCGATAAACCTCAGAAAAATGAAATTCATTCCTTAAATGAAGCCTCACAAAATCTGTAGACAAATAAGCAGAGTAGCATAAGACCTTTATGTGATGGAAAAAAATGTATGACAAAACATTCAACACCCAAATCAGACTGTTGCTATTTTTTTTATAGGTCTGACCAGGGTCTGCACTGTTTGTCACACTGACTCAATGGTATATCCAGAATATTTTCAACCAATAGCCAGTTAATAATAACGATTTCAGAGCTGGTCCTTTTTTTATAATGTACTTATTTTATAATGTTCTGTATTTTAATCATTATTGTTTGCATGTATACATACAGCATGAGGGTTTCAGTGCTGGAAACTCGCAAGTTTAATGTGGTGGCCCAAAAGCTTAGCAGGCCTAACTTTCAGTGGCCCAAATTATCCACTTCCTAAAGTTTCCATTCATTTAGTATTGCCAGAAAGATAAATTTGGGCCACTAAAGGTCATATTTTGGAGATTTCTGGTGGCCCGAAACAAAAATTACGAGCATTTGGCCACCGGGCCACTGGCCGTTTCCAGCACTGGGGTTTGGGCAGACAACCTCCATGGGGAAAATTTTGAGCCTCACAAGAAGCTTTTAGAATCTGTCAGTTTTAGAAGAATGCTTCAAACTCATAATTTTTTTCATGATTTTACACATGTACATAGCCCCTTGGCAGGGACAGGCTACCAGAGGACAAAATTTCTATGGTCAATAATACAAAACTTTCGTCACTTTTGATTGTTTCTGTGAAGTTTCATTATGATGCTGCTGCAAATAGTAAAGAAACCAGATGCCCAAAACCATTTTTCTACACTGACAAATGCCATTATAACTATTTGAAATTATCAAAATTTGCCCATTAACAATCCCAAGCAAGACATCCTTGATACAAAGGCACATGTAATAGTTTGGTTGAATGGAAACCAAGTGCTGATGGACAGACAAATACATATCACAGATAGTCATAGACACACAGACTGCCAATATGAAAACATCACCACAAATGTACTTACTTCTCTGGGCATAGCCCGCTTTGTTTCCACCTCTCGGCCATCAATAACATGTGGCCTCTCAGCTTGGACTGCATCAACACTTTCTGCTGATTTGTATGTGATAAATCCAAAACCACGAGACCTGTGTCAGAGAAAGAAACTATTGTTTCAAAGACTTGCTTACAAACTCTCATAATAACACTTTTTAAATGCTCACATTGATTTCTACTGATTTTAACTGAGATTTATAAATAATTGTTACAGAGCTCTAGATATAAAGGAGTATTTGATGATAATCAAGGGATATTTTTTTCTTATTTCTTACTGAAACCATATGTTGTGACCCCTTATGTGGTACAGAACATGTTTTTATGCAGAGTTAACAAAAATTTATCCATAATCATCACAAAATACTCCCTCATATCTACAGCTCTGATAACAGCCAAAAAAAGGCTAAATGCCATCCATGATCATAAAATGCCCTCTCAATAATCTCATTCTGAGACAAAATCATATATTGCTTATGCTCATAGCATACATGTGCTATTGGCTAAGATCACTATGGTGGTACTGGCTAAGTTCACTTTGCCTTTGGTCTTTATTCTGTATTACTGTATAAAGTAGCAAATGATATTAATGTGTGACAACTTGGAAAACAAGCATACTGGGAATATTCTCGTACACATTTGGGCAGTAATAAGCAGAAAATTTTCTGTTTTCTGAAACACTGTCGAATATACTTAAAGTGAATAGTAGCAATATTGTCTTGAACTACACCCATTAAAAATATATCAGCCTGTAAATGAATGGTTGCCCATATGTTTCAGCTCTGCTCACTTCATGTAAATGTTTTAATGTAAATTGCTCAAATACCAAAGTTACCATTTAACCATTCCTACTGACAGGGGACAATTTAAAAGATAAATTTAACATTGCTCTGTCAGAGTTTCCATTAGTTACTGCTTCTACTAGTAAAGATCTGCTGTCTTCAGGAATTAGATGAAATTTCCATTTGCTGCTAAAAATGTTATGGTCCTTCAACAGGACCATCTCCCTGAGGAAGTTCTAATGACTAACCACAACAAACTCTTTTTCTCTTTTATGGAAAATTCAATCATATGAATTATCTCCCACTCATCAGCAAAACCACTTATGGCCATAGTTCTGAGCATCAGTTGAAGTTCTTACCGTTTTGAATTAGGATCTTTCATGACTATGTGATCTACTATTTCACCATATTTTTCAAAATGCTCTTTTAACCCATCATCTGTTGTTTCGTAACTCAAGCCACCAACAAAGAGTTTTCTGAATGGCTCTGCCTCTGGGTTTGTCCAGTAACCGGACCCACCGGATCTTCCACCTCGCCCACCTCCTCTCCCGCCTCGTCCACCACGACCCCCACCACCGCGACCACCTCCGCCATAGCCACCACCTGTAGAAGAATAAATCATTGGTCAACACTCTTGCCTGTTGATTGACTGCCATTATTAAATGCATACAAAATATGAAGGCTAAAAAAGAATCCTGTAAAATGCACAGCTTTACACACCAGAATCTAAAACTGTTAGCAGTCCTGATCTTTGAACTCTCAACCAACACAACAGGACTTATATGAGCCGAGACAACAAAGCCCACAAAGTGGCATGCGCGTCTAGCAAGGAGTCTGATCACCTGGGCATCTTCGCTGTCTGCATGGCAGTATTTTAGACATTTTGTAGCTACCATTTAAGTGCATAGCAAAGACTGATCAGACTGGGTGGATGCCCATGCTGATCTGAGCCATCGCTGGACGCATATGCCACTTTGTTGCTTTGTTCTTGCTGCAGCTCATTTGATGATAGAATGACTGGCATGGTATTTATTATATACATTTGGACACCTCTTCCTTCTGTGTCCAGATACAGTGAGGTTTGAGGATAATTCTGACTTAGTTTTTCCTTTCTCTATGCAAATATGTGACCACTCATAAGACCGGTCTCTGTGTTACGTTTTTATGGAGAACTTCAAGCAAATTTATCCTGACATTATCTGTTACATTGTACCTGAAACAATCTCTGTTACCCTTCTTATCTGGAGCACTGCTGGATAACAATTTCAATTTGTACGTTGAAACCAAGCAGAGTTTTGGTCCAAATGCTTCTTTGCATAGAGGAACAGATATAAAGCTGCTTCTTGGGGTAAAATACCCAATTATTTTGAGCCAGTACTCTATTATTTTCAAAAATTGGGGTATTGATACCCAATAACTTTTCAGAATACCCTTTTTATTCCAACTTGCGGGAGTAAAATTAAATTCGGGGCCAGATAAAGCATGCCACTAATACAATAACTTAAAAGACGAAAGCGTGTCTTTTAGCTTGAAAATGAAACATATCTAAGCATTTTCAGTTCTTCCTGGACAGATTTAGGATTTTGCGGTTGGTTAAATGGTTTTTGCTTGTTATCTGATAGATCTCTTAGTTATGTTTATTCCATTGTTACATTTTGTATCATGAAAAATACCCAATTCAATTTTCACTTTACCCAAATAAAATCCTGTGGGTTAAATACCCAAATGGACAAAATCTTATCTGTTGCTCTGTACCTTAATAGCACTTGACCAGACAGTACAGGTCCATCAGACAGCTGTTATTAACAGCTGTCTCACGGACCTGTACTGTCTGGTCAAGTACTATAAAAGTGTCCTGTGACTCTAGATAAATACAGTGTATTTGGAATTGTTAGAAAAATTTCTGATAAATCTGGAAAAAACATGGGTTGTGGTCCCTTGTTCACATGAAGGGTCACAATGTATGTTTTCATAGAGAAATATGGGAAAATGTCATACAATTATTTTATCAATTATACTCCCTTTTATCTGGAGTCTCATCAGCTTCCAGTTATTTAGCGTAAATATCAGAGCTCTAGATAAGAGTGAGTATTTGGTGATAATTAGGGATAATTTTTGTTAATTCTGCTTAAAAACGTATGTTGTGATCCCTCAACTGAACCATCTCAACGAGACGGTTCAGATGAGGGGTCATACCTTATGGTTTCTAACAGAAATAAGGAAAATTATCCCTAATTATCATCAAATACTCCCTCTTATCTAGAGCTCTGGAATAAATATATTACCTCCACCACCACCATATCCACCTCCGTAACTTCCATCTCCATATCCACCAGACCCGTAGCCACCTCCGCCATACCCCTCGTAGCCACCGCTGTAGCTATTGTCATAACCACCACCATAACCGTCATAAGACTGGAAAAAATATACACAAATACAGAGGCTGCCTAACTAATGATACATGAAAATGAGCCAATTATTTTCATATAAAAAAAATCTCAACATACTGAATGACAAGTGTGCTATAAGCAAGTTGTATGGGCACAGTTCTACTGTGAAGTAGCGGTAGTGTAACGGTAGCCGCTAGCGGATTCTAAGTCGTATTTATGTAGCTCTATATCTATCTATCCACCATTCTCCCTATCATTCTTTATCTGTATTTGTGTGTGTCTGTCTGCCTGTATGTGCAGGGGACAGAACCTGCATCCGTCCACCAGAACACCTCCACCTGTTAGGGCAAGCCTTAATCCGAGCCTTCTCTGACTGAAAAAGCCTATTTATAATTTTGATTGGCGGCTTATTGACTCATGTAAGCTGTTAATAAGAATAAGGGACTATAAATAACTGTAATTAATCGACTTCAGGTATTCTCGGTATTGTAGTCAAGAATGTGGCGACAGTCCAGATATCCTCTGTGGATTCACTGGAATGTCAGTTCTTTTGATTTTTTCTTCTGATATTATCTGATTACCTTTAATTATCTGTTTACTAAAAATGAATATTTCAGGCCAGGCCGAAATGACCAAGCCTTAAAATCGGACCTAAATGACCTGACTGAAAGGGAATAGGACCAGAACGACCCGGATTCGTAGAGACTGAATCATAGAAATCGGACGGTGTGAAAATAGGACTGAGGTCCAAATGATGCTGTGCTTTTTCTGGTCTCGAAATGGCTATTCCGCTTTTTATTGAATTCGCAAGCACTTTTTGCTTTGAAATCGGGCTAGTTCAACTTGAAGTGAAAACCAATTGGAAGAAATTCCGCAATCCGCATTTCTTTTGTCTCCGACCAGGAAGATTTATCAAACCATGAAAACGGTACAACAAATCATAAATTATCAGTTCATGAAAATATTAGGCATATATATGCATTTAACCCAGACTTTCTCACATGATAACAATGCAGTCTTTACAGAAATACGTAATAAACATATAAAAATAACGAAAAATATTGTTTCTCACTCCGTAGCCGTCCATGCTGTTTTCGCCACCGATACCACGTGTAGTGAAGAGCCAATCAAATTCTTACGCGGTAACTTCACGCCGCATCATGCAGTCCAATCACCATCTTCGTTACAAGTGTGCCCAATCCGTGAAAGGTATCCAGTGGGGAAACTTTAAGGAGGCCGACTCTAATTTCGATTGCGCAACGTTCTGCGCATTGCCGTCATTCGGCGCTCTGACGACATTCTCTTCTTACAAAGTGAGCACAACAGGTCGGCCTGACATTTTCAACGCGATACTTTCTTTCGTTTCTTACCGTTTCTTACCGTCGACAATAGAACAGAATAAATTTTACAACTAATTTATGCCCACACACTGTACTTGTAACTGCGTTTTGCAATTACGTCACCGGTTATCATTTCCGGTAGCTGTCATCAATGAAGTCAGAAGTGAAAGTAGAAAAAACAACAATGGAAAGAGAAGTTCCTGAAGAAAAAAAGTGTCGATCACAACAGGACAAGGATTGAAAAGTCATTCAAGGTGGACGCGGCCAAGGACAAGGTGTTTTATTCAGATCAGCATGATTTTTACCAGTCCCGTTATTTGCCAGCTGCTGGCAGCACCTTCTCTGCTTCTTACTCTTGTTTTGGTACATGTTCATTTGAAAATATCAAGAGCTCTTTCTTTTCCGGCAGACTGAAGACATTAGACTTTTGCTTATATGTTGTAGACCACTCCCCAAGTCCCACCAGAATTTTCTTTCCGATCTCCCCACCCCAGATAGGTAAAAAGTTTATGACCCCCCCCCCCCCCCAAACCCACGTCCCCCATCCAAGCTACCCTCCACACTCACTATATAACTTCTTTTATGTATGACTGAAACTGAGACGCTCTTTAAAAATGAAGACTTATGGAAAAATTCTGACATTCCCTCCCCCCACCCCAATATGCCTAATAAAATACATGACCCCCCCCCCCCACACCCCCATTCCAAGGCTTATTTATTTTATTTACGACTCCCCCAGTACATCAACAAAATTCCTTTTGCTTATATGTTGTAGACACTCATACAGTCCCGCCAGATTTCCCCCCTCACCCAAGATAGGTGACAAAAAAGTTTATGACCCAGCCCCACCCCATCCAAGCTAACCCTTCACACACACACGCACCATAACCTATTTTATGTCCGACTGAAACTGAGACATTTTTTTAAAAATGAAGACTGGAAGACTGATGGAAGAATTCTGACGCCCCCCCCCCCCCCCATATGCCTATAAAAATATATGACCCCACCCCCTGCTCCAAGGCTTATTTACTTCCGACTCCCCCAGTACATCAACAAACCCCCCCCCCCCCGAATGTACCAGGCCCCCCCACCTGTTAATAAATGACTGGCCCCTTACATGAATTTTTTTTTTCTGTGTGAACTCCCAGCTCAGCTTCTCTAGCCTAGCCAAGGGTACTAAGTTCACTTTGTTCCTAATAAACCACTGGCTGACAGCCTATTCATAAATCAAATTTCCAAATAGGCCATTTCATTGGATGCGAGCAACTTCCATTGCATCCAATCAAATTATCAGTAACAAAACATTTTCCGCATTGCAGGCGCTCTTGTCAATAGAAAATAAGTTTGCTTTGCCAGGCACATTGGTACATGTAACATGTTTGAACATGTTATATGGAGGTTGGTGCATTTAATATGTTTGAACATATTACATGCCACACTCTAACATGTTTAGACATGATTATGCATGTCCGAATGATGTTGAACACATTTTTAAGAACATGTTTCAACATGTTTAATTATTGTATTTATATGATTGTCAAGCACGACAGAACACAGTTAATATCTGATCATGTTTGACCATGGTGTCATTTAACGCACTTGTTTAAACATTTCCTAACATGCTCATAACACTGTCAAAACATGCTCAAACATGTCCAAATAACATGTTTAAACATGTTTTATACATTTTTGAACATGTTTAGATCATGAAACTTTCGCTATAGCCTGTTTTTATTTCATGTTTTTGTAGATCATAAATAGTTCATCATCTCTAATAGTAAAACTATCATATCAGCACAGAAGTTACTTTAATGTTGGAGATGTTGACATAAATAGCGTTTTGCATGTACATGTAATGCTAACTTTTGAAACGATCCTCGATTCTTTATATGAACGATGACTTCTATTTTTATTTCTTGTTTTCACAGACCATATGTAGATACACTGCATAACTTAGTGACACCATCAAATCTGGCACACAATTTATTTCAATGTTTGCGATCTTGATATAAATGTTTTTCATGTTATACTTACTTTTGAAATGACACCACTTTTGATATGACTGCTGATTATCTGTTTGTAATTTATATTTTTGCAAATCATATATAGATACATAGCCTATGATAGTGCCACTATCATATCTAGCAAAAATAAAAAAAATTAAAATGTTTGCAATCTCGAACAAAAAATGATGTTTTGCTTCTAATTCCTACTTTTGAACGACCCCCACTTTCTTATATGAACGGTAACCCCCTGTTTATATTTCATTTTTTGCAGATCTTATGTAGATACATGACATATCTCAGTGACACCAAATTTCTGGCACAGAAGTTATTTCGGTTTTCGCAAATGTGTCAAATTTAAGCGATTTTGCATTACACTCAATGCAAAAAATGCATAAAAACGTTATTACTTTTGGATCCACCCCATTAGTCACCAGTGCCGGAGACATAATATTTTTATTACTTTTATCTAAAGTTAAATCATTGATTGATACATTGTTAAATATAAAGAAATTCTGTGGCACAGGTTTTTCAGGAAAAAAAATGTAATGCTAACTTTTGAAACGACCCTCGTTTCCATATATGAATGATGACCCCTATTTTTACTTTCTGTTTTTATAGATCATGTGTAGATACACCGCCTATTTAAGTGACACCATCAAATCTAGCACAGAACTTATTCTTATATTTGTGATCTTGACAAAAAATGGTGTTTTGCATGTAATGCTTACTTTTGAAATGACCCTCATTTCCTTATATGAACAATGAGCCCTATTTTTATTTCCTGTTTTCGGAGATCATATAAAGATACACTGCCTGCCTTAATGAAACCATCAAATCTTGCACAGAAGTTACTTTATATTTCGTGATATTGACCAAAAATGGCGTTTTGCATTTGAAACTTACTTTTGAAACGACCCCAATTTTCTTATATGAACGCTGATGCCCTGTTTTCAGTTCATATTTTTGAAGATCCTTTATAGATACTGCGCCTTTGTTAGTGACACTATCATATCTAGCGAAAATGTTTTTCAATGCTTGCAATCTTGATAAAATAATGGTGTTTTGCCCCTAATTCCTACTTTTGAAACGACCCTCATTATCT
Organism: Ctena decussata; assembly: GCA_963989385.1. Taxonomy (NCBI): domain Eukaryota; kingdom Metazoa; phylum Mollusca; class Bivalvia; order Lucinida; family Lucinidae; genus Ctena; species Ctena decussata. Next base: position 38,661,302 of record OZ022504.1, on the reverse strand, counting down.
TATATGACCGATGACCCCCTGTTTTTATTTCATGTTTCCACAGAGTTTATGTAAATACGTTACATATCTTAGTGACACCAAAATCTCTAGCACAGAAGTTATTTTAATTTTCACATTTGTGTCAGATTTTAGCAATTTCCCATTACACTCAATGCAAAAAAGTGTAAAAATGGTGTTACTTTTGGATCGACCCCCATTCGTCACCAGTGCCGGTGACATGGTGTTTTTATTACTTTTATCTAAAGTTAAGTCCTTGATTGATACACTGTTATAATATAAGGAAATTCTCTAGCACAGGTATCTCAGAAAAAAATTAGAGTCGGCCTCCTTAATTAAGGCATTGGCTATACTAGACGGCCGTGCAAATACAGGCAATGCTGCGATCATCCTGAATGTTATATTTATCATGTTTTTCACAAGTAAAAGCGTTACGATGCAAGTTCACATCGAACTGGAACACGCCAAAAATAATTAAGATTGTCTACCATAACAGCTGGGTCCCGGATCTCAGATGTTTAACAACAAAATGTTTTTGACCTTTTTTTAAAGTTAATTTGCGTCCTCCATAATATGAAAATAGGTACTGCCTTTAGGCGAGCACATCGCTTTTTACAATGTATGGGTGGTATGACAAAAGCCTCTTTGGCTTCGGACAAAAATGCATAGCCGAAGTGTAGGTCCCTGATCGGACTACTCACTGTCCGCTTCTTGATTCAATCTCACAAGTTGTCATTTGAAATTTGTAACAGAATTATTGCAACTAAACAACTGCGAACTCCATCCTGACAAACGGATGAGAAACTGACCGAGAAGATAAACAGGAAATAAACACCTCCAAAAAATAATGACCAACGTTTCTATCTTTTTCTGGGTAACAGCCAAAAGAAATAACCCATTGATATATTGATTGATTGATTTTTATACGGTAAAAACAACATACAACAATGATACAACAATTACATAAAAATGATTGAAATTTAAACGTTCAAAAGATATGAGTAGATTTGATAAAAAATGAACTTTGTAAAATGATTTTTCAGGTGAGCTTATAGTATAGCCTTGGTCCGTCGTCCGTCGGCGTCGTCGGCGTTCACACTTTTAAACATCTTCTTCTCAGAAACCACTGGGTGGATTGAAGCCAAATTTCATATGGAGCCTTAACAGGATGGGGGAACGAAAGTTTATATATTTGGCCCAGGTCACACGACCAAGATGGCCGCCATGTCCATATATGGTAAAAACCCTTAAAAAATCTTCTTCTCCAGAACCAAAAGGCCTATGACCTTGAAACTTGGTATGTAGCATCGGGCATGCGGGCCCATCATATTTTATACAAATCATGACCTTGCGTTGACCTTGACCTAATTTACGGCATGGTCAACTTTGGTACGTTAGATTTTTATATGGGAAAACGCTTAAACAGTGGATTTCTCAGAAACTATTTAAGTCTAAGGTACAATACTTGGTATACATGGTCGACTAAATGACCAGATGAAGATATTGTGTCACTAAAGGTCAAGGTCATTCCGTCGGACCATCCGTCGTCAAGATTTTCAAACATCTTCCTCTCTGAAACCACTGGGCCGATTGAAGCCAAATTTCATATGGAGTCTCAGTGGGATGGGGGAACGAAAGTTTATACCCGGGGTCTGGGTCACATGACCAAGATGGCCGCCATGTCCATATATGGTAAAAACCTTTCAAAAATCTTCTTCTCCAGAACCAAAAGGCCTATGACCTTGAAACTTGGTATGTAGCATCGGGCATGCGGGCCCATCATAGTTTATACAAATCATAACTTTGCGTTGACCTTGACCTAATTTACGGGATGGTCAACTTTGGTACGTTAGGCTTTTATATGGGAAAACATTTAAACAGTGGATTTCTCAGAAACTATTTAAGTCTAAGGTACAATACTTGGTATACATGGTCGACTAAATGACCAGATGAAGACATTATGTCACTGAAGGTCAAGGTCATTTCGTCAGACCATCCGTCTTCAAGATAATCAAACATCTTCCCCTCTGAAACCACTGGGCCGATTTAAGCCAAATTTCATATGGAGTCTCAGTGGGATAGGGGAACGATATTTTATACCCGGGGTCTTGGTCACATGACCAAGATGGCCGCCATGCCCATATATGGTAAAAACCCTTCAAAAAACGTCTTCTCCAGAACCAAAAGGCCTATGACCTTGAAACTTGGTATGTAGCATTGGGCATGCGGGCCCATCATATTTTATACAAATCATGACCTTGCGTTGACCTTGACCTAATTTACGGCATGGTCAACTTTGGTACGTTAGGCTTTTATATGGGAAAACGCTTAAACAGTGGATTTCTCAGAAACTATTTAAGAATTAGGTACAATACTTGGTATACATGGTCGACTAAATGACCAGATGAAAAATTATGTCACTAAAGGTCAAGGTCATTCCGTCGGACAATCCGTCGTCAAGATTTTCAAACATCTTCTCCTCTGAAACCACTGGGCCGATTGAAGCCAAATTTCATATGGAGTCTCAGTGGGATGGGGGAACGAAAGTTTATACCCGGGGTCTGGGTCACATGACCAAGATGGCCACCATGCCCATATATGGTAAAAACCCTTCGAAAATCTTCTTCTCTAGAACCAAAAGGCCTATGACCTTGAAACTTGGTATGTAGCATCGGGCATGCTGGACCATCATAGTTTATACAAATGATGACCATGTGTTGACCTTGAATTAATTTACGACATGGTCAACTTTGGTATGTTAGGCTTTTATATTGGAAAACGCTTATACAGTGGATTTCTCAGAAACTATTTAAGTCTTAGGTACAATACATGTAATATATGGTCAACTAAATGACCAGATGAAGATATTATGTCACTGAAAGGTCAAGGTCATTTTGTCGGTTCGTCCGTCATCAAGCTTTTCAAAACATCTACTCCTCTGAAACCACTGGTCTGATTGAAGCGAAATTTCATATGGAGTCTAAGTGTGATCGGGGAATAAAAGTTTGTTCTCAGGGTCTTGACCAAGATGGCTGCCATGCCCGTATATGGTAATAACCCTTCAAAATCTTCTTCTCCAGAACCAAAAGGTGTAGGACCTTGAAACTTGGTATGTAGCTTTGGGCACTCAAGCCCATCATAGTTTATACAAACGATCGTGCGTTGACCTTGACCTAATTTATGATACTGTCAACTTTGATACATTATGTAGGCTTTTATATGGGAAAATGCTTAAACAGTGGATTTTTCAGAAACTATTTAAGTCTAAGGTGCAATATTTGGTATATATGGTTGACTAAATGACCAGATGAAGATATTTTGTCGTTAAAGGTCAAGGTCATTCTTTGACTTTTGTACAAGGTCATTGAGATTCTGTCACCCGTCAACATTTTCAAACATCTTCTCAGAGGCCACTAGGGTCAATTGAAGCCATATTTCATATGGAGCTTCACCGGCTTAAAGGAACCATAGTTTGTTCAGATGGTCTTGGTCACTTGACCAAGATGGCCACCATGCCCATATATGGTAAAAACTCTTCAAACGTCTTTTTCTCGAGAACCGAAAGGCCTATAACCTTGAAACTTGGTACCGGTATGTAGCATTGGGCACTCAGGCCCATCATAGTTTATACATATGATTACTGTGTTTCATATATTATGGAGCTTTAATACTGGGTCAAAGGAATCAAAGTTTGTTCAGATGGTCATGGTCGTATGAACATGGTGGCCGCCACACCCATTTATGATAAAAACCCTTCAGAAACAAAGGCCCAGTGACCTTGTGGCTTGGTATATAGAATTGGGACTCAACATTAATCCCCAAGGGAGGGGGTTATCTGCCCCTGCCCTGGTGCTATGTACATGTATAAAAGCATTAAAATATATACCAGGACCAAGTGTCAGGTGAGCTACAGGACCATTGGTCCTCTTGTTTAGAAAATGATATATAGGCCTAAGTGTACATCTATCTGTAAAATGGGGAAAATACATATATACCGATTTTTATTATTTAGAATATTTAAAGTCATATCACAATTCTGGATTTTCATTATTACAGCTCTGTTGATAATCACCGTTAGTTCATAAGGAAATGACTAGAGTTACATGCAAAGAATAGATTTCACTAAAAAATTTAATTTTGGCGACTTCATACAGATTGTAAATAACTCATGGTGCGCGAGTGTGTGTGGTGAAAAGAAAAATCCAATGAGTCGTCATGGACATTATACTGACTCATCGAGTCATCTAGATTGTATGTGAGACTCTGTCACTGTGTGTATAACAGTCTTAATATCACTGAAACTGGTCATTCAATGATATAATCGCCGTCATTTTAGCGACGGCCACTGGCTTCTTCACACGATGAAAGCTGAAGTGATAAATCAAAATCTAAGTTTGATTTTTTTTACATTTTTCTGTGCCGTTTTCATAGAATATTCAAAATATGGATCGCATAAAAGTTAGTAACGACGTATTCGGCCATTACGTTAAACAGCCGTCATCATGATGTCGCGTCAATCGAACGTTGTACATAGATCAATCAGGACGTTCGTTTACCTTAGACGTCGATTATCAGTTGTCGTTCATCGGTGTTTGATAAATGGTTTACCAAAAGAGCAGTCAATGGCAAGAGTAGTTCGCAGCAGACAAATGACGTCGTAATGACGTCATATTGACGTACTGACGTCAATGCGTCGTCGCTTCGTCGCATCGACGTCAGTACGACGTCATGTGCCCGCTGGGTTATTACCTATTTGAGAAAAAGAAATCGAGATGCAAGTATTATATATATATGCTCAGTCGCTGCATGTACGACATGCACCCGAATAAAGGTGATCAAATTGAAATATAAAGCCACGTATTACAGGAGAACTATTTGACATGATAGATATTTATTACTCTTTATATGAAAGATAAAGATGTCCCAGCCCTCCTCCAACTTAAGCTACTATCTTGTCGAGTCAGTTCAGCACCCGGGTTCAGCAGCGTTTTTTTTTTTTTTTTTTTTTAATAAGAATAGGAAAAGCTGGTTATTTCACCTACCTGATTCAATCAGAGTAATTAATACCTTTTCTCGTTGTTAGTTTTGTCGATGTTGTCAGACACTCACATGCTCTTAACCTTAAAAAGTTTAGTTTCCAATGTATTGTTTTCTTTCGATGTAGTTCTAATAAACCTTAAACAACATGAAGACAGGGGCGGCTGTTTCCATTCCACCCATAGAAATCACCATTCTACCTAAAATCAACATGAAAACAGTTTAGAAGAATCAACTATTTGATGACAATTCTTTATGCATAAGTAAAAGATACATAAGTGTAGGTAATTGATATTGCAAGCTGAATCGATCCAAAAAGATCAAACTGATTTGTGATGTCATAGATGAGTAAAATGTGATCTCAGGACATGTGGTAGGCCTACCTGGCTTAAGGAAAATATATACTGTGTCTCATCATATGTTGGAGAACAGAATAATTGAAACCCACCTCCAAACAATAAATGATATTTGATGATAGACAAGAGAGGTCATGCAATAGGGTCAATTAAGGTAAACCCGGACAGAAGGAAAACCCGGACACTCACTGGTTTTTCACTAGTAAAGAGCGTAATTTACATGTTTTCAGTGATTTCTTTCTCTATCCAGTTTTCCCCTTTACTTCTCAACTAAATGTTTTTATCGTTAGATTATACGAACACTTATTATTTTTTCTACAGCCTCAGAATCTAGTCCTTTGCAAGTCTGTGTAAGTTTTCAGGGCAACAAATTCAAAATTAGCCGCGAGCGATGGTGAACCAGGTCCCTCCATAATTCATGGTAAACGTAAAGGTTGCTTATATTATATAGAGTTTTGTTTCTAACTAATGCAGGTATAATATAAGTTTCACGATCTATGTTTATTTATTGAATAAGATAAATATTGGACAATATTTTATCAAAAATGTAACATGTCCGGGTTTACCTTATGCCAAAATGCCGTGTAAGGTAAACCCGGACATCAACTATTTTGGGGCACTAGATGATTAAAAGAAATTAAATATAAAATGTTTTTAATGGTTTGAAATTAGAAATACAATATTTGTGCATTCTACTTTGCAGTTAAAATATGACACTTAGTTATACAACAATAATAAGTTTTATGTAGTATACTTTAAATGGTGACCCGTAGTAGACTGAATGAAGTTACCACCCATAACTTTTTAATTGACGATTTAACATTGTTAAATGGAAGTTATGTCTTATACTATATTAGTCCTTCCATGAAATATGTTAACAATTACTAAATTTAGTGTATCTGCGTCCTAAAGATCTACATAGATCATATATTTAACAAAGAATCAGCTGTCCGGGTTTACCTTCTCCATGTCCGGGTTTGCCTTATGATCGGTTTTTAACGTTACCAGGCACCAAAGGTCACGGGTCAACTCGGCCTGTAACCAACTCGGTCCCCGAGTCAACTCGGCCTCAGGTCAACTCGGCCGGGTCAACTCGGCCTGTTCCATATTATGTTACAAAGGATATAAGAATAATAGGCACTTACCGTCTGTAAGATACTTTGTCATTCCGTGCTGTGTCTTTCAATGCTGTGAGAGCGTTCAGTTACATTTGGATCCGCATACGTGTATTACGAGTAAGGCTAGTCCAGCTCGAGACTAAATTATTTCAAAAACAAAGTTTCTAATTTGATGTAAATTGAGACTTGTCGCTGAGTATTTTCTGGCCAAGAGCTGTGCTAGAGTAAGGCTAGTTACATGACAATTTTTAAAAAAAAGGTATGAACGTATCCAAATGCATCCAGGCCACACCACGGGAAGGCGCTCTCATCATGGCCCAAAATGTTTGTCCCTAACCTAATTTGATTCACATTTTTAGTAATATTCCACAACAACAGCACTTACGTAAACGCATTTAATATCACTGAAATGAGGTTAATCCAATATCGTCCCAGCGTGAATTTTGAATGAGGAGAAGTATTTTAGAAATTCCGCGATCACTGAACTGAAGTATACACTTATTATACAAATATCCCAATAAACTTCCAAACTGAATATGATTTTTTTACGACTGTCCTAAGCACCATTAGTTACTCTGCATCTTGAAGAGGCTCCTGACCTGTAGGCCTAACACCATAGGGAGAACCACACGCTCTGAGGAATGCCGTAGTTGAAATCTCATGATCCATGTATCGAGTCCAACAGTCCTCCAGATGAGCCTCTAGACGTCGTGATCCCCCTCGTCGGTCCCGTTGCAGGTCACCACTCCTCAGTGCCATCTCCACCAAAACCGCCTCTCGCCGCAGTAGTGGCACCAACCTGTAAAACCCTAGCTCACTCATTCCAGCCTTACTGTTCAGACGATGGTGCCAGCCTGAAAAATAAAACAGTTATACGTTACTCAGAAAGTAGCGCTTACATTTATTATAATAAGGGTTTGATGCGGGGCGCTCAGAGCAAGTTTTAACCACATAAACTCTCAACTAAAGTAGATGGCAGTACTTAGTCTTGTTTAACTAAATTCTATAATACAGTGGTCGTTTGATTCTGGTTTTATTTTATTTTTACTTTTTATTCTTATTTTGTTGTTGTTGTTCTTTTTTTTTTTTTTAATTTAATTTCGCTGTATTAATTTTACTGTCTAAAGTGAAAAAGATAGGCAATGATCAGGAACTAATATAATTAGAGTCGGTATGCCGCTTTCAAAACCAAAGGTGTATTTGTTTTGTTTTTATAGATAGGGCCTATGGTAACGCCGACTAATACTGAACAGGTCGTACTGTCATTCTGGAAGGTTAGCATGTTTACAGTTTATTACGCCAATTTCACTTCATTGTTGAATCAACAGGTGTCTTAGTGTAAATGCGCATAAATTATGAAATCATTTACCTTCTACATCATTATTGGTCCTCACAGTCTGTCGGAAAACACACCACGAAGAAACCTCGAAAACCGGATGGCGAAACCACTGTCTATCCATGTACTCTACCAGACGCTGCAGTTGTTCGGTGTTGGCCTTTGTCTTTAGGTGGCTGAATGTCTCTGCGATGTGGCGAGCTGGTAGAAAGGGAAGGGCCATCAGCTGTCGTACATAATCATAGAGTCCCTGTCTCTGCTGGTAGGTCGCCGCCAAGCCATACTGTTGTACATGGCGCCAGACCGCCTGGTTCCAGTGGAACACGCATCCCTTGATTGGTATTCTAGAAAAGGTATGTTGAAGGGCTCTCCAAGCAGCTGTAAAGATAAACATTGACCTTGTGCATTCGGTTGTAAGTAGATCCGTAAATTAAAATCATTTTTCGATCACAGGAGGATATAGACAGGACCAAGCTACAAGAACTTGAATTCATTTTATACTTAGCATTTTTAGATAAGTGCAAAAATATCGTATTAATTCACTACTGCAGAAAACCGTGACTGCTTTTGACAATTTTAGGCTTATTTCTACGCACTCGTGATATTTTCATAATATTCGATGAACTATATTGGTTTCACATTATAAAGGTAAATATCATCTAGAATTATAATCAATGTTTTGGAATTTAATACGCAGTTTCGACACACTTGAATGACACTTTCCTCAGAGTACTTCGAGAACAGATCGGATCAGATGCATCAAATATGACTCTATACTGACGTTCTTGAATGTGTGCTCGTCTACCTTGCCATTTCTGGTATTGGACATTAAAACTTTGACCATACGCTGAGTTTATATATTCGAGGCTGGCAAACTACTTGGGGGTCATCTCAAATTTAAAAGAATCCTAATCACAATTGATGCATACTATAGCGGAAAGACAGATCAGCCTGCGCCTTCGTGCAAGCCTGTAATGAATGCCACGCCGGTGTATAGGGATGTCCAAGGTGGTCCTTAAATCACAACGTGAGAAGAAATGGACGGATGGCTATGAAATTTGCCGATACTAATTGCCATCATGTGTTGCAGTTTTACGTCCTTTAGAACAGTATTTTCGTATCAGGACGATGGGATATTGATAGTGAAAGTCCGGGTGCAATGTAGCCCCATTTACAGTCGGAAAGATTTCGCTTCTCGCGCATCTCTAACCCGGGTCCGTTAGATCGGCAGGCAGCGCTGAACCTACTGATGTGGATCATCATACAGATATATAATGATACATATGTCATTTGGGCGTATTGTTTGTGGGCTGTTAGATTTCCATTCTATCGTCATAGCATATATTATGGTCCAGTCATGTCATTTCGCTGCCTGTTATTATTGATTCAAGAGTATCAGGTACGGACTACGACTGAGGGAGTTTGTCAGTAAGTAAGAAACCTGTCGTCTTCAAACGCAAGCCAAGCGCTCTGGACAAACGATCCTTGTTATCTCATAAGTTTGTACTAGCATGGACTGGATGGTGGTGGTGGTTGGCGTTTGGGTTTTACGGCTCTTTTAGATAGTATTCCAGTCTCTTCGAGCTGCTTCCAGAGAGAGCAAGAAAGAAAAGGTATAGATAGGATAGATGAGACTAGAATAATCCAAACAAACCCCATCCTGCACCTGCTGCAGGCCGACCGGCCCTTGCCCTACTATTAGCCAAATTAAAAGAACGCCACGGCATTGAATGTTCAGCAGCACCATCGTCCAAACCGACCACCCCTAACATGGAATGGAAAAATCACGCAACATAAATCAGGGGCGACTAACTTAATTTGTCATGGTTGAAATATAAGCTGACAGCCGATAATACCAACCAACAGTGGACCTATCCGGTACTGTGCAAAGTAACTGTACTAAGTCGACCGATAATTCGGTCGAAAGCTATACCAGTCACGGTAAATGATACTATTGTAAATGGGCGTCGACCGGGCTGGTATTGGTGTCGATTGTCCCAGTCGACAACCACTTTTGCATGTGCGGTTACTGATTGGCTAGGTCCGAGAAAACCAGGTTGGGAAACTGGTATTACCCTCGAGATTAATTGATTTTCCTCATTTTTGTTTTCTTTTCTCTCGACCACATTCCTCTCTCTCTCTCTCTCTCTCTCTCTCTCTCTCTCTCTCTCTATTCAACCATAACCCAACCTACCATCCAACCATCCATTTATCCATCATTTTATCTGTCTTTCCATTCCTCCTCCATGTTACCTACCTCCCTTATCTGGCCCAGCGGATACGTATCGTCAAAATGACGTAGAGATGACTTCGGTGCGACGTCATTTCGTTAAACTGACGTCAATACGACGTCATGTGCCTGCTGGTGTCTATCTGTCTATCAAGGAGCTCCGGTAGCTTAGTAGCTTAAGCAGTGGCCCGCTGATCTAGCGATCCCGAGTTCGAGCCCCGCTGTTGGCGGGAATCTTTTCAATCGTAAACGGAGTTCCATGGACATAGCCTTTCATTATCATCCACCCATTGTCCTGATATGACTAAAATACTGTTAGAAAGGACGTAAAATCGCAATTCATCCATCCATCCATCCAGCCACCCATCCATCCATCTACATGTATTTATCTATATATCTACCTATTGATCGATCGATCGATCGGCCTAGCCATCCATCCATCTGTGCAGAAGTGCAGGCTTATTATCGTCTTCGCTGTTCGCACGAGCTTTAAAACGTTTTCTCATAACATGTGCCAAGTATCAAGCTGTAGGCAAACCTGTCTTATGAATTAGTTCACTCCCAACGGGCACATGACGTCAGAATTACGTCATATTGACGTCGATGCGACGTCACCATGTCGCATCGACGTCAGAACGACGTCCTTTCAACGTCATGTGCCTGCTGGGCTGTCATGCTTTTTGTGACTTCCTGTTTTATTCTCGGCAAAACGTTGCCCTTTCAAACTGAAACAATGCTTTGAGGAAAAAATTCGAACCTCCAGAGGTAGCTTTTTCCCCTTATGGTTTGATTGATTGATTGATTTATTGCTTAACGTCCACGGTAAACATCCATGGTCATGTCGGGACGGCCAGTTAACCTAACCACACTATTCCTGGGCAGGCTTAGACCTCCTAAGCGGTTAACCAGTACTAAGTGCACATACTTTCGCCAGTAACTGACAACTGCTCTTCTTAAACCAGCGGAAGGAGAAATGAAAGTATGTGGCCAGACCGGGTTTCGAACCCAGGACCTCTGACTTATGAGTCAGGTGCCCTACCGATTGCGCTACGCGGCCCGGCTCCCTTGTGGTTTGACCCTTAAGTAAAAAGCGAGGCAAAAGATACAAATGACAGACTTGCTTCCCCTGAAAGAGTACCCGTGCATGCAGGCAGTCAGGTCAGAGTCTTTGCTGTTCGCACATTATGCTCGGATCTTCAGGAATCTTACAAGCACAAGTTGAAGTGTTTTTTTTTTTTTTTTTTTTTGTTGTTGGTGATGTTGTTGTTGTTTTTTTTTTACCATTAGGCCGATCTGGGTCTTCTGTCTTTATTTAATCAGACTATTCGTACTGTATAAAAATGAAGCCTCAGTATGTTAAGCGCTGGCCTGCTGATCTAGCAGTCTGGGGTTCTAGCCCCACCGGAGGCGGAGATCATTTTAATCATAGCCTGGCTACATCGCTTTCATTATCACCCACCCAGCGTCCTGATACGGACGTTAATTCGCAAGTCATCCATCCATCCATTCTGTCTGAACATATTGGTGTCTTATAAATAATGCATAAGGCTACAGACAGACAGACGGTCTGTCAGACAGAGACAGGCAGACGGCCTCTCAGGGTAGGTAGGGTAGGATAGGGTAGGGTAGGTAGGTAAGTAGGTAGGTGAACGGAGAGACAGACATACAGACATTCAGAGGGTAGGGACGTAGGCAGGTAAGAATGTTAGGTGACTAGATGGATGGATGGATGGATGGATGGATCTTTTAGATGAACTGAGCGCTGATTCAAATTAGATGACTTAATTTTGTACTAATATATGGCTGAACAAAAAAATACCAAAACAACAGGTTTATCTGTATTGCGAGAAGGACGTGTTTACTTTCGATTTCGATCGTGTGTCTATAACGTGTACGATGAGCAGACACTGGATTCTAATGTCGGCAAAAGCGTAGCTACCTGTATGCAAATACGCAGGTGCGTATGAAATTTTTGTCACACTGACAAAATTCCAACACGCTCAGTGTGATTTCCGCTAGTGCGCCCTTGCTCGGTACAAAAACATGTATTTATGTATTTTGCCCTTGTTAAGACATGCACATAAGTGCAGTCTGATCACGATACTCGCTGTTCCTTATATATTGAACAGAGCTGTATGCATTTAGGATTTTTGGCTGGATAATCTACATGGCTGGTTTGAGATGTAAGTGTTGGAAGCCTTTTCTGAAGGAACCAAGCGGGCAAGTGTCGAATCAACGTCGATGCAATGTCGACATTATTACAACGTTTGAACCGTTGTATAAACTCTGCCAACAAGGTTAAGGTACATGTAAAATGTTAGGAAACTGAAACTCACGCAGAAACCAAACAACGTCGCATAAACGTCGAGACAGATTTAGCGACTTCATTTCAAAACGAGTGCAGACTGTCTGGTATGCATTGCTACAAAGGAAGTCGTCGAATCAATGTCCTTGCAACGTCATCAACGCAACGTCCATTCGCCATTTCAGTGTTTTGTCACTCTCAAGAATATACTAAGTATACATTAACAAAGGGTGCGTTTGGGGCTCTGCCAATGCCAGCATAGATATGTCAATGCCGTTCAGAGTTTCAACATTGGCACCACTGATTCTACCAATATTGCCGACCATTGGCTGCCAGTACTGCAGACAACAAAGGGCGTGGGTAACATTACAAACGCCGGAAAATTGCGTCATTCAATATGGCGATTTAGTGAATCCATCATAAACGCTCGAGTTGTGACAGGAGAATAATTGTTCCCGACAGTGATGAAAGCAAATTAGAAAAACTAAAATTTTCTAATTACAGAGAAAAATGGCTCTGCAATAGTGTCAATGGCGCCATTGGCTCTACCAATAGTTGGCTGCCAAAGGTCACCTATTCAGGGTTTACGGTTACCAATGGCACCATTGGCAAATCGCCAATGACACCACTGGCAGAACCCTGAATGTACCCAAAGTTCATCACTTAGCTTAACCAAGGATCAGGCAACTTTAAAACAGCGTGAGGCTGGCGTATCAACTTTGATAAGCTTCAAACGTTGTGTATAGCAAATTATTTGCAGCGTGCACAGAACCTATCAAATGCTATATTGCCACGGCGTTTTCAGCTGTTGGGAACGAGCCGTAATGCCGAATCAATTATGTGGACTAACTGCACATGCCCTGGCCAGACTGCACATGTATACATGTACACCGGGAAAGGCTGGGGTAGTACATTTGCTTTTGTTAGCCCATTAAATTTTGGGTAATCTAAGCCCGCCCCAGCTCCCCCCCCCCCCCCCCCCCCCCGCTCCCAAGTCTCCCCAATCCCCTTTTTCTTTGAAAGTCTGTTACATGGATTCATGGATTTGGATGACTCCATTTCTGTGTTTTAGGGGTTTCTGGTGCATGTTTCCACTTTTATTGTATTTTGTATAAATATTCCGTTCATCCTGACCAGACGCCGCATTATGCGGCGTCTGAACTGGGTCTACACTGTTCGCATACGTCGCCAAAACGGGTTACCAGTCTAAAAAGAGTTAATTACTCTACATATTATGACAACTTGTAATCATCCAAAATTTTGATTGATATTTAATTTACTGGCAGGCCTTGATCGGATCATAGATGTTCGTCTGTAAAATCAGCGTGCCACTGCGTCGACGTTTAACAGGATCTGCTGTACATATGCGACCAATGACGACTCAGACCTATCTGCGCGTCTGTGCAGTCAGCCTGATACGACTTCGTTTTTGTTTCCAACAGATATCACTGACACATATACATACGTTGCATGTATACACATAAGCATGCTGCATGCAAATTTATGCTGTTTCAGTTTTGGCATAATGTTCACACAATGTGCAAGAATCCCGTTTGTAGTTTAAGCATTCCTCCTCCAGCAAGATTCGAACACGGACTGCTAGCTTATCAGGACAGCCCTTATGGGGCTCCCAACAGACTGGTACTGAAACCCTGTATATTCATTCAGTAGTACAAAATAGCCGAGTCAAATTGTGTGCCATACACTGGTAAAGCAACCCTTAACGTCAGATAAGAGCGCACTTCCAATGACAAATGCTGACATCACGTGTAATTTTCCATCATGACGGAGACGTTTACACGGCTAGATCCCGCTTTGCGCTATGCTGCCCTACATTATGGGCTGACGATTTAGTTTGAGTGGCGCTATCACAAGCTGTCTTCAACCGATCAAAATGGAAGAAAAAAATTTCCCTGGCGGGGTATTGGCGTTGAACAAATAGCTAATTCAGTATCAGCAAAACGAAAATATAATTAATACCACGTTTATTTATGCTTTCCAGACGAGAAAGAACGACATACATCGTCTTTTTGCCTAGATGTCCTAATGTAGCTAAAAAGTTGTCAGTGTCAAATCGACGCTGATGCAACGTCATGATGTAAATATGATGTTGCAACGATGTAGATACAGTTTTAATTCAATCCTGCAAATGGCGTCGTGTAAACTTTTACCTTACGGTGCGTGCCTTTAAGAAAGACTCGGATCAGCTTGCGCACCGGCGCAGACTGATCAGTCTTCCTGGTTTGATGCATATGTAAAGACTAAATTGGACTGAGTCTTTGCTCGTCGCTAATGTCCTAAACTCCCTGTTCGTGCGACGCAATTCGGCACCACAATCGATGCGATGTATACGTTTGAAATGCCCCCTTACCTAGAACGTCCGATCTCAAATGTAGAATGTCAGCCTAGGTAAACTTTTAATGTCCATTAGAAGCTATTCGTAGCTAGTCTGTTTGTATTAAAAATGGGGAAAATAGAACTAAGAAATAACTCACCAGCTGCAAAGTCAACGACAAATCCCTCTACTTCGACGTCACCAAGTTTATCGACCAGGGCTCGGAAAACCTAAAGAAAATAGAATTCTTTTATAACATTTTGAAATCAAAGCCCGAGAAACTGATCAGCATGAGCACTGGATGACACCCCAACAAACATCTTCTATAAGAAAAAAACTTGATTGAATTTTAAGACAATTAAAATAATCAATTAAGGTGTTCCTATATTTAGGTCAGATATGGTACATAAAACATTACGCGCGGGACGTTTGCTGTATTGAACGGACACTCGACGTCAAGTGCGTGCAACTATGGTTTCGTACCGCTGAGCCACTTATGGAACGTCGTTTTGAGAACTGAACAGAACAGAACGTTTGCTGTTAATTTTGGGATCTCAGAATAGATTTTTTGTCACCTTGACGCAATTTAGTGACCAAGATAAAGCTTGATTATAGAGATGATTTGAAAACGAGGCTAGGAGAGTGAAGGTGGACTTTTTAGTCAGTGTAAATAAAAACTCTAAAAAAATAGACATAGGCTGTTATAGTGTCTGTATGTGTGTGTATAGGAATAAATGTTGTCACAGGACAGTTTTGCGGACATATAATGGCAGGTAAATCTCATTCTAAGAAGGCTAATAGTCAACAGAAGTCATCTAATACACCGCCCATTCAATCGGTGAATAATGGCGGACCTGGCGTTAACAGTCAATATGGGCAAGGTGCATGGTGTGATATGAACTCTGCTCAAGGGAATGCGACCCAACATTTGTCTAATACGTATCAATCTCAGCAGCCAGCTCAGTACCAAGTTCCAAACCAACCTCACCAATCAGTATATATGCAACCAGTTGGGACTCATAATCAAAACTTGAATATGAATATGAATATGAGTTCAGTGCAAAGTCAATGTCAAGGTCAAAATGGACTACAACAAAACAGTGATCAGTACGGCCATTGTGTAGGGTATACGAATGTATCCCCCCAGCAAAGTCAACCGATGAACAATAACAGTGATAACGGTACACTTGTTCACATGATCCAGCAAATGAATAACAATTTTATGGGGCGACTAAGCAGTATAGAAAGTAATGTGGCGAAATTAAGCTCTATTGAGAGTGAACTTACTCATATGCGGTCAGACCTGTCCAAGTTACAACTAGAAAATGCAAATATCTCAAAAAGAATGTCTGATGTTGAAAAGTCGTGTCAGGGGATAAGTAACATGTTCGACGATGCAAAAGCTTCAAATTCTGACATAAAAAAGGACATTACTGGTTTGCAAAGGAAAATTGGCGAAAATATAACGAAATTTGAAGATCGTTATTCAGCCTTAAACAATGACTTACAGGAAATCAAGGCACGATCAATGCAGTCAAATTTAGTTTTCTATGGTCTTGGAGAGGCGTCAAGGGGAACAAAGGATCATACCGAAGAAAAATTGAAAGATTTCCTGAAAAATGAATTGGCGCTGGAGAACCCGGAAATAATTAATGATATGGTCTTTGATAGGGTTCACCGATTAGGTAGACCTAGGGATAATCAGGATTCAAACCCACGCCCTATCGTAGCGAAGTTCGAGCGTTATAAGGATAGAGAGTTGATCAGAATAGCAGGCAAAGACCTGAATGAGAAAAGAAACGGGTTTAGTATTAGGGAACAGTTCCCACCTGAAATCGAAGCGAAACGCAAACTTTTA
Organism: Ctena decussata; assembly: GCA_963989385.1. Taxonomy (NCBI): domain Eukaryota; kingdom Metazoa; phylum Mollusca; class Bivalvia; order Lucinida; family Lucinidae; genus Ctena; species Ctena decussata. The sequence continues at coordinate 38,644,730 of OZ022504.1, read as the reverse complement.
TACCCTGTTATGAGATCTTACTCAAAGGACTCCCGAAACCGTGTTGCACTAGTTAGAGATAAACTCTATATAAACGGTAAATTCTATACTGCCCCTGTTTCCAGCGAAAGTGAATTTTCAGGCGTACGGACGGAAAATATCGATGCTGTAAAAATAAGCCAACGAAAATATGCCAGGGGCGTACGGTTGGTGGAACGTGCTCCGATTGAAACGAGAAATACATTCGAGCCCCTTGCCTTTGAAGATGACAATTCCTCGTATAACAGCTCAAAGCCTGGCAAGCGGCCGGCATCTTCTCCAGCTCATGATGAAAATATAACCAAACAATACCGTGGGACGGAAATCGGGGTTATTATGGAACATGATACCTCTGAAATACAAAATCTGGATTTCTGTGACAATAGTATTTGTGTGGAGGGTAGGACGGTGTCTGTCTGTTCGAATACTGAGGGAAATGCGGTAACCAGCGACACCGTTAGCGTACCTGTAAACGAGCAGACGATAACAGCTGAAATACACAGTGAAGCGAGTGGCGGCTCGTGCATAACGGACCTGACAAACAATGCTGACATAAGAAATGTGAGCAACTGTGAAGGCTCGCAATAGTATCACGTGGGAGGGCGAGCTTTTGATCAAAAGATCAATGTTTCTCAAACAAACTCGGTCAGCGGAACATATTGTGAGAAAAGCATAAAATTTGCGACCATCAATGTTTGTGGGTTGAAAAGCAAACTTTTACTTCCCGAATTTCATTCTTTTGTCTCGAAATTTGACATTATTGGCATTCAGGAATCGAAAACTGACAGTTTAGATACATTAAGCATACCTGGTTATAAATTGTTGTGTAAGCATAGAAAACATATTGCCAGGAAAAAATCGGGTGGTATTATAGTAGCTTATAAAAGTAGTTTCGATAAATATATAACTCCGATAGAAACAGAGAGTAAACTTGTTTTGTGGTTCAAAATTTCAAATAGTCTTACAAAGTGTGGTGATGTAATCTGTGGTGTTGTTTATATTCCCCCGGAGTATTCTGAATATGCACTTGAATATCCGCATGGTGAAATTGAACAAGAATTGAGGCGAATTTCTATTAATTGCTCATCTGTAATAATGCTTGGAGATTTTAATTCGCGAACGCGAAATCTCCCAGATTTCGTTTTTCCGGATTTTGATATTTTTGAAAATAATGGCTTGGTAGAACTGTATGAAGAATTTCAAACTGATATGTCATGTTTTGACAATAACTCCTCCGTGGTCAAGTTGCATAGGCAGAATCCTGATACCGGCGTGAATAACTATGGTTATAGGTTGATAGATTTCTGTCGTGATAATAATTTGTTTATTATGAATGGTAGAACACGAGGAAATAGTCATGAAAAACCTACATGTAAAAATGTCAGCAGTATTGACTATTTTTTGTTATCTTCATGTATGATACAGTATGTAAATAGCCTTCATGTTCACGATTTTTGCAATTTATTATCAGATGCCCATTGCGCAGTTTCTCATACACTTGATATCTCTTATAATATAAAAAACCTAGTTAGTACTCCAAAATGTGTCGAGAAAGTTATACTGTGGGATAGCGAAAAAGAGGGACTTTTTATAAATAACTTAGAGGAACATCAACTTGGGGATATTTTAAACCTTATTAATGATATTGAAACAAAACAAACTATTTCCCAGACTGATGTTGACCATATGGCGAAGTCGGTAGCAGATAGTTTTCAGATAAACGCTCATAACACCTTCGGCACAATTAATTTTAAATCTACCGAAAACACAAATAAGCCCCCAAACTGGTTCAATGGTAAATGCAGAGTAGCTAGAATAAAATTTCATAATGCTAAATTTCTATATAAACTGCGCCAGTCAAACGAAAACAGACAGAGACTGAAACTGAGTAGTAAACAGTATAAAAAGACTCTTACGACGGAGCAAAACCTATATAAACTTACAAAAATCAAACAATTTTGTAAAATAAAAAAATCGGATCCCCGTAAATTTTGGAAATTTTTAAATGGAAACAAAAAAACATCAACCGGTGTTGCTGCAGAAACTTGCTATGCATATTATAAAACAGAAAACGATATTCCTGTCGACGAAAATATAAATGAAATGCACTTTAATAATGCTCGTATGGATACTACACAGTTAAATGAAGAAATAAATGGACCCATTCTCTGGTCGGAAATTGAAAAGGCTATTTTGAAATTGAAAAACAATAAGTCCAGTGGCCCAGACATGATTTTGAATGAACATATAAAATCAACATATAGATTACCAGCTATGCGTGAAATCATAATAAAACTATTTAATATAGTATTTAATACTGGAATAATTCCAGCAGACTGGTCGGTTGGTAATATTATTCCAATTTATAAGCAAAAAGGTGATGTAACTGACCCAGTAAATTATAGACCAATAACGCTTCTCAGTTGCATGGGAAAATTATTCACTTGCATAATTAATAATAGGCTCCAGACATATTCGGAAAAATATGAAAAAATAAGTCAGTGTCAAGCGGGCTTTAGAAAGGGATTTTCTACAACAGATCACATTTTTGCTCTCCATATTTTATTAAATTTGTTGAACTATAAGAGGAAAAAATTATTTTGTGGTTTTATAGACCTGAAACGCGCGTTTGACACCGTGTGGAGAGACGGATTATTTTACAAAATGCATTTATTTAACATAAATGGTAAATGTTATACTCTTATTAAGAACATGTATAAAAGTATAAAGTCTTATGTTACTGTCAACGGTGAAAGCTCTTCTACGTTTCCATGCAACATTGGGGTCAGACAGGGGGAAAATCTGTCCCATATGTTGTTTGCGATATATTTAAATGATCTTGAGAATTTCTTTTGTCAAAGTGGTATTGTAAATGGAGTTAGTTGTGCTAGCGAGAATGTGATAAACGATGCATACGTATTTCTTAAACTGTTTGTTCTTTTATATGCTGACGATACCGTCATATTAGCAGAATCAGCACAAGATTTGCAAAACGCGTTAAATGTATATAATTTATATTGTCAAATGTGGAAACTTTCAATTAACAAGAGCAAAACAAAAGTTCTAATATTTTCTAAAGGCAGAAGGCCAAATCATATTTTCAAAATAGGCGATGACGATATAGAAATTGTTTCCGATTACAAATACCTAGGTATTTTGTTTGGAAGAAGCGGATCTTTTCTCTCAGCTAAAAAGTATATCGCCAATCAAGCGACTCGTGCAGTCTATAGTCTATTGAAGAAAGCAATGTCGCTTTTATTACCTATTGATATTCAAATAGAAATGTTTGAGAAAACTATAAAACCAATACTTTTGTACGGGTGTGAGATATGGGGGTACGGAAATATTGATATTCTTGAACAAGTCCGACTAAAATTTTTAAAACTAGTTTTGAATTTAAAGAAATCTACACCGACATGTATTGTACTTGGCGAGACTGGTGTTTTGCCATTAAAAGTAGATATACAATGTAGAATCATTTCATTTTGGTCTAAACTGATCTGTCCTTTTACAAATAATTTGTCGTCAAAATTGTATCTAATAGCTAAGTCTTATTTCGAAAATTCGAATAGTCAGTATTTTCAATGGTTTGATAACGTGAGAAATATTTTAATTTCATGTGGGTTTAGTGGTTTTTGGGATACACATACGTTCCCAAATAGAAACTGGCTGATAAAGTCGACGAAACAAAAGTTAACAGATTTATATTTAAATGAATGGAAAAACGAAATTGAAACAAATTCTTCGTGTTTCATATACAGAATGTTTAAATCAAAATTCGAATTCGAAAAATATCTTACAAAGGCTCCCGCTAAATTTCGAAAGTTTTTAATTAGATTCCGCACGAGAAATCACAGACTGCCTGTTGAAGTCGGGAGATGGAGACGGATACCCAGGGAAAATAGAAAATGTCATTTATGCAGTTCAGACATCGGTGATGAGTACCATTATCTGTTGGTTTGTGAAAAACTAAATAATGTTAGAAGGCAGTATATTGATTATCGCTATTTTCGTAGACCTAATGCGCTCAAATTTTGTTCAGTCCTTAATATTAGTAATCCAAGTGAATTAAGAAAATTATGTCTTTTTATCAAGGTTATTATTGAAAGTGTCTGATATTTTTCAAAACCTATTCTGCAAGATTTTCATATTTAGGTGTGTGTGCGTAGAAACGTAGGAAATGTACGTTCTTTCCCTCCCAATATTTGAAAATGGGTGACGTTGTACGGGTGGGGGTCTTCGGGAAACAGAGGCGAATTCTCTGATCGGCCTTGCACTGGCATGGGCCGATCAGAGAAGTCGCCGTCTATCTCTTTTTTTTTCTCTTTTTCCTAAGTTTCCCGTTGTTCTGGAAATATTAGTGTGGACAGGGGGACACTTGGCAGACTGCAGATGAGCAGGCTGGCATGAGCCCTCACTGTTCAAACATTTCCGATGCCTTTTCGTGCAACTTGCCTCATGTTTGTTCTGATGACTCGAATTTTAATAATGCATAAGCTACTCATTGGGCACAAGATATTGAGTCAACGTTGGTTCAACGTTTAGACGTTGAATCAACGTTGAGTCAGGGTTGATTCGGTCTTGTGTGTCTAATGGCAGTTAAGTAAAAGTGTATGTGCTATGAATTAATACCCTAGAGGTTGTATTATGTTCTCTGTAGTATGTATCCTATGCCTCGTATTATACTGTATTTTTCACTGTTCCTCATGTTGGCATTGTGTTATGGATTGAGAGTAAATAAATTGAATTGAATTGAATTGAATTGAGAAAAATAAATGGATATCTACTGTTTCGTAAGACATCGCTGCTGTGCAAAAATGGTCAACGTTTGCACTGTTGTTAATAAATAGTTATATTTTTACTTATATCAATATAAATAAATATTTAGTTCATTACCTCATTGTACACGGCTGGTAATGTCGTAAGGGGCGATCAAAAGTTATGCTTATTAAATCCTTACGAGAGTTTCCGGACATGAGCAACGGGAGCGAACAACAAACAACAAACATGTCACGTAGACGAATTTATCATTTATTATGATGCTCTCAGGAAAATATTCCAAAATCGGACAATGCCATTCCCAACAATTAGCATTTTTGCGCAATCGAAAGAGGTCACAGAGGTTTATAACAAAAGAGTGTGTCTAAAAATCCAGTTCTCCTGGATGGGGGGGTTGTTGATTTATCTGTTTTGACCTTGAAAACGCGTGTTTAGGCGTAAATTTATATGTTTAGTGAGACAAAAATACTAACTACGAATATTTTATATGTCTTAATAGAAAGTCATTAAAATTCGGTTGATAAAGGTTGATATTTTAAAAAATAGGAAAAAATTATGATTTACGAGATCGACTCTCCCTTACGGGTCGGTTACCCCTTACGCGTCAATTTGGTTTATGTTCTGATTATCCAATAACCAACGGAATACTTTTAAAGTCTCTGTTGATGGGTCTTGGTAAAACGCTCGAGCATCATTCAAACTCTAAAGACACTTGAAATCATCCCATTTTACAAGCATTCATGCGCGACCTAGTCACTTGTAACCATGGCCCTCCCAGTCCCAGTGAGTAACAGTGTTTTTGATCCCTGCTGAAAACCCAGCACTGTGGGGACATTCAGTTGTTATATGACGCCCCCCCCCCCCCGCATTATGTTATATTGTCATTGCACTGCCATGTTTACCTATATATATATGAAACCTATGGTATTTCCTCTGCACTGCTCTATCCCCCGCCCTGCTCCAGGGCAGGTTACAAATGCCTAGTGCATTAGCTCGAAATAACATAATTTTTGGACTATTTAAAACAGAGACAGCATTGTTGCTCGCAACCGGTTCAAAACTGGTACGAGAATCACCCTGTGGCTGTTGAGGTGATATACATCGATAGCTGTATTTCCATGGGTTGGAAATTAGAATCACAGTAAATAGCCAACCACTATTTTTGGAATTTGTAATGGCGAAACTTTTTGATTATTGTTTAACGTCCCGGTAAACAATTTTTCAGTTATGTTGGGACGGAGCCACCTCTTCCTGGGTATTACCAGTACTTTTGGGGAGAAAATGTCTCTTGTTCAAGGAAACAACAAACTCGGGAGAGGATCGAACCCCTGACCTCCCGGTATGATGCAGAGGCATGTTCGCATAATGAACACCAAAGCAAGTGTTGAATGTAAACGTTATGTTCATTGTTATTTTGTTCACTTTTCGGGCTCGAGACATGACCTGTGCTGATCATTTTAGGATTCGATCGGTGCCACATCGTGCATCAACATTGAGAATATTCCTGTTTTTGGAAACTTATCTTTTATGATTTTTTTCTCATTGAAATGTCTTATTTGCAAGTGTTTGACCTGATTTGTAACACGGGCAACACCCACAAAAACTAAATGTCTCATTTCAGATGGTTAATTATAAAAAATATCCTTATTTTTGCCCCAATGGTATTGCAATAATTCGTCTCGTAATGGGCAATCGTCTCGATAGGGGCATACGATGTCGTAAGGGGTAATAGTTACCAAAAGCTCGTCGCGGTAACAATGTGGCACCAAAAAGTTAACGCTGGTTGATTTTGCTTGAAAGATAGTGGGGAAAGAATACAATAACTTACAACCATAAAGCAGTTTAGACCATTTGTTGTAAAGAATACCTGTGAAAACAACCACGAAAACTGATTACACGGCTACACCATATAAGGGAGAACCTAGATTACACGTCAGCTATTGACTGTCAGACGTCTGATTCTTTCGTTTCTTGTGCAGAAATGATTATTGTTGGGAATCACATTCTCCTTTTGCCTATATTGTGTTGCGAAGCAGTAAAAACAGATAAAATATTGGCACTTACGTAGCGGTTGCCATAGAGTTCGCTCCCGTTGCTCATGTCCGGAAATTCTCGTAAGGATTTAATATGCATAACTTTTGATCGCCCCTTACGACATTACCAGCCGTGTTGTAATCGGAAGTAGTCTTGCGTGACATGATACAGAAGGCTAAAGGGAACTGCTGACTATGGCCGTCCTTCTGGATAAAAGCATGGATGGAAAATAGCTGCCCTTGTCTCTTCCATGGGTCGCCGAGAACCTGTAAATAAACGAAAATATTTTTTCAGTCAACTTTTAACGATCCTAAACAACAACTAGCATCCAGAGTAGACTACCGGTGGAAAAGTTACGTCGTGTTAATGAAGGAAACAGGGCTTCGCAAATGTAGCTTCAAATGTTGCGTGACACAATAACTCATATATGGCGCTAAATAGAAGGTTGGAAGGAAAAAATAATCTGACAATTTCTTTCTTTCATTCATTGTATGCTCATTTAAACTGAATCTGAAGACAATGAAATTATGTTCCTGTTTACGTGTTCGAAGTTTACCGATTCTTCAAAATTATCATATGCATCTTTAAGTTAAGTTAAAGGCTAGTTTGTAGTGATGTAAATCGCTGCTGCTATGAAGTGTCATCAAAGTCACAAACAAACAAGAAGCAAATACATGATACAATGTACTCATTATCATAATTCATACTGTATGAGGTAAAATCTAAGGGTTTAGTATAGTTTAAAATATCATATCTGTTGGCACCTGCTCACTAAAACTTGTCATAGTTGTATATTGCTAAAATTCGGTCAGTTTGCCACAATTTCAATACGCACATGCGTATTTGTGTATAGGTAGCTACGCCGTCGCAGATCAAAATTAAACTAACCTTGAATGTACCATCCATATACCAGCGTTTAGCAGACCTCAGCAGGCTGAGCTGTTTCTCCGTCGCGAACAGAAAATGGCGCTGTGTGTCCACCCGGATGTCGGCGATCAAGAAATCATTACACTGAAGAAAGTCTTGGTTTACCTAAAAAAGACAAAACTAATAAATTGTGTGTGTGTGTGTGTGTGTGTGTGTGTGTGTGTGTTACACCAAACAAGTTTTTTCCACTGATTGTCAGCATCTAAAAACTGACGAAATCGACATTTATACACGCAATGTTACTGACGGTTGGAAGGGCGTCTATTCTATTATTTTCCATTATATGACATATTCTCGCTTGGTTCCAGAGTTGGAGGTCCGACTTCTTATGACACACTTGCCCAGCTGCCCATTGACTTGCTATTTATCTTATGACACCAGTATGCATGATATGTAATAAAAAGTGGAGATATAAAAAGTGCAGAAAAGAGAGCCGCTGATATTATAGGCACTTTGAATACCTTTCCAAATCAAGAAAACAAATTAGGGATGGGTATTGCCAGAATTTGTGTATTGCGATATATTGCAATACACTCACACTGTATTGCAATACGTATCACAATATATTGTGACATTTGTTTTCTACATGTAAAGTACACTGGAGGGCTTTGCATGGAAGTAGATATAAGATAATAAAGATGTATTATGTTTAACTTTGGTGTTTTCATTTATCCTTCATAAAGTGTGACTTGAACTGGACAAGGGAATGACTAGTGGAACTCCTCTAAATAAACTGTCTGGCTAAGATTTTGGTTAAAGACTTAGTCTGAAAAAGAAGGGCAATCCTATATCTAGCTTTTTATGCATTTTCCTAAAGGTAGCTGTTTATCAGCAGGAAAACTAAGTCTTCAAGTTTTGTAGTTACTTATTAACTGTATATATACCGTTTATTTTCATGAATATTTGACAACCATATCGCATTTGCGGCACACTGCAACATTTTCAGTAATGGTAGAAAGGCATGTACTACCCACAGAATTATGCCTCAGATTTTAGGACTGAAATAGCGGCGCGGCTTATTAATACAGCAGAACAATTTTTTTGAGGGAACATTTTCTCGGAGAAATTCACTGTTTGAAACGCCCAGTTGGTGTTTTCATCTTACGATAACTTGCAACGTTCAATCTAGATATATCTAGCCCATATAAGGCATCATACCTATCAGCCAAAGCATGTTTGTACGGCTGATCCAACTATCAAAGTGAATTTCATCTTTAGAAACAGAGAAATACATTTTCAACACGTTTTTCAAATACTGCGAAAGTTTACCAAGTCACGCGCCCTTCCTGTCAATCAATCTATTTTTAGCCCTGACTGGTTGCGGTATAATTTGTTGAAACGAATTCGGGTGTATTGCGAAGCTGATGCCGAATTTGATGCGTGATAATTCCCTTTCGTAACACATTGCTCTCGTAAAGCCAAATCCGGATTCGGCTGTTGTTTTTTCCAATTAGTCGTCACGGATGGTCCACCAGGGCTAACAGCCACGAGAGCATCATATCCACCCTGGGATTCGGCTAATTTGACAAATCTTTAAACGAAGACGGAAGAGTCCATTTAGGATGTGTCTGGGCGATAAGAGACCGTATGCCATGTGCGAATAGAGAATATACATCAAACCTGCGCACCTGTGCTTGGCAAACAGCGTCATCAATTTTTACTAGATAGAGTTCCCAGGATTCATAATATGCGAACAAGGAAGTCTATGGCCAGACAGAGAACATGCGCAGGCTGATCTTTGTTTTTCCGATAGTTACTTTATCTTGCGAAGCCAATCACACTAAACCTCGTTGTCCATGTGAGTTCTTAAACTACCCAATTAACGCTTATTACCGCTGATTGTGCAATTATCAAAGTCTTTAAGCCAATCAATATTTATTAATCTTTTCATGCCGTGCGGTCAAGCGTTATATATATATTTTCCAGTGACTGGTTTAAACCGGTTGATCAAAGCACCGCCATTAGGTCAGAAGCGTTAGGCGTAAAATATAAATTATGATTTTGATTTTGTAAACGATCTTTTCAGTAACGTTTTAAGGAATAAGAAAAAGGTTTATATAACAATAAAATATGTTATGGCTTTTATATCATGTAGGAGCTAAAATATCGTCAGCGTATCGATACGGGCGGACCGTATCGCAATACGTATTTTTTTTCTGAACGTATTGCGATATACCGATATATCGGTATTATTGCGCATCCCTAAAACAAATGTCACAATATATTGTGATACGTATTGCAATACAGTGTGAGTGTATTGCAATATATCGCAATAACCAAATTCTGGCAATACCCATCCCTACTAGTGGATTATCGTTTTTAATGCATGTCTTTATTACACTCTCAGATGCGACGTCATCTGATAAAAAGTTTATTGTTGCATAATGAGTCAGTGAAAGACGGCGAATTATGAACGTAAATAAAATGAAACCATAATAAATCTATGACAATTGTTGTATTAATTTCTTTTGACGGAAAAGCACGACAGTTTCAGTAAATTATTATGAACGAATCTGCCAATAAAATCTATCGTAGAAGATAACATATTCTTCGCTGAAACTTGAATAAAACATATGTAACACAAACTAGTTCCACCGTTTTGCGAAATTCTTTTGTAAATTTATGATAACAGACACATTAATGGACTTATATTATACTGGTAGCAGGATGCACACAAAACAAAACAATTAACGCAACTTAACTCACGCACGTGTGGGCCAACAGACGAGCGAACAGACGGGCGTATGGACAAACGGACAGAAAGACGAAAAGTATTTATACCTTTGACATTCTCGTATGTCGTTATACGTCGTGATGTGATTAACTATATTAATATGCGTTGTAATAATACAGTAACTGTTGCTAGTTAGCATGATTTCATTCACGTTTAACTTAGTTCACACGACCCATTGAACTTATGATAAGCTAAATAGCGGTTAAGTGCTATGAACTGACTTACACTGAGCTCTAGATGCGGAGGCTGGTCTGGTTCGTTCAAGACTGTCGACTCTGCTACTGGTTGACCCATAAAGCTGTCTGGTTCTGCCAGTGTCTCGTCAACAGGTACCTGTTAAATAAATTGTTTATGGAAATACAAGAAAATTGACGACTGTTGATAAATAAATAAATAAATAAATAAATGAAAATAAATAAATCTGTTTCACTTTCTTATTTCTTAAATAAATACATATAAAATATCATATAAATAAAATCAAAGTCTTTTTTTTTTATCTTTTATGAACATAGGCGTAGGTATTCATACATTAAGGCGCTGCTGTTACTGATTGTACTGATTGTTACTGATTCACGGGGGTAATACCAATGCTTCTACCTATGCTGTCGACCGAGCCGGTACTGCGTATTTGGCTGTCGACCGAGAATTACGGCTTTCGACCGAGCAGTACGGCTGTCGATGGTGTTAGTAACCAAGTTCGGGTGCCTTCTGAGCTATGAACAATGAAAAAAGAAACATTTTTAATCACCGCCGATCGTCAAAGAGGTTTTGAACTTTATATCTGATCTCTTGGTAAGCGTTGTGACACAAAGATCTTTACGAAAATGTACTTGGTATCAAAAACTTCCATTTTCTTCGTTTATTTGCAAAAATTCAGCATTTACAACTGTCAGAGACAAATAAAACTGCCTGGACAGTTTGCTGTGCAAAGGAGCTCAGGCGAACTAATATCATCAGCCTCATTTATTGTTTCTGCTAGATGTTATGAACGATCTAAAAAAGTTACAATACGGCTGTCGATGACCAATGATACGGCTGTCGATTGTAAAAAATATTTGCACGGTACGGCTGTCGATAGTGATCGGAGATGGCATGTTGTGGATTTAAGTCAAAACCAACGCATTTTATGGGATTTTTTGGTTGAGTCTGTACAAAAAGTCACTCAACAGACTATAGTATAAGAACAAGCCGCACAATACAGTCTCTTTGTGTATATGAAGCACAGGAGTAATGAAAATAAAAGTAAGCGTTTAAAGGCGTTCCTAGGCGACGGTTCTGGTGTAACACTTGGAGTAGGTGATTTATATCGTATTTTGTATTGCCGAAACTGCTGTTATCACGTTTAAATGTACGCTTTAGCAGATTTACAACCTCGGCTGGGGAAGAGAGCTAATTGTTGTGATATTGATTACTACTTGTTATTTTGTGGATTTTGTTCGGAGGGGTTTTCTCTTCTTCTTGATGCCTGTGATAGGCTACGTCATTTGATTGCAGCACTCTCTGGGCGTTCCATTTTACATTTAGCAAATAAAATGTACAGTGTTTGCAACGTATTTTATGTTTCGCACAGCGAAGACTCAGATCTGCTTGGTCATCAGCCCAGTATGAGTAAATTCTTCGGAGACTGCATGAAGGAAGTTTAGATCAAATCAATCCATCGAGGGTAATGAACACTCTTATCTAACTGGACGAATCTGATTTAAGTCGTTATTTGGCCCAACATAAATTTGCTTTTTTGTCCTGCAGCGGCTCGAATACTTTCGTTTGAAGAAGATCTGATATGATTCTACACCGCTTACCCAAAACCTTATCATATCTACTCGTCATATCTACTCGTAGGATCGTTTCATTTTGCCCGGTTGGCTCAACTGCATACGATCTCTCTCTCTTTCTCTTTCTTACTCTCTCCCTCCCTATCTCTCTCTCTCTCTCTCTCTCTCTCTCTCTCTCTCTCTCTCTCTCTCTCTCTCTCCGGCTCTCTCTCTCTCTGATGAGATATTATCAATTTAACAAAGACAACTGATGTTATTTTTTTTAGTTTTCACAATCAAATGTGATTTAAAATCACATGGAACATAAATGAACTTCTCACAAATCCGTGTCCAGTGGCACCAACCACCGACCGCCTGCCCAACTTCATAAGCTAGCTGGAGGCTTGAAATCTGAAATGAAGGATGACGAACCTTTTCAAACCTTTCGTTATGAAACTTTTCAAAAGTTTCGTTATCCTTCAATCTCATGATTGTAGGCTACTATCAAGGCTATGAACAACGATGGTGTCCTGACTGCGCGGATGCACATGCACAGGCTGATCTGTACCGTTGTTATTACAATATGCGAAAAGCAGGTTTGTCATTTGTTTGCTGGCAAACGTTCCGAATTTATTATCATTTATTCTTTTCTATTCTATTCTATCCCATAACCTTACTAGTTCGTTGGGGCACCACGGATGATTTCGAAACAATCCCTTTCCACCTTGTCCTGTCTTCAGCTGCCCTAGTTGAGCTGGCAAAATCTATCCCTGTCAATACTTTAAGTATTGTCTTCCCACCTCTTCTTCTGTCTACCTGTTCTTCTTTTTCCTTTCATTGTGCCCTTTAGAATCGTCTTTGCTAAACCAGAAGACATTGAGACGTGGCCAAACAACCTTAGTTTCCGTTTCTTGACCAGCGTCAGGAGTTCATCATATTCTCCAATAGCTGCTTGGATCTTCCTGCGAACCTCCTCATTGGTTATCTAGTCCTTGTACGAAATGTTTAGTAACCTTCGGTAGCAACTAATCTCAAAGGCATGCGTTCATTTCTCTGACTCTGCTGTCACGGTCCACGATTCACAGGCATACAGAAATATGGGAATGACAAGGGAGCGCATAAGCTTCACCTTTGATCCAAGACATATGTTGTTATCTCTCCAAATTGGTTTCAGCTTGGTAAGAGCTGAAGTGGCCTGTGCAGTCCTTGAGAGAACCTCCTGTTTTGAGCCATCATCTGAGACAATTGCTCCCAGGTATTTGAAGCTTGTTACAGTACCAAGCTTCTGCCCTTTTACCTCGATCTCCCTCTGAATGCCATCTGCACTATTTGTTACCAGTCTGGTCTTCTCAGCACTGATCTCCATCTTATATCTTGTGCAGGTTTTGTCGAGACTTTCAACTAGGGCTTCTAGTTCCTGCTTTTCCTCAGCTAGAGCGTCTATGTCATCGGCAAACCGCAGATTGGTAATGTTTCTGCCGCCTATGCTAACCTTTCCGTCATGTTCTTTCAGATCATCAGACATGATCCGTTCGAGAAAAATGTTGAAGAGGGTGGGAGACAGAAGACACCCTTGTCTTTCTCCAACTGTTGTTCTGAACCATTCTCCTCTGCTGCCGTCCATCAGGACTGCACTTACAGCCATGTCGTATAGCTGCTCAATGGTGCGAACTAGATTTGTACTGATATTGTACTTCCGCATAGTGGCCCATAAGGCTGCATGCCATACCCTGTCCAAAGGCTTTTTTGAAATTAATGAAGACATGGTACAGATTCTGCTGATGTTTGAGATACTTTTCACATAGGATTCTAAGGTTGAAGATCTGTTCTGTGGTGCTCCTTCCGGCTCGGAACCCAGCCTGTTCTTCAGCGATTTTCTCTTCGGCTTGTGGATTAAGCCTGTTCAAGATGACTTTCAGCAGAATTTATTATCATCACATGCGTAATAAACGTGCTTTTTATTTGGAAGAATGGAGCGTTCACAAATATTGATGATCATCTAAATCCGTTTTGTGAAAACATGCCAGAATGAGTTTCCATTGACGGCATGCGACCTGGTAGAATCGAACCGACCTTGAACTGACAACTGCCCTTCTTGAATCAGCGGAAGGAGAAACGAAAGTATGTGGCCGGACCGGGTATTGAACTCGGGATCTCTGGCTCTTGAGTCAGACGCGCTACCGACTGCGCCACGCGGCCCGGCAAAACATGAGAGACATTGGTTGAAGGTCAAAGAAAGACCCTGATCTCTATTGCCAAAAAAGCTCATGTAGTCATTTGTTTGACAGTATATATTAACTTGTGCACCAAAATTTTCAACAAGTTCCATATATAAACTCTTATATAAAAGCATTTTCCCATATAAAAGCACCAGAAAGCAAATTTGACCTCGCCATAAAATATATCAAAGTCAACTAAAGATCATCATTTGAACAATCGGTTATTCTTTCAAGTAAGAAATCACGAAAAAATTTAGAAGATATCATTCTCCTATAGCAAGCATAACCAGCACTACTGCATAAGAACCAGCTCGGGAGACTTGGTTTAAACAATATTTATTTCAAGAAAACAAGCACATACAAATGTACAGAATCAATTATCGGGATTTGGTCGGAAGCTCTAGGCTTGTAAAGACCATCTCCCCATCTCGGGAGACTTAACCCTCTAGTGCAGCGGCATCAGCGCCACTTCAGGGAACTTCACCCTCTAGAAGCGCAGCGGCATTAGCGCCACTTAAGAACACTTCCCCCTGTAGTAGCGCAGCGGCATAAGCGCAACTTCAGAAGACTTCCCTCTGTAGTAAGGCAGCGGGATTGCAACCACTTCAGGAGAATTCACCCTTTAGTAGCACAACGCCATTAGGGCAACTTCAGGAGACTTTCCTCTGTAGTAGCGCAGCGGCATCAGCGCTAATTCAAGACAATTCCCCCCTGTAGTAGCGCAGCGGCATTAGCGCCACTTTAGGAGACTTACCCCCTGTAGAAGCGCAGCGGCATCAGAACCACTTCAGGAGACTTCGCCCTCTAGTAGTGCAGCGGCATTAGCGCCCTTAAAGTAAACTTCCCCCTGTAGAAGCGCAGCGGCATCAGCGCCACTTCAGGACACTTTCCCCCAGTAGTAGCGCAGTGGAATTAGCACCACTTAAAATGACTTCCCCCTGTAGTAGCGCAGCAGCATTAGCACCACTTCTGAAGACTTCATCCACTAGTAGCGCAGCGGCATTAGCGCCACTTCAGGAGACGTCACCCTCTAGTAGCGCAGCGGCATTAGCGCCACTTCAGGAGACTTCGATCTCTAGTAGCGCAGCGGCATAAGTGCCACTTCAGGAGACGTCACCCCCTAGAAGCGCAGCGGCATTCGCGCCACTTCAGGAGACTTCCCCCTGTAGTAGCGCAGCGGCATTAGCGCCACTTCTGAAGACTTCACCCATTAGTAGCGCAGCGGCATGAGCGCCACTTCAGGATACGCCCCCCTCTAGTAGCGCAGCGGCATTAGCGCCACTTCAGGAGCCTTCACCTTCTAGTAGCGAAGCGGCATTAGCGCCACTTCAGGAGACGTCACCCTCTAGTAGCGCAGCAGCATTAGCGCCACTTCAGGAGACTTCACCTTCTAGTAGCGCAGCGGCATTAGCGCCACTTAAGATGACTTCACCTTCTAGTTGCGCAGCGGCATGAGCGCCACTTAGGAAGACTTCACCCTCTAGTAGCGCAGCGGCATTAGCACACTTTAAGAAGACTTCCCTCTGTAGTAGCGCAGCGACATTAGCGCCACTTAAGAAGACTTCCCCCTGTTGTAGCGCAGCGGCATTAGCGCCACCTCAGGAAGACTTCATCTTCTGGTTGCGCAGCGGCATTAGCTCCACTAAAGAAGACTTCACCTTTGCGTTGCGTAGCGGCCTGAGCGCCACTTAGGAAGACTTCACCCTCTAGTAGCGCTACGGCATTAGCGCACTTTAAGAAGACTTCCCCCTGTAGTAGCGCAGCGGCATTAGCGCCACTTAAGAAGACTTCCCCCTGTTGTAGCGCAGCGGCATTAGCGCCACTTCGGGAGACTTCAGCCTCTAGTAGCGCAGCGGCATTAGCCCCACTTAAGAAGACTTCTCACCGTAGTAGCGCAGCGGCATCAGCGCCACTTCAGGAGACTTCAGCCTCTAGTACATGTAGCACAGCGGCATTAGCGCCACTTCAGGAGACTTCCCCTTGTTGCAGCGCAGCGGCATTAGAGGCACTTCAGGAGACTTCAACCTGTAGTAGCGCAGCGGCAACAGCGCCACTTGAAAAGACTTCCCCTTGTAGCAGCGCCGCGGCATTAGCGCCACTTCAGGAGACTTCACCCTCCAGTAGCGCAGCGGCATTAGCGCCCTTTAAAAAGATTTCACCCTCTAGTAGCGCAGCGGCATTGTTGCCACTTAAGAGGACTTCGCCCTTTAGTACAGCAGCTCAACCTGGGCATTGTTTGTAACCCTTACCAGTTCTCAGAATCAGCTTGACTTCATCTAGTACACTGACCCTGTAGGGAGTTTTGTCCCAGCGGCGTTCGGCCTTGATGCTTGCCTAGTGTCCGGTGTCATCAGTAAAGAGCTGATTCGATCATGCTTGATAGTAAGGGGCCACCGCCAAGATGGCTCAGTAATGAACAGCACCGCCAAGATAGCCTTGACCGAGGGGCCTTTTGCCCTGCGATCCCGGGCCCTTCGATCCCTTGCATAAGGATCTTGTTGTAAATGGTTGTCATATGTCAGGAAGATTTGGATTCATTGCTTCCAGAAATTAAGGTGCAGTAACACTGAAAAAGCATTGTTGTGACATTCTCAGGCCATTTTTTAAGGTGACAATATGCCTGGTTCAGCTCAACTTGGGCACGGCTTGTGACCCTCCCCAGTTCTTAGGATCAACTTGTTTCCACCTGATTGCACTGACCCTGTAGGGAGTGGGTCTGATAATGTCTGATAAAAAAGTCTAAAGTATTACCATAAAGATAACATAAATTTTAAATTTTGGCACCTGAGTTATGACTGAAGACTCAGAGATGAATAAAATGCTGAGCTACTGAAAGGTGATGCCTTCTAAAGTCGCACAGTTCCACTGCTTTATTAAATTTACTAGCGCTAGTTCCGCTGCGCTACTAAAAGGGGCTGTCTCCTGTAGTAGCGCTAATGCCACTGCACTACTATAAGGGAATGTCTTCTGAAGTAGAGCTATTGCCGCTGCTCTACTAAAAGGGGAAGTCTTCTGAAGTAGCGCTATTGCCGCTGCGCTACTAAAAGGGGCTGTCTTCTGTAGTAGCGCTAAAGCCGCAGCGCTACTATAAGGGAATGTCTTCTGAAGTAGTGCTATTGTCACTGCGCTACTATAAGGGGATGTCTTCTGAAGTAGCGCTATTGCCGCTGCGCTACTAAAAGGGGAAGTCTTTTGAAATAGCGCTATTGCCGCTGCGCTACTAAAAGGGGCTGTCTCCTGTAGTAGCGCTGATGCCGCTGCGCTACTATAAGGGAATGTCTTCTGAAGTAGCGCATTGCCGCTGCGCTACTAAAAGGGGAAGTCTTTTGAAATAGCGCTATTGCCGCTGCGCTACTAAAAGGGGCTGTCTCCTGTAGTAGCGCTGATGCCGCTGCGCTACTATAAGGGAATGTCTTCTGAAGTAGCGCTATTGCCGTTGCGCTACTATAAGGGAATGTCTTTTGAAGTAGCGTAAATGCCGCTGCGCTACTGTAAGGGAATGTCTTCTGAAGTAGCGCTATTGCCGCTGCGCTACTAAAAGGAGAAGTCTTTTGAAGTAGAGCTATTGCCGCTGCGATTGTATCAGGGACTGTCTTCTTAAGTAATGCTATTGCTGCTGCGCTACTATCAGAAGCTGTCTTGTGAAGTAGCCCTATTGCCGCTGCGCTACTGAAAGATGTCTTGTGAAGCAGTGCTTATAAAGGAGCACTATTTTTAATTTTGTAGTATATCTGTCTGTACATTGGCCCACCCACCAACCCTCTTTTCGTAATGGTCTTACATGAAAGATGGACCGAACAATCTTGGACCAAAATCTTCAAAACTTTCCATGAAATCTAGTGTTCTAGCATATTCTTATATTTGATCTTGGCGTAAAAAAGGTCAATGTCAACTCAAGGTCATCATTTGAACAATCTTTGTTTTACTCGAGTACCCAACGCTACATACCAAAGTTCAAGGACATTGGTCAATTGGTTCAAGAGAAGAAGACTTTTAAAGGTTTTTACCTTATGGTGGCCATGTTGGTCATGTGATCTGGACGCGCTGAACAAATTTTCGTTTCCTCAACTTCTCAAGGCTCTATATGAAACATGGTGACAATTGGCCCAGTGGCTTTTCAGGAGATGTTTTAAATTGTCAAAATATGAGAGTCCAGTGTCAAAGGTCGAAGAATGACCTTGACCTTTTGTATTCACAAATATTTATGTACTCATTAGCACTACAGTTTAAATTGTCGAAATATGAGAGACCTGGGTCAAAGGTCAAAAAATGACCTTGGCCATTTTTACTAAAATAATGGCCTACACAGTCACAAAGCCGATAATGTGACATTTGCGCCCAGTGAAGTCCAAGATCAGCTTGGACATTGGCCCAGTCTGATCAGCGTCTTTGATGTGTGCTAAGTGTATATCTAAGGGCCTACGCCCCTCCTTGCGGGCAGATAATACTCTGATAAAACTGGACGAATGCCCAGGCGGATCTGTGTCTTCGCTGGGCGCAAATGTCACATTGTTGGTTTTGTCACGGTGCGACTCTGATTATTTCGACGAATGGTCCTAAACTGTACGGAAATAAAGTTATAAAAATAATTTTGTTCCGCTTTATAAATGCACTGCAATCCTCTTGAATCGTCGACATCCGTACCAAGTTACATCGACTGCAGTATCAGACACAATATTACCTCATCGACAGCAGTATCACTGAAAACAAAACTCTCCCGGAACATCTTTCCAACGTGCATTTCGACGCAAACTTGAAACATTTAACCTTTGGAATGATACTTCCCACGTGTTTCAATGGTTGATTAGCAACGAGATAGGCTAAATAACACACTTTTTGCATAATGTGCTTATTTTTTACTTTTTGGGGTTTGACACCGCTTCATATGAAAACAAGCGACACAATCGCTCACCAAGACTTTTTGCAGAACAGGAAAATATCTTACAACAAAGTCTGACAGAAAAAATATTGAAAAATACCTTAGGATTTCACTGAAGAAACTTCCGTTCGCGTGTTATCCCTCTATCGACAGCAGTACTGCTCGGTCGAAAGCCGTAATTCTCGGTCGACAGCCAAATACGCAGTACCGTCTCGGTCGACAGCATAGGTAGAACCATTGGTATTACCCCCGTGTGATTGTATGATTGCGTTGTTGTGGACTAGTAAACGGCTAGAAACAGCTAGAAAATAATGATATCTCCTCCAAATATCTCTTTCACTCCTTAGATATGCTCTGTATTTTGCCTAGTAAAGTCAAGTTATGGAACTAATACCCTTTTTGAAGGACATTTAGTGAGAAGAAAATATCCGTAACATACAGTTTTTTATACCATTTTTAAAGTAGTCTATTTCTGAAAAGAAAGAAAGAAGACCTTCATATTACCTCGTCAGGTTCTAATGCCGGTATTCGGGTAGTACATGATAGACACACAAATGCTAAATCTCTTTCCCCTCTGACGGCAGCCCTGTAATCGTCGTAGGAAATTCCTGTAAAATAAAGATTTAAACATTCCCCTGCAAACTGAAACAATACATTTAATATAGGAACCGTGATGAATATATAGGAGTAGGCCTATATATGATTTTTTCCGGACGGTGGAGCAAACGTACAGAACTGAAATACTGAGCCGTTTTTTAACTAAGTGCACAGAAGAAGTGTTGACCAATCAGGTTCAAAGTCTGGAATATGGCGCTGCTAAAATGTTTAGTATGATTGTGTATTTCAGTATAATATAAGTATTATATATATAACACTAAAATTAAAATCATTTCTAATATTATTTTATCAAACTGTTTTCAGATAAAAAAAAAAAGTAGCATCCTTACGATATCAAAATGATTTCGTACCATTTTAAATACGACTTTCTGAAATTTATGTTCGACAATAGTATGATCTTAAATTCGAATATAGCATGATACTAGATTCATTACGTGTAAAACTTTCGCTCTGCATGGAACCCGGTAAGCAAACAACAAACAAATCTGATATGCAGAAATTAAAATTTAAATATAAAATGAAACAATAAAAATTACCTGTTCCACACAAACGATGCTGCCAACGGTCGCAAACATCACAAGAAACGGCATGCTTACGGCCAGACACAGACTTATTGCAAGCAATACACAAAGCAGACATGGTGAGACTAAGAACGCAAGTACGTAGCATAGAAAATCCAAAATGGATATGATACTGAAGCAAATCCTGATGACCATTTATACTGATAATGTCGGCAGCTTAAAGACATTTTTTCGGACAAAGAAATAATATGCAATACTTTTGAAAAAGTTTATTTTTAGAAAATGGTCAGTGATCAGCTAAATATAATTAATCAGGGGAACAAAGCACAGAAAAACAAACACTTTAATTGTTTCAGATCAAAGAAAATGATTTGTTTTTTCTTTACCGGCAATTCGTCAATCAAATCAATGTTTGATGAGAGAGTGTTAAATACTTAAAGATAATCTTCATGAATGTCTTTATGTATCAACAAAGTAATTAACACAGGCTTGAGGTTCAAACGGTGAGCAGTCAAGCTCGCCGACAATGATTACTAGCACACATCAAGATAGATAGATAGATAGATAGATAGATTCATTCATACATACATACATACATACAGTAGTAGCGGGCCGAGTTGACCCGGGCCGAGTTGACTCCAGGCCGAGCCCGGATTCGCACCAAAGGCACATGGTTTGCCTTACTCAACGGTTTGGCTCTTTAAATGAATGTTTTGTCATTAAAAATGCTAGTAACCAATCAAAAGATGACAGAAAATAGCTCAAATGAGATGCCTCTGGCTTTACGGAACACCGAAACAGTGTTTCAGGGTCAAATAAAGGACTGGCAATACGAATCGTGGCGACCCTGCAAAAACTGTCCGGGTTTACCTTAATTGACCCTACTATTAGAATCAAGAATTTAGTTTTGGGTATGCAAAACCTAAAGCGGCTTTTAACAAAACAGTTCCACAAAAAACAGCAACAAGGGAGTAAGTAAATCCAATCTTCGTGAGCAACTGAAAGAAAAAAAGGGGCGAGAGAAAAAGAACCCATGCAGACATGATAATATGCATGGCTGAGTAAACAATGAAGACAGGTATTTGCTTGTGGCCAGTCTAGTCCTAATATCTCCTATAAGTGCCCCAATTTGCATAGCGTCGGGATTATAATGTAAAACCTTGTTTCATTGGATGGCTTCATCACATGATTTTGTCCAAGATGTCCGCCGACGACTACAACGAGGTGAATTTCAGATTTTGCATTTTCTGTTGTTTCGACAGGATCAAAATTAAAGTGGCCCACGTAGTCTCTCACTCTTTTTCCAATCTTTTTAGAAAGATATTCTGATTTGAAAAGGAAACTCAATCTTTAAATCCAACATCTGTAGGGAAGCGTTTCGGCCACCAAAGATTCGGCCTTGTGAAAGTATGTTCGGTGTCAGCCGTTTCCGTGCAGGCCGATCTGTCATCCCAGCTATCCACCTGGAATTGCATCTGTTGACGGGGGCAGCCATTTTTTCGCTGCCCACCCTCTTTGAAGGCGTGTGTTTTCATTGTAGGACTGGGATGTGAATCAAGGATTGGCAGAGGTGTTGCTAATTGGCTGAGGTTTTGTTGTGCGCAGGCAAGCGGATTGGGAACTGTCTCGGATTCGTTTAGTGGGAGCCGAGGTGCGGACTTTGTGTTTTTGTCTGCAGTTGTTCCCCTTTCAGGCCCTGCCATAGCCTTGTTTGTGTGAGAAGGCCGCCGAGACTGGTACTGTGGAATCTGCAGGCACTGAGCAACTTCCATGTGGGGCTGAGCTCTTCCAGGATTTAATTGTCTGTTTTTGCCGGCGGCTTTATCTCGCCTGCTCAAGTCCTACTTTCGCTTTCGCCCATCTGTTGTCTCTGTGGGCATCTGGCATCACTTCAGCCGGTTGTACGGTGTGCTTATGCATGTTTTATTATCTGTGACTAAATTAATATATATGCGTTCTATTACAGGATTATACTGTGAGTCATTAATTTGACTTTACTTATAGTAGTTTATACAAGTGAGACAGCACGGCTAATTATGGCCTTGAAACAAACCAAACCAAACCAGAATCTGTCTTCTGTTTACCTTGTTCTTAGTCCCATAAAATCGACGTCGAGGTGTTTTTATTATTGGCTGGCACCTCGACGTCTCTTCGCTAAACATGGACTTAGTATACCAAATGCCGATCGTAAATCCAAGCGACTTAAACTTGGTTTTCCTGCCATAGCCAAGGAAGATCTAGAAAAGTGCCATACAGCATTCGAAAAGTCATACAAAAATGTGTTAACTACCATCATTTTGTTGTCATAAAGTTCCAGAAACCTTTCTAAATCTCACCCTTTTTAAATTCGTTGGCAGCAGCCTGTTGCAGGTACTTGACAAGAGCTATTGTGTTAAGAATGAAATATTGGGAAAACCAATATTTTATGACGACACATAGGTATATGTAAAACACGGATTTTTTTTTTGCAACGAAGCCCTATTTAGATATTCTGAGCAAAGCAAGGATTTGACTGAACTGATTTTTTGTGAGGAACTTGCCTAAAGAGATGCAGAAAAGCATTTGCCCTTCTTGCTTTTCCTCCAGGCCATATTGCCCTCCAAATCATTCTATCTGCCCTGAAAATGAAGCCCCTTTATCCTACCAGATGTTCAGTTACTGGCGAAAGTATGTGCCCTTAGGACTGGTTAACCGCTTAGGAGGTCTAAGCCTGCCCAGGAATAGTGTGGTTAGGTTAACTGACCGTCCCGACATGACCTTAGCTGTTTTACTGTGGACGTTAAGCATCAAATCAACCAACCAACCTACCAGGTGTTCGGACATATACGGACTACTACACAAGTCTAGACACAACAGTGGTTGGACTGTTAAACTGTCTATAAATAGATCATGATGGATGTGTATGTACAGGTAAACTGCAAGAGTGACATGTGATAATAAATAGATCTACCTGTGCAATACTGGGAAAATAGGTTTCACATAAAAATCATTTCTTTCTGCCTGTACAGTGCACACTGATTATGCTTATAATAGTAATCAAGGTAACTGCAGGGGCTGACAAATCAAAATTTGATCAACTTGTCCGGTACACAGATTTTGCTACAAAACACTGATATCCTTAGGTTTTCCCTATATATCCTATACATTTTTCTGGGCAAGGAAGAAAATAATGTACTTGCCCAGAATTTTTTTTAACTTGTCACGGGCAGCCGGACAATGGATTTGTCAGGCCCTGTAACTGTGACTGTTTTTTTTACATATCTCAGTTTCACCACCATTCTGCGAAGTGACCAGACAGAATGCACTTTCATTGCATTTCTCAAAAGAGCAGTTTTTCTTGAATAATTGGTTTTATATGTCAAGTAATTTGTGCACTTAGGTGTTTTACTGGATAGCTGAATCAGTTTTACACCCTTTTGTTTTGATGTATTTAAGTCATTCTGAGCCAGTGAGGTAATGGATCCCATACTTTTTGGCTGGGCCTCTGTGTATTGCAATTACGTATTGCAGTATGGGTTTAGCATATTGCAATATATTGCAATACGGTTTTAGCCATATTGTTACACCCTACTGAACAATACCTTTCTCTCAGTTTTTGGCAAATTTTAGTTGACTGTTTCTCCAAATGAGCTTTATGTGAAAGTGTTTCCCCTTGATTTATTGATGAATAAGATAAAAGGGCCTCAAAGGTTATGTGTGCTTCCCTAAATGCAGACAGACCAACTTCTTCCTCATCAGAATAACACCTTTGGTGTCAATTTGACTAAAGTTTGCAACGTCAATTTATTTTTATTTTCGTGGATATTCACATCTGTGAAAATCAAAAACTGGGAAAATATATCCATGATTTGGGGCAAATCTTCGAAAATTTGAGGACGCGAAAATTTTCCATTGTATGGTATTTTGAAACTTTTGCTCGATGCCTTGTATTGCCTGTATGCCATTTATCAAACATCTAGTTTAGTTGAAGCAACAAATGCAAGTTTTTCAACAGCAGAGTACTTGCTTTCAATCCTGACCGTTTCCAAGCCTTTTTTTTAAGGAGTTATATAATGGCTTCTAGGCATGTTTATATGCACAACTAGCTTTGAACAGTGCACTAATTGCACATGCATAGTATGCTAGACATCCCTTATTCAGCAAATAAACCTTACCACCACTGAACTGGAAAGTGACGACAGTTTTTAAAATTCGTAGAAGTCCTATACCCATTCCTATTTGATAAAATGGCAAATAAACTTCTATCCTGGCCCAGAGGTTATAAAACTTGAGTACATTCTCAAACTCAAAATAAAGCATACTGATCGGCTGCTTCCGAGCACATGCTCGGAAGCAGCCAATCAGTGTGCTTTATTTTGAGTTTGAGATTTCTCTCAAGTTTTATAACCTCGTACCCAGAGCTGTTACAGGCTGGAATGGGCTTGACTATAGTTGTACTCTGTTGTATACTGGCTCACTAATAATATTTTTGACTTTGCAATAATATTGAAGGAGGGAAAAAACCCAGAAAATGTCGGACTTGGATGTAGGATTATGTAAAGTCTAGTCTAGTATATAATTGCTTTGAAGTCAAATCTTACACTGTTTGTTACGAATACCCCAAGGCCCAAGCTTTAGTAATATGATCTCTCGTTTTATACTTTATAGCTCACCTTTATAGCAAGCGGCTCTGGGGGAGCTTGTGGGATAGTCAGGCTCCATCATCTGTCCATCGTTGTTTGTCAGCAGTTTCAAATGACTTCTCCTCTGAAACTGCTGTGCCGATTGTAATTTCATATGGAGCCTCCATGGGGCAGGGGAATGAAAAGTTGTTCAAACGGTCCTGGTCAACTTAATATAATGTATCACCATGACACAGTGGTTTTTTGTCAAGTTTTGTTGGAATCACTTCAGTAATGCATGAGTTATAGTTCTTGAATCATTTTAAAATCAACAGATTGAATCATAACTAACCAATGATTGGAATTTTATTAATCTTCAAACAACTAATTATTGTCAAAACACGGCAGTGCACATCGTTTTGTCATAATGGAATCTGTAGTCATGAGTTAATGCCCTTGAATTGGCATTTTAAATCCATAAATTAGCCATAACTAAAGTACCAGTGACTGAAATTTCTTGAAACTGAATTTATATGTATATCATTATCATCATAGCGCAGTGATGCTGAGGCAATTCATTTAGAATGGTCTCACTTATGCATGAGTTATTGCCCTTGATTTGATTTAAAATCCACAAGTTCAGCCGTAACTATTTAACCAGTGAATAAAGTGTAAAACTTAAAATAAACCAGAAACAGATCAGAGCCACTTTGGCGGATGATATAAATTCAGCAAATTTGCTAGTTCTTTACAGCTTCATCCAAACCAGCTTATTAAATAAGCCAAATAATCCTTATCTTCAATTCTTGCAGTTTTATTTTATAGTCTAACTCTGATCGAGATAGAGATAGAGATCGAGATGATGACAGAAGGAGTTATAGGTCCAGAGAACTTGATCGTGATAGGAGGTTCCGCGGGAGGTTTAGACGAGAGGTCGACTATGACGACCCTGAATCAGAGAGATTCCGTAAGATGTTCATTGGTGGATTGAGCTATGATACTGTTGACAGCACTCTGCAGTCATACTTCGAAGAGTATGGAGAAATTACAGACTGTATTGTGATGAAGGAACCAGGAACAAAGAAGTATGTGACCGAGCTCTAGATAAGAGGGAGTAATTGATGATAATTAAGGATAATTTTTCTTACTTCTCATTCAAACCATATGTTGTGACCCCTCATCTTAACCGTCTCGTCGAGACGGTTCAGATGAGGGGTCACAACATATGTTTTTATGCAGAATTAACAAAAATTATCCCTAAATATCACCAAATACGTCCTCTCAATGAGAGCTCTGATGTGAACAGGGTTTTTAGAAACTTGTGGGCAATGTCTGAGTGGCAGTTTGTAAAAAGGTTGCATCAGTGGGTTCATGGGTACACCTCCATGTTTTTCTGCCATTTTTACTTAGGGAAACAACTTTCGTGAGTTAACGTTAACTTCCCTGAATTACATTGCTTTTCCAAAATGGGGTCTACTCTTAAAGGAAAGAATATGCTCCTAGAGGAGCAAACTTTTACGTGCAAGAGCAAATAGATATCAGATTTTGATTTTTGCAAAGTAACATCCTTTTGAACCAACTACGTGTTCCCTTTTTTTATTACGGTATACTTTGAACTGCAAACAAACAAACAAAGAGATAACAGGAATTTTGTCTGTGGAAATATGCTCATGAGGAACACTTGTTTTTTTGTGCCTTCACTGCATTGGTTCATTCTTGAAGATATAAGTCTGTTACATTCAGCGACTTATTGACTACTTTTGCATCATGCCAAGGCATTAAAATTTATCAAAAAGTTTTATGACATATTTTTATCATATAGTCGACTGTCTTTTTGGTGATAATTAAAATCCATTTAAAGGGGACTTTGTTGGAATTAGAATATATTGTTTAAATCAGACACTGCGCAACGATTTACTTGCTGGGAAGTCTCAGTTCACATCTTGCAAGTAATAATTTGTTGATAAGATGTTTTTTGTTTTCACTCAAGGATGAGCCGTAACACTATGTAATTCTTGTAAGTTGGGATTTTCCCTCCAGAAACAGTCCAAAAGATCCAGATTTTCTGGGTTGTTTTGGTGGGGAAGAAAACTCTCTTATTGGCTGAAATATGAGCCTAGATACAACAAACCAAGACAGTGGCGGTCACGATTATTGTGTGCCCAGCAAAGACTCATATCAGCCTGGGCAGCAATCCAGTCTGATCAGAGTCTTGGCTGGCGGCATGGATGTAGTCCAGACCCTTAGCTACCCTTTCAGCATACAACGAAGACAGCATACAACGAAGACTCTGAATAGACTGGGCGGATGCCCAGGCTGATCTGAGTCTTTGCTGTGCGCCCTTTGTTGGTTTTATAGTGTCTCAGCTCGAATACGATATTATCTTCAGGTCCAGAGGTTTTGGTTTTGTCACTTTCAAAACAGCTAAGATGTTAGAGGATTGCCTAAATGCCCGTCCCCACAGGATCGATGGACGAGACGTTGACACTAAAAGAGCAATGCCAAGATCGGTATGTGTAATTTGGTATTTGTTCAATGTTGTATTGATAATGGCGTGGCA
The DNA here is from genome assembly GCA_963989385.1 of Ctena decussata. NCBI lineage: Eukaryota > Metazoa > Mollusca > Bivalvia > Lucinida > Lucinidae > Ctena > Ctena decussata. The sequence goes on along the minus strand of OZ022504.1, from coordinate 38,617,089 downwards.
TCCTTTTCTAAAGATAATCTTATTAAGGGTCACATGTCCACACACATTTAGATTTTAATAGGGCGTATTTTATGAATTAGTAGATAAGGTGAAGGTTTTTAGGATTAATCTGAGGTAACTATGTCATCACCGTATTGTTTTTAGTACAGATCCCTTTGGTGTCTGTGTCCCTCAACATGTAGCCGCTATATCTCTTGAATCAGGCGGTGTAATTTTACCAAACTTTCATGGAAACATCATTGGGACAAGCCAAAGAGCTGATCTTATCTGGAGCACTTAACATTTTCAGAAAAGCGCCAAGGCAGGATAGATTGCATTACGACAAACAGTTTGATTGGATACAAGTTATATAAACATTTTTTTTTTCTCCCCTGCACAACTAACAAAAGTCATGATAAAACAAATATCGCATTTCTTTGGTTATAAGAAAGGGTTTTTAATACCTTTCCAAAACATCTTACAAGATGAATCAGAGCTCTAGATAAGAGGGAGTATTTGATGATAATTAAAGATAATTTTTTTTATTTCTCATTGAAACCATATGTTGTGACCCCTCATCTGAACCGTCTCGACGAGACGGTTCAGATGATGGGTCACAACATATATTTTAATGCAGAATTAACAAAAATTATCCCTAATTATCACCAAATACTCCCTCTTATCTAGAGCTCTGTGAATCTAGATTTTGGGGAATTTTTTCGGACAAGAAAAACTTTGGAGTACTTTTGGAAGTGGTAACTCCTGTCTTATAGGGAACTAAATAAGGTAACCTATGTTCTGAACTGGGGAATCAGTTTTAATGAGAGGTCACTAGCTATATGTGCCTGGAGACTTAAGAAAATCATATGTGACTTACTTATATCAAACAGTAAATGGACGTCTAAAATAATTTCCGTAAATGTCCTAAATATTGAACAGTTAGGTTTTACAATGCAGTAATGTGTCCAAAAGATGTAGATGGAATGGCAAACAATGTTGACCCTTCAGACTGCTCCTTTAGAAATATTACGTTATCATTAGAACCTATCCATATCTGATTTTCGAATCTTGACACCTTCACTTCTCAGCTATACCTTAAGCGCCTAGTTGTTGAAAGCGCTGTTAGCTTAACAAAGTCGTTACTAAACGATTCGTTAAGTCTTCCAGCTTACATAAAATAAAGTGTACTCAGATTTTTGGCTGAAAAAATGTGAGGCACATTTGCAATGCAAAAGTACCTCACATTTTTTCGGCCAAAAAATGGCAGGGTTTTTGCTTACAGAAGTTTTGAAAATGTAACGTCTTATTATTAAACAAACGTTTTGAACAATCAGTCCCAGAGCTTTTATCTTTTTCCAGGACAGCAAAGGACCTATGCCCAGCCTCAATGAGTCATCTAGAGATTCTACTAGAAAATTGTTTGTGGGTGGTCTGGCTGACAGAACAACAGAGGAATCTCTGCGGGAGGCATTTGAGGAGTTTGGGAATGTTGATTCGGCAGATCTTATGATGGACAAGGTCACAAACAGACATCGAGGATTTGCTTTTGTTACGTTCACAGACTCAGACGCTGTGGACTATTGTGTCAGTAAGTGCAATCTGGGCCCCTCCATTAACAATTATATCAACCCTAGTGTTTAAGTCCATTTCTCTCAAACTATGATATCTACAATCATCAAACCTGGTATACAGTTTCTTGTTAGAATGTTCTCGAGGCATGTTGCACTTTTTCCTACCCATGACCTATATTTCATGCTCTACTGACTTTGTAAAATTTTAGATTCAAAATTACGTCAACTGTAGGGTTTAAGTCCAGTTCTCTCAAACTATGATAGCTACAAGCATCATCCCTGGCATAGAGTTTCTTCTTAGAATGTTCTCCAGGCATGTTGGACTTTTCTACCCTTGACCTATATTTCGTGCTCAGTTGACTGTGTAAACTTTATGTTCAAAATTACGTCAACTGTAGGGTTTAAAGGTAGGTTCCTGTACTTCGGAATACATCAAAATTTTGATGATCTTTCATCCAAGTTGTAGGAAAGCACTTATAAAATGGGAATGAATAAGTTTCACTAAAAAGTGTAAATCAAAAAAATATTAAAAAAGTTGTTTTGCAAGGGATTTCCTAACTCTGCTTCGCACACCGGTTAGCGCTATTTTTAGTTCGCGCCAAAAATAGATAACGCCGCTGACGTCATGCTGCAATGCATTTTGGGATAGTTTTAACCATCCGCCATGCCAGGACCTCTAGGAGAGCTCACGGCAAGAGAAAACTGACCTTTGGAGAATGGCATCAGAAATCGCGCACTTATAGACATAATACACATAGTTATTTTTAGAACTGGAATTCCAACAAAAGAAATAAACCCAAAGGGAAATGACTATTTTCTTAAACATCTGACGATTTTCTCAATAGCAACAAATTCAGAAAAATAAGAGAATTCAATACTACTCAGAAAAAGACGATTTTTTTTGTGAACATAATTGTTATCGCTAGTCCAGGAACCTACCTTTAAGTCCATTTCTCTCAAACTATGATAACTTCAGTCATCAAACCAGGCATGAAGTTTCTTCTTAGAACAGTCTCGAGGCATATTGCACTTTTTTGTACCCTTGACCTATATTTTATGCTCGGCTGACTTTGTAAAATGTTACATCCAAATTTACATCAACCCTAGCGTTTATGGCTATTTCTCTCAAAGTATGATACCTGTAATCATCAAACTTGCATTGAGTTTCTTCTTCATATGGTCTCCAGGGATGTTGCACTTATTTATACTCTTGACCTTTACAGTGCTCCAGATAAGAAGGGGTAACAGAGATAATTTAGGGATAATTAACCATATTTCTCCATTTAAACATATTTTGTGACCCATCTTTAGAACCGTCTCGTCGAGACGGTTCTAATGAAGGGTCACAACATATGTTTTGATTGAGAAATAAGAAAAATTATCTTCGAATTATCCTCAATACCCCTCTTATCTGTAGCTCTGATTACATTCTGCTGACTATGTAAAATTGTATGTCCAAAATTTGCTTTGACCCTAGCATTTAAGTCTGTTTCTCTTTAAGTACAGTATGTTTAACCACTAGACCTTGGATGAAGCTTCGTTGTAGAATACCACCTGGGGTACACTTTTATTTGTATGCTTGACCTATATTTCATGCTCTGTTGGCTTTGGAAATTTCTACAACAACCTGGTATCCACATTTGCATGGACTGTAGCATTAAAGTCCATTTCTCATTAACTATTAAATGCACTTAACAATCATCAGACATGGCATAAAATACTTTCTTTTGCTGGTCTCTTGGATTGTTGAATTACTTTATACTTATATCGTTATTTCGACTCTGTTAACCAGAATTTTATGTCTAAAATTGCATCCATCCTAGCTCGGAAGTCCAATTCCCCAAAAATTTTCGACATAAATTCATCAAACCTAGCATACACTTTCTTCTAACCATGATCTCTACTACTAAAGAAGCATAAGGCAGGTGCAACACAGCATCCTGCAGAATTCTTGTTTATCATATGTCGCATCTGAGAGTGTAATAAAGCCATGCATTAAAAACAATAATCCACTAGTGGATTAAATATGCAAATTACGTCGTAACGTTATACGTTGACGTCCATAAAAACGTCGCATTTTCTAATGGCGAAATCGTGACGTTTTAGTGCAAATTTTGCTAATAAAATGCGATTTTAGTGTCATATGATAGATAGAATCTTGCATTCGTGCTCCCGTATTATTGAATTTATTAAACTCGTTGGGGAAAACCGATAAGATGCTCGGCAAAGCCTCGCATCTTATCTTTTTCACCAACTCGTTTAATAAATAATACACAAGCACTCATGTAAGATCCGCCATTTCAACATAGTGTGCTCACTAGGTACTTTATATATTCAAGCTATGTGAAAACAAGAAAAATCTTTAAAAAAAAGATAATCAGCGCAGATTAAATGGAAGTGTGTTTTGTAATATGTCTCTAGGTGAAGAGTTGACAATTACTTTCATAAATATGCCTCAAGTGAGCTATGTCGGTAGGCATCCACAACCGTAATTTTGACACTGGGTAGCCTCAATGATCTATCTCAAAATTGAGCTGTCCGCTTTGGAATTCAAAAATGGACTGTGGTCAATCTTGAGATTGACCTGATTTCAAAACAGTTACCAACATAATGCACTCTTTGTTTGTGTGTATTAAACCAAAAGTAGAAATCTAAAGTACATCTTCAACGAGAAAAAGAAAGTTTTGAATACTTGCATCTGTTTTCGATAAAATTTCTATTGTAAATTTACAAACAAGAGAAACATTTTGAATTAATATCTGACAGAGTGCTAGTATTCACGCAGTGCAGTACGACGGGGAAAAAAAACGAAGATTAAATATTCGTTGACCCTTGGTATTATTGGCTAAATTTTGACATACATGTTATTTGATCAATGAAATCTTGTGAAATGTGGAACAATACTGAAATTATATGCGGCTGTGCCGCAAAAAAAAACATAACAAATTAAAGCAGTATACAAAAGATGTCAATGTAGACATGCTCTTTAATTTTGTTTTCAGTTAAGAAGTTCTTTGAAGTAGATGGAAAAACTGTAGAGGTGAAGAAAGCTGAGAGCAGGCAGGCAGTGAAAAGTAAGTACCCTATTTATCCAACTGAAGGCTCCAGGGCATTTCATTTTACGAAAGGGGGCATTTAGAGCATCAAGTGTAGTAAACCAGCCACAGCCAAAATACTTCTAATAACCTGTATTATGGTGAATGAATATTCTTTCAGAGGAAGCAACTCTACTTTTGTTTGCCTCCCTTCTCAGTAGGGATCAGCTTTTAAGGAATTTGCTCTAAGAGCAAATTCTTCAAAGAGCTACCTCAAAAAGCAAACAGGAATTTATGCAAGTTTATAACGTTATTTTCGGAAAAGAGGCAGGGTGCGTTTATTAGAGCAGGGGAGTTTATTAGGATCATACGGTTCTAATGAGGGGACACAACATGTTTTAATTAGGAATAAGAAAAATTTTCTGGGACTGATCCTCAAACCCCCACCTTTAATATCTGGAGCTCGGCTATTTGATATTTCATCAGCAGGATTACAAATCATCCCATGTCTGAATCCAGGGAATCTTACAGAATTTACAGGTATATTAATTGGGATGGGGTTGGGGGCACATGTAAGGAAGTAGTGGTGGGTGATTATAAATGATAAAAAAAACTTTTGTGAGCTGAGGGTGTATCTTATTTTTGTAAAACTGGGAGAGAAAGCTGTTTGAAATTCCAGCTTAACTGGGTGTATCTCATATGTGTAAAACTGGGAGAGAAGTTCTCTGTTCCCAAAATTAACAAGTAATTTGGATCTCTTACATTGTTCTTGTAGGTCGCCAGTCAGTGATGATGAAAATGGGAATGAACATGGGCAGAGGAGGAGGTAAAACTATCATATTGACTCTAGATATTGTGACAACAGTGGCTGAAAAAACAGTGTAGACCCTGATCAGACTGCTCCTAAGGAGCAGTCTGATCAGTGTCTGCACTGTTTTCTAGCCTGCTCGCAGTTTAAGTATGACATGGCTTGATAATGATATTTTTTTTGCTCAACTTCAGCAGGGATATTACAGTAATTTGTTAGCTGTCCCACTTCTTGTGATTACAGGGGCTGTATTCGTAAAGCCACTTAAGTCGTTGCTATGCTGTTGCTAAGGCTAAATATCTATAACGGAGATTCCATACAACTATGAAATTTGTTCTGGAGGAACAGTCTTTGTAAGACTGTTCCTTCAGAGCAAATTTCATAGTTGTAGGGAATCTCCTTCTAAGAAATTTAGCCTAAGCAACAGCATAGCAACAATTTAAGTTGTTTTATGAATACGGCCCCAGTTGTCACTTAAAAATTCGTAAATAATTGTAAATCGAAAAAGGGTTTCTTTGAACAGTCAGTGGAAAATGTAATACCAGCTATGGAAACTGATGTATGGACCGGCATATGATTCAGTCATCCTTCTAAAGACTTTCCATGAAAATGAAAGCCTTGATCATCAAAAGGTCCTTCGCAGATGTTCTGTAGCATATGAGTAAGGTCACAGCGCTTGATAAGCAGTTGTTTTAAGATAAATTTTTGTCGTGCCTGAGATTAGAAGAAGCAAGACATAGCTATTGCTTTTCTGACAACACAAGGGAGTATTTGATGATAATTAAGGAATTTTTTTTTTTTATTTCTCATCGAAACCATATGTTGTGACCCCTCATCTGAACCGTCTCGTCGAGACGGTTCAGTTGAGGGGTCACAACCTATGTTTTGATGCAGAACTAACAAAAATTATCTCTAATTATCACCAAATACTCCCTCTTATCTAGAGCTCTGGTGTTGTATAGAATTCTTGCGTTAATTCTCTGTAAAGTCATATAAGAAGGATCTACAGGGTTTTCCCATACACAGGTTCATTTACTCCCAAAATTGTTCCTGGGACTCCCAGAGAAAATCCTGAGAGTCCTCTGGGACTCTTTGAGTTCGACTTGAGCATTAACAGAAGGTTACAAATTCTGGTGTCAGAGATTGTTGCAATTACTAGATATGATATACAGATCAAACATAATTTATTTCAGAGTAAAGAACACCTACATTAGAACTTCATTGGCTCGAACAGGCTTGGGACCATGAAAATTAGTTCTAGCCAAGGGTAGTTCTAGCTATCCAGGGTTAGTCTCCATATAAAATGACCTCTAGGGACCAAGGAAAGAGGTCTAGGCAGGCAGGGTTAATGAGCCATCAGGGTTCGAGCCATTGAAGTTCTACCGTATTTTCAAATATTCTATTTGGTCACTTTATACAACATTAAAGAACCTTTAAGATAAATAAGGAATGTGGCCCCTTAAATTTCTGCATGAGACAAAATTAAAAAAGAGGATCCACAGGAATCCAGATTCAGAACGGAGGGAAAACCAGGCAACGACATAACAGGGTCAAAAAATAGCTCTCAAGCCGGGATGTGTCCTACATGGTAGATGAAAATGTCTTTAAGCAGAAGTGTACCCCCAGGGACAACAAAGTGTTATTGTGAGAATACGTATGTTTCTCTGTGTTTGAAATTGACTGCTGCATTCACACAATTAAATAAAGGGAGATATAAATGGATTATGTCTCTTAACTGAAATAGATCTAGGAAGTCAACATTTGTAAAAGGAGAAAACTAGTCTAGTGAAGGGAAGCAAATATTTTGTAATTAGGAGGTAGTTAAATTGTCTACCTTTACATTTACTTCCCACAGGTAAGGGAAGCAAATGTTAGACAGAGGGAGGCAATGGAGGAATGGTTTAAATTGTTTCCGTTTTCAAGAATATTTACTGCCCCAGAGCTCTAGATAAGAGGGCGTATTTGGTGATAATTAGGGATAATTTTTGTTAATTCTGCATAAAAACATATGTTGTGACCCCTCATCTGAACCGTCTCGACGAGACAGTTCAGATGAGGGGTCTTAACATATGGTTTCGATGAGAAAAAAGAAAAATTATCCTTGATTATCACCAAATACTCCCTCTTATCTAGAGCTCTGTGCCCTAATCTATTGGGTAAGAGAGGCAATACAGCAGTGTCTGCCAATGATACACATGTCCTAAACTGTAGACTCACTTATAGTATCATCTTTTCAGGTCAAGACAACATGAACAACAGTAGCATGGGAATGGGCATGAGTAACATGGGTGGTGGCATGGGAAATATGGGAATGGGTATGGGCATGGGAAATATGGGAGGTGGAATGGGTGGTAATATGGGTAATATGGGAAACATGGGAGGTAATATGGGAAATATGGGTGGTAATATGGGAAATATGGGCATGGGAAATATGGGTATGGGGATGGGTAATATGGGCATGGGGATGGGAATGGGAAACATGGGTCAAATGGGAAACATGGGTCAGATGGGAAACATGGGACAAATGGGACAGATGGGAAATATGGGTCAGATGGGAAATATGGGTCAGATGGGAAACATGGGACAAATGGGGCAGATGGGAAATATGGGAGGACAGATTGGAAATATGGGTAATATGGGAAGTATGGCATCAAGTGGTCAAGGGACTGGTCAGAGTGACAGCAAAGCCATAATGTCAAACTCAGTAGACAATACAACAAGCACCACTAGTTCATCAGGGCAACAACAACAGAATCAGTTGGGAATGACTGGTCAGATGGGCAATCAAATGGCAAGTCAGATGGGGAATCAGATGGGAAACATGGGAATGGGAAATATGGGTATGGGAATGGGAGGTATGGGCATGATGCCTAATCAGATGGGTGTGATGGGAAATATGGGCATGATGCCTAATCAAATGGGAATGATGGGCATGATGGGAAATCAAATGGGAATGATGGGAAATCAAATGGGACAGATGGGAAACCAAATGGGACAAATGGGAACTAATCAGATGGGACAGATGGGGACTAGTCAGATGGGACAAATGGGTTCTAATCAGATGGGACAGATTGGAGGGAATCAGATGGGGCAAATAGCAGGGAGTCAGATGGGGATGGTCGGAAGCCAGTCAGGAAGCACAGGCACACAGGATGGTCAGTCTTCATCTCAGACAGGGCAAAGTACAAGCTTTGGATCACAGTCAAGAAATTTTAGTGGGCAGAGTGGAGGTAGGTACTGGTTTATACTTATTCTTGAAGTACTACATTGTTTATAGTCATGTCATAATAGATTAGTATTAGTGTATTGGTAGATTAAGGTGTATGGATATACCTCACGGGAGGTTACTGTACTGTGGAAGCATTTCATCTGCCTTCAAAGAAACCGGGTGCTCTTTTAAAGGAAAGGCTTTGCTCCCAGGAATTTGCTTCTTTCCTTCAAAAGAAGACCCCATTGGAAAAAGTATTCATTTACCAGGATGGAAGCAGAAAACTTGCATGCTCTGTTAGTGTTCTCTTCCATTTAAAATGGAGGCACAAAAATGGAGGTATAGCTGTACACATAAAGGTGAATGGGTACTGTTTCAGGGAAAGCAACTACCATTTCCATTATTGTCTCCTTCTCAACAGGGGTCAACTTTTAAAGGAAAAAAAATGGCTTCCTTAGGAGCAAATTCTTTTCCTTTAAGAGGAGACCCCATTTTAGAAGAGCTATGTCACCCAGGGAAACAAAAGTTGTTTCCCTTGTTAAAATGGTGGCATAAAACATGGCAGTGTATCCATGCACATTATATAGATTTTCAAATTTACCCTAAATTTTTCTACACCTCACCCAGTTATATTCAAGTTCAGTTTTCTGATTAAGACATTTATAAAATCATGTAGTACTTTTTATCATATGACGTCGCATCCGAGAGTGTAATAAAGCCATGCATTAAAAACGATAATCCACTAGTGGATTAATTATGCAAATTACGTCGTAACGTTATACGTTGACGTCCATAAAAACGTCGCGTTTTCTAATGGCAAAATCGTGACATTTTAGTGTAAATTTTGCTAATAAAATGCGATTTTAGTGTCATATGATAAATAGAATCTTGCATTCGTGCTCCTGTATCATTGAATTTATTAAACTCGTTGGGGAAAACAGATAAGATGCTCGGCAAAGCCTCGCATCTTATCATTTTCCCCAACTCGTTTAATAAATTCAATAATACATGAGCACTCATGTAAGATCCTCTATATAAAACATATAACAGTCAGAGTAGACCTTCATCAGAATTCTGCCTTGGAGCAGTTTGATCGGGATCTAAACTGTTTGCTCATGCAGTCGGTGACTGAGTCTGTTTATAGGTAAATGGAAACACTTTCAGGGGCAGTAACTCTACCATTTCTTTTTTGCCTCTCTTCTCAGTAGGGGTCAACTCTAAAGAAAAGAAATTTCCTCCGCTAGGAGAAAATTCTTTCTTCAAGAATTGATCCCATTCAGGAAGAACTACATACATTTTCCAGGGAAGCATTGAAAGCAATCATCATGAAAGTAAATCCCCTTTGTATAAATGGCTGGAAAACATGGAGGTGTGCCCATACACCTTAATATTTAGAGAATTCAGTTTAGCATGGCATGTTTTTATGCTCAGTAAGACTGAGTTATCTTTCTATCTGAATGTTAGTCTCTTTGTCTGTCACAAATTGAGCCTCCTTGGCTTAGGTTCGGAACTCTTGAAGTGTAAACAAAGTATGTCAGTCTTAGGATGTAGCTTCGTTTCTGATCAATAGTAAGAGAAAACCAGACATATATTTGCTTCAAATGATGGATTCCAACACTGCAGTACAATTATATGGCAGCAGCATTTTCATCAAGTTGATTTGGTGTTTCTCATATGAATTTATTCAGTATGATAGGTCTCTCTCCCCCCCCCCCCCCAAATTCCACAATTTCTCTTTGAAGACTGTCTGTGTTACGGTGTTATAGTATTCTAGATCCCCTTTTGTATAGATATACCACATTAGTATCTAGGCAAATGCTACTAGCTTGTCCAAAGTCTTTCGCAGTGCAAGCTACAGCCCACCCCCAACATTGACTGTCAGCTCAAGTGGGTAGGTACCAGCTCAGTCAGGCTTTGCTATCTGGTGACAGCTCTTATTAGTTTTATATGTTTTCTTTAGTTTCGTTTCTGTAATAAATGTAGGCTTTTGTTGGTGGTTTCTTTTGTTTCTTTCCTGGTTTCATGTAGTCTTCTGTACAGTGCAGAAAAAGTCTTACAAATCTAAGAATCAAAGACGCTACAAAATTTAACGTGTATGAGTACATACCTGTTTTCTTTTTTTTTCCCACCTTTTATATAAAGGAAAAGTTCCTGTTTGCTTCCCATAACAATGCAGCCCTTCAAAAAAAAGGTATGCTCTAACTGAAAAGAATTTCCACATAGGGGTGCAAGTTCTATACTGAGCTTGCTTTTTTGGTAGCAAATTTTTAAGCGTTGACCCCATTCCATTTGTAGGGGCAGCGAAAATTAAAAACGGTAGTGTTCTTGCTACTGAATATGCCTTTGCTTCCATTTATTTTGTTACTGTCTCCAAAGGGCACTTCTCTAAAGATTGGCTTCTTGAAATATTTCTGTAAAAACTCTAAAATTGGGACACCCTGCTCCTCTGGGTCTCCATCTGTCTGACCCAATATTTAGATTTTTTACTGTATCCAAATACCGTAAGTTAGAAAATTAACATATAATATTTTCCCCTAAAAGTTCTGACAGACAGGCTTGAGCAAACAGTAAAGATCCAGATCAGACTGGGCTTGCATTTTGTTGTAAGAATTCTATATTGAGCCCAACTATTGAGACAGATTGCTTACTCGGACAGTGTAGTCCAAGATAATACCGCCCCAAAGGAACAGTTTTTGTCCCCCGCCTTTTCGAAGAAAAGCGGAGGGACAAAGTTTTCGGCATTCCGTCCTTCCGTCCGTCCATCCGTCCGTCCGTCCTTCCGTCTTTCCGTCCCCCTAAAGTAGTAGGTACCTTGTGTGCGCAACTCCTCCTACAGTTTTATGCCGATTCTTTCGAAACTTTACAGATGTTTGTGTCATGGTCTGAAGATACGCATGTGATTTGGATGTAATCCTTAGATTATTTTTTGTCACTTTTTCCACAAGTTGAACTTAGTCATTTTTTAGGCGTTTTTACTATCAAAGTGACTAGATAGTGGGTACCTTGTGTGTGCAACTCCTCCTACAGCTTTATGCCGATTCTTTCGAAACTTTACAGATGTTTTTGTCATGGTCTGAAGATACTCATGTGGTTTGGATGTAATCCTGAGATTATTTTTTGTCATTTTTTCCGCAATTTGATCTTAGTCATTTTTCAGGCGTTTTTACTATCAAAGTGACTAGATACTGTAGCGGGTACCTTGTGTGTTCAACTCCTCCTACAGTTTTATGCCGATGCCTTTGAAACTTCACAGGTGTTTTGGTCATGGTCTGAAAATATGCATGTGGTTTGGATATAATCCTCACTTTATTTTTTATCACTTTTTTTTGCAAATTGAACTTAGCCATTTTTCATACATTTTTACTATCAAAGTGAATAGATAGTGGGTACTTTGTGTGTTCAGCTCCTCCTACAGTTTTATGCCCATTCCTTTGAAACTTCACAGGTGTTTTGATCATGGTCTGAAGATATGCATTTGGTTTGGAAATAATCCTCACATTATTTTTTTTATTACTTTTTTCACATTTTTAACTTAGCCGCTTTTCCAGCTCAAACACTATGTGTATATACAGTGGAGACCTAGTTTCCAAGGCGGGGGACATAAATTCGTCGAATTTGCTTGTATCACATGGCACACAGTCGGTTAATTCTGCATGGGCCTATTGCATTTCTTGTGGGAAAAGCTAGGGAATTTTATAAGGATAAGTTTGGCAGCTGTTTTGTCTGCCATCTTTATCCAAATCTGGATCTTGTGCCAGATACGAGAGGTCATAACAGGCTATTGTTTACCTCTCGCGAGAACATTTCGATCATCGTCTACATTGTTTTGCCAATCCACCAGATTTTTTTAAAGTCATTTCAAATTGGATAGTACACTCAGTTCAAATTCTATTAGAGTTTAAGAGAACTTAGTGCTCCAGTTAAGAAGGGGTTACAGGGATAGTTTAGGAACAATTTTCCATATTTCTCCAGGAAAACATACATTGTGACCCCTCATTAGAACTATCGCATCGAGACAGCTCGAATGATGGTTCATAGTGTATGTTTTCCTTGGGGAAACAAGGGAAATTATCCCAGAATTATCCTCAAACCCCCTCATTATCCGGAGCTGTGAGAATGGTTTCAGTATCCCAATATTTAGGCTAATCAGGGTCTTCTACCTTTAAAGGTGGAACTTGGGGCAGCGGCACTGGGAACTTTGGTGACAGTTATTCTGAGGGATCCCAAGTTGGCCCCATTAAAGGTTCTAGTACATCGAGAGAGACTAAGCCTTATAGTAGAGGTAATTGCATATAGCCCTTATTCTAATTCTAGCCTCGTTAATTTATTAGCTATTTAGTGTCTGACAGTTTAAGGGACTTACTGGGTCCAAAGTCAGTGATCCCTGTCTCAGCCGATATTAGTCCTAGGACTTGCGACAATATAAATTGCTAGTCCAACAAGAAAATTAAGAGTATATGAAGTCGGACTTGCAAGTAAAATAATCACATGTATTCCTAGTTTTGGTCCTTAAAGTGCGCAAAAGCAGGATATTGCATTACAGAGAGATGTAGCGTCATTGTGCATGCTTTAGCCAGCAAGAGTGACACAGAGATCAGGGGCCTTATTTATGAAACAACTTAAGTGGTTGCCATGCTGTTGCTAAGGCTGAATTTCTATGAAGGAGATTCCCTACAACTATGAAATTTGCTCTGGAGGAACAGTCTTTTTCAGACTGGTCCTCCAGAGCAAATTTCATAGTTGAAGGGAATCTCCTTCATAGAAATTGAGCCTTAGTAACAGCGTAGCAACCACTTAAGTCGTTTCATAAATACCGTCCCCAGTTCTCTATCAGTTTGTTTGGTTATCCATCAGCAGTAATTTTAACACTAGGCAGTGCCCCATATAAGAAGAGCTAACCACAAAAAAAGAGAGAAAAGAAAAAGAAGTTCAAGACTGATATCTGTAAATATAGTAAAAAGTTATTACAGCACTTACAGTAGTCGACCCTTTGAGCGCTCTGTGCGCTTAACTTTTTCAAAATTGAGACAAATGCTTTCAGTAAATCTTCTTTTTTATGAGTGCAAATATATGTCAATGATTTATTATATATTGAAGGAAACAAATTCAAAAGTTAAGCATACATGTAGGAGAAGAGTTGCTTAAATAATAGTCATAGAAGGATAAAGAAGTTTTACAAACGAAAAATGAAAGAGTTTGTAGCATTTTTCAGCTCTTGTAAACTAGGAAACAAAGAGACAAACCAGTAAAAATATGTGGGCTTATAGTGACTATAAGCCTAAAAAATTACCATGATGTGCACTTACAGGAGCATGTGCGTTAATTAGGTCAAATACGCTATTGGAACTGTAAAACACTTCACCCTGAAAATGAAATGTAGTTGAATTTTCAAACAATTTTGGTTCACATGAGGCATCTACTCAATTTGCCCTCTAGTTTTTGAGTTCTCATGATAGAACTGGACAAAACATTTTGTTGGCCACTTTTTAGAGCTTTAAAGGTTATGTATCAGATATACATTTATAAATTACAAGAATGAAATGCTGTCAGATGCAATTTGATTTTAACACGATATTTTGTATGCCTACCAATGCAAATATATGGAAAATAAATATTGGGGGATTTTTAATTTGGAGCTGTTCGTCTTTTTACCACCAGTAGCACTGCAATTAAGTTACCATGAAATACAAGTCACTACAGTACTGCAGTTCTGTGGATATATCTTGTCTGTCTTGCCCCAGTTGGCCCTTTCCCTTTAGAAGGGGACAGGAGGGAAATTTTGGTTTACCTATCCTAGGATATGTATGAAAAAGATTATATTGACTACATGGACAAGCAAGATGCCTTTCTTCAAATCATTAATAAATTGAATAGTGAAAGATACAAAAAATGGACCTCCATCACTCTCTAAAAAAGCCCTTATTTAAATAAGTTTCCATATCCTCAATGTTCTCTATTGTAGATAATTACAGATGAAGAAAATCTAGACTTTGAAAATTTCAAAGGTAAGTTTGGAAGACAGGGTAATGTATTTCTCAGCTTATACATTTTGACTAATGGCAAAACTGAGGAACTTAACATTAGATAGTTTTTCTTCTTTTTAATTTTTAGGTGAATGGGTACACCAAGTTTTTGTACAAATTTAACAAAGGGAAATAACTTCCATGACTTCCTGTATGCTTCCGTGGATGAAGGAGCCCTTCCAAAATGGGTTCCACTCTTAAATTAGAATTTGCTCTCATTTCCTTAAGGAGTTTACCCCATTGAGAAGGGAAGCGAAAATTGGGAGAGTTGCTTCCCCTGAAAGTGTACCCATTTACCTTAATTACACTAAATGTTGTTGGATCTCTGCAGAATCACCTCTAAGATCCAGCAGCAAAAGCAGAAAGAAGAAAAATGAAAATTCATACATGAATTTCCTGCTCATTAGGAGATATTTAATTAATCTCTTGTTAATTTTCTATCAGTTTTGGATAATGATAGCAGGGCATTAAAGTGAGTGAACTCGGGTTAACATCCCACCAACAGGGTCATATGGAGACGGGTGCAGGGCGTCAAAGATAACATTGAAAGTCATGTGGGATTTCAAAGTGAGCTGTTGTTTTTATGGTTATGACAGAAACAACTAAAACACTTGTGTGAACTGAGTAGGCCCAGATCAGACTGCTCAAAAGGCCAGAGGGATGTCTGATCTCGATCTACTATTTATTTGCATCTTGGGAACAGTCTTATCAGAGTGCAGCTGGCAGTTAATGAAACAGTCTCTTATAGTAAACATGGAATACTGTATCAATGTACTTAAATATTGCGACACCTAAAAACCATCAATTTTCCATTTGGAACAAGTGGAAAATTAATGCTTTTAAGTGTCCTATACTTAAGCACATTATGGGTCATCCGATTTGGAAGATTCAAGAGTGTATTATTGAAGAGATGGAGGTGTATATTAATGTGAATTGATTGTTAGGTGGCATGAGTTTTATGTGATCATTCAGTCTAAGTGAGACATTACAGAGTAAAGGGGAAAAAAATCAGTTTTAACTGCAATGAAGTGATAGACTAAAAAGGGACTGTTCTTGACAAGCAGGCAAGAAGCAGATCATGTGAAGAGAGCAAGAATGCAGACCAGAGAGTACATTTACTTTGTGCTCACACAGTCTTAAAGGCTCTGATAGATTGTGTACATTGTGCAAGAAAGATTCTGATTAACTTAATAGGCAGTTGCATAATTATAATTGGCACAGAATCAAATGACTTGAGAGTAATTACTTGTTGGAGAAAACCTGAAGTTTCTGTTGAAAGAATTTCAGTTTGTAATGTCATTGAAAAATTGGCATGGTGTATACTGTATGCCATGCTGCAATACCAATGATGTCATAGATCTGTTACCATAGCAACCATGGAATTCCCAGCTGTTGTGCTTCATACCTTGACATCATGATGACATCACGGACAGCAGTATGTTCTCTCAGTTGATGTGGTAACAGATGTATGACAACATTGGTATAGGAGATGGCATACAGTATATGCCATGCTTAGTAGCCAATTTTTCTATGACATAACAAACTGAAATTCTTTCTACAGATACTTCAGATTTTCTCAAACAAATAAGTACTCTAAAATCATTTAATTACATGAGCCGCGACATGAGAAAACCAACTAAGCGGTTGTGCGCTCAGCGCAGACTCAGATCAGCCTGGGCATCTGCCCAGTCTGATCAGAGTCTTCGTTGTCCGCCTGGAGGTAGCTGAGACCCTTAGCTACCCTGTAAGCGCTTAGCAAAGAGTCTGATCAGACTGGGTGGATGCCAAGGCTGATCTGAGTCTGCGCTAGGCCGCACAACCACTTTGTTGGTTTCCTCGTGTCGCTGCTCATATGTTAGTTGAGCATTTGCTGATAATGGCTGTCACATTGGATGCATGGTTTCATAAAAACTTTCTTTAGATGAATGGGTACACTTTAAGGTAAGGCAACTCTGCCATTTTCATCTTGCCTCCCTTTTCAATGGGGGTCAGCTCTTACAGGAAAGAATTTGCTCCTCTGCAGATTCTTTCCTTTAAGAGTAGACCCCATTTTGGAAGTGCTGCATAGGCAAAAAGTCAATTGTCGTTGGGGATCACATTCTTTTAAGAGTCAATCCCCACTGGAAAAGGAGACAAAAAATGAAAGTAGCCTAGTTTGCTTCCCCTGAACATGTACCTGTCCACGTTTAGTTATGAGGTTTTGTGAAAAGCAGACTGATATGCAGATTTTCCAGGCATTATTATTATAAGATTATCGTTCAGTCATTTAATTTCTGGTGTGTGTACATTAACCCTTTAAAGACTTGAAACTAGTTTTTAGCTCGCCTGAACAAAGTTCAGGAAGAGCTATTGTACTACCCCCGGCGTTGGCGGCGGTGTTAGCAAAATGTTCAAGTTTTACGTTTAGTTTTTTAGGTGATGGATAAGGCGCTGTCAGGTGAGCTATCCTGTCTTGGTGACAGGTCTAGTTGAGATATGCAAGCAGTTCAGACACCACAGAATGTGGTGTCTGATCAGGGTCTACACTGTTTGCCTACAGAAATTTCTATGCAAAATACAATAAAACAGAAAACATCCACAAACCCCTAAAACTAGAAATGGACTCATCAAAATGATAAGGATGGACATTAGTCAATTAACAGTTAACAGCAGCAGCCATATAGACAGTCAGGCAGTTTTACAAGAGAGTGCTTTAAATCTTTTTATGTTGAGGTGTTTGTTATTTGGCTCTGAAAATATGATTTTATAAAGAAAGACTTGTAGACAGGACTTTACATACTTGTTTATTTTTGTGTATTTAGGATTCCACAGGCCTAGAGTAGATACTGGGTTTAAGAGAGCGTATTAAATGCATTCCATAAGAAATCTGCATTTTTAGTATGGTTTAAAACGTTTCTTGAGAACTATCATAAAAGGTTTTTGTGAAATTGTTAGCAAAAATAAACATTTTAAGTAGTCAATTCCAATGTCACTTGTTTTGAGCTTGTGTAGAATTTTGTCATTTATGTTTACATTCAATAAATGTTTATTTTTCACTCACAGGTTCACAGGATAAACTAGGTAGAGGAGTGTGGCAGGTATTTGTAGACACATTAAAAATGTACG
Organism: Ctena decussata; assembly: GCA_963989385.1. Classification (NCBI taxonomy): domain Eukaryota; kingdom Metazoa; phylum Mollusca; class Bivalvia; order Lucinida; family Lucinidae; genus Ctena; species Ctena decussata. The sequence goes on along the minus strand of OZ022504.1, from coordinate 38,599,360 downwards.
CTACAGGATGTAAGTAGCCTATAATAGGCCTGGATAACTATCAGTGGTAGAAGATAACTATCAGTGGAAGAAGTGGTAAAGGAGAACAAATGGAAAATGTTTGTAGAACCTAGTACATGTAGTATGTAGATTATTGCATAAAAATGTAGTTTGTGAAAAGAAGTTTGTTGTATGACAGTTTATAAATGCATATGTTTATGATCACAGTAGCCATCAGTAATAAGTTTAATCTTGGTAATCATTTTAATCACATAGTGTGCAGTATATAAATATTTTCATCTTTGAGTGAAATATGAGCCATTTAAAAGGAGTAGGACACCTTTAGCGTGAAGTTCAAACTGTTTTTAGGGCATATAGATTTTGTGTCTGGAAAGTATCAGTAACTTAGCTGCTGATTCATTAGAGTAAATAAGGTCTGTCCTTGTATGACTTGTGCCATGACGAAAAAAAATTTTTTGAGCTCAGATCAGAAAGATGCAACCAGCCTGTGCATGCAGACTGATGGGGTCCTCTGTTGTCATATTTATTTGGTTATAAGAGGGGAGTTTTCCTCCATAGCAATCTAAAAAATCTAGATCCATCTTATAAGATTTTTGGTATTGGTTTGGAATGGACATCTTATAGCTATTACACAAGACTGATTTAGGTACATTGTATTTGGGGTGTTCTGGCAGGGTGGGGGAACTGTCATATAACCAAATAAATACACTGAATAGATGCTATAATGATGGAAATCAGGAAGGCAGATTAACTTAACATGCTAGACCAGGCTGATCATAGTCTTCTGTTAGCACAACTCGTGAGATATTTTACTTTCATAAAGAGAGTATACACTGCTTAGAAGTTGAGTCATTCAAGGTATTGTTTTGTTACGTAGGTATAAGGTTTTTTTTACATGAAAATAAAACAGGTAGCGAAAATTTAGAAACTCACGAATTTTAGCAATATAGTTCAATTTTTCAAAAACTAATATCACAGAGTTAGAATTACTTATTTCAATGCTGCGTTTAGTAGTTTTTCCGGGAAGTGCGGTAGTTCTTCATATTTGCAGTTAAATGAGGTAATTATAGTAAAAGTTATACCTTAAAAAAACTTCCTTGTCTGTTTAAATTCCCGATTTTTATTTGGAAATGGAAGTAGATTAACATTTACTGAAAGACGTTTGTAGTTAATATCTTCCTTTGTTGAGTTTTGTGGGTTTCTTTTTGTTTACTTTAATTATTAGTGACACATAACCAGAAAAAGCTTAGACCATCAAAAGTTTAATAAAATTCTAGAGCTCTAGTTAAGGTGTTCTGCCATTTTACCATTTTTACGAAGGGAGAAAACTTTTGTGAATTCATGTTTGCTGCCTTGGGCGAGGAAACCCTTCCCCAAAAAGAGCCAGCTATTAAAGGAAAGAATTTGCTTCTTGAGGAGCAAATTCTTTTCTCTAAGAAATGACTCTCAGTGGGAAGAGAGGCAAAGTGAAAATGGAAGAGTTAGGTCCCCAGAAAGTTCATCGATTTTACCTTAAGGGCTGGGTTTTGAAGAATGATTTTGAGATTATTTCCATTCCTACTCCATGAAAAGGTAGTGTCGCAAATCCCTCACTTAGATTGGTCTGATGAGGGGTCACATTGAGAGTTTTATTGAGAAGTACCTTAATGTACACTTAAAAACCATTAATTTTCCATTTGGGACAACTGGAAAATTAATGATTTTAGGTGTCCCAATACTTAAGCCCACATTAGGGTAAGAAAGTTATCCTAGTAAGTCATCTTCGATGAGCTTTGGAGTCCAGTGTACACTACAGGGATAGAATGGTTGTGCAGACAGATCGGACTGAGTGGATGTTTTGACTGATCTGAGATTGCTGGCGGTCATTTCAAAAGGTTCATCTATCTAGCCCTCCATAATTTACGACTAGCTAAGCTGCAGAAAATGAAAAAAATTGTTTTGAGAAATCTAGCGCTTTATTGTGTATTTGGTATTTTGAAGAGTGTCATAGATCATTGTTTCATTCCAACATTAAATGTTTGAGTAATGCTTCTGTCAGTAACAAACATTTGTTTCATTTATTAAAATACAGCTAGGTAAATATGTTTCAATATTATATTTAAGTTACTTCACAGATGAACATTATGTTTTATTCTTTGTTCTTGTATCACATACCATGTATTTTCCGTAATTAGTGCACAGGGCTTGAGTAATTGGGCTATGGGTTTCACTAACTATGGTCAGTATTGGCCTGATTTTGTGTGCAAGGCTTAAGGTAAATGAGTACACTTTGGGAGGAAGCATCTTTACCATTGTTGTTGTTGCCTCAGTTCTCTCTTTAAAGGAAAGAATTTGCTCTATCATCTTTGAATAAGAACAAGTCAGTTTTCTTTTTCGAGAGCTGTTTTATGAAATGGTTTGCCAACTGTACAATCTCTAATATTTGACAAGTCAGTTTGCCCTTTCAGGAATGGTTTTGAAACAGTGTAAACTCTGATCAGACTGCTTCTCAGGGGCGTTCTGATTTGGATTTGAAGTTTCCTCAGGTAGTCCTGTTCAGATATGTGGTGTTATTATCACATTTAGTCACCTTCATCATTGTTGGTCATCATCATTATATCAAGTTCATGAATATCATTATTAGTTTCATAGGAGCCCCGGTAGCTCAGGAAGTGTAGCACTAGCCTTCTGAATTAGCATTTCCGGGTTGGAGACCTGCTGGGGCCGTGTTCATAAAACAACTTAAGTGGTTGCTATGCTGTTTCTAAGGCTAAATTTCTTTGAAGGAAATTCCCTAAAACTATGCCATTTGCTCTGGAGGAACAGTCTTACAAAGACTGTTCCTCCAGACCAAATTTCATAGTTGTAGGGAATCTCCTTTATAGATATTTAGCCTTAGCAACCGCATAGCAACGACTTAAGTGGCTTTATGAATATGGCCCCAGGAGGCTGAAATCTTTCAAAGCGTTTCATTATCACCCTCCCATCGTCCTGATATGAATGAAATACTGTTGAAAAGGAAGTAAAATCATAAGTCATCCATCCATCCATCAGTTTCATAAGCAATTCAGTAGTGTTTTAAGTATTCAGGGTTATTACAGAAATATTGCTGTAAAATTCTAAATATTGGGACAGATAGGTTTGAGCTAACAGTGCAGACCCAGATCAGACTGCTTCTGAAGGAGCAGTCTGATCAGTGTCTACACTGTTTGCCATTCCATCTATATCTTTTGGACACCCTACTGCATTGTAAAACAAAAACTGGTCCAGTTTAAGGACAGCTACCAGTGAGTACTTTTGGTGTCCCAAGTTTTAGAATTTTTATGGTATTTGTCACCGACGTAGACGGAGGGGGACTATAGAAATGACCCTCGTCCGTCCGTCCGTGTGTCAGTCCGTCCTTCCGTCCGTCATTCCGTCCGTCCGTCCGAAATCTTGTCCCCGCAACTCCTCCTACGTCTTTCATCGGATTGATTTGAAATTTTACAGATTGTATTCTTATGATATAAAGATGTGCATGTGGCTTTTGATTTTTGTTTCGGCCATTTTTGACGGAGTTACTGCCCTTGCTGACTCAGACCTTGTCCCCGCAACTCCTGCCACATCTTTTATCAGATTGACTTGAAATTGTGCAGAATGTTTCATCATGATCTGAAGATGTGCATGTGATTTTGGAATTTCAATTGTCCTATATTTTACATAGTTATGGCCCTTTGTCGTTTTTGGCATTTTCCCAACTTTTAAAGCGTTTGACCGAGAGAGCTGAAATTTGGTATGCTATTGGCATTTGGTTAATTGAGTATTCTGATTATTGTTAGGATATGCTAAATTTATTAGTGACAGAGTTATTCCCCTTTCATAGATAATAGACATTCACTTAAAGGTAAAAGGATAATTCAAGAACTATTCATATTAATGGGCTGAATTTTCATAAATGCATTGTTCATTTTTCATCAGATTCATATTAGGAGGATTATGGCCCTTGTTGTTTTGTTATTGGGTATACAGTCTTGATGTTTTGGGCATACTGTAAGGGCCAAAAGTTTCAGTAACCTGATTTTACATATATACGCCCAGTTCTGAACTTAAGTATTTTACTTCATAGAGGCCCAGTAATTGTTGGGTATATGTCTTTGCTTATGCTTCAATTATTATTTGCTTACCAGGTTCTGTTATACACATATTTTCTGGTTTGGGCCATACAGTTACTCTGAAACTGAATAAAGGGCTGCAGTTTGTGACACATTTCAAACATCGGGTGACACTTGGCCGATGGCCTTTTATTTATTTTTGGTTTCATTGAGGTAGCTTTTCTGTGTCACAGTTATATGTCTGTCCATTTCCATACAGCTGTTATCACTCTGTCTTAATGTCTTTTAAAGCTTCTCATAAGGAGAAGCTTTAAAACTTCTTGAAAAATAAAATGTCTTAACTCACGAAATTGTGATGTGTTATGTTTTAGTTCTCCATCGTGATCTTTGTGATATATACAATCTGTCACCTTTTTCACAAAGTACTATAAATAACCCAAAAATTGGAACAAAAAGAAAAGATATTACTTTTTTTCTGCACGTTGGAAAGTTAATGGTCAGCAAATGATTTCACTGTTTGAGATGCGGTACAAGCATGAATCTGTAACCCAAAATATTAAATTGAAATTATTACGACCTGGGCCCAGTTGTTCAAAGCATCGTTAGCCTAACGAGCTTGTTAAGAGGTCAACTCGTTAAGAGTTTTATGACTTGATACTGATATTTTTTGTTGAAAAAAATGTGAGAAGCTTTTGCAATGCAAAAGCTGCTCACATTTTTTCATCTAAAAATATTGGTGTATTTGAGATTTTAACATTTGAAATTTTAATGAAACATTAAATAACGACGCCGTTAGTTTTGAATAACCGGACCCAGGAGTAGTAATACAAGGCATACAAACAAGTGACCACGAACAGTATGAATGCTGTATTCAGTAATTGTCTTGCCTGCAACCAGCAGAAGTGAGACACAGTGAATACTTTTTTGGCGGAGGAAGAGACCTATGTGAAGCAAAGATATCTTTCTGGAGCCAGTGTTAACTTTGCGTCAAGTTTTCTGGTTTAGCTCTGTTTTGTGACAGTGTGCAGACAAGCAAAACACTGCCTCTGCTGAATTTTTGTTTGTTCTTGCATTCCTAGCCAGTCATCAGTATTCTTTGCATTATTGCTTCTGATTTTGGAAGGGCTGCCCAGGGAAGCAAATGGGAAGTCACAAAAATTGTTTCAAAATCATGGTAGAAAAACACATGGCTATTGGTATTTTGGGGAATGGAACGAAGGTTATTTTGGGGAATGGAACGGAACCTCCACTAGCCTCCACCCTCTCCGATTCGCTCCCTCCTGGTTTCTCAAACTAATAATTATTATCATAATAAAATTGGTTGCTAAATTTGCATATTATTTTACGGAATAAACAGCAATGATAACCTCCCTTGTCAATTTTATAAATGAACATTGCATTTTATTTCGTGAAAAGTCTATTTTCCATTACGTTCCATACCGCAAAATACCAATAGTCAAAAACATGACAGTAAATCCATACACCTTAAGAGCAGCTTTTCTATTAAAGGACACCTCTTTTTAGCTCACCTGTACGAAAGTACAGGAAGAGCTATTGCACTATCCCCGGTGTCAGCCTTGGCGGTGGCGTCAGCGGCGGCGTCAGTGTTGGCAAAATGTTAAAGTTTTACGTTAAAGTTTTTTAGGTGATGGGCAAGGTGCTGTGAGGCAAGCTATCCTGTCCCACTGACAGGTCCTGTTAACATGCCAGTACAAAAGTGCTGTTGAAACACTGTGAACAGTAAGTGGACAGGTCTGGTTACCATAGCCCAAAGAGATTTATTCTCAAAGTTCTGCTCAGTCTGACCAGAGTCTTGGGTTTGCACTTAAAGGGTAGCTAAGGTTTTAAGCCACCTCCATGCGGACAGCAAAGACTCTGATCAGACTGGGCGGATGCCCAGGCTGATCTGAGTCTTCGCTGGGCGCACATGCCATTTTGTTGGTTTTGTCGTGTCGCGGCTCATAAAACATGTATATCTATACTAAAACTAGAACTGTGGCCAAAGTACACTGATCCCTGCCTCATGACTTTTCAGAAGACCATGAACCTAGCCCTTGACCATAAATGGGAAGAGGTTATTTGTAGTGCCAGACTTATTTAAAGTACTTGGCTTTATCACGATATACAGTGCATAAATCTTAAAGATTGTCTCCCTCGGTTAATTTATGTTTTCAGAAACAAATATTTTAACAAAATTTCGTTAGACAATATGTAATAGTCTTATAATTAAGCGTTCAAGTTTTGAGAAAATGCAGTTTTTTTGATAAATGTGGAATGAAAATTTTCAAATTAAAATGCAAATTACCTATTTCCTCACGGCCTGTAAGAATATCCATTTTGAGCATGTGTGTCATGTGATCATGTACAGGTATTTTTCTTATTCGTGCACGTGATTGTGACGTATGAATAAATTATCTTTGTCCAATAATGCGATTTCGACCGCGGTCCGCGACCGTTTAAAAATTTATCTTATTTTTTGTTTAAAGTCACTTTTTGAAAATATTACTATCTAAACTATATTTCAAATGTATAGTTAGACCATGTCGGAGGTATTGCATGAAATATTTCATCAAATCATTTTTTGTTATTATTATCAAGGGAGTAAATCTTTAAAACTTGTGAAAATACCTGTCTCTATAAATGCAACATGTAGTGCAAATATCATAAGCCATGTCAACATACTTGTCTCGATACTTTTAATATGTCTTGACAATCTTACCAGTTTATAGATTTTAAATCTTGTCACAACACTAATATGTAGTGCATAACTTGTAAAGCATGTCAAAATCACTTGCATAATTTTTGTAGTGCATAACAATCTGGTCAAATACTTACCTCAGTGTATTGAGCATAAATCTAGTCATACTGCTTGATAAACTCAGTGTTTACGTACACAAATACAAGGACGTAGCTACCTATACGGCAAATACGCAAGTGCGTATTGAAATTTTGTCAAAATTGACAAAATTTCAAAACGCACCTGCATATTTGCATGCTGAATATTTATAAATTAGACAAGATTTCAATACCAATTACCAAAGTGGCTGAAATACTAGCTTTCCCTTCAAGAAGTAGAGAATAAAACATGGTTGTGCGTATTATGAAATTGCCCCTAGTTACGCCCCTGAAATATACTTCAATACCCCACTGTATAGAACAAAAATCTTGTCAAAATACTTGTCAGTAAACTGCTGTCAGATTCCTTGTCTCAACAACCTCAGCATTTAATGCATAAAACAAGTACTTGTCCCAAAAAGGTCAATATGCAATGCATACATCTTAGGTAAATCTTCAAGTTTATCAAAAACTAGTCTCATTCACTTAGATACTCAGTACATCTCACAGACCTTGTCAAATCACTTGTCTCCCAACACAGTGCATCAATCTTGTCAATGTTCTTGTCTCACCAGCTTCAATATATAGGCATAAATCTTGTAAAACACTTGGCTCTATAACACAGTTAATATTCAATGCATAAATAAAAACTCTGTCAAAATACTTGTCTGGATATGTCAAAATACTTCTGATAAACTCTGCCGTGACATCCATTGATCTTCTTAGCAGTATATCGATGTCTTTATCAGTTAAAATGTCTAGTATTTTTTACACGTCTTAGTAGCCACCAGAATGTCAAGATTCCAGCTAAAAGGCCCAGGAATAGTCCTAATACAATGAATACCGCACGGAATGCCTGTTCCTCTTCTGGCGACATGGTAGGCTTTGTAGTTTTGGAGTCCATGTGTACCTAGAAAAGAAACGAGATCAATGTAATATTGAAATGACCCAGCATAATGACAGAAGTGCTTCAGCAAAAAGTGAAGACCCAGATCAGACTGCTCCAAGGAGCAGTCTGATCAGGGTCTGCACTGTTTGCAACTCCACTAACAATTAACTTAAAGGTTAAATCAACTTGTTCAAATTCTAACTTGCAGTTAATGATAAGGTGCCTCAATATTCAGAAAATTGGCAGTATTATAATCTTTGCTACAAAGACGGGTGATGACTTTATGTATATCATGTAATGGTACTACATGATTCATATTTCTTTATTATAAATGATGAATTATTAAGAGAAGTATGAAGTGTGAAGCTTAACTTGTGAAGTATGACATGCGAAGTATGAACTGTAAAGTATGGAATGTGAATTACGAAGTATAACTATGAAATTGAAAGTATAGACAATGAAGTGTGAAGTATGAATTCTAAAGTGCAAATGGAGAACTGAAGTATGAACAATAAAGTGTGAAATATGAATTGTGCAAAGTATGAGGTATGGACTAGGGAGCGAGAAGAATGAAGTGTGAAGTATAAAATGTGAACTGAATGTCACCTACAGTTCTTAATCACATTGTGGTGACTTCATGTTTCATAGTTGATACTTTGGAGTTCACGCTTCACATTCCTTAGTTTACACTTAACAGTTGATAGTTCATATTTCATACTTAACACTTTATAGTTCATGCATCACATTCTATTCTTCAGTCTTCATATTCATACTTTACACTTTATAAATCATACTTCACTATTCATGGTTCATAATTGTGATCTGTGAAGTATGAAATACCAAAAATGAACTCCAAAGTTCTCTTCTTATACCTAATTGATTGATTGAGTTGATGCTTAACGTCCACGGTAAACAGCTATGGTCAGTTAACCTAACCACACTATTCCTGGGCAGGCTTAGACCTCCTAAGCGGTTAACCAGTCACATACTTTCGCCAGTAACTGACAACTGCCCTTCTTGAACCAGGGGAAGGAGAAACGAAAGTATGTGGCCAGACCTGATTTCGAACCCAGGACCTCTGACTTATGAGTCAGGTGCCCTACCGATTGCGCTACGCGGCCCGGCTTCTTATACCTAAAATAACATTTCACTAATAAGTATGAACTCTGAATTATGGACGATGAGGTGTCGTCACAGGCAGTCTCCGGTACTTTGCTGCTAGAAGGATTTTAAATAAAACAAAAAAAGGAGTTTTTGATACATGTGAATACGAAAGACCCAGCCTATGCATCCTTGTGGTCTGAACAAAGTGAAGTAAAGTCAAATTTATTTTAAGTCAGATAACTGTTCAAACATTATGACTTAAGTTCCTGGGAGTTTAATCTTCTTTCTGCCATGACTATAGCACAGATAAAGTGGTGGATTAAGGTACATAAATGCCATAAAATTCTAAAAAAATAGGGACACCTAAATCGTTACCATTACTGTCCTAAAAATGGAACAGTTTGGTTTTACAAGGCAGTAATGTGTCTAGCTAACAGTGTAGACACTGATCACACTGTTCCTTTAGGAGCAGTCTGATCTGGGTCTGCACTGTTTGCTTAGACCTATCTGTCTCATAAATAGCTACTTCCATGTACTTCTCAGTTTTCTACATACACAGGGCGAGGACAAATCAAGGAAACAGCCAGACAGCGGATGAAATCTAGTTCTAGGTTCAATTTAGACCCACCTCTTTACCGATTTCTTTTCTTTCTTTCTTTCTTTCTTTCTTTCTATACTGCTACACCCTCTCTCGAGGATTATGAGCAGGTGTACGATGTATACTCCAATTTCAGGAGGAGCCTCGGTGGTGCTGTCATTTAAGGGCTAGCTTACTATGCTGGTGGTACCAGCTTTCAATTCCACTGGTGGCAGTCGTTCTACCCTGCTTTCTGTCAGAATTATGGTCTTTGATCATCACTCGACTTACATCGATGCCAGTTCCAAGTCAATTCACCGTTACTGACATATGTAGTATTCCTCAAAATTATTGAAATTTTTTTGCAAAGTGAAAATTACACACTGGTAGTTGACAGATCATGTACATACTTAATATCTTTGATTACTTAATTAACAACATCCCACTGTGAACTTTTTAGCATACCACTATTTCTCATATATTTGAGTCACAAATGTTATCTCCCCTTCAATTGTGCCGCTCAGAGATTTTTTGTTCGACTGGAAAATTATGTACCCTTACCAAATAAAATCGATATTTGTGGATAAATAAATGAATCAGCTGAATTTTGAATGGTTTTCTCATCTAGTGACAAGGTGTTGGCAGACTGGAATTGAATTTTATGTGAGCGTGTCAGCTGTAAATCGTGCTGCTGGCTTTCAAACACGTGACTTCATTTCGAAAAAGTGCCCGAAATAGGGGAAAATTCCAATTTTGACAAAAGCTATATTGCTCTGATTCATTCTTATTCTATACATCTCGACGGAAACGGCACAAAACCATATTTTTGTAAGGCCTAGTAGACGTGCTTTTAGGGATATGAGTTTCGACGTAATTATCTATACCTTGCTAAAAATATTCCTTGCAGATCCTAACAGATCAGATTTTTTGTTGTTTCTTATGCCTTCAATATTCTTCCTATAATATAACAGCCAGTCCCTGACTCAGAAACTGGAATAAGTAACAGTAAACCATGCAAAATATTAAAGGCACCATTAAGAATGTAGATGATGCTGAACAATGAAGAAATTAAACTATTTCACCCGAGATAGTCTATTTCTAACAAAGGTAGTATAGCAAAACATAGTCGAAATCAAGGGACCGTGATATTTTTACAGGGGTGTACCCTAGCCCATCCTTACCTACCAGTGACGTAAGAAAATGCATCATATAGAGGATATTTGACTTTTCCAGTGTAAGATTGATTTTTATTTCACCGAATGAACACCAAAAGCAGTATTTTCACGAGTGGCGAAAATACCACTTTTGGTGTTCATGAGTGAAATAAAAATTCATCTTACACTGAAAAAGTCAAATTTTCTATTTCTTTTATGCTTGAAAATCGCAATAATTCTGTTTATTCAAGAGCGTCAGCCATCACGACAGAAACACAACTTTTTTTCTAGCCGTTTTGCGTCACATTTGATGCTTCCAGCGTGTTTATTGGGTTTGATATTGGTTGCAAAAGCTTCAAATATCATTTCGATAAACGGATCTCAAGAAATCTGCCTAGAAAGAATGCCTACAGGAGACTTAGGCGGCCTGACGTCGCGTGCAGTAACAATGTTACGTTGGCGCTTTAAGTGACGTCATTAACGTCGTAATGACGTGCAAACATGTGTGACGTAATTTTTGTCAAGCCGGATAAGACTAAGCCAATTAATCAACAAAAAACTTGAGGCTATTTCACAAAAATCCTATTTCTGAAACAGTGAAATCGAAAGTGATAATTTCACTGTTTGAAACAGTGAAGATTATCAGTTTCGATTTCACCGAGAAATCTCTATAATTCATTGAAAAGTATTAAAGAAATTGTCATTTTTGTATATCAAACTTGAAAAAGAGGTTCTTTTATTGTATTTTATTCACTTAAAATATTGTTGAGCATGGCTAGCAACTGTGTGCCAAAATGCGATTCTCAAAAATTTTAAGGAATACTGTACGTAGGGGACGTTTGTCCTTTTAAGGTTCCACAGCCAAGCCGCTGATCAGGCTCAGATTGTACATACGTAATGTAGTTTTCATAGTAAGGGCAGTCCCAATACATATTTTACGATACAACCTTAAATATATAGAAACTTGTGTCTGGACACAGGTGCCCTTTGCCAGTCCCCAGCCCCTCCCCTAGCCAGTTTCCACCAACATAGTCAACCTTTCTGAAAAGCCGTGACTTCATCAAAATGATTTTATACAGTGTTTCAAGTTGATAGGAAAAGCCATAATTGTCTTTCCTTCTAAAGGTCACATGAACCGCGACATGAGGAAACCAACAAAGTGGTTATGCGCCAAGCGCAGACTCAGATCAGTCTGGGCATTCGCCCAGTCTGATCAGTTTTCGCTGTCCGCATGGGGCTAGCTCAGACCCCGAACTGCGCAAAGCGAAGGTTCTGATTAGACTGGGCGGATGCCCAGGCTGATCTGAGTCTGCGCTTGGCGCACAACCACTTTGTTGGGTTTCTCGTGTCGCGGCCCATATACACATCTTCATAACGCATGTAACATCTGTGCAAAAGTTTATATTCTTTGAAAACTGGAGGTGGGGGTGGGGGGGGGGGGGGGCAGCTGCTTACACAAACTTGCTACCATGTATTACAGGCTATCCTTTAGATTTTCTAACTTGAAAATGCTGTAAAATTATTACAAATTATTTTTTTCATCCTCAAAAAGTCACGTGCACAACTTCAATATGCTTGTAATATTCACCCATATTGTCAAATGGATGGCTCGAAAACTGCGAGAGGAATCGATTACACAAAGTTGTCACCAAAATCAATGACTATTATAAATATTTAAAATTTGTAGGTTGAAAACGCCGCAATTTTGTCAAAAACTGTACTTCGATCTTCAAAAAGTCACATGCACATCTTTGATATGCTTCAAATCGATTGCTTGAAAACTGCGGGAGGATTTGATCACAGAAACGTTTTTAGGCGTGACGTACGGACGGACGCACACGGGCATAAAAATGAATAACGAAATGAAAGACTTACTTGCACCTATACGCCCGGGGCACTAAAAGAATATTTGAAATCCTTATTATCCAGACTGTCACACTAAACGAAAGTAATGCTGTTTTAATTCGAACCGAATGCCGGAAATTTGCACTTAAGACAAGACTTCAAAGCTAATTGAGCTATGTCGTCAGAAAACTTAATAATTAAGCCGCGACACAACAAAACCAACAAAGTGGTCATGCGCCCAGCGTAGACTCAGATCAGCCTGGGCCTCCGCCCAGTCTGATCAGAGTCTTCGCTATCCGCACGGAGGTAGCTTAGACCCTTAGCTACCCTTTAAGCGCTTAGCAAAGAGTCTGATCAGACTGGGCGGATGCCCAGGCTGATCTGAGTCTGCGCTGAGCGTGCAACCACTTTGTTGGTTTTCTCGTTTCGAGGCTCTTATATGAATTGCACATGATGCAAGGCCAGCAAGCGCACATATGCAGTCTTGTTAGTGCCCGACAATAAATGTCTCTGGTAGAATTAAACATCCCTTTACCGTAAAAGTTCTAAAAAGTGGGACAGGAAAAATAAACACCATAATTGTCCTGAAAATGACCTAGTTGGTGTTACTATGCCCGTAATGCGTCTGGCAGATATGCGGATGGAATGGCAAATAGTGTAGATCTTGATCGGACTTGAGCAGTCTGGGTTTGCACTGTTTGCCCAGTGAGTGAGGGAATGAACGCTTGGGGTAACGTCCCCCAACACATAGGTCATACGGAGACTGGACCTCGGTTTAAAGTCTCACCCGAAAGAGCTTTAACGAACAGTCATAGTTACCAAACGACCTGATGATCAGGTCGTTTGGTAACTGACTCATTTCGTTTCGTAACATCTCTTTTCCGTTACGTAACATCCTTGAAAATATAGTTAACTAGATGTGAGTAGGAAGAGCTTCTTCGTCCAGGAAAACAATCAGGATTTCCTTTGGAAAAAAGGCGGAAAAACATCACAGTACTTGTGTTTCCAAATATCTTGAGAGGACCGTCTGTGACGCAGTTCTGTGGAGACCATGAACTGTTCTGGATGGATGGATTACTTGCAATTTACTTCCTGTCAACATTGTTTCGGCCGGGCAGCGTAGCGCAGTCGATAGCGCGTCTGATTCAAGAGCCAGAGGTCCCGGGTTCGATACCCGGTCCAGCCACATACTTTCGTTTCTTTTTCCGCTGATTCAAGAAGGAGAATTGTCAGTTATCGGCGAAAGTATGTGCACTTAGTACTGGTTAACCGCTTAGGAGGCCTAAGCCTACCCAGGAATAGTGTGGTTAGGTTAACTGACCGTCCCGACATGACTATAGTTGTTTTTCGTGGTCGTAAAGCAACAACAACAATCAACAGTATTTCAGTCATATCAGGCCGATGGGAGGATGATATTGAAAGGCTGCATGCAGTGGCACCTCGTTTCCGATTGAAAAGATTTTCGAAGTTCCAGCCGGAATCGAAACCGAACCGCTAGCCTTAGCCCACTGAGCTACCGGGCCTTCTTGTGTTGAAAGTAGAGCTTCTCCTAAACTAATATTAAGTCAAAAGTTCAGAATCTTCCCTTAAAGTGAACAAATTAAGTATCCCTGAAGTTGGCAAATGTTAATGACCACTAGTTTTTGTCAGTCTGTTAACCTTAGGAGTGATTGTTAATTGTGCTCAGTTGTACTGTTACTGTAGCTAATTTGTTAACTCTGTAGGTTCCTGTACTTTGGAATGCATCATAATTTTCATGATTTTTTATCCAAGTTGTTGGAAAGCACTTATAAAGAGGAAATGAATAAGTTTCACTAAAAAGTGTAAATAAAAAAATCGTAGAAAAGTCGTTTTGCAAGGGATTTCCTAACTCTGCTTCGCACACCAGTTAGCGCTATTTTTAGTTCGCGCCAAAAATAGATAACATAGCTGACGTCATGCTGCATTGCATTTCCGGATAGTTTTAACCCATCCGCCATGCCAGGACCTCTGGAAGAGCTCACGGCAAGAGAAAATTAACCCTTGGCAAATGACATCAGAAACTGCGGACTTGTAGACATATACATGTATATCTATTTATTTTTAGAACTGGAATTCCAACAAAAGAAAATAAACCAAAGGGAAAACGACTATTTTCTACAACATCTGACGATTTTCTCAGTAGCAACAGTTCCAGAAAAATAAGAGAATTCAATACTACCCAGAAAAAGACAAAATTATTTTGTGAACATAATTGTTCATGCTAGGCCAGGAACCTACCTTTAATTAAAGGTAGGTTCCTGGACTAGCGATGATAATTATGTTCGCAAAATAGTTTCGTCTTTTTGTGAGCAGTATTGAATTCTCTTATTTTTCTGAATTTGTTGCTACTAAGAAACTCGTCAATTGTTGACGAAAATAGTCGTTTTCGCTTTCGGTTTATTTTCTTTTGTTGGAATTCCAGTTCTAAAAATAACTATGTTTATTATGTCTATAAGTGCGCGATTTCTGATGCCATTCTCCAAAGGTCAATTTTCCCTTGCCGTGAGCTCTCCTAGAGGTCTTGGCATGGCGGATGGGTTAAAACTATCCCAAAATGCAATGCAGCATGACGTCAGCTGCGTTATTTATTTTTGGCGCGAACTAAAAATAGCGCTAACTGGTGTGCGAAGCAGAGTTAGGAAATCCCTTGCAAAACAACTTTTCTAATATTTTTTGATTTACACTTTTTAGTGAAACGTATTTATTCCCTTTTATAAGTGCTTTCCAACAATTTGGATGAAAGATCGTCAAAATTATGATGCATTCCAAAGTACAGGAACCTACCTTTAAGCCCCAGGGACGAAATTAGCAAAATTTGCCAACAGCGTAGATCCCGATGAGGCGGCTCATGATGTTTGCCTTCTAGTCTTTGAATTCTCAGTATGAAATGTCTTGGACGAGGCATTTTTTTAAAAAAATTTTGCAGACGTAAATTTTGTCGTCTGCTTTTTGGTACGTAAAGAGTTAACATAGCGACAGGATGCTAACTTGGAGTAAATGTCGTTGTTAGCATTAGTTCCGCACCGCTTGTCATTTCACCAGTTTTTCCAGACATTTGCGCCCACGTGTTAAGTTACAGGGCTTCATGTCTGCAGTTGCTTTTTGTCCATTTTTATTCCCCCACCTTCGAAGAATCTGTCGGGCGTATTGATTTGGCTTTGTTTGAACGCCCAGCCGTCTGCCAGAAACACTAAGTCTTGGCAGCTGTGAAACTCAATGACAGCTTACGCTAGGATTTGAAATGACCACGAAAAACAATAAGCGAACCCGTATTTTTTCTGCCGGTCTCGTCGTCTAGGCTCGAGTTATGCCCCGTTTTCGATTAAGTCACTTTAAATAGAAACCACCTTAAGCTAGGATCGTAGTTTTACAGAGCAATGTGTAGATAATTTGATAAACATCTGAGCATATTTGGTAAATACATGTACTTGAATGTTTTCAGGCCCGGATCCAGATCACCACGTACTGGTGGGGCTCTGGGAGGTGCCGAAATGTGTGTGTGTGTGTGTGGGGGGGGGGGGGGTACAAAATATATAACATAATTAGGGATTAGTTTGATGAGAATAATTCGTTCGGATAATTTCTTTTTCCTTGAAATATATATGTTGTGATATCTGACTAGAATCGCCTCGCCGAGGCGATTCTAATGAGCTGTCACAACATATATTTTAATCTAACCACTTGGATAAATTATCTCAAACTATCATCAGAACGCCTTTTTATTCAGGGGCATACAGATTATAAATAACACAGAGACCTAGATGGCGGGGCTGAAGCCCCAAGGCCCACCCCCTGGATCCGGGGCTGGTTTTACGTCCCATTATATATCCTACTGTTCACAAAAAGTAGGGACTCTTAAGCTATTAAAACATGATTGTGCCGCGGCCATTTTAAAAAAGAAGTCCTTTTGAGACGAAGTGTCGATATGACAAATTTTGACACTACCAGGACTCCTAAATTTCACATATCATAGTCAAATGCCATAATTCACTTTACAAGATGGATTTCGGTTTTGCTCAGTGTTAAAATGTCAAATTAATGCACACAAGCCAAACACGTCAAAATTCTCGGCGACTCGTCGCGATACCTGTACTTGAGAAAGACAAAAAATAAAAAATAATAAAAAATAATAAAAAAATATAATTAAAACGAAGCATGCAGTTCTTAAAAATGCGCTAAAAGCTTAGCTTCGCAGATTTTAAATGATTTATTTTTCACCGATGTCAAATTTTGGCCCTGATCCGGCCCAGCAGGCGTGCAGTGTTGAATCAACATTAAATCAACGTTGATTCAACATAATGATTGATTCATCGTTTGTGCCCGTGGACAATTGCCTTTAGATCACATGACAGGATATATCATCCAAACAAATATATGTTATATAATACCATTCGAGATGATTTTCATGTTTTTTTTGTGTGTGTTATTATTATTATTATTATTATTCTATGAACGCTGCAATTTTCAAGAACTGAATAGATCCAACTGTGTCTAATGTTAATATTTCGTATTCATGGTGCAAACAATTACTGATCCCCAAGCGCCGAGTCACATGACTAAATGTAAACAATGAACACTCACGTGATTTGTTGATATCAAGGAAACAGGAAGGTGGGTTTATTTTATCAAGTTTCTCTGTTCCTTATTAGCTGTCATCAGCTTTTTATTGATGTCGTTTCTCATTTTGTGTCACCTTATTACGGTGGTGAAGCCATGCGCCATAAAGATATGCAGCATTCGAGTTGATACTGGGCTCTGTACTTGTGTCTGTACACGCTACCTACAGTACATGCTCAATTTTATTGGTCTACTCGTTGCTTCTGTTGCAGAAGCATGGACCTGCTCAGCAGGCACATGGCGTTGAAATGACGTCGTACTGACGTCATTTCGACGTTATGTGCCCGCTGGGTTTGGTTTATCGCACAGAGTTTGTCCTACCTAGTTTGATTACTTGATTTTTAATGACCTCGAGCTTGGCTAACGTGCGAGATGGTACAAAGGCACCCTTAAAGGTAGTCCTGAAGCAAACCTCGTGAGGAAAACCCACAGCTGGACCGGAAACCTCGCTCCCGGACATCGCTACCGTTTTGACAGACTCATTGCCAGCCTGCCAGGAGGCACAGCTATGGTTCTGTTTCGCTGAGCCTCTTGGAAACTATCGTTACGAGAATTGGAACAACTACATCGCTACCCGCGGAGCCCGACTAGCTACGTACCTTTGCCGCACATGTTCAATTCCGGGTAGATGTAGGCCCACTGTGTAGGCCTATTAATTAGCGCCATCAAGTAGGCATATGACTGAGTGGTTGGCAATAGGACATCCTCACCGGCTTCACAGAGCGATTGTTTTATGCATATACGTGTGTGTTTGAAATATAGGCTTTTTGTGGGCATGTCACGACACTGAAAACACATTTTTCTGTGTTTAAACTCGATAGATCACACAT
The DNA here is from genome assembly GCA_963989385.1 of Ctena decussata. Lineage (NCBI taxonomy): Eukaryota > Metazoa > Mollusca > Bivalvia > Lucinida > Lucinidae > Ctena > Ctena decussata. The sequence continues at coordinate 38,581,418 of OZ022504.1, read as the reverse complement.
ATATTTATTCAATATCTATGACCGTTCCTGTAGCAGCGGGATCGTTAATTGATTTTTGAACACAGGCAAGGACTATGTTAGACCTTAGACTCAGCTAGGACTGCCTCTGTAGTAGCAGTGTAATCGGTGTGTGCGCTGTTTACATTTCAGCCATCAGTTTCATATTTATTTCCTGCATAAAACGGATGGACCTGACAGATGGGTTAAAATGTCCCAGTATGTACTGCTTTGATGGTACTTGTTATTGAAACTGTTCAAATACGTTTATTGTCCGATGCGGAAAGTTATTTCTTTTATGTAAATAAACGCAACGTCGAAGGTACTTGAAAATATTATATTTTAAAAAGTCTCCGATCTCCTGATATCATAATCCGCACCCCCCCCCCCCCCCCCCCGCGACACACACACCACACACACACCCTCCCACTTTGCACAACACGTCGACACGACTTTATATCTACGTATCTCATCGACGCCGTTCGTCGTGACTGAGATTTTTCCAAAGTACGGCCAACTCTCGATATCTCGAACACTGATATCTCAAAGTATCTTCTTATATTAAAGAACATATTTCCAATTTTTATTTACATTTCAACTCATGTTATCTCAAACTACTGATATCTCAAAGTAAATTTTCTGGTAACAGAAAATTTACTTTGAGATATCATTAGTTTGGGCTGCAGTTTTACTTCGAGAAATCGAGAGTTGGCTGTATTTTGACTACTTAGGGTGAACAGGCACGGTAATCTTTCAGGGAAAGCAACTCCACATTTTTTCTTTTCTCATTGCCGCCTTTCTCAGTGAGGGACAGCTATTAAAGGGAAGAATTTGCTTCCTGCTCCACTAGGACAATTTCTTTCCTTTTAGAGTTGAACCCATTTTGGATGGGCTTCGTCGTCCGGGAAAACAAACAGGAAGTCATAAAAGTTGTTCCCCTTTGTAAAATGGCAGAAAACAGTGGGGACATAATGTTGAATCAACGTTCGTAAAACGTTGATTCAACGTTGTGTGGCTTGGCTGTCGGGCGTTGTACCCGTACACCTATGGGGATACGCTACTAATTTCTGTATTAAATGTTTCTGTTTTTCAGTTGGACAAGCCCTTTTCTTCTCACAGTTTCCAAACAGCGAAGACGCAGGCCAGACTGTTGTTTTGTATGTAATACTCACGGGGGTAATACCAATTTGGCTACCTGTGCTTTCGACCGAGTAAGTCAATTACCATACATGCAAAAGTGGCTGTCGACCGAGACAATCGAGAGCAATATCGGCTCGGTCGACAGCCATTAACAATAGTACCATATACCGTTAATGGTAATGCTTGCGATCGTATTCTTGGTCGAAAGCCAGTTTGTATACAGTACTGACTCGGTCGAAAGCACAGGTAGCCAAATTGGTATTACCCCCGTGATACTGTACCATGTCAAATACTTGACCTTTGATTGAAATACTGTATTGGGCCGTTGATTTTTAAGTTTTTTAGGCAAATAGTAGGCCTAGCTGTTCAATGTAATGTAGATTGAATCTGATTCCGAGTCTTTTCTTACGTTTCTGCGGCTTTTCTCTATTGCGATAAATAAATAGCAGAATTCAAAATAAAGAGACACAGAAGATTGGGATTAACTGATTCTTAGCTGCTAGTGGCCGAAAATGTCGAATGAAAGCAGGCTTTTATCGTAAACTCCAGCAAAAGATTTAAAAAAAAAAAAAGCACCCCAACTACTTTATGTCGTGCGCATCGGCTCAGTCTGATAAATCTGTCCTGTTCGCGTTTGGACTGGAAATCCTTGAGAATCCGGAAAGTGAAAAGAGAAGACTGTGATCAGTCTGTTGCCGCAGAGATGTACATGCTAATTTGGGTATTAACTTTGTCTGTCTGTATTGCACATGGCTTACGTGACGCCCATAAAATTGTTGTGGGATACACAAGGTAAGAGAACACTCCAAAAATGTTCGAAAGTTACCCAGCATACCTTTAACGTATACTTAATACTGGGACAGGTAGGTCTGAGCAAATAGTGCAGATTCTGATCAGACTGCTCTTAGATTCTTCACTGTTTGCCATTCCATCTGTACCTCTTAGACGCATTTCTGCTCTGAAAAAAAGATTCAATTTTAGGTGTCCCAGTTTTTAGAATATTTACAGTATTCAGCGTCATGACGTGGCATCATCGTTGACTTAATGCCGTTTCAACGTTTTGTGCCATATGGAATGTCTTCTATAGAGCTCTGCTGTTTGGTTTTCAGGAAAGCAGATGACATAGATACAATGAGAGGAAACTTAGTACTGATATTGGCGTTGCTCTGGGACGTGTGTGACATTTCTGGTGGGACAAAACCACACATCATACTCATGGTGGCTGATGACCTGGTAATTACTTACTTTATTAACACGTTATTTATGATGTATCTTAAGCATTTAAATATTCATGGTATCAGTTATTTCTATATGCTGTATCTTAAGCATTTAAATATTCATGGTATCAGTTATTTCTATATGATGTATTTTAAGCATTTAAATGTTCAAGGTATCAGTTAATTTCTATATGATGTATTTTAAGCATTTAAATATTCATGGTATCAGTTATTTCTATATGATGTATTTTAAGCATTTAAATATTCATGGTATCAATTATTTCTAAAACCGATGAACAGACTCGGTGCCAGGAGATGCAGCATTGGAGTCGTTCCTCTGAACCTCACAACAAACATATTTGAGCCACGACACGAGAAAATCAACTAAGTGGTTGTGCGCCCAGCGTAGACTCAGATTAACATGGGCATCCGCCGCCCAGTTTGATCAGACTCTTCGTTGGGTGCTCAAATGGTAGCTAAGGGTCTAAGCTACCTCCGTGCGGACAGCGAAGGCTCTGATCAGACTGGGCGGATGCCCAGGGAGTCTGCGCTGGGCGCACGCCCACTTTGCTGGTTTTCTCGTGTCGCGGCTCATTTCTAAAAATGGATTCAAGTTGTAAAGCACTGTATGTTTACAAAACGAACTAAGATAATAATACAATACAATATAATAAAATAATAACACTGAAAAAATGAAAATGATAATAATAATAAAAGGTAGCCCAGCGGGCACGCAACATCGTCACGTTCATAGGCCTACAACGTAGTTCCAACGTTTTTTGTCCGCTGTTGGACTTTTGGATGCTCAGAACAAATAGTGTCTGTTAATTTTGTACGTTTGTGTAATATTAGTATGGGAATTTCACTCGTCAAGGTAAATGAGTACACCTCCATGTTTTTTCGCCATTTTAACTAAGGGGAACAACTTTTGTGACATTCAGTATGCTTCATTGGAGGACGAAGCCCTTTTTGAAGTAAAGAATTTGCATTCCCAGAGCTCTAGATAAGAGGGGTATTTGATGATAATTTAGGGATAATTTTTTTTTATTTCTCATTGAAACCATATGTTGTGACCCCTCATCTGAACCGTCTCGTCGAGACGGTTCAGATGAGGGGTCACAACATATGTTTTTATGCAGAATTAAGAAAAATTATCCCTAATTATCACAAAATACTCCCTCTTATCTAGGGCTCTGATTCCATAGGAGCCGAATTGTTTCCTTTAAGAGTAACTCTATTGAAATTGAAAAGAGAGGCAAATTGAAAATGACGGTGTTGCTTCCCCTTAAAGTGTACTCATTTACCTTAAGATATCGTTTTGGTTTAAACAATATTTTATTAATCAATTCATATTATGTAATTTACAATCTCAAGTATCAGGATCTGACAGTAAGCTATAAGCTTATAGTGGTCATCTCCTGAAGATATCGTTTTGGTACTCGATGAACCTGACGCAGGCTAGAATGTGCACAATGCATGTTGGTCTGGATTTGCTTTGTTCACACAGGCACTTATACATATTTTATCGCATATTGGCTCTGTCAAAACTACTAGATCTATATTTTTAGGGTTGGAACGACGTTGGATTTCACGGCTCCGAGATTAAGACGCCATACATAGACAATCTGGCATATGAAGGAGTGATCCTGAATAATTATTATGTTTCCCCAATCTGCACCCCGACTAGGGGCGCTCTCATGACAGGGAGACACCCCATACATCTAGGTAAGTAGATAAGGGCCGTCCATAAGAAACAATCATTATTATGCTGTTACAAGTTTACAGCATGTTCAGACAGCGAAGATTCAGACCAGACTGCATATTGCGCAGTCAGTACGCAGTCTGATCAGGGTCTTGGCTGTTCACTAGATTGATTTCTCTGGGATTAGATTTCTCAATATCTATATAATAAGTAGCCGCGACACGACAAAACAAACAAAGGGGAATGTGCGCCCTTCGAAGACTCAGATCAGCCTGGGTATCCGCCCAGTCGGATCAGAGTCTTTGCTGTGCGCCTAGAGGGTAGCGAAAGGTCTAGGCTAGCTCCATGCCGACAGAGAGGCCTCTAATCAGACTGAGTGGATGCCCAGACTCATCTGATTCTTGCCGGGCCGCGTAGCGCAATCGGTAGGGCACCTGACTCACAAGTCAGAAGTCCTGGGTTCGAAACCCGGTCTGGCCACATACTTTCGTTATTCCTTCCGCTGATTCAAGAAAGGCATTTATCAGTTACTGGCGAAAGTATGTGCACTTAGTACTGGTTAACCGCTTAGGAGGTCTAAGTCTGCCCAGGAATAGTGTGGTAAGGGTAACTGACCGTCCCGACATGACCATAGCTGTTTACCGTGGACGTTAAGCATCAAATCATTCAATCAATCAATCAGTCAATCAATCAATCAATCAATCAATCAATCATCTGATTCTTCGCGGGGCGCACATGCCCTTTGTTGTTTTTGACGTGTCGCGGCTCATATGTTGTTGAAGAAAATAGGATAGACTCTGATAATACTGCATTGATGGAGATGCTGATCTGAGTTGTGGCTGTGTGCACATGAGGTAAGCTCCCTCATCCTGTACCATTTGTCATATATCGGAGGACACAGAACGTCTAAACGTTAAATTAACGTAGATACAACATTGTTTGAACACATTGTTTCCTGCTGGATTTTTTTCCTTGGATGTTGGATGGAAAACTTGCGATTTTACGGCCTTTTTAACAGTATTTCAGTCACATCAGAGCGATGAGAGGGTGATTATGAAAGGCTGTGTGCAATGGAACTCCGTTAGTTGCAAAGATTTTTCGTCTCCAGCAGGAATCGAGCCCGGTAGACCAGCACTTAGCCCCTGAGCTACATCTTCACAAGCAAAGGATACTAAATCTACTGTGTTCAAGTGGATTTAATACTACCATTGGCTCGGGAAGATGACTGAGCTACCGAGGCTCCCGTGTTTGAATGAAGAAACAATATAAGGTTTAGAGGTATTTTTCAGAGGTTATCAGAACTTAAGCTGAGTCAACAAATTAGAAAACCGATGAGCATCAACTCGCCCTGTCTGCGTATCATATTCACTAGTGATATGGGCTTGCATGTGATATTTAAAACTGAGACCCCGCTGGCTGAAAACGAAAGAGAAATCAGTATAAAACCTAGACCGGTCTGCGTATCCAGAGTATAAGGTGAATGGCTACACTCTCAAGAGCAGTTGTTTTGCCATTTTCTTAATTGCCTCCCCTCCATTCTATTTGAGACCCCCGCCCACCCCAGCAGAGAGAGTGCCACTTAAAGATATCTGCTACATCGTTACTGTAGTCTCTCATCCTGCAAACCCGAAGTGCACAATTTGCACAAGCTCATAATTATCGAGAGAGGGTATACCAAGTAGCAATAGGTATAGATTAGACGCTCAACGAATCCTTGGGTACATTTCCATGTTGTTCCGCCATTTTTACAAAGGGGAAGAGTTTCGTGACTTCCTGTTTGCTTACCTGGAGGAAGAAGCCTTTTCAAAAAGAGGTTCTTCTCTTAAAAGTGAGAATTTGCTCCTGGAGGAGAAAATTCTTTCTTTAAGAGTTGATTCCCAGTGGACAGAGAAGCAAACATGAAAATGGCGGAGTTGCTTCCCTGAAATTGTATCCGTTCACCTTAAAAGAATGGAGTGTTTGACATGCGCATACTTAATTGGAAAATATACACTACAGTTTAATTTTCGCGTTTTTTGTGAGTGCAGTTTTGCGAGAATGTAGCTATTGCAAAATGCTTATGGCCCATATCAGTCCAATAAAACATTATTAGAATCTCAAATTCAAAACTTTGCGAATATTTCTTTTAAGATGTGTGGGTTAACCTCCATGTTTTCGGCATTTTTACAAAAGGAGACAACTTATGCCCCTTCCTGTTTGCTCTTCTGGACAACATAGCACTTCCAAATGGGCTGCTGTAAAAGGAAAGCATTTGCGTCAAGAGGAGAAAATTCTTTTCTTATGAGATCACCTGCATTGGGACGGGTCATAAAGAAAAAATAAAGGTTGAGTTACTTTCTGTGTAAGTGTACCCATACTCCTTTACACTAAATCGCGAAAATTGCGAAAATTGGCACTCGCAAAAATAACACGATTTACAGTATACAGTCTAAAAGTGAATCCCATTTATTATTTCTTACATGCAGAGGTACGAAAACTTTGTTCATGTATAGACTGTTGTTTACTTAAGGTTTGCAGCATGGAGTTATAGGCGCGGCCTATCCCTGGGGTCTACCCCTAGATCACACAACAATGGCACAATATTTGAAAGGGTTAGGATATTCAACACACGCTGTTGGAAAGGTATCTGTTGCATGCTGCCTTAGATTTAGTGAGCATACATGATCATCTGTCCAAAATGGGCGACTCATTGAAAAAATCAGAAAAGTCTGCTTCACTGGATGAAGATGTTAAGGCCTGGTCGATTTCAGCTTAACTGAATTTGACATCTGGTTTGAGCTCTATAACTATACTTGAAACCATTAAAAACGCAACTTTTTACTTGTCATATATTCAGATTAAAAGTAATGCCACAAGGATATAATATACTTCATGTAATCTGCCTTTCGTCCAGCAAGATTTTAGCAACAGTTTAGCTTAGGTCGATTTGTCTGAGAAAATTTGTGAGAAAAAATGATAAAAGCAACAAATTTCAATTTCAAGTATTCAGGAAATTAAGATTCAGTCTAATTTTATTGAAAAGATCTTTAGTATGATGCCTGAAATTTGAAAACAACGCAAAAACTAAAATTATACTGCGGGTGCGGTTTTAAAGATTTTGACATTATACCAATTTTTCGTAAAATTTTCACACGTTTTGAGAACATTGCACATTTCATTTGAGGCCCGAATAATAGGTTTTTGAGAAAAAGACACATGAAATCTTGCCAAACACTTTTCATTGGTATCAGTATTTGTCAACAAAAAATCGCTCCCTTTATAAGCACTTCCGGTTTGAAGGCGCAAACTTTCGTCGGCATTTACGCGGGCGGTAGTTCTGGAATTTTAAAGAAAACAACAACCCTGCAGAGACTTTGGACCGTTATTGGAAACATCGAGAAAATTAGCCAAAATGAGCCAGTGAAAATGTTACATGGAAGCATTCATTAAACTTCAATTTCGCTTTAGCCTCAATAAAAGTCGGAGTTACGTCCCTTTATATACAGATGCAGTCCTCATTAATTGGACCGTTGTCAGCATTCCGACAATACTGCTGTTATAACCTAGTGTGATAAACACCCTGTTTTCTTGATAAAGGAGTTTTTCTGTCATAAATCCCTAAGTGGGCCAAAATCAGAAAGTTGCGTTTTTACTGGCTTCAAGTATATATTTAGTACTGGGTTGTAGACGCAGGAATAAATCTATAATGATTTTGTAGGTGGGGAATGGGACTTGCAGATTGATGAACTGACGTTAACTATGTTAGGCAGTGGTGAAAAATTCACCTAGAAAACTACTAGTATGAGCCCATATTGGACATCACACTGCATCTCGTTGTCATTTTAGAGTTGCACCAAGGCGAAGTGCCGCCAGAGTTTTGAAAAGCAGCAGCATTTTAAGGTGGAACGGCTCTATTTTAGGAGAAGTACCTCTGTCAAAAAGTTTAGATTTTGCTTCCCTTCTCATTAGGGGCCAACTCTTAAAGGAAAAAATTTGCTCCTGTAGGAGCAGATTCTATCCATTTAGAATTGGTCCCTACTTCTCAGTAGGGGCCAACTCTTAAAGGAAAGAATTGGCTCCTTCAGGAGCAAATTCTATCTATTTAGAGTTGGTCGCTATTTACCTGCTCTTTCCTTTAAGAGTAGGCTCCAGTTTTTGAAATGGCTGTATCATCCCCAGGGAAGCAAACAAGGAGTCACAAAAGTTATACCTCTATGTAAAATGCCGGAAAATCTTGCCATTCACCTTGAAATTTCTTAGACTTTTATTTCCAGCGGGCACACAATGTTGAAACAATGTCGCTTTCACATAAAAAATACCATATAGACGTTGAAACAAAGTCGCTGCGGCATCAAACAATGCCATCAACGTCGAAACATTGTTGCATCAAACAAATATCATCAACTTTGAAACAGTGACGCTGCAGCAATCAATTAATACCACCAGCATTGAAATAATTTCGCTGTAGAATCATATAGTGTCATATCAGCCTTGAAACAAAGTCGCTGGAGCATCAGATAATTTCATATCAACGTTGACTCAGTGGCGCAAAAAAACGTTGACTTACTGGCGCAGAACCATCAAACACATACATCAATATCGATACAATGTTGCCCCAGTTTCATCAACGGCGAGGCAATGACGCCGCAGCATCATATAATGTCAGATGAAGTTTAAAACTATGTTGCTGTAGTAACATAGATAATGTTACATTAACGTTGAAACAATGCTACTCCAGCATCAGATATCGTACCAACGTTGAAACAATGGCACTGCAAAATCAAAGAATAACATAAATGTCGAAATGATGTCGTTGCAGTATTAAAAATGTCATGAACTTACTTAAGCAATAATGTCGCCTTTGCACATATGTCAAATCAACGTTGAAACAATGTTGCTTCATTCCTCATAAGAAGTTTGAAAGCTCGGCATAAATGCCTCGTGCTCAAACTCATATTCCTCGGGACCCAGCAAATGTTAATGCATGAAAAAAAAACATGTATGAGACCTATATTGTTTCACAGGTTTTGGCCGCTGGAATTTCCTTTGAGCAGTTTTAGTCAAACCTTTATATTCAATCACTTTTACGGTGAAGGGCTTCCTCTAAGATATACTTTATTATCATCGTTTTACCATGCTCTAATAACAGGGTTGCAGCATTTCGTCATAGGCGCCCCTGAACCATGGGGTCTTCCTTTAAATCATACAACCATGGGTCAACATTTCAAACGCCTAGGCTACGCAACACATATGGTTGGAAAGGTGAGACATAATGCTGCATAATTGCTGTCGTTCTGTACAATGCTTAGAGCCTTTGCAGGGGTGTGGTATACTTGGATTTTTAAGGTTGATCGGGTGTAGCCTAAATTCGCACAATTTTAAAACGCAAGCACTCTGGGAGTGCCCGTGCTGTTGAATATGCCTAACTCAGAATTTAATAACTTGAGAATAGTTATTTTTTGAGAGAATCTGGAGTATCTGTTGAAATGATAATAAAATGAGCCGCGACACGACAAAACCAACAATGTGGTTGTGCGCCCAGCGCAGACGCAGATCAGTCTGGGCATCCGCCCAGTCTGATCAGAGTCTTCGCTGTCCGCATGGAGGTAGCTTAGACCCTCAGCTACTCTTTCAGCACTTGACAAAGAGTCTGGTCAAACTGGGCGGATGCACTGGCTGATCTGAGTATGCGCCGGGCGTACAACCAGATTGCTGGTTTTGTCGTGTCGCGGCTCAATTATCAGTTTGTAATGTCATCGGAAAATTGGCTTACCATGGACAACGTTGTATGCAATTCGTGTAAACAATATTTTATTCAAAATACTGAACAAATACAAACAATACAATTTCACAACAATATAACTCAATACAGTATAATGTATGCCATTGCAGACATGACCGATGAGGGTCAGTTTATATTGACCTCAAAGTGACGCCATCAAACATTCATTCTGCCAAGATACTATGCAGAGTTGTTCCACATTTGCTATGGTAACGTTCTATGACGTCATTAGTATCTGCTTGTACAAACAGCTTTTGTAATGCTCCTCCGGCTCGATTTATAAGTGAGATGCTACCTGAAATTCATAAAAAGGATACGTGTGATTTTCTCAACAAACCTGTAATCCACTCTCAAAAATTTAAAAGATTTCTGTTGCCTTTGGTCATTGTTTTCTCATCGAGCAGTTTTTTTTACCGAATTTATTAGTAGGATGAGCCATCTTAACCGTGACAGACATTGTCATTTAGGCCACGCCCGGTCAAAGTAAAAATTGAGATATAACAATACACACCTTTACAACACATCACCGGCTTTAATGCAAAAATGAAAATAGATGAATTTGCAAACAGCGTAGATTCAGAAGCAGCTCACCATGAACCGCCTCATCCGCATCTACACTGTTTGCTCTCTAGTCTTTGAATTCTCGATATGAAGTAGCGTGGAAGAAATATTTTTTGGAAATTTTGTAGACGTAAATTTTCTCCTCTGCTTTGTGTGCGCTTTTAGGGTTAAACAAATGGGCAAGTTGATTTTGCTACCGGGCGGTTCTCAAAATTCACTGGCGGAATGACACCTTCATTGAGGTCCTGATCAGAATTCTTCCTTAGAAATGGCAGTAACACCTGAAACACGCTTTCTCAAACATTTTTCCTCAGTAATTTGATTCCGTGTTATACAGGGGTTTTATTTTGGAACACTGTAATATAAAGGAACAGTCTGATCTTAATCAGCACTGATGTTCAAGCGTTTTTCTCAATTGAGAGTTCTATTACGGTACCGGAACTTTGCGAAATTTAAAAAAAATCTGATTTTCTGTTAACGTGATGTCAAGAACATACAAAACTAAGGAAAACGGTGATTTTTTTTAGGCGCAGCCTCGTATAATATCTATATTGTTCCACATTTCACAAGATTTCATTGGTCAAATAACTCGTATGTCAAAATTTAGCCAATAATATTAGGACAATGAATATTCAATCTTCGTTTTTTTCTCGTCGCACGGCACTGTGAATACTAGCACTCTGTCTTATATTAATTCAAAGTGTTTCTCTTGTTGTAATTTTACAATAGAAATGTTATCAAAAACAGACGCAGACATTCAAAACTTTCTTTTTATCGTAGTAGATCTACTTTCGATTTCTGCTTTCGGTTTAATACCCACAAACATGTTGATAACTATTTTGAAATCAGGTCAATTTCAAGATTGACCGCGGTCCATTTTGGAATTCAAGCCATTCATCCTATTAATTAAAGTTCAAAAGAAAACAGCATAAAGAATGCGGTTGTGTAATTGCAGTGCGCGTATTTTAGGCGGATCGTCAGCTTTATTTGTAAAATAAAGACAAGTCTTCACACTTTTTGATGTATAAGATTGCAGAAAATAAAGATATGAATTTTATTAAATAATTAATAAGAATATAAGTGATTAAAACAAGGAAATTACTATTTATTACATGTAAAGTCTCATAGGCGGAAAATCTTATGCCCCATCTGTGTAACGTCTCGCCGATTATCGGAACATAACGCGTTACCTGAGCGGTACACGCATGCGCAGAGACAATGAGAAAAAGATCTATTGGACAGCTCAATCTTGAGATAGGTCTTTGTCGCTACCCAGTGTCATAATTACGGTTGTGGGTGCCTACCGACATAGCTTACTTATTCATGAAAGTTATTGTCAAATCTTCAACTAGAGACATATAACAGAACATACTTCCATTTAATCTGTGCCGATTCTTTTTTTAAAGATTTTTCTTGTTTTACATAAAACTTATTGAAAATATTGGCTTACAGGTACATGTAATAGCTTTCATATTAGTTTCGTTATGCCCTGAAACTCCTAATATAAGCCTGAGAGTTGGCAGCGTTTTAGGTACTGGTTGAGGGTCGATGCCGGGTCCGCCAGTAATTCCAGAGACATGGTCACGTAGTAAAATCAACTTAATAAAAAGAACCTCTGACAGTATGAATGCGAATTGGCCCGAGTCTCAGCATACATCTCATAATGTGTATTATGATAGTAATACATGCAAGTTTTGTCAACAAATATTGACATTACAGCTGTCAGAGGTCCTTTAAGGCTAATTAACCTACAGAAGACGTTCAGTCTGAGGGTACAGGGTTTGCTTTAGATGTGTGCTTTATATCATTTTCTATCATGCTATCATAACAGGTTTGCAGCATTACGTCATATCTGCTCCAGAGCCATGGGGACTTCCATTAAATCATACAACCATGGGTCAACATTTCAAACGACTTGGCTACTCAACACATATAGTAGGAAAGGTGAGACATAATGCTGCACAGCTGCTGTCATTTTGTAGAGCGCTTAGAGTTTGTAGGCGTATTACAGATTTTCACAAAACAAAATATAAGGTGGCTTTTTAGGGTTATTCAGAGAGAAGTTTTCATTTTTCAACAAAAACATATGTTGTGACCCATCGTTAGAACCGTCTCGGTGAGACGGTCAACCGAGGGGTCACAACATTTATTCAAATTTCTGGAGAATGTATCCTGGTTCTTTGGTTTAGATGAAAAACAAGCCCTTGTGTCTTTGACCATGCGTAACATCCGTATATTATACATTGTTTCTCCTGAAACAGAAAGAAAGATAGAAAATCCGACATAGCAGAAAGACATACATGCTCTAACTGTCTTTGACACTGGAATGTATCAAAGATGCAAGATAAAAGAATCTTGCCACCACCTTTAGCAGCATATATTCAAGTTCCAAAGCATTGTTTAGGACAACTGCTGTCATGACAACGATGCATTAAATTTATAGGTATGGTCTCTATTTTTTTTCAAATCTTCATGAATAGTTTTCCTAAATCTGTAGTAGCCACTTAATTTTTGCAATTCTTTTCATGAATTGTTGCTCCAAACAAACAACAAAGATTAATCACCGCTTGTAGTAAAGAGCTTTTTGCGAAATTTGTTAAACTAAAAAATTGACATCTATCATTAGAAATATAGTGTTATGTGAGCTATATGTAGTTTACGGCGAAGGGGTAAAGCCTCGTTTACACAGGCAAAGTTTCTGTGACAAAGAAGGTTTGGCATAGAAAAATTTGCTCGTGTGAATGAAAAAATATGCCTTTATTTTCATTGCAAAATTTATATGATAAAGTTTCAATGACAAACAAAGTTTGTCCGTGTGAACAGAAAATTTGCCATAGAATAAGTAACAAAGAAACTAGCTATGGAGATGAACACAGGAAACTTTAGTCATAATCAAATCAGTTTGATTTTCAAGTATCAATCTTTATGAAAACATGAAACATTTTTCTTTAACAAATACTTTGCTCCCTGTAAACGCAAAGTGTTTGCCGAACTTTCTTTGTTACAGTTTCTGTGACAAAGTGACTTTGGTCGTGTGAACGAGGCATTACTGTCAATGTGTGGCGTCATTCGCATAGTTTTTTAATACATCTATATTTGATATCTAAAGAATGAGTTAATATTTAACTTATTTAGTAATAATAATAATTTAATACTAAGCGCCAGAAAGGCAGATGACAAATTTATGTCTGCGAAATTTAAAAGCTATAGGCAAATTTAAAATCTAGTAGGCAAGCAGTATAGATCCAGCTGAGGCGGCTCATGATGAGCCGCCTCAGCTGGTCCTGCACTGTTTGCGAATTCAGCTGTTTTCTTTTTTAGCGCTTTAAAAGAGGATGCTTTATGTGTTAATGGGGATGATAGATAGCTTCTTTTGTATCAGTTTCGCGACAGCTTTTTGTTTACATAACTTTCTGAAGAATAAAATGGTTTGGCTTAATGACAGATAAATAAGATTTTTGTTTACATAAATTTCTGAAGAATAAAATAAGTTGGCTTAATGACAGATAAGATTTTTGTTTACATAACTTTCTGAAGAATAAAATGGTTTGGCTCAATGACAGATAAGAATTTTGTTTACATAACTTTCTGAAGAATAAAGACTTGAAGATTTTTGTTTACATAACTTTCTGAAGAATAAAATAAGTTGGCTTAATGACAGATAAATAACTTTCTGAAGAATAAAATAAGTTGGCTTAATGACAGATAAGATTTTTGTTTACATAACTTTCTGAAGAATAAAATGGTTTGGCTCAATGACAGATATGTCAGAATTTTGTTTACATAACTTTCTGAAGAATACAATGGTTTGGCTTAATGACAGATAAGATTTTTGTGTACATAGCTTTCTGAAGAATAAAATGGTTTAGCTTAATGACAGATAAGACTTGAAGATTTTTGTTTACATAACTTTCTGAAGAATAAAATGGTTTAGCTTAGTGACAGATAAGATTTTTGTTTACATAACTTTCTGAAGAATAAAATGGTTTGGCTCAATGACAGATATGTCAGATTTTTGTTTACATAACTTTCTGAAGAATAAAATAAGTTGGCTTAATGACAGATAAGATTTTTGTTTACATAACTTTCTGAAGAATAAAATGGTTTGGCTCAATGACAGATAAGAATTTTGTTTACATAACTTTCTGAAGAATAAAGACTTGAAGATTTTTGTTTACATAACTTTCTGAAGAATAAAATAAGTTGGCTTAATGACAGATAAATAACTTTCTGAAGAATAAAATAAGTTGGCTTAATGACATATAAGATTTTTGTTTACATAACTTTCTGAAGAATAAAATGGTTTGGCTCAATGACAGATATGTCAGAATTTTGTTTACATAACTTTCTGAAGAATAAAATGGTTTAGCTTAATGACAGATAAGACTTGAAGATTTTTGTTTACATAACTTTCTGAAGAATAAAATGGTTTAGCTTAGTGACAGATAAGATTTTTGTTTACATAACTTTCTGAAGAACAAACTGGTTTAGCTTAATGACAGATAACCAAATGTTGTTTGTGAATATGATTGGTACAGGTAATGGGCTTGACGTGCTGTATGCACCAATGCAGATACTTGGGGCACGTAAGAGCTTTGTTTTTACATTTCAGCATACCAGAAGCACAGCTAAAATATGGTGTACTAGCAAACATGTTTTATACTAGCAAACACGTTTTATCCCCTTTGACACAGCTTCGAAAAATACTGAAATTTCTTCAAATAATGACTTATCAAAAGGTGATAAAACGTGTTTGGCAGTAGTTAGCGGTGTTTCTGGATAGACTGAGATGTGGACCAAAGCCCTCTATGTTCACCAATACCGCATATATACGAATTTGAAATGCAGCGCTATTTAATCCATTTCTGCCCAGTGGACTCTTCTTTTCCTATAAACTGGATTAATCCATTCATCAATTAAGGGGTGTCTGGTTTAGTTAATTTTATTATTTTTATCATATTTTAAGCAGAAATTTGTCTTGTGCAAATAGTGTAGACCCTGATCAGACGCCGCATTTGCGGCAGCTGATCTGGGTCTGCACTCTTTGCCAATGTTCCTTATATGGGACCTTAGGCATAAATGGGTTGAACAAAGATCAGACTGCTTTTTGCGACACTTTTAATACGACCGTTTTGAAAAAACGGACGTATTATGTCGTGGCGCTGTCCGTTCGTCCGTCTGTCCGTCCGTCCGTAAACATTCCTGTGCGCGCCATAGCTCAGTAACCGTTTGGGATATATTCATGATATTTGGTAGGAATATGTATTAGGTTAGGGGAACCTGTCGCGTACAAAAATGTTTGCTCCCCGTTCCTTAGTTTCCAAGTTATGCCCCTTTGATTAATTTTTCCCTGCAAGTCTTGTACGCTCCATAACTAGATAACCCTTTGGGATATCTTCCTGAAATTTCATAGCAATGTGTATGAAGTCCCAACGATGTGTCGCGCACAACAATGGCTGCTCTCCCTTTCTTCGTTTTAGAGTTACATCCCTTTCATTAGTTCTTGTAGGCTATTTTTGTGTATACTTACCTTGTGCATACCTTAACTTGGTAACCGTTTGGAATATCACGATGAAATTGTATAACAATGTGCATGATCACAAGACAGTGTGTCACATATAAGAATGGTTGCTCCCCTTTCTTAATTTTGGAGTATTCTCCCTTTGATTAGTATTTTAGGCGTTTCTCATTCACTCCATATCTCCTTAACCTTTTGAAATGTTAGAATGAAACTTTGTAGGAATGTGTATAATAATGAGGCAATGTATCCTGAGCAAGAACCACAACTCTGGCTTACTTACTGAATTACCTGCCCTTGCATAAATATCCTGTTTACTCTGTAACATTTCAACTGTTTAAATGGTGATGACAAGGGAAAGTAGTAGAACCAAGAATGGTATATCTAGTATATTCAGTTTATGCCCCTTGACTTGATATACAAACAGTATTTGATAATGTTGAATATTTAGATAATGTTGCAGTCATTTATTATAGAGTGGTTGCCTCTGTTTGTCTGCCTGTCTATCCTTTTGTAAACAGTCTTGTTCATTCTGTAATTCTTTTATGCCATTTAAACGGGCGTATTATGCGCCGCTTGCGAAGCCCTTGTTCAACTTGCAATACAGTTTGGGTCTAGTTTGATCGGAGCCTTTGTTATACACAAGACATCATAACTGTAATCTTTCCAAACAGTGGCACCTGGGATACTTCAAAACAGACTACCTGCCCACAAACCGTGGGTTCGACACCCATTTTGGCTACTGGAACGGAAAAGAGGATTATTTCAATCATCTTGACATTGAGGTAAGTCAGACATATTTTATATTGAAATGTTATTTTTCATTTTTAGCAGTGCGGACTTGAGTCTAGATAGAGAAGGTATTTTTGATAATTTAGATACAGGTTTTCTTTTCTCGCTGTATGAATTCCAGTTTAGTAAAATTGTATGGTGGCATCTGGTTAAACGCTTCATCGGCAATTACGAGACGTTTGCATTTTGACAAAAGATTTGAATTTGTTCTTATTTTTATGTTTATTTGCGCTTCCCAATGGCATTTCAAACGTTAGTGAAGTTTCGACTATTTGTGAAGCGTTCACTTGACTTTCTTTTGACAGAGGTGCCCGCAAAACAACAACCAAAACTTCACTTTTCCGAATATTCACATTTGAGCGGACAGCAAGCGCTGTGATTAAACTTCGATTTTGCGCAGATGAACTGAGTCTTGACTGCTCTACGTCTAACGTCCATTTTATATCACATGCACCAAAACATTAGGTCCATTTACTATATTTAGCGTGCCAAGCGTAAACTATGAAAAACCTGCTTTTACGGGTGTTTTCGTTAACAAGGGCATTACTGCCAGTGTCTATACGCAAAAACGCAGGTGCCTATTGAAATTTTGTCAAATTGACAAATTTCAACAGGCACTAGCGTATTTGCATTCTGAAATGATTTGAATTTGGGCAAAATTTCAATGCAAACTGCCAAGCGAAATCATTACGGGATAAACCACTTGATTCCCTCTGAAGGAGTATAAAAACCTGATTTTGCGTATCATGTAATTGCATCTAGATGGATGTACGCCCCTGTTTAATGTGCTGATGGGCTGTCAAACGGTGTAAACTCGGACTGGACCTCTCCTTTATGGGTCTTGTCTGTTTGTGCAGACACTGCTGTCGTTAGATAACTCACAACATATAAGGGCTATTCCAGATAAAGTACCTCCCGTGGCAGGACCGGAGCTTTTTGTGAGGGGTACCACCAAGGAAATCAGTTACATTTACAGTGAGCAATAATAGTATTTTTGTCTCTTTAAGCCCCCACCACCACAACTTTAATTGGTTTCTGGTCCTGCCCCAGGATGAATTTTTCCTGGAAAAGCCCTAAGACTGGTGACATACCCGTGACATATTCCACGGAGACCACGGTGAGGGATAAAGCCCATATTTAAATCCAGGCGTCGAGGTTATAAAACTTGGGTACTTTCTTAAACTCAAAATAAAGCACACTGAAGGCTGCTTCCGAGCATGTGCTCGTAAGCAGCCGATCAGTGTGCTTTAGTTTGAGTTTGAGATTATACTCAAGTTTTATAACCTTGGACCCTGGTATCATATGTATAGGTTTAAGCATAACTCAGATTTTCTGCTTGTTAATACTACAGTAATAGCTTTATAGACTTAGTTTCTAGTGCTGCTTAGACTTAGTTTTAGTGCTGCACCACACACTAAAACAAAATCACCAGACTTGACCGTTATAATCATATCCCTATAATGGCTGTGGAATCACGCAGGTTAAACGTATCTTCGTGAGTATAAAACTCGGTACTCTCTCGCGGGTACTTTTAAACTTGTAAAAGGATAGCTATAGATAGATAGAATATCTAGGGTCGCTATTGTTACTTAATTTTTACAGGTTTACGAGGGGTTGGATTTTAGACGAGGGATGGCAGTGGTAAACAAGACCGGGTATTCTACTGAGATGTATAGTGAAGAGGCAAGGAAAATAATTGAGGCACACAATACCTCAGAGGTAAAATTGGGCCTTGACACGAACACACAAAGCCTCAGAACAGCCTGCGCATTCGCACAGTCTGATCAGAGCCATTGCTGTTCGCACATACCAAAATCTAAAGAATCTACAGACATAAATGAAGACTGTTGCTAGACAAAAAAAGGTTCATAGACTGGATTGAGTGATGACTATTCGCAAACACATTAAACTCCCTGATGTCGAAAATATAAGGATTCCTGGTCGTTTTGTTTCTTTAGTTGAGCCGATACATTGTACATGACAAAACCAACAAAGTGGCATGTGCGCCCAGCAAAGACTCAGATCAGCCTGGGCATCCACCCAATCTGTTCGGAGTCTTCACTGTCAGCATTGGGGTAGCTTAGACTCTTAGCTACCTTTTTAGCGCACAGCGAAGACTCAGATACCCAGACTGATCTGAGTCTATGTTAGGCGCACACATGCCACTTCGTTGGTGTTGTCATGACACGAACGGCTCAATTTTTGTCTCGAGCCGCATAAAATTATCTTCAGAACACAAGCTGTTATATTTTTGCCACAAAGTAATTTTGGTCTCTCATATTAGATACTTGACCTGATCCTCCGTATCAAGTCACAGGATCGCACGAGACACTTGCATCGAGTATGATCCGACATTCTGGGCACATTCAAGAAACGTAATACAGATCGTCATGTCAGGGTATTGTAGTGATGAGTTGTTTTATGCCTTTTTATTCATTTAGTCAGACGTCAAGTGAAGAAACGTAAAAAAATAATCAATTATAATTGAGCCGCGACACGACAAAACCAACAAAGTGGCATGAGCGCCCAGCGAACACTCGGATCAGCCTGGGCATCGCTATGCGCTTGAAAGGTAGTTAATGATCTTAGCTACCTCCATGCCGACAGCAAAGAATCTGATCAGAATGGGCGGATGCCCATGCTGATCTGAGCCTTCGCTGGACGCACATGGCACTTTGTTGGTTTTGTCGTGAAAAAAAACCAAGCTTCATCTGTAAATAGTTAGTCTAAGTTCGAGTCGTATATATGTAAAGCCATATTTTATCCACATTTTTGCTTTGAAAAATAAAAATAACAATAAAAACTGTTGAAACCAACCACCATGCCTTTTGATTTGAACTATTTGTTTTATTTCCTAGCCATTGTTTCTGTATATGGCTTACCAAGCAGTTCACGCGGGGAATGGACACGATCCTATACAGGCGCCGCAGGAATATATTGACAGATTTCCTTATATAACTAACGAAAAGAGGAGAAAGTTTGCAGGTACATATCTAGAATCTATAATAAGCAATTTGTGGCCCATAGAATGAATAACTTATAATTTGTGGTTAAATGCAGTTAATTTTGTGCTAGTCTGACTGTTGCCTGTATTAAATTTCATGTGATAACATTTTGCTTTCCTGGCATCTAATTTACGATTTACTGTTTGCTAAAGTAGGCTACTGTCATAATGTAAATAGTAGTAACTAGCATAACCTGATATTCTTACGTGGTAAAGGCCCCTTTGTTCTCTCATTGGTGCAAATATACAAACACAACCTATCATAAACATTGGTTCTACCATCCTGTTTGTTTACAAGATGCCGGTTGATAGGTATTTCATTAAACTGCTTAAAAGTAGTGGGGACATATATTTTTTCTTCTTTTTCTTCCCACAAAATACTGTTGAGTGTTGTACTTCACTGTTACAGTGAACGAGAACCTACGTTCCCTACATTGAATTTCTTCCATAAAGTTTATGATTTCGTGGTATTTCAGCTAATATACTGCCTTTTTCTGCTTGACGCGCGTCCCTTCCTAGAATGCCCGTGAGGGTGTGAGGCAGTATATGGAGATAGATAGATAGATAGATTAGATAGATTAGATAGATACAGATAGATAGATTTTGGTTGCCAACTAATGGGACCCAAAAATGTTCAACACTTTTTTATGAGAAACTGAAGAATGTTTCAGTTGTTTAAATATGGCCAAACATGGTCATTTTCAAAGACAAAACTCGTGAAAAGTTCGCAGTGATATCTCACAATATAAGGATCAAACATGGTTTTTCATGCATTAAACAGCTCCATCGGGACCTGGAAAATGTTAACTCAATGAAAAGCCATGTTTGATCGTAATAATTGCATAAATTCAACCAAAATGCTAACAAGATAAGAACTATGTTTGGGTATTACTTTTCGGCCTCATCGCCATTACCTTACTTTCCTACATGCACTATGCATTTCCAGATCCTCGATTTAGGCCATGGTCAGCTATCGTCAATTTTTGTCCATATTTTAGCAGCAGTTCACTAGCCCAAATCATATTCACTATTTTTTTTTAATTCCTTGTCGCCTGCTTTTCTGTTTTTACAATAAACCAGTCTGTATAACTCTAGCATAAAAGTCTTTTATCAATAACTACAACTACAAGCTACCCGTTTGCTTCTGTACTGACAGAGTATTGCCTTGCAACTTGCATACCAAAAGTCGCAAAGGCGGTCTTATAGCACGTGAACTGCCTTGTTAATACGTGGTTTTGTATACAATAAAACATTAAAACATGCCTGTCAGTGGCGTGAGACATCGATATTTATGCAATATTTATACACCTGAGAGGGCAGTTGATAATGCATAGGTAAACGTATTAGATTAACGTTCCACATATATTTTTTTTATTTCAAAGGTGTAACTGCAGCACTTGACGATTCTGTGGGAGCTGTTGTAAGAGCATTGAGAAAGAGAGGCATGATGGACAATGCTATTATTGTGTTTACTACTGACAACGGCGGGCCGGCCAATAACTACGACAAAAATGCAGCTTGCAATGTTCCTTTAAGGTAAGTTCCAGTTAATAAGTTCAGTGGTCTAAGAAGGAGCCCAAGCACATCTGGATGCTATGCATCTGATCCTTATATATTTTGCAAAAACAGCTAATAAAGTTAAAGCCAGACGTAATCTGTGTGGATACTCAAGCTGGTATTTGGGTTTTGCTTCTAGGATTTTTAGCTACTTTGGTAATTTGGATGCTGTAACACGCAAAACCAACAAAGTGGCATGTGTGCCCAGCTATGACTCAGATCAGCCTTGGCATCCGCCCAGTCTGATCAGAGTCTTCGCTGTCCGCATGGAGCTAGCTTAGGCCCTTAGATACCCATTAAACACAGAGCGAATCCTCCGAGCAAACTGGGTGGCTGCCCAGGCTGATTCGAGTTTTTGCTGTGTTATTGGTCGGTCCGCCGTTGTCAGTAGTAAATACAAT
The DNA here is from genome assembly GCA_963989385.1 of Ctena decussata. Classification (NCBI taxonomy): domain Eukaryota; kingdom Metazoa; phylum Mollusca; class Bivalvia; order Lucinida; family Lucinidae; genus Ctena; species Ctena decussata. The sequence continues at coordinate 38,559,768 of OZ022504.1, read as the reverse complement.
GATAGCATGCCACTTTGTTGGTTTTGTCGTGTCGTGGCTCATTTAAAGATGATAATTCCGAGATTTCCTCAGTGTATTCTTCATTAAACATACTTTATGGCTCGAACTAACCGCATTGCCCATAGGTTTTAGCCCTTCATTAGAACTGCCTTGCCTATTCGGGTCTGTAAACCTATAGATTGTATTGAGAAATGAATCAGATTATCCCAAAATTATCAGCAAATATTCCATATTTTTTCATTTGTTCTGAGCACCGTTAGCGTCTTACTCAAATAAAAGATAATTATGCTAATAGTTTTATGAAAAAAAAATGAAGAGCTTCTCGGCAAAAGGGCAGTGTTTTTGCATACGATATATTTGAAAAATAATATAAGGACGCCATCAGTTTGGGGAACCTAGTGCAGATGTTTAATTTTAAGTATACAATATAATGTTATCAAAACAATTATATGCGTTTAATTCTTTAACTTGGACAAGCGTGTTAATGTATTAGTTTTCTTGTAAGAGAATTATTAGAAGTTATCTCGTAATTATCACCAAGTACCTCCTTTATTTTACAGCCATGATTATCCATGATATTTTCGTTTTCTGTGTTTCAGAGGTACCAAGAATACCATGTGGGAAGGTGGCGTCCATGGGGTGGGATTCGTACACAGTGACCTGCTGCAGAAACACCGGTATATCTCCGACAACCTGATTCACGTCAGTGACTGGCTACCAACGCTCTACAGTGCTGCCGGTGGTAATATTTCAGACCTAGGCGTTATTGATGGTATAGACCAGTGGAAAATGCTGACTTCAAACGGAACACAAGTTCGAAATGAACTATTGCATAATATTGATCCCGACCTTCATTTTTCAGCAATAAGAGTTGGTGATTATAAACTGGTCCAGGGTGATATATCTGGTGGTCGAAATGATATGTGGTATCCATGTAATCCCCCAAAATTTGATTCCTCTAACATTTCAAATGTTGATACCCTGTATTATGATGTAGAAAACGTAGGAGACATAGATGTTAAGAAACAAATTAGTAAACGAGAATCACCACACACACCAGTAAACATCAACTGTGGAACACCTCCTGTAAATTATACCAAGAACTGTGAACCTAGAGTCGCAGCTTGTCTGTTCCATATACCCACAGACCCTTGTGAATATAATAACATTGCTGAACAAAATCCCGGGATAGTTGAGAATTTGCTGAGAAGGATTGATGAATATGCAAGCACTGCAGTTAAACCTGTGAACAAACCTCTAGATAAACGGGCTGATCCTAAACTACACGGCGGCGTTTGGTCTCCTTGGGAGTAATTCCACAACATTGACATAATAATAGCTAATAACATTGACATAATAATAGCTAATAACATTGACGTAATAGTTAATACTCACAGACATTTATTGCATTGTACTGATATTTCGCCAGTTCTTGTGTAATGGCATGATGAAATTAGGTGTATTTGAAATCGTAATTTTTTCAAACACTTTTCTCAAAGATTTTAAGGTAAATGGTTTACTTTCATGGGAAGCAGTTATCATTTCGGCTTCTTTCTTAAAGGGGCCGACACTTAAAGGACAGGATTTGCTCCTCTAGTAGAGGGCTCTTTTTCATAGAAGACCCCTTTTTGTAGTAATTTCTTAGTCCAGGAAAGCAAGCAGGAAATCACCAAAGTTGTTTCCCTTTGAAATACTAGGATGTCCATAGTCACCTTAATTCGACTTGCTGTTGGACATATAGAGTAAATCAGTTGAAGAAGTGCTTTTGGCATAACATTTTTATCGCAGTATATGTACATCCATGACAAAATTGATTCCGTATCATACGGAAATTGTAAGGGACTATCATATATAATACTCATTTCTAAGAGATAGTATGAAAAGGCAAGACACCTGTAGAAGCAAGTGATGTCCGTTACTAATAACGGAATAAACCGGAGGTTTTAATGATAAAATTTCGATTTATTCTGTAAAAGGCAACAAGGAGTCCTTCTACAGGTGCTCCTTTTCACCCGTTACTTTAATTAAATAGTTGGCATAAACTAATGGTTTTTAACGCATTGTTTTATTATTTGATTTTGAGTTTTCTTAGGATTCTACGAGAGAGGGTTTATATCATCTTACATGTATTGCATGCATAATAAATATGGTTAGATATTACATTTTATATTTCAATGGTTGACAAATTCGAATGATGTATTAACATAAACACTTTATTTTTCTAGTTGTCTTCACTGTTTTTATTCCCTCCTGTAATGCAGCACAAACTATCTCTTTTCAGCATCTGTCGTTTTTATTGTCATCATTGTCACCATATTCTCTGACATTGTGTTTGAAACGTTGTCCTTAAAATTAGAAGTATCGTTCCGGAAACCGATATTTTCTATTTTCAAACGTCACTTGTCCATTAAGTTTAAACAGTATTTTATTCAACATATAAACATACACAATTCATACATGGATAATATAAAGGATTCGATAACAAGCTAACTAGCGTATAGACATTGTCTCCATTTCATGATCTGTCTTCCATAGACGCAGGTATGAAGAATACCTTGCTTCTAAATGAGGACTTCTGGAAAGAAAAGGTAAAATGAGCCGCGACACGAGAAAACGAACATAGTGGTTGTGCACCCAGCTCAGACTCAGATCAGCCTGGCCATCCGCCCAGTCTGTTCAGAGTCTTCGCCGTCGGCATGGAGATGGCTAAGACTCTTAGCTACCCTTTAAGCGCTGAGCGAAGAGCCGGATCAGACTGGGCGAATGCCCAGGCTGATCTGAGTCTTCATTGGGCGCACATGCAACTTTGTTGGTTTTCTAGTGTCACGGCTCAATTATATTGGAATGACTATAATACTTACCGTAATTGTCCTAAAAATTGAACAGTTTTGTTTTCTAATGCAATATTGCGTCTTGAAAATGCAGATGGAATGGCAAACAGTGTAGATCCAGATCAGATCCGCTCTGATCTGGATCATCCTGATCAGACCTGCTTTGATCTGGATCTACACTGTTTGCTCAGACAGTTCTGTTCCAGTATTTAGAACTTTACGTACAATCGCACGCATTTCGCTAGTTCATGCCTTTGCTTGTTTACAAAAGATGAAAACGCTTTGAGTATTTCCGTTTTCACTTGCAAAGCTCCTCCATCCACGACTATATTCACTTCTAAGCTATGCTTTATATAGAATTTCTTTGAAATATGCGCGTTTACAACAAGTTCAAAAAGATAGGTTTACATGGCAAATAACAATTACTAATAAAACAGAGACGTGAATCTGGCAAAGTTTTTATGCCATAGCGCGTGCACATTTGAGCAGACTGTTCCAAATATTCATTTGTCTCAATATAGCTTATATTGATTCGAATTCACCGGAATCTTTAAGTCTTATTGATATTTAATGAACAGGGAAAATTCTAATAAAGCTGCGCGTACATGTAGGCTGGTCTCAGTCTGCTTTTCACAGATGTTGATTGACGTTTGTAAGCACAATCTTTAGCACAAAGAGAAAATACAACAAATATTAATTGGCCTTACCTGTTTTTACCAGTGAATTCCATAGATTCCTGGTGCGTTTGACTGATGCGATCTTCCCTGTAAAGAAATGCTAATCATTAATCAAATAAGCTTCCAAACGGTCTTTATTATAGGAATAAATTTTATTCTTGTGTATTTGACCGCTGAATTGAATCATTTAAAATAATATATTGTTTAGAAAGAAAGATTTTGGTATACATTTACTAATTTCTGAAAACCATTTCACAATCAGTTTGGTCTGTCACGCGAGGGCAGGCCTTTGCTAATATGAAATTAGATTGTCGAGTTTACTTTACTCTAATAATGCCAATCGTTTATTTCCTACAGATACCACATCCCGAGATTCATAAATCCTGGGGCCGTATTCATAAAGCCACTTAAGTGGTTGCTATGCTGTTGCTAAGGCTAAATATCTATAAAGGAGATTCCCTACAACTATGAAATTTGGTCTGGAGGAACAGTCTTTGTAAGACTGTTCCTCCAGAGCAAATTTCATAGTTGTAGGGAATCTCCTTCATAAGAGTTTGGCCTTAGCAACAGCATAGCAACGACTTAAGTGGTTTTATGAATACGGCCCCTGGTCTGTAATAAATGACCTAAATAATTATTGGCTTAAATCAAACTAGGGCGCACAACGTGGAAATAACATAGTAAGAACGCGTGGTATTGGGCTCTTTTGTGACTTTTGTGTACGTACATATAAGTTGTGATGGAATGTCCGCAGTAAGAGTGGATTTATACGTTTGTCTCTGTATGGGCTCCCAAATCTTCAACAAGCCTGAATGTGATTGAAGATGCTCTGTAAGCAATCAGGACCCGTTGCAACCTGGATGAAGAAGAGCTGGTTTCTAAATAAAGCTAAATACTAGAACCAGAAGTGTCTGGGCAGACAGTGTAGACACTGATCAGACTGTAGTTTGATCATGATCTGCACGGATTCATACTGCTCCGGAAATCTAGTATAATTAAAGTTGAAAGTCTTCCAAAATTTAGGGTAAGACACTTACTAAGCAACTTGTTTAATAATATAGGAACATTATGAACGAGGAAGGAAAAAATCTCATATGCATGGTATTGAATGAGTTTGAAAAATATAAAACTTCATTATGTGAATCTCATTTGCTCTATGTCTGGCTCGTTTTATATAACAATATGTAAAGTGTCAAAAAGATTTGTTTCAGGTCACCTTAGCGTCATTCAATAAGTTCTGAACTTAGTTAGATCCTTTGGAAGCAAAGAATACACCAAATAAACGAAAATAGCAGCCTTGGTTTAAATGAGTCTGTTCAGTAATGAAATGTGCGACATTGCCCACGCCCTAGCACCGACCTTTACATTTAAGAAATCTTAACTGTGTCCTTCACTAAAAGGAAAATGCTGACTTACCCTTTACTATCTGAAACAAACTTTAAAAAGGACAGATGAAGTACACTTGAAGAAAATGTTTTGGTGAAAATATAAAATATAGATATGTAAAGGTATGACTGAATAAGCAATAATGATTATATTAATAATAAAACACGCATCATTGTAAATAAACTAAGGAGAAAACAACACAAAAAATGTATTTATGTTGACTAATGGTTAAAGAGATAAAGGAATCTCTCAACCTTCTATCTGCAAATACTTACCTGACTGAGTATACAAAACGGACGCGAATAAGTGTATAACGTATACAGGACACTTACGCAACCGACACAAAATTAATATTAATACATGAAAAAGTCAAAAATATAAAATCTACAAAAATATATGAAAAGCTACATGTATGACAAAGGTACATATGATAATTTCAAAAGACTAGCAACTGGCTATTTCAGTTAGTGAGCTGCTCCGCGAAGAAATGTGTGAACACGCAAGACTCTGATCAGCCTTCAAGTCGCCCAGTCTGATCACAGTCTCACTTTTACTTTAGATGTATGAGCCGAGACATGATAAAACCAGCAAAGTGGATGTGCGCACAGCATAGACTCGGATCAGCTTGGGCATCCGCTTAGTCCGATCAGACACTTCACTAAGCGCTAAAAGGGTAGCTAAGGGTCTACGCTATCTCCATGCGGCAAGTGAAGACTCTGATCAGACTGGGCGGATGCCCAGGCTGAGCTCTGTCTGCGCTGGGCGCACAACTACTTTGTTGGTCTCAATTAACTACTAGGGACAACAAATGTCGTGAACAAGAAACATATCAGATTGCGCTCAGAATAAGCTGATCTTAGTTTTGTTGTTCGCTCATGCCAAAATATTCTTTTCCGCTGAGCGGCTAAGTTGTAGAAAATAAATGATCTGGTTTCTCAGCAGGCCTGTAAGAGATACAAACATAATTTATTACTAAACAATTCGGAAATCCCATCCCTGGTAGTGGCGGTTCCTTGGTTGAGGTCATGGCGACGAATTCAAGTATGAAACACTGTATATGGGTTAGAAATACCAGTACTGATCAATGTAACTAAACCGGGGGATAAATAGAAAACCAACCTTAAGGAATATGGGACCTGTGCGAGCTTAGGCTATCCTGCGCACATGGCACATAGTCTGTTCAGAGCACGCCTAGTTTGCCGGAATTGGACCTACTCCCTATTCCTGCATTTTCGCATATGTCTTAAGGCAGGTTTATGAACGACACATCTTAAGATGTATGGGTGTACCTCTTTTTTCACCACTTTTACAAAGGGGATTTTTCGACTTCCTGTTTGCATCCCTAGAAGCGTTAGCTCTTGCAAAATGGGGTCTACTCTTTAAGAAAAGAATTTGCTTCTCTAGAAGCAAATTCTTGCCTTTAAGAGTTGACCCCCCATTGAGAAGAAAGGCAAAAAAATAAAAAAATAAAAAATAAAAAAATAAAAAATGGCACAGCTGCTTATCCTGAAAGTGTACACATTTGTCTTAATACGTACTTGTAAAACAACATATTACATGTACCTTCTTGTACACATTTATCTTAATACATACTTGAAAAACAACATATTACCTTCGCAAACAATTCCACTACCAATTAGACCACCTGGACACGGACCACACGGATTAGCTGAACTACTTCTGTTGTCACATGCCACACCCGGGTAACACGTGATGACATCACATATATCTATAGATTTATCGCAAAAGTCTCCAGTCTCTGTCATTTTGCAGTTGCATGATGCCAAGGTGAAGCGATCTTCAAAGAAATAGAAAATATTACTGTTGTTTTTTTCTCATTCGAAATTCATGCATGCTATCATTGGAAGTAGAATTATATTATCCCTATCTATAGGAATACTATAGCCCTAGCCTAAAGTCCAGGCCCTTCGACCATGTATGTGCATGTAGGGTTTAGACTATTATTCTAGATCATCGTCTTTTATACTATTTGTATCCTTGTGAAATTAATCAGTCATTGAATCGACTGCCCAGTTAAAAAAATAAGAAATTACAGTATGCTTTTTTCTGGTTTCGTCACCAGATATTGTCAGGGTCACTGACGAGGCTTTATTAGCCGAAACTACGTAGTCTGGCCCATGTTCCTACTTCTGTATGTATTCTCTGCTCTTGAAGGAACTTTTTTTAGATTTTAATTGTATCCCATGTATGTATCTCTATGTCATGAAATTTCGAAAGAGTAGAGAAGGAAAATGCATTTATAGTGTGGTGCAGACAATTATTATCCCCTCACACCACGAAGTGGTGAGGGGATATAGGTTTTGTCCCGTACGTAAGTACGTACGTACGTATGTTCACATTTTGTCATCGCTCTAGCACTGACATTTCTCAACGGATTTTGAAATAACTTCACACAAGTGTAGGGCATGACAATATCTTGAGAAAGTTCGACTTTCAGGGTGCTGCGCCCAAGGTCAAGGTCACTGTGGCTATTTTTAGAAAAACTTTGTCATCGCGCTAGCGCCTACATTTCTCAAAGAATTTTGAAATAACTTCACACAAAGATAGGGCATGACAATATCTCGAATAAGTACTACTTTCAGGGTGCTGCGCCCAAGGTCAAGGTCACTGTGGCTATTTTTAGAAAAACTTTGTCATCGCTCTAGCGCCTACATTTCTCAACGGATTTTGAAATAACTTCACACAAACAAAGGGGTTGGCAATATCTCGAGCAAGTTCGACTTTTAGGGTGCTGCGCCCAAGGTCAAGGTCACTGTGGCTATTTTTAGAAAAGCTTTGTCATCGCTCTAGCGCCTTCATTTCTCAACGGATTTTGAAATAACTTCACACAAATGTAGGGCATGACAATATCTTGAGCAAGTTCGACATTCAGGGTGCTGCGCCCAAGGTCAAGGTCACTGTGGCTATTTTTAGAAAAACTTTGTCAGCGCTCTAGCGCCTACATTTCTCTATGGATTTTGAAGTAACTTCACACAAATGTAGGGCATGACAATATCTCGAGCAAGTTCCACTTTAATGGTGCTTCGCTTAAAAGGTCAAGGTCACTGTAGCTATTTTTAGAAAAACTTTGTCATCGCTGTAGCGCCTACATTTCTCCATGGATTTTAAGATAACTTCACACAAATGTAGGGTATGACAATATCTCGAGCAAGTATTCTTGTGTGAGGGGATTTGTATCGCCTGCGATGCCTTGTTATTATTATTATTGGGTATGATAAAGGCCATAAACAGTAAACTGTTTTATCAGGTGAGTATTAGAGTATAAATATCTGCTTCTGTAAACATAAAAATCTTGTTTCACTGACTGCAGAAGATCATCACTGAAGATTATACAAAACATTTCAGTAACCACAGGGCTATTTGTTTACACTATGAATGAAATTCTACTGATGTCTGCACGCATAAGAAATGAAGAAACTTCTCTCATTACCAAACCTTTACAATGATATTTTTTTGTTGTTTTCTGGACAAAACATCACATTCAAACGGCAGAAAAATAACTTAATGAAATAAACATTATCTCATTTTTAGCTCACCTGAGCCAGCGGCTCCGGGGGAGCTTATAGGATGGTAAGGCTCCGTCGTCCGTCGTCGTCCGTCGTCGTCCGTCGTCCGTCCGTCCACAATTTCAAATGACTTCTCCTCTGAAACCGGTTGGCCAATTGTAACCAAATTTCATATGTGGCCTCCAGAGGAAGGGGGAACGAAAAGTTGTTCAAACGGTCCTGGTCACATGACCAATATGGCCGCCACGCCCATATATGGTAAAAACCTAAAAAAATCTTCTTCTCCAGAACCAATAGGCCGATGGCCTTGAAACTTGGTATGTAGCATCGGCTGTGCAAGTACTACCAAGGTTGTTCCAATTATGACCTTGGGTTGACCTTGACCTTTTTTACAGTAAGGTCAAATTTGCTTCCTTGTGCTTTTATATGGCAAAATGTTAGAACACAAGATATCTTGGAAACTGTTGAAGATTTTGGGCTAAAAATTGGTATCTACAATTATCTTAATGAGTACATGAAGATTTAGGAGTGCAAGAGGTCAAGGTCATGTTTTGACCTTTGACCCAGAACTCTGATATTTTGACAATTTCAAACAATCTTCTCAAAAGCAACTGGGCCAATTGAAACCAAATTTCATATAGAGCCTCCAGGGGTTGAGGGAACAAAAAATTATTCATACGGTCCAGGTCACATGACCAACATGGCCGCCACGCCCATATATGGCGAAAACCTTTAAAAATCTTCTTCTTCAGAACCAGTTGACCGATGGCTTTGGAACTTGGTATGTAGCATCGGATACTCAAGTACTATCAAGATTGTTCAAATGATGACCTTGGGTTGACCTTGACGGCAAGGTCAAATATGGGAAAATGCTAGAATATAAGATTTCTTGGAAAGTTTTGAAGATTAAGGCCTAAAAATTGGAGTATGCATTCATCTTAATGAGTACACGAAGATTCATAAGTACAAAAGGTCAAGGTCATTCTTTGACCTTTGACCCAGAACTCATATTTTGACAATGTCAAATTATCTCCTCAAAAACCACTGGATGAATTGTAACCAAATTTCATATAGAGCCTCCAGGGTCAGAGGGAACAAAACTTAATTCAAACGGTCCAGGTCACATGACCAACATGGCTGCCACGCTTATATATGTTAAAAACCTTTAAAAATCTTCTGCTCCAGAACCAATTGACAGATGGCCTTTAAACTTGGTATGTAGCATTTGGTTTTCCAGTACTATCAAGATTGTTTAAAAATGTCGACCTTGGGTTGACCTTGACCATTTTACAGCAAGGTCAAATACGAAATAATGCTGGAACATAAGATTTCATAGAAAGTTTTGAAGATTTAGGCTAAAAATTGGATAATACAGTCATCTAAATGAGTACATGAAGATTTGTGAGTACAAGAGGTCAAAGTTGTTCTTTGACCCTGAATTCTCATGGTTTGACAATTTCAAACTTCTTCTTGAAAGCCACTGAGCAAATTGTAAACACATTTCATAAAATGAAGCGTGGTAGCTCAGTGGTTAGCGCACTTGCCTCTGATGCTAAAGGTCCCGAGTTCGAACCCGGGTAACGGCGTTTGAATTTCGGTGTCCGAACACGCTTCCTTAATGTCATTTGCAGGGATGACATAAAAAAAAGTGTGCCGTCCTTCGGATCGGGACGTTAACTGGAGGCCCCCTGTGCAGGGAGAGACATCCCCTGTGCAGGTTAAAGATCCCTTCTGTAGTTACATGGCTACAAGGAGGTTCATCCTGCAAAACTGGAGTGTACATCGTACACCTGCTCATAATCCTCGAGAGAGGGTGTAGCAGTATATGAAGAAAATAAACAGCCTTCAGGGATTGAGGGAAGGAAAACTTCTTCAAATGGTCTGGGTCACATGACCAATATGGTGGCCATGCCCATATATGGTAAAAACCTTTAAAAATCTTCATCTCCAGAACCAATTGACCTATGGCCTTGAAACTTGGTATGTAGCACTGGGTACTACTGTCAAGATTATTCAAATTATGACCTTGGGTTGACCTTGACTTTTTCTATGGCAAGGTAAAAATGGGAAAATGCTGGAACATAAGATTACATGGGAAGTTTTGAAGATTTAGGCCTGGAAATTGGTTTATACAGCCATCTTAATGAGATCATGAAGAATTATGAGTACAAGAGGTCAAGGTCATTCTTTGACTTTTGACTCAGATCTCTTATATTTTGACATTTTCAAACATTTCCTCAAAAGCCAAAGGGCCAATTGTATACACATTTCATATAGAGGCTCCGGGGATTGATTGAACAAAAATTTGTTCAAACGGTCCAGGTCACATGACCAACATGGCCGCCATATCCATTGTATAAACCTTTAATATTTTTCTTCTCCAGAACCAATACACCAATAGCTTGTAAACTTGGTTAAGTAGCATGGAGTACTAGAGTCCTACCAAGACTGTTCAAATGATGACCTTGGGTTTACCTTGACCTTTTTAGCGGCATGGTCAAATATGGGAAAATGCTAGAACATAAGATTTTATGGATAGGTTTGAAGATTTTGGCCTAAAACTGCTATGTATGGTTGTCCTAATGCTTACATGAAGATTTATGAGGACAAGAATTCATGGTCATTCTTTGACTTTTGACCCAAAACTCATATTTTGGCAATTTCAGACATAAGAAAAAGCCGCTATGACCATTGCGCAGGTGAGCGATTCAGGGCCTCATGGCCCTCTTGTTTCTGTTTATATGTCTGTTGGCAGAACGGAAAAGTGTTATACTTACTTTGCTCCGAATGTTTCAGAGGCGTATCAAAGAAGCACTGTTTGACATCGTGACAGGCGCAAAGCTGTATTTCAGGCCAGAAGTATGAGGTTGCGTTTAAGGTATCTACCGCATACACCTTTAGGTGTAAGGAAGTGTTCAAGGCCACAGTTGCAGGCGTCCAGGTAAATGTCTTAGAGGCTGGGTCTGTAAAATGATTTATTTTGCATCGAAACAATATATTCCATTTACAACCACTATGTGATATATAAGAATAAAAATTACAAATGCAATGCGCAAGGCATTGCTGGCAAATCATTATTTATTTTGTATTCATAAATGACATATAGATCTATACTACTAAACAAAAGTTTCATGCCGACATATATTTCCCCTTTGACACAATACAAAATCAACTGATTTCAATGCAGTATACATCTTAGAAACAGCCAGTTCCCTATACCCTCCTCCAAACTCCCTATGACTCGAATCTGGTTCAAAGTTCCTGTTGGGCTAGCAGAGTTCGATTTTGCGACCTTCTGCAGCGAAACTTACCGCTCTTTCCACGCAACCATGGTACCTTCTCTAATCGGGAATTCAAAACCTTCTAGGATATGTAATTTCACGTACAAATTATTATGTGGGCGTGCACCAGAATTAAGGCGTATGTATATGCCTCCATGTTTTTCCTGCTATTTTATAAAGGGGGTGGGGGCAGATTTTGCACCTTCCTGTTTGCTTGCCTGGAGGACGAAACCCTTTAAAATAGGGTTTATTCTTAAAAGAAAGAATTTTCTCCTAGTGGAGCAAATTTTTTCATTTAAGAGTTAATGTCACAGTTGCATCCTTTAAAAGTTTATCCATTCACCTGAAGAGTGAGAGTTCAACCGTCCGGCTTCGGTAGGTTCCCATTGCTAGCATGTTGCTAGTACCTGTATTATATCTTACCATATGCATAGTCTGTGTTGGGTATATTTGTTTCAAAGACAAACTGTAGACTGTCAACCGTGTCATGATCATCATATACGTGGCTTTTGAAGTCAATACTTATGGTTTGACCAATAAACCCTGTAAGTGACGTATGAAGACCCTTGAAGGAAGGTGCTTTATTTCCTGAAAAATATATTTACCATCATTATCATTTGTTAGGGGCATTATAACTAATTCGCCTTTACAGCATGTTTAAATATGAAAATAACGCCTTATTTTTACTATTTTAGGCTTCATTCGAAAACTTCCATGCTGGCACCATGACGTTGACGCAATATCTATATGTGGTCGTATGAAAGTCGATGCAACGTAATCTGTATTTTCCCAGTGAAAATAAGGTTTCTAAATTAATACAAAATAAAATGAGGCATATTGTTTTTCAACAGTCATGGAAGGCGGCTTTTGGTTGGGACCGGAGCCTTTTTGTCTGTTGCTTGGTCCACCGGGGCTCAACTGGTGACCTTCGTTTGCTTCAGATTTCCAGTGGGGTTGTTTGGCAGGCCAGGGATCTCCACCTGTCAGACGGCCCGTTGTATCTGTTGAGTCCTCGTCTTTGCTTCTTCATGGTGTTGAAATTTGATTTATGTGTTTACCGTGATGATTCATTGACGAGTTAGAGGGTTATCATGCGAACCGAACAACCAACTAAATGTTTTGTACCACTTCAGAAACTGAGGGTGAGATTGGGCCTGTAAAATCGATTTAAGCCCCTCCCCCCCCCCCCCCCCCCCCAGTAATTCATTACTGACCGTTCCAAGGCGGTAGTTCTGTTGTGGTTCTCTGTTGCCTGTTTTTGGTGTCAGAGTTTCTGTGATGTTTTACCTTATGTATGTTCTTATTATTTTTGGTTCGGTTTGGGTTGCTGAGTGGCCACCTTTCGGGAACAAGCTGCTCACTCGGTTGGCCATATGTTCTCTGTATCTTGATTATTTGTAATCTTAGTTGTTTCCAACTATGGTTTGAGGGCTTGATTTGGATTTTGATTGTTTCAGTTCCTGGTCTTTGCATACTTTTTACTTTTAGATCAAGCCCCTAGAGTTTGGTCGAAGATGGTGTTCTTAATAACTCTCTGTTCCGATGTGATCTTAACAAACTGGATACCAGTGAGTGAGTGAGTGAACTCGGGTTTAACGTCCCACCAACAACGAGGTCATATGGAGACGGGACCTCGGTTTAAAGTCTCATCCGAAAGACCGGAGAAGCGGGGGTTCGAACTTGCGATCCCTGGATTGGTAGTCCGGAGTGTTATCCACTACAACTGGATACCAACATTATTGTATCTGCATTGAACGGTCGCCGCTAAGCATGTCTAAGATGACTTCAGCGTTTCGAAAACAGCGTGGCGTGCTTATCTGACGTTACCTACTCACTACTTATTGACTTATAGCCGGACAGACGACGACTTCATTAAATTTGACCCATATTTTCAATGATCTGGCTCTTTTGCATTCTAAAGATTTTAGACTTTTTCATCATCTTCCAAACATTTATATTGTTCCTGGGGTTGCCTGGTACCAAAGCACTTAGCCATCGTTTTGTTTCATAAAACATGCTTCTTTGTCGTCAAAATCTCAAAAACGCCAAGTTTTTTCAGTTTGAAAACCGCTTTTTCGTCCCTGTTTAAAAATAGAAATGCAATCGAGAATACTTTTTACTGCACCCATTGTACAGTATAACGCTGAGTACAGAACGCCAAACGGTTGAAAAAACATCGTTCTTCGCCATAGTAGTCCACTGAGATTAAAGTATAGAAATTAGTTTATCAAATTAATGTAGATTCAGACAATAGATTGTATATGTGTAAAAATAGAGGATTTGCTGCAATGATATTAAGTAATTTCATGTATTATGACTGTAGCTCATTATTCTTTCCTCGTTTATTTGATATTTACATTTTGACTAGGATGTATAATAATGACATACACTGCTGACTACCTCAGAAATTTATCGCAACTGCCAATATTCAATATAAACTTAAAATAGCAATTTCGAACTGATCTTCGAAATTGGCTGTGAAAATTCAGGAATTAGAATTCGAACTAGTAAAAATGTATGGAAAAGGTCATTTGTAGATAAACAGTAACTACTGAAGCGACAGAGGGTGCTTAATGTATACAAACCAGCAGTTATGTGTTCCAAAAGCTGTTGTCTTTCTTTATTCCTTTCTTTAATTCCTACACGGGTATCTCCAAAAACGGCAATATCAATAAGGCATTCGGCGCTTCCTCCACATGTAGTGTAAAATTGTTGTATCTCATGGTAACTGTGAATTGTAGACAAAGGAAACATTCATTTTGAAACGATTGAAAGGGATAAATTAATTTTATTGAGATATCAAGTTTATTTATTGTTTAAACAATATTTTATTCAATTATGACACGTTATATACATGTACATGCAGGGTACATTTTTGTGAAAAGGATTTGGTAGAAAGCTCATGGCTTGTACAGACCATTTCCTTAAGCGTTTCTAAAAACGAAAAACATAACGAATCATGTTTTTTTAATATTTTTCTTCGGATTATATAAACGTTTTTATCTTGCTTAAACACAAGGGCTTGAATCGTATTGTTTTAGGCGGAAACAAAGAAAAATATAGTATGGTCCTCATGTATGTGCCAAAACACATGATTCAATCCCCCTTGGTTGCAACATGTAACAAATACATTGGCATTTGCTCAAAATAGAAAATACCTTCTAAACCGTCTCCCCGTACAACATCCATAGTGCAGATTATATTTTATTTACATCCTTTGAGATCAGAGGATAGATTCTGAGAAATCTAAAATTTGAGATCGATTTAGACTATTATTCTAGATCATCGTCTTTTATATTATTTGAATCCCTTTTGTCGCACCTGTTTTAGCAGGGTGCGATATAGGCGTCCGGTTTTCCGTCCGTCCGTCCATCCGTTCACAATTTACGTCGCCCCTAGCATTTAAGTCCATTCCAGGGACTTTTTCTCTTAAATCACTGCATCCATGGTTCTCAAATTTCACATGCAGCATGATCAAACTACAGGGCTTCAGAATGATAAAATTCAGGCAGGTCAAGAATCAAAGGTGGCCGCCGTTACTAAAAATAGCAAAACCAATAAAATCAACTTTTTCTCTAGAACCACATGGTATATTTGGCTGAAATGTTGTATGAAGCATTAGCAGGACCTTAGTGTTCAGAATTATCAAACTGAAAAAAATCTGTAGCGGAATTAAGTCACAGTGACCTTATGTTGACTCAGCATAATTTACGTCGACCCTAGCATTTAAGTCCAGTCAAATGACTTACTCTCAGAAATCACTGCATCTGTGGTTTTCAAAATTCACATGCAGCATTATCAGACTGCAGGGCTTCAGAATGCTAAAATGCAGCTAGGTCGAGAATCCAAGATGGCCGCTGTTACTAAAAAATAGCAAAACGAATGATATCAACTTTTTCTCCAGAACCACTTGGTATATAAGGTTGAAATTTTGCATGGACCTTCATTGTAAGAATTATCAAAATGAAAATAATCTGTAGTGGAATTAGGTCACAGTGACCTACTTCCTGTTTACGAGCCAAGTTTTACTAAAATGCAGATATCTCAGGAAACACTGAGGAGATTTTAGTCAAATTCAATCGGAATGATCGGCAGATGGAGTGCTTCAAATTTATGTGACTGGGCAATCCAAGATGGCCACCAGCTGCTGTTACCAAATATAGCAAAAACATGAAAATGAAAATTCCCAAGAACCTCTGAATTTGAACCAGCGTTGTGTCAGAATGATCCTTTCTTGAAGCTATTTCAAATTTTGCCAATTGACCATCCAAAATAGCTGCCTTTCACCGTTACTAAAAATAGCAAAAATTATGAAACAGACAATATCTCATAAACTACCACATGGATTTTGACCAAATATTTCAAACGGATTCTTTGATTGATTTCTCAATATGAAGACACAAAGCAGGTGCGACATAGCGTTCCGCGGAATCCTTGTGAAACTAATCAGCCTTTGAATCGACTGCCCAATTAAAATTAAGAAATTACAGTATGCTTTTTTTCTGGTTTCGTCACTAGATATTGTCAGAGTCACTGACGAGGCTTCATTAGCCGAAACTACGTAGTCTGGCCCATGTTCCTACTTCTGTGTCTATTCCCTGCTCTTGAAGGAACCTTTTTAAGATTTTAATTCTAATTCTAGACACTGAATAAAATCTTTGAAACAAGTCTTAGACCTTGTGTACAAGTTGTCAATTATTAAGTAATCACTGTGGTTTCTAGTAATGAATAACGCCTAGTATATTGTGTGAAAAGTATAGCATTTTATCTGTGACATCATATGAGCTAATTTTAAAACGCAAATCCTTTTGTGTTAGGGATGTGGTTTGTATGTATATGTGATTTTGTTTCATGTTTTTCTTTTTTTCAAATCTGTTTTGCCATAGAATCAAAATTATTGTTTTGTTTGTTGCTCCTCATGTTGTTACACATTTATGTAAACTGAGAGTAATAATAAAGCTTGTCACGTCATGACTACTGACCTATATCCCCTAAAAAGTTCTGGCAGATTGTCCAGCAGATCCCCAAGGAACCTTGTGGGTATGATGGTTTTGTTGTTGTAGAACTCAAATGTTTCTCCAGTGATGGCGTAGGTAAACAGAGATTCCGAGTCATTCTTCAGTGACCCTGTGAACACAGTCATGAGCCAAGATACGACAAAACCAACAAAGTGACATGTGCGCCCAGCAAAGACTCAGATCAACCTGGGCATCCGCTCAGTCTGATTAGAGTTTTAGCTGTGCGCTTAAAGGGTAGCTTATGGTGTAGGCTAGCTCCATGTGGACAGCGAAGACTCTGATCAGACTGGGCGGATACCCAAGCTGATCTGAGTCTTCGCTGGGTGTATGTGCTATTTTGTTGGTTTTGTCGTGTCGCGGCTCTCATATTAGCTTCTAATTTTGAAGGTGTACTACAGTAAGAAACTTTATCTTCTTTAGTTTTAAGGTTATATCTCTACTTTTTTCAGCCATTTTATCAGAGGGAGACATCTTTTGTGACTTCCTGTGTGCTGAGAAAAATACAATATAACCTTTCCAAAAATGCCCTGCTCTTAAAGGATAAAATTTAGTCCAAGAAAAATACGCTTCTTTTCTTTAAGACTTGGCCATATTAAGAAAGTAGGTGAAAATGAAAACGGCAGAGTTGCTTCCCCTGAAAGTGTACAATTTACTTTCAGCCGTGTATACGGTAACACTATTCTGGAGCTTGTTTCAACAGTTTTAGTAGACCACACTTCATCACACTAAATGCCGTTCTTTGCACTTTGTTGTTTGATGTTCAGGCTTAATATGAATTTAACCTGCAGAACTGCAAGAACTTGAATGCACGAATTTAAAGGAAACGTATATGCTACTTTTCCGCATACAACAAACAGAGAAATCCCCAAATGCCCTATGTTATAATAATAATAATGTCTTTTATAAAAGCAAAGAGATATTAAAAGCGCACACGGCTTATTGTTTCAATCTTAGTTCTGTGTACCTAATTATCTATGCTTGGTTAAGACGAGTTTTATGACCACGGACTCAGGAAAGACCAGTTTATTTTGCCATCCGCTCGAATTGTCTTCGACTACTTGTGTTGTTACTTTATGTTACTATTTCCTGATGAATGTCGTGGGTAGGATGTAGAATTGCTTGTGTCAGTTCCTTACAATGATCCTCTTGCACCTCTTTAGCTATACATGTGCTTTGCATTAATTTTATACCTATGCAGTTTTTTCATAAGTCTTCGCATACCGCAAAGTGCATTCTAGATTCGGCTGAAAGTCTTTGTTGTCAAAAAGCTTACAATTACCGTGGGCATAAATGAAAGGATACTGCTAAGGATTCCAGAAAAGTTCGCTATATTGAATATTGTGGAGAAGCGATTTTGCAACCTATTAAAGTTATCTTATTTATATTGACAAGTGCTGGAACGCTTCCGCGTAGTTTTTGCCGTTTTTATCATGTTTATGGTGTACAGGAATATGGTAATGAAAAACCGAGACCGACATTTCAATAACAGATATTTATACATGTTACATATAATGAATATCTGCATAAATTTCTTTTCTGCAAGCAAATATTTAACCTAAAAAAGAGCAAGGTGGGGCCGTCTTTCAGAAAATTATCATAGGTCCAATGCTAGAAACAGTTAAGCTTGCTTTAGACATTTTAATAAATAGAATACCTGTATTTTCCCATCTGCAATGTCAATTGCAAACATACTTTTAATGGCATTTCGCTTGCGGTTAGGCACTGATAATTGGAAATGTAACGTGACAGAAGAGAGGGGTGGAGTAATTTACTGAAGTTTTGCTTTAAAAGTTTAAATTTCGATTTGTTTGCTTTTTTCATCTCCCGCCTTAACCATTTAACAAGTTTGAACATATGATTTCACTCATCCTTTTAGTTACTGCGGAAAGGTGTGAACGAATGATTGCTAGTAGGTACACTGCTTGGATAAAAGATAGGAAAAACTAGACACTTTATATATTTCTGTGCAAGGTTCTACATTTCTAAAAACTAATTTTTGTGCTTTGCTAAAATATTAACAGGAAGAACAAGAGCTGTCGCCTGACAGCATGGCTCGCCTGAATAGGTGCTTGCCCATCACAAAGTTGCTTTGGAGGTGTGGATTTCTATGCATAAAACTTCAGGCAAGCATGTCCATAATGACAACACATTTATAAACAAAAGCTATCTAAGAAATATGTCTTAAAATAAAATTAAAATAAAAAAATCCACATGAACTTTCAAAGTCCATGAGCTTGAGGTCAAAGAACTAAGAGGTAGGGGTGGGTAGGGGGGGGGGGGGGGGGGGGGGCTAGAATGTAACAAAACCTTGAACCATTATCTAACATCAGTCCAAGTATTAGTACCAACTGAGTCCATCGTGGCACTGTGAAATTATGTCTTCATAAATATAAAACTTTTAAAACTTTAACCAAAATCTTTAAGACAAAATTCTAAGTCGATGACCTTAACTTCAAGGTCATCCAGTGGGGTAAGTATATAGTGTTTTGTAACAAGGGCTTCGCAAGCGGCGCATAATACGCCCGTTGAAATATCATAAAGGAGTTACAGAATGAACAAGACTGTTTACAAAAGGATAGATGGGCAGACAAACAGAGGCAACCACTCAACTATTCAACATTAGTATATCAAGTCAAGGGAGATAAACTAAATATACTAGACATACCATTCTCGGTTGTATTACATTCCCTTGGCATCACTACAATATTTTAAACAGTTGAAATGTTACAGAGTAAACAGGATATTTATGCAAGGGCAGGTAATTCAGTAAGTAAGCCAGAGTTGTGGTTCTTGCTCAGGATACATTGCCTCATTATTATACACATTCCTACAAAGTTTTATTCTAATATTTCAAAAGTTTAAGGAGATATGGAGTGAATGAGAAACGCCTAAAATATACTAATCAAAGGGAGGTTACTCCAAAATTAAGAAAGGAGGAGCAACCATTCTTATATGTGACACACTGTCTTGTGATCATGCACATTGTTATAAAGTTTCATCATGATATTCCAAACGATTACCAAGTTAAGGTATGCACAAGGTTAGTATACATAAAAACAGTCAACAAGAACTAATGAAAGGGATGTAACTCTAAAATGAAGAAGGGGAGAGCAGCCATTGTTGTACGCGACACATCGTTGGGTCTTCATACACATTGCTATGAAGTTTCATTAAGTTATCCCAAACGATTATCTAGTTATGGCGCGCACAAGACTTGCAGGGCAAAAATTAATCAAAGGGGCATAACTTGGAAACTAAGAAAGGGGGAGCAACCACTTCTGTACGCGACACGTTCCCCCAACCTAATACATATTCCTACCAAATATCATGAATATATCCCAAAGGGTTAATGAGTTATGGCGCGCACAAGAATGTTTACGGACGGACGGACGGACAGACGGACGGACGGACGGACGGACGGACAGCGCCATGACATAATACGTCCGTTTTTTCAAAACGGGCGTATAAAAACTCAAAAAAGTGTCTAACATCAGTTCAAGTGTAAACTAAATCTCTGCCAAGCATTATGAATCAGTATGCAATTAGAAAACTTTGATAAAGAACAAATATCCAAAGTCCCTGACCTTGACATCAAGACCACTGAGCGGGGTTGGGGTAGTACTCGGCAAAACTTTGAACTAATATCTAACTGAAGTGCAAATATAAAAAGAATTCATCACTGGGTTCAGGAGATATGTGTCTTTAAAAGACTTTAACCTAAACATCCAATCAATAAAAAGACAATTTTCTAAGTCCATGACCTTGACATCAAGGTCACTGAGGGGGTGGGGGTAGTACCTTGGAAAACTTTGGACCAATATCTAACTACAGTGCAAGTATCAAAGCAATCCATCCATGGGTTAAGGAGATATTGGGCTTTATAAAACTTTAACCAAAACATCCAGTCCAAAACTACTCCCAATTTTCTAAGTCCATGACCTTGACATCAAGGTCATGGCGTGGGGTGAGGGTGGTACCCTGTTAAACTTTGGACCAATATCTACCTACAGTGCAAGTATCGAAAGAATCCATCGATGGGTTAAGAAGATATAGGTCTTTAAAAACTTTAACCAAAACATCCAATCCGGACGCCGACGCTGACGAGGACGCGGACGCCGACGCCAGGGTGACAACAATAGCTCTTCCTGAACTTTCGTTCAGGCGAGCTAAAAATGATAAATTTAAGAAAGAATAAAAGTCAGCACCTCAGTTTCAAAGCCTGTAATACAACAAATAGGGTTGTAGTCAGACGAATGAAACACTTGCATAGGTATACTGTGTCCACCCCTCTCTTATGTCCTGCCTTCCAGTTGTCAGTGTAAAAATACCGTAAAAAGTATTCTTTCAATAGCTCACAAATAGGATAAAGCAGCCATTCTATTTATTAAATGTTTAAAGCAAGCCTAACGGTTTTAACATCAGGATCTATACTATTTGGCTCCGAAGAAGGTCCCGTCTGGCTGTTTTTAAGAGTAAATATTTTCATGCAGGAAGGATTTTTTCCGGGGTCTCATTAAATATAACATGTTTAAATATTCGTTATTGAAATGTCGATCTCATTTTTTCATTACCATATTCATGTACACCGCAAAAATGACTTCAACTACGTGAAAGAATTTCAGCACTTGTCAGTTTCGTTAAGATAACTTTGATAGGTTGCAATATACCTATACAACGACCTATTCTTGAATCATAAGCGCAGTGTCCCTTTATTTATTCCCATGGTAAGTGTAAGATTTTTTGACAACAAAGACTTTCACCCGAAGATAGAATGTACTTTGGGGGTATGCTAAGACTTATGAAAAATTGCATAGGTAATTAAATTAACACAACGCACCTGTATGCACCGACAGGCATCTCAATGTCTGTCCTATGAAGAGTAACAGTCAACTATCTGGTATGTAACGGTATCTACAAAATGTATTAACTGTTAATTACTTACAGGACTGGCCAAACTTAAACAGTTCCTCTTCACTTGATGTGGTGGGAAGAACTGAGCCGTCACGAAGAACAAAGTCGTTATGTCTGTCACCATCATAGTTCCCTAAAAGACCTTCCAGTTGATTTCGGAAGGGGCCAGCAGAATGTCTCTTGACAGTAATACCAAGTGAAAAGTCGACGGTGAACTGAAAATAATTGTAAAGTCGACATACATGCTAAGCAGAACTTCTAACAAACGAACAACATTGTCTGGAACGGTGACATATGGAATTGGTATCCAGGCGCAATTTTCTTATATTCTATACACTTATTTATTCATGCAAACTTCATGAAGGGTTGAAATCGACACAACTAATGGTATTACATTTTCCCAGGCAGCAGAAGTTGCTCAAGCAGCCTTATTTTCAAAAATCGAACGGATCTAGGCTTTGGTAGAAAAGTTGTTGACATTGTGACTAAAATAATGCTTTATGTCGAATTCACAAGTCCAGTTAATCATCTTTTGTATATTTGCAGCACCGCGCGGAATAAAAGCACGCAAAAACACGATTGACAATAAGTTACTAACGTTCTATCTGTTGGGTTAAGTCCGAATGAATAAAGAAATTGCCAGTGCTTGAGAAGAGGTGATAGTTCGAATGACTGGAAAAACATGTAAAAAAGTGTGTTTAGAATGATGAAGTACACGTAAAAAGTGTTTGAATACAATATGAGAGTTCAAAGTCATAATTTCAAGCAGGTTTTCGTGTATCGTATCCTACATGCGTTGGCTTATGATGAATTTCTTTTCATTTATCATGCTTATATCGATCGAGACTCGATTCTGATTAAGCTTCAAGCCTTCAGAATTTCATTTTGTTAGTCAAGAATTCGCTTAAATTCTGAAATTACTTTTGGACAGCTCAGTGTGCTTGTCTTGTCTAAGACGCATAAGTAAGGTCTGAAAAGTTAAAACTTTGAGAAGCATGGAATATAACAAAAAACAAAACAAAACAAAAAAACAAACAAACAAACAAACAACACAGAAGTAAAACGGAAGACAGACACATTTTGCACACTGGCATTAGCCGGACAACGGTCACGTGCTCATAAAGGATTGGCGTTTTATATGAGCCGACAGCCTATTTTGCAAATGAAAACTGACAGAAAAAAACATGATGCTTGGTTTAGGAACTCTTACCTGAAGGACGAAGCCAGATGGGAACACGGCAACAACTGTTTCATTATTAGGTACACGCAGAACAAGAGATGTTGTCTTTAAATCAAAATTTACATCAGACGACGTTCCCCTAAGTTGTCCGTTGACATAAATGAATGCAATTAAGGCCGTTCTATTCAGTACAACTTCAAGTTTGTCCCCATTCTGTTCCTGTTAAAACAAATTGGTAAACATAAAACAAAATGATTTAAAAATCTTGCGCAATTTTAGAGGAAATGGATCCTTACAGTGTTCTATTCCTTTTGCTCGTGATGCTAGTTGCTGACGGCGTCGCCAAATAGTTTGAAGTCAGAATATGGTTTTAAGAGTTGGACGATGCCGCGCCTATTTCTGATAAGAAATGTTTAAACTGACTGCACTTTACACAAGCTCCATGAGTGTTATTCTACATTACAAATTACTTCTTAACAGACATTTTTACTTAGAGCCGATCCAGTTGTTAGATGAAATGGGGATGGTCGTGGTCAGGCAATGGTGCTGGATAACTTTCAATTCCGGGGCGTCCTACTAATTTGGATAGTAGAAGGGCAAGGATCTACAGTGCATGCAGTAGAAGCCGGTGGGGGTGTTTGGATAGCCAGCGACGCTGTTAAAATGTGCACGCTAGTGGTCTGATAAACTGCATGGTTTCATCCCCGATCACAGCATGGGGTCACTGATGAGGCTTTTCGAACCAAAACGGCGGTCTGTCCCATCTCAAACTACCATCATCAAGTTACTTTCTCATAGATGTATTCATTGCTCTTAATGGACACTTTTTACGTTTTATTCGTTGACTTTTAAAACAAACATAAACAATCTAAGTTTTGGGACAAGACTGATCTGAGTAAACAGTGTAGACCCAGACCAGACTGCTAGGAGCAGTCTGATCAGGGTCTACACCGTTTGCCATTTCATCTGCATATTTTGGACACACAAGAGCTACACTTTGGGATGATTATGGTGAATGTTTTAGGTGCCCGAATTTTCAGAAATTTGACGGTATTAATTAATGTTTACCTTTGCAGAAAAGGCCGTGAACACAGTTGCGTCATAATTGCCAGGCACTGCCAAGTCCGTACGAGCCTGTACTTCAAGTCCACCAAACCTCCTGAGACAACAAAGGAAAGACGTTTTAGTTTGGTGGTCAACAAAATGGCATGTTATAATCAAACCAAGGTAGCATTACTATAAGATAAACAGGGAATTCGAGCTGCGACAAACAGTGTTCATATTCCTTCAAGCTTGGTGTATATGTGTGAGGTATGTTAAAGACAGGAGGACATATAATTAATACCACATCATACCTATCTAAAATAAGCTTTACGAAGGCAATTCCATAAACAAGCATCGTCCTGTCAATGAAAACAGCCTGTATATTTACTATTTCAGGCATAACGAAAATTTCATAAAGAAGATTTCATGGAGGCAATGTAAACAAGTATTTTTGAACCGCTTTGTTTATTTCATTTGATACAAACGTTACAAATAAATGTTATATTAGTTTCTTTCGTTTTAAATATGAACTGTAAAAGGGAATACAATCATTATGAGTAAAACCAAACAGAGATTATACATCAATTGCCTCTCATTCATGAAATTATGATGTACTCAGTTAACCCATGAATGCACAATAGACTCTTCTATCTGTATATTATACTGGATGAGTCTATTTGTCATTTATGGAGGTTAAGTTTATTTTTAGATTTTTTGTTTTATTTTGAGGAGAAAGGCCCCTTTGTCTTATGCCTAAAGTGTAGACCCTGATCAGACGCCACGTTTTGCGGCATCTGATCTGGATCGGCATTGTTTGCCTTTGTCCCATTTTGGGACGCTAGCTAGGCATTAATGGGTCAAGAACGCCAGGCAAAGGCGTTTTAAAAAAAGTTTACCTGGATTTAACTCGCATCAGGATATATTCACCACGACCATTGAACGAATAGACTTTTCCATCTAGGGTTGTAAGCTGTGGATCCCCATATGAAGCAGCTATAAGATCAAAAGAGAAAGTAATTCCGGTGAACAGACATACAATGAGAGGCAATTTGAGCAGCAACACAAGAAAACCAAAAAAGTGGCATGTGCGCCCAGTGAAGACTCAGATCAGCCGGGGCATCCGCCCAGTCAGATCAGTCTCTTCGCTGTGGGCTTAAATGGTAGCTAACGGTCTTAGCTAGCTCCATGCGGACAGCAAAATCTCTGATTAGGCTGGGCAGATGCCCAGGCTGACCCGAGACTTCATTGGGCGCACATGCCGATTTGTTAGTTTTATCGTGTCGCGGCTCATTTATCTACCATTTCCATTTTGCACATCTCCTTGACACGAATCTACTTTTAAAGGAAAGAATTTGCATCCGTAGGAGCAGAGTCTTTCCTAGACTAGACCCCTACCCCTTCGATTACAGACTCCTGTTACAGGAAGGTTGATAATGCAAATACCCAATAACGTAATTATGCGCATCATAAAATTGCTCCTAGCTATGACCCTAAACGTAGAAGTATTGTACGCAAAATATACTATCACAACCGTTCTTACCCTCATCACTAGCCGTATATCTAGAGCAATCATCTGAAGGACTCATGTCATAATAAAATCGACACAAACGCTGGAAGTTGTGGTTGACAGGGCAACACTTGTCGAAAGCTTCCTTCAGATCCGGCACAGGATCATGTTCAAACTGGGCAACTCCGCCCTTTGGCGAGGCGGTCTCTAGTGCTCCATGACTGCAATAGGATAAAGGTGTATCATAATAAATGGACATATAGGTGTCACAAAAAACGTGAACCTTGTTTTGAAATTGGTGTAACTCCCAATTTCTGGGATTTGATTGTATTAATTCCTGAGTATTGCCTATCTTTTCACTTCCCATGGCTATAAAAAGAATTTTTCATTTTTTTTGTGTCGTTGTAGCAATGTAATACTCCTTTACACTTATGATTTTTACAACGAGGTGGCGCTGTCAACATGAAGTACATGTAACGTCATGGTGCTGCAAGCGTGTATTTATGACAGATGATCATTCCTGCTTTCTGCACTGTGGCCTCAAGTGAAATAAATTCAGCTGCAGAGAGTTCACAGGCTTACATTCTAAGGAAAGAAAGGAAGACGGATTCACTTTGTCACAGCTAATAGATATTCTGAATGAGCCAAAGAACGGGGTCGATGAACTAAGCTACCCTTTAAGCGCACAAAACTGATTTATTCCGCATTATAATGAAGTACGGGTAGACTTTTACGACCGCCACACAGCCGAACACCAACTGCAGTGAAGATAACGATCCGCGACGCGAGAAAATCAACAAAGTGGTTGTGCGCCCAGCGCAGACTCAGATCAGCCTGGGCATCATCCAAGTCTGATCAGACTCTTCGCTAAGCGCTTAAGGGGTAGCTAAGGGTCTAAGCTACCTCCATGCGGACAGCGAAGACTCTGATCAGACTGGGCGGCTGTCCAGGCTGATCTGAGTCTGCGCCTGGCGAACAAACACTTTGTTGGTTTTCTCGCGTCGTGGCTCAAATAAATGTTGAAAAGAAGGTCCTTTGGAATCAAGGAAAACATCGCATATATCTTCGTAAGAATTATTTCCCCAGGAAGAATTCCCATTTACCTAAAACATTATTTTGAAAATCTCAAATATGTCATTTATTTACCACAGTGACTATTTATCCGTGTGCAGGATATGAGAACTTGTTTTCCATAGACATTTTGAGCATTGGTATAGATTGGTCTGAGTGAACAGTGCAGACCATGATCAAACTGCTCCTATAGGAGCAGTTTGATCAGGGTCCCCACTGTTTGTTTATTCCATCTGTATCTTTTGGACGCTTTTCTGCATTGCAAAATCAAGTTTTTCAATTTTTAGGATAATTACAGTAATTATTTCAGGTGTCCCACATTTTAGAATTTCACGGTACTTACGTGTAACAGCATTCTTGGGTGACATCGTTGTAGTTCGGGAAATACTGTGTGTAGCATACCGTCTTGAACGTCGTCGGTGTGTTGTCCACATACCAGTGAGGGACTTCATGGAACGTATAGTCATCCTGCATCTGCTGTTCGACACAGGGACAGGGGTCTGCGAGGAGCAGCTGGGCTTGTATGAGTTGCTTTGCTGTGCTGTTATGACTCCAGTCAATACAGTAGGTCTCGTTTCTCATCTGATCAGTTATAGCCCCCGTAAAGTTGAAGAAATGGTAACCATTTGTCCCTGGGAACAGATACGAATACTTCTAGAATCCCATGGAAGAATCAAGGTTTGCATAATCTGCAAGGTCTTACATAGCCAGATCTTTCGGAAGCAAGGGATACACCAAAACAACGAAAAAAGCAGGATCAGCCTAGCTGGAATGTTCATGGCCAGTAATGAAACATTCAGCACCAGCCACGCCCTGCACCTCTGACCCCCTTTGCACCGGCTTAAGCTGAACTCTATTTTTCAAAATTACTCTATATCAACTCAATGGTCTCAAATGATCAGAAAATATATAATTTCAAGTACCGAGAGACGTTCTAAAGCCACCACATGGTACTTGACAACAGCTGTCGTAAAAATAAGTAAGTTCAAGGCATTTACTTGCAAGTGTGACAGTTTCGACCGGATAACTAAATCAATAGAGCATTGGGTTCGAATCCGGCTGTCTATTTCGATCCCTTGTTTCATTTGAATAAAAACCTTGACATAAAAGATTCGGATAGGATTCGTCAGACAGGGAGTAAATATGATAGGGGTGGCCTGATAGCTCTGTCGGTAGAGCATCTGGCGATACCGGTTTTAATCCCTAGTAGGGCTTGTCTGTTTCCCTCCACTGTGTCATAGGCCCAATACAAAATTCTAAGAGTGTCCATTACGACCTTATAATTTGTATGTTGCACTTGTGAACAATCTGTGAAGTAGTTTTTTTTAACAAACTGACAGTGTGTCCGTTAGGAATGTATGAGCCGCGACATGAGAAAACCAACAAAGTGGGTTTGCGCCCAGCACAGACTCAGATCAACCTGGGCATCCGCTCAGTCTGATCAGCCTCTTCGCTAAGCATTTAAAGGGTAGCTAAGGGTCTAAGCTACTTCCATGCGGGCAGCGAAGACTCTGATCAGACTGGGCGGATGCCCAGGCTGATGTGAGTCTGCGCTGGGCGCACAACTACTTAGTTTGTTTTCTCGTGTCGCGGCTCAATATCATACGCCTTGTATATTTCGTAATGGAAAAATGTGCTTGCTGTGTAGAAAATGTGAATCTTTGATACTTAATCGGCCCAAAGACCTTTTGACAATACAGTTCGAAAGAAATAATCTTGTGTGGTACGTGATAGTCCAGCTTTTCTCCGGATACTGAGAAAAGCTGGACTATTACGTACCACACTTTACAAGAGCAAATGACAGGTGTCAGAAGAACAAAAAAACACTTTTTTGGCCACGTATGGCGAAAAAATAAAAATAAATGGGATATGACGTAGATGGAAATAATTAAATTATGGCAGAGGTGAAAAAAATTCCTTCTACCTCCCATTCGTTCAAACAGCAGTTAGCCTTGAAAGTCGTCATATTAGATGATTTCAAAAAGTATTAGAACAGGATATACCTAAAATAATCATGCATCATATTTGTCTAGCAGTATCCGACATGATAGTTGCTCGAAAATATCGGTCATATTGTTGTTTATAATGTCTATAAGAAATTATACCAAAGGAAATACTTGATTGAAGGACTTCTATGCTTAATGCGTGAATTTTCCCCGTGATTAAAAAGTTATACGGATTACTTGCTTTTGCTTTGCATTTATGACTATGACATGTAACTTGCAAGACAAAAGAATTTTCAAGTGCTTTAGTCTACGTAAAGTACGTTAAACATACGTTGACGTCATTGTTGAGATTATTGTAAATTATCCTCAAACTGATCGTTGAAATAATGATTAATTGTATACATTTCACCCTTTTTTGACTTACGTTACTTACATAACAGACAACACTGGATAGTTTTGACTATATGTATTTGACCTTGACCTCATTTCAAGGTCATAATACACAATATAATCCCAGAAGATCACAGTGCTACTGTTGACCGTTCTTCTTCTTTGGCTTACTGAGTATCGTCCCCCCCCCCCCGTGACCCAGCTTCCCACTCATATATATTGTGTACTTACTTCGCATAAGTCTGCTGCATGAAGGAAATGCTGGGTCACGGGGGGGGGGATGGGGGGGGGGAAGTACTTGTATTTTAGTTATAGTGAAGCGTTCTCTTTTGGCCGCTTTGACCGGAAGTGTAACTATGGTTTTGCATGCTTAAATGCCAATCAGGCGTAACAAGAAGAAAATCATGGCTTTGTATTGTGATATGCGTGTATTTAGCATGCATTTATGACAAAAAATTATGGAATGAATGACTGATTTCAAAATTTTTGTTACCTCAAAAACGAGGTATGCGAAAACCTTGAAATTAGGGTAGGTAGGGTCAGCCTGGATTATCTCCCCATGTCTTTGGGTCTGAATCACAAACGATCTGATTCCATACGGTTTACATATTTGTGGAAGCTCTGCTAAGAAAAATTTGCACGCTTTATGCTTTTGAAAATTCGGACCTGTCGTGCCGGTCTAATGGGGAAAATCCTCGCCTTAATCATAGAAGTCCTTTGCTTAAAATTTCCACCTGGCGTATGTTTGACAGTCGAAATAGAAAAATGACCTTGCCTTTTGAAAAATTCTGTTTTTTTTATCGTTGTACATGTCTATAATGTCAACCTAGTCTATCATCAGAAGTGTCTACAATTTCTGTCTTGTACATGTATACTGTGTCTAAAATATTTAAATTTCTATTCACAATACTATGTCGGTATATAAACTCAAAACGTACGACATTGAAAACTGCTCTACCAGAATGTAATGAAATGTTACCATTTGGGAAGTTAGTGTCTTTGTTAAGGGTGGAGTAGTTATGTCTGTTTGCATATATGTATCCCGTCTTGTCAGCTAAACTGTAACCA
Source organism: Ctena decussata (assembly GCA_963989385.1). Lineage (NCBI taxonomy): Eukaryota > Metazoa > Mollusca > Bivalvia > Lucinida > Lucinidae > Ctena > Ctena decussata. The sequence continues at coordinate 38,529,931 of OZ022504.1, read as the reverse complement.
ACGATGTATTCTCGGCTATCAAAAGGATTTTTCAGCGACCAAGAGCCCATGTCGTATATAAACATGCCGTAGGTATGCAGGCCATCTGTGACCAGGATAGCTTCGAATGACGCATTCTGAAAAATGAAGCACAGCAGTAGGAGACATGTGTAATATAGGAGACATCGTAAAAACCTATGAAGGATGCCGTTCTATTTTCACTCCATAAATTCAAATTTTAAACACAATATTAATAAGACTAAGCAATGTACAAACACAATGTTTTGGCTCTCAAATGGGGGCAGCTCACATTTGCCAGAAGAGCTAGAATGTCTCAAGTACATGAACGATGTGCATGAGGTGGCTGATCCCGGCCCCATGTAACACGCGCCTGACCTGGAGTGGCCGATCCCAGTCCCATCGGAGTCTGTTAAATGAACATGTGCGAAATGACACGGGGTGGATGATCCCAGCCCCACGTAACTCTTGACTGACCTGGTGTGGCTGATCCCGGCCCCATGTAATACGCGCCTGACCTGGGGATGCTGATCCCGGGCCCAGGAATCCAACTGTATATTGGATACTGAATGACGCGTGGTTTGGGGTGGATGATCCCGGTCCCATGACCAGAAAGAAAAGAACGATCTTGGGTGGATGATCACAGACCCTAGATCTGTATGTGAATGGGAGAGCAAAAATGGGCTAGGTAAATTCTAGCCAGAAATATGAATTAATGAGTTTGTATCAGAATTTGGGCCAAACGAGTTTGATCGCCGATCAAATGAGAGCAAACGAATTTGATTGGTGATGAAATGAGAGCCCCCAAAAAGAGGATCATAAATTCAAATGTATTAGAGTGGCGCCATGGTCGAGTGGTTAGTGGTGCTCGATTATGGTTCAGAAAGTTCGGGTCTGGAATCGGCAATAGGGGCATCTAGTGACTGAGAGACTCTGTCTGTCAAATCAAGTAGCAAAGCTCATGACTCGGGGAAGGTTAAAGGCGGCAAAAGGAGAGATGGTCTCTGTTTATCATATGCTGTGCCTAGGTTACGAGCGACTCTATAATCCACCGGCGTGTCAACGACCACAAGGCTATGTGAAACTTTTTCATTTTTTTTACGATCGAAGGTAAACAAATCAAGTCCTCACCAGTCCTGATACAATCTATCCCAGTCCAGTTTAAAAATGATTCTCAATGCGCTGCAAACCAGTCCGAACAAGGAGCGTATAAAAGATTATTCTAATAACAGACTGGTATTCCTAAGATCAGTTTAAATTCGGATGTACATAGTCATTTTTGATATGTAAAAAATCTATTTACCACTCTTACCTAAATATCTTGATACTAGTAGTACTGCATTGAAAACCCAAACATTTCTTTTTTTTAGGACAATAATGGTTATTATTTTAAGTGTCCTCATTTTTCCAATTTTTATGGTAGTTCCAGATTGAACTGCCCTTAGAAACAGTCTATTCTGGAACAGCACCATTTGGTAACATTATATAAGATGTTGGAGGCTTTCAAATGACTTGATGAGGTGTCATAATATTTAAAGAGCAGCCAAGAAAACTTACTTCTTTTCGCACGTTACTCGCTGTTAGTCCATATGTTGTATTAATCCAAGAGGAAACAATAGCAACTCTAGGAACAAAATCTCCGATTTGGTTTGAATCTTTGAATATTTTAGCTATTTTATTAAGCTGATCTTCGCCTTTGCCGTAACGCTGAAAGACGTCAAAACCTATTTTACTCTCGGTTTTGTTCTCTGTATTCAGGCCGGTCCAGAATGGCGCCACTACAGCGGTGTCCTTGCAGTAGTTCTTCCAGGCTTGAGGTGTCTGTGGTGGATGGATGCTATACAATCGGGGCCAGGAAAATGAAAGAAAGCCACTCGTGCTAACCTGTAAAACAAGGTAAAAAGAAAGTTATAGTGCCTGCAGATACTTCTGTCAAAGAGTAGTTTTCCCGTATCCACCCCCCACCCCCCATCCCCCGGAAAATGGCTACAGAAAGGATTACTTTATAGTAAAATATCCCATCCTCAAAGAGGCAATTTTCCCTCAGGCTGTTTTTTCTCCCACCCGAAAAATGCTGTAGGAGAACTGGCTATATCGTGGTGATTCTCCCTCTCACCACTGCTGACTTCCCCTCCAGGAACAAACATAGAGAGAGAGAGAGAGAGAGAGAGAGAGAGAGAGAGAGAGAGAGAGAGAGAGACGGACAAAGAGAGAGAGAGAGAGAAAGAGAGAGAGTGTCACGGTATGGGATAATTAGTCTTATCCCTGTTAAGACAGACAAAATAGTAAATTTGCCCATGTCATAGGCTTCTAATTCGGAAATCTTGAAAAGCTTCAGCTCTATTAAAACTTATGGGTTCTTTCCATTTTCAAACTTGACTTGAATCTAATTACTGTTAAGAGCTGATTTAACTAGCACGAGTTATAGAAAGGAAACCTATCTCCAACAAAAAAAACAAAAAAAAAAAAAAAAAAAAAAAACAGAAAAAAGAAAGAACAACGAACTGCCATTATTCCGTAAAAATCCCCGTCTGCAGCCAATATTTTCGAACAGAGTCTACGTATTATTATACGAGTATGTTAAATCCAAATTTAATTAAATTCAAGCAAACTCCTTAACATTTATTGAGAGAGAGGAAACCCAAATCCTAACAGAGTGATTGAATGACTGCCAGGCTGAAAAGAGTAAACTCCTAACGTAGCCTGCGAGGGGTATAGGAAAGTCGGGTAAATTCGGACAGCGGGTAAATTCGGACAGTGACATTGTTTCCTGTATATGTCAGTTGTTTGGAATTTAAACAAAATTAACTGGGCAAACAGTGAAAATCCTGATGAGACGGCTCATGATGAGCCGTCTCATCTGGATTTTCACTGTTTGCAATGGTATGTCCGAATTTACTTGCTGTCCGAAATTACCCGACTCCACTCTAAATAGTAATGAAGCAAACTAAAGTCTTCAACGAAATTTCCACACTCTCATCATACACATAAATACATTCACTTGCTGTCGCTCTCGTATGGACATAAACCCTTATTTTGAACAGTGGACTTGCAAGGTTGCTGGTGGATGTTTTCACTTTAATTGTATTTTACATGTAAATCTAGTAAGCAAACAGTGTTAACCCTGATCAGATGCCGCGTTCTGCGGCGTCTGAACTGGGGTTGCTGGTGGATGTTTCCGCCGCGTTCTGCGGCGTCTGAACTGGGGTTGCTGGTGGATGTTTTCACTTTAATTGTATTTTACATGTAAATCTAGTAAGCAAACAGTGTTAACCCTGATCAGACGCCGCGTTCTGCGGCGTCTGAACTGGGGTTGCACTGTTTTCATATGTACCAAAAGAGGTCTCCAGTATAAAAAAATCCAGATCCCGTCTCATTAGGATTTTCACTGTTTGCACAGTTAAAATTTGTTTTAATTCCAAACAACCGATATATAAAGGAAACAATGTCACTGTCCGAATATATCCGCTGTCCGAATTTACCCGACTTTACCCTACTCATGAAGCATCTGGAAAGTCATTTTGCAATTTTGTTTTATTAACCTATTTATGACCGAGTGGACTCTTCTGTTCTTAAGCATGGAATGTGTCCATTTGTCAATTACAGGGTGCTGGTTTAGTTTATTTGATTATTTTTCTTTTATTAAAAGGTAAAGGTTTCCCATAGCCTAATAGCCGTAGGGGCAGTGGAGGTAAGAGACCCACTGTATCTTGGGCACAGCTGATGAAAGGCGGAGCCCATCTCTCTCCTTTCGCTGCCTTCTTTTATTATAAGAAGAAATACCCATTTTTCTTATGCAAATAGTGAAGACCCTGATCAGACGGCGCATTTTGCGGCGTCTGATTTGGGTCTGCGCTGTTTGCCAATGTATTTCTCCCGAACTTTGCGCAAACTGCTTTACAGACTTCAAGATTGGTTATAGTAAATGGGCCTGAAACACTAAGACTTAACTGACATATCTAGATGGCCAAACAAGAAGCATATGAAGAGGGTGCTGAATTTCAAAACAATGAGGCCCAATAGCGGAGACCATGGCCAGCTATGTACTATTATACTGCATGTGACAGAAAACCATAAAGGAGGGATATCAATAAGGTGGGTTCTCTGCATCCTACCAAAGTTTTCGTTTTTTGACTGATGGTATACTCCAGTGTGTCTAGTTGATTGAACCATATGCGAGTCGGAAAGCCCTAATTACTGAGCTATGGGTCCACAGAAGTGGGTGGGGTAATTCAACATGGTTTTAGCATTTCTTGTAAAATATTCTTGTTTGGTAGAAGAGTACAACAGACAAACAGCGGTTGATAAAATGATTAACAGAACATCTAAAATGTATTTCCATATAATTTCGTTTGGTTTAATTTGAATATATCTTGTCAAAAAAGACTTCCTTTGCCATTCAGCATTTTTTATATTTTTGTCCTCTATTTTCAGTATTTCTTGGCATCATTGCTAAAAAAAATGACCAGTAATCATCAAATATATGTCAAGGAAGCACCTTGACCAGGACAATTGGATGATGTGACCAGAACTCCACAATGACCTAGTTATCATGGATGACTGAACACATGAACTTGCTTGGAAGATGGTATTCATTCAATTTTATGACCTAGAATTAAGAAACTTTGGTAAAATCAATCAATATCTTAACTGCTATATTATGCCCCACACCCCAGCCACTAAAGGCGAAGGTACACATATTGGCTTCAGTGCGGATCTCATTGGCAGAAAACCCACCTTATTGATACCCCTCCTTTTTCAAGCAAAAGAAGCGCACAATAAATGACAAACTCACATGCATGTATACAGACTATACTCAAGACACACGCATTGTCCCAGGCTGGAAAGACAGTCACTGCTATACGAATCATTAATCCTCACATGGCTTTATTGGCCGTAGTCTTGAGTAAGACAATTTATTTGTTTTTAATTAATATTATATGCCACACTGACACACATTATTTTTTTCTAATTTATCTGGTCGTCGGTATATGTATCATCAGTAACAGTATCAATAGATAAGTTCTGAATAGTAAGATCCTTTGGAAGTAAAGAAAACATCAAAGAACAGAAAATAGCAGACTCGGTTTAATTGAGTCTGTTCATGACCAGTAATGAAATAATCTACGTACCCGGAATGAGAAGAATCTTTCACCAAAGTAAGGAAACCAGTCTGGAAACTGAACCCTGACCTGCTGCTCGGTTATCTCACCGTGTCCGTTCAGGGTGTGGGTTGTGACAAACTGAACCATGTTCTTCTCTAAAATTACAAAGCTCATATTATTTCGAGTTTTTATTTTAATAACCCATTTATGCGTAGTGTCGAAAGAAAGGGACATTTGCAAACAGTGCAGACCCAGATCAGACACCGCAAACCGCGGCGTCTGATTAGCGTCTACACTATATGCATAAGACAGATAGGTATCCTTCATCAAAAAAAAAAAAAATAAATCAGACATCCCTTAAATTATGAATGGACTCATCCAATTTATCAGGATAGAAGAGTCCACTGGCCAAGAAAAAGATAATTCAGACGCTATAAGCAAAATGGAGGCTTAATGCATAAGTAAACAGCAAAGGCTCTGAGCAGATTCGCATCCGTGCAGCTTAACCAGCCTCTTTTTATGTTCACATTTATCATATATGGACCTAGGGGAATCCAAAGGCACATAACTTAAGCTAGAGCGAGACATGGCTGAAACACAGACTAGTTTAAGTCTTTACTGTTCGCGAGCCCCGGTAGCTCAATAGGGTTCAGTGCTGGCCTGCTGGTCTAGCGGTCCCGGGTTCGAGTCCTGCAGTAGGCGGGAATGTTTGCAATCGTAATCGGAGTTCCATTGAACATAGCTTTTCATTATCACCCACCCATCGTCCTGATATGCCTGAAATACTGTTGAAAAAGGCGTAAAATCGCTGGTCATCCATCCATCTTAACTGTTCGCATTTTCGTTAAGATACCATTTACAAGAAGAATATCTGTGAATACAGGGCTTCATTTCAGTGCTCCAGATAAGAAGTAACAGGAATAATTTAGTGATAGTTTTCCATATTTCTCCATAAAGTATATTGTAACCCTCATTAGAACAGTTTTGCCGAGACGGTTCTAATGAGGGGTCACAATATGTTTTCAACGAGAAACAAGAAAAAAAAATCTCAGAATTATCCTCAAATACTCCTCGTATCTGAAGCACTGATTCATGTCATTTTTGGGGAAGACTCAGTTCTTTATGTAAAAAATGTCATTTAAGGTAAAACTAATGTTTTTTTTTTTTTTTTTTAAATTACACACTGCATTTATTACACTGATAATGGCTAGTCAATAAAATATTTTCAATTTACTGAAATAATTATAACAATAGTTATAAGGATGGTGATGAAAAAAGCAATAAGATCATTTAACAAACCACTTGCAGAACAAGATGACCAAGGTGGTTCTGTATCGCTCACCTGAGATTTAGAGATTAGGATATGAATTTATGATTTGATAAAACCATGTACTCACTGTAACAATGTACTCTGGCATCTCCTTTGTAGCCCGTAGGACAATGGCATGTAAACGATCCTTTAGTGTTTGTACAGTTGGCATCAACACCACATGCATTCACAGCACACTCGTCTATGTCTAAACGAAATGGAAAAATGTAAATTGCGGATTGTCGTCGTGTCAAAAGAAATCTTTGGAGCTGCGCCAACAACAAATACTAAAACCAGTATGGCTATCTGCGCATGCTGATGGTCGCATTTACTTGTCGCTTTTCATATACTGCCGAATTCAATGACTGTTTATGCCACTTAGGGGAAAACTGTACTCGAAATTGTCATTTGGGGAGGTAAATTGTAGGTTTTATTGTCGGAAATTTCGTTTTACGGCGACGCGACAGCGGAGCCGTAAAACGCAATTTGCGACCACAAAACCGAAGATTAAATTGGGGGTTTTACGGTCGGAAATTTCGTTTTACTGCGACGCGTCGGCGGAGCCGTAAAACGCAATTTGCGATCATAAAACCGAAGATTTATCTCTCTAAATGACAATTTTCAATACACTTATCCCCATTCTAACGCACTTCCCACATTTTCACCTTTAAAAGTGTGCTACTTTGCACCCATAGCAAACGTTTTCAACGACGTAAAACCAGACGTCAGCCAACGAGAAGCGACGTTACGTAATTACGTTGAGTTTCCGACAGTACTGTATATCGCAGGATATACTGTCACAAATTTTCGACGTTATCCAATCAGACATCGCATTACATACGTTACGGGCATTAGAATGAGAATTTTTCGTAGAAAATACCGCAAGATACCTTTCCACATGAAGAAGTACAGAGAATAGGTAAGCAAAGACTCTGTTGCTACATAAATTCTAGACAAATTGGTTGCTTACTGCTGTTTTGAAAATCAATGAGGGCTGTACGTAGCCCTGGCATTCTAAGCTAGAGGGCCGAGTTCGATTCCTGTTTGAAGCCGAAATCGTATCAGTTCAATTGCACACAGAGTTTCTTCACCATCGTTCCCTGGAGTCGATATGACTAAAATGCTGTTGAAAAGGCCGTAAAATCGCAATTCATCCGTCCATCCATGTTTAAACTCGCTTGTACTAATACACACAAGCTGTGTCTAAACCTATGTTCATTTTTCTTTCAAGCAGACAATGCTTACTCCACGAAAAAAAAAATGAATGCTGTTTGTTGAAGTTCGCAGTCAAAATTATTACATATCATACATGAATGATTCATCTCCTTTTACTACCTATTTACTGTTTCTGCTTGTAAAGAAATTTGGATGTTATGGTCATAGATTCTTATCATCGAGATTATCTCTTATTGTGAGTTAATATCAAGGTAAAATCAGTGTATTGCCTTGTAAAACAGTAAAACCAATGCATAGAATAGTTGATAGTTCCGTTGCGACACGCAAACACGGTTCCCATTTCGTATGAGAACATCAAAAGATCAGACCAGCCTGCGCGTCTGCGCAGTCTGGTAGGAGCTTTTGCTACTTGCACACACCTCATAGAAACATAGAAATCTCCCTCCATTAAAAGACGTCTCTAGCTAGACACAGAGAAGTCACAGACTGCTGATATTCTGAGGTAATTCTAAATGTCAGTATGACTTAGTGGCTGAAACATACGGATGCTTTGTATTTTGAGGTGTAACAAGAATAATATGCACTCTTGTTCTGAATTTCAGACATAATCATAAGATATGCATATTATAGTTTATATTTTTGTTGTTGAATGAAAAATAAACTTTTATTAATAAGTCATATACTACCTTGAACTTGGCCAAAATTTGGAAACCTAGAATTCCTTTTTCCTTCATCACAAATATTTTTTTGCACCAACATATAGCATAAGCCACGAACTAATGCAGCCGAGAAGTATTTTTCGAAAAAAAAAAAGGGTTCATTAAAAACTAATTTTCATGGTTTAGAGACCCCTACCCAACCCTTTATACAACACTGGCAAGTATGTATACATGAGGCAAGTTTACGCGCTGGGTATAACATGAACACCTGTCACTGTGTGTTGCATAAAAAATCGGGCGTGGTCCTCTAACCATGCAAAATAGTTTTTAAGGAACTTTTGTTGAAAAATATGTCTCGGCTGATGGATTATGTTATATGTTGGTGAAAAAATATATTTCCGATAAGAAAATGGAGTTCTAGGTTTCCAAAATTTGGCCATGTTCAAGGTAGTATATAGGTAAAGATTTCCCATAGCCTAATAGCAGTAGGGGCAGTGGAGGTTAGAGACCCACTGTATCTTGGGCACAGCTGATGAAAGGCGGATCCCATCCCTCTCCTTCCGCTGCCTTATCCTTCCCTGATTCGAAAAAGGTACCCATTTACTGCTGGGTTGACAGAGAGAGTTTTCCAGTCATCGTATGGCGACAGTGAGCCGCGAACTCACGACCTTACGGTGACTTTCTGCACAATAGCCGAGCCACTCTAACCACTCGACTACGGCGCCTCTCAGTAGTATATGATTTATTTAAAAACAGTTTATTATGCATTCAACAACAAAAATATACTATAATATGCACTACTTATGATTATTTCTTTAATCAGAACAAGGGTGCACATTGTTCTTGTTACACCTCAAAATACAAAACAGCCGAATGTTTTAGCCACCAAGTCATATTGACATTTAGAAGTACCTTAAAGACAAATATTCTCTACTATAAAGAACAAACCCCAAGTCTGTAATGGTTTTATGACTCTGTTATGTCAATACCATTGTGAGATGAAGTATTTTCTTTAATGAAATAGCGGTGTCACCGGATTGTTGCATAATAAGATTATGACATCCAATAAACAATAATGTCTATAAGCCACATTTTGTGTGACGTGGCTCATTTAAAGACTGCCTACCTGTATCACATTGTTGTCCTGTCCATCCGTCAAAGCAAATACATTTATATGTGCCGTACAGGTTGTGGCAAAAATCTACACCTCCAGTATTGTTTCGACATAAGTGTTGCTGACATTCGTCAATATCTGGAAAAGAAAAACCGCAAAAAATCATAAAATTGGGACAACTTAAATAATTACCGTAATTATTGTCAAAAATGGAACAGTTTGGTTTTACAGTGCGGTAATGCGTCCGAAAGATGCAGACAAGATGGCAAATATTGTGGACACTGATCAGACTGCTCCTTCATAAATTCAAATGTTAACTTTGGAATTGAGCCGCGACATCAAAACCAACAAAGCGGTATGTGCGCGCAGCGAAGGCTCAGTTCAGCCTGTCATCCGCCCAATCTGATCAGAGTCTTCGCTGAGCGCTTAAGGGTAGCTAAGGAACGTAGCTTGCTTCATGCGGACAGCGATGACTCTGATCAGACTGGGCGGATGCCCAGGCTGACCTGAGGCTTCGCTGGGCGCACATGCCACTTTTTTGGTTTTGACGTGTCGCAACTCAATGACCGTTTTCAGAAGCTGCATTCTGCGGCGTCTGAACTGGGTCTGCACTGTTTGCGTATGTCCAAAAACGAGTTTCCAGTCGTTAACGAAATATATCATGACTGTATTATGAATAATTAGTTTAACTCGGCTTGACAGAAGGGGTTCATTACAGCATCTGTATTAATTCACTCAAACGAGGGAAGAAAGATTTGAAAAGAGAGGAATTCAAACTGACTGCCCCCCTCCTCCTCCCCCCCCCCCCACACACACACACAAACAAATGCCAAATGCCCCTCAATCCCGTTTTAAAGTTTTAAAATGATTTCCAGTGCTTTCCTTGGCAAAATACTTCTTTTACTTATCCAACCTATATTGGTTTTCGTCCCCAGTGAGCTTCCTGCTCCACTTACTTGTATTGATTGAAAATCATAATCAGTTTGTTAAAGTTGAAACATTTACATTTGCAGTTCAAAACCTAAAACGAACGCGTAGGATCCAATGTCATTCTTATAATTTTCAATAATTACATTGGCTTACACGTCGTAAGGTAATGTCTAAACAAGAGTCGTTTAGACGTTGGCTGTAGGTGTTATAATGACGTCCGTGCTGTTGCACTACTTGTGCAAAATTGTGTTTTGTGTTTCAAATTCAGTCTTTTGTGTCGGTTTTCACCTACTGATGAGTAGAAATAATGCAAACATAAGTAATGAAATTCATTTTCCTGACGTTAATGAAAATATGAACGGCATCAGGCCGCTATCAAAATTACATGAATAGCTTCGGAATGTATGTACTTTGCAAGCAACCCAAGTTGCTAAAACTTTCTTGAAAGATGAAAATTATTTCTTAACTGGCCAATTTACCTTGACACTGAAAGCCATTCCCTGTCATACCCTGTTTACAGGTGCAGTGATAAGAGCCATTGGTATTGGAACAGATTGCCTTCCAGTGACAATTATTCTGTTCTTCACATTCATTGATATCTGTAAAATAAATATTATCTAAAGAGCTGCTTAATATTCTGCTTGCATGCCATTTGAGACCTGGTCCCAGGGTTACAAAACTATTTTCGTGCTCAAGCTGAGCATGAAATTTTCTCTGCTGATAAATATGAAAATGCCAACTAGCATTTTCATATTCATAAGCAGAGAAAATGTCATAATAAGCTTAACCGAGCAAGAGAACAACTGTACTTATCAGTAATTTGCTATCTATTAGCAGGTAAAATTTCATGCGCAGATGCTTTGGAAAAGATCCACTGAAAACTGTGGAAGGAGTTGATTACTCAAACTCCATACCATACAATGCAAATATTTACCTAAAATGATTACGTTCAAAAGCCCGTTAATTCTGTCAACATTAACTCTAGCTCCAAGAAAAACCCACATGCACATCTACAGTATATCCGCAGCATGTATCCAAGCTTTAGAAAAGATCCACTGAAAACTGTGAGAGCAGTTGATTACACAAACTTCGTAACCTACAATACAAAAATTGGCCTAAAATGACTAAGTTCAAAAGGCCGTTATTCACTCAAAATTAATTCTAGTTCCATCAAAATTCCATATACACATCTTCAATATGTTCACAACATGTATGCAAAGATTGAAAAAGATCCATTTAAAACTGTGGGAGAAGTTGATTACACAAACTCTATACCCTAAAGTGTGACGAACGGACGGACAGACGGGCGGACAGACGGGAGCAAAACTTAATGCCCCCTGACTATCGTCACGGGGGCATAATAAAAGTCAAAGAAAACTTGTAAAGCTGAAATGAGCATTGACCCAATCATCTCCGTATTTGCAGTAGCTCATTCTATCAGTGACCACACTGGCTGGTCAGGATATAGTTTATCGTCAGGACTGAGGTGATCGAGAACAGGTCCAAGTGACGTAATTCTTAGTAATGAAAATGTGTCTTCAGTTTTAATGGGAAAGCGTTTGCTTCCTCAGTCAGCTAAATTCCTGTCTTTAAGAGTAGTTCCATTCTAGTAGGGCTTCGTCGTCTAGGGTCGTAAAATGGAAGTCTCAAAAGGTGGAGAGAAAAAATGTTGCTGGTAAGAACAGCTAAGCTTTAATCGTGGCTTTGGAGAAAGCCTGGCCCCGAGGTTATAAAACATTTTTCATGCTCAACTCAGCTGAGCATGAAAATTTTTCTGCTGATAAATATGAAAATGTCAACTAATGTTGGCATTTTCATAATCATGAGCAGAGATTATTTCATACTCAGTCAAACTGAGCAAGAAAACAACTGCACTTATCAATAATTTTGCTATTTATTAGCAGGTAAAATTTCATGCTCAGCTGAGTTGAGCATGAAAAATGTTTTATTACCTCAGGGCAAAGATTACGAAAAAAAACCCCGCAAAGTTTTTACTTAATTGTTCGTATGAACTATAAAGTGAGAATATTTGCACCGTTTCCGGAATTTGGTAACGTTTAGATATCTATTGTACCATAAGTCCCAAAGACTGGATCTCAGATACGGCCAATAAGTAGAAAAAAGAAATTGGCAATTGTGACTATTATTTTTATCAATAACACAATAATAATAACATGCAATTTTATTATCATTTTATCAGTTTATTGGTAAAAATGATAGTCACAATTGCCCGTTACTTTTCTATTTATTTATTTGCCATATCTGAGATTCAGTCTGTACAGGCACTGTATATAAAATTCAAAATTATTAATATTGTTTTATTTTATCATTTAATTTTCGCAGTGCACGTCCCAGATTCTGCACATTAACAGCTTTACCATACTTATCTTGCAAAGAGTGTCATAGGAGGAGAGATAAGACATATGAGCCGCGACACGAGAAAACCAACAATGTGGTTGTGCGCCCAGCTCGGACTCAGATCAGCCTGGGCTTCCGCCCAGTCTGATCAGACTCTTTGCTAAGCGCTTAAAGGCTAGCTAAGGGTCTAAGCTACCTTCATGCGGACAGCGAAGACTCTGATCAGACTGGGCGGATGCCTAGGCTGATCTGAGTCTGCGCTGGGCGCACAACCACATTGTTGGTTTTGTCGTTTCATGGCTTATATATACCTTCGCAAGTTGGTGCCGAGGCGCTCCAATGTCCCTCTTCATTACAATATATCTCTGCTGAGCCATTTAAGGAGTAACCCGGTGTGCACGAGTATTTCACTCTCGATAAATACACATGACTGTTACTGGGATTATCTATCCGTCCAGATTTGATAGACTTAAGAGCTTCACATGCTGAAATAAGTATTGAATACAAAACCGTATTATATTTCTTCGATATTTGAAACTGTTTCTTCAAAGTAACATAATAACGCTAAATCTTATACGATCAGTACCAGTTAGGGGAGAGTCGGGTAACTTCAGACAGCGGGTAATTTCGGACAGTGGCATTGTTTCCTTTATATGTCAGTTGTTTGGAACTAAAAAAGAATTAACAGGCCAAACAGAGAAAATCCTGATGAGACGGCTGTGTGTGTGTGTGTGTGTGTGTGTGTGTTTCTACTTTATTTTCATTTCCAAGAAAGGTGACTAGTGTCATAATATTAAGCTTTTAATAATACTATATACTTTCCTACTTACCAAATATCGGTTGCTACTGACAACAAATATGTGCCCGAAATCGAAATGATGATTGCCAGTTGCGGCCACTGCAAACAAAATAACTGCCCGAAAGCGTTTCCGCTGTCCGACTAATTAAAATCCCAGTTGCAAATCTTTAGTCGGGCTGATTAGGGCAACCAACAATGGTTCGAATTTAGGCATCATATCCAACCAACAAGGGACCTTTATGAGAATGTTTGCTGGGATATTATCTGTTAAATTGCATGTCAGCAAACAATCAGCAGAAAGACATGTATCATAATAACTAAATTTCATACTACACTTTTTTGGATAATTATCTAAAGTAGATATTCATGTTTCATTGGGAATGAACATCCAGAATAAATCTATTTCACTGTTATAGCCGCAACACGACAAAACCAAAAAAGTGGCATGTGCTCCCACCGACAACTCAGATCAGCCTGGGCATACGCCCAGTCCAATCTGAGTCTTCGCTGTCGGCATGGTAGTAGCTTTGTCCCTTAGCTACCCTTAAACGCACAGAAAAGACTCTGATCAGACTGGGCGGATGCCCAGGCTGATCTGTCTCTTCGCTGGGCGCACACACCACTTTGTTGGTTTTGTCGTGTCGCAGCTCATTTACCTTTAATAGTGCACTTATGGGAAGACTCATTCCATCGCCCATTCGACTGACATGTAACGATTTTGCTTCCTTCGAGATCGAATCCAGGATCACAGGCCAGTTTTGCTGTCGACAGGTAGGTAGTCCCGTTAAAATACTGAATTGTACCATTTTGAAGGTTCGTCAGATTGCCACAGTCTATACAAATGACATATAAAAAATTCAGATTAGACATGCACACACTACGACAATGCAACCAGAGGACCATTGGTCCTGTAACTCAGTCATCTCACCACTTAAGGGTAAGTAACTCCAAGGCGAATAGTAAAATGTAGAAACCTTGTTTGCCTTGTTTGGAAGTTTTCGTGTTCAGAGGTACGTTTTTAATATTTTTTAATCTTTGCTGCTTAAAGACAATGCCCAGACAATATTGTCGAGTAAATATCACGAAAATTAAATTGAATCTAGGTTCTGTACTGTCTCGTAAATATGTATTATCCGTATTTTATGTTATAGCAAATTGTCCTTTTCTATTTAAGTTATTTTGATTTTGTTATGAAAATAAGTCTTTAGTTTTCGAAATCTTGTCAGCAAGAGCCATTGCATGGATCAACTAAAATTTGTCAATAAATTCAAATTAATGCAAACAATGTAACTGCTAAAATCTTTAAAAAATGATGTTGACGTCGATTTTAATAGCGTCATAAGAACTGCACATTGCTTTGCGAGGAATGAATCGATAACAGTTGCCATCCTTCTAACTTTTGTATGGATAATGTAGGCAACGATGGACATGCCGTTGACAAAGATTAATTTTGTATTTCCCGCGATATTCGAATTAAGGATCTAACACTGAAAAGATTTACATGTGACATTAGCCCAGTGGTATGACTGATGCCTAAAATGCTTTCTAAGTCAATTAGAAAAAGTGCATTTGTAAAGTGTTTGGTATCACTGCAAAGACCAAATGTAGTGCTTTCAGTACATGCGTGACAATTGCACCCAGCATGCTCCCAAACAAAGTTATGAGGTCATTTGCAAAACCTTTTTGAACGCCCCTCCTATATAAGCTCGGAGGCTTGCCTTGCAGAGTTTCCAATTTATGACAATATAATCATTTCAACACTACCAATTTTATAACCATATGTGAGCCGCGACATGAGAAAAGCAACAAAGTGGTAGTACGCCCTGCGCAGACTTAGATCAGCCTGGGTATCCACCAAGTCGCTAAGTACTAACACATTTCACATACATATGAATCGAAAAAACATAGTTATAGTTTGGCAATCCGTTTGCAGAAGTGTGTATTTTTAATTTCCAAGTGGCGTGAGTTTACTTTATTCTGGTATCAAATTATAAACCAATTTCAACTGGAATATTTGAGCCGTGACACGACAAAACCAACAAAAGGGTTGCGAATCCAAGGCAGACTCAGATCAGCCTGGGCATCCACCCAGTCTGACCAGTCTCTTTGCTAAACGCTTAAAGGGTAGCTAAGCGTCTAAGCTACCTCCATGCGGACAACGAAGACTCTGATCAGACTGGGCGGATGCCCAGGCTGATCTTAGTTTGCGCTGGACGCACAACCACTTTGTGGGTTAGGCATGTCGCGGCTGATAAATCAATTTCAACTGGGATATTTGAGCCGCGACACGACAAAACCAACAAACTGGTTGCGCTCCCTATGCAGACTTAGATCGGCCTGGGCATCCACCCAGTCTAACCAGTCTCTATGCTAAACGCTTAAAGGGTAGCAGCTAATGGTCTAAGCTACCTCCATGCGGACAACGAAGACTCTGAGCAGACTGGGTGGATGCCCAGGCTGATCTGAGTTTGCGCTTTACGCACAACCACTCTGTGGGTTTGGCATGTCGCGGCTGATATATCAATTTCAACTGGGATGTTTGAGCAGCGACACGACGAAACCAACAAAGTTGTTGCGCGCCAAATGCAGACTTAGATCGGCCTGGGCATCCACCCAGTCTAACCAGTCTCTATGCTAAACGCTTAAAGGGTAGCTAAGGGTCTAAGCTACCTCCATGCGGACAGCAAAGACTGTGATTAGACTTGGCGGATACCCAGGCTTATCTGAGTTTGCGCTGGACGCACAACCACTTTGCTGGTTTTGTCGTGTCGCGGCTGATTTAGTTTTTGTACCATGTCATTGCTTCGATTGCTTTTTAATTAGGCTATAAACTGCATATCCTAATGAGAGCTTCTCAGTTAAGCTGGCCATTCGAGGACAAAAATGGCAATATATACAATCATGCCAGAATTCAAGAAAAAATCACAACCATAATGCTCATTGTATCTGCTTAAAAGGTGTAAAATATTTTCAGATAATAGTTTTAGATAATGGAATACAGCCATGTTTAGAGACATACCCTAACAATGAGAAATGGCATATTTTATGACGTTATTTAGATACGTTGAAGGACGATGTCGCATACGGTTTCTTAGATATGCGTAGCATTGCATATTTACTAATCTACAGACATATGATTATTCTGACTGGTTTCAATGTTTTTCTTTGCTTTTTGGGAAGAAAGGGGCTTTCTATGAAGTGCTGCTTAATCAAATGACGTCAGCGCTTTCAAAACGTGGTCTTAGATATTGTTTAAGCGGGGAAATATTGATTGTATTGTGACAGAGCAGTGGCGTCACCCCTAGAGCCTAGTTGTGTTGTTTGCTTCCTGGTGGTGGCAGTGACTTCCTGAATACGAGGAGAGTTATCCCTAGGTTGTTCGGCCTCATGCTTTAATAATCATCATTATTATCTTCTTATTATTGTTTTTTTTTATTATTATTATTTATTATTATTATTATTATTATCTTTATTCTTTTGTTTTTCTTATACTTTTTTGCTTACTCATCTACATATTTACTGTTTATATTATTATGGTGTAGCCTAGTTGACGATTTGTATATACTGTTCTAAGGGCAGGGCTGTAACTAATGTTGGTAGAACTTGTAGCCCAACCCTATTGTTAGTTCTAAGACAATAAAATATGTTTAAACTAAGCGGGGAAATATGTAAGAAATCAACTGAATTTAATAATGGAATTCGATTTTAAGCAGTGATTTATCTTTTTTAGCCATGCGGCGTTCATATCTATGCAACGGCAATATTGCGTCATTTAAAACCATCGCCTTTTAAACCAAGGTATCATTATTTATTCGTTTAAAATGCCTAACAAAATCGCATGCATGCCTTGGTACTTTTATCTACTTTTTTAGATAGAGGGCTAATTGTCAGAGGGTAAACAGGACCGTTATTTTGTAATTTAAAGAAAGGTAATACGAAGGACAAACTAGAAATGTTTTTCAGAGAAAAACTGATGTCCCCCCACCAGCCCATTTCCCATCCCCTCTAATGAATAAAAAGCCTGTACAAATAAAGTATCTATGCAAGTTTGGACAAAATCCATCCGCTGGTTCTAAAGATATCCTACATAGAAGACTATGTCCTTCAGAAATGGGTCAAGGTCACCAACTACTAAACATGTCTTAAACCTGTCACAATGATACATTCATGCAAGTCTGATGAATATCCATCCACTGGTTCAAGATATCTCATTTTTAAGAGAGAAAAATACGCATTTGTAAGATAGCTTTCGACCTTGAAAATGGGTCAAGAACATCAAAACATACTTCACTCTTGAGACTGTCCCATAGGTATATCTATGAAAGTAAAGTGGAAATCAAGCCAAAGCTTAAAGAGATACATCAATTTTAGTGAAATTTTCACATATCTAAATTCTCCTGTGACCTTGAAAATGAGGTCAATGTCACCAAAATTTTGTTCAGCTCTTAAACTTGTCCAAATCATGTATCCACGAAAGTTTGGCAATATTCCATCTATTGGTTCAGGAGATATTGTGGGTATAAGAAATTGCCATGTTAGTCCTCCAGTGACCTTGAAAATATGGTCAAGGTCACCAAAATCTAAACAGCTCATAAACTTGTCCCAATCATGTATCCAGCAAAGTTTGGTGAAATTCCATCCATTGGTTCAGGAGATATAGTGGGTATAAGAAATTGTCATCCAAGTCCTCCAGTGACCTTGAAAATGAGGTTAAGGTCACCAAAATCTAATCAGCTCAAACACTTGTCCCAATAATGTATCCATGCAAGTTTTATGAAATTACATCCATTGGTTCAGGAGATGTAGCGGGTACAAGAAATTGTCATCTAAGTCCTCCAGTGACCTTGAAAATGAGTTTAATGTCACCAAAATCCAATCAGCTCTTACACTTGTCCCAATAATATATCCATGCAAGTTTGGTGAAATTCCATCCACTGGTTCAAGAGATATCGCGCATACAAGAAATTGGGTACAAGAAATTGTCATCTAATTCATCCTGTGACCTTGAAAATGAGGTCAAGGTCACCAAAATCTAATCAGCTCTTAATGATGTATCCATGCAAGTTTGGTGAAATTCCATCCATTTGTTCAAGAGATATCCCGCATACAAGAATCTGTCACGCCGACGCCGACGCCAATGGGGTCCGCACTGAAAACAATATGTCCCCCCTCACCTATGGTGAGGGGGACATAAAAATAATAGCTTATAACCCAGATAAAACGAGAACGTCTCTAATGCGCTGAAGTATCGGGACACAAGAAAACCATTTTTTTCCATTTGGAACAATAATGGTTTTTAAGTGTCGAAATATTTAAGCACATTGGAATACGTGATTTAATAGTTTATGTGCCATCCACTACCTACACACACTGCGACACATTCTCCTCATGATCCCCAATTCTTTCTGTGAATTTTCTGATGTATCAACCTGCGATTATTAAAATAATCAGTTTTCCTATGCTTTTCGCCTTATTACCATGTCGAAGCAAACTAAACTAGATATGTGATTGAATTTATAGTTCAGCACTATTTCATCAGTATGCTTTACGTTTATGACTGGAATTCTAATCTCCGATGTCTGTCTGTTACCTTTTATTCTGCACTTCACATGAAGTGGCGTCCAGGTCCCATTTTCATCACAATGACTTATGTTTGATCCCACCATGTCGTAGCCTTCATTGCATGAATAAATCGTGGTTGATAAATACGTTGTGCCATTTGAAGTATCTGCAAGTCCGTTTTGTAGCTGCAGCGGACTGCCACAATCTGCAGTAAAATAATTGAAAACAATGGAATTAAAAATAACACAACGTGAGATTGATAATAATTAGCTTTTGATTTACAAACACATTAAAGATTTTGTGTCTATGTATATGTATTAGGACCTATAGGTCCAACCAAACAATGCGCAGACAAGTTCTTCACTATTTGCCATTATAAAACAAAATGGTTCCTTTTTAGAGCAAAAACAACAATTATATAAGCCCCTCCAATTTTCTGTTTTACGGTCTACAGCCGATGAGTTTGACCTTCAGGGAAATCAGTACGTGACAGATTTAGGTTGCTGTTATTAACTTTTGCGGCCGATATATGATCATATATTCTACAAGAAAAAAGAAGAGAAAAAAAGGAACAAACCTTTAATATCACATGTCCCGGCTTCACTCCATCTCCCATTAGCTTCACATTTCAGGGATGAAGTACCATTTCTCTTGAAACCATTATTACACTTGACCCGTGCTACAGCGTTGTAAACAGTTCCATTCGAAATATCAACTCTTCCATGGTCAATCATTGGTGGGGTATGGCAATCTACATGCAGCAACACAAATAAATTCTGAAAAGAGGAACCCTTTGGAAGCAAACAGCATACAAAGGAAACGAAATTAGCAGATTCGGTTGTACTATATCAATTCATGAGCAGAAATGAAATGTGCAAAACCTCGCACACTCTTTAGCACGCCTGTCAAAGGAAATTTTATTATGGAGATCTAACTTACAAACGTGATATCTTGATTGAGATCTAACTTACAAACGTGATATCTTGATTTATATAGAGCTTCAATTAGAAAGTTATTTGTACTCGTACTTAACATTCTCACCGCCCACATTAATTTGAATGCTAGATGCTAGGTTAGTTATATGAGTATTTATCAAAATATTTGCTTACACTTATTTTCAAGCTGCCAAAAGGCAAAAATATTATTTATAATTAACAGCATTTTCCCACTATATTATCATGCCTGAAATTCAGTTGAATTTGGGTTGTATCCTTTAAAGCCAGAGGGTGTTTCAGAAATGTGAGGATCACCAAACTTAACTGTAAACTTAAATGCACTATATTTAGAATGCGAGTATTTGACTGAGCTTAGGATTATATAATCACATTCCCGCCAATACGTTTCACTTAGGATACAATAAAATTAAAACAATGCTATTACCCCATTCTATCTTTTCAACCGAGTAAACCCAGTCTGACAACAAGCTCTACAAAAAGCGGCGAAGTTATAATTGTTGTTCTATGAATGAGCAAAGAACATCATAGACCCTTAACAAACACAGGTGCGCCGGTCGAGGATCAAACCGGAGACCCATGAACTAAAAGACGAACACTCTGCCACATAGCTATACGAAGCTTGCTTGTAAGGCAGTAAAAGATTATGAACTACTTTATCACCTTATCTATACCTTAAAATCATCCAATCCCTTCAAATTGAATTCGTCCCTAATTACTAGCACTATAAGATAAGAATCGCTTGATATGAACTTATCATCATCATTTGAAATGAGCATATAGGGAAACTGAAAAATTTAATTCAAGCATGACGTTTACGTTTTCTGCACTGAACGCTAAGGACGCGGCGTCGAGTGAAAGTGTGTGATAATTCCAATGCTAGCGTCGAGACGCGCTAATTTCGCGCCTTCATGACGTCAAATGTAAACATTTGCTTTTGTCGACGACCGCCTTTGGAATAGCTCTTTAGAAAACGCTGTAATCTACTTGCATTTCTATGCTATAAACTATTAGAATCGAAATATTTCCTCCTTACCCGTGGTAATCGCTGATTCAAACACTGGTCGCCCGTATAGCCAGTGGTAAAATCTAATGATATATTGCGAGACAAATCACTGGGCGAACTAGCGTGACGTTAGTTAGCGCCATTCGGACGTCATTTTGATTCATTTGGTGACGTCAATTTGCATTTCCATGAGGATGAACGGTGCAAAGTCATTTGCTCGCATAAAAAACTTACGAAATACATGTAAACGCCTCTTTTACAAAGTTGTTGGCGGGATTTCTTCATATAATCATGCCGGAAAAACTGGAAAAAGGTGAAGGTGACACTTGCGTTTTCGTCGTTTCTTGCGTGTTAGAATCGAAAGAGTTTCTTACTTACAAATGATTTGTTTCCCAATACATGTATATCACTAGCTGTCGGTAATTCGTCAGTGAATAAATCACTAGCGCTTCCCGTTCATGATATATCAACTTCACGACTGACCTCCAACCAGTGAAATATTGGGAAACAAATCACTGTAAGTAAGAATCTATTTCTTAATTCTAACACTGGTCGCCTATATAGCCAATGGCAAAAGCTAGTAATATATCGCGAGACAAATCACTGGGCGGATTAGCGTGACGTTATTTTGCGCCATTCGGGCGTCATTTCGATTCGTTTCGTGACGCCAACATTCGTTTCCAAAAGGATAGACGGTGTAACGTCGTTTTTTCGCATAACAAACTTATGAAATACATGTGAACGCCTCTGTTACAGTCAAAGTTATTGGCAGGATTTCTTCATGTAATCATGGTGGAAAACTGGAAAAATCTGAAGAAAACACTTGCGTTTTCGTCTTTTCTGTTAGAATCGAAACAGATTCTTGCTAACAAGTGATTTGTTGCCCAATATATCACTGGTTGTTGGTCAGTCCCAGTGACTATATCACTTGCGCTTCGCGCTACTGACCTCCAACACATGATATATTTGGCAACAAATGAGTGTATGCAAGAATCTATTTCTTAAGTAACACATGTAATGTCAGCAGATACGAATATAAATTGCCTGCGGTTTCGCCGTCGTGAATTAATATTTCGTGATCTGCCCTCCAACAACACGTGTTACTCAGCGATAATTCACGGGTAAGGACAAAATATTTCTTAAATCACAATATCACTCGAGCTCGTATAAATACTTTATAGAAATTTTAGCATTTGTTTGAATTATGAAACCGTTTCAAACGATGAACTAAAATGTTAATAGAAAGGGTCAGGGTATGACGACCGCCAATCCACGACACCAGGAGGATTAGAAAAAGGACACACACACAAACAAAACAACAACAAAAACAACAAACAAATACATAAGAAACAGCTCCCTCTTCCCCAAGTGAGGTGAATAAATCAATAGGAAATTGTTGTTTGTTACTAATTTCCTTTTTTTCCAGAAAACCACTATTAGGATGACCTTGCACGCCTAAACTCTTTCAGATCAATTTAGTCTTATTACAGACAGGTCTGAAACAAAATGAAATTCGGTGTTTCAAGCGAAGACGTTCACCATGCTATGTATGACTTCATATTAATGGAGGTTACCTATAATGACACATGTCCCAGCCTCACTCCATCTTCCAGCAGCTTCACATCTTAGGGCTGCTGTTCCATTTCTCCTGAAACCAGCATCACAGCTAACCAGAAGGACAGTGTTGTAAATCGTTGCATTCAAGTGATCAACTGTTCCGTGTTCAATTGTTGGTGGCTTTTGGCAGTCTACACACAAAACAAGATTAAAGAATGATTAAAAAGTTCTTAGCAAATACGGTATGTCTCTACAGGAATTTATTGATTATGAAGTATTCAACTCAAATACCCTCAACGGACACACTGTGCCGCATTTACATTGCCAGGCTGAGTGATATAAATGCACATACCATAGGAATTTACGGAAAATATTCGGTGCCGATTAACCACAGGTACCATAACACTTGCCCAATTAGCGTGAACTTCGTTAATGAAGATCTAAAGACTACAAGCAGTGAGAAAATTTTGGAAGAATAGGACAGAAGCAAAAACATATGCATGGTCGAAGAACAAAAAGTGTATTATTTTGATAAAATCATGGCTTTAATTTTTTCAAGATGCCGTCACTTTGAACACATATATGAGTTAAATTGTCAAAATTTTAAACGGACTTAACGTTTTTATTTACCATACAATATTATTTAGAATGTGAAATGAATTTCAAACTGTTGTGTGCTCAAGTAGAAGATATGTTAATCTGCACTGACATGAAAGTATAAAAGAAGATATTTATCGTTACATATATACTGAACAAAAATAAAAACTTGACGGTTTTTATTTCTTAATTCCGGCCAGCCTAGCAAATATGTACTGTATATATGGATTTTTTAGAGTTGGACAGACGTCTGATTACTTAAAACATGAAAAATTATTGGTATATTTTTGTCCTGTCCGGAGTTATCTAACTTATTCCTATTTCAATGATTCAGACCAGAACATTAATTTGCGCATGCCCAGCAGATAGTTTTCTTGTACGCAATAAACAGTAGTTCCAGGACGCACAGAAAACACTTTAAACGCTTATGTAAATTGTAATCACAACCTGAAAATAGCGTTTAAAGATTCAAATCTTTCAGATTATCTCCCTTTGAATTAAACATATAGAGATTTTGAGATGCCATAGTTCATATACCAGTGTGTCTTTTTTATCATTTTCTTCGAAATTTGTATGATTGTCTTGCAAACTCAATGTCTTCATCACTAAATTTATTTGAAAGCCATTTCTTAAACTGCCATAAAGACATTAAAGTGTAATGGGATTTCCACTGCAACTGAATTTTCGATTTCATAATGGCATGGATTGAGGCTTTTCGTCTGGTCCTCACGGCCTCCTAGTCGACAGTGCATTGGCATAAACTTAGCTTATAAGTCCATACAGACTGGATTAAATAATGGAAAGGCATTTTCAACTGAATTTTCATCATTTAAGCAGACTTTAATAATTTTAAATTCGGTGATTGTTTGGTTGTGAGCATAGAAAGCAGAAAAGTACCCTTGTGACGTTTACAACAGCCTCAATATTGCTGTAGCTAAAGAACCTTGAATTTTGTGTGACTGTGGTATCACCAAATGACTATTTTTCTTAAATTAAAAGATTTTTTATGTCTCACTTTTTCCCGACCTCCGTAGGATGAAAAATAGCGACTGTCAAGTTTTTATTTTTGCTAAGTATATAATAACGTGACTAATATGCCTCCCAAATGATTTTTAGGCAATGAGACGCATTTGGTTTGCATGTACTATTTACTTTTATGAAGCAGAAATACTTAATTTGCATTCTCGGACATTACACACGTGGCTGATAAAATAAATAGTGAAAGACCGAGATAAAAGGATTCATTAGTTATGCGCAAATCAAGCTTTAAGAATGAAATGTATATACTTTGTAGTCAACAGAGCAGGTGACCTATTAATCGATGGTGAAATAATCAATGGTATTTTGTTAATGGTTCATCATCGCTAAAAAAAAAACGCACTGGGTGATCGTAACTGAAATAGGGAGGAATGGGTTATATCCGCCGTGGATGTATAACTCAGTCTTCATATTTGTAATCTAAGTTTTCAGTAGAAATGAAAGAGGTCAAAGTATCCAAATCAAAAGTCCAAACTCGTAAATCATATAAACATTGACAATTCCTGAATATCTTAGATACACAGACATGACGCCAAATCAAAGGTGTAATCAGGTGCTCGCGAGAAGTACGCATCACCTGTCTATTCAAATAATACACCCGTCATATCCATGTATGTGTTGATTAAGTCAGTGAAATACGAAGTCCGGTTTTTGAAAGCACTATTGGGCTTTGGCTTAGGCCACCAAATCGGAAATAAGTTAAGAGACGGCCACATTGTATGAATCAACGAGGTCATGACGTCTCCCATAACACTTTTTAATTGTTGACACAAGCTCCGCTCTGTGATAACCCTGGGTTAATAATTTACGAGTGAGCAGCTTCACCCTATCAAATAAGTCTTGATTTTTGAAACGGCTCAAACATAGCAGACAGGTGCCGAAGGATTTTGGCAACTCAAAATGGAGAGTAAACTATGGGAAATTGAAGCCGTCCCTCTTGTTATAAAGCCTAGTAACAAGCTTTCCATTGTTAATGTGGAGTAGAAGCCAGAAGAACTCTGTGATATCTTAAATAGCAAGTTCACATGGATAAATGAGGTCGGTAAACTCAATTTTTTTTTAATTATTTAGAGAGAGAGAGAAAAGATTCTCTATGTACCTGAAGATAGAGAGAGACATTATCTATGTACCTGAATATGAAATTGTATTTTTGTGTGGTAGGTGTTTACTACGCGCTTTTAAGAGTTAGGGCCCATTGGAATTCCAACTGTTTCATGAAAACTCTGCACGCTAAACTCCACGTTAAGATTGTCGATAACAAATGCCAGCACTTCAACGACATAAACTTCACAATATTGTGGTAAGACCATTAAAGTGGTCATTAATGAAGTATGAATCAAGATAACCAAGGACAACATATTTATTCCGACGATTTTCGTTTATGTGAACGAAACAATTCTATAAACTTTCTTTTAATTTAGATTTTAATTTGTCATGTGGTACTGTGGTGTAATAGGAAGGTGTTTTGGTGAAAGCTATCACCTGTCATGCTATTTATCTTATTGTTTAAAGATTTGTTTCCCTTGAAATTAGATGAATGGATGAAAATATATGCATTCAATTGCTTTGTCCTTAACATGCTATGTTATTAAAATTTGTCATGCTTGTACCAAAAAAATATTGTCATTGCAGCTATACTGAATTTTCTCTGATGAACTATAATTGAGATGATGGAATGACATGATATTGTACACAGTTTTGTTAGAATTCGTGTTATAATACATTCCCATAGTGGATGATCCAAATGATGACTCCTCCATTTGTACAACTCCTGTTATTGTAAAACTTAGTAAATTGCGCCCCAGCAGAGTTAGCTTCTTGATATCGAAACAAATGACCAGTCTGCTGTTTCTTTAGATACAAATGACCACTGAAAAAAAAGCAAAACTAAAAAGTTCAAATTGTTTTTCTTGACAAATATTATTATAAAATTTAATTGCAACCACACTATGTATTATGTTTGCTTATGTTCTCCAACTGTAAAATAAATTTATATTAACTTGAAACCAATCTTTGCTCAAATTTTATTTCGCTAGTCTCCAGTAGGCCTCGAATCCAGTGATACTAAGCCTGGGAATGCTGTTTTCACGTGTCCATAAGTTCGTACTTACGCAAGGGCACGGACCCGATTAAAACAAAACGTGAAGCAAAACAAAACCTAGGACTCGATCGAGACGCAACGACGGTTCGCGCATTAACGGTTCGACCAAGCCTGGCCTACTACAACATTGGTGAGTCCGTCACCAGGATATAAGCAACCTAAGGGGAACATAATGGTTTATGACAACCTTTATACATGTGTTTGAAACAGTATTTCTGTGCATTCAATGTAGTTTTTGGCAAAATCATTGTTAAAAGTATGTTGTTAAATCAGGTAAGATCAAAGACGTGTACTTTTGTACAGTCACAATTTGTTTTGTATGTCAGCATGTCAACACTTCTTTTCCTAAAACCTTTGCTGGTTGTTCAAGTAATCTGGACAGTTTTCGTCCAGTTTTAGATAGATGTCAAATAAATTCATGGCCAGACAATCAAAACTCAGAATGGTTATGTCTAGGTTAAGAAGGGTAGGCATTGTCATTTATAAATGGCCTTGTTGAAAAAGTATGTTTACTAATAAAGTATGATATTTTTGTAACAGGCTCTCTATCAGGAATATAACTCTACAGAAGAGTGTTCAATTTATAAATCAGTAAAGCAGAAAATTAAATGAGGGTGAAGGTGTCATTCCATATGGGTTGGATCCCAAACACTTAGCTTTCAAAGCATACCTCGACCAGACTAGTCAATCATTGGAGCCTCTCATCATAAAATAGTTTGTTCATGGCCTGTGCAAGAAGGGCTGGTCAGATCATGTACAGTTTCATAGCCCGTACATATTACAAGCTGCTATTGATATAGCTTTAGCAGAAAAGTTTATGAATGATTATTTCGATTGTAGGCACCATAGTAAATATCACATCAAATAATGCCTATAATACTGAATCTTGTTATGAATATTCAAATGCATATAATTATAACAAACTGGCCAGATAAATGTATGCCAATAAAACTGAACGGCACAAACCTTACGACTTACATCAGACCAGAAGCGACAGAAAACCTTGTATCACGCATGCATCGAGTCATTGGCTGATCATCTCTCACACTCTGCATTTGTTCGTACATATGACTGCTATATATTGAGCTTTCAGGGCATTTATTTGAGAATGAGATCTCAACAACAACTTCAACAAGGTCCTTAGCACAGTGGTCCTCTGGTCTTAAGCACACACACACAGGGAAAATTGACATAAGTTCACGAAAGACACGCACGGTAAACCGAATGAGCAGTTCTTTCCCAAACAGATGGTCATTCAGCTACCCTAATCAATAACAGCATCAACGTCTAAGTCTTCAGTAACTTACATTCCGCCAAAAGGAACCCTTCATTTCAGAGTTTTTGACCTTGATAGCCAAAAATGGTCATATTTGACTTTGTCAAAAGCTTAAACTGTTTAAGCAGACGTTTACAAAATTAGCAGATAAAAGGATGTTTCTACATTCATCTAGCAAACTGTCAAGAGATTCTGTATGGCAAATGAGACGATATTTTCTCTTTTTTCATGTTCTTTTCTCGAAATCACAGATATCTAAGTAAGCACCGTTTCTGATGACTGGCTTTTTGCGGAAAGTTACATTTTTGTTATGTTGTAATGCCTGACAGATGTAAAAATGCAGTAAAAATGCTAAACAAATTTTAAAAAATTTCTTGACAAAAATGGCAAGAACTAGAAACTCTCGTTGAAAGTCTCGACCAAACCTGTCCAATCTATTGTACCGACGAACTGGAATGTTCATGTATGTCTGTAACACTTCACCCTACATAAGTTGCTGATTTATTTGTTATTCTCACCTCGTTCACATATTCCGACTTCGAACGGTGACAAGATTGCAGTCTCAACAACAGACAAAACAAAACCGAAGCTGCTAATAAAAAGGTTATTGCGATACAGTGGGCAAGACCATTTTGTCGGTGACTGAACCGGTGCTAGCTCTAGAGTTCTCTTACCACATTCCATTATCTAACATATAGTTTGTCCCGGTACAGTCTTTAATTGGCTTGAGAGATGTACTTTCATTTGATCTGAAAAAAGCTGCTTAGCTTATTGTGTGCCGTAAAGGAGCTCAGACCACGTCAGTATGACACTGTAATTTTCAAATATGTGAAAAGAGAGATCAAAACCGCTGATCCTATAACAAAATCAGCAATCATCTAATACAGGAATGAACTTCGTTTGTATGAGTTAAAACTAGTCGGTTTTATCTGCTGCAGGAAAGTTACGATGTCGGGAATGATATGGACTTAGTTATGGCCTTGCTTTAATTGTTTATATCATTTTGAGGTATGCAGCTAAACAAACAATACTTGTTTCACTGTTTTACTCATTAAATGCCTATATACATTACTAAATACATTTGGTTCTATCTGTTTGAATTATCTTTCGAGAAAAGCTCGTCTTGAAATTAGCGGTTTTCTTTACAGAATAAAAATGACCTAACCACGTGTCTGCACTGATATTTCACTTTAGGTTTTATCCGGGTGTCCATTGATTCCAAAGAATCGTTCATTTTAAAATCCATTATATTTATGAAAAGTCACCTCATTTTGCTCTTTCGAAGGCCTTCGACGTTCAATAACTGCAGAATTATTTTGATATTCTCACCTGGTTCACATGTTCCAACTTCTTCAGACCAGTGACCAGAAGAACACGTCAGTGTTGCTTTACCGGATAAAGTGAAATTTTTACTACAAGTCACGGTCAGACTTTTTCCATGAGAGACATATCCTGTTGTCGACAATGAACCATTCATTGGTGCTATCAGACCTGAGCAATCTGAAAATGTATATCCATAAAATCTCTTAAAAGACGAGTTATTTAAACTTATTAAACGATTTCGCATGATCTATTGTTTATTTCTTTGGGTACATTATATATATGGTTTCAGAGATCACGCTTGTTTTGACGGCAATAACATGGAGTGCAGAACGGGAGTATATATGGATTACGATGCGTCTTATATGCTGTCAAAGTTTGAAAATACATTTACTTTCCAAATTAATTCAGTGTGGCTCATTCCAACAGCAACATCAGCAGATATTAAATACTTACCGCTGATCTTATACAGGTTTCCTTTCGCCTCATTCAACAATTCAATCAGAAATAATATACTCGTTACATCAATATCTTGTATGATTGTAAAATCACTCAGTTCGGGCAGCCAAATGGAAAAACATTATCTACAGTAATTTCATTTTAAGAGACTAAAAGAAAAAATGATACATGCTACTGAGTTTCAATCATTTATGTTTAGATTAAATTTGTCGTTTGCTGAGTTCTCGCAAAGAATAAAAATGGACTTGCATCCATATGCCACTGATATATAAGAAAAAATAAGGCAAAGATCACAATCACCACAGAGTAAAAATTGACCAAGACAGAGTAAGAAGACAGATACATGCATGACAGAACCATACAGCACGTTTTCCATAAAAGACACACTCATTCTAACTAAATATTTTATCTTGACTTCTCTCGTCATTTTTCTTTTGCTGTCTCCAAAGAAATTATACTATGCTATAAAATATTGTACCGACAAACAGGAATGTTGATTTTTATCTGTGACACTTTACCCTACAATAATTGCTGATTTATTTGATATTCTCACCTGGTTCACATTTTCCGACTTTCCCGGACCAGTTACCAGAAACACAGTCAAGTGTGCTACTTCCCGATAATGTAAAATGCTCATCACAAGACACGTTTAACCTTCCAAGATGAGGGATGTTATTTGTTGACGACAATGAACCATTCACTGGTGGGTTAAGGGGTTCACAGTCTGGAAAAAGTTATTTTTTCAATAACAATTTCTTAGAAAACTTGTTTGAGATTAAAAGGAAACAAATCTATGTTAAAATCTAAAACCACTCAAAAGGTGAAAAGATTGCAGTCTCAACAACAGACAAAACAAAACCGAAGCTGCTAATAAAAAGGTTATTGCGATACAGTGGGCAAGTCCATTTTGTCGGTGACTGAACCGGTGCTAGCTCTAGAGTTCTCTTACCACATTCCATTATCTAAAATATAGTTTGTCCCGGTACAGTCTTTAATTGGCTTGAGAGATGTACTTCATTTGATCTGAAAAAGCTGCTTAGCTTATTGTGTGCCGTAAAGGAGCTCAGACCACGTCAGTATGACGCTGTAGTTTTCAAATATGTGAAAAGAGAGATCAAAATCGCTGATCCTATAACAAAATCAGCAATCATCTAATACAGGAATGAAGTTCGCTTGTGTGAAGTTAAAACTAGTCGGTTTTATCTGCTGCATGAAAGTTACGATGTCGGGAATGATGTGGACTTAGTTATCGCCTTGCTTTAATTGTTCTTATCATTTTGAGGTATGCTGCTAAACAAACAATACTTGTTTCACTGTTTTACTCATTAAATGACTATATACATTACTTAATACATTTGGTACTATTTGTTTGAATTATCTTTCGAGAAAAGCTCTTCCTGAAATTAGCGGTTTTCTTTACAGAATAAAAATGACCTAACCACGTGTCTGCACTGATATTTCACTTTAGTTTTTATCCGGGTGTCCATTGATTCCAAAGAATCGTTCATTTTAAAATCGATTATATTTATCACCCTATGGAAACAATGACAATGGTACCTGGTGAAAATTCGGGGGTGAATTGGTATAATGTGTAAATTCGGACGAAGTGTAAGTGTGAAGTCGGGATTTTCTTTGTTAAAGCGGAATATACTTTTGGTCGTCTCGATTTTGTGTTCCCGGCATGGCCAAGCAATGTTAAAAAGTAAAGATCTACTTATTGCAGGAGCTATAAAAATCAATTTTGTCATATGGGATGACAGCATACTATGAAAAAAAAATTAATTAGCCGCAATTTGGCGCCCCGTTTCTCAGGCTGTGTGTAAAAAGGTAGGCAAATCTCATTTTGTACAGTTTGATTTTGATTTTCTAACAAACGCAAATGGTCAGAGAGCTCATTTTGATATATGTACCCGAAGCGTTATATACTTGTTAATACCCCCAAAAATCAAAATTCATTCAGCATGGAAAAAGGATATAATGCCACGTGACTGTATACAGTGCGAGTCGTCGGGTATGTGGAGTGAATCATCGGATAAAAGTTTGCGAATCATCGGACATGTATTAGTTTTGAGGGCAATTTTGGATAAAAAAAAAACGAGACTTCTCACTGTCTTATGGAAATTTGACATCGCGATTCATGTACTGAGCAGTCTAGGTCAATTGTAAAAGTCTTATAGCAATGGAATACATATATAAATGACTGATACACCAGCGGCCAGTGTGTCATCATATAAAAGTAGGCGTACACATTGTCTTAGACGGAACGGGAAAATCGTCTTTACAAACGTAGTGGGAGAGTACTACAAAATCTATAAATTTTGGTTGGCCGGCTGTGCAGCTGATGTGAGAATCATGGGCGTTTTATCCCCGTATTTCCTTTCTCTCCTGTTCTTCTTCATTATTAAAGGTATTTTTCCATTGATCAACTTGATCGTCTCGATCGCCCGAATTCTCCAACCAAGTTCGACCAATTATTTGATCGGGCTAGTAGAGGACTTTTTCTCGACCGTACAAGACCCAAACATAACCACTCACGACTACACCACATCAACCCGACAATCAGCCAGATCTCTAAGCGGTCATCTCGATCCCTACACGATCTCTACACGATCTCTGTTCGACCAAATTGACCTAAAGTTTTAGTCATGTACGGCCACTGTAAACAATCTTAGTCTAAAACCCTCAATTTGTCAAGGAGAACCAGGCTGCTCTTGCTCCCTGGTATGCTTGAAAGGGTAGTGGTGATGCCGACTGCTGGCTTTCTTTCCCTCCCATCTAAGCCTCCTGAGGGCTTGGTGGAGGTGATATGGTTGTGACTTCCTTATCAAAAAGGCAGCATCTGTCTCTTTGCGGGATTTTAGTAGTTGCAGTTGTGATCTTTTTATGCTAGTACGGCTTAGGAGATTGTCAGTACTGCATACCTTGTTTGAAGGATGGCATTGCGCTCGTGTAAGGTCGGGTAGCTATCCAGTGCGGTCAACTAGCAATCAGGTAGTGGTCAAGTTGATCTTGGCAACAAATTGAAAAGGGATCGCGTTGATGGGAAAGCAATAGGGTATTGGTCGAAAAGAGGTCGAGTTCATCGGATACTGATCCATATGTTTTTATCCAGCACAAACTAGATAGCTACATGATCGTTTCCCAATTAAATCGATGTCTACTGAGCCAATACTCGCTTCCCGAGCTTGACTTAGTCGATCTCTACTCGAATTTATTGAAAAATGCCCAAACTTTTCGGGTAGGATGCTGGAGCGATGCCGAACAAGGCAGACCGTCCCGACCACCCCTGCCGATCGAGCTGGCCTGACGAGTTGAGCTTGTCGAGTTGATCTGATCGGCAGTGAGAACATACTATAAGTAATTTGCCTCTATCTAGCATGACAGAACGCTTTAAAAGAAAAACAGAGTTAAACTTCATATCTCTTAGCAGTGATGTCAGAATGTTTGGGCGGGCCTAGACTGAGCGCTAAAGACCTTGTATAATTTGTCCAAGAAAGCACAAAGTGCTGTAAATGTTGTTTCTAGCCTCAGAAAAAAATATAGTTTTCTCTGTGAAAGCTGATGTTTGAATGCATCCAGGGTAAGGACACTGATCATGGAGCGCAATATCGGTCTAATCCCATAATCTCGTAATTTGACATCGAATTTTGAACAACAAACATGATTATGCCTTGACGAGTCTTCTCTGGGCATGAGCATCCAGTCTGGCTCCAGCAGGCACATGGCATCAAAACGACGTCGTACTGACGTCGGTGCGACGTAATGACGTCACACAGACGTCTGTGTGACGTCATTTCGACATCATGTGCCCGCCTGGGTCAAAGTATGCGAAGCTTGCATATACAAAGTACCTGCGCAAGGAAAATGTCAGTATCAACGTTTTTTTTCTTCTGTTTTTATGAAATCATTTGCATTTGCCTGGCCTATGAAAATTTCAAAGTCACATCGCACAGTTTTTCATGAATATAATAATAGATGAATATTTACGCCAGCTCCCTTTGCTCTGAAATCAATGTTTACAAAAGAAATGAATGGAAAAAGCCATGCGATACGTAATCGCTTGCGTAAATAATTATAAAGGCCAAAAGTGTCAAAAATACCCAATATTCCCATTTTTTCAAAATCGTGTATGTTTAAGAAACTCCCAATTGTATAGATTTTTCTGATTACTGTAAGTTCATCGGATAGATACGGACAATTCTGAGGTAAGGAGATAGAAATTTCAAGCATTAAATGCTGTTTTTACGAATCCCAATAAGGTTTCACACCCACTGGGCACACACTAATGAATCACCGTTGATCAAACAAAATGACATTGAATAACGTTGATTCAATATTGATTCAACATTGTGTGTCCCGTAGGACTTTTATCTCTACAATTAGATAATTAGATCATTGTATGGTCGATGTCGGCCTACGAGAGGAGCCCCGGTAGCTCAGGTTAAGCACTGGCCTACTAATCTAGCTATTCCGGATTCGAGTCCCGCTCGAAGCGGATATCTTTCAAACCGTAAACGGGGTTTCATTGCACACATCCTTTCATTATCACCCTATGACTGAATCCTATTGAACCGGACGAAAAAATCGCAAGTCACCCATCCATCCATGTCGACCTACGGAAAATTCTCGCATTAGTACGCAGTTTACTTCAAATTCATACCGTTGACACAAACTGGTGCCACATTTCAATTCTTTGGAGTCCCGTTAGCTCAGTAGGTTAAGCGCTGGCCTGTTGATCTAACGGTCCCGCGTTCGAGCGTAGGCAATTCTTTCCAATCGTAAACGGATTCCATTGCACACAGCCTTTCATTATCACCCACCCATCGTCCTAATATGACTGAAAAACTTACAAAAGTGATGTAAACTCGCAAGTCATCGACCCATCAATGTTTCAGGCATTCCTGTTTATGGCATATGGACAAATTAATTCATTTTTCTTATTTTATATGAGCCTCGACACGAGAAAACCAACAATGCGGGTGTGCACCCAGCGAAGACTCAGATCAGCCTGGACATCCGCCCAGTTTGATCAGAGTCTTCGTTAAGTGCTCAAAAGGGTAGCTTAGGGTTCAAGCTACCTCCATGCGGACAGCGAAGACTGATCTATGTCTGCGCTGGGCGCAAAAACACATTGTTGGTTTTCTCGTGTTGCGGCTCATATAAATATTTTTTTTTTTATTTATTCACTCAACTTCTCTTCTAATAAAGTGCTAAACCTTCCATGAGACTTAATCGCACTGTTGTGCCTATGTACAATGTGATCTTGGGGCTCGAACAATAAAGACAGATATAAACAACAGTCTGTACATAGTTATTTCTGTTTGGCCAACCCCAACTTCAAACGTTGGGGGCGCTCACAACGCGCTCCAGCAGCTGATCCCACTGTCTGATGGCATAAGGGAAAATGTATGCTGGTTGTATGGATGGATGGATGGATGGATGGATGACTTACGATTTTACGTCCTTTTCAACAGTATTTCAGTCATATCAGGACGATGGGTGGATGATAATGAAA
This sequence comes from Ctena decussata, assembly GCA_963989385.1. Lineage (NCBI taxonomy): Eukaryota > Metazoa > Mollusca > Bivalvia > Lucinida > Lucinidae > Ctena > Ctena decussata. Next base: position 38,495,100 of record OZ022504.1, on the reverse strand, counting down.
GGCTGTGTGCAATGGAACCCCGTTTACGATGGAAAGAACTCCGCCATCGGCGGGGCTCGAACCCGCCATCGCTAGATCAGTAGGCCAGCACTTAACCCACTGAGCTACCGGGGCTCCTTGTATGCTGGTAGACGTCAGTCTGACGATACAGAACCATATATCGCATGGTTTGGCAACTGCTGCTCGGTTGATGGGTGCAATATGCAGACAGGGGTATGACAGTGGGTCCACAGATGATTTTGTAGATCATTACTAGTTTTGCGTTCGCTCTTCGTTCCATTCCCAGCCGAGGTAAGCTTTCTTCTGGCTGGGACTGCGCCCCTTTGACAGTAGGGTCCATTTCCCGTTCGGGAAACAGGAAGGAAGTGCTTTTGAGATGCATGCCTGTATATATCGCAGTGCATGCCGGTCCAGTTTGTTTCCCGAACGGGAAACATCTTAGCCAATTTTATGACTTTACGGTACCTCTTTTTGGCATGGCTCGTGCATCTCAGTTTTGAACTTATACTTTTAAAACTTATATCGCTGAAAACTACATGATTTTTTCTAAAAATTGTCCGAGTCGGATTTTTTATTAGGGCCTTCAATTTTTTGACAGCAATTTGAAACCACCGGTGTCCATGATGAGAAATTTTTCAGTTCTGTTTCCCGTTCGGGAAACACTTCCGCTTCACTCTTGTTTCGCTTGTCTGTGTTTATACAACCGATGTAGTGAGATATGTCTGGTGTGATGCTAATGATGATGATGTTTGAGATTTTACGCCCTTTTTAACAGTATTTCAGTTATATCAGGACGACGACACTCCGTGTGCAATAGACCCCGTATACCGTTGGAAAGATTCCAGTCTCCAGCAGGTCTCGAACCCGGGACAGGTAGATCAACAGGCCAGCTACTGAGCCACCAGGGCTCCCCTGGTATCACGAAAAAAAAAAAAGATACCGGGCAGCAAATGTGATAGCACAGGCTCAGATCAGTCTTTTTTCTTTCATTATATGAGCACCTCAGGGTCCAATGACCTATCGTCTGAGAGAAGACTGAGCCGATGATGTTTCTACGGTTCCTTATTACGTGATACCGATCAGATCTTAATCTGGGTAAATTTGTATGTATTAAGCCACTCAAATAAATCAGACCCTTTTATGTATCCCGTTTATCACATACATCCTCCATGAGGTCTAAAAAAGGAAAGCAGTGTCAAAATACTTTTAAAACTTGAACCTGTAATTATGATATTGTGTAAACAGTATCAAACTGACCGATGTAAATTTCAATAATTTAATGCGTCATTCACAAATTAAGATTACATACTAGTCACATAGGCCAGTCAGATTAAAGGATTTCGGATGTTTACACTGGACTTTTTAGTCACAACTTTTGGACACTGCCTTATATCATAATTATGCAACTGACAATCGATTAAAACGCAAAGGGCGATCGGGCTCTGCAAATGCGAGAGCTCATCTGAATCTCTCTTTGCACATGTAGAATATGTTCAGCAGGCGCACAACATTGAACGCAACATCGAATCAATGTTGATTCAACGTCATGACATTGAATCAGCGTTGATTTAATGTTGATTCAGTGTTGTGCCATTAGGTGTTGTATTATGTACTGTCAAATGTCGAGATTTGAAAGAAATTGTGGATTAAGACAAGGTCATTCAGTATGGGATATTACAAGTATTACAGCGAAGAGTCCAGGGGTGATGCTGTGGTTCCAGTGACATACTCCATATTTGCTCTACCAGAATACGAAGGGGATATAGTAACCCGACTCGGAGCCTGTCTTGGGTCAGCTGAACTGAACGTAAGTATAACGTTATTAGAACCGCTCAACAAGAAGCTGTGCTGTTGGGCATTTAAAAACAGCTGGAGACTCAGATCAGCTATCGCATTCTCGCAGCCTGATCCGCAACAAACAGTTTAGTTTGGGTGATTCCGGCTGCAGCCGGAAATCGTTACCGTCATAAACAGGTTTTCGTCGCACACAGATTTTCATTATCACCCGCACATCGCCCTGATACGACTGATACTGCCAGAAAGGGCGTAAAATCGCAAGTCATCCGTTCATCCATTACTTTCCCCCACATCCCCAAGGTATCGGATTTTTTAACTATGCGCTGGGTTATGCACTTTATAACGCTCCGGCGCTATTCGTCGTGGTTTACCCACTGTATAAATCACGTCGCTGTTGGTATTTTAACTAACATGATCAAAGTGAATGGGTATACTTTCAGAGGAACCCACCTTCCATCCGCATCGCTTCTCAAAAGGGGTCAACACGTAAATGAAACAACTTACTGCTCTAGGAGCCAATTCTTTTAAGAGTCAATCCCTTTTTTGAAAGGTAGCATCGTCGCAGGAAATAACAATTGCAGAAACATAAGTTGTTCCCCTTTTTAAAAATTTCGGAAACATGGCAGTGTAGCCCCAAACAGTATATTTTAGCCGCAACACGAGAAACCCAACAATGGGGTTGTGTGTCCAGCGCAGACTCAGATCTTCGCTGTCCACATGAAGGTAGTTTAGTCCCTTGGCTGCCCTTTGAGCGTTTAGAAAGAGTCTGATCAGAATTGGCGGATGCCAAGGCTGATCTGAGTCTGGGCTGGGTGCACAAACACCCTGTTTGTTTTCTCGTGTCGCGGCTCATTTTTTATCCTTTCAGATTCAGCGACCTGGAGAACTGACACCGCCAATGGTGAGACGGTCTGGCCAACCAGATACTCCGGACGGGAAGAAAGTGACGCCCTGATTTGTGAATTGATATGTTTTATATTTTGAAATATAAGAATCCTAAGAACTGTCAGTTTTATATAAAATCTATACATATTCCTTACATTTTCTGCCATGACAGTGATCGTGCGTAATTGTGCGTTTGCACATATGCCGAGTCGATGTCGTAGCAAACATTCTACAGGCAGTGGTCTGTTGAATTCTTTTAGTCATTTTGAGATTTTGGCTGTTTAGAATACTGAATTACTGATGACAGCCTGTCATCAGTAATTCAGTAGCCTGTATCGGGTAGCGTGTAGCGTGTATCTCAACGTTCCAGATTGTTACGCAGAAGGTTTTACACACGGTCGACACGGGTGTAGAGCCTTATGCGTCGCCAGGACGGCGGAGGGTGACTTCCGGTTAAAGGGTTATCTACTAGTGTAATACACTAACAAGGAAACTCTAACAACGTTAGAATTTTTTTAAGTTTATATATAATGTAAATTCTATATACAACAATACAATTTACAACTGTCACAATTACAATAATATACAACACATATCAGTTCATGTCGCTGGCCCAAGTAAGGTGTTTGTTTCAAATCTGTAATCGATTTGCGTACAATACGCAAATAGATTACCGTCTGACGTCAACACCGTACTCGGCTCAGCGCCATGAACTAAAGGAAAACACAAAGGACAAAAAACGTTAGTTTGAGCTCATACAAAAAAACAAGGCCTTATGTTGGTAGACTTCAATTCGTCGTTCCCTGGATCATGTCATGGGCCAGTCCATATATCATGAGGAACACCAACTCTTATTAACACGTGCACGATTATATACTGGTCGCTCCCTGGATCGTACCAGGGACCAGTCTATATATATTAAAACACCTTAGTGGACGAACACTGTCCCACACTTGATGTGACCTTCAGATCTTATCACAGAATCTGGCAAAACTGTGCTAACCACTTCCGCCTACATTTTGTGCTTCCCGCCTCTGCTTAGGAACCATGCACAAACGGCGTTGTAACTGCCTCTACCCGGGTTGGTATTAACCTGGAGACGTATATCGCATCTCCAGGTGAGACGTGGCTCTAAGCCCTAACAGCTGACTGCCGGACTTGATGTGCCTAAAAATAACGAACTTACACTTAATACATTGTAACTACATAATAACAATACGTAAGACTTGGGCCTGTCTTGGAAATACCATACAACGCCCTCGGCGAATGCCGAGCATAACGTGCACACGCCAGCCGTGTCACTAGACACGACTCGCGCTCACGATGTAAAGCTAAAAGTGTGCTTACCACTTCCGCCAATGAAGAAACGTACATCCTACCACGCATGTGCGTCGAAGGATCTGACGTCAAACATTGTCAAGAAGTATACTGACGTCAACAGGCATTACCATGACATACCCCACATAAAACATGAATAATCTAAACAATGACCTATTTACATTAAATTGATTGACCAAAATCTAACTCGCCTATGTATTAATTCATTTCTTTAAACTAAGCGTAATACCATTTGCCATAGAATATAATAGCTGAATAAGCGTTTCTCACACATTTGGGATCATAACGTTTGATCTGACATCATGACATCAATGATGTTATACCATATGACGCCGTCTAATGAAGGCAAATCAAACGCATGATGACCAAATGTTACCATTATAACTTATGGAAAAAACCCTTAATGCGGTGCATGCTATGGCGTCAATTGACGTCACGAGTATATAAATTAGTTCCATTACAAATCAATCTACTTTTATAGGCCACGTATACGTGAAACTAATATAAAAAGTGCTGACGTCGCAATAACATGATGCAACTGACTTCATATGAATAACATGAATGCAACTGACGTCACATGAATAATATGAATGCAATTGACGTCACTGGACACCAGTGAAACTAATATAAAAGTGCTGACGTCGCAATAACATGAATGCAACTGACGTCACATGAATAACATGAATGCAATTAACGTCACTGGACGTCAAATAGACGCACACCATTGCAACCAACATCAGTGATATAAACTATTTCCGAAATTTACAAAACTTCCTAATATACAAATATTATGCGCAGCATGCTTACTAACAAAATCGGTCGACACATGCGCAGCCTGATCACTGCCAACAAAATCAAATCAGTCGACACATATAATCATACCATATCAATCAGAAGTCACATTTTTCATTCTTAGCCAAACTATTCTAAATAAATATAATAAAATCTTACCCTTCTAGGTCTTAACACAGAATCTGGGCACACAACAATATAACATCCATCAAGAATTAAACAGCCACGTCTAACTTTTCATTAAAAGATAGGCGTATAAATACTATGCGTCTCACATTAAAATCATGCAACACGCTTTCCACAATCAAAAGACTCGTGCAGGTATTCACCTTAAAATCGTGCAATACGCTGTCCACGAGAGGTATTCACAAACAACCCATGCATAACGTAGCCACAGTTTCCGTAAATGTTTTATTACCACAGTTACCCTAAAAACTGTAGCCTTACTGATTGAAAGGATTAAAATAATCTCGACGACATAGTGGACGATTAGATCCATTTCGTAACATAGGTTTCCCCTTAGGGAGAAAAAAACATAACAATGTTTCTTTTCTGAAATAGTACGAAATGCGATCGAATCGTAGGCTATGTCAAAACTGGAAAACTAGCTATATACACAACAACGGTGCGATGCATAACGTGGCCAAACTATCTACTAAGGTAGTCCGCCCCCAAATTATCTTGGCAACAGATTTACCTAATCCCAAAGTCAATCAATTCTCTGTGTCGTACCTGTCGTGCCTCAAATGGAATGGGGAAGTATGGGTAAGTCTGATCGAACACTAGGTGGAAATCGCCACCTTTAAGTGTATCAGACGTAAAATTAACGCTGTCCTTGACATTACACCTACTTCGCACGACAGATCCCACAGGATCCGTTGCCTCTGCCTCTAATCTACTATCGCCACGGTTTTCTTTCATGTTTGCTTTCTGAATCGACGTTACGTCGTCGGGCTTTACGTTTTCACGTATGAAGTCATATTGGGATACGTCCTCTGACGTACAAATGTTAACTCTTTGGACATTCGGATCCTTGTGATCCTCTGATCCAACATTGTCACGTGCATTAACAACTGCAGACGACACGTTCTTTTGACGTTGAACGTACTGCTTAATCATGTTAGCAGGATAAGTATTCACGACGCCCTTGACGTTAATCTTGTAGTTCATTACATTAACTACTTCGACAACTTCATATGGCCCGTTCCATTGAAGTAACAATTTATTGCACTCATTCGGGAGTAGCAAAAGTACTTTGTCTCCGACGTCAAATTTACGCGACCTCGCGCGTTTATCATAATAAGCATTCTGCTTTACGTCCAATTTTCGGACAATATCCTGTGCTAACTTACACGTTCTCTCTAAACGTTCTTTTAGATCAATAACGTACTGATACGTCAATAACGCACGTTGGTCAGTTTCCTCTACAGACCATAGTTCCTTTAATATTTGCATAGGACCCCTAACATTACGCCCATACAACAGTTCAAACGGGGAAAAACCTAATGACTCTTGCGGAACTTCCCTTACTGCGAATAATAATGCTGGGAGATACCTGTCCCAGTCATTCGGACGTTCTACGCACATTTCACGTAATATCTGTTTCAATGTATCATGGAATTTCTCCACGGGTCCTTTACCAGTAGATTGATAAGGAATAGTTGTCAGATTTTGAAGCGACAACAACCTACTAACCTCTCTCATGACGTCAATCGTGATCTTACTATCATGCTCGATTAGCATTTCACTCGGTATTCCTAATCTACTGAACATCTCAACTAACGCTTCGGCTACGCGTCCCGTTTCAATGCCGGGTAACGCTACCGCCTCGGGATATCTCGTCGCATAATCTATCATTGTTAAAATATAGCGGGATTTCCTGTCAGAACGAGGTTCTATCGGTCCAACTATATCAACAGCGACTCGTTTAAATGGTGTGTCAATCTGTGGCAACTTTCCTAAAGGAACCTTAGTGACACGACCTTTTTGAATAGTCCTTTGACATATGTCACAAGATTTACAAAACCTTGCCACATCACCACAAATTCCAGGCCAAAAGAACTCAGTTAACACTCTATCCATAGTTTTCTTTATGCCCAAATGACCTGACATCAAGGTTTCGTGCGCCAATCTTAACACCTTTTCACGAAAACCTTCAGGGATAATAAGTTGCAAAGTGACCTTGTTTCCCTTAGTAAACTGCCTATACAATAAATCTTTCTTTCGAATAAACTTAGTTTCACCCCGGTTCAATCCACGACTAATAGTCACATTCCCAGATTCCACTCTTTGCCTTATGCCATTCAATTTAGGGTCAACAACTTGGGCCTGCTTTAATGCCTCCTTATCACTAGCAATAATTTGATCAGGAACTAAGTTTCCTATAGACCTCTTCACCTTGCTTAGCCTGTGACCTAGTCACTGCCGCCATTGCAAAATGGGACATATCGGGAAGTTTTGACCCGTCAATATTTCCAATAACCAGGTCATACAATGTATCTTCCATGCACAATGCCTCAGTTTTTCCTGTGAAAAATGGACAATCTATGTCAACCATTGCTAAGGGATACCTTTGGGTAGATTCATCAATCAAAGTTACATCAGATTCTCTACCAAGTAATTGATCATTAGAAACCAAGTTTCTACGAACGACACACCCAGTACAACCTGTGTCCCTTAAAACTACAACAGTCTTACCATTAACCGTACCCTGCGCTGTTGGTAATCGCGACCTTAAAAAGTAACAGACACCTTCCCTATCCACGTTATCATTGATTAATGGACTTTCTTCCTTACTCTTATAGAGACCTTCAATTTCATGAGACCTATTCATTGTAGTTTTACAAAAGCTCATTTGATGTCCGCCACCCCGACCACGTCCGCGGGAATAACCCCGACCACGGCCACGATCTGAATTACTACCCTTCGTCTGTACAGTATCGCTCTTACTCTGTGATCTTTGTGTCTCATCTTTCGGTGCATAACTACTCCCCTTACCTCCGCTATACCCGCTTGCACTTGCACCTACCTCCGCACTATATGCTTGCTTCCTATCGGGATTCTTAAAACATTTATATGTTAAATGTCCCTTACCACAAATACTACATTTTATCTCTGGCTTCGCACTCGGCTTATTATCAGATCTACTCTGAGTTACGCCCTTACTATCACGCTGCCCCTTATTAACACAAGCGTAGACACCGCCACGTGCTTCTGCAAATAAATCTGCTTCCCTAGCCATCTCACCTAGATTCGTGAATGTTTTCGGTTTCAAATGAACATATAGTTCTTTACTACAGGATTCTAAAAACTGATCTCTAGCGAAAAAATCGCAAACAGCTTCGTAAGACTGGTCTACTTTCGCCATTTTCAACCATTTATTAAGATACGACCTAAGTCTACTACTAAACTGAATAAACGTTTCGGACTTTTCAGGCCTATCATAGCGAAATTTCTTCCTAAATCCGCGTTCAGTCATATCAAAATTCTTTAACAACGCATCTTTCAACTTGTCATAATCTGCTGCATCATCTACAGACAATCTATCATAGACATCAAGCGCGCGACCTTTAAGTAATGCGCTCAAATATGCAGCCCACACGTTTTTATCCCATTTATTCGCCGTCGCGTATTTCTCAAACCTTGATAAGTAACTATCCATTTTGTCCTTACTTTCATCAAAATACGGTAACTTGGGATCTCGCGCATGCGCTAACTTTTCAGCCTTCTGTTTTTCTAATTCAACTCTAAACGTTACCTTCTGCAAATCTACCTGATTCTTTAACTCGCGTTGCTGCAATTCAAAACTATACTTCAACTTTTCTAACTCAACTTCGTTCGACAACTTTGCTTCCTTATCGCTTTCGACTTGATACAACCTAGCTTCCCTATCTTTCTCGGCTTGCCGCTCTATACTTTCAATCCGCGCCATCTCGATTTCCCTATCCGCCGCAATCTTAGCTTCTTCCGTCGCGATCCTAGCCAATTCAATTTCCCTATCTTTTTCGGCTTGCGCGATCCTAGCCAATTCAATTTCCCTGTCTTTATCGGCCTGCGCAAGCTTTTCTTTCTCCGCCGCGATCTTCTCTTTATCAAGTTCCCTTACCGCGTGCCTTTCTGCCCTCTCAGTCTCTTGCTGTTGCTTTACAAATTCCTGCAATGCCTGCCCTTCATAACCTAACTCCTTTCCCGTCTTAACTAACTGATCCATGATACTTAACGTAATGCTCACGTCAACTTAACTGAAACCGACGTTCACTTATAGTCACACACGTTAACTAAAACGTTAACAATAATAATAACGAACTAATCCAACTAAAACGTTGATAAATTAGTATACTCGCGATCTAGACGTAGCTATTAAAGTTACGTTCATAACAGACCGGAAATGACGTCATAAACTGACGTTGACTTTGCCGAGAATTACTTTTCACTTTCAAATGTCACAATTAGATGACGTAAATAACCCACATTACAATTACGCCCAACTTGATCTAGCGTATCGTAACTTATGTAACGCAACGTATTAACACTGACTCGACAACTGTACGTCCTACATTACAAAACCTTATAAGATACCAACGGTAAATCAAACTTAAGATTCTGCTATTAGGTTTAATTCATTGTAACGATATTATATAACGTTACGAGTGACCTACGTTACTAAATCAGGACATAAAATGGACCTCAGTAACGGTTACGACACAACGTACAAAACGTTTAGGTTAATAAACTTACAGATTGTCATGCAACAGCAGTGCCAAGGTACTCAACCGGACCTTAAAACTAAATACGTATCATCCGTGCCAAGACAATTCAGGTCTATATACCTCAGTTTCCCCACTCAGATATGCAACCTGTTACATTTTATCACAAATTAATGCATGGGCTATAGCACTTCATCACGCAGGGAATAAGGATAGTTGACCTTAATTGAGTGTAGGTTACATTTACAAAGAATTTAGTGGCAAAATTGCTCCCCTAAAATTCACAGCCTTACGTCACCTTTAGAAAAGAACAATCAGAAAGTCAATAATAATAATAAAAAAATGTCTGACAAAATTGTGCCTAGATTCTGTATATATTGTCAATGTCTTACACTGGCAGATATTAACCAGAAGTCAAATCCCGTTACTTCATGACACCATGTTACGCAGAAGGTTTTACACACGGTCGACACGGGTGTAGAGCCTTATGCGTCGCCAGGACGGCGGAGGGTGACTTCCGGTTAAAGGGTTATCTACTAGTGTAATACACTAACAAGGAAACTCTAACAACGTTAGAATTTTTTTAAGTTTATATATAATGTAAATTCTATATACAACAATACAATTTACAACTGTCACAATTACAATAATATACAACACATATCAGTTCATGTCGCTGGCCCAAGTAAGGTGTTTGTTTCAAATCTGTAATCGATTTGCGTACAATACGCAAATAGATTACCGTCTGACGTCAACACCGTACTCGGCTCAGCGCCATGAACTAAAGGAAAACACAAAGGACAAAAAACGTTAGTTTGAGCTCATACAAAAAAACAAGGCCTTATGTTGGTAGACTTCAATTCGTCGTTCCCTGGATCATGTCATGGGCCAGTCCATATATCATGAGGAACACCAACTCTTATTAACACGTGCACGATTATATACTGGTCGCTCCCTGGATCGTACCAGGGACCAGTCTATATATATTAAAACACCTTAGTGGACGAACACTGTCCCACACTTGATGTGACCTTCAGATCTTATCACAGAATCTGGCAAAACTGTGCTAACCACTTCCGCCTACATTTTGTGCTTCCCGCCTCTGCTTAGGAACCATGCACAAACGGCGTTGTAACTGCCTCTACCCGGGTTGGTATTAACCTGGAGACGTATATCGCATCTCCAGGTGAGACGTGGCTCTAAGCCCTAACAGCTGACTGCCGGACTTGATGTGCCTAAAAATAACGAACTTACACTTAATACATTGTAACTACATAATAACAATACGTAAGACTTGGGCCTGTCTTGGAAATACCATACAACGCCCTCGGCGAATGCCGAGCATAACGTGCACACGCCAGCCGTGTCACTAGACACGACTCGCGCTCACGATGTAAAGCTAAAAGTGTGCTTACCACTTCCGCCAATGAAGAAACGTACATCCTACCACGCATGTGCGTCGAAGGATCTGACGTCAAACATTGTCAAGAAGTATACTGACGTCAACAGGCATTACCATGACATACCCCACATAAAACATGAATAATCTAAACAATGACCTATTTACATTAAATTGATTGACCAAAATCTAACTCGCCTATGTATTAATTCATTTCTTTAAACTAAGCGTAATACCATTTGCCATAGAATATAATAGCTGAATAAGCGTTTCTCACACATTTGGGATCATAACGTTTGATCTGACATCATGACATCAATGATGTTATACCATATGACGCCGTGTAATGAAGGCAAATCAAACGCATGATGACCAAATGTTACCATTATAACTTATGGAAAAAACCCTTAATGCGGTGCATGCTATGGCGTCAATTGACGTCACGAGTATATAAATTAGTTCCATTACAAATCAATCTACTTTTATAGGCCACGTATACGTGAAACTAATATAAAAAGTGCTGACGTCGCAATAACATGATGCAACTGACTTCATATGAATAACATGAATGCAACTGACGTCACATGAATAATATGAATGCAATTGACGTCACTGGACACCAGTGAAACTAATATAAAAGTGCTGACGTCGCAATAACATGAATGCAACTGACGTCACATGAATAACATGAATGCAATTGACGTCACTGGACGTCAAATAGACGCACACCATTGCAACCAACATCAGTGATATAAACTATTTCCGAAATTTACAAAACTTCCTAATATACAAATATTATGCGCAGCATGCTTACTAACAAAATCGGTCGACACATGCGCAGCCTGATCACTGCCAACAAAATCAAATCAGTCGACACATATAATCATACCATATCAATCAGAAGTCACATTTTTCATTCTTAGCCAAACTATTCTAAATAAATATAATAAAATCTTACCCTTCTAGGTCTTAACACAGAATCTGGGCACACAACAATATAACATCCATCAAGAATTAAACAGCCACGTCTAACTTTTCATTAAAAGATAGGCGTATAAATACTATGCGTCTCACATTAAAATCATGCAACACGCTTTCCACAATCAAAAGACTCGTGCAGGTATTCACCTTAAAATCGTGCAATACGCTGTCCACGAGAGGTATTCACAAACAACCCATGCATAACGTAGCCACAATTTCCGTAAATGTTTTATTACCACAGTTACCCTAAAAACTGTAGCCTTACTGATTGAAAGGATTAAAATAATCTCGACGACATAGTGGACGATTAGATCCATTTCGTAACACAGATGAGAAGTTTAACAAAGACAATTAGTGATAATTTTCCTTTTTTTAATGAGAACATATGTTGTGAACCCTTATTTAAACCGTCTTATCGAGACGATTTAAATGAGGGGTAAATCGTATGTTTTGATGCAAACTAGAAAAATATCTCAGAATTATCCTCAATATCCCACCTTATCTCAAACTATACGATGGGTACCAGTTTTAGGGCCTTGCCGGTCGGATATGCTGACGGGTGTGGAGTGTGTGAGCTTCTAAGACATAATTGGGCGGCTCGTGTCGTGTCGCGTGCTGTTCGGATCTGTTCGTATTAGGGTAGGTAAAGGTAAAGGTTTCCCATAGCCTAATAGCCATATGGGAAGTGAGGGTTAGAGGCCCACTGTATCTTGGGCACAGTGACGAATAATTTCTGTTGGTCGCAGCGACGTCGTATCAACATCAATGAATCAACCAGTGTGGCTGATTCCAACAGCAACATCAGCAGTTATTTAATACTTACCGCTGATCTTATACAGGTTTCCTTTCGCCTCAATTGAAGATTCAATCAGAAATAATATAGTCTTTTAATTAATATCTTGTATGATTATAAAATCACTCATTTCGGGTAGCCAAATGGAAAATTATTTTCTACAGTAATTTCATTTTAAGACACTAAAAGAAAAAATGATACATGCTACTGAGTTTCAACCATTTATGTTTAGATTAAATTTTTCGTTTGCTGAGTTCTCTCAAATAATGAAAATGGACTTGCATCCTTATGCCACTGTTACATAAGAAACTATCAGGCAAAGATCACAATCACCACAGAGTAAAAATTGACCAAGACAGATACATGCATGACAAAACCATACAACACGTTTTCCATAAAAGACACACTCATTCTAACTAAATATTTTATCTTGACTTCTCTCGTCATTTTTCTTTTGCTGTTTCCAAAGAATTTATATTATTCTATAAAATATTGTACCGACAAACAGGATGTTGATTTTTATCTGTGACACTTCACCCTACAATAATTGCGGATTTATTTGATATTCTCACCTGGTTCACATATTCCGACTTTCCCGGACCAGTTACCAGAAACACAGTCAAGTGTGCTACTTCCCGATAATGTAAAATGCTCATCACAAGACACGTTTAACCTTCCCAGATGAGGGATGTTACTTGTTGACGACAATGAACCATTCACTGGTGGGTTAAGGGGTGCACAGTCTGAAAAAAGTTATTTTTCAATAACAATTTCTTGGAAATTTTGTTTGGGATTAAAAAGAAACAAATCTATGTTAAAATCTAAAACCACTCAAAAGGTGACAAGATTGCAGTCTCAACAACAGAAAAAAACAAAACCGAAGTTGCTAATAAAACGGTTATTGCGATACAGTGGGCAAGTCCATTTTGTCGGTGACTGAACCGGTGCTAGCTCTAGAGTTCTCTTACCACATTCCATTATCTAACATATAGTTTGTCCCGGTAGAGTCTTTAATTGGCTCGAGAGATGTACTTTCATTTGATCTGAAAAAGCTGCTTAGCTTATTGTGTGCCTTAAAGGAGCTCAGACCACGTCAGTATGACACTGTAATTTTCAGATATGTGAAACGAGAGATCAAAACCGCTGATCCTATAACAAAATCAGCAATCATCTAACACAGGACTGAACTTCGTTTGTGTTAAGTTAAAACTAGTCTGTTTTATCTGCTGCATGAAAGTTACGATGTCGGGTATAATATGGACATAGTTATCGCCTTGCTTTAATTGTTTTTATCATTTTGAGGTATGCTGCTAAACAAACAATACTTGTTTCACTGTTTTACTCATTAAATGCCTATATACATTACTAAATACATTTGATACTATTTGTTTGAATTATCTTTCGAGAAAAGCTCTTCTTGAAATTAGCGGTTTTCTTTACAGAATAAAAATGACCTAACCACGTGTCTGCACTGATATTTCACTTTAGTTTTTATCCGGGTGTCCATTGATTCCAAAAAACCGTTCATTTTAAAATCGATTATATTTATGAAAAGTCATTTTGCCCTTTCGAAGGCCTTCGACGTTCAATAACTGCAGAATAATTTTGATATACTCTCTACTGGTTCACATGTTCCCACTTCTTCAGACCAGTGACCAGAAGAACATGTCAGTGTTTCATTTCCGGATAAAGTGAAATTTTTACTACAAGTTACGGTCAGACTTTCTCTATGAGAGACATATCCTGTTGTCGACAATGAACCATTAGTTGGTGCTATCAGACCTGAGCAATCTGTAAATGTATATCAATAAAATCTCTTTGAAAAATGTGTTATTTAAACTCATTAAAGACTTTCCCATGATCTATTGTTTATTTCTTTGGGACATTATATATATGGTTTCAGAGATCACGCTTGTTTTGACGGCAAAATCATGGAGTGCAGAACAGGAGTATATACGGATTACGATGCGCCTTATATACTGTCAAAGTTTGAAAATACACTTTTTCCAAATTAGTTCAGTGTGGCTGATTCCAACAGCAACATCAGCAGATATTTAATACTTACCGCTGAACTTATACAGGTTTCCTTTCGCCTCATTCAAAGATTCAATCAGAAATGATATAGTCTTTTAATCAATATCTTGTATGATTATAAAATCACTCATATCGGGCAGCCAAATGGAAAAGCATTATCTACAGTAATTTCATTTTAAGACACTCAAAGAAAAAAGGATACATGCTACTGAGTTTCAACCATTTATGTTTAGATTAAATTTGTTGCTTGCTGAGTTCTCGCAAATAATGAAAATTGACTTGCATCCATATGACACTGTTACATAAGAAAATATCAGGCAAAGATCAAAAAAACCACAGAGTAAAAATTGACAAAGACAGATACATGCATGATAAAACCATACAGCACGTTTTCCTTAAAAGACACACTCATTCTAACTAAATATTTTATCTTGACTTCTCTCGTCATTTTTCTTTTGCTGTCTCCAAAGAATTTATATTATTCTATAAAATATTGTACCGACAAACAGGATGTTGATTTTTATCTGTGACACTTCACCCTACAATAATTGCGGATTTATTTGATATTCTCACCTGGTTCACATATTCCGACTTTCCCGGACCAGTTACCAGAAACACAGTCAAGTGTGCTACTTCCCGATAATGTAAAATGCTCATCACAAGACACGTTTAACCGTCCAAGATGAGGGATGTTACTTGTTGACGACAATGAACCATTCACTGGTGGGTTAAGGGGTGCACAGTCTGAAAAAGTTATTTTGCAATAACAATTTCTTGGAAAACTTGTTTGGGATTAAAAAGAAACAAATCTATGTTAAAATCTAAAACCACTTCAAAAGGTGACAAGATTGCAGTCTCAACAACAGACAAAACAAAACCAAGGCTGCTAATAAAACGGTTAATGCGATACAGTGGGCAAGTCCATTTTGTCGGTGACTGAACCGGTGCTAGCTCTAGAGGTCTCTTACCACATTCCATTATCTAACATATAGTTTGACCCGGTACAGTCTTTAATTGGCTTGAGAGATGTACTTTCATTTGATCTGAAAAAGCTGCTTAGCTTATTGTGTGCCGTAAAGGAGCTCAGACCACGTCAGTATGACACTGTAATTTTCAAATATGTGAAAAGAGAGATGAAAACCGCTGATCCTATATCAAAATCAGCAATTATCTAACACAGGAATGAACTTCGTTTGTGTGAAGTTAAAACTAGTTTGTTTCTCTGCTGCATGAAAGTTACGATGTCGGGTATGATATGGACTTAGTTATCGCCTTGCTTTAATTGTTTTTATCATTTTGAGGTATGCTGCTAAACAAACAATACTTGTTTCACTGTTTTACTCATTAAATGCCTATATACATTACTAAATACATTTGGTACTATTTGTTTGAATTATCTTTCGAGAAAAGCTCCTCTTGAAATTAGCGGTTTTCTTTACAGAATAAAAATGACCTAACCACGTGTCTGCACTGATATTTCACTTTAGTTTTTATCCGGGTGTCCATTGATTCCAAAAAACCGTTCATTTTAAAATCGATTACATTTATGAAAAGTCATTTTGCCCTTTCGAAGGCCTTCGACGTTCAATAACTGCAGAATTATTTTGATATTCTCACCTGGTTCACATGTTCCCACTTCTTCAGACCAGTGACCAGAAGAACATGTCAGTGTTTCATTTCCGGATAAAGTGAAATTTTTACTACAAGTTACGGTCAGACTTTCTCCATGAGAGACATATCCTGTTGTCGACAATGAACCATTAGTTGGTGCTATCAGACCTGAGCAATCTGTAAATGTATATCAATAAAATCTCTTTGAAAGACGTGTTATTTAAACTCATTAAACACTTTCCCATGATCTATTGTTTATTTCTTTGGGTACATTATTTATATGGTTTCAGAGATCACGTTTGCTTTGATGCCAAAATCATGGAGTGCAGAACACGAGTATATACGGATTACGATGCGCCTTATATGCTGTCAAAGTTTGAAAATACACTTTTTTCATAATTAGTTCAGTGTGGCTGATTCCAACAGCAACATCAGCAGATATTTAATACTTACCGCTGATCTTATACAGGTTTCCTTTCGCCTCAATCAAAGATTCAATCAGAAATAATATAGTCTTTTAATGAATATCGTGTATGATTGTAAAATCATTCATTTCGGGCAGCCAAATGGAAAAGCATTATCTACAGTAATTTCATTTTAAGAGACTAAAAGAAAAAAGGATACATGCTACTGAGTTTCAATCATTTATGCTTAGATTAAATTTTTCATTTGCTTAGTTCTCGCAAAGAATAAAAATGGACTTGCATCCATATGCCACTGATACATAAGAAAATATCAGGCAAAGATCACAGTCACCACAGAGTAAAAATTGACCAAGACAGAGGAAGAAGACAGATACATGCATGAATAAACCATACAGCACGTTTTCCATAAAAGACACACTCATTCTAACTAAATATTTTATCTTGACTTCTCTCGACATTTTTCTTTTGCTGTCTCCAAAGAATTTATATTATTCTATAAAATATTGTACCGACAAACAGGAATGTTGATTTTTATCTGTGACACTTCACCCTACAATAATTGCTGATTTATTTGATATTCTCACCTGGTTCACATATTCCGACTTTCCCGGACCAGTTACCAGAAACACAGTCAAGTGTGCTACTACCCGATAATTTAAAATGCTCATCACAAGACACGTTTAACCTTCCAAGATGAGGGATGTTACTTGTTGACGACAATGAACCATTCACTGGTGGGTTGAGGGGTGCACAGTCTGAAAAAAGTTATTTTTTAATAACAACTTCTTGGAAAACTTGTTTGAGATTAAAAGGAAACAAATCTATGTTAAAATCTAAAACCACTCAAAAGGTGACAAGATTGCAGTCTCAACAACAGACAAAACAAAACCGAAGCTGCTAATAAAACGGTTATTGCGATACAGTGGGCAAGTCCATTTTGTCGGTGACTGAACCGGTGCTAGCTCTAGAGTTCTCTTACCACATTCCATTATCTAACATATAGTTTGTCCCGGTACAGTCTTTAATTGGCTTGAGAGATGTACTTTCATTTGATCTGAAAAAAGCTGCTTAGCTTGTTGTGTGCCGTAAAGGAGCTCAGACCACGTCAGTATGACACTGTAATTTTCAAATATGTGAAAAGAGAGATCAAAACCGCTGATCCTATAACAAAATCAGCAATCATCTAACAAAGGAATGAACTTCGTTTGTGTGAAGTTAAAACTAGTCTGTTTACCTGCTGCAGGAAAGTTACGATGTCGAGTATAATATGGACTTAGTTATCGCCTTGCTTTAATTGTTTTTATCATTTTGAGGTATGCTGCTAAACAAACAATACTTGTTTCACTGTTTTACTCATTAAATGCCTATATACATTACTAAATACATTTGGTACTATTTGTTTGATTTATCTTTCGAGAAAAGCTCCTCTTGAAATTAGCGGTTTTCTTTACAGAATAAAAATGACCTAACCACGTGTCTGCACTGATATTTCACTTTAGTTTTTATCCAGGTGTCCATTGATTCCAAAAAACCGTTCATTTTAAAATCGATTATATTTATGAAAAGTCATTTTGCCCTTTCGAAGGCTTTCGATGTTGAATAACTGCAGAATTATTTTGATATTCTCACCTGGTTCACATGTTCCCACTTCTTCAGACCAGTGACCAGAAGAACATGTCAGTGTTTCATTTCCGGATAAAGTGAAATTTTTACTACAAGTTACGGTCAGACTTTCTCCATGAGAGACATATCCTGTTGTCGACAATGAACCATTCGTTGGTGCTATCAGACCTGAGCAATCTGTAAATGTATATCAATAAAATCTCTTTGAAAGACGTGTTATTTAAACTCATTAAACACTTTCCCATGATCTATTGTTTATTTCTTTGGGTACATTATATATATGGTTTCAGAGATCACGTTTGCTTTGATGGCAAAATCATGGAGTGCAGAACACGAGTATATACGGATTACGATGCGCCTTATATGCTGTCAAAGTTTGAAAATACACTTTTTTTTTTAATTAGTTCAGTGTGGCTGATTCCAACAGCAACATCAGCAGATATTTAATACTTACCGCTGATCTTACACAGGTTTCCTTTCGCCTCAATCAAAGATTCAATCAGAAATAATATAGTCTTTTAATGAATATCGTGTATGATTGTAAAATCATTCATTTTGGGCAGCCAAATGGAAAAGCATTAATTATAGTAATTTCATTTTAAGAGACTAAAAGAAAAAAGGATACATGCTACTGAGTTTCAATCATTTATGCTTAGATTAAATTTTTCATTTGCTTAGTTCTCGCAAAGAATAAAAATGGACTTGCATCCATATGCCACTGATACATAAGAAAATATCAGGCAAAGATCACAGTCACCACAGAGTAAAAATTGACCAAGACAGAGGAAGAAGACAGATACATGCATGACAAAACCATACAGCACGTTTTCCATAAAAGACACACTCATTCTAACTAAATATTTTATCTTGACTTCTCTCGACATTTTTCTTTTGCTGTCTCCAAAGAATTTATATTATTCTATAAAATATTGTACCGACAACAGGAATGTTGATTTTTATCTGTGACACTTCATCCTACAATAATTACTGATTTATTTGATATTCTCACCTGGTTCACATATTCCGACTTTCCCGGACCAGTTACCAGAAACACAGTCAAGTGTGCTACTTCCCGATAATGTAAAATGCTCATCACAAGACACGTTTAACCTTCCAAGATGAGGGATGTTTCTTGTTGACGACAATGAACCATTCACTGGTGGGTTGAGGGGTGCACAGTCTGAAAAAAATTATTTTTCAATAACAACTTCTTGGAAAACTTGTTTGAGATTAAAAGGAAACAAATCTATGCTAAAATCTAAAACCACTCAAAAGGTGACAAGATTGCAGTCTCAACAACAGACAAAACAAAACCGAAGCTGCTAATAAAACGGTTATTGCGATACAGTGGGCAAGTCCATTTTGTCGGTGACTGAACCGGTGCTAGCTCTAGAGTTCTCTTACCACATTCCATTATCTAACATATAGTTTGTCCCGGTACAGTCTTTAATTGGCTTGAGAGATGTACTTTCATTTGATCTGAAAAAAGCTGCTTTGCTTGTTGTGTGCCGTAAAGGAGCTCAGACCACGTCAGTATGACACTGTAATTTTCAATTATGTGAAAAGAGAGATCAAAACCGCTGATCCTATAACAAAATCAGCAATCATCTAACACAGGAATGAACTTTGTTTGTGTGAAGTTAGAACTAGTCTGTTTTATCTGCTGCATGAAAGTTACAATGTCGGGTATGATATGGACTTAGTTATCGCCTTGCTTTAATTGTTTTTATCATTTTTGAGGTGTGCTGCTAAACAAACAATACTTGTTTCACTGTTTTACTCATTAAATGCCTATATACATTACTAAATATATTTGGTACTATTTGTTTGAATTATCATTCGAGAAAAGCTCCTCTTGAAATTAGCGGTTTTCTTTACAGAATAAAAATGACCTAACCACGTGTCTGCACTGATATTTCACTTTAGTTTTTATCCGGGTGTCCATTGATTCCAAACAACCGTTCATTTTAAAATCGATTATATTTATGAAAAGTCATTTTGCCCTTTCGAAGGCCTTCGACGTTCAATAACTGCAGAATTATTTTGATATTCTCACCTGGTTCACATGTTCCCACTTCTTCAGACCAGTGACCAGAAGAACATGTCAGTGTTTCATTTCCGGATAAAGTGAAATTTTTACTACAAGTTACGGTCAGACTTTCTCCATGAGAGGCATATCCTGTTGTCGACAATGAACCATTCGTTGGTGCTATCAGACCTGAGCAATCTGTAAATGTATATCTTTGAAAGACGTGTTATTTAAACTCATTAAACACTTTCCCATGATCTATTGTTTATTTCTTTGGGTACATTATATATATGGTTTCAGAGATCAGGCTTCTTTTGGCGGCAAAATCATGGAGTGCAGAACAGGAGTATATACGGATTACGATGCGCCTTATATGATATCAAAGTTTGAAAATACACTTTTTTCCAAATTAGTTCAGTGTGGCTGATTCCAACAGCAACATCAGCAGATATTTAATACTTACCGCTGATCTTATACAGGTTTCCTTTCGCCTCATTCAAAGATTCAATCAGAAATAATATAGTCTTTTAATCAATATTTTGTATGATTATAAAATCACTCCTTTCGGGTAGCCCAATGGAAAATTATTTTCTACAGTAATTTCATTATAAGACACTAAAAGAAAAAATGATACATGCTGCTGAGTTTCAACCATTTATGTTTAGATTAAATTTGTCGTTAGCTGAGTTCTCGCAAATAATGAAAATGGACTTGCATCCATATGCCACTGTTATATAAGAAAATATCAGGCAAAGATCACAATCACCACAGAGTAAAAATTGACCAAGACAGAGACATGCATGACAAAACCATACAGCACGTTTTCCATAAAAGACACACTCATTCTAACTAAATATTTTATCTTGACTTCTCTCGTCATTTTTCTTTTGCTGTCGCCAAAGAATTTATATTATTCTATAAAATATTGTACCGACAAAGAGGGTGTTGATTTTTATCTGTGACACCTCACTCTACAATAATTGCGGATTTATTTGATATTCTCACCTGGTTCACATATTCCGACTTTCCCGGACCAGTTACCAGAAACACAGTCAAGTGTGCTACTTCCCGATAATGTAAAATGCTCATCACAAGACACGTTTAACCTTCCAAGATGAGGGATGTTACTTGTTGACGACAATGAACCATTCACTGGTGGGTTAAGGGGTGCACAGTCTGAAAAAAGTTATTTTTCAATAACAATTTCTTGGAAAACTTGTTTGGGATTAAAAAGAAACAAATCTATGTTAAAATCTAAAACCACTCAAAAGGTGACAAGATTGCAGTTTTAACAATAGACAAAACAAAACCAAGGCTGCTAATAAAACGGTTATTGCGATACAGTGGGCAAGTCCATTTTGTCGGTGACTGAACCGGTGCTAGCTCTAGAGTTCTCTTACCACATTCCATTATCTAACATATAGTTTGTCCCGGTACAGTCTTTAATTGGCTTGAGAGATGTACTTTCATTTGATCTGAAAAAAGCTGCTTAGCTTGTTATGTGCCGTAAAGGAGCTCGGACCACGTCAGTATGATACTGTAATTTTCAAATATGTGGAAAGAGAGATCAAAACCGCTGATCGTATATAAAAATCAGCAATCATCTAACACAGGAATGAACTTTGTTTGTGTGAAGTTAAAACTAGTCTGTTTATCTGCTGCATGAAAGTTACGATGTCGGGTATGATATGGACTTAGTTATCTCCTTGCTTTAATTGTTTTATCTTTTTTGAGGTACGCTGCTAAACAAACAATACTTGTTTCACTGTTTTACTCATTAAATGCCTATATACATTACTAAATATATTTGGTACTATTTGTTTGAATTATCTTTCGAGAAAAGCTCCTCTTGAAATTAGCGGTTTTCTTTACAGAATAAAAATGACATAACCACGTGTCTGCACTGATATTTCACTTTAGTTTTTATCCGGGTGTCCATTGATTCCAAACAACCGTTCATTTTAAAATCGATTATATTTATGAAAAGTCATTTTGCCCTTTCGAAGGCCTTCGACGTTCAATAACTGCAGAATTATTTTGATATTCTCACCTGGTTCACATGTTCCCACTTCTTCAGACCAGTGACCAGAAGAACATGTCAGTGTTTCATTTCCGGATAAAGTGAAATTTTTACTACAAGTTACGGTCAGACTTTCTTGCTAAACAAACAATACTTGTTTCACTGTTTTACTCGTTAAATGCCTATATACATTACTAAATACATTTGGTACTATTTGTTTGAATTATCTTTCGAGAAAAGCTCCTCTTGAAATTAGCGGTTTTCTTTACAGAATAAAAATGACCTAACCACGTGTCTGCACTGATATTTCACTTTAGTTTTTATCCGGGTGTCCATTGATTCCAAAAAAACGTTCATTTTAAAATCGATTATATTTATGAAAAGTCATTTGGCCCTTTCGAAGGCCTTCGATGTTCAACAACTGCAGAATTATTTTGATATTCTCACCTTGTTCACATGTTCCCAGTTCTTCAGACCAGTGACCAGAAGAACATGTCAGTGTTTCATTTCCGGATAAAGTGAAATTTTTACTACAAGTTACGGTCAGACTTTCTCCATGAGAGACATATCCTGTTGTCGACAATGAACCATTCGTTGGTGCTATCAGACCTGAGCAATCTGTAAATGTATATCAATAAAATCTCTTTGAAAGACGTGTTATTTAAACTCATTAAACACTTTCCCATGATCTATTGTTTATTTCTTTGGGTACATTATATATATGGTTTCAGAGATCACGCTAGTTTTGATGGCAAAATCATGGAGTGCAGAACAGGAGTATATAGGGATTACGATGCGCCTAATATGCTGTCAAAGTTTGAAAATACACTTTTTTTTCCAAATAAGTTCAGTGTGGCTGATTCCAACAGCAACATCAGCAGATATTTAATACTTACCGCTGATCTTATACAGGTTTCCTTTCGCCTCATTCAAAGATTCAATTAGAAATTATATACTCTTTTAATCAATGTATGATTGTAAAATCACTCATTTCGGGCAGCCAAATGGAAAAGCATTATCTACAGTAATTTCATTTTAAGAGACTAAAAGAAAAAAGGATACATGCTACTGGGTTTCAACCATTTATGTTTAGATTACATTTGTCGTTTGCTGAGTTCTCGAAAAGAATAAAACTGGACTTGCATCCATATGCCACTGATACATAAGAAAATATCAGGCATAGATCACAATCACCACAGAGTAAAAATTGACCAAGGCAGAGGAAGAAGACAGATACATGCATGACAAAACCATACAGCACGTTTTCCTTAAAAGACACACTCATTCTAACTAAATATTTTATCTTGACTTCTCTCGTCAGTTTTCTTTTTTCTGTCTCCAAAGAATTTATATTATTCTATAAAATATTGTACCGACAAACAGGAATGTTGATTTTTATCTGTGACACTTCACCCTACAATAATTGCTGATTTATTTGATATTCTCACCTGGTTCACATATTCCGACTTTCCCGGACCAGTTACCAGAAACACAGTCAAGTGTGCTACTTCCCGATAATGTAAAATGCTCATCACAAGACACGTCTAACCTTCCAAGATGAGGGATGTTACTTGTTGACGACAATGAACCATTCACTGGTGGGTTAAGGGGTGCACAGTCTGAAAAAAAGTTATTTTTCAATAACAACTTCTTGGAAAACTTGTTTGAGATTAAAAGGAAACAAATCTATGTTAAAATCTAAAACCACTCAAAAGGTGACAAGATTGCAGTCTCAACAACAGACAAAACAAAACCGAAGCTGCTAATAAAACGGTTATTGCGATACAGTGGGCAAGTCCATTTTGTCGGTGACTGAACCGGTGCTAGCTCTAGAGTTCTCTTACCACATTCCATTATCTAACATATAGTTTGTCCCGGTACAGTCTTTAATTGGCTTGAGAGATGTACTTCTATTTGATCTGAAAAAAAGCTGCTTAGCTTGTTGTGTGCCGTAAAGGAGCTCAGACCACGTCAGTATGACACTGTAATTTTCAAATATGTGAAAAGAGAGATCAAAACCGCTGATCCTATAACAAAATCAGCAATCATCTAACACAGGAATGAACTTCGTTTGTGTGAAGTTAAAACTAGTCTGTTTATCTGCTGCATGAAAGTTACGATGTCGGGTATGATATGGACTTAGTTATCGCCTTGCTTTAATTGTTTTTATCATTTTGAGGTATTCTGCTAAACAAACAATACTTGTTTCACAGTTTTACTCATTAAATGCCTATATACATTACTAAATATATTTGGTACTATTTGTTTGAATTATCTTTCGAGAAAAGCTCCTCTTGAATTAGCGGTTTTCTTTACAGAATAAAAATGACCTAACCACGTGTCTGCACTGATATTTCACTTTAGTTTTTATCCGGGTGTCCATTGATTCCAAACAACCGTTCATTTTAAAATCGATTATATTTATGAAAAGTCATTTTGCCCTTTCGAAGGCCTTCGACGTTCAATAACTGCAGAATTATTTTGATATTCTCACCTGGTTCACATGTTCCCACTTCTTCAGACCAGTGACCAGAAGAACATGTCAGTGTTTCATTTCCGGATAAAGTGAAATTTTTACTACAAGTTACGGTCAGACTTTCTCCATGGGAGACATATCCTGTTGTCGACAATGAACCATTCGTTGGTGCTATCAGACCTGAGCAATCTGTAAATGTATATCAATAAAATCTCTTTGAAAGACGTGTTATTTAAACTCATTAAACACTTTCCCATGATCTATTGTTTAATTCTTTGGGTACATTATATATATGGTTTCAGAGATCACGTTTGCTTTGATGACAAAATCATGGAGTGCAGAACAGTAGTTTATACGGATTACGATGCGCCTAATATGCTGTCAATGTTTGAAAATACACTTTTTTCCAAATTAGTTCAGTCTGGCTGATTCCAACAGCAACATCAGCAGATATTTAATACTTACCGCTGATCTTATACAGGTTTCCTTTCGCCTCATTCAAAGACTCAATCAGAAATAATATACTCTTTCAATCAATATCTTGTATGATTGTAAAATCACTCATTTCGGGCGGCCAAATGGAAAAGCATTATCTACAGTAATTTCATTTTAAGAGACTAAAAGAAACAAAGGATACATGCTACTGAGTTTCAACCATTTATGTTTAGTTTAAATTTGTCGTTTGCTGAGTTCTCGCAAAGAATAAAAATGGACTTGCATCCATATGCCACTGATACATAAGAAAATATCAGGCAAAGATCACAATCACCACAGAGTAAAAATTGACCAAGACAGAGGAAGAAAACAGATACACCCTTGACAAAACCATATAGCACGTTTTCCATAAAAGACACACTCTTTCTAACTAAATATTTTATCTTGACTTCTCTCGTCATTTTTCTTTTGCTGTCTCCAAAGAATTTATAATATTCTATAAAATATTGTACCGACAAACAGGAATGTTGATTTTTATCTGTGACACTTCACCCTACAATAATTGCTGATTTATTTGATATTCTCACCTGGTTCACATATTCCGACTTTCCCGGACCAGTTACCAGAAACACAGTCAAGTGTGCTACTTCCCGATAATGTAAAATGCTCATCACAAGACACGTTTAACCTTCCAAGATGAGGGATGTTACTTGTTGACGACAATGAACCATTCACTGGTGGGTTAAGGGGTGCACAGTCTGAAAAAAGTTATTTTTCAATAACAACTTCTTGGAAAACTTGTTTGAGATTAAAAGGAAACAAATCTATGTTAAAATCTAAAACCACTCAAAAGGTGACAAGATTGCAGTCTCAACAACAGACAAAACAAAACCGAAGCTGCTAATAAAACGGTTATTGCGATACAGTGGGCAAGTCCATTTTGTCGGTGACTGAACCGGTGCTAGCTCTAGAGTTCTCTTACCACATTCCATTATCTAACATATAGTTTGTCCCGGTACAGTCTTTAATTGGCTTGAGAGATGTACTTTCATTTGATCTGAAAAAAGCTGCTTAGCTTGTTGTGTGCCGTAAAGGAGCTCAGACCACGTCAGTATGACACTGTAATTTTCAAATATGTGAAAAGAGAGATCAAAACCGCTGATCCTATAACAAAATCAGCAATCATCTAACACAGGAATGAACTTCGTTTGTGTGAAGTTAAAACTAGTCTGTTTTATCTGCTGCATGAAAGTTACGATGTCGGGTATGATATGGACTTAGTTATCGCCTTGCTTTAATTGTTTTTATCATTTTGAGGTATGCTGCTAAACAAACAATACTTGTTTCACTGTTTTACTCATTAAATGCCTATATACATTACTAAATACATTTGGTACTATATATAGTTGTTTGAATTATCTTTCGAGAAAAGCTCCTCTTGAAATTAGCGGTTTTCTTTACAGAATAAAAATGACCTAACCACGTGTCTGCACTGATATTTCACTTTAGTTTTTATCCGGGTGTCCATTGATTCCAAAAAACCGTTCATTTTAAAATCGATTATATTTATGAAAAGTCATTTTGCCCTTTCGAAGGCCTTCGACGTTCAATAACTGCAGAATTATTTTGATATTCTCACCTGGTTCACATGTTCCCACTTCTTCAGACCAGTGACCAGAAGAACATGTCAGTGTTTCATTTCCGGATAAAGTGAAATTTTTACTACAAGTTACGGTCAGATTTTCTCCATGAGAGACATATCCTGTTGTCGACAATGAACCATTCGTTGGTGCTATCAGACCTGAGCAATCTGTAAATGTATATCAATAAAATCTCTTTGAAAGACGTGTTATTTAAACTCATTAAACACTTCCCCATGATATATTGTTTATTTCTTTGGGTACATTATATATATGGTGTCAGAGATCACGTTTGCTTTGATGGCAAAATCATGGAGTGCAGAACAGGAGTATATACGGATTACGATGCGCCTTATATGCTGTCAAAGTTTGAAAATACACTTTTCTCCAAATTAGTTCAGTCTGGCTGATTCCAACAGCAACATCAGCAGATATTTAATACTTACCGCTGATCTTATACAGGTTTCCTTTCGCCTCATTCAAAGATTCAATCAGAAATAATATACTCTTTTAATCAATGTATGATTGTAAAATCACTCATTTCGGGCAGCCAAATGGAAAAGCATTATCTACAGTAATTTCATTTTAAGAGACTAAAAGAAAAAAGGATACATGCTACTGAGTTTCGACCACTTATGTTTAGATTAAATTTGTCGTTTGCTGAGTTCTCGCAAAGAATAAAAATGGACTTGCATCCATATGCCACTGATACATAAGAAAATATCAGGCAAAGATCACAATCACCACAGAGTAAAAATTGACCAAGACAGAGGAAGAAGACAGATACATGCATGACAAAACCATACAGCACGTTTTCCATAAAAGACACACTCATTCTAACTAAATATTTTATCTTGACTTCTCTCGTCATTTTTCTTTTGCTGTCTCCAAAGAATTTATATTATTCTACAAAAACAGGAATGTTGATTTTTATCTGTGACACTTCACCCTACAATAATTGTTGATTTATTTGATAGTCTCACCTGGTTCACATATTCCGACTTTCCCGGACCAGTTACCAGAAACACAGTCAAGTGTGCTACTTCCCGATAATGTAAAATGCTCATCACAAGACACGTTTAACCTTCCAAGATGAGGGATGTTACTTGTTGACGACAATGAACCATTCACTGGTGGGTTAAGGGGTGCACAGTCTGAAAAAAGTTATTTTTCAATAACAACTTCTTGGAAAACTTGTTTGAGATTAAAAGGAAACAAATCTATGTTAAAATCTAAAACCACTCAAAAGGTGACAAGATTGCAGTCTCAACAACAGACAAAACAAAACCGAAGCTGCTAATAAAACGGTTATTGCGATACAGTGGGCAAGTCCATTTTGTCGGTGACTGAACCGGTGCTAGCTCTAGAGTTCTCTTACCACATTCCATTATCTAACATATAGTTTGTCCCGGTACAGTCTTTAATTGGCTTGAGAGATGTACTTTCATTTGATCTGAAAAAAGCTGCTTAGCTTGTTGTGTGCCGTAAAGGAGCTCAAACCACGTCAGTATGACACTGTAATTTTCAAATATGTGAAAAGAGAGATCAAAACCGCTGATCCTATAACAAAATCAGCAATCATCTAACACAGGAATGAACTTCGTTTGTGTGAAGTTAAAACTAGTCTGTTTTATCTGCTGCATGAAAGTTACGATGTCGGGTATGATATGGACTTAGTTATCGCCTTGCTTTAATTGTTTTTATCATTTTGAGGTATGCTGCTAAACAAACAATACTTGTTTCACTGTTTTACTCATTAAATGCCTATATACATTACTAAATACATTTGGTACTATTTGTTTGAATTATCTTTCGAGAAAAACTCTTCTTGAAATTTGCGGTTTTCTTTACAGAATAAAAATGACCTAACCACGTGTCTGCACTGATATTTCACTTTAGGTTTTATCCGGGTGTCCATTGATTCCAAAAAACCGTTCATTTTAAAATCGATTATATTTATGAAAAGTCATTTTGCCCTTTCGAAGGCCTTCGACGTTCAATAACTGCAGAATTATTTTGATATTCTCACCTGGTTCACATGTTCCCACTTCTTCAGACCAGTGACCAGAAGAACATGTCAGTGTTTCATTTCCGGATAAAGTGAAATTTTTACTACAAGTTACGGTCAGACTTTCTCCATGAAAGACATATCCTGTTGTCGACAATGAACCATTCGTTGGTGCTATCAGACCTGAGCAATCTGTAAATGTATATCAATAAAATCTCTTTGAAAGACGTGTTATTTAAACTCATTAAACACTTCCCCATGATCTATTGTTTATTTCTTTGGGTACATTATATATATGGTGTTAGAGATCACGTTCGCTTTGATGGCAAAATCATGGAGTGCAGAACAGGAGTATATACGGATTACGATGCGCCTTATATGCTGTCAAAGTTTGAAAATACACTTTTCTCCAAATTAGTTCAGTCTGGCTGATTCCAACAGCAACATCAGCAGATATCTAATACTTACCGCTGATCTTATACAGGTTTCCTTTCGCCTCATTCAAAGATTCAATCAGAAATAATATACTCTTTTAATCAATGTATGATTGTAAAATCACTCATTTAGGGCAGCCAAATGGAAAAGCATTATCTACAGTAATTTCATTTTAAGAGACTAAAAGAAAAAAGGATACATGCTACTGAGTTTCAACCATTTATGTTTAGATTAAATTTGTCGTTTGCTGAGTTCTCGCAAAGAATAAAAATGGACTTGCATCCATATGCCACTGATACATAAGAAAATATCAGGCAAAGATCACAATCACCACAGAGTAAAAATTGACCAAGACAGAGGAAGAAGACAGATACATGCATGACAAAACCATACAGCACGTTTTCCATAAAAGACACACTCATTCTAACTAAATATTTTATCTTGACTTCTCTCGTCATTTTTCTTTTGCTGTCTCCAAAGAATTTATATTATTCTACAAAATATTGTACCGACAAACAGGAATGTTGATTTTTAATTGTGACACTTCACCCTACAATAATTGTTGATTTATTTGATAGTCTCACCTGGTTCACATATTCCGACTTTCCCGGACCAGTTACCAGAAACACAGTCAAGTGTGCTACTTCCTGATAATGTAAAATGCTCATCACAAGACACGTTTAACCTTCCAAGATGAGGGATGTTACTTGTTGACGACAATGAACCATTCACTGGTGGGTTAAGGGGTGCACAGTCTGAAAAAAGTTATTTTTCAATAACAACTTCTTGGAAAACTTGTTTGAGATTAAAAGGAAACAAATCTATGTTAAAATCTAAAACCACTCAAAAGGTGACAAGATTGCAGTCTCAACAACAGACAAAACAAAACCGAAGCTGCTAATAAAACGGTTATTGCGATACAGTGGGTAAGTCCATTTTGTCGGTGACTGAACCGGTGCTAGCTCTAGAGTTCTCTTACCACATTCCATTATCTAACATATAGTTTGTCCCGGTACAGTCTTTAATTGGCTTGAGAGATGTACTTTCATTTGATCTGAAAAAAGCTGCTTAGCTTGTTGTGTGCCGTAAAGGAGCTCAGACCACGTCAGTATGACACTGTAATTTTCAAATATGTGAAAAGAGAGATCAAAACCGCTGATCCTATAACAAAATCAGCAATCATCTAACACAGGAATGAACTTCGTTTGTGTGAAGTTAAAACTAGTCTGTTTTATCTGCTGCATGAAAGTTACGATGTCGGGTATGATATGGACTTAGTTATCGCCTTGCTTTAATTGTTTTTATCATTTTGAGGTATGCTGCTAAACAAACAATACTTGTTTCACTGTTTTACTCATTAAATGCCTATATACATTACTAAATACATTTGGTACTATTTGTTTGAATTATCTTTCGAGAAAAGCTCCTCTTGAAATTAGCGGTTTTCTTTACAGAATAAAAATGACCTAACCACGTGTCTGCACTGATATTTCACTTTAGGTTTTATCCGGGTGTCCATTGATTCCAAAAAACCGTTCATTTTAAAATCGATTATATTTATGAAAAGTCATTTTGCCCTTTCGAAGGCCTTCGACGTTCAATAACTGCAGAATTATTTTGATATTCTCACCTGGTTCACATGTTCCCACTTCTTCAGACCAGTGACCAGAAGAACATGTCAGTGTTTCATTTCCGGATAAAGTGAAATTTTTATTACAAGTTACGGTCAGACTTTCTCCATGAAAGACATATCCTGTTGTCGACAATGAACCATTCGTTGGTGCTATCAGACTTGAGCAATCTGTAAATGTATATCAATAAAATCTCTTTGAAAGACGTGTTTTTTAAACTCATTAAACACTTCCCCATGATCTATTGTTTATTTCTTTGGGTACATTATATATATGGTGTCAGAGATCACGTTTGCTTTGATGGCAAAATCATGGAGTGCAGAACAGGAGTATATACGGATTACGATGCGCCTTATATGCTGTCAAAGTTTGAAAATACACTTTTTTCATAATTAGTTCAGTGTGGCTGATTCCAACAGCAACATCAGCAGATATTTAATACTTACCGCTGATCTTATACAGGTTTCCTTTCGCCTCATTCAAAGATTCAATCAGAAATAATATACTCTTTTAATCAATGTATGATTGTAAAATCACTCATTTCGGGCAGCCAAATGGAAAAGCATTATCTACAGTAATTTCATTTTAAGAGACTAAAAGAAAAAAGGATACATGCTACTGAGTTTCGACCACTTATGTTTAGATTAAATTTGTCGTTTGCTGAGTTCTCGCAAAGAATAGAAATGGACTTGCATCCATATGCCACTGATACATAAGAAAATATCAGGCAAAGATCACAATCACCACAGAGTAAAAATTGACCAAGACAGAGGAAGAAGACAGATACATGCATGACAAAACCATACAGCACGTTTTCCATAAAAGACACACTCATTCTAACTAAATATTTTATCTTGACTTCTCTCGTCATTCTTCTTTTGCTGTCTCCAAAGAATTTATATTATTCTACAAAATATTGTACCGACAAACAGGAATGTTGATTTTTATCTGTGACACTTCACCCTACAATAATTGTTGATTTATTTGATAGTCTCACCTGGTTCACATATTCCGACTTTCCCGGACCAGTTACCAGAAACACAGTCAAGTGTGCTACTTCCCGATAATGTAAAATGCTCATCACAAGACACGTTTAACCTTCCAAGATGAGGGATGTTACTTGTTGACGACAATGAACCATTCACTGGTGGGTTAAGGGGTGCACAGTCTGAAAAAAGTTATTTTTCAATAACAACTTCTTGGAAAACTTGTTTGAGATTAAAAGGAAACAAATCTATGTTAAAATCTAAAACCACTCAAAAGGTGACAAGATTGCAGTCCCAACAACAGACAAAACAAAACCGAAGCTGCTAATAAAACGGTTATTGCGATACAGTGGGCAAGTCCATTTTGTCGGTGACTGAACCGGTGCTAGCTCTAGTTTTCTCTTACCACATTCCATTATCTAACATATAGTTTGTCCCGGTACAGTCTTTAATTGGCTTGAGTGATGTACTTTCATTTGATCTGAAAAAAGCTGCTTAGCTTGTTGTGTGCCGTAAAAGAGCTCAGACCACGTCAGTATGACACTGTAATTTTCAAATATGTGAAAAGAGAGATCAAAACCGCTGATCCTATAACAAAATCAGCAATCATCTAACACAGGAATGAACTTCGTTTGTGTGAAGTTAAAACTAGTCTGTTTTATCTGCTGCATGAAAGTTACGATGTCGGGTATGATATGGACTTAGTTATCGCCTTGCTTTAATTGTTTTTATCATTTTGAGGTATGCTGCTAAACAAACAATAATTGTTTCACTTTTTTACTCATTAAATGCCTATATACATTACTAAATACATTTGGTACTATTTGTTTGAATTATCTTTCGAGAAAAGCTCCTCTTGAAATTAGCGGTTTTCTTTACAGAATAAAAATGACCTTACCACGTGTCTGCACTGATATTTCACTTTAGGTTTTATCCGGGTGTCCATTGATTCCCAAAAAACCGTTCATTTTAAAATCGATTATATTTATGAAAAGTCATTTTGCCCTTTCGAAGGCCTTCGACGTTCAATAACTGCAGAATTATTTTGATATTCTCACCTGGTTCACATGTTCCCACTTCTTCAGACCAGTGACCAGAAGAACATGTCAGTGTTTCATTTCCGGATAAAGTGAAATTTTTACTACAAGTTACGGTCAGACTTTCTCCATGAAAGACATATCCTGTTGTCGACAATGAACCATTCGTTGGTGCTATCAGACCTGAGCAATCTGTAAATGTATATCAATAAAATCTCTTTGAAAGACGTGTTATTTAAACTCATTAAACACTTCTCCATGATCTTTTGTTTATTTCTTTGGGTACATTATATATATGGTGTCAGAGATCACGTTTGCTTTGATGGCAAAATCATGGAGTGCAGAACAGGAGTATATACGGATTACGATGCGCCTTATATGCTGTCAAAGTTTGAAAATACACTTTTCTCCAAATCAGTTCAGTGTGGCTGATTCCAACAGCAACATCAGCAGATATTTAATACTTACCGCTGATCTTATACAGGTTTCCTTTCGCCTCATTCAAAGATTCAATCAGAAATAATATACTCTTTTAATCAATGTATGATTGTAAAATCACTCATTTCGGGCAGCCAAATGGAAAAGCATTATCTACAGTAATTTCATTTTAAGAGACTAAAAGAAAAAAGGATACATGCTACTGAGTTTCGACCACTTATGTTTAGATTAAATTTGTCGTTTGCTGAGTTCTCGCAAAGAATAGAAATGGACTTGCATCCATATGCCACTGATACATAAGAAAATATCAGGCAAAGATCACAATCACCACAGAGTAAAAATTGACCAAGACAGAGGAAGAAGACAGATACATGCATGACAAAACCATACAGCACGTTTTCCATAAAAGACACACTCATTCTAACTAAATATTTTATCTTGACTTCTCTCGTCATTCTTCTTTTGCTGTCTCCAAAGAATTTATATTATTCTACAAAATATTGTACCGACAAACAGGAATGTTGATTTTTATCTGTGACACTTCACCCTACAATAATTGTTGATTTATTTGATAGTCTCACCTGGTTCACATATTCCGACTTTCCCGGACCAGTTACCAGAAACACAGTCAAGTGTGCTACTTCCCGATAATGTAAAATGCTCATCACAAGACACGTTTAACCTTCCAAGATGAGGGATGTTACTTGTTGACGACAAAGAACCATTCACTGGTGGGTTAAGGGGTGCACAGTCTGAAAAAAGTTATTTTTCAATAACAACTTCTTGGAAAACTTGTTTGAGATTAAAAGGAAACAAATCTATGTTAAAATCTAAAACCACTCAAAAGGTGACAAGATTGCAGTCTCAACAACAGACAAAACAAAACCGAAGCTGCTAATAAAACGGTTATTGCGATACAGTGGGTAAGTCCATTTTGTCGGTGACTGAACCGGTGCTAGCTCTAGAGTTCTCTTACCACATTCCATTATCTAACATATAGTTTGTCCCAGTACAGTCTTTAATTGGCTTGAGAGATGTACTTTCATTTGATCTGAAAAAAGCTGCTTAGCTTGTTGTGTGCCGTAAAGGAGCTCAGACCACGTCAGTATGACACTGTAATTTTCAAATATGTGAAAAGAGAGATCAAAACCGCTGATCCTATAACAAAATCAGCAATCATCTAACACAGGAATGAACTTCGTTTGTGTGAAGTTAAAACTAGTCTGTTTTATCTGCTGCATGAAAGTTACGATGTCGGGTATGATATGGACTTAGTTATCGCCTTGCTTTAATTGTTTTTATCATTTTGAGGTATGCTGCTAAACAAGCAATACTTGTTTTACTGTTTTACTCATTAAATGCCTATATACATTACTAAATACATTTGGTACTATTTGTTTGAATTATCTTTCGAGAAAAGCTCCTCTTGAAATAAGCGGTTTTCTTTACAGAATAAAAATGACCTAACCACGTGTCTGCACTGATATTTCACTTTAGGTTTTATCCGGGTGTCCATTGATTCCAAAAAACCGTTCATTTTAAAATCGATTATATTTATGAAAAGTCATTTTGCCCTTTCGAAGGCCTTCGACGTTCAATAACTGCAGAATTATTTTGATATTCTCACCTGGTTCACATGTTCCCACTTCTTCAGACCAGTGACCAGAAGAACATGTCAGTGTTTCATTTCCGGATAAAGTGAAATTTTTACTACAAGTTACGGTCAGACTTTTTCCATGAAAGACATATCCTGTTGTCGACAATGAACCATTCGTTGGTGCTATCAGACCTGAGCAATCTGTAAATGTATATCAATAAAATCTCTTTGAAAGACGTGTTATTTAAACTCATTAAACACTTCCCCATGATCTTTTGTTTATTTCTTTGGGTACATTATATATATGGTGTCAGAGATCACGTTTGCTTTGATGGCAAAATCATGGAGTGCAGAACAGGAGTATATACGGATTACGATGCGCCTTATATGCTGTCAAAGTTTGAAAATACACTTTTCTCCAAATCAGTTCAGTGTGGCTGATTCCAACAGCAACATCAGCAGATATTTAATACTTACCGCTGATCTTATACAGGTTTCCTTTCGCCTCATTCAAAGATTCAATCAGAAATAATATACTCTTTTAATCAATGTATGATTGTAAAATCACTCATTTCGGGCAGCCAAATGGAAAAGCATTATCTACAGTAATTTCATTTTAAGAGACTAAAAGAAAAAAGGATACATGCTACTGAGTTTCGACCACTTATGTTTAGATTAAATTTGTCGTTTGCTGAGTTCTCGCAAAGAATAGAAATGGACTTGCATCCATATGCCACTGATACATAAGAAAATATCAGGCAAAGATCACAATCACCACAGAGTAAAAATTGACCAAGACAGAGGAAGAAGACAGATACATGCATGACAAAACCATACAGCACGTTTTCCATAAAAGACACACTCATTCTAACTAAATATTTCATCTTGACTTCTCTCGTCATTCTTCTTTTGCTGTCTCCAAAGAATTTATATTATTCTACAAAATATTGTACCGACAAACAGGAATGTTGATTTTTATCTGTGACACTTCACCCTATAATAAATGTTGATTTATTTGATAGTCTCACCTGGTTCACATATTCCGACTTTCCCGGACCAGTTACCAGAAACACAGTCAAGTGTGCTACTTCCCGATAATGTAAAATGCTCATCACAAGACACGTTTAACCTTCCAAGATGAGGGATGTTACTTGTTGACGACAATGAACCATTCACTGGTGGGTTAAGGGGTGCACAGTCTGAAAAAAGTTATTTTTCAATAACAACTTCTTGGAAAACTTGTTTGAGATTAAAAGGAAACAAATCTATGTTAAAATCTAAAACCACTCAAAAGGTGACAAGATTGCAGTCTCAACAACAGACAAAACAAAACCGAAGCTGCTAATAAAATGGTTATAGCGATACAGTGGGCAAGTCCATTTTGTCGGTGACTGAACCGGTGCTAGCTCTAGAGTTCTCTTACCACATTCCATTATCTAACATATAGTTTGTCCCGGTACAGTCTTTAATTGGCTTGAGAGATGTACTTTCATTTGATCTGAAAAAAGCTGCTTAGCTTGTTGTGTGCCGTAAAGGAGCTCAGACCACGTCAGTATGACACTGTAATTTTCAAATATGTGAAAAGAGAGATCAAAACCGCTGATCCTATAACAAAATCAGCAATCATCTAACACAGGAATGAACTTCGTTTGTGTGAAGTTAAAACTAGTCTGTTTTATCTGCTGCATGAAAGTTACGATGTCGGGTATGATATGGACTTAGTTATCGCCTTGCTTTAATTGTTTTTATCATTTTGAGGTATGCTGCTAAACAAACAATACTTGTTTCACTGTTTTACTCATTAAATGCCTATATACATGACTAAATACATTTGGTACTATTTGTTTGAATTATCTTTCGAGAAAAGCTCCTCTTGAAATTAGCGGTTTTCTTTACAGAATAAAAATGACCTAACCACGTGTCTGCACTGATATTTCACTTTAGTTTTTATCCGGGTGTCCACTGATTCCAAAAAACCGTTCATTTTAAAATCGATTATATTTATGAAAAGTCATTTTGCCCTTTCGAAGGCCTTCGACGTTCAATAACTGCAGAATTATTTTGATATTCTCACCTGGTTCACATGTTCCCACTTCTTCAGACCAGTGACCAGAAGAACATGTCAGTGTTTCATTTCCGGATAAAGTGAAATTTTTACTACAAGTTACGGTCAGACTTTCTCCATGAGAGACATATCCTGTTGTCGACAATGAACCATTCGTTGGTGCTATCAGACTTGAGCAATCTGTAAATGTATATCAATAAAATCTCTTTGCAAGACGTGTTATTTAAACTCATTAAACACTTCCCCATGATCTATTGTTTATTTCTTTGGGTACATTATATATATGGTGTCAGAGATCACGTTTGCTTTGATGACAAAATCATGGAGTGCAGAACAGGAGTATATACGGATTACGATGCGCCTTATATGCTGTCAAAGTTTGAAAATAAACTTTTCTCCAAATTAGTTCAGTCTGGCTGATTCCAACAGCAACATCAGCAGATATTTAATACTTACCGCTGATCTTATACAGGTTTCCTGTCGCCTCATTCAAAGATTCAATCAGAAATAATATACTCTTTTAATCAATGTATGATTGTAAAATCACTCATTTCGGGCAGCCAAATGGAAAAGCATTATCTACAGTAATTTCATTTTAAGAGACTAAAAGAAAAAAGGATACATGCTACTGAGTTTCGACCACTTATGTTTAGATTAAATTTGTCGTTTGCTGAGTTCTCGCAAAGAATAGAAATGGACTTGCATCCATATGCCACTGATACATAAGAAAATATCAGGCAAAGATCACAATCACCACAGAGTAAAAATTGACCAAGACAGACCAAGAAGACAGATACATGCATGACAAAACCATACAGCACGTTTTCCATAAAAGACACACTCATTCTAACTAAATATTTTATCTTGACTTCTCTCGTCATTCTTCTTTTGCTGTCTCCAAAGAATTTATATTATTCTACAAAATATTGTACCGACAAACAGGAATGTTGATTTTTATCTGTGACACTTCACCCTACAATAATTGTTGATTTATTTGATAGTCTCACCTGGTTCACATATTCCGACTTTCCCGGACCAGTTACCAGAAACACAGTCAAGTGTGCTACTTCCCGATAATGTAAAATGCTCATCACAAGACACGTTTAACCTTCCAAGATGAGGGATGTTACTTGTTGACGACAATGAACCATTCACTGGTGGGTTAAGGGGTGCACAGTCTGAAAAAAGTTATTTTTCAATAACAACTTCTTGGAAAACTTGTTTGAGATTAAAAGGAAACAAATCTATGTTAAAATCTAAAACCACTCAAAAGGTGACAAGATTGCAGTCTCAACAACAGACAAAACAAAACCGAAGCTGCTAATAAAACGGTTATTGCGATACAGTGGGCAAGTCCATTTTGTCGGTGACTGAACCGGTGCTAGCTCTAGAGTTCTCTTACCACATTCCATTATCTAACATATAGTTTGTCCCGGTACAGTCTTTAATTGGCTTGAGAGATGTACTTTCATTTGATCTGAAAAAAGCTGCTTAGCTTGTTGTGTGCCGTAAAGGAGCTCAGACCACGTCAGTATGACACTGTAATTTTCAAATATGTGAAAAGAGAGATCAAAACCGCTGATCCTATAGCAAAATCAGCAATCATCTAACACAGGAATGAACTTCGTTTGTGTGAAGTTAAAACTAGTCTGTTTTATCTGCTGCATGAAAGTTACGATGTCGGGTATGATATGGACTTAGTTATCGCCTTGCTTTAATTGTTTTTATCATTTTGAGGTATGCTGCTAAACAAGCAATACTTGTTTCACTGTTTTACTCATTAAATGCCTATATACATTACTAAATACATTTGGTACTATTTGTTTGAATTATCTTTCGAGAAAAGCTCCTCTTGAAATAAGCGGTTTTCTTTACAGAATAAAAATGACCTAACCACGTGTCTGCACTGATATTTCACTTTAGGTTTTATCCGGGTGTCCATTGATTCCAAAAAACCGTTCATTTTAAAATCGATTATATTTATGAAAAGTCATTTTGCCCTTTCGAAGGCCTTCGACGTTCAATAACTGCAGAATTATTTTGATATTCTCACCTGGTTCACATGTTCCCACTTCTTCAGACCAGTGACCAGAAGAACATGTCAGTGTTTCATTTCCGGATAAAGTGAAATTTTTACTACAAGTTACGGTCAGACTTTTTCCATGAAAGACATATCCTGTTGTCGACAATGAACCATTCGTTGGTGCTATCAGACCTGAGCAATCTGTAAATGTATATCAATAAAATCTCTTTGAAAGACGTGTTATTTAAACTCCTTAAACACTTCCCCATGATCTATTGTTTATTTCTTTGGGTACATTATATATATGGTGTCAGAGATCACGTTTGCTTTGATGGCAAAATCATGGAGTGCAGAACAGGAGTATATACGGATTACGATGCGCCTTATATGCTGTCAAAGTTTGAAAATACACTTTTCTCCAAATTAGTTCAGTCTGGCTGATTCCAACAGCAACATCAGCAGATATTTAATACTTACCGCTGATCTTATACAGGTTTCCTTTCGCCTCATTCAAAGATTCAATCAGAAATAATATACTCTTTTAATCAATGTATGATTGTAAAATCACTCATTTCGGGCAGCCAAATGGAAAAGCATTATCTACAGTAATTTCATTTTAAGAGACTAAAAGAGAAAAGGATACATGCTACTGAGTTTCAACCATTTATATTTAGATTAAATTTGTCGTTTGCTGAGTTCTCGCAAAGAATAAAAATGGACTTGCATCCATATGCCACTGATACATAAGAAAATATCAGGCAAAGATCACAATCACCACAGAGTAAAAATTGACCAAGACAGAGGAAGAAGACAGATACATGCATGACAAAACCATACAGCACGTTTTCCATAAAAGACACACTCATTCTAACTAAATATTTTATCTTGACTTTTCTCGTCATTTTTCTTTTGCTGTCTTTAAAGAATTTATATTATTCTATAAAGTATTGTACCGACAAACAGGAATGTTGATTTTTATCTGTGACACTTCACCCTACAATAATTGTTGATTTATTTGATAGTCTCACCTGGTTCACATATTCCGACTTTCCCGGACCAGTTACCAGA
This sequence comes from Ctena decussata, assembly GCA_963989385.1. Classification (NCBI taxonomy): domain Eukaryota; kingdom Metazoa; phylum Mollusca; class Bivalvia; order Lucinida; family Lucinidae; genus Ctena; species Ctena decussata. The sequence continues at coordinate 38,454,828 of OZ022504.1, read as the reverse complement.
AACACAGTCAAGTGTGCTACTTCCCGATAATGTAAAATGCTCATCACAAGACACGTTTAACCTTCCAAGATGAGGGATGTTACTTGTTGACGACAATGAACCATTCACTGGTGGGTTAAGGGGTGCACAGTCTGAAAAAAGTTATTTTTCAATAACAACTTCTTGGAAAACTTGTTTGAGATTAAAAGGAAACAAATCTATGTTAAAATCTAAAACCACTCAAAAGGTGACAAGATTGCAGTCTCAACAACAGACAAACAAAACCGAAGCTGCTAATAAAACGGTTATTGCGATACAGTGGGCAAGTCCATTTTGTCGGTGACTGAACCGGTGCTAGCTCAAGAGTTCTCTTACCACATTCCATTATCTAACATATAGTTTGTCCCGGTACAGTCTTTAATTGGCTTGAGAGATGTACTTTCATTTGATCTGAAAAAAGCTGCTTAGCTTGTTGTGTGCCGTAAAGGAGCTCAGACCACGTCAGTATGACACTGTAGTTTTCAAATATGTGAAAAGAGAGATCAAAACCGCTGATCCTATAACAAAATCAGCAATCATCTAACACAGGAATGAACTTCGTTTGTGTGAAGTTAAAACTAGTCTGTTTTATCTGCTGCATGAAAGTTACGATGTCGGGTATGATATGGACTTAGTTATCGCCTTGCTTTAATTGTTTTTATCATTTTGAGGTATGCTGCTAAACAAACAATATTTGTTTCACTGTTTTACTCATTAAATGCCTATATACATTACTAAATACATTGGTACTATTTGTTTGAATTATCTTTCGAGAAAAGCTCCTCTTGAAATTAGCGGTTTTCTTTACAGAATAAAAATGACCTAACCACGTGTCTGCACTGATATTTCACTTTAGTTTTTATCCGGGTGTCCACTGATTCCAAAAAACCGTTCATTTTAAAATCGATTATATTTATGAAAAGTCATTTTGCCCTTTCGAAGGCCTTCGACGTTCAATAACTGCAGAATTATTTTGATATTCTCACCTGGTTCACATGTTCCCACTTCTTCAGACCAGTGACCAGAAGAACATGTCAGTGTTTCATTTCCGGATAAAGTGAAATTTTTACTACAAGTTACGGTCAGACTTTTTCCATGAAAGACATATCCTGTTGTCGACAATGAACCATTCGTTGGTGCTATCAGACCTGAGCAATCTGTAAATGTATATCAATAAAATCTCTTTGAAAGACGTGTTATTTAAACTCCTTAAACACTTCCCCATGATCTATTGTTTATTTCTTTGGGTACATTATATATATGGTGTCAGAGATCACGTTTGCTTTGATGGCAAAATCATGGAGTGCAGAACAGGAGTATATACGGATTACGATGCGCCTTATATGCTGTCAAAGTTTGAAAATACACTTTTCTCCAAATTAGTTCAGTCTGGCTGATTCCAACAGCAACATCAGCAGATATTTAATACTTACCGCTGATCTTATACAGGTTTCCTTTCGCCTCATTCAAAGATTCAATCAGAAATAATATACTCTTTTAATCAATGTATGATTGTAAAATCACTCATTTCGGGCAGCCAAATGGAAAAGCATTATCTACAGTAATTTCATTTTAAGAGACTAAAAGAGAAAAGGATACATGCTACTGAGTTTCAACCATTTATATTTAGATTAAATTTGTCGTTTGCTGAGTTCTCGCAAAGAATAAAAATGGACTTGCATCCATATGCCACTGATACATAAGAAAATATCAGGCAAAGATCACAATCACCACAGAGTAAAAATTGACCAAGACAGAGGAAGAAGACAGATACATGCATGACAAAACCATACAGCACGTTTTCCATAAAAGACACACTCATTCTAACTAAATATTTTATCTTGACTTTTCTCGTCATTTTTCTTTTGCTGTCTTTAAAGAATTTATATTATTCTATAAAGTATTGTACCGACAAACAGGAATGTTGATTTTTATCTGTGACACTTCACCCTACAATAATTGTTGATTTATTTGATAGTCTCACCTGGTTCACATATTCCGACTTTCCCGGACCAGTTACCAGAAACACAGTCAAGTGTGCTACTTCCCGATAATGTAAAATGCTCATCACAAGACACGTTTAACCTTCCAAGATGAGGGATGTTACTTGTTGACGACAATGAACCATTCACTGGTGGGTTAAGGGGTGCACAGTCTGAAAAAAGTTATTTTTCAATAACAACTTCTTGGAAAACTTGTTTGAGATTAAAAGGAAACAAATCTATGTTAAAATCTAAAACCACTCAAAAGGTGACAAGATTGCAGTCTCAACAACAGACAAACAAAACCGAAGCTGCTAATAAAACGGTTATTGCGATACAGTGGGCAAGTCCATTTTGTCGGTGACTGAACCGGTGCTAGCTCAAGAGTTCTCTTACCACATTCCATTATCTAACATATAGTTTGTCCCGGTACAGTCTTTAATTGGCTTGAGAGATGTACTTTCATTTGATCTGAAAAAAGCTGCTTAGCTTGTTGTGTGCCGTAAAGGAGCTCAGACCACGTCAGTATGACACTGTAGTTTTCAAATATGTGAAAAGAGAGATCAAAACCGCTGATCCTATAACAAAATCAGCAATCATCTAACACAGGAATGAACTTCGTTTGTGTGAAGTTAAAACTAGTCTGTTTTATCTGCTGCATGAAAGTTACGATGTCGGGTATGATATGGACTTAGTTATCGCCTTGCTTTAATTGTTTTTATCATTTTGAGGTATGCTGCTAAACAAACAATATTTGTTTCACTGTTTTACTCATTAAATGCCTATATACATTACTAAATACATTGGTACTATTTGTTTGAATTATCTTTCGAGAAAAGCTCCTCTTGAAATTAGCGGTTTTCTTTACAGAATAAAAATGACCTAACCACGTGTCTGCACTGATATTTCACTTTAGTTTTTATCCGGGTGTCCACTGATTCCAAAAAACCGTTCATTTTAAAATCGATTATATTTATGAAAAGTCATTTTGCCCTTTCGAAGGCCTTCGACGTTCAATAACTGCAGAATTATTTTGATATTCTCACCTGGTTCACATGTTCCCACTTCTTCAGACCAGTGACCAGAAGAACATGTCAGTGTTTCATTTCCGGATAAAGTGAAATTTTTACTACAAGTTACGGTCAGACTTTTTCCATGAAAGACATATCCTGTTGTCGACAATGAACCATTCGTTGGTGCTATCAGACCTGAGCAATCTGTAAATGTATATCAATAAAATCTCTTTGAAAGACGTGTTATTTAAACTCATTAAACACTTCCCCATGATCTATTGTTTATTTCTTTGGGTACATTATATATATGGTGTCAGAGATCACGTTTGCTTTGATGGCAAAATCATGGAGTGCAGAACAGGAGTATATACGGATTACGATGCGCCTTATATGCTGTCAAAGTTTGAAAATACACTTTTCTCCAAATTAGTTCAGTCTGGCTGATTCCAACAGCAACATCAGCAGATATTTAATACTTACCGCTGATCTTATACAGGTTTCCTTTCGCCTCATTCAAAGATTCAATCAGAAATAATATACTCTTTTAATCAATGTATGATTGTAAAATCACTCATTTCGGGCAGCCAAATGGAAAAGCATTATCTACAGTAATTTCATTTTAAGAGACTAAAAGAAAAAAGGATACATGCTACTGAGTTTCGACCACTTATGTTTAGATTAAATTTGTCGTTTGCTGAGTTCTCGCAAAGAATAGAAATGGACTTGCACCCATATGCCACTGATACATAAGAAAATATCAGGCAAAGATCACAATCACCACAGAGTAAAACTTGACCAAGTCAGAGGAAGAAGACAGATACATGCATGACAAAACCATACAGCACGTTTTCCATAAAAGACACACTCATTCTAACTAAATATTTTATCTTGACTTCTCTCGTCATTCTTCTTTTGCTGTCTCCAAAGAATTTATATTATTCTACAAAATATTGTACCGACAAACAGGAATGTTGATTTTTATCTGTGACACATCACCCTACAATAATTGTTGATTTATTTGATAGTCTCACCTGGTTCACATATTCCGACTTTCCCGGACCAGTTACCAGAAACACAGTCAAGTGTGCTACTTCCCGATAATGTAAAATGCTCATCACAAGACACGTTTAACCTTCCAAGATGAGGGATGTTACTTGTTGACGACAATGAACCATTCACTGGTGGGTTAAGGGGTGCACAGTCTGAAAAAAGTTATTTTTCAATAACAACTTCTTGGAAAACTTGTTTGAGATTAAAAGGAAACAAATCTATGTTAAAATCTAAAACCACTCAAAAGGTGACAAGATTGCAGTCTCAACAACAGACAAAACAAAACCGAAGCTGCTAATAAAACGGTTATTGCGATACAGTGGGCAAGTCCATTTTGTCGGTGACTGAACCGGTGCTAGCTCTAGAGTTCTCTTACCACATTCCATTATCTAACATATAGTTTGTCCCGGTACAGTCTTTAATTGGCTTGAGAGATGTACTTTCATTTGATCTGAAAAAAGCTGCTTAGCTTGTTGTGTGCCGTAAAGGAGCTCAGACCACGTCAGTATGACACTGTAGTTTTCAAATATGTGAAAAGAGAGATCAAAACCGCTGATCCTATAGCAAAATCAGCAATCATCTAACACAGGAATGAACTTCGTTTGTGTGAAGTTAAAACTAGTCTGTTTTATCTGCTGCATGAAAGTTACGATGTCGGGTATGATATGGACTTAGTTATCGCCTTGCTTTAATTGTTTTTATCATTTTGAGGTATGCTGCTAAACAAGCCATACTTGTTTCACTGTTTTACTCATTAAATGCCTATATACATTACTAAATACATTTGGTACTATTTGTTTGAATTATCTTTCGAGAAAAGCTCCTCTTGAAATAAGCGGTTTTCTTTACAGAATAAAAATGACCTAACCACGTGTCTGCACTGATATTTCACTTTAGGTTTTATCCGGGTGTCCATTGATTCCAAAAAACCGTTCATTTTAAAATCGATTATATTTATGAAAAGTCATTTTGCCCTTTCGAAGGCCTTCGACGTTCAATAACTGCAGAATTATTTTGATATTCTCACCTGGTTCACATGTTCCCACTTCTTCAGACCAGTGACCAGAAGAACATGTCAGTGTTTCATTTCCGGATAAAGTGAAATTTTTACTACAAGTTACGGTCAGACTTTTTCCATGAAAGACATATCCTGTTGTCGACAATGAACCATTCGTTGGTGCTATCAGACCTGAGCAATCTGTAAATGTATATCAATAAAATCTCTTTGAAAGACGTGTTATTTAAACTCATTAAACACTTCCCCATGATCTATTGTTTATTTCTTTGGGTACATTATATATATGGTGTCAGAGATCACGTTTGCTTTGATGGCAAAATCATGGAGTGCAGAACAGGAGTATATACGGATTACGATGCGCCTTATATGCTGTCAAAGTTTGAAAATACACTTTTCTCCAAATTAGTTCAGTCTGGCTGATTCCAACAGCAACATCAGCAGATATTTAATACTTACCGCTGATCTTATACAGGTTTCCTTTCGCCTCATTCAAAGATTCAATCAGAAATAAAATACTCTTTTAATCAATGTATGATTGTAAAATCACTCATTTCGGGCAGCCAAATGGAAAAGCATTATCTACAGTAATTTCATTTTAAGAGACTAAAAGAAAAAAGGATACATGCTACTGAGTTTCAACCATTTATGTTTAGATTAAATTTGTCGTTTGCTGAGTTCTCGCAAAGAATAAAAATGGACTTGCATCCATATGCCACTGATACATAAGAAAATATCAGGCAAAGATCACAATCACCACAGAGTAAAAATTGACCAAGACAGAGGAAGAAGACAGATACATGCATGACAAAACCATACAGCACGTTTTCCATAAAAGACACACTCATTCTAACTAAATATTTTATCTTGACTTCTCTCGTCATTTTTCTTTTGCTGTCTCCAAAGAATTTATATTATTCTATAAAGTATTGTACCGACAAACAGGAATGTTGATTTTTATCTGTGACACATCACCCTACAATAATTGTTGATTTATTTGATAGTCTCACCTGGTTCACATATTCCGACTTTCCCGGACCAGTTACCAGAAACACAGTCAAGTGTGCTACTTCCCGATAATGTAAAATGCTCATCACAAGACACGTTTAACCTTCCAAGATGAGGGATGTTACTTGTTGACGACAATGAACCATTCACTGGTGGGTTAAGGGGTGCACAGTCTGAAAAAAGTTATTTTTCAATAACAACTTCTTAGAAAACTTGTTTGAGATTAAAAGGAAACAAATCTATGTTAAAATCTAAAACCACTCAAAAGGTGACAAGATTGCAGTCTCAACAACAGACAAAACAAAACCGAAGCTGCTAATAAAACGGTTATTGCGATACAGTGGGCAAGTCCATTTTGTCGGTGACTGAACCGGTGCTAGCTCTAGAGTTCTCTTACCACATTCCATTATCTAACATATAGTTTGTCGCGGTGCAGTCTTTAATTGGCTTGAGAGATGTACTTTCATTTGATCTGAAAAAAGCTGCTTAGCTTGTTGTGTGCCGTAAAGGAGCTCAGACCACGTCAGTATGACACTGTAGTTTTCAAATATGTGAAACGAGAGATCAAAACCGCTGATCCTATAACAAAATCAGCAATCATCTAACACAGGAATGAACTTCGTTTGTGTGAAGTTAAAACTAGTCTGTTTTATCTGCTGCATGAAAGTTACGATGTCGGGTATGATATGGACTTAGTTATCGCCTTGCTTTAATTGTTTTTATCATTTTGAGGTATGCTGCTAAACAAACAATATTTGTTTCACTGTTTTACTCATTAAATGCCTATATACATTACTAAATACATTTGGTACTATTTGTTTGAATTATCTTTCGAGAAAAGCTCCTCTTGAAATTAGCGGTTTTCTTTACAGAATAAAAATGACCTAACCACGTGTCTGCACTGATATTTCACTTTAGTTTTTATCCGGGTGTCCATTGATTCCAAAAAAACGTTCATTTTAAAATCGATTATATTTATGAAAAGTCATTTTGCCCTTTCGAAGGCCTTCGACGTTCAATAACTGCAGAATTATTTTGATATTCTCACCTGGTTCACATGTTCCCACTTCTTCAGACCAGTGACCAGAAGAACATGTCAGTGTTTCATTTCCGGATAAAGTGAAATTTTTACTACAAGTTACGGTCAGACTTTTTCCATGAAAGACATATCCTGTTGTCGACAATGAACCATTCGTTGGTGCTATCAGACCTGAGCAATCTGTAAATGTATATCAATAAAATCTCTTTGAAAGACGTGTTATTTAAACTCCTTAAACACTTCCCCATGATCTATTGTTTATTTCTTTGGGTACATTATATATATGGTGTCAGAGATCACGTTTGCTTTGATGGCAAAATCATGGAGTGCAGAACAGGAGTATATACGGATTACGATGCGCCTTATATGCTGTCAAAGTTTGAAAATACACTTTTCTCCAAATTAGTTCAGTCTGGCTGATTCCAACAGCAACATCAGCAGATATTTAATACTTACCGCTGATCTTATACAGGTTCCCTTTCGCCTCATTCAAAGATTCAATCAGAAATAATATACTCTTTTAATCAATGTATGATTGTAAAATCACTCATTTCGGGCAGCCAAATGGAAAAGCATTATCTACAGTAATTTCATTTTAAGAGACTAAAAGAAAAAAGGATACATGCTACTGAGTTTCAACCATTTATGTTTAGATTAAATTTGTCGTTTGCTGAGTTCTCGCAAAGAATAAAAATGGACTTGCATCCATATGCCACTGATACATAAGAAAATATCAGGCAAAGATCACAATCACCACAGAGTAAAAATTGACCAAGACAGACCAAGAAGACAAATACATGCATGACAAAACCATACAGCACGTTTTCCATAAAAAACACACTCATTCTAACTAAATATTTTATCTTGACTTCTCTCGTCATTTTTCTTTTGCTGTCTCCAAAGAATTTATATTATTCTATAAAGTATTGTACCGACAAACAGGAATGTTGATTTTTATCTGTGACACTTCACCCTACAATAATTGTTGATTTATTTGATAGTCTCACCTGGTTCACATATTCCGACTTTCCCGGACCAGTTACCAGAAACACAGTCAAGTGTGCTACTTCCCGATAATGTAAAATGCTCATCACAAGACACGTTTAACCTTCCAAGATGAGGGATGTTACTTGTTGACGACAATGAACCATTCACTGGTGGGTTAAGGGGTGCACAGTCTGAAAAAAGTTATTTTTCAATAACAACTTCTTAGAACACTTGTTTGAGATTAAAAGGAAACAAATCTATGTTAAAATCTAAAACCACTCAAAAGGTGACAAGATTGCAGTCTCAACAACAGACAAAACAAAACCGAAGCTGCTAATAAAACGGTTATTGCGATACAGTGGGCAAGTCCATTTTGTCGGTGACTGAACCGGTGCTAGCTCTAGAGTTCTCTTACCACATTCCATTATCTAACATATAGTTTGTCCCGGTACAGTCTTTAATTGGCTTGAGAGATGTACTTTCATTTGATCTGAAAAAAGCTGCTTAGCTTGTTGTGTGCCGTAAAGGAGCTCAGACCACGTCAGTATGACACTGTAGTTTTCAAATATGTGAAAAGAGAGATCAAAACCGCTGATCCTATAACAAAATCAGCAATCATCTAACACAGGAATGAACTTCGTTTGTGTGAAGTTAAAACTAGTCTGTTTTATCTGCTGCATGAAAGTTACGATGTCGGGTATGATATGGACTTAGTTATCGCCTTGCTTTAATTGTTTTTATCATTTTGAGGTATGCTGCTAAACAAACAATATTTGTTTCACTGTTTTACTCATTAAATGCCTATATACATTACTAAATACATTTGGTACTATTTGTTTGAATTATCTTTCGAGAAAAGCTCCTCTTGAAATTAGCGGTTTTCTTTACAGAATAAAAATGACCTAACCACGTGTCTGCACTGATATTTCACTTTAGTTTTTATCCGGGTGTCCATTGATTCCAAAAAAACGTTCATTTTAAAATCGATTATATTTATGAAACGTCATTTTGCCCTTTCGAAGGCCTTCGACGTTCAATAACTGCAGAATTATTTTGATATTCTCACCTGGTTCACATGTTCCCACTTCTTCAGACCAGTGACCAGAAGAACATGTCAGTGTTTCATTTCCGGATAAAGTGAAATTTTTACTACAAGTTACGGTCAGACTTTTTCCATGAAAGACATATCCTGTTGTCGACAATGAACCATTCGTTGGTGCTATCAGACCTGAGCAATCTGTAAATGTATATCAATAAAATCTCTTTGAAAGACGTGTTATTTAAACTCCTTAAACACTTCCCCATGATCTATTGTTTATTTCTTTGGGTACATTATATATATGGTGTCAGAGATCACGTTTGCTTTGATGGCAAAATCATGGAGTGCAGAACAGGAGTATATACGGATTACGATGCGCCTTATATGCTGTCAAAGTTTGAAAATACACTTTTCTCCAAATTAGTTCAGTCTGGCTGATTCCAACAGCAACATCAGCAGATATTTAATACTTACCGCTGATCTTATACAGGTTTCCTTTCGCCTCATTCAAAGATTCAATCAGAAATAATATACTCTTTTAATCAATGTATGATTGTAAAATCACTCATTTCGGGCAGCCAAATGGAAAAGCATTATCTACAGTAATTTCATTTTAAGAGACTAAAAGTAAAAAGGATACATGCTACTGAGTTTCAACCATTTATGTTTAGATTAAATTTGTCGTTTGCTGAGTTCTCGCAAAGAATAAAAATGGACTTGCATCCATATGCCACTGATACATAAGAAAATATCAGGCAAAGATCACAATCACCACAGAGTAAAAATTGACCAAGACAGAGGAAGAAGACAGATACATGCATGACAAAACCATACAGCACGTTTTCCATAAAAAACACACTCATTCTAACTAAATATTTTATCTTGACTTCTCTCGTCATTTTTCTTTTGCTGTCTCCAAAGAATTTATAATATTCTATAAAGTATTGTACCGACAAACAGGAATGTTGATTTTTATCTGTGACACTTCACCCTACAATAATTGTTGATTTATTTGATAGTCTCACCTGGTTCACATATTCCGACTTTCCCGGACCAGTTACCAGAAACACAGTCAAGTGTGCTACTTCCCGATAATGTAAAATGCTCATCACAAGACACGTTTAACCTTCCAAGATGAGGGATGTTACTTGTTGACGACAATGAACCATTCACTGGTGGGTTAAGGGGTGCACAGTCTGAAAAAAGTTATTTTTCAATAACAACTTCTTGGAAAACTTGTTTGAGATTAAAAGGAAACAAATCTATGTTAAAATCTAAAACCACTCAAAAGGTGACAAGATTGCAGTCTCAACAACAGACAAAACAAAACCGAAGCTGCTAATAAAACGGTTATTGCGATACAGTGGGCAAGTCCATTTTGTCGGTGACTGAACCGGTGCTAGCTCTAGAGTTCTCTTACCACATTCCATTATCTAACATATAGTTTGTCCCGGTACAGTCTTTAATTGGCTTGAGAGATGTACTTTCATTTGATCTGAAAAAAGCTGCTTAGCTTGTTGTGTGCCGTAAAGGAGCTCAGACCACGTCAGTATGACACTGTAGTTTTCAAATATGTGAAAAGAGAGATCAAAACCGCTGATCCTATAACAAAATCAGCAATCATCTAACACAGGAATGAACTTCGTTTGTGTGAAGTTAAAACTAGTCTGTTTTATCTGCTGCATGAAAGTTACGATGTCGGGTATGATATGGACTTAGTTATCGCCTTGCTTTAATTGTTTTTATCATTTTGAGGTATGCTGCTAAACAAACAATATTTGTTTCACTGTTTTACTCATTAAATGCCTATATACATTACTAAATACATTTGGTACTATTTGTTTGAATTATCTTTCGAGAAAAGCTCCTCTTGAAATTAGCGGTTTTCTTTACAGAATAAAAATGACCTAACCACGTGTCTGCACTGATATTTCACTTTAGTTTTTATCCGGGTGTCCATTGATTCCAAAAAAACGTTCATTTTAAAATCGATTATATTAATTAAAAGTCATTTTGCCCTTTCGAAGGCCTTCGACGTTCAATAACTGCAGAATTATTTTGATATTCTCACCTGGTTCACATGTTCCCACTTCTTCAGACCAGTGACCAGAAGAACATGTCAGTGTTTCATTTCCGGATAAAGTGAAATTTTTACTACAAGTTACGGTCAGACTTTTTCCATGAAAGACATATCCTGTTGTCGACAATGAACCATTCGTTGGTGCTATCAGACCTGAGCAATCTGTAAATGTATATCAATAAAATCTCTTTGAAAGACGTGTTATTTAAACTCATTAAACACTTCCCCATGATCTATTGTTTATTTCTTTGGGTACATTATATATATGGTGTCAGAGATCACGTTTGCTTTGATGGCAAAATCATGGAGTGCAGAACAGGAGTATATACGGATTACGATGCGCCTTATATGCTGTCAAAGTTTGAAAATACACTTTTCTCCAAATTAGTTCAGTCTGGCTGATTCCAACAGCAACATCAGCAGATATTTAATACTTACCGCTGATCTTATACAGGTTTCCTTTCGCCTCATTCAAAGATTCAATCAGAAATAATATACTCTTTTAATCAATGTATGATTGTAAAATCACTCATTTCGGGCAGCCAAATGGAAAAGCATTATCTACAGTAATTTCATTTTAAGAGACTAAAAGAAAAAAGGATACATGCTACTGAGTTTCAACCATTTATGTTTAGATTAAATTTGTCGTTTGCTGAGTTCTCGCAAAGAATAAAAATGGACTTGCATCCATATGCCACTGATACATAAGAAAATATCAGGCAAAGATCACAATCACCACAGAGTAAAAATTGACCAAGACAGAGGAAGAAGACAGATACATGCATGACAAAACCATACAGCACGTTTTCCATAAAAGACACACTCATTCTAACTAAATATTTTATCTTGACTTCTCTCGTCATTTTTCTTTTGCTGTCTCCAAAGAATTTATATTATTCTATAAAGTATTGTACCGACAAACAGGAATGTTGATTTTTATCTGTGACACTTCACCCTACAATAATTGTTGATTTATTTGATAGTCTCACCTGGTTCACATATTCCGACTTTCCCGGACCAGTTACCAGAAACACAGTCAAGTGTGCTACTTCCCGATAATGTAAAATGCTCATCACAAGACACGTTTAACCTTCCAAGATGAGGGATGTTACTTGTTGACGACAATGAACCATTCACTGGTGGGTTAAGGGGTGCACAGTCTGAAAAAAGTTATTTTTCAATAACAACTTCTTGGAAAACTTGTTTGAGATTAAAAGGAAACAAATCTATGTTAAAATCTAAAACCACTCAAAAGGTGACAAGATTGCAGTCTCAACAACAGACAAAACAAAACCGAAGCTGCTAATAAAACGGTTATTGCGATACAGTGGGCAAGTCCATTTTGTCGGTGACTGAACAGGTGCTAGCTCTAGAGTTTTCTTACCACATTCCATTATCTAACATATAGTTTGTCCCGGTACAGTCTTTAATTGGCTTGAGAGATGTACTTTCATTTGATCTGAAAAAAGCTGCTTAGCTTGTTGTGTGCCGTAAAGGAGCTCAGACCACGTCAGTATGACACTGTAGTTTTCAAATATGTGAAAAGAGAGATCAAAACCGCTGATCCTATAACAAACTCAGCAATCATCTAACACAGGAATGAACTTCGTTTGTGTGAAGTTAAAACTAGTCTGTTTTATTTGCTGCATGAAAGTTACGATGTCGGGTATGATATGGACTTAGTTATCGCCTTGCTTTAATTGTTTTTATCATTTTGAGGTATGCTGCTAAACAAACAATACTTGTTTCACTGTTTTATACATTTGGTACTATTTGTTTGAATTATCTTTCGAGAAAAGCTCCTCTTGAAATTAGCGGTTTTCTTTACAGAATAACAATGACCTAACCACGTGTCTGCACTGATATTTCACTTTAGTTTTTATCCGGGTGTCCATTGATTCCAAAAAAACGTTCATTTTAAAATCGATTATATTAATTAAAAGTCATTTTGCCCTTTCGAAGGCCTTCGACGTTCAATAACTGCAGAATTATTTTGATATTCTCACCTGGTTCACATGTTCCCACTTCTTCAGACCAGTGACCAGAAGAACATGTCAGTGTTTCATTTCCGGATAAAGTGAAATTTTTACTACAAGTTACGGTCAGACTTTCTCCATGAGAGACATATCCTGTTGTCGACAATGAACCATTCGTTGGTGCTATCAGACCTGAGCAATCTGTAAATGTATATCAATAAAATCTCTTTGAAAGACGTGTTATTTAAACTCATTAAACACTTCCCCATGATCTATTGTTTATTTCTTTGGGTACATTATATATATGGTGTCAGAGATCACGTTTGCTTTGATGGCAAAATCATGGAGTGCAGAACAGGAGTATATACGGATTACGATGCGCCTTATATGCTGTCAAAGTTTGAAAATACACTTTTCTCCAAATTAGTTCAGTCTGGCTGATTCCAACAGCAACATCAGCAGATATTTAATACTTACCGCCTCATTCAAAGATTCAATCAGAAATAATATACTCTTTTAATCAATGTATGATTGTAAAATCACTCATTTCGGGCAGCCAAATGGAAAAGCATTATCTTCAGAAATTTCATTTTAAGAGACTAAAAGAAAAAAGGATACATGCTACTGAGTTTCAATCACTTATGTTTAGATAAAATTTGTCGTTTGCTGAGTTCTCGCAAACAATAAAAATGGACTTGCATCCATATGCCACTGATACATAAGAAAATATCAGGCAAAGACCACAATCACCACAGAGTAAAAATGGCCAAGACAGAGGAAGAAGACAGATACATGCATGACAAAACTATACAGCACGTTTTCCATGAAAGACACACTCATTCTAACTAAATATTTTATCTTGACTTCTCTCGTCATTTTTCTTTTGCTGTCTCCAAAGAATTTACATTATTCTACAAAATATTGTACCGACAAACAGGAATGTTGATTTTTATCTGTGACACTTCACCCTACAATAATTGTTGATTTATTTGATAGTCTCACCTGGTTCACATATTCCGACTTTCCCGGACCAGTTACCAGAAACACAGTCAAGTGTGCTACTTCCCGATAATGTAAAATGCTCATCACAAGACACGTTTAACCTTCCAAGATGAGGGATGTTACTTGTTGACGACAATGAACCATTCACTGGTGGGATAAGGGGTGCACAGTCTGAAGATTCAAAGGAAACAAATCTATGTTAAAATCTAAAACCACTCAAAAGGTGACAAGATTGCAGTCCCAACAACAGACAAAATAAAACCGAAGCTGCTAATAAAACGGTTATTGCGATACAGTGGGCAAGTCAATTTTGTCGGTGACTGAACCGGTGCTAGCTCTAGAGTTCTCTCACCACATTCCATTATCAAACATAGAGTTTGTCCCGGTACAGTCTTTAATTGGCTTGAGAGATGTACTTTCATTTGATCTGAAAAAAGCTGCTTAGCTTGTTGTGTGCCGTAAAGGAGCTCAGACAACGTCAGTATGACACTGTAATTTTCAAATATGTGAAAAGAGAGATCAAAACCGCTGATCCTATAACAAAATCAGCAATCATCTAACACAGGAATGAACTTCGTTTGTGTGAAGTTAAAACTAGTCTGTTTTATCTGCTGCATGAAAGTTACGATGTCGGGTATGATATGGACTTAGTTATCGCCTTGCTTTAATTGTTTTTATCATTTTGAGGTATGCTGCTAAACAAACAATAATTGGTTCACTTTTTTACTCATTAAATGCCTATATACATTACTAAATACATTTGGTACTATTTGTTTGAATTATCTTTCGAGAAAAGCTCCTCTTGAAATTAGCGGTTTTCTTTACAGAATAAAAATGACCTAACCACGTGTCTGCACTGATATTTCACTTTAGTTTTTATCCGGGTGTCCATTGATTCCAAAAAAACGTTCATTTTAAAATCGATTATATTTATGAAACGTCATTTTGCCCTTTCGAAGGCCTTCGACGTTCAATAACTGCAGAATTATTTTGATATTCTCACCTGGTTCACATGTTCCCACTTCTTCAGACCAGTGACCAGAAGAACATGTCAGTGTTTCATTTCCGGATAAAGTGAAATTTTTACTACAAGTTACGGTCAGACTTTTTCCATGAAAGACATATCCTGTTGTCGACAATGAACCATTCGTTGGTGCTATCAGACCTGAGCAATCTGTAAATGTATATCAATAAAATCTCTTTGAAAGACGTGTTATTTAAACTCCTTAAACACTTCCCCATGATCTATTGTTTATTTCTTTGGGTACATTATATATATGGTGTCAGAGATCACGTTTGCTTTGATGGCAAAATCATGGAGTGCAGAACAGGAGTATATACGGATTACGATGCGCCTTATATGCTGTCAAAGTTTGAAAATACACTTTTCTCCAAATTAGTTCAGTCTGGCTGATTCCAACAGCAACATCAGCAGATATTTAATACTTACCGCTGATCTTATACAGGTTTCCTTTCGCCTCATTCAAAGATTCAATCAGAAATAATATGCTCTTTTAATCAATGTATGATTGTAAAATCACTCATTTCGGGCAGCCAAATGGAAAAGCATTATCTACAGTAATTTCATTTTAAGAGACTAAAAGAAAAAAGGATACATGCTACTGAGTTTCAATAATTTATGTTTAGATAAAATTTGTCGTTTGCTGAGTTCTCGCAAACAATAAAAATGGACTTGCATCCATATGCCACTGATACATAAGAAAATATCAGGCAAAGACCACAATCACCACAGAGTAAAAATTGACCAAGACAGAGGAAGAAGACAGATACATGCATGACAAAACCATACAGCACGTTTTCCATAAAAGACACACTCAGTCTAACTAAATATTTTATCTTGACTTCTCTCGTCATTTTTCTTTTGCTGTCTCCAAAGAATTTATATTATTCTACAAAATATTGTACCGACAAACAGGAATGTTGATTTTTATCTGTGACACTTCACCCTACAATAATTGTTGATTTATTTGATAGTCTCACCTGGTTCACATATTCCGACTTTCCCGGACCAGTTACCAGAAACACAGTCAAGTGTGCTACTTCCCGATAATGTAAAATGCTCACCACAAGACACGTTTAACCTTCCAAGATGAGGGATGTTACTTGTTGACGACAATGAACCATTCACTGGTGGGTTAAGGGGTGCACAGTCTGAAAAAAGTTATTTTTCAATAACAACTTCTTGGAAAACTTGTTTGAGATTAAAAGGAAACAAATCTATGTTAAAATCTAAAACCACTCAAAAGGTGACAAGATTGCAGTCTCAACAACAGACAAAACAAAACCGAAGCTGCTATTAAAACGGTTATTGCGATACAGTGGGCAAGTCCATTTTGTCGGTGACTAAACCGGTGCTAGCTCTAGAGTTCTCTTACCACATTCCATTATCTAACATATAGTTTGTCCCGGTACAGTCTTTAATTGGCTTGAGAGATGTACTTTCATTTGATCTGAAAAAAGCTGCTTAGCTTGTTGTGTGCCGTAAAGGAGCTCAGACCACGTCAGTATGACACTGTAATTTTCAAATATGTGAAAAGAGAGATCAAAACCGCTGATCCTATAACAAAATCAGCAATCATCTAACACAGGAATGAACTTCGTTTGTGTGAAGTTAAAACTAGTCTGTTTTATCTGCTGCATGAAAGTTACGATGTCGGGTATGATATGGACTTAGTTATCGCCTTGCTTTAATTGTTTTTATCATTTTGAGGTATGCTGCTAAACAAACAATACTTGTTTCACTGTTTTATACATTTGGTACTATTTGTTTGAATTATCTTTCGAGAAAATCTCCTCTTGAAATTAGCGGTTTTCTTTACAGAATAAAAATGACCTAACCACGTGTCTGCACTGATATTTCACTTTAGTTTTTATCCGGGTGTCCATTGATTTCAAAAAACCGTTCATTTTAAAATCGATTATATTTATGAAAAGTCATTTTGCCCTTTCGAAGGCCTTCGACGTTCAATCACTGCAGAATTATTTTGATATTCTCACCTGGTTCACATGTTCCCACTTCTTCAGACCAGTGACCAGAAGAACATGTCAGTGTTTCATTTCCGGATAAAGTGAAATTTTTACTACAAGTTACGGTCAGACTTTCTCCATGAGCGACATATCCTGTTGTCGACAATGAACCATTCGTTGGTGCTATCAGACCTGAGCAATCTGTAAATGTATATCAATAAAATCTCTTTGAAAGACGTGTTATTTAAACTCATTAAACACTTCCCCATGATCTATTGTTTATTTCTTTGGGTACATTATATATATGGTGTCAGAGATCACGTTTGCTTTGATGGCAAAATCATGGAGTGCAGAACAGGAGTATATACGGATTACGATGCGCCTTATATGCTGTCGAAGTTTGAAAATACACTTTTCTCCAAATTAGTTCAGTCTGGCTGATTCCAACAGCAACATCAGCAGATATTTAATACTTAACGCCTCATTCAAAGATTCAATCAGAAATAATATACTCTTTTAATCAATGTATGATTGTAAAATCACTCATTTCGGGCAGCCAAATGGAAAAGCATTATCTACAGTAATTTCATTTTAAGAGACTAAAAGAAAAAAGGATACATGCTACTGAGTTTCAATCATTTATGTTTAGATAAAATTTGTCGTTTGCTGAGTTCTCGCAAACAATAAAAATGGACTTGCATCCATATGCCACTGATACATAAGAAAATATCAGGCAAAGATCACAATCACCACAGAGTAAAAAATGACCAAGACAGAGGAAGAAGACAGATACATGCATGACAAAACCATACAGCACGTTTTCCATAAAAGACACACTCATTCTAACTAAATATTTTATCTTGACTTCTCTCGTCATTTTTCTTTTGCTGTCTCCAAAGAATTTACATTATTCTACAAAATATTGTACCGACAAACAGGAATGTTGATTTTTATCTGTGACACTTCACCCTACAATAATTGTTGATTTATTTGATAGTCTCACCTGGTTCACATATTCCGACTTTCCCGGACCAGTTACCAGAAACACAGTCAAGTGTGCTACTTCCCGATAATGTAAAATGCTCATCACAAGACACGTTTAACCTTCCAAGATGAGGGATGTTACTTGTTGACGACAATGAACAATTCACTGTTGGGTTAAGGGGTGCACAGTCTGAAGATTCAAAGGAAACAAATCTATGTTAAAATCTAAAACCACTCAAAAGGTGACAAGATTGCAGTCCCAACAACAGACAAAATAAAACCGAAGCTGCTAATAAAACGGTTATTGCGATACAGTGGGCAAGTCCATTTTGTCGGTGACTGAACCGGTGCTAGCTCTAGAGTTCTCTCACCACATTCCATTATCTAACATAGAGTTTGTCCCGGTACAGTCTTTAATTGGCTTGAGAGATGTACTTTCATTTGATCTGAAAAAAGCTGCTTAGCTTGTTGTGTGCCGTAAAGGAGCTCAGACAACGTCAGTATGACACTGTAATTTTCAAATATGTGAAAAGAGAGATCAAAACCGCTGATCCTATAACAAAATCAGCAATCATCTAACACAGGAATGAACTTCGTTTGTGTGAAGTTAAAACTAGTCTGTTTTATCTGCTGCATGAAAGTTACGATGTCGGGTATGATATGGACTTAGTTATCGCCTTGCTTTAATTGTTTTTATCATTTTGAGGTATGCTGCTAAACAAACAATAATTGTTTCACTTTTTTACTCATTAAATGCCTATATACATTACTAAATACATTTGGTACTATTTGTTTGAATTATCTTTCGAGAAAAGCTCCTCTTGAAATTAGCGGTTTTCTTTACAGAATAAAAATGACCTAACCACGTGTCTGCACTGATATTTCACTTTAGGTTTCATCCGGGTGTCCATTGATTCCAAAAAAAAAAACGTTCATTTTAAAATCGATTATATTTATGAAAAGTCATTTTGCCCTTTCGAAGGCCTTCGACGTTCAATAACTGCAGAATTATTTTGATATTCTCACCTGGTTCACATGTTCCCACTTCTTCAGACCAGTGACCAGAAGAACATGTCAGTGTTTCATTTCCGGATAAAGTGAAATTTTTACTACAAGTTACGGTCAGATTTTCTCCATGAAAGACATATCCTGTTGTCGACAATGAACCATTCGTTGGTGCTATCAGACCTGAGCAATCTGTAAATGTATATCAATAAAATCTCTTTGAAAGACGTGTTATTTAAACTCATTAAACACTTCCCCATGATCTTTTGTTTATTTCTTTGGGTACATTATATATATGGTGTCAGAGATCACGTTTGCTTTGATGGCAAAATCATGGAGTGCAGAACAGGAGTATATACGGATTACGATGCGCCTTATATGCTGTCAAAGTTTGAAAATACACTTTTCTCCAAATTAGTTCAGTCTGGCTGATTCCAACAGCAACATCAGCAGATATTTAATACTTACCGCTGATCTTATACAGGTTTCCTTTCCCCTCATTCAAAGATTCAATCAGAAATAATATACTCTTTTAATCAATGTATGATTGTAAAATCACTCATTTCGGGCAGCCAAATGGAAAAGCATTATCTACAGTAATTTCATTTTAAGAGACTAAAAGAAAAAAGGATACATGCTACTGAGTTTCGACCACTTATGTTTAGATTAAATTTGTCGTTTGCTGAGTTCTCGCAAAGAATAACAAGTAGCCCAAAGGGCAACAATTGCTCACCTGAGACACATTGTAAACCTATAGGGATATTTAAGATGCTCAAGGGCAGCTAACTCCACAGTCAGTGGTCCAATCAGGCTGAAAATTAAACTCATCCAAAACATTATGTATGCCCTCATTTAATATATGCAAGTTTAAAAAGTATCCGATCAAGAGCACAATAGACAGAGCTGTCAAGGGCAGCTAACTTCGCAGTGGTTGGCCTGATCTGCCCAAAAATTTGAACTTGTTTAAGATATTATGCATTTCCTCATTATCTGCAAGTTTGAAAAGGATCAGATCAGTAGAAACCAAGAAAAAATGGCGACATTGATTTTTTGGATGCTCAGGGCAGGTACTCCATAGTCAGTGGTGGGATCTAGCCGAAATGCTAATTAATCCAAGCTTTTATGCAAAGCTTCATGACCTGCAAGTATGAAGAGGATCCGATGAAAAATGAAAATGTGAAGAGTTGTTTTCTCCATTATAAGACTATGGGATTTTTTTCAAACGCTCAAGGGCAGCTAACTCCGTAGTCTGTGCTCGAATCCGGCCAAATTTTGAACTCATCCAAGCTCTTATGTATGTCATCATTACCTGCAAGTATGATAAGGATCTAATCAAAAACCTTGATTGCAGCTTCCTAAAAGTCAAACTTGCTCGAGATATTGTCATCCCCTACATTTGTGTGAATTTATTTTAAAATCCGTTGAGAAATGTAGGTGCTAGAGCCATGACAAAGTTTTTCTAAAAATAGCCACAGTGACCTTGACCTTGGGCACAGCATCCTGAAAGTCGAACTTGCTTGAGATATTGTCATACCCTACATTTGTGTGAAGTTATTTCAAAATCCATGGAGAAATGAAGGTGCTAGGGCGATGACAAAGTTTTTCTCAAAATAGCCACAGTGACCTTGTCCTTGGGCACAGCACCCTGAAGGCAAACTTGCTCGAGATATTGTCATGCCCTACATTTGTGTGAATTTATTTTAAAATCCATTGAGAAATGTAGGTGCTAGAGCGCTGACAAAGTTTTTCTAAAAATTGCCACAGTGACCTTGACCTTGGGCGCAGCACCCTGGAAGTCAAACTTGTTTGAGATATTATCATGCCCTATATTTGTGTGAAGTTGATTTAAAATCCGTTGAGAAATGTAGGCGCTAGAGCGATGACCAAGTTTTTACTTAAAATAGCCACAGTGACCTTGACCTTGGGTGCAGCACCCTGAAAGTCAAAACTGCTTGAGATATTGTCATGCCCTACATTTGTGTGAATTTATTTTAAAATCTGCTTAGAAATGTAGGTGCTAGAGCGTTGACAAAGTTTTTCTAAAAATAGCCACAGTGACCTTGACCTTGGGCGCAGCATCCTGAAAGTCGAACTTGCTCAAGCTATTGTCATGCCCCACATTTGTATGAAGTTATTTTAAAATCTGCTGAGAAATGTAAGTGCTAGAGGGCTGACAAAGTTTTTCCAAAAATAGCCACAGTGACCTTGACCTTGGGCGCAGCATCTTGAAAGTCGAACTTGCTCGAGATATTGTCATGCCCTACATTTGTGTGAAGTAATCTTAAAATCTGCTGAGAAATGTAGGTGCTAGAGCGCCGACAAAGTTTTTCTAAAAATAGCCACAGTGACCTTGACCTTGGGCGCAGCATCCTGAAAGTCGAACTTGCTCGAGATATTGTCACGCCCTACATTTATGTGAAGTTATTTTAAAATCTGTTGAGAAATATAGGCAATAGAGCGATGACAAAGTTTTTCTAAAAATATGTGATGACTTTGTTTTCTCCATTATAACACTATGGGATTTTTTTCAAACGCTCAAGGGCAGCTAACTCCGTAGTCTGTGCTCGAATCCGGCCAAATTTCGAACTCATCCAAGCTCTTATGTATGTCATCATTACCTGCAAGTATGATAAGGATCTAAGCAAAAACAGTTGAGAAAACGTGATGACGCCATTTTCCCATTATAACCCTATGGGATTTTTTTCAAACGCTCAAGGGCAGCTAACTCCGTAGTCTGTGCTCGAATCCGGCCGAATTTCGAACTCATCCAAGCTCTTGTGTATGTCATCATTACCTGCAAGTATGATAAGGATCTAATCAAAAACAGTCGAGAAAACGTGATGACGCCGTTTTCCCCATTATAACCCTATGGGAGCTATCTGTTGCCATGGAAACAAGAGTTCTGAGCTGATCGGCACCAAAACCTAATGCAGCCTTTCTCCCACCAAAATGATGCTTCAGATAAAATTTGATTGCGATCGGCCCACTGGTCTCTGAGATATTTATGTTTGAAAGTGTTGACGCACCCACGCACCCACGGACGGACGGACGACGGCTCGACTCCCATCCTATAAGCTCACCTCTGAGCCTTCGGCTCAGGTGAGCTAAAAATGGACTTGCATCCATATGCCACTGATACATAAGAAAATATCAGGCAAAGATCACAATCACCACAGAGAAAAAAATTGACCAAGACAGAGGAAGAAGACAGATACATGCATGACAAAACCAAACAGCACGTTTTCCATAAAAGACACTCTCATTCTAACTAAATATTTTATCTTGACTTCTCTCGTCATTCTTCTTTTGCTGTCTCCAAAGAATTTATATTATTCTACAAAATATTGTACCGACAAACAGGAATGTTGATTTATTTTTATCTGTGACACTTCACCCTACAATAATTGTTGTTTTTTTTGATAGTCTCACCTGGTTCACATATTCCGACTTTCCCGGACCAGTTACCAGAAACACAGTCAAGTGTGCTACTTCCCGATAATGTAAAATGCTCATCACAAGACACGTTTAACCTTCCAAGATGAGGGATGTTACTTGTTGACGACAATGAACCATTCACTGGTGGGTTAAGGGGTGCACAGTCTGAAAAAAGTTATTTTTCAATAACAACTTCTTGGAAAACTTGTTTGAGATTAAAAGGAAACAAATCTATGTTAAAATCTAAAACCACTCAAAAGGTGACAAGATTGCAGTCTCAACAACAGACAAAACAAAACCGAAGCTGCTAATAAAACGGTTATTGCGATACAGTGGGCAAGTCCATTTTGTCGGTGACTGAACCGGTGCTAGCTCTAGAGTTCTCTTACCACATTCCATTATCTAACATATAGTTTGTCCCGGTACAGTCTTTAATTGGCTTGAGAGATGTACTTTCATTTGATCTGAAAAAAGCTGCTTAGCTTGTTGTGTGCCGTAAAGGAGACCACGTCAGTATGACACTGTAATTTTCAAATATGTGAAAAGAGAGATCAAAACCGCTGATCCTATAACAAAATCAGCAATCATCTAACACAGGAATGACTTCGTTTGTGTGAAGTTAAAACTAGTCTGTTTTATCTGCTGCATGAAAGTTACGATGTCGGGTATGATACTGACTTAGTAATCGCCTTGCTTTAATTGTTTTTATCATTTTGAGGTATGCTGCTAAACAAACAATACTTGTTTCACTGTTTTACTCATTTATGCCTATATACATGACTAAATACATTTGGTACTATTTGTTTGCATTATCTTTCGAGAAAAGCTCCTCTTGAAATTAGCGGTTTTCTTTACAGAATAAAAATGACCTAACCACGTGTCTGCACTGATATTTCACTTTAGTTTTTATCCGGGTGACCACTGATTCCAAAAAACCGTTCATTTTAAAATCGATTATATTTATGAAAAGTCATTTTGCCCTTTCGAAGGCCTTCGACGTTCAATAACTGCAGAATTATTTTGATATTCTCACCTGGTTCACATGTTCCCACTTCTTCAGACCAGTGACCAGAAGAACATGTCAGTGTTTCATTTCCGGATAAAGTGAAATTTTTACTACAAGTAACGGTCATACTTTCTCCATGAGAGACATATCCTGTTGTCGACAATGAACCATTCGTTGGTGCTATCAGACCTGAGCAATCTGTAAATGTATATCAATAAAATCTCTTTGAAAGACGTGTTATTTAAACTCATTAAACACTTCCCCATGATCTATTGTTTATTTCTTTGGGTACATTATATATATGGTGTCAGAGATCACGTTTGCTTTGATGGCAAAATCATGGAGTGCAGAACAGGAGTATATACGGATTACGATGCGCCTTATATGCTGTCAAAGTTTGAAAATACACTTTTCTCCAAATTAGTTCAGTCTGGCTGATTCCAACAGCAACATCAGCAGATATTTAATACTTACCGCTGATCTTATACAGGTTTCCTTTCGCCTCATTCAAAGATTCAATCAGAAATAATATACTCTTTTAATCAATGTATGATTGTAAAATCACTCATTTCGGGCAGCCAAATGGAAAAGCATTATCTACAGTAATTTCATTTTAAGAGACTAAAAGAAAAAAGGATACATGCTACTGAGTTTCAACCATTTATGTTTAGATTAAATTTGTCGTTTGCTGAGTTCTCGCAAAGAATAAAAATGGACTTGCATCCATATGCCACGGATACATAAGAAAATATCAGGCAAAGATCACAATCACCACAGAGTAAAAATTGACCAAGACAGAGGAAGAAGACAGATACATGCATGACAAAACCATACAGCACGTTTTCCATAAAAGACACACTCATTCTAACTAAATATTTTATCTTGACTTCTCTCGTCATATTTCTTTTGCTGTCTCCAAAGAATTTATATTATTCTATAAAATATTGTACCGACAAACAGGAATGTTGATTTTTATCTGTGACACTTCACCCTACAATAATTGTTGATTTATTTGATATGCTCACCTGGTTCACATATTCCGACTTTCCCGGACCAGTTACCAGAAACACAGTCAAGTGTGCTACTTCCCGATAATGTAAAATGCTCATCACAAGACACGTTTAACCTTCCAAGATGAGGGATGTTACTTGTTGACGACAATGAACCATTCACTGGTGGGTTAAGGGGTGCACAGTCTGAAAAAAGTTATTTTTCAATAACAACTTCTTGGAAAACTTGTTTGAGATTAAAAGGAAACAAATCTATGTTAAAATCAAAAACAACTCAAAAGGCGACAAGATTGCAGTCTCAACAACAGACAAAACAAAACCGAAGCTGCTAATAAAACGGTTATTGCGATACAGTGGGCAAGTCCATTTTGTCGGTGACTGAACCGGTGCTAGCTCTAGAGTTCTCTAACCACATTCCATTATCTAACATATAGTTTGTCCCGGTACAGTCTTTAATTGGCTTGAGAGATGTACTTTCATTTGATCTGAAAAAAGCTGCTTAGCTTGTTGTGTGCCGTAAAGGAGCTCAGACCACGTCAGTATGACACTGTAATTTTCAAATATGTGAAAAGAGAGATCAAAACCGCTGATCCTATAACAAAATCAGCAATCATCTAACACAGGAACGAACTTCGTTTGTGTGAAGTTAAAACTAGTCTGTTTTATCTGCTGCATGAAAGTTACGATGTCGGGTATGATATGGACTTAGTTATCGCCTTGCTTTAATTGTTTTTATCATTTTGAGGTATGCTGCTAAACAAACAATACTTGTTTCACTGTTTTACTCATTAAATGCCTATATACATTACTAAATACATTTGGTACTATTTGTTTGAATTATCTTTCGAGAAAAGCTCCTCTTGAAATTAGCGGTTTTCTTTACAGAATAAAAATGACCTAACCACGTGTCTGCACTGATATTTCACTTTAGGTTTTATCCGGGTGTCCATTGATTCCAAAAAACCCTTCATTTTAAAATCGATTATATTTATGAAAAGTCATTTTGCCCTTTCGAAGGCCTTCGACGTTCAATAACTGCAGAATTATTTTGATATTCTCACCTGGTTCACATGTTCCCACTTCTTCAGACCAGTGACCAGAAGAACATGTCAGTGTTTCATTTCCGGATAAAGTGAAATTTTTACTACAAGTTACGGTCAGACTTTTTCCATGAAAGACATATCCTGTTGTCGACAATGAACCATTCGTTGGTGCTATCAGACCTGAGCAATCTGTAAATGTATATCAATAAAATCTCTTTGAAAGACGTGTTATTTAAACTCATTAAACACTTCCCCATGATCTATTGTTTATTTCTTTGGGTACATTATATATATGGTGTCAGAGATCACGTTTGCTTTGATGGCAAAATCATGGAGTGCAGAACAGGAGTATATACGGATTACGATGCGCCTTATATGCTGTCAAAGTTTGAAAATACACTTTTCTCCAAATTAGTTCAGTCTGGCTGATTCCATCAGCAACATCAGCAGATATTTAATACTTACCGCTGATCTTATACAGGTTTCCTTTCGCCTCATTCAAAGATTCAATCAGAAATAATATACTCTTTTAATCAATGTATGATTGTAAAATCACTCATTTCGGGCAGCCAAATGGAAAAGCATTATCTACAGTAATTTCATTTTAAGAGACTAAAAGAAAAAAGGATACATGCTACTGAGTTTCAACCATTTATGTTTAGATTAAATTTGTCGTTTGCTGAGTTCTCGCAAAGAATAAAAATGGACTTGCATCCATATGCCACTGATACATAAGAAAATATCAGGCAAAGATCACAATCACCACAGAGTAAAAATTGACCAAGACAGAGGAAGAAGACAGATACATGCATGACAAAACCATACAGCACGTTTTCCATCAAAGACACACTCATTCTAACTAAATATTTTATCTTGACTTCTCTCGTCATATTTCTTTTGGTGTCTCCAAAGAATTTATATTATTCTATAAAATATTGTACCGACAAACAGGAATGTTGATTTTTATCTGTGACACTTCACCCTACAATAATTGTTGATTTATTTGATAGTCTCACCTGGTTCACATATTCCGACTTTCCCGGACCAGTTACCAGAAACACAGTCAAGTGTGCTACTTCCCGATAATGTAAAATGCTCATCACAAGACACGTTTAACCTTCCAAGATGAGGGATGTTACTTGTTGACGACAATGAACCATTCACTGGTGGGTTAAGGGGTGCACAGTCTGAAAAAAGTTATTTTTCAATAACAACTTCTTGGAAAACTTGTTTGAGATTAAAAGGAAACAAATCTATGTTAAAATCTAAAACCACTCAAAAGGTGACAAGATTGCAGTCTCAACAACAGACAAAACAAAACCGAAGCTGCTAATAAAACGGTTATTGCGATACAGTGGGCAAGTCCATTTTGTCGGTGACTGAACCGGTGCTAGCTCTAGAGTTCTCTTACCACATTCCATTATCTAACATATAGTTTGTCCCGGTACAGTCTTTAATTGGCTTGAGAGATGTACTTTCATTTGATCTGAAAAAAGCTGCTTAGCTTGTTGTGTGCCGTAAAGGAGCTCAGACCACGTCAGTATGACACTGTAATTTTCAAATATGTGAAAAGAGAGATCAAAACCGCTGATCCTATAACAAAATCAGCAATCATCTAACACAGGAATGAACTTCGTTTGTGTGAAGTTAAAACTAGTCTGTTTTATCTGCTGCATGAAAGTTACGATGTCGGGTATGATATGGACTTAGTTATCGCCTTGCTTTAATTGTTTTTATCATTTTGAGGTATGCTGCTAAACAAACAATACTTGTTTCACTGTTTTACTCATTAAATGCCTATATACATTACTAAATACATTTGGTACTATTTGTTTGAATTATCTTTCGAGAAAAGCTCCTCTTGAAATTAGCGGTTTTCTTTACAGAATAAAAATGACCTAACCACGTGTCTGCACTGATATTTCACTTTAGGTTTTATCCGGGTGTCCATTGATTCCAAAAAACCCTTCATTTTAAAATCGATTATATTTATGAAAAGTCATTTTGCCCTTTCGAAGGCCTTCGACGTTCAATAACTGCAGAATTATTTTGATATTCTCACCTGGTTCACATGTTCCCACTTCTTCAGACCAGTGACCAGAAGAACATGTCAGTGTTTCATTTCCGGATAAAGTGAAATTTTTACTACAAGTTACGGTCAGACTTTTTCCATGAAAGACATATCCTGTTGTCGACAATGAACCATTCGTTGGTGCTATCAGACCTGAGCAATCTGTAAATGTATATCAATAAAATCTCTTTGAAAGACGTGTTATTTAAACTCATTAAACACTTCCCCATGATCTATTGTTTATTTCTTTGGGTACATTATATATATGGTGTCAGAGATCACGTTTGCTTTGATGGCAAAATCATGGAGTGCAGAACAGGAGTATATACGGATTACGATGCGCCTTATATGCTGTCAAAGTTTGAAAATACACTTTTCTCCAAATTAGTTCAGTCTGGCTGATTCCAACAGCAACATCAGCAGATATTTAATACTTACCGCTGATCTTATACAGGTTTCATTTCGCCTCATTCAAAGATTCAATCAGAAATAATATACTCTTTTAATCAATGTATGATTGTAAAATCACTCATTTCGGGCAGCCAAATGGAAAAGCATTATCTACAGTAATTTCATTTTAAGAGACTAAAAGAAAAAAGGATACATGCTACTGAGTTTCAACCATTTATGTTTAGATTAAATTTGTCGTTTGCTGAGTTCTCGCAAAGAATAAAAATGGACTTGCATCAATATGCCACTGATACATAAGAAAATATCAGGCAAAGATCACAATCACCACAGAGTAAAAATTGACCAAGACAGAGGAAGAAGACAGATACATGCATGACAAAACCATACAGCACGTTTTCCATAAAAGACACACTCATTCTAACTAAATATTTTATCTTGACTTCTCTCATCATTTTTCTTTTGCTGTCTCCAAAGAATTTATATTATTCTATAAAATATTGTACCGACAAACAGGAATGTTGATTTTTATCTGTGACACTTCACCCTACAATAATTGTTGATTTATTTGATAGTCTCACCTGGTTCACATATTCCGACTTTCCCGGACCAGTTACCAGAAACACAGTCAAGTGTGCTACTTCCCGATAATGTAAAATGCTCATCACAAGACACGTTTAACCTTCCAAGATGAGGGATGTTACTTGTTGACGACAATGAACCATTCACTGGTGGGTTAAGGGGTGCACAGTCTGAAAAAAGTTATTTTTCAATAACAACTTCTTGGAAAACTTGTTTGAGATTAAAAGGAAACAAATCTATGTTAAAATCTAAAACCACTCAAAAGGTGACAAGATTGCAGTCTCAACAACAGACAAAACAAAACCGAAGCTGCTAATAAAACGGTTATTGCGATACAGTGGGCAAGTCCATTTTGTCGGTGACTGAACCGGTGCTAGCTCTAGAGTTCTCTTACCACATTCCATTATCTAACATATAGTTTGTCCCGGTACAGTCTTTAATTGGCTTGAGAGATGTACTTTCATTTGATCTGAAAAAAGCTGCTTAGCTTGTTGTGTGCCGTAAAGGAGCTCAGACCACGTCAGTATGACACTGTAATTTTCAAATATGTGAAAAGAGAGATCAAAACCGCTGATCCTATAACAAAATCAGCAATCATCTAACACAGGAATGAACTTCGTTTGTGTGAAGTTAAAACTAGTCTGTTTTATCTGCTGCATGAAAGTTACGATGTCGGGTATGATATGGACTTAGTTATCGCCTTGCTTTAATTGTTTTTATCATTTTGAGGTATGCTGCTAAACAAACAATACTTGTTTCACTGTTTTACTCATTAAATGCCTATATACATTACTAAATACATTTGGTACTATTTGTTTGAATTATCTTTCGAGAAAAGCTCCTCTTGAAATTAGCGGTTTTCTTTACAGAATAAAAATGACCTAACCACGTGTCTGCACTGATATTTCACTTTAGGTTTTATCCGGGTGTCCATTGATTCCAAAAAACCCTTCATTTTAAAATCGATTATATTTATGAAAAGTCATTTTGCCCTTTCGAAGGCCTTCGACGTTCAATAACTGCAGAATTATTTTGATATTCTCACCTGGTTCACATGTTCCCACTTCTTCAGACCAGTGACCAGAAGAACATGTCAGTGTTTCATTTCCGGATAAAGTGAAATTTTTACTACAAGTTACGGTCAGACTTTTTCCATGAAAGACATATCCTGTTGTCGACAATGAACCATTCGTTGGTGCTATCAGACCTGAGCAATCTGTAAATGTATATCAATAAAATCTCTTTGAAAGACGTGTTATTTAAACTCATTAAACACTTCCCCATGATCTATTGTTTATTTCTTTGGGTACATTATATATATGGTGTCAGAGATCACGTTTGCTTTGATGGCAAAATCATGGAGTGCAGAACAGGAGTATATACGGATTACGATGCGCCTTATATGCTGTCAAAGTTTAAAAATACACTTTTCTCCAAATTAGTTCAGTCTGGCTGATTCCAACAGCAACATCAGCAGATATTTAATACTTACCGCTGATCTTATACAGGTTTCCTTTCGCCTCATTCAAAGATTCAATCAGAAATAATATACTCTTTTAATCAATGTATGATTGTAAAATCACTCATTTCGGGCAGCCAAATGGAAAAGCATTATCTACAGTAATTTCATTTTAAGAGACTAAAAGAAAAAAGGATACATGCTACTGAGTTTCAACCATTTATGTTTAGATTAAATTTGTCGTTTGCTGAGTTCTCGCAAAGAATAAAAATGGACTTGCATCCATATGCCACTGATACATAAGAAAATATCAGGCAAAGATCACAATCACCACAGAGTAAAAATTGACCAAGACAGAGGAAGAAGACAGATACATGCATGACAAAACCATACAGCACGTTTTCCATCAAAGACACACTCATTCTAACTAAATATTTTATCTTGACTTCTCTCGTCATATTTCTTTTGGTGTCTCCAAAGAATTTATATTATTCTATAAAATATTGTACCGACAAACAGGAATGTTGATTTTTATCTGTGACACTTCACCCTACAATAATTGTTGATTTATTTGATAGTCTCACCTGGTTCACATATTCCGACTTTCCCGGACCAGTTACCAGAAACACAGTCAAGTGTGCTACTTCCCGATAATGTAAAATGCTCATCACAAGACACGTTTAACCTTCCAAGATGAGGGATGTTACTTGTTGACGACAATGAACCATTCACTGGTGGGTTAAGGGGTGCACAGTCTGAAAAAAGTTATTTTTCAACAACAACTTCTTGGAAAACTTGTTTGAGATTAAAAGGAAACAAATCTATGTTAAAATCTAAAACCACTCAAAAGGTGACAAGATTGCAGTCTCAACAACAGACAAAACAAAACCGAAGCTGCTAATAAAACGGTTATTGCGATACAGTGGGCAAGTCCATTTTGTCGGTGACTGAACCGGTGCTAGCTCTAGAGTTCTCTTACCACATTCCATTATCTAACATATAGTTTGTCCCGGTACAGTCTTTAATTGGCTTGAGAGATGTACTTTCATTTGATCTGAAAAAAGCTGCTTAGCTTGTTGTGTGCCGTAAAGGAGCTCAGACCACGTCAGTATGACACTGTAATTTTCAAATATGTGAAAAGAGAGATCAAAACCGCTGATCCTATAACAAAATCAGCAATCATCTAACACAGGAATGAACTTCGTTTGTGTGAAGTTAAAACTAGTCTGTTTTATCTGCTGCATGAAAGTTACGATGTCGGGTATGATATGGACTTAGTTATCGCCTTGCTTTAATTGTTTTTATCATTTTGAGGTATGCTGCTAAACAAACAATACTTGTTTCACTGTTTTACTCATTAAATGCCTATATACATTACTAAATACATTTGGTACTATTTGTTTGAATTATCTTTCGAGAAAAGCTCCTCTTGAAATTAGCGGTTTTCTTTACAGAATAAAAATGACCTAACCACGTGTCTGCACTGATATTTCACTTTAGGTTTTATCCGGGTGTCCATTGATTCCAAAAAACCCTTCATTTTAAAATCGATTATATTTATGAAAAGTCATTTTGCCCTTTCGAAGGCCTTCGACGTTCAATAACTGCAGAATTATTTTGATATTCTCACCTGGTTCACATGTTCCCACTTCTTCAGACCAGTGACCAGAAGAACATGTCAGTGTTTCATTTCCGGATAAAGTGAAATTTTTACTACAAGTTACGGTCAGACTTTTTCCATGAAAGACATATCCTGTTGTCGACAATGAACCATTCGTTGGTGCTATCAGACCTGAGCAATCTGTAAATGTATATCAATAAAATCTCTTTGAAAGACGTGTTATTTAAACTCATTAAACACTTCCCCATGATCTATTGTTTATTTCTTTGGGTACATTATATATATGGTGTCAGAGATCACGTTTGCTTTGATGGCAAAATCATGGAGTGCAGAACAGGAGTATATACGGATTACGATGCGCCTTATATGCTGTCAAAGTTTGAAAATACACTTTTCTCCAAATTAGTTCAGTCTGGCTGATTCCAACAGCAACATCAGCAGATATTTAATACTTACCGCTGATCTTATACAGGTTTCCTTTCGCCTCATTCAAAGATTCAATCAGAAATAATATACTCTTTTAATCAATGTATGATTGTAAAATCACTCATTTCGGGCAGCCAAATGGAAAAGCATTATCTACAGTAATTTCATTTTAAGAGACTAAAAGAAAAAAGGATACATGCTACTGAGTTTCAACCATTTATGTTTAGATTAAATTTGTCGTTTGCTGAGTTCTCGCAAAGAATAAAAATGGACTTGCATCCATATGCCACTGATACATAAGAAAATATCAGGCAAAGATCACAATCACCACAGAGTAAAAATTGACCAAGACAGAGGAAGAAGACAGATACATGCATGACAAAACCATACAGCACGTTTTCCATCAAAGACACACTCATTCTAACTAAATATTTTATCTTGACTTCTCTCGTCATATTTCTTTTGGTGTCTCCAAAGAATTTATATTATTCTATAAAATATTGTACCGACAAACAGGAATGTTGATTTTTATCTGTGACACTTCACCCTACAATAATTGTTGATTTATTTGATAGTCTCACCTGGTTCACATATTCCGACTTTCCCGGACCAGTTACCAGAAACACAGTCAAGTGTGCTACTTCCCGATAATGTAAAATGCTCATCACAAGACACGTTTAACCTTCCAAGATGAGGGATGTTACTTGTTGACGACAATGAACCATTCACTGGTGGGTTAAGGGGTGCACAGTCTGAAAAAAGTTATTTTTCAATAACAACTTCTTGGAAAACTTGTTTGAGATTAAAAGGAAACAAATCTATGTTAAAATCTAAAACCACTCAAAAGGTGACAAGATTGCAGTCTCAACAACAGACAAAACAAAACCGAAGCTGCTAATAAAACGGTTATTGCGATACAGTGGGCAAGTCCATTTTGTCGGTGACTGAACCGGTGCTAGCTCTAGAGTTCTCTTACCACATTCCATTATCTAACATATAGTTTGTCCCGGTACAGTCTTTAATTGGCTTGAGAGATGTACTTTCATTTGATCTGAAAAAAGCTGCTTAGCTTGTTGTGTGCCGTAAAGGAGCTCAGACCACGTCAGTATGACACTGTAATTTTCAAATATGTGAAAAGAGAGATCAAAACCGCTGATCCTATAACAAAATCAGCAATCATCTAACACAGGAATGAACTTCGTTTGTGTGAAGTTAAAACTAGTCTGTTTTATCTGCTGCATGAAAGTTACGATGTCGGGTATGATATGGACTTAGTTATCGCCTTGCTTTAATTGTTTTTATCATTTTGAGGTATGCTGCTAAACAAACAATACTTGTTTCACTGTTTTACTCATTAAATGCCTATATACATTACTAAATACATTTGGTACTATTTGTTTGAATTATCTTTCGAGAAAAGCTCCTCTTGAAATTAGCGGTTTTCTTTACAGAATAAAAATGACCTAACCACGTGTCTGCACTGATATTTCACTTTAGGTTTTATCCGGGTGTCCATTGATTCCAAAAAACCCTTCATTTTAAAATCGATTATATTTATGAAAAGTCATTTTGCCCTTTCGAAGGCCTTCGACGTTCAATAACTGCAGAATTATTTTGATATTCTCACCTGGTTCACATGTTCCCACTTCTTCAGACCAGTGACCAGAAGAACATGTCAGTGTTTCATTTCCGGATAAAGTGAAATTTTTACTACAAGTTACGGTCAGACTTTTTCCATGAAAGACATATCCTGTTGTCGACAATGAACCATTCGTTGGTGCTATCAGACCTGAGCAATCTGTAAATGTATATCAATAAAATCTCTTTGAAAGACGTGTTATTTAAACTCATTAAACACTTCCCCATGATCTATTGTTTATTTCTTTGGGTACATTATATATATGGTGTCAGAGATCACGTTTGCTTTGATGGCAAAATCATGGAGTGCAGAACAGGAGTATATACGGATTACGATGCGCCTTATATGCTGTCAAAGTTTAAAAATACACTTTTCTCCAAATTAGTTCAGTCTGGCTGATTCCAACAGCAACATCAGCAGATATTTAATACTTACCGCTGATCTTATACAGGTTTCCTTTCGCCTCATTCAAAGATTCAATCAGAAATAATATACTCTTTTAATCAATGTATGATTGTAAAATCACTCATTTCGGGCAGCCAAATGGAAAAGCATTATCTACAGTAATTTCATTTTAAGAGACTAAAAGAAAAAAGGATACATGCTACTGAGTTTCAACCATTTATGTTTAGATTAAATTTGTCGTTTGCTGAGTTCTCGCAAAGAATAAAAATGGACTTGCATCCATATGCCACTGATACATAAGAAAATATCAGGCAAAGATCACAATCACCACAGAGTAAAAATTGACCAAGACAGAGGAAGAAGACAGATACATGCATGACAAAACCATACAGCACGTTTTCCATCAAAGACACACTCATTCTAACTAAATATTTTATCTTGACTTCTCTCGTCATATTTCTTTTGGTGTCTCCAAAGAATTTATATTATTCTATAAAATATTGTACCGACAAACAGGAATGTTGATTTTTATCTGTGACACTTCACCCTACAATAATTGTTGATTTATTTGATAGTCTCACCTGGTTCACATATTCCGACTTTCCCGGACCAGTTACCAGAAACACAGTCAAGTGTGCTACTTCCCGATAATGTAAAATGCTCATCACAAGACACGTTTAACCTTCCAAGATGAGGGATGTTACTTGTTGACGACAATGAACCATTCACTGGTGGGTTAAGGGGTGCACAGTCTGAAAAAAGTTATTTTTCAACAACAACTTCTTGGAAAACTTGTTTGAGATTAAAAGGAAACAAATCTATGTTAAAATCTAAAACCACTCAAAAGGTGACAAGATTGCAGTCTCAACAACAGACAAAACAAAACCGAAGCTGCTAATAAAACGGTTATTGCGATACAGTGGGCAAGTCCATTTTGTCGGTGACTGAACCGGTGCTAGCTCTAGAGTTCTCTTACCACATTCCATTATCTAACATATAGTTTGTCCCGGTACAGTCTTTAATTGGCTTGAGAGATGTACTTTCATTTGATCTGAAAAAAGCTGCTTAGCTTGTTGTGTGCCGTAAAGGAGCTCAGACCACGTCAGTATGACACTGTAATTTTCAAATATGTGAAAAGAGAGATCAAAACCGCTGATCCTATAACAAAATCAGCAATCATCTAACACAGGAATGAACTTCGTTTGTGTGAAGTTAAAACTAGTCTGTTTTATCTGCTGCATGAAAGTTACGATGTCGGGTATGATATGGACTTAGTTATCGCCTTGCTTTAATTGTTTTTATCATTTTGAGGTATGCTGCTAAACAAACAATACTTGTTTCACTGTTTTACTCATTAAATGCCTATATACATTACTAAATACATTTGGTACTATTTGTTTGAATTATCTTTCGAGAAAAGCTCCTCTTGAAATTAGCGGTTTTCTTTACAGAATAAAAATGACCTAACCACGTGTCTGCACTGATATTTCACTTTAGGTTTTATCCGGGTGTCCATTGATTCCAAAAAACCCTTCATTTTAAAATCGATTATATTTATGAAAAGTCATTTTGCCCTTTCGAAGGCCTTCGACGTTCAATAACTGCAGAATTATTTTGATATTCTCACCTGGTTCACATGTTCCCACTTCTTCAGACCAGTGACCAGAAGAACATGTCAGTGTTTCATTTCCGGATAA
Source organism: Ctena decussata (assembly GCA_963989385.1). NCBI lineage: Eukaryota > Metazoa > Mollusca > Bivalvia > Lucinida > Lucinidae > Ctena > Ctena decussata. The sequence continues at coordinate 38,418,840 of OZ022504.1, read as the reverse complement.
AGTGAAATTTTTACTACAAGTTACGGTCAGACTTTTTCCATGAAAGACATATCCTGTTGTCGACAATGAACCATTCGTTGGTGCTATCAGACCTGAGCAATCTGTAAATGTATATCAATAAAATCTCTTTGAAAGACGTGTTATTTAAACTCATTAAACACTTCCCCATGATCTATTGTTTATTTCTTTGGGTACATTATATATATGGTGTCAGAGATCACGTTTGCTTTGATGGCAAAATCATGGAGTGCAGAACAGGAGTATATACGGATTACGATGCGCCTTATATGCTGTCAAAGTTTGAAAATACACTTTTCTCCAAATTAGTTCAGTCTGGCTGATTCCAACAGCAACATCAGCAGATATTTAATACTTACCGCTGATCTTATACAGGTTTCATTTCGCCTCATTCAAAGATTCAATCAGAAATAATATACTCTTTTAATCAATGTATGATTGTAAAATCACTCATTTCGGGCAGCCAAATGGAAAAGCATTATCTACAGTAATTTCATTTTAAGAGACTAAAAGAAAAAAGGATACATGCTACTGAGTTTCAACCATTTATGTTTAGATTAAATTTGTCGTTTGCTGAGTTCTCGCAAAGAATAAAAATGGACTTGCATCCATATGCCACTGATACATAAGAAAATATCAGGCAAAGATCACAATCACCACAGAGTAAAAATTGACCAAGACAGAGGAAGAAGACAGATACATGCATGACAAAACCATACAGCACGTTTTCCATCAAAGACACACTCATTCTAACTAAATATTTTATCTTGACTTCTCTCGTCATATTTCTTTTGGTGTCTCCAAAGAATTTATATTATTCTATAAAATATTGTACCGACAAACAGGAATGTTGATTTTTATCTGTGACACTTCACCCTACAATAATTGTTGATTTATTTGATAGTCTCACCTGGTTCACATATTCCGACTTTCCCGGACCAGTTACCAGAAACACAGTCAAGTGTGCTACTTCCCGATAATGTAAAATGCTCATCACAAGACACGTTTAACCTTCCAAGATGAGGGATGTTACTTGTTGACGACAATGAACCATTCACTGGTGGGTTAAGGGGTGCACAGTCTGAAAAAAGTTATTTTTCAACAACAACTTCTTGGAAAACTTGTTTGAGATTAAAAGGAAACAAATCTATGTTAAAATCTAAAACCACTCAAAAGGTGACAAGATTGCAGTCTCAACAACAGACAAAACAAAACCGAAGCTGCTAATAAAACGGTTATTGCGATACAGTGGGCAAGTCCATTTTGTCGGTGACTGAACCGGTGCTAGCTCTAGAGTTCTCTTACCACATTCCATTATCTAACATATAGTTTGTCCCGGTACAGTCTTTAATTGGCTTGAGAGATGTACTTTCATTTGATCTGAAAAAAGCTGCTTAGCTTGTTGTGTGCCGTAAAGGAGCTCAGACCACGTCAGTATGACACTGTAATTTTCAAATATGTGAAAAGAGAGATCAAAACCGCTGATCCTATAACAAAATCAGCAATCATCTAACACAGGAATGAACTTCGTTTGTGTGAAGTTAAAACTAGTCTGTTTTATCTGCTGCATGAAAGTTACGATGTCGGGTATGATATGGACTTAGTTATCGCCTTGCTTTAATTGTTTTTATCATTTTGAGGTATGCTGCTAAACAAACAATACTTGTTTCACTGTTTTACTCATTAAATGCCTATATACATTACTAAATACATTTGGTACTATTTGTTTGAATTATCTTTCGAGAAAAGCTCCTCTTGAAATTAGCGGTTTTCTTTACAGAATAAAAATGACCTAACCACGTGTCTGCACTGATATTTCACTTTAGGTTTTATCCGGGTGTCCATTGATTCCAAAAAACCCTTCATTTTAAAATCGATTATATTTATGAAAAGTCATTTTGCCCTTTCGAAGGCCTTCGACGTTCAATAACTGCAGAATTATTTTGATATTCTCACCTGGTTCACATGTTCCCACTTCTTCAGACCAGTGACCAGAAGAACATGTCAGTGTTTCATTTCCGGATAAAGTGAAATTTTTACTACAAGTTACGGTCAGACTTTTTCCATGAAAGACATATCCTGTTGTCGACAATGAACCATTCGTTGGTGCTATCAGACCTGAGCAATCTGTAAATGTATATCAATAAAATCTCTTTGAAAGACGTGTTATTTAAACTCATTAAACACTTCCCCATGATCTATTGTTTATTTCTTTGGGTACATTATATATATGGTGTCAGAGATCACGTTTGCTTTGATGGCAAAATCATGGAGTGCAGAACAGGAGTATATACGGATTACGATGCGCCTTATATGCTGTCAAAGTTTGAAAATACACTTTTCTCCAAATTAGTTCAGTCTGGCTGATTCCAACAGCAACATCAGCAGATATTTAATACTTACCGCTGATCTTATACAGGTTTCCTTTCGCCTCATTCAAAGATTCAATCAGAAATAATATACTCTTTTAATCAATGTATGATTGTAAAATCACTCATTTCGGGCAGCCAAATGGAAAAGCATTATCTACAGTAATTTCATTTTAAGAGACTAAAAGAAAAAAGGATACATGCTACTGAGTTTCAACCATTTATGTTTAGATTAAATTTGTCGTTTGCTGAGTTCTCGCAAAGAATAAAAATGGACTTGCATCCATATGCCACTGATACATAAGAAAATATCAGGCAAAGATCACAATCACCACAGAGTAAAAATTGACCAAGACAGAGGAAGAAGACAGATACATGCATGACAAAACCATACAGCACGTTTTCCATCAAAGACACACTCATTCTAACTAAATATTTTATCTTGACTTCTCTCGTCATATTTCTTTTGCTGTCTCCAAAGAATTTATATTATTCTATAAAATATTGTACCGACAAACAGGAATGTTGATTTTTATCTGTGACACTTCACCCTACAATAATTGTTGATTTATTTGATAGTCTCACCTGGTTCACATATTCCGAATTTCCCGGACCAGTTACCAGAAACACAGTCAAGTGTGCTACTTCCCGATAATGTAAAATGCTCATCACAAGACACGTTTAACCTTCCAAGATGAGGGATGTTACTTGTTGACGACAATGAACCATTCACTGGTGGGTTAAGGGGTGCACAGTCTGAAAAAAGTTATTTTTCAATAACAACTTCTTGGAAAACTTGTTTGAGATTAAAAGGAAACAAATCTATGTTAAAATCTAAAACCACTCAAAAGGTGACAAGATTGCAGTCTCAACAACAGACAAAACAAAACCGAAGCTGCTAATAAAACGGTTATTGCGATACAGTGGGCAAGTCCATTTTGTCGGTGACTGAACCGGTGCTAGCTCTAGAGTTCTCTTACCACATTCCATTATCTAACATATAGTTTGTCCCGGTACAGTCTTTAATTGGCTTGAGAGATGTACTTTCATTTGATCTGAAAAAAGCTGCTTAGCTTGTTGTGTGCCGTAAAGGAGCTCAGACCACGTCAGTATGACACTGTAATTTTCAAATATGTGAAAAGAGAGATCAAAACCGCTGATCCTATAACAAAATCAGCAATCATCTAACACAGGAATGACTTCGTTTGTGTGAAGTTAAAACTAGTCTGTTTTATCTGCTGCATGAAAGTTACGATGTCGGGTATGATATGGACTTAGTTATCGCCTTGCTTTAATTGTTTTTATCATTTTGAGGTATGCTGCTAAACAAACAATACTTGTTTCACTGTTTTACTGATTAAATGCCTATATACATTACTAAATACATTTGGTACTATTTGTTTGAATTATCTTTCGAGAAAAGCTCCTCTTGAAATTAGCGGTTTTCTTTACAGAATAAAAATGACCTAACCACGTGTCTGCACTGATATTTCACTTTAGGTTTTATCCGGGTGTCCATTGATTCCAAAAAACCCTTCATTTTAAAATCGATTATATTTATGAAAAGTCATTTTGCCCTTTCGAAGGCCTTCGACGTTCAATAACTGCAGAATTATTTTGATATTCTCACCTGGTTCACATGTTCCCACTTCTTCAGACCAGTGACCAGAAGAACATGTCAGTGTTTCATTTCCGGATAAAGTGAAATTTTTACTACAAGTTACGGTCAGACTTTTTCCATGAAAGACATATCCTGTTGTCGACAATGAACCATTCGTTGGTGCTATCAGACCTGAGCAATCTGTAAATGTATATCAATAAAATCTCTTTGAAAGACGTGTTATTTAAACTCATTAAACACTTCCCCATGATCTATTGTTTATTTCTTTGGGTACATTATATATATGGTGTCAGAGATCACGTTTGCTTTGATGGCAAAATCATGGAGTGCAGAACAGGAGTATATACGGATTACGATGCGCCTTATATGCTGTCAAAGTTTGAAAATACACTTTTCTCCAAATTAGTTCAGTCTGGCTGATTCCAACAGCAACATCAGCAGATATTTAATACTTACCGCTGATCTTATACAGGTTTCCTTTCGCCTCATTCAAAGATTCAATCAGAAATAATATACTCTTTTAATCAATGTATGATTGTAAAATCACTCATTTCGGGCAGCCAAATGGAAAAGCATTATCTACAGTAATTTCATTTTAAGAGACTAAAAGAAAAAAGGATACATGCTACTGAGTTTCAACCATTTATGTTTAGATTAAATTTGTCGTTTGCTGAGTTCTCGCAAAGAATAAAAATGGACTTGCATCAATATGCCACTGATACATAAGAAAATATCAGGCAAAGATCACAATCACCACAGAGTAAAAATTGACCAAGACAGAGGAAGAAGACAGATACATGCATGACAAAACCATACAGCACGTTTTCCATAAAAGACACACTCATTCTAACTAAATATTTTATCTTGACTTCTCTTGTCATTTTTCTTTTGCTGTCTCCAAAGAATTTATATTATTCTATAAAATATTGTACCGACAAACAGGAATGTTGATTTTTATCTGTGACACTTCACCCTACAATAATTGTTGATTTATTTGATAGTCTCACCTGGTTCACATATTCCGACTTTGCCGGACCAGTTACCAGAAACACAGTCAAGTGTGCTACTTCCCGATAATGTAAAATGCTCATCACAAGACACGTTTAACCTTCCAAGATGAGGGATGTTACTTGTTGACGACAATGAACCATTCACTGGTGGGTTAAGGGGTGCACAGTCTGAAAAAAGTTATTTTTCAATAACAACTTCTTGGAAAACTTGTTTGAGATTAAAAGGAAACAAATCTATGTTAAAATCTAAAACCACTCAAAAGGTGACAAGATTGCAGTCTCAACAACAGACAAAACAAAACCGAAGCTGCTAATAAAACGGTTATTGCGATACAGTGGGCAAGTCCATTTTGTCGGTGACTGAACCGGTGCTAGCTCTAGAGTTCTCTTACCACATTCCATTATCTAACATATAGTTTGTCCCGGTACAGTCTTTAATTGGCTTGAGAGATGTACTTTCATTTGATCTGAAAAAAGCTGCTTAGCTTGTTGTGTGCCGTAAAGGAGCTCAGACCACGTCAGTATGACACTGTAATTTTCAAATATGTGAAAAGAGAGATCAAAACCGCTGATCCTATAACAAAATCAGCAATCATCTAACACAGGAATGAACTTCGTTTGTGTGAAGTTAAAACTAGTCTGTTTTATCTGCTGCATGAAAGTTACGATGTCGGGTATGATATGGACTTAGTTATCGCCTTGCTTTAATTGTTTTTATCATTTTGAGGTATGCTGCTAAACAAACAATACTTGTTTCACTGTTTTACTCATTAAATGCCTATATACATTACTAAATACATTTGGTACTATTTGTTTGAATTATCTTTCGAGAAAAGCTCCTCTTGAAATTAGCGGTTTTCTTTACAGAATAAAAATGACCTAACCACGTGTCTGCACTGACATTTCACTTTAGGTTTTATCCGGGTGTCCATTGATTCCAAAAAACCCTTCATTTTAAAATCGATTATATTTATGAAAAGTCATTTTGCCCTTTCGAAGGCCTTCGACGTTCAATAACTGCAGAATTATTTTGATATTCTCACCTGGTTCACATGTTCCCACTTCTTCAGACCAGTGACCAGAAGAACATGTCAGTGTTTCATTTCCGGATAAAGTGAAATTTTTACTACAAGTTACGGTCAGACTTTTTCCATGAAAGACATATCCTGTTGTCGACAATGAACCATTCGTTGGTGCTATCAGACCTGAGCAATCTGTTAATGTATATCAATAAAATCTCTTTGAAAGACGTGTTATTTAAACTCATTAAACACTTCCCCATGATCTATTGTTTATTTTTTGGGTACATTATATATATGGTGTCAGAGATCACGTTTGCTTTGATGGCAAAATCATGGAGTGCAGAACAGGAGTATATACGGATTACGATGCGCCTTATATGCTGTCAAAGTTTGAAAATACACTTTTCTCCAAATTAGTTCAGTCTGGCTGATTCCAACAGCAACATCAGCAGATATTTAATACTTACCGCTGATCTTATACAGGTTTCCTTTCGCCTCATTCAAAGATTCAATCAGAAATAATATACTCTTTTAATCAATGTATGATTGTAAAATCACTCATTTCGGGCAGCCAAATGGAAAAGCATTATCTACAGTAATTTCATTTTAAGAGACTAAAAGAAAAAAGGATACATGCTACTGAGTTTCAACCATTTATGTTTAGATTAAATTTGTCGTTTGCTGAGTTCTCGCAAAGAATAAAAATGGACTTGCATCCATATGCCACTGATACATAAGAAAATATCAGGCAAAGATCACAATCACCACAGAGTAAAAATTGACCAAGACAGAGGAAGAAGACAGATACATGCATGACAAAACCATACAGCACGTTTTCCATCAAAGACACACTCATTCTAACTAAATATTTTATCTTGACTTCTCTCGTCATATTTCTTTTGCTGTCTCCAAAGAATTTATATTATTCTATAAAATATTGTACCGACAAACAGGAATGTTGATTTTTATCTGTGACACTTCACCCTACAATAATTGTTGATTTATTTGATAGTCTCACCTGGTTCACATATTCCGACTTTCCCGGACCAGTTACCAGAAACACAGTCAAGTGTGCTACTTCCCGATAATGTAAAATGCTCATCACAAGACACGTTTAACCTTCCAAGATGAGGGATGTTACTTGTTGACGACAATGAACCATTCACTGGTGGGTTAAGGGGTGCACAGTCTGAAAAAAGTTATTTTTCAATAACAACTTCTTGGAAAACTTGTTTGAGATTAAAAGGAAACAAATCTATGTTAAAATCTAAAACCACTCAAAAGGTGACAAGATTGCAGTCTCAACAACAGACAAAACAAAACCGAAGCTGCTAATAAAACGGTTATTGCGATACAGTGGGCAAGTCCATTTTGTCGGTGACTGAGCCGGTGCTAGCTCTAGAGTTCTCTTACCACATTCCATTATCTAACATATAGTTTGTCCCGGTACAGTCTTTAATTGGCTTGAGAGATGTACTTTCATTTGATCTGAAAAAAGCTGCTTAGCTTGTTGTGTGCCGTAAAGGAGCTCAGACCACGTCAGTATGACACTGTAATTTTCAAATATGTGAAAAGAGAGATCAAAACCGCTGATCCTATAACAAAATCAGCAATCATCTAACACAGGAATGAACTTCGTTTGTGTGAAGTTAAAACTAGTCTGTTTTATCTGCTGCATGAAAGTTACGATGTCGGGTATGATATGGACTTAGTTATCGCCTTGCTTTAATTGTTTTTATCATTTTGAGGTATGCTGCTAAACAAACAATACTTGTTTCACTGTTTTACTCATTAAATGCCTATATACATTACTAAATACATTTGGTACTATTTGTTTGAATTATCTTTCGAGAAAAGCTCCTCTTGAAATTAGCGGTTTTCTTTACAGAATAAAAATGACCTAACCACGTGTCTGCACTGATATTTCACTTTAGGTTTTATCCGGGTGTCCATTGATTCCAAAAAACCCTTCATTTTAAAATCGATTATATTTATGAAAAGTCATTTTGCCCTTTCGAAGGCCTTCGACGTTCAATAACTGCAGAATTATTTTGATATTCTCACCTGGTTCACATGTTCCCACTTCTTCAGACCAGTGACCAGAAGAACATGTCAGTGTTTCATTTCCGGATAAAGTGAAATTTTTACTACAAGTTACGGTCAGACTTTTTCCATGAAAGACATATCCTGTTGTCGACAATGAACCATTCGTTGGTGCTATCAGACCTGAGCAATCTGTAAATGTATATCAATAAAATCTCTTTGAAAGACGTGTTATTTAAACTCATTAAACACTTCCCCATGATCTATTGTTTATTTCTTTGGGTACATTATATATATGGTGTCAGAGATCACGTTTGCTTTGATGGCAAAATCATGGAGTGCAGAACAGGAGTATATACGGATTACGATGCGCCTTATATGCTGTCAAAGTTTGAAAATACACTTTTCTCCAAATTAGTTCAGTCTGGCTGATTCCAACAGCAACATCAGCAGATATTTAATACTTACCGCTGATCTTATACAGGTTTCCTTTCGCCTCATTCAAAGATTCAATCAGAAATAATATACTCTTTTAATCAATGTATGATTGTAAAATCACTCATTTCGGGCAGCCAAATGGAAAAGCATTATCTACAGTAATTTCATTTTAAGAGACTAAAAGAAAAAAGGATACATAATACTGAGTTTCAACCATTTATGTTTAGATTAAATTTGTCGTTTGCTGAGTTCTCGCAAAGAATAAAAATGGACTTGCATCAATATGCCACTGATACATAAGAAAATATCAGGCAAAGATCACAATCACCACAGAGTAAAAATTGACCAAGACAGAGGAAGAAGACAGATACATGCATGACAAAACCATACAGCACGTTTTCCATAAAAGACACACTCATTCTAACTAAATATTTTATCTTGACTTCTCTCGTCATATTTCTTTTGCTGTCTCCAAAGAATTTATATTATTCTATAAAATATTGTACCGACAAACAGGAATGTTGATTTTTATCTGTGACACTTCACCCTACAATAATTGTTGATTTATTTGATAGTTTCACCTGGTTCACATATTCCGACTTTCCCGGACCAGTTACCAGAAACACAGTCAAGTGTGCTACTTCCCGATAATGTAAAATGCTCATCACAAGACACGTTTAACCTTCCAAGATGAGGGATGTTACTTGTTGACGACAATGAACCATTCACTGGTGGGTTAAGGGGTGCACAGTCTGAAAAACGTTATTTTTCAATAACAACTTCTTGGAAAACTTGTTTGAGATTAAAAGGAAACAAATCTATGTTAAAATCTAAAACCACTCAAAAGGTGACAAGATTGCAGTCTCAACAACAGACAAAACAAAACCGAAGCTGCTAATAAAACGGTTATTGCGATACAGTGGGCAAGTCCATTTTGTCGGTGACTGAACCGGTGCTAGCTCTAGAGTTCTCTTACCACATTCCATTATCTAACATATAGTTTGTCCCGGTACAGTCTTTAATTGGCTTGAGAGATGTACTTTCATTTGATCTGAAAAAAGCTGCTTAGCTTGTTGTGTGCCGTAAAGGAGCTCAGACCACGTCAGTATGACACTGTAATTTTCAAATATGTGAAAAGAGAGATCAAAACCGCTGATCCTATAACAAAATCAGCAATCATCTAACACAGGAATGAACTTCGTTTGTGTGAAGTTAAAACTAGTCTGTTTTATCTGCTGCATGAAAGTTACGATGTCGGGTATGACATGGACTTAGTTATCGCCTTGCTTTAATTGTTTTTATCATTTTGAGGTATGCTGCTAAACAAACAATACTTGTTTCACTGTTTTACTCATTAAATGCCTATATACATTACTAAATACATTTGGTACTATTTGTTTGAATTATCTTTCGAGAAAAGCTCCTCTTGAAATTAGCGGTTTTCTTTACAGAATAAAAATGACCTAACCACGTGTCTGCACTGATATTTCACTTTAGGTTTTATCCGGGTGTCCATTGATTCCAAAAAACCCTTCATTTTAAAATCGATTATATTTATGAAAAGTCATTTTGCCCTTTCGAAGGCCTTCGACGTTCAATAACTGCAGAATTATTTTGATATTCTCACCTGGTTCACATGTTCCCACTTCTTCAGACCAGTGACCAGAAGAACATGTCAGTGTTTCATTTCCGGATAAAGTGAAATTTTTACTACAAGTTACGGTCAGACTTTTTCCATGAAAGACATATCCTGTTGTCGACAATGAACCATTCGTTGGTGCTATCAGACCTGAGCAATCTGTAAATGTATATCAATAAAATCTCTTTGAAAGACGTGTTATTTAAACTCATTAAACAATTCCCCATGATCTATTGTTTATTTCTTTGGGTACATTATATATATGGTGTCAGAGATCACGTTTGCTTTGATGGCAAAATCATGGAGTGCAGAACAGGAGTATATACGGATTACGATGCGCCTTATATGCTGTCAAAGTTTGAAAATACACTTTTCTCCAAATTAGTTCAGTCTGGCTGATTCCAACAGCAACATCAGCAGATATTTAATACTTACCGCTGATCTTATACAGGTTTCCTTTCGCCTCATTCAAAGATTCAATCAGAAATAATATACTCTTTTAATCAATGTATGATTGTAAAATCACTCATTTCGGGCAGCCAAATGGAAAAGCATTATCTACAGTAATTTCATTTTAAGAGACTAAAAGAAAAAAAGATACATGCTACTGAGTTTCAACCATTTATGTTTAGATTAAATTTGTCGTTTGCTGAGTTCTCGCAAAGAATAAAAATGGACTTGCATCCATATGCCACTGATACATAAGAAAATATCAGGCAAAGATCACAATCACCACAGAGTAAAAATTGACCAAGACAGAGGAAGAAGACAGATACATGCATGACAAAACCATACAGCACGTTTTCCATAAAAGACACACTCATTCTAACTAAATATTTTATCTTGACTTCTCTCGTCATATTTCTTTTGCTGTCTCCAAAGAATTTATATTATTCTATAAAATATTGTACCGACAAACAGGAATGTTGATTTTTATCTGTGACACTTCACCCTACAATAATTGTTGATCTATTTGATAGTCTCACCTGGTTCACATATTCCGACTTTCCCGGACCAGTTACCAGAAACACAGTCAAGTGTGCTACTTCCCGATAATGTAAAATGCTCATCACAAGACACGTTTAACCTTCCAAGATGAGGGATGTTACTTGTTGACGACAATGAACCATTCACTGGTGGGTTAAGGGGTGCACAGTCTGAAAAAAGTTATTTTTCAATAACAACTTCTTGGAAAACTTGTTTGAGATTAAAAGGAAACAAATCTATGTTAAAATCTAAAACCACTCAAAAGGTGACAAGATTGCAGTCTCAACAACAGACAAAACAAAACCGAAGCTGCTAATAAAACGGTTATTGCGATACAGTTGGCAAGTCCATTTTGTCGGTGACTGAACCGGTGCTAGCTCTAGAGTTCTCTTACCACATTCCATTATCTAACATATAGTTTGTCCCGGTACAGTCTTTAATTGGCTTGAGAGATGTACTTTCATTTGATCTGAAAAAAGCTGCTTAGCTTGTTGTGTGCCGTAAAGGAGCTCAGACCACGTCAGTATGACACTGTAATTTTCAAATATGTGAAAAGAGAGATCAAAACCGCTGATCCTATAACAAAATCAGCAATCATCTAACACAGGAACGAACTTCGTTTGTGTGAAGTTAAAACTAGTCTGTTTTATCTGCTGCATGAAAGTTACGATGTCGGGTATGATATGGACTTAGTTATCGCCTTGCTTTAATTGTTTTTATCATTTTGAGGTATGCTGCTAAACAAACAATACTTGTTTCACTGTTTTACTCATTAAATGCCTATATACATTACTAAATACATTTGGTACTATTTGTTTGAATTATCTTTCGAGAAAAGCTCCTCTTGAAATTAGCGGTTTTCTTTACAGAATAAAAATGACCTAACCACGTGTCTGCACTGATATTTCACTTTAGGTTTTATCCGGGTGTCCATTGATTCCAAAAAACCGTTCATTTTAAAATCGATTATATTTATGAAAAGTCATTTTGCCCTTTCGAAGGCCTTCGACGTTCAATAACTGCAGAATTATTTTGATATTCTCACCTGGTTCACATGTTCCCACTTCTTCAGACCAGTGACCAGAAGAACATGTCAGTGTTTCATTTCCGGATAAAGTGAAATTTTTACTACAAGTTACGGTCAGACTTTTTCCATGAAAGACATATCCTGTTGTCGACAATGAACCATTCGTTGGTGCTATCAGACCTGAGCAATCTGTAAATGTATATCAATAAAATCTCTTTGAAAGACGTGTTATTTAAACTCATTAAACACTTCCCCATGATCTATTGTTTATTTCTTTGGGTACATTATATATATGGTGTCAGAGATCACGTTTGCTTTGATGGCAAAATCATGGAGTGCAGAACAGGAGTATATACGGATTACGATGCGCCTTATATGCTGTCAAAGTTTGAAAATACACTTTTCTCCAAATTAGTTCAGTCTGGCTGATTCCAACAGCAACATCAGCAGATATTTAATACTTACCGCTGATCTTATACAGGTTTCCTTTCGCCTCATTCAAAGATTCAATCAGAAATAATATACACTTTTAATCAATGTATGATTGTAAAATCACTCATTTCGGGCAGCCAAATGGAAAAGCATTATCTACAGTAATTTCATTTTAAGAGACTAAAAGAAAAAAGGATACATGCTACTGAGTTTCAACCATTTATGTTTAGATTAAATTTGTCGTTTGCTGAGTTCTCGCAAAGAATAAAAATGGACTTGCATCCATATGCCACTGATACATAAGAAAATATCAGGCAAAGATCACAATCACCACAGAGTAAAAATTGACCAAGACAGAGGAAGAAGACAGATACATGCATGACAAAACCATACAGCACGTTTTCCATAAAAGACACACTCATTCTAACTAAATATTTTATCTTGACTTCTCTCGTCATTTTTCTTTTGGTGTCTCCAAAGAATTTATATTATTCTATAAAATATTGTACCGACAAACAGGAATGTTGATTTTTATCTGTGACACTTCACCCTACAATAATTGTTGATTTATTTTATAGTCTCACCTGGTTCACATATTCCGACTTTCCCGGACCAGTTACCAGAAACACAGTCAAGTGTGCTACTTCCCGATAATGTAAAATGCTCATCACAAGACACGTTTAACCTTCCAAGATGAGGGATGTTACTTGTTGACGACAATGAACCATTCACAGGTGGGTTAAGGGGTGCACAGTCTGAAAAAAGTTATTTTTCAATAACAACTTCTTGGAAAACTTGTTTGAGATTAAAAGGAAACAAATCTATGTTAAAATCTAAAACCACTCAAAAGGTGACAAGATTGCAGTCTCAACAACAGACAAAACAAAACCGAAGCTGCTAATAAAACGGTTATTGCGATACAGTGGGCAAGTCCATTTTGTCGGTGACTGAACCGGTGCTAGCTCTAGAGTTCTCTTACCACATTCCATTATCTAACATATAGTTTGTCCCGGTACAGTCTTTAATTGGCTTGAGAGATGTACTTTCATTTGATCTGAAAAAAGCTGCTTAGCTTGTTGTGTGCCGTAAAGGAGCTCAGACCACGTCAGTATGACACTGTAATTTTCAAATATGTGAAAAGAGAGATCAAAACCGCTGATCCTATAACAAAATCAGCAATCATCTAACACAGGAATGAACTTCGTTTGTGTGAAGTTAAAACTAGTCTGTTTTATCTGCTGCATGAAAGTTACGATGTCGGGTATGATATGGACTTAGTTATCGCCTTGCTTTAATTGTTTTTATCATTTTGAGGTATGCTGCTAAACAAACAATACTTGTTTCACTGTTTTACTCATTAAATGCCTATATACATTACTAAATACATTTGGTACTATTTGTTTGAATTATCTTTCGAGAAAAGCTCCTCTTGAAATAAGCGGTTTTCTTTACAGAATAAAAATGACCTAACCACGTGTCTGCACTGATATTTCACTTTAGGTTTTATCCGGGTGTCCATTGATTCCAAAAAACCGTTCATTTTAAAATCGATTATATTTATGAAAAGTCATTTTGCCCTTTCGAAGGCCTTCGACGTTCAATAACTGCAGAATTATTTTGATATTCTCACCTGGTTCACATGTTCCCACTTCTTCAGACCAGTGACCAGAAGAACATGTCAGTGTTTCATTTCCGGATAAAGTGAAATTTTTACTACAAGTTACGGTCAGACTTTTTCCATGAAAGACATATCCTGTTGTCGACAATGAACCATTCGTTGGTGCTATCAGACCTGAGCAATCTGTAAATGTATATCAATAAAATCTCTTTGAAAGACGTGTTATTTAAACTCATTAAACACTTCCCCATGATCTATTGTTTATTTCTTTGGGTACATTATATATATGGTGTCAGAGATCACGTTTGCTTTGATGGCAAAATCATGGAGTGCAGAACAGGAGTATATACGGATTACGATGCGCCTTATATGCTGTCAAAGTTTGAAAATACACTTTTCTCCAAATTAGTTCAGTCTGGCTGATTCCAACAGCAACATCAGCAGATATTTAATACTTACCGCTGATCTTATACAGGTTTCCTTTCGCCTCATTCAAAGATTCAATCAGAAATAATATACTCTTTTAATCAATGTATGATTGTAAAATCACTCATTTCGGGCAGCCAAATGGAAAATCATTATCTACAGTAATTTCATTTTAAGAGACTAAAAGAAAAAAAGATACATGCTACTGAGTTTCAACCATTTATGTTTAGATTAAATTTGTCGTTTGCTGAGTTCTCGCAAAGAATAAAAATGGACTTGCATCCATATGCCACTGATACATAAGAAAATATCAGGCAAAGATCACAATCACCACAGAGTAAAAATTGACCAAGACAGAGGAAGAAGACAGATACATGCATGACAAAACCATACAGCACGTTTTCCATAAAAGACACACTCATTCTAACTAAATATTTTATCTTGACTTCTCTCGTCATTTTTCTTTTGCTGTCTCCAAAGAATTTATATTATTCTATAAAATATTGTACCGACAAACAGGAATGTTGATTTTTATCTGTGACACTTCACCCTACAATAATTGTTGATTTATTTGATAGTCTCACCTGGTTCACATATTCCGACTTTCCCGGACCAGTTACCAGAAACACAGTCAAGTGTGCTACTTCCCGATAATGTAAAATGCTCATCACAAGACACGTTTAACCTTCCAAGATGAGGGATGTTACTTGTTGACGACAATGAACCATTCACTGGTGGGTTAAGGGGTGCACAGTCTGAAAAAAGTTATTTTTCAATAACAACTTCTTGGAAAACTTGTTTGAGATTAAAAGGAAACAAATCTATGTTAAAATCTAAAACCACTCAAAAGGTGACAAGATTGCAGTCTCAACAACAGACAAAACAAAACCGAAGCTGCTAATAAAACGGTTATTGCGATACAGTGGGCAAGTCCATTTTGTCGGTGACTGAACCGGTGCTAGCTCTAGAGTTCTCTTACCACATTCCATTATCTAACATATAGTTTGTCCCGGTACAGTCTTTAATTGGCTTGAGAGATGTACTTTCATTTGATCTGAAAAAAGCTGCTTAGCTTGTTGTGTGCCGTAAAGGAGCTCAGACCACGTCAGTATGACACTGTAATTTTCAAATATGTGAAAAGAGAGATCAAAACCGCTGATCCTATAACAAAATCAGCAATCATCTAACACAGGAATGAACTTCGTTTGTGTGAAGTTAAAACTAGTCTGTTTTATCTGCTGCATGAAAGTTACGATGTCGGGTATGATATGGACTTAGTTATCGCCTTGCTTTAATTGTTTTTATCATTTTGAGGTATGCTGCTAAACAAACAATACTTGTGTCACTGTTTTACTCATTAAATGCCTATATACATTACTAAATACATTTGGTACTATTTGTTTGAATTATCTTTCGAGAAAAGCTCCTCTTGAAATTAGCGGTTTTCTTTACAGAATAAAAATGACCTAACCACGTGTCTGCACTGATATTTCACTTTAGTTTTTATCCGGGTGTCCATTGATTCCAAAAAACCGTTCATTTTAAAATCGATTATATTTATGAAAAGTCATTTTGCCCTTTCGAAGGCCTTCGACGTTCAATAACTGCAGAATTATTTTGATATTCTCACCTGGTTCACATGTTCCCACTTCTTCAGACCAGTGACCAGAAGAACATGTCAGTGTTTCATTTCCGGATAAAGTGAAATTTTTACTACAAGTTACGGTCAGACTTTTTCCATGAAAGACATATCCTGTTGTCGACAATGAACCATTCGTTGGTGCTATCAGACCTGAGCAATCTGTAAATGTATATCAATAAAATCTCTTTGAAAGACGTGTTATTTAAACTCATTAAACACTTCCCCATGATCTATAGTTTATTTCTTTGGGTACATTATATATATGGTGTCAGAGATCACGTTTGCTTTGATGGCAAAATCATGGAGTGCAGAACAGGAGTATATACGGATTACGATGCGCCTTATATGCTGTCAAAGTTTGAAAATACACTTTTCTCCAAATTAGTTCAGTCTGGCTGATTCCAACAGCAACATCAGCAGATATTTAATACTTACCGCTGATCTTATACAGGTTTCCTTTCGCCTCATTCAAAGATTCAATCAGAAATAATATACTCTTTTAATCAATGTATGATTGTAAAATCACTCATTTCGGGCAGCCAAATGGAAAAGCATTATCTACAGTAATTTCATTTTAAGAGACTAAAAGAAAAAAGGATACATGCTACTGAGTTTCAACCATTTATGTTTAGATTAAATTTGTCGTTTGCTGAGTTCTCGCAAAGAATAAAAATGGACTTGCATCCATATGCCACTGATACATAAGAAAATATCAGGCAAAGATCACAATCACCACAGAGTAAAAATTGACCAAGACAGAGGAAGAAGACAGATACATGCATGACAAAACCATACAGCACGTTTTCCATAAAAGACACACTCATTCTAACTAAATATTTTATCTTGACTTCTCTCGTCATATTTCTTTTGCTGTCTCCAAAGAATTTATATTATTCTATAAAATATTGTACCGACAAACAGGAATGTTGATTTTTATCTGTGACACTTCACCCTACAATAATTGTTGATTTATTTGATAGTCTCACCTGGTTCACATATTCCGACTTTCCCGGACCAGTTACCAGAAACACAGTCAAGTGTGCTACTTCCCAATAATGTAAAATGCTCATCACAAGACACGTTTAACCTTCCAAGATGAGGGATGTTACTTGTTGACGACAATGAACCATTCACTGGTGGGCTAAGGGGTGCACAGTCTGAAAAAAGTTATTTTTCAATAACAACTTCTTGGAAAACTTGTTTGAGATTAAAAGGAAACAAATCTATGTTAAAATCTAAAACCACTCAAAAGGTGACAAGATTGCAGTCTCAACAACAGACAAAACAAAACCGAAGCTGCTAATAAAACGGTTATTGCGATACAGTTGGCAAGTCCATTTTGTCGGTGACTGAACCGGTGCTAGCTCTAGAGTTCTCTTACCACATTCCATTATCTAACATATAGTTTGTCCCGGTACAGTCTTTAATTGGCTTGAGAGATGTACTTTCATTTGATCTGAAAAAAGCTGCTTAGCTTGTTGTGTGCCGTAAAGGAGCTCAGACCACGTCAGTATGACACTGTAATTTTCAAATACGTGAAAAGAGAGATCAAAACCGCTGATCCTATAACAAAATCAGCAATCATCTAACACAGGAACGAACTTCGTTTGTGTGAAGTTAAAACTAGTCTGTTTTATCTGCTGCATGAAAGTTACGATGTCGGGTATGATATGGACTTAGTTATCGCCTTGCTTTAATTGTTTTTATCATTTTGAGGTATGCTGCTAAACAAACAATACTTGTTTCACTGTTTTACTCATTAAATGCCTATATACATTACTAAATACATTTGGTACTATTTGTTTGAATTATCTTTCGAGAAAAGCTCCTCTTGAAATTAGCGGTTTTCTTTACAGAATAAAAATGACCTAACCACGTGTCTGCACTGATATTTCACTTTAGGTTTTATCCGGGTGTCCATTGATTCCAAAAAACCGTTCATTTTAAAATCGATTATATTTATGAAAAGTCATTTTGCCCTTTCGAAGGCCTTCGACGTTCAATAACTGCAGAATTATTTTGATATTCTCACCTGGTTCACATGTTCCCACTTCTTCAGACCAGTGACCAGAAGAACATGTCAGTGTTTCATTTCCGGATAAAGTGAAATTTTTACTACAAGTTACGGTCAGACTTTTTCCATGAAAGACATATCCTGTTGTCGACAATGAACCATTCGTTGGTGCTATCAGACCTGAGCAATCTGTAAATGTATATCAATAAAATCTCTTTGAAAGACGTGTTATTTAAACTCATTAAACACTTCCCCATGATCTATTGTTTATTTCTTTGGGTACATTATATATATGGTGTCAGAGATCACGTTTGCTTTGATGGCAAAATCATGGAGTGCAGAACAGGAGTATATACGGATTACGATGCGCCTTATATGCTGTCAAAGTTTGAAAATACACTTTTCTCCAAATTAGTTCAGTCTGGCTGATTCCATCAGCAACATCAGCAGATATTTAATACTTACCGCTGATCTTATACAGGTTTCCTTTCGCCTCATTCAAAGATTCAATCAGAAATAATATACTCTTTTAATCAATGTATGATTGTAAAATCACTCATTTCGGGCAGCCAAATGGAAAAGCATTATCTACAGTAATTTCATTTTAAGAGACTAAAAGAAAAAAGGATACATGCTACTGAGTTTCAACCATTTATGTTTAGATTAAATTTGTCGTTTGCTGAGTTCTCGCAAAGAATAAAAATGGACTTGCATCCATATGCCACTGATACATAAGAAAATATCAGGCAAAGATCACAATCACCACAGAGTAAAAATTGACCAAGACAGAGGAAGAAGACAGATACATGCATGACAAAACCATACAGCACGTTTTCCATAAAAGACACACTCATTCTAACTAAATATTTTATCTTGACTTCTCTCGTCATATTTCTTTTGCTGTCTCCAAAGAATTTATATTATTCTATAAAATATTGTACCGACAAACAGGAATGTTGATTTTTATCTGTGACACTTCACCCTACAATAATTGTTGATTTATTTGATAGTCTCACCTGGTTCACATATTCCGACTTTCCCGGACCAGTTACCAGAAACACAGTCAAGTGTGCTACTTCCCGATAATGTAAAATGCTCATCACAAGACACGTTTAACCTTCCAAGATGAGGGATGTTACTTGTTGACGACAATGAACCATTCACAGGTGGGTTAAGGGGTGCACAGTCTGAAAAAAGTTATTTTTTAATAACAACTTCTTGGAAAACTTGTTTGAGATTAAAAGGAAACAAATCTATGTTAAAATCTAAAACCACTCAAAAGGTGACAAGATTGCAGTCTCAACAACAGACAAAACAAAACCGAAGCTGCTAATAAAACGGTTATTGCGATACAGTGGGCAAGTCCATTTTGTCGGTGACTGAACCGGTGCTAGCTCTAGAGTTCTCTTACCACATTCCATTATCTAACATATAGTTTGTCCCGGTACAGTCTTTAATTGGCTTGAGAGATGTACTTTCATTTGATCTGAAAAAAGCTGCTTAGCTTGTTGTGTGCCGTAAAGGAGCTCAGACCACGTCAGTATGACACTGTAATTTTCAAATATGTGAAAAGAGAGATCAAAACCGCTGATCCTATAACAAAATCAGCAATCATCTAACACAGGAATGAACTTCGTTTGTGTGAAGTTAAAACTAGTCTGTTTTATCTGCTGCATGAAAGTTACGATGTCGGGTATGATATGGACTTAGTTATCGCCTTGCTTTAATTGTTTTTATCATTTTGAGGTATGCTGCTAAACAAACAATACTTGTTTCACTTTTTTACTCATTAAATGCCTATATACATTACTAAATACATTTGGTACTATTTGTTTGAATTATCTTTCGAGAAAAGCTCCTCTTGAAATTAGCGGTTTTCTTTACAGAATAAAAATGACCTAACCACGTGTCTGCACTGATATTTCACTTTAGGTTTTATCCGGGTGTCCATTGATTCCAAAAAACCGTTCATTTTAAAATCGATTATATTTATGAAAAGTCATTTTGCCCTTTCGAAGGCCTTCGACGTTCAATAACTGCAGAATTATTTTGATATTCTCACCTGGTTCACATGTTCCCACTTCTTCAGACCAGTGACCAGAAGAACATGTCAGTGTTTCATTTCCGGATAAAGTGAAATTTTTACTACAAGTTACGGTCAGACTTTTTCCATGAAAGACATATCCTGTTGTCGACAATGAACCATTCGTTGGTGCTATCAGACCTGAGCAATCTGTAAATGTATATCAATAAAATCTCTTTGAAAGACGTGTTATTTAAACTCATTAAACACTTCCCCATGATCTATTGTTTATTTCTTTGGGTACATTATATATATGGTGTCAGAGATCACGTTTGCTTTGATGGCAAAATCATGGAGTGCAGAACAGGAGTATATACGGATTACGATGCGCCTTATATGCTGTCAAAGTTTGAAAATACACTTTTCTCCAAATTAGTTCAGTCTGGCTGATTCCAACAGCAACATCAGCAGATATTTAATACTTACCGCTGATCTTATACAGGTTTCTTTTCGCCTCATTCAAAGATTCAATCAGAAATAATATACTCTTTTAATCAATGTATGATTGTAAAATCACTCATTTCGGGCAGCCAAATGGAAAAGCATTATCTACAGTAATTTCATTTTAAGAGACTAAAAGAAAAAAGGATACATGCTACTGAGTTTCAACCATTTATGTTTAGATTAAATTTGTCGTTTGCTGAGTTCTCGCAAAGAATAAAAATGGACTTGCATCCATATGCCACTGATACATAAGAAAATATCAGGCAAAGATCACAATCACCACAGAGTAAAAATTGACCAAGACAGAGGAAGAAGACAGATACATGCATGACAAAACCATACAGCACGTTTTCCATAAAGACACACTCATTCTAACTAAATATTTTATCTTGACTTCTCTCGTCATATTTCTTTTGCTGTCTCCAAAGAATTTATATTATTCTATAAAATATTGTACCGACAAACAGGAATGTTGATTTTTATCTGTGACACTTCACCCTACAATAATTGTTGATTTATTTGATAGTCTCACCTGGTTCACATATTCCGACTTTCCCGGACCAGTTACCAGAAATACAGTCAAGTGTGCTACTTCCCGATAATGTAAAATGCTCATCACAAGACACGTTTAACCTTCCAAGATGAGGGATGTTACTTGTTGACGACAATGAACCATTCACTGGTGGGTTAAGGGGTGCACAGTCTGAAAAAAGTTATTTTTCAATAACAACTTCTTGGAAAACTTGTTTGAGATTAAAAGGAAACAAATCTATGTTAAAATCTAAAACCACTCAAAAGGTGACAAGATTGCAGTCTCAACAACAGACAAAACAAAACCGAAGCTGCTAATAAAACGGTTATTGCGATACAGTGGGCAAGTCCATTTTGTCGGTGACTGAACCGGTGCTAGCTCTAGAGTTCTCTTACCACATTCCATTATCTAACATATAGTTTGTCCCGGTACAGTCTTTAATTGGCTTGAGAGATGTACTTTCATTTGATCTGAAAAAAGCTGCTTAGCTTGTTGTGTGCCGTAAAGGAGCTCAGACCACGTCAGTATGACACTGTAATTTTCAAATATGTGAAAAGAGAGATCAAAACCGCTGATCCTATAACAAAATCAGCAATCATCTAACACAGGAATGAACTTCGTTTGTGTGAAGTTAAAACTAGTCTGTTTTATCTGCTGCATGAAAGTTACGATGTCGGGTATGATATGGACTTAGTTATCGCCTTGCTTTAATTAGTTTAAACATATTTTATTGCTTCTTTATATGTCAAGCAATTGGGTCGGACCACAAGTTCTTTCAACATTAGTTACGGTCCTCCCCATAGTTACGGTCCTCCCCATTTTGCTTTAATTGTTTTTATCATTTTGAGGTATGCTGCTAAACAAACAATACTTGTTTCACTGTTTTACTCATTAAATGCCTATATACATTACTAAATACATTTGGTACTATTTGTTTGAATTATCTTTCGAGAAAAGCTTCTCTTGAAATTAGCGGTTTTCTTTACAGAATAAAAATGACCTAACCACGTGTCTGCACTGATATTTCACTTTAGGTTTTATCCGGGTGTCCATTGATTCCAAAAAACCGTTCATTTTAAAATCGATTATATTTATGAAAAGTCATTTTGCCCTTTCGAAGGCCTTCGACGTTCAATAACTGCAGAATTATTTTGATATTCTCACCTGGTTCACATGTTCCCACTTCTTCAGACCAGTGACCAGAAGAACATGTCAGTGTTTCATTTCCGGATAAAGTGAAATTTTTACTACAAGTTACGGTCAGACTTTTTCCATGAAAGACATATCCTGTTGTCGACAATGAACCATTCGTTGGTGCTATCAGACCTGAGCAATCTGTAAATGTATATCAATAAAATCTCTTTGAAAGACGTGTTATTTAAACTCATTAAACACTTCCCCATGATCTATTGTTTATTTCTTTGGGTACATTATATATATGGTGTCAGAGATCACGTTTGCTTTGATGGCAAAATCATGGAGTGCAGAACAGGAGTATATACGGATTACGATGCGCCTTATATGCTGTCAAAGTTTGAAAATACACTTTTCTCCAAATTAGTTCAGTCTGGCTGATTCCAACAGCAACATCAGCAGATATTTAATACTTACCGCTGATCTTATACAGGTTTCCTTTCGCCTCATTCAAAGATTCAATCAGAAATAATATACTCTTTTAATCAATGTATGATTGTAAAATCACTCATTTCGGGCAGCCAAATGGAAAAGCATTATCTACAGTAATTTCATTTTAAGCGACTAAAAGAAAAAAAGATACATGCTACTGAGTTTCAACCATTTATGTTTAGATTAAATTTGTCGTTTGCTGAGTTCTCGCAAAGAATAAAAATGGACTTGCATCCATATGCCACTGATACATAAGAAAATATCAGGCAAAGATCACAATCACCACAGAGTAAAAATTGACCAAGACAGAGGAAGAAGACAGATACATGCATGACAAAACCATACAGCACGTTTTCCATAAAAGACACACTCATTCTAACTAAATATTTTATCTTGACTTCTCTCGTCATATTTCTTTTGCTGTCTCCAAAGAATTTATATTATTCTATAAAATATTGTACCGACAAACAGGAATGTTGATTTTTATCTGTGACACTTCACCCTACAATAATTGTTGATTTATTTGATAGTCTCACCTGGTTCACATATTCCGACTTTCCCGGACCAGTTACCAGAAACACAGTCAAGTGTGCTACTTCCCGATAATGTAAAATGCTCATCACAAGACACGTTTAACCTTCCAAGATGAGGGATGTTACTTGTTGACGACAATGAACCATTCACTGGTGGGTTAAGGGGTGCACAGTCTGAAAAAAGTTATTTTTCAATAACAACTTCTTGGAAAACTTGTTTGAGATTAAAAGGAAACAAATCTATGTTAAAATCTAAAACCACTCAAAAGGTGACAAGATTGCAGTCTCAACAACAGACAAAACAAAACCGAAGCTGCTAATAAAACGGTTATTGCGATACAGTGGGCAAGTCCATTTTGTCGGTGACTGAACCGGTGCTAGCTCTAGAGTTCTCTTACCACATTCCATTATCTAACATATAGTTTGTCCCGGTACAGTCTTTAATTGGCTTGAGAGATGTACTTTCATTTGATCTGAAAAAAGCTGCTTAGCTTGTTGTGTGCCGTAAAGGAGCTCAGACCACGTCAGTATGACACTGTAATTTTCAAATATGTGAAAAGAGAGATCAAAACCGCTGATCCTATAACAAAATCAGCAATCATCTAACACAGGAATGAACTTCGTTTGTGTGAAGTTAAAACTAGTCTGTTTTATCTGCTGCATGAAAGTTACGATGTCGGGTATGATATGGACTTAGTTATCGCCTTGCTTTAATTGTTTTTATCATTTTGAGGTATGCTGCTAAACAAACAATACTTGTTTCACTGTTTTACTCATTAAATGCCTATATACATTACTAAATACATTTGGTACTATTTGTTTGAATTATCTTTCGAGAAAAGCTCCTCTTGAAATTAGCGGTTTTCTTTACAGAATAAAAATGACCTAACCACGTGTCTGCACTGATATTTCACTTTAGGTTTTATCCGGGTGTCCATTGATTCCAAAAAACCGTTCATTTTAAAATCGATTATATTTATGAAAAGTCATTTTGCCCTTTCGAAGGCCTTCGACGTTCAATAACTGCAGAATTATTTTGATATTCTCACCTGGTTCACATGTTCCCACTTCTTCAGACCAGTGACCAGAAGAACATGTCAGTGTTTCATTTCCGGATAAAGTGAAATTTTTACTACAAGTTACGGTCAGACTTTTTCCATGAAAGACATATCCTGTTGTCGACAATGAACCATTCGTTGGTGCTATCAGACCTGAGCAATCTGTAAATGTATATCAATAAAATCTCTTTGAAAGACGTGTTATTTAAACTCATTAAACACTTCCCCATGATCTATTGTTTATTTCTTTGGGTACATTATATATATGGTGTCAGAGATCACGTTTGCTTTGATGGCAAAATCATGGAGTGCAGAACAGGAGTATATACGGATTACGATGCGCCTTATATGCTGTCAAAGTTTGAAAATACACTTTTCTCCAAATTAGTTCAGTCTGGCTGATTCCAACAGCAACATCAGCAGATATTTAATACTTACCGCTGATCTTATACAGGTTTCCTTTCGCCTCATTCAAAGATTCAATCAGAAATAATATACTCTTTTAATCAATGTATGATTGTAAAATCACTCATTTCGGGCAGCCAAATGGAAAAGCATTATCTACAGTAATTTCATTTTAAGAGACTAAAGGAAAAAAGGATACATGCTACTGAGTTTCAACCATTTATGTTTAGATTAAATTTGTCGTTTGCTGAGTTCTCGCAAAGAATAAAAATGGACTTGCATCCATATGCCACTGATACATAAGAAAATATCAGGCAAAGATCACAATCACCACAGAGTAAAAATTGACCAAGACAGAGGAAGAAGACAGATACATGCATGACAAAACCATACAGCACGTTTTCCATAAAGACACACTCATTCTAACTAAATATTTTATCTTGACTTCTCTCGTCATATTTCTTTTGCTGTCTCCAAAGAATTTATATTATTCTATAAAATATTGTACCGACAAACAGAAATGTTGATTTTTATCTGTGACACTTCACCCTACAATAATTGTTGATTTATTTGATAGTCTCACCTGGTTCACATATTCCGACTTTCCCGGACCAGTTACCAGAAATACAGTCAAGTGTGCTACTTCCCGATAATGTAAAATGCTCATCACAAGACACGTTTAACCTTCCAAGATGAGGGATGTTACTTGTTGACGACAATGAACCATTCACTGGTGGGTTAAGGGGTGCACAGTCTGAAAAAAGTTATTTTTCAATAACAACTTCTTGGAAAACTTGTTTGAGATTAAAAGGAAACAAATCTATGTTAAAATCTAAAACCACTCAAAAGGTGACAAGATTGCAGTCTCAACAACAGACAAAACAAAACCGAAGCTGCTAATAAAACGGTTATTGCGATACAGTGGGCAAGTCCATTTTGTCGGTGACTGAACCGGTGCTAGCTCTAGAGTTCTCTTACCACATTCCATTATCTAACATATAGTTTGTCCCGGTACTGTCTTTAATTGGCTTGAGAGATGTACTTTCATTTGATCTGAAAAAAGCTGCTTAGCTTGTTGTGTGCCGTAAAGGAGCTCAGACCACCTCAGTATGACACTGTAATTTTCAAATATGTGAAAAGAGAGATCAAAACCGCTGATCCTATAACAAAATCAGCAATCATCTAACACAGGAATGAACTTCGTTTGTGTGAAGTTAAAACTAGTCTGTTTTATCTGCTGCATGAAAGTTACGATGTCGGGTATGATATGGACTTAGTTATCGCCTTGCTTTAATTAGTTTAAACATATTTTATTGCCTCTTTATATGTCAAGCAATTGGGTCGGACCACAAGTTCTTTCAACATTAGTTACGGTCCTCCCCATAGTTACGGTCCTCCCCATTTTGCTTTAATTGTTTTTATCATTTTGAGGTATGCTGCTAAACAAACAATACTTGTTTCACTGTTTTACTCATTAAATGCCTATATACATTACTAAATACATTTGGTACTATTTGTTTGAATTATCTTTCGAGAAAAGCTTCTCTTGAAATTAGCGGTTTTCTTTACAGAATAAAAATGACCTAACCACGTGTCTGCACTGATATTTCACTTTAGGTTTTATCCGGGTGTCCATTGATTCCAAAAAACCGTTCATTTTAAAATCGATTATATTTATGAAAAGTCATTTTGCCCTTTCGAAGGCCTTCGACGTTCAATAACTGCAGAATTATTTTGATATTCTCACCTGGTTCACATGTTCCCACTTCTTCAGACCAGTGACCAGAAGAACATGTCAGTGTTTCATTTCCGGATAAAGTGAAATTTTTACTACAAGTTACGGTCAGACTTTTTCCATGAAAGACATATCCTGTTGTCGACAATGAACCATTCGTTGGTGCTATCAGACCTGAGCAATCTGTAAATGTATATCAATTAAATCTCTTTGAAAGACGTGTTATTTAAACTCATTAAACACTTCCCCATGATCTATTGTTTATTTCTTTGGGTACATTATATATATGGTGTCAGAGATCACGTTTGCTTTGATGGCAAAATCATGGAGTGCAGAACAGGAGTATATACGGATTACGATGCGCCTTATATGCTGTCAAAGTTTGAAAATACACTTTTCTCCAAATTAGTTCAGTCTGGCTGATTCCAACAGCAACATCAGCAGATATTTAATACTTACCGCTGATCTTATACAGGTTTCCTTTCGCCTCATTCAAAGATTCAATCAGAAATAATATACTCTTTTAATCAATGTATGATTGTAAAATCACTCATTTCGGGCAGCCAAATGGAAAAGCATTATCTACAGTAATTTCATTTTAAGAGACTAAAAGAAAAAAAGATACATGCTACTGAGTTTCAACCATTTATGTTTAGATTAAATTTGTCGTTTGCTGAGGTCTCGCAAAGAATAAAAATGGACTTGCATCCATATGCCACTGATACATAAGAAAATATAAGGCAAAGATCACAATCACCACAGAGTAAAAATTGACCAAGACAGAGGAAGAAGACAGATACATGCATGACAAAACCATACAGCACGTTTTCCATAAAAGACACACTCATTCTAACTAAATATTTTATCTTGACTTCTCTCGTCATTTTTCTTTTGCTGTCTCCAAAGAATTTATATTATTCTATAAAATATTGTACCGACAAACAGGAATGTTGATTTTTATCTGTGACACTTCACCCTACAATAATTGTTGATTTATTTGATAGTCTCACCTGGTTCACATATTCCGACTTTCCCGGACCAGTTACCAGAAACACAGTCAAGTGTGCTACTTCCCGATAATGTAAAATGCTCATCACAAGACACGTTTAACCTTCCAAGATGAGGGATGTTACTTGTTGACGACAATGAACCATTCACTGGTGGGTTAAGGGGTGCACAGTCTGAAAAAAGTTATTTTTCAATAACAACTTCTTGGAAAACTTGTTTGAGATTAAAAGGAAACAAATCTATGTTAAAATCTAAAACCACTCAAAAGGTGACAAGATTGCAGTCTCAACAACAGACAAAACAAAACCGAAGCTGCTAATAAAACGATTATTGCGATACAGTGGGCAAGTCCATTTTGTCGGTGACTGAACCGGTGCTAGCTCTAGAGTTCTCTTACCACATTCCATTATCTAACATATAGTTTGTCCCGGTACAGTCTTTAATTGGCTTGAGAGATGTACTTTCATTTGATCTGAAAAAAGCTGCTTAGCTTGTTGTGTGCCGTAAAGGAGCTCAGACCACGTCAGTATGACACTGTAATTTTCAAATATGTGAAAAGAGAGATCAAAACCGCTGATCCTATAACAAAATCAGCAATCATCTAACACAGGAATGAACTTCGTTTGTGTGAAGTTAAAACTAGTCTGTTTTATCTGCTGCATGAAAGTTACGATGTCGGGTATGATATGGACTTAGTTATCGCCTTGCTTTAATTAGTTTAAACATATTTTATTGCCTCTTTATATGTCAAGCAATTGGGTCGGACCACAAGTTCTTTCAACATTAGTTACGGTCCTCCCCATAGTTACGGTCCTCCCCATTTTGCTTTAATTGTTTTTATCATTTTGAGGTATGCTGCTAAACAAACAATACTTGTTTCACTGTTTTACTCATTAAATGCCTATATACATTACTAAATACATTTGGTACTATTTGTTTGAATTATCTTTCGAGAAAAGCTTCTCTTGAAATTAGCGGTTTTCTTTACAGAATAAAAATGACCTAACCACGTGTCTGCACTGATATTTCACTTTAGGTTTTATCCGGGTGTCCATTGATTCCAAAAAACCGTTCATTTTAAAATCGATTATATTTATGAAAAGTCATTTTGCCCTTTCGAAGGCCTTCGACGTTCAATAACTGCAGAATTATTTTGATATTCTCACCTGGTTCACATGTTCCCACTTCTTCAGACCAGTGACCAGAAGAACATGTCAGTGTTTCATTTCCGGATAAAGTGAAATTTTTACTACAAGTTACGGTCAGACTTTTTCCATGAAAGACATATCCTGTTGTCGACAATGAACCATTCGTTGGTGCTATCAGACCTGAGCAATCTGTAAATGTATATCAATAAAATCTCTTTGAAAGACGTGTTATTTAAACTCATTAAACACTTCCCCATGATCTATTGTTTATTTCTTTGGGTACATTATATATATGGTGTCAGAGATCACGTTTGCTTTGATGGCAAAATCATGGAGTGCAGAACAGGAGTATATACGGATTACGATGCGCCTTATATGCTGTCAAAGTTTGAAAATACACTTTTCTCCAAATTAGTTCAGTCTGGCTGATTCCAACAGCAACATCAGCAGATATTTAATACTTACCGCTGATCTTATACAGGTTTCCTTTCGCCTCATTCAAAGATTCAATCAGAAATAATATACTCTTTTAATCAATGTATGATTGTAAAATCACTCATTTCGGGCAGCCAAATGGAAAAGCATTATCTACAGTAATTTCATTTTAAGAGACTAAAAGAAAAAAAGATACATGCTACTGAGTTTCAACCATTTATGTTTAGATTAAATTTGTCGTTTGCTGAGGTCTCGCAAAGAATAAAAATGGACTTGCATCCATATGCCACTGATACATAAGAAAATATAAGGCAAAGATCACAATCACCACAGAGTAAAAATTGACCAAGACAGAGGAAGAAGACAGATACATGCATGACAAAACCATACAGCACGTTTTCCATAAAAGACACACTCATTCTAACTAAATATTTTATCTTGACTTCTCTCGTCATTTTTCTTTTGCTGTCTCCAAAGAATTTATATTATTCTATAAAATATTGTACCGACAAACAGGAATGTTGATTTTTATCTGTGACACTTCACCCTACAATAATTGTTGATTTATTTGATAGTCTCACCTGGTTCACATATTCCGACTTTCCCGGACCAGTTACCAGAAACACAGTCAAGTGTGCTACTTCCCGATAATGTAAAATGCTCATCACAAGACACGTTTAACCTTCCAAGATGAGGGATGTTACTTGTTGACGACAATGAACCATTCACTGGTGGGTTAAGGGGTGCACAGTCTGAAAAAAGTTATTTTTCAATAACAACTTCTTGGAAAACTTGTTTGAGATTAAAAGGAAACAAATCTATGTTAAAATCTAAAACCACTCAAAAGGTGACAAGATTGCAGTCTCAACAACAGACAAAACAAAACCGAAGCTGCTAATAAAACGATTATTGCGATACAGTGGGCAAGTCCATTTTGTCGGTGACTGAACCGGTGCTAGCTCTAGAGTTCTCTTACCACATTCCATTATCTAACATATAGTTTGTCCCGGTACAGTCTTTAATTGGCTTGAGAGATGTACTTTCATTTGATCTGAAAAAAGCTGCTTAGCTTGTTGTGTGCCGTAAAGGAGCTCAGACCACGTCAGTATGACACTGTAATTTTCAAATATGTGAAAAGAGAGATCAAAACCGCTGATCCTATAACAAAATCAGCAATCATCTAACACAGGAATGAACTTCGTTTGTGTGAAGTTAAAACTAGTCTGTTTTATCTGCTGCATGAAAGTTACGATGTCGGGTATGATATGGACTTAGTTATCGCCTTGCTTTAATTGTTTTTATCATTTTGAGGTATGCTGCTAAACAAACAATACTTGTTTCACTGTTTTACTCATTAAATGCCTATATACATTACTAAATACATTTGGTACTATTTGTTTGAATTATCTTTCGAGAAAAGCTCCTCTTGAAATTAGCGGTTTTCTTTACAGAATAAAAATGACCTAACCACGTGTCTGCACTGATATTTCACTTTAGGTTTTATCCGGGTGTCCATTGATTCCAAAAAACCCTTCATTTTAAAATCGATTATATTTATGAAAAGTCATTTTGCCCTTTCGAAGGCCTTCGACGTTCAATAACTGCAGAATTATTTTGATATTCTCACCTGGTTCACATGTTCCCACTTCTTCAGACCAGTGACCAGAAGAACATGTCAGTGTTTCATTTCCGGATAAAGTGAAATTTTTACTACAAGTTACGGTCAGACTTTTTCCATGAAAGACATATCCTGTTGTCGACAATGAACCATTCGTTGGTGCTATCAGACCTGAGCAATCTGTAAATGTATATCAATAAAATCTCTTTGAAAGACGTGTTATTTAAACTCATTAAACACTTCCCCATGATCTATTGTTTATTTCTTTGGGTACATTATATATATGGTGTCAGAGATCACGTTTGCTTTGATGGCAAAATCATGGAGTGCAGAACAGGAGTATATACGGATTACGATGCGCCTTATATGCTGTCAAAGTTTGAAAATACACTTTTCTCCAAATTAGTTCAGTCTGGCTGATTCCAACAGCAACATCAGCAGATATTTAATACTTACCGCTGATCTTATACAGGTTTCCTTTCGCCTCATTCAAAGATTCAATCAGAAATAATATACTCTTTTAATCAATGTATGATTGTAAAATCACTCATTTCGGGCAGCCAAATGGAAAAGCATTATCTACAGTAATTTCATTTTAAGAGACTAAAAGAAAAAAGGATACATGCTACTGAGTTTCAACCATTTATGTTTAGATTAAATTTGTCGTTTGCTGAGTTCTCGCAAAGAATAAAAACGGACTTGCATTCATATGCCACTGATACATAAGAAAATATCAGGCAAAGATCACAATCACCACAGAGTAAAAAATGACCAAGACAGAGGAAGAAGACAGATACATGCATGACAAAACCATACAGCACGTTTTCCATAAAAGACACACTCATTCTAACTAAATATTTTATGTTGACTTCTCTCGTCATTTTTCTTTTGCTGTCTCCAAAGAATTTATATTATTCTATAAAATATTGTACCGACAAACAGGAATGTTGATTTTTATCTGTGACACTTCACCCTACAATAATTGTTGATTTATATGATAGTCTCACCTGGTTCACATATTCCGACTTTCCCGGACCAGTTACCAGAAACACAGTCAAGTGTGCTACTTCCCGATAATGTAAAATGCTCATCACAAGACACGTTTAACCTTCCAAGATGAGGGATGTTACTTGTTGACGACAATGAACCATTCACTGGTGGGTTAAGGGGTGCACAGTCTGAAAAAATTTATTTTTCAATAACAACTTCTTGGAAAACTTGTTTGAGATTAAAAGGAAACAAATCTATGTTAAAATCTAAAACCACTCAAAAGGTGACAAGATTGCAGTCTCAACAACAGACAAAACAAAACCGAAGCTGCTAATAGAACGGTTATTGCGATACAGTGGGCAAGTCCTTTTTGTCGGTGACTGAACCGGTGCTAGCTCTAGAGTTCTCTTACCACATTCCATTATCTAACATATAGTCTGTCCCGGTACAGTCTTTAATTGGCTTGAGAGATGTACTTTCATTTGATCTGAAAAAAGCTGCTTAGCTTGTTGTGTGCCGTAAAGGAGCTCAGACCACGTCAGTATGACACTGTAATTTTCAAATATGTGAAAAGAGAGATCAAAACCGCTGATCCTATAACAACATCAGCAATCATCTAACACAGGAATGAACTTCGTTTGTGTGAAGTTAAAACTAGTCTGTTTTATCTGCTGCATGAAAGTTACGATGTCGGGTATGATATGGACTTAGTTATCGCCTTGCTTTAATTGTTTTTATCATTTTGAGGTATGCTGCTAAACAAACAATACTTGTTTCACTGTTTTACTCATTAAATGCCTATATACATTACTAAATACATTTGGTACTATTTGTTTGAATTATCTTTCGAGAAAAGCTCCTCTTGAAATTAGCGGTTTTCTTTACAGAATAAAAATGACCTAACCACGTGTCTGCACTGATATTTCACTTTAGTTTTTATCCGGGTGTCCACTGATTCCAAAAAACCGTTCATTTTAAAATCGATTATATTTATGAAAAGTCATTTTGCCCTTTCGAAGGCCTTCGACGTTCAATAACTGCAGAATTATTTTGATATTCTCACCTGGTTCACATGTTCCCACTTCTTCAGACCAGTGACCAGAAGAACATGTCAGTGTTTCATTTCCGGATAAAGTGAAATTTTTACTACAAGTTACGGTCAGACTTTTTCCATGAAAGACATATCCTGTTGTCGACAATGAACCATTCGTTGGTGCTATCAGACCTGAGCAATCTGTAAATGTATATCAATAAAATCTCTTTGAAAGACGTGTTATTTAAACTCATTAAACACTTCCCCATGATCTATTGTTTATTTCTTTGGGTACATTATATATATGGTGTCAGAGATCACGTTTGCTTTGATGGCAAAATCATGGAGTGCAGAACAGGAGTATATACGGATTACGATGCGCCTTATATGCTGTCAAAGTTTGAAAATACACTTTTCTCCAAATTAGTTCAGTCTGGCTGATTCCAACAGCAACATCAGCAGATATTTAATACTTACCGCTGATCTTATACAGGTTTCCTTTCGCCTCATTCAAAGATTCAATCAGAAATAATATACTCTTTTAATCAATGTATGATTGTAAAATCACTCATTTCGGGCAGCCAAATGGAAAAGCATTATCTACAGTAATTTCATTTTAAGAGACTAAAAGAAAAAAGGATACATGCTACTGAGTTTCAACCATTTATGTTTAGATTAAATTTGTCGTTTGCTGAGTTCTCGCAAAGAATAAAAATGGACTTGCATCCATATGCCACTGATACATAAGAAAATATCAGGCAAAGATCACAATCACCACAGAGTAAAAATTGACCAAGACAGAGGAAGAAGACAGATACATGCATGACAAAACCATACAGCACGTTTTCCATAAAAGACACACTCATTCTAACTAAATATTTTATCTTGACTTCTCTCGTCATATTTCTTTTGCTGTCTCCAAAGAATTTATATTATTCTATAAAATATTGTACCGACAAACAGGAATGTTGATTTTTATCTGTGACACTTCACCCTACAATAATTGTTGATTTATTTGATAGTCTCACCTGGTTCACATATTCCGACTTTCCCGGACCAGTTACCAGAAACACAGTCAAGTGTGCTACTTCCCGATAATGTAAAATGCTCATCACAAGACACGTTTAACCTTCCAAGATGAGGGATGTTACTTGTTGACGACAATGAACCATTCACTGGTGGGTTAAGGGGTGCACAGTCTGAAAAAAGTTATTTTTCAATAACAACTTCTTGGAAAACTTGTTTGAGATTAAAAGGAAACAAATCTATGTTAAAATCTAAAACCACTCAAAAGGTGACAAGATTGCAGTCTCAACAACAGACAAAACAAAACCGAAGCTGCTAATAAAACGGTTATTGCGATACAGTGGGCAAGTCCATTTTGTCGGTGACTGAACCGGTGCTAGCTCTAGAGTTCTCTTACCACATTCCATTATCTAACATATAGTTTGTCCCGGTACAGTCTTTAATTGGCTTGAGAGATGTACTTTCATTTGATCTGAAAAAAGCTGCTTAGCTTGTTGTGTGCCGTAAAGGAGCTCAGACCACGTCAGTATGACACTGTAATTTTCAAATATGTGAAAAGAGAGATCAAAACCGCTGATCCTATAACAAAATCAGCAATCATCTAACACAGGAATGAACTTCGTTTGTGTGAAGTTAAAACTAGTCTGTTTTATCTGCTGCATGAAAGTTACGATGTCGGGTATGATATGGACTTAGTTATCGCCTTGCTTTAATTGTTTTTATCATTTTGAGGTATGCTGATAAACAAACAATACTTGTTTCACTGTTTTACTCATTAAATGCCTATATACATTACTAACTACATTTGGTACTATTTGTTTGAATTATCTTTCGAGAAAAGCTCCTCTTGAAATTAGCGGTTTTCTTTACAGAATAAAAATGACCTAACCACGTGTCTGCACTGATATTTCACTTTAGGTTTTATCCGGGTGTCCATTGATTCCAAAAAAACGTTCATTTTAAAATCGATTATATTTATGAAAAGTCAATTTGCCCTTTCGAAGGCCTTCGACGTTCAATAACTGCAGAATTATTTTGATATTCTCACCTGGTTCACATGTTCCCACTTCTTCAGACCAGTGACCAGAAGAACATGTCAGTGTTTCATTTCCGGATAAAGTGAAATTTTTACTACAAGTTACGGTCAGACTTTTTCCATGAAAGACATATCCTGTTGTCGACAATGAACCATTCGTTGGTGCTATCAGACCGGAGCAATCTGTAAATGTATATCAATAAAATCTCTTTGAAAGACGTGTTATTTAAACTCATTAAACACTTCCCCATGATCTATTGTTTATTTCTTTGGGTACATTATATATATGGTGTCAGAGATCACGTTTGCTTTGATGGCAAAATCATGGAGTGCAGAACAGGAGTATATACGGATTACGATGCGCCTTATATGCTGTCAAAGTTTGAAAATACACTTTTCTCCAAATTAGTTCAGTCTGGCTGATTCCAACAGCAACATCAGCAGATATTTAATACTTACCGCTGATCTTATACAGGTTTCCTTTCGCCTCATTCAAAGATTCAATCAGAAATAATATACTCTTTTAATCAATGTATGATTGTAAAATCACTCATTTCGGGCAGCCAAATGGAAAAGCATTATCTACAGTAATTTCATTTTAAGAGACTAAAAGAAAAAAGGATACATGCTACTGAGTTTCAACCATTTATGTTTAGATTAAATTTGTCGTTTGCTGAGTTCTCGCAAAGAATAAAAATGGACTTGCATCCATATGCCACTGATACATAAGAAAATATCAGGCAAAGATCACAATCACCACAGAGTAAAAATTGACCAAGACAGAGGAAGAAGACAGATACATGCATAACAAAACCATACAGCACGTTTTCCATAAAAGACACACTCATTCTAACTAAATATTTTATCTTGACTTCTCTCGTCATTTTTCTTTTGCTGTCTCCAAAGAATTTATATTATTCTATAAAATATTGTACCGACAAACAGGAATGTTGATTTTTATCTGTGACACTTCACCCTACAATAATTGTTGATTTATTTGATAGTCTCACCTGGTTCACATATTCCGACTTTCCCGGACCAGTTACCAGAAACACAGTCAAGTGTGCTACTTCCCGATAATGTAAAATGCTCATCACAAGACACGTTTAACCTTCCAAGATGAGGGATGTTACTTGTTGACGACAATGAACCATTCACTGGTGGGTTAAGGGGTGCACAGTCTGAAAAAAGTTATTTTTCAATAACAACCTCTTGGAAAACTTGTTTGAGATTAAAAGGAAACAAATCTATGTTAAAATCTAAAACCACTCAAAAGGTGACAAGATTGCAGTCTCAACAACAGACAAAACAAAACCGAAGCTGCTAATAAAACGGTTATTGCGATACAGTGGGCAAGTCCATTTTGTCGGTGACTGAACCGGTGCTAGCTCTAGAGTTCTCTTACCACATTCCATTATCTAACATATAATTTGTCCCGGTACAGTCTTTAATTGGCTTGAGAGATGTACTTTCATTTGATCTGAAAAAAGCTGCTTAGCTTGTTGTGTGCCGTAAAGGAGCTCAGACCACGTCAGTATGACACTGTAATTTTCAAATATGTGAAAAGAGAGATCAAAACCGCTGATCCTATAACAAAATCAGCAATCATCTAACACAGGAATGAACTTCGTTTGTGTGAAGTTAAAACTAGTCTGTTTTATCTGCTGCATGAAAGTTACGATGTCGGGTATGATATGGACTTAGTTATCGCCTTGCTTTAATTGTTTTTATCATTTTGAGGTATGCTGCTAAACAAACAATACTTGTTTCACTGTTTTACTCATTAAATGCCTATATACATTACTAAATACATTTGGTACTATTTGTTTGAATTATCTTTCGAGAAAAGCTCCTCTTGAAATTAGCGATTTTCTTTACAGAATAAAAATGACCTAACCACGTGTCTGCACTGATATTTCACTTTAGTTTTTATCCGGGTGTCCATTGATTCCAAAAAACCGTTCATTTTAAAATCGATTATATTTATGAAAAGTCATTTTGCCCTTTCGAAGGCCTTCGACGTTCAATAACTGCAGAATTATTTTGATATTCTCACCTGGTTCACATGTTCCCACTTCTTCAGACCAGTGACCAGAAGAACATGTCAGTGTTTCATTTCCGGATAAAGTGAAATTTTTACTACAAGTTACGGTCAGACTTTTTCCATGAAAGACATATCCTGTTGTCGACAATGAACCATTCGTTGGTGCTATCAGACCTGAGCAATCTGTAAATGTATATCAATAAAATCTCTTTGAAAGACGTGTTATTTAAACTCATTAAACACTTCCCCATGATCTATTGTTTATTTCTTTGGGTACATTATATATATGGTGTCAGAGATCACGTTTGCTTTGATGGCAAAATCATGGAGTGCAGAACAGGAGTATATACGGATTACGATGCGCCTTATATGCTGTCAAGGTTTGAAAATACACTTTTCTCCAAATTAGTTCAGTCTGGCTGATTCCAACAGCAACATCAGCAGATATTTAATACTTACCGCTGATCTTATACAGGTTTCCTTTCGCCTCATTCAAAGATTCAATCAGAAATAATACACTCTTTTAATCAATGTATGATTGTAAAATCACTCATTTCGGGCAGCCAAATGGAAAAGCATTATCTACAGTAATTTCATTTTAAGAGACTAAAAGAAAAAAGGATACATGCTACTGAGTTTCAACCATTTATGTTTAGATTAAATTTGTCGTTTGCTGAGTTCTCGCAAAGAATAAAAATGGACTTGCATCCATATGCCACTGATACATAAGAAAATATCAGGCAAAGATCACAATCACCACAGAGTAAAAATTGACCAAGACAGAGGAAGAAGACAGATACATGCATGACAAAACCATACAGCACGTTTTCCATAAAAGACACACTCATTCTAACTAAATATTTTATCTTGACTTCTCTCGTCATTTTTCTTTTGCTGTCTCCAAAGAATTTATATTATTCTATAAAATATTGTACCGAAAAACAGGAATGTTGATTTTTATCTGTGACACTTCACCCTACAATAATTGTTGATTTATTTGATAGTCTCACCTGGTTCACATATTCCGACTTTCCCGGACCAGTTACCAGAAACACAGTCAAGTGTGCTACTTCCCGATAATGTAAAATGCTCATCACAAGACACGTTTAACCTTCCAAGATGAGGGATGTTACTTGTTGACGACAATGAACCATTCACTGGTGGGTTAAGGGGTGCACAGTCTGAAAAAAGTTATTTTTCAATAACAACTTCTTGGAAAACTTGTTTGAGATTAAAAGGAAACAAATCTATGTTAAAATCTAAAACCACTCAAAAGGTGACAAGATTGCAGTCTCAACAACAGACAAAACAAAACCGAAGCTGCTAATAAAACGGTTATTGCGATACAGTGGGCAAGTCCATTTTGTCGGTGACTGAACCGGTGCTAGCTCTAGAGTTCTCTTACCACATTCCATTATCTAACATATAGTTTGTCCCGGTACAGTCTTTAATTGGCTTGAGAGATGTACTTTCATTTGATCTGAAAAAAGCTGCTTAGCTTGTTGTGTGCCGTAAAGGAGCTCAGACCACGTCAGTATGACACTGTAATTTTCAAATATGTGAAAAGAGAGATCAAAACCGCTGATCCTATAACAAAATCAGCAATCATCTAACACAGGAATGAACTTCGTTTGTGTGAAGTTAAAACTAGTCTGTTTTATCTGCTGCATGAAAGTTACGATGTCGGGTATGATATGGACTTAGTTATCGCCTTGCTTTAATTGTTTTTATCATTTTGAGGTATGCTGCTAAACAAACAATACTTGTTTCACTGTTTTACTCATTAAATGCCTATATACATTACTAAATACATTTGGTACTATTTGTTTGAATTATCTTTCGAGAAAAGCTCCTCTTGAAATTAGCGGTTTTCTTTACAGAATAAAAATGACCTAACCACGTGTCTGCACTGATATTTCACTTTAGGTTTTATCCGGGTGTCCATTGATTCCAAAAAACCGTTCATTTTAAAATCGATTATATTTATGAAAAGTCATTTTGCCCTTTCGAAGGCCTTCGACGTTCAATAACTGCAGAATTATTTTGATATTCTCACCTGGTTCACATGTTCCCACTTCTTCAGACCAGTGACCAGAAGAACATGTCAGTGTTTCATTTCCGGATAAAGTGAAATTTTTACTACAAGTTACGGTCAGACTTTTTCCATGAAAGACATATCCTGTTGTCGACAATGAACCATTCGTTGGTGCCATCAGACCTGAGCAATCTGTAAATGTATATCAATAAAATCTCTTTGAAAGACGTGTTATTTAAACTCATTAAACACTTCCCCATGATCTATTGTTTATTTCTTTGGGTACATTATGTATATGGTGTCAGAG
Organism: Ctena decussata; assembly: GCA_963989385.1. NCBI lineage: Eukaryota > Metazoa > Mollusca > Bivalvia > Lucinida > Lucinidae > Ctena > Ctena decussata. The sequence goes on along the minus strand of OZ022504.1, from coordinate 38,379,438 downwards.
ATCACGTTTGCTTTGATGGCAAAATCATGGAGTGCAGAACAGGAGTATATACGGATTACGATGCGCCTTATATGCTGTCAAAGTTTGAAAATACACTTTTCTCCAAATTAGTTCAGTCTGGCTGATTCCAACAGCAACATCAGCAGATATTTAATACTTACCGCTGAACTTATACAGGTTTCCTTTCGCCTCATTCAAAGATTCAATCAGAAATAATATACTCTTTTAATCAATGTATGATTGTAAAATCACTCATTTCGGGCAGCCAAATGGAAAAGCATTATCTACAGTAATTTCATTTTAAGAGACTAAAAGAAAAAAGGATACATGCTACTGAGTTTCAACCATTTATGTTTAGATTAAATTTGTCGTTTGCTGAGTTCTCGCAAAGAATAAAAATGGACTTGCATCCATATGCCACTGTTACATAAGAAAATATCAGGCAAAGATCACAATCACCACAGAGTAAAAATTGACCAAGACAGAGGTTGGTTGGTTGGTTGATTTGATGCTTAACGTCCACAGTAAACAACTAAGGTCATGTCGGGACGGTCAGTTAACCTAACCACACTATTCCTGGGCAGGCTTAGACCTCCTAAGCGGTTAACCAGTACTAAGTGCACATACTTTCGCCACTAACTGACAACTGCCCTTCTTGAATCAGCGGAAGGAGAACCAAGACAGAGGAAGAAGACAGATACATGCATGACAAAACCATACAGCACGTTTTCCATAAAAGACACACTCATTCTAACTAAATATTTTATCTTGACTTCTCTCGTCATTTTTCTTTTGCTGTCGCCAAAGAATTTATATTATTCTATAAAATATTGTACCGACAAACAGGAATGTTGATTTTTATCTCTGACACTTCACCCTACAATAATTGTTGATTTATTTGATAGTCTCACCTGGTTCACATATTCCGACTTTCCCGGACCAGTTACCAGAAACACAGTCAAGTGTGCTACTTCCCGATAATGTAAAATGCTCATCACAAGACACGTTTAACCTTCCAAGATGAGGGATGTTACTTGTTGACGACAATGAACCATTCACTGGTGGGTTAAGGGGTGCACAGTCTGAAAAAAGTTATTTTTCAATAACAACTTCTTGGAAAACTTGTTTGAGATTAAAAGGAAACAAATCTTTGTTAAAATCTAAAACCACTCAAAATGTGACAAGATTGCAGTCTCAACAACAGACAAAACAAAACCGAAGCTGCTAATAAAACGGTTATTGCGATACAGTGGGCAAGTCCATTTTGTCGGTGACTGAACCGGTGCTAGCTCTAGAGTTCTCTTACCACATTCCATTATCTAACATATAGTTTGTCCCGGTACAGTCTTACATTGGCTTGAGAGATGTACTTTCATTTGATCTGAAAAAAGCTGCTTAGCTTGTTGTGTGCCGTAAAGGAGCTCAGACCACGTCAGTATGACACTGTAATTTTCAAATATGTGAAAAGAGAGATCAAAACCGCTGATCCTATAACAAAATCAGCAATCATCTAACACAGGAATGAACTTCGTTTGTGTGAAGTTAAAACTAGTCTGTTTTATCTGCTGCATGAAAGTTACGATGTCGGGTATGATATGGACTTGGTTATCGCCTTGCTTTAATTGTTTTTATCATTTTGAGGTATGCTGCTAAACAAACAATACTTGTTTCACTGTTTTACTCATTAAATGCCTATATACATTACTAAATACATTTGGTACTATTTGTTTGAATTATCTTTCGAGAAAAGCTCCTCTTGAAATTAGCGGTTTTCTTTACAGAATAAAAATGACCTAACCACGTGTCTGCACTGATATTTCACTTTAGGTTTTATCCGGGTGTCCATTGATTCCAAAAAACCGTTCATTTTAAAATCGATTATATTTATGAAAAGTCATTTTGCCCTTTCGAAGGCCTTCGACGTTCAATAACTGCAGAATTATTTTGATATTCTCACCTGGTTCACATGTTCCCACTTCTTCAGACCAGTGACCAGAAGAACATGTCAGTGTTTCATTTCCGGATAAAGTGAAATTTTTACTACAAGTTACGGTCAGACTTTTTCCATGAAAGACATATCCTGTTGTCGACAATGAACCATTCGTTGGTGCTATCAGACCTGAGCAATCTGTAAATGTATATCAATAAAATCTCTTTGAAAGACGTGTTATTTAAACTCATTAAACACTTCCCCATGATCTATTGTTTATTTCTTTGGGTACATTATGTATATGGTGTCAGAGATCACGTTTGCTTTGATGGCAAAATCATGGAGTGCAGAACAGGAGTATATACGGATTACGTTGCGCCTTATAAGTTGACATGACAAAACCATACAGCACGTTTTCCATAAAAGACACACTCATTCTAACTAAATATTTTATCCTGACTTCTCTCGTCATTTTTCTTTTGCTGTCTCTAAAGAATTTATATTATTCTACAAAATATTGTACCGACAAACAGGAATGTTGATTTTTATCTGTGACACTTCACCCTACAATAATTGTTGATTTATTTGATAGTCTCACCTGGTTCACATATTCCGACTTTCCCGGTCCAGTTACCTGAAACACAGTCAAGTGTGCTACTTCCCGATAATGTAAAATGCTCATCACAAGACACGTTTAACCTTCCAAGATGAGGGATGTCACTTGTTGACGACAATGAACCATTCACTGGTGGGTTAAGGGGTGCACAGTCTGAAAAAAGTTATTTTTCAATAACAACTTCTTGGAAAACTTGTTTGAGATTAAAAGGAAACAAATCTATGTTAAAATCTAAAACCACTCAAAAGGTGACAAGATTGCAGTCTCAACAACAGACAAAACAAAACCGAAGCTGCTAATAAAACGGTTATTGCGATACAGTGGGCAAGTCCATTTTGTCGGGACTGAACCGGTGCTAGCTCTAGAGTTCTCTTACCACATTCCATTATCTAACATATAGTTTGTCCCGGTACAGTCTTACATTGGCTTGAGAGATGTACTTTCATTTGATCTGAAAAAAGCTGCTTAGCTTGTTGTGTGCCGTAAAGGAGCTCAGACCACGTCAGTATGACACTGTAATTTTCAAATATGTGAAAAGAGAGATCAAAACCGCTGATCCTATAACAAAATCAGCAATCATGTAACACAGGAATGAACTTCGTTTGTGTGAAGTTAAAACTAGTCTGTTTTATCTGCTGCATGAAAGTTACGATGTCGGGTATGATATGGACTTAGTTATCGCCTTGCTTTAATTGTTTTTATCATTTTGAGGTATGCTGCTAAACAAACAATACTTGTTTCACTGTTTTACTCATTAAATGCCTATATACATTACTAAATACATTTGGTACTATTTGTTTGAATTATCTTTCGAGAAAAGCTCCTCTTGAAATTAGCGGTTTTCTTTACAGAATGAAAATGACCTAACCACGTGTCTGCACTGATATTTCACTTTAGTTTTTATCCGGGTGTCCATTGATTCCAAAAAACCGTTCATTTTAAAATCGATTATATTTATGAAAAGTCATTTTGCCCTTTCGAAGGCCTTCGACGTTCAATAACTGCAGAATTATTTTGATCTTCTCACCTGGTTCACATGTTCCCACTTCTTCAGACCAGTGACCAGAAGAACATGTCAGTGTTTCATTTCCGGATAAAGTGAAATTTTTACTACAAGTTACGGTCAGACTTTCTCCATGAGAGACATATCCTGTTGTCGACAATGAACCATTCGTTGGTGCTATCAGACCTGAGCAATCTGTAAATGTATATCAATAAAATCTCTTGGAAAGACGTGTTATTTAAACTCATTAAACACTTCCCCATGATCTATTGTTTATTTCTTTGGGTACATTATATATATGGTGTCAGAGATCACGTTTGCTTTGATGGCAAAATCATGGAGTGCAGAACAGGAGTATATACGGATTACGATGCGCCTTATATGCTGTCAAAGTTTGAAAATACACTTTTCTCCAAATTAGTTCAGTCTGGCTGATTCCAACAGCAACATCAGCAGGTATTTAATACTTACCGCTGATCTTAAACAGGTTTCCTTTCGCCTCATTCAAAGATTCAATCAGAAATAATATACTCTTTTAATCAATGTATGATTGTAAAATCACTCATTTCGGGCAGCCAAATGGAAAAGCATTATCTACAGTAATTTCATTTTAAGAGACTAAAAGAAAAAAGGATACATGCTACTGAGTTTCAACCATTTATGTTTAGATTAAATTTGTCGTTTGCTGAGGTCTCGCAAATAATGAAAATGGACTTGCATCCATATGCCACTGTTACATAAGAAAATATCAGGCAAAGATCACAATCACCACAGAGTAAAAATGGACCAAGACAGAGGAAGAAGACAGATACATGCATGACAAAACCATACAGCACGTTTTCATGAAAGACTCACTCATTCTAACTAAATATTTTATCCTGACTTCTCTCGTCATTTTTCTTTTGCTGTCTCCGATGAATTTATATTATTCTATAAAATATTGTACCGACAAACAGGAATGTTGATTTTTATCTGTGACACTTCACCCTACAATAATTGCTGATTGATTTGATATTCTCACCTGGTTCACATATTCCGACTTTCCCGGACCAGTTACCAGAAACACAGTCAAGTGTGCTACTTCCCGATAATGTAAAATGCTCATCACAAGACACGTTTAACCTTCCAAGATGAGGGATGTTACTTGTTGACGACAATGAACCATTCACTGGTGGGTTAAGGGGTGCACAGTCTGAAAAAAGTTATTTTTCAATAACAACTTCTTGGAAAACTTGTTTGAGATTAAAAGGAAACAAATCTATGTTAAAATCTAAAACCACTCAAAAGGTGACAAGATTGCAGTCTCAACAACAGACAAAACAAAACCGAAGCTGCTAATAAAACGGTTATTGCGATACAGTGGGCAAGTCCATTTTGTCGGTGACTGAACCGGTGCTAGCTCTAGAGTTCTCTTACCACATTCCATTATCTAACATATAGTTTGTCCCGGTACAGTCTTTAATTGGCTTGCGAGATGTACTTTCATTTGATCTGAAAAAGCTGCTTAGCTTGTTGTGTGCCGTAAAGGAGCTCAGACCACGTCAGTATGACACTGTAATTTTCAAATATGTGAAAAGAGAGATCAAAACCGCTGATCCTATAACAAAATCAGCAATCATCTAACACAGGAATGAACTTCGTTTGTGTGAAGTTAAAACTAGTCTGTTTTATCTGCTGCATGAAAGGTACGATGTCGGGTATGATATGGACTTAGTTATCGCCCTGCGTAATTGTTTTTATCATTTTGAGGTATGCTGCTAAACAAACCATACTTGTTTCACTGTTTTACTCATTAAATGCCTGTATACATTACTAGATACAATTGGTACTATTTGTTTGAATTATCTTTCGAGAAAAGCTCCTCATGAAATTAGCGGTTTTCTTTACAGAATAAAAATGACCTAACCACGTGTCTGCACTGATATTTCACTTTAGGTTTTATCCGGGTGTCCATTGATTCCAAAAAACCGTTCATTTTAAAATCGATTATATTTATGAAAAGTCATTTTGCCCTTTCGAAGGCCTTCGAAGTTCAATAACTGCAGAATTATTTTGATATTCTCACCTGGTTCACATGTTCCCACTTCTTCAGACCAGTGACCAGAAGAACATGTCAGTGTTTCATTTCCGGATAAAGTGAAATTTTTACTACAAGTTACGGTCAGACTTTTTCCATGAAAGACATATCCTGTTGTCGACAATGAACCATTCGTTGGTGCTATCAGACCTGAGCAATCTGTAAATGTATATCAATAAAATCTCTTTGAAAGACGTGTTATTTAAACTCATTAAACACTTCCCCATGATCTATTGTTTATTTCTTTGGGTACATTATATATTTGGTTTCAGAGATCACGCTTGTTTTGACGGCAAAATCATGGAGTGCAGAACAGGAGTATATACGGATTACGATGCGCCTTATATGCTGTCAAAGTTTGAAAATACACTTTTTTCCAAATAAGTTTAGTGTGGCTGATTCCAACAGCAACATCAGCAGATATTTAATACTTACCGCTGATCTGATACAGGTTTCCTTTCGCCTCATTCAAAGATTCAATCAAAAATAATATAGTCTTTTAATCAATATCTTGTATGATTGTAAAATCATTCATTTCGGACAGCCAAATGGAAAAGTATTATCTCCAGTAATTTCATTTTAAGAGACTTAAAGCAAAAAGGATACATGCTACTGAGTTTCAACCATTTATGTTTAGATTAAATTTGTCGTTTGCTGAGTTCTCGCAAATAATAAAAATGGACTTGCATCCATATGCCACTGATACATAAGAAAATATCAGGCAAAGATCAAAATCACCACAGAGTAAAATTGACAAAGGCAGAGGATTAAGACAGATACATGCATGACAAAACCATACAGCACGTTTTCCATAAAAGACACACTCATTCTAACTAAATATTTTATCTTGACTTCTCTCGTCATTTTTCTTTTGCTGTCTCCAAAGAATTTATATTATTCTATAAAATATTGTACCGACAAACAGGAATGTTGATTTTTATCTGTGACACTTCACCCTACAATAATTGCTGATTTATTTGATATTCTCACCTGGTTCACATATTCCGACTTTCCCGGACCAGTTACCAGAAACACAGTCAAGTGTGCTACTTCCCGATAATGTAAAATGCTCATCACAAGACACGTTTAACCTTCCAAGATGAGGGATGTTACTTGTTGACGACAATGAACCATTCACTGGTGGGTTAAGGGGTGCACAGTCTGAAAAAAGTTATTTTTCAATAACAACTTCTTGGAAAACTTGTTTGAGATTAAAAGGAAACAAATCTAAAATCTAAAACCACTCAAAAGATGACAAGATTGCAGTCTCAACAACAGACAAAACAAAACCGAAGCTGCTAATAAAACGGTAATTGCGATACAGTGGGCAAGTCCTTTTTGTCGGTGACTGAACCGGTCCTAGCTCTAGACTTCTCTTACCACATTCCATTATCTAACATATAGTTTGTCCCGGTACAGTCTTTAATTGGCTTGAGAGATGTACTTTCATTTGATCTGGAAAAAGCTGCTTAGCTTGTTGTGTGCCGTAAAGGAGCTCAGACCACGTCAGTATGACACTGTAATTTTCAAATATGTGAAAAGAGAGATCAAAACCGCTGATCCTATAACAAAATCAGCAACCATCTAACACAGGAATGAACTTCGTTTGTGTGAAGTTAAAACTAGTCTGTTTTATCTGCTGCATGAAAGTTACGATGTCGGGTATGATATGGACTTAGTTATCGCCTTGCTTTAATTGTTTTTATCATTTTGAGGTATGCTGTTAAAAAACAATACTTGTTTCACTGTTTTACTCATTAAATGCCTATATACATACGCTTGCATTTAAATGCTTTTGCGATGATCAAGCAAGGAGCGCGCCTCAGATTTCGGTCATTCGGTCCACCTCCGTTTATCTCGCGATAAACTGGTCCCAAGTTGGCCAATAATCAAAAGATATGACTACTTATTAGGTAGAGAACCAATCTACCTAGGCGACGTCAGGAAGGATTTTCATTGGCCAAGTTGATCACATGATACCGCTCGGCAACGCGGCTATTTTTCATTCGGCCATCGGGAACATTTCGTCGCTTCAAAAAGGACTTATTGATTTAAATAGGTTGTTTATCAGCTGAAAAGAACAGAAATCATTTGAACTAGGCCTGTACGTTATAGGCAGTCTCAGTCGAGAGTGCGCAGCGATCTAATTTATGAAATATTCAGGAAATCGAAGAGGAATCCTGCAAAACTGCAATAAACCATTAATCACTACCTGTATGATTGTGAGAGATATGAGAGAGAAAGGAAGGAGATGGAAGAAGATATAGAAAGAATATTAACCACACATGGACTACAGCACATTCCAGACATCAACATAAAAGTCATGACGGGGAATCTGGAAGAGGCGCCCAAAACAGCAAATATGGAGTTAAGAAATACTCTTGCCCAGTTTAATTCCAAAACTAAAAGGCTTAAAAAAATTAATAATAAAACATACAATTGTAATAACTTGCTCGAAGGCCTTCTTAACGAAGTGAATAGTACCTAGTGGAAGCAGTTGTATCACAGAAGCACCAAGAGTCCATTGGCAGTGTGATATTGCCTACTGAATAAACAACAACAACAACAACTCGAGAGAGGGTGTAGCAGTATACGAAGAAAGAGAGAAAGAAAGGAAAATGCATCAGTACTGGTGCTCTTATCCTATCCGTTTCGTACCCCAGGAGGTCCGCTGTTCAGTCACGATAGTGTATCGCTTGAACTAGTCTTCGGTCAAACTGAATGGTACCCTGGTCATTCATACCAAACCCTGTACGTTTGATATGACTGATTTCAGATTTGAGCCGCGACACGACAAAACCAACAAGGAAGTGTCTCCTGGTACGGTACCGTATCCCTAGCTAGACCCTGGGTCTCCAGGTATGGAACCGTACCCCGAGACTCTGGGTTACCAGGTACGAAACTGACCTGGAGACAGCCCTATGAGGATTGACTCCGGGTACGGCAGTAAGTTTTCAATACTATGTTTTAAGTAGTTTTACCCATTTAGAATATAGTTCATCCAGCAATATTTTTACTCCTTGTAAAAATTTCATTAAAGACAGGAGTGGTACTATATAATGAGGATTAACTTCTACATTGTCATTCTCTCTCTGGATCACATAGTATCAACTTCTCCAGTCAGCCAATGAAATTATTACAACTGGTAATTCTGGTCCACTGATTGATTGAATAAATTTTCACACCTTTACCTGTACAGGTATCATAAGCTGTTGCTGGGAACCAGACCCCCCGGCAGAGATGTCCTGCCTTTAAGTCGCCCTTTCTAGGGAAAATTATAACGTAAGATAGTCATTTGCGTTATTCTGACTGATGTACATGTACATAAACTGCGAAAAACACGGCCGAGATGTCGTATTTGATCGCCCGCTAATTGCTCACCGACAATGACTTCTGAAGAGTGCAAACAACTATCATCTCATTATAATCTGTATAAATATTTATTGAAAAGCATCCATCTTTTAATAATTCTGCGATAACCAATGTAGACCCAAAGCAGACGCCTACAAAACGCATGCAGCGTTCTTGAATATAGGCCTACCTTTCGGGGCAATGAAATACTGTTTTTCAAACGGGTTTAACACATCATGTCATATGCGCCAAGTAAACTTCTCCAAGTGTTGTACGTTGCACAGCTCAATCAAAATGACACTGAGAATTTAATTGTGTGCTTATGAAGGTTATTATCACTTCAACAGACATCGCACTGACGGAATCAGGACAACTCGGACCAAAGACAACTTGCCCCACGAAAATCTCGGCCCAGGACCCGCCTCATATTTTTTTTAACTTACCACAAGTCGGCTCATTCCATATCATAAACTTGCCAGAAGTCAACTCGCATCAATTTATAAAAACTCGGCCCAGATTTATCATGAGTATCTTGCTGTTTAATTTTTAGATGCCACTGAAAATGTACCGTCTGATTTCATGTATATGCACTGACAAAATAACAGTCCCTGACACACAACTTGAAAGGATTTACGGTAATTACGAGTGTCTTTGTAAATTTGGTTTTAGCTCCCCCGCCACCCCCTCACCCCTAAAAAAATAATCACAAACGTTACAGAAAGACATATAATTGATTTAATGCACCTCAGCGGAACGTATCCATAGCCGCAGTCCGTCCAATGAATAAAAACTGTTACGCATTGTTTCATTTTATTATTATTTTGGATAAAAAAAGGTGTGAAAAACAATTATTGGTGTGAGTGCGAAAACGTCATGTTATTTTTTATGCAAAATAAACACATTGTTTTGATCGCATTATCAATAGTTATTTTCCCTAGCAAGATGACGCATAGATGGCGACTAAATGAAATTGTTACAAGGAGTAATTTTATTGCTGGGTTAACTATATATCCAAAGGGTAAAACGACTGAATAGATAGTGTTGAAAACTTACTGCAGTACCCGGAGCCAATCCTCATAGGACTGTCTCCGGGTACGGTTCCGTACCTGGAGACCCAGAGTCTCGGGGTTTGGTTCCGTACCTGGAGACCTAGGGTCTAGGGATACGGTACCGTACCAGGAGACACTTCCAACCAACAAAGGGGACTAAGATGAGCCTCGGCATTCGCCCGGTCTGATCAGATTCGCTGTCCGCATGAAGCCTGCTTACACGGGCTGCTTACATTTAGCTACCATTTAGGCACACGGCGAAGACTCCGATGAGACCTGAAGACTGGGTTGATGCTGATTTAAGTCTGCGCTGCACGCACAACAGGGATAAAGACTAATGATAAAGCCAAAATTCAGAATTTAACATTAGGGTATGGGCATTTTCTTCCAGACTTCAGGGGCCCAGCCCAAAGTTGAGAGGCTATGGGCAACTGAGCCCCTGTTAGTCTTTATCCCTGCACACCCACTTTGTTGGTTTCCTCTACATGTTCCTGGTTAGGCCAGTTTCTTAAAATTTGTTTCATTTATCCTGAGCTGGGCCGGGTAGTGCAGTCAGTAGGGCGTGTGACTTATAAGCCAGAGGTCCTGGGTTTGATACCCATTCCGGCCATTTGCTTTCATTTCTCCTTCTGCTGATTCAAGAAGGGCAGTTATCAGTTACTGGTAAAAGAGGAGCATTTAGTAATGGTTAACGGCTTAGGCGGTCTAAGCCTGCCCAGGAATAGTGATGTTAGGTTAACTGACCGTCCCGACATGACCATAGCTGTTTACCGTGGACGTTAAGCACTAAATCAGTCAAAAAATCACCCCCTACAAAACCAAAACAATTTTTTATGCCCCCGCCATTAAAAATGGGGGGGGGGCATATAGTATCACCGCTGTCCGTACGTAGCGTACGTACGTACGTACGAAATGGTTTCCGTTCAATATCTTTTGAAAGCATTGGTGTATTGAATTCATATTTCATACACAGCTATATAATCATAAAATACAGGTCAAGTTCGATGTTGGGTAAAATCCGTCGATTATTGTGGGAGTTATGGCCCTTTTTCAACTTTATTTTGTATGAAAAAATGGTTTCCATTCGATATCTTTTGAAAGCATTGGTGTATTGAATTCATATTTTATACACAGGTATATAATCATAAAACACAGGTCGAGTTCAATGTTGGGCAAAATCCATTGATTATTGTGGGAGTTATGGCCCTTTTTCGGCTTCATTTTGTATGAAAAACTGGTTTCCGTTCGATACCTTTTGAAAGCATTGGTGTATTGAATTCATATTTTATACACAGGTATATTATCATAAAATACAGGTCAAGTTCGATGTTGGCCAAAATCCGTCGATTATTGTGGGAGTTATGGTCCTTTTTCAACTTCATTGCATACAATAATGGTTTCCGTTTGTTAGTTTTTGAAAAGTTACTTGTTTCTGGGCTATTTCTTTTGGAAAATTGCATGGCATTCATTTCTGCGATGAGATACAGAATGTCATCACATATCAGTCATGACACCCCCCTTCCAAGCCCCCCTCCCCCCCACACTTCTCTTGATCCAAGAACCACAATACATCTGACCAAGGAAAACAATAAAACATGTACCACAGGAGTCTGCCTTTGTGAACCTAGTTATGCTACAAGTGCAAGTACCTTAAACAATGCGCCATCTTACTTAGGGCACTAGCCGGAGGCATCCGTGTCGTATGAACACATTTCTAGTTTTTTTTCAGATTTGGATTCTTTGTCCAAATTCACCTACTTGAGAGCTCAAAATTAGGTTTGTAAGGTTTTTGCTAAATAGAAATTATTCTTCACACAATCAAATGTTGAGTGTATCATATGCTATACATCTGTGTACATGGTGGCTGTTTGAGATTTCACCTCTTTTTATCAGTCAAGCATAATGTTTTAGTCTGAGTATAAGATAATAATGCATCTGTTAAACAGAAAATGTCAATCAGAAGCATAAAAGAATGACAATATATTACTTATATGTGTTTTGAAGTGCACCCTTTTTACCAAGGCCCATGGGGTCTTCATTTCTAGGTAACTGGGATGCAAACTGGGTTAACTGGGATATGCTTCATTCGCACAGTTGGTACTTGTCTGACTCACTCTACAGTGTAGAAAAATTGCCATCAGAGGAGATGGCAAATCCCCCAAGTGTAAGTAAGTGGTTAGGCGCTTCAGACCTTGGATCATAGACTCACAGATCATTCGAGTCTCACTGGACCGTAGATTTTGTCTCTATTTAAATGGCACTTCCGTGTTCAAATGATAACCCTGAGTTGATCTTGGCCTTTTTATAGATAACTCATAAGTCAAACGTGTGCTTCCTAATGCTTGAGATATTTCTGCAATTTAATGAGATATCTCTGAATTTGTTGAAACCTTTGGTATAAAAGTTTGTATGTACAGTCAAATAAATGGCTGCATGAAGTTTATTGAGTAACAGAGGTCAGTATCAGTTTTTTTTATCACGGTCACTCATATTTTACCAACTTCAAATTTTCCTGATAACCAATATAGCTGTCATGCACATATAGTTAATAAGCTTCCACAATCAAATGACCCATGACACTGAAACTTGGTACATGTACACATCATTTGAAATTAATATACTTTCGGGTTTGTTCAAATGGTGACCCTAGGTTGACCTTTGACATTTTTACTTAGGTGAGCTATTCAGGTGTTTTTGGTACATGTTACATGTACATGCATTTGCATGCACTGTAAAAATGAATCACTGAAAAATCATTTTTCATTTTATACATTTTAGGAGATTTTAACTGTAATCCGGCACATCTGATTGGGAGACAAGTCACAGCCTAAGAAGACTTAGATATTTGTATTGGTTGGTTCATACACATTGGTGTTTGTCAGTGATTAACTCAGCAATCATCAATTCTGTATATTATTTTGAGCTTGCCATACAAGATTTCAACAACTTCGACAAAGTCACCAAGAAGAAAAAATGAAAATGCTACATACTGGTTTGAGTTATCTGGTGTTAAGGAAGCCTTATATATAAAGATTTAATAGGAAGGTATGTACAATTATTTTTTATTTCTCCCCCCGAAGGGGTCGGAGACATATTGTTTTTGCCCTGGTCGTCTGTCTGACAGTCCGTCCGTCCATCTGTCACAAGTCGTGTCCGCTTAATAACTCTGTAACCGACTGAGGTAATTTGACGAAACTTAATAGCACAAATATAAAGCATCATCAGACGACGTGCAAGGAGCAAGACCCGTAACTCCACCTACATTTTTACGGAATTATGCCCCTTTGAAAATTTAATTATGGAAATCATGTCCGCTCAATAACCCAGTAACCGATTGAGATAATTTCACAAAACTTGGTACAAATATAAAACATGATAAGACGATGTGCAGAGAGCAAGATCCTTACCCTACTTACAATTTTTACGGAATTATGCCTCTTTGAAAACTTTAGTATGGAAATCGTGTCCGCTCAATAACTCTGTAACAGATTGAAATAATTTATCGAAACTTGGTACAAATATAAAGCATCATTAAACGAGGTGCAGAGAGCAAGACCCGTAACTCCGCCTACATTTTTTACGGAATTATGCCACTTTAAAAATTTTAGTATGGAAATCGTGTCCGCTCAATAACTCTGTAACCGATTGAGATAATTTCACAAAACTTAGTATAAATACATGTATAAAGCATCATCAGACGACGTGCAGAGAGCAAGACTCGTAACTCCACCTATATTTTTTTTTTGGAATTATGCCCCTTTGTAAATTTAGGTATGGAAATTATGTCCGCTCCATAACTCTACAACTGTACGAGATATTTTCATGAAACTTGGTACAAATATAGAGCATCATCAGAGGATGTGTGGAGAGCAAGACCTGTTACTCTACCTACATTTTTTACAGAATTATGCCCCACATCCATCTACATTTTTCACAGACTTATGCACCTTTTAATTTTAAGTTGGCGACTGTATCCACCCTTGTAACTTTTCAGTATGGAGATCTTGATCCATCTATAACATTAAAACCACGAGAGTTGGTACAAATATAAGAACATGGTTAGTTGATGTTTAGAGAATAAGAACCATAACTTCATCTACATTCCTGGTGATGGGGGATGGGGTGGGGACATCTGTTTTTGTTTCAAAAACAAACATCTAGTTATTTTATTATTTTTTTCTTCAGCAAACCTGGCCCAAAGGACCTTAGTGAACTATATTATCACATCAAAGCATCAAGTGGGCATTGTCCGTCGTGCAGCACACATTGTGTGTCAACGATTGAAAACAACTTCTCAGATAACTTCTTCTCTAAAACCACTGCACCAATGGTTGTCATATTCCACATGGAGCATGACCTGACTGCACAGTTTCATAATTATAAAATTCAGTCAGCTTGAGAATCAAAGATGGCTGCCCTTGCAAAAATAGCAAATATAACAAACTCAACTTCTTCTTCAGATACTTTTGGAATAATATTACCGTAATCGACCATTTACCGTACATGAGCCTAAACCCGCACACCATAGCCATTTCCGAAAAAAAAAACTGCACAAGCGCGCACTGCTTTTCCTTTTGAAACTCTCACAAAACCTTACAACCTATCATTACTGTTTCAACAGCGAACTCAAGGCTTGAGTATTATTTTCTGCCCCATAGAAAATATAAACTCACAGTATTTCCAGTCCTACTCCATGTTGTCTCTTTCCAGTCACCCTGCATTTTAGTGTTCAGAGTGTGCGGTTATTAGATACATTTTTAATCACCCCTTTTTTGTTGCAATTTTGAAAAAGTTAAGGGCACGGTGCGGTTAATGGCAGGGATCTCCTCAGACCATTAAGGCATGTCGCTTGCAACATGCCTTCCTCTTCAAATTACCTTTACAACATGCCTTAATTTCTTATGAAAAATTATGGAAGTGCTATTATTTTCATTTCTTAGCCAGTTAATTTGGTTTAAACAATATCTATTCAATGTAAATTACATAATTACAAGAAAAGTACAATATAACATGGTACAGGATCTGACGGTAAGCGAAACGCTTGTATTAAAGTCATCTCCTGCGCTTGTATTAAAGTCATCTCCTGGTAGTAAATTTGTTTTAAATGCATCAAGGATCATCAATGAATATTTATAATGTGAATTTAGGCTAATTTTGACAGAACAGGTGCAATATAAGAGCTCACTTTTCCATCCATCCGTACGTACATCCATCCGTCAACAATTACGTCAACCCTAGCGTTCAAGTCAATTTCTCACAAACTATGATACCTACAATCATAAAGCTTGATTTAAAGTTTCTTATCTAGAAGTTCTCAAGGGCTGTTGCACTTATTTTCAACCTTGACCTATATTTTGCCTCGGCTGACTTAGAAAAATTTAACATCAAAATTACATTGACACTGGCGTTTAAGTCAATGTCTCACAAACATGACCTATACCCATATTTTACACTCTGCTGACTTTACATCAAAATTTTACATCAAAATTACATCAACGCTACTGTCGACCCTAGGGTTTAAGACAATTTCTCACGAACTATGACACCTACAATCGCAAACCTGGTATAAAGTTTCTTCTTAGAATGTTCTTGAGGGCTGTTGCAATTATTTTTACCCTTGACCGATGATTTAAGCTCTGCTGACTTAGTAAAATTTTACATCTAAATTATGTTGACCCTAGTGTTTAAGTCCATTTATTGCAAAGTATGATACCTACAATCATCAAACCTGGCATAAATTTCTTCTTAGAATAATCTTGAGGGCTGCTGCACTTTTTTTACCCTTGACCTGTATTCGATGCTCTGCTTAGTAAAATTTAATATCAAAATTACATTGACCCTGGCATTTATATTTAAAGAGTAACTACACTTCAGGAACTGACTGAATCAGATCCCAAGCTCTTTCCCCAACATCAAAGGGAAAGATTGACAAAGACATCCCAACAAACAATAAATTACAAGTGATAAGCCGAGTCAGCAGCTCTTTCCCAAATAGATGGCAACTCAGCTATCTTTATTGAACTAAATAATTTAGACCAACAGACGGGTTACAACGGACTAAGCAAATTATATGAAAAACATTTAACAATTATTTTTACCTATTTTCTATTTTTATGATAGAAGGAATAAACTAAGAACACAATAAATTAAACAGCACCGAACATGAAACAAATGCAACCGCAACAAAAGTACCGCCTTGGGACGGTCAGTAATAACTACTGGGGGGTTTAAACCGGTTTTACTGGGCCCAAATTTTCACCCTCACCCTCCACTGCGGAGTCTATTTCTCACAAATTTCAATACCTACAGGGACCATGAAAATAAGTTCAGCCAAGGGTAGCTCTACTGCAGCCATCCAGGGTTAAAATCTATATAAAGTAACCTCTAGGGACCAAGGAAAGATTTCCAGCAAGGCAGGGTGAAAAAGCCATCAGGGTTCAAGCCTTTTAAGTTCTACTGTATTTGGCTTCTATTTGGCATGGAGCATCAGTGGGACATTGGCTTTTATATGCCCGTTTTGAAAAAATCGACATATTATGTCATGGCACTGTCCGTCCATCTGTCTGTCTGTCCATCAACATTCCTGTGTGCGCCGTAACTCAGTAACCCTTAGAGATATCTTCATGAAATTTTGTTATAATATGTATTAGGTTGGGGCAATGTGTTGCATACAAGAATAATTGCCCCCTCTTTCTTAGTTTCAAAGTTATGCCCCTTTGATGCTTTGTTCATGCCTAGTCCTCTGCGCGCCCAAACTAGATAACCGTTTGGGATATCTTGCTGAAACTTTATAGCAATGTGTATGAAGTACCAGGAATGTGTTGCATATAAAAATGGTTGCTCTCCCTTACTTTGTTTAAGAGTTACATCCCTTTGATTAGTTTTTATAGGCTGTTTTGTCTACACTTATCTTGTGCATACCATAACTTGGTAACCATTTGGAATATTTTGAAGAAACTGTCAATGTGCATGATCACAAGATTTTGGAGTGACTTCCCTTTGATAAGTAGTTTTTGGTGCCCATTAACTCCATAACCCCTTAACCCTCTGAAATGAAACTTTCTAGAAGTGTGTATGATAATGGGGCTATGTATCACGAGCAAGAACCACAACTCTGGCTTACTTACTGAATTATTTGCCCTTGCATAAATTTCCCATTTACAGCTGTAACTCCTTAACTTTTTGAAATATTCTAACGAAACATAATGGTGATATTTATATTGTCAAGGGAATTTATTTGGACCTAGAATATCTCAAGTTTATTATTTATCTCCCTTGTTCTACTTGGGCATTTCTCAACTTCTAAGCAGCTTCACCTTGGAAGATGATTTTTGGTACACTAATAGTATTTGATGAGTTAAATGTTTGAAAAATGTTGCAGTCATTAATTACAAAACTGTTTCCCCTGTTTGTCTGTGTGTCCATCATTTTGATAACAATCTTGTTAATTCTGTAACTCCTTTATGAAACTAAAACAGGCTTATTATTGGCTGCTTGCGAAGCTCTTGTTAAAATTATAAAAACAAAACAAAAAACTATAGAGGATGTTGTTGATGTTTAGTGACTTTACGTCCATGATAAACAGCTATGGTCATGACGGGACGGTCAGTTACCCTTACCGCTTTATTTCTGGGTAGGCATAGACTAACATGTAGAACTAAGTGCAAATACTTTCCGAAGTAACTGACAACTGTCCTTCTCGAATCAAGGGAAGGAGAAACAAAAGTATTTGACTGGGCCGGTTACCGAACCCGAGACCTCTGGTCTAGAGTCTGATGCGCCACTGACTGCGCCACACAGCCTTGCGTCTATAGAGGAATTAGGTCACAATTATCTACTTAGATCTAACAAGTTTGATTTTGCTCAAATGCCAATATCTCAAGCATACATAGATAGATTTTTGTCAGATTTGTTCAAGATGGTCCATGAATGGAGGCTTTTTTTCCAGTTAATGTAATTGGACCATCCAAGATGCTCACCAAGGGCCATATCTAAAAATAGCAAAAGCATGGAAATGGCAATATCTTGGCAAGTCCTGGAAGGAATTGGAACATTCTGTCAGAATGATATTTGCATGAAGCAAATTTCATTTTTTTGCATCCGATGGCCGCCATTTATCAATACTAAAAAACAAAAAAACAAGCAAAAAAAAAACACAAAAAAAAAAACACAAACAAACATGAAAACGACAATATCTCAATAATCATTGAACAAGCTTTGTTCAAATTTGTGTCAGAATGATCCATGCATGTAGTTCTTTCAAACTTCTCCAGAATAAAAAAGGCCGATCGCCTTGAGCATTGGTATGTAGCATTGGGTACTCGAGTACTACAAAAGTAGATCAAAGGATGACCTTGTGTTGACGCTGACCTTTTACGGCAAGGTAAAAGTTACCTTTTTGATGCAGTAATATGGGACAATGCTAGAACATAAAAATTAATGATAAATATTGAAATTTTGGCCTAAACATCGGTATATACATCCATCTTAAGAAGTAGCCATATCAAGTGGTTGGGAACGCACGTATATAGGTAGCACCTATTTAATTCTGATTATTTGTAATGAGTTTCGTGAAATTATCTCAATCGGTTACAGAGTTATTGAACGGAACCGATTTCCATACTAAAATTTGAAAGGGGCATAATTCCAAATAAAAATGTAGGTGGAGCTACGGTTCTTGTTCTCTGTACGTCGTCTGATAATGTTTAACATTTATACCAGGTTTCGAGAAATTATCTCAGTTGGTTACAGAGTTATTGAGCGGACACCATTTCCATACTAAAATTTTCAAAGGGGGATAATTCCGTAAAAAATGTAGACAGAGTTACGTTCTTGTTCTCTGCAAATCCTCTTATCATGCTCTATATTTGAAAAAAAATATCTTATACAGTTTTAGAGTTATGGATCGGACACAATTTCCATACTAGAATTTACAAAGGGGCATAATGCCACAGAAAATGTAGGTGGCTTTACGTGTCTTGCTCAGTGCACGTTGT
Source organism: Ctena decussata (assembly GCA_963989385.1). Lineage (NCBI taxonomy): Eukaryota > Metazoa > Mollusca > Bivalvia > Lucinida > Lucinidae > Ctena > Ctena decussata. The sequence continues at coordinate 38,360,416 of OZ022504.1, read as the reverse complement.
TTGATGATGCTTTATATTTGTACCAAGTTTCGTGATATTATCTCAGTTGGTTACAGTGTTATTGAGCGGACACGATTTCCAAACTAACATTATCAAAGGGCATAATTCCGTAAAAGTGTAGGTGGAGTTATGGTTATTGTTCTCTGCACGTCGTCTGATGAGGCTCTATATTTGTTCCAAGTTTTGTGAAATTATCTCAATCGGTTAGACAGTTCTTGAGCGGACACGATTTCAATACTAGAATTTTCAAAGGGGCATAATTCCGTAAAAAATTAGGTGGAGTTATAACTCTTGTTCTCTGCACGTCGTCTGATGATGCCTTATATTTGTACCAAGTTTGGTGAAATTATCTCAATCGGTTACAGAGTTATACTGCGGACACGATTTGTGACAGGCGGGCAGACGGACAGACGGACAGACGACCAGGGCAAAAACAATATGTCTTCGACCCGATCTTGGGGGAGATATAATATCGGTGTTTTCATATATTTGATACATGTTTGATGAGCTGCGTATAACGGACTTTTCATGCAGTGTATACATCTCAGTAAAACAAATCAAATCATAGGGTCATATTTTTAACACCGCTTCCTTTATCCTATCAACCCACCACATGTTTACAATCTATAATAAGGCAGCTTTTGTACGAGCAAAATTTTTATGACAAAGTAGGTTTGCCACAGAAAAATTTGTTCGTGTAAATGCCAAAATATGACGATGTTTCTTTGACAAATATATATGGTAAAGTTACTTCGATGAATTAAATGTGTCCATGTAAACGGAGAACTTTGTGAAAGATTATGTAACAAAGAACTTTGCTATAAGCGTGGAAAATGTGACAAAGATTTTGTTTCATTGCTGCAGGTAACTTTGACGAATAATATTTGGTCGTGTGAACACTGCAGCAAATATGTCATTGCCAAAGTTTATGTGACAAAGATTCTATGGCACATTTTCTCTAACAAATAATTTGCTCCGTGTAAACGCAAACTGTTTGTCATACTTTCTTTATTAAAGTTTCAAAACATAGAAACTATGCTCGTGTTAACGCGGCCTTAAACAGTATATCAGGACTCAAATGTTATGACTTTCCGCAGAAAAGAATGCGAAAGGTTCATTAATATATAGCACGTATGAACTAATGATTTAGATGATTAAATGTTACGCCTGAAATGAAGTAGTTGGAAACGAACTTACTTGTAGTTGATGCAAGCGGTGACGTTTTTGTCGCCTGGGTCACACTTGTGATTTCAAACCCCTTGTTTGTTGTAGAAGTATTAACTGACGTTGTTGTTAAAATTGACGTAGGGTGCAGCTTGCCGAGAGGTGGCTGAGGAGTTGGTTCTGTAGTTTGAACTAAAACTGATGAGTATTTAACTGTTGGCGATGTTGATGAAGATACGACCGCTTGAGTAGCTGAAATATTTGTGAATTGCTGAAGTCAACGTACATAATACGATTCGTCTCGATTTTACTGTAGCTAAATATTAGACAAAGTATGCGTTATACTTAAAGAAAGGCAATATTTCGCTGTAGTGCAGATTGTACAAAGAAAATGAAAATTTAGAGTATACAAAAGCTTGAGCATTGTTTGTTCGACTACTGAACCAACCAAACTCTGATTCTACCGTAAAATGAAATGATAGCATTATCCTCCTGTACTTTTCTTAATTATTTATAAAATTCTGATCTGAAGGAGGAATAAGATATTACTCAGAAGTACGTTTTTTGTAGAATATGTGCGCAATTGTGTGCGATTTGTTTCGTCCAATCGGTACAAAGCTATTGTAGGCATAACGCCATTGAAAAATGCTGGTTTCCATAATTTCGGATGTTTTTGATGATTTATAAGATTATTAAAGGTTTGGCTTAGGGCAAATTCAAAATTCGCCTGGCAGAATGGCCTACAAATACACAGATCCTCGATAGAACCCGTTATTGAAAAAGCAATATTTCACTGAAGTGCAGAATGTACAAAGAGAATGAGAATTTAGAGCATACTATTAGGCTATTGACACTCTGAACAATATAAACACTTATTCTGCTGAAAGTTGAAATTAAAGCATAACTCTGTTGTACAAGTTTTAAATACGATCTAAAGGAATCAGCTATTACTCAGAAATTCATTTATACAGAATATGTGCATACAATCATGCGATCTTGAGCCGAACAAGCTGGTTTCCCCAATTTCGGATATTCTTGATCTTTTTCAGAGTCATAAGAGGTTTGGCTTGAAACATGTTCTAATTGCACGTGACAGACAAACCTACAAATATGAGCCTGCTGGTCATGGTATTCGAAGCTTACTCGGAATTTTAAAACGAATACCATGGTTGTTCATGTGCACAAGCTGGACAAAGCATGTTTGTTAAATTCGTGTATCTTTTTACATATGGTAGTGGTAAAGGTGTATGTTTTTCCTTTTCTTTTTTCTCTTAGTGTAAAAAGGAACCGCAAAGATAGAAACATGATTTATTTTACATTTTCATTGAAACAGAAAATCAAGAAAACTGTTTTGTTCTACTACAGTTTGAATTTGCACATGGCAAGACCTAGTGAGCATGTGCAGTTGTTAACATAACATTAATATCCTTTATTACACTCATGTCTATCTGATATAAGAGGATATAACATACGTACAAGAATATGTAATATGGTAGCAACAAGAGCGAGCGTGAAAACGCCGCAATGTCAGTTTAACCGTAAATCGATATATTATCGATTCGGTTGAAACTACATTCTGCGATGCAGCTTGGTCGTTTTCAGTCAACTACATCCTGCATTTTTGAGTATGTAGTCTCTATTGTGGCTCTGATTTTCATCATGAGCAAGAACATTAACAGCAGCTAAATGTGCGAGTACATGCTAACATGCTTTCGAATGCACGGTACTAAACCGTAGTTACGGTTTAGGGCTTGACAGCAATTTGCCAGGTTCTTCGCCGTAAAATCCACAGGATCTGAATATAATAAAGCAGATGTTGCACAGCTGCTTCATACTCTAGCACATCTGAAAATAAATGTTGCAGCAGATACCAGCCTAATCAGGAGAATTCTAGAAGGGGAAAGTCTTACTTATGTTTACAAAATGTGCTATTTTTAGGGCAAGTACAGCACATAGCGAGGCGCCGTGGTCGAGGGGCTAGAGACGCTCGGTTATGGTGCAGAACGTCGCCGCAATGGCATGAGACGGGTTTTGCCATCCGAGGACTGGAAAACTCTGTCAACCCAGCAGTAAATGGGCATCTGCTCCGAATCAGAGAGGAAATGGCAGCGAAAGGAGAGGTATGGGCTCCGCCTTTCATATGCTGTGCCCAAGACCTAACCCCGATGCTCCTACGGCTACTAGCTTATCAAACCCCGATGCCCAAACGGTACTAGATTAAGAAAAACCTTTACCTTTACCTTTTTACAGCACATAAATTGGCAATGAATGCTAAATATACTTTTTCATGACTAAATAAAGTCCCTAAAATTTTAAAATTCTTAAATAAACAAATCACTTGCTTTACATAACTCTCCCTGCTTTAATAATTCTATTAAATGGCGTTTTAGTCTTCGCAAATGGAGACGTTGGTGTGTAATCTGCGCAGCGCTATAAGGTTGATAACAGGATACGTTGAAGTGTATATCAGATACCCTAGTAAATAAATATTCCTGGCGAAATCAAGTTGTTGACATGAGCAAATAGCTAGTGAGTGACTGAAGGAGTAAGAAAATGAGTGAGTGAGGGGGTGGTAGAGTAAGTAAGTGAGAGATTGATTGATTGAGTAAATGAGTGAGTGAGTGAGTAACTGAGTGTGTAATTGAATGAATGAGTTGGCGAGTCTGCCAGTGAGTCAGTGAGTGAGTAAGTGAGTAGTAAATAAGTCGGTCATTCAGTCAATTAGAGAGTCAGAGAGTGAATGAATGAAGAAGCGAGCGAGCGAGCGAGTGAAAGAGAATACGCAAGCAAGAGGGCAAGTGACTGAGTCTGTGAAATAAGTGAGCGCATGAGTATGAATGTGAGTCCGAGAGGGAGGGTTTTGTGTTAGCAGGCAAGCGAGCAAGTGAGTGGAAGAGTGAGTAAGAGTGGAAGAAAGCGGGGGAAGCGATTATTTTGGTGTGGGTGATCGAGTGTGTGAGGGAGGAGGGACAGAGGCAGCAAGCGAGGTAGTAACTGAATGAATTAGGGCTGAGGGAGAGCGCAAGAGATCAAACGAGCAAGTGAAGAAGAGAGAAAACAAGCGAAAGACCGCGTGAATAAGCGATGAAAAGAGAAAGTGTGTGTGTGTGTGTGTGTGTGTGTGTGTGTGTGTGTGTGAGAGAGAGAGAGTGAATGAGAGATTTAGGTTGAAACAACGCAAGCGAAAAGATTAAAGAGTGCGTGAGAGAGAGATAGGGAGGAAAAGGAAAAACAAATGAGTGAATGAGTGACGGATGAGTGAGTGAATGAAGGGTGAGTGATTAGAGGATGAGTGAGTGAGTAAACGATGTGTGAGTGATTGGGCGAGTTTGTGAGTGAGTGAGTATGGGTCAGAGGGAGGGAGGGAGGAAGAAATTTAGCGAGTGTGTGACGGAAGGAAACAAACGTGCGAGGGAGTAAGGGGATGAAACACTAGAGTAAGGGAGCGAGTGAAAGGGAGAAGCACACGCCTGAATGAGCAAGTGATTGAGAAAGGAAGCAAAAGCATGAGCGAGTTAGGGTGGGAGGGCCAGTAATTGTCAATAGTCATTCTTGAGCTTGAGCTTAAGTTTTAGAGGAATCTACCAAATTATCCTGCAGACTAAAAACTGTCAAAAACGACAATGTCTTTTTCATTTTTTTTTTTCCAAAATGCATGTAACGACCTTGGATCGGGCGTTTGCGGTACCCGCTTGTGACGTGCCACTAACGGACATCAAACGCGAGGGTAACGTATAACCTGCTTGTGCACCCTGCGTATTACTTACATGTGGCGTATCGGAAACGTATTTTGACAATTCGAGAGTCTATGTAAGCTGATAACTCAGCAGGTAGGAATTGGGCTTCTGTCCTGTTCTCAGGCTACGGGAACATTTGCCATGGCCTTTCCTTTTCGGCGGCATTCTCTAATAAATGCCAGATCTAGAGCAGATCGCTTAGTAATTCACAGTCTTGACAGCCGTCGAAATACATATGGCGAGCGGCGTGCCCGTTTTGGAAATGCGATAGAGTGCCATGTCCAGATATCAACATCATAGAGGCGGAAATAGCCAATTTATCCGTTTCCGTGAGAAGGTGTGAACTGACTTACCTGTCCAATATTTTACATTAAAAGTATCTATAGGGATTTGTTTTATAAAGTGTATAAATCCATGTTCTGTTAAAGTTACAATTTTTCCTGTTATATTCAGACAGGGAATTTTATTACGTTTGTGTTGGTATAAATTTTATAAGATTATTTTGATATCTTCTTGCTTTCCCAAAGGCCTCCTCACACATAGACGAAAATCTTCCGGAGTCAACTTGCGTATACTGGCGAAAAGGACTTCAGCAAAATTTGTTCTTAGTACTATATGTACGTTGTACATCGTTGGTGGTGTTCGTAATGATGCGTTTGTCAGCTTTTGCCACCGTTGCGATTAGTTATGTTCGTCGGAAATTTTTCAAAATGTTGATAATTTTTGTGGCGAATAAAAGTTTCGTCCATCACTCGTTAGAACTCGTTTCAATACGTTGACCAGTCGGAAAGTCTTCGCATAGCGTTCGTCAACTGGCGTTAGAGATCGCAGCTCTCAGCTGATTTGCAAATCTTTGCATACGGATCAATGCGAAGGATCAACTACGACAGACAAATCCATGCCAGTCATACAGCGCTCCTATATTTTTTTGAGTAGTTTAGAGTACTTCAAAATTTTGTGCAGACATATGCCTGAAATTCATATATGTTTCAAGGTAATTAGTTTTTCCTTCTTCAAAGAGGAAGATATATAACGCCTGATACTGCAGTATGTTGCTGCTATGGCCCATCGAGAAGTCTTCATCAGTCAGAGTCTTTTCCCCGTGTTCACTGCCAAGTTCCAAAGCCCACAGACTTCTCAGAAGACTGGGTAGGGGACCTTTTGGCAGACCGCTGTGTATCACCGCCACTCAACATAGAGATGTACAAAACAAATATAATAATTAACTGTAAGGAAACTTTTGGGAACAATTTCACTGTGTATATACCAACATAATTACAGACATTTACTGAAAATGCTTTTCCTTAAACATGGCATAGTAAGTTGTAGACACTAGAATTAAAAAATGATAAAATAGCTGCCATTACTGGGCTACAAATACTAAAACCTGCCCTTCAGTACTGACATGTAACCATGTCTAATAAAGACTACAGATGACTTGAACATAAGCAGGACATACAATACAAGATCTTGAAAATAGTTTTAACAAGGGTCAGTCACACAGATACTGCTCCTTCTCAGTATAAAATAATACTAGGGACATAACAAAATTATTGAACCCTGAGTTATGTAGACCGTTGTGCGTGACGAACGGAATGACGGACAGACGGAATGATAGAGTGACAGACAAATCGGCGACTACATGTATATGGTATCCCTTTGGAGAGCATAAAAATTAAATCTAACACTAACAAGAATCCCGCGGAATGCGGTATCTCGCCTGCTAGCGCTTTGTCGCAAAAACAGAGCTCAATCAGCAAAGATGTATGCATGAACCAAGTTTCTTGGCTTTAGCCCTAATAATTTCTGAGAAACAGACCTAAACGTGAAAAATTGACAAAAATTGCAAAGTCAGTCAACCGTAAAATGTAGGTCAAGACTTAATGTTGGTGATGACTTTGAACTCTTCTCTTCTAGATGAATGCATGACTCAAGGCTCATGGCTCTAGCCCTTATAGTTTCTGAGAAACAGACCTAAAAGCAAAATCTACAAAAAATTGCAAAGTCAGTCAACCGTAAAATGAAGGACAAGACTCAATATTGATGATAACTTTGAGATTTACTCTTCCAGACGTACGCATGAACCAAGTTTCAAAACGCAAACGCAAAAACTCGACAACAATTGCGAAGTCAGTCAACCGTAAAACGTAGGTCTAGACTTAATATTGATGATAGCTTTGAGGTCTACTCTTTTTCCAGATGTATGCATGAACCAAGTTTTATGGCTCTAGCCCTTATACGTTTTTAGAAAATGACCTAAACGCAAAAACTCGACAAAAAATTGCAAAGCCAGTCAACCGTAAAATGTAGGTCAATACTCAATTTTGATGATGGCTTTGAGATCTACTCTTCCAAATAAATGCACGAATCAAGTTTCATGGCTCTAGCCCTCATGTTTTTTGAGAAAATGACCTAAACTTAAAATCTCGACGAAAGTTTACGCCGACGACACCGCCGACGACGACATCGGAAAAGCAATACATAAGTCTCGCCTCTGCTTCGCAGGCGAGACAAAAACTTACACGGAAGGAATACTGGGTGTTTTCTCCTCAGCATTACCAGGCTTTTCATCATACTGCACCTCATGTCCCTTAGGTTTCTCTGATTCTATAGCAGCAACCTTCCTCGCTCTAGAATCCTCTTCCTCTTTCCCTAGGTGGCATGTTTTTGACTTGCAAACAGTTTATATCAGTCAGCAGTCACATCAATACTAGTTAGCTTATAGCGTCCATTAATAGCGGGATGCGGAAATACCTTTTCTGAAACATTCGAAGGTATGCCCCATATGCGTAAAGTTGCGCTTAAGTTCGTTTGTTTGCGCTCCTAATCGATTCTAATCGCTAACGGAAAGAACGGACATTGTTTGCGCGACCCATCGCATTCTAGCGAATTACAGTAAACGTTCGTCAGACTTCGTAAATCATTCGCAACAAATGGTTCCCTTATGTTTACTTTCATAACTTTTCAAATGGTTTCGGTCAGAATTCGCTAGAATTCACAACTTTTCCGTGTTCGCAAGGCTTCTTTAAATGGATTCGCCTATGTGTGAGGGGGGTTTAAAGGTATAAGGAGTCTGGGTAGCAGCTCGGCAAGGAAGATAGGCAGAGTTGGCGGAAACGCAATGTTTCTCATTTTTATCAATCAAAAACGTTTTTTTTCTTCTAATAAAATGTGTTATAACAGTCTTAGTCTACCCAATACACACCCACTAATCGTTTCGCATACGATCAACGTAAGTTTGACACAAAATAGGACAAGCTCTGTGCATCTAAGAGCTCTTAAAGGTCCCAGACTGTTGGGACATTTTTTTTGCTAATCGCCCGGCACACACCAGGCTCTTAACGTTCTCATAAGTAAGCTTTATGTGCTTGGTAAAAATCTAACATAAGAATAGTCTGACGATATGCCAAGTCCGCTTTTAAAATGCAACTTGGATGTGTTTTTGGACGGTTGGTTGGTTGTATTAGGTTTAACGGCTCTTTGAGATTGTACTTAGTCCATATCGAGCCGCTTCCCAGAGAGAGGAAGAAAGAAAAGAGACGTAAGAGGAAAGAGGGCAAAAACGTCTATTAGCTAAAATGCGAATTGGTCTGGCTTCATACATAAGAAGACTAAAGTGTGAAAATTGTAATAAAAAGACTAACTGTTAAACGATACATCAAAGAGGTAATTCTAACTTTAATTGCCCCTGAACAAAGAAAACTGTCAAAATACTGGGCCTCTCTCTCAAACTGAAGAAAGTGTGTCCAGTTTACGAGAACTATCCAATCACTGAGCTTAAAATGCACAAGGTAATTCTGTGACACCTGTGTTTATTTAGATGTGTGAAAGAGTGGTCATTCTGCTATCTGCTGTTATCAGTAAAGTTAATAATTAAAATTAATCAAAGTGTCATAATAGTGTCAAAATGAAGCCAAAAGACCCTACATGGAACTTCTATTCTGCCATTGAATATGAAAAAAAGACTTTTGTTAGGTGCCTGGATTGTAATGTAGAAGTCAGTGCTAAGGCCTTGAGGTTCAAATCACACCGTGAAAAGTGTACTTAACTCATCAGCCATAAGCCTTCTGACGAGTACCCTTGGCAGGGATGAAACAGTTCATTTTTTTCTTTTTTCCAATATATGGAACATATTAAAACCTGATCAAATATATCAGTCCACCATTAAAACACAAAAAAACACTTAAAATTTCTAATCGACCATTCTGACTAGTATTGACCACTTTGGGGAGTATTGACCAGGGCGGTTCTAACCGGTTAAAACCACTGGTTAAAACCGGGGGTGGTTTCGACCACCCAACCTTGCCCCCGACACTGAAACTTACCCTGCACCATCGCCCGTCCACACCCTCTCCTTTTGAAATGTAAGTTAAAATATCTACAGTAAATGACCGGACCAGCCTGCCCAAATTTGTATGTAAGCCTGGTATGATAAATTTGCGAGCACATCAGCTATAAGCTATAAATTTCCGTCGAACATCAGATAAGTGATACATGTAATTCAGTAAATGTACAATTAGCACTGTAGCGAACTTATTTACCGTATCGACCCTAAACATTGGATAAAATATAAATGCTTGTGAAAACACTGTAGACTCAGATCAGACTGCTTCGCTCAGGTTGTCACTATTTGCCACTCTATCCGCAAGATTGTAGCTAAACAGATTTTACGGTAATATGCATAGCTGGGTGCATTGTTCCGACATTTAGGATAGTTACAGTAGCTATTCAATAACGAATTTGATAAAATGTTTTCTATACGTCTTATCCCTATCCTGGATTCCTCTATTTATAGTATTTGTAAATAGAATTTTTGTCATAAACTAACCCATATTTTTTTCACAATAGTAAACGCTATTATACTGTCAACACATTCCTTGTAAGGAACATCAATGCAGAGATGAAAAACTGAAAACAAGATTTTAATTATGCATACCCATACAGCTTATAGCCACCCAAAAGATAAATCCATATCATAAGTCCAGGACCTATTTTGGTTTTGAAAATTGAACAAATATTATTTTTTCGATTTGTTAAACCTAGTCCTAATTTGAAAAGCTACACAATTATTGTATAGTTCTGATGTTTTCTTCTTCTTCCTTCTTATTAAGTAAACTCGAAGGCAAAAGAAAATATGCACTATTTGACCTATTTGACTTGTTTTTCACTGCTGAGGTCAGAAATAAGGCATGGTTTATTTTTACTCTAGGTGTAGCGATGTGGTGTAGTAAAATGACTGATTGAAACACCATCGGCATTAAACGTACAAACCGGTTTTTCACGTTTTCCACGTGCAGTACAATGGACGATACGATTTTGCTGTTGATCTGCTGTTAAAATTTCAGGTGTTTTATTTTTCTAAAAAACACACACACACAGTTTGCGTTTAATTTGCACGATGAAAAGGCTCCCTGTGGCATGCACGATTCCTACACGCAAAGGGAAAAGGAAGGTTACATTTTTAAATGCCCGTATTTTCTTATTATTCACTGCTCAGGTTTGAAATTCCACATTATATAATTTTCCTTCAATGTACCATAAAGTGGTATTGTAAGGTTACTAAATGACTCGCTTGACGAGCGACACTATATCTACATGTTGGATTTGCCCTTTGTGCACGTGCATCATATCAAACAATATGAATTTGGTGCAAAATCAGTATTTTCATTTTTTTTTTTTTTTAAGATGACCTGAATACTTTTGATGCGACGGAAGTTTTAACAGGCTGACCAGACAAAACGGTTCTTGAAATACATTAGAGTCATGACTGATTGGTGATGAAGTGTATACTTCCTTTTTGCCTATGACTACTTTTTCCTCAGCGTGTTTTGGTTTCTGTCTGCCACAGAGAGCTTTGGCATCGTGCTAATGAAACGCAAACGATGTGGTTTGTTTAGAAAAACAACCGAAATTTCAAATACAGATTTACAGCAAACTCGTGTTGTCTAGTTTGCTGCCCATGGAAAAAATGCAAAACCGGCATATACGTTCAGTGCCATTAGTCAAGCGTTAAAATTAGTAATTTAATTATTCCGCATTGATGTACCTTGAGTAAAAATAACTCATGCAAAAATTCAGACCTGAGCCAAGAGATATGAGTGAACTATATACATTTAAAAAGTTTACACTTTCATTTGCCTCTCAGTAGACTGTATATAGTGAATCAAACATACATGGTATATATAATTAACTGAATTCCGAGTAGAATCACAATATTCCATAGATAAATTTAGAGTAAAAGTTGCATTCAACATTTAGAAAGGAAGCCAAAATATTGTCCCTTGTTTAAAGTTTTATGTGGAATATAATCTCTCTGTTTTCAGCTTATCTTTATTAATATAACGTAGTTGTATGCCAGTCTGATCTCTCTTGAGATGATCTTTTGAAACTTTGAAACCGAACTTTGAAATTTACATACATTTATGTTTTTCCTATCAATTATCCTGTTTACCTACTAGCAATTACTGTTCACGCACTTTTGCAATTACAAAAGAAAAGTGTGGATGTTCATATAGGAACTTTTACCATGTTGATACAGATACGAGTGGAGATGGAAATGGAAAGTGACACAGCGTTAAACAAAATCAAATTACCCCATTCCTCTCTGCTATCCTGTTCTCCACTTGTTCGTGCTTAGTGTGAAAGCAGAATGGCGTTAAAAATATTCTAGCATTAGCTGGCGTGTGGGATATGAGAGATAATTTTTTATTATTTAATGTCCAACCAAGGGCTATGCATACACTAATTTGCTAGAAGGAAAAACTCGTCTTCCTGTTTTTAAGAATTCACATTTTTAGATGCCGATCTCGATTTTTCATGACTGCGTTCCCGTATACCATGAAAAAGGAATAATCTTTGAGGACGCGTTTCAGCACTTGCCAATATCTTAAGATAAATTGGATATGCCGTAAAATCGCAATATTCTGTTCAGCAACCTCTTCTACAAACCTGAGCACTATTTCTTTGTTGACCTTAGTACAAGATTTTTAACAGTTTAGTCTAACGCTACAATGCATTTGGTATGTGCTAAGACTAATCTAAAATATTACATAGGTATAAAGTTGATGCAAAGCACCTGTATAATTATAATCAAAATCTTAAAAAGTTCCTTCAAGAGCAGAGAATACATACAGAAGTAGGAACATGGGCCAGACTACGTAGTTTCGGCTAATAAAGCCTCGTCAGTGACCCTGACAATATCTGGTGACGAAACCAGACAAGAGGGCCACGAGGCCCTGAATCGCTCACCTGAACAATTGGGAAGGTGGCTTTTTCTTATCATGTCTGAAATTTTCAAAATATAAGTCTTGGGTCATGTCCTCATTTTTAGGCCAAAATCTTCAAAACTTTCCATGAAATCTTATGTTCTAGCATTTTCCCACATTTGATCATGCCGCAAAAAGGTCAAGGTAAACCCAAGGTCACCATTTGAACAGTCTTGGTGATACTCTAGTACTCCATGCTACTTACCAAGTTTCAAGGCCATAGGTGTATTGGTTCTGGAGAAGAAAAATATTAAAGATTTATACCATAAGTGGTAATGGCGGCCATGTTGTTCATGTGACCTGGACCGTTTGAACAAATTTTTATTCAATCAACCCCTGGAGGCTCTATATGAAATGTATTTACAACTGGCCCTTTGGCTTTTGAGGAAATGGTTGAAAATGTCAAAATATGAGGGATCTGGATCAAAGGTCAAGAAATGACCTTGACCTCATAATTCTTCATGACCTCATTAAGACAACTGTATATACCAATTTTTAGGCCAAAATCTTCAAAACTTTCCATGAAATCTTATGTTCTAGCATTTCCCCACATTTGACCTTGCTGTAAAAAAGGTCAAAGTCAACACAAGGTCATAATTTGAACAATCTTGATAGTACTCAAGTACACAATGCTACATACCAAGTCTCAAGGCCATCGGTCAATTGGCTATGGAGAAGAGGATTTTTAAAGGTTTTTACCATATATGGGCGTGGCGGCCATGTTGGTCATGTGACCAGGACCATCAGAAAAATTATTCATTCCGTCAACCCCTGGAGGCTCTATATGAAATTTGGTTTCAATTGACCCAGTGGACTTTTAAGGAGATTGTTCGAAATTGTTAAAATATGAGAGTTCTGGGTCAAAGGTCAAAGAATGACCTTGACCTCTTGTACTCACAAATCTTCATGTACTCATTAAGATGACTGTATATACCAATTCTTAGGCCAAAATCTTCAAAACTTACCATGAAATCTCATGTTCTAGCATTTTCTCATATTTGACCTTGCCGTAAAAAAGGTCAAGGTCAACCAAGGGTCATAATTTGAACAATCTTGATAGTACTTGGTCACCCAATGCTACATACTAAGTCTCAAGGTCATCAGTCAACTGGTTCTGGAGAAGAAGATTTTTAAAGGTTTTTACCATATATGGGCGTGGTGGCCATGCTGGTCATGTGACCTGGACCGTATGAATAAATTTTCGTTCCCTCAACCCCAGAAGGCTCTATATGAAATTTGGTTTCAATTGGCCCAGTGGCTTTTGAGGAGTTTGTTAGAACTTGTCAAAATATGAGAGTTCAGGTCAAAGGTCAAAGAATGACCTTGACCTCTTGTACTCATAAATCTTCATGTAGTCATTAAGATGACTGTAGATACCAATTTTCAGCCCAAAATCTTCAACAGTTTCCAAGATATCCTATGTTGTAGCATTTTGCCATTTAAAAGCATAAGGAAGCAAATTTGACCTTACCGTAAAAAAGGTCAAGGTCAACACAAAGTCATAATTTGAACAATCTTGGTAGTACTCGCGTACCCGATGCTACATACTAAGTTTCAAGGCCATCGGCCTATTGGTTCTGGAGAAGAAGATTTTTTCAGGTTTTTACCATATATGGGCATGACGGCCATGTTGGTCATGTGACCAGGACCGTTTGAACAACTTTTCGTTCCTAAGGTCCCAGGAGGTTCTATATGAAATTTGGTTACAATTGGCCCAGCGGTTTCAGAGGAGAAGTCGTTTGAAATTGTTGACGGACGGACGACGGACGGACGACGGACGACGGAGCCTTACCATCCTATAAGCTCCCCCGGAGCCGCTGGCTCAGGTGAGCTAAAAAAAGCATACTGTAATTTCTTAATTTAATTGGGCAGCCGATTCAAAGACTGATTAGTTTCAAAAGGATCCAAATAATATAAAAGACGATGATCTAGAATAATAGTCTTCATCGACCTCAATTTTTAAATTTCTCACAATCTATCCTCTGATCTCAAAGGATGTAAATCAAATATAATCTGCACTATGGATGATGTACGGGGAGACTTTATACGGCCTCCACACGGCACAACACCAGCTGCAGTGAGGTAAAATTAAAATCTTAAAAAGTTCCTTCAAGAGCAAAGAATACATACAGAAGTAGGAACATGGGCCAGACTACGTAGTTTCGGCTAATAAAGCCTCGTCAGTGACCCTGACAATATCTGGTGACGAAACCAGAAAAAAGCATACTGTAATTTCTTAATTTAATTGGGCAGTCGATTCAAAGACTGATTTGTTTCAAAAGGATCCAAATGATATAAAAGACGATGATCTAGAATAATATAACACTGTTACTTCCAATGAATGTTTTAGTTTTTGAATGAAAAAGGTTTAAACACAAAGTCAGGTTTTGCAAAGGGCTGGTTAGATATGTATCCACAACAAACCATTTGCATGCAGTTTAAGGTGTGGGTAGCACTCACGGGTGCAAGAGTTTTGAATTTTTGTCTTTGATCCAGCCATAGTTAGCTGAGCAACAATTTGGCAGAGAGGAATATTTAGCACTTTTCAAGTCACATTTACATGTCTGAAGCTGAACCCGTGTGATAAATATTTGCTAAGGAAGTATCTTTCTAAGTTTTGCCATATCTCTACACGTTTCAGTGTGTAATATAAATTCTGACGGAAAATCCTATTGAGGCAAGAACATATGAGCCGCGAGACGAGGAAACCAACAAAGTGGTTGTGCGATCAGTGCAGATTCAGATCAGCCTGGGCATCCACCAAGTCTGCTCAGAGTCTTCGCTGTGCGCTTGAAGGGTAGCTTATGGTCTAAGCTAGCTCCATGTGAACAGCGAAGACTGATCAGACTGGGTGGCTGATCTGAGTTTGCGCTTGGCGCACAACCACTTTGTTGCTTTTCTAGCGTCGCGGCTCATATTAAAGTAACAAAAATAGTAGCTTTAGTTTAACTGAGTCTGTTCGTGTGCAGTAATATAATATTATTGCATGAATATCGGTGTCACACGCTGTTAAAAAGCATGTTTCGACAATCATAAAACCATTTATTAACATAGGTTTTCACTCGCCGATGATGATCACCTAACCGACTTTTCGTATGCAGGTTGCAGGGCAATACGCCGTCAGTACAGAAACGACGGCAAGAGTGTAGTTGAAAATATCAATTAAAGACTTTAACGGAAGAGTTATACGAATTCGGGTATTGCAAAAATGAAAGTGCAGACGACACTGGGTGAAAACTTTGACGAAAAATAATTATGATTTCTGAAATGCTACCAAAGGTTGCACAAAACTCACGGTAGCTGACCATGGCCTGAAACGAGGATTTTTATAGACGTGCATAGTGCGTGTAGGAATCAGCAAGGTAATGGCGACGAGGCCGAAAAATTGTGCGCCAACATTTCGTTATTTTTGAAGCATTATAGTTTAATTCATATAATAATAGCGATCAAACATTTTTCCCATGCATTTATGTTTGCAGAGTCCCTCGGGAGATGTTGGAAACCTCGGCCTCGGTTTTCAACATCTCCCTCGGGACCTTGCAAACGTTAATGCATGAAAAATCATGTTTGACCCCTATATTGCAATAGTGACCTCGTCCCCTAGTTCCAGCTTCAGAGGAACTCTGTTTTCAAGCTGAATCAGAATCAGCCAAGTGATCCAAAAGCACCAGATAAAAATAATATTATGATTTGCGCTGTATTGAAGTTCGGTGTGACATTTTACGGCCGCTGCATGTCACAGCCTCATCCGCAGAGAAAAAGAAATACATTCTGAAGGTTGATCCTTTGAAAGCAAGGAACACATCAAAGAAACGAAAATAGCAGACTGGGTTTAACAGAATCGCTTCATGGTCAGTAATTAAAGAAATAAGCGCATGTTTCTTCTTTACCATCAGAAAGCGCATATAAATTTATTTACATCAACATCTAATAAATTTCAATAATCTCGGGTCTTTGCTTTATTGTTTATGATCTCAAACGTGTTAGAATCATTAGCACTTATTTCGACATGGTGACAACTGAGTATTTATGTCAATCGTCGCTAATATGTGTGCGTTGCTTGTTCAGAGAAGGTGTCGTTTTCTTTAAAACAAGAACTATAATTAAGTATAGATTAGGGAGCACTATATGCAAAGTTAGAAAACCCAACGATCATGTCTACTATTAAAGAATGACAGGTGCATTTATAAAGATCTGGACCCAGTTGTTCAAAGCTGCAGCTGCGTTAGCTTAACGGAGTCGGTGGTCAGTGATACGTTACGTCTTCTAGTACGGATAAAGAGGGCTCTTAGTTTTGCCGAAAAAATATGAGAAACCTTTGCAGTGCAAAAGTTTCTCACATTTTGTTCGGCAAAATATGATATCGTTTTAGCACATAATATGTCGTTAGTTTTGAACAACTTAGCCCAGATATGAATATTGCCACCGCTTTTACTATAATTAAATGTTTCCACAACATGCACTATTTTTAGTTCGCGCCAAAAATAGATAACATAGCTGACGTCATACTGCATTGCATTTCGGGATAGTTTTTACCCATCCGCCATGCCAGGACCTCTGGAAGAGCTCATGGGCAAGAAAAAATTAACCGTTGGCAAATGACATCAGAAACTGCGGACTTATAGACATATACACATATTTATTTTTAGAACTGGAATTGCAACAAAGGAAAATACACCAAAGGGAAAATGACTATTTTCTACAACATCTGACCATTTTCTCAGTAGCAACAGTTTCAGAAAAATGAGAGAATTCAATACTACCCATAAAAAGACAAAATTATTTTGTGAACATAATTGTTATCGCTAGGCCAGGAACCTACCTTTAAAGCCAAGAAGCAGAGCAACAATCCAAAATTTCATTACTAGTAAACGTCAATGTTAACTTTACAGTCTCATAATTGTAGTTTTATAGAGCACTTTCAATAAGCTGTTACACTATGAATAATGTGTGGCAAGTATTCTTCTTTATATAGCTAATAAAACAACATCCAACTAGACCCTTATCATGTTGACCTATCACAAAACGGTCCATAAAACAACACTTATCAGACCAAATCACTCGAGGATGCACCGGGTGTTATCACTTTACCAAAGTACTGAGAATGAGATTAACAAATAACTTCCCGAATTCTCGTTCTCCCTTTATTACCAGTACCAAATACTCTAACTACCACG
Organism: Ctena decussata; assembly: GCA_963989385.1. NCBI lineage: Eukaryota > Metazoa > Mollusca > Bivalvia > Lucinida > Lucinidae > Ctena > Ctena decussata. Next base: position 38,343,073 of record OZ022504.1, on the reverse strand, counting down.
GCCGCCATACAAGAAAATATATTCATGTACATCAGACATGGTCTTCTGCGATTTTAACCGACATTTGAAAATATTATCCTATATCCATCATTGATTCTATGGCTGAATATAATACTTATCAAAGGAGAAGGCGAATCCCCGGGCCGAAGACAGAATTGGCCTTATTGAAATAGGGTGTATTTCTAAACATATGTAAGTTTGTATTTTTTTTTAAATTTTGTATGCTTCATCTTGATAATATCTGTTTAACAGATGCTTGATTATCTAGCACTAATCAAAAAGTTATGCAAAACTGCTAAAAGAGATATAATCCCAAACAGCAACCATCTTCATAATGTATGGCGTATGATATAAACAACATTTCAAAATGAAATAATCATATGTGAATATCTCCTAAAGTACAAGACCTGCAAAACTCTTATTATGGGTTCTTTAGTAAGTAAACTTGGACAGAAATCTACATTTTCATGTGGTGTGGCCGCGGTAGGGGGAGGGGTGGGGAATGGGGTGGGGGCGAGGCAGCGTGGAGCTGATCACAAACAGTAATGAAAATTGAGATGACCCATAATCATAAAATAAACATTTTAAAAGGTGCAATGGAATCATGGAGCAAACCAAAAAAAAAAAATAATAATAAAAAGAAAAAAAAGGCCAACATAAGACGTGAAAGACTGCAAGAACATCAAAGGGTTATAATAGAACGATAATAAATGTGAGAGTTGTCGTTCTTGTGATACATTTGCTTTCCTCGATCTATGTACGAATGATGTATCATGAAAATAATCAAAAAGATTATTGAAGTTATGGAGCGAAAAAAAGTGTGTTATAAAACACAGGGAAATATCTAACAAACTATGAGACCCAGTTTTGCCAATTGTAGAATTGTAGATGTCCATCTATTATCCCCCTCTCCCCTCCCCTGCCCCCCCCTGCTCACGACCCCTTTGTGGCCCGACCCCCCCCCCCCCGCACACGAACCGCACACGCACCGTACACGCACCGCATCGCAAAGAGCGACAATGTGTATAGTATTCGCCTTTCCCCGATTTCAACTCGCCTTGGTATTATGTATCAGTGTGCAAATCCTACGCCTTCTGTAAATCATTCTGAAACTTCACAGATTCTTTCCTCGAGTTCAGTAAACGTACAGGTAACTTAGAGGCTATGGTCGGAATGGTCGGTTATTTTCTACGGCTTCTTACGTTTTTCACGACTAATTTGGGTTATACATATGCACATATGCGGGTGATTATCGGGTTACTGATACTAAGGGTATGTTTCATCACTTTCAGTGTTTGCAATTGAGAATTTTTCAGGCTCAAATACCTTGCGCTTCTCCTTAAATGACTGTGTAACATTTCTGTTTTAATTTGGCATAAGCTTTAAGAATTTATGAATCGTACAGAGGACATTACAGCCGTATTATTTATAAGTATTACTTGTTTAAATATTTACGAAATTAAGAAAATAAAATAAAAAAAAAACCCGCAGTTTTCTCATCCTCTCTCACCTGACAGATAATTTCTGAGAATTTACATCTCTTCCCCGAGTAACTGGAAATTTCTTTTTCGTACATGTTTTAGCTCCGTTTTCGTATGTTTTTTGTTCAGCTATATGCATTTGTTTTCTACCTGTCGCGAAAAACCATTCCTTTCGATACAGCTCCCGTTCAGACGCGACGCCATGTTGTCTTCGAAAGAGACGTAAAAGTTTTTGCGTAACGGCATCCGACGTCATCATAACCATGTCAGGAAACAATGACGCTGCGTCAAACCGCGTGCGCATGAACATGGAGGTGATTTCCCTGAAAGAGAAGACTTAAATATGGAAGGTCTTCTTCGTCCAAAAAAGCAAATAGGAAAGTCACAAATATTGCTTCCTTTGTAAAATCGCGAAAACAACATGCAATTATTTGCACATACCTTAAAATAGCAGACTTGGATTAAGTGAGTCTGTTCGTTCGCAGTGATGTAATGTGCAACAATTTTGTCGCTCACTCTGTTTTCGAGGTCACTAAATGGGTCGGTTAACGGATACATGACACTATAGAAAACTTCATGCTTACGCAACTACTCAGCGTCGAGATACTCTGTGAGCACATATGAATTTAGAAAAAGACGGGTACGGTATACTTTTCATGACTAAGTCTATTAATTTTAATAGTGGCACATTAACCCTTTTTCAGAAATGGTCAAGTCTTTCGGGGAAGTTTATTATTTGACCTCAGGTGCCAAAAATAACAACCAGGATATTGTCATCTAAAGGAGCAAGGTTTATCAGTCGAGCCCTTTTGAACAACAGATTAACACGTATGATTAGTTGTTATCTAACCTAACCATTTGAATTAGCTATGTGTACTTAAAAATTCGAATCTAGAAGAAACCTATCTGCTAAGCCCAACAATTGTTAATATGCACGTTATGATATTTATTTCACAACCACTATAACACGGGAAGGACTTTGTTAACATCGTTTCGAGTGTGCGTACTTATTAATCATTTATTAGCGGATGTATTTGTAGGACTCATAATTTTACTCCGGTTGCTCAGTAGGTTAAGCGCTGACCTACTACGTTAGAGGCTTGGGTTCAAATCCCACTGGATGAGAATTATTTGCAGCCGTAAACAGAGCTCCACTGCAGAGACATTTCATTATCACCTTTCCTTCGGCTCGACCTGACTTAAGTAGTGACGATAGGACCATTAAACCGTTAGGCATTCATCCAATTGTTATTAATTTCCTCATCTATTCCCAATTTCCAAATCATTATCCGAATTTTATCTCACATTTATGCCCAAAAGTATCTATCTATCTCATCTATACCCGATTCTTCCATCTGTTACTGTTTGTTAAGCTTCCTATCTATATCCGCGTGTTATCTCGTGTGTGTACCTGATTTTCAAATTCCCATTTATACCCAATTCTTTTCTTAGCTCACATTTACACCCGCTTTTATATAATCCCATCTATTCCTGTTGCAGTCTTACATCTATACCTGATTTTAACCCTCAATATATACTCAACCGAATTAAAAATGCAACACTCGATTTTTCCATCCGTTCAAAATCGGGTAGCTATCGATAGTGCTCTCTCAAGCGTGAACCATTTCACCAACAAACCTGAAACAATTATCCCTGTTAATTTTAGAAACTTAAGTGAAAATTATTTGCATATGATATGAGCTATGGAATATTGGATGAATTAAGTGTTTTGTTTTTAATTCGGTTGAGTATATATCGCATTCTCTGTTCTGTACCTGATTTCAATCGTCCAGTCAGGCAACAGTATCCCCCACTCGACGCACATCCAAACCTACCCATCCTACCCTCGAAAATGTTAACGAGTATTGCCCCATCACGTTTACAAGCAAAGAGTCAAATAAGCCTTCAAATTCAAATAGTATACCCAGGTCTCATTGTCACAGTATCCGAACTCACTGTACCATCTCTTCCGAGTTTCATAGCGTTGAATCGAGAGTACAAAGTTCGCTTATAACCACTAGTCGGAAAACATTATGTTTTGAGATTTTATCCGGAATCTGCTGCGTCATTTATAGTTATTAAGCTTCGAAGATGTAAAGAGGTAAGTTTAATATAATTTGCTCTTCGCCGTCACAGAAATTTTATTCCGAACTGCATAATTTAACACGAGTTTGTGTCGTGCAAAACCTAGCTATCATCCTATTATCAAAACTAACAAACTGTAGATTGAAATGCCTTCCGTTTATTTTAAAGATTTTTATAAAACATGTAAGAAAAGGCTCCAAATGGTTTTAGAATCATGCCAAGGGCGTTTTGAATACTGTACCGTTTACTATCCACCCATACACGACATTGTACAGGGCAATAAAGTAAAAGATCGAAGAGCCAATTAAATTAAACTTACCTCTTTACATTTTCGAAGCTGGATAACTATAAATGACGCCGCACATGCCGGATAAAATCCCAAAACATAATGATTTCCGACTACTGGTTATAAGCGAATGTTTGTACTCTCGATTCGACGCTATGTAAACCGGAAGAGCTGGTACAGAGAGTTCGGACACTGTGATTGTAACAATGGTGGTTTGTGGAATCTATGTTTTGTCAATTGGTTTCATAGTTATTTTGCAACTTTTGGCAGTTTGCCTGTATGACACAAAGTTGTCGTCTGTTGTGGTTATCAGGGTGCTGGGCATGTCTAGTGTATTTACCTGTTTTACCCGTCAGTACTTTAGTCTCGCCTCAATACATATGCCATTAGTTCTCAGTATTGACAACTTCTCCTCGTACATCATCCATAGTGCACAGTTTATTATTTTTTTCGTCCTTTGAGATCAGAGGATATATTCTGAGAAATCTAAAATTTTAGATTGGTATAGATTCTAATTCTAGATCATCTTCTTTTATATTATTTGGACTTTTTTGATACTAGTCAGTCTTTCAATCGACTGCCCAATTAAAATTGAGAAATTTCAGTACGCTTTTGTCTGGTTTCATCACCAGATATTGTCAGAGTCACTAGTGAGGCTTTATTAGCCGAAACTACGTAGTCTTGCCCCTTTTCCTTCTTCTGAATGTATTGTCTGCTATTCAAGGAACTCTTTAAGATTTTAATGTGACTGCCGTTTACAGATGGGTATGAAGAGATTGCAAAAGGATCAGCAATGAATTATATAAATTGGAACAAAGATGAATCGACTGAGTAGTTTACGTTACCCCAATACGTGTTTCTCACAGACTGAAGATCGTGCGTTCATAGCATACAGGTGGTAGTATGAAGCATATGTGCTTATAAACGAGTAAATGCTTTTCAAACAGAACTATTTGTACTAAAATAATGTTCTAAAAATGATTCTTTTTATATACAGGAGTAAATTTGTAGGTTCAAGCGAAGCAGCAAATTAATCAAAACACTTACGAGTGCTGATGGGGGCGGTTGCCTGATAAGTATTGGCTTCTAGCGTTGATTGCTATCTTCACTAAAATTTATATAAAAAGAAAAGCCAGTCGTAAACTTCTCAAACTTTTTCAAAAGGTGTACTTGAATTTCTACGAATAAAAATATTGTACGGCTCGGACTAACCATTTTATCCAACGTCGTCAGTTTGGCGTGATTATTTTTTGTTATGCCATCTTCCGCCGACAAATAATATCTATAATACTAAACAAACGAAGTAACGCATAAACTGCAAAATTGGTGGCATTTTCAAGCGTAATTTCTATACTGGTTCAATCGCATATTGCTATCATTGATAATTTCGGTTAGCGTGTGTTTTAGTTTCACGTAGATTTAAAGAATTTGGGAATTAAATTCGTCTTTCATTTTAAATTCTCCCAAGTATTTTTCTAGAAACTTCGATGTCAACAATGGGTGCGTTCGTGTGAAATTATCGTGTACTCGAATACACGTTTTAAATTAATCCGGTCGTTTCGGTTCTGCGTCGTTATATCGGCGCGCTGCTTAGCAAGTCCAAATTTAGCAGGTTCTAATGCAAAAATTTGACCCATGAACGTACGTCATTCCCCATAAATAACGATTTATTTTTGTATTTTTGCTCGTATGTCTAAACGGATGAAGAACTAAATGGTCATAGTCCCGACGGCCCTGGCTCGAAACGACCCATTTTCTTCCAGAACGATAGTCAATACGAGTAGCCAATCGAACTCGCCCATTGAAGAATAAATCTCAACGCACATGGTCTTTCGAAAAGTTGGACGGACACACGGCGCCAAGTGTGTGCGGCTATGGTTACGTACCGCTGAGCCACTTGGGGAACGTCGTTAGGAGAATTCAAACTGAACTGAACTTTCGAAAAGACAAAAATTAAAAATGTCTAAGGTTAACACACATGCGCCAGGTAAGAAAGTGCATTTTTTCCAGCGAAGCGGACAAATCAATTTCAATGATTCAACGAAGCTAAATAAGCCTTTAGTCTTCAGAGGGCTTGAATATCCCCCCCCCCCCCCCCCAAAAAAAAAAAACGTTCCAGGACCCAATTTTTCCAGAAAAAAAATACCCAGGACAGGTCACATAACCAAGATGGCAAACATTTACGTATTATGGTAAAAAAATTCAAAAATCTTCTCCCCCAGAACCACGCCGGGCCGCGTAGCGCAATCGGTAGGGCACCTGACTCATAGAGGTCCTGGGTTCGAAACCCGGTCTGGCCACATACTTTTGTTTCTCCTTCCGCTGATTCAAGAAGGGCAGTTGTCAGCTACTGGCGAAAGTATTTGGACTTAGTACTGGTTAACCGCTTAGGAGGTCTAAGCCTGCCCAGGAATAGTGTGGTTAGGTTAACTGACCGTCCCGACATGACCTTAGCTGTTTACCGTGGACGTTAAGCATCAAATCAACCAATTCTCCTCCAGAACCACAAATCCTAAGATCTTGAAACTTAGCATGTCGCATCAAGGACTCAAAAGCTCAACAAAATTTTTATAAATGATGACCCTGAGATGACCTTGATCTGTTTTACGGCAAGGTCAACTTTTGAGTCACTTAGGTTTTTCTATGGGAAAAAGTTGATTTTTTTAGAAACAATGCAGTCTGCTACCTGAAAGTTTGTAGATGCAGACAACTAATTAGGTAAATGAAGCTTTAGTGACTATTCATGGTAAAGGTCATATCTTCACCTGGGCCTAAGGCCATTTACATTGAAAAATTAAAACTTGCTTTTTTATATAAACTTGACCATCATGAAATATTTCCGCGCTTGCGCGGGCTCTTTTCTAGTTAAACATATAATTTTAAAGTTTCTTTGGTTATATTTATTCATCCGCTATTATTGAAAAGCATTATATATAGGACTGCGATGGCTAACGCAAATTTCAGCGATATCTTCGTCAGACAGGAACTATTTTTAGGTAGTTAATAGGTTTGCAGTACATGTAGCAGAAAATCTGATCCCCGAAATCTCGTATGTTAAATCTGGGTGAAGTGGGGGGGGGGGGGGGGGGGGGGTCGACAATCGCCTTCAAAAATTGTCTGAGAGACATTTAATAAATGTTTTACTTGAGTTACTTTAGAAAGATGTCCACGACATAATATGGACAAATATATAATTTATGTTTCCGTATGACATATGATCCGTGACATGACAAAACCAACAAAGTGGTTGTGCGCCCAGCGCAGACTCAGATCAGCCTGGGCATCTGCCCAGTCTCTTCGCTAAGCGCTTAAGGGTAGCTAAGGATCTTAGCTACATCTATGCTGACAGCGTAGACTCTGATCAGACTGGACAGACGCCCGGGCTGATCTGAGTCTGCGCTGGGCGCACAACCACTTTGTTGGTTTTCTCGTGTCGCGGCTCATATATGTTTCCCTATCAGCTTTAAATGTGTATATAATAAGTCAGTTGTAAACGGGACGTTTGGGCGGACGTACGAACGGACAGGGTGTTTCTTTATACTCCACCCCCATGAAATTGGCGGGGGCATTAAACAACGGCAAACATACGGCTCACATGCAGACAGAATTTCTCAAGCCGTTTCCTACCATTTAGAAAGGTATCAACTTTCGTCTGACAAGATTTTCAATAAGTCTAAAAGACACCAGGCAAGGGTGTAATAATGGGCTATGAGGTACCAGAAGGGTACCAGAAGGGGCTTGCTCTGAAAATGAAAACCATCTACACTCATGAAGCTCTTTTTGGATCCATCACTCAAAGGTTCAAGATCACTGATCATGTGACATGAAAGAAAATGCCGTGCCATTGATGAAATTGATCAGCAATCTATATGCCAAGGGATTCAAAAGTACTAGGGTAAAGGCTGGTAAATTCGGACAGCAGGTAAATTCGGACAGTGACATTGTTAACTTCATATGACAGTTGTTGGGAATTAAAACAAACTGGGCAAACAGTGAAAATCCTGGTGAGAGGCTCAATAGGAGCTGTCTCATCTGGATTTTCACTATTTACCCGCTCTTCGAAGTGACCCGACATGACCCTATCGGACATTTACTAATTTAATCCAATACCAATATCGACTCTGAATATTATATTTATGTTTTTTTGTTTTTTATTTTCTAAAGTTAATTACTTGAAGATAGTATTAATTGGCCAAGCGCGTATGTTGCTGTCAGATTTATTTATCAGTATTATTCTGGAACTTTGTTTCTGTGAATAGGTCCTCCTCATAATGTAGTTGACCACCGTAAAGATCTAAAGTACTCAATAAAAATCTTATTCGTCTCTTGAAAAAGGTAAAGGCTTCCCATAGCCTAGTGGCTGAATGAGTGGTGAGGGTCAGAGTCATACTGTAACTTGAGCACAGCATATAAAAGGCGGCACTCTCCACTTGCTGTCTTACCCTTCCCTGATTCGAAACTGGAAAATATTAATGATCAGTTGACAGAGAATTTTCCAGCCGCCGGCTGATACAACCATGATTCGAACCCACGACCCTCTGCACTAGAACCGGGTGTCTTTAACCACTCGAAAATGGCGCCACTAAAAAATGTAAATTTAATAAATAAATATATAACATTTTACGCTCGAGATGAATCAAATGAGGGTTATGGAAAGAAATCTAGTTATGGACTTCTGCTGAATGCCAACATTCTCGACAACCACTTCCAGCCACGCAACAGGCCACAACCAAACCGATAACAGCAAAAAAGGAAAACTAAAACAGCAGTTACCTAAAGATAAGCCTCCACCCAGGACCCAGCCGTAGCTGGAAGCAGCCCAGCAATTGGCCGCTGTCCAGCAAAATGCCGCTGCCCTGTATTCTGCCGAACCCCAGCTACCAGCCACTATCTAACAACTAACCTCCGTTCCAGCTGCAGGAGAAAGCAGCTGCAGCTGAAAACCAGACACTGCATAGCTACCATCCGGTGCAAAACAATAAACTCCTACCAGGTAACCAGACGCTGTCCAGCAACTAGCCGCAGCACCAGCAAACCAACAGCTGCCGAGTAAAAACATGCTGCCTGGCAACGAGTCGCTGCCCAGCAAACAGACACAGTACAAGCAAACAAACAGGTGCCAAGAAACAAAAAGCTGCCCAGCAAATAGGCGCTGCCCTGCAACCAGCCGCTGTCCAAGCAACCAGAAGCTGCCTAGAAAGAACCCACTGCCCAGCAACAGGCGCAGCATAGCAATCTGCCGCTGTCTAGTAGCCCGTCGCAGCCCTGCATTGACCCTCTTCCAAAAATCGAGCTTCTGTCAAGCAAGAAACGCAGCCCAGCAGCGTACTGCCTAGATACATGTCATTTCTCAGCAATGAGCTGCAGCCAAGCAACCGGCCTCTACCCAGCAGTCTGCACGAAAATGCAAAAAGCAGATTTTCAACCCAAGACTAGATTCTGCTATGTCCCCTCACGATTTCTTTTTCTTTTTGTTGAAAAACACAACGTTATCCGGACGGACAGGTTTAAAATGGTATCCCAAGCCCTAAACAAAGCTAGCGTGTGGTATGAAATAGCATTTTCTAATGAAAACACTGATCGACTGATAATGTCGAAAATAATTTCGGCTGATGTTGTCGATGTAAGTTTGACTCAAAGTTGACGATGAGTGAGGCGTGGCGGGTTTTTCGCACTACAGAAGGAAAGAAAAGAATAACCAATCGAAAAGTCATGTGATACCACAAGAATGCATTAACCAGTCGATATCGATATAATCAAACATGATGTCCCCAAAAGTTTTGTTTCTAAACAGCCACACGTTATCCGCAGGTGCTCATCGAAATCTAGCTAAACTGAAAGTTAATGAACACAACCAACCAGCAATAATTACTAGAATTATTAACAGTAATGTATTGCTAACAAATATCTTCATGTGAAGTATTTTCCTCGAATACTCCTTCGCCTGACGCCGATGGAGGCCACTACATATCATCCGAATGACCAACGCCATACTCATATGGAAAGTACATATGTGAATATTTGTGAACTTAGGCTTCGAACTTCATCAATTCGGCTTAGCCTGCGGACGGATTCTTTTAATTTGATTTTTGTGCGGGTAACCGCAGCATAAGGCAACATACCTTGATGAAAAGTCGGTAGCAGAAGAGCTTTATCACCATTCTACGGAAGCCTATTGGAGACATTGTGTTTTGTGTTAGGACCTTTTTAGTTTTGTATTTGGACCTTGTGACTCCTGTCTGTTAAAATCTGTGTTTTATTGGGTCTGTGTTTGGACTTTGCTGTTTTGGTTTGGCCCATTATAGATGTAGGGTTATGACTGCTTTAAGCCTATGTAACCACAACCATAATTTATTAAACTATTAAATCGGCTTACATGCACATATCACGAAAATCACAAGAGAGACAGCAAATACTCATACAATACAACTTATTCAAATCAGTATACATATCGTATGTTCCCTTGTTCACAGACTCCTACACCGTCTATAACTAATCGGCTTATCCATACTTGGTACATGTGTGTTTTGAGTTTTCTGTTATGTGTAATGACTAATGTATTCTGAGTTTTAACTTTTATGTTTTGTGTTCTGACTTTCCTATTTACTGAATGTGGTTTCTGATTTAAAATTTAATTATTCATTGCTTTTGTTTCTTATGTAAATTTCATCCTTAAAATATACGACATCCTTTAAACACAAGTTACTTTATAATTAAACCTATTGATCGTTTAAAGTTAGTAAACTCATTCCAAAATAGGAAATTCAGAACACAAAACACTAAAGTTAAAACTCAGAATACATGTCCTTACACAAAACACAAAACTCAAAACACATGATATTTTATCAAATATTCGGACATCCAAAATGTTACATAGTGTTACAGCTCAACAGTGTGAACTTGCAGCAATACTTAGTCGTAGAACAAGGTACAACTTTAAGCTAAGACAACTCTTATCGTGTACTTAAGATATTTCAGTAATGCTTGGGGCCTAGATGACCAATAATAAGATGTGATATTGATGGTTATTTTGTTCGACATCATGGCAAATTTGACTTAAGAGCGCGTCAACATATTTTAAATGCAGAAGCGGCGTTAGATGGCCATATTTGGTCCAGACACTGACCTTTACAAACTACTAATAAGTATTGTGTAAGGCAAAGCTTACCGTTTCTGAGAAATTTGATAGCATCTATTCCAATAAAAGCACGGCTACCACATGTTGCTTGAAAAATGACCTTGAATAGAACAAAAGGAAAGTAATATACCAAATGGAGAAAAACTGAATTAGCATTGTCTGGTTAATCATTCTAAATTTATATATAAATACCTAGCAAAAAATATAGGAAACGTGTTTTTGAAAGATGCCAATCATTCTTCGAAACAATGTTTTCCTTTTCTGCTTCCCCGTTGAGCGATGCAAAATAAACACAAACGCGGGACAATAAATGGGACACTACGCATGCCTATTAAATTTTTACCATTTTGTTCATTGATTATGAAATCGAAAGTAGGTCATATTAGTAGGAGAATAAAATGACCCAAATCAATATTGAACCTTTTTATGTGAATATCACTGATGTTTTATTTGCTAAAAAAATTCGAATCGCAGTCATTTACAGTCATTTACAATGGATTAATTATGGCAAAAAGCTTGCAGCGACACCTCACGTTAATTTGTTTATGCTGATAGAGCAATGGGGCCTTTAATATAGCTTCCTTTTTGAACTGATGAAATTCATTTAAAGAACTTATGTAATAACCTTAATAACTTATTTGAATAAGTGGTTGTAAAAAAGTAAGACACATAATTCAAACGTCTTTAAAAATAAAAAAAATACTTCTATATTTGAGCCACAACATGACAAAACCAACAAAGTGAGATGTGCGCACAGTTATGACTCAGATCAGCCTTTTAAAAGACACTCCAAATGAAAAAAAAAAACTTGCACAGGTATGTGTAAATGGCCAAATCATCTCCTTCTTCTGAGGACATAAAAACCTTTAGGAAACAAGCAAGCTTTAAAAAATATAAAGAACCCTGCTATTCAGTAGCAAAATCATACATAAACATCACTTTATTGAATAAAATGGACTAAATCAGCGGTATATCATCGAGTATGCACGTATTTTCTGAAGTTTAGAACCTTTATAATCAAAGAACTAAAAAAGACCTGTATCATTTATGATAACACTTTATCGAAAGAAAGTTAAATGCACACCTGTCTAAACTACTGTGTGTAAAATAATCTGAAACATAAATAAGAATATTGGTTGTCTAAAAACATACCATGAATTTATTTGCTCTTATGAAATGTAAAGAAAAATTAATGGAAGTGAAACACTCAACTTGATTTACTTCTATTACAATGGACAGGAATTTAAAAAAGAATGACCATGAATTTTTTTCAAAGTCATGAATAAATTCACATCAGTTTTAAGTGATCGCTTCTTGTTAATGCCCATCAGATAATATTTTATGGCCATTACTAATATTATATATGTATCAATTGTTATATTCATGAACAATCCTTTTAACACCATGTTTATCATGGGCATGAAATAAAATCACATCAGATTTCAGCGGTACTTGTCTTGTTGATGCCAATTAGATGCAATGTTAATGGTCATAACTGTTAATATTGATGTTTTAACACGGCTGGTAATGTCGTAAGGGGCGATCAAAAGTTATGCATATTAAATCCTTACGAGAGTTTCCGGACATGAGCAACGGGAGCGAACAACAAACAACAAACATGTCACGTAGGCGAATTTATCATTTATTATGATGCTCTCAGGTAAATATTCCAAAATCGGACAATGCTATTCCCAACAATTAGCATTTTTGCGCAATCGAAAGAGGTCACAGAGGTTTATAACAAAAGAGTATGTCTAAAAATCCAGTTCTCCTGGATGAGGGGGGGGGGGTTGTTGATTTATCTATTTTGACCTTGAAAACGCGTGTTTTAGGCGTAAATTTATATGTTTAGTGAGACAAAAATACTAACTACGAATATTTTTTATGTCTTAATAGAAAGTCATTAAAATTCGGTTTATAAAGGTTGATATTTTAAAAAATAGGAAAAGAATTATGAATTACGAGACCGACTCTCCCTTACGGGTCGGTTACCCCTTACGGGTCAATTCGGTTTATGTTCTGATTATCCAATAACTAACGGAATACTCTTAAAGTCTCTGTTGATGGGTCTTGGTAAAACGCTCGAGCATCATTCAAACTCCAAAGACACTTGAAATCATCCCATTTTACAAGCATTCATGCACTACCTAGTCACTTGTAACCATGGCCCTCCCAGTCCCCCAGTGAGTAACAGTGTTTTTGATCCCTGCTAAAAGCCCAGCACTGTGGGGTCATTCACTTGTTATATGACCCCCCCCCCCCGCATTATGTTATATTGTCATTGCACTGCCATGTTTACCTATATATATATGAAACCTATGGTATTTCCTCTGAACTGCTCTACCCCCCGCCCTGCTCCAGGGCAGGTTACAAATGCCTAGTGCATTAGCTCGAAATAACATAATTTTGGGACTATTTAAAACAGAGACAGCATTGTTGCTCGCAACCGGTTCAAAACATGTTTCTTATTTTCTTCTAAAAAGATTATTGACACTTTTTAGAACCGCTTCTATTTGGGGGAAAAGAAAAAAAAAGAGAGAAAGAAAGAAAAATAATAAAACAATGAACTAAAAACAGTCATTTTAAACAATTTAAATTCGTAGTATGATGCAGAGGCATGTTCGCATAATGAACACCAAAGCAAGTGTTGAATGTAAACGTTATGTTCATTGTTATTTTGTTCACTTTTCGGGCTCGAGACATGACCTGTGCTGATCATTTTAGGATTCGATCGGTGTCACATCGTGCATCAACATTGAGAATATTCCTGTTTTGGGGAACTTATCTTTTATGATTTTTTTCTCATTGAAATGTCTTATTTGCAAGTGTTTGACCTGATTTGTAACACGGGCAACACCCACAAAAACTAAATGTCTCATTTCAGATGGTTAATTATAAAAAATATCCTTATTTTTGCCCCAATGGTATTACAATAATTCGTCTCGTAATGGGCAATCGTCTCGATAGGGGCATCCGATGTCGTAAGGGGTAATAGTTACCAAAAGCTCGTCGCGGTAACAATGTGGCACCAAAAAGTTAAAGCTGGTTTATTTTGCTTGAAAGATAGTGGGGAAAGAATACAATAACTTACAACCATAAAGCAGTTTAGACCATTTGTTGTAAAGAATACCTGTGAAAACAACCACGAAAACTGATTACACGGCTACACCATATATGGGAGAACCTAGATTACACGTCAGCTATTGACTGTCAGACGTCTGATTCTTTCGTTTCTTGTGCAGAAATGATTATTGTTGGGAATCACATTCTTCTTTTGCCTATATTGTGTTGCGAAGCAGAGAAAAAACAGATAAAATATTGGTACTTACGTAGCGGTTGCCATAGTAGTTCGCTCCCGTTGCTCATGTCCGGAAACTCTCGTAAGGATTTAATATGCATAACTTTTGATCGCCCCTTACGACATTACCAGCCGTGTTTAATGGTCATATTAAAGGCCATGAATTTTGGATGTACGTATAAATGTTACATTTATGGCCATACATTTTAACACCATGTTTATCATGGACATGAAATAAAATCACATCAAGGTTAAGCAGTAGTCAGGTATGACTGTATACTCGAAATACACTGATTGACCCCTTACATACCGGTATCCCATTCCTAACAGACTATATTTACGTGTACACATATACGTAAAATGCAGTCTTATTCAGTTATACCAGACGCTTTTTACTAAAATGAGATGTGCTGCTGGATGTGGATATGGACTTGATGTATAAGTGTAGAAAAATCACGGAAGGTGCACCACTTTATCTAAAGGAAGTTACAAAGCAAGCGTCTGACAAGAAACTATAGTCACTAGCCAGGTTTATTATGAACCGCAAACCGCAGTAACTCACGACATTGTGCATTCGACTGATTGGCGTGAGGCAACGGATCGCTGACTGGTAAATCAAGCAAAGGATAGGAATTGGATGAAACTGTCACAGCAAACAGATCAGTTTGAAGAGCAAAAGGTTGATGGGGATGGTAACTGTTTTCACAGATGTGTTGGTAAACACTTATTTGTTTACATTGTCATAAATTGTCTGCCTACCTTAAATGGTAAAGTCACTGTAAAGTTCCCTACTTCTTCTTTCCAGTCCTCGATTCGACCGGTGTGGTTAAATAGTGTTATATTTAAATCTGAGCAACGTATGTAAACAAACAAGTCCGAAAATGTCCCAGGCATAATATACCAAAAGGAGAAATTATACGTCCCGTTCTGAAGTTGAGGTGATTCTAGGTTACAGATGATTGATGAATTTGTACAGTTATCTGGTGCCTTGAATAGAGCGAACGTATCATTTTCACCTGAAAATAGTAAATAAAGTCAGTTAGTTAAATTTATAACGATGCAAATTCATTTAGTCGTGTTTCTAATTTCAAGACTTGGTCTTGGTTTGCAGTCTAAATGTTAAACTAAAATTAGGAGTGGAAATTTTACCCTTTTTTTAACATTAGAATTTTCCATCCTCATCATTTGGATGCGTCCGTTTCTAGTTTGAGCGTTTCTGGTGCATGTTCCCATTTTTGTCGAGCCCATTTACGGTGAGCCGGGCCGCGTAGCGCAACGGTAGGGCACCTGACTCGTAAGTCAGAGGTCCTGGGTTCGAAGCCCGGTCTGGCCACATACTTTCGTTTCTCTTTCCGCTGATTCAAGAAGGGCAGTTGTCAGTTACTGGCGAAAGTATGTGCACTTAGTACTGGTTATTATAATAACCGCTTAGGAGGTCTAAGCCTGCCCAGGAATAGTGTGGTTAGGTTAACTGACCGTCCCGACATGACCATAGTTGTTTACCGTGGACGTTAAGCAATAAATCAATCAATCAATCAATTACGGTGAGCGAGACATACTTGTTACAACTTAAGTCGGTGTATGTGCGAATGTGCCTTAGTGCGTTCGTGCGTCCGTCCGGATTTGTCCGGGCTATAACTTTTACATTTATGGATGGATTTCAAAATAATTTGGCACAATTGTTCTCTTTGATAAGTAGAAGTGTCATTGGAAACATTTGGTCAGGTAGGTCTAAGGTCAAGGTCACACTTGAAGGTCAAATGATAAAATGGTGTCCGAGCCATAACTTCTACATTTGTGGATGGATTTCAAAATAATTTGGCACAACTGTTCTCCTTCATAAGTAAAAGAGCCTTTTGTCAGGTAGGTCCAAGGCCAAGGTCACACCTGAAGGTCAAATGATAAAATGTTTGAAACATTTGGCCAGGTAGGGCCAAGGTCAAGGTCACGCTTGAAGGTCAAATGATATAATGGTCATAAACAGAGCTTGTCCAGACCATTACTTTTACAATTACGGATGGATTTCAAAATAATTTGGCACAATTGTCCTCCTTGATGAGTAGAAGTGTCTTGTAAAACATTTATTCTGACAGGTCCAAGATCAAATTCACACTGGATTGTTAAATGATAAAACTGTCTTAAAGTGAACTTGTCCCAGCGATTACTTCTACATTTATGCATGGATTTTTGAATAATTTGGCACAATTGTTCTTCTTGATGAGTAAAAATGTCATGTGAAACATTTATTCTGGTAGGTCCAAGATCAATGTCGTACTTGAAGATCAAATGATGAAATTGTCATAAATTGAGCTTGTCCGGTCCATTACTTCTAGTTGTTTTCCTTAATATTTTTTAAAAAAATACACTAAGCATGATGTTGTTTGGTTTCTTTCAGATACGGGAGTGAAGCAGTTAGTCTTGGCATACTTATAGGTCACTAAAGCAAACAGCGGGCTCGACAAGTTGTCCCTGGACAACTATCTTGTTATTGTATTTTACTGGGTCTGCACTGTTTGCATATGTCCCCAAAACGGCTGTCCAGTTTATAAAGGGTTCAAGAAAATCTAACTGTTTTCTTATAATGATATTTGAAATAGGTCCCTCTAAAAATAATAATAAAAAAAAATGGTGAAAAAAAGGGCTATGGAGCTGAGTCAAATTTCGTGTTACAGTCACCCAAACACAGGTGTCAACAGGTAGAAACTATCCAGATTATAGCAAACAAGAAATATCTTTAAAAAAAAGATATAAGACGAAGTGAAAGAAGACATATTTGAAACAAATGATTTTTTTTTTATTATTTCTGTTGAAATTGCCCATTTCCTATTTGGAATTTCAGAATTTCCCCATATATGTCTTGTACATCTCCCTAATTGTAATTTTCAGATCTCCCTACCAAAATACAAGAATTTCCTTCTTTGTTTAATAATTCTCCCTATTTAATTAAAAAGTAGAGGAAAAGCTCCCTATTTGTCTTCTCAGCTGTATTATCACATGTCTGATATTATTATTGAATAGCAGTATCCTTATGTTGGGGTTATCCACTATGGCGAGAAACCAAACTGGTCCGTACAGTATTCGGTACATTCCGATATGCTTCCGATGATACGGTACTGTATTTTACCCGGTTCAGTACAGCCGGGTGCGTAAATTTACCGGAACGGACCGGAATGGACTGAATTACCGGAACGGACACCGGAACGGACCAGTTTTCCCCTATCTTCAGTAGATATTTGTAATATTTTTTTTATCAAATAACTCTTATTTAATAATAATACATATTCTGTATGCCATCTAGCGCAAATCAATTAGAGATAGAATGCCTAGAATGTCCGCGAGGGCGTGGGGCAGTATATAGAGATAGATAGATATTAGTCAAAATACTCTTTGAGTATTTTGCGCCATAGGTAGGCCTCTTAATATCCCACGCATATGCGTTTCATCTTAAAATCATATAATCTTATACAAAAATCTGGTTATCTTTCTTCCAAGACTTGGAGCGAATGAAAAACACAAAAATTCCCGAATTTTTGTTCCATAGTATCATGACCAACATTTCAGCCATAGAAAATATGTAGAGCTATATTTATCAAGTCGGTGGATGAAATCAGGGGTTGCAAGTTAAGATAATAAAGTCATAGGTAGGGTCTTGAATTAATCTGCGCGTGTAGATTGTATCAAAATATCTCAAAAATCGGCTGGAAATATGAATAATAAGAGTCCGTTCCGGTCCGATCCGGTAATTAGGTCCGTTCCGGTAAATTTACGCACCGAGTACAGCCTTTGGAAGGAAAAGAACTACTACGAAAGACTTTTCGCACCATAGAATCATTTTTTTTCTCAAGCCATCGGCATTCGCGTTTCTCGCGTTCTGCTTAACTCTATCAATCATTACAGAGTTAAAGTGAAAAACATATTTAAAACTAAATGCAAAGTGCAAATAATAACATTTTTAATGTAACTAGACCTTCTGACAGGTGAATAACAATTCCATGACATATGCTCTCTTCCATACAGAGATCAAGTCAAGTTTTGGCGCCAACGATGATTTTATTAGACTTCGTCTAACAAAACTATTCTCCTTAATGATAACCTCATTTGAATACAGATATAATTTAAAATGCCATTTTGCACTTTCAATATACAATACTTTTGCTATGAAATAAATAAGAAATTGAATAAAGAAGACATATTTAAAGAGATATATGCAGTCATTTTGCCAGCATAAGGTTAAGCATAATAGACTTAGTGAAAAATTATTATTTAAAAGGAAAGAAAGAAACATTCATATAGTCTTAAACTTATTCTAACAATTTTCCAGTTTTCTAGCAGTATTAGAACAGATAGAATATACTTTGAAATGAAGATTGAAGGTCGCTGTTGGAATTATGCGCTATACACAATGGAGTTAGTTATTTCCCCTCAGCCATATGTACTGATTCACTAGTTCAAAGGCTTTATACTCTGGTATGCATTGAGAAATTAATAAGCGTGCAATCAACTTATCCCATAGTTTCATCCAACTGAATCAAAACTTTTCGTATGTGTACAGACTTAATGAAGATATAATTTGAATTTTTAAATTGTTTATCTGGTTTTGACAAAAAGTATGTATGAACTTTTTTTGCAAAAATGGAAATTTGGTTGTTACTCAGCTAGGTAATAGTTTTTGCCTAATTAATCCTAAAAACGCAACAAACCTGAGTTTGCACACATCGTAGAGACGAATGAAGCCCTTTTGTTGAGCCGCCTTATCCGAATTTACGCTGCTTGTCCTTTAGTACAGAACGTGCCCTTTAGTCTACAACACCGTAATTGTTTGCTGTGGAGTACATACATGTTTGTATTATTCCTCTATATATAGTGTCATTATTTCTTTATATGGTGTCATTTCTTTATATGGTGTCAACAATTCTTTCTATTGAGTCATGACACTGTCTGGATCGAGATTGGGAACATTCATTTTAGGAAACGTAACAGACCACCAAAGACGGCGGACTGGTTTACACACGCTAGGTAGGTGCTTCGTTGGACTATATATCGTTTGCATCATTCAAACGAGCTATATCATTCATTTCTCCATATAAAACAGGCCGCGATGTAGGAGAAATATAGACATTCGCTTGTATCGATATATTTTCAAGTTTGCAATTAAGTGCAATTTAATTTTTGTGGTGCCCCAAACAGTTTCTTGACGTCCCTATTAAACGTCAATTATATGTTTTACTATTTGTGATACAAATCGATGCCGAACCTAATTCAGTCTCAGATCCCGAAAAACCGTGTTTAAATGTCTTGGCTAATTTTTTAGAAATATTTATTTTTATTAGCAGTGTAATTTGCATTTGTCACCGGAACATACTCGCCAGATGCTCCGTTGACATTTGTGTTGGACTAGCGAGCATATTCCGGTAACAAATGCAAATTATACGGCAAATGAAAATAAGTATGTCTCAAAACAGGCCAAAAGATTTAAATACGGTTTTCGGGATCTAGGACCGAATTGAATTGGACATCTTATATTCACAGTATCCGAACTGACTGTACCCTCTCTTCCGGTTTTCATAGCGTTGAATCGAGGGTACAAAATTCGCTTGTAACCAGTAGTCGGAAATCATTATGTGTGAGATTTTACCCGGAGTCTGCTGCGTCATTTATAGTTATTCAGCTTCGAAAATGCAAAGAGGTAAGTTTAATATAATTTGCTCTTCGGTCTTTTACTTTATTACCCTGTACAATGAAAACCTCATGGCCGTCACAGAAATTTTATTCCGAGCAGCTTAATTTAACACGAGTTTGTGTCGTGCAAAACCTAGCTATCATCCTATTATCAAAACTAACAAACAGTAGATTGATAACGCCTTCCGTTTATTTTAAAGAGTTTTTACAAAACATATAAAAAAAGGCTCAAAATGGTTTTAGAATCATGCCAAGGGCGATTTGAATACTGTACCAATTACTACCCACCCATACACGACATTGTACAGGGCAATAAAGTAAAAGACCGATAGCAAATTATATTAAACTTACCTCTTTACATTTTCAAAGCTGAATAACTATAAATGATGCAGCAGGTTCCGGAAAATATCTCAAAACATAATGATTTCCGACTACTGGTTATAAGCGAATGTATGTACTTTCGATTCAACGCTATGAAAACCGGAAGAGATTGTACAGTCAGTTCGGATACTGTGATATTGTAAAAGTGATAGGAAAATCTAAATGACATTTCATAGGAAAGTCAAAATCATATTTCGGCCACCACTATAAAATATAAATTGCACTTGATAGCAAACTTGAAAATATACCGATACAAGCGAATGTGTCTATGTTTTCACCAAATCACTGCCTGTTTTGTATGGAGACATGTATTTTGCGTGACATGGCTTGTTTGAATGATTCTTAGAATATATAGTCAGAAGTTGCATAAAAAGACGCACAAACCTAGCGTGTGTAAACCGGTTCGCCATCTGTGGTGGTCCGTTTCCTAAAAAGGATGATCCGGAGCTCGATCTAGACAGTGCATTTTTTCTTTACATGCTGTCATTATTTCCTTTAATTGTATTACCATTTCTTAATATGGTGTCATGGTGTCATCAATTCTTTAAATGGTATCTTTTATGGCTTTATCATTTCTTTATATGATGCCATCATTTCTTAACATGGTGTCACCAGTTTTTACCATGGTGTCATCAGTACTGTATATGTTGACATTATTTCTTTATATGGGGTCATTATTTCTTTATATGGTGTCATTTTATCATTACATGTATAAGATGCGCATTTTTCTTTATATGATATGCATACATACTTAAATTTTGTGAACTTTTCTTCAAACCATGTGCCTTCATTATTTCATGTCGTCAATGCACATTTATATTTGTGACACACCGTAACCAGGGTAACTATCCCTATTTCTGTTCGTTATGCAGGATTTGCATCACATTTTATGGACTAATTATCTTATGCTGAACAGAACTGACGTATATATTGGGTGTTCTGTTCTTCTTTTATTCTGTTTTTACATCATATGCTGTAGTTGTTACTTCATTATGTTATGTACACTGTAAAAAATGTGTTTAGAATCAATGCAAAAATGCAGTCTGATTTTTTATGTGCTTAAATCGTAGCATGTTCAATTTGCAACATGTTTAGGTTTATGTTTAGAAATTGAACATGTTAAAACTGGTTATATTAACCTTTTATTTTGAAAATTTCCTCTGACAACATTTTCGTCTCTTTTTTTCGTTCTTCAACGGGGAAAAGAGAGAATGGATTCATCCGAAACGCGTAACAGAATAAAACGTGTTCAGCAGACTTTGTCCCGGAAAATAATAGAAACGGCGTACATGTTTAGCTATTTGACATATTCCCAAACATGTTTACACCTAAACATGTAACCACGTGTGTTTTATAGCTAAGCGCGATTTTTACAGTGTGCAAACTTCCATATTGTGAGGAGTTCTATCAGACTTTTTTCCGGCAGCACCGGACAAGCGCTACGCCCACACAGAGTATGCTGTCAAATATGTTACACTGCAACAAGGCAGAATATGACACCAAAATTGTATTCTTATGCGTATAAAAATAAACTGCCATGCATATAGCTAGTTATTAAAGGAATTTGAATATTTAACAGTTTTCTGTTAC
Organism: Ctena decussata; assembly: GCA_963989385.1. Lineage (NCBI taxonomy): Eukaryota > Metazoa > Mollusca > Bivalvia > Lucinida > Lucinidae > Ctena > Ctena decussata. The sequence goes on along the minus strand of OZ022504.1, from coordinate 38,321,135 downwards.
CACCACAACTGAGTTTTATTATTTCAACGGAAAACGCATTGTTGACACGGTCGTTGTCAGTGACGTTACATGTTATAACACATGTGTTTATACAATTTTTATGACACGAAGTTATCCACTGATTAACAGCGACGTCATGTGAAAAAAAAATCTATATAAATAAAAAGGATAAGCCTCGTAAAGCTGTCCCCTCTCAAATCTTCTGTTGGATACAATGTGAAACAGGGCCTGATATTCTGATATTTGGGGCCTAATGAAATCTGGGACGTTTCGCATTTGCCGCCGCAGCCCCCCCCCCCCCCCCCCCCCCCCCCCCCCCACACACACACACACACTTGCAAACAGAACGTAAATTCAAGCAGTAAAAGTGGACCAAGATGCAAGTATGGTCTACACCTCGCTAAGAGAATATGCTCTCCTAACAAAAATAAATAAATGAATAAATAAACTAATAAAACATAATAATGATCTGCCGTATGACACTGGCGCTCTCTTATCAGCAACTGCCATTTTGACAGTTTGCATGATTGTAGATATTATTAGTAGATTAATTTCTTACTTCAGAACTTTGTCTTTCAGAGTGCGACTTGTTCTTCTCCTATAGATTTTGTTGTTGTTGTTTTATTGTTGTACGTCCAATGTTAACAGCTATGGTCATGTCGGGACGTTCAGTTAACCTAACAACACTATTCCCGGGCAGGCTTAGGGCTTTATAAGCCGAATCTACGTAGTCTGGCCCATCTTCCTTCTTCTGAATGTATTCTCTGCTCTTGAAGGAACTATTCTAGATTTTAATTAGGCCTCCCAGGCGGTTAACCAGTACGAAGTGCACATATTTTCGCCAGCAACAGACAACTGCCCTTCTTGAATCAGCGAAAGGAGAAACAAAAGTATGTAGCTGAACCAGGTATCGAACCCGGGACCTCTGTGTTCCTAAAGAAGAGGTGCATAAAATCTGTCGAAGTTGTCGCATCTGATAGCACCTTTTGTTACATATCTTCGAGTTGTTACAAGAGGAATAACGTCAATTGTATTCAAATTTAGATTTTCTCAATCCATCGAATATTACCAGTAACAGAGGAAAACATTGATCAAACTGCACTGATGTGCATGCTGATCAGTCTTTCGTCCGAACAGATGCAATCAAGTACCTACGCTCCTACTCTCGCTCATTTACTGTAAATATTCTAAAATATTGAGACACATAAAATAATCAGCGAAATTGTAGTCAAAATGGAAAAGTTTGGTTTTACAATGCAGTTATGTAGGTTAAAAGATGCAGATGAAGCAATTTCTTCTGGGTATGCACTGTTTGCTCAATCCTGGCCCCGAGGTTATAAAACGTTTTTCGTGCTCAACTCAGCTGAGCATTAGATTTCTCTGCTGATAAATATGAAAATGCCAACTAATGTTGGCATTTTCATATTCATAAGCAGAGAAAAAATCATACCCAGTTAATCTGAGCAAGAAAGCAACTGTACTTATCAATAATTTGCTATTTATTACATGTAGCAGGTGAAATTTCATGCTAAGCTGAGTTAAGCATGAAAAAAGTTTTATAACCTCGGGGCCTGTCTGCCAAGTATTTAGAATGTCTATGGTATGCAAATTCAGTGTACCTCCTGTGTGGCTGCCGTTGATGACTGGTCTCGCAGATGTATGTAGATGGAAAGCATGACCATGTAACGTCCAGGGCTTACTAAAGGTAAAACCACAAGTATTGTTGTTTTTGAAGTTACAGGTTCCATCCCATTTTTCGGTCCCTGTAAATATATAGATAAAATGTAGAGTTCACGAGGGTAATTCCCATTTCCCTATCTCTGCTGTCGACCGAGTCAGTCAGCTAATTTACGTGCAAAAGTAGCTGTCGACCGAGACAATCGACAGCCAGCAGTATCAACTGGGTTGACAGCTATTAACAATAGTATCATTTAGCGTTACTGGAATTGCTTACGGCCGAAGTATCGGTCGACAGCACAGGTAAGCTAATTGGTAATACCCCTGTGTTGTTGTAACATTTATATATACCGGTCTAGTTTGTCCAGTGCTAATCGTCTGAACTAATAAGCCAGTGATCCCGGGTTCATGTCTGAATAAGTCATGATTTTTTTTTCTCCAGCCTCTGAATTATTTGAACCCTTATTAATATCTTAATATGTTGAAGCATCCGTATAGCTCCAATTCCAAATTGTCTATCAAATGTCTACAAAATAAAATACATTCAAAAGATGTTTTACATTGATGTTTCTGATCCTCGTGCATAACAGCTGACAGATTAGAGAGTATAATTATTCGCGAACAATCCCAGTTCCAATAATCAGGCATATGAATGGAATGGATATACACTTGATAATTGCATTGGCTCTGAAGTCTATAACACATATTAAGTAAGTACAAAATCGAACACATTTCCCTCAAAGTGCTTGTATTTCAGCATTCTCGGCGTAGCCTCGGATCTTATCTTTTTCCCCAACTCGTTTAATAAATTCAATAATAGACGAGCACTCATGTAAGATCGTCTACGTAATGCAACAGCAATGATAGTAAGACAACAACTGTGAAATGTTAATTCCGGAAATTCTCTCTCTCTCTCTCTCTCTCTCTCTCTGTAGGCATTTGTGTATGTTTGTGTGTCATTCTCTCTTTTGAGAGTACAGTAAGGACCCTAGTGTAAAACAACATAGCAGTAATACTAAAGTCATTTGATCATGTCAATTTTCAATCTTCGGTGGCCAAATACAGCAGTTGATCAGTTAAAGCTAAAGGAAGAAACAGAGGTCATATGCTATTTTTAGTAAATCATATATACCTTGAAATAGAGTGGAATGAAAAGTACTGATACTTGTATGAGTGAAATTTTCACTGATTTTATCCTACATGAAGAAGATATGTATCGAAAAGAAGAGAAAACGTTCTTTTAATTTTATGTTTTCTCAGTCACATAGCGATATTGGCATGTGCGCCTTTGGTATTGTAAATGAATTTATTGTTTCATACTCTTTGAGGTTTAAGTACAATAGGTCCCTTCGTTATTCTTTTAACGTCAAGCACTTTGTTTCATATCCTTCACATTTCTTGATTTTGGCACGTTGGCGTTTCTCACACCCGCCGCTCAACTCAGGCGGGCCTAAAAGGAAATCGAAAGAACAAAAAAGGAAGGTAAACCGTTTGGTACTAAGCTTATCGTACTGAGCCATTACTTGGTGTTTTTTATTGGCAAATGTGAGAGTAACAAATGAGCCGCGACACGACAAAACCAACAATGTGGTTGGGCGGCCAGCGCAGACTCAGATCAGCCTGGGCATCCGCCCAGTCTGATCAGAGTCTTCGCTGTCCGCATGGAGGTAGCTTAGACCCTTAGCTACCCTTCAAGCCGTAAGCGAAGAGTCTGATCGGACTGGGCGGACACCCAGGCTGGTCTGAGTCTGCGCTGTGCGCACAACCACTTTGTTGGTTTTCTCGTGTCGCGGCTCAAATCAATGTTTGAAGTGACTAAAGTGAAAGCGCTAAGATAAAGGCAACACATGAAAAAGACAGAAAATAAATATAACAGTGAAACGGCATTCATGGTATCAGCCACTACTGAAATGATACAGTATTAGGCCACCGGAGATTTGTACTGATATTTGCTGAGATCCTCCATGTTTAAAGTTTGTGGCTGTTTCTTTGTTATGTGTTTGTTCAAAGCTAAAACAACGACATGTGACAACTACGAGCAGTTTCTCTGCAGCTACCTCATTGTACAATTTATTGTGGTGTATTAATGTCCGTGAAAATCACGGTGCGCCAAACTAAATACTGGCGAACATGACGACAACAATAATGGAGGGACTTAAATACATTCCAGAATTGTAAATCCCGGTTAACATGAATAGTTTTATAGTTGTGAAAAGTAAAATCCTCGGAAAGACGCACAGGCTAGTTTAAAGCTACTTGTCTCAAGGTACTGCCCTATTTTATTATATGCGCTTCAAAAGCACTTACTTTGACCAGATCCTTCAAGAATGCTTACTCCTGCTGAAAACCATAATAGTAAATATGTTAACCTATCCATGAAATAGACTCTTGCGCTTGAAGCAAGCAATAGCTTACAAGGAGTTATTGCCTATAATTGGTTTTGCTGTTGTCTAAGTAATTCCCACCCGCAATATCTTTGCTTATCAACAGACCATTCATAAGCTCTCAGTTTGATACTTGTATCAGCGCCACTTAAACTCGGACAAAGCAATGCCCGAAGTGATATAGGTCATTACATCAACTTAAGCAAATCTTTTGGCCAATTTTTCAGGGGGACACCATTTTTATGAGTTCCTGTTAGCTTCCCTGACCCCGAGGTTATAAAACTTGCGTACATTCTCAAACTCAAAATAAAGCACACTGATTGGCTGTTTCCGAGCACATGCTCGGAAGCAGCCAATCAGTGTGCTTTATTTTGAAGTTGAGATTATACTCAAGTTTTATAACCTCGGGGTCAGGACAACGTAGCCCTTCCAAAATAGGGTATATTCTTAAAGGAAAGAATTTTATCCTATTGGAGCAAATTCTTTCTTTCAATAGTTGACCACTATTGTGAATGGAGACAAAAACGAAAATGGCAGAGTCGCTTCCCCTTAAAGGGAACCAACGCTACATACCAAGTTTCACAGTCATCGGTTTATTGGTTCTGGAGAAATAGATTTTTTAAGGATTTTCATACATTGGTACGGAGGCCATGTTGGTCATGTGACGTGGCCGTTTGAACAAACTTTCATTCCATAACCTCTGGAGGCTCTATATGAAATTTGCTTGCAACTGACCCAGGGGCTTTTAAGGAGATGTTTGTAATCGTAAAAATATGAGAGACATTGGCCAAAGGTCAAAAAATAACCTTGACCGCGTGTACTCATAAATCTTCATATACTATGTTAGATGACCGTTAATACCATTTTTTCATGCCAAACTCTTCTATATCTTCTACGAACTTTTATGTTCTAGCATTTGCCCATAAAAAGCACCAGAAAGCAAATTTGAACGTGCCGTAGAAGAGGTCAAGGTCAACTCACGATCACCGCTTGAACAATCTTGGTAGTGCTTGAGAAGTTAATGCTACACACGTAGTTCCAAAACCATGGTTCTAAAGGTTCTGAAGAAAAAAAAAAGGTTTTTACCATATATGGGCACGGCAGCCATGTTGGTCATGTGATCAGAACCGTTTTGACATATATTTGTTCCCCCCCCCCCCCCCCCCCCCCCCCCAAAAAAAAAAAAAGGTCCATATATAATTTGATTTCAATTGGCCCAGTTACTATTGAGGAGGCGTCTGAAATTGCTGAAATATGAGCGACTTTGGTCAAAGGCCAAAGAATGACCTTGACTTCTTGAACTCAGATATCTACATGTATTTAATTAGCTGATTGTATATGCACCAACTTTTATACCAATCCCTTAAACAGTTTCCATAAAATCTTATGTTAAAGCATTTCTACATATAACAGCATTGGAAACAAGCTTGAACTTGTCGTAAAAAGGTCAAGGTCAATCAACTCATTTAAACAATCCGGGTGGTATTCGAGTACCCGATGCTACATATTTGTTTGGAGGCAATAGGTCTATCGGTTCCGGAGAAGAAGATTTTTAAACGTTTTTACCATAAATGGTGCATGGCGCCTATGTTAGTCGTGCATCCCAGTCGGTTTGAATAAACGTTTCTTCTCCTGACCCATGGACGCTCCATATGAAATTTGGTTACAATCGGTCCAGTGATATCAGAGGAAAAGTTGTTTGAAAATGTTGACGGACTAAGACGACGACGATGGAACATGCCTAACCTATAAGCTCTCCCGCAGCCTTTGGCTCAGGTGAGCTAATATTCGCGGAACACTATTTTGTTTACGAATTATTGTCTTGTGGATGGTCAACGACATTTGCTTTCGCATTCCGCATATCATTTTCTTTGCCCTGACACAGGCTAAAATTTATTTTAAGAAAATTGCTTTTATAATAATGATTAAATAAGAGACAAATAATGATAATAATAATAATAATAATAAATTAATAATAATAATAACAATGATAACTCGCTAAAGTCAGTCCCTTCTTTGCTGTACTGGGAATGTCTGAACCTTCACTGCCCATTTAAACGCTCATCTATAATAGATAATTAAACCATCTGCAAATGAAAACGGATAAAATATTTTAATTATCTCACAACTAGATAACTTTAATGTCCAATTGCGAGGTTTCAAAGGTTGCCGATGGAATTATAAACAATGAGCAGCCTGATCTGGATCTACACTACTTGCTCCAGTACTCCTTTCCTAAAGTTAAGTGGAGTGGTTGCGGTCCGGCCATGGTGCTGGATAACGTTCGGTGCCGGGGCCTCCTTCTAATTTCGGATGATGGTAGGGCAAGGGCATACTGTGCTTGCAGTGGGTGCGGGTGAGGGTCGTTGGGATTTTTTCTCTTGCGTTTCATTTCTCTTTTCTTTCTCCATCTCTTCAAGAGGCGGCCCGATACAGACTGAAACATTGTCTCAAAAGGGCCGCTAAACCCAAAATAACCAGCCAACCAACTCAAATTCTAGTCATTACGCTAAGTTGCATCAATGGACAAAATCTGGTTATCAGTACCCACTCAAACTGAATGGGGCGGCATGATAAAAGTAATTGACGAGATAGCATCACAGCATGTAGTCTTCCGCACTTGAACACACAAGGAGCTCAGATTTAGAAAATCGGACAATTGTTTTCAGAAAAACAGTTTTGATAGACTCCTATCTTGTCATTTAGATAGAGGTTTCCTGTGCGCAACGTGTCCCATTTCACGGACACGCGTACTCGTATTGCAATAATAATTGTTCATTGTAGTACATTTCTTTTTTTTCTTTTTTTAATTCATTTCTTTTTATTTTTACTTTTTGCAGACGTTTAAGGCGGCATAATGTACCATTCATTTACAACCACGGCTACTCCACGGCCCGGATTGATTGATTGATTGATTTGTTGTTTTACGTCCACGGTAAACAGCTATGGTTATTTCGGGACGGTCAGTTAACCTAACCACACTATTCCTGGGCAGGCTCAGACCTCCTTAGCGGTTAACCAGTACTAAGTGCACATATTTTCGCCAGTAACTGACAATTGCCCTTCTTGAATCAGCGGAAGGAGAAACGAATTTTATGTGGCCAGACCGGATATCGAACCCAGGACCTCTGACTTATAAGCTAGGTGCCCTACCGACTGCGCTACGCGGCTCAGGGCGAGGAAAAGAGCGAGTACATTTTTATTTTTCTGAGGAGAGCCCTGCACTGCCGGTACACTTTTGGTAAAATAACTACTAGAAACCTCGGTATCCCGTAGACTATATTCAGTTATATGAAATAAATGGTTTCAGGAGGACAGTATCACCCTTTTTCCAGCTATGATGATATTAAGTCAAAGGCCCGCGCATCTGGCACATCGGGAACAATGCTATGGTACTGTATTTATTCGGCTACAAGACGGGGGCTTTCTCTTCAAATATTGTCAGTCACCAATATGTAAATCAGTCTTGTGTAATTCTGCTATAAGTGGATTTTCTCCTCCAAAACAATCACAAAAATCACAAGACGGATCTAGATTTTTAGGATTGTTTAACAATTCTAAAAATCTATTTATCATGATATGACGTCGCTGTTATTCAGTGGATAACGTCGTGTCATAAAAATCGTATGCCATCACGTGTAATCACACTTTGGCGCGTACACGTAGCGTCATTGACAACGTCCGTGTCAACAATGCGTTTTCTTACTGAAAAAGTGCTCCTTTTGAACGCGAAAAAAATCCTTTTTTCAAAAGGTCATATGATAAACAGAATCTTACACTCGTGGTCATTTACTCGCCGAAAGCTCGTTTCTTCAATTTAATATGGAATGACCACTAGTGTAGTTCAGTTCAGTTCAATTCTCTTATCGACGTTACCCAAGTGGCTCAACGGTACGTAACCATAGTTGCACAAACTTGGCGCCGTGTGTCCGTCCAATACCACTAGTGTAAAATCCTCTCTCTCTCTCTATATATATATGCATATATACGTCTTGTAAGACGGATCTAGATTTTTATTGTTTTGCAGGCCTGGAAAACTGAATATATACGGTACGTAGATTCGTAATGATTCGTAAAGTATACACTCGAACAGGCAAGATCCCTGCCAGACTACGTGGAAACATAATTAACCCATTAATAAGCCGCGACACGACAAAACAAAGTGGCATGTGCGCCCAGAGAAGACTAAGATCAGCTTAGGCATCTGCCAAGTATGATCAGAGTCTTCGCTGTCCGCATGGAGCCAGCTTAGACCCATAGCTACCTTTTAAGCGCACAGCAAAGACTCTGATCAGACTGGGCAGAGTCCTCGCAGGGCGCACATGCCACTTTGTTGGTTTTCTTGTGTCGCGGCTCATTTATGTCTAGTAGGCTCGTCTATCCGTATATATTGGATGAATCCACTTGTCCTTCAGGGGGTATCTGGTTTAGTTTGACTTTACTTTTATTATTGCAATTCTCTAAAGAAACTTCCAATTTTTTCCTGCAAATGTGTAGACCCTGAACAAACGCCACCTTATGTGGCGTCTGATAGCCACAGTATGTGGAGTCTGATACGTATCTGCACGGATTGCTGGTGTTCCTGTTATGGAACTCTAGGAATAAATGGGATAATATTCTTAGAACCTGTGGTCCAACCCAGTGATGTCTGTATTATTTGGCTATGAAACATGTTTAAATTTAAATTATATGGGAAAATTTAAAAACGTATCCGCCATTAAAACCCGACTGACTCTTAAGCCCGATGTTAATTGCGACTATTGGGCACTTTTACATAAGCCGCGACATGACAAAAAGCAACAAAGTGGCACGTGCACCCAGCGAAGACTCAGATTAGCCTGGGCATCCGGCAAGCCTGATCAGAGTCTTGGCTGTGCGCTTAAAGGATAGCTAAGGGTATATGCTACATCCATGCCCACAGGAAAGATTCTGCTCAGACTGGGTGGCTGCCAAGGCTGTTCTAAGTCTTCGTTGGGCGCTCTTGCCACTTTGTTGGTTTTGTCGTGTCGCGGCTCATTCTTATGTGTAAAGAGACATATTTTCACAGACTTGACCATGATATACATTTCGTAAAATTTTGTGTCAACAACAACAGGCGATATTAGAGAGATTAGAATGGCTCATTTTAACTATAAATTTGGCCTAGATGTAAATGTTTACGAAAATTGCCACATTAAAGAGATTATCATAAAGGAGTGTTTACTTGTTATGACTTCAAATGTCTTTTTTGTTTTACTGCATTTTGGGTATCGCCTTTAAAGGCACCTGGTTACACTTGAGATCAATTTGCTGATTAGATAGACGGATGGTTGAATTGTGATTTTACGTCCTTTAAAACAGTATTTCAGTCATATCAGGACAATGGGAGGGTAAAAGTACAAAGATGTGTGCAACGGAACCCCGTTTATGTTCGAAAAGATTTCCGCCTCTAGCGGGTCTCGAATCCGGGACCACAAGATCGACAAGACAGCGCTAAAACTTCTGAGCTACCGGGGCTCCTTACCTGTTGGTAAGAGCATTATTTCTTGCTCATTACAGATTTTTATGATGCAGAGACTGTCGATACCAGCAAGGAAGACTAATCAGACTGCAGATTCGAAGCTTCCCTTCCACACGCAGTGCCAACCACTTACGAGCCTCTATCTTCAGAGCCAGCTCTATCACCAAGTGTAATAGTGTGATACTGTACAATTATCATGAGCCCAAACACATACGCAAATCATCAAGGAACAGCCATACTGTCACGTGCACTAGTTGAACCAGCGTCGATTTAATGTATGGCCAGACGTTAAAAAAGTCGTTTCAACGCCAAAACAGAAAATATAAGTCCGATATTATGATGTTGAAACAATGTTCATTCAACGCTGATTCCAGTGTTACGACAGTTCAGCGTTGACTCAAATGTCACAATGTTGAATCAACGTAGTTTTAACAGTATTATTCCGGACTGATTATATGGGTTATGGCTGGTGACATTGGCGAGGTTTATTGCGAGACTGTAGAAACCTTTCAGTTAATTGACTGTTTTATAATTAAGGTAAAACCGTGATCAGACTCCGCGTACGTGGTACATGTAAGTCATCTTTTCTTATCGCGCAAGCGCATACATGTATGCGAAATGAAACCTGGTCACAGCGGATTTTGACTTGCTATGTTTTTATCCCCCGCCGAAGACGGAGGGATATAGGTTTCTCCATGTCCGTCCGTCCGTCTGTCCTTCTGTCTGTTCGTCCGTCCTTCCGTCCGTCCGTCCGGAGCCATAACTAAGTAACCACTGGACGGAATTTCATGAAACTTAAAATAAACATATATCACTGTAACGCGCTGCGGCACATGAAGTTTCATCAGACTGCCTTCAGTAATGCATGAGTTATTGCCCCTTTATTGGCTTAAAATCAGTGATATGATCCATAACTAAGTAACCACTGAGCGGAATTTCTTGAAACTTAAAATAAGTATATATCACTATAACGCGCTGCTGCACATGAAGTTTCATCAGACTGGCTTCAGTAATGCATGAGTTATTGCCCTTCAATTATCTTGAAATCAATGAAATGAGCCTTAACTAAGTAACAACTCGGCAGAATTTCATGAAACTTAAAATAAATATATATCACTATGATGTGCTGATGCACTAAACTTAAAATAAATTTATATCACTATAACACTCTGCGGCACATGAAGTTTCATCAGGCTGGCTGCAGTAATGCATGAGTTATTGCCCCTTCATTGGCTTAAAATGAATGAAATGAGCCATAACTAAGTAACTACTGAGCGGAATTTCTTGAAACTTAAAATAAGTATATAATACTATAACGTGCTGTGGCACATAAAGCCATCTGTCTGTCTGTCCGTCCGTCCTTCCGTCTGTCCGTCCGTCCGGAGCCATAACTAAGTAACCACTGGACCGAATTTCATGAAACTTAAAATAAACATATATCACTGTAACGTGCTGCGGCACATGAAGTTTCATCAGACTGGCTTCAGTAATGCATGAGTTATTGCCCCTTCATTGGCTTAAAATCAATGAAATGATCCATAACTAAGTAACCACTGAGCGGAATTACTTGAAACTTAAAATAAGTATATATCACTATAACGTGCGGTGGCACTTAAAGTTTCATCAGACTAGTTTCAGTAATGCATGAGTTATTGCCCTTTAATTAACTTGAAATCAATGAAATGAGCCTTAACTAAGTAACCACTGGGCAGAATTTCATGAAACATAAAATAAATATATATCACTATGATGGGCTGATGCACATGAAGTTTCCTTAGACTGGATTTAGTAATACATGAGTTATTGCCCTTTAATTGACCCGCCGGTCCTTCTGTCTGTCCATCCGGAGCCATAACTAAGTAACCACTGGACGGAATTTTATTAAACTTAAAATAAATATATATCACTATAACACCCTATGGCACATGAAGTTTCATCAGACTGGCTGCAGTAATGCATGAGTTATTGCCCCTTCATTGGCTTAAAATCAATGAAATGAGCCATAACTAAGTAACTACTGAGCAGAATTTCTTGAAACTTAAATAAGTATATATCACTATAACGTGCTGTGGCACATAAAGTTTCATCAGACTAGTTTCAGTTATGCATGAGTTATTGCCCTTTAATTAACTTGAAATCAATGAAATGAGCTGTAACTAAGTAACCACTGGGCAGAATTTCATGAAACATAAAATAAATATATATCACTATAATGTGCTGATGCACATGAAGTTTCCTCTGACTGGATTCAGTAATGCATGAGTTATTGCCCTTTAATTGACTTAAAATCAGTGAAATGAGGCATAAACAAGTAACCAATACTTCATGAAATTTAAACTGAATATTTATGTATCACCATAAAGTGGATATGCACATAAAGTTTCATCAGAATGGCATCAAAAGTGCATGAATTATTGCCCTTGGAACAATGTGAGATTGCCATTTCCAGCCATAACTAACTTATCAATGAATAGATTTCTATGAAAATTATACAAAATATGTATCACCATAACACATTGGTGCATCTTACAGTTTGTCTGAATTGCTTCAGTAAGCAATGAGTTATTGCCCTTGAATTGGCTTAAAATCAACAAATTGAGTCATAACTAAGTAACCAATAAATGGAATTTCATGACACTTATAATAATTATATATTGTCATGACAAGGCAGTGCACATTAAGTTTTGTCATAATCTCTTCAGTAGTGCATGATTTAATGCCCTTGAATTGATTTAAAATCCACAAATTAGCCATTAGTAGGGTGCTGACAAACAAAATTTCTTGTAACCGAATTTAAAATGTATCATTATAGTGCAGTGATGCTGAGGCAAGTGTTTAAGAAGAACAGCTCCAGCTTATGCCTTACTTATCCCAGAGATATTGCCCTTGATTTTATGTACAATCCACAAGTTCGGCCTCCTAAGTAACCAGTGAAAACAATTTTATGAAACTTAAAATTTTATGAAATTTAAAACAACCATAAACAAATCAAGGTCACTTCGGCGGGGGATATAAATTCACCGAATTTGCTTGTCAATATTGTTTTCATACACGAGGAGTCCTATGACTGACGATATAATTTTAAAGAGTGCACGGATTAGCTGGTAGATGATTTGAGCCGCGACACGAGAAAACCAACAAAGTGACATGAGCGCCCAGCCAAGACTCAGATCAGCCTGGGCATTCGCCCAGCCTGATCAGAGTCTTCGCTGTCGGCAAGGAGCTAACTTAGACTCTAAGCTACGCTTTAAGCGCACAATGAAGACTCGGATCAGCCTGGGGGGATGCCCAGGCTGATTTGAGTCTTCGCTGGGCGCACATGGCACTGTGTTGGTTTTTCGTGTCGCGGCTCATTTAGAGTTTGCCACCTTCAACAGACATGAATGCGGGTCGATAGTGTTAAACCTCGGCTAACTAGACCGAACAATTCGAGAACTGGTATCAGTGTACGCAGTAAGTGCGTGCACTGATGTAATTTGCACCCGAGCGAGAGCCAGCGCTTTTGCAATACTACTTTAAAGGTTAATCTTCTGTAGGACTAACAGCAATTGCTGGAGGTCTGGTTATCTGAAATTATCCTGGTCAGAGTCAGGTCATCTCAGAATGTAAAAAGAATATGTACATGTTGAAATCAGCTGATTTGGCATAATCTCTATAACAGCCCATGCAAAATACAGCCATGTGCGTTGTTGTGGTCAGGTGACTCAGGTGGGTCAAAGTTGAAATTTCAAACTGTCATTTCTGTGCAAGCTTTTGAAAATTCTGAAACTAAACTAATTGACAGCATTTGTGGGGCAGATTTTAAAAAATCTGCTTATCTTGATCTGATTTTTATGCCTTTATGTAATTGTGGAAAAGAAAATAATTAGATGTGGTAGGTAGGAAAACTGAAAATATATCTTGTAGTGCAAAATGTCAAAAAAATTGATAATTGACATTTTGGATGGCGGAGCCTGCCCTTTTAAGTAAAGACTGACCTTTAAACAATACTCAGAGTAAATTATATCCAGTGCGACTGGGCAGTCAAACGTCTGCCAGATTCAGATGTATAAAAAAATCACGAGCTCCCTCAGCAATACAATTTAGATAGCACACTCAAGTGTTCAAATACCTTAACCAATTACGGTATTTGTCGTAAAAATTCTAAAGGTCTGACAAACAGTGTAGACCCAAATCAGACTGCCCCTACAGGAGCAGACAGATCAGGGTTTACACTGTTCGCCATTCCAATTGCATCCTTTACGCGCATCACTGCATTGTACAAATATCGGATTATTATGTTAATTATATTAAGTGTCACAATTTATATATCTTTTTACAATATCCCGAAATTAAAAACAAATATCAGTTTAAATATCGTAAAATTTGGTGTAAACAGAAGCTGGCGGAAGGGTAAAAATTGCATATTGATTTCTGTTGTCTCAAGAACTTGCATAGGGTTGAATCAAAATTGAATTCACGATGTTTCAACGTAATGTACCAGCTTGGTAGGGGGTTGACCACCTAAATACTTGCCAAACGAATGATGCCAGGCAGGTCAACGGTAATTTGAATGATTATTCAAATACACGTACGGATGTCAGAAGTGTAAAAGTTACGATATCTGTGAATATCACATTAAAACAATTAAACTGAGATAACAAGTATTTACAACCTTTTAGCGTGAAAGATTCGCTCTGGCTCCCAGATAAGGCATCAAATAAAGGTTATCTGCAATAAAGCGGCAACACGTAAAAAGGGCATGAGACATTCCGCAAACAGATAAAAGTATAAAATCAGCCTGTTTCTTCGCGCACCTTGGTTAATCTTCATTTTCGTTATAGAGATTCTCCAGAGTCCGGAGACTGTTGGTAAACAGGAAACACACAGATCAGACTGCACTGCACAGCTGAGGTTATGCTGTTTGCATAAGCCTGTAAGAGCCTTTCTTACTTTACAGTTTTTTTTTATTATTTGACTGCAATGGAAGGGAGTATGTTCTTAAGCTTGTTTCCTTCTTTATGTGTGAAGTTTTGATAGTATTAATGGGGTTCATAATTGGTTTGTATCACTATGGGGCCAAGACAGGGCAAACAGCAATTATGCCAGGCTGTCAGATTCATCAAAGGTGACTACAGCACGAGATCAAAGTTGCGTAACACGTATGCTGCACGAACTGGCTCTACCATCACTTCACGACAGAAGGAAGGCAAACCTGCTGGTGTTCTTCAACACAGTGGTCGCGGGGCTGGGGCCAGCCTTGCAAAGTCATGACTATTCAACTCCTGTCCGTGGCAAACGTCAGATAAAATCATATAAAAATATACTAACTGTGTCGTTAAAAACGTTGTGGAAAGACAATACACTGATAATAGTAAATGTTTCAAGCCAGTACAGTGCTCCACGGATTTATACAGAAAGCCATTCTTTCCTAAAACAGTTATAGACTGGAACCACCTAGAAGATAGTGTTGTGCGCGCATATACAGTCGACGGCTGCAGACGGGGCGTCTCTCTTTGAGACTAAAAATTCCTCCCAGCTCTCTCCCCATTGCATATATGCTGAAAGGCCCTGCAACGTACTTATCCTGATCCAGATCCAGAACTCGGCCAATATCAATGACGTCAAATTAGGCCAATATCAATGGCGCTAAAATTGAGCCGCCACGCGAGAAAAGCAACAAAGTGGTTGTGAATCCAGTGCAGACTCAGATCAGAGTCTTCGCTGTCCGCATGCATGATGGTTACTTAGACCCTTAGCTACCCTTTAAGCACTTAGGGAAGACTCTGCTCAGACTGGGTGGATGCCCAGGCTGATCTGAGTCTGCGCTGGGCGAACAACCATTTTGTTGGTTATATCGTGTCGCGGCTCAAATTTAATTGCCATTAATCAAGAACCTTCGTATTGGCCCAGTTACAGGTCCTCGGACTGCTGTATTGGCCTTCGGTCTTTGGCCTGGGGCAAATACAGCAAGTCTTGGGCCTGTAACTGGGCCAATACGCAATTTCTTCTTTAATAACATTATATTATGTGTTAGTGGAAATGGTCTAGTCTATCGTATATCTTTGTGATGCCGTTCGGGCACCACAGACGACTTTATAACAATCCCTTTCCAACTAGTCCCGTCTTCAGCTGCCCTAGCTGAGATAGTAAAATCCATTCTTGTCCACTCCTTAATATTGTCTTCCCACCTCTTCTTCTGTCTATCTCTCCCTTCTTCCGCTTCTCCGGTCTTTCGGATGAGACTTTAAACCGAGGTCCCGTCTCCATATGACCTCGTTGTTGGTGGGACGTTAAACCCGAGTTCACTCACTCACTCACTCTCTCCCTTCTTTTCTTTACTAAGCCTTGCGGAATTGTCTTGAAAATACTCAAACGTAACTGCACAAAACTACAGCCTATCATGAGAAGCGCATCATTTGCCGTTTTACTCAGTTTGTACATACCACACTGCATTTGGGTATAGTTTTAGTGATTTTCTGGTTGCTTCGCTAAAGGATTATGGGGTCTACTCTTAAAGAACAGTTGCTATCACTCCTTGGGGCGCTGATCCTCATTGATTAAGGACACCAAAATGAAAACAGCAGAGTTGCTGCCCTGAAATTGTGAACAATTGACTTACTTCTTTGTCTTGGGACTTGCGCATGCCCAGACCAGACTCTTCAAGATCATTTGAGCCGCGACACGACAAAACCAACAAAGTGGCATATGCGCCCAGTGAAGACTCAGATCAGCCTGGGCATTCGCCCAGTCTGATCAGAATCTTCGCTGTGCGCATGGAGCTAGCTGAGACGCTTAGCTAGCCTTTAAGCGCATAGCAAAGAGTCTGACCAGACTGGGCGGAGTCCCCGGCTGATCTGAGTCTTCGCTGTGCGCTCATGCCACTTTGTTGGTTTTGTAGTGCCGCGGCTCATTTCTCATCTGCATGCGGCTGTAAAAAAATGGTTGGTCAAGGCAGGATAAATTACGTTTCCCCCTCTTAACCTCAATAACCTCATGTCCACATGCTTCTATCACCAATTAAAAGATTTTACGCACAACCCATTCATTTCCTGTGCCAATTTAACAAAGAAACTTTATCATACAGCATATATGTTTATAAAATAAAAACATTAAACGTTAAAGCGTATTTCATTCGTCTCACCAATGGACCAACAGCACGAATAGTAAGTTGTCTTCTATACTATTACATTTATATAGGAGTCAAATATAGATTACCATTTAAGAAGCAGACAAAAATAGAGGCATAGAAATTTATTACTAATACTACAAATAATTATATTAAACCATTGATATGAAGATGCATAAATGCATTATCAAAATTTGCCACGTTCTCCAATACTTGAGCTCCAAAAATGAAAGTAAAGGTTAATTTTGCAAACAATATAAATTTAAATATAGCGGTCATAAGAGAATAATTTTTAAAATCCAAACGATAATATCAAACAGGTCCCCGTTGTTCATAGCACCATCAGCTTTAAGCTGTATAGTACTCATAAAATCAACTGTTACAGTAGTAGCATTTATTTTTGCTGAAACTTGTCAGGAGCTAAGCAACTCACACTTGTACTGCAAAAATAAATAAATAGATAAATAAATAAATAAAAATGGTACAGTACTGTTTAAGAAACAGATCAGCTCTAGCAGTGAATTGTTGAGTAATAATTTTCTGTTTGGAGGTCAGTTGTAAAGTAGATCATATCACGAACAATTCAATGCTAGAGCTGAACTATTTCGATTCTAACGCTCAAAAACGCTGAAAAAGTGTTATTTTTAATCAAACTCTCACAACCTTCCTTCCAGTGCGTTCATGCTCCCACCAATATTCTTAACTGTATCTAAGGTAAATGTACGTTTTATGGCGATTTTAAAAAGAAAAAGAGACGTCACACCGTCTAACGTTTCAAAACATCATACAATTTCGTCAGTAATGCAAGTGACGTCAGCAATTAGACTCACGCCCTCAGAGACAGTGAATTGTTGCAGAATAAAACACGAATAAAACACACTGCTTCTAGAGGCGCACTGTGTTAGAATTTTGCGTATAATACGTATGAAATTTTAACGTCTCGTTAACGACGTAGTAAGAGATGAACAATTGGGCCGATAAAAATAGAGGATCTTGCATGAGTGCTCGTGTATCATTGAATTTATTAAACGAGTTGGGGAAAAAGATAAGATGCGAGGTACTGCCGAGCATCTTATCGTTTTTGCCAACGAGTTTAATCACTTCAATAATACAGGAGCACGAATGCACTTCAGAAACTGAGGGTGAGGTTGGGCCTGTAAAATCGATTTAAGCCCCCCAGTAATTCATTACTGACCGTTCCAAGGCGGTAGTTCTGTTATGGTTCTCTGTTGCCTGTTTTTGGTGTCAGAGTTTCTGTGATGTTTTACCTTATGTATGTTCTTATTATTTTTGGTTCGGTTTGGGTTGCTGAGTGGCCACCTTTTGGGAACAAGCTGCTCACTCGGTTGGCCATATGTTCTCTGTATCTTGATTATTTGTAATCTTAGTTGTTTCCAACTATGGTTTGAGGGCTGGATTTGGATTTTGATTGTTTCAGTTCCTGGTCTTTGCATACTTTTTACTTTCTATTTATCATATGACACTAAAATCGCACTTTATTAGCAAATTTTGCACTTAAACGTCACGAGTTCGCCATTAGAAAACGCGACGTTTTATGGACGACACCGCATAACGTTACGGCGTAATTTGCATATATAATCCTCCAGTGGATTATCGTTTTTAATGCATCGCTTTATTACACTCTCAGATGCGACGTCATATGATAAAATATCCTTTTGGCTTTATTTGAGAATAAAATTCTATGTATAGCAACTAGCAAACTAATATTGCAATGTAATTTCTGTTTCTAGTCTGTTTTCATGTTCAGTGCCAGTGGTGGACGTAGCAGAATGCCTAATCATGAAGATTAAAATCTTATAGATTAAAACCAATGTGTCGATCACTTTGTTTTGACATAAGCAATTCATTTTTTATTTTATTATCTTTATTGCATTTCTCGATTGCTATTTTTCGCGAAAGTGTCCCAGAACAGTAATAACATCCCGTGTATGATCGTCATGCTTGATTGGCACATGGCCCATGAACATAATTTCGTTAGACAAGCAATGTGTGTGTGTGTGTGTGTGTGTGTGTGTGTGTGTGTATTTGTGTGTGCGTGTGCGCGCATGTGTTTTTGTATGTGTACGTTTGTATTCAAAATTTCAAAGCTTTGAAATTATTCTCTAAATATAACAGTTAGGCCGCGACACGACAAAACCAACAAAGTGACATGTGCACCCAGTGAAGACTCACATCAGCCTGGGCATCAGCCCAGTCTGATCAGAGTCTTCACAGTCTACATGACGCTAGCTAAGACCCTACACTCTTTAAGCGCCCAACAAAGAGACTGACCAGACTGGGCGGATGCCCAGGCTGATTCGAGTCTTCGCTGGGGGCACATGCGAATTTGCTATTTTAGTCGTGTTCGGCTCACATGTTGGGTTATTCTTTCGCAGATTTATTCATTTAAGAAATTACTGAGGGTCACAATTTTCTAGAAATAATCGTTTGTGCGTAATGCAGTAAATTCTGAAGAAAACTCCTCTGGAAGAAAGATCCTGTGGAAGCAATCAACACGTCATAGCAATATAGCAGACTCGGTTTGATTGCGCAGTTCATGTGCAGTGATGTAAAGTTGCACAATACCCAATCCCCTAGCACCACCTTAGCGGAACTCTTTTTTTCAAACTAACTCAAGAGTGAGCCTAATGACCTCAACAGACCAGAAAATATGAAAATATGCGCTATGTAAAGAATCCAAATTGCTATAAAGGAGGTTACAGGAAGTCCATACAATATATTCTTACAAGGGCACATAACTCATATACTCAGAGACCATGAGTTGTTATCCTTGTGAAAGCAGTGTGTCTAATTACACGAGTGCGTGTTTAAGGGGTTCATAGAAAATACATGTATTCACTAAAGTTACGAAGCTGTAACCCGGATAAGAAATGTTGGTATGGGCAGACAACTCATACGTTAACAGACCAATAGTTGTCACGTGTACGCAAAAAGTGTAATAGGAACATCCAAACATGTCCGCACCTTTTGCTAAAAGCCATTAATTGATAGGTATTTCATTCTAATTATCTTACTTTACCTCAGCACGAAGTCTCGTTCTTGTCGTCAAAGTTTCATAGAAAATGCAAGGACTGAACACATCACTTTCAATTGTGTTTTATGTTGAAAAGAACAATCCAATTATTCTTGATATAACCGCAACTGCAGTAATGCATACCTGTTCAAACAGATGTCCGAACCAACGCTTATGTTGAAAAGTATTCTGGCTTGACTTAGAAAAGAAAACAAGAGACTGCCCATCTTGTGGCAGTTTTCTAGCTATCAGGAGTAAGGGAATGAAGACAACAACATACACACGCATACACGCACACATATGCAGTCTAATTGTTCTGGTGTTTTGTCTCGGATGTAGACCAAAGAATATATATAGATAGAGGAATCAAGAGAAGGAAGTCATTAGCAAATATGAATCCTCTTTAATCACAAAGAGGTGTTGAAACACTTAGCTTAAGTAAACATTATCTTACATATTTAGATAAAAGGATTATCTAAATTAGTTCAATAGTGCACAAGGTATGGATTACCTGCCAGAATACGGACAAGAAAACTCCAGGCAAAATCATATAATTGTTACGCGACACGACAGAACCAACAAAGTGGCATGAGCACCCAGCGAAGTCTCAAATTAATCTTGGCATCCGATCAGTATGATCAGAGTCTTCGCTGTCCGCATAAAGCTAGCTTAGACCCACACATGTAGCTACCCTCTATGTGAACAGCGAAGTCTCCGATCAGACTGGATGGATGCCCAGGCTGATCTGAGTCTTAGCTAGGCGCGGTCCATACTGTAGATCAAGATGAGAAGACATAATAATAGCAACCCCATATGCATTAATTTTAGTCTCTTTGTAAATTTAACTTATTCCTATTTTTGGCGCTAAATGCAGAAGAGAATGTCTTGAAAACGTAAAAAAATAATTCCTTCAAGCACTACAAAATTGAGAATTCAAAGAATTGGGGGCAAACTTGTGGATCCCGATAAGGCGCTTATAATAAGTCGCCTATTCAGGGGTTACGCTATTTGTAAACTCGGCAATTTCTATTTTTGGCGCTTTTTAAGCGTTTATCATACCTGTTTTTGAAGTTTGTCAATCGGTGACGCGTGAATAAAATACTTATGAAAATGCGCAAGAATTGTCACAAACATAGATTATTTCTTACCAGTCACACTAACAGAAAGAGTCAACAAATCAGTCCTATTTTCCTAACGAGGTGATCAAAGTGCGTAATATGGTTTGTCAAACATAAAAGGGCGACAAGCAAGACATAGCGTAAACAAGCCTCGTAGAAAGTGGTTCGGAAATCATTCAAAAATAAAACCACCAGAACCATTGCAAAGCATAGTATACCGCATAAGTGTGGCAATCAGACATTACAGTTTTCAATTGCAAAACATCCCAAAGTCTAGATGGGTCTTATAAGTCGGAACTGTATCTTTAGATTGTTCTGGAAACAAAAGTCATTTAACACGAGTATTAGTAAGACTGATTTACATAGTCGAGGTCACTTTGGAGAGAAAACACCTTATAGCCTGATGAATTCGGTATAATACTATCTTGAACCCAACTGTTCTGTTGTAATATATTGGATGAATCCATTTATCATTTAGAATGTCTGATTAATTCATAGGAACCGCGGTAAATTCTATGCAAACAGTGTAGACAGTGCAGAACTAGATCAGACGCCGCAGAGCGCGGCGTCTGATCTAGTTCTGCACTGTCTGCCAATGTCCCTTTTATGGGGCACTAGGCATTAATGGGTTAAGGTGGGTCAGGTGCTGTTTATTTTCTACATGCATTTGTAGCCACTTTTACAAAACTCTTTCACGTTATGCCAAGGTCCTTAAAATCGTAAAGGTTTTCATTATTGACCGTTTGGTATCAATTTCAAAGCCTTACTTTAAGTATTTCAATGTCTTCATAAACTCTAAATTTCTAAATGCAGATCCCAAAAAATAGAATACGGCGCTTTGGACGGTGTGTCCGCATAATGGCGACTATAGGTGAACCATCGCGGCCTCAGGGAAGTTTGTTTTTTATATGTACCAACTGTGTATTCCTCGTTAAATATAGACATAATTATTATTATCATTATTATTCTTATAACAGACTTCGTCATCTTTTCAACCTAACTGGTTTGATGCAGTTGTACGACATAAAATTGAACTTTTGGCCATCACACATACTGGGTTTCTAGAGGCGGCTTTAACCCAAAGCCAGGTTTCTTCTGGGTAAACTCATATCAGGCAGTGAGGCCATTAATCCCAAACGGTTGAAGCTGTGCCCTAGCGCTAGTGCTCAAGATGGTTGCTATGAGACTAGTAGTATACAGACTGATAATTGAGCCATTTTGGAAGGCACACACGTAGCACATTCAAAATTCGGATTAAATAAAAAGCCGTCTTCAGAATAAAATAAATGTTTACACCCCACGTTGCTCTCCCACAGAATTTATGCATTGCACATTGTTGTATTAAACGAAAAAAAAATAACAGATAAGAATAAATAAATAAATAAATTGAATAAATAAATAAAAATTAATAAACACTGCCATTTTTGCTGAAAATTGCGTGTTGCTTTTGCGGTGCAAAAGCGTGTAAAATATGCACTAACAGATGTAACAAGTCCTTGTCTAATGACTTCATTAAGCTAACGATGCTTTGAACAACTGGTAGCCGTTCTACATAATTTTGCTCTATAAACTGAGCTAATACATATACTGAATATTTAATTTGGCATTCTTTTAGCATGCACCGTAGACCGTTGAGAACTAAGGGCATCTGCATTCTGTTTTAATGCCCTTATAGAAGGGAATCGATCATCCAATGGTCATAACTCAGATTTTAGGATCTTTACTTGAGTTATTTATGGCATCATATTTAAAGTAAACAAAACACGCGCAAAACCAAGAATATCCTGGACGCAACGGTTTTACACCTATGATATCACCCAAAGTGCTTTTTCAGATACAATGTGGATGGTTTGTCTCTTTTTGGCGGTTTTGGCCCTGTTAGCAGACCTTAACGGTGTAACAGGTGAGATTTTCTCTTGATTTATTAACCAGACATTGAGGTGACTGTTAGTTTGAATGTTATTCTGTTTAAAACCCATCCCATTCCAGACTAAACCTAGTCACAGGATTGTATATGAAATTTCTCTAGATAGAGTTCTTTGCGATAAAATATTAAGTTTGTATTGATATACTTAATCAGACCAGAACCGAAAAGTCTAATTCTTGCATCTGTGGCGACAGGTGAGACGTATTTGAGCCGCGACACGACATAACCAATAATGTGGTTGAGCGCCCAGCGCAGACTCAGATCAGCCTGGGCATCCGCCCATCAGATCAGAGTCTTCGTTGTCCGCATGGAGGTAGCTTAGATCCTTAGCTACACTTTGAGCTCTTAACGAAGAGTCTGATCAAATTGGGCGGATACCCAGGCTGATCTGAGTCTGCGCTGGCGCACAGCAGCATTGTTGGTTTTGTCGTGTCGCGGCTCAATGTTATAATCGCCTCCCAACGCTGTGGTTGAGTGAAAGTTACAGCGACTCTATTACGGCGCAGAAGGTCGCGGGTTTTAATCCGAAATCGGCCAGCCGACGACTGAAGAAGTGGGTTCCGTTTTCAAACGAGATTACATGTAGGACACGGCTGTAAAAGGAGAGGGATGGGATTTGCCTTTCTCATGCTGAACCGAAGACGCAGTCGTTCTCTAACCTGCCGATATGTTAGGGTTCCCCACTGCCCCGACGACCACAAGGCTACAGAAAACTTTAAATATTTTGTCTCGCGTAAAATAGTCCTACAAATTCTTTTTCAAGTGATATAGTCTTTAGTAGCGTTATAGCGCTTACATTATTGGAACGCTATAAAAAGACAAACTAAGTTTCCTAATTATTTTAACCTTAACATTACCCTTACAAACCTTGTTTGCCTATGATGCTACAAGCGAAACATCAAAATGAAAACAGTTGGAAGAAAGGGCTTTGCACATGATTCTAAACATATAAATACATGATGATCAAAAATCGCAATGATGAAACAGTAAGCCATATTTAATTGAAGCTCTGTTGTTATTTATTCAAACAATATGTTTACTCAATTTGTGACGATTTTCAGGAGCCAAACTCAATCCACCGGATAATAGAGGTACAGAGTTTATCCTTATGTTCATGCAAAATGAGGTTCTTAATAAATCTTTTCCACTGGAGCTGTATATAACGACTCAAGAAACTGCTGACGTGAACGTGAATGTCACTTCGCCGAAATGGACGAATCCAAAGTTAGATGAAAAATTTACGCTGAAAGCCGGTGAAGTACATAAAGTGATTGTCGATCAAACCTTCCGCATGTCAGGAAACGGAATATCACCTAAAGGTATACACGTGACTGCAGACGCTGAGGTAGTGTGTTACGGCGCAAACAAGGAGAGTCTGTCCAACGATGTGTACTTGGGGATTCCAACTGACGCACTAGGAACAGAATACTACGCGATGACGTATAGTCCAGCCAGTATCAAATCAGAAATAGGTGTTGCTGCCACAGCTGATAACACTGATGTCAAAATCACATTGCCCAGATCAAATGGTGATTTAAATGTGACATTTGGAGGCCATGTGTACAAAAAAGGGGACATTATTCAAGTTACTTTGAACAAGTATAATACTATGCAGTTACAAAGTAGCGGTGATCTCACAGGTAAGACGTTTACCTTAATAATTAATAAAACATATGAATAATGTCCCCATGGGGATACTACTCGTAAATTTTATTAATTATTGAGGTAAACGAGAACACTTCAAAGGGATAATTATAACCATGAATGTGTTACCCATTTCATGGGAGCTTCTATCGAAGGAACGAATTTTTATTCTCGAGGAGAGTTTCTGTATTTAAAGAATAGCCTCAAGTTTGAACGGCCTTTGTTATCCAGAGAGACAAACATGATGTTACAAACCACGCTTCCCTTTGCAAAAAAATGCTGTAAAATACTTAGATGTACAGTTCCGTGCCAAAACCGTTTAAAAAGTTAAAAAAAAAAAAGACATGACATTTATCAATGCAGAAGCATGCACAAGATGTCTTTGAAATATTTATTTGCCGCTTTAACACATAATTTCAGATATAACTTTTACTTTGCTGTTAGGTAAACAGATGCATGTGACATCTTTGGACGAAGTCCTTTCGGTATTCAGTGAAGAAAGGAATATTTTCTCATTGATATTATTGTATAACTCGTTGTTGATATCTTTCAAGAATTTAAGCTCTCAGTCTAGGCAACTGCATATCAACAGAATCCCATCACTATTGTTAGCATATGCTTCAGATTGTTTTGTCTTGATGTTTATCCTGTTCTTTGTCTGTTTGAATATTTTCTAGGAGCTCATATTAGGAGCGACAAGCCGGTAGCAGTATTCAGTGGCAACATAAAAACAACGGTTGGAAAAGGCCAGTATTCTGATCACTTGGTTGAGCAGCTTACCTCTGTGGATAGATGGGGTAAACAATTTGTCACCGCGCCCATTCCAGAGCGTACTGTTGGTGACGTTTTCAAAATCATCGCTAGAGATAACAATACAGTGGTTAGAATTGCTGGAAAAGCAGATATACAGCTCAGTGCAGGTGAAAGTAAAACATTTGAATTGCCATCAGGTACATATAACTTTATCAATGCAAGTAAACCAATCTTGGTGACACAGTTTGTAAAAGGACAACAAAATAGAAATGAACCCGCTGACCCTTCCATGATGATTTTGCCTCCTTATGAACTCTTTGGTTCGGACTATACATTTGCGACACCCGAATACTCTCACCCAGAATTCGGTAACCAGTCTGAATTCCGATACGAGAACCAGTTTATGGTCGTTACGCAGGAATCCGAAAAGGACGGGCTACTAATGGACGGGAAGCCGATACCATCTAACTTACAGTGGACAAAAATACCCGGAACAACGTTGGCTGGTACCTTTATAACCGTTCCTCATGGCTCACACACAGTCCGACATGTTAATCCATTATCTATATTTGGAGGTTATCTCTACGGGCATGCTTACCATGAGTCATACGCTTTTCCGACTGGAATGAGGCTTGCTGTTTTGCATGATCAGGTAAACTAAATACAATATGAGCCACGACACGACAAAACCAACGAAGTGACATGTGCGCTCACGGAAGTGCGCTTAAGGGGTAACTAAGGATCAAGGCTAGCAACATGTAGACAGCGAAGACTTTGACCAGACTAGGTGGGTGCCACTTTGTTGGGTTTATCGTGTCGAGGCTCAATTATGTACTTAAAGGCTCTGTATTTATCAGGTATAAAAGTGTATACTTTAGATTTGTACGTGCTATAAAATAATCATTTTATAAGTTTTTTTCTTTATATTTCCACTGTATGGAGATTAAAATGAGTAACATTCTTCATACCTAGGATTTGACTTCAACTCTGATTCTTAAATTAATACTCAATCCTTGGTTCCACATTTTCAGTCATAGGTTTTGACTGGAACCAATTATAATGCAAACAATGTCTGTTTTCTTTTTTATCCTTGAAAAAGTGAGCTTTTGTCTGGCAAAAAAAAGCCACATATTTCCCGCAAAATTAGGACTCTTAATGTATCATTGTCTAACGACCTACATGTATCTAACTAACGATGCACTGAGAACATCTTTTCTCCCACTTTGCATATATGTGACAGTGCCTGCGATTTTGAGCCTTGTGGAGGTGCGACGTTGACGTCACGAAACGTGAAATGAAAGTGACGTCATAAAATTTGCAAGTAAATTTAATTGTATTTCCGCGCACTGACTGATAAATTTCAAAGCGTCACCAGAAAAGAGTGATTCAAAATTTCTATCGGCGAATTTAATTTTCTTCATCTACACTCTTTTAAGAATGTTCTCATTATAGGTCTTTTAAAAGAGATGTCACGAACCAGAGTTATAGAGGTTTATCCAGCTAGTATGTAAATTGTATCAAATCAGTGAAACGAAAAAAAAAAACCAAAAAACGGGTGGGTGTGAATTTCGTTTGCTTTTGCAGTAAGCCATGGCGCTATTTCTCTGTGTTTCTCAAAATCTATTCTGGAAGCACTAACAAATATGAAGATGTTAAAAACAAAATTTCCGATTTCGCTCCATAAGGCTCAAAATGCCAGACACTGTCACATATAAGATAGGCAATTAGCTCATATAAGAAACTTCTTTCTCCCACCTTTGCCTATATAAGAGAGGCTCTCAGCTCATATGAGAAATTTCTATCTTACACCTGGCAACATCTTTCTTATATTAGCAACCAGACTTTTTCGTTTTCTGACTAATATTTTAAATTTGAATGAAGAAAATAGACACGCAAGCATGTCGGATGACGTTTGATAGCAGACCATGGGTTTGTGACGTCACTCAATTTTAATGACGTCACTAAAACCGGTTAAAAAACGTCGCTAGCAAACTTGACGCGCGTGACGTGAGAGGCTAAGTTGCATTTTGTTTTCGCCCTCTGGAAGATAAAATAGTCCACATATCCAGTTTCCCGCCTATTTTTGAGGTGCAAACCATGTTTACACCCATTTTAGGACCCGATAAACACACTGGGCTGCCCAAAATTTACTTCAGATCACTGGTTAAAAGAAGGTTCCTGGACTAGCGATAACTAATATGTTCACAAAATAATTTCGTCTTTTTCTGAGTAATATTGAATTTTCTTATTTTTTCTGAATTTGTTGCTACTGAGAAATCGTCAGATGTTGAAGAAAATAGTCGTTTTCCCTTTTGGTTTATTTTCATTCGTTGGAATTCCAGTTCTAAAAATAAGTATGTTTATTATGTCCATAAGTGCGCGATTTCTGATGCCATTCTCCAAAGGTCAATTTTCTCTTGCCATGAGCTCTTCTAGAGGTCCTGGCATGACGGATGGGTTAAACTAGCCCAAAATGCAGTGCAGCATGACGTCAGCAGCGTTATTTATTTTTGGCGTAACTAAAAATAGCGCTAACTGGTGTGCGAAGCAGAGTTAGGAAATCCCTTGCAAAACAACTTTTCTAATATTTTTTTGATTTACACTTTGTAGTGAAACTTATTCATTCCCTTTTTATAAGTGCTTTCCAACAACTTGGATGAAAGATCATCAAAATTATGATGCATTCCAAAGTACAGGAACCTACCTTTAAAAAGTTAAAAATTTTCCTGTTCTAATGCCTAATCCGATCTGAGGTTTAAAATCCGCTAACTGTGGGAGAATAATAATCCATCATGAGCCAGTCCATATAGGATAAATCTCACCCTCGGGGTCGGAATTTCAACCAGGGACTCGGCAAGCCTCGTCCAAGAGTGAAATTCCGACCCCTCGGGTGAGATTATCTTGTCCTACATGGACACTCATGATGGATTGTTATAATCTTATACCTGGCAACATCTTTCTTATATTAGCAACCAGACTTTTTCGATTGTTGACGAATATTGTAATTTTAAATGAACAAAATGGACATGCAAGCATGTCGGATGACGTTTGATAGCAGATCATAGGTTTGTGACGTCACTCAATTTTAATGATGTCACTAAGACCGGTTATAAAACGTCGCTAGCAAACTTGATGCGCGTGACGTGAGAGGCTAAGTTGCATCTTGTTTTCGCCCTCTGGAAGGTAAAATAGTATACATATCGTGTTTCCGTCCATTTTTAAGGTGCAAACGATGTTTACACCCATTTAAAGATCCGATAAACACACCGGGCTGCTCAAAATTTACTTCAGATCACTGGTCAAAAAGTTAAATTTTTCCTGTTCTGAAGTCTTTACCGACTTGGGGTTTAAAACCCGCTAACAATGGGAGAAAAATAATCCATCATGAGCCAGTACATGTAGGATAGAGAAATCTCACCCTCGGGGTAGGAATTTCAACCAGGAAGCCTCGTCCTTGGTTGAAATTCCGACCCCTCGGGTGAAATTGGACACTCATGATGGATTATTATAGTCCCTGGCATTTTGTTTCAGAATTGTATACCTGTATTACCGTCTGTCCCTGGGGATGGGATCGATAACGATTGCGACAATAAAATAGATGAAGAACTATGTACTCCGGAAAACCAAGGAAAAGGTACAGAAAACTAATATGGTTATTTCGGACACAATCACAAACGTGTGCCTATTACAAAACTACACTAAGTTTTTATTCACGCATTTTATAGGATTCGCAAATTCAAAACTGCACAAACACTACTGATTTTTAAAATTTTGAAATGAATTTTGAAAAATTAAAAAAAAGTAAGAAAAGAATGTCATGTTTGAAGCCATTTGTTCAAGCAGCTCTTCATTTCACAAATTTAACTAACTAAACTGTCCGATGAATATCAGCTACAAGAATTAATTTTTTGAATTTCAGTTTTTATTAAAGAAAATAATAAGTCAATGCTTAAAGTCTAAAAGTATTTTAGATATCTAATTTTATAGAATAGTAGTGTCCTTCTCTGATTTTAGACTCATCTGTTTGTTGACGAAAACACATACCATAAAGGAGTTTACAAGTATTTCAGGTTGAAAATGAAAGTAGTGGTATTTTTATTGTGTTTGATATGTTGTATGTGTCCACCTGAAAAATATAAGTAAAATAGAATAATAAAATAAGCAATCGCACTCATTTTGAAGAAAGCACGAGATATACCGTGTTTTTTTTATCATTAGGCAACATTAGCAACATGGTAGAACATAGCAGAAAATGAATCCTGCCCCCACAACTAGCAGATACTACATATTATTAGTTGTTCTTTTAGCTTTGACTTCACACGAGCCCCGGTATTTATATTGCAGAATATAGCGTAGTTGTATAAAGTTAGTGTGTAGTTAACTGATACAGAATAGATAAACAAGAACTTCAGTTTGTAGTGTTATTAAAAAATTGGCGGCGCATGCCATACAATGTTTGCCATGTTCCTGTACCAATTGCGTAATCTGTTACAATAACAACTCTGGAAGTACGAACGGTTTTGCTTAGTACCTTGGCAGAATGACATCTCTATGACATCACTTTGACATTAATATGAACTCTTACTTGCTATGGTAACATATCTATGACATCATTGTTATAGGAGCATGGCAAACAGCGAATAAGGTCCGTCAATTTTTCAATATCATTACTGAAAGTCTTTCAACAGCAACTTCAGATTTTCTGAATAAAAAAAATCAAGTCTTTTAATTCCGTGTTCTTAAGATATGTAGAGATACTATCTATGCAAAACTGGTAATTCTCAGCAAACACATCATATGTGGTCTGAACAAGCTGACCAAGCTGAGTTCAGATAAGCCTAAGGCAGGTTTTTATAGGACGAAGCTGGTATGTTAAAAATATAGTTTTATGTTGCAACTCAAACAGTTTAAAACATGAACCCATTTATACCCAGTGAACTATTCTATCCTTATAAAATGGATGCGTCCATTTTCCAATCAACCCGTTTATGTTTAGGGGACTCTTCTATCTGTATAAATTGGATAAGTCCATTTGTCATTTAACGGGTGTCTGCTTTAGATTTTTATCAATTTTATCTTACTGAAGAAGAAATACCTATTTGCCTTATGCAATTAGTGTAGACACGAACAAACGCTGCGTTCTGAGGCGTCTGATCTGGGTCTGCACTATTTGCCTATGTCCCATTTATGGGACACTAGGCATCTATGAGTTGATAATATTGTTTTTATAGATGACGATGGTGACGGCTCATCAGACGAGGACTGTGTGAAGACCATGCCTGGTTAGTAAATAGAGGATCTTACACGAGTGGTCATTTCATATGAAATTTATGAAACGAGCCTTCGGCGAGTTTAATCAATTTCATATGAAATGACCACGATTGTAATATTCTGTTTATCATATGACACTTTAAAATGGGATTTTATCGCCTTCAAAATGAACATTATTTCAATAAGAAAACGCATTGTTGATGCGGACGTTATCAATGACGTTACGTATACGAGCCAAAGTGTTATTACACATGTGGTCATACGATTTTTATGACACGACGTTATCCACTGAATAACAGCGACGTCATATAATAAACATGTTTCTGCCTCTGCTAATATAACAACGTCAAATAAAAAGTACTGAATAGTTTTGGCATCTAATAGCCACCCGATTCACATTTTTGTAAATAAAATACTTCTATGGATTTGCTTTTCGGCATGAATTAGAAAAACGGATAAGCTAAAACCTGGTTTCAAAATAAATAAATTGAATCGCCCGTGAAAGAGGAAAATAGGATACTCTAGAAGCTCTTTTTAATGAAATGTAGACATGTATGCTGATTGTTGTACAGGAAACAAACACTATTATAACAATTATATAGCTATTATAAGTTCAATGTTCGTTCAACGCCAAATGGTTGAATCAGCATTGAAACGACGTCGTTTCGACGTTGTGCCCTCTAGATACTGTCTTTTCTAATAATTTTTATTCGTATGCTGTATGCTGTGTTGTTGTTTCCATCAGAAATTCAAAACTGTGTTGGGTTTCAGTTGATGGTCTGTGGGCGAGTTGGGGTTCTTGGAGTGCCTGTTCTGTGAGTTGCGGCGACGGGATTCAAACACGAGAGAGAAACTGTTCTGCACCGGAGCCAAAGTTTGGCGGGAAATTATGTTCTGGAAATTCAAATGAGTCTCAATCATGTTACTCCGGCAGCCCTTGTCCAAGTAAGAACTAAGATTTACATACATGAGCCGCGACATATCAAAACCACTAAAATGACATGTGGGCCCAGCGAAGACTCAGATCAGCCTGGGCATCCACCCAATCTGATAAGTGTATTTTCAATGCGCTTAAAAGGTAGTTAAGGGTCCAAGCTACCTTAACACCGATTGCGAAGACTTTAATCAGCTGATCTGATTCTTCGCTGGGCGTACATGTCACTTTGTTGGTTTTGTCGTGTCGCTGCCCAGATATAATCCATGTTTTTATTATTTTAGTATTGAAATAAGAAATTAAAATTTGAAGTGAAACTTTAGTAGTTTCAAATAATTTTAATGCTAAATTATTCAATGTTGTT
Organism: Ctena decussata; assembly: GCA_963989385.1. Lineage (NCBI taxonomy): Eukaryota > Metazoa > Mollusca > Bivalvia > Lucinida > Lucinidae > Ctena > Ctena decussata. The sequence goes on along the minus strand of OZ022504.1, from coordinate 38,289,421 downwards.
TCATACGGTCTATACAATAATATACAATTATTGACCTTTGTTGAGGTGAATATGCAGTTTTATTGACCTGCAAACATCATATTGACCGACACGAAGTGGAGGTCAATATGTTATGTTTGCAGGTCAATAAAACTGCATATTCATCGAAATAAAGGTCAACAATTGTTTTATTATATGATAATTCTAAATTCAGTTTCTTTAGATATTTATGATGGTACTACATGGTGTTATCTCGCGACGTTACGCCATTAACATTGACGTAAATCAGACGTTACGTCACGAAAATACAATGACGTCAGCGTAAAAGTAATATTCACTGACAGGCCGGTGAATATCACAAAGTATTGACCGGCACGTGACGTCAAAACAGCCAATGAAATTGCGTGTTACATCTTGGTCATATAATAAATTAATTTATACCAAATTTCTTGCGACATATCCGCTTTCTGTATTTACGAGAAATTTCTTCATATCTATTGGTGACTAGTTAAACCTTTTGCCAAGAAACTTACTACGTTGTTTTAAGGTACATGGGCATAACTTTGACACTTCATTTCTCGCCTTCCTTCCCAACTGACGTAAAGTTTTAAAGGAATAAATTTGCTTGTTTAGCAGCAAATTCTTTCTTTTTTGCACTAGAACCTTTTGGAGGGGGTGCGTCGTCTAAGGAAGTATTCATGAAGTTACGAAGATTATCAAACTTTGTAAAAATGACGGAAAACTTCATAGAGATCTACCAATAAACCTTAATACTCTTTCCGTCTTAAGCTTGATTTGTGATAATAACGAAATACCAGTATGTTACGATGTCTTTAAATCCTATACGTTTAATGAAAATACGTGCACGTTCAGAAGCATCTGGCCTTTGTAATTATTAAGCAACATATGAGCCGCGACACGACAAAACCAACAAAGTGGTTGTGCGCCCATCACAGACTCAAGTCAGACTGGGCATCCGCCAAGTCTGATCAGAGTCTACGCTGTCCGCATGGAGCTAGCTTAGACCCTTAGCTATCCTCTAAGCGCTCAGCGAAGAGTCTGATCTGACTGGGCGGATGCCCAGGCTGATTTCGCTTGGTGCACATGCCACTTTGTTGGTTTTGTCGAGTCGCGGCTCAATTATTAAAATGATGACTAATTGACTATTAATCCAAAAAAGGTAAATATAAGTACCCAGATGCACACAACGTTAGCACCACACTATATTAGCGTCAGTATAACGTCATGCCTTTGCTAATATAACGTTGATGAATTGTTTGAAATTCTTGAGACATAAACCTTCTTGCTTTTTATACCCCGCCACAAAATAGTTGTGAGGTATTATGACATACCGTCCGGTGTCCGTCCGTCTGCTGTCCGTCCGTCCGTGCTCACCATTGCCGATCGTTTAACATCAAATGTTACATAGTGTGACTAAGGGCCATCACTCTTACCTTTCCAGGTCTTGAGTTATCTGCCCTTGATAGATATGAAAAATGTTTTTTATGCCCCCGTGACGATAGTCAGGGGGCATTAGAATTTGCCTCTGTCTGTCCGTCCGTCCGTCTGTCCGTCACACTTTAGGGTATAGTGTTTGTGTAATCAACTACTCCCACAGTTCACAATGGTTCTTTATCTTTGCATACTGATTGTGTACATATTGAAGATGTGCACGTGGGGTTTTAATGGAGCTAGACATACTTTCGACAGAATTACGGCCTTTGGAACTTAGTGACTTTAGGCAGTTGTTTGCACTGTAGGGTAATGAGTTTGTGTAATCAACTCCTCTCACAGCTCTCAATGGTTCTTTTTAACATGTTCTGTGCCAAATGGACCATTTATGGTCCATTTTTAGTGTGAGTGATTCGGTCCCAAAATTCCGTAAAAATAATTGAAAACATAATGTTTTTTTATAAAATAGTCTGTCGTTTCATAAATATATAAATTGTTGCTTTTGTAGACGCTAAAATCGACTTTTGAAGGGTTGTTATTTTTTATTACGTCATGTGAGGAGAGTAAAATGAAACGTTTGGCGCCAAAACGTCACGTAACGTCGCGCCAAACGCGGGGGATGTTCAAACGTTTACACTGGAACGGTGTAATTGTTTTAATTGCATTGTTTCGTCGTTTCATTTGTTTATCTTTTATGTTATCTTGTAAAATTTCTAAATTCTTCTAAAACTAAGACAAACTTGTCATAGCGACCAGAATCTTAGCTGAGTTTGGCTTCCATTCTTTTGAACTGTTTTGGCTTTTTGCGGGTTCTTGCTGCATCGAACATCTCTTTCCTGATGCCCTTGTCTGTCGTTTTTCTCGAGACACAGGGCTGAGGTGGCTCGATGGGGAACGCTTGCGCTCGCAAGTTAATACGTAGGCGTCTCTTACCTGATGTCTGCAGCTAATGTGTCCCGCGGAATGCGACAATAGGGGGATGCTCGTTGCCCGCCGAGTCTTGCCCACCATCTCTTTTCTTTCAAACTTTTGGGGGTTAGCGACACTGGAGAAGTTAAATACTGAAACGCGCGTCTATCGCACTAACATTAGTATGGATACGTTTATATTATGAGCATTTTCAGAAAAAAAAAAACTGATGAAAATTTTTCAGGACAGACATGGCAACCCTATCTCGATATTTTGTTTTGGATATTCTCCCCAAAACAATTCTAAAAAAAGAAATAAATACAAATAAATATATTTGATGGAAAGAAGGAAGACACATTCTTTTTTATCGGGCGGTATTTTTTTTTTTCGTTCAAATAGTTTTTTATTTCTGTTTTAACATCGGACAGCCCTCCTATGACATGCAAGGGAGCAAAGTCTAGACATGTAACCGCCGGGGTAAATCCACTAAAAGGTTAAGACGGCTATGCTAAAATAGGAGATCTTCTCCTGCGGGAATTTCCTATATATTCCACATTTCTTGGGCAGTCGGGGTATGTGTGTGTGTGCGGGAGGGGGGGGGGCGATGTCAAGATTGCATTTTATAGTAATATTTCCGGAAGAAATATTTCCGGAACAGCAGTGGTGGTGGAACTTTATCACGAAAAATCAAAGACAATTACTATAATTATAATTTTCTTGCATTTCCTATACGTCCCCCCCCCACACACACTCCTTGACATGTGTCCCGATGGGAGTTGAGCCCACGACTCCCTGCATGGGGGTGGTAATGGTCGGGCGATGGTTCTGGGTGACTTTCAGTGCCGGGGTGTCCTACTTATTTGGATAATAGAAGGGCTTGTGCCTATTGTTCATACATAAAGTGCGGGTGGGGGTAGTTTGAAAGTAAAGTGGAAATCAAGCCAAAGGCTAATGAGATATATCAACTTCAGTGACATTTTCACATATGTAAGTCCTCCTGTGACTTGAAAATAAGCTGAAGGTCACCAAAATCTGATCAGCTCTTAAACTAGTCCCAGTGATGTATCCATTTAGTTTGGTGAAATTCCATCTATTGGTTCATGAGATATTATTGGTATAAGAAATTGCCATCAAAGTCTTCCAGTGACCTTGAAAATGAGGTTAAGGTTACCAAAGCCTAATCAGCTCTTAAGCTAGTCTCGTTGATGTATCCAAACAAGTTTGGTGAAATTCCATCCATTGATTCATGACATAATATGGTAATAAGAAATTGCCATCTCAGTCCTCTAGTGACCTTGAAAATGAGGTCAAGGTCATCAAAATCTGATCAGCTTTTAAACTTGTCTCAATAATGTATCTGTGCAAGTTTGGTGAAATTCCATACATTGGTTCAAGAGATATCATGGGTACAATAAATTGTCATCTCAGTCCTCCAATGACCTTGAACATGGGGTCAAGGTCACTAAAATCTAATCAGCTCTTAAACTCGTCTCAATTATGTATCCATGCAAAGTTGGTGAAATTCCATCCCTTGGTTCAAGAGATATCGCGCATACAAGAAATTGTCATCTTAGTCCTCGAGTGACCTTGAAAATGAGGTCAAGGTCACCAAAATCTACTCAGCTCTTAATCTTTTAGTTTAATGAAATTCCATCCATTTCTTCAAGAGATATCGCGCATACAAGAATCTGTCACGCCGACGCCGACACACCGGGATCCGCACTGAAAACAATATGTCCCCCCTCATCTTTGGTGGGGGTACATAATAATACATGAATTTTACTATAGAATACCCGGCAACCAGCTGCCAGTCCATTTCCCGTTATTTTACGGGCGCCCGTACACATTGGCGGAATCATCACGCAGAGCAGGGTAGAATAAGACAGGTATTGTTTTGGTCAGATAGCCCTTCAACACTATTGACCGAAAATATAAATATCCAGGGCGACCACATCTCTAAAAATGTGCGTGTTTCCCAGTCTAAGTATTGCCGTTTGCAAATGAACCGCCACACCCAATCTCTCACAACCACACACACCATCTGAAAATGTCAAATGTTGGAGTAACATTTACCAAAAAAAATAAATAAAGGAAAGGTCTAGTGCCAGTCGACTGGCAATAGCGATTTCACGTTAAAATCGCTATTGTCAGTCGACTGGCAATAGCGATTTAACGTTGAAATGGCTATTACCAGTCGACTGGCAATAGCGATTTTAACGTAAAATGGCTATTGCCACTCGACTGGTAATAGCGATTTTGACGTGAAATGGCTATTACCAGTCGAGTGGCAATAGCGATTTTGACGTGAAATCGCTATTGCCAGTTTTTTTTTTTTTTTTTTTTTTTTTTTAGTTTTAGTTTTTCTTCCCATTTCTTAAGAATAAGTTTGAAGCTGAAGAAGTTGCATCCCATTTGAAGTTTAAAGCTGCTTAGTAAGTGTTCCTTACTTCACAGATATTTTACTTCTGCGAAATAACCAATTTATTCATTTTATTTCATTTTTGCTAAGTAAGGAATTGTGGCAATATGGTTATTAAGGAGCTCCGGTAGCTCAGTGTGTTAAGCACTGGCCTGCTACGGTAGCGGTCTGGGTTGAATCCCGATAGAGGGGGGAATTCTTTCAAGCGTCAAAGCGGTTCCTTAGAAGACTTAGAAGACAGCCTTTTATTAGCACCTGCTTTCGGCTCGTTATGACTCAGATATTGTTGAAGGGGGCGTAAAACTGCAAGTGATACATCAGTCTTGAGTCTCGGTAACTCAGTGGGTTAAGCGCTTTCATGCTGAACTAGCGGTCAACGGTTCGATTCCCGATGGAGATGGAAATATTTTTCCAACCGTAAACAGGTTCCATTGCATACAATATTTCACTATCACCCTCCCATCTTCCTTATATGACTGAGCCCCGGTTGCTCAGTGGGTCAAACGCTGGCCTACTGATCTAGCGGACCCGAGTTCGAGCCCAGCTTGAGGTGTAAACGGGGTTCCGCTGCACACAGCCTTTCATTATCACCCTCCCATCGTCTTGATATGACTGAAATACTGTTGAAAAGGACGTAAAGTCGCAAGCCATGCATCCATCTTTCTATGACTGAAACACTGTTGATAGTGATAACTGAAAAACAGTTAAGGGGATGGGAGGCATAACATCCCGAAATTAGAGCAAGCCTCAATGGCAAGTGGTTAAATGGGTTGATGATCAGATCATTATTACCGCTATGGGTTCGAGCCTTGCTCGAAGAACATATCTGCCCACGGATGGTCTTCTCCGGGAACTTCTTTGCATAAAATAGGCCTGAGATATTCTTGAACGGCTCGTAAAACCCATCAGCAATCTCAATCACTCTTGAATTTGCCCCCATGTGTAAAGATGAACAAAAACAGCAACAACATCATATTTAAATCAGATTTATCTTATTTAATTCAAATTTCAATTTTAATGCAATAAACTTAAAACAATCGTTCTTCAAAACTCATTAAGTAATCCATGACAGTCATGAAAATCCATGCCAGTCCTCTCAAAGAGCAATGACTGAAACGCACAATGCCAGTCCGATCAACTTAAATGGACTGGCAGTCGTATCAACCTCCGTGTTCATAGGAGTTTTTAAACGAATATCGGATTATTGGCTTATCATAGAGTGCATGCATGCCTTCCTTAAAGCGGACTGACATGGATCGAATCATGACATGTCTAATATATCAATATGAGGCGCTGTTTGCCTTTTCTAACATTCATAACATGTAAATACCATGGCAGACTCAAAGACTAGACTTATCTCATTAATGCCTAGCATCCCGTAAAGAGGACAAAGACCAACAATGTAGGCCTAGATCAGACACCACAAAACGCGGCGTCTGATCAAGGTCTGCACTTATTGCATTACACAAATGATATACATAAACTCTGTCAATAATGAATACAACATAACGTAACATATAGGACGTAACAAAAATTGGTTTAGTTTCTATTTACCCTGCATATTGCCGACAACCTTTCTGCACAGGATATAATCGATTCCGCTAATTTTCGCTTCCTGCAGAGACTGTCCGTCATATTTGGCTTCCGCCGAGACTGTCCGCGAACTCTCGCTTCCTGCCGAGACTTCTGTACATGATAAATGGCTTCCTGCAGAGACTGTCCGCGTGCAGGAAGCAGAGTCACGCGGACAGTCTCGGCAGGAAGCCATTATTCGAGGACAGTAGTCTCGGCAGGAAGCAAGAGTTCGTGGTCAGTCTCGGCGGAAGCCAAATATGACGGACAGTCTCTGCAGGAAGCGAAAATTAGCGGAATCGATTATATAGTTCCGTTTACGCTGAATAAACTTACTTTTCTTGTTCGTTACACGCTTTAAAAGACGATTGACTTTATTCCCGCCAGTCCTTTCTAAACTGTGTTGCATCCTAACATCACCATATCTAACCACGTCAGAATATGATAGGTTCTCCTCGGTCACAAAACTTGTTACAACAGTTGAAGATGGAGGGTTCTCCTCTATAACAGAATTGTTAATTATGCTGAAACACAATCCTTTAACTTCCATGATGGCAGACTCAAAATTTTCCACAATCAGTTCAGTGCCCTTAAAACTCAGATGAAGTCCATCTGCGGCAAGTAATGACTCATTTATCAAACCTGTTGGTGTCACAAATTGTGGATGTTCAAGCACATACAAACTTTCAAAGGCCTTTGAATAGTCTTTCAATTGTTCATTTATATAAAATATGTCTTCGTTGATGACAACAAGCTCACTTTTACTATACTGTGTACCACCCAGTCGAAGGTTTAACTCCCGCGGTAGAATAGTGGACAGAATTATCTTCACGCTGGAAAAAAAATCATTTTGGCTACTTATGGACGGACGGCTGTGCAGCAGGACGGATTAATCCGAACAGTCTGATAGATCCCCTTACCAAAGTAGGATGGACAGACTGATAGACACTTGGTAGCTATTCTAGCTTTCTTATCTGACAAACGGACGGACGGACGCACGGACGATGGATGGATGTAAACAATAATATGACTGAAAGACGGACGGAAAGACTGATGGTTGCATAAAGTCTGATAAATCCCCTTACCAAAGTAGGACGGACAGACTGATAGACACTTAGTAGCTATTCTAGCTTTCTTATCTGACAAACGGACGGACGGACGCACGGACGATGGATGGATGGATGTAAACAATAACATGACTGAAAGACGGACGGAAAGACTGATGGTTGCAGCAAGTCTAATAAATCCCCTTACCAAAGTAGGACGGACAGACTGATAGACACTTGGTAGCTATTCTAGCTTTCTTATCTGACAAACGGACGGACGGACGATGGATGGATATTGGATGTAAACAATAATATGACTGAAAGACTTGGTTTCCCGTCTGCCAATGCTACATAAACATAGATAGGATAGTGATTTGGGCTCCACGCCTGTACATTGTATTTTTACCATTATATTCAACTTAATGAAATCAGTTATTTAGTCAGCTGAAATAAAAATCCAGGTTGGGCTTAACGTCTTTCGACCGGTATATATTTTGTACTCACTCTGGATTTAGGTCTTTAATCTCCGCAACCAGTGTCTTAAACTTCATGACAACCATATCTGGTGAGTTGCGAGGGATGTTGTTAATACCACACAAGACAGCGACAATCTGAAAGTTGATGAGAAAGTGACATGGCAGGAAAAACACAAGAAACAATGCCAACATTTCTGATCTTTCTCTCAAGCATTTGCTGAGTTTAGTTCCGATAGAGAAGGTTTGGTAAACAGAGAACACCATGTTCATAACAAACATGAAAACGCGGAAATGAAGGTAAAGCTCCGCTGGATGTCATGTCCGAAAATCATGGATAGATGACTTACGATTTTACGTCCTTTTCAACAGTATTTCAGTTATATCAGGACGATGGGACGCTGATAATCAACTTTTAAAACATTTACTGTTGAAAATCTTCTATGATTTATTTGACATATAAAATTCCTATTACGATCACCACCTTAACCATTTTGATTACGATATGAAAAATCGTTGTAAAATTGCGATTTGGCTTTGAAAATAGAAAATGAAAGTATTTCTGATCGTGTGAACGGCGCGCGTATGACTAGCCCTTACTTTAATAAACCAAATAATTGTTATTATTGTGATTATTATTTTGAATGCCGAGAGACCCAGAGAGCAAATTATTTTAATCAACATTTTTTTTACAGCAAAACGTGTTAAAGATTTCCCACATATATATTCCCATTATGCATACTCACATATATACTCAAAAGCAAAAGTTAGTGTCTTGTTTTGCCTCATTAAATGTAATGATTTTTTACTTTTAACTTAGTACTGGGATTTGCCTTTACGTGGCCATAAGTTCTGCAGCATTTTATTGTCACTTTACAATTCTTCGAAAAAGATATGAAGATTTTTGTCAAAAAAGCAAAAACCACAAAATTCTGGCTCAAAATGGCAAAATATAAATTATCAATACGATTTTGCTGCATGTGAGTTCAGCATGATGTAACCAACCGGAAAATGGTATAAAAGTGTGTGCCATACATTGATAATATCTTCCCTGTTCTGCCAATTTCAGAAGATTTTTATTTTGACTTAAAAACACCAAAAAGAAAAATATGCGTTCAATTATCTCGGTATTGTTTTCACAACTGGGATGGATGGATGACTTGCGATTTTACGTCCTTTTCAACAGTATTTCAGTCATATCACGACGATGGGCTTGTGATAATGAAAGGCTGTGTGCAATGGAACCCCGTTTACAATGGAAAAAACTCCGCCTCCAGCGGGGCTCGAACCCGCGACCTTCACAACTGGGGGATCCTTTGCAGATCACTCAAACGACTCTTGCAGGACAATCACAAAAAGCCATTTTTAAAATGAAGAAATACTTATATAAGTTTACTTTCTTAACGCGGGGCTCGAACCCGGGACAATACTGTACTGATATGATACTCAGACTTAATTAATTTAGCACCTATACATATGAAAAATATACTTCCTCGCCGTGTCACCATTTGCAAATGAATTTTTTTTTTACTAAATTTCAGTTAATATTATATAATCACATCTATAGTCTGGGCGAAATTCCATAAAAAAAAAAAGAAGAAAATTTATGGCTTAGAACAATTATAAATTGAAAAGATGAGTTCAAATCGGGTATGAAATTAACAAAAATCGTGAAACACTAGATCGTGCGGTCATGAGACTATTTTTCCCAATAATCTCTACTTCCAATAGACCAACCTAGTTTGAGCCGACTTTGTGCTACAATACTATTCAAAAATACAAGGCTAGAATACATCAATAAAGCAAGGGGCAAGACTGTATGCACTTTCCAAGGATTTTTTCTCTCTTTTTCTCTGTAAACGGTTGACAAAACTTGAAGAACAATTTATGACATAGAGATTTATATAAAAAAAATCAAGTCCAATGATATTAATGTTCTCATGTACTTATTTAATCCATTGTGTCCTGATTAAAGTGGCAAAACATAAATAAATAAAATAAATTAATAAATAACATAAAAAATGAATTATTGTATTGTTTGATCAAACAAGCGGATGAAGATCAGATTTCATTGGATAATACTGATTTTCTCGCACGCCCATAATTTTCTACGTAAACCAATCAGAAACATGCATGCCTTGTGACAACACTGATTGTATATTCCGCTAGATAGCTGAAGCAGTTATTCATCCCTTAATGATTGAGGATATTGTTTAAGGACTTGAAAACAACAAACAGTAGCGAGAAAATTCAGAGAAAATAATAATGCTATCTTTAAGATTTCACTTGTATACTTCAAAATATTTTGTTCTTCAAACAAGAAATATCCACGTAAATTGTCGGGAAAATTTTGATTTTAATAAAATCTAAATACAGTTCAAGAATACGAAAGCCGTGAAAATACAAAATACAAAATACAATTGTGTAAATGTAAGACATTATGGCACATCAACGTGCCTTAACATTAAGCCATGTTCAGTTTATCATGCAGTTACATAGTATTTTCTATTTATAGCGAAATATATATTTTGAGAAACGAACACACGCGCAGAAATTTTGAGACACACACAAATGATAATCATAATAAAATAATGATAATAATAATACTTAATAATTATCATTATATTTATTATTATTATTAGTAATATTATTTAGATGTCAAAATAATTCAGATTTTTTTTTAATACTAAATTGTACAATGCGACTAGTTATTTATAACTCTAAACATCGGACACTAAGATTAATGCAAGACGGACAACGTACATCACTATCTCGAGCCTAAAGCCGTAAATATCTTGGTTACAAGAGAATCAGCTGTAAATCCGATATTTTTTTTTTTTTCAGAAACGGTTCCCCAACACTAACCTTCTTCGACTATACCAAACAGTAGGTCGGTAACTAAGGCTTTCCAGTTAGTTTTAAAAACAGTAAGCATCCGCCGAAGGGATTATTTTTTGTTAAAAAAATTTCGAAAAAAAAAAATGTCACCACTTCCGGCATTTTAACCGCAGTAGTTCTGCTTTCTGCTTAGACTACGGGGAAATTTAAAGATTTAGAGATAGAGAGCAACCTTTTCTGTATGAAACAAGCTGGAGTAATGGGGCTATAAATTGAAAATAAACTCGTATCGACTCTGTCAAAAGAACGCGTCACAGTTTCTTTTCCTCTTCCGGTGAACCCTTGTTTCGTTAATTTTGGCACAAAAGAATGGCCATTAAAAATAACCGTCAATAATTCACTAATTTAACAATTAAATATCAGTCTATCTTACGGCTGAATAGCGAAAGGTGACCAGATCTATTTATGAAGAAAATCAAATTTGAAATGGCATGTATTTTAGACGCTGATGTGTTTTTGCGCTTGCGCAGTTGAAGTTTTTGCCACATGTGTAAGCGGCACGTGTCTGAAGAAATGCCAAGCTGTTTTCAACGAACAGCACTTCCTTTCATCGGCTCATTCAGTAAAAAAGAAGCTTTAGGCTTCGAACTACGATTGGGCTGTCGATATGGACCGTTTAAAGATAATGGGATGTCCGGGGTGTAGAGTTGTTAGCCGTGAAACAGACTATACCCTACTACGTAACACCTACGTTGATCAGTCTCGAGTGACGTATACAATCAGTTGTGTAGAGATTTATGCAAAATGTTGTAAACCTGTGTGAAAGTTTATAAATGTGGACACAACATTTACGGTATGTATAAAACCTTATTTATTTGCGTAAGCATATGAAGAAGCGAATCAGAAACAGATACTGAGTATGTTTACTGGTGATACGTCCAAGGACAATCATTCACCAGGCCCTGTGGATAGGCCAGACAGAGATGCGTTATATCGCACCCATGTTGGATATTATTTACGTTCAGATTGATCAAATTGCAAAGAAAAGTATATGTTCTGTTTTGAGTTTACTTATTTTTAGTGCCTGTAGGCTGTGAGCCAGATCATTGTCTCATAACTGGATGATCTGTTGATGTCTGTTTGTCGCCCTCCAGGACTCCCCCCCCGCCCCCCCCCCCCGCTCCACCCAACACACACGCGCACGTCCTGTATGTTATTTTTTTTCATCTCTGTTTCTCCCCTCCTCTATCTCTAACTGAAAGGCTTAGAGTTTGGCTGTGAACCTTGGATGATTTAAAAGCTGGGGCGGGGAGGGGGGGGGAATGCTAAAGGTCTGTAGGACCTTGTTGGGGGTGGGGGAAGGGGGCATGCCAAAGGTCTGTAGAACCTTTTTATGTTTGTTTACTTTTTATTTGAATTTTACATGTGTAAAAACTCCTATTCAAAGTGCTTGTAGCAGTATTTCTTTTAATATAATGAAATCCCCGTGTTCTTATCATGCCTGTGCACATGTAATGGCTTTTTCATTTATTTTATTTTGTATTATTTTTGCCAATGGCATTTGGGAGTCTTTTTATTTCAATAGCAGAAATATACTGCATTAAGATTTTTTTTTTCTTTTCATTGTTGTGTTTATTTCTTTCTTCTTTTTATTGTTGATTATGGGTTTTTGAAGTTATCATGCCCTACCCTCCCCAAAACATAATTATTATGAGCTCCCACTTACAGCCAACCCTTCCATCATCATGATGAATCCCATTTTGAAAAGTTTATAATTCAGTAAATTTACTAACCTAGAAAGTGAGAAACTTGGCCTAAAATTATAAAAATTAGGTTTGCCATTTACTAGATTGTACCAAATTATTTACCCCCAACCCTAAAAAATCCTATTGTCTCAGAGTGAGGAATTTGCTAATTTTCATTTCCTCAAATGTCTTCAAGATAACCCAAAACTTGTTGATCTTAGGTCAAAAATAAAATTTTGTTTGTTTGCAATGGCCTACCTACCCACCTAAAACCTCCCTACCCAAAAACATACTTTGACCATTTGAGGCAGCATTTTTTTTTTTTGAAAATGGGAAATTTACTGTTATGAATATAAAGGGTAAGACAAATAGGCTGGGAAAACATTGCAGACCCAGATCAGACTGCTCCTAGAGAGCAGTCTGATCTTGGTCTACACTGGTTGCCTTTCCACTAGCACATCATACTCCATTTGTGGGTAAATTAGGTTTGTTTATCTGTAGGATACTGTTATTTTGGTATGTAATATGGGTAATTAATATAATATTTTTATTATTTCTGTAAAATTTCATCTCGATAAATCAAAGCTCTTATTTTATATAGATTTTCCCCCAGATTTTATACATGTATATGTTAACCATGTGTCAGGGACAAATAAACCAGTGGAACAACTATTGATCTAATAATTTGTTGCAGGTTGCAGGAAAATCAGTCTGAACTCTTTTATATAGGTTTTTAAAAATAATATTATTCATGTCATAGGGGTTAACTGCTTTTTATGGCAATAAAATAGGACTTGTAAGGTCGCAATATCATAACTAAAATACCTGTAAGTAAAAGGCTTACCTGTGTCTCTGGAATAGCATTCTGTACTTCAGGCTGCTGGAGTAATTCCTCAATTTTACAACCAGAATAGCTTAAACACTGAGTGTCACTAGAAACAACATAGTCTTGGAAATATTTCACTTGGGAGTGTCCAATGATCAGAGCCTTCATCTTAAAGTCTGATAATTTCAACTTAAATTTCACAAAGTAGTTGAACTCCAGTTAAGTCACATTTTAACCACACAAAACTCACACAATTATATAATTCACTTGTTATTACATGATACTATTTAGAGCCAGACAAGTATAAATCTGCATTTTTATGTTTCATTTTTGATCCAAAGATCAAACAATAGGCGTCCGATTGGACAGGGAAAATTGACCAATGCCATTTACAATTGGACCTGCTGGTTATCATAACGCACTGCCCACAAAAAATTAATTCCGAGAACTAATTTAATCATTTCAAAATCATTAAGCATTTATCGGTACAGTTTTCGTTTAATCTACTCGCACCTTTCAAGGCTGGTTTTAATGTTATGCATTAAGGGACAAAAGATCAAAGAGATCAGTAAGTTTTGTAAATAGTTTGTAGCTAATTTTCGGATACAGAAAATTCTTTGTTATCATAATTCGACAATATAATTACGCGATTTACACTGATTTGATTAAAAATGAAGGCGCAATTTCAATGCTTTTTAAAACCAATCACAAAACAACCGTATCATCGTCCGAAATTTGCCTGTATCGTTTAGTCCATATTTGTAATATTAGTAGACTCATTTGACAGTGCAGTACGATCCGTCTCCACCTGGTATTGTTCTGAGCACTCCTAGCTGTGCAGACTGTTCCAGTTATCTCTGCGCCTATCTCTCTTCCTCCGACGGGCGTAATTATGCCCCCCCCTTTTTTTTATGAAATCGCAGCCACTCATTCAATTTGAAATTCGATGTATTGTGAAAAAAGAAAATTAAAATAATAATAATAATAATAAAATAATGCAAATACAAAATCGTAACCAGACGGAGAAAAATGAAAATTAACTCCACATCATCAGACTGTAAAATGTAAAAAGTAAATGAACTTTATAAGCAATGCGCTTTCGTTCAGATCCTATTCGCTTATTGTATGTATAAATTATTGTGATTGTTGTTTATATGAATAAATATTGTTTAAACTAAAAAGTTGTATTTTTTTAAATATTGTATTGTATTTATGTTGTTGTTATAAAGGGCCAACTGGTAGACTGGCTACTGCAGCCAAAGGTGCACCCTCTTTTAACATTGTATATATAGATAAATAAATAAAAAAATAAGACTGTCCTCACAATAATATGGTCACCGTTAAATTTCACTCACAATGTCCTCATAACCACGCTTATAAGGTAAGACCAAGAGAGAGAGAGAGAGAGAGAGAGAGAGAGAGAGAGAGAGAGAGACTGGGTGGTTTTGGGATTTGGGGTGGGGTGGGGGATTTCATTCAAAAATGCAGTTATAGTTATATTTCAGAGAGACAGGGGAGAGAAAAAAAAAAGGAAATTTGGAGTACCATGCAGTTAATCTACTTATTTTCGTTGAGTTAGCCTCGTTCAATGACCGACGTCTCTTTATGGCTAAGACAAGTAAACGCAGCTTGCGTGAGTTCGAATCCTAGCCTTCTGGAATGTCCTTCTTAATAACAAATCTAGATTTTAGACTACTTCTTGTGCCAACTGCAGTGTTGGCGATTGCTTGATTGGTTACATGTAATAAAATGTCGTAGCAGCAGAAGCAGCATGCAACAGAATGATTTTCAGCTCAGACCTATGCCCATGTTTCTACATCTTTCAAGCCTTCGTGACATCCTATTAGCATAATCCAATGGACTGAAAAAAGAAAATAATAAAAAAAAAAACTTCCTTTCTAGTATACTCGTGGATTTCGGATTTCAACGCAGTAGTAGCAAGTTAAGTAATTAGACTTAAGAAAAGTCTAAACCTATATTCGGCAGTGCAGTAGAAAGTAGAAACATTCACAAGTATTGCTTGCTAATAACTAGTGCTTGGCCTTTTTGAACTAAAACTTAAACTAACTGGCAATAGCGATTTTACATTAAAATCGCTGCTGCCAGTCGACTGGCAATAGCGATTTTACGTTGAAATCGCTACTACCAGTCAACTGGCAATAGCGATTTTACGTTAAAATCGCTATTGCCAGTCGACTGGCAATAGCGATTTCAACGTAAAATCGCTATTGCCAGTCGACTGGCAATAGCGATTTTAACGTAAAATCGCTATTGCCAGTCGACTGGTAATAGCCACTCCGAAAAATAAATAAATAAAACGATGTATAGATCAATAAATCCGGAATTCCGGATCGAAAAGTGCTATTTTGAATAGCAAGGATAACCCTGTACAACAGCCGAATGAAGGCTCGACACTCCATGAAGAAAAGGCTCCCTCCGATAGTCTGCGAAGAAATAGTTTAGCCTAAATTAAAATATATTCTTGTATGGCCATGAGCTATCGAATTTGACACGATGAGGGTTCTGTTCCGACTTCCTCAGACCATCAAGAATATCATGCAAAATTTCAATAATAAAATTGTTGGAGTTGTGCGTATCTGATAATCTGATATCCTGAGGGGGGTGGGGGGCACCCATCAATATCAAGTATAAATGACGTAACGATTTGCTTTTAGACAAGATAGAAAGAAAGAGAAAAAATAAAATAATAATAATAAAAAAGTAATCGTTATTTGCTAACACTTTCAAATTGGCAGGCAAATAATTTATATGTCTGATTATAAGATTGTGACATTTATCGCATGATCTCCCGGTTAATCAGTCACAAACGGAATAAAGCCGGTATTACGTTTACTTTTACACTGTAAAAAATCCGTAGATTCTACACTGTAAAAAAATCCGTACTGGAGCAACCGGCTGCCAGTCTACTCGCCGTTATTTTTACGGGTGTTTGCCTGCAGAACATTATTGGAAATAACGATATGGCAGTGTTATGTTTTATTACTGGCCGCACTAGAAATACCTTTATAGTGTTAAAGGGCAATAGGACTGAAGCAACACCTGCTCCATTCTATATCCTACTCTGCTTGATATTTCCTGCCAATTTTTACGGGCTCTCGTAAAAATAACGGGGAATGGACTGGCAGCTGGTTTCCCGTTATTCTACCGTAAAATCTACGGATTGTTTACAGTGTACGGTAAAATAATTGGCGCCAGTAAACTTTTGCATGAAAAATCAGGCAGAATAGGATAGAATAGGACAGGTATTTTTCTTATCATGTAGCCCTTCAACCGAGTGCGGTCAATTACCATAACCTTACCACATCGTTGTTTCCACAAATGTTCTACAAGCAGACACCCGTAAAACAATGGTAAATGAACTGGCAGCCAGATTCCGGGTATTTTACCGTAAAATCTACGGATTTGTTTACAGTGTACTTCTAGAAGTTTTATGATTGCTTGTCGTTGCTTACACAACTATGAAATCCAAATAAATAAATCTGTTTATTCTGTCTCGCCCAGTTTCACTTCAGAATTTTCTGCCATACTTAGTCAGTGCTCCAAGTACTTCCAGGTTTCTGGTTAGGGGATAAATCAAAATATCAACAACGTTTCCTGTCCACCCTTGAGCGATCACATTTGCGCCAAATTGAGTTGGGATTATAACTTGCTACGGAGCGGCGCTAAGCCTTCTAAATATGCACGATAATACACATTCTCCCACAAATGAATAAACAAAGTATAGTAAATGTTTCCAAATATAGAATAACCCGATCTGTTTCTTTTATCATTATTATTTATTATTATTATCATCATAATTTTGATTTTTCAAACAAACTTATGCTCATATCAAAATATAGCTACAAATATCTAGTGATATGTTACTGGTGTATGAAAACATGTGTATACTTATTCAGCGTATTTTCCCATAAATGTTACTTACAGACCGACCCTCAGAGCTGTGCGCCGTTAGACTGACGTTTCAATGGCGCCATTTTATGATGACGTTACCGCTGAGAACCAATAACGTCAAAGAGTGCGGCGCTGGCATAATAACGTCGTGGCACTCAAAGGGTTAAACTTTGCAGTTATGTTGTGAATATATTGAAGATGTGCCTGTGGGGTTTTTGATGGAGCTAGCATTAATTTTGACAGAATCACGGCCTTTTGAACTTAGTCATTTTAGGTAGTTGTTTGCACTGTAGGGTATGAAGTTTGTGTAATCAACTTCTCCCACAGTTTTCAATGGATCTTTTTCAAACTTTGCATTTATGTTGTGGATATATTGAAAATGTGCATGTGGGGTTTTTGATGGAGCTAGCATTAATTTTGACAGAATTACGGCCTTTTGAACTTAGTCATTTTAGGCAGTTGTTTGCACTGTAGGGTATAAAGTTTGTGTAATCAAGTCTTCCCACAGTTCACAATGGTTCTTTATCAAACTTTGCATACTGATTGTGTACATATTGAAGATGTGCACGTGGGTTTTTAATGGAGCTAGACTTACTTTTGACCGAATTACGGCCTTTGGAACTTAGTGACTTTACGCAGTTGTTTGCACTGTAGGGTAATGAGTTTGTGTAATCAACTCCTCTCAGAGCTCTCAATGGTTCTTTTTAAACTTTGCATTTATGTTGTGGATATATTGAAAAAGTGCATGTGGGGTTTTTGATGGAGCTAGCATTTATTTTGACAGAATTACGACCATTTTAAATCTAGTCATTTTAGGCAGTTGTTTGCACTGTAGGGTTTGAAGTTTGTGTAATCAACTCCTGCAGTATTTCAATGGATCTTTTTCAAACTTTGCATTTATGTTGTGGATATATTGAAGATGTGCACGTGTTTTTTTATGGAGCTAGCATTAATTTTGACGGCATTTCACCTTTTCAACTTAGTCATTTTAGGCAGTTTTTTGCACTGTAGGGTATGGAGTTTGTGTAATCAAATCCTCCCACATTATCCAATGGATCTTTTCCAAACTTTGCATTTATGTTGTGGATATATTGAAGTTGTGCATGTGGGTTTGAATGGAGTTGAAATAAATTTTGACAGAACAACGGCCTTTTGGACATAGTCATTTTAGGCAGTTGTTTGCATTGTAGGGTATGGAGTGTGTGTAATCAACTCCTCTCATAGTTTTCAATGGATCTTTTTTAAACTTTGCATAAAAAGTGGACATATTGGAAATGAACATGTGGGTTTTTGAAAAAGCTAGAATTAATTTGAATATAATTACTGCCATTTGAAAGGACCTCTGACAGTTGTAATGTAAATTTGCCTATAAAAGTGATCAAAAATGAACTTTTGGTCTACTTCAAAATTTCCACTGAAATGTTTTCCTCGGAACTCCCTTTAATTAGCACAAAAACAATTTTTCGGTTATCAAACACATAGATTGAGATTTTTTGGTGTGAAATGCAAGTTCTTATAAATAAATGTATGGAAAATAGGAAAAGTTTTATAAAGATACTCCCGCCCCCACCCCCCCCCCCCCCCCCCCGTGCCTCAGCTAGCCACTTTGCATGTATGTGTGAACTGTCAATATACACATTATGTGTGAGTGGCAAGCTGAGGCATGGGGGGGGGGAATGAAAGTCTACAGTTGAAAAACTGAAAAGTGGGATGGGTAATTAGACCCTTTGCAGCTTAAAATCAGGCTAGCAAACTTTTTATTTACATATTTTTGCATGCTATATGCAGGTGTAGTGTTTACATTATTTCAAGCATGTTGAACAAACTAAAATTCAGTGAATAAGAAAAATCGAAAATTAGATGTATTTTGGATGACAGAAAATTCCACTTACCCCTCTTGAGAAAGTCAGTGAGATTTAGTCTGCAGACGTGATACTTTTTCAAAATCAATATGAAAACTACATTACAATGCATAAGTCTACATGTTAATGCTAAAATCATCAACATTGGCTTCCCATGGAAGCTGCAGTAATTTGTCGAAAAATAGGCAAATTTGCATTTAAACTGTCAGAGGTCCTTAGTCATTTTAGGCAGGTTTTGCATTGTAGGGTATGCACTTCGTATAATCAACTTCTCTCACATTTTGCAATGTATCTTTTTCAAATTTTGCCTATGTATTTAGGATATATTTGAAGATTAGCATGTTTTTTTTTGTTGAACTGAAGGTCATTTGAACTTAGACATTTTAGGCAGTTTTTTTGAATTGTGTACGGCCTTTGTACATAGCTGCTTTGACATTCAGGCTAGCAGAAAAGTTCTTTGAACTAATGTTTGTTGATAATTGACAATTCAGTGATGTACACTCCTCTGTGACAGGCGCTGCACGGGGGCTTCATTCGTGTCTTACAGACACAATTTTCTAGTTTTACCTGTAAGTCCTTTACTCTATGGAGTATCTAAATGAAACATCACAGCTATGTTTAACACTAAAGGTTACATATTGTGACTAAGGACCGACAGTCCTATGTTTTCAGTTCATGACTTATTTACCCTTGATAGATCTGAAAATGTTTTTTAACCTGTAGTTCCTTTACTATATGGAATATCTGAATGAAACTTCACAGATATGTTTAACATTAAAGGTTACATATTGTGACTAGGGACTGTTACTCTGACAATTCCAGTTTATGAGTTATCCACCTTTGATAGATCTGAATTTCGTTTTTATTTTTTTTGACCTGTAATTCCTTTACCATATGGAATACCTAAATGAAACTTCACATATGTGTTTATTGTACTTCACAGATATGTTTAACATCAAAGGTTACATATTTTGACTAGATACTGTCAATCTGAGCATTCCAGGTCATAAATTATCTGCCCTTGATAGAATTGAAATATGCTTTTTGATCTGTTGTTTCTTTACCATATGGAATATCTGAAAGACACTTCGCTGGTATATAGACCACTAAAATACCTATCATGAACAAGGCTGGCTACTCTTGCCATTCCTATTATTAAATGCCCTTGATGTCTTTTAAAAATGGGTTTTTGATTTGTAGTTAATTTACTATATGGAATAGCTTATTGAAACTTCACAGGTATATAGACCACTGCAGTTTACATATTGTGACCCGTGGGGGACTAGTCTTGCTTTTCCTGTCGAGTTACATGCATAAAAGATAAAATAAGGGGTATTGGTTTGCAATGGCGGGGTAATAGGCAATCGTTTACGATGCTTTTATTTGTAAGAGTTATTAACATTTTTACATGTACTTGACTATGCTAAAAAGTTATTCTGAACGTCGACGTACCATGTTAACAGCTTTACCTTTGGTAAATTTCAGTTGATATCATGCCTATCTGCAAACTGAACAAAACTACAGTGATTGCAAACCCTATAAACTGTGCACAGTATTACGATTGTAACCAGTTGTCGACGTTGTTTGGGCAAAAGCATCTGATTGAGTGCCACTACCCAAAGCTTTTCTCAGCCATTACCCTCAGATGCGAAGACTTTGACAGTGTTAACTGCTCAAGAAGGACCATGCCAGTAGCTCCATGTAAGAATCTTTCTTTTCGTACCTCTAAATTCTTCATTTGCTTCTTCTGTGCTTGAGATAATTTGTAATTGAAGCGAGTTTGCAGGGAGTTAAAGAATACATTCTGTGTACATCCTATACTTTGTAATAGGTAGACTGCTATTTTTCACTGCCCACATATACTTGTATTATAAAACAGATCGCCAAACCGCTTGAGGTCAGATTAAGAACACAACGCAATTTGTGTTTGACGCATAGCACTATACACTCTTGAGTTAAGAGGAAACATGCATGAAAGTTAAAGAAAAAAAAAAAAAAAAACTTCATGTTCACAGCGGCTCTCACATTTTGATACTCATCGAATCCTTTTATAAAATTACAGCCATGACACTTTATTGAAAATATTCGTGTTTTTATGTCAATGTGTGGGTTTAATCTATGCTTATTCAGGCACCCATTTCTCAGTATGATATAATCTGTGACACACAGAAATGATGCTTAATGCAAACAATGCAAAAGGCTCAGACCAGCGTGCGCATCCGCGCAGCCTGTCAGAGCATTGCTATTGGTGTAGAACAATTGTGGACCCTGATAACTCTGCATGGCCAAGCAATTGCTGTAGCAATACTCTACCGATTCCAATATTCTTTTGGTAATTCGCTGCGTGCAAGTATTTAAAGCAAATTTGTTGGCATGGTAAGGGTTCTACTTTATATTTTAGGTGACTACGCACAGAACAAATGCAACGGGTCTGATCCGGCATGTAAACCTTGTGCCACAAGACTTCCGAATTGTGTTGGCAGCCCAGATGGCGCAAATCCATTTAGCCAGGCAGTAACATTCGGACCAGAATATAAGATGTGCTTTAAAAACCGAACAATAGATGTCAAGAAATGTCCAGTGGGCTACTTCAATCCACAGGCGAAGAAATGTATGCCACATAATTCAGGTATGTACGTTCTTGATATAAACACTCTTTCTTCCTGGTGGCATTTGCTAAGTAAGTATATTAAGGAAAGTTTGTTTGTTTCATACGACATGCTCTGTGTAATGTCTAATTCCACATATTGACGACGTCTAGGAAAGTTTGAAATTTAAAGACAGTCTGCAAATTTAAAAAGAACAGACAAACGTAAATGTATCATGTTATGCATTTTTGCCATCTCATCATAACGTCGGTAGCAAACGTCATTTCATTTGGAGTTTTAAACGTCATTGAATTGGGGTTTTTGACGTCACATAGTAACGCCATTCATCACTTCCTAGTAGCATTCAATACAATCAACCATTTTATACTCTGATGAAGGAATATATCCAAACCTAGTTTGGGAAAAACATTTGCAGATTTGTGCTGAATTGTTCTTCAAATGTATAAATTGAAAGACATTTTAGTTTATAAATTTATAGGCTTGGGCATATGAGTTATATACAATGGTGCCTAACTTAAAAATCGCATGTCGATATCTGGTTTACTTTGTACAATGTTGAGTGGAATAACGTGAAAAGTTTCCATCTTGTCGATCCTGCGAGCAACACATCTTGAAAGTTTAGTCCCTTGTTCATCATTGTATTTCTCCCCATGCTATTTCGGCAGACTGTGATTTGAATGTCTTGAATAAATAGTGCGAATTATTGTTATGCGGCTAAATCAAGATCATCTAGTCATGGGTGAGCTCTCATAAATTTAAATACACTGGCTGCGACTTATTGAGCAGCTCTTATTGTTGGACGAGTCGCCTTTGGAACGAAAAGTCCCGACGCACATCACTTACATCGATTATGTGGTCGAAGGGAAAGAACTATGCATGGCCGAGAATTTGTTTTGCAAATATTGATCATAAAGACGTTAGGGAGCAGTTGCGGATTTTACTGGATTATTTTTCAAGTTAGAGCTAATTTGTACAAGTCTTTAAATTCAAATTTAAAGGAAGGTTTTTAGGCCAAATGAAAAAAATACCTGTGTTTAGGGTTTCCCGACCTTACCTAGATTTTCTAGTGAAACCAAGACTTTTTTCAGGTTTTCTGGAAAATATATAAGTCTATGTAGTTTGAAAGGTATTTCTGTAGAAAAAACACATCAAACAATGGCAGTTCTTACCTTACCTAAAATTTTCAGACCCGTAACCTAAACACATATAGTTTTTATTTGGCCTTATTTAAATCTAAATTTCAATTTACAGCTTTTGCTTACAGTCTGGTGCTTGGTCCACCGGGGCTCTACTGGTGACCTTCTTTTGCTTCAGATTTCCATTGGGGTTGTTTGGCAGGACAGGGATCTCCACCTGTCAGACGGCCCGTTGTATCTGTTGAGTCCTCGTCTTTGCTTCTTCATGGTGTTGAAATTTGATTTATGTGTTTACCGTGATGATTCATTGACGAGTTAGAGGGTTATCATGCGAACCGAACAACCAACTAAATGTTTTGTACCACTTCAGAAACTGAGGGTGAGGTTGGACCTGTAAAATCGATTTAAGCCCCCCAGTAATTCATTACTGACCGTTCCAAGGCGGTAGTTCTGTTGTGGTTCTCTGTTGCCTGTTTTTGGTGTTAGAGTTTCTGTGATGTTTTACCTTATGTATGTTCTTATTATTTTTGGTTCGGTTTGGGTTGCTGAGTGGCCACCTTTTGGGAACAAGCTGCTCACTCGGTTGGCCATATGTTCTCTGTATCTTGATTATTTGTAATCTTAGTTGTTTCCAACTATGGTTTGAGGGCTGGGTTTGGATTTGGATTGTTTCAGTTCCTGGTCTTTGCATACTTTTTACTTTCTTTAGATTTAATGTTTTCCTAGACCTGCTACCTATTTTTTATATTGCCATGGCGAATTACTTGTAACAGAACTATTGTTGTCGCTACAAGAATTGACACAACAGCAACATACCTGTAATCAGTTACGCATCATGGAAATATAAAGTATAAGTGGCATTGAAACTAGAGTGCATTGCAACGTCGAATACTGTGCGATAACTGACGTCCACAGTATTGTGGCTACCGCAATTAAAAAAAATGGCACATGAAATAATTAACGTGACAGCTCTAATATTTGAGCCGCGACGCGACAAAAGCCAACAATGTGGTTGTGCGCCCAGCGCAGACTCAGATCAGCCTGGGCATCCGCCCAGTCTGATCAGAGTCTTTGCTGTCCGCATGGATGTAATTAAGGCCCTAAGCTACGCTTTGAGCACTTAACGAAGGGTCTGATCAAATTTGGCGGATGCCCAGGCTGATCTGAGTCTGCGCTGGGCGCACAATCACATTGTTGGTTTTGTCGCGTCGCGGCTCATTGATCAATTTAGTTTTTCAATGCAGTAATGCGTTTGAAAGATGCAGATGCAGTGGCAAACTGTGTAGACCCTGATCAAGCTGCTCCTACAGGAGAGTCTTATCTGGAACTGCACTGTTTGCTTAGACCTATCTGTCACAATAATTAGACATTTTACGGTACTGATGTCAACGTTTTAAAGTTTTGATGAAAAAATGTGAATTACGAATGATTATATATTTCTGTTTCATATGATGATAAAGGGACAATACGTGTGTGCTCATGTACTACTGAAATAAATAAAAAAAATTGGGAAGAATGTTAGGTGCTCCACAAAGCCTTACAGGATTATCTCCACCTCCCGGCCCCAACCCTGACCCAAACATACACGACCATTACTAACATGAGGGTTCATGCATTATGCCTTTTTATTATGCTATTTCAGGGACATTATCGTTCTACTGTCGCCAACATCCTACAGCACTCTTGGGAGTCGCAACAAGCTGTGCCAAGTTTTACAACTGCTCGAAACCGGGTCGCACTACTCAGGCCAAGACGGATGAGTGTAGATACCCGGATCTCTTTTCAACAACAACCGGGACGTGTGACAACTTTACGACTGTCCGATGCAATGCACGAAAAGAACCACAAGAACCTTGTAAGCCAAAATTTGAGTATCCAAACAAGTTAATAAGTTTTTGCACAACAGTCGTTGGTTGCCCTATTTTAAAACGCACGCATGGTATTTAAGCTGAATAATCGCCGTAAGAAGTCAATGCTCGATATGTTAGCCCAAATACAGCGTTTGGTTTGTTAAAACGACAAACGATGAGAGCTATATCCTGAAACGTTAGTTCACTTTATTCTGAATTAATAGGCGTATTGCAAGAATCCGACAGTGAAATTTTAAAAGATGCAACAACTATTGGCTGGTTCTTTTCAGTCCACAAATTGGAACATATCACTGTCATATTTTTGCATTACATTAATATGTTACAAGCTACCGTGATGTGGTAGGTCTAGCAGGTGCAGTTTCTTTGCAGATAAAAGTACAGCGTTTAATTGTAAAATATAATGATGACGCATACAACGGTCGATATAGTAAACCTGCTAAAATACAGCGACCGCATTTGCTGTTTCCTACGTAAACTGGTTCCGCTGTTGTCCACCACAGTGTGTGACAACTGGTAAAGGCTACTGTTACGACGGCTTTCATTGGATAATGCATAAGCCAATCAACTAGTCCGTAACAAATGAAATTCGGCGATGGTTCCAAGATGGAGGAATTTCACTGCGATTTTAATTTCGTCATTCCTGCATTTTCAGAGAACTAACTATACACATATGTTTATGAACTAAGGTGACGAAACACTGAAAATCGAAAACACGCCATCATAAAAACAAGAGCTGTCGCTTGATAGCATAGCTCGCCTGAATTGGTGCTTGCCCATCACTCAGCCGCTATGGTGGTGTGGACTGCTATGCATAAAACTTCATGCAAGCATGTTCATAATGAAAACACATTTATAAACAAAAGCTATCTCAGAAATAAGTCTTAAAATAAAATTAGAATAAAAATATGAAATGAAATTTCAAAGTCCATGAGCTTGAGTTAAAAAAAAACTGACGGGGGGGGGGGGGGGGGGCTATGTGGACTGCTATGCATAAAACTTCATGCAAGCATGTCCATAATGAAAACACAAAAGCTATCTCAGAAATAAGCCTTAAAATAACATTAAAATAAAAAAAAATGAAATGAAATTTCAAAGTCCATGAGCTTGAGGTAAAAAAAAACTGACGGGTAGGGGGGGGGGGGGGGGGGGGGGGGCGCTAGTATGTATCAAAACTCTGAACCATTATCTAACATCAGCCCAAGTATTAGTATCAACTGAGTCCATCATCGTGGCACTGTGAAATTATGTCTTCATAAATATAAAACTTTAACCAAAATCTTTAAAACAAAATTCTAAGTCGATGACCTTGACTTCAAGGTCACCCAGTGGGGTAAGTATAAGGTGTTTTGTAAAAACTAAAAAAAGAGTCTAACATCAGTTCAAGTATAAACTAAATCTCTGCAAAGCATTATGAATCAGTATGCAATTACAAAACTTTAAAAAAGACAAAAATTTCCCAAGTCCTTGACCTTGACATCAAGATCACTGAGCGGGGTTTGGGTAGTACTCTGTAGATCTAACTACAGTGCAAATATAAAAAGAATTCATCTCTGGGTTCAGGAGATATGTATTTTTAAAAAACTTTAACCAAAACATCCAATCAATAAAAAGACAATATTCTAAGTCCATGACCTTGACATCAAGGTCACAGAGGGGGGTGGGGGTAGTACCTTCGAAAACTTTAGACCAATATCTAACTTTAGTGCAAGTATCAAAGGAATCCATCCAAGGGTTCAGGAGATATTGGGCTTTATAAAACTTTAACCAAAACATCCAGTCCAAAACAACACACCAATTTTCTAAGTCCATGACCTTGACATCAAGGTCCCAGAGTGGGGTGGGGGTGGTACTGTATTAAACCCTAGACCAATATCTAGCTACAGTGCAAGTATCAAAAGAATCCATCCATGGGTTAAGGAGCTATAGGTCTTTAAAAAACTTTAACCAAAACATCCAATTCGAACGCCGACGCGGACGCGGACGCGGACTCCGACGCCGTGGTGACAACAATAGCTCTTCCTGAACTTTCGTTCAGGCGAGCTAACAACATCCCGCGCCATTTTTTAGTTTCTGGGAGTTACTTCCCCTGATCTTGTTAATTCTCACTCAAGTCTCACGGGCAGAATTCTGCCCGTTTGGACTAGTTTTTACCGATCTCTATATGCGGTAGCTATAAGGGGAGAGACCAGTTTATTTCCTACGATGGGCTAAGATTATGATGCGCTTGTTTGTATCAATATTAGAATCATGAAATGACATAAAGAAACTTCTTCTATCTTCTATCAATATGTTTATCAGTAAGAGAAAAAAGTAAACTTACATTTTCGGACGAAGCTTTTTTTTTTCGCGTATCGTTTTAACCAACCAACTGTGGTATACTGAATCAGTATTAACGGCTTGCATAGTACGCAAAGTAATGTTTTATTAGATATTGTTATTCAAGTAATACTAAGGTTATTTTAGTCAAGAAATGTGATTCAAGAAATGTTATATAATATCCAAGAAGGTAATGATGAGGTAACGGTATTCTTTGTTTGTTTCTTTTTTTGTGTCTCTCCTTCTTCCCATTTTACTTTCTATGCATCTAACAAATCACACAATATGTTTCTTATTTAGTTCTAGCATTTAACAACTATATTCGTATGTTGATTTATTGGAAACATGCTCGACAGTGTCATGGTCTGACAGTTAGTATGATGCTTATTGTCAGATAATGATACTTGTGATTTTTCATTTCCGAGTATGTACTTCTTAAGTCATGAAATGAGCCGCGATACGACAAAACCAACAAAGTGGCATGTGCGCCCAGCGAAGACTCAGATCAGCCTGGGCATCCGCCCAGTCTGACCAGAGTCATCGCTGTGCGCTTAAAGGGTAGCCAAGGATCTAAGCTAGCTTCATGCGGACAGCAAAGACTCAGGTCAGACTTGGCGCATGCTCAGGCTGATCTCAGGTTTCCTTGGGTGCACATGCCACTTTGTAGGTTTTGTCGTGCCACGGCTCAAATATCGTTTAGACATACATCATTGACTCATGTGCTATCAGATCAGTCTGAATAAATATAAAGACTATTCCAGGTGATAAAATGTGTTTCATGTACATAGAAGAAGTTATATGTAATTTCTGTAGGTGAATATGACCAGTTTGTGTGTCCTGCTACTAATTCGTCATGCCTTCCATGTCTTCAACGACACGCCAACTGTAAAGCTTTAGGAAACGGAACAAAACCATTCTCTGGTAAACAGTGGAGTTCGGAATTTGCATCATGTCTCTTGAATAGGACTATGCATCAGGGCCATTGCAAAAGTGGATTTTTTCACCCCGTGTCCATGAAATGTACAGATACTGTTAGGTCTGGTAAGTGTATGTCTAATTATCAATTTTCTTCAAAATCAAGATTTTGGAATACAAAGTAACCAATTTAACAATCACTATCCGGAAACATAACCTTATGACAAATCTAGTAGATATAGTTTTGGGTTCAGCGTAGAGAGAAACGCGAAACCCAAGTTTAAAGCCCTGCGTGCAATGCTTCATAAGAATATAAAGGTCTTTACTTTTATAGCATTTGTTTTTGCTAACTTCATGTATAATTACAAAACATTTGTGAAATTATGACTTCAATGACTTCAATTAAATAATAAAAAATCAAAAAACAAGTCCAATAAGTTGAAAAGGAGATAACTAAATTTGACGTTGTTGCATTAACGAGAGATTTAACTCAAATGTAAAACATCTTTATTCACATTTGTATGAAATATATGCATACGTATATTCATAGCTGAAGCTACTGATGTTTGTAAAGCGAATCCTGGAAGACTGTTTTCTAGTACACAAAGTTGTGCTCATTACTACAACTGTACAGGACATTCAACAAATATAACTAAGGCGAATGAGTGCAGATATCCAGATTTATTTTCCATTATCACACAGGGATGTGAACAATTTGAAAGCGTAAATTGTACCAACAGAAAGGAACCGCAGGCACCGTGTAAGTTGGAAATTACATCTAGTTGGATGCTTAACTTGAATGGGAATACTTTCAGAGAAAACAATTCTACTATACTAACAGTCAGCTCTCGATATAACTAGTCGAAGTTCATCCCAATTACTGATATCTCAAAGTTAAATTTTTGGTCCAAAAAAATTTACTTTGATATAGAGTTGTTTGAGATAACTGGAGCTGTAATGTAAAACAATAGGAAATGTGTCCAAAATATGTTCTTTAATATACGAGGGTACTTTGAGATATCAATGTTCAAGATATGAGAGCTGACTGTATTTACAATTTTGCGTCCCTTCTCCATAGGGGTCAGCTGTAAAAAGAAAGAATTTGCTTCTGTTGGTGAAAGTGCTTTGTTTTTGGAGTAGAACCCATTTCAATGGGTCATGTCGTCCAACAAAGCAGACAGAAAGTTGTTAATGGTGTACCCCTTTGTGGAAAAGACAGAAAACACATTCAGGTGTAAAGTAATCGGGTACACTTCCTAGGCAGAATGCTCTCATGTGAAAGTGTTAGCTTTTTTGTGACTGGCGACTTGTCAAAATGGGGAAAAAACTATTCTCTCAGGGGAAGCAAGTATTTCCTTCACTGTTGTCTCTATACGATACGGGATTTACATACCATGGAAGCAAACGCTGTTATGTTAATATTGGCGTCATTATAAAAGTGGTAAATGAAGCACAGAAGTATATCAATGCACCTGATTTGATCAGTCAGGTAGGTTACTCGAGCAAGTGATCAATAAAACCACTTGATGGCGTAAAAAATGCATTCGCATAAAAATAAAGACTGTGATTATTTTTTTGTGTCTATATAGTCGTTTAATTTAAATTGCCTCCGAATTATAAATCAGAAATGGTTCCATTCATCGCTTCGAACGCATTAGTGCCAAGCGAGATCAGCTACATACAATGTACATTGTAAAATAATAATAAATGTGCACTTTTCTTTTAATTTTTGGTCATCTTCGGACAATGTTTTAAGTGTTTTGGGGATTTTCCGGGAGTTGGCGGCAATTTTCTTTGACACTTATATTAATTATCTTTTCAACTAAGCAAAGAAACCCGTAGCGGGCGCTAAACCGTATGTACATCCCCATAAATATTCGAGGGTACAGGGCAAAAAAATCACTTACTCAAGTAACCAACCTGACTGTTGATAAAGACTGTCAGCCCTGGCACTAGGGGCTGGGATTTTGCGCTGAAGCCCCGTCACCTGGAACTCGGTGTCCAATATAATGCAGGAAAATGTAGGTAAAAAGGAGCACCTGATGATAATTTGAGATGATATTCTACAAGGTTAGATTAAGATATATCTTGTGACATCTCACTGATGAGGCGATTCCAATGAGATGCCATAACATACAATTTAAATATCTTGATTTTCATCGAATACTTTATTTTTTCTGGAACCCTGATTATGTCCTCCTTCTTTTGGACCCTTAGCCCCACCAGTGATCCAAAGAGAGCCCCGCCAGTTGTGCTATGGATCCGGGACTAACTGTTAAAGGCATTGTCAGTAAGAATCCGCTAATACTAATATACAGTTCACATTTTCCATAACAAATGATTATAAAGTTCTTATAATAGTAACTCATAATGTATTTAATAGAAAACAATAATGTACAATATATTCGCTGGTACATAAGAAAAAACAACTGCTTTTGTCATTCCATACTCAAGGAAAAATTTAAGTCTTTTGAGACCACATGTTTAGCGTTTGAAATCTGGACCATTACAGAGCAATCTAAATTGCTTTCTTTGACTCGAAGTACTTAATGCACTACTCGTAAATGGGATTTAACTGTATATAATCCAGGAAAGGTTTTGCAGCAATTTGATAATTTTTGTTTCATAGTGAACCATCCACTCTAAGCTTTCACTTTTACAAACGTTAATTCTTGGCTTTATGTATATCAACGACAGTAACAATAAAACTATAGGATTATTTTGAAATTCACCAATAATTTACGTGTAGTAAATTCAAAAAGCTATATTGAACTTTGGGTGGTTCACTGCAATTCTTTTGCGTTTTCGTTCCCAAACACATTTTGTATATTATGTAATACAGTAATTGTTCTACAGCAACTACCAATCACAACAGCAGGATTACCTAGAAAATAATAACAGGTGGAAAAATCTATGCTTGCTCATGCTTCTGCTTTAAGTGGCACTGCTAATCGATATAATTCATCGTATTTCGCTACATTATGATTCAGGTGATTATAACCAAAATCTTTGCAATGCAACGGATCCCCGTTGTATCACATGTCCACGCCGACTGCCAAGTTGTGTAGGTCTACACGACGGAAACCATGCCTTTCCAACAAGACTATGGAAACCGGACTATATATATTGCTATAAGAATAGGACGATGAACATAACAAAATGCCAAGACGGTTACTTTCACCCAACACAGAAAAAATGCCGAAAAGATGTTTCTAAAAGTAAGAATACAGTATTGTTTCCTCGTGCACATTAAGACTCGAATTAAGGATAATAATGTTACCGGTGCTCTGAGGTTTATAATAAGTTTCGTTGTTGACATTTAATATTTTTATTGCAAAATAATGATACCTAGGAACAAATCCTATAGACACACTGTTCTTTGTATATGCATTGTAATCTCTTTCTATAGCTATAATAGCTGAATCCTTAACTTTTGTTCAGCATGAACGTCACAGCATGAACTTTATATATGATTATAGCAAAAGACACCCCTTTCCGTAAATTGCAGAAGTTGTATATTTCCGATGCTCGGAAAAGGCGGAACATATTTGGATTATATGTGAAAAGTTAAACGAATTGTCCATATTTAGCATGATATTTTCCTGTATGTCGTAATAGGGCAAGGTTGTTATTTATATAACGGCAAGTAGAACTGAGGTATTATTTGATGATCATGCCTGAAACAATTTAACAACTGTAAAAATAGACCAGGTCAAAGATTTCATATCGTCACTTTATAAACATTGATCTACCCAGAAGTGGAGATCATAACAATAATACATGTATATGTTTTAGCTGATGCTGTGGATTATTGTGCCTCCAATCCAACTGACGTACTGCCAATGCCTACTAACTGCGCCCAGTACTATAATTGTTCTGAAACGAAAACTTCTTTGGGTAACCACACTTTGGAATGCAAATATCCGGATCTTTTTTCTATAAAACACAGGAAATGCCAGCAATTTGAGACGGTAAACTGCACAACAAGAAATGAACCCCAAGCACCGTGTAAGTAAAATATCATATAGTCAATGTATAATTATCATAATTCTATTTATTATAATAGGCAGGTGATGCTTACTACTCGCGAGCACCTGGTCACACCTCCATTTTGGGGTCCATATCTGTGTTTCTAAAATATTTCGGAATTGCCAATGTTAAAATTACTTACGAGTTCGGACTTATGATTTGGGTATTTGACCACTTTCATTTCAAATTGAAAGAACAATTTCAACTGATAGTCAATACGCACAGAATTCATAAATGTTAGTTAAGCTGTGTAATCGATCAACCGTCCTCATAAACTAATGTTAATTTATTCCGGCTTTACACTACATAAGAAAAAACTTTACCAAGATCTTCTTTCGGTGTCAATAATAAAATATTTTAATAAAGCACCATACAGCCACAGAGGCAAAAACAGCTGAACACAATTTATATAACGATCGTTGTATTGAAGAGTGTGTTAAACAACGATATTTAATGCGACTCTCGTGAACTTTTAAAAACCGAGAAATAGGAAACTGTAAGGCTAAACTTTATATTTTAAGTTCTGTTATTTTAAAGGTGAATATAATCAGAACAACTGCAGCTCTTCCACAACTTCATGCGTGGCTTGCCCTATACGACTTCCGAGTTGTAGAAGCTTAAAAGACGGATCTCAGCCCTTCCCGACACGATTGTGGAAACCGGACTTTATAAGTTGCTACAAAAACAGAACACTGAACATCACGAGGTGCTTGGACGGATATTTTCATCCCAAACATCTTAGGTGTACAAAAGATGTGTCCAGAGGTGAGTATTAGATGCTGTTTTAGGATTTATTTGACGTACCCGGCAGCAGTAGCTTCTGTTGTTCATCGAATCATCATGAGATGTGTATAATTTACTCAAACGCTGCAGTGCAGACAGGCTGAGTTTCCTCTAGCATAACATGGCACGTATACAATGACTCCTAAGGTGAGGACGTATCCTGGAGTGCTCTCAAAATAAGATCCGTGTCACAAGTATCGCTTAAGCGGTTCATATGGTCTAACCGTCCTCAATGATGTGTGGTTAGATTCGGTAAAATAAGGTTTGGATAGGAATAGAGGTAATTATCATCTTCAAATTTCTTTTTTTATTTCTCTTGTCTTTTTTGAGTCCACCAAATTTCGTAGAATACGTATCAGAGCAGAGAAAAAAAAATATTCCTGTCGGTGTTAAGTGTTTACAATTCAAATAAGTGACAGGTAACGTATCATGCTCAGTTTTGCTGGCACAATACTAAGCACAACAGTGCGCTTTGTTTGCAATAAAGTGTATCCTGTGCATTTGGGGTTATAGTGAAGCCAGATCAGTAAGCAGACCAAGTAATATATATCATTGAATAACAGTACGCATTTTAAATTTGTAGGTTAGTATTCGATATAACA
This sequence comes from Ctena decussata, assembly GCA_963989385.1. Classification (NCBI taxonomy): domain Eukaryota; kingdom Metazoa; phylum Mollusca; class Bivalvia; order Lucinida; family Lucinidae; genus Ctena; species Ctena decussata. The sequence continues at coordinate 38,256,127 of OZ022504.1, read as the reverse complement.
GATATGTTCATCCAACTTATATTTAAGGGTTATATTAAGTGAGAGACGCTATCACTTAGACATCTATAACCGTTACATGTATTATATTCTTTATATACTTTTCTTACAGTTGATGCAGTGGACTACTGCAGTGCAAACCCGAATGACATAGTACCGACCTCCGATAACTGTGCGCAGTACTTCAACTGTTCTCAAAATAAGACAGTATATCGCAATCACGTGATGGAGTGCAAGTATCCGGATTTGTTTTCGACTGCAACCAAAAGATGCGAAAACTTTACTATAGTCTCTTGTAACAAAAGAATTGAACCACAAGCACCATGTAAGTGAAACAAAATGACCGCTTTCGCACAGCATTACAATACATTTGTTTGCAGAAAACAAATCAAATTTCGGCCTGCTGTGTAAATACCAAGAAACATGTATAATAGTATGAAGTTATATGTTTAAAATACTTTTAAATCAGGAGGTAACTTATTTATAACATTATTGCTGAAAAGGAAACCATTTGAATACACGCTTCTGCTTTGTTTGATGGCCAACAACGTTTTGATGCTTTACACATGCAAATTGTGATTAACAACGAATACAAGTCAAGTTATGTTCTATTAATTTAATTTTAAGGTGAATATGATCAAAACCGGTGCAACTCGAGTTATCCCTCTTGTATACCTTGTACTAGTCGCCGTCATTCCTGTAAAGGTCTACCTGATGGGAACAATCCAATTGCAGGCGGAAAGTGGACTCCAAGCTATATATTGTGTTATAAAAACAGGACACTTGCTAATAAACATTGTCAGAAAGGGAACTTTGATCCAGTGTCGAGAGCATGTACATCAAAGATTGACCAAAGTAAGTTTTGTTTGTCATTGCTCAGGTTTGATTACACTCGTTTTTAAAATAGTGTATAAGATCCATGGTAAAAGGTTTACTACAAGTGTCTTCTTTCTATAATGCGAAAATTGTTGAAATGTAAATTTCAGTTAGGTAAATATTTGAATTATATTAGGATCAGACGTTTTAGTATTGACACGTCTACTTCTTATACAGTCGTTCTTCAATATATATGACTGGGGAGCTTTAAACTGCTCTACAGAACAGAGATATTTCTCGGATGCTAGAAATGCAGTTTGAAGCGTTAATTCTAACTTCCAGCTTTAATTAATAGCACTGTTTCAGTAAAAAAACGTGGAACCAACAGCGCTTGCTTATGTGACTTTTAAATTTATTTCTAGCAAATATCGATAGCATATGTAAAGCTAATCCAAATGCCGTGATAGCTATGGACTCCAATTGTGCGAAGTATTACAACTGCTCATTAAACAGCTCTTCAGTCGGCCACCATCTACAAGAGTGTCGATATCCTGATCTGTTCTCTACCAGCACCAGTCGGTGTGAACAATTTGAAAATGTAACGTGTGATAATAGGACGGAACCAATGGCGCCATGTGAGTAACATACTTACTATGCACACATTTCTTATTCAAAAAAGGAACAAAACAATCAGAGAGCAAAGTGGGCAGCCATACGACATTGCTTTAAGACTATAGGCACGTAGATCTGGGAATAAGTAACACCGAGGAACCAGAACAGAAGTACCGCCTTTGAACGGTCAGTAATAAATTTAGGCCATTTTCTGTTGTTTTTCACAATTTAGAATTTCAAAATGCGTGACTTGTCGATGTTCAAAAGTCTTATGTAAGAAAAGATCAAATATTAATTTGCCTTGCAAAAATCTAGAAAATACATATGATTATTAAGATGCATTTATGTCCTAAAAGACTTCAGTGCATTCAGAGATTTCTATTGTCACTCACATTTCCCAACTCTTTCACAAATTATCAGGATGAACCGGTAGAAAATCGTAACTTCTCAAACGTTCGACCATGTATAGTGTCTATGTAAAGCGTTGATAAATTGAAGCTTCCCTTGAATATAGGATAAGCAGGTTAACCTATATTGCACAATTCAGAATATGTACTACATTACTGCGACCATACAGGTGTGTAAGTCAAGTCAAAGTCAGAATCACTTTAATCACTCAGGTCACAAACATGACATAAGAGGAAATGTACACATTCAAAACATACCAGTTACAGGCAGCTTACAAACATATAAATATAATGTAATGATACAATTAATTCAGACTACAGAAAAGAGAGGAGCGGGAGCAAAAAATGCCAGAAAACATATTCAGTCATTCAAGTTTAATGACTATTAGAGTATGATTATCATTAGAGTATGATTATCTTCACAGTTTATTAGTTTTCAATTTCCATCGATAACAGTACTAATTAAACCAATTAAACGTATACTGGAGTTTATCGGCATCATCAGCTACATGTATAAGAACAGTGCTATCAGCGTAGAGCAGCACCACAAATTTTAGAAATACACTAAGATATTCATTATTGCAGTCGAATGTAATACCCAATTCCAGGGGCCGAGTGCACAAAGCAGACGTAAGCGTACGCTCGACGTACGACCGTCGTAAAGTTGTCGCAGAAATTTAATCCGTGTGCACAACCGAGACGTGTCGCAAACTTAGTCGTAAAATCGATCTAAAACTCACGTCTGCTTTATAGTAGACTTAACACTGGCGTAAGGTGCTCATTTTGAGTTATTCCGTTAGTGTTTCATTTAAACATGGCCGGAATGTTACAATGGATGCACGATTTGCAATATAGAAGGGTTTTAATGAGAGACAGGATAATCAGGGACAGCGCAAATCCATTGGATACATATAATGATGCAGAGCTATATGAACGGTTTCGTTTGCCACGCCATTGCTTCCCAATTGCTTTTACTGCGGACTGTATTTCTTCCCATTTTCGTCTTTCCGAATTGTCCTTATACAACGCCAACAATTTCAATTTTTCATTATCATGATTATCTTCATTTTTTTCTGATAGACATTTTACGTTTAACTCAAAAGCACATGTACGTTTGTAAGTGTTCTGATGAACATTAGTTTTAAAGAAAAAACAACAAAAGATTAAAATATGTCGTGCAGATTTTTGATTGATCCATAACATGCAAAAAGGTACATATGCCATATGCGAATATCAGAGGCTCATACCAGCCTGCGCATCCGCGCAGTCTGAAGACTATGCATGGAACTTAAGGATACTACAGGTTCAAAGTGAAGGATCTATCTAAAATCACGGACTCACAGACTGGTTTCAGTCTTGTCTGTTTGCAGATGCCTTAAGCAACCTTTATGCCTAACGCGGCTCATATCATATAAGAAACCATTCATCAAACACACTTGCTAATTTTATTTGAGAGCACTACGCTATTTGTACTCCAAGCGCAACTACGCCTGACTAACGCCTGCTTCGTGCACTTGGATTTTAACACAGTCGCAAGATTGACTTAGTTGCACCGACGTTCGTAGCCTACGCCGGCGTAGCTTACGCCTCCTTTGTGCACTCGGCCCCAGGTTAGCTAAAAGAAAATCCTCAAGATCATTGAGATAAATCGCGAAGAGCACAGGGGAAACGTTCTCGCCCTGCCTGGCCCCGCATGAGCTGGCAAATAAAAGTTGGGTTTGTGCCGTTTAGGGAGATACATGATTTTATATCATAATACATGTTGTAAATAACCCTTAGAATTTTGCCACTAATGTTAGTCTGTAATAATGTTTGGCATAACCCCACCTTCAAGACCGAATCGAAAGCAGATGAGAAATCGACAAAACAACAAATTCTAAACGTGTTATTTATCTGTATTTTTTTTTATTTCAATCTTGCATTCAATGAAAAGATGTGGTCAAATGTCTAATATTGCTTTCAAAAGCAGGCCTGATTTCCAGAAAGCAACAGTTCTTCCTCTAGAGACGTATTTAAGCGATCAGTTAGAATAGACATGAATTGCTTTTGAATCGACTGCCCGAATAAAATTAAGAAATCACAATATGGTTTCTCTGGTTTGGTCACCAGATATTGTTAGTGTCACTGAGGAGGCTTTATTAGCCGAAATTACGTAGTCTGGCCCATGTTCCTGCTTCTTAATGTGTTCTCTGCTCTTGAAGGAACGTTTTCAGATTTTAATTTTACCCAAATAACTATAAATAGAAATAGGTCTGTAATTTGTAGCTTCAGCAGCGGAGCCCTTATCTTTATACATAGGTTTTATAAAACCTACTGACCATTGTTCGGGAAAATATCCGGTATCTAAAATTTGTTCAAATATAGGTCATAAACTGGCAGTAGTACAAACGTAGTTGATTTAATATATTCGTTTAAATTAGATTCGGAACCTGAAGCTTTGCTATTTTTTTAACTTATTTATATTCCGCAAAACTTCTTCTCGCAAAACTTCAAAATAACTCTTGTTATTTTGAGTTAAGAAATTAATTGCTGTCGATAAAATCGAAATTGATATTATCATCATCGTTTTCATGTGATTGGTTGATCGTCTAGAAATCTTCTTAAGGTAGACGAATACTGAATGGAAATATTGGCGGGGCATTCAAACCATTATACCACCTAAATAACCCAAAGAGTTATAAAACATTTGGATAAGAAGAAAACAATTTTCACCGTTTTGTTTTCCTAAAAAACAATATTTTGTATTTCTACATACTTTTTTTTTACACGTTTTCCATCAAAATTCATATCTCTATAACATGAACGCACTTTCATTTCAGCAAATCATATAATCTGTAATATAGGATATTTGAAACAAACTGATTACAAAAAATTGCAGTTTTCTTGTTGAAAAGTATAGTTTAACATTCATTAAAAAAAGCAAGAAAATTGAATTTCATGACAAACGTCATGAAAAATATATTCAATCGATGGGGCATGCTTATGCATAATATTCTAGTAAAACTTACATTGTATGTTAAAGAATAAAACAAAAAAAAAAAACAAACATTTCACCGTTTCATTTCGTAGAAAAACAATGTTTAAGTTCAAAATATCCCCAAACAGACTGTCCAAATTCTGTACCTGCTGCAAGAACAGCCGTTCCTTGCCCTACTATTTATTTTCCTGTTATTCGGTTCTACCATAGAGTAATGTCGACAAAAATGCGCAGATGGAAAGGAAACTGTGAAGAGCTTGATCATTCTTGTGCCTAAGGAACAGTCTGATCTCGGTTTCCATTGTTTGTACAGACATGTGTGCCCGAAAACTTAGGATGTTTACGGTAGACATTGTTAGTGGGTATTATAGCTGTAAATACTCCACGGTTAATCGAATTGATGATGAACAGTAACTCTGTTTTGTTTTTTTAAACAAGTAAAAACAGAGTTCTTCCGTATATGTCCACCTTAAGTCGGTGTATTCTTAGTTGGGTGTAGTTGTAAATTATTTCATAATTTCCAGTGGTCTTTTGGTTTAGAGGACTTCATTTTTCTTAGTATGTTTTCATTATCCTTTCTATATTTTGAAATGAACTTATCCATGATTTTCTAATATTCTTTACTATAGTGTATCAAATTATTTTTTATTATTTATAGATTTTAATTTATTGTATTTCGTTTTGGCCAAATGATATAGTTTCCGCGCCGTTTTACAGAGTGGTCCGAACCAGGGTTTATTTTTTATTTGATCTTTATGGTCCGAGAAGGACTTTTCGCTTGAGTCCTAAAATGAGTTATAAATCATATCAGTGGCTTTATTTATAGCTTCTTTCTTGATGTAAATTCGACAACGAAATACTATAAATAGCCTCGAGCTCGTCCATATTTATATCTTGATGAAACAACTCGGAAAGTCTTTCATCTTATTTCGGTTGTCCGGACTAGGAGCTATTACTGGAATGCGTTTCTGGAAAATTGATTTTCTCGGGAGTCGTCGAAATTAAACAATGGCCATCGCTAAACAATGGGTCCATGTCAATGACCTCAAACATGGTCAAATACTTAAAAACATCAGCGGTAGAAAGTGTATATTAAATCTGTAATTTATGCATTTCTAAAATCGAATCTTCCCACTGCGTTATCGCGGCCTACGCGACCATTTACAAACCTTAACTTGTTATTTTTGCATAAATCGAGCTGCTTGTATCCATTGTAATTTGTATGATAAACTTCAGAGCACCTATCTTTCAAGATATTTTGGATTTCGAGTTCATTTATATGACTGAAAGATTCTAGAGTTTCCTAATCAAAATCAAGTCATATACAATATCATCTGTTTGAATATAGTCTCTCTGATTTGACGTACGCGAATTAAAATCTCCTTTAAGCATGAAATAGGGGTATAAACTGCAAAACGAAGTAACTTCGTTCTCAAACGCCATGATGTCTTCGTCATTGTAAAAAAAAATCCGGGGGAATATAAACAGCACCCAGTATGAAATGATCAACATCTGGTAGCTAACTGATAAAAGGCCGTACACCCAGGGAACAGAATTATGTCACTCTCATCAATTTTACAATCAGTGAAACAACCAATGTCATAATTTACAAAATTTAAAAGAAAATCGGGATAGTTTGATCGTTTACGTAAGCCACATACATTAAAAGTGTTAAGAGTTAGAATTAACTCGTACTGTTCGTAATGTCTCAGCTCCCCTACTGTCCTATGCTTGTCTGTCTGATTGTTGGGGAGGAGGACGATCGGTTTATCACTAGTTCTAGTTACGGACCTCCCGGTACTTAGAGACCGCCCACGAGTGTTATTCTTGTTAGTAGTGGGCTGTGACTGATTGGAATCCTTCTGCACATGCAGTCCTATTAGCTCTGAATTGCTCTTACGAAAGTCCATTGTCGTTAGCAGTGGTGCAGTCTCGTGGTCATGACCGACACATTTCGACGAATTAACCGCAGCATTGTCTTGGCTACTAGCTACCGATGCCAAACTGGGATCTTTACATTGATCTGACTGCTCCGTCGTTGTCAGTGCTATCGCTGGTTCGTCTGTGCCCAGGTCTTGCCTGGCTGTTGTTATTATATTTACCGGTGAATGAGTACATCTTAATGCTTTCTTTCCGCTATTTTCACAAAGAGAAACAACTTTTGTGACTTCTTTGTGTTCCGTTTCGATGGAGATCCTTCCGAAAAGGAGTGCGTTGTAAAAAGAAATAATCTGCAAATTCTCTCTCTTAAAAGATGACCACCATTGGTAAGGAACGGAAAAAGAAAATGGTAGAGTTGCTTTTGCTGAAAGTGCCCTTCGGGCACATGACGTTGATGTCGTTGCAACGTCGTAACGTCGCATCGACGTCAATGCAACGTCATTACGACGTCATGTGCTGCTGGGTGTATACTTTTACCCTAAAGTGCTTCTGAATAGGCCCTTTCACTTAATACTGAAATATTCTTAATTAATATTCTTTATAACAAGAAGAATGGAGAGATGAAAAACCCATCGATAACAATCTAACCCAAATCATAATTATAGCAATTATAGAAAACCATAATTATAGAAAGTTAAGGCAAATCAGATTGAGACCCGGCCACTTTTCTTTTTTTGTCAGCTTCATTTGCCTAATGTTACTTTGCTTGAAATAATTATGACCATAAATATTCTGAAGCAATACCTATCACTCTTAATATTTCAAGAGAAGAGCTATCATGTAATAAAATATATAGATTTTTTAAATTTTGATAGTATAAATTAGTCATAGGACGTCATAAAACCCTTTCTTATTTTCAGCTAATTAGTGTTGCGTCAGAATTTAAACTCGTTCTAGTTTTTATGATCGTTTAGAATTTTGTCTTGCAGTTTTTGACATTCTTCAAGATTAAACAATACCAGTCATTTCCAGTGATTTAATGTTGAAAAGTGGTTCACTAGCCTTTTAAAGCTTATTTCTGTGTTGGAAGTTTCTGAATTTTGATCTTGGACTAGCTCTTTACCTTGGTGGTGCGCACAATAAAGTAAGCAAACGGCATGTAGTGTGCATCCTGATTAGACAGCTCTAAAGTAGCAGTCTGAAAGGTCAATCTTTCCATTAGACCAATTTTCAGGAGCAGTCTGATCTACATCGCACTGTTTGGCATCAGTGAGCTCCACTCCAGTAGTTTGAAGGTTCGTTTCGATTTCAGAAGTAAATAAAGAGTGAGCGTAATTTTGACATCACTGGCAGGTTTATTTATTGTAACTTTAATTGACATTAATAAAGGGTGGCATCTGCATTTATTAATAACCTTAATGTACGTATTGTCATTATAAGAAAGAAATCGAGCTGAGTCTTTTTTGTTTGGATCAATAGATTTACTTTTTTCTATCTAGAACAGGAGCATAAATGAAGGCAATTTATTAATATGCACGTGTGTGTTTTTATACCGGTATAGGATATATCTACAGGTTTATCCCCTAGACATTTCACATTATCATGTCTAAATCCAGTGGGTACTAATCGCATTTACACAAGGGTGTGTTGTTTTGTCTATTCGACAAGATTTCAGTAAGTACCAGCGTATTTGCATATGTGCTTTAAGACATCAGATAACTTTTGCAGGCCAGTACGACCAGAATTTATGCAGCCAAACGAATCCCCAGTGCCCAAAATGCCCGCTGAGACTACCAAGTTGTATTGGACTGAGTGACGGTAACCATGCTTTTCCAACCAAACTGTGGAAGCCGGACTATATAACGTGCTTCAAGAATAGAACATTGAACATCGGCCAATGTACTAACGGCTACTTTCATCCAAACTTAAATAAATGTACAGAAGATGTTGCGAGAGGTACTATCTTTATCTATATTTCTTGTGCGAAATCACCTTTAAAGTTTTATATCAGGTCTATGAAAATGCAATAAATTGACCAAAATACTGGTCTGAGGTACTTGGATGATATCACGCAAATGCGACAACGCGCTTACGCAAATATTGACACGTAGTGCGTTTTGTTCCTCCCTCAGTGCCTGATTAGCTAAACAGTGACGATCGTTCGCTTGGCTAAATAAGGTAACCAAATTACGCCAAAGCATATTTCATTATCAGTACTGAAATGAGTGACGGCGTGAACTCGGGTTTAACGTCCCACCAGCATATACAGAGTTGGGATCTTGGTTCAAAGTCTCCTTTGAAAGACCCGAAAATGGGTTTGGTGATTTAAGCTGTGACCACTAGATTGATAGTCTAGTTCCTATACACCACTACGCTACAGCCCTCCTCAGAGCTAAAGAAACAAGAAATGTATTTCTACTCGGTCACAGTATCAGCCTCAAAACTTGGGTAAAATATTAAGGTAAATGTGTACACGCCAAAAAAAAAAAAAAAAAAACACAAAAAAACACAAAAAAAAAAAAAAATAAAAACATCATATTCCTTGATTTTCCTAATTGTCTTACTTCAAATTTCTTCTGTATTTCTCAGTGGATGCTGTAGATTACTGTGCGGCCAATCCCTCTGACATTATGCCGACGCCAGATAACTGTGCGCAGTATTACAACTGTACAGAAAAGAATTCACGCATTGGTAGACACGCTATGGAGTGCAAGTACCCTGATTTATTCTCAAGACGAAATAGGACCTGCCAACATTTTGAGAATGTTAACTGTACAAAAAGGATGGAGCCTCAAGCACCGTGTATGCTTATTATCTTTTCTTACATTTTAGCTATAATTTTGTTATGTGTTTTTGGTAAAACATCTAGATAGATTTATCAAATACCAGCTGCTAAAATGTGTTCGATTAATTGATCTGCACATGTTTTGTTGCACAACATTAAACAAAAAACCGGTAAATAAATAAAGAAAAATAAATATGTACTAATTGAAAAATGAGGCAAACCTTAAAATGTTGAAGTTTATCGAAGATTTCCAATCCATTATGAAGTAAACAAGACACTGAAATCCATATAAATATTCAAGCCATCAAATTAACGGATTCGTGTAGATCAATGTCTGATTTGGTACGTTTAAATGCATTTTCGTGAACAGAGTATGACAATTAAACATTTATCTTAGAATTTAAGTGTGTGTTTAGCAACGGTAATTAAGCAATTGCTATGGAGATTAAAAATTTAGATATTCAACAATGCTAAGCTTAATATATTTACTTGTGATATTTTAAAGGTGAATATAATCAGAACATCTGCAACTCTTCAAACACATCATGCGTGGCTTGCCCTATACGACTTCCGAGTTGTAGAGGTCTACACGATGGCTCTCATCCCTTCCCGACAAGATTGTGGAAACCGGAGTTTATACGTTGCTACAAAAACAGAACGTTAAACATCACGAGGTGCTTGGACGGATATTTTCATCCCAAACAACTGAGGTGTACAAAAGATGTGTTCAGAAGTGCGTATAAATTGCCGTTTGAAGGATTTGTTATATGCATCCGACAACAATCACTTCTGTTTTAGATTAAACCTTTTTCAAATTTGTAAATTTTGACTAACATTTGCATTATAGACAAATTTAATTTGCTTTAAAATTACATACGAAGTATTCATTAACAGTTACGCTGGAACAAATTAAGTGCAGATCAATGTCTTATATTTGTAGGTTATATCGTCTAATCTTTCAACAATTTTGACATACATAGACTAAATTACCAGTAAAGGTAATCACTATCTTGGAGTTCCTTTCTTGTTTTATTTTCTTTTCTCTTTGAGTCCACCAAATTTTTATAGAATGTGTATATGACCTTGATAAAAATATGTATTTGGGTAGATGCTAAGTAATTACAATTTCAAGTGGCTGATAACGAATCATTATGATTCCAGTAGACATTACACCAAGCACAACAGTGAGTTTTTTTCTCTTAATGATATATGTTTCTATTAAATTTCAAATTTCTCACTGAAATCTTTATCCAATGAAAAATAATGGTAAATAGTAAAAGAACTTTCTTTTATACTTTTCAATAAATTATAGAGAGTTCTCGGTGAAATTAAAGTGGATAATCTCAGTATTTCAAACAGTGAAATTATCACATTAGATTTCACTGCTTCAAAAAATAGGATTTTCGTAAATAAGTCTTATTTATTTTTGGATTTATTGGCTTAACCTGTTTAGACTTGATATAAATTGCGTCACGCATGATTGCACGTCATTACGACGTTAATTTTAGTTGCAAACTTGATTACAACCAATTTCATACCCAGTTAAGTACTAGAATCATCAAATTTGACACAAAACGGCTTATAAATATGTCTGTATCGCTATGGCTGACACATGAGATTAATTGAATAATTGTTATTTTAAGCATGAAAGAAATGGAAAAATGATAATTTCAGTTTAAGATCGACTTTTGTCTCACTCATGAACACGAAAAGTGATATTTTCCCTCGTGACCTCGCCACTCATAAAATACAGCTTTTGATTTCGGTGACATAAAATCCGATCTTACACTGATAAAAATCAAATATTTATAAAATGTGACGATCACTTGAAGTGAGAGAAGTAAAAAACATACATAAATGCGCGGGAACCGCGGATTGCCATTCCCGTCAAAAATGAAGAATTGATACGCCTCCCAAACATAGGTTATCAGGGTAAAGATATAGCATGAATAATTTTTAGCTATTTCTCAAATACACTTCGGACGGCTATTGGCTGAAAAGGACTCACGTGCACGGATTAGAGATTAATGCGGTTGTTAAATTATTTACCCCACTATCGATAAAGTGATTCTTTTAAGGAACGCCTTTTTATTGCTACGTGTGAGTCAGTCAATTTATGACGACACACAACATACGTGCATATTTCCGAAGAATAGACTCTGCCTCCGTAACACGCTAAAGAGATTTTGTGTTCAAGTTTTAATTGTGCTGCATACAACTGACTCTTTTATATTTTTATCATAACATTCCTTTCATAATTTACTTCCAGTTGATGCAGTTGACTACTGCAGTGCAAACCCGAATGACATAGTACCGACTTCCGATAACTGTGCGCAGTACTACAACTGTTCTCAAAACCTTACAGTGTATCAAAATCATGTGATGGAGTGCAAGTATCCAGATTTGTTTTCGACTGCAACATTTAGATGTGAAAACTTTACTAAAGTATCTTGCAACAACAGAATGGAACCACAAGCACCATGTAAGTGGAACAAAGTGACTGCCTTCCTTTGCGTAACGTAATTCTATATTCCTTGTATAAAACAAAATCAAATTTGCACCCTCCACTTTCCCCGAAGATAATAAACTACCTAAATACACGTAGAAGTCCAATCTGTGTTTCTGCCAACTTGTATCAATGTAAAAATTTATATGTGTTAGCTACATTTAACATTCCTACATTAATAGGAATAACCGACTTATGTTTACTATTATTATTAAGCTGGAATTTAAATAAACGCGTCTGATTGATTCTGTGGCTAGTAACATTTTTATTCTTGATACATACAACTCGGTAATTAGGGCAAAATGTGTCTAGCGATTGCGTCGGTTATTGACCTTGTTTGCCTTCTAGTCTACTTGAACAATTAATATAAGTCAAGTTATCTGCTTCTGATTATTAGGTGAATATGACCAAAACCAGTGCAACTCGAGTAATCCGTCTTGTTTACCTTGTACCAGCCGCCTTCATTCCTGTAAGAGTCTACCGAGCGGGAACAATCCAATCCCAGGCGGCCAGTGGACTCCTAGCTACATGTTGTGTTATAGAAACAGGACAATTGCTTACAAACATTGCCCAAAAGGGAATTTCGACCCAGCGCGGAGAGTATGTACTGCAAAAATTGACCAAAGTAAGTTTTGTCTATTTCTGCCGAAACTGGTCTTTAAATATGAAACTTCAATACGAGGACCATTCTTTATATAATGCGAAAGTTATTGAAATGTAAATACATTTCAGTCAGGTATATGTATGGCAGAGAGGCGCCGTAGTCGAGTGGTTAGAGTGGCTCGGCTATTGTGCAGAAAGTCACCGTAAGGTCGTGAGTTCGCGGCTCACTGTCGCCATACGATGACTGGAAAACTCTCTCTGTCAACCCAGCAGTAAATGGGTACCTTTTTCGAATCAGGGAAGGATAAGGCAGCGAAAGGAGAGGGATGGGCTCCGCCTTTCATCAGCTGTGCCCAAGATACAGTGGTTCTCTAACCCCCACTGCCCCTACGGCTATTAGGCTATGGGAAACCTTTACTTTTTTTATATGTATGGCATATATGAGAATAACGCATTTCTTAGTTACAAGACACATTTGCATCCAAAAGCGGTTTTCTTCAATATTTATGGGGTGCACTTCAATAGAACTAGAGGTCGAACTCCCGGATACAAGAGATATTATTCTTAAGCGTCGATTATAATTTACATGTATTGTTTCCGTACAATAACATGGTATCAGCAGCGTTGTAATGTTATTTTGTCGTCGAATTCTAACTTCGTTTGTTATATTCATTTACAGCAAATATCGACAGCATATGTAAAAATAAACCAAATGCTGTGATAGCTATGGACTCTAATTGTGCAAAATATTACAACTGCTCATCTACCAATTCTATCGCTAACCACCATGTAAAAGAGTGTCGATATCCTGATCTATTCTCTACCAGTACCAGTCAGTGTGAACAGTTTGAAAATGTTAGCTGTAATAACAGGACGGAACCAATGGCGCCATGTGAGTAAATATTCGCATTATTCTTATGACAGAATGGTGAGGCTAGATCAAAGCAGCATGCTTAATATGTAGAAATAGAATAGGTGTCAGTGGGACACGGATGCCCCGCTTGGATCTTACAGTCAAAATTGCCTTTGTTGTGATTAAATTCTGCACGGTTCAGGAGTTACATGTATAGCCTTGGTAAAGATTTTTGTAAGAATCAAAGACTAAACAATGAGAGTTGTCCTCCTTGCTTGCGAAACATCGCCATGATAAGATAAAGCAATTTTTATAGATTCATAAACTAATTCCATATTGGTTAAGAGTTATGGCCCGGACATTCATGTTTAGCAAGGGCATAAGAATAAACAATAAAGTACTGAAAGTTGTCGTCTTGTTCATGACACATGGTCTTGACAAACTAAACCCGTTTGATAAGGCAAATATGTACATGCATCAAATTTGGCCAAATTGTGCATTTTTTATTAAATAATAAACTATGCATACATATTAAGATTGAAGCATTTTATGAATGTTCAGGGTGGATGCCAATATAAATTATGTCTGGTTCAGTGGCCATCTTGATTTTCAAAACGGCGTCTGTGTTATACATAAGCTTATGATTAAAGTGATTAGAGCTCATTGTATTTCACATAGGTATGATGCTGACGATAGATCCTGGAATTTTAGTGAGAAGTTTTGGAAGAAAGTCCTATCAAAATTGTGACAATCGTGTTAGCCCTCTTCCTGTTGGCCTTAGCCCGTAACTTTTAATTACATACGTAACCTATGAAAACGTCAAAAAAGATATAATTTTGAGGTAAAATCATTTTGTTTTGCTTCCGTCGGCATTTCCCCGTAAAGCTATCTCCAAATATTAGAATAATTACAATCTGACTGATTAATTCTATTATCATTATCCACCGCTCGAGGTTAACTAATATTGATGCATGATACTCCACGACACTACCACTTTTCAACATTCTTTCTCGAGGAACTCTTATAGTATAAAATATGATTGTCTTGCAATTGTAAGATACAATGCTGCATGAGACCTTTTTGCGCTTTTACCGTTTTGGTTTTCGGAGTCTGGGGGATGTTTTATACGTGACGAAACTATAATACTCCATACGTATAATGTTTGAGAAACTCTGAACTCAGTCACACGTGTTTAGTTTTCTTGACTACTTCTTATATATATGACATACTTGCCCAGCTGCCCATTGACTTGCTATTTTTCTTATGACACCAGTATGCATGATATGTAATAAAAAAAAAAAAAAAAAAAAGTGGAGATATAAAAAGTGCAGAAAAGAGAGCCGCTGATATTATAGGCTCTTTGAATACGTTTCCAAATCAAGAGACATACAGTCAACAGTTTGTTTGATACAGAAAGGCCTCAACAACTTTGTAGTTGTAGTATAAAACTGTATAATGAGTGGTAAGCGACACGAAAGATACAAAACTTCTTTTTCTACTAATTATTGAAATAATGTGTATATTAAAAGCTATTAAGAAAACGACCAAAACTATAGGAAAGAAATATATTACACTTGAAGAATTTATGCATAGAATATTTTAATCCATCGATAATGACCATGTCGGATGGGGAAATCTCAACTGAGGTGTCGCAATTTCTACCATTGTCGAGTTTTGTCGAGTGTCAGGTTTAAATTCATTCCTCGAGACTGTGATTCACCATTCCTTCAAGGACTAGCTCATTATAAATTTATTTCGCCTACCTTTAGCGAACTGATAAACCTCAATTTGGATTAAGCTTCAAAAACAGGAACATTTTAATACCAATTCTCTGTAACCATCGAGAATGATGGCTCACGCCTAGTCACAGATTTTAACGAAACTTTCTGAGCATGTTCGTTGTCGCTCAAAAAGAAAATATTGAAATACAACTACTTATTTTTATGGCCTGTTTCCATGGTAACGGGATTTATAATTTTTGGCCTGAAACTCTAAAAATATCAGCGAAAATTGACTATTTTTGCACAGTAACATCTTCTTAACTTTATATATTTATTGTAAATCATAAATTGTTCTTTCAAATATTATTCAGGATGAATTCTATAGCGAGCTACTAAAGCGAATTCAGTTGACTGTAGAATCACACTTGTGCTTCAAAGGTGGGTGGGGTATCAAGATATTGAAATACATCGTTTTTCATCATTTTTTACCCAATATTCCAAAGCCCCGCGGGCACTTTGACACATTTTCACATATTCACTGTCAATAATGGTACTTCTTGTTTAACATTATGGAAAAACATGTGTGGGAAGTTACCATCTTCTTATCGTTACCAGCAACAATTATGTTACCCTTTTAAAAACCAAAAGTGGAAGAATCACATTTAAATAAGACTTCATCCACAGCACTTTAATACTGCAATTTGGTAGTAGATAAATACAATTTATTAGTCAGCTCTTTGCTTTACCACAGTTTATTGATTGTGGGCCCAGATGGGAAGGTGTTAAGGGTCATTTTAGAGGCCCAAAGAGGTAAAAATTATGTGCCAAAAATAGGCAAAAATCCAAATATGGTTAACCCCTACCCCCTTCTCATAGCGGGAGTTCTGTAGATTACAGTTTTCTTAAATCCTAGTATCTTACAAGTATTTTGCAACATAGATGCCCTCCAGCGATTGTCAGGTTACGCAATAAAAGCATGTTACAAACGTTACCCATCAAAAAGATAGATAAAATCTAAAAATATTGAAACTTACAAAAGTATAGAAGTCACATTCATATGTTTAAAATCATAATATGATCTATAAGGAGAATCCAGTAGCTACAAATTATGCTCTTTGAAAGATCATTTTAGCTTACACGGCGTTACATACGTTACATTTGTCTTTACACTTTATTAAAATTGTTGTTTCCATCCAAAATGATTTATTCTTGTAAGTTTTTCTTTCCGTTTTATACTATAGGTTTGTGTCTGTCTAAAAGGCAATTTATTTATCTTTTCGACTCAGTCAATATTATTAACTTAACTTTTATACTTTGGGAAAAATAGGATGTTGAACACACTACACTCTTAGAAAATATTTCATATCTCAATTATCACTTGCTGGACCACAATCCTTCTTAGCTTACCTCCTCCCTACCCCCTCTCCGTAGGAAGTTTATAGATCATGATTTACATAATGCCCAATGTCTTACAAGTATTTTGTATGTTAGCCCTCTAGCAATGAAAGCGCTATGCTGTAACAGCTTGTTAAAAAAGTTACCCATCAAAACGGTAAATATAATATGAAAGTATTGAAAGTTACAAAAGCTTGCAAGTCACATTCACACGTTTAAAATTATAATATGTTCTAATATAAGAATACAGTAGCTACACTTTGTGATGTGTTAAAGATCATTTTAGCTTACGTGGCGTTACATACGTGATATTTGTCTTTGCAAATGAATAAATAAATAAATAAATAACACTCCATTAATTGCTGTTTTCATTCAAAGTACATGTATTTTCTTCTTGTACGTTTTCCTTTCCGTATTAGACCTTACTTTTGTTACTGTCTTAAAGGCAACTTATTCATCTTTTCAGATCAGCAAATATCATTGTCATACCATTTATACTTTGGGAGAAATGGGCTGTTGAACACAGTACCCACTTACAAAATATTCCATATCTTAATTATTTATTGCCATATTATTCAAATGCTTGAATAACAATGAAGGGAATTTAAAACAACAGTATAAGGTAAAATTGCCTCTGTCAGCCTATCGAAACAGCAAGGATGGGTGGGACAATATGTTGAACGCATCTCTATCACTATTTCTGATAGACCTTGGCCGTAACTATCGCTTATAAATGTTGCCTGTGACTTTTTTCTTTAAAATCATATAATTTGAAGTTAGAACAGTTTGGTTTTCTTTTGTTAGCAGTTTCTTCATAAAATAATCTTCGAGTATAAGAAACATACATTCTGGTTTGTTTTCGATTATTAGCTTTTACATAGCGTATAACATAGCTAACATTGTATTTGACATTTTTTCCTTCTATGTCTCTAAACGTGTAATATAAGGAGCAAATTGTAAGAATTGAAGTGTATGAAGTATGAAAGCTAAGATCACAAATATGTTTTTTTAATAATCTAATACATAAAAAACTACAACAATAGTCAGCAGTCACAATAAATATGTAACGTATATAACCATAACAAAAATATGAAAAAAAAAATGATAAAAAACAGAATGAGACTTAATCGCTGAATTGGTGGACTCAGCCCTTGCAAAAAAAACCCCAGCTTTTCTACAGCTTTAGCGCAGCTTTGAAAGCTGCGCAGAAGCTTCGCAAAAGCCGGCGGTATTGGCACCTGCGTATTTATGCTGTAGAAAAGCAAGCTTTTCCGCAGAGCTGCAGAAAAGCCGGCTTTAACGCAGCTTTATACATACCTGCAGAAAAGCCGGCTTTTACGCAGCTTTAGCGAAGCTTTAACACAGAGGCACATAAAAGCTACGTCAAACTCAAAAGCTGCGTTTAAGCTGCAGAAACGCAGCTTTTCCGCAGGTGCCAATACCGCCGGCTTTTACGAAGCTTCTGCGCAGTTTTTCTACAGCTCTGATTCAGACCTGCGTTAAAGCTGCGTTTCCGCAGCTAAAACGCAGCTTTATGACAAAGCTGCGATAAAGCCGCGTTAAAGCTGCGTTTCCGCAGCTTCAACGCAGCTTTAGGTCAAAGCCGCGTCAAAGCTGCGTTTCCGCAGCTTCAACTTAGCTTTAGGTCAAAGCTGCGTTTCTACTGTTTGAAAAGCAAACCTGCGTAAAAGCTGCGTTTCTGTCAGAAACCTGCGTCTTTAAAAGTTCTAGATGATGACAGAAAAACAGAAAGGTCAAAAATAAAAACAACAGAATTTAATATAATAAAACAGTGTTATACAATCACCTTTAAAATGTAACAACAGTGATATGGTAAATTATCAGATAGCTGACTAGAAATCATGCAGTAACAAAAATACAAACTGAGCATAAAACTATTAAATTTCAGTGCTTATCCCTTTCCCTTGACTTTTAGTCACAGATAATGATGAATTTAGGGGGACACAATCAAAAGGAATTCAAATTCAAGTCTTTTCCATTTTGTGTATGTGTGTGGGGGGGGAGGGGGGAGGGGCGGGTTGCATGCAGCATACCTGGCTGTCTGTCTGTCTGCTTGTATGTCAGTTTATTTATCTGTCTGTGGTCTTAAATAATGCAAAATTTATAAGATTAAGAACAAAATGAAATTCTAGAAAAATTAAATCTTACCAGAATCCACATCCATTGAAAATGAAGAAGTGACAAACATTATCTCCACATGTTTAGCCTTAAAGTCACAGTTTTCTTTTTACTTGACTCTTTATAATTGATGGCTTAAAAAGTTTTTTGGAAAGATTTTTATGCCACATGGCCCCCTCAGGGAAAATTGCCATAGCAACAAGGTAATATTGCTTAATATTACATAATACCAGATTAATGTTGATGAATTTACGCAGCTCTGCAGAGCTGCGTAAAAGCTGTGTAACTTTATTTTCTTTATAAAATATGCACCCAATCAATTCAAATTATTAAGCAAACAAATGTAGCTAGGCCCCTGTGTCCGTGTGTGACGCTAATGTTCAGATATTCATTTTTCCATAATTTAAACCAAACATGTTGATCTTCATGCAATTCTAATTTGTAGAACAATTTTTCCCTTTGTGCTCAAAATCATTAGAAACAAAAAATAGAAAATTTAAAAAAATATACCGTACCCAACCGACATGCCACAACCCTAAATATCGTATATAGTCCAAGATGGCAAAACAAAATCTCAGTTTTAGGTGAGGCAATTGTTGATTTTTTTTTTTAAATGCGCAGCTGTTTAAAGCTGTAGAATAGCTGCGTCTTTATGTTTAAGATGGTTTGGACTTAAATTTAAGCAATACGCAGCTTTTCTACAGCTCTCAGGAGCTGCAGATTTTATCTTTATGATTCATTTCTTGAATAAAAAAGAATATTCAGCTTTTCTACAGCTTTTAGACTTAAAGACGCAGCTTTCTGAAATTAACAAATTAAATATCCAGCTTCTGCGCAGCTCACACAAAAAAGTACAGCTTTTGCACAGCTATTTGTAAAAATGTACAGCTTTTCCGCAGGTCTGAAAAGAAACGCAGCTTTTCTACAGCTTTTTAAAAAATACGCAGAAAAGCTGCAGAGAAGCCGGCTTTTGCGCAGCTTTTATTCAGAGCTACGTTTAATTTTCGCAAGGGTGAGATGTAAACATGCTCCATCATTATTTGAATCATGCCCAGCTGAGATAAGTTAGGTAGCACTTAGCAGTGGAAATATTAATTGAGGACAGAATATATCATGTTTTTAAGAATATAATTTACAATATGATGAGAAAATCTAGGAAACCTAACATCAGCTGCTGTAGTCTTTCAATGTTATCTGCATTACGGTATGTCTAAAGTAGATACTGCTGTACATGTAAATATGAAGAAACATCAATGTTATGTGTTTTCAAACTAAAAAAAAACCCAATCGGATAGTGTATATTTGAATGGCAGTCTAACAGTAACATTACGTTACATGTTTGTAAAATGTCTGATGATAAGATTTGTGAGTAACCTGTTACCACAATATTAGTTCCCTTGCGGCATAAAGCATTCATTGTTGTAACATTAACTTACAACTGGTATTCAGATGGTAAATTTAGCTCTTTGAAATGCACAAGGGTTCAGCAAGACGCACATAAAATTGATTTTATTTTTAAATTTATGCATCAAATGAAGTAAGTATAAGTTGATATATGATGTAACTATCACTAATTAGGTTTAGAGTCATAATAGGGATAAAATCATTTTTGCTACCTGTGCTGTTGACTGAGCGGAATTTGAGCCATTGAATTGCACTACATATATGTGACTGTGACTGCAAGGTGAGGCAATCAAAAGCAGTATCAGCTCGCAGCTCGGCATTAATACCATTATTGCTATGCTGTCAGTGACGTCGCTTTTTCAGCCAACAGCCTCTTTGAACAGTAACCGCTTTGCATAGGTTAGAAAACGTGTGGCTCCTGTGATCATAACTTGCATTTTAAATTGTTACCTACGTGATCTGTGTACACAGCCCCCATCGAATACATTGCAATATATTAACAATATGAAAATTTAAGGATTATAGAAATGGACATTGTTTATAACGCATACTCTATTCTGTCATCATCCTGTTAGACTTCTATTTGTCACTCTGTTGATACAAATATTTAGTCGTAACTATCAGTGACTAAAGATCTTACGAAAAACAATTTTCAAATATTTAAAATACTTGGACAAGACTGATTTGATTAGCAGTATGATAACATGAATAAGCAGTATACAACAATATTTATTGCTAAACTATATGGTTATACAAAGTCATGGAGATGAAATGCAGTAAATTATTTAGGTTAGCCCTTCCTTTGCATGTATAGGTATGCACCTCCTCTATTGTTTGATTATTTTCTTTTCAGAAATATTGTATTACTGGTCAAGGGTATTGAAAACGAAGACTTTATAAACTCTCAATGAATAGTTGTATACGTTACTTTTTCGGTCTTTCTTTTCTTGTTTTTTTTTCTATTATGCTGCAAAGTATAACTTCAGTGTAGATGAGTACATTCTGAGGGAGAACAAGTAACATTTTATCATAAATTAACAGCAATGACCAACATTAATATATTCTGTTATTTTAATTTGTCATTTCATTAAGTGGGTAGAGCTCACTGTAACACTGTCTCTGGAAAAATAACAATAATTTTGTCAAACTACACGTATCTATGTGTTCTTTTGTAGATCGATTCGTTAAGCGATTATTTAATATAGCCAGACTTAAAAGAGCAAGAAACAAAAGCATAGAAATATAGATTATCTTAAATGTGGCACTTATACATTGCTATTATATCATTAGTAAGCTGCGAGTTCTCTATTTATGTCTTAAGTGTTTCTGATACTATACTCCCACACTCGTGATTGATAAATTATTGGTAGGAACTACATGTTAAATGAACTTAATTAAGTAACGTATTAACATATTAACACTACCATTTAACTGACGTGTGTTTGTCTTTTGACTGTAACTGAGCAATGTTGTTTTCCTTGGTAACGTAAAATACACGATAGTTTTACACAAGTAAGTATACACTACCAGCAAGTATTCACGTTAGGTTCGATGCAGAACTGTTTTAAACTTCAGATTTATTCTGCATTTCTAAGCAATTTTGTGTCCATTGGTAATGTAAAATATACAATAGATTTACAAAAGTAGTTATACGCTGCCAGCAAATATTCACGTTGCTTTGATGCATAACTGTTTTTGGCTGAAGTCTTCAAACTTCAGGTTTACTATCCTGCTTTAGAGTTTTTTAGTGTGCACGTAATTTTTTTCCAAAACCTGTCAATAAACAATTGTACCACTTTTTGTATTGTTGATTACTGATTATTTTATAGTTTTATACAAAACAGGACGAAACAGCTCAAGTTCCGCTCAAATTCTAACGTTATCAAACTTATTTTATGTCATTTTATTCGAGGCCTATATGCAAAATCAATGCTGGCTTTAAAAGCAGTGGCTTTACCTTCTCTGAAGTTCTATTATTTTTTTTACCTTTCTGTTTTTGGCTCTTTTTTGCATTTTTTCAGCTTTATATAACAAAATTTCATGTATTTTACCATCTTTCAAACTCAACTGTAAAATTTCTGAAAGAAAGATGCTTAGAAATGTCATTATAAAATACTTTGATTTTTGATATAATAACCAAGTAAATAGAAAAACCAGGTTTGCATGTTCAGAATATGTCACTTTTCTAAACATTACAATTTGAAGTATATAAAGTATACTGTGATTAATCACGTATTAAACACTCCTCATGAATCCCTAAAACTAATTAAGGATGGAAGTGTTGATAAGCCCAAGTACACAAAATATCATAAGAACTGACAGACTTATATTTGTTATTGTTTTCTATGTGAAAATGAAAAAAAAAAAAAACTGATTAGAGGTATTATAATGAACTATCTTACGCATTTGGGTATTTACATCACCAATAGTAATAGCTAATGATAAAGAATAAACCAGAACGTATTTTTTTATATTAAAAGATTCTTTTATGAGGAAACTGCTACCAAAGAAAACAAAATGAAAATTATATGATTTTCATGAAAATAGCCATAAGTAACGTATATAACCGATATTTATGGCCGAGTGAGATGCTTTCAAAATATTATGCCATTGTTCCTTGCTGTTTTAATAGGCTGACATACTTTTCTGTTGTTTTCAACACCAACAGTGTAATTCGAGCACTTGAATTATACTGCAAGTGATAACTGTAATATGGAACATTTGTAAGGGGTTACTGTGTTCAACATTCTATTTCTCACAAAATATATCAGATAGGATAATAATTTTTGCGGATCTGAAAAGATGTATAAATTGCCTTTAATATATAAATATATCGTACAATATGGAAGGAATAATTTACAAAAAGAAAGTATTTTGGATGGAAATAGCAATTTTTATGGAGTGTAAAGACAAATGTCACGTATATTACACCATGTAAGCTAAAGCGATAATTTTAACATCATAACTTTTAGCTACTGGATTGTTTTATTAGAATCTAGTATAATTCTAAACATAGGAAAGTGACTTCTATTTTGTTTTATAATTTTCAGTAATTTTTATGCTATTTTTATTGTTGTAATGGGTAACGTTTATAACAGGCTGTCACAGCGTAACACCCCATTCGCCAGAGAGCTAACATGTTGCAAAATACTTCTCAAATACTGGGCTTTTAGAAAATTGTGGTCTACAAAACTCCCCCTTGGGGGGAGGTAAACCATATCAGTCTCACGGCCTATATTTTTCAGAAGTAAAATAAGAATTGTGTGTGTTTTGAGTGGAAATTTCCCTTATTTCTCCTTTGGGGCCCCCCTTAGAGGCTAACATCAGTTTGGCACATCATATTTTGTTTCCTCCTGTATTCTCATTTGCAAAGTTTAATATTTTGTCAATAAGTGCAACGGTTACATATGTTTTGATTATAATATCTTAGAGATATTTCACATTTTTGATACTCCCCCCCCCCCACCTCCCCCATTTTGAGCCCTTTCTGAGCCCCTTTTTCTGTAAAATAAATTACCCCAGAGCATACACAGTGTCGTTATACAATGCATGATATATTCAGAATAGCCTTTAAGCATATTTTAGTGGTGTTATTGCTGGATTTCTAGAAATGAAACTAGATATTATTGAGTTTTTTTATTGAAAATGTCACTTTTCGCCCCTTTTGGTGCTCCTTAATGGCCTAAAATTATTTTTTTACAGTGTCTGTTGATTGTTTACACAAGAGTGGTATTAAAATAGCCATTCTGACTGTATGAAATTGTTCTTATCACACCATATAAAAATAAATGAATTCATTTTTAACAATATTGTGTTTTTGTAGTGTTTTTATAGGGGAGGTTTTGTTGTCATAGTAACGACCATATGATGGTAACTTCCCATACATGTTTTTTCGTTTTATGAATTTTTAAATCCCACTGTAAAATTTATTAGTATGCGTATATGTAAGAGTGCCCGCGCAACTTTGGTGTACCAATTCAAAAATGCCTAAAAATGGCATTTTTCAGGACCTGCTTACCCCACCCACATTCCATGGTATGTGAGACTACAACAGCAATTCAGTAAGGGAAATATTAAAACTCATTTTTATTTATAAAGGTCTGCATTTTCACAAACAAGACATATTTAGGCCAAATAATGGCAATACTAAAAGGACTAAAATGTTCAATTTTAAGAAATTTTTGGTTCATTTTTGGCCAAAATCTTTGGAAGCCGTTACCATGGCAACGGAAGTGTGAATGAAAGAAACAGCGGTCATTCATTTGTTTTTGTGATACATCTCACACTGTCAGCAAGTTTGAACAAAATCTGAGACCATGCGTGAGCCACCCCTATTATAAAATTCTTGATGATTACAGATAATTGATATTAATCTTTAAATTACCAATCTGAAATTCATTTGAGCGGTGCAGTGTATTAATTGGGTCTAAAAACGGCTGTAAACACACTTTGCATGATGCAAAGTGGACGGGGAACGCGATATTGTGACTATTTTATCTTCCCGAGGGCAAATACAAAATGCAGCTAAGCCTCTCACATCGTGCGCGACAAGTAGCTAGAGATGTTTCTTAACCTGTTTTAGTGACGTCATTATAATGTGCTGACGCCACAGACCTATGATCTGCTATCAAACCTCGTCATTTTTGCTAACGTTGTTCATTTTAATTGATATATTATTCAAAAAAAAAAAAATGAAAAAGTCCCATCACGAATGTAAGAAAGTTTTTGCAAGCTCTTCATCCAGAGTTATTTATAACCTTGCTGTATGTATTGTCGTTGTTATTAAGTGGGTATCGGGCTTGAATGTAGGTATTGTCCTATGTCCTATAGTTTTGCTTTTTCCAGAAATAATATAAACAGGATCATAAATGAAGGCAATTTTATAATACTTACGATCATGTTTATACCGGTAAAGGATGTTTCTAGAGGTTTATCGCTTAGACATTTCACATTGTCATGTTTGTATGCGCTGGTACTGATTTTGTCCTAATTGTCAAAATTTCAATATACACAAGTGTGTATTGTTTTGTCTATTCGACAAGATTTCAGTACGTACCAGCGTATTTTCATATATACAGTTAGGCATTTGATAAATCTTGCAGGTCAGTATGACCAGAATTTATGCATCCAAACGGATCCCCAATGCCTCAAATGTCCACTGAGACTACCAAGTTGTATTGGACAGAGTGACGGTAACCATGCTTTTCTGAACAAATTGTGGAAACCGGACTATATAACATGCTACAAGAACAGAACATTGAATATCAGCCAATGTACTGACGGCTACTTTCATCCAAACTTAAATAAGTGTACGAGAGATGTTGCGAGAGGTACTACTTTTATCTTCATTTTCTTACAAATTTATTTTTTATAGAAAATATTGAAATATTTCATATCAGTTCTATATTAAAGCTGTAAAATTTTAATCCGATTAACTTTGATAATATCACGCAAATGCGACCACGCGCTAACGCAATATTGACACGCCGTGCTTTAGGTCCGATCTCAGTGCCTCATAAGCTAAACAGTGACGATCGTTCGCTTGGCTATATGACGTAACCGAATTACGCCAAAGCATATCTCGTTATCTATACTGAAGCGAGTGAGTGCGTGAACTCGGGTTTAACATCCCACCGGCATATACAGAGTTGGGATCTCGGTTTTAGGTCTCCAATGAAAGACCGGAGGAGGAGAAGAAAAGATTAAAGCTGTGCCCACTGAATTGGTAGTCTAGTGCCTTTAAGCCACTATGCTACAGCCGCTCCTCAGAAATTCAGAAACAAGAAGTGTATTTATATTCTGTCACAGTATCAGGCTAAAAACCTGGTTAAAATATAAGGTACATGTGTAAATTCTATGCGAAAAACTCTACCGGTTTGTTTTTACCTCCCTTTTAAATGTGATCAAATATTTAATGGCGAACAAATGCTCCTGTAAGAGGCAGTTCTATCCTTAAGAGTTGATTAGATTGTGGAAGAGCTATGTCGTCCATGGAAGAAAATGGAAGGTCACAAAAGTTTTCCCAGTTGCAAAAATGGCAAAAATATGGAGGTGAACCTATATACCTGAAGAGATTGATAGCAGACAGCTAGTATACCCACAACGCAACAAGACTCAGCTTAACCTCCATAATACACCTGCTTTGTCTTCATTTCACTACTGGAACTCGGCTATTCTTGAGAAAAAAATATAATATCGGCTCGCGTTACCAATTCAGGTGCCTGTGAGATAACACGTTCGTTTTGATCGTATCACCTCTGTTGTACAGCAACGTTGTTATATTAATTCTAATAGATCTCACTTTACAAATCACCTTGATACGGCGCGTTTTGTCGCTGTTCATGACAACTCTGTTACATTTCGGATTTCTTCTTAAACTAAACATTTCTGAACATCGGTGGTATTAAAAACAGGATCTTAAACGAGTGGCCACGTGATGTAACGATTATACATCGATCCTCAGTTAAGATCGGCTATAAAGGGAGGCGAATATTATTGTGTCTTGATGCCACTGTCTATGAAATATTAGAAATTGGAAAATGCTAGTAGTATGCATGATAAAATGAAAGCGACGGGTTTTGTATCGGACGAGTATGCCTTAAGCGTAAGGTATTGATAAAGTGCAAAAAAAAACTTATAACATCATATTCCTTGATTTTCCAGTTGCCTCACTTCTAATTTCTCTTGTATTTATCAGTGGATGCTGTAAAGTACTGCGCGGCCAACCCCTCTGACATTGTGCCAACGCCAGATAACTGTGCGCAGTATTACAACTGTACAGAAAAGAATTCACACATTGGTAGACACGTAGTGGAGTGCAAGTACCCGGATTTATTCTCAAGACAAAATGGGACCTGCCAACATTTTGAGAGTGTCCACTGCGCAAAAAGGATGGAACCTCAAGCACCGTGTATACTTATATTTTTTTCTTACAATTTACCTATTATATTATGTGCTTTTGGTAATAGTTATAGGTAGTTTTTATCAAGTACCACCTGCTGAAAATGTTTTCGGTTAATTTATCTGCATTTGTTTTGTTGCAAGGCATTAACATAAAATATCACATCAACAGATAAATAAAACATGTGCTTATTGAAAACAAGCAAATTTTAAAATATGGAATATGTTAAATCCGTTATAAAGAAAACAAGAGATTGAAATCCATATAGAACATTCAAACGATCAAAGTCACGGATTCATGTAGATCGATGTCTGATTTGAAACGTTTAAATGTATTTTCGCTAACAGAGTATGACGATGAAATTTTTTTCTTAGGATTTAAATGTGTGATTAGCAGCGATATACTGAGACACTCGCAAATGTGTTGCTAAGCTTAGCAGCTTAATTGGCTTGTGATATTTTAAAGGTGAATATAATCAGAACATCTGCAACTCTTCCACAACTTCATGCGTGGCTTGCCCTATACGATTTCCAAGTTGTAGAGGTTTAAACGACGGATCTCATCCATTTCCGACAAGATTGTGGAAACCAGACTTTATAAGTTGCTACAAAAACAGAACACTGAACATCACGCGGTGCTTGGACGGATATTTTCATCCCAAACAACTTAGTTGTATAAAAGATGTGTCCAGAAGTGAGTATTAAATGCCGTTTGACGGACATATTAGATGTATCAAAAAACAATCACTTCCTTTTTAGATCAAACTATTTTGAAATATGCAATTTTTGACCAAAGTCTGCAATGCAGACAAATGCAATTAGCTGTAGCATGATATGCTAAGTATACATTAGTACTTAAGGTAATATCTTGGAATATAGGTACACATTAGATCAATGTCACCAATATCTCATATTTGTATTTTATATCGTCTAGTCTTCCAAAATTTTTAAATGTACAGACTCGGTGAGATAGATTAAGCTATGCTAAAGTATGAGTAGTAACGCTTTAGGGACCTACTGTTTCATATTCTGACGTGGGGCCTGGTATTCTTGATAGAGACAATTTTTTTCTTTCACTGGCGTTCGAAAACATTTTTTTTTTCACCTTGATGGAGCTAATTAATTTTCTTTACAAAGTAATACTTTTTATCAGCTGAGCTTTAAGATCCTAATTTATTTGACCCTTACATCTGTGTTACATACAGAATATTCAGGTTACTGCCCGTTTAATTGAGACTTAAGTGGCATCAGTCCATTTACCTGTATACCAAAGAATGAATATATCCTTTTCGTTTTTCAACATCAGTAATTATGCCCCCAAGTTGAAAAAAGTTGGCAGGGATACTGCTTTGGCTTGTCCGCGCGCTCGTCCGTCCATGCGCGTATCACACTTTTTAGCTCACCGGAGGCAGAGGCTCCGGGAGAGCTTATAGTATAGGCAGGTTCCATCGTCCGTCCACAATTTCAAACGACTTCTTCTCTGAACCCACTGGGCCGATTGTAACCAAATTTCATATGTAGCCAGGATTTGTTGGCAAAAATATTGTTCAAATGATCTGGGTCACATGACCAACATGGCCGCCACGCCCATAAAAACAAACCTTTCAAAATCTTCTTCTCCAGAACCAGTAGACCGATGGCTTTGAAACTTGGTATGAAGCTTTAGGTACACGAGAAGTACCAATCAATATTGTTCAAATCATGATCTTGGATTGATATTGACCTGTTTTACAGCGAGGTCAAATTTGGTTATTGGTGCTTATATATATGAAAATGCTAGAACATAAGATTTCATGGAAACTATATAAGATTTTGACCTAAAATTAAAAATTGGTGTATACAGACGGTCCAGGCCACTTGGCCAACATGGCCTCCCTGCCTTTATATGGTTATTACCTTTGAAACCTTCTTCCCCAGAACCATTTAACAGAAAGACTAGAAACTTGGTATGTAGTATCGAGTACCTCCAAGTTCCACCAAGATTGTTGGAATAATGATCTTTGGTTGACCTTGGCCTTTATGACGGCAAGGTCAAATATGAGAAAATGATAGAACATAAGATTTCATGGAAAGGTTTGAAGATTTTTGGCCCAAATATTGGTATGTAGAGTCATCTAAATGAGTTCATGAAAATTTATGATAATAAAAGGCCAATGTCATTCTTTGATCTTTGACCTAGTACTCTCGTATTTTGACAAGTTTAAACATCTCCTAAAAACCACACGGCCAACTGTAACTAAATTTAATATAGACCCTCCCGGGGTTGAGGAACAATAATTTGTTTTTACGGCAAGGTCAAACACGAGAAAAGGCTAGAAAATAAGATTTCGTGGAAAGTTTTGAAGATGTTAGGCCAAGATTGTCCAAAGGATGACCTCGGTTTGACCTTTTTCAGGACAAGGTCAAATTTGCTTTCTGGTGATTTTATATTAGAAAATGCTTAAATATAAGAATATATGTAAATTATAGAAGATTTTGGTGCAAACGTTAATAAATACAATCAAATATATGAGTACATGAACATTTTTAGCAATAAAGGTCAATGTCACTCTTTGACCTGTAACCAATGCCTTACATATTTTGACAGTTTCAAACTGTCAGGTTTGTTCAAATTATGTTTGACCTTTAACCTTTTTTAACTTAGGTGAGAGATTCAAGGCCTCATATTGGTGAGGTTTCAAACTGTCATGTTTGTTCAAATAATGACCTTAGTTTGACCTTTGACATTGAATTCCTCATTGAAAACAAGCTGACACATTTTTTCTTTTCTGATTTATGCCCCTTTTTTGAGTTATGCCCCTTCTACAAAATGAGATGAACATTTCGTTAGATAGATGTCTAAATGTATATTAGCTTTGGCCTTGACATTTAAGATACTGATTGGATATAAAAAGTAAATTACTGGATTAACTTTTGGACAATTCCGTACATTCTGATGGAGCTATGGCTCTTATTGAATTTGGCAGATTTCCAGCATCTGATCCGCTTGACCTAGGAAGCTGTTTTTTTTAGTAAATTAGTAGTCCTTGATAAATTAAATATTGTAGATAAGGTTAAATAACGCTGCATACATAACTTACAGAATGATTTCTCCTAGTGATCCATACTAATGCAGCTAATAAACTCGAGAAGCACTTGACTTACGGTTTTGAAATTTCATACATAGAGTTCTGATGGAAAAATGAGTGATTTTTATTTTTTTCTTTTCCGAGTGATGCCCCGTTTTAGAGTTCTCTCCCTCTTAAAACACGGTTAATATCTTTTTAGCAAGTTTTTTCAAACAGTATTTGAGCTACAGCCTAAATATTTGGTATACTGATTGGGTATCAAAAGTAAATTACCTTATTTACTTTTTGGCGAATTCCGTCAACTTGTGATTGAGTTATAGCCCTTGTGTGGCTTTGACATTTTCTAACCTCTGATTTGCTTGGGAGGATATAGTTTTCTCCATGGCCGTCCGTTTGACCGTCCTTCCGTCCAATGAATGAAATTTTATGAAACTTAAAATAAACCATAAACAAATTAGAGCCACTTCGACGGGGGATATAAATTCAATGAATTCGCTTATTAGTATAAGTTAAATATCTAAGAAAAGGTAAGGTAACTCTGCATTATTTATAATGGATTACGCAGATATTGGGCTCAAGAACCACTAGGCATAGGTTTTTGAAATTTCATCATATGGATTTCTCAAGGAAAAAAGCAACATATTTTCTCAATCGAACTTGTTGTTAGAGTTTCTTGCTTTTTGTCAAAAACAGAAGGAACTATATTACCAGTATATCTCAAGATGTACTTGGGCTAGGTTGGCGATATTTGGTAAGAATTCTGCAAAATTTCAATTAAAATTAACAGAACTATGTCCTTTTTCAGACTTAGGTATTCGAAAGTTTGAAACCATTAGTGGCAAGCATACGATTGGGGCGTAGTGTTTAACAAACACAATTTCAAGTTTTTGCGCCTGGTTTCTCACATAATAAACATGGTTATGTCTCTAATCATACAAATGGCATGTTTACGCTTGCTTTTTCAAACCATTTCATGGAGCATGATACTCTCTTAATTTATGGTACAGATATTAACTGCCCTGTATGAGTATACTGCTGATAAAGTGCATACTGATTCCGTTGTGGCTTTGCCACCTTTAAGGCAGTGACATGTTTCGCAACTCCATTTAAATGGGACCATTTACTCAATAATGCGGCAGATTATGTATGTGAATACACGAGGAGCGATCGAAAGGTTCTGAGCCTAGAATACTTCTAGTAAATATGCGCATGCGTGCTTAACACGAATATAATTAGTTGCCATGTACTAGCTTTCGATAGAAGTTTCAAAAATATTAGGCGAAAGTTTCCCTTTTTAAAGCACCTTAAACACAAGAGGGATGATGTATTATAAGAAAATAACATTTAAACTCCATTTGTCTTGCCTTACTTTGAAAAGTCATTTTTCACATTCTACAAGGTTCAAACGGCTCTTGTTGTAGTATATAAAAAACATGATGATTTGTCAATAGTTTTGTAGAAATGCAAAATATTTTGGCTTCTCTTGGCTTTACCGTAAACCCTTAAACATTGCAACCCTGAAATTTAGAGACCCATATCCTACGTTCGTGTTTGTTAGGAACATGTTGAGCAAAATCAAACAAAGTTTACACGCATATAAACCTTGACATCTTACATGATTTTCGTCAGAACGAGTTAAAAGATATCAGCTTCTGTGCAAGCAGAGCATGCGATTCTGATTGTGCACTGGCTGCAGAAACTCTCAAAATAGACATTTTCTGAAAATTAAAATTTTGCTTTTTGTTCTGAAATGGAATAAATTATTGTTTGAATATATCATCAATTACCGGGATGCTGTTTGACATATATTTGCAAAAAACAATTTCAATGTTTGAATGTGCTGAAGTTATGGTCGGTCAAAGACCTATACAGTGCAGTACAGTGTAAAAGGTGAAGTTTTTTCCAATTGATATTTAAGATAAATACCCGAAAGTTGGTGATTGTTGCTCTGTAGATTGGCTGTTTAAAATCAATAACTCAAAATCGCTATAAAGGTATCAAAACATGGTGGGGCTTAGAACTTTTCGATCGCTCCTCGTAAGGATGCTTTATATGTAGAATCCACACGGAACCTGCTCGTGTTGATTGTAAATAATATGATAAAAATACTTCAAATAAAGGGATTTGCTGTGCCCCGAAGAAGCCAGCGACAAATTGAAAACTCAAATGTAAATATCTGCAGACTGTATGTTTTACTGAATATTGGGCTGAGTCAGATTGTATTTTTCAATAATTTTTCAGGCAAGATTTTTTTGAAATTCCCCTTTTGAACCAATCTATTTTTTCCTTGCATTTCAAAAGACAGGGAATATTTTGGACACATATACCAACCTCCCCCCACCCTGAAGAACATGCTAAGCAGTAAAGGTATTTACCATGATAATCAAATTTCCTTTTTCTTTCTTTTGTGTCAGACTAATTTTGCAGAATGCCGTGAAGATATAGAGAAAAACTATTTATTTATGTCGATGCTAAGTATTTACAATTGAAAAAAAAAGCAAAAACAACAACAACAAATAAACAACAAGAAAAAAAACTGGTAACGTATTGTGGTGATTTAAGTTCAAGTAACAGCAAGCTCAACACTGCGTTTGCTTCCTCTCTTAAATATTATAGCATTTGATACCACTTGTTGAGATTGCAGTATTATATTCCTGTTATACTTTACCTCCAGCTGATGCAGTCGACTACTGCAGTGCAAACCCGAATGACATAGTACCGACTTCCGATAACTGTGCACAGTACTACAACTGTTCTCAAAACCAGACAGTATATCACAATCACGTGATTGAGTGCAAGTATCCGGATTTGTTTTCGACTGCCACATTGGGATGTGAAAACTTTACTGTAGTCTCTTGTAACAAGAGAATGGAACCACAAGCACCGTGTAAGTCAAACAAATTGATTTCTTTTGCATAATATAGTTCTATATTCGTTGTATAAAAGAAAACGAAATTTCTAACCCGCCCAATGCCCCAACCACCAAAACATAAGAAATATAAATAAATGAAAATAAATCAATAAAAACAAAAGTAAATGAAAGTCAAAATTCTGTGTTTCTGGCATATGTGTTTTCTACATTTTACATGTCCTCGTTAAAATGAAGAGCCGACTTATACACTGTATATGGTAGTACTAATAAACAGGAAAACATATAAATAAACGCTTCGTCTTTATTTTGTTGCCAGTAACATATTTTTCCTTTATACGTACAACGTGGTGTTAAGGGCGGAATGTGCTTAGCGATCGTTTTGCGCCCTAACATATCGTAACTTCTAGTTTACTGAACAAATAATACGAGTCAATTGATCTTCTTCTGATTGTTAGGTGAATATGACCAAAACCAGTGCAACTCGAGTAATCCCTCTTGTTTACCTTGTACCAGTCGCCTTCATTCCTGTAAGGGTCTACCGGACGGGAACAATCCGACCCCAGGCGGCCTGTGGACTCCTAGCTATATATTGTGTTATAAAAACAGGACACTAGCTGAAAAACATTGCCAAAAAGGGAATTTTGACCCAGTGACGAGAGTATGTACTTCAAAGATTGACCGAAGTAAGTTTGGCCTATTATTACCAAAGCTGGTATTTAAATATTAACCTTTACTGCATTCTTGATATAATGTGAAGGTTATTGAAATGTAAAGTTCAGTCAGGTAGATTTCTAATATGACACGTCTGCATCCGATATCTTCGTTCTTCAATGATTGTGAGCTGCACTGCAGCATAGCTAGATAGTCAGGATATTTTTCTTAATCGTTGGTTTTAATTGGCACGCCCTGTTTCCGTAAAATAACGGGGTAACGGCAGCAATACAATGCAGTGCAGGAATGTTATTCGCGACAGACTCATTTTCAGAGTTACCAGCGCGTCTGCAATGTCTCTTAAACATACAGTTATTGTGAAATAGTCAGAGCTCTTGTCAGAGCAACGATCTATCAAAAGAACTAATAACCCGAACTTCTGTAAATATTTCCCTTAGCTCTGATAAGCCTGGACAAACATTTCAGTTTTTACATTACAATATCGGTAACCAATTAATTTCTTCGTAACGATTGTTTGGAATTTAAACATTAAAAGAGTGTGGGTACATCAGTATTTTCCCACCATTTTTAATGTGGGTGGGAGAAATGTTTTGGCTTCCTGTTTGTTTCCCTGAACGACGAATAGTTTTCATTTTGGAGTCAACTCTTAAATGCAAGTATTTGCTCCAAGAGGAGCAAATTCTTTCTTTTAAGAGTTGAAGTCTGTTGTCTTTGAGCAAATCATTTCTTTAAAGAGTATGATCTCTATTGCGAAGGAAGTCAAACAAGAAAATGGCTGAATTGCTTTCTCTTCAAATGAGCAGTTCATTCGTACAGAATATGTAAAAAAACTTCAGTGACTGATATATGTCAATGTTGCAGCAAACATAGACGACATGTGCAGAGTAAAACCACATGCAGTCATTCCAATGGATTCAAGCTGTGCCAAGTATTACAACTGCTCATTAAAGGTATCAACACTGGGACATCATGCAACGGAATGTAACTATCCCGATCTATTTTCAACTGTAACAAGTCAGTGCAAGCAATTTGAGAATGTCAGTTGCCAGAACCGAACAGAACCAATGGCACCATGTAAGTAGCAGCTGAAATGCTAATTGTTACTGAGATGTCTATATTCAAATATGAGCCGCAACATGAGAAAACCAACGAAGTGGGTGTGCGCCCAGCGCAGACTTAGATCAGCCTGGGCATACGCCCAGTCTGATAAGTCTTCGCTGTCCACATGGAAGTAGCTTAGACCCTTAGCTACGCTTTAAGTAATTAGGAAAGAGTCTAATCAGAATGGCTGGATGCCCAGGCTGATCTGAGTCTGCGCTGGGCGCATAACCACATTGTTGGTTTTCACATGTCGCGGCTTATATATTCAAAATGTTTTAGCTTATCCTTTTCCACTAATGTAGATGTTTAATGGAGAGGGTCCGTAGTCGAGTTGTTAGATTGGCTCGGTTATGGTGCAGAAAGTCACCGGAAAGTCGTGAGTTCGCGGCTTACCGTCGCCATCCGACGACTGGAAAACTGTCTGTCAACCCAGCAGTAAATAGGTACCGTTTTCGAATCAGGGAAGAATATGGCAGCGAAAGTAGAGAAATGGGCGTGCCCAAAATACAGTGGGTCTTTTGGAAGCTTTTTTTCTGGTTTCGCAACCAAATATTGTCAGGGTCACTGACGAAGCTTTATTAGCCGAAACTACATGTTTGTACTTCTGTATGTATTCTCTACTCTTGAAGGAACTTTTTAAGATTTTAATTTTACCTCATTGCAGCTGGTGTTGTGCCGTGTGGCGGCCGTAAAACGTCCCCCAGTACATCATGCATAGTGCAGATTATATTTTATTTACATCCTTTGAGATCAGAGGATAGTTACTGAGAAACCTAAAATTTGAGATCGATTTTCATTATTATTCTAGATCATCGTCTTTTATTTATTCGGATCCTTTTGAAACTAATCAGTCTTTGAATGGACTGCCCAATTCAAAGAAATAACAGTATGCTTTTTTTCTGGTTTCGTCACCAGATATTGTCAGGGTCACTGACGAGGCTTTATTAGCCGAAACAACGTAGTCTGGCCAATGTTCCTACTTCTGTATGTATTTTCTGCTCTTGAAGGAAGATTTTAAGAATTTAAATTCAACTCTAACCCCCACTGTCCCTACGGCTATAAGGCTATGGGAAACCTTTACCTTTCTAGATTTTCGTGAAACTTGTCATCCAGACTTATTTACGTTCAAGGATTTAGGCATGTCCTTATGTTGAACGGGATCAGGAGAGAACAAATGACGTTGAAAAAGACATTTTAACAGGGTTGTTCATAATTGTCGCGGGAAATGTTTTCTCTGTTTTGATGGCGAAAAAGGCGAAAAATTTTGCAAGAAGAAGCAAAACATGAATGTTAATGATATAGCTTTCCCGTAGACTAGTGGCCGAAGGGACAGTGGAAGGTCGAACGGTCGTATCTAGAGTACAATCAATATATGAGCCGCGGAGCCCATCCCTCTCCTTTCACTGCCTTATCTTTCCTTTATTCTAAATAGGTGCCCATTTACGTACCTATTTACTCCTGGGTTGACAGAACCTTCTAGTGGACGGCTGGCCGAACGGTGATTCGAACCCGCGACCTGTTTGCATCGTAACGAGCATCTCTAACCATTCACTAAATCAGACTTCTTCGTAGGAAAAAAAATAGCAGCGACATGAAAAAAATCAACACACTGGTATGTGCGCCACGCGAAGACAGATCATCCTGGGCAGCCGCACAGTCTGACCAGCGTCTTCAGTGTTTGGCATTGAAGTAGCCTAGACCCTTAGCTACTCTTAAGACAAATAGCAAAGACTCTATTCTGACTAGGCGGATGCCGAGGCTGTTCTGAGTCTTCGCAGGACGCACATACCACGTTGTTGGTTTTGTCGTGCCGCGGCTCAAATATACATACAGATTTATCTGAAAGGGCCACCACCAAAGAACATAGTCTACCAGTGGTACCAAGAAGAAGGGTAAACATGCTATAGCTCATAGACTATTTAAGTGACAGAAGTACCGGAAAGCAAGGTAACACGCTATCCCTTCCACAGCGATGTGTCCATAAAGCTTAAAGAACTGTGGAGAAATAGTAAGAAGCCAGATTAGACACACTGAAAAAAGGAAACAAAATAAAAGCGCACCACAGCCTTAGAAAGGACAGTTGTAAAACGAGCAACTGAGGGACTTTAATCGAATTTACAAGAAGCAAATCGTCACCTTGGTTCTAGATTCTAGGTATTAAAATACATAAATTAATGCGTCAGATAAAAGTTTCCTATCTCCAATAAGTGGTACATCACAGAAAATTATTTATTATTCTACCGTGATGTCACAAAGATAAGGGTTATCGGCCTATACTACAGCCGCTGACAGCCAGAGCTAAGAAAGCCACTCAATTAATAATAATGTGTCCAGCAAAATTTGGACTGAATTAAGTCGTGTCTGATTAGAAACACTCAAATGACCGTTCAATGTAGATACTATTTATCAAATTAATATGATGGACTGAACCACCGGCAGTATTGCCCTCAAACAATGAGCATTTAGCAATGACTAAGTTCTACAGGATAGATTGCAAAATTCTTTAGTAAAAGCTGAGTGCAAAGTAAATTATTTTCACTCACGTTTCCGTGTAGTTATATGGCCAAATATATCCAATTTATATGTCAACTCTCACTATGCCAAAGTCAAAGTTCATCCAACACTACTGATAACTCAAAGTAAATTTGCTGGTCATAGAAAAAAAACTATTTGGTATCAGTAGTTTGAGATAAAAGGAGTTGACATGTAAATAAAAAGGAAATATGTCCAAATTATATTTTTGATATGAAACGTACTTTGAAATATCAGTGATCGGGACATCTAAGGTTGACTATTCGTCTATTTTCAGGTCAGTATGATCAGAGTCTCTGTCACAAAAGTGATGTGTCTTGCGTTTCTTGTCCTTTGCGACTACCTAGCTGTATTGGATTAAAAGACGGTTTACATCCATTTACAACGCGCCTTTGGAAGCCAGATTACATTTTATGTCACCATAATAGGACCATCAATATGGACAAATGTAAAGATGGGTACTTCCATCCACTTGAAAATTTATGCAAGACCTACCTAAAAAGAAGTAAGCAAAAATAGTATTCACGGTCGTTAACATATTTGGTCATCGACAGACATTGAACATCAAATAAGTGTAAATGTACAATTTTTACCCTAAAGCAATGCGATTTACTCGATTACCAAACCATTGATTGTTATGTATGCGACAAAAAACATTCAAATACAAATGTCGATTGTGCAGTGAAACTGTGCAAAGGAATAGTCTAAATTATAGCCATTTTCTTTATATATTATGTAAAGAATAGTCTGGACACAGGTGCAGTATTGTAACTTATGTTTTTTCTATTCAAAACCTAGCTTTTCTTTCCGATTAGTAACATTGCCTGATCTTTAACTGACTCACAGTTAACTCACAGTTATCTACAGCACCTATCGCGTGTGCGGTTTTAGTATCTAATGCGTGCAAAAGCGGAAGATCATTTGTTTGACACATTCGATATATTTATCAAGTCTACATATATTACAAGTTAAGGATTGGAGAAACGTCTTATAAATAACCTACCAAACTTAGTTAAGCAAGACTTTTATATGCATCCTTATTCTATTGTGCAGATATGTGATAGTAGTCATACTTCGTCATATTTAATATTATTGAACCGATCTGGTTATCTTCTGCTTTATATCCAGCTGATGCGCAACAGTACTGTACAGCGAATCCTGCGAACGTCTTACCTACCACTGACAACTGTGCACAATACTTCAACTGCTCAGTGTTGCGGTCTTCGTCTTCAGGCTTTGTACATGAGTGTAAATATCCAGATTTGTTCTCAACGCTTTCGTATACCTGTCAAGACTTCACCACAGTTCACTGCGGCAACAAAACTGAACCG
The DNA here is from genome assembly GCA_963989385.1 of Ctena decussata. Classification (NCBI taxonomy): domain Eukaryota; kingdom Metazoa; phylum Mollusca; class Bivalvia; order Lucinida; family Lucinidae; genus Ctena; species Ctena decussata. The sequence continues at coordinate 38,217,555 of OZ022504.1, read as the reverse complement.
CAAGCACCATGTGAGTAGCTGCTTAAAAGTAAACCGAATTTTATGTCAATGAGTGTTCACGTTTTTAGAGAACACCTTCCTGATTTTAGCGGATTTTTGCAAAGGTTGGGGTATGATGGGTGGGGATCGGGTGGAACATTTGTAAGTTTATATTTGCGTTTGAGGATGACACAATCCTTCAAAAACTGGGTCTGCTCTTAGAGAGAGTATTTCGACTGAAAGTTTTACCCATTAATTTAATATGGACCAGACTAGTGTATTGCCGAATATGAGACTGAATATCAGTCTTCTTTAAGGTGTATGGCTACACCTTTAGCTGAGCTGCGACACGACAAAACCGACAAAGTGGCATAAACTCCCAGCGACGACGAAGATCAGCCGGGGCATCCGACCAGTCTGATCAGAGCCTTGGCTGTCCGCATGGAGCTGTCTTAGACCCTTAGCTACTTTTTAGCTCATTGCGAAGACCTGGATAGACTGGGCGGATGCCAGGTCTGTTCTGAGTCTTCGCTGTGCGCATATGCCACTTTGCTTTGAAACATTTTCTGAAAACAAAATATGTTTTGTGATTTCCTGTTGCTTCCCTGGGTGCCTTAACTATTTTTTACGGATGAACTCTTATAGAAAAAATTCTCCCACTAGTTCAGATGACTTTTTTCCTTTAAGAGTTGATCCAAATGAAACGAGAGGTTAAAGAGAAAATTGCATCTGCTTCTCCTAAAAGAGTACAAACTTACCTTAAGATTTTCGGTTTTAAGTTCCCACCCTCCAGGACATGTTTAATTTTGGATTAGGACAAAGTCTTGATTTCATACCAGATCTATCGCATAAATAAAAGTAATTGCAGACATAATAGATATAAATCTTTCACTAAATCTGCTAAAGATTTATGTTTAAATTAAAACATTCGGGGGTTCGATATAGAGTTACTTGCTACATCCGAAACGTTATTTGAACTTGAAACAATTATCAAATATATTTGTGCTATATTTATAGGCCAGTACGACCAGAACTTATGCCAGCGTAATAATAGTTGTAAGCCGTGTCCTGAAAGACTACCAAGCTGTATCGGAATGGGAGATGGAGATCAACCTGTAGTGGCCAGATTATGGACAGATATTCATATGATTTGTTATCGAAACAGAACTCTGTCTGTCAAACATTGCCCAAACGGGGCCGTATTTGATCCAAATCATAGAAAGTGCATTTCGAAAATACCATCAGGTACGCATTAAGACATAACGCAAGGAGAGATTCCCATTATATAAAAAGATTCACTAGTATAGGTAAAAGTGTTCCGTAGCCTAATGACCATAGGACCAGTCGGGTTTAAATCCAACAGTATCTTGGACACACCATATATAAGAAACATCCTATCTTTTTCATTTCGCTTCGTTATTCTTCCCAAATTCAAAAACGGTAAATATATATTGCTAGTCTATAAGCTTTCAGACGCTAGCTTGTCCTACAGAAATTAAAGCCATGACCGTATGCACCCGAGGCTAGCGCCTAAAACAACACGACCGTGGTGCACACGGTCACTTCATTTTGTTATCCCTCCGAAAGGTAATTTGCTCTAACAGAAGAAAATCTTGTTTATCAGTACCTACTTGAAACCAGAGTTTTGTGTGAGTATATGTTAATAGTACAGTGAAACTGGTTTTTGTGTTATCACTTTTTCATTAGATGAGGCTTTGATCGTTGTAGCCTCAAAAAATGAGGTAAATACCTGATTTATTCAGATTTGAAATTCGTCTTCATAGATTTAATTTTTGAATGCAGTAATATGTAATGATATCCAGCATGTAAAATAAACATGGTTTAGCGTGCACGGAAGACATCATCCTTTAGTTGAAATTCAATAAATTAGAAATGGTAGGCTCACAAAGCACAATCGCACTAACTCAATGAAAGCAGAAGTTACGACTTAATGTCATACTGAGTGAGACAAAATATAATTGAAATGTCACAGACGTACTGCAGCAGTTGTTGCTTGATACCATAATGAGTTTGAGCCGGCTTAAAAAAGTCAGTTTCTTTTCATCGTAGGTTCTATTTTGCTCTACTTTGCATCAAGATGCCTTGTCATCGCTTCATGTTTAGGTATTTTACTCCTATCGGAGATAGTACTTCAGAACATGGTTTATAAGAAAAGGAATCACATCAAAGCGCATCACAATTATAGATCGATGATTCATGCAATATGATATATCTCATAACAAAAACTGGATGCATTTGATGAAAATGAGCCTTAAATATGAAAGTATACGGTAGCTAACTTTAATTTTTATAGCTGATCAGAACAGATTATTGTAAAGTATTTTTATGAGTTGTGCTGATAGAAGTTTTCATATCTTTTCAAGGCAAGATAGACCAGTTTTGCTTATCCAATCCTGGTGCAGTAAAGCCTCATGAGACAAACTGCGCACAATTTTACAACTGTACGAAACGAACATCAAAGTACGGGCAGTATCTACAAGAATGCAAATACTCGGACCTGTTTTCTGCTGCTACTTCCGCGTGCCAGCCATTTGAAAATGTTACTTGTAGCTCTAGACACGAACCACAGCCACCATGTAAGGATTTATTATTTTGTTTACCTTAAATATTCTGCAATCAGCCTGTAAAGAAATTTCACGTTTCAAGACCTTTGAAATAGCCCAGAGGAATTCCTTTTCCCCGTTTAGAAACAATTGGTTCTCAGTACGAAAAACAACTTTATATCATTTATCTATCTTAAACAATAATGCCTCTATATGCTAATATTTACATTACCCGGGCATTTATTGAAAAACCCTATTTGTAAACCGTTAGAACGTAATATAGTTTATACTTAGAAAACTACATCGACGCGACGTTATATGACGTTAAGTGACGTCAAAATAATCCATGGTTCTCCGATCTGATTGGATATAGGTGAGGTTATGACGTCGTCGTTACGTCGTTGGTGCTCTTTCGCTTTTAGTAGAAAACTGTATAAATGTTTTTCTGCTTCAACTGTAACCCCTAACGCAAATTTGTGGTCAATTATTAGAGAGAAAAGAATGTATACCTTGATTTCAATGAACTGTAAGGGCGGTGACGAATATGCGCTGCCAAATATTGTCAAATTGGATCAGTCCACCAGAAAATTCGCTAGAATAAGTTTTGCACGCTTGTTCAAGTTCACTAAGCAAAACGAATACCTCTGTAACCACATTTACTGCCATGTATGACAGACTATCTATGTTAATACAAGCAATATAACAAGGTGCGTCTTTAAGATGATACTGGAGTTCTGTGCGCAATGAAGCACCGTTTACGGTGTGACGAACTCCGCCGCCGGGATTCGAACTCGGTAAGCCAAGTCTAGCCGATTGCTCTGCAAAGGCTTATTATGTATATGTTTATATACTGATATAACATCATCCATGTACGCAAAACTAAAAGTAAGATTCAGAATCAGGCAAAAGTCGGGCACATGCTGCAAGTAAATACATCTCCGTTCACACAGTCAAGTTTTAAATCATGAGGAATCTTAATCTGGTCACACAGGCCGTATGAAATGATCAGGAGTTGGCCTGTACATTTAGAAAAAAGGCACTTATAGCATGTGCGAATGGCGAAGACTCAGGTTAGCCTGTGCATTCGATTCACCCTTATTGCGTTTCACAATATTTCGATATGTCGAACCGCAACTTTTTTCCGCTTTTTTCGAATTACAGTCAAACCAGTCTGAAGGAGTCACGTAAGGGAACCAGTAAAAATGGCTGGTTCGTGTCACCTCTTAACACACGTTCATTTGCACTGTACACCCAAAAAAGAGAGCTGCTAAAAGCAGGTGACCCGGGAGGTAACCCTTAATAGAGATGGCCACATAAGCAGGTTTGACTACGTATTTCTTTGCCGAAAAAAGGTGACTTATGGAAAGTGTTAACAAACAAGACTCAGGCCAGTCTGCGCATCCTCGCAGTTAGTCTGAAAGCCTAAAATAGTATTGTGTGATATGATGTGTACTATTTTTGCAGCTCGGTATATATCAAATATTACTTGAAATTGTATTTACGTATCACGTATCACGAGATCGATCAGTTACGTGTGAAATTCAGTTAGGGAAAGCAAATATTTAGGGAAAGTACGCATTTATTAGGAGTTATGTCAATAACCTTACTGACTTATTATATATACAGCTCGCAAAAAGTAGGGGATATTTTGACATAGAAGCAAGTAAAATAAGCAATAATGGCTGGGTTAAAATATATATTCTTGTATATTGACAGAGCACTATTCAAGTGATAATATTCATCAAAAACAGAAACATTCAATGCAGGTCACGAGACCTATAACACCACATAAAGGACTATGGGGTCTTGTCCCCAATTTTGCATCGGCGAAAAAAATGCTTTTGGACCCTCAGGTTCTGTGAATGTTTAAATTCTTCATAATTTTCCAAACTGAGAAAATCTACTCTAATAGGCTTTATTGCGTTATTTAAGGCGTAGGGCCCTTGAAATGTCACCATCGGTGAGACAACTCATCACACAATGGTATCGATTACGTCTATCATTTTGTCCTTTGATGAAACAGCATGAAAAAATATCTGTATCTTGTTAACTGAGGTATTGGGCGTCTGTTGTAATAAAGTTTGCATACAAATGGTCAGTCATGGCTGTGCTGGATTCGTGCGAAATTTGAGTGCCGACCCTTTGCCTACTTCCAATTTACTCTAGGTCACGTGACAAGCTTATACGTATCAATCTTTATACTGAAAGTCTCTAGGAATATTTGCTTTATGAATTATACCAGTTTAATGTTCATCTACTTATTTTTCTTAAATCTATTTTTTTTAAATGTCTTAATATCCCTTACTTTTTGTGAGCAGTATATGTAAGGGAGCACACTTTAAAGTTCAGTTTTTCTTTTAGGCGAATATCTGCAGAACCTATGTAACGGCTCAGACCCAGGCTGCATACAGTGTTCAAAGCGCCTTCCCAGCTGTGTTGGTCTCCCAAATGGACCTAATGGTGTGCCGGGAAGATTGTGGAAACCTGTTTTTATTGAATGCTATAAGAACAGAACTGTGAACGTTTCAAATTGTGCCAGCCGTTACTTCCATCCATTCACAAGAACCTGCACAGATTCAGTTGAACGAGGTAGAGGCATTTACACTGTAGTATGTTTCTTCTGTATTGCTGTCGTCAAAAACGTAATACTAAACTAAAATCATATTAATTAAGTCAAATTGTTAGCATTTCCATCTCTTCTAAAAAATTGTTTTGATGTAAAGTGAAAATATTATTTTAATAAGTTTCGCAAGAAAATGGTAATAAGCGTTTGTAATAATTCATATCGGTTTGTAATGGTTGTAATTGGTATTTCGATGTTTGCGTTGTTTTCCAACAGTATTGTAAGAATCAAAGTGGCGCTGATTGGTTTTGTAGACTATGCGGTATTTATTCTATATTTTTGAACTGATTATGAAACCTCATGTATATTCGGTAGGTACATATTTAGACAGGACTTGTATAGGAAGCTCTGAAATTTTTATTGTGGGAAGTTGTTGTCCCGCTGAAAAGCTTGTTTGAATGGTAATAACATAATTATTATTAAAAAAGTTTTTTGAAATAGCTGTTATCAATTTTCTGGTACTTTTCTTTTCAGTTGACGTTCAAGACTACTGTACAGCCAACCCAACCACTGTTGTGAGAACCGAGGACAACTGCGCTCAGTACATTAATTGTTCGTTGTCACAGTTGAAATTCGGAAAATATATTGCTGAATGCCAGTACCCAGATCTGTTTTCCGATATCTCATTGACATGTAAAGCATTTAACACAACAACATGCAACTTACGACGAGAACCACAGGCTCCTTGTACGTTCGCTGATTATTTATTCATTATGAATAATCATGTTTTTACGCCATTTTCTTACGTCATTTAGTTACAAATGACGTTTAATAGTTAATACCGAGAATCTTCGAGTTTTATTTAATAAAAGTCGTTTTCTGTCTGTATTCTAATGACTTGAAGCGCAAAGAGTACATGAATATGAGTATAATATAACTTGTCCAGACGCAGGGGGCGGCTGTATTGTTTATACGTGGATTTTCAAAAGACCTTTGATAATGCGGAGCATGATAAATTATTTGAAATTCTAATGAGGAAAGGGAATACATGGTAACTATCTCTTAGCCGTTAAAACAATGTATTCCAATTTGCAAGCGTCAGTCCGCAATGCTACTGGCCAAACAAACCCCTCTCCTTGTAATATTGGTACTAGAAAAGGGGATGAAAGTAGTATGCTATTGTTCGCACTGTTCATAAACGATTAATGTACCTTACTTCGTGAGCGCCGTGTAGATGGTATTTTTATTACTGAGGATGTGCCTAATATATTTTATCTTATGTTTGCAACCGATATTGCGAACTGTGCTGAAACTACTATTAGATTGCAAAGACAAATAGATGTCATCTATGAGTTTGCCAAACAACAAATATGACAGTTAATTTGAAGAAAACTGAAATTATACTTTTCCGTTACGGTGGTCCTTTACGTGATTATGAGTTTTCAACATTTAACGGTTTACCGGTGAGAACTACATCACAGTAGAAATATCTGGGTTTGCTTTTTACTCCCAAATTGTCGTGCTCGAGAGCTAAAAGAAATTAGCAGGCAGGTCAGGCTAAAACAATTATATTTTGTATCAGAAATTTTCAACGTAAATTTGGATAATTTAAACATGATGCATTTTTTCGTTTGTTTGATACTATGGTGAAACCTATCCTTTGCTATGCCTCTGAGGTGTGGGGTGTAGAATTCTCCAGTGTAATAGAATCTGTTGAGTTTGAATTTTGCAGATTTCACCCAGGTGTCAAATGTTCTGTGAATAATTCTGTTGCACTTGGTGAATGTGGACGTCTGCCTCTTTGTGTATCTTATTATACAAATAGTGTTAAATATTGGTGCAAACTTCTTCAAATGTCTGGCAATAGGTATCCAAAAATTGCCATAAAATGTTAAAAGCATTAGACGAGGTAGCAAGAAATAATTGGGTCTCGAAAATAAGGATCTTACTACATTCATATGGATTTGGTTATGTCTGGATTATGCAAGACGTCGGAGATGCTTGCATATTTATTTTGGAGTTCAGGACCCGGATGATAGACTGTATGAAACAAAACTGGCACTCCGATATTAACGACTCATCACGTTGTGATACATACAATCATTTTAAAACATTATTGAATGTTGAAAAGTATTTATGTATAGATATGCAATTTTATTTAAGGAAAGCTTTTGCAAGATTCCGGTGCTCAAGTCATAAATTTAATATTGAAATTGGTCGCCACAGAGATATAGATAGGGCTGATACTGTCTAAATCAGTTTAACAGACGCAATGTAGAAGATGAACATCATGTATTTGTTCTGTCTGTCCTAAATATACTGATGTGTAGGAGCAATATTTGCTCTCGTGGTATCAGGTTGGTGACAGTAAAGTTGAATTTCGCAACCTTATAAGTACAACTGACTATATTAAATAAGAAAACTATGTTTATATGTTGACACATTGCTTAAACATGCAGACTCTGAATATTATTGTATTAGGAATTATGTAATCACTACTACTTAAGCTTGATGGAATATTATTTGATGTATTTTTGGTCGGCGGCTCATATTTCCCATAAAATATTGTATTGCATTGTAAAGTAAGACGACATTCGATATTTTATTGTGAGTCATAAAATTTTTTAGCGTTTGAGCCTCCCCATTTACCGAAACCAAAAGTAGAAAATGGTAGTCTAGAAAACCATGAATACTGTAAAGGAAAACTTCTAAACTCGCAGTAAAACAAAACAAGCGACATGAAACTATTATCGACTATACACATTATCTGCGCCATATAACGTATGAGCGTATTTGAAAATTATGAAGTTCTTTAGAAAAAACTTTTCATGAAACAGGTTGGGTTGCCGATATTTCCGCGAGTTTGTGTTAGATGGAAAACAACGTGATCGCCTTCCTCTTATTGTACAAAATCACATTTTTACTCTTTCTACCGGTCAGAATAATAGCTACCGGGAAATTTAAGCATAATCCTTAGACACCCCTTCTTTTTTTCCACTGAACGCATAATGGTTTTTACGCAAGAACAAGATATATGCTGCTTTTTGGAGAATTAAAGTAAATGATAAACCTTCAAGGAGTACACTCTGTCATTTTCAATTGCATTAGTCTAGTTTGGGTCACTTGCTAAAGCAACGCTTAGGCTTCTTCAGAAGCAGAGGTCTTTATTTTCATAATAATTGACCCCATTTGGGACGGGCATAGTTGCCCAAAAAAGCAAATAAAAGTAAAAAAGGAAATAAAATGGCAGAAATTCATTGCGATGTACGCACACATCTAACGAAAAGTTATCTTGCCATCATCAATACTCACCTCACCCAGATTTCTAATTTCCCATGTATTGCATGTACAGTATTACCTAATTCGTATTGGTACGACACCTGACTCATAAGTCAGAGGTCCTGGGTTCGAAACCCGGTCTGGCCACATACTTTCGTTTCTCTTTCCGCTGATTCAAGATGGGCAGTTGTCAGTAACTGGCGAAAGTATGTGCACTTGGTACTGGTTAACCGCTTAGGAGGTCTAAGCCTGCCCAGGAATAGTGTGGTTAGGTTAACTGACCGTCCCGACATAACCATTGATGTTTACCGTGGACGTTTAGCATCAAATCAATCACTCATCAATCCTAATTCGTATCACTATTTTAAAAGCCAAGTCCGTGCATGTTATCATAGTTAATGCAAATGTGCCAACGAGAGAAATGAAAACTAGACAATTCTCAACCAGAAGGAATTGATTTTAGCGTCAGTAAATAATTTTAACAAAAAAAGAGAGCTTTTTTATATAAATAGATATTTTACGCCATGCCCATGGTGAATACAAATTTACTTACCAACGCGTAGATGGAAACTGTAATGTACTCAGTCAAAAAGTAACCAACTATTGGTCATATTTCAAGGAACCCAGTGCATATTGTGGTTAGCTGAGGCTCATGTATGTTTGGCGAAACGCCACGGAAAAATGCTTAGAAAAACGTCAACCCATACTTTTCAGCATAAGATTTATCTTGCATTCTTCGATAACAGTTAATTGGAATGCAACTCATTGCTGTGCATGTGCAGGAATACATATTATATTGTGCAGAAAAGTCCATAATGTAGGAATCTCGAAAAACATTAAAAAAATTTAGTGTCTTATACCCAGGCTTTACCTGCGAGGTTTAAATTCTTCAAACTTTCAGGTTACCTTCCTTCGAATTAAAAATATAGCAGTATTCAAGGCATCATAATTATTGTACCTGTACGTTTTTTCAAAGTTTCTTCGTAAACAGTTTTGTAATGTCATTGTTTTTGAGTTCCCATAAAAATCCCACTGAAAGTGGCATTTAAGACAGTCTTTAAAGGATTCACATACCCTGAGCTGTGGTTCAAATTCTCGCATCAGAAGGAGTCAAATTTCAATGTATTTTCAATGAACCCTTGCCTAAGGCCTGCTCTAGTCTATCAGGCACAAATGTTTGGAAATCAGTGTTCAAAAAGAAACTTTAAATAACTTTGAACTTGAGCATTTTTATGATGTTTATCTGGGAAAATGAAAATAATACCCAATGCATGTTCGAATGACCTTTAAAGCATGTGTTGTCTAAAATAAACAAAACGAATAACGATGTTCAATTGATAAATTGATACTCTTCTGAAACAAGTAAAAACTAAATGTTCATAACTTCCGTAATTGTCATGGCAATACAAGGAATTTTTATGTATAGGACCTTTTTTGACACAGTTTATTATCAAACAGTAAGAAACGCATTTGAGCGAGAGTAAACAATCTAAAAACTACACCTTTCTCTTTACACCGTTCTCTATATAAATGGTCTTAAATAAGTAAGTCTACTTGCTTCTGTTCCTTTGTGAATTAATGTAAAATATGTATGTATATTTCTGCTGCAATCACCTGGTACACATGTATCTCTGATGTATTCTATAAATAAACTTAACAGCCTCGGTTAGAAAGTTTTAATTTTAGTTTTAACTTCAGGTGAATATGATCAAAATCTTTGTAATAAGGCCAACACAAGTTGCAAACCATGCCCTGATCGTCTCCCAAGCTGCGTCGGACTTAAGGATGGATATCAACCTATATCTTTTTTGATGTGGACAGATGCCTATGTGAACTGCTACAGAAACAGAACAATGAAACTATTGCATTGTAACAATGGCTATTTTCATCCCCGTACAAAACAGTGTCTGACTAAGGTTGATCCAGGTATGTTATGAATAATGAATTATGCTTGAGAGCTTATGAATGACTGTTTATAATTTAACGAGTCGGAAAAACAAATTTTGCTTTTAGCTTATTGTTACCGAAGCGAGGAATTCATGATCATGAATGCAATTTCTATTGGTCTAATGATATAAACTTTGCATTTAATTTGCCGTTTTATCAACAAAACTTCAAGGATTAGGCACCAATATACTCAACGATGTTATGGGCATCGCGTAGTGTTTAAATGCATCTTATTCAGGCTACCGTCCAATAACGGATATAAGTTTTTAATGTTTGACATTTTTACACTTCCAGACCTGATGTTGTATGATGAAGTATTAATATATACATTTGATCTGTCAGCTGTTTAGGTTGATCACAACTTTTCCATGTTTCCACCATCTTACGAAGGGGAAAATTTTCGGACTTCGAAGTTTTCATGTCGCGAACTATGAATGTGAGGCTCTCGCAAATTGTATTGACAGTCATCACTTCAACAGAACAATTTAAAAAGAAAAAAAAAATATATAAAATATATATTTTGTGTTTTAAAGAAAAAAAGATTGGTGTCCCTTGAAAAGTAAGTGTACGGCATGTGCAAACAGGATATACCCACTTCAGCCAGAACCACAAAGCAGTTTGGGTCGAGTCTTTTCTTTTAGCATATAGGATCTTAAACTCCTTGGCATCTGAAGACTCTGCTCAGTCTGATGTGATGCGCATGGTGATGTCAGTATATAGAGCACGCACATGTCATAAGGTCCATTTTCACGCGACGCTAATTAATTTTATTTCAGAAATATGCTGTTTGTAGTATTTGCAATCTAACTAACATTGATGTCTAAAGGAAAGCAGCAATCATCTGAGAAATATTCAGGTAAACTTAAGAAATAGGCAAACATAATATTCATTTTTCATTTTATTCAAAGTTACTGTACTAGGTGTTACTATGACCTGGTGACTGTTGCAGTTGAGTTTCTCATTATATATCCTTTTCAGTTGACGTTCCCGACTATTGTTTAGTGCACCCGCATAAAATATTTGCAAATATGGATAACTGCGCGAAGTATCTTAACTGCTCAGCAAAACACTCCCAGTTTCAAGCGGAATGCAAATATCCAGATTTATACTCAGAGAATACCCATCAGTGTGAAAACTTTACATCTGTTAATTGCGGGATGAGACCGGAGCCTCAGGCACCATGTGAGTAATCCACGGAAATGTAATACAGACCTGGCAATGAAAATAAAATTATTTTAGCATAAATGCAAATTATATGTAGGCAGTTTAATCTGAACTTAATGATGTTTTAAATATTTCTAGAAACCTAAAAAATCTTGTGTGTGGCAACACCGCATTTTCTAATAGCCTTTATTTAAGAACAGATCAGCTCTAGCAGTGACTTGCTGAGTAATAATTCACTGTTTGGAGGTCAGTTGTAAAGCAGATCAAATCACGAGCGCGCCGCGCTCGTGATTTACCAACTTACAACTAACCGACATAATTCAACAATTCAATGCTAGAGCTGAACTTTTTCGATTCTAACACTCAAAAATTACTGAAAAAGTATTATTTTCATTCAAATTCTCCCAACTTTTTTGCTAGCGCGCTCACGCTCCCGCCAATATTCTTAACTGTATCTAAGATAAATGTACGTTTTTTTGGTGATGCTAGAAAGAAAAAGAGACGTTACACCGTCTAACGTTTCAATACGTCACACAATTACGGCAGTAATTTTATAGGAATGTCAGCAATTAGACTCACGCATTGCGAAGCAGTAAGTTGTTGCAGAATGAAACATGAAAACTTTTCATTGCTTCTATAGGCAAACTGTGTTAGAATGATGCATAATATGCTCTGAATATTTGCTATTATTAATATGTCATGGTGTATAGTGTTTGCATTAGGACACACGTAGAAAAAAAAGCAAAACAAAGAAACAAATTTCTTAAGTCAAATATTATGTTGAATCGTTTGCGATGCAACCCTCTTTTATATTTTTCTTTATTAACAAAAAACTTTTTTCTACTTCAAAGGTCAGTATAAGCAGAATCTGTGCAAACCTGGTTCATCGAATTGTGTTGTTTGTCCAGAAAGATTGCCTAGTTGTGTAGGAAGAGGAGACGGTCCGAACGCTTTTCCAGGCAAAGCTTGGCTTCCGGCTTATGTAGAATGCTTCAGAAATAGAACAATGGGAGTGACAAAATGCCAGAAAGGATATTTTCATCCGATCCTGAATCGATGTACGGAAGCAGTAAGGATACGTAAGTTTAATGTTGCTACTGAATCAGATGCATTTTAACAATTGCAACAAAGTATTTTGTAGTTCCTTGAAATCAATAGTAAGCAACTGTTGCACTTTTGTATCGCTGATATAAGTAATAAATATATTTAAGGATATAGATGTCCCACATAACATATAGCTGCATGGGAAAATGATCATTTCTGAATTTGCTATAATAACAGTTTTTCCTTTCCCATTTTTGTGTGCCCTGGTAGAGTTGTGCTCTGTGATTCTGGCATATTTCTTGGGTTATTTTATCTACAATTAGCATGCAAGGTTCTAAAACTCTAGTATAGGTATATTTTCAATCGGTAACGGAGCTTTAATACAAGTTCGGGTTTTAAAGATACTTCTGGGATACTCTAATTCATTACTTAACCAAAACATTAGTTGTGACCCGTCATTACAGAGTTATAACCAGATGTCACAGCAAATGATTTTCATAGAGATAATGGGAAACTATCCCTACCTGGTCTAAGTGTTATTCTTTCTCATACGGCACATTACAAAATATCGAATTTTATGGATTCGTCTTAGAGGCAGACAGCATGTATACTTGAGCCGGGACAAGAGAAACCCAACAAAGTGGCATGTGCGCCCAGCAAAAACTCAGATTAGCCTGGACATCCGCTAAGTCTGATCAGACTCATTACTGTGTGATAAAATGGAAGCTTAGTGTCTAAGCTAGCTCCATGCGGACAGCGAAGACCATGATCAAACTGGACGGATGCTCAGGTTGATCTGAGTCGTCGCTTGACAAACATACCACTTTGTTGGTTAAATCGTGTCGCGGCTCACTTGATGCACAACATTTTATTTATAATGACTGCTATACTTGAGCAAGACCAACTAAAAATGAGACATTTTTACGGCGCTGATAATTGTAATTGTTAGCAACAACATCGACAGTGTATTGCGTTTTGTAATATGAAAGAATTATTCAGATTTTATTGTAAGTTTGTTTCTGCAGTTACTTTTGTCTCCATCGGTACACATGTCATTTTAGATCAATATGAATTAGAAAACAAACAACACAACATATCTATTTCCAATTTAATTAAAACACATCAAAGGGAAATAATTAAAACAACGACAAACACAAAAGGGTAGTTCCTAAATTTAAAGCTCAGTCGATGTAAAATGTAAATGATTTGATTTTCTCTTAGTTGTTTTGTTAAGACACAGTGGTGCTCCGGTTTTACAATACATTTTAAGAAAATGAATTTTACGGCTGCATGCAGAGCTTTATTTCGTGCTGCACCAACGAAAGATGCATATTCTGGTGTTCGCATTGATACGCGAGTTCCTTTACCCTACAACAGTGTCAAACTGTTTTGTTGTTTTTTCGTCTCACACAAGATACGCTCTCTAGAAATCTGGCTTACTGTCCCAGCGGTTTGACAACGCGGTTACCGAAATCTATTTCAACGTAATTATGTATGTTTTTTCATACTGTTTGTTTCAGCCGACGTACCTCATTTCTGTAAGAGCCATCCGACAGCGGTGATACCCAAAATCGACAATTGTGCCCAATTCTTCAACTGTTCTGAGACAGTAAATGGCATTGCTCCAGTCATGGAATGCACATATCCCGATTTGTTTTCCACGGTGTTAGATGGTTGTACAAGATTTACAAAGGTTCACTGTGACACGAGAGCCGAACCACAAGCTCCATGTAATTACACGTTTGTTTGATAATTAACCCGCGACAAGAGAAAAACAACAAATTGAAATGTGGGCCCAGCGAAGACTCAAATCAGCCTGGGCATTCGTCCAGCCTGATCAGAGTCTTCGCTGTGCGCATAAAAGGTAGCTAAGTGTCTAAGCTACCTTTATGCAGACAGCAATAACTCTGCATAGACTGGGCTGATACCCAGGCGGATCTGAGTCTTCGCTGGCCGCACATGCCACCGTGTTGGTTTTATCATGTCGTGGCTTATATATCTTGTCTCTTTTGGTTAAGCTTTACCTTTTGTATCATATTCATAATGAGATGTCCAGAATTATCGCAGGCGTACATTATTTCTTTAATGGTGTTCTTAGCGTTATCTTGTATGATTACCTTTCTGCCGTTCATACTGACATTAAAGAATTCGCCAGATACCTCACCTTGTTACTTTCAAATGTCCTGAAGTATATTAGGCTTAGACGAGATTTTTCATTAGAATTGACAGTCCTAGATTTGTCAAAAAAGTGTGAATATGCAGTTGATATTTTGCATGAAAGACATGACACTGGAGAAATATTCTGCTACAGAAAGCCATACTCAACTCCCGCTCCCCCCCTCGAAACAATAATATTCATTATTTGTCATGATAATGATTATTTTGGGCAGCACAAATTAAAAACTGTGTTTAGAAATATCATGTAATGACACATATTATAGCACTACGATCAGTATAAATATATATCGAGTGGTTAAACTGTTCTTAAAAATTAGTTTCAGTATAAGAATACGCCACTTCACGCTGTTTAGCACTCTTACAAAATTGTCCAACCCTTATATTCAGAACTTCCACAATAAAATGCATTAAAACAGTTTAGAGCCCGATCAGAGGTAACAGAACGGGGCATCTAGTCAGGCCTACTTTTTGCATTAAACACAACAGTTTTGGAAGAAAAATTAACATATTTAAAGCGGACATTGGAAATGAACCTTTCCAAATAATGAAGTAGAAGATAAAGTAGAATTAGGTAGAACCTACGATTCTTGATTTTGTTTTCAGGTGAATATACACAAAACCTTTGCTCTCACCACAATAGTTCATGTGCACCATGCCCAGAGCGACTACCGAGCTGTATAAGTAAATCAGACGGTACACATGCTTTCGCAGGCAGGGAATGGACGGAAAACTTTATCATATGTTACAGAAACAGGACTGTTGGGATTGACAAATGTCCGATAGGAGCCTTGTTTGATCCCAATCAAGACGGCTGTATTAGTAAACTTAATTCAAGTAAGAACTTTTCAAATAAAAATTGGTTGCAGTTGGTTCATTTCTTATGGTAATGCTTGTGCAGTTAAAAATCTTTGCAGTTATCGTTCATGTTGCAATTCCTAATGCATATTCGTTAAAAAGTAGAAACTTAAAGTATGTCATACGAAGTTCTTACAAACCATACAGAACATGTTTATAAAACTGTTAATATTTAACTATTTCTCATGTAGCTCTTCTGCCTTTCCACGAACCCTAGTTCTTTCTCATTACAATTTCAACTACAGTAAAGGATAGTCTTTCAAATGTGAGGCACGGACTATTTCCCTCCGACAATACAGGTACTAAAGCGAAATATGTTTGCGAAACGGATGCATCTGGATGAGTAAAAGCAATTAAGTATTTCACGTTTTAAAGCAATTCCCAATACAAGATATTAACTCCCTTACCTATTTAATTTCGTTTTGGATAACCATCCAATGTAATAGCAGCTTACAGACTCATCATCTGTATAAGCGAACAGGACAAACTCTTCTTAGACTGCGCAAGTTTTCTCCTAGGTATCATTACCAGCGACTTTACTCTTTTTAGTTTGATTTTAGGTGATATCCAGTCCTACTGCCGATACAATAAAAACGCTGTTATAGACCATCCGACGAATTGTGCCTTGTACTATAACTGCTCACAACCTGTCACCAAGTATGGATCTTACCTGATGGAATGTGATTATCCAGAATTATTTTCGCCGGAAAAGTATCGATGTGTACCCTATACAGAGGCTCATTGTGATGTTAAGTACAAACCAATTGCGCCCTGTAAGTCTTATGTTCTTTCTTTTATGTACCTGAAATAAAAAATCACAACAAAATATATATACAAATGAAGAAAAAATGAATGATAATAAAAAACATATGTTTGACATAAAAAATTTATTCAAAAGTACATCTAATACATATTTTCATCAGTTTGACTTACGTTGTGAACTTTGTTAAAATATATAATGTACTCGGATATGTTGTTAGTTTACAAGTGTGAGATGCCATGAAAATAGTGTAATATCAAACGCATTTGAAAATCTTTACCATCTAAAAAGGGATTGTTTTACTTTGTAAATTGCCGGTTTACAATTGGACTCCTTGTTTTCTGGATTAAGAATAAAACACGGCATGGACTCTTATCAACAATTGTAAAGAGCAGTCCGATCTACGTTTAAACTTATTTTCAGCTGTTCCGATCGATGTTCAGTTCTTTAGCATTTAAAGCAACCATGGTTTGCATGGAGACAAAATATTTAACTTTTATATGATTCAGGTGATTATCTCCAAAATCAGTGCAAGCCTAAAGAGCCAAGCTGCACGTCGTGCAACGAGAGGCATCCATCGTGCATTGGAATTGTTAA
Source organism: Ctena decussata (assembly GCA_963989385.1). Lineage (NCBI taxonomy): Eukaryota > Metazoa > Mollusca > Bivalvia > Lucinida > Lucinidae > Ctena > Ctena decussata. The sequence goes on along the minus strand of OZ022504.1, from coordinate 38,200,625 downwards.
TGGGCCACACCCTGTGCCGAGGCATGAATGGGAGGATTCTTTTATTACTTGTAAAGACAGTCGCACTGTATCCGTTGATAGATGCAAGCAAGGACAGTATTTTCATCCAGCGAAGCTAATCTGCACTGATAGAGTTGAAAATGGTTAGTTGAAAATTTTACACAATTTCGGTCCATGACCAATAGGTGAATTCTACACAAGAAGCATTTGTCTCAGTTTATAGAGGATTGCTTTTAAAGGATAGAATTCGCTCGTTTGATGTTGGACTGTTTTCCATGAAGGTAATAACAATTTAGGAAGGACTTTTTTGTCCTAGGTAGCAAACAGCAAACAAAAATGTGTTCGGCTATAAATAGATTTTAAAAATTATTCATTTATTATATTTTTCATAACTGGTTTGCCATTTCTGTTTAAAATGTTTTGATAACAAACATATTGACAAAAGCATTTGCAAGTCGGCCCATTTGTTGATGCCTCAAAAGTTTTCAGTTTATCAAAGCCTATACAAAGAAGTTAAAATGGTTTATATATAAGACTGGAATCACATAAAAATGTACTTTACACCTTACAGCACGTGCGAACGTGCAACAAGCTCTTATCAGCCGCCTGCGAGCCTTCACTTTATTCAGTTTGAAAGCTGGTTTGAGTGTTTACTCACTCTACACACACGACTGAAGGTCCAATTCTACGCGGAGCCAACTTTTGTTTACTCTGTGGACTTGCATTTTTGTTCGATTTCCAGTGACTAAGGCAAGCAAAAGAAGTTCAAGAGACGTTGTACATACGCCAAATTTATTGATCTTGCGTGACATCTTAGAGCATGCCAAAAAGTTGTGATATCAATATTTATTAACTGACATACGGGACGCCTAAGTAAATGCCTGTTGTTAAAAAGTACCGTCCGTTGAATCAAAACAAAACATGCATAGCCCGGTGTTCTTATCTGGATGTGGATGATTTCAAAGATACCCACCCGATGATAACTATATTTATTCCGTTTCGTGCACTAGTATGTTTATACTTAAGTTTCATTTACATTATAAGGGTCGTAATAAGTGTTGTTGTATCCCATTAATATTTGTTACGTCTTTCTAAAAATGTTATAAAATTAAATAATAACCGTTTTTCTTGTTCGTTTCATTGAACCATAAAACGTAAATATCAACGAGAAAATTTTCCTATCGTCCACAATGCAGATAATACAACGTACTGCTCCTCAGTGTGTTTCTTTTAAGCATCAGTTGCATTCAAGCTTGTTAAATCTTTTATAAGAGCATAAATTTTCCTATATCTTCATGCAATGAGCCTGTTTTACAGTGGACATTCCATATTATTGTCCTGTACACACAAGTGATGTACTACAAGACGAAACCAACTGTGCTAGATACTTCAATTGTTCTTCGATGAAATCAAGTCTTGGAGACTATTTGATGGAATGTGACTACCCAGACCTGTTTTCAGCTGACATTAAAAGGTGTCAAGCATTTGAAAACGTGTCTTGCCATGAGCGACTCGAACCGCAAGCTCCTTGTAAGTAGCATAGATCATTACCAGTAAGGTTACTTTTCACTTTCTTCCTCCTTTATCTTATATAAGTAGGGAATTAAATAGTTCGCAGGTAAATTCAAGTCAGATAATTCCGTTTTCAAAATATTTATCAACCGTGCCTTTGCGGCTTTATGTTGATAATACTCAAATTTAATTAACTAAAGTCGAGACTGATAAAAAATAAACAGAAACACTAAGCTTCTAACATTAAGCTGTGATTTTAACATAACGATCTAGTAAAGGCCAAACTATACCGAATGACTGGGAATGATCTGAGTGTAGTGAAAGTCAAAATGAAAGTCTGATCTTGGTATCTGCATTTCTTTGGCTTACTTGTAAATAAATATGATGTGTTGTCTCGTCTGCGACCAGCGCAAACGAGGTATAGACATTACTTTTCCAAGGCGTCATGGTTGTCGTTGGAGGCGGCGTAAACTTCACTTCGGGTTTTCTAGTTTAGCATGTTTAGCTCTGTTTTGTGACAAAAAAGGCGAGACATAGCATGAAATGAAATTCTTGTTATTCCGCAGGCCAGTATAACCAGAACCTTTGCACATCGAAACATGGATGTCAAGTTTGCCATGAACGACTTCCAAGTTGTGCAGGACTAACAGACGGAAAACACAGCCTTATCAGGCGTTTGTGGATGCCTGACTATATCGTTTGTTACAAGAATAGGACAATAGATATAACCGCCTGTTCTAGCGGGTACTTCAATCCAAGAACAAACAAATGTGAAACAGTTGTTGAATCAGGTGTGTATATTTCTGTATTATAATGTGTTTTTACGGATAGATTAGATCAAAGAATAATATGAGCCGCGACACGAGAAAACCAACAATGTGGTTGTGCGCCCAGCACAGACTCAGATCAGCCTGGGCATCCACCCAGCCTGATCAGAGTTTTCGCTGTCCGCATGGCGGTAGCTTAGACCCTTAGCTACCTTTTAAACGCTTGGTGAAGAGTCTGATCAGACTGGACGGATGCCCAGGCTGATCTGAGTCTGCGCTGGGCGCACAACCACTTTGTTGGTTTTGTCGTGTCGCGGCTCATATTTTGAAAGTTTTGTAATAACAGCATTCTTTTAGATCAGTAAAGGTTGCTTCAGTAGAAAATAATTCTGCAATCTCTACTTGTATAAACGACATCAGAAAGAAAAATCACTCTTTATCACAAAAATGGATTTTATTCTAATGCTGATCTAATGTATCCAGACTGCTGCCGTCGAAGATTGTAACGGATGTGGTTGTATGAAACAGATATGCGGCAGAGCACGTTTGTCCTTATCGTCATAATATAAATCCTTCAAGATATTGTGAAGTTGTAACAAAATTAATTAGTTAATGGTGTTTTTATTTAAATAACATCCTTAATGTGACAAATCTCATCCTCGCCCAAAGCGTCGAAACTTGTTTTTGCTTAATTTTGAACATTTTATATTTCAGTCGATGTTCCAGAGTATTGTGTAGCTTATCCCAGTGATTTAATTCCATCACAAAATAATTGTGCCGAGTACTTCAACTGTTCTAACAGCGCCACAAAGCTGGATTTTAAGCAGGAATGCAAGTATCCGGACTTGTTTTCAATCGACAGCCAACAGTGTGAAGAATTCGTGGGAGTGAATTGTATATCACGCCCGGAACCCATAGCACCATGTAAGACCTTATTTGTAATTTTTCTTAACCTTTTTGTCTTGTAACGAGAACTGTGAAAACGATATTTTTATATTAACAAAATGACGTTTGGATGTTATAAAATATATGTTGTACTCATAACCTACTCACTGATTTTAAAGAAATACAGTCCAAACGCCAAACTTAGGCATTTATTATCAGGCATTAAGATTGGAAATGACAAACAGAAGCAATTGAGCAGCTGACCAGGTACGGATACATTATTTTTGTATTTTAGTTCATAGCGTTTATTTTCTTTATGCTTATTTTAAAGGTAGTGCTAAAATCCCAACAGGTCCAAAGCATTTATGTGGCCTGCGGTTTTATAGTAGAAAAGGCGATGGTAAGGAGCTTATACAATCAATTTCCTTTTCCAACCCACGATGTCAAACGGAAAATAGTAACATGAAGTAACAACATAAGTATTGACACAATACGGGCGAATATCGAAATGAACAGCTAGGTGGTCACAAAGTTCTTCCGCTAAACATAACAATTCAAATCATGTGTTAATTTCTTTTACTGTTGATTTATCAATGTTAGTTTTGACTTACTGTTTCTTTTTTAAAGGCGAATACAAGCAGAATCTGTGTAAAGTGGCTGCATCAAATTGCCAACCATGTACCGAAAGACTTCCTTCCTGCAAAGGAATGTTTGATGGGGTGCACGTGTTTCCAAACCAAGCATGGACAAACAAATTCATAGAGTGCTATAGAAACAGGACATTGGCCGTGAAACAGTGCCAAAAACAGTCAGTCTTCCATCCAACGGAACTGAAATGCATCGAGAAAGTCCATGGGGGTACCTACTTAGTCCTGTACAATTCGACTTACCCTAACACAAGCCTCTGTACCAATAGAGAGGCTCTTTTTCCTTAAGTCGCCTTATGATAAGCATATTTGAAATAACCACACTATTTGCATGTCTTCTGATGTAAAATTACGCTTGCATGCTGACCATTTCAAACTGCAATTACTGCTTGTTTATATCTATTAGCAATTTGAAGGGCATGAAATGTATGCTGACCATTTCAAACTGCAATTACTGCTTGTTTATATCTATTAGCAATTTGAAGGGCATGAAATGTATGTAAAACGCGCAGATGCACGCACTTAAAACAATAAAAACTAAAGCACGTTATTTTAAGTAACAAAGTGACCTATCTGAAGATGAACTTTTATAATGAGCTTTCTTCATTTTCAACTCACCATGTCTGATTTTTTTATAATAAATCAAAGCGCAAACTATCATATCTTATTTGCTGGTTTCTGAGTTTGTGCTCACAAAGTACTTTTTTCGAGATTTGGTCATAGTTGCTACCGTTCAATTCTAGATATTATCATAATTTGACATTTCAGATGATTTAGTAGATTTATGCCAGTCGGTTCCAACTCGGATACTGCCACACCCGACAAACTGTGCTCAGTATTACAATTGTTCCTCACCAGCCAACAATCATCGGGTCGAATGTAAATATCCGTCTCTATATAATTCCAAAACAATGAGATGTGATACATTTACCAACGTAGATTGTGAGGAAAAGACTATACCACAGGCACCATGTAAGTTCCCGAAGTTGTTCTGATTCAGGGTTTCATTGCCCATCTTTTTACTTTCAACCTATTGTCTTATGTGCTGAAATAAAGAGTTTGAAACAGTGGCAAATCCAGATGACGGACAGCAACGTTCATAACTTGCCATATTATTTATAAACTTTTCTAAACCCCGTTTTCTCTGCATTCAGATCTCGATGGGAAACACAATAAGTACCTGTAGTTGATAATTACAGTGTTTGGAATAATGTCCTTTGTCATTAAGAGAAAACAGTTAAATAGAGATATTTTTAAAGTGTACAGTTTTGCAGCCCACTTTAAATGAGGCAGTCTTTTTCGTTTGGTAGGTGAACCCCTTCGCCAGTGAAAATTAATGATAAAATGGAAAATTTGCTGTAATCAGCGAGAGCAAATTCTTTCTTCGACGGGTAAACCCCAGTGACGATCAGAATGATATCATTTGAGGTGTCCTCTTAATAGTATGTTTGATGTTTTTTTAGATTATGGTTGAGTAACATGCACCGCCAAGGAAAAGCTGTTCGCGAACACATAACAGTCTCTGCATTGTGTTCAAATTTGTCAATGTTCATTTTAGGCGACAATAAGTCAGACTGATAGTTAATCAAAATAATTGAGAGATGAAAATAGACAGCAAAATGCTTATTTGATAGCGCTGCAGTAGCTTAAATATCGTTTGCTTCAAAGTAAAACTGAACAACCTGATTATGGCTACTCCCGCTTCTTCTTTTTGAAGGTGAATACGAACAGTTCCTCTGCAACCCTCTTGACTCAAAGTGCGAACCATGCCACGATCGTCTTCCATCCTGTATTGGATTCCAAGATGGGATGCAGGTTTTCCCAGGGAGAAGATGGCACCAGGAGTATATCGACTGCTATTTGAATCGCACTCTATCTGTCCACAAATGCGATCACAAATACCTATTCAATCCGGTTACTAAAGTGTGTGTTAAAACACTTGAAAAGAGTAAGAATTATTTCAACATCTTGTTGTAGCCATGTGCGAACAACAAATACTAAGCTCTGTCTACGTATCGGCTCTGACTGATCAGTCTCTTCTTTCCTAAACGATTCACAGATTGCAAATGTATATTTCAATGAAAGAACTTGCTCTGGGTAGACTGCAAAGATGAGCAGACAGACATGAGTCCTTCGTGTACAAGGCACTTTTTATATGATCTAAACAAGTTTGTACACAAACAATGATTTCGAAGTCTGAGTGAGAATCCTTTTATCTTCTGGTACATTGAAGCTAAACGGTCATATACGACTCTAGTCGAAAAGGTTTTCTAAACACTATAATGGCCTTTCATATACCACGATATCTTTACAGGGGATGGGTCTGTTCTTGCTTCCACAATAAGCCAATCTACAAAATACCAGCAAAACACTATTTGTCTCTCAGAAGGTTGCATTCCTGAAGCAGTGTTGTCAATGCACTGACTAATGACCTGAATTAGATATATGCGAGTCGAAATAAGTAGAACTGTTGCAAGATTGTGTTTTGTTTCTTCTTATATCTAAATGACTGAAAAGTCTGATCAACGCAACATCTTATTTTTATGAGAAATGTCCATATAGTCAGAATGATTTATATTATGCTTAAATGATTTGCGTGAAAACGTATGTCTTTATCGGAAATTCAGGTTTGAAAATTACTTACAACTGCTGGCATAAAAGTCATGAACTGTGCAATACTTTAGAAAGATGCTAGTGTTTGAGTTATGCAATGATATATCTTATTTCTAAATGGTTTGCATGAAAATGAATGATAGCCGAAAATGGCGTCACTGTTCGTAATATTTGAGTGTTGTAGAATGTAATAAATATACTGTTCACAAAAAGTAGGGGATATCAAGATATTAAAAATTGTATAAATTAGAAAAAATATCAAATCCATCTGAAACGGCAAGTGTTCATCAGACGAATATTAGATGAAACATTTTGCATTACAATTTTGATGGTATATCCTGTCACGTGATCTGCGTGTAATTCGTTTTAGACAGGGGGTCGACAACCAAATTTCACACGAATCTGCTGTGGAAACAGATCCTTTTCAGATTACACAATTTACACAGAAACACTTGCCATGATTCATTTAACAAACTGAAAATTGCTTTTACACACTGTTTCAGCAAAATAAAGAGTGCAAACAATAAACGTCCTAATTTTTCGGTGACTCGATGCACCTATACGATTTTTGTTTTCTGGTTTTCTTCCCAAAATGACCGTTTTGAAGAAGAAAAAAAATCTTTTAGCATGCAAAACTTAAAAATGCATTGAAAGGTTAACTTAGTGAAGAATTTGAATAAATTTTTGTTCGAATTTACCACATTTTTGTCCTGACCCCCCTCTCTGCAACTAACTGTATGCAGATCAAGTGACAGGATATATCGTCCAAACTTTCATGAAAAGTGTCTTAACGGATATTTATCTTATCGATACTAAGCGTATCATATGGATATCACATTTGTCCTACAGTTTGTGAACAGTATACTTAGATTGTTTTTTTTTATGTAATCTGTTTATTTTTATACCCCCGGCGTACGAAGTATTACGAGGGGTATATAGCTTTCGTCCGATGTCCGTTCGCCCGTCTGTCCTTCCGCCCGCCGTCAATCCGTAAGTTAACATTGGCGCTAAAGTTTTGCGTTAAAGTTTTTGAGATCTTATATTTTCCAAACCCTTTGATGGATTGGGTTTATATTTGGCATGGCGATAGATAATGGTCCAAAGTTTTATTATGTACCACCCCCACCCATGCCCATGACCTAAAGGTCAAGGTCACAGACTTTGATAATTCTTGTTAAAGTTACGCATTAAAGTTTTTAAGATCTCTATATCATTCAAATCCTTTGATTGATTGGGTTTATATTTGGCATGGTGATAGATAATGGTCCAAAGTTTAATTATATACCACCCCTTCCCATGCCCGTGACCTAAAGGTCAAGGTCACAGACTTCGATTATTCATGTAAAAGTGTTGCGTTAAAGTTTTTTAGATCTCTATATAATTCAAAGCCTTTGATGGATTGGGTTTCTATTTGGCATGGTGATAGACAATGGTCCAAAGTTTTAGTGTGTACCACCCCCACCCATGCCCTTGACCTAAAGATCAAGGTCACAGACTTTGATTATTCATTTTAAAGGTTTGCGTTAAAGTTTTTATAAGATCTCTATATAAGTCATACCCTTTGTTGATGTGGTCTAATGTTTGGCATGATGATAGATGTTGTTTCAAAGTTTTATTCTGTACCGTCCCCACCTATGCCTGTGACCTAGAGGTCAAGGTCACGGGCTTTTACTTTTCATGCTGAAGTTTTGTGTTAAAGATTTTAAGATATTATATCATTCAACTTCTTCATTCAGTCCAAAGTTTTATTTTGTACCACATTTCACATGCCTGTGACCTAGAGGTCAAGGTCACAGACTACGACATTTTCATATATGTTTTGTGTTTAAGGTTTAGATCTCATGTCATCCAAATCTTTTGTTTGGTTTGTTTTATTTTTGGTATGGTTATAGGTATTGGTCTAAAAATTACTCTATGTCATCCCCACACATGCCTTCACTCAAAGTAAAGGGCAAAGCCTTGCTTTTCCATGATGAAATTTTGAGATAAGTTTAATTTATTAGCTTTGATTTCACATCTTTTTCTATAGGACCTTTTGATATGTGACTTGTTCACCTCTAGCTTGCAACAGTCTTCATCATCTGGATGCTGCTGTTGACATACGGTCAAGGTCACATACTTTAACAGTTGCATCAATGTACTGTTTTATTTCAGATATCCTTCAATGGAACCTTTTTGATATATTTCTCAGTTTACTGTCAGCTTGCAGCAGATCAATTGACATCTTCTGTATGCTGCTACTGACCAAAGGACAAGGTCACAGACTTTAAAATCTGTGTCTTATATTTGTTAAAGTTTTGTGTTTAAAGTTTACTGCTATTAGGGGGTGGCACTGGCCGGGGGCATGCGTGAGCCCCCGCTCACTTGCTCTAGTTTATATTTACTTATGTTTTTGCGTCAGCGGAATTAATGAACCTTATAATCAAAAGGTATATTAAGTATAATTAGAAAAGCCAAACGTAGTAAATCTTTGAAATATAAAATTAAGAAACATCTCGTTAAATTCTTTTAAAACAGAATTTGAGCTTTACAGATAATCGTGGCCAGTCCTATCTATCTGCGGTTTATTGGTGCTTTCATTTTCTAGAAGATGTACCAGATTTCTGCAGGTCAAATCCAACAGCAGTCATGTCCGATCCTGCTGACTGCTCAAGATATTATAATTGTTCAATGATATCAGCTAATGGAGACAACAGCTTTCAGTGTGCTTATCCGGATCTCTTCTATGAACCTGACAAGAAATGCGCTGGTTTCAATCTCGTAACTTGTGGACTGAGAAACGAACCACAGGAACCATGTAAATATTTTATTTTTGACTGCAAATGTTCAAAATTTAAGAACTTAAAAGATTTGCGTTGCCACGTAGCTGTCATATGATAAATTTATTTTACGTACGGTCTATTGATAAGTTATAAATGTTAAAATCCTTTGGAAACAAGGAATCCTCCAATGAAAAGAAATCAGCAGACACAATTCATTGAATCTGTTCATGATCAGTAATAAAATGTGCGATACCGGCCACGTACCATTGCACTGGCTTAAATGGAATCCTATTTTCGGAATAACTAAATGATCCGAGAGGACTAGAAAACATAATCAGCATTATGATGAATTACGGGGAAACGTTTTACGGCCGCCACACGGCACTACCCCAGTTTCAGTCAATATATTAAATAAGTTCTGCTTAGTAGGATCATTCGGCACAAAAGAATACACCGTAGAAAAAACAGCACACTCGGTTTGACTGAGTCTGTTCATGACCAATAGTGAAATGTGCAACAACACATCTACAACTAACTTAAAAGAAACATTTTAACAGTGGGCAATCATTAAGTCTGAGATCCGACTCACCGGTAGGAATTTAAGTATTTTGTTGTCGTTTCCCGCTATCCCTTACAAGTATTCTTAAAACCTAAGTTTCAGCATCAGTACGTCTTCGCTGTGTGTCCACATTGTTGGACAAGTCAGTATTTCAGCTGAAGAACGTTTTGATAAGCCATTTAGCAGAGACGTAGCAGAATATTCAAATAATTCTAGTTTACATCGAAAAATGCTTTCGTTTGGAGTTTATTACAAAACGGCTGACATTGTACCCGAATATTTTCAGGCATGTATGAAACTAACATCTGCAAGAGAGGTAACACAATGTGTATACCATGCAGGGAGCGTCTGCCAAGTTGTGTCAGTTTACCAAATGGTAACAATGCCATACCAGGACAGCTTTGGTCCGCAAACTATATCGTCTGTCTTCAAAATAGAACTGTAGATGTAAAGAAATGTAAAGTGGGATTCTTTGATCCAAATACAAGAATGTGCAGTAACACGTTTGATCCAAGTAAGACATATATTTGAACTATGTTATTTCCCAGTTTGTACCTTGAATACATTTCCCTTTTACAAACACTAACAACAGTTTTTTTACTGTTACAGAATATTATTGACTCACTTACCTAAGGGGATATCGCACCGGCAAAAGACGATAAATAACTCAAAACAATTACGTTATAATCGGTTACCATGACAAAAAATAAAAACAAATGCATATGATGTATTAGTCATAGTAAATGGGAACTATTTATTTGTACCATTGCTAGAAGTTGTAGGACATTGAAAACACTAGGCGTCTATTTTTCAGTTAATCTGTTCTTCTATACGTTGCCTGCAATAAACTAAATCTTTTGAAACAAAACAGACAAATTCACATAGGGTAAAAAGGGGACGTTGGCAAAGAAAAATAACTTTGAATAACTGGTTTATCTTTCCTTGATTTATTCTTAATATCAGGATATATAAGTATTTTACCTGTTTAAACAATTTCTAACATTGCATATTTATAGGTTATTGAATTTATATGGTGAAATATTCGGCAGGAGTTCATATGGCGAAGGACAGGCAGTTTGTGAGTGCGTCTCCTCCGGATGAACGAGTGCCAAATATTACACAATATAAATTCAATAATCTTTTCATTATATACCTTTGATATTAATCTGCTGGTTTCATCAGTGCTTTCTATGTACGGGATCAAAACATTGTATCGGTACATCAATCACGGACTGCTTGAAATGTGAAATTGCGTTTTGCCATCTGGTGTCTTTATACATGTTCAAAGCAACGCCCTATGGCGCAAATGTGAAAATGACGTCAGTAGACAAACAGTTGAAGTTAACAAGACTTGTGCCCCATTTTTCAGTCTTACTATCTGCAGCTCTTCCTTACTATCGCAGAATATATGTTTACAAAGTGACAGATCAAAGGCAAATCATTTTGAATTGTCTATTATGTAAATTATACAGCAAAATTGCCACTGATGTCAAAATTTTACTCGTTGTTGTAATTACTATCGACGAGAAAAAGGCTGCCAAACTTTTCTCTTCTGAAAACAAAAGTAGTTCTTGCAACGGTTACTCCAATGTAAAGTGTATGGGGATCGTTTTAGGTTTTTAATAAATACATTTACACAAACAATGTGTCGAGTACAGCAGCGAAGAGTCTACCTTAACAGCATCATGATTTAATTGCTTTTCAGTCATAAAGGGCATTTTAAAAATGTTGTATTTCATGGCAAGGCTATACTTTCTCATTCCTTGGGATACGTAAATAAAACTATAGTTTTGCATTCACCTTAATCTAGCAGCATGTCTTTAACAGGACAGACAACTCTTAACTCTTAATTCTCACATCTGGCCTTGGTGATCTTTCTTATCCAAGCTATTGAATATATTGTGCATTCATTGTAATTAGTTTAAACATATTTATTGTAGATGAACGATGCATGATTACAATATAAACATGAAACAAACAATGGGATCAGAACGGAAGCATGAATGCTTATTTTGTGTTTCTCATGTATTCATTGTGATTAGGTAAAATGCTCGTAATAAGAAAAAATAATTCTCAGTCTCCTATATATGAGTAACTTGCCCTTGACAAATTTCCTAACCAAGCTTTAGCTCATAAAGCTTTTTGAAAATATTCATGTAATTTCCATCATGATCTTGCCATTATAAGAATTGTCTTTATTTAACTCGATTGCGGCTGTTTAAGGCCCAGGTCTGTTAACATTTCAAAATGATAATAATAGAAAATAAATGAATGATATCCCCTACCAGACGGGGATATATCACAAACCCCTGGTAGAGGGGCACATTGCTTCGGTGTGGATCATTCCGGCATATGCTTCGGAGGTAAGTCCTGTCTGCACTGTACTTTCTGTATGGAATTTTTATGGATTTTAAGTAAACTTGCATAGTTATGTTAGTAAGAGACAGAGTTGGATACCGCCAAATAAAATAAATACCGAAACTATTATGAAAGCAAATATCCAATGCGATATTGAACCACACTTCGACCTTCAGATAAGCATAACATTGAAGGAAGTCTTATAAAACTACTAACATTTAATGTAAAAATGCTACATTTCCGACTTGCTTAGACGCTCATTAACGAAAAATGGATTTTTTGACAAGCTAGATGCAGAGATTACGCTTTAAATTCTGAAGTTGCATATAAACATACAAATTTTTGTTTACTTATATATTTTATTAACTGTCTATTAATGTGCCTCAAAGTATTGATACTGGCCATAAGAATCTTTGCACTTTATTATCAGAGTTAATATCCTGATAGATCGATGCACAAACTATATCGATTCAGCTCTAGAAGAAAAGTATAAACCATTGTTTAGATTCCCATTTACAAGGTCAGATGAGTATTCCGACAAAAATCCGCAAAAAAGCTTGTTGCACAATATATTTTGAAGAGATAGCTGGATTTTAACCAATCATGCATAAACATACTGGCAGAAAAGCATTTGGTTCGTTGACCTTGACCTCATTTCAAAGGTCACACGAGATTTTCGAAAGTTTAAATGGCTTTACTTTACCCTCCCCCATTATAATAAGATACGATTCGTTCTAAACCGTCACAGTGTTTTTGTAGGTCAACGCGCCAGAACTGATAAGATTTTGGTAATCTTATCCTCATTTATAAGGTTACCGGACGACCTAGACTATTGAAAAATAGCCTGTGTGATCTACATCCTCCGATTGTATTGTTGGATTTATGCCAAGCTAGAATGAAAGCCTCGACGCAAAAAAGCGAACTGATCAGATCTTGGTAACCTTGACCCATTTTTAAGATTACAGAGGGACTTTCATATGGTGGGGTAACTTTTCCTCTTCCTTACACTTACCCATGCACCTGAAGGTGGAGATTTGTACAGCTTGCAAGAATATATCATTTAGACAAGCAAATCCCTCGATAAGTCATCGTGACATGGGTCCTACTTACATTGTCACAGGAAAATCCTACCGTCTAAAAAAGGATATCACTTGACCCATTGGATGTATTTTTACCAAACGAGTATACGTATATATATTTGGAACAGCCGAAACTCATATATGGTCTTGGTTACCTTACCCACATTCTCAAGGAAATTAGTAGATTTTAGTTAAAAGAATGTATCTCTTTAAGCTGTCGATCAGTGTTCACAAAATACGTATGAATATTCTGGGACAAGATAAAGTTCTTGTCATAATTTACTGACATTCATCTCATTTTCAAGGTAATATGCCGGGCCGGGTAGCGCAATCGGTAGGGCGCCTGACTCGTAAGTCAGAGGTCCTGGGTTCGAATCCCGGTCTGGCCACATACTTTCGTTTCTCCTTCCGCTGATTCAAGAAGGGCAGTTGTCAGTTACTGGCGAAAGTATGTGCACTTAGTACTGGTTAGCCGCTTAGGAGGTCTAAGCCTGCCCAGGAATAGTGTGGTTATGTTAACTGACCGTCCCGACATGACCTTAGTTGTTTACCGTGGACGTTAAGCATCAAATCAACCAACCAAATCAAGGTAATATGAAATAAAAGGTACGCTTCGTAGTTTGACATGTCAACATAGCAGCATTTGTGAAATGACATTTCTAGAAAAGCGATACTGGTGTTGGCTGGGAGAGAAGGGCGGCGGGGTGTACATCTGTTTAATCTGTAAACATGTCTTGTTCTATATTGACATTCACGGGAAAAATGATCCGGATTATTATTATTTGTTTTTATTTCAGAAAACATTGTCCAGCTGTGCAAGGCAAACCCCAAGAAAATCTTTATGCACGATACTAATTGCGCACAGTATTTCAACTGTTCCAAATCTGACACCAATCTCGAACACTACTTAATTGAATGTCCGTACCCAATGTTATTTGATCATGGTCTACAGAGATGTCGGTCATTCTCCGAGGTAGAATGTGGCATGAGAAAAGAGCCACAAGCACCATGTTAGTATAATGTCAATTGCTTTTTCAATAAAAATTACTTCATTTGGCAAATTTCGTATCTCGGTGTAATAACGATAAATGTGTTCAAGAAGTGAAAAGAGTGTAACCGTTGGAAACACACTGTGAAAGAATGTGAATCAATGTCGCTGCAATGTTCATAAAGATTGATTCAACATTGTAAACATGGTTGATGGTCATGATTATATGCTTACATTAAATTTAAATATCTCCAAAATGTGGTATTTGTGAGTCAATATGAGCCGCGACACGAGAAAACCAACAAAGTGGTTGTGCGCCCAGCGCAGAGACAGATCAATCAGCCTGGTCATCTTACCCAGTATGATCAGACTCTTTGGTAAGCACTTAAAGGGTAGCTACGGGTCTAAGCTACCTCCATGCGGACAGCGAAGACTCTGATCAGACTGGGCGGACTGAGTCTGCGCTGGGCGTACAACCACTTTGTTGGTTTTCTCGTGTCGCAGCTCATATATTGAATTTTGCGAATATCAGCAAAATAACCCGGCAGGCACATAGCGTTGATTGCACGTTGAACGAATTTAATTCAGCATCATGATGTTGAATGAATCTTGACGTTGAATAAACTTTGATTCAATGTAGACTCAACGTTGTGTGCCGAGTGGAAAAAATCTTATAATTAGAGGAACAATATTTGTTTGCTATTCTTGAATCTATTGTTAATGAACATTAGTAGAATTATAAATGTATAATCGCCAACATTGTTCCCTTTTTATGTGTTAGTCGATTTCATTGGGTTTAGATATACAGAGTGTTATTGTAGCAATTACCTTTTCAGCATTTAAAAAAGGATTATTGATTATAAAAACGCATAATAAACAACCAAGATTGAAATATTATTGACTTGAAATAAATTCAAATTTATCGATTCGTTTAGTATCGCTTTATGAAATATTAAAGAAATTGCAGACAGCTGAAGTTTACAACATTCCGCCATTTTTCCTTTGTATATTTGTCATTTGATTTATCTTGAGACCGACCAGCTTTTATAAAACTTTTTACTCTTTGTTTTAGGCGATTACTTCCAGAACAAGTGTACAGCAGGAAATAAGTCTTGCCAGGCATGTCCATTGCGACTGCCGAGCTGTGTTGGACTGCCGGACGGGGCAAACAGCATAACATTAACACCATGGTCAAAATATTATATAATTTGTTCGAATAACAGAACCATTAAGACGGATGCATGCCGGACTGGTTTCTTTGATCCTAAAAGGAGATTATGTACTACAGAAGTTTATACAGGTATGTCAGGAATGTGTTTGTCTCCATCGTTTTCATTGAATGGCGATAATATTCTACATGTTATCTTTGTCCTTAAAGCAGTTTCATACAGTATAGATGTAGTCAAACAAAACTGAACAAAAATAAGAAAGATTTAGGTCAGCAAATCCTTACAAAACCGTATGATTATGAAATAGATGTTCTATTCCAGTTTATTACACTGAAGGCAATTCAAAGCACTTATGAATTCCATTTCCATTTTCAATTCCGTTTTAAATGAATCTGAATATGTTATGTAGGGTATTAGTGATAGTGCTAAATGTAAGACAATTCTTTACATTCATTCGCATTATTTGGAATTGTCGTTCCAGTAAGACAGAGTCCGAGGATATAAAACTGGAATATAATCGCAAACTCAAAAGAAAGCACAATGATTGGCTGCTTTCGAGCATGTGCTCGGAAGCAGCCAATCATTGAGCTCGTCGGCAGCCAATCAGCGTTCTTTATTTTGAGTTTGAAAATAAACTCAAGTTTTATAACTCCGGGCCAGGATGTACTCGGAAGGAGATAAATTGTTGTCTGTCTAAGGTTTCTTATCAATATTTATTTTAAATTAATGGGGTTCAGACACGTTGAGGATGAAAAATGTGCATCTGTCTGTCGCACTAAATTTGGTATTGCCACTAGTATATCAGATTTATAGTCTACAGATAAAATATGTATATTTTGCTTGGGTATTGAACTAGATATGCAGACAAAAATAAATACCTCCTATGTTTAATTTTATACAGGTACATTGGTTTGTAAAACTATCTAAAAACTGGGCATACCATTATCCATATCTCTCTGTTAATGAGCATTTTCCTTTCCTTTCCGTTGCACTATTCCGCTGATTAAATGCTCTTTATTGCTTGCTGTATTCTCCTAAAATATGCAGACAAAGACTAGGCAATTTTATGATTGATTTTATACAAGTACATTTTAATGGGGGACAGTTTTATAAAACTAAGGGGAAACAGGGCAAACCATTTTCCATACTCATCTGGTATGGACTCGTTCATATGCTGTGAACTATTTCGCCATTCATTGTATTTCAAATGTATAGGTTTAATTTGTTTTATTTTAATTTTCTAGTTGACGTGCCTGAATTTTGTCAAGCGAATCCCAAAGCGGTCTTGCATGACACGAGGAGCTGTGGAAAGTACATAAATTGTTCTGCTCCTGTTGGACATCAATTTTCTGAATGCACGTACCCACAACTGTTTTCGGAAGCCTCAAAGAGTTGCAATAATTTCACTTCTGTGTTTTGTGGAAAGCGACCAGAACCACAAGCTCCATGTAAGAAAATAATTAAGTCGCTATGCCTATTTATGGTTATGGAAACACCATTGTCAAACACATGCTAGTGCTACCTCGCAGTCTATCACACTATACTATGTTCGCAGACACACAATTCCATTAGAAGGTATGCAGGAATAAGCAGGCCTCTGCACAAATACAGTGATATAAACACTGACATGTCTTTGTGGTTCACGTTTCAGCCAATGTCCCAGTAACGTAAACAGAATCATATATAGGACTATGTGCCGCCTGCCTTCGGGGCCGGCGAAATAAATCGGCTGCTTGGTGCCTCTGCTGTTGCACACCAACTTAATGTTTCCTCAGGTCAGATAAAAGTTCTATAAATTCGGAGGCAACATCTCGACATGACTGAAATATTATTACTTGGACTTTAATCCCCAACCCAAGAACATATAGAACAATATGCCATAACGTAAAAATATATTTTTCTTCTATACGCAAAAAATATATTTGCCTTAATGTTAAATAAATCTTATACTATTTTAGAAACAGGAGTGCAAAAACTCATACTAATAAAGTAAACTAAGCTAAAAGGAAGAACAGGTAAAAACTAAATGACAGTCATACTGTACATACAAGAAATATCTTCAAATGGAACGCCATTGTGTTACAAATACATAAAAGTAAATAGGCCTATATCCCATCGATAGGATTCATTTCAGAGGTGAGTCATGGTCAAATGGTAAGAGTGACTCTGTTATGGTGCAAACAGTTGCAGGGAGAGAGGGATGAGGCAGCAAAATGAAAGGGTGGCTCTGGATACAATGGGTCGCAATTCACACTGCTCCAAGAGCCAATAGGCTACAGGAAACCTTAACGTTTTTTTTTTGTGCCCTCAACGAAAAAGGCAAAAAGGCCCAGCCACAGTCCCTTCTATGTAAATGCTAAGAATTAACTACAATAGAATTATAATGCATACAAGCCTTTGCAAAACCTTACGATTACCTTAAGTCATTGTTGTTTTTAATTTCAGGTGAGTATGATCAGAACCTTTGTCGGCCAGCCAACATTTCTTGTGAGCCATGCATTGAAAGACTACCAAGTTGTAGAGGTTCAGCAGATGGTCTTAATTCCGTCCCTGGTCGACTGTGGTCTCCGATATATGTGGAGTGCTTTGTTAATAGGACAATAACGGTTAATAACTGTGTAGCTGGTTTATTTGATCCACATCGAAGAAAGTGTACATCCCTAGTTGATCCAGGTTAGTATACTGTCTCAGTGAAAAAACCTTAATATCACACATCCCCCAGTATGTTTTCCACCTTTCTCCTTTGCATGTCCTTTGTGTGATTCTTGTGTGTCTGTACTTTGCGTTGATAACATTTGAGCCCCGACAAGACAAAACCAACAAAGTGGCATGTGTCCTCAAACGAAGACTCAGATCAACTTGGGCATCCGCCCAGTCTGAGCAGACTCTTCTCTGTGCGCTTAAACGGTAGCTAAGGGTCTAAGCTAGCTCCATGCCTAGAATGAAGACTGATCAGACTGATCGGATGCCTTGGCTGATCTGAGTCTTCACTTGGCGCACATACCACTTTGTTGTTTTTTTATGTCGCGGCTCATTTCATTTTAAGTTTCATTGTAATTTCTTCTTCTTATGAAAGGCAACACCAAAATCATGTTTTTTTCGGGTAATTGTAGTACTGTACTAACTTAGAGGTCCATAATTTGGTGTAATTGGGCAAAGTGTTCTTTGGACAAGGACTAAAACACAGCAGTCCAATAAAAATCCTACGAAAAGCGCATCAATGCGGTTAAAACTTAAGGCTGTTTAAATACCATGGACCCCAAATCATAATGTCGCTGAATAAGCTTTGAATGGTTTGATCCTCTGGAGGCAGGAAACATCCAAATAAATGGAAATACCAAACTCGGTTTACTTGAATCTGTTTATGACCAGTACTGAAATGTGCAACACCGGTCATGCACCCTAGCTCTGGCTAAATCGGAACTTTCTTTTCAAAATGACTCTGATCCCAAAGGACCAGAAAATTTAATTTGCACTAAATAGATATAACACACCTAAAACACAAGTTTGTTGATATCATCTGGAACTTTTAGACTAAAACTTCAAGTGACAGTCATTTTGTTTTTAAAAAATCATTTTCAGTGCAATTGCCAAAGAATTTAAACAAATAAAATTATGAATAAAATTTTCTTTACTACTTTATAAATAACATTTCACAGAATATAATTATATGTTATGTCTACCTCACCAAAGCGTGTTTAAAATGTATAGATAGCTCAGGAGTTTTTTTTAGGTCTGTATACAAGTTAGATCTGCCTCTAACACAGAACAAAACATAATTGAGCCGCGACACAAAAAAATGTCAAAATGGAATGTTCGCACGGCGAAGACTCCGCATCCGCACAGTCTGGTCAAAGTTTTTGCTGTCCGCATGGAGGTAACTAAGACCTTAGCTACCCTTTTAGCGCATAGCGAAGACTCCGATCAAATTGAGCGGATGTCAAGGCTGATCTGAGTATTTGATTGGCGCACCTGCCAATTTGTTGGTTTTGTTGTGTCGCGACTCACATAAATTTGCATGTTAGTCTTCTTCCTCCACATTCTTTGGATTCATTTGGCGACAGGCGATTGAAATTCTTAAATGAATCATCTGTGTTAAATTGTACAGATTTTTATATTCAATATTAATTGTCATAAAGATATCACATCTAAAACTTGAAATCTTGAAGCAGTAGAGAATATAATGTTTTCGATCTTGAATATTGAACGGGGGCGGTATAGGTAGGGGGAAGTTTTACTTTTATACCTCGAATAAAATCCAGAATAAACAAAGACTGCTTTTGCTTTACATGGAACTAGAGAACAGCTTATATGTATCTTACTGTATTACAACAGAGTCCCTAAGCTCTGCAATTGTACCAAGACTCAGTTCTTTTATGCCAGCTTTAACATATGCAAACATATTTTTTAGCTTTAAATTTGTGACATATACTTTGCTTTCGTTTTTAGATCAAGTAGATGAAATTTGTACATCAAACCCTACTGCTGTGTTTGCTGATCCGACGAACTGTGCACATTATTTCAACTGCAGCTTGCGGACTTCAGTCGACAAATATCACGGAGAATGCTCCTATCCAGAACTATTTTCAGTAGAAAAGGAAAGATGCTCAGACTTCACTGTGTCATGCGGGCGCAGATATGAACCAAGAGCGCCCTGTAAGTCAGCAGTTTATAAGAACATTTTGAATGAAATTCTTATGGTAATATGACGGAAACACAAATGTTACTATAGCACCTAGAAGCTATTTAGTTTTCAGAACAGAGCGCTTTTGTTAAATTATGGTGTTGCTGTGGATTTCAACTGAATTTTGTGACTTTAGAATAAGATATTCTTAATTATCCATATTTGTTCAAAACTCTGAAAGTTCAAGTCTTTGTTTTCTTAAGAGTAGGTAAAGGCAATATGGCTCATTTAGGAAAACTGTTTTTTCCCTTGACCTTTTTACCACAATTTTTTTTCCACTCCATAACATATATAGAAGTTAGAATAGGCCAATGATATTTCACAGTTAGGTAGAACTGATCATGAAAATATGTCACACTTATTAAAACAGCACTTGAATTTATAGTTAATTGGTAATTAACCCTTGGTTTTATTAGCTATTTCATGTCGGCACTTTGGAGTTGCATATTTTCTCCATAAATTAAATACTTCTTTGAGTATTTTCACGATTCTTTACAGTTATATAAAGGAGGCCTTGATAATGCCACAAAAAGTGGCTTTATTGCTTTATTGATAGCTGAGTTATTGTCTCTTGATGATTTTGGGCAGCGTCAAAATCCATTTTGTGAATTTTCGGCCTGCTGCATAATAATTTGAATATTCTTATACCTAACAGAATATTGATGATCACGCTATGATATCCTCTCAGTGACCATAACTGTCTGTGCTCCGTCACGTTCTCTAGTCCCGAGCCTCTACGCCCCTCCCGGACACCTCCTACCATTCTTGATTTGTATTGGAGTTCGTTGTCAAAATTCACTTAGTAGGGAGCTCAAAATTAGTTGTAGGGCTTGCACCTTAGAAGCTATTCGCACATAATTATTTCATTTTGAAATGTTGATTGTATCATATGTTATGCACTTTGTGGATGGTTGCTGTTTGTGATTCCACGTCTTAAGGCATTTTGCATAATTTGTGGTCAATCTAGATAATCATGTATCTGTTTAACAGTCATTGTTGATATGGAGCATAACAGAATGACAAAACCAGTGCTACGTACGTATATGATTTGAAGTGATCCCTGTTAACGTGGGCCGAAGCTGTCTTCGGCACGGGGGATTTGGCATGTCCTCTGACTGCTCTTTTTGTGGCACAGAATATAAATATCACATCAATAGACACATTTCCAACCGGACGATATCTGACTAAAAATATTTAATATTATTATATGACCAAGATGTAACACACAATTTCATTGGTTAATTTGACGTCACGTGCCGGTCAATATTTTGTGATATTCACCGGCCAGTCAGTGAATATTACTTTTACGCTGACGTCATTGTATTTTCGTGACGTAACGTCTGATGTACCTTAATGTTAATGGCGTAACGTCGCGAGATAATACCATGTAGTACTACTTACCTCGTATTAAAGGATACCGTATTTAGAATTATCATATAATAAAACAATTGTTGACCTTTATTTCGGTGAATATGCAGTTTTATTGACCTGCAAACATAACATATTGACCTCCGCTTCGCGTCGGTCAATATGTTGTTTGCAGGTCAATAAAACTGCATATTCACCTCAACAAAGGTCAATAATTGTATAATATGTAATGATACTGAATCAGTTTTTTTTTTACATTATCGAATTGATCACATGTTTATAGTGCTTAGATTGACTGATGTTGCTATCGGGGATATAAGTATCTTATATTCTAGCATAACAGTCAGATTTTAGTCCCCATCCAGTAATGTTTTATCTCAATCAAAGAACTTGCATACCGGAAACAGCCTAAGATACACTAGTTCTTATGTCTTACAGGTGAATATAAACAAAACCTTTGCAAGACATCCCCGTGTATACCTTGCTCAGACCGAATGCCGAGTTGTGTTGGTTCCGCCGATGGTTTAAATGACATAAAATGGCATAAGTGGACAGACCGCTACGTAAACTGCTTCAAAAATAGAACAGTATCCGTTGAGAGGTGTGATGAAGGGATATTTGATCCGATATCGAGACGGTGCGAGATTTATATATCCAAAGGTAATATATCTTGTAAGCATAAATTATAGCAAGGACAACCTGTCCTAAAATCAACATGTGAGCCGATCTAAGAGACGCTATCAACAGGCAGACAAAGTCGCAATTCAGATCAGCTTGCAAGTCTATACTGATGATAGTCTTAAATTTTAAACGAAAGTAATTCCTATTAGTCCACTTTCCTCAGACTATGTCATTAGCATGCCCCACACATGTTGGATACTGTATACAGATTTAATTTAGTCGATTTCATCATATGTTTAAATTAAGATTTATTTACTAACCCACACTAACACTTTTGAACCAGCTGAATTCATCTCATGCCAGTTTGGGTTTCATATTGTATTGTCGTTATAATGTTTGATTGTTATTTGATTCGGCAACTTTTCAGCAATCATTTTAATTTTTTATAACTTTGCAGTGTGTACACTTTTACTTTGAATTGATACAAACTGAAATAAAGTGTATATGGTTTCATGATTAACACCACTGAAACTAGCTTACAGGTATTATACCTAAATGAACTCAGTTTCAATCGCCTTTTATTGTTTTCTTAGGTCATATCACAGATTTCTGCAAAACACATCAAACTGAGGTGGTGCCCAACGGAGACAATGCTGCTCAGTACTTCAACTGTTCTAAGTCCACCAGTCACATTGGGCCGTCTTATCTTCATGAGTGTCCTTATCCAGATCTATTTGACGCAAAGGGACTTACTTGTGTAAACTTTACGCAAGTGCATGTTGACAAGAGACCTGTTCCGATGGCACCATGTGAGTTGTGTTCTAAATAGTGGATTAAATCTTAAAAACAACAATCATTCATTTTCCTTGCATTTCTCATCATGATTACCAACGCATTGTAACAACAAGGGTACACTAGCTTACATCTGTCCGTCCATCCATCCGTCCTCATGTTTTCCATTCGATCTTCCGTCCATCTTTCAGTAATACGGCAACCCGTTTTGTCCATGTTTTCATAAATTTTTTTCCCACAAGCTAGACTGTTCACATGTATAATACAGGTGAAGACACATTCTTGCATCATGATATTGGAGACTTTATTTTTCCGTTTACTTGTCTGTTTCCTTTCTACTCATGATTTGAGTAACGAAAGTTTTCAAAACATATTTCTTAGCAACTTTGTGAGGTAGAATTTTTAATTTCGGTACACTGATTGACAATGAGGTTTGCATCGTGCAGCCGAGAACAAACCTTTGCCTTTCATTCTTTTGTTGTTTCTCTCCAAGCTTTCAACAATGGATTAATCTTCACATATTAAACCAAAATGCTCTAGGTAGAATGTTCATATTGGGCTTACAGGTTGACAGTGCATTATTATAAGGTTGGATAAAGAACGAACACTTTCGTCTCTGTTCTTATTTTGCTTTATACAGTATTCTTTCTCTCCAATCTTTCAGCAATGAAACAGTTATTTCAGATTTCGTAACAATTGTTTAAGAAAAATGTTCATGTCCTCTGCCGAGGTTGACGCCAACGTTTGTGTCTTTCAAATTAAGAGTCATTCCTTTTTACTGTCCATGAGGTTGTTGAGGTTCTATGAGAATAGAAAACCGTTTACTTCTTCATATTCAGATAAAACAAATGAAGACATTGCATTTTTGGAAAAGCAGGATGCACTGTGATTCGTGTGTGTCTTTTTCTACTTTCGCGTCTCCGTCCCAATATCTGAATTGGCATATATGTATTTCAAGATATGTTTGGGTTAAGTTCAATGGAGAAAAAAAACTTTTCACATTTCGAATTTGTGTCGAAGTGGAATTTATATATACTCAACATTAATTCTTATGTCAGAAAATTAGACATAGAGAATCTTAAAGCGATGTTCGCTTATTTACACATAGTTCCGGTTTTCTGTTTTCGCTACAATAAGTCTAGAATATAACCTTTTGAATTTCTTTTATTTTCTGAAATATAAATAAATAAACTGAACCCATGTCAAAATAGTTCTTCTACTTATACCCGTGGCACCTTTTGACGTTTTGTCCAGCAAACGCGGCTTAAGAATATATGGGTAGACCTCTATGTTTTCCCATCTTTTTTACAAAAGAAATTTCCTGTTTGCTTCCCGGTGAAACCTAGCCTTCCAAAAAGGGTCTACTAATCAAGGACAGATAATGCTCTTAAAGGAGCAAATTCGTTTTTAGAATGACCTCTATCAAGAAGGCAGGCAAAAATAATGTACCCATGCAAGTTAAATATTCAAGCTAGTCTTTTGTATATAGTGTATCCTATTATTATACCTCTTTACCAGGTGACTATTTTGAGAATCTCTGTAAAGCAAGTGATGGTCAAGGTTGTCTTCCGTGCAGGCAAAGGCTGTTTAGTTGTGTTGGCCTTCCGGATGGAGATAATGCTATTGAAGGGAAGGCTTGGGAGTCATATTACATTCACTGCTTTAGGAACAGAACCCTGTCTACGAAACAGTGTATTAAAGGCGACTTTAATCCCATAAATCGAACCTGTGTTCCTGAATCTCGAACAGGTACAAATATTACTAATACCAAGAATGGTGAAACAGAATTGTAGCTTACAACGAGAAATGCATGTGTAGTATATCATGGTTTGAGCCTCGACACGAGAAAACGAGCAAAGTTGCTTGTACTCCCAGCAAATGTTCAAGTCAACCTGGGCATCATCGAGTCTGATCAGAGTCTTTACTGTGGGCATGGAGCTAGTTTAGTCCCTTAACTATCCTTTAAGCGCATTGCAAAAACTCTGACCAGACTGGACGGATGCCCAGGTTGATCTGAGTTTTCGCTTGGCGCACATGCCACTGTGTTGGTTTTAACGTTTCTCGGCTCATTTCAGTCTCAAATCTAAGCTGATGTGCTTTAAAGTGTATAGCATGCGGCCGGATCAAAGATTGCAAGGACAGCTGTATATACTAAGGCATGTTACCTTTGCCTAAAGACATTTATCATTTAATACGACGTCGTGTTAATGTGATTTTAACGCCAGTATCGCCTACACCTTTGCATTCAAAACCGTCTCATTTCTTATAAAGATGAGTCACACATATGATATTTGGCACACATGTGTATGCTATACATGACCTTTTTATGGTCAAATTTTATTAACCTTGCTTAGTTAATAAACTAGTTATGACGGCGTTTGCAAGATTTCTTGGATGACTCTCGTATTAGTTAATTGTTCCTGCATGGTCCTTTTTTGTATAATTGCCTAAAAGTGTATGAGATTGGTAATTTCACAGGACTATTTTGTGAAAAGGATTATAGTTCTCAATAACCAAGAGTAGTTTTGCTTTAAGGCGAATATATACACCTCCATATTTTCGTGTGTTTTTTTCAAGGAAGAGATGCATTTTTGGCTTAGATAACCAAAGGCTTCTCTGTAGTAACAACCCATTTAAGATAGGTCTGCTCTAAACGTTTTGCTCATATAAGAGCAGAGGTTTTCCATGATATGAAGTGTAAGACTAGTTGGATGAGCGGAGGTTGAGGAGAGCCGAAATAAAAAAGTGTAGAGTTGCTTCTCCTAAAATTGTATCCACTGAATATCCAATACGTTATTCGAATAGTTAAGATCAGTATACTTAAACGTTGTCACATATACATTGTGCTCATATCTAAATGTAGAAAGCTGCAAATGATTTTAAACGTTGTTACATGTGCTCATATCTGAATTTAGCAAACTGCAAATGATGCTGGACTGTTTTAGATATATTTCATACTCATTTTAGATTCTATGACGGATCTTTGCAAACAAGACCCAAGCCAACTTATTCTTCATGAAGCTAGCTGTTCTTTGTATTACAATTGTTCAGTCACAGAAAACAAATTTGGACCACTACTTCCTATTCAGCTCAGGGTAAGACAATTATTAAACGCAGATTTATCAAGCTTACACTGGGGTTACGGAGCAGTTTAAATCGTACTTAATACAATTATAACTCCATTTGTGTGGCTGAAAATAAATTTTCTATACGGATCTTACTGCCGTTTACCTCTTTTGCGAACAACATTATAATGGGAACTGTTGCTTCCTACTTATACTCTGCTATGAGCCGAGGCACAACAAAACCAATAAAGTGGCATGTGCGCTCAGCGAAGACTCAGATCAGCCTGGGCATCCGCCCAGCCTGATCAGAGTCTTAACTGTGCGCTTCAAGGGTAGCTAAAGGTCTAAGCTAGCTTGATGCGGACAGCGAAGACTTTAATCAAACTGGGCGGATGCTCAGGCTGATCTGAGTCTTCACTGGGTGCACACGCCATTTTGTTGGTTTTGTCTTATCGCGGCTCAATTATAATGCGAGATACGTCTGTAGCCCGCCCTTGTTGAAATAAATGTTAACTTACACAAGATCAATCTGCATGCATATACGGTCCAAACATGGCGTATACATTTCGCTAAAGAAAACAGTATCCAGCTGATGTGTGAGTTGATATTTATCGAACCATGACTGCAATGCAAATTCGAGGACCCCTTTGTTCGAAGTTAATTTTTTGACAAGTTAAGTCATACCATAAACGCTGTTGGTCGTATCGTAATTTGTTGTTCTTTTCGAACCAAGAAACGAAATGGACATATGTTTGCAAGCTTTATTTTCAATGATTTTCAGAGTCTACTGGCAAAATGGCAAAATAGGTTTGAGCTTGCTTAAAATTTGGTTGTTTGTAGATAGATAGTTTTTTACAGGAATGTCCATATCCAGAGCTATTTTCAACAGACTACAAAAGATGTATGGACTTTCAATCTGTACGATGTGGTGACAGAAACGAAGTTCAGGCCCCCTGTAAGTATAATTACCATACTTGAGCGTCAGAAAACGTACAGCTATTATTTTAGTATATTAGCTATATATTCATTCTGTCGATAACACAGTTTGACATTATTCCAGTTAGGTGGTTCTGTGGGGGAGGGGAAGGTGTACCTCTGGCTTGACTGTACCATTTAGTTTTGATAGACTAATTATTTCATTAGCTCTGGAAGGCATTTATTGATGCTAGTCTCAGTGTTATCGAAAATATATGACTAATATGTCTAGGATTAAACCTTCATTATCATGGATTATTGTCGTATGAACTGACAATAATTCATGGTTATGAACGTGTAATATCCTTTAGACATAGCTGTATTGACTGCATACCTTTCCGTTGTGATGCATACCACTCTATTGGGAACGTCTATTGTGACGTTATGTCTAATGACGTCGTTACCTTAGTTACTTACTTCATGTCAGCCATCTTTGAGATCATTACACATATTACATACTGAGATAGTTGTACCTTAGTTACTTACTTTATGTCAGCCATCTTTGAGATCATTACACATATTACATACTGAGACAGTTGTACCTTAGTTACTAACTTCATGTCAGCCATCTTTGAGATCATTACACATATTACATACTGAGATAGTTGTACCTTAGTTACTAACTTCATGTCAGCCATCTTTGAGATCATTAAACATATTAAATACTGAGATAGTTGTACCTTAGCTACTAACTTCGTGTCAGCAATCTTTGAGATCATCACACATATTCCATACTGAGACAGTTGTGGTGTTGTACGTCTACGCGCAAGGGCTAAGGCCCTTTGCTAGACATTACAGAATGCTGATATATAAACATAATATCAGCTGAAATTCTATTTTGTTAAAGTTCCAGTCGTTACAGAAAAGCCATATTTTTAATACACACCAAATTGTAGACTTTGTGTTTCTGTACCGAGTATCTAATTCTGAGATCTAGATTAAACTATCAGTGTCACGATTTTTGTGCCCTATAAGTGACTAAAGTGTCAGTTAAAAATCTTACCAGTGACAATTTGCAAATATTCTTACAAATTTAAGTTGCTCTATTAATCCTCTCGTAAATAGACAGTATATCAAACCATGCTGATACAGCTCTAAGTAGATGTGGTTACTTTATAAATTCAGCGTACAATGATGCTCATGATCACAGTTATAGTCTGTTTACTCCTAAATGCAAACGACATTCCCAAAATTTTCAGCAACTTTATGAGAGGTAGAAGATTTTTGAATTGCTCATTCTTAATTTTTATCCTATACATAACAAAATCAAAATTTTGTAGAAATGTGAGGCTTTGTATAAAAAAATTCCTTTACAAAAAAACAGGACCCAAAATATGTAATTATCGGCTCTTAATTACAAGGGAGTAAAACTTGGATGTTGACATTCCCGTTTAGTCATTCGTATTATGGCATGTGACCAATGAATGTTATCCTTAGAACAGAATTTGCATAATTAATTGAAATTTTATTCTGAATCTATTTTTTTCTATGTTTTGTTTCGCCCACATATTTTCAAATTTCTAAACATACACTTTTTATTTGCAAAACTAAATAATAGTTCAATGTTTATTTACAATATAGTGCCACCTGACCAGTGACATCATACGTTACGCGTGCGGACAGATGAATACATTTTACTTGTTCATTCATGTACTCCCACAACTGTAGTAATCAACGAGTTTACGCTATTGCCTATCAACACTATTTTGGCTGTTCAAACAAGCATATGACACCCTTCAGTGAAACTGCTGAGTTTCTGCATTACTGTTAATGGAAAATATTTTACAAAAGCTTCCAAAAATTGGAATTTTTCGTATTCTGTTATGTATGTTCATAAGAATCATTAGGACATAGGAACATTTAATGAAAGTCTCCTCGTTTTCGAGGAAATAAGCAATACCCCGTTTGCACTTGGGACCAAACGGACTAAATGTATTTATCATCTATATAAAACATTGAATTAAGTATTCAACAAACTCTTTTATATGTAAAAAATAGTATGCAACATGTTCCGAAATATTTCTTTGACACGCGATTTTTGAACTTGCACGCTCCACTTCTGAGTCAGTTTCTTTATAGGGAAATATGTCATTAATATCGCACCTTCAATGCAAATAACTGCACATTTTTAAGATGATCTAAAATAATTCGTATAGACTATGGGGTCTTCGTCTTGCCGAGGTTGATCATCTATTAACTTTCATATTCAGATATCGTAATTGTAGGGTCCCTGGACATATAAACAATGCTTTTGTTGCACGCTTAGTTTAATTTTGAACAAATATTTTTTTCTGATACATGTCACAGAACTTGCTTACAAATTGACCTTTTAGAACGTCATTTGTTTGCGAGAAAAAAAAAAGAATTTACTGACTCACATCCTACTTTATGCTTTATTTCATAGGTCAGTACTTACAGAATCAGTGCAACGTGACTGATAGCACATGCATATCGTGTCAGGATCGTCTACCAAGTTGTATAGGGCTTCCGGATGGCGACAACGCTGTTCCCGGGAAATATTGGGCTGAAAACTATCTGCATTGCTACAAAAATAGAACTCTTGGTGTACAGAAATGTGACTTTGGTTTCTTCTTTCACCCATATAAGAGACGGTGTTTGGAGATTTTAGAAAAAGGTAAAATGTGTTTGTCCGAATTGCACAGTGTAATAAATCATTACAATTTGTTCTAAAAGTCTTGCACCATTGTATGCATTTGCTCTCATTACGTTACCAGAACTTCAGCTGATAAAAACAAAATATTGCCATACAGAGGTTGACTTTCAGCAAAATTGTGTGTAACCCTTAGCAAAATTGGAATGAAATATGTCAGGTATACAATTATGGCTCGTACAGTATTCGGCTGTTCAGTGATACCACAATGAGAGATCCAGTGCCTAACTCAAAAGCGTTTTTCCGGGTCTCTGATATTGTATGGAATATAAAACCTTTTATAAAAATGATAGAAATAATAGCATGCGCCTACTTCAACAATAATTGCTAAGCGTCTTAAAAAGTAGAGGATTCCTGTACCGTTCACTTCAGACAGTTGCATTTAAAATATAAATGCTGTCTGATTAAAATGTAAATGTACAAATCAATGACTCTCCTCTTCGAATTGTAGAGGGGACGGACAGACAGACTCGGTGCCAGGAATGTGCAAACACAGATTCGATCCGACTGAGCCTCCTGCCTCCTGGGAAAGATCGTTATGAAAATTAAATAAAAATATTAAATGTAATTGTATTTTTAAAGAATGTACGTATAAAATACAAACCTGATCGAACCGCGCTGCTGTTCTGGACCTACTTTGCGACAGTCCTGTTTATGCGACGCTAGACAGACCCGATCAGTGTGCGGAAACTACCAGTACGCGGACACTTTTATGTTTGGGCTCAAATAAACGATAATATATTTTCGAAACTCAACTGACATTGTATCATTTTGTCATTCACTTATATATTTACACAGATTAATATCAAATTTCCTGGGTCCGTTGCAGGCGGCTAATACAAGTGCTGCGGAAAACACACAAACAGGCAAAATAAACAGCCATGTGTTAGAACGAAATCAGAACAATCCTTTACTATATGTATACAATTTTATAAAGTGTGTGTGTCAGAATTGTTAATAGTATTGCAGCGCTTAATTGGCATCTCAATTTAGTCTGATATCAAGGTGTCTATGTACCAGTATGATAAGCCTTTTTCTTTACAGCAAATAGCATGACCACAATAGCGTAACATTGTGCATGTGCAGATGTTTTATTTCAACTGTTTCCTTTTGTCTATATTTAGCACATGGATATTCCTGAAATTACATAGAGGATATTTGACTTTTTCAGTGTAAGATCGATTTTTATTTCACCGAATGAACACCAAAAGCAGTATTTTCACGAGTGGCTTCACTCGTTAAAATACCACTTTTGGTGTTCATGGTTGAAATAAAAATGCATCTTACACTGAAAAAGTCAAATTTTCTATTTTTTTTATGCTTGAAAATCGCCATAATTCTGTTTATTCAACAGCGTCAGCCATCACGACAGAAACACAACTTTTTTTCTAGCCGTTTAACGTCAAATGTGATGCTTCCAGCGTGTTTATTGGGTATGACATTGGTTGTAAACAAGTTTGCAACTAACAAATAGCTTCATATACCATTTTGATAAACAGATCTCAAACAAATTGCCAAGATAGAATGCCTACAGGAGACTTAGGCGGCCTGACATCGCGAGCAATAACGATGTTACGTTGGCGCTTTAAGTGACGTCATTATCGTCGTAATGACGTGCAAACATGCGTGACGTAATTTTTGTCAAGGCAGATAATATTTTGCCAAATAATCAACAAAAACTTGAGGCTATTTCACAAAAATTCTATTTCTGAAACAGTGAAATCGAAAGTGATAATTTCACTGTTTGAAACAGTGAGATTATCAGTTTCGATTTTACCGAGAAATCTCTATAATTCATTGAAAAGTATAAAAGAAATGCCCATCTGATAGTCTAGAATGAATTGGAGTTTAAACATAAGGTAAAACACCGTTAAAATTGTCGGCGTTCTGGTCGGGTCCGTCTAGGTACTTACCGGCTTAAAAGGCATTTGAAGAGTTCAAGTTACAAATCATAGACTTTGGCATAAATCATAAAAAAATAATACAATGTTACAGTTGATGTTCCTGAATATTGTGCCGTCCATTCATATGATGTTATACCAAGTGCAGAGAACTGTGCCCAATATTTCAACTGTTCAGAGCATCGTCAGTTCCGTGCTCTAGTTGGCAGGTAAGAAAAATCTATGTACATGTATTAAGACAGAAAGGGCTGAGCCAAAATGACAGATCTAGATCAGACTAGGGGGACAATCTGATTAATAGATTCTACACGGTTTGCAATTCCATCTTAATCGTTTGGACGTATTACAGCATTGTTAAATCAAACTATCTAAATTGTATGCCAATTACGGTACATGCAATTAGTTGTTTTCCAAACCCTTCCAAGTAGAGGTCTACTTTCATGGAAAACTACGCTCTAAGTGAAGCTCATTCTTTCTTTAAGTGTTGACTTCCATTGAAATGAAAATGGTAGTCTAGTTTCCTCTGAAAGCGTTTACTTTTATCTAAATCATAATTATACTCTGTTTTGTACAGAAGTGTTGCTGATCAAGAATGCCATTATCCAAACCTGTTTTCGCCAATTTCTCGGAGATGTGAACCATTTACGAAAGTTTCATGTGGAAACAGATATGAGCCTGTTACGCCGTGTAAGTATACACCGGAGAAAGCGAAATTGAGCCGCGACACGACAAAACCAACAAAGAGGCATGTGCGCCCAGCGAAGACTCGAATAGCCTGGGCATTCACCCAGTCTGATCAGAGTCTTCTCTGTCGACATTGAAGCAGCTTAGAGCCTTAGCTACCCTTTAAGCGGATAGCAAAGACTCTGATCAGACTAGGTGGATGCTTATATGCCGACAGCGAGGCTCTGATCAGACTGGGTGGATACGTAGGCCGATCTGAGACTTGCTTGGCGCACATGCCACTTTGTTGGTTTGTCATGTCACGGCTCAAATCGTTATCACCAACATCCAAACATATGTTTTGACATTGCATAGTAAAAACTAAGTTTACCAGACATCAAAATATATTTTAATGATAATATAAATGTTTTCTTAAATTTGAATCAGTGTTTTATATATGTTTGAATATATGCCTCGCTTATTTTTCTGATTTGGTTAAACTTGTTTGAAGAAGGGACTGAGAATAGTTTAATTCGAATTGCTGATAGCATATTGCTATTTTTCGATAATTTTACTGCCATTTTTACAAAGAAGTGGCCTTCAACGCGGAAGTAATTGCTTGTCTGATAGGCGAACCCACAGTGTTGGCTACTCTTATAAGAATCACTTTGCTCTCAGAGAGGAAAAACGCTTCCTTCAAGGTTAATGTATATACTGTCAGGGGAGACAACTTTGCTTTTTTGCCTCCCTTGCTCCTCTTGGAGCAAATTCTTTCCTTAATAGACCCCTTTTTGGAAGGTATTTATTGCCACGGGAAGCAAAGAAGAAGCTAGAAAGCGTAAAATTGTTTCCCTTTGACAAAATAGTGGATTAATAAGGCGGTGTTTCCATACATCTAAAAAGTAGCTCCAAATTGAAAACAGGAACGCATATTCTATCTAAGAGAGTGTCTTCTCAGTGGTACGTTCGTACAGTTGATGCAGTCTTCATATATTGTTCCAGGCGAGTACGTGGCAAATAGGTGCCCAGTGGATGGTAATATCGGGTGTGTACCCTGTGAAGAGAGATTACCTGGCTGTTTCGGCCTCGCTGACAGATATAATGCGATTCCGGGAAAAGAGTACACAGCATATTACGTAGACTGTTATTTAAACCGAACTATGACAGTGAAGAAATGTGACGAAGGTTTCTTTGACCCGGATCTCCGAATGTGTGTGAAAGAAATTAATTCAGGTAAAAAAACAAAGAAAAAAACGCATGTGAGATATCAGACGGTTAAACTGAACTGCTGCGAGACAAAACAAACCATTAATGTCTAGTGTCCCATTAATAGGACATAGGCAAACAGTGCAAACCCAGATCAGACGCCGCAAGACCCGGCGTCTGTTCGAGGTCTTCACTATTTGAAAAACACAATTTGGTATTTCTCCTTAGAATAAAACAAACATTATAAAACTCGGACGCCCCATAATTGACAAATGGACTAATTTATTCAGTAAGCATAGAATAGTCCACTAAGCATAAATGGGTTAACGGTGTTGAGTTATCTACCTTAACTGAAACATAATGTAATAAATATGTTGTAAAGCGAAGCAATTGAATAGCTTACTTTTAATAACCTCCCGTTGCAAAATTTGAATAAACCAGATCATACTTGTATGGTTAACAAGATTAGTGAGGACAAAAAATTTAATAAATAAAGTTAAAGATAAAACAATGGGAAAACATTACTGAATTTCAACTCTTAGCTCAGTGAGTGTTACCAACAGCTTAGTTCTTTTATTAAAGGCTACATTATATATATTACAAAAACGCTTGCATTTGAATATCATTACATATAGACATTTTGTTTGGTAATTAAATTTCTTGGGATCGAAGGGCCTGGCCTGAGGCTGGAGTGTTCGTCTTTTTTTGCAAGGTAGGAGAGGTAAGGGGGGGGGGGGGGGGGGTGAGTGTTGTTTATATATTCAAGTAGCCCAAATAATCTGCATCCAGTGGCGCTACGGTAAAACAAGGTGGGATCAGGACGGCGGTCGGTAATTACAGTGTCGCTAAACGCCGGCACATTGTTTACTTATTTATATCAGATGCCCGCCTGATATAAATGGCCAAAGTATAAACGCAAACACTAAGAACATGCTTTTGTTTTGCGACGGAAGTGTGACTTTGCTAAACAAGGACGAATCACCATCACACAGTATCAAACTTCTGAAAGTAGAGAGATGGGCAATGCTCAGTAACGAATTCAATCGAACTCCGCATCCTGTCCGGAACATCAAACGGGAAGGGAACATTTACGGCTCAGACGGTAATAAACGGAACAAGCGAAAAGCCAAAGGGACACTTTCTCAATAGATGGCAACGACAAGGCTATCCTAAATGAATTGCACAACTGAGTGATAGAAGACAGAAAGCGGACTAACAATTAGATTGGACCACAAAAGAAGCAACGCCTTGGAACTTTCGGTGACGAATGACTGAGAGGGGTGGGAAATGTGGGGGGGGGGGGGGGGGGGAGGGGATGCGGGGCGGCGCTCGAGCAATTTCACCCCACTTTCTACAGTGGTTCATATACAATTGAAGATGTTCGGGTCGCATGAAGGACCTCTACTTAACAAAGAACCAAAACAGCGAAACTTTTTTTCACAATGAATTTTGCGGCATCTTTCTTGACACTACACTAGTACTGCTGGTGTATATTTTTTTGGAAAAAGGTAGTGGTTCTTTTCTTAAACATGGAACTTTTCAGGGCCTTTATATGCCGTATGTATTTCAGGAAACATTGTGTCATACTGCGACAGAGACCGCCTTGCGATAATGCCACATCCAACCAACTGTGCATGGTTTTACAACTGCTCTGTAACTGGAGTTACACTTCAGAGCGTCTATCCTTATGACATTATGTTCGTGCAAGAATGTCCGTACCCCAAGCTCTTCTCTATTGCTACTATGCGTTGTGAAAATTACCGGCGAGTAACTTGTGGATTGCACTTTGAACCACAAGCTCCCTGTAAGTATTGCCTTTTTCGAATAACCAGTCTTTAAGGTGGTGATCTATGGTAAATGTAAAAATCTGCATAAAACCATAAAAAAGTAACGTATCTCCCTGAAAGTTAGCAAACTTCTTATCTTTGTTGTTCTTTACAGTTTAGAATACAAAATAGACGTACATGCTGCATAAAAAAGTGTTTTTATAAGGAAAGATCAAAGGGTAATTTCCTGCGAATAAATCTGAAAAAATAATATCGTTATTGAAAATTTACATAATGCTGAAGGTGCATTATTGCATAATGAAGAGCGTCCTAGTAATTATTTATTCCAATTCTTTCTCAAATTGTAATATAGACCAGATGAAAACGGTAGTTTTTTCTCAAATGTTCAACATGTACAAAGTAAATGTACACTGGACGCATTTATTAAATATAGGGTAGGCAAGCATACCTATGTTAACACCTACAATATAAATAATACATTACTGACATGATCAGTGGTGTGTAGATGAAATTGATCAACCTTGTTAAAATAGTATCACCTGTCTCACCTGTGTGTTTTGACAAACAAAATTGGACACAGACTGCATCTTTTTTCATCTGCTCAGCCTGATAATGTGTGAAAGAGTTTGAAAAAATAATTGCTAGGACGCTCTCCATTATGCAACAAGGTACTCATAGCACTACGTATATTTTCAATAATGATATTATTTTTTCAGATTTATTCGCACAAAATTACCCTTTGATCTTTCATTATAAAAACACTTTTTAACATTAACAAATGCTGCATTTTGAGATTCTAAATTATGAGAAACAACATAAAGAGGGCATCTGCTAAGTTTTGGAAAGATCAGTGTTATTTTGAGTATTTTATGCAAATTTTTGTCTTTGTCCCAAATCAGTGATTATCACCACCTTAATATTTACATTATCATTGCAAAACTCTCTGTAAACCCCATAAGTGATGCGGGAGTCAATATCGTTTACAATTCAATAATTACATTGTGTCACGCGCTTTAGAGTGACAGCTCATCTCACTAAGTAGCACGTGAAATCTACAACATGCTGTGTACTTGAATGGCTAGTAAACATTGACTGACAGCTCGCTACGCCTACTTCCACGTGAAATATACAGCAGGAGGTGGAATTAACTGGTAGGCAGTGTCAATGCGGCTGTTCCTAACTATTGTAAAATTCAGCCGGTATTGTTTTTAAAACGTTTTTTATATATGTATTTCTTACATTTTTTTTATCTTTTTATTGATCAAAAACATTGTTTAATAATATAAATATAAAGAATAAACGTTATTTTTTAAACGTTTATTGAAGTATAAACTACATCGGGTCACGAGCAAAGTTTACGTAAACCCCTTCGGGGTTCACTAACTTTGCTCGTGACCCGATGTAGTTTATACTTCAGTAAACGTTTAAAAAATAACATTCATTCCTTAAATAAATTAAAAAAAAATAGACGGGTTGTCTGTATCACATTTTCTCAAAATAAATCCCTGCTCATATACGTGTACGTGTAAGTATCTGAATGTTGTCCGATTTTCAAGAATATTAACCGGTAAATAACCATCCCTGAACGTCTCACGAGTACTAGTACCATACATTCATTGCCAACATTTCATCCTCCCTTAAAGAACACATTTTGCTTCTCAGTAAATTGGTTTAATATCACCATCACCTTGAATTCGTTGGACATTTTAAATGAAAGCTAATGGATTCTTACGAAAATTATTTTATATAAATTACATTCAAAATATATTTTCATCGAGAGTATGTTTTATTTAATATTTGCCTGCTTCATTCACTGCTTTCATTTTCTGCTCATTGTGCTGCCCTTAATGATTTTTGTGATAAAGTTCGTGTATCCTATTATTGCTGCAGGTGAATACTACAAGAACAGATGTGATCCAACAGAAGATGGCTGTATTCCTTGTCCGAATAGAATACCAAGCTGTAAAACATTAGCTGATGGATATCAAATTATAAATAATTTGTATGATGGTCTCAAATACATGGTTTTATGTGAAAACAACAGAACTGTTTCATATGAAATGTGCAAGAGCGGGCAAGGAGGGTATTGTGGTGAGATGACAGTACAAACCATGTCAACAATTAAAATAGCGGAGAGAACAACTACGCTGATGACAGAACCAGGTACTACCACTGTAGGATTGACTACGAGACCCACGAACCAGCTGACACCAGTTACTACTCACACGCCATTGCTGCTGCCGACTACACCGCAACCAGGTATTATGATGGCATCTTATTTCACTGCCCAAATAACGTGTCATATGATCGAAAGAAGCACCATCTTCGATTCATGGGACAAACAAATGTATTATGCAAGCGTTTCAAATGTAATTTGAGCCGCGACACGACAAAACCAACAATGTGGTTGTGCACCCAGCGCAGACTCATATCAGCCTGGGCATCCGACTAGTTTAATTTAGACTCTTTGTTAAGAGCTCAAATGGTAGCTAAGGGTCTAAGCTACCTTCATGCGGACTCTGATCAGACTGCTCGGATGCCCAGGCTGATCTGAGTCTGCGCTGGGCGCACGACCACACTGTTGGTTTTGTCGCGTCGCGGCTCATTTAATGTTTCGTCATGGTCACTTCAAATCAGCTGCGTCTTTTCTTGAAATAATATAAAAACATTTTTGTCAAATGTTGTGCTACAGATCCACATACCCAGCCAAGACAGTTCCAAATACTTCTTATAAATGGAAGAACATTATTTATTCACCAATGACCTTATATACTGGGCATTCGTTGATTACAGATGCCAACGCGTAAAATAAAATAATACAAGTTTCATTTGAAGTCGGAAAGATTGGTTCTCTTAGCACATTTTTAATGGCATAGCGCCTATTTCTGCTTTAATGTAAACTCATCGCACGAGTATCGTTAATACAAGCCAGACGAATGCCCCAACGTTTGTTGATGCATATTGAGCATAACTACATATTGATCACATGATTAAATGGACACACGAGTTTTTGTCTAATACTTAATTAGTTCGAGGGGCATGATGTGGCGGCTATTTATAATGTACATGATATTGGTTTAAAGAATATGTACTTGATGTGTATGAACAAGCATACTGAAAAGCTTCAATTCTATTTACAGAGGATTACCAGAATAATTTTCGATGTATCACTGAAAAGATACTTTAAGATTTAAGACACAGTTTCTCGTTTGGCATCGTTCCTATAGACGTTGTCGTAATTTCCTGAAAAAGTGGAGTCTTTTTACTCATAACAGCAGTTATTTTATTGTTTGTCGATCCTGAGGAAGGGCCACATAATTGCTTGCGAAAGGCAGACAGTTCAGTCATTGGAAAAGGTGTCTGCTCTGCATCTACATTTGAGCCGCGACGCGAGAAAACCAACAATGTGGTTGTGCGCCCAGCGCAGACTCAGATCAGCCTGGGCATCTGCCAAGTCTGATCAGAGTCTTCGCTGTCCGCATGGAGGTAGCTTAGACCCTAAGCTACCCTTTAAGCACTTAACGAAGAGTCTGATCGGACTACGCGGATGCTTAGACTGAACTGAGTCTGCGCTGGGCGCACAACCACTTTGTTGGTTTTCTCGTGTCGCGGCTCATTTTTTTCGTCGGTATACATGTGCCAGTGTTTACTTCACTAATTCCTAGTAGCATATAAAACGACCGTGGCAAACGTGGCAGACGCAGGCGCTGCAGTACATGGAGCTCGGAAAAATAATTAATCAGAAACCATTAACCCTTATTTATAGACTGGAAACCCGTTTTGGGAACATATGCAAACAATGCATAACCAGTTCAGGCGCCGCAGAACGCGGTGTCTGATCAGAGCCCACTATTTCGCATGCAGGAATTTGTTTGTTTAATACAATAGAAATGAAAATATTCACTAGAAACCACTAAAACGATATGGACTCATCCAAATGATAAGGATGGGCAAGTCCACCGGTCGAAAAAGAAATTATGTTAGGTAAAAACGTCAGAACTGTGTAGTAGACGGGTCCATTAGGCATTAATGAGTTAAGGTCAGTAGAGTATATTTCTTTTAGGAGTAATGCAAGGTATCTGTGATCTAAACAGAGGCTTAATAGTTCCAAACCCTCTTCACTGTGGCCAGTACTACAACTGTACTAGAGGAGCTGGTCCCTACTTGTTTGAGTGTCCGTACCCAGAGCTGTTCGATGTCGGCATGAAATTATGCAGACCTTTCCAAGCCGTCCATTGTGGAGCACGACCTGAACTTGTAGCACCATGTGAGTACTTTTCATTTTTTGGGGGAATTCACCGTTAATTTGGAAATGAGGTCATATACCCAGGAAAGTCACATTCGCAAAACACATAAAACCGAAGTTACGAAAAGGAGATATGTGGAACGTTTTCAGACGTATCTTTTTTTTTTTCTTTTTGCATTAGCTATTATAATAATTAAGAGCAACTGTAACGGGAGAACCACCTTGGAACTGTCAGCAGTATTATCCAGGCCCGGATCCAGACCACCACGCACTGGTGGGGCTTAGGATAGCTGATGGGGCTGGGAGGTGCCGAGAAGTGTGTGTATGTGTGAGTTGGGGGGGGGGGGGGGAGGGAAGTGGCGGGGGGGGGGGGGCTTGAAAATATGTAATATAA
This sequence comes from Ctena decussata, assembly GCA_963989385.1. Classification (NCBI taxonomy): domain Eukaryota; kingdom Metazoa; phylum Mollusca; class Bivalvia; order Lucinida; family Lucinidae; genus Ctena; species Ctena decussata. The sequence continues at coordinate 38,160,913 of OZ022504.1, read as the reverse complement.
TTAGGGATCAGTTTGACGAGAATTTTTTAAAATGTCTTTGTTTTTCCTTGAAATATATGTTATGGCATCTCATTAGAATCGCCTCAAAGAGGCGATTCTAATGTGATGTAACAACATATATTTGTATCCATCCACATGGATAAACTGTCTAAAACTGTCATGGGATACTCCTTATTATATTGAGGCCTACATATTATACATAACACAGAGACCCAGATGGCGGGGCTGAAGCCCCAAAGCCCACCCCCTGGATCCGGGGTTGTTATCAACCTCATTGCGCTAAAACTGAGATTCGCATGCATAACTCTTATTGAGACACAGCTTCAAATTAGCAAAACAATGTTTGTTTGTGTAAGAGATGTTTTGCACATCAGCAAGATATTACTGAAAAGTACATCAAATCAAAATAATAAAAATAGCAATAATACTAATAAAACAAACTATGATGAGGCAAAGTTTAGGACTAAGATCTAGTCAGTGAAAGCAAGGTCAGCCCTCCCGGCGAGCGTATGCCTTCTTATAATTGAACCGCGACACGACAAAACCAACAATGTGGCATGTGCACCCAGCGAAGACTCAGATCAGCATAGGCATCCGAGTAGGATAGGTCGCCGGTAGCCTATCCTACTTCCGCCCTGTCTAATCAGAGTCTTCGCTCTGCGCTTAAAGAGTAGCCAAGGGCATGCGGACAGCGAGTACTCTGACTAGACTTAGTGGATGCCCAGGCTGACCGGGGTCTTCTCTGGACACACATGACACTTGTGTCGCGGCTCAGTGTATGGACTCTTAGAACATGAAAGCAAGCATTTGCTACTTTCTTGAGTAGCACTGGGTAAGTACATGAAAGTAATGTCATCGTATTGACTGTTGGACAACATAAATTTTGAAAACAGCATAATTTTCTTCGGACGCTTATAATAGACTGCAATCAATTTTATTTATGCGAGGTTCACAAACGGGAGTGTTTCCTTGCTGTATTTGAAGAAAATCTCGAGACAGAGTGGGCCACCATGAGACACGAAGCGAAGTAGGATGCCACTAACTATTACCTTAATACAGTTATATCAGGAAAAGGTGTTTTTAAAACTTTCGAAAGTAATTAATCTGTTCGACTTTGTCATATGACATCGCTGTTATTCAGTGGATAACGTCGTGTCAAAAAAATCGTTTGACCACACGTGTAATGACATTTTGGCGCGTACATGCAACGTAATTTACAATGACCGTGCCAACAATGCGATTTATTAATGAAATAATGTTAATATTGAAGGCCAATTTCATGATTTCAGAGGGTCCCATGATAAAAGGAACCGTACTCTTGTGCCATTTCATCTGAAATTTATGCAACTTGCCGAACGAAGGCTCGGTTCATAACTTTCATTCGAAATGACCACTCATGTGAGATCTTCTATATATCATATTGCTTTGTTTCAGGCGAATACCAACAGAATATATGTTCAGATGGCGACGTCAGTTGCATACCATGTATTGAGAGATTACCATCTTGCCTTGGTTTGCCAAACGGAAACCACCCGTTACCATGGAAAATCTGGTCGCCGGAGTATTTCACTTGCTACTGGAATAGAACCGTTCACCTCGGACGTTGTGACAAAGGAACATTTGACCCGCTTCGAAGGATCTGCATTTCAGAGATATCTACAGGTACGCTTGTTCCTGGTGAAACTTCGTGCAGTTTTGTACATTTTGTACAATGATGAAAGGGTAAATCATGAGGTTACATGGTAAAAGTTTTTTTGTTTCTTTGTGTTTTTTTTCCATTATACTATGTGAACCTCATTAAAACAATGGGGGTGGCACCGCTATGGCTCTAAAGTGCCCCACAACATAAATTTTATGTAGAAACAAGGATAATCTATCCAAAAAATGTCATCTTATGTTCCTATTTTCTAAAGCTCCTTATAATGGTATTTACGAAATCTCGTAATAGAGGGTAAGCATAACTCTGATGAATTAATAGTATAAGAGAGATATAACATGCTTAATACATAAACACCTGCAGGTAATTTATTTTTATTTTCTGAAGTGTACTTTATTTAATTTTCTCATTCTTTCAGTCAGAAGAAATTATATTAATATTTAACTTCGGCTTGGTCGGTCCCTATAGCCGGCATTAATGTCAGAAACAGATTTGCAATCATACAAAAATAAGCCAAAGATTATTTTATCTATCTATCTATTTCATGAACGTTTTTTTTTTATTTGCTACCAAGTCAGATGAATGGACTACAATTTGAGCCAGGCTGCGCATGTATCAATAAGCGTCCTCATGTGTGAAGAAATATCACGGCGCACCTGTACTGTTTGAGCAATCTGATCAAAGCCCTCTTCGTTCTTGTAAACCATTTATGAGACGTTTAAAAACGAAAAGGGACAAAATGTAAGACTCTGATCAGGCTACGTATATGAACTGATTTATGTATATGGCTGCTCTACCGCCAATCACATTGAGCCGCGACACGACAAAACCAACAAAGTGGCATGTGCTCCCAGCAAAGACTTGGATCTAAGTTGTCCGTATGGAGCTAGCTTAGACTCTAAGCTACCCTTTAAGCGCAAAGTGAAGACTTGGTTCAGACTGGGCGGCTGCCCAGGCTGATCCGAGTTTTCGCTGTCTGCACATACCATTTTGTTAGTTTTGCCTTGTCGCGGTTCAGTCATGATTGTCGTTGCCTGAAAAGATACTTTACTGTTTGTGCTGTTTCTTTGGTAGATAATGTAGCAGCATACTGTAATTCGAACCCAAGCGGAGTTCTTCCGAACCCAGCGAACTGCGCACAATACTTTGAATGCTCAGATATCTACAGAATTGGCGCCAACTTTGAAAAAGAGTGCGCATATCCCCTTCTGTTTCATCCTGTCCTGCGAACATGTTCAGATTATAACATGGTTCGCTGTGAAAGCAGATATGAACCCATGACTCCATGTAAGTATAATAAGTCAGATTCAACCCATGTATGCCCAGTGGAATATACTTTTCTGTGGACGTGTCCGTTTGTCAGTTAGGGAGTGTCGGGTTTATTTCTTATTTTTGTACGAGTATCATTCTTTTGTGCAATTTTAGGAGAAATACCTATTTGGCTTTTGCAAAAAAATAGACCCTGATCCGACGCGGCTGTACATGTAAATTTGGAAGCGCTTTATTATCCCAAGAAGCAAACAGTCACAAATGCTATTACCTTTTAAAAACATAATTAAAAACATAAAAGTTACATTCATAGACCTTAATTTGCTTGACATTTATTTCCCTATAATGTTCCATTAATACCGAGAGTCACTGATATGGCTTTTAAGGCCCAAACTAACCACTCTGGTCTAATACTAAGAGGATAACGTAACCATGCATCCCATGCAGAAACAGACGCTGCAATATCTTCATAACTAAAACAGCAAGGAAATATGGCTTCAGTCGTCTCTCAGACTGGTAGAAGAAAATGCAAAAAAATAAAGAGTGCTATGGTTTCGGAACTATTACAGTGTGTTCCCCTGTAGACAGGCCGAGATCGCAAAATGGTTGTAACACATTGCCACTAAATCATTTTCCACAAAAAAATTAAGGTGTTTAGGGACAACTTCATGTTTTGCCGCCATTTTTACAGATGAAACAACTTTTACTTCCCTTTCAACGAAACCTTCTACAATGGGGTATACTCCTGGGGAGCAAAATCTTTCTTTTGGGAGTAGACCTCATTTGAGAAGGGAGGCAAAGTTAGCAGAGTTGTTGCTCCTGAAAGTGTAACTATTTCTCTTAATTCAGCGTGGAATGTAATATCAAATATCATACACTTTTTTATTTCTGAAGGCGAATACGTAGCAAACCAATGTCATCGCGGTGGTTGTGTACCTTGTGAACAAAGGTTTGTCTCCTGTCTTGGTAAACCGGATGGCCAACACGTGTTTCCAGGGAAAGAATTTACATCGACATATGTACGTTGCCATAGAAACAGAACAATCGCAGTTGAAGAATGCGGCGGAGGAATATTTGATCCTGCCACACGCCAGTGTACTATACAATTCAGCACAGGTTAGTATAGGTACAACAATGTGTTGTAAACCAGGTTCCGTAATTATATAATCATTTCATACTCCAATATTATAGTGACAGACAGTTTTGTTACAGCACTGCGGATGAGAAGAGGTAACAGGGCTAATTATGGGATACTTTTCCATATTTACCTAAAAACATATGTTGTGACCCCTCATTAGAACCGCCTTGCCAAGACGGTTCTAACGAGTGGTCACAACATGCTTTCAACGATTACAAAAGAAAAGTTATCTCAAAATCCAAACAACATCTTACCTGGGGCAGTCCTTTGTTATTATATACCTCTTATTCACGCCCATGCACATGCACAGAACTAAATCAAATGAAAATAACTGATGGAAGCAAACTACTGAACTTACTGTTTATAAGATCAGTAAGACAAAGTATTACATAACCACACTTATCTAAGACTATGACTTGGAACTAAGAAAAGTCTACAAAACCAACAAAACATCCTCGTCAATAAGCATCACACAGTTAAAGAATTAACACTTAATGCGCCAAGCAGACGACAAAATTTACGTCAGCAGAATTTCAAAAATTGTCTCGTCCAAGCGATATCATATTGAGAATTCGAAACTAGAGGGCGAAAAGTGTAGAATCAGATGAGGTGGCTCACGAAGAGCCACCTCATCTGGATCTACACTGTTTGTCAATTTAATAATTTTAATTTTTGGCGCATTAAGGGTTAAGTTGCGCGCTATACTGTAACAAATAAAGACTGCTTATATGGAGATCATACAAAAAAAAAAACAAAAAAAAAACCGCATTCCAAAAGCACTGCCTCGTATTCAGATCTAAGGACATTATATGTTAGTAGGCCTACAATAACATTAAACGCTTGTGTTTATTTTCAGCCACGGTCAGCAATTTCTGCGAGGCAAACTCAGGCTTGGTGAAAGCTCATCCCCTTAACTGTGCCCAGTATGTTGACTGTGCTGTTACAAATTATCTTACCCTTGATGTGATCAAAGAATGTGAATACCCAAAGTTGTTCTCGCCAATAACGTTACGATGCGAAGATTTTGAGAGTATGCAGTGTGGGCCACGTCACGAACCAAAAGCTCCATGTAAGTTGACTTTATTACGCCTCGCCTCTACTGCCCAGTTTAGATATGCCGGGATGTCTGATTTGATTCCGAAATTACCTTATTAAAGATCGATGCTTTCCTCGAAATTCCTGCCATTTTTACGAATGAAGAAGACTTTGATGACTTCCTGTTTGCTTCTCTATCAGTCGATGCCCTTCCAATTTTAAAAGACTATCAAGAGGAAAGATCTGTTTCTAGGGAGAAAAAGAATCAAAGGAGGCAATTCATTGACTTCTTCAAAAGGAGCTGAAAAAAAACAACAACAAAAAAAAAACAAACAAAAAACAAACAAACAAAAAACAAACAAACAACAACAAACAAAAAAAGAGTTGCTTCCTCTGAAAGCGAACAGTGTAGGTCACAGTCAGACGTCGCATTGTGTTCCATCTGATCTGGGACAAGCCTGAATTCCGATCCCACTCTAGTAATGCTTGTGTGATAAGCTTACACCAAATGTAATAGGAAACACATCAAATTTATAATTGAGCCGCGACACGGGAACCAACAAAGAGGCATGTGCGCCCAGTGCAGACTCAGATGAGCCGGGGGATCTGCCAGTCGGATCATAGTCTTTTCTTTGAGCTGAAAGAGTAGCTAAGAGTCGAAGCTACCCTCGTACGGACAGCGAAGACTCTGATCAGACTGGACGGTTGCCCATGCCAATTTGAGTCTTCGCTGGGCGCACATGCCACTCTGTTGGTTTTGTCGTGTTGCGGTATATTATCATTTTTTTGCTTGTTTGCTTTCCTTCTCGTTTGGGGTCAAATTTTAGGGAAGACGTTTGCTCCTTGGAGCAAATTCTTTCCTTAAAAAGTAGACCCCATTTTGTCAGGGTAGCGCCATCCTCGGAAGGAATCAGAAAGTCTTAAATGTTGTCTTCCATTGCCAATAATTGCCGATGATTGCCGAAATATATGGCCGTGTCCAAGATGGCAAGAAGTTAAAACAACGCTTTTACTATGAATGCAGTTAACTTCAAAGGAAGAATAAGATAAGAACTGTTTTCATCAAATGTTTCTTATATTTCCTGAAACGTTTTGACCAATGCCGGCCTTCTTCAGCCAGGAGTTTTACATATCACTCATGATTTCGTAAGGATCATGGTGGATTGTATTTCAACATCCGTGAGATGCTTATATCAATTGCGTTTTCTTAACTCCTGGCTGAAGAAAACCGACATAAGCTAAAACATTCAAGTGAATACCATGAACAGTTAAAAACAGATGTAACTCTTTTCGTTATTTCGTTTATTTATCTGAGCCGCGACATGACAAAACCAATAAAATGGCATGTGAGCCCAGCGAAGACTCAGATCAGCCTGGGCATCCGCCCAGACTGATCAGAGTCTTCGCTGCGTGCTGATAGGGTAGCTAAGGATCTAAGCTAGCTCCATGCGGACAGCGAAGACTCAGGTCAGACTGAGCGGATGCCAAAATTGATCTGAGTTTTCGTTGGGCGCATAGGCAACTTTTTGATTTTATCCTGTCGAGGCTGATTAATTTTTTTCTGGCATCATTACTAATTTTAAAGCTGCCGTTTCTTCCAGGTGAATATCTGCAAAATCTTTGTAATGGCAGTGACCCTTCATGCGAGCCATGCATTGAACGTCTTCCGTCTTGCATAGGACTTCCCGACGGCAATAATCCTGTGTTAAACAGAACATGGTTGGCGCATTACATCTACTGTTATAAGGAAAGAACACTGGATGTACGGACATGTCCCGACAAAAGCATATTTGATCCATATACGAAGAAATGTGTTACAGGTATAACCATATGAACAGCATAATAGTTGCTTATATGGATACAGGATAGCAGTGTTTTAACCTGTAATAATTTTAACTCCACAGTCTAATGCTTATTTTGAGTAATTTGATAGGTCGAGAGAGAATGGAATTCGACTTTTAATATATAAGCGAAAACTTTGAAAGGTTTTATTTGCGGTGGTTTTAAAATATCCAGTAAAGCTAACAATGACCAAATTGAAATTTTAAGAAGTAAATTTTATTTTGTTATGGATTTTGTCGTGTTGTGTGTTTGTAAAAATGATAACCTGATATGTAAAGTTTAAAAACAAAATAAACGTAAATGTTAAAATTAAACCTCGGATAAACCGAAAAAATTTCCTTCAAATATGTTGCTATCAACTCCTTATATCCGACATTAAATTGATTTCTACAGTTATTTTACACTCTGGTGTAAATTTGGATTAAATTACAAGTTTAGGTCATTAAATATATAAAACAACTTGCTCTGATATTTCGGTCTGATTTCCAAGTATATGTGCTCTATGGAACTGTTTTAAACTGTATGGATGTGTTTTTAATTTGTGAATTTTATTTCAGACAAAGTCAGACCAATATGCCTGGACACTCCGAATGCCATACTACCAAACCCCGAACATTGCGCTCAGTACTATGATTGTCATGCTGAGAGTACAACACTTGGTCATTTCATGAAGGAATGTCCATACCCGCAGCTGTTTGATGAGGAGCACAGACAATGCAGTAATTACAGGGATGTTGAATGTGGTAACAGATATGAGCCAACGTCACCTTGTGAGTATATACCGCAGCGGGAACATGACTTCGAAATGACGTCGGACTGACGTTGATGCGACGTGATGTCGCATTGACGTCAGTGTGACATCATTAAAACGTCATGTGCCTGCTGGGTACGGGACTGATCTTACTCCAATGCATTTTATTGCCCCATTTTTCGAATTTTACAAACACATACAAGTATTATGGTCATGGTGTTTACCTCATTTGATAGATCAGTTCATGAATATTTTGACTGACAGGTTGAAACAGGTCAACACTATATTTCTGGTACCGTAAAAGTTATAAAGATGAGTCTCCTTAAATAATAACCGTAGTTGTCAAAAAAAAATAGAAACAAATGGTTTTACTATGCAGAGCTACGTTGAAAAAAAAACCCATTTCGAGTGGCAAATAGTGTAGACTCTGATCAGCCTGCTTCTTCAGAACCATTGGTCTCAATATTTAGAATTTTCCGGTATACTCTACCTATAGTTTACTTGTCCTCTGATGAATTAGTGCTCTTTCAAGGTATACAACTCTACCATTTAATTTTAACGCCCTTCTGAATGGAAATCAAATTTCAAATTAAATGAATTTTCTCATAAGTGAGCAAAGTGTTGTCTTTGAGAATTGACCCCTTTCATTTTGGAAGGGTTTCAACGTCCAGGAAAGCCAACTGAAATTCTATTCTCAAAGTTCTCAAAATTAGTTTTGAAGTTTTTATTTTTTTTACCTAAGTGTGAAGATTTACTGTGCATTGGCTTGCCGTAACACCCGATAAAATATTTTTTGACCGTCATCAGTACCATTTTGGGCCGGGTTGTTCAAAGCATCGTTAGCCTAATGAGCTCGTTGATAGGCCAGCTCTTTAAGTGTTGCACGACTTTATAGCCAAATAGACTGATATGTTTTGTTAAAAATATATGAGGGCCTTTTGCACTGCAAAAGCTTCTCACATGTTTTCAACAAAAATATTGGTGTATTTGAGATATAAAAGTTTGAAATTTGAACGTCTCCTAAACTAACGACGTCGTTAGTTTTGAACAACTGGGCCCAGTTGTTTTACATGGGAAATAAGAATGCGTATTCCCAGGCTCATCTGCGCCTTTGATAACGACCATAGAATACAGATAGAGGTGAAGGTGTCTGGGTAAACCACCATCATCATGTTTTTCTCTTTTTTTTTCGAGAGAGAAAGAGACTAAAATACCGTCTGCGATTTTTAGAATCTGTGGAGCATCTAACACATTGGAACAAGAAAAGTAAACAATAATTGAGTGGCGACATGACATAACCAACGAAGTGGCATTTACGCCCAGCGAAGACTCAGACCAGCCTGGGCATCCGCCCAGTCTATTGAGAATCTTCGCTGTCCGCATGGAGCTCCCTTAGACCTTTAGCTACTACACTGCAAAAATAAACGGTAGATCTTACGGTAAAATAACTGGCAACCAGCTGCCAGTCCTTTTACCGTTATTTTTACGGGCGCCCGTAAAAAGTGCAGGAATCATCAAGCAGAGTGGGACAGAAAAGAGCAGATGTCGTTTTGGTTAGATAGCCCCTCAACAATACAAAGTTATTCTCGAGTGCGCCAAATTAACATAAAACTACCATTTCGTGATTTCCAACAATGTCTTCCAGGCGAAAACCCGTAAAAATAACGGGAAAAGGACTGGCAGCCGGTTTTCAGTTATTCTACCGTAAAATCTACAGTATTTTTTTACAGTGTACGTAAGTGCAAGCAAAGACTCAGATCAAGCTGGTCGGATGGCAAGGCTGATGTGAGTCTTCTCAGGCGCACATGCCACACTTTTTTTCGTGTCGTGGCTTATGCAAGCTTTTCAGCGCCAGTCACATTTTCCTTTTCTTTGTAGGTGACTACGAACAAAATCGATGTCAAGGGCCGCACTGCAAACCTTGTGTAGATCGCTATCCGTCGTGCTCAGGCAGGCCTGATGGGCTTAATCCCTATCCCGGTCGTGAACTCACTGGTTACTACATTGTTTGTGATATGGGCCGTTATGTAGAAACTGGGATATGCATTGTCGACAAAATTTTGGATCCAACGAGAAGGATTTGTACCAACCCCGCTGATCCAGGTACATATCACATCGAACATCAATACAAATACAAAATTACTATAATACCACGCTCTGATCTTTCTACGTGAAGACTGCTCAGATCGGTGCCCTCTAAAACTTGTTTTTATTGGGCGTATCACAACACGACTTGCAGGAAAAGAGAGAGTCAAGAAACGCACTCACAAGCAATTTTTCTGGCATCTCGTTTTCCCTGTCTTTGAGCTGCCTGTATACTAAAGTCTAGTCCTACATGAAATTTGAGAGATTATGAAAACATCTAGAAAGGCGACAAACCATTTATTTGTTGCCTGATTTGGAAAAAATGAGTCTGGTACAGAAAAAACACATGCCAGTTAATAGCAGTTATTTGAGCAAACTGTTCATGGCCTGAGAATAGTGGGCATGTTCGCAGCCTAATGTACAGAACAGAATGAAAACTTTAGAGGCGTAGTATATAAGCCCTAAAAGGCTTTTATTTCGGCAGACACCTGCATATCAACAAGGTACATGCAGACAAATCATACACACAATGTCTGTAAAAAATGTTTGTACAAAGTCTGTAAAAAATAAGAACAGCAACGATTTAGCACCTTTTACAATTACATTATCAATTCCAATCTTAGAACAAAATAAGCGAGAAACTACAATTTGATAAAAAGAATATATATATATTATGCATCCTGTCGACCTGTGTGATGAATTTATATTGATAGCAAAAAATGAAAAATACAAGCAACAAACAAACAAACAAAAAAATTACATACTTTTGAAAGTTCAAGTTCAAGTTCTTTATTGGACATAAACAGTAACATGTTTTTCGTCCTATTACAAATTACTTTTGAAACCAGAGACAGATAGAGCATAAGACATACTTTTGAAAGCAGAGTCAGACCGAGTATTAGTAGCTCAGCAAAAGACATACTTTTAAAAGCAGAGACAGACTGAGCATTAGTAACTCAGCAAAATCTGCGAGCCACCCTAGGTCGACAAACAGAAACCAAAATGGAAGAAACACCAGAGGCACAAAGAACCCTCTAGGCATCCTACAAGGAATCCTATACTGGACAGCAAAAGTGGGCAGAAGGCTAGAAACAAAAAATATTCCGGGCTGAATTTCCTTCATGAACTACAGTTAGGACAAGAACAAAGAAAAAACATTAATTTCGGAAAACATGCAATAATAAAAGCTTACTAGTAAGTCCTAAAAGTTAACAAAGCGAATAATAAACAAAAGTATAAAACAGTTTCAAAGTCAGTTCATACATGATATCAGAAGGTACCTTTATGAGACCTGTTAAGGAGTAAGGTTAAACTTCCATGGTTTTTATCATTTTTACTAAAGCGAACAATGTTTATTTGTTTATATCTTTATTTGTTTGGAGAAGGGAGCCCTTCCAACTGAATGGGATCTACTTTGAATGGAAAACATTTAAGCCGCGACACGACAAACCAACACTGCGGTTGTGCGCCCAGCGCAGACTCAGATCAGCCTGGGCATCCGCCCAGTCTGATCAGAGTCTTCGCTGCCCGCATGGATGTAGCTTGGATCCGTAGCTACCCTTTGAGCACTCAGCGAAGAGTCTGGTCAAACTGGGTTGGAGCCCAGGCCGATCTGAATCTGCCCTCGGCGCACAACCACATATTTGATTTTGTCGTGTCGCGGCTCATTTGCTTCCAGGGCAGCAAATAGTTTCCTTTAAGAGTTAAGGAAAATGGCAAAATTAAAACTGGCAGAGTTCCTCCCCCTGAAAGTATATCCATTCGCCTTAAGGGGAGGAAAAAAGGATGGGACTTGAAGTGTACGGGCTCGCTAACATACGGATGCAAAACGAACTGCTGGTCTGGTAAGTAAATACTGTACTGACCACTAAATGAACCCCATATATAGTAACTTCAAGTAGGGAAATTTTTGTTCAGACGAATGCGGGATGTTTTACTGTCATAATTTCATAATTTGACAAGAAATCCGTTTCCCTATGGCGGTTACCTGGAAACATCCTGTTGACTTGTAAAGCTTCTCTTGGAGCATTTACACCCATCAAGCAGTTTATGAACTTTCCAAACGATGAAAAAGGTGACCATGCAGTTAACATGGTGCAACATCAAACATGCTGAGCCGAATTCACAAACAAGTAACTTAATGCATAATTAATGATACCAAATGCTGCAAACACAAACACAAGTATTTTCTGTCGTGTTTTAGAGTTGCAAATATTTAACGAGTTCCCACCGCATCGCAAAATGATTATTTCAGTATTCGTGTCATTCTGCGATACTCGTTTAAGTGCAATACCAAACTAGAGCAGTGAGCATGGGCTCACGTATACCCCCGGCCTGCGCCACCGCCTACAGGAAATAAAACTTTACAAAAAACATTAATGCAAATTTTAACAGACAGACAGACAGACAGACAGACAGACAGATAATCAATCATACCCAGTAATAGAACCAGTCAAATATGAAAAGGTTTCATTCCAATATTTCGCAATAAGCAAAAGAATGCAAACTTGAAAGTAGAACTTTACAGAAATGCTAAATAAATTTCAAAGTCTGTGACCTTAACCTATGGCCAGCAGCAGTATCCAGGCGAAGTCAACTAAACTGTTTCAACCTAATAGTAAACCTAGTCCCACATCAAAAGGTTCACTTAGTATACTGAACATATAAGAAGACAAAACTTAATGCAAAACTTTAGTTTTAATGTTATACAAATGTCCAAGTCTGTGACCTCGACCTTAGGCCTGAAGCAGCATCCAGATGATGCAAACTAATATATATCTATATATCCTGTACTAATACTTAACACATCTAAACAAATTCCAATTAAAGTTTTCAGGAAAACAGAGCAAGAGAGAAAACTTAACGCAAAACTTTAACGCAACTGTTGTACAAATTCTAAGTCTGTGACCTTGAACTTAGGCCAGAAGCAGCATCCAGGTGATGCAAACTGATCAGTATCCATCCTGTAGTAACACTAAGCACATATAAATCAGTTTCAGTAAACACTTTCACGCAAACAGAGCAAAAGCATAAACTTAACTCAAAACTTTAACGCAACTGTTGACTACAAATTTCAAAGTCTGTGACCTTGACCTTGGCCAGCAGCAGCATCCAGGTAATGCAAAGTGATCAGTATCTATCCTGTAGTAAAACTAAGTACACATAAACAAGTTCCAGTAAAGATACTCTGGGAAAAAGACCAAAAGAACAAACTTAACGCAAAACTTTAACTCAACTATTGCACAAATTTCTAAGTCTGTGGCCAGCAGCAGCATCCAGGTGATGCAAACTGATCAGTATCTATCATGTAGTAATACTAAGTACATATAAACAAGTTCCAGTAAAGATTCACAGATAAACAGACCAAAAGAACAAACTTAACGCAAAACTTTAACGCAAATGTTAACTAACGGACGGAAGGACGGACGGAAGGACGGACGGACGGACGAACGGACGAACGGACGGAAAGGCAAAAACTGTATACCCCTCGACATACTTCGTATGCCGGGGGTATAAATATAGCATAGCTAGTATATACAGGGAATAGGAAATTACGGGGACTTATCCGAGCGAAGATAATTACTGACATCATTTAATAACTTGATGACTTTTGATGTCGCTTGCAGAAAGCTTGTTTGTCATTTGACGACGACTCGATTATCGTTTAAGAAGACAAAGGCCGTAACGAAATATAAACAAGGGCCCTGCAGAGCGGGGAAATATACGTTTGTGTGAGGTTTATAGGGAATAATCAATAAATAATTAGAGCTTATTTACAGTAGCTGAAAACTTAAAGACATTTGCTAGGAAGTCGCCATTGTTTTGTTATCGTCAAAAATGAAAGTTATGCTAGTAGTCAGGACGCTGAAATTCAAAAGGGGCCTATTTTTCGAGTTTAATGCCCCGACAATTCGAAAGGATGAATTTGGTATATTATGAAAGTTTATCATCCCAACTTTAACTTAGGGTATGATGTGGTCCTGAAAAGTGGATCCAGGATGTAAAATAAGGGGAGATAACTGGGTACCAAAGAAATGGTAAAAATGATCGCCTGCATTTCTCCTTATTTTAATGTCATTTGAAGCGGAGTTTCAAGCAAACAACAGAAGTTTTAGAAGAAGCCTATTACATTGCTAACGACTGATACTTATCAGCTTTCTATCCATTTTGGTTTAAGCCCGTAACATTCGGTTAAAGACGTTACATATGAAAATATTCCCAAAATGTAAAAAGATTGAAGACATCATCGTTTTGTTTTCTTTTGCTAGTATATCTTCCTTTAAAATCATCTTTAAATATTAGAAGAATTACAGTCTGTTTGATTCTTTTTCATTCGCCTATGTTACATCTTGAATTAACGTAGAATTAACGTAGACAACATTTATACAAAATGTATTCCATTACATCACAGCTAATCAGCAACCTTCACCAATTCCCAGGAAACTCTCCTAAATACGGTATTCAGACATTTTTTAAGAAATACTGTTGACAGAAGTTTGTTGCTATTTTCACCAAGCAGTTTAAGGCCCTCGCAAGCTGCGTTTTATACGTGAAACAGAAAAGAGAGTTGTTATGTGTTAAAAGACTTGACAAATACTGAACAAACAGTCTTTTTGGCTATTTCTTTCTTCTTGTAGCAACGCTCAACACTTTTGCTGACATACTTATACAACGGTTCAGTTTTCTTGCTACGCTTCTCATGACACTAACATACGTGACATTTAGTCAAAGCAATAAAAAGAGACTAATAGATAAATTATGAGATTGAGAAGATATTACCCAAGGGAAATAAAACTACTGATGCTCTGAACATTGTTATTCATAGAGGTGTCAGTCAATTGACAATCAAACATCGTCGTTCTTTTCAATATAAATAAATATAGAATTAGGGAATTACAAGTAATTTACACTACAAAACCTGCTTTTACATTGAATATTGAAAAAATGTGGTTCATAAAACATAGAAATTAAAGACTACAGAAAGGTGAAAAAACTAAAATACACACTGGAATTTAATGTCATTAGGCACAGAAAAGTATCTGTCAAATCGAAAATAAGCATCTGCTGACAAAGTACGCATTCTTTTATGAGACTTGCATGGAGGTATTTTTCGTTACCAATAAAAACGACATTGCTCAAGTGAAAGTTTCAGTTAAAATCAAGGAACAGCCCAATTATATCAATAAATTACGATATTTCATTGCATTGACCATTTTGGTAATTTTTCAAAGTCCCTAAAGACGTTGATACATCATGCGCTTGGTTGTACAACATCGGAAACATGTAAACTTCTTATTAGTTAATGTTACTGCTAATCAAAAATTTTACTGCCGAAATGCAACACGTTGAGATAATGTATTTTCACAGCCTCCAGCCTACGGTCAACTACTCGTGGCCGGACTGTAAGTAAAATGTATTATTTTGTGTAACAGTTTGAGTGAAGATAATACCATGTAGGAATGATGTGGCAAATATTGTGAATTACCCGTCCCGTTACCATGAACACTGACAAAACTCCTGAATAGACTGATGGTGGGACATCTTATAAGTTACGGTATTTTCTTCTTTCGTTAGCTCGTCACAACAAGAATATTTTTAATATTTTGTCTTATAACTGATGCGAGCGCTACAAACTGGTAACGTTGATAACATTTCAGCAAGCAAACCTTGGTACTAAATAGAAACACTGACAGTTTCTTCAAATGGATACGTAATTAACAGTCGAATACGCTATTCAATTTCAATTTTGAGACTATGTTTTAGATTTAAGTTGAGATGGAATGAAGTATCATAATATTTTAGCTATAAAAGCTTTCGTGCTTCATTATTGCGATTATGCTCAATAATGATAAAAGTATACAGTTTAAATACACATAATAAGTTAATTGTAAAGACTGAGGCATGCAGACATTGAGGCCTTGAAAACAGCTTATTCACAAACAAATATTATCGTTTGGTACTGAATGAAACAATGTTCAAATTACAATTATGTAACGCAGTATAACGTCTATTCAGAAACATGCCAAACAGATGAAAGTTACATACCTCTAACAATCTCGTTTTCTTATTTATTTATTTTCATGGTGGCATGTTCACGCACTTCTTTTAAATATAATCAATGGCTGTAGCATCTATGGCTATCTATTATTCATATATCTAAGTTTATGTTATTTTTCTTAGAAAATAAGTTTTAATAAGTATTCACCTGGTATAGCTAGTGCAGCACACACTGATTCAAAATAATTCAAGCAGTTAAATCTACGATAGGCAAGAGTTTACGTTGAGTAATTATACTAGATGTTTAGTAAGAATCTGTCATTTTACTTATTTATTCGGACACTGAATTCTGTGCTGATGCTTTTATTTCTTATGTTGTATACGTGATAAACATATGATGACTGTTAACTGAGCCGTTTGAAACCTCATTTGTCTTTGCGTATTGAAATACCTAAAAACATCCGTGTTTATGACGCAACGCCTACGTGTTTTTGGTGCATCAGAAGGGAGTGTGAGGTTGCGCGAATAAAACTAGTTAAAGCTCCTGGTAAATTATGTACAACTGTCTATATAAAATTAGATGTATTAAATGTTTGAATGTATTTTGTATTGTTTTTGGTGCTTACTTATGTACAGTTCCTCTGTGTTGGCATGGAGTGTCTGTTACCAAAGATTTGCTGTTCCGTTTTGTCGTATGCATGTTTCCCATCTTCTTTCGGTGTCTTGGCTGGGCTGTGTGTTGTAGGCCTTTTTGGGTAATTTTATTTACATTTTTCTATGTATGTTTTCTACATCTCATATACGTAAACTTGGGTCTGCATGCATATCTAATAAATACACTGTAACAAAATAACAAGAAACAAATTAAGATAGTCAACATGTAAATAAGTGTTATTCTCTGGAGAGACGTACGAACTTGCAAAATAACGTTGTTCACATTGGTTTTAACCACCTACTGAAGGAAACAGTGATCCCACAACTCTGCTAATATCAACCATATGCATATTACTGAATACTCTTCAAACCATGACGTTTGGTTATTTTTTAACATAAATTTGAATGCCGTTCATTTTTCCGCCTGTCAGTAAGTGCAAATATTCGTTTGTACATTGTCTTTTTCAGTTTTGATACTTCCGTCATTACATTAGTGCCAATCCAACTTATCATATTTACAGATGTCAAAATACTTCATTTACACACTAAATACCAATTACATGTATAAAACTTCATTTTGTTAAAGTACATAAAACATATTTGAACGACGAAATGATTTAAAGTTGAAATATTATTTCGTTTTATTTATTATTTTCGTTTCATGGGTAACATATATAATTTGTATTATTTGCTATGAAAAGCTTTTCGAAACTTTTTTTTACAAATTATAGTACTATACTCTAATGCAGTAAAACAAATATGATCATGTTTTTGTACTCTACATTTTTATATATCTTCTGAATCGTCTTCATACATTATTCTTTTTAACAAAATTATATTAAGTAACGTACGTAACGATCGAGCTGTGACAGACAAACGCCAGTGATAATAATGCGCAAGTTGTTGGAAGTCTTCGCAATCCCAGAAGTGGTTGGGCTGGTTTTCTTGTTAAAACTGCATAACACAGGGAAAATTCAAATCGAAATTCAAATTGAAATGAATGTCTGAGGAAAACGGGATCCATGATGGTGGTTAGTCTCCAAAGAGAAACGTTTTATGAAGTACAGAGTACAGTGTCATTATCACTGGATATTTTGCGAGTCAGGTGCCCTATACATGTAATTCTATGAGCAGTTTGACGAGATCTGAAAGGCAGCGATTTAAAATGAAATTTAGTACCTTCAAACACCAACAATTGGTAGGATGAATTATCATTGTGTAATTATATGTATACACCGGTTTTCTTAATATTTTAAGCATGCATTTTGTAAATTATTACAGAAACTGATACTTTGAACATAAAAACGTCATTTCATGAATTAATCAGAAATTAAAGTGCACTTCTAAATGGACAGAGTTATAGCGTTTTCATTTTAGCAAATTAAGGTTTAAAAGGGGTAGGGCTAAAAAGGGGTAATTAAAACCACGGGATCCTATTTCAGTGACCACATCATACCCTATCATAAAGCACAAATGTTGTGCTTATCAAATTTGGTAAAAATTTCCTTTCGAATCGCCGGGGCATTAAAGATGCATTTTTTCGGCTTCAGCGTCCTGACTATAGGGTCAATATTTTACTATAAATGGATAAGAAAATGGCTAAATGTTGATGTCTAAATAATATTTCGGGGTCATTTTACAATTGTATGCGTTTAAATTAAACCTAAACTTTGGGAAAGGCAAAATTAGGACTTTTTGCAATATTTCATTTTTTGACATTTATTCAAGTTGTGATTAAACTTGGTGGATTATAACTTTCTAAAATGACTTATTTTATTCATATCATGGCAGCTTATGGTGCGCAAGCACAATGGAATTTATCTGAATGCGTTACAATATTTTTTAAGTAGTATTATGTGAATTTCTCCAAGTGATTTATATGGGGGTAGGGGTAGAGTTTGTCAAGTAAAAAAGAAATAAGCTGAATGACCTCTGCTTTTCCTTTAATTTTCTGTTTGCTGAATAGTTCTGCTTTCAAAATAAACTAGTTTAATTAAAATTGCAGTGTAGCATTTTTCTGTATGGTCCAAAATATTGCAGAAAGGCAATTATTTTTTTTAGGATTTTTCGGATCGTATTTAAATTCATGTTAAAGCATCTTGTACCAGTTTGGTAATTAAGCCTCTGATGGACAGGAGTATCTTTTCCTATATCATACTGACATGACTGAGTCATTAAAGTAAACACTTATTTTGGAACCTATTGGGTTGTTAAGAGATATTTTTGGAAGAACAGTCTAGGGGTGTATCTTTCCAGTTCAGATTTCTTAAAATTTTGCACGATGATGTATAAAATTTTCATTTCATCATTGTTGAGCCTATATATGAAATAGAACATACACAGAGTCTTAGACAGGTTGCAGTGTAGGAAGTATATCCTAGCAAATGTCCTTAAGTGAAATCACTATGAAGGGTATACAGAAGATCATACATGTAAGTCTGTCACAACTGCAAGTAGGCTTATGCTTCTTTTTCTCCGCACATCGTTTGATGGTGCTTTGTATTTATTCAAAGCAAAGTCTTATACAATTTTAAAGTTAAGATGCGAACCACTATTAAAATAATTATGTCAAAGCCTGAAGTAGGTTTATGGTTCTTCTTCTCTCACATTGCCTGATCGTACTTAATAATTGTACAAACTTTCATGAAGTTAATCTTGAAGGACCTGGTCTGATAAGGGCCGTTTTTGGCCCCATTCAGATTCTCTTAACCTTGCACTGTTTCGGTTGATTATCATCTGTGCATATGGGTACACACAGTATGTTTTCTTCTTTATGAATCTCCAGAATAACATGTAATAATGATTTCAGACATGCAAGTTGTTTCAGTAATGTAAAGAAAAATCTCTAGAAAAAGTGTTTAATATTTTTTCCTATAAAGTAATGTAACGAGTGGGCCGACCTGCAAACAAACCCCGTCAGTGGAAAAGCATGCTCACCCACCAAGGGCGGTTTATTTGCTTATATACCCCAACATTTACTCGATCACAAACTACCGAGTTTGTAATTTGCATATCTATTTATATCCGTGACCTTATACCGTCACAGTAATAAGCCAGTAACAATAGCTTTTGTAAGCTCGTTATAGACATTTTTATTATTTTATTTTAGCTTTAAAGTACTGAGACTTTTTTTTCATTGTATTGAACTTTGACCACGCCCACAACACTATGCTGTCTTAAAATACTGGACAAGTTTGCCCACAGCTGGTTGGCATTTGTTACCTAAAAACATATTAAGTTTGCTGCTGAATCACTGCTGGCTCTGTAGACTTAGGATCCATGGATTGTTGCTGTTACAAAATGATCTGTCACAGATGTATACTTCTGCCGCAAAGTACCATTGCTCTGTATGAATCTAATATGGAGCGTGGCATGAAAAGCTACCTTATGGAATGTGAAGACTCGGAAAACCTAGGTCGACCTACGCACCCGCGCAGTCTGATTAGACTCGTCCCTTTATGGATACACAATAATAATTCTGGGAAAATAAGACTTAGTATTTATAGTACGCACAATAAGTACGGTCTTTCTTCACACAGTGTTTATCATATGTACGGGCATGAGTGAAGAGCAACGACACGAACCAGCCTTTCAATCTACGCAGACTGATTGGCGCTTTGGTTTTCATGATACATGTTTGAGCTGCATGTCTCAAATCATTTGAAACACAGTCAAACCTGTCTTTAGAAAGCACCCACCAGAAAGGCAAAACCTGCCTAAGAATTAAGTTGTTTAAGACAGGAATATAAGTGGCATTGTATAATAACAGCGAATACTTTTATGCGCAGTCTGATCCGTCACTTTTCGCACGTATTTTAAACATCTCTTAGACTAGTGGCGTTGCATTGGTACTGTATTGATTAAAAAAAAAATCTTTTTTTTTTTTTTTCAGAAATTGTCGACGCCTTTTGCACAGCCAACCCTGGAGCATCTATCGCTAGTCTTACTAACTGTGCCCAGTTCTACGAGTGTGGGCGGAATGCAACAGAGCCTTCGCACTACCGTCAGGAATGTATTTATCCGCAGTTATTTTCTATGGTGGATCACACTTGCAAACATTTCTCTGAAATACAATGTGGACAGCGATTTGAACCAGTCGCTCCATGTATGTTAAATCTGCTTGCTATCAGATTTTTTTATTCCAGTATTGTTCCGTGGTTTAATTTTCATTTCCGTAGAAAAGAGAAAATTGGGACACCTAATATGACTGCCGTTTTTGTCTCTTGGATTTACAATGCATTTATGCGTCCAAAAGGCAAACAGTGTAGACCCTGATCAGACTGCTCCTTTAGGATCTGTGTGTTTACTAATTGCCCCGATATATCTGTCCCAATACAATGAATTTCACGTCATTTTGCATCAGAATTTAATACATGTGCCTTTTTATTCTGAAAGGTCAGCAAAACAATGAATTTTACGTACCGTATAAATCTAAGCATTTGAACAGACATGTCTGAGCAAACAGTGCAGACCAAGTTTAGATTGCTCTTTTAAGGGCAGTCTAATTAGGGTTTTGTACCATGTTTGCTACTGACTTGATGTGGCGCTGTTGACACATGGTGGCGTCGTTGACGTAATATTACACTTAGTGACCCTACTAATTCAGTGTTGCGCTGCATACATAATGTGGTGCTGTTGACATCATGTGGCTCTATTGACACGGTATGGGGCTATTTACTTTTAATATGGCGCTACATATACTGAGAGGAATAAGTTTAGCAATTTTTCCAAAGGGTTGTGAAATTTTCTTTGGGGATAGTATTCCCAGATTGTTGATCGCATACAGTTTATTTAAGTTAGGAGACTGCGATTACATCAAACTTGGACGAAAAAGGTGACTTAACGCACATTTGACGTCACTTTAAATGAATTCACAATTTACGCGGGCTGACAAACAATTAATCAAAGAAAATTGTCAAAATGCTTTTGAAAGGTTTTAACTGGGTCCTTGAATAAGAAAACCATAAATGGGTTTGCAAATAAACGCTTAAGACGCCGGCAATGGGGAACGTTAGTTTGACGTTAACTTGCCGAAACATTCAACCGCCATTTTAAATATTATCAGCTGACGTTTTGACTCGAATCTTTCTGCGCTTTATTACTGTCAACTGTGGGAACACTATCAAGCAAAACGATTACCCCTGGTAATCCATTTGTTTTAAAGCAACGGCCAGAACCTGTCAAGATTTGAATGGAGGAGTCAAGTTTACGTTCAGACGGAAATTGACAAAATCTGTGGATATGCAATGACCCTTATGCGAACTTAAAGAAGAGAAACTTTAAGTTCTGTATTGCTGATGTCAAGAGGATCTTTGATGGTTTTAAAAACTGACGTCAGAATGACGTAAATGTCGAATTTGGTGTGGTTAAATCTGCGGGAATAGCGCCAGTTTACAGGGATAAATTGCTTGAAAGAGTTCTGGTCAACTAGAGGCCTTGCCATTCCAGTTTGGTTCAAGATTTTGGAACAATTCGTTAACGGTGACTTTTGCTCAGTCTCAAATGCTTGTGAATGCCAATTTGACGGCGTCATAAGCACATTTACGTTTATCATTGTAACAATCTTTTAGCACACAACAGAGTGTCCGTGTTCACAAATGTCTACACTGCCACAAATTGGTGCTGGTGTAAGATTTGAAGATGAAACAGCACCTGAAAAAAGATCAGTTGCCTAAAAGATTTATGGCATTTTTTTGGTTAAACCCTTTGGTACAAATGCGACGCGAGTTTGCTCTATAAATAAACTTTCGACAATAATTGTAGGGTTTCTGGTACCCAAAATGACGCCTTAAACAGCGGAAACAATACAATTTCCCACTTTTTAAATAAGTCAGAATTATACGCTGATTTGTAAAAAATTGCTTAACTTATTTCCCTCAGTATACATATTGTTGCGCTGTTGGCATAATGTGGCGCTACTGGCATGGTGTGGCGCTACTTACTTTTTATATGGCGCTTCTGACATACTGAGGCGCTGTTGATCTAAGTAGTGCTATTGAACTACGATCTTGTTCCAGGTGACTATGAGCAGTATCAGTGTCACCCTACAGATGAAAACTGCAGCCCTTGTCAACAACGCTTGCCCAGCTGTATTGGACTTCCGGATGGCAAGAATGCTTATCCCAGCACCGGTATATCGCATGAATATATTATCTGTGAAAAGGGACGAACAATACAGATTGACGGACGCTGGTCTGGATATTTCGATGTGCTGAAAGGAGACTGCGCGTCGTTTCCATATGGTAAAGTTATCAACTATATACAGTAAAATGCACACAAGTAATACGTTCGTCAGATTTTGAGCTTTCTACCATCAGATACAGAAAGCAATATTACTCTGCTGAAATCAGGTGTTTCATTTTCTTTATCAGTATTATTGACGCATGATACAGGCATTCATTTCAATAGTAAGTTAACAGTTTAGATTGTAACTGAACTAACCTCTTAAGTTATAGTCAAACGTGCCTTAACAGCAAAGTCGTATTTCCCAAAATGAGTGCCTGCTTAATGCATGTTTGACTGTATTAACGAGCTTTCATACTATTCAGAATCTTTTTTGATCCCATTTGTGTATTTACTTTTTCTCTTTGGCTTTTGTGACAACGTTCACAACTATTAGCTGTGCTCAGATCTTCGACATGTTTGGACATACGCATTTTGTCTGATCCTGTGACGGCACATTCAATTTGCGCGATACAAAATGAAAAGTCAAGCTTCTATGGTAATAAACGTACACGAATATTTTGAAACAAATTCTTATAATCACTTTAGCAAATACAAATATTGGGACTGACAGGTCTGAGCAAACAGCGCACACCCAGATCAGACAGTTTGGCACTTAGCAATCCCCAGTCACAAATTTTCAAACCAACTATGCTGTGTGTAAAAAGTGCAAATTTTGATCAGATACCACCAGTCTATCCTTGGCCTGTCTCATAAGTATGATTTATGTGGTAACTATAAAGGAGTTAGTAACGTTTCAGCTATGGAATTGAAAATATGACACAGACATCATATCATACGCTAATTTTTTCCGCCAGTTTATCAAAGGGAAACAATTTTTGTAACTTCCTACTTGTTTCCGGCTTGGACGGAGTCCTTTCAGAATAGCAACTACAACTTTTATGCCCATTCAAAAGGAAGATAAAAATTAAAAAAATGATAGAGCTGCTTGCCAGGAAAGTGATTCCAATTTCTTTTACAAGTATTAGATGGTGACAATAACCGTTCTGTTGTGAAAACAAAATATTGCATACAATTGTTGATGGGACATTACTCTCGATGCACTGCATTACATGTACTACCAAACCTAACTAAGTTTCAATAACGATGCCTGTTTTTATATATATATTGGGGCTGTAAATTACTCTTTTATGTTTTTCTTATATATATATCATTTTAGCATCGATAAGTCACGTATTTTGGAATTCTAAATTGTCAAAAACAAGACAAAATATCTGCTAAGTTTTGGGAAGATCTGTGGCGTTTCAGCATTTCAGGCAGTTTTTTTTTTTTTTTTGTAATTACCACAAATCGGTGATTATCACAGCTTAATCGGATCTTGAAAGATCCATTGACTTTGACATTTCGACTGGAATATTTTGCTTAAATTTCGCGGATTTAACAGACAAATCTAAAGTTTTTCTGTGAAAGAACTCTTAATTAACGTTGATACAACCTTGTTGCAACGTTTTGTTTCTGCTGAATTATTACATCTTTTTTCTGTGGCGTGTCACATAGAAGCACTGATATTTTCAATATTACATTTTATCAGTCATTTGCGTCTTGTCATTATTTGTATTGCATGAGTCAAAATACCTTGATATTAAACCTGCAGGGCGTGACTATTTTCACTTCAATGTAAGAGCTAGGTGTTGCGTTTTAAGTAGTTGCAGCTTAAAAACTTCTTTAACTTTTATCTGTGTACAAACGTAATTCGCTTGTTTATCTACTTTAACACTCCTCTCTCTTTGTGCGGTTTCAGTTTCTTCTGTAATTTATCACTGTTATCTCCGTCGCTGACATTTACCTATAATAAATAAATAACCAGAGTCCCGTTAATCCTATTGCGTACGCGAAGTCACCCAAACCTTAATCACCGAGGAACGGTAGCTTAGCCGCCATCAAATTTCGGCCACAACACAGATTAGGCGGCTTGATGAGAAAATGAAAACAAGTCAAATTTTAAAGTAATGATCTGAGAGGAAGGCGTCAAATTCTTGTCCCAACCAATGTAAACATCCTCTACTACAAAAAGTCAATATCGCTATATTTCCGAACGCCATTAGAAATTTCGTAGCCGGACTTATACCGACTAAACGCATTTGCTGCTTCTGTCGGCTTTATGTCATAGCTCTTACAAACATACGGATTTTCGTCATGGAGGTTTTTCGCATTTCCATTCGCTTTGCTTTCATAATTGGTATGTGGATTTGAGTAAAGAAAGTGAGATAATTTGCAGAGTAAATAAGTAAACAACTAAATAAATAGAATAGAAAAAATAAATAAATAAATAAATAAGATGAAAGTTGTGAATAGGACTACATGTTATTGATTCCGTACATGGTAAATGTTAAAAATATGCGATATCGTTATTCCTAAGTCGGAAATGTTAACCTATTTGTGCCCAGTGGACTCTTCCACTTGTCAATTAAGGGGTGTCTGGGTTAATTTTATAAGCAATTAATTTTTATTTTAAGAAGAAATACCCTTTTATCTAATGCAAATAGTGTAGACCCTGATGAAAACGCCGAAATTTTCGACATCTGACAAGCTTAGAGCTCCCGTCGGAGCAGTCTGATATGGGCCTGCACTGTTTGCACAGACCCATCTGTCCCAGTACTGTACAGTATCTACATGTAGTACATGTTGTTCTTTCTGTTTTTCAGGACTGGTTCCATCAATTTACGGAGCTGGTAAGTGGCATTGCATAATAAAGTACAAGGGCGTAGCTACCTGTACGCAAATACGCAGGTGCGTATTGAAATTTTGTCAAACTGACAAAATTTCAACACACACCAGCGTATTTGTATTCTGAAATAGTGTAAATTGGGCAAGATTTCAATACAAACTGTCAACTTACATGGCAATATGAAATACCTAAGGGGCATAACCCCTTGATTTCTACTCAGGGAGTATAAAAACCTGCTTGTGCGTATCATGTAATAGCCTCTAGCTACGCCCCTGAATTAGTAATGAACTGAGACTAACATTTTTGTTTTATTCTAAATAGAATCTATCATTGGTCTCCGATGCGGATAGGGAAATCCCAACCCGAGGGCATACGAGGTGTGTCGGAAACGAGGCTTGCCCGTGTTACCGACGCACCCCTTGTGCCCGAGAGTTGGGATTTCCCTGTCCGAATCGGAGACCAATGATTGATTATTTTTCTTACCGACGTAACTAATTATTTCAAATTGAACGGGGACCTATTATTTCATGCAATGTGTACAAGCGTAAGTAGTACAACCAGGAACGCCACATGGATTCTTGAATAATTTGAACACAGTTAAAGCAATCACTACGTACAAACAGACAAAAGTCGTGTAAAAAGTGTGAAAATGTATTGAGACGACTACAGCAAGTGCGTGTATGACATTAATTGCGACGTAACATCACCTTTATTTCAGACGGCGGTAGATAACGTCTTAAAAATGACGGCATCCTCGACAGTGTTTATGTGAAGCATTGACTATTTCGGCGGTTTTCTTTTTCTTACTTCAAGACATAGCAACCGATAATGATGGATTTGTAAGGAATGACTCGCCTTACTTGGGATTTTATTGAGGAAATTCATTTGTCTAAAAAATAATGCTTAAAGTAAACAATTGTCTTGCCGGGTGTATCGCATTTCATTTAGTGAGAAGTGATTTAAATGAGAGAGGAGTGATACACAGAATTCAAGCTCGTGTGAGCTGTCCCAGCCCATGGGCAAAACCGAATTTTCCAGCGCCGCTAAAAATAGAACAAACTCTATCTCATAGTTAAGTAATCTTTTTCTATCCCGTAACCGTGCAGAGTCGTTGTGGCACCACAGATGATTTTGCAAGAATCTCTTTCCATCTGGTCCGCCGTGATGTCAAATTGACGGCGTGATTTCTTAACGCCTTTGTACGACGTCATAAAAATGTTAATGACGTCCAATTATGGTTACGGCTGTTCGGCCTACAGACAAAACACGGCAGTTATTTGCTTACAAATAATTTCGCGGAGGTTTCGATAAACCAGTTGTATGTAAAGTATATATTGGCTAAAATAGTGTGAATACATGTATAAGATTTCTTTTTCACTTGTGCTGATGAAGCAAGTGCGTCGCTATTATTCTTTCTTGAAGCGTTCTGATGGACGTCGAAAGCAAACAAGAAAAAATTAAGACAATATCATAAGAGCGATTTTTCAAAATGGAAACCGAAAAATCTATAGAGTAACACTAAATGTCTGGTTTGTCCGCAAGGCTTCGCAACCTAGTGTGTGTCTGTGCCTTTCGCATATCCGTGAAAGACGTGTATGCATGTTGCTATATACATAATCTGTACCTGCTTCGGATATATTCCTGTCCATATTGAAAAAGAACATTTTTTTAATATGAATGGGTGCAATGAATGTTTTCCCGCACTTTATTTTTGAGGGAAGCAACTTCCCTTTCGGCTTATTTGACTACCCTACCTGAAAGACAATACCCTTTCAAAAGGAGTCTACTCTGAACGGAAAGAATTCGCTCTTAGAGGAGCGAATTCTTTCCATTTAGAGTTGACCAGTATTGTGAAGGGATGCAAAAGTGAAAATGACAAAGTTGGCACCTCTGAAAGTGTACCCATTCATCTTAGTCATAATTCAGTTATTTTAGAACTCAAGAGGGGTTTTCATGGTAACTCTGAGAGATTTGTTTTCATGCCTTCTCAAAATATATGGCGTGGCCATCATAGAACTGCCTTGGCGAGGCGATTCTGATGAGTACCACAAACTATATATGAGCCCCGACACGAGAAAACCAACAATGTGGTTATGCGCCCAGCGCAAACTCAGATCAGCCTGGGCATCCGCCCAGTCTGATCAGAGTCTTCGCTGTCCGCAAGCGAAAATAGCTACCCTTTGAGCACTTAACAAAGAGTCTGATCAAAATAGACGGATGTCCAGGCTGATCAGAGTCTGCGCTGGGCGCACAACCACATTGTTGGTTTTGTCGTGTCGCGGCTCAATTATTATTATGATTTGTACGGACAAATAAGAAAACATGAAAACAAAGATTTGTCCATCAAAACTTGATGTTATCTGAAGTTTTTCTTGTCTGTCTAGGTGTGTGCAATGACAATTTGGTATCAGGATTACCAGATTCCGCCATAACGGCGTCCAGCGTATACGGCATCAACGATAAATCTAATAACTACGGACCAGATCGGGCGAGACTTAACTTGAAGGAGACCAAAGATGCAGCGGGCGTGACACAGGCTGGGGCTTGGGTGGCGGAGAAAGGAAATTTGATGCAGTGGATACAGGTTTACTAGCTTTAATCTTGTATTTCACAAGAAATAACCTTTTTATGATACCAACATCAAGCAAATATATACTAAATGATAATATTTAAATTGTATAATTACACTTTACTAGTCAAACGGCTGTTCCCGTGCACAATTGCTTAAGACAGCCCAAATGAGCCGCGAGACAAGAAAGCCAACAAAGTGTTCGTGCGCCCGGCGCAGACTCAGATCAGCCTGGGCATCCGCCCAGTCTGATCGGAGTCTTCGCTGTCCGCATGGGGGTAGCTTAGACCCTTACCTATCTTTTAAGCGCTTCGTGAGGAGTATGATGAGACTGGGCGGATGCCCAGATTGATCTGAGTCTGCGCTGGGCGCATATTCACTCTGATTGTTTTCTCGTGTCGCGGCTCGAATATTCTTTGCCTTTACTTTCCTGCTTCAGACAAGACCATTCACCGTTTACAGTTTTATATTGGCGCTAAAGTAAGGTTCTGCGATTCTGAAAAGCAATGACATGCAGACACTGTAGACATATCTCAGCCAATAGAGCACTATTATAGGAAATTTTACAACGCAGACATGATGAAACGGTAATTGTTAGTACATGTAAAACATGTAAAATTTATAAAACCAAAGTAAGCACAATCGGAGTAAAGTGCTGTCTCAAGCTGCCTAGAGGGAGTCATGAATGAAATTGTCTACCTGAAATGACCGATGACCTTTTGAAAGTAAAACATGGGGCCTAGGTGACGCCCAAAACATCAGTCAATTTGCATGTAATTGAATTCCATGCACTGAAGTCTATTTGTGATATACAATGGCCCTTTCAGAAATGTTATAAGGGCTAACGGTGTCCCAAAGAGTTTAGGCCTAGGCCCAATACTAATGTTCTCTGCTAGCCATTAAGTCTGTGCGGCATTTATTTATACGAGGCATGTCATGAACAACGGTAAAATTAAAATCTTAAAGAGTTCCTTCAAGAGTTGAGCAGACATTCAAAAGAATGAACATGGGCCATACTTAAGTCTTTGTTCAGACTGCTCTGGTGCACATGCTGATCAGAATCGTTGCTCTTGTCACAAGCAAACAAGCAAATATATTTAAGCAACTTGGTGTAAATGTACACGTATTTCCAGCAATGCCAAACGAAGTATAAGAGATTATTCTACTTTATAGGTTGAACTAAAAGAGCCAACACTTATTAGAGGCCTTACTACTCAGGGGCGTAATGGCTGTTGTCAGCAGTGGGTTTCTAAGTACAGGGTCCTTCACAGTATGGACTGTCAGAGCTGGACAACAGTAGGAGGATTTAATGTCACTGATGCAGTATGTATATAACCGGAATACATGTAGCTTTATAACTTGACCTAAAGACTTTTTTGAAATACAGTTATAGTCTCACGGTCGAAGTTCATCCCAAACTTCAGATATCTCACGGTAAATTTTCTGGTGCCAGAAAATTTACTTTGAGGTATCAGTAGTTTGAGATAAAAGAAGTTGAAATGTAAATAAAATAGGACTGTGATAGCATCCCAAATGCTACTTTTTCCAACGAGATTCTACTCTGATCTATCCCAAATTTTTACAAGGTCATTTAGGCACTTTGATGACTTTGAATTAATCTCTTTCCACCTGGTATTGTCAACAGTTGCCCTAACTGTTCTTTTAAAGCCAATCCTTGTGTACTCTTTAACGTAATAAGCTTCACATTTGATTGATCGTCTTCTGTCTGCCTCTTTTACGTTTTGAAGTCATAGTCTGATAATACATATCCTAGCAGGAAAACGACGTGGTAATGACGTCGATGCGACGCATCCACGTCACTACGGCGTCAGTTCGACATTGTGTGTCCCCTGGGTATGTACCTAGTAATCAGTTGGGGCATTTGAGCACGTGGCCGTGAAGTAAACTGTCCGTTTCTTTGATTGTATCAACTGCTTTATTACCGAATCAAATTTCAAATTACAAAAGAACAGCGTTGCGACGATACAACAAAATCGAAGGCCAGACAAAATGCATAATAAGACACATACATGAAACTATATTGTTATCTTTTCTATTTTCCGTTTTACATAAGAAAACATAACAGGAAAGCTCAAAGCTTCGAATCAGTGAGGTGACAGACTGGCTTGGTGCCGGGAGGTACCTCCTATGGATTCGTTATGAGAACTGGCAGATAAAAAAAATTATCTTCTTCATTTTACTGTTGACACAATCTCTAATCATTACAGTTCTTCAAGGGAAATTCGGACGAGGATACGCCTGTAACTAACATGTTCCAGTGCCCAGTGATAGCCAAATGTATCCGGATTAACCCACTGGATTGGAAGAATAATATCGGCTTGAGACTAGACCTCATCGGATGTCCCTTAGGTATGTATACTGACAGCAAATTGCACGTGATTTTTGTTACTGTCAATGCTATATACGAATAGGAGCGAGAAAGATGTGAAGAGAAAGAGCGTAATTTTTTTTTTTTAAAGAAATGACTGTAATGCTCCTTAAACGGAACAGTTTGTAGTTACAATGCAGTTATGCGTTCAAAACATGCAGGTTGATGGCAAACAGTATAGAACCTGATCAGACTGCTCCTAGGAGCAGTTTTATCTGGTTCTATACGGTTTTCTCAGATTTATCTTGCATAAAACTAAGCATGTTTGCTATGTGATTTGATAATAAACAAAATTAAAATGAAAACAGTATAAGAATAATTTTCTAATTTAAGTCGAAATTCTCGCAACCTGAAATTTCTAACCGCATAAATGTTAATTTAATTTCATAACAATTTTTATATGAAAACAATGTCATATAATGTGACAGGTTTTTATTTTTCCTTATGTTGCATAAAATATTTTGTTTTACAGGCAACACGCAGCCGACGACTACACAACCAAAACCAACGACGACCCCACTTGTTGTCACTACAAAAGCAGCTGTGACCACTGGTGGTGCTGTGACAACAAGTCAACAACCAGTTGTTACAACACAGGGTGGTGCTGTAAATGTTAACACTGGTGCTATAACGACAAAAGCTACAGGTGCGTAGGTCGATTTTATGTTGGTAACTTAATTTGAATCTGTTTACGTCCTGATACTTATCTGTAGCAAACGAAATTACAAGATTTGAGCAAACACTTAACATTAGTTTTTTTCATTTCTTTTGACCTAACGAACAAAGAAATATTGTATTGTATACAGACATAAATTCGAAATTTCGAAATCAAAATTCATTCTCAAATCCGTTTTTGTCATTCTGTTAAATAGTTTCTTAAACCGCAATAACAGCGTTTGCTGTAAAGATATACTCCGTCGCCATTTCATCATTTGCAAGTAAAATAGTTTTACTAAACTTCGTTAGATATTAACTAAATCCTGTGTGAAGGTTCATTAAAAAAGTTTTAGTCCAAGACAATTATACGAATTGAAAAGCTAAGTTCAAGTCGTATATGCAAATTGGAAACAATCGTGAGCCAATAAGAAAGTCAGTAGTAGCGCTTAAACGATAACGTGATATTACTTAGTAACTTTTATCATTCGCACAGGTGATTGTTACGTAGATTCGAGTTAATTTCAACCAGTCATACACTTCCGATCGCGGTCCTTGTTTCTTCCGTTTGTGTTATATTTCGTGTTAAATATGTTTTACCGCAATTTCATACTCTAAAAAAGGCTAGTCAAGCTGTCAAGTAAATATTTCTTGAAGAACATATTTTCGTAGTCTAGATACTAAAAGGGAGTTAATCTTTAAGGTCTTAGACTATTAATGGCAAATACAGGCAAATAGGCCACCATCAAGCATCCACAATAAACTACATCTACTGTTGAAATGGATGTAAAAAACAAGTCATCCATCAACAGTGTCCGTGCCAAAAAATTGTCAACTTTTTCTGAAATCCCATGGACTTACATGTATTTGTCAGCCTGCAAGAAACTTAACTGCATTGCCCCAGCTTAACACATGAAAATAACCATTTGATGTGCAACGCAGCAAAAGAGCCCTTAAGGGCAAATTTTCTCATTTTTACTTTTTAGCATTTTTTTATATAGCAATATTTTACCTTTCCAGTGGTACCTTTCGTTTTGCAAAATTCATTTGTTTGACGTCACAATACGAAATTTAGTACTTCCACCCTCTGACCTAACGTTGCATTGTTGATGACGTATGCGTCGAAAAACGATATATTGTCTGGTCCTCCGTGACGGGATACATTCAAACAAATGAAGAGACAAATCAAAAAGCGTATACGTGCCATCTGCTCGAAGTATTCCTTGTTCGCCCCAACTCTATATGAATCCTTATGAATTTGTAAATGTAAGACTTTAAAGAGTGTTTGCAGGTTGGTTTGGTGGAGCGAAGATGCCACGAACTTTTGGCATTGAGGCGTCCTACTGATATCGGTTTGAGGTAGGGCAAGGACCTGTTGTGTTTGCAGAAGGTGTGGTAGGGGGTTCTTTTGGCAGTTTTTCTCTCATCTATATTTTCTCTTCTCTCTCGATATAGACTGAAATACTGTCTCAAAGAGCTGTTAAACCCCAAGCAAGCAACCAACCAACCTTGAGTGTCACAAAAGGTTACAAAAACAGACACATGCCATACGGCACCTATTCTCACGCATTTTTCAAAGTAAGAAGGAAAACAAGAACTCCACGGAAAGATATCTCGCACCTGCCATGCACAAATATTAGTGTCTTGTGATGTGTTAATGGAGGGAAAGAATAACAGTGCATTCCTCACGAATGGATTTCCTGAAAACTTGGTATGGTGCCACGCGGACCTTGAAATGAACACAGTAACTCTTCCTAATTACACATTTTAACAAGTTTGGTCAAAATCTGCCAATAGCTTCAAGAGATATTTAACATAACATGCAAAGTAATTCTCTGATTGTGAAAATGGGGTCTAGGTCACCAAAATCTTATCTCTTTGGCTTCTTTAAGCGATATATCCATGCATGTTTAGTGAAAATTCAAAATCTGTCAACAGGTTGCACAGATATTTAATATTTTGTCCTTTGACTTTGAAAACAGGGTCAATGCCACCATAACATAGTCATCTCCTTAGCTTATCATAATAAAATATCTATGCGAGCTTGGTAGAATTCAAAATATGTAAATGGGCTCCTGTGACCACGAATTTTTTTTTTTTGGTTAAGGTCACCAAAACCTAACCATCTATTAGTACTGTCCTAATGATATATTCTTGCAAGTTTGGAGGAAATCCACCTATTGGTTGACGTAAAATATAGACAGATGGACATTAAGTCATCCTTTGACCTTGAAAATAGGGTCAAGGTCACAAAAACCTTGTAAATTTTAGACTAGGAATTATCCCACTGCTATATCCATGCAAGTTCCGCGGGAATCCACCCACTTGTTTAATAGGATAGAGAGGGATTTAACGCTAGGATCGACAAAAACAAAAAAACAAAACAAAACCACAACAACAACAAGATTTAGTCGTATTGCGACCTTGAAAATGGGACCAAGGTCTCAAATACCAAATAAACTCTAGGAATTATCCCACTGATATATTTTGGTTTTTAAAAACTGAATGCCTATAGCAGCTGAAACGTATTTATGGTTTTTTGACTGGCGCCCTGTTTTATATCGATTTTTGGTGACGTCACCATTGGCATTTATAAAAAAGTAAAATTTCTTTTTCTTGTTGTTGCTTTTTTGGGTAATTTTAAGCGCTGTTGAAATTGTCGCTTTTGTAAACTTAAAGACTCTACGTTCATGGTTAATATTTGTATATTACCTTATAAAGTTTCCTGTCTAACAATATACCAGTACTTTATATCGATTTGCACGCAAATACACACAACTCAGTGGGATTTAATAAAAAGTGAGAAACCTTTGACTACTGTATAGGCCATTTGCTGTCTATAAAACAAGTCATTTTGCAGATTTTCTTTTTTATTACTGGTGATAAAATTAATTTGTTTTCTCCACTAGTATTGACACACAAATACATAACTGGAACTGACTTTCAGAATTTTATCTTGTCAATTTTTTGCTTTTGTCTATTAAATCCTTTACAAAAATTTACAAAATTTTTAGCCTTAGTAAAGGGGAGTACAACAATTTAATGTAATAGCTATAACCAATACCCATATGTGCATCACAAACAAGAAATGTTTCTATAAATAAATTAATTCTATTCATCACCAATCAATTCTCTTCGCAACCAATAAATAAGTGATCTTCATTTTTACTCAGATGAAAAGATTAACAGGTATACAGGTGCCATTGAGTAACTCTGTACAATTAAGTAACAATTGACATAGGTAAATATTGACCATTCTAAGGCTCTTACAAAAATAAACTTACTCCCTTGTAAAATACAGTTAAAATATCTTCTAAAAATGGGTAGTTTTCAAAAGAAACTTTTTAGTTTCAAAATACAATTTTGAGAAAAATTATAGATTAGTTATGTATAAGATAGACATTAAAGATGCGCTTTACTTCACAGTGATAGCTGTGGTAGTTTTAGATATATTTAGCAAAACGACCTGTTTTATAGACAGCAAATGGCCTATACATGTAGATATAGCTTTACCGCAATAACTCTTGCTATAGAGATTTTAAACAATAACAGGCTGATTTACTTTTGAGAATTTATCAAACATTTGTTGACGGAATGACAAGCAGTGGAGACCTTAAATATAGGTCTACCGTAGCAATTATTTCAAGTGTCACAGTTTTTTGATTTTCGGAAAATTGAAAAATTGGGATGCTTAAAATAATTGCTGTATTTGTTATAAAATTGAACATTTTGTATTTACAATGCAGTATGCGTCCAAAAGCTGCTGACTGTGTTGCAAGTAGTGTAGATACTAAAGGAGCACCCTGATCTGGGACTGCACTGTTTGCTCATACAAGTACCAATATGTCCCAATACTTAGAATGTTTACTGTACGCCGGTTGATTTTCTTAATGTTTACAGTCAAAATGATACGTTTCACCATTTTCTTTTTTCCATGAGCAGCAAAAGTAACCACACCTAAACCAGGAGCTCTGTCTGGAGGCCCAAAAAGTACGTATTCGTGTTCAATTTGCCTAATAACATACAAGATTACGGGCTGCATAAGCGCATGTCCTCCCGTAACCACTTATCGGTAAGATAAGAGAATATATCGCATTATAAAAGAATTTAGGAAAATTGTGCAGATTGACATAGTTTATAGCCTCATTATGCAAGATATTCACCCATTTACCAAACGGAAACTTCCAACAAAGCGCAAAGTTCGCGCTGATGAGGGTGACGAAAATACGATAGCCCACTCGCTGGAGCTCGTGAATTACGTATCCGCACAAATGCACGATTCATAAGACTAACCCGCGTTGCTTTAGATACCCTGTCATTTGTTTCATTCTTTTTTGCCCAGGCATGCAGAAGTGAATATTTTCAAAACAGTTCTGTTCTGTTCTGTTCAATTCTCGTATCGACGTTACCCAAGTGGCTCAACGGTACGTAACCATAGTTGCACACACCTGGCGCCGGGTGTCCGTCCAATTTTCAAAACAAAATCTTCTTTCTGTTTATATACTGACGGAATCAGAAACTCGATTTTTGTGTGTAAATAGATCATTGCTTCACCGGACATTGCCGTAACACAATGGATATCGATGATAACTCGAACACGAAAACTAGCCGTAAAAACAACAACAAAAAAACACACACACACAAAGAAGAAAATGTATTTACAAAGTCAACATCTGTAATGTTGAGAAGCGAGAGTAAGGTTCTAACTCGAATATGCTGTAAGAGAATGAATTTCAATCTCTTGTTTGTATTTTATATTTTAGTATCATTATAGCAAACTAAGCCTGTGTGCGAAGCAAAAAAAGGCTTATAAGATAATGTTAAAAAAATGTCTGCTTTGATACAAATCCACCATGTAATGTCTGAGATCCATAAGTTCACAAGGGGCTTTGAAAGGGGCCATAATCCATTCAACAACACGACAACAAAGTTACCTGCCCCCTGGATATCTCATGTCATGACATGGATGCTTTTGAATGTTGCCACATTAAAAGACATCTTGAATCGAATACACTAAAATAGGTTTACCACCCATTATCTTTATCTGTTTCGTGTATTATTATTTTTTAGATTGCATCAAGTCCTGCCAAGGAAAACCAAATGGCGACTACCAGTCTTGTAAAGGATGTAACGTATTTGTCACGTGTAACTGGTACTCCATGATTCCCGACAGACCATGTCCCAGAGGTCTTAAATGGGACGACAAGCAGAAGAAATGTGATTTCAAATCATCAACGTGCCCCTAACTTTGCGGGCATGAATGACACTTTGTATATACATGCAGCTGAAGTTAAAATGTTCGACACCAGCGTGAAAATCGCCTTCATGTTGCAAGTTTGACACATGAAAGAAATGAACAATGTCGCTAAAGTTATTTTGTAATAATCTCCACACCTTGATAAAACTAATAAAGTTATGAACTTTTATTGTGTACTTTTATTGTTATAGTTTATCTGCAGGAAGAAAGTTTTAGAAATGAAGCGCGATACGACAAAACCAGCAATGTGGTATGTGCTGTGTCCACCCAGTCTGACCAGAGTCTTCGCTGTCCCCATGGAGGTTGCTGAGACAATGTTACCATTGTAGCGTACAGCAAAGACTCCGATCAGACGGGGCAGTCTTCACTGGGCGCACATGCCACTTTGTTGGTTTTGTCGTGTCGCGGCTCAGTTATCCAAATATTGGAACATAGGTGACTGAGTAAACAGTGTAGACCAATGGCAATTTTGCAAAGTCTTCTAGCATTTTATGAACACATCGACCGATAATTAATTTTTGCACAGAAGAATATAAGAATCCATAAGAATCCCTAAATGACCATAGCTGTTTACCGTGGACTTAAAGCAACAAAGCAACAATAGCCTCCCAACTGTGTCGGGGTCAACTCTTAAAGGAAAGAATTTGCTTCGTTAGGAGCAAATTCTTTTCTCTAAGAGTAGATCCCGTTATAGAAGGGGCTTCTTCCTCTAAGAGACCAAAAAGATATTGTTTCCCCCATTTTCTAATAATTGGCGGAAGAACAAAGGCGGTGTATCCATACACCTTACAACAATATTTTGCGATTGAATATGCAGACATATAATATTGTCAGATTGTCAGAGATGCTGTTAATGGTCATTCACTCGTCAGTTGTTAAAAAGAAAAAGCCAGTTAAAGCAGTCTCCCTTAGTATGATGCCAGATCGGCCACTGACAATACGACAGAGCAAAAATATAGATAGAGATATCACAATAAATCATTGCACAAGTTGGCTGTACGATAGTTTCTACGAAACAACAACAATTTCTCAAACTAAAAGTTGTACATGTATTACTAGAACTGTCGGAGAGTCCGACTATACCCCCGCTTCACTGCTTAAATCAAATGGTGCTATTTTCGGTACAAAAAGCATAGAGAGAGAACTCATTGTCGCCATGTTTACCAAATATCAATATTCTACATAAATCCCTTTCTATGTAATACGGAATAAGATAATTTCATGTTGAAAGAAAGAAAAAATAATAAATACATGTAAAACATAAGTCTTTATCAGTCTGTATACCAAATATGAACATTCAAACTTGAATGGTTACTGTGAAATCTGTTACAAAAAATTGCATTATTCAAAGTCAAGAGATAAAGAAAATTGGAAAAATATAGGGAAAAATAAGCAGGAGAAGGCTGGTTCTCAGTTCCACAATGTAGCAAGTTATCATCAACCTGCATACAAAATATACCTACTCTAACTAAGATGCATAGAAATCTTTTGCAAAAATTTCATTATTCAAAGTATGGAAAGAAAGAAAATTGGATAAATACAGGGAAGAATAAGAGGAGAAGCCTGGTTTGCAATCCCACGATACAATAAGTTGTCATTTACTACATACCAAATATGACTACTCTAGCTTGCACGGTTGTGGAGAAATCTTTGAAGTAAAATTTCATTATTCAAAGTATAGAAAGAAAAAAAAATGGACAAATACAGGGAAGAATAAGAGGAGAAGATCGGTTTGCAATCCCACGATACAATAAGTTATCATTGGCCTGCATATCAAATATGACTACTCTAGCTTGCATGATTGTGGAGAAATCTTAGACGAAAAATTTCATTATTCAAAGTATGGAAAGAAAGAATATTGGACAAATACAGGGAAGAATAAGCAGGAGAATGCTGGTTCTCACTCCCATGATACAACATGTCGTCATCAATCTGTATACTAAATATGACTACTCTAGCTTGCATTGTTGATGAGAAATCTTTGACGAAAAAAATCATTATTCAAAGTATGGAAAGAAAGAAAATCGGACAAATACAGGGACGAATAAGCAGGAGAATGCAGGTTCTCAATCCCACGATACAACATGTCATCATCAACCTGCATACCAAATATGACTACTCTAGCTTGCATGGGTGTGAGGAAATCTTTCACGAAAATTTTCATTATTCAAAGAATGGAAAGAAAATCGGACAAATACAGGGAAGAATAAGCTGGAGAAGACTCGTTCTCAATCCCACGATACAACATGTCGTCATCAAGGTATATACCAAATATGACTACTCTAGCTTGCATGGTTGTGGAGAAATTTTTGACGAAAAATTTCGTTATTCAAAGTACGGAAAGAAAGAAAATCGGACAAATGCAGGGACGAATAAGCAGGAGAATGCTGGTTCTCAATCCCACAATACAACATGTCGTCATCAATCTGTATGCCAAATATGACAGGTCTAGCTGGTATGATTGTGTAGACATCTTTGACGAAAAATTTGAATAAAAGGGGACGGAAGGACGGACGGACGGAATGAAGGACGGACGGACGGACAGATGTAAACAAGTATACCCCCCACTTTTTCAAAGCGGGGGTATAATGATTTCAATTTATACTAGACTGCGATCAGTGGCGGTCATTTTTACTTACATTTCTTTTTACCCGCTAACCTATTGAAGATATTCAGGTAGTCTGTATTTTGATCAACTATACTAGGAATTGCTGTCGCTATTATAACGGTTTATTTTTTGAAGTAGACTGTAACATGTGACTGTGACAGATCCGCAAAATAGTTCAGCAACAGGTAGCGAAACGCGTAATGTACTGTTCCTGATTGCCATGCACTGAATGAAGCATTTTCCAAAATGATGCATTATCTAAATAAATAGATTTTCTTTAAACTCTTTATACTACATTTTCATCATAAAAATCTGAAATTCACCATCTGGTATTTAAGGTATGGCTTGGCAAAGATAATTTTCATCCAAAGAAGTTTCAGTAAGACACAAAACATCTCACTTAAACAGTCAACCGCTGTTTTGGAACAATGGAGGGATAAGTAAATTATATAAACACATTGAAGGGTGTAGCTGCCTGTATGCAAATACGCAGGTGCGTATTGAAATTTTGTCAAGCTGGCAAAATTTCAACGCGAACCAGCGTATATTGCATTCTTAAATGTTGAAATCTTGGTGATTGTAATATCAGAGGCCGACTGGCATGGCAATATGAAATATTCTTGGGGGTAAAACCCCTAAATTTCCTGTCAAGGAATATAAAACTTGGTTGAGCGTTCCACGTAATTGCCTCTAACTACGCCCCTGACACTGATTAAGCGAAACAAAAATCTGTATCTGCAAATGCCAATTTTCAATTCGTTTGGATGGCTTAAACGTTTGCAAATTTTGTCGCGTATTAACACAATTTTCAAAACTGCAGATTGATGTTTCCGAAAAAAAGTTTTTTCGGTGACATATCCAGGACGGTAGGTATTCATTAAATATGCAACACATATTTAGCAGCAAGTAGTATTACTATGAAATAAAAGCAAGAAGCCACCGTCTAATAAGGGGAGAGCATTCCTTAAAAACCATCCCAGTCCCACTTTTTTGCATCCGAAATCTCTGACAAAGAGTGCTTATTCATTTCAATAACAACGCATTATGTTGAAATTTTTCATAGAAGGGAAGATCCATTCATACAAAGAGTTGTCATATGATTTATTGGAACTTGCCATCAGAACAAAAATTATTAAAGATAAAGTCTGATTTTGCCTATTTTTCTTCATAAATTGTTAATTTCAGGGGTGGTAGCCCATATTTGAATAAGTGCATTTACTTAATACTAAATCAAGGTATGTGGTTTTTTATTGTAAAAACAGTTCTGAATAACTTCCATCCCAATCGGATGTTTACAAAATTATACGAGTACTAATATCAGCACTTTCTTCCTTATATATGTTAATCAAGGGTGATAACTCATGCCAAAAGTAGAATGATTCTTTAGATTTGTCGCATGAAGCCAATGTATCTGTGAAATTCTCAGATAATTGATACAGACATTACAAAAGCAAATCTGATTTAATCTTCAAAGAGTTACGGTTATTGGTGTCTTTAGTGACCTCACTTACCTCTTCGTATAATATTTAAGGTAAGGTAGGAGGAACCGACTCTACAATTTTCTGCTTTGCATGCCCTTTCATTTAGGATCAACATTAAAAGGAGAGGATGTGGTCCCCTCTTGAAAGGGCTTCGTTGTCCAAGGAAGCAAACAAAATATCACAACAGCTTTTCTCCTTTACAGACATGGCAAAAATATTAAGGTGTGCCTATTCACCTTAATAAGTCTAATTTAACCTAAGGATACGTACAAAGGGGTCATTTTTTTCTGTCTGCACTTGTTTCTAGACGAAACGTGACTGTAACAGTTCGATCACTTTACTTTTTTTTTCCTTTGCGCCACGAAAGGCGACGACCTTTTGCATACAATAACAGCGACTTAGATCAGTCCCCTCATTTACACAGTCTGGTCAGAACCCTGTTTAGTCGAAACACCCTGCAGAATCTGCAGGCGCAAATAAAAGATTATTTCTAGCCGGAATTGGTCATGTTGGTGAAATTGCCTGAATCTTCACTTTGCATTTATGCAAGTACTTTAAGCGGCCTTTTCGCTCTAGCACTTATGCTTTGTATACAAAACAGAGCATCTCGACATAAACTTTCTCAGATATTTAAAGCAGACACAAGTCAATCAACCTCTTTTCGTATAAGCCGAACAAAAACGCTTTTCCCAATCTGACAAATACCCTATTTATTCCAATATTAGGACATCTATACCATGGACTGCAGTCAAACAAAAATGCATTGGCTGAGTTTAATGTCCATTGATGCGTATGAAATTTATCATGAAATGGGAAACAGTGCAGACCCTGAGCAGACTGCTCCTGTTCTGGGTTTACACCGTTTTCCAAGGTGATTATGTCGCAATATTTAGATGTGACATTACGGTACCTCGTATAGAATATAAGAAATAAATAACCCAGACAACGGACAGTGCTTAGTGACTGACAGGTTGTCACGGAGATGAAAAACATTTCTCTTAAGATATTGTACTTTTCACGGTGTACGTACTAATCAACAATTATTAGGAAAAGTAATTTATCAAGTCCCATGAGACCATTTAAGATGAACGGACATTCACCGAGCCAAATGAACCACTTTGCGCCAATATCCTAAATAGTCAGTCAACTGCAGATCATCAGGGTTTAGAGTCAACACAGAAATGACTCTCACATTATATCTTTACAATAAAATATTACTCTTTATTTATGACGTTTCGGCATACTGCCTTTATCAAAATTATGAAATTTGTACAAGACTACATTTTGAGCGTTTACATTCTTCTCAGCATTCATTCATTTGAATGCTGAGAAGAATGTAAACGCTCAAAATGTAGTCTTGTTCAAATTTCATAATTTTGATAAAGGCAGTATGCCGAAACGTCATAAATAAAAAGTGACTTTTCAGAGTATATAATGTTTCTTATCCCTACACGGATTCTCTTCAGAATAAAATATTATTTAAACAGAAAGCGATTCAAACCAGTCTATTTATAACTTCCGTTTGGTGTCGGTACGAAAGAAGTTCCATTGAAAGTAATGTACTACTATCTTACAGATAAAAGTATGCCTTACCAATCCTTTACCATAGAGCTCCAGCTCTTTCAAAGCTCTTTCGTAGAGTATTAATATGAAATAAGCTTATAGGCGAGCACATCGCTCTTTAGAATGCTCTCCGGAGTTACAGAGTAGAGTAACAGAATTGAATTATTTCTTCATTGCAGAATTTACACATAAATTCTTTCCCTACAGGTGGTGTTTTTGTCGTAAGAAATTTGCGATAAAACTATTGCAACTCAGCAGCAGCGAATTCCGTCTTGACAAACTGATGAAAAACTGTCAGAGAAAAGCTTTTCCCCTAGTAGCGTTTCCCCACGGAAACCGGACTGTTATTCTTTAAATTTCTTCTCTAAGTCGCTTTCTAATTCCTTTTAATTTCACCCGATGCTCATGCTCCTTGCATTTTGTGTACTGACCATGTAGTGATCTACCGCCACAGAAGCGGTTAAAGATGACGCCATCTTGTTTTTCTCAAACGGAATGTTTGACGTCATTACGTAACGTAGCGACAGAAAGACTGTCCGACCTCTATTTCTTAATTATTTTGTGGATTTCCATTCAAACAAGTCCAATTTCGATAATACGGAAGCGGAAGTTGGTGTCGTAACGAAAGAAATTTCATTTAAATATGTATTTTGTAGGCAAAAATATGCCTTACCAATCTTCTACCATAGAGCTCCCGCTCTTTTAAAGCTCCTTCGCCTGCAAGCGAGTGCTCGCTATGAAGTTCAGTTATTTGTTCCTGATGCAAAACATATATATCAGCTGCCGATTAACGCTTCCCATGTTTCGCTGGACATAGCTTTGAGCAGTTCGCTTAATCAATAAAAATGGGGATTGTTACAATACAGAGTGGAAAACGTACCTTTTAGCGATGAGAACGTACGATTTGAAAAGGAAATAATTTCGACCAAGGTTATTTCTCAGTATTTATCTTTCGAGGCCGACCATAATAACGAAAAGCGTAGTCACCACGTGCTAGTGTCATTTGTCTAGAGCAATCCATCGCTTAATGTGGGAAAAAAGAAGCCGATAACATTCAAGTAAACTTTGAAACAGTGATTTCTTAGTCGCGCAAAATTCTGTTCAAAGTAGTCTAGAACTGGTTTCATTTCATGACATATTTGTAGGCGAAGGACAAACATAGTCACTAGCTGCACTTTACGACATTACAATTGACTTGGCAAGGCCTGAAGTGTGACTGATATTTGAATCCGAGTCGGTATAATTATTTATCAGCATACGACATTTTACTGGAAGAATTATGTTATCCACCCTGTTGAATAACAAGTTAATTAACTAACAGCAATATTCAATTCGGGATTCGAAGCCTCACAAGATGAAGCCTTGTGTTACTATACAATCGGCTTCGTCGGATATTAATAATCAACCCAAACATGAACACACAAAAAAACTGCAATTTTATGCCCCTAAATGTAGAAACTGGGTTGGGCTTAAAATGCAGGGACTGGTTGTTTAAAACTCACGACGTCGTTAGGTGACAATACACCAAAATTCAAAGCTCACAGATATTTAACATAAAACAGCTACCATTTCTGTCGATGAAATTTGAGGAGCTTTTGCTGTGTGCAAAAGCTCCTCTCAATTATATAGCAAAAAAAAAAAAAGAGAAGATATCGCAATTAATTTTGTGAGTACTATAAGATTGAACGAATCCTCGACTAACGACTTCGTTAAGGTGAGGTGGGAGTAATTCAGTGCCGCCGTGCGGCAGTTTCTGTCGCAACGTTACGTAATGACGTCAAACGTTCCATCTGAGAAAAACAAGATGGCGTCAACATTGTCCGCTTCTGTGGTTACATGTACTACATGGTCTGATTACAAACTGCAAAGAGGCTGAGCGCTGGGTGAAATTAAAAGGAAATAGAAAGTATCGTACAGAAGAAACTGCAGAAATATAGCTAGTTACTACTAGCGGGAAAACTTTTCTCTGGCGGTTTCTCATCAGCTTGTTAGATGGAGTTTGCAACTGCTGTTGCAATAATTTTATTACAAATTACATACGATACCGCCTCATGAAATTGAAATTAGAAGTCAGATCACTGTCTACACTTCGACCACGCATTTTAGAGGTCCGCCTCCAGCGGTTCTCAAATCCGAAACTGCTAGATCTTCCGGCCAGCGCTTAACCTACTGAGCTACCGGGGCTCCTCGGGTGTTTATCAGATAGATCGGGATGGAAGGATGGATGGATGGGTGATTGGTGGATGGAGATTTTACGTCCTCTTTAACAGTAATTCAGTCATATCAGGACCATGGTAATGTGATAATGAAATGCCGTGTGCAATGGGGTGCCTGTAAATAGTATAGGGGCATAATGGCAATGTTTTCGATTCCTTTTTGTCATTCTTAAAGAAAAGTTAGCCAAGACGGCTAATGCATTGAGAGAAAATGTACTAAATCCGCTTTCCCGGGAATGACAATCATGAGTGATAAAAGTCGTAGACAAATTTTGCCGGGATCCTACAATTAGCGACGGTTGATACGTTCCAAAAGTTAAGTCGGCGACCTACTATTTTTATTGCTTTAATATAAACTTCTGTCATTTGGCCATACTGTGTTAGTTTTTAAAGAAAAAAATGTGTTGTGTTTTCTGATAATGAAGGTTTTTATCCAAGAGAGACGTGCAAAAATGTACGTTTTCCATAGAACGCCATTATAACGTCGTGTCGAAAATGAGGAAAAATTGACGTTTTCGAGGTCAGATATCTTGAAAACGACTACGGCGACACCCCCTTTTTATTACATTTTCTGAAAGAGGAGCTAAAAATGTGCAATATAGGGAAGTATGAATAAAATCATGTGTTTTGTCAATTACTCCCACCTCACCTTAAGCTAAAGATACTTTGAACAACTGGGCCCAGATGTCTACAACTTGTTGGCAATTAATGTGTTTGGGTACACCACCATGTTTTACTGACTTCTT
The DNA here is from genome assembly GCA_963989385.1 of Ctena decussata. NCBI lineage: Eukaryota > Metazoa > Mollusca > Bivalvia > Lucinida > Lucinidae > Ctena > Ctena decussata. Next base: position 38,116,091 of record OZ022504.1, on the reverse strand, counting down.
TGAAAACGGGGAATAACTTTCCTGCCTTCACATTTGCTTTTCGGACGACGCAGCCCTTTCAGAAGGGGTTCAATCTAAAAGGAAAGTATTTGCTCTGACGGGGAGCTAACTCTTCCCTTTAAGAGTTGAACACAATGGAGAAGAGAGGCAAAAGTGAAATGGTATACAGTCAAACCTGTCTTAGGGGGGTTCTCAAGGGAAGCCCAAAAATGTATGCTTGCCACAGGTGGCCCCTTAATACAGGTTCATTTGCACTGAATTTAAGTTCAAAGGACCCCGGAAAAGGTGGCTGCTAAAGGCAGGTACCCCATTAATAGAGATGACCACATAAGCAAATCTGACTGTAGTTGCTTCTCTGAAAGCATAGCCATTGACCTTATACATGAAAAAGGTGGTGGCGATGGAGGTTGTGGGAGGGGGGGGGGGGTACATTTGAAATCTGTCATGATTATAAAAGATGAAAATATTGATGCTAATATAAGACAATGACGGCCAGAATGCTTTGTCATGTGTTGTACCGAGTGATCTTCTATTTTCAGATAAAACCAGATAATAGTCCTTAGCTGTCTATCACCAAAGAATAATGAGTAAACATATCCGGTATTTGTTTGTCGCTAAGTCCGTCCATTAATAAAATTAGGTTCCAATCCCAAATTATACATACCATAATATTCATAGAAAAGGCTGAGCATTGAGTTGTCATTTCAGTTTCTGCTATTCACAGGGTTAGATCAAACAATTGAAGAAAGACACCAGAATTCTTATTTTCCTTCCACGAAGTGTTGTAATTTTCAAACTGCTGTATTTTAATGCAGTGTCCATTTGACATTCAAAGAAAAAGAGTTAAAACCAGGCTTCAGTTCTTTTATAAAAGATATGAGATATACACACAACGTCGAATCTACTTTGAATCAACATTAATTGAACATCATAACGTTATCACTGAATCAAGATTGGTTCAATGTTGATTCGACATTGTGTACCTCCGGTTGGATCATATTATCATATCAACAGGAAGAAATGATTTAAATCTGAAACTGCATTATTCTGATATGTCTGGTAAAGTTTAAAATAAAATTTGTCTATTTCCAAAAAGAATATACATAAGACTATTGCCATACCAAAGCAAATGGTGGGAACACCCTCTTTGATAAATGCTTTCTTGATGTCTGAGAAATATCATTTGAATGAGTTTATAGGCAATGTAATTCTCATGAACAATGTTTCAAGTCTCATCTCCAAACAAACAAACGAACAAACAAACACCAACAAAATAATAATAACAATAGTAATAACAATAATAATAGTAATTAACGAAAGACGTAAACCATAGATGCCCCATATATAGAGCAACCCTGCTGTGCGGTGAATGGGTACACATCCATATTTACGACTTCCTGTTTGCTTCTCTGTATAAATAAACGGAGTGGCTATTTACAGTTAACTGTAAATAGCCAAAAAACGTTAAAATGGCTATTTACAGTTGACTGTCAATAGCCATATTAACGTTTTTTGGCTATTTACAGTTGACTGTAAATAGCCAAAAAAACGTTAATATGGCTATTGACAGTCAACTGTAAATAGCCAAAAAGCCTAAATGTGGCAATTTACAGTTAGGGTCCTCAAAATCTACCCTTCGAAGCCCATCCGAAGATATTTCGTTTGAGGTGGACCAAATAGGTTAAATTCACAATGCTCGTTTCAAAAATTGAACTCGGACAAGAAAAGGGCTTGTGCCAGAAAACAGAAATCTGTGAAACTAAAGACATATACATATATGATCTGCGAGAACATAAAGAATGCAAATTTCCGAAATCTGACTAAGACCGTTTGCGGTTTTATAACAAATTAAGGTACGGGAAAACTTGAAAGACAGATGGCAATATTTTAGACTTAAAAAGATGCTGCAATTCTATAAAAAAAAATCTCCATGCGGCTTGATAACTCTTTTGGCGGAGGGCTTTATGAGTTCGAGTCCAAGAAAAGGGCTTTGACTCTTCTACCACTATAACGTCTGATAGCTCTTGTAACTCCACGACTATAGCCATGGGTATCACAAGTGCAAGGAAAACTTGGGGACTTGTTACAGCATCGACCATGTGAGCTAGAAGCTCAATGCACAGTTTGTGAATCCGCGAGTTCGAGTCTGATCAGGCCAATTTCTTATTCTCCTCCGTGTCATTATGTATGCGGTTTTGTAATTCACATGCTAATGGCTATTAAAGTTCATACCTCTATAAAACCATTAGATTCCCTAATGTGTGTAACAATGGCTACTGTCATTGCTTTGTAAATGATTTATTCTACTATATATTTCTAATCTCACATTCTCATGAGCCCCGGTGTCTCAGTGGGTTAAGCGCTGCATGGCCTGCTGACCTAGCGGTCATATTCTCAGGAGCCCCGGTTTCTCCGTAGGTTATGCGCGGCAAGGCCTTCTGACCTAGCGGTCCCATTCTTATGAGCCCCGGTTCCTCAGTGGTCTATGCTCTGGCCTGCTGACCTAGCGGTTCCGGGTTCGATTTCCGAAGGCCGAAATCTTTTCTGTCGTAAATGGGCCCCATTACACTCAGCCGTTCATTAGTTACCTCCCATCGTCCTGTTGGGAAGGACGTTCAGTCGTAAGTTAGTCATCTAACTATCTCGCACTTCATGAGATCTCATTTTTGTAGCTTTTGGTGTACATTATAGGGACAAAGGGACAAGGGTACAGGGACAAAGGGACAAGGGTCAGCTCACATTAAGTCAATATTTTTCAACATGCTCACATTAAGTCAATATTTTTCAACATGTTCATTTGAATTAGTATAGTCAGGTAAAACCGGAACCGATCCTAACCAGTCAGTGACACGATCCATAACAACCCGTATAAAAAAAGTGTCGGTTTTTCATGCCCGAAAACAATACGATTTGTGTCGAATATAAAAGTGTTATGACACCAGATTCGCATGGTAATGCTGGCACTGATCAGATCAGATGTTTCGGCGAGAATTTGCGGCACTATCTGGCAATTGTTTTATTTTTCCTCATTTACTGTTGCTACATCGTCCCCTTCCCCCACCCCTCCCCGCCCGGGCTGTTGTTTCGAAGCTGATTGCAATTATTATGCATTTTTTTCAAAAATTGGATTATAATCATTACATAACATGTGATGATCGCGGCCTAACAAAAGGGCTTCTTCAAAATTAAATTGAATTAGTGTTAGTCAATGAGGCGGCAATATTTTTGTTTGTTTTCTTTGCCATTTCAGGGCTCTTTCATCTCAGAAAGACGCAATTTATTCTATGTGAAATAGGCGGCATAATCATAAATGTAATTATATCTTAATTGTCATCAAAAGTGGCTTAAGTCATTTAATGTCCAATCAGCAAATATTACTTTTGTTTAATGTGTTACCAATCAAAACCCACATCATGTAGAGACTGACCATTTAAATTCATTTGCATTTTGTCACTGTATTATTGCATGTAAATGTGTGATTCCAAACGTATGTGATACCTGTGTTAATCATTTTATCAATAAGGAACAATATATAAAGTTTGTCAGCTGTGCCAAATTGTGTTAAGATATTCAAGGACGAGTTCTTTAATAAGTGGAAGTGCATGTATTTGAATATCTAGTGTTTTTTGTGATTTTTTTCCCTGTAACACCAAATATGTTAAAGTCTCAGATTGGATTTTGAGTGGTACTGTTTTCGAAACTGAAACATAGGCGATAATTCTTGTGTTTGTCAGTTGTGCTAAATTGTGTTAAGATCTGCAAAGATGAGTTCCTTAATTATTGGTCATTCTCAGGTAAAATGCTTCAGTGATTATGTTTGTGTACCTGACACAAAGTGTTTAAGTTTCTCCGGTTGTAAAATTGAGAATCTGCTGCAGAAGCCAGAAGTGAGGCGTCTGATACCAGAAACACAGGTACGTTCATTTAAATTATTTTGTTATATTATTGATTTAAATGCTTGTAAAAATTACCTTTACTTTATCATTTCGTATCCGAGCATGTCCAAATTAATTCATATTATTTTACTATTATATTTGCGGAATTCAAATTATTTATTTGCACAAAACTATTCAATTAGTTTCATAAATTTATATTTATGTATCGTCATTTTGTATCTGCTTTTCTCTTAATTAATTTACGCACTTTTATATATTTTGATATATTTGCGGAATCTAAATTATTTATCAGCATAATACTATTCAATTAGTTTCATAAATTTATATTTATGTATCGTCAGTTTGTATCTGCTTTTATCTTAATTAATTTATGTACTTTTATATATTTCAATATATTTGCGGGATTCAAATTATTTATTCAATTAATTTCATAAATTTATGTTGATGTATCGTCATTTTGTATCTGCTTTTCTCTTAATTAATTTACCCACTTTTATATATTTTGATATATTTGCGGAATCTAAATTATTTATCTGCATAATACTATTCAATTAGTTTCATAAATTTATATTTATGTATCGTCAGTTTGTATCTACTTTTATCTTAATTAATTTATGTACTTTTATATATTTCAATATATTTGCGGGATTCAAATTATCTATTTGCACAAAACTATTCAATTAGTTTCATAAATTTATATTTATGTATCGTCATTTTGTATCTGCTTTTCTCTTAATTAATTTACGTACTTTTATATATTTTGATATATTTGCGGACGGTACGTAAATTCACCGGATCGGACCGGATCGGACATAATCACCGGATCGGACCGGATCGGACCCGAATTTTACCAATTTGTAGCTATTTATCATACTTTCTTTGGGTGTTAATGTTTATTTTTTTGCGTAAGATAGTGTAACCAGCATATAGTACCGTTAGATTTGGATTTGCTGAACTTACTGTTGTTATTGGATCAGCATGTTGGACATTTCACAGAGGCAAGTTCTTAAACATGGATACAGAATCAGAATCAGAATTGTTTACTGGTGATACGTCCAAGGACAATCATTCACCAGGACCTGTGAATCAGGGAAGCTAGTCCCTAGCCCTTATAAGAGAAGTTAACTTAGTAACTGAATCCTCTGCACCCTCAACAGCAGAAATAAGTGAATCTTCCAAGGAATTCCAATCTCTAATAGTCTGGGGGAAGAAACTGGACTTGTAAATGTCAGTCCCAGCCAATGGGGTTTGAAATGCCAGCGAATGATGATTCCTGGTACGCCTACTTGGGGGAACAAGGTCATTTATGGGTATACTGGCTGCACCCCTCAGACCTTTGTACAGCATTATGAGTCTACTATCTTTCCTTCTCTTTTTTAGGGATCCCCACTTAAGTCTCTCCAGAATGCCAGTCATACTACCAGTTTCATATGTGTAATTTCCCGTTACAAATCTAGCTGCCCTTTTCTGCACCTTCTCAAGTTCATCTTGAAGAAGTATACTCTGAGGGTCCCAAACTGAACTGCCATACTACAGGACTGGACGCACCAGTCCCTTGTATCCTGACTCTTTAACATCTTGTGGACATGCTGCCAAGTTACGTCTGAGGAAGCTGAGGGTCCTATTAGCCTTTGTGCAAATATTGCTGACATGAGTGTTCCATTTCAAATCATTGGTAATGGTTATGCCGAGATACTTGATAGTTTCTACATTATTGAGGACCGTTCCCTCTAAGGTGTAGGAAGCATTGATCTTCTTGATCCGTTTCCTTGTAATTTGCATTATGTTGCATTTGACAGGTTGAAATCTCATGCCCCAACTCCTTGCCCAACAACCTAAACGATCTATATCCTCCTGAAATTTCACCGTGTCTTCAATATCTCTGATTACACGATAGCAAACACAGTCGTCAGCAAAAAGTCGTAATTCCGAGTCAATATTTTCTATTATATCGTTAATGTACAACGAGAATAACAGTGATCCAAGCACGGTGCCCTGGGGGACACCTGACAAAACCGGGGCCCAATCCGACTTAACTCCATTTACCACCGCACGCTGCTGCCTGTAACAGAGAAAAGAATCTATCCATTTCAGAGTCTTCCCACCAATACCATAGCCGAATAGCTTACATTTTTATTAGTAATTCATGAGGGGGAGTGTCAAAAGCTTTCTCGATATCCAAAATAAAAGTGTAAACCTGACCACCCTTATCTAAGATTTTAGCCCAGTCGTTTATAACTGTGATCAATTGAGTTTCGCAACTATGTTTCTTCCGAAATGCATGTTGTCTGTCTGACAAAAGCTTATGTTCATCCAAATGCGCCATAATATTAGAGCAGACAATGTGTTCGAGTAACTTGCATGGTACACAAGTAAGAGAAACCGGTCGGTAATTGCAAGCCAAAGACCTATCTCCTTTTTTGAAGAGCGGGCATATATTTGCAAGAGACCATTCCTTGGGGATTTCTCCCGTGTCAATAGATTGTTGGAAGAGATGAGCAAATATTGGGCCTAATTCAGATGCTAGTTCCTTTAAGACTCTAGGATGCAATTCATCAGGTCCTAATGCTTTTGATGGGTTCAAGCCCTTAAGAAGTTTCGTTACACCTTCTGCCGAAACATGAATGTCCTCCATGAAAGGAGCCGAGCGATTAAGAAGGGGGATTTGGGTGTGCTCACTTTTATTAAACACATCCGAAAACTGACCGTTAAATTCATCAGCCTGTTCCAACTCTGATTCGGCAACACCACCACCATTTCTCTTCTTTAGGGGCGGGATACCTTGAGTATCTTTCTTTTGACTATTAATGTACCTTTAGAAGTCTCTGGGATTAGCCTTTATGTCACCAACCAAGTTATTGACATACAAATCATGTTGCTTTTTCACATCAGCTTTAATTTCCCTTCTCAAAGATTCAAATTTTGACCTAAGTTTGCTACTGCCAGTCTTTTTGGCCTTCGCATGTGTCTTATTTCTTCTACGAATCTTTCTTCTTATCTCAGGGGTTATCCAAGGAACAGAAGAAGTTGACCTACTGGTTTTTGAGGGGATGTGTTTTTCAACAGACTCCTGAATAAAGGAGGTTATCAAGTCAAAGTTTTCCTGAACCGAGCGATACATGCGATACAATGTGATTTTAATGGCTATGAAAATGAAACTTGTCAGATCAGATGAAACAATGGTACTTTTTTTCTATTTTTTGTTCAAAACATAGATTGTGGGTACAAGAAATTGAGGCAGAGCAAAAATAACACCTGCTGGATACATCACGTTAGCAGGACATAGATGCAACGAGAACTCCTTCAAACCCAGATATTATAGTAATGTATCTTGGATACCCAATATTATGCAAAATATAAACATTTATAGTTAAAGAAAGTATGATAAAATAGCTTTAAATGGTAAAATTCGGGTCCGATCCGGTCCGATCCGGTGATTATGTCCGATCCGGTCTGATCCGGTGAGTACACGTACCCATTTGCGGAATCTAAATTATTTATCTGCATGATAAGGGTCTCCCTAAAAAGCGTCAAGAAGCGACAAGAAGTGTCAAGAAGCGACAAGAACATATTTCTGCCAAATATTTATTATATTTATTATCTAATTACATATGTTTTGATACATTTGAGTAATTTGACCATTTTTCATTGGAATTTTATATGAAAAACAGACGAAATTTGCAAAAACACTGCGCGCGTAACTGAAATCAAGAAAATTTTGAAGCATACTGGAGCGTCAAGAACGTTTCACAAGACTGGGCTATGAACCCTGATTCGCATATAGTAATGTTAATAATTTTAAATGTTATTTCCTCAAAGAAAGAAATATATCGACACTTTAGATTACATTCCATACAGTTATACGATGCATTTTCAATTGATAGCCCTGCAGCTAAGAAAGCGTCAAGAAATTCTGGGGCCCAGTTTCAGCGTCAAGAACTTTAACATGACTTCTACAGTATTAATCAAGATTCACATTTAATGCTCTTGGATGTTATTTCCACAAAGTGACTTTTGTCAAGATTTTGGACAAAACTTTTGCATTTAGGCCTGTAGTCCGATGCTAAAATAGCGTCAAGAAAATTTTAAAGCCCTCTTGAGCGTCAAGAAATTTTTGATGCCCACTTAAGCGTCAAGAACTTTTACATGACCACTTTAGTATAAAGCAAAATTCGCATTTCATGCTCTTGGATGTTAATTCCTCAAATTGATTTTTGGTTCAGATTTCGGATGACAGAAAGATGATTTTCTTTTCCTTTCATTTTAAGTCCAATGCTTAAAAAGTGTCAAGAAAAACTGAATCGTTAAGAAAAATATTGCAAAAACAGATTTCCCCACTATAGGTTTTTATTTCATTCAGCAAATTAAAAGCAGAAGATTTGTGATCCTTTAAATCGGTAATTATTTGCTCACCTGTATCAGTACCATGATTTTTTTTCTCTACATAAGTGGTGCCCATAAAAGGCACCAGTCCATATTATTCAGAATATTATCTTTTTTCCTAATGCAGGTTGAAAAATTCCCATTAGCAGGGAAAAACTGGCTACAAGCATAAAATTACTTGCTTGCTTAGAGAAGTGACGGACATATAGCTAATAAGTGAACATAGATATTTTATATTTGGTATCATGTCCCTTATCCCACCATTTGAGACTAAATAGATGCGTTTGGATGTTGCATGTGGGCAGATGGGGCTCATCAACCTGGAAAGGTGTCCTGTCCAAGAGTTACTAGTCTCTAATTAAAACTAGAAGGGGTAGGTGGAGCTCTTAGACTTGGCAGGCAGTCCACCTAGGAGTTCATTGCTAGGTCTCTAAACAAAACCTATTAACAAACCTGTGAACACAGTACCATTGGGCGGAGGTCTTCCTAGAAGAAGTCAACGGCCAGAGTGGAACTCAAATCTAAATCAAGTGTTAGCAGCTGTGGTGCCCCAACGACCTAGTAAGGTTATGGGATAGAATAAAATCGAACAGAAATCGGCAAATGGTTACTTACGGGCTTTTCAGGCCTCGCCAGAGGTCTTCATATTAATCAAGTTATAATTAAAAAATAGCAAGCCATTGATGCCTTTTAAACTTGACTCTTGTCTTAAAACTATGTTTTTATGGGAGGTGACATAGAACGGAGCAAAAATAAGCATAACAGATGTGCTCCCCATGAAAGTGTACTCATTCGTCTTAAGGTGTATGGGTGCACCTCCTTTTTTGATCATTATTTTCATAGACGGCAACAACTTTTGTGACTTCGGTTTGCTAACACTAACTAAAAGGCCCTTTCAAAATGGAGCCAACTCTTAAAGAAAAGAATGTGCTTCTACAGAAGCAAATTCTTTTCTTTAAGAGAGGGCCCCATTGAGAAGGGAGCCGAACAAAATGTGACAGAATAGCCCCCGTGAAAGTGTACCTAATGGCACTTGCAAAATTGCACATGTTCATGCTAATCCAGCGTCCCCTCACCATCTGATCAGAGCATACACAGGCTGTTCGTGCCTTGTACTGTTTGCGTATGATCAATGCCATCTTTTCACATGCCACGGCTGATGCTGATGTCAGTTTCAAGATGTACTGGAACACCTCTATGGTTGCCGCTATTTTTGCAAGGGGAATAACCCTTGAGACTTCTACTTTGGCTCTGTCCACGACTTATCCCATTCAAAATGCGGTCGACTCTTAAGATAAAAGAATTTGGTCCTATTTAGAGTTGACCTCTTAAGAGAATTAATTTACTCCTAAATTCTTTCCTTCAAGAGTAGACCCCACTGAGCAGGGAGGCAAAATTGAAAACAGTAGAGTTGCTATCCCTAAAGTTGTACCCATTCGCTCAAAATACTTTGTAATGTGTCAGCCAAAAAGAGCTTTAGAGTTGAAAATGCAAATTTTCTGGGATACGACATTTAAAGATAGTGATGGATTATCGAACGTAAGTAATTATGTACATTTTGTAAGTGGGCGATGGCGGAGGATTAAAGGATAGCGGTAATTGAAAAAAAAAGGTGCATGAGCGCCCAGCGAAGACTCAGATCAGCCTGGACATCCACCCGGTCTGATCAGAGTTGCTGTGCGCTTAAAGCGTACCTAAGGGTCTAAGCTACCTTCATGACAGGTATGACTCTAATCAGAGGATGCCCAGGCTGATCTGGATCTTCCCTTGGCGAACATGCCACTTTGTTAGTTTTCTGGAGTCGATGCTCGTATAGAAGAGCCACAAACAATGGGACTCACCTACCGGGGAAACAAATACTTTTCTGCTAGATGTCTTCTTGTAAAATGGCGGCCATACCATTAAGGCATGTGCATTCACCTAACTTTAACATTTATTTAGAATCCAGCTTCGCCAACTCACTGTACATGTACCTAGGGTCTTCACACATGTCTCGAGCACGGTCCAACAAAAACAGCCGCGTAGTTATTGTGATTGTAATGCAGCAGTTTTTTGCAATGCCGTAAGCAGCTTATACCATCAAGAATTATCAAGAACTACCTCTTAGAAGGGGTCATCTACTGAGTAAGCAAATAATATCCTGCTGAACATGTATCCCTTTTAAAAATGGCAGCCCTAACATTGAATTACATTTACGCACCTCAGTAATCTTTATAAAGAATTACGTTTTGCCAACTCACTGTACTTTTAGTCTTCACACATGTCTCTAGCGCTGTCCATTAACAAGACAACTGCGAATTTATTTGTGATGGTAATTGGATGCAACAGTTTTTGTAACGCCGTAAGCGGCTTTCACAAGACAAGAATTACTAAGGACTCATTCCGTCCTTACCGACATAAAATAGAAAAGTGAGCCGCGACACGACAAAACCAACAATGTGGATGTGCGCCCAGCGCAGACTCAGATCAGCCTGGGCATCCGCCCAGTCTGATCAGAGTCTTCACTGTCCGCTTGGAGGTAGCTTAGACCCATAGCTACCCTTTAAGCGCTTAGCAAAGGGTGTGGTAATACTGAGTGGATGCCCAGGCTGATCTGAGTCTGCGCTGGGCGCACAACCACATTGTTGGTTTTGTCGTGTCGAGGCTCAAATGCTCTTACAGTAATTGTAAATTGCACTACAGTATTGAGCATGAAACTCTTTTAAAATGTGCAATCAGGTTGCTTTTCAATTAAACAAATATTCTGATGCAAGTAGTTACGTTAGCCTACTTTTTTTTAATTCTCCTTGAGATGCGTCATTAAGCTCTAAAAATGGTTACCTTGAAATGATGCACCGAAAAGAAACTGTACAGCTCCTATGAGAAGCAAATATTATATCGTTTGGTCTAGCGGTTTTATAAATGAACCGCGACAAGATAAAACCAACAAAGTGGCATGTGCGCCCATTGAAGACTCAGATCAGCCTGGGCATCCGCCCAGTCTGATCAGAGTATTCGCTGTCCGCAATGAGCTAGCTTAGATCCTTAGCTACCATTTATGCGCTTAGCAAAGGGTCTGATAATACTGAGTGGATGCCCAGGCTGATCTGAGTCTGTGCTGGGCGCACAACCACATTGTTGGTTTTGTCGTGTCGAGGCTCAAGTGCTCTTACAGTAATTGTAAATTGCACTACAGTATTGAGCATTAAACTCTTAAAATGCGCAATCAAGTTGCTTTTCAATTAAACAAATATTTTGATGCAAGTTAGCCTATTTTTTAAATTATCCTTGAGATGCTTCATAACTTAGTTGGCATTAAGGTCTAAAAATTGTTGCCTTAAGATGATGCACCGGAAAGGAACTGTTGAACACGACTGTACAGCTCCTATGAGAAGCAAATATTATATCGTTTTGTCTAGCGGTTTTATAAATAAGCCGCAACACGACAAAACCAACAAAGTGGCTCGTGCGCCCATTGAAGACTCAGATTAGCCTGGGCATCCACCCAGTCTGACTAGAGTATTCGCTGTCCGCATGGAGCTAGCTTAGACCCTTAGCTACCTTTTAAGCGCAAAGCAAAGACTTTGATAGACCGGGTAAATGCCCAATCTGTTCTGAGTCTTTGCGTGGCGCAATGCTACTTTGTCGGTTTTCTCGTACAGCGGCTTAAATGTTGGCAGCTGTCTGACAGGCTGTGACATGGCGGATGCGCATACCAAGCAGAAGACGCTTTATTTCGGGAACATCAAGTTTCATTCTCAAAACTGTTTTCTTTATGTCATATGTTTTTTGTCATATTAGTCCGGATATATGAGCACAGCATTTTTTGGATGGATATACCAAGGAAAACAGACGTTTTTCTAATATCGTGACCAAATTGGAGTTTTCCATGCTGAGTATATGCCAGCCTTGCTCTAGTTTCCCACCATTTAATGTTGCTGATTATTTACGCAGATTACAAACAGCGCAAATAAGAACAGTTAATCTGACTGTCCTTGTGGACTCAAATATTTCTAATATTCAATATTGCGGTTTCTCTGCATTTTTGTTGTTCGAAAAGTAAAATTACGTGGGCTAAATGCAAATTTCACTTTAATAACTGCGTACAGAATCCATACAAAGATTTAAGGTAAAATGAAAGACGTTCAGGGTAAGGAATTCTGCTATTTTCATTTTTGCCTTCCTTCTCAATGGAAGTAAACTCTTAAAGGTTAGAATTTGCTCCTCTAGGAGCACATTCTTACCTAAAAGAGTGGACACATTGTTGGAAAGATTCTTTTGCCTCGAGAAGAAAACGGGAAATAAAAAAGATGAAAAAATGATAACAGAGAATGAAAAAAAAAACAAAACAAAAACAGTCAGCCCTAGATATAAGACCAATAAAGTGGCATGTGCGCCCAGCGATGACTAAGATCAGCCTGGGAACTCGCACAGTCTGACCAGAGTCTTTGCTACGCGCTAAAAGTCTGGCGGACTGACAATACTCTAATCAGACAGGGTGTATGCCCAGGCTGATCTGAGTCTTCGCTTAGCACAAATGCCACTTTGTTGGTTTTGTCGCGCCTCAATTTTCACTCCGATCTGCAAGTATCAGCCTCATAGCCGCCAGATCTTGATCGACCACACTGATCTTAAAAGTAGCTTCTTCACCTAATATATAGTTCCGAAAATCACACCTACTTTTTAAACAGGTATGCATCCCTCCATTTTTGTAAGGTAAAATCACAGACTAATTTAAGACATTGAACAAGTGCGATTTTGTTCGTGAGACCACTTCAGGTGCCAAATAGTCGTTGCATTGGCCAGTTATACACTATCGGGTGATTTTTGATGATATTCTGGGTGAGCCTCTGTTTATAGTTTTCTTGTATATAGCATTTTGTTTTGAGGACGGGATACGGGATCTGATTGTATTAATATTAGTTGTTTTTATTTTTCTTTAATCATCAAGAAAGTTCGCACGCAGGCTATACAATAAAGATGGTGGTAACAAGAGCAATATTGTGTAAATACTCGATGACTTCTGTAACTGAGCATGTTATTGTTATTCACCGAGAATCTTTTCTTTAGGTGCAAAAACATTTATTTCTCCTTGAAGCGAATGTTTACCACATAATTGACAGATTCCGGTTAATAAAATACGTAAGCGTCTAGGTGTGGCAATACAAACACGGCGAACGCTTCCAGATAAGGTGGAATTTGGGGGATAATTCAGATGGAACCAATAATTGAGCCACATCATGTGATTTCCAAAAATGTGGCAATTTTGTCATGTGATATTCAGATCATCCTTCTCAATCACACAAGGTAACCAGAGACCTCGATTTGGCTGTATGGCTTGGGCCACTTCCATAGATGGCGGATGAGACAAGCGATGGCGCAGATCAGACTGCACTTATGTGCACTCTGATTAAAGCCTTCTCTTGTCTACAATGCCACATTGTTGGAAATCACATGATGTGGGTAACCCTTTATGAGAACTGTCTCGGCAAAATGGGTCTAATGAGGGGTCACAATATATGGACAGATATGGAAAATTATTCCTGAATAATCCCGCTTACCCCATTTATTTAGAGCACTGTAATGCTTTCATACAACTTGTAGTTGTATTTCATACAACTTATAGTTGTATATAGTTAGATCGTGCTAGCATTGCTTTCCGTTGATATATATTTGATAAAATGAAATACATGATTATCAAAATCTTCCTCATGCAGCCAGTTGGACGAATTTCAAAGCAACATGGCTTTGCCTTCCTGGGACGGGAACAAACTTAGAAACGACTCAGCTGTACCTTAGCCTGGCTCCAGTCGAATCTCTATATGAGTTGCGACACGTGAGTGCGCCTGGCGAAGACTCAGATCAGCCTGGGCATCCGCCCAGTCTGATCAGAGTCTTAGCTGTTCGCATGGGGGTAGCTTAGCCCATAGCTACCCTTTAAGCGCCTGGGGAAGAATCTGATCGAACTGGACGGATGCCCAGGCTGATCGGAGTCTTCGCTGGGCGCACAACCACTTTGTTGGTTTTCTCATGTCGCGGCTCATGTTACTCCGGGTTCCACTGCAGAGGATATATTGAACATAGGGTCTGTAGCCAGACTAAATTGTACCTAACAAATATACTCGGAAAATAATTAAGGGGTCATACTTTCACGCTGCGATTTCTGGAACATTTCAAACATTTGGTAAAGTAAATCATTTCCACCTTTCATTTTATTCATTTTGCAAGTTTGATACAAATGAAGTTTGAACCTATAGAAGTTGTCTTGACCAGGTCCAGGCTTTATGTCATTCTACCCTAAAATGAAAGTGGTTTGAATTCCCATAGACGACTGATAGAGTGTCAGTATGGTCGGGCATAACTTCTAAAATTGCTATGAGTTGTAATTTTGTTACAGTTTGCTGACCTCAAAAATAATGAAATTTGATGACTGTCGAGCAATTTGCAAAAACAAAACTATGAATTGGCCAAATCAAAAATTTATGTGAAATTGCTCCTTATGGACTTCCGACCACTTTAACTTTGAGGGTAATGTGAATTTAAGTCTGGACTTGGTCAAGATAAGGGCTATAGGTTCAACCTTCATGTGTAGAAAACTTGCAAAATGAATGAAATGGAAGGTAGAAATGATCTATTTTACCAAATGTTATAAAATGTTCCAGAAATCGCAGCGTAAAAGTTTGACCCCTTAATATTTTTTTCGAGTATAGATATGAGCCGCGACATGACAAAATGAACAAAATGGTTGTGCACCCAGGGCAGACTCAGATCAACCTGGACATCCGCCCAGTCTGATCAGAGTGTTCATTGGCGGAGGCCAAGGCTGATCTGAGTTTGCGCTGGGCGCACATGCTTCTTTGTTTGTTTTCTCGCGTCGCAGCTCAAATGAAACTCTAAACGAAAGCTTAAGCTGTGTACTACAAAAAGATAATAGGTAATCTTCTCCGGCAGATGTTGTTCTCTTCGGTCCATTAATGGAATTAGATTCTTTATATCAAAGGTACCTTATAAAATTATCTCCAAGATGTAGACAAGGATATCCAAGATAGGCCATTATCACAAAAGACAAAGACAATAATCACACACACGCACACACGCACTCATGCACACAGAGTATCGAAAAAGGGAAATGCAATAAAATGTGTTTGCGAGTGTTATCATTTTAAAGTTGATATAATAACAGAACAGAACAGAACAGACGTTTATTCAAGACTTGAGCACTTTACAAGCTCATCGTCTATACAACATCTATAATACTAAATAAACGAAGTAACGCATAAACTGCAAAATTGGTGGCATTTTCAAGCGTAATTTCAATACTGGTTCTTTCGCATATTGCTATCATTGATAATTTCGGTTAGCATGTGTTTTAGTTTCAAGTAGATTTAAACAATTTGGGAATTAAATTCGTCTTTCATTTTAAATTCTCCCAAGTATTTTTCTACAAACTTCGACTACTGGTCGAATTTTTTTTGTCAACAAAGGGTGCGTTCGAGTGAAATTATCGTGTACTCGAATACACGTTTTAAATTAATCCGGTCGTTTCGGTTCTGCGCCGTTATATCGGCGCGCTGCTTAGCAAGTCCAACTTTAGCAGGTTCTAATGCAAAAATCCGACCCATGAACGTACGTCATTCCCCATAAATAACGATTTATTTTTTGTATTTTTGCTCATATGTCTAAACGGATGAAGAACTAAATGGTCATAGTCCCGACGGCCCTGGCTCGAAACGACCCATTTTCTTCCAGAACGATAGTCAATACGAGTAGCCAATCGAACTCGCCCATTGAAGAATAAAGCTCAACGCACATGGTCTTTCGAAAAGTTGGACGGATACACGGCGCCAAGTGTGTGCGGCTATGGCTACGTATCGCTGAGCCACTTGGGAAACGTCGTTAGGAGAATTCAAACTGAACTGAACTTTCGAAAAGACAAAAATTAAAAATGTCTAAGGTTAACACACATGCGCCAGGTAAGAAAGGGCATTTTTTCCAGCGAAGCAGACAAATCAATTTCAATGTTTCAACGACGCTAAATAAGCCTTTAGTCTTCAGAGGGCTTGAATATTTTCCCCCAAAACGTTCCAGGACCCAATTTTTCCAGAAAAAAAAATACCCAGGACAGGTCACATAACCAAGATGGCAAACATTTATTATGGTAAAAAATTTCAAAAATCTTCTCCCCCAGAACCACGCCGGGCCGCGTAGCGCAATCGGTAGGGCACCTGGCTCATAAGTCAGAAGTCCTGGGTTCGAAACCCGGTCTGGCCACATACTTTCGTTTCTCCTTCCGCTGATTCAAGAAGGGCAGTTGTCAGTTACTGGCAAAAGTATGTGCACTTAGTACTGGTTAACCGCTTAGGAGGTCTAAGCCTGCCCAGGAATAGTGTGGTTAGGTTAACTGACCGTCCCGACATGACCTTAGCTGTTTACCGTGGACGTTAAGCATCAAATCAACCAAAATTCTCCCCCAGAACCACAAATCCTATGATCTTGACACTTAGCATGTCGCATCAAGGACTCAAAAGCTCAACAAAATTTATATAAATGATGACCCTGGGATGACCTTGATCTGTTTTACGGCAAGGTCAACTTTTGAGTCACCAAGGTTTTTCTATAGGAAAAAGTGAAAAAAGTTGATGTTTTTTTTTTAGAAACAATGCAGTCTGCTACCTGAAAGTTTGTAGATGCAGACAACTTATTAGGTAAATGAAGCTTTAGTGAGTATTCATGGTAAAGGTCATATCTTCACCTGGGCCTAAGGCCATTTACATTGAAAAATTAAAACTCGCTTTTTTATATAAACTTGACCATCATGAAATATTTCCGCGCTTGCTATATACAAAAATAGCACATGAGTTCCGCCAGTATATATACTCAGCGTCAATGAAAACGCACCAGTTTGGAACTTATGGCACATTATGTTCGTTTAATGTTTGGTTTTATGTAATAGACAATTTGGTTAATCTTTATTTTCTTGTATTGAGAAAGAATGTTTGCAAATTAAATTTCTTTCATCAGTGGGTGCTATCAAGCGTGGCGTCAATACTGACATATTTGAAAACAGTCGATATCAAATGACACATTTAAAGCGTTATAAATCTATATTTCGTGCTCTGCCAGACTCTTGATTATGGTGGCTGGTTTGTGCCATTTCGTCTTTTCGTCTTTTCGCCGCGAAAAGACGCCACGCGAAAAGACGAAAAGACGAAAAGACGCCATGCGAAAAGACGAAAAGACGAAAAAACGCCAGGCGAAAAGACGAAAAGACGCCATGCGAAAAGACGAAAAGACGAAACCCGCCACGCGAAAAGACGAAATTGCAGCGCGAAAAGACGAAAAAACGCCATGCGAAAAGACGCCATTTGAAACTCTTAAATTGTCGTCTTTTCGCGTGGCGTTTTTTCGTCTTTTCGTCTTTTCGCGTGGCGTTATTTCGTCTTTTCGTCTTTTCGCGTGGCGTTATTTCGTCTTTTCGTCTTTTCGCATGGCGTCTTTTCGTCTTTTCGTCTTTTCGCATCACGTGTTTTGCATTAAGATATATCAATATATCCCATTCTAAATGCAGTTAATACTCTGAATACTTAGACAGGTGTTTCTTTTTTAAACTGTGTAGACCCTGATCAGAATGCAATCTGTAAAGAAGTGTTCTAATCACGGTTTGCAGCTTTTGCCTCTAAACTCTTCTTTTAAAAACATTACCAAAAATATGAGGAAAGAAGTCATTATGGTATTTCTACTGAACGGACAGAAAAGAAAATGAGCCGTCCTAATGTTTTGGAGTAAAACACTCTAAACAAATTTCATCCTATCTTAATTTTGATCTTAAACTGCCTAAAAGATTAACCACTTGTTGACCATGTAATCTCTCTCAAACTATGGAATACAAACATTGAAACATTGTTGTACTTCGCTGTATGAAAAAAATAATGATACCGTATTTTCCCTAATTTGACATACATTTAACTGCAGCTAACCCAAAATTTGGACAAGTTTATAGTTTTCTGAAGACGTGCCAATCGCAGACAGAGCAGAGCCTGATTAGACTTCTCTTTGGCTTCTATTCTATTCTATTCTATCCCATAACCTTACTAGGTCGTTGGGGCACCACAGCTGACTTCAAAACAATCCCTTTCCACCTTGTCCTGTCTTCAGCTGCCCTAGTTGAGCTGGCAAAATCCATTCCAGTCCACTCCTTGATATTGTCTTCCCACCTCTTCTTCTGTCTACCTCTTCTTCTTTTTCCTTTCACTGTGCCCTGAAGAATTGTCTTTGCTAAACCAGAAGACCTTGAGACGTGGCCAAACCACCTTAGTTTCCGTTTCTTGACCAGCGTCAGGAGTTCATCATATTCTCCAATGGCTGCTTGGATCTTCCTGCGAACCTCCTCATTGGTTATATGGTCCTTGTACGAAATGTTCAGTAACCTTCGGTAGCATCTCATCTCAAAGGCCTGCGTTCTTTTCTCTAACTCTGCTGTCAAGGTCCATGATTCACAGGCATACAGAAATATGGAAATGACAAGGGAGCGCATAAGTGTCACCTTTGATCCAAGAGATATGTTGTTATCTCTCCAAATTGGTTTCAGCTTGGCAAGAGCTGAAGTGGCTTGTGCTATCCTTGAGAGAACCTCCTGTTTTGAGCCATCATCTGAGACAACTGCTCCAAGGTATTTGAAGCTGCTTACAGTACCCAGCTTCTGCCCCTTTACCTTGATCTCCCTCTGGATGCCATCTGCGCTGTTTGTCATCAGTTTGGTCTTCTCAGCACTGATCTCCATCTTATACCTTGTGCAGGTCTGGTCAAGACTTTCAACTAGAGCTTCTAGTTCCTGCTCTTCCTCAGCAAGAGCGTCTATGTCATCGGCAAACCGCAGGTTGGTAATATTTCTGCCGCCTATGCTAACCTTTCCGTCATGTTCTTCCAGAGCATCGGACATGATCCGTTCGAGAAAAATGTTGAAGAGGGTGGGTGACAGAAGACATCCTTGTCTTACTCCAACTGTTGTTCTGAACCATTCTCCTGTGCTGCCATTTATCAGGACTGCACTTGCAGCCTGGTCGTATAGCTGCTCAATGGTGCGAACTAGGTTTGCATTGATATTGTACTTCCTCATGGTGGCCCATAAGGCTGCATGCCATACCCTGTCAAAGGCTTTTTTGAAATCAATGAAGACATGGTACAGATTCTGCTGATGTTGGAGATACTTTTCACACAGGATTCTAAGGTTGAAGATCTGTTCTGTGGTGCTCCTTCCTGCTCGGAACCCAGCCTGTTCCTCAGCGATTATCTCTTCGGCTTGTGGCTTAAGCCTGTTCAAGATAACTTTCAGCATGACTTTGCTTGAATGACTGATGAGGCTGATGGTTCTGTAGTTCTGGCAGAGCTGTAGGTTGCCCTTTTTAGGGAGAGTAATAATCAGCGATTGAGTCCATGGGGTAGGCCATTCTCCTGTTCTCCAGATCCTGTTACAGATATCTGTTAAAACATCAATCATGGTCTCCCCTCCAGCTTGAACAAGTTCTGCTGGTATATTATCAACTCCGGCAGATTTTCCCTTCTTCAGTGCTGCTACTGCAATCTCAACTTCCTCACGAAGGATTGGTTGTTGATCTTCATCTGGGGGCTGACTGCAGTCCAGAACCGTATTGTCACCATCAGTCTCATGGTTGTATAATTCTGAGCAATATTCTGTCCATCTGCTGAGAATCTCTTGTTCTTCTGTAAGGCATTTCCCAGACTTGTCCTGGATAGCTGTGGATCTACCCTGTTTCTCTGAAGTTAGATCCTTCACCAGCTGGTATGCTTTCTTGCTGTTGTTTTTGTTCAGGCAAGTTTCGATCTCCACGCACTGACTAGCTATCCAGTCCTCCTTCGCTTTCTTCACTGCCTTCTGAATCCTCTTGTTTGCTTCCTTGTATTCTTCTGCTCCTCCTGCTTCATACCTCTTCTTCTTCAAATTTCTCCTCTCATCACAGAGGTCGAGAACATCTCTAGTGACCCATGGCTTTTTCCTGCGACGTTCCTTCCCAAGTATCTCACTGGCTGCATCAGTCACTACTGTATTGTAGGTGGTAATCATGGTATCTATGTCCATGTCATCATCCCTCAGACCAATGAGTGGTGCAAATTTTCCACCTATTGTTGCTTGAAAAGTACATGCCACCTCTGGGTCCCTTAGCTTCTCAAGATCAAACTTCAGTCTTGGCTGGGTTGGCTTTCTAGCCTTCTTCAGACGAACTCGGAAGGTCATCATGACCAGGTCATGGTCACTTCCTATGTCTGCTCCAGGAAAACTCCTTGTCCTATGGATGTTGACTCCTGATCGGAAGCGCTTCCTCACCAAGATGTAATCAATCTGATTGTGGTGTTTCCCATCTGGGCTGTGCCATGTCCATCTCCTTGATGGTTTGTGAGGGCCAAGGGTGTTTGTCAGTACTAGGCTGTTACAGGTTGCAAACTCTAGAAGTCTGAGACCTCTCTCATTTGTCTCGTCATTGCAGTAGGGTCCACAAACGTTTTCCCAGTCTGCCAGTGCATCCTTTCCAACCTTAGCATTCCAATCCCCTTGTACAACCAGAATGTCCTTCTTGGGTGTTTGGTCTATGATTTCCTGGAGTTGCTGGTAGAAGTGTTCTACCTCATTGTCGTCATGTCCAGATGTTGGTGCATAAATCTGTATGATGGTGATGTTGAAAGGAGCTGCTCTCAGGCGAATTGAAATCTTTGGCTTATGTGTCCAAATATTTAAGAATATTATGGTATCATTTAGCTGCAGCTCAAGCTATAACACTTTCTTATAGGAAGTATTTTTAATCTGAATGCACCTCTGTGAGAGATCCATTTTAAATTGAAAATGTGCCTCCTTCCGCCTTTTTTACAAAGGGGCACAACTACTGTTACTTCCTCTTCAAGTCTTCTTTAAACGGCAGAGGTGGATTTTGCTAGCTCAAATAGGGCAGCTGAAGACAGGACTAGGTGGAAAAGGAGTGTTTTAGAGTCATCTGTGGTGCCCCAACGACCGCACAAGATTATGGGATAGGCTAGACTAGACCAGCGGTTGCAGTCAGTTCGACCGCCCCCCCCCCCCCACCCCTCCACACACACACACACCCTCGCCTCAGTGGTCCTTCAGATGTGACTCTAAACCGCGTGGTCCTGTCTTCATATGACCTTAGCATTGGTGGGACGTTTTGCCCAATTCTCTCGATCTCTCAGTTTGAACAATAATATTGTAACACAGTTTACTAAAAAAATACATTACAAGCAAATAGTAGATTAGGTGCTAGCATTAAGTAATAAATTTGGACCATGTTACCATTATGATCCTAAATCCTAGGACATATGTGTCCTGGGAAAAGAGTGGTCTGGTCAGGCTCTGCATTGGTAACCATTCTGCGTATGTTATGATACAGCTCGAGATATGATAACTTAATAATAATAATATAAAAAAAAAACGGTTATTTTTACGTAGGATGCATGGAGACACAGGTTTCAACATATTTGCATCTGTGCTTAAGGTGAACGGGACCACTCTCAGGGGAAGCAATTTTGCATTTTTGCATCCTTTCTTAAGGAGGGTCAGCTCTTGAAAGTAGAATTTGGTTCTCTAGGAGCAAATTCTTTCCTTTAAAAGTAGACCTATTTAAGAATCTATTTTTTCTGTTTGCTTCACTTCCCTATCTTGGAAAGCAAATAGAATGTCACAAAAGTTGACCCCCTTTGTAAATATGACAGAAGGGGACACAATGTTCAATATTAGAGAGATCTTTCTTGGAGGTGTATACATTCAGCTATACAATCAAACCTGCTTATGTGGCTACCTCTATTAAGGGATCACCTGTCTTGAGCAGCCACCTTGGTCCTTTGAACCAAAATACAGTGTAAATGAAATGTATTATGGGGTCATCTGTCTTAAGTAGCCACTTTTTGTCCTTCCCTTGGGTGACCCCTTAAGACAGGTTTGACTGTATTTCTCAAAAATGCTTGCTATAACAACGTAATAGGTCTGCCTACGCTCCTGAATGAGTAAATTTGCGTCTGCTAATTTTTAAGCCAACATGGCCCAGATTATTTTAATCAATAACTGTAATTATTGCCGACCCCATACTAATACTTTTAGCTATCCTTTTCACTTTTAACAACTTTTATTTTTCTGTCGGATGAAATAAATCCATCCTAATTTTCATAAGACTGCTGCTAGATACTGATTATCTTGATTAAATCTGTGTTTGATCTCAGTCAACAAGGCACAAATTTGTTATTCAATCTAAACGGTACCATAGTGACCAAAAATGTTGCCGACCCCACGTTAATCTTATAGTCTATCCTTACAATTTTTAGCTGTCAAAAAGATATATAAAAAAGCATTTCAGTGGCAAATTCTGTGATCAGACTGCTTCTGTAGCTGCGTTTGCAGTAGTCTGATATGAGTCTATATTGTTTACTCAGACAAATCTGTCTTAGTATTAGGAATCAATACAGTTATCAATGAAAGGGTATCTGTGTGTCGTTATTTCGTCTTTTCGTCTTTTCGCCTGGCGTCTTTTCGTCTTTTCGTCTTTTCGCATGGCGTTATTTCGTCTTTTCGCGTGGCGTTATTTCGTCTTTTCGTCTTTTCGCGTGGCGTCTTTTCGTTTTTTCGGCGCGAAAAGACGAAAAGACGCCATGCGAAAAGACGAAATAACGCCACGCGAAAAGACGAAAAGACGAAATAACGCCAGGCGAAAAGACGAAAAGACGAAATAACGCCATGCGAAAAGACGAAAAGACGCCACGCGAAAAGACGAAAAGACGAAAAAACGCCACGCGAAAAGACGACAATTTAAGAGTTTCAAATGGCGTCTTTTCGCATGGCGTTTTTTCGTCTTTTCGCGCTGCAATTTCGTCTTTTCGCGTGGCGGGTTTCGTCTTTTCGTTTTTTCGCCTGGCGTTATTTCGTCTTTTCGTCTTTTCGCATGGCGTTTTTTCGTCTTTTCGTCTTTTCGCATGGCGGCGAAAAGACGAAAAGACGAAATGGCACAAACCAGCCACCATACTTGATTGCAAATGAATCGTTTATTGGAAGGTTTCTTCACATAAAATCCACTTTTCCTCCATTGAATTATGACGCGGTTCGGCGAATAAGAGTGACGTTTTTCGTGTAACGTCATGCTCTGGTTGGGTAACGGGTGACGTTTGCCCCACAGAACTTCTGAAATTTTGTTACTACTATTCATCTCAGCATTTTAGGTTGCAAAAAGTATCAAATTTACCTTTAGTTACTTTTGTCTGCCCTTGTTTGATGAACGTGACAATAAAGTGATGTTCGAACTCAAATCACTTTGTTGCATTCGGTGGGCTGGATTTCTTTTCTATGGCGTTTTAATAGGGTATTTAATAGGGTATCTATACTCTAGCAAAATCCATCATTGAGGAATTGTCGCCACGTGAAATTATGGTAGAATTCCGTTTTTCTTGATTTCAGAGCTTATGTTACGTCACACACTCACGGCGTACTTTCAGGCAGAATGACATCATGGGCGTAATAAGATGATCCGATATGATAGCTATACCCTGTTAATATAGTAAGATCATTGAATTTAAGCAAATATTTTACATTTTAAGACTGGTGCGTTTTCATTGACGCTGAGTATACATTAAACGAATAACGAAATGTCTACTCTGATCAAAATTACTTCCATTCTTATGTAACTAATTTGCGCATACAATTTGCGCATGCGCTTTGTTACTGACGACTGAAAACTTTTATGACTTTGACTTGACTCTCGAAAACCTTTTACTATAGTAGTCCTTACATGTGCAACTTCCTACCATCAGTATGACCAGAACTGGGCGAGTTCACCTGAAAAGGGTATAAAACCCCACTCCTGATGTCAGAGAAACCCTTAAGACACGCAGCGAAACACACAAAAATGAGATTAACGATTTCAAATGGCTTAGCGTCGTTTCACCTCAGAATGGATTTCGTGTTGAGCGCATGGTGTAAAATGCAAATCCGAGTACATATTATCCTGAAGTTGATTTCTCAAAGTATATTTTACCTCAAATAAAATTCTAAAATATCCGTGCTACAAATCTATAGTTTAGGCCTACTGGTGTATTGAAAATGTAAACAGACAGAATTCACGTATGTTGCTGTATTCATATTGTTTCAAGCCCCAGTCACACATTCACGGTTCAGGCCACGGCTCACCACGGTTTCAAAAACCGTAGCACACCGTCGTGATTCGTAGTAGCACCGTAGATGCATCCGTCGTGTTCCGTAATGATCCCTGAAGAACCGTGATGTTCCGGGAGTCGCTACGGAAGTTTTAAACTGTTTAAAACTTCCGTGGTGAACCGTGGTGGCTTGTGGGCGTGGCCTAAACCGTAGCGCAACCGTAACAGAATCGTGCTCGTTCGTTAGCACTATCGTAGGTGTATCCGTGATTATCCCTGGCTTTCCGTCGGTATTCGTGGACAACCATGGTAATTTTGTCCCTACGAAAACTCGCTTTTTATTCAAGAGAAATAAGTTCCCAGACTCGAAAGTTTGTGACCTTGGATTACTTTCCTTGTAAATGCAAAATGCCTACTCACAATTAATTTTTAGAATAAAGTTTTTATTTGTAAACCGAATTTCAAAATTTTTGCTGCACAGTTTACGAAAAATTTAGTTTTATATAATGTGATAAAATACTTTCCTTGCCTACAAATAAATTAAACATCATCAACAAAAATCATTATCATGATCACCGTTAAACCGTGGACAATCGTAGGAGCCCGTGGCGCTACCGGCTTGAGTCGTACTAGCACCGTATCGAACCGTAGTAGCATCGTATGCTTCCGTAATGCGACCGTGAAATACCCTTGTAGTCCGTAGTGCTGCCGCCTTGCACCGTCGTGAATTCGTAGATGATCCGTATAGTCACCGTACAACACCGTGAGAAACCCTAATGGAACCCTGGCAAACCGTAGTGATGCTGGATTTTTCTACGGTTCACCCCGGTTAGGCGTCTAGGTCAAACCGTTATGAATCGTGGTAAACCGTAGCCTGAACCGTGAATGTGTGACTGGGGCTTCAGGAGATGATTTAAATAAGCTTTAGCTTTCTATCAGATCCTGTACCATATAATATTATGCACAATTGTATAGCAACTTATCTGAATAAAATATTGTTTAAACCAAAGACTGATATTATGTTCTTCACTATAACTATTTTACCACGTTTGCTACTACATATAATAATAATAATAATCGTAACAATTGTTTTAAAATCAAACAAATCTCAAATAAACAGTCTATTGATTTCCTGTTATGAGTAATGGAGGCAACCTAGTGAACTGACATCAGGTCAAGATAATAGGGACAGCATCATGAAATGAATTAAATCAGCACATCGGGACTATACGGGATGTCTTTATGCTTAAAAACAAGACCAGGGTAGACTAAAAGCGATTGCGTGTAAAGAAGATTCTTCTTTGAAAAAGGTAGTATTTAATCTGCTATTAACCAACTGCACAGCTGGGGTTAGCATCATCGTGATTACAATTATTTTTAAATCTCAGAACCTGCGAATTTTGTTTACAAAACGTATTGTAAGACATGCCCCTAGAATGGTGCAAACTACCTCGTCGTCATTTCAAATAATATACTGAGAGGCAAATGAAAGTATACACTTTTTGAATGCATACATTTTACTCAATTCTCTTGGCTGAGGCCAGAAATTTTGCATGAATTATTTTCATTCAAGGTACATCAATGTGGTATAGTTAAATTACTGTTAAAAACGCTTGAAAAGCGGCACTGAACGTACATGCCGGTTTGAACTTTTTCCACGTGCAGCAAACTGGACACTACGAGTTGGCTGTAAAACTGTATTTGAAATTTCAGTTGTATTTCTTAACAAACCACAATGTTTACGTTTCAATTACACTATGACAAGGCTCTCTGTGGCAGACAGAGATCATACACGCAGAGGAAAAAGTAGTCAAATGCCATACGAAAGTATTCACTTTATAACCAATCAGTCAAGACTCTAGTGTATTTTAGTAAGCCAGCTACGAACCGCTATAAGCGGTCAGCCTGTAACGACTTCTATCAGCACCAAAAGCAAATGTTGTGATGTAAATGAAACTCAATCACTGTTGTTTGTTCAGAAAAACGACCGAAAATGCAAATACTGAAATTGCAGCAAAATTGTATCGTTTAATACGATGAACGTGCAAAAAGGGCAAAACCAACATGTACATGTAGTGTCGCAAGTCAGGCGACACATTTAGTAATCTAACAATACCACATTACATGTATTTTACTTTGAGGAAAGATACATCGTGCAGAATTTTAGACCTCAGCAGTGAAAAATAAGAAAAATACGGTCTTTTAAAATGTATCGTTTCTTTTGCCTCTACGTATATGAATGATGCCTGTCACAGGGAGCATTTTCATCGTTCAAATGCAACGCAAATGATGTGGTTTATTTCGAAAAACACCAGAGATTTCAAATGCAGATTGACAGCAAAATCGTAGTGTCCATTTTGCTGCACGTCACGTCAGTGGAAAACGTGCAAAACCGGCATGTACGTAAAGTGCCGCCAGTCAAGCGCTTCAATCAGTAATTATACTACACCACATTGATCCACACTGAAGTAAATTAAATCATGCAGCATTTCAGAACTGAGCTATGAAGAATAAGTAAAATATGGACATTCAAAAAAGCGTATACTTTCTTTTGCCTCTGAGTATATATTACGGTGCATCACTAAAAAAAAGGAAGGCTATAGCAAGAATCTCGCCTACATTACGTTCTACTGTATGTTGATGTCAGTAATGTGCTAGCTTAATTAAATATGATAGTATAGGTTTGTTTCCAGTTAATCTGCTCGATTTGCAGGGAGTTTCATTTTCAATCGCTTAGTCTTGAGATGATAAAGTTCTTGGAGACGGTATTAAGTGGACTGTCGAATAAATAGTATCTTATTGTTTGAAAACTGTTTTAGAGTCATAACGACGTAACAGTGCAATAGCATTGTTGCACATGAAAAAAAACTACAAAAAAGCAGAAACAACAGAGCAGAGTTCGCTAGGTTCCTTGGTATGTTCGATGCTCCAACAGACTAATCCAGCATGTCAGCATTTGTTAAGTACAGCTGACCGTCGTTATCTCAAACACTGATATCTCAAAGTACCCGATAGGCTATTAAATCGAAATATAAAGTTTGGGCACATTTTCTATTGTTCTTTATGTTTCAACTCCTGTTATCTCTAACATTGTGTAGCCCAAAGTAGCAAGTAGCAAGAGTTGACGGTATGTCTAATGGGAGAAACAAAATGTAGTTATATTCGGGTTCTTTGAGGCCAATTAGCTCATCTTGAGTCACAATGAAAACAGGGGGTGTGACATGTAGATTGAACATTTTATCATTTATCATAGGCTGACTGGATCAAGTTGAGTCTGCTTTTTCCAGTTCTTTAGAGAGTAACTGTTTTAATTTGACTCAAAGTGAGCCCAGTAATTTTAAACAATATAAATAACAATAAGAATGAAATAGAGACCGTATTTTTATGTCTCACACATAGCACTTAACACTGGTTTAATGTGTGTATATGTACATTGAAACGGATTTTCCGTGCCTAAATTTTGAGACACTTTAAAATGAATTTTCTATTTGAGACAAATGGAAAATTGATTATTTTTGGTGCCTCCATACTCAAGCAGGCCCCAAGGGCCAAGACGCCTAAAATATTCATCATGAAAACCTTTTTCATGCTCAACAGCTGAGCATGAAATTTTCTCTGATGATAAATATGAAAATGCCAACTAATGTGGGCATTTTCATATTCATAAGCAGAGAAAATTTCATACTCAGCTCAACTGAGCAAGAAATCAACTGTACAGCTCAATAATTTGCTACTTATTAGCAGGTAAAAGTTCATGCTCAGCTGAGTTGAGCATGGAAAGAGTTTTATAACCTTTGGGCCAGATCATTTCAATTTTGATCATGAACAGCTTCGACCAAACTGAGTTAGGCTCTTACCTTTGTTTGGGGTAGGTGTTTTGCTTCCGCTTGATGCACATGTTTATCAGTTTCGCTGTAGAATCTTCGGATTTGTTTTATGCGTCTGAGCGAATCAGCATATTCTTATCTTTCAAACCACCAATAGAAACAAATTGTGGTTGCCGATCATATTCGCAGTTTTTACACGATTTTTTTCTCGAATTTCCACAGTTAATTCAGCTAAACGGAAAAAACAAATCATGCAGAACACATGTCCCAATGTCCAATCTCAAGCAGACTAATAGATCATTGATCAAACGGAATTTGATCGGTAATTTGTATTTTCCAATTTTTGATCTGTTAAGCAAAGTCTGAAAAAAAAAAGTAGCCAAGAGGAAGCAAGAAATGGACAAAGCACACAGAAATGAAATAGCAAACTGATTTTACTGAGTACATAAGAATTAAAGCAATGTGCAACAACAGTCAAGCTAGCCACCTTATCATAGTCTGATTACCATGATACATGTATACCATATGTTTCCTCCACCTCTTCCCTCCCATTGTAAACATGTCTAATGCTGTTTAACATATAGTCAACTCCCGATATCTCGAACATTGATATCTCAAAATATATTCTTTTACCAAAGAATATATCTCCGGTTTTTATTTACATTTCAACTCCTGTTATCTCAAACTACTGATATCTGAAAGTAAATTTTCTGGTACCAGAAAATTTACTTTGAGATATCAGTAGTTTGGGCTGAAATTTGTCTTCGAGATATCGAGAGTTGACTGTATAAGCGGAAGTTGTTTTTGTCCCACAATGGAGTTTTTTTACTGATGCTGTTTACAGGTTTTGAGTGTTATGGCGCCCTTTCTCTAAGATTTGACAGGTGCATGGTATTTTAGCTGAATGTTACAGGTGATAACAGGTCGTGCGGATTCAGCCACTGGATACAGCATCAACAAATTTTCCTGTTACTTGGCCAGCAACTGGCACGGCAACTGACAATAACTACTCAGATGATTGCGCATAATATAACGGAAAAGAAAAGTAACACTCGTAAAAGAATAGGGAACGTTAGTCGCTTCCAGGTGTATTCAAGGTACATCTTTGCAAGCCAAGGGTACTATGTCCACTTTGTTCCTTATATGCATCCTTGGCCGACGGCCTTTTTGAAATCGGATTTCCCACAGCGCCGCCTTTCGGTTGCAGCGAGCTGTTCCCCTTGGTGTGAGTTATGTTGACCAATCAGAAGATCCGTTGACGGAACCCATAATAAAAAAAACAAAACAAAAAAACCCGCACACATGGCGATTCGCCATCACAAACATGCGGAATTTGTTCAATAACTTCGCAGAACTGTTCACAATCGCAGAGTAATTTGTTAAATTTCTATCAGTCTACTCTTTTTGGGTATTACTTAAATGGTAAACAGGACAAAGACTTGCTTCCCGTTACGCGTAATATGTTTTATAACGAATAAGACGATTGGACACTGTCATGTAAATAGGTTAAAGCAATACCAGTAATCCATACCAGGCAAAAAAGTACCTAAAGTGTCTGCAAACTTTGATTACTAAAGTCTCTGAAGTAGTGCAGGAACCTTCTTTTTGTGGTTGTAAATTTCTTCGGATTATAAATTAAGGCTTCTACAAGACTGTGTGAATGCTCAGGCTGCTCTGAGGATTTTTTGTTCGGATATGCATAGGGCACCTTGTTTGTGTGTCCCAACTGTAGGGTCGAGTCTGGTAAATTCGGACAACAGGTAAATTCGGACAGTGACATTGCTTCCTTTATATGTCAGTTGTTTGAAATTAAAACAAAAGTAACTGGGCAAACAGTAAAAATCCTGATGAGACGGCTCATAATGAGCCGTTTCACTTGGATTTTCACTGTTTGCAATGGTATGTCCCAATTTACCCGCTGTGCAGAGTTACCGGACTCGACCCAAAAATTTTCGCTGGTATCTGGAAATTTAAACGGGAAGTTGACAAGACAGGAAATCTGATCAGACACATTGTAGTGTATATTTATCTTGCAATTTTAGGTCTGTAGATTCGGGTTAAAAATTTGAAGCTTTCTAAACTGGCACACATTTCAATTAGCTTTTTGTTGGTGTGAAATGTTTCCCAAAGTGCAATATTTTATCTCTGCCTACAATGTTAGTAATGATCATTGGCTGTAACATTGTGTCTTTTAGCGTTTAACCATTGCAATTATTGTCCCTTTGATAATGCCAGACCGATCTTGCAGTGCACTGACAATAACCACACGGTTCATGTACTTCTAGTTCGACTTGACAATAGACTCTAATGACTTTTTTCTGTACTTCTGCAGCATTCTGAATGAGAACAATAATGTCAAAATTTGCTAACACTACCAAAGGCCATGACATATCACATTTGTCTGATTGATACTCGAGCAGTCATTGTAATGTTTCAGCCAATATAAGAGGAGATTCTTTGCAGCTTTCGTTTCATATTAATAGGAGTACATTGATTTGATTATGTCAACCCATGCGTCCGTCCGCAATCAACTTGCTGTTCTGCATATCTTGATAGATGGCAGGAATTGTTTCAATATATACAATCAATCACTGATGCCTGGAACATCACTGAGTCCCCCACAGAATGTCGTGAAGGTTTGCGGTGAGTGGAGGGGCGGGGTCTGGGGTTTTCGGTCGAGCTTAGTTTTTATCACAAAGCTTCTTTTTGTCAGTCAAAACAGAAGAAAAGAAAACAGCTATGTATTTTGAACAAAGGTAAAGCTTGCACGTTTTTAAAAAAAGTAAAAGTCCAAATTTTACGACTTTATTTTTTGTAAAAAGACACGTACTTTACAGGCAACCATATAGAACCTGCGTATATTGAACACACAATTTTTAGTGATTCATCATGAATAAGCAGGAGAAAGCAGGAGGTTCTTGGGATAGAAAAGTAAAAAGATGTAGGCTATGTTCTGCAAAAATAAGAAATTTCGCATTCTATTTCGCATACTAGAATGCGTGTTTATGTATCAAAAAAAAAAAAAAAGAAAAAAAAAAAAAGAAAAAAAGAAAAGAAAAATCAAACATATTATTTTACTTATCATCACTTCAGGTTCCTGGTTTTGAATTTTCTGACTTTTATTGTCGGTTTAGTATGATTTAGGACAAAATAGGGGCAACACCTGACACTGCTTGCTATAGCGGTTGAGGGTCAAATGTATGAAAGATAAACTGCAGTCTTCTAATAACTGTATGTGAATTACACCAGGTCCTCCAGTATAAATTAGTTTCGAAAAGAGGAACTGGTTTGATAATGGCAATTTTTGGTCCTATTCAAATACATTCAAAATTGTATGGTTTCCATTCCTTGTCATCTAAGCATATGAGTATAAACAAACATAATATGTTCGGCTTTGTGATTCCCTAGAATTACATGATATCTGACGTGCCTGTGTTGTTTCAATAGTATTAAAGAAAAAGCGAAAATTGTGTTTGATAGCTTTGCCTTTAAAGAAATAAGACAGTTACAAATAGCTTTTGAAAGCTCTTGATAAAAGGCTTTAAGAGATGTGGGATGGCCATGCTGACCAGATGACACTGCACGAGGCCTGTCAAACGATCCTCACACAATAAAGTTTTAATTTCCAGAACACAGTTTATTCTAAACTATAATATTTTCAACAGATCAAAAAATAGAATGCCTACTAAATCATTCCTTGTGCCATTCATAATAAAATACATGCCCCCGTATATGACTATTTTATCAATGAGCGGAGGTATGGGCATTTTTATGTTGGAATACCGATAAGCTCCAAGTTTGATAACAAAAAAAAAAAAAGGTTTGAAATCAGCATAGGTCTCGTCCTCCAGCACATTTTATGATTTAATTGCATGTTGACATATTAACTCCTTGTGTGCAAAATGTAAAATGTGCTGGAAGCCGGGATGATATATTTTGAAAGCCACAACGCGCCAAAATTTGAATGTCCTATTTGTTATAAATGTCTATGGTATGTAAATGTACAAGATAAAAGCACATATGAGACACGACACGAGAAAACCAACAAAGTGGTTGTGCGCCCAGCGCAGACTCAGATCAGCCTGGGCATCCACCCAGTCTGATCAGAGTCTTCGCTAAGCGCTTAACGGCTAGCTAAGGGTCTAAGCTATCTCCATGCGGACACCGAAGACTCTGATTAGACTGGACGAATGCCCAGGCTGATCTGAGTCTGCGCTGGGTGCACAACCACTTTGTTGGTTTTGTCGTGTCGCGGATCATATATTATGCATGAACAGGTTGATTTTGTACTTGCTGCTACGTTCTAGACTGGAATTTTTCTGCACATTTTATTATCAAAATAGAAATTTCACCAAATCTGGACTTAATCATATTAGGACGGTCCTTTTTTGAAGTGATTAAGGTGGCACAGTCTTGTGACTTCATTATCATGACTGTCTGGATAATTAGCTGTAGCAACTTTGTCCGAAGCTTCTTAAACAAGAGCAGCCTAATTGCTGATTAGCTTCAAGCCTGCAAGGTCTAAACATAGACAGTACTCTTAGAGTAAATATGGCTTCATTTGTACTATTGCAGTAAACTTAGAACATTGTGAGGCTGCATATATTTCAGAATCGGTATTATACTAGCCAACTTTGAAATTCGACGGTTGCACCATCATGGTTGTTTGGACTTACAACGCCATTAATATTTCGTAAAATGAAGTATGGGCAATAATAGAAGTGTTGTTCGTATTCGTGTGCGCCTATCACAGAAGTCGACAGGTACAGAACGAGGGCAACGTTTTACACATTTCTACACTATATTTGAGCCGCAACACAATTAAACCAACAAAGTGCATGTGCTCAGATCAGCCTGGACATTCGCCCAGTCGTATCAGAGTCTTCGCATTGCGCTCCAAGGATAGCCTAGCCGAGGGTCTAAGATGGCTCCATGTGGACAGCGAAGACTCTGATCATACTGGGCGGATGCCCAGGGTGATCTGAGTCTGCGCTGGGCGCACATCATGTCACTTTGTTTATTTTGTGGTGTCGCGGCTTATTGTTTTAAACAGTTTTTTTTTCAAACGTCCACCACACATATTCTTTGACTTAAAAAGTCGTGTTGACCTCTGAAACTCAACGAACATCACAAGGCACGTCATTCTGCAGACATACTGTCATATTATTCTAATGTGTCATGCATAGTTTATTTTAAGCTTGAAATTCGGTTTCCTTGCTCCCTGATTGTTATGATTTTCGGCAGATTATATGCCATAATTTCTAAAGTTTTTCTTGTGGCATTAGACAAGGACATCAAAATCATAAGCGCGGAAGAGAAGTGCGTCTGTGTACAGGATTTTTCATAATATCTGACACACTTTCATATTATTTTCTCTTCTTTCATAATACAGTTATCAATACAGTGTTTACACCAAACTGACTGAGAGACATCACTATTTTACATGCAAGGTAAACAGTATGAAACGTTGACGTAATGACATAATACTTGACGTCAGCAAAAGTTTTAATATTTCAAGATGGCCCTGTCCATGAAAAAGGGTCAGGACTTCATTAAATTGTACTATGAAAGCTGATCCATGATTTCTGTAACCAAAGGATGGGAAAACCTGATCTTGGAGGCAGGAGAGCATACCATGCTGCAAGTTAACAGAGTACTGAAAAGATTTGAGGAGTACGGAAGTGTATTACTACAGAGACACAGTAACCATGGCTGTCCCAGGGGCAGCAGGATGTTCTCATAGTTTTCCATGTACAACGCCATCCTGATAAATAACAAATTTTGATGACGTTTCATTGCATGCAAAAGGGTGATATTTGTTGATCATTTTGATGTAACAGTGTATAGATATTTTTCTTGCACACCGGATAGAAAATGCCATTTTTTTCACCTGGGATAGAAAATCTTATCTTACCCTGGTGTTCTGACCCAGGACCGGAAAAAAATCACGAGCTGTTAATCCATTGGTTGTATAGGAGCTCACGTACCTGCGTCGTCAAGTGACGTTGGTATTTTAGATGATGACGTCACGAAGACGGTAAAAATGACGTCAGTTTATGTACGCCAGTCGTTTACGTAAAGACCCAAATGGTGGTCGTTGAAAGCGGCGCTTTCTTTCAAAATCAAATTAAAACCTCTCAAGCACTAGAATTACGCATTTGACAAGTTCTGAAGTTAAAATGAAACGTGGTGTGCAAGAAAAAGTATCTATCATGGGCGTGAGGTGTGGATAGAAAAATCCGTCACTCGGGATCACTGTTCGGCATCACTCGGCAAGCCTCGTGATGCCGAACAGTGACCCTCGTGGGGGATTTTTCTATCCTTACCTCATACCCATGATAGATACTTATTAGAGAAGAGGTAATACTTTGAAAATGTAGCTCATATTATGAAACACCCTGTACGATGCAAATCTGTGAATAATTACCTTTGACTCGCTGGAAACATTGGTAGATGACTGTGAAGCAACCTTCCGACGCATTTACATAAAAATAAAGTAAAAAGGTGAAACAAATGTACATCATTGGGTTTATTTACAGATGATATAAAGTGCGCGAAATGCTCTTTACCCGCGGATATACACTGGCGCTCACGTATTTGTACACATTCAAAACGCGTCGGGGACGCAGTTGATGCGCGCGGGATACGCGGTAATTATGAACGCGAATATTTTAGTAGCCAATGAAAATTCGTTCTCAGTTTTGCGTATACCGCGAAGCGACGCGTGCAACGCGCATTTTATGCAAATTTCATGGACCAATCAAAATTGCGCACATGATACGGGTAGTGACGTAGTCCTTTGCGTCTCAACGCGCGCGTACGGGAACCAATCAAAATCGCGTATTGAATGCGCATTTTAGTAGGGCATTTTAGGGAGGTCAACTTTAAGTAAATCATGTGAAAGAAAGAGCCATTAGTCTACATCAAGCTTGATGTCGAATGCTCATTTGGTCTTACTTGAACCATAACGGGAAAGAAAGAAAAAAAAAGAAGCCTAGAAACTCGACCGGCAACTCAAAACTAAATGCGACTGGGACAGTCCCATGACACTTCGCCTTTCAAGTGGAAATAGCCTAAATCGCACTCTTCAGCCATAAATTCCTTTCGTATCAGAAATTAAAATCGTGGAATCTGAAATTAATATGGCCTTTATGGAAAATAAGTGCCAGGCGGCAGTCACTTTGAATCTTAAAAGAATTCAAGTCAGGGTGGGGGGGGGGGGGGGGGGTAAAAACCTCTGATCAGTGACCTATTCGGGAGACCGCACTTCCGGTTCATTAGAGTTACGTGCCCCTTGACGACGGTGAAAACACGCGCGGGAAATACACTATTGTTAATCAGCAGAAGGTCAAGTTTGACGAGTAAAAATGCCTAAAAGCTGTTGTGCAGTTGGCTGCCACAACCACAACATGATGAAGGATAGAAAAGTGTCTTTCTTCACTTTTCCGAAGGACTCAGATCGGCGTGAAAAATGGATTATTGCTGTGAAAAGGGTGAACCCCGATGGTTCAAAATGGCAGCCCAGCAAAGAAACTGTTCTTTGTGCTGATCATTTTATATCAGGTTGGTAAAATGTTATATTTTTTATATTCTTCTTGGTGGGTAGCTTCAACAACTTATTTATCTGTTTTTGTCTGATACAAAATGCTCATCACTGAAGTGCTTAGTCACCAGTGAAGAGTCCACCACCGTCCACTACTGGAAACAATGGGTGGGGAATGGTGGGGTGAAGAAAATTACTGTAAGTGAAATAATGTGAATGTACCAGATTTCTGGGATCATATAGTCTGGATATGTCTGAAATACTTTTGAACAGGACATTAAATTGCAAGTCATCCATCCATCTGAGTGAGTTTTGGGTTAATGTCCGAACACATACATGTAGGTCATTATATGGAGACAAAATCAGTTTAAAGTGTCATCCCAAACGTAGAAGCAGCATGGATCTAACCAGTAACTCCTGGATTGTTTCTAAACCACCATGCTACAGCTGCTGCCATTGCTGATCAGTGTTTTTTCTGTTTGCCCATGCATCAGAGTACTGCACCTTTTCATCTGATGTATTCCATATTTATGAATGCTATTTTTATAGCGGGCTTCAAAGCTTTGCCAAATTTCATCATAGTGCAAGCGGGGATTTGAACATGGGACTCTTCAATCAAGAATCAGCAACACAACGTACCACTTAATATTTCTATGAGAATTTATACTATAGAACTGAATCTTGTAAAAAGCTTGGAATGTACATGAGAATATTTTAAATAATACTTACGCTAGAACATATATAGATGAATTTTTTACAGGCATTACAAACAGGTAAAACATTTCTTTCACTTAGTTACATCTGAACTCATTTGAAATTTTATATCTCAATGTCATAGACTGCAATTTTGAGTTAATAATATGAATGTATTTATTTGAATTGCTTGGAAAAAACTGCAGTGTGTTTAATAGAAAAAGAAAAGTCTAGTATGGCAAGCTTTCTTCATGGTGGCTCATCTCCAGAAGCTCACAATTTTTGAGATGGTGCTTAAATGTTTGATATAGATCTGTGATATTGTTTATGTCTTTGGTCTTCCAAATATAATTTGTTATGTTATTTTAGTCAGCTTGCTTTTTAAAGTTAATCTAATGAAATGCTGCAGTGAATGAGTCCAAATAGAAAATTATCTTGAATTATAATCAGATCATACTCCTCATTATCTGGAGCCCTTTTACTTTTAACAACTCCTTTTATTTTCAGGAAAACCAAACAGCGACTCTTCGCATCCAGACTTTATTCCTTCAAAATTTGTCTACAACAAAACAACAACAAAAATACAGGAGAAAAAAATCCAAAGGTAAGATTTCCTTTCTTCATTCATTATATATACTAAACGCCAAAAGAAACGCATACAAGTTTATGTTCTTTTTTTACGACACTGTTACTAGGCAATTTTACTTCGATCATTGCGTAGACTAAGATTTTCGTCCAATCACAATAAACGATGAAGCTTTCATGATTTTAGTCTTGAGTAAAACAGTTATCTCACTTTCTCGAAAAGCACTAAATTTCATTGCAAGAGTTATCTCTCCATTTCCAAGAATGTATATTGTGTTCAGAAATATTCTCTGAAATGCAACTGTTAGAAAAACGCTAAATTTGTTTGGGTGGTGAGCCTATTTACTAAACGACAGCGTTTTGAAATCGGTCAACTTTCAAATTACCTCCCTTAGCATTAAACAAAGAGTAAATTTTAAAAACCGATATTGCTACAGTTTATGGCTTGATGCTGCAAATTTTTTAATGAACGATTCACCGTGCTGTGTTTCATTACAGTATGAATACTGACACAAGATTTTCCTTTTCTTTTTGAACAAAGCAGAGTTAGAATGTTCAATAGGAAACCCTATGTTAAGGAGAAATGCCTGTTTACACTTTCTGGATACCTGGCTTAGGCTGTGTTGTTTCTCAAGAGCAATAGACAACCTAAGCCCAAACTTAAATATGATATATTTTCTTCAGATCCAGGGATGTACAACTGCAGGTAAATTCTGGTTCACAAAGATTCTGCATTTGAAAACGAGACCTCTTCAACATCACCTGTCTTTTGTAACTTCAAATTTTACCCCATACCAAATGTGCTGGCTCTCCCAGTTACAGTGTAAGAAATATTGAGTGTTTCAGACATTCTGCTTCTCCGAAACAAATGGACACGCCAAACTAACAACACAAAACCAGGTAGAAAGAGTCTACTTTTGCAAATTTGTTATGCATACGTTGTATGCGTTTCTTTTGGCGTTCAGTATATATAAATGTAACATTCCACTGCCTATGGAGAGTAAATTAATTTTTGATACAGTGGGAATGTGAGAATTGAGGAAAGGATCAGATGCTTTTGAGGCACAGGCTGCCAAACTCTAGATAAGGCAGAGTTTTGAGGATTGGCCAAGATTATCTTTTTATTTCTTAATATAAGTTAAAAAGAAGACACCTTTTTAGTACTGTCTTAGTGAGATAGTTCTAATGTGGACTCGCCTGATCCTCTGTAGAAACAGAAATCCGGATACAAAAGCTTGAGCAGGGCTTCAGTTGTCCGAACAAACTTCAACTGAGAAAACGTAAACATTATGATTACTTTTGAGAGTAGGCAACTTTATGTTTATGCAAGACCTGTGGTCATCTTTTTTTTGTAAAAAATTGTCTATAAAGACAATTTTTTACAAAAAAAGATGACCTCAGGAGTAAGGAGTAACTAATCAGTGTTAGAAATGGTCAGTGGCTCAGTTCAGTGGCCAAAATTACCACACTCAGAAGATCCTTTTAGGTACCCACAAGGTATACTTAAACTGAAAAAAAAATCAACTGAGGATTATCCTTAAACACGCCTCCTTTATCTGCATTATTTATCTTGTTTGTCCTGAGTAACCTTGGTCAAATAAAGCAGACAATTTGAGACAAGTCAGATTTTCTTTGTCCGATTACTGATCTAGCAACCCTGTGTCTGATCCTGCTGGAGACTGAAATTTCTCCAATCCTAAATGAGGTTCCATTGAACACAGCCTGTCATTAATATCCTCCTCCTAATGTCCTGATATGACTGAAGTAGTGTTGAAAGTAGTATTGTCCGATTATGGGATTTGCATAATCGATCATCGAAAATAATCGGTTTCAAGCTGAGTAGTTTGGATTTGCATTTTTCATTTTTCTTGCAGCAAAGTTGCAATATGTCAAAATAACTCACAAAAGGGTCATTGTGAATTTTTCTGATTATAATCGATTATTACCAAACACAATCTATTAGTAGAATCAAAAGAAGTTTTCGATTGATTATGGATTATAATCGATCATCGATACAACACTAGTTGAAAGGGATATAAAGATGTATATGTGACCGACCATGAGATTTTGGGTCCAAATGAGGCCCATGGGCGAAAATGAGATATCACCATTTTCTGATAGCTTTATAATGCTGGAGTGCATATATGAAATTTCAACTCAATATAGCGAGCGGTTTCTGAGAAATTTGACTCTTGTCACACTGACCCAAAAATGAGATTTTCAAGTTTCAAAAAGAAAAAGTTTTAAGCGGTCTTTGACTTAGATACCTTATGCTTTAAAAAGTTCTCTTGAAAATGATGTATCATCTGCAGATATAATAAGAATTAAATAAAATTATTCTTTAATCATCCAGCAATCTGAAATCAGAAAAAATGTTTCCATGGCAACCGACATCATCGTTACATGCAAACAAGGAACATGTTGGCTTAGCTTATTTCTCAAGTAAATCTGGGCATTGATTTACTTTTCACTTTTTGATTTGCAATTTTCAAACTTTTGGAATTTGAAAACTTTCTATTGTTAAATGTCATTGAAACAATCCCGAAGTCTTTTAGGTTCCGCCTTCATAGTTGGTTTTGGGCGGCTGGTCCCAGGCACACTTTTGCATCTGAGCAATATGAAGCAGCCTCTTCATAAATATACCATTGTCTTTGCGCATCGAGTCCCTGGAAATGATTCCTGATAACTCTTTGCACATACACACACAGTTGAAAAAAATGTCATCTTAAGTTTTAAAGGCACCAATACTTGGTCCAAGTCCGCGGCATATTTTCTTAAATAAACAACGCCCGGGTTCAGTTGTCCTGTAAAACAAAATGAACGCGTGGGCATTTGAACGAGCTGTTCAGTATTAAAAAGTGCAAACATGCGTTGGATGGATGTGCGATCTCTTTTCTCAGAAA
This sequence comes from Ctena decussata, assembly GCA_963989385.1. Classification (NCBI taxonomy): domain Eukaryota; kingdom Metazoa; phylum Mollusca; class Bivalvia; order Lucinida; family Lucinidae; genus Ctena; species Ctena decussata. The sequence goes on along the minus strand of OZ022504.1, from coordinate 38,076,121 downwards.
CTTTTGTAGCAGCGTTTTATGACAATTCTACACATTTATTGTCAGAGCCAGAACTTAAAAACAATAAGGCAACCATCTTCTTTCTAACCAAAACAAATCGTTCACAGTCACAAAACTGTATCAAATTTTAATCTAGATGGGTGCATCTCTAGGGGAAGCATCTCTACTACTTTCAGTGTTGTCTCCCTTTTCAACTGAGACCAAGTCTTTAAAGGAGAGAGTTTGCTTCACCAAGAGGAAACTTCTATTCAGTGTGGACCCATTGTGCAAGAATTTGGAAGCACCAGGAAGTCAAAACGCTGTTTCTCGTTACAAATAAGAATTCCACAGAATGTTAGTTGGTACATGTACCTGCATTTCGCGTCCATAGTTAGTAAGGGTCATAGTTAAAAGAAACTGCATGGCTGGTTTAATGGCTCTATTCAGAACATTTGGAGCGAATTGGCTTTTACAAGCTAGGAAGGATGCAATTCGTGATGTAAAAATTCCACAGTCAACAATGTGTGAGGTGCATAAGCTTTGAGTGTATTCAGTAGTCCAATGATTCAGATGACAAGCCGGAGAAAAATATTTATGCTGTGTCTGATGATTACAGGTGAAATAGTGAGAAATGAGCTTAAACACTAGAGACTACATGTATGCAACTGAGGATGCAAAGTTGGTTTCAGATGTATCAACGCCAGCATAGCATAGAATATAAGTCAAGGGTAAATGCACAAATAACAGCAGCATCCAGAAGGACATCAGAGGAAATGATAATAGGCATGAGAAATGGACTTAAATGCTAAGGTCGACACAGAATTTTATAAAGTCATCAGAGTGTGAAATATAAGTTAAGAGTAATCATCCCTGTAATTCTAAAAAGAAACTTTATGCCAGGTTTGTTAAATTGCAGGTGTCATACTTTAAGAGAAATGGACTTAAGCGCCAGAGATAAAGTAATTTTGAATGTTAAATTTTATCAAGTTAGCAGAGTTTTAATAATGAAGACATCAGTATAACCAAGCTTGGTGATTGTATGTATCACATTTTCAGAATAATGGAAATAAGGTTAGAGTAGAAGTAGGGCCTAATTGAGGACGTGCGAACTAACGGAAAACTGACAGACATACGAAAACGTGAACTCCTATTTTGCTTCTTGCTGCAGCAGGTGCGACAAAGTGGCAGAAAATCACAGAAGTGTGCCCATACACCGGCAATATACCTTAAATCAACCAGCCATCCTGTATCAAATTGCTATTTTTTACAGTTTCCTGCACACGAGATATTTTCTTTAAGATTTATGAAGGCGGCTAAATGATGCAGAGTTGCTTCCCCGGATAAATTCCAGTCAGCTTAAAATGCAATTATTCTTGAATTTTTATGTAAAAGTTTCAGCATATTTGACGGCTGCATAAAGAAATTATATAGGTAATTGAACGGAGCATGAACTTGGTATTCAGAAGTTTGAGACATGCCTGGTACAGTACTTTGCATACAAGCCTTAATATTTCTTCACTAACATAAACTATTTCCGAAAGGTTCTGGACACACACTGTGTTTGGGTTGTAAGCAAAACTATACCAAAACAAGACTGCTCTGTCCACAGAATCACTTTAAAAGTATAGATAGCGATATAGCGATGTCCAAATCTTCAGGGTATCCCAATTTTTAAGAAGAAAAACTTATGATTGTATGCTTTATCGGGAATAATAAATTGTCTATAAAGCGGTAATGTAAGAAGTAGGCCTACATCTTAAATCTACTTTTTGACGAAATAATGCATAAAAGAAAGGAAGAACAAAAAATCAGGCTCTTCCATTCTATGATCAGTATTTCTCTGCAAAATGTGTATTGTGCTCAGTAGCAGTCTTCGGGGAACAAAAGACCACACGGTTAGGTAGAACAGAAATTGAAAAAAAAATGATCAGTTGAGGTGCTCTAATGACCACAAAGTTTCAGGATCGATGGCCACAGGAGCCCCAGTAGTAAGTAGAATAATTAGGCTAGCGTTCGCCTTCTTGTCTAGCGGTCCCGAGTTTGAGTCCTGCTGGAGGAGGAAATATTTTCAACCGTAAACGAGGTTCCATTGCACACAGCCTTTCATTATCACCCTCCCATCGCATTGCTATAACTGAAATACTGTTGAAAAGGACGTTAAATTGCAAGCCATCATCCGATGACCACAAACTTTTGGGACCGCAATGAGAAAATGATTCTCCACACATAAAAAACTTGGTCAAACTTTAATATTAGATCTACTAGCAATCTGTAATTACCTGATCCTTAAGCACAAATGCAGAAAGAAAAAAAAAGAAACGGACACTTTTTCTTGAACCTCGAAGAAAGAGGCCGAGCCGGCTGATAATCGAAATAGATAGATAAATCTTGTACGAGCTAAAATAGGTACAACTGCAACTGCAATTTCTGGTTTAAAATTTATCGGTAGCGTGAACACACCGGGTAGGCGGCAATAGAGAACGCTCGAAACAATCGTTTAACGTGGATCGAAAACCGTTAGAAACAGCGTTTTTGATTGCAAATTGGCGCCAATTTGCAATCGAAAACGCTGTTTCTAATTTTTTTATCCGCTTTCAGCGACTGCATTAGCGTTTTCGATTGCCGCCTACCCGGTGTGGTGAAATACAGATAACGCGAGAACACATTCCATATTTTTTGCCATGTATCTGGTCTGATGCCCTTTTTGAATAAATAATTTTAATTTCTACGCGTTTGTTTTCCCAAATTATTGTAGCCAGATACTCGTTAATACGATGATACGAAACGTGTTTCACCTCGACGTTAAAACAGGTGCGACGTAAATTAACTTGGCCTACGTCACGTCGTGACGTTTCGAGCGCGTTTTTCTCAAATGACGTCAAACCTCATTTGGACCCAAAATGTCATGACGCGTCACATATTATGATTAATCCATCTGCACAGGGTATATTCGATTCCGCCAATTTTCGCTTCCTGCAGAGGCTGTCCGTCATATTTGGCTTCGGTCGAGGCTGTCCATGAACTCTTGCTTCCTGCAGAGACTACTGTCCTCGAAAAATGGCTTCCTGCCGAGACTGGCCGCGTGATTCTGATTCCTGCCGAGAGCCTCAGCAGGAAGCAGAATCACACGGACAGTCTCTGCAGGAAGCCATTTATCATGTGTACAGAAGTCTCGGCAGGAGGCAAGAGCTCGCGGACAGTCTCGGCGGAAGCCAAATATGATGTACAGTCTCTGCAGGAAGCGAAAATTAGCGGAATCGATTATACCCTGTGATCTGTCTGTGTGGTAAGATTAGCATCTGCGATGCTATTAATTTCCTTATGTTAGTCTTATTCATTCTGACCTGGGGCTGTCACTTGGTATTAAGATGTATGGGTACACCCACATGTATTTCCAAATTTTTTTAAGGGACATCTCTTTTGTGACTGCCTGTTGCTTCCTTGGATGATAAAACCCTTCTTAAATAGGGTCTGCTCTTAAAGGAAAAAAACTATGCTCAAAAGGGAGAGCATGTTATTCCCTTGAAGAGTTGACTCCACCTTGAGACGGGAAGCAAACACAAAAATGTTGCTGGCCCTGAACATATATTCACCATTTGGAAGCCAAAAAAAAAGTCATATAACCCTGTTTTGAAAATTTAATATGCTCTCAACTGTGTTTCAGATATGAAAGTGCTGCAAAAAGAAAAATAAGCTTCGCAACCCCAGTTCCCAACAAAAGAAGGGCCTGTGAACAGGAAGAAGAAGTTTGGACTGCAACGCCATTAAGCAGCAGTACACCACTTCAAGAACTACCACCTACACCAGTAAGTGGACTGCAGAGGCCAGTACAGCTATCAGAAAGGGAAGAATTATATGAAGAAATAAACAATCTAAGACAAGAAAAAGCAGATCTACAAAATCAAGTGGAACAACTGCAGAACCATTTACAAACAGTTAAACTTAGTTCAGAGATTGTGGTAAATGACAATGCAAAGTGCAAATTTTATACCGGATTAACTTGGAACATCTTCTTAACAGTGTTTACATTTCTCTCACAGTATTTGAATTCACATACTCTTAGTCATGCAATTTCACCCAGAGACCAGTACTTCATTACATTACTTAAGCTAAGAATGGATTTACCCTTTGAGTTCATTGGTAACCAGCTGCAAGTTTCATCTTCATGTGTGGGTGCCATATTTTGGAAGTGAATTGAACTTATAAATGCTAAATTAGGCTATTTGATTAAATGGCCTGATCGTGAAGTAATATTTTCTACAATCCCAGGTGTGTTTAGGCAGAAGTTCCCACATTTAACTTGTATAGTGGATTGTTTTGAGATCTTTATTGAAAGACCACGAAATCTAAATGCAAGGGCCAAATGTTATTCAAATTATAAAAAACACAGTACTGTTAAGGTTTTCATCGCTTGTACAGCTAATGGGTCAGTGTGTTTTCTTTCATGTGCTTGGGGTGGTCGTGTATCTGACATAGAAATAGTGAGACAGTCAGGATTTATAGACCCCAAATACCACCTGCCTGGGGATCAGATTCTTGCTGATAGAGGATTTACCCTTCAAGATGATTTTGCGAGTGCCTGTGGTGCAGAACTGATTATTCCTGCATTTACAAAAGGGAAAAAGCAACTGTCTGCCAAAGAAGTAGAAACATCACGAAAAATTAGTTCTGTCAGAATTCATATTGAAAGAGTAATTGGTTTATTAAAAAATAGGTTCGCTATTTTACAGGGTACCTTGTCGATAGCAATGATCAAGTCCTTAAACGATGAGGCTGATGATGCTGAACTGGCTCGAGTTGACAAATTGTTGCGGGCCTGTGCCATCAATGTGAATTTAGGAGACGGCATTGTGTACTCTGAGAACTAAAATTTATGAGCAGGCAAAAAAGCTTCAGCTGAGACTAGAGATGTTTGAGTACACGTTTAGGGGAAGCAACTATGCCATTTACATTTCTGCCTTCATTCACATCAGCAGTGCTCTAGATAAGAAGGGGTAACAAAGATAATTTAGGGATAATTATCATCATTTCTCCACAAAAACATATTTTGTGACCCATCATTAGAACCGTCTCACCGAGACAATTCTAATGAGGGGTCACAACATACGTTTTCGTTGAGAAATAGAAAAAAACATCTTTTAATTATCCTTAATACCCCCTCTTATCTGGAGCTCTGACATCAGAGGTCAATGTGGAAAGAATTTGCTCCTGTAGGGACAAATTCTTCCTTTTGGGAGGTTGTTCTTGTAGGGGACACAAACAAAAAGTCTTAAAAATCTGTTTCCCTTATAAAAATGGCAGGAAAAAAGGTGTACATATCCAAATACTGTTGAAAGGATGTTTCCTCAGCTTAAATAAGACAAGTACATAGATAGAACACATTTTATTCAAAGTTTTCAATTCCATACACACCTCAGCATAATCAGAATTTTGTTCACCAATACATGTATGTCACTGTCTAAAAAGAAATGAGCCGCGACACGAGAAAACCAACAATGTGGTTGTGCGGCCAGCGCAGACTCAGATCAGCCAGGGCATCCACCCAGTTTGACCAGATTCTTCGTTAAGTGCTCAAAGGGTAGCTAAGGGTCTAAGCTACCTCCATGCGGACAGCGAAGACTCTGATCAGACTGGGCGGATGCCCAGGCTGATCTGAGTCTTCGCTGGGCACACAACCACATTGTTGGTTTTCTCGTGTCGCGGCTCAAATAGTTTGCACAACTGAGAACACATCAATTTGTTGGTAAGTCTTCTAAGTCTATGAGAGGACCTTCCCGAAGGGAGTGCTAACTCGTAGAGCTGCAACCAGGGTCTCACATAGACTCAGATGACAGACCAACAAGCTGCAATTAATTGTGCGAGCAATTTCCAAAATATTAGGTATATAACTCTGAGACTTATTTGCTTAAAGGGAAACAACTTATGTGACTCCCTGCTTTTTGCTTTCACAAACCCTTTAAAAATGGTGGTAAAATCTTAAATGAAAGAATTTGCTCCTAAAGCAGCAACTTCTTTTTGTTAAGCATTGACCGACATTGAGAAAGGGGGTAAGAATGAACATGACTACAGCAGCTGCTTCCCCTGAAAAAAAACTTACATTCACCTTTAAACAGCTTAAACTTTATTTGATGGTTAACAAGCAGCAAAGCTTCAGACTCCACTGACGTTCAGGCTGAGCTAAGTTTGTACTTTGTCTTAATGTATCATGTCATGGCACACCTCATATATCCACAGATGTTGAGTTGTTTTAGACTGTATGTTTGAACACAGGTTTTTGACTCAACGTTACAAGATATTTTCTTTAATTATCGCTTTCGACATTTTTTACAAAACCAGGATCCCTTCGGTGATTTTTTTAAATTGACACACTCAAAATGAAACCACTGAATGTCACACTTAGGCTCATCACAACCGATCATTTTTTGATTTCCATCTTCTGGCTGACGACATACACAGAAAAGGGCTGGTTCCTTATTCTCTTTAGTTGGTTTGATTTGTGAAGAGTTCTCCAATCCTCTAGTAAGTAATTCAGGTAGGCAAAATTTGCGAAAGAATGTTATGCACTTTTCAATCATTGTCTCACAAAAGCTATTTTCTCTGTTTACATATATCACAACAGTAAATTTTGGTGACCAAATTACAAAATCACACTGCTTGACATCATGAACATACATTTGCATTTGCACTTGAGTATAATACTTATGGTTGGGCTTAAGGGTATTGTTCTCAATATAGCACTTGGGGTCATTCAAAAACTCTTGTAATGAACTCTCCCGATGTGAATATAGGCATTTCACTTCCACTACTTTACTGCCATGACAGTCACATTTTGAAATTCCATCAGCTGAAGCACCAATAAATGGGAGGTCTTTATCAATCAACAGTCCGGCTTTTTCTAGTGACCAATTCATATGAGCTGGCTCTACTGACTTCATTGCCTGCTCATAGTCCTTTAAGGCATCCTGCTCATGCTGTCTTCCCCATAAAATGGCTGGCGCTCTTATTTCTTTTTTGCTGGGATAGCAGATAGTTCTGATCAAGGATTTTGCTGGGTTTGAACTGTCAGTATGAAGAACATTATGTGCTGTGGAAGATGTAATCCTCCCTCTTCTCTGTTCATGCCACTCTAAACATTCACTTTGAGATTTTGTTATATCATATAAATACTTCTGTTGAGTATCAGATATTTGTAAATTGCGCAGAATAGTTTCACATTTTGTTGAAAGGTCTGTACCATTAAGACTAATGTTGTCTGGCGAATATAAATTCTGGAGAGGAGGAGGTAATTGAGGGTCAGCCCTTGGTAGCTTTTTCCAGTGAAAGCCTTCTGAGTACCCATTGAAGCAGCTGAGGACAACAGGATTTTCTCCACAGGACTTGAGCGCATTCAAGAGGGTTTCTTGTTCCTGTGTAGTTGATGGGGCTATGGGTTTTATTCGTCGACGTGCCTTGAGTTTAGAACGCTTCACACTTGCCTCTTGATAAAATTTAATTTTGGCTATGGGATCTGGCTCAACTTTTTTAACGAAGTCCTGGTTCCACTTACATGGTTCATCAGTGCATGCTGTAGTTGTATAACCTAGACGCACTGCCGCTTCAATCTTGAATAGCAATGAGGCTATGTGAGAGCAGGATTCTCCAAGACTGCAAAAATAAAAAGTTACCGTACAGTTTTATATTTATTTGGCTATAAGACAGGGTTCCTCAAAAGCAAACCCTAAGGGCCAAAAATGTCAATGAAACCCCTGACCATATTTCTTATCTTATAAGATGGTGTTTTCCCTTCAAAAACAATTTCAAAGAACTAGATCCATCTTGTTAGTTGGATCTAGATCTTTGGCACTGTTTCAGAATTCAGAAGAGAAAAGTTCAGAAAACCCATTTTGCTCTGAATAACACAACACTGATTCATGTATTTGCATGCAGTAATTTTGGAAGAATAAACTTCCATCTTGTAACTGAATAAATATAGTACATGTAATTACCAAAGGCCCAGATGATGTGAGTTTCGAGATGATAATTAGGTACAATTTTTCTTCTTCACAATAAAAGCATTTGTTGTGCCCCCCTCATCTGAACCACCTCATCCAGACAGTTCACATGAAGGGTCACAACATATGTTATAGATTTAAGTGAAATTATCCCTAATTATCACCAAGTGTCTGGTGATTACCCTAACATTTTGTAAAACTTGTTATTTTACTCTGCTTACCCTGAAGTTTTTGTATACAATTGAAAAAATCAGAATTGAAATAAATATGCATGTATATAAATGGGAGTTCTAAATGTGATTATTACATTAACCTGGGCCCAGTTGTTCAAAGCATTGTTAGCCTAACTAGCTCATTAAGGGGTCAACTCATTAAGTGTTTTGTGACTTTATAGCCAAATACACTGATATTTTTTGTTGAAAATATGTGAGAAGCTTTGCAATGCAAAAGCTTCTCACATTTTTTAAATAAAAATATTGGGGTATTTGAGATATCAACGTTTGAAAATTAACATCTCATTAACTAACTAAGTCGTTAGTTTTGAACAACTGGGCCCTGGAATTCATCTGAAGATAATTTTATTCCTTGTTCACCATAATGATTAAGAAAAAGTGTGGTCATAGCTGTCCGTCAGTAATTTTGCAGCAAACCAGGAATGCAAGGTTAGCATAAGTATATAAAGAAAAATAAGAAAAAGTTTGGAAGAATAAATGAGATCTTGTAATAAAATATCTCATTCCAAAAAATTTGTTGTCTTTTTATTAAATTTATTTTATCCCATTGTTAGGCTGCGCAGACTGATCATATAGGTGGATGGATTAGTTGTGTGGTTTTAAAGCCCTTTTAACAGTACTTCAGTCATACCGAGCCATGGATGGGTGACTATGAAAGGCTTTGTGAAATGGAAACCTGTATGCTCAAAGAACTCTGTCTGTAGCAGGATTCAACACCACTGATCATATCTACATCTACCGATTAAGTACATGGCCAATATTGGCATAGTCGCACTGTGAACAACCTTCAAACATTCATATAGGTGGATGGAGGACTTGTGTGGGTTGAAAGCCCTTCTACTAGTATTTCAGTCATACTGAGCTATGGATTATGAAAGGCTGTGTGCAATGGAAACATAGACTAAAAAACAACAGGATTCAAACCCATAAAACTAGCTACACATGTACATGTAAAAGGACAGTATGTAACCCACAGAGCTTTTCTGGGTTTATATCGAGCCGATAAAAAGGCAATAATGAAAGGCTATGTGCAATGGAAATCTGTTTTTGGTTTCAGAATAATTCTGCCTTCAGATAGTTTGGAATCCACACCCTTGGCTTATTAGGCAGTGCCTAACTCAAAGGGCTCTCACCTTATATTTGTGTGAGTGCTCTATATGAGATTTTTTATCTTGTTGGATTTTGGTTTTACAGCCCTTCAAGAGTATTTCACTCACATCAAGCTACTGGTAAGAATTTTTTCCTCCAAGTCTGAAGACTTTTTAAGGAACTTAAAAAAAACCTACCCTGCCATGCAGTCACAGTGTGCAGCGGACACAGTTCCGTCTCTAGTAAGCGCTACCCAAGGGTGATGAGGGGGGTCATTTACACGCTGTGAAGGCTTTACGTCTGCTTTTAAAAGACAATGAGAACTATCTGGTGGTGTAAAATGAAGGACAGTCTGGACCCATCCTGATCTGAAGTTTTCATGGGCATTTAAGCTCTTGTAGTTCTTCATGCTCTCTTTTGTGTACACACCTGTAAAGCAACATGTGTAAGGTTTTAACCTGCTGTAGCAATTCTGAAAGTCTATGCAAAACATGAAGACTGATTCTTGAGCTGTCTCAACTGGGTTACAGGGTATATACTGTTTGCTGTTAATTGAACCAATTTTTGGAAGAAAAAAATTAGATAAATACCATGATGGAATGAGTGAGCAATTTCAAAGCTTAACAGGTAGGGATGACTAAAGTGTTAGGTTCTGAAGAACCATATGAATCAAGCTGCCAGACAGAAATGCCCTCAGACATGGGCAACGAACATTAGGCCCAGAGACAGCTGCTTATTTACACACCTCATAGGTTTTGCTGTCTGCCTAAGACATCTATAGGGCCAAGGATATCCATGCAGCTTAAATGAAGTCTCTGATCAGACTGCATGGTGATGCAGACTTATATGAGCAGCCACATGAGAAAACCAACAAAGTTGCATGTGTGCCCAGCGAACACTTCGATAAGCCTGGGCATCTGCCCATTCTGATCAGAGTCTTCGCTTTGCACTTAAAGGGTAGCTAAGCGTCTAAACCAGTTCCATGCGGACAGTGAAGATTCTGATCAGACTGGGCTGATGCCCAGGCAGATCTGAGTCTTCACTGGACGCACAAGCCATTTTGTTGGTTTTGTCATGTTGTGGCTCATATGATGATGGATGGATAACTCGTGGTTTTATGGCCCTTCCAATACTTCTTGTCATATCGAGCCACTGGTTGAGTGATATTGAGACAGTGTGCTAGGAAGCTCTGGATTATGTATCCAGCTAGTTTAAAAATCCACAGAGATATTAAAATATAAATGAATTAAGATAGTACCTGGTGATTCAATAAGGTAAGCATATACATCTCCCCATTCCAATCTGGGCCATCTAGTTGGATTATTCTCCCAGACTCCAGCTGGAAACCTGTATGGACACTCAGAAATGTTCAAAAGTTCTAACTTTTTACTATATCTGCTTTTTGCTACCCCATCAAGATCATCAAAATATTTGTAAGACATTTTTCTCTTACAGCTTGATTTTTAAGCTTGTTTAAAGTATCAGTGAAATTAGGCAAATATTTTGCATTAGGGGACCTGAAACAGGTAGATGAATCTCCTGTCACCATGTTTATTCCAAGGTGTTAAATTCGGCAAGTGTCAATTAAACGAGGTGCCAGTTCTACTTTAATACCTCAATACCTGTCGTACAGGTATTTATACAGTGTAATTAAAACACAAAATATTTATTTACTTTATAATATTTATTTATTTTTGCGTGTAAATATATATTTTAATAATAATATTTAGTCTGATAATCCAATTGTTTGATAAATGATAATGGCCGAAGTAGCAGTTACACCGAATAATTAAATTAGCTAGTATTTTTTTTTCCGTCATAGCATATTGATCTGGGACATCTAAATATGTGGTTTTAAATGTAATTTCTGTAAAATGTTGTTTACTATGCGATAAAAATGACAAATATCTCTTTAAATACCATAAATAGCCCAGCCCCTATTACCAGCTCATTCATATGTATTCGTTGTTATGGACTGTATTCACCGTCGCTAAGGAGCCGCCATTACTGTGACGTCACGGCGGTTTCCCGAATAAATAGCAGTGACCTGGAGGGCTGATTGGAGTTTTACGAGAGCATGTTTGGGAGAGGAGTGGTAGGTCACTGCTCTGATCAACATGACTTGGAAACGGTTGTCTCCAGGGCAGTGTCATCAGCCCTATCCTATTCATTGTAATAATAAATGCCCTTGATGATGCTGGGTGGGGGTGGGGGGGGGGGGGGGGCAAACCTCTCTCTTTCTCAGTTTGCAGATGACAGTGCTATCTGGACCTACCAATCCTCTCCCAAACAAGCTGTCGTAAAACTCCAGTCAGCCCTCCAGACAATCGAGATATGGTCCACGCTCTGGGGCTTCAAAATACCCACTATTAAGACAAAGGCTATAATTTTCCCTTAAAAAAGACTTAATATTGAATCACTGTAAAAACTCTCCCTTTTTGGGACAGAAATAGAATTTTGTGACCACCTTCCTGGGTATGATCCTAGATAGCAAACTAACATATGGGGTCAGCATATTAAAAATCTGATTGAAAAATGTAATAAAGACCTAAACCTCATGAGGACGGTTTCAGGCACCTCCTATGAAGCAGATAAAAAAATCCTATTGACATTATATAAGGCCCTAATCCTCAGTAAAAGTTGATTATGGTGCGCAAGCTTATAACTCGGCACCCAAACATCTACTCTCAAAGCTCAAGACCTCATCCAAAACAACTTAGCACTCCGTATTGCTACGAGGGCATACCACTCCGCCCCTATTAATGCTTTAGAAGTTGAATGTGGAATTAAACTCCTACTGTAACAGCTGAAGGTGCCGGGCAGCGTAGCGCAATCGATAGGGCACCTGACTCATGCCAGAGGTCTTGGGTTCGAGAACCCGGTTGGGCCACATACTTCGTTTCTCCTTCCGCTGATTCAAGAAAGGCAGATGTCAATTATTGACCATCGGCACTTACAACCATACCAAACCCTCAAAACTGGACGTTTATCCCCTAATAAATGAAGCAGTAACCAAAAAATGGCAATCCCAATGGACCAATAGCAACAAGGGCCACACCTTCCATTTCGTCAAACCAAAGGTTAAACTTCAATGTGACGTATATAGTCTCAATAGACGTTTCGACATAGCCTATTCCGGACTAAGGCTAGGACACTGCGGGCAGGGCTGCCTTCACTACAGTAACCAGTCCGCCCTATGCCCCCACTGCAATGATGCAGAAGATCTCAACCATATCTTCTTTGACTGTGTGGCCCCATAACAATCAAAGGCGAGACCATAGAATCCACAATATTCAAGTTAGGCTATCACACAATAGACCTGAGACTGCTTCTGTCACCCCCAAAGAAACATGCAAATACAATACAGAAGGTAGTCTTTGAATACCTAGACAAAACCAATATCATTGCCAGGATATAGATAGATTCCAATACAATAGGGAAAAAAATCCCCCTAATTTTCTCTAATTCGAGCCCCTGTTGCTAACCACCTACCAAACCCATTTCCCAAAATCCCTGGATCCACATTAATACCCTACTAAGTGCAATGCTCATGACAAAAACTCCCATTACCCAGTAAAAGCCCTAGAACCCATCTGTACGACTACAATCTGACTTTCCCTACGGTCGTATAAATAACTTTTGTCTATTGACAATAAAGGGTAAATTTAATGTGTATCCAACCACCTTAAACTCACACCCAGGCTAAGTTACCTGGAAACTAAATGAACCATAATAAGGTTCAGCACATTTTCTTCCTAGAAACAGCCAAAAGAAACTGCCCTCTTTTCCCGTCAATCTGCAATAAGAGATAAGCTATAGTCCTCTGGTCCATTAATAATACTCTCCATTTCTTCCCCACCCCCAAATTAATGTGTATCCAACCTCCTTAATCTCACACCCAGGCTTAGTTACCTGGAAACTAAATAAACCATTATAAGGTTCAACTAATTTGCTCCCTAGAAATGGCCAAAAGAAACCGCCGTCCTTTTTGAACAACCCGCAATAAGAAATAAGCTACTGTTCCCGTGTCTATTAATAATATTCTCCATTTCCCCTCCAAAAAATAATGTGTATCCAACCTCCTTAATCTCAAACCCAGGCTTAGTTACCTGGAAACTAAATAAACCATTATAAGGTTCAACTAATTTGCTCCCTAGAAACAGCCAAAAGAAACCGCCGTCCTTTTTGAACAACCCACAATAAGAAATAAGCTACTATCCCCGTGTCTATTAATGATATTCTCCATTTCCCCTCCAAAAAATAATGTGTATCCAACCTCCTTAATCTCATACCCAGGCTTAGTTACCTGGAAACTAAATAAACCATTATAAGGTTCAACTAATTTGCTCCCTAGAAACAGCCAAAAGAAACCGCCGTCCTTTTTGAACAACCCGCAATAAGAAATAAGCTACTGTCCCCGTGTCTATTAATAATATTCTCCATTTCCCCTCCAAAAAATAATGTGTATCCAAGCTCCTTAATCTCATACCCAGGCTTAGTTACCTGGAAACCAACTGAACCATTATAAGGGTCATCACATTTGCTCCCTAGAAACAGCAAAAAGAAACTGCTCTCTCCTCCCAACAATCCACAATAAGAAATTAGCTACAGTCCTGTTGTTGACTAATAATATTCTCCATTTCCCAAAATATTAGACCACTAAAAAAACTCCCATGAAAATACAGGACCCTAAAAGTTTAAATATGCAATATATTTTGGAACCAACTAAACCAAGATAAGGTTTAGAACAAATGCTACAGTCCTAGGTCCCAAAAGGAATTTTTACCCCACCTACTTTCCTCCCAACAGAATTAAGCTACGGTCTTCTCTGAGACCAACGGTCGCAATTCATGATGTAACCCAGGCAGTCTCACTTACTCATGAGGGCCACAAAAACATGAGACAACTGCATTCCAGATCACCCTCAATGTCTTATCCCCCACTGCCTATTGCATAAGTTAATAAGGGAATTTGCTCCCCACCTAAGAATTTGCTCCCCATTTTTTCCCCTAGACCTGCCCTGGGCCCAGCCAGGACAGGGGGCTTGTTCCGGCAGAACTAGCAAAGTGAAGTCTGATGGAGGCCTGTAGTTCGGGGAAGATGCATTATGGCTTGCCTCTCATGCCATGCGTTTCCAGAAGCCCTGAATTGTATTGCTAAAGCCAACCCACAGTGGGTCGCGAGGGCTGTGTGCATGGGAAGTGATTTATGTGGATCTGTGCACAAGTCCATTTGGGTTCTATCCCATTGCTACTTAATGTTTCTGGAAGTTTTTGCTCCCCACCAAAGATTTTGCTTCTCCCTTTTTCTGAGACGTCACCTGCCCAGGACCCAGCACAGGTCCACTTCGGTGCAACCCCACTAACACATGAATCTGGGCAGTCTTTTGCACCCGCCCCCTCCCCACCAAAGAATTTGCATCCCATCCAAGAATTTGCTCCTTGTTCCCTCCTCCTCCTCCCCCTTTTTTTTCCTCCATAGAACTGCCTTGGACCTAGCCAGGACAGGGGGGCTTGTTCCTTCGGTTAGAAAACCAAGTTCTTCTTGTAGACAGTCAGGTGTTTTTTCTTGCCGGGGTTCTCGGTTTTCAGTCACCTTGATGATCATTCATCTCTGGCCCCATATGCTGAAAATTTTTGCAGCATTAAATTGCTTTCTGGAAATCAAGGTTTATCTTGGAATGTAGGTTACTATTCTGCCTTCAGCCAAAACTACATGCTACAAATGAAATATTCTTAAACTTTATTTTGTTTACTTTTACTCTGTGTAGAGGATATCTGTTTCGATTCGGCACAGATTGCTCTGCAATAAGGTAATCCGAAGAGAACCCACTTGTCTGTTCAGACTATACCATTTCCAATTTAATGCAAGTTACTTCGTAGTAAAATAATGTTTTTGATTGGGTGCAAGTTACTTTGCAGTAAAGTAAATGCAGCCTGCTCAAATGTTAACATGACCTAAACATGCCTGAGGTCAGTTCAAAAATAAATTTTAATGCGGCTTTGCTTCGGTTTGCTGTTTAGACAGGACTTTTAATCCGAAGTAAAAGTTAATTCGGATTCGATCCAAGGTACTCTGTAGGATTAGTTTAATTACTCCGAATTAGTCTTTAATTCAAATAAGATTTGCTAGTCTAAACAGCTAATTCAAAGCAAATTCTGATTCGATTCGGATTAAAACTCTAGTCTAAACAGGATTATTGAAGGAATAGAAAATTCAGGCATGCAAATGTTTTTACATTGTCTCAAAGGCAAGGATAATTGCTTATTTGTGGCCTTGGTTGTGGAGAAAACTGGAGTACCTGAAGAATACCACCAACCTTCCTGCAGAGACTGTCCGAGTGATTCTGCTTCCTGCCGAGGATCTCGGCAGGAAGCAGAGTCACGTGGACAGTCTCGGTAGGAAGCCAATTTTCAAGGACAGAAGTCTCTGCAGGAAGCAAGAGATCGCGGACAGTCTCGGCAGAAGCCAAATATGATGTGAAGTCTGCCGAGACTGTCCGCGAGTTCTTGCTTCCTGCAGAGACTTCTGTACATGATAATTGGCTTCCTGCCGAGACTGTCCACGTGACTCTGCTTCCTGCCGAGAGGCTCGACAGGAAGCAGAATCACGCGGACAGTCTCTGCAGGAAGCCATTTATCATGTAAAGAAGTCTCGGCATGAAGCAATAACTCGCGGACAGTCTCGGCGGAAGCCAAATATGATGTACAGTCTCAGCAGGAAGCGAAAATTAGAGGAATCGATTATACCCTGTGGTATTGTTTAACTCAATATAATAGAGTGGGTCCAAATTTCACTGGTCAGTTTAATTCTTAGCGAGGGTTACCGTGTGTGTTCTGGCCCAGATAAGTTGTGACTTTTTTTTTTGTTTGTTTGTTTTCTGGGCTTAGAAGTTAAGAAAAATAGAAGTTATGTATAGTTTCTAAGCCTAGAAGTTCTATTATAGAGTTAGTCTAAATAGTAGTTAATGAGACCCATTGAATTCAGAAATCGAGACGTTACGAGTTGTTATGTAAAAATTGACCCAGATAATGTGGGACTACTTTATGGTTCCCGTCTTCTGCGCATCGATTCGGTCAGATTCCCGGTAGAGAGATCGATACAATATTTAATTAACTTAGTAACTTATATTGTTTTAAAGCTATCTTAAAACTAGTTTAATTAGGCCAACGTACAATCTGCGGTTGTACGCGTATTGAACAAGTCATGAATATTCATGTTATCACCGTTTGCGTCTCCCGCGTCGAGACGCGTCAGGGCGCGTCTAGACGCGTCTGATGCGCGGTTCTAGGTGATACGCACGCAGCACGCGCATGCAACGCGGTACGAACGCGTTTTTGGTGTACAAATACGTGAGCGCCAGTGTATTAACGGCCATATATCAACCAAATTCATCTCGAGCAATGTTTTCACGAATCCGGTTAAGTGCATGAGACAGAAGTGATCGAAATGCTCTTAGAGTATTAATAGGCTAATATCTGTCCCTTAACAAACACATTTTCATGAAATTCTTTTTATAAAAAATACTATATCTTATTTGCGTGTATGCGCGTTACAACCGTTTTGTTCGAGCCACAAGTCATTTGTAAAACTTGCATGCAAAAAGACGCAAAAGATGACCTCCAGATACCGAAAATGAAAAATGAAAATAAAAACTAAAAAAAAAAAAAAAACTGAACCGCCCCATTTCTTTCAAGCGCGACGATATTAGGGTTGTCTGGTAAATTCGGACAGCAGGCGAATTCGGACAGTGATATTGTTTCCTTCATGTGTCAGTTGCTTGGAATTTAAACAACATTTGATCAAACAGTGAAAATTCTGATGAGACGGCTCATGATCAGCCGTCTCATCTGGATTTTCACTGTTTGCGATGGTATGTCGGAATTTGCCCGCTGTCCGAAGTTACCCGACTTGACCCTATTACATACTTCCTGTTTGCAGCCATGAACGATGAAAACATTCCATAAAGGATCTGATTTGAAGGGAAAGAAATCACACCCAGTGAGGGCAAATTCTTTCCCTTAAGATTTGATTCCTATTGAAAAAGGAGCTAAACTATTAGTTCATTGGTTGTATATTCCGAGCCAAGAGATAGGGATGAAAAAA
Organism: Ctena decussata; assembly: GCA_963989385.1. Classification (NCBI taxonomy): domain Eukaryota; kingdom Metazoa; phylum Mollusca; class Bivalvia; order Lucinida; family Lucinidae; genus Ctena; species Ctena decussata. The sequence continues at coordinate 38,058,723 of OZ022504.1, read as the reverse complement.
GTCGCAAAAAGATAGCTAAAATACTCAGTCACACCTTCTGCAACCATGACAGGCTCTTGCCCAGCCAGTAAAGCTTTGACGTCCTAATGCCGACATTTCTCCGGCATCTTCGCTCGACCCTACCACTGCCTAGAATGAAATCAGTACAGTTCCATTCCCTAAAAGTGTACCCACCATAAATAAAGTGTTTAATTTAAAAAAAAAGTTTGTAATGAAAAAAAACCTTCACATATAGACGTTATTCATGTTCTCACTGTAATAACATTATATATTCAGGTTACACATATTTCAAACTCAGTGCATACACTTACAGAAACATGTACACGGAAATAAAAGACAGATATTAAAAGAAACATCGCTTAATACAGAATTTGAAACAGCCTTTTGTCGATGATGGTTTCAGTTTTTTGATTATATGTTTCACACTAAAGCTCGGGGCCTAGACCCAACATTATTTACTCCGAACGCAGCTTTGTATCAACAATCTGGTTTTGTGCCATCAAACGTTGCTAAAATAACTCTCATGTATATCATGAGAGTTATCGACTGCCCATAGTCAGGAATTAATTGAACTTAACTCGTATTTAGACTATTTGTATGCGCATTGACGCATTGATGGTAATTGAATGCAACATTATTCCCCAAGCTTTTAAACTGTGCAAATTCAATTAAGGATCCACTTTGGATCCTTTCGCCATAAAAGTACGACAGAACTTTGGAGAAAGTGTGTCTCTAATTGCAGAAATGGGTTATCAATAAAATGCTAAAAGGCCATTTTACTGGCGTACCTGACATTTCTAAATGCAAAATACAACACGAGAATATTTCTTAAATTCGCTTAAATTGATTTTTATTTTTTAACAGCTAAATGTTTAAGAATGAGATAAGATAAGAAGAACCTTGCTGTTGCGAAATAATGCTTAAAATAGATTTATAATCAACTTTGTTTTCAGTCCATATTTGTAGAGTTAGGCGAATCTGTAGTTCAATTCAGGACGTTTTAGAAAATGTTTACCCAAATTCATGATAACCAAAGGTAACATAATTCATCGATGATATTACATATTCCCCCTCTTTCGTTCTTACAGTCATTTTGAATGCTTTTTAGCTTTCAAAGTGCAGACTTCATCAAAAATGTGGTTTGATTGTTGGTTGTTTTGGGTCTAACGGCTCTTTCAGACAGTATTTCAGTATATATAGAGCCGTCTTCCAGAGAGAGAGGGAGAGAGAGTGAAGAGAAATGATAGGCAGGAGACAAAATGTCCCCCCCCTCCCGCAGCCACTGCTAGCAAAGTTGGCCCTTGCCCTACTTTTATCCACATGAGTAGGACTCCCTGGCACTTAAAGGTACCCAACACCATCGCCCGAACATATCCACCCCTTGCCCTTTGAGACAGTATTTCCGTCGATATAAAGGAAGGGCGAAAGTCAATCGAGACAACCTCCATCCCGCACCTGCTGCAAGTACAGCCAGCCATTGTCCTATAGTAAGTATTGTTCGATGGGTGGACACTTCGACACTGAAAGTTATGCAGCAACATGGCCCGACCCGACTATCACCTACAAAAATGAGAAAAAAGTGTAAACACCACATATTAACACTTAATGACGGACAATACAACAAGAAAGTAAAGTACTAAACAACTTTTCCTAGACAGGTGGCCACCAACAGTGCCTCACTTTAACCAACAAACTGCCGAAGACAAGCAAGAAAGCGGTCGACAAAAGACACTAAAAAGAAGTCAAAACAAATGCATTGCGTTAGGACAGTAGGATAAAGGCTACGGGGCTAAAATCAAATTTGGACATGTCAACGTTGTTTATGTCTGTCTACGTTTGACGAAATTACATGCAGCTGTGATCATATTGCGTTATCTGTATAGACAAACTTTACGAATCCAAGTGGGGATCCACAAGCATTCGAGCCTTAATGGCAAATATAGTCTAGAACGCCATAAAGACACCGCGAATCGCTGACAAACATCATATTCCGTCCTTAACAACTGCATCTAGCACCATCAAGGCACCGACAAGCATCGTATCTTTCCTTAACAACTGCACTCATCATCACTGAAATACTGACAAACATTATAGTCTGCCTTTTATCTTACCTACTGCATTGAACGACATCGAGACACCAATCAGCAATGTAGTCTGTCGTATATCTTAACAACTGCATTTACACCATAGAGTGACCCAGAAATATCGTAATCTGCCCGTTATCTTACCTCCTGCATTTAACACCATAAAAACACCGTCAAAATCGTATTTTGTCCTTTATCTCACCAACTCCATTTAACACCATTTAGACGCCGTTTCTGATTGGTTAATTAACTGATGACCTTAGTGCATGAGACAGGAAAGTCCATTTTTAAGACCGGGCGAGGCAGGTTGAATAAGATGAATGCAAATAAATAAATAGAATCAAACATATATTTTAAAACGAAACGTTACATTAAAATTTAAATCATTTTCCCCCCAAAACACCTCATTTCCATGTCAAAATGTAACCAAGGGAAAAAACTTAAACTAAGAGGTCACTATTATGATTTCCGCCATTACCAATCCCTATCTTATTCACGCCAGTTTATCTGAAGTTGTAGGGGCAGAAAATCAAAAGTTAATTTTTCAGTGTATGTAACGTTTCTTTTTTTTCTGCTCAGTATATATCAAAAAGATATCGACAAACATCGTATTTAGTCCGTTATCTTGCCAACTGCATTCAACATCATATAGACATCGACAAACATCGAGTTCTGCACTTTATTTTACCAACTGTTGGATTTCATTCTCGCCCAAAGCCTTTTTTAATGATTCGCAATGTGTTACGGTATTACGGATCTTATACCTTAAAATAGATTCTTATCTGGCTAGCATGTTGTCAAAGAACATTCTGCGTTTTTTATTTTATTTTTCATCCACACAAAAAATGCGCACGTCTGAGAACGAAGACATTTGAACCGTTTAAACAGTTTATATATATTTATTTGAATACCTCACTATTTTCCTTATGAAAAAGAAAGGTATGCTAGAAAAAAGTCTACTGTTGAGCAGTAGAAACAAGGTAAACAAATAATAAATTTATTGTTATTTCTCATTATTCATTATCCCTTATTGTTTTTTTTTCTGATGGAGAAATGTAAAATAGAATAAAAGTCTATTGGGTATAAAAATCAAATTCAAATTATTACAACAAATTTCATTTTTTTTGTAGGTGACATTTTACTAACAGGCCCATTCCAACAAATGACATTAACATCTGTCTTACGGCTAGTCAGCCAAGTCTGAATCTAATTTATGCCTAATTAACTTTATTCGGAAGCATTTCGAGACATTTATCATTTGGCTGTAGGATTTAAAAGATGACATTTACGTATTTCGAAAGTTCAATTTTGGAAACAAAGCCAAGATTCATCGTCACAGTTCATTTATTCAATAAAGATTTTTTTCATAAGCATAAGTACCAATGAAGCAGTATCATATAAAAATGTGTGCTCCTTTAAGAGAAGCAAGAAAAAAATAGCATTCATAAGAACGAAGGTCGTACAGACTATGTAGTTTCGGCTAATAAAGCTTTTATCAGTGACCCTGTAATGACCTAGTAATGAAAGTAATATGAAATCATACAGTAATTTCGTAAAATTCAAATACTTACTTTATTAGTTGATTCAAAGACAAATACGTCGATTCTATTTTTTTCCTTTTTATTTCTTTTTTGCTTCCACCTAACTTTGTTGGTATATCTGCTTTACTTGTTTATGACAGTTGAATCGGGTATCCACATATATAGGGTGAATCCGCTTTTCATTTAAGGGGTGCCTGGCTGAGTTTGACTTTATTAGTTTTATTACATAAAACTCAAAGAGGTCATTGGACTGAGGTATCCTTATATATTGGATTAGTCCTGTTTTTATGTATTTCGTATTGCACTTTGTGTCATGCCTATATGCAGTCTTCTTTGCTAGACTCGCGTGTCTGTTGTCGCGGGTATGCTGGTCCGTTTTCTGGTTTGCGTTGCTCCCTTTTTCTTTCGGTGGATTGGGTGGGCTGTGATTTGTGGTTGTTGTATTTCCTATCCAGGGAGCCTCCAAGTTTTTCTAACGCGCGTGAGACTAATTCAGTGGTCGTTTATCAAATTATATGACGTCAAACTACGTTTCCTTATCGTTTGACGTTGCTATTTTTATTTTTTTATTGGAATCGACACGTTTTCCGGGACTTTTGTGCTCTCTGAAGAAATGGTCTGGACAACTCACCTCTAAGAGTGATTTGTTAAGAAATAATTATTGCTTGTCAGTAAGTTGCTTGCAGAAATATCTCCGCCATCCGCGCTTATGATATGAATTACTTTACAACTCGCCTCCAAACCATGATGTATTGCTCGACCAATCAATCACTTTCTGATCGATTTCTTAAAGTTTCATACGGAAATGAGACTAGCTCGAAAAAACAAAATGATCCATATTTGCAGAACTAGTTTTTAGAACTTTATGTTAATGACATCTCTCTAAGTTATTCTCCTCACTAGTGTGTCGTTCTTTAAGAAAGTGTTATGTTTACTAGGTACAACTTGTTTTGTGTGTGTGCAGTAAGTTGCTTTCTGAAATATCTCTAGCCATCCGCGCTTATGATGAGTTACTTTACAACTCGCCTTCAAACCGTGATGTATTGCTCGACCAATCACTTTCTGATCTTTTTCTTAAAGTTTCATACGGAAATGAGACTACATGTAGCTCTAAAAAAAGATCCATATTTGCAGAACTAGCTTCCAGAACTCTATGTTAATGATATCTCTCTAAGTTATTCTCCTCACTAGTGTGTCGTTTTTTAAGAAAGTGTTATGTGTACTAGGTACAACTTGTTTTGTCTGTGTACAGACCTTGATTGCAAAGTTTGGTGTAGGTGGTGTAATCTGGGCCTGTAGTATTTGTATTGGTAGTTCTGTCCTGATACTTGCAATTTTGCAGTAAGAAATTTTGTATTGGTTTGATGTGTGTGTTCTTGAAATATGACATGCTGCATGTTTTTTTTTTTTTTTTCTTTCTTTTTTTCTGTCACATTGCGGCTGCATTTAAGAGAGGGCCACATGGAAGATTGGTGTTTAACTAAATGTGTATTACTCTCTGTAAATAAAGTCTATTATTATTATTATTATTATTATTATTATTGTTATCATTTTTAATATAAATTAATTTATGATTACAAACACCTTAATGCCTAGTAAACTATTTTATCTTTATAAATTGGATCAGACAATTTATCATTTTAGGGATGAATTAATCATAAGTTTATGCTTTTTGTTACTTGAAAGAAATTGCTGTAAATTCTATACAAACCGTGTAGACTTATCAAGGGCTGCGTACTGCAGAGACTGATCTGAGTCTGGAAGGCTTGTCTATCTCATTTTTATCCCCTGTCTACGGGACACTTGTCGTTAATGGGTTAATTGAATTCAGAGTCAGATAAAAGGTAAATGATTAAGTGCTTTAGTTTCTTTAGTTTACTAAGATGTTTCTGCACTATGGCCATATTCTACTTTTGCATGTAGTATGCTTACTTTGATGTTCAGGCAATTTCTCGAGATTATGATTTGAGGTAAATAGATAGTTTATTGACAATTCCAAGCAGGTCTAGGTTTAAGTTTTGACTGGCACTTGCTCTCACATAGTATGTGAGAGCAAGTGCCAGTCAAAACTTAAACCTAGACCTGCTTCTATTTCAATTATGTAAGCGCCAAGAAAAGTAAACCCATAAAAATAAATAGATCCTTTGTTTTTCTTACTCCAGACTAGCTGAACGTCGCCACTGCCTTTTCATTAATCGGAAAACAACTGCCTCTAACTTTAGTCTTTCCAAAATCTTGCAAGGTCGTTGGCGCACCATATATAACTTTGTAACAATCTCTATTTTGCCCTGTGTTCAGCTGTATCAGTCGATATTTGTCCGTCTTTAATATTCCATAACTACCATATATGATATATTAATGCAATGTTAGTGCACCCGCACTATCAACATGACAGATTTCTTTGTATGTGTATCGCCCGATATCTGGCTTTATTTCAAAGAAATTGCAATCTGCGTCACAGAAGAGCTTAGCTTGTTTATAAATCAAATATTTTCATTAACAAATTGAAATTAAAAGGCAATCTGTTTACGAATTACTAGAATTAAATCTTAAATACGGAACAAAAGGCCGACAGATATTTTAGTGATTAAAAGTCGATGATGACGTTAGTTCGCTAATGTCAGAATTTCTCCGAGGCATTGATTTATATTTGGAATATCCAATGTTCTATGCTCGCGGTAAAATCAAATAATGTATGACATGGTTTCTTAAATGCAAATGGGTTCTAAAAACTGGTGAAAGAGCTAGATTTTCAAATTGTTCGTTCTTAATTCTTATCATATATATATAACCATACCATACTTTTAGCGAAACGATGAGATTTAGAATAAACTCACGTTGTCGACATTGGACTAAGCAAGTCCGGCTTCTGAAGATGCATTTGAAACAGAAAGCACTTGCTGTGTAATGCTTTCGTCTAAATGACTATGTAGTAAAGTATCAGTTTCCATCTGTATAACTAGAGTATTAAAGCGTAGCTTTATACACCTGTTTATTTTATAAATAAAGTTTTGACAGCAAATCTTCTTAAACAAGTTTATAGATATCATAAAATTCGTTTGGCGTTTTCAAATATTAATCGACAGCATTTCGACTAAGTGTCTAAATGTAATGTCGGGTTGAAAATACTTCTTCTGCAAGACCTCTTGGAACCTGAATTTATGGCAAATTGGTGTATTAATTCAGAAAAATAATTGGTATACAATAATTGGTAAAAATGTTTTGAATTGTTTGGACTTTTTTATATTTATCAGTCATTGAGTCGACTGCTTAATAAAATTAGGAAATTGCATTATGCATTTCTCTGACTTTCGTCACCGGATATTGCCAGGGTCACTGGTGAGGATTGAACAGCCGAAACTTCGATGAGCCCGTGCTCTTTCTTTTGAATTTGTTCTCTGCTATTGAAGGAATTGTCTAAGATTTTTAGTGCCTTATCATTCTAAGAGGATAATAGTTCGATTAGAAACGTTTGGTTATGATATAGATGTTTTGGGACAAACTGCATGTTTGGAGATTAACCCAATTAAGGTTAACAACTTTGCTTTCCTCTTCGGTTGCACGACGGTGGGTCAGGCATCAGACTTTATGCAGGCGCCATCCTAAACCTAACTTAATAGTAATGCAGACAGTTGGTGCTTGACACCCGTTCCGGGACGTCTGGGATCGGGCAAACCGTGGTTTTAACTGGTATGTTTCTTGTGCTCCGGAATTTCAGTGATGCTATATCCGTGAGTCCTCATATTTGTTTTATCTACATTTAATTTTGATTTCTTTTTTCCTGAGATATATTACACCTATGAGCTTAGGAATCTTCAACAAGCGAACAGGTAAGTGTCTAATGAACCAAAGCAGAACCTAGGGCTCGACTGCCAACCGGCTAAGCCCCTTCCCTCCCCCCCCACCAGACACACACACCAATTATTTCATTGCTGGCCGTCCCAAGGCGGCACTTCTGTTTTCAAATTGGCGCTTCTTGGTTGGTTTTTGTGTTGTGTATTGCTTTGTCTGTTACTGATATAGTGGTACGCCTAGTCCTAAAAAAAAAAAAGAAAAAAAAAAAAAAAAAAAAAAAAAATAGGTAAACATAGTTGCTTAAGTTTTTTCTTTTAATAAATTGTTCTTTTTTAGTAAAATTGATGCTTTCGTTGGTATGCTATGTCGGTGGTAATTGTTTTGGTTGGGTTGAACAAGTAACTGTCTGGTTAACCAAGACAGAACCAAGGTCGAGGGCTTGGCGACCACAAACCGGTTAACCCCCAGTAATTTCATTATTGGCCGTCCCAAAGCGGCACTTCTGTTTGGTTCTCCTTGATTGCTTAATGTGCTGTTTGTTGTTATGTCTGTTATCGATATATTTTTGTGATGTGAAGGCTAGAATGGGAAATGGCTGTTCACATGGCTGCCGCTGGTGATGTCTTAGGTGGTGACTAATTTTGTGTTCTTTTTCCCACATGGTATCTTAGGTGGGATTTGGGATTTAATTGTGTCAGTTCCTGAGACTTTGCCTTCTTACCTTTACAACGTGGGTCCAGTATGCTTAACAATAATTTGACTGTGGACTTAAATGCAAACTTTAAGACCATTTCCTGTTTTCCTGTTTCTCGCAATTAATACCTCACTAGAATCTACCACAGGGCTAACATCAACGTCATTTTCCCAGGTTCGTCACACCAGGCTTCACCCAAGTGGTCGTTTGCAACAAAATACTGCAGTAATGTCCAAAAATGTTTACCTTCCCAGCTGTTTTATGACATTTTCAAATCCTTTCTGAAGACCTGTCAAACTCTTTTACTTGCATCGGATAATCTACGCTTATTTCAGCTTTTATTTCTGTCAGACGTTCATGACAAAAAAACAGATTTAGTTTGGGTAAATCTGTTCAAACCACGGTAATTTCGATTTTAATCTCAATACAATGTGACATCTGAAGCTTAATAGGATTTATTGAGATTCTCGAGGGATACGACTCAAAAACTGAGCCACGACACGAGAAAACCAACAAAGTGGTTGTGCGCCCTGCGCAGACTCGGATCAGCCTAGGCATCCACCCAGTCTGCCAAGACTCTTTGCTAAGCGATTACAATGTAGCTAAGGGACTAAGCTACCTCCATGCGGACAGCGAAGACTCTGATCAGACTGGGCGGATGCCCAGGCTGATCTGAGTCTGCTGTGGGCGCACAACCACATTGTTGGTTTTCCGGTGTCGCGGCTCAAATCTTTTATAAACGGAAGTGAGCTGTCTCAAAACGTACACAGACATAGGCACAATTTATAAGGGCTTAAATCGACCTTTGGATGCTTGACATTTGTACACCCATCAGTCTTTTTTCTTGCATCAGAAACGGAGCAGTATATTCCCATAGAAGGATTAAAACCGTAGACAATAGTTGGTTGGAAGAGTCGGCTGGGGCATGATGTCTTTGAACAGGCCTTTCGGGTTTATGTGCTGCTCTTGCTGTTGACCGCTCATCTTGTTTCATCTCAGTACTTAATCCTGATTTATATGTTTGCTTGATTAACAGAGAGGTTAGAAGTCTTTCACACGGACCGAATATTTGGTATATTTATGAACCACAACATAGGGTAAAGTCGGATAAATGCGGACAGCGGGTTAATTCGGACAGTGACATTGTTTCCTTTATATGTCAGTTGTTTGGAATTTAAACAAAATTAACTCGGCAAACAGCCGTCTCATCTGGAATTTTACTGTATGCAATGGTCTGTCCGAATTTACCCGCTGTCCGAAGTGACCAGGCTCGACCCCCCTAATCCAGAGCGAGGGTTATGCGGATAAAAAATCAATTGAAGCCGGTCCGCACTAAGAATCTCTGACAGTTGCAATAAAAGTTGTCAAAAAATGAACTTTCGGTATACCTCCACGTTTCCCTTGGAAGTCCCTATATTCGACACAAAATTGTTTTGGATTATTGAGCACAAGTACTCAATTTTTTGGTGTCAGAAGTAAGATTTTTATAATTGAATGTATTGAAAACAGAAAAAAAAGTTTTACAAAGATACCTTCCATCCCGCGTACCTCAACAATCCACTTTGCATGAATGTGTGTACTTTGATAATCACATTTAATTTCATTTACTGCACGAATTTGGCGCAAAAAATTAACAAGACCATTTTTGTAAGCTATAAACATTTGGTTACATGGGTACAAAAGTAACACACGTGGCAATCAGTAGACTATTCAATAGACTAGTACAGGCAATATAGTTCCTACAGCTGAATTATAAATATATCTACAACCTATATCCATAACTTATACATATAAACAAATCGGCACACGCCATATTTGATGCCTAATATTTATTATTGTGGATCTCAGAAAACATACCTCGAAATATCTGCTTACACTGCGTACACTGCGTACAAAGTGAAAATAGAAGAGGGCAAGTTTTGAAAAAGCTATATACATATAAAACAGCCTATCTACATAAGGGTACAAAGTGGCACACGCCTTACTTGATGTCTTCTGCTTATATTTTATATTGTGCATCTCAGAAAACCTGGGTACACTGCGTACATTGCTTATGATGAGTATAGATAATATTCTGATCCAATACCTCGAAATATCTGCTAACACTGCGTACACTGCGTACAAAATGAAAACAGAAGAGGGCATGTTTTGAAATGGCTATATACATTTAATACAGCCTATCTATATAAGGGTACAAAGTGGCACACGCCTTACTTGATGTCTTCTGCTTATATTTTATATTGTGCATCTCAGAAAACCTGGGTACCCTGCGCACAATGCTTAGAAGTGAAAATAGAAAAGGCCACCTTTTGTAAAGTCTATGTACATTGTCTACAGCCTTTCTACAAAGAGGTTACAGGTCGGCACAATCACATACTTGATGATTATAGATAATATTCTTATCCAATACCTCGAAATATCTGCTTACACTGCGTACACTGCGTACAAAGTGAAAATAGAAGAGGGTATGTTATGAAAAGGCTATATACATATTATACAGCCTATCTACATCAGGGTACAAAGTGGCACACGCAGTGTACGCAGAGTAAGCAGATATTTCGAGGTATTTGACCAGTATATTATCTATAATCATCAAGTATGCGATTGGGCCGACCTGTAAAATAATAGCAGAAGACATCAAGTAAGGTATGTGCCACTTTGTACCCTTATGTAGATAGGCTGTATTAAATGTACATAGCCTTTATAGAACATGCCCTCTTCTATTTTCACTTTGTACGCAGTGTACGCAGTGTAAGCAGATATTTCGAGGTATTTCGAGGTATTGGATCAGATTATTATCTATAATCATCAAGTATGCGATTGTGCCGACCTGTAACCTTTATGTAGATAGGTTGTAGACAATGTACATAGACAGTAGAAAAGGTGGCCTTTTCTATTTTCACTTGTAAGCAATGTACGCAGTGTACCCAGGTATTCGGAGATGCACAATGTAAAATATTAGCAGAAAACATCAAGTAAGGCGTGTGCCACTTTGTACCCTTATGTTGATAGGCTGTATTAAATGTATCTAGTCTTTTCAAAACATGCCCTCTTCTATTTTCACTTTGTACGCAGTGTACGCAGTGTAAGCAGATATTTCGAGGTATAGGATCAGAATATTATCTATAATCATCAAGTATGCGATTGTGCCGACCTGTAACCTTTATGTAGATAGGTTGTAGACAATGTACATAGACAGTAGAAAAGGTGATCTTTTCTATTTTCACTTGTAAGCAATGTACGCAGTGTACCCAGGTATTCGGAGATGCACAATGTAAAATATTAGCAGAACACATCAGGTAAGGCGTGTGCCACTTTGTACCCTTATGTTGATAGGCTGTATTAAATGTATATAGCCTTTTCAAAACATGCCCTCTTCTATTTTCACTTTGTACGCAGTGTATGCAGTGTAAGCAGATATTTCGAGGTATTGGATCAGAATATTATCTATAATCATCAAGTATGCGATTGTGCCGACCTGTAACCTTTATGTAGATAGGTTGTAGACAATGTACATAGACAGTAGAAAAGATGATCTTTTCTATTGTCACTTGTAAGCAATGTACGCAGTGTACCCAGGTATTCCGAGATGCACAATGTAAAATATTAGCAGAAAACATCAAGTAAGGCGATTGCCACTTTGTACCCTTATGTAGATGGGCTGTATAAAATGTATATAGCCTTTTCAAAACATGCCCTCTTCTATTTTCACTTTGTACGCAGTGTATGCAGTGTAAGCAGATATTTCGAGGTATGTTTTCTGAGATGTACAATAATAAATATTAGGCAGTGTAAGCAGATATTTCGAGGTATTGGAACAGAATATTATCTATAATCATCAAGTATGCGATTGTGCCGACCTGTAACCTTTATGTAGATAGGTTGTAGACAATGTACATAGACTTTACAAAAGGTGGCCTTTTCTATTTTCACTTTTAAGCAATGTACGCAGTTTACCAAGGTTTTCGGAGATCCACAATATAAAACATTAGCAGAAAGCATCAAGTAAGGCATGTGCCACTTTGTACCCTTATGTAGATAGGCTGTATTAGCTGTACATAGCCATTTCAAAACATGCCCTCTTCTATGTTCACTTTGTACGCAGTGTACGCAGTGTAAGCAGATATTTCGAGGTATGTTTTCTGAGATGCACAATAATAAATATTAGGCATGTAAGCAGATATTTCGAGGTATTGGAACAGAATATTATCAATAATCCTCAAGTATGCGATTGTGCCGACCTGTAATTTTTATGTAGATAGGTTGTAGACAATGTTAATAGACAGTAGAAAAGGTTGCCTTTTCTATTTTCACTTGTAAACAATGTACGCAGTGTACCCAGGTATTCGGAGATGCACAATGTAAAATATTAGCAGAAAACATCAAGTTAGGCGTGCCACTTTGTACCCTTATGTAGATAGGCTGTATTAAATGTATATAGCCATTTCAAAACATGCCCTCTTCCATTTTCACTTTGTACGCAGTGTACGCAGTGTAAGCAGATATTTCGAGGTATTGGATCAGAATATTATCTATAATCATCAAGTATGCGATTGTGCCGACCTGTAACCTTTATGTAGATAGGTTGTAGACAATGTACATAGACTTTACAAAAGGTGGCCTTTTCTATTTTCACTTGTAAGCAATGTACGCAGTGTACCCAGGTTTTCGGAGATCCACAATATAAAACATTAGCAGAAAACATCAACTAAGGCGTATGCCACTTTGTACCCATATGAAGATAGGCTGTATTAAATGCATATAGCCATTTCAAAACATGCCTTCTTCTATTTTCACTTTGTCTGCAGTGTACGCAGTGTAAGCAGATATTTCGAGGTATTGGACCAGAATATTATCTATAATCATCAAGTATGCGATTGTGCCGACCTGTAACCTCTATGAAGATAGGTTGTAGACAATGTACGTAGACTTTACAAAAGGTGGCCTTTTCTATTTTCACTTGTAAGCAATGTACGCAGTGTACCCAGGTTTTCGGAGATGCACAATATAAAATATTAACATACCCTCTTCTATTTTCACTTTGTACGCAGTATATAATCATCATGTGCGTGATTGTGCCGACCTGTAACCTTAATGTAGATAGGTTGTAGACAATGTACATTAAACTTAACAAAAGGTGGCCGTTTCTATTTTCATATTTTTTTTACTTTTTTACTGTCTACAGTAGGAACTATATTGCTTGTACTTGTCAATTGAATACTCTGATGATTGGCACGTGTGTTATTTTGTACCCATGTAACCATATGTGTATAGCTTACAAAAATAGTCTTATTAATTTTTTGCGCCAAATTTGTGCAGTATCTCTTTAATTTGAGATTTGAGCATGCTGAGGCAAGAACGGATGTTGGAAGAGGGAGGATTGGTTGGTTGATATTGGTTTAACGGCCTTTTTCGACAATATTTCAATATATATCGGACCGTCTCCCAGAGAGAGAGAGAGAAAGAAAAGAGGATTGGTAGACGATAGAAAACCCCACACAGCCCCCGCCCGCACCTACTGCGAGCATAGTAGGCCCTTGCCCTACTTTCATCCAATTAAGTAGGACGCCTTGGCACTGGAAGTTATAACAAGCACCATCGCCCGACCACCATCTCCCGGAAGAGGGAGGAAAGGGAGAAATAGTCTAGATGAATAAATCAACGTGAACGACTGCGTTATTGCCCGCCACTGGAAATCAATACCGTTTCTTTTACGTTTTTTCTAAAGATTTTACACATTGTTAGGCCGAGAGCAGAAGGCAGATAATCTCCTTATGATAAAATTTTGACTACATCTACCAAAAGTGAGCTTTTACAGCTTTGACCATATGTTGCAAGTTTTGTGATAAGAATATCATATTACCCTGATAATTTGTTGCAAGTCTCAGGAAAATCACTTTCTTCTTAACTTTATACATGTACATGTATACAGTCGTGCAACAGGGGCAGATAACCCTGTTGGACAAAATTATGCCTTTGACTGGAAGCTTCTGTTATTACAATCATTTATGTGAAATTTCAGCCAGATGTACTCGAGGTCTGATTTTTATAGACTTTTTCATGATTTTATACATGTATATAACCATGTGTCAGGGACAGATAATGCCTGGGGACAAAATCTTTACCATGACAGAAAGCTTATATTACTTTGATAATATGTTGCAATTTTCAGAAAAGTCCCATTCAACTCTGATTTTATACGGACTTTTTCCTATTCTTGTACTTGTATATAGCCTCAAGATAGGAGCAGACAAACCTGGGAGACGAAATTCTGCTTATATCAGAAAGCTTATGTTATTTCAATCATGTCTGTAAAATTTCATTCAGTTATTTTAAATTATAAAGGAACAACAGACCAAAACGTTCTTTTAAGACACTGACAAGGGCAAAAGCTGTTATAAAATATGAAAATTCGCCCATTAACAATCCCAACTGAGATATTCCCAAGGCGAAACATGCCGAGTTCGAACATAATCTGTCAATAAATACCCAAGTTATCAAACGGAACCGAAGTTATCACAGATGGACGGACAAACGGACGTACATACTATGGACGGGCGGACACGCAGACAGCCAGCGGGAAAAAATAATACCCCGCCACTAACATGTGGCGGGGTATAAAAATTGAAAAGTGGTTTGAGTTATTAGACCCTTTGTGACAAAAGACAAGTCCATAGTACTTAATATTTAAGTAAAATTCCATGCTATGAACAGCTGAAGTGTTCACTGCATTTGTAGCACATTTAACAAAACAAGATGAATCCAAAAATAGATGCATTTTGAACTACCAAAATTTAACTTACAAGAGAATTAGTGTGCACTCGCTATATTTTAGAAATAATATTAAAACTTCTTGATTATGCATGAGTCTACCTGTAAATGCCACAATCTTTAGCACTAGCTTTGCAAGGAAACTGCATTAACTTGTCGAAAAATAGCTTTGTATCGAAAATGTTAAAGGTTTTTTTTTATTACTGGCCGTTCCAAGGCGGTGCTTCTGTTGTGGTTTACTATAACAGCCATTATTTGTCGGATCTCTGTTAATGTCTGGCTTTTTATGAATTTTTATGAATTTTTATGATAGCATCCTATCTGCAGTGAAAGAGCTGATCTCTTTGCCTTTTACTGGTCTTGTTTTGCTTTGCAGTCGTTTTTATCGTTTGTTTCCTCTCCTATTTGGTGTTGAGAAAAGAATATGGCAAATGCGTGTGTCAGCTCCTAATCATTGTCGTCTGATGTACTTTCAGAGTTTGCATGTATATAACCACGGTACAAGTTAAGCCAACTTGTTAGCATCTACATGTATACATAGTCACTTAAATTTATTTTGCTTGAATGAGTTTGGATGTTATTATTATTATTATTAAAATTATTATTCATTGGTTTGTACTGACGGCTCCAGAGAACAGAGAAGCCGATGTAACGGCAATTCCGCCATTTCTCTTAAAACTTAATTTCTAATTTTAACATAGTCTTGTACATCTTTAAGATATACTGGTTCAATAATATCACCATATGGGTAACAGAACCTTAAGTCGAAATTATTACGTATTCCTAAGCATACAGTCACGTAAAATAGATTCTGTGGAATGTTCCTCACGAAGCAAACCAAAATACCCAACTCTCCAACTGTAACTGAGTTTGCATGTGCGCGGCTATGTAATGTTGTAACAATGCAAATGCCAACGCCTCTCAAAACCGGCTTCAGAGAAATTCCATATTCAAAATGTCTCACAATGCGCCGCAGGGATGTAAACATTCAGAAAGTAAACAATCTTCTATATGATGGTGAACGGCGAAGCTTTTTATGGCTGCAACACGGCACTAAACACCGGCAAAGAAAAAAATCTAAATATGTTAGAAGAATATGTGGAAGCAAGGTGTGCATTAGAACACTGTTTAATTAAATCTGTTTATGTGCAATAATGTAAAATTTGCAAGACTAACACTTCCAAGTCACCTTGCATGTCCGTTACCTGCTAACGCGTGTCTATGTGTATACGTGGCGTGGAAAAAGAGTGATGTGATCAATGAATGACCAAAAATTGGCCTATCCAGTGAAATGCTTTTATTTTGTTTTTAAAGACAAATATTCTCTACTATATAGAACACACCCTCAGTCTTTATTGGTTTTGCGACCCTGTTATGTCATTACCTATGTGAAATGAGATATTTCCTTTGCTGAAATAGCAGTGTCACTGGAATGTTGCACAATAGGCTTATGAGGCCCAATAAACAAGAACATTTGTCTATAACTGTTTAGCTATCGAAAAACGCTAATTGTAACATTCTATGGTATAAATTTGCAAATGAAAAATAAATCAATAAATAGAATAAAAAAAATACATTATAAATGCAAGTGCCTGATTGCCAGACATATTCTATATCAACAAAGAGAAAAATTCAGGTAACACTGGTTAAAAAAAAGTTTCTTTACGGACTGTTTTTTTTTTTGTATTTAATTACGTACAAAAGTGCACGCTCTTTAAGAGCTTTTAAATTTTAACAGTACAGGTAATGTTTCATGCTAGTAGACTACTACTCGGGAGTGCATGTTATTCCTTGATTTCTTCAAACACAACAGAACCTAGCTGTAAAGCAACCGCTATGTTTTTCTTCGCAATTGAACTTGACAAATTCCTTAGATTTAATGCACTTAAACAAAAACATGTTTAATGGTCCAACGCTTTGCGTGGTTGTACACGTGAGTATTAAATCAATGTCAAAGCAGAGTTTTATTGCTGTAAAGAGTGATTACATGACTGCAGATCTGATTGAAATACTGCCATTTCGCATCGGGGAAAGTTTACCGATTTTCGTGTTAAATAACAACGTTTTTTTTTTTTCGTCAATCACAGTTCGGAGAATAGAACAATATAAACAATACCGGCAGGATGAACTTACTTAAAGGCCATGCAGCTCTACCGGTGGGATATATTCATTTCATATTTTATTGTGAGGTATCGCTGAAAGCTTCTCATTACAGTAACATCATTTTAAAAGAATGTGATAAGTTAAATTTAAACAAATAAAACATCTTAGGTTTCACATAAAACGTTTTTAAAGCAGTTCGCTGACACCGAAAGGAAGGACCTACTTTCAAAATTATAAACGTCAGTAAAATGGTACAGTCAACTCTCTTTACAACGGCACTCATTACAACAGCAAAATTCTTTATCACGTCATTTTGATTTGCACGGAATGGCTAAATTGTTCTAAATATGCATTCTAATGC
The DNA here is from genome assembly GCA_963989385.1 of Ctena decussata. NCBI lineage: Eukaryota > Metazoa > Mollusca > Bivalvia > Lucinida > Lucinidae > Ctena > Ctena decussata. Next base: position 38,041,374 of record OZ022504.1, on the reverse strand, counting down.
ACTTACGTATGTAACGCGACGTCTGATTGAATAACGTCAATAATTTGCGACAGTATAGCCTATGATATACTGTCGCAAACCCGACGTCATTATGAAACGTCGCATCTCATTGGCTGACGTTTGGTCTAACGCTGCTAAAAGCGCTTGCTATTGATGCAAAGTAGTACACTGTTAAGGCGAAAGTATGTTAAAGTTTTATGGTCGCAAATTGCATTTTCCGGCTCCGCTGATGCGTCGCCGTAAAACGAAATTTCCGGCCATAAAACCGACGATTAACCTGCCCAAATGACAATTTTGCGTACAGTTGTCCCCTAATTCCTTACAACAGCAAATTTAGTATAACGTCAAAATTTTTGGGGACAAATGGCGTCGTTGTACAGAGGGTCCACTGTACAATTCAATGTACAGGTGTGGTTCCAAGTTTTTGCTTAGGTGTCATCGCTCGAATTGGGGGATGGAGGGGGAAATAAATTTTGTAGAGTAATTTGTCATTTTTAAAAACTTTTCCCCTATCTCCTGCGAGTTATATGGCTCAAATATGCAAACCTCATTTGCGCATTATGCTAATCTCTGGTCAGCATCGACAACTTCACTTATTCTCCCACCTTTGCCTATATAAGATAGGCTCTCAGCTCATATAAGAAATTTCTTTATTATATACCAATCAATGATACACACTTTGAACTGCCTGTTTTCTGGCCATCTGATACAGAACGCCGTATCAAACTGGCGTTTTCTGAATCCGTATCACTATCCTTTAAAACGAGGCTGTGTCTGAGTTCCAGCTTCAGGAACGTCATTTTTAGAGTGCATCGTAGAAACGAGAACCAGAGAAACAAGACTAGTGACGTAACGTCATCAAACACGTAAAAAATGGCGCGCCTCGATAGCCCAGTCGGTAGCGTTTGTCTATCGACTAGCTACATACCTCTGCCGTGCAGGTTCGAATCTGGATCGCTGCATTAGCGCTGGCAAGTATGAATAGCTGGCTGTTCTCTAAGGTATATAATAAACAAATTATTATAATAGTAACTTGATCTGGCGTACTGTATCACGTCTCGTTGATGAACTCATACCATCGGATCACCCTCGACGCAAGCGTCTCGGGTTATCCGATGGTATTAGCTCATCAACTCGACGTGATACAGTCCGCTAGATCAAGTTACTATAATAATTATGATAATGTGTATATCTTATACCTGGCAACATCTTTCTTATAGCGAGCATTGCGAGCGGGCCCGAAGGGCCCGCTAGCCCGAAGGGCGAGCTTTTATGGTAGGACATTAGTCAAAAGAAAATGTAGATGATGTTGCATATGTTGCTTCAGAAAACCATCGTTCGATTTCTCGACCGGAATTTACCTCCATATGGGGGCTGCCATTATGAATAAACAGGAAGTTTGATCGCTTTCATGGTTGCTATTCTCTATAGACACAAAGATAAACACATTCTTATTCACAAAACCTGACATGTGTATGTAAATAATTTTAAAGTTCGACCGGAAGTTGAAAAATAAGCCGTGATGCAATCGTAACACTTCGGTCAATTCCATAGGCGAGGATGTCCAATTGCTGCGACGTTGACTGGTTACCGTAAAAAATCCTGCATCGACATAGAACAGAATAGAATATACGGCTGCGGGACATTTCGCGCCAGAGACGTTTCGTCCCAGGACGTTTCGCCCCAGACGTTTCGTCCCATTTTCCTTCTTGGGACGTTTCGTCCCATAATTCCGGAACGATTCGTCCCATATTTTCTTGGAAGCCCCATTATACATGGTGCCTAAAAAACCCTCTAAAATATTTGATATTATTTGATGTATGTAGCGTCAAGAAGTAGTTACATTTTTTTCATTTCTGAAATAAATACAAGCTATCCTCAGTCCTTACTATTATTTAATATATATATAGTATCAAGAAGTTGTTACAAATATGTTACCGTGTAATATAAGAAAGAAAGCGCATTTAAGCATATGTTTTTTAGCCATGTATAATAAAAGTCTGCAAAAAGCTCAGTTTAATTTTTCTATGACAAAGAGCTTAAAGACTATGGGACTTAGACACAGCGAAGAGACCCATTCAGTTAGAAAATATACTAACCAAATAATGTTAAAATGAAGGAAAAGTGTTATAATTCAATTAAATATTTACCAATATCAGTCTTTTTTATTCTTTGTGACAGCAAAAAGTATATTTCTAAATTATTATGATCTTTAATTATTTTTCGCATCTTTAATAAACTACAAATGGGACGAAACGTCCTGGGACGAATCGTCCCGGAATTTAGGCCTGTTTGGGACGAAACGTCCTGGGACGAAACGCCCCTGGCGCGAAACGTCCCGATGCCGAATATACGGCCCTTCATAAGGGCTACAGCGATGCTCGCCACTAGGCAGTGCCTATTTTCATATTATTAGCAACCATACTTTTTCATTTGTTGACTAATATTTTAATTTTAAATGAACAAAATGGACACGCAAACATGTCGGATGACGTTTGATAGCAGATCATGGGTTTGTGACGTCACTCGATTTTAATGACGTCACTAAAACCGGTTAAAAACGTCGCTAGCAAACTTGACGCGTGTGACGGGAGAGGCTAAGTTGCATTTTGTTTTCGCCGTCTGGAAGATAAAATAGTCCACATATCATGTTTTCCGTCTAATTTTGAGGTGCAAACTGTGTTTACACCCATTTTAGGATCCGATAAACACACTGGGCTGCTCAAAATTTACTTCAGATCATTGGTTAAAAAGTTAGAATTTTCCTGTTCTGAAGCCTTATCCGACTTTATGTTTAAAATCTGCTAACTGTTAAACAGTGGGAGAAAAATAATCCATCATGAGCCAGTCCATGTAGGATAGGTAAATCCCTATTTCCCTATCCTACATGGACACTCATGATGGATTGTTATATTTCTCAATGTTCACCTTTCTTTACCTCAGTTTTGAATACATTTCAGCTGCAACACGACAAAACCAACAAAGTGGCATGTGCGCCCAGCAACGCCTCATATAAGCCTGGACATCCGCCCCCGTCTGATCAGAGTCTTTGCACTAGGTATGGAGGTAGCTTAGACACTTAGTTGCCAATTAAGCAAACAACCATGACTCTGATCAGGTTCGAAGGAAGCCAAGGCTGACCCGAGGCTTCGCTGGACGAACATGCCACTTTGATTGGGTTGGCGTGTCGCGAATGATTTGTCCTACACTGTTATTTAGGTTCGTATTCTACATATTCTATCGACACCACGTTTGAAAAGCAGCTTCTTTGCGTCAGTCTATCTCGATAACTGGAACGTGTCAAGTTTCATAATAAATATGCAGACCGTTCCAAGGCGGTAGTTCTGTTGTGGTTCTCTGTTGCCTGTTTTTGGTGTCAGAGTTTCTGTGATGTTTTACCTTATGTATGTTCTTATTATTTTTGGTTCGGTTTAGGTTGCTGAGTGGCCACCTTTTGGGAACAAGCTGCTCACTCGGTTGGCCATATGTTCTCTGTATCTTGATTATTTGTAATCTTAGTTGTTTCCAACTATGGTTTGAGGGCTGGATTTGGATTTTGATTGTTTCAGTTCCTGGTCTTTGCTTACTTTTTACTTTTTTCATATTCTACGTATTCTATGGACACCACTTTTCTTTTGAAAAGCAGCTTATTTGCGTCAGTCTAGATCTATAGCTGAAACGTGTCAGATTTCAAAATAAATACTATGCTTTAAGTAGGAGATGGTTTCTGCAGTTGGCCCTGAATATGTAATTCCTTCGCTAATATATCAGTTTTTAGCTTTATATTTAATATCATTCGTGCATACTTATAAAAACAATGAATATAATAATAAACAGTAAACAAACAGGCATTTAATAATTTTGCTGGTCATTTAAAAACCGTTTGGAAATGCAAAATGTATTTGGGTCCACTATTAATAGAACGAAGAGCGGCTTGTGCGAAGCCTAACAACTTCCGCTTAAATGCAGATTCTGTTTATTAAAGTTCATGTCCTTTATCTCTGTCATTTTATAACTTTTCTCTAGAAGAGTTCGGTAACTTATAAAAGCAACTGTCACAATTATTTCACCTCCTGTAAAGTCTGTAATTCCAAATAAAAGTCCTTAATTCTGTCATGGCATGCACGAAATGCTTTCTTAAAACGTTGTAATGGATTTTGTTTCAAGCTTTCCAATGCTTGTTTCACAGCTCTTTTCTACAGATGAATCTTTTTAGTTATGTATTCTCTAATTAGCTGTAAAGAAATTATTTGGATAAGATGATAATCACATTGAGGGCTTTAGAACGTTATTACGCGTGTTGTGTCGTCTAACATATACCGTAAATATGTCTGTCCCAGACAATAGCTTCTATGGAAATTTGTAGTTAAATGCTGATGCGGCAAACTGCTTCTTGCACACCGGATAGAAAATGCCGTTCTTTTCACCTGGGATAGAAAATCTTATCTTACCCAGGTGTTCTTACCAAGAACCGGATGACAATCACGAGCATTCAATGCATTGGTTGTATTGGGGGCCACGTATATGCGTCGTCAAGTGACGTTGGCGTTTAAGATCATTACGTCACGAAGACGGCAAAAAATGACGTCAGTTTATGCACGCAAGACGTTGACGTTAAAAGCCGAATGGCGGTCGTTAAAACCGGCGCCTTGTTTCAAAATCAAAAATAAACCTCTCAAGCTCCAAAATTATGCATCAAATCGTGATGTGCAAGAAAAAGTATCTGTCATGGGTGTGAGTTGCGGATAAAAAAATCCGTCACTCGGGATCACTGTTCGGCATCACTTGGCCTCGTGATGCCGAACAGTGATCCTCATGACGGATTTTTCTCTCATACCCATGAAAGATACTTATATTATACATTGTATGATATTTTCACTGAAGTTGTTGAAGTTCATTGAATTTCGATCAAACCAATAACTGCAGAAACGCAAAAGTTCAGCTCCGAAACATTTGCGTTCACATTTTAGCCCCTTCATGGCAACATATACGTAGATAAGTATTACGTCGTCACGTCGTGAGATGGTGATATTCAGTGCTCCAGATAAGAAGAGGTAAAAGGAATAAGTTTGGTATATTTTCTATATTTCTGTACAAAAATATATGTTGTGACTCTCGATAGAACCGTCTCGTTGAGACGGTTATGAGGAGCCACAACAGATGTTTTTCATTGAACAATAAGACAATTATCTCAGAATTACCCTCAAAGCCCCACCTTATCAAGAGCTCTGGATATTTTGAGAGTGTGTTTTGCTTTTTGCCTGACGACAGTAACAAAACAAACGCAGCCTAAAATGAGGGTAAGTATGTGAAATTGATATAGTGTGTAAAAAATCGGCACATTGTCATTTTCTTTTTACATTTTAGTACAAGAATCTTATTTTTAGCGATTATGTTAAGTGTTTTTATGTCCTCGCAGAGCGCTTTCTGTAAAGTTAAATTGGCTTGGACTCAAGAAACGGCGTATATATTACAGTTGTATCATTAAGTGCAGAAAAATGCAGTTTGTTTCGTAGATGATGTTGACCGATTCCCCTTCCCATCCCCCCCCCCCCCCAAAAAAAAAAAAAAAAAAAAAAAAAAAAAAACGCAAATGCAAAGCAAAGGACCATAATACAAGTACACACGAACATTATTCTTGTTTGTGTTTGTAAGGAGCTGAAAGTGCACATGGCAAAGAGAAGATGTAGTTGGTGGAAACAACTTTATATGTATTTTAATGAATCATTTGAGTAACAAATATAGAGACAAAAATATAATACACTCTCTGAAGGAAGGTCCTCTGAAAGCAAGGAATGTATCTAAGAAACGAAACTAGCGGACTAGGTTTCATTATGCATAATCATGTAGTATTGTGCATTGTGTATAAACTAAATGAGTACACCTCCATGATTTTACGCGATTTCAGAAAACTACTGATGCTATTTCTCTTTCTCGAGGAGCAATTAGTTTTTTTTTAAAGTTGACCAAAATTTAGAAGGGACGCAAATAAAAGCAGTTGATATATTTGAAAGTACCGAGTTAATTTCGAAGCATTTTTAGAGTATTTTAAGAGTGTTTGAGATAGGTTATGATTAAACAGTAAACCCGCAGGGCTATAGTGATTTAGACATCTCCAGGAAATCTTTACATCCTTTTTCAGCCTAATTATTTCAAGGCAAAGTCAGTACTGAAAAAAAATTAATATAGCAGTTAGCTACTCGTGTTACAAAAGAAAAATCTTACGCTAAGAGCAAAAATAATGTTGTGGAGAATGAAGTATGGTCGATGTACCTGTTTTCGGGGTGCTCCAGAATTCGGGGTATTCTAAAAGATTATAAAGCTTCCATGGCCAGGGAACTCTTACGATAATCATTTTTAGCAAAAAGAAAGTTCAATTAGCATGTTTCATCATACACTAATTGACGCGCGAGAGCACGTTAGTTTTGACGTCATTCGTGACGTCGTCGTTAGTGACCATAGAAGCAGCCATATTGGAAACACTGGAAAGTTTATGGAAAGTACCGATGGAGATGGCACGGCGATTTATTCAATTATGGACTTTCTTTCTGATAGTTCAAATTTTATTTCTACATCCTTAAGAATCAAAGGTCTCACAACGGTAGTTGTTATCATTAGGATCTGCAGCGGGTGCATTTTCCAGGCGAATTTGTTAACGAACCCCGAAAACTGGGGCATTTTCAGAGAGCAGATTCAGCCGAACATCTGTTTGCATTTGATAAAATATGTAAACATGGAGACATGCGGACATGAAATGTAAGTTACAAATTACTTAACATATATTTTTATGCACACATGAACTATCATTATGTGTTCTTTACTTAAAATACAGTTTTTATGTTGCGAAAAAATGTTAATACCCCGAAAACTGGTGCAGCCATCATATATCTGGGTGTAAATGACTGCTTGAGCAAGAATAGCAATATAAAGGAATAATTAAATTTATTTCGGATTAGATGGCGTGACGTCATCACGGAAACGCCCGGTTTCTCTCACGGGTGCCAGCCTTGTTATTACAGAACGCAAACATATTGGGTAACGCGAAATAGGGACTATTGGATTTTATTGTTAATTTTCACAGAAAAAAATGTTGTAAAGTTTCATTTATTAAAAAAACAAAATGAAACTTATTCTCTTATATCATTTAAAATTTTACAGAGTTAACATGCCTTATGACTTTACCTACATACTGTGTGCATTGAGCAAACATATGCATTGTGTGACGTACTGAAACATCGACCGTATGCCACAAACGTTTTTTTTTTTCTATAAAAAAATGAAAACCAATTAAAGCTATGAGATGTAAAATATGTTGACTTTCTTTTCATCAATTTGATGACTGACTAACATCGAGTATTTATAACAAAATAATCGACTATTGAATCTCTGCTAGCGTGTGAACACCAGTTGAATGGTGATATTATATATTATGTACTATATCATCCAGCGAATGTAAAAGGGATTTCAACAGTCAAGTTTTGCTCCCTAGTAATAAAGATGTAAATGTACACCCTTTATAATTAGATCCTTTTTCTTGCACAGGAACTTTTTTTTTAGTAAAAGCCTCACACCTTTTCAAACAAAATATGGTTTGGATTTGTATAACATAAAAATTGAGACATTTAAATGAACTGTTTAAAATCTTGATTCTCTAGGTAACTTTGAAAAATAATGGGGGAATCCGTTTGCATTTAAGAAGAAACACACTCTGGAATTCGTCAGCACATGTGTCTCTATATAAAGGGCCAGTCTGATTGCAATTGTGTGCGGATACGTGTTACAAGATTGACGGGTCGCGCAAACTGGTTCACTTCAGTAACGAAGATGTCAGCTGATACCTTCGTTTTAAAGAGAATCAAATTACAGGGTGCAAAATACAAACACATTTCTTCTCATACGTATGTTTGTTCTCCAATCAGTATTATTTTCGGCTGTGTTAGAATCAGTTAGAAAGAAATGAAATCACGAAGTACTGCGTTCCGTGTTTTTGACTTAAGATTATGCAGTTTCAGCTGCTTATTTGTATAATGGCATGTATTATTTGGAATCATTAATGTACTATGCATAAAAGCCCCAATTATCATAATTCATGCTCACTGCATTATTCCGATTGTCCATTAAAGGCGATTCCATAAAGTTTGTGAACAACGAATGATCTGTTGGAATGCAGCCTGTGGTGCACACACTAATGGTAGAAGATGCAAAGTAAAACGCACTCGACATGCAGCTGCAAATCAATGTAATGAGAAGAAAACTTAAATTAAATTTTCATTAGACGCTTCAAAGGCAGTGCACTGACAAAGGCATTGATGCAGCAAAAAGAAAGACTAAAAGGAAAATGAATTGAAGCCATTCTATTTTCGATGCAATAATTTGCCTCTTTGAATGGCTTAAAACGGAATGGAAAAGGAGAACCGAAAGTTGTTTTATAATTCTCTAAACGCTGAATCACTGCATGAATCAAGAGTACCTTTAATTTCATTTTGACCATAGGTGGTCTGTTACAGTTTTTATGCTTGGAAAACATTTTCTAATTAGAGTCAGACGTCGCTGTTATTAAGTGGATAACGTGGTGTCATAAAAATCAAATGACCACACGTGTAAAAAAGAAATAAAATTGTTTTGCGCGTACGTGTAATGTATTGTCAACCATCGTGCCAACCAAACGTTTTGTAATTGAAATAATGTTCATTTTCCATTTCAAAGGGTCATGCGATAAACAAAATCTTCCACGATTGGTCATTTCACATGCCATTCATAATACTCGCTGAAGGCATGTTTCATAGATTTCATATGAAATGCCGCTCGTGTAAGATCCTCTATTTCACCGTTTTATCAAATACCAGTCTGCTTTACGGTGGATGGGTCACTTTCAGGGATGGTAAGTCTGCCGTTTCCATTTTTGCCTCCCGTCTAGATTGAGGTTTACTCTGAAGCAAAAGAATGTGCTCCTCTATAAGAAACTCTTTCGTTTAAAAGTAGACCCAAGTCAAGTCAGGTCATGTAAATTTTATTTAAAATCTGGTCAGTTACAAACAGGAGATAACATAAGTTTCTGGGAGCCCTTACTTCCACCTATTTCGGCCCCCTTTTTGGAAGTGCTTTTTCCTCCTTAAAGCAAACAAAAATGCGCGAAATTTGTTTTCCCATTGTAAAACTGGCGAAAAAAAAAAGGACGTGAAGGTGTGACCAATAAGATAATTGAGCCGCAACCTGCAAGTTTTTTATGCCCCCGTGACGATAGTCAGGGGGCATTAAAATTTGCCCCCGTCTGTCCGTCCGTCCGTATGTCCTTCCGTTCGCCACACATTATGGTATAGAGTTTGTGTAATCAACTCCTTCTACAGTTTTCTATGGATCTTTCTCAAATTTTGCATACATATTGTGGCCATATTGAAAATGTGCATGTAGGTTTTTGTTAGAGATATAATTAATTTTGACATAATTACGGCTTTTTGAACTTAGTCATTTTAGGCAATTTTTTTGTATTGTAGGGCATGAAGTTTGTGTAATCAACTCCTCTCTCAGTTTTCAATGGATCTGTTTCAAACCTTGCACACATGTTGTGGACATATCGAAAATGTGCATGTAGGATGTTGTTGGGAGCTAAAATTAATTTTGACAGAATTATGGCTATTTGAACTTAGTCATTTTAGGCAAACGTTTGCATTGTTTGTGTAATTTTATTGGGGCTAGAATTAATTTTGAGAGAATTTCGGCTTTTTGAACTGGTCATATTAGGGGTTTCTCTCATAAAGTTTCTGAGCCTGAATCATTCCTGTATAGTATGTTTGCTTAAAAAGTGCTTTAGGGATGTTCACATGTTCAGTGACAGGCGCTGCACGGGGGCATCATTAGTGTCTTACTGACACAATTTTTCTAGTTATCCATTCAACGTATTTTAATTGATATCATTAGATCTAAAGTCTTCTAGCTCAGCAATAACACCTCTTTATCCAACGTAGCAAAGTTATCAAAGAGTATTGGTGACTGCTTCTTTTCTAGGATACATGCACTTGGTGATGTCCAATAAAGAACTGTGTATTTCTCAGTTGCGAAGGCGAGACCTTAACTTATGTAAATCAAACGAGAAGCGAAAAGAGAAGCGAAACAAAGACATGCTTTCTACCAATTTTCATCCTAAATTCATTTATCTAAAGCTGTTACTGCGTCATTGGTTATACAGACAACCTGATAGGCATGTTATTGAACAAGTGATATACGTTTTCTACTTAAAGTTTTGTTAACCGCTGATAAATGTGTACAATGTGCAAATTCGTTTTTCGTGGCGTTTTGTTTATAGCTCAAAGTACATTTATACATTGTTTAAATGAGCCTCAGTCTCGGTCTTTTAAGAAAAAGGATTTATGGTTTGGTCAATATCAATTACAATTATCAAGATATGAGCCGCGACACGAGAAAACAAACAAAGTGGTTGTGCGCCCAGCGCAGACTCAGATCAGCCTGGTCATCCGCCCAGTCTGATCAGAGTCCTCGCTGTCAGCATGGAGGTAGCTTAGACTCTTAGCTATAGTGATAGTGCAAAGCGAAGACTCTGATCAGACTGGGCGGATGCTCAGGCTGATCTGAGTCTGCGCTTTGCGCACAATCACTTTGTTTGTTTTCTCGTGCCACGGCTCAATTATAATGAAATGTTTTCACCTCCTTAATTTAGATCTGATACTTTTGATCTTTAAACATATTATGACTACATTGCAATGACAATTCACGTTCTTTATCAGCAGATACACTTATTTAAATCAAAGAAAGTATTCGAAACACACACACACACACACACACACACACACACACACACACATACACACACACACACACACATCGAAATAATCACCAATTTACTGCCATGTATAGCTACATCTGTGTTTAATACATACCTATGCAGTTTTGCATATTTTTGAGCACATGTTTGCTGGGAGGGGATCAAGCAATAAGCGAGACAGTGCAATCCGAGAATCTTTCTGACAGTGAGGCCTAGCTAATACCCACATCCAAATTGATTAATCTTGCTTCAGATGGTATGGAAATGGATGCTTATGTCATTGGATGTCGATAGAAGTAAAAGCGCGGCCAAAACCTTAATAATTATAGTTTCATATGAGTCGAGTGATACATAACGTTTATAAACTCAAAATAGTAATCTAATGTCATCCCTTTACCTTCTAAATATGTTGTTGGTGAAGGAAGTAGTCCAGCCTTAATCAATAGTTTCATCTTAAACTCTCCATTTATTGTCTGGTACAAGATGCAATTATCCTGACACTGAATACGTATGCCGGATACGTCCCATTTATACAGTAAAAACTATAGAATATGCAATCTGTATGCATTTATAGAATGAATCAAATGTATATACATTTTAACTTCTTTAAAAAGACTGACTAGTTTAGCCAAATTTTCCAACAACATGTTAAGTAAGGCTTTCCAATAATTGAGTCGCCCATTAAGTTGAAAGTTGGGACAATCTGAGTATACCGGTAATATGCTTTAAAAAAAGAGTCCCCAAATGCAGACAAAGCAATTCAACGTTACGTTCACATGAATGGGTATATTTTCAAGAGAGATAATTTTGGCATTTCCGTGTTTGCCTCCTTCTAAACTGAAGCCAAATTTTAACGGAAAGTATTAGCTTCCAGAAATTTGCTTCCTTTGGGAAATATTTTACTGAAAGAGAAAATCCCATCTTGGAAGAGCAGCAAAGCAGAACTCACTAAAGTTGTCACTCTTTGTAAAAATGGTGGCTAAAGTCGGAGTTGTAATCATACTCCTTAAATTGATGTTAGCAACATTAACTTGACATGACAAATTTCAAGCAATATCAAATGATGAAACCCCAATCCATTATCGGCTTTAAAACTGGTAAGTTCAGTATTAAAAGCTGTTATTTTCTGTAGGACTAGACAGTCAAAGGAATTGGAAAACGACACTTGCAGATATTTCATTTAAACATTAGTCTTCTCCGGAATACCATGACACTCGTGTGTGATTTTGTGATCAATCTCTTGTTTGGAAGAAATTTAGCAACTGGTCTGTAATGGCTATATTGATTTTTATATTGAAAATAATAACATACAGCTATTCAATCGGTTTATTTTCCTTTGCTTAATCGAGTGGGACAGACGTTGCAAAAAGAACACATGTAGAACAAGAAAAAGTGGCTGTAAAAAGTTTTGAAACCATTTCATATAATCGATCATGTTTATAGAGAATATCATGTTAGTGTCTCGACCAGAAACACGTCGGACTGGCTCGGCAAGCCTCGCCATTCCAACGCTGTTTCTGGTCTCGCCTGATAAACTTTATATCAAAAGACACTTACATGGTTTTCTATTTATCATGCATCATTACAAAAGAAAAGTAAACGCAATTTTGGTTGAACTTGTTGACATCGCGAATGCGTTATGACGTAAGTCGGTGACGTCATTTACCCGATCAAACGTTGTTATCACGGCCAACGTCAGTGTGTAGCCAATCGTCTTCTGAGATCGCTTCTGTAGGCATCGCCTGATAACATTCGCACAAACGCAGTTCTAAAGTGACATGATATCACATCATATGTATCATTTGCATGTTATCATAAACCTGTTAACAAGTGAATTTTGCAGCATATGCATGATTAATAAAAAAACAATAGACGCAGGCCCTATCTGTTATAGTCAGTGTACTTCAAACACTGTGCTTTCGTCCATGCGTGTATCTTTTTTTTTTCGAAAATCAAAAATATTTTTTTTTTATTTGACACCAATAAAGCATGTGGAAATTATCTCTGATTTTCTAAAATTGTGTGTCTTCAAATGTGCCGAAAAAGCACAGAGTTCCGCTACAAAACTGTAGCGCTCCTGGACTGGTTTATAGGTAGGACAGTGGATGTCGGCTCAGACGTCCCAGTCAGGTATTGAATTGATAGTGTAAAAAAAAGAAAAGCAGTCGGATATTTGGAGGCTGGCTGCTTTACAAGTGAAATCAGCACTAAGTCTGGTGGAGTCCTAGTTAAGTCGTCAACTTCTTTTTTTTTCTTCAAAACTCTCCTCTTTTAAACAGAAAATGGCCATAATTAGAGGCTTCTTCTATTGAATCTTAGGGGTAGGTGACGGGAATGACTGAGGTAGGCTCGAATTTTAATCATTAGTTGCTTAAGTATTCATCGAATCTTTGATTTAAAACCGAGCATGAATTTAATAAGAGGCTGACTGAATACAACCCCCTTCTTATTTTAGGGAGGGGATGAGGGAGACTGGGCGGATTCAGCACTGACAGTGAAGGGTTCCATGTAAGCCATCGAGTGTTAATATTCTCTCAGGATCTTTGATTGCATACCAAATGCGATCACAAATGACCCCTTCGGTGAGTGGCAACCAATACGGTTTTATAGGAAGGACTAAATTCAGTAATCTACTAATAACCCTTTCCGAAATAGATTTCACCGCTATATTTGGTTGATGAGCCCGAGTGCACCATAAGAAGGGATGTATGGATATGTTGGATGAGGCTAGAGCGGTGTTTGCAGTTATATCAGTCTGACCTAGCGTACGATTTCAAATTTTGGTCTTGCTGAATGGGTGTTCTAAGTCTTTGTCAAGGTTCACTATAATACGCGTTCGTAAACACACAGTCTGAGTTGAAGCGAAGAGTAAAACAAGCATATGCATTCCATGAACCTATATACAGTGTATGTCAGTGACAGCAAACATTTTCCATAAGCCTTGGCATAATATAAAATTGTAGTCGGAATATTAAGCTGCGCGGTGCGCACCCACTCATACAAACATGTATCTTCAGTCATGTCAGAGCATGTGCAGATTGCTCGGACAAAAGGCAGAACGTGTCAAATCCAGGAAACGAACAATACATGCCTTAGCTTGTTTGCGTAGGAACACAGCTGCATTCGCTTTCAGATATGGTTAATCAGAGACGAGACTCTTTCATTACTTGAAGGTGTTTATTTCAGTATAGGCACACACAAACTAAGACTGGTAGTTAAACATTAACTCCATATAAATGTAAACATATCTTTATCTCAAAGCGAAATGATCTGCTGTTATATTCTGACAATGTACATCTTATCTACTACTCATAAACTTTTATCATTGATTCTAATGAATCACCTCATACAAATGAAATAAGATATAAAATTATAAAAAAAAGAAACACTCTTTCAAGTCATCGAACACTATGTATTGTAAACCGAATGATAATGCACAAACACACAAAAATAAATCTCGTAGAACTAAAGACACTAAGTATTTGGGTATCAGCGGTTAAGAATAGCAATAAGACAATTTCAGACCATGACCGATTTCATGTATACGAGGGTTGTTCAGAAAGTTCTGATTCTCGCCGAGTAACTTTGTTTTGCGGCATGCTGGGGGCGATTGCTTTGCACTTATTGAAAGCACTACATTTTGCCTTTACAGTGATACCAAAAACTATATAAAGATACATTTTCTTATTGAGGTACAACGCGTTTTATTAGGCCCCAGTCATACCCATCGGTTAAAGTCATATGTGAATTTATTTTCAGTGTGTCATTCAAGTAAAAAATCATCGTAAATACAAAATGATTTGTTGTCAGCTGTTTGTCAGTCGTTGCCGTCAATATCCATTTAAAAATTAAAGGGGTAGCGAACATTTCCACTTCATTCCTTGCAAAGCAATGCGCAGTTCTAATGGCGTTATTGAAATCGACGTCAACGCCATTTTCTAAGGCTGTGACAACTTCGTTTTTTACATGTATTTTAATTACTCGACAATTTCGAATTGGGCCATGCAAAAGGTTTCCCTGACAAGATTTTGAATGCTTAGGCATTTGTATTCGTTTCAAAAAATGATGACTTGAGCAGACAGGGGGGATTTGCTACCACATAAAATGCAGATAATCCAAATTCAAGGGACAGTATGGAATTTAGATTAAATATAATTTCTGCGATATATACAGGACACGGTTGCCTAGGGTCTGTGTTTAGGTAGCCATGACGTAAAAAAATAAAGACTGCTTATATGTGAACTATGACCTTCTAAAGTAAAAATCGCAGTGGCTGTAGGGTAACCTCTTTCAAAGGCGTTAAAGAATATGTCCTTTAGAAAATATACACTGCGTTTGCACAGTTGTCCTGACATATGACAGTTTTATAAAGTTTCGCTATCCGAAGTTCTGTATTTATGATGCTTATCAAAATATGACATCACGATCAGAACTTTCTGAACATCCCTCGTATAACTTAATGTTTGGCCTTGAACAAATATGTCAAACGAATAGCACGTCGTTTAACCAGCTCGTATTTAGCTAAAGCATTAGTCTAAGACTAAAACGTTTACAAGATTATCCTTAAACGTTCAAATCGGTCACAAACTTTTAAAAAATCCATACAGCTTACGTAATAAGCGATAGATTTATTCTCGTCTGACAGCATTTGCTGAGTACGTCAGAAGGTGTGAAAGACAAGATTACTGTCAATAAAATTGAAATGAAAGTTTAATTCATTTAGTCAAAGGTGAACACCTCGAGGTAAAAAGATGATTTTTTCGTGTAGAAGCTAAGGATACTTTTTATGTGTCGCAGCAGACATAAACAATTATTTGTAACAGTATCTTGTTTTCCTTCCAGCTCACAGCACCGGATCTTCATAACTCTGAGAAACTCTGACGTTACTCTTATAACGTCATCATCTTAATCAAAAGCTTAACTTGTAAAATATCGGTCGTTCGCATACCAGCTTTAATGTATTCCTTATTTTCAAGCGTTAAGCTTAATGCTTCGTAAAGACACCGCTGTAAAAGTTTCATCAGTTAATTGAATATAATAAGGACTGATTAATAAATATGTTCAAGCCTGATTAATGAATATGTTCAAGCCTTGCTGTGTTCTTTATTTACATAGTCGTTTCGTTTAACTGATTAACTATTCAAGCATTGTTTGTGTGATTTTATCATAGATAGATAAACTTTGTAAAAAATAAATAAATAAAACAACGTAATTCAAAACACTTAAAAGAAACCTAAGCTAGTGTGTAAATAAGTATTCAGTATCGTTCCAAAACAGTGCACCGCGCGCTGGTCATGTGGATAAGGGGTGCGCCCTTATTGGGACTAGTTTAGGCTTAATTCTGTGTACTATTGTTGGGCATGAAATACTAAATCTGATATTTTTTGTTGCCTATTAGCTGTATGGTTGTAATCGATAGTATACATTGGTATATTTGTTATAAAATGATAGTTACAGTATTGATATCAGTGTAACTACCAAATACGCGAATTGCGCTCAATGTGTCGAAATCGCTTTAGATTATCGGCGTTTTTTTTTCTATACTGATTTATCATGATATTGTTCTTATTGATAATTTCGGGGTGAGATTACTTTAATTTTGTTTACCTATCGAACACGGCACATAAAACAAAATAAGACAAGTAAAAAGCCGAAAGGACAGCTCTTTCCCAGAAAATGACCTAGGGGTAACTTTTAATACTAAACAGAAACCAAAGACTTATAGAAAGCCAACAGACAATGACACTAATAGTAGACCACAACAGAAGCACCCCTTGGAACGGTAAGTAAAACATTTCTGGGGACTTTTACCAATTTTACGTGAACACGTGCAGTTGCTCATTAAAAGATAAGTTAAAATATAACCTAGCGGATAATTTATATTGTTATAGCCACAAAACAAGATAGAAAGCAAAACAAGCAGCCAATCAGTGGGTGGGCTTTAATCGATTTGACGTCATCACAACCCTCGCCCTGTAAATTGTTGTGGTTCATGGATAGTTTTTCAGTCATATGCAATATGTGAAATGGCATCCATGTCTCAGTATAATATTCCTAAAATCTCTAAAATTTTGTCACGCAAAATACGACAAAATTAATTTTCATTTCAAGTACATGTACCAGACGGTTTTTGATACTTAAGCTGGGGAGTTATGATTGGACATATTTGTTCTCTGTAAAGCCATACATGCGCAGCATAATTTGAATACTACTTTCAACTTGACATACAAATGAACAATTATTTAATATCAGCAGGTAATAGAAACTTAGCACAACAAATATTTTGTAAGTTTCAAATATAATCAAATTTAAGTTACATGTATATCGTATATGACATGATATCGCGTACGATGATCTAATATTTATGAGCATGTTATCAGATACGGTATGCACCTCCGTTATACGCTTTATGTACAGTGCATCGAAAGATAGATTTTTCCCCTTTACTACTCTGATTCGCTTATATTAAGCATTATATCATATTTCGTTGTGTGAAAGTTTTCACCTGTGTAAGGGCCGGAAAATATTCTGTGAAAAGACAGCAAGTCGGAAGGGAACCGCCAGCCATTCATTATTTCCAACGTTTATGTGTCTAACCGGACTGGTTTCTGTAAATAGTCGTGGGACAAACCTCGCTACCGACTTAGCTTTCCGGTCGCCTCGATAAAGAAAAAATACATACAACGAAATACTATTTACTTATTTTTTTACCATATATATAACTTACCTTTTACCATATATATATGTTACAGCAGATTAAGTTGTTTGTTTTTTGCTTATACAATATTAATGGCTCAGCTAACAATTTTACTTATGTCGTCTTTTTTACAGAAACATCCATCTTATGCCAGACCACGTTATTAAACTGAAACTGAATTAGGTTAATTCGCCGTCGAGTGCGTGTGTTTTGAATTTTTACTATGTCTCTTCTTGTCTTGAGGGAATAGCCAAAAGAACAACATCATTAAATATCTATCGATCACAGAAAATATTAAAGCTTGTGTTAACAGGACTTTTAAAGTGGGGACGTGTTGCATCTGTTGCGGGAAAGAATCCCTTCCTGGTATTTGACCCTTACCTTATCGTATGGGCCGTTTAAAGAAATGGTGTTTCACTGCGGCGTTAATGTCTTTCCTGTAGGACTAGACTCTGATTTCGATATGTAAAGGTAAACAAATAGACAAATAGCTCCATGTCAGATATGACCCATCATTTATTAGAAGTACAATTTTAAAAATGTTTCGCTGATTGTTAGCTGAATGATGAAATGTTAGTCCAACTCTAATTCATATAAAAGTAAAAAGTATGCAAAGACCAGGAACTGAAACAATCAAAATCCAAATCCAGCCCTCAAACCATAGTTGGAAAGTTCGTCTGATGATATGGACACTCAAATGGGATATCAATGCTTTTGCGGGTGGGAAATTCAATTTAATTGTATGTTTCGTTGCCCTTTATCACTATATTCCCTACTAAAATAAGGTATTAGCTTCTAGAAGAGTCGCCTACCCTATGTGATCGTGCGGACGCCCATTTCCAGTACAAGCGGTGTTTGGTATAATTTTACATTTAAGATTGTACTGCATCATTTCTTGAAGTTAAGGTAAACGGTAAAGGTTCCTTACCAGACGCGGCGTTCTGCAGTGTCTTATCATAGTTTGCACTGTTTCAAAGTGGCACTAAGTCTTGTATGAACGCTTGGCATTAATAAGGTAATGGTCATGAGTAAGTTTGTCATTTCAATCAAGTAAGTGAGGAAAACCATTTAACATGAGACCCCTTGTCCACTACATTTCATTGCACTTTCCTGAGCTAATTTAAAATCATCGTTTCTTTTAATGGACTTGCTGCAAAACGAAATTTAGCTTTCTCTACGTAAATGCACCTGATTTCGTTTTTCCATTTCGTATGCTTGTTTTTTTTTTTTTTTTTTTTTTTTGCTAATTGTTGGTGTCAAATACAGTTACTATCCACATGTGGAAAATTGAGTATATGTCTATGCAAAACACCTTCGTGCACTTTGCGGCTATCTAAAGGAGCCCGGTAGCCTAGAGGGTTAAGCGCTGACCTGCTGATCTAGAGGTCCCGGGTTCGATTCCCGCTGGATGGGGAATCTGTTCAACAGTAAATGGGGTTCCATTGCACACTCTACAACCGTCCATATATGACTGAAAACTGTCATAAAATCGCAATCCGTCCATTAAACCTCGCTCAAGCATTGGAACAAAACAAATATTGACTTTTACAGAAAGCGTGGATACGCTTTGCACACAACACCAGTGAATGTACTTGTACTTTTGTATGCCGTTTTTTTTTTGCAAAAAATGTCACTCTAATTCTAAGGGAACCAGACTAGATCTTGAGCAGTTTAACCTAAGCACCTGTCCCAGAAAGCAATATCTGTTCACAGGATAAGACGAGTGGACAATCCGAAATCTACAAATTGCGGTTCCAAAATACATTGCTGTTTTCGCTTTTTTGATTTATCTCGCGCTAGGTAATATTAAATGTTCGAGCGTGCTTATCATTTTAATTTTAGCTGGCAAGTAGCTCGATGTGCTTGCAGAACCAAAACGCGCCGGTTTAGGTTGTTTACCCCCCTCTCCCGCAACCCTCTTGTTCGTAGACAAGACATGCATGTAGGGTTGATCGGACATTTAGCAACATCCCCGGAAATCATTTAAGAGTTTTCCCGAAAAAGACCTATCGGATACATCGATACATGCCAGGTATAACGCTAAGCACACCCAAAGCATAAACCTCTATAAAAATGTTATGGCATCTCCACTTCTTAATCCGGACGGCATTAGGTACATCTTCTGCTTCCAATTTCATCTTTGTCTTTTGTTACCGTTTCCTGCCACTGCAAATTGGTAAAAGTAGTATTTGCTATGCCAGAGATCTTCAGAACTTCGCATTCGTCAGTAAATGGTCAGGATTGTTCGACAGTATTTCATTTCATGTGCTTGGATTCTTCTTTCAAGTCGAGGGTACGCATCAGCAGTCATAATGATATATTCCTTCCTTACTAGTGCAAATACTGCTCGCTTTAGATTTTGAGTTTCCGTGTCGCTCCTTGCAGCTTCTTGGCTTCTTCTCTTCATGATTATATATTTTTGACGGCAATTTGAATTGTTTTTCAGCATTTCCATCGGGACCAATATTCATATTCTACTTCCATCTTCCTATTATTTACAATGAAACACATATGAAAGCAAAATCTGCTGTATGTTGGGCACAGCATACGAAAGGCGGTGCCCATCCCTGTCCTTTCGATATCTTATCCTTCCCTGTCAAGAAGGTACTCATATGACAGAGAGAATTTTCTAGTAGCTGTTAGCCAAACCAGGATTAGAACCCGCGACCGTCTGCACCATTACCGAGACCTTCTTACTACTTACGCTAGTAACTGACAACTGCCCTTGTTGAATAGGCGGAAGGAAAAATGAAAGTAAGTGGCCGGGCCGGGTCTAAACCCAGGACCTATGACTCTTCAGTCAGACGCGCTACCGACGAGCATCGACTTTGATACAAGATAGTTTTAACGTTGTGTGCCTAATGTTTCAAATGTAATAAATAACTAAATACTCATTCGGCTAAAAGGAAATATTGTTTCTTCATTCTAAGTTAGTCAGTAATTACATGTAGAATGTCTATATCGATTCATTCAACGATATTTGATCGATGCTGGCTAATGAGTCAAACAAAGGTTAAACTGGTAGCGATATCCAGACTAAAATTTGACAGTTTCTGTGATGCAATAATTTGTAGTTGTCTATCATGAGAATAAGATGTCAAGGCCTGTGTATTTTCTGCGACTGAACCGACCTCATTGCGATAAAACGTACTTTTCACATGCTTTCGTATACGAAATGACCTCCAACTGGACTTATGTATATAGCAGTCACAACGTTTACGTGATGTACCAAACCAAACCATTATTTGATAGTTTAAACCCTAACACTTACTCTTAGAATTACACTGGATGAGGACTTCTCTGTTTTTTTCCCAAGAATGAATGAACATACGCGCTGTTAGTCACAGAGGCAAATAAGTTTGTTTACCATAAACACTAACGTTTTCAATGGTACACGATGTGGGCTTCGAAGAAATCACTGAACATTTATACTTTTAACTACACCGGTTCAATGCGTGAGTTTTTCTATTGCTGTCAACCCATTAATTTAAAGCGTCTCATAAACTCAAAATTGTTGAACGTTCAGGCTCCACAGAATGTGGCGTCAAATTAGGGCAACCACTCTCAGCATAAAATGTGAACTATCAGGATAAAATGACATAATTAAAATCTAGTCAGATAACCTTTATAATATGTTTCTCGTATCTGACAGGTTTTAAAGCAATGAAAACGTTAAATGGTACAGTACAGAAATGTTCATAAAATAAAAGGAACGCATTAGCATTTAGCGAGACGTACTTTTAACCAGACAGCCAACAAATACGTTCCCAGTTGGATATCAGAAGTATGTATGGTGTACTTTATAAGTAAAAACGTAATAATACGATCAAAACAGACACTCGACAAGTGCAATGTAAAATCAAATGGACACAAAAGATTGATTTCCGGATAATGACTGACTATAAATCGTAGTATACTATGGATGTATGCATCTGAAATGTATGCCAACAACTCGTTCCAGAGTCCATTGAAAATATCTTACCGATCAGCCAGTATTATTAGCTAACGGGCTTAATTATTCACAATTGCAATATGACTACTACTAATGGTATATGGGCACAAACTAAGGAGGCAGACGATCTGATAAAAACTGTCATATTCCTTTGCGAATTTAGTCAGTTTTCAGCATCAGAAGACATTTTGAGTACATACCTTGTGTGCACAACTCCTCCCACAGTTTTTCATGAAACATTCTGAAACTTTGTAGACATCTTTTCCATGGCCTGTAAATGTGCATGTGACTTAATGGTTTTGTTCAAATATTTATATCCCCGACATACGAATTATGCAAGGGGTATACAGTTTTTGACATTCCGACCTTTCGTCCTTCCTTTGCTCGTTCGTTCGTCCGTTCATTCGTTAACTTTTCGTCAAAGTTTGGCGTTAAACCTTTTTGGATTACTAATATCTCTGTAACCACACATCAAAATCTTTTCATATATGGTTCATGATATCTCTATAGCATTACCTTTGATGTACACCAACTAAGCCCCTGAGTCAGACCCCAGGGTGGGGCCAAGGGTCAATAATTAGGACTTAAGCATTTTCATTATGTCAAACTTTTGCGTTAAACTTTTAAACATGTATATCTCTGTAACCGCATTGTAGATTTCTTCCATATTTAGTCCATAATATTTCTGTACCATTGCCTTTGATATGGATTATTAATATGCTGGGCCAGGCTCATGGGGGCAGGGGTCAATAACTAGGACTTAGTCATACGCTGTGTTTTTTTTGCTTAAAGTTCTAATATACTTCAATGGAGCCTAATGATACATCACTATGTTAAGTTCATACTAGTATACATCATACGGGTGATGCTGCTGATCTAATGTCAATGTCACAGACTTTGAATTTTGTACATGTATAACATTTGCATTGAAGTTGTGTGTTAAAGTATGCTTGTATGAGGCGGTGGCACTGGTCGGGGGTATACGTGAATCCCTGCTCACTTGCTTCAGTTTTTATTGCTTTTTGGGTTTGCAAACTTAGTTGTTTTTCAGCATTAGAAGTCATTTTAAGTATGTACCTTGCGTGCGCAACTTCTCCTACAGTTTTTCATGAATCATTTGAAATTATGCAAGCTTATTTTACATGGTCTGCAAATGTGCATGTGACTTAGGGGTTATTTTTGTGTAATTTTCACAATTTTTTATTACTTTGTGCATGTGACTTTAAGGTTAAAGTCTGATTATTTTCGTTATGTTTTTCATGTTTCGAAGTTAGTCCAAATACTAACAAAATGGATATACAGTAATGCCTTCTCAAGGAGTTTTAAACCTATCATTATAAAACTGCAGGTTTTTTTTCGGCTTTAGCCATATAACCTTAGTATTGACCTACGTTTTAAGTATTTCATTGGTCAATATAAACACACCCGGGATTTTGATGTAAGTAGCTTACTTTCGCTTTCATTTTCTACTTTCACTTTCATTTGACTTTTGGCCTATAAACCGTGTCTTGATGAATCTGCTGATATTTCGGTCTAAATCGCTTTTTGCTAAAGAAAACATTTCACCTGTTATGTCACTCATATAGAATATAAAACCAACACAGAAATCGAAGACAGTCCCCAGTCAAACAGCAGCACAGACAGACCCCAATCAAATTCAACAGCATTTCCGAAACCGAAACCCCAACATCAACAACAAATATGCATATCAACACGCGCATCCGTACAATCTGATCAGCACATTCGATAGCTTTCATGTAACTTACTCATACATATTACAATACACACTTCTATTTAATCTAAGCCGATTATCTTTTTTAAGATATTTCTGGTTTAAAATGGTCTGACAATGTGCATGTGCTTTTTGTAGAATACCCAGATGCTTTTTCATTACTTTTTATGTATTTTGAGATTAGCAATTTTTCAAGCTCGTATGCTAATAAAGTGTATAGACAATAGCCTCCTTATTTGCACATTTTACCAGTCAGTTTGAATTTTTGCAGGTGTTCATGACATAATTTCATAATTTGCATGTGGTTCTTTTAGAATCTCCAGATGAAACTTTATGTTTTTGCATTTTGAACATATTCATTTTCAAGCTCAAATACTATCAATTTGCATAGACAATGGTACCTTATGTGCACTACTCCTCATTCGAATTGCTTGTTTAAATATGTGTTAGAGAAAGCCTCCAAATGAGTTCGCAGATTTCCTAAGAAGATGGAAAACAGTATGATGTTGAGGTAAAACAACCCTTCAAAGGCTTGGACCCGTACTGCTCTACGGCGTTCTTTATACGATATCTTCTGATTATTTGGGATAATTAGAGTCACTTTTAGTCAGTCAGGAAACAAAGTTCTTGGAAAGCCGGAGCAAGAAGAGGTGAATAATGTGTTGCTGTTTTCTTTCTTTCTGTTTTTGTAATCTTAATCTTTGTAGACGAAATAGTTAACGTTTTAAAATTCATTGTCAGAATTGTTAGCGGCATAACAAGGCTGCCTGAGCCACATACGTTTCTGAGTTTATGGCGACAAATGTAATATTTAATAAAGATTACGTAATGTGCTGCCCATTTGGGATTTAGGAATGTCAAAATAATCATAAGATCTCCAAGTAAAACGTTGCACTTCTGAATGTGATATCACTACTCCTCTGGCAGTCTGTTACTGTTTTGTTTTAAAACGGTTATCTTCAGACATATAATTGCATTCATTCTCTTATCTACTGAGACAATGAATAATAATACATTCGGATTTGTACTCTAGCGCAAAATCATAAATCAGGCAAACAGACATGTCAAAATGCAAACCAAACGTACAAATTCGTATTTTTGAAATATATTTGTGTAAAAAATCAAATCGCTGTAAATTAGTGTCCGGCTTATGCTGGGTGTTTTTGAAATAACCTAAGCTTGTTACAGCATTTTCAGTTTGCCATACAGTGATTCCAAGGTGAACCTGTCGACTTGTTATGTTTTCGTTTGTGCTTAAGCCTACATTTTAAGGCAAATGGAACACTCTGATTCATATTTTTTCAAGTGCTAATTTACAGTCTATGGTCCAGTGCGAATCAATTTGTATTCCCTTATCCGTTGAAGTTAAATACTTCTTTTTAAATCTGGACATTTCCTTAAACACAAAAGCAAACAACCATGTAGGTACTTCCACTTTTTGACCTGAAGATTTTTGTAATACCAGTTAGCCTTTTAAAAGACGTATCATGTTAATTTCAAGTTCAATATGTATACAGTCTATGCAATGCCTTTGTCTGTACAGCCAACGTCTTGACGGCGCAGATATGAGACCTACTATATTCAAACACATGGACTACTCATGTTTTGTTTAATTATTTTGTCGTACTCTACAGAAAGAGAGTGAGAAAGACAAGAAATTTTATGCTCCCAACTTCCAAGAAGTTGAAAAGGCATATTGCTTTTGGCTTGTCCGGTCTGTCCGTTCGTCCGTTTCCCCGCTCGTAACACTAAATTATGTTCAGTAATTAAGAAACTGTAAATGTTAGGGGTCTTGATATTTCATAGGTAGATAGATTATAAAAAGAAAGTAGACCCATATTTTTTTCTTTTCTGTAGGCCATGTACTTTCGGAGTTTTCCCATTTTTTCCGAAAAGAAAAATAATATTAAAAAAGATATATATATATATACATGTAAATTTGTTAGCCAAATTTTGGAAAAATGTTTAAGGTAGGTTAATTATATTTGATGTACTGGAATGGCTTAAGATGTAGCTTACCTGATTAACTTTTGGGTTTGTTTTGTAAAAAAAATAACGGAATTATGCCTCTTTGGTAACTTTGGTATTTTTCCAACCCTTATACCGTTTGACTTTAAGACCTGATTGTTTTCGTATGTACAAGTATATGCCGATTTTTGGGGAAAAATATAATAAATAAATAAACGTAAGTTTGTAAGCTAAATTGTGGAAAAGGTATTTGAGGTAGGTTGTTCATATTTAATAAAGTCGTAGGGCTTAAGTCGTAAATAACTTGTATAGCGTTTGGGCTAATTTCTTAAAAAAGTTTCTGAATTAGGCTCTTTTGTCACTTTTTG
Source organism: Ctena decussata (assembly GCA_963989385.1). NCBI lineage: Eukaryota > Metazoa > Mollusca > Bivalvia > Lucinida > Lucinidae > Ctena > Ctena decussata. The sequence continues at coordinate 38,015,877 of OZ022504.1, read as the reverse complement.
CATTTTTTCAACTGTTGAACCGTTTGATCTAGAAATCTGATTTTTGGAGTACTTATTTTATTTGATGTGGCGATTATTTTGATGATAATTACTTTAAATTGAGATTATTATTGACAGAGTTATGCTCCTTTTTATTTGTAAAAGCATTGTAGGTATGCTCTTGAAGGGCTTTTTAAGATATATTACTTAAGAACTGTAACTGTTAAAACCTAGATAATTCATTAGTGGATAGACCATAAAAAATAAGCAGAACCGTATTTTTTTTTCTTTTCCGTCGACCATGTGATTTTCATTAAAACCTAGATAATTCATTAGTGGATAGACCATAAAAAATAAGCAAACCCGTTTTTTTTTCTTACCTACGAGACAGAGTTTGTTCTATTTTTAGCGGTGCTGGAAAATTCTGTCTTGCCCATGGGCTGGGACAGCTCACTCGAGCTTGAATTCTGTGTACCACTACGCGCTCCTTGAAATATTGTGCGCCCGGCTTGGCGATTCCATACTTTATGCATTATTCTTTCATAGGAATGAATTGCCACATCGATAAAAATCCAATCCAAGAAAGGTTATTCATTCTGTATAATCCCATTATAGCCTGTTTCAAGGTCTTAAAGTCGGAAAAAGATCCAAAATAGTCAATGTTTCACCGTGACAAACATTGTCGAGGAGGCCGCCATTTTGAAGACGTTACCAACTGACGTTTGAAATGACGTTGACGTTACGTCACAATTAACGTCATACACGCGCTTTCTGTAGTCGTCTCAATACAAATTTTGTTCTTTAATATATATTTCAATTAGAAAATCTAAAAATTTCAATCAGAAAATCTAAAAATGCGGATTTGTCAAGGACATATTTTTTACTTGTCTGTTCATTACAGCAGCCATGAGGGTGACACGGTTGTTCTACTTACACTTGTACACGTTCGCATGAAATAGGCCTATCAGTTCCCCGTTCAATTTTAAGTAGATATTATCGTAGGTAAGAAAAATAATCAGTCATTGGTCTCCGACGTGGAGAGGGAAATCCCAACCCTCGGGCACACGGGGTGTGTCGGAAACTTGGCAAGCCTCGTTTCCGACAAACCCCGTATGCCCTCGGGTTGGAATTTCCCTGTCCGCATCGGAGACCAATGATAGATTATATTTTTCTTTTCCGTCGACCATGTGATTTTAGATTATGACTCTATCGTAAAAATAAATGCAAGTTTGATAGCAAGATTTTGGAAAATATATTTGTCTTTTGTTTTGCATACTGGTAAGGCCAACAGTGTAATTCACCTGATTAATTTTTCGGCTAATTTTGTTAAAAAATGACCGAATTATGCCCCTTTGCAAACATTAGCTTGTTTGCAACATTTGAATTGTTTAACCTTTTTATCCGCTTGACCTTTCGTTATTTTTCCAACCATTTGACATAGACGTATGATTTTTTTGGTATCTGAATAGTATTTGATGTATCAATTATTTTGATGATAATCATGCTATGTTGGGTTCACTTTGGACAGAATTATGCCCCCTTTTTATTTGAAGAAAAACCTTGTGGGTATGATCTACTACCCAACAAGAACTGTAACTGCTGGAGCCTTGATAATTCGTAGATGGATAGACTATATAAAAACGTTTGTTTTTCTTTTCTGTCGGCTTTGTACCTTTAGGAGTATGTCCTTTTTTCAAACAAAAAATAAATGTAAGATTGTTAGAATAATTTTGGAAAAAGTGTTTGGGGTAGGTTGTTCATATTTATTATACTGGTAGGGCCTAAGTGGTAGATTACCTGCTATGCTCATTTCGTAAAAACAAAACAAATGACCGAACTATGTCCTTTATTTAAATTTGCCATGTTTAAAACTTCTGAACCATATAGCCTAGAAACCTAATTTATGGTATTTTTTGTATATGATTTGTCAGTTATTTGATGATAAACTGTTATGTTGAGGTTATGATTGACAAAGTTATGCCCCATTCTGATTTGTACAAAATTGACAAAGTTATGCCCTATTTTGATTTGTACAAAACATTGTATGCTTAACTTCTTTTACTCTAGAACAATAAATGCTGCAGCCTTGATAAATGATAGATGGATAGACAAAAAAATAAGCCGACCCATATATATTTCTTTTTGTCAGCCATGTATTTTAAGAGCTTTGCCCCTATTTCGAAAACAGTAAAAATTAAGTTTGTTAGGAAAATTTTGGAAAAAAGTATTAATGATGGTCACATTATGTTGCATTCATTATTGACAGAGTTGGGTTACCTTTCTTGTCTGTACATAATGTTTTTGAGTTGATTATTATCAAGAATCGTAACTGCTTTTGCCTTGATATTTCATACATGGGTAGGACACTTATAATTACCAAACGTGCATTTTTGTTTCTTTTCATTGACCTTATTTAAATCAAACATACAATTGGGGGGCATAGTGTTTTACAAACATATTTTTCTAGTTCATCCATTTGGAATGGCGGATAGCTTTATCAAACAAACTCTGCAAAGTGTGTGGTATACAAATATCTAGTTTTAGAGTTAAATGTAACTGTTTCTATTTGCGAGCGATCATCCAATTTTTTACAATTATCTAAGTAGTAAAATGAGTCTGGAAATTTACGGAAAGGCACCTGATAGTCTTAAATGGCAAATGTTAATTGGAATCTGTTCAGACTGCGTAGGACTGAGCATAATCGAAACTTTTTTTTTCCACAAGAAATTAAATTTTGCACCCTCTTAACACCATCAAAAACATAAGCTACGTGATAAACGTAAACGTGAATGTCTGAAAACATATTTGCTTATCTTAATCACGCAGTGTAAAGCATGTCATGAGAAAATTTGAAATATTGCATAAAACTATCATTATAACCTCTGCTCCAACATGAAAACTATACGTTTCTGCAAAGTAAATCATACTTTCTTTCTGCGCTTACCGATAACGATTTTTTTCGATCGTCATTATTAAGTATGAGAATATATTTTTTTTTTGGGAAAGTCTTCCTTATGTAAAATCAATTAATAATATGGTATAATTTGAAAAAGCAAACATCTTGTATTGTTGACCTCCTCTGGTGACATTGGAATTTAAATATAGGTTTCAGAGCAGCTATACCTAGAGATACAGTATGTTTATATGATTTGTCTACCTAACAAAATGTATTATCACTTGTGAAATATCACACTTAAGAATTATACAGAATTGGAAATAAAGAAACAAAAAGTCTTTCGTGTTTTTAGCAAGTGACATTTTGCGCATCGTTTTTTACTTTTGTCTTTGATAACGTTCAAATTGAATGTTGAAGCTTTGTCCTGATAGGCTGTCTCCAAACTACGTAGCTCTGCCCGCTTTAAGTCAAGTTCTTCTTTTAGTTCAATATCTATAAGAACTGGTGATTTATAAACGAATTTATCGCTATAAGACGAGTCCTTTTCTACACCAAAACTTGAAAATCGCTTCTCCAGTTATCGCCGGGAAACACCTAGAATTAAAAAGATTGTTTATTTAGCATTATGGTGATCAACCTACATGTACGTTTTCTTGAGCGATAGCTCATGTTACGCCTCACATCAGGAGAGACTTTATAGTTATGGTGGGTGGAGTAAAAACATAATCTGTACAAGATCAAATGATTCTGATAGACCATCAAGTAAGATACCGCAGTATGGTACACCAAAATTGGAGGAGCCCCTGTGTTCAGTAGGTTAAGCGCAGGCCTGCTGTTCTAGCGGTCCCGGGTTCTAGTCACGCTGATGGCGGATTTGTTTTTCCAATTGTAAACGGAGTGCCATTGCATTTAGCCTTTCATTATCATCCTTTCATCGTACAGATCGATTCTCGCTGAAAGGCGCTTTTTTCCAAATGTAATCGGGCTTCCATTACACATAGCCTTGCATTATTATCCTTCCATTGTCTGGATATGACTGAAATACTGTTGAAAAATCGCAAGTCATCCAGCCATCCATCCTTCCACCTAAATTGCATGACAATCAGTGCAGGTAGAGGATTACAAAGATTATTAGAGACACGTCACGCAAAAAGTGCTTTAAGCATTTGCGAACAGCGAAAACTCAAACCAGTCTAAGAATCCGTGAAGTCTAGCTAGACCCTTCAGTTTTACCCTGTAAAATCGATTTAAGCCCCCCAGTAATTCATTACTGACCGTTCCAAGGCGGTAGTTCTGTTGTGGTTCTCTGTTGCCTGTTTTTGGTGTCAAAGTTTCTGTGATGTTTTACCTTATGTATGTTCTTATTATTTTTGGTTCGGTTTGGGTTGCTGAGTGGCCACCTTTTGGGAACAAGCTGCTCACTCGGTTGGCCATATGTTCTCTGTATCTTGATTATTTGTAATCTTAGTTGTTTCCATCTATGGTTTGAGGGCTGGATTTGGATTTTGATTGTTTCAGTTCCTGGTCTTTGCAAACTTTTTACTTTTGTTGTGTGCGAGCAGCAAATGCTCTTATCAGCGTGTGAAGATACGCAGGTTTATCTGACCCTGTACTCATATCAGACTACTGCAAACACAGATCTTGATGCCGTCTGATCATTTTTGGCACTGAAATGCTATTTCATGTTCTTTTTTTGACGGCTAGAAATTATAATGATAGACTATAAAAATCAATGTGGAGTCGGCAATAGTTTCGGTCTGTATGGTACCGTTTTTGCAATTAAGAGTATAAATATCATATTCTTATTACAGCTAAGACACTTAGACAAATGGTTTTTATTAAACTGTGTAGACCCTGATCAGACTGCAATCTGTAGAGAAGTGGACCAATCCCGGTTTGCAGTTTTTGCCACTGAAATGTTTTTTTTTTCTTTTAGAAACATTACCAAAAATATGAGGAAGGTCATTATGGTATTACTACTGAACGGACAGACAAGAAATTAAGCCGTCCTTATGTTTTGGAGAAAAATGCTCAAAATAGTTTCATCATAAGTATCTCTTTTCGTTTGGATCTTAAACTACCAAAACGATTGATCACCTTGTTGACCATGTAATCTCTCACAAATTATGGGCTCAACAGACGAAGGTGTTTATAATGCAAACACTGAAACATTATATGAAAACAAAACAATACAGTATTCTCCCCAATTTGGCATACATTAACCTGTAGCTAACCCAAAATTTGAACGAGTTTATAGTTTTTTAAAGACATGCCAATCGCAGACAGAGCAGAGCCTGATTAGATGTTGTTTTGGCTAACGCATATGTATCCCAACATTTAAGAATATTATATACTGAAGGACTTTAGAAACGCACCATTTTACATCCTCTTTTACTTCCACGTGGCTGATTTGATGATTTTTTCTTAATCATATTATATGTTCGCACGCAATTAGCTATTGATTGCCATAAATTGGCTTAGATCATGCTGTTTATTCTGACGTTACCATGACGTTTGTGTTTTTCAACAACTGGTATCTAGCAGATGAGAGTTTAATTCGATTTGAAAACAAACAACCTAGCTGGTAACCAGATGTCTTAACTAATGGGAAAACACAAAAAGTTTCGGAAATTACGGTTTATTTACATTCCCAGTCGCAGCGTTTCTTTGCTGACGTCAGCCAAAAATTTTCAAACAGTAATTACAGGTTCATGGCGTTCGATAATGACAAGATTCTTTTGTTTCCTATGCAACACGTCCAGGACTATCTGATGAGACTAAAAGATTTCGATTATTCATGTTCCTTAGGTTATAAACGGCCAATTACATTAAAAAAGTAAAGACGTGACGTGGACGAAATGAACGTTGCAAGAGGCCTAAAACTTCATAATTTGATTTTGTCTTGCCTACTGCATTTGAAAACTGATATTGGTTTGAAAATTTTTTTTTCGCTCATAATGTAATGTATTGTTACCCTGTGATTTTTTTTTTAAATTTGGGTTGTCTCAGAATTTTCGTGATGTCTCGGCAACCATAAGTCTCAGCTTTTTGATTTTCTTATTGAATGAAAGCCAACTGACAGCACTTTGTATTTTTTTTTCACAGAATGATAATGTTTGGCCTATAACAAGATATTGCCATTTTAGTAAGTGGTGCGGTTCTAAAGACTCTCAGTATAGTATCAATGAGCTGCAATCAAACAAGACATAATTCTTTGTTGAAAGAAGTAATTTAATCTAAATGCACCTCCGTGAGAGATCCCCTTTATATTGAAAATGTGCCCCCTTCCGCCATTTTTACAAAGGGGAACAACTTCTGTGACTTCCTCTACAACTTTTCCCTAGTTAGAAATACTTTCTTAGAGGGATTTGCTCTTAAACGAAAGAATTTGCTCCTACAGGAGCAGATTCTTTCCTTTAGGAGTTGTCCCTCACAGAGAAGGAAGGCAAAAATGCAAAGTGTCGTTATTTCGTATTTTCGTTTTTTCGCATGGCGTCTTTTCGTCTTTTCACGTGGCGTTATTTCGTTTTTCGCATGGCGTCTTTTTCCCGCCGAAAAGACGACATAACGCCATGCCAAAAAAAAAAAACAACAAAATAACGCAATGCGAAAAGACGAAATAACGCCATGCTAAATGACGCTAGGCGAAAAGACGAAAGGACGCCACACGAAAAGACGACAAAATAAGAGTTTCAAATGGCGTCTTTTCGCATGGCGTTTTTTCGTCTTTTCGTGCTGAAATTTCGTCTTTTCGCGTGGCGGGTTTCGTCTTTTCGCATGGCGTTATTTCGATTTTTCGCATGACATTTTTTTCGTCTTTTCGCATGGCGTCTATTGTCTTTTCGCGTGGCGTCTTTTCACTGCGAAAAGACGAAATGGCACAAACCAGCCACCATAGAAAAAATAAGATGCTAAAACACGTATAGTAGATTTTCGCCGCGGCTATATAGTAATATTTCCGGGAGGAAATTCTACTATATAGTCATTTTCCGGTGGGAATTTCTCCTTTGGAAAAATCGTAGACGTTTTTCCGTGGTAGCGGGGGTGGGGGCGGTGGGGGGGGGGGATGGGGTACTCTCTTACTCTCTGACAGTAACTCCTCGGACAACACACTACACAATAGAAAAAAGTCTCTATAAACATATGGTGTGGTCTCCCTAAAACTCGCTGAGACGACTCTGAGGATGGACTACGACATATGCTTTAATGAAAAAAATCTGCCCACTGGACTGCATGTGTTTATGCTGTTTCTATTCTCATAACGATGTTCCCCGGCGGGGGAGGGGTGGAGCTTATCACAAACGTTGAGCTTATATCAGAGCCTTCTCTGACCGATCTCTTAACCCTTTGCTAGTTTTGACTGGCGGCTTTTAGGTTTTATCTTCTGACGCTAAAAGCCGCCATTCAAAAATATCGTAAGGCTTTCGCCAGTCAGAGAAGCCTAAATAAATGACAGGTGCCAATCAATATAACGTGGTCTTACCGGTTGCATCTGTCCTAGCATATTTTGACATAGGAGGCGCCGGTGATGCTCCATCGAAAACTTTAACGTTGAGTTTGGGAAAGTCACTACCGCCTGTACATCGGGTGTTTTTAAGAAAGTAATATAATTTGAATCAGATAAGTCTATCCATGTGTCGTCTTTATCCAGAAACGTTATCCTAACACTATCAAACCTCCCAAGATACGACACATTCTCTTTAAACATATCCTGAAAGCCAGTGAGCTCCAAACTGACTAGATCGGCCAATGAAGCTGTGAATGGGGTACATCTGGGCTCGCTATGGTAAATGTAATGTATTTTGACCGACACATCCATCTCCAACGCCATGCTAGACACTTTTACGAACAAAATTCTAGACCAAGTAAATCGCCCATGGTTAGTCTCATTTGAAGCGGCGGCGCGGGTATATATGTATTCTTTTAGGTGAAAATAATCTGAAACTCCACACTTGATCCTTATTTTTTTGCTGGAATATATTGGAACGCAATTTCATAGGGTATTTATTTATGAATTCATGGTTTAGATTTGAAGAAAGGGTTGAATGAGTGAGCGACGAACCCTCCCACCCTCAGGGATGAGTCGATGGTTTCTTCCAAACACAGATTGTGAAACGTAAATAAAATTATCAAGCTTTATTTATCCAGAAGCAAGCAGTATTGGTGCGCTTTGACTTTATTGAATAAGGTTCAGAGCCCTAAGTGTCTGATTGGTATCTATGTAAATGAGCGGTTTAGATAAAGAATCAGCTCTTGTCCAACTGAATGAAGTTTGTAAGATCGACGAAGTTTCCAAATAAAGAGGTATTAAGTTTTGTATTATACATATGTAATTAGGATTTTTATGACAAGTCAACAAGAATTCACGGCTTGCGACCTGTCATGTCGACATAAAAGGCAGCGTATACATAACTATGGTTACGTACCGCTGAGCCACTTTGGGAACGTCGTTAGGAGAATCGAACTGAACTGAACTGAAAGGCATAGACAGCAGTTCGCCCTGAGCAGGACACGTTAAAGTTATTTCTGAACTACGATTTTTGACAGCTCCAGCATTATCGAAGTCCATGGGGCCAGAAATATTTATTTGAGCTGTTAGTAGTTTTAGATAACAAAGTTGAAATATAACGAATGATGGGAAATGAGACCAAACATTTAATAAAAACACTTTGACATAAGAGGGTATCATTTGCCCCAGGAATGGACCCCTGAGTGGGGCTGGGATCAAGAACATGACTTTGGGTATCGAAGACTGTTATTCGTTTGTTTAGAGAATCTATATGGTTGAATGTTGTTGAACAATGACCAGTACATTCTGAATTATCTTACCTCACAATAGATAATATCAACTGGATGCTGCTGCTGATCCAAGCTTGTATCAGCTGGAATAATTTTATACTTTGAAACTACTAGTCAACTATACATCAACTAGTTAAAAATATATATAAGTCTAAACTTTTTAAGGTTTTAATTAAACTAAAAGTCAGTATTTCCATCCATCCGTTCGTCTGTTAACATTTGCAATTGCAATTTTGTATTAAGATTTCTTAAATCAAGTGGTGGGACTGATCTGATAAAGCGTCAGCCCCCGCATACTTATTCTAGTTTAAAGCCTGTCAATAATCATCAACAGCTCTTATACTACAACAGCTAAAAATGCTGTATTTTTCTTTCAGATGTCGAACAGCAAAGAAAAGCATGCGAGCAAAACACAAATATGCGTGGTCGAAGTTATATCTAGGCACATAGCCTTAGCAACAATTTACGTAGTCTCATCACAGCTTCGATACAAGAAAAAGGGAGGGAATGTTCTGACCGATGAAATTCCGTACGGAGTGTTATCAGAAGTAGCGGATCAAGTTAAAGTTGCAAACTCAACTGTGAGGAAAATATGGGATCATACGTGCTGTCATAGAACAGTTGATCCGCTGCCAAGCGATAGGGGACGACAACGCGTACTAGCTGATCACGATGTTTAAAACGTTGAATATCTGAAAACAGAAAAGCCGTCGATATCGCTGAATGAAATTAAACAAAAGCTTTTGCAAAATGCAAATGTTGATATATCGCTTCCAACAGTCAATAGGACAATAACGCACAGGCTAAGTGAAGGAACATGGACACATAAAAAACTGATGAAAACCTCAAAGGAACGCTTTACAGTACCAAATCTCATGTATACTCAAGCATACATTGACGTCCTTCATCAAGCAGATCCTTATAAGCTGAAATTTTTTGATGAATCAGGCTTCAAGTTACCTGACATAGGAAATGCACTATACGGACATGCGCCAGTGTCTGAAAGAGCAGTTGAAATTCAAAATAGAACTCAGACAAAGAATATGACTCTTAACCTTGTGGTTGGACTTAATGGCTTGTACGCGGATGTTGTGAATGGTGCATCAAACACGCAAAACTACTTGGAGTTTTGGCATGATGCCGCTACATACGGTAAGAATACTGATGGTTCTCCCATATTATCAGTTGGAGATACAGTTGTTGTTGACAACTGTGCAACACTTCGAATTACTGGTGGCCGTGCACTCTCTCATTTGCTCCATAACATGGGAATTGAGTATGTTTTCACGCCGAGTTATTCACCTGATTTGAACGTAGCTGAATTTGTGTTGGGAAAACTAAATTGCCTTATGCATAATGAACCATACAAAAGCATGTGCAGGGACAATATGGAGCAGCCAATTTTCACTTCACTGCAGGAGATTACAATCAGTGACATTCGCGGATTCTTCCAGAAAGTAGGATATTTAAATGTTTGACTAGTCCGAGAAATGTATTCGCTCATGGTATAGCCAGAATTAAGGTGAATAGGTACACTTTGAAGCGCGGCCATTTTCATTTTTGTCTACATTTTTATAGGGGCAAACGCTTAAAGGGGATATTTTGCTCCCCTAGAAGCATTGAGAAAATGGAGGTGTACCTATACACCTTAATCGCAAAGTAGTTTGTTTGATTTCGAAATGCCTTACCATTTCTTCAAACTATCAAAATTTAAAATGACTAACTCTGCAATTATGACCATTTTCTGAAAAGTTTTACTTTCTTTTTAAACCATTTGTAAAACTAGAACAACGTTATGCTCTTCACTGTAGCTGAAAACTACAGGAAAAGTGAATAATCTTTATGCATATATAAACAGGCAGTTATTGCTCGCTGGTAATTATTTACATCCCTCCAGAAATTCTAGACAGTTGATTGTTTACCTAAATGCTTTTGCTTTGATAGTCATAAATTATAAAGGTTTATGAATCTGTTGAAATTTATATCCCAATTTTAGCTATATCATTTTATTCTTGAAATTTAGAAACATTAATTCTAAAAATAAGATATCAAAAGTTACAGATTTTGCAGCTTTAATCATAAAAGAAATTTCATTAAAATCCCTTTCATTAACAAAGGTATTGACTTTATAGATTTACCTAGTATATTTCAGGATAAATCTGTTACATCTTCCATACCTGATTATTTCCAAAATTCTGAACCACCTATTATTTGTTATAAGTATAACAAACCGATTAGAAGTATCATATTTAATTTCAATAAACTTGTGTCTGATCTTGACATCGATGCTAATACTCCTGATTCATGAGATTGTAAAGATTCCAAATTTATTTACCCATCAGCAGGTCATGTTGTGACTGGAAATTTGAAGATCATCCCGGATTCTAGAATTCGTAACATTGTTTCTAAGGGTCCTAAGTATAGATTCCCTTCCCATATCGATTTCAACAGATGTAGGGAAGAAATTGCATCTGCATTAAATGATTTTGGTAATCGTTGGTGTAAACGAGAGGGTGTTGAAAGTAACGCTTTAAAGAAATGGAAACTAAGTATCTTTAATATTGTGGATAAACGTATAAAGTTTTATTCACACAATACTAATCTTTTACCTCCTAAGCCTAAATCTTCCTTTAGATATTTGAAGCTGGGTATCCAGGATTTTCATAGGAAGTATGTTTTGGTTCCTGCTGACAAGGCCGCAAACAACATTGTTGTTGTTTGTCGGTTGCACTATATTAACACTTTGAAGCAGGAACTTAATGGCACCACGGCTTACGAAGAGACTTTTACAGATGAGAAGACTGTCGTTAATAGCCACTTAAATGGTTTGCCTTTAAAGTTTACTGTAAACGTTAAGGAACGCCAAGACAAACTTCCTACGATGTATTGGTTACCTAAGCTTCACAAAAAAACGTATAAAGCTAGATTCATTGCCAACTCTAGCTCTTGTACTACTACAGAATTATCTAAATTATTAACTTCTTGCCTCACTGCTGTGAAATCTCGTGTCATTTGGTACTATGAGACAGTGTATGAGAGGTCAGGGAAAAATATGTTTTGGTCTATAAAAATTCTGGTGAGGTACTTAGTAAACTGAAGTCAAGAGGGTTCCGTGCGACTGGTTTGTCCACTTATGATTTTTCTACTCTTTATACCACATTACCCCATAATTTAATAAAGGAAAAACTTGTTGATTTGATTGAGAGGGCCTTCAAAAAGTTCTCCAAAAATGAAGATACCCTTTATATTGCCTGTAACGATAAGAAAGCGTTTTTTACTTCTACTGACCGTAAAATATATAGAGGATATAGTCTTTGGTCATGTCAGAATGCATGTGACGCCTTATCATATCTCTTAGATAATATTTACATCAGATTTGGTAATAAGTTATACAGACAAATTGTTGGTATTCCGATGGGTACGAATTGTGCTCCTCTTGTGGCCGATTTGTTTTTATTTTGTTATGAAAGAGATTTCATGACTTCTCTTTCTGTTGATAATCAAGCTGATATCATTGAGGCATTTAACTCAACCTCTAGATATTTAGACGATCTTCTGAATATTGATAATCCTTATTTTGAATGCATGGTTAACCAAATTTACCCACCTGAACTTAAATTGAATAAAGCTAATACTTCAGATACCGAGGCCCCCTTTTTGGATTTACATCTATCTATTTCCAACGGTTTTGTATCTTCTAAAATTTATGATAAACGCGATGACTTTGACTTTGATATAGTTAATTTTCCATTTTTGGATGGTGACGTTCCACGTCGTCCCTCTTATGGAGTGTATATTTCTCAACTTATAAGATTTGCTAGAGTGTGTAGTCATGTAGATGACTTTAATGCTCGTAATAAATGTTTAACTGCTAAACTTCTTCAACAGGGCTATCGGTATCATAAGCTTAGAAAGGCTTTTTCTAAATTCTATCGCAGACACCATGAATTGGTTTCAAAATTTGATGTCGGATTAAAATTTCTTTTACACCAAGGCTTATCGGAACCAGAATTTTATGGTGACTTAGTATACAAATTCAAAAAGATTAAGGGTAGGACTGATTTTTCTGATCAATTCCGAAAAATAATAATACGTCACAAACGTATTGGCTATAATTTAAATGTTAGGCGACAGTCTGCATGCTTAGTGATTAACCCAATCACGGTTGATAACTTTGCTGCACTCTTTAATTGCACACCGGGGGATCGGTCGTCAGACTCTATGATGGCCCCGACCTAAAGCTATATATTTTAGTTGGTTGGGACCGGAGCCTTTTTGTCTGTTGCTTGGTCCACCGGGGCTCAACTGGTGACCTTCTTTTGCTTCAGATTTCCAGTGGGGTTGTTTGGCAGGACAGGGATCTCCACCTGTCAGACGGCCCGTTGTATCTGTTGAGTCCTTGTCTTTGCTTCTTCATGGTGTTGAAATTTGATTTATGTGTTTACCGTGATGATTCATTGACGAGTTAGAGGGTTATCATGCGAACCGAATAACCAACTAAATGTTTTGTACCACTTCAGAAACTGAGGGTGAGGTTGGGCCTGTAAAATCGATTTAAGCCCCCCCAGTAATTCATTACTGACCGTTCCAAGGCGGTAGTTCTGTTGTGGTTCTCTGTTGCCTGTTTTTGGTGTTAGAGTTTCTGTGATGTTTTACCTTATGTATGTTCTTATTATTTTTGGTTCGGTTTGGGTTGCTGAGTGGCCACCTTTTGGGAACAAGCTGCTCACTCGGTTGGCCATATGTTCTCTGTATCTTGATTATTTGTAATCTTAGTTGTTTCCAACGATGGTTTGAGGGCTGGATTTGGATTTTGATTGTTTCAGTTCCTGGTCTTTGCATACTTTTTACTTTTAATGTCTGTTTGAGTTGCCATCTTTTCTGCACTGCGGTGTTTAATGAATTAAACTTGATACTCATTGTTGGGTAATGTTGCCAGTGTAGTAGATAACACGTAGGACTATCAATCCAGGGGTCGCCTACTCGATCCCCCGCTTCCCTGGTCTTTCGGATGAGACTTTAAACCGAGGTCCCGTCTCAGTATGACCACGTTGTTGGTGGGACGTTAATTCTGAGTTCATCCACTCATTCACTCACTTTTTGCCAATGTCCATCCCCAGCAAAGCACACAACGTCGTTTTGTCGTCGTATCACCTCGATGTGAAATGATAACAGGGCCATGAGGTAAGTTCGACGTCTTTCGACTTTAACGTAGAAGCAACGTCAAAAGAACGTGATGATGACATTGATGTTGGTATGTCATAGCGACGTTAACGTAATGCCGTCGAATCAACGTCGATGCGACGTGCGGATGTCGCACTGGAATTGATACGACGTTGTTTCAAGGTTGCGTCTCGACGTTGTGTGCCAGCAAGCTTGAGTTATACCACCTCTGCTTTTGGCTCTCCAGACGTCTTATAAATCCGATGGGATTCTGACATCATGCCATTCAGGTTGACAAGAGGCTGTGATGGTCTAAATCAGATGATGATGGCATTCCCGTCAAACAGAGATAACCGTTACTGTCAGTCATATAACACTAACTTTAGTGTTATATAAGCTTATATACCCCCTTACTACACTTCGAAACCCTTCGGATGATACAATAAAACGAGTCGAAAAGCTAATGTTTAATTTCGTTTGGGGCGGTAAACCCGAAAAAATAAAACGCAACACTTTAAAACAAAATTATGAAAATGGAGGTTTGAAAATGATTGACTTAGAAAAATTTATTTGGTCACTCAAAGTAAGTTGGATAAAACGTATAACAGATCCAAAATATGATACTTTATTTAAGCAAATTTATATTAATCAATTAAAGGATTTTTGTGGTAAACTTTACTTTGAATGCAATTTTTCAGAGGAAGACATACTGAAAACTTTTAAAGAAAATAGCTTCTTCAGAGATGTTTTGATTGCGTGGTGTAAGCTTAATAAAAAAGACGTAATTTTGAGTTATTGTAATGAAATAATATGGAACAATTCACACATAAGAGCTGGTGGATGTACACTTCTGTTTAAAAAATGGTATCAGCTTGGAATAAATTTTTTAAAAGATATATACGATCGTGAGAAGAAAACATTTTACTCATTCCAGAATTTGAAGGAAAAATATAAACTACCTGAAAATGACTTTTTAAAATATATTACGTTAATTAGTAGCATACCAATCGTTTGGAAGGCCAATATGAAATTTGAAAATATGAACATTCCACGTACACCAACAATCTTTGACCAAATGTTAACAGTCAAACAAACAAACAAATTCATCTATAATATGTTCCTCCACAAGATAAACATAGAAGACAAGAAATCTGAAACAAAGTGAAATAGTTATTTTTCAAGTGATAATTTAAACTGGAAAATTATTTACGTTACGCCAATAAAATCACTTATGGATATAAAAATTCGAAACTTCCAATATAAATTTCTACACAAAATTATACCGACAAACCAGTTTTTAGCTAAATGTAACATAGTAAGTTCATCGCTCTGCGATTTTTGCACTATGGAAATAGAAACGACAGATCATCTTTTTTGGGAGTGCATACATGTACAAAGCTTTTGGATGCAGTTATCTTCTCTCTTACAGGACAATAATGTAAATATTGAACTAAACTTGAAAAAGATAGCTTTCGGTGAATGCCGGTTAATAACTTAACTAGATACACAAGTTAAGAATTTCATTATATTTGTAGCAAAATATTTTATTTTCGCAAATAAGTATTCAAAAACGATACCGTCTTTGCAAGCTTTTAAATCATATATATACCAGAAAATCCAAATAGAGAAGGAAATAGCCTTTAAAAACGACAAAATTGCCCACTTCGAAAATAAATGGAAAAACACTCAGCATATATTTATTTAATACTACACCAATCTTACAATCTTATCAATTGGAAGGCGGCAGACAACTCACGATTTTTCTTAAAAGGCAAACTCTCTCATTCTTTTTTTTTTCTCTCTCTTTTTCTCTTTCTCTCTCTCTCTCTCTCTCTCTCTGGTACCTGGACTCACTTTTCTGCTTCTTTGCCTCTTCTTCTCTCTCTCTCTCATATATTTAGTGTTACTGTATCACACTGTATAGCAAAATGCCTTGATAGCACATACCATACTTGTAAAACTTAGAAAAGATTAGTATTGTACATATACTGAATTCTGATGCTGCTTGCTTGTTCAACATAAATTTATGTATAATCTTGTGTGTGTGTACTGTGTATTTGTTGTGCTATGTGATTCAGTAATAAAATTATATAACAAAAACTTTAGTGTTGCCAACAATTATTTGATTGCTAAACCTCAGTTTAACGCCACACTGTAAAAAATCCGTAGATATTACGGTAGAATAACAGGAAACCAGCTGCCAGTCCATTATCCGTTATTTTTATGGGGGTCTGCCTGTAGATCATTGTTGGAAATCACGATATGGTAACTGGCCGTACTCGAAAATACCTTCAA
This sequence comes from Ctena decussata, assembly GCA_963989385.1. Taxonomy (NCBI): domain Eukaryota; kingdom Metazoa; phylum Mollusca; class Bivalvia; order Lucinida; family Lucinidae; genus Ctena; species Ctena decussata. The sequence goes on along the minus strand of OZ022504.1, from coordinate 37,999,745 downwards.
AGTGTTGAAGGGTTATATGACCAAACTAACACCTGTTCTATCCTATCCTACTCTGGTGACGCTTCCTGCAATGTTTACGGGCGTCCGTAAAGTTTATGGGAAACGGACTGGCAGCTGTTTTCCAGTTATTCTATCGTAAAATATACGGATTTTTTTACAGTGCAGTTCAAATGTCAGAAGTCGGAATGAATGCTTTCACAGAAATTAATGTCCAGCATAAAACTGACCGTCTCTTTGAATGGTGAACTACAAATCTCTACACCTGCCAAACAACGAATCTAGCAGCGCATGTAAAAAACATTTATCTCAGCGAAAACACAACGCCGAATCGACGTTGAAACAACGTTGATTCAATGTCGCAGCGTCTAAATAACGTTGATTCAACGTCGACCCAACGTTGCGCGTTCAGACAGATATTACAACGGAACTTTTAAAAACATATTGATAAAGGAACGCCCTCCTCCTCACAAGAATATCATGACAGAATCTAATCATGCTCATATCGCTTCTCCCTACTGGCAGGCTACCAGTGGTGGCTGTTTTTTTATTACTCTTTTTTTATTTTATTATCGTCATATTGTGTTTAGTGATTCTATATTTTGAATCAATAAACTAAGGGTTCTTGTCGCAAAAATACTGGTTTAATTTTTTTTAAACAGACTATAAGATATGCCTGTGACAGACCCTCAAACTAGTCACCAACGAGCATTAAAATACGAACGTAGCGTACTAGTGATGACCATCAGGATTGCCTTGTGTTGAATGATGCATTTTCCAAAAACTTGTTGTGATTTTAAACTTTGATGATATGTTGTTGTTAGTCTGTGGTCTTTGTCACATTTTAACAGTTTTTAGCGCGTTCGGCAAAGGCGGAATATAACCAATAGAAACAGTTAATAATATCAGAAACGGACTTTAAAACTGTGACGTAGCCATTTCGTAGGCACGGGCCGTTTTTTTATTACACTTTTTTATCTTGTTACGCTGGCGCTCACGTATTTGTACACATTCAAAACGCGTCGGGGACGCAGTTGATGCGCGCGGGATACGCGGTAATTATGAACGCGAATATTTTAGTAGCCAATGAAAATTCGTTCTCAGTTTTGCGTATACCGCGAAGCGACGCGTGCAACGCGCATTTTATGCAAATTTCATGGACCCAATCAAAATTGCGCACATGCTACGGGTAGTGACATAGTCCTTTGCGTCTCAACCCGCGCGTACGGGAACCAATCAAAATCGCGTATTGAATGCGCATTTTAGGGAGGTCAACTTTAAGTAAATCATGTGAAAGAAAGAGCCATTAGTCTACATCAAGCTTGATGTCGAATGCTCATTTGGTCTTACTTGAACCATAACGGGAAAGAAAGAAAAAAAAAAGAAGCCTAGAAACTCGACCGGCAACTCAAAACTAAATGCGACTGGGACAGTCCCATGACACTTCGCCATTGAAGTGGAAATGGCCTAAATCGCACTCTTCAGCCATAAATTCCTTTCGTATCAGAAATTAAAATCGTGGGATCTGAAATTAATATGGCCTTTATGGAAAATAAGTGCCAGGCGGCAGTCACTTTGAATCTTAAAGAATTCAAGTCAGGGCGGGGGGGGGGGGGGGGGGGATAAAAACCTCTTTGATCAGTGACCTATTATAAATAGCAGTGACCTGGAGGGATGATTGGAGTTTTACGAGAGCATGTTTGGGAGAGGAGTGGTAGGTCACTGCTCTAATCAACATGACTTGGAAACGGTTGTCTCCAGGGCAGTGTCCTCAGCCCTATCCTATTCATTGTAATAATAAATACCCTTGATGATGCTGGGTGGGGGTGGGGGGGCGGGGGGGGGGCAAACCTCTCTCTTTCTCAGTTTGCAGATGACAGTGCTATCAGGACCTACCAATCCTCTCCCAAACATGCTGTCGTAAAATTCCAGTGAGCCCTCCAGACAATCGAGATATGGTCCACGCTCTGGGGCTTCAAAATACCCACTATTAAGACAAAGGCTATAATTTTCCCTTATAAAAAGACTTAATATTGAATCACTTTAAAAACTCTCCCTTTTTGGGACAGAAATAGAATTTTGTGACCATATCATCTTCCTGGGTATGATCCTAGATAGCAAACTAACATATGGGGTCAGCATATTAAAAATCTGATTGAAAAATGTAATAAAGGCCTAAACCTCATGAGGACGGTTTCAGGCACCGCCTATGAAGCAGATAAAAAAATCCTATTGACATTATATAAGGCCCTAATCCTCAGTAAAAGTTGATTATGGTGCGCAATCTTATAACTCGGCACCCAAACATCTACTCTCAAAGCTCAAGACCTCATCCAAAACAACTTAGCACTCCGTATTGCTACGAGGGCATACCACTCCGCCCCTATTAATGCTTTAGAAGTTGAATGTGGAATTAAACTCCTACAGCTGAAGGTGCCGAGCAGCGTAGCGCAATCGATAGGGCACCTGACTCATGCCAGAGGTCTTGGGTTCGAGAACCCGGTTGGGCCACATACTTCGTTTCTCCTTCCGCTGATTCAAGAAAGGCAGTTGTCAATTACTGACCATCGGCACTTACAACCATACCAAACCCTCAAAACTGGACGTTTATCCCCTAATAAACGAAGCAGTAACCAAAACATGGCAATCCCAATGGACCAATAGCAACAAGGGCCACACCTTCCATTTCGTCAAACCAAAGGTTAAACTTCAATGTGACGTATATAGTCTCAATAGACGTTTCGACATAGCCTATTCCGGACTAAGGCTAGGACACTGCGGGCAGGGCTGCCTTCACTACAGTAACCAGTCCGCCCTATGCCCCCACTGCAATGATGCAGAAGATCTCAACCATATCTTCTTTGACTGTGTGGCCCCATAACAATCAAAGGCGAGACCATAGAATCCACAATATTCAAGTTAGGCTATCACACAATAGACCTGAGACTGCTCCTGTCTCCCCCAAAGAAACATGCAAATACAATACAGAAGGTAGTCTTTGAATACCTAGACAAAACCAATATCATTGCCAGGATATAGATAGATTCCAATACAATAGGGAAAAAATCCCCCTAATTTTCTCTAATTCGAGCCCCTGTTGCTAACCACCTACCAAACCCATTTCCCAAAATCCCTGGATCCACATTAATACCCTACTAAGTGCAATGCTCATGACAAAAACTCCCATTACCCAGTAAAAGCCCCAGAACCCATCTGTACGACTACAATCTGACTTTCCCTACGGTCGTATAAATAACTTTTGTCTATTGACAATAAAGGGTAAAATTAATGTGTATCCAACCTCCTTAAACTCACACCCAGGCTAAGTTACCTGGAAACTAAATGAACCATAATAAGGTTCAGCACATTTGCTTCCTAGAAACAGCCAAAAGAAACTGCCCTCTTTTCCCGTCAATCCGCAATAAGAGATAAGCTATAGTCCTCTGGTCCATTCATAATACTCTCCATTTCTTCCCCACCCCCAAATTAATGTGTATCCAACGTTCTTAATCTCACACCCAGGCTTAGTTACCTGGAAACTAAATAAACCATTATAAGGTTCAACTAATTTGCTCCCTAGAAACGGCCAAAAGAAACCGCCGTCCTTTTTGAACAACCCGCAATAAGAAATTAGCTACTGTCCCCGTGTCTATTAATAATATTCTCCATTTCCCCTCCAAAATAATAATGTGTATCCAACCTCCTTAATCTCATACCCAGGCTTAGTTACCTGGAAACTAAATAAACCATTATAAGGTTCAACTAATTTGCTCCCTAGAAACAGCCAAAAGAAACCGCCGTCCTTTTTGAACAACCCGCAATAAGAATTAAGCTACTGTCCACGTGTCTATTAATAATATTCTCCATTTCCCCTCCAAAAAATTATGTGTATCCAACCTCCTTAATCTCATACCCTGGCTTAGTTACCTGGAAACTAAATAAACCATTATAAGGTTCAACTAATTTACTCCCTAGAAACAGTCAAAAGAAACCGCCGTCCTTTTTGAACAACCCGCAATAAGAAATAAGCTACTGTCCCCGTGTCTATTAAAAATATTCTCCATTTCCCCTCCAAAAAATAATGTGTATCCAACCTCCTTAATCTCATACCCAGGCTTAGTTACCTGGAAACTAAATAAACCATTATAAGGTTCAACTAATTTGCTCCCTAGAAACAGCCAAAAGAAACCGCCGTCCTTTTTGAACAACCCGCAATAAGAATTAAGCTACTGTCCCCGTGTCTATTAATAATATTCTCCATTTCCCCTCCAAAAAATTATGTGTATCCAACCTCCTTAATCTCATACCCTGGCTTAGTTACCTGGAAACTAAATAAACCATTATAAGGTTCAACTAATTTACTCCCTAGAAACAGCCAAAAGAAACCGCCGTCCTTTTTGAACAACCCGCAATAAGAAATAAGCTACTGTCCCCGTGTCTATTAATAATATTCTCCATTTCCCCTCCAAAAAATAATGTGTATCCAACCTCCTTAATCTCATACCCAGGCTTAGTTACCTGGAAACTAAATAAACCATTATAAGGTTCAACTAATTTGCTCCCTAGAAACAGCCAAAAGAAACCGCCGTCCTTTTTGAACAACCCGCAATAAGAATTAAGCTACTGTCCCCGTGTCTATTAATAATATTCTCCATTTCCCCTCCAAAAAATTATGTGTATCCAACCTCCTTAATCTCATACCCTGGCTTAGTTACCTGGAAACTAAATAAACCATTATAAGGTTCAACTAATTTACTCCCTAGAAACAGCCAAAAGAAACCGCCGTCCTTTTTGAACAACCCGCAATAAGAAATAAGCTACTGTCCCCGTGTCTATTAAAAATATTCTCCATTTCCCCTCCAAAAAATAATGTGTATCCAACCTCCTTAATCTCATACCCAGGCTTAGTTACCTGGAAACTAAATAAACCATTATAAGGTTCAACTAATTTGCTCCCTAGAAACAGCCAAAAGAAATAGCCGTCCTTTTTGAACAACCCGCAATAAGAATTAAGCTACTGTCCCCGTGTCTATTAATAATATTCTCCATTTCCCCTCCAAAAAATTATGTGTATCCAACCTCCTTAATCTCATACCCTGGCTTAGTTACCTGGAAACTAAATAAACCATTATAAGGTTCAACTAATTTACTCCCTAGAAACAGCCAAAAGAAACCGCCGTCCTTTTTGAACAACCCGCAATAAGAAATAAGCTACTGTCCCCGTGTCTATTAATAATATTCTCCATTTCCCCTCCAAAAAATAATGTGTATCCAACCTCCTTAATCTCATACCCAGGCTTAGTTACCTGGAAACTAAATAACCCATTATAAGGTTCAACTAATTTGCTCCCTAGAAACAGCCAAAAGAAACCGCCGTCCTTTTTGAACAACCCGCAATAAGAAATAAGCTACTGTCCCCGTGTCTATTAATAATATTCTCCATTTCCCCTCCAAAAAATAATGTGCATCCAACCTCCTTAATCTCATACCCAGGCTTAGTTACCTGGAAACTAAATAAACCATTATAAGGTTCAACTAATTTGCTCCCTAGAAACAGCCAAAAGAAACCGCCGTCCTTTGTGAACAACCCGCAATAAGAAATAAGCTACTGTCCCCGTGTCTATTTATAATATTCTCCATTTCCCCTCCAAAAAATAATGTTTATCCAACCTCCTTAATCTCATACCCAGGCTTAGTTACCTGGAAACCAACTGAACCATTATAAGGTTCATCAAATTTGCTTCCTAGAAACAGCTAAAAAAAAAACTGCTCTCTCCTCCCAACAATCCACAATAAGAAATTAGCTACAGTCCTGTTGTTGACTAATAATATTCTCCATTTCCCAAAATATTAGAACACTAAAAAAACTCCCATGAAAATACAGGACCCTAAAAGTTTAAATATGCAATATATTTTGGAACCAACTAAACCAAGATAAGGTTTAGAACAAATGCTACAGCCCTAGTCCCAAAAGGAATTTTTACCCCAACTACCTCCCTCCCAACAGAATTAAGCTATGGTCTTCTCTGAGACCAATGGTCGCAATTCATGATGTAACCCAGGCAGTCTCAATTACTCATGAGAGCCACAAAAACATGAGACAACTGCATTCCAGATCACCCTCAATTTCTTATCCCCCACTGGCTATTGCATTAGTTAATAAGGGAATTTGCTCCCGACCTAAGAATTTGCTCCTCATTTTCCCCCTAGACCTGCCCTGGGCCCAGCCAGGACAGGGGGCTTGTTCCGGCAGAACTAGCAAAGTGAAGTCTGATGGAGGCCTGCAGTTCGGGGAAGATGCATTATGGCTTGCCACTCATGCCATGCATTTCCAGAAGCCCTGAATTGTATTGCTAAAGCCAACCCACAGTGGGTCGCGAGGGCTGTGTGCATGGGAAGTGATTTATGTGGATCTGTGCACAAGTCCATTTGGATTCTATCCCATTGCTACTTAATGTTTCTGGAAGTTTTTGCTCCCCACCAAAGATTTTGCTTCTCCCTTTTTCTGAGACGTCACCTGCCCAGGACCCAGCACAGGTCCACTTCGGTGCAACCCCACTAACACATGAATCTGGGCAGTCTTTTGCACCCGCGCCCTCCCCACCAAAGAATTTGCATCCCATCCAAGAATTTGCTCCTTGTTCCCTCCTCCTCCTCCCCCTTTTTTTTCCTCCATAGAACTGCATTGGACCTAGCCAGGACAGGGGGGCTTGTTTCAGCTTGGGTCTAACTTCGGTTAGAAAACCAAGTTCTTCTTGTAGAGAGTCAGGTGCTTTTTCTTGTCGGGGTTCTCGGTTTACAGTCACCTTGATGATCATTCATCTCTGGCCCCATATGCTGAAAATTTTTGCAGGATTAAATTGCTTTCTGGAAATCAAGGTTTATCTTGGAATGTTGGTTACTATTCTGCCTTCAGCCAAAACTACATGCTACAAATGAAATATTCTTAAACTTTATTTTGTTTGCTTTTACTCTGTGTAGAGGATATCTGTTTCGATTCGGCACAGATTGCTCTGCAATAAGGTAATCCGAAGAGAACCCACTTGTCTGTTCAGACTATACCATTTCCAATTTAATGCAAGTTACTTCATAGTAAAATAATGTTTTTGATTGGGTGCAAGTTACTTTGCAGTAAAGTAAATGCAGCCTGCTCAAATGTTAACATGACCTAAACATGCCCGAGGTCAGTTCAAAAATAAATTTTAATGTGGCTTTGCTTCGGTTTGCTGTTTAGACAGGACTTTTAATCCGAAGTAAAAGTTAATTTGGAGTTGATCCAAGGTACTCTGTAGGCTTAGTTTAATTACTCCGAATTAGTTTTTAATTCGAATAAGATTTGCTACTCTAAACAGCTAATTCAAAGCAAATTCTGATTCGATTCGGATTAAAACACTAGTCTAAACAGGCTTATTGAAGGTATAGAAAATTCAGGCATGCGAATGTTTTTACATTGTCTCAAAGGCAAGGATAATTGCTTATTTGTGGCCTTGGTTGTGGAGAAAACTGGAGTACCTGAAGAATACCACCAACCTTCCTGAAGAGACTGTCCGAGTGATTCTGCTTCCTGCCGAGGATCTCGGCAGGAAGCAATGTCACGTGGACAGCCTCGGTAGGAAGCCAATTTTCGAGGACAGAAGTCTCTGCAGGAAGCAAGAGATCGCGGACAGTCTCGGCAGAAGCCAAATATGATGTGAAGTCCGCTGAGACTGTCTGCGAGTTCTTGCTTCCTGCAGAGACTTCTGTACATAATAATTGGCTTCCTGCCGAAACTGTCCGCCTGACTCTGCTTCCTGCCGAGAGGCTCGACAGGAAGCAGAATCACGCGGACATGCTCTGCAGGAAGCCATTTATCATGTACAGAAGTCTCGGCAGGAAGCAAGAACTCACGGACAGTATCGGCGGAAGCCAAATATGATGTACAGTCTCTGCAGGAAGCGAAAATTAGAGGAATCGATTATACCCTGTGGTATTGTTTAACTCAAAATAATAGTCTGGGTCCAAATTTCACTGGTCAGTTTAATTCTTAGCGAGGGTTACCGTGTGTGTTCTGGCCCAGATAAGTTGTGACTTTTTTTTTTGTTTGTTTGTTTTCTGGGCTTAGAAGTTAAGAAAAATAGAAGTTATGTATAGTTTCTAAGCCTAGAAGTTCTATTGTAGAGTTAGTCTAAATAGTAGTTAATGAGTCCCATTGAATTCAGAAATCGAGACGTTACGAGTTGTTATGTAAAAGTTGACCCAGATAATGTAGGACTACTTTATGGTTCCCGTCTTCTGCGCATCGATTCGGTCAGATTCCCGGTAGAGAGATCGATACAATATTTAATTAACTTAGTAACTTATATTGTTTTAAGCTATCTTAAAACCATTTTAATTAGGCCAACGTACAATCTGCGGTTGTACGCGTATTGAACAAGTAATGAATATTCATGTTATCATCGTTTGCGTCTCCCGCGTCGAGACGCGTCAGGGCGCGTCTAGACGCGTCTGATGCGCGGTTCTATGTGATACGCACGCAGCACGCGCATGCAACGCGGTACGAACGCGTTTTTGGTGTACAAATACGTGAGCGCCAGTGTACCGACAACCGATTGTGTTTAGTGATTCTATAGTTTGAATCAATAAACTAGGATTCTTGTCGCTATAATACTATTTTTTTAAATAGACTATAACATGTGCCTGTGACAGACCCTAAAACTAGGTCACCAACGGACATTAAAATACAAACGTAGCGTACCAGTGGAGGCCATCAGCATTGCCCTGTGTTGAGTAATGCATTTTCCAAAACTTGTTGTGGGTTTAAACTTTGATGATACATGTATGTTTTTGTTAGTCTGTGGTCACATTTTAAGTTTCAGCGTGTTCGGCAGTGAAGAATATAAGCAACAGAAAATTTTCAGAAATGGACTTTAAAACTTTGAAACTGTGACGCATCCATTCCGTAGGCACACGTTACATATCACGTTGAAAACAAACATAAATAATGGTAACACGTGTGCTGTGATTTACAAGAATTAAGATGCTTTTTTGCAGGTAGGTGGCAGGTTATATTTTTTTCGTGATAGGTGTGAATTAATACAACAATTTGTACATGTTTATTTCTGTATATATTTATGTGCGTTTCAAGGGTTGTGGTCCCCCGGAAAGGCAATGATGTTGATATGAGGGTAGCTTGTGGAAATTGTTTTCTTTTTGCCTCCCAGGCAGAGAATTTTACCCATCATTTTTGTGGGCGCTTGTTTTGTATCCTTCTACAAAATGGCTGAATCTGAGACATAACAGGTACGTAATTGCGAGTGCAGAACGCAAATGACCATCACTGGTACGCGGCCATCACTGGTCGCACGCCAGTATATTACGTCGAAAACAAACATAAATAATGGTTCCACATGTGCGGTTATTTACAAGAATTGAGATACTTTTTTGCAGGTTTGGTTGCAGGTTATAACTTTTCGTGATAGGTGAACACTAATACAGCAATTTGTAAATGTTTATTTCTGTATTTATTTATGTGCGTGTCAAGTGTCGTGCCCCCGGGAAAGACTATGTTGTTGATATAAGTGTAGCTTGGGAAAACTGTTTACCTTTTGCTTCGCAGGCAGAGAATTTTACCCATCGTTTTTGTGGGCGTGTATCTTGTTCTCTTTTACAAAATGGCCGCATCTGAGACACAACAAATACGTTATTGCGAGTGCAGAACGCAAATGGCCACTACTGGTACGCGGCCACCACTGGTCGCACGCCGGTATAGTATCACCGATAATTTCTCAGCATTTGCTACCTGGATATCAAGAATTAAATGTTTCATATCCTTTATTTGAAATGTTATATCTGTTAGATAGCTGATACAATCTTTGACATACACTTTGCATAATAAATATCCAAAGACTTTCAATAATCAGTCCTCGGTAGCCGTTATCTTGCGTAAAGGACACCTGCACTTTAGTAGCGCAGAAAACCGTTAGACTGTCTTATTTAGATTCACAGTATCCGAACTCACTGTACAACCTTTTCCGGTTTTCATTGCGTTGAATCGAGAGTACAAAGTTCGCTTATAACCAGTAGTCGGAAATCAATATGTTTTGAGATTTAATCCGGAATCAGCTGCGTCATTTATAGTTATTCAGCTTCGAAAATGTAAAGAGGTAAGTTTGATATAATTTGCTCTTCGGTCTTTTACTTTGTTACCCTGTATAATGAAAACCTCATGGCCGTCACAAAAATGTTATTCCGCACATCTTAATTTAACACAAGTTTGTGTGGTGCAAAACCTAGCTATCATCCTATTATCAAAACTAACAAAATGTAGATTGATAACGCCTTCCGTTTATTTTAAAGATTTTCATAAAACATGTCAGAAAAGGCTCAAAATGGTTTTAGAATCATGCCAATGGCGATTTGAATACTGTACCGTTTACCACCCACCCATACACGACATTGTACAGGGCAATAAGTAAAAGACCGAAGAGCAAATTATATTGAACTTACCTCTATACACTTTCAAAGCTGAATAACTATAAATGACGTAGCACATGCCGGATAAAATCTCAAAACATAATGATTTCCGACTACTGGTTATAAGCGAATGCTTGTACTCTCGATTCGACGCTATGAAAACCGGAAAAGCTGGCACAGAGCGGGCGGATACTGTGAGATTGAAAAGACACACATTCCAGTCAGTCAGATTTCGCGAAACTTGCCATAGTTTGTTTTCAATGAAAACGTACATGTGAAAAAAGAAGAAAAAAAATATTTGCTGTAAAACAAATCATAACATTTATGTAAATTTCCTCTTAATCCAGTATATAAGGATCACAGGATGTTATTAATTGTTAACGGTAAATATGAAATTAAAGGCTAAGTGTTGTTCCCTAAGTAAAACATGCACCTTTGAGATATTTATAATGAAAAGGGAACAGTTTTATGCAAAGCTTTATGCAAAGCTTCAAAGATTTGAAAACAAACAAAATTATGTTATGTATAAAATCAAATCCTAAGAATAACCAAATCGAATATCTTGTACTTCTAACCAATTATAAATATTTACCCCCCTCCCGCCCCATCCACACACTCACCTTAATGTTTACAGCAATCGGACCATACAGGTGCGTTGCATTAATTTTATACCTATGCACATTTTTCATAAGTCTTAGCATACCAAAAGTGCATTATAGCTTCGGGTGAAAGTCTTTGTTGTCTAACAAATCTTACACTTACCATGGAAATAAATAAAGGGGCACTGCTAAGGATTCCAGAAAAGTCCGCTGCAAAGAAAATTGCGGAGAAGCAATTTTGCGAACAATCAAAGTTACACATATCTTAACTATATTGACAAAGGTTGAACTCTTGTTGTAGTGTAAGTCTTTTTTCGGGGTACAGGAATATGGTAATGAAACCCCGATATCGACATTTCAATAGCAGGTATCTAAACATGCTATATTTAATGAAAACCCGGATAAATTTCTTTTCTGAACCGCGAAAGAGAATAAAACTACGTGAAGCGTTTCAGCCTTTGTCAATATATTTACGATAACTTTGATAGGTTGCTTAATTGCTTCCACGCAAATTTCTATGCAGCGAACTTTCTGGAATCTTTAGCAGTGTCCCGTTATTTATTTCCATGGCAAGTGGAACATTTTTTGATTAAAAAGACTTTTAGCCGAATCTATAATGCACTTTGGCGTATGCTAAGACTTATGAAAACTTTGCATAGGTATACAATTAATGCAACGTTCCTGTATAAAGTACATGCTCAAAATATACACCCGTAGTAAAACTTGATTTTCTGTAGCAATTGATTACTGATATTTTTTCCGGTTAGAATCCAGTTCAAACAATGCGTTATTGGTTTTGTACACTTTGTTTAAAACGTTTTGGTGGTGTTAATTCATCTGCAGGCAATAATTATATTTATATAAAAAAAACATAAGGCATAATACGACAATATATTAATATTTGTTTGTGTATCATGCATATTTTCTCCCACTTTCACGTATTCAATATTGATTTCAGTTCATATAAGAAATTTTTACCTTTCCTAAAGACCATCTTTCTGATATTAACAATATGATATTATCCATTTCGACCAAGTTGTCAATTGTAAATGAAAGAAATGGAAATGTAAGCTACCAGGCCGACGGTTGGTAGCAGAACCAAGGTTTGTGACATCACTAAATATTAATGAGTACTTAAACCTCATATGTTTCGCCGCTAGGAACTTGACGCGCGCGCGACGTAGGAAGCTTAGCTGAATATTTTTTGTTCTGTGTAAGATGAAATAAGCAACAAGAAATGAATTACTTGGTTATTTTCAGGGTACAAACTATGTTAAACTACTTTTAGACCCGATAATCACATTGGACTGTTCCAACTTTACTTCAGAACACTGTTTAAAAAGTACCAAAAAAAAATCATGTAATTTGGCTTACTCAGATTTAAGATTTTTAAGTTCACTAAAAAGGACAGTAAAGTAATGCATCATGAGCGGGTCCATACTGGGTATGTAAGGTAGGAATTTCCACAAGGGACTCTGAAAAAGTAAGTAGGAAAATTCTCAGAAATTGACACAATTCAATCCCTGATCCCATTCAAGACACCGTTACAAAATTAGTCACCACCAAGACATCATCAGTGGCAGCAATGTGAACAGCCATTTCCCATGAAGGTGGTCTCCGGGCTAGCCTCAACATCACAAACAATATATCAATAACAGACATACCAATAAAAACACATAAAACAACCAAGAAGAACCACAACACAAGTGTTGCATTTGGGAATTACTGAATGTCTAGTCCCTGGTTGAAATTCTTATCCGTCGGGCCAGATTTCCGTATTCAATATAAACACTCACGATGAAGGGTTCTTAAAAGCTGTCTGACAATAGAATTTAATGTTTAAACCAGTATCAGAATTTGTTAACCTGTCGCCGTTTCTCCATTATGTAACAGAAAACCGTTATTATAGTGGCAACAAATTAAAGAAAAGGGCGATTCTCACGAACTTTAATTCCATTACTTGGCTAAAACACCAAACAGGAAAATGACATCTACGGCTGAGTCGTAACTAAAATAAACAGCATCAGCGAAACGCCAGTAGTTGGTCATGAGGTTATCATATATAATTCAATGGCAAACAGAAAGCGGATGAAAGATTACAATTTGAATGAACCACAATCAACGGCTTGAAACGTTCGGTAATAATATACTGCGTTGGGCTTGGGAGTGTGTGTGTGTGTAAGGGTTTTGGGGGGAGGGAAGGGGGAAGTGATGCCGATTGTTCGTTTGAGCGACCTCGGCCTTGTTTTTGCAGTGGTTCCTTTGCACATGGAAGCTTTTCGGTCCATATCAATATGAACAACAAGAACAATGTAAACGAAAAACATAAATCATATATTTTGACCTATTTTCTATTTTTCATTATCAAACGTATTATCAGGAAGCAACGTGAGCAGCTATACACATGGTCACATAGCTAGCAGACCCAAACACTGAGAAACCACATCAGAAAGTACTACTTTAGAACTGTCAGTAATACGAGGGGCGTTCGAAAAGTTTTGCAAATGGCCTCAAAACTTTGTGTAGGTGCATGCTGGATACAAATGCTATGCATGTACTAAAAGCATTACATTTGGTCTTTACAATGAAACCAAACACTAAACAAAGGCACTTTTTCTTATTGGCTTACAATGCATTTTATTAGGCCTTAGTCATACATCTACCACTGGGCTATTTGCACATGTAAAATCTATTAAGTGTTAGACTCAATTATATCCCCCCATGTTTTTGGTGTGGATCCCGTCGGCTTCAGCTTCGCTACTTGTCTGCACTCTATCTCCTGAAGGGATGCATGGATTTTGACTAAACTGACACAGATACATTATTGGGAGGGGGAAAATCTGAAAAGATTTTGGTGACATTGACCTTATTTTCAAGGTCGCAGGAGGTCAAAGAAGGATGAAAAATAGCTTGTCTGCACCATATCTCCTGAAAAAAAAATGGAGTTTTACCAAACTGGCACAGATATATTACTGGGAGATGGCAAAGAACTGATAAGATTTTGGTGACCCTGACCCCATTTTCAAGGTCACAGGAGGTCAAAGAGTGTTGAAAAATGCCTTGTCTGCACCATATCTCCTGATGGGATAGATGGATTTTTTCAAACTGGCATAGGTATATCACTGGGAGATGGCAAAGAACTGATAAGACTTTGGTGACCTTCACCTTATTTTGAAGGTCACAAGAGGCCAAAGAGTGCTGAAAATGCCTTGTCTGCACCATATCTCCTGAAGGAATTGATGGATTTTTACCAACCTAGCACAGATATATTAATGGGAGATTACAAAGAACTTGTAAGAGGTTGGTGACCTTGACCTAATTTTCCAGGTCACAGGAGGTCAAAGAGTGTTGAAAAATGCCTTGTCTTCACCATATCTCCTGAATGGAAGGATGGATTAAAATCAAACTGTCAGAGGTTGGTGACCTTGACCTAATTTTCCAGGTCACAGGAGGTCAAAGAGTGTTGAAAAATGCCTTGTCTTCACCATATCTCCTGAATGGAAGGATGGATTAAAATCAAACTGTCATAGATACATTACTGGAAAATGGCAAATACTTTATAAGATTTTTGTGACCTTGACCCCATTTTCGAGTTCACATGAGGTCAAAGAGTGTTTAAAAATGCATTGTCTGCAGCATATCTCCTGAATGGACAGATGGATTTGAACCAAACTTGTATAGATATATCAATGGGAGATAGCAAAGAAGAGATTCGATTTTGGTTACCTTGACCTCATTTTCTAGGTCACAGGCGGTCAAAGAGTGTGTCTGTACCATATCTCCTGAATGGATGGATGGATATGAACTAAACTGTCACAGATACATCACTGGGAGACGGAAAAGAAGTGATTAAATTTTGGTGTCCTTGACCCTATTTCAAGGTCACAGGAGGTCTTAACTTGACAGCATTTAGGGAAAATGATACTGCTGGGAAAGCGCAGGTGGGGGGACATCTGTTTCTGTCAAAAAACATTTCTAGTTCAAATATCGTTATAAATACAAAATATTGGTTTGTCATCTGCATGTCTATCGCTGCCTTCATTATCCATACAAAAGTTAGAAGGGTGGCAACTCCTTGCAAAGCAATGCGCAGGTCTTATGACGCTATTAAAATCGATTTCAACGTCATTCTTGAAAGACTGTAGCGATTTCATTTTTTGCAAAAATTTGAATTTATTAACAGATTTTAGTTGATCCATGCAAAGGCACTTGCTGACAAGATTTCGAATACTAACAGACTTGTTTTCATTACAAAATCATAATAACTTTAGTACAAAGGGGGAATTTGCTTAGACATGAAATACGGATATAAATATTTATGGGACAGTGTGGAACCTAGATTGAATATAAATTTTGCGATATTTACAGGAGACTATTGTCTAGGCATTTTCTTTAAGCAGCAAGATTTATTAAAAAACGTAAGACTGCTCATATATGAATTACGGCCTACGCAAGTAAAATTCTGCAGTGCCTGTAGGGTACACCTCTTTCAAGGAAGTCAAAAACGAGTCCTTAAAAACATTAAGTAACCCGAGTTTACAAACTTCTGTAGGTGTAACATAACTTTATTTTTCTGTCAGTAGTGCTGTCTTTATGGTGGTTACCAAGAAAATACGCCATTTGCAAAACTTTTCGAACGCCCCTCGTATATTCTTAAATCGGGTTTACGCTCGAGCAATCTCACCCTAGTTCTACAGTGGTTCATATGCACATAGAAGACGTTCCGTTCACATAAATTTGAACAACAAGAACACGTTATACGATAACCATGAACATCTACTCTAGCTATTTTTCTATCTTTCATTACCAAACATAATAGGGTGAGAAAGCTTTACAGGTCGAAACATTGCTAGCAGACCATAGACACGTACCACTGATTTATCACATCAGAAATACCTGCTTGGAACGATCAATAATAGATTACTGGAGCTCTTAAACCGGTCTGATACTTGAGCAACCTCGTCATTTTTCTGCAGAGGTTCATATACACGTAGAGGTTGTTCAGCTGGATGAAGGACCTCTACTTATCAAATATTCAAAACAGCCGTAGATACTAATATACAGTGAATGAGGCATATAAGTAAAGACGTTTTTTTCAAGATTTGTTTTATTAGCCGAAACTACGTAGTCTGGCTCATGTTTCTTCTTTTGAATGTTTTCCCTGCTCTTGAGGGAAGTTTTTTGGATTTTAATTTTACTTCACTGCAGCTTGTTTTGTGCCGTGTGTCGGCCGCAAACGTCTCTACGTACATCATCCATAGTGCAGATTTTATTTTATTTTCGTCCTTTTAGATCAGAGGATATACGAGGGATGGTCCAGAAATTCGTGGACACCGTCCTGCAATAAGTTATTTCTTTCAAAACTTAACCAATGCTTCTCTATATATGACTAAATAATTTCTCACAATATCAGGTAAATCCAATGAATATCGGATTTGGCATCTACGTTTGAATATACCAGGGGTTGTCTGTGCGGCGCACTCCAGATTTATTGCAGAAAAATACAAAATTTTCCTTGTAAAATAAGCAAATATATTTTTCATCCTCAAAATTTCGATATAAAATTCCAGTCAAGAATTTACTTAGCATTTTCCAATTTCAATCGATATGAATATTCATTATTGGCATTTGATATGACATTCTGTACAAACGAAACAGACCACCATCCTCTGACATGAAGGAAGAAAATGACATTTTTCCAACGTCTGCACACAAGCAGTTTGTCTAAAGGTCGGCAAAAAAACATAAAATCAATGGAAACAAATTAATATTTTACACGAAACATTACAAGACATACACGTTTAAAGATACTGTGTAAAAGAGAGCTAAAACAATTTTCGAGCCATATTTTCGATGAAATAGTAGATTTTACACCTCAAAACTGTTTACACGATATCAGAATTTGTTCTTTATAAAACATGATGGAAATCTTGTGATTGTCTTATTGATCTATTCCTCGTATTATATACTGTAAATGCTGAAACGGTGATTTTAGTGTCATGATTTCTTTAGTGGGTCTTATCAGCTTCGCGTTTTGAGCACTAGCATATACACCAGACATCAACGTGACCTTGTGGCGTGCGCCGCGCAATCTAGGGTAACTGAACAAAATGCATTGTTATACATGAACCGTTTTAGATATCTAATTCAAAAAGCTACACGTGTGTTTACCAATGGTGTGGCAATGGGCATGTAACGTTTCGTAGACGGGCCTTTTCAGATGCCTTAGTTATTGAAGTTGTACACGAGCTTTTGAATCGATCCTCGTATGCCGAGAAATCTGAAATTTTAGATTGATTTAGACTCTTATTTTAGATCATCGGCTTTTATATCATTTGGACCCTTTCTGATACTAGTCAGTCTTTGGGTCGACTGCGCAATTAAAATTAAGAAATTTCAGTTTGCTTTTCTCCGGTTTCGCCAGCAGATATTGGCAGGGTCACTGCTGAGGCTTTATTAGTCGAAACTACGTAGTCTGTCAATCGAAACCCAAGTAGTAAGGCAATATGAGCAGAGAGCCAAGTGAGCAGCTCATTTCTCATTCATGAGGCTATCCATAACCAAACATAAATGGGACTCAAAGATATCATTCGGCAGTTCTTGTTAATATATTTTGATGTCAGTCAGTGAAGTAAAAGTTGCAGAGTGTGTTCTTCTGCTTATCACATTAACTAATTTAACATAAAAAAAAAAAACAGAAACAAAATCCATTCGTCATATGAAGAACACCAATCCATGCGTTTCAGCATCAATCGCACGATGAAACTTAAGTTTCAAATGTATC
Organism: Ctena decussata; assembly: GCA_963989385.1. NCBI lineage: Eukaryota > Metazoa > Mollusca > Bivalvia > Lucinida > Lucinidae > Ctena > Ctena decussata. Next base: position 37,981,913 of record OZ022504.1, on the reverse strand, counting down.
TTTACACTTGATGTATTGAGTGAATGAATGACTGCTGGTGGAAACGAGTATCATTCCCATTAAGTAATAAATTTTATTCCATAAAATAAAAAAAAAGTATTAAAGAAATTCTCAGGAACTGACACAATTCATTACCAGATCCCACCCAAGACACTATGTAGGAAAAGACAACACAAAATTTAGACACAAACAAAGATATCACCAGCGACATTTAGGTGAAAAGCAATCTAACCGACCCAAGATGTCAGTTGCGAGGCAGTCACCGACGCAGCACCGCTTGTTAAATTTGGCCGTCTCATATGCTACATTATATATTGTGACAAATGTAAAGATCTACTATTAAGAGAATTAAGAAGTGTCGAAGAGCTGCTGCTGAAAGTCTGTAAAGAACTTAATCATTTGAGACAAAATAAACTCTATTCCAGAGTTTGATGCCTGTTATTTCAAATAAAGGCCCGGAGAGAAAGGATGACAGCCAGACAGACAGATGACGCAAATTATCCCATTACCGATTTTGTAATTGACAGCAGCCAGTCATAATAATTGGCAAAAGAAAACCTTTGACATTGTTTATCTTAAATATGTCTGCCATATAGTATTTGTTCTGTTACGTAAAACCAAGGCATACAGCTTTTGCTGCCCTTTCCCGCAAAGTTACTAGAAAATGTTTTTTTTGGCGCTAAATTTACAGTTATCCAGAAAAAAAGACCAGAAAAACCATCGGAGGTTCTAGAAGGAGAAAGGTGCATAGACAGTAATCACTCTGTTCCTTTTTCTTGCTATTAATCCTCAATAGTTTTTCGTGTTGGATAATTTTCATGTTTGTATTGTTGGGTGTTTAAATGTATTCATCAATGAAAAAATACATCTACACTAATTAGACCTCGTTAAAAATAAGCTTATTTGAGCCGCGACACGACAAAACCAACAATGTGGTTGTGCGCCCATCGCAGACTCAGATCAGCCTGGGCATCCGCCCAGTCTGATCAGAGTCTTCGCTGTCCGCATGGAGGTAGCTTAGACCCTTAGCTACTATTTGAGCACTTAACGAAGAGTCTGATCAAACTGGATGGCTGCCCAGGCTGATCTGAGTCTACAATGGGCGCACAACCATATTGTTGGTTTTGTCGTGTCGCGGCTCATTTGTTTAATGTTGTCACCCTGATAAAATTAAGTCTTGAGTTTACGTACTTACCTGCGAACCAAACTAACATAGAATCAGCCGCGAAAAGACGCAGCATTAATTATGTTTTGATTTACAGGTCACAGGGGTTTAATAAACATTTTTACACTCCTGGTATTCTTGTACGGTATGCAAATTTTCTATAATGCATCTGGTTTTAAAAAGATAAATGCATGTAAGACAAAATAATAGTATGTTCATTATGTCATGCCGAGTATCATATTTCATAATAATGCATCGACACAATATTTATAAGATTAAAATTGACTTGCCATCTCAGATCTACGTACTATGCATACATGGTTTGAACAAAGACATTTACTATGACTGAGTGCAGTGAAGTAAAAGGTAAATGATTAAGGAAAGAATTTCATTTTTCTGCGGTTAATTGAAGTGTTAGTTACGTCGGTTCGCGTGCAAAATGAATGAACCCCATAGGGGTTAATGTAAACTTTGCTAGTGACCCAATGTTGTTTACCCTTTGAGAAACATCAGAAAAAAATACGTTCAATTCTTATATTTACATATGTACATTCGTTTCAATCAAAGCCTTGGTGAAAAGTCGTATAAACGCTCAAATTAAAGAAGTAAAACATTAACCCGCAATTTTTCTGCTAACAGAGGAAGAGCGTCAATGACGTCGCCGACGGCAAATCAGATTGTAGAGAGCCTCGGTTTATACTGACGTCATTTAAAGTCATGTGACGTCGCTTGGCTCAGTGGAATTGTTGGAATGTAACCTACATTACGTTCGAATGGTTTACAAAGAGGTCTTTCCAGTAAATACACCAACAATGTAAATGTTCAACAATAAATCAGCCGCGACACTAGAAAACTAAAATAGGATTTGCGCCCAGCGAGCACTCAAATCAGACTGAACATCCACCAATTCTGATTAGAGTTTTTCCTGGGCCCTAAAGGCGTAGCTAAGTGTCTAAGCTACCTCCATGCTGACAGCATAGACTCGTTTCAAACTTGGCGAATGCCCAGACTGATCTAAGTCTTCGCTGGCGCACATGCCACTTTGTTTGTTCTTGTCGTGTCGCGGCTCAAATGCAACTGAATTCCACGTTCCTCCCACGACACCAAACGGGCACTTAAACAGGAAACAATAACATTAGGTAGTAACATAACACAAACGGAAAGCAAACTGACTAACAATTTCCCTGGCACGTGGTTACAAGGCTAAAATATATATAAGGATATATAAAACATTTATTTTTACCATTTTTCTTTAATCCATATATTGTGTAAAATAATATATAAATAAAATAGAACGAATACACAAAGCCAATCAAATGCTAATAGACCACAAATAATGGCCACAAGAAACAACATCACTTCTAAATACCACAACGGAATTTAAATTCTTTTCTATCTATAGTTTGACCACAAATTTACGTAAAGGGTTACAGTGGAAGCAGATAAAACATTTATACGCAGTTTTTCTACTTACAGCGGAACAGCGTCTACGACATCATAACGTCGCCAACGTCCAATAAGATTGGAGGGAACCATGTGTTTTTTTACGTCACTTAACGTCGCGTGAACCGATGTAGTTATTGAAGTATAAATTACAGTACGTTCTAATGGTTTACTATAGGGCTTTTCAATAAATGCACTGAGAATGTAAATATTGACTTTCAAGACACTAAAATTCTAATGAATGTACAGCTGCAGTATAATGATAAAAGACATCCATTTTTTCACGAAAGCTGCATCTACACTCATCCACACAAGAGAACATCAAATCGTATCTACATGAACACTACTTAAACAGGTTTTGATGGATTAGTGTCGCATACTTTTAGTGACATTTCTATGAAAATGCGTACTAATTTGGGTATAGTTTTCGTTGCAAAACGGTTATATAGTGAAAGTTTTAGTACTCGTATTTAATACAAATTACTGTGTATTTTGTTTATGAGATCCCGGCAGTCACACAAAGTTGAAACAACATTAAATCTATGCTACGTAAATGGTATGATGATGACCTGGTGTCGATTCAATGTTGTTAGAGCGTCGTATGCATACACAAATTTGAAACAATATTAAATCTATTCTACGTCAGTAAACTGGTGTCAATTTAATGTTGTTAGAGCGTCATATGCATACGGGACAGGTACTTCAGGCGTCTATTTACGCTTCCATAGCAGTTTTGAAAATGACTATTTTGCGGAAACGAGCGAATCATTTCTTTTGCAGTACATTTTGTATTTAGCTTGAAGGCCATTTTCTTTCTATGGTAGTTTTACAGTTAAAAATAAGTATGTTACATGGAGATAAGAGTGGAATTTATTAAGTTAGCTTAGCTTTAATATTGAATATAAATGCAATATAAATGACAAATCATACTTAGATGTCTTCTTGGAAAAACTGAGGGGGTTCTTAAATTAGATCAAAGACACATCGAAATATATCTCTTTTAGATGTAACAAACAATCTGTTTGTAAGGTTTCATGCTCAGTTGAATCCTATCTAACATGTGTATCACAAGTGTGATCTGATCTATAAAAATGTATATGTATAACAATGAGCAAAACCTTTGAAATTCAAGAGTTATATTTATTATGTTTCATTACTAAACTCGTTAAACAAAGATAATTTAAACGGATAGTTGTAACAAGAGGTCCATGAGTCCCGTAATTGCTCACCTGTGTAAAAAGGTCAAAGGTCAAACTAAGGTCATAATTTGAACAGACCTACTTGTTTGAAACAATCAAAATATGAGAGACCTTGGAAAAAGATCAAAGAATGACCATGACCTCTAATAGTCAATCATTAGTAAGTTAGTAAATCCTTCATCTATATTTTAGCAGGTTTAAGTGACTTTGTACGTAGGGCAGGTCTTGACAGAAAATAAGTTATTAAATAGAAAAATAGAATGTATACGGGTTTTGATTGACATTGACAATGAGGTTCATGTTACCAAGCCTCATCACCTATTTAACTTGTTCGAAATATATAGACATACACATGTACATGTGGGGTAAAAATTCTACAATCGGCTCAAAAGATAAACCTGTATTTAAGGAAGAGTCATCCTGTGAAAATGTGGTCTAGATTATCTAAACCACACCAACGTATTTTTGTACCATACAAATCAGTACAGGCCTAGTAAAATCCTATTCACTCCACCTCGGTTCAAAATATCTCGAAAGGACAAGGCAAACTTCAACATGTACCTAGGAGGTGAGACCCAGGTCATTGAAACCTAAGTATCGTTATGGTTTGTTCTGCAGATGCATCACTTCAATGTTTGTGAAAACACATCCACTAATTCAAAAAGTATCACAAAAGAGAAGTTTAACATTCTAAGTTCTTCTATGACCTGTCACAAAACCTAATCGGTATTGCATCTCCATCCACTGATGTTATTCTGGTATAAATCCAACGTTGTGTGCATGAAGATAGGGTACAGCCGAGCTGGTGTACACATTTATAAGCCTTCTGTTACCTAGCTTAAGCGTAATCAGTATTACATATTTTCCCATTCATGATTCGATGCTAGTGGATGTATACGATTTTCGTTTATGAGAGCGATAAAATTTTCATGTAAGTTGATTTCAGTGTAAATCTAATGACTATACAAAAGACTATACAAAATTTAAAACATGTTAAAACAGGAGAGAGAGAGAGAGAGAGAGAGAGAGAGAGAGAGAGAGAGAGAAATGCAGGATATACTTCAGCCATTTTAGCTCGCCTGAACGAAAGTTCAAGAAGAGCTATTGTTGTCACCTTGGCGTCGGCGTCCGCGTCAGCGTAGCGTCCGCGTCAGCGTCGGCGTCCGGATTGGATGTTTTGGTTAAAGTTTTTTAAAGACCTGTATCTCCTTAATCCATGGATGGATTCTTTTGATACTTACTCTGTAGTTAGATATTGGTCCAAAGTTTAACAGGGTACCACCCTCACTCCACTCCGTGACCTTGACATTGATGTCAAGGTCATTGACTTAGAAAATTGGAAGTTTTTTAGACTGGATGTTTTGGTTAAAGTTTTATAAAGCCCAATATCTCCCTAACCCATGGATGGATTTCTTTGATACTTGCACTGTAGTTAGATATTGGTCCAAAGTTTTCCAAGGTACTACCCCCACCCCCCTCAGTGACCTTGATTTCAAGGTCATGAACTTAGAAAATTGTCTTTTTATTGATTGGATGTTTTGGTTAATGTTTTTTAAAGACACATATCTCCTGAATTCACGGATGAATTTTTATTTTATATTTGCACTGTAGTTAGATATTAGTCATAAGTTTTACATAGTACTGCCCCGACCCCCGCTTAATGACCTTGATGTCAAGGTCAGGGACTTAGGAAATTTGGTCTTTATTAAAGCTTTCTAATTGCGTACTGATTCATATTGCTTGGCAGAGATTTAATTTACACTTGAACTGATATTAGACACTGTTTTGAGTTTTTACAAAACACCATATACTTACCCCACTGGATGACCTTGAAGTCAAGGTCATCAACTTTGAATTTTGTCTTAAAGAGTTGGTAAAGTTTTATATTTATGAAGACATAATTTCACAGGGCCACGATGGACTCAGTTGATACTATTACTTCGATTGATGTTAGATAATGGTTGAAGGTTTTCATACATCCTAGCCCCTGCAGTCCCCCACTCCCACCCCTTAGTTCTTTTACCTTAAGCTCATGAACTTTGACATTTCATGTGGATTTTTTAATTTTATTTTAAGTCTTATTTCTGAGATAGCTTTTGTTTATAAACGTGTTGTCAGTGACATGCTTGTCTGAAGTTTTATGCTTAGTAGTCCACACCACCATAGCAACTGTGTGATGGGCAAGCACCTATTCAGGCGAGCTATGCTGTCAGGCGACAGCTCTTGTTAACAGTCAAACCCCTCCTGTATCCCCTTAAATAGAATTAAGGTCACCTTAACGTTATCAGATATGCGCCTACTTCCAATAAACATATTTACATGTTCAGCTTAAAGACAAATAACGCAAATGCTGCTTTTTCATAATCATTTTTCTACGTCGCCCTATAACTTTGAAAATAAGGTGACTGTCAAACTATTTCCACTTTCCATACAATCTTTTACCAATTTCCAGTTCTGTTTGTCTACAAGTTTAGTCAACACCGATCATTTCCTTCATGAGATAAGGAGATGACACCAACAACATCGTCAACGCTAATACCTATTGGACGGACAGCAAAAATAATATGTTCTCCATCAAATGGTAAACGTCGAGGAAACACAGTAAAAACAGAATCTTCATGGTCATGAAGACCTTGTATGACAGCACGTCTGATAATAAAGTAAATATTGCTTAGAATGACAGATTTGATATTTATTCAATGCATGTTTATGTGTCTTTGTCACTCCTAAAGTATCGCTTATATTGAATATTAAATAACAGCGACGATCCTCCAGCTGCTAAGAATAACCAAGTACAAAATGAAAACATGTATTATCTGTATAAACAAGCGTAGAACAACATGTCAGTATGCACGTCCTCCGAGTTGGATCCCAGAACATTCACTGTTGAAACAATGTAGTTCTGATCTTTTTCAGTGACATGATTTTACGTTGAACTATGTTGATGAAAGGTTGTTTAAACGTAGTTTACCGGTTAGAACATCGATGAAACAACGTTGAGTAAACGCCATGACGTTGGATCGATACTCGTATATCAATGCGTCGCACAAGAATATTGAAATTGCAAACCAACATACATCCCTTTTTACAAAGGAAGAACCCACATCCCTGCAAATAGGGATATGAAAACTTAACTGCGAGCCGCGACCCAGTCCTTAAATACTACCTAACCAAAGCAAAGTATGACCAAATTTTCACGGACTATCCATCTTGGACCTTATTGTACTGAGGGAATTCAAAATTCTGAAACTTTCATATTGGCAGTGTGCACAAAAGCAGGCCAAAATGACTGAGCTTAGACCCGTACCCCGATCTCTCTCAAACATAATTTTGGGAAAACCTGTAAGTGAATCATCAAACTGTGAATCATCAAACTATGATGTCATCAATCAACACCTGAGCCTTGGGACCATACATGGCCAGGAAAAAACCAAAACACCGGACCGCATAGGCCGCGAAGGGCAGCGAACACAGTGACATGGATACTGTCAAGTGGAGCTGGATGACAACACAAGAATTGGGATCTTTTTCCTGAACCCTCTCCAGCTTGAATGAACCACAGACAATAGTTAGCAAAAGATAAAAGTAACATGCATCGACAGAGACTGACCTAGGACACGTACGATGGCAATTGACGGGCCCGCACGGGTTTCCGGGTCTGACTTGGTAAGGATACCCTTCGACCTCTTTCAGCTGACGGTTTTACGAAATGGTCAGTTTTCTGAGCATTTTTCTTAAACTATATTACTCTTTTCTATATATATGCCGCGACACGAGAAAACCAACAATGTGGTTGTTCGCCCAGCGCAGACTCAAATCAGCCTGGGCATCCGCCCAGTCTGATCAGAGTCTTCGCTGTCCGTATGAAGGTAGCTTAGACCCTAAGCTACTCTTTAAGCGCTTAGTGAAGCGTCTGATCAGACTGGGTGGATGACCAGGCTGATCTGAGTGTGTGCTGGGCGCACAACCACTTTGTCCGTTTTCACGTTTCGCGGCTCCATTGTACTTATAATCATATAATAGTTATTATCTAAATACAGTTACAGTTGACTCGTGTTATCTCGGAAATTAATATCTCCATTACCGTTTCATATCGAAGAACATAGTTTTGACACATATTTTTTTTTTTTGTTACACATTTTTACTCCAAGTATTTCAAACTACTGGTGTTTCACAGTAAATTTTCTGGGCCCAGAAAGATTACATTAAGATATAAATAGTTTTACATGACCTTAGACTCTGAGATATCGAGAGCTGACTGTATATTAGTAATATTCATTCAGTGTATTGACGGTACAGGAAGTCAAATGCACCTTGATGTTAATGTTCTCTTCGTTAGACCACTTGTGCGCATTTTCGCCAGGGTGCTGTTTCTAAGCATGCATCGCTTTTCTACTTCCACAGGAGATAATGGCTACCAAGAAGAAAATGTCTGCCATTACATTTGGGCTTCACTAAAAGTTGGGTGGTTGGTTGTTTTGCGTCTAGTGGCTTTTTTGAGACAGTATTTCAGGTTATATCGAGCTGTGTTCCAAAGAGCGGGAGAAATAAAAGAGAAATGATAGGCGAGAGAAAAATGTCCAAACAACACACACCCGCACCTACTGCAAGCACATTAGGCCCTTGTCCTTCTCTCATCCAAATTAGTAGGACACCCAGCCACTGAAAGTTACCCAGCACCATCGCCTGATCCGCCTGATCTGATACTTAAAAATTGTTGATGAGGGCACACTTATTTGTTCATTTATTGAACTCTTACGAAACACCTGGGGGACAGATTGTTCCAAATATGGTAGATGCTTAAGCTTTATAGAAGACCGATATTAGATGTTTCCGACTTATGTCGAAATATTGCACTTCTTTCGTGCCTGTTTCAGTCCATATCATGTATAAACCTTGCGCCTCCGGACCTGCGGTAAGAGTAATTGTGGTTATGTCAGTCCTAAATGTTTCGCCACACTCTTTATTTTGAGTATTTATGTCTTACAATCTATTTTCGGACAGCATCAATAAGACATTTTCGCCTCAGTTCGTGAGTAATAATTTGTGAAACTCTAGTTGCGCAAGACCTTTTCCTGTATTTGTCAGTTAACCGGGTGATGCAACGTGTATGTTTCGGATAAAAATGCCTCAGCAAATAACGTTGTATCTGGCGAAGGAGAAATCTGATCGAGTGTATCATATTCTCAATTCTGCGAATTGGCAATTACAAATAGAGCGTTGACTAATTGAATAAGTTCAGTCGAAAATGGCGGACGTGTGCGTACATTTAGAGATTCAAATACAAAGTGTCTGCATAGATAGAGTATTTGCGATATACCGTGACGTGGCAGCGTATGGTGGACAACTTGACAGGTTAAGTGTTACTAAGCAGCGTTATAATCTGTCTAGAATGACACTGGAAGTGGCACTTAGGGCAGTAACGTACTCGTTACACTCTGCAGAAAAACAAACATATCTTTACACCAGAAAGAGTTCAAAATGTCAAGCTTGAGATTTTAGCAATTACTTTTTTCGGCGCAGCCGAGTATATTTTCACTTTTGTTCAACATTTGGTCAAATATAACGCGTATATCAAAATTTAGCCAATAATATCAAAGGTCAATGATTATTTAACCTTCGTTTTTTTCCTGTTGAACTGCACTGCATGAATACTAGCACTCTGTTAGATGTTTATGCGAAATGTTTCTCTGTTTGTAAATTTACAATGGAAATTTTATCGAAAACAGACGCAGATATTCAAAACGTTCTTTTTTCAGTGTAGATTTACTTTCGATTTCTACTTTCGGTTAAATACACACAAACAAACATTGCATCATGTTGGTAAATGTTAAGGAATGAGGTCAATCTCAAGATTGACTGCGGTCCATTTTGGAATTTCAAATCGGACAACTCAATTTTGAGATAGGTCATTGTCGCTACCAAGTGTCAAATTACGGTTGCGGGTACCGACATAGCTCACTAGAGTCATATTCATGACATGTCAACTTTTCACCTAGAGACATATTACAAAACATACGTCCATTTAATCTGCGCCGATTATTTTTTTTTTAAAGATATTTCTTGTATACTTTAGTATTACTAATAGTATTACATGATTTTGTATCAAGGTAACACTGACAGAAGAACAGATGTAACAAGTAAACATGGTTAGCGCACCCACCTCAAAGTCCAAATTCCTAAATCGTAGATATGGTCGGGTCGGGCGATAGTCTACTGGGTAACTACTTTCAATGCTGGGCGTCCTACTAAATTAATATATTAAGAGACACTGACACTAAGGATACTCTAAAACAGAGAAATAGAAGGACATTGTCACGTATTATCTAGTAGGCATTAACTTTTCAACAGTAACACAGTGGGAGTTTTGAACAAAAAAGATATTTGAGCCGCGACACGAGAAAACCAACAATGTGGTCGTGCGCCCAGCACAGACTCAGATCAGTTTGGGCATTCCCCGAGTCTGATCAGACTATTTGCTAAACGCTTAAAGGGTAGCCAATGGGCTAAGCTACCTTCATGCGGACAGCGAAGACTCTGATCAGACTGGGCGGATGCCCAGGCTGATCTGAGTCTGCGCTGGGCGCACGGCCATATTGTTGGTTTTCTCGTGTCGCGGCTTATTTTAACGTAAAGAGATGGCTTTTTAATCTGTCTAGACTGCAACAGATAATGACACTTGTTTGAATATAGCAGCTGCTCTTGCAGCAAGAAATTCTTTTCAAAGCACAAACTGAATTTAAAGGACATATCTGGCTCATTGATGTATGTTAAATGCCAAACTGCTTAACGACTACTCCTACGCCTGAAAAAAAAAATAATAAAAAATAAAATAAAAACACGTTAGACTATTCTGATCACTGATGCTTTTAACTGCTTTAACACTTATCATAAATAAGATATTTCTGTTTCGCTATGTTGGATTTATCGAACTCAAAATCATTTTATTACAACATGAAACAAAGCATTACAATGTACGTGTCTTCAGTCTTTATCAGTAATTATGCGAACTGTCCATTAGTGCCAAAAGGCAATGTGGCCATGTACTAACACAATCAAATTTCCACACCCAAGCCAGAACGTCGAATGAGTAATAGCAACGTAAAGTAACATTACTTGTACATGTAGTAAGACAATACAAGTGGACAACAATAGCAACAACTCTTTCCCAGGTAGATGGTCGCAAAGCTAGACGTAAGAAGAAATAAATACATTAAACATATGAAACGTTTGTTTTTATCTGTATTTCAATATTTGCATACATAAACGATGCGTCATAAGAACGAGAACAAAAAAAAAATAGAAAATAAAAAGAATGTTCAGCAAACGAGTAGCCACAGGAAATGCTTCCCGTTGTAAAAATGACACTGATTGATGCATACATGTAGCTTAACACACCGTAACATAGCTTAAGGTGATTGGTTTTCACCTACATAGTTTTTCCATCTTCAAGAACAGAGTCAACCAAACAGAGTTTGTTCATTTTTGTTAAAACTTACAAAATTACAAAATTATCTGTTCTTTTATTTTTTTTAGAGATCACAGAATCAGCCATTAAGTACTAGGTTTTTGTGTGGTGGCCGAACAGTTTCACTCTTAACTTAAAATTACCGTAACAATTCATTTTTCTTTTGTATGGGGAATACGGAATAGTTCTTAATTTCTATCAGGTATAAATACAAAACCCCGAATCGCAAGGTAGAATACCAATCAGAACAAATATAAACATATTAGCAATACTATTAATAAAAATGAATAAATAGATAATAACACATGGTAGTAAAGACAATCCAGATTTTAGATAAAACAAAGCAGTTAAGCAAGTATTTCTAAGCTGACGACTGTAAAACAACAGAAAGTTTACGCATTTTGTAAGAATAACTGAGCCGTGACACGAGAAAAACCAACAAAGTGTTTGTGTGCCCAGCGCAGACTCAGATCAGCCTGGACATCCTTCCAATTTTGTCAGACTTTGAGCTAAGCGCTTAAAGGGTTGCCGAGGGTCTAAGTTACGTCCTTGCGGACAGCGAAGACTCTGATGAGACTGGGCGGATGCCCAGGCTGATCTGAGTAGACCCTTGGCTACCCTTTAAGCGTTTAGCTAAGGGTCTGACAAGGCTGGATGGATGCCCAGGCTGATCTGAGTCTGCGCTGGGCACTTAACCACTTTGCCGGGTTTTATCGTGTTGCGGCTCAACTGATTATCATACAACTGTCAAACAAACTTAGAAAACTGTTTCTAAGTAACCTTTAATACATAAATGAGTTTGAAGAGAAATAGATGTTAAAACAAACTGTCATATATAGGATAGGTTTAAATAATATCACATTCCAACCTCGTTTAAGTAAGCACGCTTAATAAGGCATAATATGCAATTGCGTTTAGAAGGTTTCGTATTTCGACAAACAAGTGTCTACTTATACAAAGTTATAGAGGCTGAACGAAGGAGTAATTTTCTACTTAGCTTTGCCATCTCAGTAGTTTTGTTATTTCTTTCTTCGCTGTAAATCTCAACTAGTTCCCTTTACGTGCACATTCTATGCACCCTTTTAATATTTTTTGCTCGTTCCAACAAGTTTTTTTACCCGAAGGCCTGAAAGGTAGAGTCATTTTGCCAAAGCGACATGAATCTTAGAAAGTTTGGCTTCCATTATTTCAATCTATTTTACCTTGTTGAAGGTTTACGCTACATCAGACCTCTCCTTCCCGATACGTTGTATGTGGTTTCCTCAAGCCGTGGAACCTGAAGTTACTGGATGGGGTAGGTCGCTGCTAAAGCAGGCGCACCCCTATCCAGTAACTTCGGCGTAATCTTGTAGGTGTCTCTTGTCTGAAGCCGACGGACTGTCTCGCGGATTAGTAAGTGTGAAACGGACAATAATGTCAGTTGTCTGCCTATAGTGCGGACGCGATAACTTGGCAATGTTATTAGTTTGTGTTTATTTCAATTTGGTGACTGAGTAGCTATATAGACGAGTTCAGCTTAAGCAACCAAAGGGAACGGAAGAAAGAAATTGGATCAAGTTTGTTACTTTCACTTTTGTTCTCGCTGATATTCTTGAACTAGAAGCATTTCCTGGGTTTCAGGTTTCAGATGGTATCATTTAGAAATATTGGAACTGCCAGTTAACTGTAATGTTTCATCATGACCATAGATCAAGAAGTTACATGAACTGCACTGTAAGGATAGTTTAGGTACTGTTGATATTAAAAATGTAAACAAAACACTGCCACTATAGCGCGACTGACCTATAGACATTTGCATCAACTTAATTTTGTTGAAAGTGACACTAAAAGTGTAAAGACGGAAATGTGCATCTGTAAGACTAAAATTGGTAGGCACATTTCTATTTCAACCAGCCTGGAAAAAATGTAAATACAGGTCAGATTATCACTAAATAAATCCGGCTAAAATTACAAATCAACGACGTCCTTCTTGTGACACGATGGTGGCACCTGATTCCTAGCCATCTTATCCAACTTACACTTTGTGTGTTTTATGGCACATTCCCTGTTTGGATTATAATTCTATTGTAGAATACTATTTGTTCTAGTAATGGTATAACTTGGATGCAGTAATTTACTTACCGTAATGTATGGTTGGCTGGATATCAAAACAAACACATTTTTATACCAAAAAATAAAATACAAACAAAGTGGAAAAATATCATGCATGGCTCAAATAGTTTGACAGTGCTTCAATAAAAGTAAGTTTCCTGAGTGCATGGTGTTGCTGGTTCAGCCGATGCTACCCATTCACCCCTCTCCCAGCATGATTTGAAAAGCCAGTAGTTTATTGAGACACATGCACGAACATCTGTCCCAAATATTCAGGTGGTTTCAGAAACAAAGCTGCTAAGGGGCAGCAGCCCTCGATGCATTTAATGAGATTGGTCAGAAACTTCAGTTTTTTTGTTTGTTTTTTTATATAAAAGTTATGTATTTCAAAATGCCAGTTTGTTATGAACAAAAACGAATTTGCTCCCCTAAATTTTCTAATGAAAGAATATACATGTATTGGTGACTTGTAATTTTACGTCCTTTTCAATAGTTTTCTAGTCATATCAGGGCGATGGGAGGATGACAATGAAAGGCTGTGAGCAATGGAACCCTGTAAACGGTAAGATTCCTGCCTCAAGCGTTGCTCGAGCCTGGGTCCGCTAGATCAAAGGTCATGGCTTAACCCTCTGAGCTACCGGGGCTCTTTGGAAAGGTTATATTTTTTTTATATAAAAGTTGAGATACTATTTTGAAATGCCAGTTTTCATGGACAGAAAAGAATAAGCCTCCTAAAATTTCTAGGGAACCAAATTCTTTCCTTTGATAATTGACCGCTTTTGAAAGGGAGACAAAAATGAAAATGGTACAATTTCTTCTCGTGAAGTTAAAAGAGCTACAAAGTATGGTCACAATGCGTCAGTCATTCCCATTCAGTTTTATGCTCTAACAGACGGACAAACCAAACAACGCCTAAGACGTTGGTTATTGGCTTCACTATAGGGATTCTGTAATTACGAAGGCGGTAATAAGCACCCAGATTTTGGCAAAAGTTTGTTTTGTTTGTAACGATCTACATTACTGAGGATATGTTCAAGTAGTATCTAATTGGATACGAACAAACTTACTAAATAAAGTTAATTGCCAGCAGTTGGGAGGCTTGTATCGTCGAAAATAACTGACGACCAACTGTAAGAAACTTACATATTATACACGACATACACGGTCTTATGTACATACAGTATCTGTATGGTAGCTGCTGGTGCTTGTTCTGTAAGTAACAGATTGATCCCATGAGCCTAAACGACCAGACAATATATCATTTGCAATATGATGAAGAACACTGAACATTAACGGCCGCCAGAGGGTATTTTATACCAACTGCAGTGAAGATTAAATAAATTCTGAAGGAGTATCCTAAGGGAGCGAGGACGAGATCAGAGAAACAACAATACCAAAAATATACTAATAATAGTATTAATAATACAATACAAAAACAGACTTTTAATTGAGTCCGTCCATGTTCTGCAATGAAATGCTGCAGCACTCTCCAAGGCGTAAGCAAAGGCTTAAAAGTTTTTTTTCCAAACTAAATCCTAATGATTCCAATGATCCCTAAGGACTAAAGAAAAATACATTTCTGCACTACAATGAAGCACTGGGAGTTGTTGTTTTTTATGGCATCGACGCAGTCTTTTGGTAAATAGCAATTACACTTGCTCAGAATAGCCTGTCCGCATGGTCAGGCTAGCCAAAAGCTTAATTATTGCTTATAAATATAAAAAAAACACAAGTTAATCTCTTTGCAAACTGCTCATGCTCTGGTAAGTTCAGTTTGCGCATAAGCGCAGACAGCTACAGAATATGCAACTCAGTTTCAACTTAGACACCTTTCTTCAAAACGAGGGCTATAATTAGTCCAAAGAGCACTGAGTCCAAAGAGCACTGAGTACAATTTTAATGACATTGTCAATAGCCGCACTTATCCTAAACGCATCCTGAACCGTCAAATTGGAAGATGCTTTCAGATAATAGAATATTTGCTTAGAGTTTGTCTTGCTTCAGTCAGCTATTACATATTCTAGAAATACGATAAAAACAAAATGAGCCGCGACACGACAAAACCAACAATGTGGTTGTGCGCCGAGCGGAGACTAAGATCAGCCTGGGCATCCGCCCAGTCTGATCAGAGTCTTCGCTGTCCGCATGGAGGTAGCTTAGTCCCTTAGCTACCCTTTAAGCGCTTAGCGAAGAGTCTGATCAGACTTGGTGGATGCCCAGGCTGATCTGAGTCTGCGCTGGGCGCACAGCCACATTGTTGGTTTTGTCGTGTCGTGGCTAAAATAATATTGTAATGGTTGTGTGAATGCCGTCAAGTCGCCATTGCACACAACTAGGCATGAAAACGTAGCACTGTAAACCATTTAACGCCTAATGTGCACTGACATAATACTGGCTGGTAAAATGTTTTAATCATAGGGACTGTTATGAATATGTATGCAAAAATCAACGTTTTTCGTTAACACAGAATAGAACGATGGTATCAGGTTTTCCACTGAAGGTGGAATTAACCTTCATATGAAAATAAATCAAAACGTATTGTTATTACAACTTATTTGAAGAACATTGTATTACAAGTACACACGTATAAATAAATAAAATATATTCAAGGATTTCGAAAAAACTTCAAAGAACTTCGTCATCACAGTATAGATATAGAAGTCTTACTTAGTAGACAAACCAACAATGTATAGATATTTTATCAGCGTAGTAACAAATATAAATTTTAATCCCCCGCCACTATCCTGCCCCACCCCCTAATAAAACGAAAAATAGATAAAACAGAAAAGTAAAGGGGAGCCTCAATAGAAACAGAATAGCAGAAAACAGAACACGGCAAAAAAAAAAAAAAAATAATAAATAAATAAATATACACATAGAAGAGAGACATACATGTAACAGTCCAAAGCAAATTACTAGAAAGCATATGTGTTGGTCAGCAAATGATATTTTCCATGAAAGTGATATCTGAAGTAGCATGATTAATTTTTCCAAGATATGACAAAAAGATATTGAGAAGGTTGGGTCATCGATATCAGTCGACACTGTTATAATGCCATTAGTAATGCGTAATCAGTGTAACATCATTTCAGTTACCAATATGAGGCCAGATAAAGAATAACAGTATTTTATATTGCAGACATCTGATGTTTTTGTAAAAATCAACCATTTAACGATGTGCAGTAACGGAGCTAGGTACATGTAGACATGGCATATACAGGAACTTCATATCTCAGGTAGAACTTACGTGTACATATACTAGGTTGACGTCTCTTTAATGTTTGCGGAATCTCTGAATTATATACTTCTTAAATGTAATTGACATTTAGTATCACCGAGAGTACCTGATTGATTTTGCCGCGGCGTAATAAATCAGACACATTTGCAGACACAAAAGTCAGTAGCACCTCTTTTCTGACGCATACATTGAAGGACCTGTCAGTGACTAAATATTTCTTGCCCCAGAAGAGAAAGTTACACTGTTGTGTGGTGCAACAGATAGTGCTCATAGACAGGTTATGATGAAGCTGCGAAAGACTGACGGTCCAGACATTTAGTAGTATCTGCTTGCAAGGATATGTAATTAAAACAAAACGGACGTAAGAGAAATAGTCTAGACTTCACGCTGCCTTAAAAGAGCAATGACTGGCATGTACAAGTGCACTGTCAGTTTGAATAAGGATATAACTATATCTCGTTAACAATCATCTTCAGGTATAATTCTGCTGAGGGGCGGGCCTGAACCCAGTTCATCCTAATTTCTGCAACTGTAAGTCAATGATAGGGGTTAGATTCATAACACTGACTCACTATTTATCTCTACAATTGTCCTACACTGATTGTTTGATTGTCTTTAAAATGATTTTCAGATGTAAATAAGTAAAGGAAAACGTTTTTACGTACGTATAAGGGAAAAACAGCATATGAGCAAACCATGTCGATAAGAATTACAATATATAACTGGCGAATGTTTTGTGACAATCGGACATCCTCGCCGATATCTTTGATATAGACTCGGAGATAATACGGAACATATACCAGCCGTTACGGGAACTACTTTCGATCACATGATCAAAACATGGTGCATTCAATGTGCTATTGTTGATAACGCCAGATCGGCATTTTGACGGCATTAAGCGTAATAGTGGGGCCTGTTTTACATAGTATACGTGTCAAACAAATGAGAAGATGCTGTGTGATAAGTCACTAGCAGGCGACATTTTTTCTTGAGTTTAAAAGGTAAAAATGTAGCAGTCAAATATGTCACGGCTCAATTCCCGTCATGTCACCTATAGTTCGTTGTTAGTTAAATTGCTATTTGTTTATGTAATGCAATGTGATGCACTTTGTGCTACAGGTAGCTGAAACTACTCTGTTAGAAGTTAATTCAATTCAAGTTCTTGTTATAAATATTCATGCAATTTGAACGCATGTTGAAAGTTTTTCCTTATTTTTTTATAATTATTATTATTTCCTACGTCCAGCGCATAATAGCACCGGTAACTAGTCCCCAACGGTAAAAGGCGTCCTCGATCATATAGTGACGCAGCAACCGAAAGTTTCTCACTTTTGATGGCAGTCAGTACTGTAATGCCGTATTATCAATATTTTCAGTCAGTTTTTGTATCAATATAAACAAATTTCTTTGTTTGTTCAGCGTCAATTATGGCCAATTATCGGGATTACACACACTATTTATAAACGTATTTTGAACATAGTCCTTCGCCGGATCAAGACATTTTACACCCCCAATTCTGGGTTATTACTACACTGACCTACGAGGTTTAATTCAGGATACGGAATTGGCCGAAGTGTTGCGATTGGTTTTGTGACTGCCATAATAAGACATATTTTACAATACACACACTGGAATATTTTACAAAAACATCAACTTAGCTTTTCGTCAATTAAAATCTTATTTACATTGTTGTTACCAGATATAAGGAGCGGGTTGGGTTGGGATTTGCTATGCGAAAATACATATCGACTCGTAGTGTCGAAAATAGTTTTAGCCGATCTCCGTGATGGAGGTTACTGAAAGTTGTCGATGACTGAGCTGTGCGGGATTATTCGCGCACAGTAGGGAAAACTTTAAGAAACAACCGAAAAGGTCATGTGATACCTCAAGAAGGCATAACCAATCGATGTAATGCTACTATATTTCTAAACATGTACATTTTCTCAAAAGACACACGTGATCCGTGGTTGCTCATCCAAATCTTAACTGAAGAAAGCGATCAGCCCAACAAACCAGTGACAAAGACATCTTGCTGAAATAAAAACTAGTAATGCTAGAATTGTTAGCCTATTAAACTCAAATACGCGAATATTTTTACCGAAAACATATAAGGAGCCTTTGCTTTGAAAAAGCAAACTCCTCATAATTTATCTTCAGAAAAATTATGATATCTGATTTTGTGTGTACTAGAAGACTTACCAATTTTTTTTATCAACGACGTCGTTAAGTTAACGATGCTTTGAACAGCGGGTCCCTGATCGTAAAACTTTAACCAACCAATCTTATTCAATATGTTTTACGTCGGGGGTAATGGTATCTTACAGTATGTGCGAACAGGAAAGGTTCAAATCAGCTTGCGCATCCGCGCATCCAGATCAGTTTTCTCGTTCTTATATAAAATCAACGATTTCTGGGAATAATCATATAAAAAAGAAAATCAAAGACTTTGGTCAGCCTTAGCAAAAGCACAGGCTGATTTTAGTATGAACATGAAGTAACCAACGTTGTTTTCCCTTGAAAGCAAAGGTCAGAAAAACATGTTTAACATACACCTCAACGCGGTTTCCGCAGACACTACTATATCAGTATTTAAGGATGTTATTGTATTAAGGGTCATTTACATGTAACTGCTTAGACTTGATTATACTTCTAAAATGAAAAGTTAGATGTATACTAGAAGGTTGTCCAGGGACAATTGGTTGATCCCGCTGTTTGCTATAGTGGCCTATAAGTATGTCTAAGTAACTGACTAAGTTAGTAAGTTAACTTACTAAGACTAAGTAACTGCTTCACTCTAGAAAGAAGCCAAACAGCATCATGCTTAGCCAGCATGTTCTTCTTTTTTTTCAAACTTTCACAAAGGAATATAAGTAGAAGTGAAGACCCAGACAAGCTCGATTAATGACAATTACAATATCTGACCTTCAAGTGTGACCTTGACCTTGGACCTACCCACACACAATTGTGCCAAATTATTTTGAAATCCATTCATAAATGTTGAAGTTATGGCTCAGACAAGCTCAAATTATGGCCATTTTATCATTTGACCTTCAAGTGTGACCTTGACTTTGAACTTACTTGAATAAATTTTCCAAATGGCACTTTTTAACATCAAGGAGAACAATAGTACCAAATTATTTTGAAATCCCTCCATAAATGTAGAAGTTATGGCTCGGACAAGCTCAATTTATGGCCATTTTATCATTTGACCTTCAAGTGTGACCTTGACCCTGGATCTACCTGAACAAATGTTTCAAATGGCACTTCTACTCATCAAGGAGAACAATTGTGCCAGACTATTTTGAAATTCATCCGTAAATGTAGAAGTTACGGCTCGGTCAAGCTCAATTTATTGCCATTTTATCATTTGACCTTCAAGTGTGACCTTGACCTTGGACCTACATGAACAAATATTTCAAATGGCACTTCTACTCATCAAGGAGAAAAACTGTGTCAAATTATTTTGAAATCCATCCATAAATGTAGAAGTTATGGCCCGGACAAATCCAGACGGACACGCACGCACGCAGTAACGCACGCACGGACATACACCGAACTGACATGGTAACAACTATGTCTCGCTCACCGCAAGCGGGCTCGACAAAAATTAGGCATTATTGAAACGTTGTACGTATATTGGTGCGTAGTTGGGCAAAATTTGAAAAAGCGTAAAAGGAGATGGGGAAGGAGTATGCATTCCTTTTCTCGCCATATCACTGTTCGAGTATTTAACGAAAATATTTCTTCTGATAATTCATTTCCAAACGTCTATATGCTTTAAAAGCGCAAGGTAAATACCACAATTCACTAGCCAACATAAACGAGAGTACAGGTCTATATGATTAGACTCGATAGATAAATGAAATTCTCTTCTACTTTTCAATTCGTCAGGTAAAATTATGTTGTACAACAATCTACTAGGAAGTCAAAAGGACCAGAAGAAAAGTAACAACTTAGGTAATAATGTATTCGAATTTCAGTTTCAAAGGAATATCCACGATAGCACTTTAACGCTTTTGTGATTGTTGAAAAAAATACGACTCCAATGTTCATTCTATTTAGTTTAAACATACTTATTGCATCATAAACTGTACATGATTACAATATAAACATGACACAAACAATTGGATCAGAACGAAAGCATAAATGCTTATTTAGTTCTTCTCCTGTTTTAAAGGGTAACCTTTACAGATATATACTTAACAAAATTTCAAAACGTGAGAGTCAACCTTTTATCCCACGGTAGTCGGGAAATGTTCAGGCAGAAAAATCATTTCATTTTAGGAAAATATGGTAGTCACACAAGAGTCGAGATTCTTTGGATATAGCAATATCTGGGCTATTTTAAACGTCACAAGTGTCCTTTTCTGTTTTCCATGCTGAAACTCAAATATTACCGAATTTAAATTGGTTAAAATCTGCTTAGATAATAAAAAATGAAGGCAATCCTCTCCATTGTGAAATTCAATCTGTATGGACTCATTAGCTTAAATAATGACAAAGTACGTTCGACTGGGAGGCCGTGATGACCAGAAGGAAAAGTACGACTCCGGTCAGTATCAAGTCACAAATTCTATTTCAATAAGATGTCCATTCCCCATTAAAATCTTTATTGTAGTTTAATATATGGCTTTCAAACTAATTTAATAATGAAGACATTGAGTTGGCAAGAGAATCAACCAAATCTCGAAGTAAAACAATAATAATAAAAAAATAAAATCAATAATGATACTAAGATTGATACATAGAAAATATAAAAAAATAAATAAAAAAGTCGATTTCACATAGAAACTATGGCATCTCAAAGGGTTAAGTTTAAAAGGAGATAATTTGAAAGTTTTGAATCTTTAAACTTTATTTCCAGATTGTAGTTACAGATAACATAAGCTGTCAATGTGCTTTCTGTCCGTACCGGAACTAATGTTTATTGTGTACAAGAAAACATTCTCATGCGCACGTGCACGTTAAAGTTACCGTCTGATTTGTTAAAATAGAAAATTGATATGTTACATACCTCCGTGTAGGATTAATATGAAGAAATTTCCGTGATTTAGGTAGTCAGACGTCACACCAGCCTGAAATAGTTACTATTTACATTAAATAATTGTCACATTGGCCAGATTTATGAAACAAAAACTCTGAGGTTTTTATCATTTTTAGTATAAATTCAAACCAACCTCATAATGACGACATAGACTTTGCAATACGAGCAACCTAGCTTCGAAGAATAAAAGTGAAAATTATGACATCTGAAACAACTCTCTTGATTTAATTCAAATAAGAATGATTTCAAAATGTTGATTCTTTTAATTTTCTTTTCAGGCATTCGCGCATGTGCACCCACGAAAAAATAGATACTCCACACAAGACAGACACGGTCTAATAATTTTCCATGATTTACGAAATCGAACGTCTTTTCAGCCCGAAATAGCCATGTTATGTAATGAAAACCTATTAGTTTTTTTTCTGTTGTAAGTGTTGTGACTGTTGTTTTGTTCAGTATGAGACAGCCATTGAAATGATGCCAAGTTTCTTGAAACCTAATTCCTTGAATGTGTCTTATTTATGATACACGCTATGACTGTGATTATATTAAAGCAATCTAGAAGGGTACCAGCAAAAACATGCTCAATTACCTTATTTGATTGTTCCATGCAATATTTCCTGGTTCTGTAATACTGCGACACAATGCTGTGGCACGCAGTAAGTGCAAATGTAATTTCCTGAAGCGACTCTGCACACTTGTTTTGTCAGTATGAGGAAAACAACACGTTTCTAATAACATATGAGTAGTAAAGACATTTGACAACAAACAGAATGCAACGTTTTTTTTTTTTTTCGTTTTTTTTTTTTTTTTTTTTTCGTTTTTTTTTTCGAGGGGGGGGGGAGGGGTGCTGAGTGCTGAGGTGCGCAGAAAGCACCACAGACCATCTTTAAATATATAAAAGTCTCAGAACAGCAGATGCTTCTTTCCACAGTGATTTATAATTGTTATAAGCTTCTTGGAATCCATGGATTGTGTGATTGTGTAGACATGGGCGACTGTAGTGCACAGACGATCTGACGATCTAACTTTTCTTTTATACCCTATTGGCAACGTCGTTTTGACGCCGCTAATATTTGTGTCACATTAATTTGTCAGAACGACGGGGCGTGGACTTGAATAGTATCCGTTCTTGATCATACCCATGCCTATTTTATGCATTATATAAACGCCACAGCTTCCGTATCAAAATAAAAGTAGAACAATTGATCAAGAGCTTTTCTGAATCGGAAATTGCTCGTCTGAACAACCATGTAAATGGTTATACCTTAGAGGTTTTAGAGTTGCTGTTGTATTGCTTAATTTCAAGCACAGATAGGTTGTAGGTACCGCTCATCGACTCAATGAAAAAATGCAAATCACAGTTCTTCTAAAGGTGTACTCTAAATCAGAAAATATTCATAAAAGTTCCATCTTCGCTGCGAATCCATGTAGTGCAAAATTTCGCGAAAAGTATACTTTCGTGAAATTCTTTAGGCCTTTATCCGCATAGCTCTAGCTAAGAGGGATTATTTTATGATAATTAACGATATTTTTATCTTATTTCTCATTCAAACTATACGTTGTGACCACTCATCTGAACCGTCTCGTCAAGACGGTTCGACCACTCATCTGAACCGTCTCGTCAAGACGGTTCAGATGAGTGTTCACAACATATTTTTTTATCCAGAATTGACAAAGTTATCCCTTATTATCAAAAATACTCCCTCCTATCTAGAGCTTTGTATCCGGCCAAACAAAACGTTATTACCATCTCGAAAAGAGCACTCGTAAAAACTCAACGATTACCGTATAAATATTCCAATGAGTTAACGAAATATGGATCCCACGCGGAATACAGGTAGTAACTACCAACATTGTTTTTAGACACTCTGTTCGGCACATTATTCCGTGAAATCTGCACATTCTGTTATAACATATATGTCGCTGAACGGGGATAGGTCCACAAAATCGACCGGTGAATAACTTTCCCAAGGCGGTTCGAGGGGAGGGGGTGTAAAGATATTGTGGCGACATATATATGATGACAGGTTTTAGATTCCTGGGCCATATCTCTGCATGTAACATAATATACACTTCCTTCGCAATAATGTCAAGATATACAAACATTATGTTCTTAGACCTTACTCTGCAAAAGCAAGTGGGAGACCGAAATGTAGGTTTTACTTATCACAAGATAGTCAGTCATTAATCAAATATTTTAATACTGTTCTTCGGAAACTCTTATCGCATACCTCATTATTGGTCCATTGACAGCAATAGTAGGAAATATCGTCTTTGAAAAAATGTGAAATCTCATTTGTTAGGACGGTCTTGCTTTCCCCGCAGACATTTGAAATTAAATTCAGTCAGTAACCTAGCCTTGTACTAGTGTAATTTTCTATGTCGTCATTGTATTAGCGAACATCATGTTTCTATTTTGATGGATACGTGTCCAAATAAGCGACTACAGTTGGAATATAGCGCCAAAAGATGATATACACATGAACCCGAAAGTAAGTAAGTAACTAAGTAAATACTTTATCAAGACAAACATGGCAATATTTCATTAATACATGTGCAAATAACATGCTAATGAATGGAAAAATTAAAATGAAACAAAATCAGACAGTCATGCTCTTACCCACTAATCAGTTCTTCAAGTTGTAATCCGTAATTCAAATGTGTCTAAGGATGATTTTTGAAAATCTAGGGAAGAAGGTCTCATTATGCCAAAGTCATTTTAGGTACAATCGTCTAAAGGTACAGTCGTCAAAAACCATACGGTAAATTGAAATTAGCCGTCCAGCAGATAGTCCAAGTTCTTGAACGGTGAAAAAATACCTACCTTTAAGGAGAGACTGCATAGCAAATCTACTATCATTAATCTACTTTCGTTAAGTTGTTTATTGTCCGAGTAAGGTTTAATAGTTTGTTACACGGAATGCACTTTCTAAGATTATTATTGGTCAACCTGTCTTAAAATTCAGTCAAAATGGCTTTCTCTCCGAAGTTCCGCAAAAAAGACAATGATCACAAGAAACTCTCATAATGCCGGGTTACTGACTCAAATTAGACCAAATATGTCTGTAGGGAATGAAAGATTTTCAATATGGTCCTGGAAAATGAGATTGGCAGACATTTTTCCCAGACTGTATTTCCTGTTATTAATGTCACTTGGCCAATAATTAGGTACGAAAGAGTATTTGCCGTAATTCAATTAAAACTCGCAGGTTAATGATCATCTCTTGCCTCCAAGTTTCAAAGCTGAATTTCAAAGTCGAACCATTACCTTATAGAGTATTTAGTAATTAGTGTTCAGTCACCAGTTCCACTCGACGAGAATGCACAGATTTAACAAACGTAGGTTTATTTACTAAAATTGTCTCAAATGCATTTGTTTCGTTTAATTTGGGCACTAACTTATTTAGAAAAATAATTTGTACCATTCGTCGTCCATCGGTAGATGAATCTAGTTAGAAAACCAATCTCACAGTATCCGAACGCACCATCTCTCCCGGTTTTCATAGCGTCGAATCGAGAGTACGAACATTCGCTTATAACCAGTAGTCGGAAATCGTTGTGTTTTGAGATTTTATCCGGAATCTGCTGCGTCATTTATGCTTATTCAGCTTTGAAAATGTAAAGAGGTAAGTTTAATATAATTTGCCCTTTGGTTTTTTACTCCATAGCCCTGTACAATGTCGTGTATGGGTGGATAGTAAATGGTACAGTATTCAAATTGCCCTTGGCATGATTCTAAAACCATTTTGAGCCTTTTCTTACATGTTTTATAAAAAAATCTTTAAAACAACGGAAGGCATTATTAATCTACAGTTTGTTAGTTTTGATAATAGGATGATTGCTAGGTTTTGCACGATACAAACTCGTGTTAAATTATGCTGTTCGGAATAAAATTTCTGTGACGGCCATGAGTTTTTCATTGTACAGGGTAATAGAGTAAAAGACCGAAGAGCAAATTATATTAAACTTACCTCTTTACATTTTCGAAACTGAATAACTATAAATGACACAGCAGATTCCGGATAAAATCTCAAAACCTAATGATTTCCGACTACTGGTTATAAGCGAATTTTGTACTCTCGATTCAACGCTATGGAAACCGGAAGAGATGGTACAGTGCGTTCGGATACTGTGAATCTAGAAGGAAGAGGAAAAATAATGAAACGCGAAACACTTCTTACTGAATTTAAGATACCACAACTAGGTTCATCATCCGATGAACATCGAAAAAGTAAAATGCCAATTCTTAAACTTACACTTTATTTTAGCCATATTTGATTCGTATCACATCTGGTGAATCTAAAAGATAAAGAAAGAAAGAAACCCGCAAAATTACCGGTCAAAATGATGAGAAAGTCGTGCTTTGTTTTCATGTCGAATATCATTTAGGTAAAAAGATAGGCAATGTTAAGGAATTCATACACTCACATCCCACATCTCGCTCTCAAAACCTAAAGGAAAAGAAGCACACATACACAAACTGATAAAAGTTCACGAAAGAAACCACGTTAAACCGAATGAGTAGCTATTTCTCAAACCGCTGGTCATTCAGCTACACCAATTAAAAACA
The DNA here is from genome assembly GCA_963989385.1 of Ctena decussata. Taxonomy (NCBI): domain Eukaryota; kingdom Metazoa; phylum Mollusca; class Bivalvia; order Lucinida; family Lucinidae; genus Ctena; species Ctena decussata. Next base: position 37,955,692 of record OZ022504.1, on the reverse strand, counting down.
GTAGCAACATCTATTTTATTTTTTTTAATTTTAAATTACAAAACATAAAGAAAATAGAAAGCAGAATTTGCAGTTATTCAGGTGACCAGACCACAAGCGGATATAAAAAACATGTGACACAGAGGAACCACAACAAAAGTACCGCTTTGGGATGACCAGCTAAAGACATCATGGGGGCGGGGAGGGGGCTAAACTAGATTTACTGGATCCAAGCCTTGCCCTCTGCTTCTGCAATGGTTCGAAAGATTTAGTTAGACGTTTTGATCGCATGAAGGTTTGTTAGCCCATCAATGAATAATCAATAGGAACAAACACATCACGGATTAGATCTACGTTGACCATATCTGCGGTGAAGGTAAATTTCTGAAAAAAATTTGAAGGAAGATCCTCTATTTCCAGACACCAAGGCAAGACAGATCATTTGAGTTAAACGAACGATTTAACGTTTGATCAACTCGCACAGTTATCACAGTTTGACGTCACTACAGTGAGCAGATTAAGACAACTACTACAAAAATATTCATGTAAGGGACGTCAGCATGAACTGTATATATTACTTAAACAAAAAGCTGTCCTATTTTTATGCCCGGAAACAGAGGGTATTTCTTTAGAATTATGCCCTACCGCCAACCAAAAATGCTGGGACATATTTTTTCTAGTGCGGCGCGTCGCGGCAGCGTGACATTTTGTGCCCGCTGTATCTTTTGATATTGTCGGTAGAATTTTACCAAACTTGCAGTGACAACCACTAAGACAAGCCAAAGAACGTTTTTGTTTTGGTGACTTTGATCTCACTTTCAAGGTTAGAGAAGGTCTTAGACTCTTAAATATTTGGCGTCGGCGAATAATGTCTTGTAACTACATGTATTACATCTCGTGAACCATTTAATAGAGTATAATCAAACTTGCGTGGATATATCATCGCAACAAGCTTTAGAGCAGGCGACCTTCAACTCATTTTCAAGGTCACAGGAGAATTTAAATGTTTGAAATGTTCACTAAAAACGAATTATCTCTTGAGCCAGTTGCTCGATTGCCGCCACAACTGCATTGATATATTATTACAGAGGTAATCCCAAGGTTTAACTAGGTTTTGGTTCACGTGAGCTTTGTGCCCAGTGTGGTTTGTACATCGATAGGCACCAGAGAGTCAGGTTCACTGCCACTACTTACAGTCTAACTAATCAATGTTTTATTTGACCTCAAATTCGTGTTAGAGGTAAATCAGAAAAACATTTATACGCAGCTTTTCAATAATGTAAATATTTATAAATAATGTATATAGAATAACACGATATGTAAAAAATATGGTGTCTGTGAAGGGCAGGAGGAGCCGACCAAAAAAAAAAAAAAAAAAAAAAAACTAGGTTTTGGTATCTTGACCGCCTTATCAAGCCTTAGGGCCAATTCACAAATGTCGGATTGTCCCTGAAATCAAATATTTCCTGAACAAGTAGGAGCACTTTGACCAGACTAGCATGGGAAGTTTACTGTGACGGGTTTAAGAGATGATACATTTTTGGTGACCTTGACCTTATTTTAAGTCATAATTTTTATGTACGATATCTTTTGAACTAGTGGATGGCTTTACCTCAAACACGCATGGACCTGTTTGTATGTCTTGATGGCATTGACCCCATTATCAAAGTCAAAATCAACTTACAAATGTAACAGTTTCCCTCTGAAATATTTCTTGAACAGGTAGTAGTATATTGGTCAATCATGCATTGATATATACTCGAAAAAAAGATTAAAGGGTCAAACTTTTACCCTGCGATTTCTGGAACATTTCAATTTTTTGGTACAATAAATCATTTCTACCTTCCATTTTATTCATTTGGCAAGTTTTTATACACATAAAGTTTGAATCTAAAGCCTTTGCCTTGACCAAGTCCAGACTTCAATTTACACTTCCCTCAAAATCAAAGTGTTCAGAAGTCCATGGGGAACAAATTCACCAAAATTTTTGATTTCGCAAATTCATGAAAGTTTTGCAAATTTGCTCGATAGTCATCAAATTTAATCATTTTTAAGGTCAGCAAGCTGTAACAATTTTAAAACTCATAGCAATTTTAGAAGTTAAGCCCAACCAAACTGACACACTATCAATTCTCCATGGGAATTCAAACAACTTTTATTTCAGGGGTAGTTTTACTTCAAGCCTGGACTTGGTCAAGACAAAGGCTATATATTCAAACTGCATGTGTATAAAACTTGCAAAATGAACAAAATGGAAGGTAGAAATGATTTATTTTACCAAAAATTTGAAATGTTCCAGCAATCACAGTGTAAAAGTTTGACCCTTAAAATATTTTTTTTCGAGTATATTATTGTAACAGTTTATGAGATGACTATTTTTGATGGCATTGGCCTCATTTTGCAAGGTTATAGTATTGATGTATGATATCTTTTGATCCACTGGAAGGATTTTCCTCAAACTTCCATCCATATATCATTATGACTATCTTTAAAGCTAATAAGATTGTAGTGCATTTGACTTCATTTTCAAGGTTGCAGAAGCACCTAATATGTTTAATCTTAAAGACAGGGGTGGCACTATATAAGGGGGACTAACTTTCACAGTGTCATTCTGTCTCTTGGTCACATTGTGTCAACAACTCCAGTCAGTCAATAAAATCATAACTGTTAATACTGGTCCTGTGATTGGTTGACTAAATTTTCACATCTTTACCTGTATAGGTAAAATTGCTATGTGCTGGGAACCAGACCCTGGCATAAAAGTCCTGTCTTAAACTAACTAGAAACATATTTATTGAACCGAGTTGAGGAGGTGGGATTGCGCTTGTGGGAGACATCTGTTCTTCTGTGGTGATAAAAAGTCGACCCGTGCCTTATCATAGTTCAGATTATACATGTATTTTTTCATAGCACTCTATGTTACAGCCTCGCCTAAGTCGCTTGAATATAGGATTTGATAATTTTGTTATGGTTATTTGTTAACTAGCTTAAATATAGGATTTGATAATTTTGTTATGGTTATTTGTTAACTAGCTTATAATAGCATAAGAAAACAGAAAGTTCTTACACAGCTTGATTAATCTTTACTTTCAAGCACTTTGACAACAATATAGCAGCAGGATTCTACTTAAGTAACAGATACAACTGCTTATCAGCCATACAGATAAATAAACAGTTTAATGCTTGATCGGTCACCAGAATCTGGTTTAAATATAGTCTATTGTAAATACTATACATTCAACCATACAAGACAAACATTAGATTCAGAAAAAAGCCAGCAGGTTTATGTAAATCTGTCTCCTGCATCGGAGTCTGGACTTATAGTCTGTCGTCAAAAGTGATATTGCGATAGTGCTGACTATATATTATTTGGTCTTTTGGTGTCAAAAGTAGAGATCAACTGATTCTGGTGTTAGGTGGGTGGAGTGGGGGGAAGAGGGTAAAGTCAGTTGTTGTAACATTACATTAATGTACACGAACACACTCAATTAAACCGAGTCTGCTATATGTGTTTCTTTGATATGTGCCTTGCTTCCAGAGGACAGGTTGACGTCACTCCAGCAACAACAATTTCCATAGGCAGATGAAGACAATTGTTCCAAAGAGATTATTCAATAACTACCTTTGATATAACACGATTGGCTATTTATAGCAATGAACACAGCCACAAAAGTTAAACAACAGTTTTAGTTAAAATAGCTACTTTTGCCTTTAAATGCCTCATCAGAGACGCTAAGGACTGATCTTATAAGAGCATTCATAATCTGTAACAGATGGGAATAGAATATGGCTCACACTTACGCACGATAAAAAAATAAAATTAATAAATGAAACGAAAAATAAATCAAATTATGAATGGAAACACCATCTCAACAGTTAGACCATATTAAAACACGAAATACACTAAATACAGAAAAATAACACACTACGTTGAATTAAGTGTCCTTGCCCAGTGATAAAATGTCCCAAAATCGGCTAAAGTCGAAAAACACCTGCTCAATGTAAACTCTTTTTCCAAATGGAGTCTAAATGAATTCAGTGTCCCCAAAGTGAACTAGCACGATACTTTTTGCGGCCGCAACACGGCACATAGCACCAGCTACATGTGCACTGAGGCTGATTAATTTTCAAAATCATTTGATCTTTTAGAAAGATGGAGTGCATAAAGAAATGGAAAGGCAGATCTTTTTAATTGTGTCTGTTTATGAACAGTAATGGAACGTGCAACATCGGCCAAGTCCCCCACATAACATCGGCTTTAGCCGAACTCTAGTTTCATCAGGACTATAAATGAACTCAATGGTATCTAATGACTAGACATTTTTTCAATTTACTATATGACGAAGTACGGGGATATGTAAAACGACAGTCACACAACACTTAACACCACCTGCTGTGTTGTTTATTAGTGTTGCAAAGGTAGATCCATCGGAAGCAGAAATATAGAAAAAGAAACGGAAAAGGTTAACTCGGTTTCATTGAGTCTAAATGGCAACGCAGTAGGACAAAACAGATGAAATTAGGTCATGACTTACAGTCAACTCCCAATATTTCATACACTGATATCTCAAAATATCTTCTTATATCGAAGAACATATTTCCTACTTTTATTCACATTTCAACTTTTGTTATCTCAAACTACTGATATCTCAAAGTAACTTTTCTGGTATCTGAAAATTTACTTTGAGATATCAGAAGTTTTGGGCTGAAATTAGACTTCGAGATATCGAGAGTTGACTGAAGTTTCTAATTTCTAAACTCATTTTTAAAGATTTCTCCGAATGAGCCACAACTTGTGCATAAGTCTTATATCAGTCACTATTGATTCCGCGTAGGAAAATAATATGACTTAAATCAAGTACAAATAAAACAATAATGGACATTGAGTGGCATTTTGCAGTCGGCCAAAGCTTGCTGCAGACACATTTAGTTTTATCGGAGGTAGTTGCTGCATATAGGTATCCTTGTGTGATTCATCTGACACAATTTGTGGGCAAATCAGTCACATCATTTTCATACAGATGACTATCTGAATATTTATAGGCAAGTATAATCAGAGGCAAAATATAGTATAACTATCAATTGTGACTCCAGTGCATTTCATTAAGCCAGTGACAAATCTCTTCCGAAGCCAGTCTGCAGACTCCCGATGACTTGATTTCTGTCGGCCACTGAGATAGTAGTCGTGTAAATGAAAAAGCTTTGTGTTAAGAAATAAATTTCATTTGTCCGATGTTAACACAAGGGGTCACGTGAAAAGTAAGTGACGCCATAAGGGCGTTCATATTAACTTTGCACGGGACCCATTGTGTTTATACTTCTATGAACTTCGGAAAAATGAAATTTGATCATTTATAATTACATTTGATTTTCAAATGATTTTGAGCAACATTTCCAATTTGTAAGAGCAACATTTGTAAAATATATGACGAAAAGTTGCCAATAACCAATATGTTAGCCGGTTACGTTAAGCGGCCGCCGCCATGACTTGACATCCAATATAACGTTACAACGGCCAATGGCGTCTTTTGTTTATTTTTGACGTTGTGTACCAACCACGTCGCGTGACCGACTTTTTTTCATGGAAGCAACAAAATTGTATCATCCCAAAATAGTGAATGTGAAAAAGTGCAAATCAACATACACGTGTAGTATCGCTTGGTAAAACGTTTCAATCTGTAATTCTACTACACCACAATATTGTACGTCAGTAAAAAAATACCAATGCATATTTTCGGACCTGAGCAGTCAAAAATAAGAAAAATATGATCATTCAAACTGTCTATATTCCTTTGGCCTCTAAGTCTCGTCTTACCGTAATCGTTATAATAACCACACAATGCACTTAGGTTTTCAGATTTCTCTTACATTAATCTTTGGATTAAAAAATCTTTTCACTTTATGTGCATAATTTACACACAAACAGCGATTACAATATTACTAACAACAAACAATATGCAAAAAAATGTTCTAAATTCAGAAAAAACAACAACATTCAACATTAAAGGTATGGATTTTCTTTCGGGGGATTTTATCTATTATGTATAAACTCTGGCGAATCACTCACAAACTGAATAAAGCCCGAAAATCTCAATGCTGAATTCGGTTTTGCAAAAAAAAAAAAAAAAAAACAAAAAAAAAAAACGAAACAGCATTGTGTAAACGCTAATGAATTTGCCTAAAATGCTGATATTCGACGGCGTTTGAACATAGTGCCTGATTGGCCATTTAATCTACTACTCTTTTTCCAATATTTTAACATTTCGACATGTCAGTTTTTTTCTCCATTATTTTGCGAGCTGAAACATTAGCAGAACTAAGTCACCCTTGACTAGTTTTATACTGTTCGTGAAATACATTCTGAAGGAAGATCCTCTAGAAGGAAGGAAGGAACACATAAGCGAAAGGAAACTGACACTCGGTTAAAATGAGCCTGTAAATGTGCAGTAATGCAATGTTGCTGTAATGCCGACGCCCCTTACCACAAGCTTCGGAGGAGCTATATTTTCAAACTGACTCAAACGAACCCAATGATAGTAAAAGACCAGCAAATATATAATTTGCATTATAATGATGTTTGGAAATACCTTTTATGGCCATTCCGCCAATCTCCAGTTGTATAGTGGATAAAAACAAATGACAATCTGGGACTTCAAACTTAGGTTTCTAATAATAAACCCTACCATTCAGATTTTCAAAACCAGGCTTAGAGAAAAGATTAGTTTTAAACCACGGTTTTTAACATTTAAACAGACAGAAAGGGAAATACGTATGGCACATATTTTGAGAAAATATTTTGGCCATATTATTTAAATTGAGTGGAATGAGACATAGCTTAATTCAGATAAGGCTTCTGTATAAAGATTCGAACTTAGAATTGAACACTTATTATACTTTTTGGTTTGCTTTATCATTAGTACTATGCATCATTAGTGCTATGTATAAATACTGACGGTTAAACCTTTGGTCACAGCTCCAAAACGTTTGACCCGAATAGTCATCTCAATTTAACTGATTGGAAATAGAGTGGCTGAGTATAACTCAGTTCATACAACTGCACGACAAAGACAACTGGTGCCATAATAATCATAATACTCTCTTTTAGCTTAATGATGTGGACGAATCAGTCGACTATTGTAATTAGCCTATATTCTGAATGAGTTGATTTAACTTTTTGGCAATAGCTGAATTACAAACGTGGGAACGCCTGATCCGAACGTTTCCTTGGGGAAAGAAGGAAACAATTGGATCTGATTCTTCACAATTTGCTCAGCCGTGTTTGTCTTCATATTTAGATCAGTAACAGTAGCACGATTTAGATTAAAATTCTGCTGTCAACATCCTATTAATACCGGTCACAGCTTCTTTATGAATACAGAGCCTAGGGTTAAACGGTCAAATATCTCTATTTACATGAGAGCCAGTTATACTTTCCTTCTGAAGTTAATTATCTGCATGAGCTTGTCAACAATGATTTATGATCCCTTTGGTAGTACAGATGAGAACTTTCTTTTGAAGTTAGAAAACGTTTACTTTATGTGATATATACGAAATTGTAGTCCTTGATGAGAAAGATTACCCTAATACAAAACTGTTTTTTTTTTCTATTAGACATTTAGGCCGAATTCGTACATTGAAATTTTGAACTTTAGATACATTACCTACTAAAACATCATGTGACATTCGATGTAAGAATATGATAGCAGAATCATGATATTGTTGAACTACCGAGTGAGCGAAACACTCGCAAAGTAAGCCGTTGTTTGTAGAGCAAGATAACAAAAACGTATTAAGGTCTGCTCATAAACGTACAGGAAGAGAATAATTGAAAATGGTTGGAGCTTTGTTTAATATACTTCTGTTTAATGTTACTGACCACCGCTATAATTATTCTTCGTGATATTCAATTAAAGTCTACAAATAAGCTTTCCCGTATTATAATATAATTAAAGGAAGCTTTGCAGCGCATAATCCACTGTACATTTTTTATCATGATACTATGACATTATCCTTTATCGTACATGTATCCAGTGCTACTTTTCTTAAGTTCAGGACTTTTATTTCCCGTATATTTAGATGTATGACTAATATATAAAGTCAAAATCGGTAAAATCAGGTTTCAAGTTACAGTAAGCAGAACATTTTCTGGTTTGTGGCCTGCAAATTTATTTTTTCCTTACCATTTCTCTCTCTCGCTCTCTCTCTCTCTTGAAGAAATAAATTGCATCACACGGTAAAAAGATGTTTTGAAATGCCTATTTGATGGAAAGCTTATGCTGGATAACATTCTAAGGACAGCCTTATCTTGGTCTATTCCTTCGGGCTACTTATAGCATAGGTAACAATGTTAATATTGGAAGGCATTAGAGTAAAATTAACGTTTAAATAATAGATTCCGTAGATATATGATAATACTTTGGGGTTTAATTATACCCCGACACAAAAGTGTGCCGGGGACATTATGATATACCTTTTTGCGTCCGTCCGTCCGTCCGTCCGTCTGTATATCTGTTTGTCCGTCCTTGCTCACCATTTCCGATCGATAACTTGAGTATTTATTTTATTCACGGAATTTTGTTCAAATTTTGCATACATATTATTATCACCGATGATAATGGGATTGTCAATGGGAAAAATCCGTCCATTTTTAAAAGAGTTACTGCCCTTGTTCATATTGGAAAAATAGTTTCTGGATATTCCTTTACTGTTTATAATGTCTAAATGAAACTTCACAGATATATTGAACATCAAAGGTTACATATTGTGATTAAGGACCGTCACTCTGACCTTTCCAGTTTGTGAGGTATCCGTCCCTGACAGGTCTGAAAAATGGTTTTCGACCTGTAGGTCCTTTACTATAAGTAATATCTAAATGGAACTTCATAGATATGTTGAACGTCAAAGGTTACATATTGTGATAAGGACCGTCACTCAGACATTTCCAGTTTGTGAGTTATCCGCCCTTGACAGGTCTGAAAAATGTTTTTTGACCTGTAGGTCCTTTACTATAAGAAATATCTGAATGAAACTTCACAGATATGTTGAACATCAAAGGTCACATATTGTGACTACATGTAAGAACTGCTACTCTGACCTTTCCAGTTCGTGAGTTATCTACCCTTGATTGATCTGAAAAACGGTTTTTGACCTGGTGTTCCTTTACTATATGGAATCCTATTTGTGAGTTACCCGCCCTTGATAGGTCTGAAAAATGGTTTTTTACATGTAGTTCCTCTGCTATATGGAACATCTAAATGAAACTTCACATATATCTTGAACGTCAAAGGTTACATGTCGTGACTAAGAACTGTCACTCTGACCTTTCCAGTTCGTGAGTTTTCCGCCTTTGACATGTGTGAAAATGGTTTTTGACCTGTAGTTCCTTTACTATAAGATACATCTGAATGAAACTTCACAGATATGTTGAACATCAAAGGTTACATATTGTGACTAAGAACCGCCACTCTTACTTTACCTTTTCCAGTTCGTGAGTTATCTGTCCTTGATTGATCTGAAAAATGGTTAATGACCTGTTGTTTCTTTCCTGTATGGAATATCTAAATGGTACTTCAAAGATACGTTTTACATCAAAGCTAACATATTGTGAACGAGCACGGTCACTCTGACCTTTCCAGTTCATGAGTTATTTACCTATTATAGTTCCCATTCTATATGGAATGTCTAAATGAATATTTGTTTAACACCATAGAATAAAAATCGGAGTTTTTCAGCTCAAAGAAATGCTTTACTGCCTGATCTGAGCTACACTGGTCAGAATGCCACGCATTGTTAGAAATCTCACAAGACTGCTCATGTGTGAGTGGTTTATATTAATATCTATTTACAGTAAGGACATCATATCTCTGTCTATCCCATTTCTGTGGCTATCTAGCTATTATATACTCAAAAAAATAAGGTACGATGTCCAGCAGTGGCGGGGTATCATGCATTGCCTGCGGTGCTTTTGTTTCTAAATAATTTGGGATCGAATAGGAAGATTTTTTTCCCATTTCTGTAAAGGATATTAAGTCGGTAGTAAACTTCAATGTAAATTGTAACATTTGTTAGAGTCTGGTTACAGTGAAATGCAGTATGTCTTACTCCTGCCTTTTGGACGACGGGGCCAAAAAATAATAAAAAAACATAAGTTCCTTGAATGCTGTGGTTCATTATGTTTCAAGAAGGCAACACCCATATAAACTCATAATTGAAGGCATGATGGATGATTTGTCGGTTTGACTTTTTTTCAACAGTATTTCAGAGTATTTCATTCATATAAGACAAAGGGAGGGTGACAATAAAGAGCTCTGTGCGATCGGATAAAATTGGACGCAAACCCGCAACCCATTTATCTGAAGTCAGGTGCGCTCACCACTGGGCTACACAGCTGCTTCATTATTGAAAATACTGTGTCAGTAATTAATAGCATGCTACCTTTTCATTCCAAGGTTGATCGTAAATGGTAGCATAGTCATTTTGTTGTTTATTGCACCTATAATATACTTGAAGCCAGTAAAATGCAACTTTCTGAGTTTGGCCCGCGTAGGGATTTATGACAGAAACGCTTCTGTATCAAATAAACCAGGGTGTTTATCACAATAGTTTTCAACAGCAATATTGTCGGAATGCTGACAACGGTCAAATTTAGGAGGACTGCATTTGTATCTAAAAGGGACTTAACTCCGATTTTTTTATTGATGCTAAAGCGAAATTGACGTTTAATGAATGCTTCCATGTCACGTTTACACTGGCTCGTTTCGGCTAAATTTCTCGATGTTTTCAATAACGGTTCAAAGTCTCTGCACGCATGTTGTTTTCTTTAAAATTCCAGGACTACCGCCCGCGTAAATGCCGACCTGAGTTTGCGACTTCAAACCTGAAGTGCTTCTAAAGGGATCGAGTTTTGGACGAATCCTGATACTAATGTAAAGTGTTTGGCAAGATTTCATGTATCTTTTTCTCAAAAGCCTATTATTCGGGCCTTAGATGCAATGTTACAAGATTCTCAAAATGTGTGAAAATTTTACGAAAAATTTATTTAATGTCAAAATCTTTAAAACCGCACCCGCAGTATAATTTTATAGTCCTTGAGATGACCCAGCTAAAGTTTCGTTTGGCTGCACCCCAGAAGGGACAAAGGTTTTACGATATCATTTTAAAGGTATGAATGTAAGCTTTCAGAATCAGCTTGTTTTCCACTTGTGGAGGTGTCCGTTTGGGTTGTAGATACGTTTTTGTAAAGGTACCCCCCCCGTCACCTTTTTGTCGTCAATATAACTGAAATGCCAATATCTACATGTTGTAAATACTGATCAGAGCCCATTTCATGTATGTATAGAGCTGGTAGCAGACTCCCTTCTCTAAAGTGGAGCTCTAGTAAGTAGTATTTGCAGAAAGTCCCGTCACAATGGTGTTGACTAACATCTGTTAACCCTCTGACTGCTTGGCTTAAGCCTGTGCCTGTACATTACATATGTTACTTGTGAATATTTCCATATTATTAAGGTATAGCCGCTTAATCAGTTTGTTATGTTTCCTGCTAGTATTTGCTCATTGCGCTTTCTTAAGGAATTGGAAAAATAACAATCTGCTTGATTTCTTTTGTGATGGAGGTCACGTAAATAAGAATGTTTAATATTATTCCATTCCAGTAAACTAATCAACGTTCCTAAATATTTTCAAAACCTCTCATATTATATTCTGACCAATTTTATTAACTGTAATTGCTTAAGACTTGTTGACACGTTTACAATTCAGGTTTACGGTGACACTGTGTGTGTTTTATACGTGACAAAATTAAAATAATCCAATCTTATACCGATTGTAACTTGGACAAATTCTGAACACAATCAGTTTTGTTGTAGTGTTCTAGATTATTGCTGTATAAATCATTAAATTTACTGTTGTACTTTCCCAACTCAGCATGCTTGCTGTCTTTCTTTTGGCACTAGTTACATGATAGTTAGTCTTAAAACAAACCAACGACATTACATAAGTCTTAAAGCAAACCAAATACATTACATAAAGTCACTGTAGTTGTAGGTCAGCATTTTTCATGTACGAATCAAATCAAATGACAAACAGTAAGCAGTTGGTCTAGTAAGGAAACTGTCTCATCAGCTTTGTGCATGAATTTTTCATGTAGCAATGCCTAGTGTCACTGGTAATCTGCAATACATGTACAAATTGTTATAGTGATTATAAAAATGATTTGGATTTACAGAGCATGCAAAGAGAAATACTGTTGAAAAGAGAAATGCAAACTGACAATAAAAGTTTTTTTTTCTTTTTGACTAAATAATATTTAACATTTTCTTGTTGAGCTCGTTTGTTTTGTTAAGATTATAGGGACAGTTTACGTTACGAAGGAAAATGTTCTTGCTAAACTGAAGATAAAATCGGATAATAATAACATTATGTCAAAGATTATATTGAATTGTCTATTTATGTTCCTAACGATGATGTCTCAGTTCAGCAGGACTTTTGGTGTATAATATTAGAAACATGAAATTGAAATTACTGTACTAGTGATGCGAGGAGATGAGTAATTTGCTAGAGTTGGGCTCGAGAAATATTGCCCTTTATGATTGTCTTAATTCCCGGAATACTACTTTTGCTTTTTCTCGTGTAACAAATACTTTTCAACAGTACTTTAAAGAGTTGCAAAAGCATGGAACCTTATGTTCTTTTAATTGACAATTTTTTTTTTAATTATTTTTTTTTTTCAAGTTGAAGTGTCAGTAGTAGGATTAGTTTAAATGGTTCAATCTATGTGTATTTGCAAATGAAAAAGGACAGAAAATATTGATTTAGGACAATGATGAGGGCTTTATTGGTCAAGCTAATTTGTCTGTTTCTCCTATAATGTTTTGCAGCATGATAAGAGAAGAAAAGGCAGCAAAACACAACGGGTAACGTTTATAACCATTTTGTCGAGCAATTCACTGATACATCCCACCAAATGTGTAGTAATATGACATTTTGAGTAAGCCTTAAACAAATAATATAGGCAATTTCAGGGATTAATACAAAAAGTTATTTTTATTATCTCGCCTTAAACAGCCTAGTTTGTTGAAATCATTTTAGGGTGAATTATTTATAAAGTCCTACCACTTATCAACAGCATCCTTTGCCAGACATAACAAATTAAGATATACAACATTTTGGCTGTATCCAAACAAATAATAAAGCAATATATGTATTGAAAGTTTTTTTAATGTTATCAGTCTTTCATTAAAGTTTATGCACTGCTAAAAGCATAACGGAATAAGCAAAGGGCATGATAATAACCTGGTCAGGAAAAAAATGGTAATATGATGGTGATAAATAGAGCTTGGGAACAGATGGATAATGGGAAACTCTAAGTTTTGTTCTAAGCTTCAAAGTTTAAGGCCTCAAATCTAAATGATTTGCTATTGGTTGGGTAAATGTTAGTAATATGCTGCTGTATTAATGACGAGGGCTATACGAACAGGTAACGTCGATTACAGCTCAGAAGGTTAACATTTTACAACAGTTAAATGCGCACCTATAAACATACTTGCTGAATCTGATTTAAATGTTTGTTTTAAATGCTTGTTTTAGTATTGTTGCTATAGTGGTAAATTTGTAAAGGAGTAAGAGCAAACTACTTCATCTTTAAAGACCCCCATGTGTCTTGTTAAGATGTTTCAACTATTCAAGATCTAATTATGATACATGTATTTGAATTTGAGTTCTTAAGTATATATACGGACGACAACCAACCAATCTTAAGTATATAATGAAGCACTGAAAGGTAGATTGTGGGCCGCAAATGACCCTTTACACATAATTTTACACATTTTATCCTGGGACCATTGAAGCTAAATTAAATTATGTATAGACTACAACTACGTTACTCAACGTTACTGCTAGACGTCCATTTAAAATCCGTCTAACTCAGATTATCATAATTTGAAGACATATAAAATTCGTAGCTCGATAAAGTGACGTCTGTGTTGGGCAACTTAAGAATGAAGAAACACTTTCGACAATTTGAACTTTCATCTGTGTCTAACAGTCATTCGTCGAATTTGTATGAATTCTTACAAAATAAATTTCATTCTCGATTCAGCTGATTTGCAAGTGCTACATAACTCTCATTTAAACGGTGTCAGTCAGTTCTGTCGATAAGGCATGATTTGAAAATGCATGATAGTATATGTTCAATGAGAATCTAAACTATACACTTTAAATTATAAGTTATCAAGATCCTGGTTGTTTTATTGTATTTGTGTCGTTGTTATCTACGTTACACATTTTATATGATTACTTTTGCTTTTAAAAGCATTATATTGCTTTATGTATTAAAATAAATGCAATATATAACAGGACTGAATAATGTTTTCTGCCTCTCATGACTCGGTTAGTTGGTTGGTTGGTTTTGGTTTAAAGACTCTTTGAGACAGTATTTCAGTCTATATTGAACTGCCTCTAAAAAGAGAGGGAGAAAGAAAAGGGATGATGGACAAGAGAAAATATATGCGAAACCCCCCACCTGCATTTACTGGAAGCACAGTAGGCCATTGTCCTACAGTAATCCAAATTTATAGGACACACCGGCATTGAAATTAATCCCAGCTCCATCGCCCGACCAACCCTTAAAATTTGTGGGCTAGGCGTGTAATATAGCTAGGCATGTGATATACTTTATACAAATAAAATGAAACAACTTAAACGACTTTTGTTACTATCCTGTAAACAAGTGTTCTTTACTGTAGAAACAATGTAATTACAAAACGGTGTTTTCTTTTTAAGTTTTGTCCACCATGGGGAGGATAAAGACATTCACTACCATCTATACCTATAAAACTGATGAGTATTGATCAGCGTCATGTCTACGCCCAGTAGCAAAGATAGATCACAAATGCTGAAATAGCAAACAAAATTAAGTACACCATGCTGAAAGCTAATATAAACATGTATAGAAAAATAAAACTAACATCTTGGATAATCTTTAAATGTGTTTGCCATAAAATGCATTTTCAGTGGCTGCCATTTTGAATTTCAAGATGGCCGCCATGAACAAACTTTTCTAGCTTTGTATCCACGTTTAAAATGCTTACAACAGCTTTGATTATCATTGTGCCAAACTTCATGCTTTTATCAAATAAATGTACAATGTTTACATATATCTTCCCTGGTATGGTATAAATTTTATGGTTGACAAACTCGCTTATGCTGGCAAGAGGGTGGGTCTGTTCTAACTTGTCTAAAATGCAAACGGACACATGTACAAGCGGAAGACAAACAGAATCGAAATTTGCACATTATAAGCTTTCAAATGAGACAAAGAAACCTTTGTCCCTCTCTGGGTGCAGCCAAACTGATTTTTAAGCGACTTTTTGATTTCCATATTAAGGACTATTAGTTTTTGCGTTGTTTTTCAATTTCAGGCATCATACTAAAGATATTTTCAATAAAATTAGACTGAATCTTAATTTCCTGAATACTTGAAATTGAAATCTGTTGCTTTTAACATTTTTCTCACAATTTTATCTCAGACAAATCGACCTTAGCTAAACTGTTGCTAAAACCTTGCCGGACGAAATGCAAATTGAATGAAGTATATTACAGCCTTGTGGCATTTTTAATCTGAATAAATGACAAGTAAAATGTTGCGTTTTTAATGGTTTCAAGCATATACACAAAAAAGTTATATAACATGTGAAGAAAATTTATTGTTCAGCGAAGATAATAGTCAGGTGTCCGCAGTGACCTAGAGTTAGATTTGTATGACACTGACTTTATTTGCAAGGACACAGGAAGACTTTGAGTGTTAAACTTAACTTGATGATACAATATCTCTTAAACCTGAAGACTTCTAAGAATATATAACTCTATGGCAAGCTAAAGAACTTTATATGATATTTTGCCTTCACTCCAGTTTCAATGTCACAGACGTGTTCTTAAAATGAAATTATTTTTTTCAACCAGTGGACCAAACTTCAAACGATTATCGCTCGGACGTTAAAGAGTTAATTAGATTTTGGAAACCTTGATTCCATTTTCAATGTGAAAGGAGGATTTCCCGTAAAACCCACGACACCTCTTTAATCTATAAGTGAAATTTTCATAAAGCCTGGAAGTGTTTATTTTAGAGACAAGTCAAGGATCTGATTAAGTACCTGTGGCATTCGTTTCAGTTAAAATAAGTCACAGGAGGACTTTGCTGTAACGTTTCCTTCAGTCGACATATTAACTTAGCAACATTTAGAAGAAATGAAACTGCTGGGATTACGCAGGTGGAATCATCTGGTCTTGTATTGTTATCCATTTTGCAAAAGACTACTTGTTGTATCTTGGTTTTATTCAGCATTGAATCATTTTCTAATCCGAGTCGAACTGTATTGAATTCAGAAAAAAATGTGCATTAAACGTTAAATACCAGAGGACCATTGGTCTTGTCGCTCACCTGAATTTACTGCTTATGGCATTATTTCGTCAAAATATCTGCAGTGACATAACAAAAATGCAAGTATTTAATTTTCCGATTTAAAGTCAATGGCAACTAGCTACCAAACTGCTGGAAAATGCCATGAGAAACAGTATTTTACAGAAGCTAGTACCAAGGCCCTTTTTAAATTTTACGCTTCACCGACCACACAGTTCTTGAAGAAATGAGTTTTGAAAAGTTTCGTATTTTTAACCATTAGGTTGCAATGGCAACCAGACAAATTGTGCAATTTGCATAAATTTCATGTGGTTGGTAGAGGACTACTCGAGAAACATTTCTAAAAAAATGTCAAAATATCTCCACTGGGCATAGCAATAAATGCATATTTTCAATTTTCCTAATATAAGTCAGTGGCAAACAAACTGCTGGAGAAGCTGCCATGAAAAACATAGCAATTGCCATGAAAAACAGAAGTTCTATAGAGGTAAGTACTAAGATCCTTTCTATAAAGTTTAAACTCTATCGGCCCCATTGTTTATGAGATGATTTTTTTGTCTAATTCTCACCATTCGGTTGCCATGGCAAACAGCCAAATTGTGCAATTGACCTTAATATATGTGGCTGGTGAATGAGTCATACATCAAAGGAACATTTTGTAAACGTTTTGTTAATATATCTGCAGTGACATAGCAATAAATGCAAATTTTCAATTTTCCCATTGTAAGTCAATGGCAAATTTCAGTTCCCATAGCAACCAAACTGCTGGAGCAATTGCCACGAAAAGAAGTTGTTTATAGATGCTAGTATATAGAAGCTAGTACTAAGATCATATGTGTATAGTTCGAGCTTTAGCGGCCACATAGTTTTTGAGATGATGATTTTATGAATTTTTTTTCACAGTTCTTGAGGAAATGAGTTTTGAAAAGTTTTCTATTTTTAACAATTCGGTTGCCATGGCAACCAACCAAATTGTGCAGTTTGCATAAATTCCATGTAGTTGATAGAGGATTACTCTAGAAACGTTTCTGTAAAAGTTTTGTCAAAACATCTGAAGTGAAATAGCAATAAATGCAAATTTTCAATTTTCCCCATAAAAGTTAATAGAAACTTTAAGTTGCCATGGCAACAAAAGTTCTAATGTGATTTCAATAAACAAAAAGTAATATTGCCCCCCCCCCCCCCTGCCTATAAATGCTACATTTAAAATTTGGTAAAAATGGGCCCTGTAGTTTCAGAGGAGATGTCGTTTGAAAATATTGACAGACGGACGACGGATGACGGATGTCTGCCTTCGGCTCAGGTACAAAATATTCATCGTAGGAACTGATATTGTTTAAATACATAAAGAAAGGAGAAAAGTGAACAAACTATAACAAATAAGATATGTACGTAATTAATGTTACAGTAATGAAAATTAAGGCAGCCAGTTCTCTCGGCAAATTGAGACTCTAAAAACCAAGGTCTCATATAAGATAAAGAAACTTAAGAGCCCATCTTTAGCAAAACGGTAGACATATATCATGTAATCAGTTTAGAGGGTCATGAGACTATGCCATTTACCAAATGCGACGGAAACCGTCTGTGCTGCGTTATTCAATTTAATTATTGCTGAAAACGAAGAAACCTAATTGGGTGTCTCATTATTTTGCGCGAAAAAACAAAATATATGAAATATCAATCAGACAAGGCCAGACAGTCTTAATATTGAAAGAAGCAAAAAAGGTTATCGATACAGGACAGTGCATATAGAGGTCTTAGTTAAAAGATTTTCACGTTCTGTGTTGGCTATCGCATGCATGGGAGATGTATTATACTAAACGAAAGACCCAATTGATAAATTTCTTGAGACCATTTTATATGAATAAAGTAAGCAACAACAGTAGTTTGATAATACAAGCAACCACAAAGTTTTAGAATCCTCGTTAATGCCTACACGATGCGACGGTGGTCATAGCTTATTTTATAAAAAAAAAATATATTTTTTCTGTGGTTTGTTTAAAAGAGTAAAGTACAGTTGAGCTTCAGCTATTGCAAGGGTCTTCACATGTACTGACAGGAAGAAATCCCAAATATAAAATATTGCATTGTCGCATTTGTCAGTTTTCATTATTTTATGCGCATTTGATAATAGAATGAGACAATGGAAGAAACCATATAAATACAAAATATGTCCTATACTAACTGAGTCGTTGAATACTGCAAAGTGATCTAACGGTTTTATGTGGCCAATTTCGTTAACTTTTCATTTGCAGTATTAACATACACCTTGTCTTTACTCTTCCGATTATAGACACGCTTATGTGAACGTAGATGGATGGATGACTTGCAATTTAACGTCCTTTTCAACCGTATTTCAGTCATATCAGGACGATGGGACGTTGATAATGAAAGGCTGTGTGCAATGGAACCTCGTTCACGGTAGGAAATATTCTCGCCTCAAGCGGGGCACGAACCCGGTCCGCTAGATCAGTAGGCCAGAGAGATTGAAAAATGAACAATACAGGAAAGTAAAAAAGAAAGCACGTGTTTTTAATTACTCCCGCCTCACCTTATAGTGGAGCAAATATGTTGGGCTATCTTTCAAGGGGGTGGTCTACGGAGTGTAACATTTGTTTTTGTATATCAAAATGATTGCCTGGGTCTGTAGTTATCAAATTTAGCGTTTGCCACTTTGGCAAACCTTGCATAACTCTGCAGTGGCCAGTTATGTACGTTACCCTGTTAGATTTTAAATATCAAACATATTTATTGAAGTCAATAAGAAATGTATTCAAACAATATAAATGTATCAAATATTAATATTTTCTGCAAGAATGATTAATATGCTATAAACAAGGCTGCTTAGAAAACAATTCATAGCTTCTGCGCTGTTGTTTTTGTTAAAATATATTATGTACCCCTCGAAAATTTAAAATGTAACTGAGGTTGTTGCATTTACAAACAATTTTGATAAAATAGCCCAAACTGTTTCAGTTTTCTAATTGTCCCGTTTAACACCTTTCTAACAAAACAAATTTGAGATCTCTAGCTTCTATACTTTGTCAAATACATACTGTTGAAAATGATTACACCGATTCCCTGTTGGAGGCTGCAAAGTCATTTTCTCACAATTGTTCGTACGAAAGATGGCTAATAAGTTATTCAAACTGACAAATTGGCCCTGTTACAATAAGATCTTGTAATATATGATATAAGACAACAGTTCACATTTCTGTTTTGACCTTACAATACATATTTGAACCATAGTAACGTACTTTACAGATTAAAATGTACGAGTAAAGCATTGATCATTCCCACCACGAATATACCTTTCTGAAATTCTGACTTTTAAACAACACAGTTGTGATGACAATAGTTGTTATTTATTGTAAAATGAGAGTTTAATCGCCTACTTAGACAGAAAACAGTGTTATTTACATGACTTGCAAAGCTGAGATTGTCCTGATGTTCAAATGAAGCAATTGTGAATTAATCTGTACATGGAATATATATATAGTTTTATAGATAGATAGCCGACATTACTTTCAAACAAAACCAAAAGTGTCAAACTAGCTAATCATAACTTACAGTGTTGTACTCAGAAAGGTAACGTTAATAACCTCTATTTCCAAACAGTCTCTGAGATTAAATAATACTACTTTTAAATATGCGTAAGCTTTATTATCCTGAGCTGAAATAAAACATTTTAAAGGCACATTACTCATTAGACTGGTGTAAGGCTCCCCAATGTAACTCATTATTGATAGCTCAAAGCCGGAGCATCAGTTGTGGTGTATCGATGTTATAGTTTATGTTGTCCTCTTATCTGTAATCTTCAAAAAATCAGTTTATTTCATTGGCATATTTGCCATCATTCTGCCATATATAGTATATATAGAAAAAGACAGAAACGGGTGAAAATAGGCGATTGTGTGACTAATTATGTTTAGTTAAGGCTAGCTTTGTGATCATTTGCATGGAATGGGTTGGATGTTTATTTGGCTAGTATCGTCTGTCTACTTGTCTTATAACTTTATGCTCTATTTTCAATTTGATATCGCGAGTGGATGGTTTCACAGCAAGAATCAATCCCTGACTGCTGCCCCTTTACACTTCTTTCTCTGTTTTGACGTTTTCCTATTAAAAGCAATATATAAAACCGACGGTTATTTTTTTGTTGTTGCCTAAAAGCAAACATTTTCAACAAAGTAACGTAAATTACCGAGTAAAAAAGTATGAGTTATTTTATTCTACTGGAGCAAGTGTAAAGTTCCGTGTGCTTGCCTTGAAAAGTTCCATCGTACCTCATCTTATTGAAAATTATGTTTGGGATAATCTAGGCTCATTCTGAGTCAGTTTGAAAAAAAAAAATTAAGCTGAAGCTGGTGCTAGTGGGCATTTGCATTGTTTCAAGATTATATTGCTGGGCACACACACAATCAGCTTAACCAAGGTTGCTAATTTTGTTTTCTTTAATGCATTCCTTGTTTCTAAAGAATCTTCCTTCAGACCTTTGTTAAGCTTTTGTCATTCCACCAGACTTTAAGGTGAATGGATATTGTATGAAATGAAATAGCTATGACTTTCTTGGCCTTCCTGTCTAACGGGGGTAACTGTTTTACTTTGAAATCATCATCAAATGACATTTAATGCGAGTGAATGATAGTTCACTAACTTCGACTCCTTGGTTAGGTGGTCAAAAGGTAACGTATACAGCGTACAGCAGTAAACAAGTTGTCAGATTACCCTTTTACTGTTGAGAAGTTTTCATATTGATGCAAGAGTAACAAGGTGCAGAAAGTAACCGCCCTCAAGCATAACGCAAATGTTGAAAGCAAGCATTGAGATGCGAAAGGTTAACCTAACAGCAGTATGGCCATACATCTCTGAAGGGATTTAAATATTTGATACACTTGTTTTAAATAATTATAGTCCCAAAGAAAGGGCTAAGACAGTAACATAATTACCCACAAAATTTTTCTATATATTGCATAGTTTGTATTAGTATAATGTCTGTTTTTGATGTTTTACTTAAAGGCGGTTATTATCTGCACCTGGTAGCCCGAGCATCAATATGAAACTTGTTTACAGTAAAAGGGTCCGTCCCAAGAACTGATAAATTTTTAATGCTACATCTTACTGCATCTCATCAAACAGATGATGTCATAAAGAATCATAATTCTAATCTGACAGATTATTTACATTCGAATGTTGTATACGTTACCGTTTAAATACTAAAACAAGGACTCAAAGTAAGTTAATCATAATTGACTCAATTAAAAGGTCATTTTGATAATGATTTTAAAATAGTAACAATACGTCATAATCAGATTATCCATGTCAGATCTTGAAAGGAATCAATTAACCGAGTCGGCTATGTTCTTTCTCCTGTGTGTTCCTTGCTTCCACATGGTCTTCTAGTCTATTTTGGAAATAATACTGTATAATTGTGAATGGACACACCTCAGTGTTTCACTACAATTTGTTTTGCTCCCGTAGCTGCTCCCTTTTTAATAATTGTGAAAGGACACACCTCAGTGTTTCACTACAATTTGTTTTGCTCCCGTAGCTGCTCCCTTTTTACTTCTGTGGATGATATAACCCTTCCAAAAATTGTCTACTCATAAAGGAAACACTTTTCTCCTACAGTAGCCAATTCTTTCCTTTTAGAGTTTACATGTACTCCCACAAAGATAAAGACTAAAGTAAAATTTGCAGAATTATTTCACGTAATAGTGTATCCAGGCACCTTAAACTCTTGGACTGATAATTTAAATTAAGAAAGAAAGATTTCCTGGAAACAAGGAATGGATCAAAAAATAAATAAATAAATAAATAAAAAGAAAATAAATAAAACAAAACAACAACATCGGTTTAAATAAGTTTATGCCCAGGAATGTAATGTTGCAGCACTTCCAATGCAATCTAGCACCGGCTTCAGCAAAATCCTTTTTTTTCAAGTCGACTCAGAATGAGTCCAGATTATCCCAAATGACCAGATAATACTTAATTTCCATTTAACAGAAGTACAAGGAAGCGTTTTACGGTGGCCACATGACAATTTACACTAGGTGGACTAAAATAACTCTTACTTTTTAACCTGTTATATACGTTACTTTTGTTCACATATATGCTGTAGAGCCAAAATATTTTAACTACAGTTTTATATATTGCTTTATAGAAAACGGTCAAAACTGGTAAACGATGTAAAAGGTCTCCGATCAGGAATTGATTCAACTAGTGCCACGATTCTCCCACAACACCAAACTGAAAATAGTAACATAAATTAAGACATGTACTCAAGCGGAAAATAACGGGTGGCCAAATAGAAATCAAGTCCATTCCATGCAGATGACCACAAAACTAGCCTATATCAAACATACTTTGCAACACAAATTGTCTATTTTCACCAATTTTCTTTTGTTTCTATATACCTCAGACGGACGGCCAATAAACAGACAAAACAAATCAATTTTTGAAGGCTACTGGTAAGTGAACAACACAAACTATAACATCAGTAGACGAATACTGGTGCACCGCCGTGGAAATGTCACTGATAAATTACATGTGATGGGTTTAAACCAGTCGAACCTGCAGTTTTGAAAATATTCTAAGTCAAACTAATAAGGCTTAGGCACATTTGGCTGTAGCAACAGTTAATCTCAGGGATTGTTTTCAAATAACGGTTACAAATGTTACCATTTTGAATACGAAACTGTAGGTTATGATCAGTTATTCTGCTATAATGGATGTTTTAAACGTGTTTCGGGTATAAATGGAAAAACATAATAATGTTCTATGTACAGGTTAACTCAAGAAGGCTTATTTCTAATTGTAGGACAATCTCACCGTCGCATGTCATGTAAACAACGCTCATCTGTTTGCTGCCCAAGTAGCCAACTTTACGACGCAAAAATTTTATTTAACGATAAATACACATAGTTATCACAACTGGGTTGTTTAAAGGTCAGAATTTCAAAAGAGTGTTTTCCTGGCCGGAATGATTGACCCTTTACGCAAACATTAACAGTCTGTTAAGTATGTTACTTTGCTTAGAATATGTGTTGTAAGGTCAAAAATATTTTTAAACATTTGCTTTATATCATATTTAACATGATCTTATTGCAAAGGACCCAATTTGTCAATTTTAAATAGTTTGAAATAGCTTATTAGCCACCTTTTGCACGAATAATTGTGTGAAAATGACTTTTCAGCCTCCATTAGGGAATAGGTGTTACCATGTTCTACAGTACATGGGCGACAAAGTATAAAAGCTAGAGGTCTCAAATTTGTCTTGCTAGAAACGTATTGAAAATTGCTAGTTGGACAATTAGAACAACTGAACAGTTTCGGCTATTTTGTCACAAAATTTTCGTAAAATGCAACGATTTAAGTTAGTATTTTAAATTTTCAAGGGCTACATTATATATTATCACGAAAATAACAGCATAAACGTTCTAAATTGTTTCCAAAGTAGGCTTAACTTATAGTACATTCATTATTCCTTCCAAAAATATGGACATTTGATACATTTATAATGTTTAAGCATACTTCCTATTGACTTCAATAAATATTTTTGATATTCAAAATTTAATGGAGTAACGTAAATAACTAGCCACTACAGAGTTATGCAAGGTTTGCCAAGGTGGCAAACGCTGAATTCTAAAACTACAGTCCAAGGCGATCATTTTGATATATGAAAACAAATGTTACACTCCGTAGACCACTATCTCCCTTTTCTAGGCCACTTTCGCAATCATATTTGCTCCACTATTAAGGTCACTACCGATACCAATACCGGTAACCCTTGCAAGACTTAATTATATTTTGTTTTATACTGACAGTATCTATTATCCTATTTAACTGAAAATTTCACAGATACAATAGCTTGATGCGACAAACACAAAAGAACAATAATTGAAAACATATTATTCTTGGCATGACTGACCGCCAATGATTAATATTCTACCATTGTTTTGTAAAGGGAAGAAAGTGCTGAAATTAGTAATTGAAAAAGTTTTGATCCATTCTTATTAATGTTAGAATCGTTAGAGTTTTTCTTTACTGGTAAATTCGGGTAGATACAAATATTAATTTAATTCGGTTTCTCCGTTGCGAATTGATATTTTGTGATGTGCCCTCCAGTATCATGTGTTCATCAGCGATAATTCACGGGTAAGGAAAAATTATTTCTGGATTATCATAATATGCCTGTATATAGCAGAAAGCAATACTATGTGAAAATTTATTTATAGTAACAGTATATTATTTACACTTGATGATGATAGCGGAACGAAGAACGATTGGTACGTTGGCAGCATTATTTTGATATTTAAGCTGAAGCTTCACAAAATGAAAGGTTTTACACTATTCGCAGATGAAAGTAGTTCAAGTTACATAATGCATGAACAATCACATTTAACATGAATGTCAATCAAAATTCGTGACGACGTAATAACCGTCTGTAATTCATACTTTAAAGCTTAGAAGTTCAAGACGTATATCAGACGCTTAAACTAATTTTGAAAACGGTTTAGCATGTTATATTGATCACTGATTAGCCGAATACATGTAGCTACAGGAAATCAGCAATATGTTTTCTGGTATTGTATCCTTTGCTTGTCGATTTTAAAGTTCGTACAATGTGTTATTACGGAAATCGAATTATTGAGTCTAGACAATGTTAATCACTAAAGGTGAATGTACCACCTCCATGCTGTTTTCGTGATTCTGCAAAAAGGAAAGAATTTATGCGTTTTTCCGTTCCGTTCTGGAAGAGTATTCTCCTCCATTCCTGCAGAAAGCGCAAATTCGTTTTTTTCTTACAACAGGAAACGGAAATTCTTTCCGAAAAGAGAAGTTTCTATACAAAGGAAGGCAGAGTCATCGAGGCCAAGATTTATCTCTTCAAGTTCTCGCCTACCCAAAGGTAACTTTTACGAGCAACATGGAAAATGATTTCTAGATTTGATATGAGATAACTAAACCCGAACTCATTGTGCTCATTCCGGATATCCACAGCCGCTAATTGTCGATAAAATACAATTTGAAGGTGATTTATCTGGCCGGGTGTGATCAGACTTAATCAAACTGGGTCTCTTGTGTAGGGTAAAGTCGGGTACATTCGGACAGCGAGTAAATTCGGATAGTGACATTGTTTCCTTTGTGTTATTTATTTGGAAGTAAAACAAAATTAACTGGACAAACAGTGAAAATCCCGATGAGACGGCTTCTTGCTTTTCACTGGTTGCAATGGTATGTCCGAATTTACCCGGTGTCCGAAGTTGCCCGACTCTACCCTATGGTTCTTGCATCCAGAGCATCAGCATGTCCAGAAATTATGCATGAAAAAAAATTTAAATTCAAGTTTCTTCACGTCAGTTTCGTGCAACGAAACTCATGTTAACTTTTCTAATTTTAAAACGATTAAGGTAGTCTAACTAATGTAGATTATTGTGTCTTAGTGTCTTTTAAACTGCATTCTCAGCTGCCTTATATCTGCACTGCACTCCTCTGAATGTTCTTGAATTTCATTTTCTTTCGAAGATCTATTATATCTCCAGAGAAAACTATTGAGATGCTTGCTCTTTGTTCGAACCAAGAGTGTCTTTATGTTTAACAAAACAAACAGAATGACAGTATTACCGCTGGCATTCAGTTGTGTTGCGACATGAATGTTTCACAATTCTGGGAAGGATTTGATTTAAAAGGTTGCAAGAATAACTGTCTTAGTCCTCTCTTTAGCACTAAGTCCAGGTTTCACTGTCTCTTTGATCTGGCAAACTTGCTATCAGATTTTTATGAAAACCTTGACTGGACAGTATAACAGTGTCATAATTAAAGGCATATTACTATGCTTCGTAGTATATCGGCACGCTTCTCAATAGCCTTCGCTGCCAGGCCTATGATGCCTGGTAACGTAAAAAATAAAATCAGTCAGTCAGCCTTCGTTGCAAGCTTAGAGATTTGTAGGTTCAGTCTAGTGCAAACCCAAGGTATAAATATGAGCAGCCAATAAACCGTCATGTTCAATGTCATATTCATCTGTCACCACTGCCACATGTTATGGTGACACAACTGATAGAAATGTTTCCCATGCAAAAGCTTAGATACATGTACGACTTAAAGGTTATGTCCTAATAAGCGCTATATATTATGTCAATCCTATCTAGTGTTACAGGTGATGAACAGGATGCCGACACTGTAAAGCGTGAATATAGTTTGAGCCAATGTGGTGGATGTAAATTATTCCACAGACACATAAGATCGTTCGAAGCTCTCCGTACCGAAAAACATGGATGTAAGTAGATGTGAGAAAAAAAAATCACGGGTTATCATGATTTTAACATTTATTAGCCTATATTCAAAGTGGACGTGATACAACGTTGTTTGACCTTTCAGCATTGTGTGCCTGCTGAAACTATCCTATTTTAATGACAACTAGGCATGTTTATCTGTTTAATTCTCATGTACATTCTAATTTAATTATTATTCTAGAAAATGGTAACATGTTCAGGAATGACTGATTTTTCAAAACTATACTGATGAGTTTTGTTCTACTATTATTTATTTATTCATGTATTCATTCATTTTTGCCAATTTCAGCAGTTGTAATGCCACAGAGTTCAATTGTGTCAGGTTAATTTGGATATAAAATGTATCGGAGGAGAAGCAGTGGAAGATAGTCAACGGGAACGACAGCCGATGGTTGCAGTACTATTTGTTCGCTCATCAAGTATAAGACTGTGACATTAAAGTTTTTAAAGTTTTACATTTCTGTCTAACTTCTATACTAAAATAGTCCTTTGCTTTGGATAAGAGAGCCCAAGAGTTTACAGCAGATAGTTTTTCAACAACGTTCGTTTCTAGGTCAAACCAATACAAATTTGCGGCACAATAATACTGTTACAGTTATGCTCAGCAGAAAGTATTAAATAACATAGTGTATGATTGTCAATGAAATAATATGGCATTATCACTATATTAACAGCAACCTTTTCATTACCTTATTACAAAGGAACGATGGGGACTGTAATGGCAAAGCAGCTCTTTTCAGACTAATGCTTTGCTAATACTCATAGGATTAATGGCACTACCATTAGCTTTACAGATAAAATAAAATCTTGATATTGGTTCTCATTTTAGAACGTACATATGAATCGATGTTCCAGCTTGACAAAAATGCAAGTTTATGTTTTTTTTAGCATTATCTAAATGTTAAATGAAAATCGTGCCAACGATTTATATTTTCAAAGGCGTATGAAACTCGCGCCGAGGATTCATATTTTTAAAAGTTTTTGTGTATTAGAGTCAATGTAATTGCTATTTCCCTAATTAATACTGGAATGAGAGATATATATTCAGGAAATTGACGTCACTGCTCAACAAAACCATATCGTCTCAGTTGCACTTTCATTGACCGACAACAGGAAAACGATTCTACACGCTAAAAACTAAATTCTCAATTGCATATCAATGAAAGTTAAAAATATTTAGTTTACTGATTTTATGAGACTTCAGAAGAGCACAAATTGTGTCACTACCGTTCTGTGTATTACAGAGTTTAAGCTCCATATTTGTATTGCCAAAAGCTATACCTTCTTGAAACTTGCAACATTTTCATTTTCTTACAATGGAAAGGAGGTTTGAGGTTTGTCTGTAAAGGCCATAACCGTCTATGCATTTGTGCTTTAGTTATGAGCTAGTCAAGGGTTTTCTGGGATAACCCTTGCATGTGCTTTCCTAAACAGTCGAGTAATTGATGATTAATAGAGCCAAATGGATATTTTCTCACCCCGACGCTGTTACTTTGCATGCATGACCCCCAGTGAGCTAACTGTATAAGCAAACAAAGAAGTTTTAAGCATATCAAGCGGAAGGCCCTCCCAAACATGCCCACACAGTTAAATCAACCTTGAATCAACTTTGTTTTAACGTCGTCGGGTTGCATCAAGGTTGATTCCAGGCTGCTTTACAGATAAAAATAAAATATTGATATTGGTTTTCATTTTAGAACGTACATATGAATCGATGTTCCAGCTTGACAAAGATGCTAGTTTATTTTCGTTTTTGCATTATCTAAATGTTAAATGAAAATCGTGCCAACGATTTATATTTTCAAAGGCTTATGAAACTCGCGCCGAGATTTCATATTTTTAAAAGTTTTTGTGTAATAAAGTCAAAGTAATTTATATACCCATAGGGTCTATTCTACGGTATTGGAAATATCTTTGTAAATGAGCAGACTTAGCAGTATACATATATATTTCAATCAATTAAAATGCTAAGCGCGTGGTGTCTTCACTTTCCTTATATATATATATATTCTTCTTCTGATGAAGTAGCAAATACTGTTTCATATGTCGGACTACCTCATTTAAATAGCCCACACATCTTCTCTTGGTGCTATTCCTAATTCTGTGTGGAATAAGTTGAAACTGATATGGCATCATTACTAGCTGGGCTGCTTTATAAGCAGAGAACTGACCTCTGTTTAAAATGATAGACAAACCAATTAGAGAATCTACAAAATATATCGATTTTATATTGCCTGTCATACGCAGATTGTTTTGATGAAATTATTTGTCCGTTGAAGCGACTCTTGCTAATAAATAATAAAACGAAAGATTTAAGCATGAGTTCATAGAGTGATTTAGTTAATGCTTTTTTTAGTTAATGTTAATGTTTAAGACTTAGTTAAAGAGAAAATTAATGCTTTTTTTTTGGGCGAGATCTGTTCACTTAGACCGATGTGGTTACTTTCACTCATAATTTGCCAAACCTAAAAATAAAAGATGAAGTGCTAGTTGATTATATATTTTATCCTCATGACTAATTTTGTACATATCGGCCTTTTTAGGATGTAACATATAATGCTGTGTTTGCTGGTACATCAATATAACTGCATAACTGGAATTACGTTTTCTCGCCACTTTTGAACTAAAGTTGCAGACTGAAGGAATTTTGGAGTACATAGCTATATACATCTTTATCTTTTAGTGAAAGCATGCGTTACTCAAATTTAAAGAGTAACTTTACTTCCGGAACTGACTGAATCCCTATCCCCAACATCAAATGGAAATATTGACAAAGACATCCCAACAAACAATAAATTACAAGTGATAAGCCGAGTCAGCAGCTCCTCCCCAAATAGGTGGCAACTCGGCTATCTTTACTGAACTAAATAATTTAGACAAATAGAAGGGTTACAACAGACTAAGCAAATTATACGAAAAACATTTAACAGTTTTTTTTTACCTATTTTCAATATTTTTATTATAGAAGGGTTAAAATGAGAACACAATAAATTAAACAGCACCGCACATAAAACAAATGCAACCGCAACGAAAGTACCGCCTTGGGATGGCCAGTATTTACTACTGGGGGGTCTAAACCGGTTTTACTGGGCCCAAACCTTCACCCCCACCCTCCGCCGCAGTGCACACAATTAGTTGGCAGTTCGGTTCGTATGGAGGTCCCCTAACTCATCGGAGAGTCATCACGGGCAACAATTAAAATCAAGAAAAGACTGTGATGAAGCAAGGATGAGGACTCGACAGCCAAAACGTGTTGAGACACCTGGCGATCCCTGGGGCGTCAGCAACACCACTGGAACACTGGAGCAAAAGAAGACCACCAGTTGAACCCCGGTGGGCCAAGCCGATTCTGCTAGAAAGTTTTTCTTATTTCTCTAAGTCTAAAGGATAAGGCTAACCTTTTTTCAGCATAATGCAGTACCGTAACAGACCTGACAGCCAAACGCAAATCAATCAAAATAACATACACCTACACTGACGCTCACGTATTTGTACACCAAAAACGCGTTCGTACCGCGTTGCATGCGCGTGCTGCGTGCGTATCACCTAGAACCGCGCATCAGACGCGTCTAGACGCGCCCTGACGCGTCTCGACGCGGGAGACGCAGACAACGATAAAATGAATATTCATGACTTGTTCAATACGCGTACAACCGCAGATTGTACGTTGGCCTATTTAAAACAGTTTTAAGATAGCTTAAAACAATAAAAGTTACTAAGTTAATATTGTCTCGATCCCTCTACCGAGAATCTGACCGAATCGATGCGCAGAAGACGGGAACCATAAAGTAGTCCCACATTATCTGGGTCATTTTTTACATAACAACTCGTAACGTCTCGATTTCTGAATTCAATGGGACTCATTAACTACTATTTAGACTAACTCTATAATAGAACTTCAAGGCTTAGAAACTATACCTGACTTCCTATCCTCTTTACTTCTAAGCCCAGAAAACAAACAAACAAAAAAAACAAAACGAAAAAAGTCACAACTTATCTGGGCCAGAACGGATTTACACAACTTATCTGGGCCAGTACGGACAAATCCGGGCACACGGTAGCCTTCGCTAAGAATTAAACTGACAAGTGAAATTTGGACCCAGACTATTATATTGAGTTGAATGTTCAAACAGAACAATACCACAGGGTGTAATCGATTCCGCTAATTTTCGCTTCCTGCAGAGACTGTACATCATATTTGGCTTCCGTCGAGACTGCCTGTGAGTTCTTGCTGCCTGCAGAGACTTCTGTACATGATAAATAGCTTCCTGCAGAGAATGTCTGCGTAATTCTGCTTCCTGCTGAAGCTCTCGGCAGGAAGCAGTCACGCGGACAGTCTCGGCAGGAAGCCAATTTTCGAGGACAGAAGTCTCTGCAGGAAGCAAGAGATTGCGGACAGTCTCGACGGACTGTACATCATATTTGGCTTCCGCCGAGCCTCAGCAGGAAGCAGAATCATTCGGGCAGTCTCTGCAGGTAACCATTTATCATGTACAGAAGTCTCGGCAGGAAGCAAGAACTCGCGGACAGTCTCGGCAGAAGCCAAATATGATGTACAGTCTCTGCAGGAAGCGAAAATTAGCAGAATCGATTATACCCTGTTAATACTGGCATATTTTTATAAGATATAAGAGTTTCATAGCCAATTCAAAACTATTCAAGGGGTCTCAATAGCTCAGTGGTCACCGCACTCGCGTCTCACCTCGAGCTCTGCAGTCACAGGTTCGATTTCTGGCAGCAGCATATAGAACGACAGTGAAAAGGCCTATGACCTTGAAACTTGGTATGTAGCATCGGGCATGCGGGCCCATCATAGTTTATACAAATGACCAGAGGTTGGTGGTATTCTTCAGGTACTCCAGTTTTCTCCACAACCAAGGCCACAAATAAGCAATTATCCTTACCTTTGAATCAATGTTAAAACATTCGCATGCCTGAATTTTCTATACCTTCAATAACCCTGTTTAGACTAGAGTTTTAATCCGAATCCAACAGAATTCGCTTTGAATTAACTGTTTAAACTAGCAAATCCTGTTCGAATTAAAAACTAATTCGGAGTAAACTAATCCTTGGATCGAATCCGAATTAACTTTTACTTCGGATTAAAAGTCTTGTTTAAACAGCAAACCGAAGCAAATCAGCATTAAAATTTATTTTTGAACTGACCTCGGGCATGTTTAGGTCATGTTAACATTTGAGCAGGCTGCATTTACTTTACTGGGAAGTAACTTGTACCCAATCGGAAACATTTATTTTACTACGAAGTAACTTGCATTGAACTGGAAATGGTATAGTCTGAACAGACAAGTGAGTTTTCTTCGGATTACCTTATTGCAGAGCTATCTGTGCCGAATCGAAACAGGTATCCTCGACACAGAGTAAACGTAAATAAAATAAAGTTCAAGAATATTTCATTTGTAGCATGTAGTTTTGGCTGAAGGCAGAATACGTACATTCCAAGATAAACCTTGATTTTCAGAAAGCAATTTAATGCTGCAAAAATTTCCAGCATATGGGGCCAGAGTTGAATGATCATCAAGGTGACTGAAAACCGGGAACCCCGGCAAGAAAAAAACACCTGACTCTCTACAAGAAGAACTGCGTTTTCCAACCGATGTTAGACCCAAGCTGGAACAAGCCCCCCTGTCCTGGCCAGGTCCAAGGCAGTTCTATGGAGAAAAAATGGGGAGGAGGAGGAGGGAACAAGGAGCAAATTCTTGGGTGGGGTGCAAATTATTTGGTGGGAAGGGGGGGGGTGCAAAAGACTGCCCAGATTCATGTGTTAGTGGGGTTGCACTGAAGTGGACCGGTGCTGGGTCCCGGGCAGGTCTCAGAAAAAGGGAGAAGCAAAATCTTTGGTGGGGAGCAAAAACTTCCAGAAACATTAAGTAGCAAAGGGATAGAACCCAAATGGACTTGTGCACCGATCCGCATACATCAATTCCCATGCACACAGCCCTCGCAACCCACTGTGGGTTGGCTTTAGCAATATAATTCAGGGCTTCTGGAAACGCATGGCATGAGAGGCACACTTCCGGCCATAATGCATCATCCCCGAACTGCAGGCCTCCATCAGACCCAGGGCAGGTCCAGGGGGAAATGGGGAGCAAATTCTTAGGTGGGGAGCAAATTTCCTTATTAACTAATGCAATGGGCAGTGGGGGATAAGAGATTGAGGGTGATCTGGAATGCAGTTGTCTCATGTTTTTGTGGCCCTCATGAGTAATTGAGACTGCCTGGGTTACATCATGAATTGCGCCCGTTGGTCTCATGGATGACCGTAGCTTAATTCTGTTGGGAGGGAGGTAGGTGGGGTAAAAATTCCTTTTGGGACCTAGGACTGTAGCATTTGTTCTAAACCTTATCTTGGTTTAGTTGGTTCAAATTTTTTTGCATATTTAAAGTTTTAGGGGCCTGTATTTTCATGGGAGTTTTTTTAGTGTTCTAATATTTTGGGAAATGGAGAATATTATTAGTCAACAACAGGACTGTAGCTAATTTCTTATTGTGGATTGTTGGGAGGGGAGGACAGTTTCTTTTTGCTGTTTCTAGGGAGCAAATGTAATGAACCTTATAATGGTTCAGTTGGTTTCCGGGTAACTAAGCCTGGGTGTGAGATTAAGGAGGTTGGATACACATTATTTTTTGGAGGAAAAATGGAGAATATTATTAATAGACAAGGGGACTGTAGCTTATTTCTTATTGCGGGTAGTTCGAAAAGGATGGCGGTTTCTTTTGGCTGTTTCTAGGGAGCGAATGAGTTGAACCTTATAATGGTTTATTTAGTTTCCAGGTAACTAAGCCTGGGTGTGAGATTAAGGAGGTTGGATACACATTAATTTGGGGGTGGGGAAGAATGGAGAGTATTATTAATGGACTATAGGACAGTAGCTTATTTCTTATTGTGGATTGTTGGGAAAAGAGGGCAGTTTCTTTTTGCTGTTTCTAGGGAGCAAATGTGCTGAACCTTATAATGGTTTATTTAGTCTCCAGGTAACTTAGCCTGGGTGTGAGGTTAAGGAGGTTGGATACACATTAATTTTAGCCTTTATTGTCAATAGACAAAAGTTATTTATACGACCATAGGGAAAGTCAGATTGTAGTCGTAGAGATGGGTTCTGGGGCTTTTACTGGGTAAAGGGAGTTTTTGTCACGAGCATTGCACTTAATAGGGGATTAATGTGGATCCAGGGATTTTGGGAAAT
This sequence comes from Ctena decussata, assembly GCA_963989385.1. NCBI lineage: Eukaryota > Metazoa > Mollusca > Bivalvia > Lucinida > Lucinidae > Ctena > Ctena decussata. Next base: position 37,921,796 of record OZ022504.1, on the reverse strand, counting down.
GGGTTTGGTAGGTGGTTAGCAACAGGGGCTCGAATTAGAGAAAATTAGGGGGATTTTTTTCCTATAGTATTGGAATCTATCTATATCCTGGCAATGATATTGGTTTTGTCCAGGTATTCAAAGACTGCCTTCTGTATTGTATTTGCATGTTTCTTTGGGGGAGACAGGAGCAGTCTCAGATCTATTGTGTGATAGCCTAACTTGAATATGGTGGATTCTATGGTCTCGGCTTTGATTGTTATGGGGCCACACAGTCAAAGAAGATATGGTTGAGATCTTCTGCATCATTGCAGTGGGGGCATAGGGCGGACTGGTTACCGTAGTTAAGGCAGCGCTGTCCGCAGTGTCCTAGCCTTAGTCCGGAATAGGCTATGTCGAAATGTCTATTGAGACTATATACATCACATTGAAGCTTAACCTTTGGTTTAACGAAATGGAAGGTGTGGACCTTGTTGCTATTGGTCCATTGGGATTGGCATTTTTCGGTTACTGCTTCATTTATTAGGGGATAAACGTCCAGTTTTGAGGGTTTGGTATGGTTGTAAGTGCCAGTGGTCAATAATTGACAACTGCCTTTCTTGAATCAGCGGAAGGAGAAATGAAGTATGTGGCCAGACCGGGTTTCGAACCCAAGACCTCTGACATAAGTCGGGTGCCCTATCGATTGCGCTACGGGCCTGGCGCCTTCAGCTGTTACAGTAGGAGTTTTATTCCACATTCAACTTCTAAAGCATTAATAGGGGTGGAGTGGTATGCCCTCGTAGCAATATAGGAGTGCTAAGTTGTTTTGGATGAGGTCTTGAGCTTTGAGAGTAGATTTTTGCATGAGTGCCGAAGCATAAGCTGACCCCATGTTGGTTTGCTATCTAGGATAATACCCAGGAAGGTGATATGGTCACTAAATTCTATTTCTGTCCCAAAAAGGGAGAGTTTTTGAAGTGATTCAATATTAAGTCTTTTGTTAGTGAAAATTATAGCTTTTGTCTTAAGAGTGGAGATTTTGAAGCCCCGGAGCTTGGACCATATCTCGATTGTCTGGAGGGCTGATTGGAGTTTTACGAGAGCATGTTTGGGAGAGGAGTGCTAGGTCCAGATGGCACTGTCATCTGCAAACTGAGAAAGAGAAAGGTTTGGCCCCCCCCCTCCCCAGGGCATCATCAAGGGTATGTATTATTACAATGAATAGGATAGGGCTGAGGACACTGCCCTGGAGACAGCCATTTCCAAGTCATGTTGATCAGAGGTTTTTATCCCCCACCCTGACTTGAATTCTTTTGCCGTTTAAGAAGTTATGAATGCAGCGGAACATATTTCCATTGATGCCGAATTCATTTAGCTTGATGAGGGTCCCTGAAGTCCATATAAGGTCAGATGCCTTTTTAAGATTCAAAGTGACTGCCGCCTGGCGCTTATTTTCCATAAAGGCCATATTAATTTCAGATTCCACGAATTTAAATTTAAATTTCTGATACGAATGGAATTTATGGCTGAAGAGTGCGATTTATTTCCACTTCAATGGCGAAGTGTCATGAGACTGTCCCAGTCGCATTTAGTTTTAAGTTGCCGGTCGAGTTTCTAGGCTTCTTTTTTTTCTTTCTTTCCCGTTATAGTTCAAGTAAGACCAAATTGGCATTCGATATCAAGCTTGATGTAGACATTTCTTTCACATGATTTACAACGCGTCAGTCCACTACTGCAACGTGTCGTTGTTGGAGCAGGTTCAGAAACGTTCCGTTATCTCAAAATATTAAAAAGACAGACAATGAAAGTCGTTTCTTCATAGACGTCGGCTCAGTTGATCCTAGTCACAAAATCTATCTTAACGGTACCGGGCAGCTACATTATCAACGACTTCCGCGGCGGTCACATTGTTAGCGCGAGGTTGACAGAGTACAGCGAGACTCTGACGTCACAAATCTAGTTACCGCGACTTTAGCTGAGCGGTTTTAATACCGTTATAATTGGATCAAAAGAAATCAGTTTTTCGGCGGAATATTTTATCTGACAGTTGACCGTAACAGATTACCATCGCCTTAAGAAGGACGTTGGTTGCAGTAGATACTTTACTTGTAGTACTTAAAGTTGACCTAAATAAAATGTTCATTCAACACGCGATTTTGATTGGTTCCCGTACGCGCGCGTTGAGACGCAAAGGACTACGTCACTATCCGTATCGTGTGCGCAATTTTGATTGGGTCCATGAAATTTGCATAAAATGCGCGTTGCACGCGTTGCTTCGCGGTATACGCAAAATTGAGAACGAATTTTCCTTGGCTACTAAAATATTCGTGTCCATAATTACCGCGTATCCCGCGCGCATCAACTGCGTCACCGACGCGTTTTGAATGTGTACAAATACGTGAGCGCCAGTGTACATTTTTATGCAGACATATCAAACTCACATCAATATGTTATCCCCCAAAGTGCATACCATTCAAAACTTCATTACCAAATTAAGCGCGACAAACGCGCGTGTATGTACATGTACTTAACTTTTTTTCGGTATCGTTAGACCCCAAGGTTTGAAAAAGATAAGTTGATTGACAGATCTAGGCAGGCAACGAACGTCCCTCCGGCCAGTACTTACTGACACATTCCGAAAGATACTGCAGCTGCAGATAGCATGAACTAAATCTTCGTCAATCTTTTTTTCTGATATGTTTAGTCTAAAGGGGAAAAGCCAACATATTTTTTTAAGTTTATTGCAGTTCTTTAACAAAATTGACCCCCTCACACATGTTTTTATACAGACATATCAAACTCAGCTCATTATGCATCGCCAGAATTGCGACACATATAAAACTTTAAACGATTTAAGAACCAGCACGAACTGAATCATCTTTATTGATTAACAATCCCAATTAATATTCTTATCTCAGATCAGTAATGGTTTCAAACGCAACAAATATGTATCTAGAGTAATAAATGGTGTTCATAGGAAGAGGCCTTTTCATTTTCCTTACAAGTCATTACCTTGCAGTATGTTGTGGCTTTTAATCTATACTGCCCGTTTTATTATGACTATTACAACTCAATAAAGTGCAAATGTTTTCTGTTTACTGTTTATGTGCTAACGTATAACTTTAAAAATATAAAGGAGAACCGGTGCAAAGAACAGCTTAAGCGATTTGAAAACAATTGACATGAGACCAAGAATTCAAAAATGTAACAACAAGAACAGCTACACGCGCCTACGTACAGGATAATTGATAACTTTTAAGACAAATGAAAACAAAAATAGAACAATTTACACGATCATTTGACAATAAGTATTTGGGTTACGAGTTTTTTTTTGTGTGTTTTTTTTTTAATATACGCTGCACGCAAAAATGATAATATTGAGAATGAATCTTGGTTTATGTTAACGTACTACATGTAGTTCTCTTTCAAATATGTCACAGTTGTTGCGCTATACGATTTCCCAGCCAACATATTTCGGGGCTCAGATGGCACTATCATTGATCAAGAAAGATTCATACTCTGGGCAAGGACTGTGTCACAAAATTTTATCGGCTCTCTATGAAGCCCTTCACTTTTTGCTTGCTAATTCATTTAGTGTTGCAGCAATTTGAGCTCTTGGCTTTCTTCTGGTCAGTTTTGCTTTTTATCATATACTTTTACTAGTATTGCCCTTGATACTAGATATTTGGACCAACCATTATAGCCCCGTCAAAAAGCGCTGTCCAGCCCTGTTGTCCAAAAGTCAAGTGTGGGGCCGAGACCACCTCACGTGTAGGGCGGGACAGAAAAATCTCAGCCCTGGTATCAGCCCTCAAATTTGGCGCTAACGTAAAGTATTGTAGCTGACGTCATCAAAACAATTCAACGGGCTAGAAGACGTTTGACGCCATTTTTTTTATTTCCGCACGTCGACTGGTTGAAAGTGGACATGTGCAGACTGTGTAGTCTGTTTTAACACCAGAAAATTATTCTCGGTAAGTTTTATTTTGTAATGTGAGCAATTTACGATTAAAATCCTAACAATTTTGTTGTGTTTTCTTGATTTTATACTCAACTGAATTCAAGCTGAAAGAAAAATGGCGCTCACCATCCATGTTCCTCCGACTCGGCCATCTTCATGTTATTTCATCCAATGATAAAAAGGGAAAAACAGACATATCTTATTGGAACAAAAAATGCTCTATTTCTTACACAACTTCAATTTCTATAAAAAAAAAGTATATGATAAAAAGATCATAACACGGTTGTTTTGATCCCAGCCCTGATCTCAGCCCGAGTTGACGGTATCGGCCCGAGCCCCTCGCCCTTCGGGCTCGGGCCGATACCGTCAACTCGGGCTGAGATCAGGGCTGGGATCAAAACAACCGTGTAATAATCTCTATGTATGCCGTCATTATTGTTTCACTCTTCCACTGTGTCTAGGGAAGGGTGTGTAAATTGACTGTGTCTGCTCCCGGGCAATTCCTTCTCATTTAATTTTGCTCTAAATAAGGATTATCCTGAAGACGCTGAATAAATGATAGTAAAAAACTTATATAATCAAGGCACTTTGACCCAATTATCTTCGACATTGGTTGGTTGGTTGTTTTGGGTTATACGGCCCTTTGAGACAGCATTTCAGTCTTTATCGGGCCGTCTCCCAGAGAGGGCGAGAAAGACGACAGAAATGATAGATGAGAGAAAAAGTGGCCAAACAACCCTCACCCGCACCTACTGCAAGCACAGCAGGCCATTGATCTACTATTATCCAAATTAGTAGGGCGACCCGGCACTCAAAATTACCCAGCACCATTGGCCGACCTGACCACTCCTTTATCTTCGACATTATCTTTTTACAGATATCACTTGTTAACAAATTGAAAACCTATAATCGAAAATCAGTGAAACTTGCTGTGACACTGTGTGATGAAACAAAATAAATATGATATTCAACTCGGACGATTTCCGGGAGCGTTATGTTCCTTTGTAAGACATTCTTTATTAAAATAACAAACTAGATATGTTTTGCCCCTACCATATTTCACATTGTCACTTCTGTTCACAGATTCTGGTGAAATTTTGCTTTCTTTACAAATTTTCAGCATGATAATATGCTGATGCGTATTGAAATTTTGTCAGTTTGACAAAATTTGAATACGCATATGCGTATTTGCGTACAGATAGTCATTGTAATTTAAAGAAATTGTTTTGAAGTTGTGCTTCAGTGAGATTTAGCAACATTCCTTCAGATCCAGAGAATCTTCCCTAAAATATATTTCATCTTCACTGCAGCTGTTGTTTAGTGCCTTGTGTCGACCGTAATAAGGCTTTATTATATACCTATCAATGATACACCCTTTGAACTGCCTGTTTTCTGGTCATCTGATACAGAACGCCATATCAAACTGACGTTTTCTGAATCCGTATCACTATCCTTTAAAACGAGGCTATGTCTGAGTTCCAGCTTCAGGCACGTCATTTTGTAGAGTGCATCGTAGAAACGAGAACCAGAGAAACAAGACTGATGACGTAACGTCAACAAACACGTAAAAAATGGCGCGCCTCTATAGCTCAGTCGGTAGCGTTTGTCTCACGACTAGCTATATACCTCTGCCGTGCAGGTTCGAATCCGGGTCGATGCATTAGCGCTGGCAAGTATGAATGGCTGGCTGCTCTCTATGGTATATAATAAACAAATTATTATAATAGTAACTTGATCTGGCGTACTGTATCACGTCTCGTAGATGAGCTCATACCATCGGATCACCCTCGACGCAAGCGTCTCGGGTGATCCGATGGTATGAGCTCATCCACTCGACGTGATACAGTACGCCAGATCAAGTTACTATTATAATAATGTGTATTTATCATCCTCCACTACGGTGCACATTATCTATATTCTGGTCCTTTGGAGTTATTGGTTTCAATCCGAGTCTTTGTTTTAAATTTAGTTTCGCTGAAGCTGCTTCAAGGAAGCGTGAGCAGTGATATAGCATTGCATTACTGCACATAGTCAGACGCAACTGACCTGATTCTGCCTGTTTCGTTTCACAGATACATGTATATTCGTTTATGCCAGAGGTACTTTTTTAGAATTTTTTTTTAACTTCACTGCAGCCGTCGTAAAATTCCCTGTACTTTGGCATAGTACAGATTACCGTAAAACACTTATATTTGGCGGTTACTGAATTTTGGCGATATTGGCGGTTAAGGCAAAGAGCGCTAAAATATAAGTCCGCCAATATTTGATTTTTGATTTGATACACTAACTTACGCACACCTTAAAAGGGGCTGAGATAAAAAGGAGAATCTAACAAATATTTGAGAGAATTTCTATACCATTCCATGAAACTATACATTGTGGCATCCCATTAGAATCGCCTCACCGAGGCGATTCTGATAGATGCCACAATGTGTAGTTAAATAGAAAAGTAATAAAAAAGTTAGAAATTAATATCAAATTTTCTTTACTATTTTGAGTCATGGTATTAACGAACGCCAAAATTAAAATCCGCCAATAGGTCATTTTCATTAAAACGCGAAATTTAGACACCGCAGATATTAAGTGTTTTACAGTATGTTTTTGCTAGTCACTTTTGTTATTAAGCTTTCCCGTACTTTGTCATCGTGCAGATTAGATATTTACTAGTTATTTTTATTATTGGGCTCAGTCCGAAAATAGTGTTCCTCCGAAATTGGTGCTAGGGGTGTCGGCAGTGTAACAGCATTACCTTACTGTATATGAACAGAATTAACTAAACCGATGCTGCCTTTTTCGTTTCTCCGATAACTTCCATGATTTCAGAGGAATTTGTTTATATTTGGAAAAAAAATATTCATGAGAATGCTAATCATGCCATTAATTCTTACATAACAAATATGTATGCTTGTAATGATTTTTTTTTCAGTCGATTCCATTTGGCTGATTTCTGTCAAAGTCTCTGAAACTTGATATATAATTTATTTTCATTCAGTCAACATTTGATCAAACTGACTTGAAATCCATCAAAGTAGTGTAGTTTCCCATTCAAAGTGACTTGTTAAATGTTTTATAGACGGGACAAGGCGTTGTTTATCAGCACTTATGTTCATGTCGCGATCAAAAAAGTCGACGCATAGACCTTTTATCGGCTAACGTGACTCTAGTAGCAATGGACATGCGTAGAAACTACGAAAGTTGCCTTGCACAAATGTAATGAGAAACGATAGCACGTTGTGTGTGGAAAAACATTCAATACGTTCTCTCTGTTGACTTAGCAGGATTTTTATCGGATCAAAGAAGTTGTTTATGATGATTTATTTTCCAATCATGGTGTAAAATATACAATTATATGGAAATCTAAAGTTAACATTTTATTCCACTAGTCATAATCTGGAGGTAACACATTATATAGGATTTCATACTGATAAAATGTCCTTAAAACGGATGTATATCAACCGTTTTCAAAGCCTCTGTACAGGTACTTGGATAATGCGACCAATACATCAAAAGAGTGATCTGGTAAGCCCATGAACTATTCATTTATCTGCACTACATCGCTTTTGTTACAGTGTACAGATTTATTTTTCAGATTTTCGAAATGCCCAACGGACCGTTTCGTTGACGAAATTTTGTTATTGACACAAGAATGTTGTATAAGTTCGATTCTAAATGGTAAAAGCAAACACTAACAGAGAACTTTCTAAGAATTGTTTTGTATACTAATACTATTATTAATTCTTTCAATCGACTATGATCCGAGGCCACCTGTTTCATTTTATATATGCACACAGTGCACGTCAAAAGCTTTGCCGTTGAAAAGTCTAACTACAAAAGGCGCAGTTCGCAAACTAATAAATCAGATCTTATAGAGTTTAAATCTGAAAATAAAAGGTTACATTAAACCTGTCCAAGCATTACCCGCGAAAACAAACTCCGCGCCTATTAGCCTTTTCGCCGACCATTGAAAATGAATTCCGTTACATTAATAGGATCTGATCCTACAGGAATAATTTTTCAAATGTATACCAGGCCCCGAGGTTAAAAAAAAAATTTCATGCTTAACTCAGCTGAGCATGAAATCTTTTCTGCTCAAAAATCATGTTAAAATTCCAACAATTGTTGGCATTTTAATATTTATAAGCAGAAAAAATAGCCTTCTTGGCTTATCTTAGCCTAAAAAATGCTGAATTTCTTGATATCTTTATATTTATGAGCATTTTAAATTTCATGCTCAGCTGAGTTTAGCATGAAAATTTTTTTATAACCTCGGGGCCAGTTGGTATAAAAGTCACAAAAACAAAACATTAAATAAACGAATTAAAACGTAAGTAAAATGTAATGCTAATTATTACAATAATAAGAATAATAATAACGCGAGTATATAAATATAGGTAATTACATTTCTAAACAGGTGCAAATTACCAAAGTAGCATAAAGCTATAAGATGCAAATATTTTTCTGTGTAATCGACCAGATGATATGAATTCATATTCAGTATTGACTCCGACTACTTTTATTTATTTATTTAAAAAAAAAAAGAAAAAAAAAACCTAGATCATGTTTCAAAGGATAAGACAACGTCCTACTAACGACGGTATAATCATTTTTTTCCAGTTTGAATCTTGTCCATATAATTAGGGCCAACTGTGGCGTAGTGGCTAAGAACGCTGACTCTTAAACATAGGTGTCTAACCGCTGTATGTTGGAGATTCGCACGGCGCATAAGCGAGAAAGTTGAAATGGATAGTCTGAGTGATATCTAAAGATTTAAGTCTTTTCAATGGTATTTCAGTCATACCAGGACGATGGGTTTATGAAAATGAATAAATGAATGCAATGGAACCGCATTTACGGCCGGAGAAAGAATAATTCTGCTTACAAAACGAGTCAGGATTTTTTCCAAAGAGCTCCGAATTTTCGCCCACCTTTGCTTAAAACGATCGGTTCGACATAAGTGAAATTATTCCTGAAAGAGCCGTACAACCCATATAAAAATTCATTCGCATATTGATAGTGTATCAAACTATGCAATGAATTCGTTTTTTTATATTTAGACAAGACATGGATGAAAATATATAACAAGTTATGTTCGAAAAGGTAGGACTCTGATCTGCCGGATCGTCCACGATCTGCTAAGAGTCCTGTTTGTACTGGTCAACAGTTCTGAATTCCTGCGCGTTTAAATACAGTCATACCTGTCTTAAGGGGTCAACCCAGGGAAGTCCAAAGAGTGGCTCTTTAAGACAGGTGACCCCTTAATACAGGTTCATTTGCACTGTATTTTGGTTCTAGGGACCCGTAAAAGGTGACTGCTAACAGCAGGTGACCCCTTAATAGAGCTGACCACATAAGCAGGTTTGAGTGTAATCGTGATAAATTTTGATCTTAGCAGTCACTGACATTCACTGCACGCTGTCAGTACTGACTGCTCACAGCCAGTAGTGACAGGGTTTGTCATTCCTGGCAGAATGTACTAATTACTAGCAGTGCTTAGTGACTGCTAGCGGTGAGTGGTGACTGTTGGAAGTGAGCAGTGGCTGCTATCGGTGAACTCAGGGTGTTACCGGTGCTACTTGTCACAGTGTACTTTAACTGGTACTGAGAGCTCAACGCTAACTTGGTCGAAGTGGTTACTGTTGTTCATGCTTTAAGACTCTGTGCTTCACGCCATCGCTATTTCTATAATTTCCTGAACAGCGGCCAACAGTCTGAAACACACCTCCAAGCTAACTCTGGTACTTATATCTCGGTTGGACAACCGATAGAAATATTAAAAAATATGTACAATATCGCCACCCAGGACGACACTTGCAAATCGATTTTTTTGCGATCATGCTTTCGAAAAGAAAGGTCAAATTAAACTTTTTGTACTTGAACTAAAAAGATTAAAGGCAAAACTTTGCTTTCGAACCCACGTAACGATATATCTAATGATAATCCTCACTGATGTTGCATGTGCTAGATTTTTTTTCTCTTCACTTCGTCAACATCTTACCCTTTCAATGCATTAGCGTGTCCCAATTTATATACGTAATTAAATACTAATGAATACATGAAAGGGCGTAATGATATACAATAGATCTTGCTCAGAAATAAATAGTGTTCTGATTACTAATTTTAGCCGTGACACGCACAAATGGGCCTTTAGCTTATTGGGAAAACAAGACTTCCGACCAGCCATCCCATAGGAGACTTTGCAGTTCGGTCGTATTATGTGTTGGGGCGTTGCCTGGATCTAATGGAAAATGGTGATAGGCACGGCGAGCTGTCCGGTCTAGGGGTTCGATTTTATATATTAGCAATGGTCTTTGTTAAGGCATACGCCGAGGCATTATGCCTGTGCTGAATAAAGAGCTTCCTTTGAGTAAAATAATAATCTAAGGTATAGCCCTTAAAAAGGTTTAAGATTATGAACTTAATCAAAAAAGCTTCATATAGAATACCGAATGTACTTTTAGTTAATAGCAAGCTGTGTTAGCATATTGGATTTGATAATAATGTTATATACGTATGTAGTTTATGATAACCACGGCTGTATTGCGGATAGAACGATAATTGTACACTGTAGATGCTATAGCTGTACTTGTTACGATGATAAACTTTAGGCAGGGGTTTATATTTCAAGTGTGTGCAAATTAGTTGTGGCGAAGAGAAAAAGACTGATATTTTCATTCATTGGATTCGTTATATATTTTCGAAATTACACTTTTGGATAATCATGTGTTCAGAATTTTAATCGAAAGTTCAATATCAAGTCTTCATCGTATCCCAGATTCCCCAGTCCTCTTGGACTTAGGCCTCAAATACATTTGGAGTCCCATGGGGTGAGGTCTCAAAGTACACAGACAATCCATTTCTTCCTAAATAAAATGATACAAATACAACATTCTGCAGGAAAATAAGGAGATAAGCTATATTATATATAATAGGGGTTTTGGCACTATGTGGATAGCCACATCAACTTTCACGTCTTTCCCACCCACGCATCCCGAGAAATGATGTTACGTCGTAATCTTTGATCCGTTTATGATCAAATCCGTATATCTTACCTGGCTAGCTGTGTAACTATAAATGCAAAGATGCGATTCTATAACTGTACTTTTAATTAAAGACGAGAAAAAAATATGGACCACAATAATAGAATGTTAAGATTTTGCCGATTAAATATGTGTAATATTCTTTTATCTCAAAACAAATGTTTTTAGAATCTATGCATAATGGCAGCTATCATAGAGAAAACATTTTAATAAATGGCATGTATACAATACAGTGTCTTTAGCAAATGTTTCCCAGATGCAAAATCTGGTCTTCTGCCTTTTCATAATGGTCGTTTAGGCATTCCATTTGCTTATTTCAGGTGTCGTCTTAGCATGGACATACTTGAATTCCTATACTTTTCATGACTTTGTATAGCGCTTTGGACTTGCCCAAGGCTTAGAAATATATATATTTTGATTTTTCATAGATTTTCTTGAATATACATTTTTTCTTTGTGCTAGTCTATATGCATTGGCAGATTTTTAATCTCAGACAAACCCACAAGAGAAAAATACATTTCTAGACAAGCCAAACATCGAACATAAAAAATGACGAAACATATACATATATGAGCGACTGGAGTAAGTCTACGCTTCGTCATGTTCTGTTTTGTTATCAGAAGCTTAGTTTGTGACGCAGCACAGAAATACGAGGGTTGATCCAGAAGTAATGTCACTGCAGCTATAAAATCGTGTAAAATAAAGAGAGAGCAACAAAATTTCGTATCCAAGTACCTTAATCTATTTGCATTATGATCTGAGAATATCATAAAAATACAGTGCAAAGTAACTGAGATATCGAGATAGACAGAAGACATGGTAACGAAACGCGCCGCACGTCAATGACGTCGTTGACGCACCAGACGAAGTTTCGATACTGTGTCAAGTCCAAAGTAGCATATTCGTTGTTCCAGCAAAGCACTAATGTCTGTTCATCCATGTCTATCTCTTCTTTTAATAATACTTGAACAGCCCCGCGGCTCAGGTTTAAGAATTTACATTATATTTGAATTGCAGGACATCGTTCTTCATATATGGGATCAGAACAACAGTGACGTTTTTTTTGAAATTGTACATAAAGGTCTTCCGGTTTTCGGACTAGCCTCTAGGGACCCATCTGCACCCGTATCGCGCTGATTGCACCTTGTCACAAGCCTGATAATATTTGTTATGTCACCACATGTCTAATAAACAGCTCTAGAGGCTGTAATGGTGATATTCCAAATTTGAGGCAAAACCGCATATATATCCGCTGACGCGTTTGTCAGAAATCTACATTTTTACTCTCGGCAATAACAAGCATTAGCACTAGCTAGCGAATTTCAAACTGCAGTGACGCCATTAAAAGTTCAACAATGGACGGCAGAAATATATTTGATCATCGTATCAAATTTTCATCTGATTTGCCGCGTTAGTTTGATTTTGATTTGTGATTGCCTTTGAAACTTATGTTCATGTAATTAACGTTATTCTAACGTGCGGCGCGATGGCGTCGGTGGCATACTTTGATTTTGGTTGGTTGATTTGATGCTTAACGTCCACGGTAAACAACTAAGGTCATGTCGGGACGGTCAGTTAACCTAGCCACACTGTTCCTGGGCAGGCTTAGACCTCCTAAGCGGTTAACCAGTACTGAGTGCACATACTTTCGCCAGTAACTGACAACTGCCCTTCTTGAATCAGCGGAAGGAGAAACGAAAGTATGTGGCCAGACCGGGATTCGAACCCAGGACCTCTGACTTACGAGTCAGGTGCCCTACCGATTGCGCTACCCGGCCCGGCGGCATACTTTGAACGTCTATATATTTGGAAAGAAAAAAGATTCGAACTTTATATTTATTCTGTAAATCAGAACTGAATTACAGTGTAGCTTGATATAATTTTTATAATAGTGCTACGATAAATAAGCGCGCAATGGACACAGTGACATTACTTCTGGATCAACCCTTGTATATACATGTACGAGCCGTGAAATGAGAAAACAAACAAAGTAGCATATTCGCCCAGTGAAGACCCGGATCAGCCTGGACATCCGCCCAGTCCGATCAGAGGTTTCGCTGTCTGCATGGAGCTAGCTTATGCCCTCAACTACCCTTTAAGCGTATAGCAAAAACTTTGATCAGATTGGGCGGACGTCCAGGCTGGTCTGAATCTTTGTTGCGCGCACATGCCACTTTGTTGTTTTTTTTTCTCGTGTCGCGGCTCATGATACGCCACCGGCTAGATCTGATAATAACTATTTTTTCAGCAAGTGTTTAACGAAGTTTGAAAGCTTTGTTAAATTCGACGGTTTGCTTGCATTATTGAATATAGAGATCATAACGATTTATCTGGAACTTTCAACGATTCTACAAAAAAAAAAAAAAAAAAAAACAATTAAAAAACCCCCCAAAAACCCGATAAGCCGAATCTTCTGGGAGCTAGGATTAGAGCTAATGTTGTTGCATGCGCGAAATGGGGAAACTTGAAAAGTCTGTGCATCAAAAAATATGATCTAAGTCTTTCTACTTGAATCACGATACTCCCAATCAACTGGGTTAACTGTCATAAGCAAAGCACAGAGTCAAAGCAGGCTTCGTCGAGTGCTGGGGCCATATTTATAAATCAACTTAAGTGGTTGCTATGTTGTTGCTAAGGCCAAATTTCTTTGAAGGAGATTCCCTACAACTATGAAATTTGCTCTGGAGGAACAGTCTTACAAAGACTGTTCCTCCAGACCAAATTTCATAGTTGTAGGGAATCTCCTTTATAGATATTCGGCCTTAGCAACAGCATAGCAGCGACTTAAGTGGCTTTATGAATACGGCCCCTGATCCGTGTCTGAACTGCCCGCACTGGTTGTGAGCACATTTTTCTCTTGGTATTTTAAAGAATCTATTGGATACATAAACAAATTCAAGTGTATGCAAACACACTACTATTAGCAACACTTTATGAACAGGTGTTTGTGCTTCCAGTTTCACACATGCTGTCAGAAAGCCGACAGATGGTAGCAACAGTTATTCTTTAGCTGTGTCTCGCAAAAATGTGAACCATGAATTGCAAACAGAGAGGGCTCAAACTTGTCTGTGAATCCGTGTAGTCTATCAAGAGACTTCTTTTTTGGCCTGTAGGTTCCTTAGAATTTTATAAATGTCGTGTGCGAATAACTAGCGCTCTGATCAGGCTGCACGGGTTCCACGTTTGTCACTGCTTTGCTGGTTGTGTATGCGTTAAGCAATTTTTGTTCATGTCGCGTTGAAATACACAGCATGTGGTATGTACTTATCCTTTTATGTTACACAAAAAGTAAATAAATAACAAAACAAAATAAATAGATACAAAAAATATAAATAAATAAAATTAATGATAATAATAATAAATGGTAAACACGTTTGAATCTGGAAGCAAACATACGATAAAGAATAGTTAGCGGATGCATCTCAACGGAAAAACGAGTTTACCGTAAAAATCTAATCTAAGTATTAGGACAGATACATGTATGTATGAGAAAACAGTACAGGCCAAGATCAGCCTGCTCCAGAAGAGCAGCCTGATCAGAATGGACACTATTTTCAACTACAGCTGCATTTTTGGACGTATTACTGCACTGCGAGGTCGAACTATCGCACTTTAGGAGAATAGCCTGTTTGATCAGAATAATTTCTTTTGCGGGTATGAGACGAGGATTGTATATGGTATGTACAGAAACATCCACGACATGATTTCATAGAGCAGGAGCCAAGACATCGGAACTGAAAACGAGTTTTGTGTCTCTCATGCGATGCTTCTCCGGTAAACGTATTTTTTTCTGAAATTGGAAGTTGCTCCCCAATAGGATGAGGACGGTGAAAATAGCAGTGGAGTATGCTTTGCTTTTTCCAACACTTTCAGCTCACGGTTCTTTTTCGAAATAAAAACAAAATGCAAACACTCGTCCTCTGTACTGTGGCCATCATTTCACGCGACGTGTATTGTTGCCTCTGATCCCCAAAGTCGGGAATTCGGTAGTATGGAAGATACAGGGGATGAGAATAATATAAACTATTCTGACAAAGTCATTTCCCCTGTAATATGTCTGCCAAATATTGAGGTATGTCCATACCTTACAGTGGAGGTAATATGATAAATGGTGAGAATACTATCAGTGGAAGAAAATCTACCAGCTTATTTTCTTTTTCCTTTTTGCCTCCATTTCCATTTTCACTAGCGTAAACAATGAGCACAAATAATTTCAATTTGAAAAGTTGAAGGAAATCGGAATTCACTTAAACTATTTAAAGGTGAACACATAGAAGTGTCTCCAAACACCATACGAAAATAATAAACAACACATGAACAATACTGACTGCACTTAATAAAAGTACTTTACTTTGAGTTCCATAGCAAGACTATCAAATTTACATTTCTGGTTTAAAAGAGAAATGGGTATAATATACGTTTCGTTTTGTATCTTGTATGACTTCTGATTTTTCTCGTGTTGGTGTGAAATTCATCTGTGTTGGATTGTGAGTGTCTATTGTTGAGGATGTGCTGTTCCGTTTGGTCGTTTGCGTATCTCCCTGATTTTTCTTTCGGTGTAAAGGGCAGGTTGTCAGGAGCGTAACTAATAGGAGTTATATCATGTGCACCATTATGTTTCATTATATTTGAGTGGAAATCTAGAGGGTTTTGCCCTACAGATAATTTAAATTCTCACAGTTTCGGAAGTTGGTACTGAAATTTTGTCCAATATAAAAATTTCAGCTTGCAAATACGCAAGTGTGTGTTCAACGTTCGATGGTTTAACAAATTTTAATACGCACCTACGTATTTGCGTATAGGCAGCTACGATCATTGGTTGTGCTTATGTTCGTTGCCTTTCCTGGCTATTTTCAGTTTTTGTTTTGAAAATGTAATATGGCTTGATACAGCTGAAACCGTGCTTGTTTAGCTCAGTGGGTAAAAAGGTGCTGGTGCAAAACGCAGAGACAAGGCGTGCAACCTAGAATCTTGTAACCTAGATGTGACGAAACGGTTTTACGAATTCACTTTTAAGGTACTGTTGTAACAATGAGCTCGTAATATAGTTTCCTGGCTTCTTGTTGCAAGCTTCTCGGACGGTATACACGGCTGTACAGTACCTCACTCACAGAAACCCTGCATACAGACGGAATCGATCTGTAAATAACATGACCTTGACACTAGCAAAACGTGATCTGTGCAAACCTATGTTCTACAGGACGAGTCATTTCCGACCACCTCATAGTGGACTGGCCCAAAATATAATTTACCTTGCGACATCGAAAAGAAGGCTTCCCTGAAAGATCAAAACTAAAGTGTGCAGAATCGTGCTGCCTCTGGTATGAAATTTTTATTTATTTATTTATTTATTTATTTATTTTTCTATCTATTTATTTATATTTGTTTTGTTTTGTTTTGTTAGAAAACACCATGTCTGAGTCTGACGGCATTTGTTGAAAATCAAGGAAAAACAGAAATTCAAATAATGCGCACATGAGCTAAAGCATGTCTTCTCAATTTAACTTCCATCAAAGAGCAGTTTATTCCAGCACCATTTGGTTAAATGAGCTGATCTTCATTGATATGCAATTTGTTTCATTTCAAATTATAAACACCGCTGATTTCAAAATCCAAATTAAGTAGGAAAGTATAATTATTATCACACAAGATCAAATTAACGCCCAGATATGCCACTTTAAACGTCATGAAAGGTGGAAATGCAAAACGACTACAATTCCCCTAACAGTCGCATGTCTATTTCAGTTTGCCTAGCTTGCTAGAGAACAGAGATAAAAAAATAAAGACAGGAAAATTGTAGAACCGAGACATCAAAAGACAAAGTCACTTTTATCTATACATTAAAGCGAGACATTTTTTAACAAAAAATACTTAATTGTTAAATTGTTTTTAAGTAAAGCATTATACAATTACATGATATTATGTAAATTTAACCAACCTGCAATATCGCACAAGCCACTTAGTGATATACTTACCATGCAAATAGTTCAAACTAACGGCCGCGTAAATTTAACCAAAGTTCCGAGCACAGGCTGCATAGCATAACCATGCGAAACATTGATTAAGATAAGATTTTACGATAATTCTTAAAAACTATAATGACTCTATTCGACTGATAAGGTTCGTTAAATTTGCGTGAGTGTGAAAGGTTCTTGTAGCAGCCGGTCACATGGTCCAATCGAATTCGAGGATATTTTTCCAAGCTCTTAAGCGATCGTGCTACACGAAAGGCACGTATCAAAATAGGTAGTGTCGTTCGTGCAGTATGGTCGCTTATGAGGTTGAAAACATTTTGAATTTGACTAGGCCATGTGACCGGCTATTACTTAAGGTCTACACACTCCTACGAAGAATTTCTCGGAGCTTTGTCTTGCTCCACGTGCTTGGATGTTCCAGCAAGCGTAGGACACCCTTCAGCGAAACTGTTCAATTTTGTATTACTATAAATGGAAAATATTTTACTAAAGCATCAGTATATTCGGGTGTTTGCTATTCGGTTATGAATAGTTATAAAAGTTATAAGGATATTTAATGTCAGTTTCGTCGTTTTCGAGAAAAATAACCAAACCCCGTTTGCACTTGGGAGCAAACAGACTATACATATAAAGTGATAGAGAAAAAGCAATGTTTAACCACACAAAAATTGTCAAATGCAATAATTCATGAACGATATGATAAAAACGATATGATTTTTTAGAAGAAAATATGTAATTTCTAGGTAGTTTACTGTTTCGGGAAATTAACTTCTTAGCTTATCGCGTGTGACGAACATGTTCTGATATAAGAACATCGACTTGGAAGCCCTAACTGTTCACTACGTCATTTCTAACTTTATAATGAACTACACCACTGTCTTGATCGTTTTATATGTATCACATGTTTCTTGTGTATGGTATTCTTACATAACATATCGCTGTAATCTTACATGCTCATCATCTTCCATACCTTTCTAATGTAACGAGACTGATGTCCTTATTCGATATATATATATATATATATATATATATATATATATATATATATATATATATATATATATATATATATATATATATATATATATATATGTCCAAAATAAAAGCACATACAAGGAAAGTCTATAAAACACAATTGAGTCCGATTTCACAGTAATGAATGATTTATTTCGCTGTTTTCTACCGGTTTCACTGTTATAGTACAGATCATCAGGAACAAAAATGGCGGCTTTGTGTCGCATGGAGACGACGTTAGCAACATAGCGTTCCTGTCGCATGCGCCGTAACGTCGACTTCCGCTCATTACAGTACAATGCGCTGTCCCATTAATATCTATACAGCGTAGTGTAATAATTGCGTATAGTTCATTTTACTAATATAAGAGTAAGTGGTTATTAATACATGTATATAAAAAAAACAATGTATGTTGATGGTACAGATAATGAAGACCTATTTAGCTTAGGTTTAAGAAGTTTAATGAAATATTTTTCTTTTGCGCGCCTTAATGACATGCTTTCAAAATACATTTTGTAGAACGGGAAGACATCTTGTATATGTATAAATGAGGATGCACAATGAATAAAATTCAGTCTCGGTCTTATCTGTATTTGAATCTCTGAGCAGGTGAGTTATTTTGTGCGAATGTGTTAATGTATATTGGCTTCTCACCCAAGCCTCGTATTTGAGCCATCCAGGTAGTCTTGTTGTTGTACTGTTTTCTGTAAGGCTCTGACTGATGGATGCCTTGTGGTTTTGTTTGTTGCAATAAACCTTTATGCCCACGGCCTCTGCGCATTCAGTCGTTCGGCTATTCCCTCTTCCTCGTCAGCTGAAGATTTGTCACTTTTGTCTGTAATACTCTCCTGTGTTATTTCACAGACCTCATCGGCTCTTTCAACTGGTTGATGATCATTCTGTGCTTGCGTTTTGTGTGTGTCATCGGGCAAGTAACCTGTAAAAATGCTATTCAGGGTTTGTAGGTTTTGCACTTTCCCTGCGCTCTTTAGAAGTCGTGTCATAGGCAACTGCAAACCGATCTTCCAGTCTGTAAACATAGTCCTGGTGACTCTTAGCTGATTCTGTATCCTGTGGTAAACCCGTGCAAGGCATCGACCTCTCAGCGAGTGTGGGACCTAATCATTAATTAAAAAGGCAAGATGGATGGATGACGCGATTTTTACGTCCTTTTTAACTATATTCAGTCATATTAGGACGATGGGTGGGTGATAATGAGAGGCTGTTTGAAATTGAACCCCGTTTACGATTGAACAGATTCCCGCCACAGGCACTCGACAAAATATTTGTGAAATTCTCATATATTATGAAATGTTAGTCTGTCTCCCACCTCTCTATCAAATTGCAAGTCGATCGGTTGCGATATAAGAAAGTTACTAAATATCCCACTTCGTTGTAAATAGAGTCAAGGTGCGACACTACCGCCATTTTGAAAATATGCTCATTGACGGAAGTGATGAAATCGGGGGGTTTTCCACGGAATTTCCAGTAGCGCGTGCTTTGATGACGTATTATTCCCGAATTCAAATCACGCGGAATTTAAACTTGTTCGTTCGTTGACCAATCAACGAGCTCGCATTTGTGGATTTTCCAATAGGGACTGCAGTGCGCAAGCCCGGATTTGTTGACTTCCGTCATTTTACTCTGTTTCTCGTCGTGATTTAGAATTTTGGTGTAAATTTCGCATTATCCGTCACTGGCAGGAAATGATTTGATTGCAGGTAAGTGTAGACATGTACATTGTTGTCCAATATGGAAGTATGGAAGTGAAATGCTTATTATATAGATGAGAATAAGGTGACTGGAAAAGGTAAACATATTTTCAAAATGGCGTTAGTGTCGCACCTTGACTCTATTTACAACGAAGTTGGATATTTAGTAACTTTCTTATATCGCAACCGATCGACTTGTAATTTGATAGAGAGGTGGGAGACAGACTAACATTTCATAATATATGAGAATTTCACAAATTTTTCGTCGAGTGCCTGTGATTCCCGCCTCTTGGGAGGCTCGAACCCGGGACCGCTAGATCAGCAGACCAGCGATTGTACGGGCACGGATAGCTGGACCCGACAAAGGGATGGTAGTACTTTGAAAATTTGGACTTCCAAATTCCCTTCAGCTTGTTTCCTGACATTATTTGACGTATAAATTTAAAAAGTAGTGTAGACTTTTTCATTTATGTTAGGTTATTCTATCTTCAAGAACTACTAGTTATATGTTACTTAACAAATGAGAGCTTTTATAACTTCTAAGATATTGTGCTAGGTATATTCACAGACAATTTGCAGAAGCTGTATAAGGTAATACGTGTTACAATTAACTTAAGAGCAATAAATCTAATAACAGAGATAATAACTTCTATGAGAGAAAAGATGTCTTTGGCCCAAGTCGTTATGAAAATGTTCAAACTTCGTGCGATATAAGTTTTAACGTAGCTAAATGACCGCCTATCTGGGAAAGAGCTGTTCATTCGTGTGTGCCTCTCTTGAGCTGCAGTCACTTTATAAATGTACTTCTTTTGTTTTTAGGCTATGGAATCTGATTGTATAAGTTCTTGATCGTTGCTTATCTTTTTCCTATTACAATATTGGTGAAAGCGCATTCATTTACACGTCAGTCTTATCGCAACCGTTACCGTGCCAATGTATCGTGGAACGAAAGAGCTATAATCAGCAGAATGTATTATCTTACTCTAGACACTTCTGATATAATTTGTCTCGTAAGTATTAATTTAAAAGAATTCTATGAATACTTGATTAGTGAGTTGTGCTGGTTTAATTATAATTCTGTGTAGCTGTTTTCTTGACCCAGACAAACTTGACAACTATTATGATACCACGTGCTTTTCTGACTGTGTTCAAAGCTCCAGATAAGAAGGAGTATTTAGGATATTTCAAAGATAATTTTTCGTAATTTTCCATGCAAACATAGCTTGTTGTCCCTGCTTTATTATGTGTGTGCGGTGTTATTCCCCTTTGTAAGAATATTTGGACGTTAAAATGTGCATTTAAAGGGGCAATGTTACATCTCTATGTTTTTCGCCATTTTTGTGAAGGATAAGTTTTTTTTTTGTTTTTTTTTTTATTTCCTGTTTGATTCCCAGAGCAAAAGGAGTCTAGTTTAATCTTGAAGAACCGTATTTGTTCCTTATTTCTGTGAATAGTTGAGAAAATTAAACTGGTGGAGTTGCTTACCTTGAAAGTCTACCCATTCTCTTTTAAGTGATTCAACTAACTACAGTAATATATTGTTTAGTTTTCTTGCCAATTGTTTATTGAGTAGTACCGGATTTTAATTGACGTTTGTACAAGGGCTGATCCAGAAGTAATGTCACTGCGTCCATTGCGCGCTTATTCATCGTAGCATTATTACAAAAATTATAGCAAGCTACACTGTCATTCAATTCTGATTTACAGAATATATATACAGTTAGAATCTTTTTCCGTTCCAATTATATAGACGTTAAAATTATGCCACCGACGCCATCGCGCCGCACGTTATAATAGCGTTAATTACATGAACATAAATTTCAAAGGCAATCACAAATCAAAATCAAACTAAACGCGCCAAATTAGATGAAAACTTGGGACGATGGCGAAATATTGTTCTGCTGCCCACTGTTGAAATTTTAATATCGTCACTGCAGTTTGAAGTTCGCTAGCTATTTCTATTGTTTGTTACTGCCGGGACTAAAAATGTTGATTTCTAACAAACGCGCGTCAGCGGATATATGTGCGTTGTTGCTCAAATTTGGAATATCACCATTGGAGATTATAGAGCTGTTTAGTTAGACATGTTGTGATATAACAGTTATTACGAGGCTTGTGTAAAGGTGCAATCAGCGCGATACGGGTGCAGATGAGTCGCTAGTGGTTAGTCCGAAGACCGGAAGACCTTTATGTATAATGTCAAACAAGGAAAGTCACTCTTGTTCGGGTCCCATATATATGAAGATAGATGTTCTGCAATTCGAATTTTGTGTAAATTCTTAAACTTGAGCTGCGGGGCTGTTCAAGTTATGTTAGAGGATGAGATAAACATAGGTGAACAGACATAAGAGCTTAGCTGAAACAACGAATATGCTACTTTGGACATGACACAATATCGAAACTTCGTCTGGTGCGTCAACAACGTCATTCACGTGCGGCGCGTTTCGTTACCATGCCTTCTGTCTATCTCGATATCTCAGTTACTGTGCACTGTATTTTTATGACATTTTCAGACCATAATGCAAATAGACTGAGATACTTGGATGCGAAGATTTTATAGCTGCAGTGCCATTACTTCTGGATCAACCCTCGTATAACATGTACCCTCCTTACTGTCCGTGCTAAATAAGCTGCTTTTCCGTTGTCTCGGCGCCTTTGCTGAACGCAATTAGTCATTCAGCTCTTGTATTAGGATATGATTCAGAACCGTTAATTGCTGCTTTCTTTATGGTACCAGTGAGGCTGGCTATTTCTAGATATTACATTGTTATTCACAAGTTATCTATTAACACAGATTCATTTATGTCATTTTGAAGAATTTTGGTCCTAACATATCGGTTTATCATATTTTTTATATTGTATTTACGTCATTTAGATATGCGTATTTGGCCTTGCTAGGAGGCATATGCATAAAGAAAACTCTTCAACGAAATATTATATTGAACCTAGCTTGATGGATTTCCTTCAGGTTTCCTCTTCGGGAAGAAAACAGTGGTTTTACTAAAATGTCAGATGCATAAAATTTCTAGTCTACAACATAGAATAAAAGTCCAAAGGCAAAACGTCCAATGTCGTTAAGAATGGTCAGTAACTGGAAAATTTATTTTGAAGTGTTGCATGGCCAAAAGCTGAGTGATGATCAACGTACTTCTGACAAATATCTTATCATATGATTAAGTTTAAACAGTTGTTGAATCCTATTTCTGGTATCTTTCATACAAGTGGGTTACAATTTAAATGGGAAAATAGTGCTGTCTGATACAAGTAGATGGACAAATTAAGGGTCATACCTTTGGAAGAAAGATATGATTAACTTCCAGTGATGACAACAATTAATTAAACGTCCAAATACAATCTGTAAAATTCCGATGAAAATGTTGCTTTTACTAGATTTACGAACCGATTAATTTTAGGGCTGTAACTCTGGCAAAAATCCCATCCTGAACCGTTTGAAATAAGGTCATTTTAGATGAAAGGGAAATATGTTTGAAGTTAAATGACGATAAGCTGAAAGATGAAGGAGAAGCTGCAGCCACAACATTTGCATTGCTGGACTGATAGAGGCCCGTTAGTCTAGTAGAAAATAAAGTTTAATTATACCTCCGATGAAAGGAGAGGGTGATAAAGGTCTCTTGAAAGGTTTTCGTTGTATTAAATATATTTGTAGGCAAAAATTAAATGTGCAAACAGTTTTCTACCTCTAGAGCCGGATTTAGCGGAACCCTTTATTCAGAATAGTCTCTCTAGATAACTCAAGTAATCCGAAAGGATCACAAATATAATGACCACTTAAATACACTTTCTTTTATTTGAGAATGAAACAGACTTCAGCACTTTACTTGCTGACATTTAGTAGCGAGGCAGACACGTTTAAGAGAAGTTTGAACGGTAATACTGGCTATGGCTGTAAAATGGATCTATTGTAAATGACATACTTTTATCTGTCTTAATTGGATATATTCTTTTATTAACATAAGGTAAATTGAGGTAAATTAAATGTCTCCATGAATGGCATCTTGATGGAGTAGTTGCAGATATCAAAATTGCTTTACGGTTTACATCTCTAACTCTTTGGTTTAATAGCGTTACCAGTCTTTCCAGCCTTTAGGGTGAATGGGATAAACCTCAATGTTTCAGCCAACTTTAAAAAAAGGAGGTCATTTTGAGGTTTGGGTGTCACATTCTCTTTAAATGAGGCCCCGTTATTCTAACAAAATAGGTTTTGCTCTAAAGGGAACAAGTTTTCCCTCTTAGACTTTTTCCCTATGGAAAAGAGAGGCAATTTTGAATATGGCAAAGGTTGGAGGAGGTAGACAAAATTGAAAAAAAGGCACAGTTACTTCTTTTGAAAGTGTATCTATTCACCTTATGGTCTAAAGATATCATGAAACATGAGTTCTTACCAACACACAAACTAACTCTAGCTAACATTTTTCGGCTATGGTGCAGAAGACCGCAGGTTCGATCCTCAAACAGGCCATCAAACAATCGAAAACTCCGTCACTGCGGCAATAAATGGGCACCTTTTTCAAATACGGGAATATGTCAAAAGTTGTTTTTGGTCTGTGGTTCGTTTATCTTTTAGAATAGCTTGGTGAACCTTTACAGAAATATCGACATATTAAGATACACTTACTGTTAGAATCAGAAGGTGGTCCAACGGGGTTATCTACTCTTGCCTTAGGACTATATACATGTTCAAAAAGTGGTGTTTGACCTGTAATTCCATTACGGCTTAGAATGTCTTGGTGAAATATAACAGAAATGACTGAAGTAAGTTTACTCTTAGAATCAGGCTTATAATGATTGGTAATAAGATTTGGTAATAAGTTATACAGACAAATTGTTGGTATTCCGATGGGTACAAATTGTGCTCCTCTTGTGGCCGATTTGTTTTTATTTTGTTATGAAAGAGATTTTATGACTTCTCTTTCTGTTGATAATCAAGCTGATATCATTGAGGCATTTAACTTTACTCTAGATATTTAGACGATCTTCTGAATATTGATAATCCTTATTTTGAAAGCATGGTCAACCAAATTTACCCACCTGAACTTAAATTGAATAAAGCTAATACTTCAGATACCGAGGCCCCCTTTTTGGATTTACGTCTATCTATTTCTAACGGTTTTGTATCTTCTAAAATTTATGATAAACGTGATGACTTTGACTTTGATATAGTTAATTTTCCATTTTTTGGATGGTGACGTTCCACGTCGTCCCTCTTATGGAGTGTATATTTCTCAACTTATAAGATTTGCTAGAGTGTGTAGTCATGTAGAGGACTTTAATGCTCGTAATAAATGTTTAACTGCTAAACTTCTTCAACAGGGCTATCGGTATCATAAGCTTAGAAAGGCTTTTTCTAAATTCTATCGCAGGCACCATGAATTTGTTTCAAAATTTGATGTCGGATTAAAATTTCTTTTACACCAAGGCCTATCGGAACCAGAATTTTATGGTGACTTAGTATACAAATTCAAAAAGATTATGGGTAGGACTGATTTTTCTGATCAATTCCGAAAAATAATAATACGTCACAAACGTATTGGCTATAATTTAAATGTTTTGCGACAGTCTGCATGCTTAGTGATTAACCCAATCACGGTTGGAAACTTTGCTGCACTCTTTAATTGCACACCGGGGGATCGGGCGTCAGACTCTATGATAGCCCCGACCTAAAGCTATATATTTTAGTTGGTTGGGACCGGAGCCTTTTTGTCTGTTGCTTGGTCCACCGGGGCTCAACTGGTGACCTTCTTTTGCTTCAGATTTCCAGTGGGGTTGTTTGGCAGGCCATGGATTTCCACCTGTCAGACAGCCCGTTGTATCTATTGAGTCCTCGCCTTTGCTTCTTCATGGTGTTGAAATTTGATTTATGTGTTTATCGTGATGATTCATTGACGAGTTAGAGGGTTATCATGCGAACCGAACAACCAACTAAATGTTTTGTACCACTTCAGAGACTGAGGGTGAGGTTGGACCGTAAAATCGATTTAAGCCCCCCAGTAATTCCTTACTGACCGTTCCAAGGCGGTAGTTCTGTTGTGGTTCTCTGTTGCCTGCTTTTGGTGTCAGAGTTTCTGTGCTGTTTTACCTTATGTATGTTCTTATTATTTTTTGTTCGGTTTGGGTTGCTGAGTGGCCACCTTTCGGGAACAAGCTGCTCACTCGGTTGGCCATATGTTCTCTGTATCTTGATTATTTGTAATCTTAGTTGTTTCCAACTATGGTTTGAGGGCTGGATTTGGATTTTGATTGTTTCAGTTCCTGGTCTTTGCATACTTTTTACTTTTATCCCTGACAATGCTATCTCTCTGCCAGAGGGGCTGCAAAACGACAAAATGGGATGACGATTCTGTAGTGGCGGGTTATCTTGTGTCGTTTCAAATGCTTTAATTGAAACTTTACTTAAAATGATTGAAACATTTAGTCTTCTTCGTACTATGTTTATTTAAATGACACTTGAAACTATGATCCTACATATGCGCTAGGAATTTGAATTAGTTTTTGTCTCGGCGCAGCCGGGTATAATTACACTTTTTGCACATTTTTACATGATTGCATTGGTCAAATAACGCGTATATCAAAATATAGCCAATAATATCAAAGGTCAATGAATACTTAATCTTCGTTTTTCCCGTTGTATACTAGCACAATGTTTAAGAAATAGATCAGCTCTAGCAGTGAATTGTTGAGTAATAATTCACTGTTTGGAGGTCATTTGTAAAGTATATCATATCACGAGCGGAGCGCGAGTGATATATCTACTTACAACTGACCGACAAGCAGTGAATTATTACTCAACAAGTCAATGCTAGAGCTAAACTATTTCGATTCTAACACTCAAAAACGCTGAAAAAGTATTCTTTTTATTCAAACTCTCCCAACCTTACTGCTAGCGCAATCATGCTCCCGCCAATATTCTTAACTGTATCTAAGGTAAACGTACGTTTTTGTGGCGATTATAGAAAGAAAAAGAGACGTTACACCGTCTAACGCCTAAAAACGTCACAAAATTACGTCAGTAATGCCAGTGACGTCAGCAATAAGACTCACGCGCTCCGAGACAGTGAATTTTGTTGCAGAATAAAACACGGAAACTTCCATTGCTTCTATAGGCGCACTGTGTTAGAATAGATGTTAATTTAACTGTTTCTCTTGTTTATACAATGGAAATTTTTCGAAAATAGACGGACGCAGATATTTAACATTTTCTTTTTTTAGTGTTAATGTACTTTCGATTTCTTCTTTCGGTTTAATACGCACAAACAAATATTGCATCATGTTGGTAACTGTTTTGAAATCAGGTCAATCTCAAGATTTACCGCCGTCCATTTTGAAATTCCAAATTGGACAGCTCACCCTTGAGATAGGTCATCGTCGCTACCCAGTGTGAAAATTACGGTTGTGGGTGCCTACCGACATAGCTCACTTGAGTTATATTCATGAAAGTCACTGTCATACTCTTCACCAAGCGACATAGTATAAACACGCTTCCATTTAATTTTCGCCGATTATCCTTTTTTTTTTAGATTTTTTCTAGCCTCATGTTACGTCTCATTGAATAAATCTAACGATAACAAAGGGTAGACTGACCTGAGAAATAAACGCTTTGGAAATTTTTGTAACAGCTCTTCATTCAAACTATTTCAATCATTTAATGTGTTTATTTCATAGGCATATATATCATTATACCTCCAAGTAGCTGATAGTAGTTGCTGGACATATAAACCACAAGTCTTAGACAAGCTAGTTGCCAATGCACTGTAAGTAATGGTTAGACTATCGCCATGTTGCATCGTTTCTTAGACAATTGTATGTACACACAAATTGAGATGCAAAATTGCAAAATAATCCCGTTTAAATTGGTATCTTGTAACAGATCAGACACGCTTAAGTGGAAGTTAGTGAAATTGCTGAATAAAACGGTGCTTGTGGGTTTCTTGGAAATTACATCTAATCCGCGACACGATAAAACAAAAAAATGGCATATGCGCCAAGCGAAGACTTAGATCAGTTTATGCATTCACCTAGTCTGATTACAGTCTTCGCAATACGCCTAAAGGATTGCTAATAATGTAAGTTACTTCCATGCCGACGGTGAAGATTCTGATCAGACTGGGCTTTTGTTACAAGGTTACATGTGGGCGCACATGTAACCTGGTTTGTTTTGTCGTGTCGCGGCTGCGCTGTATTTTTGTTGGGTTTTTTCGTGTCTGTCATCATACGATGTAGAGTACAATAAATTTTCTTGTACTCTACTTCACAACAGGATTGTTGTTATTTTATAATATAATGAAACAGAAACAGACAACTGGTTTTCAAACAGATCAACATCAAACAGATCGAAAGTTATTTTTCTTTTGTTTTATCTTTATTCAATGTCATCGTTTCCAATATGTCACCATTTCAAGACTAAAGATTGACTTTATTATTGCTGCGTGCTAATAATATTTGGTCGATTTTAATGTCTCCTACATTTTGTTTTAATGTGGTGGGGACAAAGGCGAGCGGTCACAATTCAAATACGCTACGAAGAAAGAGACATAACTAGTCGCCAGTGCGAATAAAGGAGAACAAGAAAAATTTTGAGCCGCGACACGACAAAACCAACAATGTGGTTGTGTGCTCAGCGCAGACTCAGATCAGACTGAGACTTTCCTAGGCGCTTAAGGCGTAGCTTAGGGGCAAAGCTACCTTCATGCAGACAGCAAAGACTCTGATCAGACTGGCTGCGGATGCCCAGGCTGATCTAAGTCTGCGCTGGGCGCACGACCACATTGTTGGTTTTCTCGTGTCGCGGCTCAAATACAGGTATTCCGCACAAGACTGAGCTATTTCTGGTTCCCGTGGAGTATTGTAATATAGTTATAGCGAAACATAGAATGTGATTCTTTGAATATATATTATATTTTTACAACATATATTTAAGTTTATCACTCCAAAAGTAAGTCATTTTGGTTGCCACCTAAAATGACCCCAAAAATGTTTGAACACTCTTTTATACGAAACTCGAGAGTGTTAAATTGTTTGAAGTTGGCAAAACACAGTAACTTGTACTGAAAAATCCTCCAGAGATACGTCACGATGAAATATTGCATGAATTTATACCACTTGCAGAATTATGGGGCCTCATGATCTAAAAACCAAGTTTTGTTTCCCGTGAAATGCTTTGGTGATTGATATTTAGCTAATTGTGCACGAAGCTGTTAAACCATGGTATTAAATCATAATCTATTAGATTTTGTTGCGTGAATTAGCCCGATAAAACGACGAAGATCAAAGTTTCGCAGTTTTTGATACAAGATGATGTCACTTTTATACAAGATAGGATTGACTTTATGCGTGATATTAAGTGACAAAATCTGGATACGGGCCATAAAATACTGCATAAAATGGCTGTATATTTTACAATTTCTGCAGCGGAAATCAATTAGGTTAGTTTGAAATACAAAATGCCAAGAAAAGGATTTATAGTAGTTTGAAAAGATATCTGCATAAGCTTCTTCAGTTGCTTAGGGTTAAACCTATCTCGTTCTTCAAACGAGCCAAACACATAGAATTATTGTCTTTAAAATGTGTGTTTGCATTGAATAAACTGAAATATTTTAAAAAAGGCTATTAAAAACGCTGGTTTTCTATGCACATCCAATTTATTTCGATGCTAACTCAGTTCGTTAGCGGTTTGCACACACAAGTATGCAGAGGCTACATATTTTGGATTCTCAGTCGTTGACCTAGGGAGACGCCAGACTGAAAAGTCTAAGCCGCTCGTTCTATTCACAGTCATGAAAACAATTGTACTTAAAGGTATGATGTATATAATACGTCTTGTTCTCACTAGCTTTGTTTTGATTAATACAAAAAAGGCAAGACGTAATTGAAATGTGTCCTCTGTGGCAAAATAATGAAAAAGTGGTTAGAAAAAAATAATAAATTATAGGATGCTGCATGTGAAAATGCTACTTTCAGAATTCTGTTTGTATACACGCATTTCTTGTCACAGCTGCTTCGAGTGATTCAGATGAAACCAAGGCTTTGAAATAGATTAACCCATTTATGCCCAATGCACTATTCTATCTGTATTAAATGGATTTGTCATTCTTGGGATGTCTGGTCAAATGTATTATCTTTTTTTATAGAAATTGCTGTAAACTTTATGTAACAAGTGTAGACCCTTATCAGATGCCGGCGAATCATCTGGGTTTGCACTGTTTGCCTATGTCCCTGTTATGGGACGCTAGGCATTAATCGATTAAACGAAACAAGGAGATCAGAGGTCCTGTAGCTCACTTGATACACTGACCTCAGATAATATGCTCAGCCTGTGCTCTTTTTGTTTGCATCATACATGCATAATGGAGCAAAGTCAACCTTTGTGTTCATGTATCAAAGGTATCTTTTCAGTCATAAACAACCTTCATTATCACCAACCCATCGTCCTGATATGGCTGAAATTATGTTAAAAAGGGCGTAAAATTGTGAATCATCCACCATCGACAAAAATTTAAAGGTTTGATTTTCAACACATTAATCTAATAAAGGTAGTAGATCCGAATTTGTTAGCCAGTCAAAGCAGCTAAACATCTTTTCAAGCGTAATTCCGGCTACTGATAACATCATCATTGGGCTGCCCGGTGTCTCTCTACCGTCATATTGTCATGTGTACTCAATACAAAAGTCACAGGTCTTTGAGATTTTACAGTTATGTCTGTCACTGACCCGTTAAATCGTCTAGAGACAGTAAACGTTGTAGACGCTCAGATTTCGCGTAATTGTGAAATTTGCCATATGTGTTTTAACCGAAACAAATTGTAGTCATATATAAAGCAATATATTGAATTACTATGAGCAAGAATATAATGGTTGCCCCTGATTTGGAAATAAAATGCTAGCAGCGTTTATTGCAAAAAAAAAAAAAATAAAAATTACTAAATTACATTTTGTAATTTGCATTAATCATGTTTGCAAGTTTCCTCGAAAGAGAAAATACGTTAAACCTGCAAAGAAAAGTGTCACAAAGTTTGAGTTACATAAAAAATGCAAGTATATAACACAAGGCTTCTATATACAACAACGAATCTAATGAAAATTTAGACATACCTGTTTGGCTGTCGCTTACCAAATTTGGTTGATACTTACCCAGATTATTAGGCACTTACCCAATTTGGTTAGCACTTACCTTTTACTTTCTAGGGTGTCACGTGTGGTCACTCTCATTTCTTACAACGACAATGGAATAATAATGTGAATATTAACGTTCACTCGCGATAATGCTAGAATGCTGAAACACGTCTAATAATATATTATCTTACGCCAAGCGTTTGAGGAAAAACGATGTAGTTTATTACGCAACCAACTCTTCTGGACCATCCAGAAATCTGGTACATAGACCATACAGCGTAATACTTGTTGCACTGTAAATGTAATACTGTAAACTATTACGTAGAAGTATTTCATCAAAACAGTTTACAGCATGCTGCGCGTTTTGTTGTATTGTAATTTAATGAGTGAATGAAACAACGAATTTCGTGAGCTGAATGGATAAACTGGCTGAGGAAGAAACTCGACCATTTAAAGTTGTTTCCTTCTCAGTGAACATCAGCTTAATATAGGAAAATAGTTCATTGAAGAGCAGACATCTAATTTGGGGTTAACCTTCTACTTAAAAAAAATCATAGCTCAGTGAGAAATAAATCTCAGTGAGAAATAAATCACCTAGTCAAGAAGACAAAGCAAAATAATATGCTATTATGGAATTACCTTCATTAACCCATGACAATGCAGTTATTGTAGAGGCAGCTACAGATACGTGTAGATGTATAATCTGACGGCATTGCTGCTAAAAGTCATGTCCAGATATTGTAACATCTCTTATATACAAATAGACATTTTGCCTATAACGAACTATTTTCTAATCCGAATTGATAGAGTGTTTATTTGTGGAAGACTAAGTTGTTATTTTTCTATCAGTAACTGAGCATTATTTCCATCAGCCGGGGCATTCTGACAAAAAAGATATTGATCATATACTGACCCTTGTTTATATTCATTACCCATCCGGTCCTAGCATATGTCTATTCCAAAATAAAAGATTATGATTCGCAACGCCAACTACAACTGCATTCAAAATAATATAAGTAACCCACAACCTATTTTAACATGCAATATAAATCTAAATCACTCTTTATTTCAAATATTTGAAATAAGGTTTGAATTGAATTTATATTGTCATGAATAACTTCTCTTGTGACGAAATATCGAATAAATTCTATAGTTAAAATAGTTTGTGGGATTTGGATACACTGCCATGTTTGTCCGCTATTTTATCAAAAGGAAACAATTTTCGTTACTTTCTGTTTGCTTTCCTTTACGAGGTAGCCCCACCAAAATGAGGTCAATTTTCAAAGGTAAGAATTGCTCATAGGGAAGCAAATTCTATCTTTTAAAGTTTGATACCCATTGAAAAGAGAGACAAAAATAAATAAATAAATAAATGAATAAAAAAAAACTGCAAAAATTTGATGCGTATGATAATAAAAGATTATGCATAGTGTGCAAAGTTAAGTGCTGTAGTGTACGTATTTGAATATTGAATATATGTATGCTTTAAATATGATGTTTGTTTTTTTCTCAGTCATGTTAATGGTTTGCCAACATTACTCGCGTTCGGAAATCAGAAGCAAAATTTTCTTTTCCACATTTTATGTTAAAATACAGTTTTATGAACAGTTTGTTTGATGTATAGCCTCTAAGTAGTTTAACAATAAACAATATTATGACTGAGCTGACTGTTCAGCCTGGTTCAACCCAAGTCTGATCAGGGTCTGCGTTTTTGCTATTGAACCGACAGCGCTATAAAACATTAACTGATAAGGTAAGTTTTTCTGGCTTATTCTTATGCAGATGAATAAAAATCCATTACCTGCATTAGTAGGTTGAAGTTTAGGATGCCAGGCGTAATAGATTTATTACGGTAATGACTAAATCGCTTCTGATAGGATTAATCACGACAATCGATTATTCTGAAAATGTCTAACTCTGCATTTTGCTGAAAATTCCAGCGGAAATTATAACGCACTATCACTAAAATTGCCTTTGATCGTAAGGTTTTAGTTGTTTCATTGAAAACCTAGTTATTCTAGTAGTAGATAGCATACAATTTCACAGCATAAAAAACCGAGATATTCGTTTTTTGTGATACGGTAAATAGCCAGATAAATTCACGTTTGTTGGCGCATGTTCTAATCTAAAGGCCACCTAGATACCAATTCAGATGTCGCGTCATTTGAAGTTAGAAACACAAAGCTTTGCTGATACTAAAATAATATTATCTAAATATTACTGGAACGAAATGTGCAGGAGCTGACATCAATAAAACCGTTATGCTTGCTATCTTATTCAATATCATGCTGTGATGGCTTTTATTCGTGCGCAATGAGGATGAAAAATAAAATTGGTAATCATGGTGGTCTAAGGAAAACGTTCCCCTATATTGCAGTTGATGGAGCAATGTCATCGGAGCGGAACGTTTTGTGCAGTTTAGTAGTGTGCCACTCAAGAAACATTTCTGTGAAATTGTTTCTAAATCCATTTTAAACAAAAGTTGATGGTGGACGGGCGCACGACGGGCGTTGGACGAACTCCGATCACAATACCTCGCCTTTAACACGTCATGCTCAGGCGAGCTAAACAATATGGCGTCGATGATTAAGAGTGAGTTACAGAAAATCGCAGTTTGCTTTTACAGGGGTCATGAAAATGCCTTTAAAAGATATAAAACTACAGAACACATACGAACTCCATACTAAAATTACAAAGAGGCCTTTTGTTATCAAAAATGAAGTTGTCTTCTCAGGAAATGATAAAAGCTCAGTCTCCCTACCTGAAATGATAGAGAGGACACAAATTGTATTCTAAATTAAAAAAAAAATATTTCGTGAGTCATGATTCTTATGTTCTGCGTATTATCTGACAAGATTTTTTATTCCCACAAAATTTCGTGGACATATCTTCATTTGTTTTAAACTTATGGACCGGACAGGATTAATATACTGATAATAACGAAGAATCAATAAAATTTAAGTTACGGATCTATTTCGCTCCTCGTTTATTGACATTTCAGATTTGTAGTGTGTTCTGTCCAGTATATTGCTTCTAAAACAAAAACGGACAAGCAAGAACGAGCAAGCAAGAACGAGCAAGCAAGCGGCAATACCGAAACTAGCATACCCGTATCTCATAATCTTGTATGTTGACGATATTGTTATGGAAGGACAAGATAACATTATAATTATGCCTCCATTCACATTTAAAATATGTAAACGAGACATGCCTTTAGACAACACAGTTTGGCTAACGTACAATCTTTAAAATTTGGTCATATAATAAACAGAGTCCTAAAACTGGTGGTCTTTGATGTTTCATACATTGTATATCCTGATATATTTCATACATTGTATATCAAATGGTCACACACCTGGGATCATTGCATAACGTTATAACGTTATTGCAATCTCAAATCGAGTATGTTAGTTGAAACGTTAGACGATCTCAGTGATTCAGAAGAAGCCTCGTTTTTAGCTTATTTACAAGCAATAGTACTGATAATCATAATTGATTGTTTGTTCTGCCAGTTTAACGCTTCACTTCTTCACTCGTCAGGAAATGATAAAACTGATATTTGTTATGGGAAATAAATCGTTGGTTACTGCGCAAGAACGCGGAAAATGAAATAAAATGCGGAAACATATTACAATAATTATTATAGATTTTCTTTGGATTGTAGGCTAAATAATTTGTGTAAATGAGAATGAAAGTAGAATTATAAGTTTTTGACGTGCCAATATCCTGATATAAGATATGAGCCGTAACACGAGAAAACCAACAAAGTGGCATGTCCGCCTAGCGAGGACTCAGATCAGCCTGGTCAGCCGCCCAGTCCGATCAGAGTCATTGTTGTGCGCTTAAAGAGTAGCTTAGTGTCTAACTTAGCTGCACGCTTACCGCGAAGACTCTGATCAGACTGGGCAGATGCCGAGGCTGATCTGAGTTTCGCTGGGAACACATGCCACTTTGTTGGTTGTGGCGTGTCGCGGCTCATAATTTTTCAACAGCTTGTTATTTCAGAAAACAAAACAATTTCAGGTGTATGGGTACCCTGGCAGACGAAATGACGTTTCCATTTTCTTATTTTGCTACCCACTTGAACTGGGATCAACTTCGAAAAGAAAGAATTTGCTGCAAATCATGAATTTTTTTTATTATCATTTTTATTTTTATTTTTTGTTTCATTTTTATTTTATTTTATTTTTTGTTTAAACAGACCCCATTTTGGAAGGGCTTCATTGGCTGGGAAGGCAAACAGGAAATTACAAAAGTTTTTTTTCCGTTCATTAAAAAAATGAAAATAAAAAAAAAAATGAAGGAGTACCCATACACTTTGGAGAGAAAGCAGGAATCACAGTGATATGCAATTCGAAATAATGAAAAGAATATTAAATTGCATTTTTTATAACCAATGAAACATTTTCCATCATGCATTATTAATAGCCAGCGACAAATACTTTCATTCAGAAGATTGCTTTTGTCTAATTCCTAATTGCCCTTTGTAAATTAATAATGGACTGGCAGGGAAGAAAACTTTCTGGCAACATCACTGAATTCCCTTAGACTGGAGTACGTGAAGTATATACAGCAAATGGCCTTGCCCAGGGGTTATAAAACTTGAGTACATTCTCAAACTCAAAATAAAGCACACTGTTTGGGCTGTTTCCGAGCACATGCTCGGAAGCAGCCAATCAGTTTATTTTGAGTTTGAGATTATTCTCAATTTTTATAACCTCAGACCCTTGTTTTGTAAGTTAAAGCACCTAGTAACTTTTAGTCTTACCGTTAGTTATTTTTACATTGCACAACATGTTTCACACTGAGCTAGCTTTATCTTTGACAAAGCCTGTCGGTCAGTGAACTCTGTATACAAATGCAATCCTCTAACGACGCAAAAAGACATCGTTCATGAAATATTTGTCCGGTAAGGTGCATTAAAAACACCAGTAGACGAAACACATTACTTGGTGTTAATAGTATGAACGAATTATTTCAAGGACAAACCATCACATGGCTACGAAAATAAAATGTTTCGAAGGAATAAGACGTTAAGAACATTTTTGTTCACAACAGTGCATATAAGATTCAATTACGGGATTTAGCGTTTAACGAGTGTTGCGACCCGCGGTCGCTGTAAATGAACGACGCAAAACGGAGGTTGTGAACACCCCCCCAAGGGTCCCAATAAACGTTTTACCCCGCAAAATATGTGGCCGTTTGTTACTCTTACACTCTTGAAATGATTTCTGTTCATTAATTCAGTAATTTGCTTCTTTTCTATCATTTGTTTGGGTGTTGCACCAGTATCGCACATTATCATGCATAAGCTACAAGAGTCACCAGATAACAAGGGTACGATAACATGACGTGATATCATGTCACTCTAGAACTGCGCTTGCGCGAACGTTATCAGGCGATGCCTTCAGAAGCGATCTCTGAAGACGATTGGCTACATACTCACGCTGGCCGTGATAACAACAATCGGTTGTTAAATGACGTCACCGACTTACGTCATAGAGCATTCGCGACGTCATTAGGTGCGAATAAAACTGTGTTTGCTTTTCATTTGTTTGATTCTAATCTTCTAGTAATGCATGATAAATAGAAAACCATGTGAGTGTCTTTTGATATCAAGTTTATCAGGCTCGACCAGAAACATCGGACTGGCTCGGCAAGCCTCGCCATTCCTACGCTGTTTCTGGTCTCGCCTAATAAACTTGATATCAAAACACACTTACATGGAATTCTCTATATATCATAAACATGTGCATTTCCCTGTCAGTCAAGTTAAAAGCGAAGCTTCTGCACGCTTTTGTGTATGGTAAAAATATACAGACTCGTTCCTTGTTATTTCATCCCATGAACAGATAATCAGTTAGAAAAAAAAAACTGGTGTGAAGACTTAACCAGAGAAGATAAAATAGGAAAACCGGCTCTTGGAACAAATTTCTATGCTCGCGGAAGTTTGAATTTAATTGAGTTAAATACGTCTCCTAAATCAACAAAACGTCAGAATGTTAAGTATATATACAGAAAGGATTTAAAAACTTCCACCCTATAGTTTCGAATATCTCAAAAATGAATGCAGCTACGTCCACCAAAATTTCTCAACATGCATATACTTTTATTCCTGATTATGTCAGTATCACAAATTTGAATTCGTTTAACCGAATCGGCCAGGAATAAGCACGTATTCCTCATGTTTTTAGTACAGTTTACATACAGATGAACCACTTCCTGTTTACAATTTTCTGAGGAAACATTTGTCTTACAATATCAAATCAAGTTTTAAAAGTTTGAAGTCGGCCTGTGGCTTTAATTCGCATAACGCGCCTAAATATCGCAAGCGGCTGTAGATTTTGGAGCCAGTTTTATGCTGAAATTTCAAAAAGTGACGTCGCAAGACAATTTTATGAGTTAATCACGGCAATTCACAATATCAGACGACGTGCATGGTTTACAGGAAGCTCTAAAGACCGCCAGATAAGCAGCCAAACTAAACTAAAAACCAGAGGCCATGACGTTAACGTACGTCGACGCCGTCTCCGAAATAGGTTTTGCTCGACAGCATCGTCTGCAATCACAATTGCAAACCAACGTGGATGACGTAACAATATACAGACAGTAAGAAATCGTCTAAAAGAATGTGGCATAAGATAACAACCTAATCTCTTTATTCATTTCAGAAACGTACAGTAGGAACGCAGACTCATCACATTTGAGTAAATCATTTTCTGAGCGGTCGTCTACGCACAAAGAAGTAATCCCTGTTTTTCGCCGGAAAAAAATGGCGGGAAATTTTGAAAAGAAACAGTCCCAAAATAATGCTCGTTTGATAAGATATGCAGTCATAATTTTCAAACGGACCAGATCAGAATGAAATTTGATGTTTTGTTATTGAAATCAGACGCATATCGGTTCCCCAATGCAGTTTGCACACCCAAAACAACGATCACAGTTTGACAACCGTTTTTCAGAAAAGTAAACCCTACGACAGTACCCCAAAGTTATTTTGCAAAGAAAATTGTCCAAAAAACCAAATTAGATGCCATTATAACTGAACCGTAGTTCATACATTCGACCGTCTTTTAGCGTGGTATATCTTCGGGAGAAAGTCTATTTAGTTTGAAAATCGATAATGAAGTTGGTCATTTTTACGTATACATGGCACGTGCGTTCGTCAACACACAGACATTTTTTCAGCTGGATCGACTTGAGAGACCAACTGTTTCTTCATTTATGGTATAGTAAAGCTTGTAATCATTTAGCATACTGTGAATTTATTAAGATTTTGCGTTAGTCTGTCTGCCTGCGATTTTTTGGGCTTCTGAATTTAGGCTACACGCCGAGAACGAGAGAAAGCAAAACAAACACACTGGTCAACCACAAAGTTTGACAAACGAAAAAGCCACAAGACATGTCGCCCCATCTTCAGGTGACAACTCGCCCCAGATTCTAAGAAAACTCCCCCAGACAACTTCCCCCAAGATAACGCGCCCCACATTCTGAGACCACTCGCTCTTCTAAAGAATTCTGTCCCGAGCGACGCCCCCCCCCCTACCCCCTCAACACACAAGTACCATTTCAGAAGTCATCCAACAAAAAGTACAAGAGACAGCTTGTCCTTCCTCATAAATCTGCCAAAACCCTGTCCCGCTAGGCGCTAAGGGACCGACCATTTGATATTCTTGGGGGGGGGGGAGAGTGGGGGATTGGGCTGAGCAAGCAGTGTAGACCCAGGAGCAGTCTGATCTGGGTCAGCAATTTTTCGTTAATACCTGCACATTTTGGGTACTCCATTTGTGGGTGATATAGATATGTTCAAAATGTAGGATGCTGTTATCTTAGTATTATGGGTAATTACTGTAACTGTGTGTGACATTTTTTGTAGAACTATTATTTGTTTTTGTTGTTTTCATAGTTTGCAGGGATTAAAAAGAAAGCCTACCTACCTAAGTACTCTCCAAAAATCCTAGTTAATAGGCAACTGCAAAAAAAATACTTTTTATGATTGGCCTGTGGCTGAGATGGGAGGAGGGGAAAGGGGCATGAAGAAATACATATTCTATAGAATTAAATGCCAAAAGTTATGTTTTAGCTTAACTCTCATAAAGAAAATTAAAAGGCTCATATTGAAGTTATATTAATAGAAATGATACCATAAACTGAAAAATAAAAAAATATATATTTTCTGATTAATTTAATCCATCTTAAATGTTTGCAGCTTCTGACCAAATCGAAGAAACTTGTAATTACTAAGCAGTTATTAAGTTACTAGAGAGAAAAGCTTGATGACAGACATTAAATGATGAGTCATGACTGTAAAGGGATGCAGTTTAGTGCAGTTGAATGAGAGGTATCCCCTTTCTGTCTATCCCCACCCCCCAAACACACACACACACACACCAACCTATTAAAAAGCATTTTCACAGAGGATTTTATTGGCCAAATATTTAGGACTTTATTATGCTAGCAAGCTTTTTTATATCATTATAAGTGCACAAAATAATGAATGGGGCATGCCCTGCTAACTGATGGACCTTTATGTGGAATGTTGCATAATGCTGTTTGTCCTGCTACAAGTCAAGACTATGGTAGAATGAAAACAATTACACAGTTCCACCATAATTGTTGCACCAGCATCAATGGGCTTCATATTAACACCTGTTGTGCCCTCTCATTAGAAGCACTTCAGCTATAGCATAGATGGTTCTATTAATGGATCACAACAAATGTTTTTATGGCTGAATAAGATAGAATTCCCAGAATTGCTATCATGCTCCTGCTGAGTCTTTGTATAATCATTATCATAAAACCATAACTTGTGGAACTGTCTCCAGATTTTATTTTTTTTCTTATTATGTACATATGTTATAATCTATTTTGGCTATTTATTTATTTATACTTATAGGGAAAACACTGAAGGGCAATGTCTGACTGCATGTGAATATAATAATTTGATCAGAGCTTTATACATTTAGAATACCTACATGTATATAGTACTAATTTGTTCATTTGAAAATTGTGTTAAATTTAATTTTTGATCAAAAGCAACTGTGATGAGACACCACAACATACTGTACATTTTACTTGAAGAGAAATTATAAAGAATAACTCCACTTTGGCTCACTAGATATTGGCCTATTATTTTTCTTGTTTAATCATGTTTATATCTTACCATTATTCAACTTAGAGAATAGATTACCAAGTCCTGAGCCTTTGCCACATATTTAATCAAGTTTTCTGGATTGCTGGACAGCTGTGCCTTTTATTTGTTTTGTTTTTTGTGAGTGTGACTCAGAATCATATTAGAGAACACATCACATTGAACTAAAATTTTGAGAAATTCTCCATTCTCAATGAAAAGTTAAGGTACCATTCATTATAAATTATATAATTTTTGCATGAGATTTGCCCCTACTGATAGATTTCCATGAGATTTTTGGCAACAGTTAGAGCAAATCCCTCAAAAGATCACTGAGTATATAAACACACTGTGGCATTTTAATTTATGAACCAAGGGCATTGCAGAGCTGACAGCCCCCCACCCCCTCCTGATGAGCTAGTATTTGACACACCTGGCATTTCATAATAAATATGTATTTTATTAAATCCCTGGTTTCTTCTTAGGAAGAATCAATAAATTCTTGTTAGTTGTTTACACTCATAAAAAGGGGATAAACAACTAACAAGCAAATATATGTGTTGTAACCCCTCATTAGAACTCCTCATTAAGGTAGTTCCACAGAGGGCTGTTTTGATAGTACAGTCTAACCCAGGTCTACACTACACTTTTTAATCAAGGATTTTAGTCAATGAAGTTTTGCAAGTATTTGTTATGACTAAACATGGCTAAACATCTATCATATTTGCTTAGTTTTTCATGTAAAAGAAAGGTTAAAAGTTGTGTGTGCGTGTGTGTGTGTGTAGGGGTGGGGGTTGGGGATGGAGGAAGGCAGGGGCGGATCCAGGAATTTTGGATAGGGGGTTCAAACTAGCTGAAAGGGGGGTTCGATTTTTGCAGTTTGACCAATTTTTCCTGAGATTCCACATGAAAATAAAATAATTTGGGCTGAGAAGGGGGTTCGTTTGAACCCCCCGAACCCCCTCTGGATCCGCCACTGGAACGGTGGAGGAAGAAGGGGGGGGGTAGAGGGGCCTTAAGTTGGGTAGGGTGATCGTGTGAGTTGCAGGAGAGGCTTTGAAATATTGGCACGTGCAGGATTAATTGGATGGCAAAATTATTTTTTTCTAGCAGTCCCTCTGATTGTGACCACAATGTACCGGTCTTAATAACTTATAAGCAAGTAAATGCCAAGTTTGAAACAGTTGACGCAGTTCTGTAATTGCGTCACAACTCATAAATCGATCGATTTGTTTACAGTATGGTGTAGGCTACTGATCAGAATTCTTTTCCCAATAATTCTGAAGAAAGTACAGAAAAAAATATTGTTGTATGTGGAATTACTAGATGCGTTCCTCTTCGTGTGTCGGATTTCAGGATTCAAGAACATTTCGGTAATGTTTAAATTTATTACAGATTATTTTGCTGTCTATCGATCAGGTAAAAAATCCGCCATTAATTTGAGAAAATGAAATAGGGTACCTAAACATTATTTTGCAAAGGAAATTGTCCCAAACACCGAATTACTTAATTTTTATAATGGAGAAAGGGCAGACACCATGGATTTTCATGGCATATGTCCGCCGACGGGAGAAAGTCGATTTATTTTGAAAATTGCTGTTGAAGTTGGCGGATAAGAGTCGTCTTTACATGATCACGTAAAACGTTCGATTGCAGCATATCTCGGTTCTTTAGCTCTGCTCTTAAAGGCATAGAGAATTAGATTAAGATGTAAGGAATAAAACCATATCTTATTTTCGCTTTGTGTAGCTTGATTCGCCGACAAAGCATCACTGAAATTGCGACACGTTCGTCGATTGAATCTGAGTCTGAGAAATTTCGAACGTTATTTCGTTGCTATCTGTATAAAAATATCACTCCGCCATGGATACGCGTTCCCACTGGTAACGCTCTTTTAGTAAATGATTCAAATGAACTGCATAATCTTTAAATTTGGTGAGTTTCAAGTATTTTGTCATAAAATGTTAAACGCTGTCACTCGTAAAAGGATCATCAGCCAGCAATTAAAAAATTGGAAGTATATTAGAAATGAAAACTTTTTAACCATTTAATGCGTTTAACAGTTCTGCCCATCCTAGTTTAGTGACACAGTGGCAAAAAATGTGGAAAATATACGTTTAAGTAATGGGCCCTTGCGCTCCGTGTTTTATTTCATTTTACTCTGACTTAAGATTACAACCGAACCCACAACCGAAACCACAGAATCGTTTCACGGTTGTTGTTAGATGTAACGGTACATTTTCAGAAGAAACAACTCTGCCACTTTCTTTTATGCCGCACCTATAATTTGGAATGGACTCTTAAAAGGACGATAAATGCTCATCTGGTAGCATTTTCTTTCTGTTGAATATATATTTTATTTTTATGACTGACTACGTTATCCCGGAATGCAAACACGAAGTCATAAAAATTGTTTTCCTTTGTAAAAATGGCGAAAAAGCATTAAGGTTTATCCCTTTGAGGGGCTGTAGTGCAGTGAATAACACTGCGGACTACCAATCCAGGGGTCGCATGATCGATCCCTCGCTTCTCCGATCTTTCGGATGAGACTTTAAACCGAGGTTCCGTCGCCATATGACCTCATTCGTAGTGGGACGTTAAACCCGAGTTCACTCACTCAGTAATTACCCCTTTAGTTTAATAGTTGTATTTGTTGTTTTTCTGAGATATCTCACTGACGCGTTAAAGGGATTCTGACCAAACAGAAAAGTATTTTTGTTTGGGGCTGCATCAGGGTTCAAGGTTATAAAACTTGAGTATAATCTAAAACTCAAAATAAAGCACACTGATTGGCTGCTTCCGAGCATGTGCTCGGAAGCAACCAATCAGTGCGCTTTATTTTGAGTGTACTCAAGTTTTATAATCTTGGGGCCTGAACTGAAAGTGAGACTATATTTAACACCCCTATCCTAGCAGTATTAGTTCCAGAGTGGCTATTCGCTTGCTGTTGCTTTTAGAGAGACAAAGTACAGTCCAATCTGTATTAAGCAAGCACCTGAGGGATAATCGAATTTTCTCGTTTAAGACGGGTGCTTGCTTAATACATGTACATTTTAATGTTTTGCCTATCTAGGGAACTGACTAATGTTATGATTTCTTAAAACAGGTTGCTTGCTTTATAGAGGTGGCCACTAAGACAGGTTTTACTGAATCTGTTAATATGAGGCAAATATGCTTGTTTATTGTGTGCTATAATCCTAATATGAGTTTTTTCCTCAATACTTTCCTTAAATTTCCTTCCGATGTCTTGCATGGTATTTGCCATGTAATTGTGGCGTGTCCTAAGTAGCTTCATCTCTGTTGCTGGGGTAATTCACCTTTCCGCAGCCATGCCTACTTTACCCAACAAGCACACAATGTTGGATCAACATTAAATAAATGTTTTTTCAACGTCATGACGCTGAACCAACATTAACTAAATGTTGATTTAGCGTGTTGTACCCGGTGGATAAACAGGTATCGTCTTTTTGTTACCTGTAAGACATATTGTAGGGCATTCAACACGTGCGATCTTGTTTGTGGAATTATGTCACGTGCTTCGTTGTCATTTCATCTGTTAGCTTACTTTATCAGGTGACCTTTGAGTGACATTCTGGGTGTGTCTTGGAAAGGTGTATATGTTCTAGAAAAGTCGAACTCGTACACTAGAAAGTATAAACGTATCAGAACTTCCAGGGCTAAAAGAACAAAATAAATTAAAAAGAAAATGTTTACACTAAGAAATATTTCAGACACGAGAAAAATACAAATGAAATATTAGTTTTATAAGCTGGAACAAGAAACACAATTGCGAGACATCACGTCCACATACTCTTGCAAACTTGTTACATAATAAATATAAACAGACATTTTCCCCATATCTAATTAGTTTGTTATTCGTGTTTGGAGGTGTGCCTGTGTTGGTTTCTGTCTGACATTAATTGACCATTATCAGCCATAGCAGGATAGCGTTGCTTGAATAAGATATCGCTATTTTGCATACATGCATTTTTCATTAATTCACAATAGTACATAATTATGCGTTTATATTCAGCGGTCTATTGTGGCAACAAAACAGATTTGTTTATGAAGTCACAACATAAAGATTTTATTATATTGGTCCCCATGATTTCCTTCGTCATATAAGAAATCTCTATTTTCATAACCATCTGCGGTTTTGGCATAAAGTTACATTTTGGACAATACAGATATGTAGCTTTTAATGGGCATGCGTGTAGTGATAAGTATTCGCAGATTTGTCATGTTGTTATTCAAATTTGGCAGAAGATAATTTGTGTCGGTACCATACTTTATCGAGCTGCCCATATGAGCCATAATCAGTCGAACGTTTTTATAAACGTTACATGTGAAAACGTTCAAGAGTATTATTATAAATATCGTATCCTAGCATAGTTACCAGAAAAACGTCGGCAACATGACGTGATTAACAACATTAACGATTCTTTTTATTCTTACATGTAACCAACGTTTTGGAAGAGCTCCATGTGTTTGTCTGGACACAGTGCATTTGTGCACAGCAGACAACAACCTAAGATGATAGTTTGTATGGAAAAACATTTTTTTCTTTTTTTTGTTTTGCTGTTGGGCAGCATAGCAAAAATTGACTTCTTTCAGACAATAGCTTTAATTTAAGATGTCTGCATTAGTAAGCACTTGAGCCCCGACACGAAAAAAAACAACAAATGTGTATGTGCGCCTAGCGAAGACTCAGATCAGCCTGGGCATCCAGCCAGTCTGAGAAAGTATTTGTTGTGAGCTAAAAGGGTAGCCAAAGGTTTACGCTAGCTCCATGCGGACAGCGAAGGCTCTGATCAGACTGGACGGATGTACAGGCTGATCTCAGCCTTTGCTTTGCGCACATGCATGTACCACTTTGTTGGTTTTGTCATGCGGCGGCTTAGTTAGCATTTATTTAAAGAGAAAACTACACTGCAATTTTCATGTTTTCCT
This sequence comes from Ctena decussata, assembly GCA_963989385.1. Classification (NCBI taxonomy): domain Eukaryota; kingdom Metazoa; phylum Mollusca; class Bivalvia; order Lucinida; family Lucinidae; genus Ctena; species Ctena decussata. The sequence goes on along the minus strand of OZ022504.1, from coordinate 37,876,929 downwards.
CTCTTCTCAATGGCGGCCACCTTTCAAAAGAAAGAATCTGCTCGCAGTAAGATAGAGTTTCGCCATCCAAAGAAGCAAACAGGAATTTAAAGATGTAATTTGTTTAAAAAAATGGAGATGTACTAATAAACATTAAGGACTACGATTTCTTTGGACTGCTTTTCGGTTTCTGTAAATTGACCAGCCCATGTAAAGTAAGCAATTGGAGACCGACAAACAAGTCTAATTTTCTTGTCGTAAATCAAAAAGGCATAAAATAGCAGCAATGTAAATAGTTATTTTTGCAACATCATGCATGCAAGAAGTTTGCTTCCTGTTTCAGCTTTCTGAGCATTTGGAAATTAAAATTATCATTTCGATAATGATCCTAAGAAGTAAAGAACCGATATTCTCACGAAGTTACGAATATAACGCAACGCCTGAGTCAGTAACATCAGCTATTCTCGATAATATATTCTGTTATATTCTGTCAGAAACCCGACATCATCACGAATCGCCGCTTTTCACTGAATGACGTTTGATTTTACATTGTTGTCAAAACTTTTTTTTGGGATGCACAGACGTACAGTTTGAAAGGTGAAAATGTAGTAAAGGTCTTTAAAATGTGATAACTGTATTGGGAAGGGCGGGGCGGGGGTGGAGGGGGAGGAGGTGGTAAATCGTCGAATAACTGGTCCATAGATGAACGTTTAAAACGAAACCCACGACCATAAAACTGACGATTTACCATCCTAAAGGACAATTTTAGTATACTTGTCTCCTAAATGTGTCTAGAAACATATAAACTACAGTTAAGATATTATGATCGGTGGTACATGTGTTTCGCGTGGGGTGCACGTAGTGACCATTATCTTATTTATATATAGAAACGTATATGTGTATTTAAATAAATGCACTCGTATTTCTAAGACCATTTTATATTGAATGTTTATCATATATCATACGCTAGGCTAATATGGAGTAAATAGTCCCTCTGTGTCCAAATTCGTATAACGTTAAAGGCAAAGTCATGCATAGACCTGGCGGGTGTATTATGATAAGCAAATGACGCTTTCCAATCGTAAGCACCTGATCACAGACGTATAGGCGTCTGTGCATGCGAATCTAATTATTTGAGCCGCGACGTGAGAAAACCAACAATGTGGTCGTGCGTCCAGCGCAGACTCAGATCAGCCTGGGCATCCGCCCAGTCTGATCAGAGTCTTTGCTTTCCGCATGAAGGTAGCTTAGTCCCTCAGCTACCCTTTAAGCGCTTAGCAAAGAGTCTGATCAGACTGGGTGAATGCCCAGGCTGATCTGAGTCTGCGCTGGGCGGACGACCACATTGTTGGTTTTCTCGTGTCGCGGCTCATTTTGGATTTGTCAATGTTTCTATGCTGTATGGGTTCAGACTTAGTATTTCGGGCCGTCTCTTAAGGAGAGGGAGAAAGCAGAGAAAAGTGATAGAAGAGAGAAAAATGTCGGAAAAAAAACCCGCACCTACTGCAAGCACAGAGGGCCCTTCCAAACCAGTAGGACGCCCCGGCACTGGAAGTTGCACCCACCCAACACCATCGCACTACCCAACTACCCCACTTTTCAGGAGTTTGGTAGAAATACAGACAAGAAGACGATATTTTCTTATTATTTTAACTATACCACTCACGTGCATTTGCACTTGCAACATAATACTCGAAAATTAATAGTGAATAAGTCTGATAGATGTCTGATAGACGGAAGTACAAACCACGTGTGTCGCGGAAGTAATTAGACTTATGGGTATTTTTTCGTTGATACTCCCATACAAACACATATCTGCAGAGACTTCATTCCCTTTGGGCTATACAAGCTATAAGCTTTATGAGATTATGATTAAAACAATGTAACATATACAAAATGTATGAGCCGCAACACGAGAAAACAACCAAAGTGGCATGTGCGCCAAGTGAAAACTCAGATCGGCCTGGGCATCCCCCAAGACTGATCAGAGACTTCGCTGTCTGCAAAGAGCTAGCTTAGACCCTAAACTACCCTTTAAGACTCTAATCAGACTGGGTGGCTGCTATCATTATGGATGATCTCAGTCGTCGCTGAGCGCACATGCCAATCTGTTGGATTTCTCGTGTTGTGGCTCATATAAATCAATGCCTAGTTATGGAATTCACTGTGCTGACGCATTAAAATAATAGAACACTAGTTTCCGTATACAAAAAAGTGGATGTTGCGTGCATAAATCTCATGCATATCCGCAATAATATTCGTAAAAGTGCGAATACAGTAAAACCATCTTTTTAAGATTAAAGATTAAAATCGATGTGCATTTTAATCTCACAATCAGGAAATACTGGATAAGGCCTAAATAACTAGAATGTCATGAAACTGATTACTACAGGTAGAATTAAAACCATATCAAGAACATCATACAAGTGATGATGCTGGCAAAATTCATATGAAGTTACTCCATCAAGTTGATTGCTAACCGGATCAAATTACAGTTGAGCCACGACACGAGAAAACCAACAAAGAAGTTGTGCGCCCTGTGCAGACTCGTTCAGCCTGGGCATTCGCTCAGTCTGATCATAGAATCCGCTGTCCGCATGGAGGTAGCTTAGTCACTAAGCTACCCTTTAAGCGCTTAGCAAAGAGTCTGTTCAGACTGGGCAAATGCCCAGGCTTATCTGAGTTTGCGCTTGGTGTACAACCACTTTGTTGGTTTTCTCCTGTCGCGGCTCATTATTGTATTGATGTTTGCAGAGACAAAGGTTCCCGGCTTTCAAACTTAGGCATATTAATATTTTTCACGTTTGAGGGGGGCAAAAGATTGAGTTCTTAGACATATCCATGGGTACCGAAGCGCACGATTTTCTTTTCCACTCATTCCTAAAACTGTTTCATAACATTCACAGGCGGCTGTAAAAAGTCTCCCCGTATTTCATGATAGTGCAGATTTAATTTTTATTTCCTTTGGGACCATTGAGCCTATTCTGATTACTTTGAAAATCGACTACTGCTTAAGACCTCGCTAGGAGAGAGCGGGAAGGGGGGCGGGGGTGGGGGGTGGGGGTGGGGCTGGTATACGCAGCCTTGCAAAGGGCATTGCTATTATAATTGAGCATTCACCCAGTCTGATCAGGGTCTTCGCTGTCCGCATGAAGGTAGCTTAGGCCCTTAGCTACCCTTTCAGAAAACAGCAAATAATCTGGTCAAACCGGACTGATGCCAGACTGGTCCGAGTCTTCGCTGGGTACATATACCACTTTGTTTGTTTTGTCATGTCGCAGCTCATATGAAGAGTCTCATCCTTATGTGTGTATTAGTTTCCAGAGGCATTTTTATAGTGTTGAATTCGCGGGTCGCTAGTGTTATATGTATTACATACCTGGGCCCAATTTCGCCAATTTCTTCTTCTGTCTACCTCTTCTTCTTTTTCCTTTCACAATTTATACGTCACGAAATAACGAAAAGCAATACAACCAGCTGTCTGTTTCCCAACGAAGTGATCAGAGTGCTAGGTATGATGCACTAAACGCATCAACCAGGTACCAAACTGAACGTAAGACCTGTAGTGCCTTGCTTTAAACGTATAGCATCATAAAATCCGCCTTAGGATGGTCAGAAAGGAAAGAAATGAACAACAAAAATATTTGTATAAAAATGTAGGATGATCTCTGTCTGTTTTGCTTCAGGAACTTGTTCAGGTATCGTTCAAAACACGTGCAACTGTTCGGCTTGCATAGCGGATCCTTAACACACACACACACACACACACACACACACACACACACACACACACAACAACAACAACATCAAAAAGCATTCACAAAGAACAAACATATAAATTAGTTTTAATCACTGCAATGAAATAAAAATGAGAGTTGAGGGAAAATACTGCATTTGAGCCGCGACACGAGACGAGAATTCCGCAGAATGCTGTGTCGCACCTGCCTTGCTCTTCCACAGTAGCAGAGATCATGGTTAGATTAGGTTGATGAATTCATGTATAAAAAATTGAGGGAACTGGCCTTGCAAGCTAAGAGGATGCAATTCTGGACATAAAATTCAACAGTCAACAGAGTATGAAATAACCTTTTAAAATATAAAGTAGCTAAACAATCCAAATGACCAGCTTAAGAAAACATTTTGTACCATGTCTGATAATTGTAAGAGGGTTAATTTGGGAGAAATGTACTTTAATGCTAGAGTACATACAAAATGTGGATGTCAGGTTGACCTACAAATTTCCAGAGCCAACAGATAACATGAAGTATGAATCCAGCATAAAGGTTTGATGCTTATACCATTGTGTTTAAAGAGAAATGGACTTAAATGCTAGGATCAATGCCGTTTTGGATGTGGAATTTTACAAAGTCAGCAGCCCTTGAAATAAAGGTCAAGGGCAGAGGGCAGTGCAACAAACCTTGAGACCCTAATTTTTATGAAGAAACTTCTTGCTAGGTGTGATGATTCTAGGTATCATACTTTGAGAGACATGGACTTAAAAGCTAGGGTCAATGTAATTTTTGACGTCAAATTTACGAAGTCAGCTGAGGGTTAAATATAGGTCAAGGGTAGAAAACAGTGCAACATGCCACAGAAACATTTTAAGAAGAAACTAAGTACCAGGTTAAATGATTGCAGGTATCATAATTTGGGAGAAATGGACTTAAACACTAGGGTCGAGGTAATTTTGGATGTGAAATTTTACGAGGTCAGCAGAGCGTAAAATATAGGTCAAGGGTAGAAAAAAGTGCAATATACCTTGAGAAGAAACATTCTAAGAAGAAACTTTACAACCAGATCTAACGATTGTAGGTATGATCATTCGAGAGAAATGGACTTAAAAACCAGGATCGAGGTAATTTTGGATGTGAAATTTTACGAAGTCAGCAGATATAGGTCAAGGGTAGAAAAAAGTGCAACATACCTTGAGAACATTCTAAGAAGAAACTTTATACCAGGTTTAATGATTGTAAGTATCATAATTTGGGAGAAATGGACTTAAACACTAAGGTCGAGGTAATTTTGGCTGTGAAGTTTTACGAAGTCAGCAGAGCATGAAATTTGGTCAAGGGTAGAAAAAAGTGCAACATACCTTGAGATCATTCTAAGGAGAAACTTTATACCAGGTTTCATGATTGTAGGTATCATAGTTTGAGAGAAATGGACTTAAATACTAGGGTCGAGGTAATTGTTGACGGACGGACGTACCGACTGACGGACGGACGGACGGAAAAGTGAACTCCTTTATCGCACCTTGCTAAAGCAGGTGCGACAAAAACCAATAAAGTGGTTGTGCGCCCAGCACAGACTCAGATCAGCCTGGGCATCCGCCCAGTCTGAGCAGAGCCTTTGTTTTGCGTTTAATGGATAGCCAAGGGTCTAAGCTAGCTCCATGTGGCCAACGAAGACTCTGATCAGGCTGGACGGATGCCCAGGCTGAGCTGAGTATGCGCTAGGCGCACAACCACTTTGTTGGTTTCCTCGTGTCGCGGCTTATCGTATGCGCGGTAATTTTTGCGGTCTTCCAATTTTCGCGGAATTTCGCGGTCACTAAGAAACCGCGAATATTAAAATTCGCCAAATGTTTTCCTTTTCTGACAAAGTGTCTTCGGTAAACATAATGTCTGTTTGTCCTGGTAATTTCGGAACATTTCATTAACAGGTGTACTCATCGACAATGCTGATTATAATTAAGATAAAATCTGAGGACGGGATTATGCAAAAATATGACATGCTAACTGATTACACGAAAACATCACACGGTTATTGATTCGTACCAATCAAACCGATAATTGCTGTTGACACCTTATCTGTTTTATTCACAGCCACTATACAATTACCATCTTCTTGTCTATGTTCAGAATTAGCAAAATAAAAACAGTCCGAACTACATTACTTCTCCATTACTTTCCTCTGAAAACTTTGAATTTTTTATAATAATAATAATTAGAATAATGATTTATTTCGACTTTTGAATCAACTATACAGTTTATCGTCGATGTGAACACAATGAAAAATATCAAGCGTTTTTTAATTTCCGCGCACCTGGCGGACCGCGAAAATTAAAAATCGCGAAAATTAATGCTTAATTTTGGACCCGAAACCGCGAAAATTCGGACCCACGAAAATTACCGCGTATACGGTATTTCTTGTTGCTATAAACACACTAATAACCAATCAATAAGAACCTGGTGTTGGTTAAACGGAAGTCATTTAAGAGTATTGCTGTGCACAACTGCACCCCTTACAGCGTATGTCTGGCAGTTATTTGGAGCTCGTCGTTCATTGACATGTTGTCTATGTAGATGTGGTGAGCACTCCACTCAATACATGTTTGTAATTGAATGGTGGCGCTCCTGTATCGCAGAACATTACTACCGCAAATAAATGCCCCCGATAAAAAGCAAGAAAATAAGTAATACATTTTTTTTCTTCTTACTACTTTCTTTTCTATAGCACATGCAATACAATTAAAGTGCGCGTTCTCACGTCTTTGATAAACATTTCTTCAAAGCTAGTGTTTTGAAATAGAAAAAGAAATATCGAATGAATTAGATGAAAGAGCCTAAATTGATATAGCTTAATAATTTTCCAATACAGCTTTCCACAAAATGCACAATTAGACATTTTTAGCATTATCGAGTATGGCTGTGAATCCTATCAAATTCTATTTTGTCATTAATCATTTTGTTAAGCGACGATGCATCAAAACAGTGCATGTAACTTTAGGGTAGAGTCGGGTAACTTCGGACATGTGGGTAAATTCAAACATACAGTTACAAACAGTGAAAGTCCAGATGAGACGGCTCAGATATTTTTGTTTTAGTTCCATACAACTGACATATAAAGGAAACAATGTCCGAATTTACGCCCATGTCCGAAGTTACCCGACCCTCCCCTAAGCGTAATACAATTTTTATGCGCTAAGTTTGCAGCAATCCTAAAGAACTATTATCAATAAGTACCATAATTCCTTTTCAGTAGACTTGTTCTCATACTTTAATTATGTTTAATTTCGCGGGGACGAATTTGATCAATTAAAACTCAAGACCAGTGATAAACAAAACTATAAGCATCTCGTCACATAGTAACAAAGCAGCCAATTTATAGCACTGGCTCCAGTGGAGCCGAAGATGAATTCTGCGATGGGTGGCAAATGTCATGACATGCGAATAATGCATCCATTTTTCTTTTTTAGAAGATGTGTATCATTTCATCCTATCTTTTCTCCCTTGCCTAAGATGCAACTTTCATATAATGTGTTTAATAATGTGCACACATACGCGCAAGACGGCTAGCTGAGGCACGTAAAGAAAGTACATGCATATTAAAAAGAAACTGCAGCATAGCTACATCTTTGCAGTAATTGTAATTCAAATCTGTACAGTGTACAGTGGTAAAAGCCTGGGTAGATTTATTTCTTTAGTTTACCACCCAGCAGGCACACAACCTTGATTCAACCTTGATTCTACGTCATGACGTCATATCAAGGTTGATTCAAGTTTGTGTGCTCAGTGGGCAGTAAACACTGTCCATCGGCGTATCTTACACATGTAAATACGAAGTGGGAAGGTAACGTTAATGTCATATAAGCGCGCAACTCAGGTATAACATTCTATGACGTCGGCATTTCGCAAGGAAGATCTCGCGTGGAATGACAGTGTCTTATTCAGTAGGCTGGGAAATTCTATTTCAGTAATGGTACCGCATGACCTTTAAGCGCTTAACTACTCAAGAAAGGTTACATCCTGCTAAATCTTGCTTCAAGATTAATCATTTGAATCACGTTCTTACCTGTCAAGCATGACATTTTATCTTATAGGCCTGCGTAATGCAGACAGAGGCATAAGTACAGTATTTTAGGATTTCAATGGAAATAAATCTGTCAAAACTAACTCCCCCTGAAAAAGTGAGACAAAAAAAAAAAAAAAAAAAAAAATCAGCGTACCTCGTTGAACATCGGTTGCTTCTCAATCTGCAGCGTACCTTTGAAAACAAATTCTGTTGTCTATTTATTTATTTGCAGAATTTTTTTTTTAATTTTCCACTAAAACTGAAGTCTGTAAATAATATCAAATCAAACGTGCGGTTCAATGTAAATATGGAGAGTTTAGAGCAACCAATTTTGGTGAACAGTCAAGGATACCTAGGGCATCCAATTTATTTTTTACCACTTTTATAGAAAAATTTACATTACAAGTGTTAGAGTTCCTTGCTTACTTGACGAAATTTTACAGGTTTGTGGATTTACAAAGAGACCAGGTATGGGATACTGATAATACAAAATATTTATTCTTTCTAGGAGTTAAAGAAAGAAACATACATCAAAAATGAGTTTGTGGAATCACAAGTTTGTGGAATTAAGAAGAGATTAAGATGATGGGAAACTGATAATACAAAATACTTGTTAAAGAAGGAAACATATATCTCAAATAATTTAAGTGGACATATAAACGTATTTCTAATCGTCATGATGCGAAATAAGATATAAATAACAAGGTTCAAATTAGTTCAGCCTGAAAAAAAAAATCATCATCATTTTCCACAGTCTTAGTGAACGAGGGGCGAACTATTTGCTGTTTGGCGCCAGAGAATCAATTGTTGATAGGAAATTATTCATTAGTGATCCCCATCAATGCAACTGTGATGATAATACATTTCTTCAAATGCCATTTGTGGTTCAAATAGTTTAATCATAACGTAAATGAATAAACAGAATCTGACACAGATAAAAAGTACCGAAGATCGTTTCATGCGAATCTGCATGTGATTTGGAATAAAATGAATCTAATTTAAAAGGCTAGAATTGTCACGTCTTTCAGATATAGAGAGCAAATACATTCCATTTTCTATAATTACAGAGAGTGTTGTCTTTGTATGTTGATATGAGGACTACAGATTAGGACTTTTTAGCTCACCTGAGCCAGAGGCTCCGGGGGAGCTTATAGGATGGTAAGGCTCCGTCGTCCGTCGTCGTCCGTCGTCCGTCCGTCTGTCCGTCCGTCGTCCGTCCACAATTTCAAACGACTTCTCCTCTGAAACCACTGGGCCAATTATAACCAAATTTCATATGCAGCCTCTAGGGGACTTAAGAACAAAAAGTTGTTCAAACGGTCTTGGTCACATGATCAACATGGCCGCCACGCCCATATATGGTAAAAACATAGAAAAATCTTCTTCTCCAGAACCGATAGGCCGATGGCCTTGAAACTTGGTATGTAGCATCGGGCATGCGAATACTACCAAGATTGTTCAAATTATGACCTTGGGTTGACCTTGACCTTTTTAATTGTAAGGTCAAATTTGCTTTCTGTAGCTTTTATATGGGAAAATGCTAGAACATAAGATTTCTTGGAAACGGTTGAAGTTTTTGACCTGAAAATTGGTATATACAGTCATCTCAATGAGTACATGAAAATTTATGCGTACAAGAGGTCAAGGTCATTTTTTGACCTTTGACCCTGGTCTCTCATATTTTGACAATTTCACACATCTCCTCAACAGCCACTGTGCCAACTGTAACCAAATTTCATATAGAGCCTCTAGGGGCTGAGGGAACGAAAATTTGTTCAAACAGTCTGGGTCACATGACCAAAATGGCCGCCACATCCATATATGGTAAAAACATGTAAAACTCTTCTTCTCCAGAACCAATAGGCCGATGGCCTTGAAACTTGGTATGTAGCATCGGGCATGCAAGTTCTACCAAGATTGTTCAAATTATAACCTTGGGTTGACCTTGACCTTTTTTAAGGCAAGGTCTAATTTGCTTTCTGTAGCTTTTATATGGGAAAATGCTAGAACATAAGATTTCTTAGAAACTGTTGAAGATTTTGACCTGAAAATGGTATATACAGTCATCTCAATGAGTACATGAAAATTTATGCATACAGGAGGACAAGGTCATTCGTTAACTTTGACCCTGGTCTCTCATATTTTGACAATTTCACACCTCTTCTCAACAGCCACTTGGCCAATTGTAATCAAATTTCATATAGAGCCTCTAGGGGTTGAGGGAATGAAAATTTGTTCAAACGGTCCTAGTCAAATGACCAACATGGCAGCCACGCCCATATATATGGTAAAAATCTAGAAAAATCTTCTTCTCCAGAACCAATAGGCTGATGGCCTTGAAACTTGGTATGTAGCATTGGGTATGTGAGTACTACCAAGATTTTTCAAATTATGACCTTGGGTTGACCTTGACCTTTTTGACGGTAAGGTCAAATGTGCTTTCTGTAGCTATTATATGTGAAAATGCTAGAACATAAGATTTCTAGGAAACTGTTGAAGATTTTGACCTGAAAATTGGTATATATAGTCATCTCAATGCGGACATGAAAATTTATGAGTACAAGAGGTCAAGGTCATTCTTTGACCTTTGACCCTGGTCTCTCATATTTTGACAATTTCACACATCTCCTCAAAAGCCACTGGGCCAGTTGTAACCAAATTTTATATAGAGCTATTAGTGATCGGGGGAACGAAAATTTGTTCAAAGGGTCCTAGTCACATGACCAAGATGGCCACAATGCCCATATATGGTAAAAATCTTTAAAAAGCTTCTCCTCCAGAATCAATAAGCCAATGGCCTTGAAACTTGGTATGTAACATCAGGTACATGAGTACTATCAAGATTGTTCAAATTATGAGCTTTGGTTGCCCTTGACCCTTTTTTTTACCGTCAGGTCAAATTTGCTTTCGGTAGCTTTTATATTGGAAAATGCTAAAACATAAGATTTCTAGGAGACTGTTGAAGATTTTGACCTGAAAATTGGTATATACAGTCATCTTTATGAGTTCATGAAAATTAATATGTACAAGAGGTCAAGGTCATTCTCTGACCCTGGTCACTCATATTGTGACAGTTTCACGCATCTCAAAAGCCACTGGACTATTTGTAATTGTAATTTAAAATAGAGCCTCTAGGGGCTGAGGGAACGAAAATTTGTTCAAACGGTCTGTGTCACATGACCAACATGGCCACCATGCCCATATATGATAAAAACCTTTACACATCTTCTTCTCAAGAACCAGATGACCAGGCCTTGAAACTTGGTATATACCATTGAGTACTTGAGTACTATCAAGCATGTTCAAATGATGACCTTGGGCTGACCTTGACCTTTTTTAAGGCAAAGTCAAGTATTGGAAAATGCTAGAACATAAGATTTCATAGCAAAATTAGAACATTTTGTCATAAAAATTGATATATACAGTTGTCTTAGTACATGGAAGATTTGCAGGCACAAGAGGTCAAGGTCATTCTTTGACCTCTGACCCATATCTCTCATGTTTCGACAATTTAAGACAACTCCTCAAAAGCCACTGGGGTAATTGTAACCAAATTTCATACACAGCCTCCTGGGGCTAAGGGAACAAAACTGTATTCAAGCTGTCTAGGTCACATGACCTACATAGCCACTATACTCAGGTGAGCGGTTCAGGGCCTCATGGCCCTCTTGTTTTTATCAAACTTAAGAAATTACTGTGTGTTTTGCTCTTGCTTTCGTCGCCGGATCATGGCAGGGTCTCTGATGAGGCTTGAATAGAAGAAACTGTGCAGTATGGTCCATGTTCCTTCTGGTTGAATGTGTCCTCTGCTCTCGAAGGAACACTAATAGATTTTAATATGACTTCACCGCAGCTGGTGTTGTGCCGTGTGGCGGCCGAAAAAAAGCCTCCCCGTACATCATTCATAATGCGGATTCTATTTTAAGTTTGTCCTTTTTTTTGAAAAAAAAAAATCAGAAATATTGATTAGTTTAGACTCATGTTCTAGATCATCGCTTGTTATTCATTTGGACCCTGTTTCATATCAATCAGTCTTTGAATCAACTGCCTTATCATAATAAAGCAAGTGCAGCTTTCTTGGGCTTTCATCGCAAGATCAAGTCAGGGTTACTGATGGGCTTGAACACCAGAAACTTAGAAGTATGGCCCATTTTTAGCTCACCTGTCAAGTATAGCCTTGGTCCGTCGTCCGTCGGCATCGTCGTCGTCCACACCTTTAAACACCTTATTCTCAGAAACAACTGGACCGATTGAAGCCAAATTTCATATGGAGCCTTATTAGGATGGGGGAACGAAAGACTATGTTTTTGGTTTAGGTCACATGACCAACATGACCGCCATGCCCATATATGGTAAAAAGGTAAAAAAAAACTTCTCCAGAACCACTAGGCTGATTTCCTTGAAACTTGAAATGTAGCATTTTGGGGTCAAGTACTACAAAGTTTATATAAATGATTACCCAGGGTTGACCTTGACCTATATTACGGCAAGGTCTAATTAGGTCCCTTAGGTTTTTGAATGGGAAAAGCTGAAAAAGTGCATTTTTTAGTTGCTAATGTGTTCTGTGGTATGGAAATGCAGTCATCGTCAACCCCTATAAATAGACCAGGTCAAGATTATTTAGTGACCTTGGCCAAAGGTCATTTGTCTGTTGTGTGTCTACATTTTTAAAGGACCTCTGCTATGAAACTACTGGACAAATTTTAATTGAATTCCATATGCAGCCTTTAGGCAAAGCGGGAAAGAAATTTATACATTTGGTCAAGGTTACATGACCAAGATGGCCGCCATGCATATATATTGAAAAAACTTTAAAAAAATATTCTCTTCCAGAACCACTAGGCTGATTGTCTTGAAACTTGGAATGTAGCATCTGAGAGTCTAGAACTACCAAGTTTATATAAATTATGACCTTGGGTTGACCTTGACCTGTTTTGCTGCAAGGTCAAATCTAGTCTCTTATGCTTTTGCATGGGAAAAGCTGAAAAAGAGGACCATTGGTCCTGTAGCTTACCTGAGTCCATTCAGCCTCAGAAGTCTAGGGTAAGTTACTCTAAGGCAAATTGTACAATAAGGTCTAATGTCAGAAATTCAATTTTTGTTACTTTTCCTTACAGCTCCTCTATCAAAAATACATTTATGTAGAGCCACTTTAAAAGGACACTTTTATTTTATAGTCCGTATTTTTAGACCACAACTACTCGTTATTTTACATAAGTGGCCGTAGTGGAACAGTTTATACACTCACCAACCAATCCTATAGAACTGCAGCCTGTTTATTAGCCTACCTGAGCAGAAAACTTACATCTGAGCATATCCTGGCAGGTGAGCGATCGTTATCCTTCGGCGACTTGTTTTTTAAACGGGCTTCTATCCTCTTGGAGGAACTCTTATTTAAGTGCAACTGTAAATTGGAAGACAGGAACAAACAACACAAGAAAATATTGATGCACAGCATCTATACGTCGGGAAACTTAGTCGCAATTAATTTACGCAACCTGAGACTGTCGGTCGACATACTAAAGAATATTAACACTAGCAAAGGTCGTCTAAAGTTATACTGTGTTCTCCGGATGATAATTATTTGGTGGATTACGTCTGTTGTTCTTGTAGATATCGGTAAGTTGTTTAACAAACATGCATCATTATATAGAGGATCTTACATGAGTGCTCATGTATTGTTGAATTTATTAAACGAGTTGGGAAAAAGATAAGATGCGAGGCTTTGCCGAGCATCTTATCATTTTCCCTAACGAGTTTAATAAATTCAATAATACTTGAGCACGAATGCAAGATTCTATTTATCATATGACACTAAAATCGCATTTTGTTGGCAAATTTTGCACTGAAACGATACGATTTCGCCATTAGAAAACGCGACGTTTTTATGGACGTCAACGCATAACGTTACGATGTAATTTGCACATTTAATCCACTAGTTGATTATCGAAATTAATGCATGGCTTTATTACACTCTCAGATGCGACGTCATATGATAAAATGCATTTTAGAGCTGCTCTAGTTTTGGTCTTCTTTACGCTGACTTCGAAGCTACTCTTAAGGACGCAGCTATATGTGTATCTGTACGCAATTACGCAGGTGCGTATTAAACGGGAGTGATTTTGTGCGTTCGGTTTACAGATATACTTGTATATAAAATCATGACAAACTGTAGAAATGCAAAGAAAACATATGAGTGTTAGAATCATTTATTTAAAAATTTGCCCATGTGTGGTGATAATTTTTTCTACAAAAGCTTTAGCGGAATCAAAAATACATTCAGGCAAACTTGAGTTATAATTCCAGTTGTATTACCTGCTAGACTCTGTGCATGCACACAAAAATGTAAAGGTTTCCCATAGTAACCTTTATTCTGATGAATCTCCCCTCCCCCCCTTGAATATGCAACTAGACAGACGGTTGCGTAATGAAGTTATAACAAATATTTAAGAGCAAACAGGAGCTTCAAGCTACAATAAATGATTAGTCTAATTTTCGCGATTCTATTATGCTTGAACAGAGAGAGAGAGAGAGAGAGAGAGAGAGAGAGAGAGAGAGACCGAGGGAAAGAGAGAGATTACCTTATTATTTATTTTGCCCAACACATACATGATTCAAGATGTTGCAGACCATTAGGATATAGGAAAAATAACGTCTTAAGTATACTCAGCCTTATAGAATAAATCAGGCTGTTTCTGTTATGAAATATAGCCCGAACGATTGGATCCTAGCGTGTTACAATAATTTTAAACGAGAGAAAAGAACGGTTTATTAATCCTTTAATTAACGTGTCTCATTGGCCTATCAACAGCTTATTGATCGTTGTCATATTTGCGACTCTGTTTCTATGTCATTATATAAGGATTAGGCTAGTAAAGACTATTTTTGTCAACCAAATGGCTACATTCATGATAATTTGATTCCTTTTCAGCTATTTTAGCATTAGGAAAATCACAAGAGAAATAAATGAATACTTGTGAAGCTTTAGTCACACTCCTGGCATTGCATTATCCGTCTAATAACTCTCACGTTTTTCAAACTTATGAAGTTGCCTGCATTACAGTCGCAATGACAGACTGGCATAAAAGGGTAAGACGGTTCCATAGTCTTGTTGGAATAAGAATAATGGATTGAAAAAGGCCCACTGTCTCACTTGCACAGCATATGGAAGACGGAGCTTCGGAAATTTTCCGACTTGATTCAAGTACCCGTTTACTGCTGGGTGAACAACGAAATGTTCTGTCGTTGGCCCGCTGGGGTTCTAACTTTCCGTATTAAAGCCAAGAACTCGAACCCCTCGACCATGGCACCTATTGAAATATAAAAGAGTAAAGTTAAATATTCACGTAATGTTATTTTTCCTTTGCGACAATTATCTTTGATTGAAGCTTAGTACAAAATTGAAATAATATTACTGGGGACCAGATATATATGCCGACCACTACGTATGACGATTGCCGCCAAACAATGGCTACACTCTTTTACAATGCCAATTTCAGATAAAATTCCTTTTACTCTATACATATCGTAAGACACCACCAGAGGCTGTTGCAGAGCAAGAGGCCCAAATGGGCCTGATATTGCTCACCAGGCTATTTTGCCACAAGACCTTTCTGATATAAGATTGGTCCAATTCCACTTAGGTTTTCTCATTTTCACATTTTGCTTTTTTAAGTAACAGTGACCAACTTGACTGGTCTATATTCAGCTATTTTTGAAACATCTCAAGGCAAAAATCATTTTGCCACAAATTTCGTCAAAGTCGATTCAACGGCTACGGAGATATTGTCATATTCATGTTTTGTGTTATTTTAAGTAATGGCAGATGGCAGCCATCTTGGAATGCCAAAATGCAAAAAATCGAAAAGGCTCCATGAAAGGACCATTCTGACATAAAATTCCATTGAGATTTTCGAATTTTCACATTTTGCTATTTTAGTAACAGACACCAACATGACTGGTCTACATTTAAGTATGTTTGAAACACTTTAATGCAAGAATTATTTTGCCACAAATTTCGTCATAATCCATTCAGCGGTTACTGAGATAATGTCAGTTTCATGTTTTGTGCTATTTTTAGAAATGGCAGGTGTCAGCCATCTTGGAATGCCAAAATGCAAAAATCGAAAAGGCTCCATGAAAGGACCATTCTGACACAAAAGGCTCCATGAAAGGACCATTTTGACACAGAATTAGTCCAATTCCATTGAGATTTTCTAATTTTCTCAATTTGCTATGTTTAGTAACAGAGACGAATATGACTGGTCTATATTTAGTTACGTTTGAAACACTTTAATGCAAGAATAATTTTGCCAAAAATTTCGTCAAAATCCATTCAGCGGTTACTGGGATATTGTCATTTCATGTGTTGGGCTATTTTTAGTAACGGCAGATGGCAGTCATCTTGAAATGCCAAAATGCTAAAAATCGAAAAGGCTCCATGACACAAAATTAGTCCAATTTCATTGAGTTTTTTTTTAATTTTCCCATTTTGCTATTTTAAGTAACAGAGTCCAATTTGACTGGTCTATATTTAGCTACGTTTGAAATACTTCAATGCAAGAATCATTTTGCCACAAATTTCGTCAAAATCCATTTAGCGGTTACTGAGATATAGTTATTTTCATGTTTGGTGCTATTTTTAGTAACGGTAGATGGCGGCCATCTTAGATTGCCAAATTGCGATTAATCAAAATAGCTTCATGCAAAGAACATTCTGACACAAAGTTGGTCCAATTCCATTCAAGGGTTCTGAGAAATTGTCATTTTTTCTGTCTGTGCTATTTCTAGTAATAGTCCCCCTGGTGGCCATCTTGATTAGTCAATTAGCACAAATTTGAAATAATTTTATTCAGTGACCATTTCTGACCAAATCTGACCAGAATCCATTTAAGATTTCTTGAAATATTGGCATTTGAGCAAAATCGGCCTTTTAAACGCTAATTATGTCACTGTGGCCTAGTTCCACTATATTTTTTTTTATTTTTATAATTTTCAATTCTAATGCCCCACTTATGTCATGCAAACTTTCAACTAAATATACCCAATGGTTCTGGAGAAGAAGTTGATTTTGTTGTTTTTGCTATTTTTAGTAACGGCAGCCATTTTGGATTCTCGACCTGACCCAGTTTTGCAATTTTAAAACTTTGCAGTTTGGTCATGCACCATGTGAAATTTGAAACGCATGGGTACAGGGGTTTTAGAACAGAAGTTGTTAAAATTGTTCAAATTAGTTGTTTTTGCACATTGGCAATTGAGCAAAAATACACCCGTAAACAGAAAGTAGGTCACTGAGACAAAACTCCGGTACAGCTTTTTTTCATTTTTACAATACTTATTCTGAATAACAATTTTCCACTGATGTCTCATGCCAAATTTCAGAGAAATATACCTTGTGGTTCCGGAGAAGAAGATAATTTTGTTGTTTTTGTTCTTTTTAGTAACAGCGGCCATCTTGGATATTCGACCTGACCGAATTTTACAATTTTCAGACCTTGGAGTCAGGTCATGCTCCATGTGAAATTTGAGCACCATGGGTCCACTAGTTTTATAGAAGATGTTTGAATAATTTGTTTTCTATTGTTGACGGACGACGCACAACGCACGATGCACGACGAACGCCGGACGCTTTGGTATGACAATAGCTCACTATGGCCCTTCGGGCCAGGTGAGCTAAAAACTTATCAATACTCGTTTTCATTTCAATCGCCGCATACTTTCTAAATGAATTTGTAAGAGAGCTACATAAGTGACGATTTGAATTATTGGACTTCATGACTCTTAGAAGAAATTAACATGAGATTATTTCCAATTAAAATCTGAAATATGTACATGTAAATTCCACTTCCGTTAGCTTTGGTTTGAAAATATATTATTCTCCTTATAATAGAACAATAAGGTCGAGCCAAAAGTTATTTAAACATTTGTAATTCTATCCGCCAAGACTAAACAAATATTTTTAATAAAGCATTTCACAAGCGATTCATTCAAAATTACATAATTTATTAAAATATTTGCTGGCATGAACATAACAAGCTGAAATTAAAAAGAAAAGAAAGTTAAAATGTGCATGTATATTTTTTGTAGATCTTTAGGATACAAAAATGTACACACAAAGTAACTGCAACTGCAGAAGTTACTTGCTCAAAGCAGCACCAATATAAAATTAACAAAAGAGTCAGATTGGCAATCAAAAAAGCAGAGATGAAAGCCAAGAAGACGCTTCGTCGTGGGTACCATTCACATAAGACTGTACGACGCTCGTCGGAATTCGGGCACTTTAAGGAAAAACATAGCGAAACCTGTATGCTCGGTAAATAAACAGGGTCTTACTAATGTACGTTTTATATTTGACAGTCTAAAAAGGAAATGATCTGCATTTTCAATTTCTTCAGCACATTCACAAAAAGGGGTCGTAAGGTACATGGTGAGACGTGAGAGCTATTCGTTTATAAATACTTTCGCAATATTTTATTTTTCTCTCTTTTTTGTGTAAAAATTGCGTTTCCGTAGCATAAAGGAAAACACAGCTTTGACTTTGAAGCATAAAATGTTTACAGTTCAGTGAAATGTCATGTACTCTGTATATCATAGTCAAACAAAGATTATTCTATACAACAAAAATATGAAAACATCAAGGAAAGCTGATTGCTTCTGAGCGTTTTAACGCTTCATTGCTAAGCCCTTCAGAAATCACATCAGACTGTACGACGGTTGTCGGAATTCGGAAACTTTAAGGAAAAACATAGCGAAACCTGTATGCTCGGCAAATAAACAGGGTCTTGCTTGTGTACGATTTATCTTGACAGTCTAGAAAGGAAATGATCTGCATTTTCAATTTCTTCAGCACATTCACAAAAAGGGACCGTAAGGTACATGGTGAGACGTGAGAGCTATTCGTTTATAAATAATTTCGCAATATGTTAGCAAGTTTTTTTTTTTCTCTCTTTTTTTTTTTGTAGAATTGCGTTTCCGTAGCATAAAGTACAACACAGCTTTGACTTTGAAGCATAAAGTGTTTACAGTTCAGTGAAATGTCATGTACTCTGTATATCTTAAGTCAAACAAAGATTATCCTATACAACAGAAATATGAAAACATCTAGGAAAGCTGATTGCTTCTGAACGTTTTAACACCTCATTGCTAAGCCCTTCAGAAAGTGATAACAATGATATAAATTGTGTGAAGTAAATGGCTCGTAACCATCCCAAGAACGCAGAAAATACCATCAAACAGCAGTAGGAAAAGCAAAATTGTTTGTCATAATTTGGAAACTTTGTGATGTTATATATTGCTATTGATTTGGTATTGCTGCCTTTTAATTGTCTTAGTAGTGACTTGATCATGAAACTAGTCGCATATTTCGCCATGCATATTTGGATTTTTCTCCTTCTAAATTAAATAATGGATGGATCTGTTTGTTAAGTCCCGTTTGTTTTTAGAACTAAAACAAAGGCAACAAACTACGTCAGTCGGCACATCACAGATTGATCAAAGTACAATTATTCCTACACTCATCCATTTGGAATACCAACAAATCTCTGTTTTGTTTGTAACTTTTTGAGAAAAAAGATGCATGCACCAAATGTATTCAGCAACGGAAAATATTTCCCCGTGAAACTGACCGCCTGAAACCGTGTAGAATTTTTGGAGACTTTGAAATGTACAAAAAAAAAAAACGATTAAGAGGAAAATTCCGAACATTGGTCTATACATAATAGTATCATTTTGAGAATCATTTTGATGACATACGTTTTCATGGGTGTGCAACTGCCATTTTAAACGTAATATTGGTCTCTTAACATGATAATTGTTAGGAACCTTAAAACGGACCATCGCGCGCTTGGTGCACATCGAACCTAGAGTAAATCGAACATCTGCCTTTACAAAAGACACATTTTTTCTTCTTTCCATATTAAAATCATATTTCGACATCATTTCTGTAATTTATATGTTCCCTAACTGTATGCGGCACTTCAATGCAGTAGCTGCTTATAGCGGTGCCCATGAAACGGTCGAGACGTCATTACATCAGCTGGAGACACTGAGCTACACAGCACAGTGTCGGACGGACTAGGAATTGACCAACCGAGACATTGAAAAGACAGCATTAATTTATTCATTTCTGCCTTTGTCAGTAGGTGGCTCATACTAATAGATGCAATGAAAATGGCCTTGCTCGCATCAGTAATATATTGACAAAGCGGACAGTGCAGATTGTAATCACTCGTTTCCGCACATGCAATAAGGTTGGGTTTTCCCACGGCGACCCTGAACACTCAAACAAAATTTAAGCGTTTATAAAAACAACAACATTATCACCAGACAGGCTGTCTAATCATTCCACGACACAGCACGCTGTATTAATTGAAAAGTCTGCGCTTAATTCTAGACTTTGTGCTTCGGTAGCATGATAAAACGGCTATTGCTGAAAAATGTGCAATTGAGTATTGAAAGGAAGCAACAGATCGAATATCTTCCTTCATAAAAATTAAAATAAAATGAGCCGCGACACAAGAAAACCAACGAAGTAATTGTGCGCCCAGTGCAGACTCAGATCAGTCTGGGCATCCGCCCAGTCTGACCAGGCTCTTCGCTAAGCGCTTAAAGGGTCGCTTAGGGTCTAAGCTACCTCCATGCGTATAGCGAGGACTCTTATCCGCATCCGCCCAGTCTGATCTGAGTCTGCGCTGGGCGCACAACCATTTGTTGGTTTTGTCGTGTCTTGGCTCAAATAATCTTTGCATGCCCACATTAGGTCATAATTTACGCATAAGTTACTGGCGCCGTTGTTAAACGGCCGCATAGTTCAAACATGGTTAGAACGAATTGCTTAGAATAGGAATTTTTCACATCTTACAACTTTAATTTTTGAATTCCAACCATGTTACTAATGTACGTTAGCTTGCGCATACGTTCTTCATTCCGCTAGACGTAGAAAGGGCTAGATACGCTATGGGTTTTACACGGCCCCCGTTTTCTTGACATTTAATAAAGTCTTTAAAAAGAGGAAAGGACCTGGTACAATGTATGATTTGGAACATATATGGTCCCGTATATAGCTGAATTTTCAGGTTAAAAGTCATGACTCATGGACACATGTCAAAAGACAATTGAAACATGAAAACATTTAATCTAAATGGGTTTCTTCATGTGGAAGTAACCCTGCCCTTTCCATTTTTGATTTCCTTTACAATGTAGGTCAAGTCTTAGAGGAAAGAATTTCCTCCTAGAGGAGCGAATTCGTAAATTCGTTCATTTAAAAGTAGACTTCGTTTTAGAAGGGCTTCCTCACCGAGGGAACAGAAAGTCTCAAAGGTTGTTACCCTTTAAACTAAAATGCCGAAACAAACCCAGAAATGTACCAATACACCTTAATGTAAGTAATTCATTGGCGTATTCGGGAAAAGCTGAAGCTTGAATAAACCATATTTTGCCTATTTAGGCATTTTCGCCATTGTTTAGCATCTATTTGATTTTCAAAAAAAAATAATAACATCGCAGCAGAAAACACACTCCGCTTTTCGAAATACAATGAGTCGACGAACGGGACTAATTACAACTCATCTATATGCTGCTTAAGTTTAATGACAATTAAAGTTCAACACTTGAATACGGGATGTCAGAGGACCTCTACCTTTAAGACGTAGATTTTTCTCTTTTGGTTATAACTTATGTAACAAATATGCTGTATCTGCAAAATCTGTACCATTTCTTTCTTGATTTCAAAAAGGCTTTGACAGAGTATGATTATAGTCCATAATTCAGTGATTTTGTCTTTAATTTTCAGCACTAATTAGTAGAGATGAGGCATATCTGTCTTAGTAATTCACCTAGTAATTCACGGTGAGCCAAGGGACAAGAAAATCTCAGGCAAGTTTTCAGATCATTTAGTCTTATGCGACGCTTGCCCATCATTGATTATTTTTCTCTCACATTATAGAGACAGAATATTCATTGAATACCTTAACTTCTTGCTGAAGCCATTTCTATAAGCTTCAAGCTTATTTTCTATTAATAGTTCTTAATAGTCTGACAGGTGTGTAATTTCACCTTGTGCATGCCTTTTTTAATGACTGGCAGCTAATCAGAAATCTACAGTGACACCTCATGCACATCACACATGGTTGTCAATTTCATTTTGCATGCAATTAACATGACAGGAAGCAACAAGTTGATTTGTTGAATTTAATTGTGTAACTTATTGAGCTGTAAGTTATAGCAATGATTGGCATTTTGAGACAGCTTTCTGAGCCTAGGCTGAGATAGCAGGCCGATATAGAAAACTCTCAGACACCTCTAGAAAGGGATATTCTTGTCCAATGGGTGAGAAACCGGTATATTTCATGGCTCGGTGAAGTTACGTCATATACTTTTTAATGAATTAATAAAATGCTTGGTGTTGCGAGTTATTCTCACACTGTTAATGATCTCATTGTATTTATAAGTCACTCCGAACTTTTTTTCTTGGTTCAGTTATTCTGCTTTATGCTTTGAGCATTGTATAGAAGATACACACCGTGCCTAGGATAATTGCTCAGCCTGACACCGCAGATGACCTCAATTTTTTGTAGGTCTTTGTAACCGTGAGAGTTTGGCATCGATTAGGCACGCTTCGTTGTCTTCTGACAACTGTTACTACTTCCCGTGGAACCTTGTGATAGATATGTTTTGTATGATAACTGGGTATTTTTGTGTGCATGTTGGATAGCTAGTATTATGTGTATGATGACGGTTGGGATCGGCGACCTCTGATAATCTACGTGCGCTATGTCACCATACGGACGAACTTTAAGATCCTATAATATATGGTAGTAGGTTATTCGTATATTGCTGCAGTATTTTAATACGATCCCGACCTATACTCGAAGCGTCGTTTATAGACTTATATAACTTAAATAATAAAGTACGCCATCACGAAGTAACTAATAACAGTGAAATAAAATGAAGGATGGTTTCTGAAAGCAGTTAGTGTACATTAATGCTCATTTTGCCGCGTTGTGCATGTTTATTGTATATAAATATCGTTTCTCAGTTCAATATTAAACATAATTTCAACTGATGCGGACAAAGCCGTTTAACTGAACTATATTCTCGAATATAAGACATATATACTCAACAGCAAAAGAAACGGATAATAGTGACGTTCCAAGTTTTTGCTTCTTCCCTAATGCACTGATATCATTTAATGCGTATTATGTAAGGTAAGTTTAAGTTCTTTGCGAGAACTTCCAACGACTTCCAATCCAACGTGGCATAATTAGAGATTAAGAACGATACCATATGGCTCATATTTATGGCAGTTTATTGAACACATTTGCATTCTGAATCGACTTTGTACTGAATAAAAGAGATTATAGTTAAAATTTCTGGATTAAAAAGTATTCGTGTTTGACGAGATATGAGGTCTCGCATAAGCTTGAACCGGAATTCAGTGAGTATGAAAAGAAAATTAGTTCACAAAATGATATGCGACAATAAGGTCAATTATACTTTAGAGCATCTAGTTACCAAAAGATAATATTAATCTTAAAAAAAATAGTTTCAGCTTACTCATTTTCCGTATTTCGCAAACGTGATGACACAAAGCAAAGAACTTTTATGTGATTTGATAGTATGGGTTGACAAGTTTCGTTATGACAGAGTTCGACAACAGGTATGAAACTATCGCTAGACTGTGGCCATTTACTTGTTTAACATTGTTTTTTATGCTTAACCGGAAATCCATAAAAATTTAGGACTCTCTCAGTGTATATAACTTTAAAAGACTTAAGCTATTCCATGGACAGCGGAGTTTATTTGAAATGAATTTTAAGAAATTATAAACTCCAAATTTATGTTTCTTTTGCTGTTTAGTATAAGCGATATAATAGTAACTTTATTAAAATGTAAAAGCGTTGAATTGGGTTCACAAAAAGTGTGCATTCCTTTAGAAAACATTGCCTGGTAATTCGTTCAAAAGGTAGTTATAGTTTCAATTTAGAATAAAATATTTTATAGAAATTCAGTATCAGTATTTCGTCAGATCTAGAAAAAAATCCGTTTAGAAACACATTAGTGTGAAGCATCCGTATAAATTAAGCTGAAAGGAAATTATCTTGTAGTGTGAGCAACTTTTGCATCGAATATCATAGCATTAATATGACTTAACATATCGGTAGGGCAAATGAATGTGAACGATTTCAATTTCAAAGCCATTAGAATTAATATGTACATCCTCTGGGATTCTGGTGCAGATTCTTATTGTGTTAATTCTAGCAATGTAGTATATCTTCTATACATCGTGTTAATTCTAGCAATGTAGTATACCTTCTATACATCTAGTCACATTGCTGTGCTTTCGATAAGCTACATGTAGTTTCCTGGTCATCTGTCATTCAACATCTGTCAAATATGCTGCCAATTTTATGCCTGTTTATTGGGTACTTTCTTTTTTTGTGTTCTTGTTGGATGAAGTAATGCTGTGCTTCGGTTTTTGGCTGACTCTTTGGAGAGTCGAAACCGCGGCATTCTGCATCATAATCGAGCGTCTCTAACCACTCAACTAAGTGCCTCTCTCTATTTACTCTAAATGTTGCTGATAACATAAGGGGAAAGCAATCGAGTGTACTGACAAAGGCGAAGACAGTTAGAGGAGGGCCTCCTTATTCTTTGAGTATCAGCTGCATACAACAATTGATGGAATAGTGTGTTTGCGTTATAAGGGTCACTCAGTCCATGAAATCCAATCGTCCATAATTGATCTGTCTAACAAATTCATTTAGGAAGAAATCGGCGCTTGAAATATAAGCGACTCTAAATAGATTGTTCATCTGTAACGGCTTCATACCATATATTTGTTTTCAAACGGAATTTTACCGTAAAAATTTTAAATATTGGGCTAGGTAGGTCTCATCAAATAGTGCAGACCCAGTATAGACTGCCCCTGTAGAGGCAGTCCGATCAGGTTCTACACAGTTTGCTTTTCAAGCTGCATCTTTTGGGCGTATATCTGCATTGTAAAGCCAAGTTTGTCATTTGTGTCTCAAGGTTTAGGATTTTAAGGTACCCAACGTTATAACCACAATAAGAGGCATGTTGTCTGGCACAAAGCAATCTGTGTTGCCTTCAGCGGTATCAAGGAACGAGTGGCCATGGCCTGTCTTCTTCATGGAGTAATGTAGTCCTTATATGAACAATTTTAAATAGTCTCTAGTTATATACGTACACAGACGACTGCCGAAACTTCATAAAAGTTCCAACGACGGTCAAGATGTTACACATTTATTTAACAGATTGGAACACTTTCGGTGTTTGTAAGTGGGGTTGGAATTCGGGGTGGCAATTTGAAGAAAGAATTATTTATTCTCTAGGTGGCAGGGGCTTATCTTAAATGAAAAAGATGCTCCCTGGAGAAGGAAACCATTTCAGTTTTATATTAACTCATTTTGGATGGGCTTTGTCGTTGCAACCATCAAACTGGAAATCACAATTATCTCCCTCTGTAATGGCCGCAAGAGTAGAGGTGTAGCCATTTACCTTAATACTTACACTTGCTTTAATATTCAGCCATATTATTTTGCCCGGCTTACTTCCCAGTCCAGCTACAATTTATACTGTAATACACGAAATAGGCGCCACCTATATCTCAACCAACCAAATATGTTTTCAACACTGAACACTTTGCAAAGAATAGCCAACTAAAGAGCTTGTTTAATGACTGAAAAGATGGGTGAGCTGAGGGTTAACTGTGATTTCATATAAATCGTATGCGCCAGACTTATGATGAAAAAATCAGCTATGATAAAATCGGAGTATTAAAGGAGAAGACATAGCAAGGTGTCGCAGTAAACAACCAAGCCAAGTCTTTACGGCCACTGAGAACCTGAGTTTTAAATCCGTCACAAGTTTCAGCATTTTGGTTGCTATGGCAACATTAAATTGATATTTATGTGAAAGATATGTAATAATATCAGCACGGTGAGGCAGAGCCAATCTTCGATTGGCCCATTGACAGTCACTGGCAACTTTTTAGTTCCTATAGGGTATAACGACCAAAATACTGGAGCAATGGGCATAAAAAACAGTGCTTCTCCCTCTGCACCTCATCCTTTCCTCTATTCATATGATCCTTCAAACACAACAAAAGCTGGATATTTAGTTACTAAAGGATTTATAACTCAGGAAAGATGTTGATTGAAAAATATGACTAATAGACAGATAACTGACGA
Organism: Ctena decussata; assembly: GCA_963989385.1. NCBI lineage: Eukaryota > Metazoa > Mollusca > Bivalvia > Lucinida > Lucinidae > Ctena > Ctena decussata. The sequence goes on along the minus strand of OZ022504.1, from coordinate 37,850,947 downwards.
AGAAGGCTTTGCTTTGATATAAGCTCATCTCTGAACCCTTGTCTCAGCCCAAAACATGTGACATGAAATCATATTACAACTCCCCTACTGAGACGGTTCTTTAAAGTAAAACTATCTCATAATAATCATCAAAATCCACAATTGTTTTTTTTTTTTTGCTTTTATTACAAACGCTTTCAGTGGTATGCTTTCTTACAAAAGAAGGAATGCCTTGTAGAATAATTATGAGACTGAGTTTCCCAGATTTCCCTACCTTATTACTTTATATTAAGAAAAGTAATGTAAATATATGCCATGATTCGCTTAACCATACATTCTGTATGGTTAAGCTAAATATGGCATATATTTACATTACTGTTTTTGTGTAATGTAAATACATGCCATGATTAGCTTAACCATACATTCTGTATGGTTAAGCTAAACATGGCATATATTTACATTATTTTTCTTAGGTAATGTAAATATATTATATTACTGTTCTTGGGTTATGTAAATATATGCTATGATTAGCTTAACCATACATTCTGTATGGTTAAGCTAAACATGGCATATATTTACATTTTTTTTCTTAGGTAATGTAAATATATGCCATGTTTAGCTTAGCCATGCATTCTGTATGGTTAAGCTAAACCTGGCATATATTTACATAGCTTTTCTTGGTCAAAGACAAGAGCGGGGTTGGAGAGGCTCGATTGTGGTGCAGAAGGTCGCTGGATGATCGTCGTTTGGCCAGATGGCGACTGTAGAAATCTCTCTGTCAACCCAGAAGTAAATAAATTGGAATCCTTTTCGAACCAATAGAAGGACGAGGAAGTGAAATGAGTGGGACGTATGCTATGCTCGAGATACAGTGGGCTTCTAATCTCTATTGCCTCTGCGACCACTAAGTAACATGAATCTTTGCATTTAACTTTTTATCTGCAGTCTATAATGTTAAGGCATCTCTAAAAGCGGACACCTCATACCTCCTTGGTGAATGATTTTAACTGTGCGTCCTATGCAATATGCCATTTGAGCAGCAAACCAAGTAAAAAGCGAATGTAAAGATCAGATTTTACATCCTTTCAGTTTGATCAGAGGTAAGGTTGCTTGTAACACAGATTTGATCAGGCTAGGCAAATGTGCCTGGTTTGCATGTGATATACGATATAGACGGTACCTTTACTCATGGTGCTAATCATGCAATGAAGACCAGTGTAAAGCAATAGTTATCACCGTAGCACGTCATAGCACTACGGTATTATCTGAAAAATCTGTGTTTTAAATGTTCCAATGCGCCTCCATGGTACAATAAAACAAATATTCCTTCATAACATGCAATAACTTTTTCAAAGCAGCGATATATCAAATATCAGTATTAGAAAAAATTTAGATGTCTCCCCATGCGCACATCAGGTCACGATTTACGCAAGTGAAACAGTGATAGAAGAATGAAAATATTTGCTTTTAGGCGCCAAGACTATAGCCGGTGAATGATAATAACTGCCTCGTAATAGACCTTATCAGGCAGTTTAATCATATCAGAGATCCATTTACAACAGCTGCGTTGTTACACACTAACATTTACTCACTCAACCACGTGAGGCCCATTTAAGCTATTATGGTCCGTCATCGTCACTCCGTTTCTGTCTTGGCCGCCTGTCCGTCCACTTGTCAAAACGATTTGATATGCATGCTCTTTGAGGGTTATTCCGACCTATAATTTTGTTAAAACATTACCGCGTAGAGCAGGGTAAATAACTCGTATGTGTCATTACGCTTTTGAGTTTTGTACTCATTTTGAATTTATGAGTGATACCCCATATTACAAGAATTATATGTAAGATCCTCTGCATAAAATAATTTGACAGAGAAGAAAATCTACACGTCTCCTGATTTTCATGTATATTCAATATGTAAAATGGTAAAATCTAAGATTCTAGCACAAATCATTCCTGAGTTTCACAACTCCTTACAGTTGGAACGCAAACCCTCGAAAAGCGGTGATTGTATTTAATACGGTGGATCCTTCCACATAAAAAATAGGCCCTAAAAATGGCGAACATGGTTCTTGACTAAATTTCCCATTATTCTCAAAAGTATTTAGAGCCATTGGCTATATTAAAATGATTCAACACATAAAACTGCTTTGCTAACTAGTATTAAGCAGGCTTTCTCAACAAAATTCAGGGCCAAAATTGCTCGAAAGTCTAAAACATTCATCGTCAAAGTACAATACTCTATCTTGATTCTACCGAAAACTTGCATCAACATAAAACATAATTTACAGAAAGCTGAGACTTTCTCCAATGCGCACACCCATGCCATCGAAAACTTTATTATTTCTTCTGTTTGCATGTGAAATTCCAAGCAATATCGTTTTGGAACATTTTTAAATTGCAAAATAATAGATGGCATCTGTAGTTTTAACGCTCAGGAAACGGTCTTGCACGTGATATGAGCACCAGCAATACTTGCCGGACAGCCACAATTTAGACAGAAAATTGAGGTCGACAGCTTGTCAAACATTAGCTCAGATTGCTAAATACTTGAAGAGGAGAAAAATTACGGAGTTTAGTAAGCTCAAATAGACTACAAACTGGTAGAACGTACCTTACCTGACTGCTGACCTGATTGGCATTGTACAAATCTGACGTTCTGCCACTCAAATTTGTGAATATAATATCCTTTTCTAATATTATTTATCTTTCAAACAGTCATCTGTTTTCTGTCAAATAAGTTATTAGGTCAGTGTTGTGACGTAATAAAAAAAATGACGTATATTGCCTCGAGCTAGATATCCAGTCCGCATGCCATGTAAACAGATTATAAGTCGAACATGAGAAGCAAAGACTTTCTGTTTGAAATTTACGATCTGATTTTATAATTTGCTCAACAATAACACAGAGCATATGAGCCGCGACACGAGAAAATCAACAAAGTGGTTGTGCGCCCAGTGCAGACTCAGATCAGCCTCGGCATCCGCCTAGTCTGCACAGAGTCTTCCCTAAGCGTCTTAAGGGTAGCTAAGGGTCTAAGCTACCTGCAGACAGCGAAGACTCTGATCAGACTGGGCGGATGCCCAGGATTATCTTAGTCTGCGCTGGGCGCACAACCACATCGTTGGTTTTCTCGCGTCGCGGCTCAAGTTACTTAGAAAGAAACAAGCCAGGTGGGGATGGAAGGATGCGGGTGGGGACGGGTGGGGGCCAGGGAAGTGGGGGAATTCATCTTCACTGATGCCTGGAGTGGTGTATAGGTCCAAAACATGACTTGAGCAGTCGTTGCTGTGACAGCGTATTCTCCCCCCCCCCCCCCCCCTCTCTCTCTCTCTCTCTCTCTCTCTCTCTGTCCGATTTGGATTCATTGTTGTTACACACTCTGAGATTTATTACAGTCATTTGAATCTTACCAACAGCTGAGCCGCAACAGGGGAAGAGGAATCTTGTCGGATATGATAACAGCAAAATCTGCTTAGTCGAACAAGACTGCTTCAAGATACAAAACTGTATATATAAGCGAATAGCAAAACCCTGATTGGCTTGCAAGCAAACTCTTTCCGTTCTGAATTAAGTTACGAACAGCATTTCATGTGTTCGCTGTGGAGCCTGAAAATGTGTCGGGGTGTGCGGATGTGGGAGCTGTGGGGAAAATTTGGAGGCCTGCTACGTGCCATCCGACGTTTGGCACGAGGCACAAAAACAGACATTTATTCCGTGGAAGCAAAGTACATGTACTGTTGTACATGAACTTAAACTGTATACGAATAGCTCCACTTTGGCAAATTCCACATCCCGAATAAGCGTAAAGACCATTGACAGTATAGTGAGTATACTTGAAAGTTGAAAATAGCGGGCGTGTGGGGAACTGTTGAAATACGCATGAACTTTGTATACTTATTCAAGCAACCCATCATTGCCTTCATTTAGCAAAATGTGCATGAATAAAAAGCTACCAGCCAAGACCCAAAATAGAATGCACACATGCAAGCTGTTCATTTTAACTTTTATAACATTTGTAGTGCAAGCTATCTTAGTCTTTGCTTGTTGCAGGTCACCCGTGTCCTTACTGACCCTCAGAAAATACTACAGTAAGGGAAAAAGTGAAAACCTTCCCGCACGTCACCACATTTGGTAGCTTAGAGTGTTCAGATGAGAATCTGAAGGCCGCTAGCTCAATTCCTATCATCGCCTAATTAATGTATTTCGACAGTTGTCCTGTTCGATTCGGAAATCGACTGCCCAATTATTTAATTTCAGGACGAAGAGTATGAAGAATAAGCCCAGAGTTGAGTATAAAGTGTACTGGATTGCCCTTTACATGTGCCTTCGGGACGATTCGTAAATGCAAAAATATCAAATCTTCTGGTGACTTGCAAGATACCCGGGCCTGCTAGTCGACCGGACAAGTACAATGTTACAATTCTAGTCGACATACAAATGAAGAATGAACATGTTAAGCATTGGAAGGAACTGAAAAGAAATTGAGAGTGTACATGTAAATGTGTGGGCCTAGGGCAACCGGGTACACTTTCAGGGGAAGCATCTCGGCAATAATATTTTTTATTTATCCTACCTTTCCAATGGGAGTAAACTCTTTAAGGAAAGAATTTGCTCCTTTGGGAGCAAAGAATTTTTGAAGAGTCTCCCAGTTCAGGAAAACTAACAGGAAATTGATAAAGTTGTGTATTGATAATAAGTCTACGATTTGTGCCAGTTATCCATGAAAACGTATTGCGGCTGTATATAGAACCGCCTCGCCAAGACTACTCTAATGTGAGGCAACATCAGTCATTTTAATAGAGAAATAGGAAAACACGATCTGAATTATTAGTAAATGTTTTTTGTTGTTTGTTATATGTGACTGCATAACCGAAAGGGTTCGTAATTGGAGAAATAAATGTTCTATTTTATTCTATTATTTTATGTAGATCTACCCGCGTACCTGCAGATTTGTAAATGTCCCCCAACCCCCCCCCCCCCCACCCCCACCCCTCAAAAAAGGAAAAAAAAAAACAAGAAAAAAAAACACACACTCATGCCCGACGAGTTTCTCAAGCTTATACAGGCAATGCAAAACAATGCAAAAACATCGCATGCATACAGTGCACTGCTAACCCTTCTCAAAGGCGTAACTGCCTGTACGCTAATAGCCAGGTGCGTATTTTTGTAATTTTGTCAAATAGACAAAATTTCACCAGGTATCGCCATATTTGATGATGCTGGTATTTGTAAATTGAACAAGATTTCAATAGTAGCGGCAAGCAGACACGACAATATAAAGTATCTTTGGGGCCCACCTCTTATTCTTGCTCTCAAAGGATAAACATAATTGTGCGTAAAGTGTAATCACCCCTACACTCCTGCCTCTAACCGTGCCACGAAGGGGGCGGGGGGCATTCCTCATCCCTCGCAGGTTACTCACATACAACCGTTTATTTGACTTTTGAAATCAAGTGCGTGATCTGCTAATCAAAAAAAAAGAAATAACCGTTAAATTACCGTTAAATTACCGTTCAATTATGAGGGGAAAGGCTAATCCTGAACGATAGCATGAACTGTACCTAAATGAACATCAATCGCTGATTAAGTCCGTCTTTTAAGCCATGATTATACAAATTTCTAATCGATTCAAAATCACGTCATAAGCTTGTGTTTACGATTTGCTAGAGCATAGAGGTGAGAGTTGACATTATTGTATCTGACAATAAAATATGAATAAAATGTATTTGCTTGACTTTTTTATTCGGTCTTGGTTGAAGATTAATCAGTGAGAAGTGTTACGTTTCTACGGACAGGCCGAATTGTGAGTTTGTTAATTTGGCAGTGAACAGGTGAATACTAAACTAAGCGCGTAAGGCTGGCATGATTTCGACGCCATTTTCGATTTGTTTTCAAACCGAGTGGTCATATGTTATTTTGCAATTTTAAAATGTTCCAAAACCAAATTTTCTGAAATTTCACATAATAGTAGAATATATATCAATATTTATCATGGCATAGGTCTGCGTTCTGGAGAAAGTCGAATAAGCTGTAAATCGTATTTTTTTGTTCACATGTTTGACGCTGACGTAAAGGGCACCGTTTCCTCAATAATTACACAGGCGGAAAAGGATGTCCTGGAATTATTTAAACAGAAAAATTCAAACATGGGAGGTAGAAAAGTGCTCTTAAAATTTCAACCGGTGGGGCGATTTGATTAATCTGTATGGTGGCGTTAAAGTACTATGGGGTTCGTCGATAGCCATTTTGATGGCGACAATTTCGAACAAAAATTCGTTGCTATGTGCTTGATTATATCCCTACTCCTTGGAGCTGCGTTCCAACTGTTAAATGTGTTTCAGATGGACAGAGGAACGGACGAACGAAAAGACAAGCTCAGTATGCCGCTTCTTCTTGTTTGAAGTTTGGGATAAAAAGGCTGCGTGTTCATCTTAAACATTGCAGTCCTTATTCAGGGTTAAGGTATGTAAATTCGGACAGCATGTAAATTCGGACAGTGACATTGTTTCATTTATATGTCGGTTGTTTGGAATTAAATCAAAATTAACATGGCAAACAGTGTGTTTGCAATGGTATGTCCGAATTTACCCGATGTCCGAAGTTACCCGACTGGACCCTGCTGAAGACTTGTAGAATGTTTTCTATTGACCTTTATTTTGGACGAGATTTCAAGCTAACCCAGATGCACTTCGCAGTCGTACTGCTTTTAACGCTTCGTGTCTCTATAATTATCATCTAATTTGGAATGATGGACAAAGTCTACATAGTTATTGTCTGTCTTTGATTGAACAGCATCATTCATCAGCAGGGACAATATGTTCGAAATTGAATATCGATTTCTTAGTTTAGCTGTATAAACAATTTAAGTAAGCCATGATAATTCTATCACTGGGAACATAACTTCAGTGCCAACTAGAACATTCTGAAAATCGACTTGTTTCTAATATTTTTTTTATTATTTTATTTTATTTTATTTTATTTTATTTTAATTCATTATATTTCTTAGTCATTATGGGATGGTGGTCGGGCGATGGTGCTGGTTATAACTTATAGTGCCGGGGCGTCCTATTTATTTGGATAAAAGTAGGGCAAGAGTTTACTGTGCTTGCAGTACGTGCGGGTGGGGGTTGTTTGGGATATTTTTCTATCGTCTATCATTTCTCATTTCTTTGTCTCCTCTCTGGCAGACAGCCCGATATAGACTGAAATACTGTCTCAGAGCGCTGTGAATCCAAAAACAACCAACCATCCAAATCTTAGTCAGTCAGTCTCGTATAGTTGTAAGATGTGTTCTTGTAGCTTAAATACATGATACTGCGAAAGCAAAGTTAACTTATTTCAAGATCTGGCAAGACGATTTGTTGCGCGTAAGGCCCATGCCACTAGCTTTAAAGGTCACGTGTGCATAGGCGTGTGTGTATGTGAATAGGCTATAATTAAACTATGTTCATGTCATATTCGTGTCCAGTCCATAACTTTGTCCTGCAAAGTGGGATTTCAAAATTATACGGCACACAATATCTTAATGATAAAGGCGCTATCTAAATCAACGGGACCATCCGTGTACCATGAACACATTTTAGTGTGATATAATACAATGTACACGTTATGAATATGTGTCAAGGTATTGCACAAATGTGCTGAAGCGCAAAAATAGAAATGTTTATACGCTTCAACACAGAATTCGCCGGATGACAGTCTTTCCCGATGCTTTACCGCAATAAATTGATACAAAGTTAAAGAAAGAAGACGAACAGTCACAGGATTTGTAGCATTACTATTGGATATTGTGTTTTCACATGTCAGTGTCAGGTCCCTGAATTCATAGCTGCCAGTTCCTTTTTCATTAAAAGCTACGTTCATAGCGTCATATTGATAACTGCATTGTTGTCCGTGCTCAAACCCATTTGCCTGGGCAGTAAACGTGGGACCATTTCGTTCCGACGTTACATCCGGGAACTCTCGAGATTGTTCCAACGCATGAAAACTAGTAAAAACGGTAGTTATCAGTGGCGTTTATGAATAAATTCAAAGTATTCAGCGATAGATGAATAATTCTGGCAATGCTTTCATGTAAATATAATATCTCACTGCTTGTGATCAGTCCCTCCTTCCCCCTCCCCCTCAAAAAAGGCGGTTTAAATCTAAATAGCTACCACTAGAGTAGACTATCCGAGTCGACTTTTCACAACTTTTGTCGACACGGACACCTTTGTTGATAATGTGTTGTTTTTCGCAGGGAAAATGACAGACCGGGTTTGCTAGTTCTTGTGAAACAAGCATAATGTATTGCCCATCAGGTCAAAAATAGCAACGGAGAGAATTTTCAGACAAGTGATTGAGAACATTCGATGCGAGATACTTCCAGCGCGACGTAGGTTGATCCCAACCTATGGAGATAGTTCCAGCGCTGTCCTTTATTGTTAACAATGTGACAAGAAAGTAGCTATTTTCACTGACTGATAGTAAATGTGAAATGTGAAAACGTTTTATTTCATGCAAATATGTATAAGAAGATTAAATTCACATCCGTGGCTTTTATAGCCCTTACACTGTCACAACTATCAATAAAATCGGAATTCTACGATGCCGATAATTGTTTTGGTTATCAGTCAAAGAAACAATATCAGATTACAATTATATACTTACAGGTAAGTTGAGTATTTAAGAGAAAAAATAACATTTCTGGCACGGCAGATCTAGCGCGGCACTTGGGCGCGGTCGTGGCTTTTAAGCCCCACCTTCTTTGTCTCAGCTTGGCTGGTTTGGTGACGGCTGCTCATGGAAATCTTCATTTTTGTTAAACCATAAAGGAAAGCACTAGAACTATCCGTAAAGATTGGGAATAACCTCCGTGGCGCTGGAACTATCTAGCATGGATTTTTCCCAACCAGTTTTCTCAACAATTCTCTCCGATACTTTTTCTGGCCTGATAGGTAATGCAGAATACTTGTTTTATAGGATCTAGCGATCCAGGCCTGTAGTTTTGTGCAAAACAGTAAATAATGCATAAAGGTGTCCGTGTTCATATAAAATTGTGAAGAATTCAACTTCGTGATCGATGGTCTTATCTGGATAAAGTCATTTCCTGGGAAATCAGTGTTTTCCTACAATGATATATACCAAGTTTCAGGATCGATCGTCAATCGGTTTGGAGAAGATTTATAAATATTTTTCCGATATATGGTCGTGTTCTTAATTATTTTCTCCTGAAATATAAGTAGGAAAAGTTGGACAGTGGAGGTTATAGGCTCACTGTAACTAGGGCACAGCTTATCAAATGTGGTGTCCAGTCCTCTCTTTTCGTTGCCTTATTATTCCTTGATCAGAAAAAGGAACCGATTTACCGCTGGTTTGAAAGGGAGAGTTTTCCTGACGCCGTCTGGCCCAACCCAGAAATGCACCCGCGACTTTCTCTACTATAACCGAGTGTCTCTAACCACTCGGCCTCGGCGCCCCGTGTAAACATGTATAGCACTTTAATCCATAAAAACAATTTTGATAATTGAATTATTTGGACGGTGTGGTGATTATTCTGCAAGTATCTGCATCAAAGTTCTATGCCTAGATCGTTACACTTTTCGAGCCCATCAAAAACAGGTATCTATGTGTATCCCGTAGTGTCGAGTAGTTTATAATGAGGATATGATTAACCAGCCCGGTTACAAAAGCATTCTAGGCCATGCATTTTCTAGTCTTTATTGAAACACAATCGCTTGGTAATCATAATTCATGGTTCCGAGATGCCATTCAAAGCCAATTAGCACCTACTAACAAACCATTCACTGCCCAGTCAGAGAGTGCCACTGACTGTGCATACTGTGAGAAATAAGATCAAATACAGCCGCTAGGGGGACTAGTCCCACATAAACACTGAAAATGATTAAAAATTATTGTAAATTTTTACCCTAATAACTAATTAACTATAAATATAGGATAACATTTTAGAAATTTGCAAAATAATTTTATGTTATTTGGAAAATATCTACAAAATTTGACTAAATTGGTCGAAAATAAAACTTTTCTGATGCAAATGAGGGTAGGTGGAGCTTAAAGAAACTCACGGAACTATGAATTGAGGCAAATATGTGACTAGGCTGTATTTTTTACATTTATCTATTTATTCATTTATAATAGAATATTGATATTGATGTTTACGAATTGACTAGGCGTGCAATTCATCATATAAGATATGGTATGCTGAGCAAAAATAATGAACAAAATAAAAACTCGAGAGTTTTAATGCCGATTCTGGTTGATCAGATGTCCAAGTACGAATCACGATGAGAGCTTGAGCTCTGTTTACCCCGGTAACGCTCTCCCCGATTCAGTATTTTGATACTGACCGTACCAAGGTGGAGATTCCGTTATGTTTTATTTTTTGCTGTGATCGCTTATCTGTAGTCTTCAAGTAGTTCGATTTATTCCTTTCTGTTCCAGTGTAAGTTTTACATATATATAAATAATAGAAAATACGTTAAAATATATGTTTATGTTTGATTAGAACCACCTTCCGGGATATATGTGTTTGGTTTGCTATCCGCTTACATGTCTTGCTAGTGTTGTTATACCATGTCACTATATCCCGTTTAGTGCCGTAGATGGGCTGTGGAATTTGATTAGTTACTGATTTGATTCGTTAGTGATTTGAATCAGTTACTGCTTGTTGCCCTTTAACACTTCTTGCGCAAATATTGCACTACTTAAGCATGAGTGAGAAAGCAGCCTAAAACGGTACGTCAGTATACATTTAAACCAACCGTTTCCCTGTCGGCAGAAGTTTTGACCTACAATTGCGAGCTTCTCGCTATCTTCATATTCGTTATTTTTTTTTTGTTCGGGTCTTTAATTAATATCACATCATCTGTATTTCATTTGTAATCAAACTTCGACGTTAATTATTCACTACTCTGTTAATGGCACGCTTGCGTGTAACTGGAAACATTGAGCGATTGTTTCTTACGCAATGATAACGAGATAATACTTCAAAACTTGACAGATTATGCTGCATTATCGGATGATGAAAAGAGGGCTAGCTGTGGGGAAAAAGAATGTGCATAACTTTAAAAATGTAATTCGCCATGCTTTATTAATGCAGAAAAGTAACCATTTTCCCGTTTCATGCTTTGGGCGGGATGCAGAACTAGATAGTACTGTATCAGCTCCTAAGCATGTGCAAGTTTACAATTTCATATTACGAACGCTCTCTTAGCATGTGTAAAGTTACGATTTCACGTTACGAACGTCTCTATACTTTAACCATAAAAAAGTTCCTACACATGACATATTCCTTGCGCTGCTAGGCAACTGCGGAATTATGAACATTCAGTTTTTACTAATTTCATAAGAGCATCCATTTGCTTGTTGAACAGACTTTTTCGTTTTGGCTTCTTAAAAGTAAACATGGCTTCTTAAGACCAGACATGCTACATGGTTTCTTAAGACCAGACATGCTACATGGTTTCTTAAGACCAGACATGCTACATGGTTTCTTAAGACCAGACATGACATTCTTATGACCGGACTTGGTACATGGCTTCTTAAGACCAGACATGCTACATGGGTTGTTTGAATATGCATGGGTTGATTTTTCTTTTTCGCAGAGAAACATCATTAAAGGTGCCGTTCTAAGTCATTTTAAGATGTTTTTAAAGACAATTTCTGCGTTTTTATACAATAGAACAGGCCTAAGGCGAGGCTGCATGCCGACGAAATTGAAATTTGACTCCTTCTGATGCGAGGAAGTGAATTATAATTCAGGGTCCTTTGTTTACTTAAAAGACTGTTTTAATGTCACTTTCAGTGAGATTTCATGAAATCGTAACGGCTAGCGGGCGTGTAACGATTCTCCCAGTTGTTTCATTATGCAATGGAAACAATGACATTATATAAATGTGTATGAAAACAACTTTGAAAAAAAGGAGAACGAGTACAGTAATAATGATGCCTTGAAGATCCCTAGATTTTAATTCATAGGGAGATAATCTGAAAATTTGAAGAATTTAATCCTCGAATGTAAAGCTTGAATACATGATATCGGTAATTTTAAGTGCTTTTCGGGATCCCTGCATTACGGACATTTCTGCGCAATATTAAACATCCCTGTGCATGCGCAGCAATTAGGCGCATTCCAACTGACGCCTATCGAATATTGCCAGATAACTTATGTGGAAAAGTATGCGTTGGGATGTTCTATGCATTTTATTCCTTGGTGTCTCTCCAAGCATACATTAACCTCAGTAGACTCCAGTATGAACTGGGTTCCTTGAAGGTATGGCTTATAATTGGTATCGCTGCTTTTTTGCCGAGTATATGTTCAGAGGATTTAAAAACTTCCACCCTTAAAGTTTTCAGTATCTCGAAAATGAATAAGCACCGTCCACCACAATTTCATCACACATGTGTATATCTTTACATGATTATATGTATGTCTGTATAATGAATTCTAAATTGATGGACCTTATCGGTCAGGATTAACTACTTGCTCCTTATATTTGAGTAGAGTTTATATTCAGGTGAATCACTTTACGTATTCAGTTTTCTGAGGAAACGTGGGGGTGGGGTACGGGCGATGGTGCTTGTTATAACTTCCAGTGCCGGGGAGTCCTACTTATTTGGATAAAAATAGGGCAAAGGCCTACTGTGCTTACAGTAGGTGCGGGCGGGAGTTGTTTGAATTTTTTCTCGTCTCTCATTTCTCTTCTTTCTTCCTCTCTCTAGGAGACGGTCCGATATAGTCTGAAATACTGTATCAAAGGGCCGTTAAACCCAAAACAAACAACCTATCAACTGAAAAAAACGTCCTTCTTACAACACCAAATTGAATTTTATTAGCTTGAAGTCGATCTTTGGCTTTATTTGGCTTTTTTGCTTTAATATCTCAAGAAAAATACTGAGTGTTAGGCCAGCTGGAAGCTGTGATTTCAAAAGGCGACGTCGCGATACACTTTCATAGTTTAATGACGGCAATTAATAATCGTCAACGACGTGCACGGTTTACAGAAAGTCAAAAGACCGCCGAAAAACAAGCCAACCGAGATAATCGAGAACGGCGCCATCTTTGTTATAGGTTTGGAGTGATAGCGTCCACTGCATTTATAATTTCCGGCTAACGTGGACGATGTAATATATAAACACAGAAAAAAATTGTCTAAAAGACGATGGCGTAAGATACCGTAGGCCATACAAAAGACCATTCTGGAGCAACTTTATCGCCATTTGCGTTTCAGAGAGTGGTACTTTAGCTGCCGCCATACAAGTAAACGGTATAAATAATCTGCATATAATATAATACACTGTTACAAGGGAAAGGAGCATTAGCCAGCAAAAGAAGTGGAAGTTTTGAAACCCTCAGTATATATTGCATTAGACACTGAAAAAAACTTTGCCTGTAAAAAATAAAATGCAAACTGAATAAGGTGTGAAAAAACAGAATTTAGAGGTGCGTATTTTTATCTCCCATTTTCTCCATGTTTAATGCTTTAGAATATACAAAGGCACTCGTATTCGTTGGTCCGTCAACTATGCCTTATTGCTAGAGTTCCTTTGATACCGGGTTTTATTGAGAATCTTTGCATAACTGCAACTTCATTTGCAGTGTGATGTAAGGTGTCACGATAGGGGACGCTTGTGTACGCGAGTTAAGACGTAGGCATCTTTACCTGATTCTGATGCTAATGTGTCCCGCGGAGTACGACAGTAGGTGTAGCTCGGAGAGGGATGCTCGTTGCCTGCCGAGACCTGCCCATCATCTCTTTTTTCTAACGTTTGGGGTTTAGCGACACTGAAGAAGTTAAATACAGAAACGCGCGTCTGTCACACTAAATGTGGTATGGATACGTTTATATTGCATACCCCACCAAGGGCCGACTCAAGTGGTGTTCGATTTTTCAAGCAAAGCAGATTGGGCTGACGATCTCAATCGGGAGTAATTGGAGACATTTTACAGTCGCAAAACGGCATTTTAACACCAGCTTAAGGGCAGCCAAATGAAACTCTTTAAAGTTTGCCTTTGGCAACAAAGAACATACAAATGAGCAAAATCGACGTATCGGTGTTATTGTGGATCTTTACATAAAAGTAATATCGTTTGCAAGGCTGCACATTACCTTATTCGAACAAATTAATGTACCTACATACATTTGACAAAATGTATCCGCTGGCTGAAATATTATAGCATAGTAGCAGTATTGTGGAATTTAGAAAAATATAAAGGATGTAAAGTAGAAAGCGAATTTACTGTATTGAAAAAGGCATATTAAGCCGAAACGTAGAAATGAATTAAATTGGTTAATTGTGAAAGCCCTTTTCTGTTATTGAGAATATGCGAAATGATAAAATGTTGAAGACCTTTAACGCAATTTGGCTTTTCGGTAGGCGTTAGTGTTGCGATTCTTAAACAATTTCAACATAAAATCCCGATGCACATTTTGCATAAAACAACTATAATGTATTGATACTTTGGCGCCTACCGGCATGATTAATTGTTGAATAGCTTTTGATCGAATGATAAGGCTTATTGATAAGGCTTGAACGCCTCTAATTTCATAATCAAAATAACGATTTTGGCCTCTAATATCACACATTAAATACATTCTTTTTCATCGTTCATCATAGCCTGATATTATTGAAATCCAGTGAAGATAAAAGCTTTACTTTACTAGATGCAACAAAATTGGAGAATCGATAACGAACAGCTAACTATCAGCATTTAAAATGACAAGCAAAATGGGTAGGTTATTATTAATTCTGAGAAAAGAATACGGAATAAAACCGATAAATTCTAAGTATAACGAGTCAAAAGGGCTGATGTACGATAAAAAAAAATAAATTTATGAAAATAAATGGTACTTAGGGACAAAGAGATGTTTTGAATCATCAGAGATAAATATTGCAAAAATGGTATGACTGCATACTGAATGCCCCCTTGAAACGAGGCCTGTACTTCAAAACTATTTGCAGGAATTATCATATGACGTCGCATCTGAGAATGTAATAAAGCCATGCATTATAAACGATAATCAACTTGTGGATTTAATATGCAAACGTTATGTGTTGGCGTCCATAAAATCGTCGCGTTTTCTAATGGCAAATTCGTGACGTTTTGTTGCAAAATTTGTAAACACAATTGCAATTTTAGCATCATTTGATTCAAAGAATCTTGCATTCGTGCTCCTGTATCATCAAATTTATTAAACTCGTCGGGGAATACCGATAAGAGGCTTGGCATTGCCTCGCGTCTTATCTTTTTCCCCAACACATTTAATAAATTCTATAATACATGAGCACTCGTGTAAGTTCCTCAGTCAGGGGCGGATCCAGGAATTTTGGATAGGGGGTTCAAATTAGCTGAGGGGTTCGATTTATGCAGTTTGATCATTTTTTTCTTGAAATTCCCCATGAAAATAAGATAATTTGGGCTTAGAAGGGGTTCGTTTGAACCCCCCCCCCCCCCCCCGCCACCCGAACCTCCGCTTGATCCGCCACTGTCAGTGTTATATAAGTTTAGGAATTTGGACCTGAAAAGTGCATATTTATAAAAGACTTGAAGTAAGAAACAGGTTTCTTGTCTGATGATCTGCTCAATCACTGTAAAACGCGGAGCGAGGGCTGATGCAGCAAAGCATGTGTCTCACCATCCGATAATTTGTTAATGACCGTCCAAAGGCGTAACTTCTGCTTCGGTTCATATTAAAATTTTATTATTATCTTCTTCTTTTTAACGCCGTTTTCAAAAAATCAAAGAAGAACATGTTTCTATTATGTGACTGCTAAATGTGAATGTAAGTATTATGAACTCGAATACTCTGTTCTTGTGTCGAGGGGATTTGATAGTGCTAACCCGCCCTTTCTTAACCAGCTGCTTAAAAAAGGTTGCTGAGGAAAATCCGATCGCATGTTTTGATAAGACTAAGATAAAGGGTTTATGAAAAAAAAAATTATAATTAAGCTGCAATTTTCTTATATTCTTGATAGTTTTGTAAAAAAAAATACTACGCTGTTTGTGCATTTAAGCGCTAACGTATTTTCAGGAAAAATACAAATCTAAAATGGTCGAAAACGCCCCAAAACAAGAGTTTTAGAGAGAAAAAAACTTAACATTACAAAAATGTAGAAAACGCCAATCAAAATAGATGGTTTAAGGTTCATATAACATTCATTCATCTAACATTAACAGGGGTGAAAATACGATTTTAAAAATAAATGTTGGGGCAAAAATGGCCAAAATCATGCCAGATTCTTTAAGAGCCAAAATGTGCTTTAGTATCGAATTCTTTAATATATACACTAAAAGACATGAAAAAAGCTCACTGCATCCAGAAGCATGAATTTTTAGTGAAAAAATGATACAACGAAACACACACACACACACACACACACACACACACACACCAGTAAATGAACAGACAAGCAAACCCAGTATACTGCCCAACTAAAGACTTTGAGATAATAGAAAGCTAATCACTCTCTGACGAATATGTTTATAATTCAAAAGATCCTAAATCTCTGAACGTTTTATGTTTTATATTAAAATTTAGAAAATAGGTAAAAAAAAGTTGTTACATGTTTTCCGTATGTTGTGTGGTGCATGTGTTTTTGTTGCGTTGAACCATTGCGGAAACTAAGGGCGAGGTTTGGGTCTAGTCCAGTAAAACTAGTTTAGGCCCCCAAGTAATCTTTTCCTGACCGTTCCAAGGCGGTATTTCTGTTGCGGTTCCTTGATGTTATATTGTGCTGTGTCCGCTTGTATAAGGTCTCTGGTTGTTTGGTTACCTATATTCCTTCCGAATCTGTCGTCTAATTTGTTTTGTTTTGTAATCAAAATTAAAAAATAAGTAAAAATATATCTGTTTGGGAAAGAACTGGCAGTGCTCATTCTGTTTACTGTGCGTGTCTCTCGTAAACTTGTGTCAGTTTCTGTGTGTATGTATTTCTTTCCCTATTGGTTTTGAGAGCGGAATGTGGGATTTGATTGTAGTAGTTCCTGATCATTGCCTATCTTTTTACTTTGTGATGCCTAAAACATTACGCGAAATACAAGTGAAGGGTCCAGCATGCTTTGTAATATACAGCTACATTCAATCAGGCGAATTTGTGTATATTCTCTTTGAAACGTTGGGTATTTCTACAAACTTAGGAATACATTCAAAATAAACGAAATATCATCAGGTCATCTTTGCTGCTGCAAATCATGACCTATCCGACCTTAGATAATGATAAGTGTCTCGAAGTTATTTTTAGGCTAGCTTATTAACCAGCTACCAAGTAAACATTTAGTTTTCACACATTATGTTGTTTGTTACTTTTTATGCCCCCAACTTTGAAAAAGTTGGTGGGGCATATTGCTTTTGGCTTGTCCGTCCGTGTGTGTGTGTGTGTGTGTGTGTGTGTGTGTGTGTGTGTGTGTGCGTCACACTTTTCATGATTGCTGTAACTTTAGAACCCTGCAAGCTAGGGTCTTGAAATTTCATATATGGATTCCTCATGGAAAATTAGCTGACACATATTTTTTTTCTATTCGCAGTTATGCCCCTTTTTGGAGTTATGCCCCTTTTAGAAAAATTATATAAATATCTTGTTAGCAAGGTATCTCAAAAAGTATTTGAGCTATGGCCTTGATATTTGGTATACTGATTGCGTATGAGGAGTAGATTACCTGATTAGCTTTTGAGACAATTCCGTAAAATATTGATGGAGTTATGGCCCTTGTTTGAATTTGGCATTTTTCCAACTTTTGAACCCCTTGAGCTAGGAAGCTGATTTTTGGTATGGTAGTAGTTCTTGGTGTGTTAAATACTTTAATACAAGTTAGGTAACTCTGCATTAATTATTTACTGAGTTACTTCCCCTGATGTTCAGTACTTATGCAGCTACTGAGTTCAAGAACCATTAGGAATAGGGTTTTGAAATTTCATATATGGATTCCTTGTGGAAAATTAGCTGACCCGTATTTTTTTTCTTTTCCCAGTTATGCCCCCTTTTTAGAGTTATGCCCCTTTTAGAAAAATGAGGTGACTATCTTGTTAGCAAGATATCTCAAAAGATATTTGCGCTATGGCCTTAATATTTGGTATACTGATTGGGTATGAGGAGTAGATTACCTGATTAACTTTAAAGACAATTCTGTAAAATATTGATGGAGTTATGGCCCTTGTTTGAATTTGGCATTTTTCCAACTTTTGAACCGCTTGAGCTAGGAAGCTGATTTTTGGTATAATAGTAGTTCTTGATGTGCTAAATACTTTAGTACAAGTTAGGTAACTCTGCATTCATTATTTGTTGAGTTACTTCCCCTGATGTTCAGTACTTATGCAGCTACTGAGTTCAAGAACCACTAGGCATAGGGTTTTGAAATTTCATATATGGATTCCTTGTGGAAAATTAGCTGACACATATTTTTTTCTTATCCCAGTTATGCCCCCGTTTTGGAGTTATGCCCCTTTTAGAAAAATGAGATAACTATCTTGTTAGCAAGATATCTCAAAAAGCATTTTAGCTATGGCCTTGATATTTGGTATACTGATTGGGTATGAGGAGTAGATTACCTGATTAACTTTTGAGAGAATTCCGTAAAGTTTTGATGGAGTTATGGCCCTTGGTTGAATTTGGCATTTTTCTAACTTTTGAATCGCTTGAGCTAGGAAGCTGATTTGTGGAATAGTAGTACTCCTTTATGAGTTTGATACTTTAGTACAGGTTAGGTAACTCTGCATTCATTAATTATGGAGGTATTAAAAGAACTTGAGCTATGGCCTTGATATTTGGTATGCTGATCGGGTATGAGGAGTAGATTACCTGATTAACTTTTTGGACAATTCTGTAAATATTTATGGAGTTTTGGCCTTGTTTGAATTTGTCATTTTTCAAACTTCTGAATTACTTGATCTAGGAAGCTTATTTTTTGTTTAACAGTAGTTCTTGATGTGTTTAATATTTTAATAAAGATTAGGTAACTCCTTTTCAGACTTAGACATTCTAAAGTTTGACACCTTTAGAAGCAAGCATATGGTTGGGGGCATAGTGTTTCACAAACACAATTTCTAGTTATATTTGGTGTTGTGGGCGGGTTGCGGACTTTGGTTGTATCAGTTCCTGGGTAGATTATATTTATGTTTTATTATCTAGGAGAAACAGGCTGGAATGAATCGTTTTTACGACATCGTAAAGAGTATTAAGTTAAAACGTATCGTCCATATCTTTTTAGACATTTATAATCTTTTTTCCAGCAATTTCCTGCCATATCAAATTTGTGAACGTTGTCATTTTGTTTTATTTTTCCGCCATGATTACATACACTTTTCCTATCGAGAGGCTTCAAGTAATTACTATCATCAATCATATTTAAGACATGATAAAACAAGCTTGTTGATAATTGGAAATAAAACATTTGTAGAACTCGGCGTTACGGCACACAACCTTCATTTGATTTTTTTTAATTTATTTGTTTTCATAGGAAACTTAATTTGAATTGTAATATTCCGTACTTTTTATGTTTGATTGACAGAATCATTACTCACTATAATAGTTAAAGGGTAAGCCGAGTTTGTTGGCTGAAAAAAAATCGAAGCTGGATCGTAAGCTTATTTATGTCTACTGGATGTGTTCGGACAGGTCCATGTAAAATATAACAACTTTTTGATTGAATTATCGATACATAATGTTGAACCTACGCCGAATCTAGGTCCATACAACGGCACAATATTAACACGATGTTGTATTCGTTGACTATTCCAACAGCATAAATAATGTTTGCAAGAAATTCATAGCGTTTTGTAAAACTTATGGGTTGCCTGAATATAATCACCCTTTATGATGTAGTATTAATTTGATGGATGTCGGCATTGGTTTTCTTTTTAACATACGATCTCCCTTATTGCTGTCAACAGCCACTATTTCACACATCGTTATATTCAAACTAAGAAGAATGTTTAATGGAAAATACAGACAGCATATAATTTAATTAACTCTACTTCTTTATATAGTTTGGGAGGGCGCAAGGGTTTGTGATGTTATTACGTAAAAATGATTACACCTGTAAAGGAAATAAATGCTTATAGTTTACAGATTATTAACTGCCTAGCTTGCCATGCCATTTTATTCTGAAGGGTATTCTTCTTTCGTAGACATCTATTGAAAACACTTCCATGGACGCTTGACTGAGATACTTCCTGGTATGACATATGTGTTAAGAAATTAATGTATAGTATGATAAGGCGAACGTAGAATGTAGGTAAATACGGATGAGTTTGATCGTTGGTTTTGTGTAACTCATTTGCAAGTATACTATTTTGTCGTCTTGGACGACAAGTATAGAGTGCATATAAGCAAAGTTAGATCATGATAAAAGGGACATAGGCAAACATTACAGACCAAAATCAAACGCCACAGAACGCGGCGTCTGATCAGGGTCTATACCGTTTGCATAAAAGTTACAGGAATTTTATAAAAATGTAAGCAAAATAGATATATAAAACCCTCTGAAATAATGGATGGAACCAGCCAATTTAAAGAATAGAAGAGTCCACTAGGAATAAATAGGTTAATTGATCAAACTCTTGAGCGAGTATGAGGAGTATAGATCACTTAATTTTTAGTTGCATTTATTTTCTGACAAAAATATTATATAAATACATAACATAAATATAAGTTGAAGCGGATCTATTTTACGGAATTCTCTACCCAAAGAATGCTGCATGTAACAAAATGCTTTAACTTGGCCAAGAGGCTACAGAGAGCTTTTTCTGTTTCAAAGCGTTGACGACAGATGACAACGGACGAAAGAGCCAGTCTGTACTATAACTCTACAGGAGCCTTCGACTCAGGAAAGCTCAACTGGTTGAGACTATTTATGTCTCCTTGTGAAGAAAAGCTATGGCCCTCTCTCTCTCTTTCTCTCTCTCTCTCTCTCTCTCTCTCTCTGTGATAAATTACTGGTCTGAAAAGCACCATAATCTTATGAAATGTATACCGTATTAATCCGAATAAACGCCTCTGCTCTAATAAATGCCCCCTGCCTTTTTCCGATAATGATTCTAGAGAAACTTGCATGAATTTCGGTTTGCTTCTCTAGGTAAGGTTTTTCTTTGAAATGGGGTATACTGCTAAAGGAAAGAATTCGCTACTAGAGGAGCAAATTATTTCCTTAAAGAGTTGACACCTACTGAAATGGGAGGCGAAAAAAGTAGACTTGCTTTCTCTGAAAGCATACCCATTCGTCTTTATGTTGATTGTTAGAGGTACTTTGGCAGTGCCTGGTTTATTTCACTCTAGGCTCTAAATAACGCCACTCTTTCGCAAAATGCAGCGCCCCCGGGACGTTTAATAGGGTTAATACGGTATAAATTAGGACGAGAAAAATCTGTAAAGAAAAATTCTCCGAGCGCCTCGACGTTTAATCCTAATATTATAAACTTAGCACACAAACAATAGGCTAAAAAGTCTGGACCGGTTAGACTGGTCCGTTATACGCTGTATATTACACATTTTCACATTATATTTTGGCCGTACTACCACCCTTTTCATCCTACCTAAGATCATTTGTATCAAATGCGTAGGCAATGAAATAACTTTATCCTGATTCTTTTTGACTCCGAAGCCATTGCGTCGCCCTTGGGCTTCATCGGTAATCATCCTTTTCACGACAACACTGTAGCAGGATGAGAAAAATCTGTAAAGATAGTTCCGTCGAGCTCTGCGACGGGGGATCGAACTCACGACCCTTCGATTATAAACCGATTACAGAAACACTTGACTAAACGGTCCGGACCAGTTAGCTGTCATTATACACTCTCTTTACCTGTATACACATTGATACATCTTATAATTATACCCCCGACATACGAGTCGAGGGGTATATAGTTTTCGTCTTTCCGTCCGTTCGTCCGTCTGTCCGTCCGTTCATCCGTGCGTCCGTGCGTCCGTCTGTTAACATTTGCGTTTAAGTTTTGCGTTAAGTTTTTTTCTTTGCTTATATTTCCAATATCCTTTGATGGAACCTTTTGGTATGTGACTAGGTATTCTTCTTGGTTCATGCAGAATAGTTGACGTCATCTGGATGATGCTGCTGATCTTAGATCAATGTCGCAGACTTAAACATGTACGTTAAAGGTTTGCGTTAAGTTTATATTCTTCTTCTATATTTCCAATAACCTTTGATGGAACCTTTTGATATTTGACTAGGTTTACTTTCCGGTTCATACAGAGTAGTTGAAATCATCTGCATGCTGCTGCTTACCAAAGGTCAAGGTCACAGACTTGTATATTTGCGTTAAAGTTTTGTGTAAAGTTTATAAACTTTGCTTATATTCCCAACATCCTTTGATGAAACCTTTTGGTATATGACTAGTTTTACTTCTTTATTCGTGAAGAATAGTTGACATCATCTGGATGCTGCAGCTGACCTAAGGTCAAGGTCAAAGACTTAAACATTTGCTTTAAAGTTTTGTGTTAAGTTTATATTCTTCTTTTATACTTCCAATATCCTTTGATGGAACCTTTTGATATTTAATTAGGTTTACTTTTAGGTTCGTAGCTGCTTACCAAAGGTCAAGGTCACAGACTTGAAAATTGCGTCAATGTTTTCCATTTAGTTTATATTTTTTATTTTAATGGAAACATTTGATAGGTAACTAAGACCCTGTATAAGATTGGTTTCATTAGGCGGTGGTTTCTTAAGGCGATGGTTTCATTAGGCAGTGGCGCTGGTCGGGGGTATACGTGAGCCCCTGCTCACTTGCTCTAGTGGCCATAGTACAACATATATATATAGATTAATCCGTTTCTCTTTATTAGAAACGTGTAAACTTTAAACACGGAATTACATGACTTGATAATTATTATTTGTTTCAAAGAATCTGAAGTTTCTTTTGGTAGACGTTCTTATGAAATCTTTCAAAAATTATTGCAAAGGGAACAAAACATAAAGTCAATGAATTGAAAACTCTCTTTTTCAAATTTTTGGCCTTAGGCCTTCTTCAGGAAGGATAAAACAATTATTCTAGTTAAGTGGCATCCATCTTTTAGGAAAATGAGGGATGCTACTTAGCACGAATAACTGTTTTATCATTCCTGAAGAAGACCTGACACCGAAAATTCGAAAAAAGAGTGTTTGAAAGACTTTGAGTTTGTAACGTCATTGAAAATTGGCGGAACATAGCATATATTGAATGACTTCATAGAGACGTCATTCTGCCAAGGTACTGAGAAGAACAGTTGGCAGTTCCATAGTTGCTTTCGCTCAATAATTAATCTACAGCACGGATAGGATCTATATCTTGATGAGTTTACCTATGAAGAACTGGTTGAATTTGCATTACAATAAGAGTCTATCGGAAACGGGTCTGAAGCAAGAACTGGTCGGAAGCGAGTATACGAACATTTCGATTATCTATTATCAATTTCTTTGTTTTTGTGATTAAACATTCACAGTCTGTTTATGTAGAAAGTTAAATGTACCTGCTGTAGCAGGGCCTGAAACAAATTTATTGACCCACAGTTTTTGTGAGCAAGAGATTCTAAAAACGACATGAAGCGTATACATCCCACATGGCCAATATCATAGTTTGCCAAGTCAGCAATCTTTGGTCGCATAGATATCTATGGAATTAGAACAAGGTTTTGATATTCAGAACAAACTGATATGGCCAATGAGCCAGTTAATTAAGTATTCAAATATTCTTTTTTCATTTCTTCGAATAAGGAATAAGAGACTATATTATGCATTAGCATATTGATCATGCGAGCCCAAAATATATAAATTATTTAGAAACGGTCATTAATTAAGTTGCATACTGTCTGCATTCCTTATGCAAGGATGAATTTAGAAATAGATTAAAATGGATTGTTGATGGAAATGAGATATATTCCTTGTCATAAACGGCGTCGGTATTGACAACCATCAAGCATATTTCTGACTGGCATTAAGTACTGCGTCAGTGCAGTGACTAAAACAGAATTCGGGCGATGTACGAGCTGGATAAAGTACAAAGCAGTCTAAGAAAAATAACCCATTAATTTCAAGTGGACTCTTCATTCGATATAATTTTTGATGAGTCGAGTTATCAGTTTACGGGTGGCTGGTTCATTTTTTATTTTTATTATTGGACAAAATACTGTTACTTATATGCAAACGGTGAAACCCTGATCAGACGTCTGAGCTAAGGCTGCACTGATTACCTACCTTATATGCCATTATTTTGCGGTGTTCCATTTTTAGCGGTATTTCGCGGTCATTTAGAAACCGCGAATATTTAGATCACGAATAATTTACTGTTTTTACCGAGCATCCTCATTAGACACAGTACCCATATATTTTGTTTGTGTTTGCTTCGATAAATTCTGGTACTTTCACTTGAGCCAGTTCATTCATTAACCTGCGGCCCTGTCGCAGGTTAATGAACGAACTGGCTCAAGTGAAAAAGAAGTTCTATCATTTTCTCGCGCATATGGCTAACTGCGAGAAGGAAAAATCGCTAAAATTAATGTTTATGTTTTTGACCCTAAACCGCAAAAATTTTAGCCCGCGAAAATTACCGTGTATACGGTATCTCTTTTATAGTACGATAGACATTAATGGGCTAAAATGCAGTTAGCCAAGACCCATATATTAGGAATGAGGTATTCTATTAGGAACGAAATAAATACGCAATCATTCGGCCGTTTTCATTTCGTATACTTCGATAATGTACCTTAGACCCAGATTGAACGCAATAGAGCGCTAATTATTCAAGGGAGACAGAGACCGATGATGTAATACAAGTTTGTCTTTAATATCTTTCTGTAATCCATTTACATGTACGTAATTTTTGCCACGTGTCATTTTTTAAAAACTAATTATATGGAATTTGCCTATTGAGACGTTTATGTAAATATTGTCATCACTCATATTACGATCGTTTCAGAAAAATGGCTATAGGGTCAAGTCGGGTAAATGCGAACAGCAGGTAAATTCGGTTTTGTTTCCTTTATATGTCAGTTGTTTGGAATTAAAACTTAATTAATCCCCTTTATGGTTATCCTGATCTTCCGAAAATGACTTTCCGAAGGTATCTATTCCTCTGATAAAGCATAAGAAAAGGTCATCCTGCCATGCTAACAAATTAATGCTCCATGGACAATTCTGCTTCACAGTTCGAATAGGTACAGTTCCCATGTAAAGGTTGACATTATATTAAATATTGTAATTATTTCAAAAAGTGTGGGCCATGTTCTCCGGTGACTGACATGGGTTTACACTGATGGAGAAGACCCTTTTCTGGAATATTAGGCAGTAATGGGTCTAACAGCCTCATTGTCAATACATCCATAATATTTTTTCAGCTCTGGTAAAGGCACAATAAATCAAAGTTAATCCGCAAGAGGTTAAAAGATGTTCAAAGTTGCAATTAACTGAAGGGAGTTGTAAATGTCAGACAGTTTACGTTTAAAATACGAAATTAAACTGTCGTTTTTTGTTCGCATTGAAGTGACACAGCACAGACTTGAGATTAGGTAAACAACATCGGAGACAAATGTTTCCTATCTTCCAATAAAAACGTAGTCTATGTTTACAGACTAAATGAAATATTCCTTTTCAGATTTAAAACCAAAACGTGTAGATCAGATGCAGACTCGAAGTTGTACTTATCTTCAGTTACTTTACGTACCATGTCTTTTTCTTGAAAGGGCTATTATGCATTGCAAACGGGGAATGGTTATTACGTTAGGTCTAGACAAATGGTAATTATATATTTTCTAAGATAATTCTCCTCTTTTCATTTTCGCGTGCGGTTTCCACACTGCCAGGGGCTACATTAATCGAAGATACTGGTTGAAGTCTGGTTCTTCCGTTTGTTTCTGCAAACTATGTTCGTATTTCGTATTCATCCGGTCTTGTGATGACACAAGAAGGCCACGAGGTTATAATACATTTTTCATGCTCAACTCAGCTGAGCATGGAATTTTACCTGTTAATAAATAGCAATCTGCTGATAAGTACGGTTGATTTTTGCTCAGGTTAACTGACTAAGAAATTTTCTCTGCTTATGAATATGAAACTGCCAACATTAGTTGCCATTTTTTGTATAAATTTATCAGCAGAGAAAATGAATTTCTTTTCATAACCTCGGGGCCAGGTAAGGCATTCCTTAAGAAATAACTTTTTTTCTGAATGAACCATAATCACGTGTTGATCTAGGCGAAGGTGAACTCTTCTCCACTTGTAAAAGGGATGCCATGTATAGGCCGTTTGCGAAAAAGTGGAGGGCAAAAAATCGATTTAATTTCTTTACTACTGCATGAATTTTCATGAAACTTTGCAGACCTTAATCTATTACCCATACGAACTCATGCAAGGAAACATAGATTTTTTTGATAATTAAATAAAAAATTGTCAAATCAACTACATGTTAAAATCTGTCCCTAATCTTTGAAGTTTTACGCTTGGTTGGTGCAGTTTTTGGAACAGCCTGTGTTGAACAGACTATATCCCTTATATGGACATTTACTCATATATAGGAGAAACACATACGAAAATCCTTTTTAAATGATTGGCCCATTATCTTTAAAGCCTCTTGTTTACCCAGTAGTGAGTGAGCACATTTCAGACCACATAGTAATTTGTGAATGAGTAATAGTATTAGTATAGTAACTATAGAACAACAATGGCTGTTGTACCATTATGGTTACCTCCTGTGTAAGGATGGCATAAAACTGAGAAGAAAAATGGTAATGATTAATAGGGAAACTTTTAATTCAAACGTCAAAAAATTCTACATTTTCTGGCATGAGTTCGTATAGGTAACAGATAATGGTATGCAAAGTTTCATGAAAATCTATTCAATATTAAAGAAATTATATAGATTTTTTGCCCTCCACTTTTTCGCAAACGGCCTATAATGCATTTCTAGTATTTTAGACACCTGCTCAGCTGTCCATTTACCTCCCTGCTTGGTCTACGGTTTGAAATAGCAAACAAATAAAAATAATATTTAATATATTGTATATGTATTTCGGTTGTTGTTTTTACTACACTAATGTATAGTCCTTTGTGCTGGACTAGATGTGTCTAGTGTTGGCATTATACCCTTCTCATTTCTCTCTTCTTTCAGTGTCTTGGGTTGATTGTCCATTGAGATTGTTTTTCGTCCGACAGGCCAGCACTAAAATCATATTTTTTTTTTCTCTTTGCTTGTTTGTTTACAGTTCTGGCTGTGGTTCACAGGCAAAAACCAAAATACCAGCCAGGTAAAAAATATATATATTATTGGATTTAAAAACCGCGAAAATTAGTGTTTCATACGTTTTATACAAGGTCAAAAAGGGTAAAAGTGGTCATAGTTTCTCACAAAAGTAAACACGCAAATTAGATCACTGTGTTGCACTTTAGATTAAGAGATTTCCCTTAGGCCTGGATTTTGAGCTCTACAGCTAATAACACTGTGGTACTGTATCATGCATCTTTGCTCTGATTTCCTTCCTTATACGTTTGCACATTCTCGGAATATACTTTTGGTTACAATGTAGAAACAGATCATCTTAATTAACCGATTAAGCCTTATTCGATATTTTATTACGTTGTATTTAACATGTGTTTATTCATTAGCGATCTCTTAGCTGATATGCTTTCATTTTTATGCAACAGCATGATCATTATGTCATGTTGCGTTGCCTCAGCAATTACTATAATCAATCATATTTCAAAATGTTCTGGTTAGGCAGGCCGTATTTTAAACATCAGAACTAATGTATTGGGGCATTTCAACAAACTCCTGTAATTATTCTAAAATTTGAAAAAGTTGATTTTATTCTCTGGAAATGTAGCTCTGTATGCTTGAAGAATAGCAAACAGTGCAGACGCCAATCGGAATGCTACCTGAACTATCGTGTTTGGATCTACACTGACACATCTGTCACAATATGTAGGATAATTTCGGAACTGATTATCCCTTGTACGATTCAGATAAATTTCATAATAATTTCAGGGTTAAATAATCATGAGCCGAAACAGGACTAAACCAGCAAAGTGGCATGTACGCTCAGCGAAAACTCAGATCATCCTATTCGCCAAGTCTAACCAGAGTCTTTGCTGTAGGCCTGGAGGTAGATCAGACTATTAGTTATCCTTTACAGTGAAGACTCCGATCAGACTAGGTGGATGTTCAGGCTGATCTGAGTCTTTAGGTGGTGCCCATGCCACTTTGTTGGTTTTGTCTTGTCGGGGCTCATATCATAATAATCATGATCCTCTTTATGGGAATAATAATGAGCCTCAACGGGAGAAAACCAACGATGTGGGTTTGCACCCAGCGCAGACTTCAGATTAACATGGGCGTCCGCCAAGTCTGATCAGTCTTCACTGTCCGCAAGAAGGTAGCTTAGACCCTTAGCTACCCTTTAAGGGCTTAGCGAAGAGTCTCATCAGACTGAGCGATTTCCCAGGATGATCTTAGTATGCGCTGGGCGCACAACCACATTGTTAGTTTTGTCGTGTCGCGGCTCATTATATTCTAGAATGAGACTATTGCATGACAAACGTGTCGTTGTGCTTAGAAAACTGATGTTCAGAAGCAATGTAAATTGGCTTATCACAGCACGAGATACTTGGTCATTTCTAAATTAAATATGTTTCCCGAAGGTGTGTGCTTTAGAAAATAACATCACATTCATCTATTTATATACATTATTAATAATGTTGAGCTTAGTACTTAAAGTGTGTTAAAAGCATTTAAAACATCCATATTCAAAAAATTTGACGGACAACAATTTTTGTAACCATATGCGTTAAATGAAGAATATCTCAATAAAAATGCTGCTACGTCCACTTATTTTTCACAAGCTTAAAGTCAGTCTTGGGCTTTATTTGGCATGCCGCGCCTCAAATTGTTACTAAATGCAGACTTTTGAGTCATTTGGAAGCTGGCGTACCAAGATAAGGACATTGTGACACAATTCTATGAGTTAATCTCAACCACGTGCACGGTTTACAGGAAGCACAAGAGACTGTCGGAAAAGCAGTGAACCGTGATTAGCGTTAAATAACGTCAATGACGTCTCCGTAACAGATTTGACACGACAGCTTTGACTGCACTGATAATTGCATGTCAACGTGGATGACTTCACACTATTAAGATAAATATAAATCATCTAAAAAGCAGGACGTTAGATACCCTAGGTTATACAAAACCGATTCTGAAATAATGGCATCGCCTTATGCGTTTCAGAGATGAAACGTTTTTGTTTCCTGACGTCATTCAATTAAACGATACCAAATAATTTGATACGTTTCAAGCATTTCAACATAAAGCATTATACATTGTCACGCCTGAAACGATAATCAGCCAGCGAATAAAGTAGAATTTTTTAAATCCCTCAGTATACATATACATATATACATATACAGTGGGAAGCCAATATTAAGGAGTGGCCAGGGATGGATTTTGCCGGCTCAACTACGGCAACTGAAGACAAGACAAGGTGGAAAGGGAATGTTTCGAAGTCATCTATGGTGCCCCAACGACCTAGTAAGGTTATGGGGTAGAATAGAATAGTATACATCACACATACTTTACACTACATTGAAAAGGATCTAGAAGTCTCAGTGGCATGTTTGAAAGCTGAAAATAAGTACGGTAGTAGCAAATTTTGGTCAAATATCTACCTTTAATGACAAAATTAAGAAGCCGACTAATAGGACAACGTGTCTGTACATGTAAAGAAAATCAGTTCATTCCGTTGTTATAAACTAATTTCCTGCTCGATAATGTCTTTGACAAAAATGAACAGAATGCTGTGGGCATGCACAGTTCCCACGGTTTCAAGAGGTTTCTCTGGACCATGACAATTTAACTGATAATGCCGCACCTCAAATAGATGAATGGATGTCTTGCACTTACGTCCTTTTCAGCAATATTTCAGTTATGTCAGATTGACTGGAAAATGAGTATGGCGGGTTCTTTACAATAAAGCGTCGTTTAGATTCGGCGAGAATCCCGCCATTAGTGGGACTCGAACCTGCGACCTATTTATCCGAAGTTAGAAATGCTAACAACCCTCGACCACGCAGACACACTTTACAGTACATCACACACCGATTACCAAAATAATTATGTAAGTTGTATTCTTGTGTTTGACTGTACTGCGGGTTGTCTGAAATGGCAAATAGTCGTAAACCTGGCCCAGAGGTTATAAAACTTGAGTACATTCTCAAACTCAAAATAAAGCACACTGATTGGCTGCTTCTGAGCACATGCTCAGAAGCAGCCAATCAGTGTGCTTTATTTTGAGTTTGAGATTATTCTCAAGTTTTATAACCTCGAACCCTGGTCAGACTGCTCCAGTAGATGCTGTCTGATCTTGGTCTATTAGCACTTTTGTCTGAACCTTAGGGCAGTAATGTTATCACGCATAAAAAAATATGATTATCGATCCATTACATTCCTCTTTGTTTTCTTTTACCAGCGCAAAGTCATGCTCTAAGATCAGAAGCAAACCAGACAATTTCTTTTAAGGAATAATGATCTAGTTATCACGAAGAAGCCGGATAAATACTCAAACTTTGTTTACGTAGCTAAAGGGCAACAGAAAGAAGTAATTACTTCTCTTTAGACCTCTTAGATTTGAAGACATTTCTTAGCGATACCAAACAAATTATGATTGAAATAGAGAAAAGAAAAAAATATAATTAAGATGGTGATTTTAAGGTTGAGAATGCACGGGGCAAACTTAACGCTTGAAGGAACCCCTCTCGTAAACGTCATACAAACAGAGTACATCAGATTTGACTAATTACATGTATGATAAGTATTCTGTTATACGAGGTATGTTCGGAAAGTTCCCGGACTGAACGTATTTCTTTTTGAATAGGCCATTGTATTATAACAAAACTAAGTACGGATTTACTGCATCTATTATTGCATATCACTGCAAAATTTCGTCGCCATACATATAACAATAATAAAGTTATAATAAGTTAAAAACATGTACCAACGGTATGTCGGAGCAACCCGACGTTAAAATTAATGACGTCAACGTCAGTTTTCACTCCTTCTCGAAATAGCGGCTGTGTGCTTGCACGCAACATTCATGTCTCCTAACCCATGATGTGTAAATAGATTGAAACCATAGTTTATTAAAGGATGAAATAATTGCCTAAACGTGGCGACGAAGGCTTTGGAGATCGTCGAAGCGGATTCCGCGTAGCTGGGCTTTGACGGCCGGAAAAAGCGCAAAATCAAGTGGCACGAGGTATGGTCTGTTTGGGACGTGCTCCAACCTGCCGATCCCGAGAACATCCAACTCCAACTCCGTATGATTGACCGCGTGCGCTGGGGCATTGTCTTGGTGAGAAGAACATCAAGGTGACGTTTCCCGCATTTTTGACGTAACACATGGCGTATAATATGAACACTATAGAAATAAATGATGGCTGCTCTGCAAGAACGTATATCGTGTTGCTATGGATACGATAGTTTTAGAATGCATCGACGTAGGCAAATGTCCGCTTGTAATGAAAATAAATATATATATTTCTTAACGTGACTGAAGTTCAAAGCTCTATGTTTAAAAATAAAGTTATGAGTGCAGTCCGGGAACTTTCCGAACATACCTCGTACTCCTGCGCTCTATGTCGCCAGGAAATAACTTACTGCTAGACACAAGGATATTATTACTTGACGCCTATGCCTATAGAGTTATGCTTAGGGTAATGCAATCATATCCAATTCCAAACTTCCTTTCATATGCACAAGATGCTATACCGCTACAGGCGTTCAAGTAACAATACCATTTCCATTTTCATCTGCAAATAAGATACACATACATAGTATGAGAACGTGAATTATGTACTTTAGAAACAGCTAATGGGAAAATTCTCAGGAATTAACACGTTTCAACCCCAGATCACACCCAAAACAACATGTTGGAAAAAGACAATACAAAATTAGTCACCACCAAAGGCATTATCAGCAGCAACCATGTGAACAGCAATTTCATATGCAGGTGGTCATCGGGCTAGCCTAGACATCAAAGTTTTCCAAAATTCTATCTACTTTCATTTGGCATATTCTGTTTCAAAATTGAAATGGTAGTTATACAAACTGAATAAGGTATGACAAAGCAGTATTAAGGACTGAGTCTGTGTTAAATTCATCATTCTGTCCTCTTGTTATGCTGTAATATATGCACGGCATCATGTATGTTTTGGTCCCATCTTTGCCTTGTCCAAAAGTGAAAAAAAATCAAGAACATATACTTTGAAAAATTGTCTTTCTCAGCGTGCCAATTAAGGAAACTCTTCTCGCCATAGCTAGAGGTCCTATTAGTTAAGTAGTCTTCAATATACAGAGACCAACATATTGTATGTAAAATAGCAAACAGTAGATCCCCGTAAACTCCTCGTCCGTGTCATTGTTGGCAGAAAGTAAACAAGTGGTTGCTACACGTGATAGGAAGGAATCATTTAGATGAGACATACAAATATTATTTTGAACAGCTTGCTGTGACTTTCACTATTGACACAGGTTTCAACAAGCAGCTGTAGACAAAGGCGAAACTGCATGCATGAACATACGCATGTGCGTAGTGAATTTTATCAATTTGACAAAATTTGAACACGCACTTGCATATTTAATAATGCTCAAGTATTTTAAAATTGGACAATATTTCAATAGTAACTGCAACCAGACACAACTTAGGAGAAACACTTGAGGCAAATCGCTCGCAGTGGGTGTAAAACATGAATGTGGGTATCATGTAATTACGCCCGGTTACGCCTTTGGGAGAGAACCTTATATCTACCTAAGATGTATGGTGTGGTTAGGTGAAGTCTGTAAATTGCTCTTACTTATTTTGAAGGCAGTACACGAATTTTGAACAATAACTTTTGTTTAGATTGTTCGTTTAAGTAAGCTTCGTTCGAGGAATACTTCTTACTCTCCCAGAAATTTGCACTTTCTTTTTCGCGGTCAATCAGTAAAGCCCGTGGACAAAAATACGTCATTGATTTTATTGGACATGGAATATCACTCAACACATTAATGACGAACAATTACCTTAATAAAGCTTTACGTCGATAAGCTGATTTAATAATGTGTTATTCTGAAGAACATAGCGGTTATTAGGTTAACTTATAGCAATAGTCGTTTTAATTATTTCAACTGGTTAATGCTACATAACATCATATAGCTGCATGAAATGTCAGAATGAAATGGTAATATACACTTATTTAAGACCGCATGAAAGGGTTCGTTTGAAGGCTAAAGCCCCAGTCACACACACACATTACGGATAGGGCGGATAGTTGCGGATAAAATCCTCAGTTTATCCGCAGAATTTGTGGGCGTGGCCTAATTTTATTTAATGAATTTACGGATATAGTTACCAATAGATGCGTATGTATACGGATAGGTACGAACTACTAACCTTCCGTTACCTTCTGTAAACTTTAGATGCCGATAAATTCCTTCAGATGCGGACTGTTGCGCATGCCTAGCAGATAGAAGAATAGAAAAGATTAACTGCGACGTCCACATCTGTGTCTACTCCTTGTATGGTCCACTCACACACACACATACGGATTGGGCGAATACTACGGATGGCCCGTCCGTATCTATCCGTTTTATCCGTAATGGATCCGTATCAGATCCTCAGAGTCCGTAACTGTCCGTATCATATCCGCAGAGTCCGCAGGATCCGCGTCGAAATTTTGAAAAGTTTTAAAATTCGGGCGCGGATGAGTAAACCGTAATGGTGCGTTACTAAACGCATATATCCGCATCTATCCGTTTCTGATCCGTGTCGCATACGTATCTATTCCGTATCTTATCCGTTATTGCACCTATCATTCCGCAGTCCCACTCCAAGTTGAGGACCGATACGGTTTCAAGCGGATCGTTACCTTTAGTTACGGAAGTTACGGGTCTCGTTCGGCGTACTGTAACGGACTGTTTTCTACAGTAACGTTTCAATACAAATAGGTTGCGTTCCAATACTGACAGATACCTACAGGATGGTTTGAAGAGGCGGCTGTACGGCAACAACACCAGTAGGGGGGGGGGGGGGGGGGGGCAAAGAGACAGAGACTGTATCTCAAGGACTACTATAACAGAGAGGCCGGGTCGGTGCAATGGCAGTGACGTATGGTGCAGTTATGGTGCGATGTTATGTTTCTCATTTGTAACAGTGGGCTCATCTTTTCATGAACTTGCCAATGGCAAAAGTAGAGCCATCATTTCATAAACTTCATCGACTTTTATCAATTCGAATTAGTTGTCCAATATTGGACAAAGTAATTCTTTTGTTAATTCCAATTAGTTGTCCAATATAGGAAAAAGTTTAATGGTGAAATGAAGCAATAGATATCTACTGGTTATGCTTGAGTAGCCGAAACTTCGAAGATGGCCCGTGTACCTACTTTCGAATGTGTTCTGTGTTCTTGAATGAACTCTTTTAGATTTCTATTTTACTTCAGTGCCACTGGTGTCGTGCCGTGCGGCGACCATAAAACGTCTCCCCGTACGTCATCTATTGTGCAGATTACATATAATTTTTCCTTTGAGGTAAAGAAAATATTCTGAGAAATCAGAAATTTTTGATTGGTTTAGATTTATAGTCTAGATTATTGCTTTTTTTTTCCTTTTAGATCTTTTATGGTACAAATCAGTCTTTGAATTTACTGCCTTATCAAAATTAAGAAATTACATTATGCTTTCTCTGGTTTTCGTGACCAAATCATATCGGGGTCACTGATGCGGTTTGAGTAGCCGAATTCTCGAAGTATGGTCCATGTAACTTCCTTAGAATATGTGCAGTGTTCTTGAAGGATTAGAATCAACTGCCGACTGAATATCTATGTCAACCAAGCAGTAAATGGGTACTTTTTTCAAATCAGGGAAGGACAAGGCAGCGAAAGGAGAGAGATGGCTTCGCCTTTCATATGCTATGCCCTAGATACATTGACCCTAACCACCTACCCCCATCCTCCTCCCCCCAAGCCACCGCCCCTACGGTCATTAGACTATAGGAAACCTTTACCCAATTTATAGTTTGGATCCAGGTATGCAAATTTAAATAAAAATCTAATCCTTCATGAGCACAGAACACTAAACACATTCGAGAGAAGGCGCATGGGCCATACTTTGAGGTTACGATTACTAGAGCCTCATCAATGACCCTGACATGACCCATAACATCCGTAACTAAAGGTAAAGATCCGTATGAAACCGTATCAGTCTTCA
The DNA here is from genome assembly GCA_963989385.1 of Ctena decussata. NCBI lineage: Eukaryota > Metazoa > Mollusca > Bivalvia > Lucinida > Lucinidae > Ctena > Ctena decussata. The sequence goes on along the minus strand of OZ022504.1, from coordinate 37,815,756 downwards.
ACTTGGGACTGCGGAATGATGGGTTCAGTTACGGATAAGATACGGAATAGATACGGATGAGACTCGGATTAGATACGGATAGATGCAGATAAATGCGTTCAGTTACGGACTTTTACGGTTTACTCATCCGCGCCTGAATTTTGAACCTTTTCAAAATTTCGACACGGATCCTTCGGACCCTGCAGATATGATACGGACAGTAACGGACTCTACGGATGCGATACGGATCCATTACGGATTAAATGGATAGATACGAATAGATACGGACGGGCCATTCGTAGCATCCGCAGAATCCGTATATGTGTGTGTGACTGGGGCATAAGAAATGACACTATACCAAAACAATTTCTGAACTTGCAGCAAACATTCGCTGAGGATTGTCTGATGCGGTCATTATGCTATTTAGTCTAAACATAATTGAGCCGCGACACGAGAAAACCAACAAAGTGGTTGTGCGTCTAGCAAAAACTCACATCAGACTGGGCACCCCCAAGTCTGATCAGAGTCTTCCCTCTCCGCATGGAGGTAGCTGAGACCCTTAGCTACCCTTTAAGCGCTTAGCGAAGATTCTGATCAGACTTGGCGGATGGCCATGTGCCGAGCGCACAACCACTTTGTTGTTTTTTTCGTGTCGCGGCTTATATTTTATTGTCATTTTTGTCGTATACAATTGGGTTGAACCACAAGTTCTAATAAAATTTGGATCTGGAGCGAATGTAGGAGGAAATGAGATTGTCCAATAGTAATGTGATATCTTTATTTGTATTTATTTATATATTTTGATATATTATTTATTTTCTATTTTATTTTATTTCATCCAATTATTTATTTTATTTTATCCATTTATTTATTTTATTTTATTTTTCTTTGATTGCTTGATAAGACATATTCCAGTGGGAAACCAGAAATGTTTTAAATCTGTTTTTGCATCGAAACTAGTTTTAAACAGAGCAAAACATATTTCCAAGTATGATGTATACTTTACCTTATATTTTCACTTCTGACTGTCATTGTCAGGTCAGAATTAAGAATCACGGATAAGGCGAAATTAGCTAATTTGATTAATAGCATAAGAAACTAGAATGGATGTTTCACTCTTTGAGAACCTACGCTTCAGACTACCAGTATGTTGACTTGGCACACTGTTATAAAATTATTGTAATGTTTGAGCTACCCATCAGTCTGCACATTTCTTATTCTGACCACAATGTTCTGCCAGACAGCCAATCAGCATTTACATACAACTGGATTAAATCAACGCTACAAAACTTGCCTATATTTGACTGTTGCAAAAGAAACTTGGCTAGCAGTGAAGTAATTTCGTACGCAACCCGGATTTCGTCTGTGTATCGTTTGTAATAATCAATCCATCAAGCCTTTGCAGAATGCAGATTTGGCCTAAATCTCACTTATTGCAAAAGGAATCTGCCCGAAATTGGAATTACATTTAAGAACTAATTCCTGTCCCGCTGATAATTGCTAATTAATGTAAATTGTCTCCCAACGTTGCGTCGTATTTTCGGCTCCTTAGCATGAAATGGCCTTCGGAGGAATAAAATTACTACGTGAATTGTATCTAATCAATGATTGCATTTCATTCTTAGATAATATTTTCTTTCCTATTAACTTTATTGATAGTGAAATCCGTCGAGAGATTAAAGTCTCCGTAGTTTTATACAAAACAAAAGGCGGTCGTATCGAAATACGGTGATATGGCCGTCAGTCTCTCTTGTAAATAACTGTTCATTTCTCGGCGTTTGTTAGCACAGTAGAAACATGTTTTGAAATAGTGACAACAAATACACGTGCCACAGTTAAAGTAACTTTCAGAATTCACAAAACAATATCCCGTACGTGTGCATATTACTTTCTACGGGAATAGTAAAATGTTGGTTATATAAAGTGTTATACAGTATTTTTTTTTCTTTTGTTGGTCTGCTGCAGCATAACGAAACCATAATAATTAAAGCATCAGTTTTGGCCAGCTTGAATGTAAGTGACTTGGTCAAAACACAGTATGTAACTCGATTTACACGCTAACTGAACTGTCATTTCTTGCTTTCAAAGGTCAATGTTTTCTAAAATAAATAATATTTACTTTAGAAAACATTAACGTTTGAAAGCAAGAAATGACAGTTCAGTTAGTGTGTAAACCGAGTTGCATACTATGTATTATGCTAATAAGTTAACTGTATTTTTATACAATGTTGGGAGGAATTTGTTTTGGCAAAAATATCACTTTCTTATAGTCTTAGACAGAGTGAAATTACATGTATCATGCTGATTGTCTTAACATTTTTAGGTGAGCGGCCTGGATAGCGTAGTGGTACATGTCTGTCGTTATCTCAAACACTGATATCTCAATGTACCCTGTTATATCAAAGCAATTTATTTGAACACATTTACTTTCTTTATTTACATTTCAACTCATGTTACCTCAAACTACTGGTTTCTGAAAGTAAATTTTCTGGGACCAGAGTCCTAGAAAATTTACTTTTTGAGATATTAGTGGTTTAGGATGAACTTTGACTTTGAGATATCGAGAGCTGACTGTACATGTATGTCTTGCGCTTGTTGTCGCTGTGTTATTATGTTCAATAATAAAATCATTAAATTAGTATCCATTTACGTTAGTACAGTTGATAATGGGCACGTTCTTTACTTTTTGATGGGTAACATATCGTTTTAATTTAGGCTTACGTAGAGTTGAATCGTCGAGGTGTTTGACATTTTCAGTTAAGCGGCCTAGATAGTATAGGGATAAATATATGCCTCTCGCTTGTTGACGCTGGTTTTCGGGTGCAATAATGAAACTAACAAGACAACATTGATGCAAAGCATCAATACGCCGGGAAACCCTGTCATATTTATCTTTTTCCATCGTTGTGAGGACCGTTTTAAGAGTTAATCTGGATTGCAAGTCCACTTTCTTCAGTTATGATATTATACAAGTGGGTTAACTTGCCTAACTTTGCAGGCCGAACATTTATGACAAATTGAGGTCCGTAAGGGGAATTTATTTTATTTTTTTATTATGATAACTTTAATTCGAAGAAATTTATATAGCCATACATGTAAAACTAATTGCCAAATTGCCCAAGTGTTTCCTTTTCCTCAACATGGCAGCGACAAATACATATTTTTGTATTGCTTTCATCTACAAAATATGAATCATAATAATAATATTACTTAACTCCACTGGTTACCCCAAAAACAAAGTTTTCCGAATGCATCTACACTTCACAAAGTCAACGTTAAATAGATATGTCAGGCTCCTGCCCGCCGTAAAATACGCAGCTAACATCAAGTAGATCAAGTAAAGGTCCCACTTCTGAATGTTTTGGTCTCATTCAACTTTAACTCTTGTATGTTACCCACGAAGCTACAAAACTAGTTCAAAGGATATATTTAGATAAAAAAGTTAATGTATACGTTTAGTACTAGTTCACCCTTCTGAATGCCTAGGGGAGAGTTGGGTAACTTCGGACATGGGAGTAAATTCGGACATACCATTGCAAACAGTGAAAATCCTGATGAGAAGGCTCATGATGAGAATTTTCACTGTTTGGCCAGTTATTTTTGTTTCAGTTCCAAATAACAGACATATAAAGGAAACAATGTCACTGTCCGAATTTAACCGCTGTCCGAAGTTACCCGACTCTCCCCTATAAGAAACAGGAAAGGTGGGATTTCCCTGTCTGCTGCCACTTGATACACCAGACCGGTTTTCCGTCATGATAACACTAGTACGGCAAAACACGACGACTGATAGAATATTGTTTCCTAGTGACACTCATGTTTCCCACTTTTCGCAAAGCCCAGTTTTCTTCAAAGTTGACAATCTGTAACTCATGCATTAGGCGACTCTGCGAATGGAAGCCAAACTTTTAATGGAAATAAGTTGATGTGTAAAACGTGCATTGCGGCTTCCTTAAAAACTATTAGCATATCACATTATTTCATTTAGATAACTAAAATAAAACCCATTCCCTGCATGAAGCTAGACCGCGCTGAAAATAGACACGGCGAATATCCAACGTAGTCGTCGGACCGGGATGATTTTATGTAACTAGCAATATCTGGACCATCTGACAACAACAGTTCCGTGGATAAATAACGCGAAAGTCATGTTGATTTTGTACTTTCCTTATTCGCATTTTTCGGTCTTAATCTTTCTTTCACATGGTGACTTAGGGGCGAAGGGGTACACTTACAAGAGAAGCAACTCTTCCATTTTCGTTTATACCTCCCTTGTCAAATGGGGTCAACTCTTAAAGGAAGAAATTCGCTGCCCTACTAGCAATTTCTTTCCTATAAATGCAGACTCCATATTGGGAGGGTCTTGATGCCCAGAGTGGGAAACAGCAGCCAGTTATTGCCCTTGTGTACTCTCTAGTAATTACCAGGTCCTTCTAATTGGTTTCCTCTGCCTTTATCGCTGTTTTCTTTGTACTACGTGCTATATTTTTCCCAATGATATCTCTGCTTAGTGTAATCAGATCTAAAGAAATATTTTGTAGCCTCTAGGTACAGCACCCCTGCGATGAAATCAATCATCGATAATTTGCTTAATTAACACACTAATGCTATAAATGAACAAATTAATCAACAGATCTCAGTAAGTACCCAGGGACAAAAGCCGAGTATTTGAATTAGTTGGACATCCTGAGGATTTGTTCTACCTCTGACTTTATCTGACAAGGGGGGTAATAGAGAAACTGCTACCCTCATTGCAAACAAGAGATACATGTATAAAAAGTTGTTTGCAATGGAGACGCGTTTAATTGATTTCCGCCTACAGCGGGATCGAGGCCGGGACCGCCAGATCAACAAGCCAACGCTTATGCCACTGAGGTGACCGGGCCTCCTTTCCTAGTGGGAATGGAATCGTGCGTTTCAAGGCGTATTATGACCTTAAGAAAACAAAAGGTTCTCATTTCAAGTATTCCATGTGTATGTATAATAAATCTTGAGGAGAATGTTATTTTATGTCTTTGAGCCGCGTCGACGTGTTTGAACAGTTACGACTACGATTGGTTTAAACATATTTATTGTTTCTCAATTACAAGTAACATACAATCAAATATAAGCAGTACAGGCTTAGGAATTGGAACGAAAGCAAAATGTTTATCGTGTTCCTCTCCCTGACATGAAAAAATTGTACACAATGTGGCGGAAACTGTACATAATAAAAGGTATATAACATTTTAAACCAAATTTTGTACTTCGTGAGATAACTAAGCAGAAGTGCAACTAATCATTAGACAAAAATAATCAATGGAAAAATAGCACTTATAACCTTACAGAACGATTTCGCAGAAGAGCAGAGAAAAAAAATAGATCTGTATGTGTGTCTAAATATTTTAATCACAAAATGGTAAGGGGGGAGAGATAAAAAAAAGAACATGTTAAGGACACAAGAAACGAAAATAAGTCATCAAAGGAGGAAAAAAGTACCAAACGATATGACGCACAGGATTGAGAGAGAGGAGGCGGGTACCAGAATATCAGATTATGTCTATTAATTTTCATATACATAAGGTGCATGCGTAGTACTAGTACTTAATACTTAGAAGCGTTTTGTTTCGATTATAAATTTGTAAACTTTCTCAAATATTAATTTGTTGATTTCTTGCGACAGAGACACGACTACGATTAGCCATTGCTTTCTCGCAGTCTGATCATGGTCAGCCATGATCGAATGAATAAATCATTTATACCACATGGTGAATTGTTTATATATGATAAGAGAAAAGCAACTACTCTGACTATTGTATATTGTCCAGTCTGCTCTGTGTACATGTTGTATACCTTGTTTAATGCCTCACTCAAGGTGAATGAATACACTCCTTGAAAAGCAAGTAGGTCATTATGTTTTTAGTGGCAGCCTTCGTAGCGGAGTCATTCTCCTATGAGCAAATCCTTTCCTTCATAATTATACAGAGGTCGTCGTCGGAAGTTATAACAAGTCATTTGCTTTTATTTTGTTAAAATGTGGAAAGCACTCAGATGGACCAATACACCTTATGTATTTGCATTTTGTTTCTTATGGTTACATGTAATGGCGCGATTTCACTTACTAAGTTGGCCATATAGTGGGTGTGATTGGATGAATTCCTGGTTTAAACCATATTTTATTATTATTTTATTACGTTTGCATGACAGTAAGCTTGACATTTATAAATCATTTCCCTGTAAATACCTAAGCTTTGCTCTTTGATGTTGATTAAATGAGCTGAACTAACGACAACTTGTGACTGGCGCAACAATTTACGCACCCCGTCTTGTCGAAGTCTTTGCGATGGCGTTATATGGATGGTTTCAAAATGTACAACTCCACCGGTTTTCGTTTTTTTTTTTTTTTTTTTACAAATGGCAACACTTTCTGTACTTCTTGTAAGCTGTCCTGTAAAACAATGCCCTCTCTGAGAAGGGCCTACTCGTACCGGAAAGTGGAGCATAATCATTCCTTTAAGAGTTAAGACGGTAGGCGAAAATTGAAATTGCGTAATTGTTACACTTGAAAGTGCATGTATGTCCATACACCATGAGTAATAATTCAGGAGCCAAAAAGTGTTGATGAGAACTGGGAAAACTGATAAATATGCGTCAATGCACGGGCTGCGCTTGTGTACTCAATTCGTACTTTCTATAATTATGAAAGCTTGCGCAAATATTGTACTGCTTTGGTTTTATATAAATTATAGTAATCAGTTAATGATTAACTGAGCCGCGACACAACAGAACCAACAGGGTAGCATGTGCGCCCAGTGAAGACAGATCAGCCTGGGCATCGGCCCAGTCTGATCAGAGTATTCGCTGTAGGTATGGAGGTAAATTAGACCCTTACCTACCCTTTAAGTGCACAGCGAAAACTCTGATCAGACTGGGTGGTTGCCAAGGCTGATCTGAGTCTTCGCTAGGTGCACATGCCTCTTTGTTTGTTTTTGTCGTGTTGTGGCCCGTGTCATCACCATAATCTAAGAAGCGATGCTAAAAGATGGCCCACGTAGTCACGATCGCGTGAATATAAAAACTGTAAATCTGCCATATTTGAAAATAAATTAAACTCAAACCAGGTAAGAAAATATTGTATCTCAGGTATTACAATTTTAATATTTCCCCGTTCTAATGCCCTTTGTCTGAAATAAGGCCATTTGCAGTGGCACATCGAGATAGTAAGCTCAAAGTCAGCAAAGAATTATTTTTTAGAAGTATGCTGCTACATGTAACTGGTGCCAATTTAAAGGTGTCTAAAACGCATCGGTATCGTTTAATTTAGGTTGGTTGGTTGGTTGATTTGATGCTTAACGTCCACGGTAAACAACTAAGGTCATGTCGGGACGGTCAGTTAACCTAACCACACTATTCCTGGGCAGGCTGAGACCTCCTAAGCGGTTAACCAGTACTAAGTGCACATACTTTCGCCAGTAACTGACAACTGCCCTTCTTGAATCAGCGGAAGGAGAAACGAAAGTATGTGGCCAGACCGGGATTCGAACCCAGGACCTCTGACTTACGAGTCAGGTGCCCTACCGATTGCGCTACCCGGTGAATTGATGCTACCGAAGGTTGCAACTTTGAATAACTTGATCTAAGTTCGTCATATTTTTACCAAGAACGGAAGTATGAATTCTATGGTGCTTTCAACTCTTAATTTTTTATTTATTTTCTATTCTCGGGATAGTTACTCGCTGTTTGTTTCTGCACGTGACATATTTTATTGTGCCTTTATATGTAGTAATGTGCGGTTGGCGCATGTACGGTTTGACGGCATTCGTCTATACGATCCATGCCAGCCCTATCAACGGACTGGCATGGATCGTGTAAGCGATTGTCTCTGTATTGTGGCTGGTATTCACCACACATTCCAATGAAATGTATAAATGGAATATGATTTGCTGGGAAAAAATATATACTATTTGGTAAATGTAATGCACACTCCGAAATTCTTCCTTTCTCTTATCCTGCTTTTCTCTTTCTTACTCGTTCTATTACAATCTTATACTGTTACTGACGCCATGTGGATTTATGATCGTCATTCTGTTATTGTATTGGAGATATGTATACCTTTTTCTCATATGCCACCTGCGAGTGGCCTGAGATATTTATACAAAATAAAGTTGTGTTCTGTTCTATATAAAAGTTATGACAAAATTTTACTATAACGTGTATGACTCACACGCCTCCTGAATCGCGTGCCAGAGCATGAATGTTTCATAACGGCATAATCAGATATCGATAATAATTACGACTATTTACAGTAAATAAAAGGGCGTCAATTAGAAATCTGACAGAGGATAAGTATGTGTTCTTTATTTATAAAACATGGCCTTTAGTTTCATTAAAGGTGTTCAATTGGCACTATTGGACATATTCTGCCAAGTTAGAAACAAACAAGTCTCTGAGACTGATTGTTAGTGCTGGTTCTAAGTTGTGCATCTTGTGAATTATTGACCAGTGCTGGTTCTAAGTTGTGTTCGTTGTGTATTACTTGTCAGTCCAACTTGAAAGGATTTCTTAACATTGCAATGTAAGCACATGTTAGGCGTATGGAAAAAGCGCCATGTTTTTTCCGCCATTTATTGTTGAATTGAAACCACTTTTGTGACTTCATTTTGCTTCTCCGAATGATGAATTCCCTTCAAAATGGCGTCTACAATTTAAGGTAAGAATTTGCTCTGACCCCGGTCTACTCAGTTTGCATAAGATTCACAGGAGTACACCCCTTAAACGATGAATAGACACGTCCAACTTATGAAGAAGGACGAGAACAAAAAGCAGAAATATTTTAATATTGAGTTGATGCAACCTTGCTAGAACGCCGTGTTTTCGTAATGAATTACCTCATTTAACGCAAACTTGCTTATACTTTATGTTTGTTTCCTGTATTTAAATGAAACGTGTAAATGGGTCACCTTGCAAAAGCAGCCTACGCGCAGGGCATAAAGATATCCGCTTTGTAAAACCTGAAAGGTCAGATTTATTTTCGGAGCGAGGTTCCCAAAATCATGCATAGTTAGGGTTTGGCATGTCCTTTTCGCACACATGTAAGTTCTCTAAACATTCTAAAATGGGCAAAGTTGTATGATCCCATTTGTGTGGCTGCTATTGCAAATCTAATAAAGGAAAGACCATATCCAGAAATTCAATCAACACTCTAATCACAGTTAGTGCATAGCAGGTCAACGTACAATAGAAAGCTTCAGATAAGACTTACGTATTGACTTTAATCCATTTCTGTTCAGTGGACTCTTCTATCCTAAACAAATGGATGAGTCCATTTTTCATTTAAAGCGTGTTTGTCTCAGTTTAACTCTATCATTCTTTATTTCTTTTTAAGGAGAAATACGATGATGTCATATGCAAATAGTGTATACCTATTTCAGACGCCGCGTTTTTTCTGGGTCTGCACTGTTTGCCTATGTCCCCTTTATGGGACGCTAGGCATTAATGGATTAAACATTTGCAAAGGTGTAGCTTCCCCTACCTTCGCGCGTATAGGTATTTAGTCAGAATGGCAAACTACAAAGTACGAGCTTGCCTATTACTGTATTCTCATTTATTTATATTATTTTGGGTGGGGTCGTGGGAGGGCTGGAGGGAGCTGAATTAAACAAGTTTTTGTACGTTCGAGTATAGCAGCGTAATAAATTTAAATAAGTCCATAAAATTCTCTAGATTTTGCTTATCATTATACATTGTATTACTTTCAGCCATTCCCTAAATCAGACAAAATAGCCTGAGGTAGCGAAGAAGACAAGGATAAAATAGAAAATAAAAATAGATTAAAAGTGAAGAAAAAAGTGAACTGTTTGAAAATAAAAAAAAATAGAGTCTACAAACAAATAATGTTTTACCAGCATTTTTAGTACAAATGTAATGCTTGTCAGTTTGACTTGTCTTAAACAAAGGCATACAAGTCTTAATGTTGGTTATACTTGTTTAAACTATTGAATTCGGGGACTTGCGCCTTAAGCATAAAATTTAACACATAAAGCGCCAAAAATGAAAAATTGTTGAATTTGCAAACAGTGTAGATCCAGATGAGGTGGCTCATAATGAGCCACCTCATCTGAATCTACACTGGTTTCCCTCTAGTGTTCAAATTCTCAATATGATATCGCTTGGACGAAAACATTTTTTTTTTAAATTCCGCAGACGTGAATTTTGTTGATTGCTTTTTGGCGCATTAAGGGTTAATAATTGCTATGCTGACGCAGTGAAATGGGAACGATTATATACTAGCCCTCAAAAACAAACAAAAAAAACATGTTTTCTTTTTTATTTTCCTGTCATTTCTTGGGTTTTGAAAACTCAGACATTTGGTATATGTTAATATATTGTTGTTGAATATTTGCATTATGTGCACTCATTTTCCACTCGACTGACCCTACAAAGTTCAATGTATACATTCATTTACTTGTTTTTGCATGTTTTGCACCTGCGCAGGTGCGCACGAGCAACCATGCTAGGACACTGTTGTGTAGACACTCTACATTAATAGCACAACAAATTTCCTGCATAAATTTTCAATTTCTGTATTACTATCATCATGGTTATGCTTGTCTGAACATTGGGGGAGTCCAGAAGTTGCGATTCTCAGCACTGACGGTTAACGTCGCCTAGAACGTTGGACGTTAGACTGTAGCCGCTAGATAACCTCTAGTCTCAGAAACCGTTTTCTGACACCCAGATAATTTAAACGATCGAACAAAGAGCACATACCTTAGTCAACGCGACGTCAGTAACAGACGTCATTGTCTCAGTTGGGGATAAATGCTTACATTTTCATTTCTTATACTGCTTTTAACATAGAAATATACATTTTCCTGTCAATTTAAATTTTATTATGATTTCATTTTTAGCCTTTTTTTCTATGTTCTCTCTAGAACAGGTTTATTGCGATTACAATTATTCAAGTCAGAATCGAGCGAAAAGGATATTCGATCAATTTCAAATCACATGAAATATTGGTGTGAATTTAAGTTTTCCAAAATTGAAGGTATTCCGATGTTTCAAAAAGAGACGGGATCCGGATAGCGTAGTGGATAGAGCACTCGCTTTCCACCTCTGCGGCACGGGTTCGATTCCCGGCGGCGTCATGTGGGAGGGTAATGGTCGCCCGTCCGAGATCGGTGGTTTCCTCCCGGTACTACGGTTTCCTCCGCCAGTATTGGACCACAAACGCCCTAACATCTATGCCATCGAGAGTATTTAAATCAGTTCGCGTGAGTTTTCAATGCAATCGATGTAAAATAAATAAAGTTAACTTTTTTTTTCAAAAAGAGCTATCGACCGTAAAGTTCCTTTAATTTTCCATGCCTTTTTTTCTTCGTTGTCTATATTTTCTAATATTACATTACATATAAGTTATAAATGTTTGCAGCTTAAACGTTATCATTATTAAGTTCCAATCAGTGTGTGATGACTACAGGGAATGGGTATGTTTACTGAAGGTTATAATGAGGGAACACTGTTCTCATTTTGGCTGAAAAATATGTCTTTAAGCGCAGAAGGTGAAGAAGGTGAACATTTGTTCACGCATGCGCACTTACACAGAATTTGTTGTTTTTGTGTTGTTGCTTTGCATCCATGGTAAACAGCTAAATATGGTCATGTCTGAATTGTCAGTTAACCTAACCGCACTCCTGGGCAGGCCTACCACTCCTAGGCAGTTAACCAGTACTAAGTGAACGTACTTTCGCCATTAGCTGGCAACTGCCTTCTTGAATCAGCGGAAGGGGGGAATCAATCTCCACGAGAGTATGTGGCCGGACCGGGTATCTACAGACGCGCTACCGACTGTGCTATACTACGCGGCCCTGCCAAGTATTACACAAAGACTCGACTGCTCCCACAAAAGTGCGCTTAAGGTGTACCGTTATGCCTCCATGTGTTTCCACTAATTTAACAAAGGGGCACAACCTTTCTGTTTTCCTGCTAGCTTTTCTGGACAACTGAGCCTACCAAACTAGAGTATAGTAAAAGGAAAAGATATGCGTTTTGGGAGTAAATCGCTGATACTTTCCCTTTAAAGTGTTAGCCCGACTGAAAAGGGAGGCAAACCGAAAATGAAAGCTTTTATTTCCCTGAAAGCGTCCCCAGCCACCTTAAAATGTAATTCAGGGTAAACAGCAGCTAGAACATAAAATCCGCTCCGGGAGGCTCTAAATGAACTCAGTGCTCCGGTATCCGCTCCGGGAGCCTCTAAATGAATCATTGCTGTGGTATTTAAATGGCAACATAATATCCAAGAATGTTTGGACAGAAATAACCGAGTAGCTGTATAGGCCCTGCGCAGCCTGCTCCTGCAGCCGATGGGAATAAACTGATTAGGGACTGCAGTATTTACATGAACCATTTTATCCTGCAATCTTTTAAAGCATCTACGAAAAAAAAACATTTTCGAAATTTATGATTTTTACTTAAAGATGTTCCTGTATTTAGGATAATTACGGTATTCCTATATTTAGATGCCTGGTCTTAGAGGTGGTGAAGCTGATAATCATGATTGTGCCACGGCACGACAAACCCAACAAAGTGGAATGTGCGCCCAGCGAAGACTCAGATCAGCCTGGGCATCCGCCCAGTCTGATCAGAATCTTCACTGTCTGCATAGAGCTAACTCAGACCCTTAGCTACACTTTAAGCGAACAGCTATGCCTCTGATCAGACTGGGCGGATGCCCAGGCTGATCTGAGACTTCGCTGGGCGCACATGTCACTTTGTTGGTTATGTCGTGTTGCGGCTCAATTAACAATATTAAGCACCAATAAAGTCCGGTTTCACGTCGCACGCGGCGGCGTGAATAAAAGTCGCGTATTACATGTAAGAAACATTAACTAGGTGCAATGGAAGCCACAAGTTTATAGAATGAAGCAGTTTAAAAAGAATTTTTTACAAAAGAAATAAAAGGGACCACTAGAAATCGGGAAGCGTAAAGGTATTATGAAACACTCTAACTTGTATTTATAAGATAGACAGTCACTGGAATGATTCAATCATGAGATGACGCAGCTTATTAGAGGTGAGATATCCTGAAAATTAATTTCGATAAATTCCTGTTATAGTTAAACTCATTCTTTCTATTCAGCTTTTTCTATTGCAGTTATATGTAACAGGATGACCCATTGTGGTAGGTTGGACCATTGGTTGATCTACGGGGGGCGGGGGGGGGGGTCCGGTGGGGATTCCACTTATTATATCAACTTGTGGTATTTCTAGGGTTTATTCATTCCTACCGCCCAAACCACGAGCCATCTCTGCACTGCATTATTACAAATATAATCCTTATGAAAAGAGTAAGAACGATGTCGTCCTGACAGGGGAACGTGAGTTACCCCTTCGCCAGACAATGGTGGACTGACCTCGCAGTTTGGGTGTAAATACTCAATTCTCAACTAATGTTCAAATATGAATGATATTTCACAAATGACATGATAAACGTATGAATGAAAGTAAACGCATACCTGCAATATTACAAATATACATGTAATCCTTATGAAAAGATTATATAAAGTAACAACGATGTCGTCCTGACAAGGGAACGTGAGTTACCCCTTCGCCAGACAATGATGGACTGACAAAGGAAAGCCCGCTGTTAGTTGGCGCATGCTAAGTGACATGCATTCAAGTGCATCGCGCGCGCAACATGCGTAGAACGAACCGGATATGGTATAGCGCTTAACTTTTAAAATAACATTAAGATGACTTAACTGTTAATGGAACATGAGGAGGGATATTTTAATGATGTGAAATATAGGAATGGGATTTATAGGACTTTTAGGACCAGCGGGACATTCATTTCAGTAGCTCTTCAAGCTGACTCTGTGACATATAGTTCCGTTCACACTCACTTTCAAAGAATATCGCGAAAGAATCAACGTAGTAAATTCAAACAGCAACAATACTTTAGTTCAAATACGCATTATAATAAAATGACAAACAGAGTCAAACTCTCTTACATTTGTATTTTCCCAAACATTGCAATGACTGCAAATTAGTGTATCCGCTTACCTTTTGCAGTTGGCACTAGAAACTAATTTAAAGGGCCTGGCGAACCGTGAAGATTCAGAGGGTTGGGGGTGTGGGTGGGGGAACCTGTTCATTGATCAGTCTGATGAGGGTTTGCCCTGCATGTAACTCCACCAGATACTCTTGACGCACACCTTGAGAGTAAAATTCAGGATTATTATCATGACAATTTGAATACATGGTTAAGGTGGCCCAATCTTATGGATATTTAGAGTACATAATGCCTTCTTACTGGAAATGTCTCATAACTGCACAAACATTGGCGTGTAGTATGGTATTAAAGTCCAAGTATTTACTGAGTAAAAAAACATCACACTATGGCATCAGTTCTCAAGCAATATAAATGACTGAATCGAATTCATGCGAGCCAGTTTTAGTTCAACGAAAATGATAATAATATATACAATATCTTATTTTTTTTTTAAACTGGTTTCAATGAATCGTATCATGACTAATGAGAATCGGATATAAGCGTTTGGCTTACCGTCAGATCCTGTACCACATTTTATATTGTACTGTTTTGTAACCATGTAGTTTGTTTTAAATAAAATATTATTTAAATTAATTGGATATTTTAATTCTAATGTATTGGTTGTTATTCACATAGTCTTTAACGAAACATCAATGTGTTGTTAAGGTAAATGGTTATCGACTCAGAGTTTTTCATTTTCGCCTGTTTAATGGAAGAAATCTGCTGCTTTAGGAGCATATTTATTCCTTTATAAGTAGACTTCATTTTCTTAGGGCTTCCTTATCCAGGCAAGCAAACAGGAAGCCACAAAAGTTACCAACCTTTGTAAAAATGGCGAAATATGTCTGTTTGCTTTTTTAATGAAGGATGTTCGGCCCATTCCGGCTATATTCGACCAGGAATCAGCAGACCTCCTTTACAGACTCACTTTGTTTCCGTTCCGAAGGTTCATAAGCCAAAAACTGTCAATAAAAAGTGTGAACGCTCAAAATCAGTTAATATAATTCTTCCGTTGAAGATATTCTTCAGTCACAGTTAATATTTATTTTTGTTTATTTTCAGAAGAGAAGGTAAAATGACCATGGCGGAACAGTATTTCTTCGATGAAGGTCATACAAATGCCAGTGAGGGTACAAATTCTTCCGAGACTATTCCAGTCCACAAGGAGCCTTACACGTTTTGGAGCAGCCAGGTACTGATGCAAGTGGCCCCTGTTCTTCTTGTTATGATTGCCACAATTATTGGCAATGTGGTCCTTATTGTTATGTTGGTTTATAAGAAAAGTAGACGGATCAAACGTGTAAACGTGTTTATTGTCAATCTGGCTGTAGCGGATTTGGCAGTAGCATTTATCACCATGACAACGGAAATTTTATTTGCTGCCTTCAGGGAATGGGTTCTAGGGGCCCTTCTTTGTAAAGTTACCGTTTACTTACAGGTAGTAACGCTTTCAAGTACGACTTTCCTTCTTACGGGTATGAGCATAGACAGGTATCAAGTAATTGTGAGGCCGCTAAGATCTTTAGCTCAGCGACCAAATATAAAATTTAAAGTAATAACAGCTTGGATTATGGCATTTGTGTTCGCAATTCCACAGGTTTTTATATTTCTTCAGGAATTATCTTTTAACGAGGAAAAGGGTGTATATATTAAGAAATGTAGAAGTGGAGGATATAGTGCTCAATGGCAGAGGAAGTTTTATTTCACCTTTATGACTGGTTATATTCTACTTCTTCCCTCAGGAATAATGTGTTATTGTTATTCTAAAATAGCAATGGCTATCTGGAATAGAGGACACCAAGAAAGATGCGGATTAAAACGAATAATTAAAAGTACCAGCACGTCGCCTAGAATGTCGGTGAAAAAAAGTGCCATATCCGCCTCGCGGAGGAAAGTAGTATTCATGACGCTATCTGTTATCATCGCCTATATTGTGTGTTTGACACCGTATAACATCGTGTCTCTAATAAGGATTTATAGCAACTATTCCGTACAGCTCAAAGAAGAACTTTCAGTATCTAAAACTATATTCATGCTTCATTCAGCCTTAAATCCAATTTTATACGGACTTTTTACACTGCGGAAGGAACATGTAGTCACAATATTTTCATCATTTAGGGACACATCACGGATCGTGCGGACTAATAAAAGAGATGCGAAAATATTGAAGGAAGCGAACTGCTACAAATTACGTCGGGGATTTCTCTTCCTGAAGAATAGATCTCCAGGGGGTACAAGTGTAATTATTGCAAATCACTCTGCTAGAGAAGAGACGAACCTAATGTTGAAAAATAGAGAGTGTCGCAAAGCACCGACATACCATCCTTTACCCATGCATAATCATGTTTACGGTAGAATGGATAGAGGAACACAAAACAACTGCAGTAATATAGTTGCACCTTCGGACAATTGTGCACTAACTGTGCGTGGAACGTCACCTTCTGTAGATAGCGGCACGGATGTATCTGAAGTGTAACATAAATGGGTACAATTTCTGGGGCAGCAACTCTGCAATTAACATTTTTGCTTCCCTTTTAAATGGTGCTTAACTCTTACAGGAAAGAATTTCTGCTATGGCAGCTGATTCTGTTCTGTAAGATTAGACTCCATTTTGGAAGGGCAACGTTGTCCGTGGAAGCAAACAGGACGTCACAAAAGTTATTCCCCTGTAAGAAAGAGCAAAAATCATGGAGGTGCACCCATACACCTTACGGTGGGTGACTACAGCGCCAAGAGAGATCACTCTTACTATTTCTTCGTCCAATGTCAACTGGTGGCAACTCTGCCAGGCCACGAATATCTTATTGCTTTATAAGAGAAGAATATTCTTCACAGAAAGAATAGCTACATCCTGGCAGCAAATTCCTTTCTTTAGGAATATAACTGAGGCAGTGCTTCAGATAAGAGGCAGCGTAACAGTTAAAATTTAGGGATAATTCTTGCATATGTCTACAGACAAAAAATGCATTGTAACCCCTTATAAGAACCGTCTTGACAAAACGGTTCTAATGAGGGGTCACGCTGCATGTTTTCGTTGAGAAATAAGAAAACATCCTTGAATTATCCCAAACAAATCCCACTCTTTATCTGGATCTCTGCCCTGAAGGGGAGGGGTGGGGGCGAAATAGTTAAGTATAAGAGTGGTCTCCCTTATAATGTAGCCATCCTCCCTAGTGGCTGTAATAACCCTACTATAACCATTCTGTTTCTTTTTAGCTCACCTGAGCACACCGTGCTCAAGGTGAGGTATTGTGATCGGTCTTTGTCCGTCGTCCGTCGTCAACTTTTGCTTTAAACGATTTTTTCTCCAAAGCTGCTTGACAGATTTTGGAATAATTTCACAGAACTGTTCCTTGGTGGACTCTCTACCAAAATTGCTCAAATGGTTCTGCTCCGCTGAACAAAATGGCCGCCAGAGCTAAAAATAGAAAAACCTTTAAACGACTTCTCCTCCGAAATTGCTGGGCAGATTTTGAAATAATTTCACAGAAATTTTTCTAAGGAGACTCTGTACCAAAATTGCTTAAACGGTTCCGCTCCACTGAAAAAAATGGCCGCCAGAGCTAAAAAATGTAAAACCTTAAAACGACTTCTCCTCCAAAACTGCTGGGCAGAGTTCAAAATAATTTCACAGAAATGTTTCTTAGGAGACCCTCTTCCAAAATTGCTCAAACGGTTCCACTCCGCTGAACAATGTGGCCGCCAGAGCTAAAAATAGAAAAACCTTTAAACGACTTCTCCTCCGAAATTGCTGGGCAGATTTTGAAATAATTTCACAGAAATTTTTCTAAGGAGACTCTGTACCAAAATTGCTTAAACGGTTCCGCTCCACTGAAAAAAATGGCCGCCAGAGCTAAAAATTGTAAAACCTTAAAACGACTTCTCCTCCAAAACTGCTGGGCAGAGTTCAAAATAATTTCACAGAAATGTTTCTTAGGAGACCCTCTTCCAAAATTGCTCAAACGGTTCCACTCCGCTGAACAATGTGGCCGCCAGAGCTAAAAATAGAAAAACCTTTAAACGACTTCTCCTCCGAAATTGCTGGGCAGATTTTGAAATAATTTCACAGAAATTTTTCTAAGGAGACTCTGTACCAAAATTGCTTAAACGGTTCCGCTCCACTGAAAAAAATGGCCGCCAGAGCTAAAAATTGTAAAACCTTAAAACGACTTCTCCTCCAAAACTGCTGGGCAGAGTTCAAAATAATTTCACAGAAATGTTTCTTAGGAGACC
Organism: Ctena decussata; assembly: GCA_963989385.1. Classification (NCBI taxonomy): domain Eukaryota; kingdom Metazoa; phylum Mollusca; class Bivalvia; order Lucinida; family Lucinidae; genus Ctena; species Ctena decussata. The sequence goes on along the minus strand of OZ022504.1, from coordinate 37,797,515 downwards.
CTCTTCCAAAATTGCTCAAACGGTTCCACTCCGCTGAACAATGTGGCCGCCAGAGCTAAAAATAGAAAAACCTTTAAACGACTTCTCCAAAACTGCTGAGCAGAGTTCGAAATAATTTCACAGAAATGTTTCTTAGGAAACCCTCTTCCAAAATTGCTCAAACAGTTTCGCTCCGCTGAACAATATGGCCGCCAGAGCTAAAAATAGAAAAACCTTTAAATGACTTCTCCTCCAAAACTGCTGGGCAGATTTTAAAATAATTTCACAGAAATGTTCCTTAGGAGACTCTCTACCGAAACTGCTCAAACGGTTCCGCTCCGCTGAACAAAATGGCCACCAGAGCTAAAAATAAAAAAAAAACATTTAAACGACATCTTCTCTGAAGCTAATTGCTCAATTTCAAAAAGATTTTACAGAAATGTTTGATTCATGAACCTGAACAAAAATTGCTAAAACGGTTCCACCCCGCTGAACAAAATGACCGCCAGAGCTAAAAATAGAAACAAACCATAGGATGACACAAAGGGCACAGTTATAATCCAAACATCATGAAACTTTGTCAGAATATTCATCTTAATGAAATCTAGACCAACTTTGAAACTGGGTCATGTGGGTCAAAACTAGGTCACTAGGTCAAATCTTAGAAAAACCTTGTGCACACTCTAAAGGGCACAGATTTGATCCATTCTTCATGAAACTTTGTCAGAATGTTTATCTTTATAAGATCTAGGCCAAGTTTGAATCTGAGTCTTGTGGGGTTAAAAACTAGGTCACTAGGTCAAATCTTAGAAAAACCTTGTGTACGCTCTAGAGGGCACAGTTATGATCCAATATATATGAAACTTTGTCAGAATGTTTATCGTTATAAAATCTAGACCCACTTTGAAACACCATGGCAGGTCAAAAACTAGGTCACTAGGTCAGATCTTAGAAAAATCATGTGAACGCTTTAGAGGACACAGTTTTGTTCCAATCTTCATCGGACTTTGTCAAAATGTTTATCTCCAAAAAATCTGGACCAAGGGTGCAACTTGGTCAAGTCGGGTCAAAACTAGGTCATTAGGTCTTACCTTAGAAAAACCTTGTGTACACTCTAGAGGGCACAGTTTGATCAGATATTCATGAAACTTTGTCAGAATGTTTATATCCCAGAAATCTAGACATTTGTCAGTTACTGGCGAAAGTATGTGCACTTAGTACTGGTTAACCGCTTAGGAAGTCTAAGCCTGCCCAGGAATAGTGTGGTTAGTTTATCTGACCGTTCCGACATGACCATAGTTGTTTACCGTGGACGTAAAGCAACAAATAAATCAATCAAAATCTAGACATTTGAAACTGAGACATGTGGGGTCAAAAAATATGTCATTAGGTTAAATCTTATAAAAACCTTTGGTACACAATAAAGGGTTCATTTTCCATTTAATCTTTGTGAAACTCTGCCTTTTGTACGTATTGATGTCTCTGAGGTTAAGTTCACAGGATACTCAGGTGAGCGATCCAGGGCCATCATGGCCCTCTGTTTTGTATTTAGTTATATCTTCAAATTTGGATAATTCAGCTTTACGGCTCTTGTCGAGAAGCAGAAACAATGGTGCAGATTGTAAACATACTGCTGCTTTAAGACAGCATTTTTTCTGTCTACCCTGTCTGATCAAGCTTTTGTGTTCGAATAGTAAGGGTTTATCGAGACTGCTGAGAAATTCAATCTTGCAGTTCATAGGTCGGTGGAAGCCAATCACATAGCTCAAATTTGATAACCATTAGCCTTGTCTTCATGATTTCTTGAATAGTTGGATATAGCCGCCATTGCCCGCCCAAACATTAGTTTTAAGATATGGCAGCGAGTTGTCATGACTGTAACTGGTCGTCTTAACTCTTTAAGCACCAGAAAGTAGACGACAAAATTTACGTCTGCAAAAATTAAAAATATATACCTTGTCCAATACATTTCATATTGAGAATGCAAAGACTAGAGGGCAAACAGTGTAGATCTAGCTGAGGCGCCTCATCAAGATCTACGATGTTTGCAAATTCTGCTATTTTCGTCATTGGTGCTTAAAGTGGTAACACGAGTAAATATTTGATTGCTTATAAAATGTGTTGTAACAGAGAGAGAGAGAGAGAGAGAGAGAGAGAGAGAGACTTGTGATGTGACAAGTTTGTCATGAGTTCTCAAGACGCTACCTCGTTCAATGTTCAGTCATGACTCGGGCCTACCTTTCAATTTGAGATACTGTCACCTCTGGAAGGGCTAACGAAACCTTACTGGAACATCTTTAACAACTGCTATTCTCCTAAAACTAGCCGTTTTGGCAATGGGCTGACAAACAGTGCGCATATTTATCAGATTATTCCTTAATTAGATAATATTTAGATAATACGGCATACTTGCCTCATACGGCACTCTTGGTCTAATAGAACACTGGGCAAAATAAATTACACTCCACCTAGAATTTTCTCTTAGACTTTAAATCACTTGTATTCGAGTTAAGTTGCTTTCTTGTATACCAACGTTTTCAACAAACGTTAGCAGTTTTCTGCCGAGTCCAAGTGAAATAAACTAAACTACTGGTTATACGTCCTATAATTTCTTAAGTCAAATCCAAAAGAAAATCGGCACGCGTGCATTTGTCAGTGGTTCATACTTGCTCTTCTTAGCAAAACTTTGCAAAAACCTTTAGAATTTGAGGTAGGTTTCAAGGTTTTGCTAAAATTTGCCTTCAGGTATGTGAAAGCCTACGCTGTCAAAACAGTCCGTAGATTTTACGGTAGAATACCTGGCAACCAGCTGCCAGTCCATTTTCCGTTATTTTTACTGGCGCCCGTAATCGATGGCAGGAATCATCATGCAGAGTAGGGTAGAATAAGACAGGTATTGTTTTGGTCATGTAGGCCTGCAACATATTAAAGTTATTTTCAGTTGTGGTCAGTTATCATAACTCTTCCATATCGTAATTTCCACATATGTTTTACAGGTAGACGCCCGTAAAAATAACGGGAAAAGGACTGGCAGCTGGTTGCTAGGTATTCTACCGTAAATTCTCCGGACATGTTTTACAGTATAACTCTTAAAAGTTTGACATTGTTTCTGGGTGAAAAAAAAAAAACATGAGTCTTTCTTTATATTGACAGGGTTTAAATTCTGTGTATGTCATGTTATGAAATAAAATTGGTTTTGTTTTGTATCTTGATAGTTAGCTTGTATTTTCATTCCATAAAGTGCTTATTTGAGTACAGACTGCACTCGTAATACGGCATTTCACATAGGAGATAGGAATCGGTTAAAGCCGTCAAACGTAATGAATCATCGACATATATCTTAGGATCAAGTCAGGTAAATTCGGACAGCAGGTAAATTCGGACAGTGATAGTTTTCCTTAATATGTCAGCTGTTTGCAATTTAAACAAAACTAACTAAGCAAACAGTGAACATCCTGATTAGACGGCTCATTATGAGCCGTCTCATCTGGATTTTCACTGTTTGCAATGGTATGTCCGAATTTACCCGACTCGACCCTAGTGTCATGAAGTCATCAACAGCCGAATACGATGTAATGTGCTGAGCGTTGGCAATTAAAGATGCAAGATTAAAAAGAAGGATACGGCAGCAGATGCTACTTCCCTGTTATTGCATGGGGATTCCATGTTCTCATTAATTAATATTCAGAGAAAAACAATTTCCCTGTACCAAATTGTCGATTAGTCCGAGGAATACCTGGTTGTTGTTCGAGTTTATCAAATTAATTTTGACGAACGAGCCCAATGAAATAATATTATATTTTGTATTTTTGTATTTTTAGATATCTTCGAAACCCCGAGGAATATCTGGGGCCGTATTTATAAAACGACTTAAGTGGTTGCTATGCTGTTGCTAGGGCTGAATTTGTATGTAAGAGATTCCCTACAACTACGAACTTTGCTCTGGAGGAACAGTCTAAAAAGACTGTTCCTCCAGAGCAAATGTCGTTGTTGTAGGAAATCTCCTTTATAGAAATGTATCCTTAGCAACAGCATAGCAACCACGTAAGACGTTTTATAAATACGGCCCTTTTTTTTTGCTCAATGATGCCGAACTATGGATTCTGAGGCTACGTAAAGGTATTTAAAATAGTAACAAGGTCACCAAGGCTTTTCAACACGTCTGGTTATCTTAGCTACTGATTTAATGATATATAGGTGCTAGATTAGAAAGCTTTTACTTATTTTGGAACGCAAGCGTTGGCTGATAATTGTGGTGTTTTAATATTTATATCGTCCTATTGACCGTGAGACTAAGGTTGCCAAACTTAAGAATTTCCTTGGCCTTACATGAAAATATTTGCATGCCTCTGTCTAACTGTGGAAACTTTTGAATATTGTCGACTGGCTCAGAACTAATAGGGTCAAAGTCAACCAAACTTAATCTTTCAACTGACATGTGCAAAGAAAGCAAACGTTATAGTTTTAAATTCTGTTTTGAACTTGACCATAGGACATAGGTCACCAACTAGTCTGTCCTAAATAAATCATATCGATTCAAATTTCTATCTTTAACAGCCTGCTAAAGAGAAAATGTGTGTGCATTCTCCTGTCCTTGGGCCAGGTTCACAAAGAAAACGCATTAGTAATAGCATATTTCACATCAACCAACTACAAGGAAAGAGCGCATTAAATTATCTGGTATCTGATTTGTCAGGCTGCATGCCGCCCATTCATGAGGCACAATATGGATATGGTTGATACAAGAGCATTTAATACTGCTATGCAAACACACAGCTATTGCATAACCATCATTCTCAAGTACAGTTGTCAGCTCAATACGCCAGAAACTGTCTTCTACTGATTATATCAAATACTGTGTCTGGCGTAAGACATCGTATTATAAATTGTCAATTAGTAATATTTCAAATATGTCATGTTTCCCCTTTTTGCACCAAACAGCGTAGGAATTTCCGTGGCATTTGCACAAATTATGTTGCTGGCCCAGATGCCCAGCTGACATAATGGCCAATCTTTAAACTATTACTGTTTATGAAAGACTGCAACAGTACTGGACTGAATCCAACATGCTATTTACGAGTAGCTCAGCCTGCATTCCGTATCTATATAACAAATTTTACAACAACAGCGCGGTTTGTAATGGTGAAAAAGAAAGAACAGAACATATAGCAGCGTGTCTTTTGTACTATCGTAAAGGCCTTATTGAAGAATATTTAGGCGATAAACCATTTACCGTATAATTATTCGATTATAAGACAGGAGTTAACCCTTGCAAAATAACCGCAAATATGCAAATACGTCGATGTGTAATTCAGGTAAATATTTTATTTCCTTCCAAAACAATCCCAAAGATCTAGATCTAGAACTTTGGATTGTTTATGAAGGGAGATCCCGTCTTATAGCTGAATAAATGCGGTATTGCTAAGTGTCGATACGGTTAAAGAGAACTTGTGAACATGCATCTTAGATTATCCACACTGGAAATAGCCTGGTTCATATTTAAACTCACAATCTCGCGAAAGAAAAGCAAATCATATCGTTTGTGCGTATTATCCTATTTTTGTCTAGTGGACTGTTCTGTCATTCTTATAAATTGGTTGCGAACATTTCTCGATTAAGCGGTGTATGGCTTAGTTTATTATGGGTACCTTTGTCCTATGCGATAGTGTAGACCCTGTTCAGACACCTCGTTTTGTGGCGTCTGATTGAGATATTCACTGTTTGCCAATGTCCCATTCATGGAACACTAGATATAAATGAGTTAAATTCAAGGTCTCTTGAGATTTGTTTAGAAGGCATGCGAATGTAAGGTCACAAATTTGATGGTATTTGTCCAGTGCAAATTTGTTTTTCTTTAATTCTAAGGCAGATAAAGAAGAAAAAAAAACTGGACAAGTGCCAAGGTTTGGTGTGATCCATCATTTAGAGAAATATGCGGTGCACTACATTACAAAGCTGAGTCTGTTACTGAGAAATGAAAATCTTACAAGAAAATGCAATGTTTTTCGAATAAATGAGATACTAACTCTTTCACGAACCTTTGACATAAAGCACCCTTTTTAGTTTTTTTCCTTCAAACGATTTGCGCATCATGCCATGAGACAGTTAGAACAATGATTAAATACATTGTGGACGTTCTTTTGACGCTTAAGATTTTTTTCTTCTTGCTAAACTTGGTTTGTGGGGTCCTGGACATTCTTCTGTCTTTAGACTGACTCAGAGATGCTTAACTTAGTCTTCGAATAATTATTTCCCTATCAGCTTCAAATTGTTCAATTCTGTACTTAGCAAAAAGAAACTTGATGGTTTTTATTTTTCTGTCATTTCATGGGTATTGAGAAATCAGACATACGATAAATATTCGTATATTGCTGTTGAATATGTACATCATGTGCACTTATTTCCCACTCGACTGGATTTTGTAAATCCTTTGTCTGTAACATTTCCATGTTTTTGCATGTTTTGCTCGTGCGCGGCAGTGCATCAATAATTTTGCTAGCAAATTGTTATGTAGACTCTCAATATTGATAACGAAAGTAACTTCCTGCATATTTGTTTTTATTTCTTCGTTACTATCATTATGGTAAGCTTATCTGAAAGATAAAGGAAAACTGAAATGGCGATTCTGTGCACTGACGTTAACGTCGCAAAGAACGTTGAACGTTCAATTGAAGTCGTCATATAGCCATTAGTCTGAGAAAACTTTTTCTGATAGCCAGAGACGTTAAATCATTGCATGAAAACAACCAAACACAGAATAAAGACCCTTGACCTTCAGTGCGTTTATTTAACGCTACGTCAGAATGAGATGTCAACTTCAAAGTTGAAATAAAATTATGTAAACATTTTCACTTTATGCATGCTTTTAAGATGAAATTGGTATATCTTCTTTCTAATCAAATAGTTTTCACCTTTTCAATTTCGCCTTTTTGCTGAAATTTTGACTCCTGTTTTTTTAAACAATTATTAGCATATCCAATTATTCAAATGCTCTAATGCTTTACCAGAATTGAGAGGAAAGAATATTTGATCAGATATTGGTGTGAACCTGAGGTTTCCAAAAATATTGGTGTTCCAAAAATATGAATTCGCAATCTATCAACCGTCAAGTTTCTACTTTTGCTCAGTATACATTGTATGAGCATGAGTAAATGGCAAACTGTGGCCAGCCTGGATTGCCAAAGTTTATAGCTTGCAGTTGTGAATCAACGGCTGCGTCAAAAGTTTGTCATTGACCTCTCTACCAACCTGCTGGCAAACACAAATGGCCCATGGCTGAGTACGAAGTCCAGGGGCCGTATCCATAAAACGACTTAAGTGGTTGCTATGCTGTTGCTAAGGCTAAATTTCTTTGAAGGAGATTCCCTACAACTATGAAATTTGCTCTGGAGGAACAGTCTTACAAAGACTGTTCCTCCAGACCAAATTTCATAGTTGTAGGGAATCTCCTTTATAGATATTTAGCCTTAGCAACTGCATAGCAACGACTTAAGTGGTTTTATGAATACGGCCCCAGAGCTGCAAATGTCTGGATGATCATTCTGAGATAATTGGTCTTATTTTTCATCGAAAACATATGTTGTGACCCCTTATTAGAACCGTCTCAGCGAGACGGTTCTAATGAAGGGTCACAACATATGGTTTATTGGAAGAATATAGAAACTTATCCCTATACACTCTTGTTAGCATTCTTATCTGAAGTACTAGATTTTCTGTTTCCGTTTTCGGTTAGTGAGTGCAGAGGCTATAGACACAGAAGCAAGCTTTACTTGTTATTGCAAATGCCTAATATATCTGATATGACTTGCAACCTTGGACAGGCTAATCAGATGAACCTGCCTGAATGCTGCGCACAAATGATGTACCTAATTCGTATACCTTCCATTCAAAAATGTCAAAATAAATGAGGCAGTCGATTCATAGGAACTTGCTCTGTGTTGTGTATTTATTTATTTTATTCTTTTTTTTATTTTGCAATAAAAGCATATGCTCTGCCGTGTGGCGGCCGTAAAACGTCTCCCAGCACATTATTATAGTGCAGATTGTATATTTTCTAGTGCTTTGGGATCATTGAGTTCATGTGGGGCATTTTGAAAACAGGGGGGTGTAAGGGGGGGGGGGGCGTGGCCAGTGTTGCATATTTCATTACTGGTCTTGAAAAAACTCTTTTTTTCTATTTTTTTTTAAGTATTTCTTGATTCCAAATGATCTAGATATTCAGAACTATTTGTTATTATATCCTGAGCCATCGTGTTTACAAGTTAAAGTTTATATTGCATGGTTCTGAGTGCGACAAAGATACAGACAGTGATACATCTGTAATCTCAGTGAACAAACACTTCCTACAGTGCAGAAAAACAAAACATTCTGTAATTACCGTAAAAAAACCTAAAAATTGGGGCACTTAAAACTATTACCGGAAATGTGCTAAAATTGAACCATTTTTCTTTTCAATGCAATAATGTGTCTAAAAGATACATATGGAATGACAAACAGTGCAAAACCTGATCAGACTGCTCCTTAGCAGTCTGATCTGGGTCTGCACTGTTTGCTTAAAATATCTGTCCCAATACATGTATGTATGTTTTATGGTTCCCTGTTTTATGGACAGTACTCTTATAGCCAATTATTCTACAGTCTGTAGCAATTCAAAAGACAGAAAAAAATGTCACACAGCGGTACCGTGACACCTTTCCGTGATCGTAAGATAAAACAACTGGCGGAGTGATACACAATGTAGTGCACGTATCAGCCTAGTCTAGGTCTAGACTATTTGCGCAGATATATTTATTCCAAAACATAGGATCTTTACAGTAATTGGTATCAAGTATGTCTAGCTGCTGCCTTGCTATCAATATAATCTGTCATAATATTGATAAGGGTAAAATTAGCTGCAACAGAAAGTGTGCGAACTGAGTTTTCTCAAAATAGCCTGCGCACGCCCACAGTCTGTTCCGACAATAACTTCTCCCTACTGCATGTAAGAAGGCGCGGTGTATGTGCAGGCCTTAGGGCAGTTTTTTTTGTATAGATATATGACAAAGCAAATTTTAATATGTTCCTACAAAAAGTGCTATTACAAGACATCAGGATATGGCCTTGTTGTCTGCTCTACAGAGATAAGGCAAATAAATATGTGATGTAGCATTTCCAGTTGATTATGCTATTTTAGGCAAGACGTAATTACGAGACATCATAAAGAAACGTTGATGTTGCCGTTTTATATTGTTGAGGGCATCAGGCCTGTTGAAGTGAATGATACATGTTTCGATCAGACTTATGTTTAGGCTGTCTGTCTGTTGGTATGCAACTGTTTTAAACTCACTAAAATGTATAATGCAATTTCACTAGCACCGCTATCCCTGTAACTTTGACTCAACAACGAAAATGACTCAATTCCATTGATTTTTAATACAGGTCCCAATTGCTCAAAACTAACGATATCGTTAGTTAGCAAGACGTTAAAATTCCAAACATATTGTATTCGAGAACACGGCCATTTTTTGCAGAAGAAAATGAGAGGAGCTATTGGACAACAAAAGCTCCTCACATTTCTCAGCACAAATATTAAGACACTTGATTTTATATAAACTAGAAGAGTAAACGAATCCTTGACTAACGTCTTCGTTAAGCTAAGGATGCTTTGAGCAGTTGGTTTGCAAATTGCATTTCGGTACGCTTTCATGAAATAACTATGTGCTAAGTATAAATGTACATCTTAAAATGATGCAATGAACACTTTTCCAAGAGTGGGGCAGCAGTTTAGGTCTTAATATAAAAGGCAGTAATTGAAAATATCTATGGATATATTTGTCTGTATTTTTGCAGAAAGGGAATAGTAAGTGCTCACTTGCTGTCTTGAAAATCTGAAAATAATGCCTCAGTATCTCCAGCCCTGTCCTTGGTGATTAGAGACTGATTTTCAGTGGGTGTGGAGGATGGAGGAAGACTTTCTTTTAGGGGTGGAGGGGTGGGAGGGCGTCTATCAAGCCCAGAGCCTTGATTTTTGCTTGTATCTTAAAGCCAGAATTTAAATGCCTCTTAGAGAAAGCCAGAAGTATTTTTGGAATAGGAATGAAGAATGTGCATGTTTCTTTTAACATAATTTCCATCCACACCGACATTCTTTTCAGCCTTTCCATGTATACTCCACGTATGTTTCCATTATTCTACTATTGCCATCCTCTGAGTAAAAACAAAGAAGTTTTTGTTGTCATCTTAAAGATGGCGCATGCATTAGATCCCCATCTAACGAAGTTGTATACTTATGTTTTTTTCTGCTGAGCACTTTTCATTTTTGAAAATGTGAGGTATAGAAAATTTTTATTATTATGTTTGGAGTTAAAGCATATCATTTCTATGGGAATGTCACAAATATAAAGGGATAAATAGGAACCCAGACAACAAATAACACTAGAAGGTCAGAAGGAACCAAACTGTTAACTAATTTGAAGTTCTATAGTAAAAATGAAAGCGGATATGGGTGGCGAAAAGCAAAAGAAAAAATAATAAAAATAATAATCATTTGTAAATGAAAACATTTCATGAAAGATAAGCCTGACTATTTTGTCTTCTCTTATATTTTCCGGCCAGACTATTTTACTATCTTATTTTCCTACCTCTTATGACTAGATGATTTTTGTTTACTGACAAATCAAGGGCCTGATTATTGAACCCTCGTCTTCACCAAATCGGGATCACTCTTAACATTGGATTTTATTGTTACAAGAAATTTGTATGTTTATTTTTCTCCATTTTTATATTTGACAGTGCTTCCAAACTCCGAAAATTAATACTCCCTCCACAGTTCCCTGGAAATAATTGCAAGTGCCACCGTCTCTCTGTAAACAATAAGTCTTTCTCTCCACCTCCCCTAATTCTAAGGGCGAGACTAACACGTGTCACTATTGTCCCAGGGACGGAAATTTACAAAGGGCCAAAATTATCTACTCTTAGTATGCGCGCCACGCAATTATACTGAACATTTAAAGATACGTCCACAAACTTGAGTTGTTGTATTTTACGACATTGTCACTAAGCGACAATGATTTTCTTCCAACCTCAGTATACGACGAAGCTATCATGATTTAAATCCTTAATAAAAAGGAATCTCACTTTCTCGAAAAACATAACATTCCACTGCAACAGTTATGTTTTCTTTTCCAACAAAACATACTTTATTCAGAAATGGGTTTTGATATGCAAATGTTAGAACAACTTTCAAATCCGACTGAATTACTTAATTATTTACTACACGAGAGTATTTTGAAATCGGTCACTTTTCTTTTTGTTCCCCCATCTCTATTAAACAAATATTAATTTTTGAAGATCGAAAACGCCATACATTGTAATTGTAAACGCTGCGTTGTATTTTAACGGATGAACTTATGATGTGGCGATTTATTATTCTGTCAAAAGTGATATAAAATTATGGTGTATAAAATCCATGTTAAAGTGAAATGTCTGTTGACACTTTCTTGATACCTAACATTGGTTACCTTTTTTCCGAACAAAAGGCAGCCAAGAAAAAAAATTAATCGTGGCATAGTTCCTCCTATAAAAAGATACACAATCGCAGGTAAATCCTGATGCACAAAGGTTCTGCATTTGCAAATACAATCTCATAAGCTTTGCTTGTCTTTTGGTAGCCTTTTTTAATTTTACTTCATAGGAAAAGGTGTGTTTCTCACAGTTACAGTTTCAGAATATTGATTGTTTCAGACAGACTTTATCTCAAAAACTAATAAGACAGAAACTCGCAGTTCTCTACTCTTGCTAATTTATAGACATTTCTTTTGGCTTTCAGTATCTTTTTTTTTTTCGGGGGGGGGGGGGGGCGGGGTGGGGGGAAGGGGGTGAAAAATCAATATTTGTAATAGATCTTTCCATTCATCCTAGTAGCCATTCTCTAATACCCAGCCGTAGCTGAAATTACAAAATATTGGTAGTGCGCTGCCGGTGTGATTTTACATGACGTCATCATGTCGTGACCCAGAGTAAACAAGCAAATTCGGTGAATTTATATCCCCCGCCGAATGGCCCTGATTTATTTATGGTTTATTTCAAGTTACATAAAATTTCATTCACTGGTTACTTAGTTATCGCTGAACCTGTGGATGGTAAACAAAATCAAAGGCAATAACTCTGGGATAAGTGAGGCATAAGCTGAAGCTGTTCTTAAACACTTGTCTCAGCATCACTGCACTATGAAGATTTATTTTTAATTCAGTTTTAAGACATTTTGTTCACTGATACCTCAGTTATGGCTCATTTGTGGATTTTAAATCAATTCAAGGGCATTTTAAAAATCGTGCACTACTGGAGCGATTATGACAAAACTTAATATGCTCTGCTGTGTCATGACAATACATAATTATTTTAAGTTTCATAAACTTCCATTCATTGATTACCTAGTTATGACTCAATTTGTTGATTTCAGACCAATTCAAAGGGCAATAACTCATAGTCTACTGAAGCAATTCTGACAAAACAAAAGATACACCAATGTGATATGGTGATGCATATTTAGTATAAGTTTCATAGAATTCTATTCATTGATTACTTAGTTATGGCTGAATATGTCAACCTTAAAATGATTCAAGGGGAATAACTCATGCACTACTGATGCCCTTCTGACGAAACTTTATGTGCATAGCCACGTTATGGTGATACATATTCAGTTTAAGTTTCATTTAGTTTCAATAATTGGTTACTTAGTTATGACTTATTTTATTAATTATAAGTCCATTAAAGGGCAACAACTCATGCTACTAAAGCCAGTCTGATGAAACTTCACGTACATCAGCGTGTTATAGTGATACATATTCAGTTTAAGTTTCATGAAGTTTTGATAATTGGTTAGTTAGTTGTGACTCATTTTATTAATTTTAAGTCCATTAAAGGGCAATAACTCATGCAATACTGAAGCCAGTTTGACGAGACTTCATGTGCATCAGCGCGTTATAGTGATATGTATTTATTTTAAGTTTCATGAAATTCCGTCCAGTGGTTACTTAGTTATGGCTCCGGACGGACGGACGGAATGACGGACGTATGGAAGGACGGACGGACAGACAGACGGACGGACGGACATGGAGAAAACTATATCCCTCCGCCTTCGGCGGGGGATAACAAAAAGGCTGTTTACATAGTTTTAAAAGAGAACAAAACAAGAATTGAGGAGAAATATGCAAGACATTCGACAGTCAAGAACTGTAAGATGTCACGTCAACAGTGTAAGGTTGTTGTTCTGCATAGAAATGTTTCTATACCAAATATTCGATTTTTATTGATGAATTTGCATCTCCTTTGCATTTCTACATCGATCATGTTGTCCTATATGGTGCCTTTTTCGAAATATCGAGGCTCAAATCGGATGTTGGCAGCCATTTAGAATCGCTTACGGTGGTTTAATGATGCACCCAGACAATCACCAGCTTAATGACGAAATAATGACGAAGTCACGTCATTAAAAGTTTCTTACAACCGAATGTAATAATGCGTTATCAATGATAACTAAAAGATGGTTTAACTTTTATTAGAATTTGATGCAACTGGGTTTAGAGCGCACTTGGAATGGCGGTCGTAAATACGGTATAAGTACAATTACGCATTGCAAGATTTGTAACGCAAGATGGATAGATAACCTGGCGGAATTACGTCTTTTTCAACTGTATGGTATTTCAATAATCTCAGGACGATGGGAATGTAAATATGAATATTTACATTCCCAGTGCATTTATTGAAAATCCCTAAGTATGTATTAAAGCCTTTACGAAGTAATGTAGTTTATGCAGAATTTTATGGTGACTTAGTATACAAATTCAAAAAGATTAAGGATAGGACTGATTTTTCTGATCAATTCCGAAAAATAATAATACGTCACAAACGTATTGGCTATAATTTAAATGTTATGCGACAGTTTGCATGCTTAGTGATTAACCCAATCACGGTTGATAACTTTGCTGCACTCTTTAATTGCACACCGGGGGATCGGGCGTCAGACTCTATGATGGCCCCGACCTAAAGCTATTTATTTTAGTTGGTTGGGATCGGAGCCTTTTTGTCAGTTGCTTGGTCCACCGGGGCTCAACTGGTGACCTTCTTTTGCTTCAGATTTCCAGTGGGGTTGTTTGGCAGGCCAGGGATCTCCACCTGTCAGACGGCCCGTTGTATCTGTTGAGTCCTCGTCTTTGCTTTTTCATGGTGTTGAAATTTGATTTATGTGTTTACCGTGATGATTCATTGACGAGTTAGAAGGTTATCATGCGAACCGAACAACCAACTAAATGTTTTGTACCACTTCAGAAACTGAGGGTGAGGTTGGGCCTGTAAAATCGATTTAAGCCCCCCGGTAATTCATTACTGACCGTTCCAAGGCGGTAGTTCTGTTGTGGTTCTCTGTTGCCTGTTTTTGGTGTCAGAGTTTCTGTGATGTTTTACTTTATGTATGTTCTTATTATTTTTGGTTCGGTTTGGGTTGCTGAGTGGCCACCTTTTGGGAACAAGCTGCTCACTCGGTTGGCCATATGTTCTCTGTATCTTGATTATTTGTAATCTTAGTTGTTTCCAACTATGGTTTGAGGGCTGGATTTGGACTTTGATTGTTTCAGTTCCTGGTCTTTGCATACTTTTTACTTCAATAACTACATCGGTTCACGCGACATTATTTGACTTTAAGTGACGTCAAAATAAACCACGGTTCTCCAATGTGATTGGACGTAGGCGACGTTATGACGTCGTTGTTACATTCTTGACGCTGTTCCGCTTTTTTTGTAGAAAAACTGCGTATAAATGTTTTTCTGCTTCAACTGTAGCCCCTAATGCAAATTTGTGGTCAAAATATAGATAGAAAAGAATAAAAATGTAAGCAATAAACTTAATTTTTCTGGTGTTTATCGAAGTAAAAACAACATTGGGTCGCTAGCAAAGTTTACATGAACCCCTTCGGGGCTCACTTACTTTGCACGCGACCCAATGTAGTTTATACTTCGATAAACAACAGAAAAATTCATTCCTTAAATAACTATTTGAAAAAAAGACGTTAAGTTTCCGAGAGAATCTCAGCTCCAACCGGACTCGAACCCGCGATCCCATCATCCAAAAGCCTTGGCAATACGGAGAGCATAGTTTCTCGGCTTCATTAGGGTCACGACAGAGCCGGTTCAACTGAATTGGAAAGTTTTCTTACACGGGTTGATATTTAATACGTACTTAACTTTTAAAATCAAATGCATGTAACAATCTCATCGCTACAACGTTCAAAGATATTGCCTCTCAACCGTTTGCCAGCTGACAGTTAAATGGAATTTGTCAGTGCCAAGAACTGTTGTGATATTCTCAATTTTAAAACTGGGCGAATATGTCCTTTAATTCTAGTATCTGACAATAAGCATTCGCGGAAATTCCCGATCGCATCCTATCTAAATATATTGTTTCAGTTGAACATCACGAAAACATGTCCTACCATGACCACCCAAGATTACGTAAGAAAATCAATGCGTTAGGAAACGGTTACGCAGTAGTGTCACAGGACCCATCGATATCAAAATTATAACAATTAACCTCAAGGAAACTGTTTATTAAGCACTTAAATGTGGGAAACATGTTCGGAATTAGTAAGACATAAAAGTGTTTTTCTTATTAAAGAAACGGCGTCAGAGTAATCAAATGTAGGCGTTGCAATTTCCCAACACTACAGGGTGCTAAAATAATTCAGTCTACAATCCGAAAATAATTCGATAATAAAACTAGGGTTCGATTTTATGATCTAATTTGATTTACATTTAGCTCAAAGCAGGTGGAATTGGCAAGTTGATATTTTAAAGAGTATACAACAGTGCAATGCAATTATAAACATGATCTGAGACATGCATATGTAACCAACACTATCTGACCAGCGTCTTTACTCTTCTTAGATGTATACAAATTTAAGTTTCTATAATTGGCTTTTCCAAAGACGGAATGGTCTGATCTGATTTCGCGGATGCATTCCTTTTCTTTTTTTTTCTCCTGGCACGCCTTATCCGGACAGAATGCACGTTTGTCGCACTAAATTCGGTATCGTTACGTTTAGATTTACAAATGAAATAAAAAGAATAACTCAAACATGGTTTAAATGAATGTCCGTTTGCAATCGCCAGGACTAACAAAATAAAGAAAAAAACTTAAGGTGATTGAAAAGGTTGAAGAAATACCTATCGTGAACGGAATAAATCATAATATTGCTTAAATATAACATTACTAAAGCACCGTCTGTTTATATTAATTATTCTGGCAATGAAATATTCGGACAGCAAAGGCAGTACGCTGTTTAAGACACATATATCTGACAAAAAGATTAAGACTTATTACTATGCGTGAGTGCATGTGGTTCATAGAGACATTATATTAAGTGTATGTACTATTCAGCTAAAAGATTATATAATTACGTCTCTCAGTTTACCAGTTTGATATTAAATCTGATTACCCTTTCTCCGAAACGTCAATCGGTATTGATATTCGCCTTCTGAATAGTTAGAATAAATCCGCAAGAACGAGCAATCGTGAATCAAAATAAATTAAAGAAGAAATAGTTACACAGTTAAAAATCTCATTTACATATTTACAGGCCAAAAGCAGCACATGGGATAGTGTTAAATTCAATTCTGGTTACAGTCTTGCATCTTCTGAGCATTCGAACTTATACCTGATTTAACAGTAGTTCATGCGACCTATAACGCGTTCATATCGAAAAACAACAATAAGACTGAATTTTATAAGCAATTTATAGTCTATCACCTGACTGATAACGATATCAGTACAAGGCGCATTTTCAAGCAGTTTGGGCAAAATTCACACGCCGCAGAGCTCGGCTCCCTCATTGGAGCCTACAGTGTTTGCATTGCCTACAAGAAGATCTTAAGAAAATGAATGAAATCAAACAATAATTGAGCCGCCACATGAGAAAAACAACAAAGTGGCATGCACTACTGCAGGAACAACCATGAATGAGCCATGAAAAAGGCATTAATAGAAATAAATATTAATGGCCATTAAAGGCGACATTATTAATGGGCATTAACTTATCAGCAAGGCATTAATTATACCATTAACTTACCCATTAATTTCATTGAAATCAATTAATGCCCATTATTTTTTAATGTGCATTAATTGGGCATGACATTTTGATTTATTTTTTTTTATTGAACATTACCAGGCATTAATAAATAAAGATAAAAAATGATAATGACCATTACTCCAGAATAATGGCCATTAAAGGCGACATTATTAATGGGCCATTAATTTTTATGTTTCTTTTAATGGGAAAATAAGAGTCATTGTTTTGGTTAATGGGCCAGAACTAATGGTTATGAAAAAAAAAATGCCAATTAAAGGAAACAATATTCAGGGGCATTAAATTTTCTCTCTTGATATTAAGGGAAAAATCATGATTATATGTTTCTACTGCCTGTAATGATGGCCATTAATTTCAGAAACAAATTAATGGCCATTACTTTAAAATCATGCCAGTTATTTTTCTATATATAATGTCCATAAATAGCTTAATTTCTCACGGGCATTAAAAGATCAAAATCTTTTTTTAATGGTCATGACTTTTTTGAATGGTGTTTTCATGGCCATTACTACGGGGACATTTTTCAATGGCCATTATTTTGTTTCAAACCCCTGATTTTTATATTTAATACTTTAATGGCCATTACTTTTTTACAGAAATGTAATAATGGCCATGAGTTTACCAAATATGTTTTAATGGCAATTACTAGGGGAACATTATTCAATGGCCATTTTTTTTTTTGTAAGTTCATAAAGGAAAAAAGATCTGAAACTTAAAGATCATTACCACTATCTCAGCGTAATGATCAGAAAAAATAAAACAAGGGTGTCATTATGACAAGACTAACGGAGAAGATAAAACTAAATACCATCGCATGGTTAGCGACAGGAAGAAGGCAAAATAATGTTACAACTAAATAGATTTAAAGGTAAAAAAACAAGGGAACTTAGTTAAAACAGAAGTAAACTAAATATAGTATTAATAAAAAATGTTGCTAGATGTATGACTAGTGCAGTAGTGTCCACGTGTTCCATGGTGTCGGAACTAGCAAGCACTTCAGAGAAGCCACTATGTGCCTCAGAGAAGCCGCAATGTGCTGTGTTGTACGTCTAGGCCTTAGCCATGTTTGAGGAAGATCAATCAGATGGGCACAATTATCTTTCCTATCAAATCAGAATCAAACTTTTCTAAATAATCATAAATAACCAATCTTTCATTAAATCGTATAACTATAAGTGTGAGATACCTCAATTCTATATTGGCATCAGTTTTGTCAGAGCTGCAGTGGCTTGTGCAATCCTTTCAAGGTTATGGGATGGACTAGGTCTTTCAAAGAAAATTTATCTTCCATTTAATCATACAACCATAAGTGTGAGATACATCAAATTCCAAACTGGCTTCAGTTTTATCAGAGCTGCAGTGGCTTGTGCAATCCTTTCATGGTTATGGAATCGACTAGTTCTTTCTATTAAATCAAAGACAATTTATCTTCTATTGAATCAAACAACCATAAATGTGAGATACAACATTATTCTATTGTCCTCCATTTTCCCATGCATATGGCGCACCACATCTCAGCACTGAGATGTAATATGGCATATGTTGTAACACCATCAGACAGTAAAACACCTTTTTATATCTGCATGACATGTGCACAATACTATATCAACCATGGCTGATAATTTAACTATTACTAGACAGTGTAACCAGTCACTCTGTGCACAGGCACTCGTTTCATGCAATGTGAGCCACTCATACCCTATATAGTGTAAAGGATATGACTGACTCACATTGCATGAAACGAGTGCCTGTGACTCTGTGCCCTCAATATGATATTGTATTTTTGCCTGATCAGCACCAGCACAGCTCAGATATCTGCATTTACAGCCTCAGTACTGTTTAGTGTAATTTATTCTAACATCCTTCTTATGTCGGCGGAGCAGCATAGCGGAGGGCTGGGGTATGATCAATTACTGACTGGGTATGACACGAGACCGAGCCAAGCCTGTACCCTCTTCTAACAGATGGGATTTTTACAATTACACAATATGCAATACTGAGAGCTGTGTGGCGCACCATTGTACAAACAGCACAGCCCACAGACAACATATTGTTTGCGAAGCATTTTGTAAAATTACCCACAGTCGCATTTGTCAACAATGTATTTGGTGGGTGGGATAAAAAGTTTTCGATCGAACGCTTCTGGATCCATTAATATTAGTTTCCATTGATGTTTCACGGTTGTCTTCATTTAAGGTAATATCAAACAATATTTCTGTACCTGATTTAACTCATACCGCATGATCGAGTTAATAATATTGCCATTTATTTATGGCGACATGAGTCGTCTGCTTCTTTCAGTTTACACCGCTGCTTACGTCATTTATTTATTTCCGGTACAACTATGTTCTGAAAGGGACGGGAAGTTTCGCCTTGCTGGAATCACCTATGTTTGGGGTATAATGTAGAGATAGTCTGAAGTTTGAAAGGCTTTAAATCGTACGTCTGTCTACAGCACGGACACAGATAAGTCTATCTATACGCAAGCGTTCCGATGATCAGCGTATTCCTCCGACGCACTTCTTTACTACAATACGGCTATCAAATACAAGAACAACAACAGTAAATACCAAGCGGACTAAGGCAGTCCTATTACTTCAAAGTAGCAGCGTATTCAAAAAATCACTTTAACAATATAAAAATACCGATTCTTTTAAGCATTAACACATATTTCCAAGTTACTCCAATTATTAATAATAAAAAATGAGTTTGTTGGTGCTTTTAGCGGTTTGGGGTGATTCGAGGGACCCCTATACCAGTGTAAGCCAGCGGCGTACTTCGCAGGCTAATTAGAACGAATCGAGTACACCAGAAAAACGAAAGTAAAGAATGTTGACCACAAATAAAAAAAAAACTTTGATTATTTCACGCCGGAAAAGCGATTGTCGGCGGCGCAGAACTGCTTGCCCATCATAGTTGATTGGTGATAAGGTGACTGGTAGATGTGAATAAAATGCCAACCAGAATGCAAACAGTTTCTGCCAACCCTACAAGACGATTGATTGGCATTCTGTTTGGTTAAGTAGATCTAGTGTTTGCAGAATGTTTGGCAGTTTGGTTGGCATTCTCTTTACATCTGCCAGTCACCTTGTGGTTAGGAAAACAACAATAAAACTTTAGGATGACTGTCCTAAGTTGCTTTTTTGCAGGACTGTAGTTTAAATGGTTTCTGTAAGGTGCACTTGATAATATTGACATGTTCACTGAGTAATTTTCTAGACAAAATAAGATGAACAAACTGGTGTTTCAACTTCAGTTGTTTTGTTTTTGTATTCTTGCACAAGTCAAAGAGCTGAGTGATTTTCTAATTAGAAAGAAAACAAACTGTTTCTCTGGTTTCCTTGCTATCTGTACATGTGTACTTCCTGTTGTCCAGCGTTTTAAGCAAGAACCCTGGACAAGAACAAGTAGACTGACATTTTGGGAGACCAGTTGTGAGTTAAAAAGATATTGAACAACCACTGGATCTCAGGAGTACCGATACTGAAAGGACACATCAGGTTACTGAGCAGGTTAAAATTCTGTTTGGTAAATACTGAAACCACTGTAAAAATTATCTGGAGCTCTGCTAACATCCTTCTTATGTCGGCCGAGCAGTTTATTTAAGTTACCGACATGTTAGTCATCATTGATTAAACTACACTGTGATCGCGGACTTGGGACCGCGTTGGTTCAGCCATGCACATCTCGGAGACAAGTAGTCACCAACCCCCCATGACAAACCAACGACCCTTAACCGGTTTACAGGCGCCCAACCCTCGGGTCACCACAACGTGTTTATTATAATAACCCTGCAATCTTTGAAGGACACATAATTATGTTAGTATTTTCAAATCAGCAATGAGTAACTTTAATCAAAGGCATGAAGGACTATTATCCCGCTATCTTAAATGGAAAATATGCATTTCATATTTTACTCACTTCTGCGTCTATGATCATATTTCCGACATTAGTACCCCTCTGTCTGGAAGATGTAAATACAAAAACATTTCCATTCCATTTGATTCAAAATAATATTATTTACCGAATTTCACTATTTGTGGATTAATGTAACCTTATATTAATTAAACGCAGCCCTTATCATAGCGGAGGGCTGGGGTATGATCAATTACTGACTGGGTATGACACGAGACCGCGCCAAGCCTGTACCCTCTTCTAACAGATGGGATTTTTACAATTACACAATATGCAACACTGAGAGCTGTGTGACGCACCATTGTACAAACAGCACAGCCCACAGACAACATATTGTTTGCGAAGTATTTTGTAAAATTACCCAAAATCGCATTTGTCAACAATGTATTTGGTGGGTGGGATAAAAAGTTTTCCGATCGAAAGCTTCTGGATCCATTAATATAAGTTTCCATTGATGTTTCACGGTTGTCTTCATTTAAGGTAATATCAAACAATATTTCTGTACCTGATTTAACTCATACCACATGAAAGAGTTAATAATATTGCCATTTATTTATGGCGACATGAGTCGTCTGCTTCTTTCAGTTTACACCGCTGCTTTGAAACAGCTTTTTACCATTTTCTCAGCTAATTATGCAAACTCAACAGTCTCCAAACTCACAGCAAAGTCACGTTATTTATTTTTCTTCACTAAACTACCACAAAACATGACTTCGATGCACTAATCATTATGTAATATAGAAACATATATTTCAAAGGGAAAAAATCCAGGTCCTCCACAGTGGCATTAAATAAAATCTCTTTCATTTTTTGTTTCTAATGCCCATGAAAGTTGATATTGATGTCAATGATTTTTCTTTACTTTCGTTTTAATGGTGCCAAAGCGTGGCCAGTATTTTATAATCACTATTAATGAAATTATTAGTGTCATTCTTGCATTAAAATTTACCTTTCTGTTTGTAATGCCCATTTCAGAGATATTTAATGGCAATGATTTCAGATTTAAGTTTTTAATAGTTAGATTTCTTTTTTAAAGGGCATTAAAATAATTGATAGCCATTATTTCCCAGATTTATGGGTATTAAAATGTATCCTTCTGTATAATGCCCATTAATATGAAACATTGATGGCAATGAGTTTATGTTAATGGTTCTATTTTCAAAACATAATATTTTGATTGGCATGAAAATAATTGATACCCATTAGTTAAATGTCCTTTGTCTATGAGGCCATTAGTTACCTTTTAGGTCAGCATATAATGGGCATTAGTTTCACAGATTCTGTCTTTATAATGGCCATGAAATAAGATAGGACACAATTTAATGGCCCTGTTTATATCTTAATGGGTATGAAATTAATCAATGCCCATGAATTGATTTCCCTTTTATTTTGTGGCCATTAGTTACCCTTTGGTTCAGTAAGTAATGGGCATTACTTACGGGTTTTTGCCATTGTAATGGCCATGAAAAAAGAATAAACAAGGATTAATGGCCCCATTAATTTTCAGTTCATGATATGGTATATAATTAAGAGCCATTTCATGCTTTTTTCATTGGATGGTTTTCAAGTAAATGACCATGATCATGTTTTTTAATTGGTTTTTAATGGGTTCGCATGCATACCATTAATTTTTGTAAACAAGGATTAATGCCTTGATTTAATGGTTTTGAGCGAATACATGGGATTTTCATGGGATTTTAATGGGATTTGAATGGCCATCTTCTACAGTAGTGATGTGTCCCAAGCACAAACTCAGATTAGCCTGAACATCTGCCCATTCTGATCAGAGTCTTGGTTGTGCGCTTACAAGGAAGTTAAGGTCTAAGTTACCTCTATACCAACCGCTAAGACTGGTCAGACTGGCTGGATACCTAGACTGATCTGAGTCTTCGCTTGGCGCACTTGGTACTTTGTTTGTCGTGTCATGTTGCGGCTCGATATTATAATCAAAACAAACGACACACCCCTTATATTGGAAATGCAACAGTCCGATCTTTGAACTAGAGGAGCCCATATTGCTGTACCGGCTAACCGCATGTTTGCTTTTGAATTGATGATTTTTGTCAGAGAAATCCACATGGTCCATGATTGAATCAACATGAAAATAAAATAATGTGTGTTTTTGTCCCCAATGTGGACAAAAGTCGCAATCAGTGAGTGCATGGACGAGTTTACGGACGAAAATAAAATCTCTGATATTTAGAACCATCGGCGTTGATGATTTGCAGTTCTGTTAAAGCTTTTGTTTGCCCATTGTTTTTTTCTTTAGAAAGTTAGCAAGACCCAACGTACGGAACCATAAGAGGCACATAACCTCGGTTAATGTTGGTTTGCTAGCACAGTGTACAGTTTTGCCGGATAAATATGAGCCGAGACACGAAAAAATAGACAAAGTGGCGTGTGCGCCCAGCGAAGATTCAAATTAGTCTTGGCAGCTGCCCAATCTGATTAGTAGTAGGGATAGCTAAGGGCCGAAGGTAGTCCCATGCGAACAGGGAAAACTCTGATGGGACTGGGCGGATGCCCAGGCTGATCTGAGTCTTTGCTGGGCGCATATGCCAATTTGTTAGTTTTGTCGTGTCGCGGCTCATATGCTGACGTCACAGCCGACGTTCAGCGACTGCAATCACCAGTCGCCATCCTGGCACCACTTTCTCAAGCTCCTGGATACACTGGATGCGGAATAACTGGTCTAGTTCAAAGGGTTTTTTCCCCCACGTTTGGAGTAAAGATAAAAAGAGAAATAATGCTGAGCAATTTATGAGGCTGTAAACGATTCTATCATATTGTGATGCACTCTTCTTTTACTGAGACGTCATGAATAAAAGTGATAATTTGACGTTTTTATGCAAATACAAGAGCTCAGATAACACAATTTCTGTCTCTTATTTGTTTTGCTGTCCGATAAAAGTTTGAAAAGTGTGCTATTTCGTTTTCTTCGTAATCGGAATGCATAATTATTATTGAGAAAACAAAATTGTATATGTCATTTGGATCATACAAGATCTAAATTTGCAGTTTTCAATTAAAACTGATTATTTAATTCTTGCTGTTTATCTTTATGACATGTATGTTTAGAATTTGCTTCGCAGTTAGTTTCGCAAAACCCATTTTGCAAATACAACTGCTATGGCGCGCAAGCATCTCGTAGCCGTGAGACCTGCACTGGTGTTGAAAAAAATGCTTTGTTGTTTCGAAATATCGCAGTCGATATATTTTTTCGAGAGCAAATCATTGTTTCACGCAATTCTGCCTAACCTGTTCATTTTCCATATTGAGAGAATGTATCATTTCAGCTTCAGACAAAACTGGCTTTTCAGTTGTAAGGCTGATTTAGTCTGTATAAACATCCGTATCGACCTTGTTATGGCAGTGTACTGATGTATTCGATTTTTATTGTGAAGTTAAGTACAATTGTCTTATTTTATTTCCATAACGAAACAAGATTGCGTAGGCAAACGTCAAATAAAGTATGCTCGTATATAAACAGGAAGTTGCATACTTTGTATCTAACGCAGACAATTATCCAGTTTCATACAAATGATAGTGACTAATTGTCTGCCATAGACTTACAATATCTTTCTGTTCTTTGGTCTCAATTCCAATGCAAAGATTAACAATCTGATAGCATGGTATGAGAATTGTTAAGTTATTTTAAGGCATTTTCGATTTCACTTATAAATAGTATTGGGGCAGGTAGGTCTGAGGAAACAGTGCAGACCCAGATCAGACTGCTCCTAGGAGCAGTCTGATCAGGGCCTACACTATCATTCCGTTTGCATCATTTGGAGTCAGTACTATATTGTAAAACCAAACTGTCCCATTTTAGGACAATAATAATAATCTTAGGTGGCCTAATTTTAGAAGTTTTACGGTATTCCAAAGCTTCAGCCACTGTAAAAGCAGCAGATCCACATTGAAGTATTGGCTTAAATATATTTAAAACGGTATTACATTTTCATCGAAAGTGGCAGATGTCAACCAATGGATTTCTCTGTAAATGGCAATTGTATCAACCGCTTGCTTTTTTACTATTTCTAATGTCTGAAATCAACATTTAAATATATTTTGTTTGCCGCCTGACCATTCTGGTCCACCTAACGGCTTCCGATTGCACTAAGCCCTAAACTTTGTTTCGTCATATTTTATGACGATTTTATATGTATTCTGGTGGCTCAATGAATAAGAAGGCTCCTTCCTAACTCTAGCTTTCCAGTCACTGGAATTATAGTTATTCACTTTGCTTTCTGTTTCGGTTTGTTGTTTGATTTGGAAAACAGATACTAACAGAGGTCCTATATGCATTTTTTTAGTTTTATTTGGCTTTTGAAGTTTCTTCTATTGATGCAGGAACCTGGACAGAAGAAAATGATGAGATTTATGTGCATAAATCTAATTTTGACTCCCAATAGTTGTATAACTGAGCGTTCCAAGGCAGTTCTTCTACTTACGTTCCTTTTCGTTAGACTGAGTGTTTGTTGTCGAAAATGTGCTGTAAAATTTTGTCGTGTGACAAGTGTAGTATCTTTTCATCTTTCAGTGTGTCTTGTTGTGGTTATTGTGTCGGCCTGTTCTTAGTACCTTCCAGTCTATGTTTGTTATCGTCACCAATACATACATTTTAAAAGCCTCCTTCAGTAAAACGGAACTTCCGTAGAGAATAACATGTTAGCGGGTGCCATACTGTGGTCTAGCGTAATGGTTGCTAACATGTAAGACTCTGCGAATTGCAATCTAGCGTTATGGCTGCTAACATGTAATTCTCTACGAATTACAGTCTAGCGTTTTGGGTGCTAACATGTATCTCTCTACGAAGTTCAGATTTACTGAAGGCTATGATCTGAAATATTGAAATAGAATGGAATTATGCATTGCTTAGTTCTTCCCTTCTTTAAAAAATCATTTTTAACGCAGCACTTTAAAAGAAATAATACAGGCGTTTATTGTATAAGCAGGCAAAACCTTTTAGTCCCGACACGTTCGCGTCCTGAGTAAATGGTTTGAGAAAACAATTTATTATTTTCAAACATGTAGTTCTGCCATTTAATGCTAGAATCGAAACTGTTAGCCCTAACCATAGTGTGGTTACTTGTCGCTGTTTAATGGTTTGTTACAATAGAGATATCTTATTCGCGCTCCACGCTGATGATATGATATTCTAACACGGTGATATAGTTTGCATTATGTTACACTGCTGAAGCTATTTGTTGCAAAATAGGCACCGAAAACTTATCTTTCGGGGAAAACAAACAGCCAAAAATTAAAATTGGTTCCATACAAAATTTGCATTCATGTGCTGAGATTTTAAATAGAAATTAGAATTGAAGAGCAGAGAACACTTTCAAAAGAGGGAACATGGGCCGATTTGAAATTTTGATGTATTCTCTATCAAACAGAAGAAAGAAATTGCTGTTCACCCTCGAATTGACATGTTTTGACATTTAACAGCAAATATAATATTCAATGTTTTTGTTGTTGTTGTTATGATGAACATAGTATGTTTTATACCAACTTGAACATTGATTTGACAAAAACGACAGGCTATTTTGAGTTAATGTGATAACTGTTCCTTTATATGTTTGTTAACTTACTGTTAAAATATACAATGGCATATCTATAGGCAGTCACTATGCAACAGACACACCTCTCTATGGATGATCCCCATTGTAGTTTACTGTATATCTTACTTGTCTATAGAAGTCACGTCCATAAAAAACGAAACAATTCAATTCAATTCAATTCAGTTCAATTTATTTATTTGGGCTCAAACGAAATACGTTTTTTGCCCTAAACATAGGCGGTTATATACAATACATGTGAGAAGAGCATGTTACATATAAAGATATGCGACAAAGTCAACACAGTTAGAAATGAAGGTAAATAAACCAGCTGTAATACCGTAATCTATAATCCATTCATGCCATCACGTAACAATTTGTGTATTCCTTCAAACCTATCAGGTGTAACGGAACACATAGAAAGTCATTAAATGCACGTGCCTCGCTCGCGTGTCATTCACAAATATATAAGTGGGGCATGAACGGACTATGATTACTACAAAATGGTATCATTTGTGGATTAAATTATGCTTTAACAGGTATGTAAAGTAAACTTTGTGATTTGTACATGCTCTAACACAGAATTCTACCATCTCTCCGTTATATCGTCATTTTTCGTATTGTCATACATCACATCATACCCCGGCGGACACATGACGTCGTACTGACGTCGCTGCGACGTTTTCGCGTCGCAACGACGTCAGCACGAGGTGTCATGCTTCCGATGGATAGCAAATACATTCTCTTTATCATTTGTAATAACGCATAAACTAAACACTATCACGCTTCTCCTTCGCAAGATAAATATATTTAGCTAATTTGGAGAGTAAACCTGATTGTTTAGACGAAATTAAGTTTTTAAACTTTTGGTACGATGGCCACGCACAATAATATCTGGGTAAACATTGCAATCTTATATCACGATAAAAAAGGACAGACCAAAGCAAAATGGTACTCATTTTCTACTGTTGACATATTACACCTAGTACATAATCGGTCTTGTCTGTCTATATTTCTATACCGTCCTTCTTCTATATTTAACTTATGTGCGGAGCAACGAAAACGCGATAGCACAGTCAAGTGCTTTAAGTTTGAAACACAAGAAAGATACTTTTCTAATTCAAATACATGTTTGTATGTACTATATGAGTTTAACTTTACCGAATTTTGCATATCCGAAAACCAGCCCTGTAAAAACTGATCATGCACTCGTTCGATTACTCTGTCAAGTTGAATTTTAGAAACATCCTGGTTATTCCATAAATACTGAAACCCCAAATCGGATGGAAGTTTTTTTACCTGGCTAGCCCAGTTATTATTGCAATTATCTATTTCTATTTCAGATTGTAATAATTTAAATTTTAATGAATCTGGAGACTTCACAATACCATACCAATACTTCAAAATTTTAATCTTTCGTAATACGCTTAAGGAAACCCTTCCTAGTTCTCCGTATACTGCAGCTGTGCATGTTTGTACTTTAACCCCAAGAATCTGTTTCAAAAATTTCAAATAAACACGTTCAACATCTGGTCCAGAATGAAACCCCCATATTTCTGCCCCATAATTTAATATTGGTAAAATCATTGCATCAAACAATTTAAGTTTCTCTGTCACCGCTAAAGACATTATACTAAATAGATTATTTAGTGAAAATAATGCTTTCATACCCTGTTTAGCTAAAACCTTTTGAGTTTGATAAAATTTGCCATTAAACGAGACAGTTACGCCTAGGTATGTGAATTTCGATACACACTTTAGTAATGTTTTATCGTAGTATAGTTCAATAGTTTCAGGACGAGTACCCCCTTTGAAAACCATTACAACTGTTTTGCCCGTATTTACAGTAATACCCCATTTATTACAGTATGTATGCATTTTATTAAGCAAAATTTGCAGACCAGTCTTGGACCTTGAGAATATAACCGTGTCATCTGCAAATAATAAGATAAACATCTGTATTTCGTTTATAGATATAAGATCAGCTGAATCCTCATATAAATATCGTGACATATCATTTATAAAGAAAATAAACAATAGTGGGGAAAGAGGTTCGCCTTGTTTTACACCCATATAGCTATCAAAATACTGAGTATAAGACCCATTTACTTTCACACATGACTTTACTTTTTCGTAAATTGTTTGTAACATATTTATCATTTTTGAGGAAGCGCCACATAAGAGTAGTTTATACCATATGCCGTTACGATAAACTTGGTCGAAGGCTTTTTGAAAATCCACAAAAGCGCAGTAAAGTTTTTGCTTATTATTTAAGACTTTATTGATAATACTTTGCAAAATAAAAACACAATCGATCGTGCTTCTTTGTTTCCTAAATCCAAATTGTACATCAGTTAATAAATTGTTATCCTCGGCCCATTTACGTAATCGAGTATCGAGTAAAATGGAAAATATTTTAGAAAATATGCTTGTCAGTGTGATTCCTCTATAATTGTTCACCTCATTTAAATTACCCTTTTTAGGGACTGGAACTATGATTCCTCTAGACCAGGAGTCAGGGTATATACAGTTTTCGTACATATGATTGAAGAGTTTGCATAAAAATAGGTGCTAATATATCTCCGTCATCGATAAAAATCTCGGGCGATAACGAATCAACACCGGCACTCTTTCCCCGCTTTAAGGAATGTATAGCAGCTAAGACCTCTGTGCATGTGAAAGCACAATCAAGTTGTTCTATCACATTACCGGGAATATCACCAGAGATGTGGGTTTCGGTTTCCTCGTTCTGGAATTGTTGATCAGAGGCAAATAACGACTTAAAATGTGTAAAAAAAAATCATCCGCCGTAATATTTGATTGAATATTATAATTTCCTTTCATTTTACGTATTTCACTCCAGAATTTTTTTGGCTGCGATTTGGCTAAATTATGCATCGTATTTCTTTGTTTTTGCTTAAATTTATTCCTAGCCCACCGTTTTACTTTACAATAATTACTCCTTTTTTCAACAACTGCCTTGCGCGTATCACGTGACCGATATTTTCTGTTAACCTTATTCGCTGACTTCAGTTCCCGCCTTGCGGCTTCGCATTCCTCCGTGTACCACGGATTTTAAACTTACGCTCTGTTTCAGAGAAACTACGACGCTTTGTTGATTTTATCGTACCGAATACACTAAATGAAGCATTATACAGTGTATCTGCAAAAGTATCTATGCCTTGATTAATATCAATACTTGATTCAATTATTTCGTTAACAATTATGTTCAAATTTTCGGCTTGCGAATTTAGCACATTTTTGAATTCATTAGTTTTTCCACTATCCCATATTAGTTTTTCGACCTTGATATAATTCGCCTCTGGAAGGGGATGGTAATAATCCACACCATTATTTAGTTGAATAGACGCATGTGCAGAACACGAATAAACATCATGAACGATAAAATTCTTAATTAAGGGAAACAGATCGTGTGACATTAATACATAGTCGATCATGCTTTGGCCATTTGCCGACATAAACGTGAAATGGCCATGGCCTGCATCGTCTCCCATACGTCCGTTTACGATTTTTATCTCTGTACTTGTACATATATCGAGCAACTTCGTGCCAGATGAATTGCAAATTTTGTCCATAGAAAATCTTTCCGGGACCTCGAAGCTGTTAATACTCGTGTCGGAGCAGTCTACCGTATGAATATATTTATCGAATGTATGACTGTCGTAAATAATATCTGGCCGCATACCGCATCTTGCATTTAAATCTCCCATTATTGAAATTTTACCAACAGACGCATATTTACGGATTCCGTTTTCTAATAATTCAAAATAGCCAACATTATGCTGTTTATAGTATGCAGAATCCTGGGGCGGTATATATGCAAAACAAAAACAGATGTCAGATTCTAAATGAAAAAAATTCTTACAAAGCTTGACCCATATGATCCCAGAATCATCTTTTTCTAAAATTTGAATTCCGTCTTTTATTTCTGCACGTATAAAAAGGCAAACACCGCCATGACCACGCTTACCTCTACCATGCATACTCTCTCTCCTAGGCACATCGATACATTCATACCCCCTTAAATGAAATGAGTCACCTGCTCTTTGCCAGGTCTCACTGAAAAACAGAATGTCACACTCGGACACTAAATTT
Source organism: Ctena decussata (assembly GCA_963989385.1). NCBI lineage: Eukaryota > Metazoa > Mollusca > Bivalvia > Lucinida > Lucinidae > Ctena > Ctena decussata. The sequence continues at coordinate 37,766,831 of OZ022504.1, read as the reverse complement.
ACAAAATCTTCGTCATCAATGCAATTTTTCAGTCCTTCGACATTCCACGAAATAATTGTCAATTTACGCCCTTCTCCACTGTCCTAAGCAGAATTACCTGGACCTTCCGGCTCAAAAAGTTTGTTGTTGATGTAGAGTTTATCACGCACTAAAGCAGCCTTCTTTCCCTCCCTGCGCGCTTTTACCATTTCAGGGATTAAGGCTTTTCTACGCTCTTGAACAATTGGTGGAAACTGCTCAAATACGGCATAAGGAGACCCTCTTAGATTCATAGTTTGCAACGCACTCTTAACTAACATCGTTGAAGCTGTGTCTTTAAATTTTACAACGATGTTACGAGTTTTATTTGGATTAAAGGCTCCCATACGATGAGCCCTATCAATCAAAATGCGCTCCCTTGGGTTACTTATATGAAGTACATGTTCACAAAAGTCGATCACCTTGCCAACACAATCTTCACTTGCCACAGCTTGAGCATACGATCGGGGTGACCGAGGCTGTTCAGCATTTCCACTACCAACTGGCTGATTATTTGGTCCCGAAGTCTCCATACGCTCACCCCCGACGTTGCCCACACTCGCCGTATCAGGACCCCCACTTGCCATATTAGCACCTTGAGCGAAGCCTGAGAAAGTTTGCATAGGATTCGAGGTCTCTGGGATACCAAGGAATACTAGATTGTCACGCATTGACCTACACTTTAGGTCTATTATGTCATCCGCAAGCCCAACATTACTTTTCCGCAAATTCTCGTTTTCCTTCGCCAAACTTTTGAGCTCGTCCTGTACCTTTGACGTGTCTCGCTTGTTATCCTTCATTGCTTTATCAACTGCGTCATACTGGCCACTCATAAATTCTTGGCTTTTTTCGATTGTAGCTATTTTAGAGTTTGTTATTTCTATCATTTTTTTGTTATCAGCAACAGCAACCTCGATAACACCCAATCTTGAAATTATACTAGCTTGTTGCGCCTCAATAGCATCAAGTTTCCCCACTTTTGAGATTATTTAGTCTATTTTAGAGTTATAGTCTGCCTGCTGTGCCATAGAACCCGGAAAAAAGTTACTTGCAGGGACAGACGGTCCATGGGAACGGAAAGCTAGGGAAAGGTGCGGATACTGTAGGCCTACTCACATTGCTACTCGCAACCTCTTGAGATGCTTGAGATCCCGATGATCCTTTTTTCATTTCGACCGAGCTCACGTTTGCACTAGCCGCCATTTTGGATGTTAGTCCTTTAGAAGCACTATTGTCTTTTGTTTTGCGTCTCTGTCTCTTTTTAACAGGTTTAACCGGGATATCCTGTTCCGACATAGATGCCACAAACCTTTAAGCTAATAACTAACGTTCATTCTAAATATATAGAGATCCAAAAACCACATAAATTGTCCAAATTTTATGAGCACCACAATCACTAGCCTAACTAACCGCCTGATCACGTGACCACCCCAAAGCCTATTGTATGCCCTCCGAAGTGTGACTATTGCCGAGCGGTCACAGGCTACAAAAAGTGACGCGTATGATAGATATTCATATTAAATATCTTGGTCTTACATGGCCAGCAATGTCCCATGCAAACATATGCTTTAATCTGCCTTAGAAAAAATGTTATGAAAATGTGTCTCTAATCCTGTCATAAGTCCTATTCCACCTTTAGTATGAATAAAAGGCAACAAGGCATGCAATACCCGTCGTTTGAAATATGACACAAATTGCGGCCCATTATTCAATTTCAGTGGATGCATCTGATTTACTTGAATGATCAAAATAGAAAATACATTAATTTATTAGTTATAGTTATAGTATGTTAATCGCGAGGTAAGTTATTTCTGAAAAAGCGGCGGAAGTAACTGACAGTGATTGACATTCTATAACTAGCTTGTAGCATGACCCGCCCAGTCTCAGGTATATAAAACAAAATCGTGACATAGTAATCATTTTTGACAGTCATGACAGGCGAAGGAAACACACCCACCCCAAATCAGCACCAATCGAATTGATCAATGTATTTTTGCCTTTCACAATAACCTTGACACATTTTTAAGCTAGACGCTGGACTCTTTGGTCATTATGAAATTAGGAAATGAATAGAAAGGGTTCTTAACTCCTGGACCCTTCAGTGATTATAAAACTAGGATGTGAATAGAAATGATTATTAAATGCAAGATAAGAAAAAATTCACATTAATAATTAAGAGAAATAAAAATCATATTTAATGTGAATGGGAACACTTCCATTTCATTTTCACTTAAAGGAAAGACTTTGCTCCATAGGAGAGAATTCCAGAAGCAAATGCTTCCCGTTGATAGTTTGTCGCATTTTGGAAGGGCTTCATTGTCCAAGGAAGCGACCAACACGTAACAAAAATTGTTCCCCTTTGTAAGAAATGTAAAGATACGACAGTGTACCCATACGTCGGAAGCTTGCAAAGCAATATATTTGGTTTAGGTCGATTCATGTTTGTTAACAGTATTTCAGTCATATCAGGACGACGGGTGAGTGATAATGAAAGGCTGTGTGCAATGGACCCCGTTTATAATTGAAAAGATTCCTGCCTCCAGCGGGGCTCGAACCTGGGACCACTTGAAATAAAACCCCTTGAAAGTCTCTAAATTTTATCAAAATAGCCTTTTCTTCTCGCGAATTCTTTTTTCGCCATAATCTGGTCGTAGACATTGAATTATTTCCCTTGGTTATGTCGTAAAATGGAGCAATTTAACGGGACTGTGCCGGTCGCATCAAAGGGACAATGACACTCTGCCTAGCAGTCTCATCTGGGCGACAATGGCACCGACTTTGACATGTAACATCATTGACTTTCGTATCAACAATGCGTTTTGTCATTACAATAATGTTAATTTTGAATGCCATAAATTTCCATTTTAAAGGGTCATATGATAAATAGAATCTTACACTCGTAGTCATTTCATATAAGAGTTATGAAACTCGCCGAAAGCTTCTTTCATAAAGTTCAAATGAAATCACCACTTGTTTTGAAAAGTGTTTTTTTTCCGTTTTCTTCGTAAACAGAACGCATATTTAAAATATTTTAGAAAACAAAATTGTTTGTCATCTTGATCATATTCTAAGATTTCGGTAACTGTTATTTCTGTTTCTTTTAATTCTTGCTGTATATCTTCATGACATGCATTTTTAGAGTTTGCTTAGCAGTTTTTTCGCAAAACCATTTCTTCAAATACAACTGCTATGGTGCGCAAGCATCTCGTAGCCTTGAGCCCTGAGCTGGTGTTGAAAAAAATGCTTGATTTTTTCGAAATATTGCGATCGAGATATTTTACGAGAGCACTCCATTGTTTGCATGACATTCCCCTTCATCCGTTCAATTGCAACATGGAAAGAACATATCATTTCTGCTTCACACAAAACTGGCTATTCAGTTGTTCTTTATTCGCAGCGCAGCCGCGTATAATTTCAGTATTGCTCCACATTTCACAAGATTTCTTTTGTCAAATAACGCGTATGTCAAAATTTAGCCTATAATATCAAAGATCAATGACTATCTAATCTTCTCTTATTCCCCGTCGTACTGCACTGCGTGAATAGGTATACTAGAACTCTGTCAGGTGTCAATTCAGAATGTTTCTGTTGTTTGTAAAGGGGAGGGGGTATGAATAAGGTGGGTTTTCTGCATCCTACCAAAGTTTTATTTTTTTTTAATGATGGTATACTCCAGTGTGTCTAGTTTATTGAACCATATGTGACTTTGGTCGGAAAGCCCTAGTTACTGCGCTATGGGTCCACAGAAGTGGGTGGGGTAATTCAACATGGTTTTAGTTGGTCTTGTAAAAATGTTTCATTTGGTAGAATAGTATAACAGACAGACAGTGTTTGATAAAATGATTAACAGAACATCTAAAATGTATTTGCATATCATTTTATTTGGTTTAATTTGAACATATGTTGTCAAAAAAGACTTCCTGTGGCATTCAGCATTTTTTTTATATTTTTGTCCTCTATTTTCAATATTTCTTGGCATCATTGCTAAAAAAACTGACCAGTAATCATCAAACTCATGTCAAGGAAGCACATTGACCAATACCATTGGATGATGTGACCAGAATTTCACAATGACCTAGTTTTCATGGTTGACTGAACACATAAACTGGCTTAGAAGATGGTTATGTTCAGTTTTATGACCTAGAATTACGAAACTTTGGTCAAATTAATATCTCAACTGCTATATTATGCCCCACAGCCCCGCCACTAAAGGTGAGAGAATACATACTAGCTTCAGGTCACATGATCAACATGGCCACAATGCCCATATATGGTAAAAACCTTTAAAAATCTTCTTCTTAAAAAAACAGTCGACCAATGGCCTTGAGACTTGGTAAGTAGCATCAGGTACTCAAGTTCTTCCAAGATTGTTCAATGATGACCTTGGATTGATCATCACCTTTTTTTACGGCAAGGTCAAATGTTGGAAAACGCTAGAACATAAGATTTCATGGGAAGTTTTGAAGATTTTGGCTTAAAAATTGGTATATACAGTTGACTTAATGACATGGCCACAATGCCCTTGTGTGGTAAAAATCTTTTAAAATCTTATTAAGAACCAGTTGACCAATGGCCTTGAGACTTCGTAAGTAGCATCAGGTACTCGAGTTCTTCCAAGATTGTTCAAATGATGACCTTGAGTTGACCTTGACCTTTTTTACGGCAAGGTCAAATATTGGAAAATGCTAGAACAAGGGAAGTTTGTGAAGATTCTAGCTTAAAAATTGGTATATACAGTTGTCTTAATGAGGTCTTGAAGAATTATGAGTACAAGAGGTCAAGGTCATTCTTTGACCTTTGACCCATGTCTCTCATATTTTGACATTTTCAGACATTTTCTCGAAAGCCAAATGGCCATTAATTATTGTAAACATATTTCATATAGAGCCTCCTGGGGTTAATTGAACAAAAATTTGTTCAACCGGCGGTCCAGGTCACATGACCAACGTGGCCGCCATACCCTTTTATGGTATAAACCTTTAATATTTTTCTTCTCCAGAAACAATATACCTATGGCCTTGAAACTTGGTAAGTAGGATGGAGTACTAGAGTACTACCAAGAGTGTTCATATAATGACCTTGGGTTTACCTTGACCTTTTTTGCGGCATGGTCAAATATGGGAAAATGCTAGAACATATTACTTCATGGTTCTTAAGAAGAAGATTTTTAAATGTTTTCACCATATATGGGTATTGTGGCCATGTCATTAAGTCAACTGTATATATATACCAATTTTAAAGCCAAAATCATCAAAACTTTCCATGAAATCTTACGTTCTAGCATTTTCCAATATTTAACCTTGCCCTAAAAAAAGGTCCAGGTCAATCCAAGGTCATCATTTGAAAAATCTTGGAAGAACTTGAGTACCTGATGCTACTTACTAAGTCTCAAGGCCATTGGTCAACTGGTTTTTAAGAAGAAGATTATTAAAGGTTTATACCATATTTGGGCATTGTGGCCACGTTGATCATGTGACCTGAAGCCAGTATGTATTCTCTTACCTTTAGTGGCGGAGTTGTGGGGCATAATATAGCAGTTGAGATACTAATTTGACCAACGTTTCGTAATTCTAGGTCATAAACTGAATATAACCATCTTCTAAGCAAATTTATGTGTTCAGTCAACCATGAAAACTAGGTCATTGTGAAATTCTGGTCACATCATCCAATGGTACAGGTCAAGGTGCTTCTTTCGGTTGAATGCACACAAACACATTGCATCATTTCGATAACTGTTTTGGAATCAGGTCTCCGATTGACCGCGGTCTATTTTGGAATTCCAAATCGGACAGCTCATCTCGAGCTTGGTCATTGTCGCTACCCAGTGTCAAAATTACTGTTCCGGGTGTCTACCGACATGGCTCACTTGAGTCATGTTCATCAAATTTATTGTCAACTCTTTACCTAGAGACATATTACAAAACACACTTGCATTTAATTTGAGCCGATTATCATTTAAAAAAAAATTCTTGTTCTAGTGTAAGATTGATTTCGCTGGGTAAAAACGTCCGTATCGACTTAGTTATTGCACCCAACATCAATGTACTGACGTATTCGATTTTTATTGTGAAATTAAGTACAACTGTCTTAACGAGATTAGAAACGAGATTGCCTTGGCAAATGTTAAATAAAGTATGCTCATATATAAACAGGAAGTTGCATACTTTGTATCTAACGCAGACAATTATCCAGTAGTGACTAATTGTCTGCCATAGACTTACAATATCCTTCTGTTCTTTGTATCAATTCCAATGCAAAGATTAACAATCTGATAGCATGGCATGAGATTTGTTAAGTTATTTTAAAGCATTATTGATTTCACTTATAAATGCCATAACAAATTAAGTTTTGGGGCAGATAGATCTAAGATATATATAAAATATGCAACAACTGGACAACAATAGACGCACGTGGCTAGCCATATTACCTGTCCTTGTACAACGTCGATCAAAAAGGAATGAATTGATAACTTGCGATTTTACGTCCTTTTCAGCAGTATTGCAGTCATATCAGGACAATGGGAGTGTGATAATAAAAGGCTCTGTGCAATGAAACCCGGTTTACGATTGAGAACGCCTCCGGAAATCGAGCTCGGGACCGCTAGATCAGCAAGCCGGCGCTTCGCCCACGACTGATCAGATACACAGGCTGATCTTTTTATCTCCTTTTCGCAAATCCAATAAGGTATCTTTTCAGACAACGCCAATCATTTATCAGATAAACTGCGAGGATCCACAGACTGACCTGAGTCATGTTTGTTCAAACTTTCAATACGTTTCGCTTTTTTTTCAGTAACGAAATAAAGACCATAGCGTTGTGGTTTGCCTTATACATAGATAGGGATGAAATGGATTCACAGGCGCTATTCGCACATGCTATCTAAGGACATGTACATCCCAACTCCCGATCTTCATGTATGATCATAAGGCCTGTCATCTTCGCAAGCCAAGTGTACTAAGTCCACTTCGTTTCTGACGTAATAAACAAAATAAGATGCAAAGTGGACTTTGCAGCCTTTGCTTGCGAAGTTTACAGCCTCTGTGACCAAATTCACTTTGTATTTATGATCCGAATATCGTCTATATAAACTGAGACGACAGCATGTCCTCATGATCCAAATATTTTCTTTTCGAACGTACAGAATGAACAGGCTTTTGTTTTTCTGCCCATTTCTTACCATTTCAAGTGATAAACAAAAGGGCCACGAGGCCCTGAATTGCTCAACTGAGCAATTGGCAAAGTGGCTTTTAACAGCCACCGGTTTTTTTTTGCAACACCGGTTTTTTGCAAACTTCACTTGTCTTTCTTGTCTTCCTAGACACTTAAAACCACTTAAATACATTAATATAGGTCATAGACATTAATTTCTATATGTTTTGAGTCAAAAAATATTTAGTCTTGGGGTTGAAATAACGACTTGAACTTAAAAATCCCATGGGAATTTTGAAAATCCCATGGGAAAAAAATTTTCCCGTGGGATTTTTTAAAATTCCCATGGGAAAATTTTCCCATATTATCAAATGGGAATATTTTCCCACGGGAAAAATGAGAAAAAATAAAATGTTTGTTTTATGTCTTTAACCCTCATATTAAGTCATAAATATTGTCGAAAAAAAATATCACGGCTTAATTCAAAAGTTTAATTTTTCCCGTGGGATTTTTTTCCCATTTTGCTATGTGGGAAAAAAATCCCATGGGATTTTCCGATTTTCTAAAAATAGTTTATTTATGAAAAAATGTCTACTAAACAAATCAATATACATATATCTGTATTATAATGCTGAAATAATGCCTATATTTTAATATTTATATTTTCCCGTGGGCAATTTTTCCCGTGGAATTTTTTCCCCATTTTAGGAAATGGGAAAAAGTTCCCACGGGGAAAATATGTTGTTTTTTTTTATCTGACACTAATTTGACACCAGTACTGTATAAAAATTATGTCGATGATTATGTTTAAGTGTCATAATAATCCATTTTCGACTAAATAGTTTTTTTAATTTTTTCCCACAGGATTTTTTCCCGCAGGAAATTTTTCCCATGGGAATTTTTCCCGTGGGAAAATCAATTTGGATTTTCCAAATATTGTTTCCATTTGACAAATTTTGTGCAATTGTGTTTTAGAAAGGATTACGTCTAATTTATTATTTTTTATCTTAACTATACCATATTTATCCTATTGACGGTGCCTTATGCATGTAATTAAGATGAGCAAAGTGGACACCGGAAAGAACATGAGGTAAATACTGAAGGCAGAAGTGAAAAATATTATCTAGCAATAGCTGATGAGGTTTAAAACTGAGCTGGGCATTTAAGCATCCTTGAAGACATTTGGCCCAACTGGCTTCCCGTCCGAATCGCCTTGTCAGTGCGGTTCAGATAAGGAGACTCAATATGATTTTATGCCGATTTAACAAATAAAAATGTTAACTATCACAAATGTCAATGAGACTCTTTTTTATCCAGAGCTTTGGTGAGCATTTGCTGCAACCTTCTTTGCATGTATTTGCTATATCTATTGTTGTTGTTTTTTAACAGTACTACGAGCTATCACGTATTAATGTGCGTTAAGATCCTGTGCGTTTGAGGGTTTTCACCTCGTTTGTAGAAATATCTGTACAAGGCGAAAATTTTTACAATTTACCATTTTCTTCTGCTTACTACAGCTCCTATTTCACCCGTTTACAAGAGGACATGATATACAGAATAGTATCCTCATCTGAGTTCTGACATAGTGCCTGGTTTTAAGATGGCTGATTCAATAAGTTGGTTTATATGAAAAGCAATGCAGTTACAGATGTACTTTAAAGAACAGACACGAAGAGTTGTCCAAGACAGTAATCCTGCTTTCTGTGTTGGAGCAATTTGGGGTAATATAATCCGTTTCGAAATATGGTCCTTCGGGAATTAACCAAATATTTGATATTTATGGCAAAATGGGCTACAGGCAAGCCATATTCGAACTAAATGTTAGCATACCATCACGGTCTGTTACGCCAGAAGGTTTTACACACGCTCGACACGGGTGTAGAGCCTTATGCGTCGCCAGGACGGCGAAGGGTGACTTCCGGTTAAAGGGTTATCTACCAGTGTATTTCACTAACAAGGAAACTCTAACAACGTTAGAATTTTTTTAAGTTTATATATATATAATGTAAATTTTATATACAACAATACAATTTACAACTGTCACAATTACAATAATATACAACACAAATCAGTTCATGTCGCTGGCCCAAGTAAGGTGTTTGTTTCAAATCTGTAATCGATTTGCGTACAATACGCAAATAGATTACCGTCTACCGTCTGACGGCTCAGCGCCATGAACTAAAGGAAAATACAAAGAACAAAAAAACGTTAGTTTGAGCTCATACAAAAAAAACAAGGCCTTATGTTGGTAGACTTCACTTTGTCGTTCCCTGGATCATGTCATGGGCCAGTCCATATATCATGAGGAACACCAACTTATAATTACACGTGCACGATTATATACTGGTCGCTCCCTGGATCGTACCAGGGACCAGTCTATATATATTAACACACCTTAGTGGACGAACACTGTCCCACACTTGATGTGACCTTCAGATCTTATCACAGAATCTGGCAAAACTGTGCTAACCACTTCCGCCTACATTTTGTGCTTCCCGCCTCTGCTTAGGAACCATGCACAAACGGCGTTGTAACTGCCTCTACCCGGGTTGATATTAACCTGGAGACGTTTATCGAATCTCCAGGTGAGACGTGGCTCTAAGCCCTAACAGCTGACTGCCGGACTTGATGTGCCGTTCTGGTCTAAACTCAGAATCTGGGCACACAACAATATAACATCCATCAAGAATTAAACAGCCACGTCTAACTTTTCATTAAAAGATAGGCGTATAAATACTATGCATCTCACATTAAAATCATGCAACACGCTTTCCACAATCAAAAGACTCGTGCAGGTATTCACCTTAAAATCATGCAATACGCTGTCCACGAGAGGTATTCACAAACAACCCATGCATAACGTAGCCACAATTTCCGTAAATGTTTTATTACCACAGTTACCCTAAAAACTGTAGCCTTACTGATTGAAAGGATTAAAATAATCTCGACGACATAGTGGACGATTAGATCCATTTCGTAACATAGGTTTCCCCTTAGGGAGAAAAAAACATAACAATGTTTCTTTTCTGAAATAGTACGAAATGCGATCGAATCGTAGGCTATGTCAAAACTGGACAACTAGCTATATACACAACAACGGTGCGATGCATAACGTGGCCAAACTATCTACTCAGGTAGTCCGCCCCCAAATTATCTTGGCCGCGGATAGCAACGATCCTGAATCTGTACGGCTGTAATTTCATGGCCCAACGCATGATTCGGGGATTGAGCACCTTAGCTGTCTGCATATAGGACAAAGGTTTGTGGTCAGTTTCAAGGAGGAATTCTGCCCCATACAGGTATTTACGAAATTTCTCAACACCCCAGATTATACCCAAACATTCCTTTTCAATTACAGAGTAGTTCTTTTCCCGAGGTAACAATTTCTTGCTAGCATAGGCAATCGGCAAACGACCTTCACCTTCCAATTCCTGAAGCAAAATAGCTCCAAGACCAACGTCTGAAGCGTCTGTTCGGAGTACAAACGGGTTACCTTCTTGAAAAACAGGTAAGCGAAGAATTGGACTAGACGTGAGCCTACTCTTCAGGGTTTGAAATGCTCTTTCATGCTGATCTTGCCAATCTTTGATAGAATTAGGTCTATCCCGTTTAGTTAAATCAGTCAGAGGAGAAGCTATGGATGAGAAATTTGGGATAAAACGACGGTAAAACCCAGCTAATCCCAGAAAAGATTTAATTTGTCTTTTCGTACATGGACGAGGAGCATCTCTGATAGCCTGTATCTTGTCCTCTTGTGGTCGTACCGTCTGTCCGACGATATTGTGACCAAGGCACTCGATACTGCCATATCCGATCATGCATTTAGATGGTTTTGCCGTCAATTTGGCCGACCTGAGCCGATCTAACACTTGACGTAATGACGTCACATGATCCTTCCATGTTTCAGTGAATATCCACATGTCATCAACAGAGCTGTCAACATTTGGGAGATTGGACAATATGATTCTCATTAACCTACAAAATGAGGCTCCCGAATTGACCAAACCGAAGGGCATAGTTTTAAACTGGAATAAACCCTTAGGCGTTTCAAATGCCGTCAAAGGTTTAGACCTTTCAGTAAGACTGACTTGCCAATAACCCTTACTCAGGTCCATCTTTGTAAAGAATTTATGTCCCGACATTTTATTGATAACCTCCTCCATATTTGGCATAGGTTCTGCATCGAATTCCGTCACTTTGTTAAGCTTCCGGAAGTCGATACAGAATCTAACTGATCCGTCTTTCTTCGGAACTAGGACAACAGGAGATGAATACGGTGAAATCGACGGCTCGATTACCCCTAAATCTAACATATCCTGTATCTCCGTCTCCATGACGTTACGCGTCTTATACGGGATAGAATAACCTTTCGTCCATATGGGTTCTGACGTGAGTAGTTTGATATCGTGCTGTATCTGATCAGTTCGACCGGGTAAACTTGATAGTACATCCGGGTACTGTTTAATCAACGCTTGAACCTCCATACGTTGTTCTGACGTTAACGTATCTGAAATACTGACGTCATTATAAGTTTCCGGCTCTTTAGCTGTCGGAAAAGCACAATCATCAAGAGAAAATTCATCACTACCATCGTCATCAACCGACTCTGTAGTCTCAGTAGACAATAAACAATGTGACGGCACACTACGACGTTCGACATATTGTTTCAGCATATTAGCATGATATGTACTCACGACACCATTGACGTCGATTTTATAGTCCATTCTATTCACCACTTCTACTACTTCATATGGACCCTTCCACTGCAATAACAGTTTATTACTGTCAGTTGGCAGTAATAACAGTACTTTATCTCCAACGTTAAATTTACGCGACCTAGCGCGTTTGTCATAATAAGCCTTTTGCTTTACTTGTACTTTCCGTAAATTATCATGTGCTAACTTACACGTCTGCTCTAACCGTTCTCTCAACTCAATTACGTACTGGTACGTAGACAGAACCTGCTCATCCTGTACCTCTTCAGACCATAATTCACGTAATATTGCCATAGGGCCTTTAACGTTACGTCCGTATAACAATTCGAACGGAGAAAACCCTAATGACTCCTGCGGAACCTCCCTTATTGCAAACAGTAGTGCTGGGAGATATTTATCCCAGTCTTTTGGACGTTCTGCGCACATCCTACGTAGCATTTGCTTCAACGTCGCGTGAAAACGCTCTACAAGACCGTTACAGATAGGATGATACGGCGTCGTGGTTAACTGCTGGAGTGATAACAGCCTGCTTACTTCTTTCATAACTTCAGCAGTAAACTGACTTCCGCAATCTGTTAACATTTCATCAGGTATGCCAACTCTACTAAACATCTCAACTAACGCTTCGGCTACGCGTTCCGTTTCAATGCCGGGTAACGCTACCGCCTCGGGATATCTCGTCGCATAGTCTATCATTGTTAAAATATAGCGGGATTTCCTGTCAGAACGAGGTTCTATCGGTCCAACTATATCAACAGCGACTCGTTTAAATGGTGTGTCAATCTGTGGCAACTTTCCTAAAGGAACCTTAGTGACACGACCTTTTTGAATAGTCCTTTGACATATGTCACAAGATTTACAAAACCTTGCCACATCACCACAAACTCCAGGCCAAAAGAACTCAGTTAACACCCTATCCATAGTTTTCTTTATGCCCAAATGACCTGACATCAAGGTTTCGTGCGCCAATCTTAACACCTTTTCACGAAAACCTTCAGGGATAATAAGTTGCAAAGTGACCTTGTTTCCCTTAGTAAACTGCCTATACAATAAATCTTTCTTTCGAATAAACTTAGTTTCACCTCGGTTCAATCCACGACTAATAGTCACATTCCCAGATTCCACTCTTTGCCTTATGCCATTCAATTTAGGGTCAACAACTTGGGCCTGCTTCAATGCCTCCTTATCACTAGCAATAATTTCATCAGGTACTTTAAGTTTCCTATAGACCTCTTCACCTTGCTTAGCTTGTGACCTAGTCACTGCCGCCATTGCAAAATGGGACATATCGGGAAGTTTTGACCCGTCAATATTTCCAATAACCAGGTCATACAATGTATCTTCCATGCACAATGCCTCAGTTTTTCCTGTGAAAAATGGACAATCTATGTCAACCATTGCTAAGGGATACCTTTGGGTAGATTCATCAATCAAAGTTACATCAGATTCTCTACCAAGTAACTGATCATTAGAAACCAAGTTTCTACGAACGACACACCCAGTACAACCTGTGTCCCTTAAAACTACAACAGTCTTACCATTAACCGTACCCTGCGCTGTTGGTAATCGCGACCTTAAAAAGTAACAGACACCTTCCCTATCCACGTTATCATTGATTAGTGGACTTTCTTCCTTACTCTTATAGAGACCTTCAATTTCATGAGACCTATTCATTGTAGTTTTACAAAAACTCATTTGATGTCCGCCACCCCGACCACGTCCGCGGGAATAACCCCGACCACGGCCACGATCTGAACTACTACCCTTCGTCTGTACAGTATCGCTCTTACTCTGTGATCTTTGTGTCTCATCTTTCGGTGCATAACTACTCCCCTTATTTCCACTATATCCGCTTGCACTTGCACCTACCTCCGCACTATATGCTTGCTTCCTATCGGGATTCTTAAAACATTTATATGTTAAATGTCCCTTACCACAAGATAGATAGCCGGAGTCCACAAGGTGTTATGTGATTGCAACTTGGCGCTAAAACTAAACGGTTTCTTTTTCACTCTCATGACAGACAGACAGGAAGAGGGACAGACAAAACTTTATTCTCTTAAGACACAGAACATGACATATGAGAAAAACATATTTTACTATAAAGCGAAGGTGTAAAAATTTTAGTAGTAGCGACGACCGGGCATTCTGCACAATATTTTCAGATATCGTAATTTCTACAATAGTTCAGGCGACTATAGAACACGGACAGACTGATACACATTATTGCTAAATATGCTCAATATGAATGAGAACATGTTGTTTTGGTAGCACTAACCAGATTTCCAACTACTATCCTACCGGGCACATGACGTCTAAATGACGTCATTACATTGCATCAACTACCGCATGACGTCATCTCGACGCCATAAGGCCCCATCGACGTCAGTGCAACGTCTATACAACGTCATGTGCTCGCTGGGATTGCTTGTCCCGTATTGCGACAACAGTGAGTACCCGGATGAACCTTGGCACTGGCACAGACTGATCGGCGTATGCCCTGCACAATCCAGGAATCCAAGGAATCCATAACATGAAGTTAATAGCCTGGTCATCCCATGCCGGTGCACTGGTCAGCCCCAGCATCTGGTGCAAGCGTTTCGCTATGTTCAAGTCGACAAAATCATCTTAATGTTCACTCTAGGTTCTATAAAACAAGATGAGTGATTGGTGACAGTTAACGTTTAAAACTATATATAACCAGTGATTGACTGAACTCGCCATTATGCGAATTCTTTCCGACGTTTAGGTAGAAAGATCATGAATAACTCAGTTATTTATTTGTTGAATCAAAACAGAGTTATTGTTCGTGATGAAATCAGTCAACCGTGGAGCGGTCTGCATTAAAAACATACACTAACAATGTATTCCGTAAAGATCCTAAGTTTTCGGGCAGATAGGTCAGTACAAACGGTGGACACCGAGATTTCACTGCTCCTTCGGAACCAGCCTGATCAAGGTCTACACAGTTGCTATTCCAACTGTGCATTAATATAGGCATTACTTTATCATTACTTAATCGATTCCGCCAATTTTCGCTTCCTGCAGAGACTGTCCGTCGTATATTGCTTCCGCCGAGCCTGTACGCTATACTTTGCTTCCTGCAGAAAACTACGGTCTCCGCAGAGACAGAAATGACATCTTTCGGTAAGAAAATTGCTTTAATTTTCTCATATATGTTTATTCTTGCCATCTAGCTATTTCGTTTACCTTATGAAACAAAACCCTTGAAATTTCATCCGACAAAAATGCAGAAGAAGGTCGTATTTTAGACTTACGTGTTAGCATAGCGATATTTTTACCCACAGTATTTAATGAGCTATTCTGTTGAAGTATGCAGTATATTTCTGTGCAAAATATGTAAGCTTAATTCTGTTTTGAGAAGCCGTAGGACTTCACTTCTGAAAGACTGCCAGTTGTTAACAAAAAGAGAAAAACAGATGCTGTGTACGGTTTCCGCCTTTCAACATTTACCTTACGTACGGCGTCCGCTTTGCTCCTGTACTGTTTCCGCCTGAGACATACATGTTAGTTTGTGCTATCCTGTAACTTTATCAGAATGTGTGGCCTGTCCTAGTTCGTTACATAAACGGTGACAACTCCAACATTTTAACAAGGGCTTTAACTCAAAGCAAACTGGCTCAGAATGGCGTATTTGAACAGTTTATTCAAGTTTTTGTAAATTGACTTTGCACAAATACTATACATGTACTCGTATATATCAGATAAATAAATTTTGGCTCCACAGGTGATAAATCAGTAGAATAGCCCTAATTATCAATTATCTGTAAATAGAGGATCTTACATGAGTGCTCATGTATTATTGAATTTATTAAACGAGTTGGGGAAAAAGATAAGATGCGAGGCTATGCCGAGCATCTTATCGGTTTTCCCAACGAGTTAAATAAATTCAATAATACAGGAATAGCCTCGCATCTTATATTTTTCCCCAAATCGTTTAATAAATTCAATAATACAGCACGAATGCAAGATTCTATTTATCATATGACACTAAAATCGCACTTTATTAGCAAATTTTGCACTAAAACGTCACGATTTTGCCATTAGACAACGCGACATTTTATGGACGCCAACGCATAACGCTACGACGTAATTTGCATATTTGATCCACTAGTGGAATATCGTTTTTAATGCATGGCTTTATTACACTCTCATATGCGACGTCATATGATAAAGTCTCTCTCTCTCTCTCTCTCTCTCTCTCGTTCTCTCTCTCTCTAGCTTTGGTATGTATATGCAGGAGCATGCGCATAAATGACTTTTTCTTGTCCTCTTAGAACTGCTTACTGTGTACAGTGTCCTGTGTACAGTTTTCTGCTTACTATATTTAGACCCCTTACTGCACATGCGCAAGACCATACTCACACTGTAGAACGTGTACTTTCTAATGCATATCATGACTATGGTTTTCATTATGCAAACACGTGCACATACTAAATGCCACCTGTATGCTGTCTACTGTTAACTGTCCTACTTTTACTGCCAACTGCATTTGTCCACCTGACTCAGCTTGAGTTCTGTCCTGGCCATTGACTTCTTCTAGGAAGACTTCCGCCCATGACGCTGTGTTCACAGGTTTTGTTTAATAGGTTTTGATTAGACACCTAGCAATGAACTCCTAGGTGGACTGCCTGCAAAGGCTAAGAGCTCCAGCTACCCTCTCTAGTTTTGGTTAGAAACTAGTAACTCTAAGATAGGACACCTTCCAAGGTTGATGAGCTCCATCTGCCCACGTGCAACAGGTATTACTGGACTACCTGGTACCAGTAGCAGATTTTGCCTGACCTGACCATTTTTGTTAGTCTCAATAAAATCTTCTGGTGTGACCAATCATTAGAGCCATCTTCCAAAGGCATATCTGAGTTTGGAGAGTTAAGACAAATTATCCCAAAATTATCATCAAAAATCCCACTTAGCTAGAATTCTTGGTGACTGATACACCGCCATGCTTTTCGGTCATTATTACAGGGGGGGGGGGGGGGGGGAAGGGGAGGGGGGGCATTATGTGACTTCCTGTTGGCTTCCCTATTTGACTAAACTCTTTCAAAAATCTAGTGGAGCAAACTCTTTCCTTCAAGAGTTGACCTTCATTGAGAAGGGAAGCAAACAAGAAAATAGTACAGTTGCTTCCCCTGAAAGTGTACCCATTTGCCCGAAAGTATAATCGCTGAAGAAGAGGCTGGGTTCAGAGCTGGAAGGAGCACCACCGAACAGATCTGCAACCTTAGAATCCTTTGTGAAAAGTGTTTCCAGCATCAGCAAAATCTGCACCATGTCGTCACTGATTTCTAAAAAGCCTTTGACAGGGTTTGGCATGCAGCCCTACGGACTGACATGCGGAAGTACAATATCAGTGCAAATCTAGTTCGCACCATTGAGCGGCTCTACGACAAGGCTGCTGGTGCAGTCCTGATGAATGGCAGCATGGGAGAATAATTCAGAACAACAGTTTTAGTAAGGCAAGGATGTCTTCTGTCACCCACCCTCTTCAACATTTTTCTCGAACGGATCATGTCTGATAATCTGGAAGAACATGACGATTGGTTAGCATAGGCGGCAGAAATATTACCAATCTGCGGTTTGCCGATGATATAGACGCTCTAGCGGAGGAAGAGCAGGAACAAGAAGCCCTAGTTGACAGTATCGACAAAACCTGCACAAGGTATAAGATGGAGATCAGTGCTGAGAAGACCAAACTGATGACAAACAGCGCCAATGGCATCCAGAGGGAGATCAAGGTAAAAGGGCAGAAGCTAGGTATGATAAGAAGCTTCAAATATCTTAGAGCAATTGTCCCAGATGATGGCTCTAAAACGGAGGTTCTCTCAAGGATTGCACAAGCCACTGCAGCTCTAACAAAACTGAAGCCCATTTGGAGAGATAACAACATATCTCTTGGATCAAAGGTGAATCGTGACCTTGACAACAGAGTTAGAGAAAAGAAAGCAGGCCTCTGACATGAGATGCTACCGAAGGTTACTGAACATTTCGTACAAGGACCATATAAACCATGAGGAGGTTCGCAGAAAGATCCAAACAGCCATTGCAGAGTCCGATGAACTCCTGAACCTGGTAAAAAACGGACACTAAGGTGGTTTGGCCACGTCTCACGTCTTCTGGTTTAGCAAAGACGATTCTAATGGGCACAGTGAAAGGAAAAAAGAAGAAGAGGTAGATAGAAAAAGAGGTGGAGAGCCAATATTAAAGAGTGGAAAGGAATGGACTTTGCCAGCTCAACTATGGCAGCTGAAACAGGACAAGGTGGAAAGGGAATGTTTCGAAGTCATCTGTGGTGCACCAATAACCTTGTAAGTTTACGGGATAGAATAGAATAAAATTTGTCCACTGTTTACTAAATGTTTACTGTGCACTGTTTACCACGACATTAACTTGGCGCATACAAAATCAGTGTTGAAGTAAACAGTGCACAGCAGACAGAAAAATGTCGTTTATGGTGTTCAACAGGTAGAACCCGGATAGGTTAAAAAAGAGAAAAAACGAAACGTAATATATACTCCGAAATATACACTATTTAAACCAAAGCAAAGGAGAACAGAG
Organism: Ctena decussata; assembly: GCA_963989385.1. Lineage (NCBI taxonomy): Eukaryota > Metazoa > Mollusca > Bivalvia > Lucinida > Lucinidae > Ctena > Ctena decussata. The sequence continues at coordinate 37,748,370 of OZ022504.1, read as the reverse complement.
TTTGGGGAGGTGTGGGTGAGCTATCGATGGGTGGTATTTATATTTGAACGTGATTATTATGTGTGCCTCTGAAGGTTTACTTGAGTAGCTTAGGGTGCGGCCCCTCTTAAACATGTTAAAAAAAGGTGGGGCTCTTGCAGCAGACCACCTCTGAAAAACAAAGGATTTTTGAACTAAAACCTACTAATAAAATACATTCTTGTGAAAGATGGGTCTTTCGGGTGGCAGACTACCGAAACAAATGTACACAGGTACATCTATGATATTTTCATCTCTCGGCTGCATTTAAACCATGTATGCAACATCAACAAATGGTGTTCTAGTCTCCCTCAGGCTGGTGCATTATAAAATACATAGTTTCCATGAAAATATTCTAGAAAACAACAGCTGCCAGGAACACAGCTCTACATATCATTGAAAGACCAAAAAAGTAGTAGATTTAATTATATTTAGGGAAAAAACATTGATTTATCTGATATTTTGCCTGCGGAAACCGTACAGTGCTTCTTTGTAATAGCAAGGAAGCCGTACTTGATAGGATCGGACGCCGTACAGTGCAGTTTTTATTGCCGTTTTATGCAGTAAATTAGTAACTCTCACATTTAATGGAACTAGCACATGATTTGGTAACAATATATGATAGTTATATAGGGAAATAATTGTATTTTAACCAATTATTTACAAATAAAAAAACAAATGCATTGTTTTTGTTTTTTCTGAAAACAAATTCAAAATACAGGATGAGAGTCCAACATAGAAAATATTTTTTTGCAAAGTTTGATTACAAAAAAATTTGCAACCTTAAATTTATGACTGTGGCAGATCTCTGATTGCTACTGAATGTTTTAGACAAATTTTTACCTCACAACCCCTTCAGAATTGGCCTGGTGGAAACCGTTGTTCTCTGCAGGAAGCCAAATATAGCGTACAGGCTCGGCGGAAGCAATATACGACGGACAGTCTCTGCAGGAAGCGAAAATTAGCGGAATCGATTATACCCTGTGTTTATGGTAGAACCGAAATAACAGGGGAATAAATATGAGGCAATGGCCGGCTGTGCTTGCAGGAGATGCAGAACAGGGGTTGTCTTTTTAATGGTCTCTATCCTCTGTATACATATTCTTTTCTTTCTCTCTCTGACTGGATGGCGGTCGATGTAGACTAAAATTCTCATACAGCCGTTAAATCTAACACAACCAACCAACCAACCGCTCAAGGGAATTACCTTCAACATAACTAAACCTGACAGTTTTTTTAGATTTTGTGATGGTTTTCAACTTAAACAGTAAAAGTATGTAGAAGTACATGTATATTTAGTATATATTTTTGTCATGTGTGTGTGTGCGGGGTGGGACGATAGCGGGGTTTGGGGAGAGAACCGTGATCGTTTTTACTTATGCAGATGTTTTATAGCCCTATAGGTTATTTAGCTGGTATAATGGTTTGCATGCCCCGACAATATAGTCCAGGGGCATATGAAGCCCAAAAGCTCACCCCCTGGATCCGGGGTTGAATATCACGATGAAACTTCACAAAAATGATCAAAGTAACAACAGCTTTACTTTACCATCGAAATTTTGTTATCAGCGGTTACTTGCTCCTTCCCTGGCACTATATGTACATGCATAAAATCATAAAAAATGGATATAAAAACAGAAAGTTTTTTTTGTCTAAAACTTTCAGCAAACAATCAGGGTAAGTAAAGCATCCTGTGGTGCTCAAAATTTTCCATATGTGTTTTTGTCGCCCTCTACCCCGATACTTTATTCTTGCATAATATGATGATAAAAGCTATGTAAATTCATATTAGATTTTTCTAAAACTAGCAACAAATGATAGAAGTAATAAAAGCTTCTTGTTGTGATCAAGATTTGGTCCTAGGCTTTATCTGCCCCTACCCTGTGGCCAAAAGATGTATAAAATCATTCAAATGGATATTTTCTGACTGCAAAGGTACCTTTTCTGAAGGTAAATTCTTTGAAGTAAGAGAAACACGTGAAGGGAACAGCCTTTATTATTTTTTTTTATTTATCATTAGGAAGGGACTTCACCTCGGGTGATGCAAATAGGAAGTCGCGAAAGCAGTTTTCCTTTGCTAAAATGTCTGAAAACATGAGAGGTGTTCTCATATTCGAGCAGCGAAGGCGCATGAAAAGTCACATTGCCGTGTACGCACAGCAAGTAAGCATCTGCACAAGACAATCAGAATCATACCTTTGCACTTCAAATACCAAATGATCATAACGTTGCACTTCAAATAGCAAACGGCGGAAGACTCTAACTTAATACACGAATGCGCAGTCTCGGCTGAGTCTTCACTGTTTGCACGTTGTGTAATGTTGTGTAATAAGGTATATTCGGAAATGGTCTAGTGCATCCCATACGCTTGCAAGTACAGCTAACTGATGACTTTATAACAATACCCTCTGCGGAGTCCTATCTTTGCTGCCCTAGCTGAGCTGGCAAAGTCTATCCTGGTCCATTCTTTAATATTGTCTTCCCATTTCTTCTTTTGCCTTCGGAAAGAAAGAAAAAAACAGAACTCAGAGACTAGGACGCATTCGAGAACTCTATGCTGGCCAGCAGTTGTAGAAAGCCAAGGAAGAAGGTGAGCTGCCAGTACAAGTGAATCCGCGGAAACATGTCTTCGTCCGCGACCGTGATGGTATGCTAACATTTAGTTCGAATATGGCTTGCCTAGGCAAGTAGCCCATTTTGCCATAAATATCAAATATTTGGTTAATTCCCGAAGGACCATAAATATCAAATATTTGGTTAATTCCCGAAGGACCATATTTCGAAACGGATTATATTACCCCAAATTGCTCCAACACAGAAAGCAGGATTACTGTCTTGGACAACTCTTCGCGTCTGTTCTTTAAAGTACATCTGCCACTGCATTGCTTCTCATATAAACAAACTTATTTGATCAGCCATCTGAAACCAGGCACTATGTCAGAACTCAGATGAGGATACTATTCTGTATATCATGTCCTCTTGTAAACGGGTGAAATAGGAGCTGTAGTAAGCAGAAGAAACTGGCAAATTGTAAAATTTTTCGCCTTGTACAGATATTTCTACAAACGAGGTGAAAACCCTCAAACGCATAGGATCTTAACGCACATTAATACGTGATAGCTCGTAGTACTGTTAAAAACAACGACAATAGATATAGCAAATACATGCAAAGAAGGTTGCAGCAAATGCTCACCAAAGCTCTGGATAAAAAAGAGTCTCATTGACATTTGTGATAGTTAACATTTTTATCTGTTAAATCGGCATAAAATCATATTAAGTCTCCTTATCTGAACCGCACTGACAAGGCGATTCGGACGAGAAGCCAGTTGGGCCAAATGTCTTCAAGGATGCTTAAAGGGCTGGATTTTGTTCTATCATTTTGACCCCCCCAATCTAATCCCCACCAATAAACAAGTGATAAGAAAATCAAAGGCACCTCCTAATCACCTCATTTATTAGGGTCATAAAACAATGCAGTGCTGAAACCACTGCCTGCCTGTGGGGCTCTAGTGGGATAAATTCTTGCATCAGTCAAAATGTATGAGATAAGAACAATATATTCTGTAATTTGTAAAATATAATTTGCTGATAAGCAGTCAAAGAAAACTCAAATATTAATTCAAAAGTAAAAAAAAAAAAAAGAGGAAAGGTAAAATAAACTGAATAAAAAAAAGAACTTAAGGAAGAAAGAAAAAAATAATTGAATATATTTTACAAATATTGTCATGTGTCGTCACTAAATAATTTAACTTTTTATATATATTTCAATATGTTATTTTTAATTTTATGTTCTTAATTTTTATTTACTTATTTTTATAATTTCATTTTTATTTTTTTTTTGTGTGTGTGTATCTGAAGTGAGTCAAATGCTCTGTAATTTAATATATTAGCCACTATACATGTAATAATCTCAAGAAGAAAAAAAATGCAAGATTTGAAGATGAAATTTTGTTTCAAGGGTCAGTCGTACATCAGAGACCCAAAAGACTTCAATTTGTTAAGATTGTGAAACCAATGTTTCAAGCAGTTTGGTGACATTAAACATGTTTTTCACACCTTTGAAAACAGTGAATTGGTTAAAGTTCATTTGTTTTTACAAGACCTGACACTGTAGTTTTGTTGGTTTTAGACTGCAATTTGACAACTATGGATTTATCATTATCAGTATTTTGTTTCCTCATGCAGAGTATATTATTTTATTTTGGCTTCTCTCATAATGAATTTTGATTGTGAAAACGGATAGATGTGAACTTAAGATTTTGTAAACATTACCAGAATATATGTATCTAAACTGATTTTCTACATCAAACTTTGATGAATATTAATGCCAGTAATTAAAACAAGGTATCTCTGTTATTGATTTCCCCCATTTCGGGCCTCCGTAAGAGACTGCTGGGACACTGGTCTGGAGAAGACAGCTTAGCCACAGGAGACTGTTTATTGGATTAGATAAGGATTACATAACTTACTAATGACAAAAATCCAGGTCTTTAAATGCCCAGCTCAGTTTTAAAACTCATCAGCCATTGCTAGATAATATTTTTCACTTCTGCCTTCAGTATTTACCTCATGTTCTTTCCGGTGTCCGCTTTGCTCATCTTAATAACATGCATAAGGCACCGTCAATAGGATAAATATGGTATAGTTAAGATAAAAAATAATAAATTAGACGTAATCCTTTCTAAAACACAATTGCACAAAATTTGTCAAATGGAAACAATATTTGAAAAATCCAAATTGATTTTCCCACACGGAAAAAATTCCCATGGGAAAAATTTTCTGCGGGGAAAAAAATCCTGTGTGAAAAATTAAAAAACTATTTAGTCGAAAATGGATTATTATGACACTTAAACATAATCATCGACATCATTTTTATACAGTACCGGTGTCAAATTAGTGTCAGGGTGTCACATTAGTGTCAGATAAAAAAAACATTTTTCCCGTGGGAATTTATTTTTTCCCATTTCCTAAAATGGGAAAAAAATGCCACGGGAAAAATGTCCCACGGGAAAATATAAATATTAAAATATAGGCATTATTTCAGCATTATAATACAGATATATGTATATTGATTTGTTCAGTAGACATTTTTCATAAATAAACTATTTTTAAAAAATCGGAAAATCCCATGGGATTTTTTTCCCACATGGCAAAATGGGAAAAAATCCCACGGGAAAAATTAAACTTTTGAATTAAGCCGTGATATTTTTTTTCGACAATATTTATGACTTAATATGAGGGTTAAAGACATAAAACAAACATTTTATTTTTTCTCATTTTTCCCGTGGGAAAATATTCCCATTTGATAATATGGGAAAATTTTCCCATGGGAATTTTAAAAAATCCCACGGGAAAATTTATTTCCCATGGGATTTTCAAAATTCCCATGGGATTTTTAAGTTCGAGTCGTTATTTCAACCCCAAGACTTAATATTTTTTGGCTCAAAACATATAGAAATTAATGTCTATGACATATATTTATGTATTTAAGTGGTTTTAAGTGTCTAGGAAGACAAGAAAGACAAGTGAAGTTTGCAAAAAACCGGTGTTGCAAAAAAAAACCGGTGGCTGTTTTTTTCTTATATCTGAAACTGTCAAAATATGAGTCTTGGGTCAAAAGTCAAAGAATAATCCATAAAATCTTATGTTCTATTTAACTGTGTCGTAAAATGGTCAAGATCAACCCAAGGCCATCATTTTGAACAATCTTGATAGTACTGGAGTACCCAATGCTACACACCAAGTTTCGAGGCTATCGGTTATATGGGCATTGGGGCCATGTTGTTCATGTGACCTTGACCGTTTGAACAAATTTTCCTTCCCTCAACCCCTGGAGGCTCTATATGAAAGTTGGTTTCAATTGGCCCAGTGGTTTATGTCAAAATATTAGAGTTTTGGGTCAAAGGTCAAAGAAGGACCTTGACCTCTTGTGCTCATTGTTCTTCGTGTACTCATTAAGATGACTGCATATACCAATTTTTAGGCCTAAATCCTCAGAACTTGCCAAGGAACTCTTATGTTCTAGCATTTCCCATATTTGTCCTTGCCATAAAAATGGCCAAGGTCAACCCAAGGTCATAATTTGAAAAATCGTGATAGTATTCGAGTATCCAATGCTACATACCGAGTTTCAAGGCCATCGGTCAACTGGTTCTGGAGAAGAAGATTTTTTATAGGTTTTTACCATATATGGGTATGGCGGCCATGTTGGTCATGTGACCAGGACTGTTTGAACAAATTTTCATTCCCTTAACCCCTGGAGGCTTTATATGAAAATTGGTTTCAATTGGCCCAGTAGCTTTAGAGTAGATTGTTTGAAATTGTCAAAATATGAGAGTTCTGGGTCAAAGGTCACAAAAAATGACCTTGACCTCTTGTACTCATAAATCTTCATGTACTCATTCAGATAACTGTAGATACCAATTTTGATCCCAAAATCTTCAACAGTTCCCAAGATATCTTATGTTATAGCATTTTGCCATATAAAAACACAAGGAAGCAAATTTGACCTTACCGTAAAAAAGGTCAAGTTCAACCCAAGGTCATAATGTGAACAATCTTAGTACTCGCGTACCTCATGCTACATACCAAGTTTCAAGGCCATTGGCTAATTGATTATGGAGAAGATATCTTTAGGTTTTTACCATATATGGGCATGGCGGCCATGTTGTTCATGTGACTATGACCGTTTGAACAATTTTTCGTTCCCCCTTCCTCTGAAGAAATTGGGTTACAATTGGCCCAGCGGTTTCAGAGGAGAAGTCGTTTGAAATTGTGGACGGACAACGGACGGATGACGCAGACGACGGGGCCTTTCCATTCTATAAGCTCACCCCCCCCCCCCCCCCCCTACCTCCTGGAGCCGCTGGCTCAGGTGAGCTAAAAAGGCCCAACTATGTGTTATGTCTGAATCCATCAAGTACAAAACAGGAAAGAAGCTGATTATTACACAGGGAGGATGCATAGGCTGATCTAATGCTTCGCTTTTACACCGATAATCTGCACATTGCATACAAGCATTATTTTGGCATGTCTCCAGTATTGCAGTTGCGGCAAAACATCCAATGGGCATAAACCCGCTGAGAGAACGTTTTAATATAATGTCAATGTTGACACGATATCACTTTTAGATTTAGAGTGCATCATCGTTAATACGACTTTTTTTAACATTGCACTTGGGAGTTTACACCATAAAATTCAAGCGTTCAAATATTCGTGAAATGTTTCATTTTGCGAGCCAAGAGATATTCGCGAATATAAGCGTAAATAAATTGTCGCGAGTATTTATATGTAGGTTGTGTCCGACTTAGGCACTATGCTGACTCTTATTTTAAGGTTTTGCATACAAGGATGATGTTCCAAGAATAAAAACGTCGGAAGCGCAGTCTGCTAAGACCTGGCTTACCTAGTTCGAATCCCGCGGCGACGGAATTCGTCACACCGTAAACGGCGCTTCCTTGAGCGCAGAATATAATTATTATCTTAATAAAATGCACCTTCCTTCTTACTTTTTTTATCAACATACACGACAGTAAATATCGTGACAAGTGGTACAATAACAATGCGTTATGCTTAGTGAACTTGAACAAGCGTGCAAAATTTATTCTACCGAATCTTCTAGTGGACTGATCGAATTTGACAGTGATAGCCAGCGCATATTTGTTACCGCCCTGACATTTCTTTTGGATCAAGGTATACATGTAAGATTTCAGATAGAACAACGATTTTAAATTTCGATGTATCACAAACAGAAGGAAAAAAAACAGTGATCTGCAGCAAAACATTAAAGATGGCTACACACAAATTGACATTATATTGCTACATTTAAGATTTCAGATAGAACAACGATTTTAAATTTCGATGTATCACAAACAGAAGGAATAACTACTAGACTAAAAATGGTTGTTCATCCTCCAATTGACAAGTTTGTCATTTAACAGCAAATATCATCTTTCGATGTTTGTGTTGTTGTTGTTATAATGAACATAGCGTATTTACGCCAACTTTGCCGTTGTTTTGATAAAAACAGGTTATTTTAAGTTTACGGTTACTTATATATGATTGTTTACTGTTAAAAAATTTATAAAGGAATCTCGATATTAAGCGGTCATTTTTCAACAACAATCTCTCTATCGATATTCCCTACTGTAGTTTGACAGTATACCTGACTTGTCTGTAGCAATAAAACAAGACAATTGTATATCCTGACTGTTGTAGAGAGGTTAAGATTAAACTGACACAGGTCCTAAAAGTGAAGCGTAGGTTAGACATCCACATTAAATGTTCTTGTCTTACATGGCCAGCAATTTTCCATGCAAAACATACGTTCTTGTTTAATTTCGAACAGAGACGCCTTAAATAAAAAATGCACAAATACGCAGGCAAATTGGAGTCTTTACAATTCGTTTTTGACCTGAGGTGGTTTGGCAACATCTCTAGGTCTTCTGGCTTAGCAAAGACGATCTACAATGTACAGTGAAAGGAACGAAAACAGCAGATATTATTGAGGAGTGGCCAAGGATGGACTTAGCAAGCACAACTAGGATAGCTGGAAAAAAAACAGACAAGTTGGAAGAAATTGTTGTGAAGTCACCTGTGGTGCCCCAAGGATCTCGTAAGGTTATGGGGTAGAAAATCATGAATGCAGGCGTGTCTTTATCCAACCGAAGTCTAACTTAAAGTATGTGAATAGATGGTATACGGCTGATAATCCAGGTTTTCATCACCAAAATGGAGATATTCATTGTAAAGTAGTTACAATCTTATATAAACACTCCCTTTTCTGTTCAAAGCAACAACATAATCTACAGAGTGTACTCGAGAAAACAAGTAAGACAAAGTGTTCTCTATTCCAGCAAAAGTCCTTTTCCACTTTTAGTAGGAATAAATAGAGGATCTTACATGAGTGCTCATGTACTATTGAATTTATTAAACGAGTTGGGGAAATAGATAAGATGCGAGGCTCTGCCGAGCACCTTATCGTTTTCACCAACGAGTTTAATAAATTCAATAATACAGGAGCACAAATGCAAGATTCTATTTATCATATGACACTAAAATCCCATTTCAAAAACGCAAAGTTTTATCGACGTCAACGCATAACGCTACGACGTAATTTGCATATTTAATCCACTAGTGGATTATCGTTTTTAATGCATGTCTTTATTACACTCTCAGATGCGACGTCATATTATAAAAGGGCATAAGGAATGCGTCTTGTCGTTTAAAATATGACACAAACTGTAGCCCTTTATTCTGTTTCAGTGGATGCATATGCTTTATTTTGTATGAACATTAATTTTATAATTAGAAGTAATAGATGAAGCATATTTATTAATCCGACCTTCTCTGACTACAAATATCCTGATGGCGTTTTAATCATTAGCGTCAGAGGACAACAGGATTAAGATTCCCTAAACCTTTGAGTGCTGGTATTCCAGTCGCTGTAGGCATGCATTAAAATTGTTTTAATCTGTTAAATGTATAGCCCCTTCCCAATAGGGGTCAAAGAAACAGATTCTTTCCTTGATATTTCATTCATTTTGTGTAAGGGCATCGTCGTCTCAGGAAGCAAACAGTGGTCAAACAAATTCAGTCGCGACATAACAAAACCGACAGAGTGGTAAGTGCGCCTAGCGAAAACGAAATCAGCCCGGGTTTCCGCCTAGTTCGATCAGAGTCTGAAGGTAGCTTAGACCATTATCTACCCTTTAAGCGCACAGCGCAGACACTGATAAGGCCAGATGTCCAGGCTGATCTGAATCTTTGCTGGGTGCACATGCAACTTTGTTGGCTTTGTCGTGTCGCGTCTCTAATTATTATTGTTATCCTTTTCCGAAATCGCGGAATTCCTTGCACCTAAAAGCACATTTAAAGGAATCTGTGACGTCTTCATTTGATTTGCGTCATCGTGAGTATAGAGGTAAATATTATATCAGTTTCTGTCATAACACATTTGAACCTTTAAATTTTGTTGATTCATATTAGACATGCTTTTCATTACGTTTCTGCATTATATGCCTGCATCTCTCAGACTGATGAACTGTAGGATTAGTACAAATATGAATGAAGATACCCAGGAAACTCCATAATCGCAAAGCATTGTGCATGGAATTCACCGCAAGAGGAAGGGGAAGAAAGAACGAAAACAAACAAACAATAAATAAAAAAAAGAACAACACATCTTCGACAAGAGGCACACCCATTCCTACACCGAAGAATTCACACTAATAGCCGTACAAAGTACATAGCACATATAATACGTCTATTTGTACCGATTTTCTAGTGTTTACACATATTTTACAAATTTCAAATGTCACATGAAAATGATATCGGGTGTACGATAGTGACAGGTACTTAAAGGATTGTTATCTGCCAAATTAATGATTTGTCAAAGTTACTGGAAGTACATGGTGGAGAAATCCAAAAAGTAGATAAAAGCTCGGTAGTCGCGGAACGCGATTCCCGCAAGAAGACATAGACGGGAGATGCATATACTGAGCAACCACAAATTGGCAAGGTCATCGATAATTGAAGGTTTTTCTTTAATCGTCCTCAGACAGGTATTGGCTGAAAGGAACTCACACACACACGGATTAGAGGTGAGTGCTATTCCGACAAATATTCGTGAACATACAAAACGTGTATGTACTGATATAGGTCTCTCTTTTTCTTTTACAAAACTGTTAAACTGGTGTTTTTATTTGTTTCGTAATAGTGAGACAAGCTTGTTTCACAGGGTGATTCATTGTTTGTATGCTATTCTTGTTCAGCAATTAATTGAGACAATGAAAGAATATACCATGATGCTTCACAAAAGTAGCGTTATGATTATTTTAATTGTTTTTACTTGTCCCTGTTTAAAATGCTTTTGTCTGTAACGATACCATATCGATCGGTTTGAAAATGGTGGCTTACATCTCCGCATTGACATATTTGTTGGTTTGAAGTTAAATACAATTGCCTTCTTTTATTGCTATAATCAAACATGATTGCGTGGGCAAATGTCACATAAAAAAGCTCGTACAAAAGCGGGGAAATGCATAATTTGTTTGTATCTGTCGATAAAAGTCTATCGCAGACAATTATCCACTTCCACTTGAGGACGGCATGTGAACAAAGACCTTACCGTTTCTGTTTTGCAGACTTTTCAAGAACATTTGAGCCGCGACACGAGAAAACCAACAATTTAGCATGTGCACCCGACGCAGCGCACTCAGATCAGCCTGGGCATCCGCTCAGTCTGATCAGAGTGTTCGCTGTCCGCATGAAGGTAGCTAAGACATTTAGCTACCCTTTAAACGCTTAAGAAAGACTGATCAGACTGGGCAAATGCTCAGGCTGACCTGAGTCTGCGCTTTGCGCACCACTTTGATGGTTTTCTCGTGTCGCGGCTCTTTCATGTTTTTTGAAATCATTGGATTATCGCTGATCTGACTACACGGGTGCTCAGACGCAGTGTATCTTCGATACTCTAATGTATCAATTTTTGCGTGTAGTTGACCTCAGTTGACACAAAGATAACCAATCTGATAGCATTGCAAATTATATATAGCTGTCAAAGCTTCACCTTCTGTAACATCACCGGGGGGGTGGGGGGGGGCGTTTAAGTATTGGCACAAATCAACTTTGGGAACTTAAATACGTTTTCTGCGGAGGTGATTTCGACCAACGGTTTGTCCTTTCAATGTATTTTAACTTCTTTGATTTTTTGTTACAATAGCTTGCTTTAAGCAAAACAAAATTGCACTAAATTTGCAGAAGCTGATATTTTTTTCAATCATTCAAACAATTTTTCAACATTGGAATTTTTCAAGATAAATTAATAGAAATAGATTAGCATGGCATCCAACATCTAAAATTGGAACTGGACTTATAAAAAAAGCCAGGTAAACAAAGGTACTCGTCATAAATGGGTTAGGTTTCGGTGATGTCAAATATATTTTTTGGCGTTGACAGTGAAATAGATAAACACGAAATACAGTAACTGTGTCAGGCACTTTAGAGAAACTGCAACAGACGAACACGAACCGTTTTTGAACAGTCACAGACAAGAGTCAGATACGAGGCACACGGATATTTCAAAACCCTAATCAATATCCTGTAAAAACTATCATATTCTGCAAAACGATGGCGAAGAAAAAAATACAAGACAAAACGATACAGCAAACTTTCATTTCACCCCAGTATAGGTAAAGACACAAGCAAGCATGTATTTTAATGTCGATACTATTCATATGTGAGCAGAGTGGTGACATTTGGTTAAGTTCTGGTCGCCAAACGGCCACCTGGCTGGTTAAAAGCTGTTTCTGTGTGCATTTCGTGAACTTTTGTCATTTTAGCTTGACTTCGTTCCCTTCTGGTTTTAAGGGCAATACATCTGATCTGTAATTTGCTTTCGGCCAAGACGGCTGACACCCATTTTAAATCCATGATGTAACACAGCCGCAAACGAGACTCGACTATCAAATTTCTGTAAAAGAAAACAAACGTACATACTGTCATTTGGCGTAGAAAATATATCAAATATTTCTAGCCATAACAATTGTATTTTAGTTCACTATAGACTCAAAAAGAACATACAAGCTGTAGAACATTTCGTTGTGATTATATTGTCCGCTAGAAGGACCAAAACCTCCCACCAGAACTGGAAGAAGTTTTCCTATTTATTGAATGTGGTTTCTGATGTTATGTTTAATTACGTATTTATTGCTTGTGATGCTTATGTATATCTCATCCTTATAATATACAACGTCCTTTAAACACAAATTACTTTAACTAATCCCTAATGATCGTTTAAAGTTAGTAAACACAATTCAAAATAGGAAAGTCAGAACACAAAACACAAAAGTTCAAACTAAGAATACGTGTCATTACACAAAACTCAAAAGACACAAGTGCCTAGTATGGGTTAGTCGATTATCTATAGAGGGCGTAGGAGTCTGGGAACAAAAGAATCTCTTTTAAGCTTTACATACATGTCTTGAACATACTGAAGATGTGCGTAATGGTTCTTGTTGAGAGATAGAATTGATTTGACAGCATTGTGGCCTTGTAAAATAAGATATTTTCGGCAATTGTTTGCATTGTAGGATATGGAGATTGTGCAATCAACTCCTCCTACAGTTTTCAATGCATCTCTTTTAAATCCCGCATACATGTTGTGGACATACTGAAAATGTGCATGTGGGTTTCTGTTAAATCTAGAATTGATTTTACCGGAATAGTGGCCTTGCAAACTTAGTCATTTTGGGCAGCAATTTGCAGCATAGGACATAGAGTTTGTGTAACGTTTTCAATGGGTTCTTTGTAGATAGTATTTGTGCTTAAAAAGGTGCTTTAGGAATGTACACTTGTAACGGGCGCTGCCTGGGGACATCGAAAGTGTCTTACAGACACAGTTTTCTAATTTCTTTTATTTATTTAATTATTTTTCACTGTTTGAAAAACAAGCTTATGTAAACATTTACCTGACTAACTTCTAACAAGGGTTAAAATTCGCAGATCTTATTGGAAATCACGTTTGGAGCATTAGCGCTTCGCAATCAAACATATGACGTCACTTACAAAGCTGACGCAATATTGTTGCTGAACGCGATGTAAGGCCAGCTGCAGCTCTGAATGTCTTTCTGTCCTCGCCGATTTCTTGTGTTTCATTTATTAAAATCCATAATTTGCATCGTGTTCTAGGTGTTTCGTTCCCACCAAATATTATACATATTAAACACGCTAGTTCATCAAATTGACACCAAATGGCGTGGTCAAAAAGTGTGATATCCAACGTCAGCTCTGCCGCCTGAAATTTATTTAAATATTGTTAAAAAAGGAAACTTTCATTTTCTTCAGAAGATTGTTCGTCTTGGTGTATCTCAGAAAATCCATACGATACTTGATGTTTCCATACACGAATAAATATGTTCAAGCATTTGAAGTTTTGGAGTGACACTATCAACAGCATGAGAATTCATGAAGAAGACAGAAATTATATATGTAAAAAAACAAGAGAAAATGGTGTTACCAGTCACTTGAAAATTGGTTCAAAATCAGTTTACTGCTGAGTGAGACATGTACCACTTTCCTTATCTCCTATTCCTTAGATTTCACCGCTAAACGTACACTAAATCCATGAACTTAAAAATAATTTGATTTTAAATGTTTGACGGTGCTTTTGATTTCTGTGTCAAGGTACGTTTTTTTTTTCTGGAGTAGGGCACATCAAGTAATGACTAGCATCTGATCAACGATAACATTTGTCTTTTCTATACTGATCTTTGGAATAAGGGAACCTTGAACAATTGCCACAAACAAAATCTCAAAATACAATTTACTTATTTTTTTCGGTGAAAAGGAAGAGCTTCAGTATGAATGTTGAATAATTTATGTTTAATGCCAAATCGAGTTGGTCAGTGTGCAAGTTACTGTTTAATATCACTTAATGTATACCTCAGCAACATAACAGCATACTTATGTATGTTATTGTTTTATTTCCTTTATTATTATATAACCAAGTCCAATTTTTTTAATTATTTATCAATAAATATGAATCTTCATTGACTGATCAGGCCTTCTCATCCCAACAGCAAGAAGAGATTTAGAAATTAGTGTGAACTATAAATCAAAAGTCATATTATTAACGAACTGTAGGGGTTGTCTAATGATTGTCAGAATACATATTTCCATATTTACTCCTTTCGGTAAATTATGTGCAAACAAGCAAAATCGCATTTTTCTCATTTACTCTCTCTCTCTCTCTGGTTTATTCATGATGAGTGGCCTTGAAATTTAAGTTATAAATGGGTTCTACAAAGAATGGCACTCGGGAGGTAACGAAAATAGACGCATAACAACGAAAACAAAGATTTGTACGAAAGAACGGTAGATACTTTATGTTTTATCATACTTTACACTTCATACTTCATAGTTTCTTTAAATGCTAGCTTAAACAAATAACAAAACGGATATTGACATTTTAAAAGTTCATATATCATAGTTTGCAGTTCAAACTTCAGACTTCGTACATGTACATGTAGTTAATGATGGCGGAAAATGAAGTGTGAAACAGGAGGAGTGAAATTTTGAACTATGAGTTGTGAAATATGACTAATGAAGTCTGAAGTATGAACATGAACTGTGAAGTATGAATTTAAGGTGTACGTTGTGAACTATTGTGAAGTATTAGCTTTAAATAGTGAAATTTAAACTATGAACTGGGAATTATGAATTTGGAAGTATGAAATATAAAAATTACAGTATGAATAAAAAAAGTGAATTAAAAAGTTTGAACTATGATATGTGAAGTTTAAATTATGGTCTAATAGGTGTGACATATGAATCTATGAACTGTGAAGTACAATGTATAAACTTTGAACAGTGAAGTGTAAAATCTTAAGTTCGAATTCTGACGTATAGATTCCGATTTATTAACTATGAAATGTGAAAAATGAAGCGTAACTCATTAACTATGACGTGTGACGTATATATTATAAATTTGAATGAAATTTGGACAAAGAAGTCTGAAGAATGTGATAATTAAACCGACTGGATCGACTTAAAGTTCATATCTTACACTTCGCACGTCACTGTGCTGCGGAATTGCATTTTCGATTCATCCCAAACTTGATGTTCCATTGAAACATGTTGTGTAGACATAACGTTTTATTGACAGTATCAAGATAGATTATTCAAATCTTATAGTTCGTTCTCAATTGACCCTCGGGGCTAGAGCTTAGCGATATGTCCCATCCGCGAATATATGAACAATAACATATCTCTTGGAAAAGGAACTGGCATGATAAATGCCGTTTTTTGTCCTACAGTCAACCTTTTTTACAATTACATGGTCTCTGTAGCTTACCTTTCATGCATATGATTACAAACAGAAGTTATATGTTTCTGCTTTTTGATTTCTTAGAATAATATGACTATTGGCAGGTCAGTATGGTTTCAGTATTATAGAACACGACGGTTGAATAGTTTTGTTCTGTTAATGAAATAAGACAGTTACAAAAAGGTCCATACAAATAACGAAATATTGCGGCTTCGGCTAAGTGTTCCACCAAGTCTCTCTCTCTCTCTCTCTCTCTCTCTCTCAGATTCTTACTAGAATACTAACGGCAGTAAAGGATTGGCTTAAGAAATATTGTGATTTTATCATTCGCCAAAAGTGGGATAAATCAAATGTTCATCCTAAAGAATTCTAAAGAACTTTCGAAAGTTTAAAAGCCCAGGCACGTTTTGAAGTACACAACATCAATAGCTTCGATTTCTCTACGCTGCAATACCACATGACAAATTAAAAATAAAAATTAAAACAATAATATTGTTTCTTTCACTAAAACGAAAATCGACGATAAAGATGCATAATTTGTTCTAGGGTATTAGGATACATACTTTTCTTACTATTCAGAACTTGTTTGTTAAGGACCACCTTGAAGTTCATACAACATATTCCAAAATCGATGTAATTAAAATGGTGGAATTCGTTATCGACAATATTTACGTGGACTTCATTGAGCCAGTTTTTCAACAATAACTTGACATTCTAATGGGCACTAACTGTTCCCCTTACTTGCCGACTTATTCCTTTAGGGGTATGAGACAGAACTCATGCAGGGGCTTTTAAAAGCAGCTAAAAACGCATTGCACAGCAGTTCAACTTAACATACAGATACAAAGATGGTGTTCTATCTCTGAATATTTCAAAGATTTCAGAGTTTCTTGATACCATCTACCAATGTGAGCTTGAAATTAAGATACTTTAAGTTTCCCACAGTTTACTTTTCATTTCTGAGTAGGAATATTCCTTCGGCACCTGCATACGGAGTTTATGTCTTTCAGTTAGTCGGCTACATGTATGCTAGAGCCTATTACAACTATCAAGACTTTGTTGATAAAGGGAAGCTACTTACCAGCAAATTGTTGTCACTGGGTTATTGCAGAGCGAAACTTGTGTCAAGTTTCAAAATTTCTATGGAAGTCACCATGGCCTAGTTGATCCCTACAATATGGCCTTTTCTAAATTTATAACCGACCTTATGGTCATGACCGAAACACAGTTTGGCTTTCAGTTACCGGACCTACAGTTTCCCTGACTTTCCCATCAGGGCCCGAGGTTATAAAACTTTTTCATGCTCAGCTAAGTTGAGCATGAAATTTTACCTGCTAATAAATAGCAAATTACTGATAAGTACAGTTGTTTTCTTGTTCAATTTGGCTGAGTATGAAATTTTCTCTGCTTATGAATATGAAAATGCCAACATTAGTTGGCATTTTCATATTTATCAGCAGAGAAAATTTCATGCTCAGCTGAATTGAGCACGAAAACAGTTTTATAACCTCGGGGCCAGATGTATAGACAAGGTGGGTGTATTATAGAGGCAGGTGATGCTTACCACTAGCGAGCTCCTGTGAACACTTCCTTTTTGTGGGTTCATGTCTGTGTATCTAAATATTTAGGATTTGTCGATGTTTATATGACTTCGGATTTATGATTTTGGTACTGTGACCGCTCTACTAACAATAGCTTCTGAAAGCTCTTGATACAAGGATTTTGGTGAAATGCTGATGCATTACTAGCTGTATACGGCACAAAGACTTTTCAACTACCTCGACGATCCAAGTATCAAGTCCAGAGACGCCTACCAAAAATATTCCAAAGGATCAAAATAAAATGCTTACCAAAGTATGTCCTGTGTCAGAACTAAGAAAATGAATACCCACAGCATATGTTTATTTTTGTCCCTGAGCGGAGATACGGGCATTTTTATGTTGAGGTAGTCAGGTAGATGTTCCAAAACTTTCAGATTCGGTCAGACAAAGCTTAATTCGCCTCCAGCCCGACTAGTAATATTAAAATAACTGCCTTTCATTTCCAGGATTATATTCATTTCTACGACGATACACCTTTCGATTACGAACGTATCACAGTTTGTTACTGTTACACAACCATAGAAAAGGGGCCAGTTGGTGCATTATATAACAAGTGCACTCAAAAGTCATTCAGCGGAGCTAACTCTCCCTTTTTTTTCTTGAGTAAACATTGTCATGACAAGTGTATAATAGGCATAGTACAATTCCCAGTTATATTGCCCTAACTTGTTCCCATGGCCAGCCCTTTAAAACCCTTACAGTAACACATTTATTTAGTATGAATTTGCCTACTGCGCTTTAATGTCTACGGCATCAACTAAATAAAAGCATCGTAAACGACTGCGTAATACCCCGCCACTGCAAACCAATACCCCGTCTTGTATCATTTATACATTTTTTTATCATGACATGAACCTCACGAACAGATTTTTTTCATAATTTTATACATGTATATAGCTCTGGGGCAGGGGCAGGTTACCTATGTGGACTTAATACTACTTGTAACAGAAAGCTTATGTTATTTTAATCATTTCTATGAAATTTCATCAAGATATACCGAAAATCTGATTTTATATTGATTTTTTCATGGTTTCATACATGTATACAGCATGTGTCAGGGGCAGATAACCACTGGGGGACAAAATTTTGATGAAGACATAAAGCTTATATCAATATGATAATTTGTTACAAGTTTCAGAAAAATCCCTTTCGACTCTATTTTTATACCTTTTTTTTTTATTATTTCGTACATGTATATAGCCCTAGGGCAGGGGCAGATAATCCAGGTTGACAAAATTCTGCTTATAACTGAAAGCTTATGTTACTTCGATCATTTCTGTGAAATTTCATCAAGATATTTCAAAGTGTAAAAGAACTACAGACCAAAAACTGTTTTTAAGACCATGAAAAGGGCAATAACTGTATAAGAAGACATCGAAATTTGCCCATTGACAATCCCAACCGAGATCTTCCCAAGACCAATGCACATGCCATGTATGAATAAAATCCGTTAATAAATACTCAAGTTATCGAACGGAAACGAAGTGCTCACGGACGGACGACCGGACGGACGGACGGACGTCCGTACGACGGACGGAAGGACACACGGACAGCCAGCGGGAAAACATAATACCCCGCCACTAACGTGTAGCGGGGTATAAAAAAGGGACAGAGTATCTCAAAGTCGTGGACATTGTTATGTTTTCAAGAAACTCTTTTGTTTTCTTTTATAACGCATTTCCCAAAATTTTGGATTCCAAATAATAGATACTACCAATAAACTTCCAGTTTATACTAAGAAATACATCAGTTCTAGCAGCGAATTGGTGAGTAATAATTTACTGTTTGGAGGTCAATTGTAAAGTAGATCATATCACGAGCACGGAGCGCGAGTGTCATTTCTACTCAGAACTGACCGACAAACAGTCAATTATTACTCAACAATTCAATGCTACAGCTGAACTATTTCAATTTTCAGTGACACTCAAAAATGCTTAAAAAATTATTCTTTTCATTTTAACTCTCCCAACATTTCTGCCAGCACGTTCATGCTCCCGCCAATATCTTTAACTGTATGTATGGTAAATGTATTCTTTTATGGCAGTTTTAGAAAGAAAAAGAGGTGTTACACCATTTATTGCCTCAAATCTTTACAAATTACGTCAGGAATTGCCATTGACGTCAGCAATTTGACTCAAACGCTCCGAAACAGTGAATTGTTGCTGAATAAAACACGGAAACTTTGCATTGCTTCTATAGGTGCACTGTGTTAGAATTAGTCTTTGATCTGATTTGTAACATAATTATTTTAAATTATTTGATTCGATGCACAGTTAGCAATATTAACACATTAAGCCAGTTAGATGTCAGATAACGCATCCAAAACCCACAATTCTTTAGTAGCGACTTGCATAGATATGTCGCTCGTATATTTTCGGTCTTGTCGAGAAAACGACATCAATGTAAACATATATATCAAAGAACCAAGCAGATTAAAATAGCTGTTCATGGACGTAAAGTCTCAGTGGTATTTAACTAAAAATATTGCATAAAAATGCACGAGGACGGAAATAAAAGAAAAAAAAAACAACTGCAAATTTCTTTATCCTTATATTAGCATGATATGTCTTTAATCACGCTGCAATCCGAATTGCAGAAGTAGGGTAGTTCGCCCTTGAGTCGAACACCTTTTGCATTGTCTTGCGCTTTCAGACCCTGGCTATTGACCCACATCGTGTTTCGGGCATGCAAGAGCTAACGCAGCTTTCCAAGCACCAAAATTCTGCAACCGTTTAGCCATACTTCGTGAAATAAGGGGATAATAAGGGGTTTTATCCACCTACCCAAATTAGCCCTTAAGTCGAACAGGCTTGCCCCTGACTCGAACAAATATACTGATCCAGCCATTATAGGACAACCCCATGTAGGGTCTTTGATGTCCAGAAAATCCGCATTTTTTAAATTACATATTTTTAAATCATTTTTGTTTGATGTCAATTTAAAGCGCTCTTTAGGAGATAATGAGACACACAGCAATGTACGCAAATGCAGATAAATCCACCCTGTGACTCCTGGTGCATGTAGAAAAACATGCGTTTAAGGGGCTCAGTTACCATGTGTGCTTTTTTAAGCGTACGCCCTTACTGCGTGCATAAAAGAAAAGAGTAAGATGTGTTTGTGCAATAAGTCTGTGACTGAATGTATTTGCTAGTCATCCAGTGAGTATACCGTCTCTGAAACTATATGCCCGTGTTCGACTTTAGGGCGAATCGGTGTTCGACTCAAAGACGAAGCATAGGTTTGTGTTAATCGTGATAATTTTGTTAATTTTGCTTATTTTGACCAATAAATAGTTATCTTTTCGATCATTGAGAAGCCATGGATTAGTTTAACAAAATTTTAAATATCGTAAACTAAGTCTCTTTTTGCTACATAATATTAAGGATTTTACAAAATTTATAAAAATCAAAATTATGAAATTTAGAAACAGCTCGACAGGAATGAGTTGCGACGACTGCTAGTCGTATAATAATGTGAGCTTTATATTTGGGAATCTTTTATGCATATTTTTCATAGATTAAGCTAACGTCTGGTATCTTAACAGGTAATGACCCACCAAGTTAAAATGTTACTGTTATCA
Source organism: Ctena decussata (assembly GCA_963989385.1). Lineage (NCBI taxonomy): Eukaryota > Metazoa > Mollusca > Bivalvia > Lucinida > Lucinidae > Ctena > Ctena decussata. The sequence goes on along the minus strand of OZ022504.1, from coordinate 37,727,345 downwards.
GTTTAAATTGTTCGACTTAAGGGCAAGTTCGACTTAAGGGCGAGTTACCCTATTATATGAGCCGCGACACGAGAAAACTAACAATGTAGTTGTGCGTCCAACGCAGACTCAGATCAACCTGGGCAACCGCCCAGTCCGATCAGACTCTTCGCTAAGGGCTTAAACGGTAGCTAAGGGTCTAAGCTACCTCCAGGCGGACAGCGAAGACTCTGATCAGACTGGGCGGATGCCTAGGCTGATCTGAGTCTGCGCTGGGCGCACAACCACATTGTTGGTTTTCTCATGTCGCGGCTCTTCGCTAAGGGCTTAAACGGTGGCTAAGAGTCTAAGCTACCTCCAGGCGGACAGCGAAGACTCTGATCAGACTGGGCGGATGCCCAGGCTGATCTGAGTCTGCGATGGGCGCACAACCACATTGTTGGTTTTCTCATGTCGCGGCTCATATTATATAATTGTGAGCTTGACTTGGCTTGTTAATCATTAAAATGAGATTTCAATTCGCCAGTGCTACTTCTGTAATTTAATAAGTCCCTCGCAGTTACGATTACATCCTTGCTCGCATTTATACAAGCTTTTCAAGGGGCAATTATAATTTTAACAAGCTTTTCTAGGGGAGAAATTAAATTGCAAGGAACAATATTTAGCAAGCATTGCTTTATCACACTGCTGATTAAAAAGTTTAAAGGCACCGATTGAAACATACTTTATACCATGTTTGGTCAAAATTAATCCCTCCCTAACCGTTAGTGAGAAGGCGTTTGTCCCTTTACAGTGTTCCAGATAAGAAGAGGTAACAGGAATAATTTGGGGATATTTTTTTATATTTCTCTAGAAATACATATATTGTGTCCCCTCATTAGAGCCGTATTGTCAATACGGTTCTAATGAGGGACCATAACATTTCTATTGAGAAAAAAGAAAACTTATCTTTGAATTATCCTCAATACCCCCTCTTATCTGGAGCTCTGTCTATATACCTGCAAGAAAACAAGCCCCGCTAACTGGCAGTCTTTTTTTTTTTTTTTTTTTAGTTTTGAAGAACTACTGTCATGTGTTTCGAACTCTTGCCAGCGGCTTCTGAGATTGCAGAAGCGTTTTAAATATTAAATATTTTGATTGACATGACAACCGTAGTTCTATCTAGGTCCGCATTAGTTGCATAATTTGGAGAAGATCTTACAAGGTGCATTTCTGTGAAGTTGCAGGCCTGAAACTTCAAACGAACGGCCTTTGTTAGGTCTTGTTGGAGGTTTTAGAGATGTCATTTGAAAAAAAAACAATAAAAGAATTCGGGTGCAATAGGTCACATCTGCTCAACACAAGCATTTCGTGCTCACATGAAAAAGATGTGTCTATCAATCCCTGTGTACACTGAGTTACGAAACGGGGGTTTCATAGAAACGTGTATCTTCGATATAAGACATATGACCTTCACAAAGCTTAGACTGGAAACAAAACCGGTCCGCTGTAGTGTTCGTATATTTTATTCAATGCTAATCTATGGCAATTGCTAAGGGACCTTTGGTGTACGGAATAGGGCTTCCTTCGTAATACAGCTACTTCATTAGCTCTATTTGTACAACCCCCTTGCAGCCATCGGCTCAAAAATGCTGCAATATCTTGTATAACGTCCAACTAACGTCGTAACGTAGGTTACATGTATTTGTTGAGTTGTCAAAGCATAAAATGGTTTGACAAAGTTCGAAGTAATTTTACCGAATGGCATACTCAGTCTAAGAATTATGGTTTTTATAGGATTTATGTATTTGGCAAAGTTCACTAGATTTGCTTCTTTGAAAAATATATGTCAGTGTTACAAACGCATACTGAACCAGATTACCATAAAGAGAGAGATTGTGGTTATTAATGCAATCCACTATCCTAAATGGAATCCATCAAATTTGTCATGTACGTTATTGATAATTGAGCCGCGACACGACAGAACCAACAAAGTGGTCGTGCGCCTAGCGCAGACTCAGATCAGCCTGGGCATCCGCATGGAGGTAGCTTAGACCCTTAGCTACCTTTTAAGCGTTTAGCGAAGAGTCTGGTCAGACTGGGCGTCTGGCAAGGCTGACCTGAGTCTGTGCTGGGCGCACAACCACATTGTTGGTTTTCTCGTGGCGCAGCTCATATAATTCTATCATACATTTACGTCGGGAATTTTCATTTCCTGACATTGCTTTCATAACCGTCAGATGCCTACACAAAAGCCTTGTGAGATATTGACAGCTAAGGGGACCATAGTTCTGTTACCAGTTTCATTAAATCCCGGTATCGACTTAGCTGAGCTAAATTAAAGATTAAATATTTTATTTTCTTCATAAGAGGTCCTTGAAAAAAAAAGATTTTTCTTTTACGGCATTAGCACAATTAAGAACAAAAATCGCAATTTGTATTACAGAGTATCTTCATATACATGTAAAAGCAACATTATTTGCGAGGCTACATACGCTTCCTAGCACCGACTTAAGTGACTCGATTTTCAAGGCTACCAGCACTGGTTCAAAGACCCCAAAGGAAATACAAATGGGGTCTGGGGGCTAACGCCGCAACAGAACGCTTCTTGAATAGCTATAGACAAATGTCCAAACAGATCCTATCTTCTACCTCCTGCAAAACAAGCCAATATCTGTAGTACAGGGCCTTAAAACGTTTGGTCTAAAAAGCTAATAGATTAATTGAAGTTCAGACCGAGGCAAAGAAATCTTATGCTATTTTTCAAATTATCTAGTCCCAAGCTAGGCTTGCTGATGATGTTACTCTTTGGCCGGATAGCCTACATACATATAGGCCCTTAAATTTAAACAATTTTCTTGAAAGAACTCTGTTCTTACTCACTCAGACACATAGTGTTAAAGTACCGCTGACATTTAAGTCCGTACATTAAAATATGCTGTCTAAAAGCTGACAAAGAAATAATGATATATAAGCAGATTAAATATTAGCAACATTTGATTATGGCCATATACAGATGGAAAGTACTACTACCAAATGAGGTTATAAAATCATCGGAGTTCTGTCAAACAGACATCAAAACAAAACGTGCCAGTGGTATCAAGGCTAAATAAAATTACAGACTAAGTACAAAAAAAAAATCACACATAAGTTTTACATTGTGTGGATTTATTCGTTAATAGAAAGAAGCCGTGGTCAAGTGGTAGAGCAACTCGGTTACGGTACAGAATATATTGTTCGCAAAATCACTACCATTTTTGCGAAAAAATTTGAGGAATTTTACTGTGAAAAAGTTCTTACATTTTTTCAGCAAAAAATATGGGCACACTTGGTTTTATGCGTACTAGAAGATTTAACGAATCCCTGATTATGACTTCGTTCAGCTTACGATGTTCTGAGCAACTGGGCCCTGAATGATTGTTCCAGCTTTTTTCCAAAGGGTACATTTTTCATGACCTTTGGTTTTGCATTTCTGGACGATAAAATCATTCTAAAATGGGATAACTCCTAAAGGCAAGATGGATTGATTGATTTGTTGCTTTGCGTCGACGGTAAACAACTATGTTCATATCGGGACGGTCAGTTAACCTAACCACACTATTCCTGGGCAGGAGCGGTTAACCAGTACTAAATGCTCATACTTTCGCCAGTAACTGACAACTGCCCGTCTTGAATCAGCGGAAGGAGAAACGAAAGTATGTGGCCAGGCCGGGTATCGAACCCAGGAACTCTGACTTATGAGTCAAGTGCCCTACCGACTGCGCTTAGCGGCCCGGCTTTTAAAGGCAACAATTGGCTCCTGGAGGAGAATGGGGGAGCATAAAAATGCTTGTTCGGTTTGCCGTACATGTCTTTCGTGAAGCCTTTGCATTTCTTCTGTGTGTGCTTCTTCCCCCTTTGGTTTTGAGAGCGGGATGTGGGATTTTATTGTAGAATTCCCGATCATTGACTATCTTATTTTTACTTCAACTGGAATTTGATAGGATTTGATCAGCTTAAGGACACAGAATTAATTGAACTAAAAATGCACGAGCAGGGTATTGAGATTTAAATAAAATAACCCCATTTCACCGTGAGAGAGTAACCATTATTCTCGGATGTTCTTACTCACGGACCTTTGTTTTATTTAATATGTATTAAGTCTATAAGAAAATATATTTTGTTTTAAATACTGCACATTAACGGTTGGAAGATATGTTAAAGTCACGTATGCATATGTTTTCATATCTTATGAATAGACTTTAATGAACGTTTTATAACAGATTATATATGCAAGATACGAACTCAGTTCAATCGTTTTAAAACTTATATGAACAATAAACTCGGTGTTTGGTAGTATTTATATATTAGAGGTCGACAAACATTCGGTTTCATATTTTCTTTGCTTTTTGTGCATTTTGTCCATATTCCATTTAGATATATAATTGTGGACTTTGTTATTGCTGGTGAACCACGATACTTATTAGGCTCCCGCACAATGCAGCTTTATCTAATTCATTTGCATCGAGTCGAGTAAGTCAACTTGGGATATTGCTTCTTGAATTACCAATTTACTTTCATGTCCAGTGGAAGAATTAATGCTTTCGGGAAATCAATTACATGTTATTTTATTTGCATTTTATACCTAGAAATTACACTTTTAATTGTGGTCTGATCATTTGAGATGATAGTCTGGTAATCTGATAAAATTGTCAATATCACTTATAGCGCTGTAATGCTATGTTTGCACTTTAATCAGATGCTTTTAAAATAGTAATTGGTATGCATTTTGATATTATGATAGTCTTTTTCCCTTTACAATCTAGAAATTTCTTTTGACAAAACAGATGCCCCCACCCCAGCCATCTGCACTTTCCCAGTAGTATCGTTTTCCCTAAACGTTGCCAAGTTAAGACTTCTTGAGACCTAGCAAACATGGTCAAGCTCACCAAAATAAAATCACTTCTTTTCCAGCTACCGATTATACTCTTGTCTGTTTTGGTCGTAATCCATCAATTCTTTCAGGAGATATGGTACAGACAAACCATTTTTCAACATTCTTTGACATTCTGTGAACTTGAAAATAAGGTCAAGGCCACCAAAATCTAATATTAAAGTTTTTCCATTTCCTAGTTATGTATCTATATGAGTTTGGTCAGAATCCATCCATCCATTCATGAACTATGGTTCAAATAAGCCAATTTTCAACATCTTTGACCTTCTGTGTTCTTTAAATGTCACAAAAACTCTCTCTTTTTTCAATTTCCTAGTGATAAATCTATGCGAGTTTGGTGAAGTTCCATCAATTCATTCAGGAGATGTGGTGCAGACAAGCCATTTCCCAACACTCTTTGGCCTCTTGTGATCTTGAAAGTTAGGTCAAGTTCACAAAAATCTGATCAGTTATTTTGCATTTCACAGTAATATATCAGTGCAAGTTCGATTTAATCCATTAAGCTATTCGAAAGATATTGTGCAGATAAGCCATTTTTCAACAATTGTGACCTTCTGTGACCTTGAAATTGGGCTAAAGGTCTCCAAAATCTATTCAGTTATTTTGCACTTTCCAACAAAATAACTGTGCAAGATTATTGCAAATCCTATAATCCATTTGGGAGATCTGGCGCAGACACGGCATTTTTCAACACTTTTTGACCTACCGTGACCTTGATGAAATGAAATCACCGATATTTTATCAGTTCGTTGTACATGTAAGCTGCAAGTTATATATTTGGGCGAATTTGATTGAAATCCGTCCATGTTTTTAGGAGATATGCTGCAGACAAGGTATTTTCCAATATTTTTAGACTGAAAAAAGGTTAAGATCACCAAAATCGTATCAATTAGTTTGCATTTCCAAATAATATATTTATGCACATTAATTACAAATCCATTTAGCCATTCATAGATATGATGCAAACACGGCATTTTTCAATGCTTTTTGACCTTCTGTGACCTTGACAATTGGGTTAAGGTCATCGAAAATCAAACCAGTTCATTGTAGTTTCCTTGTAATATCTTTGTGCGAATTTGGTTTAAATCCGTCCATCTTTTTAGGAGTAATTGTGCAGACAATGCATTTTTCAACATTCTCCCTAAAAATAGGGTCGATGTCATCAAACTTAAATCAATTATTTCGCCTACCCAATAATGTATCAGAGCAACTTTGTTTATAATCCATTTTTCCCTTCGGGATATAAACAAGAAGCTAAGCGGACGCCGACTGGATCTGCACCAAAATATTATGCCGCCCCCCCCCCTCCCCACCCTCCATCCAATCCCCCCATTCCCATTGTGGGATTGTGGGGGACATTGTTATGCCTCGTGAATTCCCCTTATTATAAACGTTATAAATTCGACGAGTCCATTCATCACTTTAGAAGTGTCTGGGGTTTGTTTATGTTATTTTGTTATTATTTTTAACAGTGTATTCTCTGATCAGAGGCCGCATTCTGTGGTGTCTGATCCGGGTCTGCACCGCTTTGCATTAGACGCTAGGCTTCAGTGGGTTCACCGGTATAGGTAGAAAATGAAGTACAGGCGTCTTTTATTGAATGTTTCCTTTAATTAACTAATTTTGGTAAGTAAACTTTCTTTTCAAAGGAGGACAATTAAGATGCAATGTGTGTGCTTTCCTGACATGTTTTAGTATGCATGTTTCATCAAAACATCGTACGCTCCTTACATTGTTCAGTTAAATGCATGCTCGATTGTGTTGTGTGAAAGGTCGGAATTTTCTACTCACCGATCAAGGGCTTCAAACGAACAGTGTACTGGAACGAGGCGCCTTACCCAAGACGATGAGATGGTTTAGACAGCACATCCAGTGAAAAAAAATGACGTCCAAGCAGGCGACATAAAGATATAAAATGAGGATGTTCTGGCCAGAAACTCCTATAAACAAGTTTGCTGGCTATTACGATAAGTAACAGCTATCCCATAGTTTGTCCGCCCGTATAGGAAGATGTCCTACGAGCCCGTATAGGAAGATGCTCTACCAAGGGTGATGAAAATAATAATTTGACACATGTATTTCGCAAATACTAAGTACACAAAACATGTACCTGTTTTGCTGGGAATGTTTTGCACTCTACCACAACATAGCTCATAGAGGATCTTACACGAGTGGTCATTTCATATGAAATTTATGAAACGAGCCTTCGGCGAGTTTCATAAATTTCGTATGAAATGACCACTCGTGTAAGATTCTGTTTATCATATGACCCTTTCAAAGGGGGTTTTATTCCCTTCAAAATGAGTATTATTTCAATAAGAAAACGCATTGTTGGCACGGACGTTGTCAATTACGTTACGTGTACGCGCCAAAGTGTTATTACACGTGTGGGCATACGATTTTTATGACACGACGTTCTCCACTGAATAACAGCGACGCCATATGATAAAATGTAATTAGATGCAGTTCAAACAGCCTCTAAAGGAAATGTTAGATCTGCACGTCCTTTAGTCATTTCACGAGATTTCTAGTCGTATCGCTTCATTGTTGAGTCAGCAGCAGGACAGCGTTGCAAGTTTGAAGCATAAACATTAAGGAATTTTATTTTAAATGAAGTCAAACTAAACATTACGCAGGAACACTGAACTTGGTATCTTCACGCATTGCGATGCCACTTGTGAAATAATGCTTTTAAGGTTCATTCGATGAAACAGGTTTTGAGCTTCACGTCAAAAATAAGTAAATACATATCGAGGGCTCAGTGCAAGACTGGTCTAACACACTATTTTTCACAAAATCACTTTTTTGCAGTTTTGAAAACTTGATGGTCAAATACACTTTCTTTGAAAGTATAAAGATTCATGTTTTTGCAAAAAATGCCTCCCCCCCCCCCCCTAATTTCAGAATGGTCTAGGAGCCAAATGAGCCAAGTCTTTAGCGCAAGACTGGTCTAACTGCAATGAGACAAATTTGATTTTAAAGAGCATACTATGGATAAATGGCTAAGTTTTCAGTCTTATAAATTTAGATACAAGTTTTTATAGTCTTTAAGTGTTTATAGGTCTAGGTACAGTGTTTTCTTAACACTTTAGTAAACAGTTTTTCGGTAGTAAAACATGGAATCTTTTCATTTCAAAATGTTTTCCTCATTTTTTTAGTGCAAGACTAGTCTATCTTGAGACAGACTAATATTGCGCTAAGAAAAAGTGGATTTGAAATTAGACTAGTTTTGCACTAACAAAAAAAAAAGATATATAAATTGTCCTTTTAAAATGTTTCAAGTTGTTAAATATCTATTTCACAGCTCATGCTTATTGAGTTTTTCCCTTCAAACTGTAAAAATTGTTAAAATTTGTTTTATAATGCACTTACTTATATTTTGCATTTGAAAAAAGTCTATCTCAAGTTAGACTAGTCTTGCACTAAACTTTTCAGCGCAAAAGTAGTCTAAGTCACAAAAACCTTATTTAACAAAAATAAATTAATAAAATTGAATAATATATTAAGCATTTCTTCCCATATTTTATGTATATGTGTCAAATTTCATATTAATATTTAGTTTATGTGCTGTATTAATCAGTTTTTAGCTTCTCCTGAAAAGTTTCAAAATATGGAGTTAGACTAGTCTTGCACTAAGCCCCTGATATCCTGTTTACCTTCCAATTGCATTTCTGTCGCCCAAAGCCCTCTGGTGACTTTTGTGTGACAGAGATCTAATGGTCAGTTAATTGCTTTCTCCTTCCGTCTCTGTGGTTTGACAGGCAAGATAGATCAGGAATATAAATAGGCAGTGACCCTAACAAGGTGTCTTGTCACAATTGGAAACAACCTTTCTATTGGCAAAATTTGGTTCAAGCATCTTCTGGCGCATACAATATATGAACTGCTAAATTTTGTATTGCATCGCGAATTCCAGGCCATACTGCAAGGGAATTTTTCTAAGTATTCATTGTTTGCGTACGGGTGTGGGATAAATTTCGTTTTAATATGCCAAGCTGAGATGAATTTATCTGGATTTACTCCATTGCTAAATCTATTTGTGTCTTCTGTGTAAACTGTGTGCATCTCTTACTGATAATGCTTCCCGCTTTTTACAAATGATAGTTTAGATGCATAAGTAAACACTTATTTTTCGTCAACTCGTCCTTCCTTGGGCAAAATGTCAGTAATAAAGGCTTCGACCTTTTCCGACCGGTGGACCTGTCTATCATTATCATTTGGATGAGTCACTTTATAGTTGTAGGAGTTTCTGGTGAATGATTTCATTTTTATTGTATTTTACATAGAAATCCATGCAAGCAAACGGTGTAGACACTGATGAGGCTATTGTTTTCAGATCCTTGTGATCCTTCAATTGCGAAAACAAGCTACATTGTATCATTGCTCAAAACATAAACACAAAACTGTTGTTTTACGTTCATAGCTCTCACTTTAGAATCTAGATCTTCATATCAACGATTACCAAAACTAAATACTTACTCAGCGGTCATCCACAGGTACCACAGTAAAAATGATTATCACAAGTAGATTATATTGTCAAGGAAGTCGTGATTTTTATTTATTTATTTATTTATTTATATTTTGATTTTTAACTTTGTTTACTGCACGCCAAGACGTTCCTTCTTCTGAATGTATTCTCTGCTCTTGAAGATTTTAATTTACTTCAATGCAGCTGGTGTTGTGCCGTGTGGGGGCCGTAAAACGTCTCTGAGTACATCATCCATAGTGCAGATTTTATTTTATTTTCGTCAGGTATGAGATCAGAGGATATATTCTGAGGAATTATTAGCCGAAACTACGTAGTCTGGTCCATGTTCCTTCTTCTGAACGTATTCTCTGCTCTTAAAAACTATTTAAGATTTAATTTTACAGGTATGTGTGCTAATATAGCATATGCCGAAACTGTGCCACTTGAGGTTACTCACCTCATATGTTTAATGAATTTAACTCCCACACGTTTACTAAGTTCATGTTTAAACGATAACTGAACATGCCATTTCTTTTAGGTGCTAAGCGAAGTTATAAATCTAATATTTATCCTTTATTTTCTGTTTCCCTAAGTATGTTTTATTTTAGTGCGGGACGGACAACTGTGCAAAGGTCAGAATTTTATCCTGGCGATTCATCTTGCATTAAATTAGATGCATATTCTATCCTGTCTCATTGATTTCCCGAAAGACTTTCAAACGACTCCGATACGCTGGCCAGCGGACGAGAAAATTAATTGGTAATTGATCCATCTATTTTCCGAGATGACTGAACGACACCTTGAGAAAGAATAATATTAGAGTTTTCCATATGATAACTGAGAATATCTCATTATGACGCAGGAAACGCAAAATTGCTGATTTTATCTAAACACAGAGAACATTGTGTGTATTAGAAACTGAGATGTAATACATGTGTGGCGATTTTTTTCGCTATTTCAGGAATGGTGCCGGTGCCCACGGAATTGGTAAAAATAGCATCGTATTCTCCTAAAATTTGGAATTTCAGAAACACCCTTTTTTAGCCTCAAGTAGTGGGATAGGGGACATGATATTGAATATATAATATTTACATTCAATTTAAGCTATATATCTGTCAGTTCTCTAAGCAAGCAAGTAAATTTATGCTTGTAAGATGGTCCCTAGAAAAAATATTCCTGCAATTGGGATTTTTTCCGCTTGCAGTTGGGAAAAAAGATACTATTTTGAATTTCGACTGGTGCCTTTTATGTGCACCACTGTGACTTGTTAATTTTGTTTCTGTTCTGTTCTTCTCTACCTATGGACACGAACTTGAATGCTTAAGCATCAGTGTTTTTTTGGTTTTTAAAACGTTAAGTATTATAATAATGCTCCTTTTCGTTTTGTTGTGAAGAAAAATATCTTTTATTATAGAACTATCAATGATACACCTTTTGAACACTCTATTCTCTGGCCATCTGTTTCAGAAAGCCGTATCAAAGTGACATTTTCTGAATCCGTATCACTAGCCCTTAAAACGAGGCTATGTCTGAGTTCCAGCTTCAGGCGCGTTATTTTTAATGTGCACCATAGAAACGAGAACCACAGAAATGGGATTAGTAACGTAAGGTCAACAAAAACGTCAAAAGGCGCGCCTCGATAGCTCAGTCGGTAGCATTCGTCTCACGTCTAGCTACATACCTCTGCCGCACTAGTTGGAATCCGGGTCGATGCATAAGCGCTGGCAAGTATGAATGGTTGTTCGTTGGTTGGTTGTTTTTGGTTTAACGGCCCTTTGAGACAGTATTTCAGTCTATATTGGAGAGAGGAAGTGATAAAAGAGAAAAATAATATTCAAACAACCCCACCCGCACCTGCTGCAAGAACAGTAGGCCCTTTCTCTACTTTTGTCAAAAAATAACTAGGACGCCCCGGCACTGAAAGTTATAACCAGCACTATTGCCCAACCACTTCCCCAGTATGAATAATTCATCTCGTGGATGAGCTCACACCATCGGATCATCCGATACGCAATCGTCTGGGTTGATCCGATGGTACAACCTCATCCACTCGACATCATATACTACGCCAGATCAAAATACTATTTCAATAATGTGTATCCATGTTTGTGTGTAGCTTTTGATCGTTTTCGCATTGATGAACAGTTTCTCTGTGTCGGACAGAGTTGTTCTGTGATTGAAATTATGTAGTATTTAAGAGTAATTCTCTGTAAGCACCAAAAAATTGCAATAGGGGTGAAAATGACATATCTCAGATTTTGATGAAACTTAGTGTCGTATTTGCTTATGTCAAGTGATGAACAAAAATACAATTTTTTTTCCAATCAAACCGTCCGTTTCCATGGCAACGAGGATTTTCTCTTTTTTGGCCTAATTTGGTGATTTTTCCTATAAAAAATGCCAGATTTGACACCAGTTGTATTGACAGTATTTCTCAACAAATGTTATTGACACTCTTGTCTTTTAAGAGACCCATGTAAGTGCTGTGTACGGATAGAAATTTTTTTCTTTATATTGCTATGGTCAAGGAGTAGGTGACCTTGACTTCTATCTAGTAAAGCATCTCTTTAAAAATATAAAAAATTGGCCAATTTTGAAAGCACTTTGTTAGAAAATGCGGCTATAGATTTTTTTCATTCTCTTGGTACAGAGAGTATAACACCTAACTCTCCATATATAAAAAAATTGGAGATGGTAAATTTTTTAAATTTAAAATAATTTTCTTTGAATTTAGTCACCGTCAGCAAAATCATAAGAGACTGTCATAGCAGAAAATTTGCTATAAGAGATAATATCTTGAGAATGTTAAGCAAATATGAGAAGAAATACAAATAAATACATTGAATACAGTGGAGAGAAGTTACATAAATACTTTTCCCATTCAGAAATATGTTTAAAATTTACAGTTTGGGGTGCAATTACCCCACCCACTTCCACTGAATATGAAATGAATGCAAAAGTTACATGCCTTGGATAATATATCTCAAGTTTCCATAATTGTGAGTAAACTGAAACATTTTTAAAAGATCACCACATGTTTGCTGTCATTGTTTTTACATTGTTTATCTTTTGGTAACCATGGTAACTGTTATTCTATTATGGATCAGTCTTCATTTACACGGATATTTACAGGAAATAGTTTCAATGCTGATGAAACATATTCCTTGTTATTTACTTTTTACATATGCATATGCATTCTAAGTGTTGATTTTGTTAAATAATATACAATAAATCAGTATCTTTATAGTTGCTATGACAAAAACCACTCATTCCTTCCACAAAGAAATTAGGCAATCTGAGTGTATGTTGTACAATGTAGAGAAAGAACAGCAACTGAGCATAAATAGAGATAGATACCTGCATTGGAGAAGAAATAAACCACACATACAATGTTTATACTTTTTCGTTCATTAATATGTTTAATCTGTATATCTAGGGGGTGAGTTACCCCACCCACCTCATTTAGTTATACAACAAATTCATGGGTTACATACTATGAGTTTTGATAATAAAATAGCACCTGGTACACTTGTTTTAAAGTTGCTCATCACATGTCTGGTCTGCATAAGCTTTCTTGTCTACTGTCCTTTGTTTTTGTAAAAGTTCTGGATGGAGGCACGCATGCATACCAAACTGAAGTTTTGTCGACTGCCTCGCTTACGGCAAGCGGGTTCGACAAAATACTCCTGTGACTTTGAAAATGGCATCAAGGTTGCCAAATTCTAAGTCTTTGTTTTGCCTAAAAGGTTGATCTTTGCAAGTTTGGTAAAAATGAATCTACTGGTTCAAGATACATCTTCGTTTTTCAGGTCAAATCAACAAATGACCCTTAAAAATAGGATCAAAGTCACCAAAACCTAACTAGAAACATGGTAACTAACAGCCCCCCCCCCCCCTCTTTATGAGACTGTTGGTGGAATTTAAGTCGTATGTCCCCGACCAGAAAATACAATAACAGCTTTCTGTTACCATGTTGTTGCTTCATGTTGTTTGGAATTAAGCCTCTGGTAGAATAATTAAGATACAGGCAAAAAACTAAATCATGACTGATTAAAACAAAGGCAACAACTCTGTAAAGTAGGAAACTGGAGTTACCATTCTTGCACTCTAAACACCTTCAGATATTCTGATGATGTTTGTGATGCTTTACGTTTGTATCAATTTATAAGAAAATATCTTCTACAGTTTTAAAGTTAGAGAGTGGAATGATTTCTATACTGAAAATTACAAAAGGGCATTATTCTGTAGAAAATGTAGATGAAGTTACAGTTTTAATTCTCTGCACATATTCTGATAATGCTTTGTCTTTGTAAAAATTTCCAAGAAAATATCTTTGATGGTTTAAAAGCTGATAGCAGATAAATTTCTATACTTTAAATTACAAAGGAAAATAATTCAGTACAAAAGTAAATGGAGTTGTGGTTCTTATTTTCTGCACATTGTCTAACAATGTTTTGTATTTGTACATAGTTTCATGAAAATATCTTTGAGAGTTTTAAAGTTATAGAGCGGACAAGATTTCCGTACTGAAAATTAAAAAGGGACATTATTCAGTAACAAAACATAGGTAGAGTTATGATTTTTGTTGTCTGCAAATGGTCTGATGATGTTTTACTTTCGTACCAAGTTTTGTGAAAGTATCTAAAACGGTTTAAGAGTTATGGAGCAGACACAATTTCCGTACTGAAATTACAAAGGGGCATTATTCAGTGAAATATGTAGAAAGAGTTACACTCCTTTTTCTCTGCACATTGTCTGATAATGCTTTACATTTGTACCAAGTTACACTCCTTTTTCTCTGCACATTGTCTGATAATGCTTTACATCTGTACCAAGTTTCGTGAAAATATCTCAAACAGTTTCAAAGTTATGGAGCGGACACGATTTCCGTACCAAAAAATTACAAAGGGGCATATTTCAGTAAACAATGAAGGTGGAGTTGTGGTTCTTTCTCTCTGCAAACATGTATTGTCTGATGCTGTTTTACATTTGTACCAAGTTTCATGAAAGTATCACAAAGAGTTTCAGAGTTATGGAGCGGACACGATTACTGTACCAAAAAATTACAAAATTACAAATTACTTCGTCTGGCAAGGCCCTAATAATCAGTTATGAATCTTCTCCAAATGATAATTTTGGGCTAGTTTAGCATAATTCCAACAAATGCTTCGTAATATAGGGTATAGTAAGCCATTTTTTAACAATTTTAAGACCACCTCTGACCTCCAAAACAGAATAAAGGCCAAACAATCCATTTAGCGGCTTTCTATGACTTCCTGGGACCTTTAAAACTTCTATATTTATTGATAAATTTCAAAATAATTATGCAATGTTGTTTTCCTTGATGAGCAGAAGTGCCATTTGAAACATTCGTTCAGGTAGGTCCAAGGTCTAGTCAAGGTCAAACTTAAAGGTCAAATGGTAAAATGATCATACATTGAGCCTTTACCGAGCCATTGCTTCTACATTTATAGATGGATTCTAAATTAATTTTGCACAATTGTTCTCCTTTATGAGTAGAAGTGCTATTTGGAACATTTGGTCATGTAGGGCCAAGATCAAGGTCACATTCAAAGGTCAAATGACAAAAATTGTCATAAATTGAGCTTGTCTGGGCCATAACAGCTACATTTATGCATTGATTAAAAAACGGCACAATTGTTCTCCTTGATGAGTTCAAGTACCATTTGAAACATATATCCAAGGTCAAGGTTACACATGAAGGTCAAATGATAAAAATAGTCATAAATAGGGCTTGTCTTGGCCATTACTTCTACAATTATGGATGAATTTCAAAACAGTTTGGCATAATTGTTCTCCTTGATGAGTAGAAGTGGCATGTGGAATTTATTATGGTAGGTCCAAGGTCAAGGTCACACTTGAAGGTCAAATGATAAAAAATGTCAAAATCTAAGCTTGTCCATGCCATATAATTTATACAGTTATGCATGAATTTCAAAATAATTTGGCACAATTGTTCTCCTTGACAAGTAGAAATGTTTGTTCAGGTTGGTCTAAGGTCAAGTTTACACTTCAAGGTCAAATAATAAAATGGTCATAATGTGTGCTTGTCATGGCCATAGTTCCACTTGTTTTATTTCATAAGAAAAAAAGAAAAGAAATATGCTGTATCATGATATATACTTGTTTGGCTTCTTTCTGATAAGTAAATGAAGCATTTAGTCTTGACATACTTATAGGTCACTATAGCAAACAGTGGGCTCGACAAGTTGTCCCTGGACAAACACCTGATAAATTCTTTCCCATGTTCCAATGGTGTGTCTGTGCAAGTTTGGTCACACTCGATCTGTTCATTCCGGAGATATGGTTCAAGCAAACCATTTTTAACACTGCAAGTCCTCATGTCACCTTGAATATAAGGTCAATGTCACCAAAGTCTAACAGTGTTTCCCCACCTCCTTATAATATACTTGTGCAAGTTTGATCAAAATTCATAAATCCCTTCAGAAGACATGGTGCATACAACCCATTTTCACTGTTTTTTACCGCCTGTGACCTGAAAATATGGTCAAAGTCACCAACTTTTTTTAGTTCTTTTCAACTTCCCTGTGATATATTTGTGCAAGTTTGATCTAAATCTATCCACCCGTTCAGGACAAATGGCGCCAACAAGCCATTCAGATAAATACTATGACCTTGAAATGGGGTCAACATCACCAAAATCTAATCAGCTCTTTTTTCCCCACCCAAAGATGTATCTTTGCAAGTTTGGTGAAAATATATTTAACCCTTCAGGAGATAGAGTGCAGGCATGAAGTTATACTGACACACACACATCGATACCAATGCAGACGGGATCTGCACAAAACAACATACCCGCCTTCCCTTTCCTCCTCCCCCCCCCCCCTGCCCCCCCCCCCTTCCTAATGTTGGGCTGGGGGCATAAATAATATTTATCAATATATAAGCAAATTTTCTTCTCCATTATGAAATATCTAATTGTATTTCTGTTCATTTTATGTCCTTTATTTGCTTGCAACCAGAAGCACTCAGATTGTCAATTGCTGTTTTGATGGAACATCTGATCTATCCATAGCAACTAAAATATACCGAATTATTGTCCAAGATGAGACATATTTGGAAAATAGAAAGTGTATACATAGATAGAAAATCACAATCAACATTTTTCAACTAAATTTGAATGTTTTTAAATATCTAGGAGCCCCGGTAGCTCAGTGGGTTAAGCGCTGGCCACCTGAAGTAGCGGACCAGGTTCGAAACCCGCTTAAGGTGAGAATATTTCCTACCGTAAACGGGGTTTCATTGCACACAGCCTTCCATTATCACCGTCCCATCGTTCTGATATGACTGAAATACTGTTGAAATGGACGTAAAATCGCAATTCGTCCATCCATCCATTTTAAATATTCGTTTCCAGCAAAAACAGACTAGTGATAGGGTATTGGTTGCCATGGTTACTACGTGATAAATAAAATAAACTAGAAATGTTTCTTTTACAAAAATAGATGAACCCCTCCTATCCTTTCTCAGCGGATCATTTTCCCTAAATATTGCAAAGTAAGGATCTCTTGTAAATCTTGAAATTGGGTCCAGGTCACCACCATCTAATCAGTACTTTTTCACCTCCCGATTATAAACTTATCTACATTTCGTCATATTCCATCAGTCCCGTTAGTGCCGTCATGCAGACAAGCCATATTTCAACACGCTACAACTTCCTGTGACCTCGAAAATGAGGTCTAGGTTACCAAAATCTTATCAGTTTCTTTCCCATCTCCCAGTCAAATGTTTATGCAAGTTTGGTTAAAATTCATCCATCCATTCATGAGATACGGTTCAGACAAGCCATTTTCAACATTTCTGACCTCCTGTGACCTTGAAAGTAGGGTCAAGTCACCAAAATCTAATCAGTTCTTTTCTATTTCAGAGTGATATAACTGTGCAGGTTTGCTTTAAATCCATCCATCCATTCAGAAGATCTTGTGCTGACAAGCCATTTTTTCCAGCACTCAGTGACCTCCCGTGACCTTGAAAATAAGGTCAAGGTCAGCAAAATCTAGCCAGTTCTTGTCCATTTCACAATGATATATTTGTGCGAGTATGGTAAAACTCAATTTATCCATTTCGGAGATACCATGGATACGGTGCAGAAAAGCCATTTTTCACCATTTTTTGACCTTCTGTGACCTTGAAAATAGGGTCAAGGTCAACAAAAATCAATAAAATCTAATCAGTTCTGTACCCCTTCCCAATTATATATGCATGCAAGTATGGTCATAATCCATTTATTCCTACAGGACATAGAGTGCAGGCAAGGGCGCTACGCAGACGCTGATGGGATTCGCACACACACAAAAAAAATATGTCCCCTGTCCAGCCCCTCCCCCTCCACCCACCAATCACCAAGGGAACATTATGGAAAAAAAAGAAAGACGACAGAAATAATGAGCTTGTAGAAGCCCCCTAATCCATTCAAAAACAGCAAAGACTGAGATATATTCATTGTAGCATGCAACTTTTAATTTGGTTTTGCATTGAAAGAAAGTGGGTGGGGTAATTTAACCCCAAATTGTAAGGTACTAACGTATTTTTGAGCGTGAAAGCTCTCTATGTAGTTTTCTTCAGTTGTTAATCATGCGTCAACTTGTATTTTGGCTCATATTTCTTGAAAATGTTCAAGATATTGTATTTAATCTCAGAATTTCAATTATGAAAGTTCCTTCTGATTTCTCTGACGGTGACTAAATTCAAAGAAAAATATTTTCAATTTAAAAAATATACCATCTCCAACTTTTGGATATATCAACAACTAGGCTTTGTACTCTCTGCACCAAGAGAAAGAAAAAAATCTATAGCCGCATTTTTTAGTAAAACGTCTTAAAAATTTGCTGATTTTTGATGTTTTGAAATAGACGCCTTACAAGGTGGAAGTCAAGGTCACTGACTGCTTGACCATAGCAATATGAAGAAACTTTTCTGTATTTGTTAGCAGCACTTACATGGTTAAAAATGTAAGTATCAATACTGTTTGTTGTGAATTACTACCAGAACAATTGGAGTCACATCTTGCATTTTTCATTTGAAAAATCACCAGATTAGGCTGAAAAACAGAAAATCCTGGTTGCCATGGCAACGGATAGTTTGATCGAAGAAAAACTTTTTATTTTCGTTCATCACTTGACATAAGCAAAAAAGACACTGAGTTTCGTGAAAATCTGAGACATGTCATTTTCACCTGATTTTGGTGCTTACAGAGAATGACTCTTAAGATTTTAATTGTATCATTTTGTCGTTTGCGCTTGCACTGAGCTGCATCAGAAGTGAGTGCAAGATAGCGTGCATACTTTAGCTACTGCTTGTTTCTTAATACGGATCCCTTTTTTATGTGTTTTGAGCATGTTTTATCCGCTATATGGCTGTCCACCTTGTTACTAATTTTGTTTTGTGATTTATAATAGAATATGGTAAAATGGATGTATTATTATACCTTGTGTATTTTGTATTATGACTTTATCTAATTGTTACTCTTATGTACAGTTCCTCTGTGTTTGACTGGCTAGATTGGGTGTTTTTGTTGTCGAACGTGTTCTGTTCGTTTTCTGGTTTATGTATTTCCCTTCTTCATCTTTCGGTGTCTTGGGTGGATTATGCTTTGTGATTGTGGCCTTCCCTGGGTATCTTCATATGAGCCGCGACACGAAAAAAACAACAAAGTGGTTGTGCGCCCAGCACAGACTCAGATCAGCCTGAGCATCCGCCCAGTCTGATCAGAGTCTTCGCTTTGCGCATTAAGGGTAGCTAAGGGTCTACGCTAGCTCCGTGCGGACAGCGATGAATCTGATCAGACTGTGCGGATGCCGGGGCCTAGCTGGGTCTGCGCTTGGCGCAAATGCCACTTTGTTGGTTTTCTCGTGTCGTTGCATGTTGTCGACTTTCCATAATATCTTCAGTTATAGTTTATGACAAAATCAAATCTTTTTTGCGTTCTGCATGTTAACATAAACAAGAATTACACAAAATTATTTTATGCCACTTCTCCCTACTTATTATTGAAAATTCGCCGTGGTTGAGTAACTAGAGCACTTAGATTTGGTGCAAAAGATCGCAATTTCGAATTCCAATGATCCGACTACTCCAAAGCTTCTTTGCATCATCAGTCACTAAGTAAAGGGGATGCACATTGAACCAGCAGGAATGTAATAGGTGAGGAATGTTCTCTGCGTATTAGTTGCACAGAGGACGTGGTGGTTTCATTTAATCTACTATCCCTTCCACCCCACGAGTATAAGATACGTTATCTTTTTATCATTATCTTAGCGTTTACGTCCTATGCCGGATATTATTCAGCAGGTATTAAATTCGCATGTCCCTTGACAGACAACTGGCAACGAACAATTCAGATAATTCAGATGTAAAAACCGTTAGGATACACATTTGAGCCGCAACACGACAAAACCAACAATGTGGTTGTGCGCCCAGCGCAGATTCAGATCAGCCTGGGCATCCGCCCTGTCTGATCAGAGCCTTCGCTGTCCGCATGGAGGTAGCTTAGACTCTTAGCTACCCATTGAGCACTCAACAAAGAGTCTGATCAAACGCGGCGGATGCCCAGGCTGATCTAAGTCTGCGCTGGTCACACAACCACATTGTTGGTTTTCTCGTGTCGCGGCTCATTTGTTCAGTTTGATATTTCCAGTATCTTCTATTTATCTCATGACTGTAGTTCTAGATTGATTAATTTACGTTTCCTCTAAATGTGACTTTCTCCAGTGTATAATCAAATTAGCTTTTGTTATTCATCTTAGGCAAGGACAACAATATCAATAACAACACAAAGAAACACATTTTTGTTTTACAGAGATATATTTCTGAGAATGTCTGTCCATTTCTGTTGATTCTAGTCAAATATTATCGCGACCAGCAAGATATTGCTGCGATACATGGGTTGCAATTAAATTTAATTCATGTAAACATTGTCGCAGCAGTGCCGAATTAACCTAAGATGTCGCTGTGATAGTAATGCCTGATTAAAATGACAGAGGACTGGGAAATTGTTTATTTGGCATCCAAAACATATGTGAAGTGTCCCATTATTTAAGCATAATGCATGAATAGGAGACCACATTTCGAAACATTTGTTTGCTGAAAAAGCTGCCATTTAATATGTAAATCTTTATTTCAGTACTTTTTAGAACAGTCAAAATGTTTATAAAAAATGTCAGGACCATTTAAAGTGACCGTTTCATGCTGCACCGAGTCCATGTATAGAACAGAAGTATGTGAAATCAATTTAATTTATACTACCATATTGCTAATTATGCTATGATATTAACGACTTTTGTGTGTGTGTGTGTGTGTGTGTGTGTGTGTGTGTGTGTGTGTGTGTGTGTGTGTGTTTCTTGGATTGTTTGTATCTACTAAGTTAGGGTGTTTAAGTATGCAGCGTTTCGTAACTCGGTGCCAAGAGGCAATAATTATTTTGAAAGTCCCTCAACTTTTAATATTGAGAAAAAGACTGATGAGTATTCTAGTATTTTGGAGCCAAAGCGTCGCATAAAATGCATTGTATGAATTTGGTACATGTAAGTATAGTAAAAAGATTGGCAATGGTCAGGAATTGATACAATCAAATCCCATACCCCGCTCTCGAAGCAAATAGGGAAAGAAGCACACACGCATACGGAAAATTTACACAAGTTCACGAAAGACGCGCACGGTTAAACGAATGAACAGCTTTTTTCCAAACAGGTGGTCATTCAGCTACCCTAATCAGAAACAAAATCAACATCTATTTTTATCTATTTCATTTTTAACTTACAAAACAAAACAAAGGGCAGACTGGGCAGCAAAACAGGTGACCAAACCGCCAGAGAACATACACAAGCGGACATAGCACAATGTAACATCAAGGAACCACAACGAAAGTACCGACTTGGCCCACCGGGGTTCAACTGGTGGTCTTCTTTTGCTCCAGTGTTCCAGTGGTGTTGCTGACGCCCCAGGGATCTCCAGGTGTCTCAACACGTTTTTGCTGTCGAGTCCTCGGCCTTGCGTCATCGCAGTCTTCCCTTGATTTTAACTGTTGACCGTGATGACTCTCTGATGAGTTAGGGGACCTCCATACGAACCGAACTACCAACTAATTGTGTGCACCGTGGCGGAGGGTGAGGGTGAAGTTTGGGCCCAGTAAAACCGGTTTAAACCCCCCCCCCCCCCCAGTAGTTATTACTGACCGTCCCAAGGAGGTACTTTCGTTGCGGTTGCATTTGTTTTATGCTGTTTAACTTATTGTGTTTTCATTTTAACCCTTCTGTTGGTCTAAATTATTTTGTTTTTTGTTAGATATCTCGAAATTTCGACTTAATAGCTCGAAATTTTCGTCATATTATCTCGAAATTTCGACTTACTATCTCGAAATTTCGACTTAGTATCTCGAAATTTTGACTAACTAAGTCGAAGTTTCGACTTATCATGTCAAAATTCCGACTTAATAAATCGAAATTTAGACTTTTTACCTCGAAATTTCGACTTATTCTCTCGAAATTTCGACTTATTATCTCAAAATTCCGAGTGACTTAGTCGATATTTCGACTTTATTTTTCGAAATTTTGTCTTAATTACTCGACATTTCGACTTTTTAACTCGAAATTTCTACTTATTAACTCGAAATTTCGACTTATTTGCTCGAAAAGTCGCCTTGAATTACTCGAAATTTCTCCTTATTAACTCGAAATTTCGACTTATTTTCTCGAAATTTGGACTTATTAACTCAAAATTTCGTCTTATTTCGAAATTTCGACTTAAAAATAAAAAGTCGAAATTTCGAGATACTAAGTCCAAATTTCGAGATATTAAGTAAAACTTTCGAGTAAGTATTTTATAGTCGAAATTTTGAGTTACTTAAACGCAATTTCGAAATAATAAGTCGAAATTTCGAGATAGTAAGTCAAAATTTCGAGATACTAAGTCGAAATTTCGAGCAAATGAGTCGAGGCAGTAAGTCGAAATTTCGAGCTTATAAGTCGAAATTTTTAGATAATATGCGAAATGTCATGGAACTTAGTCAAAATTTCGAGATAATAAGTCGAAATTTCGAGATACTCAGTCGAAATTTCGAGATACTAAGTCGAAATTTCGAGTTATTAAGTCGAAATTTCGGGATACTTTGTCGAAATTTCGAGAGAGTGTCGAAATTTCGAGTTAATAAGTCGAACTTTTGAGGTAATAATTCGAAATTTCGAGATACTTAGTCGAAATTTCGAGATAATAAGTCGAAACTTCGAGATACTAAGTCGAGATTTCGAGATACTAAGTCGAAATTTCGAGATTCTACGTCGAAATTTCGAGATACGGAACACAAAATATAAAAGTATGCCTGGCGCTTATACACTTCCGTAGAGAAGAGTGCCACAAATGGATAGAATTAAGATTACTTTTGGGGTAATCTACATTCGTATGTTTCAAATGCGCACCTGTCGAACGCACATTTGTAGGGATAATGCAGTTCCTTTCGTAATTCAGGTGCAGTGGTTTGATTGTATAGAGGCCAATCACAGTAAAAGCCGAACATTCACATACATTTATACAAAGATACATACGAAATGCCACACTCACAAACAACGCTAGTATAGTCTCGGCTATCCCGTTAACTCGCAGTGTCGTTTGGCTACCATAGTTGACAATCCACTCATCAAATGCAAAATGGAACACCAATTTACACTAAAGACATCCTCAGCCTTACACTTCGCCGGGATGGGAAGAAGTAGGACCACATGGGGTTAAATCAGTTTTTAATTTATAAATTTGGATTGTTTTGAAAGAAAAGGAAACAAAATGTTTTCAGATTTGTGCACTAAAATCTCCATAAAAAAACAAGATTTTGATAAGCACTGTCGGAAAAGTCCAAGGCGGCAAATCTCCAGAGCAGAAATGAGTGGATAATGTGTTCCAGTGCAAAGACTTCTTATGGTAATATGAACATGTGAATTTGTATAATACTGCTGATATTGAAAGCTTCTTTCAAAGTGCCTACTCATGTGGAATGCAATATCCTGTCCTTAATTAAACCTTAGTATGGTGAGCTCAAGGTCTAGTATACTGGGAACAGTAAATACAAAGACAATCCTGCAGTATCCATATAATTTTGATCACACCATTAGCTGCATGTTTGTTTCTTTAAAAGTGCAGATGATAAGTATGTACATGCATGTAAACAATGGAAACCTTAATAAAGCTGGACAAAATGGATGCTTGGACTCACGTTTTTTATGCATTTGTCCGATTTTGAATTTTCCTGTATGCACGCTTACAATTAGTATCCAAAATATTGGTGCAAATCAACAAAATAAGCATTAGTATTCTTAATTTTGAAAAAAGATGATTCCATTATTCGGCGTTTTTTTTTTCACAAAAAATGCTGGTAGAATGCCAAACAGTGCAGACCAAAGAGCAATCTGCTCAGGGTCTGCGCTCTTTGCTCTGGCACTATTACCCTAAAAAATACGTCATACCGGTAATAGTTTTTCTTGGTACTGTTTATTCTGGTCTATTTTTTCCGAAGTAAACACAAACAACTTTTGTACCCAAAAGAACTGTACTTCAGTATGGAAATCAATAAAGGCATTTGGCTTTTCGATCAGTTTTGACTCACACGATCGCGCCATGAGGAGAACGTGCAAAAGAGGTGGGTAGAGGGGGAGGGGGCGGGCTGGGGTGCTGCGGACGACTTGCCCTTGAAGGATCTCTTATAGATTTTAATTTGATCTCATGGCAGCTGGTGTCATGCCGTGTGGCGGCAGTAAAATGTATCCCCGTACATCATCCATAGATTATTTCATTTTTGTTCTCAGAGATCAGAGATTATATTCCGAGAAATAAAAATAGTTTGATTGGTTTAGACTTATTATCTAAACGATCTCTTTTTATTGATTTAGACCTCGTTTTGATAGTAATCGGTCTTTGAATCAACTGGCTTATCAAAATTATGAAATTACAGTAAGTTTTCTCTGGCTTTGGTCGCCAGATAATGTCAGGGTCACTGATGAGGCTTAAATTGCCTAAACTTCTGAAAATGGCCCATGTTCCTTCTTTTGATTGTGTTCTCTGCTCTTGAAGGATCTCCTATACTACTGTATATATGATTCGTAGGCTATAAGCATTGTGTTTGTGCTTTATGCTGAATAAAATTATGTTATGTTATGTTATGTTATATTTTAATTAGATAATCATTCGCATCCGCATTCTGTTTATGTGCGAATTCTATTTAGCTAACCGCTCACAATGAAACTCCCATATATAAACACTGATTCATTCAAAGAAGGATCGCGAGCATTTCCTGGGCTACTGTACACATTGAATTTTTGTTTCAGTAGCTGTTCAGAATATGTCTGCCGACTTAAAATGAAGAACATTATGCACACCTAACAAATCGCCAAACGTGTGAGCATGTTCCAGTATAAACGCTTGGTTGAAAGGAGGCATAGCAAGCAATCTTGCTCGTGTTTGCTGTCTAGATACCGTTTACGCAGTAATTTTCGCGGGTTTAAGTTTTCGCGGTTAAGGGTCAAAAACGTAAACATTAATTCTGGCGATTTTTAATTTTCGCAGTTAGCAACATGTGCGAAAAGCAAAACTACTTCTTTTTCATTTGAACTAGTTCGTTCACTAACCTGCGGCAGGGCTGCCGCAGGTTAATGAAAGAACTGGTTCAAGTAAAAAGTACCATCAATTACCAAAGCAAACAGAAACAAAATATATAAACACTGTGTCTACAGAAGATCTTTGTAAGAATAAGGAAATTATGTCACGATTTTAATATTCGGGGTTTCTAAGTGACCGCGAAATACCGCGAAAAAATGGAGCACAGCAAAAATTATCTTGTATACGATATAAAAGTATATAACTGTAGTTAAATATTGAATTTAAATTAATGACCATATGATCTGTTCTAAACAATACAATTTTTGCCAAACGTTATCATTGGTGCAGGATAATTTGAAAATAACGTAATAACATACCCTTTTATTTTACATACAGGAAAAAGTAACGCATGTTGTGAATGTATTATCACAATACAAATGCAACACACCACTCTGGAATACATTATGGACTCAGACAACATGAAGACCCTCCGAGATAAATATGCTTGATTTAAGCATATTTTATTTCATTCAAATAAACATATAAATACAAGTTACAAACAACAAGTAAAAGTGTTTTAACGAAATCTATTGAAAGTTTATATAGTTCATCTCCTTAAATGCTTAAAGTATGAATGATTTCCTCAGTAGTTGACGAGATCACACCTGTAGCTTACCATCTTAGGTAAGAGATCTATCTCATCTTATCTAAGAGATCCATCTCTTTCTCTTTTTTTCCTACCATATCTACGAAGGATAACAACGAGTTTGACCGTCCCTGTTTGCTTCCCTGGGTGACAAAACCTTCCTAAAAAGGGGATAGTTTTGGTTCCTTTAATGAGCCAAAATAGTCTGGAGTATCTGAAAGTTCTGCAGTAATAGCACAAGGGTTACAGTAACGGTGGATGCAGCTAATTGACCGACATCATCGCCGCTTAGTCTAACCCACTAATGTTATATGTACAGTAAACGCTGCAATTCAATGCCTAGTGTCATCGGCTTTCCCTACGAATCGTGGAAACACCAAGAGGCGTTACACATCATGCGGTAAGTAAATTCGTACGGTCATTAGCGTGTTTGTGATACATTTGTTACCGATCTATGAAATCTGTGATGTAGAGGACGGGACGCAACTAAGACAATTTTTCAAGAAGAAACAAAATGCAGTTGTCTCATACGAACACGAGTTTGCTTTCACTGGTCTATTGCGCCTTACGTAAGTCGCTACATAACACCTTAAAATTAAATATTTAGACTATTAAAATAATTATCGTAAGAGACTTTCTCATAGTAGAGCAGACGGAGCCCCAAAAGTGCTCTCCTTAAGGACTTTACTGGTAAGGTTCTGCAAACATCAAGTGTTATATACCAAATTGTTTGTCAGCATGTCTAGTGTATTAATCCGGCTGATGACATCGCCGCAGCTGAGTACTAACAGAGTTATGGCCCTTGAAACTTACGTACCCATAAACAGCAAAATTACGCAATTTTTGTCGGTGTACGTCAAAAATGTCCATTTATTTCAACTAAAGACAAGTGTTT
This sequence comes from Ctena decussata, assembly GCA_963989385.1. NCBI lineage: Eukaryota > Metazoa > Mollusca > Bivalvia > Lucinida > Lucinidae > Ctena > Ctena decussata. Next base: position 37,700,824 of record OZ022504.1, on the reverse strand, counting down.
GTCATTTTCCAGTAGTACGTACGAAAAATAAATGGAATGAACTGAACATAGAAGCTTTTAACGAATATGGATCATTGAACAGTGTTTGTCCGTGCGTCTGTTTGTTAATTACCATCGATTACCAAAGGTTGACAATTTTCGACATCAATATTAGAATTTGTATGTTTTATTACCACGACAATAAATATGTCAAGTCTTATGCAGAAACTAATTTACAAGGTATTTCATTGTTGAATTAACTATCTAGATATATTTCAACTTGTGCAAAAGGTCAAGGTCACGGTCAAACAGAAAACATAGTAAATGATGAAAATCTACTTAAATTACTACTTTAAGACCAGCTAAATGGGCTAAATGCTTTAAAAACAGTATATATGTGTAACTTCTAATAACTTGCACTCATTTAGATAATATATACTCTATATATTTATTTTTCCATCCGTCCGTACGTCGATTTGTCAATAGCATGTGTTCACCACTGCTTTGGCAGTCAACTTCTCAAAAATGACAAGCTTAACAGTGGTCAAAACTAGCCGCTGATTATACAAGCGTTGTAGTTGCATACTCTGGTGTCATTTTCAGTCCCATCCAGTACTTTAAGATTGTCTTCGGGCCATCTGTCCTTGTCAGTTCATCCATCTGTTCGTCCGTCGGTCCATCTGTCGGTTGAAATTGATCGAATGATACATTAATAGAAGCTAGTAGATTTTTAAGCTCCAATATCTCCCTCTCCTTTTATGAGATACTTTTTCAATATGTTCTTTTTTCTGAAAGCCCAATGTCTACAAAGTATTTCCCTGCTTTCTGTTGTCTGAGTATTGGGCAGTTTGGCTGTTTCTCCCATGTTATATACGTGACCGTATCATTTTAATGACATTTGCATATTCTCATCCAAATAAACACAATAACAGACATAGATCTTATTGTTTTAGAAAATATGCTTGGAAGCCTCTATATTAAATCAATAGTGTCTTCTGAAGCGTTTGAAACTGTACCGTTGTCTACGTTACCAAGAATCGACAAACTACTTAATCTGATTAGAATGAGCATGTGAGTACAATCAATGAAGAACACTAATGCATTTATATATCGTTAAATAAAACAAATGCTATCAAACTTGCAAAACTTTGCACTGTAATATACGTTACCGAATATGAGTAACAATGAACTGCATCCAAAACGGTATTTTGCGCTACAGAAACTGTAAATGCTAAAGTGGTATTTTAGCATTTTATGGTGGAACTATATTATAAATAAAGTAATTAAATGGTTGCCTAGAGGATTTGGAGTAGTCTGAAACTGTATCACTGTCACACAGGGAGTTGCTGATCAGAGGACTTTTAAAGTCAGTGTACACCTTTATATATATGGATAAAGGGGTAGAAGATAATTTAAGGGTAATTTTGGGATTTTGCTCCATCTCTCTCTCTCTCTCTCTCTCTCTCTCTCTCTCTCTCTCTCAATTCTCCATAAAATGATATACTGTGAATGTACATTAGAACTGCCTCCCAGTGTTTATGGGCAGTCAGGATAACTATTTTCAGAATTTGTTACCACATACTCTCCCCTTTACTAATTGCGCTTAACGTATATTACATCAAATATTGTAAGACTGGTACATATATAATGTGTTACTGTCGTGTTTGAAATCTGAATTACATCAATGGGATTTTTGAGTCAAAAGCACGTCAGTTACTTAGAACTGTCATCAGACAGTTTTTAGTTTCATGATTTAATATTACAAGAAGAAACAAGAAAAGTAACTCACAGCATGCTCATAATTATTTTATGCGTGAAACACATTTTAAAAATGTTGATGTCATAATCTTGTCATTATCTCCACCAGTTTATTCTACAGTTTAGAAAAGGCTAGAGAAAAATATTATCATATACATTTAGGTTGGATGGTAATCAAATGCAGTGAATAAAATTTAGGGCGCATATACAGCTTTAGTGAGCAAACTACAAAAATCTGAATAATCTCAGCTTTAGTGAGCAAACTAGATACAACTGAGTAACAAGTTTTCTGTTTCTTGTTTTGTTTTTGTTTTTTGTCATTATTTTAACATATTTCCCTATTTTCAAAGTGTCAATATTATTTTACACATTAAGGTGACTACGAAACTGCATTAGAATTCATGCAACAACTCTGAAAAAATTCTTTCTCGTAGTCTACACAAGGTAAATCACACCTACATTTGCTTTATAAAAGCTGTGCTAGAATTATACCCTAAAAGGGTTGAAAGTATATTCTATTTTCCAATTCTGACTTGATAGTTATTGTTTTATGTGCTGTAGATCTTGTTCTTTATGATAACATTAATCACAGTCTCATAAGCTATTTACGTTAGTTACATCAATTTGATTAATATCAATTCCGTAAGATAATCTTACTTTGAGAAATTTTTGAATCTCATCATATAAGCGCCATTTCAAATCGTTATAATGTTTTTGAATATTGCATTAAAAATTATATTACACGCATTAAACAGTTTCTGTATGGTAAACTACAACATTAAATGAAACCACTTTTTTCATTATAAAGCTTGTCCTTAGACCTAAATAGTAATATACTAATACTAATGCAATTTATCAATTTTAATCTTGTCTTGTATAGTTTTATTTATCGTAAATTCGTATATAATGGTAACATAGATTACAGCCTTATAAACTGTAGAATAATTAAGCATAATAATAAAAATTTAAAATTTAAAAATGTTTTACATCACTTAATATAAAAATAAATAATTAATATCGATTTATAGATAGATTACTGACTTTCATTTTTATTTAAAAACATAGTAATTTTTGTAAACTTTCTATTGGTAACGAAATTAACAGTCTTAACTCTCAATCACCCCACTAAGTAGGCAGCAAGAAAGAAGCAAATATTCTGCATATATAGGACACTTAGAAAGATGAGGTCTACACAACTTCGTCGGGTGGCCGGGCAACATCCTACTGGCCTGGCCTACATTTATTTAGCGGCTGGTATAACTAGATACAGGTTCTAATGCATTTTAGTGAGTGGGTAATTTTTCTTTTTTTTCTGTTTTACAACAAACTGTTCTTTTGCAATGTCTCGAATCTGAAGATGTCAAAACTATGCCAGTAGTTCATCAAAACATCAATGAATATGTATACGCTTGCAAAGAAAAATAACAAAGTAACAAAGTGTTGCATACAGTATGGTCACTTGAAATGTAAATAACAAATAAATAAGTTATAAGGTAAACAGTCACTTATTTAAAACATCTGGAGATATATTTTGCATTTCCATTGCTAGGTAGAAGTGTTGCGAAAAAAATGGTATATGATAAAATATTGTGAACATGTCCTCTGTGTAGGCAGGTTTGTAGACGTACTGTCTGTATAATACTGTTTCAAGTAAATTAATCCTTGCTCACTGAAGCGTGAAGGATTGCTAGAAGTAATTTTATTTGCACTAGCATAGATTTTCAGCCCTATAATGTCACGTATATTATGTTACAATATGATCTAACCTTACTTTTTCGAACCGCAAGAGCCTGAAAGATTTCCGGTTTTGCAATGCAAATTTAGATGGGTGGGGTATTTACTCATGTTTCTCAGAGTTTCTTTGTCTCTGTACTGAAATCTTGAGTTCTGATCATCTATACATAAAGCAAAGGTTCTAGACTTGCTATTCTACTGCAAATATTCTTTCAAAATCTTGACTGATGGAGTCAACATTAAAAATTGTAAACCCGAAATTTAAAACATTATTTTCAAAACAAATTTCAACGTAAACGCGATATCACAACGCCACAAAATGAAAACTAAAGTAAATAATAAGTACCGCATATACGGTAAATAAGCTACAAACTGAATATAAATAAAAAATCGTACAGAGTAATATCTCAAAATGATTTTTCACTCTTTTCAATTTAAGTATCATTTTGCCCAGTCAAATGGGTGGGGTAATTCAAGGGGAGATAACTCGCTTAGTACTCAGAACCAGAGGTGTCATCAGCCGGTTTTGTAAACTAGAGATTCTAAAAATTAATCTGATATATAACTCAAGATGTTTGCAGAACCTAACCAGTAGCACCTACTCATAGGCTGCCTATCTGCCGTACTATCAGTTATGCTGGGCCGTTCGCGGACAGAAATGGCCATACATGTTACTATGCCAGAATGCAGGAAAAGGTAACGACCATGGTACTCAGTTTCTCTGCTTCAAAACTTGAAATATTTTCAGATAATTTCATCAGGTTGAGGAATAACAATCACTTTTAGAACCATACCCTAACAGTTATAAATGGCGTGTTTAATGACGTTATTCTGGGTTGTCGAAGTCACATACGATTTCTTTAACATGAGAAGCATTTTTCTTATCTGTTGACTTTTGATTATTTTCGCTTGTTTCAATTTGAAAATGGGTTTTCTTTGCCTCCTATAGAAGCAGGTTTCTTTCTTCTGTGCAACACTGCTAAACCAAATGACGTTAGCGTTTTCAAAACGTAGTCTTACTGACGTTGTTGTGTAGGTTACGTGTGACCTATGTTACGTTTCATGCTATTTAATGTTTTTGTCACATTCAGTGTTAGAATTTAAACGTATAATTTTGTAGTGGCAACTGGGCAACACTTTGGGCCTGAGTTCGGGGCGATTGCTTGACTTACTTCGAAGAAAAGCGCATGACGTAAGGTTACAGTCTTATAAAATTGTTGTATATTCTAATCATTTTTATAAATATGTTTGACACAATATTTTTACTCGAATTAAAAAAACATAATGTATTTTGAATTCGAGTAAAAATCTCGTGTCAGTCAAAGTTATATAAATTATATAAAATGTTTAGGAACACATATTTCTGTGCATAAGCTTTCAAGCTTTATGATGATATGTCATCTCAGTTACTTCTTTTATCATGGATTTACCAGCGTGACAAAGGGTACGCAGATTTTGCGACATTAATTCTCAGTCCTATTCCTTAACAAAACACATTCTTCTGATCTTTTTGGTCGTAGACTTATGAAGGAAAACATCTGACTTAAACAATGGAATTTGGTTTTGACCAGTGGATGAAATATTGAAGACATGTCGAATTCATATCTATGCAATAGCAATATTGCGACATTTTAAGACGTAGTCTTTTTATACCAGAGTAACGTAATTTGGATTAGTGTTTAAAATGAAAAGCAAAACGCTTGTATGTCCCGAATCTTGTATTTGAATCTGTTGAGAGCAAGCAACTTATTAGAGGGGAAATGGATAAACATTTTAAAATGTAAGAAATTTTAAAAACGAGAGACAGAAATGATAGCAAAAGGCCCAGCTTTACTGAGAAGTCTCGGAACTGTCATAAAATTGAAGTTTGAGTTTTCAGTGCAGTAATACATATCAAGATGCAATTCAGCTGGAAAAGCAAACAGTGTAGATCCTGATCAGACTGCTCCAGGAGCAGTCTGATCTGGGTCTGCACTGTTTGCTCAGTTCTAGGTGTCCAAATATCTAGAATTTTGCAGTATGTATGAGCGTGTCAGCTTGCGCGTGTTACATGTATAAGGCTGATCATTTACAAAGCTCTTCGTATATGTAATGTATTTTACGGGTGGAGATTATCTAATAATAATGGTCTGGTTATGGCATGAAAACCGTTCAGTGAGTGAGTGAACTCGGGTTTAACGTCCCACCAACAACGAGGTCATATGGAGACTGGACCTCGTTTTAAAGTATCATCCGAAAGACCGGAGAAGCGGGGGATCGATCTTGCGACCCCTGGATTGGTAGCCCGGAGTGTTATCTACTACACTACAGCCGCTCCTGAAAACCGTTCAATTTCATGTCATACATTCATTCTTACGAAAACTGTACTGGTGCCGGTTGAACCGGTAGGCCCTCGTAGAAGCTTTCACGACTAAGGCCGCGTTCACACAAGCATAGTTTCTATGTCACAGAAACTTTAACGAAGAAAGTATGCCAAACATTTTGCGTTTACACGGAGCAAATTATTTGTTAAAGAAAATGTAACATAGAATCTTTGTCAAATAAACTTTGGCAATATAATAGTTGCTGCAGTGTTCACAGGACCAAATATTATTAATGAAACAAAATCTTTGTCACATTTTTGTCACAGTTCACGCGACCAAATGTTATTCGTCAAAGTTACCTGCAACAATGAAACAAAATCTTTGTCGCATTTTCCACGCTTATAGCAAAGTTCTTTGTTACATAATCTTTAGCAAAATTCTACGTTTACACGAACAAATTTAATTTATCGATTAACCATATATATTTGTCAAAGAAACATAGTCATATTTTGGCATTTGCACGAGCACATTCTTATGTGGCCAATTGTCTTTGTCACAGAAATTTTCCCATGTTAACGCAGCTTAAGTACATTTTGCGTCGTAATGCGCTACAAATATATAAAAATATGAAAAGATTACTGCACAGTGTCTATAAAAGCTCAGTCATAATTTATTACATGTATTGCATATAATAGAGAACCGTAAAGTTACATTAAAGATCTAACAAAGTGAGCAAACGTGACCCTACTTAACAAGCAACCAAAGTCTCAAAGCAGTCAGCCGCAAGCTGAGGTACTAGCGTCAAATTCTATTTGCAACAGGAAATGCAGATGACTAAAATACTGTTTAAGGTGAAAACGACAAGCAAACGGGCGGAGCATTATGCCCAAATAACATGTATACGGTTTAAATACGTTTATTGAATATGCATAGAGGATATTGAAATGACTCATAAAAATGCTTACACATAAGATCAACTGAATTAAAGCACAGAGGATAGGAAAAAATCGTAAAATTGAGATGTTGCCATAATTGCATGCCTTCTATTAACCTTATTTAGGTATTTTCTTGTGGAACATTTTGCTAACGTCATCGCTGACGTCAATGGAAAAAAGAGTCTAAACACTCACGCTATCTTTAAACAATCACATCACTGCAACTAGGGATCACACGAACATAGAATTTTGCTTACATGTATTGCATAAATCATTTAGCTAGAACTAAGTTTTATTTCCATGATGGTATATTTAATGCTTTTCAGAATATTATATTTCCATTATCAAGGTTACCTGAAGATAGCGGCAACGTCATGATTTTACGAACACCCAGTGTATATTTACCTCACAAAATAGAAATATTATAACAAACTAACATTCATGAATATATGGTTTCACGGCCCTTTCAATAGTAATTCATTTAGTTGGAAGAATTCCGGATCCAGCGGGCGCTACCTTCATAAAAGCGTTTGAATTGTTTAAATGAGTAATCCAAGGTGCTGTAGGATTATAGTGGTATTACAAGATTACCGGGCATGTAATGATTTGGTTCCGTACCACTCAACCTTATCTATAGTTTGTTGAAAATAGATTACAAAATTATCTATTTATGGAGCTGTTTTGTTGATTGTAAGAGAAACCCATCTCCATGTTTTCCCGAAATATTTTTTTTAAAATTTGTTCCCTGGAAAACGAAGCCGTTCCAAAAGGAAGTCAGCACTTAAAAAAAAAGAATTTTCTCCTTGAGATACAAGGGTTGATCCAGAAGTAATGTCACTGTGCCAATTGCGCGCTTGTTCATCGTAGCATTATTGTGAAAAATATATCAAGACACACTGTTTTTCAGTTCTGATTAACAGAATAAATATAAAGTTGGAATCTTTTCCCCTTCCAATTATATAGGCGTTCAAAGTATGCCACCGTCGCCATCGCGCCGCACGTTAGAATAACGTTAATTACATAAAATTGATTTTCAAAGGCTAACCTAAACCAAAATCAAACTAACGCGCCAAATCAGATTAAAATTTGATATGATGACGAAATAAATATATTCCTGCCACCCGCTGTTGAAACTTATATATCGTCATTGCAGTTTGAAGTTCGCCAGGAAGTGCTAATGCTTGTAACTGCCAAGTGAAAAAAATGCTGATTTCTGACAAACGCGTCTGCAGATACATATGCGGTTTTACCACAAATTAGGAATATCGCCATTAGAAACACTAGGCTGTTTAATTAGACATGCGGTTATATAACCATGATTACGAGGCTTGTGCAAATGTGCAATCAGCGTTGTAAGGGTGCAGATGAGTCGCTAGAGGATCGTTCGAATACCGGAAGATCTTTATGGGCAATGTCAGACAATAACGTCACTCTTGTTTGGACCCCGTATATGAAGATCGATGTTCTGCAATTCGATGATTGTGTATATTCTTGAACATGAGCTGCGGGGCTGTTCAAATAATATTGGAAGATGAGATAAACATGGATGAACAGACATTAGTGCTATGCTATAACTATGAATATGCTACTTAAGACATGACACAATAGCCAAACTTCGTCTGGAACGTCAACAACGTCATTGACGTGCGGCGCGTGTCCTTACCATGCCTTCTGTCTATCTCGATCGCTCGATTACTATGCATTATATTTTAATGACATTTCCAGACCATACTGCAAATAGAAGAAGGTACATGGATACGAAATTTTGTTGCTCTCATTTTATTATACTAGATTTTATGGCTGAAGTGACATTACTTCTGGATCAACCCTCGTATATATACCCCATTGAGAAGGCGAGCTCAAATGAGCCGCGACACGAGAAAACCAGCAAAGTCGTTGTGCGCCTAGCGCAGACTCAGATCAGCCTGGGCATCCGCCAATTTGGTAAAAGTCTCCGCTGTCCGCATTTAGGAAGCTTAGACTCTTAGTACCCTTTAAACTCACAGCAAAGACTCTGATCAGACTCGGTGGGTGCCTAGGCTGATCCGAATCTGCGCTTAATGCACAACCACTTTCTTGGTTTTCTCGTGAAGCGTTTCAAATGAGAATGCAGAATCACTTTCCCTGAAAGTGTATTCATTCGCCTTAATGCGGACACACAGCAAGACAGCCTTTCAACCGTAGTACACAAATCTAACGCTATGTTACGTCAGAGTTCAGTTTACGACAACATCGCTAAGTATAATATGCTACTCAAAGTTTGCTAAGCACCAAATATTCAACACAGCATTGTAAAGTTTGCATGAGATGTAGTTGTGTTTCTTAAAACCATGTTAAACACAGTAAAAAGGTGAACACTTTTGTTTACAATATAAAACATCAGAAGAATATTGCAACTATAACATAAAATATGTACTTAAATGTTTTTAACATTCTTGGTGCTTAGCAAACTTTGAGTAGTATAGTAAAACGTTATGTATAAGTCCAGTAAAGACGCCATTTAAAGTCACAAAATAGAGTTCCGGTGCATTTTGTTTTTCACTGTTCAGACAGTATAACTTTTCTCATTTCTAACAGTATAATTTACAATATTAATTTTCTTAATGTCAGTTTGCAGATCACCGTTTAATGGTAATTATTGTTTAGAACCTTGGTTCTTCGTTTAGCAAGATATCATGATAGTTGTCTATCCCTCCTCTGTTTGGTCTGGTCGTCTGTGCTTCCATAGGTGTAATGTACTGATTATCTGAATCCAAACAAAAACAAAGTATTTAACGCTAGTGATATTATACTTGTAATTGTCTGCCCTTCTTTGGGCGGCGCCATGAGGAAAAGGAATGTTAGACCGTGTGCCATCAAATTAAACAACTCGCCCTCTATAATACTAGATGGTGGGCCGTCAGCTGACCGCTAACGGTATCGTGGATACAAAAAGTAAATATAAAACTGATACATTTTGAAATGCACGTACAATGTACGTAGTTTGAGATGTACTAATTGCTTTGCGTTTGTTTACATTCGATTTGAAGTGGGCTACCGCAGGGCCAGTTTCAGGCTCGACGGCCGAACGCGCCCCGTCACTGCGGCCGGCTATCGATACGTTCTGCTGAGGTCCGGGGGGGGAGAGGGGGCGGGGGGGGGGGGGTAGCGTCGTTACGAGAATTGAAATGCCGAAAGTGGTCCGATGTTACTATGCTAGCTGGAATACTAAATTGAAAAAAAAAATAGAGATTTTTTCTCGCTTGTGATGGTCAAGAGAAGCAATGTAGTATCGGGAGCTGCATGTAAAACAACGATCAACTAAAGTCACAACGTTCCATAGCTGGAAAGTTATTACACTCTAACCTAATAAGAAAATCACTTAAACTCAAGCCTTGTACATTCTGTAAATTACGATCTTTTCCAGAATACGAGAACATACTTTCAACATATACTGGTAACTGGTTTTATTTCACAAGCAAAGGACAACAATGCGGGGTAACTTCACCTTACAACATTAAAAAATCGGCCCCTTTAGACCCGATTTCCTCCCCCGGAACTTGTTTTCTTTCCCGGTTCGAGATGATTTTATTTCCAAATAAAGATATTTATTATATGCATTATAAATATTGTAACAATTATCAGGTATACGCGGTCCGAGATTGCTCGTTATTCGATTCTTAAAATATAACCTGTTCCTGCAGCCATATTTGTCCACTAGACATGCAGCCGTATCTGTCTCTCATTCTTAATCAAGATGACGGAATGCAGAATGGAAATTCTGTCAATATTTTGTGCGACTGAATTTAATGATCACACTGGTCTGGCATTCAACACAGGTAACGAAGCCAACGTACATGAAACTTGCTTGTTCCGCTCATCAGGATAAGTTTGTTTCAGAAGAATAGTCTCACGGACCATCCTACCCCCGACTCTTGAAATAGGAATCAAAAGTTTTACTCGATTGATATGCGTAGTCAAGAAATGCTTGAAAACAATTTTTGCGCTACAACGACTAGGCAACGAATTGGTGTAAAAACTTATTCAAGCACTGTATTTATACTACACGGAATTTCTTCGAAAATCTGGTCTGAGTGGGAGGTATAACAATCTGCCGGGTCCGTAAGAATAATAGTTTGAAATTAATCCAAGAAGTATGCGAAAACATCCGAGTTTTATAGTACGTTGCCTCGTTGCCTATGTTGAATGCCAGACCAGTGTGATGATATAGAGCTGAAGAAAAAAAACTGACAGGCAACTGAAAAGCGGAAAAGAAAGTTTGAAAAGAAATCGAAAAACAAAACAATCACAAACACATTCTGACAACCTGTTTAGATTTAGACAGTGGGGACTATCCTCGTATATGAAACTGAAATGCATTATGCAAGTTTTGTTTGTTTGTTTGTTTTTTGTTCTCACTCTTTTTAAGAATTTGCTGTCTGTAAATCCTCTTTTTGTGCATGTATTTGTAATTTTGCTTATTTTGTATGATACTGGTTATGTTAAAAAGTCGCGTTTATTAGAAATATGACAGCAGGGCGAGGATGTGTACGTGCGTACTATGCAACGGTGTATAATCCAATAGCTATTGACCTGACATATCGTTCGAAATAGTTTAAAGTGAGTACATGTATCTGAATAAGAGGAAATTCCAGAAAACATGTTATAAAAGGGTTACGACACGTCTAGTATCGCTTTGCAACTCCTTACTGGCCCTCGGGCATAAAGACCCTTGGGCCAGTATGGAACTATCCGGACCGATATGACTGGCAACGCGACATTAGTCATGTAATCACCTGAAATAACCGTTATAATCATATGATCGTGACGTATTTTGGCCACACTGCCATTTTGTCTGTGTCTTATAATGTGAGCAGGTACGCTGTATTTTAATTCTTACAATCACCATCACACTCTATGTATTTAATTCGAATGTACCAAGATCAGTGCAAATCATGATAAGGTCCAGACCATTCCGTTTTGAGATAATTCTCCATACGATCCATGCCTGTCTGATATTAGACTGGCATGAATCGTAAAAACAGATTGTTTATTAAACGTTTGGGCAGGATGCATGTCATGACAACGTTGATCAGACCTGTTTGCAGCCGAGTTTTAGGGATGCGCCAGAAAAGTAAAACATAACCCACTGGGCGCACAAGGTTGAATAAACATTGAATCAACCTTGATTCAACGTCTGGACGTTGAATCAAGGTTGATTTAAGGTTGATTCAACATTGTGTGCCTGCTGTGTTAAGGGGTCAACTCACCACGCTTTTTCTTCTTCCTCATCTTGGCCAGTTTTGAAGAAAACAATGAAATTACCAGAGTCAGCACTAGACCAAGACATCCAACAGTACATGCAAGAACTATAACAGCTATGTTAGGACCTGCAGGAGTGCTGAAAATGAAATACATCTTGTACCAGAATAATAAGTAATATAGCCAAGTTTGGAAATTGAAAGGTTTCATGGTTTAATAATTCAACTATATACCAGTTCCGCCGCATTAAATTTAGCATCTTTTTTCTGAAGAGGTACCTGACTGAAAGAAAGCAAAGAGCCATTGTAGCACTGACATTCCATTTATATATTGCTAGAAAGAAAGGATTTGAAACATTAATTTAAACCGGCAGTTTACGCAACTTTCAGTTTTAGTGAGGGTTATTTCTAATTTCCGAGATTTCTAACAAAAAAAAAAATACTCGTCTTTTCTTTTAGTTTTAATCTCATTTTCATATCTGTTTTTCTTTGACGCATTTTTTGGATTCCAAATATTTCATATACTTAAGAAAATCGGAATTCGAAACGGTTTTCACGGTAATCTAGGACTTCTAAATTGCAGCGTTCAGGCAGAAAAGCCAAAGCTTCTTAAGTTGTGGTGGAATTGTCATCAGCATTTCAAACCTGCATGCCACTCACAATTTTGCAATAAAGTGATGCATTCTCATTTAAAGGTGATGCAAAGAAACGTATTCACATGTCCAGAAAAGCAGATTCTAAAGTAAAATTTATGTCTGATTAGCCCATGATCTGAAAATCAAATTTCCTATATTTTTTATTCAAAGAGAGGTAAGATAAAGTCGTAGGCACTTTAAAATGCAATGTTCGTCATTGTCAAGCTAGTTCAGGTTTTGTTTAGATGTTTCTTGAATGTAGAGTTTCTGGTGAATAACATGAGATAAACATAACGGTACTGCGCCTGCGCAGTAAACGCCTAGTCGCAGTTGCTATTATTTACTAGTTATGCGAGGTAATTCTGTATATGCAAGCAGAGAACTGAAACGTTAAAAACTTTCAAGAGAGTGAACAACTAATTAAAAGTAAAATAGTTTGAAAATGTTATATTTGAAATCGTCAATATCATGGTCAAACATTGCAGCGGAATTCATATTTACGAGTATATTTAGCCTGACCGTTTGGAAACGCAAACATTTTTCTTACGAGGTTATTTTCTTTTGCTCAAAGTCTAATAACGTTATCCACTGCAAAGTAAGTTAACGCCAAAAACAATCGACTTGACGTATCGTCCAAAACAGTTTCACTTGTTGATTTAGGGGAAAGTGCAGTATACATATAATAAAAAGGTTACGACATGTCTAGTGTCGCATTGCCAGGCATATCGGCCCGGCAGCTCCATATTGGCCCTCGGGCAACGCGACACAAGACATGTAAAAACTTCTGAGTAACTCTAAATACGTTTAGGCTAGATGCATGTACAGAATTGCACTACAGTTCGAAGTCTCAGCTCTCTACATTCGTTTGCTGTGCTTACATTCTGTCCAGTAGGCTTAATCCGATTCTGTTCGCAGGTCAGTGTCGAAAATATGGCATAAAGTTTAGAACCGCTCCCCATTTTCTTAAAGTTTGGCATGATTTTAGTATCAGAGTCCTAGTTGTATGTTAGTTGTTGCTCGTTAGTTACATGTACTAGTACTGCGCCAACTCAAACGCTGACGTTTTCGGGGGCCGTATTCATAAAACGACTTAAGTGGTTGCTATGCTGTTGCTAAGGCTAAATTTCTTTGAAGGAGATTTCCTACAACTATGAAATTTGGTCTGGAGGAACAGTCGTTGTAAGACTGTTCCTCCAGACCAAATTTCATAGTTGTAGGGAATCTCCTTTATAGATATTTAGCCTTAGCAACCGCCTAGCAACGACTTAAGTGGCTTTGTGAATACGGCCCCTGATCAGCGTAAACTCTTCATAAGCAGTGCTTATTTTAGCACTTTTAAGGAATTCTCATCCTCAGCATCTAGCGGCGAAACAGATACTACTTCAAACGTGATAGCAGGGCAAACTTTTATACGTATATTAGTAATACTATATAAATATGAACCTCTGCCAAGTCAACCTCTCGTCCTAGCCCGGGTACCTGTAGCTCCTCTAAACAGGTCGAAAATTAACATCTTTTTGGCAAGTTAAGAAAAAGTCCACAGTCAATAATAGACAAGTTTCTAGCTAACTGTCTCAGCAAAAAAGGAAAATAAAAAGTATCGTATAAGCTGAGAACCTTCCGGGAAAAAAGTCAACACGCTGTGCACTCTATTGAAGCATGAAGCCTCAGGGCGGGTTAGCCGAGTTTAAACAGTGATCATGATTTGTCTTTGTTAGAACAGACATTCAGAGTATACATATAAGATCTTATCTGTTTTTCAATGGTTAAATAAAACACATAATCAACTTATATCCTTTTTTGGGAAGTCAATTTTTGTCCACGAGATTCAGTACATTACCATATGTCGCTTGATTTTTTTCCAAATTGAATTGACCCTTTGTATCAGCTAGATTGCATATTCCCAGACCACGGAATCACAAGAGACGATTGCATCGATTGTAATCCCGAGATCTGGGAACACCAACAAGGCGTGATACTGAGTTGCTGTAGTCAAGAAACGTTATTATAAGCCTTTTATACGTACGATGTCAATACGCTGTCCGTCAGTATGTTCGTCTGTAAACAATACTCTTGTCTGAAAGAACGGAGTCAGTAGCTCTTGACAAAGTAGACTATACAAGACACCAATAATTTTATGGTAAATGCTAGAGTAAAAAAATCAATCTAGATAATTAACAAGGTTGGGGCTAACGTGGCGTGTGTGTTGATAAGCTGCAGGGAAAAACTGCAATGCTGTGAGGATATCCTGGTTTATGTCATCTTTAATTCTCATTCAAATATTTCCACTCATTGCAATGTGAGCGTTTTTCTATTCCGCATATTTTGGTTCTAACGACACTTTGATTAACCCACAGAGATTTGAGCCGCGACACGACAAAAACAACAAAGTGGGACAAAAACAACAAAGTGGTTGTGCGCCCTGTGCAGACTCGGATCAGCCTGGGCATCCGCCGAGTCTGATCAGAGTCTTTGCTGTCCTTATGAAGGTAGCTTTAACCCTTAACTACCTTTTAAGCGCATAGCGAAGAGTCTGATCAGACTTGGATGATGCCCAGGCTAATATGAGTGGCCCTGGGCGCACAACCACTTTGTTGGTTTTCTCGTGTCGCGGCGTATTTGTGCTTTGGGCAAGGACTCTATCACAAAAGTTCAACTGCCGTCCGCGCAGATGACCCCGCCATTTTAGATGCGATATTGATGCGATATTTCCTGTTTGAAATTTTGTGACCGGCAGAGTCCTTGCCAAAAGTGTGAACCTTTGCAGTTCCTTGGAAGTGTAGCTGGAATCGGGAAGTGTCGCTTACAACGGGAAGATGTGGACCGGAAGGTTACGCAAACTTTATGAGTGTAAAATATTAAAAAGGAAATGTAACTGAAACAAATGCTCACTGACATCTTTTGTAAAACGTATAACAAAAACGTAATCCCCCACCCTGATTGTTTATAATTATGCCAAAGCAGATATACCCGTCAGTGTTATTTCCGCCAACATTCGCTCTAAGAGGGGAAAGTAGACAGTCCTTACACGCCAGCTTATTAGGACAAGGTGAAAGGATTTTCTTGTTTAGGGGCGGCTGCAGGCGATCTTCCTCTAAATGAAGTCCTTTCTGTAAGTCATACGTTCCAACCTATGTACATAGAAATTATGGCAGTTACATGTATGGTACAACAATGAATGTAAAAATAAAGAATGGTACACATAAGCCTCGGCTAGAATCGTGTCAAAACAGGGCACGTTTTATGCTAACCCGCGACTCTTTCTCTATAATATTACATGTATACAATAATTCAACTTTGTCGATGTGAATAGTAGTTTTATCGTCATGCAAACTGCATATTGACCAACGCAAAGCTGAGGTCTATATGTTATGTTCGCAGGTCAATATAACTGCATATTTACCGAAATAAAGGTCAATAATGATCTTTTATATGATACTCCTAAATGCAGTTTACTTTGATATATATGACGGTACTCCAAGGTATTAAATCCCGACGTTACACCATTAACATTGATACAACTTAATGATTAAATTAATATTCACAGGCTGACCGGTGAATATCGCAAAATGCTGACCGACACGTGACGTTGAATCTGCAAATGAAATTGTATGTAACATTGTGGTCATACTATAATAATAAACACGTGTTTCATGCTTTTGAGGGCGATAGTCAAATCGATTGCACCAAGGTGCTATGATCGTCCTGATGCACTATAGCACGAGGCTGAGGGCGATAGTGAAACAGGCCGTCCACAGCACCGAGGGACGATATATTTGACTTTTGCTCGTAGGAGGCATGCACTAGTTGTTTTATTACCCAACCAATGTAATACTATGTCTTCATTATGTTAGAAAGGTCCAGCTACGTTTGACGTTACGTATCGCAAAATAATGACCGCTGCTTTTGCGTTGAATCCAAACGTGTGACGACACTTACCAGGCGATAGTTAAAAATATTGACCGGTCACGTGCGATGAACACGAATACTACAGTAGACAGTCAAAAACATGTAATTACTCTGCATATAGTAGGTCGGGTAATAAACCCGATTATATATCAGCATAGTGGTGGCCTGAGTAAAAATACAAACAGTTGCTCCTGTCTATCGTAGAATGCTTCATAAAACTATACAAAAATCTTTTTTAATTCAGCAGATATGCAAAAATGAAAATGGTAGAGTCGTTCATTTTTAAGTTTACCCACTGACAGTAAATACAGACACGTCAAACTTCATAGGACGAAAACAAAGCTTATGTTCCGGATACGTTGTCACTGTTTGTTGCCTTTCATTTTACAACTGCTTACATATTGTAGACATAAAGAGACAGCAAGTTATATACATGCAATATTCATCTAAATCGCTTAACCTGCTTGGATGAATGCACTGATAGAAGTTAGGGGTTTCCTACTCTCAGAGCAAGGACCTGCTGTGCTTGCAGGAGGTGCGGGATGCAGGCTTCTCTCTCTCTCTCTCTTTTTCTTCCTCTGCTTTAACTTTATAATAACTGCCACACTTCCACCCCTCTCTAGTACACAGACATACTGTTTAACGGGCCGTTGAGGCCGAAACAGCATGCTCGCCACTTACTTTGACGAATGCCAGAGCGTTGTTGTCTGAACTATTTTTCTGTACGTTATAAATACTATAGCCGATATTTCCATCACCAATCTCGTCAAACAACTGAAAAAAAAGATAAAAATGCAAATCATTTTCCGCCAACATTTTACAGCTTCCCAATTACAAAAAAATAAGGTTTATGGGGTTTAACAGGTGCTAGAATCTTTTTTCTTATAGCCATTATCCAGCTAGATAAACAAATTTCACGTTACACTATTTGATTCTAATACGGTATCTTAGTTTCCGTAAAGACAAGATGTTTCTGCGAGGTAAGAAGATAAACTTCTAACATTAGACAGACCCTTTAAAATACCATTATCTGTCGATATGTTTGCAAAAAAGGGAATGGGGCCCAGGCCGTATTCATAAAGCAACTTAAGTCGTTGCTATGCGGTTGCTAAGGCTAAATATTTATAAAGGAAATTCCCTACAACTATGAAATTTGGTCTGGAGGAACAGTCTCTGTAAGACTGTTCCTCCAGAGCAAATTTCATAGTTGTAGGAAATTTGGTCTGGAGGAACAGTCTTTGTACAGTACTGGCAGCGCAAAACCGTACACACGCTTCGCAAGAAATTCGCGTTCGAAACGCGCTCGAAACGCGTTTTTACGAACGCGTTTTTTGCGATTTAGAAACGCGTTTTCGAAAGAACCAATCGAGTTGCTCCGTAAAATCGCGAAAATCGCGTTTGTACGCGAAAATCGTTTCAGCCAATCAGAACAGCGATATAAGTTCGCGTTTCATCGTCGCTTCGCGTTCGCACGCGTTTGCTGTTTAGACCAATGAAAAGTGCGTTTGCCAAACGCGTGTGGATCGCATATAGCCTGGTTCCCGGCCTCCTTTATACTTTTGTCCAATGAACTGAATACCAGCTATACAGGTAAATAGTGAAAGTAGGATTTGCGTTTTTTAATTATTTGACGAAATATATGTTTGTTGTTTATACTCTGGTCTAAAACACATTCGCGCTTAATGCTGTTGATTTAATTATTCCTATAACCCGATGGCCTAAAACTATTTTCTTTTATTTTCTTAAATGAGAATAATAATAAAGTTGACTTACGGGGTATGTAAAGAGGTTATCGGATGGAAACACAGAGAGAGAGAGAGAGAGAGAGAGAGAGAGAGAGAGAGAGAAGGAGAATTTTCTAACAACTTAGATTATATAAATTTCCTGGAATTTCGTCACATCTTTTTATTCATATATATGTTTTTCTTCTTCTGCTCCTGTACAGTGCAGGGCTTCTCAGCGTAACGCACTGGGGTTTTTGGTCTGTGAAAGCGGAAGGATTTTGACCCAAAGAATCCGAACCCTTTCAAAATCGTTGTCATTCAAACATCACTTGAATCTCATGTATAATAACGGTCGTAGGTGCAAAACTACCAATTCAGGGATCGCAGGTTCGGTCTTCCGCTTCTCCGGTCCTTTGGAGGGACTTTCAACTGAGGTCCCGTTCTGTCCGTATGAGCTTTATGTTGGTAGTGTTGTTAAGGTATGCTTTATGTTGGTAAGGTAAAGAGATAATAAAGATAAAGAAGCTTTATTTTACATCGTGTCGTTAAGGTATGCTTTATGTTGGTAGGATTCGGTTACTAAGTTTACTTCTGTCAGGGCTAGGGACTAGCTTCCCTGATCAAAAGGTCTTAAAGTCTGAGTAAATAATTGTCTTTGGACCCATCACCAATAAACTTCAGTTGTAACAGACGGGCGGAAAATCTTCTTCTTCTTTCGTTCGTATTAACTCCCAGGATTGGGACACCCAGAATGACTTCTGGTAATTATCTTCTTGAGCTCATAACTTTTTGTTCTACCGTTGAGGGCTTTTTATTAGTTTAAACCACAGGGCGTATATACACAGGTAATAATAAAGTTTATAAAACCTCCACCGTTGATATTTACATCTACTGTGACGCTGTGAACTCAACTAACTTCTATCACTCCTGTTTTAATATCTGTATAGAAGAAGAAAGTTCGGTATTTTGACGCCTGGTTTCCGGAACGGAAATGTCGGTGATTTGCTGTCCTCGGTGCCAAAAGACAACCAACAACGACTGAAATCAGATGAAAACTCCAAAGAAATTGTCATGTATTTTTATTTCTGACCGAAATGGTGTGTAAAGATTTCACGCTTCATGTGAAGGCTTACCGATATTCTTTACATATTCTCTGTCTTCTTCCTTTTGTTGAAATCTGCACGATTCTGAACCGTAGTGTTATTATTTCGATTGGACCTATTGTTCGGATTTCGCAAACTCGTGCATTATTAAGGGAACTCTCGTTAGTTACAAGTATTAGCTTTTTCAAAACTAGGAATGCAGCAATTACCCTGGCTGAAGAATAGAAAGGAAAGTCTAGCCGACCACTATTTGATTTATTTCCCTATAGATGATGCATAGGTTGGTTGGTTGGTTGATTTGATGCTTAACGTCCACGGTAAACAACTAAGGTCATGTCGGGACGGTCAGTTAACCTAACCACACTATTCCTGGGCAGGCTTAGACCTCCTAAGCGGTTAACCAGTACTAAGTGCACATACTTTCGCCAGTAACTGACAACTACCCTTCTTGAATCAGCGGAAGGAGAAACGAAAGTATGTGGCCAGACTGAAGGTACTCGGACAAAACGGACCATGGACAAAACGGACCAGACGAAACGGACCACGGTTAGGACAAAACGGACCACGTTTCAGGACCAGATGGACCACGCTAAAAGGCAAACCAGACCATTAATTGGTGCCAAGTAAAAGATTAAGGAGTATACATGTACAATGTTAAATGGTCACAATTATTTGACAACTGTCAGTGTTCCTTTTCACCTTTTTGGGAATGGTGGCGGGGCCCTTAGCATTGGGAATTTTACGCGTGAAAACACAAAATTGGGAAATATCATATCCAAGGAATAAATTAATATACATCTATATGGGTATACTCCCATGTAAAATAATAGGCAATATCTGACCAAAATAAGTGCATTCCCCCCCACCACCACCACCACCACCAAGAAAAAAAATATTATCAAATTCATTGACTACATTTTTCTACAAAATTAAGCATTAGTTATGTAGAAGATAAATCTAAAGAAACTAATAATTTATTTAGCAAAAAGACAGCAATTATGCACTATGCATATTATGTTGTTGTTGATGTTCGTTGTTTTTCAAAAGTCAGTTCTTGTTGTCCACTGGACAGGTGTAAAAATCGGTCTGAATTCTGTGCAAAAGAGAGAGAAGCAAAACAATGAGTGCTTTATTCACTTGAAGTGTTGAAAATCAATGTTTACACAAATCTAACATTATTGGGATACTTTTCACACCATGAATGGTTAAAACTTCAATGTCACATATTTTCGTGGCTGTCATAAAAATGGACATTTTTTCTTCAGTTTCTAATTGGGAATTTTTTCCAGCCCATTGGGAAAAAAGGAGGTGTTTTGCCACTGGGAATGGGTCCGAATTTCGGCCCCAGAATGGCCTGAAAAGGAACACTGACTGTTCATGATCTCAACTATCTATGGTTGTCGCAACTATCTAATTAATTTAATGACAAGTTTTTTATCTTTTAAGCATGCAAATTTCTTTATTAGTGTTGCAACTAAAATAAAACATGCTTTTTCAATGTTAACAGAAGGTCTGAACGTGGTCCGTTTTGACCTTAAACGTGGTCCGTTTTGTCCTGAACGTGGTCCGTTTTGTCCCAAGCGTGGTCCGTTATGTCCGTGGTCCGTTTTGTCCGTGGTCCGTTATGTCCCTAATTCGATGCATAGACTAGCATGTCCCTTTAAGTTTCATACCCCAGGGGCAGGGGTGCAGCCAGACCTCAGAGCTTGTTGAGGCAAACATTTTCAATATTGAGATTTATAGCTGAATACATACACCTCTATGGAAGCGGGTTCATAGAATAACCGAAAAACACAGAAATACCGGAAAGCACCTGAATAACCGAAAAGCAATATCATAAATCAGCTTAACATGGGAATGATAAGGCTTTTCTTGGTTGGAAGCCGTTTGTAGTGTTATTTGTGACACTTTTGCTAGCTTGGGTTTCATACTTGAATAGCATTATAACAGAAAATGGCGCTAAAGACGCTCAACATTTTTCCAATGCTTTTCAGTTGTATCAAAGCATATGCAGGGATACAGACTAGCGGTCGCCCACTCGCCCACTGCGAGTAAAAAATCGGGTGGGCCCCTAAAATTAAAATGACAGTCGCCCAGCTTGCGATCATCAGCTGTCAGCGAGTGTCTGGCCTGTTTTCGCCTTAGATTGGTGTCCCCTCGTTTTGGAGTAAAATCCGCCACCTCAAAGGGCATTGCAAATTGCCGCACAAATATCTGCGTTGAATATTTGGTGTTCCGTCATACTTGTGTGTTGGATTTTATTCACTATCGAAAAACAACATGGCTGCGTCCTCCGTTTGACAGCAAAAATCCTGACCATTTTTAAATTTTTCGCGCATAATATGGCGATACTCGTTAGCTATTTAAAAGAAAGCAAAACCCAGAAAAAAGGAGGATTTACTACAAAGCCTACGGAAACAGTGCAAATCTCGCGCAGATTCTGAATAAAAAAATTGTCATGTTTCTGACGTTTTAAATGTGGGCCCCTAAATTTCTGGCTGGGCGACTAATTTTCAGTTTTTAGGGGCCCAGCTTGCTCCTATGAAAAATTAGTAAGTCTGTATCCCTGATATGAACTGCCATCTGCCTTAACAAACCAAATTAGTAAATAAAACAACATATGATTATGTATAGTCATATACAGTTTATTATAAACTGAACAGATTATCAATATGAGACACAAAATTTAATGGTAAACAAGACTTGTGCAAGTGCTTTCGGTTATATGTTTGTGCACTATTTTGTGGAATATCGTTGTCAGTTTTGAAACCAAGACAGCTGAAGTCTAGAAAACTACTCTTTCAATGCTCCTCCCACCCATGAGACTAATATTACAATGATCATTCATGCAAAAAACTGATTTTCTAAACTGCTTTTTGGTTATTGCAGTGCTTTCCGGTATTTCTGTGCTTTTCGGTTATTCTATGTACCGTATGGAAGATCCCTCTAATATGGAAACATCTGCCTCCTTCATGTATGTAGGGATGGGAGCTAGAAAAATACTTGTTCTGATTTTCATTTTCCCAGTTGAAAAAAGCCTTTTCTGAAAGAGTTGCCCTCCACGCCCCTCCCACGGTTAGTGAATCATGCATTAACCACAAAGGACAGCGGGGACTGGGGGTGGGGAGGGGGCGGGGGGATAAATATCATTGTGCTAAAGTTGTCTCCTTTGTAAAATAGCCGACAAAACATAGTGGTATAGCCAAACACATTTAGATGTTAGGGTATAGTTCCATGTTCTTCAACCATTTTTACAAAGGGGAAAAAAACTTTTGTGGCTTTCTCTTTGCTTCTCTTGATAGTGAAGTCTTTCTTAAATAGAGAATGTCGGTGACTCCCTAGCAGCATTTGCCCTCGGAAAAATTATATGATTATTTTTATATCATTATTATTATTATCATATTACATATAGTTTGTTCCATTCACACTCATAATAGTGAGTTTCAATACGGAAACCTGTCTAGATACTAGAACCCTATGATCTGTCTTCTTTTTTGTACATTTTTTAAAATTTTTTCTATATCATTTTTATTATTTCATTTGTGTGTGTGTGTCTGTGTGGTGGGGTAGAAGGGGAATGGGGATCAGGCATTTTGTCTTTCTGTGCTGGCCAAGACAGGAAAGGGTATGTGTGTGCCTGGTTGTGCACATACGTTTGTATAATTGTGTGTTTGTGCAAATGTTCATCTGTGCATGCGGGCAGTGGAGTACCTGGACTAGTATATTTACTGTTCGCCTTTCGAGAAGGGAGTCATGGGGTTGACTCCCATTGGGGCACATGTCTGATTTTTATTTTCAATCTAATAAACAAGGAAATCTGCGTCAAGTGTGTCTTGAGCTGAAATATGTAGTGTAAGGGTAGTGGTGGTTGGTGATGGCAGTGTTGCTGAATGTCTGGGGTGGCGTGTGCCCTAACTGTACATTTGCATACAAAACATACTCGGAGGTAATGTGTCTACTATGGACTGTGGCCCCGCTAAATCATGAAAGAATGGACAAAATGCGCATTCATCTGCACGTTTGTACATCTTCCTGTAAGCTTACATATGTATGTGTGTGATTATTTGCATTAAGTATGCTAATAAACAACGATGGCGAGAATTCACACAAAAAATTCTATATTTCTAATATAAAATAAGACTATTATATATTTTCGTGTGTCTGTTTGTGTTTGTGTCCATCTGTATGTCTGGGACTGTGTTGTGTCTTGCCTGAGTGATTTACTCACTCACTCCAGACTGCTGATCGACAACCTGGTCTCACCTGACTAGCCAGTCTTACTGGATTTGAGCAGTTGGTCTTAGACCAGAATACAGTGTATTTGCACACAACCCATCATATACTGTATTTATCCTTATTATTGTGACACTGGGTCTAGCCATTCAAGCAACAGTGTAGACCCAGGTCAGACTGCTCCCATAAGCAGTCTGATCAGGGCCTGCACAGTTTTTAGACATCAACATGTTGGTAGCAGTAACCTACAAGAACATCAATTTTGAAAAAAAGAGGAACCAGAGTTGTGGTTCATGCTCATGATACATTGCCCCATTATTATACACATTTTCATTAAAATATTTCAAAGGGTTAAGGAGTTAGGGAGTGAATGGGGTGGTTAGTACGTTATTGCATGCACAAGATTAGTATACACAAAAATAACCTAAAAACTCTAATCAGAGGGACACAACTCCAAACGAAGAAAGGGAGAGCAACCATTGTTATATGCGACACATCGTCAGACCCTCATACATATTGCTATGAAGTTTCATCAAGATATCTCAAACGGTAATCTAGTTATGGCGCGCACAAGACTAGTAGGGTAAAAACTTAATCAAAGGGGCCTTACTTGGAAACTAAGAAAGGGGGAACAACCATTACTGTATGCGACCCTTTGCCCCATCCTAATATAAATGCCAACAAAATTTCATGAAGAGATCTCAAACCATTACTGAGATATGGTATGCACAAGAATGTTGACGGAGGGACGGACAACGCCATGCCATAATACGTCCATTTTTAGCTCGTCTGAACAAAGTTCAGGAAGAGCTGTTGTACTACTCGCGGCGTTGGTGGCAACGTCGGCGTAAGCAAAATGTTAAAGTTTTACGTTAAAGTTTTTTAGGTGATGGGCAGGTCACTGTCAGGCGAGCTATCCTGTCCCACTGACAGGTCTTGTTTTCAAAACGGGCGTATAAAAATGAAACGAGGAAGCCTTTTGCATTTTATATCACTGTTGATCAAATTCATTCATGTTCCAGGTGAAACTAACAGACTTGGAAATAGTCACCTGTCCTTTACTAGAGCAGAATTCCAGGCAAACCATGCTTTGGTTATCAAGAACAGATCTTTTTCATGGTAAGGCCATGCTTAAAAAATATTTGGTTTGCCGCTTCCTACTGGGAGGTTTTAGAGTTGAGTAGGTAGGGAGCATATTTTTTTTTTTTGCATATGCATAATGCTAATGAACAAGTTATATATTGGATACCCAGATTACAAGCTTTTTCTAATAGTTTTTAGTCAAATAGTGTCAGAAAAAGATGGAGAAATCATCATTTATACAAGAGTTAGAGATGAAACGCAAAATATAGGCATTTTGCTCAGTAGGCAGAAATGAAAAGCAAAAAAAAAAAAAATCCTAATTCTGAGCCCATTAAATATTTTGGGGTAGGGGGTAAAGTGCTGGGTAGGTAGGAAACGGCAAACAAACATTTTTTTAATTTAGGCCTAAGTGCTTTGTTTTCATGCTCCTCCACCACACCATATTTTGTGGTTCTCAACGGAATCATCTGTTTTGTTTAGAAATAAGAAAAATGGTGCATTGTCCCTGAAATTTACCTATTTATCTCTCTTTAGGGCTGCAGGAGTTTGTTCAGCATCCCTTTTTAGCTAATCAAGAGCTCTTGCAGGCTGAGGGTGAATGATGCAGTTAGTAATATCGAAAGAGCTATAAAGAAAACAATGCTTTAAAAGTAATGTATGATCAGTAGGGTGACGTAGCGCAATCGGTAGGGCACCTGACTCATAAGTCAGAGGTCCTGGGTTCGAAACCCGGTCTGGCCACATACTTTCGTTTCTCCTTCCGCTGATTCAAGAAGGACAGTTGTCAGTTACTGGCGAAAGTATGTGCACTTAGTACTGGTTAACCGCTTAGGAGGTCTAAGCCTGCCCAGGAATAGTGTGGTTAGGTTAACTGACCGTCCCGATATGACCTTAGCTGTTTATCATGGACGTTAAGCATCAAATCAATCAATCAGTCTGCTGTATTTACTATAAGATGCTGTATAAAACAGTTGCCCAATTCATTCCAGTAACAAATACATGTTTATTCATTGCAGGTTTTGAAACTCCGTCTATTTGAAGAGTTTTCCTCCAGAAAGCAGAAAGAACTAGCAGCTGTCAAGAAGAGATGTATAAATAGAGATGCTCAAAAGAAAACCTTAGTTACTCTGAAATTGTATACCATTTTAGAGCTCTCACTGACTATCTAAAGTGAATGGAATTACATCTGCCAAGATTTCATACAATTTTTATAAGAGGACTAACTTTTGTGACTTCCAGTCTGCTTCCCTGGATGACAAAGTCTTTCTGAAATGAGGTCTATTTTTAAATAAAAGAATTTACTTTCAGGAGAACAAATTCATTTCATTAAAAATAGACCACCATTGAGAAGGGCAGCAAAACTTAAAATGGCTGAATTGCTTCCCCTGAAAGTGTATCCATACTATTTAAAGATAAAATGACAGCAACTGTTGCTGTTGGAGCAGAAACGAAAGAAAAAGGATAAAAAAAAAACAACAACTCACAACTTGACCAGTCCATCCTGAACAGGGTTGCCACAGCCGGGGTAAAATACATGTAATTTGGAAAACAAAGTTTTTTCCAGGTCAAGGAAAAGTCAGGGAGTTTTGTGGTTGGTAAGGAAAATGGGAAAGGACTTGAAAAGTCAGGGATTTTAAAAATTAATGACTACAGCAATCTTCAATCTTTTTACTCTGTTCAAGAGAAAAAAGGATATACTTTCTAGAGAGATAGTCCAGGTGCCTCTTCCTTCTCATTGAGAGCTATTCTTATAGGAAAGAATTTGCTCCCTGGGGGAGCAAATTCTTCCATGTAACAGTAGCCCCCAATATCCAATACGATTAGCACTGTTGAAGTAAAGAGTTAAATTAATCTTTGGCTCTATAAAAAAGGGAATGGAAAACTGTAAAGTATCACAGAAAAGTCAGGGAATTACGAAGTGGAGGATAAGTGGCAACTCTGTGTGAAAATTCAGATTTAAGAAAAGATTGTTTATTGTAATAGTGAGGTTCTCAAACATTTACTCAAATCTTGCTTAATATAATCAGGATAGATTTCACCTTGGCATACAAAAATCTGAAAGAAGGATACAGCAGGGTGTTATGAAACAGTTCTTACTTTGAAAGTTGTTCTGGAATGCATCATACTTCAGAGAGCCTGAAACTGGGATGAACGGAAAGGCAAACATCATACTACAGTTAGACTCACTTTTAAGGGAGTTCTGCAATAAATAGTGACAAGTTAATGCATGACCACACGCAAGGAGACAGTAATGGCAAATTGATCACTCAGGGTTTGCCATGTGTTACAAATGTTGATTGTCATACCGGTATGTAGAATGACCATTTGGGTAAAATGTGTAATCTGTACATGTGTATAGTAACAGAAAACAAGAAGTCCCTCTTACATTCCAGGAGACATAAATTTATAATCAATAAAATAGAGCAATAGTATGTGAAGAATCAAGATTATACTTTTTATACTCCACATGTTAGTGGCGGTGTATTATGTTTTCCCACTGGCTGTCCATGTCTGACGATCTGTCTGTAAGCACTTTATTTTAGTTCGAGTATCTTTACACAGATTGTCTTTGAATGTAGCATGTGCTTTAGTTTTGAGAATGCCTCACTTGGGATTATAAATGGACAAATTTCGATATATTCTGACAGAGTAAATGCCCTTATCAATTCCTCAATAGTAGTTTTTGGTCTGTAGTTCCTTTACACTTAGAAGTTTTTTGATGCATTGAGCTTCGGTACTGGCTTAATGTAAATGGGTACACTTTCAGAAGTTGGCCTGTGCCGCCTAATGGATAAGAGTGCTGACTCTTAAGCATGTGGTCTCTCATCACTGTGAGTTCAAGCCCCAGCTGTGCACATGTGAGAAAGTCTAGTTCTGCTAATGAAAGGTCAGGTGGTGTGTCCACAGGAGCTCAGGTTTTCGCCCACCTCTGCTTAATGATTCTGTAAAATTCATATTTATAAAAAAACTCTTTCAGGGAAAGCATCACTGCCATTTTAATTTTTTTCTCCTGCTCAAGTTAGGTGAGGACTCCCAGAGGAAAGAATTTGCTCCTCTTAGAGGGAAGAATTTGCTCCTCTTAGGGGAAGCAAATTCTTTCCTTTAAATAGAGTAACCCCCATATGGAAAAGTGTCTTTGCCAGGGAAAGTAATTAGGAAGCTGGCAAAGTTGTTCCTCTTTGTAAAAATGGTGGCTTATGTTGAGGTGTACCCATTCACATTAAGCAATGCAGTATCTTAAACATTTGCTGCTAAACAAATGCAGGTTTGGTAGGAAAAAAGGGGTGACAAGTCAGTATTGCAAGAGTTCTGTCACTTTGTAATTCTTACAATTATATGTATTATGACTGATAGTATATACGCTGTTAAATCAAATCCTCTTAGAGCTTTCAGTGGATCCTTTAAATACTTTGCAAATAGGTTACAGACATATTGAAGATGTTGATGCTGAAAAAATATTTTCAACAAATATACAGGGTTTTGAACTTAGCCAATTTCAGCTCTCCGCATATGTTCGATGTAGCTTTTAGTGGATCTTTTTACAATACCATGCAGATTTGTTAAAGTGTTAAAGACATATTGAATATATGCATGAAGAAGTTTAATACGGAAAAAAATATTTTTTGTTAAATTGACAGGGTTTTGAACCTAGCCATTTTTCTGACCCCTGCATGTTTTAAATAATAGTTGATACATGTACTTGTAGTGCATACTTTGTAAATTCAACTTCTCTTAGATCTATCATTGGATCTTATGAATACTTTGTTGATTTGTTACAGACATATAGAAGATGTGCATAATGAAGTTTGATGCTGAATAAATTATTAGAATTTTGCCTTAAAGATTTTGGTTAAAGTTTTATATTTATGTAGACATAATTTCACAGTGCCACCTTGGAGTCAGTTGATACTAATGCTTGGACTGATGTTAGATACTGGTTCCATGGCACTTGCCCTTTCAGTATTGCCCTTCCATCTGTTCGATATTATGTATTATGGAAATGCTGTTGAAAGGGCTGCAGTTAACTCGCAAGTTATTCTGTCCGTCTATCCATCCATCATGCATGCTAGGTCTGATTTTACGTATGCTTTTAGATTACACTGATCTATAGGCTTGTCTGCTTGTCCAAGCTTAGTCAGGTTTGTGTATGTGTAACTGTTAGGGAGAAACAGACCAGTTTAATGCAATTCTTCAGTCTCCAGAGAGGTGCCGTGGTCTAGTGGTTAGAGTGACTCAATAACGATGCACAAGGTTGCTGGACAGTCATGGACTCAAACCCGGATCAGGCCATCCCGCGACTGGCAAACTCTGTCAAGCCAGCAGTAAATGGATACCTGTTTCACATCAAAGATGCATAAGGCAGGCTCCACCTTTCATACATGTATGCTGTGCCCAAGATACAGTGGGCCTCTAACCCCCACTGCCGCTACAGCCAGTAGGCTGTTAGAGATCGTTACCTTTTCTTTTCAGTCTTCCCCACTGCCTTACTGCTAAAGGCCCATTCTCATTGTTTCGGTTTGGCATCCCCGGTGAGTCTCAGTTCGTGATCTGGGGGTAACCTTGTCAAACCAGGAGAACAACCCTGGCAGCACCGTAAACATCCTGGATGCTGCGGGATGAACCCTGTTGATCGCTAACTGTTCCGGTTGTTTTAAAATTTTAATACAACGGGGAGTCACCAGAAAAGATATCAAGAACCAGCTTAATCCTGGGATTTCCGGGACAGGTCCGGGTTTCCACCCTCCTTCTACCATGATAAATTTAGCATTATGGTGAGCCTTTGGCTGGCTCAGCTCAGGAGCCCTGTTTCATACCGGTGGAGGCAGGGATTGGAACAAGCCCTGTTTTTACCTGAAAAATGGCAGTACACCTATGGTTAGGGCCAGTAGATCCCAGTTTTGTTAGGGACTGATCCGGTTCAATAGGGTTCATGTGGGATGAACCCGGCTCCACCACGGTTAAAGATGGTGACCGTGTTGATCTGGCTAACTGCCCCGGTTGTTTTAAAATTTTAATGCAACCAAGAGTCACCAGGAAAGATATATCAAGAACCAGCTTAATCCTGTGATTTCCGAGACAGGTCCGGGTTTCCACCCTCCCTTTACCATGATAAACTTTAGCATTCCAGTAAGATGTTGAACTCTGGCCTTTGGCCGGCTCAGCTCAGGAGCCCCGTTTCATACCGGTGGAGGCAGGGATGGAAACAAGCCCTGTTTTTACCTGAAAAATGGCAGTACACCTACGGTTAGGGCCGGTAGATCCCAGTTTTGTTAGCGACTGATCCGGTTCAATACGGTTCATGTGGGATGAACCCGGCTCCACCACGGTTACAGATGGTGAAGCTGCGGTGACATGGGGTGTAATATCCCGGTATGTAACAAATTCTAGACCGGGGATACACCATGAGTACGTCGGTAATGTGAGAATGCCATTTATTTCTTGAGGAAAAAGGATCGTCACGGTATACCTGCTTTTCTTCACTGGGCGATACCGGGACGAGCACTGTGACAGTGTGAATGGGGTTTAAGGTATGAACTCGAGAGAGGACAAGTGAAACCAAGATTGTAGACATATGAAGTTTCTACTGAAGTTTGCTTTATCTTTACAAGATTTTAGCTTTACAACAGCTTGATACTTGACCGAGTTTCAGTGTCCAGTCTTGAGCTTTCAATGTGTCTGTTAAAGTTAGCCTGAATTGCACACTCGTGCTTACAAATAAATTTTGTTTCAGCTCACCTCTTAAATTGTTCATTTAGCATTGTTTGCCCTGAGCCAGATATGGTATACAATAGTTGATTTCATGTTTAGGGGAGTTGAGCATTGAAAAAAGGTTGTGTGTATTGCGGGTTAAGTCACCAGTTAGGGAAGTACCCCACCCCATTACCACTGCACCTGACTCGCATTTTAACATGTTTTGATTTATCTAGCTGAAATTGCACAACCCGCAGGTTTGCACTATAATCACTGTGTGAGTCCGTCCGTCCGTCCATCCGTTATCAGTTAGCGAAAACCGTTATCAGTTGGCGAAAACGCTTATAACTCTTGAACCGCATGGGATATTTTGACAAAATTTTGCGTCCTTATACATGTCAACATTGTCTAACGACTCGCATGCATAACAACCTTATTTGATGGACGAGGCTTTGCTGAGCACAAGTTGAAAATTTACGGCCAACTACTGAAAATGCTCATAACTCTTGAACACCGCGGTAAATATGGTTCAAATTTTGTATGCATATGTATTTTAACATAGTCCAGCCACCGGCATGCAAAACAGTGACGAGGCTTCACCGAGCATCAATTTGGCCGGTCAAGCTCTTTTATTGAAAATGCTCATAACTCTTGGACCGCTTGGTATATTTGCTTCAAATTTTGTATACTTATGTAATTTAACATTGTCCAGCCACTGGTATGCAAAACAGTGGCGAGGCTTCACCGAGCATCAATTTGGCCGGTTGAGCTCTTTTATTGAAAATGCTCATAACTCTTGGACCGATTGGTATATTTGCTTCAAATTTTGTATACTTATGTAATTTAACATTGCCCAGCCACTGGTAAGCAAAACAGTGACGAGGCTTCACCGAGCATCAATTTGGCCGGTCAAGCTCTTTTATTGAAAATACTCATAACTCTTGGACCGCTAGGTATATTTGCTTCAAATTTTGTATACTTATGTAATTTAACATTGCCCAGCCACTGATATGCAAAACAGTGACGAGGCATCACCAAGCATCAGTTTGGCCGGTTGAGCTCTTTTATTGAAAATGCTCATAACTCTTAGACCGCTTGGTATATTTTGCTTAAAATTTTGTATACTTATGTAATTTAACATTGCCCAGCCGTGATATGCAACACAGTGACGAGGCTTCACCGAGCATCAATTTGGCCGGTCGAGCTCTTTTATTGAAAATGCTCATAACTCTTCGACCGCTTGGTATATATTTGCTTCAAATTTTGTATACTTATGAAATTTAACATTGCCCAGCCACTGGTATGCAAAACTTTTTATTGCACAACCCGCAGGTTTGCACTATAATCACTGTGTGAGTCCGTCCGTCCTTCCGTTACCAGTTAGCGAAAAGGCTTATAGCTCTTGAACCGCATTCTATATTTTGATACATGTCAACATTATCTAACGACTCGCATGCATAACTGTCTTTTTTGATGGACGAGGCTTTGCTGAGCACAAGTTGAAAATTTACGGTCACGTAGTGAAAATGCTCATAACTCGGTCACGTAGTGAAAATGCTCATAACTCTTGAACCCCGTGGTATATATGGTTCAGATTTTGTATACTTATGTATTTTAACATTGTCCAGCCACCGGCATGCAAAACGGTGACGAAAGTCTTAACAGTATTGCACGACCCACAGGTGTGCACTTTAATCGCTGTGCAAGTCCATCAGTCTGTTTGTCCTTCCGCTGTAGTCAGTGAGTGAAATTGCTCATAACTCTTAACCACATGGTGTAGTTTGATAAAAATATGCATCATTCTACAAGAAATGACCAATTTCATTTCCATACATTCCTTCTGGCACAAGAAACTGATTATTCTACATTCACCACGGGTTGTGCACATTACCATCAGTTGATTTAGAGAGAGGTTTAAGAGGTCGTTATTTAGTCACCAGACGAAATAAAATCTAGCAAGGGGGTATCTCGGTGGAAAAGGTTCCGCCATTTATACGGAGCGAAACTCGCTACGTAGATTTGTAGGAGCCCTGGTAGCACCGTGAACTTATGATTCCGGGATCGATAGCCGCTTGAGGTGTAAATGAAGTCTCACTGCACTCAGCATTTCATTATCACCACTTAGCGTCCTGAAATTATTAGAATAATGTTTAAAAGGACGTAAAAATCGCAAATCATCCGTCAATCCATACGGAGATTCGCGTGTTCTTGAAAAATATGAATTCTACATTGAGCGAAACAGTTTTCACTCAGCACTCAACTCAGTATTGGCTAATACAAGAATTGGCTGATAGCTGTCTAGTTTTACATAAAGAAAACGCCAGCAGTAAATTAATTTAGCTGATAACAACCAATTTGAACCGTACATAAATAAAATAATTTTTAATATGCGAACTGAAGAAAAATGTCTCCCCACTCGCGTACTGAGAGAACCGCAAACTCTGGCTTCTGATTGGTTGAGGTGGATTCGCGATTTTCGCGTTTCCTACGTCATTGGCAAACGCAAATGAGTGTCCCTGATTGGTTGATATTTTCTTCGCGAAATCTGAGTCAAAACGCGTTTTTACGGGTTTCAGGTAATCCGAGTTGATTGGCTGTCGGGAAAACGCGTTTAACGCGTGAGTACGCGCATCAACGAGTTCATTAACACGCGCGAGGAACGCGTTCGAAACGCGTTCAAAACGCGAAAAGTGTACTGTTTTGCGCTGCCGGTACTGTAAGACTGTTCCTCCAGAGCAAATTTCATAGATGCAGGAAATCTCCTTCAAAGAAATTTAGCCTTAGCAACAGCATAGCAACAACTTAAGTCGTTTTATGAGTACGGCCCCCGATCCTCAGCATGACAACTACATCAGAACACCAGCAAAGCCTGCGTACCGATTTGGGGCTGGCAAAGCCGCGGTTCCGAGACATGATCGGTGTTTTGAAATATAGGGTAACAGCAATGATATAGAACCTACAAAAGCTGTCTTCTCCAATTAGTCTGAAAAAGGTATTTTATTTCAAAAAACGAAAATTTGGATTGTTTAAAACTATTTAAAATTTTCTTTTGAGGAAACAAATAACACAAAATTTTAAAATTGCTTCAGAACTTTTTAAAGTAAGTAGTCGACATAAATAGATTGCGTCTGCCCGCTTTATTGCCAAAAGAAATTGTTTCAGGTCTTTTTAATTAAATCACATAGTTTGGACAGAAATTGCTCTGAGCGTATCATGAGAATATAATTAGGGCAACAGAATATACATTTGTATGACTTGGTGATTACGAGACCACATACCTACAACAAAACTTGTTTCCATACTCGTTTGGTTGCTGTTTCGTTGTATTTAAACCTACTACCGCCCAACGTGGCTAAATTGTATAAATGTAAGATTAATTTCTCTTGCTCACAGAACCATGTTAGCTCTATAGATATATATTTGGAAAGTTAATTTCTACTATATAAAACCTCTTGGTTGCACACCTGATTTACTATGTTTTCAAGGATGTTACGAAACGAAAAAGAACTGTTACGAAACGAAAAAGAGTCATTGTTACCAAATTGTCATCAGATCGTTTGGTAACTATGACTCTTTTTCGTTTCGTAACAACATTTGCATATATCCTCATCGCCAAAAGTTTAACATATTTTCAAAGTAAATGTATCAGTATAATTAAAATTCGTAATTCTTTAGTTCTAAATTTCAGTATCATGATAAAATACATTTCTTCATCAACATCAATGCTTAAGCATTGAAAAACACCAAATTTTAATTGATTAGAGTAAGCACTGCAGAAATCGAGCACAGGAACGAATGCCCCCCAAAAATCACATTTTTGAAAGAAAATGATGCCTCGTTTTAATGATTATAAAAACAGTAATAGAGTATTCGCCTAAAAAACATTTACAGTAACAAAACATTAAATAAGTGTAATAGAAAAGTCACTCACATGGCTTATCAGCGATTTGTTTTCTTTCAAAAATGTGTTTTTAGGACATATACGTTTGTGCTCTCTTTGTGCAGTGGGTATTCGAATTTAAATCAAAGTTGTTAATTTCACGATGATTAATCACTAGTGTTGATGATGGAAAACATTTACTTCCACAGAGGGTTAGAATTCATTTGTTGATATCCTCATTGATCTTGCTATATTTGTTTTAACATTATGCTAAACTTTTGGCGAGGAGTATACATAGTTAACCAGGTATGGGTTGTATAAAGTTATTAACCAGTTTGTAGTTATTGATCTGTGTTAGTTAAGAAAATAAGCCCAAAGATTATCAATATTAAAACTAAGAAGATTTGAAGATTTCTCTTTTAACTCATTCAACTCACCTTTCTTTTCCCGTTTCCAAGAATGTCCATGGATATGTTCTTAATCTCGTTGACTAAAGCAGGCATGTCTGAGGTAAAACCAGAACAAAGTGCATCTTCTCCACCACAACGTTTTCGGTACAATTCAGCAGAACCCATTAACAAAGCCAAGATAGACGTCGTAGCAAAATTACTCCAATCATCACCAGAAAACTCAGCCACCGTCTGCGAAATACTGTGTTTTGTGCAACGTTTCTCTTTTGTTTTATCAAAACTAAAGTCAAAAGAACAATTATATCTCTTCTGCAGATATTGCTCCAACCAAACGTCACTGTGGTATTGAGATAGAGTTTGGTTTTGTATATACGGTATTAGACCTTCAACATTCTTTCTTTCTAATGCAACAGATATGACACCGTCAGCCAAGCTAATATCTAGCATATCTTTGTGTTTACCCCAACCATCAGATGCGACAAACTGGTATGTACCGACTTCCATCTCAGTAGCCAGCGTTTTCATAAATTTTAGCAAATCTGGATGATGAAGGAAAAGAATGACTATCTTTGCATGGTGTTTTTGCCTTATCCGTTCGTAGTACTCGTAGAAGTCGCCTGTTTGCTCTACCTTTATGTCTTGTGCAATGCAAATGTTATGCTTTTTTGCCGAAGACTTCAAAAGTTCTACTGCACTTTCACCGTAAGCTTTTTCGACATAGACCACCTGCACATATTCACCACCAAGCGTTTTGACTACTTGTAGTATGGCTTCGACCTGAGCATCATCGGAAGGAATCACTCGTAGAAAATGTGGATACAATTTTTTGTCACTTAGAATTTTGGTAGTAGAAGAATAACTGATCTGAACATGGTTGAGTTCATTGAGTGTCTGTGCGACTCTCACACTAATATCACTCGTAAATGCGCCGATGTACCCTAAGCATAATAGAACGTTATCAATTAAACAGTATTCATAAAACAGTTCAAAATCAGTTGAGAAGCTTGGAAAAATATACTTTGGCTATACATGTAGAGAAACTTGATTACACATTTCTCTGTGCCTTTGCTTAGAATGTTTTTTCTACATTTATTAATTTACTTGTCTAAGACTGTTTTGCGGGCGACGAAGACTTTGCTTGTGAACTGGCTATCTAAATTTTCTCCGTGTGTACATGTTATAACGTCTTTATATTTAGATATAAAACTTATTTCAAAATGCAATTTAACCCATCAATGCATTGTGTCTCATAAATGCGACACAGTTATCCAGTGTAGACCAAGATCAGACGCCGCATAACGCGACGTCTGGCCTGAGTCTACACTATTTGCACTAGGAAATTAGGTATTTCTCCTGAAAATGAAAAACAAATTATGCAAAAATAACCTACAACAAAAACGCTTAATTCACAAATGGACACATACACTTGAAATGAATAAAAAAGTCCACTGAGCACAAACTAGTTAAATCAAAGTTAAGTAGTGAAACTGTCATTTAAGTTCATTATCATGACTGCAAGCATCTAAACTGAACATCAAAATAAACGCCTATAAGTTTAAGTTTGATTTTCTTCTCTCAGCTGACTTACAGTTTTGTGTCACGTATAGAAAAAAATACTTACATCTGCCTTTCTATGACGCTCTTTACCCCTTATTTTGCTAGAAGATAAGTTTATAAATAAACTTATCTTCTTGCAAAATCAAGAAATGATTAAAGAGTTATCTCATTTTATCAAGAATTAAAGAGTTATCTCATTTTATCGTAAAGCATTCAAAGTTGTTGTAAGATGTGCACTTCCTTTTGCAGTATAACAAAATGTTCCAAAACATGGCTCTAATATGTGGTTATGTAAAATCCGTCGGGATCATTGTCATAGTGTTCTTCCTAGGAACATTATAAATAATAGCCGTTTGAAATTGAACGTTCGTCAAATTATCTCTCTTGCGATTAAACAAAGATCAAATCACGAATTCCGGTAAAATCAAAGGTTCTGCAGTGCAGCGAAAAACTCTTGTTTATTCATTTTCAATTTTCGTATGAACCGTTTCTTTTCTTTTCAAAAAAATACAGGGTGTTAAAAGGTCTATGGGGAATCAAATGGTAAGTTAGTGTTACTGTTTCCGCTGTCAACTTCCACCCGGTTGTTTCTCTAAAACGCAAAGCCCGATTGCTTTGAGGTTTTTGCTTTTTCTGACCCTTGATGCGGACATTATGTCTGGATAAATTCTTGGCCGATCATTTATTGGAATTGAAAATTCAGCTTTTTTACATTGTAGGCGTTTCTTTTGATGTTCAGTATATACTGTCGTCTAATAAATGTCTACATATAACAACCCACTAGAACCACATTACATGTATGTATTTATAATGCATCTGCTGCAAAATTCTACCTGCTAATAGGGACCTCACCAGTGATAACAACTTTCATTTGGTTAAATTTCGACACGGACTAGTGTCCTATTGCATTCGCGATGTCAGCAAGTTCAAACATATCTGCGTGTTCTATTGATTTCTATGACGCTCTTTACCCCTGTAAATCCTCTGATAATGTATGATGAATAGAAAACCAAACCTCGCCATTCTCTTCCGGTTTCGCCTGATAATCTTCATATCAAATAACACTAACACGGTGTTCTGTATGTATCGTCAATACATTGAATTTTGCTTTTATATTGAGCCTTTTGAAGAGCAGAATTGACAGCATAAACATTATATGTTCTCTAGTTATAAGTAACTTCTTATTTTGTGTTTAAGAAAAACGGTCCTCGGGAAACTGTCATAGAAAACAAAAGACGTACATGAACAGTCAGGTACATAACCTTAAAAAGTTAACAAAA
Source organism: Ctena decussata (assembly GCA_963989385.1). Taxonomy (NCBI): domain Eukaryota; kingdom Metazoa; phylum Mollusca; class Bivalvia; order Lucinida; family Lucinidae; genus Ctena; species Ctena decussata. The sequence goes on along the minus strand of OZ022504.1, from coordinate 37,663,370 downwards.
ATATAACTTGAAGCAGTTAGAATTATCCTATTTACCACTAATTCAAAGTGAGGCTGTAGAAAATAACTTATTTCGGTTATGTCTGAAATTATTTAGGCCAAGGTCAGATTTGCAATCTCCAATAAATAACTGTTGTAAGTTAAAAAGTAGCTAATTTCCTGATCTTCAAGGGCCTTGCGTACAAATTTCTAGACGATGCGTACAGAATTTTATTGCTTAATCATAAAGTTATGTAAGAGATCTTTCAGGGAAAATTACCCACCTGTCCATAAAAATTGCTGTAACTCCAGAATATGAAGGTGAAAAAAGACACTTTAACTTAAACAGGTTACTTTTGCTATAGTCACAAAAAATTATAACTGCTTCAACTTATATATTTTTTTAATTTTTAAAGGTTATGTACCTGACTGATGAAGAGAACACTATTTACCTAAGACTCTCTTCGAAATATCTGTTTTATTGCCGATACCAATACCAATGCCATATCTATGAAGGTCCAATATCTTTCTGGTGATAACAACGTCATTTCTACAGCTATTCAGTATTACCAGCCCAACCTTAGTATCACCAAATTTATCCTGATATTCAGCGTAGTCTTGATTCGTCTTAAACAGTTCAAGGCCATACTGGAATGATGCATATCAACGTATTACGATCTTAGTAAGTTACGCAAGCTTGAAACAACTTCGTTAATCAACGTTGCATCGACATAGATACTTCGTTGTTTCAAGACGTTACATGGACACGGATACGGTATTCCAATATATGCTGAATGGAAGTATCAACGTACAATAAGGTAAGCTAAGTTGTCCCCAAATTGACATACGCCGTAAAAATCATTCAAACAATATCTGCTGCTCTATTTTGTCGAAAGATAGCCACACATTCGACTGGCAGACGTACCTTCACCAAAATACAACTATTTTCATGAAAATTCCACGTTTTGAAGCACTCCTATCACCTTTGTCACATGCATTTCAACATGTTTAATGCAAGTGCCTCTTTCATAAGATATGTCGTAGTTTTGTTTGTTATTAGTTTTATTTTAACTGAAAACAAAACAAATACAACATCTCAGTTTCTTTTTGTTGAGGTGTTTTTAAAGTTCTTGAGTATTAAAGAAAAACACTAACTAAAATATAAACATACTTTAAATTGTAGATCTCGATTAGCAATTAAATTTGGTGAAAATGTCATGAAAATCGGACTTAAACTTAGAAAAAATATGAAGATTTTTAAACTTCAAAATCGCGGTCTCGGAGGCCGCCATTTTGGAAGTCCCTGTCATGTGATAAATATTTAAATCTAGAAACAGTGTATAAATTGCTTAAGCATAAATTAGTTTTTAGTTATAAACGTTTCTTTTTGAAGTAAAATATAGATTTGTGCAAAGCCTTCATCTGCAATTTGTTTTAAACTAAAGTTATTTAGGATTTTCATTTTTGACTGTGAGTTTATAACGTCATTAACTCATAGATTTGCTGGTTCCCAGCTCAGCGTTTTAATGTCTATAAACTGTCATATCTTCCATAATCTAAGTCCGATTTTAATGAAATTTTCGTCAAAGGACCTGGTATGATAAGGGCCGTTTTTGGCCCCCATGCAAATTCTCTTAAAATTACATGCCTTGGTTTTTGTTGCTTATCATTCGTGTGTATGGGAACAAACAGAAATAATATGTTTCGTCCTTGTGAATTCTCAGAATAACATGATTTCTGACATGCCTTTGTTGTTTCAATAATATTCAGGAAAATTGCAAGCACAAATGAGTTTAATAGCTTTTCCTTTAAAGAAATATTGCAGTCATAATAGTTTTTGAAAGTTCTGGTTAAGGTGGTGATAATCACTGATTTGGGGCAAAGACAAAAATCTGCATAAAACACTCAAAATACCACTGATCTTTCCAAAACTTAGCATATTCCTTCTTTATGTTGTTTCTGACAATTCAGACTCCCAAAATGCAGCATTTTTTAAAGTTAAAAATTGTTTTTATAAGGAAAGATCAAAGGGTAATTTTGTGCGCAATAATCTCAAAAAATAATATTGTTATTGAAAATATACTTAGTGCTGAGAGTTCCTTGTTGCATAATGGAGAGCGAGCTAGCAATTATTTTTTCAAACTCTTTCACACATTAGCAGGCTGAGCAGATGAAAAAAGATGAGGTCTGTGTCCAAATTTTTTTGTCAAAACACACAGGTGAAACAGGTGAGACTATTTTAACAAGGTTGAACAATTTCATCTACACACCAGTGATCATGTAAGTAATGTATTATTTATACTGTAGGTGTTACATAGGTATGCTTGCCTACCCTATATTTAATAAATGCATCCAGTGTACATTACCTTGTACGTGTTGAACATTTGAGAAAAAAGCTACCATTTTCATCTGGTCTACATTACAATTTGAGAAAGAGTTGGAATAAATAATTGCTAGCTCGCTCTTCATTATGCAATAATGCACCTTCAGAACTACCTAAATTTTCAATAACGATGTTAATTTTTTTGATTATTGCGCAGAAAAATACCTTTTGATCTTTCCATATAAAAACACTTTTTTAAGAAGCATGTACGTCTATTTTGTATTCTAATCTGTAAAGAACAACAAAAATAACAAGTCTGCTAACTTTCAGGGAGATACGTTACTTTTTTATGGTTTTATACAGATTTTTACATTTACCATAAATCACCACCTTAATAGGCTTTTGATGAAATGCACATACGTTGGATAGCACCGCTAAGTACCTTTACACTGCACAAGGCCTGTCCAGGTACCCCACCCACTCACTTTAAGAAGTCCAGAGACGCTAACCAAAAAATTCAACAAAATGAAATGTGAACCAAATTATTCCTTGTGTTCTAACTAAGAAAACGAATACCGTTATATGTTTATTTTGTCTATGAGCGGAGATATTGGTGTTTTTATGTTGGGAACGCTGGAAATATGTTCCAAGAGCTGCCAGTTTGGTAATAAATAAATAAACATAAACATAGAGCCCGGTCTCCAGCACATTTAATATTTCCATGACACGTCAATATATCTAGAGATTGTCTGCACACAAAATATAAAATGTGCTGGAGGCCGGGCTCATATATTTTGCAAGCTGCAAATGCTTCCAAATTCGTCATTTTCGTCAAAATCCGCTAGGTTGGAACTTTCCTATGTATACATTTTAATTATCGAAACAGAACTTTTGAAAATTGAATTTTCTGGGGCAAAATATGAGCCTTATCATACCAGGTCCTTTATGTTTTAAATTATTGAAATCTTCAATTTGAGTCCAACATGCAATTAAGTGAGTGTTTTCCTTTACTAAGACGTGTCTAGGTCTTCCTTTTGGCAAAAAGAATGCCGACCAGTCCTTTGGATTTGTGTAGACATTGTTTTGGTTTGGTTAATGGATGCCAGAAGCATTATATAATGTCTTCGTGAAATGATGCCCTACTTACACATTCGCTGAGACACTTAGGTTGGTATTTGGGGTTTCTTGTTATCTTGAGGATAATGCTGGGAATGTAGTCAGTTTACCTAAGTTTGATGATATATATGGTTCTAAATATTAAAAAAGGTCTAAAGTTATGAAAATTGTTGTTTTCAAATATAATATCGTTAACCCTTCAGGCGCAAATGATTAGCACAGGACTGTCTTACAGCTGTGTAAATAATTTGCTTATATACACAAACATGATGGAATTTGTAATATAATGTAGAACTTCAAAACTGCACGCTAGTTAGTAGTAAAATGCAATAAACGAAACGTCATTCACTTGCTGTATTCACATTGTAAATGGTTGGCAAATCTTTGCTTATACATAAACTTAATATTGCTCCAAATGTTAGTGCTTACTTTTGTAACAATAAATCGTGGACGCGACAAATATATGTGAATTCGATATACGATAATTATTGCTCAATGTTTGTGACAACATTATAACGAAATAGTTGTCCTAGTTGGGTTATACTGTATGTAAGGCGTTTACAGTCAAGTGTAAAGAATTTCACAATCAGACTATCGAAAGCATATGGCAGTAAAAGCAGGTCAATAAATTATCAATGCGCTTAATGTATTTTGCAAGTCTTAGGTGCTGCAGGTTAATTTCTTGTAATTTTCTAGATGTAAAGAATAGAACTTCCACATGACAAATTAAAATCGAAATTAAAATACCACATGACAAATTAAATTGTAAATTAAAAGAAATTGTAAACATTTGTTTCTTTCACATAAACGGAAATCGTCGGTACAAATATGTTGTTCTTGGGTATCTGGACACATATTTCGTTAAGGGCCACTCTGACGTTCATACAAAATATTCTGAAGATCATGTCATTAAAATGCTGGAATTTCTTATCGACAATATTTATGTAGAGTTTAGCGGACAGATTTTTCAACAGACAGTTGGCATTCCAATGGGCACTTACTGCGTCTCCTTACTTGCCGACTTGTTCGTTCACGGGTATGAGGCGGAGTTCTTACAAGGGCTTGTAAAAGAGCGTAATTAACACCTTGCACAGAAATTCAACTTCACCTACAGGTACGTAGATGATGTTCTGTCTTTGAATAATCCAAAGATTTCGGAGTTTACTGACCTCATCTATCCAATGTGAACTTGAAATTAAAGATACCCAGAGTCCAGTTCATCTGCCTCATACTTAGATTGTTATCTCTTTATTGACAATGTAAGGCTTGTTACTAGGCTTTATGACAAGAGGGACGACTTCAATTTTCGCATAGTCAACTTTCTATTTTTGAGTAGTAATATCTCTTCGGCACCTGCATACGGAGTTTATGTCTCTCAGCTAATCCGCTATAATGGAGCCTGTTTTAAATATCAAGACTTTGTTAAAAGAGGGAAGCTACGCACCCGTAAACTGTTGACAAAGGATTATCATAAAGCAGGGATATCATAAAGTAAAGCTTGTGTCGACAGTTTACTAGTTTGGTGGAGACACCATGACCTCGTTGATCCTTACGTTGTGGCAGTTTCTAAACCAATTTCCAAGTTGATGGCCTCAGCCGAAGCTTAGTCAAATACCGGACTTTCATTTTCACTGACTTTTTCCACTGATACATAGATATGGCGGGTGTATTATAATTTTCTTACATTTTTTTTTCTTACATAGTCGACGTCAGATTAGGCTCTGTAACCTCTGTTGACGCATCTGAATAGGTGTTCTCGATTCTAATCCTCTCGCCCGGGGTGTAACACCAAGGATTAAATTTGTATGGGCGCCCGTACCAAGAACTATTTAGCCGACTCTTGAAATTGTTTAGAGAGGGTGCCATTATTACATATTCCGGAAGGTCGTTCCAAGTTTGGACAATCCTATTGCTGAAGAAGTCACTTCTCAATTTTAATCTTGATCTTTTAAATGTATTTTCAGAGAAAAGGCATGTGATGCTTACTACTCGCGAGCACCTGATCACACCTTAATTTTGGGGTCTATGTCTGTGTATCTAGAATATTCCGGAACTGTCAATGTTAAAACGACGTATGAGTTTGGACATGTTTTGGGTACTTTGACCACTTTCATTTAATTTATGAGGTGTATTTCTCATAAAACAAATAAAATAAATGAAATAAAATGAAATAAAATATATCTTTTATTGGCTGTGACATACAATTGTGCTGGCCGGGAAATCAACTCTCTGAACTCATAATCTAAAATTTGAATATTCGGACCAAGCCCAGATTGTGAATTTTCCCTCGCTTCTGGACAACTTTAACCTAAAATCCATCTCAAGTGTTACATGTACCTTATCCGCGCAAACTGAAGAAGACACTGTTGAACGGACTTTAAAACCCCCAACTCCTTTATTTATATATCTACCTTTAACGCGCATGATATATCATATCCTTCCAGATATATGTCGCCACATCCTGACTGGCCGGATTCTTTGTCATACACAGGTGCGATACCTGCAATAAATGCCAGATATTAGAATAAAACAGATATACATGTAGCAGTATCTAGAATGCTTATAAATTAACTCCGAGAACGCGCTCAGCTAACCATGCCATGCATGCATCGACTCCATTTCTGCAGACGTTCATACTTAGATATGTAGAAAAGTTATCTCAATGGATCTAACAGGATAGAAATTTAAAGATACTGCCAAGCTGTAAAAATTTAATAAGTCGTGAAAATTTATGTTTATCGGATCTCTGCTTGCTTGGTGGGTTAATCGCTGGTTTATAAATGAATACATAATAAAACCGCAGTAGTCCATCCATCCACTTTATGAGCCAGTGGCTAAGTTTTGGTTTATGTTCGTATCATAAATACGGAATAAAGCGTTACTCATTGCTACAGCATAAAGTTTAAAGATGAGAGTATCCTGTTGCTCTTGATTTCTAAAACAGATAGTAGATAAAAAGGCAATATTCAGGAACCGACAGAGTCGTTTTCCACATCCTACCCTAAACACCGAATGGGACCGGAAGGAAATAAAGGCGGCACAGAAATCAAAGCAAAACAGGACTAGCAAAAACCTATGTGTATGTCATAAATGTCGTAAAGATTTTTCTAAGCTTAATTGTCGACATTGACTGAGCATGATATTTCGTTTTACTCAAGACGTCCCCTAGCTGGCAATCATTGGACAACAAAACACGCATCTTACGTATTTGAGCGTCAAAATTAATTTTCAAATCAAAAGCTTGCTATAAAAAATCTTCTCCGAAGAACTTGTTTGAGCCCATATTATATGGAATTTGAAAACGCTGTCAGTAAACTGACATTTTGACACAAGTAAAGACACTACCGCATTGCAATTATACGGCACATTCATGCATGGCAGTTACCCCAGTAACGATCTGAATGGCGGTGAGCCGGGATTCAGCCTAAATGATATATTGAATGATCTTCATGTTTTTGCAGTCCAGTTAGTGGTACTCAATTATTTCCTTTGGGACCGTACATATTTTCCCTATGTATTAGCATTTGCCGAGTCTAAAACAAACTGTTTGAACACGCAGCTGATGCAGGGTATCAGTTATATTATCATTAATGACCACCATGGTCTTTGCAGTCCAATAAGTGGTACTGTACTCATGAAGTTCTTTTGGGATCATACATTTGCTTTTTCAATGCACCAAGACTTGTCGGGTCCAAAATAAACGGTTTGAAAACGCGGGTGATGCAGGGTATCAGGTAACGTATCCTTACGCGCGGCTGACGCCTCGTGTGCAAACACGTCCTAGTGACCCGGCAGTCGCAAATTCAATGATACAAACATATATGGTCGCTAGTCTTGTATTTCAAAATATGATTTCGAGTTTGCCTGGGAAACCATGAAAATCATCGTTTTATCGCTTTGCATCTGTTTGCGAAAATCAGTGACGTAGACGCTGATAAAAAAAGACAAGCGAATTAGCGACGAATATTAACGAGCAGCGGCTCGATAAAACTATCAAAATGGGATTTGCGCCCTGGGAAGACTCAGATTCTCTTAAGCATCCGTCAATTCTGGTCAGAGTCCTCGCCTTGCGCTTACAGGATAGCTAAGGGTTAAATCTACTTCAATGGCGACAGCAAACACCCTGATAAGACTGGGCGGACGCCCAGACGAATCTGAGTCTTCGCTAGGCGCACATCCCACTTTGTTGGTCTATCGTGTCGCGGCTCAGATGAAGATATACAGGAAAGGCCAAAATCACAAAGCGTAACCCTGACAGGACATCAAAAGATGAAATATTGGGGAAGCACAAACAACAAGGAAAACAGCATGCCTTAATGATGTTTAAACAGCACGAGAATTCCATATTTTAAACATAGCTTGGCCTCAAACAGATATGCATAACAAGGGTATAACTGAGAAATATTTTATTTTTTATGTATCAAATGGCTTATTTCGTTCATACAATTTGACCCACATCAAACGCCACATAACGCGGCATTGATATGCTAAAGAGCATTTCTCAAAAACATAAAAGTCAGACAATTTTTACATCCAAAATCAGCTTGTCCGCGCTGTGATAAAATCATATGGATATAGCTAAATGGTAATCTTTAGTAGAATTACCACATGAGAAAAAGCAAACTGTCTCACCAGTATTGTCAAAAAATCGCATGAGCAAAGGACAACTGTCTTACTACTTCAAAAACAAATCATGGGTAAAGCAAAAATTTTAAAAACTTGAGTTGCGATTTGCATGAGCGACGGAAAACTGCCTTACAAATTTAATAAAGATATCACATGGTTAAAGGCAAATTGTCTTCCCACTTGAATCACATATTAACAGACACGTCACGACAAAACCAACAAAGCGGTATATACACCCCGTGAAGACTCAGATCAGCATCAGCCCAGCCAAATCAGGGTCTTCACTGTCCGCATGGTACAAGCTTAGATCCTTAGGGATTGTTTAGGAGCCCAACGAGGACTCTGATCCGAATGGGCGGATGCCTAGGCTGATCTGAGTCTTCGCTTGGCGCACATGCCACTTTGTTGGTGTTGTGGCGTCGCATCTCAATTAACATTGGACAAATACAAACTAGCCCGGAGGTTATAAGACTTGAGTACATTCTCAAACTCAAAATTAAGCACACTGATTGGATGCTTCCGAAGAAGCCAATCAGTGTGCTTTATTTTGAGTTTGAGATTATACTCAAGTTTTATAACCTCGGACCCTGACTTACCTATTACATACACATCACCAGGAATGTGAATGATTTCTTCTGGAACATTTTCAGGTATACATTCGGAACACTTCTTGTTTGATGGACACTGTCCCTTACGTAAGTCTGGGTAGGAAATTTGTTGGCCATTCGAATCATAGTCCTTAATTTTGCTGACGTTAAGCTTCAGTTCGCCGTTGCTTTTAAGACTCCCAACCTAATAAAACACAAAATAATGAGACGAGGAGACTTCGCTCACGGTACTAGTCGATGACGTGGCGCAATTCAATATGCAATTCTGTAAATCGTATTTGTGGTTAGAACATGATTTGCATATACCTCATCATGTGTTAACGTTTAGTTCGTTTTGAAAATAAATGTGCCATTTCCTTTCCTTTCCACCGACAGAATCAAACAAATACTGAACAGGTTATTTTAAAACTAAAACCAAATATCGGGCTTTGTGATTCATTAACACTTTAAGCGCCAACAATGTGTAGATTAAATTAAATTTGTAAACGTGGTAGATCCAGATTCTTAACCGGATATTTGTTCATACAATTATTTTAGGGCATATATATTTATTTAATCTATAAATTATCATTTTTTGAGACTACATGTATGGAAAATGCTATGAAATGCACATTATTTATTTCCGTTTTGATGACAATCTACTGGTATAGGTACTTTGGCGTTCGATTGGTAATGTGAGTGCTTTTGCCCATAAATACTACTATGGAAGGTACTATAGTTCGTTTCGAAGTGGGCCAATGTTTATCTCAGTAGGGAAAAGAGGCCACACTGAACCAAAAAACTTAGATGCCACAAAACTTAGACATTGTTTAAACACTATATGACGACCAAATTAAGTCAGCATACTATTATCGTCTAGTTTAGTATGTCTCGTGGCCTGACATGGGCGTTGTGGTACAACAAATGACTTTGCGACAATCTTTTTTCACCTGAGCCAGCATCTAATAACAATAAATGAACAGTTTTCTTCAATATACTATGACTTGCGTATGTGCGTACAAACGAGTTTGTAGATATATCCCGTTTTGAAGACGTTCATGTATGTATATAGATGTGGGAATAAAATGCACGCATTAATACGTAGCGTCCTAATAGAACCGTACAAGAAACAAAGACCACATAACGCATTTGATCAGACTGTGCTTGTTCGCTTGGGGTAAATGGCTCATTGAGATACTGTTTCAGTCTCTATCAAGCCGTCTCCCACAAAGAGGGATATGGAATAGAGAAACGGGATAAACGAGAGACAAAAAATTATCCAAGCAGAATCTACACGGTTTCCAGAAAATGTAAACAATTTTTTAGAGCGAAATCCATGTAATATTGTATATACACCAATCAAATCAAACACCCCAATATCAGTAAAAAGCCTTTCAAAATCTAAGGTAGAAAACTCCACTCGACATTAATAGTTAAATATGAAGTTCTTACCTTGAGCAGACCAAATTCACCAGATTGAAGCTGTCGAAAGTTGAACACTTGAACAATGTCACTGAGGGAAATCACATCTGGACCTAAAGTGGGTCGGAAGGTCATTTTGTATCCATTGGTCGTAAGTGGCTTCACGGAAACATTAAAATCAGTTCCAAAATCAACCACAGTTTTTCTGATTTCTTCGATCAAATAATAAGGTATCAGTTCCCGGGCACATGCTGCGCCACCAGAATTACAGTGTTTACTGAAAGCTTGTTGAATCGCTTTTACCATGGTGTGTGCGGCAATGATTCCATACTGAACATGAAGCGTCGGCACGCTAAACTTTTTTATTGCCCCTGCCATAAGAAGTGGTATACAATTTGTCACTCGATGATTGCAATTTGTATTTGAGTTAGCTTGAAAAACGTCGTACAACCAGGGGTTTGAAGCTGCATTCGCTTGTAGGACCATCATATCTGTAAACAGCGACAGCCAATAGTCACGGAACGAAGTTATGTTGGTGTAGGCTGGTGTTACCACAAATGATCCTCTGGACTTCTTCAAAGGGGAGCTGGACCCAACCGGATAGAATATAGCACTGTCTAGTCCAACAGTTCCTGCCAGAATAAACACTGGAAGATTCGCAAGGTGGAAATCATTTTCAGATCTCTGTAGAACGTATTTTGCTATAGTTTCATCTCCAAAATACACGACACCTTCAATGAAAGGTTCAAACATCAATACTTGACTAAGAGCATCGTGAAATTGGTCTGGATACACTTCCCCATTGGCACTGATTTTTATTCCGCTATTTTTGCTGACACAGATAGAGTTTTGAGCTGTAAGCTCTCGAAAAGCAAAGGCACGATCTCTTCCATCAGTTGTATTTTCATATATAATGCCTATTCTGTTCCAACGAAGTTCTTTCATCAGCAGGAGAATCGTCTGTAAAACAAGTAATACCAGGTGACAGTGTAAAAGAATGTATTCCGTGACAAGCCCGAAACTAAATTTACCAATTTATGCTATCAATTTCAATGCACACATTCGAAACTGGTTAGTGGTACATAAACCTGACAGCAATCTGCGACATTAAGTAATTGTTTCGTTTAAATGTATGTTTTTATAATGTTCTAAAACTCCATTTATTTTAGTTCGGTCCTTTCATAATTTGCAACAATGTATATATATCTATGTATAATGTTTCGGCATTAAGTTGAAATGTATTTGTAATGTATGTTTTTTATGAAAATAATTAGTTTTTTATGCCTGAGAGTGTTAAACTGCTAGTAAATTTAACCAATAAAACACAGCACAGGTCAAATATACATGGATGATCCAGAAGTAAACTCACTGTGTATATTGCGCGTTTATTCATCTAATATGGGGAATAATGTCGTTATTTCATGAGACAGAACAATTCTGAATTCCAAAATGGACCGTGGTCAACCTTGAGATTGACCTGAATCCAAAACAGTTACCAGCATGACGCATATGATGCAATGTTTGTGTGTATTAAACCGACAGTAGAAATCAAAGGTAGATCTACACTGAAAAAAAAGAAAATTTTGAATTCTGCGTCTGTTTTTTGTTGTTGTTTTTTTTGTTTGTTTTTTTTTCTTTTTTTATTTTGGATAAATTTTCCATTGTAAATATACAAACAAGAGAAACATTTTGAATTAACAACTGGCAGAGTGCTAGTATTCACGCGGTGCAGTAAATCGGGGGAAAAATAGAAAGTTAAATATTCATGACCCCTTGATATTTTTGGCTAAATTTTGGCATTCGCGTTATTTGACCAATGAAATCTTGTGAAATATGGAACAAAAGTGAAATTATACTCGTCTGCGCCGAGAAAATTGATACACATAAAGTAAATCAGACACCTCTAAATTTAGAAATGGACTAATCCATTTGTTTAGGATGAAACAGTGCACATGTATAAATGGATTAAAGACAAACGGTTACTGTACATAATCAAATCAGCCAGGGAAATCAACTGCATGAAACCACAGGAGCTTGAAGTTCTAGCTAAGAAACATTTCTAAACCTTGTCATCAAAGGTATCCATTAAAACACAGTAGGATAATAAATGGCATATGAGCTCTCCGATTTTTAACATTTTGAAGTGTTTCACAACAAAAACTTCAAGCGTGTGTGATGAAACTGACCAGAGTATTCACTTTTCACATTTTGGATTTGCCAGTAATAGATGATCAATGCAAAAAGGGAAGACTTTGATCAAGCTGCGGGAATGCCTAGGCTAATTTGAGTCTGTCCTTTAGCATGCATTAAGTTACCTTTTCACGAGACGCAAATTAATATACCTTTAATTGTTTAGAATCATCTGGAATAACGGTGTAAAAGTCAGGATACATTGTCGCATTCTTCAGCTCATTCGCAGTCGCAGACATAGAAATCTGAAGAAATCTGTTTTCTGCAGCAAATGAACTATGAACGGATGCCACGGCTTTTTCTTGTTCATTTGATAGAAAACTAAGAAACCCTACAACATGAGGAAATACTATATCAGGGCAGCATCAAACAAATAAATACTGTCCTTTCCAAAATGATAGGAAACCATAATACATTATGGAATAACAGATTGAAAGCAGCATTCTATTGATATTTATGGCCAAAGTTTTCTCTCTTTTCTCGGGAGCCCCTTTCAACCTGTGTTGTCTTCTTTAGTCAGGAATCAAACGTACTCTGCACTTAACATCTCACTAAACTTGAATGTCAGACTCTACCACGATGCTGATGACGTTGTATACAATTTCTTGGTCGCTTAATAATTTCTAATAAAAAGTAAAGCAAGGAATTGATTAATTCAATGATCCATTGATTAATAAAATTAATCATACAATTAATTTGTTAATTAATTAATTAAATAATTGATTGATCAATAAATTGCCTAATTATTAATTAATTGGTTGATCGTTTGATTGATCGATTGATTAAAATTAATAAAAAAGATATTCACTTATAAAATGGATAGACATAATTTAGACGTTTACCAATCAAATTGTCATTTTCATCTGCTTTATGCTGGCAAATAACATCAAGGACTGTTTCGACAGCTGTCCCACGTGGTCCACAAGTGTTGTAGCCTTTGAAACCTTAAATTAAGAGAAACTATAACAGTCATACAGTAATGCTAGCGTTAAGTTTGTTTCTTTTTGTGAGTCATCGTGCTGGGAAATAACATTTGATCGCATTGTCAGGTAGTCCACCTGTATTGCCGCCTTTGAAACAGTTATCAACAAAATAAACTATAATATGAAACATATAAGTGTTGAACTGAGCGTTTGAAACTATTTCAATTTACAAAGGGTAGAGCTAAAGGAACCAAGATCGTTGTTTTTTTACTGGCTGTATACTAGCAAATTGAAGCTATTTAAACCATCATAAACCAAATCAACTAAAACATGAAACATTATTATACTACGATAAACGTTTAATGGAATACTTTTTTATGAGTCACTTTGTAGCTAAATGTCGCGAGACTGACTGCGATCCATCAGTTAACACATAGGCTTTATATTTTTCTGCATTACTTAGATTTGAATTTGATTTCCCGTCGGCGACGCAATGACGATATTGACGCTGCTCCATTGTTAGCAGAAAAACTGCGTGGAAATGTTTTACTGTTTTACTTTCAGTGCTTATATCAGATTTTTCATCAAGGTTTTTATTTATCAGCAACGAACTCTGATGTTTATCGAAGTGAAAGCTATATTGGGTCACTAGCAACGTTTACATGAACCCCTTTGGGTTTCATTCACCTTGCACGCGACTCAATATAGTTTATACTTCGATAAACCTCAGAAAAATGAAATTCATTCCTTAAAAAAATGAAGAAAAAAAACATTCGTGTGCACATTAGTATGATGAAAAACTACTCGTATACGCCTTGTTTTAAACATAACGAACAATGGAACAGAATAGAATTAGTTATAATAACTTACCTAACTTAAATGGAAGGGCCCCGTTATCGTTTAGCTTGTTAATGTACCATCTTATTGCTTCTAATGTCATAACCGACTCTTCGTGAATCTCATCACATTTTGTATCCTTTTCTGTCTGTATATTGAACAATCCAGCTATTGTGACTGTACCGTTTATGAACGCATATTCTGCCTCTGCTTTTCCATAAAAAGGCAATAGCATGCAGATTACATTCACGCATAAAATCCAAAACAAATTTTGTGCCATTCTATTATTAATGCAAGTTTGCTACGGGTTATGAAATGGATACCATGGTTTTAGGTTTCTTGAAGGTAGAGGGATTAATTTCATGATAAACAATTCCGCCATTTTCATTTTTGCTCCTCTTTTCAGTAGGTGTCAACTCTGAATGGTCTGAATTTGTTCCATTAGGGACCGACCATTTGATATTCTGGGGGGGGGGGGGGGGGGGGGGGGGGGGGGGGCCTGGTATATTTATCAAAAAAAATTCCTGTCTTTGGATATGCAAGAAAAAAATAACCTGGCTCATAAGGGGGCTCAAAAAAATAATCTGGCCTCAAAAGTAAGAGAAAAAAATAACGTGTCTCCACCCAAAATTTCAAAAAAAAAATATAGTCTGCAGATAATTCCATTGGAATTGAGTTTTTATATTGTCTCTGGCTTCTGGGGGGCTGCGCCCCCCAGACCCCTATATTTATAATAATATTTTAATATTATCTACAATTGGTTTACACCAGCGGGCCCGCATGTGCATACATTTACAAAAACATCCTATACAACATTCACATAGTACATGTATTACTGATCTGCCACTTTACTAAGTAAATGTTTCCACTAAAACTGAATTGCAAAAGAGTCACTAGCTTATGGGAGACAAAACCATTATGGCGAAATAAACACTCTAAAAGGCAAAAGTCCTAATATAAAAACCCTTATTTTAATCATCATTCCTAGTTTTTCTCTATTGTTTCCAGTCTTAAAATGGCCATTGAAATTGGGAAATTGCTTTAGCTTCTGGGGGGCAACGCCCCCCAGACCCCCCTTTGTTAACTTCTTTGCACATAAGTTTCAGCCATTTTTATTAATTGCCATTCATGTATAAAGTGACTCTATCATGTAAGTAATGTGACTCTATCATGTAAGTATTTATCAAACTTTCTAAAGTACAAATAAAGCATGTTTGGGCATATATTGGGGTAGAAAAAAAAACTTAAATTCCTAATGTTAGCCCTAAAACTTTGCCAAAATAGCCCTAAATTTTGGCCAAAATATCCCTAATTTAAGGCCTAATTTTTTGCCAAACTCATACAGGGATGTTTGTATCTGTACCTTAAAAGAAAAGAGTTAACATGCTCCAGGCACTGGTTTGCAAATGCAAGCTAAGCCATGCCCTTGGCCTGGTTAAAGACAGCACCATGTTCTTTTTGTGAGAAAAAAAAGGTGTAAAAAATACTGATGTGGGTAAAATAAAAGGATATTAAGGTCAAGTAAACAAGGATCTGATAGTTCAGCTATAAAATTAAAAAAAAATAACCTGTTTGAGTTAGTTTGTAAAAAAAATAAATTGGCTCCCACAAGGTGAAAAAAAAAGAAATTGTTTCCAGAGGCCAGTGAAATAAAATGTTGTGTCTCCATCAAGAATACCAAGGAATACCAAGCCCCCCCCCCCCCAGAATATCAAATGGTCGGTCCCTTAGTAGAAATTTTTTCTTTACAGAATTGATTCCTTTTTGGAAGGACTTTGTTCCTTAGAAAAGCCAATCGGAATTCATAAAATTTGGAGGTGTGTCCATAAGCCTTAAAAAGTAATTCAGCACTAAATCATTCCGAGGAAAACCTACTTGTTTTAGAAAACATTAATTTTGGAGACCGGAAATGGATCTTGCCATTTCATAATCAATGCCAATTTCAACGGGTTACATTGGCTACTCTTGCAAACGGGTGATGCTAAAGGTCCTTCACAGGCCCGGATCCAGACAACCACTCACTGGTGGGGCTCTGGATAACTGGTGGGTGGTGGGGCTTTTTTTTTGGTTGGTTGATTTGATGCTTAACGTCCACGGTCAACAACTAAGGTCATGTCGGGACGGTCAGTTAACCTAACCACACTATTTCTGGGCAGGCTTAGACCTCCTAAGCGGTTAACCAGTACTAAGTGCACATACTTTCGCCATTAACTGACAACTGCCCTTCTTGAATCAGCGGAAGGAGAAACGAAAGTATGTGGCCAGACCGGGATTCGAACCCAGGACCTCTGACTTACGAGTCAGGTGCCCTACCGATTGCGCTACCCGGCCCGGCGGGTGGTGGGGCTGGGAGGTGCCGAGATGTATAGGGGGCGGGGAGGGAGGAGGGTTTGAGGTATATATGACATAGTTAAGGATCAATTTGATGACAATTTTTGCAAATATATGTTGAGATATCTCATCAGAATCGCCTCACCGAGGCGATTCTAATGAGATGGCACAACATAAATTTCAATTTAACTTGGCCAAGGTGGCGGGGCTCAAGCCCCAAAGCCCACCCCCTGAATCCGGGGCTGTTTCATCATAGCAACTATGCTTTTCAGGTTTTGTGTGTCTTCGGGTGCCAAGACAGAAAAATTGTGCCTCATAGATGCTCAAATCTCAATTTTATTCCAGTCTAAAAGGGCAAACATGGTTTTATTTCATTTATCATGGTTTTATTTCATTTATCAATTATTTTTCAACTGAATTGTTGATACCATAAATGGTCTTTCGGACTGAATAAGTATTGAAATAATGGTAACATGGAAGTTTTCTGTTTCTGAAACTGGTTTTCTAAAACATATTCTTTCTCCTCAAAGACAGTTTAACCCATAATTTAACATAACTTGTGACACTCCAAGTATTTCACTTTTTGCTTTTTGGATATCATTTTATATTTATCATAAGGTGGTATGGTTAGGAAATGTATCGAATGTCACTATGAATGAAACGCGGTGAGACAAAAGGGACTTTTACCAATTGCATACAGAAACAAACTCAAATCAGTATGCATATTTGCACTCAAGGATACCCGGTATATCAAAGATTTTTATGCGTACAGGGAACACTGCGATCAAACTGTGCTGATTCAGAGCCTGGCCTGAGTCATTCCTGGTTGTAAATGCCATAAGGTACTCGGGTATCGTTTCATGCGACGAAAATAATAAAGAAATTAATATGCATACATATGGTGTAAATAGTATTAAATTCAATTATTTGTATCATCTTATTATTTAGTTATTTTATCCTTTTTTTTAATAGATTGAGCCGCGACATGACAAAACCAACAATGTGGTTGTGCGCCCAGCGCAGAACCAGATCATCCTGGGCATTCGCCCAGTCTGACCAGAGTCTTCGCTGTCCGCATGGACTCTTAGCTACCCTTTGATCACTTAGCGAAGAGTCTGATCAAACTGGGTGGATGCCTAGGCTGATCTGAGTCTTCGCTTGGCCTACAACCATATCGTTGGGTTTGTCGTGTCGCGGCTCGTTTGGTCATGCTTGTCAATAATTGAAGAAAAAACACAGTACTGAACTTCCGAAATCGAACACTCTCCAGCATTGCCAGACCTGCAGAATAATCAGCCAGCAGACAAAAGTCAAACTGAAAGTCATATGGAACAAGCTTAGACCTCAAGCTATGGCATAGTTGTCAAATATTAGGCTTAGTATAGATCAAAAAGGAATAAAGCTCCCCACGCCTCCCCCACCCTCCACACACACACACACGTACATTCGCACGCAGACACACAAAGATTTTCATCCGCAAAATTCTTGTGCAAATTACAGTCGACACCAGCCAAATATCTACCATGTCTTCATAGATTTAAAGCAAAAAGAGAGAACAGACTGTGGCATGCGGCCTTATAGATCACCGTCCGGAAGTGCAGTCGCCTTGTCGGTTTACTTTGTATCAATGAGCACCTTTACGGTAGAACAACAAATGCAGTCCGGATGAATGGCAGCACTGAAAAATGGTGCAGGACGACAATCTGGCCCCGAGGTTATAAAATTTTTTCTATGCTCAACAAAGCACTGCTAGTACAGCAAATTACTTATAGGAACAGTTGTTTTCTTGCTCAGTTGAGATGAGTATAAAATTTTCTCTGCTTATGAATATGAAAATGCCAACATTAGTTGGCATTTTCATATCTATCAGCTGAGAAAATGCCATGCTCAGCTGAGTTGTGCATTAAAACGTTTTATCACCTCGGGGCCTGAGTTTTCCAGATATACATTATCTCGCCCATCCTGTTCACCATCGTCCTCCAAGGTAATGCAAAGGCGGAAGAATCATCGCCAGTCAACAGCGTGTCGATGACATCGGCGCTTCTGCTGAGGAGGAGAAGGCATCCGAACTCCGTATCAAATGTTTAATGTGACTCGAAAAAGTCTGCGCAAGGTAAAAAAATGAGGATAGGTGCTAAAAAACGAAATGATGACAAACATCGCTACTAACAGTCAATGGAGAACAAGGGACAGGAACAGAGGCTAGGAACAGCGAAGAGTTTTATTTACTTCGAAGCTGTTGTCTTAGAATACGGTTTGAAACCGGTGATTCTTTTAAGAAATCACAAGTCATTGCATCCCTAACAGATCCATATATTGTTCCTATGCAAATCGTCAAATTACCGCAAAAATTCTAAAAATTGGGATACCTTAATAATTATTGTGATTAATCAAAAATGGAACAGTCTGTTTTGGTATTTTTTTTACAATGCAGTAATTAGGATCAAGTCAGGTAAATTCGGACAGCAGGTAAATTCAGACATTCCATTGCAAACAGAAAAAATTCAGCCGTCTCATTAGGATTTTCACTGTTTGCCAAGTTATTTTTGTTTTAATTCCAAACAACTTACATATAAAGAAAACAATGTCACTGTCCGAATTTACCTGCGGTCCGAATTTAGCTGACTTGACCATAATGCGTCCGAAAGAGGCAGCTGAAATGGCAAATAGTGTAGGTCCTGATCCACTGCTCTTGCACTTTTTTGCTCAAATGAGCCGCGATATGACAAAACCAACAAAATGGGATGTGCGCCAAGCGAAGACTCAGATCAGCCTGGGCATCCGCCCAATCTGTTCAGAGTCTTCGCTGTCCGCCTGGACCTAGCTTACACCCATAGCTACCCGTCAAGCGCACACAGACTGGGTGGATGCGCACCCTGATTTGAGTCTTCGCTGGTCGCACCTGTCACTTTGTTCGATTTCCCGTGTCGCGGCTCAAATGTACCATGTAACATTTAGAGTAAACGTACAAACACCTGTCAGTAAACAAGTAAGGTTTGTTCTACTCATAGAATGCTGACAATTTTAAATATTGGTCGGAAATCAAAGTTGTGACGCCACCATTTTTATCATTTAAGAAATAATAAAAGGATTCAAGTTAATGGATTTGGTTCTGATTTGAGGCTCTACATAAAACTTTGGAGTTGGCCAAAAATGCAGAAAATGACATATTTTCACTTCTTTTATCCAGAATCAATAGTTTTAGGACTAGAAACCTAGTTCATCTAAAATCATATATATAATACTGCAATCATTCCAACAAACGTTTATTGATATAAGTTAAGCAGTAGCTAATGCTTACAGTTTTTTTTTTTTTTTTCTTTTTTTGGCGAGGGGGTGGGGGGAGGCGGGGGTAATTGGGTGGGAGAAATGGACCAAAAATGGCTTAAATGCACGTGTTATTTCGAACGTAATAAGGAGTGGGAACAGGAGGGTAGGACTGGAATCGCGGAGTGGCGGAGAGGATTGACAAAATTACTACTTTTTTGAAATTAGAAAAGTTAGTGCTTATTTACCAGTAAAGGGTACAGTTTGGATCATTAGGTTTTGCCATCCGACTGACTTGAATTATTTCAGTTATGGTACATTTATAGTTTTATTGAAAATGTGCATATTGTTCCATGCACTAGCGATGGTTTTCATTACGGACTTTAGAAAGATGCGCATTATATTTTTTGCAGATTATTGATTATTGTTCCTCAAATCAGACCTGTGTTTTAATAGAAGCTATAGTATCTGTAATATCTGCTAGTAGATGGTTAACACTGTTTATCTATTTATTTATTTATTCATTTATTTATTATATATTTATTTATTTATTAATTTATTTTGATTAACAATTTTAAGTACAAGAAATTAGGAAGTTTGGTCGATGTGTACATGTACATGCAACTTAGCATTTCAAGCTGGTTATATCGGATGGGGGACACGGGGGCTGCACTTTGTGTTAATTGATCATAGATGTACCATCTGTTCTAGCTCCAATTGAAATTGAGCTTATATCAAAGAAATCGTACAGTTCATGTACCGTACCTGTATTCAGCGGTAAATCTTTGATGTATGACATGAAAGTGTTGACATAGTGCTGCACTGCCGGGGGCAAAAAGCACATGAACAAATGCGAAACAGCTTGGTTTCAAACATGTTGTCTGTTTAATGTTACAAATATGAAGCAGGTATTGCTAAACTATTTAACACGTTTCAGGAGCTTATTAAAGTTACCATTTCTGGTAAGTCGATTCCGTATGATAATCGCATCAATAGCACATCATTAAAAGATAGAACTCTGTTTCCACTAATAACATAATAATCATTATGATGTTGATTATTTGAGCCGCGACACGGAAAAAACAACAACAAAGTGCCATGTGTGCCCAGCGAAGACTCAGTACTGCCTGGGCATTTGCCAGACTGATCAGACACTTCGCTGTCCGCATAAAGCTAGAGCAGACCCTAATCTAGCCTTAAAGCACATAGTAAAGTCTCTGATAAGACTTGGCGGCCTGCTATGGCTGATCTGAGTCATGGCTGGGTGCACTTGCCACTTTGTTGGTCGCTATCATTGCATAAATTCAACTATAATGCAACATAAATAACAAAAATTTTGGCGTACTATTTTTCGGCCTCATCGCCATTACCTTGCTGATTCCTACACGCACTATGCAAGTCTATTAAAATCCTCGGTTCAGGCCATAGTCAGCTACTGAGAATGTTTGTGCAACCTTTAGCAGAACTTCACAAGTCATTATCATTTTCATCAAAGTTTTCACTCAATGTCGTCTGCACATATTACAAAATCCGAGCTTGTAATACTCTTTCGTTAAAGTATTTAATGGATTTCTTCAACTGAAGTCTTGCCGTCGTTTCTGTACTGACGGAGAATTGCCCTGCAACTTGCACACGAAAAGTCGCTAAGGTGGTCATTATCGGCGCGTGAAAACCCATGTTAATACATGTTCTTTGTGTTCGTTAAAACATGCCTATTAATAGCGTGTGACACCGATATTTATGCAAAAATATTATTTAGTCTACGGTTATCGAGAAAGGGTCAGATATAAAAACAAACATCATTATAATTCAGAAAAAAATTTATATCCAGTTGCTAACATCACTTGTATACAAAATTCAGTTTTTTTAGACATAACAATATTGAGGCCATTCTAAGGTGAATGAATATAGCGTCATGTTTCCGACATTTTTATAAAGGGAGACAACTTCTATGACTTATTGTTTTGTTTTCCTTGACAACGTAGCCCATCCTGAATGGGGTCTACTCTGTAAGAAATGAATGTGATCCTAAGAGTCGACCCTCATTGAGATGGGAGGTAAAATGGCAGAGTTGCACCCCCTTGAATTTTCTCTTTTGACCATCGCACTCGGCATTTTAACGTAGAAGTATCTAATGCGCCTTTGTTGCCTTTAGTTACAGATCGCCGGGTAGATATACGTATATCAAACTGAGAAGTCATTTATACGGCGATGGGTTGGGTGTTTTGTGTGCCTTATTGGCGATACAGTAAATCAACCATAATATCTTTTAATACATGGGCAAACTGTAATTGTTTTAACTTTTGAACATGCTGTTTTTCAAACAGTGCAGAACCCAAATCATACTGTTCTTTAGGAACAGTCTGAGCTGGCACTACACAGTTTGCTCAGACATGACAGGCCTTGTATGTTTGGATTTCAGATACTAGCTGCTGTTCTTGGTGTTATTGCTATCACTGCGTATCTTCAAACTAGTGTATATACAGCGGATATACTTTCTGAAACCAGGCAGAAAGCAGGTAATATACGTGTAATCTCCACGCAACGAATTATGGGTCTCAGCTTGTGTCATGCACACATGAGTGCAGTAACGTTAAAGCGTCGTTGAGTTAACGTCTTGACGCTAAATCAGTGTTCATTCAAACGCAGTCATAATAGAAAGTAAGATATTAGTCTGCAACATAACAGTAACAAAACAGTCACAGAAAGTGTCATTTCTATAGGCCTATATGCACGTTGACTGTTTTGTCATTTTTTTTGTTATCCACAATCAGCACTTGCACAGACAACATAAAGCGAATATATACATTTTCAATACGCAAAATAGTCAAGTGGAATGCTTAGTAACAAATGTGAAATTGAACAAAAGAGTGTCAATTATTTGCTGTTTAACTCCTTTTCGGAGATCCGTCGTATAATTTCTTCGCAAAAATTGTTAACAGTAAAGCTAACTCTATAAACCATGTAATACATTTTTATCGTTGATATCAGCTAATTCAAAAACAAAATGGAAAATAAAAGATAAACAAAAGAAACAACAACAAAAAATCAGAACACCTACGAAACAATTTTTTATCGATACAATAAACAAAAGAGATTTTATTCTAAATTGTTTCAGAATGCGTCAGACCACTGATTCTAGTGTGCACACAAGGATGCAAAAGTACTGAAGTGCAAGTTACGTTGATTCAATATCATAGCATACCGCTGAAGCAACCTTGGATCACCGTTGGTTCGTTGTTGCTTCAACAATACGTGCCTGTCGGAGTGCCTTCCATTGGGACCCACTGTTATGCAAAAGTTACTACTGATTCATTTAGATTTCATTGAGTCCTCAACTTTTGTTCTGTAGAGTTCTAATAATGATGTTCTCCAGAAAGCGTTTGGGATGCCCTAGTAGTGAACGTTAATGATATTAAAAGTGTTTCAATTTTCATTTAATGTATAGATCAGCAACACTTACTACAATGGCTCAAAAACGATTCCTTGAAAAGCATCACAAGTCAGCAAGGCACGCAACCAGATTCTCCAAAGAAAAAGGAGGCATCCGGAAATGCTGTTTGCGAGAACTGTGACAGAGATTCAACATTTGTCATACGACAACTCAGTCTACTCCGCCAATCAGTATTAGAGGACTTGTCTTCAAAGCTAATGACAGGTGAGACTCTCTATTAACACGAAACAATTGGTTGTAATGCTCATAAATGTTACCGCCAGCTGTCTCTTTTAGCACCTACCTACTCATTTTTGAGACGCTTCATGGGTGTAACTAGGGGCAATTGCATGGTACGCACAACCATGTTTTAAACTCTACTCCTTGAAGGGAAAGGTAGTATTTCAGCCTCTTTGGCAATTTGTGTTGAAATCTTGTCTAATTTATAAAATTTCAGAATGCAAATATGCAGGTGCGTTTTGAAATTTTGTCAATTTTGACGAAATTTCAATACGCACTTGCGTATTTGCCGTATAGGCAGCTACGCCCTTGCGCTTGAGAGTAAACATATCACTGACCTGTTAGTTGTAAATGAGCCGTGACACGAGAACACCAACATAGTGACATGTGCACCAACAAAGACTCGGACCAGCCTGGGCATCTGCCCAGTCTGATCAGAGTATTTGTTGTTCGCATGCAGGTAGCTTAGGTCCTTAAGCCCTTAGCTTCTCTTTAGGTGCACAGCGAAGACTGACCAGACTGGGCAGGGGCCCAGGCTGATTAGGGTCTTCGCTGGTTGCACATGCCACTTTGTTGGTTTTGTCGTGTCGCGGCTCAAATGTTGTTCACATGTGATTAATCAATTAAGAGGAGTGCCTGGCCTAGTTGGTAAGGATGTTCCTTGTTCGCGCATGGTGTTGTGGATTCGACACCCACAAGTGGCACATGTCCGACGGATTTTTGTTCAGTCCAATAAGCAAGGAATGTCGGTCGGGGGTCGCAGGGTCACTGTACGCCGGCGGTGGCATCGCCCTATCAAACCGCCAAAACTATGTGTCCACGCAAAACACAACATGAACTAAGGTAATGTGTCTGATATGGTTTCGTAAACAGGGACTGTGGCCTTGTTAAAGAAGCACGACTGGACAAGCAACAACATAAGGATCGATATTTTTCTGTCCAATTCTCATAACGATGATCCCAGGAAGCTCAAGGAAGAGAATCCATGTACCTGCTGGTGTGGAGTCTGTCCGTTGTATAAAGGTTAATTAATCACAAATAATCTTTTAGTTTGTTTCTGCATTGTTAAACGACATGTTTTCAAATTTCGTTCGTGAAACAATGCCATTCAGTATGAATAAATAATATACAGTAAATTTTGCAATTAAATGAAACGTTTAAATTATCTGTTCCCGAAACTTATTTTTCAGTTCAACAATCGCTGAAACATGCACATAACGTGCAGACAATAGAGTAGCAGATTATTCTCCAATTTTGTTAACTTTCAGACTGTAGTCGTCGTTTAATGTGGGTGTTAGATAATACGGTAACTATGTTTCTTCCATTACTATACCAACTTTAGTGATCAGTTAAAGGTAAGATGACGCGAATTTACGTCCTATTCAACAATATATTTCAGTCATATGAGGACGATAGAAGGATGATAATGAAAGGCTTTGTGCAATGGAATCCCGTTTACGGTTAACAAAAATACGCCTCATACATTAGTCGAACCCGGACCGCTAGGTGTTCCCTCTGAACTACCAGGGCCCAGGTTCACAGTCATTCCTTAAATTAAGGTAAACCTTAACTATTTAAGGTCCAAGTCACACCTTTACTAAGGAGTGTCTTTAAAAGTGCGTCTGTACAACATCTCAAACATCACCTTAACTAAGGTGGCGTCTTCGGAAAATTATACGGAGTCATACGGAAAATCTGACGGAAATGAGTGAGAGATTACGTATTTTGTGCTTGATGTAAGCGGCAATTTATGTTCCCGCGAACTGTCAAACCTAACATTTCAGTCCATTCTTTGAATATTCGGTATTGAAACGCTGAAACATGAATTCTCACGTAAAGACTGGCATAATGGCAAGTAAAGATCAACAGATCAAAGATAGCTCGCATTGCTTGAACATTATTCGTTATTCTATCTCGCTCTTCCCCTTTTTACTTCTTTTTGTCTTTCTCTCTTCCTTCTTTCTCTTTGTTGATATCTAGGAGCGGCTGTAGTGTAGTGGATAACACTCCGGACTACCAATGCAGGGGTCACAAGATCGACCCCCTGCTTCTCCGGTCTTTCAGATGAGACTTTTAACAGAGGCCCCATCTCCATATGACCTCGTTTTTGGTGGGACGTTAAGCTCGCTTGTTGATATCTTCTTGACATTTTACATTTTTGTTGCATGCATAACGAGCGGCATCGTCGTCTCAGTGCCGGTGCCTTAAAAAGTTCCATCGGTATTGGGACGACGATGTTCTTGCCGTTGGGTTGATACAAGTTTATTTATACTTTTGATAATTTAAGAAACTCGTATGTTTCTTGCCATGTCTTGTTGTGTTAGATATTGTAGGGGGAGGGATGTAACTAATGTTGTGAGAACTTGTAGCCCAACCCCATTGTATATACTCTTTCTCTCTCTCTCTCTCTCTCTCTCTCTCTCTCTCTCATTGTGGAGACGTTGCTGAATACTTTCAACGTTGTACATGTATTCCCGCTAGACAGAGGAACAAAATAATAATAGTAATAAATAAAAGAAAAAAAACACCACCAGACTCATTTAGATGTAGTTTGTTAGGAGCTGGAGAGGAATTTTTATTTTATTTTATTTTATTTTATATTATTTATTCATTTTTTTTGTGTGTGTGGGGGGGGGGGGGGAATCGTGCTGCAGACAAAACGAGGGTGGGCGAATGCCATGGGAAAAGCTACGACGACTGCCTTATACATGTGCGAATGTTTGTACTTGCAACTTTACCATTGCATCAAAAAACAACATTTAGAACTGGGTGCGGGTACATATGACCACTAGTATATCCGATCCAGGTCGGCCAACGCAATCTGGGTATGAAGGTGTCTGGACGGCATTTGTAAGTGTGAGCGTGAAAATTGCAAAGACAATGCTGTAATAATGCGTGCACACACCATACACATACCGACGTAATGTACTTGCTGGCTTCCTACACTGGGACCGTGGTTTCATAATTGTATGATTTTCTATTGAGGAGGCTCTATCTTTGAACACTAAAATCTTTTCATGTGCAAAAATAAAAGACTCAGAGAGAGAGAGAGAGAGAGAGAGACAGACAGACAGACACACAGGCAGACAGACAGACAGACACAGATATTTGTGTTTTGGTTTACTTCTTGGTTGGAACAGGTTTCAGCATCTGGATGCTGCTGACATATAAGGTCAATTTTACATACTTAAATATTTGGATGAAAATTCTGCTATAAGTTTTTAAGTTTTTCTTATATCTCCAATATCCTTCAAATGTTAACACTTGCCACTGCCTTCCCTTAGATAAACCTATAACAGCAACTAGCTTCATACACCGATGAACGACAATTGATCGTTTGACGTTGTCGTCAAGCGACATCAAAGTCAAACGAACTTCTTGATTGGTATACGTAACGTTCGACTGACGCCACGTCATGGCTACGGCTGTTTAACGTAATGGTCGAGCACGTCATTACTAATTTTTCTTCGGTCCATATTTGGCATATTCTACACTTAATTACCACGAAAACGGCATAGAAAGAGTCTAAAGATAAAGTGTAAATATAAAATTTTTCAGCGTTCATCGTGTGAAGAAGCCAGTGGTTGTCGCTAAAATCTACGAGAAGAGTTTCCCTCTTCATGAAATATAGCTCCGCCCATTGTCTTCGCCATACGATGAACGCTGACAAACCAAATGTTAATTCTGAATTCAAGTGTTAAATATAAGGTTTATTGATAGGTTAAAGAAGATAAATTGAAATCATCTGGATGCCGATAAACATAATTTAAAATTTGTATCATATCTGTGCCAAAGATGCGTGTTTAAAGCTTCGTATCATTAGGCGATGGCCATAGCCAGGGGGTATACGTAAACCTCTGTTTATTTATTCTAGTTCATAATAAAATATAGGCCTACGCTAATTACTTGAAATAAATCATGCAGTGATCGCTTTTAAAGATATTTTCTAGACTATAAAGGGCTTGAATGTATTAATATTTCATTTACTTTTTTACTGCTAAAAGGGTCACTTGCCATTGTTTGCACATATAAAGAGTTAAGGAGTTCCTTAAAAAGTTAAAGTTGATACGGACCAACCTTAAAAAATTAAAGCTTTTTCCTTAAGTTAGTATAAACATTATTTTATTTGTATAAACTGACAATATAAATACAATACACATGAAAGACATATACAGAAGAATATACAAAAAGGATCCAGAAGGAAGTCAAACGACTTATGTAAATCTGTATCCCGTTGGACAATAATGTTATAGCATATATATAATGAGTGATTTGGTATGTCAGATACAATAAATAATGTTTAATTGAGCAATATCAATGAAAAAGAAACGTGATACAATAAATAAGAAAAAAAAGAAGATTTTTAGAGCATATTGGAAGGTGTTCGCAAGATATTGCCAATAGGACAAAATACAATCACGTAAAATAGTTGCAGTCAAGGGCGGGCTCCGATGAGAGTTCTGAGTGAGTCAATTATTTTCATCTATCAGGGATAGATAAGCCATGGCCCCTGGTGGAACCGCCTCACCGAAGTGGTAAAAATGAACGTCCGGACACGCGTTGCAATAATAAGAAATTGAGTAAGGAAATAAAAAAATTATGTCGAAGTCCCGGCATCCAGGCCCACCCTTGTGTGCAGCTATGAACGAGACAGAACAGAAAAAGAATGAAAAAAAATATAAATAAATAGATAAACAAATAGAAATATATAATCAGGAGAAGGAAAGAAAAGGAAGACTCCACGGGGGACCCCGGGTGAGGGTCTTACCGAGTAACCAAGACATGCTAGGCTGGATGGCTCGGTTGGTTTGTGTTGCCATGTTGCACACAGAATCAAAGGCTAGAGATTGTCTTTTTGATAAAAAAATTGTATGTAATTAGACATATGTACAGTGTGTCTGAAAACGCTTTGTTTTCGAAATGAAAGACTGTACAGCCAAAAAAATAGACTCATTAGCTTCATTTGTTAGCTCTAGATTCCCAAAGAGTAGAGTATTTAGTGTTGGAGTGGCTATTTCAGAAATGGTCGCTATCATCTCTTGTCTAAAATTCTGGAATAAGTTGCATTCCAAGAGAAAATGATTAGTGTCTTCGATAGCCCCACAGATACAGTTCGGATGCCCTATAATATTCTTTGAAAACAGATGCTGGTTTAGATTACTGCAATTCATTCTAAGTCTGGTATGGTATATCTGATCACTTCTTTTACCGATGTTATAGAACTTTGGAGGCCCCCTAATATTTACATTTAGTTTGTGTTTGAAAATTGCTAATGTACTTGAATCACGAATTTTTTGTGAAAGCTCATTCCAGTTACGAACTACTGCAGGTAGAAAAGAATTGTAGTACTGTTGTGTGTTACAATGAATAGTTTGTGTATTATTAACGTTACGCAGGTTGTATGAAGATGCGTTGCCGACGCTGTCAGGAACTAAGGTTGACAGGTATGCAGGAGAGAGTCCATTTTGCATTTTATAAAACAAGACAAGCTTGTGTTTCTTCCTTCTAGTAGCTAGTGTTTCCCAGCCTGTATCCAAAAGTAAAGAGTTTATTGAAGCAAGCTTGGTAGCGCCCGTTACTATTCTCGCTGCTTCATTCTGAATTTTTTGCAGCTCGTTAACCTCATACTGTGTACAATTATCCCACACCGTGTCTGCATATTCCAGTAGAGGACGAATGAATGAAAAATATATTGTTTGTAATGATTAAAGAAGTTAAGGAATACCTTAGCGCTAAGGTGTTGTAAAGATTTTCTTTTAAGCACTTTAAGGTAAAATCTTACTTTAAGGTATTCCTTATCTCTTAAGGTGTGATCGTGAACCTGGGCCCAGGTTCCTCAATTAAA
The DNA here is from genome assembly GCA_963989385.1 of Ctena decussata. Lineage (NCBI taxonomy): Eukaryota > Metazoa > Mollusca > Bivalvia > Lucinida > Lucinidae > Ctena > Ctena decussata. Next base: position 37,634,252 of record OZ022504.1, on the reverse strand, counting down.
GGTAATAAAATTGATTTCTTATCAGTAAGTCAGATTATCGTGTTTAAATTTTACTCTGCTCATCATTTTCAAACGATGTAAAGTAAACTAAACACCAAAACAACGCACCACTTTTACATCTATCATGACTTAAGGTGCACTATTACACTGCATTGATCTATATTTTGTAATTACAATTAGCTAGATATAAATGCAAAATCCATATTAAAATAAATCCGAATGCGGTCAGGGAAGAAATGGACCAGCCAATCTGGTTAAACAGGTTTTATTCTCGTACTGCCGTCATGCCGACTAAAACAGGATCATTTCTGAATCAGTCAATATATGCGTCTAAACAGACATTCGACGGAATGTGTTTTTAAAGTTACATGAAACATAAGAATTCCATTGTTTTTGGTTTTTTTTGCATTTTTATGCTGCATGACTTTATGGGCACATGCACGTTATATTGATGTATCGCCACATTACTATTGGAAGACTCTACATTATTATTTCAGCAGAAATGCTTAAACTGTATTTCTACACATTTTGCTTTAAAGTTTGTGAATTACTTTTCAATAATATATTCGTTTGAAGCCTCTTCACTATTGTCTTTAAAAATGATGTCACTGAAATAATAAATCTCAAATAATTCTCAAAGTTGTATAATATATATAAGGGATTTCAGAGTCTGAATTTTGACATATAACTATATATACCGCGTTATTTCTGGCATTCGATATATGTTTATACCTCGTCGCAAAGCCGTGGGCAAAGAAAATTGTATCAACGTTTTCATGTAAATATGGTTTACCATGCTTTCAAATTGTTTATTCCATTTTCAGACATTCGAGCCAGATCCAGACAGAGCAATGCACAGCCTTCCTGGAGGTCTTCAAATAAAAGAATCTGGCATTGTTGGGGCAGGACTAGGTGTTTGGACCCTCGAGCGAATTCCAAAATGTACTTTGTTTGGTCCCTATGAAGGTTTAAAATTCTACAAAGACGTTTTATACAAGCCTTCACCTTACGGCTGGCTTGTATGTTCTCATTATCAATGTATACATTTGCATCAATATTTGTCAATTCAAAGTCAAATAACATACTTATACGAGGGATGATCATTAAATAATGGAAACTAGCATTTATTTCATAAGTTATGTGTCAAAACAGTATTTCAGATATATAATACTTAAGAAGCAAACATGAATTCGAAAGCTCAAGAGACACTATTTGGTGATACATGAAGGATACATATTTCGATAAATACATGTAAGTGGATTATTATTTAATGATCAACCCACGTATGTAACATCATATAATCAACATCCAGAGCGGAGACCCAGTAGCTCAGTGGGTCATGCGCTGGTCTGCTGAGCTAGCGGTCCGGTTTCGAGTCCCACTGGAGGAGGACGTACTTTTAACAACCGTAAATGGGGTCTATCGCATATTGTTTTCATTTTCACGTTTCTCTTATCCTGACATTGAAAAAGAATCACCCACCCATCCACCCATCAACATAACGATAATTATTGAAATCGTATACCCAATCGAGTGAGTGAGTGAACTCGGTTTTAACGTCCCACCAACAACGAGGTCATATGGAGACGGGACCTCGGTTTAAAGTCTCATCCGAAAGACCGGAGAAGCGGGGGTTCGATCTCGCGATCCCTGGATTGGTAGTCCTGAGTGTTATCCACTACACTACAGCCGCTCCTATACCCAATCGATGTGCTTATGATAATTTTAGCAATTTTGTTTTATGCTTTTGCTACACATAGTGTTGTAATATGGGTAATATTTTGTACAGAAAAGCACAGATAGGTTCAGTGATTTGATTATAATATAATTATTAACGATATTTCTTTTATACTTTTCAATGAATTATAGAGATTTCTCGGTGAAATCGAAACTGATAATCTTACTGTTTCAAACAGTGAAATTATCACTTTAGATTTCACCGTTTCAAGAAATAGGATTTTCGTTAAATAGTCTCATTTATTTGATGATTAATTGGATACACCTTACAGTTGGAACGCAAACCCTCGAAAAGCGGTGATTGTATTTACAACGGTGGATCCTTCCACATAAAAAATAGGCCCTAAAAATGGCGAACATGGTTCTTGACGAAATTTCCCATTATTCTCAAATGTATTTAGAGGTATTGGCTATATTAAAGTGATTCAACACAGAAAATTGTTTTGTTAACTAGTATTAAGCAGGCTTTCTCAACAAAATAGAGGGCCAAAATTGCTCGAAATGCTAAAATATTCATCGTCAAAGTACAATACACTATCTTGGTTCTACCGAAATCTTGCATCAACATAAAACATAATTTACAGAGAGCCGGGACTTTCTCCAATGCGCACACCCATGCCATCGAAAACTTTATTATTTCTTCTTTGTGCATGTGAAATTTCAAGCAATATCGTTTTGGAACATTTTTAAATTGCAAAATGAAAGATGGCATCAATGGTTTTAACGCTCAAGAAACGGTCTTGCACGTGATATGAGCACCAGCAATACTTGCCGGACAGCCACAATTTAGACAGAAAATTAAGGTCGACAGCTTGTCAAACATGAGCTCAAATTGCTAAAAAAACTTGAAGAGGGGAAAAGGTACGGAGTTTAGTGAGCTAAAATAGACTACAAACTGGTAGAACATACCTCACCGGGGGCTCACCCGACTGCTGGCCTGATTGGCATTGTACAAATTTGACCTGCCACTCCAATTTATGACAATAATATCCTTTTCAAACTTTATTTATCTTTCAAACAGTCATCTGTTATCTGTCAAATAATTTATTAGGTCACTTTGTTGTTACGTCATTGTTGAAAATGATGACGTATTCATATTACCTAGAACTATAGGCAGCCGGCATGCCATGTAAACGTGTAATAGTTACGTCGAATATGAATTATCAAGATAATTTCATTATTAGAACCCGGTACGAAGTAAGAGAGTTTTTTTTTCTTTCTTGTCATTTTATAATTTGCTCAACAATTACCAGTGGTATATACTTAAGTGAGAAAGAAACAAGAAACAAGCCGAGCGGGGATGGAAGGAGGTTGGGCGGCCGCAGGGTGGGGGGGTAGTTTTCGAAATAATTTACAATCTGATTTTATAATTTGCTCAACAATTACCAGTGGTATATACTTAAGTGAGAAAGAAACAAGAAACAAACCGAGCGGGAATCCGTAGAAGGAGGTTGAGCGGCCGCGGAGTGGGGAAGGGGGGGGGGGGCGAGTGGCACTTACTACATCATATTTAGACTAACGAATTCCTATTTAATCACAGATATATGTACAAATGAGACGGGGGCGAGTAGCACTTACTACATCATATTTAGACTAACGAATTCCTATTTAATCACAGATATATGTACAAATGAGACGAAGATGTGTTGTTATACATTGGTATAATACTAATTTAGTCTGGAATGACGCCTGTAGTGATGTTTTGGTACCAAACATCCAAACACGACTTGAACACTGAACAGTCGTTGCTCTCTCTCTCTATCTATCTCTCTCTCTCTCTCTCTCTCTCTCTCTCTCTCTGTCAATTCAATAGAAGAGTTTTGGCTACATTGTTGTTACACACACTGAGATTTATAACATTTGAATCTTCAGAGAGGACTCTTTTTTAATTTAAAAGAGGACTCTTGTCGCATGTGACAACAGCAAAAACGTGCTTAGTCTGACGACTAGCTGTTTATATATGCGAACAGCAAAATCCTGATTGACTGGTTGGCTTGCAAGAATACCTTTCCATTCTGAAATAGTCTGGCGACTACGAAGTTCGACGATGAACCTGAAAAGGGTGTCGGGGTGCGTGGGTGAGTGGGTGGGCGAGGGGGATGTGTGGGGAAAATTGGAGGCTTGCTACATGTACGTGCCATCCGACGTTTGGCGCGTCGCACAAAAAGCAGTCATAATACTGTACATATATACTTAAACTGTATATGAATCGCTAAACTTCGGCAAACTCCATACCTTGAATAATTGTTAAGACCTTTGACTGTGTACTTAAACAGTCTGCTTGAAAGTTGAAAACAGAAGAGGTGTGAGGAATTGTTAAAATACGCACGTACTTTGTATATTTATTCAACAACAGCAAACTGAACATGAATATAAAAACAACCACCAAAAATTCAAACTAAAATGCACAAATGCAAGATGCTCATCTTATCACCCGTAAACTTTTTGACCCTTATAAAATAAAAAAAGTGAAAACCTTCCCGCACTTCGCCAGTGTTAGATGCGAATCTGGAGGCCGCTCGATTCCTATCACTGCCTAATGAATGTGTTTTAACTGTTATCTGATTCGATTCGGAAATCGACTGTCCAGGAGTTTACTTTCAGGACACAGAGTATGAAGAATAAACCCAGAGTTGAGCATAAAGTGTACCGGATTGCCCTTTACTTGTGCCTTCAGGAAGATTTGTGAATGCAAAAATATGAAATTTTCTGGTGATCTTTAAGATACCTGGGACTGCTAGTCAAAGAAAGATAAGACCACACAATTTCAGTTAAAGTTCTAATTGGCACACAAATGAAGAATGAACCGAAAAAAAATTGGGACATACATGTATGTAAATGTGCGCGCTTAAGGAGACTGGGTACATTTCATGTGGAAGCATCTCGGCAATTTTGATTTATACCTACCTTTCCAAAGGGAATCAACTCTTTTAGAAAAGCATTTGCTCCTTTGGAGGCAAAGTGTTTTTGAAGAATTTTTCGGTACAGGAAAACTATGTGGAAGTCAATAAAGTTGTTCCTCTTTGTAGAAATGGCAGCCGTTCCCCATTTATAGAAATGGTAGCCGGAAATACATGGAGGCATACCCACCGTGCCACCATAAGATTTTAAATTCTAGCAAACCTGCAGGTCCAAAATCTGGCAAACATTTCCATTGTTGTGATTTCTTTATTCGCGTGTTTCCGGATATCCGTAAATTAATTATGGATTTAGGATATCGATAAGTAAGGAATAAACATGATAAGGGACGAGTCATTTAATACCAGGGGATGAGGATGAACTGGAGGGGGCGGGGAGGGTGGGGGGTCGGAAATCAATAAGCCTCGGAGCAGGCGGGGGTCATATATTTTATTAGGCATATTGCATTAGTGTGTGTGGGGGGGGGGAGGGGGGTCAGAATTATCCTATCATTTTTTACCCTAAAATTTTATTACCCCTCAAATTTCAGACTCATTCCTTTCAACTCAAAACTTTAAGACATTTAGTGTGTGTGTGTGGGGGGGGGGGGGGGGGGGCAGCTTCATATCTAAAACAGATCTTTTCATTGATTTGCTAGAAGAACAGTGTGAAAGTGTCTATAAATTCATGTCAAGTAGATGATTTTGTAATTAATTTTAATGCCTGCATTTGTGATAATATCAGTTGTCCAGGTGCCTTTTCATCTGCAAAACTACTGTGGCTCCCCCAGACCCCGCCACCCAGAGGCCCAATTAATAGGCTATTATCAACAGTTATAATTAGCAAGCATTCAACAACAGATTTCTGGATGGTCACGTGCTGAAGAAAGTGAAAGAAATGCAGACAAAGTTTAAACAGACCATGATTAATTAACCTACTAGAATAAGAAAATGTTCTTTGTATTTCATACAGCTTTTGATTGAGGTCAGTCTGATAGTCTGTAGTCTGACATAAAATAGGTAAAATGGTGTGTGTGTGGGGGGGGGGGGGGAGGGAGGGGGAATAATTCTGTTGAGACTGAGTGGGTCGGAAAAATTTTGGTGATTCATATGAAAATGTACCCGGCCCCCCACCTGATAAATGACTCGTCCCTAAATAATAAAACGGCATCCCATACAAAATTACGTTATAAGTTTATCAATAAGTGACGTGTTTACGAATTGCTACAGTATCGAGGTAAGAGTTGACATTATTCTATCTTCAATAAATGGTGTATAAAATATATTTGCTTGACTGTTTTATTCTGTCTTGGTCGAAAATTAATCAGTGTTAGGTGGTAAGGTTTCTACGAACAGGCAGATTTGCGAGTTTGTTATTTTGGCAATGAACAATTCGTGCGATGTCACGTAGGCCTAAGGCTGGCATGATTTCGACGCCATTTTTTTGGTTTGTTTACAAACTGGGTAGGCATATATTATTTTGCAATTTTAAAATGTTCCAAAACCAAATTTTCTGAAATTTCACATGACAGTAGAGTATAGTTCAATGTTTTTCATGGCATAGGTCTGCGACCTGGAGAAAGTCGAAAACGCTAAAAATCGTAATTTTTTGTTCACATGTTTGACGTGGAAGTAAAGGGCACTGTTTCGTTAATAATTACACAGCCAGGAAAGAATGTCTTAGACTTAATTTAACGGAAATATTTACTTATGGAAGTCAGAGAGGTGCTCTTAAAATTTCAACCGGTGAGGCAATTTCATAAATCTGTATGGTTGCATGAAATTACTGAGGGGTTCGTCGATAGCCATTTTGATGGCGACAATTTCGAACAAAAATCCGTTGCTATGTGTTTGATTATATCCCTACTCCTTGGAGCTGCGTTCCAACTGTTATCCGGCTGGAATTAAATTACGTAACGCATGTTTGTTCGTCATTTTGATGTTAATGACGTTTCTAAAAGCGCCAACGTAACATTGTTAATGCACGCGACGTAAGGCCGCCTAAGTCTATTATCGGCATTCTTTCTTAGCAAATCTCTTGAGATCTGTTTGTCTAAATGAAATTTCAAGCTATTTTCAGTTGCATACTGCGTTTACTACCCATATCGTTCTCAGTAAACACGCTGGAAGCATCAAATTTGACGCAAAACGGCTGGAACAAAAGTTGTGTCTCTGTTGTGATGGCTCACACATTGGAATAAAGTGAATCGTTGCTATTTTACAGCATAAAAGAAACAGGAAATTTGACTATTTCAGTGTAAGATCGATTTTTATTTCACTCATGAACACCAAAAGTGATATATTCACTCGTGGCTTCGCCACTCGTGTAAATACTGCCTTTGGTGTTCATTCGGTGAAATAGAATTCGATCTTACACTTAATAGTCAAATATCCCCTATTTCTTACACTTTCTTGGTTTCCATAATGCTTGGAAATTTGAACACTAACAGATAGGTCTGACCAAAGAATGAAGAGCCAAATCAGACAACTCCTACAGGATAAAGTCTGATCAGGGCGTACACTGTTTGCCATTCCATCTGCTGCATCTATTTGACGCATTACTGCATTGTTAGATCAGACTGTCCCATGCTTAGGACAATTTCACTTTCGTTTTAGGTGTCCCATTTTTTTTGTAAAAATTTACGCTATGAAATTTTATTTTGTATTCAGCAGTAATTCGATGCATATCCAGAATAAATAAAAGTGGTATTGTCTACAGTGAAAACATATCGTATCAATTCACCAGTGACTGATGCGATTTAAATGTTTCCACCATAGCAAACCGCGGCTTTTTTGTTGACAATTTTTGGCTTATTCTTTCCCAAAAGGTCTGAAATGTAGCGTTCATGTCTGATATTATGCTATAGTTGTTAGCACGTCAAATCAAGCAACTGACGTCACATTTAGACGTCACTTTTCAAACTGGCGTATCGCTAATTTCAAGGGACGTCACTTCAAGGGCAGCTGTAAGCGGCTTTCTTAAATCGCCGATTTCTTGATTCATTCATTTAAAATACATTATACAGTCAACACTCTTCATAACGGCCTTCATTACAACAGCAAACTTCTTTATAACGTCATTTGGATGCAAAAATTGGCTTTATTGTTCAAAAAATGCATTCTTTGTAGGAGCAAATTCAGTTTACCGTCAAAACGTTTGGGAACAAATTGCGTCCTTGTAAAGAGGGTCCACTGTAATCCGTTTTTAGCTCATCTGAGCCATAGGCTCAGGGTGAGCAAATGTGATCACTCAGTGTCCGTTGTCCGTCGTGCGTCGTCAGCAATTTGCTTTAAATGACACCTTCTCTAAAACCGCTAAGCCTAGGGCTTTGATATTTGGTATGAAGCATTCCCTAGAAGACCATTACAAAGTTTGTTCAGTAGAGGCCCTGGGGTCCAAAATGCTCCTGCGGGGGATGGTGTGCGGGTCTTGTGTTCGAAAATAAAATATACTTAAAAATCATCCTCTCCAAAACCGCTTGGCTTGGAATTAGGTATGTAGCCTTTACCAAGCTTGTTCAAATGTTAGCCCAAAATGGCCCCGCGGCGGGGAGTCCTGGGTTTGAACCATAGAAATACATAGAAAACATTCATAAATATTCGTCTTTAGAACAACTTGGCTCAGATGCTTGAAATTTGGTATGTTACATTGCCTAGTAGTGTTTTACCAAGTTTGTTCAAATGGTTGCCCCAGGGTCCAAAATGGCTCCACGGCAGGGAGTCCCAGGCTTGAACCATAGAAATACATAGAAAACAAATAAAAAAATCTTCTTCTTCAGAACTCTGGGGCTCAGATGCTTAAAATGCGGTATGTAGCTTTGCCTAGTAGTCCTGTATCAAGTTTGTCCAATTAGTGGCCCCCAGGATTTAAAATGGCCCAACGGCAGGGAGTTCCAGGTTTGAACCACAGAAATACTTAGAAATATATTTCTTCTTTAGAACCACAGGGCTTAGATGCTTGAAATTTAGCATTTAGCATTGCCCATTTGTCCTTTACCAAGTTTGTTCAAATAATGGCCCCAGGGTCCAAAATGGCTCCACAGCAGGGAGTCCTAGGTTTGGTCCATAGAAATACATAGAAAAAAAATCTTCTTCTTCAGAGCCGCAAGGCTAAGATGCTTGGAATTTGGTGGACCTTACGATGTCCCAGGGTTCAAAATGACCCTGCCCGAAGGGGGTCCTGGGTTTGAACTATGAAAATACATAGATAAATATTAAAAAATCTTCTTGGCTCAGATGCTGGAAATTTGGTAGTTAGCATTGCCTAGAGGTTTCTTACTAAGTTCGTTCAAATACAGGTCCCAGTTTCCAAAATAGCCCCGCAGCAGGGTGTCCTGGGTTTGCACCATAGAAATACATAGAAAAATATTAAATATCTTCTTCTTCAGAACCGCTATGCTCAGATACTTTAAATTTGGTATATAGCATTGTCAGGTGGACCTTTACCAAGTTTTTTTTTCAAATAGTGGTCCCAGGGTCCAAAACGGTCCTGAGGCAAGGGTTTGAGTTCGAAAAAAATATGCTTAAAAATCATTGTAGCGGTTCCGTACCATTCTGCAAAATACCTATAGCCTTGAAAATTTTAGCAATTTCATGAGGGTTACTACGCACTCATGAAATTGCTGATACATGTATTTTCAACACCTTCGATGAAATACGTTTGGTATTCACCTAATAAAAGAAAATATCCTCTATGTCCTTTCAGATTGTTGATAACTATGGTAATCCAAAACATATGGTAGACGCAAAGGACAAATCGGAAGCGAATTGGTTGAGGTACATCAACTGTGCCAGCTCGGAGGAAAAACAGAATGTCATTCCATTTCAGTACAATTCAGAGCTGTTTTATTATACGAGACACCCAATAGAGCCTGGTAATTATTGTGTTCGAACACACATCCATGGCAGATTTCTCTGACATGGAATTGATACCGGGGATCTTCTTTCATACGGATCGACTCTTTAGGGATAGTTTTGCTGTATAAATAGATAGCTGCTCTTATAGGGAAAAACTTTATCTGTTCAGAATACATTTTATTCTGTAAGGGTAAGGTAACGGATACAAACGGCATGTTCTTTTTTTTTGCCAATTTCTTAAAAAGAAAACACCAGACGTGACTCCCTGTTTACGATGAAACCGTTCTTTTTTTTCCCTGCTTTTTGTGACTCTCTGTTTGCAATTATCCCCTCAGCAAAGAAACCCTTCTAGATCAGTTTACTCTTGGTGGAAAGAATTTGCTTCTTTAAGTGTTAATTCTCAATGAAAAGGGAAGTAAAAAGAATAATGACACAGTTGCTCTTGATAGAACTGAACCCAATAACCTTTTATTTAGGAACGCACCTCCAAGGGAGATTACTCTGACGTTGAAATAACTAGCTACTCTTTTATAAGGAGCTATTCTTAAAGGGCCGTTTTGCTGTTTGAAAATGGAACCGCTCTTCAAGGAAAATGCTGTTCAGTTAAGAGAGCAAATTATTATTATATGACATATGGGTATACCTCTATGTTTTACCGCCATTTTAAAAAGGAGACCAACTTTTGAAACATGTTTAATTTTTATTGTCTGTGTTTGTTATTTCTTTCTTTTTCAAGTAAGCAGTCCGAAAAAAATAGACTGGTTCGAAGAAAATGTAACACAAGGAAGAAGATAATAACGTTGTGCCTATCAAGCGAAATACCGTTAACCTGAATAGGATACACCCCATACATAAACAAAAACAATACTATATTTGATAGAGACTTTGAACAGGGGTGTCAGCGATAAGAAATGAGTAAAAAGCCATCTTTCCTGTGTAGAACACCAGGATGAATACTATGATAAACTGACCGAGTAAAATTACTGATTAAAGATTCAATTCCGCAAATTTCTGAAGATGTAAACAAATGATCGACTAAATTTCTTTGAAGGATACAACGAATTCGGCTAATTAATTCACATGTATCAAAAATTTGTCACGATTTCCTGGGACAATCCTCGATGTTGAAGCAAAAATGCTACTGCCATGACATGGGAAGACACACATATATTGAAGATCTAGGGATTTGTGATTTATAGATTCTTGTATTCTTCATCCTTCAAGGAATTTTTTCTTTCAGGAAAGAAATTGTTCCTCACTTCATTCCGTTCTCATCTAAAGAACCGTATTTGTTCCCCTTGGGGCGGGGGCACATTCTACATTCTTTGTTCTACGAGTAGCACTAAGTTTGGAAGATTCTCCTCGTTCAAGTATGAAAACAGAAAATAGTAAATACGGAGATTTTAGTTTTCATACACCATAACTTTATGTATATGTTTCAGGAACGGAGCTTCTAATATGGTATGGCAATGACTACGCCGAAGACCTTGGACTTTTGTGATGTCAGTGTAAGATTAAGCCCATGGAATAAATTATTTTCTATATAATACGAATTAGATCTATTTGTTTCATGCATGGGTATAATCCGTTAAGCCGTTTCTGTGTTGACGTTCTTCCATTTGTAACAAAAGTATAGGCACGCTACCCTACCCATTGGGGACACAACTTGAATAAACATTGAATCAATGTTGAGTCAACTTTGTGTGCCACCTGGGTAGTCAGGTTACAGTTCACCCAAGTGACCCAAAGAAAAAAAATAACTAAACACAATATACAAAAGATTAGAACTTTGAAATTCTATCATGACATATGATAACTTATTCATGATATTACAAAACAAAACAATAATAATGATAATAATTCTTTGCGCAAACCATCGTATTACAAAACATGTGCACGTATGTGCAGTCTGATCAGAGTCTTTGCTTGTCAGCAATGCCAAATTGTTGGAAATCACATGATGTGGCTCAATTCTTTTTTATTATAAGTAAATATCGATTATCAGAGATACCAGCACGGACTCAGTGTTACCAACGAAAATAGAAATTCATCAAATTTATGCTGAAGTATGGAGTGACTGCTTACAGCCGTCACACGGCACTTAACACCAGCTGCAGTGAATCTTTTCACATGATTGTTCTGAGAAAGTTTGATAAGTCTCTGTGTCTAAACTTGACTAGCCTGGTCTCACGTAAAACCAGATCCAACTGGTTTGAATCGGGAAGGATGCAGTTACCTCATTTTTTCTCTTAGTCATTAATCCACAAAATAATGTACACCAGCTTTATTTTCAGACAAAAAGTAGCCTTAGTTTATTTCCATAACAAGTTTAATGAAAACATTATGATAGAATAATCCATAATCATACGTTATTTATGTTTTAGCGTTTCTTTTTGTGCTCAGTATATAACCAAATGGATCTGTCCAATCTATTCAATGGCAGAGTCCACTGGGAATTAATCAATGTGCTATATTAAAGGAAATAATGAACCAGTGCTCCAGATAAGAGAGGGTGACAGGGATAATTTAGGTACAATTTTCCATATATCTCCATAAAATGGTATGTTGTGACTCTCATTAAAAGGCGTTTCTAATGTTTGGTCACAATTTATGTTTCGTTGAGAAATAAAAGAAAAAGACATTATCTTTGACTTATCCTCAATACCCCTCCTTATCTTGTTAACTCAATCATGTAGAAGACGAACTTCATTTTATGATGTCATGTAGTATATACAGTGATAACAGAGGCCAGTTATTTCACCAAATATAAGAGTTTGTGCAACTGTAGAAACAGTATCTTTATATGTAAAATGAAAAATACATATTTTTCATGGACGCTGTCAATCCGGAATTATTAACTCCATTTATCTAGTCTGTGAAAAAGTACACGAACATACGAAAAGATCTATAAACCAATTGCAACCAGCCAGTCATTATTATTAATGAAACACCAGATGTCTAATTCTGATGCATTGTAGATGACACTAACACTGGACTCGTAACACCTAAATTGTTTTGTATTTTATCTTAAGTTAGTAAATTTGTTGTGTTAGTTTTTGTAGTTTCTTAGACTTACTTCAGTCATTTACCTATTTACAGGTTATCACACTGAGTAAACATTTCATTTGATTTGATATCTGCAGCTCTGTAAGACTGAGTTTATCTGATATCGCAAATATGCTATTTGGGTGGATCGTTATATGCATCACGTGCCTCGTCTTTTATAGGTGTCATATAAGGGCTTTGCTGTATGATCGTCTAAATGGCGATGTATACACATATATAGTTTTACCCAATTACATGTAGTAAGAAAAACAAGCGAGTCTTTGGGCCCGTATTGATCATAAAAATTTAAAATGTCAACCAAGGATCATAATAAGAACAAACCTTATACTAAAATCAATGACACGACCCGTTGAGGGTCTTTATGAACTTTTGCTTCAATCAGCGCCGTGGCGTATGAGAAGATGCCTGGGGTTCTAAACTTTTAGTTGTTGTGGCAGCTTATAGTTCTCAGTATTTGGAATATTCTAAAATGATAACAGACTGATACTGCTGACCATTAGTGCAAGTATAGTACATAAGCAAACTATAAGCTTCTATATATTCTTGATTGCCTTTGACGCTATAATAAGCCCATATCATAACCTGCCTTTTAATGGTCCTGTGATTTGCATTGCATACCCAAGGTCTTAAGCACTTGTTGAACATTTCAACATAGTTCATCTTTGCGGTTGTTGTTTTATTTATTTTTTTTTTATTTATTTCGTAACGGAGAATACAGAGAGGTGGCTATTTCTTGGTCAAGTCTGAAATATAATAAGTATTCATGACACATATAATAATTGATCAATACAGTCGTGTGATTAATTTCGTATGGCTTGAAACTTCGTTGCACTATTTTAGTAGTCAATAATTAGCCTGCAAATAGTGTTAAGAACGTAATGCAAAGTGCATTACATTCTTGGCGTTATTTGCAGGCTAATATTATTGATGATATGGGCAGTTATGCTTTCACTCCTGACTAAGCTCCACATAACCTCTGATCAAAAGGGTCGCATATAAGGGATACAAGTTGTACATGGTCCTCTGGTTTTCTCTACATTTTATTTATTTCTTCATTCGCATATTTTCTAGCGTATACCCCTATAGAAACCAGTCACTCTACAACCATCAACAATCACTATGGCCTTACACGTTTACACAGCAAATGGAAATAAAATAAATGAAATATTGCAAAAAATAAATTTTGTCAGCATATTAATTATATCCAGTGAGCATACAGTGTTAAATTCTAACACACGACTAAATCTTGTGTTGATAGAATGCTGATAAAAAGACAGACGATGGTACATTAGATAAGGCTTGATCGAGGGAAATTCTTTGAAGTTTTCAAATAATTAAACAACAGCATTTCTTGATGTTACAAACATGCATGCGAACACCTTTCCTATACTCAGGGCAAATGAATATTTGATGTATGATGTAAACTAACAGATTGACACATTGTTTCAATGCTTATGGCAAAAGAAGCACATAAATGATACTCAAAAGGGATGATACATGCATCATAATCAGAGTTATAAAACGCACTTTCCTGATATGAAGCAAGCATTGTTAACATATTTGGCGCGTTTAAGAAGCTTTTTGAAGACACCTTTACTGGTAAGTAACAAATGCTATTTTTTTCTCAGTACAATGTATTCCAGTATTTTGTCATAAGTATTGTTTTCATAAGGGACACAGCGTTTGCTCAGGTTGCAGTTATGGTCCTATCTTTTACTCAGTCTTACTATGTAACACCTCGTCATTTGTTAAGGCACGCGATGATGGATTGCATCTTTTTCTCAGCATGACGTTACGGATTGCACTATTTGCTTACGAAATGTAGTTATGATTCAAGCTTCCAATCATACACTTTTTCAGCTTCACAGTCCTGGACTACACCTTTGCTCAGACACCAACATTTACTGTCACACAAAGTTGAAACAACACCCATTTAACGTCATGCCGTTGAAAAAAAAAGATTCAACGCAGTATACCCACTGGGTACATGTTATCTGCTTTTGCATTTTAAATTGCGGTATGATCACTCTTCGTTTGCTTGTTTAATGCGGCGTGTACTTGCATTTTGGTGAATTAAACCATATTAGTTTTAATATTCAATAATCAGCGAACATGGTATTAGTATTATTTTTAAGACGTTTCTAATGCTTTTACCTGTAGGATTTTACCAAGTCGAAACAAAAAGAAATTGTCTTATAAAAAGTGCCAATTAACTTGTAACGATTAGTCAACGATTTACCATAACACAACACAAAACTTTATGAATTATCTATAACAACTTTGGTTACTTTCGCTTTCAGATACTTGCTGCAGTGTTAATTGTAATCGCTGTCTTTGCATATTTTGATGCAAGTGCACAGTCACTAATCCTACTTTCGAAAACAATGAAAATAGCAGGTAAACATATCTGTCTTCAGTAGGCACACGAAGTTGCCACAGTCTTATTTGATTTATCAACGTCGATGCATTGTCTAGCTTGTAAACATGATCTCTTACTAAGACAACACACACGTTGAGGTAAATGAATAAAATAATATGTTTTCTATCATTTATACAAAAGGGAACAACATTCATAACTTCCTGTTTGCTTAACTGGACTAGTGCCTTCAAACCGAAATCGATTTCTAAAAACGAGAAACACTACAGTACAATTTAAATTAGTTAATCAAATGGCTCGTTGGTGGTCATAAACCCTGCTAATTTTCGCATTTACATCATTTTCCAATTTTACAAATTTTGCATGAACTCCGTGATTTCTATACATGTTTTGTTTTAATAAAGATGAACAAAGAAAATTACTATGGCTAAGGAAAGATTCCATTAATGGTACAACACAAACAAAACAAGAAACATTCAAGTCGACAGTAACAGACAAAGTATGTGAAAATTGCACTGGCGAACCGACGGTTTCAAAACGCAAGCAACGCAAACGAAGTGTGTCAGAGGAAATGCTGGCCATGGTTACAGATGGTAAGACATCAGGCACTTGATTTTTTTCTTGTTATTAAGGCCGCGTTTACACGAGCAAAATTTCTATGACACAGTAGGTTTGTCACAGAAAAATTTGCTCGTGTAAATGCCAAAATATGACAATGTTTCTTTGACAAATATATATGGTAAAGTAACTTCGATATATTAAATTTGTCCGTGTAAACGGAGAACTTTGCTAAAGATTATGTAACAAAGAACTTCGCTATAAGCGTGAAAAATGTGACAAAGATTTTGTTTCATTGCTGCAGGTAACTTTGACGAATAATATTTGGTCGTGTGAACACTGCAGCAAATATTTCTTTGCCAAAGTTTATGTGACAAAGATTTTATGGCACATTTTCTTTAACAAATAATTTGCTCCGTGTAAACGCAAAATGTTTGTCATACTTTCTTTGTTAAAGTTTCTGTGACATAGAAACTTTGCTCGTGTAAACGTGCCTTTATATAACAATGTTAAAAATGAAAGAAGAGACCAGACTTCTGAAGACATTCAAAATGTGCTGGCCCAGATAAGTTTGCTTATGTTTATATATAAGATCCAAATCGTATGTTATAGCTTTATACAAATATAAGCAAACTTATCTGGGCCAGCACAAAATGAATGTATAAAATTCGTCCCCATAATAGGTATCATATTAAACAATTAGACATTTTTAGAATAATTTACGATACAAAATATTACTTTGTCACTGCAACCATAATACAATATCTTACTTTGTCAATGCAACCATAGAAAAAGCTCATACTTTGTTAATGCAAACATAACATAATATCTTACTTTGTCAACGCAACCATAGAACAAGCTCATACTTTGTTAATGCAAACATAACATAATATCTTACTTTGTCAATGCAACCATAGAACTAGCTCATACTTTGTCAATGCAACCATAATGTAATATCTTACTTTGTCAATGCAACCATAGAACAAACACAGACTTTGTCAATGCAACCATAAATGATATCATACTTTGTCAATGCAGCAATAATACAAGCTCGTTCTTTGTCAATGCAACCATAATACAAGCTCTGGCTTTGTAACTGCATCTATAATACAAAATCTTACACTGAGCCACTTTAATTACGCACCACTTTGCCGGAGCCCGCATTTTACACCAAAATTGCTGTAATAAAGATTTTTTATAGAATGTTATTTATTGGCATTTTATCTATTTGATGACAACGAAAATAATTTAGAATCACTCATGCGAAACCTTCCAGTTTCTCACAAGCACATTTTGACAAAACTGCACGTGCAACCTAAGCGTTTACGCTTTTGAAATGCATTATGTTATAGGCATTATCCCCAGTGATCGTTGTGATAAAACACACCAAAACCGAATACTTTTTTGAAGTCAATCCCTCTTTTACTGCGATTTAATTGAGATACAACGTGATATTTTGAAGCAATGCTCGGTTTGACGTCACGTTAACGTCAGTTACAATAACTTAACTAGATTTTCTTCGCAAATCGTTTTGTTACAAGTCACTTGTGTGCACAGAAATACCAAAACACTAACTATTCTATCATTTGCACATCCAAGAGCCTTAAGAGTAGTGACGTCATCGCTTACGTCAACGGGATGGCGTTAATATATCCAAAAAAAGTTTGTTTGCAGATTAATGACGAATACATTGTTGTTTACTATGAAATTAAAAGAAGTGTTTTAACAATTGGTTTACTCAGAAACATTCAAAAGTTCTGTAGTTTTTAAAAAAGTGTGAATAAAAAGAACTTTTTCAAACATTTGGCATTTGGCATTCAAAAATAATCGGCTTCTGAAAACATGGTAAAGTTTACAAACATGTTCCAGTCTTCTATATAGCCGAAAATGAATCGGCTCTAAACAATGACATAGCAAACATTCGACACTGATAATAGTGCAGTGTGGTCTGAATGCAATGCAAAATAATGCAGTATGAATTTGTGTTTTGCGAGTACTGCCCATTCGGATCCGTTTTCTTGATTGTTTCTGGCTCGATCACAACACATTTTCTGTGGATTGTGCAGACATATAAATGTGCATTTCGCTGAAAGTTCCAGATTAAAATTATCATACTTCTTTTCCGAGAAATCTTGAATTTTATAAGTGGTGCGGAACTAAAGTGGCTCAGTGTACTTGTCACTGCGACAACAATATGAAACCATAATACAGAATCTAAATATATATCTCTGCGGCCAATGAAACCGTAGAAAACAGACTCAGATTAATTCCAAACCTTAAATTCGTCACTGCATCCAAATTCAAACATTTCAAATTGTTAAAGATATTTATAAGTAGTTTTTGTGACGGTCATTTGTAATGAAAATAAAGCACGCACATGAACTTCTTAGTTAAAAACAAAAATAAACAAAGACAGAAAAAAATAAAATAAATAAAATCTTCATGCCGGAACCAAAATGTGCTGAAAATACGAGCAACAGCAGTTTTTACTATTATTTACTTCCAAAGGTGTATAGTTCAGTTTATAATTTCTATTTTTATCTTATACACGTGTATTGCATTTGTTTTCTTTTGTTTCTATTTGTACGTCTTCTGTGATAGACATTTAACTGTTCAACATTATATTTTTATGTTGTTTTTGTTACTTTTTGCAGACTGCGGACGGCGTTTATTGTGGATTTTAGACAGTGTGGTAAATCTTTTATTTGAACGAAGTCGCGCGAAAGGGGGCCCGAAGGTCATGTGCGATAAGTTACGTACAACGCTTAAATCCAAATGCGTATACTGGACCTGATTTTTTTTATCACACATGCTGTTACTGTAGGTATCTTGTTAGGAGCCGCCATTCACTTCTAGTTCTATGCAACGTGTTACTCATATAACTTGCAGAGAGCTTGTACAACTATTTCTAGATCTAGACATCTAGTCAGGATTGCTGCTTCAGCTCCCTTTCGTGTTTGAACTCGCACAATTCTCCCTTGTTGATTCAGTTGCTCGCCAGTCTATATATGAGCCGTTCTCTGTGAAAACCGGGCTTAATGACATAACGTTATAATTACGTTGTGAACGGATGAAAAACACCAAAATTCATGATTTTTCGGACCTCTACTTATTTCCATGAAAATACCTTAGGCGTTGAGATAGAGCAGAAAGCCTATAAATTCGGACAAAATCCAGTCATAAATATTACATATGTTGCCATGACAACGCTTATTCCACGGTAACCCCAAAGCCTTGAAAACAGATGGTATTCCATCACAAAGACCTATCAATTGAGTTTGAATGTTAAGTAATGCAGATTGTCATGTGTGTACTATGAAATACAAATTGGAAATGAGCAAACACACTTTTTATCCGGGTTATTTTGTGTAACAAGCACAGAAGGCGCGTTCAAACACACGTAGTGACGTTGACGTCAAAACATACTTGCATGACGTTAATAACGTCATATGAAGAAACTGCACTACATGTTTGCTTCTAAAGTCTATATCTCAGTAATAAATTATGGTAACCATCTCAAATTTTCTGGAAATGTTCAGAAAAGCTAATACTTTTCAGTGATGCAATTTGTTATTTTTTTTGTTCTTATGTCATTAAGCCCGGTTTTCACAGAGACTGGCCCATATACATATCTTATAGCATGTTTATAAAAACATTTGCATATATAGTGTGTATTGGATTATTACAAATTATTATCAAGGCTACATAGAAAATTGTGCTGGATATCATTTCTCAAATTAAAACAAATGTATCTGAAACGTAAACAGATTACGGAAGTGATCTTGCACTGGATATTACTTAAGAGATAGATGCCTTACATTACCAAGCAAGATTACCACCTTTAAACCTGTCAGTCAGTATCTGATGACTACAGACGTTTGAAGTAAAGAGAGAGAGTGCAAAATTTGAAAATAACAGATTCAGTTTGACTTTGTGTTTATGTGATACATCTTCTTGCAATCGGGAACACCTTACACAAATTTTATTCTCATATGTATGACTCAGTAGTCCTAGAGGCATAAAAAACCTGGCTTACAGAAGAAGCGGTCAGCATTGTATTCGTCTACAAAAAAAGATACAAGCAAACGAGAGTATATTTATTTGATGATAAGCATGGCTATTTGCCTGATCAGAATTTATTTTTATGATACACGTTTGAGCCGCAACACGAGAAAATCAACAGAGTGGTTTGGACGTCCAGCGCAAACTCAGATCAGTTTGGGCTTCCGCCCAGTCCGATCAGACTCTAAGCGTTTAAAGGGTAGCTAAGGGTCTTTCCATACCTACTTCTATGCGGACGGCGAAGACTCTGTTTCGACTGGGCGAAGCGACTTCGTACTCTTAGATATCACTTGCCATTCAATATGCATAAGGTGATGCCCTGTGACACATATATGACATACCCTATATTTGATCTGTAAAGATAAATATCCATTTGCCTTATGCAAACAGTGTAGACCCAGATCAGGCCATGTTTTGTGGCGTCTGGTCTGGGTCTGCACTATTCAAAAGTGTCCCTACTATTGAACACTAGGCATAATGGGTTAAAGATAATATCATGTCTTAAAATCATAAAATCATTGTCTTATTTAAAAGAGAATAATTCGTCTTATCATTGCAACAGCAATACATCATAACAAGCCATGAAAACTCTATTTTTTTCTTTTTATCATTTATTTATTTACTTTTATTTTATTTAAGCCGACGGAACCAGATCCAGAGAGAGCATTGCACAGCCTTCCTCGAGGTCTTCAGGTTAAGGTATCCAGGATCAAAGGAGCAGGACTAGGGGTTTGGACTCTCGAACCTTTACCGAAGTGCACTTTGTTTGGTCCCTATGAAGGAGTTAAATACTACAAGGATATCTCGTATAAATCATTTCCCTATGGATGGGTTGTATTCAAATATGTAGATTCAATCGGAATCAAGACATATTTTGCAGCATGTAAACTTTCTGGTGGTTGGGGTGTTAAACTGTAACAGCCTTTTATAAACGTTACCCATTAAAAAATTAAAATAACATAAAAATAATTGAAAATTATAAAACATAAATATAGACGCCACTTTCATATATTCAAAATTATTATAGAAATAGTAGATTCTAATAGAACAATCCAGCAGCTAAAAGTTATGACGTTTGGAAGGTCACCATACTTTACGTGGTGAATATACGTGAGGTTTGCCTTTTCACTCCTTTACAACTGCTATTTCCTATTTTTGTAAGTCATTCCTTCCATACTAGACGTGATATTTTGTAACTGTATAACAGGCATTGTATTCACCTTTACAGATCTGCAACAACTATTTTCTTACCTACTAGATAGAGTTTGTTCAATTTTTAGCTGTGCTGGAAAATTCTGTCTTGCCCATGGGCTGGGACAGCTCGCACGAGCTTGAATTCTGTGTATCACTACGCTTTCCTTGAAATACGGTGCGCCCGGCTTGGTGATTCTATACTGTATGCATTATTTTTTCATAGGGATAAATTTCCACACCGATAAAATCCCAAGAAAAGTTATTCATTCCTTATAATCCCATTATAATCTGTTTCTATGTCGTAAAGTCGGAAAAAGATCCGAAATAGTCAATGTTTCACCGTGACAAACACTGTCGAGGGTGTCGCCATTTTGAAGACGTTACCAACTGACGTTTGAAATGACGTTGACGTTACGTAACAATTAACGTCATACACGCGCTTGCTGTATTCGTATCAATATCAATTTTGTTCTTTAATGTGAATTTCAATTAGAAAATCCAAAAATGAGGATTTGTCAAGGACCCTATTTTTTACTTGTTTGTTCACTACAGAAGCCGTTGTACTACTTACACTTGTACACGTTCGCATGAAATAGGGTTAATTTCAAAGAGAATTTCTTTGTTCAGTTTAAAATAACTATTATCGTAGGTAAGAAAAATAATCAATCATTGGTCTCCGATGCGGAGAGGTAAATCCAAACCCTCGGTCACAAGGGGTGTGTCGGAAACGAGGCAAGCCTCGTTTCCGACATACCCCATATGCCCTCGGGTTGGGATTTCCCTGTCCGCATCGGAGACCAATGATAGATTCTATTTATCCTCCTTCTTTACTTTGGGAAAAATAGGATGTTGAACACAGTAGCCACTTACGAATGTCACATTTTACAATTATCACTTACTGTACAATTCGAGTGCTTGAATTATAATGTTGAAATTAAAAACGACGGCAAATGGTAATATTGACTCTTTCAGTCTATTAAAATAGCTAAGAAAAGTCAACAAACCATATTTCCTGTCTATTTACAAGGTTTAAACCTCGTTTAGAACAGTTCTGAGACCCGATCAACACCCTGGACGGCTCAAAATTAACTTCAGATCACTGGTTTAAAAGTTAAAATCATTCATTTTTGAAACTTACTCCGATCTGAGATTTAATGTCCGCCGAAGATGGGAGAAAATGCTCCATCCTTAGCCAATACTTGGAGAATATGTAAATCTCACCCTCAGAGTCGGAATTTCAACCCCTCGGATGAGATTTCCCTATTCTACATGAACACTCATGCTGGATTCTTCTATTTCTTCTATTCTATCCCATAACCTTACTAGGTCGTTGGGGCACCACAGATGACTTGGAAACAATCCTTTTTCACCTTGTCCTGTCTTCATCTGCCCTAGTTGAGCTGGCAAAAGATGCTGGATTCTTATAGTCTGTAAAATCGCCGATGAAATTATCCACCCAGAATCAGCGCTTCACTGCTAGATTCTATTAGAGGCAGTAATAGTATTTCCCCAAGCGGGCACGTGATGTTATAATTACGTCACTCTGACGTCGATGCATCGATGTCAGTGCAATATCACGTGCCTGCACGGGGTTAGTCTAAATTTCAATGTATATCATGTTTCTTTTAGGTAGTAGATAACAACGCTAACCCAAAATATGTGGTCGACGCAGCAGACAAATCACAGTCCAACTGGTTGAGATATATCAACTGTGCCAGCTCAAAGAAAACACAAAACGTCTGTCTCTTCGACTACCGTGGAAATCTGTTTTATTACACAAAATACCCGATACCGGCTGGTGCGTATACGTAGTTATTCTTTCAAATGAAATTTTAACATACACCAGACTCTCTGCTATGATAAATGTATTGATTTATCCATACATGTACGCAAGAGCATTGTGTGTATTATAATCTATTAAATATGCATTGTATATGTTTACTACCTAATGAGCCCTGTTTACTTTGCACAAGGGATTGAGCAAAAACAAACATTGCCTGACTCTGAACGCTCACATTCAAATTGTATACCGCAAAGTATAAAAAAGTTTCTGCGCACTTTGACAATAGCTGTGCATGGACTAATACTGAATGTTTTATGTAAATGCACTGTCAGCTGCGTCATGTTGGCTGTTTACTTAATAAATCGTGCATATGCAAAGTAAATGGTATATGTAATGGTAAAAGGTAATGTTTTCCCATAGCCTAGTGGCCGTAGGGGCAGTGGGGGCTAGAGACTCATAGTATCTTAGGCACAGCATATGAAAGACGAAGCCCGCCCCTCTCCTTTCGCTACCTTATCCTTCCCTGAATTGAGAAAGGTACCTATTTACTGCTGGGTTGACAGAGAGAGTTTTCCAGTCGCGAGTTGATCCAAGCCAGAATTCGAATTCACAAACTTCTGCATCATAACCAAGCGTCTCTTACAACTCGATCCACCTCTCTTAGTAATGGCCGGGTAACAGAAAAGATAGAATTGGAAAGAAGTCAAACGACATGCCATAATTCCGCTTAACAGCGTATGCGAATAATGTATAGCCAGAACACGGAAACGGTAGATTAACAGAATATATGAATGAGTTAAGGCCGAGGCAAAGAAATCTCAGATTCGTATTCAGATTATTTAGTCTTATGAGAGGTTTGCCGAGCATAAAGCTTAAATAATCTGAAAACGAGCCCGAGATTTCCTTGTTGAGGCCTAAACCCTATTAGATTAGTTTTCTCCCCCATTATTTTTTATAAAAAGAATATCCATTGAATTCGTAACTTCTTGTTGAGGCCATTCCTTCAAGCTAATTTCTATTAATTGTGTATTAATTTCACCTTGTGCATGCATTTTTCGTGACTGATAGCTAATTAGAAATCTACAGTTACATTTCCTGTACATCACTGGCTGTTAATTTCATATTCTACATGACAGGAAACAAGTTGAGCTGTTGAAATTTACAAGATTGTGCTATATTAAGCAATGATTGACATTTTGAGACAGCTTTCTGAGCCTAGGCTGAGACAGCAGGCAGGTATAGAAAAATCTCAGGCAGCCCTAGAAAGGGACATCTTATCGTATGGAAATATTGCGCAGGTTGTGACCAGCTTTTGCATACGCTGTTTGATCAGACACTTTCTTTTCCCATTCTAGTGAGGCGCTTTGCTGTGTGCGGTTTTTCACCGGTGAGGTTTATCTATCTGCGCAAATAGTGCAGAGCCAGACCAGACTCCTCCTGAAGGAACAGTCTAATCAGGGCCTACACTGTTCCCATTCCATCTTGCAATTCCATTTTTTACGTTTGGACGCATTTTTGCATTGTAATACCAAACGATTTCCTTTTTAGGAAACTTCAGGTAATTATTTTAGGTGTCCAAATTTTTAGAATATATATGTTAGTGAGGGTTTGCTGTGCTGGTATTCTCGCTGGTGTAGGTCAGTGCCTCCATAAGCAAAAAAGAACATCGCAGTGCTGGTGAAGAGCATTATGAACGTGTTACCATTCCGATTCCGGCTCTGATTCTCTTGCTGTTTGAGGTTCCCATTCATTTGGATGGTCCCATGATGATCAGGAGATTTACGGCGTAAAATTCCTTGCTGGTGTGGAGTTTCTTTTTTGAGCAGAACAACTGACCTATGCAGTGGTGAGGAACTTTAGAAGGGAGAAAAGTTTGTACCGGACATGCTGTTTTGGATCCAACATTTTGTATCGACCTTGAAATGCAATATCGGTTGCTTGGCGTTGCGCAAGCTTCGATTGCTAGCTGAATTCACGTTACCTCCCGTTTCTTTGTTTATTCCCCTTTGAAATTTTAAAGTGTATTTTGTTTTACTGGGGAAGACTTCAACCAAACTATTTTATTATACCACCCTAGCCAGAAAACGCAACCTTTAGCTCGAAATATTTTGCAATGATCAAGGTAAACACTGATAATGGTGGTATAAGATAGTTATACCATAGTTTGTACGCTTGTACGTGAGATAATCCACTCGCCAAAGCTCGTGGGTTATTTCTTCGTTCAGGCGGACAAACCATAGCATAACTATTACACACAGTGCACTTATTCATGTTGCTCGCAATTTGATATTTCAGGAACAGAGCTGTTGGTTTGGTACGGCAATTCCTATGCTGAACACCTTGGACTTTTGTAAATTAATGGTGGTCTGGAAGTTTTAAAACTATATTTATTGTTTGAAATTCAAGTAAACATGCAGATCGTAAAGTTCCATCGAAAGGCAATTCATAGACACTCTAAAAGCAGACAGATACTTCCCTAATACTTATGTTGTTATAGTTACCATCCAAATTTGAAATTCTACGTTTATTTCATTTTTTATCTGTTTCTTTTTTTTTTTGTAGAGAATAAGATTGTAGTAAGTTCCGCAAAAACAATAAAATGTTTGCAAACACGCCCAAAACTGGTTACATGGTGTTATTTTCGTTGCCACTAAGTTTACACATTTCTTCAGAGATAATGAAACAAAACTAGCATGTGAGAATAGAAACTTGATTCTCCAACCACTGTATTCTTTTTAAAAAGAAGAAAATAAAATAAGTTATAAAATAAGATTTTGGACACCTCTGTCTTATTCTTTAAACTGGTTTCTGCGGTACTTTTGTTTTCCTGTAAGGTTTTCATTTCAGTTAAAATGGTCGTAAATTGGGGGGGTGCCCTACATCACTTGCATGTAGCACCATCTGTATCATTCTTTGGAGTTAAAGGTACTTAATAAACTACCATTTACCTATTCTGGCAAATGAAAACAAAGAATAGTTCTAGTTAGTTAATCTATTAACGTTTCTTATCATACATAAAAAGTTACATTTTATATGCATAATGATGTATATTCATACAATGTATATTGATTGTCTGACTTTGAAATTATGACAAATGTATATATAAAAGAAAATATACTTTGACTGTATTACATGTACGCAAAAACATTTGATAGGTACTTGATGTGATCTGAATTGTAATAAAAGTTTTTACATGTATGTGATATGAGAAAATTTTCTATGAGAATTTTACTCTCTACTTAAATCACTTACATTAATTTACCGATTATGTATGGCATATCAATGCGAATATGTGTGGCGTCACAGCTCTGTTATAATTATAGAAACTAGCGGCCCATATTTGGCTCTCTGTTTATATGGCTACATGTATATTTGTATGTCGAAAAGACACGTTAGAAGTCACTGTGACGTCAATCATAAATGCAAGGGTATGCTATGCAAGCCAGCATAATACTCGTATACCACCAGGGGTATGATATATGTGGCTGCATAATATACCACTAAGGGATGCAATGCGTGGCAGCATAATATACCACCAGGGGTATGCTTAATGTGTCTGCATAATAAACCACCAAGGGATGCAATGCATGGCACCATAATATGGCACAAAGTGTACGTTATGCTCGCCACTAAGTGCATGTGCGTGTAAGCATAATATACCATCGAGACATGCTATGCATGGCAAAATCACTACCGCTAAGGGTATGTTATGCGTACCATCGGAAGTGGAAAGTAAAGTTCGCTATATCTAATGAAACTTTTTTCTCAAATAATTCATCCTCAGATCATTTAACTTAGTAATAAATGTTGCACAAAGAATATAAACAAGATGCACGGATGCAGTCATTTTTTCACACATTACCCACTGGGCACACAAGGTGGAATCAGCACTTAATCTTTATGACGTTGAATCAAGGTTGCTTCGATGCTGATTCATCATTGTGTGCCCAGTGGGTTAAAGTAAATGGGCACTCTGGGTAAACTACAACTTTATGTTTGTTTTATTTACTTTACTTTATTATTATAATTATTTAATGCTATTTACAAAAGGGGCAACTTTTATCCCTTTTTGCATCCCTGGAAAATAAAACCTTGCCAAAGTTGAAAATTCTCTTAAAGAACTTAATTCACTGACAAGGGAGGCAAAAGGAAGTATTTTAATTCAAGGTCAGAAAAGAAATACGGAAAAGAAATACGTGGAAAAGAAAAGAAATATAGTCGGAAAAGAAATACGTGGACAATCTCTGTGGACATTTTAGTACTAATAAATACCTTATGTCATACATTTGGCTTTGACTGAATTCCAAACACCTTGAGAAACGGTCTCCTTGTCTTACAGAAGTTGTAGATTAACCTTTATATAAAAGCATCTTCCATGTTATCATGGTTAGCCTGTGTTATTTTCGTTAAAAGGTTGCTTACTTGCACGTCCCGGACTGCATTATGTTACACTAAAATTTCTAAATTTCTTATGCTTGAAAAAAATGGGGCTAAGATTAGTATATGCCCAAGAAGCATTTACTGTAAACGTGTATGGGTATTGCAAATGAGTATTTGTTTACTTGGCCGCCTGTCTCGAAGCTTTTTTATAACTGCACATGTACACAGGTGAGCAAATAGTTTTCGACCGATACTGTATACCCTAAATAAATCAGGCTATCCGACAATTTATGTTCGTTTTTTTTTTTTTTTTCAATTTTGCAAGAATCAGTTTTGCCTGGGTCCATACTGGTTTAGAATAACTATGGTCGTACATTAAACACGCGAGTAAAACTCGTGCATGTGCTACATTACCTATTTACTTGATTGGTCGAGTTTGACAATAAAAGTCTATTTCTCTCAAGACTGGTGAATCTAGGTAAACCTTTCTCTCATTTGTACGTTTCAACAGCGTTTTAGGGATGGAGAGATAGCTTATTGAAACTGAATATTGTATCTTCTTTTTTTTCAAACTTTAAATGTGTACGTGACAGGCCATATAGTCAGTAAGAGCCATCATGTCTAGAGAGTACTCAAATCCAATAATTTTTCAGCCACTCAAACCCAGGGAAATCTGTACAACTGGTTCACATCGACACTTTAAAGGTTATTAGAACTGATTACACTAAATTAATTGTCCGACAAGAAACAGTACCATAGAAAAAACCTAAAATATGGGACAGTTGTAAGAATTAACGTAGCTGTCCTTAAACTTGTACTGTAGCAGTGCTTTTTCTTCTCAGTGCAGTAATGTGTCTATAAGATGCTGAAAGAATGGCAAACAGTGTAGATCAAGACCAGACTGCTCCTCCAGAAGCAGTCTGGTCTTGGTCTCCACTGTTTGCTCCAACCTATCTGTCCCAATACTTAGAATTTTTACAGTAAACCGTTTTTACTATAAATGTTTGTACTGCAATGTTCATCCAATTCCATACCCTGAATTGTACAACATGGACCTATAATGTTTCTTAGGAGTTTTATTAACTATGAAGGGTTAATACTGCATTTTAGACGCGGACAGCGTTTCAGCTGACCATTTCTACAACCTATTGCTTTGTTGACTCCATAATTAGTCTGGTTGATGTTTCCTCCGTCTGTCTGTTGTAACTTCAAGCTGAAAGAAAGAACAAAGCATAAATCAGATTATGCTGAATGTGTATATATTTACGTAATTGTACATAAGAAATTCCACAGAATGCTATGTCTCGCCTGACTGTTCAACGTTTCGAAACCAGATAACTTGACGAAATGTTACGCCAACGACGACCCTGGAAAAGTAGTAGCAACATCTGCAAGTCAGAGGCGAAAGGTATACATTAACTGACTCTTGATCACAGAAGACGCTTGAGGCTAGTTACAGTGCAAACGGGTGAATCACAGTATTATGGCCACATGGGTTGCACTTAGAGTTGAAAAATGAACTTTTCAGAATTATTATGAAAACTTGTATTTTCTAATGTTTAGTATCTCTAGTTTATATAACTACCAGGGTTTGTTCCTGGGAAGTCGATCAATATATATTTTTCAGCTTTTTGTTCCACTGGGTAAAAATGGTTACGGACACTACAAGTGATGTATAACAAACCAGAAAAATTGCAATGAGCCTATAACAATGAACAAAAAATATTTTAAACATGACAAGAAGCTTGAAGTTATTGAACAAATAACTTTTTGTTGAAATCATAAATCTTAGAATATGAACTAAAAGAAGATACATTATCATACTCATTAAGACACAAATTTGATCGCTTTACATTTGCTGTTCTTTTGTAAATTTCAAATTAGAAATAAATCAAGATCTACTAAAGCAACATTCTAGAGTCCTTCTCCCCAACAGAAGGGAAATATTTGTCCATATAGTTTTGAGGATATTTTTTTTTTACAAAATATCATTGTTAACAGGCTGACTCTACAATACTATACTAAATATATATTTTTGTGAAATACCACCAATATATGCATTTTATTGGCATGACTCATGGGTAATTCTTGAATTTATCACTGAGATCATTCCAGAGCAAAAACAAAAAGGCATAAAATGTTTTGTTTTAAGTTCGACAGGTATTCTTAATTCATGAGTTGTCAAATATACAAATTTCGATTAAAGTATAAAAACATCAAGCCATTAATAGCTTAATGTAGATGGTTTTAGAATAGGATTTGTTGAGTATTTACAACATCTTGACGGTTTTCTATAACTGATGCAGAGAGAAGGAATAATTAATTTTGTCTTCATTCCTTAAAAAGTGCAGGTTACGGACCCTACAGTCACTACACTTGTTAAAATAATAGAACAATGCAAATTCTGAAACTCAGTTTTCATTCAGAAGCTCTTAGTTACAGGAGATTCAAACAGTTATTCTATAGAAGCACAATTTTTACCCCTAAAACTGACTTAAAAGTTGAAATGTTGCCTAAAAAATACCTTTCATCATTTTCTCTGGATCTGAATATCGTGAACAAGTGATAAAGTCAGTGCATCATTTGTCTGTATGGCCCCTTTTAGGATTAAACTTCCCTGCTTAATAACAAAATGCCATTATCTGTCATTGCCATAACCATGGCTCATAGCCAAGTGTCTGCATGCTCAAAGGCAATTCTAGTTTAATTATGGCCCGCCCCAAGCCCCATTTTTTATTTCAATTTCACAGAATAAGCGTTATAAATTGAAGACTACTTTTGTTAGTTTAATTGATGTCAAATATCGTTTAAAACACAATGGTGATGCAAGGCAATCTAATGTATCCATCAACAACATCACTACTGAGATTCACCCTACAAAGAATTTTATGATCTACATGTATCTAGTAAGAAGACTCCAGGAGTCTTATCAGAAAGTATGACTTATGGATAATTTGCATATGTTGACTTTTATAGATGACTGATTTGTCTTCAACATAAAGAGTGTATATTCTAGTATGGAAGCAATCAAAACTACAGCATACCTGACAACAGCAACTTGGACTCAAACAAAATAATATGCAAAGTCATAAAACATTGATTTGTAGTGTCTGTAACCACTCTGAGGCTATGTAACTGTTTACT
The DNA here is from genome assembly GCA_963989385.1 of Ctena decussata. Lineage (NCBI taxonomy): Eukaryota > Metazoa > Mollusca > Bivalvia > Lucinida > Lucinidae > Ctena > Ctena decussata. Next base: position 37,604,197 of record OZ022504.1, on the reverse strand, counting down.
ATTTTTTCAGGCATGACTTAAGGCATGCAGTGGGAATACCCACAGGTAGTTTAACAATTTACATTGAAAGGTAATGCTGCCATTAATGTCCATATTTACTCTCAGGAATCTGAAAAAAAAAACAGTCACTGCATATAAAACGCCTCTTTAATATCAATACATACTACAATATAGTGCATAAGAATAGATAAAGCAGTCTTTGATGCTGAGAGTATTACTTTGTGATGTAATACAACTGAATCTACCAGAAAGTATTTGTTTTTTGGAAGTGAAGCTTGCTAAGTCTTAAAAGCAAGGAATATGTTTATATAATCATAAAGGTTACGGACACTACATAAAATTGGTTCTCAATTCAGTTTCCAAAACCTTAACCTTCCTTCAGAACTCCAACTCCAACTAGAACTACCGAAATTCTCACCATATCCTTCGGCTTCGGTAGAAACAGACTTGCCTTATATTTATTTTTCAAAACTCCTTCTGTGAGTTCTTTTACATGAGGAAAAGTAAACAGATTCACTAATTATTTACCGATATTTACTCAGTTAATGTGTAGTGTGTAGGTTATATAGCATCACATGATTTAATCATTTTGATAAGTTAAATACCAGTCAGAGTCACTGACATGAATGTTTTATAGCTAAAAGCCAAAACAGCTGCAATATTTCACTTTAAATGAAGGTACGCATTTTCGGGTTACGGACCCTACATGTTTTTTGTAGTGTCCGTAACCACTTATCTTATGATAGAGAAAATGTTATAAAAAATATAATTAAAATTGTTGATGTTCTTAACTTTTTGAATGCAACTACTGATGAGAAAGTTCATTTCACTGCAAAAAACACTTTTAAAAGCGAAAATAAATTGCTTGTTTACGGACACTACCAGATTTTTCAGTAGGCATTTTGTTAACTTCACTGTGCTGTCATTTCTAAGGTCGATCAGAATTGTCAGAAATCCTTACTTCTACAAACTGGACAATCTCATGGCCACTTCGTAGAAGGAAATTATGTAGAATTGATTAAGATCTTCTATGATTTTTATGTGTATAACAAGAGCCTGTGTTGTGAAAACCTCAATTGTATTACGAAGTACTACTTCCACAACTTCAGCGATATCTTGAGCAATATTCGACAGAAAATCAAAATGTACATACCAAAAATTTTTTAAAAGAATTTTCTACGTGATTTAATGCCAACATCTATTGGTTTCTTACTGCATTGTACAGAAATATTTCATCAAAAAACAGTAATTTTTAAAGTGCAACACTTAAAGGTGAAAAAAGGCCACTTTTATGGTGCTTCAAGAGCTGGTAAAAATTTAATAGTGGTGTCTGCAATTTCTTGTTTTGGCTACAGGTAGTACAATCACAGATGCACATTTCAAATACAAAGTTTTAAATTTGCAGCCGTTTCTGGGTCTTGTATGCTGATATAACATCTTGCAACTGGAAAAGGCCACAATACTGTGATTCACCCGAAAGGCCATGACAGCCGTCCATAGGTACACGTACTACTGAATACATCAAACACTGAACAACTGAAGGTTAAGTGAAAACAATTACGTGTGTAAAGGAAATAGCATGCATTGATATGCGCTTGATGGCTCATATGCACAAATAGCCGTCAATTGAACATGAAAAAAAGGTCTTCAATACCAGGCCTAAAGTGTCTTCTGAGAAACATACATTTTAAGGTGAATGGATACCTGTTCAAGGGAAGCAACTGTACCATTGTTGTATTTGCCTCCATTCTTAGTTGGGTCAACTTGTACAGAAAGGCATTTGTTCTTCTAGGAACAAAGTCTTTCCGTTAAGAGTAGACATCAGTTTTCGAATGACTTATTTGCTCCTCTGTGAGTAAATTCTTTATTTTCCGAGTAGACGCTCACTAAAGTTTGAAAAGACATCGTCTTCCAGGGAGCCAAATCGGAAGTCACAAAAGTTGTCTTTGTAAAAATGGTGGACAAGCACGGAGGTCTATCGATTCACCCTAAGAAACTAACAAACACGTCAAAATGCCGTGTTTTCCTTAATGTTGGATTTAAACAAATGATTGAAATAATCTAAAAATAAACATGTACATTTTGATTTCGCATGTACTATTAGGCAATGTGTCAGACACTTTCAATTGTGTAAACTCGACGGATCAGTTTGTTCCGGGTATTTCCTGTTTGGCAACGCAGAATTGTCCCAGTATGTGGAGTGATTTGGGGATGTACTTACTATTTAGCGCTCCCAAAAATGACATAAGCAAACAGTTCAAACCGTGATCAGACGCCACAAAACGCGGCGTCTGTTCAGGATCTACACTGTTTGCATAAAATTTACCGCAAATTCTATAAAAAGTAAACATCCCAAACAGCCCTAATAGACTCATCCATTTGATAAGTATAGGAGAGTTCACTGGGAATAAATGGGTTAAGATAAGACATGCAGCCAGTTATTGTTTAAAACATGCAATACATTGTAATAAGTTATGTTGATAGCACTGACTTTCAAGCTGAATGGGTATATTTTAATGTTGCTCCGCCATTGTTACTAAAGGGACAAACTTTGGCTCCCCTTCCAAAAAGGGGTCACCTCTTATTGGGAAATAATTTAGAAAGGAGGCAAAAAATGAATCTATAGGGGCTGTTCCCCCTGAGTGTGTGTCCGACTGTCCGTACACCTTAAGATGTATGAACACACTTAAAAGAGACCACTCTAGATTGATAAATAGATGCAGCCCCTTTCTACAGAGACCACCTGGCAGAAAATATGCTGCCTGTTATCTGATTCTCTCCATAAATAGGGGCTTCTATTTTGCAAGCATTTTCACGTCAGGATTATAACTTTTTTATATATACCCATTCATCTTTACGTAGGCCTTTATCATCTACGACAAAGATAGCCCTGCTGGGGCACAATGTTAAAGCAACATTGAATAAAAGTTGAATCAGTGTTGACTCATTGTTGATTCAACGTTTTGTGCCCAGTGGGAGTTCATCATATTTCATCAGGCACACGACCTTGAATCAACCTTGATTCAACGTTGAATCAATCTTGATTCATTGTTGATTCAATATTGTGTGCCCAGTAGGAGATCATTATATGTCATGTGAAAGCTTTCGTTCGCATCGAATGAATAGCTGTCGTTCTCTGAGTACTATAAGCATATAAGATATAGGCATGCAGTATTATAAAACAAATACGAACCAAAAACACCGCATTTTAACAAACATTTGACAGTTCAGGCCAGAGTAGGTAACATCGCTATAGAACACTCCTTGCAGGGACGCAACCTTGAATTAACTTTGAATCAACATTGAATTAACGTCATGACATTGAATTAGCATTGACTCCATGTTGATTCAATGGTCTGTGCCCAGCGGGCGCTTTCAGTATCATATAATAGCCCATATTTAACCCATTAATGCCTAGTGGAATATTGTATCTGTGTATTTTGGATAAGTCCATTAGTCATTTAAGGGGTGTCAGGTTTAGTTTATTTTTCGATTTTTTGTTTTATTTTGAGAAAAAATACCCATTTGTCGTATGCAAAAAGTGTTGACCCTGATCAGACGCCGCGTTTGCGGCGTCTGATCTGGGTCTGCACTGTTTGCCTATATCCCATTTGTGGGGCGCTAGGCAATAATGGGTTAAGATTAAGATGAATGGGAGTCAATTCTTAAAGGACATAATATGCTCCCCTCTAAACAATTTCTTTTTTCCTCTTCAGTAAGTCCCGTTTTTGAAAAGCTTGTTCGTTCAAAGAAGCTTTCAGGAAGGAAACAATATCTCTCAGTGTATACGTAAAAATGGCGGTTGAAACATTGGGCTGTATACACCGTAAGTTTTGCTTACGTATTGGGAATAAAGGCTTGCTTCTTATAGATCGTTAGACTGAATATTATTATTATTACTCATGTTATGTTATATATTTTTATAAAACTTTAATAAACAATGGAATATCGCCTAAATACGCTTTTGAAGATAAAATAAAAGGAGGACTTGTTAGAGAAAAGTATACATGAAGCATAAAATATTTTATATACTGATTATCTCTGTTACCGGTTACTATGTGTTAGAACTATCTTCTGATTAAAACTTCACGTTCACAATACCAGAATTTTCATCTTTCTTATGATGTCCATTTCTGAAAAAAATGAAAATTGAAATCCACATTATATCATGACTGTTATAATATTTGATGCCACATTTGACGTGTAAATTATGTACACTTGCTAAATGTAATACTTTCAATGTGATATTGAAGCCGCGACACGACAAAACCAACAAAGTGGCATGTGCGCCCACCAAAGACTCAGATCAGCCTGGGTATAGCCCAGTCTGATCAGAGTCTTCGCTGTCCGCATGGAGCTAGCTTGGACCCTTACCTTCCATTTTAGCGCATAACAAAGACTCTGATCAGACCTGGTGGATACCTAGGCTGATCTGAGCCTTGCGGTCACTTTGTTAGTTTTGTCGTGTCGCGGGTCATTTAGTTACATATTACAAACTAGTCCAAGAAAGTGCTCCGTAGAAGCAAATTCTAAGGAAAGAAAATAGTTTCCTTCAAGATTAGACCCCTTACTTAAGAGATTTTTGCCAGAGATGGAAACAGGAGATCACGAAAGTATTTCCCATTTGTAAAAATGGAGAGAGAATATGCAGGTGTACCTTCTTAGAACATTCCAGCAGGAAAACATATTTGAAACAACGTCAATACAACGCACACACCGTCCTATCAACGCCAATGCAACGTAATAGACGTTTTTGCTATATTTCTTCAACGATGCATTCACAAAGAAATTATGTTATTCAATTTTTAAATGATTAAAATGTGGCGTGCGTGACACCTTCGAAAAGGATACTTAGTCCACTTTGTTTCTTACGTAACGAACGCAGTGGACTAAGTAGCCTTGACTTGCGAAGATGCTTGAGTGAATGAGTGGACTCGGATTTAACGTACCTCTAACGCGAAGGTCATACGAAGACGGGAGCCGCGGTTCATTTCATCCCAGAAACCGGTGGTGCAGGAAGTCGAATCTACGACGCCTGGAATAATATCTAGCGCGTTACCACTAGACAACCGTCGCTCTTTTGTTTTCTTACCAGGTATACACATAGCCACAGTAATTTTGTTTAACCCTGCTAGACCCAGCTGTGACGGCTGTTAATCTTGTTATATTTGTATGTTTGGAATCAATATCCCGAAAACTTATAATTTAGCCGCAACACGACAAAACCAACAATGTGGTTGTGCGCCCAGCGCAGACTCAGATCAGTTTGGGCATCCATCCAGCCTGATCAGACCCTTCGCTATGCGCTTAATGGGTAACTGAATGTCTAAGATACCTCCATGCGGACAGGGAAAACTCTGATCAGACTGGGCGATGCCCAGGCTGATCTGAGTCTACGCTGGGCGCACAACTACATTGTTGGTTTTGTCGCGTCGCGGATCATATGTGTATGAAAATAAAGGACGAATAACGACAGTCATACCTACTTTGAAATGTCCGTCAGTTCCTCTGCTTCATTGGCGCCCTCTACCGGCGGGTAACCGTCTTCAGGAATATTCCAGAAGAGGGCGTCTTCAAATAGGTCTTCTTCATTCTCCACATTATCAAAGACAGGCAATTTCATAATAAAACCTACGAAAATAAAATACAGAAATGAACCTGAATTGAGGGGACAAAAGCAAAGGCGAAGCTTTACGCAAATACGAAGATGTATATCAAAATTTTGTCAAACTGACAAAATTTCAACACGCGCCTGCGTATTTGCATGCTAAATTTTTGTAAGCTGGTCCAGATTTCAGTAGCTACCTTTACGCAAATACGCATGTGCATATTGAAATTTTGTCAAACTGACAAAATTCCAATACGCGTCTGCGTATTTGCCTGCTGATTTTTGTAAGTTGGTCCAGATTTAATTAGCAGATCCTAACAGATATGACAATATGCAATATGTTAGGGGCTAAAAACCAATATGTCAGGGGCTAAAAACCGTAATGTTCCCTCAAACAGTATGATTCATGATTGTTTGTGTCATGTAAATTTCCTCTAGCTACGCCCCTGAAAAGCATCTGAACAAGCAGTGAAGTCCCAGATCAGACTGCTCCTAACTGATAGGCCTGATCTCAGCAGCAGTCTGATCGGGGACTTTTCTGTTTCACAGAGACACAGTATAGCTTAAACTTGTAGAGATCAGGAGAAGTTAGCTAACGCACAGTGTATGCCCGTTAGCATCCAGTTGTTATCATATATGTATCATATTTAATACATTTTAAGAAAACGGGACGTTAATATAGAGTCTAACCGTTTACAAGCCACCAGTTGCCAAATTTAACGGTCATGTTCTTTTTATCCTATTTAATGCAGTTTAAGAAACTCGGGCGTTATTTAGTGCTTTTATATTTACTGGTCACTTTGAAACAGTAGCGGAGTGTTTTGTTGGAGGTACCGTTTATGGTGCTTCCAAAAACACACTACGTGACTTTGAAAAAAAAAATAGAATTATCTCCCTCAAATATGTCTGACAATACTGGCCATGTAATGCACTTTTGGGTCTACTATATCGGGGGATTTTAGCTTGAACTTATGTATTTTGGTGAGCCTGCTTACATTAAGATTCAAAAAAAAATATCAGTGGGATGATATTTAAGAGAGGAAGGGTGTTGATTATAATTAAGTAGAATTGATCAACCCTGAGACAATTATCTTTACCCTCTCCTAAATTATCAGACGATACTTTATGATTGGCAAATTTCATCATTTTATTTCACTATCACAATTCGGTCCGCAAGTTCATACATAGCATGCAATATATACAACTGACGAGATGCGCCCAGCGCAGACTCAGATCAGCCTGGGCATCCCAGTCTGATCAGAGTATTCGCTGTCCGCATGAAGGTAGCTTAGACGCTTAGCTACCCTTTAAGCGCTTGGGGAAGACTCTGATCAGACTGGGCTTGTGTCCAGGCTGATCTGAGTCTGTGCTGGGCATACAACCACTTTGTTAGTTTTCTCGTGTCGTGGCTCATATGTAGTTGTTGAAAAAGCACACTAAGTATGTCACTTGCATAGACAGTATGTCCATGCAAACCGGCGTGGCTCATCAAAACAATACTGGCGTGCGACCAGTGGTGGCCGCGTACCCGCAGTGGTGGCCGTTTGCATTTTGCACGCGCAAGTACGTATTTGATCCGTCTCAGATTTGGCCATTTTGTAAAAGGAAACAAAAGGAACTCCCACAAAAAAGACTTGTTAAATTATCTCCCCGAAAGGCAAAATGTTAACAATTTCTGGAAGCTACCCTCATACCAACATTATTGCCTTGTCGGGGATCACAACCCTTGATACACACATAATTAAATACAGAAGTAAACATGAACAAATTGCTTTATAAATGATTACCTATGACGAAAAAGGTATAACCTACAACCAGCCTGCAAAAAGCATCTAAATTCTTGTAAATGACAGCACACGTGTAACCATTATTTATGTTTGTTTTCGACGTAATGTAGCGTGCGCCTATGAAATGACTACGTTAGAGGTTTAAAGTCCGTTTCTGATTGTTGCTTATATTCTATCTGTGCTGAACGCGCTAAAACTATCAAACTCTGACAAAGACCACAGACTTACAATGACGTATCATCAAAGTTTAAATCCACAACAAGATTTTGAAAAATGCATCATTCAACGCATGGTATTCGTGACGGCCATCACTGGTACGCCACGCTCGTATTTCAATGCGTTTTGGTGACCTAGTTTGAGGATCTGTCACAGGCACAAGTTATAGTCTATTTCAAAAAAATAAATCAGTATTATAACGACAGTAACCCCTAGTTTGTTAAACCAAAATATAGAATCACTTATCACTATATGTCCGTTACAAGATAAAAATAGTAACAGAAAAAACGGCCACCACTGGCCGCCTGCCAGTACAGTAGTTTAATTTCAATTTAAAAACAAAATTCCGGATGAAAAACCTTTATATCGGACGAAGAAAAAATACGATCTTCTACGTCAGCATTTAATATTTCACAAACCGCTGTCTAAAGTTGTCTCATTAAACTTTCGATGTCAGAATATCTCCGGTAAAACAGATAAAGCAATGACCAGGCTGTGCAGTTGCGCTGGCTGGTTTTGGTACAGTGTATTAAATACATGACGATGACTCATTTCTAAAAAACACATAATACATGTAATGTTGGTGCCTTCAGGCATTATGCGAACCCAAAGATTTGCATTGGGACATGTATTCCCGTTGTCTACTCTAAGGCCCGATTTCACGTCGTATTTTAAATGCAGATTAAGCCTTATTTGACTGTTTCCCCCGAGGTAAAATACAAAATGCATTTCACGTCCGCAAACTAATTTAAAATACGAACTAAACGGTGTTGACTAACTTTTTTGTAAAAACATTTCAGTCAAAATATGAAGACAATGACCATACATACATTGTATCTCATTATTTATTACAATAAAACCTATCATCTCAAAATCAGTCATAATACAAACCATACCAGTCCGTTTGGGAGCAATCATTTGAATGCCCCATGCCAATCCGCTCATCTGCTTGGCATTGAGTGTATGAAGGAGTGTTCTTAAAGTTAACTGGCATGGATCATATGGCGACATAATATGATCCATAACAGTCCATTTGAGAGCTATCTTTTAAACGGCCTATGCCAGTCCGCTGATGGTACTGGCATTGAGCGTCTAGTATAAAGAATTGTTCTTAAAATATAACCGGCATGGATCGTATCGCCACTGATGAGTGGACCTGTTAAATTCGAATGTTTGGTGGTGTAATTGACCCAAAAGTTTTTTATTCTTCCATGATCAGGATAATTAGATCCATACAGTTGAAAGAAAGGGAATAACTCAACCAATCAATTTGAATACACTAAAAAATTGGTCAGGTCTTCTGCATCTTGATATGATATACCAAATATACGATATACTGAGGAAATGCTTATGTCAAAATTTCAGCAATAAGACATAGGGAAAAACGGGTCTGCACATTTTCGTTTCCATTTCATTTAAAAAATTAAGATCCTAGAATAAGCCATTGATATGTTTCACAGCTACCCACAAAGCATTGTTGACGTACAGACAGACAGATGGACAGACGGCCGGGTCAGAATCATTTCGGTCTTTCAACTTGTTTTTCAAAATAGATACATTTCCTTTTCTTATTTTCTGCCAAATTACGTTTTACCTATATCTTTGACTAATTCAGCATGTGAAATCGGAATAAAATAGTAAACATACTAAATTAGTATACGTATTAGTTAGTCAATGACTAGCGTTAGTCAATGACTAAATTGACTCGCTGATGTGAAATCGGGCCTAAGTCTTTCTGTCTACTTTAAGTCTTTCTGCTCATAATCTTCATCCGTGGTACTCATGAGTTTCTTATAAATGTATAACAGTGAAGGCTACGAATAGGCTGCGCGATTGCGCAGCCTAATCTAGTCTTTGCTGTTTGCTTGTTATAAGCTACCTTTCTGTGGCCCGCAGCTCATTAATTATTGCGCCCCAATATGAGCAAAACGCGAAGAATGAATTCTCAGTACCGCCAGCGCAGTGGCACAGTCTGTTAAAAGTATCTGCTGTTCACATTAAAGGATCAATCATACCTGCGATTATTCCACCAACAAGAGAGAACAGTATGGTAACCAACAGCGCTAACATCTGGTAACCACCCTGAGTGGCTGCACTCCATCCAGCACCTTTATCTATACCACCTTGATGTGCAGCGTGTAAATGTTGGCTAATTATTGCAACAGCAGTTTCATTATCCGGCGCCATATTTGGGAATATCTGGTACACGCTGGAATGGAAGGAAAGAAATTCATTCCCACCCTTTTCATCCTAAACAATCAGGAGCATAACCTTTAAAAGTTAAAAAATATATAACTTGAAGCAGATATAAAATACCGTATTTACCACTAATTTTAAAGTGAGGCTGTAGAGAATAACTTATTTAGGTTATGTCTGAAATTATTTAGGCCAAGGTCAGATTTGCAATCTCAAAAAAAAAAAATATAACTGTTTCAAGTTTAAAAGTAGTTAATTTTCTGATCATAAAGAGCCTTGCGCGCCAGTTTCTAGACGATGCGTACAGAATTTTATTGCTTAATCATAAACTTATGTAAGAGATATTTCAGCAAAAAATACCCACCTATCCACAAAAATTACGATAATTCCAGAATATAAAGGTGAAAAAAGACACTATAACTTAAACAGGTTACTTTTGCAATAGTCACGAAATATTATAACTTCTTCAAGATATTTTTTTAACTTGTAAAGTTTATGCTCCTGATAGCTAAATAGTAACCCGAAAAGCGCCAAAATCGCCGGGAAATAGTTGAATTTGCAAACAGCGTAAATAATGAGCCACCTCATCTTGGTCTCTACTGTCTGTCCTCTAGTTTTTGAAATTTCAATACCATATAATTTGGACAAAATAATATTTTTTTTTTGTAAATTTTGCAGACGTAGGATTTTGTCTTCCGCTTTTTGTACTTTTACGGGTTAAGATAAAATGCCAATGCATACAGTCTATTTTGCTAATCAGAGTCTGTACAGTTTTGGAACAATTTCATAGAACATCCCTGGCAAAGACAATGGACTGGTCCAAAATCGAAGATAGAACGGTCCATTACAGAAGTAGATGACCGAATGGTTAGAGCATAATACCGCATAGCCTCATGTGAGGTGGAGTTTTAAAGATAATTCTGATTTCTCACGAAAACATATGTTGTGACGACCCCTCATTAGAACCGTCTCGCCGAGACGGTTCTAATAATGGGTCATAAAATGAGTTTTGCGAGACGGTTCTAATGATGAGTCACAACATATGTTTTATGGAGAAAAAAGGAAAATTATCCCTTAGTTACTTCTGTCAGTCCTTCTTATCTGTAGCAATGGTAATACCGAGATCGCTGCGGGCGACTCTTCTGAACAAAGAAGATCACATGAGCCTTTCATCGACTGACAGAGTCGCATCTGCATATTCGCCAATACACAGTTGAATATCGAAATTCTGACACATTGACAAAATTTCAATACCAAATACTGTATTTGGACTTCGTATGACAAAGCATAAAATCACCTAAAATGGGCTTTAGGGTTGTTTAATCTGTAAGCTTTTCTTTTTAAAGCAGATAACTTTTGGGGCAAGTTATTAACTTTGGAGCAGGTTGTCAGCTTTCGAGCCAATGGCATCTAAGGGGTCTCACAGAAGAGAGAAATTGTTTGCAAGGATTTGGTGCAGAGCTCTAGATAAGAGGGGTATTTGATGATAATTGAGGGATAATTTTCTTTATTTCTCATCAAAACCATATATTGTGACCCCTCATCTGAACCGTCTCGTCGAGACAGTTCAGATGAGGGGTCACAACATATGTTTTTATCCAGAATTAACAAAAATTATCCCTAATTATGACCAAATACTCCCTCTTATCTACGGCTCTGATTTGGTGGTTTTCTTAGTTCCTGGTACTCTGGATTCCCCTGGCCGAATATCACTGGCATTTTTCCGAAAAGCGAAATTCAGTACACAAAAACGTCAAATCCCTACCTTGGTCCCCATTTGTCGAATGAACTCATCGCAGCCATGACGGCTCCAGCAATGGCGGCAAACACACCTGGCAAGCCATGGAGATTGTGTACTCCACATGTGTCATGAATCTTCAGCTTGTCGCATAGAAAGCCCTGAAATAAAGAAGTCATAAAATCTCGATTTTATCATTTTTCGTCTGACCGATGACCGGTGCCAGGCTTAAGGAAACCGCTGGATTCTCTTTATTTTTCGACTTAGGCGACACATATAGTGAAACATCATAAACAGTTGGGGTGGCAGCCACTTCGGATATGCATGACTTTAGTACATCCTTGGTTAAAGCATTCATCCTTGCCACCTCTACTCAGTATTAGTTCCATTTAACTTTGATAGCTTAAGTAAAGCCTCCTTGATATTCGCTTTTGGCCTAAATGCCATAAGGAGGTCTGGGTGGCTTGGCTTCAAGTGTTTTCTTCTTTGAATTTATGGCGTGTGGCTATACCACCATGGTTTGGCGGTCATTATTATAAAGAAGTCAACGTTAGCATACTTATATTTACTTTTGTCTGAAAAGAGGAACTCTGCTCCAAACATCTGGAACGACAACTTCTTACGAAAATAATTCACTCTCTGAAGATATTAAATGCCTTTATTTAAGTATAGCTGCTGCGTTTGAATAATATTCCGGCAGGGACATAACACTGAATCAACGTTGATTCAAGGTTGTGTGCCCGTTCATTTGCAGAGATAAATACAGTTTCCTGGATTACATGTACCCAGGGTCCAATTTCTTGCCGCTTTTAAATCACGTCTAATCTCTGATCAAGATTAATTTTGCATTATGGTCTACGGGATAACTCGTGATTTAAATGAAGTGAATTTGGCCCTAGGAGATTAACGTCAAATATTTAATCAAAAGTCTATGATATATTTTTCTGATGATAAATCAAGGCATCTCGATTTTTTTTCAGATTTCAGAAATTTAACCAATGGTTAAAACTAGCCGTTGTGATTCACAACGATGTACCTGACTGTTTTAAATAAAACTTTCTTGCCCTGCCAAAAGCAAAGTTGATTGCTGGAAAAGATTGTTCATACTAATTTAAGAGTAACAAACCATGAAAATACAGAGTTATTTTTCATATCAGGGTGTTCTCTCTTACAGGTCTAGCCAAAGGCTTCAATGTTAAACCTGCATATGTTATCTGTGGGCTTAAGTTGAATGGATACGCGTTAAGGGGATGTAACTCTACCTTTTCCTTTTGTCCTTCCTTCTTAATTGTGCCAATGCTTAAAGGAGCGAATTTGCTGCCTGAGCAGCCTCTTTACTATAAGAGTAGACTTCTTTTTAGACAGAGCCCTAGATAAGAGGGGTATTTGATGATAATCGAGAGATAATTTCTTTATTTCTCATCAAAACCATATGTTGTGACCCCTCATCTGAACCGTCTCGTCGAGACGGTTCATATGAGGGTCACAATATATGTTTTTATCCAAAATTAACAAAAATTATCCCTAATTATCACCAAATACTCCCTCTTATCTAGGGCTCTGTTAGACGGGGTTTGTCACAAAGGCAAACAAACTAGAAGTCACAAAAGTAAATTTCCTTGGTTAAAATAGAGGATAAATATTGAGTTGTACCCATACACCTTATACAAAGCATATGTAGTAGGGCTGGAAGCACGATAAAAATGAAATGAGCCGCGACGCGAGAAAACCAACAAAGCGGTTGTGCGCCCAGCACAGACTCAGATCAGCCTGGGCATCCGCCCAGTCTGATCACAGTCTTCGCTGTCCGCATGAAGGTAGCTTAGACCCTTAGCTGCCCTTCAAGCGCTTAGCCAAGAGTCTGATCGGACTGAGCGGATGTGCAGGCTGATCTGATTCTGCGCTGTCCGCACAACCACATTGTTGGTTTTTTTCGTGTCGCGGCTCAAATTAAGATCCGGCAGGTGTAAGGAAAGACACCCGGCAACTGGCTGCCTTACAATAAAAGTGTTGGATAGTACCTTTAGTGTGTTTGTGTTGTTGTTGTTCTTTTTTTGGTATGTTTTTTTTTTTTTGTTTTTCATATTGAAAATGACTGCATACATTTAATTTCTTTATAAATCCTGGCAACCTGTTGCATGTTTTCTATGTCCTAAATTGTACGGGACACTTTTTCAGTGAAAGCTTCTGAATTCTGTACTTACCGATATAAACCTAAAGCCAGTAACGGATATTACTGCAGCCAGGGCACCCATGAGCAGGGCTCCCCAGGGCTGTAGGGGCATATTAGCTGTAGTTCCAACGGCCACACCGCCTGCCAATGTCGCATTTTGAATGAACTCCTACAATACAAGATATACTTTGAAAGTACGATGTAAAATATTGAAATTTTAGCCCAAAATGGTTGACCAATCAAAACACGAATGCTTACACAAACAGATGAGGCCTAAACCGGAGCAGGTTTTGTCATGGTCTGCAGAGTTGCATGTATTCAGTTGACCATTTCGCTAATGGCAAAGGAAAAAATAGACACGAAGAAACAGAAAAGCATGATTTACAAGACAAAGAGGAGCGAAAAAAGTACCATAGGTAAGTCAAGATGGGAATAATCCCCATCCGAATCAATGGGCCCACATATGCTGCAAGCGCGGAAGACCCTTGCCTTAAATTAATCCAGTGTCAATGCCGAAAGTTTCTGGGTACCGTCGCTCGACCCTTTGATATCTGAATAAGATATCGCAATGAACTTAATGCAGTGAAAATTTGAGCCGCGACACGTGAAAACCAACAATGTGGTTGTACGCCCAGCGCAGACTCAGATCAGCCTGGGCATCCGCCCAGTCTGATCAGAGTCTTCGCTGTCCGCTTGGAGGTAGCTTAGATCCTTAGCTACCATTTAAGCGCTCAGCGAAGATTCTGATCTGACTGGGCGGATGCCCATGCTGATCTGGGTCTGCGCTGGGCGCACAACCACTTTGTTGGTTTTCTCGTGTCGCGGCTCATTTATGCCCAGTATCCCATAAAAGGTACAATAACAAGCAGTTCAGATCCAGATCAGACGCCGCGCGTTGCGGCGTCTGATGAGATTTTAAACCATTAGCATAAGGCGAATGTGTATTTCTTCTTAAATATAAATAAAAATGAGGAAAATAAACTAAACTAGACACCCCGTAATTGACAAATGGACTAATCCAATGCTTAAGAATAGAAGAGCCCATATGCCAATGGGTTAAACAGACACCGCCTTGATACTACGCTACATCACATGACAGTCACTTACGCATGAAAATTTCCCTTTCTGGTCATAGATGGCAGCAAGAGCGAATGTGACAACAGTGCAAGCGACGAGAGACAAATATGTATTAAGGAATGCTCGGTGTCTTTCATCGGCATCTAGACCTCCGCCATTGAAACTTGGCCAGTACAACCACAGGAATATGGTACCTGTAAGAGGGGTATTGTCATTGCCAACGCACAAATACCACAGGGTATAAACCAGTCCGCCAATTTTCATTTCCTGCAGAGACTGTCCGTCATATTTGGCGTCCGCCGAGGCTGTCCGCGAACTCTTGCTTACTGCAGGTACTACTGTCCTCGAAAAATGGCTTCCTGCCGAGACTGTCCGCGTGACTCTGCTTCCTGCCGAGAGCCTCGGCAGGAAGCAGAATCACGCGGATAGTCTCTGCAGGAAGCCATTTATCATGTACAGAAGTCTCGGCAGGAAGCAAGAGATCGCGCACAGTCTCGGCGGAAGCCAAATTATGATGTATAGTCTCTGCAGGAAGCGAAAATTAACGGAATCGATTACCCTGTGAATACACAGGTGCGTTCTAAACTTCTTTGAAAGTCGTTAGTGTGGCTGTTAAAGATAAAGAGGGTGACTTCTGAACTTTACCTCCAAATTCACGAATCATCCCACTGGGCACAAAACTTTGAAACTACATTGAATCAACGTTGGTTCAACACCATGATGTTGAAGCAACGTTGTTTCAATGCTGAGTGCTCAGTGAGATGTTCGTGCATATCCTGCCTACCCTATATACATGTATACGCTCCGATCATGTATTATAACGTTCTATAATTACAGCTGAAATTTTGCTTGCTAAATACAATTAAAACGGAGATTTCATTTGCTCAATACATGTTTAAGCAAGCTTTTTCTTGCGAGTGGGATTATATTTACATATACTATATGCACATTCAGCTGAGATTTGATTTGCTCCATGTACGTTAATTGCGCAGCCGTGAAATAGCCAACATGGGCTGGCTGGTGCCTCTGCGGCAGAGCTGCTAATATTCAATTTCAATTCAATTTCAATTCAAGAGTTTATTGAGCATAAACAGCATATGTTTATCGCCCATACAACTTGGGCGGTTACATATGTACATTATACATGCAACTGCATTTAAACAATGGGAATAGAGAAGAGCATAAAAAAGCATTCAATACAATCAAAAAGACAATATCAATATCGAAATTTTCGAAATTGCATATTTACAATTTTTAAAATAACTGTAACAACTGTAGCATGAACTGAGTATCATTTATTTGAAATTATTTAACAACTTACGTCTTCAAAGTTATTACTTATTTAATGCCGACCTGAAGTATGAAGAATATAAAGTTCACAGGCTATTTTTGTCAAATTCTCATTATGCTGTTCCCTGGCGGTCCATAAACAGCACCTCCTAGAACCGACTCTGTCCGTGTCCACTTCAGTTTGAAGAGAAGAGAATCCTACAGGCTAAATACACGTTTAACCGAGATTACATTTGCTACATGCACGATCAATTGAGAAATAACTTCATAGATGCACGTTTAAATTTTGTGAGAGAGTTGAGTAGGTGATGTCAGTGCATGCTATATAAAATTCTCTCAATTCAAAATGATGAAATTGTTTTGTCCAGAACATATACCTCAAATATTTCTATGCATGCACGTGTCGGCATGATCAGAACCCCTTCTGCAATAGCCTCTATGAGTGTAGCATGCCAATCACAAACATGAGGGGAGGAGCAAGCCTGTCTTCTATCCAATATTTGCAAATATTTACACTTGCCACTGACTTCCCATAGGTGAACCCGTTAGAGCAACTGGCTTCATACACCGATGACTGCCAATTGATCATGTGACGTTGTCGTCAAGCGACGTCTTATGTAAACAAACGTCTTGATTGGTTCTTGTAACGTTCGATTGACGCCACGTCAGGGCGACGGCTGTTTAACGTCATGGCCGAACACGTCGTTACTAACTTTTCTTCGATCCATATATTGCCTATTCTACACTAAATCACCACGAAAGCGGCACAGATAGGTTCACAAATAAAGTGTAAATATAAGAATAAAAATTTGATTTTTCATCGTTCATCGTGTGAAGAAGCCAGTGGTCGTCGCTAAAATTCTACAAGAAGCGCTTCGCGCTTCATGGAATTTTAGCTCCGCCCACTGGCTTCATCACACGATGAACGCTGAAAAATCAAATTTCAATTCTTAAATACATTACTTGCTACATGTACGTTCAAATGAGATTTTACTTGTTAAACCCACGTTTACAGTTTGCCTTTTAATAAAAAATATATAAGCTGGGCTATTAGGCTGTAAACATTTTGAGACATTAACTACTGCCAAAAGTGTACGTTTATAAATCGCCGTGGCAATCTTACCGATGAAGGAGAAGAGATCTGAATGATAGACTGGTTCTGATTTCTTGCTCTTTGTAGATTCTTCCGTGTAAAGAATTCTTGCTACGACTAGTCCAAAGTAAGCCCCAAATGTATGAATAAACATGGATTCTCCAACATCGACGGCCTATGACAGAAAAAAAGTAAATCAGCATGCACATGTAAACATGGGGAGGGCTGTAACTAATGTTGTGAGAACTTGTAGTCCGACCCCATTGCTACTATTTGAGCAATAAAATATGTTTAAAAAAAATGTAAACATGATAAAAAGGTCTGGATCAACCTTGATTCAACGTCTTGACGTTGAATCGATATAGGGATCAAACATGGTTTTTCATGCATTTTTAACGTTTGCCAGGTCCCGAGGGAGATGTTGACAACTGAGGCCGAAGGCCGAGGTATTCAACCGTCTTCCGAGAGACCTGACAAACTTAATGGATTGGAAAACAAATGTTTGACCGTTGTTATCGCATAAATTCAACGAAATATTCATCGAATGTTACGAAACAGTGCTTTTTAAGTATATTGCTCATAAAAACTTATCTTTGCAAACACTCTATGTGATATAGTCTAGTTGCTTAATTATTATTATTATAGTTATTTCAAACTAAATGATCCAATAAAAAGAAATGCAGTTCTGCTTTTAACTGATATCTGCCTCTTTTCTCAATGGGGGGCATCTTTCAACGGAAACAATTTGCTCTCAGCTAAATTTTAAGAGTAACTACACTTCAGGAACTGACTGAATCAGATCCCAAACCCAATTGTTTAGGTATTTTTCTTTCTTTAAGTAAGTATACAATCTTTATACAAAAGTCAGTAAAACTGTATCGCTTCGAAACAATGGCAAAAAAATAATGGTGTAATAATTCACCTTGAAAACATAAATTGTCAATATACACAGCGCTGGTTAACTATGTTTATACAAGGGCTGTTACAAAATGAAAAAGAGTTGTTTCGAAATGAAAAAGAGTCATAGCTACCAAACGACCTGTTGACAAGGTCGTTTGGTAACTATGACTCTTTTTCGTTTTGTAACAACATCTTTTCGTTTCGTAACATCCTTAGAAAACAAAGTTAACCATGTTTTATACATACGTGTAGATATTTATGACCAATGAAAGTGTTGAGCTGGGAAAAGAGTACTTCAATGATGGCCATGATAAGCAGTTGTAATGGACTGGTCTTCCCTAATACAGCTCCAAACGATATCAGAACAGTGGCAGCAGCGAAATCTCCTGATATCATCCTGCGAACGGCACCAAATTTATGTAATACAGTAAAAAGTCTAAATACTGGAACAGATAGTTCGGAGAAAGCAGTTTAGATCCAGATCTGACTGCTCTTTTGCCATTACATCTTTTTGTTTCGAAGTGCATTAGTGCATTGAAACGCAAAACCTTTCAATTCTTAGGACAAATAACATATTATTTTAGTATTTTTATGGCATGTATCAAGTTTGTGTATATCACGTATTATACTGGTACTTTAAGACAAAATAAAAAAAATGATGAGTGATATGCAGGCCAACATTACCCGTATCTTTATTTGCAAACTCATACTGCTCAGAACAATTATAGACTGGGAAATAAAATGCAAGCTAACAGCACCGGTATGTTTAAAATAAGATGCTGCATAAGAGATGAGTACTAAAATACAGACTGAAAACCCTAATTATACACAATGACAGAGCCATTTTACTCAGACACATACTCAAGTTTGGATGAATGATAGACAGGCTAATATAGACAACGACTGACTTTATTTTCAGAATGGGATACCTGTTTAAATGTAGTAATAACAATGTTAATTTTCCTAATGCTCAACACCGGCATTTCGGTACCACCATCTTCAATGTTGCCATACAGCGACTGTATGGTATTATGCCGTACAAGGTTATGTCAGGCCCGGATCCAGACCACCACGTACTGGTGGGGCTCTGGATAACTGGTGGGGCTGGGAGGTGCCAAGATGTGAGTTAAAAGGAGGGGGAGGGGGCGGGGGGCTTGAAAACGTATGACGTAATTAGGGATCTATCTGATGAGAATTTGTGATAATGTTTTTTTTTTCTTGAAATATATGTTGTGATATATCTTTAGAATCGCCTCGCCGAGGCGATTTTATTGACATATCACAATATATATTTTAATCTAACCACATGTATAAATTATCTCAAACTGTCATCGGATACTCCTTATTACCTGGACACGCCTACCAATCGCTCTCATGCGTAACCACGGTTCAGAACGCCAATCCATGAGAGGAGTTTCCGGTTTTGCAGGAGAGGAGCCAAAATCGTAAACAAATTTGACATCGGCACAAGGTTTGAGGTATTTTTTTCTCTAAAAACTATTTATGCAAAATATACAAATGCTATTTTGTCACATATAGATTGTTTCTTCGGCACATGAAAGGATTAGGCACATGGTCTTGCATTTTTCGAGATATACATTTAGTACGGCGGAGCATGTGTTCAAGGTCAGTCTCGGCGATATATACATGTAGGGAAAAGTCGCATTTTCTTGCTTGATTTTGAGTCTCTGACCTTGGCAGTCGCAAAGAAGTGAACAGAACTACTGTATGGGTGAATCCAAATGTTTGAAGTAAGCTTTCCATGATGGACAGTTTAGAATTTAGAAAATATACGCAAAAACTTGGCATCGTCAGCCCGGTTCCGCATGAGATATTAGAAAATATAAGGAATTTTAATCAAACACAAAAACAGCTTCTGAACAATAATTGGATCAAATCTTATATGAACTCTGTGATAAATCGTTATTATATACATTGCAGATGACTTTCTGGCTGTTTTTATTCCTTGTTTGTCTTTTAAGGCCTTTTGCAAACCCTCTTTCAAACCCTCTTGCATGCCTCAGAAACAGGCAAACGGGGGATAAAAACAGCCAGAAAGTCATCTGCAATGTATAAAATAATGATATATCTCAGAGGTCACGTTAGTTTTGATCCAATTATTGTTCAGAAGCTTTTTGTGTTTGATAAAAAATCCTTATATTTTCTATCATCTCATGCGGAACCGGGCTGACGATGCCAAGGTTTTGCGTATATTTTCTAAATTCTAAACTGTCCATCACGGAAAACTTAATTCCAACGTTTGGATTCACGTATAAAGTAGTTCTGTTCACTTCTTTACGACTGCCAAGGTCAGAGACTCAAAATCAGGCAAGAAAATGCGACTTTTCCCTACATGTATATATCGCCTAGACTGACCTTGAACACATGCTCCGCCGTACTAAATGCATATCTGGAATAATGCATGACCATGTGCCTAATCCTTTCATGTGCCAAAGAAACAATCTATATGTGACAAAATAGCATTCTTATATTTTGCATAAATAGTTTTCAGAGAAAATAAATACCTAAAACATTGTGCCGATGTCAAATTTGTTTACGATTTTGGCTCCTCTCCTGCAAAACCGGAAACTCCTCTCATGGATTGGCGTTCTGAACCGTGGTTTCGCATGAGAGCGATTGGTAGGCGTGCTGGAGGTCTACATAATATACACAACACAGAAACCCAGATTGCAGGACTGAAGCCCCAAAGCCCATCCTCTGTATCCGGGGCTGTATGTATGGCAAAATAATTGATGTCAGTATCCAACTGAATACCAATGTGTACCAGTGACAGACCCAACTTACTGATGGATATCCAGTTCAAATTTTGATTCTCCATCGTAGATAATCTGTATAACGATTCCACGGACAATGAAGGCCCACTGTATGACTAGCGAGGAGATAAACATGTTGACACCAAAAGACGTGTAGCCATATCGCTTCAGGAACGTCATTAGAAAGCCAAAGCCGACAAATATCATCACGTGCACATCTTGAAAGGCTGAAACGGGATGACGGGTAAAATGTACATGAATGGCGATGAATGAAAAGGGGACTTTAGCTGGATGCGCACACTATATATAGTCAACTCTCGATCTGTCGATCTGTCAAAGTCGAAGTTTATCTTATACTACTAATAACTCATCAAAGTAAATTTTCTGGTCCCAGAAAATTAATTTTTAGATACCAAAGGTGCTGAAATGTAAAAATGCACATCTGTACCAACCATATTTTTATATAAGAGGGTACTTTGAGATATCAGTGTTTGAGAAAACGAGAGGAAACTGTACTCAGTTTAAGCTGCGCATCAGCTTTAACCGATCAGAAATGTTATTGTTCACTGTTTAGATTCTTTAGGTTTGTACACAATGCATGTGAAGTGGAAAGACTCTGATCAGACTGCGCAGATTTGCAGTGATCTGAAGCTACATGTTCCCACATGCCAATATCGCATCTAAACCGGTTTATCGGATGTGATAATTGGCCAGCAAACATACAATGTTGAATGAACATTGAATCAACGTTGATTCAACGCCATATCCTTGAATCAACGATGATTCAGTGAAGATTTAACATTCTCTGCCCAGCGGGGCTGATCTAATCTTACTTAAGGTGTTATTTTATTAATTTTGTATCGTATGTGCATAATTATATTTATTCATCCTATACAGTCGAGTATAACCGGATCCTGATCCTAGCCTGTCCTTTATGGTCATTTATGTATAACGTTAAACAACTTCTGTGGCATGCTGTTCGTTGCCCTGAACCCACTCTTAACCCATTAATGATGAACAGATTTTTTACTACTTATGCAATGAATGAGTCAATTCATTTTTTAAGGGATTTCTGCTAAGCTTTAACTTTTTATTCTTTTTGTTTTAGAAATGTTTGACTTTAAGTTAATAGCGGAGCCCCTGATCAGACGCCGTGCTATGCGGCGTCTATCTGGGTCCACACTGTTTGCCTTTTCCCCATTTATGGGTTGCTAGGCATGAATGGGCTTAAAGAAAGAAGCTGTCCGTAGAGCAGCAAATTTGTTTGACTCTGATATTAGACCGTCGCCCCAATTTCAAAGAGAGACAAAAATGAAAATGGCAAAGTTGCTTGCCCTGACCGTGTTTCATTTCACCTGATGTACTGAAACTATTTACGACATGGACAATTACGCTTTCTTCGGTCTGTAATTTTTAAAAAAAATCAAAATTCACGAACTGAAATTCAATCTGCAAAATTTTGTGACAAACAGCTTATTCATTCTGAATTTTGATACATCTAGAATGCTCTTGTTACACTTTTCGGCACAAAACACAACTTATACGCTAAAAAGCATCTAGGTCTTTTGACAGGCAAAGTCTCCGCAAAAAAGCGCCTTATTTTATGGGCAACAAGCCAAGCATCACGCCAGCCGGGGTATCTGCGCAAATCCAAGTTCATACAAAGAATGATATGGATTCGAACGCTGTTCGTGCATCAAAAAAAAGTCACTGATCTGACATTTAGGTCGTGTAGGTTGATCTGAGTCATTTTGTAAGGTACATTATTTACAGCTCCTACATGACGCTGGAATAAGTAAGATGACCTGCAGGCTCACAAAGATTTTTAACACTGAATCAACATTGATTAAACGTTGTGGTCTCGATGGGTAGCAATGTAGAAAGCAAGTAATATATTTTTTCCGAATAATGTATTACGTGTGCTTGTACGATACGGACATCACGACCTCATGCATCATGTAAATCTATTTTTACAAATCTGAGTGTTTCTGGTCCAGTTTCACGTCACCTGTTAAATAACCATCGGTGGTTTAACCGCGAGTTATCCCATAGGCAAAAGAAATCTCGTTTAGAGATTAACCGAGATTCTAAAGCGACATGAAGCAGGACCTACTAAATCCGCTTATAATCAGAATTTCAAAAAGAAAGAAAAATACGTAGAAGAGCTGTTATAAGAAAAAGAATAACCGTGAAATGAAACATTGAATTTAATTATTTAAGAAAAATCCGGTTTTTAACCTTCGGCCTCGGTTGTCAACATCTCCCTCGGGACATGTCAAACGTTAATGCATGAAAATCCATGTTTGATCCCTATATTATTGCATAAAAAGCAGTGCCGAGAGGTATTAACAGCCGTGCATCAACAGGCGAAAAGCCGTGTTCAACGATGGTTTTCTCGCGCTGTTGAAACACGATGACAGAACTTTCGTTATGATTGTGCCGGGCCACTAAAAACCGCCATGCACCTTTGTCTCTCCCGTATTGGTCGAACGAAGTGCAAGAATTTGTCCGTTATGTACTATGAACGTCGTGGAAGACGAATATCACTTTCTTTTAGTTTGTCCTATGTATAGAGAAATCCGTAAAACTTATTTGCCTAGATTTTATTGTAGATGGCCGTCTAAAAACAAATTCATCAAGTTACTAAATGAAAATCAGGTTAGTGTTTTGAAAAAATTAGCTAAGTTTGTTAATATTGCAACCGAGAAACGTTTGTCGTTACTTAACGATGTTAATATGTAGTTCTTGGTCATTTAGTCTGTAAAAATTGTGTACATTTTGTGCGTCAATGTTTATAAGCTACTGTATTAAGGAAACTTAAATGAAATGTTTGTGAGTCTTATATATATCAATGTATATCTGTCATGCTCTTCTCGTACCGCCATTGAATGGTATTGTAGGGCGAGAAGCACTTTGTTGTTTCAGCCTGAATAAACCATTTGTAGTTGTTGTAGTTGTATTACAAAATTGGTGGTGCGCCTCTCCCCTTTCGGTTAATTAACAATATAATTGGTCGCGTGCTACCTATGTATTCTTGTGACGTCATCATACTTTGTACTCTTATTACGTCATTAAGTACTGACACGGATTTCAAAGCCATGTTGTCTTCATTCTCACGATGCGAATTGGAGAGAAAATAAGTGTTAAAGAAAACATGCATCCTAAGCTTTCAGCAATCAAGAACTGCAGGATGGTGCATGAATGGGCCAGGCATGTTCTGTATGGAAATTTTTGCTTTGATCAAGGTATCTGCTTTTTGTTGATGAATTTGCAACGACCATCTTGGACTCTTTCCATGAATACTGAGGTTGAATAGGATGATGGCAGCCATTTTGAACAGCTTGATGCTCTCGGGCCAGGAAGACGGATATTAAAAAAAAAACAGATGCACCGGCGCGTTGGCTATGAAACGGTGACAAAATATAGTGCCGTATTTTCGCAAATCTTAACGAATATTTCGTTGAATTTATGCAATAACAGCGATCAAACATTTTTTTCAATGCATTAAATGCATTAACGTTTGCCAGGTCTCTTGGGAGATGTTGAAAACCTCGGCCTTCGGCCTCGGTTGTCAACATCTCCCTCGGGACATGGCAAACGTTAAAGCATGAAAATACATGTTTGATCCCTATATTGATTCAATGCGAGTCATAGGTTGAATCAACAGTAACTCAACGCTGTTTCAACGTTGTGTGTCAGCTGAGATTGGTCTAAAGAGAGCCTTCAGAATACTAATGCACATATCTGCTTGCTTAGAGATGGGTCTACATTTTACCAATCAGATGTTTGATTTAAAAATATTCCATTATTTTTTTATGTTGTTAGTAAACAGTAAATACGTAGTAAGCGATCAAAATATACATAAAACTACAACATATCAAGTTTTTGAAACGGTTATGTGGTAATAAATTACGTTTTGTATAACTAAGGTGCTGTCAGTTCAGCATCAGGTTGCTTTCTTTTCAATGAATTACCGTAATGTCCCTTACTATTGGGACATGTGTGCCTGAGCAAACAGTGTAGACCCTGACCAGACTGCTCAAGGAGCAGTCTGATCAGAGTCTGCACTGTTCGCCATTGCACCGGCCGTCAACAATGTCGGAAAGTTTGGTCGACTATATAATGCAACTTCAAGGATAAATACATGTACTGGAGGTATGCCAATAATTCCAGTGATAATGGTACCTTCTTTTCAGTGAATTATAAATTTAGTTGCCCTCTGACATGTCAGCCTTGGTGCTAATCGTACACTTTATGAATAAAATTAGTTTCGTTGTGAGAATAAAATTAGTTTCGTTGAGAGGATAAAATTAGCTTCGTTGAGAGAATAAAATTAGTTTCGTTGATAGAAAACTTAGTGTAATTCATAATAATGCAAATTGAACATTTGCACCTGCAAAATCAGGTCTGAAAATACCGTGTTCTTTTTTTTTTTTTTTTTTTTTTGCGTTTTGTTACAATCTAAGAGCTATACTTATTAAACAGCACGTATGCAGGTTCTCTGGGCATGTGGGGTTCGGATATACTTTAGGCCATTAAAGACAGGCTTTCGTTAGGCCCAGCTCTTAATATGTGTTGGTACATTCCACGTTTTTTCCCCGTTTTTATTTCAAATTTGACTGTTCGAGAAAAGCTTTCGGAAACCGGGTCTATTCGAAAAGGAAAGAATCTGTTCTCAAAAAAGCAAATTCTTTCCTGTAAGAGCTGTGTCACATTGAAAAAGGAGGCTAAAAGGAAACAGCATAGTTTTCTCTGATTGTACCCGGATTACATGAAATATGTCTAAAAGTCGATTAGGCACTTATCCCTTCCAGTAAACAAGTTACCAATTTATGGCTAGTTAGCTACATTCGTTTTATCAGAATCAGAATTGTTCACTGGATAATCATTCATCAGGACCTGTTACCAGGGAAGCTATTTCCTGGCCCTTACTAGAGAAGTTAACTTAGTTACTGAATTCTCTGCACACTCAGCAGCAGAAATAACAGAATCTTCCAAATAAGGTCAAAAGTGTATGTCAAAGGTGGTCCAAGTTAAAAAGCGCTATTATACTAAAATGCGAAATTAAAAACTGGCTTGCTTTCACGATGTCTGCTACTGCATCTCCTCCATTTTCTGGTTACTGATAGTTTTCAGATACATATTCTAAGAAAAACAACTGAGGCATTTTACTCGTCTTGCACTAGCACTATAGAGCAAGTCTGCTTCAAATAAATCTGAACTAAAAGCTGCTTAGTTATACATTGTCAAAGATGCATCGACGCCAATACGATATTTTTGTTTGTTGGTTTCTATTTTTGTTTCGACATTGTGTGTTGGCTTCGAAGGAACAGAGTTCGACTTTTTTAAAACTAGTATTATGACTTGCCTATTTTGGCATTTGTTTATGTTACACCGGCTGAACTGAGTGTTTTCTGATGGTACACACCGAGGCTCATTTTATGTTACTGGCAATAATTCGGTAAGGTTTGTTGACGACAAGTATTGAGAACAAAACTTTGGAAAGACAAACTTTGTGATAAAACCAACTTTTGCCACTGAGCTTTCGTCTTTTAACCGGTACGACCAACAAACTCTCAAATTGCGACACTATTCATACAGTCTGGGCACAGCCGTGGCTGTCCAAATGTACGTAGCGGTTCTTAGACTGTGCAAGCTAAGCAGGCACACAACTTTGAAATGAGCCGCGACACGAGAAAACCAACAAAGTGGTTGTGCGCCCAGCCCAGATCCCCATCAGCCTGGGCATCCGACCAGTCTGACCAGAGTCTTTTCGAAGCGCTAAAAGGGTAGCTAAGGGTCTAAGCCAGCTCCATGCGGACAGTGAAGACTCTGATCAGACTGGGCGCACAACCACTTTGTTGGTTTTGTCGTGTCGCGGCTCAAATGTCATGACCGAGCAAAGTCGTTACCTTTCGCACATGCCCAAAAGACCTATGCTGTGCTTTTCAGCTCAAAACAGAATCCCGCTGGGTATCTGATAGAGACCGAAAACTGATATGCTGAGAGCGAAATGATACTTTTTTTTCTTCTTTGCACAATATATCTATTATGTATGCAACCTCCCGTGAATGAAGCGTGTAATGTTTTTCGCTTAGTTTTTTCCTCGACAATTGTTTTTTTCCGAATGGGAATTGTGAATAATCTCTCTCTCTCTCTCTCTCTCTCTCTCTCTCTCTCTCTCTCTCTCTCTCTTCTCTGTTTTGTTTTTGTAACTTGTGATGTGTTCGTTATAGACTTGAATTCGGACTCCACTGCTTTGTGCCCCGATTTCATATAAATTACTTAGAGGACAAAACGACTGAGACCACTATAGAATGTGCGAACAGCATAGATTACTCTGCGCAGTCTCAACTACATCTTCCCTGGTCCCGAGGTTATAAAACTTTTTTCATGCTCAACTCAGCTGAGCATGAAATTTTTTCTGCTCATAAATTTTAAAATGCCAACAATTGTTGGCATTTTAATTTTATGAGTAGAAAAAATAGCCTTCTTGGCTTATCTGAGCCTGAAAAATGCTGAATTTCTTAAATTTCATGCTCAGCTGAGTTGAGCATGAAACAAGTTTTATAACCTCGGGGCCTGGTCACATAAAAACTGTCTATTTATTGTTTTCGTTTGTTTTGTACAACCAAACTTCGAAGCTACATTCGAACTCAAATTTAACAAATATGACAAAAAAAGAACAAAACAGCATAGTAAATGATATGAAACAATAATACAAATACATGAAAAGGAGGATATAATACGAGATCTGTTAGCCTCCTCAAGTCACCTATATAGGTCAAAGCCCTAGCTATAATGACCTACTTGTCCTTAATTTCGGACTGTTGTTATAAAGAATAATCCCCCAGCCGTTGTTGTTCGTCTCAGCTGACCGCTACAATACCCTTCTTAAATCCTTTTCAATAATAACAGAAAATTGCGGTCATTACATGTATGCATCAACACCCAGTGAAAAAAATATACTTAAAATTTGTGCATGCGGGCGTGCGGCGTTCATCCGACCCTTCAGAGAGTATTGCAGTCTATATTAATCCGTTACCCAGAGAGAGATGACAGGAGCAGCCCTAGCTCGCATCTACTGCAAACCCAGCTGCCTCTAGCTTTACCTTAAGCCAATATTAATAGAACGCCTAAATATCGAACATTTCGTATTCCGCCTACATGTTCCATGACGGATAGCATAGTTCACCGATGTTTGCCCGTAGCGAAGACAAAGTTACTGTATTACCTGTGCCCGTGATCGAATGGTAATTGTGGGCAGCGTGGCTTGCAATGCACATAAAAACAGACGTGTATGTATCGTCAGTTGCACCCTTTTATGACTCTTTAGAGTATTTGAGCGGCGACACGACAAAACCAACAATGTGGTAGTGCGCCCAGCAAAGACTCAGATCAGCCTGGGCATCCGCCCAGTCTGATCAGAGCCTTTGCTGTCCGCATGTTGGTAGCTTAGAACCTTAGCTATCCTTTGAGCACTTAACGAAGAGTCAGGTCAAACTAGGCGGATGCCCAGGCTGATCTGAGTCTGCGCTGGGCGCACAACCACATTGTTGGTTTTCTCGTGTCGCGGCTCATTTGTCTCTTTTGCGTAGCCTCGTAAACTTAAGACGTTCTGCACTTCAAGCAGGCAACCCATCTTTAAAAAAACATAAAAAGACGCAGTCTAGGTGCATATATTTCTTTCTAAAATACAGGTCTGTGTGTACATGTACATGTATTATGGGATGTTGGCTCTCATGCCATTTGAACTTCAAACAGAACAAACTATTGGCTGTTATGGTCAATCAGTATACAGTCATATATATTCTCATCTTATCTTCTAAATGGCGGCCAACTCTTAAAGGAAAGCAATTGCTCTCCTTGAAGAGATTTTATAGCTGACCCTATTTCCGAAGGCTATGATGTTCAGAGAAGCAAATAGGAAAACATGGAGGTGTATCCACCAAAACTCTTACACTTCTCTAAAATGCATAGGTGGAGGAACTCGCTGACCCTTAATTGCACAGCCCGCACACATTGATTCGCTCTATTAGCAATGAGAATTTTGTCCAAGAATAATAAAAGGAAACATACACTAATGAGTAGCAGTTTAATTGTGTCAAATTCCCTTACTTTATTGTGAACTTGGCGTCATGCTGCGTTATATTATTGTAAGAAAGTAAACAACATCTGACCCGCGACACGACAAAAGCCTACATTGTGATATTGGCGCCCATCGAAGACTCAGATCAGCCTGGGTATTCGCCCACACTAATCATAGCTTTCGGTGTCGGCATGTAGGTAGTTTAGACCCTCTAAGCACACAACGAAGACTCTGATCAGACTGGGCGGATGCCCAGACTGATCTGAGTCTTCGCGTGGCGCACTTGTCACTTTGTTGGTTTTGTGTGTCGCTGCTCAGGTTAAGTCTCCTGACCTCACAGGGAAACCTACTAAGCCTCTTTTACTGTCAAAACTGAGCAACGTTTATGCGAAAATCTATATTCAGTCATATGCGAACGGCGCATGACCAAACCAACCTGCGAGATCAACGCATTGTGGCCAAGGTGTTCTGTTGATAATGGATCGGCCGGGCCGCGTAGCGCAATCGGTAGGACACCTGACTCGAATGGTCCTGGGTTCCAAACCCGGTCAGGCCACATACTTTCGTTTCTCCTTCCACTGATTCAAGAGGGTCAGTTGTCAGTTACTGGCGAAAGTATGTGCACTTAGTACTGGTTAATCGCTTAGGAGGTCTAAGCCTGCCCAGGAAGAGTGTGGTTAGGTTAACTGACCGTCCCGACATGACCATAGTTGTCTTAACCGTGGACGTTAAGCATCAAATCAAATAATACATCGGGCTTTGCATGCCCTGACCTGATGCGCATATGCTAGCATGCTCTTGTCGCATATGCTGCAACTTGGTCTGAAACTTAAAGCGGAGCTTATTTAACCTGTTTTGTGATCGGCTGTGCAAGTTTCATCCAGTGCAAAAACAAAACTGATTCAGAATATACATACTAAATAACAGAACGAAAGCTTTTTTAGACCAAAAAACTGCAAGGCAAGCCTACAGATTACAACTCAGTTCGAACTAGTTTGTGGAGTCCGTTTTAATATTTAGAAGAGTAAGAATTAAGTTGTTCCAACACACAGCTACGCAAAAGCGCATATATTGACGGCCAGGTTTAGGTACGACTGGGGCAAGGATGATACAGTGTAGTGTAGCTGGAAAAAACACGTTTCTCCACTATTTTCCAATCCATTAGTTACTGGCTAATGGATTGGTTACTGACTTCGGCTGGCGAAGCTTTGCTACACTCGTAGAAGGTGTTTTAGATTTTACCGGAATTTTACTGTCTGTAATCCCTGTTGCTAGATGAAAGCACGCTAGTCCTGTCTCATTTGACATCTCTTCCATATATACATGTAGAAGTGAACTGTGACAGGACTTTTTCTATATATAGACATTCTTGTTACTAATCATAGGCAAACCTTGTGAAGTACAATAGCAGACAATACCCATCATCTTAAACGATTATAACCTCATCAGTGAATCGTCCGACCCAAGGAAGATGAATGTCATGCTATTTTACGTCCTTTTCAGCTTCAACAGTATCACAGTTATATGTTTGTTGGGCTTCGTATCACAGTCATGTTTGTTGGGCTTTGTATCACAGTCATAATTATGTTTGTTGGGCTTTGTATCACAGTCATATGTTTTTGGGGCTTTGTATCACAGTCATATGTTTGTTGGGCTTTGGGCTTTGTATCACAGTCATATGTTTGTTGGGCTTGTAATCAAGCTTTTGTCACTGCAGCGTCAGCTGAAGAAGTAATGCTCTAAACGCGGCGTCTGGTGTTGGTCTGCACTGTTTGCCTATGTCCCATTTTGGGGACCCTAGGCATTAATGGATTAAGTGGGGTTTGTTTTTGTTTTTGTTGTTGTTGTTGTTATTGTTTTCTTTACAGAGATTTTTTTCCATACAAGTAGTCAAATACCGGTAGGTCAAAGGCACTTTCCATAGCCCTAAGTGTCAAAAGCGTTAATTAGGTATAAGATTACTAGAGAGAAGATTTTTCTTACAGTTAAATCGTTTAATCTCACCGCCAAATGATTGATGGTCAGGCTATAACAAAGACGGGTTTCATTCAAAAAACAAATCAGACACCGAGATTGTGTTTCCACCTTTGAAACGGCGTATAGATTTGATCTGTTTCCCCTTTTATATGTAATATTTAAGTCCAGTTAACCTGTACATATCATTAGCTCACCCAGTTGGAACATTCATAAACAGGAAAAATCTTTTTAAAAAAGATAATCGGTGCAGATTGAATGGAAGTGTGTTTTGTTGACTAAAGGTGAATAGCTGACAGTTACTTTCATGAACATGACTCAAGTAACCTATGTCGGTAGGCACCCGCAACTGTAATTTTGACACTGGGTAGCGACAATGACCTGTCTCAAGACTGAGCTGTCCAATATGGAATTCCAAAATGGACCACGGTCAATCTTGAAACTGACCTGATTCCAAATCAGTTACCATGTTTTAAACCAAAAGTAGAAATCGAAAGTAGATCCACACTGAAAACAAGAAAGTTTTGAATATCTGCGCCTGTTTTTGATAATATTTCCATTGTACATTTACAAACAAGAGAAACGTTTTGAATTAACATCTGTCAGAGTGCTAGTTTTTACGCAGTGCAGTACAACGGGAAAACCGAAGATTAAATATGCATTGACCTTTGATATTATTGGGTACATTTTAACATACGCGTTATTTGATCAATGAAATCTTGTGAAATGTGAAACAAAAGTGAAATAATTATACTCGGCTGCGCCGAGAAAAAAAAAGACAGACTCTCCTCTTCGAAATGAAGAGGAGACAGACAGGCTGAAATCGGAGCCAGGATTGTGCAACCATGGATTCGTTCAATTGAGCTACCTGGGGAACATCGTTATGAGATGTGAACAAAAAATAGTTGGAACATATTATTATGTCCGATGACATCTCGACACACGACAAAAAAATTTAGAAAGCCGGTTCGATTCTGTTGTATTACCATATTGCACCTGAACAAATTGTGTAGAACTCGATCAGACTATGTGTGTATCATTTCATTGAAATACGCAGTTTCACTGAAAACTTTTCACTAAAAGGTCATCATGTTAGTCATTTCATCATTCATCATTTCGTTTTTAAAATATTGGAAAATGTATTTGGACCATGACTTATATTATATGTCATACACTTTCAAAATTAATAGTAAAATACAATGTACAGGACGAAGGAGCCTTTTATTTCCTCCCTTGTGTTTACATTTACACGGCGCCCAACAGGCAACTGCTATTTTGTTGATAAAATTGGCATTTTTTAAACCTGTTTCCCTGTCTCTTCGTCAGTTATTCATAGTTATCAGTTCGCTATTTATGATTATCTACCGATGTATTATCAAAATGATTATATCATGATTTAAGAGGAGAAATTTGAAGAAGAGGCTGTATTAAACAGAAGGAGCGAAACATACTGGAAAGCTAGAGAATTAAGAAGAAGCAACGGAGGACTGGATAGGTATTCAGTCCGAGGAGATCGAAACTTGCCCGAACAAATACCATAGCCAGAGAGCATACCAGCTGATAAAGAATCTAATTTCAGAGAAACAGGGTAGGTCCACAGCTATCCAAGACAAGTCTGGGAAGTGTCTTACGGAAGAAAAAGAGATTCTCAGCAGATGGAAAGATAATTGTTCAGAACTATACAACCATAACAGATATGTTAACAATGCAGTTCTTGACTGCAATCAAGCCCCAGAAAAGTTCGATTGCAGTAGCAGCACTGAAAATGGAGAAGTCTGCAGGAGTTAATATACCAGCAGAATTTGTTCAAGCTGGCGGGGGGAACCATGACTGATGTTTTAACAGAGATCTACGATCTGAAAAACAGGAGAATGGCCTACTCCATGGACTCAGTTGCTGATTATAACACTCTCTAGAAAAGGCAAACTACCTCTGCCAGACCTACAAAACTATCAGCAACAGTCGTCATTCGAGCAAAGTCATGCTGAAAGTCATCTTGAACAGGCTTAAGCTGAATAGATAATCGCTGTAGAACAGGCTGGGTCCAAAGCCGGAATGAGCAACTCATAGCTGATTTTCAACCTCAGAAGAATCCTATGTGAAAACGTCCTCTAACATCAGCAAACTGTGTACCAAGTCTTCATTGATTTACAGGGTATGACATGCAACCTTGTGGGCCATCATGCGGAAGTGCAATATCAGTGCAAATCTAGTTCGCCTCAGTGAACGCCACAAGTGCAGTCCAGTTAGAAAAGTTGATTGGCAGCTCAGGAATATGGTTCAGAGCAACAGTTGGAGTTGGGCAAGGATGTCTTCTGTCACCTACCCTCTTCAACATTTTTCTCAAATGGATTTTACATGACTTAAAGGTTAGCATTGGCGACAGAACTGTTACAAATCTGAGGTTTGCCGATGCCATAGATACTCTAGCTGAGGAAAGAGCAGGAACTAGAAGCCCTAGCTGAAAGTCTCAACAAAAGTAAATAAATATGCAAATACCAGGAACTGAAACAATCAAAATCCAAATCCAGCCCTCAAACCATAGTTGGAAACAACTAAGATTACAAATAATCAAGATACAGAGAACATATGGCCAACCGAGTGAGCAGCTTGTTCCCAAAAGTTGGCCACTCAGCAACCCAAACCGAACCAAAGATAATAATAACATACATAAGGTAAAACATCACAGAAACTCTGACACAAAAACAGGCAACAGAGAACCACAACAGAACTACCGCCTTGGAACGGTCAGTAATGAATTACTGGGGGGCTTAAATCGATTTTACAGGCCCAACCTCACCCTCAGTTTCTGAAGTGGTACAAAACATTTAGTTGGTTGTTCGGTTCGCATGATAACCCTCTAACTCGTCAATGAATCATCACGGTAAACACATACTACGGGTCAATCAACTACTGCAACATTTCGTTGTTGGAGATATTCAGAAACGTTCCGTTATCTCAAAATGATAAAAAGACAAAGGATCAAAGTCATTTCTTCACAGACGGCGGCTCAGTTGATCGTTGTCACAAAATTTATTTATAACGGTACCTGTCAGCTACATTATAAACGATTTCCGTGGCGGTCACTTTGCTAGCTAGCGGTTCGCAGGGTTCAGCGAGGCACTGGTATAGAATGACGTCACAAATCTAGTAACCGCGACCTTAACTGAGCGGTTTTAATACAGTTATAATTGAATCAAAGAAATCAGTTTTTCGACAGAGTGTTTGATCTGACAGTTGACCGTAACAGATTTTCATTGCCTTTAGAAGTATGTTTGTTGCAGTGGATAATTGATGCGTAGTAATCAAATTTCAACACCATGAAGAAGCAAAGACGAGGACTCAACAGATACAACGGGCCGTCTGACAGGTGGAGATCCCTGGCCTGCCAAACAACCCCACTGGAAATCTGAAGCAAGGTATAAGATGAAGATGAGTGCAGAGAAGACCAAACTGATGACAAACATTGCCAAAGGCATCCAGAGTGAGATCATGCAAAAGGACCGAAGCTGGATATAGTAACAAGCTTCGAATACCTTGGGGCAGTAGTCTCAGATGATGGCTCAAAGCTGGAGGTTCTCAAATGGACTGAATAAGTCACTGCAGCTCTCACAAAGTTGAGGCCAATTTGGAGATATAGCAATACATGTATATCTCGTGAATGAAAGGTGAATGAAAGGTGAAATAAACGCTTTCCTATGTCATTTCCATATTTCTGTATGCCTGTGAGCCACAGACCTTGACAGCAGAGTTAGAGAAGAGAGCGCAGGCCTTTCAGACTGGAACATTTTGTACAAGGACCACATCACAAATGAGGTGGTTCGCAAAAAGATCTAAGCAGCCATAGGAGAATATGATTAACTTCTGACCATGGTCAAGAAACCGAAACTAAGGTGGTTGGGCCACGTCTCAAGGGCTACTGGTTTAGCAAAGACGGTTCTACAGGGCACAGTAAAACGAAAAAGAAGAATCGGTAGACATACGAAGAAGTGGGAAGACAATATTAAAAAGTGGACTTGGATGGACTTTGCTACCTCAACTAGGGCAGCTAAAAACAGAAAAAAGGTGAAAAGATATTGTGAATTCATCTGTGGTGCCCCAACGACCTTGCACGGTTATGGGAGAGAATAGAATAGAATAGAAAGAACCCATTTATGCCCAGTGGACTCTTCTATACTTATAGATTTGACTAGTCCATTCGTCATATTAGGAGTGTATGTATTTTTGTCAGTTTATAGAAACCGCTTTAAATTTAAATAGTGCAGGCCCTGATCAGACGCCGCGTTCTGCGGCGTCTGATCTGGGTCTGCGCTATTTGCTTATGTCATTTTATGTGAGGCTAGGCATTTGTGGGCTAAAGCAGGTCGATGTTTACAAAAAAGCGACCATTTAAACTTCTCAGATGTCATTTTAATTGTCTGACCAAATTTCTGTTCCAACCTGTGTAGGTTGCTCAAGTATACTATTTGCATAAAGAATCTCTACACTAAGATTAATTGCAACTGGAATCAGTATGACTTTTGGTCGACTTTTATGTACATGTATAGACCCAAGTCGCCTAAGAATTGGGACGGCCTATCATTGCCCCGGGACGCTTTGACTTGTACATTTGCAACATTAATGTACATGCACGATGTATGAATAACGATGTAACAATGTAGATTCTGATCAAACATCAAGTCAAGTGGAAAGAACTCTGGTCGAAACTGCAATCTCTGCAACATGCAATTTCATTACTGGCCGTCCCAAAGCGGCACTTCTGTTTTGGCTCTTCTTGATTGTTTTATGTGTAGTAAGTTGCTATGTCTGTTATTGATATATTGTTTGTG
This sequence comes from Ctena decussata, assembly GCA_963989385.1. NCBI lineage: Eukaryota > Metazoa > Mollusca > Bivalvia > Lucinida > Lucinidae > Ctena > Ctena decussata. The sequence goes on along the minus strand of OZ022504.1, from coordinate 37,568,453 downwards.
ATGTTAAGGCTAGCCCGGTGATGGGGAAATTGCTGTTCACATGGCTGCCGCTGGTGATGTCTTTAGTGGTGACTAATTTTTTGTTGTCTTTTTCCCAAATGGGATCTAGGATTTACTTATGTTAGTTCCTGAGAATATTACTACTTGCTTTAACAAGGTTGGACTTAACGTAGTCATGCCTACCATCCCATAAAAAGGACAAAGGCAAATACTGCAGACCCCGATCAGACGCCTTATCGTGATCTACGCTATTCGCATAAAATGTACAGCAAATTAAATAAAAGTGACAAAAGACAACAGAAACACCTAAAATGAGGAATAGGCTCATCCAATTTTTTAGGCTAGAAGAGCCAGTCCATATAAAAGGATTAAATCCCAAGTATATCTCTCATCGGTATAATATAAGCATTTGTCGTTATAAACAGCTGCTGGTTTGAATGGTAGTAAACACACCGGTAGGCGGCAATCGAAAACGCTAATGAATGCAGTCGACGAACGCGGCTCAAAAAACATTAGAAACAGCGTTTTCAATTGCAAATTGTCGCCAATTCCGCCAACATGCAATTGAAAACGCTGTTTCTAACGGGTTTTGATCCGCGTATTGTTAAGAGCGTTTTCGATTGCCGCCTTCCCGGTGTGGTAAACAATATTTCAGAGAGGGGCCATGGTCGAGTGGTTCGAGACGCTCGGTTATGGTGCAGAAAGTCGCTGGAAGGGCATGAGATCGCGCCCGGGTTTCGCCATCCGACGACTTGAAAACTCTGTCAGCCCAGCAGTAATTGGGTATTTGCTTCGAATCAGGGAAGGATAAGGCAGCGAAAGGAGAGGGATGGGCTCCGCCTTTCATATGCTGTGCTCAAGACACAGTGGGCCTCTAATCCCCACTGCCCTACGGCTGCTAGGCTATGGGAAACAATATTTCAGTCACACTGAGACGTTGTCTCCGAATTTCTAGGACTTTAACCCGACATGAGATAAATGACACTCAGTACCTTCTACAGCTATCAGCAGCTTTGTCGCAGAGACTCCAGGCAGCCTATTTATTTCGCGGGCCGCCACGATGGGCTGGGGCCATGAGATCCGTCGACTTGCAGATTGAATTTTTCCACACATTGAAGTTTTTTCCACACATTTGAGCCGCGACACAAGAAAACCAACAAAGTGGTTGTTCGCCGAGCACAGACTCAGATTAGCCTGGACATCCACCCAATGTGATCACACTCTTCGCTAAGCGCTTAAAGGGTAGCTAAGGGTCTGAGCTACCTCCAGGCGGACAGCGAAGACTCTGATCAGACTGGGCGGATGCCTAGGCTGATCTGAGTCTGCGCTGGGCGCACAACCACTTTGTTGGTTTTGTCGTGTAGCAGCTCATTTAAGTTTATGATATCGAGAGAACGTCATTATGATTGTCAATCAAAAGGAACTAGGTATTTTTCAACACTGAGAGAAAAACCAAGACTGTTTTGTTTTAGCATGCCAATCATGGTAGTTTGCAATGATGAAATATAGTGATTTTAAAATCTTAAAACATAAAATAAAATATCACAATGAATTTACATCCCTGGTGAGGAATAGGGCCTTAAACTACATGTAGTGACCAATAGTGTATCAGCTCAACCGGTGAGTTTTACGCCATGATAGTAACTGTTGATAGACAGAGACAATATATTGCTGATATATCAAAGAAGCCAAAACATTTTTAGTCTCTGAAAATACAGATGTAATGATTACATTGCGAGATGTTCATTGCATTACAACATATAAATTTTGCATTCTAATTCACTGTTTAGCTACATTCTGCTTTGTCACCAAGCCATTTGATATAATATTTAGCTGTATCAGGTGACATAGTATCGATGTTGAAAAAATGGCTTTTATTTCATTTGATTCGGCAGTCAGTGAATTGTCACTGTGGCGCCACTTCGTAAAAGGACTGACAAAATCATGATGCAATTTCTACAGTTATAAAACTTGTTTCATGGCCGAATAATTTGCTTGTTGACAGTGGATGCTGCGGTGATGTTAACAGCAATAAGCAAAAGATCCTATGTTTATTTTTTCCAAGTCAGGCAAATCTTCAGTATTCATCAGGTCATTATATGAAGTCCGCATAACCAGCAGTTTTATCAATCATCTTCAAAACAAGAATCTGCGTCCAAGTCTAACTCGACGTACACAATTCAAGTCCTCTCCACTCATGATCTAATTCATTCCATTCCATTTTGGAACAATTATTTATACATATATTATATTGTTGTTGTGTTGTTGTTGTTGTTGTGTTATTGTTTAACGTCCACGGTAAACAACTATGGTCATGTCGGGACGGTCATTTATAACCTTACCACACTATTCCTGGACAGGCTTAGACCTCCTAGGCGGTTAACCAGTACTAAGTGCGCTTACCTTCACCAGTAACTGACTTCTTGAATCAGCGGAAGGGGAAATGACAGTAAGTGGCCGGACTGGGTATCGAACCCAGGACCTCTGGCTTATAAGTCAGGCCCCCTACCGACTCCGCTACGCGGCCCGGCGGATCGTTTTGTTGTGGAAAGTTTTATTTTGAACGTTGCTGCGTTATAAACAAAACAGAGCAGCCTTGACAAGTACACCTATGAACTCTCAAGGTATCGTATGGAAAATTAGGTAATATTTGTATACATATTTATGCATAAATTACGCATAAAATATGCAGTCATTATTCACACAATTGCAGTATCATCACCTCCCGACAGGTGTCAAATCGGCTGCTGAGATGAGTGTATGATAACTTGTAAACACTCTTTATGGTGCTCTTCAAACCGGTACTTGTGAGCCGTTGTTCAGATCCCTAGTAACGTTCTTTGATTTATTCGTAGATAAGGTCGACGTAACATAGCTATTGCGCTTTGCAATGCAACGGCTGTTAATGTTAGCTTCTCATTAACGTGCTTTTTTGCAATTTACTGAACCTGATATTGTTATGTGTGCCTTTATGTTCGATGCAAACGTGCTATTTTCAGTATACCTGTATTTTAGATGCGGGAAAATCGGTACTTTTTTACATATCTGTATATAGGTGAAAGTACATCTTCGGGTATACCTGTAACATACTCTCAAAAGAATTAAAAACTCTTCACCGAAATTTCGAGAATTAGAGCTGTTATAATAAAACTAGGACGATAGTTTTATATATGATCATGACTTCCATTTAACTTTTCTTTTATCAAGACATTCTACGTCTCGTTTATGACGTCCCATATGGCTTCGTTTTATAATGAGGTTATGACTGTTACTGCACACTTTTCCAGTGTAAAAGCTCCTACGAAATTTAATGCGCCGGATGAGTTACATTTCAAAAAAATAGACATTATGGATCCAGCCTTGATAATGTATTGACCATAGTGTTTTTCTTAGATTTGCCTCGCCATCTTTGCAGAAACTTTAATTTCTACATGTAATTTCCAGATGGAAACAGAACCGCGGGCTTACCAGCCGTGGTTACCACGATAAACGTAAACAGAATTATTAATTTACTAGTGTTCGATAATGATGGTGAGTTCCTTGATGCATAGGCCTTCACCGACCAAACACTGACCCTCTGAGAAGGGGCTTCACCCGACAAAACACTGACCCTATCAATAATATGCCTCAACTAGTCAACGATCGTTTTCCTACCCATTATGCCTATATTTCAAATAAGTGACATGTCAGCGGTTCATCATGGTGACCTATGGGGTGTATTTGAATGAGAAACAGATCAAGTTATGCATACTTTTAAAAGAGGGAAACTCTATCCCAGTATCTGATATGTTTTAAATGAAAAACTTTTTTGCCTATAATTACCATCAATCACCAACCATGATAGCGGGATGCTAAGCTTTCTAATCTGACTGACCGAATTAAAAACTTTGACTATCCACACTACAGATGGCCTTTCTGACAAAACAATGGTCTTGTCCAAAGGTGTTAGATGCAAGTATTGAAACAGTAAAAATGAGCCGCGACACGACAAAACCAACAATGTGGTTGTGCGCCATGCACTGACTCAGATCATCCTGGGTATCAGCACAGTCCAATCAGATTCTTTGCTAAGCGCTTAAAGGGTAGCTAAGGGTCTAAGCTACCTCCATGCGGACAGCGAAGACTCTGATCAGACTGGGCGGATGCCCAGGCTGATCTGAGTCTGCGATGGGCGCACAACCACATTGTTGGTTTTGTCGTGTCGCGGCTCACATGTAGAACTGAGCAGACTGTCCACTCCCAGATGGGACTGGCCATGATCTATATTAATAGGCATTACATTACAACTGCATTGTAAAACCAGATTGTTCCATTTTCAGGCCAATTAAGGTAGCTATTTAAGGTCATCCCATCTCCTCTGTTTTTTTTTTTTTTTTTTTTTTTTTTTGTGCTTTAGATTTTAAGGTAGTAACTGAACCATTTTAACAACTAAGGCTCCAAGTTGTCAACCAGAAAGCGACTTCGCCCTACCGAAAGAAGAAATCCCATTATTTGGCAAAATTGCAACGTACAAGCCATTCTCTGGTAGACTGTTCCACTGTGCTGGTATCTATATTTCTGCTTATGTACTGTGTGTGAGCGATAGCAGACCTGACGCATGCATTTCTCCGGTAAAAATATAACGTGCATCAGTAAAAAGTCCCGGTTTTGTGTTTGCTCAACAGTTAACTCGAAAACAGTGACTATTTTTGAAAGAATGTTTGCTAGTTCACCACTTGTACTATATGTGCATACAGTTCAACATATGTTCATTAAAAGTTATGCCAAAAGTGATTTACACCACCTGAATAGAAACGTGGTTTTTAAAGTGTATGTTTCTGGAGAAAAACATGCGCGCATGCTGGGTATGTCAAATGCAGCTCGTATAAATTTGTTTTAGGATAGCTTTTTCACGAAATTGCCTATCAAATTACATAATTGAGCCGCGACACGACAAAACCAACAATGTGGTTGTGCGCCCAGCGCAGACTCAGATCAGCCTGGGCATCCGCCCAGTCTGATTAGAGTCTTCGCTGTCCGCACGAAGGTAGCTTAGACCCTTAGCTACCCCTTAAGCGCTTAGCGTAGAGTCTGATCAGACTGGGCGGATGGCCAGGCTGATCTGAGTCTGCGCTGGGCGCAAAACCACATTGTTGGTTTTGTCGTGTCGCGGCTCACATCACAACAAGTACTTAAGTAACCCACCAGCAAGTATGAAATAACACTTTTGACAGGGTAATCATTTTGCTATTAGGTATTTGGCTACCAATATTATAAAATAAGACTTTGAGCCACATCATGTGATTTCCAACAGTGTGGCATTGGTGACAAGCAAAGGCTTTGATCAGACTGCACTTAAGTGCTTAAGTGCAGTCTGATCAGAGCCTTTGCTTGTCACATCAGTATTCTATGGAAGTGGTGAAAGCCATAGAGTCAACGATGAGGTGTCTGCCTTCGTTGAGTAAATACATGTAAAAGGATAACCTGAATATCACATGACAAAATTGCCACATTGTTGACAGTCACATGATGTGGCTGATTTATATCATTTAAACATGTGGGTCTGTGGAAAGTACACGAAGAAACAGACTATACCCTGAATATTTGGACAGCATTATCTTGACAAAGAGTAAACCGTTAAAAGCTTTAAGTTGAAACAGCAAAAATAATTCGTGACATTGTCCTAAAAATGGACCAGTTTGATTTTACAGCAGAGTAATTCGTCCAAAAGAAGCAGCTGGAATGCAAACAGCGTAAGTTCTGATCAAACCGTTTCATTAGGAGTAGTCAGACCTGGGTGTGTACTGTGAGAGCAAGTCGAGCTGTCCCAAGATTTAGAATTATTACAGAAGTCTCTGACTGGCTATAAGGTCTCCTTTTGGTATTGGCCTTAGTTTGCTTGGCTTGCAGTATATGCCATTATGACAATATTTGTTTCTCACTCTGTCTGACTCTAGAGGTAGGTCGTAACGACATATATTATAAAGTATATTGCGATTTCATTTGTAATACTATACATTTATACTGCATTTTTCTTTGAAATAGAATACAAGTATATTGCCTGTCTACAAATTGGTACAAATAATAGTTTAGCCATAAACCCTAAGTTTGCCAGTGAAAAAAAGAAAAGAACGAAGCTGTTTTGAAAGTAGGCTCTTTGGAAGCACGGACTACACAAAAAATGGTTTAACTGAGCCTGTATTAAAATGTGTTACATTGATCACGCCCTCTAGCGCCCCTTTTAAGTGGTACTCTAACTAGCTTCACTACCTTATTTATTCGGTATAAGACGGAAGATTTTCCCTTCCAAAACATTTTCAAAAAATCTAGGTCTGTCTTGAACAAAACAATCTAAAAATTCTAAACCCATCTTTCTATATAAAAACTGCTAAGAATTGTGAGGCATGAAAGACCCTGTGCTTCACGATTCTTAGCATGAAGCAGTTTTTCTATAGAAAAAAACTGCTTCGTGCTAAGAATCATGAAGCTCGTAACGCCAAGTGAGAGCAATACCTATGGTGGATCTAAAGTTGACAGACTGCAGCACATGTCTTTTTTTTAGTTCCATTTTTTCAAAGCTTGGTATCTGTCCAGTCTGTCCAAGGCCTTCGCTGTACATAGTAGGCTACACGTAGTTCATTTTCAAAAAGGTCCAAATGGACAAAGGCCCTAATTAATGGCACAATGGTCTCGCTAACACCATTGGTTGATTGATGTTCTAATGGTTTAATTGCTCTCTGAAAAGTATTTGATTCATATGGAGCCGTCTCTTATCGAGGAGGAGAGATGGAAGAACGATAGAACAGGAAAATAAGAATAACTATAAAACCAGCATCTACTACAAGTACAGCCGGCCTTTACTAAACGGGTTGACGCGAATGCCGAATATTTCATGGCACCGTTTGGCCCACCCCACATTCTTATAATAGGTCGAGTTCGTGCGTGGTTCGCATGAAATAGTCATTTTCTTCTCACGTCATGTTTGGGTACACCACAGTGTTTTACCACATTGTTTTTTTTTTTTTTTTTTTTTTTTTTTTTGGGGGGGGGGGGGTTAAGGTTTGAGGCTGGTGTGTCATTTTCGAGATTTCCTTTTTGCTTCCCTGGATAATAAAACTCGTCCAAAAAGTTATTTTGCACTATACTTGTTGTTCCTATGTTATAAATCTGATTTTTTTTTGCATGTAGCCCATACACAGTGCTACAAAGAAAAATGGATAACAGGATGGTTAAGGGATAGTTTTCCATATTTCTACGTGAAAACACATTTTGTGACACCTCATTACAGCCGCCCAAATGAGGGGTTATTTACGGTTTGATAGATGTCCACCTCCAGCTGTTTCGAACCGAGGCCGCTAAATCAGCAGGCCAGTGCTTAACCTACTGATCTTCCAAGGCTCCCGCAAAATGTTCATGAATCACCAGATTGATATATATGTATATTATCCCTCAGCAGTTCTCCTACCAATTTTAACAGCTGCAAATCAAATAGGAAACAATAAACTGTTGTGCATTAGTAAAGAGATCACCCTCTATCCGCCACCAACCATACTCGCAAGCCAAAATCCCTACTAACGCACAGGCACGCGCACACATGCAAATGAAAAATGACAGTTTTCGTCATGCGAAGTCAGCAATGCACTGACCGAAATAACAGCTCCAGATAAGTATGGGTTCTGAGGGAAATTCTGAGGTATTTCTTTTTTCTTATATCTCAACGAAAACATCAGTTGTGAGGTTCCATTGCATACAGCCTTTCATTGTAATCTTCCAGTCGTCCTGGTATGACTGAAACATTGTCAAAAGGACGTAAAATTGTGTCTTCCATCCATTCATTCCTCGTCATTATGCAATACTCATTTCGTCTAGAACTAGCTGACTGAAAAATGTCTGAATCATGCTTTGAATGTCACCCCACTCTAGTTAGTAAGTCAATACCATCGTCTTATCTTACAGTGTGCTCCAAAGTCCATTGGACATGGATACGTCAGCCGCATCGTGACAAAAATCTGGACACAACATGCGAGGTATGCGAAGTATGCGAAGTACACGTGGTCCGAGCGCGCATGCTTAAGACATGCTTTCCCTACCAGACACCCCCTAAACCCTTTGATAGCTGTTTTATGGTCCTCTTATGTCATTACCTACATTGTCATTACCTATGTACGTGAGAGGGGATACTCCTTTGATGAAATGGCTGTGTCACTGGCTTGTTACATAACAGGATCATGGCACCCAATAAAGAATATTTGTTGTTGTTTTTTTACATTCAATTCTCTAGGCAGCTGACTTTTCAGACAAAGACGAAGGATACTACTGATTCCCTATAACACAATTGCTCACGTGAGCAATATCAGCTCGTGCAGGGCTGGAGTTTGAAAACTCCAGCCCTGTTCGAGCTGATTTTGCTCATTGTGGTCATTGATATGGCTTATAACATTATATACTTTGTAGACTTTGAGCTCTAGCATGTCTAGTGTAACCTACTTGTCTGCATATTTGCGTCAAGGTGACATTGTAACTGAACGCTGACCAACAAAACGTACACACGCGCGACCATCCATTTGAAAAATGGGGTCGATTATTTGAACTGTGTGCCCAGTCGTTTTGGCGTACCAATGTTAGGTATGAATTCATAGATTGGTCAACGACTGGTGGATAGAAGCCGGCTTATGACCGACCTTTCAGCCACATCAAGACGATTTCTTTTAAGCCGAATCTAGATTTTTGAGATCATTTCAGGGGGCATATTGCTGCTGGGTTGTAGTCCGAGGGTCCGTCTGTCCATCTGTTCGTTACACATACCATATCTTAAAAAAACGCGCTTACTAGTGTTTTGATATTTCACATAATATGCATTCGTCATCAAAAAGTAGCTGACCGATTTTTTTTGTTTTGTTTTGTTTTGTTTTTTCTTGTCCGAGTTATCTCCCTTTGTGGAGTTATGTGCCTTTGGGAAAATCATACTGAAATCTTGAGATATCTCAAAAAAGTATTTTAGCTAGGGACTGGATCAGCTAAGGTCTGATCTGAGACTTCGCGGTGCGCTGAAAGGGTGGCTGAGGGCCTAAGCTAACTCCATGCGGCCAGCGAAGACGCTGATCAGACTGGGTGGATGCCCAGGCTGATCTGAGTCTTCGGTGGGCGCACATGCCATTTTGTTGGTTTTGACGTGTCGGGGCTCAGATGTTATCGTGTTAACTTTACTACCCGACGGTGTTGTTTTTTCTCATCTCTAGAATATCCAAAATATCTAAGTCAGTCTTTTGAAACTTCTTCTTTGAGATGGCCTCAACTTCCCCGAAATTTTTGGTTTTTGTTTTTTTGTTTTTTGTTTGTTTGTTTGTTGTTTTTTTTGTGTGTGTGTGGGGGGGGGGGGGGGGGTGTAAAAACCTTGCAGCGATACCTAACGTAAAAAGTTGTATTTTATCACACTGGCAGAGCAAAGGAGCCTTTTTATATTACCCTTTTAAGAGAGCATGAATTTTGGCATAAAATATCTCGTGTATTATAAATACAAAGGTCTACACCAGTGCGCCTATATGTTTGATATAACAAGAGCAGGCTCCTTTTCAGGTTTATGCATCATATACATATATGAGCCGCGACACGACAAAACCAACAAAGTGGCATGTGCACCTAGCGAAAACTCAGATCAGCCTGGGCATCTGCCCAGTCTGATCAGAGTCTTCGGTGTACGCGCTGAGCTAGCTTAAACCTTTAGCTACCCTTTAAAGGGACAGCGAAGACTGATCAGATTGGCCGGCTGCCCAGGCTGATCTGAGTCTACGCTGAGCGCACATGCCACTTTGTTCGTTTTCTCGTGTCGCGGCTCAAGTATACATAATCTGACTGACACTAATGCAGCCGATCAAGTATAGTAAGGGGATATGGCTTCGCACACTTTAGGACTTTTGTACCTCCTCCTTTTTTTCGTATTTTGTATCGTTCTTGATCCGAGTATTGGCATCTAAATGCACGTGGCTCACTGCACACAAAAATGATGCCAAAACACTTCATTCATCAATCGTGAAACATTTGCGACACATCAAAATATTCAAACACTTGATGACATAATCAGATATCATAGTTCGGGAGGTGTGCGAAGCCATGTTCCCTTGTTCATTCTATTTTCCAACCACACAACTGACAAGCAACAAATCATCTGTATCACAATAATCTGCGCTCGGTGCACTAACGTTAGCCTTTCTCGAATCTGAGAATCGCAGCTGCTAATGCCGAAAATAGTAGGAAATCAGCCAAGTGTTGTTTCAATTTCATAAGCGCAAAACCAGAAAGTGCGTAAAATGTTGACCAAAAGCAAACATAAGAATAACAGCAACAACGTCTCGCCACGAAGAATCAGCTAAATATAATATAAGCAAATTTAGAATGTCTTTTTACTACGTTGCCTAGAAAGAAGGCCCTATACCCCCACTGTTTCTGTTGGGAATAATCTAAATCCCAAAGAGTCCAAAAAGGTTGACAAAGCGGGCACATATTGTTAAAACATTTCTATCAAAGTCGAGTCAACGTCGTGAAGCAAGAGCACCAGATAAAATGGGGTGACAGGTATAATTCAGATAAAAGTTTTGTTTTGTTGGGGGGGGGGGGGGGGGGGGTTCAATGAAATTATACGTTGACTTCTCATTAAAGCCGTCTCGACGAGACGGTTCTAATGAGTGGTCACAACGTATGTTTTCACGAAAAAAATAAGAAAATTATCCCTGATATTACTATTAGTTTTTTTTTACCTGGAGTTCTGGCGTCAGAACATTGACTGAACATTGAAATTACGTTCCTTCAATGGCATTTGCCTGCAGAACGGAAACTCTGAGAAGACGATAAACGCTTACCTGGATAGAACTGATTTAAATCAGAGTTAGGATCCGGAATAATGCCAGTGTCCTCTTTTTCCTCCATACTCCTCTTTGGATCCGCGACTTTGGCATAGTCTCCCAAAAATGCATATAGCAAGATAAACACAACTTGTATTATCATACATACTGTTCCAAACTTAAATCTCTTCGCCCGAATCATGTCTGAACAATCTGTACTACCCATATAAAATATTAAGTATCTTCCGTTTATAAAATGTTTCTTCTGTATGAATGAGTTTTAGTCTTTAGCCCAAATATTTTCCTTTTTCGAATCTGAAGACTTCTGCTAAACAGAAAAACGTAATTTGCCCTCAATACCGATCGATGCCAAGTATCCTATGTTTTATAGGAGTACGTTTCTTACCCAGCTCTGGTGGAATTTCATGGCAAACAGTGCAGACCCTGGTCAGACTGCTCATTTATGAGCAGTCTGATCGGGGTCTACTCTGTCAGATTAGGCTTTGAAGGTGATTACGGTAGGTAGATAGTCTCCAGACTGCACTGTTTGAAAGGGGATTACTAACAGCGGTGCCCGGAGTATTATACTTTGCCGTGTCCTTCACCGCTAAGGCGTACTAATATTGACGAATCGAATTTAAGGGTGTGTATGATATTAACGAATGAGAAATAGAACTTTGAAAACGATACTTAAAATTTATGCGGGTATCTACTTTTTTGTTAATTGTAAAGAAGCTCAGTTTCAATAAGCAGTTCAGTTTTTCGAGCGCTATTATCAGATCCCAAAGTGGGTACATGTATTCTGGAATACCGGTATACAAGTTTAAACTCCGAGAAATTGCAAATCCGATAAACAAAAGAGAGCAGTAGCATGAGTTGCTTGTAAGATTTGCAGGTTTACGCTAGGTTAAAATGCGAGTTTTTTTTTTTTTTTTTTTTTTTTTTTCTTTTATTTTCATATATTCTTATAGCTCCGATAATGTGCTAAAATCATGAAAAATATTTTGAAAAGTTTCCTTGATAAATAAATGAGTAAAAGTAATTTTAAAAAACTGTCCCTGTATTACGGTAAATGATACTGATTTGTTCCAATATTTCAGGAACATTAGAACTAATATATCTGAGGACCTTGCTTCATCAAGGGCTTTCTTCAGAATTTATTTTTCTTCACCAAAGCTGACTAAATGGATGGATGACTGGCAATTTTACGTCCTTTTCAATAATATTTCAGTCATATCAGGACGATGGAAGGGTGATAATGAAAGGTTGTTGCAACGGAACCCTGTTTTCGATTGAGAAGATTTCGTCTCGAGCGGGATTCGAACACGGGACCGCTAGATCAGCAGGCCATCGCTTAACCTACCGAGCTACAGGGGTTCCACTGCAGCTGGCGTTGTGTCGTTTAGCAAAATTAAAAGTCTCCCCGAATATCATCATAGCTTACATTATTATATTTTCTTGTCCTTTCGGATCTTGGATTCATTCTGAGTCAGTCTGAAAATAGAGTTCAACCGGAGCTAAGTGGCGTCGGCGGTGTTGCAACACCACATTACTCTACATGAACAGACTAAATTCATGAAACCGCTTCTGCTATTTTCATTTCAAGAGGATATTTTATCAGAATTTATAATTTGAGCCGCGACACGAGAAAACCAACAAAGTGGTTGTGCGCCCAGCGCAGACTCAGATCTGTCTGGACATCTGCCCAGCCTGATCAGACTTAACTAAACGCTTAAAGGGTAGCTAAGGGTCTAAGCTTCCTCCATGCGGACAGCGAAGACTCTGATCAGTCTGGGCGGATGTCCAGTCTGATCTGAGTCTGCGCAGGGCGCACAACCACTTTGTTGGTTCCTCATGTTGCGGTTCATATGGTAACTGTACGGGGTTTTTTTTAATGCAGCTTATGAACGTGACCTAGTCACAAATTCTATTCAGGGTATGTAATTTCATCGTTCATGTATCTTTAGTTATAAACGGCATCATATAACAAAAGCTTGCACATTTTTAACTATTCTTTTAAATCATCGAATGATCAAAAATTGTGCGTGTAGATGAATGATGACTGTGAGAATTTTTATACACGAACTCAGTTTATTGGGGCATAAATGAGGGCTTGCGTCACGTAAATATGATCGGATTAATGACTGAAAACTTAAGAAGAGAATTATTAACTTTCAAAAATTTTACATGTAGCGGGTGCAAAATTATTAACTTTTAAATTTTTTACATGTAACCTAATATACAATATACCAAAATAATTTTTGTGTGTGTGTGTGTGTGTGTGTGTGTGTGTGTGTGTGTGTGTGTGTGTGTGTGTGTGTGTGTGGAGGGGGGCAGGGGGTTTGTCCAGTTCTCAGGCGTATGTATATATGCATTCGTTTTGGAAAATCAAATATTATTACTGAATGAACATATGACCTGTTCATTATTTGAAATAATAGACAATTGGAATAAAATGTACCATCTTAAAACAGAGATTATAACATAGAGGGGTTCGTCAAGTTCTCAGACACATGTATAATATACATATAATTTATATTCATTTGCTTCAGACGATCAAAAATTATGACAATGAATATATGACCTGATTATTATTTTTGAATAACTGACAAATGGAATAAAATGTACCACCTTAAAACAAAGATCGTGACCTGTTTTAATTGTAAACAGAGCCATGTCATTAGAAAACATCCAACTTGCCAAACAAGCATGCGTGTATGCACATGCACACCTTGTCAGGGCTCGCGCAGTTTGCACCGAGGGCGATTCTAAAAAACGGACCTCCGCACACACAGAACAGACTGCGCCAGGTGCGCATTGTGGTCTGGGTCACGGATTTTGTATGCCTTAAAACAGTTTTTAGGACGTGGCCGAGATATTGTATCAATGACTAAGCTCTATTCCTACCATTTGCCCAAACTGTTTAAGCGTTGAAATGTGGACGTTTTCAAATGACTTATCTCCTATTGTACTAAGTTCATACCTATTTAACCGTATTACATGACACAGTGTCTTTTATGCAAAAATTAGACCGAGAGTAGTGACACTGACCTTTTGGCACCAGGGCCAGCAGATTACCGGAGCAGCTTGCGAAAACGAACCGACGCTTTAAGACAACGAATACTCTAGTGAATAAGACTGTGCGGATAATATGCAGTCTGACCTTAATCGCCACGGGTCAGCAGAGCTCTAGATAAGAGACGGTTCAGATGGGGGGTCACAACATATGTTTTTATGCAGAATTAACAAAAATTATCCCTAATAATCATCAAATACTCCCTCTTATCTAGAGCTCTGGGGTCAGTCAAATCCTGAACCGCCTTATGCTGCTATTCACCGGTCTGTCTTTTGCTAGATTGTACTAATGAAGAAGACACGATTTATAAGCAAGCAAAAGACGCGTTAAAGCAACAAAGACCTTGGTCAGGCTTGTGCACTCTTTGTCTGATTTTCATTACTTGATAACTGCGCAGGTCCTGATCAGGCAACTCTGTTGGAGCTGATAAGTCTGGAAAGGGTTTGTTTGTAAATTAAGGGGTATGAGTACGCTTTCCGCCATTTTCACTTGAGGAGCCCCGAAAGCTCATTAAGTTAAGTGTTGACCTGCTCATCTAGCGGTCCTGGGGTCGATACCAGTAAAGGAAACTACCAGTCTGTCATACAACCAGATAAAACAAATATACTTTTCAAAATACTTAACTGTTATGTACGTTACCTAAATATATTTTAAACCTTGAATATATGCATTAAGAATGTGCATTTGGAGCAAACACCCGCCTACCAATCGCTCTCATGCGAAACCATGGTTCAGAACGCCAATCCATGAGAGGAGTTTCCGGTTTTGCAGGAGGGGAGCCGAAATCGTAAAAAAAATTGACATCGGCACAAGGTTTGAGGAATTTATTTTCTCTGAAAACTATTTATGCAAAATATAAGAATGCTAGTTTGTCCCATAATAGATTGTTTCTTCGGCACATGAAAGAATTAGGCACATGGTCTTGCATTTTTCCAGATATGCATTTAGCACGGCGGAACATGTGCTCAAGGTCAATCTCGGCGATATATACATGTAGGGAAAAAAATCATGGCATGTCCGAAGTTACCCGACTCTACGCTAGTAGCCAGAAGCGGTAAATTAGACTTGATAAAGGTTTTGTAGCAGCTTTATAGTCTGAGCTAGAAAGGAACACAATGATAAAGGCAGGCAGAAGAAAAGATTTCAAGGCAATATCAAGAACTGAAATGCAGATGTTTTGAGTCTGCAGACTTCTAACGGGCTGGGAGAAGAGGAAGCGTTGCAAGATCATCGACTTTTCTGGCTAAGGGAGCTTTATGGTATGTGGAATGTAAAAAAGAGAGCTGTGATGCATTTGGGAGTATTGTATATGAAACTTCCTAAATGGCTTGAACGTGTAACATTCTTGAGGCCTTGTAGGTAACTAAGCTTGAACAGCAGTCTTTCTCATTTGGTTTTGAAGGCGGAATATTTGATCTGATAATATATGTTCTTAAACGTTGCTATCCTTTTACTTTACAATGTCCGTTTTAGGATGATGAGTATTCCTAAACATCTTGTTACACTGACCGCTTGGCGCTAACGCTCTCCATCATTCTGGAGTTCTTGTAATAGAGAGCTGGTAATGACATAGAAGTATACCCAGGAATTCTGTGGTAGCTAGGTATGCAGCAGCTGTGTTCTTAAAAGTTATAATAGTTTGGGCTGGCACCACTGTGTGACAGTATTTTTCTGTATTTGACTCAGTCTGCCTATCGGAGCTAGCATTTCAGTGTCCCGATGTAATATGCAGCAAGCTGAGCTCACCTAAGGCTCACGGTATTTGAAAAAAAAAGGTATCGTTTTCCCTTTAAACGTCTTGTGGTAGCATTAGGTGGTTCAATGGTATAAATTTATATGCGCTTTTAATAGTCTGAGCTGGCATCAAAGTGTTTTAGAAGATTCTGAAGATGGCATCCTACTGTCCACAGGAGTCTTGTAATAGCCTTGACTGCAGTGTTATATACGTTTCCGATTCTGATTCTGCCGTTCCATATTATGAACATAAACATAGCAATTTTGGCTATGGTGTGTGCGCTTTATGACAATATTAGTATAATTAAATACTTTGGCGTCATTTTATGGTTTCCTCCACACAAGCAATTAGCGACAAAATACCGAAAGCAAAGTGATTCATTACATATATCTTATGTATGAATGCAAGCTAAACATATAGAACAGAAACTGAGAATTTATTTAAAAATATAAATGTATAAATCATTATGGTTGATATACATCAGATGCTACGATCAGCATCTATGAGTACTGAAATATACTGTAACCGAATTATTTTGGTAACGTAAACTACATCAGATTCCTTCATCGGCATTCTTTTTTGTGTTTTATTCCTATTTCTATTGAAATGTTGCATAAATATGTGTAAATATTATTTCAAATCATCATTTTTACTACATTTCAGGTACCAACAGTTAGCAATTTCTGTATGATAAAATATACGTTGAACTAGTTTTATTTCATCGTAAAGACTCTGTTAAAATATATAATAATAAACTGGGCTACATTTATAAATTTTAAGTCTGTTAATCACAGTTTGATATGGTGTATTCCTTGAGCCAATGTAATATGAATACGAAAAATAACGCATATATTTCTTTTAGCGGCATTCTAGATTTTTTTATTTTTGTTAACATGTCTCCTAAGGACTCTGTACACCAAAGCTGGAGCTAGTATCCCGCTGCACTATTCGCTATGAGACTGAAAATAAAGCATAGTATAGATGTCAGTCGTGATCGGATCAAGAACAAAACCTTCTGCCTGTTGTTTAATATTGATTTTATAAGCTACCATTTTATGCTGATTAATAACCTTTTTGGATTTTCCAGAAAATTATATCTCCAAACAATTTTTCCATATTTAGAGACTAAGTATCCATAAACCTCAGGCTCCGATATGCCTTGTTGCAGAAGTGCTTTCAAGCCAACGTTATACGAGTAGAAATTAATCAAATTATACAACTTGAAGACCGCTTTACGAATTTTATGATGTCAATAGCCTTGTTTTAAGAGCATCGTGGTCAGGACTTTATTGCGACTATTTAAGGCTCTTACAGCATCATAATAACCCTTAACGTCAAGACATTCGTGGTTCAGTAAAACTGATAGGCCTAGATCGTACCGCCAAATGTACATGTTTGTTGTTTTCCCGGTATTTTGGAATAATAATTTTGACACAATACCAAAAATATTTTGATGTTAATATTCTAAGATAAATATAGCCATTGTGTCTTGGTATTTTGTTTAATACATGTAACAGCATTCCTACAAATCAACAACTCAAATGGAATTGCTACAATTGCATCGATTCATTTTTTTCCAGCAAAAGTGCTTTGAAATAAATGGGCACCTTCCTGTTTCTCCGCCTTTTTTTACAAAAGAAAGCAACTTTTGTGACTTCCTGTTTGTTGACTTCCAAAGTGGCGTATATCTTAGAGGAGCAAATTCTTCCCTTTAGGAGTTAACCCCCATCGCGAATGAAGGACAAAAATAAAAACGGCAGAGTTGCTTTCCTTAAACGTGTATCTATTCATCTCATTTTACGGTGCATAATAAAATAACACAGAATTAAATGACTCATGAATAAAATTGAGTCGCGACACGACTTAACCAACAAAGTGGTGTGTGCGCCCAGCGAAGACTCAGATCAGCCTGGGCATCCGCCCAGTCTGATCAGAGACTTCGCTGTCCACATGAAGCTAGCTTAGACCATAAGCTAGCCTTTAAGCGCATAGGGAAGACTCTGATCAAACTAGGCTGATCTGAGTCTTTGCTGGGCGCATATTTTGGTTTTATCGTGTCGCGGCTGAGGGAATCTTGAGTTTCTGCTGAAGACTTTCAGTTTGTAATGTCATTGAAATTGGCTGTATATGACAAACACCGTATGCCCTTGCAGACATAAATGACGTTAAGGCTTCATTACCATAGCAACTAAGAGCTCATATTGATGTCAGAGCTACGTCTGTGAAACGTCATTCTGCAAAGGTACTAAAAGACAGTTAGAAATCCCACAGTTGCTATGGTAACAGAGTCATGAAGTCATTGGTATCTGCTAGGACAAGCAGTGTTAACTTTGCCATGCTCTAGTCAAAATGTAGATGAGGTACTCACTGAAATTCTTATAATACAAAAGTGTGATTTTCTCAACATGTAACTGATTCACAAACAATTTAATTTTCTGTTAAATGGGACAATTCTAGTCAACTGATTTGTGTTTAGTGACAAAAGCAGAGACAGGAGAAAGCCAGGCCCTAAGAATGTGCAAACTTCGCATGTAAAGGCCAGCCACAGCCTGGCCAGAGTATGCACGTTTCATGTTATAATGGTTGGAAGGTCCGATTACTGCCTGGGGCGCAGCGCATGCTTTGACAAAAAAGCTACACATGTGCAACGGCTTGTCTGAGCATACCTTGCTCCTGTATGTAAATCAGGGCCGTAGCTAAGGATGGTTTCATAATACGCAGTCTTGGGTTATGCCGCCTGCCTCCCTCTCAGATATTTTATATTGACCTTCTGTGTGCAGTAGGCATTAAAAAACTGAGTAATTAACAAAAATTCCAATATGCAAATACGATGGTGCGCATTGCAACTTTGTCAAAGTGACAATATTTCAATACGCAACTTCGTATTTGCGTATAGACAGCTTCGCTCTTTCAATTGAATGGATTTTATTCTATAGAGTGGTTTGTGTTGTGTCCGCTTATCTCTAGTCTTTGAAAAAATGTATGTTTTCTGTTTGTTCTCTTTTATTCTGTTTAATTTCAGTGCTCCAGGTACAACTGTAGGAAGGAGTAATAGGAATAATCCATATTTCTAAAAAAAAAAACGTATGTTGTGACCCATAATTAAAACCGTCTCGGCCTTCTCGCCGAGACGGTTCTAATGAGGGGTGACAACTTATTATCCCAAAAACTCCAACTTATCTGGCGCTCTGGCTAATGTAAGTTTTGCTGGTTAGAGAAAAGAAGTTCGGCCTTTGGCACTGTCGAAATGAAGATGTTCGCAGGACATGGTAAACTCCTGACCATGGTCAAGAAACAAAAAATGAGATGATCCGGCTACATGTCAGGGTCTTCTGGCCTTGTAAAATGATCCTACAGGGCAGAGTGAAAGAAAAAAAGAAGAAGAGACAGTGTGTAGACAGTAGTTAAGCATGTACAGGGATTAACTAGGGCAGCGGAAACAGGACCAGGTGGAAATAGATTGTTGCAGAGTCATATCTATGGTGCTCCATCGACCTTACAAGGTTATGCGATAGACTATACTAGAGGCTTTGCGTGTAGAAAATAGAAGATATTATGCAGAAACATCAGATGCGAGTGAATGTTTTGATCTGGACGCAAATGATATAATCAAATTCCGGATCTCACTGGAAATGGTAACATGGAGCAATAACACAAGTAGGAAGATAATACGAGGGGGTGTCAAAATATTAAAAGTTCATTTTTATATTGTAATGTGCAACAAGCGTCCTTTGACTATACCAAATCTTATCATTTTATAAACTGAACCATATACCAGGATTCTTCGGAAAACTCAACTCATGGTCAGTTTTTCGTAGTGTCCTGGTAAATGGCTTCATTTAATAAACAATAGCAGTGGCTTCAGACAAACGACATTAGTACTGGGTAACAGCTTTTTGTGACAGTGAAATTGGCCTTGTAAGACCAGAGATATAGCTAAATTTTATTTGGTCGAGATTACATGTATTTTCTTTTGAAACATAAGCTAGTTGGCGTTATTTGTACAGGATCGTGACATACATTGTCCACTTTATTCTATGCCAACCAGGAGTTGGCCAAAATATAACAATGCTCTTCGTGTCTATTGGTATTTTGCAGAACAGAATGGAACAGAGAAATTCTACGGAATAAATGGCATTGTTCATTTATAAGAGTGACAACGGAGGTTATCAATGAGCTTTATTCCGTAAAATAATATGCAAAATATGCAAATTTAGCATGCAAATTTATTACAATAATCAATAATTGATAATTTACGAAACCATGAGGATAGGTGGGTAAGGGGTAGGAGGTGTCAAGTAGCTGTTCCGTTCCGTTTTGCAAAATACCAATAGCCCTTTTCGCCTTGTATATAAGCAAAGCATACATGTAGATCTGTGCACGATACTTGATTTGATGTAAAAGAAATGTAATTTTCGACGTTTGAAAGTAGTGAATCAGGCGAAAATTTATTTCCCTTGTATGGTCATCTCCGATAGGTGTCGCTCATGTAGAGTCCGTGCTAATCGCATGAGTTAAGTAAGCGTGAATAAGTTGCCATTCAGCTTTGGGAACGACCGACAATACGGACGTGTTTTCTTGTTTTTCAATGTTTCCGTCAAAAAAACAATTGTTGTTTTTCGGTGTTTTCCTCGAAAAACGTCATTTAGCGTTTTTGATAGGGGCTGTAAGTCAGTGAAGCGGAAATTGTTTTTGTGTTTTATTACTGATGATGATGTATATCAAACATTCTATCCTTCAAAAACCATTCAATTAAGGGGTTTGGATAGGCGCTGTAAGCGGGTGAAGGGTGTTACATGATGAAGTATATGAATGTATTTAATACAGTTGGCAGCGGTCGGTGGTTCCCACAAGCTTAAACAAAAAAATAACGTTTTTGTTGTTTTCTTTAGGGGACATCGGAGCTGGTTGGATAAGGGAACTGACAGTTATCACAAAACCCCTGAAAGCAGCTAACCAGAAAGTATTGCAAACCACCAGACAGTGCAAGAGCAACAAATCCATTCATCTGAGAAATCGGTAGGTGAACTGCGGGTTTTTCGCGCAAAAAAAAACAAAAAAAAAACATTAAATTATTTTCAAATATATTAAAATTCCTCGATTTTTTTTCAAAGTCTTTCCCGTTAAAACACATATTTAAAAAAAAAAGAATAATTATTGCAGATTTCGAATCCGGTTGCATAAAATATGTAATTTTGTATTTTGAAAATGATCTCGCGAAATAAAGAGAGATGCCCTCCCCCCTGCATTTTAGTGCAATTTACTATATAAGTATGCTATTTGAGGGGTTATGTTTATCACTTAAAAATCCCCCAATTTAATAATAACATAAAATTATGAAGAAAAAAACACACAAACACTGAAGAAGAACTGAATTTTAAGAATCTGTATGCATAAAAAGTCGGTGTTAATTGATGCTTTTTTTATAATATCATATGAAACGTGCCTTTCCTATACAATTCAATGCACTTCAATGTGTTAAAGCGAATTATGAGGACTAAACCGAATTTTCAGTTTGGGCGCTTTCAGAGGTTTTAATGGTACATGTAACTCCACCAGTTTCACAAGCTATAATTGCAGTAATTTGCTTTTCATTCACATGTAGGAGTCGAGTACTATTGTTATATTAGGTAATCAAATTGTAGAAGCAGGAATTTTTAATTTCCAAGTGGGAATTGAAATCCGTGCAGCCTCACAATGTTGAATCAACATAGATTCAACATTGAATCAACTTTGATTAAATGTTGTTTCAACGTTGTGTGCCCGATGGGAAGACACGTTTAGGTGTGGTTGTGCATACGAAAATCCTAATGCAAGCCTATCAGATTCCCACTGGCCTTGGAAATGCAATATAATGTAATAAAATGACATGTTTTTATCTGGTATAAAACTGCAAAAGTTCATGTTTAATAGTTTGTTGCCGTTTAGTGACAATAAAATAGGGTTGCAATGGGGTTGCGTTGAGTGAAACCGTTACTGATGCTGTCAGTGACTTGCATAATCTAAACCACCATGATATTTCATTTTTACGTCACACGCCGTATACATTGTACATGTGCAACTAACTTTAAAAAGGGGTGTGGGGGGGGGGGGGGGGGGGAGAGAAAGGAAAAGAAAACTCTGATGGATATGCTTGTGGGATATTAAGGAACAGAGGAATGTCTGCATGCATATGACATCAAAACAATTTCGCTTTACGCGGACTGTTTTATACAATGAAAATCGTATCTATCGTACCTTTTGCTGCATAATTAAGCATATGTTATTTATTATGAGTGAATTACATTACAGGTTATAAGATATAGTGTCGTAAGATATAGTGTCGTATTTAACATAATGTAATATAATGCAAGTTGACCAAGAATGACTATCAGATGAAAGGATAGCGAAAACGTAAAGTTCATTATAAGTCAGTAACGGCTGCAAATGGGATATAGAATAAATTTTGTTGTTGGTGGGTGGGGTATTTGACGTTGTTGTTTAATGTTTAAATATAACTGTCAGAATATACCAGTCGTTATGGCCCCGAGCCCGCCCTTAATCTCTGTTTCTAAATTAATCAAAGTTATTCACAACAATAACTCAAATCGAACAATGAAGGTCTACTGATCACTGGATATACGGGATTTGAGACGCTCCACCATCCGACGATTGCGCCGATAATACACCACTTGTTATACAAGGATAACACAAAATAGGAACATAGACCAGATTCACAAAGTGAAGCCTTACCAATTCATAGAAAGAACATGGAGTGACAAAACCAATTAACAGACACACAAATACAGGGGACCTGCAGTAGAATTATCGCCTAATAATAAGCTTGATTTTTACATAAAAGTGTTGTATGTTTTGCCCTGGCTTTAGTTGCCAGGCAATTACAGGGTCACTGATGATGCTTTATTAGTTGAAACTACGTAGTCTGATCCAGCTTCTTTCTTATAGATGTTTGCATTGCCCTCGAATGAATTCATTTATGATATTTATTAATTTAGGTGATTGGGTACAGCGCCATAATTTTCCACATTTTTTAAAGAGAGGCAATTTTTGTGACTTAACTTTTGCTTCTTTGGGCAACGGAACCCTTTCACAAACATGTCTACTCGTAAAGGAAATAGAGGATCTTACACTTGTGGTCATTTCCTATGAAATTTATGAAACGAGCCTTTAGCGAGTTTCATAAATTTCATACGAAATGACCACAAGTGTAAGATTCTGTTTATCATATGACACTTTAAAATGGGATTTTAACGCCATCAAACTGAAAATTATTTCTATAAAATAAAACGCATTGTTGACATGGAGGTTGTCAGTGACAGTGTTATTACACGTGTGTTCATACGATTTTTATGACACGACGTTATCCACAGAATAACAGCGACGTCATATGATAAGGAATTTTCTCCTTGGGGAGCAATTCTGTCCCAAATGTGTTGACCCAAATTTAGAATGGAGGCAAACACCAAAATGGTAGAATTGCTTTCCCTGAGAGTGTACCAGTTCAACTACACAGAACAACAAAAGAAATGCCCATAAATTATGAAATCTATCAATTTTCAAATTATACCCCTTTGCATTGTTTAAAGACCGATATCGGCACTGCTTATGGGTTTACGCTGCAGTTAATTTTATGAATGACTTACGGTGCTATATGTCATTACAATATTACTACTGGTTCAAAGATTTTCTTTTTCTGTTTGAACAAAACAAAGTTAGAATGATCAATAGAAAACCCTATATTAAATATACTTTCTGGAAGAACAATAGACAACTCAAGACCAAACTTGGTTATGACTATTTTCTTCAGACAAAGGGATACACAACTGCAGGTAAACTGTGATTCCAAGAAATCCTACATTTGAGAATGTGGCCCCTTAAACCTTGCTTGTCTTTCGTAACTTAAAACTTTACCCCTTGCGGAAAGTAGTGGTTCTCTCAGTTACAGTGTAAAAGATATTGAGTGTTTAAGACATACTTTTCCTCAAAAACACATGGACACGCCAAACGTTCCAGACAAAAACTCGCAGCAGTAGTCCACTTCTGCAAATTTGTCATTTATACTTTGTTGGCGGTTCTTTTGGCGTACAGTATACGTGAAAAAGAAAACAACTGACATGGTTTGAGAAGCGCGGTGGCTCAGTGGTAAGTGCACTTGACTCTGAAGCCAGAGGTCATGGGTTCGATCCCCGCCCAGGTCGAAGTCTTCGTATGTCCGAACGCGTTTTTCTAGCATCATTTGCATGGATGATGTTAACAAGTATGCCGTCCTTCGGATCGGGACGTTAACTGGAACCCCCTGTGCAGGGACAGTCATCCTCTGTGCAGGTTAAAGATCCCTACTATAGCTACATGGCTATATGTAGGCTTTCATCCTGCAACGCCGGGGTGTACAAAAGTACACCTGCTCATAATACTCTAAAAAGAGGGTGTAGCAGTATATATATAAAGAAAGAAAGAAAGAAAGAAAGAGAGAAAGTATTCAAAAAATAACTTCTTTTTAGTCTTGGCGTTTGCTAGTGCACAGGCTGGTCAGGGAATACAGAGTCAGACGTGCCGCATCATAAAAATATCACTTATGATATCATATACATGTATATTCTGTCTGAGGTTCTTAGGAAATCTGATCTCAGCTGGGTACATGTAAACGTGACATCAATTTCACTAACGGCTTGTCTTACGAAGTCCACAATTTTAAGTGAGTCGACATTTTTATTGCTGGTCATGCATATAAGGAGAACTCGACATTCGATCATGCGCAAAAGAAATAAATGAGCCACGACACGAGAAAACCAACAATGTGTTTGTGCGCCCAGCGCATACTCAGATCAGCCTGGGCATCCGCCCAGTCTGATCAGAGTCTTCTCTGTCCGCATGGAGGTAGCTTAGACCCTTAGCTACCCTTAAAGTACTTAACGAAGAGTCTGATCAAACTGGGCGGATACCCAGTTTGATCTGAGTCTGCGCTGGGCGCATAACCACTTTGTTGGTTTTCTCGTGTCGCGGCTCAAATCGTACTACACTATTTTGAGATCACACCATGCTGACCCGTATCAAACGAAAAGGTGTGTTTTCGCATGTACGAATTATGGGGACCCCGAATTGCGAGGGTCATCCGATAAGTCTTGCAAACGAAGAAATTTCAGGCGAATGATAATTTTTAGCGAATCAAGCGGTCCAGATTCCTCCACTGCATAGTCGAATATTTGAGCCAATATCGGCAACAATGTCACTGATGTATAATAAAAGGAGTAAAGGTCCTAAAATGGATTCTTGTGGGATAACAGCATTGTGAGCTATGTCGGTAGGCACCTACAACTGTAGTTGTGACACTGGGTAGCGACAATGACCTATCTATAAGACTGAGCTGTCCACTTTGGAAGTCCATAATGGACCGCAGTCAATGTTGAGATTGACCTGATTCCAAAGTGATTACATGTACCAACATGATGCAACATTTGTTGG
Organism: Ctena decussata; assembly: GCA_963989385.1. Lineage (NCBI taxonomy): Eukaryota > Metazoa > Mollusca > Bivalvia > Lucinida > Lucinidae > Ctena > Ctena decussata. The sequence continues at coordinate 37,543,363 of OZ022504.1, read as the reverse complement.
TGTGTATTAAAAGAAGAAATCGAAAGTAGGTCTACACTGAAAAAAAACGATTTTTAATATCTGCGCCTGTTTTCAATAAATTTTCCATTGTAAATTTACAAACAAGAGAAACATTTTGAGTGAGTGAGTGAGTGAACTCTGGTTCCACTAATAACTAGGTAATACGGAGACGGGGAAACATTCTGAATTAACATCTGACAGAGTCCTAGTATTCAAGCAGTGCAGTACAACGGAAAAAAAAAGAAGAAAAAAAAAAGAAATTAGATATTCATTGGCCTTTGATATTATTGGCTAAATTTTTTCATACGCATTATTTGACCAATGAAAACTCGTGAAATATTGAACAAAAGTGAAATCAGATTCGGTGCGCCGAGAAAATACAATGAACAAGCGTGTGGCTCCATTCTTTGTCCCACTTTTTATACCCCTATTTTATTGCAAGACGGGGAAGCAGAAAAAGAAATATTGTAATTTGTGGAGCGATCTGCCACTTTTAAGAAAACATGTCTCGCTACAGGTTGCCAGTTTTATGACTAGATATATGCTCATCAACCTACATTTTACCATCATCTATAATACTAAATAAACGAAGTAACGCATAAACTGCAAAATTGGTGGCATTTTCAAGCGTAATTTCTATACTGGTTCTTTCGCTTATTGCTATCATTGATAATTTCGGTACGCGTGTGTTTAAGTTTCACGTAGATTTAAAGAATTTGGGAATTAAATTCGTCTTTCATTTTAAATTCTCCCAAGTATTTTTCTAGAAACTTCGATGTCAACAATGGGTGCGTTCGAGTGATATTATCGTGTACTCGAATACACGTTTTAAATTAATCAGGTCGTTTCGGTTCTGCGTCGTTATATCGGCGCGCTGCTTAGCAAGTCCAAATTTAGCAGGTTCTAATGCAAAAATCCGACCAATGAACGTACGTCATTCCCCATAAATAATGATTTATTTTTGTATTTTTGCTCATATGTCTAAACGGATGAAGAACTAAATGGTCATAGTCCCGGCGGCCCTGGCTCGAAACGACCCATTTTCTTCCAGAACGATAGTCAATACGAGTAGCCAATCGAGCTCGCCCATTGAAGAATAAAGCTCAATGCACATGGTCTTTCGAAAAGTTGGACGGACACACGGCGCCAAGTGTGTGCGGCTATGGTTACGTACCGCTGAGCCTTTTGGGGAACGTCGTTAGAAGAATTCAAACTGAACTGAACTTTCGAAAAGACAAAAATTAAAAATGTGTAAGGTTAACACACATGCGCCAGGGAGAAAGGGCATTTTTTCCAGCGAAGCAGACAAATCAATTTCAATGATTCAACGAAGCTAAATAAGCCTTTAGTCTTCAGAGGGCTTGAATATTTTCCCCCAAAACGTTCCAGGACCCATTTTTTCCAGAAAAAAAAAATACCCAGGACAGGTCACACAACCAAGATGGCAAACATTTATTATGGTAAAAAATTTCAAAAATCTTCTCCCCCAGAACCACGCCGGGCCGCGTAGCGCAATCGGTAGGGCAACTGACTCATAAGTCAGAGGTCCTGGGTTCGAAACCCGGTCTGGCCACATACTTTTGTTTCTCCTTCCGCTGATTCAAGAAGGGCAGTTGTCAGTTACTGGCGAAAGTATGTGCACTTAGTACTGGTTAACCGCTTAGGAGGTCTAAGCCTGCCCAGGAATAGTGTGGTTAGGTTAACTGACCGTCCCGACATGACCTTAGCTGTTTACCGTGGACGTTAAGCATCAAATCAACCAATTCTCCCCCAGAACCACAAATCCTATGATCTTGAAACTTAGCATGTCGCATCAAGGACTCAAAAGCTCAACAAAATTTATATAAATGATGACCCTGGGATGACCTTGATCTGTTTTACGGCAAGGTCAACTTTTGAGTCACTTAGGTTTTTCTATAGGAAAAAGTGAAAAAAATTGATTTTTTTAGAAACAATGCAGTCTGCTACCTGAAAGTTTGTAGATGCAGACAACTAATTAGGTAAATGAAGCTTTAGTGAGTATTCATGGTAAAGGTCATATCTTCACCTGGGCCTAAGGCCATTTACATTGAAAAATTAAAACTCGCTTTTTTATATAAACTTGACCATCATGAAATATTTCCGCGCTTGCGCGGGCTCTTTTCTAGTCAAATTAAAATCTTAAAAAAGTTCCTTAAAGAGCAGAGAACACATTCAAAAGAGAGAACATGGCCCATACTTCGAAGTTTCGGCTACACAAGCCTCATCAGCAAACCTTGCCCGGAGGTTATAAAACTTGAGTACATTACCAAACTCAAAATAGAGCACACTGATTGGCTGCTTCAGAGCACATGCTCGGAAGCAGCGAATCAGTGTGATTTATTTTGAGTTTGAGCTTATACTCAAGTTTTATAACCTCGGACCCAGGCATTACATTCGCAAACTCAAATAAAGCACACTGATTGGCTGCTTCCGAGCACATGCTCGGATGCAGCCAATCAGTGTGCTTTATTTTGAGTTTGAGATTATTCTCAAGTTTTATAACCTCGAACCCTGACTGTTGAAGCCCATTTGATAATGATTTGTGTTGAGATGTTTTTACCACTGACAGTACAATAGAGGTCACTGCCCGTTCCAATGCGGTCACTTCTAGTGCTAGTTATCAAAAGTCTTTCCCCAAAATTTATTTTTCCATTGACTTTAGTGCATTTGCAAGTGTGCAAGAAATTTAATTGTGAGACTTGTATTCAAATAGTTATACTAACATTTGCATGGCTGAAAACCTAAAAGATTTCTGCAATGCAGACTATTCTTAGCTTGCCCTAAACAAACTCATATTAATTGAATTACAACTGTTTGAACTTCAAAACAATTTTCACAAATGCAAATTTCTATTGACGTCAATGGCAACGTAGTCAATTACTGGTGGTGCCTATTATAGCAGATTTGTAAAAGAACAATTAATATAAATTAATTCAGGTCAAATTACATGATGTTGCCTAAACTATTTCTCTTTCTAACCATAAAAAACTAATATCATATGATAAGCTGTATTGCTACAGCAAACTTCCCCGCACACGTGCAAATGCATTGAAGTCTATGAAAAATACAATGTTGGGGAAAGACTTCTGGCACTCGACTGTAGCATTGTGGTCACCACAGTAGCTCTTCATTTTGCTCCCTGTCTTTGTTTTGTGGTTTAAATCATAAAATGGTTAATTTCAATTGGTTCTTTGGGTTTACCGGTGCTTTAAGATGGTATTTCAGTCTATATCGGACCGTCTCCCAGACGGATGGAGAAAGAAAAGACAAAAGACAAATGACAGGCGAGAAAAAAAACACACACCCCCTATGGTACCTACTGCAAACACAGTAGGTCCTAGCCCTACTGTTATCCAAATAAATAGGACGCCCCGACATGGAACGGTTACCCAGCATCATCGCCCGACCCGACCACATCCGAAAATGATTAAACATATTTTTTTTATTTGGCTTTCGGTGCTGTTGTATTTTTTACAGATTGGTCTTCTCTGTTACCGAAGAAGTTCGGCTTGTCGCCCCTCCCGCCTCCCCCGGGGTTTTGGGTGGGATGTTCTTTGTGACTGTTGTCTCTCTTAGGTAGCTTCACTTATTTTTGTACGTAGTCCTCTCAAGATGTAAATCATGGATACAAAAAAATCTTAATACGTGATGATCTTTGTTATCTATTTCTGCGTCACTATTTCAGTGCATATCACTTGGAGCTGATGGTTTCTTTGAAAGGTGTTGGTAACTAACAAGTTAAGGGATTACTACCATTTTTTCCAGATTGCACATTCGTTTTTAAGAACATTATTTGTAACTTCATGTTGTTTGTATTATTACATGTTTATTAATTTCAAAGGAAGCGTGCCTAGACATATGCAAATAGTGAAGACCCAAATCGGACGCCGCGAAAAGGCGGCGTCTGATTCGGGTCCACACTGTTTGCATATTAAAACAAAAGCTATTTCATTAAAAAGTAATTCAGACACCCCTAAAGTGATAAATGGAATCATCCAATATATAAGAATAGGCGAATCCATTCGGCATAGATGGGTATGTATAAATGAGAAGCTGAAATAAGGATATACATTTTGTTCCTGTGGCTCAGATTCTTTGATTGTGCGCCTATTTGTATGCCTAGACTTTTAACAATGGAGAAGCTAACTGTTTTGAAGTTTGTTGGTCTGGCAATAGGTTTCCTGGCAAAGTTCGTCACCGGATCTATATTTGTGTTCAACGCCTACCAGGACGCCATCAAACACACATTCAACTATACACAGAAAGAAGGTATTTCATTTATACTTACAGCCTATAGAAATGCCAGTTTTACAAACTGATTATAAATTTCACAATTTTCTGTACTTGGAGAGTACTTGGAGAGAGAAGTGCCAAAAATGTGTTCAAATGTATGAGAGAACCTTGGGTGACCTTATTGTCACAGAAATAACAAAGAACATTTTGTTTCTGGTTTGTTTGACAATACTCTACAGCCATCAACTTGCAGAATTCACCCATTAGTGCCTAGCAACCCAAAAATAGGACACTGGCAAACAGTGCAGACCCATATAAGACGCCGCATGCATTATGCGGCGTCTGATCAGAGTTTACACTATTTACCCACAATTTACAACAATTTCTATCAAAACGATGAAAATGAAATATACCAGACACCCGAAAATGATGAATGGACCCATCTAAGTTATAAGCTAGAAGAGTCCACTGGGCATAAATGGGTTAACTGCGTCAGGTTAAATGGGTACAGTTTCAGACCTTAGCAACTCTGTCATTTTCAGATTTATTATTAAACCGCAAAGACAGTGTGTACCTTGTTTGGGCAACTCCTCACACAGTTTTATGCCTGACTTTCTAAATTTTGCCGGTTTTTTGCTAGTTTTTAGGATTAGTTTGTGATATGGATTATATAGTCCCGATATTATTTTTATCTAGTTGTGAAGTTAGTCAATTTTCGGGTTCAGTTCTACTAATTTTCATGATAAATGCATAGACAAGGGGCAACGTTGTATGTGCAACTCCTCATACAGCTGTATACATGTACCTTTCTTTAAATTGTAATACTTTTCACTTGTTTTAACTAAGGTTTGATTGTGCATCCATGTTTTCGTTGTTTCTCAAATGAGGCGGACAGTCATTCATCGAATTTGCTTGCTCGTTTCATTTTTCCACATTTGAGAAAAAAAGGTAAGGAGCAAAATTCTCAGGAACTGACACAATTCAATCCAAATCCAACCCAAGGCACCATGTGGGAAAGACAACACAAGATTAGTCACCACCAAAGACAACACCAGCGGCACAAGTGAACAGACATGTAGGTGGTCAACGGGCTTGCCTGAACACCACACACAATATATCAATAACAGACATAACGACACACGTAAAACAACCAAGCGGAACCAAAAAAGAACTGCCGCCTAGGGGCGGGGCATCCAGTAATGAAATTACTGAGAGGCTTAACCGGTTTTTGGTCGACCACAAACTGAACACATAAATTGAGTTCTTATGATAACTAATGTCACAGTCATTTTTTTATTATTATTTCAGTTGAGCTGCTATCGTCCATGTTAAATGTCGGTCTCGGCGTTGGATTTCTTCCTGGGATGTTCTACGACAAATTTGGGCCGACCTTGGCCAGTGGAGCAGGCCTTGTCGTTTGCGTGCCAGTTTTTATTCTCATTTGGAGTACGACAAGATATGTTGACTTCTACAGCAATAACGCTTGGTTGATGTCTGTTTATTTTCTTATAGTGGGTGAGTACTGTACCTGAGGTTTGACTCAGCCGAGATTTTGTGATCGAGCACCGATAAAATGAAAATGATCGATTTAACATCGATAATTCAGACAGTTAGAAACCTATTTAGAAAACAATAGGACTTGTCTAGGAGATATGTTTCGATTCCTATGTTTCATTGAGTCTCCACGAAAAAGTCCACAGAAAATGCCTATAGTATTTTCTATGGACTTCGTTGTCCTTGATAAGTCAAAGCTTCAAACGAGCATTAAATATGCGGTATAATGCAATGAACTTGACGTGACAGTATATTGAAACGAGCCGTAACGCGACAAATCCAGCAGATAGGGATGTGCGCCCAGCGAAGACACAGATCAGCTTAGGCATCCGCCCAGTCTGATTAGAGTCTTCGATGTTAGTCTAAAGCTAGCTTAGACGATTATCTACCCTTTAAGCGCAAACGAAGACTCTGATCATACTGGGCGACTGCTCAGGTTGATCTGAGCCTTCGCTGGGCGCACATGCCACTGTGTTGGTTCTGTCATGCCGCGACTCAAATAATTCGCTTCCTCTGTGTTATTGCATCTCGACTAAAAAGTCCATAGAAAATGCTTTTAGCATTTTCTATGGACTTCTTTATCGAGTTGCAATAGCAGTTTTGTTGTCCTTGCGAAGTCATTAGCAGTTTTGTTGTCCTTGCGAAGTCAAGGTTTCAAAGGTACATTAAATATGCAGTATAAAGCAAAGACATCCCAGTATATACAAATTAATATTTACACTTGCTACTGACTTCCCATAGGTGAACCCTTTAGAGCAACTGGCTCTATTAAGGACATAATCATAATTGATCATGTGACGTTGTCGTCAAGCGACGTCTTATGTAAACAAACGTCTTCATTGGTTCTTGTAACGTTCGATTGACGCCACGTCAGGGCGACGGCTGTTTAACGTTATGGCCGAACACGTCGTTACTAACTTTTCTTCGACCCATATTTTGCCTATTCCACACTGAATTACCACGAAAACGGCACAGAGAGGTTCAAAAATAAAGTGTAAATATAAGAATAAAAATTTGATTTTTCAGCGTTCATCTTGTGAAGAAGCCAGTGGTCGTCGCTAAAATTCTACAAGCGCTTCGCGCTTCATATAATTTTAGCTCCGCCCACTGGCTTCATCACACGATGAACGCTGAAAAATCAAATTTCAATTCCTAAATAAAGTGATGGATCGATTATGCCAATTTGTAATCGATTAAAGGCTCGTATCAGTGCTGTAAATGAGTAATGATCGTTAACTCGATTAATCAGCAAACCACTAGTATTACCTACTTATATCAAGAAAAGAAATACCGTCGCGGTATTAGCAGAAGAAAAATGACATCGTCATGCCTTTGTTGGTACTGCCAATGAACAGATTTGGTAAACACGAGTTTCGCATTATCGTTACTTTGGTTTGTTCGTTGCTTCCAAAGGATTCTTGTTCCAGAAAGTATCTGCATTAGCACCCCTGGTCAACTAGTATATACAAAGGCTGTTACGAAACGAAAAAGAGCTGTTACGAAACGAAAACGAGTCATAGTTACCAAACGACCTGAAAAAGAGCTGTTACGAAACAAAAAGACTCAGTTACCAAACGACCTGATCGTCAGGTCGTTTGGTAACTGTGACTCTTTTTCGTTTCGTAACAGCTCATTTTCGTTTTGTGACATCCTTGAAAACACAGTTTACCACGGGCGATTAATATGTGTTCATAGACATTAGAGTACTTTTTCACAGTGTAAGCAGCTCTGTCATTTTTATTTTTGCCTCCTATTGGGGTCAACCTTTATAGGGTGTACCATCATGATTTCTGCCATTTTTACAAAGGGAGACAACTTTTGTTACAACCTATTTGGCTCCTTGGACGACGTAGCCCTTATAAAATGGGGTTTACTCTTATTGGACAGACTTTGCTTCTAAAGGAGCAATTCTTTCGTTTAAGAGTTGGACCCTGTTGAGAGAACAGGCAACACTGAAAATGGCAGAGTTTCCCGTTGCCGACGTCCCCGTACGCTCCACCGCAACCCCCGAAATTGTACCCATTCGAATTCACGTTAAAGTTAGCATGCATTGATCTTTCAGGACTTGGTTCGGTGTTTACTTACATGGTGGCCCTAAACACCAACGTCATCAACTTCAATGCTAAACACACAGGCAAAGTTGTTGGATTTTTGAACGCGTTCTTTGCAGGAAGCCCTTCAGTTTTTGCCACTGTTTACTACAAGATCTTTACACATGGAGACCAAACTGTCGTAGAAAATCAAGACTTCGCTGGATTCATGTTATTCTTTGCAGTTATTTATGGTGTGGCAAATATACTGTGTATGCTATTTCTAAGAGTGTATGCAGAGAAACACGACAGTGAAGAAATTGAGATGAAGTACTACAAAGAGGCTAATGGAGTAGATGCGACTAGCCATATTTCCGATGAGAAAATACCTGACGATCAGAATATAGTAACTAATTTTGGACAAGATGATGTTGATGGTCACATGTCATTAAGAGAAATCGCCTGTTGTGTTGATTTTTATGGCTTTGTCTTACTGTTTGCGTTTGTATCTAGTGTAGGTCTTGTATATGGAAATAATATTACTGTTACTTCTAGATCAGTTGGGCTAAATTACTATAATGACAAGCTTGTAATAATTATCCCTATAACAAACGCGGTTGTAAGTGCTTCTATTGGTATTCTATCCGACGTTTTCAAGGAAAGGGTGCCCAGGCTTGTTTTAGTGACGGCTTCTTGCTTATTATTTATTCTAGCTCAGGCTCTCATAATGATTTCTGCTGAGAAACTGGAAGTGCTTGTGATTGCAACTGTCTGCGCAGGCGCGGGAATCGGAGTGGTTTGGTCTTTATGCCCAACTATAATGAAAGAAATGTTTTATGTTCAAAACCTTGGACGGAATTGGGGCATTGCATTATTCTTCGCCGCTCTTGTGGCATTTGCATCGCAGGAAGGGTTTGGTGCGCTTTATGATAACCACCTGTCCTCGGAAGATGGAGAGTTTTGTTATGGAAATGACTGTATCAGAGGAGGATATGCGGTGTTCCTCGGGGCAGCAGTAGTAGCTCTGTTTTGTGGGTTATTCATATTGTTACGTAGACGATGCTGCAAAGCGAATGAAAATAATTGACAAAACATCGGACTTTGGCGTTTCACGGGCATAAGGGTCTAGAGGAGGGAACAAGCAAAATATAATTAATGCCCTTAGAAGAAAAATCTTTTTAAGGTTCTAGAAACAAATATATCGTTTTGATAGAAAAGTGTAGTAAGAAATTTTCTGGGATCACCTAAAACCCGTGACGAAATAAAACCCGTGACGGTCTTAAATTGCACATCGCCTAAAACCCGTGACAAGTAATCCTTCCGTGACGTTTTTGTCACGGCTTTTTCTGACACTGTGGCAATAGCAAGTCCCCACATATGACATCTAACATGGGCATAATTGATAAACGAAACACAATACAAAATATAACTAAATGATTATTATCTTTTTTATTTTGTTTTCATTCTTATAAGTGTTGTGCTTTTTTTTTTTTTTTACATTCCAAAATTTTCTTAGCTCTTTTTTATGCAATATGGCTTGTTTTATACTACTGTATGTGATAATTTGTATCTTATATGTTTAAACATCATTGTATTGTATGTTGATTTTACCAAATAAACATCAATCAATCAATCAATCAATCTTATTTTATTTATCTTTATCTATTCTTCCTTCGTTTTGGGTTTAAGCATTTTTTACAGAAATATGAAATGCCACTCTTAGGTATGTCGCTAACTTCAAGTCCTTCGCAGGCAGGATGATACCATATGCTGCACTTGTCACAAATTACATAGTGGCCATCTTCTGGCATCTGACAAGAACAGAATATTTTGAGATATGCCGAATATCTCACACCATCAACATTTGAGGACTTTCGAGTTCTAGCAGGAAACAGTTGCATTTCATTTTGTTCAAAGCAGTGGATCAAATGACCGCGCATGAGTTCGGTATAATACTCCTGTGTGGTTGGGTCTATGCCAAATGCCTCTGCAACGGTGTTTGCAAACCGCAATCGTCACTGTTGTTTCGATATGCACAGTCCATAAACTTCAAGAGTATTTTATCGCCACACTTGGGTGGACCGTCTCTCAAAAGCTGACACACTACTTGTTGGGTCGGAAAGCTCATGCTGGTAAATGCTGAGTCAAATATTTTAATTTCATTTTCAGATTTCAATTTCATTGTGGAAAGTGTCAACCAGTGAGAACCACCTTTTTGTCGATCTCTGTTCACTATTTGTATGGATCTCCCTCGTGCTTTTTAAATGTAAGTTTGCTTGCTTTTAGACAAGTGTCAAGACTCCATATGTGTGGGAATTGGCGCTTTAACATCTCTTGTGCGGCGTCTATTATGCGGTCGTTCAACCAAGCTGTCGGTAGATAAAGAATGCTCTTTTCTTCACCCTTTAAAGTGGTGTTTCGCTGGTTTGTCCAATTTCCTCAAGGATATAGTCGAAGTCCCCTGGTCTTGGGCGTTTTCTGCCTGCTTTCTGTTTCTTGTCTGCGGTGCTTAAAGCTGACATGTTTGGAGTAGGTTTCTGCTTGATTTCCATACCAAGAGATTTCTTCACTGCTAGGATATGATAGCAGCTCTTCAATGAGCGTCGGCCGAAAATGTCCTAAATTGTGAAGAATTCATCGTGTTTGGTTTTCATAATGGCTGATGTGTTACTATGACGCCAACGTCTTTTCTCTACTTGTTGACGTTCCAGTAATTGTCAAAGTATAAATGACGTTCGGGCGGGCGATTCATTTCAAGTACCCGTGACGACTCCATAAATAGCTGAGACATTTCCGTGACATTCCCGTGACAGTTTCAACAAAACCCGTGATAACCCGTGACGGCCCAGTGAATGGCCCGTGACAATCCGTGACGTTGCCGTGATGGCATCAACTAAACCCGTGACAATACCGTCACGGGCATTATTACCGTCACGGGTTTTAGTAGATCTGAAATTTTCTTTACAAGAATTTCTTGTAAAGAGAATTTCTTACTTTGCTTTGATATCAAAAAATTAAAGTATTCCTAGCCCCGCTAAAATATACAGATCCCTAGTATAAGAAGGAAGGCAAGAGGGACAGGGAACTTACACCGCTTGCTGTCAAAAGCTTGTCCGGTTGAAAGAAACCGCCAATCTGGAAGGAAGAACGGAACTGCGCATGTGCGGCGGAAGTACACTGATTACGCCCCTTGCCTACTTCTAGTACCACTAATCCCCGGTACTTACATCTGGACCCGGGAGTCCGGCCAAGACGATGCTTCACTACACTCCTCCCAACTTTATGATGATAGGGTTTCACCAGGGCTGGGAAGCTGAAAAGAGACGTGCTAGCCACAGGCCAACACAAGATACCTTACCTCTTTGGTGTAGCTTACATCAACCAGGGCGCTGTTGTGAACTACAAGTCCACAGGAATCCTCTCGACAAACCATAGGCTCGTTGGTAGCTTCTGACCAGACAACATGTCCACACTTCCATAGAGCTCTCAACACACCATAGGTTCGTCGATGACCTCTGAGCAGACAACATGTCTGCCCCGACTGTTGATATCTGGATCGCTTGTTGACACGAAGGTGACATGACCGCAACATGGAACGCCTGAGCGAGCTATAAGCCCAGCTCATCTTGATGTTGACATGACCACACTCTTGAGCGAGCTATAAGCCCAGCTCATCTGGAAGTTGACATGAGCGAGCTATAAGCCCAGCTCATCTGGAACTTGATATGAGCGAGCTATAAGCCCAGCTCATCTGGAACTTGACATGAGCGAGCTATAAGCCCAGCTCATCTGGAAGTTGACTTGTTATGATGTGAAACATGAGCGAGCTATAAGCCCAGCTCAACTTGGTGTTGTCTTGACCACACTATGAAGCACATTCATGAGCGAGCTATAAGCCCAACTCAACTGGACGCTGTCGCTGTCTTGACCTTGGTGGAAAACATTTGAGCGAGCTATAAGCCCAGCTCAAATATACGCTGTCGCTGTCTTGACCTTGGTGGAAAACATTTGAGCGAGCTATAAGCCCAGCTCAAATGGACGCTGTCGCTGTCTTGACCTCGGTGGAAAACATTTGAGCGAGCTATAAGCCCAGCTCAAATGGGTGTTGACATAAGCACAGGATGGAACACATGAGCGAGCTACAAGCCCAGCTCATCTGGACTGGCTTACTGCTGTCCTCGGTAGAGATGTTGTCCATTAGCCAGTGTTATTTCTAACACTCGCTCTGGCGTCATCTGGCGATGGGTGGCAACGGCTGCCGCTGCGGCCCACAACTGGCTTGGTGATGAAACTCTGGATTCTTGAATCGGAAAATATGGTGAATCCGACTCCAGGAGCAAGCGAGACTCCTCCAGACTGCACAATGCTGCAATCTGTCGCTCGTCGAATCTATCCACGAGATTTGTGAAACCAAAGAATGTCCTTGGGAACACCTCTACCCATCTCTCCATCACATACTTGTTTCCTGTGAAGCAATGAAGATGCATGGGTTGGTGGGATCTAACGTATTTCCTCATACAATGGAGGAGTAACAGATAGGCTTCTGTCCCACAGTCTCCATGCATACCATGGCAGTGAATCACAAGTACATGTCGATCCTCTAGGAACGGTAGCACCTTCTCCAACAGTTCCACTTGGGATGCCCAGTGCTTCATAGGCTCTGAGTGGTCCAGCCCAATCTCGCCAAATGCCACTATACGTGGATTCCTTATTAGTCTCCGGAATTGATGCACCTCGTCTTCAATTCTTGCCAGGCTGTTCTTGGCATGTTTCGGATGAAATCCTAGTCCTACAGATATATGTTGTGGTATTTCCTGTAAATACCTTTCTGAAGGGTAGGTCCTAGGGTCACAGTAGATGGCAACGGCACTTACAAGGTTGATTTTCTTGTCTTCATCTACTGGAGCACTGTTAATAATCTCATCCAAACTTCCGTGAGGTGGGAGCTGCATATCCCGAAGAGTCCTGTCCAGATGGAAATGTGAATCCATGGCATCTGGGTAAACCTTCACTGGAACAGCTGGCTGACTTTCTAACATTTCTCCAGGAGCCGTGAAAGTTTTCAGCCAATGCTGTCTTTCCTCCTCCCCTAAACTAGCAGCTATCAGAAGAAGAGCCTTCCAGTGAAGCAACACTCCTGTCGAATTACACGGCTCAATCACGAACTTGTCAGGTACTGGCTCATGAAGGAATTTACAAAACTCCCTCATGGCAGTCTCTTGTCTTTGCGTAACTTCTGTGTTATCGGTGTGGCTAAGCATCTTCTGAACAACTATAAAAGCTACTAGCTCATCCAACTCCACTGGCCTTCCCAGTAACCATCTCCCCGCTTGTTTCAATGCATTTCGACGACCATGTAAAACCTGCTCATCGGTAGGGTTGAGTCGTTCGTCGAAAATGGAAGGGATATGGACAAAATAGGCATGGGCTTTTAGATATTTGGCATTGCTGGTACATCCAGGAACCCAACACTTTTGAACTAAACGTCGTTCTCTCTTTTTAACTTCCATTTCCCGACGTTCTTCAGCCTTCTGGCGAACCTGACTGACTATGTCTTCTGTCCTTATCTTTTTCAGCACTGAAGTAGAGATTATTAACTCTTCCTTCTGACTAGTGGCTGATCTTTTCAGAATATTGATAGGACTTCCTTCCACTATCTGAACGTGTCTATCACTACGATCGGAGCTATAAGCCCCTCTCTGGCTCATGACTGACAGTTCCTTCTGCTTTGAAGTTCGTTCGCCTTCTTTGCTGCAAACTACCTGGAGTTCCTTGGCAAAGTGCACCGATTTTGGCACTGTTGCTTTTGATGGTCCAGCTTGTGTGTCCTCTTTGGATTTCTTTGTGCTTTCTTTTAAATCCTTCCTCACCTGACTACAAGTCTCGGTTCGGACAGGTCTGTTGGAAAGCACAGTAACCTCTCTCTGTGGTGATAACTCCTTCCTCACCTGACTACAAGTCTCGGTTCGGACAGGTCTGGTGGATGGCAGAGTAACCTCTCTCTGTGATGGTGAATCCTTCCTCGCTTGACTAGAAGTCTCGGCTCGGACAGGTCTTGTAGATAACAGAGTAACTGGCAGAGTAACCTCTCTCTGTGATGATGAATCCTTCCTCGCCTGACTATAAGTCTCGGCTCGGACAGGTCTTGTAGATAACAGAGTAACCTCTCTTTGTGGGGATCTCTTTCCCTGACTATAAGTCCGGGAGCGAGCATCCGTCTGTCGTGACTTTTGAGGTTCTTGTCTTTGGGATCTCTTTCCCTGACTATAAGACTGGGAGCGAGCATCCATCTGCTGTGTTTTTGAGGTTCTTGTCTTTGGGATCTCTTTCCCTGACTACAAGTCTGGGAGCGACCATCCGTCTGCCGTGGTTCTTTAAGTTCTACCCTTGAGACTGACTTCTTCTCAGGAGGTAACTGAATCAGCGTCTTTTTCAGAAATCTTGGTGATCTTCTTGGACTTTCACTGGAAGTTTCCTCCTTTTGACCTCTCACAGGAGAAATAGAAAGAAGTTCCTCCTCATCCATTTGGAGGGAACCAACCTCCATACTTTCTTCCTCTGTCAGCTCAAGCAACTTCGCCTCACCTTCAGGGTAGAATCTAATATCTTTACGTCCTTTAGTAGGATCGTAGTCCTGCTCCTTTCTCTTGGGAAGATCTGGCAATTTCCAAACGTTAGCGCAGATGCATTCCCGACTTATCACCTGGTAAAGTTCCATTGCTTTAGCAGCATTCTTGAGCCAAGCTTAGAAAGAGTTGACGTTTCTTCTTCCTGGCTCATTTAACTTTGACTTTACCAATGCTGTCATCCTGAGCAGGCTTTCCTCAAGAACTTTACACTGCTCTTTTCCACCAATACACCTAGGACACAATGCCAACTGTTTCACAAATTCTTCCGGTGGTCTGTATACTTGGCCGCGATCCAGATACTCCTCGACCGTTGACAAAAAGTCTTTTGGTAGAGAACTTGAAGCCATCTTGTTGGTTACCTGAAAATAGTGAAAAACAGGTATCAGGCTATGACCTTTTGTCCTTGCAGGCCTTGCACTTGTACTTGTCTATTACCAGTGCATCCGTTGCAGTGATATTCACAAGGAACCATGATACCATTCGTCACAAAAGTCACACTGGATCATGAATCGACCACTGTACGGTTTCCTGCAAACACAGTATTCTTTCTGATCATCTTCCACATCCTGATCCTGAACTATTTCTTTGGAATTTCTGAATTTTGTAATCCAATCTGGCACTTTTCTATCCTTACAAGGCATCATTCTGTCATGATTTACTACGAAGACTGCATTTCGTAACTTCACTCTGTAAAGGTATGCTGACAGCTTCTTCACAATTAATGCTGGGCCCTTCCATGGTGCAGTTAACTTCCGTGATTTACCTTTCACACTCGCCGTGTCCAAGAGATAAACAACATCTCCTTCTGCATAAGGCCTTTGAAGTACGCGCAGATCGTAGTTGCGTTTCATTCTCTTAAGTGATGTTTTCAGGGTACTTCTAGCACAATCATGAGCACTCTTCATTGTCTCCACCAGACCAGACACATATTCATCATAATCTTCATGTTTTTCTTTCACACCTGGAAACATGAGCTGTGCTGGGGTATTCACCTCTCTGCCCAACATGAGCATATTCGGAGTAAACCCTGTACTTCTATTGACTGAGGCTCTAATGGCTCCTGCAATCTGTTGTACGTGCTGATCCCACCTATTCTGGGCTTTTCCAAGAAAACATCTCACTGCATCCATTAAAGTTCTATTGAAACGCTCTACCTGGCCATTTGCTGATGGTCTATACGGGGTAGTCCTTGCCTTGTGGATTTCTAGTGCCTTACACAGAGCTTCAAACAACTTACTCTCGAAGTTGCGGCCTTGATCTGAAAATATCTGGAAGGGAAATCTAAACCGAGAGAAGAATTCATCTATCGCTGCTCTTGCAGTTACTTCTGCCTTCTGAGATGGTAATGGTATACATTCCACCCATTTCGTGAACTGATCTACCATCATTAGGCAATGCTCATTTCCTCGCTCTGTCTTGAGTAATGGTCCTATAAAATCGATGTGAACCCGTTCCATTGGGGCACCTGCTTGGTATTCTGTTAATGGTACCCTGCCATAGCACTTGTTTTTCTTGTTCTGGCTGCATATGGAACATGACAATACATAAGATTCGACATCTCGTGACAACCGAACCCAAAAGAATTTTTCCTTGAGCTTTGCCTTTGTCCCAGCGATTCCTTGATGAGCAGCTGATGGAATATCATGATGCCATGCCATTGCTTGGTCTTTCATGGTATCTGGAACTACAAGTTCCAGATCTCTGCTATCAGTCTTATGTCTGAAGAGAACCCCATCAATTAGCTGAAACATCTCTTTATTCACCCAGTAGTACTTGGCCTCTGGACTGGAAATGAATAGCTCTCCCTCCTCTGGCATCTCTTTTTTGGTAAGCCACTGGATTATAATTTTCAGATCTTTATCTTTCTTCTGCTCTGTTTTTAGGTCATCGAAAGTGAACCCCCAACATGAGGGTTGTTCCGACGATGCCTCTGGGATTACAGTAACAGTGCATGCACATATTTTGATGGCTTCTTTTCCTGTTCTGACAATGTCAAAATGTGCATCACTTATCCCAATACAATCAGCATCAATTTCTTCCAACGAATCCACGTCGTCTTGATCTTTAGTATTGGCTTTACTGCAATTCTGCTCAGGATTGAAAGGTATATCTGATCCGGAAAATACCTGATGTTGACAACCGGAGACCTTCCTTCCTGCATTTTCTGACTCCACAGCCATATCACTCGGGTTGTTGCTGTCTTGCACGGTCTCACTCTGCTGTTTATCACCAGTTACGTTTGCAACTGTACCAGATAACGGACCCGCCAGATTTACTGCTTCATCTACGTCTCTGGTAAAGTTACCCCCCTGTTGATCTGCACGCAAACAGTAATGACATCCTCCACATGGCAAATCTGTTGGCTTGATACCTGCTATGTAGGAAGGACAAGGAGTGAGATTATCAAGTTTCCTTGAAAGAGCATCTGCATTCTTATGCCTGATTCCAGGTCTGTATTGAACAACCATATTATACTGTGATAACTCTTCCATCCATCGTGCCAGCTGACCTTGTGGATCTTTAAACTTTAACAACCATGTCAAACTAGAGTGATCCGTCCTGACTGTGAAGATTCTACCCAATAAGTAATGTCGAAACTGTCTGGTGAATCTAACGATGCTTAGAAGTTCCTTCCTCGTAGTACAATACTTCTTCTGTTCTGGGGTTAAAGTGAAACTGCTATAAGCAATTACTCTTTCTTCCCCATCATGCACTTGAATAAGTTCTGCCCCTATGGCAACATCTGAAGCATCTGTATCCAATATAAAAGGATCTTGACTATTGGGTAGACCTAAAACTGGTGGGGCAGTTAAAGCTTCCTTCAACAACTCAAATGCTAATTGTTCTTCATCACCCCATTTGTACTTATTTTTTCCTGTTAGGCGGTACAATGGTTGTGCCTTGTCTGCAAAATTCTTGATAAAAGATCTGTGGTAATTTGCCAATCCTAGAAATCTCTCTACCTCCTTGGATGATTGTGGAACTGGCCAATCAATAATCGTTTCTATATCTTTTGGCGCCATCTTCAGCTGGTTGCTGCTGACTATTCTTCCCAAAAATTCCACTTCACTCTGGAATAAAATACACTTTCTGGGCTTGAGCTTTAAACCATATTGTCTGAATCTTTCAAAGGCTTCAGCGAGGTTTTCCGAGTGATTGTCAAAGTCCATGCCCATGACTAGAATATCATCCAAGAAAGCTAAAACTGTTTTCCAGGTTAGGCCTCGTAGAATCAAATTTATCACGCGAGAGAAGGTTGCAGGTGAGTTGGTCATTCCAAAACCCATACGTACATGCTCGTACAGACCATACTTAGTCAGGAAGGCTGTCTTCTTTCTATCTTCTGGACTTACTAAAACTTGCCAGTAAGCAGAGTTTGCATCTAGCTTCGAAAACCATACATTTCCCGCCAGAGTATCCAGACAATCTTCAATAATGGGTAAAGGGGAAGTATCTTTGACTGTCACCTCGTTGAGAGCTCTGTAATTAATACACCATCTTACAGAACCATCTCTCTTTCGTATGAGAACAGGTGTAGAAGCCCAGTCTGACACTGATTCTTGTATCACTCCTGCATCTAACATCTTTTTGAGAAGCTCTTCTTCTTCATTTGCAAAGCAAGCTGGAGTTCTTCTCATGTGCTGTTTAATTGGTTTAGCAGTCCCGGTATCGACTTTATGCTGAATTGCCGTAACTGTTCCCAAGTCAAAATCGTGCTTGGCAAAAACATCTTGATGGTCACAGAGAAGCCTTTTCAATTTCTGTTGTTGCTCTGCGGATAATTTTTCCAATGAAGATTCATAAAGCTGTTTAAGATGTTCTGGGATACCCTGTTCTATAAATTTGATTTCCTCTTCTAAAGAACTACACGTTCTTGGGTCCACTTGATCTTCTTCATTTAATAGAGGATGACCCGGCTCTATGTTACTACAAGAAACATCTGACCGTATCTCCTCTTTCTGAGAATTCACAGGATCTTCATTTACCAAAGAGATGTTTAGCCCTATGTTACTACAAGAAACATCTGACCCTATCTCCTCTTCCTGAACAGCAATGACTTCGTATGCATTACCTATCTGTACCCCTTTCTTTAGAGTCTTCAGTGAATCTGTAGGATTGACCAAACAGATAATCGGATCTGTCTCTGCCGAACAAACTGTCCTTGGCATCAATACTTTGAGCTGATCAACTGGTTCTATAAAGTAGTCTTCGTGCATTTTTGCATTCAACTTGCATGATAAACGCACAACAGAATTAGGTGGGACTGTAACTCTTTTCCGTACTGATACTCTTGCAACCGTCAATCTACCATCCTTGAAGCTTGTGGTAATTGGGACTCTTTCTCCGTTCAGAACTAATGTATCAGTTTGCATGTCCAAACATACACCCAGATGGTGTAAAAGATCGTGTCCCAATAACATATCATCACCAATGGAGGCAACATACACTCTTTCACTGAAACTTTGGTTGCCAAGCTTCATCTTTAATGGCTGAATGATAAATCCTTTCAACACAGTATCATTGTCTGCCATTTGTAGATCGACGTTCTTGATTTTAGCAAGAGCTTTTACCAATTTCTCATATACCTTCGCTGAAAGAATGGTAATTTCAGCACCAGAGTCAATTCTAGCTTTAATGTTTCTATTTCCCACCTTTAATTCCACAAAAGAAGAACCAGCTTTCACCTGATGAACACAAACCTTTTCTTCCCCTTTTTCCTTTTGAAATGTTTCAGCTGTTTTAGTACTACCAGTACTTCTATCAGTTGAAATATCTCTATCTGCTATCTGTTCTGACGACTTCTTTTCCAGCTTAGTTGTGACGTTGGCCTCTGCTCTTACCACATTGTCGTGATCTGGAATCTCAACCTCTTCAACATCCATAGAACTACAAGCCCTATTAGTGTTATGACTCTGTTGGGATTGCTGAGATTCAGAGTTCTTTCTCATCTTTTTCTTCAAATGTTGTTTATCATTCTCGACATTTCCCTTTTGACCTTTCACTACTTTATAAATTGACGAGCAATATGCCCTGCCAATTTCTTCAGTATGTGTAGGTTGATTAGGTTTCTGTTTATCATGTTGTGCATTACTCTCGATGTTTCTCTTTCTATCCTCTACTACTTCAGAAATCGACGAGCAACATGTCCTGCCAATTTCTTCAGTATGTGTAGGTTGATCAGGTTTCTGTTTATCATTCAGGTGACCAGCTATCTCTACTACTTTTGGCCGGGATGTGTGGTCTTCCCATCCCGACCTTGGTCATTTAAATTTTCTGTCTTTGCCTTCTTTTTTTCAAGCCATGCTGTATAAGCTCTACAATCTTTTTTGGCGTGCCCGAATCTATGGCAGAAAAAACATTGTATTGCTTTCTTCTTCTTAGCATCAGTATTCTGCTCTGTTTTGGCTAAAGAAGATTGAGAACTGTTTTGGGGGCCTGGTTGAAATTTTGCTGCAAAGTCCTTTAATGCTGAAGCAATAAGTCGCTCAATCCTAGCTTCTGATGGAGATTGCACAGCATTCACTGAAGCTTCATTTCCTTTCTTCGCCTTCTTCCCATCAACGGCTTGAGAAATGAATTGATGGTGTTTCACCAAATTTAGAGCCTCTTCCATACTTGAAGGGTGTTCAAAACAAGCATGCTTAGCAGCGTCTTTATCAATACAACCCTGACAGAATCTATTAATAGCTTCTTGCTTCAGATGTTCATCAGGCAAATCGACGAAAGCTGGTGTCGCCAATGTCATTACTCGATCGGCCCAATCTTCTAATGATTCATCTGGTTTCTGAGATGACTGACGAAACTTGGCCTTGGATGTTTCTGTTAGTTCTTTTACACCAAACCTAGCCTCCAATTTCTTTATAATTTTGCGGAAAGAATATTTTTCAATATCAGTAGTTGTTATTGTGAAAAAATCAAGGGCTTTTCCTTCCAAACTCCACATTAAATAATCTTTGCTTTCAGCCTCTGACCATTTCATAACCTTTCTGTAACTATCAAATTTCTTTTTAAAAGATAACCAATTAGACTTGCCATCAAAACGCAAAGCTTTCGGGTGTTTTCGAGGATCTCCATGCTTGGAAGAATACCTAACCTCTGATGAATCTGTATCTGAGTCTGAATAAGATGAATGATGTTTACGTGATCTTCTTTTTGTTTTCCGTGACCTTGACATTCCTTTCGATTTATGTGACCTTGACCTTGAACGAGATCTTGACTGCGATTCTGAAACTGATGATGTATGACGGTTGTGTTAATATGTCTTTGATTTACTATGTTTGGATTTTACTCTCTTTTTATTGGAGGATCTTGAATGTGACCTTGATCGTGACCTTGATGAATTTGAACCAGTTGATGAACGATGTTTGTTTTTGTTCACTTTGGATTTATCACATTTTGTTTTAGACCTCCTTTTATGGGATCTAGAATGTGACCTTGATGATCTAGAATGTGACCTTGATGATGACCTTGAGGCTGACCTTGATGATGATTTTGTAGTTGATCTTGATTTTGATCTAGAATGTCTGTGTGTCTTTTTCTGAGATTTATTCTTCTTGGAGTCACTTTTCCTTGAACTACTTTTAACTGACCTTGACCTTGAAGATGACCTTGATGAACTTTTGTCCTTTTTCTTCACAATTTTTGAATCCGACTTCCGAGACTGGTGATGAGCTGACTTTGACCTTGAAGATGACCTTGAGGAATCTCTTTCCTTGTTCTTGTCATTTTTTGAGTCTGATTTCTTTGAAGAACTTTTATCCTTTTTCTTGATAATTTTAGAATCTGATTTTTCAGAATGACTATTTGACCTTGACCTTGAATATTTTTTAGACTTTCTCTTTTTGTGTTTTGAATCAGATTTGGTAGAGTGGTGATGAGATCTCGACCTTGAACCTGATCTAGAAGAACTAGGTGATCTTTTTTCTTTTGACCTTGACCTTGAAGATTTTCTACACTTCCTCTTCTTATGCTGCAAGTGAGATCTGGAAGAATGGTGATGAGATCTTGATCTTGAACCTGATCTAGAACAACTAGGTGACCTTTTTTCTTTTGACCTTGACCTTGAAGATTTTCTAGATTTCCTCTTCTTATGCTTTGAATGAGATCTGGAAGAATGGTGATGAGATCTTGATCTTGAACCTGATCTAGAAGCACTAGATGACCTTTTTTCTTTTGACCTTGACCTTGAAGATTTTCTAGATTTCCTCTCCTTATGCTTTGAATGAGATTTAGAATGATGGTGATGAGATCTTGATCTTGAACCTGATCTGGAAGAATTTGATGATCTTTTTTCTTTTGACCTTGACCTATTAGTGGATTCCTTAGTTGAATGTGATTTTGGCTGAGTCTCACCAGATTTAGTTGTCTCAGATACCCCATCTTCATTCTTTTTCAATTTACCAGATGACAGCTGATCTGCTGTAGATATACTGGGCTGATTTTGTCTGCTTGCTGCTAATTTTGTTCTGTCACTCACAGGGGGTTTCCTATCCTCATTATTTCGATGAAAAACTAGCCTAGAATCGGTTCTACAAGAACGCGATTCTTCTGGCTTATGGACACTAGAGGCTGTCGCTGACACAGCGAAGGGTTCTTGCTCTTTTGAAGCTGACCCAAACATGGCAACACTTTCTTGAAATGGGTCAAATTCTGATGTTAACATCAATGGGCGCCAAACTTCTGGAGTTGGTTCTGGTGGTACATTCCAATCTTCTGTCTTTAGCTCTGGTGGTGACCTTGAGCGTGACCTTGAGTGTGACCTTGACCTTCTTGCTCCCGCTTGATGCGCAAAGCTCACAAGTGGTTCCCACGAATCAGTCTTAGGTACTGATGGGAGACAACTGAGGTCTATCTCAAATGGGTTGTCTTTCTGTGGCACCGAAAAGTCAATCATATTGAGAGATTCAGATGACAGATTACCCCGAAGAGCCAAATTAAGCGCCTCCTTTTTTACAACTCCATAGATCTCTCTGAATTTGACAATGAGTTGCGCAACCTTCTCCCCAACTCCTGGAATCTGTTTCAATTCCTCTGTAGTTGCAGTGTTGACATTCACCGACATGATGAAAGGCGTACAAGTGCAAGGAATATAATCGGGTATTTGCTTATGTGAATTTACAAAACTCACACATACAAAATACACGACACTTGTTGTAAATAAAGTATACTGAATTTATTGCTATTAGGATTGTAATGAGGTGATTTCTTATTTGAACAATCCAGTGTGTCTACAAGACTCTACAGGCAATAAACTTTTAATCAAATAAATCACTCGTGTGTCTATAAGACTCGACAAGAAATCTTATTTGATTAATATTGTGTGTCCAATCAAATAAATCACTTGTGTGACTATAAGACTCCACAAGAAATCTTATTTGATTAATATTGTGTGTCTATAAGACTCCACAATAAATGACTTTGGGAATACCAAATAAATTACTCATGTGTCTACAAGACCCCATAAGAAATCTTATTTGCACATTCTCGTCGCCATTAAAGTATTCCTAACCCCGCTAAAATATACAGATCCCTTGTATAAGAAGGAAGGCAAGAGGGACAGGGAACTTACACCGCTTGCTGTCAAAAGCTTGTCCAGTTGAAAGAAACCGCCAATCTGGAAGGAAGAACGGAACTGGGCATGTGCGGCGGAAGTACACTGATTACGCCCCTTGCTTACTTCTAGTACCACTAATCCCCGGTACTTACATCTGGACCCGGGAGTCCGGCCAAGACGATGCTTCACTACAAAATAAACTTGTTTCTTAAAACGCTTAAACTGGTAGATTTCGTCTTTAAAAAGAGTTTTATGAAACAAACAACGAAGTTGAATTTTTATTGAATTCGTAGTGGTTTGGTCTTTATACCCAACTATAATGAAAGAAATGTTTAAAGTTAAGATTGAGGCATTGCATTATTCTTCGCCGCTCTTGTGGCATTTGCATCGCAGGAAGGGTTTGGTGCGCTTTATGATAACCACTTGTCCTCGGAAGATGGAGAGTTTTGTTATGGAAATGACTGTATCAGAGGAGGATATGCGGTGTTCCTCGGGGTAGCAGTTGTAGCTCTGTTTTGTGGGTTATTCATATTGTTACGCAGATGATGCTGCAAAGCGAATGAAAATAATTGATGAAACATTAGACCTGGACGTTTCATGGGCAAAGGTCTAGAGGAGGGAACAAGCACAGACAAATGATAAATGCCTTAATGCCTTTGGAAGAGAAATCTTTACTATGGAACCTGCCCTTTAAAAAAATTTTAGGAACAAATACAGTCAACCCTCTTTACAACAGCACTCATTACAACAGCAAAATTCTTCATAATCATTTTGATTTGAAACCAAATGGCTAAATTGTTCTAAATATGCATTCTTTACAACAGCAAATTCGTCAAAATTTTTGGGGAAAAATGCTGTCGTTGTAAAAGAGGGTCCACTGTACATGTATATTGTTTTGATATAAACATATCTTTAACAAAGGTATCTTAGTATTTGTTAAATTGCTTATTCTGATTATTGTTAGGATGTGCTAAATTGTTAAAGGACAGAGTTATTCCCCTTTCATAGATAACAGACAATCACTTAAAGGTAAATGGATAACTCCAGAACTATTCATATTAATGGGCTGAATTTTCATAAATGCATCGTTCATTTTTCATCCGATTCATGTTAGCAGGATTATGGCCCTTGTTATTTTGTTATTGGCTTTACAGTCTTGATTTTTGGGCATTCTGTAAGTTTCAGTAACCTGATTTTACACATATATGCCCCTTTCTAATCTTAATAATTTTTAACTTCACAGAGGCCCAGTAATTGGGTATATGTCTTTGCTTATGCTTCAGTTATTATTTGCTTACCAGGTATTTTCTGTTTTTGGCTATACTGAATAAAGGGCTGCAGTTTGTGTCACATTTCAAATGTCAGGTGACACTTGGTCTGTGAACTTTAATTACTCTGAACATATGACTGTATGTTATACAGTGTAGTGCTCAAACAAGGGGAAGGTACTTTTTTTATTTTTTCATTTTATCTATTTTTTTTTTTTTTTTTTGGTCCAGTTGTGGTGATGTTCTCCAGGAGGCTCAAGGGAACATGCCAATAGCAGGCACCTCCTAGCCTGTCCATGTCCCTACCAATTCAAAGAAAACATAAATGTTGGAAATTTTCCCTACATATCTGGAAAATGTGTAGTGTATATGCCTGCAGTATAGAAAACAGCTACAACATAACAGTTAACTTTAACAGTTAACTTTAACTTTATTTACATCTACATCAGCTTCTAGCATAAATGCTGTTTATTGAAAACATTCAATACACTTTCCTGAACCACACCAAGAATGTCACTCAAAAGTCACTTGACAGTGTACAATTGACCAATGTAATGACAACTTAGTATTTGACAAAGTCCCACAAATAAAATCGCTCATGTTGAAGGTCCCACAATAAGTCAATAATTTTATCACAGTGAAATGAAGTGAGCCCTTATGCAGGGTGCCACTTATCTTCAACTTCAAAATTGATTTCCCTGACTTTTCCCTGACTTTTACCGTTTTCCATACCCTTCTACCCACCAAAAGGTGATTTTACTCTTTACTTTAACAGTGCTAACAGTATTGCTTGAAAATAAAGGATTATTCATAAAAGACAGAATTTGCTGCCCAGGGAGCAAATTCTTTCCTTTGTAAGTAGCCCCAATAGAGATGGGAGATGTACCTAGACTATCTCTCTAGAAAGTAAATCCTTTCATTTTGAAAAGAAAAAGTGTATTTTCTGAAGACTGTCATATCCACTGATTTACAAATTCCCTGACTTTTCCCTAACTTTTCAAGTCTTTTCCAAATTTCCCTGACCAGCCATAAAATTCCCTGACCTGGAATAAAATTCATTTCCCAGATGTTTTGCCCTGACCATGGCAACTCTGTCATACCTGGCATGGCTTTGGAAAGATGTGAAATGAACAATTCTATCTTGCAAATAAATAAGGTCTATTCATTTCGAAAGACGTGTTTTTATACAGAAATTCTTGTTCTAAGGTCACTATAGTGGGAAGCAACTTTGAAATTTTCATTGTCGCCTCCCTCCCCATTGGGGGTCAACTCTTTAAGGAAAGAATGCTTGCGCCACAAGCATCTACCAAGTAATAGGATAAAACAAAATGAATTGCATTTCAGCTTTAGACATACAAAGGTTTTGAATTTCGCTATCATGCAGTGGTGTACAAAATATAACAGTCCGCCACTATCATGCAGAGGAGTATAAAACATAATATCCCCCACTATCATGTGGTGGAGTATAAACCATAACACCCTGCCACTATCATGAGGCAAAGTATAAAACATAATACCCCACCTCTATTGTGTGGCAGGGTAAAAACACCTTTAAAACCAGTTTAACAAGTGGAATGATCATTTACCCTGAATGGTCAAATAAAATAAAATCTCATATGAGCCATGATATGAGACATGGAATAAAATGGAATGTTGTATCTCATCTGTCAGCCCATTGTCACCAAAAAGAGCTAAACCAGAAAACTTGATGAAAGTTATAGAGGATCTTGCATGAGTGCTCATGCATTATTGAATTTATTAAACGAGTTGGGGAAAAAGATAAGCTGCAAGGCTCTGCCGAGCATCTTATCGTTTTCACCACCGAGTTTAATAAATTCAATAATACATGAGCACGAATGCAAGATTCTGTTTATCATATGACACAAAAATCTCATTTTATTAGCAAAATTTGCACTAAAACGTCACGATTTCGCCATTAGAAAACGCGACGTTTTAATGGACGTCAACGTATAATGTTACAACATAATCTGCATATTTAATCCACTAGTGGATTATCGCATTTAATGCATGGCTTTATTACACTCTCAGATGCAACATCATATGATAATATGCCATTTATGCTGTCGCTGATGCTGTCAGGAAAGTATTACCTACAGTAATAACCCTAAATATTTGGACAGACAGGTCTGGGCAAACATTGTAGACCCTGATCAAACTGCTCCTGAAGGAGTTTGACTAAGCATCATTTGAATGCATTAAGTAAGTAAAATCCACTTTCTAAGAATTTTTGCACAATAATTGTCCGACTTTCGGGTGTCTGAAATTTTAGGGTCATAACAGTATGTCCTGCTTTCACTTAGACTCGGGCAAGATAAGCCTGTTTCCAGTGCCCTTGCAGACAGAAATTGGTTGTAAATTGGTAAAATGAAATTCAGTTTAATCCAAAACTGAATTTTCATTAAACAACTTACTTTACTCATATAATTTTAATAAGGGGTAAGGATACACCTGCATATTTTTCTGCCATTTTTCTGAAGGGACATAACTTTTGTGACATCCTGTTTGCTTTCCTTGAGAATGAAGGCCTTCTAAAATGGTGTATCATATGACGTTGACTCTGAGAGTGTAATAAAGCCATGCATTAAAAACGATAATCCATTAGTGGATTAAATATGCAAATTACGTCGTAACGTTATACGTTGACGTCCATATAATGGTGAAATGGCGAAACTGTGATGTTTTAGTGCAAATTTTGCTAATAAAATGCGATTCTAGTGTCATATGATAAATAGAATCTTGCATTCATGCTCCTGTATTATTGAATTTATTAAACTCTTTGGGGAAAACTGATAAGATGCTCCGCAAAGCCTCGCATCTTATCTTTAATAAATTCAATAATACATGAGCACTCATGTAAAATCCTCTATGTATTCTCTGCAGGTGAAAGAGTTAACTTTCAGGTAAAGCAACTATACCATTTTCTCCTTGACTTTCTTTTGTTTCCCTCCTTTCTCAATTGGGTCAACTCTTAAGGGAGAGAACTTGCTCACCAAGGATCAAATTCTTTAATTTAAGAGTAGACTTCATTTTCTAAGTTCTCCTTTTTCTAGGAAAGCTAACAGGAATTCACAACAGTTATTCCCCCTTTTAACAAGACCTGTCACAGGGCCAGGATAGCTCGCCTGACAGCGCCTTGCCTATCACATAAAAAACTTTAACCTAAAACTTTAACATTTTGCTAACGCAGACACTGACGCCAACGCTGACGCCGACGCCGGGGGTAGTACAATAGCTCTTCCTGAACTTCGTTCAGGCAAGCTAATAAAAATGATAGAAATAATGAGGATGGTTATCCATGCATTTTAAGTTCCTGTAGCAGTACTGTATTTCTGTTGTTATATAACGGAGCTTTTCTCTTCCTAACAATCCCAATAAAAGCATCGCAAACGACTGCGTGATACCCCGCCACTGCAAACCTTTTTCACACACCCATTTTTCCAGATTTATGCATGTATATAGCTGGGGAGGCAGGGGGAAATAACTCCTTTGGGGTAAATTTGAGCATCACTGGAGGCTTTCATCACTCTGATCATTTGCTAAAAGTTTCAGAAAAATTGCTTCAAACTCTGATTTTATATGGAATTTTTCATGATTTTATACATGTATATAGTCCCAGAGCAGGGGCAGATAACCCCCAATGATAAAATTTCTGTGCTCATACAAAGCTTTTGTTACTTCGATCATGTTTGTGAAGTTTCATCATGATACTCCAAGTAGTAAAGGAACTAGAGGCCAGAAACCATTTTAAGTACATTGACAAGTGCCATAACTCTGTCAGAAATTAATGAAATTTGCCCATTAACAATCCCAAGCGAGACATTGTCAGTACAAATGCATATGCAAAATTTAAAGGAAATCCGTTCATAAATACTTAAGTTATCGAACGGAAACGAAGTGTGGACGGACGGACAGACGGACGGATGGACGTACGTACTACGGACGGACAGACAGACACACGGACAGCCAACGTGAAAACATAATACCCCGCCACTAACGTGTGGCGGGGTATAAAAATCTAGATCCATCCTATGACGGATCTAGATTTTTGGGATCGTTTTGGAACAGAATAACCCATTCTATAGCTGCATTACACAAGACTGATTTACAAATTTTGCAGAAATTTAAGGAAGGTAAACTCATGTCTTATATACAGTAGCATATAAATAATATTGATATGTTTCGATATTGAATTAATTATAAAAGTACAACATATTTATATTTCATTTAATTTGAGCCACGACATGACAAAACCAACAAAGTGGCATATCAGCTCAGCGAAGACTAAGATCAGCCTGGGCTTCTGCCCAGTCTGCCCAGAGCCTTTGCTTGTGCTTTAAGGGTACATAGGGGTCTAAGTTACCTCCATGCTGACAGCAAAGACTCTGATCAGACTTCCCTGGACCCATATGTCACTTTGTTGGTTTTGTTGTATCATGGCTCATTTAGAGTAAAACAATTTTCTTTCACACGGAAGAAATTTCTAAACTTCCATTTAAGGCACCCTTGTGAATACTGTTTGGCCACAGAGTACAAGGTTATACCAGAGTTATTTTGCCTAGTCTATACTGGAAAAAAAGTCTCGCTACTAAATGTTATTAAAACAGGAAGTTTCTAGCCGCAAAAGATGTCGGTTTACTGAATACATACAATAATTGGTAAAATTATAAAATAAATGATAATGAAAAAATAAAAGCAGAGCAAAAAAGCTGTTTGCTTATTCTTAGCTTGGTTGAGAATAAAATAACTTTGCTATGTAAAATATACTTCACAACCACATGCCTATATGTATGAAACTATATACCTATAAAAAATATATAACAATACAAAATACAATGTAGCACTATAAAATGCAGAGAGTATTCTGAAATAATTAAAAGTAATAAATCCAAGGCCTACTTATAAGTATGTCACATTTCAAGACGATTATTTTAACATGTTTAATTAAAGATTACTGTGGTAAAAAAAACTTAGAAAAACAGAATACAAACATGCAATTTTAAGACTACTACATGAAAGAAAACCTCTTTCTGCAGTACTAAGCTATGTCTATTTCCTCATTTTGTTCACAACCTATTTATGCTTCTAAAACAATTGTAATGCCACAACAGAAAAGGTGAATATGACCTTCTCCCGATAACTTGTCTAAAACAGAAGTGAGGCATGATCCACTTATTTGACTAGGTTATTTTTCTCCAGGAGATTCTTCCTTCAAGATTCTATCTGGAACAGAAAATCATTTGATTTAAGGAAAATGGATACATTGCCATGTTTTTCTGCTATTTTTACAAGGAGAACAACTTTTGTGGTTTCCTGTTTGCTACTCTGGACCATGAATAAAACCCTTCCAAAAAAGAAGTCTTCTCTTATGGAAAAGAGTTGCTCATACAGGAGTAAATTCTTTTCTTCAAGCTGACCCAACTGAAAAAGGAGGAAACCATAAAAATGGCAGAGTTGCTTCCCTTGAAAGTGTACCCATTCACCTTAATATACAGCACTCAAGATAAAGATAGCTTTTGATGATGATTCTTAAATGAGCCGCAACATGAGAAAACCAACAGTGTGGTTGTACGCCCAGCGCAGACTCAGATCAGCCTGGGCATCCGCCCAGTCTGATCAGAGTCTTCACTGTCCGCATGAAGGTAGCTTAGACCCTTAGCTACCGTTTGAGCACTTAACAAAGGTTCTGATAAAACTAGGCGGCTGCGCAGACTGATCTGAGTCTTCCGTGGGCGCACAACCACATTGTTGGTTTTCTAGTGTCGCGGCTCAAATAGTTTCTGATCATTCTCCGTAAGTTGGATGTATTAAGGGTGATTTCCTTATTATTTAACAGAAAACCTAGGTTCTTCTGTTTAGGATGTGGAACTAAAGTTGATGTTTATGTTCACCACTGTGTCTTATGGTGCCCAGTATATTCTGGAGACTGCATGATTTCTGGTTAGCAATTTGGAGGAAATTTGGTGTAAATGTTTACCCTCAGCTTACCAGTATGAATGATGAAAATTTGATAGATGTCATTCTTGGAGATTACGAGTGTATAGTGGATTCACTGGGTCAATTGAGAAGTTTTATGATGCAATTGCATGCTTCATTTGTAAACTAAATATTTGTTAAGCCTAAAGGCAAAATCCGGCAGACATCAGTCATTATCGTAATCTGCCGCTGCCGGCCTCGTTTGGCATCCTGGTGACGTTGATGCATCACATTGGCATCAGTGCAATGTCATTTTGACATCATAACATTGGAATGACGTTGATGCGATGTGATTACATCACACTGGCATCATTTTGACCTCCTGTGGCCCCTGGGCGGTGTATGGTGAGGTTCGTGACAGTTGTACGCAATGCTTGCCGATGACTGGTGATGATTTGCAAAGTTAGCCGGATATATATATGTGGCTTTTTTTTGTATGATTTGAATAGCTGTGTAGAATACATTTTCTCAGTTCACCTGTATGAGAGGTGCTGCAGTGATGGGGCCTTAGCATGATCCAGCAGTGTGCTGCATGCAATCCACTTTCAGGATTTTTTAGGATCTGTTGATTGCTTGTGTGATTTGATTCACTGACTGATTGTTTTGGGTTTAACAGTCCTTTGAGACAGTATTTCAGTCTATATCGGGCCATCTCCCAGAGACAGGGAGAACGAGAAATAATAGACGAGAGAAAAAATGTCCAAACAACCCCCACCCGCACCTACTGCCAGCACGGCAGGCCCTTGCCCTACAATGTTCGAAATCAGTAGGACCCCCCGGTACTGGACATTACACACAGCACCATCACACCACCCGACCACCCCCTTGCTTCTGCAAACATGGATTTACTTGGATGTGCCGCCTGTTCTGGATGTTCCCTGTTTGCACATGCATTTACCCTTCCATGTGGCACGTCTCATTATGGTGTTTTCATATTGTTCACATTTCTTGCATGTAATTTTTTGTTCCGTATTTAAATGTTATTCTTGCTTTTCTACATAGTTGTATGTTTGCTTAAGGCTCTCCTAAGTGGAGGAAATAAAGAATCTATCTACCTTAGATATGTTGTCTTTACTGTATCATAAAACCAAACCATTCCATTTTAGGTAAATTATGGTAATCATTCTAAGTGTTCCGATTTTTAGAGTTTTGTCGAATCAATGACATATTTACTACCACGACATTCAAATTCTTTTCTTCAAGAATTGCTTCCCTTGAAGTGTACTCATCCACCTAAATAAGTAGGGTCTGGTTATTCAAAATTAATGATGTCATTAGTTACAGTGCGACTATGCCAATATTGGCCATGCACTTAATTGGTAGATGAAGATGTAGTTAATAATAAGACGTTAGACTTAAATAAGTATTGCACCCTAAAACTTCATCTTTTGCCAAACAAATGAGAGGCGCTTTTGCAAGCTCCTCACATTTTTTTGGCAAGAAATATCAACACATTACATTTTATGAATACTAGAATACTTAAGAAAATCCTTGAGTAATGACTGTGTTAAGCTGAGGATGCTCTGAACAACCAGGGGCTGTATTTATAAAACAACTTAAGTCATTGCGATGCTGTTGCTAAGGCTAATTTTCTATAAATGAGATTCCCTACAACTATGAAATTTGCTCTGGAGGAACAGTCTTTTTTAGACTGTTCCTCCAGAGCAGATTTCATAGCTGTAGGGAATCTCCTTCATAGGAATTCAGCCTTAGCAACAGCATAGCAACCACTTAAGTCGTTTTGTAAATACGGCCCCAGGCCCAGGACGCCAGATAAGGACAGATTTTTATGATACATGTAATGCTGAAATTCTACTATTCAGGCAACTCTGCTAAAAAAATATAGGATAAATATAACTGATCACATACCTTAACTATCCTCATTCTTTACGTTTGTGAATCTGAAATTATAATACAAGATTTTACTGTTACATCCATACACTAAAACTATGGCAAACAGAAGTATTGCCTTGTACAGATTGCCTTCATGAATTAATTGATTGATTTGTTGCTTTATGTCCATGGTAAACAACTATGGTCATGTCAGGATGGTCAGTTAACCTAACCATACTACTAGTATTCCTGGGCAGGCTTAGACCTCCTAAGCGGTTAAGCAGTACTAAGTGCACATACTTTCGCCAGTAACTGACAATTGCTCTTCTTGAATCAGCAGAAGGAGAAATGAAAGTATGTGGCTAGACCGGATATCAAACCCAGGACCCCTGACTTACAAGTCAGGTGCTCTACCAACTGCACTACACGGCCAAGCATTCATGAAACTTTATATGGATAATTTAAATTATATATGACCTTAAATATTTATTTTCAGCTTTAACTTTCAAGCACTGAGTAGAAATATTTTCAAAACAGTTTTAAATTCCCTTAAATTAAGCTACTGCTGTCAGTTTTGGAAACAGTATTGTATATGTATAACAATATGAAAACTGATGATGCCCCCGTGCAGCGCCTGTCATATGACATGTATATCCATAGAGCACCTACAAAGAATCCACTGAAAACATACCCTACCATGTAAAAAATTGCCCAAAATGACTAAGTTCAAAAGGCTGTGATTCTGTCAAAATTAGTTCTAGATCTATCAAAATGCCACATGCATATCTTAGAATATATACACAATTTGTAGACAAGGTTTGAAAAAGATCCATTGAAAACTGTGGAGCAAGTTGATAACATAAACTCCATACTCTACAATGCAAAAATTTCCCTAGAATGACTAAGTTCAAAAGGCCATAATTCTGTCAAAATCAATTCTAAGTCCAACAAAAACCCACCTGCACATCTTCCATACATTCACAGCATGTATGCAAGGTTTGAAAAAGATCCATTGAAAACTGTGAGAGGAGTTGATTACACAAACTCTATACCCTACAATGCAAAGATTTGCCGAAAAGGACTAAGTTCAAAAGGCCATAATTCTGTCAAAATTAATTCTAGGTCCAACATAAACCAACATGCACATCTTCAATATATTCACAGCATGTATGCAAGGTTTGAAAAAGATCCATTGAAAACTTTGAGAGGAGTTGATTACACAAACTCTATATCCTACAATACAAAAATTTGCCTAAAATGACTAAGTTCAAAAGGCCGTAATTCTGTCAAAATTAATTTTAGCTCCATCAAAAACCAACATGCACATCTTCAATATGTCTACAACATGTATGCAAGGTTTGAAAAATATCCATTGAAAACTGTGGAAGGAGCTGATTACACAAACTCTATACTATAAAGCTTGACGAAAAGACAGATGGACAGACAGACAGACAGACAGGGGCAAATCTTAATGCCCCCTGACTATCGTCTAGGGGGCATAAAAACTCAAAGACCCAAAAGTAAAACGAAAACAAACCTCATATTTGGAAAAACAAGAGTTCTGCTGAATGGGGCAATATACGCCAGTTGGCACATACAAGCAGACGTACAAACAGATGAACACAGCAGTAAAATGATTATGTCCCTCTAATGATGATTTATATTTGTACCATGTAAACAGGTTGGATCCAGATGAGGTGGCTCATTATGGCCCACCTCATCTGGCTTTACGCTGTTAGCAAATACATCAATTTTCATTTTTAGCACTTTAAATGTAAAACTTTTAGGAAAATCTCCATACCTTGTTTATGACTGGCACTACATGGTTTAATACTCTATTGTGAGTGTCCTCATCCTCAGATTCATAAACCCAGAGTATACAGACACAGTCTTTATTTTGACCTTTGACACTGCCTGTCATTCCTGCCGGTTTGACTACCTCATAATCCTTCACTGGTCTCCCATAGAAATCTGAGTAACCTTTTTGGAAATATTGAAGTATTGGCATGTCTATGGCACTGCTGAGAAATTGCACTTGTAAAGGATCTGAAAATAACAAAAAATTATTTACTCTCCCAACTACTGTACCATACTGTATTCAGTAATAAGACTGAAGTTTTCCCCTCCAAAACAATCCCAAAAATCTAGATCCACAAGCCAAAACAATCCCAAAAATCTAGATCCATCTTGTGGATCTAGATTTTTGGGAATGTTTTGGAGGAAAAATCCCCCATCTTGTTGGATGGATCTAGATTACAAGATGGATCTAGATTTCTGGGATTGTTTTAGAGGAAAATCCTCCCTCTTGTGGGATGGATCTAGATTTTTGGGATTGTTTTCCTCTTTCAAGACGGATCTAGATTTCTGGATTGTTTTGGAGGTAAAATCTTCCATCTTGTCAGATGGATGTAGATTTTGGGATTGTTTTGGAAGAGAAAGCATATCCAATAGCCGAATTACACTCAACTGATTTAGATATTTGGGGTACTTTCTGGAGAGAGAGAGAAAAACCTGTCTTTACAGCTGAATAAATATGTTACTATCATTGGATATGGACATTCTCATGATGGCTAAGGGTGGAGGTTTTAGGAGTGCAAAGATACGAAAAACAAACTATAGCAAGTGTAAACACTGATTAGACTACTCCTTATTGATCTGGGTGTACTGCCTGTAAAGAGCAGTCTGATGTGTGCAGACACTGTTTGCAAATACAGTAGAAATTCAATGGCTTGAACCCAGATGACTCATTAACCATGCCTGACTAGAACTCGTTCCTGGGTCATTGGAGGTCATTACATATGGAAACTAATCCTTGATGGCTACAACTACCTTTGGCTGTAACTAATTTCCATGACCCCAAGCCTGTTTGAGCCATAGAAGTTCTATTGTATATATGTTTGATGTTCATGGTAATTCAGTATTTAACATTGAATGAAAATGTGTGCTAACCACATTTGCTAGTGTTGCAACAGAATTTGTTTAATAATAGATGACATTATTAACATGTAGACAACATGCAGCTGTCAGTGAGAACAAGCTCTGCTGTTCACAATCTATTGCTGTTGTTTCCATTCTCATAAGGATGTTCCCCAGGAGGCACAGCGAAACCATAGCTGCACACGCCTGGTTTGTCCAAATTCACAATCTATTCAAACTGTACTAAATTCACAATCTATTCAAACTGTACTAGGTACATGTATACTGTATCGATCTTAATAAATGCCCCTGCTCTAATAAATGCCCCCTGCCTCTTTTCCAAAAACATTATTATATTTACTTGTAAGAATTCCTGTTTGCTTCCCTGGATCAGGTAGCTCTTTGAAATGGTGTCTACTTTTAAAGGAAAATTTGCAAATTCTTTTGTTTAAGAGCTGACACCACCTGAGAAGGAATGCAAATATAGTAGAGTTGCTTCCTCTGAAAGGATACCCATTCACCTTAGTACTGTTTTTCAGAGATATTTTGGCAAAGACTTCAGACTCTAAATATCCTTTTTGTAAAATGCAACAACTCCGGGGCATTTAATAGGATTAATACGGTAAGAAGTGACAGGTGCCTGTAATGGATTTGTTCCATTGTTCCTGGGGAAACATCATTATGAGACTTGGACAGAGACGAAAAAAGAAAAGAAAAGAAACAAAAGCATGTACTTGACTTAGATTCTGATATTGCAGTTTCCCTGACGGCCATGTGCATAATAAACTCGACTAGATAATCAGTATCTTCCTCCCGGTCTTTATCCAACTCTTGTATTGACTCCTCTGACAGACAGGAATTCATAAACTTCAGTATACTATCTCTGTCTTTATCTTTAAAATACTGAAAACAAAGGAAACAGACCCTCTATTTTGAGCCGCGACACGACAAAACCAACAAAGTGGCTGTGCGCCCAGCGTAGACTCAGATCAGCCTGGGCATCCGCCCAGTCTGATCAGAGTCTTCGCTGTCCGCATGGTGGTAGCTTAGACCCTTAGCTACCCTTTAAGTGCTTAACAAAGAGTCTGATCAAACTGGGCGGATGCCCAGGCTCATCTGAGTCTGCGCTGTGCGCACAACCACTTTGTTGGTTTTGTCGTGTCGCGGCTCATTTAATCTTGCAACTAAATTTCTTTGACTATCTAAATACTGGGACAACATTATACTATACTCAATTCTTAAAGACAAGAATGTAGTCAATTCTTAAAGAAAAGAATTTGTTCCTGGGGAGCAAATTCTTAGTGAATTCTTACTTTTTAAGAGTTGATTCCATTTGAGAAGGGGTTATGGGTGGGGGAGGGGCACAAAAATATAAATGACAGGAAGCTAATGCCCCTAAAAGTGTACTCAATCACACCTTAATCAGGCCCAGAGCATAACTATTTCTTTACCCCAAAACTTTACTTTCCCATATACCACATAAAGATATCAGCCAGTTTCACCTGTACAAACAATTCTCATCTCACCCATGTTACCTCAGCCAGGCCCCGAGGTTATAAAACTTTTTTCGTGCTCAACTCAGCTGAGCATAAAATTTTCTCTGCTGATAAATATGAAAATGCCAACTAATGTTGGCCTTTTCATATTCATAAGCAGAGAAAATTTCATACTCAGCCAAACTGAGCAAGAAAACAACCGTACTTATCAGTAATTTGCTATTTATTAGCAGGTAAAATTTCATGCTCAACTCAGCTGAGCATGAAAAAAGTTTTATAACCTCGGGCCCAGGACCAGCGAAAATTCATGTAAACATCACATGTACTCAATGTATTGGTTGTTTAGGAGACTATGAAGCTACATTAGCAAGTGACATTGGTTGTACATATGGTGACTTCATAAGGATGGTAAAATGATGTCAGTTTATGCCACAACTTATGGTATTGTAAAAATCCAATGTCAGCATTGAATGCGTCCTCTACTTTCAAAATTAAATAGAATTCTCTCGAACGCTAAAATTATGCATTTTGAAAATTCTGTGTTTAAAATCAGACACTGTAAATCAAAAGATATGCAAGAAAATAATTACCATGCACCCGTGGTGTTGTTAGAAAACCCTGTCCATCAGGATCACTGTTAGGCATTTGTCAGAAAAAATGCTCTTGATGCCCAGCAGTGACCCTCATAACCAGAGCTCTAGATAAGAGGGAGTATTTGGTGATAATTTGGGATAATTTTTGTTAATTCTGCATAAAAACATATGTTGTGACCCCTCATCTGAACCGTCTCGACGAGACGGTTCAGATGAGGGGTCACAACATATGTTTTAAATGAGAAATAAGAAAAATTATCCTTAATCATCATCAAATACTCCCTCTTATCTAGAGCTCTGCTCATAACAGATTTTTCTATCCACACCTCACATCCATGAATAATTTTTATAACACCATATCTTTCTGCTATCTTTATTCATGACACCTGATTAATCTATTTGCGCTTTATCATCTCACTTATTTGACCAGACCCTTGTCAAATTTTTATCTCAAACTAATTCCACCAACCTGTTTAATATAAAAGTCACTTTTGGTTATTCCATCCCAGACAGAAGCCAGTCTCAGTCTGTTTGTATAGTTCTCATTTCCAAATAAGACAGAGCTAATACTGTTGAACAAACAATCACCATAGTATGATGATTCATAAGAAACAAAACCACGTGGAAGAATGTCTTTTCTGAAACGGAAGAAAAGAAATACAGTCAACTCTTGTTATCTAAAACACTGGTATCCCAAGTGACATCAAAGAATACAGTTTGCCCATAATGCCTGTTTTTCTTTACATTTCACCCTGGTATAGCTCCAACTATTGGCATCTCAAAGTAAATTTTCTGATACCAGAAAATTTACTTTGAGATAGCAGTAGTTGGAAATAAACTTCAAATCTGAGATATCCAGAGTTGAACTGTACCAAAATTACCAGCTGTATCATCATAAATACCTAAAATATTGGGGCACATAATCAATTACAGTCAACTGTCGATATCTGAAATTCAACTTTCATCTTAAACTACAGATATCTCAAAATAAATTTTCTGGTCCTTCTGTTGTAGTTTTCTACTCATGTCATTATTTGTCAGCTTTCTTTTGGTCTCTGACTTTTTGTACCTTATTTAGAATAGCCTTGTGGCCATCAGCTGGGAGAAAGTTGACCTCTTGGCTTTTTACTTGTCTTGTTTTGCTTCACATGCCAACATTACTTTTTTCCTTTCCCATTTGGTATTTATGGCAGGGTGTGGATGGTGTCAGTTACAGATCATTGCCTTCTTATCTACTTTGCATATTAAATACTAGCCACACAGGAACACATGACACACAAGATACCACACAAAGATTACAAGCTTTTCATTTTTATTATTAACAGTAGACTCACAAACAGTGCTCTAGATAAGAGGTATCAGGTATAATTTTAGGATAATTTTCCATATTTCTTCATAAGTCCAAATGTTGAAACCCTCATTAGAACCGTCTCAATGAGACGTTTCTTATGAGAGGTCACAACAACATATGTTCTAATACAGTAATAAGAACAAGAGGGCCATGAGGCCCTGAATCGCTCACCTGAGTTGACATTATCACAATACATATCTTCTAAGCTTATGTGAGACTAATTGAGCAGGCTGCCATCTTGGACCCTGGGCAAAAGATTTTACCATATATTGGCTAGAAGGCCATCTTAGTGACGAGGTCCAGTTAATGTCTGACTACCAATAGATATATTCAATTTAGGCTGGATATCTAATACAGGATGGATAATAATGTGATTTTTACATCAAATGCAAGAATTCCCAGCAAAAAGACTGATTCTTGTTTTCTTTCCAGACAACTTCTTTTTTTACAAATGCATTCATAAAGAATATAATGCACTGAATGCTTTCTCCTGAGTCCTTTCAGATGACTGACATATTAAAGGTTATTGTGGAAGGGAAGCCATTCATCTTACAGGTGGATAAGAACGATACTTGTGCACTAGGTAAAAAGAAGGAAAACAGAAGAATTAAAATGTTTTTTTTTTAATTTATTCATTAATTTTATGACTTTCCTTGGTTATTTTTTACCTGTATTTGGGCAGAATGGGTAAGAAAGGCATATTTCCTTAATACTCAACATGTTTTCATGCAGTAAAGTGGAAATTCCTTGGTCTTCATTTGCAGCTAACAACTATTTTTGTTTTTATGCTACAGGCAATAGTTTTCAATACTTCAAACTCAAGGTTTTCTGACTTACTCTTTAGTTAGTTGGATGGCTCTTAGATAATGGCTTGTTGCAAAAGTGACAAGCTATCTGCATTTAACTGCATAAAAATCTATTGTGTTTTATTATAATGATAAATTTTCTTACCCGTTCTGTCCAAATATAGGTAGAAAATATCACTTGACTCCCCAATGTATGATTTTATTAATTAAAATTTACAAATTAAGACATCTAATGCTAATTTTCCTCCTGTTAAGCTGATGTATCAAATTCATGATTTAAAACTTAGAACATGAAACCATCTTGGGCATACAACACTGAATAAACACACTGATTCAACATGCAATTGAATCAATGTTGATTTAATGTTGTGTGCCTGCTATGAGGACAATGAAACAATTAAGTTTACAGAGACACTTCTACATAACATATTCATTGAATCATAGATCAAATAAGATACAATAATTGTTTATACTGGTAGTATACCGTCTCAGAAAAAGAAATGGTACCTAATAACATCTGTCAAGTGTCAACAGATTTATGATAATTCAGTCCATTTCTATGCCATCTGTATCCAGTAGCTGAGATACTCTGATTCATCACAGTCAAGTTCAAATCATATATATATACACATATATAGTGAAATTTTGTTAACAAGGCTCAAGAGATAATAAGACAGTCAAAATGAAACTAGTATACCAGGTCTGTGGGTGTGCTTCATTTCCAGTGCCATAGTGGTAACACAAGAAGAAGTTATGAATATCCCCTCCTTATCTGGCATTTCAGCACTAAATCAGGACCTGCTATGAAATAATATCTCTATCTCTATCTATCAGAATGACACAAAGTATTCCACATGGAAGAACATTTACATGATGTTGGTAGAAGTAGGTACTGCTGACAATAATTGTATCACAAGAGGCATTGTTGGAATAGCAGTCACAAGTCTTGTCACCAGCATGTTGTATGTTGTGACAATTTAATAAGATGACATTATCTTAAACAGTTGTGAAAATGTGGAATGCAATACCAAGACATCTTCATAAAATTTCATATCCTGTAGTATGCATAGGGGTCAGAGAAGCATTCACTGTGTTTTCTGCATTACCTGTTGAGTATGTCAATACTTTCAAAAGGAGAATGTTGTTTCAGCATTAAACAGCACTGGCCTTCCACTGCTTGAGTCTTTTGAATGTGCTGCTATGCCTACTGAGCCCTGTCATAATTACTTAAATAAAATATGTTTATGAAACAGTTTTGAGCATGGCCTTCTTACTGGCAATGGTTATGAACTGTTCTGTGAATTGTGTATAATCCTCATAGAAAATCTAGTACCTCACAATGACCAATGTTAGATTCCAACATTCCAACAGCAAGAAGTGTCTGATTTTGATTCCATCTAGCTAGAATTTTTCACAATCCACCTTTGTTGGTGTATTATCAAAGTTCTGTACTTCACACTGGTATTCTACATGTTCATTATCAAATGCTTTCCTTCTCGGTTAAAGACAGATGGCTGGCCAATTATCAAATTTCTGGTCCACATGTCAGTTAATTAGGAACAGGTGCTTGATACTGGTATATCAATGGTTTAACCTTGATATTTTTAAAAGTGTCATTTCACTGTAACCCTGTATCATTTCTTTCTTTGAGCGAGTATACTACAGTCTATTCTTATTACGGGCAAAGTCCAAGACAGACATACCACTGGTCTGAGATAAGGAATATATGTAAAAAATGTTTCATCTGTTTGATTAGGTGCAGAACTTTGAAATTTTATAGAAAATGCCATTCTCATAAAAGTCAATATGATACGTGAACAGCTGGACAGATACAGTCAAACTTGTCTTAAGCAATTAGGTCGAAAAGTGCTTGATTACAACTGATGCTTGCTAAATCCAGTTCAATTTACACCATAAGTATTAATTCCAGATAAGAGATAATTTTTGGCTTCTTAAGACAGGTTATTTGGTTAATAGAGGTGGCCTTAAAAACATGTTTGCTGTATTCCTTAACAAATGATTCTGAAAAATATCATACCTACAACAAATGAAAATAGTTTACAGTAGAAATATATACTGTTCACAAAAAGTAGGGGATATTAGGCTAATAAAAATTGTATAAATAAGAAAAAATATAAAATCTATCTGAAAAGGCAATTGTCCATCAGACAAATATTCGATAAAACATTTTGCATTACAGTTTTGATGGTTTATCCTGCCACGTGATGTGCATGCAATTCATTTTAGACAGGGGGTTGACACCCAAATTTCACATGAATCTAGTATTGTAACAGATCTTTTTCAGATTACAAAATTTACACAGAAACACTCGCCATGATTCATTTACATGCTGAAAATTGGTTTCACACAATTTTTTCGTCCATATAAAGAATGCATGCCGTAAACATCTATTTTCTTTGGTGACTCGATGTACCTGTTCGACTTTTGTTTTCTTGATTTCTTCTCAAAATGACAGTCTTGAAGAAGGAAAAAAATCTTTTAGAATACGAAACCTAAAAATGCATTAAAAGGTTAACTTAGGTTAAAATTTGAATGAATTTTTGTTCGAACTTGCCACATTTTAGTCCTGACCCTCTCTATGAAACGAAGTGTATGCAGATCATGTGACAGGATATATCGTCCAAACTTTCATGAAAAATGTCTTATCAGATATTTATCTTATCGACACTTACTTAATCGTATGGATATCACATTTGTTGTACATGCTACAATTTTTCATAGCTTAATATTCCCTACTTTTTGTGAACAGTATATAAACTTGTTCCTGGTTCAACAGAAAACAGTGCATCTACTCTTACTTCATGAAAATTCAGCAGGATGCTGTGTAGATCTCACCTATCTGCTCATTGTCACTAGACAGAGCTAAACCAGAAAACCTAAACTAAAGTTTATGCTGCAACTATCAGCACTTGAAAAGTAATACCCAAACCTCAATTTCTAATACTTGCAGGTGTGACAAAACACCCCCTGCCTCTTTTATGGAAATACTGTTGTATTAATTTGCATGAATTCCTGTTTGCATCTTTGGATACAGTAGCTTTTGAAATTGCATCTACTCTTAAAGGAAAGAATTTCCTCCTTTAAGAGTTGTTCCCTACTGAAAATGGAGTCAAAAATAGCAGAGTTGCTTCCTCTGTAAGTATATCCATTCCCCTTAATACTGTTTATAAGAGGAAATTGTAAGTGATTGACTGACTACACTTTAGGCTCTAATTAATGCCCCTACCCCGTTAATGAAATGCAAAGCCCCTGGGGCATTTCGTAGGACTAATATGGTAACAAAAACAGTGGAGAAATTTTATGCTTATCCTAATATTGGATTGGATATTATTCAGGAACTAAACCCAGATATTACTGCAGTGTTAAAGAAGATAAAAATCCTAGTCATACTTTCTATTTACTTGTGCAGTATCTTGAAAAATTGTATTATCTTATTCTGTGTTTAAATACAACAACAAATGCACAACACAGAAGGAAATTAATATGCACATCAATTCTGGTATGAAGTATAAATGGGCTAAAATGCCCTTCAACAATGTAACTAAATCTTAAAATAATAGATAACATACAGTTAAACCTGTCTTAGTGGCCACCTCTATTAAGCAAGCAACCTGTATAAAGCAAGCATGTATTCAGTTCCCAAAACAGGCAAATGCATTGAAATGTACCTGTATTAAGCATGCACCTGTCTTAAGCAAGCATATTTTGATTATCCCTTAGGTGCTTGCTTAATACAGGTTGGACTGTATTTATTTGGCTATAAAATGTTTATTTTCCCTACTGTAAAATGACCCCAAATATGTAAATCAGTCATATAAAACTCTGTTATTAGATGGGTTTTCCCATCAAAAACAATCTAAAAA
The DNA here is from genome assembly GCA_963989385.1 of Ctena decussata. Classification (NCBI taxonomy): domain Eukaryota; kingdom Metazoa; phylum Mollusca; class Bivalvia; order Lucinida; family Lucinidae; genus Ctena; species Ctena decussata. The sequence goes on along the minus strand of OZ022504.1, from coordinate 37,500,201 downwards.
GTCTAGCCCATTCTTCTAAGCTGGATCTAGAGTTTTGGGACTGTTTTGGAAGGGAAAACTCTCTCTTATAACCGTAGAACAACCTAACAAATTAGGAATAAGTCCAGAAATGTAAAATGTAAATTGAATGATGAAAAGATGAGCTGATTAATTTACATTCTATTCATACATACTTATAATAGTAAAGGTTTCCAGTAACCTCCTGCCCATATGTGCAGTAGCGGTTAGAGGCACATTGTATCTTGGATACTTAAATAATGGATGACTTGCAATTTTGATGTCTGTTTTCAGTCATATCAGGACAATGCAAGGGTGCTTATGAAAAGCTGCATATAATGTAACCTCATTTACGGTTGGAAAGAATTCTGCCTCCAGCCAGGTTCATAATCCTAATCTGCTGGACCAGCAGGCCAGCTTTTGACCCATTGAGCTAAGGAGTTTCTGTATCTTGGATATAGCATATGAAAGGCAAAGTCCACCTGCTTTATCCTTCACCCACCTTCTCAAAGATTTTTTTTAAAAAAGTACCCAATTACTGCTGGACTGACACAGACAGTTTTCCAGTGACAAGCTGGCCAAATCTGGATTCTAACCTATAACCTTATGTACCTTAACTGACCATCTCTAACCACTTCACTATGGCACCTCTCTTAATAGGTTTCTCTCCTAAACAATCCCAAAAGTTACATCCATCTTGTGGGATGGATCTACCATTTTGAGACTGTTTTGGAATGGAAAACCTCTATTTCCCAACCTGGATTATAACCTATAACCTTCTGTATTTTAGATGACCATATCTAACCACATAACCATGACACCTCCTTAAATACGTTTTCTCTTCTAAAACAATCTCAAAAATCTAGATTCAATTGTAAGAATCTAGGGTTTTGGGATTGATTGGAAAGGAAAAACCTCTGCCTTATAAACAAACAAATATGGTAAGGATAAAAGCAGTGAACATGTCTTGTATACTGCATATGATGGCAAATAACAGAATTTAGTTTGGTGGCCACCCATCCTTCCTATAACCACCAGCAATACCAACCTCTGACTGGAGGCTGGTATTGCTTATTACTTTGTGGGTGAATTCTATGTGTTCTCTGACATGAATAATTCTATCAATCTAGTGCACAATAAACAAGTTTGTGGTCACTCCAGTAAGCCTCAATAACATCACTGGATGCTGGACAGTTTGTAAAAATCAGATCTATCACTGAACCAGAATCAGTAGTTGACTGATTAATATGTTGCTCACATTTAAATTGTTTCATCATAAAATCTACAAAATTTGAAGTGTTGTCATTTGCTTGTATATTAAAATCACCAATTATCACTAATTTGGTATTCATATCTACCAACGGGATGAGATGATGCTGAATATCATTTTTTAAATCCCTTTGCACACTTTTAGGGAATTTGTAGAGGTATACAACTTGAAAACATTTCTTTACATTGCTGTACAAGGTAGCAAACATAAATTCACATATGTTAGAACAGAATTTTTCTGTTCTCTGAATTTCAAAATAGTCCTTAATGTACAAAGCAAGCCCATGGTATGGCCTGTTTCCAGAATTATGTCCTGTTTCATCCAATCTCAACAGTTTGAAATGCTTCAGAGCAAAGTGATTACTATCATCTCTTGAACACAGCCTTGATTCTGCAAACCCAATTACATCTGCAGACAAAACATTTGGCTCAAATTCAATGTCCTTAAAGTGCTTATGTAAGGACCTTGCATTATTAAATGCAATTTTGATCTTGGATGAATTAACTTTATATAAAGGAACATAACAGAGTTCAAGAAGTGCTTCTGTTTTTAACCGCTGCATCTCAATTTTTACTTGTTCATCTACAGCCATGGCAGATTCATTTAAATTCAAAATATATAAATTCTTTAGTTTTCTTACTCTACTAAGAGCAACATAGTGAATATGTGGTTGTTTCCTGACTCGTGTCTGAGACAAGTCTACGACAATTTCATCAACTGTAGACCCCTGAGCCTTATGGACAGTCTTACCTGCTGATGGTTTTAAAGGAAATTGAATTCTCTGGTACGTATTGAAGTTGTATATAAATGTTCGTTCTATATCAAATATTGGAGTCCAGGCTTTATCTATGTTTGTACTGTACAGACCACTGTTAGAAAATTTCTCACGAGTTGACTGGCCAATTTGAGAATCTTGACACAAAACCCATATAATACTGGGACGATCTGTGCCTTCCATCTTGTACTCAATAAATTTGACAACACACGTCGACCCATTTGTCAAACCATCCTCTACATTGACATTGACTATAATATCATAAATCATCCCAACAGCTATTGTCAACAGCTTTTGTAAGTTAGCAGTTTTGTTTGAATCATCTGGAAGTGCTTCAATGAGTTTCCTGCATTTTCTCATGGAAATATTTGCAGAAACAACCGTATCATGACATGGGATAGCAACTTTTTCTTCTGACAACCTATTCAAATAATTCTCATTGTGTCTATCTACAAACTTGTTTTCAGTGAATAAATGAGGAGCCTCTTTTGGATAATTTGTCATATGGGGGCTGATAGTATGTTTCTTTAACTCATTTTTGTCATCTTCTGTCAGCTCATTCTGTCGAAGCCGATTTAGCATCTGAGCAAAGTCAACATCATCTTTCTGTCTCATGATATCAACCAGTTCATACAATTTAAAATAATCCTTCCACAAATTATATGCTAGAGCTGAAGCACCCTTTGATGGGTCACTGAATATCCACTTGTCACACACTGGCATAAGCTGGTACAAGTCTCCCACAGCAATAATGCTTAAACCACCAAAACTTGCTTTTGTTCCAGTGAGCTGTTGCAAACGGGTATCTAGAAAGGTCATTGTATTTGTTCCTACCATGGAGATTTCATCTATAATAATCACTTTTAAGTGTCTGTATTTCACTCTAAACGTGTTCAGTTCATCAGCTGACAAAAGGTCATTACCTTGTTTGAACTTCTTTAGAAAAGCTGAGGCAATAGTGACACCATTGATATTATATGCAGCTTTCCCTGTGTAGGCACAAAGAAGAACTCTTATATCATCAGGGTTTTCTCCTTCTCTCAAATTAAGAAATCTATACAGACTTTGATACAGTGCCTTAATTAGCACCGATTTGCCCACACCGGCTCCACCTGACAAAAATGCATAGAGTGGTTCTTCTTTGCATTTCATCCAATACAGAACATGATTGAAAAATTCTCTTTGTCTCAAATTTAAACTCCTAAGCAAATTTAAGTACTGTTCATCGGGTAACATGACTCCATTTATTTCTACAGATGGCACTGAACAAGCGGACTGTATCTCTATACCAATATCATATTGTCGATGTTCTACTGCTCTATCTGGATTGAAATATACAAAATTTTCGGCTTCTCTTTCACCTTCTTCTTCAGCTTCTCTGTTTTCCTGTTCTGCATTTGGTGCTATCTCATCATAAGCATCTTCTTCTTCTGCCATTTGCCTTGCAAGCTCAAGTTCTTCAATATGATGTTCATACTGACTGCGTTCAGATTCAAGAGTGTTTTTCAAGGCATTGTAATGAGCTTCATAAGTTTCAAATGAACCTAACAAATCTTTTGCTTCATTTCTCCAGGGCATAAACAGCATAAGTCGTTCTCTGTAGTAATTTTCTGAGTCTTTCTTTACATCATACCTCACATAACGTATTATTCTAGGATTTCTTCTCTGTTTATACTTTGTCCCATTCTTTGCCACATATAACAAGTCTGATCCATGATATTCAGATTCAGTACTCTCATCATTATCATCTTCATCATTTTCATCACTAGAATCACATGAATTGGCATCATCTTCATTTACATCATCAGTCCTCTCAGGTAACCTATTACCTTTAGGATAAACAACATCAACTGTAGAGACATAATCTGCCAAACAGAATTTCTGAAGCTGTCTAGGTCGTTTTGCATATCTCTGAATTATATTGTCAGCTTCTATGGCAGTAGATTCAGCAGGAAGTTCATCAAGCACAGATTTAGATTTCAGTAAAAACACTCTTTCTTCTGGGATGGAGGTATTGATGAAGACAATGTCCCTTGTAGCTTTTGTTAAAGGAATCTGCAATGCAAGATATACTGCTTCTTGTGCACTTACTTCAACACAGTTTGAAAACACATTTCCAATATGTCTTACTTGTTTCTTTATATCAAAATTTCCTTTGCGAGCTTCTCTTGCAGCTGCATCAAGCTGTGCACTCATGCCTCTTTGTGATTTGCTTATATAACCAACAACATATGCTGCACAACCATATGGTTCAAGAACCATCTGAATATCAAGATTTGCCTTCCAGCCAAGAAGAACTGTTTTGTTAAACAAATTAATTCTCATTTCATTTGGATTCCGCTTCAGGAAAATTTTTGGAGCACTAAGTGAACTTCTTATACACTTGATGTAATTTTCAAAGTCCATCTTGGCAACTTTCTCCAAAAACTCATCAAATGCAATTTCAGAGACATCTTTGTATTCATTCATTGATTTTTGAAGTTCTGAGTGTTTCTTTTTGTATTTCTCTATGTCTTTATCCAGAGGATGCAATAACATTGTTCTTGGAAGGGGAGGCAAAGGAAATCCAAATCTACAGATTGCCTTTCCTTTCTTTCTGCAAGACTTTGAATGCTTATGTGACTGAAGTTCAACAAGCTCCCCTATTTCTTCATCATCAGTACTGCATGTTAGGTAATTATCGACAAACTGAATTATTTCTTCTTCCGTGTTTTTTCCAAACTTAGGAGCATTTTCAATCCAAATAAGCATGTGGATATGAGGAGACCCACGTTGCTGAAATTCCACTCTATAGAAGAAATCTATCACTTTCCCAATGGGTTCAATCTGACTTTTCAGGACAGTGTTCAAGAATTCTTGTACTCTGTGATCAAAATATCTTGAACAAGTTACTGGGTCTTTCTGAACAAGTCTTGTTTTCTCTTGCCAAGTTAAAGCCTCAACATTCTTGTCTGAATATTCAATTCCATCATTCAACTTTGCTAACATCTTCAGAAGATCATTCCATCTGGTATCAGCTGCTGACAAAGATACAAACCAAGTGGGTAAAGACAGTTGCCTGATCATTGCAAATATGTCTTTCTTCCTTTTTTCTAAATAAGCTGGAGAATTTCTAAGTTGACGAAATATACAATAACCTTCGTCAAGCTTCACAAGTCTCTCCAAATATGCTGGATCTCTTGCCTCAGCTGCAGTTATTTTCTTGCCTTTACTTTTACATCTTCTTACAGCTAAGTTAACTTTGTCACTTATTTGTTTCATTTGCAGCTTTTTATGCTTAAAGAAAATGTTTGGAACAGACTGAGCAGCTCTTCTATCAACACTTCGTAGCTCCCATTTAACAATGTCACTGTAATGAACTAAAGTTACTCTCTCTGTCTTATCAGGACGCCTCTGACCACAAAATATAGTAGGAAAACATAGATACTCTGCATCTTTATCTTGATACAAGCTAAGGGGATGTCGTCCTTCTCCAGGAGCAAAGGTCAACACTTGATCAAACTTATTTTCAATATTAGCATCATCCACTAAGGTATCAACATTTCCAACATGCTCATTATTATCTACCTCACTGAACCCATCTGATTCATATCCATCACCTTTTTCCCTATCTTTAGGTACTGAAGGGACTGTTGTATCTTCGTCCAGCACTGGATTATTTATGTCAGTTTCAGGAATTGTGTTTTGTATGGACATATCTAGAAACTTTCTAACACCATCATCAGGACTTTCAGTTACTGCTTGAAACCAGTTGTTGTCAACTATAATGCCTGAATTTTTGTACATATCACTATTAGTTAGAAGCCAGTGTAATGCTGTCAGAACTCTCATTGGTCTTACATTTTCTTTGAAATCTATTTTCTTATATGATAGTTTTTTCTTCAGCTGGATGGCAATTGTAAAATTTTCATCCATGGGTCTTGGAAGAGAGTTCACAGTTGGCTGAATATCAACAGGTACATTGATTACATTTCCTTTAAGTGAATACTGACCACCTCGTGGCAGTTCCCTAATTTGCATGAATGGAATACGCAGTGCTATTAATCTTTCTTCAAGCTGGTGCAATTCTAACTCTGAAGGCTTGTTTGGCCATTTCATGCCATTGGCGACTGACAGTTTTGGAACTTTACCATCTTTTAATGCTGACAAACAAGTGTGACATATCCACTCTTCATTATTAACTGATTTTAATTTTGTGCAGTAATTCAAACTGCAAGTCATAATGTTAGTGTTTTTCAGCACTGATACACTTTTTCGAAACCATGTTTGGTGACAACAAGTACATACAAACAGAGGTCCTACTGCAATGTTTTCATGAAACTGTTTAAGACACTCTTCTACACTTTCATGTCTTTTTCTCTCAAGAACTTCACATGGCTCAATTTTATGCACTTTCTGATCAGCAATTTTATGCCTTTTGTTTTCCCTGTTCAACTCAAGAGTATCTTCTAATTTTCTTTTCTCTTGCCTACGCTGCTGCTGAGCAATCCTTTCACATTCCATAACAAAAGGTTTTTGCCTCTGCTTCCTTTTACTAGCAAGTTGATATATCTTCTCCTTTTCTTTAAAATCTGGGTCCTGTCTGTCTGCCCGTTTCTGTGCGAATTCTTTTGCTAATGCACCTGGTACCTTTCTTGCCCACTGCTTTTTAGCACGTTCTTTAGCTAACACATCCACCTTTTTTCTAGCAGCCTGTTTTGATGCACGCTGATTTATCCTTTCTTTTTTCCGTAAATACTGGATTCTTTCTAGCAGACTGTTTTTTAGCACATTCTTTTGCTAACACATCCACATTTTTTCTAGCAGCCTGTTTTGATGCACGCTGATTTATCCTTTCTTTTTCTGTAAATACTGGATTCTTTCTAGCAGACTGTTTTTTAGCACATTCTTTTGCTAACACATCCACATTTTTTCTAGCAGCCTGTTTTGATGCACGCTGATTTATCCTTTCTTTTTCTGTAAATACTGGATTCTTTCTAGCAGACTGTTTTTTAGCACATTCTTTTGCTAACACATCCACATTTTTTCTAGCAGCCTGTTTTGATGCACGCTGATTTATCCTTTCTTTTTCTGTAAATACTGGATTCTTTCTACAGACTGTTTTTTAGCACATTCTTTTGCTAACACATCCACATTTTTTCTAGCAGACTGTTTTTTAGCACGTTCTTTTGCTAACACATCCACATTTTTTCTAGCAGCCTGTTTTGATGCACGCTGATTTATCCTTTCTTTTTCTGTAAATACTGGATTCTTTCTAGCAGACTGTTTTTTAGCACATTCTTTTGCTAACACATCCACATTTTTTCTAGCAGCCTGTTTGGATGCAAGCTGACTTGCCCTTTCTTTTTCTTTAAAAGCTGGCTTCTTTCTAGCAGACTGTTTTGATGCAAGCTGATCTATTTTTTCTTTTTCTTTAAAAGCTAATTTACCTCTTTGTTTACTTTTGAATGCAGCATAGTACTCAGTGCGTTTTTTCTTTATTTTCTTACCACAGGTTTTCTTCTGTATGCTCATTTCAACAGCAATATCTTGTACTTTTTTCTGTTGTCTAATATTTTGATCCTCAAAATAATTTTCAAGAAGACTTTCTGAATGATCAGTAACCCTGTATTCAAGCTCATCTCCACTTATTGTTTCAGGTGAAAAAATCTGACCCATGCCAACACGAAAATTTTCAGTACATGTCAGAGCAATTGGCAGCAAATCATACTGTGTTGTCATGTTTATTTGCATGCTTTCATATAATGCATACATGTAAGTGATCAAATCATCTAAGGAACCGAATCTTATCAAAACTGAATATCCATTGCATGATGAAAGACCATTTTGACCATGAGAATGTGAATCAAAAAAATTGTACAAGCCATCTTTTTTGTATACTGCAGAACATATTGCACCAATCATAACCAGAACATATGAAGAAGATTGAAATGCTGTGTGCATTGACTGGTGAAGAGTTGGAGAAGATGTTGTGCTAAACTGCTGTACTGCAATGCCAGAAACAACATCTGACTTTATGATACATATATCTCTTTTGAAGACATTTACATTTTCTGGAATTTCATCAAAAGTTAACAATCTACTGGTGTATTTCCCTGTAGTTTTCAATGAGAATAAGATTTTTTTATAGAGAATATCTCCTTCAGTAAGTATTTGGTCCACCTCAGTACTTGAACAAGTATTTAAAAACTGGGTATGAATAAGGGCACAAAGAGCATTTGACACACACTGGCTTCCCCGAGATTCCACACTGAATCTGTCACTTCCTTGATGAAATGAGCCACAGATCAAAGAGTGTGAATGAAATGGTTTTAAGCCCTCAAAACAATGACTGCAAGGGCCAGGTAGAATACTATCAGTCACCCCTGTGGCAATACATGTGTTCTTAGAAGTATCTAACTGGAACGATGTTGAAAATAAAATGTCCTGAAAAGGTTGACTTCCATTATCATATTCGGTTGAAAAAGGACCCTTAGATTTGGTCAATATATTTGGAAAAGCACTGGTACCAGAACTGTATAGCAAGGTATTATGATCTGTATTTTGTGAGTCTATTTGACAATGCTTCTCTTCAATACTTGTTATATAATCTTTGGTCAACTGACATTGTTCATTTCTTTGATTATGATCTGTACTTTGTGAGTCTATTTTATAATCTTTGGTCAAAAGACATTGTTTATTCCTTTGATGTGCCTGCACGCTGACAGGTCTTGCCTCTATGAGGCCCTTGGTCATGACAGACTCGGAAGTCTGCACGAATTTAGGAGTCGACTCAGGAGTCAACCCGAATTTAGGAGTCAACTCAGGAGTCAACCCGAATTTAGGAGTCGACTCAGGAGTCAACCCAGTCTGGTAGTTGCAGCTTCTATCCAAAACTGTCCTTCGTGCTGCTGACCGTCTCCAGTTCTTTGTTCTAGGCATCCTACACTATCACTGTCTTCTTTCTCAGTAACAGAAAACAACAGTTCACTATTGTAAAGCCAATCTATATCCAGAAAGATAACTTATACACCATCCAATCACAGAATATAAAACAATCCAATAATATCTCACACTTATATAGTACTTTGTTGAAAACAATAGTTCATATAAAGCTTGATGTGATACCTATAAAAGAAACAGATATTATCAAACAGAACAACATATTCATGTCATGGTCTTGAAGGTCAGAATCTATCATACTTGTTTTATTTCAATTTGTTGAAAAGAACAGCTCATATTAAGCTTGAATTTACTCAAAAAAAATATGAAACTGTATGAAATTATTCATGCTGTGTTATTCAAAATTGATAACATATATGTATTTGACCATTTGTTTGTTGTAATGTAATGACAAATTTAGAGCACAAGAGCCATTTTACAGAAAAATTAAGTATAATAAATTTTTCATGGAAAAATATAAACTGCAACAACAGCAGTGTCAAGAGCATTATGACAGTTATTGTTTCTATAATTAGTATTATTATCATGTATACTGTAAGCTCTTACAGTTTAAACAAAGTAAATAGTAAAAGTATTCTGCATGATCAACAAGGCGATTACATTCCAGGAGGAGACCCATAGACTGCACTGGTGGAAGTATCATCTCTATTATTCAGCAACACTAATTTACAACTGTTTTAAACATTAAAATCAGTTGCTGCTGATGTAATAAAGAGAAATTGTTTGAAATAATGTCAGAATCATGTATATTTTTTACACCAGTGGCACTTTGTTACCTGGTACATGTTTGCAATATAACAGTATCCTTGTACAAATTATATTGAGGCAGATGCAATAAATTTTCAAATATTTTGAATTTTGGATGTCAAAAAAAAGAAAAAAGAAAAAAATCTGCAATAATGACTGCTGGCAAAGGCATCCCTAAAATGATACTGTTATATGGATAACTCCATGGGCACGCTTTCAAATCAGCCATTGCAAGACATTAATGACTTCCAAAGGCTTGGACAAGAAGTATTCTTGAAATCATTTTCTGCCAACAATGTTTCAAGTTGATTTGGGTTTTGCAGTCCAGTGATTAGCACTCTTGACATCAGACGATTGGATCTCTGAAAGCATAAAAGGATTGAATGAAATTTCACATATTAATAGAGAGCATTTAGAGAAAGAGCAGTAACCTAGAACCATAATACTATCACAATTAGTTTGGAGCTATAAGGACTCCCTGATAATTCTAATAAAAATAAATAAATAAATAAAATAAAGAACATATGAAAATAAAGCATTGTATAGTGTAAGAAAAATTCAGCGAAAGTTATTTGAGTATAATTTGCAAATGCCAGTTTCACAGATATATATATCAAGAACCAGCTGAATGCTCTTTCTCTGTCAGTGCATTGTCACAAAACAGGGCTAAACCAGAACATTCCACAGAAGTTTACAACCCCAACATTAATTCTGGAAAAGCTATACCTATATCCCACTTTCAACTAGTTGCTGGTTGCCTTATATGAGCATAGCAGCCATTTTAATCTTCTGCCTTGGACTGTTTGAACAAACTTTTAATCATGTGGTTGAAACTGGTCCAAAAGCTTTGAAGCAACATTTGAAACTGTCAAAATATGAAACACCTTAATCAAAGGTCAGAGAATGTCCTTGACCTCTTGTACTCAGAAATCTTCATGTACTCATTTTGATGACTGTATATACCAATTTTTATCCTCTTTAATTTCCATGAACTCATATGTTCTAGTGTTCTCGCATATTAAAGTAACAGAAAGCATATTTGACATAACAAAATAAAGGTCAAGGTCAACCATAAAAATTATCTAGGTCAACCCAAGGCCACCATCTGAACTATCTTCGGCCAAAACTTTCCATGAAATCTAGTGTTCTAACATTTTCTCATATTTGACCATGCCATAAAAAGGTCTTGTGGTCAACCCAATGTCTTTGAATTATCTTGGTATAATTGGAGTACCCAATGCTACATACCAAGTTTCAAGACCATAAGTCAATTGGTTCTGCAGAAGATTTTTAAAGCTTTTTGCCATAATTGGGCATGGCAGCCATGTTGGTCATGTGACTTGGACCAGTTGAAAACAGAACTTGTTCCCTCAACCCCTCGAGGCTTTATATGAAATCTGCTTACAATTGGCCCTGTCGCTTTTGAAAAGAAGTTTGAAATTGTCAATATATGAGAGTTCTGGGTCAAAGGTCAAAGAATGACCTTGACTTCTTGTACTTATAAATCTTCATAAACTCATTAAGATGAATGTATATACTGATATCTTCAAATCTTTCCATGAAATCTTATGATCTAGCCTTTTCCCATATTTGACCTTGCCGTAAAATGGTCAAGGTCAACCAAAGGTCATCATTTGAATAATCTTGATAGAACTCAAGTACCCAATGCTTCATACCAAGTTTCAAGGCCATCGGCCTATTGGTTCTGGAGAAGAAGATTTTTAAAGCTTTTAACCATGTATGGGCAAGGCAGCCATGTTGGTTATGTAACCAGGACCGTTTGAACAAATTTTCATTCCCTCAACCCATGGAGGCTCTATATGAAATTTGTTTTCATCTAGCCCAGAGGCGTTTGAGGAGATTGTAAGAAATTGTCAAAATATGAGAGTTCAGGGTCAAAGGTCAAAGAATGACCTTGACCTCTTGTACTCATAAATATAACTTCATGTATTCATTAAGATGAATGTATATACTGGGTCCAAATCTTCAAAACTTTCCATGAAATCTTATGTTCTAGCATTTTCCCATATTTGACCTTGCCATAAAAAAGGTCAACCCAAGGTAAAAATTCGAACACTCTTGATAGTACTCAAGTACCCAATGTTACATACCAAGTTCCAAGGCCATCAGTCAATTGGTTCTAGAGAAGATTTTTTAAAGCTTTTTACCAAATACATGTATGGGAGTGGCGGCCATGTTGGTAATGTGACCGGGACCGTTTTAACAAATTTTTGTTCCCTCAACCTCTAGAGGTGCTATATGAAATTTGGTTTCAATTGGCCCTGTGGCTTTTCAGGAGATTATTTGATATGGTCAAAATATGACAGTATGAAGATTTATGAGTACAGGAGGTCAAAGAATGACCTTGACCTCTTGTACTCATAAATCTTCATGTACTCATTAAAATGAACGTATATACCAATTTTTAGGCCTTAATCTTCAAACGTTTCCATGAAATCTTATGTTCTAGCATTTTCCCATATCTGACCTTGGAGTAAAAAATGTCAAGGTCAACCCAAGGTCATAATTTGAACAATCTTGATAGTACTCACACACCTATTGCTACATACCAAGTTTTAAGGCCATCGGTCAATTGGTTCGGAATAGAAGGTTTTTAAAGTTTTATACCATATATGGGCATGGGAGGCATGTTGGTCATGTGACCTGGACTGTTTGAACAAATTTTCATTCCCTCAACCCTTGAAGGCTCTATATGAAATTAGGTTAGAATCGGCCTAGTGGTTTTTGAGGAGATTGTTTGAAATTGTCAAAATATGAGAGTTAGGTCAATGCTCAAAGAATGACCTTGACCTCTTGTACTCACAAATCTTCATGTAGGCATTTAGATATATGTATATACAATTTTTAGGCCTAAATCTTCAAAACTTTCCATGATATCTTATGTTCTAGCATTTTCCCATATTTGACCTTGCCGTAAAAAAAGTCAAGGTCAACCCAAGTTCATAATTTGAACAATCTTAATAGAACTCTAGTATCCCATGCTACATACCAAGTTTCAAGGCCACTGGTCAATCGATTTTGGGGAAGAAGATTTTTAATGCTGTTTACCACATATGGGCGTGGTGGCCATGTTGGTCATGTGACCTGGACCATTTGAACAAATTTTCGTTCCCTCAACCTCTGGAGGCTCTTTATGAAATTTGGTTTCAATTGGCCCAGTGGCTTTTGAGCAGATTGTTTGAAATTGCCAAAATATGAGAATTCTAGGTCAAACGTCAATGACCTTGATTGACCTTGACCTCTTATACTCACAAATATTCATGTACTCATTAAGATGACTGTAGATACCAATTTCTAGCCCAAAATCTTCAACAGTTTCCAAGATATTTTATGTTGTAGCATTTTGCCATATAAAAGCACATGGAAGCAAATTTGACCTTGCCGTAAAAAAGGCCAAGGTCAACCCAAGTTCATAATTTGAACAATCTTAGTAGTACTCGCGTACCCGATGCTACATACCAGGTTTCAAGGCCATCGGCCTATTGGTTCTGGAGAAGAAGATTTTTTTAGGTTTTTACCATATATGGGCATGGCGGCCATGTTGGTCATGTGACCAGGACCGTTTGAACAACTTTTCGTTCCCCCTTCCTCTGGAGGTCACATATGAAGTTTGGTCACAATTGGCCCAGTGGTTTCAGAGGAGAAGTCGTTTGAAATTGTGGACGGACGGACGGACGACGGACGACGACGGACGACGGACTACGACGGACGACGGAGCCTTACCATCCTATAAGCTCCCCCGGAGCCGCTGGCTCAGGTGAGCTAAAAATTATCCCAGAATTACCCATGTACTACCCCTTATTATCTGGAGCACTGCACAAATTACAACCTACAACATTAAACAAGAGCATGTGAGCAGAGGCTCACGTATACCCCCGGCCAGCGCCATCGCCTAATAAAAACACACTAAAGCAAATGTTAAATAACAGACATATGAATGGACAATCTATTACAAATCCAGTGGAAGGCCTTTAGACAAATACACAATGGTTCCATTAAAACATGCAAATTATGTTATAAAAAGAAAATACAAATTTAACACAAAATTTCAACACAAATTTACATAAAGTTCTATGTCAGTGACCTTGACCTAAAGTCAGCGGCAGCATCCAGATGATGTCAACTAGTCAATTTAAACCTATACCTAAACCTAGTCACATAGCAAACTGAGAAATCTTTAACATAAATTTTACCATTTATTCCATTGGAGATAGAGATGGAAAAAAGGAAAAAAATGAAGGCCAAAAAAAATCTTAGCATTTTGATTTTCTTTCCTACAATAGACTTGGCCATTCTCAAGATGTAAACAAAAATTGAAGACTGTGGCTCTCTTAGGAACATAGAAAACTGTGACAAAAAATAAGCTGGAGAGAAAGAAAATGAACAAACAAAGGGAATGATAAGCAGGAGGCCGATACTCTATTACACCATACAACTAGTCATACCCAACATTTGCACCGAATTTCAAAATCCTAGCTGTAGTGGTTCCTGAGAAATCTTGGGACAGAAAAAGTTTAATTTTAAAGGAGAGAAAGAAGAAATGGACAAACAAAGGGAATGATAAGGAGGAGGAGGCTAATGTTTTCTTACACAATACAACTAGTCATACTCAATGTTTGTAATAAATTTCAAAAACCTAGGTGTAGTTGTTCCTGAGAAATCTACGATAGAACTTTAATGGAGAGAAAGAAAAAATGGACAAACAAAGGGAATGATAAGCAGAAGAAAGCTAATTGTCCCTTATACTGTACATCTAGTTATACCCAACATTTGTACCAACCTTATAAATCCTAGCTGTTGTGGTTCCTGAGTGAGTGAGTGAGTGAACTCGGGTTTAACGTCCCACCAACAACGAGGTCATATGGAGACGGGACCTCGGTTTAAAGTCTCATCCGAAAGACCAGAGAAGCGGGGGATCGAACTTGCGACCCCTGGATTGGTAGTCTGGAGTGTTATCCACTATGCTACAGCCGCTCCTTGTGGTTCCTGAGAAATCTGTGACAGAAATTTAATTGGAGAGAAAGTAAAAATTGACAAACAAAGGGAATGATAAGCAGAAGGAGGCCAATACTCTCTCACACGATACATCTAGTAATACCCAACATTTGTACAAAATTTCAAAATCCTAGCTATTGTGGTTCCTGAGAAATCTGTGACAGAAATTTAATTGGAGAGAAAGAAAAAATGGACAAACAAAGGGAATGATAAGCAGAAGAAGGCTGATTGTCTCTTACAAAGTACAACTAGTCATACCTAACATTTGTACCAAATTTCAAAATCCTAGCTATTGTGGTTCCTGAGAAATCTGTGACAAAAATTTAATTGGAGAGAAAGAAAAAATAGACAAACAAAGGGAATGATAAGCAGGAGAAGGCCTATTATTTCTTACACAGTGCAACTAGTCATACCCAACGTTTGTACAAAATTTCAAAATCCTAGCTATTGTGGTTCCTGAGTAATCTGTGACAGAAATTTAATTGGAGAGAAAGAAAAAATGGACAAACAAAGGGAATGATAAGCAGGAGAAGGCTGACTGTCTCTTACACCGTACAACTAGTCATACCCAACGTTTGTACCAAACTTCAAAATCCTAGCTATTGTGGTTCCTGAGAAATCTGTGACAGAAATTAAATTGGAGAGAAAGAAAAAATGGACAAATAAAAGGGAATGATATGCAGGAGAAGGCTGATTGTCTCTTACAAAGTACAACTGGTCATACCCAGCGTTTGTACCAAATTTCAAAATCCTAGCTATTGTGGTTCCTGAGAAATCTGTGACAGAAATTTAATTGGAGAGAAAGAAAAAATGGACAAACAAAGGGAATGATAAGCAGGAGAAGGCCTATTATCTCTCACACAGTACAACTAGTCATACCCAACGTTTGTACCAAATTTCAAAATCCTAGCTATTGTGGTTCCTGAGAAATCTGTGACAGAAATTTAATTGGAGAGAAAGAAAAAATGGACAAACAAAGCGAATGATAAGCAGGAGAAGGCTGATTGTCTCTTACACGGTACAATTGGTCATACCCAACGTTTGTACCAAATTTCAAAATCCTAGCTATTGTGGTTCCTGAGAAATCTGTGACAGAAATTTAATATGAGAGAAAGAAAAAATGGACAAACAAAGGGAATGATAAGCAGGAGAAGGCTGATTGTCTCTTACACGGTACAACTAGTCATACCCAACGTTTGTACCAAATTTCAAAATCCTAGCTATTGTGGTTCCTGAGAAATCTGTGACAGAAATTTAATTGGAGAGAAAGAAAAAATGGACAAACAAAGGGAATGATAAGCAGGAGAAGGCTGATTGTCTCTGACACCGTACAACTAGTCATACCCAACGTTTGTACCAAATTTCAAAATCCTAGCTATTGTGGTTCCTGAGAAATCTGTGACAGAAAAAATGTTAACATACACACACACACACAAACATATTTACGGAAAAACCAAAAACTATATACCCCCTGTATACTTCGTATACCGGGGGTATAAACTATATACCCCCTGTATACTTCGTATACCGGGGGTATAACAATACAGTCAAACCTGCTTAAGTGGTCACTTCTCTTTAGGGTATACCTTCTTTAGTAACCACCTTTTCAGGTCCCTTGAACCAAAATGCAGTGCAAATGAACCTGTATTAAGAGGTAACCTATCTTAAGCAGCCAATTTCTGCACTTCCCTGAAGACAGGTTTGACTGTATTTACTAGCAGAATCATACCCTGTCCAATATAAAGATCCGTCTATCTCGGAGACTGGTTTGGTTGGGAGTTTCAAACAACTCTCAAGAAAATCGTCAATTTTGTCTGCAACTTCTTTCAGTTCATCCCAGGATTTTTCAACTGCATCAAGCTGAACCAAGAATTCATATGTGTCTTTTTCCTGCAAAAATAAGTTGCACAGTAAAAATTCTAAAAGATTGGACATCTAAAATAATTACAATAACTGTCCTACAAAGGAAGACTTCTTTTACATTGCAGTAATGCTTCTAAAAGAGGCAGATAGAGTAGCAGACAGTGTAGACCCAGATCACACTGCTCTTTAAGGAGCAGTCTGATCTGGGTCTGCCCTGTTTGCTTAGACCTGTGCGTCCCAATATTAAGAATTTTATGGTACTACATTGAACTAAATTTTGGGACATCTACACTAATTACTGTAGTTTTCGTAAAATTTGAACAAGTTGATTTTACAAACCAGTGATGGGTCCAAAAATTGCAGGTAACATGGACAACAGTGCAGACTCTGATCAGACTGCTCCTATAGGGGCAGTTTGATCTGGGTTTACACTGTTGGCTCAGGCACCTCTGCCTAATTATTTAGGGGTTCTACAGTTACCATGACAACTTGGGCTCTAGATTAAATTCTTAAATGATTTTCTTAATTCTGTCATTATAGTATTTTATTAGAAAGCCTTTCTGAGGTGGTTGGCCACAAAATATGTTTTTATAGCAAAATATCTTTG
This sequence comes from Ctena decussata, assembly GCA_963989385.1. Lineage (NCBI taxonomy): Eukaryota > Metazoa > Mollusca > Bivalvia > Lucinida > Lucinidae > Ctena > Ctena decussata. The sequence goes on along the minus strand of OZ022504.1, from coordinate 37,482,984 downwards.
TAGAAATACCAACAGCCCTCATTATCTTGGCTTCCGTTACATGTATATGGTAATGATAATAATAATTTACTTATAATTTACTTATAATCAAGCAAGTCTTAAGATATCCATCAATCAGTGTATTTTACCATATACCTGACTTCAAACAATTTAATAGATTTTAGACCTTCTGCATATTAAACATATTCTTTGTGAGTGATTTTTGCGCAACATAGCTGTTCTGTGCTGCAGACCCTTCCATTTTGAGGCGAGCATCTATATAAAGTGAATCCCAATTTCTATAAAAGTCATTTCAACCAAACCACAAACAATAAACTGTCCATTTATATCCCACAGTTAATTTTACATTTATTTTGGATAACTATTTATTCACCAATTTTTTTGTCTGGAATCTGATTGCAATTAAAGAGAAATACATGTCCAAGTTCTGACATACAATTTGTCTTTCTTTTTCCTCTGATTGTGCATCTGTACTATCTTGTATCCCCTCCAGCCTGGTCTGTAGATACTTTGGTTGCTGGAATGTATATTTCTCTTCCTCCTTCTCTTCTTTCTTTTTCTGATAAATAAAAGCACCATGATACCCCGCATGATACCCCGCCACTGCATGATACCCTGCCACTGCTGGGCATCGTAACTTATTTTTTGAGATATAATAGCTATAGAGCCACAAAACTGGGATAGACAGAGATTTGATGTCCTAACTGTAAATAAATGTTAATATAAACCAACCAACAATATGGAGCATTCTGACCAGTGTACTAGATTAAAAGAGGCTGTAAAGCATTTTTTCGAGCTGGGAGACTCTGATTCTTATTCTATGGTGTTAAACATATCAGTGAAGTTTCATTTAAATATTCCATATAGTATAGGAACTACAGGTCAAAAAACATTTTTCACATATATCAAGGGGGGATAACTCATTAACTGGAAAGGTAACAGTGATGATCCATTGTCACAATATGTAAGCTTTGATGTGAAACATATCTTTGAAGTTTCATTCAGATATTCCATATAGTAAAGGAACTACAGATAAAAAACATGATTTTCAGATCAATCAAGGGCGGATAACTCACAAACTGGAAAGGTCAGAGAGACAGTTCTTAGTATCGATATGAAGCCTTTGATGTGAAACATATCTGTGAAGTTTTATTGAGATATTCCATAAAGAAGGCGAACTACAGGTCAAAAACCATTTTTCAGACCTATCAAGGGCGGATAACTCATGAACTAGAAAAGTAAGAGTAATGGTCCTTTGTCACAATATGTAACCTTTGATGTGAAACATATCTGTGAACTTTCATTCAGATATTCCATATACTCAGTAGTAAAGGAACTACAGGTAAAAAAACATTTTTCAGTTCAATCAAGGGCAGACAACTCACAAACGGGAAAGGTAAGAGTGACGGTTCTTAGTCACAATATGTAACCTTTGACGTAAAACATATCTGTGAAGTTTCATTCAGATATTCCATAAAGTAAAGGAACAGCAGGTCAAAAACCTTTTTTCAGACCTATCAAGGACGGATAACTCATAAACTGGGAAGGTCAGAGTGACGCAAGGTTGGCCGGGAAATACCGGTGGCAGGAATTCCCAGCGGTAATTACCGGTAATTACCGTCCTGGGAAATACTCCAAATTTGGCCAAAGTGGGAAATACTGGGAAATATGAAATTTTAGAGCTAATTTTTTTAAATATATTCTATCATATTTCTTTAAATCTAAGTTAATAGCACACATTTGTTATTATTTATATGCATATCATGCAAATAAGGTTGTAAATTCCAGGACTGGTCTATGCCAGAGGACACAGCAGATGATTCTTGGTAATGTCAACGGCTATAATTTCAACGAGAATTGCCTTTAAAATTCTTATTTATGAAACTAATAGAGCGTAAAACCCCTTCTTTAATCACTTAACAGTGGTGTTTTAACACTGTATTAATTTTTGTAAACACAAGATCTTTTTATCATTTAGTTCTCATACAAATGTGTAAATATTAAACTGAGCTGCAGTTTTACTTAACCTTTTTGCCTGGTTCAGAGGTCAGCCTAGGGTTCTCAGACAAGGAGAAGTTTCGTCACATCTTTTGAATTTCAGGGAGAAGTTTTGCAAATATTATGCTTTGTACATTCTGACTTCTCGCTCAGCTCAAAATAGGGAGAAGTCAGACAGCTTAAGGAGACAATTTCTCCCACTTCTCCCTCTAGGCTGACCCTTGCTGGTTTATCACTGCTAAAGACCATAGATTTCTGCAGGCTAACTTGTTTGCTCATACCAAAATTTGACAGAACCCTGTTAAGGTCTTCAAAGCTGGGCATAGATTCACAACTACTTCACAATAAAGAGTGTGTACCATACTCCAGTTTCTTGCTTGTATCCCTGAGTTGCATCTGATTAAAACAATGATGTGTGGACATTGTGGTCCAGAGGTTACCTGATGAAGTCCTTTGAAGTCTTTTTTCCCCAAAGGCTTCTAAAGACAATATCTATCTTATTACCTATGCTTCTTATTGTAAGTATTGACCAAAAACCATTGAAGCCTTGAAGGTGTGAAAAATAATTTTGTCTTGATTTAACTGACAGGTAACAATTACTGTAGGTAGTTTTAATCTCAGTGTGTTATAACAACTTATTGATAGACAGAGACAGCTGTATATGCGGACTCATCTTAGGACAGTTTGTATAAAAAAATTATTTGATTGCATATGCAGATCTAGACAATTTTTTATCTGTACCTTTCTTAGAAGTTTAAATAAAAGGATGTTTAATTATTTTTTGCTTTGCATATATAGTTTTATGGCTGTATAAAATAAATTTAAAACTTTCTTGGAGGAGAGAGACCAATTTCCCAGTAATTCCCGGGAATTACCAGTATTTCCCGGGAATTACCAGTATTTCCCACCATCCTGGGAAATATGAGTATTTCCCGCCTTTTTGCCAACCTTGCTCAGTGACGGTTCTTAGTCACAATATGTAACCTTTCATGTGAAACATCTCTGTGAAGTTACATTCAGATATCATAAACAATAGAGGAACTACAGGGGAAAAAACCATTTTTCCAATATGAAAAAGGGCAGTAACTCTGTTAACAAGTAGCCCAAAGGGCAACAATTGCTCACCTAGGAGACATTGTAAACCTATAGGGATATTTAAGATGCTCAAGGGCAGCTAACTCCACAGTCAGTGGTCCAATCAGGCTGAAAATTAAACTCATCCAAAACATTATGTATGCCCTCATTTAATATATGCAAGTTTAAAAAGTATCCGATCAAGAGCACAATAGACAGAGCTGTCAAGGGCAGCTAACTTCGTAGTGGTTGGCCTGATCTGGCCAAAATTTGAACTTGTTTAAGATATTATGCATTTCCTCATTACCTGCAAGTTTGAAAAGGATCGGATCAGTAGAAACCAAGAAAAAGTGGCAACACTGATTTTTTGGATGCTCAGGGCAGGTACTCCATAGTCAGTGGTGGGATCTAGCCGAAATGCTAACTAATCCAAGCTTTTATGCATATCCTCATTACCTGCAAGTATGAAGAGGATCCGATGAAAAATGAAAATGTGATGACGTTGTTTTCTCCATTATAAGACTATGGGATTTTTTTTCAAACGCTCAAGGGCAGCTAACTCCGTAGTCTGTGCTCAAATCCACCCAAATTTCGAACTCATCCAAGCTCTTATGTATGTCATCATTACCTGCAAGTATGATAAGGATCTATTCAAAAACCTTGATTGCAGAACCCTGAAAGTCAAACTTGCTCGAGATATTGTCATGCCCTACATTTGTGTGAATTTATTTTAAAATCCATTGACAAATGTAGGTACTAGAGCGATGACGAAGTTTTTCTAAAAATAGCCACAGTGACCTTGACCTTGGGCACAGCATCCTGAAAGTCTAACTTGCTTGAGATATTGTCATACCCTACATTTGTGTCAAGTTATTTCAAAATCCATGGAGAAATGAAGGTGCTAGGGCAATGACAAAGTTTTTCTAAAAATAGCCACAGTGACCTTGACCTTGGGCGCAGCACCCTGAAAGTCGAACTTGCTCGAGATATTGTCATGCCCTACATTTGTGTGAATTTATTTTAAAATCCATTGAGAAATGTAGGTGCTAGAGTGCTGACAAAGTTTTTCTAAAAATAGCCACAGTGACCTTGACCTTGGGCACAGCACCCTGGAAATCAAAATTGTTTGAGATATTGACATGCCCTACATTCGTTTGAAGTTGATTTAAAATCCGTTGAGAAATGTAGGGGCTAGAGCGATGACCAAGTTTTTCTAAAAATAGCCACAGTGACCTTGACCTTAGGTGCAGCACCCTGAAAGTCATACTTGCTCCAGATATTGTCATGCCCTACATTTGTGTGAAGTTATTTTAAAATCTGCTGAGAAATGTAGGGGCTAGAGCGCTGACAAAGTTTTTCTAAAAATAGCCACAGTGACCTTGACCTTGGGCACAGCATCCTGAAAGTCGAACTTGCTCGAGATATTGTCATGCCCTACATTTGTGTGAAGTTATTTTAAAATCTGCTGAGAAATGTAGGTGCTAGAGTGCTGACAAAGTTTTTCTAAAAATAGCCACACTGACCTTGACCTTGGGGGCAGCATCCTGAAAGTCGAACTTGCTCGAGATATTGTCATGCCCTACATTTGTGTGAAGTTATTTCAAAATCGGTTGAGAAATGTAGGCAATAGAGCGATGACAAAGTTTTTCTCAAAATATGTGATGATGTTGTTTTCTCCATTATAACACTATGGGATTTTTTTCAAACGCTCAAGGGCAGCTAACTCCGTAGTCTGTGCTCAAATTCGGCCAAATTTCAAACTCATCCAAGCTCTTATGTATGTCATCATTACCTGCAAGTATGATAAGGATCTAAGCAAAAACAGTTGAGAAAACGTGATAACGCCATTTTCCCCATTATAACCCTATGGGATTTTTTTCAAATGCTCAAGGGCAGCTAACTCCGTAGTCTGTGCTCGAATCTGGCCAAATTTCGAACTCATCCAAGCTCTTGTGTATGTCATCATTACCTGCAAGTATGATAAGGATCTAATCAAAAACAGTCGAGAAAACGTGATGACGCCATTTTCCCCATTATAACCCTATGGGGGCTATCTGTTGCCATGGAAACCAGAGTTCTGAGCTGATCGGCACCAAAACCTAATGCAGCCTTTCCCCCACCCAAATGATGCTTCAGATAAAATTTGATTGCAATCGGCCCACTGGTCTCTGAGATATTTATGTTTGAAAGTGTTGACGCACGCACGCACGCACCCACGCACCCACGGACAGACGACGGCTCGACTCCCATCCTATAAGCTCACCTCTGAGCCTTCGGCTCAGGTGAGCTAAAAATGGACGGATTTTGCCAATTAACAATCCCATATCACTCATCGCCGATAACAATATGTATGCAAAATTTGAAAAAATTCCAAGAATAAATACTCAAGTTATCGATCAGAAATGGTGAGCAGGGACGGATGGACAGACGGACACCGAAAGGTATAACATAATACTCCACCACTGAAGTGTGGCGGGGTATAAAAAGGGCAATAACTCATTTCATACCACAACATATAAAAGAATGTTAAATCACTATAGGTCCAGATAAGGCTAAAATTAAATTTGATGATAATATACTCTGATTTAGCCTTTATACGAGGGATGATCCAGAAATTCGTGGACACAGTCCGTAAAATCCAACTGCAATAAGTTATTTCTTTCAAATCTTAACCAATGCTTTTCTATAAATGGCTGATTAATTTCTCACAGTATCAGGCAAATTCAACAAATATTGGGTTTGGCATCAACGTTCGAATATACCAGGGGTTGTCTGTGCGGCGCACTCCAGAGTTTTTGCAGGAAAATACAAAATGTTTCTTTTAAAATAATCAGATATATTTTTATCCTTCAAAATTTCGATATAAAATTGCAGTCAAGAACTAAAGTAGCATTTCCCACTTTCAAACGATGTGAATATTCATTATTGGAATTTCACGACATTCTGCACAAACAAAACAGGCCACCACCCTCTGACATGAAAGAAACGTTTTTTGAACGTCTGCACGCAAGCAGTTTGTCTAAAGGTCGACATAAAATGATATAAAACCAATGGAAACAAATCATATTTTACACGAAGCATCATGAAACATACTCGTTTGGAAATACTGTGTTAAAGAGTGCTGAAAATAAATGTCGAGCCATATTTTCGGACCTCAGGATGGCAATGATGCACTTATTCGATGGAATAATAGATTTTACACCTCAAAACTGAGCCCAAGAAATGTTTACGCGATATCAGAAGTTGTGCTTTATAAAACCTTATGGAAAACTTGTCTTATTGCTCTATTCCTCGCATTATATAAATGCTGAAACTGTGATTTTAGTGTCATTATTTCTTTGGTGGATCTTATCAGCTTCGCATTTTGAGCACTATCATATACCAGACGTCAACGTGACGTTGTGGCGTGCGCCTCGCAACCTAGGGTAACTGAACAAAATGCATTGTTATAAATAAACCGTTTGAGATATCTGATTCAAAATTTACATGTGTGTTTACCAATGGTGTGGCAATGGGCATGTAATATTTCATTGATGGGCCTTTTCAGATTTTTTAGTTATTCAAGGTGTCCACGAACTTCTGGATCATCCCTCGTATATGTATAAAACACACGCAGTGACCCTCAACAGAACTGCCTCAAAGAGGCAGTTTTCTTGAGGAGCCACAACATGTTCTGAAGGTGACTAAATAGAGATTATCTAAGAATGAATTTTAAAGAACCATCCTTATCAAAAGCCAGGTAGAATGATTTCAGCCTACTTCTTAGGCACTTGCTAACACTGAACCAACAGCATAATATTGGCAACCAACAAAATGAGCCACTACAAAGTGTCAAGTGTGCCCAGGGAAGACTCAGACCCGCTTGGGCAGCTGCCCAGTCTGATCAGAGTCTTTGCTTTGGGCTTAAAAGTTAGTTGAAGGTCTTAGCTGGCTGCATACAGACAGGAAGACTCTGATCAGACTGGGCAAAGCTGAGGTTATAAAACTTTTTTCATGCTCAGCTGAGTTGAGCATGAAATTTTACCTGGTAATAAATAGCAAATTACTGATAAGTATGGTTGTTTTCTTGCTCAGTTTAGCTGAGAATGAAATTTTCTCTACTTATAAATATGAAAATGCCAACATTAGTTGGCATTTTCATATTTATCAGCAGAGAAATTTCATGCTCAGCTGAGTTGAGCAGGAAAAAAGTTTTATAACCCCGGGGCCAGGCTGATCTGAGTCTTGGCTGGTCACTCATGCCACTTTGTTGGTTTTGTCGTGTCACAGCTCAAAAATGTTATTTTCAGAAAAAAATTTTAATGTGCTTAGACAGATGCCTATTCTGAATTAGAAATGTGATAAAAAAGTTGGCAGACCCATTGTGATGCATGTGTATGTTGGAATCCTGCCATTGGGCACAGAATCTCAGGGCAGAGGTTTATAAGGATTTTGCTTTGATACCCTGCATGGACAAATGTGAGTCATTCAGATAAACAGCTTATTATTTCTCTTTTAATCTTGTTAATCTTGTTATTTCTCTTTCAAGTCCAGTTGATCATAACTAATGATGCTGTTAGTTAACGAGATGCTAAATGTTTAAACATGTTACATGTATAGGCAAAGGTACTACTATTTTTTGCTGAAGAAATTTGAGGAGCATTTGCAGTGCAAAAGCTCCTCTCATTTTTTCAGCAAAAATATTAGCACAATAGAGACATTAAGTGGATTATTTTTCCTCCATTTTTTAAAAAGAAAACAACTTTTGTGACTTCCTGTTCACCTCCCTGGATGATGTAGCCCTTACAAAATGCAGGCCACCATTATAGAAAAAAGTTTCCTCCACGATGAATAAATTATTTCTTTAATGAGTCAACCGGCATTCAATGTGGAGGCAAAAATGAAATTGGTGTTTTCTGAATTTGTATCCATTCATCTTAATATCATATATTTCCTCATAAAGAATGTGTGGTGAGAGCTCATTACAATTGCCTCACTTAGACCATTATTAAGGTGAATGGTATACCACCTTGTTTTTCTGCCATGTTTGCAAAGGTGAACAACTTTTATGACTTCCTGGTTGCTTCTCTTGAGGACAATGTCCTTCTAAAATGGAGTCTACTCTTTTATAAAAGTATCTGCTTCTAAAGGAGCAAATTTTTTTCCTTTAAGATTTAGGAGCCCCAAATGCTCAGTGGGTTAAGCGCTGGCCTGCTGACCTAGTGATCTTGAGTTCCATTCCCATTGCACGCAGTAATCTATTCGGCTGTAAATGGAGTTCCAGAATGATAATTATTTATGGTAATTTTTAAATGAAGTACTGTTGAAAAGGATGTAAAATCACAAGTCAACCTTCCAGCCTTTAAGAGTTGATCACCACTGAGGAGAGGAGCAGTAATGAAAAGTGTCAGAGTTGCTACCTTGAAAGTGCACCCACTCATCAATAAAATGAGCCATGACACAACAAAACCAACAAAGTGGCATGTGTACTCAGTAAAGACTCAGATCAGCCTGGGCATCCAACCAGTCTGATCAGAGTCTACACTGTGTGCTTAAAAAGTTGGTCTAAGTTAGCTCCATGCAAGAAGCAAAGACTCTGATAAGACTGGGCAGATGCCCAGTCTGATCTGAGTCTTTGCTGGGTGCACATGCCACTTTGTTGGTTTTGTTGTGTTGCAGCTCAAATAATTTTGTCCCATCTACTTACAAAATTTGCCTGTAGCAGGGGATTAGTTTCTTCATCTGATGACTGAAATTGACAAGGTTTATTATTAGGAGCTGCAGATTGTTGATACTAAACATCCCATAATTTTTCCTAAATTATCCATAAATTAAAACATAGGTTGTGGCCCCTCATCAGAATAACACTGCAGCTCTGATAAGGAGATTCTACATCCTAACTGCTCTTTGTACAAGCTTAGAAAATATTTCACTGAGTTTAATTTTTGCGGATCGCTACCGACAACGAAATTCATAGCATAGAGAAAATTTCCCAATATACAGTGTACTGAATCGATATGTGACTCCGATGCAGATTTTGTTGTATTTGCTATTTTTGGCATTGTTGGCCATCTTAAAAGAATTTGAAAACTATAGATGCAGTTGTTTTGGAGAACTCACCAAACAACTTTAATGCCAGGTATGTAAATGTGAATGGACAGATGAATGTACAGACAAACGGATGGACAGACAGATTGAAAACTGTAAGACTATGATTGCAGCTTGCCAAAGCATGTGCGACAAAAATGATTTACAGTAGCTTGCCCACATGCAGTTTTGTACAGACAGACAGACAGACAGACAGACAGACAGACAGACAGACAGACAGACAGACAGACATTAAAGCTTTCACAGAGCGAGGGACTTGTCCAGAACAACTAATTGTACATCTACCATAAAAATTTCAAGTATTGTAGCAGATAAGTTTGAGCCAACAGCCCAAACCCTAAGTTGGCCGCACCAGCTGCATTGTTCCGAAACATAACTGCAATGTAAAACCAAACTGTTCCATTTCTAGGACAACTGTGCTCAATAATTTAGGTGTCCCAGTTTTTAAAACTTTTACGGTATGACATTTGGATTGACACCTATTCCCTGTTAAAATATTAGTCATACATGATTATGTTATACCATTCTAACATACCAAGGAGCCCTGGTAGCTCAGTGGGTCAAGCCCTGGCCTGCTAAGCTAGATTACACATTCGAATCCTGCTGGAAGCGGAAATCTTTTCATCCTTAAATGAGGCTCCATTGCACACAGCATTTCAATATCACCCTCCCATTGCCCCGATATGACTGAAATACTGTTGAAAGAACATAAGATCACAAGTCATCCATCCAGCCAACATACCAATTCATCTTCAAATACTATTGCTGGTTTATTCTCTGTTTTATCCTGTAAAATACAAAATTCAAATTATTCCATAAGTAAACAATCTGATTATCTGAGAAAAAGCATTCACTCTTCAGTTTTTCCACTTGGACAGCTCCATTTATTATATCAAGATATCAAGATATGCAATTCTATCAGTACCACATTTCTCCCCCTTCTCAAAAGGAGTCAACTCTTAAAGGAAAAAGAGTTGACTCCCATTTAATAAGGGTTTGTAAGCAACAAAACCCTGGGACACAAACAGGAAATCGTAAAAGTTGTCTCCCATTGCAAAAAGGCAGTAAGACATGGGGGGTGTAGTCTAACATCTTAATAAAGGAGGTCAGTGAAAACAAAGAAGAGTATTCTGATCAGATGCCATAAAAGCAGCTAATGGTATTTTGTGGAAAATGTTTAATTTTATTTAAATTTTGCTCTGTACTTTCGGACTGTTCATCATTTATGTTTTTACAATGTTTCATTTGCTTTCTTCTGCCTGTGCTTCATCAACCCTCCTGCTATTCCCCCTCCTCCCATGTCACTGACCCCTTCTCCCTAAACCCCACCCACCACCACACACACACATCCCAATCACCCTCCTTAACTTAAATGGTCAATAAATGAAAGAAGATAAGTTACAGATAACTTTTTTTTTCATCCATATAACGGTCACACAGAGCTGTAGATAAGAGGGAGTGAGTATCTGATGATAATTAAGGATAATTTTTCTTATTTCTCATTAAAACCATATGTTGTGACCCCTCATATGAACCATCTCATTGAGACGGTTCATATGAGGGGTCACAACATATGTTTTTATGCAGAATTAACAAAAATTATCCCTAATTATCACCAATTACTCCCTCTTATCTCGAGCTCTGTGACATATTATAATGGTAGGGCACCATATCAAGCACCAGACACACAAGCTTAGCTGCTCGCATTAAGTCACTTTTGTCCGTCCCAACTGTGTGCACAATTAAGATAAGAATGGGTTTCAAGGATGATTACTGGGACCGTATTTATAAAACAACTTAAGTGGTTGCTATGCGGTTGCTAAGGCTGATTTTCTATGAAGGAGATTCCCTTCAACTATGAAATTTGCTCCGGAGGAACAGTCTAATAAGACTGTTCCTCCGAAGCAAATTTCAAAGTTGTAGGGAATCTCCTTCATCGAAATTTACCCTTAGCAACAGCATAGCAACGACTTAAGTCGTTTTATGAATACGGCCCCTGGTTACTTTCTGTTCATGATCAATAAAATCATATATTGTGACCCCTCATTAGAACTTTGTTGGTGCTGAGAAATAAGTAAATTATACCAAAAAGATCCTCAGATGCCATTTTGTCTAGAGCACTGAACATCAATACCAAAGTGTGCACAGGCTGATCTGAGTCCTCACTGTGCAGGAGTGTTTTAATGATTCTGTATGCATCTCATGACTTACAGGACTTACCAGTTCTTTCTGCTCAATAGCATCTTTTATTCCATTCTGAAAAACAATCAAACAAACATTACATTTCAACCAATTTCATCAAATCTGCAACAGAACCTGCATTAACAGTCACATCTCAGCAGCGGTCACTTCCCTAACTTCCCCATATAAGCCACTTTTGGATTTTCTGAAGTGTAGTTTTATTGTTAATCAATTTATTTTCCCATGTTCCTTATTTTGCATTGTTTTTTTTTTTTGTTTTTTTTTCTTGTTTTTTTTTGGCTTGCGCTTTCGAGCGCAAGCCAGTATTAAAGTGGTTTAGTGATACCGAGTTATTTTCGGAAGAAACGATACGTCACGCTTAGTCGGAAAATACCAGGAGAGTGTGCACTGCAACGATTCGTTCTATGGCCGCAATTAAGCAAAAGAGATCGGAAAGTTCGTTCCGATTTGAGACAGCATTTCTTCATTATTTTCTTCACAGACATAACAAACAAAATGTTCGTTCCGGTTTGAGACAGCATTTCTTTATTACTTTCTTCACAGACATAAACAAAGACCTTGTCCGATTTTGTCTATTTTTATCCAAATCCGATTTGCCTCATCTGCTAAAAATAACATTCTATTTTTGATAGTACATGTACTTTTTTTTTTTTTTTTAATATTTCCGTTAAAAAGCACGTTTTTCTTTTAAAAGTGCCTTAAACTTGGTCACATTTCTTTTGCTTTTTATAAACTGATTGCATAAAAAATGAAACTCTGAATGCAATGCAAAGTATCTGGCTTTGCATCCTAAGAAATAAACCAAAACTTGTGTAAGAAACAGTGTTTATATAATAGCTTAGCGCAAAGCATTAGCTTTTCCAAAAAATCATGCAGCGGCGTCGCGAAAAATAGGCCTTAGGGCATCGCATAATCTGACTAGTCAGAGCAGCCGGCACACTGTCCAGCGCCGATGCATTCGTTGGATCTGTCTTTTTTGGCATATATATATTCTTCATCTTTCATGCTGATGCTAGACTGATCAGACTGCGCTTATGCCGGAGTTGGCTGATCTGGATTTTGCGGATTATAGTAGGTGCGGTTGGGGGTTGTGTGGACCCTTTCTTGCTTTTATAACACTCTCTAATGTTGCCTTCTTACTTCAGCTATACAAATGTACAGAGAAATATTTACACTCTTTGGCGATTTCCTAAGATGAACCTGACGTTGTTCATACATCCACAAACAACACACATTCGTGCAATCTTACGTGTAAGCAAAGTCACGGATAATTCAGATAGATGATTGGCCGACGTAACTTTGATATATGTCATGTCATAGTGACGGCTGCTGTACATCATTACCAAACACGTTGGTTAATAACTAAATTAGTCAGAACTTCACAAATGAGTAACAAAATTGATGTAAAAACATAGCATAAATATATATAAGATAAATTTCATTTGTCGGGGGTTCATGGAAATACGTACGCAATGGGTTCCGGGCTTTGTTGGTCCCAAATGGTGTAGAGCAAGTTATTGTCCCAAACAACAGCAGCATGCATTTTCTTCACAGAGTGTCAAAATTTTGTTCCAGTCACTGCCACTGATGCCACTTAAACCAAAAAGAAACTTCAGTAAATATAAATTTACTGTCTTCTTTCGATGCCAAGTTCAGATGTGCCAAGATTCCATAGACATGGGTTTGAAACAGTCTTTCCTCAAATTTTGATTCAGACTAAATGTGACTCAACAGCCATGAAGAAAAGACTTGAAATAGGTCCATATAGTTATTTTCCTTGAGACATGCCTAAAACGGCCGCCAAAAACGTTGGAAAACTTTTTTTTTGTGTGTGTGTGTGTGTGTGTGTGTGTTTAAATATTTCTTCAATTTGTTTTTCAAATAAATTCTACACTTGTTTTTACCTTACACCCGTGGATAATGCTACCATTCAATAAGTTAGAAATTAAATACTTTGCTAAATAAAAGTTAGCAACAGAAAGTGCACTAACCATCGGGTTCACTTCAATAACAACTCATGAAAATTTCACTGTCTTAGCTGTGCAAGCCTTCCTTTTAAAAGGAAATTTTATTCACTTTTAAATCATTGGCAAGATCTTGATTTTAGGACCAATCAACAAAAACTTCAGAATTTCCATTGACAATTAGTCATTCGGACAACTAATAATTAATGATTTCCATTGACAATCAGTCATTCGGACAAGAAAAAGATTCTTGTATTTGGCACCCAGTAGACTCCCAAATACCAGTCAAAATTCACTGTCTTAGCTGTGCAAGCCTTCCTTTTAAAAGGAAATTTTATTCACTTTTAAATCATTGGCAAGATCTTGATTTTAGGACCAATCAACAAAAACTTCAGAATTTCCATTGACAATTAGTCATTCGGACAACTAATAATTAATGATTTCCATTGACAATCAGTCATTCGGACAAGAAAAAGATTCTTGTATTTGGCACCCAGTAGACTCCCAAATACCAGTCAAAATTCCAGGGGAAGCAACCTCTGCTATTCACTTTTGCCTCACTTCTCAATGGGGGTCAACTCTTTAAGGATTTGGTTGATTTGATGCTTAACGTCCACGGTAAACAACTAAGGTCATGTCGGGACGGTCAGTTAACCTAACCACACTATTCCTGGGCAGGCTTAGACCTCCTAAGCGGTTAACCAGTACTAAGTGCACATACTTTCGCCAGTAACTGACAACTGCCCTTCTTGAATCAGCGGAAGGAGAAACGAAAGTATGTGGCCAGACCGGGATTCGAACCCAGGACCTCTGACTTACGAGTCAGGTGCCCTACCGATTGCGCTACCCGGCCCGGCCAACTCTTTAAGGAAAAAATTAGCTCCTCTAAAAGCAAATTACATGTATTTCTTTTGAGAGTAAACCCCTTTAAGTGAGGGTTCTTTTGAAAAGGGGAGCACACAGGAAGTCATAGAAGTTGTCTATCTAAAAGGGTTGAAAAACATGGGGTTGTACCCATATGTCTGATAATCACCTGATCATCTTTAGGAACAAGAGGTTTCATCCCCGCTGCATCTTCAGCTGTTGCTGCTTCCTTGAAACAGAGTTTCTTTTTCTTTCTGATGAAGATGAGAAATATCACCAGTCCTATCACAGGCAGTAGTAAGCCTAGTAGTACACCTATGATAATGCCTATCATGCTGTCTGATTCTGTAAAAGATGTCAAACATTTTAAATGACCTGTCATCCTGGGTCCAGACGTGCAAAGCATCATTAGCATAACAAAGTTCTTAGTCAAGTATTTGTTAAGTCTTCTAGAACATATAATATGAAGTGTGCTAATATTTTTTGGTCAAAACAGTTTGAAAAGCTTTGCAGTGCAAAAGCTTCTCAAATGTTTCCAACAAAAAAAACCAGCTTTTGCATACAATACAGTTGAAAATTTCACGCCTTGTTAACTAAGGACGTCATCAATTATCAAACATATATAATGGTATCACACACTTCAAGAAATTCTGATACTACTGTGCTAGTTAAAAGGCTAAAAGCTGACCTTATTTCACTTATCATTCATTGACCTTATTTCAATTACCACTTCACTTACCGTATTCCATTAACTATATGGCATTTGCTGGTGAGACAAACACCTGCCCTTATTTTCATCAGCACCACTGACCTTATTTCACTTACCACCACTGATCTTATTTCACTTACCACTCACTGACCTTATTTCACTTACCTTCTGATAGTTGCTGGTGTGACTGAAACCTGACATCATTTCACTCACCACTCACTGACCATTTACCACTTCAGTGATCTTATTTCACTTACTTTCTGCTAGGAGCCCCGGTAGCTCTGACAATGGGTTAAGCGCTGGCCTGTTGATCGAGCAGTCTTGAGATCGATTCCTGAAGAAGGAAACCTTTTCGATCATAAATGGGGTCCCAATTCCCTCAGCCTTTCACTATCACCCTGCCATATCCTGATATGACTGAAATACTGTTGAAAAGGACATAAAATTGCAAGCCATCCATCCATCATTACTTCCTGCTAATAATTGCTGGTGAGAACAAACTACAACCTGACCTTACTTCACTTACCATTCACTGACCTTATTTTAGTTGCGGGTGAGACTAAAGCCTGACCTTACTTCACTTACCAACTGGTGGACTGGGATCTTTATCTGGAACTCCAGAACCTGCAGAAAGATATAGAAATTCAAATCATTTGTCAAGTCAAAATAATCAGAAACAAAATACCATATTTATTTGGTAATTAGATGCAAGTTTTACTCTTCCAAAATAATCACAAATATGTTAATCTGTCTTGTGAAATTCAGCCACAGGATGGTGTTTCCCTTCTTGAACAATCCCCAAAATCTAGATCCATCTATAAGACAGATCTAGATTTTTCGTATTGTTTTGGAAGGGAAAATCCCCCATCTTATAAGCCAAGAAATATGGTAACATAAAATATTGGAACGCCTTAAGGTGTATGACTACACTTCCATGGTCAACCACTTTTACAAGGGAGACATCTGAGCAAAATATAATTTGTGTCTCTAGTTAACAAATTGCTATTGCTATTTCATTAAGGTGGGGGTGGGGGGGAGAGAGGGGGAGGGGGCAATGGACAAAAGATAACTGCTATTTCGGGGTGGGGGTACTACCTTTTAGACCTTACTTCAAGAACAATCCTCTTGCAGAAGAGAGAAAATTTTCTGGAGCAACTTTCTTGAGCCAGAGTGAAGAGTGATCTACCTGGTAGGTATATCCTTATGTCTTAAGGTAAATGGCTACTCCAATAGGGCCAGCAAAACTTCAACTTATATTTCTGGCCCTCCCTATAGTGGTCAACTCTTAAAATCAGAGCAGACCCATTTTTAGAATTGTTTCTAACCCAGGGAAGCAAACAGAGAGTCAAAAAATAGAGAGTCAAAAAAATTGTCTCCCTTTGAAAAAGTGGCAAAGAAATATAGAGGTAAGTCCAAACACTTGAAGCAATCAAGCACTTCTGGCTCAAATTTTAGGGTCCATACATTTGTATGTTGAAAACAATGACAAACAACACAAATTATTATTATAGTACCATAATTATGCTGTAGTATTGGGACACATAAAACATTAATTTTCCATTTGGAACAAATGGAAAATTATTTTATGGTGTCAAAAAATCTAGGCATATTACAGCCCAATATGCTTAAATATTGAGATACCTAGTACAATAATTAATTTTCCATTTGGGACAAATGGAAAATTAATGGTTTTGGGTGCCCCAATTGTAACTTAATCTGATGCTCTGCATCATGTTGAGTTGCACTTACAGATCTTAGTGCACACAATAAGTTTGCGTCGAGTGTAAGCTTAGGATCTGGGAACATCCACAAGATTGATTGATTGACTTGTTGCTTTGCGTCCACGGTAAACAGCTATGGTCATGTGGGGATGGTCAGTTAACCTAACCACACTATACCTGGGTAGGCTTAGACATACTAAGCGGTTAACCAGTACTAAGTGCAAATACTTTCGCCAATAACTGACAACTGCCCTTCTTGAATCAGCTGAAGGTGAAACATAAGTATGTGGCCAGAGAGAGGAATCGAACCCAGGATCTCTGACTTAAACATCCACAAGATGTGGTACTTTGGGTCAGATCACATTACTGTGTATTTAGTAATGATTTGTTTTCTACATACATACCTTGAGCATTTAATTACTTTGTCTAAACTAAACTGAATAATTTATATCTTTTTTGCATCACATCATGCTACTTTCATATTTGATGCAGTAAAGGTCAGGGGAACATTGCATGATTGACAAAGCAAGCTCATGACATCAAGGTAAAGTAGTCTCAATTGAGAAAACTACTGTCATGGATTTGGAAAAATTAAGACCCTAACTTGATCTGGTTTCTGGAACAGACTGCCAGAAACATTACTGTTGTAAGCAGTATCATTAGTAGGCATATAATAAAGGTAATATCAATTTGTTCTCCAGTAAACAGGATTCGTGGAATTACTCAGAGAGATTCAAGTTTCCAAATCATGGTCAAAACTTTTATTTAACACAATCTTGCCATCTTTTATTTTCCCATGCTGGCTATTAAACTCATCTCATGTCCAGTCTTTTGCAAAGGGTTGCTCCAAAGCAAACAGGGAAAAATGGCAGAAAGCAGTAATACAAAACTGTTCATTGCACAGTTGCCATCAGCAAAAGAAAGTTGTTGACTACAGCAATATGCACAGATTTTATGACCTTTCCAGAACAACAAAGAAAACTTATAAAACCCTAACCCTGTCAAAGTCTGAAGAATCAAATATGCATATTGACATAATATATCTCCCCTAGCTGCCATACAACAAGACCTGTCGCCAGACAGGACAGCTGGCTTGAACCTGTGCTTGTCCATCTTCAAGTGCTAGTGTTTGTTTCTTAGGGATGGGGATGGTGCTGAGTATAATTTCCAATCAATTTCTATCATCATACCAAATATAATTCAAATCCATCAAAGGGTTTAGAAGCTATGAGATTTCAAAGACTTTGACATAAAACTTTAACATCAAATTTCCCTAAGTCTGTGACCTTGACCTATAGATCATGTGCAAAGGTGGAGATGCAGTTGAATAAAATTTCTAACCAATATCTATCATCAAACCAAATATAAATCAAATTGATCAAAGGGTTTAGAAAGTATGAGAGCTTAAACAAGACCTGTCCCACTACAGGATAGCTCCCCTGCAGTGCCTTGCCCATCACATAAAAAAACTTTAACGTAAAAACTTTAACATTTTGCTAATGCCGACGATGCCGCCAACGCCAACACTGCCACTGATGCCGGGGTTAGTGCAATAGCTCTTCCTGAACTTCGTTCAGGCGAGCTGAAAAATTTATTGTAAAACTTTAAAATAAAATTGCTAAGTCTGTGACCTTGACCAATAGGTCATGTCCAAGGGTGTGGATGCGACTGAATAAAATTATCATCTAATATCTATCATTAAACCAAATGTAATTCAAAAAAATCGAATGGTTTAAAAATTATGACATCTGAAACACAAAACTGCTAAAGTCCGTGACCTTGACCACCTATAGATCATGTCCAGGGGTGGGGATGTGGTTGAACAAAATTTCAGATCAGTATCTATCATCACACCAATTATAATTCAAATTGATTAAAGAGTTTAGGATCTCTGAGATCTTAAAAACTTTAAAAGAAAAATTAAACATGAAAAGTTTAAGTCCATGACCTTGACCTAAAGGTCATGTGCAGGGGTGGGGATACTGCAGAATAAAATTTCAGACCTATATATTTCATCATAAGAAATATTATTTAAATCGACTAAAAAGTTTACAAACTATGAGATCTTAAAAACTTTAACATAAAACTTTAACATAAAATTCCTATGTCCGTGACCTTGACCTATGGGTCATCAGCAGGGGTGGGGATGGTCTTGCATAAAAGTTTGGACCAATATCTATCAACATACCAAATATAATTTAAATCGATTAAAAGGTTTACAAACTATGAGATCTTATAAACTTTAACGTAAAACTATAACATAAAATTTCTAAGTCTGTGACCTTGATCTATGGGTCATGACCAAGGGTGGGGATGGTCTTGAAGAGAATTTTGGACCAATATCTATCATCATACCAAATATAATACAAATTGATCAAAGGGTTTAGAAACTATGAGATCTTAAAAACTTTAACATTTTGCTAACGCCGACACCGCCGCTGACGCCAACACCAACGCTAACGCCAACTCGGAGGGTAGTACAATAGCTCTTCCTGAACTTCGTTCAGGTGAGCTAAAAATGGTGAGACACTAAACGTGTTTTAACACTTAAAGTGCCCCAAATAAAATACTTGAACTTGCAAACAGTGTAGATCTATTATGAAGCAGCTCATTATGAACTGCCTAATCTGGATCTACCCTGTTTGCCTTTTAGTCTCTGAATTCTCAATATGATACAGCTTTGACAAAACATTTTCTGAAAGTTTGCTGACATAAATTTTGTTGCCTGCTTTTGTTTACACTTTAAGGGTTAAAAAGAATAATACCTTTAAATGAATCCGAGACAAGGCTTGTGTTGCCCATAAAAATGGTGAACTTGGAGATCTTCGTATCTAGCTCTACAGTATTATTAACTCCAGCTTCTTTACAAATACTGTCTCCATTTTCCTTGTAACAAACTTGTATTAATGCACTATCTTTCCATGTTGATGTCTGAACAATGTTGGAGGTGTCTGACTTCTTGGTTTGATACACTGTATTAAAAGAAAACCAGTCAAATAGCATAATTATATTCAGATGCCAAAACCATCTTGTTCAAATTTTATGATAAATAATGCAGAAATTAGAAATTTCTTTTGCAGAGGTGTACCATACTTATTCCATTATAAGACAGGAGTTTATCATGTCAAAATTACTGCAAATATGTAAATCAGTTTTGTGAAAATCAGCTATAAAATGAGGTTTTCTCTTCTAAAACAATCCCACAGATCCAGATCCATCTTACAAGATGGATCTAGATTTTTGGGATAGTTTTGGTAAGGAAAATCCCATCTTATAACTGAAGACATACTGGCATCTTACAAGCCATCCAGGCCATACTTTTTTTCAATCAAATATATAAGATATGTAAGTTTTTAACAAGCAGCAGTTTTGAAAAGATTTTTTGTTGTCCTGGGCAGCAAAATTTCCAGGTTCTAGTATCTATCAAATAATAACAAATTACCCTCCACAAATATAGGATGTTCATTTCTTACCCAACAATGGCTTGTCAGTAACAGCTGTCTTGTACATAGGTAGTGCTGATTGATCCAGTTTATACTCTGTCATATCATCCACAGTGAAAAACTGACGGCAACTGATTCTTCTGAGGGCAACAGGCAATCCTAGAGAAAACAAGGAAAATCTTTAAAAAAGACAATAGGTGCAGATTAAAAGGAAGTGTGTTTTGTAGTAAGTCTCTAGGTGAAGAGTTGACAATAACTGCCATGAATGTGACTTAAGTGAGCTATGTCGGTAGGCACCCAAAACTGTAACTTTGACACTGGGTAGCGACAATGACCTATCTCAAAACTGAACTGTCCAATTTGGAATTCCAAAATAGACCATGGTCAATCTTGAGACTGACCTGATTTCAAAACAGTTACCAACATGATGCAATTTTTTGTGTGTGTATTAACCTGAAAGTAGAAATCGGAAATAGATCTACACTGAAAAAAAGAAAGTTTTAAATATCTGCATCTGTTTTTGATACAACTTCCACTGTCAATTTAAAAACAGGAGAAATAGTTTGAATTAACAAATGACTGAGTGCTAGTATTCACGCAGTGCAGTAACACAGGGAAAAAAATGAAGATTAAATATTCATTGACCTTTGATATTATTTGATAAATTTTGACATAAGCTTTATTTGACCGCTGAAATCTAGTGAAATGTGGAACATAAGTGAAATTATACTTGGCTGTGCCGAGAAAAAGTATGTAAAAACCTACAACTGATGTACTTTAATATAACTTAAGGTAAACAGGTACTCGTTCAGGACTAGCAATTTTTGCCTCCCTTCTAAAAAGGGACCAACTCTTAAAGTAGCACATTCTTTTCTTTATAAGTACACCCATTTTAGAATGACTGCATTGTCAGGGAAGCAAACAGGAATTCATAAAAGTTGTCTCCCATTGTGAAAATGGCTGAATAAACATGGAGGTGTACCCATAAACCTTCATATTTTTTTCTATTCAGTCCTTCTGACAAATAAATAACAGGACTGGAAGAAAACAAATGTTTATCCAGTTTTCTCTCAAACTAAAAAAAAACAGTTCTCAATGCCAGTCTGCCTGCACAATGTTAACCCTCTGATAGGTTTTTGCAGGCATTTCTGTTGAAACCTTTTTGGGTAAAAGTTGGCTGTACTGGACCTGCCTATCGTGATATATTTTCTACTTGCCAAATACCGGTACTTATTCAAAGTAAATTTCTAGCAAATAAATTAAATTTTAACCTATAATTTATATCGAAATAGTGGTGAAGTGCAAAAAAATCCTGGAAACTACACTATTATTTTGGATACACTTGATTTGCTGTATCACAATATGGGTCACAAAAACTGACTAAACAGAGGAAAACATATATGAGCCGCGACACGACAAAACCAACAATGTGGTTGTGCGCCCAGCGTAGACTCAGATCAGCCTGGGCATCCGCCCAGTCTGATCAGCGTCTACACTGTTCGCATGGTGGTAGCTTAGACCCTTAGCTACCCTTTGAGCGCTTAACAAAGAGTCTGATCAAACTTGGCAGATGCCCAGGCTGATCTGAGTCTACTCTGGGCGCACAACCACATTGTTGGTTTTGTCGTGTTGCGGCTCATATAAAATTCCCACTCTGTTGTCAGGAATGCTTTCTTAATCAGCCTTCTGTGTTAGGTGTTCATAATCTGTGGCACTTGCATCTCATTTGCAACTTCTTTAGACTGTTTAATGTTTATGATTTGTCATCTTGTATGGTCAACATCTGTATTTCAGCATTACTGTAAAAATCTAAAACTTGTGACACCTGCTATAATTACCGTAACTGTCCTGAAATTGGACAGTTTGGTGTTTCAATGCAGTAATGCATCTAAAAGTTGCAGCTGGAATGGCAAACAGTGTAGACCCTGATCAGTGCTGATCAGAGGAGTAGTCACATCTAGGTCTGCACTGTTTCTCCGAACAGGACAGACCTATCTGTCCTAATATTCAAAATTTTTACAGTAACATGCATCATGTATTGCATGGTGCTACATGTGTATTCAATGCATACTGTTTTGGCTGTGGCTCAGCAATACTCACTGTGACAGCCCTACTCATTTCACTTGTCCTGGGAAGCAGGGCAATGGACGTTTCTGCAGTGTGCTTAACTAGGACCCAGGAGTCTCCTCTGTACAGGATTTGAGAAATCACCATATCTCACCTATATTTTGTATAAGCAGTGAACCCTCGTAAGTCTCTATGAAGTTATCTTCCTTTAACTCAGCAACAGGAACACCATCAAGTAGCCACATCTTGGTGGTCCCATTAGGACCACTTTCACATTTCAATACCAGGTTAGCACCCGTCTTAGTAGCTATCACATCAGCTTCATCTGAAAAATGTTAATATAAAATTCATATACAAAGAACTAAAAGTTTCCAAGATGCATGCCAAATGTAGAATTCCAAGTATAAAACATTAAATAATGAGCCACAACAAGATAAATTCAGCAAAGTGGCATGTGTGCCCAGCAGAAACTCAGATCAGCCTGGACATCTGCCCATGTGCTGAAAGGGTAACTAAGAGGCTAAGCTACCTCCATGCTCACAACGAAGACTGATCTGACTGGGCACATGTCCAGGCTTATCTTAGGCTTTGCTGGTCGCGCATGCCACTTTGTTGATTTCCAGTTGTTCTATTCCAACATGAAACATTAAGTTCACAGGTATCCATGCAAGAATATACGATAATTCTTCTAAAAATTTGCACAGAAAAGAATGATTGTTTTATTGCTGTCCAAAATTTTAGAAATTACAATTTTGTATTTTTGTCAGTGCTCAAAATTTTGGAGTTTTTTCGTTACCCCTGTATTTTGGACTTGGCAAAGGTATTTCTGCATTAAAACATATGTTGTGATCCCTCATTAGAGCCGTCTCAATGACACCGTTCTAATGAGAGTCACAACTTACCTTTTTCTTGAGAAATAAGAAAACTTGTAGATCAGAATATCTTTGAAACATCACCTTATTTGAAGCTCCTTTTCTCAATG
Source organism: Ctena decussata (assembly GCA_963989385.1). NCBI lineage: Eukaryota > Metazoa > Mollusca > Bivalvia > Lucinida > Lucinidae > Ctena > Ctena decussata. Next base: position 37,459,873 of record OZ022504.1, on the reverse strand, counting down.
CAAACAGGTATTGTGTGTGACCACACATTTGAAACACTTTGGTGCAATTCTAAATAGGGTTACTTTAGTTTAAACAATATCTTATTCAGTTAAATAAATACAAATCATAATTACACAAAGAAACAGGCAACAGGATTAGATAACAAGCTTTACAACTTATGGGCTTTTTTCTCTCAAAATGAGGGTCTGTAACTCATAACATACATCCTTATGGATTAAGAACAGAAATTATCTCTTTTTTATCGCCAAACCCTGCCCATATCTGATAAACTTTTAGTACTCACATTTTACAGAAAAGACCTTAGCTGTAGCATTCAGCACTCCAACCTGCCCAGTGACAGTTCCCCCGACCCTGGTCTTCAAATCATAATCAACATATGGTTTACCAGGATAAGCAATTGGTGCCCCTCCATCCTCATCCTCCATAACTTTACCATCATGGTAGAAAACAAAGTCTTTAGAGAAAGGATTGTCTATCAGGTCCTCTGACTGGTATCTCCATCTTAATGTGACAGACTGATTCCCTTGTAGAAAACTCTGCTCAGGTGAAACTGTTAACTGTTCTGAAATGAGATATAGAAACATTTTATTCTTATGTTGATGTTAGAGGACATGTAAACAGTTTATTCAGGTCACATTGCCACTTTTAATAATCTTGATTTGAAAAGCACTATTTCCACAAGTTTTACTATCTCTCTGACTATGTGTACTTTCATCAGTTGCCATGGTTTCATCTGTGTGCAGTGGCACATGCTCTGAATGTGCAAAAAGATGACATATGCGTTTAGTCATAAGCACCATACTTGCCAAATCATTGATAGTGGCTTCAGGAGAGATACATTTGAGCCGCGACACAAGAAAACCAACAATGTGGTTGACCGCCAAGCGAAGACTCAGATCAGCCTGGGCATCCGCCTAGTATGATCAGATGCTTTGCTAAGGGCTTAATGGGTAGCTGAGAGTCTAAGCTAGCTTCATGCGGACAGCGAAGACTCTGATCAGACTGGGTGAATGCCCATGCTGATCTGAGTCTGCGCTGGCCGCACAACTACATTGTTGGTTTTGTTGTGTCGTGGCTCATTTTCCCTTTAGAATTTATGAAAATATATAAACTTTGACCCGCCAAAAACCGATTGTCGCGGCAACAGTAATAGCTTGGATAACTGGAGTACAGTTTGACATATTTCACTGTTTTTTGGTGTGTTTTAAACAATCTCTTTTTCTTGCCAAAAGCTTTAAACAATGAAATTTTGAGCAAAGCACAAAATGTCTAGTTTCCACCAAATACTCAATGCTTACCGTCAGCTTCTCTTAAAGGGTGACAGAGTCTCTGTAAAGTTTAACAAAAGCTCCACAGTGAGCAGGGAGTTTGTGCAAGGGCAGTTAATTGAAAAATAGGCAAGCCAGGATAGTGGTTCTTGCTCATCATACATGGTAAACAATATACATGTCTAAAAAACTTTGTTCAATATTTCATACCGTTAAAGAGTTTCTAAGCATTTTCCTATGTATAAAATCATAGTACATCAAAGCTGGCATTGCCATAAATTAGGTCAAGGTCAATGCAGGATCATCATTTGACAAACTTTGTAGAGCCTGAATCCCAAATGCTACATACAAAGTTTCAAGATAACTGGCTCTCCAGTTCTGGAGCTTTTTAAGGGTTTTTACCATATAAGGGCATGGCGACCATCTTGGTTCTTTGTTCTTTTGGGTTTTTTTATGTCCACGGTAAACAGCTATCATATGGTCATGTTGGTATGGTCAGTTACCCTAACCACACTATTCCCGGGCAAGCTTAGACTTCTTAAATCGGTCAACTAGTACTAAGTGCACATACTTTTGCCAGCAAGCGACGGCTGCTGTCCTTCTTGAATGAGCGGAAGGAGAAACGGAAGTACGTGGCCAGACCGGGTTTTGAACCCGGGACCTCTGGCTCTTGAGGCAGACGCTCTACCGACTGCAATATGCAGCCCAGCACCATCTTGACAATGAGCCCAAAACCACCTGAATAAATAGAATATTTGAAAATAGGTATTCTGTGCTTTATTCTGAAACTAGAAAAGTGTGTCTGTAAGACAAAGATGATGCCTCTGTGATATGCCTGCATCCTCTTTTTTATGTCCCCGCCATTAAAAATGGGGGGGGGGGGGATATAGTTTCACCACTGTCCATACTTACGTCCTGTATGTACGAAAATGGTTTCCGTTCGACATCTTTTGAAAACATTGGTGCACTGAATTCATATTTATATACACAGGTATATAATCATAAAATACAGGTCATGTTCTATGTTGGGTAAAATCCATCTATTATTGTGATAGTTATGGCCCTTTTTCAACTTCATTTCGTATGGAAAAAATGGTTTCTGTTGGATATCTTTTGAAAACATGTAGCCCAAAGGGCAACAATTGCTCACCTGAGAGACATTGTAAACCTATAGGAATATTTAAGATGCCCAAGGGCAGCTAACTCCACAGTCAGTGGTCCAATCAGGCTGAAAATTAAACTCATCCAAAACATTATGTATGCCCTCATTTACTATATGCAAGTTTAAAAAGTATCTGATCAAGAGCACAATAGACAGGGCTGTCAGCTTGTACTATAACCTTTCACCAGCAGCCAAATTTCATCTGACTGGACTTTCTGCAGAGGGATAACAGCATGATTCCTAATCTCTCAGGGATGTTTACTTCTAAAGGGAGTTTTATTACCCCTAACAAGTTTTTATCAAAACATTCCACTGCAGAGAACCTAGATAATCATCATTTAATATGTGTGTTCATGAGCATGGATTTATGAATGTACTGAATTAAGATTTTGTTGTTGCTTTATTTGACCTAGTGCACAATATGGAGGCTATCTTTGACCTTCCATAGCTGTTAATAGCTTCTTTTCTGATAACCCTATGGAGGCTATCTGTTGCCATGGAAACCAGAGTTCTGAGCTGATCTGCACCAAAACCTAATGCAGCCTTTCCCCCACCCCAATGATGCTTCAGATAAAATTTGATTGCGATCGGCCCACTGGTCTCTGAGATATTTATGAAGTTGTTTTCACCATTATAAGTCAATGGGAATTTTTTCCGATGCTCCAGGACAGCTAACTTCGTAGTGCTTGGCCTGATCTGGCCAAAATTTGAACTTGTTTAAGATATTATGCATTTCCTCATTACCTGCAAGTTTGAAAAGGATCAGATCAGTAGAAACCAAGAAAAAGTGGTGACATTGATTTTTTGGACGCTCAAAGGCAGGTAACTCCATTGTCAGTGGTGGGATCTAGCCGAAATTCAAACTAATCCAAGCTTTTATGCATATCCTCATTACCTGCAAGTATGAAAAGGATCCGATGAAAAATAGTGGAGAAAATGTGATGATGTTGTTTTCTCCATTATAACACTTTGGGATTTTTTTCAAACGCTTGGGGGCAGCTAACTCCATAGTCTGTGCTTGATTCCGGCCAAATTTCGAACTCATCCAAGCTCTTGTGTATGTCATCATTACCTGCAAGTATGATAAGGATCTAATCAAAAAGGCGAGAAAAACGTGATGACACCATTTTCCCCATTATAACCCTATGGGGGCTATCTGTTGCCATGGAAACCAGAGTTCTGAGCTGATCTGCACCATAACCTGAAGACACGGTGAAACTTCAGGAGGATATAGATCATTTAGGTTGTTGGGCAAGGAGTTGGGGCATGAGATTTCAACCTGTTAAATGCAATATAATGCAAATTAAAAGGAAAAGGATCAAGAAGATCAATGCTTTCTACACTTTAGAGGGAACAGTCCTCAGTAATGTAGAAACTATCAAGTATCTCGGCTTAACCATAACCAATGATTTGAAATGGAACACACATGTCAGCAATATTTGCACAAAGGCTAATAGGACCCTAGGCTTTCTCAGACGTAACTTGGCAGCATGTCCACAGGATGTTAAAGAGTCGGCTTACAAGGGACTGGTGCGTCCAGTCCTGGAGTATGGCAGTTCAGTTTGGGACCCTCAAAGTATACTTCTTCAAGATGAACTTGAGAAGGTGCAGAAAAGAGCAGCTAGATTTGTAACGGGAAATTATACATATGAAACTGGGAGTATGACTGGCATTCTGGAGAAACTTAAGTGGGAATCCCTGAAAAAGAGAAGGAAAGATAGTAGGCTCATAATGCTTTACAAAGGTCTGAGGGGTGCAGCCAGTATACCCATAAACGACCTTGTTCCCCCAAGTAGGCGTACCAGGTATCATCATTCCCTGACATTTCAAACCCCATTGGCTTGGACTGACATTTACAAGTCCAGTTTCTTCCCCCAGACTATTAGAGATTGGAATTCCCTGGAAGATTCACTTATTTCTGCAGCTGAGTGTGCAGAGGATTCAGTAAACTAAGTTTACTTCTCTTATAAGGGCTAGGGACTAGCTTCCCTGATTCACAGGTCCTGGTGAATGATTGTCCTTGGACGTGTCACCAGTAAACAATTCTGATTCTGATCCTAATGCAGCCTTTCCCCAGTAAACAATTCTGATCTGATTCTAAGGCCGAGTCGCCCTAGACCTACAAAATAGGGCCTTAGAATCCGCTACCGTTACACTACCGCTACTTCACAGCCCTATGTTCGCTAATGCAAAAAACGCGAGAAATATTCATTCTTGATTTTGTCGCCAAACCAGGCGTCTCCCAGGCAAACCATTGTGCTACAACAAAAATATATGTGTAAAACTGCGTGCTTACTTGAACAGAAGATGTTCTTTCGTCTCCTGAAGCATATAATCACGGTTTCAAAATTCAGCGACACCAAATGGGTTCGCTAGCGAGTTTGCCATTTTCTTTTAATTCTGGTACCCGGTCCTATTGCATAGAGTAGCCCAAGTTCGGGAATCCATCGAAAATCTATAAATAGTCGTGTCATCAGGTACACACGGTCAGCGAGACTGTACGTAGCATGGATTTAAAGGACACATGCACTACGTTGAAGTAACATCGTCGCATCGACGTTGATTCGCATCGACGTTGATTCCTATTAATACAGTCCTGCTGGCGAGGTGCCGTATATCTGTACCTCCTAGAGAGGCATCATGTGCGTGAAGAGATTCACCGCACCTTTGAAGACGAGATGCTTAATGGTACCGAGAAGTGTAGGTTGGGGCTGTTGGGATGATTCGGGTGTGAGTATGTGGAGTGGGGGGGGGGGGGGGGTAACTAGGGGGGATATGAAGGAGAGTCCCGGCGAGGAGGTAGTATGATTTAGGGCATGTTTGTTTGGGTCCGGGGTGTCGTACACTGATAGATGAACGTGATTGTTATGTGGGAGGGGGTAGACTAATAAAGAGGATATGTAAAAAGTTTGAGAAGTGCACGGTTGTCCGGCACTGACGATGATATGATTCCGTTTAGACGTTGTTTGTCATCTGGGATGGTGTAAGACTAAGACTAAATACTGAAATCCTTTTGCAGTATATTTTGAAGCGTGTCAGAATTATTGTAATAAAGCCATCCTAAAAAATATGTTTGGCGTAAACCTGTCGTCTAGCATTTTTCTTGGACCCTACTCCTGACGTAGCAGATACCCCCCCCCCCCCCCCCCCCCGCACATACACACACATAAAGCTGCCAACTTTTCATGTACTGCATAATAAGAAAAGGAAGAAAATCAGAAGTCTTGCCATCTCATCGGCAGCATCATACCCAGTCAAACTTCTTCGCACATGTGTTCCCATGAGAGCCGCCAAAGCGATGAACTTAAAAAAGGGGAGTTGGTTATCGCTGTAAGAAACGAAAACAAAGAAAAGAATTCTAGAGCTCTAAAGTACATGTGAACATTTGAAGAAAAGAAGAAAATGTGGAAAATAATACAAAATGATGGGTTATCATATCATAAATCAACATATTTAATGATGGCATTGCCCATCTACTGTCTTTTTCTTATTTACACTTTCTTCTGTTCTAAAGAGGGTATCATATGTGATATTTCGTTATATAAAGCTGGAAAACATAATTAAAAAAACTTCAGAGAAGTAAAGAGGCTGCTATTAAAGCCAGCATTGATTTTATATAAAGACCTCGAATAAAATGAAATACAATCAGTTTGATAAGGTAATACCTGAGCGGTTTTGTCCTGTTTTAGAGTATAAACTACAGAATAATCAGTTATCAACTATGCAAAACCTTGTAAATCCTTTTTGTTGACAGGATCTGGTATAGTTTTCACAGTGAAAACTGTAGAACAGAGAAGTAAACTTAAGTTTGAAGACTTCAGCCAAATACAGTTATGCATCAAAGCTAACATTTATATTTGCTGGCGGCGTATACTTACCTTTGTAAGATTGTTGTATAGTTTACGTTACTAAGGGAAACAATATTGCTCATTTACAGTCAAGAAACCAACCTAAGCTTAAAAATGTTAATTGATAGCGTTTATATGATGCTTTGTTTAGTTCCGTTATATAGTTCCTAACAAGGGTGTGTCAACCAGGAGTATGGAGTATAGAATCAGAAACATTTAATACAGGAAAAGGGCACAGGCAGTTTACTCATGATATTGTAGCAATGTATAAATGCTATGTTCAGGATACTCTTAATTCTATGCTTTCGTTTCTTGCTCTTTTAAGTCTGACTACATTCAATCATCTCGTAATGATTCGATTCACTAAAGAACATATAGATACATTTAGTCTGACCAAAACATCCGGAGACAGTGTTCCAGTGAGCTCTACCTTTATAATGAAACGGCAAATAAAAAGAACAGAACATGTTACGGTTGGTCATTTCTGTTCAGATATTTAAGGGGTAAATCTTAGGTTTCTCCTTCAGAATTTATTCGCCTACACTGTAGTTGCAAGTTTGCAGCATAATACCGAGAAAAGAAGAAAAGAAAGACTGAACAAGTAACGTATACAACTATTCATTGAGAGTTTATAAAGTCTTCATTTCCAATATCCTTAACCAGTAATACAGTATTTCTGAACAGCAAATAATCAAATGATAGAAGTAGTGCATACCTATGGATGCCGATGAGAACACTGCATTTGATCTCCTTGGCTTTGTAAAACCATATTGTTAAGCAAGAACATGTATAGAGGTGCCTATTTAACTATAACCTAGAGCAGTTTTTACACAGATACCACACGACGTCAGAGCGACATCGTATCACCGTAGAAAAGCCATACCGATCACGCATCGACGCCAACACAAAGATTATCAGACGTAGCTTGTATAAGTTTCCAAAGAACCAGCAGTCTTTAATCAACCGAAATAACACATGCTCTCTTCTACCCTTCGACCGTGTGTGGCGCGCTGGTCTCTTTGCTACTTCAAGCAGCTGGTGTCTCAGGAAACATCCATGCTTGGTTTGCAGATTATCTCCCTGATAGAAAACAACGAGTTGCTGTTCCTGGTGCTGTTTCTGACTGGACCTATCTTCGAGCCGGGGTTCCTCAGGGATCAATCGTAGGCCCTCTCCTTTTTCTGTTGTTTATAAATGATATTGTATCTGACAGCTCAAATAATTCTATTGCTCGCAGATGATACTAGTCTCTTTATTATTGTAGACGACCCTTTGACAGCAGCGGGTTGTATTAACACAGATCCTGGTAAAATATCAGCATTGGCGTCAACGTGGTTTGTTACTTTTAATCCTTCTAAAACTGATTCTCTACTAATCTCTCGCAAACTAAATAGGCCTTTTCATCTACTCATCTTTATGCAAAATCATCGGATATCTGAGGTTGATTCTCATAAACATCTAAGCCTTTATTTTTCAAATGACGGCACTTGGCATCAACACATAAACTATATTACAGAAAAAGCATGGACTAGGATTGATTATGAGGAAATTAAAATTCAAATTGGATAGGAAATCCCTTGAAACAATTTACACAGCATTCATTAGACCTTTACTAGAATATGGGGACGTCATATGGGATAATTGTTCACGAACTCGACATAATACAGAATGAAACAGCTAGAACAGCCACGGGAGCCAGTAAACTTGTTTCAATTGTTACTCTCCATAAAGAAATTCGATGGGACTCTTTTGAACTGAGACGCATCATTGTTTTAGAAAATGACTCAGAATTTAACTCCGCTGTATCTGTCTTCCCTAGTATCTCAGTTTGTTGGCAATATCTCTCGCTATAATCTAAGAAATTCCAATGATCTTCAAACTATAGACTTTTTCTGCCTTCAACTATTAGGGCTTGGAATGATGTTCCTGATGAAGCAAACAATCTGAATCTGTGAATATTTTCAAAGGCTTCCTTAACAAATTCATAATTGACTCAAAACGTTTCTAAGCATACCTTTTTGTACATTAGGTACATGTAAGCTGTTTGTATTGTCAGTAATGGTTGCTTGTGATTGAGTGCGACTGTCCCCGAAGGCTCTGCGCCTCATCTGCTTTCCCTAAATGCACTGATCTTAAAGTTCTGCGTTAATTTTTTTTTTCTTCTTCTTCTTTTTCCTGCCGATTTCTATTTTGAATTGTTTTTTTTCTTTATCCAATCTCATTTTCTATCATTGGTTTTGAAATTAATATGACATATGTAATGCATACTTTAGCCTGATAAATATGCGCCATGGCGTATGAATATTATATAAGGAGAGGAACTTTGTAAGTACTAATCCTATTACATGTATTTGTATATGACAAATGATTGTGTTTTTATATGAAGTTTTAAAAATATAATATGTTTAAACCAACAGAGCTTGTGGGCGGCAGCATAATCAGTGCTACTTAGGTCAACTTTACCTTTTGCAAACAATGGGACTGAGTCGGCTTCCTTTAGAAGCGAAGCACAAACGAGAAAAAAAATCACCCTTTAGTAGCGGAGCGGAACAAGTGTTACTTCAGAAGACACCACCCCTCAGAAGCGTAGCGGAAGTAGCGCTACTTAAGGAGACATCACTCTTAAGTAGAGCTGCGGAAAAAGTGCTACTTTACAATTCCGAATTGAGGAATTCCAACTGAGTTCTGTATTCCAAATTATGAACTCCCAAATTCATAGAACAACTGAGAGCTTGAAAACTTTAAGTGAAATGATTTATGTTTGTTGAAATTGAAATAGAAAAAAAGGATTATACAATATTAAAAATGGGAACCAACTGATTTTACTGGGAAGAAATGAATGATCAGTGTCGCGTGTAAGGGGATCCATTTGCACACAACGAATACTAAAAAAACGTTCATGTGCTCTGACCCATCTGATTCTTCATTTGTTAGTTGTTATGCGAAAAGGGATGACCCTGAATAGGTTGCGCAGATGCGCCTTTTGTAGTAATTGATCATATGCTTTCCTATCAGGATTCATAGATCGTTTATGGGAAAAGAGAGAACACACGACCAGTTGCGAGGACGCTCATTTCTGCAAAAACGATTAGAGGCTTCACTTTTATAATTCTAAGATTCCCATAAAATATTAGATCGTAAATCGTTCGTATGGCTATTGGTAAGCACCAGGGTCACGGGATGGCGCGTTTGAAACAGTATAGCTGAAAGCGAGATTCTTCACATAGCTAAATGTTTTTGTTAAAACCCCAAGCGAGCGGCTACATTTGGAATCCTCATACCAACTGGAACTTACTCTTGTCAGAGAAGGTGCTGAGGACCGCAACACGACCGATGCCTTGCTGGCGTTGGAGAAACGTACGCTATGCAAGAGACATGTTTGCCAACACTGGAAGTCCTTCCACGTTCATATCGATACCGCTAATGCGGCACGGCAGAAATCCACACGACGTTCATCTGTCTCACACAGTGATTTGCGCGTGAGCGCGAGCAACCGAGGCAACCAAATTCGGAACGCTTCTGTCAGCCGGTACCGATGTAAACAAACCCCTGTCAAGACGAATCGGAAGAAGTTTTGCTTGAATATTATCATGATTTAGGCTTGGACGCACGGTTTTATGGGCTTAAAGGTAACACTTATGGCTCCTAATACCAAGTTAATGAGTGTAATTGAAGTAGTCAGTGGAATGAAAAAATCACATGTTTTTACCGAAGTGGATGTCATGACGGTAGTGTAGCGGAGCGGAACGCAACGTCAGGAGTCGCATGACTACGAGTCGCCCTTGGGCGAAGTGACTTGGGAACCGAGTTGGTTTCAAATTGAGCCGGCCGGATACCTAATTAAAAGCCTCCTGAACTAAAACGAGTTATTGTCATAAACTCTTTGTCTTACCTGCAAAACTTATGGTTTCTTGGCCCAAAATGCCGAAGAAAACCTGTAAGCATGCTAAAAAATATTTGCAAGCCGCCATAACACAGATCGTGTTGTTTGTGTTCAATGAACAAGCGCTGTTATCTTAGAGGCATACGCCACAAAACTCAGTCCAAGGAAACACCGAATGTGTTGAAATGTATGTCAATCCGCTGTAGACCAGTTCCTTGCACAACTTCCGTTTCGTATGACTCACTACCGTAGTCTATTTAGTCGCCTGGGAACGAGGCAAAATCCGCTGTTGGAGGAACTACAGAGAAATGCACTTAGCGCACATATCGGCTCAATATACACAGGTACTTTGGCTGTGGCAGATGATGTCCTATTCCTGTCGAACTGTCCGGATGAACTTCAGATAATGTTAAACTTTAAAGATATATCCCAGAAGGCACATGACGTCGAAATGACGTCGAACGGACGTCAACACGACGTCACAACGTCGCATCGACGTCAGTACGACGTCGTTTCAACGTCATATGCCTACTGAGATATTCAGGGGAACGTAGGTACAACGTACATCCCACCAAAACAATTTTAGTGTCACGAAACTCTACAAGATCTAGTAAGGAAAAAGACTCTGAAAGGTAATGGTTTATTGGTGATTCTCAGATAAGTCATAAGGATGAAACTGAACACCTGGGGTTGATAAGGAGTGCAAAGAATGAGAATAAGCTGAACATAATAAAAGAATTAGCTTGGCTAGAAGAACCCTATATTCCTTAATAAAATCAGGACTCCATGGATGTTATGGATTAAACCCAAAAATTTCATAAAAGATTTATCAGGTTTATGTGCTACCTCGACTTCTTTATGGTCTGGAAAGACTACCGCTCAATGGGAAACAGCTAGATGAGCAGGAAAAGTTTCATTTGGACATATTGAAAAGTATCCAATCTTTACCCACAAGAACGGCAAACTCCGTGGCATATTTACTTCTTGCAGCTTTACCACTAAAAGCAGAACTAGAAAAGAGACAGCTAGGATTATTGTATTCAGTTGTTAAAAGTCAGAACCAGACTCTACAACAGGTTTGGCAACGCCAGTTACTGGTACGAAGTGAAGGCAGTTACTTCAAGCTCGCCTCTGAAACCATTGAGAAGTATAAACTGCCATTGCAAAAAGAATTGCTAACCTTTAGTAAGGATCAATGGAAAATAACTGTAAAGAAATCTATTAGAGGTTTTGGCGCAACTACTTCAAAAGGAGGCAGAAAGCAAGTCATCTTTGGATCACTGCCATATAATGGCTCTTCATGTTGGTTTTACCCATCTTGTATGGGACTCAGGACAGTCAAATAGAATGGATGTTATGAGGGCCATGATCAAGGTGCGAATGTTGACCGGTACTTACCTCCTCCAAACTCATAAAAAGAAGTTTAAGATAGACAGCACATCGGGTGCAACCTGTCCATTGTGCTATCTGTAAGATGAAGATATTGTCCACATGTTGATACGTTGTCCTGCACTCAGTCAAGTGAGATGTCTATATTTGAACGGACTAAAGAAATGCTTCCAAGATGCACTTGGGACGAGTTCCTGGTCAAATAGAATCAGTGATAATACTACATTGGTATAACTTATACTGGATCGTCAGAAATTGGTGCCTACCATACTACCTGATGATAGTGTGCTTCTTAATACTTTAGAATCGCATACCAGACTATTGTGCTATAAAATTCACATGAAACGGCTTTTCCTGTTTAATGATATCAAGGGGGCGTCGGGGATCAATATGGCTGCTAACCCATCCCAATTTCAGTAAATATACGGAACCAGAGGACCATTGGTCCTGTAGCTCACCTGAGTCAATTTATCAACAGCATGTAAATGTTGGTATTAACCCTGAAGACCATAAGTTGTGAATTGCTGACCTGAGCTTCATCAGATGCTACAAAGTTTGTAACAACAGCTTAAGACAGTGAAAGATACAGTGTTCAAGAGGTCCAGGTCAGATGTTAATAACAAGCCTCTTGATCAAAACCAAACCAAGTTAAGCTTATTGCTACAGGTAAAACATCAACCTTCTGTCCTCATTCCAAGGAAATTGATAGTATTTGAGTTACATATTGTCTCTCATCTGCATTTGATTTCTAGAGTCAAAGACTTAAGTTTTTATTTGATATGGACAAGGCATACAGCTTCAAGGGTTTTGATATTAAATGGGAGGATGAGTGAGCAGTGTCTATTTTGAATATTTAGCAAGTTATGGTACTTACCCATCTAGATTCCTTTGAAGTTATTTCCCCTGTGATCAATAATGGGCTGCTTATCTCACTGTGATCAATGATGGACAGTCATCTCATTGGTTTCAATCTTATACTGGTTGCTAGGCAACTGTCAACAATAAGTCAAAGACTTGCACACAAAGCTTGCTTTAGTTGTTCATTGTAATAGATCCAACGAGGTTGTTTCTTTAATTTTGAAATGAATCAACATCAGATGGACTTAGCTCTGGTGAATAGGTAGGCTTTTGAAGAACCCCAGTCCAAATCCAGCAGTAATGACATCAAAAAGTAAGTGGTCTGATAGACCCAAGAAAAGGTGTCTGCATTTCAGTTTTGACATCACTGTTGTTGAAAGAAATGTTCTGTAGTATTCTTTGTTTACATTTTGACCTTTCTGATCAGCACTGAGATAATATTCTTACAACCACACACACACATCAGCAACCTCTTTACATATCCTTGTTTACATTAAAACGTTTCTGGTCATAGGAAGTTTGAGATGTACCAATGGGCTGATTGCGACTTAAATAGTGACTCGTAGCTCCATATCCAAGTTCATTACTGGCCACAACACGAAAGGAAAAAAAAAAAAAAAAAAAAAAAAAAAAAGAGAGAGAGATATAGAAAAAAACTTGAAAAAAATATATTTTACTATATTCAATGGGTTTTTGAATAGTTTCTGTAAATTATTAAAGTTCATTTAAGAAACTTTCTGAAATAACTTCAAATATTATCCATAAGTTTGTCATCCATTATTACATTTTAAAACAGCATTTAAATTCTCAACTTTCATGCACCTTCCTTGCAAACAGTGTGTATTTTTTCAACTCCAAATAACAAACAAGCTTTTACTTTCTTCATCATTAGTACCAATATTTTGGACAGTGGAAGCCATAGAATTATTGTATATGATCAATACACAAGATTTTCATTGTATATTTAAATTTTGAGTTCATTATCTCTATAACAAATGATGGTTACATGCGGTAATAATATGCTGTATAACATCCTATCACAGATATTAAGCTGCACCTTTTAAACACATAAAATGCTTCAACAATGCTTTTCAAGAATGTATCTATTAAACAATATATAAGTTTGTCATCTGTCCATTCAGATGACATGTCATGAAAAAATCAGTAACTTTCCAGTAAACAATGTGCATTTTTTTTTTAAAGAAACTTCCATGTAACTTCCTTTCAACTTTCTCAGTAACAATATTTTTGACAGTGTACGCAAAATAAATACTTAATTAATGTCTAAAATTTAACTTCATTCTTGAAGGTCTGGACTCATTATCTGTATACCGTGGTAAAAAAAAGGTGTATAACATCCAGAAATAAGCTATATAACATGCTGTATAACCTGCTCTATTTACATGCCGTACAACCTGCTCTTGCTCTATATAAAAAGTTTTACCTTTAAAACAGATGAAATACACCAACAATGCTTCTGAATTAAACTGCTACATATCTAAGGCACAATAGATAAGTTTATGGTCAGTCCAATAAGCTTCAATAATGTCACAAAATGCTTGGCAATTTGCAAAAATCAGATCTAATATTGATCCAGAGTCAGTAGTAGAGTGCTTGATTTGTTGCACACAGCTGAACAGTGTTCCCATGAAATCAACAAACTGTGAATTGACAGAATCTATCTGAATATTGAAATCGCCCAATATGACTAACTTTGCATTGACATTTACCACTGGTTTCAAATGGCAACAAATGTCTTCTTTAAAATCAGTCTGGGAACTTTTCGGGTATTTGTACAACAGTACAGTTTGAAAATATCCTTTTGAAGGGCTTTGCAAGGCAGTCAGAATGAATTCACATGAACGGCAGTGCATTTTTACCACTTTTTTAACTTCAAAATACTCTTTTATGTATACAGCAAGTCCATGGTGTGGCCTATTTAATGACTCAGTCTCTGTATCATCTAATCTAATTAGCCTAAATCTTTTTAAAGCAAAATGAACATTTTCATCCCGTTTACATAACCGTGATTCTGCAAAACCAACAACATCTGCAGCCAACACATTTGGTTCAAATTCTATATCCTTAAAGTGTTTATGCAAAGACCTTGCATTGTTAAATGCAATTCTGATTTTGCCTGGGTCAACTTTATATAATGGCACATAACAAAGTTTCAAAACTGCTTCAGACTTTAATCTTTGCATCTCTTCAGTCACTTTTGCATCTACAGCCATAGCACGTTCATTAAGATTCAAAATGTATAAATTTTCAAGCTTCTTTACTCTACTAAGTGCAACATAGTGAATATGTGGTACTTTTCTAACAGTTTTCTGAGTTAGATCAATCACTACTTTGTCTACCGTGGCACCCTGAGCTTTGTGGACCGTTTTAGCAGCAGCAGGTCTCAATGGAAATTGAAGTCTTTGATAGGTTTTGTACTTGTATATGAAAGTTCTTTCTGTATCAAACACTGGAGTCCATTCTCTCTGGATATTAACATTATAGAATCCTCTATTGAAGAACTTTTCTCGGGTTGACCTACCAATTCGAGCATCATCAAATAAAACCCAAATTATACTAGGACGATTTGTTCCTTCAATCTTGTACTCAATGAATTTTACAATCCCTGTAGCACCGTTTGTTAAGCCATCTTCTACACTGACATTCACTGTCATAACATAAATCATGCCTACAGCTACTGTCAACAACTTCAACAAACTGCCTGTTTTTGAGAAATCATCTGGAAGTGAATTAATTAGCTCACAAGATCTTTTTGCAGAAATGTTTGCTAAAACAACTGTATCATGACAAGGTATAACAACTTTCTCTCCAGGCATCTGATTCAAAATTTTCTCATTATGATTATCCACACCTAAGTTTTCAGCAAACAAATGAAGGGCATCTTTTGGATAGTCATCACTATGATGGTCAACAACACGTGTTTGCAACTTGTTTTTGTCTTCTTCAGTCATTTCATTAAGTCTAAGTCGATTCAGTAACTGGGCAAACTCATGATCCTCTTTTTGTCTCATGATGTCTACTAATTCATACATTTTGAATAGTTCCTTCCATAAGTTAGGTGCAAGCGAAGAAGCTTCTTTTTCCAAATCATGAAATAACATTGAATCACCTACTGGTTTCAGCTGGTACAAATCACCTACAGCAATTATGCTTAGGCCACCAAAAGTTCTTTTTGTTCCAGTCAGCTGCTGCAGTCGTGTGTCAATAAAACTGAGTAACTGTGTGCCAACCATAGATATCTCATCAATAATAACAACCTTTAGATGTCTGTACTTTATTCTAAACGTATTCAACTCATCAGCTGATAAAAGGCTTGTACCCTGATATATTTTTTTGTGGAATGCAGAGCAAATGGTTTGACCACTAATGTTGAAAGCAGCAAAGCCCATATAAGCACAAAGTAGAATTCGTATATCCTCTGGATTTTCTCCTTCCTTCAAATTCAAAGTTCTATACAGGCTTTGATAAAGTGCTCTTATGACTACAGATTTGCCAACACCTGCACCCCCTGATAAGAAAGCATAGATTGGTTCGTCTTTGCATTTTATCCAATGCACTACATGGTTGAAAAATTCTCTTTGTCTTAAATTCAGACTCCTCAGAAGAGTTAAATATTCTTCTTCTGGTAACATAATGCCAGTTGTTTCTACAGGCGGTACTGAACATGTGGACTGCAATTCTATACCAATATCATACTGTCTGTGCTCGACTACTCTTTCTGGATTAAAATATACAAAAGTTTCAGATTCATTTACTCCTTCTTCTTCCACCTCTCTATTTTCTTGTTCCGCATTTGGTGCAATCTGATCATATGCATTCTCCTCTTCTTCCATCATCTGTCTTGCAACTTCAAGTTCTTCAGTGTGATGTTCATACTCGTTGCTTTTAGACTGCAGTGATTCTTTCATCAAGTTGTAATGGTCCCGATAGGTGTCAAATGAACCTAACAGATCTTTTTTTTCATTTCGCCATGGCATGTAAAGCATTAACTGTTCCCTGAAGTAATTTTCCGGGTCCTTTTTCCTATTGTACCTTACAAACCGTATTATTCTAGGGACTTTTCTACTCTTATATCTTGTTCCATTCTTTGCTCTATATATCAAGTCTGAACAATCTGTTTCATTTGGAACATTTTCTTCTTCACAGCTCCCCTCATTTTCATCAAATGAATCAGTTTCACTGCCACTATCATCATTTTTATCTTCCACTTTCTCTGATAGTTTGTTTTCTTTAGGAAAAATAACATCAACTTTTGAGACATAATCTGCCAAGCAAAATTTCTGAAGCTGCCTAGGTCTTTTTGAATAACGCTGGATAATATTATCTGATTCTATGTTTGTAGACTCAGCAGGTAGCTCATCAAGAACAATTTTAGGTTTCAGCAGAAATACCCTTTCTTCAGGAGTTGATGTATTTATGAAAACAATGTCTCTTGTGCACTTTGTCAAAGGAATTTGCAGAGCAAGGTAAACTGCCTCTTGAGCACTCACTTCAACAGAGTTCGAAAAAACATTTCCAATATGTCTGACTTGCTTTTTAAGATCTAAATTTCCTTTTCGAGCTTCTTTGGCTGCTGCATCAAGCTGTGCACTCATTCCTCTTTGAGATTTACTTATATAACCAACAATGTATGATGCACAACCGTATGGTTCAAGAACTATCTGGATGTCAAGATTTGCCTTCCATGCAAGAAGAACTTTTACATTAAACAGATTGACTCTCATTTCATTTGGCTTCCTTTTTAGAAATACTTTTGGTGCATTCAGTGAGCTTCGTATGCATTTGATGTAATCTTCAAATTCCATTTTGGCTACTTTCTCCAAAAATTCATCAATTGTCATTTCTACATTGTCTTTATACTCATTCATGGCCTTTTGAAGTTCTGTGTATTTCTTTGTGTACTTTTCAACTTCATCATCAAGAGGATATAACAACAAAGTTCTTGGAAGGGGAGGTAATGGAAATCCAAATCTACATATTGGTTTTCCCTTCTTTCTGCAAGTTCTTGAATGTTTATGTGTTTGTAAGTTAACAAGACTTGCAGTTTCTTCATTATCAGCATTACATGTCAGGTATTGATCAACAAACTGAACAATTTCCTCAGCTGAATTCTTTTCTAATGTTGGACCATTATCTATCCAAACAAGCATATGGATATGAGGAGAACCACGCTGTTGAAACTCAACTCTATAGAAAAAATCTTTCAGTTTTCCAACTGGCTGACAATCACTTTTAAGAATTGTGTTCAGGAATTCTTGTACACGATGATCAAAGTACCTTGAACATGTTACTGGATCCTTCTGAAAAAGTTTTGTTTTCTCTTGCCATGTCAAATTCTCTATATCTTCATCTGAATATTCAATACCATCATTCAGTTTTGCCAACATTCTCAAAAGATCTGTCCATCTAGTATCAGCTGCTGACAGAGACATAAACCAAGTGGGCAAAGAGAGTTGTCGTATCATTGCAAAAATATCTTTTTTCCTTGCTTCAAGATAAGCAGGTGAATTTCTGAGCTGGCGAAATATGTAATAGCCTTCGTCAAGTCTGACAAGCTTATCCAAATACGTAGAATCTCTAGCTTCAGCTGCTGTAATTTTCTTGCCTTTACTTTTACATCTTCTTACGGCTAAATTTACTTTGTCACTGATTTGTTTCATCTGCAACTTTTTATGTTTAAAAAAGATGTTTGGAACTGACTGTGCTGCTCTCCTATCAACACTTCGTAATTCCCATTTAACAACATCACTATAATGAACTGAAACAGCTCTTTCATCTTTGCTTGGTGGCCTCTGACCACAAAATATGGTAGGAAAGCATAAATATTCTGCATCTTTATCTTGATATAAACTAAGCGGATGTTGTCCTTCTCCAGGTGCAAAGGTAAACACCTGATCGTACTTGTTTGCAATATTTGCATCATCCACTAATGTATCTACATTTCCAACATTATCATTGGCATCTATTTCACTGTAATGATCAGAATCATAGCCATCAGTTTCAGTACCGTCTTTACTCAATGTAGGATTCTTCTTCAATTGCTCATGTACTGCATTCTCTAAGCCATTACTGTCATTGTTTTGTTCTGCTGGAATTTCCAAAAATTCTCGTACTGTGTCTTCTGGACTTTCAGTAATTTCCTGGAGCCACCTGTCATTAACTGTTAACCCTGATTTTTTATATAACTCACTATTATTTACTAACCAGTGTAATGCGGTCAAAACTTTTAATGGCCTAACATTTTCTTTAAAATCAACTTTTTTATAGGACATTTTCTTTTTGAGCTGGATAGCAACTGTAAAGTTTTCATCCATAGGTCTTGGAAGACAGTTTACAGTAGGCTGAATATCAACTGGTACATTAATAACATTTCCTTTCAAGGAGTACTGACCACCACGTGGCAATTCTCTTATTTGCATAAATGGAATACGAAGTGCTATCAATCTTTCTTCCAGCTGATGCAAATTAAGTTCTGGAGGCTTTTCTGGCCATTTCATTCCATTTGCTACTGATAATTTAGGAACTTTACCGTCTCTTAATGCAGTCAAACAGGTATGACAAACCCACTCTTCATCATTAACAGATGTAAAATTTGTACAGTAATGTTTCTTACTTTGTGCTGGGATGTGGGTATTCTTTAATATGGAAACACTTTTTCTAAACCATGTCTGATGGCAGCATGTACAAACAAATAATGGCCCAACAGCAATACTTGAATGAAATTGCTTTATACATTCATCAATAGTTTTCAACCCTTTTCCATCTGATGATTTGTTTGATCCTTGGTTATGAACTTTATCTTTGCCAGTTTTATATTGCTTATAAAATTTTCTGTCATCTAAATCAGATAGCACATTCAAATTTTGTTTCTGTTGCCTGTTTTGATGTTGCTTTATCCTTTCACACTCCCGTACATAAGGTTTTTTTCTTGCTTTCTGTTTTGATGTCAGTTGATATACTATTTCTTTAGCTTTAAAAGCAAAGTTTTCTCTTGCAGACTCTTTTTCAGCACGTTCTTTGGCTAAGACACCTGGCTTCTTTCTGGCATGTCTCTTAGATGCAAGCTGATATATTTTTTCTTTTTCTTTAAAACCAGGATTTTTTCTTGCAGACTCTTTTTCAGCACATTCTTTGGATAGGACGCCTGGCTTCTTTCTGACATTTTGCTTAGATGCAAGCTGATATATTTTTTCTTTTTCTTTAAAACCAGGAATTTTTCTTGCAGACTCTTTTTCAGAACGTTCTTTTGCTAAAACATCTGGATTTTTTCTGGCATTCTGCTTTGATGCTAGCTGATATACTTTCTCCTTTCCTTTAAATGCATGATCTTGTCTTTTAAATTTCTTCTTAGCAATTTCTTTTGCTAAAACATCTGGATTGTTTCTGGCCTTCCTCTTTGAGTCAAGCTGATATACAGTCTCTCTTTGTTTGAAAGCAGAATCTTGTCTTTTTTTCTGCCTATATGCAAGCTGACTTACTTTCTCATTTGCTTTAAAAGCAGGATCTAGTCTTTGTTTCTTTTTGTAAGCTGCATTGTACTCAGTGAGATTCTTCCTTTTTTTAGCATTTGAAGCTTCTTTAAACATGCTACTTGAATTATTTTGCATTTTCTCAGCCTGTTTTAACTTTTGATCCTCAAAATAAGCTTCAAGACTACATTCCAAGTGTCCTTTAGACCTTTCATTCAGTTCGCATTTTCTGACAGTGACAGGCAAAAATTCAAACTGCAAGCTCATGTCTATTCTCAGACTATTATAAAATGCATACAGGTAAGTAACTAGATCATCCAGACATGAGAAAGATATCAAAATTGATGTACCATCTGCAGATGAAAGTCTGTTCTCTCCATGTGAATGAGAATCAAAAAATATGTACAAATCATTCTTCTTATATACAGCAGAACAGATTGCTCCAATCATTAAGAGACCGGATGATGTACCAGAAAAGGCTGTTTGTAAAGCATGATGAAGTGCTGGCAAACCATCGTCTTGTTGAGTGTTTACCAGAATGCCACTTATAACTGGTTGTTTCTCCACAGTAAATGTTCCAATATCAGCTTTAAAATCATCTGGAATTTCGTCTAAACTCAACAATGCATGAACAAATTTTCCTTCTGATTTCAACCTATTTACCACATTTCGATACAAAGCATCTCCGTCACAAAGAATTTTATCTAAATCTGAACTATTCTCTACTTCCAGACAAGCTGAGTATGATAAAATACATAATGCATTACAACAGCATTGAAATCCTCTTGATTCATTTGAAAATCTTTGATTATTTTGATGAAAAGTCCCAAAAATGGTATCACAAGCATTCCAAGAGAAAGGTGTCAATGACTCTTCCTGACTATTTGTATTTAAACTGCTCATACCATCATTACAAAAAACAACTTCTGTATTATTATATAGCTCTGTACTGATCCTAGAAGTTTCAACAGGAATAACAACTGACATTGTTACAGTCTCACATCCTTTGCTAGTCTCTCTATTATCTGGTAAATTATTTCGCAGATTATTTAGCAAATTACTTGGCAATTTTGGCTCGGTGACAGAAGTCACTATGTCTTTGTTTTCTGTTTTTACCGAGGCCAGCCCCTCAGTCACGTCATAGTTCTTACGTCTGTCCTCATACTTACCTGTCCTAGCGTTCACATTCCCAGACATCACCATGGATTTTCTCCACCCCTTCTTTCTAGGCATCTTGTCTTGTACCTCTTACCTGAAAATAGAAAGAAAAATCTTTCAGATGATCAGTTTACAGAAGTTGTTTCATAAAGCCAGGTGCCCTTTGACATGATTTGTGAACTCAAACTAGTCAACTTCTCCTCCAGTTGAACAAGAATTGTGTGTACTTTGTGTCTTGCCTGTCTGCACATTGCCACAAAGCAGAGCTGAACACAACTAGAATGTGTTCATAGGACACGGATGCCCCCACCTAGTGCCCTAAGTAAGATGGTGCCTTGTTTAAGGTACTGGCACTTGTAGGATAACTAGATTCACAAAGGCAGACTTGTGTGGTACATGTTTTATTGTTTTCCATAGGCAGATGTATTGGCTTCTCTGATCAAGAGAAGTGTGTGTGTGTAAGTGTGTGTGTGTGTGTAGGGGGAGTGGGATTGGAGGGGAGTGTCATGACTGTGATATATGATAACATTCTGTATCTTATCACAGAAATGGATGCCATGCAACTTTCCAAAAGAAATAGCCCAGAAACAAGTAACTTTTCAAAAACTAACAAACCAAAACCATTTTGTATGAAATGAAGTTGAAAAAGGGCCATAACTCCAAAAGTAATTGGCAGATTTTATCTTAAATTGAACTTGATCTGTATTTTATAATTATATATCTGTGTATAAAAAATGTACCCAATACATTAAATTTTTAAAATGATAATGAACGGAAACCATTTTTCATACAAAATGAAGTTGAAAAAGGGCCATAACTCCCACAAAAATTAAAGGATTTTACACTAAATCATACTTGACCTGTATTTTATGATTATATATCTGTGTATAAAATATCAATTCAATATACTAATGTTTTCAAAAGATAATGAATGGAAACCAGTTTCTTTTTCATACAAAATGAAGTCAAAAAAGGGCCACAACTCCCACAATAATACACGGATTTTATCCAACATCAATCTTGACCTGTATTTTATGCTTATATACCAGTGTATAAAATATTAATTCAATACACCAATGGTTTCAAAAGATACTGAACGGAAACCAGTTTTTCATACAAAATGAAGTCCAAAAAGGGCCATAACTCCCACAATAATAGATGGATTTTACCCAACATCGAACTTGACCTGTATTTTATGATTATATACCTGTGTATAAAATATGAATTCAATACAGCAATGTTTTTAAAAGATATTGAACGGAAACCATTTTTGTACGGAACATACAGGATGACATACAGGACATACAGAATGTACAGGACGTAAGTACGGACAGCAGTGATACTATATGTCCCCCATTTTTTAATAGTGGGGGCATATAAACCCATTGCAAAGTTAATGTTGTTAACACTGGAAAAGGAGTAAATGTAATTACCAAAATGTACTGAAATATCAAAACCATCCCAAAATGCCGAAACAAACAATCAAATATATAGGCAAATGGCATTTTGGTAATTGATCGTTTGTACAGATAGGAACTTGATTAAATGTTGTTCACACGTACATTGTAAATATGAAAGGGATGAAAAGATTC
The DNA here is from genome assembly GCA_963989385.1 of Ctena decussata. NCBI lineage: Eukaryota > Metazoa > Mollusca > Bivalvia > Lucinida > Lucinidae > Ctena > Ctena decussata. The sequence continues at coordinate 37,437,224 of OZ022504.1, read as the reverse complement.
AAGAATGTCTTATCATGTACAGGATAATGATGCTCTATCAATTATACAAAACCATTCAAAGACCCTCAACAACCAATAATTATACAGTAATCTTTATTAAGCCTCAGAAGCTTTTGTGTTTATACCATAGATGCAACGTCAATGTCCTGTGGTCTAATCATGGTGTGCATATCACATACATTACACAGTTACTAATACTCAAATTCATGTACACATGATGCACCTGACCTAATGCTTGTATTATATGACCTCCATTGTCCTTTCTGTATTAGTACAAACAACAACTACCGAAATGCCATTTCCCTATATATTGTTCATTCTGGTATTTCAAGCTCGTTTTGGTATTTCAGTAAATACCTATGTCTCGATTCTGCCAGTTGCAGGCAAGACAAAATACACAATGGAAATTTTGCAAAGTCAGTAAACTGTTAAATTTATATCAAGACACAATATTGAAGATGGCAAATATCATCACTTTTGCAGATGTCTGTATGACCCAAATTTCATGGCTCTAGCTGTTATACTTATTAAGAAGTATCTAGCTAAACCTAAAATTTCAACACAAATTTTGCAAAACCTAAGAACCGTAAGATGTTCTTCCTGATGAAATATTGATGGTGCCTTTGAGCTTCACCATTCCAAATGTAACAATAACCCCAGTTTCATGGCCCTAGCACTTAAGAGTTTTGTAGAACCGGGCTGAATATGAAAACTTGACAGAAGTTTGTAAAGTCAGTGAACTATAAATGTCTACTGATCCTAAAAATATTAACAGGAATAACAACAGACTTTCTTTGAGTCTCACATCCTCAATTGCCTTTTATACTCTCTCTATTATCTGGCAGGTTATTTGGCACATTATTTAGTAAACTATTTGGCAGATTTTTGGCTCGGTGACAGAAGTCACTATGTCTTTGTTTTCTGTTTTTAGTGAGGCCAGCTCCTCAGTCACGTCATAGTCCTTACGTCTGTCCTCATACTTACCTGTCTCCTACTTACCTGTCCTACCACTGACATTGCAATGATCACCTTTTCTTTATGAGCATTGTATCTCTTATTTGAAAAGAGAAAGAAAAATCTTTCAGATAATCATTATACATAAATTATTTCACAAAACCAGGTGCTTTAGAAATGCTGGGTGAACTCAGACTAGTCGACAACTTCTCCAGTTTAACAAGACTATGGAATCTAGTGTCTTGCCTTTCTGCGCATTGTCACAAAGCAAGGGTAAGCATAAAATACAAAGTTTACACTGCTTTCTTAAGAAAGTAATACCTAAGTCTCACTTCTGCCAGTTGCAGGTGAGACAAAAAAACACACAAAAAAACTAGAAAATGTGTTTGTGAAACACTATGCACACAACCTTATGCTTGCCTTTAAAAAGGGTTCATTCCATTATTTTTCATGTACATGCCACACATAACATTTCAAGTTCCTACCTCTAACGGTTCTTGACTGTATGTAAGGGTACTTTTGTACCATAGACTTCAATGCACTAAGTCAAAAAAGGGGCTTAACTTAGTCAAAACTTAAAAAAAAAAAATCAAAAATTAAAAAATCAGGTCATCTGCACCTTCGACAATGTCGTCCTGCAAGAAAGCATGATCCTAGCATCAGGTGCTCTGGAGATATTTTGTTAACAAGGTTCAATAGGCTTAGATGCACTAAGTTGAAAAAGAGGCATAACTCAGTCAAAAATTCACGATTTTTTTTCAAAAGTTAATCAGGTCATCTACTCCATAGGTTATGTCTTTCTGCAAAAAATCATGATCCTACCATCAGGGGTTCTTTACATATTTTGCTAACAAGGTTCCATAGACTTACAATGCACTTTGTCAAATAAAAGCATCGCAAACGACTGCGTGATACCCCGCCACTGCAAACCTTTATTACACACCGATTTTTCCAGAATTATTTTTTTTCTCTATATAACCCCAGGGCAGGGGCAACCTAACCCCACTGAACATGGATAAAAATCTTTGTCATGACGGGACACTTCATTACTCAGATCACTTACAAAAAGCCTCCGATAAATCACTGACCACTCTAGTCAAAAACAATTTCAGTGATTTTAAGCATGTGGCCACAGGGTAGGGGCAGATAACCCCTAAAGGGTCAAATCACCACAAGAAGCTTTTATTGCTTCTTTCATCAGATGTATATTTCTGAAAATCTGTTTCACATGAATTTATATGGATATCATCATTTCATGCATGTATATAGCCTGGGCGAGGGGGGGGGAGGGGGGGGGATAGGGGGGGGGTGGAGGGGGAAGCAGGGCCGAGATAACTCACATGGGGTAAATTTGAGCATCACTGGAAGCTTTCATCACTGTGATCGCTTGCTGTAAGTTTCAGAAAAATTGCTTCAAATTCTGATTTTATATGAAATTTTTCATGATTTTATACATGTATATAGCCCCAGGGCAGTGGCAAATAATCCGCGATGATAAAATTTCTGTGCTCATATAAAGCTTTTCTTACTTCGATCATGTTCGTGAAGTTTCATCATGATACTCCAAGTAGTAAAGGAGCTAGAGGCCAGAAACCATTTTTTGTACATTGACAAGTGCCATAACTCTGTCAGAAATTATCGAAATTTGCCCATTAACAATCCCAAGCGAGACATTCTTGATACAAACGCACATGCAAAATTCGAAGGAAATCCGTTGAAAAATACTTAAGTTATCGAACGGAAACGAAGTGCGGACGGACGGACAGACGGACGTACATACTACGGACGGACGGACACACGGACGGCCAACGTAAAAACATAATACACCGTCACTAACGTGTGGCGGGGTATAAAAAGGGGCATAACTCTAGAAATACATGACCAGCGGAAAAAAGAAAAAAAAGATTTTTGAATATTTTTTTCGAAAAGTTTTCCTTTATGTTGCCATGGCAACAAATAAAAGTTGGTGATTTGGGCAAAATTAATATGAATCATAAAGGACTACTTGAGAAAAATTTCTGTAAAAAAAAAATCCAAATAACTGCAGAGAGATAGATAAAATTGCGGATTTCCATTTTTCCCATTATAAGTCAATGGAAACTATAAGTTGCCATAGCAACCAAACTGCTAAAGCAATTACCATGAAAAACAACTATTCTGTAGAGGCTAGTGCTCAAATCCTTTCTGTAAAGTTTCAGCTTTATCAACCATATAGTTTCTGTGTAGATGGTTTTTTAATATTTTTCTATTTTTAACCATTCGGTTGCAATGGCAACCAGCCAAATTATGCAATTTGCATAAATCTAATAAGACTGGTTGATGACTACTCAAGGAGCATTTCTATAAAAGTTTTGTCAAAATATCTTCAATGACATAGCAATAAATGCAAATATTCTATTTTGCCATTATAAGTCAATGGCAACTGTTAGTTGCCATAGCAACCAAACTGCTAGAGCAACTGCCAAGAAAAACAGTATATTTATAGAGGCTAGTACTAACATTCTTTCTGTGAAGCCTAAGCTTTATTGGATGAACAGTTTCTGAGGAGAAGATTTTTTAATTTCTTAACCATTTGGTTGCCATGGCAACCAGCCAAATTGTGTAATTTATAGAAATTTCATGTGGTTGATAGAGGACTACTCAAGGAACATTTCTGTTAAAGATTTGTCAAAATATCTACAGTGACATAGCAATAAATGCAAATTTTCAATTTTTCCCATACAAGTCAATGGAAACTTTACGTTGCCATAGCAACCAAAGTTCCATAGGGATTTGGATAAAAAACAGTATTATTGGTTCCCCCTGCCTATAGATGCTGTATATGAAATTTGGTAACAATGGGCCTTGCAGTTTCAGAGGAGATGTCGTTTGAAAACATTGACAGACGGACGACGGACGACGGACGACGGACGGCGGATGCCTGCCTATACTATAAGCTCACCTGTGAGCCTTCGGCTCAGGTGAGCTAAAAATTAACAGTAGTGGTCTCTACAAGAGGACACGCGCGCCTTCAGCACAGGCGGAATATACACCAGAAAGAAAGAAAGAAGAAAGTTGCATGACCAGTCAAACATAGATAGGCATTAGGCACACTCAATATTTCTACTAACTAACGGACCCCTGTGTTGGTAGCGTTCCTGACTAATAATTAAACGGTCACAAGTCTGGTCCTTGCCAAATGCCATGCATTTGTGACCTTTAGGCAATTCCACTGTTCAGTTTGCATCATAGTATTTGTAATAGACGCAATTCAGGGCTTTAAGTTTATTGCTATTCTTGTTCTTGTTGTTGTCTTTCCCCTCAATGTTGAGGAACCTCTTGGAGTAAAACATTAATCCATAAAAGTTTTTCACGTTAAGAGTGGTGATGTAACACCCATTAAAACGTATATACAGTTTGTAGTTGTAAAATATTTACAGTTCTTGTATAAACAAGTATAAAAGCGCTTCTCAAGACAGTTTTAAAACAGTGAAACCTCTATGTGTGACCACCCTTGCACTTTCTGTTCTTCTTATCAGCTTTGATTTATGTGTCAATAAATATTTATGCCTTTCTGTGCTTAGCGCAAAACAGAGCCTCCTGGTATGATGTTCTAGTAGATACATATATCTTCATTTGTCTGACAGGACTGATCTTGTAGAAAATTTGAGTCAAGGATTATCCTAAGTTTCTCTTCCAATGAAAGTTCTGACAGTTATATATTATAATTAGTTTCCAAAATGTCACTTATATCACTTAATATTTCTATTCTCACTGAGTCCAAAATATGACAGGTTAATATGAAATGTTCAATAGCTTCATCCGCTTCATGACATAATAGACATAATTTTTCATGACATAATAGACATAATTTTGACACTTCTGAATTGTTGAACTTTGCTCGGTTTGTTTGAAGGATGAAAGATCCAACTACCAGTTTAGTTTTAACAGATAATCTTTTAGCGTCCCTTACATTGGCATCCTTGGTATAAACCACTGGGTGTACAGCACCAGGTATAAAATAGTCTAAATTTAGGTACTCTAATTGTCTATACATCTGGGTATGTATAATGATATGACGTTTCCAGTAAGCATTGACAGCTTTATACACTTGAGTTTTCCATGAAACCTTTGAATAAGGTTGAGCTATTAGCGTTTGAAAGTTCGGTACATATTTCATGAGGATCCTATCAGCTCTTATGAACCAGCTATTACTGTTGTTACTTTTTACATTGAGTTGTCTGCAGGCTAACTGTTTTTCAACACTACTGTCGTCCTGCATACAGATGCTATTGACAAGGGTTAAAGTCTTGATGTGGATTTGAGCCTCCACTATGAGTATTCCCGATAGAATATACACTGCCGGATCTGGAGAGTTCACAGGAATTGATAAAATCATCTTGAGATATTTCCGTAAGAACTTTTCTAAGACATCTAACTGTCTATTCTCAGGTAAAAGAACTTCAAGTCCATAAGTCAAAACAGGTAATACGTATGTTTTCATGATATGAATACCTGTAGCTGGATCTAGTCCATTTTCACCTTGAAGTCCAGCAGAGAGAAGACTGTACAAGGTCCGTTTACTCTTCTTGATGTTTTCATTAGCAGTTTCTTTTACAGTGTCCTCTTGGGATTTCGCCCTTATAATTCCTAGATCTACGGTAGATTCAACTACTGGCAATTCATCTCCGTTTACAGACCAAGAATGTGTAATTTTAGTCTTTTTTCTTATGAGTGACTGGTAAAATAACTGTCTTTTTAGCTTGTATCTTATACCGTTTTTTTTGTTACTTTAATTTCCAGCAATTCCAAGTAGTATTTGTAATTCATCAGGTGAGTCACTTAGCAATACAACATCGTCTGCACAAGTAGGACTCGGAATAGCTATAGTTCCAATCTTTGCGCCATGAGAAGAAAATGTAAATTCATCTAAAAGTTCAGTTGAGTATACCATGTACAGATCCGCACTTAAAACTCCGCCCTGTCAGACTCCCTGTAATACTTGAAATGGAGGAGATATTTCACCTTGCCATTTCACGGCAGAGACAGCACCATCATGCAAATCATTGACCAAGGTCCATAAATCCCCTTCCACACCTATTCCATATGCACTTCTTCATTTCTATCCTTTGCATCACATACAAATTCCTCTATGATTAATGCACAGTTCAGGGGAGATGATCCTTTTGTAAATCCTCTTTGTAATGGGTTTTGGGTCTCTTTCACAAGCTGGGACAATTTTTCCCGCTATTGCTGAAACATAAACAAAGACTATTTCTAGAGACAGAAACTGAAAGTCAGAGAGAGAGAGAGAGAGAGAGAGAGAGAGAGAGAGAGAGCCTATATATAACCGACTCGGCTCCAAAGTCATTTCACCAAAGGGAGACTCTGCTACAGTATGAAATTAAGACATTGCCTTTATACAAACACACTCGTTATGGTTGTAATACATTTAGACATTTAGATTCAAACAATTTAAAGCCCATATGAGCCGCGACACGAAAAAACCAACAAAGTAGTTCTACGCAAAGCGCAGGCTCAGATCAGCCTGGGCATCCACCCAGTCTGATCAGACTCTTCCCTAAGCGCTTACAGGGCAGCTAAGGGACTAAGCTACCTCCATGCTGACAGCGAAGACTCTGATCAGACTTGGTGGATGCCCAGGCCGATCTGAGTCTGCGCTGTGCGCACAACCACTTTGTTGGTTTTCTCGTGTCGCGGCTCATATTAGACCTTTACCGAAATTACTCCTTAAAACAACTTGTGTTTCGGTCAAGATTATTTTAATACTAATTGCCTCAGTCGAATCAGAGAGGGGGCATACCCAACTATTTAAGTCTATGCATAAAAGCCAGGTTACACCTTGCTATATGGCAATCCCCACACTATACATTCAAGTGTATAAGAGTCCATCCTCACCAGTCATGCTACCACTCCTACCAGAACGTTTTGAGATCAATAATTTATAATTGAGCCATGAGAAGACAAACCCAACAAAGTGGCATGTGCACCGAACGAAGACTTAGATCAGCCTGGGCATCTGCCCAATATGATCAGTCTTGTCTGCATGGAACTAGCTAGGAACCTCAGCTATCACCAAGACTCTGATTAGACTGGGCTCAGGTCTGACTCTCTGCTGGGAACACGCAACTTTGTCGGTTTTGTCGTGTTGCGACTCATGTTTGGCCATGCTAGTCCAAAGATGGAACTCAGATATGGACTGTTTAAATGTTTCCTCCTACAAGATACAAGATACAAGAAGCTTTATTTAGAGTCGACATTTTTGTGTACAACATAATAACATTAGCCATAGGCTATTTTGTCGACAAACATGATAAGAAAAACTGTACATGTATACACATTTTAACAAAAATCACAGATTAAGAAAGCTATATCACAGTCCTGAAAGCATAGGATTACATTAAAATTCAAATAATAGAGACTAGTATGGTATATAAATTACTAATACCATGGCACTGTCTTCTCTGAAGAAGCCAGATACCATGGTAATTAGTAACACAGGGTAAAACAAAGACCCTAACCACCTCCAACCATCATCCCTTACCAAAAATTAAAAAAAGCAGATTGGATTCATAAAAGATGAGCCCATACGAAAGCGAAAATTAGGTAAGAGGCAATGTTAGGAAGCAGGAGAGGGTAGGGGGATTTTTACATCTATTGCACAAACACATAAATACTTAGCTAAAGTTAGTAGACGCATGCAAATGAAAAAGCTGGTCATACAAGCTGCAAAATAAAACAACATAAGAAATTTGAGAAAACAAAGCAATCAAAGCAAACAGAAAATAAAAGCAGAAAAAAAAAAAAAAAAGCAAATCAAATCATATATAAAGCAAGCTGAATCCTAAAATGAAAACATGGATTGTATGTTGTCACTGATCACATCTGTTTTGATATCAGAGTGGCATAGTAGCTGACTATATGGAGGCTTTGTTAGTGTAAGTTTTTTATCTAAATTGAGAAGCGAGGCATACAACACCGAAAATGGCATCTTTCTCATTCTGCAGCTCAACCTATATATATAGCTTTTGTTTGCATACTATCTGAATCAATGGACATGAATCCACCTATTACGTATTGGAAAGGGTCATCAAAGTTGTATGAAAGTGTTTTTAATGGCCCCATTGCTCTATCAGCATGAAACACTTTATCGTGACGTATCGTTGCAAGCTTCTTGCCATGGTTTCGTCGTTGCCAATGACCGCCATTAGCCAAGTTTAAACCAATAAAACACCATTGATTTTCATATAAAAAAAAAGGTTCGAAAATTGAATTGGGTCATTTTAGTTGCCAACCAAAATGACCTACTTTCGATTTCATAAACAATGAAAAAATGGTAAAAATACAATGTACAGACGTGGAGTCCCATTCACTGTACCGCTTTTGTGTTTATTGCATCGCTCAATGGGGAACCAGACTGAAAGGAAAACCGTTTTCGTAGATCGATTGTCGTCTTTCAAAATCACGTTCCTCAAGCTTTTTGCCAGGTATATGGATCAAAATATGCATATCAACCCATATTGTATCACCAAACGTGAAGGTTGAAGCGCTTTTCATACTGATTTGCGTTTTTTTACCACATGTAGGACTTTAAGATGGAACAAAAGGAAACTACATTTTTTTTATTTTATATTTATTTATATATCTTTAAGCGACAAGTATTATATATTTGAAAACCCACACATACAATAATAAATCACAGACGTTTCACCCCAAATACTGTATTTCTTCTAATAAACACACCGGGGTGGGGGGGGGGGGGGTTGCAATCAACTGCAATCAATCTGTCCTAAAAATGGCACTATTGTGTCAAGATTTGGGCAAAGATGTTTTTGGTGGTCTGGAGCCAATACTGGTAGTTTTTGGTCTTTTTAACCCATTTATGCACAGTGGATAATTCTATCATTATCAACTGGAGGAGTATCAAGAGTAGTTAGATGTATTTTAGCAGTTTATTTTATTTTAAGGAGAAATGCCTATTTGTCTTATGCAAATAGTGAAGACCTTGATCAGACGCCGCACTTTGCGGCGTCTGATCTGGTTCTGCACTGCTTGCATAGGTCCCATTTTGGCAACGCCATGCATTAATGGGTTAAAAAAGAAAACCTGAGGGTACGTGCTCATCAGAAAGGGGACATTTATTAATAGAAATACAGTATGCATATATATAATCTAAACATTCCGACAGAAACAAAATGAGCGAACAGTGCAAACCATGACCAGACTGCTCCTATGGTGCAGTCTTTTAGACCATGGGTTTTCATGTTTACCAACAATATTGTAAGCATAAATGGATTTGTCCAAACTCAAGGTTGGAAGAGGTGAATAGAATCAGTATAGGTATTCAAATATTTTAGGCAAATCGGTACACCTCCATGTTTTCTGTCATTCTACAAAGGGGAGCAACTGTTGTGACTTCCTAGTTGCTTCACTGGATGATATAGCCATTCAACTATAAGGTCTACACTTAAAAAAAAGAATTTGCTCCTTCAGGAGCATATTCTTTAATAAGGTGACCCCTGTAAAGGGAGCAAAAAATGGACACAGTAAAGCTGCATGCCCTGACAGTTTTTCCATTCATCAAAAGGCAAATATGCTAAACAGTTTTGTTAGAATCTGTTCACCAATTTTACAAGGGAGGTAACTGTACAAGAACAGCACTTGTTAATTGAAACTTCTTTCTTTAACAGAGCGTTGGGTCAGAGGGTACTCTTACAAAAAAAAATCTTTTCTGGGAGCAACTCCTTTTTTTTTAAAAGTCTTAAAAAAAGATTTGCTCCCCAAAAAAATTTTTCCTCTAAGAGTACCCCCTGCCCCCACCCTCTTGATGAAAGAAATTTCACTCGTTGCAGCCCAACCCCATTTATAAAGATAACCTCAGACATCCTCTTGAAGGTGTGCACTTGAGCCGCGACAGGAGAAAACCAACAAAGTGGTTGTGTGCCCAGCGCAAACTCAGATCAGTCTGGGCATCCACCCAGTCTGATCAGATTCTTCGCTTGGCGCTTATATGGTAGCTAAGGGTCTAAGCTACCTCCATGCGGACAGCGAAGACTCAGATCAGACTGGCGGATGCCCAGGCTGATCTGAGTCTGCGCTGGGCGCACAACCACATTGTTGGTTTTCTCGTGTCGCGGCTCACTTTCATTCCCTTGAAAGCTTGTAAAAATCCAAGTCATACACTGGCAAACAGAAAAAATGGTACATGCCAAAAGAGAAAAGAGAAAGACCTGGGCTTTGTTCAAAGCATCGTTAGCCTAACAAGCTCGTTAAGAAGTCAACTCGTTAGGTGTTACATGACTTCATATCCAACTACACTGATATTTTTTGTTGAAAAAATGTGAGAAGCTTTTGCGATGCGATGCGAAAGCTGCTCACATTTTTTTCAAATGCAATGCAAATGCAATGCAAAAGCTGCTCACATTTTTTTCAACATAAATGTTTCCGTATTTGAGAGCATTAACGTTTGAAATTTTACAAAAACGTTAATGACGTCGTTAGTTTTGAACAACAAGGCCCTGATTACCCTGTGCTATTACATACACTCTTATCAGACTTATACATGTTGAGGATGTTATCACTAACATATAAAATACTCAACATAGCCATTACAAACACTTAAGCAAAAAGACACTTAGTAGCAAACATGACCATAGTAGAAATATTAAAATAGGACTATATTGCTACATGTATATCTCTGTGGGTATGAAGAAAAAGAAATGTCTGGAAATTATATACACATGTTCCTGGTAATACTTTTTTAAATCGATGGATGGGTGACTTGCAATGTTACATACTTTCCAACAGTATATCAGTCATTCAGGACAATGGAAGTGTTAATACAGGCTGCACAGAATAAAATATTCCCTGTTCGCAAATGCCATAACATACTTTTTCTAATGGTATTACTCTGTGCAAGGATTGAGCTCCATGTTTCTTCCGTCATGCTTATCAAGGCAGACAACTTTTGTAACTTCTAGTTTGCTTCCTTGGATAATGTAGTCCTTGCAAAATGGGATCTACTCTAAAACGAAAGAATCTGCTCCTAGAGGAGCAAAATTCTTTCCCCTGTGAGTTGAACCTCACTGCGAAGGGAGGTCAAACTGAAAAGAAGTAGGTTTGCACACCCTGACAGTGTATCAGTTCACCTTAATTTTTCACATGGGGAAAACTTTTGTGACCTTGTTTGCATCGATCCTGGGTGACAAAACTCTTCCAAATGGGGTTAACTCTTGAAAGGAAAGCATTTGCTCCTATTGGAGCAAATTATTTCCATCAGGAGTTGACCACCTTAGAGAAGGGAGGTAAAATGATGAAAATGGCAGAGTTGCTGCCCTTGAAAATGCACCAATTCACCTTAATACATAGCCATGCGCTCACAGAAGCAGAATGATGCATCATGATTATGACAATTACATTGTTATACAACTCTGACTAGATTTTGCAACAAATATGTAACTATATATTTAATATATATTATTTGAATAAATATATATTTAAATTTTGATTATTTGCTTGTCATGTGGATAATGAGGAACCATACAGCAAATGCTCACAGGGAGACATCAAGTAAGCAGGCCTGTATATCTGCACAGTCCGATTAGAGTATTCACTAGGTGAACAATCAGAAGATCTTTTGAAATCTATTTAGCAAAATGAAGAACTGTGGACAGGCTGAAATGAGTATTTACAGGGTTTGTACTGGAAGAAAAGGAGAATAACACAAACGGAAATTTAAATCATGCTGACACTTTCATTCCATAGATGCGTTGTTATCTACGAACAAATATATATTTGTAACAGCACATATTAAAGCACAACTATACTAATGACCCAAATATTGGGACAGACATGCCGGTGCAAGCAGTGAAGACCCTGATCAGACGGCTTCTAAGGAGCTGTCTGATCAGGGTATGCACTGTTTGCGATTGCTAAGGCAAATTAGATCCACTGTCAGATAGTAAATCAACTTGCCCAAACTTGTTGGATAAATCGGTAATTAAGTTGTCCCAATATTTCCGGTAAATAAGGTTATAACAATCTGATTATAAGAATGTAGGCCATAGTATAAAAATAAATTTACAGTATTCTAAAAATAAACAAGGCATCGCAGGCGATACTAATCCCCTCGCACAAGACTACTTGGTGTGGGCATACACTGAACTGGGGAATTTCATGACATATAATAGTTATGCGAATGAAAAAACAAAAAGCCTGATATATGAGAATCCATTGATAAATGTAGGCGCCAGAGCGATGACAAAGTTTTTCTAAAAAGTGCCACAGTGACCTTGACTTTGAGCGCAGCACCCTGAAAGTCGAACTTGCTCGAGATATTGTCATACCCTACATTTGTTTGAAGTAATTTTAAAATTCGTTGAGAAATGTAGGCGCTAGAGCGATGACAACGTTTTTCTAAAAATAGCCACAGTGACCTTGAGTTTGAGCCCGGCACCCTGAAAGTCGAACTTGCTTGAGATATTGTCATACCCTACATTTGTGTGAAGTTATTTTAAAATTCATGAAGAAATGTAGGCGCTAGAGCGATGACAAAGTTTTTCTAAAAATAGCTACAGTGACCTTGACCTTGGGCGCAGCACCTTGAAAGTCAAACTTGCTCGAGATATTGTCATGTCCTACATTTGTGTGAAAAATGTGGGCGCTAGAGCGCTGACAAAGTTTTTCTAAAAATGGCCACAGTGACCTTAACCTTGGGTGCAGCACCCTGAAAGTCGAAATTGCTCGAGATATTGTCATGCCCTACATTTGTTTGAAGTTATTTTAAAATTCGTCGAGAAATGTAGGTGCTAGAGCGATAACAAAATTTTTCTAAAAATAGCCACAGTGACCTTGACCTTAGGCAAAGCACCCTGAACGTCAAACTTGCTCGAGATATTGTCATGCACTACATTTGTGTGAGGTTATAACAAAATCCATTGAGAAATGTAGGCGCTAGAGCGCTGACAAAGCTTTTCTAAAAATAGCCACAGTGACCTTAACCTTGGGCGCTGCACCTTGAAAGTCGACTTTGCTGGAGATATTGTCATGTCCTACATTTGTGTGAAATTATTTCAAAATCCATTGAGAAACGTAGGCGCGAGAACGCTGACAAAGTTTTTCAAAAATTAGCTACAGTGACCTTGACCTTGGGCGCAGCACCCTGAAAGTCAAACTTGCTCGAGATATTGTCATGCCCTACATTTGTGTGAAGTTATAACAAAATCCGTTGAGAAATGTAGGTGCTAGAGCAATGACAAAAGGTGAACATACGTACGTTCGTACGTACGTACGTACATACGTACGTACTTACGTACGGGACAAAACCTATATCCCCTCGCCACTTCGTGGTGAGAAGGGATAAATACTCTAAAAATAAGGAAAAATTCATTCTAAAACAAGGAAACTTGGTACATGCAGAAAATGATAATCTATCGATGAGAATGAAAAATAAACTTGCATATGGCAAATGCAAAATTGACTCTAAAACTCTGTGGGATCAAAAGGGTATAGCATTTTTAATGAATTAACCAAAGTTCAGTTATGCCGAAGTAACTCTTACCCAGGCTCTTACCTTAACTCTTTTTAGACTAAAGGCCCATTTTGGGGACACATGCAAACAGTGCAGACCAAGATCAGACGCCACAATACGTGGCGTCTGATCAGGGTCAACACTGCTTCTTACAGGAATTTCTATGCAAAATACAATAAAACTGAATACATTCAGCAGAAATCCCTACACTAGAAATGGACTCATCCAAATTATAAGGATGGACAAGTGCAATAGTCAAAAAACGGTTATTAACCCATAATACCATACCACCTTTTATGGTGTATGGGTACAGCTTAATAATGATTTCTACCAGCATCACTAAGGGAGCAACTTCTTGCACTAAGAGTTGACTCATATTAGGAAGGGAAGCAAAACAAATGTGGAGTTGCTTCCCCTGAAAATGTACCCATCCATCTTGACTCAACTTTCAAACATGTTAGGAATTTGCAGGGACTGGGTTCCTACAATTTTAGCATCTTTGTTTTTACTAAATGTCATTTTTATACGCCCTTTATGAGACGGGACGTACAAGTATTGCCGTCTGTAAATTTGCAACAGAAATCCATAGAATTCCGTGGAAAATAATGCCATGGAGTATTCAGATGGCATTTTGATGTTACCATTGCAGTTGATGGCCAATTTAGTAATAAAGAATTCTATGTAAGTTTATATAAATGCCACAGAATCCATGGATTTCTGCCACGGATTCTACAGATTTTTGTAGTGGATTCTATGGAAACCTGTCATAGAAGCCATGGATGGCTTTTTGCATCATCAAGTAATGTGTAAAGACAGAGAACCATAACTCTGCTTTAAGTTTTCACAGAATTATGAATTTTTATGTACCTTTTTGAGTGATTTCCTATTTGCCTCAGTACTGAAGTCCTATCTGCCTAAATTTCTGATCATCTACTGTTTTATTTCCCTGTACATGCACAATTCAGTTCAGTTCAATTCTCCTATCGACGTTCCCCACCCAAGTGGCTCAATGGTACGTAACCATAGTTGTACACACTTGGCGCCGTGTGTCCGTCCAATACTACTACATGCACAAACCCCAACGGGCATATATATTCAATTTGGCCCGCTCTGTAGAGCTCTTGTTATCAAGAGGGCGAAGGTGCAGGGTAACGTTTAGTGCCGGGGCGTCCTACAAACGATAATAGTAGGGCAAAGGTCTACTATATGCTTGCAGTAGTTGCGGGTGGGAATTGTTTGAATATTGTTTCTCTCGTCTACTATCCCCTCTCTTTCTCCGTGGTTCAATATAGACTGAAACACTGTCTAAAAGAGCCGTTAAACTCAAAACAACCAACCAACTTATTGTCAAAAGACTGCTGGTAGAAAAGCAGTGCAGACCATGACCAGACTGCGTCTTTTGAAAGAGAATAATCAGAGTCTGCACTGCTTGTTCAGTCATTTCTGTTCTAATATCAAGGTAGTTACACTTAACATACAAGTCACAGCAATGATCTGGGTAGCCCTAATAACTGAAACTAATAAGAAACAGTGCGTATGGGTAACTCATGAAAAAATATCATGATGACTGACAGCAAGCATACCCTCACTAAATATTTCTGAAATCGTGAAGTGATGCACATACAGATTATAATGTCCGAATATACACAACCCTGTGCTAAATTGGCTTTCTGTTGTACAATTTATGGTATGTCTCTTAAGTTTTGATAAAGAGTTATGGCACATTGAAAGTTATGAATTGGAGTTTATGAAGATTTATCATACACCTTCAATCATGACTATAAACAAAATTTCTAGCCTGTCGTGTCAAAAGGTCGCCGATTCCATTCGAACCTCGTAAATGGGTAACCACGACTATATCTGTAGCAAAACAACCGTCCGCCTTTCTCCGTAATATACCCGAATGCACTCGTCATTATCCGTCAGTAAAGTGCATGGTATAACTTGAGTAATAATGCCAAAAAATACACTGTCAGCTGTGGCGAAGTTGGTAAAGCAATAAGCACTACGAGTATAAACTAAGTTTTGCATGGGCATACCGTTTGGTCAGTGTTTTTTTTTTTTTTTTTTTTTTTTTTTTTCCAGCAGGTGGATGGGTATTTTTTCCCCGATATAGCATATCGTGGGAAGATTTTTAACTGTTTATGGGTCTCATTGGCATTGAGCAATTTATTCTATCGAGCTACTGTGTCGTTGCCCTGGTCGTATGCTCAAATGATACATGAAGGTATTCACAAATATCTTTTCATTTTTTCCGTTCCTCCTACATTTCGGACGAAGTAGGGATAACGCGTGGAGAATCTTCTACGAGAATTGAACCAAAAACTGTTGAACTCATATCATGGCTGGACGATTGCCTGTCATGTAGATTTAGGAACTCTTTCGTGCTGTTTTGTCTGGCAAAGTCATACACAATCAATCTGTTTAAAAAGTCTCTTTTTAGAAGACTCATGAACTTGCCTGTCCAACAGAGAAAGAGCGAAACATAACCTCAACCCAGCATGCAGACTGACCAGGATATTGCTGATTAGCTCAAAATATTGGTTGGTTGATTTTGGGGGGTTTTACGACTCGTTTGGACAGTATTTCAGTCTATGTTGAGGCGTCTGCCAGAGAGAGGGAGAAAGAAAAGAGATGTGAATATCCAAACAACCCCACCCGCACCTACTGCAAGTACAGTAGGCCTTTGTCCTACTATTATCCAAATTAGTTGGACGCTCCGGCAGGACCGCAACCAATCCCGCTGCTCAGAATGACAAAATTTATGCTTTCCCAAGGTCAGACAGAGATTCGGTTTTGTCATAGACGAGCGTTATTTTGGAGTTGCACTTGATGCTGAAGCGTCCGTGTAGCAAAGTTGTTAGCGCACCCGACTGTGGATCATTGGGTTGAGTTCAGATGGCAGACAAGGCTCTGTTTAAACCTAACCGGTGCTTTATTGCACATAGTCTTTCACAATCACCCTTGAATCGTCCTGGTATGACTAAAATATTGTTGAATAGACGTTAAGCCGCCATTTCATCCATTCATCATGTGAATTCTTGTTTTGATACAAGAAACCCCTTTGCATCGTATAAACCCTAGCTATTATGTGTAGTTTCACATATTTCGTAGTAAGACAAGAAGAGGGGAATTCGTTATTAGAAGTGGAGAACTTAAAATGAAATGGAATTGACAAAAAAATAAATAAGTAAGTAAAAATAGGCAAAAGGGGACGAGGAGGGGGGGGGGGGGGTAAAAAGAAAAGAGAAATACGGGATTTGAACCACTGGCTCAACATATTTAGTCTAATAGTCTACAAGCTGAACCTCTGGACCACATTGACATGTATCGAAATCGTTTTAAATGGTTATATATAAAAGTGTTCTGCCTGATACGGAAAGAGCCGACTTTTTCCGTGACAAGCTGCTCAACCTATTTGAAGGTTTGGTCCAAAATTAAAAGTGCATTGACACGACAGTAAACAAAATTTTATCTGTAGAGTGTACGGCGCACCTACCGTTATGAATATGAGCTTATGGTAGATCTATATATTGTACAGTTATGAATAGGAGTTATGCTAAAAATAAACTACCAACAAATTCAAAGTTTAAAACAAGCTGCATCGTGATAAGACAGATCAACTGTGCATACCTACAGTCAGCAATGCAGCAGATGTTCTGAAGAGATTGTTCATGGGTTGAAAGTTGGTCTAATCATGCTCTATTCATTTACCATATTAAACTGCCTATACGAAGTTTTTTTCCACAAAAACAACCCCAAAATTCTAATTAGTCCCATGAAGCAGATCTAGATTCTTGGGGTTGTTGAAGAAGAAAATCTCAATATATTATTGCAGTAGAATTATTGCATGACTGGTCAATTTAGCCAAATTATTATAGTATGATTTCAGGCATATTTTATCACGACATAACTTAGAAGATGAAAATATAATAAAGATTCAGATCTAAATATACAAACAAAAAATATCAAATTTATGAAAATGATTAAGAAAAAAAACAACAATACATATACTGCATGCTACAGACTGTTTTTTTTAAATAAGGTAAATGGGTACCCCTTAAAGGGAAGCAACTCTGCATTTTTTTCATCCCCATCAATAGGGATCAACTCTTAAAGGAAAGACTTTGCTCCTCTAGGAGCTAATTCTTTCCTGTAAGAGTAGATCCATAAGGATCAACTCTTAAGGGAAAGAATTTGCTCATCTAGGAGCAAACTCTTTACTGTAAGAGTAGATCCAATTTTGGAAGAGTTACGTCATCAAGGGAAGTAAATAGAAGTCAGGAGAGTCATTCACCAGGCGTATATACATGGACCATGCATCTTAACATAATAAACACTTCTAGTATTGAAAATTCCCACATCAGTCTGAGTTGCCTCCCATGCAAATATAGGTAAAAATCTAAGAATAACCATAGTTATAAAGATGTAATTAGGTCTTTTGAACATACTTAAATGCATACAGAAGAGCGTCATAGCAATTTTTTTTTTCATTTTTTCACTCATTATCAGGCTGCGCAGATAAAAGAGATGTAGCCTATGTCCAAATATTTGTCATTAAAACACAGTAGAGTTTATTTTCAAGGTTGAACAATTTCGCTTTCACACCTGTTTTGGTCAAAGTAATGTTCTATTTACACTGTAAGAATGATATCGGTATACTCCTTACCCTATATTTAATAAATTTATCCTGTATACATGTACCATATACGAGTACGAGGTCAAACATTTGAGATAAAGCTACTGTTTTTATCTGGTCTACCTTACAATTTGAGAAAGAGTTGAAACAAATAATTGCTAGGATGCTCTTTTTAATGCATTAAAGCACATTCAGAGCTAAGTGAATTTTCAACGATGTTATTTTTTTTTATTTCTATACAGAAAATTACCCTTTGATCTTTCAGTATAATTTTTTCTAAACAGCATCTCCGTCTATTTTGTATTCTAAACTGTAGAAAACAACAAAAATAAGAAGTCTGCTTTTTCAGAGAGATACGTACATTTTTATGGTTTTATTCAGATGTTTGAATTTACAATAATTCACAATCTTAATAGACTTCTAACAAACAGGTATTCCCGCCCAGGATCATTTTACTGAAACAAGTGCATCTGATAAAAGTGTATACTTGAGAAATAAAGAAGTACCCGATGGGCGGACAAGATTCCAACTCGTGCCAACTACGACGACTCCGACTAGCCATTCGGAGACATCAGCTTAACCATTTGTGCCACTACACTCTTTAAAACAAGAGCTGTCATCAGACACCATAGACAACCTGAACTGGTGCTTGCCCATCATGAACACAAAGTTCTAAGAATGTGATCCACTGTCAAATTGGAAGGTGATGCTGCTACCATATAAAACTCTGGAGCAGTATCTGGCATCGGTCGTCTGGGTATAACTTTCCATCTAGGCAGTGTAGAACTAAGAACCGTCAGCCTGTGACCTTGACCTAAAGGTCAATAAGAGAGGTAGTTTTGGGACTGTGTAAAACTCTGGATCAGCATCTAACGGAATTCTAAGTATCAACTGAATCCATCAACACACTAAGAAAACACTATGCCTTTAGGGAACTTTAACCAAATATTTTAACAAAACATTTATAAGTCCATGACCTTGACCTCAGTATTCAAGGGGGTGGGGTGGTACTGCATAAAATTTAAACCATTACCTAACATCTGTGAAAGTACAAAGGAAATCTATCAAAGGGTTAAAAAGATTTAGCCAATAACACCTCGAATTTCAATATAAAATATCTAAGTCTGTGACCTTGACCTCAAGGTCATGTCAAGGGGTTGGGATGGTGCTGAAAATTTTTTTGGACCAATATCTATTACTATATCAAATATAATTCTATCAATCACAGGGTTTAGAAAATATGAGACCTTAAAACCTTAAATGTTAAACTTTAACATAAAAGTCCGTGACCTTGACCTGTGGGTCATGACCGGGGTGGGATTGGTGCTGAATAAAATTTTGGACCAATATCTATCATCATACCAAATATAATTCAAACAATCAAAGGCTTTAGGAACAATATTTAAAACACTTTAACGTACAAATTCTAAGTCTGTGACTTTGACCTATAGATCATAACCAGGGGTGGGGATAGTGCACAATAAAATTTTAGACCAATATCTATCATGATGATAGATATAAATATAATTAAAATCCATGAAAGGGTTCAGAAACTATGAGATCTTGAAACTTTAACGTAAAACTTTAACATTTTTCTATCGCCGCCACCGCCAACGCCAGGGGGTGGGGGTGGGGTAGTAGAATAGCTCTTCCTGAAATTCGTTCAGGCGAACTTGGAAGAAGTTTCATGTAACGTTTCTCTGAATGACCCGTCGGGTAGGGCTACTCCATTAAGTTGTGCTAACACAATCATATATATATATACATGAAATATCCGGATCACACGATATCCAAGGTTATAAAAGAATTATATACACCTATCTCATTCTTTTATAATATCCTTCAACATACTATAAGCATCAAACAAACATAAAGATAAAGAAGTTAAAAAGGGATACATGAAATATACACAAATCTAAAGTTCAACAAATACATTTATATAAAATCAAAATGAAAAAATTCATCAAAGGAACATGTAAGGCAGTATTTATAATGCTTTAGCGTATCAATCTATTATTTTCAAGCCTACATGCAATACAGTTTAAAAAAACTTCATATTTGGCTTCTCTAGATACACTCAATAATCTCTCAAATAGTACGAAAAGGAGGGGTATCAATAATGTGGGTTTTCTGCATCCTACCAATTTTTTCTTTTTGTTAACTGATGGTATACTCCAGTGTGTCTAGTCTAGTTTATTGAACCATATGTAACTTTGGTCAGAAAGCCCTAGTTACTGAGCTATGGGTCCATAGAAGTGGGTGGGGTAATTCAACATGGTTTTAGTCTCTCTTGTAGAAATGTTCTCATTTGGTAGAAGCGTACAATAGACAGACAACGTTTAATTAAATGATTAACAGAACTTCTAAAATGTTTATCCATATCATTTTAATTTGGTTTACTTTGAACATATGATGTCAAAAAAGACTTCCTTTGACATTCAGCAATATTTATGTCCTCTATTTTCAATATTACTTGGCGTCTTTGCTAAATAAACTGACCAGTATTCATCAAACGCATGTCAAGAAAGCACCTTGACCAGGACAATCGGATGATGTGACCAGAATATCACCATAACATAGTTTTCATGGTTGACAGAACACATATACTTGTTTGGAAGATGGTTTCCATTCAAATTTATAACCCAGAAATATAAAACTTCGGTCTAATTAATATCTTAATTGCTAAATTTTGCCCCCCTCCCCATCACCCCATAATTATGACAAGGGGAGACGTATTGGTTTCAATGCGGATTCTGTCGGCGTCTGTATTATCGTTGGCGTGACAGTTTGTACCCACTATATTTCTTGAAGCAACAGGTGGAATTTTACCAAACTTGCATCCGTGGAATTCGATCAGGCTCTTTTGGATACACACTCGGGACAAGCCAATCTGCTGATTAGGTTTTGTTTAATTTGACTCCATTTTCAAGGTCACAGGAGGTCTTAAACTTCAATTTTCTGCGTCGGCGTAGGCGTGACAATTTCATATAAATATGATATCTTTTGAAGCACTGAGTCCAATTCTACAATACTTGCATGGATAAATCATTAGGACAAGCTTAAGAGGTGATCAGATTTCAGTGACATTGACTTTATCAAAGAAGGATTTAATATGTGACACAGACATAGACGCAGACGCTAACGAGATTCGCTGTGAAGCCAATATGTATTCCCTCACCATTAGTGGATGTTGGGCATTATGTAGCCGTTAAAATATGATTTGACCAAAGTTTCGGAATTCTAGGTCATAAAGTTGAATGAAAACCATCTTCCAAGCACGTTTATGTGTTCAATCAACCATGAAAATAGGTAATTGTGAAATTCTGGTTTACCTCATCCGATTGTCCTGGTCACGGTGCTTCCTTGACATGAGTTTGATGATTACTGGTCAGTTTGTTTAGGTATGATGCCAAGAAATATTGAAAATAGAGGACAACATATTAAGAAATGCTGAATGTCAAAGGAAGTCTATTTTTGAAAACATATGTTCCAATTAAAGCCCCCCAAAAATGATATGGAAACACATTTTAGATGTTCTGTTAATCATTTAATCAAACGCTGTCTGTCTATTGTACTCTTCTACCAAAATAAGAATATTTTTACAAGACAGACTAAAACCATGTTGAATTACCCCACCCACTTCTGTGGACCCATAGCTCAGTAACAAGGGCTTTCCGACCAAAGTTACATATAGTTCAATAAACTAGACACACTGGAGTATTATCATCAGTCAAACAAGGGCTTCGCAAGCGGCGCATAATACGCCCTTTTCAATGTCCTATAGGAGTTACAGAATGAGCAAGATTGTTTACAAAAGGATGGACAGGCAGACAAACAGGGGCAACCACTCTATAGTTAACTAGAACTGTCAGCGAATCCGACTATACCCCCGCTTAATTGCTTAAATCAAATGATGTTATTTTCGTAGCAAAACGCATAAAGAGGGAGAGAAATCATTGTTACCATGTATACCAAATATGAATGGTTGCTGTGAAATCTGTTACAAAAAATTACATTATTCAAAGTCAGAAGAGAAAGAAAATTGGAAAAATATAGGAAAAATAAGCAGGAGAAGACTGGTTATCAATCCCACAATACAACAAGTTATCATCAACCTGCATACAAAAATCCCTACTCTAACTTACAGATGCATAGAAATCTTTTGCGAAAAAAATGCATTATTCAAAGTAAAGAGAGAAAGAAAATCGGACAAATACAGGGAATAAAAAGAGGAGAAGTCTGGTTCTCAATCCCACAATACAGTAAGTCATCATTAAAGGTAGGTTCCTGTACTTTGGTTGGGGTGGTCGGGTGGTGCGATGGTGCTGTGTATAACTTCCAGTGCCGAGGCGTCCTACTGATTTGGAACATTGTAGGGCAAGGGCCTACTGTGCTTGCACTAGGTGCGGGTGGGGGTTGTTTGGACATTTTTCTCTCGTCTATCATTTCCCCTCTTTCTCCCTCTCTGGGAGACGGCCCGATATAGACTGAAATACTGTCTCAAAGGGCCGCTAAACCCAAATCAATCAATCAATCAAATCCTGTAATTTGGAATGCACCATAATTATTATGATGATTCACACAAGGTGTTTGAAAGCACTTATAAAAGGGAATGAATAAGTTTCACTAAAAAGTGTAAATCAAAAAAATATTAGAAAAGTTGTTTTGCAAGGGATTTCCTAAATCTGCTTCGCATACCAGTTAGCGCTATTTTTTGGTCGCGCCAAAAATAGATAACGCAGCTGATGTCATGCTGCATTGCATTTTGGGATAGTTCTAACCCATCCACCATGCCAGGACCTCTAGGAGAGCTCACGACAAGGGAAAATTGACCTTTGGAGAATGGCATCAGTAATCGTGCACTTATAGACATAATAAACATAGTTATTTTTAGAACTGGAATTCCAACGAAAGAAAATAAACCAAAAGGGAAAACGACTATTTTCTTCAAGATCTGACGAGTTTCTCAGTAGCAACAAATTCAGAAAAATAAGAGAATTCAATACTGCTCAGAAAAAGACGATATTATTTTGTGGACATAATTGTTATCGCTAGTACAGGAACCTACCTTTAACCTGCATACCAAATATGACTAATCTAGCTTGCATGGTTGTGGAGAAGTCTTTGATGAAAAGTTCATTATTCAAAGTATGGAAAGAAAATACAGAGAAGAATAAGCAGAAAAAGGCTTGTTCTCAATCCAAAGATACAACATATCGTCACCAACCTGCATACCAAATATGACTACTCTAGCTTGCATGGTTGTGGAGAAATCTTTGACGAAAAATTTCATTATTCAAAGTAGGGAAAGAAAGAAAATCTGACAAATACAGGGAAGAATAAGCAGGAGAAGGCTGGTTCTCATTCCCACGATACAACATGTCGTCATCAACCTGCATAACAAATATGACGACTACTCTAGCTTGCATGATTGTGGAGAAATCTTTGACGAAAAATTTCATTATTCAAAGTATGGAAATAAAGAAAATCGGACAAATACAGGGAAGAATAAGCAGGAGAAGGCTGGTTCTCAAACCCACAATACAACATGTTATCATCAACCTGTATGCCAAATATGACCAGTCTAGCTTGTATGGTTGTGAAGAAATCTTTGATGAAAAATTTGATCAAATGGGGACGGAAGGACAGACGGAAGGATGGACAGAGGGACGGACGGATGGACAGATGTAAACCAGTATACCCCCCACTTTTTCAAAGTGGGGGTATAATGACTGCAACATCATCTAAATATTTAACACATGATATACTGTTAGTATTTCAAAAATCAGCTTCCAAGGTAAGTTGAACAAGGGAGATAACCTAAATACACTAGATATACCATTTTTAGTTCTAGTTTTTTCCCTTGACAATATATTGTACAAGAAACACAACTAGAAAATTGTGTCTGTAAGACACTAATGATGCCCCCGTGCAGCGCCTGTCACATGACATGTATATCCATAAAGCACCTACAAAGAATCCATTGAAAACATTACATACCATGTAAAAAATTGCCCAAAATGACTAAGTTAAAAGGGCTGTGATTCTGTCAAAATTAATTCTAGACCTATCGAAATGCCTTGTGCATATCTTCAAATATGTCCACAATATGTATACAAGGTTTGAAAAAGATCCATTGAAAACTGTGGAGCAAGTTGATAACACAAACTCCATACCCTACAATGCAAAATTTCTCTAGAATGACTAAGTTCAAAAGGCCATAAATCGGTCAAAATTAATTCTAGGTCCAACAAAAATCCACATGCACATTTTCAATACATTCACAGCATGTATGCAAGGTTTTAAAAAGATCCATTGAAAACTGTGAGAGGAGTCGATTACACAAGCTCTATACCCTACAATGCAAAAATTTGCCTCAAATGACTAAGTTCAAAAGGCCGTAATTCTGTCAAAATTAATTCTAGGTCCCACAAAAACCCACATGCACATCTTCAATATGTCCCCAACATGTATGCAAAGTTTCAAAAAGATCCATAGAAAACTGTGGGAGGAGTTGATTACACAAACTCCATACTCTACAATGCAAAAATTTGCCTAAAATGACTAAGTTCAAAAGGCCGTAATTCTGTTAAAATTAATTCTAGGTCCAACAAAAATCCACATGCACATCTTTAATATGTCCCCAACATGTATGCAAAGTTTAAAAAAGATCCATAAAAAATTGTGGGAGGAGTTCATTACACAAACTCTATACCCTACAATGCAAAAATTTGCCTAAAATGACTAAGTTCAAAAGGCTGTAATTCTGTCAAAATTAATTCTAGATCCAACTATAATCCACATGCACATCTTCAATATGTCCCAAACATGTATGCAAAGTTTGAAAAAGATCCATTGAAAACTGTGGGAGGAGTTGATTACACAAACTCTATACCATAAAGCGTGACGAACAGACAGACAGACAGACAGGGGCAAATCTTAATGCCCCCTGACTATCGTCACGGGGGCATAAAAATAGCCTATAAGAACTAATGAAAGGGATTAACTCTAAAGCGAAGAAAGGGAGAGCAGCCTTTTTTGTACGCGACACATCGTTAGGACTTCATTCAACATTGCTATGAAGGTTTATAAAGATATCCCAAACGGTTATCTAGTTATGGCGCGTACAAGACTTACAGGGAAAAAATTAATCAAAGGGGCATAACTTCAAAAGTAAGAAAGGGCGAACAACCATTCTTGTAGGCGACACGTTCCCCCACCCTGATACATATGCCTACCAAATTTCATGAAGATATCCTAAATGGTTACTGAGTTATGGCGTGTACTAGAATGTTTACGGACGGACGGACAGCGCCACAACATAATACGTCCGTTTTTTCAAAACGGGCGTATAAAAAAAAAACTTTGGTAGGATGCAGAAAACCCACCTTATTGATACCCCTCCTTTGTACTGAAACTGTAAGAGCTTCTTAACAAATCTTCGCAGAATATAAAACCACGTTTGTAATTATTTAAACAGCCTTGCAGGCAAAACAAAGTATTCTTCGGCTTTTGTAATACTTATAACTGAGCAACAATAAATATAATAATAATGATCAAAGGCCAAACGGCCCCCGTCGTATGGAAATATCAGTAACAGGGAAATCTGATTTTGAAAGGAGTCATGGCTACATGTCAAGTGATGATCAAAGAATATAATTCTGAAAAAAAAATTTGATCGTATGATAAACTTACTGGTCATTGTCTATCTTTTTATTTTAAAATCAGTAGTTAAATTCAATTTCTCGAAATTCAATTTCTCGAAAGTTTCATATATGTGGGTTTAATTTGATTGGGGAATTCGTACCATAAGATACAAGACGAAGCGTGACCATGATGACATTATGATTACTTCCAAGGATGAGAACAATTAATTGAACATCTCATGAACATAACTTAAATAACTTGAAAATGACAAATCTCTCATAAAAGGTCAATGTGACCTAGTTTTGCGTGAGCCAATAAAAATTCGAGATGTTCATATAGTCATGAAGCTTAATGGTTTCAGGGGCCATCAAAGTAGAGATAGTCATCTATACAGGCAGAGGACTAGACAATTAAATGGACAAATGGATGGACAAATAGAAGAATGCTCTAACACCAAATGGCGACTATGTCTTTGCTGACCGCAAGCGATCTAGATAATTTAATAAGCACATAATATCCTTATAATTATATCCTAACTTTTATCCTTGACTGGCGTCATGGACATAACATCTATGTCTAACAGTAACAGGATAAATCTTATCAAAAGCCCCTGGGGTTTTGCATTCTTCAGCTTCAAGAGCAACAAGTCAGCTACTCGCAAAAATGCTTCCAAAACGTCTTTAACCATAATTAAAATAGCTGTCAAATGAATGAAAATATCAGTTGAGGTGAAATTACAGCTGTATTAACTCTACGATACCTGGAAATTTTATGGTTTTGGCAAGTCAACATGACATTATCTTCGGAAAAAGAGATAGTGGGCGTTTATTAGCGCAAGTGCGTTTACTAGGATGAATACGGTATATTCACTTAAAGTTTCAGAACAGTAAGAATATATATTTTTAGACAGGGGACACAATCAAGGATGTATATAACTGCTACTATACCAAAATACATGTGTAGCTGACTTTTCAAGCCACATGCAGAACTATCATATAGAACAGGCACTCAGTAAAAGTGATTTATCATGAGCTTAATCGCATGATGTTTGAAAATATGTACATTTCATGTAGGAAATTGGTAATACTTCTGAATGCAGTTTATAGAAGATTTAATATCAGACTGTATACATGGTGTAAACATATTTTCGAACTCTCTGACTAATTATAGAGCTAGCAGCTAACAACTATCATTTCAAAGAAAGACAGTTTATTTATGAAGCAAAACTTTTAACGATATAAAAGATGCATAAACTTATAGAGGTGGCAAATGTAAGTATCAGCTTGTATGGTACACATTGAATAAAATGATACACATGGATACACCAACTGGCACAAACAGTTCGTCACCTCAGTGCAAAAAGTCAATAACACCAATTAAAATATAGAAGCACTTATTGTCTTTTTGTACCAAGTTGACGATGCTAACCAAAACACTTCAAAATATAGAGATTTAAAACAAAACAATGCGCTGCTAAATTCTGTCTTGCTGACAGACTGGGTTATTGGTTCAAACAACAAATACACATACAAGAGCTGTCGCCTGACAGCATAGCTTGCCTGAACTGGTGCTTGCCCATCTCAAAGGCATTTGTCGGTATGGCTTGTACTACATAAAACTTCATGCAAGTATGTCCAAGTATTGCCAACGTATTTATAAAATCAATGACCTTGGCTTAAGAGTCACCAAGTGGGGAGGTATTTTGTGAAAACTCAAGCCCATATCTAACATCAGTTTAAGTATAAATTAAAACCATCCCAAGCACTATGGAACAGTATGCTACCAGAATACTTTAACAAAACCCCAAATTCTAAGTCCACGACCTTGACCTCTCGGTCACTGAGTGGGGTGGGGTGGTACTGTGTAGAACTTTGAATCAATATCTAACTACAGAGCAAATATCAAAAGAATCCAATCATGAGAAAAGCAGATATATTTAATTAAAAAGTTTAAAGTGAGTGTGACCTAGTTTCTGACCCCAACGCCCCACCGAGGGTCTGACCCTGGGATAAAGTGTTATGTAATGAAAGGTTACCCTATGATATTATTATGTTCCAAATATGAAAGGCTTCCTTTCAGTGGTTGCTGAGATATGAATGTTTGAAAATATTTGTCGCAAAACTTTAAAGTGAGTGTGACCTAAGTTTTGACCCCTAAGCCCCACCCCACGGTCCGACCCTGAGGTATAGTGTTATTTAATGAAAGGTTATGCTATGATATGATTTTGTTTCAAATATGGAAGAGTTCTTTCCTGTGGTTGCTGAGATATGACTGTTTAAAAAACTTTGTAGTAAAACTTTAAAGTGAGAGTGACCTATATTTTGACCCCTATGCCCCATCCCAAGACCTCACCCAGGGGTATGGTGTTACAGAATAATAGTATATGCTATGATATGATTATATTCCGAATACCAAAAGGTTCTGGCCAGTGGTTGCTGGGATTTGAAACTTTAAAAAAACTTTAACGTAAAACTTTAAAGTGACTGTGACCTATATTTTGACCCCTATGCTCCACCCCTAGACCTCACCCAGGTATATGGTGTGACAGAATAGAAGGAGATACTATAATATGATTATAATACAAATATCAAAAGGGTCTGGCCAGTGGTTGTTGAGATTTGAAACTTTAAAAAAACTTTAATGTAAAACTTTAAAGTGACTGTGACCTATATTTTGACCCCTAAGCCCAACCCTAAGACCTTACCAAGAGGTATGGTGTTACAGACTAGAAGGATATGCTATAATATGATTATATTCCAAATATCAAAAGGTTCTGGCCAGTGGTTGTTGAGATCTGAGACTTTAAAAAAAACTTTAACGTAAAACTTTAAAGTGACTGTGACCTATATTTTGACCCCTAAGCCCCTCTCCCAGACCTCATCCAGGGGTATGGCGTTATAGAATAGAAAGATATGCTATGATATGATTATTATCCAAATATCAAAAGGTCTGGCCAGTGGTTGTTGAGATCTGAAACTTTAAAAAAACTTTAACGTAAAACTTTAAAGTGTGACGCCGACGCCGACGCCGAAGTCAGAGTGACAACAATAGCTCCCTGTACTTTCGTACAGGCGAGCTAATAACACTAACACACCAAGGACGGGTCACCATAAGGCCCATTTCGTGGCTAGAATAGATTTCCTTCAAACTTTGTATGTGATAAGTACTATGTATTGGCACTTGACTGACGAAATATTAGATTGCACAGAAATCAGTTAAGCTTGATATGCATGATATAAGTGGTTGGGGTAATTTCACATGATTCTTAGCTCTATCTCTAAAATGCTGTATCTTTTATAGGAAAATGTAGCCAAATATCAATTATTATAGAATGATAGCGATCCATGTATACCAGTTAGTATTTAGTGAAGTTTTTAATGATGTTGTATACTCACTTACAAGTCATACCTAAATTTTGGCCATTTTCGGTCTCCAACTTTACGAAAAAACACATTTTTTTTACATTTTCAAAGCAATTAAGAAGATATCTTAACATTATAAAGTGGATATAACGGTCAGTATGAAATCATGAGGATTTATATGTACACTCAGTTGTTTTAGAGTTGTCTGCCCATGAATATCCCAAAAATTTTATTTCTGTCAAGAAAAGCGTTTTTTGAAGGCCTACCGCATAACACGAATAGGTTTGCACAAACTTTGTGCATTATACGTATTTTGTGTTTACAGTTAATTGTTGATATA
Source organism: Ctena decussata (assembly GCA_963989385.1). NCBI lineage: Eukaryota > Metazoa > Mollusca > Bivalvia > Lucinida > Lucinidae > Ctena > Ctena decussata. The sequence goes on along the minus strand of OZ022504.1, from coordinate 37,407,753 downwards.
GTAAACAGACCAGTAATGAGTTACCTGCAGTAAGCAAGCTACAGGTGGGTGGGGTAATATCACTTGATTATTGCCTATATTTCAAAGATGTACATTCTTATCAGAATTTTTTTGTAGCCAAACATTAATAATCATGGAATGGTACAGATATATATGTAAATGTACCAAATAGCAGATGCAGAAGCTTTTTCTGATTCGCTTCTAAATGATGTATTGATACTCGTTTATAAGTGATATCAAATTTTTTGTTATTATATTTTCTTCTTTTTCTCTTACTTTACTGAAAATCAGGTTAGTAATTTTAGTTTAGCATAATTATTTTACGTGTTCAAAGGGATTAAAATGGACACTATAATTTCATGAGGCATCTTTTATAGGCTTAGTAGTTATCAAGTTATCTGCCTCTGAATCTAGAAAATGTTACTTTTCCAAGCTGTTTATGATCAATTATCCTATGTAGTTAGTAAATATGTTCTGAGCCGTTCTTTTCTTCACACGCAAGAAATACTCCAAAGAAATGAATGTAGCTTTGGCATTACGACATGCTTCTGATTTTGAACTGCAACAAAAAAGATCTAATTTTTGTAAAGTCCTCAAAGAATAAGAAAATAAAATATTCGAACTTTAGTATCACTTATAATTATGTTAGTATAAAGACATCATTTAGATCACTAAGCACTAAGACTGTCGTGTGATATGAACTGTTTGGAATTTGTTTTCAATATGAACTCACCGATCTTTTGTAGATATACGTAACAGTGCCAAAATGGTTAGCAACGCAACCAGGCCTCGTAGTTTGGAGAGAAAGGACTTTAACATATTCAACCCAAGACACCTTACTACTTAATGATCTTGACCTCTAAAATTCATACGGCTTAGCATCGACTGCATTTCCATATCACAGGGTTCGATAGCAACAAAACAAAATTCATTTTTCAGGTTTTCCAATTAAAAAGCATTAGGGACAAAATTTGACCTTGCCGTAAAAGAGATCAATGTCACCTCAGGGTCCTAATTTATATACTATTTGTAGTACTTGAGTCCCAGATGCTACATACCAAGCTTCAAAGCAATCTGCCCATTGGTTCTGGATAAGAAAATTTCGAAGGTTTTTACCATCGCGGCCTTCTTGTTCATGTGACCCAGACCATTCGACTATATGATCTTTCTTTCTCTCATCCAATACAGACTTCATATAAAATATAAATGCAATTAGCCAACTGGGTTCTGAGAGAATGGACTTTAAATAGTTCAACCCAAGTGACTTTTGGCCAAGGTGACTAAATGACCTTGACCTCTTGCATTCATGGGGGTTAAAGACAACTGCATTTCCATATCACAGAGTCTAATAGCAACATAAAAATGCACTTTTTCAGTTTTTCCTATCCAAAAGTATAAAATTTGAATTACTAGAGTCCCAAATGCTACATACCAAATTTCAAGGCAATCGCTCAGTGGCTCAGAAGAAAAAGATTTTTTTACGTTTATTATTATATATGAGCATGGCAGTCATCTTGGTCAAGTAATCTAGACTAAATTTGTAAACTTTCTTTCCCCCTTTGCCTGAAGGCTGCATCTGAAATTAAAATGAAACTGGTCCAGTTGTTTCAGAGAAGTCCTTTGAAAATCTTGGCAGATGAATGACGTGTGACCTTTGGTCAAGGTCACTAAAAAACCTTGACCTCTACAATTCATAGGGGTTGTAGCTGATTGTATTTCCATATCATAGAGCAAAGTAGAGACAGTGAAACATGCACTTTTTCAGCTTTTCCCATTTAAAAGCTTAAGGGACCAGATTTGACCTTGGCATTTTATAGGTCGATGTCAACCCAGTCATCTTTTATATAAACTTTGTAGTACTACAGGCAAAAAATGCAAAATACCAAGTTTTAAGTCAATCTGCCCACTGATTCTGGAGAAGATTTTAAGTGTTTTGACAATATATGTGCATGGCGGCTATCTTGGTCATGTGATCTAGACCAAACGTACAAATTGTCTTTCCCCGTTTGCCTGAAGGCTGCATATGGAAATTATATGAAATAGGCCAAGTAGTTTCAGAAGAGAAGTCGTTTGAAAATGTTGACTGACGAGTGACCTTTTGCCAACTCACCAAATGGCATTGGCCTCTAGAATTCATATGGGGTGAATTTTGTTGCTTTTGCATATCGCTTTGCACAAAAAGAACAAAAAATGCACTTTTTCAGCTTTTTCTGTTCAAACGCCTATGGGACCAATTTTGACCTTGCCGTAAAAAGGCAAGATCAACCTAGGGTCATCTAAATATTAACTTTGTAGTTCTAGAGTCCCAGATGCTACCTACCATGTTTCAAGTCAATTGCCCCAGTGCTCCTGGAGCAGAAGAGTTTCAAGGTTTTTACCATATATGCATTTTTCATGGCGACCATCATGGTATGTGAATTAGACCAAATGCATGTGAATTTTAAATGAAACTGGCCCAGTTGTTTCAGAGAAAAGTTGTTTGAAGATGTTGGACGGACGGATGTTGGACGTACAGCTGTGGGACGATGGACACCGAAGACTTCCACCCTATAAGCTTCCCCAGAGACTCTGACTCAGGGGAGTTAAAAACTTCTGCATCCGCTATTTGATACATGTACATATGTATCTGTACCATTCCATGATAATTGATGTTTGGCTACAATGTCTGAAATAAACGTACAACATCTTAGAAGTAGAGGCAATAATCATGTGATATTTCCCCTCCCATCTCATTACTAGTCAGTTTACTTTATTAACAAATAACTGTCAACACAAAGTATTTATAATGCATGAAGTAGGGGGTTCAGGTGCTTTTTAAAAATGCAAATATGCTTATTTTTACCTATTTTATGAGAAAGTATATTCGATTTCCTCTAAAATGATATGTACATTATAAGGATAGGGTGCATGGATCTAAAGTTATGACATGTTTTCGACAAGCCATCGCGACCAATTTTGTAATCATGCTCCAATGTATTCAGTATACGGGCTGATGGCACCGATTTTCTCATTCATTAAACTTTAATTGGGGCAAGGATTTAAGTCTTCTAATGTAAGTCTTATTCATACACACACTGTATGATGCAGTAATATGAGCCGCACCTTCAGCAAATATTTTTGAGTGGTTCACTCTTTTCCATGGTAACTAGGCTGCCATTTTCTGGTTCAAAATGGCAGCAAAATCAGAGTTTTATATGAAGAGGATAATGACAAAACGATATAATATGATAAAGGACGCTCATAAATGATACAATACATGAAGCAATTATAAAAGCTGCACAATTTGCTAGCATTTTTTATTTGTGAGTTTGTTTCCATGGTAATATGGCGGCCATTTTCTTGTTCAAAATGGCCGCTAACACAGAGTTTCCATGATAAAAATACATCAAACGCAAAATAAAAAAGATTAGAAACAGTCACAAATCCTAAATGTAGTTTAACACAATTAAGTTATACAAGTTTTACAATTTGCAAGCATTATTTAGTGGTTCAGCTGTTTCCATGGTAACCAGGATGCCATTTACTTGTCCAAAATGGCCACGAAAACAGTGTTTGCAGGCCAAACTGAAAAAAGATAATATTACGAGAAAAGACGATAAAGCAAATTCACAAATGGTCAAGTGTGAGCCTCAATACTTAGTTAAGGCTGGAACATTTGCTCGCATTTTAAGTGGTTCACTTGTTTCCAAGGTAACTTAGTGGTTTTTTTGTTGGTCAAAATTTCTGTAAAATCTGCGTTTCTATCAAAAAAAAAAAAGAAAAGAAAGAAGGTAAAGCCCGAAATGCACTTCTTGCTTGCCACTTCTCGCAACAGATACAAGTCACTATCTCATTCATGAAATGAATACATCTGTAAGATCTGCTTATATTGCAAAATATGCGCATCTGGTTAGTAAATGTAATGTATTCTTGTAAAATAAATAGCTCATCCAACTCTCTATGTGTTGTCATACATGAGTAAAGAACATATGTTCTTTGATCATTCGGGGCCGTAATAAATAGCAAATTACATTTAGTATCAGTCTCCCCGTACTTGGTTGATTGGTTGGTAATATGGGGTCTAACAACTCTTTGAAACAGTATTTCATTTTGTATCGAGCTGTCTCCCAGACAGAGAGAGAAAGAAGAGATATGATAGGCGAGAGAAAAAATACCCAAATAACCCCACCTGCAACTTCTGCAAGCACAGTAAACCCTTACCCTTCTATTATCCATATTCTTTAGTAGGACGCCTCGGCACTGAAATTTACCAAGCACCATCGCCCGACCGCAACCATGACTGAATCCCCCTCCTCCCCGCAACCACCGTTCTTAGAAACGTATCCCCAGGTTTACTATAACAATGCTGATTATATTTTTCCCATTTCTTTAGGGTGGTCATTTGACAGTTAGAAAACAGTAAAATTGAAGTCGGTTCAGTGCAACTAATGATAAGTGCAGTGTGGCAGCCATATTAAAAGTGACCCCATACTTCACTACAGTGAAGATTACATAATTGAATCATTGGGCTCATTCTGAGTCAGTTCAAAAATAGTTCCACCGATGCCGGGGTGCTAGGGGGAACATTGGCAGTGTTGCAACAGTAAATTACTGCACTTCAACTGACTCAATGAAACCAAGTCTCTTGTACCCGTTTCTTTAATGTCTTCCTTGCTTTCAGAAGAGCTTTCAAAATTACATAATTGAATCATTGGGCTCATTCTGAGTCAGTTCGAAAATAGTTCCACCGATGCCGGGGTGCTAGGGGGGGGGGGGACATTGGCAGTGTTGCAACAGTAAATTACTGCACTTCAACTAACTCAATGAAACCAAGTCTCTTGTACCCGTTTCTTTAATGTCTTCCTTGCTTCCAGAAGAGCTTTCAAAATCTATTCTTACTAAAGAAGACCTGATACAAATCCTTGAAACATTTTCACTGACCATAGAATGTTCCTTTCATGGCTTACTTTTGGCTGACCAGTGGACAATGTTTGTCAGCTGATCAGTAACTAAAAGACCCTTTCTTTTTATAATCTTTTATGGTTAGTTATCGCTGCAAGCTTCTTACTAAAGATTAATTATTGTGAATGACCCTGATATAATTGAAACAAATAAAACATCGTTAAGTATCACTTAAAACCGTTCGGGTACATGTACTATAAATTGGCAAATGAAATGATCTTCTTTCAATAAACGGTAAAAATACAGTGGACAGGCCTGGCGCGCTTTTTCATAATATTGCATAGTTCGACGGGGAACCAGGAAAGGAACTAGTACTTTGTGGAGCTATTTTCCCTTTTTCTATTTTAGCTTTTTTGAGATTTATAGACACTGAAAAAGTTAAATATGGAAATCCGCATCTGTAGCAGTAAATTTGGATATCCAAACACCTTGTTCCCCTTACTCTTTGCAACAGTTATGTGACTCAGTATATGCTCATAAACCGACATTCTCATTTATCACCAAACGTTAAGGTTGATTTAGACGTTCTATCACTGTGAGTAGAAAGTAATATGGAGACTTTAAGGTGCATAGTCCAACATCAGCAGCGGCAGTAGCAGACTAGTGCGATAACAGAAATTGATGGTACCAAAATATACATCATGTCTTATAATAAATATACAAATTTAAATAACAACTTCATTCAGGACGGACAAAGGAAGAAAAAAATCCAAGTTGATGTTCATCTTGGCTTTGCACTGTTTGACCATCACAAAGGCACTATTATTTGGGCAGTCTTTCATATTTCTGTGGTGTTTTACAGTATGGGAGAGGGAGGCGAAATAGATGAAATGACGCATTTTACGACCTACTCAAGAGCATTCAGTCATATGAGGACGACAAGAGAAAAGTGACAAGATGTGTGGAATGGAACCCTATTTACGGCTGAAAAGAGTTTGCCTACAGCGAGAATGAAACCGCTAGCTCAGTGCTAAATCCACTGAGCTACGAGTACTTCTTAAATGTAAGCTTATCTTTAATTGTCGACTGCGATACTTTTGATAAATTTGGAATAAAATATTTTGAATTGTGATAGAAGACGATATCAGAATATGAATTTTATGATAATTGAATTTATGTTTATATGTATGTGTAAACGTAATTTTCATGCGGGGAAAATGCCAAATAATTCTGATTAATGCCGACCAAAGCTGATTTACGGTAAATAATAAATTTTACAGGTACTTTCACTTTCGCTTTCCTTTGCTTTGTACTTAAAAATGTATGGAAGATAGCAAAACACAATAATTTAGATCAAAACTGACTCCATTTAATTTGCTAAACACATTAAACATCGACTGCATAACCATAGTTTCGGGGGAGCCCTCGATCAAGTGATGGAAAATCCCGACGTCAAATTTACCGAAACGTCGGGTGTGGAAACGTCATTAATATCGCCGATACCATCTCTCCAAACAATGATTTCCATGGCATATAAAATAGCTCATGGCATAGAAGTGGAAAGGGTTCTGTGGATTATAGGTCAGAGAATTCAAATTTGAGTGCCTAGGTTTTGCAAAACAGTTATTTAAAATTCGGCTTATTTCTGTCAAATTGCTCTAATTTTCTTGTTAACAATCGGATTTTACCTAGACAATCAACCTCGTAAAGGTCACTATCTCAGAATTTATCTGATTGGTCAGTCCGACTAATCACGCTTACACGTTGCCGCGGAAACCGTTTAAAGGCACCCCAATACGCTGTAAACAATCGGAAAAATGCGGCCACGTCATAATGACGTTAAAGGAAAATCGACGGTGGTCAGTGGCTATTACACGTTATTTTACGTGTAAAATAGAATTTTTGGCACTGAAAATGCCCTATAATTAAAAAAGTAGGCTGTTTTCATTAGTCTTCATAAAAATAATGACAAAATTCATTTTAATTATAGCAATACAACGTGATAAAAATGGTGTATGTTTAGTGCGCAACTAGTAAACTACGCGATGACGTAACGTCATCTAAACCCCCTACATAAAGTGTGGTGGAAATCTATCGGTGTCATGGGGTGGGCCTTCAAGAAACTTTTTTCTTAAAAAAAAAACATAACTTTTTTCCATATTCAGGGGCAGATAACTCTAAAACAACAGAGTGTATATATGATTAATAATGATTCCTCAAGATTTTAAAATGTTCATTATATCCACTTTGTAATTATATGATTTCTTTTTATTTGCTCTGAAATGAAAAAAAATGTGTTTTTTTTTCCTAAAGTTGGAAACGAAAAAAAAATAATGGCCAAAATTTAGGCATGACTTGTGAGTATACAACATCATTAAGGTGTATTTCCGAAAAACTTCCGGTAACTACTGACTGGTATATATGTATCTTTATCATTCTGTAATAATTGATATTTGGCTACGGTTTCCTATAAAATGATGCAGCATTTTAGAGATAGAGGTAAGAATCATATAAAATTACCCCACCCACTTATATCATGCATATCAAGCTCAACTGATTTCTATGCAATCTAATATTTCGTCAATCAAGAGCCAATACATAGTACTTATAACAGACAAAGTTTGAAGGAAATCTATTCTAGCCATGAAATGGACCTTATGGAGACCCGTCCTTTGATTTATGAATTTAATATAGTCTAAGATCTCTCTACTGGTTTTGTATCCTCTGTCTCAGTAAGACTAATAACACAAACTGCTAACATAAGTAATGGTTCGTCTCATGAGGATTTAAAATTTGTATTGATTAGAAAGGTGAGAATCAAGAATAGTGTAGACTTCTGCAATAAAACTCTCATTTTTTAAGGCTTTGCAATTAAGCTACCTCAAATGGCACTTCCGTTCTTTGTCAAACTTGTTATACAAGCATAGTGATAGTAATAGTATAGTAAGCATGTAATACCACGGTAATGTAGAATATACAATTAAAAATCTGAAAAAAACTTTTAAAAGCTTTATATAAGACTATATAAGACATAACGTTTGCGACTTTCATCAGTTTGATTAACCTAGTAAGAAAATGTACCAGGGCATTCTGATAGTAATAGCGACCACATTTCTTACAACCTTTGTTTGTTACAGCCAAACCTTCACATTTAATATTTTGTTTGCAAAATGTAATAATCCCGTTTCAGCTTCTAAAAAATTCCAATATATGCAGTTAGGTTAGTCTTGAAATTATAATAAAGCAATTTAGCAAGGTTTACACTTGTACACAATTTTACAGAGGAACACGAAGCTATTTGATAATACCACTTGCAAGAAAATTAAGTACATGCATCTCAAATTATTGAAGTTTTCCCCCAAACAGTATATTTTTAAAAGAGATCATTTAATTGCTATAAAAGAATGTCTATCTTTAATCCAATAAATGAATGGTTTACGTCAGAAACACTGCCTTCTTGGGTGACCCTTTCATGTACGCAATAATTCTCAGTACATGAGATAACTCTCAAAGAAATGTAGAGTCTCGCATTTAAATTTCTGAAATATCACTCTGTATTATGCCATATATTTCCCACATGTTATTGATTAAAGTTGGAACCTTATGATAAGATAAGATAAATTTTATTCAAAAGCAATAGGCCATATTGGCCCTTGTGCACTATCTGTTTACAATTGTAAACAGTTACAGCATAAACTAATTGACAGACAGCATAGTAAAATTTTACAAATATCATCTCCACAACAGAATGATAACTATATCCTGCATAATATATTCAAAATAGTGTAATTAAACTGTAATAAGATGTATTATCTACCGTATATATTAATTATAAGCGGAGAGAGAGCACGCACCAAAATATGACAGAATATAACATATTACATGCTAAACAATATCATCATTTCACATGTATACACTTTTCACTGTACTTCAAACTGCCAGAAGACTGGTGGAGCAGGAGCATGATTTCCCATCATCATGTCCCTGCCACCCTGTTCCGTATGACACCCTAAGACCCAACCGAAACATGTTTCGCATATAACATCTCAAAAATACAAGCGAAATTCTGTTTTAAGATGACAATATAGCGTGAGAAATATATTATATAGTTTGGCTATACATGATACTGTTCCTCTCATTTAAAGCATCATAAGTAAATATAGCTAGACTTCTTAAATCTTTCACGTTTTCTGATGAGACTAATTGTATTAACTTAAACATACTAGGTCGGTTTATGTAATATTTATCAATGTAAGATTTTCTGAGATTAAGGTAAGCGGGACATTCGAAAAGAAAATGATATTCCTCTTCTAACGTTTTACACAATTTACACTTGCGTTTTTCATACTGGATTCGCACTGGTCTAACCCATCTCCCCATTTCAACCTCCAACCGATGTGATGATAAACGAAGTCTTCATAATGCAATTCTAATTTTTTTTATAGTTACAATATCTAGGTAGGACTGAAAACCAAAGTGAGATATGTTTTTGTAAAAGATAGCCCTCGTTGATTTGTTTATTTCTGTATTCCATTTCTGTAAAAAATTATCATGTAATCTTTGCTTAGCTAATGACAGAAAAATATTTGGATTACCTACGTTCTGTTGGAGCCAAACTTCATAAAATCCTAAATTTGCAATCAGATTCCTAACTAGAAGTGCCCAATTCGTTATTCTATCATTCCCTTCAAAATCTGAAAGCATTGTTACGTATATGCGTTTAATATATTTATTTTCTTCCGAATTTACTATTTTAAGCCAATATTTTATTATCATATAATATCTTTGCGTTTGATAATTAAGCCATCCCAACTCTCCATATATGAAATTATTCTGGGTTCTCTTTTTGACACCTAAAAGACTCTTGCAAAATTGAAGATGTACTCTTTCTATCTGATTAGCCTTACAAAAAACCCACACTTCTGCCCCATAATTTAAGGTTGGAGAAATCAGTTTGTCAAACAGGTCTAAAGAATGATTTGGTTTGAAATCATCAAAATTATACAAGTAACTATTCAGCTTAAATATCGCTTTTTGGGCCTGTCCTGCAAGTGTGTTTTGGGCATAAGAGAAAGACCTCCCGCTACTAAAAACTATTCCTAAATATGAGAATGTTTTAACAATTTCTACTTCGACGTTTTTGTAGTAAAACTTTAAATTCCGTTGTAAAATACCGCCTTTACGAAAAACTACTATTTTAGTTTTATCTGTATTAACCGTTAGTTTCCATCTATCACAGTAATTACTTAGTAAATTCAAACCTTCTTGTAAACCCTCTGCAGTCTCTGAGAATAAAGTAATATCATCTGCATATAGTAATAAAAACAAGTGTACAGGTGTAAATGTATTCTATTTAGGCAGTACCTTGTATAAAACAAGTGCTTCGCAAGCGGCGCATAATACGCCCGTTTTAATGTTATAAAGGAGCTACAGAATGAACAAGATTGTCTACAAAAGGATAGACAGGCAGGCAAACAGGGGCAACCACTCTATAATTAATTGCGGCAACATTTTTTAAATATCTAACTAGATATACCATTCTTGTTCTAATACATTCCCTTTACAATTTACACATCAACATAAAGTTGTGTTAAAATATTTTAGACGGTTCAGGAGTCACAGAGTAAACGGGAAATTTATGCAAAGGCAAATAATTCAGTAAGTAAGCCAGAGGTGAGGTTCTTGCTCAGGATACACTGCCCCATTATTATACACATTTCTACAAAGTTTCATTCTAATATTTCAAAAGGTTAAGGAAATATGGAGAGAATGGAAATGCCTATAAATACTAATCAAAGGGAGGTTACTCCAAAACTAAGTAAGGGGGAGCAACCATTCTTATATGCGACACACCATCTTTTGATCATGTAGATTGCTATGAAGTTTCATTAGAATATTCCAAATAGTTGCCGAGTTAAGGTATGCACAAGATAAGAATACACAACAATAGCATAAAAGAACTAATAAAAGGGGCAACCAATGTTGAACGCGACAAATCGTTGGGACTTCATACACACTGCTTATGTTTCATGAAGATATCCCGAACATTTATCTAGTTATGGCGCGCACAAGACCTGCAAGGGAAAAAACATTCGAAGGGGCATAACTTGGAAACTAATGACAGGGGAGCAACCATTCTTGTACGAGACACGGTCCCCCTACCTAATACATATGCCTACAAAATATCATGAAGATATCCAAAATGGTTACTGAGTTATGACGCGCAAAAGAATGTTTACGGACGGATGGACGGACATCTTCGAGACATAATACGTCTTTTTTTTCAAAATGGGCGTATAAAAAACGATTTTTCAGTAGGTTAACTTGCCTGGGACAAAGTTAAAGAGAGGGAGTTTCAGCACTCAAGGGCAAGTAAGTCTAAGACAAATTGTACAATATAGCCGAATGTCGAACTCGTCCAAGGGTTTATGCCTGTCCTTAGGGTCCTAGTTATAAGCAAATTTGATCAAGTTCCAATAAAATATAAAGTTGCTATCCCCGGTAAAACATTTTCCCCATTGTAAGACTATGGGAAACATTTCAGCCGCGACACGAGAAAACCAACAATGTGGTTGTGCTCCCACTGCCGACTCTGGTAGATTCTGAGAAATCTAAAATTTGAGGTCGATGAAGACTATTATTCTAGTTCATCGTCTTTTATATTATTTCGATCATTTTGAAACTAATCAGTCTTTGAATCGACTGCCCAATTAAATTAAGAAATTACAGTATGCTTTTTTCTGGTTTCGTCACCAGATATTGTCAGGGTCACTGACGAGGCTTTATTAGCCGAAACTACGTAGTCTGACCCATGTTCCTACTTCTGTATGTATTCTCTGCTCTTGAAGGAACTTTTTAAGATTTTAATTTTACCTCACTGCAGCTGGTGTTGTGCCGTGTGGAGGCCGTAAAAAGTCTCCCCGTACATCATCCATAGTGCAGATTATATTTGATTTACATCCTTTGAGATCAGAGGATAGATTCTGAAAAATCTAAAATTTGAGGTCGATGAAGACTATTATTCTAGTTCATCGTCTTTTATATTATTTCGATCATTTTGAAACTAATCAGTCTTTGAATCGACTGCCCAATTAAATTAAGAAATTACAGTATGCTTTTTTCTGGTTTCGTCACCAGATATTGTCAGGGTCACTGACGAGGCTTTATTAGCCGAAACTACGTAGTCTGGCCCATGTTCCTACTTCTGTATGTATTCTCTGCTCTTGAAGGAACTTTTTAAGATTTTAATTTAATCTGATCAGCCTGAGCATCTGCCCAGTCTGACTAGACTCTTTGCTAAGCGCTTAAAGGGTAGCTAAGAGTATAAGCTACCTCTTTGGGGACAGTGAAGGCTCTGATCAGACTGGGCGGATGCCCAGGCTGATCTGAGTCTGCGCTGGGCGCACAACCACATTGTTGGTTTTCTCGTGTCGCGGCTCATTTTATGTCTTCAAGTGCAAGTAACTCCAAAGCGACTATTCCGATCTAACACAAAATTTAAACTCACCCGAGATTTTTTTCCTTTCCTGGATATATACAAGTTTCATAAAGTTGCAATTAAAAATAAATGAGCTGTGCCTCGGACAAGGTCAAATATTTTTAGCACTGAATGGCTGGTTCCGCCAATGTTAAGAATGTAATGGTGTGACTGAAGTCTACATACATCTTGATTCCTATATAAACCTAACATTCTATGCTAAGCTCTTCAATATATAATATTATATGTCTTACATCATGACTCAAAATTGTTAACCAAAAATGTAGGGCAAGTAAGTATTTTCATCAATTATTTGATTTTAAGGTCAATATGGTCTGACATAAAAAGTAGGCTTGTTAGGATGTCTGGAAGCTAGCCAGTTATATAGCAGATTGTAGCAAAAGTTCCGGTTCTAACACAATGTTGAGTATTCTCCAATGTTAAGTAAAGTAAAGATACCATTTTCGTAACTACTGGAAAAACAATCTGTACAGGAAAAACCAATTTGAAGATGCTTAGACAGAGATTTTCTCAAGCTGATTTCTGAAAAACAAAAGAAAAAGAATCTCTGACATAAAAAATATTAATAGATATCTCCATGAAATCAACATCACCGTGACTGCGCGCTAAATATTTATCCTTCCTACTTCACAAAATAAATGCTAATATAGTTTGAGCTGAAACTACACGTTTAAGGATGTCCTTACAAAATTTAATGTTTGCTGCGCACCTGCTAACTTTTTTCTCTGACGAAAAAGGAGCTATCTGTCATAAAGCACCTTTTGTCATACTCTTTTAAAATGGAAATCGCTGTATGGTAAAAGGTGCAATGTGCCAAAGAGAAGAAAATACTCTTACCTATGAGCTTTATTTATATCATTTACAAGTAAATAAACAGCTATACAACAGTTTCAGATTTGACTGCAGTGGTACATTAAAATCATAAAAAACTTGATTTTGCATAGAGTGTGAAACTTTTAAATACGATTTTCCCAAAAGTATGAACAAGAGGTCTATGATGAACCTTAATCGCTCACCTGAGTTATGATGAAATAACATGAAAGATCATCTATTTGATGATGGTTCAACTGGAGCAGTTTTGCACTTTCTAATCTGTATTCTGACAAAGTTTCATAAAAATTGGGTCAAAACTGTGCCCTCTAGAGTGTACACAATGTTTATCTAAGATCTGACCTGGCGATCTAGTTTTTGATCAGACATTATTCAGTTTCAAGTTGGCCTACATTTCAGGAAGATGCACATTCTGAGAAAGTTTCATGAAGAGTCATTGCAAAATAAAGCCATAATTGTGTACACAATGTTTTTCTATGCTTTTAACTAGTGACCTAGTTTTTGGCCCGACAAAACCCAGTTTCAAACTGGCCTACATTTCATTAAGATAATCATTCTGACACAGTTTCATGAAGATTGAACCAAAACTGTGCCCTCTAGAGTATACACAATATTTTTCTAAGGTTTGACCTAGTAACCTAGTTTTTGATCCAACATGACCCAGTTGCACCCTTGGTCTAGATTTGACAACGTTTTATGAAGTTTAGAACAAAACTGTGCCCTTTAGAGCATTCACATGTTTTTTCTTAGATCTTACCTAGTGAGCTAGTTTTTGAGCTGACATGGCCCAGTTTCAAATTTGGTCTAGATTTCATAAAGATAAGCATTCTGACATAGTTGCATGAAGATTGGATCATAACTGTGCCCTCTAGAGTGTACACAAGGTTTTTCTCAGATTTGACCTAATGACCTAAATTTTGTTCCCACATGACTCAGTTTCAAGCTTGGCATAGACTGTATAAGGATAAACATTCCGACAAAGTTTCATGAAGATTGGATTATAACTGTGCCCTCTAGAGTGTACACAATGTTTTTCTAAGATTTGACCTTGCTACTTAGTTTCGACCCAACATGACTCACTTTCAATCCTGGCTTAGATTGTATAAGGATTAACATTCTGACAAAGTTTCACGAAGATTGGATCATAACGTGCCCTCTAGATGGTACACAAGGTTTCTCTAATATTTGACATAGTGACCTAGTTTTTGACCCCAGATGACCCAGTTTTAAACTTGGTCTAGATTTCATTAAGATAAACATTCTGACAAAGTTTCATGATGATTGGATCAAAACTGTGCCCTCTTTATCATTCTGAGAAATATTTCTATTTTAAGCTGTGGTGGCCATTTTGTTCATTACAAATATCGAGCACAATAGCTCACCTTGAGCACTTCGTGCTCAGGTGAGCTAAAATGCACATAGCTCCTTGTAGCTCGAAGGGGGGGGGGGGGGGGCTATTTGTTCTTTCCAACTCAATTTAGTTGTTGAATAGCTATTCCACAGCTAAGGCTCATTGTCTAATATAAACTAGAAAAGGTGTTTATGAAACACTGTGCCCCCAATCATATGCTTTCCCCTAAAAAGGTTAATTCCATAATGTTTAGGTCAGAAAGGGGTATTAAGCCTTTCATCTACGTGTGTAACTCTATGGGAAATAAAAGGAACCCAGCTTTAGCAATTCTTCAGATATTTTGTTCACACAGTTATTCCTGTATCTTGTTCCTACGTGCAAAAAAGGAGAATAACTCAACAAAAAAATTATGAAATAGACTCAAAAGTTAATTAGGTCATCTTCACCTTAGGCAATGTCTTCCTGCAAAACTCATGATCCTAGCATCAGGGGCTCTCGACATATTTTGCTCACAAGGTTCCATAGGCTTTCCATGTACTAAGTCAAAAAATAGCCATCAGTGGAGATGGCAAATCCCCCGACCGAAGACCCCCATGGGCCTTGGTAAAAAGGGTGCACTTCAAAACACATATTAGTAATATATTGTCGTTCTTTTATGCTTCTGATTGACATTAACTGTTAACAGATGCACGATTATCTAACACTCAGACAAAAACAGTATGCTTGACTGCTAAAAAGAGGTAATATCTCAAACAGCCACCATAAACACAAATGTATAGCATACGATACATTCAACTTTCAAAATGTGTAAATAACTTCTAAAGTACAAGTCCTACAAACCTAATTTTGAGTTCTCTAGTAAGTGAATTTGGACAAAGAATCCAAATCTGGAAAAAATATTATTTTTTTTTTTTTTTTTTTGGGGGGGGGGGGGGGGCACGGGAATGTGGAGGGGTCAGAGAGAGTTAGGAACACTGATAAGATATCACAGCATGATCATCAATATTCTAAAAGTTACACGGTTATTCAAATTCTGGAGCTGCCAGGGTTATACAGTTATGGAGCAGAGGCTCAAACAGCAGCACAAACTACCAAAGGGAAATAAAAGTATAAAAGCAAGAGTTATCATTCATGTATGAGACAAATTGTCATGACCCGTTCTGCATATCTGTGAAGTATCATGAAAATATTTCAAAAGGTATTCAAGCTATGGAGCGGACACCTAAACTCATCAAAGGGAAATAACACCAAAAGTAAACAAGCAAGAGTTGTCATTCTTGTTCGTGACACATCATCATGAACTGTTCTACATATCTGTGAAGTATCATAAAAATATTCCAAAAGGTATTCAAGTTATAGAGCGTACACGAAATCACACCTAAAACCATCAAGGGGAAATAACTCAAAAAGTAAGAAAGCAAGAGTTGTCATTCTTGTTCGCGACACATCGTCATGACCTGTTCTACATATCTGTGAAGTATCATGAAAATATTCCAAAAGGTATTCCAGTTATAGAGCGGACATGAAATCATACCTAAAGTGATCAAGGGGAAATAACTCAAAAAGTATGAAAGCAAGAGTTGTCATTCTTGTTCGCGACACACCGTCATGACCTGTTCTACATATCTGTGAAGTATCATGAGAATATTCCAAAGGGTATTCAAGTTATAGAGCGGACACGAATCTGCCAAAAAAATCACACATATAACTATCAAGGGAAAATAACTCCAAAAGTAAGAGAGCAAGAGTTGTCATTCTTGTTCGCGACACATCGTCATGACCTGTTCTACATTTCTGTGAAGTATCATGAAAATATTCCAAAGGGTATTCAAGTTACAGAGCGGACACGAATCTGCCAAAAAATCACCAAAGGGGAGATAATTCAAAAAGTACAATTGCAAGAGTTACCATTCTTGTACGCGACACATCGTCATGACGTGTTCTACATAACTGTGAAGTATCATGAAAATATTCCAAAGGGTATTCAAGATATAGAGCGGACAAGAAAATGTTTACGGACGGACGGACGGACGGACGGCGGACGGACGGACAGATGGACGGACGCCAGGCTTATCGCTATATCCCCCGAACCTTTCGGTCGGGGGATAAAAAGGGAAAATAAAACTCGGTCAAACTTTCACGATATTTTTTCAAAAGTTAATCAGGTCATCTACACCTTAGGCAACGTCATCCTGCAAAATCTCATGATCCTAGCATCAGCGGTTCTTGAGATGTAATTGATATATTCCAAAAGTAATTATTTTTAAATTTATGTTTATGTCTTTATCGTTTTTTCTTAAAAATCCAGATAACTCTTTCCAAAAGTTTCTTAAAAATCCAGATAACTCTTTCCAAAAGTTTTAAACATGTTTGCACTCCCAAAATAGATGTTAAACTGTTTCAATTTCCATATTACAGAACTCACACAAAGATGAACAAACAATATGGCATTTTGTCAAAAAAAATTGTTGGTATTACCCGCATTAAATATTTATATTGAAAATTTCGCAGTTTTATATCGTTGGTGGACTTTAACACAGATACATATATAGCTTTCTAATTTAAATCAGTATCTGGAAACATGTCTTCTCATTTAGTTTCTGATGTTTTTGTTACTACATCACCTTTTTCTACAAATATTTTATATACAAATTTATTTATCTTGTTTACCTTCAATAACTGATTAAGCATGTTTACTTCATACCATTGATTTACGTTTTCTGTTCTTATTTTAATTTTCCACTGTATCGGTATGCTGTTTATTAAACTAACGTATTGAAGAAAATCTGTATTAGGTATGTTATAAATTTCACGTAATTTATTAAACGAATACAATTTATGCTCAGTTTGGTCAAAGTATCCTGTATATGCTTTATTCCAGACAGATACCAATGTTTAAACATAGCTGTTTTGTTTCCAACCCTAATATACGAATTATTCCAGATAATTTCATTTCCTTAACTTAATATCGCTGTTTTAGTATTTAGTTTATTCCATGCTATTAACATGTCTCGTAATAAAAGCATCGTAAATGACTGCGTAATACCTCGCCACTGCAAACCAATACCCCTACGTTTATCTTTTATACATTTTTTATCATGACATGAAGCTTATATTACCTAGATAATGTGTTGCAAGTTTCAGAAAAATCCAGTTCATCTTCGATTTTATACAGAACTTTTTCATAATTCTATACATGTATATGGCTCTGGGGCAGGGGCAGGTAGCCTATGTGGACTGAATATTACTTGTAACAGAAAGCTTGTGTTATTTCAATCATTTCTATAAAATTTCATCAAGATATACCGAAATCTGATTTTATACAGATTTTTTTCATGATTTCATACATGTATACAGCTTGTGTCAGGGGCAGATGACCAATGGGGGACAAAATTTTGATCAAGACATAAAGCTTATATTAATCAGATAATTTGCTACAAGTTTCAGAATTTTATACATTTATTTACAATATTTTATACATGTATACAGCTCCAGGGCAGGGACAGATAACCCAGGTGGACAAAATTCTGCTTATAACAGAAAGCTTATGTTACTTCGATCATTTCTGTGAAATTTCATCAAGATATTTCAAAGTGTATAGGAACTACAGACCATAAACTATTTTTAAGACCATGCCAAGGGCATTAACTCCATCAGAAGACATCGAAATTTGCCCATTAACAATCATATTTGCCCATTAACAATCACAACCGAGATCTTCCCAAGACCAATGCACATACCAAGTTTAAAGAAAATCTATTAAAATACTCAAGTTATCGAACGGAAACGAAGTGCTCACGGACAGACGGACGGATGGATAGACGTACGTACGACGGACGGACGGACACACGTACAGCCAGTTGGAAAACATAATACCCCGCCACTAACGTGGGGCGGGGTATAAAAAGGGTTTCCAATAAAAATATTTAATAACATCAGCTTCATTAAAATTACATTCAAATAAAAGACTTCCACCAAAGTGTTTGAAGTCTTTTGAATATAAACTTTTAAGTAAGCTTTCTGACTCGTTTCCTATTAAACGTTTGATCCAGCTTATTTTAAGTGACCATATAAATTTTTCAATGACAATTTTTAACCCTCCCCTTTCATAATTTTTGGTTAAAGTATTGCGTTTTATTTTTTTTCCGGTTTACCATCCAAAAATAAGTTGTACATTAATCTTTGGATATACTGAATAGTTTCTTTTGGAGGATTTGGTAAACATGTAAGGGGATATATTTGTTTCGGTAGTGCAAATTTTTTTATTACAACGATTAAAGTCAAAGTAAGTTTCCGATGTTGCCACAGTTTAAAACATACTTCAAAATCATTTATTTTAGGATCTAGGTTTAACGATAATACATAGTTCTTATCGATTTTGAAAATAATTCCAAGAGCTTTTGCTTCATTAGAGCTCCAAGAGAACTTTTTATTCCTTTAATACATAATATCTGAAGTTTTAAGTGACCCTATTGGCAAGGATAGACATTTTCTTTGACTGAGCCTCAAGCCTGAAATGTTAACAAATTATCTTATACGTCTATTAATGTTTCGAAGGATATTTTTTTAACCATCCATAATAAAAGATGCATCATCTGCAAACATTGACGTTTTTAATTCTTCTCCTGCTATAATTATGCCTTTATTGTCTTTGTTTTTGAGTATATGAATAGATAGCAATTCTATGCAGATTATAAATAAGTATTGGGAGAGAGGGCACCCTGTCTTACACCAAGGTGAATATTTAAAAAATCCGATTGATAACCATTATTTGAAACACAACTTTTAGCATCATTGTAAAATAACTTGATCCAATTTATCAGATTTTCGCCAGAATCAAAGTGTTCTAGAAATCAGTACATATAACTATGACTGACACTATCAAATGCTTTTTCGAAATTGGATAAAACAGTATGCCCGGAATTTTCTGATCATCAGTAAAATCTAAAATTTTAAAAATTAATCGTATATTTTCGCCTATACATCGTCCTTTCATAAACCCTGTTTGTGTTTTATTTATCATTTTTACGAGAACCTTTTTTTATTCTATTTGCTATAACTTTAGTTGCTTTTCTGTAATCTACATTCAATAAACTAATTGGCCTCCAGTTTTCTTAGTACAGTAAATCTTTTCCCGGCTTCGGTAGAAGTGTCGTTATATTTTGTTTCTGAAGTTCAGTAAGACTACCCGATATATATGATTGATTAAATGAATTTATATAATATTGTTTTAAAGACATTTGCTAGGAAGTCGCCAATTTTATGTTATCGTCAAAAATGAAAGTTATGCTAGGGTCAATATTTTACTATAAATGGATAAGGAAATGGCTAAATATTGATGTCGAAATGATATTTCGGGGTACTTTTACCATTGTTATTGTTAAAATGAACCCTTAAATTTAGGAAAAGAGTAAAATATATTTTTTTGCAATATTTTATTTTTTGACATTTAATCAAATTGTGACTAATCTTTAGTGGATTATAACTTTCTAAAATGACTTATTTTACTCATATTATGGCAGCTAATGGTGCGCAAGCACAATGAAATTTATCTGAATGCGTTGAATCATTTTTACGTAGTTTTATGTACTTTTTTCAATATGATTTATGTGGGGGTAGGGGTAGAGTTTGCCAACTAAAATAGAAATAAGCTCGATGACCTCCGCTTTTCTTTTAATTTTCTGTTTGCTGATAGTTCTGCTTTCAAAGTAAAACTTATTTAATTAAAATTGCAGTGTAGCATTTTTCTGTATGGTCCAAAATATTGCAGAAAGGCAATTATTTTTTAGGATTTTTCAGATCGGAATTAAAATTGCTTTTAAAGTATCTTGTACCAGTGTGATACTTAATCCTTTGATGGACAGGAGAATCTTTTCCTATATCATACTGACATGAGTTATTTAAAGTAATATAAAATTCATTTTGGAACTGAAATTTACCTCTTGGGTTGTTTAGGGCTACTTTCAGAAGAACAGTCTAGGGGTGAATCTTTCCAGTGTAGATTTCTTAAGATTTTGCATGATGATGTATATTTTTTTATTTCAGCATTGGCGAGCCTATATATGAAATAGATCATACACAGAGTCTTAGACAGGTTTCAGTGTAGGAAGTATTTCCTAGCAAATGCCCTTAAATCGTTCCAAAAGATTTTAAAAAATCTGTTGTTAGGTCATCCGACCCTAGGCTTTTTCGACTTTTCATTTCTTTTAGTGCGTTTAAGCATTCATTTTCTGTTGTCATACCTTCGCATTCATTTTTTTCAGTTTCAGACAATTGTAAGCAGTTATTATCAAACAAGAGGCCCATGAGGACCTGAATCGCTCACCTGAGCAATTGGCAAGGTGGCTTTTTCTTATGTCTGAAATTGTCAAAATATGAGTCTTGGGTCAAAAGACAAGGAATGACCATGACCAATTGTACTCTTAGATCTTCATGTACTCATTAAGACAACCATATATACCATTTTAAGGCCAAAATCTTCAAAACTTTCCATGAAATCTTATGTTCTAGAATTTTCCCATATTTGACCTTGCCGTAAAAAAGGTCAAGGTTAACCCAAGGCCATAATTTGAACAATCTTGATAGTACTCCAGTACCCAATGCTACTAAGGCCATCTGTCAAAAATTGGCTCTGGAGAAGAAGATTTTTAAAGGATTTTAACATATATGGGCGTGGTGGCCATGTTAGAAAAAAATTTCATTCCCTCAAACCCTGGAGGCTCGTGTTTTTTTAAGAGATTATTTGAAATTGTCAAAATATGAGTGTTCTCGGTCAAAGGTCAAAGAATGGCCTTGACCTCTTGTACTCACAAATCTTAATGTACTAGTTAAGATGACTGTATATACCAATTTTAGGCCAAATCTTCTAAAGTTTCCATGCAATCTTATGTTCTAGCATTTTCCCATATTTGTCCTTGCCGCAGAAAGTTCAAGGTCAACCCAAGGACATAATTTGAACAATCCTGATAGTACTCGAGTCCCCAATGCTCGAACCAAGTTTCAAGGCCATCGGTAAATTGGTTCTGGAGAACAAGATTTTAAAGGTTTTTACCATATATGGGCATGGCGGCCATGTTGGTTATGCGACCTGGACCATTAGAATTTTTTTTCATTCCCTCAAACCCTGAAGACTCTATATGAAATTAAGTTACTATTGGGCCAGTGGTTTTTGAGCAGATTGTTTGAAATTGTCAAACTAGAAAATGTGTTCGTAAAACACTATGACCCCAACTATATGCCTGACCCTATCAAGGTCAATGAAAAGAAAAAACTAGAAAATTGTGTCTGTAAGACAATAATGAAGCCCCCGTGCAGCGCCTGTCATAGGACATGTGTACATTCCTAAAGCACCTTTTAAGCTAAATCACTATCTACAAAGAACCCACTAAAAACATTACACAAACTCCATACCCTATAGTGCAAAAATGCTGTATAAAACTAGAAAATTGTGTCTGTAAGACACTAATGATGCCCCCGTGCAGCACCTGTCACATGACATGTATATCCATAAACTGATTGATTGGTTGATTTGATGCTTAACGCCCACGGTAAACAACTAAGGTCATGTCGGGATGGTCAGTTAACCTAACCACACTATTCCTGGGCAGACTTAGACCTCCTAAGCGGTTAACCAGTACTAAGTGCACATACTTTCGCCAATAACTGACAACTGCCCTTCTTGAATCAGCGGAAGGAGAAACGAAAGTATGTGGCCAGACCGGGATTCGAACCCAGGACCTTTGACTTACGAGTCATGTGCCCTACCGATTGCGCTACCCGGCCCGGCTGTATATCCATAAAGCACCTACAAAGAATACATTGAAAACATAACCTACCATGTAAAAAATTGCCCAAAATGATTACGTTAAAAAGGCTGTGATTCTGTCAAAATTAATTCTAGACCTATCTAAATGCCTCTTGCATATCTTCAAATATGTCAACAATATGTAGACAAGGTTTGATCAAGATCCATTGAAAACTGTGGAAGGAGTTGATAACACAAACTCCAAACCCTACAATGCAAAATTTCCCTAGAACGACTAAGTTCAAAAGGCCATAAATCTGTCAAAATTATTTCTAAGTCCAACAAAAACCCACATGCACATCTTCAATACATTCACAGCATGTATGCAAGGTTTGAAAAAGATCCATCGAAAACTGTGTGAGGAATTGATTACACACTCTATACCCTACAATGCAAAAATTTGCCTAAAATGACTAAGTTCAAAAGGCCGTAATTCTGTCAAAATTTATTCTAGGTCCAACAAAAATCCATATGCACATCTTGAATATGTCCCCACCATGTAAGCAAAGTTTGAAAAAGATCCATTGAAAACTGTGGGAGAAGTTGATTACACAAACTCTATACCCTACAATGCAAAAATTTGCCTAAAATGACTAAGTTCAAAAGGCCGTAATTCTGTCAAAATTCATTCTAGGTCCTACAAAAATCCACATGCATATCTTCAATATGTCCGCAACATGTAAGCAAAGTTTGAAAAAGATCCATTGAAAACTGTGTGATAAGTTGATTACACAATCTCTATACCCTACAATGCAAAATTTGCCTAAAATGACTCAGTTCAAAAGGCCGTAATTCTGACAAAATTAATTCTAGGTCCAATAAAAATCCACATGCACATCTT
Organism: Ctena decussata; assembly: GCA_963989385.1. NCBI lineage: Eukaryota > Metazoa > Mollusca > Bivalvia > Lucinida > Lucinidae > Ctena > Ctena decussata. The sequence goes on along the minus strand of OZ022504.1, from coordinate 37,384,547 downwards.
CAATATGTCCCCAACATGTATGCAAAGTTTGAAAAAGATCCATTGAAAACTGTGGGAGGAGTTGATTACACAAACTCTATACCATAAAGCGTGACGAACAGACAGACAGGCGGAGGGACGGACGGACAGACAGACAGGGACAAATCTTAATGCCCCCTGACTATCGTCACGGGGGCATAAAAACAAAGTTTGGAAGGCCATTATTCTGTCACAATTATTTTTTTAACAAAACATCAACATGCACATCTTCAGTATGTCCACAACAAGTGTACAATGTCTGAAAAACAGCCATTGAAAATTGTGGGTGGAGTTGATTACACAAACAAAGTACTTACCGTACAATGCAAACATATGCCTAAATTGACTAAGTTCAAAAGGCTGTAATTCTGTCAAAATTATTTCTAGCTCAGACAAAATCCCACACGCACATCTTCAATATGTACACAATATGTATGCACGGTTTCAAAAAGATCAATTGAACACTGCAGCAGGAGTTAATTTCACAAACTCCATACCCTTCAATGCAAAACATATGCCTACAATGACTAAGTTCAAAAGGCCGTAATTCTGTCAAAACTAATTTTAGCGCCATCAAAAAACCCACATGCATATTTTCAATATGCCCACATCATGTATGCAAGCTTTGAAAAAGATCCATTGAAAACTGTGGAAGAAGTCGATTACACAAACTCCATACCATACGAAGCAAAAAATGCCTATAATGACTAAGTTCAAAAGGCCGTAATTCTGTCAAAATTAATTCTAGCTCCATCAAAAAACCACATGCACATCTTCAATATGTCCACAGCATGAATGCAAGCTTTGGAAACGATCCATTGAACACTGTGGAAGGAGTTGATTACACAAACTCCATACCATACAATGCAAAAACATGACTAAAATGACTAAGTTCAAAGGGCCGTAATTCTGTTAAAAATTATTCTAGCTCAATCAAGAATCCAAATGCACATCTTCAATATGTCCACAACATGTATGCAAAGTTTGAGTAAGTTCCATTGAAAACTGTGGGAACATTAGATTACACAAACTCTATACCCTAAAGTGTGACGAATGGATGGACAGACAGACAGACTGACAGGGGCAAATCTTAATGCCCCCCTGACTATCGTCACCGGGGCATAAAATACGGGTCTGCTAATTTTTTTATTTTCTACCTACCTACAAAATATCAAGGCCAAAGCAGCTACAACTAGAAATGTTTTTCAGAGAAAAACTGATGTCCCCCCACCAGCCCATTTCCCATCCCCTCTAATGAATAAAAAGCCAGTACAAATAAAATATTTATGCAAATTTGGAGAAAATCCTATATGGAAAACCATGTCATTGACAAATGGGTGAAGGTCACCAACTACTAAACATTTTTAAACCTGTCACAATGGTATATTCATGCAAGTCTGATGAATATCCATCAACTGGTTAAAAATATAACTCATTTTAAGAGAGAAAAAAAGGATTTGTATTTAGCTTTTGACCTTGAAAATAAGGTCAAAGTCATCAAAACAAAAAAAAATCTTGAGACTGTCCCAAAGGTATAGCTATGAAAGTAAAATGGAAACCAAGCCAAAGGCTAGTGAAATTTTCACTTATCTAAGTTCTCTTGTGACCTTGAAAATGAGGTCAAGGTCACCAAACTCTGATCAGCTCTTAAGCTAGTTCAAGTAATGTATCCATGCAAGTTTGATGAAATTCCATCCACTGGTTCATGAGATATTGTAGGTACAAGAAATTATAATCTAAGTCCTCCAGTGACCTTGAAAATGAGGTCAAGGTCACCAAACTCTGATCAGCTCTTAAGCTTGTCCCAATGATGTATCCATGCAAGTTTAATGAAATTCCATCCACTGATTCAGGAGATATAGTACATACAAGAAATTGTCATCTAAGCGCTTCAGTGACCTTGAAAATGTAGTCAAGGTCACCCAAATCTAATCAGCTCTTAAACTTGTCCCAATGATGTATCCATGCAAGTTTGATGAAATTCCATCCACTGGTTCAGGAGATATTGTGCATAAAAGAAATTGGCATCTAAGTCCTCCAATGACCTTGAAAATGGTCAAGGTCACCAAAATCTAATCAGCTCTTAAACTTGTCCCAATGATGTATCTATGCAAGTTTGATGAAATTCCATCCACTGATTCAGGAGATATTGTGCATACAAGAAATTGTCATCTAAGTGCTCCAGTGACCTTGAAAATTAGGTCAAGGTCACCAAAATCTAATCAGCCCTTAAGCTTGTCACAATGATATATCCATGCAAGTTTGGTGAAATTCCATCCATTGGTTCAAGAGATATCGCGCATACAAGAATCTGTCACGCCGACGCCGACGCACCGGGATCCGCACCGAAAACAATATGTCCCCCCTGACCTTTGGTGGGGGGACATAATTCTTGAGTTAATTGACCATCCCTAAAATATTATATACAGACAAGAAAAAGGACATAACTCTGTCAATAATGAATGCAACATAACGTTACCCTCATTAGATTGATCAACATATCAAATACTATTAATATACCAAAAACGAAATGACTAGATCAAACAGTTCAAAAGTTGAAAAACCACCGAAGACAATCAAGAGGCATTATTCAGTCAAATATTATATTAACGAAATCAGCTAATTTCGTAAATATTTGACTGAATGACTGCTACGCAGGTGATCTACGCCTTAGGCCCTACCAGATTGCCAAATATCAACAACCTAGCTCAAATTCTTTTTCCAAAATTTTGCTAACAAACTTACACTTATTTTTTTAAAAGATACAGAACTCTGTCAATAATGAACTCAACAAAATGATCAACACATCAAAAACTATTACTACATCAAAAATAAGGTCTCTAGGTCCAACGGTTCAAAAGTTGCAAAAATGACGTAAACAAAAGGGCACAGTTCAGTCATTTTTTACGAAATTACCCCAAAAGTCAAACAGAATATCTACACTTTAGGTCCTACCAAAATGCCAAATATGAACAACCTAGCTCAAATATTTTTTCCAACTTTTTACTAACAAACTCAAATTTAATTTTTCGAAAAAGGGACATAACTCTAAAACTACATGGTCGATGGAAAAGAAATAAAATTCGGGTCTGCTTATTTTCTATGGTCTATCCACCTATGAATTATCACCGTTCCAGCAGTTACAGTTCTTGAATTAGGGATCCTACCTAACCTGTTTTGTACAAATGAGAAAAATGGGCATAACTCTGTAAATAATGAGCCCAACATAATTGCATCATCATCAAAATGATCGACACATCAAATACTATAAGTATACCAAAAATCAGGTATCTCTGTCAAATGGTTCAAAAGTTGAAAAATGCCAACGTAAACAAAGGGGCATCATTTAGTCATTTTTTATGAAATTAGCCCAAAAGTTAAACAGAAGATCTACACCTTAGGTCCTACCAGTACGCCAAGCAGGAACAACTTAGCTCAAATATTTTGTCCAAAATTTTGCTAACAAACTCAAATTTATTTTTTTTAAAAAGGGGCATAACTCTGAAACTACATGGTCAATGGAAAAGAAATAAAATACATGTCTGCTTATTTTCTGTCGTCTTTTCACGTATGAATTACCAAGGCTCAAGCAGTTACAGTTCTTGAGTAATGGATCATACCTACGCTGTTTTGTGCAAATAAGAAAAAGGGGCATAACTCTGTTAATAGTGAACTCAACACAATGTAAGTAACATCAAAATGATTAACACATCAAATACTATAAGTATACAAAAAATCAGGTCTCCCGGTCAAACGGTTCAAAAGTTGGAAAAATGGCAAAGTTAACAAAGGGGCATTACTCAATCAATTTTTATGAAATTTGCCAAAAAATTAATCAGGTGATCTACACCTTAGGCCCTACCAGTATGCCAAATATGAACAACCTAGCTCAAATACTTTTCCCAAAATTTTGCTAACATACTTACTTTTAATTTTTCGAAAAAGGGGCATAACTCTGAATGTACATGGCTGATGGAAAAGAAAAAAAAAATACGGGTTCACTAATTTTTTATTATCTATCCACCTATGAAATATAAAGACCCCATCTTTTACAGTTGCTAAGTTACAGAGCTAATTCAAAGTGTTACGGACGGATGTACTGAACGAACGAACGCACGGATGGACGGACAAGCCAAAAGCAATATGCCCCCTTTACTTGGTAAATATTCAATATAGTCATATCCTTTTCATTCAGTTTTATTTCAAGTGCTTGCATTCTTTCTTCGATTAATTCAATGTGTTGTTTTACCCTAAACGATGCTTTTTTTTTCGTTAATTAATATTCCAACCCCGTTAGCGTTTGTTTTTTTTACCACTAAAAATGCCCGACTGCCCCATTCTTCTTGCCAAAGCTTATGAATATCAGAACCAGAGTGTGTTTCCTGTAACAGAACTATGGAAAGGTTCTTTTCTCTTAACCATGTAATAAATGTGTTTTTATTTTATCTTTATTGCCCGAACCCCTTACATTATAAGAACATAAAAAAGTATTCATATAAGCTGTAGAAATAAAGTTTAGGTGCATTTGGAGAGCAGCTGAAAAAACAAACGCACCAAAAGGCCAACACAACCCTCTCAATGTCATTATGTAAACTAAGGACCAACTTGAACATGTGCTCTCAAGTATTCGGACTAACTAGCTAATAATACACGTGATACACCTAGATATTGTATAGCAATCATTCAATCGTTCAGACTTTTTCTGGATTCATCTCCATAGCTAGTTTTTTGTTACATATTCTAAGGCAAATTTTCTGTTCACAAGGACAAATTTTGTTTATCATAAAAAATTTACCATATAATTTTGGAAATGAAAATGTAGCATATTTTTCCATTCACACGAGCAAATTTGTCTATGCCAAACCTACTTTGGCACAGAAATTTTGCCAGTGTGAACGAAGCTTAAGTCCCATTTGTGCTTACCTTGTTGGAACATTCATATTACGGACCCACACAAATCATTTTACAGAAAGATTATGCTCATGATATAGCGCAACTGAAAAGGTATATTTGCTGACCATCAGTCATTTATCAACAGAACTTTACTTACAAGCTCTTCAATTTCTTTCTTCTCTTCTCCCTATAAAGAAATTAATACCAAATCTGAAACTCAGTGTCTTTAACACTAACCAAATTGTAAAGGCAAAATTTATATTATTTATTGCATGAATGAATTTATAAGTTCTTACATTAAAGCATCGTCAACGACTTCCTGATAACACACTGATACTTTGAGTGAGCAGGCGCAGAAAAGCATACGGTCCAAAACTGATCTTTTGCACTTTTTTCCTCACATTTAAGTATATTTAAACAACATATTAAATCAAATAACTCTTTTGGTCACGGAAGAAATCATTCGAAAATATCGGTATACGCTCGACTAGACTTTTCGGCACAAAATAACTGTAATCTTAAACCTTAACCATAAAAAGGTACCACAAACTATAGGTCAACAGAACGGAACATGTAGGTCAAGGACACAGGACTCTATGATGCAGCTGCTGCACCATCTCACCAAGTACAACGTTGTAACATTAACGGTTACATCACAGAAGGCTGACAGAGAACCTTAATCCAAAACTTTAACCACAGTCTAACACTGTTACAGACATACGCATGTATGAACGTCATACCTATACATTATATGCCTCTGGCTATTCATTGCGGGGGGACATAAAAGTCAGCTCTCAAATAAAAGAAAACGTCAAACAGCTCCAAAACTGAATAAAAGCATCGCAAACGACTGCGTGATACCCCGCCACTGCAAACCTTTTTCACGTGCCAATTGTTCCAGATTTATTTTTACTCTGTATTAGCCCCGGGTAGGAGCAGCCAGACTCCATGGAACATGGAAAAAAGTCATTGTCATGACAGGACACTTCATTACTCTAATCACTCACTATAAACTTATGATAAATCACTTATCGCTCTAATCACCCTAACCAAATATGATTTCAGTGATTTTAAACATGTAACTGACCATGGTGAGATAATGCCTTAGGGGTCAAATTCTCATCACCATAAGAAGCTTTTATTACTTCTATCATCAGTTGTTAAGTTCTGAAAAATCTGTTTCACATGAATTTATAGATTTTATCATCATTTTATGCATGTGTATAGCCCGGGGGCAGGGGGGGGGATAACTCCCATGGGGTAAATTTGAGCATCACTGAAGGCTTTCATCACTCTGATCATTTGCTGTAAGTTTCAGAAATATTGCTTCAAACTCTGATTTTATACAGATTTTTTAATGATTTTGTACATGTATATAGCCCAAAGGCAAGGGCAGATAACACCTGATGATACAATTTCTGAACTTATAAAAATCTTCAATTACTTCGATAATGTTTGTGAAGTTTCAGCATGATACTCCAAGTAGTAAAGGAACTAGAGATCAGAAACCATTTTTTGTGCATTGACAAGTGCCATAACTCTGCTAGAAATTATCGAATTTTGCCCATTAACAATCCCAAGCGAGGCATTCTTGGTACAAAAGCATACGCAAAATTTGAATTAAATCTGTTGATAAATACTTAAGTTATCGAACGGAAACGAAGTGCGGACGGACGGACAGACGGACGTACGTACTACGGACCGACAGATGGACGGACGGACGGACAGTCAACGTGAAAACATAATACCCCGCCACTAAAGTGTGGCGGGGTATAATAAAAATGGCAAAGGCTACAAATGGACACAATTTAGTCAAATTTTACCTAGACTTTTCCACATTACTTTACATTGCAACCAGGCTTTATTTTCCTAACGTACTGCATGGACTCAAGTGCATACTGCATCAAGTTCAAGTCACGTTCGACTTTACAGAGGCGAAAATATGGCAATCATTTTCTTATCAAAAGCAATATAAATGTACTTATACCTTTACGAAATTCAATGCGACAGGTACGCCTTCCTCAGTGTCACTTTATATGCCAATAATTTTAAAACAAAAAGGTAATGGACAGATCTCGACTGTTTCCAAGCTGCACTTACTGACTTGTGTCGCGAGACACAGTAGATGCATTCATGAGGTAGGAGAGGCCCATTTATAAACTCACTAGCGCAAAAAAACGGATAAAATTATGAATCTAACGTTCGTTTTGCTGCAAACGATTGGTAATAATTTTCCTTTGATTTCTCATTTTTCTAAAAAAAGATTGAGAGCAATGATGGAAGGCTTTACGAGTATAACCAGAAAACAGTGCTTTTTTTGCCATAGTTACGTCCAGAACCAGAAAAGTCATTATCACTTTCGCGCCGTTGCGCGTGGTGTTACACGCTAAAGGGCATATATGATTTTCAAATTTAAAGCAACCGATAATTTGTTAAAATAAGGTATTAATAGCAATGGTATACAATAATTCAAATGGTCGCCACCTATATTGCAAACGACCAACATTATCAGGTCTAAGAACATGTTATATTTAAAGACTGTCTTCAAAATTTATAGAAATTTTAGTCTGTAAATTTACAGTCTTTTACAAATTTGTTCTTGCAAATCAATCCATTTTAAAATCCGCAATTGTTCGCTAATGATTCTGGTTTAGTCATACTATGATCCATATTTTGCAAAAGGTTGTATTCCTTTGCATGGGTGTTTTCTCCAGTTTTATATGAAAAATGCTCGACCAGGCATAGTTCTTTCCCTTTGACCACAAAATGATGTAAGGGAAGTAATACTAGACTTCGGTGTCGAGGCGTTTCATTCGAACGGCTATTCGCCTAATATAGCTATGCTGCTCGGAAAGTTCAATGCATATCTTAATTTTTGAGAGGTCGGTAGTGACTAGAAGGTCTTGATTTAGCAGCAGAACAATAACTATTCGCCTAATATAGCTATGCTGCTCGGAAAGTTCAATGCATATCTTAATTTTTGAGAGATCGGTAGTGACTAGAAGGTCTTGATTTAGCAGCAGAACAATAATGCGCACTATCTTACTCATTCTAATCAGAATCAACTCGGATAGAACAGCGTTAATACTATATTTAAAGAAAGGGCTTAATTTTGAAGATTTCTTTTCGCAGGACCGACATGAAAAAGAGGCCCAAATGGGCCTGATATCTCTCACCTGGCTTTTGTGCAACGGGACCATCCTGTTACAAAATTGGTCCAATTCTAGAGATTTTCTAAATTTCGCTTTTTGCTACTTTCAGTATCAGGGGCCAGCTTGTCTGGTCTTTATATATTTGCTTTTGAAACACCTCAATGCAAAAATCGTTTTGCCACAAATTTCATCAAAATCCATTCAAGGGTTACTGAGATATTGTCATTTTAATGTTTTGTGCTATTTTTAGTAACGGCAGATGGCGGCCATCTTGGAATGCCAAAATGCAAAAAATTGAAAAGCTGTCATGCAAGGCCCATCATTACGCTCAAATACACACACTATACCAGATATCAAAATGCAATTTATAAGCTCAGCACCTTTTCCCACAATTCTTCCTCCCGAGTAAAAATATTTACAGACTAAAACGTCTCTAAATTTAAAGACAATCTTCAAATTTAACTGTCTTTAAACTTAAGACTTTCCTAGACAGTAGCAAATGCCGTCTTACATGTATGATGTATAGACCAGCTGTGATCGGAATTGAAAATATAGCAAGATGTGGCATCAAACAATCTTTCCCAGTCTTATGGCCACTGTGAACTTGATATTTAAATATTCACCATTTCGGCTGTTTCTCGAGCCACCATTTTCCCTTTCAGGCATGGGTCGTTTCGGCCCAGCGAGCCCAGTTACTCAGCGAGTTAAGCGTTGGCCTGCTGATCTAGCGGGTTCGATTCTCACTGAAGACACCTTCGGGGCTTGTCTCCATTATTTTCAGGAATGGACAGTTGCTCGGACTTTCACCTATACATAAGGACTTTACGCTTGTAAATACACGTGAAAGATCACAGTAATTATTCATGAGAAAAAAAGTATTGGTTTGTGAACTGTCTCTTATTTTGTCAGTAAACTGTCTTCAAACTTGGTGTTGGTTAACTGTCTTGTCCGTGAAATGTATTCATTCCCAGTATCCCAGTAGTTCAATGTTTACTTACCTGTGGCGCAGCAGTACCAACAGAAGTCAAAGGTGCAGCCTGAAAATGAAAAGAATACAATGGGTCTTATATTTAAAACAATAACTAAATCTGACACAAAGATCCTACGAAAACAACTGGCCTTCTGCGTACACAGCTGCAAAGCTACCGTAATGCTACTGCTAGCTTACTGCAAACTTTGCCGCAAGGTTGCAGTGATCTTTTACCTTGCAAATGAGGTTTGCTGCAAGGTTGAAGTAAAGTAATTTATTCAAAATACTTCTGTGGTGATGCTCTGGTGGTGCTCCTTTTCCAAATATGGGTTACTGCGATGTAACGGCAAACTTCGCTGTTACTCGCCAGAACTTCCAAAACCATAATGAATATTCATACATTCTGGTGATGCTGTGGCGAGCTTTACTTGACTATCACGGCACTTTTTATGGTATCTGGTCATCTTCTTGGTAAGTTTTCTAAATAATGAATATTCATGCAAAGATTGCCGCAAAGCTGTTGTAAGCTTCGCCAGAAAATCGATGCATATTTAATCACCAGGTGATCTACCTGGCAATTGAGTAGCTTCATAAACCAGAGGGCCAATGGCCCTATATCGCTCACCTGAGCACTGAGGCACTGAGGTTACAGCAACAAAACACCATGCACAACAGCAATAAAAAACACCATTTATGTAGAGGATAATATCACAAACATTTATGCAAAAAAAATAAGCTTTATCCCCCATTAATGGCTTCTCAGAAGATCTTTGGCAAAAAAAAAAAAAGTGAAAATTTGGCCTTTCAGCTGCAATGGCAACCAATCAAAATCGGGTAATTGGGAAAAATTCATATGGCTGGTAGAGGACTACTCCAGGAACATTTCTGTGAATTTTTGTCAAAATATCTGCAGTAACACAGAAATAAATAGCAAATGTCCACTTTCCTCATTATAAGTCCATGGAAACTTTAAGTTGCCATAGCAACAAATTCACATGGGCAATGATAATATAAAACATACTTTAGGTAGAGGTTAAAATTATTAATATGTATGCTAAGTATCAGCTTCATCCCCCTCATGGCTTCACTTTTCCCAGTCATGAGTCAATGGAAACTATAAGTCGCCATAGCAACCAAAGTTCTTATGGGATTGGAAGAAAAAGAATAAAATTTATGTAGAAACTACTGTCATCAACATGTTTGCACAATATCAGCTTCATCCCCTATATGGCTTCTGAGCAAAAGTTTTTTTTTTTCGAAATTTACACTATATTTTGCCATGGCAACCAATCAAATTCAGCGATTTGGAGAAAATTCATATGAATCGTGGAGGACTACTCAAGAAACATTTCTGTAGAAAAAAATTTAAATAACTGCAGTTAGTTAGACAGCAAAAATTGCCAATTTCCATTTTCCTCATTATAAGTCAATGGAAACTCTTTGTTGCCATAGCAACCAAACTGCTGGAGCAATTGCCATGAAAAACAATAATTCTATAGTACTAAGGTTCTTTCTGTAAAGTTTGAGCTTTATTGGGCCACACAGTTTCTGCAAAGATGATTTTTTAATATTTTTCTATTTTTAACCATTCGGTTGCAATGGCAACCAGCCAAATTGCGCAATTTGCATAAATTTAACATGGCAGGTTAAAGACTACTCAAGGTACATTTCTATGAAAGTTTTGTCAAAATATCCGCAGTGGCATTGCAATAAATGCAAATTTTCCATTTTGCCATTATAAGTCAATGGCAACTTTCAGTTCCCATAGCAACCAAACTGCTAAAGCAATTGCCAAGAAAAACAGTACTTTTATAGAAGCTAGTACTAAGATCCTTTCTGTGAAGTTTGAGCTTTATTGGTTGCATAGTTTCTGAGGAGATGATTTTTGAATATTTTTTCTATTTTTTAACTATTCGGTTGCCATGGCAACCAGCCAAATTGTGCAATTAACATAAAGTTCATGTGGTTGATAGAGGAATACTCAAGGAACATTTCTATAAAAGTTTTGTCAAAATATCTGCAGTTACATAGCAATAAATGCAAATTTTCCATTTTGCCATTATAAGTCAATGGCAACTTTCAGTTCCCATAGCAACCAAACTGCTGGAGCAATTGCCAAGAAAAACAGTACTTTTATAGAAGCTAGTACTAAGATCCTTTCTGTGAAGTTTGAGCTTTATTGGTTGCATAGTTTCTGCCATAGCAACCAAAGTTCTGAAGCGATTTGGATAAAAAACAGTATTATTGGTTCCCCATGCCTATAGATGCTATATATGAAATTTGGTAACAATAGGCCTTGTAGTTTCAGAGGAGATGTCGTTTGAAAATATTGACGGACGGACGACGGACGGACGGACGGACGACGGATGCCTGCCTATACTATAAGCTCACCTGTGAGCCTTCGGCTCAGGTGAGCTAAAAATCATGAGCAGCTCCATGTATGAGGCCCTCCAAAAAGGTTCCCATGGGGGATACATATTTCTTGTCCTCTGGTATGAATTGCCATGTTGCCCCCTTTCCCATCAATCTGATTTTTTTGTATATTTTTTGCACCAATAACGTATTGCAATAGGATTTTATGTTCCCTGTTCCCAAAACTACTGTTGTTCCCTTCTACTTCTAAACATGAACTTCTTGTTCCTATTTGCCCTCATATACGAGCCAGAGCCAGATGGAGTGATGGCCGGTGCGATTAAATGATAGAAAGAAAATTAAAATTTGTTAAGTTTCAAGCACTCGTTATTAAAATATTATAAAATTATTATCAGCAAGCATTAAGAAGTAGATTTCATATCAAATGACACCTTTAAAGTGCAATAAATTCATATTTGCGCTCTGCCAAATACTTGATTGCAAATGAATCATTTTTTTAAAAGTCTGTTGACATAAAATCACCTTTCCTCCGTGGAATTATGACGCGGTTCTGCAAATAAAGGTGACGTTATACATGTACCGTCATGCTCGGGCTGGATAATGGTTGACGTTAGCCCCACAAAACTTCTGAAATTCAGTTTCTACTACTGATCTCAGCATTTTGGGTTGCGAAATCACGCTATGTAATTAAATAGAGTTTAGCTTGACTAGATTAATATTCTATGAGAAAAGTAGGATTTTGCGTGGGAAAAAAATTTACTGCTTTCCTAGCATGAAACAAATCCAACTGAAGTGCATTTTTGGTTTCCAGGAGTCTGTTACTGCGACTACACAGCGAAATCACGCTAAGTAATCACGTGACCTAACTGTACTACGACAGATGCTGCTTTGGTAACCGTACTGCATAATTGGGACGACTTCCGCAGAACGGTGTTTGCACCATGTGAGTATTTTGAAGAATTCCTTCTCTAATATAGCCAGAAAGGTGAAAGTTCTTGCACAAATAATTACACCATATATGTTGGTTCTTGAAGCAGAGGTGTCATTTTGAATGGATGGAAAAGAAATGAGAATATCGCAATTTAATGGGTTTGGGTTAGTCGTTTACCACGATTGTTGTACGAAAAAAGTAATTTTTTACCTAGAAATACAACGAAAAAGACAGAGAAAAGTCTACCTATGGTGCGACAGAAAGTGCATTTTCCAAATTAAATAGAGTTTAGCTTGACTAGAAAGGTGACTGGGAAAGGTGGTGTTTTCCCTCTTTTGTCTTGCTGATAAACATTTTAGCCTGAAATAAGGGCAACTCTAGATAGTGAAGCAACATTGTATAAAGGGCAAATGTGCTATTGTGTAGGAAAATCTTGTATGTATTGAGTGGATTGCAATGCACCACCTCCAAGCAAAGATAAGATCTAGGTGGGGTAGGTTGGTATATATTTCACAGGAAAGAAATTAGTAATTTTAAGTTTTAACGATTACTGACTCATATATTAGTCTGTATTTATTAAGGTGATATTTTGCGCTTATTGTACTACCTGCCTCATTGTTTATTTTTTATATATGTATAGCATGTATGTACATGTATATGCTCAAGGGCTACGTAGCCTATAGCACTTGATTAAACATTCTTCTTCTTCACAATATAAACAGGAATTTAACTCCTGTAGAAATTCTTGCCTCTAGCAAATATGGAGTGAGAAAGATATGAGACCTAGCATACAAAATACTAATAGGCTGCAATGTTAACACAGTTCTGCCATTATAGGAAGCAACGGTGGCTCATTAGGGAGAGCAGTGTAGAGGCAGTACAGCATAGGCATCTTTAACCATACTTTAAGGCTCAAGTCGAGACGAATTGCTGTTACAGTCAAACTTGCTTATGTGGTCACACCCATTAAGGCGCCACCTTATCTTAGTCTCTTGAACTAAACTACAGTGCAAATGAACCTGTGTTAAGCAGTTACTTATTTTAAGCAGCCAATTTTCATTTGTGTGACCCCTTAAGACAGGTTTGCCTGTACTTTTAATCTTTTTTTTTTAATTTTCAGGCCGATACTGTAGTCTGAAGTCCTAAACTGGGATACATCGTTTTACGAAAAGCAGTACAGTAGATGGAATGTAATACCTAATAAAAGCATCGTAAACGACTGCGTAATACCCCGCCACTGCAAACCTTTCATAGCTTTTTTTCCATGATTTCATACTTGTATATAGCTCCAGGACTGTGGCAGATAATTAACCTCCTTCTGATAAAATTTCAACCATCACTAGAAGCTATTATTGCTTTGATCATTTGTTACATGTTTCATAAAAATTCCTTTCAGCTCTGATTTTATGATTTTATACATGTATATATGCCCGTGGCAGGGGCAGATAACCCTCCAGGACTAATTCTGGTTGTAAAATAAAGCTAATGTTACTTATATCATTTCTGTGAAATTTCATAAAGATATACCAAAAATCTGATTTTATATGGATTTTTTTTTATGATTTTATACATGTACAAAGCCCTGTGCCATGGGCAGATAACCCCTGGGGACAAAATTTTGATCATGACAGAAAGCTTATATTGCTTCGATAAGCTGTAGCAAGTTTCAGGAAAATCTCTTTCAACCCTGATTTTATACATAATTTTTCATGATTTTATACACGTATACAGCCCCGGGGCAGGGACAGATAACCCCTGGTGACAAAATTTTGATAATGACTAAAAGCTCATATTGCTTCGACAAGCTGTCGCAAATTTCAGGAAAATCACTTCAAACCCTGATTTTATACAGAATTTTTCATGATTTTATACATGTATATAGCCCCGGGGCAGGGGCAGATAACCCTGGTGGACAAAATTTTGCTCACAACAGAAAAAAAAAATATTATTTCAATCATTTCTGTGAAATTTCATTATGATATTTCAAAGTGTAAAAGAATAACAGACCAAAAACCACTTTTGCGACAATGACAAGGGCAATAGCTCTGTTACAAGATATCGAAATTTGCCCATTAACAATCCCAACCGAGATATTCCCAAGACCAATTCATATGCCAAGTTTGAAGAAAATCCGTTATTAAATACTCAAGTTATTGAACGGAAACGAAGTGCTCACGGACGGACGGACGGACAAAAAGACAGAGACGTACGTACGACGGACGGACAGACACACGGACAGCCAGCGGGAAAAATAATATTCCCCACTAATGTGTGGCGGGGTATAAAAAGCAGTTCATCACAACAAAAAGTAGTACATTTGACAAAACATGCAAAACAGTTCCCTGTTCTTTTCACGTAATAATTACCAGTATTTTTACAAAACATAAGTATAAATGATGTATAATACATATGTGATCATTCAAAACTAACATTATAAATCGAGAGAAAACACAAATATTTGAGATGACAACAAACTTAAGCACATGACCCATGCAGATTTCTTCAGATTGTCGCTTAAATGCCGTATTCACAGATTAGTTTTCAAAGTACAAAGCAGATTATTCACTGATACCACTTGCTCGATGTAAATCATTTCAATTTTGAAATAACTAGAAAATGTGTTTATGAAACACTATGCCCCCAACCATATGCTTGCCTCTAAAGAAGGTTCATTCAATAATGCTTGTACCTTTGTACCATAGGCTTCAATGCTTTAAGTCTAAAAAGGGGCTTAACTCAGTCAAAAATTCACGAGTTTTTTCCGACAGTTAATCAGGTCATCTACACCTTGGGCAATATCTTCCAGCAAAAAATCATGATCCTAGCATCAGGGGTTCTCCAGATATTTTGTTCACAAGATTCCATAGGCTAACAATGCACTAAGTTGAAAAAGGGGCATAACTCGATCATAAATTCACAATTTTTTTTCAAAAAGTAATCAGGTCATCTTACACCTTAGGCAGTATCTTCCTGCCAAAAATCATGCTCCTAGCATCAGAGGTTCTTGAGATATTTTGTTCACAAGGTTCCATAGGTTTACAATGCACTAAGTCTAAAAAGAAGCATATAATGGTAAAAGTTTAGATCCTTTAAGAGCAAAGAAAACATTCATAAGTAAGAAGTTGGGCCATACCGCGGTTTCGGCTATTCAAGCCTCATCAGTGACCCTTTAAATCTGGCACAAGGAGCCAGAGGAAAAAAACAGTAAATTTGCAGTTTTAACATGGCAGTCTAACTCTATCTATAACTCTATCATAAATTCACAATTTTTTTTCAAAAGTTAATCAGGTCATCTACACCTTAGGCAGAATCTTCCTCCAAAAATCATGCTCCTAGCGTCAGGGGTTCTTGAGATACTCTATTCACAAGGCTCCATAAGTTTACAATGCACTAAGTCAAAAAAGGGGCATAACTCAGTCAAAAATTCACCATTTTTTCCAAAAGTTAATCAGATCATCTACATTTTGGGCAATGTCTTCCTGCAAAATTAAATGATCCTTGCATAAGCGTTTCTCCAGATGTTTTGTTCACAAGGTTCCAAAGACTAAGTTGAACTAGAAAATGTGTTTATGAAACACTATGCCCCCAACCATATGCTTGCCTCTAAAGAAGGTTCATCCCATAATACTTGTACCTTTGTACCGTAGGCGTCAATGCACTTAGTCCAAAAAGGGGTTTACTCAGTCAAAACTTTAAAAAAAAAATTCGGAAGTTAATCAGGTGATCTACACCTTGGGCAATATCTTCATGCAAAAAAAAAAAATATGATCCTAGCATCAGGAGTTCTCGAGATATTTTGTTAACATAGGCTAACAATGCACTAAGTTGAAAAGGGGCATAACTCGGTCAAAAAATGACAATTTTTTTTCAAAAGTTAATCAGGTCATCTACACCTTGAGCAATGTCATCCTGCAAAAAGCCATGACCCTAGCATCAGGAGTTCTTGAGATATTTTGTTCACAAGGTTCCACAGGCTAAGTCCAAAAAGGGGCATAACTCTGGAAATACTTGACCGGCGGAAAAAAGAAAAAACACGTGTTCGCTTATTTTCCATACTGATCATGCATGTGTAGAAAGTTTCAAGTTCCTATCTTTTACCATTCTTGACCATATGTTAAGGTACCTTTGTACCATGGGCTTCAATGCACTCCATATGTTAAGGTACCTTTGTACCATGGGCTTCAATGCACTGAGTCGAAAAAGAGCTACACTTGGTAAAAAAATTACGATTTTTTTTCAAAAGTTAATCAGGTCATCTACACCTTGGGCAATATCTTCCTGCAAAAAATCATGATCCTAGCATCAGGGGTTCTCAAGATATTTCGTTCACAAAGTTTCATAGGCTTACAATGCACTAAGTCAAAAAAGGGGCATAACTCGGTCAAAAATTCATGATTTTTTTTCAAAAGTTAATCAGGTCATCTACACCTTGGGCAATATCTTCCTGCAAAATTACACAATCCTAGCATCAGGGGTTCTCATGATATTTTGTTCACAAGGTTCCATAGGCTTACAATGCACTAAGTCGAAAAAGGGGCATAACTCGGTCAAAAATTAACGAATTTTTTTCAAAAGTTAATCAGGTCATCTACACCTTGGGCAATGTCTTCCTGCAAAATTACACTGTCCTAGCATCAGGGGCTCTCAAGATATTTTGTTCACAAGGTTCCATATACTAAGTCGAAAAAGGGGCATAACTCTGGAAATACGTGACCTGCGGAAAAAAGAAAAACAAGAGGGCCAAGTGGCCCTGAATCGCTCACCTGAGCAAAAAGATTAAAGGTCAAACTAGGGTCATAATTTGAACAAAACTGATAGTTTGCAACCATTTCCAAATGGTTCTGAAGAAGATTTTTGAATGTTTTTCTATTGCCATGGTTCAAACCCTGGACCCTGGGGCCATCATTTGAATAATCTTGGTAAAGGACCACTAGGCAATGCTATAAGCTAAATTTCAAGCCTCTGAGCCAAGTGGTTCTGAAGCAGAAGATTTCTGAATATTTTTCTATGTATTTCTATGGTTCAAATCCAGGACCCCTGGGGCGGGGCCATTTTTGACCCTGGCACCATCATTTGAACAAACTTGGTAAGGGACCACTAGGCAATGCATCATACAAAATTTCAAGCATCTGCACTAAGGGGTTCTGGAGGAGAAGGTTTTTAAGTACATTTTAATTTCAAACCCAAGACTGCCTGTCCCAGGGCCACCATTTACACAAACTTTGTAGGAGTCCACCAGGCAATGCATCATACCAAATTTCAAGCATCTGAGCCAAGTGGTTCTGAAGAAGAAGATTTTTTAATAGTTTCCTATGTATTTCAATGGCTCAAACTCAGGACTCCCTGCTGCAGGGCCATTTTGGACCCTGGGTCATCATTTGAACAAACTTGATAAAGGACAACAAGGCAATGCATCATACCAATCTTCAAGCATCTGAGCCAAGTGGTTCTGAAGAAGAAGATTTTTGAATATTTTTCTATGTAGTTCTATGGTTAAAACCCAGGACCCTCTGGGGTGGGGCCATTTTAGACCCTAGGGCCATCATTTGAACAAACTTGGTAAAAGACTACTAGGAGAAGCTACATACCGACTTTCAAGCATCTGAGCCAAGTGGTTCTAAAGAAGATTTTTTAAATATTTTTCTATATATTTCTATGGTTCAAACTTAGGACTCCCAGTTGCAGGGCCATTTTGGACCCTAGGGCCACCATTTAAACAAAATTGGTAAAGGAATACTAGGCAATGCTACATACCACATTTCAAGCATACGAGCCTTGCGCTTCTGAAGTAGAAGATTTTTTAATATTTTCTATGTATTTCTATGGTTCAAACCTGGGACTCCCTGCCCCGGGGCCACTTTGGACCCTGGGGTGCCCTTTTGAACGAACTTCGTAGAGGACCAGTAGGCAATGTTACATACCAAATTTCAAGCATCTGATGAGGCAATTAGTTCTGGTGAAGAAGATATTTAAGTATTTCTTAGTTTCGAACAAAAGACTCCCTGCCCCAGGGCCATTTTGGACCCTGGGGCCACCATTTGAACAAACGTGGTAGAGGACCACTAGGCAATTCTACAAACCAAATTTCAAGCATCTGAGCTAAGCAAATCTGGAGAAGAAGATTTTTAAGTAGTTTTTAGTTTTGAACACAAGACCCCTGCCCCAGGGCCATTTTGGACCCTGGGGCCACCATTTGAACAAACTTGGTAGAGGACCACTAGGCAATGCTACATACCAAATTTCAAGCATATGAGCCAAGCAGTTCTGGAGAAGAAGATTTTTAAGTAATTTTTAGTTTCAAACCCAAGACCCCCTGCCCCAGGGCCATTTTGGACCCTGGGGCCACCATTTGAACAAACTTGGTAGAGGACCACTAGGCAATGCTACATACCAAATTTCAAGCATCTGAGCCAAGCAGTTCTGGAGAAGAAGATTTTTAAGTAATTTTTAGTTTCGAACCCAAGACCCCCTGCCCCAGGGCCATTTTGGACCCTGGGGCCACCATTTGAACAAACTTGGTAGAGGACCACTAGGCAATGCTACATACCAAATTTCAAGCATCTGAGCCAAGCAGTTCTGGAGAAGAAGATTTTTAAGTAATTTTTAGTTTCGAACCAAAGACCCCTGCCCCAGGGCCATTTTGGACCCTGGGGCCACCATTTGAACAAACTTGGTAGAGGACCACTAGGCAATGCTACATACCAAATTTCAAGCATCTGAGCTAAGCAGTTCTGGAGAAGAAGATTTTTAAGTATTTTTTAGTTTCGAACCCAAGACCCCCTGCCCCATGGCCATTTTGGACCCTGGGGCCACCATTTGAACAAACTTAATAGAGGACCACTAGACAATGCTTCATACCAAATATCAAAGCTCTAGGCCTAGCGGTTTCAGAAGATGTCATTTAAAGCAAATTGTTGACGACGCACGACGGACGACGCACGACGCACAACGCACGACGCACGACGCACGACGGACACTGGGTGATCACAATAGCTCACCCTGAGCCTATGGCTCAGGTGAGCTAAAAACGGGTTCGCTTATTTTTCATGTACATGCCACATATAAAATTTCAAGATCGTAGCATATGTGGTTCTTGAGTTTCCCAGCTGCCAAAAGCATTACAGACGGACAGACGGATGGACAGACGGACGGACAGGCCCAAACCAATATGCCCCCTCAACTTCTCCGAAGTTGGGGGCATAAAACTAATCAGGTCATCTACACCTTGGGCAATGTCATCCTGCAAAAGATCATGATCCTACCATCAGGGATTCTCGAGATACTTTGTTCACAAGGTTCCATAGGCTTACAATGCACTAAGTCAAAAATGGGGCATACCTCGGTCAAAAATTCACAATTTTTTTTCAAAAGTTAATCAGGTCATCTACGCCATAGGCAATGTCTGCCTGCAAAAAATCATGATCCTAGCATCAGGGGTTCTCAAGATATATTGTTCACAAGGTTCCATGGCTTACAATGCACTAAGTTTAAAAAGGGGCATAACTCGGCCAAAAATTCACAATTTTTTTTCAAAAACTAATCAGGTCATCCACACCTTGGGCGATGTCATCCTGCAAAAGATCATGATCCTAACATCAGGGATTCTTGAGATATTTTGTTCACAAGGTTCCAAAGGCTTACAATGCACTAAGTCGAAAAAGGGGCATAACTCGGTCAAAAATTCACGATTTTTTTTCAAAAGTTAATCAGGTCATCTACACCTTCAGCAGTGTCATCCTGCCAAATATCATGATCCTAGCATCAGGGGTTCTCGAGATATTTTGTTCACAAGGTTCCATAGACTAAGTCGAAAAAGGGGCACAACTCTGAAAATACGTGACCGGCGGAAAAAAGAAAAAATACGGGTCTGCTTATTTTTCATGTACATGCCACATATAAAATTTCAAGATCCTAGCATAAGCTCTCTTGAGTTTCCCACCTGCCAAAAAGTGTTACGGACGGACAGACGGACGGACGGACAGACGGACGGACGGACAGACGGACTCACAGACGGACGGACGGACGAACGGACAGGCCCAAACCAATATGCCCCCTCAACTTCTTCGAAGTTGGGGGCATAATTAGACAAGAAATAAACCAGCTTACCGTCACAACGAAGCGCGTGACCACCATTTTGCTTTACAGTAAAGCAGTACGGTTACCAAAGCAGCATCTGTCGTAGTACAGTTAGGTCCGGTGATTACATAGCGCGGAAATGTATAGATTTACCGTAAGTTACTTTTGTATGTCCATTGTTTGATGAAAGTGACAATTTAGTGACGTTCGAATCCAAGTCACTCTGTTGCATTCAGTGGTCTGGATTTCTTTTCTATGGCGATTTGATTGGATATCTATTCTCTAGCAAGGTCTATCA
The DNA here is from genome assembly GCA_963989385.1 of Ctena decussata. Taxonomy (NCBI): domain Eukaryota; kingdom Metazoa; phylum Mollusca; class Bivalvia; order Lucinida; family Lucinidae; genus Ctena; species Ctena decussata. Next base: position 37,363,836 of record OZ022504.1, on the reverse strand, counting down.
TTAAGGAATTTCTGCCATGTGCAATTATGCTGGAATTCATTTTTTTTTTCAGAACTTACGTTACGTCACACACTCACAGCGTACCTTTAGGCAAAATGACACCATGGGCGTAATATAATGACTCGATATGACATCTTTATCTTGTTTATATAGTCAGGGTGGGCAATCACGTGATACACATATGGTAATCTCACACCTTTTAACGGTGTTTTCCTTTCGATTCAGGGTATGTTTTGATTTATTTTTCTTTCTTGTGACAGCTTTCAGATGTAACTTTCTTCTACAAAGTACCCGGACTGAAACTAGTTTATCTCCGCCGCGATTAGTTTTTGCTAGAAGGGTCCCGTTTTCTGATTTTCTTTTCATAGTGAGTCGTTGCCTCTCGGTAGGAATCACACTTTTGTAAAAACACGCCATTTATTTAGGTTTTTAGCCAGATCATGCATTCTGTGCCGTTTGTGTGGCAATAGACAACTTTTAGTAAATGGTAGAAGGCTTGGGAAAATTGTTCTAAATACAATAATTGTTTTGTAGAAAATAACAGGGAAAGTACAATGATAGGAATAACACCATATGATAAGAATCACACTGACAATAGTGAAAGACGTAAGATAGAAATCACACGTTGTTTCTATGTTTATCGAAAGTGGTTTTAAATATGCGAGGCCACATCACCAAATGTAGGATACACCTTTATTCAATAATTCTTTTCAGTCGGGTAGAAAATTGCGACCGATTTCAACAACGACGGCTTCAAAATCAAAATCGGACAGTTGGAGTTTTGCTTTCCATTTTTAAACCCGCTGGTCGATGGAATTACGTAGGTGACAATGCATTTATATCGTATTTCCCCAGGCTTGCCAGAGGACGCTTTCCATTAATAATGGCCCAGCTCTATTATGCTTATAATCTTGCAAACTAATAAAATGATAAAAAATGACCTAACTAAATGTATGTTGAGTCAAACCATTAAGTTTAAGTGATGAATTACTGGACCAAAGTGAGTCAACCTTGCTTTAAAATTAAACAGAATCCACTACTGTAGGCTTGCTTCTAAATAAATTTAGGTATGACTTTTTTAATTCAAAAATGAGATATTTGTGTTTCCGTTCAGCTTTATTCCCACTTTGACCTGTAGAAAATACACATATTACTGCATATTTTACCAAGACAACGGAGAGTTCAAGGGATATATAATTGATAGGTATATAGTAGAGAATTTAAACTGTGTTTCCCTTGATATTACATGTCACGAGGGAATGTTGGTCATCGGTAAGCTTTGAGTCTGCAGGGCGTTTTGTTTTCGATTTTCCACCATTCCTGGGTGATTTATTTTCAATATCAAGGAAGCACAGTTGTGATATTCTATTTGTTATACACTGTTTTGCAATGCTCTTTCATTTAAAAGGGAAAAACCATCAAAATAATGCAATCAATATAAGGAAAATGTCTTAATGTTATGAGACGCCAAAACATACCATGGTTTTCTTTTTCAGATATAATTAATTTTGACGTTGGCATTGCAACGATGTAAAAACTCATGTCAAAAGAAAAATGTTTTACCATCACTAGTGAAATGCTTCAGTCTTGAAAATCGATGGCAAATAAATGCCGGACATGTAAGGAAAACCATTCTCACCTATGAGTCTGTTTCATTTTAGCGTCTGTTAGAAATTTTTCGCCTGCATATGGGATAGCTGGAACAGTATACACAAGATGGAAGCAATATCGTCAATTGTTAATAGAGGGTATTTACTTTTTTCGGTGAATACCAATATATTTTATCGAATGTGGTGAAAAATATCAGCAATTCCACGAGTGAGTAAATTGCTGATATTTCCAACACATTTGATGAAATAATTATTTTTGGTACTGACCGAAGAAAAAAGTTAATTTTCTTTTTATTTTAAAAACAGACCGCTTCATAAATAAGTTTTTCCTTAGCATTTCTCGTCAATTTTGCTTGTTTCAGCGCGTTTAGTGGGTTTACTATTGAACTGGTTAATAATGTCATTTTAATGAACGAATTAAATGAAATCGGCGATCTAAGAAAGCCGCTTCCAGCTGTCGTCGAATTGACGTCCCGTGCAAGCTAGCAATACTCCAGTTCAACAAGAGGACCATTAGGTCCTGAACGCTCCCCTGAGCCCTGAGACTTGAATGTGGAGCCCTGAGACTTGAATGTGATATGAACTTTTTGGACATTTGTTTTCGCTATGAATTTACCGATCTTTTGTAGACATAAAATAGCAGTGCCAAAATGGTGATGGCAAAACAACCAGACCTAATAGTTTCTGAGAAAAAGGACTTTAAATATTCAACACAAGTGACCAATGGCCAAGGTCAGTCAATGACCTTGACCTCTTGAATTCAAACGAATTGAGGCCAATTGCATTTTCATATCATAAGAGTCTAATAGCAACAGAAAAATGCACTTTTACGGCTTTTCCCATTCAAAAGCCTGAGGCGGTAAATTAGACCTTTCCATATAAATGGTCAAGGTCAACTCAGGATCATCAGTTATATAAACTTTGCAGTACTAGAGTCTTAGATGCTACATACCAGCTTGCAATCGGCCCCGTGGTTCTGGAGAAGAAAATTGTTTATGGTTTTAACCATATAGGGGCATGGCCGTCATCTTAGTCATGTGATGTGGAAATAATATATAAACTTTCTTTCCCACTTTGCCTGAGGGCTGTATATGAAATTTAATTGAAATTGACCCAGACATTTCAGAGGAGGTCCTTTGAAAATAATGAAAGACATGTGACCTTTGGCCACAGACCCTTAATGATCTTGACCTCTAGAATTCATACAGATTGTACTTGAATGCATTTCCATATCACAGAGCACAATAGAAACAGAAAATTCTACCTTTTCAGTTTTTCCCATTCAAAAGCCTAAGGGACCAAATTTGACCTTGCCATAAAATAGGTTAAGGTCAAGTCAGGGTCTTTATTTATATAAACTTTGTAGTACTAGAGTCCCAGATGCTACATACGAAGTTTCAAGGCAATCGGCCCAGTGGTTCTGGAGAAGAAGATTTTTAAGGCTTTTACCATATATGGGCATGGCAGCCATCTTGGTCAAATTTGACCTTGCCATAAAATAGATCAAGGTCAAGTCAGGGTCTTCATTTATATAAACTTTGTAGCACTAGTTCCCCTGATGCTACATACCAAGTTTCAAGGCAATCGGCCCAGTGGTTCTGGAGAAGATTGTTTAAGGTTTTTACCATATAAGGGCATGGCGGCCTTCTTGGTCATGTGACCTGGACCAAACATATAAACTTTCTTTCCCCCTTTGCCTAGAGGCTGCATATGAAGTTTAATTGAAATTGGCCCAGTAGTTTCAGAGAACACCTTTGAAAATGTTGACTGACAAAAGAGAGGTGGCCTATGGACAAGGTCATTAGACGACCTTGACCTCTAGAACTTCATAGGGGTTGAATTGGAATGTATTTCCATATTACATAGCACAATAGCAACATAAAAACTTACTTTTTCAGTTTTTCCCATTCAAAAGCCAAAGGGACCAAATTTGACCTTGCCATAAAATAGGTCAAGGTCAAGTCAGGGTCTTCATTTATATAAACTTTGTAGTACTAGTGTCCCAGATGCTACATACCAAGTTTCAAGGCAATCGGCCCAGTGGTTCTGGAGCAGAAGATTTTTTTAAGGTTTTTACCATATATGGGCATGGCGGCCATCTTGGTCATGTGACCTGGACCAAATATACAAACTTTCTTTCCCCTTTTGCCTGGAGGCTGCATATGAAGTTTAATTGAAATTGGCACAGTAGTTTCAGAGAAGAAGACCTTTGAAAATGTTGACCGACAACAGACAGGTGACCTTTGGCCAAGGTCATTAGATGACCTTGACCTCTAGAACTTCATAGGGGTTGAATTTGAATGCATCTCCATATTACATAGCACAAAGGCACTGTAAAAACTTACTTTTTCAATTTTTCCCATTCAAAACCCTAAGGGACCAAATTTGACCTTGCCATAAAATAGGTCAAGGTCAAGTCAGGGTCTTCATTTATATAAACTTTGTAGTACTAGTTCCCCAGATGCTACATACCAAGTTTCAAGGCAATCGGCCCAGTGGTTCTGGAGAAGATTTTTTAAGGTTTTTACCATATATGGGCATGGCGGCCATCTTGGTCATGTGACCTGGACCAAATATATAAACTTTCTTCCCCCCTTTGCCTAGAGGCTGTATATGAAGTTTAATTGAAATTGGCCCAGTAGTTTCAGAGGAGAAGTCCTTTGAAAATGTTGACGACGGACGACGGACGCCGTAGACTAACATCCTATAAGCTCCTCCGGAGCCTTCGGCTCAGGGGAGCTAAAAAGTGACGCTAGAGTTGACGTCACGTGCATGGTTTGATGTGCTAACGTCCGAAGCATAATATGAGACAAAAACGCTACATTTCACACCTTTTCGGAAAGAAATTACGCCCAAAGTTGTCAACAACAGCCGCGGTTTGCTACAGTGAAATATATAAGGTGTATCAGTCACTAGTGCATTGATACGATATTTTCACTGTAGAAAATATCTAGATACGCACTGAATTCACTGCTAAGTATAAAATTGAATGAAGTTATTTACACTCCGTAACGAAAAACTCCAATTTAGTACGATCTGAGCTGAAAATGACTGATATATGACTAAGGGGCAAGAAAGATTATAAGACATCGGTCTCTAGAGCAGACTAAGAACCCCTAACCCTTGAGCTAACGGATAATACCATAGGTAATCTGTTCACCCTCGGATTAGCATCAACCTTCGCTATGCACAACCCGCCACAGGTTCTTTCACGAAATGCACAAGGACGGCTGCACACGTTGATTATAGCGCACACTGGGAAAGTCCTGCGCTCGCTGTGTGCCACGTAATTGATATAACCTGGTGGTGTGCCTTAAGGTACTGTGACTTGGTGGCTAAAATGTACAGATGCTTTGTATTTTTAGGTGTTACAAGAACAATATCAACTTTAATTCTGAATTACAGAAATAATCATAAAATATGCATATCATAGAATATATTTTGTTGTTGAATGAAAAAGAAACGTCTATTTGATTATTCAAATATTACTTTGAACTTGGCCAAATTTTTTAAATCAAGACCTCCATTTTCCTTCATCAGAAATATAGATTTTTTGCACCAACATATAGTGTAATCCGTGATCTAGCACAGCCGAAATGTAAAATTGCCAAAAATTATTTTCCAAGCCCACTATTTCTGCATACTTTAATAGCACCCAAAACTTATCTGATAGCCACTGGCAAGTATATACATGAAGTGTATAGTGGATACGCACTGGGTAGATGACATGTACACCTGATTGTCACTGTTTGTTGTATAAACAAGCAGGGTGGGGTTCTTTAAATCATGAAAAATATTTTTCTAATGACCTTTTGTTGAAAAAAATACATTTCGGTTGCATTAGTTCATGGATTCATAGTTCATTTTGGTGGAAAAAATAGTTCTAATGCAGGATAAAGGAGTTCTACATTTCCAAAAGTTGGCCAAGTTCAAGGTACTACATGACCAATTAATAATTTTTTATTGTTCATTCAACAACAAAAATATAAACTATAATATGCATATCTTATGATTGAACAAGAATGCATATTGGTGTTGTTACACTTCAAAATACAAAGCACCCGTATATTTTTGCCACTAAGTCATATTGATATTTAGAATAATAACCATAAACCATTTCTTCTAGGCATAGCATTTTATTCATAATCGTTTAGAAATGGAAGCAAATGTAGCGTAATTTATCTTGCTTCAAGGTTTGAGCACAATCCTGCCGCTTCTATGCAGGTTCATATGCAGTATTCAGTTGTCACATGACGAGTTTTTGTTTTGATGACAGGAAACCCCAATTGACTGTGTATGCACATTACGTTATACAATGGTGTTGCTTAGCAATGTCGTACAGTTTCTTCAGCCAATATAAAGGCAAGCACGCCTCGCTCTGGCGGGAATGTACTGACGAACATGTACACAAACCCAAAAGGACGTCTTGTTGAGTTGTGGTTTAACGTCTAAGTAAACAATACTTCAGGCATGACGCGACGTTTGTCGGACTCTTACTCGACCTGAGATAAATGACACTCGGATCCTGCTACAGAGTCTAACAGCTTTACCGCAGAGGCACAATGCAGTCCATCTATTTCGCACGCCCCTATGGGCGGGTGCCTACGTCTTGATAGTAGAGGGTAGATTATTATATGGAGCAAAACAGGGTAATTTTGAAAAGTCATCAGCCTTATGAAGCCTAACATAACAAGCCATTTAATGACTGATTTCCGGCTTTGCTTTATTGTATCATAATGTAAAAACAAGAGCCATTAATGCCATCCCGGAATAAGAATCTTCATAGTCTGGAAACCATATTGTAACAACACGTGGATTCCATTTTTAAAAGGAACCCCAGTACCTCATTAGGCTAAGCGCTTGCTTGCTGAGGTAGCTGCCCCGCTCTTCGAGACCCGGTGGAGGCTGAAAAAGTTCCAACAGTAAACGGGGTTCCATTACACACAGCTTTACATTAATACCATGCCATCATCTTGATATGACTGAAATAATGTTGCAAAAGATGTAAAATCGCAATATCCATTCCATTGCCAAAATATAGGTTTTCGCAGATTAAACGATTGCCGTTAAATTTTTATGCAATAATTACTATTCAGCTAGTCCTTAAGCCCCGTACATATGGACCGATTTGCTCATATGAGTATCTATTTGCATTATGCAAAGGACCTCTGACGGTTATAATGTTAATTTGCCTATAAAATCAGTCAAAATTAAGTTTTTGATATACCCAAGAATTCTCTTGAAAGGACCAGGTATGATTTGGGCCATATTTGGCCCCCTCATTTATGAATTTTCAAAATTGCACTTCTTTAACTTCTGTTCATGTAATGTATGAGTTTAAACCTTTAACCACCAATTCTGACTAAAAGAATCTATACTCTAATGATATTTAACTTCTTCTGAGCCTCTAAATGTACCCCTCCTCAGCTGATTTTGGCAATTTCGGCCATTTTTGGCTAGCATTTTGGCCGAAAACTACCTGAGCGCAGGCAAGTGCACTGCTGAATTTTTGCATAATAATGCATTTTAAGAACATCAACAATGTGTGAAAAATTCAGCTGTGCACTTGCCTGCGCTGACACCTAATTTTAAACTTTTCTAAATAAAATAACGTAATTGACAACGGTTGCCTTACAAGGACGCGCGTGCGACAGGAACTCTTTTGGCAATGAAGGTAGACAATCTACGGATCGCTAAGATATTTTACTAAATAAAAAAACAAAACAGACCGCTTTACCTTCTTTTTGATAAGTAATACCAGAATATATGATGCAAAAAATAGTTTTTCGCTTCTTCATTCATGACGACGCTTGACCTATTGTCAGAAACAACTCCTGATTCTGAAGGATACATGCAACTGCAATGTTGTTGCAATCGGGACAGTGAATAAAAGACGGGACCGAAAGACGGTACTTGTACTACCGCTGAGCCACTTGGGGAACGTCGTTAGGAGAATTGAAATAGTAATAGTTAGTAGTAGTAGTACGATATTTGTACTCATGAATACATTAATTGGTGTTGGTGGTGATGGGAGATAGGTGTGTGTTTCTGTGTGTGTGTGGGGGGGGGGGGGGGGGGGGAGGGGGGGCAGGGGGACGGGATGCAGAAACCAGCTTCAGACCTTAAATCATCAAACAATGTTTTTATGCATATCACTTGTAAGATTCTCTTTAAATTGTATGTTAGTATGCTCCCGTTTCATAGACAAAACCAAGTAACATCAAATTGGGTGTTGTCTGACTGAGAAATGACGGGGTCACGCCCGTTTTTCAATATATCTGCTGGATATACTTTACCAACAGATATTCTGTGTCAAACCGCAAAAAAGTAAAATCAAATTAAACCTAGTTCGAAATCGTGCACGTACGGGACAATTTAAAATAGTGCGACTTCCTTGCATTTTTATGCGCCCTACAATACAGCAGTTACTGATACAGGAAAAGAAATACTTGGAAACGAACATCGCAGGTACATGCACTGGGCACTGTATGTTCTCAACCTCTGCGATGCGAGGAGGAATTTGAAAAGGAGGCGGTATGAAGCAGAAGGAGCGAGAGAATACAGGAAGGCTTACAAAAGGGTTCAGATGCCCTGAAGAGAGCAAAGGAGGAGTGATTTAGTAGGGATACTCGGTGCAAGTAGACTGAAACTTAATACCTAAAATAACACAACTGCAAGTGAGCACATCAGCTGGTGTGGATTAAAATTCAGAGAACAGGGTAGATACTAACTATCCAGAACATGTCTGGGACATGTCTAACAAAAGAATGATAGACTCTCAGTAGATGGATAGAACATTGCTCTGAGCTATACAATCATGAGTGTTATGGCGAGAATGCAGTTCTGGACTGCACTCAGTGTCAAAACGAAGATCTAAAAGCGTTCCTTTGTAAGGAAGTTAAGATTGCAGTAGTAGCTCTAAAGTCCGCCGTAGTTGATAATAGTATCATAGTAACAGCTTAGCTATGACAAAGTATGAGCAATGCATAGTTTAATCAAAGTATTCATTTCCCTTTGTTTCCAATACCTACGGCTGTTTATATAATAGGACAAAGATTGTGAAATACCCAGTTACCCAGCATTACGGTATGAATAACTCAGTGTCTTAGTTACCCCACCCACTCTCATACATGAATACACGACTATCATTCTGATCATTATGCTGATTAGCTTCATTAAGAGTTTGTATTACACATATGGTTGATATATTAACAACTTAAAAAATCGTGCGAAAATAATGCACCACAGGATAAAAACAATTATAAAAACAAGTACATGTATGAAAGATATCTGATTTCTTGTTTCGCACCATCCATTTTTTTTTTTTTTTTTTTTTTGGAAAATCATTGTCATGGATACTGTTAGGGTAAATAGTTTACTTTTAAGTTTTTGTTTATATAACAACGTATATAAAAGGAAACGCATAAAAAATCTGGCCTATGTTTGCAAAACCAAGTCAGCAGTTAAAAAAAGAAATGTGTTCATTACCATTAACTGCTATGCAGTTTCAATGTAAATCATAAGTTATCTCCCTTTTTTTCTTTCTTAGAGATAAATGTTTACTTTGAATGCAAAATATTCTTATTAGCTTTATATCTTTGTTGTTTTTGTATTCATTTCTTATTATTTTCAACTTATCAACTCGTAAGAATAATGTAAAGTTTATCCATACCCTCATATTTTTTCAAATATATTTTTTCATCCGACTTCTTTCAGACTAATACGTTCTATTCCGAGAAAAAGTGAATGCTGCACATGAGTGGATCTTGAAACGAATAGTCTATCTAAATATCCTTGAAAGACAAAATACTGCAATTGCGGCATGCCCCTAAAACGTAAATTTTCGATTGAAAAACAGTTTAATGTATCGTTTCTGTAATCCGACGATTCAGTGATCTATCAAGAGTTATAGCCCATCATGCATGTGATAAGATGCAGACCAGTAAATGTCAAAGAGATTTAGTATGAATATTACATACATTATTAGATCTGATACTTATCATTTACTTTTAAACTCCTTTCTTTGTTATATATGGCAAAATGTATCCCTACCCCCTAAATTTTGCTAAAAATCAGGGCCGAACTGCATGAACAAACGAAATGCTGTAACTTTCTTTGTACAAGCCGTAACATCTCCATTTTCTAGATTTATATTGTAGACAAGGTGACTAATGAAAAAAACAATATTTGAATAAATTTTGAGAGCGGGCCAAATATGGCCCAAATCATACCTGGTCCTTTGTTGTTCTCAACTTCCCCTAAGTGGCTATGAATTTAATTTCTGATTTTTTAGCACATAGACTTCAATTTTTGGCGGAAAAACGCAAAATTTTATAATAAAACGTAATGGAAACAGGAAAAGTTTTTTAAAGATACTTCCCCCCCCCCCCGTGCCTCAGCTAGCCACTTTGTATGTATGTGTGAACTATCATAATACACATCATACGTGAGTGGCTTGCTGAGGTACGGGGGAAAGATAGTCTACAGCTGAAAAACTGAAAAAGTGGGTGGGGTACTTACACCCTTTATATCTAAAAATAGGCTAAAGTCCATATTATTGAAAAGATTTGCTTAATATCAGTAGTGTGTACATCAGATTAAGCATAGTTATCGATTAAAATTTCGATAAAATCGGTTTAAGTTAGTATAGAGGCAAGCTAATTTTTCAAAATCACTGTTAAAATGTCTTTATAGAACACGAGTCTACATATTAATGCCAAATACTTCAACTTTTGCCACCCGAGGAAGGTGCAATACTTTGTCGAAAAATAGGCAAATTTCCATTGATACGGCCAGAGGTCCTTTGCTTACGAAAGCACATTGGCTCATGTGTACGCTTTTACTCACGAGAGTAAAGTTTACTCCATACGCAATTATTTTACTGTTGCACTTGCAAACCTCGAATTGCATATATGCAAATTTTACTCAGTGTACGCTAAAAAGAATTTGCTTATGTGAGTGTTTTTGTAATTAGGTCATATTAACATTGATTTGATGTTGTTTCGCAATGCATTTCTTTGTAGCTTATAGCAACTGACCTGTCCTTATACCTTATGTTAAGATATTTGGCATTTTTAATTTGAAATTATTTTAATTCAGTCTTTAAGTTTGCCAATGTAAGAATTTACCGTTTATTCTTACTATACGACAATCTGACATTGTTTCAATGTTTCTTTTATTCCTGGTTGATTTGAATTCATTTTTGATTACATTTCAAGAATGTTCAGAACTTTTATCAGCCTTTATACCCTTTCTGGCTTCCTTATATGTGAATGACCCTTTCTGGCTTCCTTTTATGTGAATACTCATACAATGATACAAATTTTCCATAATAAAAAAGGATACACGGTTTATGGGTAGCATTGTGAAAAAATATTTTGTACATCAGAACCTTGGTTAAACACTTTCGCATTCTTAGAAATGAGTTTCTGTGTCTAGCATTTGGATGGGACGAGCTAGGGTGGTGATATAATGCGTTGAACAAGAAACATGTAACAAATTCAATGCATTAGTGAGTTGCTCTTTTGAGCACATTATGGAATTGTGAAATGCATTGTACACTTATCAGCTTCCAAACTGTAGATATAAGAAAGTTCATACAAGATTACAAATGTTTTATGACCGAATTGCCTATAAATGAATACTTTTTGCACCATAAAACGCCCGATTTTCCATTTGTGAAGCTTTTATTTTCCTAACTTCATACGTTCTAAATCTCAAACCATTTTAAATTTGCATATCATTAAATGAAAGAAGACTCTACACTGTTTGTTCGAATTCTCTAGGCGAAAATAAAGCAATATTTTAGAAAACCAAAAGAAGGGTATGTGCTAGAATTACAATTTTCATCTTTTTCTTTTGCATAAATACTCTTTGGTCTTTCTTGGAGATTTTTGATTATGTGTACGCTTTGCCAAAATACTTTTGCACATGTTAAGCAAAGTTTGCATATAAGCAAACTTACACATATATGCAAATTTGCATGTGTACAGGGCTTTAGATAGGCGCCGTGGTCGAGTGGTTAGAGACGCTCGGTAATGGGCAGAAAGTCGCCGGAAGGTCGTGAGTTCGCGGCTCACCGTCGCCATCCGACGACTGGAAAACTCTCTCTGTCCACCCAGCAGTAAATGGGTACCTTTTTCAAGGAAGAATAAGGCAGCGAAAGGAGAGGGATGGGCTCCGGCTTTCATCTGCTTTGTCCAAGATACAGTGGGACTTTAGCCCCCACTGCCCCTAGGCTATTAGGCTACGGGAAACCTTTACCTTTTACTTTTAGTCGCTTAATGAAGTTTCTGGTGCACGTGTGATTCCTATCCTCCGTTTCAGCTCCAATTCCAGTGTGACTCTTATCACACAGTGTGACTCCTATCATTGCCTTTCCCCCTGTTTTTCTCTGCAAATACCGACAATATCATACCAGAATAGCTGCATACAAACTTCTTTTTAGTAATGGTATTGACCTCTTTGCATAAATCGGTTGCAGAATGAAAACTTTGGCTAAAAACCTTTAAAAAACAGCATAGTCTGACATAGTGTGAGTCCTACCAAGTCGTACAGAGCCATTGTGGAGATTTTTTCCAGAAAACTACAGGTTTCCAGGGAGAAGTAAACATGATGGTGGACGGTGCTTCAAAGACCAGGTACTCTACGCTAGGCATCATGTCTGAAATCGATCATAAAAAGAAATTTTTTTAGAATACTTACCTCGAATCGAAGACAAAAGCGATCCAAAAGTGTGAGATTATCTTTCGCGTATCCCGTGATTGCCCCCCTTGACAGTATGTTTATTAAGTTTAAGAAGAAAATATGGCATTATAAGACTGGTGCGTTTTACTGACGCTGAGTAAAGTATAAGAATGTAGGTCTGTGGTAAATACATACCTCTTCTGTGTTTTTGTCATTATTCTTTACATCCTTTTTACAACAACTAAAACACAAACTTGGCATTTTCTACAAATAAACAAAGGATTAAGGAGCAAGACTTGAGCATTGCGTGCACATCATACACATCTAATCATCAGTTGATATTAAAAATAACAAAAAGGGGGCCAAGAGGCCCTGAATCACTCACCTGAGCAGCCATCTGGTTCAGTGGAGCAGCACTGCAAGAGCAATTTTGTTAGAGGGCCATCAAAAGAACATCCCTGTAAAATGATTTCAAAATCTGTCCAGCAGTATTTGAGAAGAAGGTTAAAACAAAAATGGACAGCGAACACATGGATGGATGGACGGCATACAAAAGGTTGTTCACCATACCTCAAGTTAAGCATTTTGTACTCAGGTGAGCTAAAATCTGCTTCCTAGGTCATGCGGTTCCAACGTTGTAAAAACGCAAAATTCAAGCAAGGGATAAAACTCAGTCATTTTTAATAATTTTTCCAAAAGTTTATCATTTCTTGCAGTTCTCATTATCATCCCGCATCTGAGATAAAATCATCCTAGCTTTAATAGTTATTCACATATCGTGGTAACAAGACTCCCATTTATTTTCATGAAAGTGGAGGTACATCTAAAAGATCAACATACTGAATATCTTAGCTCTGGGCCTCCTAGTTTTAGAAGCATGTTTTTGAAGGTTTGTTTTACTATATAAACAAATGACAACCCCTTCCTCATCCCCCCCTAACCTCACCCGCCTGGGTATGGCCAGTTTGGACCAAACTGGCATGATTGACAAGTTTTATGTAGGAGGCCACTGAACATTACTACATACTAAATATGCTTTGGTTTCAGAAAAGAATATTTTTCACGTTTTTAGCTATATAGCTGTGAATTGATAATGTAGCTCTTTACTAATAAATGAACACCGGTCAATTTGGACCCCAGGGTATGAATGGCGAGATTTATGTACGAGACCACTAGACATTTCTACCCTCTATGTATATATGTTAGCTCTGGGCATCATGGTTTCAGTGAAGAATGTTTATGAAAGGTCTTTTATCTTATAGCTCTATATAAAGAAATGACCATCGGGGGTGTGGCCAGTTTAGATCCCATGGGCTTGATTGGCAGGATTTATGTACAGGACCAATAAACGTTGCTACATATTAAATATATATCTAGTCTCACAGAAGAAGATTGAAAAAAAATCCAATTATAATTCAATGGGAGCTATATGTTGCCACGGCAACCAGACTGCCAACCCGATCTACCCTAAAACCTGATGCAGCCTTTCACATAACATAATAATGCTTCATCTAAAATTTGATCAAATTACCCTGCTGGTCTTTGAGATATTCTTGTTTGAAAATGGGAACGGATGATGACGGACAACGAAAGACGGAGCCTACCTATACTAAAAGCTCACCTTTTGAGCCTACGGCACAGGTGAGCTAAAAATAAGACTATCTATGGCACCGATGCATGCTCCTGGAAGGTGTGCAACAGTATGGTGAAGGAGTGACTGTCTGTGTAAACTTAGTGCAATTAAAATAAATGTTAAACACCTTTATTACAGATGAATGCAATGCTTTTGCAAGTTAATATCATATTGCACAAGGTATTGGGATACCACAAGTATTTCTGTACAGAACTTGCCCATTTGTCAATTTGAACAAGTCTGCTAGTTCTATCAACGTATGTTTTAAAAAACACTTAGCATGCTGTACAGACCCTGATCGATATGATCCTAGTACATACTGTTTGTTACGGCATTTTGGTATCTTTATCGTAAATACAACGTACATTTGTCCAATACTTTTCTGGCCAACTAGCAAAATTATTTACCGTTTCTGAAGTATCCGACTTTGGAACAAGTCCATCATCTGTTGCTAAAGTACTATTGTGACCTTTTTCCTTCCAGCAAGCTATTTTCTTCCTCAGTATAAAACAAATCAAAACTATCATTCCTATCAGTCCCAGTGCTGTAATGACTACCACTAAGGCAATTTTAGTTCCTATGTTGTTTGTAGCTGTAACATAGAAGAAACAGCTATAGCTCAGACGCATAATGCATTTCAGGTACTAGTGTTAAGTTCATCATTTGACGGTCTATGAGGACCTCCATATAATTCCACCAATTTTACAAATGTGAACAACTATTGTGACTTCCTCTCTAATTTCCTGGATGATGAAACTCTTCCAAACCTGGGTCTACTCCTAAAGAAAAGAATCTGCTCCTAGAGGAGCAAATTCTTCCTTTTACGAATTGACCCTAACTGTGAAGGGAAGCAACAAAAAGAAAAAGGGAAGTGGAAAAGTTGCTACTCCTTAAAGTTACATAGTCACTTTGATTCCAATACTGGAAATTCTGTCTAACTCTCTTGTTTTAGAAGTAATTCTGATTTAGTAAAACAAGTAGCCCAAGGGCAACGTCCGCTCACCTGAGTTATAAAATGTAAGCTTCGAGCTCAGGTAAGCTAATAAACAGTCTGCAATTCTATAGGATTTGATGACCCCATGGGGTGTGGCAAGTTTGGACCCCAGGGGCTTGATTGGCAGGATTTATGTAGAGGACCACTATTCACTGCTACAAACTATATACATAAGCGCTTGGCCTTTTTTGAAAGTTCTTTAGCTATATAGCTCTATATAAACAAACAACCCCCTGGGGTGTGGGCAGTTTTGGACCTCAGGTGCTTGATTGGCAGAA
The DNA here is from genome assembly GCA_963989385.1 of Ctena decussata. Classification (NCBI taxonomy): domain Eukaryota; kingdom Metazoa; phylum Mollusca; class Bivalvia; order Lucinida; family Lucinidae; genus Ctena; species Ctena decussata. The sequence continues at coordinate 37,348,635 of OZ022504.1, read as the reverse complement.
TTTATGCAGGGGATCATTATACATTGCTGCATACTAAATATGTAAGCTCTGGGCCTTATTGTTTCAGAGAAAAAGATTTTTGAAGTCTTTCCCATTATAAGTCTATGGGAGCAGCATGGCCAATTTGGACCCCATGGGACATGGTTGGCAGGATTTAATTTGGAGACCACTAAACGTTGCTACATATGTACTAAATAAGTTAGCTCTGGGCCTCATGGTTAAAGAGAAGAAGATCTTTTAAGACTTTCCCGTTGTTAGTCTATGGGAACTAATGGCATGGTTGGCAGGATTTATGTAGGCGACCACTAGACATTGCTACTTGCTATATATATACGCTCTTGGCCTCATGGTTACAGAGAAAAAGATTTTTTTTAATTTTCCCATTGTAAGTCTATAGGAGCTTGTGTCCCCCTGGGCGTGGCAAATTTACACCGCAGGGTCATGGTTGGTATGATTTATGTAGGGGACCACTAGACATTGCTACATGCTACACATATATGCTCTGGGCCTCATGGTTTCAAAGTAGAAGACTTTTCAAGATTTTCTCATTGTAAGTCTATGGGAGCTTATGACTCCCGGGATGTGGCCAATTTGGACCCAAGGGGCATGGTTGGCAGGATTTATGTAGGGGACCACTAGACATTGCTTCATGCTACACATATAAGCTCTGGGCCTTATGGTTTCAGAGAAGATGATTTTTTTAAGATTTTCTCTTTGTAGGTCTATGGGAGATAATGGCCCACTGGGGCGTGGCCAATTTGGGCCCCAGGGGCATGGTTGGCAGGATTCATGCAGGGAACCACTAGACATTGGTACATACCAAATATACAAGCTCTGGGCCTCATGGTTTCATAGCAGAAGATTTTTTAAGTTTTTCCCATTATGAGTCTAAGGGAGCTTATGACCCCTGGGGAGTGACCAGTTTGGACCCCAGCGGCTTGGTTGGGAAGAGTTATGTAGTGGACCACTAAACATTGCTACATGCGATATATATAAGCTCTAGGCCTCATGGTTCTAGAGAAGATTTGTGAAGGTTCTTAAGCTATATAGCTATATTTAAACAAATGACCCCCTGGGGCGTGGCAATTAGTGCCCAAGGGGCATGGTTAGCAGGATTTTAGTAGGGGATCACTAGACATTGATACATGCTATATATAAGCCAATTTGAGCCCCAGGGGCATGGGTGGCAGGATTTTAGCAGGGGATCACTAAACATTGCTACATGCTATATATATATTTAAACAAATGACCTCCCTGGGGCGTGGCAATTAGTGCCCAAGGGGCATGGTTAGCAGGATTTTAGTAGGGGATCACTAGACATTGATACATGCTATATATATAAGGTATGGGCCTCATGATTTCAGAGAAGAAGATTTTTTAAGATTTTTCCGTTGCAAATCTATGGGAGCTAATTACCCCCGGGGCGTGGTCATTTTGGGCCCCAGGGGCATGGTTGGCAAGATTTATGTAGGGGACCACTAGACATTGGTACATACTAAATATGTAAGCTCTGGGCCTCACGGTTTCGGAGAAGAAGATTTTTGAAGCGTGTAGTTTTTGAAGTTTTTCCCATTATAAGTCTATGGGAGCTTATGACCCCTGGGTAGTGGCCAGTTTGGACCCCAGAGGCTTGGCTGGAAGGATTTATGTAGGGGACCACTAATCATTGCTACATACTATATATATAAGCTTTGGGCCTCATGGTCCCAGAGAAGAAGATTTTTGAAGGTTCTTAAGCTATATAGCTATATATAAACAAATGGCCGCCTGGGGCGTGGCCAATATGAGCCCCAGGGGCATGGGACGCAGGATTTTAGTAGGGGATCACTAGTCATTGATACATGCTATATAAATAAGCTATGGGCCTCATGGTTTCAGAGAAGAAGATTTTTTAAGATTTTCCCATTGTAAGTCTATGGGAGCTAATGACCCCGGGGCGTGGCCAATTTGGGCCCCAGGGACATGGTTGAAAGGATTTATGTAGGGGACCATTAGACATTGCTACATACTACATGGATAAGCTCTGGGCCTCATGGTTTTAGAGAAGAAGATTTTTGAAGTGTTTCCCATTATAAGTCTATGGGAACTATATGTTGCCATGGCAACCAGAGTTCCAATCCAATCTGCCCTTAAACCTTATGCAGTCAATCCCCCACCCCAACAATGCTACACATAAAATTTGATCAAGATTGGCCAGCTGGTGTAGGAGATACTGGTGTTTAAAAGTGTGGACGACGACGACGCCGACGCCGCCGACGACGGACCATGGCTATACTATAAGCTTACCTTGACAGGTGAGCTAAAAAAATCGTTTGTATGAAATAAAAGTTTAAAGAAACAAGTAGCAAAAGGGCAACGACCGCTCACCTGAGTTCTAAAATGAAAGCTTCCGGCTCAGGTAAGCTAATAAACAGGCTGCATGATTCATGTAGAAGACCACTAGACATTGCTACACGCTATATATATAAGCTCTGGCCCGTATGGTCTCAGACAAAAAATAATTTCAAGATTTTCCCAATGTATGTTTATGTGAACTAACGACCCCCGGGGCGTGGCCAATTTGCATACCAGGTGCATGGTTGATAGGATTTATGTAAGGGGCTACTAGACATAGCTACATGCTACATATATAAGCTCTGGGCCTCATGGTTTCAGAGAAGAAGATTTTTTAAGATTTTCCCATTGTAAGTCTATGGGAGTTTATGACTCCCGGGGCGTGGCCAATTTGGACGTCAGGGGCATGGTTGGCAGGATTTATGTAGGGGACCACTAGACATTGCTACATGCTACATTTATAAGCTCTGGGCCTCATGGTTTCAGAGAAGAAGATTTTTTAAGAGTTTCCCATTGTAAGTTTATGGGAGCTAATGACTGCTGGGGCGTGGCCAATTCGGACCCCATGGGCATGGTTGGCAGGATTTATGTAGGGGACCACTAGGCGTTGCTATATGCTAATATATAAGCTCTGGGCCTCATGCTTTCAGAGAAGGAGATTTTTTAAGATTTCCCAATTTAAGTCATGGGAGCTTATGACTCCCGGGGTGTGGCCAATTTGGACCAAGGGCATGGTTGGCAGGATTATAGTAGGGAACCACTAGACATTGCTATATGCTACATATATAAGCTCTGGGTCTCATGGTTTCAGGAAAGATGATTTTTTTAAGATTTTCCCCATTGTAAATCTATGGCAGCTTATGACCCCCGTGGCGTGGCCAATTTGGGCCGAAAGGGCATGGTTAGCAGGATTCATGTAGAGGACCACTGGACATTGCTACATACTAAATATATAAGCTCTGGGCTTCATGGTTTCAGAGAAGAAGATTTCGAAGTTTTTTCCCATTATAAGTCTATGGCAGCTTATGACCCCTGAAGCGTGGCCAGTTTGGACCCCAGAGGCTTGGCTGGGATTTATGTAGGGGACCACTAATCATTGCTACATACTATATATATAAGCTCTGGGCCTCATGGTCCCAGAGAAGAAGCTTTTTGAAGATTCTTAGGCTATATAGTTTTATATAAACAAATGACCCACTGGGGCGAGGCCAATTTGAACCCCAGGGGCTTGGGTGGCAGGATATAGTAGGGGAGCACTAGACATTGATGCATGCTATATATATAAGCTATGGGCATCATGGTTTCAGAGAAGAAGATTTTTAAAGAGTTCCTCTTTGTAAGTCTATGGGAGCTAATGACCCCCGGGACGTGGCCAATTTGGGCCCCAGGGGCATGGTTGGCAGGATTTATGTAGGGGACCACTAGACATTGGTACATACTTAATATGTAAGCTCTTCAGGGAGGAAGATTTTTGAAAGCTTTTCCCATTATACGTCTATGGGAGCTATAGGTTGCCATGGCAACCAGAGTTCCAATCCGATCTGCCCTTAAACCTAATGCAGACAATCCCCTACTCCAACAATGCTACACATAAAATTTGAACAAGATTGGCCTGCTCGGTTAGGAGATATTGGTGTTTAAAAGTGAGGACGACGACACAGCCGACGGACCATGACTATACTATTAGCTCACCTTGACAGGTGAGCTAAAAACACACACTGCTTGGTAGTTTAATATGTGATGGATTAACCATTTATCACTTTTTCTCCTTGCTCCTAGCACATTTTACACTGTTTTAGTATTAATGATAGAAAATCTTAATTTAGAATTATAGCATTTTGACTTGGTCAGTCTACGTGGGTACATCATTGTTTGATACAGACTGTACTATTAAGCCTCACCGCATTCAATTCAAAATGGTCAGGTAACTCAGAATAAAATGTGACAGCGCCAGCATTGTAAGTAAAAATATGTCTTACCTCCTGTATGTTGCATACCATCCTTAATTTGCTCTTCTTGTGCTACAACAACAAAAAATCACTGTCAAAACTTATTTCCTTTGGAGAATAATTTGGTGACTTTAAAGTGATGATTTTTATTGTCAAACACATTTCAATGATAAGTTTTGAGCAATGCTGCCAAAGAATATCTATGCCTGGCTTCATGTTGGTAGTAATTCTCCGGTCATCAATTACAAAAAAGACCACAACAAGCGGGACAATATACACTCGTTTCAGCCCCAGTCAGTACACTCAGGCAGATCCATAGTCCTGACAAACAGCCATACACATGTAATAATGTGCATACAAGAATAGTCTGTAACTATAACTGTCAGAAGATCTGGCTAGCCCAGCTGAGGGCTTCTAATATATATATGGCCTGTATGAAGGAAACGAAACATGAAGCAAACAAATCTACCAGGCAAGATCATTCTACTTTGAACATTGAGACACCTGTTACTTACTTTCATTATATAGAAAGAAAAAGAAAATATGCATGGAACAATATGCAGGAGAATGCCTGTTCACTGCCACACAATATAACAAGTCACTGTCAACCCATGTACCAAATACTGGCAGTCTTCTTTGAACAGTTGCAGTAAAATCCGTTACAAAATATTTACCATTAAATGCACAGAAAGAAAGAGAAAACACAAATACTAGAAAGACTAGATCAAGTGAGGGGCTCACGTATACCCCCGGTCAGTGCCACCGCCTAATGACACTAAACTTTAAACTAAAAATTTAACATATATAAGATACAATTTTAAAGTCCGTGACCTTGTCGTTTGGTCAACAGCACCGCACACAGGATGTCAACTAATTTGCTGCAAGATAGAAGTAAACCTAGTAATGTATCAAAAGGTTCCATTGAATATTTCTGAAATATATGAAACTTCTAAAGAAGTACACTGGTGTAACTGTTTAAGTATGCAACCTTGGCCTTATGTCAACAGCAGCATCCAGGTGATGTAAACTGTTGCAACCTAGGGGTAAACGAAGTCACAAATCAAAAGGTCCCATTGAAGAAGACAAAAACAATATGCAATGAATATGAATTTAACACAAAACTTTAACATGCAAAATCATACGTCTGTGACCTTGACCTTAAGTCAATGCATATGCGAAAATATTGTTTAGATCAACATCTATCATCATACCAAATACAAACCTAACTAGAATTGTTTTCCTACGAAAAAACAGATGTCTCCCCCCTTTTTGATGTCAAAAGGATCAGTCATTAAGACGCCAAGGGACAAACAATATGTCATGTAATGTTGACTGATATTCATATTTAGTTTTTGTCAAAAAATATATATGCAAGAGTTACAGTGCTCTGCACGTCGTCTATTTATATGTTGACTGATATTTGTATGAAGTTTCGTGAATATAGCTTAAACGGTTTTCAAGTTATAGAGCTTAGACGATTGAGACACGATTTTGTGAATGACAAAGTTCCAAGGGAAATAACTCAAATAGTATAAATGCTGTGCTCTGCAGGTTGTCTAGTGTTGACTGACATTTGTATGAAGTTTCGTGAATATAGCTTGTCCGGTTTTCAAGTAATAAAGCGATTGAGACACGATTTTGTGACTGACAAAGGTCCAAGGGAAATAACTCAAGAAGTATAAATGCAAGAGTTATGGTTCTTGCACTATGCAATTCTTCTAATGTTGATTGATATTTGTATGAAGTTTCATGAATATAGCTTATATGGTTTTCAAGTTATAGAGCAGACACAACTGAGACACGATTTTGTGATTGACAAAGTTCTAAGGGAAATAACTCAAATAGTATAAATGCTTAAGTTATGGTTCTTGCATTCTGCACGTCGTCTGATGTTGATTGATATTTGTATGAACTTTCATAAATATAGCTTGAATGGTTTTAAAGTTATAGACGGACTCGACTGAGACGCAATTTTGTGATGGACAAAGTTCCAAGGGAAATAACTCAAAAAGTATAAACGCCAGAGTGCATTCTGCACGTCGTCTGATGTTGACTGATATTTGTATGAACTTTCATGAATATAGCTTGAATGGTTTTAAAGTTATAGACGGACTCGACTGAGACGCAATTTTGTGATGGACAAAGTTCCAAGGGAAATAACTCAAAAAGTATAAATGCCAGAGTTACCATTCTTGCACTCTGCACATCGCCTCATGTTGATTGATATTTGTATGAAGTTTCCTGAATAAAGCTTGAGCAGTTTTCAAGTTACAGAGAGGACACAATTGAAACACAATTTTGTGATGGACTAAGTTCCAAGGGAAATAACTCAAAAAGTATAAATGCCAGAGTTACCATTCTTGCACTCTGCACGTTGTCTCATGTTGATTGATATTTATATGAAGTTTCGCGAATAAAGCTTGAGCGATTTTCAAGTTATAGAACGGACACGATTGAAACACAATTTTGTGATGGACTAAGTTCCAAGGGAAATAACTCAAAAAGTATAAATGCCAGAGTTACCATTCTTGCACTCTGCACGTCGTCTCATGTTGATTGATATTTATATGAAGTTTCGCGAATAAAGCTTGAGCGGTTTTTAAGTTATAGAACGGACATTATTGAAACACAATTTTGTGATGGACTAAGTACCAAGGGAAATAACTCAAAAAGTATAAATGCCAGAGTTACCATTCTTGCACTCTGCACATCGTCTCATGTTGATTGATATTTATATGAAGTTTTGCGAATATAGCTTGAGCGGTTTTCAAGTTATAGAACGGACACGATTTGTGACAGACAGACGGACAGACGCCCGGGGAAAAACAATATGTCTCCCGACCCTGAAGGGGAGAGACATAATTCAACAAAGGATTTGGATAATATATGATCACAAAACCTTTAACACTAAACATATCTGATGAAGTCTATGTCTGTGACCTTGACCTGTAGGTCATAGGCATGTGTCAAGATGGAACAAAATAAAACTCTGCACGTAGAAACCAAACTGAATAAATGATTTGGATGATATAGGATCTTAGGAAGTTTAACACAAAACTCTGAAAACATAAAAAGTCAAAGTCTGTGACCTTGACCTGTAGATCACAGGCACGAGTGGGGATGGTATAGGATAAAACTTTGGATCAATATCTATCATCATGACAAACATAAAATCAACCCAACAAAAAGTTTTACTTATATAGAGATCTCTAAAACTTTAACACAACACTTTAACATGAAAAGTCAAAGTCCGTGACCTTGACCTGTAGGTTACAGGCATAGGTGGGTGGGTATGTGTTAGAGGTGGGGTGGTACAGAATAAAACTTTGGATCAACATCTATCATCATGTCCAACATAAACTAACTAAGCGAAGAGTTTGAATTATACAGAGATCTCAAAACTTTAACATGAAAGTCTGTGACCTTGACCTGTAGGTCACAGGCATGGGTGGGTTGATATGTAATAAAACTTTCGAACGTTATTTATCATTATGCCAAATAAAAAACAATATAAAGAAGACCTTACAGGCTAATCATCAGGTGAAAATAAAACATTTGCTGCTAGGCAGAAAAACAAGACCTGTCACCGGGACAGGACAGCTCGCCTGACAGCGCCTTTCCCATCACACAAAAACTTTAACGTAAAAATTTAACATTATGCTTACGCCGACGCCGCCGCCGCCGCCAACGCCAACGCCGGGGGTAGTACAATAGCTCTTCCTGAACTTCGTTCAGGCGAGCTAAAAAGGGTCTGGATAACAAAAGATCTCAAAAACTTTAACACAAATGTTAACTCGGGGAATGGACAGAAGGACAGACAGACGGATGTATGAACAAACAGACACCAGACGAAAGCTACATTCCTTCATCATACTTCTTATACCAGCGGAATAATAAAGCAGTATAAGGCTGGATCTGTATTCAACGATACAACATTTTACTGTCAACACATAAAGCAAATATACTGTAAAACAAATATATTTGGCGGCAGCAAAATTTGGCGGTTTTTATAAATGGACCTTTTGGCGGAATTTTATTTTGGCGTATTTGTGATATCAGAAAAAAAGTTGTCATTTGGCCACTTAAGTCCGAGCTCTACATTGTCATGGTGATTACAATAATTTTAATTACATGTAGTTCGATAATCATGTTAATGTTTGCCTATTAAAACTGCTTACAGTAAATAGATGCTGCGTTTCTTCTGATTTAATCAACTTGGCTTACTAGTACTATTAGTATGGCAAGTCTCATGAACATTTTCACACTCCGTTTCTTCCCGCTTGTTGCTTGGTCAAGATCTTCTTTTGTACTAATATATATGATGTGTATTGGAATTGATATGATGGTTTAGGTAATGAATTATATGCTCAACTATATCTTTTCCCTTCATGATCAGTTTATATTGGCGGCGTTTAAATTTGGCGATTTTCTTCTTTTCCGCCAATATCGCCAAAATAAAGTGACCGCCAAATATAAGTGTTTTACAGTAAACTTTCTACCTTGAACAGTCCCTGAGAATGCTGTTATAAAAATTTCATTACACATCTAAATGCATAGAGAGAAAGAGAAGGAAAGAATAAGCAGGAGAAGAATCATTCCAAATCTCACAATATAATATGTCATTTCCAACCTGTATATCAAATATGAACTTTTTATTTTGAACTGTTGCTATCTTTAACAAAAGATTTCATGATAAAAGCATGGAGAGGAAGAAAAGTAAAAAAATACTGGAAAGTAAGCAGGAGAAGACTAAGTCTCAATTCCATAATACAACAAGTCATTGTCAACCTTTATACCATATATGAACTTTTTTATCTTGAACATCTGCTGAGATATCTTCTACCAAGTATTTCATTATAAAAGCATGCAGAGAAAGGTTAATAAACACATACTGGAAAGAAGCAGAAGCAGGAGAAGACCCATTCTCAATTCAACAAGTCATTGTCAACCTGAATACCAAATATGAATTTTCTATCTTTAACAGTTGTTGAGATATCTTTGACCAAAAAATCATTAATAGCATGGAGAGAAAAAAAAAGTAAAATACTTGGAAGAAGAAAAACAGGAGAAGACTCATTTTTTATCCCACGACACATCAAGTCATTTTCAACTCATGTGCTAAAACTAAATCTTCTACCTTGAACAGCTGCTGAGAAATCTGTTACAAAAACTTTCATGGTTCAATGTATGGAGAGAAAGAACACTAACAATTATCGGGAAGAATAAGCAGGAGAAGGCTAGCTCTCTATCCTACAATACAATAAGTCATTGTCAACCTGTTTACCAACTATGAACACTTTACTTTGAACAGCTGCTGTGGAATCTGTTACAAAAAGTTGGCAAAAAATGCAGATTAACAAAGGGGCATAATATTTTTTTTAACAATATTAGCCCAAAAATGATCATATTATTATGCCCCCGCCACGAAGTGGGGAGGGGCATATAGTTTTGCCCTTGTCCGTCCGTGCATACGTACGTACGTACGTCCGTCCGTCACACTTTGTAGTACTGTTCTTGTCTCCGCAACTCCTCCTACAGTATTCGATGCAGGGAGCTGAAACTTCGAACACAGCTCAGACATGCATTGAACATGTGCATAAAGGAAACATAACTTTGATTAAGATCTTTATTGCAGAATTATGTCCCCTTGAATAATAAACATATTTTGACCATATTTCACATCTGAGTACTGTTCTTGTCTCCGCAACTCCTCCTACAGTATTTGATAGAGGGAGTTGAAACTTGCAACACAGTTCAGACATGCATTGAACATGTGCATAAAGGAAACAGAACTTTGATTAAGGTCTTGGTTGCAGAATTATGTCCCCTTGAATAATATACATATTTTAACCATATTTCACATTTGAGTACTGTTCTTGTCTCCGCAACTCCTCCTACAGTATTTAATGTAGGGAGTTGAAACTTGCAACACAGTTCAGACATGCATTGAACATGTGCATAAAGGAAACAGAACTTTGATTAAGGTCTTTATTGCAGAATTATTTCCCCCTTGAATAACATAAATATTTTGACCATATTTCACATTTGTTGTACTGTTCTTGTCTCTGCAACTCCTCCTATTGTATTTGATGTAGGGATTTGAAACTTGTAACACAGTTCATACATGCATTGAACATGTGCATAAAGGAAACAAAACTTTGATCCAGGTCATTTTGGCAGAATTACATCCCCTTGAATGACATGCATATTTTGACAATATTTCACACTTTGTAGTACTGTTCTTGTCTCTGCAACTCCTCCAATAGTATTTGATGTAGGGATTTGAAACTTGCAACACAGTTCAGAAATGCATTGAACATGTGCATAAAGGAAACAGAACTTTCAGTCAGGTCTTTATTGCAGAATTATGTCCCCTTGAATAACATACATATTTTGACCATATTTCCATAGCTTAAATACAATCTCACCTTTTATCGTCACTCTAGCGGCCTCATTTATTGACAGATTTTGGTATTACATCACAGCTTTATTGGGTATGACAGTACCTCGAACAACTTTGCGTTTCAGGCTGACTTCAATGCTCGTAATAAAAGTTTGACTGCCAAGCTTTTACAGCATGGGTATCGGTATCATAAACTTCGGAAAGCTTTTTCTAAATTTTACCGTAGACACTTTGAATTGGTTTCTAAATATAATACAGGGTTAAGGTCACTTTTGCAACAAGGCCTATCGGAACCTGAATTTTATGGTGACTTAGTATATAAATTACGCAAAATCGTAGGGAAAACAGAATTTCCCGATCAATTTAAGAAAATTATCATACGATTTAAACGCATTGGCTATAACATAGATGTAATGCGACAGTCTGCATGCTTAGTGGTTAACCCAATCACGGTTGACAACTTTGGTGTCCTCTTTAATTCCACGCCGGTGGGTCGGGGTTCAGACTCTATGATAGCCCCTACATAAAGCTATATATTAGTTGGTTGGGGCCGGATGTTTTCTGTTTCTTGGCCCACCGGGGTTCAACTGGTGGTCTTCTTTTGCTCCAGTACTCCAGTGGTGTTGCTGACGCCTCAGGGATCTCCGGGTGTCTCAACACGTTTTGGCTGTCGATTCCTCATCCTTGCTTCATCACGGTCTTTTCTTGATCTTAATTGTTGACCGTGATGACTCTCTGATGAGTTAGGGGACCTCCATACGAACCGAACTACCAACTAATTGTGTGCACCGCAGCGGAGGGTGAGGGTGAAGGTTTGGGCCCAGTAAAACCGGTTTAAATCCCCTAGTAGTTATTACTGACCGTCCCAAGGCGGTACTTTTGTTGCGGTTGCATTTGTTTTATGTTCGGTGCTGTTTAATTTATTGTGTTCTCAGTTTAATGCTTCTATCATAAAAATAGAAAATAGGTAAAAATAATTGTTAAATGTTTTTCATATAATTTGCTTAGTCCGTTGTAACCCGTCAGTTGGTCTAAATTATTCAGGTCAATAAAGATAACTGAGTTGCCATCTTTTTGGGAAAGAGCTGCTGACTCGGCTTATCCCTTGTACTTTATTGTTTGTTGGGATGTCTTTGTCAATCTTTCCCTTTGATGTTGGGGATAGGGTTTGGGATCTGATTCAGTCAGTTCCTGAAGTGTAGTTACTCTTTAAATTTGTAGGATGAAGGTCAAGGTCACAGTTGCTATTTTCAGAAAAACTAGGGCATTGCTCCAGCGCTTTCATTTATAGATCGATTTTGATGTAACTTCACATAAATGTTAAGTATAACAATATCTTGAATAAATTACTGTTTCAGCACCGCAGGTCGAAGGTCAAGGTCACAGTTGCTATTTTTAGAAAAAAAACTTTATCATTCCTCTACTCTTCTATTCATTGACAATTTTGATGTAATTTCACTCAAATGTTTAGTGTGACAATATCTTGGACAAGTTCATGATCCAGAATTTCAGGGTAAAGGTCAAGGTCATATTTGCTATTTTAGAAAATATGCTGTCATCCCTCTGGAATGATTTTTGCATAACTTGACACAAATATTTAAGTATGACAATATCTTGGACAAGTAAACCTTTCAGGGTTGTAGTTCCAAGGTCAAGGTCACAGTTGCTTTTTTTAAGAAAAACTCAGTCATCCCTCTAGCACCTTTATTTATTGACAGATTTTGATGTAACTTCACACAAATATGTTTTAACACATTACTTTTCTAGTGAGGCATATGGCGGGGGCATTCATCACCTTTAGTGATTGTCTAGTTTACAACTACGATGGACCAGAAAAAAATACAGGTCTGCTAATTTTTTATTGTCTGTTCTATTCACCTATTAATTATCAAGGCTCCAGCACTTTTGGTTCTTGAGTTATAGCTCATCCCTAGAGTGTTTTACACAAATAAGAAAAGCAGCATAACATCAAATACGATTATTATACTAAAACTCAGGTCTCTAAGTCAAACGGTTCAAAAGTTGGAAAAATGCCAAATTTATAAGCGAAGGGACAATATTTATGAAATTAAAACATACGTTAATCAGGTGATCTACACCTTAGCCCCTAGCTGTATGGCAAATATCAGCATCCTAGCCTAAACAGTTTTCTCAGGATTTTGGGAACGAACTTTTATACAATTTTCTGAGAAAGTGGCAGCACTCTGTAAGTAAAAGGCCGAAGAACAAGAAAGAGAATTTAGTACTGCTAATTTTTATGAGCTACCCATCTATAAAGTATCAAGGGCCCGCGACTTACAATTTTTGAATAACAGACCACCCCTAAAATGTTATGTACGGACTGACGGATGGACAGATGGTTAGGCCCAACCCAATATGCTCCCTCATTTTCTTTGAAGTGGGGCATAATTAAGAAAAGGACAGCAACCAGTGAAGTATGTGACTTGCCGTCTTAACCATATACATATTGCAATAAATTTCATCAAAGTATTCGAAATAGTTACTGAGCTATGGTGTGAGCTAAACAAAACACTGGACGAATAGATAGCTGGAAAACGCCATAACATAATATGTCCAAGCTGTTTTTTAAAACAGTGTAGAAAAAACTGCATATAAAAATTAACTGCATAGATTCTGAACAGATTAATATACAGATATACTGTAAAGAACAGAGTGAGTCTAAGCTGAGATAGACAGTCAGTATCAACAGAAAAAGCACAAATGCCCCATGACTACGTATGCGTAGCCTAACAGTACCAACAGTAAAAGTCACAAGGCTTTCCAATTGTTTAACTGAGTTGTTGTCTGACAGCCCAGCTTTTCTAAATCTGTAATCATGACCTATCGAGCATCATGAACGGTGCAGATGGCACTGCATAATGCTTTAGGCCATCACCTTCCCTTAGCCAAGTAGCAACTATATTCAAGAGGTTACTGTGATGCAATAAGCCACCAAATTTTTAAAAGTGAAATTTCAAAGACTGTGACCTAAATCTTAAGATTACCAATTTGAATTATAGGAAGAAGGGTTTGTACTGAAAAGTAATTTCAGACAAGTAACTACTACTCCACTTAATCTCGTGTTAATGATGATATACATGTAAACCTTTAATAGACTTTAACCAAAACTTTAGAATATAATTCATAATCTTGACTGTAAGGTTACATCGGGAAAATCCCTAGTGTAAGACAATGTACCAATCACTGTGACCTGAAAGCAGAAAAAGTCTCACACTGCCCACTTGATGGCCTTGAGAATGTTTAAGTCAGCAGTTTTCACTAATGATCAGTTCAAGTATTTAAATCCATTCATCATTAACGAATATGGGCCTTTAACAAACTGAAATGGAAATGAGAGAGTTGCTCCCCTTAAAAGTGTACCTATTCGCCTTAAACTATCTAGACAGGATATTCTAACTACTTCAAAGGTTTGGCTTACTTGACACACAGATTATACCTAATATACCATATTAATCATGTTACTCATCCTGGGGGCATTGCATTGTACGAAAAGGGGGGTGGGTGGAGCTAATAAAAGCCTTAAGAGTAGTAAATCGGTCACTGCCCAAAAAGTTCTAACAAACAATATTTAGGTGAATGAATATACTTTCAAAGGAATTACTTCTACTTTTCCCCATTGTTGCCTCCTGAATATGGGTCAACTCTGAAAGTAAAGAATTTGCTCCTTTCATTGAAGAGGCAAAGAGCCAACTCCATTCAAAAAAAGGTAACTCCATCAGAGAAAAAAATAAGAATTCATGTTGAACCGATGCAAAACCCGGAGGTTGGCAAGACATTATAACATTATTTTTGGAAAAGAAGCAGGTGTTTATTAGAACATGGGCGTTTATTAGGATTATACAGTATTTGAATGGTGTCATGTAAAAAGAAACATTAAGCACTCAGCATACTGTAATACTCAAATCCACATTAATGCAAGCTCTTTACAGATTCTAGATGATTCACAGATAGCTTATACAAACAGGTTCCTGTTTTGGCATGCTGTGAGGTTCCTTTTCATGCAACACCAAACATTTACCTTTGTAGTGGTCTATAACTAGAAGTTTTTGGTTCATGTAAATTGTAAAATTTGAATCTTTATCAAGTTCCACACTGGAGATATTTGCACCAAGTTTTTCACAGAAGTCTGAACTATTTCTCTGCCCACATATTGTAATCTCATCTTTCCAAGTGGCTACTTGAAGAATACACAGTGATTCTGATTGACTTGAAGTATTGTATACTGAAAAGAAAGGCCATAGCATAAATTATACACATATAAAAATGTTCACTGAAATCTAACTATGCAGGACGAGGACAAATTAGTTCACTACAAAGCAACATGACTATCATAAGCAAAATTGGCTTCAAAATTATTCTTACGTGAAAGGGTAATTTATCAGGGGAAACAACTCGTCATTTTCATTTTTTGCCTCCCTTCTGAGTTGTGGTTAACACTTACTCCCCTTGAGGCTAGTTCTTTGCTTTAGGAGTTGACTTTGGTATGGAAAAGCTTCATCACCCTGGGAAGCAAAGAAGAAGTCAAAAAAGCTGTTTCCCTTTGTAAAAACAGCAGATACACACGGAGGTGTACCAAAAGCCTTTTAGAAATATACTATCCAAGTCAGTGTATATATGCTGCTACACTCTTCCATTGCTGGAAAATTCACAGGATCTGAGGTTAAGTTTGGAATGTGGTCGCTGTCTAAAATAGTACATATTTTTTGGCGGCTAGCTTGACTAAAACCTTATAAATTCTGGAATCGATTCTGCTGTCTCCTGCATATTGAACAGAACATAGGCAACAAATAATAACTGAATGTATCTGTACTTCTTATTTTCTATTTCTGCTAAAGACTAATCAATCTTACCTATGATAAATCTGCAATATATTTTCTTATTTCTCTACAAAAAACATTTGTTGTAACAACCCCTCATGAGAATTGTTAAGGTGGAAAGTGGTGTCTCACCATTCTGTGCATTGCCATCATACAGAGATAAACCAGACAACTAAACAAATGTGTATGCCACAGCTGCCAATACTGACGCCTTAAAAAGTAATATAGATGTCTCCCTTCTGCTAGAGGCAGAAGCCACATGCACCAATATGATAGTGGATTATCACCCTTCAAAAATACTGTCGGATGAAGCAAATATTTTGCTGAGGAAGGACACAAAAGTACATGTAGGTAAGGGTTAGTAATAATTTGCAAACCAGTACATATATAATGTACAAAAGGAAGCAAACAATTTGCAAGAGGAAGGCAGATTTTATTTCATCCCTTTTCAAAACATTTACTTTTCTTTATGAATGTTCAAGGTACACTTGGATTTATTTATATATGCTGATCATGATATCAACTGTTAGTATCAAGAGTCTCTTCTCACTGCTTTCAGGCAATGTCAACTTGGATTATGATGCAACTGAACAGATTTTTTTCAATAGTTCAGAAATTATTGTAGAAACTAAATGTTTTAATATGTGAGAAATACATATTCTCTCTCTTGCCGACTTTTGATTTCATTTGTTTTCCATTTCTAGCATGCATATATTTCTCATACAAACAAGCACATACTGTTTTATGTGTTTGGTGTAGCTAGTTACTTTGTTACTTTGTAAAACCGTTATTATTTGCTTAGGGTATGTATATGTAACAAAATTATTTGTACAATGTAGTATTTCACAATCAAAACTATTTGTTTATTTCAGGTTAGTACTTTAGGGAAACAGATTTATATAAGTCATATGACTTCTTTTTAGATCCCATTTGTATATATTGTGTCTGCTGAACTTAGTTCATGTAACAGAGATTATACAAATAAATTATGTTAAAACTAAACAAAACTAAAACATTTACTTTGCTTGTCTACAATGGTTTTCTTCCTTTGCAAAATTTTCACTATGCTTGCTTTCTGCCCATTAAGCAAACTATTTGCTTCTCCCCTATATTAACTAAGTGTAATAATCTAGAATTTTCATCCTTCACTTAAGACACTGAGTTGTCTTACCTAAAACAGGCATGGCAGTAACTGCAGTTCTGTATCCTGGTACATTTGACTTGTTCTTCTTATATTCATCACGTTCGTCAGTTGTGAAAAATATACGACAACTTATTTTCCTCAAGGCATGAGGTAAGTCTGAAAAGGAGTAAAAGCAAGTCACAAAACACAAAGCCCATAAGACATAAATTGATGAAGAAAACGGATCCTTTTCTTATGTTTTTCACTAAATTTTATTAAATCTCACATAAAACTGCATTCAGATCTCGCAGACTACAGTTCATCTACCTTATGGCATGGTTTGCAAACAGAAGAGCCCAGCTGATGACCTGCAGCTCTCGGATACACGGAAAGACACACACATTTCTGAGTATAAAGATGAGATTCAAGTATTTACAGGTCAATAATTGATTCTCATCTCAACTCAGAAATGTGTGACATGTCATTATTTGTATTATCTCATCTCAACTCAGAAATGTGTGATTCAATACTTGAATGTCATCTCAACTCAAAAATGTGTGACATGTTAATACTTGAATCTCATATCAACTCAGAAATGTGTGACATGTCAGTACTTCATAAATATGTGACATGTCAGTACTTGAATGTCAGCAAATCAGAAATGTGTGACATGTTAATACTTGAATGTCATCTCAACTCAGAAAAGTGTGGCAAGTTAATACTTGAGTCTTATCTCAACTCAGAAATGTGTGTGCCTTTTCCAGTACCCCTGAGTTGCAGGTTGTCAGCTGAGGCCCTTGAGAACACACCATAAAAGGCACAACAACCTGTCTCTCTCTGTCCAATGTCAATTTTGTTTGTGCTTCATTCTGTTTAGTTTGAAATCATCAATTTAAGAATCAGTTTCCAGCAGTTCACTGATTTTTTTTTTAATTTTGTTTCAACTTATCTGATTTAGAATGTATATCGCCTATTTCTGAAAGATCATAATAAGACAAAATTTATGAAGACATCTACATGTTTTTCTTCCACCATTTTTCAAAGGGACACTTCTTGGTTTTCCTATACGAAGAGAACCAATTTAAAGGGGTCTACATACGAGTAGATAGAAAGGAATTTTCTTCTAGGGCAGCAAAGTCAAAGAGTAAAGTCTATTCTCTATGAGCTGCCCCTATTTGGGGAAGGAGACAAAAATGAAAATGGCACAGCTGTTGCTCCTGTATCCACTAATTTTATTTTCCATTACAGTAACTCTTCACTGTTTGACATGCATATGAATTTTGTCGCAAAAAGGGGAATCTGGTGTTTGTCAAACTTGTTGCAGCACAAGAAAATTTATACACATAACATTAATTCCTAACAAATTCTGATTTACGCAGCGACCCACAAGCACAGACTCAGATCAGCGTGCATATCCACATAGTGGATATCGATAAAGTAGTAACACAATGAATAAAGACACAAAATAACTCACCTATTTTTACCACAGTCAGGGATCCGTCATTATTCTCTCTATATTTCTTACTAACACCATGACCTACAGGACCTCCATCAACCTCCCATAATACGACTGCCTCTTCTGGCCCATCAATACAGGTCAGGTTAAGGTTATCCCCACTTCGAGCAGCTGATGTACTGTTTGCTTCAGCTAGTAAAGTAAAGTAAAGTAGATCAACTTTATATACACTACAACTGGTATATCGTCGCGTATTGAGTTCTCGACATAACTTTGTTCTCGATAGTTTTTTTTCCACGCGAGTGTTTTGCGAGATTTTGACGTCGTGCTCCTGGGTGTTAACACGGAAGTGTCGACTGCATCATTTTCCAACATTGTCTGATTTGTTTTGAGAGAAATGCTACGTATAAAGGTATTTTTATATACATTTTAATCCTTCTGTGTTGTTTACTAGTTTTTCACTATAGCCATTTTTTACTCATAATAAAATGCATATTTTTCATTCTTTCTTTTAACTGTTGCAACCGACTCTCTTCTGTGTTGACAGATGCTTGTCAGGTCTAACAATAGCAAATGACATAAGGGGGAGGATTCGCGGGAAAAAAAATCTACGGAAGCTTTAAAGTGTCATATATATTATGGTTTTTATGAATGTTAGTTTCCATTTTATTTTTCAAACTTACATAGGGTACAATTTCTGTTGGCAATTAAATAAACTTTTGCGAGAATGTAGCAAAATTTAAATGCTGATAATTTGCTCTCCTTGTTGGTGGGTGTGGTTGCTCAGTTTAATTGGGATATACTGACAGGAAAATAGTGTCTCATCTAAATGAGTACTTACAATTTGTTCAGTGTGAATTTTGAAAGAGAAATCTGAATGATGCCAAAGATGTACCTACTTATTTAGTATAGCTCTAAAATAAAACATGCTTTAATGCATTTTGAATTTTTTAACTACTTGTCATCAAAGCGCAATATCAGGGGTAACAACCTAAGTCATAGCATGGATCTCGCAAACATATGGATCGCCGCCATCTTTGAATTGCAGGGTAAGTTTTTCCTCTCGTTTAAATCAATAAATCAGTGTCTGTCAAAACTAAACAGTTTTGGCGGTGCCTGACATTACACTTGGACAGAATGTATAATGGTCGAGCCCAGAAATGCCGCTGCCTTTGTAATTGCCTCCCCACAGTTAAACAGGTGGAAGACAAAAGGACGATTTTAGCAGAGATATAGTGTACACATTTATGAAAAATAACGTATTTTACCGCTAATACTACCAATCTTACCAATATTTATGTGATAGTAGTTAGTATTTGCCCTAAACTATTATTCTTAAACATATTTTTGTGATGGAAAACGGAAAGAGCATTCAAACGGCCAATTTTGATCTCGTAGACACTTATGACGGCAGAGGTGTCGTGCACACAGATATGGCAAACGTCACAGACTCCATGTTAATTTGAACAGATCTGAATTTCACTTTTTGCGATTGCATATAAATAAAAATAAAACCTTTGCTTTATCATAGATAACGGACGTGTCCAGTGTATGGTCAAATAGACAAAATGGCAATTTAAAATATAACCATAAAACGGCGGCCCGAAATACACGCCCACACCCCTTTTAAATGATTTTAAGCGCTATTTAAAACGGTGTATCATTCCTGAAAATGCGTATTTAAGTGTGCAATTTTCTTTAAAAATTAGAGGAACATTCAGTCTATCATTCAAATGAAAACCAGCTTCTGTGCGCCTACTTTTGCTTGACAAATGGGCTTAATAAGTTATACCTTACACGTGCCCAAATGGGTGCTGTAAGAAATGCGTCCTGGAAGAACTGTGAAAACTCACAGCCGACTCAATTTCGTCGATATTTAAGTATATATCGCCGATAAAACTGAGCACCAAATATTGCAATCATGTATTTTGCATACAATTAAGTGTTGTCTTGGAAACTGTAAACCCTAAAATTTTAAGTTTAAGTTGCTTCCAAAAAGTAAATATCCAACTGAAATGCTTTACTTTCTATTGCTCAAAAATATTCACCTGACGATGACCTTGAAAAGTTTATGCATGAATAAATTAAAAGGAGGTGACAAAGAATAACTCTATAATTGCCATCGAAACTTTCCATCAACGCATGATCAGCTGGCAATTATTGATTTATACTTCGTCATCTCCTTTTATTTTTTTTTTCATTCATAAACGCTTCAAGGTCAACGTAAGGTGAATATTTTTTAACTATAACAGAACACATTTTAATTATTTATGAACAATTTATATTAGGTGTCAAGAGAAAACTTCATTTGAGCCGCTACGCGAGAAAACCAACAAAGTGGTTGTGCGTCCAGCGCAGACTCAGATCCGTCTGGGCATCCGGCCAGTCTAATCAGAATCTTCACTAAGCGCTTAAAGGATAGCTAAGGGTCTAAGCGGACAGCAAAGGCTCTGATCAGACTTGGCGAATGCCTAGGCTGATCTGAGTCTGCGCTGGGCGCACAACCACATTGTTGGTTTTGTCGTGTCGCGGCTCATTTCTTAAACAGAAATCGTTCGAGAACGATTCAGAACATTTCGTTTCAGACAGCATTTTTTAAACGCTTAAAATTTGACTACTCATATTCAGAGACTGTTTCTATGACTCAAACCGTAGGGTGTCCACGCAAGGGGTCACAATAGGTAAAAGATAAGACATTTTAGCGCGCCTTTGCGAAGAAAAGGAGAGCTTATGCTATACCCCCGGCGTCGTAGTCCGAGTATGCGTCAGCGTTAGCGTCTGCGTCCATGTTCGCGTTCGCGCCCGTGTTCGCGTCCGTGTCTGTGAGCAGTTTAACCTATGTTAACCATTTGCGTTTAGGTCTTTTTCTCACAAACTACAGTCGAACTTCACTGGCTCGAACTCGGAAGGCTCGAACGCCATGCTTCGGTCGAACTGACTTCCCAGTCCCGGCAAAACTCCCATTCATTTTAACTTAACCTGCGACCTTTGGCTCGAACTACGATGGCTCGAACGCTCGAACCCCAAACCTGGTCCCTAGGGTACATTTTCTATGTCAAAGCCCATTGATGGCTCGCACTAATTACCTTGTGAATAATTTCCATTTCAAAAAGGGTCACTCAGACATTTGATCATTGTCATAAGACGCTTTGATATTGACAAAGAGTTTGCCGAAACCACAGGTATACTTATTGTGTGCACCGCGGCGGAGGGTGAGGGTGAAGGTTTGGGCCCAGTAAAACCGGTTTAAACCCCCCAGTAGTTATTACTGACCGTCCCAAGGTGGTACTTTCGTTGCGGTTGCATTTGTTTTATGTTCGGTGCTGTTTAATTTATTGTGTTCTCATTTTAACCCTTCTATAATAAAAATAGAAAATAGGTAAAAATAATTGTTAAATGTTTTTCGTATAATTTGCTTCTTCTGTTGGTCTAAATTATTTAGTTCAATAAAGATAGAGTTGCCACCTATTTGGGAAAGAGCTGCTGACTCGGCTTATCACTTGTAATTTATTGTTTGTTGGGATGTCTTTGTCAATCTTTCCCTTTGATGTTGGGGATAGGGTTTGGGATCTGATTCAGTCAGTTCCTGAAGTGTTGTTACTCTTTAAATTTTAATTGGCACGAGCTCAGTTAAAGCCACCTTTTGATCAACTGGTCAATCAATTAATGCTGAGTGGTTGTCAATTTATGCTGATTGTATAGCTTGGCCTTATCTATTTAAACGCGTATTATCATATTGAGACGGCATATTAAAGATGGTAAAATATTTTTCTTCAATCAAAATTTCACACCGAAATTGAGTAAAACTGCCAAAATTTACGTCTTGCCTTTAAATACATAACAAAATTAGAGTCCATCATGTCAGAGAGTACGTCAGCTTCCGAGCAATCTGGTGAAGGACCAGGCAACGGGGGGATACACAGATCGGAGATTTCTGCAGGCACCGAGTGGCTTAAATTATGACGGATCAATAAACAGGAAGTCACCCTTGCTATGATAGAAAAGCATAATACATAAGGCTGGACCTTGTGAGTTGGTCTTCAATGGCTCGAACTACCGATTGCTCGAACTTTTTTGGGTGGTCCCAGCGAGTTCGAGCCATCGAAGTTCGACTGTATAAGGGCTAGAGTAATGAAAATTGGCACAGACTTACATCAGAACATGATCACCTCAATGTATGCACCATGTATGACCCTGACCTACTGGTCATGGTCTACTTACTTTGAAAAAAATTTAGGTTAATGTAGTTTAACCTATGTTAAGCATTTGCGTTTAGGTCTTTTTCTCACAAAGTATAAGGGCTAGAGTAATGAAATGTGGTACACATTTACATCAGCACATGATCACCTGAATATAATTATGCACCATGTATGACCTTGATCTACTTGTCATAGTCTACTGTCTTTGAATTGATTGATTAATTGATCGTTTAGGGTTTAACGGCCCTTTGAGAAAGTATTTCAGTCTATATCGGGCCGTCTCCCAGAGAGAGGGAGAAAGAAAAGAGAAATGCTAGACCAGAGAAAAAATGTCCAAACAACCCCCACCCGCACCCACTGCAAGCACAATAGGCCCTTGCCCTACAATGTTCCAAATCAGTAGGACGCCCCGGTACTGGAAGTTATACACAGCAACATCGCACCACCCGACCACCCCCTACTGATTATGAAAAAATTCGGGTTAATGTATGTTAAACATGTGTGTTCCAAGTCAGTTTCAAAGTAGTTAAAAGGGTTAGAGTCATGATATTTGGTCATGACTTGCATCTGGATGAGGGTATGTGAGTGTAACCAGCCATGTAGGATAGTGACATACATTTTTACGCTTCACTGACTTCATATTTCTCAGTCCCTATATGGGTTACAGTTATGATACTTTGCACACACTTACACATGGACCAGATCATTTCAGCAGCAGCCTGTTTGTATGGATTTGAGTATGTTTTATGCTTCATCTGACTTTATGATACGTTTCACTGACTTCGTGATATTTCTCAGTTCCTGTATGGGTTAGGGTCATGATACTTGGCACACGCCTACATATGGACAGGACCAATAAAACACCATCAGCCATGTATGGATTCGACCTATAGTTTTGCTTCACTGACTTTGTGATATTTCTCAGTTCCTATAGGGATTAGAGCCACTATACTTGGCACACACTTATATATGGACAAGAACATTTTAGCATTGCCATCCATGTGTAGATTTGACATGTGTTTTATGCTTCACTGACTCATTCATATTTCTCAGTCCCTATATGGAAGGCAATCATTATACTTGACACTCACATACATTTGGACAAGAGCCTTTCAATACCACCAGCGCTGTGAGAGTCAAGCACCTGTAAGGCGCGCTTTGTTGTCTTCTGACAACTCTTGGTAGAATTTGTGTGCTATTCTTGCCACACTTTTCCTGAACAAGCCGTCTGGAGGCAGATTACTAGTACTTAGCATACATTCTTTCCCCCATTAACTGACAACTGCTCTTCACGAATTAGTGGATGAGAAAGAATGGAAATAACAATCATTCCATGGCCAAATCTTCACGAAACAATATACCGGACGTGGAGTCAACCTCGTGTGGCTAACACCCTAATTAGCAGCCTCGCTACCGACCGAGCTAACAGTCTACTTTATATCTGTATATGTGCGTACGAGATCTATGCCTTTGTATGTGTTTACGACATCATCCAACGTTTTTCTTCCATTTTAAATCATATCCAACATCTACACTGGTGCGAAAGCATTGCATTTCTACCATAATTGTAATATTTGTAAATAATTCTGTGGGAAAACGATTTAAAGATCTACAATATGCAATTTTACTCAAAAGTGTGTTCGATATCTATGCAAAATGTGTGCTGACAGTACCGAGTAGAATCACTGTGTTGAGGCAATTAAAGCTGTAACATTATAGTTAGGCAAAAGTCACTCATCAGTGGGTCGAAAATATTCACTAGTACCACCAAAATTACGAGTTTTGTAAAATTTCTAATATAAACACCTTGTTTGAAGCAATTTATTTACCTTTTCGCACAAAGATGGCGGCGTCCTATATGTTTACGAGATCTATGCTATGACGTAGGTTGTCACCCTTGAATATGTCACAAAAAAGCCACCATACATATTTTTCCCATTCACTCAGCCACGTGTCCGTATGACGTCATTTATATTTACTATCGAGAATGTGGGTATGCGCACTTCATTGGTTGGTTTGCACTAGCCTACTCCGACATATGATTAGAACACATAAATGGCAAAATGGCTGGTTGTTGATTACACATATTACGGGTAAATAATAAAAGTGTGCAATAATACCAAATGCACATCAGTGCTGTTCCGGTTAGTCGAAAAGCAAGGGAAAGAATCTTAACCTATCGAGAACTGAGTAATCCAGGATACATTCCGTTCCTTTTGAGATCTCAGAATTTCAAGCCTCTGTTAATGGTATTGTGAAAATACAACGGCGCTATCTGACTCTTCTATGCAAAGCATATTAATGTAGTGCAAATTTTAGGTTTGTAAAAGCTAAACTGGTGAAGTTACCACAAAATTCCTGAAAAAGGCCAAACTTCAGTTTGGCCACTTTCAGGAGTTTTGAGATAACTCCAGCAGCCCTTTATTTGAATGCAATGCAAATACTCTGCTTTTCATATATAAGACAAATAAGAGTTGAATAGCTTTGATATAGTTCGGCTAACTTATTTGCAGAAATTCGAAGTTTTAATTTTCAAGTGGGAATTGGATTGCATTGTGTACAATTGCATAGTACACTCATCATTTTGTGCAGAGGTACCATAATTTCACTAAATACTAGAATATATCTCCACCAATTACCATAATTAACATAAAGGCTGAACTATAGTAAATGATCACAAACTTCAAACACCTATGCCTTGTACAAAAAGGCCTATGCAAATTGTGTAAACTCTGATCAATCTGCTCCTGAATGATCTGCTGTCTTGCAAGTTCATGAACTAAAATAATATTGGAACAAGAGGGCCATGAGGCCCTAACTCGCTCACCTGAGTAAAAAGGTCTAAGGTCAAACTAGAGTCATCATCTGAACAAACCTGATAGTTTGAAAGTTTGAAACTGTAAAAATATGAAAAACATTGGTTAAAGGTCAAAAAATGAATTAATGACCTGTATTACAGTTATGATGAGATGCTACCGAAGATTACTGAACATTTCGTACAAGGAGCATATAACCAATGAGGAGGTTCGCAGGAAGATCCAAGCAGCCATTGGAGAATATGATGAACTCCTGACGCTGGTCAAGAAACGGAAGCTAAGGTGGTATGGCCACGTCTCAAGGTCTTCTGGTTTAGCAAAGACAATTCTTCAGGGCACCGTGAAAGGAAAAAGAAGAAGAGGTAGACAGAAGAAGAGGTGGGAAGACAATATCAAGGAGTGGACTGGAATGGATTTTGCCAGCTCAATTAGGGCAGCTGAAGACAGGACGAGGTGGAAAGGGATTGTTTTGAAGTCAGCTGTGGTGCCCCAACGACCTAGTAAGGTTATGGGATTGAATAGAATAGAATAGATTACAGTTATTACTCGGAGACATAACTATGGTTTGAGGGCTGGATTTGGATTTTGATTGTTTCAGTTCCTGGTCTTTGCATACTTTTACATTCATGTACTCATTTAGTTAACTGTATTTATCAACTTTTGCATCAAAATCTTCAACAAGGTCCATGAACTCATGCATTTTCCCTATAAAAGCACCAGAAAGCAAATTTGACATTGCCTGAAAAAAAAACAAGGGCTTCGCAAGCGGCGCATAATACGCCCGTTTCAATGTCCTAAAGGAGTTACAGAATGAACAAGATTGTTTACGAAAGGATAGACAGGCATACAAACAAGGGCAACCACTCTATAATTAACTAGAACTGTCAGCGAATCCGACTATACCCCCGCTTAATTGCTTAAATCAAATGGTGTTATTTTCATAACAAAAAGCGTAAAGAGGGAGAGAAATCATTGTTACCATGTATACCAAATATGAATGGTTGCTGTGAAATCTGTTACAAAAAATTACATTATTCAAAGTCAGGTGAGAAAGAAAATTGGAAAAATATAGGGAAGAATAAGCAGAAGAAGACTGGTTCTCAATCCCATAATACAACAAGTTATCATCAACCTGCATACAAAAATCCCTACTCTAACTTACAGATGCATAGAAATCTTTTGCGAAAAAAAATGCATTATTCAAAGTAAAGAGAGAAAAAAAATCAGATAAATACAGGGAATAAAAAGAGGAGAAGTCTGGTTTTGATTGATTGATTTGATGCTTAACGTCAACAGTAAACAACTAAGGTCATGTCGGGACGGTCAGTTAACCTAACCACACTATTCCTGGGCAGGCTTAGACCTCCTAAGCAGTTAACCAGTACTAAGTGCACATACTTTCGCCAGTAACTGACAAATGCCCTTCTAAAATGAGCGGAACGAGAAACGAAAGTATGTGGCCAGACTGGGTTTCGAACTCAGGACTTCTGACTTACGAGTCAGGTGCCCTACCGATTGCGCTACGCAGCCCGGCTGTTCTAAATCCCACAATACAGTAAGTCATCATTAACCTGCATACCAAATATGACTAATCTAGCTTGCATGGTTGTGGAGAAAACTTTGATGAAAAAGTTCATTATTCAAAGTATGGAAAGAAAGAATATTGGACAAATACAGGGAATAAGCAGAAAAAGGCTGGTTCTCAATCCCACGATACAACATATCGTCATCAACCTGCAAACCAAATGGGACTACTCTAGCTTGCTTGGTTGTGGAGAAATCTTTGACGAAAAATTTTATTATTCAAAGTATGAAAAGAAAGAATATTGGACAAATACAGGGAAGAAGAAGCAGAAAAAGGCTGGTTCTCAATCCAACGATACAACATATTGTCATCAACCTGCATACCAAATATGACTACTCTAGCTTGCTTGGTTGTGGAGAAATCTTTGACGAAAAATTTTATTATTCAAAGTAGGGAAAGAAAGAAAATCGGACAAATACAGGGAAGAATAAACAGGAGAAGGCTGGTTCTTGATCCCATGAAACAACATGTTGTTATCAACCTGCATAACAAATATGACTACTCTAGCTTGCATGGTTGTGGAGAAATCTTTGACGAAAAATTTCATTATTCAAGGTATGGTAAGAAAGAAAATCGGACAAATACAGGGAAGAATAAGCAGGAAAAGGCTGGTTCTCAATCCCACAATACAACATGTCCTCATCAACCTGTATGCCAAATATGACCAGTCTAGCTTGTATGATTGTGAAGAAATCTTTGATACAATATCTTTGAACAAGGGAGATAATCTAAATAAACTAGATTAACATTTTTAGTTCTACTTTTTTCCCTTGACAATAAGTTTGTAAATTACACAAAAATAGCGGACAAGAACTAATGAAAGGGATTAACTCTAAAACGAAGAAAGGGAGAGCAGCCATTGTTGTACGCGACACATCGTTAGGGCTTCATACACATTGCTATGAAGTTTTATAAAGATATCCTAAACGGTTATCTAGTTATGGCGCGTACAAGACTTACAGGGAAAAAATTAATCAAAGGGGCATAACTTCAAAAGTAAGAAAGGGGGAGCAACCATTCTTGTACGCGACACGTTCCCCCACCCTAATACATATGCCTACCAAATTTCATGAAGATATCCCAAATGGTTACTGAGTTATGGCGTGTACAAGAATGTTTACGGACGGACGGACGGACGGACGGACAGCGCCACGACATAATACGTCCGTTTTTTCAAAACGGGCGTATAACTAGGTCAATCCAAGGTCATCATTTGAACAAACTTGGGAGTACCCGATGCTACATACTAAGTTTTAAGGCCATTGATCAACTGGTTCTGGGAAAGAAGATTTTCAAAGATTATTAACAAATATGGGAAATGCGGCCATGTTGGTCCTATGACCTGGATTGATCAAATTTCATTCCCTTAGCCCCTGGAGGGTCTAAATGAAATCTGGGTACGGCTAAACAATCTTGGTAGTACCATGGTCTCCTAAGCTACATGTAACCACATTTAAAGGAAATTATTCAGCTGGTTCTGGAGAAGAAGAGTTTGAAATATTTTTACCAAATATGGGTTTGGTGGTCTTGTTTGTCAAGTGACCTGGACTGCCTGGACAAACTTTCTGTTCCCTCAAGCCCTATAGGCTCTATATGAAATTTGGTTACAACTGGCCCAGTGGCTTTTGGGGTCTGGAAATTGTCGAAATGAGCAACCTGGGTCATATTAATTAAAAGAAAGACGTTGACCTCTTTAATCCACAGATCTTTATATAGATACCTGCATAATTTATACAAATATTTAGACCATATTCTTCTATAATTTTAATGAATTTTTATGTTCTAGCATTTTTCTGTATAAAAAGCACCAGAAAGCAAATCTGACTTTGCCTGAAAAAAGTCAAGGTCAACTCAAGGTCATCATTTGAACAAGCTTGGAAGTACTTGAGTACCCGATGCTACATAATAAATTTCAAGGCCATTGGTCAATTAGTTCTGAAGAAGAAGATTTTCAAAGGTTATAAACATATATGGATGTAGCAGCTACGGTCAAATGACCTGAACCATTTGATCTAATTCTTGTTCCCTCAACCCCTGGGGGCTCTATATGAAATTTGGTTACCATTGGCCATGAGAGGTTTGAAACTGTTAGAAGAAGAAACACCTGGGTTAAAGGTCAAAGAATGACCTTGACCTCTTATACTTTATGTATTCATTAAGATGATAGTATATATACCAACTTTTAGGCCAAAATCTTTAACAATTTCTATAAAACCTTGTGTTCTAGCATTTTCCCATGTAAAAGCACCAGACAGCATATTTGACCTTGCTGTAAAAAACAAGAGGACCATGAGACCCTGAATCGCTCACCTGAGTATGGTGGTCATGTATGTCTTGTGACCTAGACCACTTGAATAAGTTTTGTTCCCTCAGCCCCTGGAGGCAGTGTATGAAATTTGGTTACAATTAGCCCAGTGGCATTTGAGGAGATGTCTTAAATTGTCAAAATATGGGGGACGTGGGTCAGAGGTCAAAGAATGACCCTGACCTCTTGTACCCGCAAATTTTGCATGTACTAACTAAGACGATTGTATATACCAATTTTTAGGCAAAAATCTTCTAAACTTTCCATGAAATCTTATGTTCTAGTATTTTCCCAAACTTGACCTTGCCTTAAAAAAGGTCAAGGTCAGTCCGAGGGGCACCATTTGAACAATCTTGATAGTACTCGAGTACCTGATGCTATATACAAAGTCTCAAGGTCATCGATCATTTGGTTCTTGAAAAGAAGATTTGTAAAGGTTTTTGCCATATATCGGCATGGCGGCCATGCTGGTCATGTGACCCAGACCGTTTGAACAAATTTATGTTCCCTCAGACCCTAGAGGCTCTATATGAAATTTGGTTTCAACCGGTCCAGTGGCTTTGAGAAGATGTGTGAGATTGTCACAATATGAGACTAGGGTTAAAGAATGACCTTGACCTCTTGTACCTATTAACTTTCATGTACTCATTAAGGTGACTGTATAAACCAATTTTCAGGTCAAAATCTTCAACAGTTTCCAAGAAATCTTATGTTCCAGCATTTTCCGAAAAAAGGTCAAGGTCAACCCAAGGTCATAATTTGAATAACCTTGGTAATACTCGTGTACCTGATGCTGCATACCAAGTTTCATAGCCATCCACCTACTGGTTCTGGAGAAGAAGATTTTTTTAAGGTTTTTAACATATATGGGCGTGACAGCACTGTTGGTCCTATGACTAAGACTGCTTGAACAAATTTTTGATCCCCCGCCCCTAGAGGCTCTACATGAAATTTCGTTACAATTGGTCCAGTGGCTTTTGAGGAGATGTTTGGTTTGAAATTGTCAAAATAGGAGTGACAAGGGTCAAAGAACAAAGAATGACCTTGATCTCTTGTACCTATAAATTTTCATGTACTCACTAAGATGACTGTATATACCAATTTTCAGGTCAAAATCTTCAACAGTTTCCAAGAAATCTTATGTTCCAGCATTTTCCGAAAAAAGGTCAAGGTCAACCCAAGGTCATAATTTGAATAACCTTGGTAATACTCGTGTATCTGATGCTTCATACCAAGTTTCATAGCCATCCACCTACTGGTTCTGGAGAAGAAGATTTTTTAAGGTTTTTAACATATATGGGCGTGACAGCACTGTTGGTCCTATGACTAAGACCGCTTGAACAAATTTTTGATCCCCCGCCCCTTGAGCCTTTACATGAAATTTCGTTACAACTGGTCCAGTGGCTTTTGAGGAGATGTTTGGTTTGAAATTGTCAAAATAGGAGAGACCAGGGTCAAAGAACAAACAATGACCTTGATCTCTTGTACCTATAAATTTTCATGTACTCATTTTAAAAGATGACTGTATATACCAATTTTCAGGTCAAAATCTTCTGACTTCAATTGTTTCCAAGAAATCTTATGTTCTAGAATTTTCCAATATAAACGCTACAGAAAGCAAATTACAGTAAAAAAGGTCAAGGTCAACACAAGATTACAATTTGAACTCGCGTCCCTAACGCTACATACCAAGTTTCAAAGCCATCGGCCTATAGGTTCTGGAGAAAAATATTTTTTCAAGTTTTTACCATATATGGGTTAGGCGGCCGTTGGTCATGTGACCAGGACCGTTTGAACATTTTTCGTTCCTAAGTCCCCTGGAGGCTACAATTGAAATCTGGTTACGGTTTGCCCAGCAGTTTCAGAGGAGAAGTCGTTTGACATTGTGGATGGACGGACGACGACGGACAACGGAGCCCTACCATCCTATAAACTCCCCCCGGAGCTGCTGGCTCAGGTGAGCTATAAGTCAAGGTCAAATCAAGGTCATCAATGAACAAACTTGGTAGTGCCTGAGCACCCAAACTAACATACCAAGTGTCAAGGCCATCAGTCAGATGATTCTAGATAAGACGATTTTAGAAGGTTTTTACCATATATGGGCATGGCAGCCATATTGATCACACGACCTCGATTGTTTGAACAAATTTTTATTCCCTTAAAACTTAGAGGCTCTATATGAAATTTGCTTACAATTGGCCCAGTGGCTTTAGAGGAGAAGTTGTTCAAAACTGTCGATTAGAAAGACCTAAGTCAAAGGTCAAAGCATGACCTTGACCTCTTGTACTCACAAATCTTCATAATCTCATTAAGATGACTGTATATACCAATTTTAGATCTAGACTAAACTCTTCCACAATTTCCATGAAATCGTATGTTCTAGCATTTTCCGATACAAAAGCACCAGAAAGTAAATTTGACCTTGCATAAACAAGAATCACTCACCTGAGTATGGAGGCCATGTAGGTCATGTGACCTAGACCACTTGAATAAATTTTCCTTTCCTCAGCCCCTGGAGGCTGTGTATGAAATTTGCTTACAATTTGCCCAGTAGTGGCTTTTGAGGAGATGTCTTAAATTGTCAAAATATGAGAGACATGGGTCAGAGGTCACAGAATGACTTTGACCTCTTCTACCCCGCAAGTCTTCCATATACTACCAAAGACCACTGTATATACCAATCTTTAGGCCATAATCTTCTAAACTTGCCTTGAAATCTTATGTTCTAGCATTTTCCCAAACTTGACCTTGCCTTAAGAAGGTCAATGTCAGCCCAAGGTCATCATTTGAACAATCTTGATAGTACTCAAGTACCTGATGCTATATACCAGATTTCAAGGCCATCGATCATTTGGTTCTTGAGAAGAAGTTTGAAAAAGTCTTTGTCATATATGGGCATGGCTGCCATGTTGGTCATGTGACCCAGACTGTTTGAAGAAATTTTACTTCCCTCAGCCCCTAGAGGCTCTATATGAAATTTGGTTACAATTGGCTCAGTGGCTTTTGAGATTATGTGTGAAACTGTCACAATATGAGAGACCAGGATCAAAGAACAACTTTGACCTCTTGTACATATCAATTGTCATGTACGCATTAGGATGACTGTATATACCAATCTTCTGGTCAAAATCTTCAATGGTTTCCAAGAAATCTTATGATCTAGCATTTTCCTATATAAAAGCTACAGACAGCAAATTTGACCTTACCATAAAAAGGTCAAGGCCAACCCAAGGTCATCATTTGAACAATCTTGGTAGTGCTTGCGTACCCAATGCTACATACCAAGTTTCAAGGCCATCGGCCCATTAGTTCTGGAGAAGAAGATTTTTAAAGGTTTTACCATATATGGGCATGGCGGCCATGTTGGTCATGTGACCGGGACCGTTTGAACAAATTATCGTTCCCAAGTTCCCTGGACACTATATATGAAATTTGGTTACAATTGGCCCAGGGATTTCAGAGGAGAAGTTGTTTGAACTTGTGAACGGATGGACGGACGGACAACGTACGACGGACGCCTGAGCCTTACCATCCTATTAGCTCCCCGGAGCCGATGGCTCAAGTGAGCTCAAAAGTCAAGGTCAACCAAAGGTCATCATTTGAATAATCTTGGCAGTACCATGGTCACAGATGCTACACAGGACTTAGCCTAGACGCGATTTGGGAGAACTAGTCCCTCTTAGCTGGCCTACTTCTCCCTATTTTGAACTGCGGGAACAGTGAAAATGTATAGCACACATAGGAAAATTGAAAATTTGGATCAAAACTTCCCCCTTACGTGCAGAAAATGTCGCAAAACTTCCACCTGTCTGAAAGCTCTAGGCCGATCCCTGCTTAATACCAAATTTCAAGACCATCAACCAATTGGTTTAAACTTTTATTTTTCATATATTTAACACAATCACGTTCATACAAAATACATATATAGTGACATATATATATATATAAATATATGAAGGGATCTGGAAAAAGCCATTTGGCTTATATGAATTCATCTCCCAATTGAGTTCTGGAGAAGAAGATTTTAAACGGTTTTAGCCATATATGGGCATCACAGTCATACTGGCCATGTGACCTGGACCGCTTGAACAAAATTTCAGTCTTTCAACCCCTAGAGGCTATATATGAAATTTGCTTACAACTGGCCTTGTGAATTTTGAGGAATTGTTCGAAACTGTAGAAAAGTGAGAGACTTGGGTCAAAGGTCAAAGACTGACCATTTATATACCAATGTTTAGGCCTAAATCTTTAACAATTTCCATGAAATCTTATGTTCTAGCGTTTCCCATACCAAAGTACAAGAAAGTAAATTTGACCTTGCTGTGAAAAAGAACATGGTCAACCCAAGGTCATCATTTGAACAATCTTGATAGTACTTACGTACCCAAATCTTGATAGTACTTAGGTACCCTAATCTACAAGTTTCAAGGCGAGCCGTCAACTAGTTCTGGAGGAAAATATTTTTTAAGGCTTTTACCACATATGGGCATGGCGGTCATGTTGGTCATGTGACCTTAGCCATTTGAACATTATTTCAATTTCACTGGCCCGGGAGGCTCTGTATGAAATTTGGTTCAAACTGACTCAGTGCTTTCAGAGGAGAAGTAGTTGAAATTTAAGACAGATGGACGAAAGAGCCTGCCTATATTGTAAGATCCCCTGGAGCCTTTGGCTCAGGTGAGCTAAAAAATGCTTTTTCTATAGGATAGGATGTACAAAATTATAAAGTGTTTACTGAAGCGATCCTGCTGTCTGGTGAGATACTGAAGTACTGCAGGAACCAAGTTGTAACTCTTCTGAATAGGTCACCGTCAGTGGATTTCGTTACAGTCAACTCTTGATATCTTAAAGTGGAAATTCAACTCAAATTACTGATATCTAGAAGTAAAATTTCTGGTCTTAGAAAATTTACTTTCAGGTTTCAGTAGTTTAGGATAATAGGAGAGGAAAAACATGTATTATATTCAAAATATTTTTTTTGGATATATTATAAGGGGTACTTTGAGATATCAGCATTTGAGATAACCAGAGTCAACTGCATTTACTTTGTTGTAAATTATGTCACTTTGTGTCATCAGACAAATTAATTTACCTGTACCAATGAAACCTGTTGGCTCCAGGACTGGTGCAAACCAAATCATGCTGAAATCTTCAAAGGTTAGCCCAGTTTGCATAGATTTTAGACAGTACCATAAAAATCCTTTAAACTGGGACACCGGGTATAATTACCATAGCTATCCTACAAGTTGTACAGTTGTGTTTTTCAATGCAGTAATGCATCTAAGAGATACAGACGGAATGGCAAGCAATGTAGACACAGATCAGATTCTCCTCCAGGAGCAGTCCGATATGGGTCTGCATTGTTTATCCTTATATTTAAAATTTTTATGATATGCCACACTGATATATTATGACATAATTTTAATACAAGACTTTCAGTAAGCAAAAATTGCAGATGAAGAAATCTGGTGCCACTTAGCTTAAAGTCCCAATACCATTTTTACATAATAAGAAAACCTCGAAATGTAAAGCTAGCATAATAAAAGTCAGTTCAACATTAAAAATAGTCTAGTTCCCCCGTTAAACCTGACCCAAGCAAAAGGAAGTGTTGGTTGTTCTTTTTTCCTTCTTAAAGCAGAAATACTACATAGTATCGAAGAAAGATAATTATCAAAACAACCTAAAATCAGTGTTTAAATTAGAATTTCGCACTATAAAAATGTATGGAAAAATAACAAAATAATTCATAAAAGTCCTCTTATGGGAAGCCATAAATTTTGTGGAGTAAAAAACATTTTTAATTCTGAAATCCCAAATAAAACTTTTTGGGTGAGGTCATTTTTCAGGGTCAGTCACGTAAGGGGGAACCAAAAAACAACAACACATTTTATTTTTGGCCTTAGTGGTCTGAAAATTGAATTGGTGACTGGTTTCGCCAATGTTATTATAGTTTCCATTATTGCATAAATATCTGTGTCACACGGTATTAATAGGCATGTTTCAACGAACATAAAACAATGTATTAAGATGGGTTTTCACGCGCCGATAATGACCACCTTAGCGACTTTTTGTATGGAAACTACAGGGCAATATGAAATGAGTGGCAAGACTGCAGTTGAAGATATCCATTAAAGACTTTATCAGAAGAGTCACACAAATTCGGATATTGTAAAAATAATCGTGCAGACGACATCGAGTGAAAACTTTGATGAAAAAGATTATGACTTGTGAAATGCTGCTAGAGGTTGCACAAACATTCACGGTAGCTAGCCATGGTCTGAAACAAGGATTTTATAGACATGCATAGTACTTGTAGGAATCAGTAAGGTAATGGCGATGAGGCCGAAAAATAGTGTGCGAACATTTTCGTTATTTTTGTAGCATTAAAGTTGAATTAATACAATATAGCGATCAAACATTTTTTTTCTAATACATTAACATTTGCAAGGGCCCTGGGGTGATGTTCAATATCTCCCTAGGGACCTTGCAAACGTTAATGCACGAAAAACCATGTTTGATCCCTAAATTGTACTTACATCTTATAGTATACACAACAGCAGTTGTATTTACACCATCAACTTTGCCCACATACAATCCTGGTTTGTTGATCTTCAGCTCATAATCCACGTAAGGTTTACCCGGAACCACCATGGTGGCACCCCCGCCTTCGTTCTCTAGTTTTGTTCCATTATGGAAGAAAGCAAAGTCTTTGTCAAAATGCTTTTCTTTTAACTTTTCGGAATGGTACCGCCAATTCAATGTCACGGTTTGATTTCCATGCAGGAAGCATTCTGCTGGAGTGACTTTGAGATTTTCTGTATAAATAAATATCAAATTTTAGACAGTATATTTTAACTAACTTGTGATGTAATTTGCAACACAAAATATTGGGACACGATACACAAATCCCAGCTCTATATAATGTGGGTTTCTCAGAATAAACTCAATGAAAACATAGGTTATGACACCACAATAGAACTGTCTCTGCGAGACAGTTCTAACGCAGGGTCACAACATAATGTTTTATGAGATGTTGTTTTTTTGTGCGTTTTTTTTTAAATATGGATAATTATAATTTAATTATCCCTGTTACCCTCCCACTTGCAACACAAGGTGGATTCAATATTCCTGTTATAATCTGCATCTACCCATTAAATAGCTGCATTCTAAAACCAAATTTTTCCATTTAAGGACAATTATCATGATTATGGTAATTATTTCAGCTGTTCCCATTTTAAAATTGTTTTGGAAATATACATGTATCTATAATTCGAATTATGGATATCAAATATTCACCCTGTGTTATGGACATCAATAAATGGAATAATGGATACCCATAATTCCAATTATGGATACCAATAAATAGGAAATAAATAGTAAAACAGCACCCCATAAGAACTGGCATAAGTATCACTACTAGAGCCTGGCTTTAGGAGCATGCTTTCAAGATGATGTGGTTAGAGCGGTGAATCTTTGTTGCAAGCTGGGGTTGGTCGTGGTCTAGTAATGATGCTGGGTAACTTTCAGTGCCAAGGCGTCCTACTTATTTGGATAATGTGCTTGCTGTAGGTGCAGGCTGCAGTTGTTTGGACATTTTTTCCTGCCTCTATCTTATCTCTTTTCTATCTTTCTCTCTCTGCGAGATATGGCTTGATATAGACTGAAATACTGTCTCAAAGAGCCATCAAACTCAAAACAACCAACCAACCCAATTCTAGCAAGCTGAGCAGCTGAGTCTGCTTGGTTAGCAATTGGAGGGTGACCTGATAGGATTGGGCCCATCAAGTCACATCAATCATCGAATCAATGATGTCAGAAGCTCATGGGAGAGTCTGAGACTACTTCCTGCCTCTGAGAGTGAGAGGGAGCTGTGCAGTGTGACTGAGTATGTTTGATGGAGACTATAGGTTGTCACAGGCTGCTCCAGGGCATGTCAAGAACAAGGAGGGAGTGTGACTCGGTATGTAGGGTAAAATACCACTGTTAGCACCTTGTTGAAGAAGCATGCCTTTAATGGCAATGTGGTTGTTACAGTGGTGAACTGTTATTGCTAGTTAAGCATCATCTGGCTCAGTTGGTACTTGGGATGGGCAACACAATAGGCCTGGCCCATCACAATACTTCAGTAAGAACTGAATGAATCCAAAATGCTGGTTTACAGATCACAGTGGTACGTACAAAGATAACCATTCATTATGACAAGTTCGCAATCAGGGAAGCAAGTCCCCAGCCTTTAAAAAGAGGTAAACTTAGTAACTGAATCATCTGCACAGTGACACAGTAGCATAAATCGGGCAATAAGCGAGTCCGCACTGTGCTTGCGCAAACTCGGATTATGCTCTCGGAGGTCAAAGGTCACGGATACCAAAAGCTGTATACACAAAGCGTAACACACCAACATATTGACTTATATTTCAATTTTCAAACATTCCCTGTCTATTTTATCTTGCTAAAATGATGTGACTACCCATTATCTCTGAGTGGAAAACAATTTTCAATCATATCACTGATTTTTAATCATAAAAAAGGTGTTTTATATTGACTGACCAGGTAAGCGTAATGATGACCTATTGGATTTTGCCACACTTGACCTTTGACCTTTATACTCCTGTCCAACCGGAAACGCTGAACTCGCTTATTTGCCACAGAGTCCAATATCTGTTTTTTGTTAACATTGTTTTTTTGTCTTTGTTTTCCTTCATACTCCGATTCGATCATATCTCATAATTACATCAGAGGACTGTTCTGTGGTGGAAGAAAGCCAGTAGTAGTTCTCAGCTGTACAGGGGATAGAAAATACCCTGTGAAACCACCGCAACCCGGAAGGGAACAGCCAACCATTCATACTTGCCAGCGCCAAGTCCCACCAATATCCCAATATCTCAACAAGAGGGCCATGATGGCCCTGGATCGCTCCACCTGAGTATCCTGTGAACTTAACCTCAGAGACATCCATATGACCGACAGACAGAGTTTCACAAAGATTAAATGGAATATGAACCCTTTATTGTGTACCTAAGGTTTTTATAAGATTTAACCTAATGACCTAGATTTTGACCTCACATGACCCCGTTTCAAACCTGGTCTAGATTTCTTGGATATGAACATTCTGACAAAGTTATCAAAACTGTGCCCTCTAGAGTGTACACAATGTTTTTCTAAGGTTTAACCTAGTAACCTACTTTTTGACCCAACACGACCAAGTTGCACCCTTGGTCCAGATTTGTTGGAAACAAACATTCTGACAAAGTCTCATGAAGATTAGAACAAAACTGTGTCCGCTAAAGCGTTCACACTGTTTTTCCAAGAACTGACCTAGTGACCTAGTTTTTGACCTGACATGGCCCAGTTTCAAATCTGGTATAGATTTCATGAAAATAAACATTCTGACAATGTTTCACATAGATTGGATCATAACTGTGCCCTCTAGAGTGTACACACGGTTTTTCTAAGATTTGACCTAGTGACCTAGTTTTTGACCCCACAAGACTCAGATTCAAATTTGGCCTACATTTTATATAAATAAACATTCTGACAAAGTTTCATGAAGATTGGATCATAACTGTGCCCTCTAGAGTGTGCACAAAGTTTTTCTAATATTTGACCCAGTGACCTAGTTTTTGACCCCACATGACCCAGTTTCAAAGATGGTCTAGAATTCATTTAGATAAACATTCTGAAAAAGTTTCATGATGATTGTATCATAACTGTGCCCTCTGTGCCATTCTAAGATTTATTTCTATTTTTAGCTCAGGCGGCCAGTTTGTTCAGCGGAGTGGAACCGTTTTAGCAATTTTTGTTTAGAGTCATGAGTAAAACATTTCTGTGAATTTTTTTTGAAATCGAGCCATTGGTTTCAGAGACGATGATGTTTAAAGCTTTTTTCTATTTTTAGCTCTAGTGGCCATATTGTTCAGCGGAGCAGAACCGTTTGAGCAATTTTGGTAGAGGGTCTCCTAAGGAACATTTCTGTGAAATTATTTCAAAATCTGCCCAGCAGTTTTGGAGGAGAAGTCGTTTAAAGATTTTTCTATTTTTAGCTCTGGTGGCCATATTGTTCAGCGGAGCGGAACCGTTTGAGCAATTTTGGTAGGGGGTCTCCTAAGGAACATTTCTGTGAAATTATTTCAAAATCGGCCCACCAGTTTTGGAGGAGAAGTCGTTTAAAGGTTTTTCTAATTTTAGCTCTGGCGGCCATATTGTTCAATGGAGCAGAACCGTTTGAGCAATTTTGGTAGAGGGCCTCCTAAGGAACATTTCTGTGAAATTATTTCAAAACCTGCCAAGCAGTTTTGGAGGAGAAGTCGTTTAAAGGTTTTTCTATTTTTAGCTCTGGCGGCCATATTGTTCAGCGGAGCGGAACCGTTTGAACAATTTTGGTATAGGGTTTCCTAAGGAACATTTCTGTGAAATTATTTTAAAATCTGCCCGGCAGTTTTGGAGGAGAAGTCGTTTAAAGGTTTTTCTATTTTTAGCTCTGGTGGCCATATTGTTCAGCGGAGCGGAACCATTTGAGCAATTTTGGTAGAGAGTCCCCCAAGGAACATTTCTGTGAAATTATTTCGAAATCCATCCAGCAGTTTTGGAGAAGAAGTCGTTTAAAGCAAAAGTTGACGCCGGACAACGGACGACGGACGACTGACAAAGACCGATCACAAAACCTCACCTTGAGCACTTCGTGCTCAGGTGAGCTAAAAAGCCTGTAAGAAACTGCACTTGCAAAGGGGCTTGCATCACAGTCTCTTTTTTCACGCTAGAGTCACAGTTTAGTATAAATGATGCTCAACTATGACTCTAGCCTGAAAAATACTGATACAAGCCCCTTTGTGCAGTTGTAACTGCGATTCCCAGATACTGTTGCTTGAAATGCTGGGGTTTGATGGGCACTGTGTATTCTATGGAGTGGAGTTATGGAGTGGAGTCTTGGAGTGGAGTTATGGAGTGGAGTGTAGTCAAATTTTGGAGTGTAAAATATTGTTGCTCTATCATCATAAAATGTTGCAAAGCTAGTACACATTAAGAAATCGATCATCTTTAGAGTGATTAACTCAAAGCCCTAGTAAATTGTTATTGTTACTGATACCAGTCCATGCATACACTTATATTGTATCATGGCTGCCTGTATTTTCTTTTGTGGCTTTAAAAGTAGACAATACGATGCATGACAAAGCCTATACCGATGCCAAATTTTTAGCTACAACAACCAAGATCATCAAGTGATCATCGGTATTGAAATTTACATTATAACATCACTTTTCGCCACAATCCATATACATTCAGATGACTGGTAAAATTGTCTTGTAAAATTATAGCATCAAGCATATTTTTTAGAGTTTGATCTTACTCCGTAATTTTAGATAAAACTTCTAAAATTACGGAGTAAGATCAAACTTCCCATTTTGTCTTCCTTTTCCATCACCCTGAAGTATAAATCTGTCAAGGCTGATTAGATAATTTGATAATTTAGAGGCTTTACGCCTGCAGATACAGCAAACTGATCTGGGCTTCCGCCATTGGCACATGCCGGAAGACCCATTTAGTTGTGCATGGCTCAGTTTAATTTTTGATTACGATAATCTGAGAATACAGAGACAATTTATCTTGTAGTGCTCAACAAACTCTATCACAGTAACCCTGTATGTTTGCCAAACAGTATAGACCAGATTTGGCAGCTGAATGAGCAGAAGATGATTTGCCCTTTAAGACTGCATTGTTTGTCATTCTTATAAAATCAGTTTGTTCAAACTCTTCATTTTTATCAATGCGAAATGAGTTCAGCTTAAAATGCAGACACAATCTTTATTTAGTTTCAGCTGATGCTGTGCTGGACTCCTAGAGATTGTAATTGTTTTAGGTGGTTTATTTTACCTTCAGGTCAAGAAAAAAATAGCTGTCCTGGATATAATTGCACAGATATGCCATTCTTCATAAACAACCAGATAATAGCTGTTTGGAATTCAAAATAGACAAAATGTGCCATGATACAAAGGTGTCACATATATTTAGGGTCACCCTTCTCGGTGAGTGTGTGTGTTGGGAGGAGGCCAG
This sequence comes from Ctena decussata, assembly GCA_963989385.1. Lineage (NCBI taxonomy): Eukaryota > Metazoa > Mollusca > Bivalvia > Lucinida > Lucinidae > Ctena > Ctena decussata. The sequence goes on along the minus strand of OZ022504.1, from coordinate 37,307,579 downwards.
GGGTTAGTGAGTGTGTGTGTTTGGGAGGAGGCCAGGGGTTAGTGAGTGTGTGTGTGTGTGTTGGGGGGGGGGGGGGAGCAGCGGTGGCAGAAAACGCTATAAAGCTATGCTTATCGCCCACTTGGTTGGGGAGGGGAGGGAGTTGGTGGCAGAAAAAGCTATGCTTATCGCCCTCTTGGTTATCTTAAATATCAAATATTTGTGACACCTTTCTAAATGTATAACTTTGAAGAAGTCAGATGCAGTCTGATCAGTCTTTGATTTGCACAATACAGATTCCTTAGGTTGCATCCGTACATAATGTTGATATGACACTGACCATACAGAGGGGATGCGCAGTCTCATCTGAGTGCATGTTGTTTGCAAATACAGAAAGACCCTTATATCCTGGTGATGCTCAGTTCTCAATATAAATCAGGCTTGACAGAATCCTGCTATAAGTTATCTATTAGCAGTATTGGATGATCTGACATCTCTGCACACTGTTAACCAGGCACACTTCAATGTAAAATGAATGCAAAGTTTATAGCTCTGCCTACTACAGAATTGTCTTATAGTGCAAATTAATAAAGTTAATGAATGGGCTACTTCAAAAGAAAATACAGAATGCCATTATTTATCCCAATATAAGTTGTTGTCGGATAGTCAGTTTGGATTTCGAAAAAACAGAAGCACAATATTGCAGCTTTTAACTGTCATGGAAGATTGGACAGATGCCATTGATAATAATTTGCAAGTTGACATGGTTTACCTTGATTTTCGGAAAGCGTTCGATTCTGTGCCTCATGGTAGACTTATAAAGAAATTGGAAGGATACGGAATACGTGGTAATTTGTTGGATTGGTTGAAAAATTTCCTTAAGGACAGACAGCAGTGAGTAGTGATTAATGTAACCTCGTCTAAGTGGACAGATGTGATATCTGGTATACCGCAAGGATCTATTCTGGGGCCAATACTGTTCATAATTTTCAATACAGATTTACCTGAGGTAGTTGGAAGTGTCTGTCGTTTATTTGCTGATGATTGTAAGCTTTACAGGAACATCTCATCTGATGCTGACCAGGAAGAGTTGCAAGAAGATATTTTAAGACTTTGCAAGTGGAGTAAAGAGTGGTTATTAAGTTTTAACATAAAGAAATGTAAAGTAGTATCCTATGGAAATGTTCAATACAACTTTGATTACAAAATGACTGACCCTCAAAACAAGGTACAAACGTTGTCATTCGAAGAGTCTGAACGAGACTTGGGAATATTATTCAAACATAACTTGAAATTTGATGAACATATAGATATTACTGTGAACAGAGTTAATCGACTAATTGGTCTGATTAAGAGAAAATGTACATACATAGACAAAAATCTGTTTTTAACATTGTATAAATCATTGGTGAGATCTCATCTCGATTATGGGAATTTGATTTTCTTCCCTACAACGAAAAAATACAAGCAAATCTTGGAGAACGCACAGCGTCGAGCCACAAGAATTGTCCCTGAATTGCGTGGTATGAGTTATCATCAACGTCTCGTTGAATTAAATCTCACTACGTGGGATTACAGAAGAAGGAGATTCGATATCATTCAAGTGTTCAAAATCATACACAATATAGATGATATTGATATGAATATTTTCTTCACTTACACCGATAATGATCATTTGAGAGGACACAATTTTAAACTCAGTAAACCTCGTGTTAATAAATCTAGTTGATTAAATTCCTTTGCCCTGAGAAAGATTCAAGTATGGAATAGCCTGCCTTCAGAGATAGTGAACTCTAAGTCAGTAGTTGAATTTAAGACTAAGCTGGATAAGTTATGGAGTGATAAACGTTTTGACTTATCAGATGTGTATTGATTATACTTGATCTATACATCGAGTTTTTCACAAACTGGAACCGGCGACATTGAGAAAAACCGCTTGGAGGGGAACAACAAGCCATAAGGGCTTAATAAGTTTCCCAGTAGACAAAAGGTAGACAAAAGGTAGGTATGATACAATGTAAGTGTATACATTGAATTGTATCAGTGACAACAGCATACTAGGGCTTTGATTTAAATACTCTAAAAGATGTTTGATTTTTTTTTTTTTATGTACTAGCTGCAGCATTTTATGATGAAAGAACAACAATATTTTCCGCTCCAAAATTTCACTCCGCTCCACTCCAAGACTCCACTCCATAACTCCACTCCATAAAATACACAACGAGGTGTCCCAACACTGGGAGAACTTATGTCAACAACAACAACAACAACAGTGCCGGTTTGATGCTTGCTTCCTACATCTGATTTGGGCAACAGGGTCTTTTGTGGGAATACTGGCTGCATGGTTTCAGACCTTTTCAATTGTTACGATTGTAGGGCTTTTTTTGCCCAAAAGCACACCGTACATTCGACCTTTAACATTTTGGTAGAATCCGGTCGGGTACGGAAAATACAGATGTTTACCGACGCACGTGCCTTTTCGCGGGTGAGTTATTTTCTTTATTTTTTCTACTTTATGCATGTATTTTGTGGCAGATAGATAGTTGTCGTTTTTGTATGTAATCATGTATATATTTGCATGCCATCGTTCTCGTTTTTATCTGCGTTACTGACGAGAAATTTCACAAGAATATGAAAAGGATGGATTTTGCCATCGAATTTTGTCTTTGTAATTTTAATTTCTCCTAGAAGTAAATAATTTATAAAAAATATTTTGATGTTTTTTGGTAGCCAGATATCTAAAGCAAATATAAATTCATAAGTAAGATCGCGTTGATTGATAACACTTGAGCAAAAGCGGCGTCTTTCATACCATATGGAATTTTCACGTACACGGGTCATGGCAGTCGCTTTCTACGGAAGAAAACGGACGGATGAAATACATTTCGATACGGGGTATAGCAGTCATATTGAAGTAAAACGTTTTGCAGTGTTGGCCGCAGGTGTTGCACAGTTCGCTACTATTTCTGTAGTGTACTTGTTTTCTTCAACACTTTGAATTGATAAAGCACTATTTTGTCATAGCACATCTTCGCAAGCCAAGGATGCCTTAATAAGCCTCGTTCACACGGGCAAAATTCCTGTGACCAAGTAGGTTTGGCATAGAAAAATGTGCTCGTGTGAATGAAAAAAATATGTCAATTTAAACTTTCTTTGTTAAAGTTTCTGTGACAAAGAAACTTTGATCGTGTGAATGAGGCTTTACGTACCCTTGGCCAAAGGCATATTCGTAAATCGAGTTTCCCACTGCGCCATTTCTTGGGTGCGAACAACATCCATCACAGCCATTCAAATTATCCGTAACAAAATATTTTCCGCATAATAGGCGCTTTGTCGATAGAAAATATCGTGATAGACGGACACTCGGCGCCAGATGTGTGCAACTATAGTTACGCACCGCTGAGCCATTTGGGGAACGTCGTTACGAGAATTGAAACAGAACAGAACAGAAACCATCGTGGATACCGTTAACAGTTACTAAGCAGGACGGCTCGATAGAGCTGTTAAACCCAAAACAACCAATCAACAACCAAACAGGAGTAGACGGTCAAGATTAACCAGTTCATCAGTGTTTTTAAACGATCATGCGAAGTTGTGCAAAAACTGTGTTTTGAAACAGATCTTCTGATCTAAAACTAACACGCCGGGGGAGCAACTCGCTGCAGCCAAAGGGCGGCGCTGTGGGCAATCTGATTAGCGAATAGGTCGTCGGCAAATTGTGAGGAACAAAGTGAACTTAGTACCCCTGGCTAGCAAAAATGATCATAGCAAAGTTTTCCTGTATATATCAAGAGAAATTTGTTGTTGATGATGCGTTTAGGTATCGCATCACTGGTTGGTATCAGCAATGATCATTTTATGCCCCCTTCGAAAGATGGGTCGTATTATGTCGTGGCGATATCCCTCCGTCTAGTTGTAGTTCGTCCGTCTGTCACTTTAACTTTCATGTCCGCTCCACGTCTCCTTGATTATTGCTAGGATTTTTGAAAACTCAAGATTGCCCTCCTGCCAAGAGCTTTAGCGAGACCCAGTGTAGACCTTGCACGTTGCAGGGTATTTCATCGGCCCAGTTTGATCAGAGTGTTCGCTGTCCGCCCGGAGCTAGCCGAGACCCTAAGCTACCCTTTCAGTGCAGAGCGAAGACTCTGATCAGACTGGGAAGATGCCATGGCTGATCTGAGTCTACGCTAGAGGCAAATACCACTTTGTTGGTATTCCGTCTTTAGGAGCGTTGAACTAATCCCGCAGGCACAGAACGTCGAACTGGCGTCGTATTTACTTTGATGAGACATTTTGACGTCGCATCGACGTCAGTTCGACGTCATTTCGACATCCTGAGCCCGCTGGGAAGGCTTATGTATAGTCCAACAATCGCCTTTTATCTTGGATTTGAGCTGCAATGTTAACTTTCATCTGCCATCATTTCAGTGCGCACGTACTAAATTTGTATACTTATAATAACATTTGAGAGAATTCCACCTAGCACCTCAAACACACCTGGTTAACTTTGTTTTCAAGGATGTTACGAAACTAAAAAGAGCTGAACACTACGAGACGTAAAAATCATAGTTACCAAACGACGCGATCTTCAGGTCGTTTGGTAACTATGACTTCTTCGTTTCGTAACAGCTCTTTTTCGTATCGTAACAGCCCTTGTATATACATAGTTAACCAGGGGTGTGAAAGGTACTCGACTCGATAGGCTCAGTACCTTTCACATGCTACAAGGTGGATTCGGCGATCTCTTGATCTTTCAACGATTATTGTAAGACTTAGTGCGAGCGCACGGAGATGATGGCAGATGAAAATTAACATTGCATATTTTATTTTTGTGTCGAGACCGAATATAGGCGTTTAGTACAACAAATAAAGCTAACGCTCATAGTGCCAGGAATTTACGTCGTGCTTAGTCTTTTCTTCTATTTCCACGTGTACAGCAGGCAGGCACATGACGTCTTACCTACGTCAAGCTGACGTCGATACAACGTAATAACGTCGCATCCACGTCTGTAGGCGCCTTTCGGCGTTTTTAGGCCTGCTGGGTGATATATAACAAATTTAAAACTGACTCCTACTATGTACTAATCAACTGACTGATTTAAAGAATCATTTAAACTAATAAGTATGAGATGATTATGAATGAATGAATATTGTATTTTCCTCAAAATTACAAAAAACAACTCCTGTTAGAAAACTTACCCAGCTGGCACACAGCATCATTCACTCAAAATCAATCATTGTTGAGTCAATGTCATTCCGTCAAATCAACGTTGATTCTATGTTGATTCAACGTTGGGTGCCCAGTGCATTGGTTGGTAAATGGTTGTAAATAACCTAAACTGGCTATATGCAAAACACCGAAGACGTTCAATCTGATGAGTGGACTCTAATGCATTCTGACCACGAACTGATCGGGAACTGTTCTGTGGGCCATCCTGAAGTCTTGAATGCTGAAGACCATAATTGAGCAGGCTGGTCTGGGCTAGAGACATACTTTTTTTTTCTTTTGCGATAACAGTACTTCAAGTAGGAACAAATACCTGCCAGTGCAGCTGGGCGTCCTTGGTGAAGTCTTTACTGCTTCCCGGTGTGTCAAACGAACAGTGACTTCCAGACATGAGCGGTTGTGCAGACAGGTCTGACTCCACACCCAAAAGTGCAGTTAGGCATACATGTATAGCTTCATGTTCAGCAAGAAAATAGTATTGTTCTGACATATACGACTAAATTTAAAAACCGTGTGTGCTTGGTTACTGCAGACTGGTCTTGGCACTCTCAGCTTTTTTTCTGACTTGATGTAAACATGGACGGACGGACGGACGGATGGATAGATGGATGGATTGCAATTTTAAATCAAAAGGTTTGCTATTAAACGTAAACGCTCATGTCAAGAAACGAAAACTGATGTGGTTTGGTCGCAACTCAAGGTCCTCTGGCTTAGCAAATACAATTCTACAGGGCACAGTGAAAGGAAAAAGAAGAAGGAGATGGGAAGACAATATTAAGAAATGGACTTTGCTAGCTCAGCTAGGGCAGCTGAAGACGAGACTAGGTGGAAAGGGATTGTTGTAAAGTCATCTGTGGTGCACCAACGACCTTGCAAGGTTATGGGATAGATTCTAGACTAGACCAGCTCATGTTCATATCAGCTTAAGCATCATCAGTATTTTAGTTATACCGGGTTGTCATATATGTGAGTTCTTAACACATGAAAGGAACTCCGAGTTATGCATATCAAGAGCATCATGTGGACATAATCAGATTGTTCAGGCTTTGCTCAGATCGGCTGTGTATGAATCACACGATCATATTGTCCTTTTACCTTTTAGAAGACGATGCGAAGATATTAGATGCTTGCCATTCAGTGTCAAAACCGAGCTGTTCACATGAAAAATCGGTAAGGTAGCATGTGCGTGAGTTGTTATGCATACTTGTAAGATTGAAAATGCCTAGCCTATTGGTCATCACAAATAATGAGACATTCCATTCTGACACACAACGTCAAAACAACGTTGTACATAACGACCTGGATGCAAGGTTATGACGCTATACTGGCGTGCGACCAGTGGTGGCCGCTTACCAGTGGTGGCCATTTGCGTTCTGCACTCGCAGTAACGCATTTGTTGTGTCTCAGAGTCGGCCATTTTGTACAAGGTAACAAAACAAACGCCCGCGAAGAAGCTGGGTAAAATTCTCTGCCTGGGAGGCAAAAGGTAAACAATGTCACCAGGCTACCCTCGTATCAACATCATTGCCTTTCCGGGGAACTACAACACTTAACACGTACATAAATAAATACAGAAATAAACATGTACAAAATACTGATCAATGTTCATTTATCAGGAAAAAGGTATAACCTGCAACCAACCTTCAAGAAAGCATCTAAATTCTTGTAAATTACAGCACACGTGTAGCAATTATTTATGTTTGTTTTCGATGTAACACGTAGCGTGTGCCTAGTAACACAATATGTCGGTTACAAGATAAAAAGGTGTAATAAAAACGGCCACCACTGGTAGCCTGCCAGTATTATTATCTATACAAGGTTGTTGTGATGTCATAACGTTGCACTGACGTCGTCACAAGGTTTTTTAGAAGCTGTATGCATGCTAAGTTAAAAGAAGAAAAAAGAAGATTGTTGTGCAATATTCGATCTTTTCATGCAGAACATATTATGCCGTTGTCAAGTAGCAGAAGAGAATTGCGCATGACGTAACAGCATGCACATTCTCCATTCAGAGCATAATAGCTCGGCAAGTAGAGCTTCAGGTGGATGGGTATACACTTCCAAGGGAAACACCTCTGTACTTTTCATTTGGAGTAAATCTTTTGGAAGGATTTCTTTCTCTAGGGACCATAAAATTCTCAAAAAAATAAAACTCCTGTAAAACGGCGGGAAATGTTGATAATAAGCAGGTGAGCAGATAGGTTTAAGCTAGAACAACAGCTCTAAGTCTTTCAAGTCGGTTACAGTCTTTAAGATTCAACCAGGCCCCATGGTTATGAAACTTTTTTTGATGCTCAACTCAGCTGAGCATGTGGATACCCAGATTGATCTGAGTCCTCGACGGACACACATGCCCGATAAAACACACAATGTTCTCAAATTGGGGAGTGATTTCAGCAGTCGCTGTGGAAGCTGGAATTATTTCATCCAACGTTCAGCCTCCTCGCATTGAAGCGGTTAACGTTGACGCCATCTTGTTTTTCTCAAACAGAACGTTTGACGTCATTACGTAACGTAGCGACAGAAGGTTGCATTCCACCATTAATTTTCCATAGACGACAATGTTAACATCTGGTCATTTTATTACAAAACTGTACATACAAAGTTTTCCAAACCTGTCTTGCTTTAAAGTGTCATCCTAGCCTATCAATTTGAGATGAAAACATCCACTGCCTTCCCATCTCAGTGAGCCGCTAAGCTAGGCTGAGTATGGGAACCACCGATTCGTACTCCAAAAAACAGCGTACTTTTTTCCTAGGGGATCAGTTACCAAAATCAACCCCATCTCCTTCTGGTAAAATATTTCTCAATTGAATATGCTTTTTTGTAACTATCATTTGTTGGTCTTTTTTTATACTAAAAGAAATCTTACATGCATGATTGACAGATGACGTCATCTCTCTTACAATGTAAACCTAATGCTCTCCCCGAAAGAGGCGGGGCAAGTCCTCATGAATATTTAGTGGAATGTACCCTAAACCAAACTAACTTTTTGCAATATGCCATGAACTGAACAGTTTATATGTTAGTTTGATACATTTTCATTGTGATCTCCAAGTTTCAAATGAATCCGTAAAGAAATGTGCCATTTAGGACAGTTTCACTATGTCGGCTGAGGTTTCTGTAGCGAAATGACTGAAACTGATGATTTTAAGGATTAATGAAAATAAATAATGATTTTGTTGCTATTCTTTTATACCTATGGAAACATTTATCTTTTCACAGGAGCCTTAATACTTCTCTTAATGATAAAAACAAGAAAATGTGGTGGAATCTGTTATACATAAGCATTTATTGGCAAGTTTCTATATATACCCCCTAAATTTGGTTAAAATCTTGGTATTTGGAGGCTGTTTAAGACATAAATGCAGTAAAACTGGTTTAATAGTCCAAGTCTGCACACCAAAAGAAGCAGAGAAACAAGGTTGATATGAATTTTAGGTAAATGTTTGGTTAAAATTATAGTTTTCCTCAAAAAATACTTATTTACATGCAAAAGTCTCCGAAAAGCGACGCTTTCTGTATTTCGCAGAATCCCATATATCATGCTTTTATGGGCTTTTAAATGTTTCCTGGTGTTCCAGATGTTTTTTCTCTAACCGCGTAATATGAAATTGGACTAATGTGAAATAATTTACAATCAAAACTTATTGTACAATATTATTAGCATTCTCTCTCTCTCCCCCCCCCCCCCCCCCCCCCCCCCCCCTGTATTCTACATGGAGAAAAATGTTGTTTTCATCTTTGCTGATGATCCTAGGCCTAAAGCAACAAATCATCAATTACAACAACAATCTCACTATGGATAACACACAGAAGAATGTACTTTTAATGGTCAAAGGGACACATATCTCTAGATACGCATCCAAAGTGAAACCGAAAGTAAGAAACAAGGCCAAGGTCAATCTGACTTAATGCGCTTTAGGTTGCATTCCACCATTAATTTTCCATAGACGACAATGTTAACATCTGGTCATTTTATTACAAAACTGTACATACAAAGTTTTCCAAACCTGTCTTGCTTTAAAGTGTCATCCTAGCCTATCAATTTGAGATGAAAACATCCACTGCCTTCCCATCTCAGTGAGCCGCTAAGCTAGGCTGAGTATGGGAACCACCGATTCGTACTCCAAAAAACAGCGTACTTTTTTCCTAGGGGATCAGTTACCAAAATCAACCCCATCTCCTTCTGGTAAAATATTTCTCAATTGAATATGCTTTTTTGTAACTATCATTTGTTGGTCTTTTTTTATACTAAAAGAAATCTTACATGCATGATTGACAGATGACGTCATCTCTCTTACAATGTAAACCTAATGCTCTCCCCGAAAGAGGCGGGGCAAGTCCTCATGAATATTTAGTGGAATGTACCCAGAACGACTGAGTAAGTTTTTCGTCGATTTCCATTCGAACCAGTCTAATTCTATCTTCCGTTTGGTGTCGTTATGAAAGAAATTTCATTGAAAGTAATGTATCTTAAAGGTAAAAATATGCCTTACCAATTTTCTACAATAGAGCTCCCACTCTTTCAAAGCTCCTTTGCGCCTGCAAGCGACTGCTCGCTAATAGTTCGGCAAGCGGAGCTTCAGGTGGACGGGTATACACTTCCAAGGGAAACACCCCACGTCTGTCGTTTTCATCTGGAGTAAATCTTTTGCAATGGAAGCATAAAAATTCTCAATACAATCCTAACAACGACAAATGTATGGCCAATTTAGTACAAGATATCAAATTAGGAATAAAAGTGGCATAACATATGAATTTGCAATTAGAATGTTGTACTTAGTGCCGTCTGTGATTGACCCGTACCATAAAAATGAATAAAAACGACCGTATCTTCCGTAATCGCCGTCCGTTATATTCCTTACCAAATCAAAATATACCGACTGCCATTTCCCGTATATTTAGCGTCACCTAGCAACCGAATAAAAAGATAATGGTCCTGAATTATTTCCATCTATTTGCACCGTTTCAGAGAAAGGGACAATATATGTCCTGTCGCTATGAAAATTGAAGAAACAATCCAGCCAGCTCACCAGAAACTAAGAAAAGGACTTACCCGCGAAAAAGCGCGCGCTTGGATAAACATCTGTATTTTCCGTACCCGACCGCGTTCTACCAAAATGTTAAAGATCGAATGTACGGTGTGAAAAGGAGAACATGCTCTTTCGATTTACCATTGGCAGTTTTCTACTTTCGTTTTCTGTAGCCATAACACCGCTAATCAGTATAGATCTAGGATAATTTGACTTTCTAGAAAATATGAACGTTTCAATAAAGACAGTAACAACTTACCTGCAAATGATAATGATGAGAAACTCACAACAACACACAAAATTAGTAAATTATATGTCTTAACATTCATAATTTAGACGGTCGAATTCGGGGTTTTTGGTTAGATAGGAATTCGTACTTGATTTGTATGCCGTTTCCTTTTGCTAAAATACAGGTCCCACTATTTCCCGGTACTTCTACATTTGGCACACCCTGCTATAGGGTTCTCGCCAGCATCGCTAATGCATGATCTTTATAGCTTATATCTTAAAACACTTTATCTCACTCTATTCAACAGTTACCTGAAAGTTCAGTTATCACTTAACAGTATAGATCAATAACAAGTTCTGCTTGATTAACGCTAAATACAGGTTCCACTATTTACCGGTATTTGCTCCCTTAGTTTGGCGCACCTAATACACATAATTCACCTAATACAAGCACTTACCAGAGAGTACAGGGTTCCGGGACGTTTCGTGCCAAAACCAGTTCGTACCGGGACGTTTCGTCCGGGACGATTCGTCCCAATTTTTCGTCCGGGACGTTTCGTCCCACTTTTCGGGACGATTCGTCCCATGCAATTTTTTATGCCAAAAGTATATTTATTGACAAATGAATTTTGGAATTGCCCTGTGATATGTATTTCATTGATTAAAAAAATAAATCTTACATAAATTTTAATAGTGTTTTTGTTTCTTTTGTCACTCTCTGACTTGGCCATGCTATATGGTGAATTTTGACATGCTCATTGCGCTGGAATGTGTAAGGGGCTTGATAAAATGATGCACATAAAATGCACATTACCACTGTATCTGATGCATTTTTATTGCAAACAAAGTTAATTTAAATGTGTTTCTTGGTATTTTTAACATGCTCTTAAATAGAATATTTGATACCTTGGACTCGTAATTAGCCCTGGTTTAAATTACTGCATGACAGATCTTACACATTTTAATAAATTTCAGGACTATATTATAGTGTGAAATAATTTAAAATATGAAAGAATATTGTATTTAATTCTGTGCTTAACATTTCTATCTTCACCATTTTGATAAATTTGAGTACTATGTAATAATGTGAAATGTTATATCTATATATAATATATAGATATATATTATAATACATATTCCTTTGAGCCAATTTATAAATTTAGCCACCCACCACATCTGATGTAATGATCAGAAAATGATCGTCTCAGCATCGAGAGATAGGTAAATTATAATGAGAAAAATATTGTATTTATTTATTTATACCGAATATATATCGTATTAAAACAGTGTCAATTTAAGTGTATTATAGCTAAACATTGTCAATTTAAGTGTATTATAGCTGAACAGCATAATAGTATTCTTTTGATACCGAATATATATCGTATCAAAATATTGTCAATTTAGATGTGGGACGAAACGTCCCGGACGAAACGTCCCAGTCAAAAATGACGTTTGGGACGAAACGTCCCGGGACGAACTGGTTTTGGCACGAACCGTCCCGTAACCGAGTACAGTCCTTTTACGAAGAGCCATTACTAAACAGTACAGGCCATCTAACAAAAGTTTAATAATAGTACTGAAGCTGACCTGATACAAGCAATCACTAGACAAAAAGAAAAAGCTGTCAAACGCACCACTTACCTACGGCGTCAACAAATCTAAGAATACAATAAAATTAACTTGTACTGCTGCCAATTTTCTGCTTTACCACTTGCATCCTATAGATTCATTTGCTAAGGGATAACCACTCAAGCTTTTTCAAAAGCTAAACTTGTACAGACTAAACATGATAATGGCTGTCGTCCTGATGGTCGTGCAAACGGCCAGACGGTCGTGCGGAAAAATAGAATCTAACATTGGTCTCCGATGCGGACAGAGAAATCTCAACCCGAGGGCACAAGGGGTGTGTCGGAAACGAGCCCTGTAGCAATTGCTACCCGCTATAAAGCAGTGACAACAGCTGGTAACGAGCTGGCAACTGCTGACAAGAGTAATATTCTCCCAAGATGCTCAATATTCTTACAATGGTAACATTTGGTAACAGTTTGCATAATAGAAAATACTATCCACGCATTAGCATTTGTTACCCAATAGATAGTGTTGGCAATAACTGACAAGTGTAATGATCGCAAAATGCTCATTTTTCTTACTGTGGTAACATTACGCAACAGCAGCTAGAGTGTATACTATTAAATACTCTCCATCTTGTAGCATTTGTTACCCGCTATATAGCAGTGGCAACAGCTGGTAACTACTGACAAGAGTAATACTCCCAAGATGCTCAATATTCTTACAATGGTAACATTGGGTAACAGCAGTGGGTAACAGTGTGAATAATATCAAATACTATCCACCCATTAGCATTTGTAACCTACAAGATAGCATTGGTAACAAGTGGTAACTACCAAGAAGTGTAATAATAACAAAATGCTCATTTTTCTTACAGTTGTACATTTCACAACGACAGCTACAGTGTACATGTGTTTATTACCAATTAAATACTCTCCACCTTGTAGCATTTGTTACCCGCCATATAGCAGTAGCAACAGCTGGTAACGAGCTGGCAGCTGCTGACAAGAGTAATATTTACAAGATGCTCAATTTTCTACTAATGGTAACATTAGGTAACAGTAGCTACAGTGTGTATATAACTAAATATTAAATACTCCGAGACGAAATAGCATATTTGTTTCCATGGTACCATTTGTTAAGAATTGCTGCAGTGTGTAGCTCGAGGTTAACACATTATATCTCTTTTGGTAATGTCAACAGGTATCTGCCTGCTAACTACTTGGTCAAGGTTCACGAAGGGTCAAAATCAGCCCTGTCTCAGAAATTGATGAAATTTTACTATATCATATTTATGTGTTTCCTGCGATTGAAAATGGATTTTTTGAGTTTCGCGTGTTATTTACGCAATTGTGACGTCATTAAAATACCCTACCCGCGCGACGTACTTAATGATTTTATGATGTTAATGACTTTATTCAACTTATAAGTTTGCTGTGTAGCACTTTTCCGTTAGCTCTGTGCTGCCCCTCTTTAACGAGGTCAGTTAGACGTTGCTATTTCTTTTCTACGGGAGCTGGTATGTATATGTTAATCTTTATAATTAACCTCACTCCACCTCCCCCCCCCCCCTCCCGCGTTTGTCTTGCGTGATGGTATTATTACATGTATTACATGTAATACTGACGGTTTTAGAGATTGGAAAGTCTGTGGATTTCAATTTTTGCTATACCGTTGTATTTGATGAGGCACTATTATTTCTGTGTCCGGTGTAAGTTTTTGTTTAGAGTTTTGTCCGCAAAACAAAATTTTGTTACATGCACGTACCTTTTAGTTTGCGGACAAAATGCGAAGCGCAAACTAATTCCGAGCAAAACTGCTGTTTGTCATTCAAGACAATTTATTAGCTCACCTGAGCCTTCAGGCTCATAGGTGAGCTTATAGTATAGCCAGGCATCCGTCATCCGCCCGTCCGTCCGTCCGTCCGTCGTCCGTCAACATATTCAAACATCTTCTCCTCTGAAACCACTGGGCCGATTGAAGCCATATTTCATATGAAGCCTACCTAGGTCAGGGGAACGAAAGTTTGTTCCGGGTATCTGGGTCACATGATCAAGATGGCCGCCACGCCCATATATGGTAAAAACCCTTCAAAAATCTTCTTCTCCAGAACCAAAAGGCCGATGACCTTGAAACTTGGTATGTAGCATCGGGCATGCGGGCCCATCATAGTTTATACAAATCATGACCTTGCGTTGACCTTGACCTAATTTACGGCATGGTCAACTTTATTACGTTTGGCTTTTATATGGGAAAACGCTTAAACAGTGGATTTCTCAGAAACTATTTAAGTCTAAGGTACAATACTTGGTATACATGGTAGACTAAATGACCAGATGAAGATATTATGTCACTTAATCTCAAGGTCATTCCGTCGGACCATCCGTCGTCAAGATTTATAAACATCTTCTCCTCTGAAACCACTGGGGAGATTGAAGCCAAATTTCATATGGAGTCTCAGTGGGATGGGGGAACAAAAGTTTTTACCCGGGGTCTGGGTCACATGACCAAGATGGCCGCCATGCCCATATATGGTAAAAACCCTTCAAAAATATTCTTCTCCAGAACCAAAAGGCCTATGACCTTGAAACTTGGTATGTAGCATTGGGCATGCGGGCCCATCATAGTTTATACAAATCATGACCTTGCATTAACCTTGACCTAATTTACGGCATGGTCAACTTTATTACGTTTGGCTTTTATATGGGAAAACACTTATACAGTGGATTTCTCAGAAACTATTTAAGTCTAAGGAACAATACTTGGTATACATGGTCGACTAAATGACCAGATGAAGATATTATGTCACTAAAGGTCAAAATCATTCCGTCGGACCATCCGTCGTCAAGTTTTTCAAACATCTTCTCCTCTGAAACCACAGGGCCGATTGAAGCCAAATTTCATATGGAGTATCAGTAGGATGGGGGAACAAAAGTTTATACCCAGGGTCTGGGTCACATGACCAAGATGGCCGCCATGCCCATATATGGTAAAAACCCTTCAAAACTCTTCTTCTCCAGAACCAAAAGGCCGATGACCTTGAAACTTGGTATGTAGCATCGGGCAGGCCGTCTTATCCTAGTTTATACAAATCATGACCTTGCTTTGACCTTGATCTAATTTACGGCATGGTCAACTTTGGTACGTTAGGCTTTTATATGGAAAAACAATTAAACAGTGGATTTTTCCAAATCTATTTAAGTCTAAGGTACAATATGTTGTATACATGGTCGACCAAATGACCAGATGAAGATATCATGTCTATAAAGGTCAAGGTCATTCCGTCAGACCATCCGTCGTCAAGATTTTCAAACATCTTCTCATCCGAAACCACTGGGGAGATTGAAACCAAATTTCATATGGAGTCTCAGTGGGATGGGGGAACGAAAGTTTATACCCGGGATCTGGGTCACATGACCAAGATGGCCGCCATGCCCATATATGGTAAAAAAAACTTTCAAAAATCGTCTTCTCCAGAACCAAAAGGCCTATGACCTTGAAACTTGGTATGTAGCTTTGGGCATGTGGGCCCATCATAGTTTATACAAATGATGACATTGCTTTGACCTTGACCTTATTTACAACATGGTCACTTTTGGTATGTTAGGCTTTTATATGGGAAAACACTTATACAGTGGATTTCTCAGGAACTATTTAAGTGTAAGGTACAATATGTGGTATATATGGTCAACTAAATGACCAGATTAAGATGTGATGTCACTGAAGGTCAAGGTCATTTTGTCGGTCTGTCCGTCATCAAGATTTTCAAACATCTCCTCTGAAACCACTGGGGAGATTGAAGCCAAAGTTCATATGGTGTGTCAGTGGGATAGGGGAACTAAAGTTTATACCCGGGGTCTGGGTCACATGACCAAGAAGGCCGCCATGACCGTATATGGTAAAAACCATTCGAAAATCTTCTTCTCCAGAACCAAAAGGCCTATGACCTTGAAACTTGGTATGTAGCATCGGGCATGCGGACCCATCATAGTTTATACAAATGATGACCTTGCGTTGACCTTGATCTAATTTACGACATGGTCAGCTTTGGTACATTAGGCGTTTATATGGGAAAACGCTTATACAGTGGATTTCTCAGAAACTATTTAAGTCTAGGGTACAATACGTGGTATATATGGTCAACTAAATGACCAGATGAAGATATTATGTCACTGAAGGTCAAGGTCATTTTGTCGGTCTGTCCGTCATCATGATTTTCAAAACATCTTCTCCTCTGAAACCACTGGTCTGATTGAAGCTAAATTTCATATGGAGTCTTAAGTGTGATCGGGGAATAAAAGTTTGTTCTTGGGGTCTTGTCCAAGATGGCCGCCTTGCCCGTATATGGTAAAAACCCTTCAAAATCTTCTTCTCCAGAACCAAAAGGCGTATGACCTTGAAACTTGGTATGTAGCTTTGGGCACTCAAGCCCATCATAGTTTATACAAATGATCGTGCGTTGACCTTGACCTAATTTATGACACTGTCAACTTTGGTACATTATGTAGGCTTTTATATGGGAAAATGCTTAAACAGTGGATTTTTCAGAAACTATTTAAGTCTAAGGTGCAATATTTGGTGTATATGGTTGATTAAATGACCAGATGAAGATATGGTAAAGGTCATTCTTTGACTTTTGTACAAGGTCATTGAGATTCTGTCACCCGTCAACATTTTCAAACATCTTCTCAGAGGCCACTAGGGTCAATTGAAGCCATATTTCATATGGAGCTTCACCGGCTTAAAGGAACCATATTTTGTTCAGATGGTCTTGGTCCCTTGACCAAGATGGCCACCATGCCCATATATGGTAAAAACTCTTCAAACGTCTTTTTCTCGAGAACCGAAAGGCCTATAACCTTGGAACTTGGTACCGGTATGTATATATCATAGTTTATACAAATGATTATTGTATTTCATATGGAGCTTTAATACTGGGTCAAAGGAATCAAAGTTTGTTCAGATGGTCATGGTCACATGAACATGGTGGCCGCCACGCCCATATATGATAAAAACCCTTCAGAAATCTTTGTCCAGAACCAAAGGCCCAGTGACCTTGTGGCTTGGTATATAGAATTGGGACTCAACATTAATCCCCAAGGGAGGGGGTTATCTGCCCCTGCCCTGGTGCTATAAACATGTATAAAAGCATTAAAATATATACCAGGACCAAGTGGCAGGTGAGCTACAGGACCATTGGTCCTCTGGTTTATGTTTTTATTAAATTAGTTTTGATTGCTTTGGAGTTCTGATGTTCTGAGAAATAATAATAATATTAATAATAATAATAATAAAAACAGATGATATCCTTTCCTATGTCGTTATCCGTCAAAATTCGGCACATACCGAAGTGCTTGTTGTCGGGCGATGGTGCTGGGTAGTTTTCATTGTCAAGGAGTCCGACTAATTTGGAAAACAGTGGAACAAGGGCCTACGCAGTAGGTGCGGGTGGGGATTGTTTGGACATTTTATTCTCCCCTAGCATGTCTTTTCTTTTTCCATCTCTCTGGATGACGGCTTGAATACAATGTAGACTGAAATATTTAAGGAAGCGGAAATCCTTGGGGTTCCGCTACATATAATCTCCATTCATGCTGATATGACTTAAATATTGTTGAAACGGCTCGACAGGCAGCTAAATTACCCTTTCGTTCATGCACTCTGTGGCCAAATTGCGGGGAGCTGCAAGTGATAAAAATACATGTTTTGGTATGGCATTGCATTCCACAAGTCTATGACATTGATCTTTGATGTGCAGACCCAGATCAGACTGCTCCTCGGTCCATTTTGTGTGCTATTCCATCTGCATCTTTGAGGTACATTACTACTATGAAAAATCTTCAATATTAGGACAGTTACAGTAATTATTGTAGGTTTCCCCAAGTTTAGAGTTTTCAACTTTACGGATTTACGGTCCCTGTCTTGGTCACTAGTAAACATAATAATAACAATACCAATAATCGGTGAGACGTGTTTGGTTTGCTTGCATCATCAGACTAGTGTATGGAAGCGGAAAAAATAATTATTCAGTGTAGCCTTGTCATATAGTGCGTAAATCGTAAATTGATAAACTCTTGCAATTCATGGCTGAAGTCGGGTGTGTGGGTTGGGGGTGGAGCGGGAGTGTGTGTGTGTGTGTGGGGGGGGGGGGGGGGGGGGGGTAGAGGGTATGGACGGATGGCTGATTACAATTTTAAATCCTTTTTAACCGTATTTCAGTCATATCAGGACGATGGGAGGGTGATAATGAAAGACTGTGTGTAATACAACCCCGTTTACGGTTGGAAAGATTTCGGCATCCAGCGGATCTCGAATTTTGTCGAGGCGGGGAGGCAGATTATCACTGTTTATGCGTGTATACCAAAAAAAACTTTTTTTCAGCTCATTAATTATATAAATTGCTGTTTTTTTTATGGGTCAGTTTCCCTTTTTTTGTCCACTGCTCTTTCAAAGAACAGCGAGTGGACACAGTATTTACCTTTCCGCCCCCACTCCCCCCCACCTTTGACAGACGGTACTTAAATAGGCCTCCTGTAGCTTGTCATGAATCAGTCTGGAATTTTGCAGGCTTCTGGTCTGCAAATTCTCATGTGAGTTGGGCGTTACGGTTACAACTTTTTACTTTTATTACTTTTGCAAACGGGCATCAGAAGACCACCTAGCAGGTGATTTATTTGCGCCATTCTTTACCGATTTCCGATTTGCTTTTATCATTCTGGAACTCACTTCACATGGCGTTTCCCCCGTAGATCACTGTTTCTCGTCGAGTTCGCTGAGGTTGGTTTGGGCTCAGCAAAGCTATAATACCGTATTATCACAATAAACATCCCTGCTCTAATAAACGCTCCCCCTTCAATTATGTTATATTATCTTGCATGAAAACCTTGTTTACTTCTCTAGATTAGGTAGAACTTTGAAATGGGGTCTACTCTTGATGGAAAGAATTGGTCCTAGAAGAGCTAATTCTTTCCTTTAAGACTTGAACCCCAACCCTACTGAGAAGGGAGGCAAAAATACGGGCACAGCTGCCTTACAAAAATATCTATTAAAAATCGATAGATAATTACAATATCTAAGCACTGTCAAAAAATCTTTTTGTAAGGCGACTGTGCCCATAGTCAAATTTGCGATCAAAGACGCGAAAACTCGCAAAAACATCAAAATACGCTTACCCTACCCCATTATATCGGCCTATTACATAAAAGAGGGAGTTAGAATAGCAAAACAAGTGCTGATTCTAACAGTAGAGATGCCAGACATACAAACTAGCACGATGCCGCTGTTCTTAAGCGAGTTTGATATTTTGCCAGTTTACAGGGCCGATAAAGCAGGTTCATGAACCTTGTCCTTTGGATGTTAAATTTATTTTTGGCGATTTTTGTGTCCTTATATCTCTTTGGTAACAGCAAGGGACTGCTTGGTAACTTCTTAGTCACTACAAAATTGGAGTGATAAAACCATAAAAAATCTAACGATTCTGAGAAAGCAGTGCAGTCCTATATCGGACTGCTCTTAAACGAGCAGTCTGAGCAAGGTCTACACTGTATGCCAGTTTGTTCCGTCTGCATCTTTTGAACGCATTACTGCGTTGTAAAACCAAACTGGGGCCGTATTCATAAAGCCACTTAAGTCGTTGCTATGCTGTTGCTAAGGCTAAATATCTATAAAGGAGATTCCATACAACTATGAAATTTGTTCTGGAGGAACAGTCTTTGTAAGACTGTTCCTCCAGAGCAAATTTCATAGCTGTAGGGAATCTCCTTCTAAGAAATTTAGCCTTAGCAACAGCATAGCAACGACTTAAGTGGCTTTATGAATACGGCCCCTGGTCCTTGTCTACGCCCATATCACAAGGTAGGAGAGGAAGACGAGGCGGAGGGAGAGGAAGACGAGGAGGGGAAGGAGGGAGACATGTATGGATGGGAGAATCATTTTATGAAGCAAAGAAAATGATGGTGCGATGAAAAGTTTGTAATTACTGGTAGAAACCTTCGAAACGTTAAAAACAGCAAAGTTTTGCAGAGGTGCATACAAGAATATTGAGTACAAGTGATGTCTACAACATGGTAATGTACCAAAATGAATGGCAGTATCAAGTTGTAAAAGTGAATGAATGTATTTTACGGTAGTAAATTGAAAACTTTTATAAAGGTTAAGGGTAGGGAAGCAGAAAGAGGGCGGGGGAGGGAAAGAAGGAAGAGACTCGGAGGGATAAGGGAGGAAGGGGACGGGAGAAGGGAGGAAGGAAGAGGGAGAAGTGAGAAAATGGGGAGGGATAGGGAGACAGACGCCCCCCCCCCCCCGCACACACACACACTCCTTACAGTGTAATATTAGTTTCTGGGTACTCCGGACTAGCTATTCATAAATAAACCTCAACAGTCAAGCTTGGCATGTTTCCATGCAGCCCTTCTAAGATCTACATGTACTTTTCTGGTCTGGGTCAGTCTAGATTTTTCTTCTGGCAGTCTGGTCCGGTCCTGCACGGTTTCCTATCTATTTTGGAAGTCTGATTGCTATCAAGGATTTTTTGCCAAAATACTGATATGAGCTCCAAATTAATTGAGCCACAACATAAGTAAAGATGCTTGATGCCACGTGCAAACAAAAGAGTAATATTACCCTGTTCGTATGTGCAGACTGGCTAGAGTCTTTCTACGTCTTTCCCATGTTTCTACTTCTGTATGTATTCTCTGCTCTTGAAGGAACTTTTTAAGATTTTAATTTCTATTACTCACTATCATAGTCTTTTTTCAGGTGATACGTGTAATTGATAGACTGAAGCTATAACTTATATAGACAAACTGGGGGGGTGGTGGTGGTGCTGGGTATAACTTCCTGTGCCGAGGCGTCCTATTTACATAGTATTTGGATAATAGTAAGCCAAAGGCTACAGTGGGTAGCATGTGTTTGTTTAGACATTTTAGCTCGCCTGTACGAATGTGAGTGTCTATGGACGTATCACCAGTAAACAATTGTGAATCCGATTCTGACAAAGTGCAGGGCCCTCTCTCGAGCATAGTCACATTTAGCATTGTCACAATTTGACTATTTACAAGATGCACCCGAGCCGTGGTGAAAAACCGATAAAACTTGTTAAAAGACAGATAAAATATTCCTGCACTGACTGGAAGCGACCTGGCAGTCCTCCCTAGAAGAGCTCCAAGGTACAGGCTGGAACGATGGACTCTGGAAGCCAGCTACATAGGCGTGTTCCTGATTAATGGAAAGGAAGAGCACCGGTATGCGTCGAACCTGCAAAATGGTACAAGGTAACGCATTTGAGTGGCTGGGATGTCAGTAAGACCATATGTGATCTGATGCATCATCGCCAGCTTAAAAGATAACTGGGTGCTTCTTTGCTGCAAGGTTTCCATCCGATGTCGGCTATCATGTCCGAGACACGACTTGTAATGTGGTAATCCCCTGTTACAAATCTTGCCGCACGTCGTTGGACAGCTTTCAACTTGTTGATGTCAGTTTGGGCGTATAGGTCCCACGCCGTTGATGCATAGAGTCTACATAGAGCCGGTCTGACTAAATTTTTGTACCGCTGACTCCAGACACCACTGAACAGATGACGAGGACTCCCGTTCATTGAGTACCCGATGGGTTAAAGCTTCCAGTCCGTGATAATTAGGAACCCCCTTATGTCGTAGTAATTGAGCTTTATTAGCCGAAACTACGTAGTCTGGCCCATGTTCCTTCTTCTGAATGTTTTCTCTGCTCTTGAAGGAACGCTTTAAGATTCTAATTTGATGGAGTCAAGTAAAATAACATAAATCTGTTCGCCTTCTGTCAAGCCTCAGGCAAGGTAATTATGCCGACCAGGCACACAGGTACAGTATAAGGATAGTGATCAAGAGTCGATAAAAAATCAGATAAAATCACAGTGGGTAATCTCCATAATCGGAGCCGTCGGCTTTGCACCCTAACTCTTATGGGAAACTTCCGCGTCACAGTAAAATAAGAGAAAAAGATGACAGATCTGGCGTTTCTCGATTTTTATCTGTTGTTTCAGGGATTAAATGAAAAAAGCAGAATGCTATTCGGTGGCCATGTCATTAACTGGCACTACGAACAGAAAAGGGTGTGTAAATATCGCATGTCTTTCTTTGAAAATGTTGTTCCGAGGGGCAGAGGCATGGAATGTGAGAAAAGTCACTAGATGATTTGATCCGAGAAAAACTTATAGATTTAATTGAGTGGGCTTTCTAGAGAGATTTGCTTATTCTAACCTGTAACGAGAGACATGCTTTTTTCACATCTGAATATCGAAGCTCCATCTTTGGTTTTACATTTCTCTCTATCGAATGGATTTGTTTGAGCCAAAATTTGTTATAAACGCGATGACTTTGATTTTGACATCGTCATTTGTTTTGATAGTGAAGTTCCCCGTTCTTCCTCTTACGGGGCTGATATTTCTCAGCTTATTCCGTTTGCTGGAGTATCTACATGTAGCCATGTAAATGACTTCAATGCCCGTAATAAAATTTACCTGCTAAACTTTTCCAACCGGGCTATCGGTATCATAAACTTTGAAAAGCTTTTTCAAAATTGTATCGCCGACACTATGAACTGGTTTCTAAATTCAAGGTCGGACTAAGACTTCTTTGCGAGCAGGCCCTATCAGAACCGTAATTTAATGATGACTTTAGTCTATAAAATTAAAACAATTCAAATTTTGAAAAATATAAGTAGAGCAGTCTAGGAAAATTATCATACGTTAGAACAAACGTATTAGATACACCATATAGTATTAATAACCGAAAATTGTATAGAATTTTCACTAAATTTTAGCCAGTATTTTCCAGCTTCATATGAAATAAAATTAATGATACTGATTTCATATGCCATCAGTATATTGTTAATGAGCAACAACATGCCAGCTTTGATATTTGTCAGTCATTTAAATGACATGGATTATTTCCCCTTTAATTAACCCAAAAAAAATCGCAAATTAAGATGAAATATACAAGAATATGCTCAAGAAAGAAAATAATAATTTTTCAATTGTTATTTGTGTTACATTTTCAGATAAAGAACCAACACTGCTATACAGCCAACAACTCTATGTGATGTCGACTTTATTTCATAAGAAAATATCTGGATCTGAACAACAGCTAGGTTTTCAAAGTTTCTGGGGTGGTTGGGTGGTGCGACTGCACTGTGTATAACTTCCAGTGCCTGCACTGTAAAAAATCTGTAGGTTTTACGGTAGAATAACTGGAAACCAGCTGCCAGTCCTTTTCCCGTTATTTTTACGGGCGTTTGCCTGTAAGACATTGTTGGAAATCACGAAAAGGAAGTTTTATGTAAACTTGACGCACTCAAAAATAACTTTGTATTGTTGAAGGGCTATCTGACCAAAACGACACCTGCTCTATTCTGTCTCACTCTGCTTGATGATTCCTGCAATTTTTACGGGCGCCCGTAAAAATAACGGTAAAAGGACTGGCAGCTGGTTGCCAGTTATTTTACCGTAAAATCTACCGTTATTTTTTGCAGTGTGGGCGTCCTACTGATTTTGTAAACTTTATTTATTTTACATCGATTGCATTGAAAGCTCATCTGAGAGACCGCAATATTCACAGAATGCATTTTTCACACGTGTGTGATTGATAGGGTCTTATTCTTCACATTTGCCAGTGTGACAAATACGTTCGGATTTTATTGCGATTTTCAGTAGAAACGCATTTTTCACAGATACTGCAAGGGAAGCTTGAGAATGAATGATTTGTTATTCCTTTCCAGCTACAACTATGAACTGAGCCCGAACTGCACCGAGCCTTCCGCTCTTGGAGAGTTTATAGGAAAAGCATTCTCTGAGATCCTCCGTCCGTTGCCTGACGTCGTCTGTCAACACTTTCGAGCTATTATATCTCTTAAGGGTATGGGTCAATCTCAGTATAGCGTTCACAAGGCTGGGCAAAGATGACATGTCCTTTAAGACAATAGCTTGAGATTTTGGTTGCTATGGCAAGTGAAATACCCCGTAGACTTATAATTGTGAGGTGCTACTGACCAGCCTAGCTTCTTGAAACTTGCAGACAACTAAGACAGGCATTAAATCTTAGACAAACTGACAACTGTTCAGATCCGACCGATAATGTCGAAATTATGTGTCCCCACGATTGCCGATAAAGTCAGCTAGTATAATTAACCTTATGACAAGTCTAACAACTTCCTTTTTTGACTTTATCATTTAACTGGTAAATTCTTTTCCAAAGGATAAGATAAATCATGCAATACTGCTTGAATTTTTTAGCACTTCATCAATTTTTCGGGGCTTAAAAAACAGTTTGACTTAGACATGATATCCATTTCGACCAGGGTTTGGATTGTTTGGGTCTAGATGTGATCTGGAGTGAATTCAAGAATTCAAAGTTCATTCTTAATTACGTCCCATATTTTATTACCTGGTTCCTCTCTGGCGAAAACAGAACTGTTCCCCCAGTTTCGAAATAATTTGTGGGAACATGTTGATTTTGGCTCATCCGTTCGTCCGTCCAGTTCGTTTGTACTGTAATAAGCTTCGAATACCTTGGAGCAATTGTCTCAGATGATGGCTGTAAAAAGGAGGTCCTCTCAAGGATTGCACAAGCCACTTCAGCTCTTACAAAATTGAAGCCAATTTGGAGAGATAACAACATATCTCTTGGATCAAAGATGAAACTTATGCGCTGCCTTGTCAATTCCATACTTCTGTATGCCTGTGAATCGTGAACCTTGACAGCAGAGTAAGAGAAAAACGCTGGCCTTTGAGAAAAGATGCTACCGGAGGTTACTGAACATTTCGTACAAGGACCAAATAACCAATGAGGAGGTTCGCAGACAGATCCAAGCAGCCATTTTGAGAGTATGATGAACTCCTGACCCTGGTAAAGAAACGGAAACCAAGGTGGCTTTGCCATGTCTCAAGGTCTTCTGGTTAAGCAAAGACGATTCTACAGGGCACAGTGAAAAGAAAAAGAAGAAGAGGTAGACAGAAGAAGAGGTGGGAACACAATATTAAAGAGTAGACGGAATGGACTTTGCCAGCTCAACTAGGGCAGCTGAAAACAGGACAAGGTGGAAAGAGATCGTTTCAAAGTCATCTGTGGTGCCCTGCTGACCTTGTAAGGTTATGGGATAGAATAGAATAGAATTCCAAAGGGAACAAATCATAGTCATTGAATTAAAAACACTCTTTTTTTTTCTAACTTCTAACTATTCTAGCTAAGTGGCATCCATCCTTTAGGAAGTGAGTCACCTCCTAAAAGATGGATGCCACTGAGACAGAGTAATTGATTTGTTCCCTTTGGAATAATCATTTGCAATATTTCATATTATATTCTTTGATACAGTTCACTGAGAATCTGCAGCCTCTTCGTGAGAGAAGTAAATACTAGGAGTTGAAAGCCATGTATTATGTATCTGTACATGTTGTCCTGAGTGGCGATATGGAATACAAACATCAGAGAAACATTTTTTCTATGAGATTTAATTTATAACATTACAGCAAATAAAAAAAATGTTTATAAGAACTATATGTATGACGTCGCGCATGGTATTGGGGAACAAAACGTTACGTCAAAATGTCGAACGATTTACTTTACTGCTAGTCGTGAGAATGTTAACTGCGTAATTCGACTGTTTTATACAGACAGGAGGATAACAAAACCAAACACGCCACTACAGAAAACCGGTCCGCCCTTTAAACATGTTGTAAGGATATTATGGGGGTTTATTACCGTATTGCTTATTTATTTGCCTTTTCAGTACACGACGGGTCTATTTGCACGATTGTATGGAAACGTTATTTATCATATGACGTCGCATCTGAGAGTGTAATAAAGCCATGCATTAAAAACGTTAATCCACTAGTGAATTAAATATGCAAATTACGCTGTAACGTTATGCGTTGACGTCCATAAAACGTCGAGTTTTCAAATGGCGAAATCGTGACATTTTAGTTGAAAATTTGCTAATAAAATGCAATTTTAGTGTCATATGATAAATAGAATCTTGCATTCGAACTCCTGTATTATTGAATTTATTGAACTCGTTGGTGAAAACGATAAGATGCTCGGCAGAGCCTCGCACCTTATCTTTTTCCCCAACTCGTTTAATAAATTCAATAATACATGAGCACTCATGTAAGATCCTCTATGAATTGAATTTGTTTTACAAATCCCGGGAAGGTAGATATTAGCCGTTTCACGATAATTTACTATACCAAGGGGATAAAGCTTTAAGGATGTTTTTTTAAAGGAAAACAAAATTAAGCTGACTTCCGGACTAGAAAAGATAGAATTCATTTTGTAAACAAAGGGATTTACATCGCTTGGCGTAAACATATAGCTGTAAGTTGGATGTTTTTCATTGCTATTATATTTTGTTATAGTTCAGTATGTGCTATATAGATGTATCTTTCAGCACGTGGTCAAATTATGATTAAATGCACAATGTTCAAAGCGGGATGCTTCCACAAATCTCATCCTTTGTGATATAATGTATGTGACGTTTGACACTTATTTAGAAAATGTATCACTTTACTGACTTGCTACTGTCCGTAAGTACTTCAGTGTTTGTCTAACTGTATAATATTAAGACATAAGTATTATTTTGATGAGGAGTGCCCTATAATGTGGGCTACGCTAAAAATAAATGGTATAATAAGAAAACCCGCGGAAATAATCATGCTGAGACGGAACGTATAGGATAAATGCTAAAGACATGATGCTTCTCAGAATGGCGAATTTTCGGTAGACTTTCTGTAGCATGCAAACATTCAGGGTTAATTGTTCTAACCTAGTTTAAGATCCCGGCGAGTTTAGCTGACAGAAAATGCATGGATAACCTTTGGGTCAACTGTCATGTAGATTTGATCAGTCAGTCTGCAGTATCTAGATGCCGACAAGACTTGGTTGGTTGGTTAATTTGGCTTTAACGGCAATTTGAGACAGTATTTCCGTCTATATTGGGCGGTCTCCCAAAGGGACAGAGAAAGAAGAGAGAAATGATAGACGAAAGAAAAATGTCCAAACACCCCCCCCCCCCCCCCCCCCCGCACACACACACTCCCGCATCCACCGCAAGCACAGCAGGCCTTAGCCCTACTACTATCCAAATAAGTTGGACTCCCCGGCACTGGAAGTTATATCCAGCACCATCGCTCCACCCATCCACCCGCCGACAAGAGATGGGAAAGGATAAACTATTGATTTGTATCATGCCTCTGCTGCAAAAATTGTTGACAATGTGTCGAAAAGCTGAATTCATAGCCGTACAACTCTAGGATGACATCCGCATCACATTATTTTTCATCTGAAATGTAATGTAAGGTTCAACATGTGCAAAGCGGCATATCTCTTTCTTATCAGTCTTGTAGTAAAAAGTATTACAAGAGACGAATTGATTTTCCTGTCACACAACATAACAATAACGACAAAAATCAAACTAGAAAATTGTGTCTGTAAGACACAGATGATGCCCCTGTGCTGCCCCTGTCCTTCTCTTCACCTCTTCTCCCCCTCTCCCACTTTTGTACTTCAAAAAGGCATGTGCATCGTTTATTTGTCACTGCGTTACAAAATTTAAGACCGATGAAAATGTGCATATAATTTTTTTTTTCAAGGCACTTCATCCCAATTTTGCAGATAATACAAATAAATAATGTACATTTTTGAAATTTGCATTTGGTACTGAACGTTGTAAGCGTTTTATCAAAATCTGCTGAATAATAAAGACAGGTGTGAAAATTTGATATCAAATATGAAGTTTGTTACAAAAAAATAAGAACTCGGATTTTCTTATTTCTTTCAATATCCGTAGAGACAAACAATTATTTTTATATAGTTCATAATTGATGTGTAAGTACATTTGAAGCATATAAAAATATTTTCAAAAATTGTCTACTCCGAAACAATAAATACTCGCCAAAGTGACCACTCCTGCAATTTTTACATAAATTTGATCGGGAGTTGCACATTTACTTTTAATCATATCTTCTTAAGTTGGTGATTGTTGAAGAAAAAAAAATAAAACACTTATTGAGTTAATCAAGACAGGTTCCTGTTTTGCTTAAGCTAATTTGCGCAAAAATTCACGGCGGCATTTCTGTGTAGCATTCCTTCGAGTACGCCCACCATGCAAACTTTGTTACCGAGTTACACGTATTCTGACGCAAAAAAATCTTTTTTGCTCCCGCATGAGGGTTTACGAACCGAACTACCAACTAATTGTGTGCACCGCGGCGGAGGGTGAGGGTGAAGGTTTGGGCCCAGTAAAACCGGTTTAAACCCCCAGTAGTTATCACTGACCGTCCCAAGGCGGTACTTTCGTTGCGGTTGCCTTTGTTTTATATTGGTTCTGTTTAATTTATTGTGTTCTCATTTTAACCTTTCTATAATAAAAATAGAAAATATGTAAAAATAATTGTTAAATGTTTTTCGTATAATTTGCTTAGTCTGTTGTAATCCTTCTGTTGATCTCAATTATTTAGTTCAATAAAGATAGCTGAGTTTGCCACCTATTTGGGAAAAAGCTGCTGACTCGGCTTATCACTTGTAATTTATTGTTTGTTGGGATGTCTTTGTCAATCTTTCCCTTTGATGTTGGGGATAGGGTTTGGGATCTGATTCAGTCAGTTCCGGAAGTGTAGTTACTCTTTAAATTGACTTCGTCTGAAAACCGAGTATTATTGACCCAAAAATGAATAGATACCAATACACCATTTTCAAATGGCGTAAAATCCGAAAACATATCGGTTCTATGGAGCCCATTTTATATATGTCCGTTAATGTACCCCACTGCTGTGCGCGACGTCTATATTTTTTTTCTATATATGCTGTGTTATTCCCTTTTATATGGTTGCATATTTTTTTATTATTTTTTGTTGTCTTGTCTTTGAAAATGCAATCATTTGTTTCAAAAATGAAGTTTGTAAGATTTAAAATAGATAAAAGTAGAAAATTAAACAAAAGGCAATGAGCAGGAATTAATACAATCAAATCCCACATCCCGCCCTCAAAACTAAAAGGGGGAAACACACACACACACACACACACACACACACACACACACACACAAATAAAAAGAGTTAACGAAAGCCACGCATGGTAAACTGAATGAGCAGTTCTTTCATAAACAGTAGGTCATTCAAATACCCTTACTAAAAACAGCAGCTACATCTAGTTTTACCTTTTACTATTATTATTTAGATTACAAAACGAAACAAAACAGAAAGCAGAATGGGCAGCTATTCAGGTGACCAAACTGCTAGAGACCATAGGCAAGCAGAAATACCAACATGTAACACTCAGGAACCACTAAAGAAGTACCGCATTGTAACGGTCGTAACAGATTAAATGGGTGGAAGCGGGATGGTGGGGGAGGGGGGAGTGGTAGCTTAAACTAGTTTTACTGGATCCAAACCTGCTCTCTGCTTCTGTGGTGGTTCAAACATTTAGTTAGCTGTTTGGTCTGCATGAAGGTGTCCTATCCCATTAATCAATCATCACAGGAAACAAACAAATCACGGATAAGACTTATGATGAATCAAAGATGAGGACTCGAAAGAAACAATGTATTGCGACACCTTGATATCCCTGGGGTATCAAACAACACCACTGAAATAATGAAGCAAAAGAAAATCATCAGTTGTATCCCGAATAACCAACAAAAGACAAGGCAAGCTTCGGCACCAACCAAATAAACTATATAACTTTATGTCGGGCCCATCATTGAGTCTGATTCCCGACCAACTGGCGCGCAACTACACAGGGAAGCAAAGTTATTTAATATGATTGGGTTAACTACTAAACATGCGGACTGCAACATTACATTTATGTTATATTCAAAACATTTGCAACGTATGATAATTTTTCTGAACTCATCAGAAAAATTATACCTACATGTCTTCATGTACTTACTTTTTTTTGTTTTCTTGAATTTATAGACTAAGTCACAACAAAATTCTGGTTCCAATAGGCCCTGTTTAATCCGACGACCTTGAATATAGAAACCAATTGATTGTGTAGGCGACAGAATTTTGAAAAAAAAGTTACCTAAGTTTATGATACCGATAGCCCTGTTGGAGAAGCTTAGCATTTAAAATTTTATTACGGACATTGAAGTCAGGCACATGACTAGACACTCTCTGCAAACCAAATAAATTTAGAAATGTAAACCTCATAAGGGGCAACGGGGAGTGTCTCTATCCAAAAATGAAAAATTAACTATGTCAAAATCAGTCATCGCATTCATCATAGATTTTGGATGAAACACATCCGTTTGAAATAGATAAATGTAAATCCCAAAATGTGGCTTCGGTATCTCGGCTGCATTAGCTTTGTTTAGCTACAACTCAGGTGGATAAATTCAATTCACCATGCCTTCAAAGTAAGGATTGGCAGTATTTACGAGATTGTCTAGATTCTAGATGTAGACTTAAATGCTTCAATAAGTTCAGATTGATTATCATTAGAAAGGGAAGCCACGAAATCTCTTTTACAGCAAAATAAAAACAAATCCGCTACAAGAAGAGCACAATTAGTACCAATCGGAATACCAACAATTTGTCTGTTTAACTTAGTACCATATCTAATGTAAATATTATCTAAAAGATATGTCAAGGCTTAACACATATATTTACATGACCAAAGTTTATATCGGTTTTGGTTATCAGTTCTGTTCTGAGTTTTTGGTTACCAGAAGTAAAGAAAGCGCTTATAATAACATTGTTTAAAACATTTATGTTGTGTAAAATGTTGTGAAATTCGGAAATAAAAAAACAAGACAAAAATTCTGGAACCAGAAAATATACTTTGAGATAGTGGTCTGAAATGAAATTCGACTTTAGAATATCAAGATTTGACTCTAATTATCACATCCTTGTATTCTTCAGTGACATACTTCTATTCTTGAAAACATTAATAAGACACATAGATCAAAGTTCATATCGGTTTTGGTTATCAGTTCTGTTCTGTGTTTTGGTTATCAGAAGTAAAGAAAGCGCTTATAATAACATTGTTTAAAACATTTATCTTGTGTAAAATGGTGTGAAATTTGGAAATAAAAGTAAGAAAAAAAATCTGGAACCAGAAAATATACTTTGAGATAGTGGTCTGAAATGAAATTCGACTTTAGAATATCAAGATGTGACTGTAATTATCACACCCTTGTATTCTTCAGTGAAAATTCTTGAGAACATTTATAAGACACATTGATAAAAGTCCTCATTAAGACAAAAAGCTTTAAAGAATGTGTCCATTGTACACACAGACAGCTAAATTATCTGCATCTTTCTTTCATTTCACACCGCTTCAGTGTTCAAGGCAACGTTACAACAAACATGTAACACGCATCTCTGCCGGCAAACAACGATCAATCAACATTGAATCAACGTTGATCCTACAATGTGTTCACAATGGGACCATATGATCTGTACTTCACAGACTTTTTTTTCAAGTTTGTAGACATCTTTCAAACCTTCTTTTCTATATGAGCACTTCTTCCGAAAGAGTAAATATACCTTATGTATTGTCGGTGCCATTTTAATTTGTTCTTGGGCTTTAATTTTGGATAAATGTTCTGATTCGGTAAATTACGGCTGACATACTACGTCGGCTGAGTGCTGTTCTATCCTATCTCAAGTTTCTTTTTTACTTTAACCTTGGAATAAGAATCAAATGTTCTAAGTCCTAAATATCTTAGATGTTACATATCTTGTTTCTGTGTGCATCTATAATCTATTCAATCTGGTTTCTTTGTCCGAAAATGACTTTTCGTTAGTGCTAAACTGTTCTTCTTCCGTTTTAATCCAATAAAATGAAAGTATCAAAAAATATTTGACAACGTGACCTTTGATGTATCATGTGTCATTGGTTCAATAACATTAATTAGCGAGTATCTGTGAATTAGGAGACAGTTAGAAGAGAAAAGGAAAATACTAAAATTCACATAAAAATTAGAAAGCAGTAGCAATTCTTGTTGAGTCTATTTGGATAGTGTAGTATATGTATATTTAAATCAGAAGTATAAAATATTGCATTGCTGATTATGAAATCTGGGTCATGAAACGTTTCTATTTCCGGGTAACTGAAAAACATGCTGATTTTTTTAAACACATCGATCAATGTTTTAACTGACCAGTCCATTTTTCTCCTAAATAAAGCTAATTTTGAAATTTTGCACGTTTTTTACTTATTTGCATAATTTTGCACTGCAATTATTTTATTGATATTCTTGTTTGTTTTCGAACTAAATTAAATCTGCAAACTTCAAACCCTATTTTCTCGAATTTTCAGAAAATGGACATAGATTCGACACTGAAACGTTGATTCAGTGTTGATTCCACGTTGTATACACAGTGGGACCATATTCTCTTTACTTCACCGACATTTTATTTCGGTCTCTAGATGGATTTTAAATTATATTTTCTATGGCTACTTCTACCAAAACGGTAAATTTGTCTCTTCTATCAGTGCCATTTTGATTTGTTCTTAGTCTTTCATTTAGGACTCACATTTATGACTAGATAAATTACGGCTAACTATGCAATATTAAAACTAGTCACATCTTGAAATACATTGCGTCAAATTCAGGGACAGCAGCTCTATCATTTCTATTTTGCCTCTCTTAAAAATAAGACCAACCCTTAAAGGAAAGAGTTTGCACCCCTAGGAACAAATTCTATAATTAGGGCAGCAAATCCTTTAAGAGTAGACCGTCATTATGCAAGGACTATTGCAAATCAAAAGACACAAAATGTTTTCGTATGGGAAAATGGCAGTATTAGTGTGAAGACGTACCCATCTACGTTAAGAAAAGGTTTCGGTGATTATATCTTTGCGACCTGTTCTAGGATGTACTATCTACCATGGTATCCATCCTACCTTAAGCCCTGCAGATTCTCGTGTTCAATTCTTCGTGACATGTAACAACATACCCATAACGGATCTCTCCGTTTAAATTCGACGAGCCCATTCATGACATTTCAGGATGGCTGGTTAATTTATTGGCTTACTGCTCAAAATCAATAAAAAACGCAAGCCCTATAGATTGGAAAGCTCATTCCGGTTCGAGACTGAATTTTTGTTCATGTACGTTCTCCTCATATACGAAAATTTCATGGCAACAAATAGAGAACTCGTCTAGTTTTTTGTTTATTTTCATCCATACCCAGTTTATTTAAACAGTGCAGACTCTAATCAGATTCTGGGTTCAGCGGCGCTTGATCTGGATCTACACAGCTTGTCCATGAACTTTTTATGGAACCATATGCGTTTATGGGTTGAGACAGTTATAAAAAAGCTGACCGCCTAAATCACCAGAATTTATGTTTGACCATATCAATACACATTAAATATCATAGTGATGGAAAAAGTAGACTTCTTCGGGTAATGTCAGTAAGCTTAGCGCCCCCAAACGGGACACTAGCAAACAATGTAGGCCCAATTTTCGCATAAACACTGCATATAATCAGGGTTTACAATATTTCCATAAAACTTAAAAACAAATGAGCCGCGACGCGACAAAATCAACAAAGTGATTGTGCGCCCAGCGCAGACTCAGATCAGCCTGGGCATTTGCCCAGTCTGATCAGAGTCTTCCCTGTCCGCATGGAGATAGCTTAGACCCTTAGCTACCATTTCTACCATTCAAGTGCTTATCGAAGAGCATGTTCAGACTGGGAGGATGCTGATCTGAATCTGCGCTGGGCGGAAAACCACTTTGTTGGTTTTCTTGTGTCGCGGCTCAAATGAGACAACCTTATACTGGAAATGAACCTGCCCAAACTGAGAAGTGGAATAATCAACTGGACAAAATGGGTTAAGCTACATACTATAGAGATGAGAGATCAGTTAAAGACAACAGTATTTATAAAGATATATTTGTGGAGCTCAAGCCGCTAGCAGGACCGTGAGGTCCTCAATAACATGTGACTACACTTAAACCTTTCCGCCAAATACCGCCGAATGCAACTAAATGACAAAGTAAATATTTAGCTGATTGCAGATAAAAAATGGACGAACTACTGAAAATCTTAAGTTTGTTTTCTGACTTGCGCTTTGCTGTGATAAAACCAATTTTTATGGGTCACCACACACTTGAGCACTTTTCATCTGGTAAGATCTAAGTAGGTGACTGCCATATGAAACAGTCCAGCTAGCAGTGTACCAAACAGGTACCAAACAGGGTCGTTGTAAACTTTAACTAATGAGCCACCGGACGCATGCGTGTTATAACGGATGTTAAAATCTTCAACACATATTTCCACAACAACCTTGTTATGGTCATTAAGATATATATCAAACTCTGAATCACCTAACGTCTTTTCACTGTTTGAACCTGTTAAACTGGTATGTAATTGTATTTGTTGAAAACCGCTAGTCCATTCTGATTCTAGCAGTCGAACCTTTTCACAGATATTAACTCTTCTAAGTACTACCGGTCTTACAGATACCGGAGAATACAGACGAGATATTTCTTGGAAAAGTTTTCTGGTTGACATTTTCTCGTATACCAGTGTCCGATTCCTGATATATGCAACAACATCGTACCTTGGAGCCGCTAAGCCGTCATAAACAAAATAGGAAAATTTGTCAAATTTGACCGAAAAGGAAAATATTTCGCCCTTTAAGGCTATTTCCCACATTTGTTTCAGAGCCTTCCGTATGGATTCTGTTTCCTTAGCAATATTTAGCGGATATTTCTTCCTTCCAATTTGCATAATCATTTTTCTGACAAAGACATTGTTTTCAAGCTCAAATTTTTCAACAAATACCCGGAAATAATCAGGAGGAATACCTCTTGAATTGAGCCAGAGTTTAGGATTATTCTGTTCTTTTTCATTAAGTCCCTCCAAGTATGACAGAGGCAATGATCTGTTTGAAGCTGGGGTCAGTTCCAATTGGATGAAGTACGAATCCCTGAACCATAAAGTGCTTATCGCTTCACAGCTATCGCCAATTCTTATGAAACCGCTCGGACAGAGGATGGTGCGACATTCTGCCTGAAAACAAAAGCAAATACATTAACGAAAAACGATTTAGCTTGTGCATTAAACAGCTGTAACAGCTGTAAAGGAGTATTGCCACAAATGTAATCAAAGAAGAAAGATAAAAATACAATATACCCAACAGTATTTGAGACAAAATTATATAATGCGTTAGTAATATGAAGTCATTTAATAATTATACTATTAAATGACGTTCGTGGAAGAGGATTACTATGCATTAATCCCCAAGGTAATCAGTTTATCTGCTCCTACTGACCTTGTTTTATGCCAGATATCAACAGTTTGTTTCTTAGGATACTCTAGTTATCGCGAGCACTTAAAAACTGCTTATTTTTCATTGAGAACCAACAGAAAAGCCATGTGCCCAATTGATGTGTTATTACATTTTGTATACAGCTACAAATGAATCATATTTCCATCAAAACTTGTAAATGATCAAAGCTGAAATTAGGTTTACAACAAATTTGAAACTCCCACATGTTTGGTAATTACAATTACTGGAACCACACTGAATCATAATGAGTTAGAGAAATAAAACCAACGTATTCATTTATATAAGGATACGCTTTGCGCTTGGTTTCAAATAAAATATACGGGTGAATGTACTTGGAATTGTCCGAAAATCTGACTTCGTCCCGCTGCGCTGCTGAAATAATGCACTGTCCAGTAAAAGGAGATAGAAATATGGAATCCAGTTAGCTTGCTGACAGTTTCAGAGAAAATGATGAATAAAAGAAATACAAACGCCAGGGTCCTGATTCTCAATCACACACTCGAGTTATTCGTATACGTCTACCAAGTTTGAACATCACAGCCTGAATAGTCGCAGAGAAAATTGTAACATAATTTTTTTATCATTCTAAATACGAAAAGAAAAAAAAGTAGATAAATAAAGGATGAACTCGACCGATGACTGTGCTTGTCAATCTCACGATACAACAAATTATTGTTTACCTGTATGAAAAATTTGATGTGCTTAGCTTGAAAAGTTCCTAAGCAAACTGTGACGCAAATACTTATTTACTACGCAAAGACAGAAAGATGGATAAAAAAAAGAAAGTATAAATGTAGTGACCCCGATTGTCAATCCCACCGACTGTCGATCCCACAATAATAAAATTTGTTTTCATTATGTATACAAAGGTTAAAGATTCTAGCTTGAATGGTTCCTGAGGAGATTGAGATTATGGAAAGAATGAAAAATAGATACATAAATAGAAGAGTACGTGCAGTGAGCCAAAATTGGCAATCCTACATCACACTAAGTGTACCAAGTATAAACATCCTAGCTTGAATGGGTCCTGAGAAAAACGTCACACAAAATTTCAACAATGGCAAACAGTGTAGATCAGATCAGACGCGGCGTCTGGTCAGTCTACACTGTCTTCGTTAAATACAAGCATTTCTGAAGACAACTTACTGCTTTGAATCAAACCAGACACATCAACCGTTAAATTGTAAATGAGCCCATGGAAGAGTCCACTGGACATTAATGGGTTAACTATAAAACATTTCTAAGGTTGACTGATACACCTCCAATGGCGATCTATCGCGTTAAAGGACTTAAAATGCTTTGCCAGAAAGAAACTGAAACGCTGTATTTGTTTTATCGTATCAAGTACAATAAATCTAATTATTCATATAATTATTAATAAGATTCTGGAATTTAAAATGTTTAAATAACCGTGATAAATGTGAAATGAGTGCTTCGAAACGTGAGGATTTTCATCAGAAGGTCCAAAACAAGAAATACCTCCCCTGTGATATTTCAACTTTTTCTGTACTAAAGCGTGGTTAACAAAGAGTGGGTATAATGCAATAATAGCATTTTAAACATGGCATTTTATAAAGGAGCTAGCATGATAAAGGCCATATCAGGCGTCCAGAAACCTTACAAGGCAAAAGTATTTATTTCCTTTTTATTTTTTAGTTGTATAAAAATGTAGAAATATCAAAGTTCAAACCTAGAATGTTACAGCAGGCACAAATTAAATAAGTTCATGCCTAAAATATTTAGGTTTTGTAGTTATCCCCAGCCGATTTTGACGAAATCGGTCGGCCTAGCGGCTTAAAAATATGTCAGCCCGGCACCCAGCACATTTAACATTTTACATACAAATAAAATTTTGATATGTTAATACGCCACGAAAATATTAAATATGCTTAAGACCGGGCTCTATTTTTATTTGTATTTGTTTTGCTACAAAAAATGCATTTTTAGCTCGCCTGGACGAAGTCCGAGAAGAGCTATTGCACTACCCCCAAAGTCGGGATTGGCGTTGGAGTCGGCATCCACATTT
Source organism: Ctena decussata (assembly GCA_963989385.1). NCBI lineage: Eukaryota > Metazoa > Mollusca > Bivalvia > Lucinida > Lucinidae > Ctena > Ctena decussata. The sequence continues at coordinate 37,270,235 of OZ022504.1, read as the reverse complement.
ACATTAAAGTTTTTAAGAGTTCATATTTTCCAAAAAAGGGGATGGATTTGGTTCATACTTGGTATGATGGTAGATATATAGGTCCAATTTTACTTTCAGCAATACTCCCGCCAACTCCCATGATCTTAAGCTGAAGGTCACTTACTTCGAAATTGTAATTAAATTTTTGCGTCAAAATTTGAAAGAGCTTATATTTTCCAAACCAAATGATGGATAAGGTCCATATTTTGCATGATGACAGTTGCAGGTCCAAAACATGATTTAGCAATGCCCTGCCCATGCCCATTATCATAAGGTCAAGGTAATAGACTATGAAATTTCACGTTCAAGTTTTGTAAAAGTTCATATTTTCAAAACTGTATGATTTCTATTCCGCTTTACACATACCTATGCCTATGTCCGAAAAGTCAAGGTCACAGACAAATTTTAGTATAAGTTTTCTGTTAAAGTTATAAATCTCAAATTTCAAAACCATGTGATGGATTTGATTCATATTTGGTTTGATGATAGATGAAGGTTTTATTCAGCAGCACTCATTCTCCTATGATCTCAATGCCCCAACTCCACCCAAAATTGGCCTAAGGGCAAATAGGTCTTAGGTCCAAGGTTCAGGCAAGCGGAAAGGTTGTGATCTGTCATTTCTCAAATTTGAATAGTTTTTTTTTATTTCTAATGAAATCTTCTAATATAAAATCATCTAATATTTAGTAAATCGAAATATTGAATAACCAAAACACATCAAATTCTAGGTGAGGCGTTGTATAGTGCTAAAGTATATTTATCTTCATGATTTTTTTCTGCTAGAGTAGACACTCTCAGAGGTGCATCAGTTCATAGGCTAGAATAAGTTTTTTATGTTTGCATTGACATAGACACGCCTGCTAAACGCTCAAGTCCAGTCCCACTTGAAAAAACATAATTTCAAGCTCCTGCAAAATGAGTTTAAAAAAACTACCATGGTAACTATTCGACATATGTGTGCACAAAGCATAAAAGTATCACAGTTTCATCTTTGTAAAAGATAGACTATCGGAGTAATCACAAAACCTCCAAATCGTCATTTCCAGGTGTTTTGTCGTATCTATCTATCTATCTAAACTGCGTCACCCTCTTTTTAAAGCAACTGAAATATTGTACACAAATATGCTTTACAAACATAGCGATAGCATATTCAATAGCGTCAATCAGCATATTCAATAGCGTCAATCAGCATATTTTGGTTTCCTGCTTGCTGCAGGAGCTTGAATTTTGTATTTCTGTTTGAGAATGAAATTCCGCGTATACTAGGCGAGATGTGCAAATATTACAGCAACACTTAACCCATTTGTACCTAGTGAACTCCTCTGGACTGATATACTAAATTAGATCATTTGTCATGAAAGGGGTGGCTAGTTAAACTTATCCTTATTATTTTTACTTTCTTTAAGGTGAAATAACCATTTATCGTATGCAAGTAGTGCAGATCCTGATCAGACGCCGCATATTGCGGCGTTTGATCTATATCTGTACTGTTTGCCAAAACCCTGTTAATGGGACGCTAGGTAATAACGGTTAAACATACCTTTGATGGATGTTTCACCATATGTTTGCCACAATGTTTCTCCGCTGTAAGGACGGCATCATCCAACTTGGGTCTCTCCATAACGTTCGATATCATTTCGAAACTTATTAACGTTGTTAATGAAAGGAAAGTGTTTGTTCTTTCTGGATATAGGTTCGCCAAAAGAGAGTCACATAGGCTTTCCGGTAAAGTCTCGTGTCCATTACAAAGCTCACAGTATCTGTTGGAATAGCGTAAAATTCCTCGATAATTCGCCACAGGTGCATAATACCGGGAACATGCCTCCTCAAGTTTAGCGTCATATGTCGACCACAATCCAGACACATTGCAACTGCTTATTAAAGTGTTTGAACAAACATGTTTCTCTAATTGTTTTAGTTCAATTTCAGGGGGTGGGAAAAACTCTAGCTTACATTCGTTTCCATTTAAAGCGCGTATGTATAAGTTGTTGGAGAATTCATCAGTTTCACAAGTTATTGTCAAATCCCAGCGCGTATACGCACTTATCCCGCTACACTCAGCACAATGTTCGTTGAAGAAGATAAGCTCCGTAGAAGGGTCATAAACAGGATAAAGTGGTCCCCATGGGTACGTATCCACAGCTTTACAATCTGTCAAATTTCTAGAATTCAAACATGTGTCGACCATGAAGAACTCAATAGCATCATCATCGTGTGAATGAGTAATTTCTACATGAGTTGCATGACAGGTCGAGCCTTTTTTCGTACTGTTTTTAATGCAACAGTTTCCGATTGTCGTACAAATTGGGTTACATGAACAAGGAAGGCAACATGAGGTTTTCCACTGGCTCTGTGTATCCATCCCTTTCTGATCACAAATACTGGCATATGGGCATTGCTGCATAAGGTGATTTAAACCATAATTTACTCGTTCCAGGGTAGGAATGATATTTTTCCTCGCACCTTGACTAACGGAGATACCGGTGTTAACGGTCGATGATGTGTTTTGTGACGTTGTCGTATTTCGCGGTAGTTGTTTCGCTATCCAGTTTGATGTATCATTTGCTGCTCTAACCACAGATGGAATGTTGAAATTAGTTGCAACGCAAATTATTAATATGATAGCTATCATGATCCATCCCATCTACAAACAAAAGAATACATCCATAATATAATATATTTTTAATTCAGTATAATTTGGCTGGTTAAATTTCAAAGGTAAATTGCTTTTGTTGTAAAACACTTGTATTTGGCGGTACATTGTAACTGAATTTTGACTACACTTCCGTTGTCGGCAAGCAGCGATAAAATATAAATCCGCCAATATTTACATATATGCACAACATAATCTATCTGCATCTGTTATATTTGAAATGGACGGTATTAACCCTTTTTTCGCCAGTGGCTTTGTCTATCCTTATCATTTCGATGAGCCCATTTGTAGTTTGAGGAGATTCTGGTGAATATTTTCACTTTTACTGTATTTTGAATAGATATTCCTTTAAGTAAAAGTGAAGACCCTGATCAGACGCCGCGTTTTGCGGCGTCTAAAACTGGTTCTGCTCTCTTGCACATGTCTCCCAAAACGGGTATCTGGTCTAAAAAGGGTTACTAGATCAGTCTAGAGTCCGCCTTTACCACCTTTGTATCTTATCTTACCCCAGCCTTTACCGAAAAATCTGAAAATATTCTTACCTTGTGCGATGCGCCTGTATAGCCTGCCTGCGATCTACACTAGTAGACGGGAAAAAAACAAAGGTTAAATAGACCTAGTGAAGTCACAGCTATAAGGTGACTGTGAAACATTACGAGATTTCCCGAGTGATGCCGAGGCAGTGATCCCGACGAATGATTTTTTCTTTGTGCACTTTAAACCCATGGATTTTTTTTCATGTGTTTAAGGTACACAAAGAATTTTTTTGAAAACTTTTATTCCTTTTTCATTCCATTTGATTTACCATTCATCATTATCGTAGAACTTGTAAAAATGCATAAGTTCAGCACCTGAAATGTTTTCGTTCAATTTTTAAAGAACGATCTACATGTACGTTTAATTCTTAACATTAACTCTGTCGTGGCATATACTGACTTCACTTTGCCATCTTTGTAACTCATAATCTCGTCAACCAACGTAATTTAAAGACACTTTTAAATGAGTTACGATCTACACGTGACAATTCTCTCTCTCTCTCTCTCTCTCTCTCTCTCTCTCTCTCTCTCTAATATAGCACGTAAGCTGATAAAAGAAGTAAGTTTACTATTGCCATTCATAGGTGCGATAACAGGAGCTTGACTCATAATATTTAAACCCAATTATGCCTAGTGAAATGTTAAATATCCTTATCATGGATGAGTCCATTTGTCAATTAAGTGGCGCCTGCATTAGCTAATTTTTATCATTATTATTTTAAAAAGAATTACCCAATTGGCTAATGCTTTTGCTGCGTTCTGTTCTGGGTCTGCACAGTGTGCCTATTTCCCTTTATGGGACGATTGGCTTTAATTGGTTAATCAGTCTTATGAAATTCTGCTTTAATATGAGCCGCGACACGAGAAAACCAACAAAGTGGTTGTGCGCCCAGCGCAAAAACAGATTAGCCTAAACATTTGCCTACTTTGATCGGACACTTCGCTAAGCACGGTAGCTTAGGGTCTAAGCTACCTCCAGTAGCTAAGGGTGTAAGCCACCTCCATGCGGACAGCGAAGACTCTGATCAGACTGGGCGGATGCCCAGGCTAATCTGAGTCTGCGCTGGGCGCACAACCACTTTGCTGGTTGTCTCGTTGCGTGGCTCATATGGGTTTTGCTTCCAAAAAAATTAGCCTGGACATTTGCCTAGTCTTATCGGAAACTTCGCTAACCGCTTAAAGGGTAGTTAAGGGTCTAAGCTACTCCAGTAGCTAAGGGTCTAATCCACCTCCATGCGGACAGCGAAGACTCTGATCAGACTGGAAGGATGCCCAGGCTGATCTGAGTCTGTGCTGGGCGCACAACAACTTTATTGGTTTTCTCGTGGCGTGGCTCATATGGGTTTTGCTTCCAAAAAAAAAAGACCCGTCGGGTCTAGAGTTTGGGGATTGTTTGGAAAGGGCCAAATTCTCTGCCTTCTAACCAAAGAAATAGTTAAATCTCATAATGATTTTGCCTTATAGATAGTCACCTCTCTATATTTCGAAGTTCATCCCAACCTACTGATATGCCTAAGGAAATTTTCAGGTTCCAGAAACTTTACTTTGATATATTGATATATCAGTTGTTTGAGATAACAAGAGTTGAATGTAAATAGAAATTGGTAACGTGTCAAAACATTTGATATAAGATAATTCTTTGAGATATTAGTGTCCGAGATATCGAGAGTTGACTGTAATACCTTAAAATGTACAAATAAATAGACACGTTTTAATTTATTTAATTACAATATGACTTCCTATATGCTTCTTTGGATCACGTAGTCATTCAAAAATTGGTCTACTTGTAAAAGAAAATACAACAAAAACAAAAACTAGAATGTGTCCGTTGGACACGGATGCCCCCGCCTAATGCTTTGAGTAAGGTGGCGCCTTGATTAAGGTACTGACAATTGTAGGATAACTAGGTTCATAAACTGAGCCTTCTCTGACTTCAAAAGCCCTTTGGTGGTTTTGATTGGTTTCTTTAGCTCAACACAGAAGACAATGAACTGTCAGAGAAGGCTCGGATTACTAGGTTCATAGAGATAGACTTGTGAAACATATATGGGAGAATCAAGGGATCATAAATATATAGGTAAAAGTTTTATTCTGCAGGCAAACCTCGGACGAATATTTCATTATAGCCTTTATACATAGTTTAATTCCACATGTGATCTTGCCCCTTGAGCTACTGACATATTTCTTGCACGCAACAAATCTTCTTGCCAAACAGTTATGTAATCCCACCATGAAGGATAAAGCTATGGGCCAGACACAAACAGGTTTCCCCAAAACCTATGCACAAAGTTTGAGTGCCCAGTGAGACCTTGACCTTTAAACTAGAAAAATGGTGCTCACATGACATATCATCTTGTTTTGGTTATTATTTACGCCAAATAATTTTGAAATCCCACCATGCAAGCCAAAGTTATGGGCCAGAACGTGTTTCACTATAGCCTATGCACAAAATGAACATGCCAAATGTGACCTTGAACTTCAAACTAGTGATATGGTTCTTGCACGCTACACATTATCTTGACATGATGCTTATTTATGCCAAATAAGTTTGAAATCACACCAAAGTTATGGACCGGACACGAAACTGTTTTTCTGAAGCCTATGGACAACGTTTAAGCAGACAGTGACCTTGACCTAGCAATATGAGTCTTGCATGCGACACATTTTCTTGTCATAAAGATCATTTATGCCAAATAATTTTGAAATCCCATTATGCACGACAAAGTTATGGGTCGGACACGAACAAAATTCCAATATAGTATATGCACAAAGTTTAAGCACGCCATGTGACCTTGGCCTTTAAACTAGCGACAAAGTTCATGCACACGACACATTGTTTTGTCATCGATGACGATTTGTTCCAAGTAGTGTTTTAAAGCATACCATGCATGACAAAGTTATTGCCCGAACACAATTTTGGTAACACACAAACACGAACACACCATCACACACACGCACACACGGACAGTATAAGCTCTATATGCCCTTCCGCCATGTCATGGCGGGGCGGGCGGCATTAAAACCCTAACAGAAGAAATACTTTCTTCCAAATATTGATCCAAATTCAGAATGGAAGCAAAATAAGCCGCGACGCGAGAAAACCAACAATGTGGTTGTGCGCCCAGCGCAGACTCAGATCAGCCTGGGCATTCGCCCAGTCTGATCAGAGTCTTCGCTGTCTGCATGAACGTAGCTTAGACCCTAAGCCACCCTTTAAGCGCTTAGAAAAGACTCTGCGCAGACTATGCGGGTGCCGAGGCTGATCTGAGTCTGCGCTGGGCGCACAACCACTTTGTTGGTTTTGTCGTGTCGTGGCTCATTAATAAACATGACAGTTGTTTCCCCTGTAGTTTACACTTGCACCTTAACACTGACGTTGTTTCAACACCACAGGGTATAATCGATTCCGCCAATTTTCGCTTCCTGCAGAGACTGTACATCATATTTGGCTTCCGCCAAGACTGTCCACGAACTCTTGCTTCCTGCAGAGACTACTATCCTCGAGAAATGGCTTCCTGCAGAGACTGTCCGCGTGATTCTGCTTCCTGTCGAGGCTCTCGACAGGAAGCAGAATCACACGGACAGTCTCTGCAGGAAGCCATTTATCATGTACAGAAGTCTCGGCAGGAAGCAAGAGTTCGTGGACAGTCTCGGCGGAAGCCAAATATGATGTACAGTCTCTGCAGGAAGCGAAAATTAGCGGAATCGCTTATACCCTGTGAACACTGCGTGACATACTACATGTAATTTGACGGATATAACACAATAATAATATACTGCAAAAAGTATTTACGAGGGTACTTCTCTTTTGTGAAAAAAGTGTTGACTAATTTAAAGTTGGGAAAATTAATTCGATACTTCTTGACAAATATTCTATATAAAGCCGTAGCGGTGTCTTTTTTTTCAACATCTTGAAAATTTGTTTTAACAACATTTCGACACTCTGTCATATGTGTTAATTTTTTCACTTTTTTGCCCATTTCGTATTTTTTATCGTATTACACGTTTGTATCGTCTCACCTTTCAACACTATCAGAGAGGTTTCTTTATCATTTCCGTTTAGATTTCGCAGTGACATTGTATTGCTACAGCGACACAATTGGAGCACCGTTTTGCAGATGTGTGTGGGTATACCTCACTTTTTGTGACTTTACCAAGGGGAACACATTTTGTGTATTCCGTTTGCTTCCGTTACCAATAAAGTCCTCTAAACTGCGGTCTATTCTTTAAGGAAAAAAACTCAAAAGAGCAATTTCTTTCTTTTAAGTCTTTTAGAGTTGACGTTAAATTGCTGAAAGCAGCATTGAAATTTATTGACGTCTAAACTGTATAATCTGTTGTCAAAAGTCGTCCAAGTTGCTTCAGTTCTCCAGATAAGCAGGGGTAACAGGGATCATTTTAGAGATGATTTTCGATCTTTTTCGATAGAAATATATGAGCCGCGACACGAAAAAACCAACAATGTGGTTGTGCGCCCAGTGCAGACTCAGTTCAGCCAGGGCATCCGCCCAGTCTGATTAGACTCTTCGATAATTGCTCAAAGGGTAGCTAAGAGTCTAAGCTACCTCCATGCGGACAGCGAAGGCTCTGATCAGACTGGGCGGATGCCCAGGCTGATCTGAGTCTGCGCTGGGCGCACAACCACATTGTTGGTTTTGTCGTGTCGCGGCTCATATGTTGTGATCTCCCAGTAGAACCGTCTTGCAAAGACGGTTCTAATGAGGGGTCACAATATATGTTTTCGTTGATAAATACCAGACACCCTTTGAAGGCCTAGGTGAATATAAAAGGTATTATTTGGTGGCTTATCCCAATAACGGACGGAGACACGGTGCCAGGTGCGTGCAACTATAGATACGTTCGGCTGAGTTACTAGGGAACATCGTTATGATAATGGAAACAACAGTTTATCTCAGTAGCGCTCCCACAAAATCTGAAGAGGACACATCTAAGCCGTGCTGGGGTGGGGTAACGCCAGTCACGTGGCGCCAAAGTGCTCTACGCTGTGGCCCTACATTTTCAGATAGAGAAATAACACTGCTATACAATCAGCAACTATATGTGATATCGATTTTATTTGATAAGAAAGTATTTGGATCTGTCCAATAGCTAGGTTTTCAGATTTTCACAAAATTCTAAGAAAAATGGTATTTATTTATCTGGATGGACTAGTTGATATAACCACTGAGTGAAAAGTGATAAAGACAAGTGCAAACATTTATGGTTCATATGAAATCTGATAGCAGAAAATAGGATCATTCTTGTTGAATTATCATTTCATTATTTCCTGAATATTGCAGAACCCACGCTTAATGCGATTTTACCATTAATGCACCTTTGCCTCTAGAAAACTTATACTTTCGAAAAGCTCACGAAAATCCATCTTATTTTGCGATATTACTCCCCTTGGTCCAAAAAATTGACATAAATTACTGAAAATGCTAATAGAAGGAAATATCATAGCTAAAATTATTCACATTACATTTTTTTTAAATTCAATCATGCAAATCATGCAAATCATTCACTGAATTATTCACTAGTGAAAGAAAATATCATAGCTAGAATTATTTACATTACATTTCTCTGTTAAAAGTCCATCATGCAAATGATTCGCTGAAAAAAACAAAACAAGGATTAATAACATATTATGTTATAATGTACAACACTCGGGTTTGCATTTCAAGTTATAGGGACGTTGCGCATGTTTTTTGCCGCTCGCATTACGTTTTCACTAACGGACGTGACGTTACTTGTTTTTTCAAATACGGTCTAGTTTCTGAAGAAGACGAAAGTCGAAACGTTAACCTACTGTGGTTTGTCTTATTTCTAGACTTTAACATATTATGTAACATTCAATTTTCAATAATTTCCGACCATACTATCAGTGTAATACTTACATCTGTATGCTTAGTGGACAACCCAATCATGGTTAATGAGTTAACTTTTTTGTATTTATTTTGTTCATCTCAATACATCAGAGAACATAATGCTAATGCAGCTGCGAATGTAACGCGCCGTTTAATTGGATAACGTCAAACATTTGCGTCAGTACGAGGTATGTTCGGAAAGTTCCCGGACTGAACGCATTTCTTTTGAATGGCTCATTGTATTATAACAAAACTCAGTACGGATTTACTGCATCTATTATTGCATATCACTGCAAAATTTCGTCGCCATCCATATAACAATAGAAAAGTTACAATAATTAAAAACATGTATCAACGGTATGTCGGAGCAACCGGACGTTAAAATTTATGACGGCAACGTCAGTTTTCACTCCTCGAAATAGCGGCCATATGCTTGCACGCAAAGTTCATGTCTCCTGACCCATGATGTGTAAACAGAACCATAGTTTATCAAAGGATGAAATGATTGCCTGCACGTGGCGACGAAGGCTGTCGAGATCGTCGAATCGGATTCCGCGTAGCTGGGCTTTGACGGACGGGAAAAGTGCAAAATCAAGTCGCGCGAGGTCTGGGCTGTTGAGGGCGTGCTCCAACATGTCGATCCCGAGAACATCCAACTCCAACTCCGTATGCTTGGCGTGTGTGCTGCTGCATTGTCTTAGTGCAGAAGAACATCAAGATGACGCTTCCCGCGTTTTTGACGTGGCGTATAATATGACATGGCGTATAATATGAACGCTATATTAAATTAATGAGGGTTGCTCCGCAAGAGCGTATATCGTGTTGCTATGGATACGATAATTTAAGAATGCATCAACGTAGGCAAATGTCCGCTTGTAATGAAAATGAATATATATATTTCTTAACGTGACTTAAGTTTCAAAGCTCTATGTTTAAAAATAACAAAGTTATTAGTGCAGTCCGGGAACTTTCCGAACATACCTCGTATATCCTGCGAAATACATTTTGAAAAGTGAAAATATGAAAAATGCATGAGAATGGGGATAACTGTACTGAAAATTATCATTTTCGCTGGGTGGGAGCGTACAGTACAAGTGACCGGTTGTCCCGATCTGTATAGTGGACGCATCTTTGTCCCAATATGTCGGGTAAGTTTCAAAATTGTTTATTTTTGTGTTTTAAAATCATTGAGTGTAGGTAGAACAGCTTGCTCGACAAGCCTAAATACAGATCTTTTCGATATGTCACCTTAATTTTCTGTAAATTGTTATGATATGCTTTATTTTCACATTTAATTTGAGAAAATCACTACTCTACTTTCGATTTCGAAATCTGCGCCGGTACCATTTCTTCAAAATTTGCCACCAATTGTATATGAAACAACCGTGTTTTCTTTAGAAATATTTTATGGTGTATTTAGGTTCAGGATTAATTAATCTAGTTAGATATCATGCTAGGTAAGGGCAATTATTTTAAAAGAAAACAAAAGAGGGGTCAAACACTATTCTGTATCGTGGGTCGTAAAACCGATTGTCAGTGAGACATCCCATACAGTCATAAAAATTTGGGGATGCTCAGCTTTGCTTGTCTTGTGGATTCGTCCCGTACTTAAAGGATACTTATCATGGGTAAATCTCTTAATAGATCATTATTCTATCTTAAAAAGGGACTAACTAACATTTTTTTCGAATTAAAACGCTAACTCGGCCGATTTTCTGGTTACACGTGACGTGATCTAATTACAAACACCAGTGATTTGCAGATGAAAATACGAATTTAGAGCAAAGAAAGCAACGTCTAGCCATCTCCAAAGATGACCATAATGGAAAACATAAATAGAGAAAACACTCTTACCAAGTGGTTTACATCCAAACAATAAAAGAAAACACATTTCACACAAACACACCCTGAAGGTCATAACAACGGACAAAGATTTGCCCACTATACACATCGGACAACGGTGCGCATGTACTGTACGCTCCCAACCAGTGATTTTGGGAGGTGGTCGGTTTCATGTTCGCAAATTGCGTTATATAGCGACTCGTCAGTGACCATAAAACCGACAATTTTCCTCCCCAAATGACAGTTGTGAGTACATTTATCCCTTAATCACACACACACACACACACACACACACACACACACACACACACATTGTGTAACTATTTCTTATAGTATCGGGGGTTCGGAACTTCTTTTGTCTGTTGCTTGGACATTTGGGTAAAAGCTGGTGGTTTTCATTTGCTCCAGTTTTTCTGTGGTGCTGTTTGACACCCCAGGTGCGGCATTACGTTGTTGGTTGGTCGGTGATTTTTTGTTTCCTGTGATTATTCATTGATGGGCTAGGAAACCTTCATGCGGATCGAAGCACTAACTAAATATACTCCTCGCCAAAAGTTTTGCATCTGTGAAGTTAGCAGCAGAAATAACTGATAAAGGGGACTGCGTATAAATAAAAAATGTGTGGTTATGGATCCTATCCGAAGCAGTAATGTACAATGAAAACACCTACACACTAGATTTGTGAAACCCTGCATTGTTTGGATACACAACTGCAAAAGTTAGGACCACTGTAATAAAAGTACAATTTTTGACACTTTTTAAAAATGTGTCCAAAACGTCATCAGTTTTTTTTTTCACACACCAGATTACCATAGTCTGCAGAGGACATGTTAAATCGTAGCTTGTTACATGATTGTGTCTCAGTCATTTCTAAATCAGACATAAAATAAACTCTTTTCATTACTTGTATTCTTAGTCATTAACAATGCATTTTTCCTATGAATTCCTATCATTTTTGTCATACTGAAAACTGTCGGTCTTTGATAATGGCACTTCAAATTTTATATGCAACTTACTTTTTCCGTGGTCTCCTGTCTGACGTGCGATATTTTTTTCCTGGCACGACATTTTAAATGCAGAAAAAAAGATAAAAAAAAATTTTATTTTACACAAAAATGTCAACCCGCAAAAATTCTTTTACCTGATAATTTTGGACAAAAATGTCATGATGCATATGCTTAAGTATTCTATCTTTCCAAATCCAGAAATTATATCGTTGTTTTGTTTTTTGTTAATTTTCTGCAGAATTTGTAACAAAGGTACCATAGAGCTGAAATATGCTAAACTTTTGGCGAGGAGTATATTTCGAAATAATGAGTGACCTGAAGTGTTTAAATGTCTTCCAAAATGTCGATGTTTTTCCACAGGAAAAGAAAAAAAAATCAACTATATGAGCCGCTACATGACAAAACCAAAATAAGGCCTATGCGACCAGCCAAGACTCAGATCAGCCTGGGCATCCACCCAGTCTGATACAGAGTCATTGCTGTCTGCATGGAGGTAGCTTAACCCTTAGCGACCCTTTAAGCGCACAGCAAAGTCTTCGATCAGACTTGGCGGCTACCCAGGCTGATCTGAGTCTTTGATGGGCGCACATGCCACTTCGTTGGTTTCGTCGTGTCGCGGCTCATATCATTCTAAACATTTTAGTTACTGCCAGATCCTGTCCCAAATGCCATTGTATTATAGTAGATGTATGAAATTGATAGCCTTAACCTTGACCGTGAATGTTTAGTCAAATGCCCAAACTAGAGAGGTTTCAAAAATCTAATGTCAGATCATTTTCTCTTATGCAAGCTTATAAACGTAAATTTGTAAGACGTAAGTAGTATAGGGTGACACTATGGGGACTCCGGCCGGAGACTAAGTCCGCAGCCTGGGGCAGTCTCGGGCCGGGAGTCCCCATAGATCACACCGCTTTAGTAAGCTTGAAAAGGCTAGTTTGAAATAACTTAGTCTTTTTCAAGGGGGGAAAGTCTATGTTAAATGGCAGAGGAGATGGCGTAAGAGGCTATACAGTAATATGCGTCTGCTATGAGTCTCTTGGCCCTGTATCTCAAGACCTCACTATACCAGAGGCATAACTCTATAGCGTCAGTTGATGGTGTGAGTTGTTGTGGTATACTCTTGTTCATTCTGTTCAATTTCTGAGGCTATACAGTAATATGCGTCTGCTATCAGTCTCTTGACCCTGTATCTCAGGGCCTCACCATACCAGAGGCATAACTCTATAGCGTCAGTACTTGTTCTTGGGGATTATAAAATCTTGTATCTCAAGGTTTTAATGTTCTGGACTGAAATTATTTCTTACTAGCCTTCTAAAGCCTGACTACTACATTTGATGACGAGAAGATTTCTGCTCCCAGTGTGCTTGAACTTGTGGGTATCTAGTGGAAGGTCCACATATCCACATTGAAATTGTGGAGCTGATGTGGATGTCAAGTGGAAGGTCCACATATCCACATTGAAATTGTGGAGCTGATGTGGATGTCAAGTGGAAGGTCCACATATCCACATTGAAATTGTGGAGCTGATGTGGATGATGTGGACTTGATGTGTATGCAATGTGGAGGTTATGTGGATGATGTGGATCCACAATGTGGAGTTTCCACATGTCCACATCTACACATTAGACCAATCGGCTTACCCTGTCCCATTTCTGACAGACTGACACAATGCATCTCAAAACCTCACTGTTACAATGTCAGCTGCCCAGGGATTCACTTGTTCCTCATACATCCTAATTCTGAGTTATATCTGATTCCTACCTTCTATTCTGTACATGCATATTGTGGTTTATTATTTTGAAACACAATTTGGTAGGTTTTGAATTGCTCTTTCCAATAAAAAAAGAATAATGAAAATCCATCAAGGCAATCTGGAGTTATTACAGTTTTCTTACCCTCCATATTCCGCGCATGCGCAGTGTGACAATTTATTTTAAGAGTATTTGGTAGGTTTTGACTTGCTCTTTCCAATAAAAAAAGAATAATGAAAATCCATCAAGGCAATCTGGAGTTATTACAGTTTTATTACCCTCCATATTCCGCGCATGCGCAGTGTGACAATTTATTTTAAAGATATTTGGTAGGTTTTGACTTGCTCTTTCCAATAAAAAAAAGAATTATGAAAATCCATCAAGGCAATCTGGAGTTATTACAGTTTTCTTACCCTCCAAATTCCGCGCATGCGCAGTGCACATGCCTGGCAAAACATGCTTCTTTTATTTTAGAGCTAGTAGTTAACACAAAATAGACTCATAACTGAAGTGATAAATACATACAGGTATTCACTTTTCATTTGTATCATTTTTCTGAAAGCTACTACTTGTTTTGTCTATTTATAGTATAAAAGAATGTCAATCCAGATTTACCTCCCTTGTAATAACACCATAATATGAAAAATTGAATAACTTTGTTATTTTTCGGCCGATTTTGATAAAATAAACACCAAAATGTAGATTTTATTATTCTCTAATTAATTTTTATATTCTGAAATGTGTTACTATAAATAGTAACATGACCTTTATTGAAATAAGATATATGATATGCAAATGTCCAATCTTGTCTCAAGTAAACTGGTTTATGTTTATGTATATATATTGGGAACTCGCATATTAATATTGCTGGTTTGCCGGTCACCATTGGACTGGAACTGGTGTGCACAACGGTAATACCGCCTGGGCCCGCAGATGCGAAGTCTATCGATTACATGTGAAACAGTAGAAGCCTTATGGCTTAAGGGGTCGGAACGCCGTGGTTCCGTAAAAGGTACCTCCGCTGGCAGGTCTCTGGTCCACAGCGACATTCAGGACTTGTGATCATGTAGATATGGCTTCAAATCGCCAGGGCTTCCCAGGCACAGGGTTACCGACCGGGGAAGGACAAGGTGCTGCACAGCACACTCTTCTTGCTAAATTTTTAAGTGCATATTTTTGTCTTTACTGGCATGCAAGATATAAAGATTGCATTTTTTGTGGCACTATAATCTTGATGAGAATTGTGTGAAATAATATATGAAACTCAAAATGCTATCCGGTATATAAGTGTGATGTTCAGATATGAATTCATTCTAGTTTTGAACAGAGAGAAGTAAGAAGCAAGAAAAAAAAAAGAAAAAGCAGTTAAAGATATTTGATGAGTTATAATTCATCTCCTGATCATGAAGGACTTCTATCTAACACTTCTGAGTGATGGTTCTCTGAAAACTTTCCCTCAAAACACACAAAGCTCTTTTACTGTGAGACTAGATCACCCGATAAATATCGAAAGCGAAAAGTGGGAAGTTGCTTTGGTGGAATTAATTACACCATCTCGAGTCAATAATATTTCAGAAAACAATAACTTTTTCTTTTTGTCATTTCTTGACCAAGCGGTATTAAATGCTCAAGGAATAGATACGACAAAGGATTTGTGTGCTAGTGGAGAGGGCTGTCATGAATATAAATTATTTCTTCCTGAAGGAAATTACAACTCTCCACAGCATTTGGTGGATGAGATGCAATCTGTAATAGATACAAAACATGGATCTTTAATGAAACAAATAAATGCCTCTATCAGCATTACTTATGTTAAAAGCACAAATCGTCTAAAAGTTGTTGCACAAAATCCAAACCAGGTCAGGACTCGCTTTCCAGCTTCACTTGGACAAGCTCTTGGAGTTAATCCGGATATGTCAGAAAACCCCATTGGAAACGAATCATATGCTTTCAAATATGGAGTAGACCTAAATATATTGCATAATCGCTTGTACGTGTACTCAGATGTAGTTGATTATACATACCTTGGTGACGTGACGGCCCCTATTTTGAGTGTTGTACCATTTGAGAATTCAAAACGCTCTCAGCAGTCACACAAAGAATTTGTCAACCTGCACTACGTTCCAGTAGGAAAATCTTATATTGATCAAGTTCATATCAGTATCAAAGGTGATACCGGTAAAAATATTCAGTTCAGCTCTGGAAAGACTTTAATTAAGTTACATTTCAGGCGGCGAATTAAATAAAAAAAAGAAGAAAATTGTTTGATTTCTTGTTGAATAAGAAACAGGAAATAAGTATAAATACAACACACTGTTACAAGCGTCACCATTTCAAGTAAACTCTTGAGAGAAAGCAGAATGTCTGGTAGTTCCAATAACCTAACAAAAGCACACTGTGGGCTAACTTCTGAATCTTCAGGCTTGCCCGTCATTCCTGTTGTACAGAAAAGAAAAAGAAATCCTTCTACCTTTGGACAAATTCGATACCTCATGAAACGATTGTCAACGGCTTTAGACAAAAGGCTCAGAGAGGGTAGACCTTTAAAGTATTGCCGACTATGCAGAGCGGAAATTCGTTCATTATGTCGTGAGGAGATAGAACAACAACACAAACTCAAAGGATACATACACAAGAAGAATAAACATTTAAGACGTTCCAGACGGACAAAGAATGAATCTGGGGGTCAGAAATGTCATAGACGTAGTGAAGCTAAAGAGGATATCAACAGACAGACAGGGAACAAGCTGGAGTTAAAAACAATGAAATAAAGTGTTAGTCACTTTTTAAATGCTATGACGATTGAGTAACATTGGAAACTTGTATCAGTTTTCTAAATGTAGGTTTGTTAAAATTCAATTGGTATTTAGATTATTGACAGAATTAATAAAACAAAACTGATTTTAAATTATACACATTTTTTTCACAATTTACTACATCATTCAGTTCACAAAAGTGCATGCAATTGGTGAAAATGTAAGAATTGCAGTGGTTTACCAAACTTAGCACAAGTTCTTCAATATCTATTACAGACTATAAAAGAAAGAGTCAAAGGATATAACTTCATTCTTCAACCAGTCGTTAATGGGTCGATACCAGTGCAAGCAATGCTTCCGTGAATTTGCTCGATCAGACAGCCTGAGAAGACATACGTCCAGTGGTGTTTGTAAAGCAACTACAACTATGTCTGACAGCGAAGAAAGTACTATCTCAGAAGTGTCAGATGTAACTACAAACAGAAAATATTTGAAGGGAATGAAAGGACATGATATCTTTGGAGAATATGATTATAGTAAACTCTCAGACGATCTAGATACAGAACCGTCAGAAGTCGAGACAGACAGTGAGTCTGCTAGTAAAGAGGAAAAACAGAAAGCCAAACGCAGGAAAATTCAAAAGACAAGTCCTTGGGATAGACTAATGAGAAGCACTTACAGAGACAATCAAGATCAGTTCGATGAAACAGTGGAAAATACCATGCAGGAGACACCTAACATCGATGTTGAATCAGCTGAGGAAATGGCATATGAAGAACTGAAACCAAAATACAGATCAACGCTGGTTACCAAGTATCAAGACCTCGTGGCACTCGGGTCTGCTTTGAGAAAAGATCCTATCCACAAGAAAGTAATATCAACAGCTCACAGATTGAAAGAAGATGAAGACTATGATGAAGAAGAGGCGATGCAGTATGCGGTGAAAAAAAAGAAGATATCTACTTGAACGAAAACTTGACGAATATGAAAGACCAACTTTAACTGTTGAAGAGGAAACCCAGTGACATTGATTCTTGATAGGTCTCTGAAATTAACCATTTCAGCGATGGCAAAGCATTGAGATCATTTAAATAATAGTAGACCTGCAGTGGAACCTATCAAATGAGTTTTATTTACTATAAAAGACTAATGATCATTATGTAAACGAAAACAGAGGGACGGTCCTAATCCTCTGTCTGTCGTAATGAATAGGTGAGCGGGACAAATAAAGTTGTTCTGAATTTAAACTGTTGTTAATTGTTCTTTTCTTCCTAGTTCTTATTATTGTAACAGTGAGGTTTTGAGATGCATTGTGTCAGTCTGTCAGAAATGGGACAGGTTAAGCCGATTTGTCTAATGTGTAGATGTGGACATGTGGAAACTCCACATTGTGGATCCACATCATCCACATAACCTCCACATTGCATACACATCAAGTCCACATCATCCACATCAGCTCCACAATTTCAATGTGGATATGTGGACCTTCCACTTGACATCCACATCAGCTCCACAATTTTAATGTGGATATGTGGACCTTCCACTTGACATCCACATCAGCTCCACAATTTCAATGTGGATATGTGGACCTTCCACTTGACATCCACATCAGCTCCACAATTTCAATGTGGATATGTGGACCTTCCACTAGATACCCACAAGTTCAAGCACACTGGGAGCAGAGATCTTCTCGTCATCAAATGTAGTAGTCAGGCTTTAGAAGGCTAGTAAGAAATAATTTCAGTCCAGAACATTAAAACCTTGAGATACAAGATTTTATAATCCCCAAGAACAAGTACTGACGCTATAGAGTTATGCCTCTGGTATGGTGAGGACCTGAGATACAGGGTCAAGAGACTGATAGCAGACGCATATTACTGTATAGCCTCAGAAATTGAACAGAATGAACAAGAGTATGCCACAGCAACTCACACCATCAACTGACGCTATAGAGTTATGCCTCTGGTATAGTGAGGTCTTGAGATACAGGGCCAAGAGACTCATAGCAGACGCATATTACTGTATAGCCTCTTACGCCATCTCCTCTGCCATTTAACATAGACTTTCCCTCCATGAAAAAGACTAAGTTATTTCAAACTAGCCTTTTCAAGCTTACTAAAGCGGTGTGATCTATGGGGACTCCCGGCCCGAGACTGCCCCAGGCTGCGGACTTAGTCTCCGGCCGGAGTCGCCATAGTGTCACCCTATACTACTGACGTAAATTTATCTTTAAGGTATAATAGGTCCAGACCAATCCTGGTTCATCATTTGAATAAAATGATAAGCCAAAGAGCCCAATGTTTTGCACCAAATGGTGGTGAGGTCCACCAATGTTAACTTTCGAGCTGGGCCGATTTCACTGCTGGTGGATAATTTTTCCTCGAGGATGTCATCAACCCAGTTGGTCAGTGGTTTGATGTTGATTCTGGTTCTCTGGCATTGCAGTCACTACTTAAATACTGATTAAAAGTAACCTTATTCCATTATATATATATATCTGGTTGAATTTCTAATTTTTTCTAAACAAAAGACTGACTTGTCATTGCGACATGAATCTTAGCGGAGTTTGGCTTCCATTATTTTCAGTTTTGTTTTTTATTCTTTCGAGTTCTTACTGCATCTGACATCTCTTTCCTGCTGCCCTTGTCTGTCGCCTTTCTCGAAACACAGGACTTGGGGTGGCTCGATGGGGGACGCCTGCGCTGGCGAGTTAATACGTCGGCGTCTCTTACCTGATGTCTGGAGCAAATGAGTCTCGTGGAATACACAGTAAGTGTGGCTCGGAAAGAGGCCTGCGCATCATCTCTTTTCTCTCAATCTTTTGGGGCATAGGGACACTGAAGAAGTTAAATACAGAAACGCGCATCTACCGCACTAAATTTGGTATGGATACGTTTATAGTAAAAGTGTTGAAAATTGTGGTGTTGGTGTGCAAGAATTGCCCTTCATTAATGCGTTATTTTTTATGGGGAATACTTACAGACTGTCATTTGTGATTAATGCGGATCAAACACCGATATCTCATAGTACCCTCCTGTAACGTCCCTTTACGGTTTACTTCCATTATTTGGTCACACATTCTGGAGAGAAGCTCTATATTATTGTTGTTGGCACAGGGAAGAATGATAATAG
Organism: Ctena decussata; assembly: GCA_963989385.1. Classification (NCBI taxonomy): domain Eukaryota; kingdom Metazoa; phylum Mollusca; class Bivalvia; order Lucinida; family Lucinidae; genus Ctena; species Ctena decussata. The sequence goes on along the minus strand of OZ022504.1, from coordinate 37,250,670 downwards.
AATAAATGGAATGCAATAACGACTAAGAGCCCGTCTGCTGCTTTATAATTTATCCTTACTTTCCCTTAACAGCCATTCTTGTACTATAGGCTAATTGACTTAATTAATTGCCTTAACTAGCTCTATACAAGTAAATGGTAGCGTTGAATTCAAACACAGACAATTAATGCACATTAAAACAACTATCTTAAACTAGGTATGCATGACATGTGTTGTTGCGCCAGTTCATAGTATGGGAGTTATTCCCATGAGGGGAGGAGGGATGAGTGTTGGGTTCTACTTAAGTTCAAGATTCAAGACTGCAATCTCGGATTATTCCCCTATGAACAGACTTACATTTGGCCAGCTATATCAGCCTTTGAACAGTACTAAAGTATTCCTAGCCCACAGTGGGAACTTACTTGCTTTAAAAGAGTACCAGGCACACCTGGCAGACCGCTGCAGACAGTCGGGGCCCACCATAGTCACCCCCAATGTCAACCCACAAAGTTCCCACAGTAAAAAGGAAAATACTCAGGTGCGCGACACCAAATTCGGACCCTAACACAGTCCCAATTTCATAGATCAAATTCCCGGCGTCTATGAAATTTAATAAAATAAATAAATTAAGGCCAGGGATACTGTTCAAAATAAACTTTTCTTTACCCGATTGCAGTATTAAACCTTAAAATTAACTTAATGCTTTGTCTTGATACTCACAATTGAGAAGCAGTATTCAAACACTTAAGTTTGACTTAAGTATTGTAGATAGCTATATATAGATTTTAGAAGTACAATTGCAATACAGCGCAACGTGGATCTGTATGCAAATGGATCTCAGGACCAGACTCCCAGAATCTTTGAATCTGCCGCTTAAATACCATATGCGTGACAACTGTGACAAAATCGATGATTGTCACAGTTTGAAGGCTGCTGATTGGTTACTCTTCCGGGGCGGGTATTTAGACAATCACGGATACAAAATGGCTGCGCCCAGTCAGCTGTCAGCTTGGTGGAAATGAACACATGTTCTCTGACATATTCTCTTTGTGAGACGAAATTGGGCTTATCTCAGGGAAGACCTATGTAAAATGAAGCCACCATAAATGATCCAAACCAGCTTTGGTGCGTGACAAGCGTTATTTAAGTACATTGTCCTGCTGCGAGTGGTACGATGTTTCGCAGCAGCATTGATTCGTACATAGACCGATAATCACACATACATGTTTATAATAAGATCAGGACCGTTTCATTACCCTCTCCGTTGGAAAAAGTTCGTCCCGAACTTACAGTGTGATTATTTGTTTAAGACATGTTCTTAATATTTGTATGAACTGGACTATACTTAATACTGTGCTTAAACAGTAAATGAACTGGACCATAGATAGTAACTGTGCTGAACAAGTAAAGGAACTGGACTAAACATAGTAACCATGTCTAATCAGTAAGTGAATTGGACTATACATAGTAACTACGCTTAATCAGCAAATGAACTGTACTATACATGGCATATATCTAACACATGTTGGCGTTTATTTCTTTCCAATGAAAAAAAACAGCCAGACATGAGAGGAACATCACACTTTCCATTATTAGAACAGCAGCAATTAAAATCAACATGAATTTGAACTCAACAGCCTGGCAGCAAAGCTGTATGATTGACAAGTTGGGAGCACAGCAGCCCTTACACCTAGCTTAACCTCTGTAAAACATCCATATTGGACTTTCCAAAGATGGAACCTCTACAGAGACTATACCGCCATATACATATAACAGTGTAAGAAAGGCAGCGCTATCAAAACCCCAATAGGACTACATGGACACATTGACAGACACTTTGCCTGAACAGGAAAACAATCAACAAGAAAGCATTTGAACTGTTCAGACCGAGTGTAATTCTTTTTCTTTCTTTTTTCCGTATTTTCTTAAAGCAAACATCATATCATTATATAGTTTTTTTTTCAATTTTTTTTAAAATCAATATTGTTCATACAAAAAATAGTTATATATCACAGTCAGACCTTGATAACTCGAACACCATGGGAACCCTCATAAAAACAGACAAAGACCTAGACAGGTCCAACATCAAGGGCAGTTAACCAGTGAAGCATGGTGTTCCAGTCATCGAGGTTCCACTGTAGACATATATCAATACACAGACAGGCTAAGGGAGATAACTGCAATTGGCTCAGTACATTAGTAACTAACTGTCTTACTAGGTTTATCTCTCTTAAAATGACATGAGCTGAATATTCAGTACATTGGTTGTTAACACCCATGATATAATTTATCTTTCTCAGAATGACATAAGCTAGTTATACAAGATGAATGAGTTTTTAAAAAACTATTGAACTGTGCATTCTATATATATAAATAAGACATATGCATAATAGAGGGAAGGGATAATTGGGCTAAGGGCAACAGGATGGAAAAAGATAATACTGAAATCTGGAATAGGGTGGGTACTGCATGATTTGATGAGCAGCATAGTCAAGGGAAGGAAAGAACCAATGAGGACTGGGAGATCTGACAGCCGACTTCCTTCCGTAAAGCCGACGTGGGCTCATCTATCTAGTAACTAGACAGACTGTACTCCCGCCCATCATCGCACTTTCCACTTTCCACCTTCTTAATGCAGAACGGGAATGAACCTGTTGCTATAATTGGCAGGACCCGCTCTGAGGGTTCGCTCCTTTGCCTCGGCCACAAGGCGTGCTTGAGGGGAATTATCTTCAGCACTAGGGAGCACGAAAAGAAGTAGCGTGGATCCATTGGATCCAAGGGGGGAACCTCAAAATCGGGGGAATGGTCTGCACCAGGGAAGGATTAACTGGTTGCGTAGGGACAGACGCCTGGGAGGGTACCGGAGGCGGTACAAAAGGAGCAGGGGCAACCACAGGAAGGGGAGCTGGGGTCGGTACAAAATGGGCAGGGGTAGATGCAGGAAAGGACACAGGAGTAGGGGGAGCAGTGGCAGGCGAGTGGTAATACCGGGCATAAGCAATCCCGAGAGGTGAAGGGATAGGACTGTTGAACTGGTTAGAGCCAACAGAGGGTGAACAAGGAAAAGTCAAAGGTGACTCAGGATAATCAGCCAGGCGAACTGCAGCCGTAGCTGCAGTCAGGGAAGGTGCCACCAAGGGACTGACCGCAGCCGCAGCTTGGGTCTTAAAGGGGCATGACAGGGGTTGACCGCAGCCGTAGCTTGGGTCTGAAAGGAGTCATCAAAGGGGTTGACCGCAGCCGTAGCTGCGGTCTGGGCAGGGACCACAAAGGGGTTGACTGCAGCCGTAGCTGCAGTCGGGGGAGGGGCAACAGATAGAAGGGATGAAACAGACACCTTTGTGGATGATTCCTCCGGCCCACGGCATAAATCATCCAAAAATGTATCCATCTCATCCACTCTGATCTGGTCCGTAAGTGGAGTCTCCAAGGGTCAATAAGTTGTTGTTTCTGACACCGTCTCGCTATTAACCGTAGCCTCCATCACCTCAAGCACCTTCTTTGGAACAGGTAAATTGTGTAGTCTCTGCATGTGTTGCTCCAGCTGTCTATTTCTAGTTTCGCCACAAGTAAATGAACAGAAGTCACAGTGCCTTTGCATGGATCTCAGTTTTGAAAACTGTTTCCGACATTGCTGGCACACATAAGTTCTCAGGTTATGTAATGGGGCCCTTGACTGTACACCCAGCTCGAACAGTGATGAAATATTCATTGTTATCTGAAATACATAATATAAAACAACATTAAGGAGGTGCATTTTTTTTTTTCGTTTAACTACTGCAATTTTTCGAGCATCTTGAAATTCAAGTTTTGATCACCTCCTGATGTCATAAACCAGAAAGACTCAAGACCAATTTGAGGCCTCTGATTCCTGACATTCTGAAGCATTTCTGGATTCAAAGTCAAGTGCCTAGTATTTATTGATGCTAACCATTGCTACTCATAACAACAGCAATGATTATCTTTAACAATTACAGATTTGCGAGCATCATAAGTGCAGTTTACAAAATTATGTCCAACAAGTGTCAGCTTAAAAAAAACTTGGTCTGCAGAGTCAAACAACATTTGTGTTTGGTATGCTAAGAAACAGGTTTGCAACATAACTTTGCTATTGCTGATACACACCAACATAATACAATAGCGAGAAACAAAGATTCAGGCCACCAAGGAGTTCCAGTTCCGGAATCTGTTCGTTGATGTGCAGTGCAAAAATGTGCTTGCCAGGTGCATATCTGCACTCCACCTCATGTATCAGTTATACTGGGTGGATCACTACTCCTCCAAAATAGCGTCAAGTCAACAATTATACAAATAAAATGAGTTCACAAGCATGCCACACGGCATCATAAACCAAAGTTGCTTCCGGGTCACATCAAATATTCCCGTCTACGCCCAGGTGCGTAGATAGTAATTACAGTCCCAGCCACAATTTTAACTAAAAGCATAGATATGAATTTACTATATGTAAACACCAAAGATCGATAGACTACCCTTACATCCTTACGTATATTTGATCATGCATAGGGGTTTCTGTCTGCATTCGTTGGCAAGTTATGCTTTTCAGCATTTACATCATGTTTAAAGAGGTATCCTTCCTATACAATCAAAAACATTTAGAATTGCCAAGGGATACATGCAGAATATACAATGCATATCTACCTACAGAGATAAATAAACAAATGAGAACATATTTACAGAGTGCTTATTCTTTTTTTTTTTCTTTGGCTTTGGACTTGAAGTCCCATCAACACCATTTTCAATCAAAGGCAAATCACTGTCATTCATATGCAAGTTCAAACATGCGTACATATCATAATATGCATATATACACGTAATGACAAAACGATTATATAATTGGCTCTTGTTTCCGAACCAGGCTCCAAGTTTGCCTGTATACCGCTTCAGACGGTAAAAATGTACAATTTTACACAAAGCTGTTGGACCTTTTTATATTTTGTAAGTAAGATCAGAAAGTTTAGAGACAATTTTAAAGGGACCTTCCCAGCGCATTTGAAGTTTCTTTGAGAGACCTTTTGGTTTAAAGTACACTCTTAACGAAACTGTATCCCCTACATTGTATCTCTGTTTACTGATTCTACTGTCATACAATCTCTTTTGTTTCTGACTTTCCTCCAGGAGAGACGCCCTAGCAGTTTCATGTATGATTTTCATTTTGCTTTGTAATTGGACAACATATTCATTGGAGGGATGTTTTGTATCGGTGGGAGGGGGGGGGGGAATAAACAGATCCACTCAATCTCACGGTCTAACATCATCATACTTGGGGTCATTGTAGTGCTTTCCTGTTTAGATGATCGATAAGCCATGAGTATTAAAGGAAGCGCTTCTTCACAGTTTCTCTGGTTTTTCTCTACATATTTACTCAATATATCTTCCATGGTACGATGGGCTCTCTCAATTAAACCGTCCCCTGCTGGGTGGAAGGCCGTGGTTCGAGTCTTATCAATTCCTAACCAACTACACATTTCTTTAAACAATTCAGACTCGAACTGACTACCTTGATCTGTATGAATTTCTCTGGGAATACCAAAGCGACTGATAATTTGATTGACAATTGTCGAAGCTACAGCTTTTGCTGTTATTGATTTTAACGGGAAACATTCTATCCATTTGGTGAAACAGTCAGTCAAGGACAGTTTATGTTTATTTCCAGAATAGCTCTCAGGTAATGGGGTTACTATGTCAATTTGCACGCGTTCCATGGGCATGCCAACAACATACGGCTTAAGTGGGGCTCTAGATGGTGTAGTTGGCATTTTGCGGGCCTGACATACTTGAATTACATTTATTTACTATGTCTTGTTTGAACCCTACCCAATAGAACCTACATCTTACACGGGCTATGGTTCTGGTAATACCCATGTGGCCAGTGCATATGTTATCATGTAGCATATGCAGAACTTCCTCACACCATTCTTGGGGCAGGACTAGTTACAAGGTCTTGGAGTCCCCTTTGGTTTCAAGCCACTCGCTATATAGGACACCACCCACCAGTTTTAGACGTTCCCACTGAGACCAGTAGTGTTTACTTATTGGGCCTAAATGTGAGATATCATCCCAAGTGGGCCTAGTTGGACTACTTTTTAGCCATTGGATAACTAACTTGATTTCTGGGCCATTCAATTGTCCCACCTTAAGGGCTTCATGGCTTTTTGTTTCTACCAAAGTCTGGCTTTGGGAATTATACTCTACATTATCATCTGAGTGAGTGTCAGACCGAAGGACCATTTTTCGCACAGGTTCAGAGGAGACAGCCTTAGTTTGGGCTCTGCTTGTATCATCTGCCTCCTTTTCAGAACAATGTGGACAAGAGTTACAGGGCAAACAGGACATAGCGTCCACATAATTATGAGTTCTCCCACCTCTAAAGGTTATGGTCAGGTCATAGGTCGAGAGAACTTCAAGCCAACGAGCTAATTGGCCTTCTGGGTTTTTGAACTTAAGTAGCCAGGTAAGAGCGCCATGGTCTGTTCTGACCGTGCACTTAGAGCCATAGAGGTAATGGTGGAAGTGTTTTACACTAGCTACAATTGCCAAAAGTGCTTTTCTAGTGATACAATAGTTTCTTTCAGCCTCAGTCAAACAGTGACTGTAATAGGATATAACACGCTCATGGCCATCTTGGATTTGGGAAAGGACACTGCCATGAGCACCCAGTGATGAATCGGTATCCAGTATATATGGGAGGCCAGGTATTGGATAGGCTAGGATTGGACTAGTTGTAAGCAGGTGTTTCAGTTGGTCAAAAGATGCTTGACATTCTGCTGTCCAGTTGAAGGGTGCATCTTTTTCAGTAAGCTTATGGAGGGGTCGTGCAATCTGGGCGAAGTTGCAAACATATCGTCTGTAATAGCTACAGAGGCCAAGAAAAGATCTGACCTGTATAACTGAGGTGGGCGTGGGCCAGTCTCTGACAGCCTGGGTTTTGTCGGATCTGTACTAACCCCATCCTTGGAGACTACATGACCTAGGAACTGGACCTGGGGCTGGAAAAAATGACATTTCTTAGGGGATAATTTCAGTCCAGCCTTATCAATGCGAGAAAGAACTTGGGACAGCTTTTCAAGGTCTTCCTCAAAGGTCTTTGAAAAAACTATGATATCATTAAGGTATAGAAGGCATATTTTCCACTGTAACCCTGATAAAACATGTTCCATGAGGCACGGAAATGTGGGGGGTCCATTACAGACACCAAATGGGAGAACCCGGAACTGAAAAAGACCGCCATGGCAGCTAAAGGCAGTTTTATCAATAGAGTCAGGATCCATGGCTACCTACCAGTAGCCTGACTGCAGGTCTATAGAAATATACCAAGTAGTACCCCCCCCCCCCCCCCCCCCCCAGAGAATCAAAGCAGTCATCTATTCTAGGGAGTGGATAAGAATCTTTTCTACTTACATCATTAAGGGCTCGATAATCAACACAAAATCTAGTAGAATGGTCCTTATTCTCTTCTAGAACAACTGGGCTGCTCCATGCGCTAGTGGAGGGCTAAATAATATTGTTGGCAGCATCGCTTTGACTTCTTTTTCAGCTATTTACCTCTTGTTTATTGGCAACCTACGTGGGGCTTGTTTTATGGGCCTATGGTCCCCGGTGTCTATTTTGTGTTGCACTAAGTCAGTGCGCCCAATGTCATATTTGGACTTAGCATAGACATTTTGATGCTTGAGTTAGAGGGCCAAAAAGGATTGTTTTTGCTGGTCTGTTATGTCGCTAGAATTTGCATCCCAGACCACTTGAAGATGGTCTGGGAGCTCTTTAGGATCAAGGCCATGGACAGATCGGACAGGACACGGGTCAGTTGGACAGGGATCAGTTTCTAATGCTTTCACATTGTCCATACATTCAACAGTGGCGGCTATAGTCCGATTACGCAGGGCCTGAGGCTAACCCGTTAAGTTTATTAGCCTGAGAGGGACTTGGCGACTAAAATACCTTGTTTTGCCAGGACACTATCGGATTTTGAATTAACGGTTGCTTCGGTAACGTGAGAGAGGCAATGGTGGTTATCCTCAATGCTACAATTGACAATCATTTCGGAGCCTTGGGGTACGGTAAAATCTGTCTCAAGACGAATTCTGAATATGGAGCTATTCTGGCTTTCAGGATCATTTTCTCTATCCTTAAATTGCCTTTTCTTACATCTATTGCGCAATTATGGTCATACATGAAATCATAGCCAAGGATAACAGGGACCTCTATGTCGGCTATTATAAGGGAATGCCAAAGAATGGTACCGTTTATGACTAATTTCAAACTAGCTTTACCCCGTGGGGTGGAGGTGTCACCATAAATTACGGTTTGAGGGAGAAATATCAGGTTTGAGATGGCTAAGAATTTTGTCAAACAGCCTAGGACTAATGACGGAAATTGTACTGCCAGAATCCAGCAGAGCATTAGCTGTAACTCCGAAAATTTGATTAGGAATGTATAAACCAGTTTGACTGTTACACGATGTTTTAGAAGGGTCGGTGGGTCTTTGGGGAACATGTTTTTCAGAAGCTGAGGCCTGACCCACGGCTTCAGCTATTGCCGGTTTCCCTGATTCGAATTGCGCGAAGGGCCGGTCGGAAATCGAGATGTTCTTGTTTCAGCGCTCTCAGTACTTAGATTGTTGGACCTTGCCTTAAAGCTTCCGTCTCGATTTCTTTGACCGTAATCTGATCGATAATTGGTACAGTATTGATTTGTTGGAGATGGGACGTGACACCGCAGGTCCAACATTTCCTTTGGTATCGATTACTCAGATTAGGATTGGCGTGGATATTGGTGTGGGCCTTATTGGAAGGTTTAATTTCTTGCAAGTCTGCTTGAATTTGTCTCAGATCGTCGCTATAAGGCAGATTTTCAAGAGCATCCTCATGCTACATGCGCAAGCCAGTTTTAGTGGACATGAGTCACTTGCGTCGGCCTTGTGAAAAAGCCTCATATTTCAAAGCAATGCGTACGGCATCCTCCATGGTTTCCGGTTCTTTCTTGCAAACAAACAGTCCCATTTCGGCATCGTTCAGTGCCTCAATGAAGCAGTCTATCCCTGAGATCAAGGACAGCCGATGGATACGCCATACGCATAAGCCTTTTAATGTCCTGGGCTAACTCTGGAAGGGGTTCATCTTTTCTCTTAAGTCTTTGTTTAACTTGGGCTTTATAGATCTCACATTGATTTTCCGGCTCAAATCTGTTTGTGAGTGTGGAGAAAAGTTGGTCGTAATTATACAGTCAAACCTGCTTATGTGGCCACCTCTATTAAGGGGTCACCTGCCTTTAGCAGCCACCTTTTACAGTTCCCTTGAACCAAAATACAGTGCAAATGAACCTGTATTAAGGGGTCACCTGTCTTAAGCAGCCAATTTTTGGGCTTCCCTTGGGTGGCCCCTTAAGACAGGTTTGACTGTACCTTACATCAGGGCCCATGTCGCTTAACAACGCCTGCGTGCTTCCCCTTAGGCTGCACGCTAACTTAATGGCTTTCGAATCTTTGTCCCATCGGTTTGCATGCGCGGCAAGCTCGAACTGAACTAAATAATCTTTCCAGCTCGAATTTTCGTCATAAATAGCGGAGAGGGAGAAAGGGATCGCTCACGATTAGCATGTGCATTGACAGGACCAGCATTCCGGCTTTGCGTGTCGCTAGTAGCTGGCCTGTGAGGATCTTCGCAGGGTAGGCTTAAGCTGCGTTCGCGCGCATAAAGGGCGTGTTGATCAAAATCCCTATTTAGAGGGATGTATGGGTCTGTTTTCAAGTCTGGCATTCATCGCATTTAAAGAAGCCTGAAGGGAGGCAACTTCTCGCCTCAAAGGGTCTGTCTCTTTAGATTGCCCTGTCGGGTTAAAATCTAGGACGGGTGACAATGTAGGCGCGGGCCCACCTACATGTTCATATCGCCGGGGAATCCTAAATTGAACTTCACCACTGGGGGTACCGTCTATAATTGAGTCGCAGGCGAAGGACGGGAATCTGGTTCCGAGCTCAGGGGCTTGTCTTGGACCACATCATTCGCTCAACTGTGACCCCAGATCAACGATCTCGCCAGTGTCTTCCCGACTACGACTATAGGTCAAATAACTACGACTATAAGTTTCGGCAGCTGTGCCAGGATCATCACAAGAAGCCATTTTCTTGAATTATGGTAAAAAGGAGTATGTGGGAAATGAGGGGCAACCTTGACGCAACAACAGATGTACTGGGAAAAATATATGAAATAGGTCTATATTGGGGTAAACCGACAGGGTACGTTTAGGCTATTGTCTCACTTTGCATATAACACATAAAAGCACGCTATCTTTATCACCAGCTAACACAGCAAACAGCAAGCTAACACACAGCTTTTGCGGCTGTTTGGTCTGCATGAATGTTACCTAACCCATTAATAAATCATTACAGGAAACAAACAAATCACGAATAAGATCTATGATGAATCAGAGATGCGGGCTCGACAGAAACAATGTATTGCGACACTTGGAAATCCCTGGGGTGTCAAACTCACTGAAATACCGGAGCAGAAGAAAATCATCAGCTGAATCCCGAATTACCAAGTAACAGACAAGGCAAGCTTCGGCACCAAACAACTAACCTAAATAGCTTTATGTAGAGCCCATAATTGTGTCTGATGCCCGACCAACCGGCGTAAAATTAATCAGGGAAGCAAATTTATTTAACTCTTTCGGCGCCAAATTTTTCAGACGACAAATTTTCGTCTGCTCAAATCATCAGACGACAGATTTGTAATTGGAAATTTTAACAATCTAAAGACATTTTTCATAAAATCAGGCTTTTTAAGTTCATATTTGAATGGCAAACAGTGTAGATCCTGATCAGACGGCTCTTTTAAGAGCCGGCTGATCTGGATATACGCTGTTTGCAAAGTCGCATTTTTGCGACTTTGGCGCCGAAAGAGTTAATATTATTGGGTTAACTACTAAACATGCAAAATGAAACATTACATTATACGTTTGTAACGGATGATAATTTTTTCTGAACTGATCAGTAAAATCAGACCTACCTACACGCGGACAATACAGCTAACATAATGTTGCAAACCACTGCAGAAGCAGAGGGCGAGGTTTAACAAGTTTAAGCCCCCACCCCCAGTAATCGTTTGCTGACCGTACTAAGCGGTAATTCTGTTGCGGTTCCTTGATGTTATATTGTGCTATGTCCACTTGTCTATGGTCTCTGGCGGTTCGGGCGCCTGTATTGCTGCACAATCTGCCTTCTGTTTTGTTTTGTTTTGGAATTAAAATAAAAAGGATAAATAAAGATTGATGTTGATTCTGTTATTGGGGTAGCTGAATGACCGTCTTAGTCATATTCTCTTTACTTCACAGACTTTTGTTTTTAGGTTTGTTGACACCTATCAAACCTTCTTTTATATGAGTACTGCGTCCGAAAGAGTAAATGTGTCTTATGTATTGTCGGTGCCATTTTAGTTTCTTCTTGGGTTTTAATTTTGGATACATATTGGGATAGATATTTGTATCAATGTTTCTGACTCAGTTACGGCTGACATACTACATCAGCTGAGGGAATGGTGTTCTATTTCAAGTTTTATTTTTTATTTTTTGAACACCATTATATATCCTTGGAATAAGAAAAAAACTTTCTCACTCCTAAACATCTTAGATGATATATATCATGTTTCGATTAAACATATATTTTATACAAATTTTTCAGTACATATATACATTGTAACAATACAAATAATAGGATTGGAACGAAAGCACAAGTACTTATAAATTTCCTCTCCTTGACTATATCTAACATGCAATTATCATGGCTTAGCCTGACAACAAAAAAATGTCAAAATTTTATTAAAATATATATTTAATGTCATTTACGAAAACCAATGATAGAAAATAAAGCGAAATAATAGAGAGAAGTGTCCAGAAACATTATGTTTCTGTGTGCATCTATAACCTAATCATTTTGGCATCTTTGCCCAAAAATAACTTTTCGTTAGTGCTAAACTATTCTTTGCCAGTTTTCAATAAATGAAATGAAAGTATTAATAAATATTTGATCTCATAACTTTGATGTATCATGATCAAATCCTTTGATGCCATTGGTTCAATTATTATTACCATTATATAGCGTTTATCTGAGAATTTTGGGACAGATAGTAGAGAAAAGGAAAATACTAAGATTTACATAAAAAAGAAAGCAATAGCCATCCTTGTTGAGTCTGTTTGGATACAGTATGTTTATTTAAATCAGAAGCATAAGATGCTGCAATGCCGGTAATGGCATCTGCGTCATGAAATTGTTCTATCTACAGATTAGGGGCAATCCGGGTAAGTACTGACAGTTTTTGCACTGGGGCGCTTTGCTGTTGCAGACCTTCGGCTAAGCGAGCTCCTCAGATATACCCCTGATTGATTGGCAAAACACTTCTTCGGACTTTATCGTTACAATCATAAGGTTATGCCTAGCCAAATTCTCACAAAAAGAGTTTAAAGTGATAAGGGTGAAAGCGGTAAAGTACGGACAGGGCATAGAAAGAACGGACAGCTGTGTTCGAAAGTACGGACACCTTGAAATTGATCTAAAGTCCAATATATCTGCAGGTTCAATGTTAATATGATAATATGATAATTCAAAATTAGATTTATCAAGACCAACACTGGTTTTAAGGGTGTTTTGAAGGCCCAAGGGGTAATTAGCCATCCTCGCAACTCACTCCCCGCTTCCTACCCATATACATATTTATAGTTTTGGACGAAGTTGAACTCTATTTAGTTCATATCCCTACATTTTCATGCCTGTTTTTTATATCTCAAACTTTATCTTTATCAGATCTATATTATCTAAAATCAGAAAAAAGATATATGAACAGAATTGGTTCTCTGGGGTAGTAAAGGTAGTGTAAGACAATAAGCAATACATTTGGGCCAGCGATTCCTAGACTACAAAAATCAACAGATGCTCTGTTCCTGTCCATCTTTGGTTTAACAAATTTTATTTTTAAAAATTCTATGTACAATATATAAGAGGATACGAACGGAAGCAAAACGCTTATAAAGTTTTTCTCTTTTACATTTTGATCTGGTGGATATATATATCTGCAGAAGATCTATTTCATAATACTTGCCTCAAAATGATGATAGCTCATAGCCAATTTACTTAACTCAGTTGATTATTGCTTGACAGGATTTAGCAAGAGGGTGCATAGTTAAATATATTTTCTATATTGTTAAATGATACACTTATCATCCACACAAGCGTATATATGATACACAAAGGCCACTCAATTGTGTTTATCACCCGACAATTACAACATTTTGTATATCTGCATTTCAACACCGAAATGAACTTTCTAAAATGATAATTTACATGGTGATTCAGTGTTCAACAGAGTTCCGAAGCCAGAATTCGCCCCCGCCATCTGTCTCCATCTCTCTCTCTAAATGTTACAGGTTAACCTCGGCAAATACATGAATTTTATGGGAGCTAGTGGTGATGGACAAAACGCATGTCAGTATCAGTTAGGTTGCCTCTGATGTTAGAAAACTTGAAAAAATATGTCCACTTCTTTCGAAATTTGTATTTTTACACTTAGTATGTTAACCAAAATATCAAAATAGTTACTTTCCGTAGTTTTTCAGCAGACAAAGTTGGTGGAGAAAGTACGGACACTATAATAAAATTTATTTTTTTCATGCAAGTTTTATATTTCTGTTACAAATAATGTTTGAAAAAGAAACTAGAGAGTGTTTCTTGCAGCATATCGACATAATTTGAACTGATTCTGACTTATATCTACTTGAATTCCATGTTTTAGTTTTTGTGTGTAAACTGTCCGCTCGCCAAAGTTTTTATTGTCACGTGACAGAAAGTGGTTGGTCTTCTTCCTTACGCATGCGGTAGTGCTTTCAGCCTAAGGACAGAGTTATCGTTATTTGTGAAATCAAAGTACTGTAAATACCAAAATTTAATAAGGCCTATTGTGCTAGCCAGGGATTCTTTTGACGGGTTTTATCGCTTTTTAAAGTAGATTGTCCGTACTTACCCGCTTGTCCGTACTTACCCGGATTGCCCCTACTGAAAAACACATCGCTCAATGTCCATACTGAAAAAGTCCATTTTGCTCCTAAATATATTGGTTTTCAGTAGCAATTTTTGAAACTTTGCATGTTTTTATTTATTTGCGTAAATTGCAAGGCAATTATTTTATTGGTATGTTTTCCTTTTCAAACTTAATTGAAGGCTGCAAACTTCGAACCCGATTCTCTCGGATTTTCAGAAAAAGGACAAAGAACACTATAACACTCAGCCGAGACTATGCAAGGAAAGAAAAAAAACATCTTTATTTAAATTCTTTAACGAAAGCGTAGGAACAAATTATTTTTAGGCAGCAAATCCTTTATAAGGAAAGACCATTATTCTAGAAGGACTACACCACCAAAAAGTCAGAAAATGTCTCCGTTTGTAAAGTTGGCAGTTAAACTTGAAGGCGTACCCATCTACTTTGACAAAAAGTATGGTGAATATATCTTCGCGTCCCCCTCTAGGATGTACTGTCCTCCATGGTATCAATCCTACTTTGTGTCCTCTGGATTTACGATGTTCTTGTCTTCTTTATATGTAACAACATACCCATAACGCATCTATCCTTATAAATTGGATGAGTCTATTCATGATTTCAGGGTGGCTGGTTGATTTATTGGCCTGCGGCTCAATAACCGCAATCCATATAGATTTGAAAGCTGATTCCGTTTTGAGACTGCGTGTTTTTTATGGGGTTTTTTCTCATATACAAAAACTTAATGTAACCAGACAGAGAACTCAGCTGCTTTTTGTTTTTTGTCAATTTTTACCCATATCCAGGTTATGCAAACAGTGCAGACTCAAATCAAACCCGGGTCCAGCGGCGTTTGATCTGGGTTTACACGATTTGTCCATGACCAATTGATGGAACCCTAGGCATTTATGGGTTGAGACAGTTCAACCGTTTTCAAGAAATGATAGTATTTATAGGTTATTGAATTTATATTGTGAAATATTCGGCACTCGTTCATATGGCGAAGGACGCGAGTGCGTCTCCGCAATTTATCAGCTAGTTTCAGCTGCGTTGTCTACATAAGGCCTATTGTGCTAGCCGGGGATACTTTTGACGGGTTTTATCGCTTTTTAAAGTAGATTGTCCGTACTTACCCGCTTTTCCGTAGTAGTAAGTAGAAAAAATTCAGAATCAGTTCAAATTATGTCGATATGCTGCAGGAAACACTCTCTAGTTTCTTTTTCAAACATTATTTGTAACAGAAATATAAAACTAGGCATTTATGGGTTGAGACAGTTCAACCGTTTTCAAGAAATGATAATATTTATAGGTTATTGAATTTATATTGTGAACTATTCGGCACTCGTTCATATGGCGAAGGACGCGAGTGGGTCTCCGCCATATGAACGAGTGCCGAATATTTCACAATATAAATCCAATAACCTTTTTATTATATACCTTTATCATTTATCAGCTAGTTTCAGCTGCGTTGTCTACATAAGAAATCAAAGTAAATATCGGCATATCAATCCACAGTTTTCATGAAATTTAAAACATCATTATGCAGTGTAGTGTCCTCATACGTGCTAAAAGCCACGCCCGACGGCGCGAAAATGAATATGACGTTACGGAATCGTACGTGACGTCAGTAAACAATTTTAGACGTGAACAAGAAGTGGGCGCCATTTTCCAGTTCTACTCTCTGCAAATCTTATTCCCGGACTTTGCCGTAAAAGTTTGACAGATCAAAGGTTAATCATATTAATTGTCTTCTATGCAATTTATACAGCAAAACTGGCAGCATTGTCATCATTTAACTCGTTTTTTTTTATTGCAGTCGACAACAAAATGGCTGTCACACTTTTATCCTCTCAAAACCAAAGTAGTTCTGGTGAACGTTACTCCTTAACTCCGTGCAATATACACTTGACTCCGTGCAAGTTAGCCTACGTATGTAATTTTTTAATGATTTTGCCCAGTTACTCAGTCTTACGATTATAAAGACGGTAACATATATGGCAGTTTGCTATATAATCAAAACTTGTAAAGCAGATACATTTCCTTGGAGTAAAAAGGTGCTTCGATAATAAGCCAGCAAATGATTTGTATATAGGCTTAAATAAAGTGATACACTGGCGCTCGCGTATTTGTACACATTCAAAACGCGTCGGGGACGCAGTTGATGCGCGCGGGATACGCGGTAATTATAGACGCGAATATTTTGGTAGCCAATGAAAATTCGTTCTCAATTTTGCGTATACCGCGAAGCGACGCGTGCAACGCGCATTTTATGCAAATTTCATGGACCCAATCAAAATTGCGCACACGATACGGGTAGTGACGTAGTCCTTTGCGTCTCAACGCGCGCGTACGGGAACCAATCAAAATCGCGTATTGAATGCGCATTTTAATGAGGTCAACTTTAAGTAAATCATGTGAAAGAAAGAGCCATTAGTCTACATCAAGCTTGATGTCGAATGCTCATTTGGTCTTAATTGAACCATAACGAAAAAGAAAGAAAAGAAAAAAAAAAAGAAGAAGCCTAGAAACTCGACCGGCAACTCAAAACTAAATGCGACTGGGACAGTCCCATGACACTTCGCCATTGAAATGGAAATAAATCGCACTCTTCAGCCATAAATTCCTTTCGTATCAGAAATTAAAATCGTGGAATCTGAAATTAATATGGCCTTTATGGAAAATAAGTGCCAGGCGGCAGTCACTTTGAGTCTTAAAAAGGCATTTTGACCTTATATGGACTTCAGGGACCCTTATCAAGCTAAACGAATTCGGCATCAATGGAAATATGTTCCGCTGCATTCATAACTTCTTAAAAGGCAAAAGAATTCAAGTCAGGGTGGGGAATAAAAAACTCTGATCAACATGACTTGAAAATGGCTGTCTCCAGGGCAGTGTCCTCAGCCCTATCCCGCTGCTATTCAATGTAATAATAATTACCCTTGATGATGCCCGGGGGGAGGGGGGGGGGGGCAAACCTCTCTCTTTCTCAGTTTGCAGATGACAGTGCCATCTGGACCTAGCACTCCTCTCCCAAATATTCTCTTGTAAAACTCCAATTAGCCCTCCAGACAATCGAGATATGGCCCAAGCTCTGGGGCTTCAAAATCCCCACTATTAAGACAAAGGCTATGATTTTCACTAAAACAAGACTTAATATTAAATCACTTCAAAAACTCTCCCTTTTTGGAACAGAAATAGAATTTAGTGACCATATCACCTTCCTGGGTATGATCCTAGATAGCAAACTAACATGGGGTCAGCATATTAAAAATCTGATTGAAAAATGTAATAAAGACCTAAAACTTCATGAGGATGGTTTCAGGCACCTCCTATGAAGCATCGGCACCCAAACATCTACTCTCAAAGCTCAAGACCTCATCCAAAACAACTTAGCACTCAGTATTGCTACGAGGGCATACCACTCCACCCCAATTAATGCTTTAGAAGTTGAATGTGGAATTAAACTCCTACAGCTGAAGGCGCCGGGCCACGTAGTGCAATCAATAGGGCACCTGACTCATGTCAGAGGTCTTGGGTTCGAAACCCGGTCTGGCCACATACTTCGTTTCTCCTTCCGCTGATTCAAGAAAGGCAGTTGTCAATTATTGACCACCGGCACTTACAACCATACCAAACCCTCAAAACTGGACGTTTATCCCCTAATAAATGAAGCAGTAACCAAAAAATGGCAATCCCAATGGACCAATAGCAACAAGGGCCACACCTTCCATTTTGTCAAACCAAAGGTTAAACTTTAATGTGACGTATATAGTCTCAATAGACGTCTCAATAGACGTTTCGACATAGCCTATTCCCGACTAAGGCTAGGACACTGTGGGCAGGGCTGCCTTCACTACGGTAACCAGACTGCCCTATGCCCCCACTGCAATGATGCAGAAGATCTCAACCATATCTTCTTTGACTGTGTGGCCCTATAACAATCAAAGGCAAGACCATAGAATCCACCATATTCAAGTTAGGCTATCACACAATAGACCTGAGACTGCTCCTGTCTCCCACAAAGAAACATGCAAATACAATACAGAAGGCAGTCTTTGAATACCTGGACAAAACCAATATCATTGCCAGGATATAGATAGATTCCAATAGTCTAAGAATAGGGAAAGAAATCACCCAAATTTTCTCTCATTCGAGCCCCTGTTGCTAACCACCTACCAAACCCATTTCCCAAAATCCCTGGATCCACATTAATCCCCTACTAAGTGCAATGCTCGTGACAAAAACCCCCATTACCCAGTAAAAGCCCCAGAACCCATCTGTACGACTACAATCTGACTTTCCCTACAGTCGTATAAATAACTTTTGTCTATTGACAATAAAGGCTAAAATTAATGTGTATCCAACCTCCTTAACCTCACACCCAGGCTTAGTTACCTGGAAACTAGATGAACCATTATAAGGTTCAACACTTTTTCTCCCTAGAAACAACCAAAAGAAACTGCCCTCTTTTCCCAACAATCCGCAATAAGAAATAAGCTACAGTCCTCTGGTTTATTAATACTACTCTCCATTTCTTCCCCACCCCCAAATTAATGTGTATCCAACCTCCTTAATCTCACACCAAGGCTTAGTTACCTGAAAACTAAATAAACCATTATAAGGTTCAACTCATTTGCTCCCTAGAAACTGCCAAAAGAAACCGCCGGCCATTTCGAACAACCCGCAATAAGAAATAAGCTACAGTCCCCGTATCTATTAATAATATTCTCCATTTCCCCTCCAAAATATAATGTGTATCCAACCTCCTTAATCTCACACCCAGGCTTAGTTACCTGGAAACTAAATAAATCATTATAAGGTTCAACTTATTTGCTCCCTAGAAACAGCCAAAAGAAACCGTTGGCCTTTTCGAACAACCCGCAATAAGAAATAAGCTACTGTCCCCGTATCTAATAATAATATTCTCCATTTCCCCTCCAAAAAATAATGTGTATCCAACCTCCTTAATCTCACACCCAGGCTTAGTTATCTGGAAACCAACTAAACCATTATAAGGTTCATCACATTTGCTCCCTAGAAACAGCCAAAAGAAACCGCCGGCCTTTTCGAACAACCCGCAATAAGAAATAAGCTACTGTCCCCGTATCTATTAATAATATTCTCCATTTCCCATCCAAAAAATAATGTGTATCCAACCTTCTTAATCTCACACCCAGGCATAGTTACCTGGAAATCAACTGAACCATTATAAGGTTCATCACATTTGCTCCCTAGAAACAGCCAAAAGAAACCGTTGGCCTTTTCGAACAACCCGCAATAAGAAATAAGCTACTGTCCCCGTATCTAATAATAATATTCTCCATTTCCCCTCAAAAAAATAATGTGTGTCCAACCTCCTTAATCTCTTACCCAGACTTAGTTACCTGGAAACCAACTGAACCATTATAAGGTTCATCACATTTGCTCCCTAGAAATAACCAAAAAGAAACCACCGGCCTTTTCCAACAACCCGCAATAAGAAATAAGCTACTGTCCCCGTATCTATTAATAATATTCTCCATTTCCCTTCCAAAAAATAATGTGTATCCAACCTCCTTAATCTCACACCCAGGCTTAGTTACCTGGAAACCAAATGAACCATTAAAAGGTTCATCACATTTGCTCCCTAGAAACAGCAAAAAGAAACTGCCCTCCCCTCCCAACAATCCACAATAAGAAATTCGCTACAGTCCTGTTGTTGACTAATAATATTCTCCATTTCCCAAAATATTAGAAGACTCAAAAAACTCCCATGAAAATACAGGCCCCTAAAACTTTAAATATGCAATATATTTTGGAACCAACTAAACCAAGATAAGGTTTAGAACAAACGCTACAGTCCTAGGCCCCAAAAGGAATATTTACCCCACCTACCTCCCTCCCAACAGAATTAAGCTACGGTCCGCTCTGAGACCAATGGGCGCAATTCATGATGTAACCCAGGCAGTCTCAATTACACATGAGGGCCACAAAAACATGAGACAACTGCATCCCAGATCACCCTCAATCTCTTATCCCCCACTGCCCATTGCATTAGTTAATAAGGGAATTTGCTCCCCACCTAAGAATTAGCTCCCCATTTCCCCCTAGACCTGCCCTGGGCCCAGCCAGGACAGGGGGCTTGTTCCGACAGAACTAGCAAAGTGAAGTCTGATGGAGGCCTGCAGTTCGGGGAAATTGCATTTTGGCCGGAAGTGTGCCTCTCATGCCATGCGTTTCCAGTAGCCCTGAATTGTATTGCTAAAGCCAACCCACAGTGGGTCGTGAGGGCTGTGTGCATGGGAAGTGATTTATGTGGATCTGTGCACAAGTCCATTTGGGTTCTTTCCCATTGCTATTTAATGTTTCTGGAAGTTTTTGCTCCCCACCAAAGATTTTGCTTCTCCCTTTTTCTGAGACCTGCCCCGGACTCTGCATTCAGCCAAAACTACATGCTACAAATGAAATATTTTTAAACTTTATTTTGTTTATTCTGTGTAGAGGATACCTGTTTCGATTCGGCACAGATTGCTCTGCAATAAGGTCATCCGAAGAGAACCCACATGTCTGTTCAGACTATACCATTTCCAATTAATGCAAGTTACTTCGTAGTAAAATAAATGTTTCCAATTGGGTGCAAGTTACTTCGCAGTAAAGTAAATGCAGCCTGCTCAAATGTTAACATGACCTAAACATGCCTGAGGTCAGTTCAAAAATAAATTTTAATGCGGATTTGCTTCGGTTTACTGTTTAGACAGGACTTTTAATCCGAAGTAAAAGTTAATTCGGATTCGATCCAAGGTACTCTGTAGGATTAGTGTACTCCGAATTAGTTTTTAATTCGAATAAGATTTACTTGTTTAAACAGTTAATTCAAAGCGAATTCGGATTCGATTCGGATTAAAACTCTAGTCAAACAGGGTTATTGAAGGTATAGAAAATTCACGCATGCGAATGTTTTTACATTGTCTCAAAGGCAAGGACCAGGGGCGGATCCAGAAATTTTTGGAAGGGGGTTCAAATTAGCTGAGGGGGGTTCGATATGTGCAGTTTGACAATTTTTCCTGAAATTCCCCATGAAAATGAAATAATTAAGACTGAAAAGGGGGTTCGTTTGAACCCCCTCTGGATCCGCCACTGAAGGACAATTGCTTATTTGTGGCCTTGGTTGTGGTTCTGTATGCTACTGCCGGAGATCGACTGTACATCATACTTGGCTTCAGCCGAGACTGTCCGCGATCTCTTGCTTCCTGCAGAGACTTCTGTCCTCGAAAATTGGCTTCCTGCCAAGACTGTCCACATGACTCTGCTTCCTGCCGAGAGCCTCGGCAGGAAGCATAATCACGTGGACAGTCTCTGCGGAAGCCATTTATCATGTACAGAAGTCTCGGCAGGAAGCAAGAACTTGCGGACAGTCTCGGCGGAAGCCAAATATGATGCAGTCTCTGCAGGAAGCGAAAATTAGCGGAATCGATTAAACCCTGTGGTATTGTTCTGTTTGAACATTCAACTCAATATAATAGTCTGGGTCCAAATTTCACTGGTCAGTTTATTCTTAGCGAGGGTTACCGTGTGCCCGGATTTGTCCGTACTGGCCCAGATAAGTTGTGTAATAAGTTGACTTTTTTGTTTTTGTTTTTTTCTGGGCCTAGAAGTTAAGAAAAATAGAAGTCATGTATAGTTTCTGACCCTAGGAGTTCTATTATAGAGTTAGTCTAAATAGTAGTTAATGAGTCCCATTGAATTCAGAAATCGAGACGTTACGAGTTTTGTAAAAATTGACCCAGATAATGTGGGACTACTTCATGGTTCCCGCCTTCTGTGCATCGCTTCGGTCAGATTCCCGGTAGAGGGATCGGGACAACTTAATATCAGTGAAGAGTTTTATTGTTTCAAGCTATCTTAAAACTATTTTAAATAGGCCAACGTACAATCTGCGGTTGTACGCGTATTGAACAAGTCATGAATATTCATTTTATCATTATTCGCGTCTCCCGCGTCGAGACGCGTCAGGGCGCGTCTAGACGCGTCTGATGCGCGGTTCTAGGTGATACGCACGCAGCACGCGCATGCAACGCGGTACGAACGCGTTTTTGGTGTACAAATACGTGAGCGCCAGTGTATATAAGTTGAAACCCATTAAGCGACTGTTATGGTAAGTAAAGACCTTGTAACATTATCAGTAATCAGCAATTCGGAACAAGGTATTGCCTTGTTTATTGGAAGGAACTGGTACACTGAATGTAAACACTTAAAGACTGTAAAACAGAAATCTAATCTGAGGCTTGAAGAGTTAAACCACACCGTTATCTAACACAGCCAATGTGAACACTTGCTAACAGAGTCTACTTATTTTTGTGAGACTATCAACATATGTTACGTTACCAAAGGAAACAACATTGTTTAGTTAAAATCTCGACACAAACCACGGGTCAAAACGTTGCATAGTAGTTCAAGTAAATAGCGTTATCTGGTCTGTGTATATATACTGCTCAAAATAAGTAAGGGATACTGAGACATTTAAGGCAGCAGAAGTAAGGAAAATTAGTAGCTGAATATTAAATTGCTATAATTCATAAAACAAATATTCATAGAAACCCTCAATATTAATATTGAAACGATTAAGCTTGTCACGTGACCTAGAGTAAATTGGAAGTAGACAAGGGGTCGACACCCAAATTTCACACGAATCCAGCCCAGCAAAGACTAATAATGTTTATGCAAACTTTATTAAGACAGACACCTAATGCCTCATTCAACAAGATACTGATACTTTTTTCATGTGGTTTTATCACTGGAGAAAATGATAGGCGTAAAAGATACCATTGTGTGGTGAATAGTCTCACATATGCTGACATTTGTAATAGGCCTAGACCTTAAATAACGCAATAAAGCCTACCAAAGTTGGTGTTTTCATTTTGGAAAATTATGACGAATTTTATTATTCACAAAATCTGAGGGTCCAAAAGAATTTTTTCCGCCGATGTGAAATTGAGGTGTAGACCCGCTAGTCCTTTAAGTGCTGCTGTAGGTCACATGACCTGCATTGACTATTCCTGTTTTAGTTGAATATTGTTACTTGAATATTGTTCTGTCAATATACAACAATAAACACACCCAGCCATTATTATTGATTTTTGTACTCGCTTCTATTTCATAATATTCCCTACTTTTTGTGAGCAGTATGGTTCCTAACGATAATGTACCAGCCGGGACCTTGAGAGTGCAGCATCAGAGACATTAAATTTAGAAGAAAAAGAGGCAAGGGAAGCCAAGACACGGGCTATCACAGCAATATAGAAATGATTACGTTTTAGCTCACCTGAGCACGAAGTGCTCAAGGTGAGCTATTGTGATCGATATTTGTCCGTCGTCCGTCGTCCGTCGTCTGTCCGTCCGTCCGTCTGTCCGTCCGTCGCCAAAATTTCTTCAAGCAACATCTCCTCCTAGACCAGTAGGCCAATTTCAAAATAATTTCACACAAATGTTTCTATTATAGCCCTGAACCAAAATTGCTAAAATGGTTCTGCTCCGCTGAACAAAATAGCCGCCAGAGCTAAAAACAGAAAAAAAACATTTAAACGACATCTCCTCTAAAGCCAATGACTCGATTTCAAAAAAATCTCACAGAAATGTTTGACTCCTGGCCCTTAACCAAAATTGCTAAAACGGTTCCACTCCGCTGAACAAAATGGCCACCAGAGCTATAGAAATAAACCTTAGAATGACACAGAGGGCACAGTTTTGATCCAATCATCATGAAACTTTGTCAGAATCTTTATCTTAATAAAATCTAGACCAAGGTTGAAACTGGGTCATGTAGGGTAAAAAACTAGGTCAGTAGGTCAAATCTTAGAAAAAGCTTGTGTACTGTCTAGAGGGCTTCAATCTTCATGAAACCTTGTCAGAATGTTTATCCTTATAGAATCTAGGAGAAGACTGAAACTGGGTCATGTGGGAGCAAAAACTAGGTCACTAGGTCAAATCTTAGAAAACCCTTGTGTACACTCAAGAGGGCACAGTTATGATCCAATCTTCATGAAACTTTGTCAGAATGCATATCTTAATGAAATCTAGACCAAATTTGAAATTGGGCCATGTCAGGTAATAAAACTAGGTCACCATGTCAGGTCTTAGAAAAACCATGTGAATGCACTGGAGGGCACAGTTTTGTTCCAATCTTCATGAAACTTTGTCAAAATGTTTATCTCCAACAAATCTAGACTAAGGGGCAACTGGGTCATGTTTGATCAAAAACTAGGTCCCTAGGTCAAACTTTAGAAAAACATTGTGGATACTATAGAGGGCACAGTTTCGGTTTGATCTTCATGAAACTTTGTCAGAATGATTATCTTAATAAAAACTAGGCCAAGTTTGAAACTGGGTCTTGTCAAGTCAAAAACTAGGTCACTAGGTCAAATCATAGAAAAGCCTTGTGTACACAATTGTGGCTTCATTTTGCATTGAATCTTCATGAAACTTTGTCAGAATGTTTATCTTTATGAAATGTAGGCCAAATTTGAAACTGAATAATGTCTGATCAAAAACTAGGTTCCAAGATCAGATCTTAGAAAAAACATTGTGTACACTCTAGTGGGCACAGTTTTGATCCAATCTTCATGAAACTTTGTCAGAATATAGATTGGACATTGCAAAACTGCTCCAATTGACTCATCATCAAATATATGATCTTCCATTTTAGTTCATCATAACTCAGGTGAGCGATTTAGGTCCATCATGGACCTCTTGCTTTAAGGATTATCTTAAATTCTACGCTATTTTTCTCTTATTTTTCTAGTCTGATTATATTTAACAGTCTCTTAAATGAGTAGATTTAGCCTGGAACAAGAAATTACTTTTAATTTAACGAAAATTTTATTTTAAGGGACCGAGTTCAACAGAGTTCTAAGCCACATGATGAAGTGGCAAATTAAAACGACAGTATATTTGTTGTGGGTTATTTCTTGGCAAATAACAGTTATCCTAAAGAATGTATTCAACTATAGTTTCCCTTTACACCACAGTAACAAAACAAAGAGAAGGAAAACGGAACGAGTATATACAAAATGAGCCTTGTCCGGATATTTCATCTACAGTAAAAAAATGCAGCTTTCTGATATCGGTTTTATCAATACTACAACAACAAAAAACCTACACATTAAAACATTTAAAGCCGAATGATCAAAACTCAATTTGTCTTTTCTTACACTTTTTGTATTGTTACAATGTATCAGAACACAAACAGGGGGTGTACCGAATTATCTGACTAAATAAATCCATGTAATGTTACAATGAGAGATAACGGTCATGACAGACTGATGACAAACGCTTAGTGTCTCCTAAAGTATACCATTTTCCATTTCTGAATTGTCAAGGTGATAACATGGTGCAGTGTCACTGATGAGAGCAAATCAGACAGGTAACGTTGATTACAATTCAGTATGGAAATTACAATTATGGGATTAACACAAATTTGCTTATGAGCTGGGACTGTGCAAAGGGCTGTCGTATGAGAATGCAGTCGACATCAAAGTAGTAAGGAAATTAATAACAGTCAACAGAGCCGGTACTTCTGTCAGTTGCCTCAGCTGACAGCCACTTTTGCACGTAGGTTACCTGACTGGTTCAGTAAGCAACGCAGATAGGGAAATAGGTATCACCCCTGTGATAATTTAAAACCTAAACATGAATAAGTTAGGTCTGATATCAACTTATACATATTTTACTGGTCGCACATGATTTTAGATGAGTTTTGTGATGTAGCTGTAAGTCAGATTAAATGTTAGGATAGTTCTTAATGCTTCAGGTGTACAGATCTATATGCTTCATGTTGCGTTCTTGTGGGAAATTTGAGATATGCAAGTAGTTCTTTAAAAGAAGGACAAGATTTAAAGAGAAGCGACAGATGATAATTAAGGACCGCCCATATAAAATTCGTTCCAGCGATTCAATCTGATCATGGTTGTTTATAACACTTATATACGTTACAGGTCTTTTGTAAGTGATGACTATAATTTTCTAAATACGACAATTATTTTTTATATATTTAAATCTTTAAAAAGTCATGATATATATATTGTATGACCGGAAATTATTGAGAATTTTTACCAGGTTGCAGCCAGTGTTTTTCTAGTTTCATATGAAATAAATAAATCAGATTTGATAATGCTGTTAGTATATTCGTCACTGAACAACAATTTGGGGGCTTTCATATTTGTGACGTGAACTACACGTGTCTCCTCTTTAATCAACCAAGCACAAAAATTGAACTAAATCACAAAATAAGATGAAATTATAAATAAAACGTCTACAAGAAAATGCTAAAGAAAGACAAATATATCTAAAATTACTTTTTCCGATACAGAGACAACACTGCTGTGCAATCAGCAACTGTGTGATATAACCTGTATCACATAAGGAAATATGTGGCTCTGAGCAATATCAAGATTTTCAGTTTTGCACCAAGTTTTTAGAAAATGGTAAATTTTCAGCAGGGTGGGATACTAGATGTAGTCACTATACGACCCGCGACACGACAAAACCAACAATGTGGTTGTGCGCCCAGCGCAGACTCAGATCAGCCTGGGCATCCGCCCAGTCTGTTCAGAGTCTTCGCTGTCCGCATGAAGAGCGCTTAGACCCTTACCTACCCTTTGAGCTCTTAACGAAGAGTCTGATCACACTAGGCAGTTACCCAGGCTGATCTGAGTCTGCGCTGGGCACACAACCACATTGTTGGTTTTGTCGTGTCGCGGCTCATATGAAAAGTAATAATGACAGACAGGCACGCCGTTGCAAACATTAATGACTGAAATTTTATATGATATCATCGTGTCTTGAATATTGCAGAGCCCAAAATTTGTGTGATTCTACCGTGGTTGAGCCTAACCAAATTTTCAATAGCTTAAAAGTCTTAGTTACCAACATTAAGACTTAAAGGAAAACGCTCACTAAAATGCATGTTGGACTCAAATTAAAGATTCTAGTAAAACATGAAATTTACTGAAAATTTCATGAAAATCGGACTTAAAATAAGAAAGATATGACAGTTCAAAAATATTTATATGTTGAGCTAGGAACCAGCAAAGCTGTGAGTTAATGACGTCATAAACTCACAGTCAAAAATGAAAATCCTAAATAACTTTAGTTTGAAACAAACTGTACATAAATGATATGCCTAAATCTATATATTACTTCATAAAGAAACAATTAAAACTAAATATTTACATTATCAGTGTAGAGCTCTCTGTTAACCCAATTAAGTGATGCGGACGTCAATGTTGTTTAAAAGTCAATAATTACATTGTATCACGCGCTTCAGAGTGACAGCTCATCTCACTAACTAGCACGTGAAATCTACAACATTCCATGTACTTGAATGGCTAGTAAACATTGAGTGACAGCTCGCTACGCCTACTTGCACGCGAAATCTACAGCAGGAGGTGGAATTTACTGGTAGGCATGCAGTGACAATGCGGCTGTTCCAAACTATTGCTAAATTCGGCCGGTAATGTTTTTTAAACAATCTAGTTTATATATGTATTTCTTAATTTTGTTTATCTTTTTATTGATCAAAAGCATCATTTAATAATATAAATATAAGGAATGAATGTTATTTTTCAAACGTTTACTGAAGTATAAACTACATCGGGTCACGAGCAAAGTTTACGTAAACCCCTTCGGGGTTCACTTACTTTGCTCGTGACCCGATGTAGTTTATACTTCAGTAAACGTTAAAAAAATAACATTCATTCCTTAAATAATACTGTAAAAGTAAGCATTTTATGCTCTTATTCTAGAGTTAAATATTTATCACGTGACAGGAACTTCCAAAATGGCGGCCTCCGAGACCGCAATTTTGTTTTTTTTTAAATCTTCATATCTTTTTTATTTTAAGTCCGATATTCATGAAATTTTCATCAAATTTAATTGCTAATCAAGATCTATAATTTGAAGTCTGTGTATGTTTAAGTAAGTGTTTTCCTTTAAATAGTTTGTATTACATAACAACATTGATCAAAATGATATTGTTTAAAAGTAGTTAACACAAACCAGAATGTGTTATCTCGCAGCAGTATTGTCTTATATAAGACATATACTTCTGCAAAAATCCATCTCATTTTGCGGCTTTAAACCCCTAGGACCAACAAATTGATAAATATCACTAAAAATGCTCGTAAAACGAAATTTTGTAGCTAGAAATGAATTTATTTCTTTCTTAATATTCGAATGTGCAAAGGATTTACTGGAACAACCCTGATTAACATAAAATGAGAATGCAATTCTCAATAATTTCCGGTCATACTATAACTTTAATTGTGGCTCTCTACATTTATAACAAACTAGATCGCCAGGTCAGATCTTAGAAAAACATTGTGTACACTCTTGAGGGCACAGTTTTGATCCAATCTTCATGAAACTTTGTCAGAATGTAGATAAGAAAGTGCAATACTGCACCAATTGAACCATTATCAAATAGATGATCTTCCATATTATTTCATCATAACTCAAGTGAGCGATTTAGGTCCATCATGGACCTCTTGTTTTCTGTTCTTCTTCTACGGAATTTCTCTTAGCAAAGTTTCTTATCTCATCATACCAGGTCTATTTTTCTTGTAGAGGAGAGGTTTTATTGCTAAATTCTGCAACTTACATTATTCTTTTAAGTCTTGTGGATGTCACAGTTTTACAATATTGTTTAACGTTAAAGCATTTAAATAAAGTATCTGTAATTTCCTTAAAAGAAAAGGGGAACACCAACCATGTGCTAATGTTAGTTAACTTAAGATGAATGAGTACACTTTCAGGGACAGGGGCAGTCACTAAAGTTATCTCCCTGTGAAAAATTACGGAATAGCATGGATGTGTAGTCATACACCTTAATTTGATAGTGGTGTGCTAAAATGCAAAAAGTTATTACATGAAATCCAAGTTTGCACGTGCTAAACCTGCTGGATTTTAATGTAACTAGAAAAGAGCCCGCGCAAGCGCGGAAATATTTCATGATGGTCAAGTTTATATAAAAAAGCAATGTAAATGGCCTTAGGCCCAGGTGAAGATATGACCTTTACCATGAATACTCACTAAAGCTTCTTTTACCTAATTAGTTGTCTGCATCTACAAACTTTCAGGTAGCAGACTGCATTGTTTCTAAAAAAATCAACTAATTTCACTTTTTCCTATAGAAAAACCTTAGTGACTCAAACGTTGACCTTGCCGTAAAACAGATCAAGGTCATCCCAGGGCCACATTTATATAAATTTTGTTGAGCTTTTGAGTCCTTGATGCAACATGCTAAGTTTCAAGATCATAGGATTTGTGGTTCTGGGGGAGAATTGGTTGATTTAATGCTTAACGTCCACGGTAAACAGCTAAGGTCATGTCGGGAATGTCAGTTAACCTAACCACACTATTCCTGGGCAGGCTTAGACCTCCTAAGCGGTTAACCAGTACTAAGTGCACATACTTTCGCCAGTAACTGACAACTGCCCTTCTTGAATCAGCGGAAGGAGAAACGAAAGTATGTGGCCAGACCGGGTTTCGAACCCAGGACCTCTGACTTATGAGTCAGGTGCCCTACCGATTGCGCTACGCGGCCCGGCGTGGTTCTGGGGGAGAAGATTTTTGAAATTTTTTACCATAATAAATGTTTGCCATCTTGGTTATGTGACCTGTCCTGGGTATTATTTACTGGGAAAAATTGGGTCCTGGAACGTTTTGGGGGAAAATATTCAAGCCCTCTGAAGACTAAAGGCTTATTTAGCTTCGTTGAATCATTGAAATTGATTTGTCTGCTTCGCTGGAAAAAATGCCCTTTCTTACCTGGCGCATTTGTGTTAACCTTAGACATTTTTAATTTTTGTCTTTTCGAAAGTTCAGTTCAGTTTGAATTCTCCTAACGACGTTCCCCAAGTGGCTCAGCGGTACGTAACCATAGCCGCACACACTTGGCGCCGTGTGTCCGTCCAACTTTTCGAAAGACCATGTGCGTTGAGCTTTATTCTTCAATGGGCGAGTTCGATTGGCTACTCGTATTGACTCTCGTTCTGGAAGAAAATGGGTCGTTTCGAGCCAGGGCTGTCGGGACTATGACCATTTAGTTCTTCATCCGTTTGGACATATGAGCAAAAATACAAAAATAAATCGTTATGTATGGGGAATGACGTACGTTCATGGGTCGGATTTTTGCATTACATGTAGAACCAGCGCGCCGATATAACGACGCAGAACCGAAACAACCGGATTAATTTAAAACGTGTATTCGAGTACACGATAACTTCATTCGAACGCACCCATTGTTGACAAAAAATCGAAGTTTCTAGAAAAATACTTGGGAGAATTTAAAATGAAAGACGAATTTAATTCCCAAATTCTTTAAATCTACGCGAAACTAAAACACACGCTAACCGAAATTATCAATGATAGCAATATGCGAAAGAACCAGTATAGAAATTACGCTTGAAAATGCCACCAATTTGGCAGTTTATGCGTTACTTCGTTTATTTAGTATTATAGATTATTCCCTACATTTCATTTGTAACAGGCTTATTTTTTTACCACCCATTACTTTGGCCAGTTTCTAGGTAGAACACACAAAATGATACAGCAACAACCACTTTTGAGCTGCTAAGACTGCTCTTAATGTTTATGAAAAAAGGTATAAAAATTAAAGTTCATTTCTGCATGAGGATCCCATTTTTATCTCATATGACCCTGGATCCCTACATCCCTTGGATGGATTACAACTCTGTAAAATAATGCTACTGTTTTGTGTTTTTCAGATACAACCCAAGGCTATTCTAATGAATATAAGAGTGGCGTTTTACATGCGTACTTGTACAGTTTTCAACTTAAGACATAATACAGACTACAACTACATAAAATGTAGTTAATTTTTCTCACTAGTACAGTCATGTATTTCGGGAATTTTTACGAAACATGTAACATTCTGTCTTCAACTGATATCGCCACTGCTAACTGCAACCGGACGGATTCAAAATACATCACGGAATTCTGTCATGGATGAAATGAGCAAGATTCAAAGACAATCGATTTAAAGTGCTCATTAAGGACCACATTTATTATTACTTAAATTAAGTATTGATAAGTACGTAAATGGCGGACATTTTGCTTTTGTGGCGGCCATCCTGAAAATGACATAATTTCAAGTGGCCCTTGATCTTATGTTAAAGTGTATGCCAGATACATGCTATCCTGTAAATCGTTTTCCTGTACCATCAACTGAAGTGTTTTTTTTAAAATATCCCGCACCACTATTAAAACTATACCCTCATTCTAGAAGGACAACAGCAAACAGAAAGTTACAAATGTCTCCTTTTGTAAAAATGGCAGTAAAAACGTGAAGGCGTACCCATCTGCTTTAACAAAACGTATGGTGAGTAGATCTTCGCGTCCCGTTCTTGGGTTTACTTTCCTCCATGGTATTCATCCTACATTATGCCCTGTGGATTCCCACGTTCTTGTCTTCTTGACATGTAACAGCATGCCCATAGCGCATCTATCCTTATAAATTGGACGAGCTCTTTCATGGTTTCAGGATGCCTGGTTAAAATATTGGCTTGCGGCCGAAAGAACACAAGCCATATAGATTGGAAAGTTAATTTCAGTTTAAGACAGCATTTTTGTTTTCATGTACGAAAATTTCATGCCACCAAATAGAGAATTCGTCTGGTTTTGTCAGTTTCATCCATATTTGCTTTATTCAAACAGTGTAGACTCCAATCAAACACCATGTCCAGCGGCGTCTGATCTGGTCTACACTATTTGTTTTTGACCTTTTAATGAAACCTAAGCATTAATGGGTGGAGACAGTTATAAAACAACTGACATCCTATATCATCAGAATTTATGTTGATTTTATCCATGTTGTTTGACCATCTCTGTGCACATTAAGGTGGTGATTATCACTGATTTGGGTCAAAGACAAAAATCTGCATAAAATGCTGAAAATACAACAGATCTTCCCAAAACTTAGCAGGTGCGTTCTTTATGTTGTTTCGCATAATCCCGAAATGCATGACTTATTGAGGTCAAAGAGGATTTATATATGAAAAGATCAAAGGGTAATTTTGTGCGCAAAAAAAAATAAAAAAATGACCATCGTTTTTAAAAATGTAATTAGGTCTGGACATAAATTAATACATAATAAAGAGCGTCCTAGCAATTATTTTTTCCATTTTTTCACATTATCAGCTTGTGCAGATAAAAAAATACGTAGCCTGTGTCCAAATATATGTCTACAATACACAGTAGAGTCTATTTTCAAGGTTTAATAATTTCAATGACACACCTGTCTTGGTCATTGTAATATAATATTTATACTGTCAGTATGATATAAGTATAACTATCCTACCTGTATTTAATGAATGCAACCAGTATACATGCACAAATAAACATGGTCAGACTTTTGAGAAAAAGCTACTGTTTTTATCTGGGCTACCTCACAATTTGAGAAAGAGTTGGAACAAATAGTTCCTAGGATGCTCTTTTTGATGCATTAAAGCATCTTCAGAGCTAAGTACATTTTCAACAACGAATTTTATTCTTCAAATTTCTGCAGAAAATTACTCTTTGATCTTTCCATATAAAAAACACTTTTTAAACAGCATGTCGCTCTATTTAGTAATTTAAACTGTAGAGACCAACAAAAAGAAGAAGTCTACTAACTTTCAGGGAGATTCATAATTTTTTTATGGTTTTATTCAGATTTTTGTATATACCATAAATCACCAACTTAAATATCATTGGGATGGAAAATGTAGACCCCTTTAGGTAACATCATAAAGCTTAGCGCCCCCAAAAGGGACGTAAGAATACAATGTAAACCCAGATTAAACACCAGGAAACGCTGCATATAATCAGGGTTTACAGTGTTTCCATAAAACTTATAAACAAATAAGACAACCCTTATACTGGAAATGAACCTGCCTAAATCTAGAAGTGGAAGAATCCACTGGGTAAAATGGGTTAAGCTGCATACTAAAGATATACTTAAGAAATAGGCTGAGCAGTTAAAGACAACAGTATTTATAAAGATATATTTTTCGAGCTCACACCGCTAGCAGGACTCTGAGATCCTCAATATCATTTTCCGCTAAACACCGCCGAATTCTACTAAATGACAGTAAGTATTAAGCCGATTGCAGCTAGAAAATGGACGAACTACTTAAAATCTTAAGCTTGTTCCGTAACTTGCCATTTTTCCGACATGAACGGTTGTGATGAGGCCCAATGAAATCTCAAGTTTTATGGCCACCACACACTTGAGTAGTTTTCACCTCGTAAGATTTAAGTAGGTGACTGCAGTATGAAACAGTCCAGGTAGCAGTGTATAAAACCAAACAGGGCCGTTGTAAACTTTAACTGATGAGCCACCTGACGCGTGCGTGTTATAACGGATGTTAAAATCTTCAACACATATTTCCACAACAACCCTGTTTTGATCATCAAGATATATATCAAACTCTGAATCACCTAACGTCTTTTCGCTGTTTGAGCCTGTTAAACTGGTATGTAATTGTATTTGTTGGAAACCGCTAGTCCATTCTGATTCTAGCAGCCGAACCTTTTCACAGATATTAACTTTCCTAAGGTTTACAGGGTAAGTGGGTATCCGGGAAGGATGAAAAGGTACTTCATGGAAAAGTTTTAGAGTTGGACTTTTCTCGTATACCAATGTCCGATTCTTGGTATATGCAACAACATCGTACCTTGGCAATGCTGCTCCGTCAAGAACAAAACCGGAAAATTTGTCAAATTTGACCGAAAATGAAAATATTTCGCCCTTCAAGACTATTGTCCATAATTGACTCAGAGCCTTCCGTATGGATTCTGTTTCCTTAGCAATATTTAGCGGATATTTCTTCCTTCCAATCCGCATAATCATTTTTCTGATAAAAACCTTGTTTTCAACCTCGATTTTTTCCACAAATACCTGGAAATTATCTGGAGGAATACCTCTGGAATTGAGCCAGAGATTAGGATTCCTCTGTTCTTTTTCATTAAGTCCCTCCAAGTATGACAGAGGCAATGATCTGTTTGAAGCTGGGGTCAGTTCCAGTTGGACGATGTACGATTCCCTGAACCATAAAGTGCTTATCGCTTCACAGTTATCGTCAATTCTTATAAAACCGCTCGGACAGAGGATGGTGCGACATTCTGCCTGAAAACAAAAGCAAATACACTGCTGAGAAAGGATTTAGCTTGTGCGTTTAACAACTGTATGGGCAGTTATGCCACAAATGACATCAAAGAAGAAAGACAAAAAATACTGTAACAATACTTCCAATAGTATTAAAGACGAAACTATAAACTGAATTCGTAATATGAAGCCATTTAATTCTACTATAAAATGTCGTTCGTAGAAGAGTATTACTGGTAATTATGCATTACTGCACTACTCAAAACATATAAAGGAGCAGTTGATATTTTCCCATAGACATTACTACAATATATACCCAGTAAAACAGCCCATAAATTCGACCGCCAGTGGCCGAGAGTTTCCCATTCTTTTACAGTATTTTGAAGCAGGATCGAAGTTGAAGACAACAAGGAATCCAATAGAATTGATGCCCTAATCATTTCCATGGAACAAATGTTGGCAATTTTCGAATTTTCTGAAAATGAGACATTTTTCTAGAAGTCTATAAAATCTCATAAACTTGGGTTTACACTGATGCTTTCGAACGGGTTACCTTGTAAGACATTTAGTTTTATAAACAAAATGGTCGTTTTCAATTGTGTTTGAAATTTTCATGATTTTCGTATGTTTGAAACATTACAAGGTTTTTACCAAAATTCCAATTTTTACAAAAATCAGTGCAGGGTCATGGGTAGGATAGATATTGGATCAAATTTTGTGCTGGTAGTAACTTCGATCCTCTTTAAAAATTGGCTAATTGATTGGAATTTTGTGTCTTCTTCGATTGAAAGTAAATGACTCTCAATGTGGGGATACGCTGCACTGTCGCCCATGGAAAAATATCATTAGGCGCTCCTTTAAATATTTTGAGTAGTGTATAAGACAATCTATCTCAAAGGTTATCAGTTTATCTGACCCTAGTCGCTGTGTTTAATGCCTGATATCAACTGTTTGTTTCTATGGATACTCTAGTTATAACGAGCGCTTCAAAAACTACTTATTTAACATGAAAGTCATGTGCCCAGGTGATGCATTGTCATATAGTCACAAAAGGATCATATTTCCATAAAAAACTTCATATGATAAAAAGATAAAATTAGGTTTGCAACAAATTTGAAACTCGCGTATGTTTCAATTGATCATTACAATTACTCAAACCACACTGACAGAATTATCAAGTAGAAAAATAAAACAAACATATTGAACTTCATTAATTTTATAAAAGGACACGTTTTATGGTTGGTAATAGGGAGGTAAAGATTTTTAACTTGTACCTGTACGTGTATGTCCAGCGATAATTTGTGAGCATACGTCATCAAAATTTGCATACTCTCTACCAGTTGGGAGTAGATTCTACGCGTTGACTATTTCAATGAGACTATTTGCACGTGACTTAATATATGTTTATTTTGAATTCGTTTTTAAGAGTGAATTCGTAAATGTACATTTTAATAATTTATGGTATCAAAAGATGAAAGATTCTAGGATTTACCGGACTTTCAACAGTATTTCAGCTATGTCGGACCAATTTGGAAATGTATTAGATGAGGATGAACTAAACAGACGCTAGGAAAGAATCGCAACCTAAGCTGGAACCGAACCCGTGACTTCTGGATTATAAATCAGAGCATCAACCTGTCGGCCAGCTATAAGCCGCCATTTTACGATAAATTACCTGTTTTGTAATATCACTATTGAAATTAATGATATCACAAAATCGAATTAGTGGTATCACAAAATCATACCTACGTTTTGATATCCCAAAATCTATTTACTGAAATTTCATTTTGTTGTATCACTACAAGTAGTTTATTGCTATTTAGTTTTATCACTTAGTCGATGTTGTGATATTACAAAATCAATATAATTAGTGATAACACAAAATACTATGGGATATCACATATTCCATATGTGAAATCACAAAATCACTGTAGGGATACCATAAATTCTATTTTGTGATATCTCAAAAAGGGGATTGATAGTAAAACGGCACCTATTAGCCAACAGTAAGGAAATAATATGGACACACTTCAGCTTCTAAAATGGGACTGAGTATGGTAAGCTAACTGGAATCGTTTACACCGAATTAAAATGGAGAAAGTGGATGTTCAAAATCTACCCATACATGGATTTTTTTGTTACTTTGCATGTTTACTATCTTCAACCTT
The DNA here is from genome assembly GCA_963989385.1 of Ctena decussata. Classification (NCBI taxonomy): domain Eukaryota; kingdom Metazoa; phylum Mollusca; class Bivalvia; order Lucinida; family Lucinidae; genus Ctena; species Ctena decussata. The sequence goes on along the minus strand of OZ022504.1, from coordinate 37,214,338 downwards.
ACAACTACAAATATGCATTTATCTATCTCAGTATAAACCTTAAGGTCTCATGCAAGCACCCTGAAGTACTCCTGTTTTTTGTGATACCAGCCTTATAATTTATCATTCATAAATCATCAGCTTTATTCAATTTTATAAAATGTGAACTACAATAGTAAATGGGCTCCATATGGATATCTTTGATTCCGTTTATGCTTATGCAAACAAAACCTTTTTAAATTATTTAGTCAGAAAATATGGCTAAAAGCGACACATAAACTATTAAAAAAAAAGAAAAGCATCCCCAAATTTATGTATATTTCAGTCAGTGTCAACCTATGAAATTTCCTGAAAAATAAGCCATTTGTTTCCTCTTTATACTAGAGGAATTTCAAGAAATTTGGAAACCGGTAACATTGTCACATAATGCATGATATAGATGAAGGTGATTTGTTAGACAAAAATGCATGTCACATTTAAGTGTTAACATGTTCATAGAAACACTTCAATTTCTAGTAATTTTAATAGTAACCTAAACTACAATCATGATAAAAGCTCCTTATGCAGAAATATTGATCTAATTTGTCTGAGGAATAAATGGAAAACTAAACTAGCTCCGACCACTCGACAGTGTATAAAGAAAAATAAATACAACATTTAATTTCTCGATGTAAGGTTTTTCTGGGATAATTTCATGCACAAACTAATTTCATTTATTCTTATATTCTCCTTCGCAAATATATCAGTAAACATAGCCTGTGGTTGCTTATTTTCTCAAGGTCAATTTTTGAAAGGCTCCTGTCCTACTAGGTGTAAGTCAGGGTAATACATTTCCACATTATTATTGTTCTCTTTGCACAAAAGTGCTGAAATCACGTTTTGAAAAGTATTCAGCCAGTTGTCTACTATTATCATATCAACAACAATATTTGGGTAGTGATCATCTCTGAAGGAATGTTCAGAATTTCTCTATGTTTCACCAGGACATCTGAGGTAATAAAATAAGTCAGGCGACAAACTGCCAATTTGAAAGAACGACTAGACCAAAATCTAAGTACTGAAAACAAAACTGTGTGAAATCAGGGTTTACCAACATTCAGATGATCTGATTAGCGGTCCTATTTTTAATCCAGACACAAGTCCCAGACCAAGTACAACTTATTTGGTTTCAGTTCGACAAGAACGATGCATGTGATGCAATTAAGGATTACAACTGCATCTGTCCTGCTAGGAGGAGAACCATTGGCATGTGCGCATATACAGCCAGTTTCCTTTATTATGTCGGACACATGACTTATCAGCCATCAATAGAACCACTGCCACAAGTTCAAAATGTTCATATCTTGTTTGATATATTGTACGATAAAAGATGGATAGAACCTATGGGGTGCCGTTTTACTATTTATATTCCATTTTTGGATCTCCATAAATCAATTTATGGATATCCATTATTCATGTTTGGATATCACAAAATAATATTGGATATCCATAATTATTTACGAATATTTAAAAATTGATTTTTGGACATACAAAAATTGTATTATGGATATCCAAAAATAAGAAATATTTTATAATATCCATAATTTGATTTAATGATATCCATAATTCGATTTATTGATAACCATAATTCGATTTATGGATATCCAATATTGTGCGTACAAATTGAAATATGGATATTCAAAAGTCGATTAATGGATATCCATAAATAGGGAATAAATAGTCAAAAGGCACCCCATAAGATACTCATAACTGAGGGGTTAATTATTTACATAACACGCATTACATATTTTAGACTGTAACAGGAGAAGTCAAGGCACTGGGTTCTGGTGAACCGCTGAGTAAATCTGCCCAGAAACAGTGTGGATAGCGTACTGTGCTCGATATTACCTTGAATTATTGACAGGGCCGTAAAACCACATGCCAACAAACATACAATTTTTAAAAAAAGAAGTGTCTAAGTGATGGTAAAAATATCATTCATAACTTATCAAACTGTATGTGAGACTTTTTAAACTTTTTCTGTGGTATAAAACAGGATGCAGTTATCTCTTAAACATATCTTTATTATAGAAATGAAACACTTTGACTTCATAAATGATTTGGTGATGCAAACAGATGATAGAATTGACTTAAACTAAAACTAATTAGCATAAAAATAATCACGAAACTACATGTATGTACATTCCTAAATTTTGTGTTTTTTGACTGTTAACATTCAGCATTCCAAACAATCATGTGACCGATCTTCAATTTTCAAGAAAATTTATAACTATAATCTACACATGTATGGGCTAATTTCGTATAAGTTTGACAGGTTGACAAGAACTGCAACAAAGTGAAATCGAAAATTTAATTTGTTCAAAAAATTTTATGGAGCTGAAATCTGGGGGAATCTGCAAACAAAAGTTAATATGGAAAGTTTAGTGGTATACATCTGAATACAAAGGTGGTACATGTACATACATAATCAAGAATTACTGGGAATCATTTTGAGAATGAAACGGGTCAGAAATTCAAAAATCCTACAGCTTTGGGCTGCTTGAAATTGGGGTTCCCCTATTATTTGCATCCCATCCAATTAAAATGTTGTAATTTAACAATTGAAATAAATGGATCAGTAAATATTTCATAAAGGCAATAGTTATGTCTTGGAAGATCAATATGCATAATATTATGGAATTCGGTGCGTGGGCAGAACTCTATTTAAATTTCTTATAAGGTGGAACTCCCACTTTGACTATTGGATGAGTGTGGATTGGTTACCTTACTTATAAATGATAGTGCAAATGATAGGACACATAGTTATGTCGGTTGGTGTTTAAGAAGAAGAGTGTGTACGCGGATATTGAAATAACGGGTGAAAGTGACCATAGTGAGGCGCACCATAAACCAATTATTATGAAAAATACGGTATATAAGAAGGTTGCCAGCTAGAAATTGGTCGACGGACAATACTCTTTCGTTTAAGCACTAAAAACATTTGATCAGACACCCTCTGCCGAGTTTCGACAATAAATGACCGAAGCAGATAGCACAGATGAGATAGTAAATGGGGCGATTGAAACGTTCTAAGCCCCACCACGTTTTGAAACCTTTAGAGTGGATTTGAGTAATTGGTTTCTAATTCTACAGTGCAACAGTCACCAAATTTCGGATATTTATCTTAAGTATCAATTGGATGACACTTCACCTTTTACGATTACCCCTATGAGTGCACTGTATAACTCTTTGACCGACCATAACTGTAGCAGAGTAAACAAGAAAAATCTTTAAAAAAAATGATAATCGTCGCAGATTAAATGGAAGTGTGTTTTGTAATTTGTCTCTAGTTGAAGAGTTGACAATAACTTTCCTGAATATGACTCACGTCAGCTATGTCGGTAGGCACCCACAACCGTAATACTGACGCTGGGTAGCGACAATGACCTTTCTCAAAATTGCGCTGTCCAATTTGGAATTCAAAAATGGACTGCGGTCAATTTTGAAATTGACCTCATTTCAAAATAGTTACCAACATGGTGCATTGTTTATTTGTGTGTATTAAACCGAAAGTAGAAATCAAAAGTAGGTCTACGTCAAAAAAAAAAGAAAGTTTTGTATACCTGCGTCTGTTTTCTATTGTAAAATTACCAACAAGAGAAACATTTTGAATTAATATCTGACAGAGTGCTAGTATTCACAGTGCATGCGACGGGAAAAAATGAAGATTAAATATTCCTTGACCTTTGATATTATTGGCTAAATTTTGACATACGTGTTATTTGATCAAAGAAATCTTGTGAAATGTGGAACAATATCGAAATTATACGCGTCTGCGACGCGAAAAAAATTGCTGTTGTTTTTTGCAAATATATGTCCTACAGCATCCGGTAATTGATGCTGTATGCAAACATAAATTGATTTTATTCCAGAACTAGATATATGTCCATACGACACGGATGCCCGTGCCTAGTGCCTTGAGTAAGATGGCGCCTTGATTAAGGTACATGCATTTGTAGAATAGCCAGGTTGACAGAGGCAGGACCATACAATGTACGTCAAAGTGACTTACAATTGTTCTGCAGTCAAATCTAAGACACCAATATGACGCTTTTTTTTTCATTATAGACTATTCACATAACAAAAGTGTGCATTGTGACCTTGGCCTTTAAGCTAATGACTTGTTCCTTGCATGCAACACATTTTCTTGCCAAATAGTTTTGATTTCCCACCATGCAGGACAAAATTATTGGCCAGACACTGTAACCTATGCACAAAGTTCAAATGCAAACTGTGATCTTAAGCTTTAAGCTCAAGACGTGGTTCTTGCATATGTCACATTGTCTAGTCATGATAATAATTTATTCCACAATTGCAGCTCCAAATTATAGGCCAGACATGAACATGTTTCACTATAGCCTATGCACAAAGTTTACATACCCAGTGTGATCTTTACCTTTGAGCTGGCGACACGGTTTTTGCACACAACACATCGTCTTGTCATGATAATCATTTATGCCAAATAATTTGAAATCCCACCATGCAGGACACAGTAACGGGCCGGACAGGAACAAGATTCAGTGAAGCCTATACACAAAGTTTAAGGGTGGACTGTGACCTTGACCTTTGGGCTAGCAACATGCTTCTTACATGCGACACATCATCATGTCATGACAATTATTCATGCAAAATAATTTTGAAATCCTACCATGCAGGACAAAGTAATGGCCCGGACACGAAGTTTCACTGAAGCATATGCACTAAGCTTACGTGCCCCGTTTGACCTTGACCTTCAAGCTAGCGACAAGGTTCTTGCATGCTGCACATTATCGTGTCATGATAATTATTTATGCCAAATACTTTATAAATCCCACCATACAGGACAAAGTTATGGTCCGGATACAAACATGTATAGCCTTTGAACAAAGTTGAAGCGCGAATTGTTTTGTTTTGCTCACAATGTTCCTAACAAATACGAAAGTAGATTATGAGTCTCTACATAAATTTTAGGGTTGCAATATTTAAAGGTTTACGAGACAGCCACCAGTTGCCAAAATACTTTGCATTTCCATCAAATCATTGACAACTCATCATATTTGCATGAACTACAACAAGAACCGTTTAAATCTTGTAGAATTGTTGAATGTGAAGAATGGTTTTTCAAAGTAATGCAAGACAAATAGAGATTTCTAATTGTTATTTTAAAATATACTCCCCCCCCCCCCCCGCCCCACTTGTGTTTAAGGCGCTGCAAAAAAGAAACCCTTCGCCAGATAGTTTTGAACTTTTCACCGAAAGCTAGTGAATGACAACAAATTACATTCGTGTTAAGCATGCATGCGTAGATTCACCAGACGTATCTGAGGCTCAGAACATTTCAATCATCCATCGGTTTTACCAAAATACAGGGTGTCTCGCAAAAATACACACGGACGACCTGTTCTGCCGACAAACACAGCTTAAATAATTCGATATTCTTTGGTTTAAACAATATTTATTCATACAAAATATACTGACAAGATATATACATGTAATATTCATTGAGGATCTGAACTGAAGCATATTGCTTATAGAGTTCATATCCTCATTCATGTACTTTACACCATATATTCCGTGCATTGTAACAGCATGACTAACATATTATTTAAACGTTATTACTCCTTTTTTGCTAAGGACTAAACACCAAACAAACAAAATGTCATCGAACGCACAAGCACTACTTTATGGTTTACGGGTATACCTTACAATGGAAACTCTCTTTCATTTTCCATAAAACCCGCTTTCTGTCTACGTATCAACTAGTGAGGGGAAGGATCCGCTTCCTTAGGAGCAGACTCTTCCGATTCCGCTCCCATCGGAGCACACGCACAAGTTATACATTTATATTTTAACTTCAATTCTAACTTAAACGAGTGCGTGTAGTTACCAGTTGCCATACGCGTACAAGCTCTAAATCTTAATCTCCCTATTCAAACAAAATATACGAACCGCGACACGAGAAAACCAACAAAGTGATTGTGCGCCCAGCGCAGACTCAGATCAGCCTGGGCATCCGCCCAGTCTGATCAGAATCTTCGTTGTCCGCATGGAGGTAACTCAGACCCTTAGCTACCCTTTAAGCGCAAAGCGAGGATTCTGATTAGACTGGGCGGATGCCCAGGCTGTTCTGAGTCTGCGCTGGGCGCACAACCACATTGTTGGTTTTCTCGTGTCACGGCTCAATATCATACGTGTATTGATTGATTGATTGTTTTGATGCTTTACGTCCACGGTAAACAACTATGGTCATGTCGGGACGGTCAGTTAACCTAACCACACTATTCCTGGGCAGGCTCAGTTGTGCCGTGTGGAGGCCGTAAAAAGTCTCCCCGTACATCATCCATAGTGCAGATTATATTTCATTTACATCCTTTAAGATCAGAGGATAGATTCTGAGAAATCTAAAATTTGAGATCGATTTAGACTATTATTCTAGATCATCGTCTTTTATATTATTTGGATCCTTTTGAAACTAATCAGTCTTTGAATCGACTGCCCAATTAAAATCAAGAAATTACAGTTTGCATTTTTCTGGTTTCGTACCAAATATTGTCAGGGTCACTGACGAGGCTTTATTAGCCGAAACTGCGTAGTCTGGCCCATGTTCCTATTTCTGTATGTATTCTCTGCTCTTGAAGGAACTTTTTAAGATTTTAATCAGACCTCCTAAGCGGTTAACCAGTACTAAGTGCACATACTTTCGCCAGTAACTGACAACTGCCCTTCTTGAATCAGCAGAAGGAGACACGAAAGTTTGTGGCCAGACCGAGTTTCGAACCCAGGACCTCTGACTTATGAGTCAGGTGCCCCACCGTTGCGCTACGCGGCCCGGCATCATACGTGTAACTGGAACTGCTAGAGGTTCTGATCATAGTTCCACTGAGCTGCTGTAGTAATGCATTGTGTAGTAATAAGAAAGAATATAAAATCCAGCTAGCTAGCAAACAGTTTCTGAGAAAATTATGAATAAAAGAACGAACAAGTAGCTGGATCCTGAATCTCAGCTACACACTACAACAAATTATTACCTATATATCTGCCAATTTTAAATATCATAGATTGATTAGTTGCAGAGCAAAATGTAACACAGTTTTTTAAACATTCTAAATACATGTACGAAGAGAAAGAAAAATAGATGATTGAAGGACTAACTGAAGCAATAATTCCACTTTCATTCCCACAATACAACATTTTTTTGTTTAATTGTATGCTAAATTTGAAATGTCTAGCTTCAACGACTGTGACGCGATTTTGCTATGAGAAGTAAACTGAAATATGGAAAACTAAAATACAACTAATTCTAGTAGGACATTTATTATATTTGTTTTATTGATTTTTCTGCTGGTCTAAGAGTGGTTCGTTTTTTGAAAGTGAGACTACGTTTTTCATTTTCTGAAGAATCAGTCCTTTGGCTAGAACGGAAGGACTACGTGCTCTAAGGGCCAATTTTGGCCCCTTCAAAAATGGTTTGCTTTTGCACAGTATCTTTACTATTACCAATCATCATGTTAAATAAAAAATATGTCCGTAATTCAGCATTGGACAAACTGAAGGTCAAACGTACGACCCGTTCAAATGGCCAAATTTAAGAATTTGCAATCGACAGTGAATGAAAAACTGACTAAAATTGACACAGCACCGACATTTAACATATTGGTATGCCAATGATTGAAGTTTGTAATTTGGATTTTGTGGGAAACTTAGGTGTTTTAAAAGTGCGTTACAAGTACATGACAACAGCAAAAGTAAACCTGCCAATTGAGTGTTATCATGGCATTTTTGACGATATCCGATACTTGGCAAATATAAAGCAATAGTTGCAGATTTTCATACTGACTTGAACCTATATAAATATCTATTTAGTTTATGGTTGTGCTCTATGTTCACAAAATGTTTGAAACCGTCAACAAGCATATTGTTATTACCGGTTTTATGTAAAATGGTATTTTCAGGCTTGAAATAGGACATCTGAAAATTCAATTCATACACTGCAACCATTCCATCAAACACTGACATGGCAAGCAGAGCAGTTGCTGTACTATGATTTTTCAGGTAAATATGAGCGCAAGACATTGGCTTTGATGCAATCCGTTTTTCTTTCCTTCCCAATTTTGAAACTTAACATCGAAAATTTGTGTCAGACTTTTCTTAGGTACTATTAAAGCTAGTATCTTGATACTTGGTATATATATATATGGACAATGAGTTGTTGTATCGTGGGATTGAGGATCGAGTTTTTTTTTCTATTTTTCCTTCATTTTCTCCCTTCTACGGCTTCCGATATGTTAACATTGAAAATTTGTGTCAGAGTTTTCTCAGAAATTTTTTAAACTAGAACCTTGAAACTTGTAGTACGTATGGAGTCGTTGTACTCTGGGATTGAGAATCGGGCTTATTGCTCATAGCATTCTCTTTATTTATCCTTTTTTTTTCTTTCCAAGATAAATTTGTGTCAGCTGTATCAGGAACTATGCAAGCTACAATCTTTATACAGGGTATACTAAACGCCAAAAGAAACACACACAAAAGTTATATATTTATTTTGCAAAAGTAGGCAACAGCTTCTAGCTTTTTGTCTTATTAGTTTGACTTGTGCATGTGTTTTGGAGAAAAAGAATATCTGAAACCCTCAATATCTCTTACACTGTTACTGTGAGAGCCAACACTTTCAGTATGGGGTAAAATTTAAAGTTACAAAATCAGGCAACCTGTCAGACGTAATATTCTCAACTGCTGAATTTTTGTGAATCACGATTTACCTGCTATTATTAATTACATTATCAGAAGAACATTTGCTATAACTAATTTTGTTCCTCTGTCTTTCATTCTTGAAAAACAGACAAGGAAAGTTAGGTGTATCAAGAAAGAGTAAACAGACATTTCCCTTTAACATAGCGTTTTCCACTGAACTTTCTAACTCTAATATGTTAAAAAGAAAAGGTAAATCTTTGTATCAGTAGTAATACTGTAGAGAAGCGAAACACACATAAACATTTGTAAAAGAAACTGCAGCATGAAGCCATAAACGGTCTTCAAAAATCACTCTTTGTTTAATACAAAGGGAGGTAATTTGAAAATTGACCGCTGTCGTTTAATAGATAACCATAACATTCGAATTCCTACTTCTGTATGAATTCTCTGCTCTTGAAGGAACTTTTAAAGATTTTAATTCTAACAGCTGCATATCATAGACCATTTCTTAACACAATACGCTTTGTTGGAAAAGGAAAGACAACTCTTGCAATAGAATTTAATGTTTTTCGAGAAAGTGAGATAACTTATTTAGGAAAGAATGAAATCATGATAGCTTTAAAGTGTAATGTGGTCGGATGAAAATCATAATCCGTGCAGTGATCCATTTGGACTTGCCTGGTGACAATGCCAAGAAAAAAGAACATAAATGTGTAGGCGTTTCTTGTGGCGTCCAGTATAAATAAAGAATGAGTGGTTGTATCGTGAGATTGAGGCTCAGGCTCATTGCTCTTATTCTTCTCTCTTTTAACCATTTTTTTTCTTTCTTTTTTTTTTTTGCATTTTAACATCAAAAATTTTTGTCAGAGTTTTCATAGGAAGCATTAAAGCTAGAATCTCTGAACTTGAAATACATATGGATTTGAGCTGTTGTATCCTTGGATTGAGAATCGGGCCCAATGCTTTTATTCTTCCCTTTCTTTATCATTTTTCATTTTGTTTTTCAATGTAATTTTGTGTCATAGATTTCTCAGGAACTGTTCAAGTTAGACACTTCATATTTAGTATACGGATACCCGATGAGCTGTTGTATTGTTGGATCGACCAACATGATTTTTGTTCTTATTCCTTTTATATTTATCCAGTGTCCTTGCATTTCATTTTTAGAATGTCGACAAGTTGTGCTAGAGTTTTCTTTGTAACTTATTTATTGCTCTTGTACATGGCAGTGCATTACTAAGGCGGTGAAGCGGGACGATAATCAGATCCTCCGACGGTTCTAGTTATGCCCCCAATTTCGGAGAAATTGTTGGGGCATATTGGTTTGGGCCTGTCCGTCTGTCCGTCTGTCCTCTAACTAAAGAACCGTTAGAGCTAGGAGCTTGAAACTTTATACACATGATCAGTATGGAAAATAAGCGAACACGTGTTTTTTCTTTTTTCCGCAGGTCACATATTTCAAGAGTTATGCCCCTTTTTCGACTTAGCCTGTGGAACCTTGTGAACAAAATATCTCAAGAACCCCTGATGCTAGGATCATGAGGTTTTGCAGGATGAGAATGCCCAAGGTGTAGATGACCTGATTAACTTTTGAAACAAATTCGTGAATTTTTGACCGAGTTATGCCCCTTTTTCGACTTAGTGCATTGAGGCCTATGGTACAAAGGTACCCTTACATATAGTCAAGAACAATAAGAGCTAGGAACTTGAAACTTTATACCCATGATCAGTATGGAAAATAAGCAGACCAGTATTTTTTTATTTTTCCGTCGGCAATGTATTTCCAGAGTTATGCCTCTTTTTCGACTTAGCCTGTGGAACCTTGTGAACAAAATATCTCAAGAACCCCTAATGCTAGGATCTTGAGGTTTTGCAGGATGAGGATGCCCAAGGTGTAGATGACCTGATTAACTTTTGAAACAAATTCGTGAATTTTTGACCGAGTTACGCCCCTTTTTCGACTTAGTTCATTGTAAGCTTATGGAACCTTGTGAACAAAATATCTCAAGAACCCCTGATGCTAGGAGCATGTTTTTTTGCAGGAAGATACTGCCTGTGGTGTAGATGACCTGATTAACTTTTGAAACAAATTTGTGAATTTTTGATGGAGTTATTCCCTTTTTTTCAACTTAGTGCATTGAGGCCTATGGTACAAAGGTACCCTTACATATAGTCAAGAACAATAAGAGCTAGGAACTTGAAACTTTATACACATGATCAGTATGGAAAATAAGCAGACCCGTATTTTTTTTATTTTTCCGCCGGCAATGTATTTCCAGAGTTATGCCTCTTTTTCGACTTAGCCTGTGGAACCTTGTGAACAAAATATCTCAAGAACCCCTGATGCTAGGATCATGAGGCTTTGCAAGATGAGAATGCCCAAGGTGTAGATGACCTGATTAGCTTTTGAAACAGATTCGTGAATTTTTGACCGAGTTATGCCCCTTTTTCGATATAGTGCATTGTAAGCCAATGGAACTTTGTGAACAAAATATCTCAAGAACCCCTGAAGCTAGGAGCATGATTTTTCGCAGGAATATACTGCCTGTGGTGTAGATGACCTGATTAACTTTTGAAAAATAATCGTGAATTTTTGATCAAGTTATTCCCCTTGTTCGACTTAGTGCATTGAGGCCTATGGTACAAAGGTACCCTTACATATAGTCAAGAACAATAAGAGCTAGGAACTTGAAACTTTACACACATGATCAGTATGGAAAATAAGCAGACCCGTATTTTTTTATTTTTCCGCCGGCAATGTATTTCCAGAGTTATACCCCTTTTTCGACTTAGCCTGTGGAACCTTGTAAAAAAAATATCTCAAGAACCCCTGATGCTAGGATCATGAGGCTTTTCAAGATGAGAATGCCCAAGGTGTAGATGACCTGTTTAACTTTTGAAACAAATTCGTGAATTTTTGACCGAGTTATGCCCCTTTTTCGACTAGTGCATTGTAAGCCTATGGAACCTTGTGAACAAAATATCTCAAGAACCCCTGATGCTAGGAGCATGATTTTTTGCAGGACGATACTACCTGTGGTGTAGATGACCTGATTACCTTTTGAAAAAAAATCGTGAATTTTTGATCGAGTTATTCCCCTTTTTTGACTTAGTGCATTGAAGCCTATGGTACAAAGGTACCCTTACATATAGTCAAGAACAATAAGAGCTAGGAACTTGAAACTTTATACACATGATCAGTATGGAAAATAAGCAGACCCGTATTTTTTATGCCCCAAATTTCGGAGAAATTGTGGGGGCATATTGTTTTGGGCCTGTCCGTCTGTCCGTCCGTCCGTCTGTCCGTCTGTCCTCTATCTCAAGAACCGTAAGAGCTAGGAGCTTGAAACTTTATACACAAGATCAGTATGAAAAATAAGCGAATATGTGTTTTTTCTTTTTCCGCTGGTCACATATTTCAAGAGTTATGCCCCTTTTTCGACTTAGCCTGTAGAACTTTGTGAACAAAATATCTCAAGAACTCCTGATGCTAGGATCATGAGGTTTTGCAGGATGAGAATGCCCAAGGTGTAGATGACCTGATTAACTTTTGAAACAATTCGCGAATTTTTGACCGAGTTATGCCCCTTTTTCGACTTAGTGCATTGTAAGCCTATGGAACCTTGTGAACAAAATATCTCCAGAACCCCTGAAGCTAGGAGCATGATTTTTTGCAGGAAGATACTGCCTGTGGTGTAGATGACCTGATTAACTTTTGGAAAAAATTCGTGAATTTTTGATCGAGTTATTCCCCTTTTTTTATTTTTCCGCCGGCAATGTATTTCCAGAGTTATGCCCCTTTTTCGACTTAGCCTGTGGAACCTTGTGAACAAAATATCTCAAGAACCCCTGATGCTAGGATCATGAGGCTTTGCAAGATGAGAATGCCCAAGGTGTAGATGACCTGATTAACTTTTGAAACAAATTCATGAATTTTTGGCCGAGTTATGCCCCTTTTTCGACTTAGTGCATTATTTGCCTATGGAAGCTTGTGAACAAAATATCTCAAGAACCCCTGATGCTAGGATCATGAGGCTTTACAAGATGAGAATGCCCAAGGTGTAGATGACCTGATTAACTTTTGAAACAAATTCGTGAATTTTTGACCGAGTTATGCCCCTTTTTCGACTTAGTGCATTGTAAGCCTATGGAACCTTGTGAACAAAATATCTCCAGAACCCCTAAAGTTAGGAGCATGATTTTTTGCAGGAAGATACTGCCTCTGGTGTAGATGACCTGATTAACTTTTGGAAAAAACTCATGAATTTTTGATCGAGTTATTCCCCTTTTTCGACTTAGTGCATTGAGGCCTATGGTACAAAGGTACCCTTACATATAGTCAAGAACAATAAGAGCCAGGAACTTGAAACTTTATACACATGATCAGTATGGAAAATAAGCAGACCAGTATTTTTTTTTTCCGCCGGCAGTGTATTTCCAGAGTTATGCCCCTTTTTCGACTTAGCCTGTGGAACCTTGTGAACAAAATATCTCAAGAACCCTTGATCCAAGGATCATGAGGCTTTGCAAGATGAGAATGCCCAAGGTGTAGATGACCTGATTAATTTTTTAAACAAATTCGTGAATTTTTGACCGAGTTATGCCCCTTTTTCGACTTAGTGCATTGTAAGCCTATGGAACCTTGTGAACAAAATATCTCAAGAACCCCTGAAGCTAGGAGCATGATTATTTGCAGGAAGATACAGCCTGTGGTGTAGATGACCTGATTAACTTTTGAAAAAAATTCGTGAATTTTTGATCGAGTTATTCCCCTTTTTCGACTTAGTGCATTGAGGCCTATGGTTCAAAGGTACCGTTACATATAGTCAAGAACAATAAGAGCTAGGAACTTGAAACTTTATACACATGATCAGTATGGAAAATAAGCAGACCCGTATTTTTTTATTTTCCCGCCGGCAGTGTATTTCCAGAGTTATGCCCCTTTTTCGACTTAGCCTATGGAACCTTGTGAACAAAATATCCCAAGAACCCCTGATGCTAGGAGCATGATTTTATGCAGGAAGATACTGCCTGTGGTGTAGATGACCTGATTAACTTTTGAAAATAATTTGTAAATTTTGGATTGAGTTATGCCCCTCTTTCAACTTAGTGCATTATTTGACTATGGAAGCTTGTGAACAAAATATCTGGAGAACCCCTGATGCTAGGATCATGAGGTTTTTGCAGGATGACAATGCCCAAGGTGTAGATGACCTGATTAACTTTTGAAACAAATTCGTGAATTTTTGACAAAGTTATGCCCCTTTTTCGACTTTGTGCATTGTAAGCCTATGGAACCTTGTGAGCAAAATATCTCAAGAACCCCTGATGTTAGGAGCATGATTTTTTGCAGGAAGATACTGCCTGTGGTATAGATGACCTGATTAACTTTTGATTGAGTTATGCCCCTTTTTCTACTTAATGCATTGTAAGCCTATGGAACCTTGTGAACAAAATATCTCAAGAACACATGATGCTAGGAGCATGATTTTATGCAGGAAGATACTGCCTGTGGTGTAGATGACCTGATTAACTTTTGAAAATAATTTGTAAATTTTGGATTGAGTTATGCCCCTTTTTCAACTTAGTGCATTATTTGCCTATGGAAGCTTGTGAACAAAATATCTGGAGAACCCCTGATGCTAGGATCATGATTTTTGCAGTTTGATATTGCCCAAGGTGTAGATGACCTGATTAACTTTCGAAAACAATTCGTAAATTTTTGACTGAGTTAAGCCGCTTTTTCGACTTAGTGCATTGTAAGCCTATGGTACAAAGGTACAAGCATTATTGGATGAACCTTCTCTAGAGACAAGCTTATGGTTGGGGGCATAGTATTTCATAAACACATTTCTAGTTATATTTTGGCTTCTGTTTTGCAGCTTAAGATTGCAATTTCAATTTCTGTGTGGGAATGGAATTGTGCGTATACCAGACGAGACACATGTTCATATATTACAGTAACACTTAACCCATTTATGCATAGCGAACTCTTCTGTTCTGATATATTGAATGAGTCCATTAGTCATTAAACGGAGGTTAAAATTATTTTCATTATTTTTACTTCCTACTTCCTTCTTAGGAGCAAAACCTATATATCGTATGCAAATAATGTATACCCTGATCAGACACCGCTTTTTGAGGCGTCCGATCTAGATCTGTTCTGTTCTGGCGATGCCGTGTTAACGGGACGCTAGGTATAAATGAGTTAAAGACATACCTTTGATGGATGTTTCACCATATGTTTGCCACAATGTTTCTCCGCTGTAGGGACGGCATCATCTAACTTGGGTCTCTCCATTATATTCGGTATCATTTCGAAACTTATTAATGCTGTCAGTGACCTGAAAGTGTTTGTTCTTCCTGGATATAAGTTTGCAATAGGGGAGTCACATAGGCTTTCCGGTAAAGTCTCATCTCCGTTACACAGCTCACAGTATCTGTTGGAATATCTTAAAATTCCTCGATAATTCGCCACAGGTGCGTAATATCGGGAACATGCCTCCTCAAGTTTAGCGTCATATGTCGACCACAATCCAGACACATTGCAACTGCTTATTAAAGTGTTTGAACAAACATGTTTCTCTAATTGTTTTAGTTCAATTTCAGGGGGTGGGAAAAACTCTAGCTTGCATTCGTTTCCATTTAAAGCGCGTAGGTATAAGTCGTTGGAGAATTCAGTAGTTTCACAACTTATTGTCAGATCCCAGCGCGTATACGCATTTATCCCGCTACACTCAGCACAATGCTCGTTGAAGAAGATAAGCTCCGTAGAAGGGTCATAAACAGGATAAAGTGATCCCCATGGGTACGTGTCCACAGCTTTACAATCTGTCAAATTTCTAGAATTCAAACATGTGTCGACCATGAAGAACTCAATAGCATCATCATCGTGTAAATGAGTCATTTCTACATGAGTTGCATGACAGGTCGAGCCTTTTCCCGTACTGTTATTAATGCAACAGTTTCCGATTGTCGTACAAATGGGGTCACATGAACAAGGAAGGCAACATGAGGTTTTCCGCTGCGTCTGTGTATCCATCCCTTTCTGATCACAAATACTGGCATATGGGCATTGCTGCATAAGGTGATTTAAACCATAATTTACACGTTCCAGGGTAGGAATGATATGTTTCCTCTCACCTTGACTGACGGAGTTACCGGTATTAACTGTCGATGATGTTTTTTCGGACGTTGTCGTATTTCGCGGCAGTTGTTTCGCTGTCCAGTTTAATGTACCATTTGCTGCTCTAACCATAGATGGAATGTTGAAATTAGTTGCAACGCAAATTATAAATATGATAGCTATCATTGTCCATCGCATCTACAAACAAAAGAATACATCGATATATAATATATTTTTGATTCAGTATACTTTAGCTGGTTAATAGCATAGGTAAATTACTTTTGTTCAGCTACTGTAAAACACGTATATATAGCTGGCGCAAATTGACCTGTCTCTTTGACCCCTAATTTAAATATATTAGTAGGTTCAGTCGATTTCACATAGAGGAATGCATGAATTATAAAACAATCTTAAGGCCACCCTTTAAAAATGTGTTTGTTGTGCTCCAATGCAGACTAGGCTGAATCGGTTGACGTTGGAAGAAAGATTTTTTACAGGTGCCACAAAGTACTGGTTGTGACTAAAATGCATTTGCAATAGTTCAGATCCGAATCAAAGTATTCCTTAAGAGCAGTCTGGTCAGGGTCACTGTTTGCCATCTTACACTGACAGTCTTAACTCCATTCAGCAGTAACCCAAGTTAAATGTGACAATCATTATGATTCAATATTACTACGAAAAATAAAAAAAAAAACTTTCTGAGAGCGAAGGCCCAAATGCCAAATCTAGGATAGGATGGAATGCAGCGAACAAAACTTTTATCATGGCCTTACACATAAGCAGTCTTCTCATGAGTCACGAGCATTTCCACCAGAAAACGAATAACTTCATGCATTTGTGAATAGTTTACCAAATATACTTGCATAAACCTACAAATGTGTTATAAGGTTTTTGTTCACAACTGCATGGGTCTGGTACAAAGTTTATCTTTCCTCAATAGGACTTTTGATTCGGAGCCGACGATGTTATGTATTCCAGAAGACATCATTCGTTTAAATCGCAAATAGAAGCAACTGCAAAAGCATACGCCTCACAGAGGGTTCAAAGCCTCGAGGGATAGGTGGATGACGCGATTTTAAGTCCTCTTAAACAAAATTTCAGTCATATCAGGACGATGGATGGGTGATGCTGAAAGGCTGTATGCAATGGAATCCCATTTACGATTGAACACGGGACAGCTAGATCAGCAGGCCAGCTACCGGGGCTCCTGGAGAGGATGGCGGGTGGAAGGGGGAGTGGGGTTGCATTCTACATCTTAACAACAGGTCACCCAAAGTGAGAATATAATGTAAAAGACGCTACATAAATCATAAATATGTACGGTGATTGTAAGTACATCCCTCTGAGTATCTGGATATTAGTTCAACTTCTTCATGATTCATGATACGGTAAACAATGTAATGGTTGAAAAAGTAAGCATCTTCTCATCTTATTCTACATCTGAATTACAGCATATTGTCTCAGCCTAGTGCATGAGTTCGTCCTAGCAATGTTTCCATACAAGTGAGCTGAAAAATGAAAGCATGATCTCTCTCTCTTTCTCTCTCTAACCAAATCTTATAAAAATCCATTGAGCACGTTCTGAAATCAAACAGTCAGAAGAGTATCAAAGTTTAGGCGACTTTCCATACATATACAGCATAGTTACGCGTTACGCGCCTAAACTTCTTGGCACTTGCGTTACGAGTTGCAATTGACACCTACACAGCATGCGCTGAAAAAAAATCAAAAACCAAAAATAAAAGGGTAAAAAAGTATACGCTCCAGGGCAGTGAAAACCGGCTTTACACAGCAACACGGTCTGTAAATATCTAAGGCTCTTTCCTGTGGGTTGTATTTTTTGAAGATTTCGGCGCCGAAGCTGTCGTTATAAAGCATGGCAAATTCAGTCGCGGATAAGGAGTTCCGAGCGGAAGCCGCCTAAAATGCGCTCCACGAAAATCCGGCTTCAGGATATGGTAGTCATTCAATCGCGTAAATATGTGTAGGTGTGGTTCTTCTAAAGAGCCTTGTCTCCTACTTCGCAATGAATTGTGCTGTTTTGCATATTCATGCATAAAGGTCAGAAAGACAGGTCAATTTGCGCCAGCTATACTGGTGTTTACGGCAAGCAGCGCAAAATATAAGTCCGCCAATATGTACATACGCACAACATAAGAGAGGTTCCGATAGAAAGGAGTAATTGATGAACATTAAAGATATTCTCTAAATCGTTAAACTGAACTTTACGTCGTGGCATTCTCGTATCCAGAAAATACGGTCATTTCATTTTGTTTCCCAAAGGTATTGAAAGTCCAGGTAAACTTTACAGACTGTGCTTTCAGTCAAGTCATATAGCATACGTCCATCTTCGCTGTTTGTTGTTGAATGAAATTTTGGACCAATATTTATCATGATGTTAAATATCATTAAAATTGATTAAAATGTATAGAACCTATGATATCTTAAAAATCTTACCTAAAACTTTAACATAAAATTTCTAAGTCCGTGACCTTGACCTACGGGTCATGACCAGGAGTGGAGATGACGCTGAATAAAATTTTGGACCAATATCTATCATCATACCAAATATAATTGAAATCAATCAAAGAGTTTAGAAACTGAGAGATTTTAAAAACTTTAACGTAAAACTTAAACATAAAATTTTAAGTCTTAGAAATTAAAGTTAGATTTTCTCCGGCTTTTGTCACAAGATATTTTCAGGGTCACTGATGAGGTTTGAATGTCCGAAACTTCGAAGTATGGCCCATTTGGCTTCTTTTGAATGTGCTTTTTGCTCTTAAGGGAGTCTTTAAGATTTTAATTAGAGCTTCTAAGTGGTTAACCAGTACTAAGTGCAAATACTTTCGCCGTTAACTAATAGCTGCCCTTCTTTAATCACGGAAGGAGAAACGCAAGTTAGCGGCCGGACTAGGTTGAACCGGGACCTCTGGCTCTTGAGTCAGACACAACTTTAGAGGGAATCTCTTGTTAGACAGCCCAGTCTGCTCTTTAAGGTGGCATAATATGATGTTGTTTATTGTTAGTATTATTATTTTGGCAACCGATTTCAGCATGACAAATGTTGCAATGTGTTCCACTGGATCAATTGTAAAGACTTGTCGTTATTTTGGATGAATATTTTTAATTCACCCCTTTTGGGCCCCTATAGACTCCATACCTAGCAATGTACAGTTCCCCATTGCCATGTTTTCTATCAATATATATAGCAAGCTCATATTTTTATCTTTTTATTACAGATTTAAAAGTAACCAGTGTTGTCTTTTATTGATTCGTGGAGAAAATGAGTGATATGTGGTAATTTGGACTATTTCGGCCCCTTTTGGAGCTCCTTAAATTCATATACATATAGCTCTTAGCCCCCTGGTTGCAAGTTTACTGGTGGCATAATATAAGACTGTTGTTTGTTGCATCCCCATCGGGAACGTCGTTACGAGAACTGAAACAGAAAATAACAGAGCAAACGATTTCAGCATGACAAATGCTGTATTTTGTTTCATTGTGAAGATTGCTTGTTATTGGAATTTACCCCTTTTAGATCCTTATAGACTCCATACCTAGAAATGTAAGGTCCCCATTTCCATGTTTTCTATCATTATATGTCAAGCTTATTTTTCATAACAAATTTAAAAGTGACTACTGCTGTTTTTGTTGATTCGTGGAGAGAATAAGTGATATGTGGTAATTTTGACTTTTTTTTTTCGTCCCTGTTCCGGCCCTTTAGATAACTATAAATAGGCCTCCCAATCCTCGATACCAAATAGCGTACAGCATAAGGACCTGTTATACTTTCTGCAATACTTGTTGTTATAGTAGAGTGTTTGCAGGGTCAGATACTGTTTTTACTTTTTCTGCTTGGAGAATTGCTTGTTCCCAAGGTTGCGGTATGAAGTCGGCTTTGCCCAACTCTTTTTTTTTTACTTAAAATGGAAAACCTCCTCTTACATTTTAAAGTATGGAAATCTGTCACAGAATTGTTTTTTAAATCTGATGTTTAAAATGTCTAAAAACTTTGTTTTTTGTGTGTGCGTGATCATTTCATTTGTTACCCCACTTACCACTGATGAACCGTAGGGATACCGAAGGCATTCGAAAAAAGTTTTTCTTTTTAATGTTTCGTGCGAATTTAATCAGTCCTTACTTTTAAATTTAAGGAGTTTGTGAAAAGACCTACTCTAATCTACGATATATACAAGTGCAAAAAAGTAAAAAATGGAGAAAAAAAGGTGTTTATGCACTTTTTTCTGCAAAAACAGTTAAGCGTGGTTACCATGGCAACGAGATTTCAAATAAACAAACGAAGTGCCTTGTTTTCTATTTGTTTTTGTGTGACTACACAGAAAGTGAGAAAGTTTGATGAACTTCCGACCTTGCGTTTCACGAAAAGTCTGGCGCTTACAGAGAATTGATATTAAGTGTTTTACAGTTTGAATTCCATGACATGAAAATTTGGAACTCCTTTCGTTGTATATGAGCCGCAGCACGAGAAAACAAAAAATGTGGTTGTGCGCCCAGCGTAGACTCAGATCAGCCTAGGCATTCACCCAGTCTGACAGAGTCTTGGCTTTGCGCTTAAAGGGTAGCTAAGGCTCAAAGCTACCCCCATGCGGACAGCGGAGACTCTGATCAGCCGTGACTGGGCGGATGCCTAGGCTGATCTGAGTCTGTGCTTGGCGCACAACCACATTGTTGTTTTTCTTGTGTCGCGGCTCATATAGTGTACTTACGTATCCTGTAACCGCCAATTTCACCGAGTTCGGTCCATCGAATTACCCCCAAACCACCCAAAACCACCCCCAGAACACCCCAAAGCGCCCATAAAAACACCCCAAACCACCAAAACCAGATCACTCCAAACCAAATTTGGTATTTTGCAGGAACTCACACTGCTTTAGAAATCATTTGTTCATGCTAAAAATATTTATAATTAATGTTTATTGATTTACATTTGCAGCATTAGGGAAGAATTGTCATTACCAACATGTAGGCTATATTTGTGTATATGTGCTTCCATAAATCTGAATGGGATATACCATGCATATACTTACACGTGCATGTAAACATGCATGTGCTGTCAATCATATATGCAGACATGCAAGCATATTTAGTGTCTACATTTGTACATACGTACAAACTGCGTACATACATATGACATATTATCAGCACATACCGTTTGAAAATCGTTTTTTTCTGCATAAAAAGATAATTACACTTATTTTTTATTTTACAATTTTGAAATCGTTAAAAGTATAAACAAAACGTTGAGAAGCTATTTTAACATGAAACAGAATTAAAAAAAAGTGGTTTGGGTGGTTTTCAGGCGGTTCGGGGTGGTTTGGGTGGTGGTTTAGGGTAATTCGATGGACCCGACCGAGTTGGATTTACTTGTTTGTAAGGAATTAAATTTAATTTATGGAAGTGCTTGTCACTGCACAATGTTCTAAATTATCCCTCACTTTTTTATTTTGTTTTTCCTTTGGTTTGGGATCCAGAAATAAATCTGCTAGTTGTACATGTAAGCAGCAAACTTGTGACCCATCTTAGAACAGTTTTGCTTTACAATACTCTACTGCATCCAACAGTTGCAGATGGACTGGGAAACATTGTAGGCCCTGATCAGACTCTTCCTCTTGGTCTGCACAGTTTGCTCGACCTAATTGTCCCAATACATAAAACTTTTTAAAACATTATTTTCAAAACCGAGCCTGATGGGCAGCTCAAGCAAATAGTACCTTGACGCAGCTCAAGCAAATAGTACCGTCACGGTACTATTTGCTTGAGCTGCCCATCAGTAACGGTACTATTTGCTTGAGCTGTACCTTGACGCAGCTCAAGCAAATAGTACCGTCACGGTACTATTTGCTTGAGCTGCCCATCAGTAACGGTACTATTTGCTTGAGCTGTCCATCAGTAACGGTATTATTTGCTTGAGCTGTCCATCAGTAACGGTACTATTTGCTTGAGCTGCCCATCAGTAACGGTACTATTTGCTTGAGCTGTCCATCAGTAACGGTATTATTTGCTTGAGCTGTCCATCAGTAACGGTACTATTTGCTTGGACTTTCCACCAGTAACGGTACTATTTGCTGGAGCTGTCCATCAGTAACGGTACTATTTGCTTGAGTCGCCCATCAGTAACGGTACCATTTGCTTGAGCTGCCCATCAGTAATGACACTATTTGCTTTAGCTGTACATCAGTAACGGTACTATTTGCTTGAGCTGTCCATCTGTAACGGTACTATTTGTTTGAGCTGTCCATCAATAACGGTATTATTTGCTTGAGCTGCCCATCAGTAACGGTACTATTTGCTTGAGCTGTCCATCAGTAATGGTACTTTTTGCTTGAGCTGTCCATCAGTAACGGTACTATTTGCTTGAGCTGCCCATCAGTAACGGTACTATTAGCTTGAGTTGCCCATCAGCAACGGTACTTTTTGCTTGAGCTGTCTGTCAGTAACAGTACTATTTGCTTGAGCTGTCCATCAGTTATGGTACTATTTGCTTGAGGTGTCCATCAGTAACGGTACTGTTTGCTTGAGCTGTCCATCAGTAACGGTACTATTAGCTTGAGCTGCCCATCAGTAACGGTACTGTTTGCTTGAGCTGCCCATCGGACTACGTTTTGATAATATTTTTGAAAAAAAAAAACTAGAACTGTCAGAAAATCTGACTATACCCCGACTGTAGTGCTTCCAAATGTATATGGCCTGTATCGAGAAAACAAAACATGAAAGAAAACAAATCTAACATGTATGAGCAGTCTATGCCGAACAGTCTTTGAAATGTGTCATAAGTGATTGACAAGTCATTTACCAAATATGATCCTGCACAGTTGCTGAGAAATCTTTCATAAAAAAATAACAGCACTGAATGTATGGAGAGATAGAAAAGTGAATATAGGACAGAATAAGCAGGAAAAGGCCGGTTCTCTATCCCATGATATATCTTGTCACTGACAACCTGTATACCAAATATCAACTTTCTACCTTATACTGCTGCGGAAATATCTTTGACAAAGTTTGGAGAGAAAGAAAAAGGAACAAAGACAGGGAAAAACAAAGAGAAGGAGTCCCATTCTGACACCCATTATATAACTTGTTGTTGTCAACCTGTATAGCAAATTGAACTTTCTATCTTATAATACTGCTGAGATACCTTTGACAAAAAAGCGTGTAGAGAGAGAAAGAATAACAAATACATGGAAAAACAAAAAGGAGAAGGCCCATTCTCAATCCCACAATACAACACGTCATTGTCAACTTATAAATATAAACCTTCCATCTTGAACAGTTGCTGAGAAATCTTTTACGAAAAATTACAGTAATGAATGCAAGGAGAGAAAGAAAAGTGCACAACTAGAGGAAGAACAAACAGGAGAAGTCCGATTCTCCATCCCACAATACAAGTTGTAGTTGCTAATCTGTATACCAAATATTAACTTTCTATCTTATACAGTTGCGGAGATATCTTTGATGAAAATAAGTGGAGGGAAAGAAAAGTGAACAAATACAGGGAAGAACAAGCAGGAGAAAGCCCGTTCTAATTCCCACAATACAATAAGTCATTGTGAACTCATATAACAAATATAAACCTTCCAACTTGAACAGTTGCTGAGAAATCTTTAACGAAAAATTACAGTACTGAATGCCTGGAGAGAAAGAAAAGTGAATAAATACAGGGAAGAACAAATAGGAGAAGACCGGTTCTCTATCCCACGATACAACTTGTTATAGTTAACCTGTATACCAAATATTAACTTTCTATCTTATACCGTTGCGGAGATATCTTTAACGAAAATAAATGGAGAGAAAGAAAAGTGAATAAATACAGAACAAGCAGGAGAGGGCCCATTCTCAATTCCACGATACAACTTGTCATTGTCATCACGTATACCAAGTATAAAGTTTCTATCTTATACGGTTCTTGAGATATCTTTGACGAAAAAGTGTTACGGAATTACGGAAGGACGGACGGAACTACGGACAGAAAAAAACATGTAAACCCCCTACTTTTTCAAATCATGGGTATAATAAAGGGAAGAATAAGCAGGAGAATGCTGGTTTGCAATCCCACGATACAACACACCATCATCAACCTGTATGGCAAAATGACCATTCTAGCTTGAATGGTTGTGGAGAAATCTTTGACGAAAAAGTTCATTGTTCAAAGTATGGAAATAAAGAAAAATGGACAAATATAGGGAAGAATAAGCGGGAGACGGCTGGTTGTCAATCCCACGATACAACACACCGTCATCAACCAGTATGCCAAATATGACCATTCCAGCTTGTATGGTTGTGGAGAAATCTAAGGACGGAAGGACGGACGGAGGGACGGAAGGACAGACGGACGGACAGATGAAAACCACTTTTTCAAAGCGGGGGTATAAAAAAGTCTAGTCAGTCTGCAGTAAACATAGGCTATAACCCCACATCAGAATTGCATACTAAAACTGGTAAAATATAGAAAAGTAAGATAATTCTATAATTCCAAACACCCTATGTCCACTACGCTACGTTAACCTTTAACACCATTACAAGGGTCTTTGATAATATTGTAGGTACTTGAGAATGTCGGTCTAATCCGGGCTAAAATAGTTTGCATGAAATACTGAGAATCTCTTATGAAGTTTGAAATGGAATGTATTAACGGATTACAATGTAGTCTAGAGATAGAACCGGCCTTTACCGCTTTTATATCAAGCCACAGCCTTTGCCGAGAAGCCGGGCCGCGTAGCGCAGTCAGTAGGGCACCTGACTAATAAGTCAGAGGTCCTGGGTTCGAAACCCGGTCTGGCCACATACTTTCGTTTCTTCAAGAAGGGCAGTTGTCAATTATCGGCGAAAGTATGTGCACTTAGTACTGGTTAACCGCTTAGGAGGTCTAAGCCTGCCCAGGAAAAGTGTGGTTAGGTTAACTGACCGTCCCGACATGACCATAGCTGTTTACCGTGGACGTAAAGCAATAAATAAATAAATCGTTACCGAGAAATATGAAAGTATCCTTACCTTGTGCGAAGCGTCAGTGTAGCCGCCTGTGATCTACTCTAGTAGAGAAAACTCAGAACAAGCGGTTATATAGTGAGGTCGCAGCTATAAGGTGTCTGTAAAAATGCCTTATCGACCGACCAGTTATCTAACAGGGTAAGTTTTGAGATCCAGATAAAAGTCACTAGACGGCGTCACGAGGGTTGCCAAGTGATGCCTAGGCAGTGATCCGGTGATTGGTTTCGTTTATTTTCATCATTCTTATTTTAAAAGAATAACTATTTGTCTCATGCAAAAGTGTAGACCCTGATCAGATGCCGCTTTTTTGACTCATTTATGGGACGCTAAGCTTTAATGGATTATAAGTATCTATTATGGGTGTGAGGTGTGGATAGGAAAATCCGTCACGAGGGCCACTGTTCGGCATCACGAGGCTTGCCGAGTGATGCCGAACAGTGATCCCGAGTGACGGATTTTTCTATCCACACCGCACACCCATGAAAGATACTTTTTCTTGCACACCACGTTTTGTTTAACTTCAGAACTTCTTTAAATGCGTAATTCTAGTGTTTGAGAGGTTTCAGTTTGATTTTGAAAGAAGGCCCCGCTTTCGACGACCGCCATTCGGCTCTCTACGTCAACGACTGGCGTGCATAAACTGAGTTCATTATTGCCGCCAGGCCAGGAAAAGTGTGGTTAGGTTAACTGACCGTCCCGACATGACCATAGCTGTTTACCGTGGACGTAAAGCAATAAATAAATAAATCTTTACCGAGAAATATGAAAGTATCCTTACCTTGTGCGAAGCGCCAGTGTAGCCGCCTGTGATCTACTCTAGTAGAGAAAACTCAGAACAAGCGGTTATATAGTGAGGTCGCAGCTATAAGGTGTCTGTAAAAATGCCTTATCGACCGACCAGTTATCTAACAGGGTAAGTTTTGAGATCCAGATAAAAGTCACTAGACGGCGTCACGAGGGTTGCCAAGTGATGCCTAGGCAGTGATCCGGTGATTGGTTTCGTTTATTTTCATCATTCTTATTTTAAAAGAATAACTATTTGTCTCATGCAAAAGTGTAGACCCTGATCAGATGCCGCTTTTTTGACTCATTTATGGGACGCTAAGCTTTAATGGATTATAAGTATCTATTATGGGTGTGAGGTGTGGATAGGAAAATCCGTCACGAGGGCCACTGTTCGGCATCACGAGGCTTGCCGAGTGATGCCGAACAGTGATCCCGAGTGACGGATTTTTCTATCCACACCGCACACCCATGAAAGATACTTTTTCTTGCACACCACGTTTTGTTTAACTTCAGAACTTCTTTAAATGCGTAATTCTAGTGTTTGAGAGGTTTCAGTTTGATTTTGAAAGAAGGCGCCGCTTTCGACGACCGCCATTCGGCTCTCTACGTCAACGACTGGCGTGCATAAGCTGAGTTCATTATTGCCGTCTTCGTGACTCATCAGCTTAAATGCCAACGTCACTTGACGACGCAAGTACGTGTACGTGAGCTCCTATACAACCAATGCATTGACTGCTCGTGATTTATTTCCGGTCCTGGGTAATTACACCTGGGTAAGATAAGTTTTCTATCCCAGGTGAAAAGAATGGCATTTTCTATCCGGTGTGCAAGAATAATCAGTCTTAAAAAATGCTGCTACAAGATCTAGACCCGTCTTGTAAGATTGTTGGGGATTGGTTTGAAAGGGGCAACTCTCTGTCTTCTAACCGAAGAAAGACGGTAAATATCAGTATACTTTAAACTCACAAATGCAGTCAACACTCTGTATTTCCAAGTCGAAGTTCATTCCGAACTACTGATATCCCACAGGGAATTTTCTGGTCACAGAAAATTTACCTTGAGATATCAGTACTTTGCGAAAACAGAAGTCAAAATGTGAATAGTTATCGAAAGATGACAGTAATACTTTATCCACAAACTCCCAAACTACAGACATCCTAAAGGAAATTTTCCGGTCAAAGAAAATTTACTTTCAGATATCAATACTTTGAGAAAACAGGAGTCAAAATGTGAATAAAAATTGGAAGCGTGTTCAAACTTTTTTTTATACAAGATGATCCTTTGAGATATCAGTGGTCGAGTTATCGAAAGATGACAGTAATACTTTATACATAAATAAATCGACACAGTTTAATTCATTTAATTAAAGTCAAATCTCTGTATTTCAGATTCGAAGTTCATCCCAAACTACAGACATACTAAAGGAAATTTTCCGGTCACAGAAAAATTACTTTAAGATATCAGTACTTTGAGAAAACAGGAGTTGAAATGTGAATAAAAATTGGAAGCGTGCCCAAACATTTTTCTATGCAAGATGATACTTTGAGATATCAGTTTTCGAGATATAGAGAGTTGGCTGTAAGACTCTATATACAAATAAATCGACACTTTTCAATTTATTTGATTGCAACGCGTCTTCCTATTCGATTCTTTGGATCACGTAGCCATTTCGAAATTGGGTCTACTCTTAAAAGAAATTAAAACAAAAAAATAAGGGAAGAAATACTTTCATTCAAATATTGAACTCACGTCCGCATGGAGGCAGCTTAGACCCAAAGCTATACCTTTAGCGCTTAACGAAGAGTCCGGTCAGACTAGGCAGATGGCGCATAACCACTTTGTTAGTTTTCTGGTGTCGCGGCTCAGTTATGCTTTCCGGGTTTGAATTGCTTATTTGACGGATATAACACAATAATTTGATACTGCCAAAAAGTAATAACGCGGATGTTTCTCTTTTGTGAAAGAAAGTGTTGTTTAATTTAAAGCTGAGAAAAAATTAATTCTATAATGCTTGACAAATTCTGTATTAAGCCATAGAGGTGCCTTACTTCTCAATAACTTGAAAATGTGTTTTTATCAACATTTCGATATTCTCTTATATGTGCTAAAAAAAATTTCCCTTTTTTCCCCATTTGGTGTTTTTTATTGTATTACGTGTTTGTCTTTTGTGAAAGAAAGTGTTGTCTAATTTAAAACTGAGAAATTAATTCTATAATTCTTGACAAATATTCTGTATTAAGCCATAGAGGTGTCTTACTTCTCAATAACTTGAAAATGTGTTTTAACAACACTTCGATACTCTGTCATATGTGTTAAATTTTTAACTTTTCCCCTTTTTGTAATTTTTATGGTATTACACGTTTGTATCGTCTCACTTTTCAACACTATCAGAGAGGTTTCTTTATCATTTCCGTTTAGATTTAGTGGTGGCATTTTTTTCTACAGCGTCATAATTGGAGCACCGTTTTTCAAAGGTCGTCGAAGTTGCTTCAGTACGTCCTGCTAAGACGGTTCTAATGCAGGCTCACAACATATGTTTTTGTTGAGAAATAAGGAAATTATCTCAGAATTATCCTCAAAGCCCCACCTTATCTGGAGCTCTGGTGCTTGAATGTTTAGATGGAAATATAATCCAAAAATATATCGGATGTTGCAATTGCTTATGAAAGATACACTGTAAAAAATCACCGTAGATTTTACGGTAGAATAATTGGCAACCAGCTCTAGTCCATTTTCCGTTATTTTTACAGGCGCCAATAAACATACGCAGGAATCATCATGAAGGGTAGGTTAAAACAGCACAGGTATTATTTTAGTCATATAGCTCCTCAACACTATTAAGGTATTTTGGGAGTGGCCAGTTAATAGAACCGTTCTATATCGTGACTTCCTCAAATGTTCTACAGGCAAACGCCCGTAAAATAACGGTAAATGAACAGCCAGATGCCAGGTATTTTACTATAAAATCTACGGATTCTTTTACAGTGTAGCAGTTTCTTATATGAGCTGAAACCTATTTTAAATATGTGAAAGTGGGTGAACACACATAATGATGATAGTTATGAAACTACCGTTGTAGATGATGCTTATGATTAAGACGGCGATCATGAAACCATTGCTTCAGAAAATAAAATCATGGTGTTGACTGATGTTGACCATGTTATTTTAATACAATGTAGATGTATGTAGAATACTACTGCTACACTTTGCACCGATTGTACGTCAATGTCTAACGCATTTTGATACTTTACCATAGTGCGTTGCGATTAACCCATTTATGCTTAGAGTTAAAAGGGGCGTAGGCAAAAAGTGCAGACCCAGATCTGACGCCACAAAACACAGCGTCTGAACAGGATCTACATGTACACTGTTTGTAAAAGAGAAATGGGCACTTCTCCATAACGGAATATAAAAATGATAAAAATAGAAACTAAATAAGACATCCCTTAATGGCCTAGATGGAGTATAAAAGATATTAGAGATGTTACGGTGGTGATTAGTGGTAAATACAAAAATCTGCATGAAACCATAAAAAATTAACGTACCTCCCTGTAAGTTTGCTGACTTCTTTTTGTTGTTGTTGTTGTTCTCTGCAGTTTAGAATACAGAATAGAGGGACATGCTGTTAAAAAAGTGTTTTATATGGAAAAATCAAAGGGTAATTTTGTGCGCAGAAATCTAGAAAATTAACTTCATTCTTGAAAATTTACTTAGCTCTGAAGTTTCTTTAATGCATTAAAAAGAGCATCCTGGCAATTATTTGTTCCAACTCTTTCTCAAATTTGTAAGGTAGACCAGATGAAAACAGTCGCCGCTCTCAAATGTCTGACCATGTATGGTGCATGTACACTGCATGCATTAATTTTAAAATACAGGTAGAGCAGTTATACCTTTATCATACTCGCAGTATACCATAAAAATTCTATATATTAGGACAGTTAGGTCTAAGCAAATAGTGCAAATCCAGATCAGACAGGAGCAGTCTGATCAGGGTCTACACTATTTGCCATCCCATTTGCATTTTTGGGCACATTACTGCACTATAAAACCAATTTTAGGACAGTTATGAATAAGAGAATAAGATAATTCAAGGTTTGCAGTGAGGGTAGCACGGTAGTATTTGTTGTTGTAATGTCACAGTTGTTAAGCTGAATAGATGAATGATTTCTGGAGTACTGTCCTTTAACAGTATTCTAGTCATATCATGTCTGACTTACTTGGGAATGTGTGAAATAATCCAGATGCTAGAAAAGGTTACATGACTTCAGCTGGAATCGAACCCGCGACCTCTGTATCATGAGCCTAACCTCTCGACTACAAGGAGAGGCGGTAGCCTTGTGACTTGTGGTACATGTTACGTACTGGCCTACCAATCTGGAGTTCGCAGGTTGGATCCCCCGCTTCACCGGTTTTTCGAATGAGACATTCAACTGAGGTCCTCGTCTCCGTACGATCTTACAGTTAGTGGGACATTAAATCCGAGTTTCCTTACTCCTGAAACTAACAGTATGATGTAGGCATATGTCAGCATCATACATTGGAATAGCTGTGGAAGGTGGCTAAAATCGTGGGTTTACACGGCGACACATGCTGCATGATACATGTGCCATAGCAACTGTTTTCCATATTTTGTTTGTAAGTAGGTTTTGTGTAGACGATGAGACGGGTTGCATCCAACAGATTTATGACATGAAACTTATAGTTTAGGGGTGTTTAAACGGTGTCATATGTTGCATGACATGTCATCGTGTAAGTTCACCTTAAAAGTATTATAATGGGGAAACTGGACTATGGACTGGCTGGGTCTTGTTGAGCATAATCCAGTTACACATTAATTATCCACAGCTATTGCAGAGGATAGTGTCGGTCGTGGTGATTAATGTATTTTTTAAAAGAAATCAGAAGTGGGTTAGCAGAAGAGGATGTATGCCGATAGTTAAATGACAGAGTGAAACTGACCATAACTAAGGAAAATGCGGGGTGCAAGATGGTCGCTTGCGGGGATACTGAACAACAAACTTTTATATTAGAGCGGACCTTCCCTGTCAATTTATTTTGTCAAAAAAAAAAAAAAAAAAAACGACCGAAGCAGCTACAGAGGCGATATGATCACTGTAGGAAGACGTGACACACACACATACACGGACGATACGCCAGGCTTATTACTTTTAGACACTTTATTAAGTATAGCTAAAAGAAAACGTTTTTTTTTTTTTTTTTTTTTTTGTTACACGTACACATACAAGATATTGTTTTCTTAACCACTGTTAACTAAATTTCCAACTTGTACGTGTACGTGTAGCTACCAGTAGCCATACGCGTACAAGTACTAAATCTTAACCTCCCTAATATTTTGTGGCTTTTCTTACTGAGTCGTCAGGTAAATTCGGACAGCAGGTTAATTCGGACAACGGCATTGTTTTCTTTATATGTCAATTGTTTGGAATTAAATCAAAATTAACTGGGCAAACAGTGAAAATCCTGATGAGACGGCACATTATGAGCCGTCTCATCTGGATTTTCACTGTTGGCGATGGTGTGTCCGAATTTACCCGCTCTCTGAAGTTACCCAACTTGGCCCTGATGGACAAACACACGGTGCCAGGTATGTGTAACTATTGGTTACGTTCGGCTGAGCCATCTAGGGAACATCGTTCTGAGAATGGAAACAACAGTTCATCTCAGTAGTGCACCCGCGAAATCTGAAGAGGACACAGCTAAGCCGTGCTGGGGTGGGATAACGTCAGTAAGGTGGCGGCAAAGTTCTCTATGTTGTGGCCCTAAAAGAGGTTGTTCCGGTGGAAGAAGCAGATTGATGTGCCTGCCACTGCCAGGGTGTTTTTTTTTTTATCGGCGAAACAGAGGAAGAACGCAGTGCCCAAAAGTGCGGCCATGATTTCGTCCCGCTGAACCCCAGGGACCAATATCGTTACGAGATTTTGATAAACAACTCCTTATTCCAGTATTTCTCTGGAAATAAAGAGTTAACGTCTCCAGTAGGTCATGCAGCTCAATAACTGAACAGATTGCCGGCTGCCTCCAAGCGGGCACATGACGTCGAAATAACGTTAGACCGACGTCGATGTGACGTCATTACGTCGCATAGACGTCGATACGACGTCATGTGCCTGTTGTGTTGTGTGTGGGAATTCACCTGGGAAATGATTGACAGTCTTATCATTTCAGTGACTAATAGCCTTGAGTCTTGGGGTCAGACAAATAGTAACCTTATAATAGCTTACAGTCTGAAACAGGTAACTTAATCCCTTGCCGGATGGTTTAGGATCTAGGCCTTTAAATGACTAATGGATTCATCCAATATTGCCGGTTAGAAAAGTGCACTAGGCATCAATGGGTTAACGAATTTTAGTAACGATCACCAAAATTAGACTTCATGAATCAGATCATCCCATGTTCTTTTTTTGTTTTGTTTTTCAGTAATCTATCTGAAGCTATTATCAACACCTTAAGCTACTATTTGGTTTTAAACAGATACCTTTGTAAAAATCACAGTTTTTATTTACACGACTATCTACCGAGATGATGAGAAGGAACTTTATATTCAAAAATAACTTTTGCCTCATGCCGTGTACCGGCCAGTAGTAGTTATCGACACCCGGATGCAGTTATCAGTACCCATTAACATTTTTAAAATTGCTGATGATAAAAATAATGATGGTTTAATACTTCTTTTAGAACTATGCTATGATCATTTAGTGTAGATGATGATTGAGAATTTTGCTTTAAATTCAAACATAAATCCCAAGATTTTCTTAGCCAGAACATACGCTAACATATGAAAAAGTAGCTGTGAAAAAATCTTTTTTTTTTTTGTTCAATATTTCCCCTAGAAATATAAGACAAGAGGGCCATGAGGCCCAGAATCGCTCACCTGAGTATGGTGGCCATGTAGGTCTTGTGACCTAGACCATTTGAATAAATTTGTCGTTCCCTCAGCCCCTGGAGGCTGTGTATAAGATTTGGTTAACATTAGCCCAGTGGCTTTTGAGGAGATGTCAGAAATTGTCAAAATATAAGCGTCCGGGGTCAAAGAATGACCTTGGCCTTTTGTATCCGCAAATCTTCCACGTACTAATAAAGACGACTGTATATAGCGATTTTTCTGCCAAAATTTTCTAAGCGTGCCATGGAATCGTCTGTTCTAGCATTTTCCCATACTTGACCTTGCCTAAAAAAGATCAAGGTCAGCCCAAGGTCATTTTTGAACAATCTTGAAAATACTCAAGTACCTGATGCTATATACCAAGTTTCAAGGCAATCGATCATTTGGTTCTGGAGCAGTTTTGTGAAGGTTTTTGCCATATATGGGCATGACGGCCATGTTGGTCATTGTGACTAGGACCGTTTGAACAATGTTTTTGTTCCCCACGCCCCCCTAGAGGCTCTATATGAAATTTGGTTACAATTGGCCGATTGGCTTTTGAGGAGTCAAAGGTCGAATAATGACCTTGACCTCTTGTACGCAAGAGGTTTCGTGTACTCATTAATATGACTGTATATACCAATTTCCAGGCCAAAATCTTCAACAATTTCCCAGAAATCTTATGTTCTAGCACCTTCCCATGATCAAGCTACATAAAGCAAATTTGACTTTACGGTAAAAAAGGTCAAGGTCACACCAAGGTCATAATTTGAACAATCTCGGTAGTACTTGTGTACTCGATTCTACATACCAAGTTTCAAGGCCGTCGGCCTATTGGTTTTGGAGCTGAAGATTTTTAAAGGTTTTTATCATAATGGGCATGGCGGCCATTCTGGTCATGTGACTAGAACCGTTTGAACAAATTTTCGTTCCCCACGCCCCGTAGAGGCTCTATATGAAATATGGTTACAATTGGCCCAGTAGCTTTTGAGAAGATGAGTGAAATTGTCAAAATAAGCAGAGTAAAAGGTTGAAGAATGACCTTGACCTCTTGTACGCAAAACTTTTCATGTACTTATTAAGATGACTGTATATACCAATTTTCAGGCCAAAATCTTCAACAGTTTCCAAGAAACCTTATGTTTTAGCATTTTCCCATATAAAAGCTACAGAAAGCAAATTTGACCTTACCGTAAAAATGTCAAGGTCACACCAAGGTCATAATTTGAACAATCTTGGTAGTACTAGTGTACTCACTTCTACATACCAAGTTTCAAGGCCATCGGCTAATTGGTTCTGGACCTGAAGATTTTTAAAGGTTTTTACCATATATTGGCATGGCGGCCATGTTGGTCATGTGACTAGGACCGTTTGATCAAATATTGTTTTCCACGCCCCCTAGAGGCTCTATATGAAATTTGGTTACAATTGGCCCAGTAGGTTTTGAGGAGATGTGTGAAATTGTCCAAATATTAAAGACCCGGGTCAAAGGTCGACGAATGACCTTGACCTCTGTACACAATTTTCATGTACTCATTAAGATGAATGTATATACCAATTTTCAGGTCAAAATCTTCAACAGTTTCCAAGAAACCTTATGTTTTAGCATTTTCCCATATAAATGCTACAGAAAGCAAATTTGGCCTTACCGTAAAAAAGGTCAAGGTCACACTAAGGTCATAATTTGAAAAATCGTGGTAGTCCTTGCATACCCGATGCTACATACCAAGTTTCAAGGCCATCAGCCCATTGGTACTGGACAAGAAGGTTTTTAATGTTTTTTACCATATATGGGCGTGGCGACCATGTTGGTCATGTGACCAGGCCCGTTGGAACAACTGTCCGTTCCCCCGCTCCCTAGAGGCTCTACTTGAAATTTGGTTTCTATCAGCCTAGCGGTTTCAGAGGAGAAGTCGTTTGAAAATGTTTACGGACGGACGACGGACGACGGAGACTTTACTATCCTATAAGATCTCCCGGAGCCGCTCGCTCAGGTGAGCTAAAAAATCTTACAAAGATAAAAATTAAAAATTATTCGATGATGTTTTGTTTGCTTTTTTACATAATTTAACATGAAAATAAACTATTTTTCTGATCTAATTTTTTTAGAAACAGTGCAATTTTGAGAAATTTAATTTTGAGGTATTGGTAATTACTGCCATGCTGCATTTAGGGAAATACTTATGTACACCCTAGTGGTAACAATAACATAAATGGTTCTAAAGAGAGTAACCAGGGCCCAGTTGTTCAAAGCATTGTTAGCCTAACGAGCTCGTTAAAGAGAAATCACCCTATAAAAACTGCCATTGAAATTTTGTTGAAACTTCACACAGTGGTAGAATATTATATGCTAAGTGAAAAAATGAAATAAAAAAATGGGGTCACCGTACTACTTTTTGAGATAACGCAGCGGCATCTATGTGCCTGTTTAAAACATGACTATGTCTATTACGAACACTTTATCCGAGAAAATAGATGACGGATCGTTTCGAAATAAAGATTAATTTACTCCTCTTTCTTGTCTCTTTGTTTGCCTATCAAAATTCTATTCGTCGTATGTCTCATTATATAGATTATTTTCAGTTTTTAGTTTCCCGCCATTTTCCATTATTGGAAAAAACGTGGAATTTCTTCAATATAAAAAGTTCCACCATTGAAATTTTTATATACTTTTGATATAGTAAAGGAATGATCCACCTCGTGCAAATAAGCAAATAAAAAATATAGGTCATCGACCAAATATTCGAGTTATGGAAGGAAAACCACTTTTATTTCGTGCGGTTTTCATATAAGCGCGTTGACGTCGCTTTCTATTTGGCGCCATCAACTGCCATATGGATAGCGCTCTTACCTTTCGATGCTTTTTATAGTAATGCAATATAATTTCCTATTCAATTTCAGCAATGCTCTTATGTCTTGATCATATAGTCTATATGAAATTGTCGCCTTCAAAATTTTCTCGTATGCAGACAACACATTAATGAGAGAAATTCCAAGGACTGAAACTAGGCAGCATGTTCATTGTTATTTCTCATAGAATTTCGAACTTGTTTCTTGGTCCAGATTATATCACATTTATATCTGATGAACAAGTTTATATGCGAACATTCAACTTGTTGGACCCGGCCACTGCCGGCATCTATTGTCACGGCAAAGCTTTGTCCGTGGTGCATGATTTCAATTTATCATTTAATGATGAGACCAATTTTGGAGGATATGCATTTTGATAAATTTTCCCTGTTCGCATCGACAATCTATGAATCCTGTGGAAAGTCTAGGGCGATTAGTGAAAATAAGAGTGTCGCCGCCTAGCCGTTGTAAAATTTGTATCTTACGAGAACAATACGCGGCTGATCGTCTTATGTCACTTGCGTTAAATCTTGGAAGCAA
This sequence comes from Ctena decussata, assembly GCA_963989385.1. Lineage (NCBI taxonomy): Eukaryota > Metazoa > Mollusca > Bivalvia > Lucinida > Lucinidae > Ctena > Ctena decussata. The sequence continues at coordinate 37,178,459 of OZ022504.1, read as the reverse complement.
CTATTCAAAAAGAAAAGAAAAAGACAAAACAAATTACCGTAACGACATGAGCTAACAATAAAAGCTAAGATCAGCCTGAACATTTGCTCAGTCTGATCTCCGCTTTCACTGTTTGCATGGATATTTCATGACTCAAGCAAACGGTACCAAGTCCTTATTTATATTTATAGTTGCGTAATTACGAGATTCAAAACGCGCTTGCAGTTTTCACATCCTCTCCTTACCTGACATTAAATTCCTAAAAATTACACACTACCCGCCACAAAAATTGGCGCTCTCTTTTCCGTTTAAAATTCTTCAGCCCCATTTTTGTCGTATTTTTTCTTTTGTCCAGTTTTATATATTTACCATTTTTCTGTCGCAAAACACGTATACGTTTGTTTCAACAAAGAGCCCATGTTGTCTTCGAAAGTGACGTAAACGTTTTAGCGTTACGGCAACGACGTCATGATAACCATACGAGGGTCATCCAATAAGTCTTGCAAACACGGTCATTACTGCTTTATTAATTGAAGTAGGGTTATCAGATTATACCATTAACAGCCTACGTATATAATACACATATGTGCTAAAATCATACATGTGCCATTCCTTTCTCAGATATGGAAGGGTTTTGAATGCAAAGGTGTAAGCGATACCGGCGGTGAAATTGCACAAACATGACGTCTTTTACAAGAGGTTGGGGGAAGAAAATTCCAGCATATATGTTTATTATTCTTTCAAATTACAAGAATTCATGTTCTAAAGTAGTCGCCTTATATATAAGAATTCAAATAAGAGACAATTATTACTTCTCATTACCAAACAAATGTGGTTGCTAGGCAACAAGAGAATATTACAGAATTTTAGCAAAATTTCAGTTTTTGACGTTTACCTCTGGTTTCTTAAGGCTGCAAACGATATTAAACAAGGCTCGAAGCTTAAATTTTCTCTAATATTTACATTTCAGCATCTCGGGACTATTCTTTGATAACAAATTAAAGGCAGTTTAGGAAACACTTTATCTACTGTGAAAGACTCTTCTTCATATACTCATTTTATATGATATTTTAGCTGCCCTAAAAACATGGTGATCTTCCTTTGAACAATAACTATTTCTTTACTGACGGCAATATCTTAACCTTGGTACCGTGTACATATTTCAGTATTATTTTCCGTATCTCCCAGCAATTTTCAGATATTTACAAGTGTTCTGAACTAAGCTAGGGGATCTTAAACAGACAACTAGAAGCCACCGCCGCACCCATAATGGTAGTATTCTTCAGTTGCCTAGCAACGCCATTTGCAAGATCATGACGTTTCTGGAAATTGTTGACTGGAAAGAAGGAAAGATGCGCTATAGGAATGTGGATTGCTTGATTCGTTTTCAATTACCATTTGTCTGAAACTCGGCCGTTTGCAGGACTTATTGGATGACCCTCGTAGCAGGAAACAATGACGCTGCGTCAAAATGTATGCGCACGAACATTGAGGCGATTTCCCTTATGTAATAAACCACATGGAAACAGTTTTTGCGAGTGAAAATAGCCATGTGACTGAGTGACTTTCCCTTACAGCCATGCATAAAAGGCATATTATTCATTAGATCATCAAAAATATGTCTATTTTTCTCCAAACACCTAAACTTCAAACAGATTTTGCACTACTTCATAAGTCTCAATGAAATCTCAACCCTATAATGCCCTTCAAAAAATTGAAAAGCTCACATGGGAGTGTCAATACCTACCACCTGTCCATAATACCTTCTTTCGCTGTATTTTAAGATAGTAATTGGTAATGTTGATATGTTTCAATAATTTGGTACTATATTTATTTAAATTTTTGCACTACATTACACTACACAGTATCCTGTACTATTCTTTACTTCCCAAATGCGTTTTTCTGACGTATTTTGGCGATGCTACATTCAAAATCGTAGCAACAGGCTGCAGATAATCAGGCTGCAGATAAATCATGATTTAATTCGGCCTTATACTCACGTGTTCACAGCGTTAACTTGTCGGCCAACACGAACATACCTTTACATGGCGAAATAGGAAATGTGAAAAAACATGCAATAGCAGGTTTATTTCCAATTTTGATACTTTTCTTTTCACCACTGACAGTTAAATACTGTCAAGTGAACTAACATACGCATATGCACACACAAACACACGTACACAAACAAAAAGCCATTCTTATATAAGGTCAGATCTCTGAATAATTCACAACTAAATGATGAAACGTGTCTGCCAGCATCCTTGCTACAGATACATATACACACGACTAAGCTACATGAGCCGCGACACGACAAAACCAACAATGTGGTTGTGCGCCCAGCGCAGACTCAGATCAGCCTGGGCATCCGCCCAGTCTGATCAGAGTCTTCGCTGTCCGCATGGAAGTAGCTTAGACCCTTAGGTACCCTTCGATCATTAGCGAAGAGTCTGATCATATTGGGCGGATGCCAAGGCTGATCTGAGTCTGCACTGGGCGCAAAACCACATTGTTGGTTTTGTCGTGTCGCGGTCACATGTAATCACACAAAGCATGTTTACTGTTTAACAAGTAATTAACATTATATAACCACTAAGTATACAACGCTGAATCAACATGACGTTGAATTAACATTGATATTATGTTGATACAACGTTGTATCGACATTGAATCAATGCTGATTCTATGTTGTTCAAAATTGTACGCCTTCTGGGAATAAAATTAGAAATAATGATAAAAAAGAAACAGCACATCTGGGCTTGTCCTTTCATCTTCTGAGGGCGCGTTTATGTGAGAGAGTAGTTTTCTCCCTTGCCCCACCCACCCACATCCCCCGCTCTCACCTCGGAAAAATGCTATAGGAAAGACGATTATATAGTGGAATATCTACACCTACATCTACACCTACCCTACCAATCAAGTGACTGACCATGACTGGCATATTCGCACTGAATATCCCAACCTCTTAAAATCATCTTTTCCCCCCATCGGAAAATGATCATAAGAGTACTCGGTATATACCGTATACGCGATAATTTTCGCGGTGTTCCTTTTTCGCGGTTTGCTTTGGTAAAGTCTGGTTGATGAAAGAACTAGCTCAAATGAAAATGAAGCAATTTTGCTTTTTGCGCATGTTGCTAACCGCCAATATTAAAAATCGCGAAAATCAATGTTTATGATTTTGCCCGTATACCGCAAAAATTTGAAACCGCGAAAATTACCGCGTATACGGTAGTGGGATTACTAGTTCTAAGCATAGCTGAATACACAGGCATGCATTTTGGCACGTACATAGAACATATTCACGCTCACTTGAATATGAAGACAATAATACATCATATCACATCTTTCTTGCTCGGATGAACTTTTGATCAGTTTTTTCATCATTTTTCTTCCCAGATAGACAGATGGACAAACATACAAACAGGCACATACACAAATGCATTTGTCTTTCTTCACATTAGAAAATTAACTTTTTTTCGGTGTGATTTCTCATCATTGCTACATGTAGGAGCGTATTTATGCTTAAAAAACATGTGCAGATAAGCAGATGAGCACACACATACATATGCATCCAAGATAGCAGGAAGGTGTACAGACGCCCAGATAAACGCATACACAGACACACATACATAGGCATACATATACGCGTGCGCACAACCCTGTGCACACATGCCATATCTTGGTAGACACGGAGAGACAGAGTGCCTTATTTCGATGTTGCCAAAAATAAATAAGACAGACTGATAAACATATGCTTGTCTTATCCGCTGGTACTTTTCAGTCAGATACTCGCATTTTTCAGTTTTGAACCTCACTATTACGACAGGGGAAGGAGCGATTCCACCATGTAGCGTGTTTTTCAGTAACCGGGGAAACAAGGGGAAAATCCTCTATAAACATGATAAAGGGGAAACGGCTATGCAAAAACACGTATATTAGATTTTCCCCGAGGAAACTTGGCTATATAAGCATATTAATTTCCGGGAGATATTCCACTATTGGCCATATTTGTTCCGGTGGGAAGTCTTACTATGAAAGAAAAAGTCACTTTTCCAGGGGAAACGACTACTAGAGGGAGGGGGGGGGGGAGGGAAGCTACTCTCTGACTGTTACACTCGAATATATATATACATGGCAAACAGTGTAGCCTTTGCAGAAGTCTGATCTGGTTTATACCGTGTACACCTTTTGCAAAAGCATATGTGTTTATTTTCAATGGGTTGAAGGCTGTAATCAGATGCTTTGGTCTGAATATTGGTGTCTTTCCTTTTATTGTTTTGTTGATTTGTATTTTTCTTTTTAAAATGATGGGGATGTCATAGGCATGTACGTAATTAGAAGAGACTTTACCTAACAGCAAATTATTATTTGAATTTAGATTTTGCTTCTCAGGAGGCGAAATGACATATGAGCCGCGACACGACAAGAGCAACAATGTGGTTGTGTGAGCAGTGCAGACTGAGATCAGCCTGGACATCCGCCCAGTCTGATCAGACTCTTTTCTAAGTGCTTAAAGGGTAGCTAAAGGTCTAAGCCACCATCATGCGGACAGCAAAGACTCTGATCAGACTGGGCGGATGCCCAGGCTGATCTGAGTCTGCGCTGGGCGCACAACCACATTGTTTGTTTGGTCGTGTCGCGGCTCATATTTTTAGGTACATACAGTAAAGCTAGCCTGCGCATGAAGGTATACAATATAGGAAATACTGATCATCCGGTGAAAGAAACGTGTCATGCCTAAAAATCAACCGAGGACATATTTTTTTAATTATTTTGTTTTCTTGTATAATTTTAGATTTTCAGACATGACATTTTTTTTCCTTCGATGATGTTCAATATTCTCTATTTAAAATATCTTCATGCACATGTCCTTTTTACTGGAGGTACCCCAAAAAATGACATTTTGCTTCCCGATCAGGAAGCAAGTTTAAATACAGTAACAACTTGCTGTAAACTTCTAAAAGTCAAGCTCTGTCTCATTTACTGCACGTAATTAAACTGTAGTTAAATATGTTGAGAATAATCATCTAATTCTGCCCTATTAGATATTTTACATGTGTTTTAATGGTTTTAAAAGGCTGACACGGTCTGGAAAGACAAAAATAAACATGCATTTTATAAAGTAATGAGGTGCACAGATCTGGTAATGTGATGAACATATCTACAAATGACAGTAACAGATCTACCAATGAACGGATCATAAGCCATTTCAAGCGACGTCAGGTCATGGTGCATCTCAACGTTTTAACAAATAATCCAAGTGTCAGCATTCCCTTCTTGGAAGCGCATATTTGCAGCATCAAGGATGGCAAGTTTCTCTTCGACTTGCATTCGAATCTCCAGGGAAGCAAATATGATGTTACTTAAGTTGTTTCAGTTGTTTCCCTTTGCAGAAATGCCGAAAAAACATTAAGCTGTACCCATACACCTTCAGCTAAATGTGTTCCACCATTATTTCAAAGGAAGACAACTGTTGACGTTGAGTAGTGACTTCTATGAAAGAAAAGACCCCACTTTAAAGGGTTCTTCTGTTAGAGGAAAGAATTTGCTCCTATAGATAGTTCCTATATCAGTTTGAGTTGCCTCACTTGCAGATAATGGTCAGCCATCTTGTAGGTCAAAAATCAATAAGAAAAATAGAGAACACATACAAATATATAATTACTGAAGAAGTCGAGAACCTCTCCAATATGACAGTTGCACTGATTTACAACTTTAATATATTTACTAATAAATACATGGAATAATAGCTGAAAATGTGCTCTTGTGAAGAGAAAATTTAAAATTTCAATTATTTTCTTATTTATCTTATTGATGTTTGACCTACAAAATGGCTGACCTATATCTGCAAGGGAAGCAACTCAAACAGAAGTAGGAACTATCAATAGAGGAATATCGAAAAATGACGCAAATAGAAAAGTGCAGAGATGCTGCCTTCATGAGTTTATCCATTTCCTTAAAGTTGAAATGCTTATATATGAGCCGCGACACGACAAAACCAACAATGTGGTTGTGCGCCCAGCGCAGACTCAGATCATCCTGGGTATCAGCACGGTCCAATCAGATTCTTCGCTAAGCGCTTAAAGGGTAGCTAAGGGTCTAAGCTACCTCCTTGCGGACAGCGAAGACTCTGATCAGACTGGGCGGATGCCCAGGCTGATCTGAGTTTGCGCTGGGCGCACAACCACATTGTTGGTTTTGTCGTGTCGCGGCTCAATTATTTTCCTAACACCGCCTAGTTATTCTAATTCTTTCACCGTTTTTCGTTCTTGTTTCTTCTTTTTGCAATTCAGTATCCAAAAATCGTGTTTCTTTCACTTAAATTCTTTGAAATTAGTCACGTGAATTTTCTTCAACAGGCTTTTTAATTTCTTCATCTTCATTGGGTGTCTTAATTTCATCAGACGGAACTTCTTTTTTCTCGTCATCATGATCAATCATTCTAGTTTTATCAGGTTGCATAATGTCTTTTTCTTTGGCCTCGATTTCTTTCGGTTTCTCCTCTTCTACAGGATTAAGTTTTTGCTTTTCCTCTTTATCCCCTTTTTCTTCATCGGATTTGGATTTTCCTCCTGACCCTTTCGGACAAGCACATTTGTTTCTACGAACGATGTAGATAACTATAGGCGTTATAATAACCGCAGCTAGGACAATCCCAAGAATTACCCAAGGAGTTCCTTGAAAACCTGAAAAATATGTATAATTCAAATCAACTAGTGGGTAGAAAAGGTTGAATCATTGTCGATGAAAATCCACAAGTTGTCGACCAAGGATTATTTCTAAGGGCAGGCAGGTCGGATTTCTTTTTTTTTTTTTTTTTTTTCTATTTCTACAAAACGTTAAAGCAGCCCATTTACTACATAACATGTTAAAATATTATATTTATTACCCATATTACATACGAAGATAACAGCATTCTACAAGATGGACAAACCTAATTTTCCCACAAATGGAGTACCCATGATGTGCTAGTGGAAAGGCAAACAGTGTAGAACCAGATCAGACTGATCTTGGTCTGCACTGTTTGCTCAGGCCTGTTTGTCTTACTATTTACATTGGTCAATTTCCCGTTTAAAAAAATATGCTGCCCGAAAATGACTAAAAAATGGGAGGTTTTGGATGGGTAGGTAGGCAATTGCAAACAAACAATATTTTATTTTTGGCGTTGTCGATATGATTTTTTCAACAATCTAGATGTTATGTTTTCTCCACCATTTTTACAAAAAGGAAAACATTTGTGACTTCCTATTTACTTCCACTCACGAAGCCCTTCCGAAATGTAATCTGCTCTAGAAAAAAAAAGAAATGCTTCTAGAGGAGCGGTCTTCCATTTAAGAGTTTAACCTAATTGCAAAAGGAGGCAAAAATGAAAATAGCGCAGTTGTTCCCCCTGAACGTGTACATATTTTTATGAAACCTTAAAGCTTATTCTTTTTTATTTATTTATTAATTTATTTATTAATTTTTGCCTGAGCCATACAACGTTGGAACAAACTCGCACATGTATCAACGTCGATGCCGTTATATATCTAAAAACGATAAACTATTCAATTGCGTTCTTGTCATAAAACATAAAAAAGCCGAATCATCCTGCTGACGTTTTCTGACCTTTTAAATGTGTGTAATATCGTGTGAGTTCCCGCGTTTAGATGCATAATGTCTGAGGCATATTGTAAATGCAGAGAGCTTCCAGATAGAAAACGTAGGAAATACATGTAACACATCTGCGTTTTAACGTTTTAACGTGGACCCTGAGGAATTAACGTGGAAATACCTGCTGGCTTAACATGAAAATGTGTGCTGGCCTATGAAGTGCGTTAATAAAAGTCACATAAGAACTAAAAGCGTTAGCTTCCGTTCTGATTCCCTAAATGTTCACTTGTTATCTAATTGTAAAGATATGGGTTAAAGCAGTATTCCTGCCAAAATTTCATATTTTCTCAAAATCTTTGTATAGAGTTTTTATGGAAGTAAACCCAAATTATAACTCTGATTTCAATTCAGTTCAAAACTCATTTGCAAGCAGGAATGATACTTTTGGCTTTCTTGTTAGCCTGATTATCTTTCGTGACCCGATAAAAATCAAGACACACAGGAGCATGTATATTCTATCTGTTACTGGACTCGAGTTACACACTAAATGAGCCGGTACTTGTAACTTGAAGTGCTTTAGCTTTCTAAAAGGCAAAAACTTAATGTCTACAGTCATTTTAAATAAATTATGGAATGGGTCATTTTGAGCAGGCATATTGCTAAATAACGTTAATACCTAGCGTCCCAAAGAGGGACACAAACAGAACGCGGCGTCTAATCAGGTTCTATGGGTTTGCATTAATCTCCATTAATCCCCTTTTTTTTTGAAGAAAATTTTATAATTAACACCAAATCAGACAAACCTTACACTGGAAATGGACCTGTCCAAATTCTGAAGTTGAAGAATCCACTGGGCAATAATGTGTAAAAATCCGCTTTTCATGACATTATCCAACTAGAGAAATGCGTATACTGTGTTTTACGCCATGTACACTCAAGAGGAATAAAACGCTACACTTTTGCAATGGAAAATACATGGACAACTGCTCGAAGTATTCGATACAGATAATGAGTCTTCTAGTTTACAAGAAATGCGTACAAATCTAATGAAACATTCCTTGGAATGCGGATAGCCAATTAAAATTCAGCACATGCCTATAAGGCTAAGGTCAGTATCGGCTTACGTTAACGTCGGTCACTTATTACAATTCCAGCGTTTCTAAACGTAATGATTGTTTTAGTTTTCGTTTACTTACAAAACGAATATCTGTGATCTGACATCAGCTCAAATGGAATACTTTTGGAAGGAAAAGAAATTGTGTTTTTATCAGCATCAAGAAACAAAAAGGTGACAAGGAAAATCTGAAATATTTCCTTTGGTTAAACATAAGAAAGACTGGAGCTAAAACGTCTAGTCTTTTGGAGAGCAAATCATCCGACGCTTTTAATTTCATAGGAATCTTTACTCTGAAACAAGAAATCCGCGGAAAGCGGTGTCGCACCTGCGGGGATTAAGTCACACGAGTTCTAATTGGTAGTGAAAACTATATCGCCCATGCTAACGCAGGTGTGACAAAAGCAGGTGTGACAAAAATGACGTTAAACATGTTAAAAAAGTGGCAAAAAATAATCTGGAAATTATGTGCAAACAATGTGCACATCTTCAGACCATGACAAAACACCTGTGAAGTTTCAAAATGATTGATCTAAAAGTGTAAGAGGAGAGGTGCTCACAAGACACCCACTATGCAAGGTATTATGGAATGTGAAAAATTGACTAAGTTAAACATGTGAAAAAAGTGGCAAAAATTAATTTGGGAATTATGTGCAAACAAAATGCATATCTACAGACCATGGCCAAAAGATCTGTAAAGTTTCAGAATGATTGGCCTAAAAAGGTAGGAGGAGTTGTGCTCACAAGACACCCACTACTCAAGGTATTATGTAAAAATTGACTATGTTAAACATGTGTAAAAAGTAGCAAAAATTAATCGGGGAATTATGTGCAAACAATATGCACATCTACAGACTATGGCCAAAACATCTGTGAAGTTTCAAAATGATTGGCCAAAAAGTGTAGGAGGAGTTGCGCTCACAAGACACTCACAATGGAAGGTATTGTTTAAAAAATTGACTAAGTTCAACATGTGCAAAAAGTAGTAAAATTAATCAGGAAATTATGTCCAAATAATATTCACATCTGCAGACCATGGCCAAAACATCTGTGAAGTTTCAAAATGATTGGCCAAAAAGTGTCGGAGGAGTTGCGCTCACAAGACACCTACTGCGAATTGTTGACGGACGGACGGATGGACGGACGAACGGACGGGTCCGTGCACGCCTATAGCGCCCCAGGTAACGCAGGTGCGCCAAAAATGTGTTCTAACAGCCATAACCTCGTTATTAAAATGATCCAATAAGTGACGTCACAAACTTGACGGAAAAGATACTAAGAAAAGAAAATTAAATGGAAACCATGTGATGTGTGTAGCAGCAAAGTTTTTGTCTGTTTTTATTTTTAAGCTTTAAATTTTAAATTTTCGATTTTCTAATTATCTTGAGTGTGAAAGTGTTGACATACCCTTGTCTTCCTTTGGCTTTTCTGCTGGAGCTGCAATAAAATACAAATATTACATGTAACTATGTAAATGTAAACAACATCAAGAGAAAGGGATTTTTTATCTTTAAATTTGCAAATGCTAGGGTACTTGTCACGTGCAAACCTCATGACAATATCGCATACTATTCCGGCGTACTAAAGCTATACAACGAAATGTCAAGATGTTTATTTTTACTGAAAGAAAATTGGGTAAAACGCATATACCATGACCTACTAGGCACAAAAAGTTGAATCAACATTGAATTAACGTTGGTTTAATGTCATGATGTTGAATCACTGTTGACAGACTGGTTGATATCATGCTGATTCAACGTTTTGTGCCTGCTGGGAAGGCTTTACATGTCGGGAAATTCTTTTATTCTGATTGCGTATGGAATATCATTCACACTCTAGCAATATACAGCAAATGTATATGAAGGAAAAATCAGTATATGTTTACTAACTCTAGAATATTAGTGGTTCAGGTTGATACATGTAGTGCCGACGTGCAGCATATTTCGACACCCATACAACTGACCTTACATCGAAGCGCTTATTGATTTTCTTAGCATATTTTACAAAAGAATCTATTGGACAAATTTGAAAGTATAACAAAACATAAAACAAACAGTGACACCCACAAAGTAGCAAACAGACGGAGTGAGAGGTCGATCATCAACTAATCTGGTTTAATCGCTGTTCCTTTTATCGCTTGTTACCTCAATGGTAAATCAACAACCAATCAAAATCGTCCAAACAAATACTGGTTCTTTGATTTTAAGGAGTTTTCCGTTCATCCACTCGGTTCAACCGAAATGAATCGGTACCCACTAAGCACACAAGGTTGAATCAACCTTGAATCAACATTGATTCAACGCCACTACGTTGAATCAAGGTTGATTCCAGGTTGATTAAACCTTGTGTGCCTGCTGGGTAGTTTGTCTAGTTATCAAACCTGTGTAAATTCGATCAACTTTGGTTGAACCACAGTTAAACCGCGGTTGATGATCGACTGGCTCGCACAGAATCAAAAAGCATATGAGCCGCCACACGAGAAAAACAACAAAGTGGCTTTGCGCCAAGCGCAGACTCAGATATCCTGGGCATATGCCCAGTCTGATCAGAGTCTTCGCTGTCCGCATGGAGGTAGCTTAGACTCTTAGCTACTCTTTAAGCGCTTAGCGAAGAGTCTGATCAGACTGAGCTGAGTGTGTGCTGGGCGCACAACCACTTTGTTGGTTTTCTCTTATCGCGGCTCATACAGCTTTTCGTTCTTATCGATAAGCATATAGCCTTCTTTCTAATCCCATGTATTATTAGTTCTTGTATGTCTATATGTACGTTAACTGAATAAGCTAATAATTTAGACCAAACCTACCATTCATCTGTTGTGACCAAATGCCTTTATCTTTGTATGTTACAGTACACATAGCATTAGCTCCCTTTGTTACTACAATGGAAGCGGACTCTGTTCCAACATCACCAAACACGTAGTTGGGTTCCATACTACCGCTGTTCTCCACTGCGTGTGTCACATTTAAACCATTTGTTGCATTTACAACAGTTTTCGCATCTTCAGGTTTTATGTCGACTTCGACTGCTTTGCTCCGAGAAAATACTCTGCAAGTTAACTTTGTGGTGGCTTCAAACATTTGCCTCTTCTTCTCCACCACTGTAAAAAAAGCAACAAACAATACAACTGAAAACTTTTAACTTCTTTTATGGTTATCATGTTATACCGGAAAAAAACGCTTTCGATAAACCGTATAAATTTAACTGAAGTTCTTTACATTTAACTCATAAAGACTTCCATTACTTTAACACGTGATCCTGTTGGCGATCAAATGGAGGAAAGTACCAGTTTTATTATTGTAATTACTATGTTTTTGTAGGCATGTAATTGTTTTGCAATATGGAGATACCCACAGGGCACACAAGGTTAAATTAACAATGAACTAACATTGATGTCATGGCCTTTACTCATACATGTTCAATCATGGAACGTTAATGAATTTCACGACCCGCCTAGGCCAGCAGGCCAAATTGAAAATTAAAATATTTCAAACCAGGCATATCTAAACAAAACCAAGCAGGCACACAGCGTTTAATCAATTTCGAAATAAAATTGATTCAGTGTTGATTCAACGTTGTGTGCCCAGTGGGAAACTAACAGAAGCATGCTGACAAGTTCGGTAAAGTAGTTGTTTCCAGTTTCTTGCATCTTTTAGCACCAGCTTTGCAGTTCCCAGTTTTCTATCTTTAAGCACAGTTTTTTTTCAATCTCTGGCCCTGACATTAAGTTGTCAAGACCGCCTCTTTCTCACACAGACAAACACTGCAATTGTCTTGGTTTTGTATGAAACAAGTGTCAGTCAAACACTGTGTTTGGTATATGTGCATCAACTGCCAATTTCGGGGTACCCAACGCCCGAACTTATGTTTTCAAGCTACCTCTGAAGGTACCATTGACAATAAAATCAGAGAATGGTAAACTGTATGTATTTTTTTTTCCTTAAAGCGCCAGAAACGAAGATAATATTTGCAAACAGGTCCAGATGAGGCGCTTCTCTAGTCTTTGAATTTCGCTTTATGATCTATCTAAAAAGAAACATTTTAAACGTAAATTTTGTCGTCTTGTCTTTTTTGGCATTTTAAGCGTGACTTCCAAAACTTAAAAAGACAATACAAGGTTTCGGAAAAATGTCCTGGAACGTCCATAAAGGAGAAATTCTTACCAATCACTGGCAAAATAGTTGATGTAGTAGACTTCATACTTTGTGACTTGTAGTGGCAGATAAGGTTGCCCTGGATATCATCTGGCTCTGTAATGACACACAAATGGTTTGTTTGACACCACCAATACATTCAGCTCTCGATACCTCAAAGTCGAAGCGCGGCTCAAACTACTGATATCTCAAAAGTAAATGTTCCTTGAACATTTACTTTGAGATATCAGTAGTCTGATATAACAGCAGTGTGAGATAACAGGAGATGACACGCAACTAGTTCGTTTGACACCGCCAATACGTTCAGCTTTCAATATCTCAAAGTCAAAGTTCACCTCAAACTACTGACATCTCAAAGTAAATTTTCTGGTTATAGAACATGTGCTTTGAGATGTCAGTAGTCTAGCAGTGTCCTTAATATGAGGCAAAGGCTCCTAAAAGCAATGAGCGCGTTGTCCATCACATATAGTTGTCAGGATCCGGTTGTTAGCACCAATATAACTGAGCCTGTCATGTGACTTCCAACAATGTGGCAATTTTGGCATTTGATATTCAGATCTTCCTTCTCATTTATACAAGGTAATCAGAAACCTCACCTTGGCTCTATGGTTTGTGTCTTTTCCATACAAGACTGAGGTGTAGTCTGATCAGAGCCTTCACTTGTCACCAATGCCACACTGTTGGACATCACATGGTTTATTTATTTATTACAAATATCTGACAAAATACATACATTTGTGAAAACAAGCATATATATAAATATCTAAGGATTGGATGTAGGCTAGGCCTATATTTATCCTCTCCTAGACGGCACTGTACAAGTACATACGATATATAAATACTTATAAGAGTAGTAACAATTTGCAAAATATTACTTATATTACACCAATCATTAGCTAAACACATATATTGAGTAGATGCGTCCAAAAATATGCTATGGAAGGAATGAAAAAGATAGAAGAGGAAGAGAGAAGAAGGAGAAGATGATGATGATGATAAGAAAAGAATGATGAAGAGGGTCTGCTAGTACGTGAAAGGGGTTTATAACGTTGAGATCTTGCAACTCGTGACAAGGATAGTCTAGATATACTTAAATTTGCCTTTGGATTCCTTGCCTTTGGACATTACATGGTGTGGCTCATATATATTTAGACAAGCTAATCGTGCACTAAAACACTTGAACAGAACAGAACAGAACAGTGCACTAAAACATTGTTCAACTTCCTACAATGACCTTGAAAACGAGATGAAAGTCACCAAAACCTAAAGTGTGCTTTGTGCTACCTGGTTTCACCGGCCAAATTGTCAAATTTTGCAATATGGTTCAAACGACACAGTATATGCAAACTTTGATTATCTTAAATGACAACCTGACATCATTTACATGTAAATGATGCAGTTTTACAGCAAAACAATGTCTTTGCAATGTACCAGTTGTTGATTCGTATATTGGTAAGATTTGGTTAAATGGCTAAAAATAAAAATGGTGTAGAAAAAATCTTAATTGAGCCGCGATACGAGAAAACCAAGAATGTGGTTGTGCGCCCAGCGCAGACTCAGATAAGCCAGGACATCCGCCCAGTTTCATCAGCCTCTTTGCTAAGCGCGTAAAGGGTAGCAAAGGGTTCAAGCTACCCCCATGCGGACAGCGAAGGCTCTGATCAGACTGGGCGGATGCCAAGGCTGATCTGAGTCTGCGCTGGGCGCACAACCACTTTGTTGGTTTTGTCGTGTCGCGGCCCAATTTGGACTCAAAAATAACGATATCAATATGGAATGGCCTTGCAAATGAGATCAAGGTCAGAAAAAATCTTTAAAAAATTCTCGCTTCCGCTAACACTGGTGCCTGCACAAACGGCATCCACACAGATAACAATCATAAATTTACAAACCGATAGTTTTGATGATGGCAGTGTGATTATTTTTCTTAATCACTCGCTTGTTGTCGATGCCTTGTACATCCAAAGTAGGCTCCGGGCTGTTTGGGCTTTTATGACAGTGTACACTAGCGTCTCCTCCCAGCTCAACAACTATAGGGATCAACCCACCTTCAAAACAAAATAAGGGATTGCTCTTGATAAAGAGGGTCGCTGATGAGGCTTAAATAGCCGAAACTTCGAAATATGGCCCATGTTCCTTCCTTTGAATTTGTTCTCTTTTCTTGAAGGCACTCTTCAAGATTTTTATTATGATTCTTATTTTGGTGATAAATTAATTTGGGATAATTTTTGTTAAATCTGCATAGAAACATACGTTATGATGAAGCGTTACAACATAATATGTTTTGAGAAGAATTCACCCATTCATGCCCAGTGGACTGTTCTATCCTTATCCAATGGAAGAGTACATTTGTCAATTAAGGGATGGCTGGAATAGGTTCTTTTGTCAATAACTAAGGAATGGCTGGTTCAGTTCATTTTGATCTTAAGGACAAATACCCATTTGCCTTATGCAAATGGTGTAGACCCTGAGCAGACGCTGCGTCTTGCGGCGTCTGATCTAGGTCTGAACTGTTTGCACATGTCTTATTTATGGGATGCTAGGCATTAACGGGTTAAGGAAAATTTTAGGGAGGTTAAGATTTATACATGTAACTTGTAAGTGGGTGTCTACTGGTAGCTGCGCGTATACGTTCAGGTTAGAACTGTAGTTAAAATGGATAAGAAAACAATATCTTGAACGAGTACGTGTAACCAAAGGAATAGATCATTATGTTCAGCTGTATTATAACAAGTGTCGAAAAAATAACATTATAATGAAGACTATATTCACAGGGACCAACCGTAACGCCGGAAAAGCGGTCGAAACGCAGGATTTGCGGTGTTTTCACGCCGGATTGCGGTATTTTTCGTAGGATTCGCCGCCATTTTTGTTGACAGTTTCCGAGGTGGGTTGAAAAAAATCTATTTATAACGTAAGGAGATTTTGTGTGAGCATTAGAACTAGGCTATCCGGATCTACGTAGATGCCTTTAATCTCCAGATCTTCTGTTGGTACATAGATATTGTTGAAATATGCAATCAGTCAAGGAGAAAATTGTTTTGCATGTTCGGCCAAACGCTGAGACAGCATTTGAAGCAAGAGGGTTCGTACTTTTTTCCAGTTTCCTTAATTTTTGACCAACTGTGGATGAATTTGCATTTTTTAATATAATTACATAGTAAACAGCCGATTGCTCATGATTTTTTGTCCGAGGAAGCACAGATCGAAACACAATATGCGAAATTCCAAGTAACGCCGGATAAAGTGGCAACTTCTGGTTTCTCATTTGGCCAGTATTTTCACAGCTAAACACATTTAAAAGAGTAAAACGCAGGTAAAATTTTTATGTTAATACAATTTAGCCTTAAGACCGCTCCTGACTACCCACAAGTAGAACTTGACTAGTCCCACATGTGACCCGAGCTGGCGGTAAGATTACCATTTTATCACTCGGCCAATGAGGCCGCCATATATTGTAAGCTCCAGTGAGGTCAGCTTAGTGGTTATCTGTTTAATAAAAAGCTGTTCACTTACTTGCAACATTTGCAATGAGGCGTTTGGTGTCATTTTTGTGTTATTATTCCTTTACTGAATGCTACAATAGAAGTTTGAAAGGTAATTATGTCGGTGACAAATAAAAGTCATTTCACTTTACTTACACTGTAAAAATGTGTTTAGATCCAATGCAAAAAATGCAGTCCGATTTTTTATGTGTTTAAATCGTAACATGTTCAATTTGCGTTTAGGTTTAGGTTTAGAAATTAAACATGTACAAAACTGGTTATATCTACCTTTTTGTTTTGAAAATTTCCTCTGTCAACATTTTCGTCTCTTATTTTCGTTCGTCAACGGGGAAAAGAGAGAATGGAGTCATCAAAAATGCGTAACAGAATAAAACGTAGTTAGTAGACTTTGTCCGGAAAAATAATAGAAAAGGCATACATGTTTAGCTATATGACATATTCCTAAACATGTTTACACCTAAACATGTAACCACTTGTGTTGTATAGCTAAGCGCGATTTTTACAGTGTAGTTATCAACTGGAAAAATGGGCTAGCATAAGCTTTGGTATACTGTTGTGGGATTCGCAGAGGGTACCTATTTCCCTAGTTTCCTAGTTTCGATTGACAATCGAGTTGCACACTTGTGAACATTCTGATTGAAACTATGTCCTTCATGTGCAACCGTATTTCTGTATCACTTTTGAGCTTTTACACAGAAATGTGTTATATATTATAACCTCAAAAGCCAATGTTCCTTTTGCAGCTCTATTAAAATCGTGTCTTCATAATAGCATTTCTGTCAACATGTTCTCTGAAGTTATATTTTGGGTCGTTGGTGCTAGGTAGCTTCTAGTGCAGGGGCGTGCTACGGAATTGGAATATAGTAGGACAAGGGGTTGTTGTGCTTGCAGTAAATGTGGGAAGGGTGGGCCAGGTTTTTAATGTGTGCGTCTTCTTCTTTACGTCAATCCTATCTTTCATTTTCTAATGCATAATCTCTTGGGAGACCGACTGTTCTTGACTGAAATATTGTGGTTTCCGTCGTTATCACCCAACGGTAGTTGTCAGATACTACTAGCGCGGGCTTCTTTGGTACTGGTTAACCGCTTAAAGGTTTAAGCCTGCCCAGGAACGGTGCTGACGAATGACCTACTGGCTCAACATGACCTAAGCTGTCGACTGAGTAGTAACGCCTAACAAACCGTACAAACAAAAGTTTTGGGTCGCAGATAGTTGGTAGAAGAACAGGAACCGAACAAGGCACCAAGAAGAAAAGAAAAGAAGGCTCTGTAGTTATATTTTATGGCTATCTTCATGATATCTGTGCTGAATCAATGTTTAAACATTGTAATGACCTAATATGGCGAAGAAAGAGCTGACTGCCTTGCATTCAAGGCTTATATTATGTTTAGTGACTACTACTTCATTTTAATTGTTATGTTTCCTGTCGGTGCAATTTGGATTGATTTACTGATTGATTGACTGATTGATGGATTAATACTTGCCAGCCAAAAGACACTGCTGAAGCTAACTCTGCAAATAAAGGTTTCACAACATTAGCATATACCGTATAATGGATAAATTTCGCGTCGCCAAATTATCGTGACTTTGCCCCAAAAACATAAGGATTAATTTTCGCGGTTTTTATTTTTCGCGTATGTGAATATCCACGAAAATAAAAATTGTTTTTGTCCTGTAAAATATTGACTTGACTGAAAAGTCAAGACGTAAAAGGAGAGAGAAACGTAAAGAAACTGTAATCACTTTACACTGAACATATTTGTTTAGATAGAATCGGCTCCTTTTAGGTGGATACCAATCCTTATTTCACACAAAAAATGTAAGATAAACATTTGTACAAATCAATGTTTAGTTCACAGAAACAGTCAACTGAAACATGCGAGCAATTGTTAGAATGGCTATTGTTCAGGATAAAAGTAAACGGAACTCACAGTCGGTTAAAAGTAATTCAATTGTACTTGCACAATCAGGGACAAGTGACCGTTAATCAAGTGAAAAAAGTGACAGCATGTTCAAATTATAATTACCTGCTGATTACCAGCTAACGTAATTGCGCCGAAAATAATAGCTCTATATCTACCTACTTTTAAGGTTTTGTGAGGCGCTTTGAATACGGCAAACCATATGTTTGGACGATTCAAATTTCTTATTACTATTTTGTAGAAACATGGAAAATATTTTGCGGAGTCCGACCGCGAAATTCCGCGAAAATTAGGCGACGCGAAAATTTTCCATTATACGGTAGTATTATGCAGCAATGTATAATCTCTGGCATGTCTCCTTTAACTAGAGACTCTGCTTGTGAAAGACTATGCCTTCAACCTTATGCGTGAACTAAAGGAGCAAACCTTTACAATGTCTAAATCTGAAAAGGGACACAGTGCTATTAATTTTATGAAAATTTCTCAGAAATTAATCAGATTATCTACATACTGATTCCAAGCTGTATGCCACATGTCACAATCCCATCTCAAATTCTCAAATGCTTCTCTAGATGATTTGTTAAAATTTTGTTTAATCTAAATATGTAAGCCCAAAAGTCGAAAAAACACAAGAATATTTTCCCCACCTTTACCAAAATATATGACACATTTCGGACTAATAATATACAAAAAAAAGCTTCCTAGAAGTTGGGAAATTATCAAATTCAAGCAAGGGGCATCTCTCCATCATTTTCAAACGAAATTTGCCCAAATGTTAATAAATTCTTCTACATCTAATATTAAAGCTAAATGTTAACATCCTTTCGCAAAGGATTATTCAGATATTGTGCTAATAAGATTTCGATTTTAGTTTGATAAAGGGAGGTAAAAGTACAAGTTCGACGGCTGAAAAAATGGGCTTTCACTTTTTTCATGACCTAAACATATATACATTGTAAATTTCAACTTCTACAGCCAGTGGTTCTTGAGCCCATATCTGCATAGGCGACCATCAGGATAAATACTCCGTAATTAATTAACACATTTATTTATCTTTGCCAAAACTTTTTGTACATCAAGGACTACTTGTTTCCCAAAACTGGGCAAACTGGTTCAGAAGTCGGAAAAATTGCAAATTTGAATACTGAAGGGCCTAACTCAGTCATTTTCAACCAAATTTGCCCAAAGATTAATCAGATCTTGTACATCTCACTCCAAAACTGTATACTAAATATCATTATCCTAGCTTTAATACTTCTTTAGATATTATTTTAAGAAAGGGGAGGTAACTATAATTAAAGTACAAATCTGACAGAGGAAAACAACACGGGTCCCCTCAGTTTTCATGACATATTGGTATATGGGATTGCGAAACCCCAGGCACAATGGTTCTTGAGCCTAGTAGCTACATCAGTAATGATTGTCAGGGAAATAACTTCCAATTTCCTAGGCGCAATGGTTCTCCAGCCCAGTAGCTGCATCAGGCGTTAAGGACGAGAGGAAGAACTGACGAACAGATAAGGCGACAGCAACTTGACCTTTCAACTTCTTTGAAGTTCTGGGCATAAAAGACGGAAATAAGAAATGCCAGGGGATTTAACCTTGGGTGAACCGGGTTCAGAGCAGAAAGGAGTACCACAGAACAGCTCTTCAACCTTAGAATCTTGTGTGAAAAGTATCTTAAAAATCAATAAAATCTGTACCATGTCTTCATTAATTTCAAAAAAAGCCTCTGGAAGAGTATGGCATGCAGCCTCATGGGCCACAATGCGGAAGTACAATATCAGTGCAAATCTAGTTTGCACCGTTGAGCAGCTCTGCGTAAAGGCTACATGTACAAGTGCATTCCTGATGAATGGCAGCGCGAAAGAATGATTCAGAACAACAGCTAGAGTAAGGCAAGGATGTCCTTTGTCACCCACCCTGTTCAACATTTTTTCTCCAACTCATCGTGTCTGATGCTCTGGAAGAACATGACGAAAGGTTAGCAAAGGCGGCAGAAATATTACGTATCTGCAGTTTGCAGATGACAAAGACGCTCTAGCTGTGGTAGAGCAGGAACTAGAAGCCCCAGTTGAAAGTCTCGCCAACCGTGCAAAAGGTTTAAGATGGAGATCAGTGCTAAGAAGACTAAACTGATGACAAACAGCGCCAATGACATCCAGAGGGAGATCAAGATAAAAGGACAGAAGCTGGGTACTGTAACACGCTTCATATACCTTAGAGCAGTTGTCTCAGATGATGGGTCTAAACAGGAGGTTCTCTCAAGGATTGAACAGGCCACTTCAGCTTTTATAAAGCTGAAGCCAATTAGGAGAAATAACGGCCTATCTCTTGGATCAAAGGTAAAACTTATGCGCTCCCTTGTAATTTCCATATTTCTGTATGCCTGTGAATAGTGGATCTTGACAGCAGAGTCAGAGAAACGCAGGCCTTTGAAATGAGATGCTACCGAAGATTACTAAACATTTCGTACAAGGACCATATAACCCATGAAGAGGTTCGCAGAAAGATCAAAGCGGCCATTGAAGAATATAATGAACTTCTGGCCCTGGTCAAGAAACGGTAACCAAGGTGGTTTGTACACGTCTCAAGGTATTCTGGTTTGGCAAAGACGTTTCTACAGGGCGCAATGAAAGAAGAAGAGGTAGACAGAAGAAGAGGTGATGACAATGATATTAAAGAGTGGACAAGAATGGATTTCGCCAGCTCAGCTAGGGCAGCTGAAAACAGGACAAGGTGGAAAGGGATAGTTTTGAAGTCATCTGTGGTGCCAAAACGACCTTGTAAGGTAAAGGGATAGAATAGAATAGAACCAGATATTTGTAGTTATTCACAGTTTGGTGAATATATTTCCGTCACCTGGCCTTTCAACCTAGAAGGAATATGAAACATGCCAGAAGAAGACATGTCTTAAAATAAAAACTGTTTAAAACAAAAATACTCCTGGAAATTTCCACAAAGAAAATATTGAAAAAATTCATGGTGTCTCTCATGGGATGCTGAAGGGAGCAGTCTTACGCCTAAACTGCATTAACATAAGTATTTTACCTGCGTTTTACCCTTTCAGATATGTTTGTCTGTGAAAATACTGGCCAAATGAGAAACCTGAAGTTACCACATTATCCGGCGTTACTTTGAATTTCGCATATTGTGTCTCAGTCTATGCCTCCTCAGGCAAAAGATCCTATGCAATGGGCTGTTTAAGATGTAGTTTTATTTTAAAATGCAAATTCATCCACCAGTTGGTCAAGAATTTAAGGAAACTGAAGAAAGTACGAACCCTCTGGCTTCAAATGCTGTCTGAGCGTTTGGCCGAACATGCAAAACAAGTTTCTCCTTGACTGATTGCATATTTCAACAATATCTATGTACCAACAGAAGATCTGGCGATTAAAGGCATCTATGTAGATCCGGTTGGGCTAGTTCTAATGCTCACACAAAATCTCCTTACGTTATAAATAAATAGTTTTTTCAACCCACCTCGGAAACTGTCAACAAAAATGGCGGCGAATCCTACGAAAAATACCGCAATCCGGCGTGAAAACACCGCAAATCCTGCGTTTCGACCGCTTTTCCGGCGTTACGGTTGGTCCCTGTGATATTGATAAAGCAAGATACTCTCTTCAGATTTCGAGGCAAGCTCTTGTTCCCTCGAGGTAATATCATTTTTCCCTCAACCCTTTGTTTCTCCAGTGGACTTGTCCATCCTTCCCGCTTCTGCGGTCTTTCGATGTCGTTGAGTCCTTATACCGAGGCCTCGTCTCCGTATGACCTAGTTGCTGGTACATGTATGACGTTAAACCCGAGTTCAGTCACTCATTTGTCCATCCTCACCATTTGGATGAGTCCATGTAATGGTTTTGTGGTGGATATTTAAATTTTTATTGTATTTTGCACAGAAATACATGTTAGCAAACAGTGCAGACGCTGATCAGTTGTCACATTCTGTGGCATCTGAGCTGGGTCTGCAGCAGACTGTTTGCATATGTTCCCAAACGTGTTTCCAGTCTAGAAAGGGATTATATGCCGAAATATCAAGATTAAAAAAGTACGGTACCCTAGATAAATAAGTGAGATAACACATCCACAGAAACGAGTAAACAATAACGACTCAGATCAGCATACGAATTAACAGTTTTTACTGTTCGCAAGCTGTGTATCATATTTTAAACAACAATGGTAGAACCCCCGGTAGCTCAGGAGGTTAAACGCTGGTTCGCTGATCTAGTGGTTCCGGGTTCATAGACCCGCTGGAGGCAGAAATCTTTCCAACCGTACACGGGCTTCCACTGCACACATCCTTTCATTATCACCTCCAATCGTCCTGATATGATAGAAATATTATTATTTATAATCATGTTCGCATTTACGTTCAGGTGAACGGAAATTCCTCCAAGAGATTTCCGTCTTGACATGCACAGGTACTAAGCCCACTTTGTTCCTTACGTATGTAACATGAGGTAATTCATTCCCAATTGAATGCATTTACCTTCTTTTAATTCTCTCAATTAGAAGTTTCCCTAAAGAGCAGCCCTCGATTTTGATACTGCTTTGTTATATGTATCCGTGGAGGCAAACAGGAATTCACAGAAGTCGTTTCCTTTAGTGAAAATGGCTGAAAACTCATAACGGTAAGAGCCGCGACACGAGAAAACCAAAAAAAGTGGATGTGCGCCCAGCGATAACTCAGATCAGCCTGGGCAGCAGCCTAATCTGACCAGACTCTTTACTAAGCGCTAAAATGGTAAGTTAGGGTCTAAGCTACCTCCATGCGGACAGCGAAGACTCTGATCAGACTGGGCGGATGCCCAGGCTGATCTGAGTCTGCGCTGGGCGCACAAACACATTGTTGGTTTTCTCGTGTCGCGGCTCGTATATCCATTCACCTTAAGCACCCTTTTGTATAAGACCCTAGTCGTTTTTTTTTATTTTTTTTTTATTCTTTATTTGTAAAATACGTTACCTGACTGACAACTGAGACCACCAAATCCATCAACACATCTGCACAAAGCTGTCCCTTCAATGTTACTACAAGTACCGCCATTTAAACAAGGACTAACCTCACAAGGAAGTGGTATTTTTTCTGAAAGAATATGAACTTTTTCCAGAAACATTGTAATAACATTTCTCTGAAATGTGATAGTCAAACAACTAATATGACCATTTCCGAGTCACTGTAATTTGTAAAACTCTCACAATATGGTTACTGTAAACAAGGAGTATACCTTTTACATCCATGAATTCAAGTGAATTTACTGAACTGGGTACATTTTCATGGGTAGAGGATGTAACTCTGTCATGTATATAATATCACCACATGTACATCTTTCAACAAATAAATACTGTTTTAACCAACTCTGCCATAATTTTCTCCTCGAACAAATTCTTTCCTTTAGAATCGAATCCTTTTGAGAAGGGCTTCATCTTTCAGGCATGCAAATAAGAAGTCAGAAAAGTTGTTCCCCTTTTGGAAAATAACATGGTGTAGTACTCATACACCTTAAAACCTGTGAAACAGTATCTATTACAATTTAATTTTTCCCAATTTTGAAGATTGAAGAAAAAAAAAGACGGGAAGTTAAGATTATTAAGATTTATTTCCTTTTCTATTATAAAAAAATATGGCTTTGTAAAAATATTAATGCATAAAATCGGAAATCATCAAACAGTTTGACAAAAGAGAATTTTTGTTTTTGTTTCTTCTTGTCTTGTTTTTGTTTTCAGACTAAGTTTTAAAACCAAGATATCTACCATAATTACAAAACGTACCTTCTTCGCAAAGTTCGCCCTCAAATTTTGAGGTACACTGACAAGAGAATGAGTTGGTTGTTTTGGTACAGAAACCCCCGTTTTGACATGGGTTTGGGTCACAGGGATCTATTTCTGAAACGAGAAAGTGTAAACTACATATAATTACTTCTAGTATATCGGAAATTAAAATTTGTATACATAAACCGCTAGTAACATGAGAAACAAACAATTACAATAGCACAGTTTTATAACAAAAATAATAAGAATGTTTGTGAAAGCTTTTATCTGCACTATGTGGATCTTCCTGCTCAAGGACTTGATTTGTTGACGTCCACAGTAAACAGCTATGGTCAGGAATCAGCGGAAGAAGAAACGAAAGTGAGTGGCTGGACCGGTATTAAACCCGGGACCGCAGGCTCTTGAGTCAACGCTTAATCTATCTCTCGATACTGAGACGATCATATTCTGATCATTACCTCAGGTGTGGTGGGTGGCTTAATTTAGAATTTAGCTCAAAGGGAAAATTTTTCGGGGTAGGCCATTAAAACTATTTACAAGAAGCAGATCAGAGGCATGCTAAAACACATGCCTCTGGACCGATAATCTAAACAAGGGCCTTAACTCCTCAGTGGTTTTGGCAGAAACCGCCGAAGAGGGGAGACTATTCCATATAGGAATAGTCCTAGTGAATGATGATTTCTTCAGGGCATCACTATATGCAAGGTATCTATTGTATTGTGAATCATGGGATGCCCTAGTTCTTCTCGACTTTGGTGCTGAGGTCAAGTACTTATCTTTCTCAAGGGGCACTGTACCGGTGTGAATCTTGTAAAAGAAGGTTAAGGAGGACTGCACCCGACGGGCCTCCAGGGACGGCCACTTAAGCTCGTCCAGCATATCGCCTACACTGCTTGTGTTCCGCCATCGCCTGCAGGTCCACCTGACAGCTGTCCTCTGCACCATCTCAACCTACTGAATCTGAGTTTTGTGATAGGGATGCCAAATAGGTGCTGCATACTCCAGCTGAGGGCGAACCAAGGTTTTGTACGCAGCTTCCTTAGTTTTCCGAGGTGCCATTGTCAAATTGCGCCGAAGAAAACCCATTGTCTTAGTTGCCTTATTTGATATTTCTGAAATATGTTGACCCCAATCCAAATTGTCTGTATTGTTATTCCAAGATATTTGGCGGACTGAACCTGTTCCAATCTTTGCTGGTGGAGAGAGTAATTAAAGTGTATTTGCTTGATAGGGAGGTGCCGAGTCACTCTCATAGAATGACATTTGGCAACATTAAATTTCATTTGCCAATCGTTCTCCCATTGTGCGAGGTTGTTCAGGTCATCCTCCAAGATCTGGGAATCCATGGGGGAGAAGATATTCCTATACAAAACACAATCATCAGCAAAAAGACGAACAGATGACCTGATGTTATCTGGAAGATCATTATTGGAAATAAGAAAAAGGATCGGTGCTAAGACAGATCCTTGAGGGACACCAGATACAACCGGGACTGGATCTGAGGCTTTGCCTTTTAAAACCACTTTCTGAGAGCGCTCAGAGAGCCATGAGTTGATCCACTTATGAGTAGATCCTCTAATAGTCTAATTTGTACAATAGCCTCCTGTGTGGTACCTTGTCAAAGGCCTTTGCGAAATGTTAAGCAAGAAAAATGAATGAAGACATGAGCTGGTTAGTTCTAATGTAAAAGTGTGTGTGTGTGTGTGTGTGTGTGTGTGTGTGTGTGTGTGTGTGTGTGTGCAAGGACCAGTGATAAAAACTGGAAATTCTTCCAGTTTACCCAATTGTGCCCAGTGGACTATTCCGTCCATATCAAATGGATGAGACCATTTGTCAGTTTAAGGGGTGTCTTTTAAAGCTTATGTTTGTTATTTGTTGTATGGAGAAACATACCCGTTTGTCTTATGCAAATAGAGCAGACCCTAATAAGACGTCGCGTTATGCGGCGTCTGATCTCGGTCGGCACTGTTTGCCTATGTCCTTTTTATGGAACGATAGGCTTAATGGGTTAAGCGAAGTGCCCTTTACAACAAACAAAATACAGGGGTAACAACCTACGTCATAGCATGGATCTCGCAAACATATGGATCGCCGCCATCTTTGAATTGCAGGGTAAGTTTTTCCTCTCGTTAAATCAATAAATCAGTGTCTGTCAAAACTAAACAGTTTTGGCGGTGCCTGACATTACACTTAGACAGAATGTATAATGATCGAGCTCAGAAATGCCGCTGCCTTTGTAATTGCCTCCCCACAGTTAAACAGGTGGAAGACAAAAGGACGATTTTAGCAGAGATATAGTGTACATTTTTATGAAAAATAACGTATTTTACCGCTGATACTACCAACCATACCAATATTTATGTGATCGTAGTTAGTATTTGCCCTAAACTATTATTCTTAAACATATTTTTGTGATGGAAAACGGAAAGAACATTCAAACGGCCAATTTTGATCTCGTAGACACTTATGACGGCAGAGGTGTCGTGCACACAGGTATGGCAAACGTCACAGACTCGTGCATTCTGATTGCATCAGTTCCTTGTCATTGCTCATCTTTTGCTTTTAATTGTACAAATTCATGGTCATTACTCAAATCATACTTTTAATGTAAGATCCGTTGTTCATTTTCTGATTTGAGATTAAACACTAGTCCAACAAACCAGTCTTTTTTGTATCTGCTATTAGTGTTTGCCCCAGATACTAAACCAATCAGATCACCCGAATTTTCAAATTTTCAATAGATTTATTGGTGAGGCTCATTACTTATCCATGAAGAGAGTCTTCACCAATAAATCTACTGAAGACTTGAAAATTCAAGTGATCAGAAATGTACTGTCTTCTCTGGCTTGTCACGTCTATAAATGGCTTCAACATGACAAGTCAAATTGATTTAGATGTCGATGTAGATTTCTCGAATGAGCGTGTTTTCTCACTACAGAGGGACAGATGAAGGGAGTATTTGGCCGAATTCTCCATAAAAGTATTTTATGGTTAGTCATTAGAACCACCTCGCCGAGGCGGTTCTATGGCTATCCATAACATTATTTTAAAAACAAACACATATTGTAAAAATATGTGGATACTTATTAGAATCGCCTCGACGAGGCAGTTCTATGGATACCCACAGCACTTTTTTTAAAGGTAGGTTCCTGTACTTTGGAATGCATCATAATTTTGATGATCTTTTATCCAAGTTGTTGGAAAGCACTTATAAAATGGAATGAATAAGTTTCACTAAAAAGTGTAAATAAAAAAAAAATATTTGAAAAGTTGTTTTGCAAGGGATTTCCTAACTCTGCTTCGCACACAAGTTAGCACTAGTTTTAGTTCGCGCCAAAAATAGATAACGCAGCTGACGTCATGCTGCATTGCATTTTGGGATAGTTTTAACCCATCTGCCATGCCAGGACCTCTAGGAGAGCTCACGGCAAGGGAAAATTGACCTTTGGAGAATGGCATCAGAAATCGCGCACTTTTAGACATAATAAACACAGTTATTTTTAGAACTGGAATTCCAACCAAAAGGGAAAACGACTATTTTCTTCAACATCTGGCGAGTTTCTCAGTAGCAACAAATTGAGAAAAATAAGATATTTCAATACTGCTCAGAAAAAGACGAAATTATTTTGTGGACATAATTCAGTGTTATCGCTAGTCCAGGAACCTACCTTTAAAGCATGTTGTAGATATTTTGTTAGAATTGCCTCGAAAAGGCAGTTCTAATGAATATCCTCAACATATGTTTTTCATGGAGAAATAAAAATATTCCCCAATAATCATAAAATATTCCTCTTATATGTTCCTCTGTAACAAGATGCATCTCGTACATGTAACACAAATCTAGAAAACATATTCATTAATACAAGGTAAAAATTTTACAAAGATTTCATTGATGATTAAGAAGTGTTGCGTTAGAAGTGTGATTGAGTGTATTTGATATCAGTCGAGTTTGACCAATGGCCACAGGTAATGTTTGCATGCCGCACAATGTGTGTAGAGTAAAAAAGCACAGCGTGTCGAAAACTTTGGCATCAAAAGTGTGATAAACAGAATAAAACATTAGACTTTGATTCCAGTATCAGCCCTCGACCATTATTGTGTTTCTATCTATTTCAGCCATGGATGCAATTCCGTCAGTTTGTCGCTATTGCGGAAAAGCCTTTGGGCGTCAGTCAACCCTGCGTCAACATGAAATGCGGCACAGAGGAAAAGGCCCATATACCTGCACAGAATGTGATGTGGTGTGCTTTTGCAAGGGGGCACACACATTTCGTTTCAGACAGCATTTTTAAAAGCTTAAAATTTGACTACTCATATTTTGAGACTGTTTCTATGACTTAAACCGTAGGGTGTCCACGCAAGGGGTCACAATAGGTAAAAAATAAGACATTTTTAGCGCGCCTTTGCGAAGCAAAGGAGAGCTTATGCTATACCCCCGGCGTCGTAGTCCGAGTATGCGTCAGCGTTCGCGTCCGCGTCCATGTTCGCGTTCGCGTCCGTGTCTGTGAGCAGTTTAACCTATGTTAACCATTTGCGTTTAGGTCTTTTTCTCACAAACTATAAGGGCAAGAGTAATGAAACTTGGTACAGACTTACATCAGAAGATGATCACCTCAATGTATGCACCATGTATGACCCTGACCTACTGGTCATGGTCTACTGACTTTGAAAAAAATTAGGTTAATGTAGTTTAACCTATGTTAAGCATTTGCGTTTAGGTCTTTTTCTCACAAAGTATAAGGGCTAGAGTAATGAAATGTGGTACACATTTACATCAGCACATGATCACCTGAATACAATTATGCACCATGTATGACATTGATCTACTTGTCATAGTCTACTGACTTTGAATTGATTGATTGATTGATCGTTTAGGGTTTAACGGCCCTTTGAGACAGTATTTCAGTCTATATCGGGCCGCCTCCCAGAAAGAGGGAGAAAGAAAAGAGAAATGCTAGACCAGAGAAAAAAAATGTCCAAACAGCCCCCACCCGCACCCACTGCAAGCACAGTAGGCCCTTGCCCTACAATGTTCCAAATCAGAAGGACGCCCCGGTACTGGAAGTTATACACAGCACCATCGCACCACCCGACCACCCCCTACTGACTTTGAAAAAAAATCAGGTTAATGTATGTTAAACATGTGTGTTCCAAATCAGTTTCAAAGTAGTTAAAAGGGTTAGAGTCATGATATTTGGTCATGACTTGCATCTGGATGAGGGTATGTGAGTGTAACCAAGCATGTAGGATAGTGACATACATTTTTACGCTTCACTGACTTTATATTTCTCAGTCCCTATATGGGTTACAGTTATGATACTTTGCACACACTTACACATGGACCAGATCATTTCAGCAGCATCCTGTTTGTATGGATTTGAGCGTGTTTTATTCTTCATTTGACTTTATGATACGCTTCACTGACTTCGTGATATTTCTCAGTTCCTGTATGGGTTAGGGCCATGATACTTGGCACACGCCTACATATGGACAGGACCATTTGAACATCATCATCCATGTATGGATTCGACCTATAGTTTTGCTTCACTGACTTTGTGATATTTCTCAGTTCCTATAGGGATTAGAGCCACTATACTTGGCACACACTTATATACACAGTGTCCGAACTCTCTGTACCAGCTCTCCCGGTTTACATAGCTTCGAATCGATAGTACAAACATTCGCTTATAACCAGTAATCGGAAATCATACATTTTTACGCTTCACTGACTTTATATTTCTCAGTCCCTATATGGGTTACAGTTATGATACTTTGCACACACTTACACATGGACCAGATCATTTCAGCAGCATCCTGTTTGTATGGATTTGAGCGTGTTTTATGCTTCATTTGACTTTATGATACGCTTCACTGACTTCGTGATATTTCTCAGTTCCTGCATGGGTTAGGGCCATGATACTTGGCACACGCCTACATATGGACAGGACCATTTGAACATCATCATCCATGTATGGATTCGACCTATAGTTTTGCTTCACTGGCTTTGTGATATTTCTCAGTTCCTATAGGGATTAGAGCCACTATACTTGGCACACACTTATATACACAGTGTCCGAACTCTCTGTACCAGCTCTCCCGGTTTACATAGCTTCGAATCGATAGTACAAACATTCGCTTATAACCAGTAGTCGGAAATCATTATGTTTTGGGATTTTATCCGGCATGTGCTGCGTCATTTATAGTTATCCAGCTTCGAAAATGTAAAGAGGTAAGTTTAATATAATTGGCTCTTCGGTCTTTTACCTTATTGTTCTGTACAATGTCGTGTATGGGTGGGTAGTAAACGGTACAATATTCAAGTGGCCCCTGGCATGATTCTAATTCCATTTTCAGCCTTTTCTTACATGTTTTATAAAAAATCTTTAAAATAAACGGAAGGCGTTATCAATCTACAGTTTGTTAGTTTTGATAATAGGATGATAGCTAGGTTTTGCACGACACAAACTCGTGTTAAATTAAGCTGTTCGGAATAAAATTTCTGTGACGGCCATGAGGTTTTCATTGTACAGGGTAATAAAGTAAAAGACCGAAATGCAAATTATATCAAACTTACCTCTTCACATCTTCGAAGCTGAAAAACTATAAATGACGCAGCAGATTCCGGATAAAATCTCAAAACATAATGATTTCCGACTACTGGTTATAAGCGAACTCTGTACCCTCGATTCAACGATATGAAAACCGGAAGAGATGGTACAGTCAGTTCGGATACTGTGATATATGGACAAGAACATTTTAGCATTGCCATCCATGTATAGATTTGACATGTGTTTTATGCTTCACTGACTCATTCATATTTCTCAGTCCCTATATGGAAGGCAATCATTATACTTGACACTCACATACATTTGGACAAGAGCCTTTCAATACCACTATTGCTGTGAGAGTCAAGCACCTGTAAGGCACGCTTTGTTGTCTTCTGACAACTCTTGTTAGAATTTGTGTGCTATTCTTGCCACACTTTTCCTGAACAAGCCGTCTGGAGGCAGATTACTAGTACTTAGCAAACATTCTTTCCCCCATTAACTGGCAACTGCTCTTCACGAATTAGTGAATGAGAAAGAATGGAAATAGCAATCATTCTATGACCAAATCTTCACGAAGCAATATACCGGACGTGGAGTCAACCTCGTGTGGCTAACACCCTAATTAGCAGCCTCGCTACCGACCGAGCTAACATTCTACTTTATATGTGCGTACGAGATCTATGCCTTTGTATGTGTTTACGACATCATCCAACGTTTTTCTTCCATTTTAAATCATATCCAACATCTACACTGGTGCGAAAGCATTGCATTTCTACCATAATTGTAATATTTGTAAATAATTCTGTGGGAAAACGATTTAAAGATCTACAATATGCAATTTTACTCAAAAGTGTGTTCGATATCTATGCAAAATGTGTGCTGACAGTACCGATTAGAATCACTGTGTTGAGGCAATTAAAGCTGTAACATTATAGTTAGGCAAAAGTCACTCATCAGTGGGTCGAAAATATTCACTAGTACCACCAAAATTACGAGTTTTGTAAAATTTCTAATATAAACACCTTGTTTGAAGCAATTTATTTACCTTTTCGCACAAAGATGGCGGTGTCCTATATGTTTACGAGATCTATGCTATGACGTAGGTTGTCACCCTTGAAATAAGTAACTACATACTTTTCTCTAAGTTTTCTTCTTTCGTATTAGGGAGTGATCGGGTCGGGCGATGGTGCTGGGTAACTTAAAGTGCCTATTTGGATAGTGGTAAGGAAAGGGCCTACTGTACTTGCAGTAGGTGCGGGTGGGTGTGGTTTGGATGTTTTTCTCTCGCCTATTATATCTCGTTTTTCATTCTCTCTTTCTCTGGAAGACAGTCTGATATAGACTGAAATGCTATCTCAAAAGGCGGTAAACCCCCTCCCCTCCCCCTAAAAAAGAAAGTTTCACGTCTTGTTGTATGCATACATCATTATTTTTTCTGCCGTCTTTTTCAAAACAGGAGATTTATTTGTAGTTTTGTTTGATTCACTGGCGGAATAAACCCTTTCAAATATGAGTCTACTATTTAAGAAAAGAAATTGGCTCCTTCAGAAACACATTCTTTTGTTCAAATGTTGACATCCGCTGACAAGGAAGGCAGAAAATTAAATGTTCTTTCCCTGAAAGTGTATAGATTCACCTAAAGATTGTTGAACCGGCCGTCAAAGCAAACACCCTCAAGCTTGGTTTGAAATAATTGTGTCATTCAATGACGAAAAATTCAATTTTCAGAGCTCTTACACCCCAAGTAAGACAAGATGTCAAGGTTAAGCATATTTTATTATATTTGCATTTTGTAAACATAATTGCATGTGATCTGACCCAGTCGTAAGTGCACGAAATAATAAACAATAAGCTTTACTCAAAGATAATTGAGCCGCGACACGACAAAACCAACAATGTGGTTGTACGCCCAGCGCAGACTCAGATCAGCCTGGACATCTGCCTAGTCAGATCAGCCTGGACATCTGCCTAGTCTGATCAGACTCTTCGTTAAAAGCTCAAAGGGAAGCTAAGGATCTAAGCAACCTCCATGCGGACAGCGAAGACTCTGATCAGACTGGGCGGATGCCCAGGCTGATCTGAGTCTGCACTGGGCGCACAACCACATTGTTGGTTTTGTCGCGTCGCGGCTCATATTTGTTGTTCTTGGGCTCTATTTTATAAATGGGAATACACTTTCAGGGACAGTAACTTTGCAATTTTAATTCTCGCCTCCCTTCATAATGCGATCAACTATTAAAGAAAGGAATTTCATCTAAGAATAGATCCCATTTTGGAAAGGCATTGACGTCCAGGGGAGCAAACCAGAAAGTTACAAAAGTTGTTTTCTTCGTAAAAATGGCGAATAAAAAGCAATAACAAAAAAAAAAAAAAACGCGAAATACTCAAGCAGTTTAAGGTTTATGGATACACCAAGGGAGATCACCCTATCTGGAAGTATTTGCCACTCTTTTTATAAGGTACTTCTGTAACAGAAATCGATGCTCCATATAAAGATTCGTTTTAAAGACACATTTTTTTCTTTAAAGACAGGACTTCTCTGCCGGGGGGTCTGGTTCCCCTCTCACAGCAGATTTACCTGTACAGATAAAGGTGTGAAAATTTATTCAACCAATCAGTGGACCAGAATTACCAGTTATGACCATTTATTGGCTGACTGGAGGTGTTGACACTTTGTGATCAAGAGACAGAATGACACTTATGAAGTTAATCCTCCTTATATAGTGCCACCCCTGTCTTTAACAAATTGGGGTGGCACACTTTGATAGCTCCCAATAATCAGTGCTTAGGGCCACAGCTAACATCAAAGCGTTGTCTTATCTAGGTGATTATGAGGGGATTATGCCAGTGACAAATTCCAAAAGTGGGGCCTAATATGGGGAAACTGCTATTATCCTGTAGATGCATCTACTTTAAACAATTTAACAACAAGAACAAAAAAACTACTGAGTTAAAAAAAGTAATACATAATAAAAAAATATATATATTATAATTTTCATTTTATCTATTTTTGATCTTATTGTTTATTTATTTTTTTTTGTCTGATCCGAGATAATGGTTGTACAACTGTTTTCCTTTTTTTGCTTTGATTTGTTTATGATTATTTTATAGGAATCGTAGACTGTTTATGCAAACATGATTGACTGATTAGACTGCACATGCTGATCTAAGTCTTCTGTATGCGCGGACGTTGCAATTTATGAGTACCTATATTTGCATGGCATATTTTAGTAGCCCTTGGCATAAAAACAGGTTTTGAGAAGATTATGGCAGCACTGTTCAACACAGCTCTATGTGGGTCTTCAAAAACAGTCTGATCCAATTATCATCTGTTTATAACCACATTCTGTCTTTTCCCATGACAATTGATTTCCCTTTATCTGGCCCCATACCTGTACTTCAGTGAAAAGTCTTCTGGGATGTTTTATCTCCGAGCAGCATGTTTCAATAAACGGTCAGTAGGGTATTACGCAATCAAAAATGTGTCTTTAAGGATAATTTTAAGACATTTTTCTCATTTCTCTATAAAAACATATGTTGTGACCCCTCATAAGAACCGTCTCAGCGAGACGGTTCTAATGAGTGGTCATAACTTATGTTTTGATGGACAAGTATGAAAAAGTATTCCTCAAAATATCCCTGCTGCCCCTTCTTATCTGGAATTCTGGGCCTATTTTAAAATATGAATTTGCTGTGTTTTAGAAAGCAAATTCTGTTTTGTAAGAGTAACCTCGCTTTGGAGACGGGAACCAACTATAAGAGAAGCAAATATTATTCGATTAAAGTTTTCTCCCTTGTAAAAATGGCAATCAAATCATCCATTATAATACATACCTATTTCACAAGTATCTCCAGTGAAAAATGTTGGGCAGGTGCAAGTAAATCCGCCGCTTTCGTCATCAGTGCATTCGCCATTGTTTAGACAAGGTTCGGCATCACACGGACTTGGAGGTCTGGTTGCTGGAACAAATATTACAATAAAATAAGATCAAAGAGCTCTAGATAAGAAGGGGTATTTGATGATAATTGCAGGATAATTTTTCTTATTTCGCATTGAAAGCATATGTTGTGACCCCTCATCTGAACCGTCTTGTCATGACGGTTCAGATGAGGGGTCAAAACATATGTTTTTATGCACAATTAATAAAAAAAATCCTTAATTATCACCAAATACTCCTTCTTAATTATCATCAGTAGAAGTTTTTTATAATCCCTCCTAAAAATACCGTAAATACTCTAAAATTTGGGACACCCTACGCGATTACCGTAATTGGCATATAAAGGGAACAGTATGGTTTTACAATACAGTAATGCTTCCAAATGATGAAGATGAAGTGGCAAACAGTGTAGACTCCGCTCAGACGCTATCTTGAGGAGCAGTCTGGTTTGGGACTGCACAGTTTGCTTAAACATATCGGTCCCAATTCTTAGATTCTTAGATTTTTTACGACATTTCTTCAAAAAAGCTTCAAAAATAGATAGAAAATAAATAGTGCTAGAGCTAACGATAATTTTACGTCACGTTTACATTGCATCATCAGATTGGTCCAGAATATGTGGAAAGCGCAAGAACCGTTATCACACTTTCAATTTATCATGCCCCTTTTTAAAGGTCGTGTCTGCTACATTCTTTCAAGCAAGCTGTTAAAGATAATATTCGTACCATTTAATGCCATCAGAAAATTGAAAGAGAACAATGGCCATAACTTCATTTTTGTTTTGTGATGACATTATGCCCCTTTCCAGTACCATCCCTGGTTTACTATGTATATACAAGGGCGGTTACGAAACGAAAAAAGTTGTTACAAAACGGAAAAGAGTCATTGTTACCAAACGACCTGATGACCAGGTCGTTTGGTAACTATGACTGTTTTTCGTTTCGTAAACAGCTATTTTTCGTTTCGTAACATCCTTTAAAAAATACTTTACCAGGTGTGAGTACTGTTCAGACTTTATACAAATGATCAAAGTGACCGAAGCTTTCAGCTGCATTCAGATTCTCAATGTCTTCAACACTACAAATAGAATTTCAGTAGGATCCTCCTCTTCAAACGAGAGAGGACTCGAAAAGACTCGGTGCAAAGAGGTGCGAATTATGAATTCGTTTCCTTGAGCTTCCGGGGGATCATTGTTCATGAGAATTGGACGAAAATATAAGCAAATAAAAATAAATTTTAATACAAATATGAAAGATTTTGATCAGACTGCTCATGCGCATCTGGTATGAATATTTTCTCTCCATACATTTTACACTACTGGTACACAACTTTCAAACAACGTTGAATCAACCTTTATTCAGTATTGTGTGACTGTTGATCACTGTGAGTCCAGATTATGTTTCTCTTAGCAAGGTTTTGATGGTTTCGGACTTGACGATTTTAATGACATTTTTAATAATTACATGCCCCCACCCCATCCCCCACCCCACCCAACCCCCAGAAGCTCGGACACTGTCTGTTGATCCGCTGGCCTGCTGATCTAGCGGATCCGGGCTCGATATTTGCTAAATGCGAAAATCTATTTCAACCGCTCACAGAGCCTTTCATTGTCCCCCTCTCATCGTCCTGATATGACTGAAAGGACTGTTGAAATAGAAGTAATCTTGCAAGTCATCATCCAGTCATACAAATTGTATCAGCAGAATTTAAAAGTAACTTAGCCACGACACGATAACACCATCAATGTGGTTGTGCGCCCAGCGCAGACTCAGATCAGCCTGGGCATCCGCCCAGTCTGATCAGAGTCTTCGCTGTCCGCATGGAGGTAGCTTAGACCCTTAACATTTGACCATTAGAGTACTTAATAAAGAGCCTGATCAAAAAGGGTGGATGCCCAGGCTGATCCGAGTCTGGGCTCGGCGCAAAACCACATTGTTGGTTATGTCGTGTCGCAAAATGTTACCTTTACAAGTTTTGGCTATCAAGTTTCCTTTAATATCCTCAAGGTTCGCAAATGAGCTGGCATCGAAGACGTTACTGGTGTCACCTGCTATATTAGCCAGCTGCTGCAAGTTCACTTGCCCGGTTAGTCCCACACATAGTATCTTAATGCCACCTTCTCTTATCGTTTTCGATATTGACTCAGTCCCGGGTGAAGTACCGTCCGTGATCAACACTAGCACTTTTTCAGCCGTGTCCCTTGCACCGGCAGCAGGTCCTAGGAAATGTTGTATGTAAGCTTCTTGCAGGGCCCTTTTAATATCTGTTCCACCTGTGCGGAAACCTACTTTCCCAACTGCTTCTATAAGACTTGCCTTGTCTGTGTGATCTTTAAAGTAGAACCAATTCCTTACGGTATTTGAGAAGCCAATGTAGCCAACTTGCACGGCATTTGGGCCAATAGTCAGCGATCTGACAACGTCTTGTATAAAGGCACGGACCTTCTTGAAGTTCGTGATTTGAACGGACGAGGAATCATCAACGACAAAGACTAGATCAGCTTCAGAAGGCCCGCATTCTGTAAAGAAATTCAACATGCCGGTAAGTAAACTCTATTTACATTATTATAAAGCGTCCTACATGACGCACTGACTTCTACATGTAGGTACATGCATACTGCGTGAAAGGAATCAGCAAAGGTTATGGCGATGAGGCTGAAAAGTATTGCGTCAACATATTTGTTATTTCGTTACAGCATTGTAGTTGAATTTATGCAATTATAGCAATCAAACATTTTTTCTGATGCATTATCGTTTGCAAGGTCCTTCGGGAGATGTTGAAAACTCTGGCCTTCGGTCTCGGTTTTCAACATCTCCTTGGGACCTTGCAAACGTTCATGCCTGAAGAACCATGTTTGATCCCTATATTGATTTGAGCCGCGACACGACAAAACCAACATAGTCGTTGTGCGCCCAGCGCAGACTCAGATCATCCTGGGCATCCGCCCAGTCTGATCAGAGTCTTTGCTGTCCGCATGGAGGTAGCTTAGATCTTTAGCTACCCTTTAAGCGTTTAGCGAAGTGTCTGATCAGACTGGGCGAATGTCTAGACTGATTTGAGTCTGCGCTGAGCGCAAAACCACTGTTTGTTTTCTCGTGTCGCGGCCACTGTCATCACAGTCCAGTTTAGTCTTGCTTGCTAACTCATACCACGAAAAGAATATGACGGAAACTTTTAATTGTCTGTTTATTTTTTCCATATAGACAGACGAACACGCATTCAGACATACACACGCAACCATACACTAGCCTTACTTCAAACTAGACTATGAAGATTTCGAAGGGATTTTTACTTCTCACCATAGCTATATATATATACTAGCCAAGCCTACATAAAAATGTGGATAAGGACACATGCAGATTCATTCAGATCACGTGCACGCACATATTGAACCGCAAAGCACACACATGTGTCAAAAATTTTATTATGAATATTATGAATTTATCGTATGAATAAAAGTAAAAAAGAAATCTGCCTGAACTGTTCTTCAATCTATTCTCTTAACCGGTTTCACTGCTAGAAGAAGCAACACATAAAATAGTAACAACTGGTACAATGTACCGGATGCAATGTGTAAAGCATGGAGAAAAATCTACTTAACAAGCTGAAAAAGTCAGCAAACAGACTTTAAAGGACAGCCTTAAAATATCTGTGAAATAAGCTCGTAAACCTGCTCATATATTCGATTTACGGGGTCAGAAAGACAGGTAAATGTGCACCCGCTATTCATTTGCACTACCTTCACCTACGAATACCTCGATACCGGACTGATTTCATTTTTAACACGTTACTGCCTAGCGGCCCATAAAAAGGACATTAGTAAATAGTGTAGACCCTGATTAGACGCCGCAGAACGCGGCTTCTGATCTGGGTCTACACTATTTGCATAAGACAAGTTGGTATTCCTTCTTAATAATAAACAAGAAAAACTATAACATGAAATGTCATGTTATATTGGGCGTTTGATTTTACTTCTCAGTTTATGCAGGTTTATAGAAGTAAATGTTGCAATGATTGTTGAAATGAAACTTGAATATCATTGCAGACTGATGAGGCTTCTTCCGTGCTGTTTTCGACCCCAACAAATTATCTTACTTCGATATAGCCACGCAAAAAAATTTAGTTTTTGGATGTATTAATTTTGTTAAAAATGACCACAGTAACATATCTTTGATCAGAAGATTTGTAAGCTAGTGCAGAATACTAGGCTAACACAATTTTTGACTTAAGACTTGCATTTTAAGAAAAATAAATAAACAAATAAAACTGAATAACCTTTTGTTCATTTTCTCTATTTTCTCTATATACTAATATTAAAGAATGATGCATGGTCATGTAAATCAGAACAATATTGACCGCGTTTAGTGTAGACTAAAAGATATGCAAAAAGACCTTAGTGCAGCTAAATTGAACTATATGGACCTAACACCTTTAATTCAAAATAAAAATGCAAGGAAGGCAATAAAAATCGAAAAGTATCGATGTCCTACGATAGCCCAATTACCTCTCTTATTTCACAATTCTGAATTTCGATTTCTGAATTCCAAAATTCGTAGTACAAACTGAGTGATAAATTAAGATGAATGAGATTTATGTTAGTTGAAATGCAAATAACAATTGGTTTTAGGCCCGATTTCACGTCACAGTTATAACTCGTATTAACCAGTCCGTGGTCTATTTTACCGTAAGGCGCAATGTAAAATTTTGGTGTTCCGAATGCTAATCCATGTACTAAGTTTAATAGTGGAGCGGGATATAGCGAAAATACTTCAGTTGATGATACAAGCATGAAATTTACAGGATAGCAAGTACCTGGCATGCACTTTAACATAAGATCGTGGGCCACTTGAAATTATGTCATTTTCAAGATGGCCGCCGCAAAAACAAAATGTCCGCCAATTTTATGTACTTTTCAACACATTATTTAAGGTAATAGTCCAGAGGCCCGTTGGCATGGATGTTTATTTTATGCCCTGATTATAGTCACTTAGAGCATTGACTTAGGGAGTTGCAAAATGGTTGTTGCCAGTGTTTCTTTCAACACTTTAACGAAAAAATGGCCAAAGTGGTGGGTGGGGTAACACTGGTCCATTACAGCACCTAAATGCAATAAACGCAATGTAGAAAATACTTTGTGTCATAAATATCCCTTTTTAAATGTTCTAATACATAAAAAGCAAACTGAAGTCTGGAAATGATGACCAAAAAGCATGATATATTTGTAACGTATATAACTGTAACTAAAATACAAATAATCAATGAGAAACAGACCAAACGGTGGAATGAAATTTTTACATGTGGTCCTAAATTAGCATAATCTATTGCTTTTATTTGACTCATGCTCATCTCAACTTTGACAGAATTCCTTGATATATTTTGAATCAGTTAGGTTGCAGTTAGTAGTGGCAATATCAGTTGAAGACAGAATGTAACTTATTTCTTATGAATTCCTGAAACACTGGTGAGAAGGTATAATTAGCTGTAGTCTGTATTATGTCTTAAATTGAAAAAGTGTACAAGTACGCAATGTATAATGCTATTCTTACATTTACTAGACAATAATAATTTTGGGTTGTATCTGAAAGGCACCCAAACAGTAACATTACGTAACATAATCGAAATCCGTCCCAGGAAGAATAATCCAGGGTCATATGTAATAAAAATCGGGTCTTCGTGTAGATAAAAACTTCAATTTGATGTTGTTATCATAATCAGTAAAGCAGTCTTTCAGCAGCTCAAAAATGGCTGTTGCTATATCATTGTATGTGTTTTACCTAGAAACTGACCAAAGTAACGGGTGGGGTAACATTAGCGTGTTACAGCAGCAATCTGTTACAAACGAAATGTAGGGAACAATTAACGTTATAAATGTAAAGCGCAATTAAAAATTATCAATATGATTTTTTTTATATCTAAATAAATAGCTATATTGACATATTTAGATAAAGATAATCATCAGTCAAATAAGACACGTAACGTACATAACGTTCAGCAGCTCAAAAATGGCTGTTGCTATATCATTGTATGTGTTTTACTTAGAAACTGACCAAAGTAACGGGTGGGGTAACATTAGCGTGTTACAGCAGCAATCTGTTACAAACGAAATGTAGGGAACAATTAACGTTATAAATGTAAAGCGCAATTAAAAATTATCAATATGATTTTTTTTATATCTAAATAAATAGCTATATTGACATATTTAGATAAAGATAATCATCAGTCAAATAAGACACGTAACGTACATAACCGTGACTAAAACACAATTAACATACATGAATTGCTGGAATGAATTTTATATGATTGGTCCTTAATCAACATACTCTGTCACTTCTCTTTAAACCATGTTGAAAGAACTGCTTGCATATGTTGAATTAGTTAAGTAGCAATTAGCTGTGGCATTGCCAGCTGAAGAGAAAAGTTTACTTTTCCTTAGGATTTTCCCCAAAACAGTTACTGACGAAAATATCTAACTGTAGATGATATAGCCTTTCAGTGTAACTGTTTATGTCTTAAGTTTACACATGTGAAGCAGCCATGAAGAAACACCACTGTTTGTGCCTCCAAGTCTGATAATATGGGATTGTCCTGTATTTGACAGGCATTGTAACAGTAACATTACGGTACATATCTGTAATGTATTAGGAATAAGTTTTTTTTTATTTGAGTAAGTTGTTTTCAAAGGCTCAATTCTTGGATGCCAGAAAGCATTTTACTTACCACTGATATTAAGACAGCAAATATTTACTTTTTATACACTCACAAGAACTCAACATGAAGCATTTAGAATTTTCTTAACATTTTTGACTTACAGCAACACCACAAAACGCATCACTTAAAATCTTGGGGGACCAGTATAATATGTATAAGTTGACCTAACTGATCAATGTTTAGGTTTAGAATTATCATAGGGGAGATACCTGTTTCCCTACCTGTGCTGTCTACCGAGGCAATCAGGTAACCTACATGCAAAAGTGGCTGTCAGCTGAGGCAACTGATAAAGTATCGGCTCACTTGATAGTTATTATCATCGTGCTTGAATGTAATCAACGTTACCTTTACGTGTTGCCTCCATCTGTTACACTGCACCATATTATCACTATGTCAATTAAGTAATGGAAAATGATATACTTCAAGAGACACATATAAAGCGCCTATTCATGAGTCTGTTCATGACGTGTATCTCTCATTGTAACATTACCAAGATATATTTGGTCAGATAATTCTGTACAGTCCCTGTTTGTGTTCTGATACATTATTATCAATACATTAAGTGTTACGAAAGACAAATGTAGTTTTGATCATTCTACTTTTAATATGTATGCTTCTTCTATCATTGTATTGATACAGAGGCTTATGAATTACTCTTAAGCCTCTGATTGATATAAATGGTATCAGAAAGCTGCAATTTCTTACTGTATATGAACTCATTCAGAAAAGCGGTAAGACTTCATTCGTAAGCAGTTAACCCGTGTAATTATTGCTAAACAATAATTATTGATAATAAAACTTATAGTAATATCTTCAAAGTCAAGGAGGTCATCTGAAAATAGATATATCAAGGTTTGTCCTTGACATGAATAGTATGCATTACCTTATCATTTGCTAATTTTTAATTCAGAACTAATGTATTACTGTTTAAGCTTATGAGATATGAGGAACTTATAAATTACCCAGTAACTGGTTGTATACGTTATTTGATCTGTTTTCCATCTCTTTGTTCTGTTACCGTACTGCAAAGTGAAACTACAGGTCATTACATTCTTTAGGACAACTGGTATTTGCCCAGAAATATCCCACATCAAATATGCTGTCGTTTTGCGTTGCCACTTAATTTTGAGGCTTAGAATTCTGTAGAACTCGGTCCCTTAAAACGTAAAATATTCGTCAAATTAATAAGTTCTAATGCTGGTTCCATGCTAAATCGACTCAT
This sequence comes from Ctena decussata, assembly GCA_963989385.1. Taxonomy (NCBI): domain Eukaryota; kingdom Metazoa; phylum Mollusca; class Bivalvia; order Lucinida; family Lucinidae; genus Ctena; species Ctena decussata. The sequence continues at coordinate 37,136,005 of OZ022504.1, read as the reverse complement.
TTAAGGGACTGTTGAATATAAGCAGACTAGAAAAGGAAAGAAAAACAAATTAAACTAATTTTTAAACATGTAATTCTATATTGCTGTGATAACCCATGTCTCGACTTCCCTTGCCTCTTTTTCTTCTAAATTAAATGTGTCTGATGCTGCTCTCTCAATGTCCCGGCTGGTACATTACCGTAAGGAACTTTATACACAGACCAGATAACTCAAACTACTATGCAACATTTTGACTCGTGTTTTGTTTCAAGATTTTAACAGAACAACGTTGGTTTCCTAGGTAACGTAATATATGCAATAATCTTACAAAGTAAGTACACTTTGTTAGAAAGAGTTCACGTCAGCTTTGTAAGAAAATGGTGTGGCTTAACTCTTCAAGCCTAAGGTTACATTTTTGTTTTACACTCTTTCAATCTGCAGGGTCAATGTACCAGTTCTATCCAATAAACGAGGCAATATCATGTTTTGAATTGTTAATTACTGGTAATCTTACAGTATTCAACTTACCAGAACAGTCGCTAATCGGATTTCAGATTTATCCAACCGACTATATATTGCTTTATTTGAAGCCTGTATACAAACTATTTGCTGGCTTATAATTGCTGCATTTTTTCTATAGTGAAATGTACCTGTTTTGCAGTTTTTGATTATACAACAAAATGTCATGTATGTTACTGTCTTCAGAATCGCAAGACTGAGTAGCTGGACATAATCATTAAAGGTGCAGATATATGCTTTTAGAAATAAACAAGCAGCAAAACCTGCTGTGCGTGTATGGAATTTGCCAAGTCTAAAATTATTAGCATTTGCAATATTCTGAGTTTCATCACGTATAAAGCGTACCTCATGAAGTCCCTAAATTAGTCATAAGCTGATAGTTCCAAGAAAACAGTTTTTTTTAAGAACTGCCAAGATATTAACTTCATAATTGTTCTCTGAGAGACAATGAAGAAATTCTGCAGGTCGAATTATAATGGACTAACTCATAAATTAAAGTTATTTACGTTACTACTAGTAGTAATGAATGATGAAAATAAAACGGTACTAAAATGTATTTTCTAATACTTTATGATGATTCTATGGAGAAACTGCATTTGAAATAAAAACGTAGTTTACCATGAAATTATGAATTTAAAATAAAAACACATAGGTAACGTATATAATCGATGCTTATGGCCAAATAGTCGTTAGAAAATTTGACAACATGCGCTTTTCCATTGTGAACAATCCATTGACGAAGGTTTTACATGTAGATATTGCCAAAAAAAAAAAAAGACACATGCCCACGGGAACTACATATGCCTGCGGACTATAAGCATGTTATAAATTAAAATGATAACATTTTGAAATTTGGCGGCCATCTTGAAAATTGATGATTTATAAGTGGCCCGCGATCATTTTTGAATCTGGGCCATGTAAGGAACATTTAGTCAAAATTTCATGCTTGTATCATCAAGTGAAGTATTTCCTTGAATTTTCACTCTAAGCAGCTCCACTATAACGTGAAATCGGGCCTTAGTATATAAAAATCTGAATTAAATAATTTCACTAGAAAAAACAATGAACTATGTGAATATGCTGATGATTGTCGCGTGCAAAGGGACCTTCTATATCTAGTATAGGTATATAAGATATCATATAAGACTCTTATATACACCTTTCCTATAATTCAGAGTCTGTTCGAGTTTTGTCCCTTGCAACGCCTATGACGTCATGTATAGGATAGGCTATTGTTTTTCACTGTGTAACCAAATAAATGCCGGTTTTCCATATATTCAAAACTAACATTCAACGGTTAAGATAAAGACAACTATTTTGTTCCAGCTATATTTAGCTCTTTCTTGGTCGGAAAAAAGCTTTATAACTTATACCATATGGGAATTTGACATAAAATTAAAGGATTTCCGACTAAAATTTCGGGCCAAACTTACCGTAATCAAGAGCATGTATCGCCAGTACAGCTTACAAAACATAAGGAAAAGAAAGAAAATCGTGAAAGATATTCAAACCTTTATTACAAAAGATACAAAACAACGACTAGCTGATTATAAAGCAGACACACGCTAAAAATGACAACAAAGTGTGCTGACACGGAATTCGTTTGTGTAATCATCGAATCACGCGCATTGCTGCAATAAAGAAACACCTATGATTGTGTATTACCTAGACACGTGCCAGCTTTAAGAACACCCTACCGTGAAATGGAAACGATCAAATAAATAATACCGAAGATATAAAGTAAGAGATGCAAAAAATAATATAAATTCAACCTCGGGTTCAAACTTACGGAAAACTGTCTGGATGCTGATGCTTTTAGATCGGTGTATCGCACAAGAAACCATAAATATCAGCGCTATAATCTGCCTGGTAATAATGCGTAGTTACTACCTGAATGCTGACATTTTACCTGTCGGAAAAATGGAAAGAACTTTTCAGATTTACGAAACTTATTTATACGAAATGTAGTTCTTTTATATTGAACAAACGTGAATGTATTACCGGGGTGTTAAAACACGGCATCGATGAAAGGGGTCATGAAAATCATGAGCGGCTTGTCGGGATTCTCAATATGATATTAAAATTAGAAAAAATATACAAATAAAAAATGTCACATGACAACAGGGCAATTATATACTTTAATTTGGCCTTTCAATGTATTTTTTGCAGTTCACATTTACAAAAAGTCTGCTTTATGCATGTTATGTGTGCTTACAGTTGTACTGAATTATATGGGATGTTCCTATTGATGACGTCACAGTCTACTTGGGTAGATAACTCCTGCGCGACTATATCGATTTATAGGAAAGGTGTATACTATATAAGATATCTAGTATAGGTATATAAGATGTCTTATTTGACTTTTCCATAAGACGCAACACAATATATGTTATCTGATATAGCATTTAAGATGTCTTGTATCACATATAAGATATCCTGTTTTGTAAATCAGATATCGATATCAGATATGCTATCTTATATAGGATGTGAGATATCTTATTTAAATATATAACATATCTGATATATCAGATATCTGATTTATTATATAAGATATCTTACATGCTATATAAGATATCTAATATATAAGATATCTGATATATTATATAAGGTATCTTATATGAAAAATTAAATAAGATGATAACTCATATCCTATATAAGATATCTTATTTTCTATATAAGATATATCCTGTATCAGATATCTTATAGAGGATATAAGATTTCTTATATGTTATATATCTTATATGTTATATTAGATATCTTAACTGGAATATTAGATATCTAATATACTATTTAAGATATCTACTATGCATTATGATTAGTAAAATGGCTTGCCATAGATATCACTATTCAGATTTGAATATATAGCAAAAAGTAAAGTGGATATGATTTTTCGATATCACAAATTCGATTTTTGTTTGATATCACTTATTTGATTTGGCGATATCAGTAATCTGAGTTTGTGATATCACTAATTCGTACAAAATCGAATTTGTGATATCACAATGTCGACTTTGTGATACCACTATTTCAAGTATGTGATATCACATGTGGTATCACATTATTTTCTGATTTCACTAACTATTATGTGCTATCACTGACTCACCTGAGTGTCATAAACCGTGTGTTATATTATGTTTACTAAATCGATTTAGTAAAATCACAAAATCGTTTTTGTAATATCGATTTCTTGATATCACTAGTTAGGAACGAATTACTGACCACAAACTCGATAGATATAGTGATATCATAAAATCGATTAAGTGATATCACAAAATCGAATGTGACATCACTAAATAGATGTTGTGATATACAAAATCGAATAAGTGATATCACAAAGTAGCTGTGATCTCGTGTCATCACAAAATCAATTTTGTGATATCACTTTTTCTATTTTGTGGTATCACTAATTGGATTTTGTGATATCACTCAATCGTACATATTTTGTGATATCACTTTTTCGATTTTATGGTATCTATAAACATGTCAATGAACATCAGTCTGATTTTACCGGCTTAGATACATTCACTGCACTACCTAGAACCATTTGGTTGAACATTTGTCTAATACCTACCCACTCAGACACATTCATCTCACCACCTGGAAACACATCGATGAAAACCAGTCAAATAACTATACCGCACTCCCTCTAAACATGTCAATGAATAATTAATATATGTCTGATACGTACTTTCTCTGACACACTAATCGCACTGCTAGCCGCAATGCCTACAAACATTTCGAAGAACACTTGTCTGATAGCAGCCTGCTCAAACACAATCACCCCACTACCTAGAAACATATCGATGAACACCGGTCTGATTCCTACTTGGTTAGATATGATCACTTCACTACCAAGAAAAATTTTGATGTACATCGGTCTGAATTTTACCTCTTTAGACAATTCACTGCACTACTTAAAAACATGTCAATGACTGGTGTTCATCAACATGTTTCTAGGTAGTACACTGAGTTTGTCAAAGCAGGTAGGAATCAGTCAATTAATATATGTCTGATACGTACTTGCTCAGATACACCCACCGCACTTCCTTGAAACATTTTGAAGAACACTTGTCCGATACCGACCTGCTCCAACACAATCACTCTGCTATCTTAAAACATGTCGAAGAAGAATGGTTTGATTCCTACTTGCTTAGACATTATCACTTCACTACCAAGAAACATGTCGAACACCAGTTTTATTTTACCTCTTTAGACAATTCACTGCACTACTTAGAAACATGTCGATGACTGGTGTTCATCAACATGTTACTAGGCAGTGCACTGAGTTTGTCAAAGCAGGTAGGAATCTGTCAGTTAATATATGTCTGATATGTACTTGCTCAGATACACTCACCGCACTACCTAGAAACATTCTGAAGAACACTTATCTGATCCTGACATGCTCGGACACAATCAGCCCACTACCTAGAAACATGTCAATGAACACCGGTCTGATTCCTACCTGCTTATACATAATCACCGCATTACCTAGAAACATGTCAATGAACACCAGTCTGATTTTACCCTCTTTAGACAACTCACTGCACTACCTAAAAACATGTCGATGACTGCTGGTCATCGACATGTTTCTAGGTAATGCGGTGAATTTGTCTAAGCAGGTAGGAAACAGACCGATGTTCATCAACATGTTTTAAGGTAGGATGGTGAAGTTATTAGACCGGTGTTCATCAAATTGTTTCTAAGTAGTGGGGTCAGTGTGTCTGAGAAGATAGGTTTCAGACAAGAGTTCATCCAAATAGTTCTAGTTAATGCAGTGAGTGTGTCAAAGCAGTTAAGATAAGGAATCAGACCGGTGTTCATTGACATGTTTCTAGGTAGTGCGGTGAGTGTGTCTGAGCAGACCGGTATTCATCGATAAGTTTCTGGGTAATACAGGATGAATCTCTAAGCAGGTAGGAATCAGACCGGTGTTCATAGGTGTTATGCCGGTGTTAAATGAGTCTGTCTCTGAACTCACCAATATACCCCAAAACAACTCTTTCAACATCAGGATGAGTCAAAAGTGTAGCTAGTTTGGCCAGATGAGACCTTTATATAATATTTACCTTGTACCCCGTCCTGTTAATAATGAAGTTTTGAACCAAGTGTGGATGGATTGCAACTTAATAGTTTCATACTGAAAGAGCTTTTACTCTTGTTTCATACGGAACAATATAGTAACTATGCCTGTAAATATGAATACAATATTAGGTATACTTTTCTAATAATATATTAAACAAAAGAAAAACTAATGTAACTGTCTGGATTATCCTCCTCGGACTTAGCTCAAACCGCAGTATTGGTGACATTTACTTCCGCTTACACTGACAAATCCTTGCGTTTCGTTTTTTTAGGCTGAGAAATCTGTTTGAATTTCAATAAATTCACGAACTAAACATTAAAGTTAAAGCCAGTGAGAATCACGAGTGTACAGTCTTATGTATCGGATTTTGTATTCAGATTCGTTCTTTCGTTTTGATACGGTGATCTCTCGATGAAATCTAAATGAATATGGGTCGAAAGGGCCTGAGACGAATCGTCCCGGGTTTTTGGCCTGTTTGGGACGAAACGTCCTGGGACGAAACGTCCCTGGCGCGAAACGTCCCGATACGGTCTCGAATATCTAGGTCACGGCTTAAATTTTTTTTGCAAGCTCAAATTCAACAATTAAATTCATCTTTCATGGACTGAATTATTATTTTTGATCATTAATAATTTAGCGGTATCAAGGTCAATTGAATATTGAGATAACGTTGTTCAAATCTCGTAAGGATGTTCACTAGGAAAATACGGAGATATTTCATCAGCTAGGTGGTCGACCGAAGTACTCTTCCAATCGGAATACACATACGCTCAAATAATCATCGTTTACTTTCCTTCCACTGTGCATATTAGTCTAGAAATATCTGTTATCGTCTTTTATATAAATTTATGTATTACATGGAGATACTCTGGTCTTAAACTTCTTATGTACGTTGACAAAATACCTAACTACTTCGTACATAATCATTCCGCGATGTAAACCGGCCAGAAGAAATATTGGTTCCAAGTCTACTTACATTTAAATGATGAGGGGAACCTAACATTAACTGGGTCAATATTGACGTAACAACTCGTAACGTCGATTTCTGAATTCAGTGGGACTCATTAACTACTAGTTAGACTAACTCTATAATAGAACTTCTAGGCTTAGAAACTATACATGACTTCTGTTTTTCTTAACTTCTACGCCCAGAAAATAACATAAAAATGATAAAAAAAAAAAATAAACTCAACCAGACACCCCTTAAAGATTTACACCCTCAATATTTCTATTAACTTTTAAATTTCTCACAAAACATAATATTCTAGGCATGATAATGATTGCTATCAAAAGTACATTTATCTGCCAAATTTATGATTTTTGATGTTCACTGAAAATAGGATAATTTAAGAAGATACACAAAAAGAGCGGCAATAGCGGGTCACCATCCCCGCCAAAAATGAAGACTGGATACGCCCAGCAATCATAGTTAATCAGGTTAAAGTTATATCATGAATAATTTTAAGCACTTTCTTTAATCACTTCAAACAATTATTGGTTGAAAAGAACTCACGTGCACAGATTAGAGGTTAATGCTATTGTAAAGTTATTTACTCCACCAATCATAAAATTCAAAACATGCTTGCAGAAACGCCTGTGGGAGTCAATCAATTTATGACGACAAATTATTCGTGAATATTCAAGAAGGGTGCGCATTGATATATCGTCTCTGCCTCCGTAACAAAGATGTTTTCGCTAAAGATCTTTTGAACAAGTCTTAATTATGTTGCATACAACTAACCAGTTTCATAATTTTGTGATTATTTCGTAATGAAATACAAGGGAGTATACCTTTAATCGATAAATGGACTCATCTATTTTATCGGGATAGAACAGTCCACTGAGAATAAATGGGTTACCAATCTAACCTATATATCATGACTGCCGCGTCAATCATCTCCTTTTACATTTTTTAGCTGTTTCACCCACTCCAATTGTCAAGTGTAACAAAACTATTATATAACACTTAACTGAAGAAGCCAAGCTACCTCAGAAATGTGGATCATGAAATGGGCTAGTCGAGGCAATGGCAGCAAGGGCTTATGAACTAGCTTAAACATATCATGACACTGTTGTGCGGCACCCCATAAAATAACAAAAAAGTGCGTGGAAGGACGGGTCAAGGAACTCAGTCTTATCTGACCATGATACTACCGTTTGTTTCCCAGTTGCAAACGTCTACAAAGAAAGTCGTATCACTTCAATGCGACGTCATAATGCTGTTGCACTGATCTTGAAATGACCTTCGTGATATTTTTCAATAATGCTGATGGGTTGAAGGTTTTTTCAAATTCGTGGTTTTCAAGCAACAGTCATTTATTTATTAGAAATTTCTTGACAACATATATATATATGAGTCAAAGGATTGGACGTAGGCTAGGCCTATATTTGTCCTCTTTAGGAGAGGACAAATATAGGCCTAGCCTACGTCCAATCCTTTGACTCATATATATATGTTGTCAAGAAGCAGCTGTCATAATGACAGCCCTTTGTGCACACAACACTAGGTCAATAGTCAGCGGTTTAAGCATTTTCAATTGACATAAATACACATACACGTACATGAACATGTAAGATATTACAGACAGTACAAGTTTTAAAATTAGAACGAAAGCTACATGCTTAGAAGTTTCTCCCTATCAGTTTCTATCAATGTCGATTCAACATAAAACGTTGAATAAACATTGATACAATGCTGATTTAAACTTGTGAGTCTGCTGGGAGGTTTATGACAAAGTTCGTTGTACATGAGTGCACAGGTGGTCACACTTCCATAGATGCAATCTAAATGTCCTTTATTTTGAAACATCAAAGATGTACAGTAATATTCGGGCACAGTTTACTATTGTTTTTTGTTGTTGTTTTTTCGTTTTTGTTTTTGTGTTTTTGTTGTTATTTTTTACGCAATCTTACCAACAGGAACAACTTTAGTTTATGATTCCCTGTATGCTTTCCTGAAGGTGGGATCCCCTTCTAAAATGAGGTATATTCTTTAAGGTAAGAATTTGCTTCTATAGGAGCGAATTCTTTCATTTTAGTGTAAATTTACATCGAGAGGAAATGTAAAAATGAAATGAGATACATGTAGTTCCTTTTTCATGACTGTACTCATGTGCACTTCAGCCAATTACCACAACTATCCTGAGATTGAAAAAAAAGTTGTTTCTTTTCTTCTGTTTTTTTTTTCCATTTGACTTTGAGTTGTGTCAATTGTCACGGATGCAATGATTTACAGTTCAGTCAATGATCGTTTTGACAAACTCCTAGAAAAGTTTCGTGGCTTCTCATACGCATATACGCATGGTCGTATAGAAAATATCATCTTCAGAAATTGAAATTTTGTAAGTTTGACAAGATCTTAAGGCCAACTGCCTACAGGCATTACAAAGTGAAATGTCGCTTAATGCCCTTTCTCCGATTGTTAACCATATGTATGCATATCATGAGCCCCATTGAGTAATAAAATACCCTTAAGTCCCGGATATGATGATCCACTTACAATGGGAACATGACAATGTGTTTGCAGTGCAACGAATAATGAGTTTCATTTTTCAAGTTCAACCGTCCCATTTCCGTTAAGCGATGCACGGTTGGTGCGCATGATAGACCAGCCTGCGCACGAGCACAGTCTAGTAAAAATATTCAGTTGACTTTTTGACATCCATAAGGTGAGATTATATAATGGCGAACTGCACACGTCCGGATCAGACTGCGCAAAAGCGCAGTCAGATCCGGGTGTGCACAGTTCGTATAAGAAGATTTTCTCGTTGTTGCACATGTCATTATAACAAAAGAGCAAGTACATGTATGCAAATTCATGCTGTTAAAACCAGCTTTACCTGCTCAGACGGGAAGCCTTTGAGTTGTACAAAGAAGATAATAATCTTGAAGTGTTCAAAACAACTCAAAGGGGAAAACTACAGCTCTTCCTTCAGACAGCGCGCTATAAATTATCATAAAATCCTAATTAGTGAAACAGGAAGGCGTGAGCAAACGCTGCAAAACCCGGTCTGATCAGACTGCGTCTTTTGCCTTTCAGCTGCAATTACCACAGAGGTCTCGCATTCAACACAGGCAACGAAGGCAACGTACCATCAAACTCGATTGTTTTTGCATACTTCTTAATATAATTTCAAGTTATCATTCTTACGGACCCGACAGTTTGTTATAGACTTATATCAGTCACAAAAGATTTTTTGATAAATTCGGTCTGGTAAAAATACTTCATGCTAAATTATATTTCTTCACACATTCGTTGTCTTTGTCGTTGTAGCATGAATTCAGTAAAACGTCGTAGCATGAATTCAGTAAAACGTTGTAGCATGAATTCAGTAGTTCAGTAAAACGTTTGCTTTCTATTTCAGGAATCAGTGGTTGGATGGTCCACGAGGCTATACTTCTGAAACAAAGCTACTCTGATGAGCGAGAGGAACAAGCGAGTTTCCTGCACATTGACTTCGTTGCCTGTATTAAATGCCAGGGGCCGTATTCATAAAACGACTTAAGTCGTTGCTATGCTGTTGCTAAGGCTAAATTTCTTTGAAGAAGATTCCCTACAACTATGAAATTTGGTCTGGAGGAACAGTGTAAGACTGTCCCTCCAGACCAAATTTCATAGTTGTAGGGAATCTCCTTTACAGGTATTTAGCCTTAGCAACCGCATAGCAACGACTTAAGTGGCTTTATGAATATGGCCCCAGATCAGTGTTATGGATGTACGTTACGGATACAAAAAAAAGTCAATCGGGATCACTGTTCAGCTTCATTCGAAAGAACAATGACTCTTGGAACGATATTTTATATCCACACTTCACACACATGAAAAATAAACTTACACACCGTTTTATCCAGCCCTAGCCTTTAAACAAAAATGGAAGACAGAAAAATATCACGTGTAGTTAGTGCATTAGACGTACAGGAGGTCGCAGACGTTGGATTCAGTGACCGAGATTGCAACAAAAACAAAAAATGAGTTTATGCCGAACTATGACCCTCGTGACAAATTTTTCTACCCACACCCACACCAAAGAAATATAATTATTACACCCATTACCCAGCCCTAGGGCTAAATAAAAAATAGTAAAATAAAATGAAATGAAACAAAAGGAAACAGTGAATGAGTGAGCTCGTGTTTAACGCCCTACCATCAATTAGGTCATACGGAGACGGGACTAAGGTTTAAAGTCTCATCCGAAAGACCCGAGAAGCAGGAGATCGATCTTGCGACCCCTGGAGTAATAGTCCAGTGTGTTATCCACTACACTGCTGCCGCTCCCCAAAAGGAAACAAATCACGTGTAGTTAATACATTGGTCGAATAGTAGGTCATGGATCTACGTTGTCAAGAAGGACGATGATGTCAAGTAGACGGCAAAACAAACATTATCGTCGATGTATCCAACTTCGTTATGCATAAAACTTCGTTAGGTTTCGTCATCTTCCTGTCCCGCGCGTGAGGTCAAAGCCACCACGTGTGTCTGTTGGTAAACATTGAGCTCGAGAACTGTCAGAGTTGTTTGGTTGTTTTCCAGTGCACTATGCGTTTTAAGCAAGTAAGTATTAAGCAATCAAATTCTACATGCTTAATATTGACAATTCTCACCATTACTTTTTTCTCATGGTTTTAAAATAACCACAATTTCCTAGATGTTCAGTTTTTCACTTTGTTTGCTATACGAATCCTTCGGATGACTTCTATAAAGGGTTTAAATCTAACACCCATCAAAAATCTGCTTTGTTTGCTATACGTATCCTTCGGATGACTTCTATAAAGGGTTAAAATCTAACACCCATCAAAAATCTTTTTAGGCCAAGCCAATTTTACATTCAGTTTCATGTCCCCATCCTTAGGCTCAAAAATGAAAAAAAAAAAAACCGATCTCCTTTTAAATGAATAAACACTGTAGCATATTCATACTTCAACAGTTTATTAATAAATATGAAAAATCTTTAACAAAAAATAGAAAAACTCATACAACAGAGGAAAGGCAACATGCTGGATGGAAGTAACCTCAACCAAAACAATCAAAGAAAGATATTCCCCTAGCAGGTCCCTCTACTGACGAATCAGAGATTGATGAAACTGAAAAATGTTGTGTTTGCTCTAAATACACCCCCGATCAAGTCCCAGAAATTCTTTGGACATAAAGTTCAAAGTGTGCAAACTCGGAATGTAAGCACTGGGTCCATCTTACATATTGCAACCCCTTGAGAGCTGTGAGGAGAGACATAATCTTTTACTGTACTCAATGCCCAGGAGACCCCCCCCCCCCCCCCCCCCCAAAAGAGTAACTCTCCCCATTCAGATTTGTAAATAGTGTGTTAACTGTTTTAAGTTGGAAGTATTAATTTTTGAATTTGTTAAAATTGTTATTGTTGGACTAAATAAATAGTGAGTACAGTCATTACATGATGGTACAAAAGATGGACTAATTGAAGCATGGCTAATTAGCATAAATGTCAGGGCATGCGCCCTAACGAAGTTTTATGCACTTTCCTTTGTCTACAAGATGGCGGACACACGCTAGCCGAGGCGTTGAAAACAATAGAATTGGAATCGCAGGGTCATTATTTTCGCCATAAATGTTACGAGAGGTATTGATTCATCGGGTAATGGTGGATTAAGTTGTGGCCGCCATATTGTTTATTGCCGAATACCGCGTATGCTCTTAGGATACCGAAGTTTCATGCATTGAGGATAACTTATGCTATGGCAACTTCAACATAAAATACCGAACATGGGTGGTTGATAGCATCAAATATTTTCAAACTAAATAAAAAAAACTCGTGATATCTATGGTATGCAAAAAAAAAAAAAAAAAAAAAAAAAAAATTGGTGTGCGAGCGCCGTCAATCCGATCCTCTGAGGCCCAATGCGGCTTGACTCGAATTTCTATACGCGGATAAAATAATTCCTAAAACGTCTAATAATAACCTACATGCAAAAACAAGCTTTAGACGAAGATTTCATGCGCAGTAAGATGCATGTTGACAAACCGAAAGTGATAGTGAGAAAAAAGCATTGAAATCTTATAAAAGAAGCATGATTACAATAAACTGAAATTTTTAAGGAAATTATATATCAGTTGCACATTTTTAATGTTAAAAGAGGTCAAGGACTTGAAAAACGTTTTATTGTTTTGATATGTGTAAACGCCACCTGACTGATGAAAAAGTACGATAAAACGCGTCATATTACCGATTGGACTGAAAATGAACGATCGCGTCCAATTTACACTGACTTGGAGCACACTGTTCGTTTCCCATTTTCATCTGTTACAAGTACCTTTCATTGTGTACTGTCGACTGCAAAACACGCCAAAGAAACACTGCATATGTTGTCTGTATGTTGTTACATGTACGGACGTCTAAAGCTCTGTGTGTTTTAGTATAGGAGAAAAAAATCTTAAAGAGCTCCTTCAAGAGTAGAGAGCACATTCACGAGAAGGTACATAGGTCATACTTCGCAGTTTCGGTTATCCAAGCCCCATCAGTGACCCTGATAATACCTGGCAACAGCAGCCAGAGAAATACAAACTGTAATTTCTTAATTTTAACAAGGCAGTCCATTCAAAGATTTATTAGTATCAAAAGCGGAGTCCAAATGAATATAAAAAAGCGATGGTCTAGAATAAGAGTTGGAACCAATAAAAAAATTCTGATTTCTCAGAATGTATCCTCTGTCCTTTAAGGCCAAAATGAAATATAATCTGCAATATGGATGATGTACGAGGAGACATTTTACGGCCGCCACACTGCACAACACCAGCTGCAGAGAAGCCAAATAAAAGTCTTAAAGAGTTCCTTCGAGAGAAGAGCACACATTTACAAATAAGGAACATGGGCCATACTTCGAAGTTTCGGCTATCCAAGTCTCAGAAGTGACCTTGAAAATATCTGTTCTTTTAGTTCTTTTAAAAAGACAGTCGATTCAAAGACTTGTTAGTATCAAAAGCGGGGTCCAAATGAATATAAAAAAGCGATTGTCTAGATTCGATTGTCTAGATTGTCCAATTTCAGATTTCTCAGAATATATCATCTGATTTTAAAGGGCAAAAAATATAATCGACACTACGGATTATGTACAGGGTGACGTTTTACGGCCGCCACACGGCACAACACCAGCTGCAGAGAAGCCAAATAAAAATCTTAAAGAGTTCCTTCCGAGTAGCTGTCCATTCCTAAAATATAATGGAGACGAGGCCCCGAAGGGGCCGAGTCCCATTAATTTGTCAGGAATGGATAGATACAAGGACTTTCTCCTAACTCAAATACACCTCAACAAAAAGACGTTGCAAAGTGAAAGGCAATTTGTTTACTCATGTACAAGGGGATGAATTCGACGTTGTCTACATCGGGAAGTAAAGTCAAGTATTGTAGTTGAGCAGAATGTGGCGACTTGTTCTACTAGTGAAACAATTTCTACATTTGGTATGTATCATCCTAAGGAGATGTTAAGTAAAAACTAACATTTGCCAAAAACAGCATTTTTTTTTTGTCTTCTTTTCTTCTTTTCAAAAACCAAATTCACTTGAAGAAATATGCGCAAAGACGAGGGAGTAGCTGGTCTTTCGTACAATTACCAGGAGTCATCATCATTTTTTTCTCCAAATTCGGCCACGTTTTCGCTGCTAGAAAGGCGTCACCAGTGCAGCCTCCGTCAGAATAGTTACATGTATCGGAGCAGGAAACTGGTCGCATTAGTAGTGTATTTCTTGTGGTCTACTACGTATATTTCTTGTTTCAGCTCCGGATCAGAGAGCCATGTTGTCAAGTGACAGCTTTTGTTGGATGAGCTATACTGTCTGGAAACATTCTTTTATAGAAAAGAAAAAAAACTGTCTTTGACTTAATACACCGTTTTTGCAAGGTCGACTTCGCTGCCCACTGACAGCTATAGTGTCTGGTGAAAACTCACTCTAACAGAGCTTTCAACACCTTTCTTGGGTGAGCTTTCCTGTGTTCTGACAACTTCCGTTGACGAACGCGGAAATCTCTGTAGCTGACTGATAGTCGGTGAAGAAAGATCAATCTTGCGCATACGGCGAATTTTTTTCATGTAATTGGTTACTTTTACTAGTCAAATAGGAGCAAAATTATCAAATAACATCTTCGTATTTGATTTGTGTTTGTTAAAACTTGCTTACAGCTTGGAAAAACAAAAAGAAGGTTAATAAACATGTATTTGTGGGCTGAATTTGTACTGATATAAAAATATCAATAACATCTTGAGACTTTCAGGCACCTAGGCCAAGATACATGTAATACGACCTTTACATATTTTTCATTGACATTATGAAATGTAGTAAATCTACATGTATATGAATAAAACAAACGTACAAGTTTGGTAAAATTCATTTTTTTTAAATCATCAGTCCTGGCACCATGTTCAGTCATTCTGACCTGCATGAAATCTAGGTTCATTTAAACCTTGTATGATAGTTTAAGTTGCACGAAGTCAGGACGGACAAGAGCTGTACAGCGATTGGTAAAGCTCCTTCGGTATTATAAACATTGTTCAAAATGAAATAGTTCTAATAGTTCTTATGGATATATTCGGTGCCCAGAGGCGCAGCCGCTGAGCCTTTGAAGACCATTTATTAAGGTTCTACAAATTTGAGTTTCACAGCTACTGTTCGACAGAACAATCGGATATATCACCCTAAGATTGTACATGTAGAGTGCAACTCGACTTTCTTTATATCGAACGCCGACTCGTTTGTTTTCTGTTTAACTGGAAGTCGACCCGCTTTATCATCGATCGTAAGTCGCGACAATTATGATTAACTTCCGCTTTTAAAGCTGCACATGTACACTGACAAAATACCTTTTTATTCGGTTATAATGCGAGGGTTTATTGTTCAAAATTACTGCAAATATGCAAATCAGTCTTAGGTACTTCAGCTAAAAAAATGGGGGTTTTCTCTTCTAAAACAATCCCAAAGATCTAAATCCGTCTTACAAGACGGATCTAGATCTTTGAGATTGTTTAATGAGGCTGAACCTGTCACATAACTGAATAAATACGGTTATTGAATGGTGTCGCGGGTAAAAGCACCTTACGGCATTGCATACACAGGGAAGGTCAGATCAGCATGCGCATCAATGCAGTCTGATCAGAGTCTTTCAAATTCACAAGAACAATCATTCAGTCGTGTTGCATCTACAACATGAAAAGTGAAGACCCTGACCAGTTTACTGTCATGCAAAGTCTCATTTAAGTAGTTATATTATCCCAATAGCTTAATGTCACTATTCACATGCAATGTTACATTACATTTTAAAAGTTTTTCAATGTACAAATGTATGATACGGACAATATCATCCAACTACATGTATATTTCATTTTGGATTATATCTTGCCGCTTATAAGTAACTATAAAATATTTTATTTTTTACTAATTTTTTCATATCTAAAATCAATATCAAATCTATATATAATATCAAAAATATAATTAATAAACAAATCAATAAATTAAATAACTAAATAAAAGATAAACAAAAAATCAGATAAAAAGAAGTCAGTGACCGCAAGAAGGCTATTGCATATTTTGATATGTGTCTTACAGATGAAGAAATAAACACGACGGTTCATATTACTGAAATATGACTCAAACAAGCGTAGGCCGGTATAGTCTCGTTCATCGGTGAATAAAGCTGTGGGCGAGTTTTCTGTCAGTTACGCGAAAAGCTTTATAACCAGGTGCATCTGAAATGCTTCTCCTTATGTATCTGCAATCAGGTTTGTCAACTCTGAGATTTCGTTTTTGTTTTGATGGAAGAAAAAATCATCTTTTTGGTCCTGTGTCATCTGATAGTAAATATTTAAGTACATGTATAAGTATGCTATGATTTTTCCATGTTTTCCATGGGTGGTGCCAGATGTTAACAGAAGGAAAATCATTACACGTTTCTGTATTTAATGAAATGAGTTTCGTTTGAAACTCATTCTGCATAACCAGTCATTCAAGTCAAGGCAACACGGAACAAAATAGAAAGCTTGCTTAAAATAGATAGTAGGACCGTATTGACCCAAAACATTGATACAGAAGTGCATATAGTAAATGACAAACATTGCAAACCCTGATCAGACTGAGTCTGATCAGGGTCTGCACTGTTTTTGCCATTATCGCAGCAAAATTTTGAAACGTCGCTGGATGTACAAAGACGGTAACTACGGTAATTGATCAAATGTCCCAATTACTAACTTGAAGGTAAAAACAGAAACTTGAGGAAAAATGGACCTATAGATTCATGCAAGTCCCAAACACGATAATTCTTCAATCTGATAAAAGCTTTCCCTTTTCTCATAGATCACGGAGGCGTAGTGAAAACACTGTTTGCTTTAGGTCATATTTTTCACCCTTGCCCGTGCTTGATCAAATTATAATAAGTGTTGCAAATTTTCCAGTTTTTTCCAGTTTTTAGGAAGCATACTTACCCACGGACGATACACGTTGCACTGAAACGTCAAAGTATTAAACATATCTATCAAAGGAAGAGCTGATGTGCACTTTCTGACCAAATTTGGCAAAGACATGGAGAAAAGTGATCTTTATCACCCATAATTCTGTATAATTGAGCCGTAACACGAGAAAACCAACAATGTAGTAGTGCGTCCAGCGCAGATTCAGATCAGCCTGGGCCTCCGCCCAGTCAAAACGACTCTTAGCTAAGCGCTTAAAGGGTAGCTAAGGGTCTAAGCTACCTTCATGAAGACAGCGAAGACTCTGATCAGACTGGGCGAATGCCGAGGCTGATATGAGTCTACGCTAGGCGCACAACCACTTTGTTGGTTTTGTCGTGTCGCGGCTCATATCAAGACCCTAGATTATTGACTTTTACAGTATTAAATCAACATGATATAGTACCCGTCGTTTCAAGGCCATGACAATAATGATATTTTAAGCGACAGTTGCTACTAGTTATAAAAGAGCAACAGGCAGCCAGGATAATAACAATACAGAAGACGATAGCCTGAATGCAAACAGTCACCTACAAACCAATCTTCGAATATGAATTCAACTGCCCCAGCTGTTCGTTTCTACAGCAAATGATGGAAGTTTCCCTCAGTCGCAGTCAGTGTTACATGATCCAGCGTTTGCCTTCGGCAGTACACCTGTACTGCTTGTCACTCCGAGGTGCCCTTGGGTGAGGTTTGCCCTTTATGCAGCCTCAGATGGTGGGCATGGCACCGACAGTGCGCATTGTGGGCCTTCCAAGTCAAATGCAAACTTCTTAACTGACAATGATCAATGTGTAACGTGTAGAGATGAAAGTGAAAGATATAATGCGAGAAGAAATTGAAACATTGGTAAATATAGAAGCAAAATGAAGCTACAAGACACTTGAAATGATATTAAGAATAAATATATATCTTTTGGACTGACTTCAGTCTAGTGTAATACTAACGTAGACGATGTGGAACAATTTGGTCGCCGTATTTTATTTATTTTTTTAGTTTTATTTATACAATATTTAAAGAGGGTGCACCTTTGGCTGCAGTAGCCAGTCTACCAGTTGGCTCTCTATAACAACAACATATAAACAATACAACATAAAAAAAAACAATAAAACTTTTTACATATGTACACAGAAAGTATAGCTATAACAATATAAAAATCAGTTTGTGTATGCATATAAACTACAACACAGGTTAAAATTAACAAGCCAGTATAATGATACACATGGATGTTCAAATTGCTGGTATGAAGCAGAGAATGAAGACATAGACACAGCTGTAACGGACTTCGCAAAGAGCATCAACATCAACATAAAGCCGGAAGATATCGATAGATACCACTGTGTTAAGCGCCGTGAGCGTAAACCGAACCCTAGCACTGGGCCGCGTGCTCAAGATGTCACTATGTCACTTGAAATTATCGTAAAATTTACAAATTCTAAGACACATTTTGCACTAATGACCGCTCGAGATAACTGAGAAAATCAAGTACATTCATAAAATTAATGAAGATCTGACCATCAATTACTGGCTTATAAGACAGATCCAGATTTTTGGATTGTTTTCAATGAGGAAAACCCGTCACATAGCTGAATTTCATAAGCTGATTTAGATATTTAGGGTCATTCTAGACATGAAAAAAAAAACGCACCAATTTATATGAGAACGACTTCACTCACCATTTGTCTACTCAGAGTATGTCAAAGGGTAACATTTTTATTGACATGTTTTAGTTTCGTTTCCAAAGCTCATATTTTTTATTTGCAGCACCTGATTTTCATCAGCAGATATATATGGTTTTGGGTGTATGTTTGACTTGTCCATCCTTATCATTTGGATGAGTCCATTTCTACTGTCAGAGGTTTCTGGTGGATGCTGTCATTTTCATTGTATTTTGCATAGAAATTTATGTAACCAAGCAGTGAAGAACATGATCAGACACTGCATTTTGCGGCATCTGAAGTGGATCTGCACGTTTGGATATGTCCCCAAACTGGATTGTTAAGTGCTTATGGGTTTATAGATAATAGTCATATAGTGTTAACGTATACGAAGGACGTTAAAATAGCATGATAATTTACTACTCATTTCCTTAACCCACTGCATTCTGGGTATTTTTTGTCGTCTGCTGAAATTGTCGTCTGCATCAAAAATCAAGAATATTTCGACAATATTGGTCTAACTAACTCTTGTAGAAATGATGTCTAGGCAACAAACAGTTTTGATCTCAGAACAGGCTCCACGTTCGTGGGACCTGATCTGGATCCAAACCGTTTGTCCTGAAGGGGTATCCCGAATGGAATGAGTTAAATAATCACGTCATATTTCGATACCGTTGAGTGTTAGTACTAGGCCTGGTAGAAACTTTAAATATTCATGCATATGCATTAATTAATGAGAAAGGATTCCAAGAAAGTCTTTGACAACTACGTGATCAGATCTTAAAACTACTCATGTATATGTATGTTCATTAGATAGTTTATCCATTAGATCTTTAACCACTCTTTATTAAAATTGTACAGTTTTGACACAGAAACTATCAATTACAGACAGAGACTTTCAGACTCCAAAGAAAAGAGACATGTAATATGACCTTTAGGTTATCAAAACTATATTTTTCATTTGTCGGGCTGAGCAACAGATCACCACATGAACAATAGGTATTGTGTTTTGGCTCTCCTCTCTCATAAGCCACATAATTATTGTGTGTGTGTGTGTGTGTGTGTGTGTGTGTGTGTGTGTGTGTGTGTGTGTGTGTGAGTTGTCAAGCAAGGCCATGTCAGAAAGAACTGCCAAGCTCTTGTTAAGTCTTTCTTCATTTTACTATGTAGCTCTTGTTAAGATTTTCTTCATTTTACTATGTACAGTTAACTTCAAGTGTGTCCTGTTAGCAGAAATGGTCAGTCAAACTAAGACCTTTAAGCAATTATAAACTAACCACACTATTCCTGGGCAGGCTTAGACCTCCTTATCGGTTAGCCAGTACTAAGTGCACGTATTTTCGCCAGTAACTGACACCTGCCCTTCTTGAATCAGCGGAAGGAGAAACGAAAGTATGTGGCCAGTAAACAGTACTAAGTGCACATGTTAAATTTTGCCAGTAACTGACAACTGCCTTTCTTGAATCAACGGAAGGAGAAACGAAAGTATGTGGTCTGGCCACATACTTTCGTTTCTTCTTCCGCTGATTCAAGAAGGCCAGTTGTCAGTTACAGGCGAAGAAGGCCAGTTGTCAGTTACAGGCGAAAGCCAGACCACATACTTTCGTTTCTCCTTCCGCTGATTCAAGATGAGCAGTTGTCAGTTATTGGCGAAAATATGTGCACTTAGTACTGGTTAACCGCTTAGGAGGTCTAAGCCTATCAAGGAATAGTGTGGTTATATTAACTGACCGTTCCGACATGACCATGGCTGTTTCCCATGGACGTAAAACAACAAATCAATCAATCAATCAATAAACGGGCTGACCCGTTTGCTTGCAAGTATAATTTTCCTACGTGGCTATTGGATTCGTTGTAAGAAGACGCTAGATTTATAAGTCAAAAACGAAAGTCGATCAATTTTGTGTAGATTGATTTCCGCTTTAGCGACGTTCACCTGCATTCGCACACTGACAAAATTATTGAATTTACATTTAATAGGATTGCATTGCACACAGAACTTACCTTGCGTTTGCGCATTTGCTGAGTATAATACCATCCAAGAAAGGGCATAAATCCATAATACGTAAAAACATGTGCATTTCATGTTGATTTATATCTTGCTTACAGCTTTGACGCTTAACTAGTTATTGTTTAAACTATTGATACTTAAATTTACAATACAATTTTGTCTGCAAAACGAGTCAGACGCTATTTTTTTGTAATCTATATTTAGCGTTGCATTGAAATTTTGTTGAAATGACTGAGTAATGGGTAACATGATATAGGCCGTGACACGAAAATATTCTTTAAAGTATGTGCGAATAGGGAAAACCCAGATCAGTCTGCGCATTCGCGCAGCCTAACAAGAGTCTCCGCTATTCACTCTATAGATTTCTCAGAAGCCATAGACTGTTTATGTGAACAGGAGACACTCTGACCCGACTGCGCGAATGGTCATGCTGATCAGAGACTTCGCTATTCGCACACGCAATAAAGTGCTTTTGTCTCGTGTCGCGGGTCGTATTTAGTTCTTTGTAAAAGAAATTCAATAGTTAAATTACATTACAGGTATGATACATTTATGATAGTGGGGGCAAATAATGCGAAAACATGCAGAACAGGAAAGTAAGAAAAACCCAATTAATGCATAGTATTCAGCACATGATCAACACCAACATGGAAATGACAAATAGATAAATGAAACGAAATGAAGCACGGTGAAAGCAAATGTATATAGGTCAAGGAACGCGCCTCACGCTCTTCTCGATTACGAAAAAAATCTATAAATAAACGCTGACACTCATTGTCACCTTTGAGCCTAATGGGGAAAAGCTTTCTGAGAATTAGATACACAAGACATTGTCAGAGCAATGGAGAAGCTTACCCCTCAGTAAGTTAAATCGATATTATCTGCTTGCATAGTCACATATATTACAGCTTTACCTAATTTATTCAGTATGGGCAGGAGCGACTACAAAGGGGTACAATTTTTACAATTTATACAATGCTTACTCGGAGACTCTTGTTCTGGTCTCGACTTTTATAATGTTTCTGATTGTTATGGGATGTAAACTATAAAGAGGGGGTTTACGACACCTTAAAGGCAAAATATCTGCCACTAATCAAATATTGACTCAATAAAAGAAATCTCCTCGCTGACTGACAGCTCTTTGTTTGACGTCACTCCTCAAAGAGAAAATAAGCTGGATATAGACAAGGGTAGCATGCATTATCAATGTTATTAATCGGAGGGTTGGTGATGGAGAATTCGTTCCCCGTTGTAGTTTTTGGCCCCTTTATATTTTTTCCTAATTAACCTTACAAAACAAGATAATTCAGTGAAGAAAGAAATATTTTAAACCGGCTAATTCCATTTCTTTTTAACCAAAACCACTACAAAGTCAAAGTACTTTTCTGATCGTTATAAGCACTGCAGTACTCCACTCTAACATGTGCTCTGATAAATTGACCTACGGAACCGGATTTACAATGTTCACCAAATTATGATGTTAAAAACTCCTTTCCTATATAATTAAAAATAGACCCTTCAGTTTATAATCAAATTCGGGTAGGGTAAATATGTACGTAAAAGAGTTTAAAATAAGTCAGACACAGAGGTTCATATTTATAACTTCATACTCCTTACATATATTCCAAATGCCCGAATATCTTTATGGTTAAAGCCTCGTTTCCCTCCTAAACAATCTCCAATGTTGAAATGTTCCCATTTCTACCACGCCTTTACCTCTTGTCACGTTAGTCTAAAATACAAAATGCCCCCTTAAAGGCAGATGCCTTCGATTATTGAAAATAAGAAATTATCTAAAACGTGAGAATCAGCATGTGACAAATCATCCTATGATGCATGTCACAGTGATCAAAATGATAGCTCCTCTACCAGTTTCTTTTCAAAAACTTGCAAAACCCCGGTTTAATGGTGATATCAGAATGTAGTTGAATAATTAAGAAGTGTTTTCAAGCATACAGGAGTAAAAACAAAGCTGAAAATGCAGATTTATCTTGGGGGAAGCCCAAAACTACAACTGCCCTAAAATTTTTCGTTGAAGTTTTCGCCCCCCTCATAAATCAACACTGGTTGAAAAAGATTGTCATGACTATCAAAATTAAGAAATCTGTTCGTAGTAGACTTCAGTATATGTAACCCATTCTGTAGTATCACAAATACTAGGGACAAAAATGAATTTTGAATTTTCATCAGCCTTAAGTTATCTGATAAAAATCGATTTTTAACCGTCACAAATATGACCAGTGATACCAAAAATCATCTACAAGTGCCAGAAAAGACCGGAAAGTAGAAAATATTTACATTCTTGGTGCACTTACTGAAAAGCCCTATAGTAAACCATTGGAACGTAATGTAGTTTACATTCCAGTAATTACATTGAGACACGCGACGTCAATGACGTCAAAATAAACAATGGTTTTCTACAATTTGATTGGACATAGGCGGCGTTATGACGTCGTTGACGCTGTTCCGCTATTAGTAGACAAACTGCGTATGTAAATGTTTTCTGCTTCAATTGCTACCCCTAAGGCAAATTTGTGTCAAATAATAGATAGAAAAGAATATAAATATAAGCAATGAACTTAATTTTTCCGATGTTTATCGAAGTATAAACTACATTGGGTCGCTAGCAAAGTTTACATGAACCCCAATGCGACCCAATGTAGTTTATACTTCGATAAACATCAGAAAAATGAAATTCATTCCTTAAATAATGCTGTAATGAGAAAAAATAATGAAAACGTTTCATAATCTCTTAGTTATTGCTTTGGTAATCCTATAATGTAGTCATAAAGCCCTTAGAACTGGGAGGGGTGCCGAAAACTCCACAGGGCCGAAATTACCTGCCTTTACTCCTCTACGCTTTATCATTGTGACAAGGCTTTTTTATGCCCGTCGAAGACGGGGCGTATTATGTCGTGGCTTCCGTCCGTCCGTCCGTCCTTCCGTCTGTCTGTCCGGGAACTTTTCGCGTCCGCTCCATATCCCCTTAACCCAATGACAGATATTTTTGAAACTTGGGTCAAATGTTTGCCTAATCGAGACGATGTGCAGAACTTATATTTCAAAGATGTCCGACATCGGTCAAGGGCACACTTAGAGGTCAAAGGTCAAATGGTAACATTTCGTGTCCGCTCCATATCTCGAAGACCGTTTGAGATTTCTCGATGAAAGTTTGTACAAATATAAAGCACAATCAGATGATGTGCAGAGAAAAAAACAACAACAGTAAACCTACTTACAGTTTTGACGGAATAATGTCACTTTGTACTTTTTCATATAGTAATTTCATATAAGCTTCGTGTCCGCTCCATATCTCAAAAACCGTTTAGGATTTCTTCATGAAAGTTTGTATAAATATAAAGCACTATCAGACGATATGCAGAGAAAAAGAACCATAACCCTACTTTCAGTTTTGATGCAATTATGTCCTTTTGTATTTTTCGTATAGTAATTTCATATAAGCTTTGAGTCCGCTTCGTATCTCGAAAACCATTAAAGATTTTTTTCATGAAAATTTGAACAAATATAAAGCAAAATCAGACGATGTGCAGAGAAAAATAACCATAATCCTGCTTTCATTTCTATTCAAATTACGCCTCTTTGTATTTTTCGTATAGTAATTTTGTATTAAATTCGTGTTCGCTCCATATCTCCTTAACCCTTAGAAAGATATTTTTGAAACTTGAGTCAAATGTTCACCTTATAAAGGCAACGTGCAGAACTTATACTTCAACAATTTCCGACAAAAGTCAAGATCGCACTTAGAAGTCAAATTTCAAAAGGTTACGTTATTTGTCAGCTCCACATCTCGAAAACCGTATAAGATTTCTTCTTAAATGTTTATAGAAATATGAAGCATCAGCAGACAATGTGCAGAGAATGGAACAATCACCCTACTTTCAGTTTTGAAGGAATTATACACCTTTGTATTTTTCATACAGTAATTTATATTAGTTTTGTGTTTGCTCCATATCTTGCAAACCGGTTGAGATTTGTTCATGAAAGTTTGAGAAAATACAAAGCACCATCAAATGATATGAAGGGAAAGAGAATCATAACCTTACTTTTATTTTTGATGGAATGATGTCCCTTTGTATTTTTCGTATAGTAATTTCACATAAGCTTTAAGTCCGATCCATATCTCGAAAATTATTTAAGATTTCTTCATGAAAGTTTGTATAAATATGAAGCACCATCAAACGATGTGCAAAGATAAAGAGCCATAACCCTTCTTTCAGTTTTGATAGAATAATGTCCCTTTGTATTTTTCGTATAAGCTTTGTGTCCCTTTCATATCTCAAAAACCGTTCAAGATTTCTTCATGAAAGTTTGTATAATATAAAACACCATCAGACGACGTGCAGAGAAAAAGAACCATAACCCTTCTTTCACTTTTACCAAATTACGCCCCTTTGTATTTTTCGTGTTGTAATTTTGTATTAAATTCGTGTCTGCTCCATATCTCCTTAACCATTTGAAAGATATTTTTGAATCTTGAGCCAAATGCTCACCTTATCAAGGCAACGTGCAGAACTCATATTTCAACAATGTTCGAAAAAGGTCAAGGTCAAACTTAGAGGTGTAAGTTCAAAAGGAAACATTATTTGTCAGCTCCATATCTCGAAAAGCGTATAAGATTTCTTAATAAAAGTGTAGTCAAATATGAAGCATCAGCAGACAATGTGCAGAGATAAGGAACAATAACCCTACTTTCAGTTCTGACGGAATTATGCACCTTTGTATTTTTCATATAGTAATTTCATATTAGCTTTGTGTTTGCTCCATATCTTGCAAACCGTTTGAGATTTCTTCATGAAAGTCTGTAGTAATATAAAACACCATAAGGCGATGTGCAAAGAGAAAAAACATACCATTACCTTCAGTTTTAATGGTATGATGTTCCTTTGTATTTTTCGTAAAGTAATTTCATACATGCTATATGTCTGCTCCATATCTCGAAACCCGTTTAAGATTTCTTCATGAAAAGTTATTCAAATATCAAGCACCATCAGACGATGTGCAGAGTAAAACAAAACAGCCTCGATGGAATTATGTCCCTATGTATTTTTTAGTATAGTAATTTCATATAAGCTTTATGTCCGCTTCATATCACGAACACCGTTTAAGATTTCTTCATGAAAGTTTGTATTAATATAAAGCACCATCAGACGATGTGCGGAAAAAAAATATCCATAAGCCTACTTTCACTTTTAACAAGATTACGCCATTTTATAACTTTCGTATTGCAATTTTGTATTAATTCGTGTTCGCTCCATATCTCCTTAACCCTTTGAAGGATATTTTTAATACTTGAGTTAAATGTTCATCTTATCGAGGCAACGTGCACAACTTATATTTGAACAATGTCCGACAAAAGTCAAGATCGCACTTAGAAGTCATATTTCAAAAGGTTACGTTATTTTTCCGCTCCATATCTCGAAAACCGTGTAAGATTTCTTCATAAATGTTTATAGAAATATGGAGCATTATCAGACAATGTGCAGAGAAAAGGAACAATTACCCTACTTTCAGTTTTGAAGGAATTATGCACCTTTGTATTTTTCATACAGTAATTTATATTATTTTTGTCTTTGCTCCATATCTTGAAAATCGTTTGAGATTTGTTCATGAAAGTTTGAGAAAAAACAAAGCACCATCAGACGATATGAAGAGAAAGAGAATCATAACCTTACTTTTAGTTTTGATGGAATAATGTCCCTTTGTATTTTTCGTATAGTAATTTCATATAAGCTTTGAGTCCGCTCCATATCTCGAAAACCATTTAAGATTTCTTCATGAAAGTTTGTATAAATATGAAGCACCATCAGACGATGTGCAGAGATAAAGAACCATAACCCTTCTTTCAGTTTTGATAGAATAATGTCCCTTTGTATATTTCGTATAAGCTTTGTGTCCCCTTCATATCTCAAAAACCGTTTAAGATTTCTTCATGAAAGTTTGTATAATATAAAACACCATCAGACGACGTGCAGAGTAAAAGAACCATAACCCTTCTTTCACTTTTACCAAATTACGCCCCTTTGTATTTTTCGTATTGTAAATTTGTATTAAATTCGTGTCTGCTCCATATCTCCTTATCCCTTTGAAAGATATTTTTGAATCTTGAGTCAAATGCTCACCTTATCAAGGCAACGTGGCTCATATTTCAACAATGTCCGACTGAGGTCAAGATTAAACTTAGAGGTTAAAGTTCAAAAGGTAACATTATTTGTCAGCTCCATATCTCGAAAACCGTATAAGATTTCTTAATAAAAGTGTAGTCAAATATGAAGCATCAGCAGACAATGTGCAGAGATAAGGAACAATAACCCTACTTTCAGTTCTGACGGAATTATGCACCTTTGTATTTTTCATATAGTAATTTCATATTAGCTTTGTATTTGCTCCATATCTCGCAAACCGTTTGAGATTTCTTCATGAAAGTCTGTAGTAATATAAAACACCATAAGGCGATGTGCAAAGATAAAAAACATACCCCAACTTTCAGTTTTAATGGAATTATGTTCCGTTGTATTTTTCGTATAGTAATTTCATATAAGCTTTATGTCCGCTCCATATCTCGAAACCCGTTTAAGATTTCTTCATGAAAAGTTGTTCAAATATAAAGCACCATCAAACGATGTGCAGAGTAAAACAAACCATAAACCTTCCTTCAGTTTCGATGGAATTATGTCTCTTTGTATTTTTTTAGTATAGTAATTTCATATAAGCTTTGTGTCCGCTTCATATCTCGAACACCGTTTAAGATTTCTTCATGAAAGTTTGTATAAATATAAAGCACCATCAGACGTAGGCCGGCAACCCAACCGTTGGTATTCAGACAAGCAGAATCTCCGACGATGTGCAGAAAAAATAACCATAACCCTACTTTACTTTTTAACAAAATTACAGCATTTTATCATATGACGTCGCATCTGCGAGTGTAATAAAGCCATGCATTAAAAACGATAATCCACTAGTGGATTAAATATGCAAATAACGTCGTAATGTTAGGCGTTTGCGCCCATAAAACGTCACGTTTTCTAATGGCGAAATCGTGACGTTTTAGTGCAAAATTTGCTAATAAAATGCGATTTTAGTGTCATATGATAAATAGAATCTTGCATTCGTGCTCTTGTATTATTGAATTTATTAAACTCGTTGGTGAAAACAATAAGATGCTCGGCAGAGCCTCGCATCTTATCTCTTTCCCCAACTCGTTTAATAAATTCAATAATACATGAGCACTCATGTAAGATCCTCTATTTATATTTTTCTTATGGCAATTTTGTATTAAATTCGTGTCCGCTCCATATCGCCTTAACCCTTTGAAAGATATTTTTAAAACTGGAGTCAAATGTTCATCTTATCGAAGCAACGTGCAGAACTTATATTTCAACAATTTCCGACAAAGGTCAAGGTCCCACTTAGAGGTCAAAGTTCAAAAGGTAACATTATTTGTCAACTCCATATCTCGAAAACCGTATAAGATTTCTTCATAAAAGTTTATAAATACAAATATGAAGCATCAGCAGACAATGTTCAGAGAAAAGGAACAATAACCCTATTTTCAGTTTTGATGGAATTAGGCACCTTTGTATTTTTCATATAGTAATTTCATAATAGCTTTGTGTTTGCTCCATACCTTGGAAATCGTTGATTAAATTATGTCCCTTTGTATTTTTGTATAGTAATTTCATATAAGCTTTGCGTCTGCTTCATATCTCGAAAACCGTTGAAGATTTCTTCATGAAAGTTTATATAAATATAAAGCATATAGATTTAAGTATTCTTCATAAGGTCCAACTTAGAGGTCAATGTTCAAAAGATAACAGTATTTGTCAGCTCCATATCTCGAAAACCGTATGAGATTTCTTCAAAAAAGTTTATACAAATATGAAACATTATCAGACAATGTGCAGGAAAAAAGAACAATAAACCTACTTTCAGTTTTGACGGAATTATGTACCTTTGTATTTTTCATACAGTGATTTCATATTAGCTTTGTGTTTGCTCCATATCTTGAAAACCGTTTGAGATTTCTTCACGAAAGTTTGTGCAAATATCAGATTATATGCAGAGGAAAAGAACCATAACCTTGCTTGCAGTTCTGATGGAATTATGTCCTTTTTGTAATTTTTGTCTAGGAATTTCATATTAGCTTCGTTTGTTTTGTAGTTGAACATCTGCCTTATAATTGAAGATTTAAGTTACTGACAAAATTCTGTCATCTCTTTTTTTTCTTTCCACATTTAAGCCCTCACGGGCGTATATTGCCCCGCAGTAGTAGTATTTCAATTCTCCTATCTACATCCCCCCCGCACCTCAGCGGAACGAATCCATAGCCGCAGTAATGAGGCGCCGATCGTCCGTCCATTACTGCGGAGCTCTTGTTTTATAGAGCCATACGATTTGCCCTAACGCATGTCGTCTGTGTTTGTATCAGTCTGCACCTAGTTTCCGCTCGAAAACTTGATATTACCGGTACATTAAACACACGAAGGCTTCTGTCAGCATCTAAAAGCGTTTTATGGTTTGAAGTTCCTTTTTTATTTGGAATAATTTGACAAATATAGAGGAACAGAAACATTCTGTTA
The DNA here is from genome assembly GCA_963989385.1 of Ctena decussata. Taxonomy (NCBI): domain Eukaryota; kingdom Metazoa; phylum Mollusca; class Bivalvia; order Lucinida; family Lucinidae; genus Ctena; species Ctena decussata. The sequence continues at coordinate 37,106,695 of OZ022504.1, read as the reverse complement.
CCCATCAGAATTTTATCCACTTGTTTTAAATTATACGCGAAAGTTTACAAGAAATATCAAAATTACATCTGCCGGACATGGTCAAAGTTTTACCCTATGGCAATTATCTGCTCCTGTCCTGGGGCTAAATACATGTAATAACACATGGCATGTGAATAAATGTCATTACGGAATTTATATTACCTTTATAAATAATCTAAGAAATGAAGACTTCCTGTGCCGATCATATTTTTGTCGAAAGGGGGTTAACAGGGCTGTATGTCATGTATAATAGCATAATGAAAATTAAAGATCAATTGCCCCCTCGACATACATCTGCGCAAGCCAAGGGTACTAAGTTTACTTTGTTCCTTACGTACCTAAGAAACAAAGTGGACTTAGTAACCTTAGCTTGGCTTGCAAAGACGTCCGATATAAGGATACGTCAGTAATGGCCAGGGGCCGTATTCATTAAGCCACTTAAGTCGTTGCTATGCGGTTGCTAAGGCTAAATATCTGTAAAGGAGATTCCCTACAACTATGAAATTTGGTCTGGAGGAACAGTCTTTGTAAGACTGTTCCTCCAGAGCAAAGTTCATAGTTGTAGGGAATCTCCTTCAATGAAATTTAGCCTTAGCAACAGCATAGCAACCACTTAAGTCGTTTTATGAATACGGCCCCAGATCAAGGACCATAACTCAGGAAGAAAGCAAAGCCTAATTAGATATGATCTGCATACTTCAGAAGGCGATAACAGTATCCTAAATTTCCTGAAAATCAGCTGAAAATGGCTATAAGTGTTATCTTACTTGGCTGATGAAGGACAGCTACTCTGAAAAAGGGCCCGACGCTGACCCCGATAAAATATGAAGTATATCAGATGGCAATAACAACTCTGGCAAAAAGGCTATGAGCTAGACCACAATATAGAATTTAGTGATAACAGTACCTTGAAAGTTTTATGATATTGGCTGAAAAGTGGCCACAAGATTTGTCTTGTTACATGTAGACAGATCAAGGGCTGTATGTCTGTCAAAAAGGGTCCAATAATGACCCCACCATTATACGATTGACATCAAATAGTGATAACAATATCCTGAAAGTTTAATAAAAATCGGGTTGGCACTGAAGCAGCAGTTGCAGCCACAATCTTTGGCTGCAAACGGACACATCTTGGCTTGTTAGTCCGATCATGATCCCGAAAAAATATGAGTCACGTCAAGTAAAGATAATATTAACCTGAAAGTTTAATGAAAATCGGATGAAAACTGAAGGAAAAGTTGCGGCCACGTAGACGGACGGACAGACAGCGAGACGGAACCCATTTCTACAGTCCCCTTGGGCTTTAACCGGGATGGATGGTCATAAACAAAACGAACAGCACGTAGCTGAAAGGAATTTGTGTGAAACTTGTGACGAAACATCCAAGTAATAAAATATTCCCGTTATGTTGAAAAATGCTTTATGTCCGCTTCAATGGGGTTTATACATGCACGAAATCATGAAATAGTCTAACAAAAAAATCGGATTTGAACGGGAGTATTCTGTGACTGATAAAAGATAAATGAAATTGCAAAATCTTACCGTTATAATCAATTTAATCCCTACTAAAGGTTTCTGCTCCTGCGTAATGCAGAAAAAAAAATTAAATGAATAATGAAAGGGACTGAAGGTCGGGTGACTGATGCGCAATGTTAGGGTATCAAACAGTCGAATTGATAATTTGTATGTTTGTTTTTTTTGTTTTGTTTTTTCGTAAATTTAGGCTGCAGTGGCTAGAAAATGTCAAAAAGGACAACAAACTATCTTAATTGTCCAATATGATAAAGCAATTTATTTGCAAACTTCTGTAGTACAAGTCTATCAGTACACATATTGTAGGTATAACAAGAATGCACTATTAAAGAAATAATTTTTCTAACGATTTAAAATTGTCGCGAAAAGATACTTGGCACCATCTAACATAAAACAACATCATCAAGACATGACAAATGTTGCTAGTGTTGTCAGTAGTTAGATTCACAAACTACAAAATCAGTAGCAAATAATTTTCTATCACATCTTTTGGCACACAGTGTACGCACCCCATAAAGGGACATTCGAAAACACCAGGGAAAACATAGCAGTTTCAGATCAGACACCGCAGATTAAGGCTTACACTACTTGCAAAATCACAATAGTTTCAGAAGAAAAATTAATAGATTAATTAATATCATACCATACATCCTCTATATCGGATAATGGTGATCCCTAGGCCTAAAAGGGGTAATATCGGGAACTAATCACTGATTTGGGTTGACATATTTTGTTAGCTAAATGGAAACACAGTTATATCTCATTTATCACACTATGAGTTGCGACACGACAAAACCAACGATTGAACGTTGTTTACCCAGCGCAGACTGAGATCAGCCTGGGCATCCGCCCAATCTGATCAGAGTCTTCGCTGTCCAAATTGAAAATGCTTAGACACATAGCTACCCTTAAAACGCTTAGCGAAGACTCTGGTCAAATTTGGTGGATTTCCAGGTTGACCAGAGTCTTCGCTAGGCGCACAACCACTTTGTTTCCTCGTGTCGCGCCTGAAACTTATTTCAAGAAATTACCTCAAGAAACTACCTAAGAGAATAGACATCTTAATATTTAGGATTTGGTCCGAAGCTCATGGCTTGTGGAACCATCTTTAGAAGAGCAAGGAGCCTCCACTTCTCCAGTCATTTACAAACATTGTACAACGCAATGATAATGCACGAGGATATTAATACCCGGTAAGTTCTAGTACTATAGGCTAAAACTGAATAATATTAAGCATCTTCGGCATCAAAGGGGCAATGATTACTCTTCATCTGCTGTGATCTAACAACGCTTGCAAGCGTAGTAGATAGCATACGCAAACAATTGACTGCAACGAGGACATGCAGTTCGGATGGAGTACCGAAATAAGGACAAAAGCATCCTGAGCGAGAATGGAGCCCAGCAGTAAGGACAGAAGCTTTCTGTGCTGAGAATGGCGTGATTTTAGGTAACGAGTAAAACAGATTAGATGTAATGATAGGAATGCACTGATAATACAGTTTTCATAATTTTATGCAGCTTTTAATTAGTTAACATTCGGTTATCATTTCATTCCTATCGTACAAAACATAAAACATGAGCAAGGAGACACTTTTAAAAGCTCAATAGTGCTTATCTAAAGATGCTGGAATTCTGTGTGCCTCTAATGCTAGCAGATGGGTACTTTTCCTTAAACTATAAACTAGTTTTATTATTATTACTATTTTTAGTTTTTGTTCAGGACCTGATTACATGTATATGTTCAATACCCACAAGACTGACAACCAACGATTCAACTCTTTGTACATTCATGTAGGTATACAGTTTTATGTGAATTCAGTTTGCAAAGATCTTTGGAAACTTAACTTTTCAGTTACTACCAGTATAACTAGGATATTCACATATTAAGGTCATTACTGACACCAATAACCGCAACTCTTTTTTTCACTAAGGGAGATAATTGATAACTTTCGATTAGTTTTCGGAAACCGGGAATGCGACCTTGGTAGCGGCAATTAAATGTTGGTTTCAAGACACTTTCGGACAAAAGTAGACCGTAAAAATCGAAATTACGCCATTTTAGGTAATGATTCTTTTATCTTTTTATTTCAAAAATGAAAAGTATGTCTTCTTTGGTTGTCAGTTACGGTCTATCGTCCGACACTTAGACCCAAGTTTTAAATCGAACACGCTACATGTTGTACTTACGGTTCGCAGGAAAAACGATTCGGCCTCTTCAAGACCATCGTTACGAGAACAGACTCAGCAACAACAAAAACAAAGTGGTACGTGCATGAAGCAAAATAAAAAGGTTTCCTAAGTTGAATTGTCTGTCCTTACAAGAAAGCATATTTTACTTGGCCAGTATGTGACAGCTGATTCGTGAGACAGAACATCGATTAGGCCAAGGAGAGTTAGGAGACGCATAATTTTTATCATTCCGATGCCCTTGCGTACACAATTATATTACATCATTAATCAAACTACAAATCTAAGTCACCTTGCCCCTTTTATTCCAAACCGAGTCCTTAAAATACGTTTTATTGCTTTCCAAACACGTGTGTTGATTGTAAACAACAATGGTCACTGATGACATGTTAGCACTCAGTGACGTGATATATATTTTCGCTGACGCCATCATTAACTATACAGATCAGAAAAAATTATGTTACATGAAGGTTGTCCAGACTATATTACACAGCAAAATGTTTTGACGCCTGGTTTTTTAATCATATTTATGCTACTGAATAAATGTATTTGAATTTAGCAACAACTAGGCATATTCTGGGATACCACGATTGAAAAAAAAATCCTGAGTTCCATGAGAAGGGACACTGTTGTGGTTCTTATGTTTGAAGAATACTACACCCTTATGTTACTCATTATTTAAGGTCTGATAATGACTGTTGACTCGGCGGGTTTACTTCTTTTTTTACAGTTTTTCAGTCATAACAGATATCAGAAGAAAGGGAGGGTGATCATGAAGGGCCTGTGCAACAAAGAACCGTTAAGCTTTGGATAGCATTTTGCCACCCGTGGGTCGCGAACACGTAACCGAAGGATCTGAAGTCGGAAGTGCTAACCACTCGGTCACGCAGGTTATTCGTTATTGAAAATAATGGTTCAGTAATTAAAGTCATGTTACCAGACTATTCCAATATTGTTGACCTTGAAAATGTCCTTGCTTTGAAAAAGTGCAATATCAAGAGAAGTAAAAATTACTTTACTCAGGGAGAACCTGGTTGCCATGGATACGATACAAAGTGGTTGCAGGTGAAAAACTTGTATTAGTGAAATTTAAGATAAGTAGATGTATGCACCATAGTTGTATCAGAATCAAAATTCATAAAACTATCTAAACATTGCAGTTCCCTTCTGAAAGCCACGAAAATAGTAAAATTTCAGCTTCCAAAATTCTGTTGCTATGGCAACTGTGTTTGCCTGATGATCTATTTTATGAAATACCGTGCAGGTTGCTGTGCACTTACTTGCAGTGATTTAATAATACACTTCTTTGGTCTGTTATAAAAGTTTGATCATTTAAGTAAGCTTGCATACTCAAAAGATGCCATATTAGAGTGGATGGGTGGGGTAACATCATACTGGATTTTCGAAAATTTAGTCCTTTGTGCCTGGTTGTGTACTTGGATAGTTTATATTTAAAAACAAAACTAATTGAATGCACTTCTAACAAATCTGAGAATGGTATAAGTTTTTTATCCTTACAAAGATCAGATAGGCCTATTGTAGATTTCATGATTAAGCCTTGTTTGGGGTAAAGGGTAATTATTGGATTATATCTCTCATACTAAACAGTAGATTGTCTTCGTATTCTGTAACAATACAGCTTACATAGCGATGTGTTTGTTGAAAAAAAAATAAAAAAATAGAAAAATCTATGGTTGGGAAGTATGTTAAATACTTGAATTATCAGTTTATGCTTACTGAAAACTGATGTAATTTTGTGAATATTTGCAGTTTAAAAATTAGATATCGAAAATAAAACTTTGTGTTTATTCAAGACTGCATTTTTATTCTTTTGGTTAGTCCCTGGCAGTTTCCTGCTAACATACGAAAACGTTTCGTTTACATTACCTATGAAGTTATAGTAGCTTTAGCTGTGTACATAGAGTTTCAGAGATTTGGCTAAAAAAAAGAGAACATAGGTGAATTTTAATATTGGCGTAACTCCTAAACCAGATGGTAACATGGCAATTTTATTTTTTATTTTACTTGTAATATAGCGTAAAAGAGTTATGCAAAATATGAAGAAAATAAATCTATTGTTGGGAAAATAATTACGGTCAGCTGTCAGTAGTGACCTTAATTAGTTATTAAAGGGGCCGTATTAGCATACATAGAAAATACACTGCTAAAAATATTTAAAGGAACACCTAATATTTTTCCATAGACGATAATGCAACGCATCCCCACTTTGAGGTTATATACTTTCGATTGACAAAGACACGAAATTTCCATTTATTTTGCCATTATTTAAAGAGGGGAGAGGCTACTGACTGCACAATTTTTGATTCAATATTTGTCCTGCCCTTGTCCATAGACACATTTAAGTAAAACTGAAATTTTGCTAAAAATTTACAAATTTTCAGAACAGGTGAAAAGAGTGATAATTTCAACTAAAATCAAAAGAACCATTTTGTCTTTGAAAATGAATGTCTTTCAAGATGACCCTTATTGAGAAGATCCTTTTGAACAAGAAATTTATGAGATTTTATAGACTTCTTCAAAATTACTCAATTTCAGAAAATAAGAAAAGTGCAAAACTTGTCCCATGGAAACGAGCAGGGCATCTGTTGTACTGAAATTCTGCTTGTCTTAAACTTCGATTCTTCTTAAAAGTGCTGCAAAAAGATGGAAATTCTTACCCACTAACGGTCAGACTTATGGGCCGTTAAACTGGGCATATGTTGGTGTAAAATCTATGGGAAAATACCTGCTGCTCCTTTAAATATTTTGAGCAGTGTACTTATCGAATAGATATTTAAAAAATAAATAAATAAACATTTCTCAGACAGTAAAGATCCTAGAGCAAACTGCATTATACCAGATGACCAAAACTAAGAATGTATTTATGGCAAAAATATAGCAAATTGAAACTTCGCACGTTTTCTTAACACAAATACTAATAATAATTATAATGCATGTACGTATGAGGTATAAAAACGCCAGAGAGAACAGGTGACATAAATGTACTTCAATTCTGCCGAGAAAAGGCCAGAAAAAACAAAAGAAAGAAGAGCTAGGAGAATGGGTGGGAGAATGTGAATAAAGTGAATGCATTTTTTTTCGATTTTACATGTTTGAATCAGCTCTTGCAGTGAATTGATGAGTAAAACTCAACGTTTGGAGGTCAGTTGTAAGTAGACATATCTTCTGTGCTCCGCGAGCTTGATATGATCTACTTAACAACTGACCCCAAAACAGTCACTTCGGGTGGGGAAGGGGGAGGAGGCCATTGTTGCACAATGCATTACTTGACACGAACAGATTTTATTAAACCAAGTCATTCACAAACATAGTAGACCGAGAATAAATATTATATTTTCATCTGGGTATTTTGGTTCATGAAAATATATTTGGTCCGAAAATAGGGAGGGCATTTATCTCAGCGGGGCGTTTATCATAAAGATATGGTAATTTGTAGAAATACTAATGCCATTATTAATAAATGCTATACATGCTAAATGCAGGGAAAGTATATTTGGTCATTTTTACACCTTTAAATGCAGTGAGAATCTTTCCGAATAACGGTTTCTGCACTTTACACAAAATGGTTCAGCATTTCAATGTGCATTGGATTCAATAAACTGGAGACCTGCCAACGCAGACAAAACCACAAGAGCTACAATTCAAATGTATCAAACTGGTTCAAAGTTTGTATGTCTATAAAACTGGTCATTTTGCAGATTTTCTTCTTTATTACTGGTGATAAAATTATTTTTTTTTCTCCACTAATATTGACAAACTAATACATAACTGGAAACTGACTTTCAGAATTTTATCTAGTCAATTTTTTGTTTTCGTCTATTAAATCCTTTACAAAAATTTACAAAATTTTCAGTCTAAGTAAAGGGGAGTACAATAATTTAATGTAATAGCTAAAAGCAATGCCCATATATATATAAGATTGTAAATCACGATTGTATCTCTAAGCTTCATAATTGAGCTGCGACACGACAAAGTCAACAAAGTGGCAAATGCGCCCAGCGCAGACTCAGGTCAGCCTGAGCATCCGCCCAGTCTGATCAGAGTCTTCGCTTTGCGCTTAAAGTGTAGCCTAGCTTGATCAGAGTTTTCGCTTTGCGCTTAGAATGTAGCTTACTTAAGTTAGCTTCAAAGCTAGCTGCATGCGGACAGAGAAGACTCTGATCAGACTGGGCGGATACCCAGGCTGATCTGAGTCTGCGCTGGGCGCACTTGCCACTTTGTTTTCTCGTGTCGCGGCTCATATATTGTATTGATAGGAACACTCTTAAAGGATTTCTGCTCTCAGCAAGCTTAAGTCGTATTTTTTAGATTTTGAACTGTAATTTATCGCCCTTTGTGTAAACTTGTCAATCTCTAAAAAACACAACTATTTTTGCAACAAACACAGAAGTACTGTTCAGTTAGTTTATCAACAGCTTCAGTGGTTTGGGTGTTTTTTATATTTGACACCAACATCTCTTTTGACATCATTATCTGATTGTTTCGTCTTTTTATCCTTACCAAGGTCAATGTGGTCACTGTTTTGAGAACCATCAATATTCCCTGCGGCATCGTCATTTGTTTCTATTAAATTGTTTGACTCTCCCTTTTCTTTTTCTTTTCCGCTGCTATGTTCTTTACGCTGCTCCAGCACAACATGGTTGCTTTGGTGTCGTCGGCAACAGCTTATCACAATGACAAAAATAATGCCGAGCCCCAAAACACCTATTATTATCCAAACAAACCTTGGAAGACCTGAAAGCAAGCAGAAAATAAATACACTAATACACTTTTGACCTGCTAAATTATCATGTCAGTTTACTTGTGTCACAAAGACACAGAAATAACCTCAAACAACAAAGGAAGACGTCAACACACAATAATCAGAAACTGCTCACAGGTTTATGTGCAACTAATGCTGTTAAAGAAAATCACATAATACAAGCGTCGGCAATACCCCAAAAATGATTATTACTTTGCATTTGTTTGCAAGCACATAAGGAGAAACCTCCAAACCCTTTTGTCTGAGTGGTATATACTACGAGGGGTGATCTTTGGATATGGCAACAACTTTGACGATTCGTACATTATATATATAATTAACAAACCATCATGTAACACCAAAGAGTGTCTTTTGAGCTTTCAAAGTAATGTTAGAATTTGAAATTCTTACCTGTTACAGTACCACAGCAAGAAAATATATGACATCACGTTCATGCTACATGTAGGTATGTTGTGTAAATAATTTCGATGTCTTCTTGGTAAGAAGGCGTTTATTATGTAGGATATTTAAAGAGAAATTTAAATTTTAGGAAATCTTTCATTTAAGTTAGGTTTTAGCTTTACAAATACACATATAATGAATGTTTATGAAACTATTCTGAAATATGGTAGGAACAGTGGTTAAGATAATTGATTTTAGGGCTTGTGACATCTAATCCCTTAATTTTCAATGTAATGCTGAAGTGAATTGGTCGATTGTCTAGTACACGGTAAGTTTGGTTCTTTCTGCTACACAATTTTCACAAGAATTCTGTTAGAGAGCAAGGTGTGAATAACTATATATTTCTTTTAGTATCATCTGAGACTTGCATCAAGTCATCACACCATACGAACTTTCATCCATTCTCTGTTGCTTTTCAGCAGCATATATGCATTGAAATTTGCAAAGATTTAAACTGAAACCTTACACGTTAAAGACGTCGATGGACATCAGAACTTAATTATGTGTCATTTGTTTGCCTCATACGTATTATATATACTAGAAAAGAGCCCGCGCAAGCGCGGAAATATTTCATGATGGTCAAGTTTATATAAAAAACCGGAGGACCAATGGTCCTGTAGCTCACCTGACACTTGGTCCTGGTATATATTTTAAAGTTTTATACATGTATATAGCACCAGGGCAGGGGCAGATAACCCCCTTCCCTTGGGGATTAATGTTGAGTCCCAATTCTATATACCAAGCCACAAGGTCACTGGGCCTTTGGTTCTGGACAAAGATTTCCGAAGGGTTTTTATCATATATGGGTGTGGTGGCCACCATGTTCATGTGACCATGACCATCTGAACAAACCTTGATTCCTTTGACCCAGTATTAAAGCTCCATATGAAATACAGTAATCATTTGTATAAACTATGATGGGCCTGAGTGCCCAATGCTACATACTGGTACCAAGTTTCAAGGTTATAGGCCTTTCGGTTCTCAAGAAAAAGACGTTCCAAGAGTTTTTACCATATATGGGCATGGTGCCCATCTCGGTCAAGTGATCAAGACCATCTGAACAAACTATGGTTCCTCTAAGCCGGTGAAGCTCCATATGAAATATGGCTTCAATTGACCCAAGTGGCCGCTGAGAAGATGTTTGAAAATGTTGACGGGTGACAGAATCTCAATGACCTTGTACAAAAGTCAAAGAATGGCCTTGACCTTTAACAACAGAATATCTTCATCTGGTCATTCAGTTAACCATATATACCAAATATTGTACCTTAGACTTAAATAGTTTCTGAAAAATCCACTGTTTAAGCATTTTCCCATATAAAAGCCTACATAACGTACCAAAGTTGACAGTGTCATAAATTAGGTCAAGGTCAATGCACGATCATTTGTATAAACTATGATGGGCCTCAGTGCCCTAAGCTACATACCAAGTTTCAAGGTCATACGCCTTTTGGTTCTGGAGAAGAAGACTTTGAAGGGTTTTTACCATATACGGGCATGGCGGCCATCTTGGTCAAGACCCCCGAGAACAAACTTTTACTCCCCGATCACACTTAGACTCCGTATGAAATTTTGATTCAATCAGACCAGTGGTTTCAGAGGAGAAGATGTTTTGAAAATCTTGATGACGGACAGATTGGCAAAATGACCTTGACCTTCAGTGACACAACATCTTCATCTGGTCATTTAGTTGACCATATATACCACGTATTGTACCTAAGACTTAAATAGTTTCTGAGAAATCCTCTGTATAAGCGTTTTCCCATATAAAAGCCTTACGTACCAAAGTTGACCATGTCGTAAATTAGGTCAAGGACAACGCAAGGTCATCATTTGTATAAACTATGATGGGCCCGCATGCCCGATGCTACATACCAAGTTTCAAGGTCATTAGCCTTTTGATTCTGGAGAAGAAGATTTTCGATAGTTTTTACCATATATGGGCATGGCGGCCATCTTGGTCATGTGACCCAGACCCCAGGTATAAACTTTCGTCGCCCCCCCCCCCTATCCCACTGAGACTCCATATGAAATTTGGCTTCAATCTCCCCAGTGTTTCAGAGGAGAAGATGTTTGAAAATCTTGACGACGGATGGTCCGACGGAACAACCTTGACCTTTAGTAACATGATATCTTCATCTGGTAATTGGTCGACCATGTATACAACATACTGTACCTTAGACTTAAATAGTTTCTGAGAAATCCACTGTTTAAGCGTTTTCCCATGTAAATGCCTAACGTTCCAAAGTTGACCATGCCGTAAATTAGGTCAACGTCAACGCAAGGTCATGATTTGTATAAACTATGATGGGCCCGCATGCCCAATGCTACATACCAAGTTTCAAGGTCATAGGCCTTTTGGTTCTGGAGAAGAAAATTTTTGAAGGGTTTTAACCATATATGAACGTGGCGGCCATCTTGGTCATGTGACCCAGATACCCCGAACAAACTTTCGTTCCCCTAACCCATGGAGACTCTATATGAAATTTGGCTTCAATCGGCCCAGTGGTTTCAGAGGAGAAGATGTTTGAAAATCTTGAAGATGGATGGTCGGACGGAATGACCTTGACCTTGATTGACATAATATCTTCATCTGGTCATTTAGTCGACCATGTATACCAAGTATTAAACCTTAGACTTAAATAGTTTCCGAGAAATCCACTGTTTAAGCGTTTTTCCATATAAAAGCCTAACATACAAATGTTGACCATGCCGTAAATTAGGTCAAGGTCAACGCAAGGTCATGATTTGTACAAACTATGATGGGCCCGCATGCCCAATGCTACATACCAAGTTTCAAGGTCATAGGCCTTTTGGTTTTGGAGAAGAAGATTTTTCAATGGTTTATACCATATATGGGCGTGGCGGCCATCTTGGTCATGTGACCCAGATACCCCGAACAAACTTTCGTTCCCCCAACCCATGGAGGCTCCATATAAAATTTAGCTTTGATCCTCCCAGTGGTTTTGGAGAAGAAGATGTTTGAAAATCTTGAAGACGGATGGTCCGACGGAATGACCTTGACCTTGATTGACATAATATCTTCATCTGGTCATTTAGTCGACCATGTATACCAAGTATTAAACCTTAGATTTAAATAGTTTCCGAGAAATCCACTGTTTAAGCGTTTTTCCATATAAAAGCCTAACGTACTAAAGTTGACCATGCCGTAAATTAGGTCAAGGTCAACGCAAGGTCATGATTTGTATAAACTATAATGGGCCCGCATGCCCAATGCTACATACCAAGTTTCAAGGTCATAGGCCTTTTGTTTCTGGAGAAGAAGATTTTTGAAGGGTTTTTACCATATATGGGCGTGGCGGCCATCTTGGTCATGTGAACCAGATACCCCGAACAAACTTTCGTTCCCCCAACCCATGGAAGCTCTATATGAAATATGGCTTCAATCGGCCCAGTGGTTTCAGAGGAGAAGATGTTTGAAAATCTTGAAGACGGATGGTCCGACGGAATGACCTTGACCTTGATGGACATAATATCTTCATCTGGTCATTTAGTCGACCATGTATACCAAGTATTAAACCTTAGACTTAAATAGTTTCCGAGAAATCCACTGTTTAAGCGTTTTTCCATATAAAAGCCTAACGTACCAAAGTTGACCATGCCGTAAATTAGGTCAAGGTCAACGCAAGGTCATGATTTGTACAAACTATGATGGGCCCGCATGCCCGATACTACATACCAAGTTTCAAGGTCATAGGCCTTTTGGTTCTGGAGAAGAAGATTTTTGAAGGGTTTTAACCATATATGGGCGTGGCGGCCATCTTGGTCATGTGACCCAGATACCCGGAACAAACTTTCGTTCCCCCGACCTAGGTAGGCTCCATATGAAATATAGCTTCAATCGGCCCAGTGGTTTCAGAGAAGAAGATGTTTGAAAATGTTGACGACGGACGACGGACGACGGACGGACGACGGACGGACGGACGGACGGACGACGGATGCCTGGCTATACTATAAGCTCACCTATGAGCCTAAAGGCTCAGGTGAGCTAAAAAGCGAGTTTTATTTTTCAATGTAAATGGCCTTATGCCCAGGTGAAGATATGACCTTTACCATGAATACTCACTATTTAAGCTTCATTTACCTAATTAGTCGTCTGCATCTACAAACTTTCAGGTAGCAGACTGCATTGTTTCTAACAAAAATCAACTTTTTTCACTTTTTCCTATAGAAAAACCTAAGTGACTCAAAAGTTGACCTTGCCGTAAAACAGATCAAGGTCATCCCAGGGTCATCATTTATATAAATTTTGTTGAGCTTTTGAGCCCTTGATGCGACATGCTAAGTTTCAAGATCATAGGATTTGTGGTTCTGGGGGAGAATTGGTTGATTTGATGCTAAACGTCCACGGTAAACAGCTAAGGTCATGCCGGGACGGTCAGTTAACCTAACCACACTATTCCTGGGCAGGCTTAGACCTCCTAAGCGGTTAACCAGTACTAAGTGCACATACTTTCGCCAGTAACTGACAACTGCCCTTCTTGAATCAGCGGAAGGAGAAACAAAAGTATGTGGCCAGACCGGGTTTCGAACCCAGGACCTCTGACTTATGAGTCAGGTGCCCTACCGATTGCGCTACGCGGCCCGGTGTGGTTCTGGGGGAGAAGATTTTTGAAATTTTTTACCATAATAAATGTTTGCCATCTTGGTTATGTGACCTGTCCTGGGTATTTTTTTTTTCTGGAAAAATTGGGTCCTGGAACGTTTTGGGGGAAAATATTCAAGCCCTCTGAAGACTTAAGGCTTATTTAGCTTCGTTGAATCATTGAAATTGATTTGTCTGCTTCGCTGGAAAAAATGGCCTAGCGCATGTGTGTTAACCTTAAACATTTTTAATTTTTGTCAATTCAGTTTGAATTCTCCTAACGACGTTCTTCAAGTGGCTCAGCAGTACGTAACCATAGCCGCACACACTTGGCGCCGTGTGTCCGTCCAACTTTTCGAAAGACCGTGTGCGTTGAGCTTTATTCTTCAATGGGAGAGTTCGATTGGCTACTCGTATTGACTATCGTTCTGAAAGAAAATGGGTCGTTTCGAGCCAGGGCCGTCGGGACTATGACCATTTAGTTCTTCATCCGTTTAGACATATGAGCAAAAATACAAAAATAAATCGTTATTTATGGGGAATGACGTACGTTCATGGGTCGGATTTATTCATTAGAACCTGCTAAATTTGGACTTGCTAAGCAGCGCGCCGATATAACGACGCAGAACCGAAACGACCGGATTAATTTAAAACGTGTATTCGAGTACACGATAATTTCACTCGAACGCACCGCACCCATTGTTGACATCGAAGTTTCTAGAAAAATACTTGGGAGAATATAAAATGACAGACGAATTTAATTCCCAAATTCTTTAAATCTACGTGAAACTAAAACACACGCTAACCGAAATTATCAATGATAGCAATATGCGAAAGAACCAGTATAGAAATTACGCTTGAAAATGACACCAATTTTGCAGTTTATGCGTTACTTCGTTTATTTAGTATTATAGATATCTCGAATACTGCTCTAACGCATAGCTAATGACATAACTGCTGGTTGTCATTATTTAATGATTACCTCTCGTAACCCCTTGTAAGTAACATAATGATTCTAGCGTGACAATTTCACAAACGTTAATAATGAAAGTTTTATTTTTGTGAAATGACCGCAAGTAGTTACAAGTATTGGCAGTCTAAATATTATAAACTTATATTCATATAAACAAAGACGGAATAACATCCTAGCACCTAGTTACCTGGAACGTTACTTTATATCCTATACTTAAAGATTTAGCAATATTCAGTGCACTGTATCCAGGAGGCACAGAGAATACGAGTACACCCATTTTCAAAATTAACAAGAGTTGGGTAAGTTTTAATATTTTGTCCCAAAACGAACTCTGTCATGGAGGAAGAGTGTTCATTTCTGCATAAATCTGTTCTTCAGGCTTTTGCTTTAGTAATAGAGGTTTTGCTCATATAAGTTGGATATTTCAAAAAGTGATTTTTCACAAATAGGAACGAAATGCTGAATTTTGTGAATTTAAATATGGGGGTACTTGTGTTAATCGGAGAATCCTGGATGGTTTAAAAAAAATGGGAACCTTTTGATGACTAAGTTGACTGACACATCTGGGGATGTAAATAGAACAGTAAGACGTTTGGGGTTTGAAGAAAATCGATAAATTGTAATAGCCGACTGTGACTATTTACATGTACGTCAAAGGATGGACTCGGCATACTGAAAACTCAGTGGTGCAGACCTTGTCAGCCCGCTGAATTCTTGTGTGTTTGTATATACCGCTTGAAAAAGACGATCTGCATCTGCTAAATCTAATTTCAGTAATAAAGTGTATATGAAAATGATTTAAATTATATATCGCATTTAGTTACATAAGGATTGGATATAGTGGTGCCAGTCTCTCGTTGGCAAGTCCATGTGCCCGATAAGGGCATCTCAAACGCTTGTTTATGTAATTTTGTGGTTTCGGTAGAGTAGTTTTGTTTCGCAAATAATGTTAAGCTATGTTTTTTTTTGTTTTTTTTTGAATTTTTGAATTTTTGTTCATTTGTATGAATGATTTACCTGTACAATTGTTGCTTCAGTATGTATGTGCGTGTTTGAACTGATGAAGGCGTAGACCCGAAAGCGCTTGGTTGTCATGAATAAATAATTTCTCTTTTTAACTACGTTAAATCATTTGTATATCCTTTTCGGACCCGGTGTTACGTTTAAGAATTTTGTTAACTGTTTTGCCCCTTATCTTTTGTACCGGGTATATTAATATAATCAGAAAATATGACTTACCTGAAATTCCTCCAGAAGCTAGACTCTTTTCTGAAAACGAGAGACAAAACTTCTTTGCATTTAAAGTTATTCTATACTATGCTACATAGAACTAACCCCGTGCTAGCAGCTTCTTTTATAAGTCTGTTATGTCATTACCTATGCGAGCTGGAGCATTTCCTTAGATGACATAGAGGTTTTACTGGTCCGTTGCATAATATGAATACGACACCCAATACACAAGAATATTTATCTTTAACTGTTTGTTAAAATCTTATTAAACATCCATCCTGGCCCTAAAGTTAGTGCCAAATTTCACTGCAAGTTCGTAAACATAGAACTAACCCCGTGCTAGCAGCTTCTTTTATAAGTCTGTTATGTCATTACCTATGCGAGCTGGAGCATGTTTCGAACGCAATACAAGGAAAAAGCTGCTTTGAAAACTCGTCAGAGATGAAGAAAACTAGAAAATTGTGTCTGTAAGACACTAATGATGCCCCCATGCAGCGCCTGTCACATGACGTGTATATCCATAAAGCACCTACAAAGAATCCATTGAAAACATACCCTACCATGTAAAAAATTGCCCAAAATGACTAAGTTAAAAAGGCTGTGATTCTGTCAAAATTAATTCTAGATCTATCAAAATGCCTCTTGCATATCTTCAAATATGTCCACAATATGTAGACAAGGTTTGAAAAAGATCCATTGAAAACTGGAGCAAGCTGATATCACAAACTCCATACTCTACAATGCAAAAATTTCCCTAGAATGACTAAGTTCAAAAGGCCATAATTCTGTCAAAATAAATTCTAGGTCCAACAAAAACCCACATGCGTATCTTAAATACATTCACAGCATGTATGCAAGGTTTGAAAAAGGTACTTTGAAAACTGTGAGAGGAGTTGATTACACAAACTGTATACCCTACAATGCAAAAACTTGCCTAGAATGACTAAGTTCAAAAGGCCGTAATTCTGTCAAAATTAATTCTAGGCCCAACAAAAACCCACATGCACATCTTCAATACATTCACAGCATGTATGCAAGGTTTGAAAAAGATCCATTGAAAACTGTGAGAGGAGTTGATTACACAAACTCTATACCCTACAATGCAAAAATTTGCCTAAAATGACTAAGTTCAAAAGGCCGTAATTTAATCAAAATTAATTCTAGGGCCAACAAAAACCCACATGCATATCTTCAATATGTCCCAAAGATGTATGCAAAGTTTGAAAAAGATCCATTGAAAACTGTGGGAGGAGTTGATTACCTAATCTCTATACCCTACAATACAAAAATTTGCCAAAAATGACTAAGTTCAAAAGGCCGTAATTCTGTCAAAATTAATCTTAGCTCCATCAAAAATCCACATGCACATCTTCAATATGTCCACAACATGTATGCAAAGTTTGAAAAAGATCCGTTGAAAACTGTGGGAGCAGTTGATTACACAAACTCTATACTATAAAGCGTGACGAACAGACAGACAGACAGACAGACAGGGGCAAATCTTAATGCCCCCTGACTATCGTCACGGGGGCATAAAAAGTTGCAGTAAAAGTAAAGAGCAATGGACAGCGATCTGGTGTTACAGCGATCTGGAAGTGATGACAATGGTTTGCAACAAGTATATGCAGCGAATACCTTAAAAGGAAACTTAGGCTTAATAAGCATGGCAGGACGCAGGGTATGACTTACATATAAGCGTTAAGTTCATTGCTTCTAATGGTTTGCCAAAGGGGTTTTGAACTTTTTTAAGATTTTAATTTGGCACTAATTACCATTTGTTCTGAACTGTGTTCACTCACAGCTAGGTAAACAAGAGTCTTTAGCATTAATGAGCCAGTCACTCGAAAAGGATTTTCTTTATTTTAGTCCTTAATAGGGAGTAAATGCCCATATAAGGGGTACATATTTATATTCTTTACAACACTGGCTGTTCCAAAAACTGCACCAATCAAGCGTAAGATCTCAAAGATTGACTTCGGAAGAGATTTTTTAACATGTAGTTGATCTGACAATTTTTTATTTACTAGTCAGAAAATTCTGATTTTCCTTGTCAGAGTTCGAATGGTCATAGATTAAGGTATGCAAAGTTTCATGAAAACTTATTGAGGCATAAAGAAATTAGAAATTCTAAAGCTCCCTCGAAACAGCAAGATATTTGTTTTGAGTGCTAAGAATTGAAGGAAGCCAGAACCGTGAAATTCCGTTGCGTTAGGTATGGCGTTAGTTTGTGAAGCAGTATTCGGAGAAGTGAATTGGCAGATACGTGACTGCATGGAGCAAATATGAGGAATTTTTGTCTCGGAAAATGTTAGCATCGTTTGATGACACTGATATTATTTCAGCTTGTAAAAATTTACTTAGTATTTGCGATAGGATGAAATTTTATTTGCGCTAATTAACCTTAGACACTAGAAATCAAAGAAAAGTGACATTTATTGTTACATGCATGTGTGCTAAATTCTGCTGTGGAATACCAAAGACATTGTTGAACAATTTGTTTTACTTTTCATTCGATAAAAGTGTTTCTTTTAACTGTAATGCCCTTACCTTCTTTAAAAATATCACTTGTCCAGATTGCCCTTCCCTTGTACCAAACAGTGCAGTTAATATGGGTAGCATTTCCGTGTATTTCTTCTGATACCGTTGTGGCGTTATATATTCTATTCAATGAGTCCTTTGCGTTGGGTGTTAAAGTGACATTTATGTCTGTTCTATTTGAGAAGGCGCTGCAAGACACTGTTCTCGACGTCTTAGAATCTGAATGTGGTATCGTTATTTCTTTTCTCACAACTGGATAAATCGAAACAAAAAATGGACTAGGAATTGTTCCATTTATAAACAGGAATCTATACCTTTATCACTGGTATGAATGCTTTATGTAATGCATTTTATTAGATTAAATTTAATGTATATTCCCTTTACTCTTTGTACGATGCTTTAAATCTATTGATATGCTTTATCAATTTATTAAAAGATTGTCTAAACTTATAGTACTGGTATGTATGTATGCCTCAATTAACATGAAAAATAAGGTAGTACATACATGTAGAGGATCTTACTTGAGTGCTCATGTAATTACTGAATTTGTTAAACGAGTTGGGAAAAAAGATAAGATGCAAGGCTATGTCGAGCATCTCTTTGGGAAAAAAGATAAGATGCAAGGCTATGTCGAGCATCTTATCATTTTTCCCCGACGAGTTCAATAAATTCAGTCATACAGGAGCACGAATGCAATATTCTAATTGTCATCGTATGACACAAAAATCACATTTTATTTGCAAAATTTGCATTCAAACGTCTCGATTTTGCTATTAGAAAATACGACATTCTTATGGACGTCAGCGCATAACGTTACGATGTAATTTGCATATTTAATCCACTGGTTTTTAATGCATAGCGTTATTACACTCTCAGATGCGACGTCATATGATAAATAATCATATATTTAAATACATACACACGCACAACCCTATCAGGCCTGATGTACCGACATTGTCAATTAGGAAACAAACAGAATAAGAACTGTATACCTATCAGATAAACTTTCGTCGTAATTATGATTTTATCTGATGGAAAGGTGTAATGACAAAAACCATTGGCATAGACATCTCCATAACCTGAGACAGAAAACATCATTAATGTTCATAAATGAACAAAGGTCCAATTCAATAAGTGCATACTTTTTGGATATTACAATGGAAAGACCTAAATAGGATTAATGTTCATGCAGCGAGATCTCATATACATTAATTCATATCAGGATCTATGGACTACTATAATACTTCTATAATACTCTTTTTGATGCACTGGGAATTTCTCATAATGGCAGGAATTATAGAGACATTGTGTCGCCCGTTTCAAAGAAATAAAGCCAAACCAATTAACATGGAGGTAAGACTATAGTAAAATGTCCCTAATTATTAGAGAAAAAAATACCATTTACGGTATATATTCGTTTATAAGACAAGAGTTTATAATTTCAAAATTACGGCAAATGTGTAAACCATTCTTGTATAATTTAGCTATAAAAAGGTTTTTAGTTTTCAAAACAATCCAAAAGATTTAGATCCGTCTTACAAGACGGATCTAGATCTTTGGGGTCGTTTTGGAAGGGGAAAACTCGTCTTATAATCGAGGAAATACGATGCGTACTTACCCACATTACGAATGACTGAATGCCGTCTGGATTTAATTTCAATCCTTGTTCTATCAATGTTTTTGATATCAAGAATACCTTCAGCACCAGGTGGCCCTTTTGGACATACTATATCTGCATCCTCGTGGAGCTCTACCACAACAGGAGTTGGTTTATCTGAAGACATAAAAGATCTTACACGAATGTTCATGTGGTACTGAATTTGTTTGACGAGTTTGGAAAAAAGAGAAACGATTCGGTGTTTGCAGTTCATTTTTATTTCTTTTGCTTTTTCTTCAACGCGTTTAATACACTGAATAAAACATGAGTATCGTGCAAAATGTTTTATATTTTATCTTATAACCTTGCAACGTCGATGGGTTTGCAACAATCAATTTCTTTCCACCTGGCCCTGTTTTCAGCTGCCCTAGTTGTGCTGGCGAAGTCCATCACTGTCCACTCTTTAATACTGTATTCCCACAGCAGAGGGTGGTCGGGTGGTGCGATGGTGCTGTGCCGGGGCGTCCTAGTGACAAGGGCCCATTGTGCTTGCAGTAGATGCGGGTGGGAGTTGTTTGGACATGTATTTCTCGTCTATCATTTCTTATCTCCTCTTTTCCCCTTTCTGGGAGACGGTCCGATATAGACTGAAATATTGTCTCAAAGGGCCATTAAACCCAAAACAATCAATCTATCAGTTCAGTTCATTTCTCCTATCGACGTTCCCCGAGTAGCTCAACGGTACGTAACCATAGTTGCACACACTTCGATCCTCCCATAGCTTCTTATAGTTTTTATTGTAGCGTTGTGTTTGTTCGGTTATTTTTAAGTAAACCGTAGAATGAATGATTTGACTTACAGGACATCGGCTAGCTTGACATCGCCTACCGTATGCTTTTAATAATTTTGAACGGTTTAGAATGACAGTCAACAAAACTACAAACAACAGCGAAACACACAGATGTTCAAAATAGCGATAGTTGGCGCTGGATGGAGTTCATTGGTGAAACCGTGACCTGCGCAAACGTGAGACGGTTTATAACCAGCAAAGAAGGGACATTGCAATTAGAATGCAGCAAGTAAGCACACATTTAACGTATATAGATAACTGTACGCAGTCAACGACACCGAAATAATATATATTTCTGCGTTTCAAAATGCATAAAGACAGCAAGCATAGTGAGCAGAAAACAACGAGCACCATATTGCATTAAATTATTAAAGCCAGAACTCAACTCAGACCGTCCCCGACATAACGTCTTAAATGACGCTACGTTGGTACAAATGACATCGTCGTCATATTGTTTCATCCCTTTTCTTTTTATGCTATATTATACAGAAAGCGCCCAGGAATAAATAAAATGTAATTTGTTTTGACATTTAAACTTTCCTTTCGATATTTCCACCCGTGTTTTTGAATCCATCATTTATTTCTCTCTCTCTCTCTCTCTCTCTCTCTCTCTCTCTCTGTGGTGGTGGTGGGGGGGGGGGGGGGGTACACATGCTCACTCGATACAAAGAGTTATACAACGTACGCCTCGATCGCCATCGTCGGTAAAGGTTCATTTCCTTGTCATGTCGAAATATATACTACTGGCTATATCTCGACCGGAGATGGCGAGAGCTTCCAGCATGTTACCACAATACATGCTTCGTAGATAACGGGACACCATAAGACACAAAACAATGGGTCATGGATAGGAGGAGTTCAGAGATGGGACGAAAGGTAGTAAATGTATACTGTACATGTAGATGAGTTTTAACCTTAGTAAAGAGTTAATTGAAAAGCTGCAGTTTTAGAGCAAAAGCCCAGCTCGTCTGTATGATAGACTTTAGGGATTATATGGACGGTATTCGTTCTGCTGTTGTCTAATCAATTTAGCAAACTCTTGTTGCCTTTGTAAGCAGGTGAAAGGTAAGCGTATCTATACTCTCTCTATGTTAAGAATTTCATAAAGCCAATAGGTCGGATAGGGATTGATTAATGTGCATATCTCGTTTCTTGTTGCTTTCCTAGAAAACGATTAAAGTGGCTAGGCAAGTCTTTAATAACAGGTGAATAGCGTTTTCATATTCGTACAGACTGTTGATAACGTGTGACGTTATACACTTATGACCTTTGTTCCGGTATATGCGCAGTTTGACGGGCTGCTTTCGCGCAACTTCATGGCCCATGTAACTTTTTTTCGGAATGCTTTCTCTGCTCTTGAAGGAACTGTTTTAAGACTTTAATTTTCACATTTATCTAATTAAAGGCCAGTAAACATTTTTAACTTATTTTGTTGCTGTTTCGATTCTAATAGCAATGTTTTCCAGAAGGCTCAAATAATAAGTCTGAGTACGACTTAAATATAGATTCCTTTGATAGATACGACGGTTCTCGCTAAGTAACGTCATTTATATGTATTTCATGATTGGTTACGAAACTACTTAGAACGACAGGATATAAATAAAAGCATCGCAAACGACTGCGTGATACCCCGCCACTGCAAACCATTTTCGCACACCGATTTTTCCAGATTTATTTTTTCTCTGTATAACCCCAGGGCAGGGGCAGCCTAACCCCATTGAACATTGATAAAAGTCTTTGTCATGACAGGACACTTCATTACTCTGATCACTTACGATAAGCTTCTGATATACCACTTACCACTCTCATCAAATACAATTTCAGTGATTTTAACCATGGGGCATGGGCAGATAACCCCTAAAGGGTCAAATTTTAATCTCCACAAGCGTTTACTATTTCTATCATCAGATGCGAATTTCTGAAAATCTGTTCCACATGAATTTATATAGATTTTATCATCATTTTATGCATGTATATAGCCCGGGGACAGGGGTAGATAACTCCCATAGGGTAAATTTGAGCATCACTGGAGGCTTTCATCACTCTGATCATTTGCTGTAAGTTTCAGAAAAATTGCTTCACACTCTGTTTTTATATGGAATTTTTCATGATTTTATACATGTATATAGCCCCAGGGCAGGGGCAGATAACCCCTGATCATAAAATTCCTGTGCTCATACAAAGCTTTTGTTACTTCGATCATGTTTGTAAAGTTTCATCATGATACTCTAAGTAGTAAAGGAACTAGAGCCAGAAACCATTTTTGTACATTGGCAAGTGCCATAACTCTGTCAGAAATTATCGAAATTTGCCCATTAACAATCCCAAGCGAGACATTTTTTGTACAAATACATACGCAAAATTTGAAGGAAATCCGTTTATAAATACTTAAGTTATCGAACGGAGGGGAAGTGCGGACGGACGGGCGTTCGTACTACTGACGGGCGGACAGACACACGGACAGCCAACGTGAAAACATAATACCCCGCCACTAACGTGTGGCGGGGTATAAAAAGGTAATAATATTTACATTATTCAGTTTGACTAATAAGTCAATAACACAAAACATAGACCAGCGCGTAACGGTGACCAGATCACTGAGATTGTGCTACGCCGTGGTTATATAATAGTACTTTTATACACTACCTGGTTCCTTAAATACTTCGGCGGTGGTATTTTTTCCGTCCACTTGGCAAACGTATGTACCAGGACTGTCCACAGTCAATTCGCGATATACGACATGATCTTCTGTACCCACGAAGTCTGGAACACCTCCTGCACCTGTCAGTTTCTCGTCATCTTTATAAAACACGAAGTCGTGATTGAAAGGATAACTTTTTACTTTTGCGTGGCAGCGTAGTATGGCATAGTTTTTCTGTAGGAAGGTATTCTTCGGTTCAAACCAGATATCCACTGAAATAATAATAATAGCATTTCATTAAAGAAATGTGGCCATAACTGCTCTATACGTTCGCATAAATGTAAATTGCAGTGTTTGCGTGTTGCGGATACTTACTCTGAGCATCACAGCTGTTGAAACAAATGTGTTTCAATAAAGTCCGTACGCGTGCTAACTGTATGATAGTTTGCGACAATATCTGGGCCACTGCCTTAGGCATAAACAGTGGAATAAAGAGTCAGCCAGGTTTGTCAAACGTATCACGATGAAAACTAGGTCGAGGGTGCTTGTTCGGTAAAAAAAGGGTTTAACCCTTTGTTGACTAGTGAACTAGTTTATTGTTTCGATGAGCCCATTTCTAATTTTAGGAGCTTCTGATGAATGATTTCACTTTTATTGTATTTTGCATTGAAATTCCTGTAAACAGTGTTTTGCTGAGGATTACTCTTCATGATTTAAATTGATCCGTGGCGACATTTTGAACGGAGTAGCTCCTTAGTTAACATGAAATTTTAATCACAAGAGTCAGTGTTTGATTTCAACGGTCTCCTTTTTTCAGTCGGCGAGTCAAACATAAGCAAAATATCACATGTTTGTCATAAGATTACATGCAAAAAAAAATAAAATATAAGCCCTGCCCTTAAGAGCAACCGATATAAAAATATACAATTTAGATTTACACGTTATATATTGATTCTGCACAAACACCCATAATGACCTACGTCTTCAGCAAGTGACGCGTTGTCGAAATTACAAGAATTCGTATGGTCCAGTATTCGCAATTTTATTGTAAATCTTGTACATTTCAATTTAACATGTAGCAACAGAATCAACTGCGGGAATTGTATAGGGACGAGACACGTTTCATACTATCCTATGAAAACATTAATTAACACCGACTTTTTATGCATACAGATTCCTAAAATCCAATTCCTCTTCAGTATTTTGATTGTTTCTTCATAGATTTATCTTAATATTAAAATTTAATGAATTTTAAGTTGCAACCATAGCCCCTCAAATGGCATACTTAAATGGTAAATTGCACTAAAAGGAGATACGCGTATCTCTTTATTTCGAGAGAAAAATTTTCTATACATACTTACATATTTTATGCAAACGGATTCGAACTCTGCAATAAATGTTCTTTCTTTTTATATGAGCCGTGACACGACAAAACAAACAAAGTGGCTTGTGCGCCCTGCGAAGCCTCAATGCCACATTCCAAGTTTCAAGGCCATCGGCCTATTGGTTCTGGAGAAGAAGATTTTTAAAAGTTTTTACCATATATGGGCATGGCGGCCATGTTGGTCATGTGACCAGGACCGTTCGAACAACTACATGAAATTTGGTTACTATCAGCCCAACGGTTTTAGAGGAGAAGGCGTTTGAAAATGTTGACGGATGGACGGATGACAGACGGAATACGGAGCCTTACCATCCTATAAGCTCCCCCGGAGCCGCTGGCTCAGGTGAGCTAAAAAGTACACAGCAAAATCTCTGATCTCTCTCTCTCTCTCTCTCTCTCTGAGCACACACGAGGTTGGAACAACCTTGATTCAACCATGATTCAACGTCACAATGTTGAATCAGGGTTTATTCAAGGTTGATTCAACATTGTGTGCCTGTTGGGCTCTCTCTCTCTCTCTTTCTCTTTCTCGGAATAGTTAAACTTTATTTTCAGCTCTTATTATATAATACCTACGATGTTGCCCTCAAGTATGTATGTTGGAATTGTTGTGAAAATGTTCGCCATAAAGTTGTTTTGAAATGCACATATAGATTCCTCCTTATGTTGTTACATACATGTGTAACCTAAGAGTAATAAAGAATTTGAATTTGAATTTGAATTTGATCAGACTAGGTGGATGCTAAGGATGATTCTGCGTCTTCGCAGGGCACACATGTCACTTTGTTGGTTTTGTCGTGTCGCGGTTCATATGTATTTTAACGGGACAAAACGCTGAAAAAATGGGAAAATTTAACTATATTTGTTAATTAAAAAATCTTTTTTTCCGCGCGCGAAAAACCCGCAGTTCACCTGTATATCTACATGTACTTAGTAACAAAATATCGATTTTTCAAATTAATGGATTTGTTGCTCTTGAGTCTCCAAAGAGCCATTTGGAGCAGCAAATATGATAATACATGTAAAAGGACAATCTTACGATATGGAAGCCAGCTTCCGACACTTTGTTGATTTTATAAACACTTCGACCAATTTGTTTAACATTATTTTGTTCTGTTCTGTTCAATTCTCGTATCGACGTTACCCAAGTGGGTTTAACATTATATTGCGATTGTTTGGTTAAAGTGTTTGCGAATTCTATAACATTTCAGGAGGTCAAATTGGCAAAATATTGTCTTTTTCTGAATGCATCTGGTGCATGCAGTCTTTTCTCGAAAGGTTAGTAACATAAACCTTTTTTTAGTTTTTTTTTTTTTCTTTGTTTTTTATTCCGAGTAGATGATTGTCCCAACAGGTGATCTTTGATTAATTTATGATGTGCCGAATGACCTAGGTTGTTGCCCTTAATGAATGTATGACTGCGACAATATATTAATAAATTTGAGCCGCGACGTGACAAAACCAACAAAGTAGTTGTGCGCCCACTGCAGACTCAGATCAGCCTGGGCATCCGCCCAGTCTGACACGATTCTTTGCTGTCCGCATGGAGGTAGCTGAGACCCTTAGCTACCCTTTAACCGCTTAACAAAGAGTCTGATCGGACTGAACAGATGCCCAGGCTGATCTAAGTCTGCGCTGGGCGCACAACCACTTTGTTGGTTTTTCTCATGTGGCGGCTCAATTATTATGTTACGACCGTAACACACTCTAGTAAGCACTGTAGGGACATTTTTTACTTTGGTAAAAATACGACACCTAAGCCCCATGTTTCAGAAAACAACATTAGACCATATAAAATCTCTTTTGGAATATAGTATAGTCCGTTTGCTCCCAAATGCAAACGGCATCCCCAATATTTTCCCAAAATTGATGAGAGGTAAAAGATTTTCGAATCGC
Organism: Ctena decussata; assembly: GCA_963989385.1. Taxonomy (NCBI): domain Eukaryota; kingdom Metazoa; phylum Mollusca; class Bivalvia; order Lucinida; family Lucinidae; genus Ctena; species Ctena decussata. The sequence continues at coordinate 37,080,015 of OZ022504.1, read as the reverse complement.
TCATTCTTAATTTTCATCCTATACATAACAAAATCATAATTTTGCAGAAATGTGAGGTTTTGCATAAAAAAGTTTCTATGCAAAAATAGGACATAAAATATGTCATTTTCACCTCTTAATTACAAGGGAGTAAAAGTTGGCTGTTGGAATTCCCGTTTAGTTTTACGTTTAAGAGCATGTGACCAATGTATGCTATCCCTAGAACAAAATTTGCATAATTAATTGAAATTTTATTCTAAATCCATTTTTTATACTTTTTGTTTCATCCATATATTATCAAATTTTAAAACATACAATTTTTACTCGCAAAATAATATAATAGCTCAATATTTATTTACAACATAGTATCACCTGACCAGTGATACCATGCGTTACGCGTGCGGACAGGTGAATACATTTTACTATTTCATTCATATACACCCACACATGTAGTAAACTACGAGTTTACGATATTGCCTATCAACAATATTTTGGCTGTTCTAACAAGCATACGACGCCCTTTAGTGAAACTGCTTAGTTTTTGCATTAAGTCAATGGAAATTAATTTACAAAAACATCCAAAAATTTGGACTTTCCGTATTCTGTTATGTATAGTTATAGGAATCATTAGGACATTGGAACATTTGATGGAACTTTCATCGTTTTCGAGAAAATAAGCAAAACCCCGTTTGCACTTGGGAGCAAACGGACTATACCATCCCACTTATGCTTATCAAGTATTGCAAAAACACTACACACTGATGACAACATTAACACGCTCACGTGCTTTTAAAATTTGTTCCTCAAATATTTTAGAAATTTGACAGTGATGAAAACCCAAAGCAAAACTGATAAAAAAGCTAATGATCAGCACATGATCACCTGAAAGTACGCACCATGTATGACCTTGACCTACTGGTCATGGTCTACTGACTTCGACAAAAATTAGCATAATCAATAATAATATAATGTATGTCAAGCATTTGTGTTCAAGTCAGTTTCAAAGTAATTACAAGGGTTAGAGTCTTGATATTTGGTCATTACTTGCATCTGGACGAGGGCATGTGGGTGTAACCAGCCATGTAGGACAGTGACCTACATTTTTACGCTTCACTGACTTTATGATATTTCTCAGTCCCTATATGGGTTACTGTTATGATAGTTTGCACACACTTACACATGAACTAATAATTTCAGCAGCATCCTCTTTGTACGGATTTTATGCATATTTTATGTTTCATTGACTTTATGATACACTTCACTGACTTTGTAATATTTCACTGTCCCTGTATGGGTTAGGGCCATGATACTTGGCACACACCTACATATGGACAGGGCCCTTTTTCAAATCAACATTCAAGTATTTTTTGCTTCACTGACTTTATGACTTTGTGATATTTTTCTGTTCCTATATGGGTTAGAGCCATTAAACCTGGCACGCACTGATATATGGACAAGAACATTTAACATCGCCATCCATGTATGGGTTTGACTTGTATTTTATGCTTCACTGACTCAGTCATATTTCTCAGTCCCTATACAGATGGCAATCATTATACATGTAATTGACACTCACATTCACTTGGACAAGAGCCTTTCAATACCACCTGCGCTGTGAAAGTCAAGCTCCTGTAAGGCGCTCTTTGTTGTCTTCTGACAACTCTTGGTTTTCCTATGTTGAGATTGTACTTTTAGAGTTACATACCCTTTATCAAAAGTAAAATGACACATTGTTATCACGATATCTCGAGAAGTGTTTGAGCTAGGATGATGATATTCAGTATACAGCTTCAGGATGAGATGCACAAGAACTGATTCACTTTTGGGCAAAATCCGTCAAAAAGTGATTGAGTTATGTCCCTTGTTAGAATTTGGCATTTTTCCAACTTCAGAACTGCTTAACCTAGAAAGCTGATTTTTGGTTCATTAGTAGTCCTTGATGTGTAAAATATTTTGGTAAATGTGAGGATGTTATTCCCCCTTGTTCAGACTTTTGGACTTAGACCCCTAACACAAAAAAAATGACAATATATCTATATAAGTATTTGAACTAGGACTTTTATAGTCAGCATACAGCTTCGAATCAGTACGTATATAAGCTGATTAACTTCTGAGAAATTTTCCATGAAAATTAAGAGAGCTATGGCCCTTTTCAGGCTTAGACATTTTAAAGTTTGACACCTTTAGTGGCAAGCATATGGTTGGGGCATAGTGTTCACAAACACAGTTTCTAGTTTTAATTTTGATTTCTATGTTTCTGAGATATTTCACTTATGAGCTAGGAATCTTCCACGCAAACCGAACAATTAAATGTCTGATTAAATGGCAGCGCCAAGGGCGAGGGTTAGTCGACCAAAAACCGCTTAAGATACACCTCCCCGACCCTCACCTACCACCACCACCACCATACCCTCCCACTAATTTCTTTGCTGGCCGTCCCAAGGCGGCACTTCTGTTTTGGTCCTTCCTAGTTGTTTTTATGTGTTGTGTGTTGCTCTGTCTGTAATTGATAAATTGTTTGTGATGTAAAGGCTAGCCCCATGACCGCCTACATGGGAAGTGGCTGTTCACATGGCTGTGGCCGATGGTGTCTTTGGTGGCGACTAATTTTTGTTTTTTTTCCACATGGGGTCTAAGGTGTGATATGGGATTGGATTGTGCCAGTTCCTTAGAATATCCCTACTTACTTTGCAGCCTTCGTCCGTAGAATAAGTTCCATTTTACTGACGAAGGCTTGAATCCGAAATAGCAAGCAAGAGTGGAACTCGACATTGCAATACAAATAACGTTTATTTAATTTAATAACGTTTAGTAATTATAAATGCGTCCGATAAGAACAATGGTGCAATGAAAAAAAACTTTTTGCATGTATATTTTTCGAAACCGTACAAAGGTAAACTGTTACAACATATTCATATGTATTGTTCTGCCTTGTTTTTATTTATGCTGTCGCCAGTCAACTGTCACTTTATTTGCAAAGTGCTATTTCTCGTCGTTTCGACTCCTCTGAGCAAAGCGCTTTTCCTTCAGCGTTGTTGTTTGATTCGGAAGGTTTCCAGGACAAACTGTTCGAAAAGGTGTTTCTGTACACAGCCATGAGACTGGTCTTAACGTTCATGGTAAAACCGAAAGGCACACAAACACCATAAGTGTATCAATGACCAAGGATTTTTTAAAAAGCTAGAACATGTAAATGATATAGAGAAAAAGCTGTTTCGACTTGGTTGACCAAACCATGTTTACTAGTACTGCTGAGAATTATAATCAAATGGCCTAAATAAATGTATGCTTCTGTGTGCTAGTTCTCTGTCACTTGCTGTTTCTATTTTAAAATTACAGACGAAATGAATATTGTATTAACTCCAAATTATCTTGGAAACACGAAGAAAAAACAACGCTTTACCAGGGCATTATATATCGAATTATCCGACGTTTCAACCGATTGAAATGGAAACAAGTGAGCACTTTGGTAAAGAGACTGAGACACTGCCATGGAAATGACAGATATATTTGCTATTACAGTAAGCGTTTATCTTTAACCCTTAAAGCGCCAAAAAGCAGACGACAAAATTTTACGTCTGCAGAATTTCAAAAAATGTTTCGTCCAAGCGATATTATATTGAGAATTCGAACACTAGAGGGCAAACAGTGTAGATCCAGATGAGGTGGCTCATTATGAGCCACCTCATCTGGATCTATACTGTTTGCCAATTCAACAATTTTAATTCTTTGCACTTTAAAGATATACGCCCTTAATATTTCTGTTAACTTTCAAATTTCTTATGAAAAACTATATCCCAGGCATAATAATGATCGCTTGTAAAAGTACTTTTATCTGTCGAATTTATGATTTGTGATGGTCACTGAAAGTAGGAGAATTTAAGAAAATAAATAAATTGGCGGGAATAGCGGTCCGCTAATCGCGCCTAAAATGAAGACTGGATACGCCCAGCAATCATAGTTAATTAGGGTGAAGTTATATCATGAATAATTTCAAGACCTTTCTTTAATCGCCTTCAGACAGTTATTGGCTTAAATGAACTCAAGTGCACGGATTAGAGGTCAATGCTATTGTTAAGTTATTTACTCCACCAATCATAAAATTCAAAGTGTGCTTGCAAAACAACGCCTTTTCATTGCCACGTGGGAGTCAGCCTATTTGTGACGACAAAATATTCGTGAATATTCAACAAGAGTATGCACTGATATATCGTCTCAAAGATGTTTTCGCTGATGATTGTTTCTGCATGTCTTAATTTTGTTGCATACAAGTAACCAGTTTCTTAATTTTGTGATTATTTCGTAATGAATACGAGAGAGTATACCTTTAAGGGTTAAACTGAAAACGAAAACTAAACTCAAAGATGCTTACCTGACCAGCAACAAGCAACTAAGGCGACAAAATTAGCACATCCAAACGACCTGACCATTATAATATATTACCTATTCCATTAAATGTTGGCAGAGCAAATTGATCAATAATTATAAAAGATGGATTTCAGTCGTCTATAAATAGCAAAATTCAGAGAATTTATACAGCCATATGTGACCAATTTTGACATCTATGCTACAAGCAACTTGTTGAGACTTTCAGATTATAACCGAAAAACTTGTTAAAATTTTAAGATAATTGTCTACGTGATTAAAGCGCTCTTATATATTGAGGAATTGCAGTATAAGTTTACCTTCCTGTTTTAAGTAGGTCAAGGTGTAATACAAGTTATAGATAGATCACAAAGAACGTACAAATGAGATCGGGAAGAAGATGGTTATAATTTTGAGAAAGCGATACATTGGTTCTTGGAATAATGGTGAAATAGAAATTATATGGATTTTTTAAGTAGCAAATTGTCTGTAACAGCCTTCCGTCTTTTCAAAAGCAACAAATGAAATCACCAATCCATGACAAACAATATCCACGAGAATTTTTCATTAAAAGAAATTAAAACAGCAGACTGGGATTAACAGTATTTATGCATTTTACCAGTAGTGAAGTGTGCGACAGTGGCCACGCCTTTCAGCACCGGCTTCAGCGGACATGGATTTTTAAAATTTATCTATATAAACCCAGTTATTCAAAAGGACCGGACATTTTATAATCTGCACTGTGATGAAGTTACGGCCGCCACAAGAAACTTTACATCAGCTGCAGTGAATAAAAATGGGCCGCGACACGAGAAACAAAAAAAGTGGTTGTGCGCCCAGCGCAGACTCAGATTATCCTGGGCATCCGCTCAGTCTAATCAGAGTCTTCGCTGTCCGCGTGGAGGTAGCTTAGACCCTTAGCTACCCTTTAAGCGCGAGTTCTTGCTTCCTGTCGAGAGTCTCTGCAGGAAGCAAGAGATCGCGGACAGTCTCGGCAGAAGCCAAATATGATGTACAGTCCGCCCGCGAGACTGTCCGCGATATCTCTTGCTTCCTGCAGAGACTTCTGTCCTCGAAAATTGGCTTCCTGCCGAGACTGTCTGCGTGACTCTGCTTCCTGCCGAGAGCCTCGGCAGGAAGCAGAATCACACGGACAGTCCTTGCAGGGAGCCATTTATCATGTACAGAAGTCTCGGCAGGAAGCAAGAACTCGCAGACAGTCTGGGCGGAAGCCAAATATGACGTTCAGTCTCTGCAGGAAGCGAAAATTAGCGGAATCGATTATACCCTGTGATATTGTTTGAACATTCAACTCAATATAAAAGTCTGGGTCCAAATTTCACTGGTCAGTTTAATTCTTAGCGAAGGTTACCGTGTGCCCGGATTTGTCCGTTCTGGCCAAGATAAGTTATGACTTTTTTGTTTGTTTTTTTGTTTGTTTGTTTTCTGGGCTTGGAAGTTAAGAAAAATAGAAGTCATGTATAGTTTCTAAGCGTAGAAGTTCTATTATAGATCGAGACGTTACGAGTTGTTATGTAAAAATTGACCCAGATAATGTGGGACTACTTTATGGTTCCCGTCTTCTGCGCATTGATTCGGTCAGATTCCGGTAGAGGGATCGAGACATTCACAATATTAACTTAGTAACTTTAATTGTTTTAAGCTATCTTAAAACTTTATTAAATAGGCCAACGTACAATCTGCGGTTGAACGCGTATTGTACAAGTCATGAATATTCATTTTAACGTTGTTTGCGTCTCCCGCGTCGAGACGCGTCAGGGCTCGTCTAGGCGCGTCTGATGCGCGATTCTAGGTGATACGCACGCAGCACGCGCATGCAACGCGGTACGAACGCGTTTTTTGGTGTACAAATACGTGAGCGCCAGTGTACTTTCGATTTCATAAACAAAGAATAAAATGGTAAAAATACAATGCACAGGCGTGGAGTCCCATTCACTGCCCCGCTTTTGACTATACTGCATCGCTCAACGGGGAACCAGAAAAGAAAAACGTTATTTTGTTGCACGATTTGTCCTCTTTCAAAAACATGTTCCCATAATTTTACAAGGTTTTTGGACAAATAGATGCACATCAACTCATATTTTATTACCAAACGTTTTTTATAAAGATTTGCGTTCAGTCGTTTTTACCACTCATAGGACTATGGAGACTTTAAACTAGCGATGCGTTAACCCATTCCATTCGGGATACCCCTTTAGGGTATCTGGGCAAACAGTTTGGGTCCAGATCAGGCCCCACAAACGTGGGGCCTGATCTGAGATCCAACATGTTTGCTACCTAGACATCATTTCTACAAGAGTTAGTTAGACCAATATTGTCAAAATATTCTTGATTTTTTATGCGGACGACAATTTCAGCAGACGACAAAAAATACCCAGAATACAATAGGTTAAACAACCGGGGACTCGGATATAGAAGAGCCTCAACTAATGGACAGACTCTGTGCCAGGAGGTGGTAGTTATGGATTTGTTCCCTTGAGCCTGTCGGTAAACGACATCGTGAGAATTAGAACAACAACGGCATCAACTACTTCTTTCATATGGGGCTCCGAATTACTCAAAATATTTCATGTACGTCGTCTAATTTTCATGACAGTCATCTTTAGAGAGTAATTGTAGCCCCAAGGGCTCCTCCAATTGATACCTTTGCCATACTCTGTATTGTTATAAAGACCATTTAGATTTGACCGGTGACATTTATTATGCCACCAGCCGCTTTTGTATACTTCAGCACAATTCTGTCCGGTCATGTCGCGATCCTCGTCAAAGGTAGAGAAATCTCTGCCGTCTTGGTAAGCCATGCAATCTCCGACATCGCCCGTAAAGTTGGATATCTTTAAACGGAAATAGTTTGCTGCATTGGAAACACTAAAACTTCCGTAATGAGCATAGCCAGATGCCTTGGTGGGATTGCCACTAAAAGCCTCAAGGTATCTGAAACAGATGAACAATACATTTGAGCCGTGACACGAGAAAACCAACAAAATGGTTGTGCTCATAGCGCAGACTCAGATCAGCCTGGGCATCCACCCAGTCTAATCAGACTCCTCGCTTAGCGATTTAAGGGTAGCTAAGGGTCTAAGCTATCTCCATGCGGACAGCGACGACTCTGATCAGACTAGGCGGATGCCCAGGGTGATATGAGTCTACACTGGGCGCACAACCACTTGGTTAAGTGTGTTATTAATTGGGCCGTGCTGTATAGCAATGATTGGCATTTTGAGACAACTTTCTGAGCCTAGGCTGAGATAGCAGGCCGAGATAGAAAAATATTAGACATCTCCAGAAAGGGATATTCCTGTCCAGTGGGTGAGAAAAGGTTATACCATCACTAGTGAAATACTTCACTCCTGAAATACTGAAACTATCTCATTGAAAATCAAAAGGGAAATGAACGCCGGATATGTAATTAAGGCTTCTAGTCCTTGACCCAGCCTGCACAAGGTATAAGATGGAGATCAGTGCTGAGAAGACCAAACTGATGACAAACAGTGCAGTTGGCATCCAGAAGGAGATCAAGGTAAAAGTGCAGAAGCTGGGTACTGCAACAAGCTTCAAATACCTTGGAGCAGTTGTCTCAGATGATGGCTCAAAACAGGAAGTTCTCTCAAGGATTGCACAAGCCACTTCAGCTCTTACCATGCTAAAACCAATTTGGAGAGATAACAACATATCTCTTGGATCAAAGGTGAACCTTATGCGCTCCCTTGTCATTTCCATATTTCTATATGCCTGTGAATCGTGGACCTTGACAGCAGAGTTAGAGAAAAGAACGCAGGCCTTTGAGATGAGATGCTACCGAACGTTACTTAACATTTCGTACAAGGACCATATAACCAATGAGGAGGTACGCAGAAAGATCCAAGCAGGCATTGGAGACTATGATGAACTCCTGACACTGGTCAAGAAATGGAAACTAAGGTGGTTCGGCCACGTCTCAAGGTCTTCTGGTTTAGCAAAGACATTTCTACAGGGCACAGTGAAAGGAAAAAGAAGAAGAGGTAGACAGAAGAAGAGGTAGGAAGACATTATTAAAGAGTGGACAGGGATGGCTTTTGCCAGCTCAACTAGGGCAGCTGAAAATAAAGCAAGGTGGAAGGGGATTGTTTCGATGTCATCTGTGGTCATGATTTGGTGTCCGCTCAATAACTCTGAAATCGTTTGAGATATTTTCACGAGACTTGATGAAGATGTAAAGCATCACCAGACGATGTGCAGAGAAAAAGAACCATAACTCTACCTACATTTTTTACTGAATTATGGCCCATTGTAATTTTTCCGCCATGATTTCGTGTCCGCTCTGTTATTCTAAAACGGTTGGAGATATTTTCTTGAAACTTAGTACAAATGTAAAGCATCATCAGACAATGTGCAGAGAACAAGAGCCATAACTCTATTAACATTTATACTGAATTATGACCCTTTGGAATTTTAGTACAAAAATCGTGTCCCCTCCATAACTCGGAAACTGTTTGAGATATTTTTATGAAACTTGGTACAAATGCAAAACATCATCAGACCATGTTCATAGAACAAGAACCGTAACTCTACCTACATTTTCTAGTGAATTATGCACCTTTGTAAGTTTTTGTATAGAAATCGTGTCCGCTCCATATCTCAGAAACCGTTAGAGCTATTTTCACTAAACATTGTACAAATGTAAGGCATCATCATACAGTGTGCAGAGAACAAGAACTGTAGTTTGTTGTTGTTTGGTTGTTTTGGGTTTACATGTAACGGCCCTTTGAGACAGTATTTCAGTCTATATCGGGTCGTCTCCCAAAGAGAGGGAAAAAGAAGAGAGAAATGATAGACGAGAGCAAAAAATGTCCAAACCACCCCAACCCGCACCTACTGTAAGCACAGTTAGCCCTTGTTCTACTATTATCCGAATCAGTAGGACGCCCCGGCACTGGAAGCTATACCCAGCTCCATCGCACCACCCAACCACCACAACAAGAAGTGTAACTCAATTTACATTGTTCACAGAATTATGCCCTTTTGTAGTTTTTGGTACAAAACTCTTATCCAAGCGTGTGAGATATTTTCAAAAGATTTTGTACAAAGGTTAAACGTCATCAGACGATGTACAGAGAATAAGAATCATAACTCCATTTACATTTTTACAGAATTATGCCCCTTTGAAATTTTCAGAACAGAAATCGTATCCGCTTCATACCTCTGACACTGTTTGAGATATTTTTACGAAACTTGGTACAAATTTAAAACATCATCAGACAATGTGCAGATAAGAAGAACCGTAGATCCGCCTACATTTTTTACGGAATTATGTCCGTTTGTAATTTTCAGTACAGAAATACTCTATAACTTTAAAACTATTGCATGAAACTTTGTACAAATATGAAGCACCATCACATGATATGCAGAGAATAAGAGCCATAACTCCATCTACATTCTTTACAGAATTATACCCCTTTGTAATTTTAAGTATAGAAAACGTGTCTGCTCTATAGCTTTTAATCCCTCAAAGATATTTTCATGAAATCTTGTAGTAATATAAAGCATTATCTAATGATGTGCAGAGAAAAGAACTGTAACTTCATCTACATTTTAACAGAATTATGTCCTTTTGTGATTTTATGTATGTAGAGCTTGTCTGCGCTATAACCACTGAGTGGTTGCTTAGTCCCGGTGGGCGATGATTTTTTCTGACAATCGTCAACGATATTTTCTGACAATTGATGTCTCGTTAGCGTGACGAAGCAAAAGGGTATTAACTAAGTGAACAAACTTATTTTCAATATTTTCTCCTGATCTTTTGCAAACAGGCTGTTTTATAAAGCATTTTTTGAGCGCGTTTAGTCATTTGTCACATTCTTTTGTCAAATAACCTCTGCAAACCAAGGACGAAAATACAGCAAATGTCAAGGATTTGCTCCTACAACGAATTAAGTGTCCCGGATTTTTTCCTACAGTGTCCCGGATTTTTTCCAACCACACATATTGCATTTCAGAGACCAAAACTCGGATTATAGACTCAGCAATTAGATTTTTTAGTGTGTGATCTAACTTTATTTCGCCGAATGAACATCAGAAGCATTACTGACATGTATGCCTTAAGGAAAACTATCACTACAGGTGTTCATGAGTAAAAGAAATCATTACACAACAGAAAGAGAGGATTTTTTTATCTTTTATGCTGAATAATTACAGTGCCTTATGCTTTATAATTACAGTAATCAGATTTTTCCAAGTCGATAATGCTGACCTCAGAGAATTAACCTTCCTCCTTGCCATTTCGCTTCAGTGTGGTGTTGCTAAGTGTTGATGGAAGGATGACTCCTTATCAAAAGTGTTTTAATCAGACAAAGACGACGGTATGGGGGGGGGGGGGGTAATGAAAGTCTGTGCGCAGTGGAATCCCGTTTACGGTTGTAAAGATTTCCGCCTTTAGCAGGTATCGAACCCGGGACCGCTAGATCAGCAGGCCAGCGCTTAACATACTGAGTTACCTGTGCTGCTGTTGCTCAGCGTGTTTAGTGGGGTATGATATCGGGTGTAAACGCTGTTTGCCCCTAGAGGATGGTGTGGAAGTGTCTAACAAAAGCAAGTCGCTGAAAAAGAATGCCACTGTTATCTGCTTTCGACTAAGGTCCTGTACATAAACGGCGTTCGCACAATAAATGATTTGAGCGTTAACGCCACCGCAGCACGTAAAGTCTTCAGCATACTTTCTGGAAACTATCTATTTTTAAGACTTTTAGGAAAGAATCTAAGACAAGAATTTACAGAAGGTTCCGTTTCATAAACAATGAAATCCAAAAATCGATTTTTGAACTGTTCAAAAAATTTAAAATATCATTTTCATTTTTAACACGAAATTTCAGTGTTTCATTAGTAAGCACAAAAAACAGTCTTTTTAGTCAGTTAGCAGATTGTGGCCAGAAAATCCCTTAGTTTTGAGGTTGTTTCCATTCTCTCATCCAGAATAAATGAAACAGGTAGAACCGGGCAAGTCTGTAGTGCTCAGTGACGGTTTAAACCAAAGAGCGTCAGTCATACCGTAAAAGTTTGGAGTGGCTGTCCTATTAGAAATCCATGACTTATTTCACCTTTAAATGCAAATATACCCATACTGGTGAGTCCATTTCACTTGTCATGAACAGATCTGACTTTTTAGAACTTTTTCTGTTCAAGAGTTGCAGTGTAGTATGCAAAACAGTACAGGCCTCCGTTAGAAGCACCGACTGGACCTGTGCACTATTTTCAGAATTATCAAGACTCACCTGAAATACGCTCAATAGTGAGGAACAGGTAGCTGTTGTACACAAAGTATAGTACGAGTACAAACGGAAAGATTGATGCTTGCACGTTCGCACAATTTTGGAGAAACAATCTAATACAACACTGCCTAAGCGAGAAAAATACCCTGGCAGTGGCGGGTTTCGAATCTCCAACTCTCTCTGAACTATCAAGACTGATGTAACAGTTGAGCTACCCTGACATGGGCCGACCATGTGGCCACGTAGTTCAGTTGATATAGTTAGTAGAGCAGTCTCCATGTATTGGGAAGGCCATTATTTCTTTTTATGTATTGAATATTATTTTAATCCTACTGTAGACTATTCAGCTCATTTTTGATTGTATTGTTTTATATATGAAGCAATAGAATGATCTGCATCTAATAGAAAGGCTGGTCTGTTGATGCCAACAAATATCGTGGCTTCAGTTAACGCACCAAACAAAAGTTAAAACATTCTTTAATCTTGCCATTCAGTCTATGCGCAATCAAGTAGTATACCTACAACACATTTTGTAGCTTGCATTGTAGGAAAAAATCAGGCGCTTAAAATTTGTTGTAGGAGCAAATCTGGGACTTGTAGGAAAAACTCCGGGACCTTTGAAAAATTAGAATGAGCTAACCGAGCCATTTATATTACCATAGAGTGTCAAAAAATATTATTATGTGTTTCCCAACACTGATTTGTGAATAAAAATAGCTTTTCCCTATGGTTAACTTCAACGACATAGGCAAAGCAGCTTGTTCATCAAGATGTTCCCTAAATGAAAATTTCGGGGTTTAATTAACCTGCTAACAATGTTAAACACTCGTGTTTATCTAGTCTTTCTGCGACCTATCAAGAATACACGTAATATTGTAAATAAATTGTTTTAATGGACAAAATTCACCATTTTGTCGCCTCAGCTTTCTGCTATGACGTCACGGAGAAAAAATCATTGACAGTTTGGAAAGAATCCGGGACCATTGTCAGAAAAAAAATCGTTGACGATTGTCAGAAAAAATCACCGCCTACCGGGACTAAGCAACCACCCAGTGATAACTTTAGAGCCTTTGAAGATAATTTCACAAAATTTGGTACAGCTATAAAGCATCATCAGATAATTTGAATGTGTGCAGAGTGCAAGAATGGTAACTCCAGTAACCTGCTTTACAGAGTTGTTGTCGTTGTTTTTATCTGTCATGATTTTGTATTTTTCCCATATCTTATTGACTCTACCAGAGTCTTAGTCCCAAATAACATTATATGAAGGAATAATATGATAGAAAGCTGTTATTTCTGGTTTGGGGCATATGACTTAAATGCTGTCAACAGTCCCATAAAGGCGGGGTCTTATTAATTAGTTACCATATTTCTACTTTGTCTTATGCCAATGGTGTGGACCCGGATTAGACGCTGTGTGTTGGGTTTGCACTGTTTGTCTCCATCCTTTATATGGCACGCTAGGCATTAATAGGACAAATTTATCAGACTTTATAAAACTCCTGTTATCGCTCACATTTACAGTAGTTGCTTGGTAATGCTTAATTGTGTGCATTTTCCTGAGAATTCGTTTCCATTAGACAGTGGGCACACATATATAATGGGAATCAATGCTTTTTTGTAACAATGTTTTAACCTCCTTATCTTTCTTACATGTAAAGTTCACTGTCTTGCACGGCAAGGAGATGGATGTTCTCAAGACCTATCCAGTGCTCTCCAGACACATTCCCGAAACCATTGACATAGTCAGTCCAGTTACGATAGAAGTTTACACTGCCGTCTGAGCGCCTCTGTAATACCGTCCAGCCTCCTGATGCCATATCACAGTACACCTCAACTGACAAACCGGATGTGGGCTTTATCGTGTAAACACCATCTTCATTAACCCCACTCTGATATAGGGACAGGCAATCTGCAAGGTATAATACACTGATGCGAGACAGCTTATTGGCCAAAGCTTCAGATAAGGTGGGTTTTTTGTGGATATTTCTGAGATATTTTTTTTCTTATTTCTTAACAAAAACGTATGTCGACGGTTCTAATGAGGGGTCACAACGTATATTTCTATGGTCTTTGTTTTTCGACGTGCACCAGATGATGAATTTGTGGAAGGATCTATGCTACGACAACTAGTTCCATGCATGTCGAAAAATGGATTTCAATTCTTACATTATTTGGACTTTTTTCTATTTCAGAGAGAATTTTCATTTTGTCGGTCACATTTTAGGACTTAAGGGATGCTGAATAAAAGTTGGATACTGTTTGTACAAAAGTACTTCATAGCTTGGTGATACGCAAAATGAAACTTTTTCTAAAGGATCTCGCAAAGACAGTTGTTATTTTTCATAATAATTACCGTATACAAGATAATTTTCGCGGTATTCCATTTTTCGAGGTATTTCGCGGTCACTCAGAAACCGCGAATATTAAAATCGCGAAAAATTTCTTGCTTCTTACAAAGTATCTTCTGTAGACACAGTGTTCATATATTTCGTTTCTGCTTGCTTCGGTAATTGCTGGTACTTTTCACTTGAGCCAGTTCTTTCATTAACCTGCGGCGGCCATGCCGCATGTCAAACGAACTGGCTCAAGTGAAAAAGAAGTAGTTTTGCTTTTAGCGCATGTTGCTAACCGCGGAAATTATAAACGCGAAAATTAATGTTTATGTTTTTGACCTTTAATTGCGAAAATTTGAACCCGTGAAAATTACCGCGTATGCGGTATTAGTACACATTACAACGTCTAAATCACGTATTATTATAATTACAAATTGTTCGAATTTGTAACTGGCCGAGTTGGTGATTTGCCGCGTTATATGGGCCGAGGTTTTTCATGTGCCGAGTTAGTTGTAGTTATGGGATCAGGGTTCGAGGCTATAAAACTTGATTTTAATATTCGCGATTTCTAAGTGAGCACGAAATACTGCGAAAAAAAGAACATAACGAAAATTATCTTGTATACGGTATTTACCTTCAGCCTCGTTATTTTCTTCGTTTGGGTCGTATAAAATAACCTGAAAATATAGAAGTACAGTGCAAACATTGCTGCATGTTATATGTATATTTATACTTATCAAAAATTGAACTTTACATATTGTTTGCTGCTGTATCTCCAGCATCCCTACATGTACGGTAATTGATGCCATCAAATTATAATGTAGACACATAAGCGCACATGACGGTGTATTTTTTTTCTGATATTCAATGATTGGGAACGCCGGTATTCCTATTGATTAGCTATATTTGCACGTGCTCGCCACATCACACTTCAATTCGCCAAGTTGTAAATAATCTCTTGAGCTTGACAAACTGTAACCTCAAAAAAGGTTTTGACTTTGTCTGTGGATAAGGATGCCCCGTCTGTCTGAAGATCAGAGAAACAGAGCGATTGAAATGCTCATGGGTTGCGTTGCCGTCAATGCCGTTTCACGATTTCTTTTTTTTTTTTTTTTTTTTCTTCACGAGGCAGGCAATTCACGATCCGATGACACGCTATATGCATACTGGTACAGTTCACGACCGTCAGCGGCCAGGCAAGCCGGTTCATTACATTGACGCATTTACGCCAACGCTTTTTGCCGGCGACGGCCACTGCTCAAGATGGGTTAACAGCTCAAACAGTTCGCAATGTTTGCGCAAGAATAATCATCCCATTCGTGCGCGTACCCTTATAAAGGCCTGATTATGACAAGACGCCACAGGCTTACTAGGGTTCAATGTGCTTGATATTGTTTCACCCGGCGGCGTGCTGGCTGGAACAGAGTTCTGTTCAGTGACGTATCCCGGTTTGCTCTAAGACATGCTGATGGCGGAATTCGGATTTACCGCCGCAAAAAAAAGCGATATGCTGATTGCAGCGTGCTGGAGACGGATCGATTTGGTGAGGGCAGTTTAGTGGTTTGGGGGTGCGATGATTGGTGGTCAGGAGACAGACTTGGTTATTATGCAAGGCAGGCTGAATGTCGTCGTTATATCTTGCGTCCTCATGGCATACCCTTTCCCCGTAATCAGGGCCTCGGCGTTTCTTTTCAGCATGATAACGCAAGGCCACACACTGCTTTGATGACACGACAGTTTCTTGCCCGAAATAAAGTTGACGTTCTCCCTTGGCCTGCCGTGTCCCCTGATCTCAACTCGATTGAGCATGTCTGGGACGAATTGGGTCGGCGTGCCAGGACAAATCATCAGATCAATACATTGCAAGATCTGCACACAGCATCGATTCAAGAAAAGCAGGCCCTGCCTAACGCACTCATTCAACAGTACGTTATTTCGGTGCGACGGCGAATCATTGCGGTAATAAGGGCAAAATGAGATAATGCCCGTTATAAGGCATGTTTTGGAGATCATTCTCTAGTAAATAAATCATGAAAAAAATATATCATACAATATTTTTGGAAACGACCCCTAGTGCATTGCGAGTGCTTTAGCATGGCAGCTAATGATTTTACCGCAATAACTTGATTTGAATATAAAATTTCCTTTTAAAAGGAAGGCTTGCTCAGCTAAGACGGTTGGTTGGTTGATTTGATGCTTAACGTCCACGGTAAACAACTAAGGTCATGTCGGGACGATCAGTTAACCTAACCACACTATTCCTGGGCAGGCTTAGACCTCCTAAGCGGTTAACCAGTACTAAGTGCACATACTTTCGCCAGTAACTGACAACTGCCCTTCTTGAATCAGCGGAAGGAGAAACGAAAGTATGTGGCCAGACCGGGATTCGAACCCAGGACCTCTGACTTACGAGTCAGGTGCCCTACCGATTGCGCTACCCGGCCCGGCAGCTAAGACAGTGAAATGTTCATGAGTTGTTTATTCAAGTGAACCCAATTGTTATAGTGCACTTTCAGTTGCTAATTTTTATTTAGCAAAGTAATTAATTTAAATATTCAAACAGAGAGAGAGAGAGAAAGAGAGAGAGAGAGAGTTTTCCAACGTTTTGCCGTTAGGCATGTCTCAAGGAAAATAACTATATGGACCTACTTCAAGACTTTTCTATATGGCTGCTAAGTCACATTTAGTTTGAATCAAAATGTTATGAAAGACTGTTTCAAACTAATGTCTATGGAATCTTGGCACATCTGAACTTGGCATCAAAAGAAGACAACTAATTTACATTCACTGAACTATATTTTTGGTTTTAGTAGTATCAGTGGCAGTGACTAGAAGAAAATTTTGACACTCTGAGAAGAAAATGAATGCTGCTATTGTTTGAGATAATAACTTGCTTTACATCATTTGGAAACAACAAAGCACGGAACCCATTGTGTTCATACTTCCATGAACTTCCGAAAAATTAAATTTATCTCTTATATTTATACTATGTTTTCACATCAATTTTGTTACTTATTTGTGAAGTTCTGGCTAATTTAACGCCAAGGAAAGGACAAAGAATATTTATCTACCAGCGTGTTTGGTAATGTCGTTCAACAGCCGTCACTATGACATGACGTATCAAACGTTACGTCGGCCAATCAACTTATCGAATTATCCGTGACGTCGCTTACGCGTAACATTGCATGAATGCGTGTTGTTCATGGATTTATGAACATCGTCAGCCCAGTAAAAATTCATCTAAGGAAATCGTCGACACGTGTAAATATTTCTCTGTACATTTGTATAGGTGAAGTAAAAAGGCAACATTAGAGAGTGTTACAAGAAAACATTGATGCAAAGCATCAATACGCCGTGAAAGTCAGTCACATTTAGCTTCTGCGCCCAGTAGGCCTAACCGTGCACATAAAGGAATCTCGACACTAGCAAAGGTAGCCTAATATATAACTATGCGGTGTTGTCAAACTGATTATAGTTTATTGGCTTTCTTCCACTGACTATTGTATACGTCATAAGCATGTGGGCAGGTTCTTGACAAACATGCATCATAATGATGGATTTCAAAGCTGCCCGGATTTATTTTCTATTCAGATAACATTTTAGTTTCGCCTGCTACTAGCAGAAACTAGGTAGATCTACATGTGTATTACTTTGCTGTTCCTGCGTCTGCGGCATTATCACCGTCGGCGGTTTTTGGTTGAGTGGTTTTTGTGACAATGCGCAAACAGGCAAAAAATAGCATGTCCTAATGTATTATTGGAAATAGACTTAAACTCAAAGTTTCATCATATTTTTACTCCATGTAACAGGAGTTAACATGGTTATCAGTTGCCCATAAAATAATGTAGAAAGTTGACGCAGTAATTTTGCATAGGAGGTAACGTGTATGTTGCACCAAAGTGTATACCATTTTTTTAATCTAATTTATTTATTTTTTATTGGTGAAAAGTGAATATACAGTAATACGTCAAGCTTTCAAAAGTATACATATTCTGCTGGCTATCACTCAGACGTGAAATTATTTGCGTTAAAATTTGTATATTTATCATGTTGTTTAAAAATTATCTTAACCTTTAAGAAATTAGTCTACTGAGTAATACAAAATTAACGAAGACTTGTTGCAAATTATATAAGTATTACCTCCCTTGAAACATGCCATTGGCGATTCATAGGAGAATCCTGCTTGATGCCATATGCGACCAACAAAGGTACCTATCAGATTGCATTTTGCGCAGTCTGATCAGTACCATGTGGGCGATCGTATACATTAACCTGTTGTCGGATGTGGAAAAAAATGCATAGAGCCAAAGTAGCAGGCGAAATTGTATGTATTTATGACGTACGCGAAGGTACAAAAAAAAGGATAGAACGAATCGCTGCAGAACGAACTCTCCGGCATATACTAAAATATGGCGTGGAGTTAACCTTTGGAGTGGAGCCTTGGAGTGGGGTTTTTTTTTTTTCTTTTTTGGAGGGTTTTTTTTTTTTTCTTTTCTTTTTGAGTCAGCTAATAAGTCGCAGGATGTTAGATGATGACATCTCCTTGATTCAGCGACTATAGGAATTAAAACCAGATCTATTGCTCATTAGTCTATTGTCGGTGTACAAATAAGCTGGCTGTATAAACGGAAATACATACCCAATACTTAAGTAAGTATATATGTGGCCTACCACACCAGCCAGCTAGTAAGCCAGTATGTAAGTTCTTATACTTCTTTTCAAACAGTCAGAATGTACAATTGGATTTGGTAGGAATTTGACATGATTCATTATACCGTTTATGTTCAGCCGGCAAACCTATTTCAAACTGCCAAGACTTAATTCTGCTGACTCGGATAAATATATAATGTGGCCATAATGTTTAATTATTGTTCCCCAAAGTATACTCGGCCTGGCCTTGCTTGGTTCTAGTATTATGCTTTCAAGCAAGCTATTATGTCATTTCACATAATCTGGCTAATCCAGGAGAGAAATCAGAGCATGCCCCTTTGCATTTTGCAACTGGTCATTGCCCGAAAATGGTGACGCATGGTTTCTTGTCTAGACATTTTAAGTCAGATAAGTTCACGCAAAACCTCCACTCCAAAATCCCACTCCAAAAAAAATACTCCACTCCATAGGTTGACTCCACTCCATATTCTAGTTTATGCCAACTCTCCTGGTATTTTCCAAATGAGCGTGACGTATCGTTTCTTCCGAAAATAACTCGGTATCACTAAACGACATGAATACTGGCTTGCGGCCGAGACCGCAAGCCAAAAACAGGGAATGAAGTTTGTACTCATGAATTTTGATTATAATATCTGGAATACATTTTGAGAAAGAAGCCATGAAATGCAATATTAAGTTTTTATTTTTGCTAAGTATGTTCAGCTATTTAACGTTGTTTTATTCCTCTATTAATTGATGTTTACAAAATTCGAATAAGTAAAACTGTCTTTGAAAATATAATAGTCCATACTTTTCTGAACTATAATATAATAAAGAAGCACTACTGATATTAAAAAAATTTGGTTAAAAATTATAAAATGTTGCACTGACTCATTAGATGACGGCCAGAAAAATTTGTAAAATAGAAACTATGCAGTCAAATCTTTCACAGTATAATATTATCATCTGGTAACCCCAGTGAGGTATACGTATCAACATAAACCATTGTATCTCTTTTGCTGACAATGCATCGGCCGATATGCATTAATGTTCAAAAGTAGGATAAAATTTCATAAATGTAAGTGCCAGATTTTTTTCAATGTTTAGCATTTGTTTTTATGGTCATGTCGGGACGGTCAGTTAACCTAACCACACTATTCCTGGGCAGGCTTAGACCTCCTAAGCGGTAAACCAGTACTAAGGTGGTCATGCTTGTGTGGCGGGTGTGGGGGACGGGGTAGGGAGGCCGGGCGAGACGGCAGGCAAGGAGGGTGGGGGGTTCTAATTTCATGGATGGTTTGGATTATTATTTCTGCAGTGTATAATCAGCTGTCCGGCGTTCATACATGTAATACACCTCTGACTTTATTTACCATACGGGCATAACATGGACCATTTCAAATAAATATATTGGCAGTCACGGTTTTATTATTCTTTTGAACGAGAACAGAATTTTAGACGGGTTTCTCCTTTGATTTCGAAAAAAATATATCGTTACCTTAAATACTGTAGATCTTACAGTAGTTCCATCGTTATCCAAATCAGAGGTGTTGGTTTTGTTTCCAATGCAATGACACGTATGCTTTTCTCCATCAAAATAAAATGATTTATATCCATTATTACTGCACACATTGCAGCATGACAGTTTCGACTTTGAATGAAAAGATTGTTTTAGAATATGTTCTTCGGTTATATGTGTCAAAGCAACTGTGGAGTAGATTTGGTATTGTCGTTCTTGGTATTCCAAAGCCCTTGGTGTTGTCATAAACATCACCGATACTAAGGATTGCATTATAATAAGCATTATGTTGTTTTGATTTCATATAAAATTTAGAATTCATTCCCTTTTCTATCTGATGTTAGTTATTCTTTGCAGATCACAAATGTCTTCAGATACAAGGGGTGATCAAAAAATACTTCAAGTGAATCTGCGAGCGCGTGCTTAAGTTAAATGTAAATATTGGACAGTCACTAATTTTCGGTGGAAATAAAAAAAAGAACTGGTGAAATGTTTCTTTTACACAGCACCTAAAAAACAACAGTGGTGGCCTATTTTTTTTAGTTGAATTTAAATTCTCTTTGTCTTGCATATCTTTGACATATTATCCCTCACATTTTACAAGCTTTAAAGAACTAGAGGACCGTTTTTCAACATGCATTGAGATGGCTGGAAACGACTGGCATTGTTTTATTTAGATGACTGCAAGGAAAAAAAATTATAAGAAATTCAAATTCTAGCCCAGTACTTATTAGCTTAAAATATGCAAGGGTTTTTATGACGTCATATGAGTAGTTTATAAACTTATGAAAATTCTAACAGTTATAAGCTGAAAATATGCAAGATGGCCGCTTGTACAACGGGATAAGTAGGAGTTGAGTGGTGCTCAGGTGAGAATCTCAACTGATCGGATTTACAAACTCAAGTTAGGATCACGACCTCGATCAGGGTTGACTCTCGCTCACTTGGCTTTTGTATCGATAATGAAACGGTGAGTGGCGCTCAGAAAGTATGGATCACACAAACCTGCTTCATAGCAGGTTTGGGTAACTTGTCCCTGATATTTTTCTCATTTCGGTCAGTTTTAAATCTCAAATAAAGTTAGATATAGGTAAGTACATTATCGTTTTGTAATGGATATTAAAAGAAATGGAATATATTAAGATACAGTTGATGTTTTAGTAAGGGTTTTAGATTAGGCAAAAAAAAAGTCCTGAACAGGCTTGATGCCGTCACAGTTTTTGATTTTATATTTGAACATACTATTTGACAAAAAATAGTCCTTTTAAGTATATGTCAGCGTCACGGCACGACTGTTTTCCTATGTGTAGAACCAGATCAGTCTTTACATCGGTGGATTGTGGTCAGCAGCCTGTATATACGCAGAAAAGTAAGCCCTAAGTTTCAGCAGGAAAATATGGAAATATGAGCCGCGACACGAGAAAACCAACAAAGTGGTTGTGCGCCCAGCGCAGACTCAGATCAGCCTGGACATCCACCCAGCCTGATCAGAGTCTTCGCTGTCCGCATGGAGGTAGCTTAGACCCTTAGCTACCCTTTAAGTGCAAAGCGAAGATTCTGATCAGACTGGGCGAATGCCCAGGCTGATCTAAGTGTGGGCCGGGCGCACAACCACTTTGTTGGTTTTCTCGTGTCGCGGCTCATATGTGAAATTCTGTGCATGATGGGTGCTACAGATTCCAATTTTTTGGACTTTTTTGTTACATGTATCCAGATGATTTTCAACAATGATTACTACTTCAATCAAAAATGCGCTCAGTAAACAATTCCGATTCTGATTCTGCGTGCGTATGCTTACATAGACCAACACACGGACAAGAAAAAAATACTATTATTATAATTAAGTTAAGAAGCAAAAAGGACTTTGGATAAGCGGTAAAATTTTGCTTTAATAAATGTTTTGTTAAATATTGACTTAAGTAGTTACGAATTTATCCAACGCTTAAATGGATTCCAAGAATTATTACAGCTTTGTTTTATAATTATTTTGTGTATACAACTTCGCTCATGCTCCGAGGTCTCAATATCTTTTTAAGTTTTCCGTTTCACCTTCCTTTTTTTTCTTTTTTGCAAAACATAATAGTTTTTTAAAGATTGACAACACTCTCGCTGTTGTCTTATCCTGCTAACCGACTAGGTCGAGATACAGCCTCAGAATCTAAACAAATGATGCTGAAGGTCGCTTTATATGATGTTTCATTTACTTCCCTATCTATGAACAAACTTTACTGAATGTGAACGCATACGCCCCTGCCGTCGCAGATACCGGAAGCACGCCCTGTAATTTCGAATGTACATGTCACTGCCAAGATGAGCCTGCAAATTCACGCCGTGAGTTCCAGATTTCTCGCTATCGACCCGGCTATGGTACGTGTAGGATGTCAGCCAGCAATGATGGCTTGTATGAATAATATGGCTGTAATGGTGCGCAGGCTGGTCATGGTGTCCTCTGTTTACATGTACCAAGGAATGGATCTTTCTAATACCGAGGGTCAGTCGCCTGTATTCTTATACTAGGTACTGTTCAAACTCAGTTAGTACAACTTGATCGTTACTCAGATGAATGTGACTTGATCTTCACGTGATAAAGCCGATCAAATGTGAGCTGATCCGCGCTTGAGCACGAGTTAACTCGTACTTATATGATCCGAAGATAATTGCATAAGTCCGAGTCAGACAAGCTGTTGTTGTACAAGTGGCCATGTTTTATGGCGTCAAATGAGTAAATCATATTACTAAAACTTATAAAACGTCTAGATATTTTATTTTCATATTTTTTTTCTCCTGAAATAGATTATTGGCCACTTGTACAACAACAGCTTGTCTGACTCGGACTTATGCAATTATCTTCGGATCATATAAGTACGAGTTAACTCGTGCTCAAGCGCGGATCAGACCACATTTGATCGGCTTTATCACGTGAAGATCAAGTCACATTCATCTGAGTAACGATCTAGTTGTACTTGAACAATAAAAATAACTGACTTCGAACAGTTCCTGGTATAAGAATACAGGCGACAGAAAGATCCATTACTTGGCACATGTAAACAGAGGACACCATGACCAACCTGCGCACAATTACAGCCATATTATTCATATAAGCCATCATTGCTGGCTGACATCCTCCACGTACCATAGCCGTGTAGATAGCAAGAAATCTGGAACTCACGGCGTGAATTCGCAGGCTGATCTTGGCAGTGACATGTCTATTCGAAATTACAGGGCGTGCTTCCGGTATCTGCGACGGCAAGGACATAAATGTATGCGTTCACATTCAGTAAAGTTTGTTCTAGATAGGGAAGTAAATGAAAGATCATATAAAGCGACCTTCAGCATCATTTGTTTAGATTCTGAGGCTGTATCTCGACCTAGTCGTTTAGCAGCGAGAGTGTTGTCAGTCTTAAATAAAACTATTATGTTTTGCAAATAAGAAAAAAGGAAGGTACAACGGAAAACTTAAAGGATATTGAGACCTCGGAGCATGAGCGAAGTTGTAAATACAAAATAATTATAAAACAAAGCTGTAGTAATTCTTGGAATCCATTTAAGCGTTAGATAGTAACTACTTAATACAATATTTAACAAAACATTTATTAAATCAAAATGTTACCGCTTATCCAAAGTCCTTTTTGCTTCTTAACTTAATTGTAATGATAGATTTTTTTCTTGTCCGTGTGTTGATTTATGTAAGCATACGCACGCAGAATCAGAATCGGAATTGTTTACTGAGCGCATTTGTGATTCTAGTAGTAATCATTGTTGGGAAAAATCATCTGGATAACAAAGAAGTAAAAAAATGGAATCTGTAGCATCCATCATGCACAGAATTTCACATATTTCCATATATTCCTGCTGAAACTTAGGGCTTACTTTTCTGCGTACATACAGGCTGCTGACCACAATCCACCGATGTAAAGACTGATCCGGTTCTATATATACACATAGGAAGGCAGTCGTGCCGTGATGCAGACATATACTGAAAAGGACTAGTTTTCGTCAAATGGTATCAGTTCAAATATAAAATCATAAAATGTGACGACATCAAGCCTGTCAGGACCTTTTTTTGCCTTATTTAAAACCCTTACTAAAACATCAACTGTGTCTTAATATATTCCATTTCTTTTCATAGCCATTACAATATGATAATGTACTTACCTATATCTGAGTTTATTTAAGATTTAAAATACCGAAATGAGAAAAAATACCAGGGACAAGTTACCCAAACCTGCTATGAAGCAGGTTTGTGTGATCCACACTTTCTGAGCGTCACTCACCGTTTCATTATCGATACAAAAGCCAAGTGAGCAAGAGTCAACCCTGATCGGAGTCGTGATCCTAACTTGAGTTTGTAAATCCGATCAGCTGAGATTCTCACCTGAGCACCACTCAACTCCTACTTATCCCGTTGTACAAGCGGCCATATGAGTGACAAGTAACAACATCTTCTTCTTGTTAGCCTTCCTGTCCTTTTCCCTTTTTTTTTCTTTTTTCTCCTGTCTTACTATTAATTCTTATTGGTGGTGTTGGTGTTGTACTCTAATGGCCGCTTGTACAACGGGATAAGTAGGAGTTAAGCGGTACTCAGGTGAGAATCTTCGTTGATCGGATTTACCAACTCAAGTTAGGATCACAACTCCGATCAGGGCTGACTCTCGCTCACTTTGCTTTTGTATCGATAAAGAGACGGTGAGTGACGCTCAGAAAGTTAGGATCACACAAACCTGCCTTGTAGCAGGTTTGCGTAACTTGTCCCCGATATTTCTTCTCATTTCGATATTTTAAATCTCAAATAAATTAAGATGTAGATAAGTACATTATCAGTTTATATTGGACATTAAAAGAAATGGAATATATTTAGATACCGTTGATGTTTCAGAAAGGGTTAAAGATAAGGAAAAAATCCGTAAAAGGCTTGATCCCGTCAGATTTTATGATTTAATATTTGAACCAATACCATATGATGAGAGGCTGGTCGGGCCGGGCAATGTTGCTGGGTAACTTGCAGTGCCGAGGTGTTCTACTAATTTTGATAATAACAGAACAACAGCCTACTGTGCTTGCAGCAGGTGCGGATGGGGTTGTTTGGATTTTTTCTCTCGCCTATCATATCTCCTCTACTTCTCTCTCTCTCTCTCTCTCTCTCTCTCTCTCTCTCTCTGGGAGACGGCTCGATATAGACAGAAACCAACCAACCAACCAACCATCTGACGAAAACTAGTGTTTTAAGTATATTGTCTGCGCCACGGAAGGATTGTCTTCCTATGCGTAAAACCGGATAAACCTTGAAATGGTGGATTGTGGTCAGCAGGTTTTATGTACGCAGGATAGTGAGCCCTGAGTTTCAGATGGGATATATTGAATATGTGAAATTCTGTTTATTTTGATTGATGCTACACATTCCAAATTTGACTTTTAAGTTATCCAGATATATGCCTTTGCTTACGATGATTACTACTACATGTACAGGAGTCCCAGTAGCTGAGTAAGCTAAGCGCTTGCCTACTGATCTAGTGGTCCCGGGTTCGAATCCGTTGGAGGCGGAAATCCTTGCAATCGTAAACGGGTTCCATTGCACAGAGCCTTGCATTATCATCCTCCCAACGTCCTGATATGACTGGAATACCGTTGAAAGGACGTACAATCGCAAATCATCCATTACCCTATACTACATGTTCAATGAAAAAGGTATACTGTCATGAACTCACATGTGCTCCAATATACCAACAAACGGACAAAAAAAGAAAGAAAAAACATATTATTTCTACAAGTAAATTGAGTAGCGAAAGGACTTTGAATACGCTGTAACAGTCTGCTTTAATAAATGTTTGGTTAAATATTTAAAAACTTAGAATTTATTCAACGTTTAAATAGATGCCATAAATTATCACTGCTTTGTTTTAAAATTAGTTTGTATGCAGAGTACAACTTCGCTCCTGTTCCACGGTCTCAATTTCCTTTTTAAGTTTTCTTTCTCATCTTCCCCCTTTTTTTCTTGCAAAACATTTTTAAATATCATTTTTACTTATTTATTATTATTCTTTTAAATGATAAAATTGACTATACTCTCACTGTTGTCTTGTCATGCTCAATAACTAGGTCGAGATAAAGCCTCAGAATATAAACAAATGCTTGTGAAGAAACGGTCGCTTGACAAATGGAGAAGATCTTTCTCATACTTCCCCATGAATGAACAAACTTTAACGAACGTGGACGCACACGTTCCTGCCGTTGCAGATACCGGAAGTGCACCCTGAAATTTCGAACGGACTCGTCCCTGCCAAGATCAGCCTGCAAATTCACGCAGTGAGGTTCAGATTTCTCGCTTTCTAAACGGCTATGGAATTATGTCAGCCAGCAATGATGGCTTATATGAATAATATGACTGTAATGATGCGCAGGTTGGTCATGACTTTCTCTGCTTACATGTGCCAAGAACTGGATTTTCCTATTACAGGGGGACCAGTAGCCTGTATGCATTAAAAACCTTTTGAAATCGGTTATTTTTATTGTTCTAGTACAACTTGATCCTTACTCTGATGAGTTCGACTTGATCTTCACGTGATAAAGCCGATCAAATGTGAGCTGATCTGCGCTTGAGCACGAGTTAACTCATACTTACAGATCCGAAGATAATTGCATAAGTCCGAGTCAGACAATCTGTTGTTGTACAAGTGGCCATAAGACATGGTCTTACCTTCTTTTCCTTTGTAGCTGGTTATGTGCATGCAGGCGATTGTTTTGAACATATAACTGTTCTTTAACATATTTTGTGATATGCTGTGGGCTTTTCTAATCATACATGTATCTATCTAGTACTGAGTTGTCATGTATATGTTTATATGCTTTATAATTTGCACTGTAGCGGAAGGGTCGTAACTAATGTTGTGAGAACTTGTGGCCCGACCCCATTGCTGTATTTATAAGCAATAAAATATGTTTAAACTAGTAACAGCATCTAATTTAAATAATTCAATCATTTTGCATAAGAATATGGAGATAATCACTTCAGTCAAAATGACATCATGCATATGAATTTGTAGAAAAGAGAAAAGTGGGTGCTCAGTCTAATTTGCATCAACTTTAAATGTCTGTAATTTCAGTTAGGGTTTGAATTTTTCCGTGGCGTTTCGGCTCTCTCTTTCTCTGTAAAATGCCTATTAAGAATATGCCTGAAATAAGTGGAATGACCAGTTCAGATGCCCTTTAAATGGTTCTTGTAGTACATGCAAACAAAATAATTTGCCATTTGTTTTATGGAAATGCAAAATATTTTGACATCAGGCGGCTCTACTGTGAAACTTATCTGTTGCTTGGCCATTCAGGGTTCAGTGTTTTAGTGGTGTTGTTTGATACCCCAGAGATCTCTAGATGTTGCAATACGTTGTTTCTGTCGAGTCCTCATCTTTGAATCATAATA
This sequence comes from Ctena decussata, assembly GCA_963989385.1. NCBI lineage: Eukaryota > Metazoa > Mollusca > Bivalvia > Lucinida > Lucinidae > Ctena > Ctena decussata. The sequence continues at coordinate 37,052,484 of OZ022504.1, read as the reverse complement.
GGTTTATCTGTGATTTCTTTCGTTTCCTGTGATGAGTCATCGATAGTACGGACCAAACAGCTTACTTAATATTTCGACCCACTGCAGAAGTAGAGGGCGAGGGTTTTGATTCAGTAAAACCAGTTTAAGCACCCCTTCTCCAACCAAGGCGGTATTTCTGTTTTGTTTCCTTAATGTTACGTTGTTCCTATGTCCGCTTGTTTGTTGTCGGGGCTGGTGTGGTCGGGAAATGGTGCTGGGTAACTTTCAATGCCTACTACTAATCTGGATAATAGCAGGACAAGGGCCTACTGTGCTTGCAAGAGGTGCGTGTGGTGTTGTTTGGATAATTTTTCTCTCGTCTATCATGTCTCTTTTCTTTCTCGCTCTCTCTGGGAGACAGCTCCTTATAGACTGAAATATTGCCTCAATGAACCATTAAACCCAAACCAGCCAACCAACCAACTTGTACGTTGTCTTCTAGCAATAGCATTTCTGTTTTCTACGTAATCTGAAATAGAAAACAGATTTAAACAGATGTTAGTCTTGTTTTCAACTAGGGCAGCCAATTAGCTACCTCTCTGTGAAAGAGCTGTTCATTCGGTTTACCGTGCGTGTCTTTCGTAAATTGTTTTTGATTTATAACTTATCAAACTTGACATCAGTGTAAGTCATTCGACTTTTAAGTATGCATCTCGATATTGTCTTTATGAATATATGTCATTCCCTTTTGGTTTTGAGAGCGGTGTAAGGGATCTGATTTTATTGGTATTGCCATTGGCTGTCTGGTTTACTTTACCAAAAATTTTGCATCCCTGACATTCAGAGACTCATTTCTTATTTTATATTTGTTGGGAACACTATGGGCAGAGCCAAACAATGACTTTGACATCTTACCTTATTTTCGTTCATAAGAGTAAAAGATATTCTTTACTGCATGCGACTCTTTTTGCACTATCTGCCGCATGTCTCAAAACAGGCACTTTTCTAAAAATAAACTTTTTTTCTTTAATTCGGACATATGTTTGCAAAAACAATTGCAAAATGTTTGACTCTGCAAAAGTTATTGTCCATCGAAGAGTTATACTGTGGACTCATGCGGGGGCGGGGGCGGGGAGGGGGCTGCAGAATGGCTGGTCAGTCAATAAATCAAATATACACTTTTAAAATTTCAGAACATGGTGGTGCCGAGAACTTTTTGATCATGCCTCGTACGTATATTTGCCTTTGACTAAAGTACAGTCAGATATAGGTCGATATTTAATGAATGGAAAACAAAAACGTTCAAACACAAAATCTACCCGCTTCCTGTAGTATGTAAACAACTCTCTATTAAGCTTTTTCAAATAAACTTAAAAGAAAAATCAAGGTTTGGTTTTATTGGAAACAAGTTTATGATTTGTAATAATGTTTAAATTTCAAACATTATTTCTGTGAAGGACAACGCTCGCATGCATGTATGAGAGTCCTGCAAAACGTTCCGTCATTAGAAATGGATTTCTGAACTGGAGCGTCTTATCAAAACCTGTTTCTATTACAAACCTTGAAAAAATTTCCCCTTTACTAAACATAATTTTGTAATCGTTGAACCCAATCGAGGAATGCATATTGGTATCTGTTGGAGACACTTGAATAAAGCGCTTCTGAGAGATGTTTTGAAGTTTTAAAATTGTATTTCTTCTCAGGAAGCATTTTTCATTTTTCAATATAAAGGTCTTTTAGAAACGTCCAGTGACTGAGTGACTACATGGACATGGCACCTGACAGATTGGCCCTTTGGAATTAAAGAAAATAGCGTCCAGCATGGTCTTTGTACTGATTCTTGTTTTTGGCAATACGTGGCCGCGCTTCACCTTTTCGTTTCAGCCCTTCTCTGTGGTTCATCACCTATAAGAAAATTAGAAATAACCCGGCTGGCATGTTTGCTTGTTTAATTGTTCGCATGTTTAATTTCTTTTTCACTTACATGCTGAATGCAGAAGAGACCTTAAAACTTAAGTTTGAATATCTGCAAACTGTATGAAACTGCAACGTGCCATTTAGTCCAGTCAAATTGTTGGGGAACCTAAAACAAATTGCAACAAAAGGTTTCTTTGCAGTTATAAGCTCCTAAGACCTATACTTTTAACATACTTAAAGTAGGACAAAATCGGAGAATGCGAAACTTGATTTTTTCGTATGTCTTGTTTTCGAAGGATATAAACCAATGCATCGCTACTTTAAGTCGGAAAGCCACTTCTTAGCATCATTTCTAAACAAGTTGGATCCATAGAAGTCCTTGATAAAGCAGTTATATACTGTTCTTTAGCTTTTGTCTACCATTAAATTTGCTGATTATGCATAACCGGTCGATCATATAGCTTATTAATATTGGTTTACCCCACCCACCAGTGCAAATTTTGCTTTTACCATAACCTCTATTCAGATGGACAATATGGGTGGTAATGAAAATAGTTAACAAAATCAATGTTTATAAATGCAGACTGAGGCAGAACAATAGAAGAAAAAAGCTTGATATAACTCCTATTTATCAAATGGCGGGACATCTGAGAGTGTTGTGTTGTTGCTTCACGTCCACGGTAAACAGCTATGGTCATGTCGGGCCAGTCAGTTAACCTTACGACACTATTCTTGGGCCGGCTTAGACCTCCTATGCGGACGGTTAACAAGTACTAAGTGCACATACTTTTGCCAGTAACTGACAACTGTCCTTCTTGAAACAGCGGAAGGAGTAACGGAAGTAAGTAGCTGGACCGGGTATCGAACCCAGGACCTCTTGCTCTTGAGTCAGACGTGCTGCCGACTGCACTATGCGGCCCGACTAAATACTTCATGTGTTGAAAGGAGAATCCACTAGAGGGTTTAATATGCATATAACTTGGAGATATTAGGTGATGACCTCCATGACATTTTTGCATTCACAAGTGGTAAAATGTTTACTTTTCTGGTTCAAAATTAACAAATTATATCCCCTTTCTCCCACCTCCTTCCCGCCTAACAGCCACCTCCCCACCCCGCGCACTCCTCTGAAAAGAAATCATTGTTTTAGCTCGCCTGAACGACCTCCAGGAAGAGCTATTGTTGTCACCCCGGTGTCGACCTCCGTATCTGCATCCGCGTCCATGTCCACCTTCAGGGTGTTTTAGGTTATTTAAACACCCATTTCTCTTTAAACCATTGATAGCCTAAGTTGATACTTTCACTTATGCTAGATAATGGTCTTACGTTTTACTCCCTTGCCCCCCTCAGTGACCATGAGGTCATGATTATGGACTTGGAAATTTCATGTTAAAATATGGAATGTTCTTTAAGCTTTTAGCTCACCTGTCAAGTTGAGCCTATAGTATAGCATTGGTCCATAGTCCGTCGTCTGTCATCGTCGTCCACACTCTTAAACATAAATATCTCCTAAACCATCCGCTCAATCTTTATCAAATTTTATATGTAGCATTGTTGGTGTGCGGGATTGACTGCATACGGTTAAAGGGCAGATCAGATTGGAACTCTGTTTGCCATGTCAACATATAGCTCCCATAGACTAATAATGGGAAAAAATTCAAAAATCTTCTTCTCTGAAACCATTGGGTCCAGAGCTTATATATTTAGTATGTAGCAATGTTTAGTGGTCCCCCACATCACTCCTGCCAGCCATGCCCCTGGGGTCTAAACTGGCCCACCCGTGGGGCCCATTGGTTTATGTAAAGGCTATATTAGCTAAAGAATCTTCAAAAATCTTCTTCTCTGAAACCATGAGGCCCACAGCTTACATATTTAGTAGATGGCAATGTTTAGTCGTCACATACATAAATCCTGCCAACCCTGCCACTGGGGTCCAAATTGTCTACCCCCAGGAGTCATTAGCTCCCGTAGACTTATAATGGGAAAAAATTAAAAAATCTTCTTCTCTGAAACCATGAGGCCCAGAGCTGATATATTTAGTATGTAGCAGTGTTTAGTGGTCCTCTACATAAATCCTGCCAACCATGCCTCTGGGGTCCAAACTGGCCCCATCCCAGGGGGTCATTTGTTTATATAGGGCTATATAGCCAAAGAACCTTCAAAAGTTGTCCTCTCTGAAATCATGAGGCCCAGGGCTTACATATTTAGTATGTAGCAATGGTTAATGGTCACATACATAAATCCTGAACAACCATGCCCCTGGGATCCAAATTGGCAACGCCCCAGGGGTCATCAGCCCCCATAGTCTTATGAAGGGAAAAACGTAAAAAAATGTTCTTCTCTGAAACCATGAGGCCCAGAGCTTAACAATTTAGTATGTAGCAAGGTTTAGTGGTCCCCTGCATAAATTCTGCCAACCATGCTAAAGGAGTCTAAACTGGCCCCATCCCAAGGGGGTCATTTGTTAATATAGGGCGATATGGCCGAGAACCTTCAAAAATCTTTTCTCTGAAACCATGAGGCCCTGAGCTCGTATATTTAGTGTGTAGCAAGAAAGAATGGCTAGAAAATCTGAATGGTTAGTGGTCACATACATAAACCCTTCCAACCATGCCCCTGAGATCCAAATCCCCCCCCCCCCCCTCTTCCCTCCTCCCCCGAGATCATTGACTCCCATAGACTTATAATGTGAAAAACTTAAAAAAAATCTTCTTCTCTGATATCATGAGGCCCTTATATATTTATTTAGTATGTAGCAATGTTTAGCGGTCCCCTACATACCTCCTGCCAATCAAGCCCCTGGGGTCCAAACTGGCCCCACCCCAGGGGGTCATTTGTTTATATAGAGCTATATAGCTAAAGAACCTTCAAAAATCTTCTTCTCTGATACCATGAGGCCCAGAGCTTACCTATTTAGTATTTAGCAATGTTTAGTTGTCACGTACATAAATCCTGCCAATCATACCCCTGGGGTCCAAATTTGCCACGTCCCAGGGGTCATTAGCTCCCATAGACGTACAATGGGAAAAACTTAAAAAAACATCTTCCCTGAAACCATGAGGCCCAAAGCTTATATAATTTGTATGTAGCAATGTTTAGAGGTCCGTAAACATATTTCCTGCTGAGGAGATTTACAGAGACTATTCATAGGTATGTTGCGCTGTTGGTTTCATTATGCATGTAGTATTCTGCTCTTTGTGCCCTTGTGTCGGGCTTCTCATACCTTCAGAGATCAGTTTTCTAAACTGAGGCATGTTTATGCTAAGCAAAGTCATCAGTATTTACATATTTCTTGTTGCAGTTCAGTTACTGACCTTCTAAAATTCACTTAAGATTTTAAGGCAGAATAAAATGGGTGGGGTAATTTATACCATTTTTAGACCTAGATTTAACAAGAAAGTGTGCTAAATTCAATCTTAAGCTTCTAGATTCAGTTCCGGCAGAGACAGAATAGGTTCTGTTATGTCATTCAAAACATTACAGATAATTGGTATATTTAACACACAAATAGGCACTCGTAAAAATACAGAAAAAAATAAATTTTGCAGCATCCGATTTTATCCTACTTTTGATATGTCATGTGTAAATGTTAGTTCTCAACAAAAAAGCACAAAAAGCTTTTGTTGCTATTTGTTTTGGGTTTAGGGAAAAAATCGCCAGTTTGCCTGGACTAATTCTACAATTTGCTGCAAGAAGAAAAAATTATGTGCTTTTTTACTTTCCATGTACATTTAAAATGCCATAAAAGAAGGGCAATACCGGAACACATTAAAAGTACCATAAAAGAAGGACAATACCGAAATGGTATTGTCCTTCTTTCATGTGGAGGATGCATTGTAAGTACTACATGTTATATGTAGAATGTACATAAGTACTAATATGTAATAATGTAAATGATAAGTTCAATATATGGTGGCGTATCCAGGCTGAGTATACATTCTTTGGGCGATATTTGTTTTCCTTCGCAACTTGAAAATTTGGCAAAAATACGACACTCACTTTGTGTGGCTTAAATTGAATATAAAAACAAAAAGCCATGTTTGTTATATTTCCAATGACACAATGCACATGATTGGTATCAATCTCTGTATGAACGTTTTTTATGGTGATCAATTCAAGGTCAAAGTTTACATGCCTCAGCAATTTTTTCTGAGTTTGTGAAAAATGTGAAAAAATGACTGACATCCATACCAAATATTTTCAATGGTATAAAATATTCGAAAATAGCTGCAGATGATATTTTTAAAAAACACACCTATGGGTCTTTGAAAATTTCTTGTATAAATTTGTCTTTAGCAATTATAAGGCAACAGCCCTCAGTTAATTTGGCGCTTTTGACTGATTTGCCAAACGAATATCTCCTAAGTGTTACAAACTATAAAGGAAACTGTAAATATTGATCAAAGTATAGATGTTGGCCTTTTAATATCTGTTGATAAACAATGTGTATAAGTTTGTTCTTAGCAACCAGTTTGAGTCCTTGGCAACTTACCATTAACAGATTTGAAACTTTTGGCTTAACCCTACAAGTAATATCTTTTATAAGCAATAAACTATGACAAAAACTTTGATTAATGTTTAAAGCATAGCTGACTAACTTAAAAAACCTGTTAAAAACTTGTGTATGCATATGTCGTCAGCAACCAGTTTGTGCCCTTAGCAACCACTCCTTAACAGATTTGGAATTGTTGAGTGTATTCCAAACCAAATATCTTTTATTTGCTACATGTATGTGCTATAAAGATAATTGTAAGTAACGTTTAAAGTCTTCATAGTCCTATCATCGGTAAAAAACTCCTAAACGCAAATCATTGTAAAAAGAAGTTTAACTTTCACGTTTGGTGCATATATTGAGTCATATAACAGGCAAAAAGTAGAGAGAAAAAGGTTTTTGAAAAATAACAAATCGCTTCACAAAATACAATTTCCTGTTCCGGTTTCCCGTCTGGCAATCTATATAAACATAGGCGAGATAGTGATTGGGATTCCATGCCTGTACGCTGTATTTTTACCATTTTATGAAATCGAAAGTAGGTCATTTTAGTTGGGAACTAAACTGACCCAAATAAGTTTTCAAACCCTTTTTATGTGAAACTCAAGGATGTTTTATTTCTAAAGCGGCTAATCACGGTGATTTACAATTACGAAACTATAGTGAGAAGCTTGCAGCGACACCTCATATAAAGATGTTTCATGCTGATAGAACAATGGGGCCTTAAAAAAACACACATACATGTACTAGACTTTAACAATTTGTTGAGAACCGTGTGTTTACAGTCTGCATGCCTAGTAAATTATAGGTTTGCTTCCTTCTTTAATTGCACGCCGGTGGGACGGGTGTCAGACTCAATGATGACCCTGACATATTTTAGCTGGTTGGAACCAGAGTTTTCCTTGTTTGTTGCTTGGCTATTCGATTCGGGACCTCTAGCTCTTGAGTCAGACGCCCTGCCGATTGCGCTGCGCGGCCCGGCGATAGATTGGGACCCCTTCACGCGGACCGAACAGCCAGCTAAATGTATCGAACCATTTCAGAAGCCTTGAGCGAGGGTTGGGATCCCTTAAAACTGGAACAAGCACCATTCCCCCCCACCGCCCGCTTTCCATTTTACCCCCCCCCCCCCCCCCCTCTTCACCCCACCAACCCCACCAGTAATTAATTACTGACAGTTCTAAGGCCGTAATTATGTTGCGGTTCCTTACTGTTACTTGTTCTGGAGTAGCTTTTGGAAGAGCTGGGGCCGTATTTATAAAATGACTTAAGTGGTTGCTATGCTGTTGCTAAGGCTAAATTTCTTTGAAGGAGATTCCCTACAACTATGAAATTTGCTCTGGAGGAACAGTCTTACAAAGACTGTTCCTCCAGAGAAAATTTCATAGTTGTAGGAAATCTCCTTCATAGAAATTCAGCCTTAGCAACAGCATAGCAACGACTTTAGTGGTTTTATATATATGACCCCTGTTCATTCGGCTTATCGTGCAGGCCTGTCCTGAACTGCTGTCAATTTATGCATTAACTTTTTGAGGGTGGGATATGGGGTTGGTTGTAAGTTCCTGCTTATTGCCTATCTTATTACTTCAGCTAAGGTAAGACAATTTTAACTGCGTGTGCAAGACATTACTAGGCAGCCATTACCAATAAGCCTCGTTGCGAAGCAAGGGGCGTAGTGTATCAGCAGTCATGCACTGTAGTCACATATAGTAAGAAAACATGGAGAGGAGTCCTGTTGTGTCCTTGTACACCGGCATCGAAAGCAAAATAGAAATATAAAATTCATAAAAGTAAGGGTTTTCATATCATTATTTTTTAGAATTAATGTTTCTTATCTTCAAGGTTGCTAAAATTAAGCTAAGGCTGCGATATTATTTTCACCTAACTAATAAGCCCTGGCAAAGAACACGAATTAGGTAAACAACCAGCTGTTTAGAATTTCTTTCGGTGACGTTGATAATATTGTTTGTTTCCGTTAAAAGTATTCATTTTCGGTGCAGTTTTTAGCTGATGTGGAATGGTTTAAGACTATTGTTAAAAATTTCAAATAACTGTTATTGCAGAATTAAAACATTATTCCCTGAAGATTTCATCATCAGACGGACTTTCTGAACTGCACTTAAATACACAATGTGTGGGCAATATGGTCATATTTTAGTGCTCTGAAAGTTGAATTTTTCAAATGTCATCAGCCAGGACATTAAAGTTCATATGTCCAAATATAATTGTTGTAAGCCGATTTCTCAAAATCATTTGAAAGGCTACTAAATGGGAGACACCTGTTAATTTCTAAGTTTAAACTTGGTTACCTCTATGTAATAAATAAAGAAAATTTGGGGTTTGAAGTTTCAATCCTGTTTCCCTAGGAACACATATGAGCCGCAACACGAAAAAAAAAAACAACCAAAGTGGCATGTGCGCCCGGCGCAGACTTAGATCAGTCTGGGCCTCCACCCAGTCTGATCAGAGTCTTCGCTGTCTGCCTAGAGCTAGCTTAGGCCCTTAGCTACCCTCTAAGCGCAATGCGAAGACTCTGATCAGAATGGACGGATGCCAAGGCTGATCTGAGTTTGCGCTGGGCGCACATGCTACTTTGTTGATTTTGTCGTGTCGCAGCTCAATTATGACACTACAAGGGCTGTATACGTTGAAGCATGTACTTAAGTAGAAATTGTGCATGGATATCAAACGAGATATTGCCGCGGTGCACATGAAATTAATTTAACCAAAACTGTGATATCCTACAGTTTCTATTGTCTGCCTGTAATTCCAAAGAAATAAAGCCCATGCGCTTTTTGTTTGTCTTATTCTGTTTGTGCACAGGATAATTTTTATTATCTTAAGGAATCATATACTATATATTTGTTAATTGACGGTTATGGTATGGCGGGTCAATTTTCACTTTGGACTATAAACTGAATCGAACGATTCCATAATGAGATCATATATGCACCTAATTTATATCAAATGTATTGACCCCACCTCTCCCAGTTCCCAACCTTCCCAAACACACTCAATCCTCCCCTACTACCTACTCAAATATATGTAAAATGATTCTAAGGTGACGTAACGCCGTAAAACGCTAATTGCGACAAATAAAGCAGACGACGTACCTCCCCAAATGACAATATTGTGTACAGTTATCCCAATTCTAATGCACTTGTCACACTTTTTCACCTACCAAATTTTAAATAGGGCAGACACGGGATTTTCCGATAATCTCCGAGCGGTTAAAAGATCAGCAGTTACCTGTATATAGAAGAATATTAAATAAATTTCTTTTAAATTTTAAGGTCTAGCTCGAAACAGCTTTTGAGGCTCTTTAATTTGATATTATAGAAATACGTTGATGAGAAGTTTCTTTCTATTAACCCTGAATTTTTAACAATTTTATTCACATTGCGCGAATTCGTTTTTGAACCTAAACAACATACGTCAAACTATTACATGTAGCTTGACCGAACATTTTCTAAGCTCTGTCTATAGAGCGTTAAGACATTGAAAGGGATGTAATCTCGTTTGTGGCCAGGAGCATAATTAAGTTTACAGGTAGTACAGAGTTATCGATATGACACCGCAACGCTTTTTCTTCCAAATGTTCTTTGCACAAAAAGCAAGCGCTTTCAGCTACTTTAAACAACACGTCGGTCAATGGGAAGCGACATTACGTAATGACGCGGGATATCGCAGGATATACTGTCGCATTTTTTAAGGTTATCCAATCAGACGTCGCATTACATGTACATTCGAGTTTGTGTTTGAGAACATGCAACCGTATCCTAAAGGTGTATGGATACACCTGAATGTTAGCCCGCCATTTTTACAAAAGAGAACAAATTCCGTACCGTCTGTTTTCCCCCGGGTGACAAAACCCTTTAAAAAAAGGATCTTCTCTTAAAGGAAATAGTCTCCCATTGAAAGAGAGACAGAACGAACGTGACGGAGTTGCTTCCGCTGAAAGTATATCCATTAACCTTAATTTTCAGACAGCTACAAATAAGTTTGTGTTCATTCTACGGAGAAACCTCGTTAGTGCTGCATTGGAAACATCACAGAAAAAAAGCTAAAGTTTGGTAAATTAGATGAACCACTAACCACTAACCTTTTCAGTTGCCATAATTCAACCAAAATTTGATCAAGAAGTATAGCATTTTAGTTTTTTCTTACCTTTTTGTAATCAGATCTTAGGGAGATAGGGGATAGGGTGCAACTATCCCAACCTTGGGGGACCCCAATAAGGGTCCCTAGCGGACAATCCCCACTTAGGTTTAAGGTCAAATTAAGGGACCTCAACCCTGTTCCCAATTAAAAGGTAACAGGGAGAGGATTTCATTTAAGGGCTTGCAACAGAGGGACCCTATACGGGTCCTAAATAATCTTAAGGGCTATAGTGGCCTACGGCCACTTGACTTGAGATTCGCGCAGCGCTGCCCCTGAGAGCGGCCTGGGGCCTGGTGGTTCCCTGGGTGTTGCCATAGGGGTTGGCTTTCATGGCGCCCCTCCCCCATTTCCTGGACCCTGCTAATGTACTCCTTTTCCACACATGCAGCAGCCGTAGGGCCTTAATAAGCAGGACTGACGGACGAATCTGACTAACGATTGACATTAATGGACGGACGCTCGGCGCCCCGTTACTGCGGCTATGGATACGTTCCGCTGAGGTGCGGGGGTAACGTCGATATGAGAATTGAAATATGATGATACCTTTTTGTATCGTTAAAGCCACTAACGTGACAAGGCGTTATGTCAAATAAAATAGGCCAAGAATTACGCACGCCGTAAGTATACAGAAAGTAAAAAGATAGACAATGATCAGGAATTAAGGCAATTAAATCCCGCATGCCCTCTCAAAACCAAAAGGGAATGAAGCACACACACAAAAATTGACAAAAATTTACGAAAGATACGCACGGTAAACCGCATGAGCAGCTTTTCCTTAACAGGTGGCCATTCAGCTACACTTATTAAAACAGCAGCACATCTGTTTTTACCTTTTTTAAGAACAAAACAGAAAACAAAATGGGCAGCTCTTCAGGTGACCAGACTGCTAGATAACATAGACAAGCAGACATAACAACATGTGACATTGAGGAACCACAACAGAAGTACCGCCTTGGAATGGTCGGTAAAAGATTACTGCGTTGTGTGTGTGTGTGGGGCGGGGGGGCTTAAACTATTTTTACTGGACCCAAACCGCGCCCTCTGCTTCTGTGGTGGTTCGAAATATTTAGTTAGCTGTTTGGTCCGCAAGTAGGGTTCTCCTTCAAAAACCTGAAAAAATACACAATTCGAAATCAAAACCATTCGTAAGTTTTTTGTTTTTGTTTTTTTTAGTCAATGTGATCTGACACTTTATAAAAACAGCCCATACAGTTTTTGAAATACTCATGCTGCCTTTTTCATAGGCGGACACTCGGCGCCAGGTGTGTGCAATTATGGTTACGTACCGCTGAGCCACTTGGGAAACGTTCTTGTGAAAATTGAAACAGAACAGAATACGAGCCGCGACACGACAAAACCAACAAAGTGGTTTTGCGCCAAGCGCAGACTCAGATCAGCCTGGGCATCCGCCCAGTCTGATCAGAGTCTTCGCTGTCCGCATTGCGGTAGCTTAGACCCTTAGCTACCCTTTAAGTGCTTAACGAAGAGTCTGATCAAACTGGGTGGATTCCCAGGCTGATCTGAGTCTGTGCTGGGCGCACAACCACTTTGTTCGTTTTCTCGTGTCGCGGCTCAATTATGAATTTTCCATATAAAAGGGTGGTACTGCATAATTTCCAGCAAGGTCATATATGCATCAGTACGATATATGCTCAGATACAAAGAATTAAAAACAAAAACAAGATTTGTCATTATTCATTGTAATTTTAGAATTCATGGTCACATCAGAGTACCTATGACTATGCGAGTATATTCAGATTTCATTGCTGCTTTTAAATTTAAGTGATAGTCTAGGCAAACTGGCGATTTTTCCTTAAACCCAAAACAAATTGCAACAAAAGCTTTTTTTGCATTTTTGTTGAGAACTTACATTCACACATGACATATCAAAAGTAGGATAAAATCGGATGATGCAAAATTTGTTTTTTACTGCATTTTTACGAGCGCCTATTTGCGTGTTAAATATACCAATTATCTGTAATGTTTTATATGACATAACATTATTTCTGTGAGTTTTATTTCTAAAAACCTATTCTGCCTCTGCCAGAATTGAAGCTAGAAGCTTAAGATTGAATTTGGCACATTTTATTGTTGAATGTAAAGCCATCTAGGTCTAAAAGTGGTATAAATTACCCCACCCACTTTATTCTGCCTTAAAATCTGAAGTGAATTTTTGAAGTTCAGTAAGTGAACTGCAACAAGAAATATGCCATACTCATGACTTTGCTTAGCATAAACTTGCTTCAAGTTAAAAAACTGATCTCTGAAGGCGTGAGAAGCCCGAAACAAAGGCACAAAGAGCAGAATACTACATGCATAATAAAAGAAACAGCGCAACATACCTATGAATAGTCTTGTAAATCTCCTCGGCAGGAAATATGTAGGGGACCACTAAACATTGCTACATACAAACTATGTAAGCTCTGGGCGTCATGGTTTCAGGGAAGATGATTTTTTTGATTTTTTTTCCCAGGGAGCTAATGACCCCTGGGGGGTGGCCAATTTGGACCCCAGGGGCATGTTTGGCAGGATTTATGTACGTGACAACTAGACATTGATAAATTCTAAATATGTAAGCTCTGGGCCTCATGGTATCAGAGAAGATTTTTTAAGGTTCTCAAGCTATACAGGTCTATATAAACAAATGGCCCCCTGGGTGTGGCCAGTTTGGACCCCAGGGGCTTGATTGGCAGGAGTTATGTAGGGGACCACTAAACATTGCTACATACTATATAAATATACAAGGTCTGGGCCTCATGGTTTAGGAGAAGAAGATTTTTTAAGTTTTTCCCATTATAAGTCTATGGGAGTCAATGATCCCGGAGAAGGGGGCGGGCAATTTGGATCCCAGGGGCATGGTTGGAAGGATTTATGTATGTGACCACTAACCATTCAGATTTTCTAGCCATTCTTTCTAGCTACATACTAAATATGTAAGCTCTGGGCTTCATGGTTTCAGAGAAAAGATATTTGAAGGTTCTCAGCCATATAGCCCTATATTAACAAATGACCCCCTGGGGTGGGGCCAGTTTAGACTCCTTGGGCATGGTTGGCAGAATTTATGCAGGGGACCACTAAACATTACTACATACTAAACTTTTAAGCTCTGGGCCTCATGGTTTCAGAGTAGAAGATTTTTTTAGGTTTTTCCCTTCATAAGACTATGGGGGCTAATGACCCATGGGGCGTGACCAATTTGGACCCCAGGGGCATGGTTGGCAGGACTTATGTACGTGACTAGTAACCATTCCTACGTACTAAATATGTAAACTCTGGGCCTCATGGTTTCAGAGAGGACAACTTTTGAAGGTTCTTTGGCTATATAGCCCTATATAAACAAATGACCCCCTGGGATGGGACAAGTTAGGACCCCAGGGGCATGGTTGGTAGGATTTATATAGGGGACCACTAAACACTGCTACATACTAAATATATCAGCTCTGGGCATGATGGTTTCAGAGAAGAAGATTTTTTAACTTTTTCCCATTATCAGTCTACTGGAGCTAATGACCCTGGAGGTAGCCAATTTGGACCCCAGGAGCAGGGTTGGCAGGATCTATGTATGTGACCACTAGACATTGCTACATACTAAATATGTAAGCTCTGGGCCTCAAGGTTTCAGAAAAGAAGATTTTTGAAGATTCTTTAGCTATATAGCCCTACATAAGCCAATGGGCCCCCCTCGGGCGGGGTTAGTTTGGACCATAGGGGCATGGTTGGCAAGAGTGATATAGGGGACCACTAAACATTGCTACATACCAAATATATAAGCTCTGGGCCTCATGGTTTCAGAGAAGAAGATTTTCCCATTATAAGTCCACGGGATCTATATGTTGCTATGGCAACCAGAGTTCCAATCTGATCTGTCCTATAACCTTATGCAGTTAATCCCCGACCCCAACAATGCTACATATAAAAATTGATGAAGATTGAGCGGATGGTTTAGGAGATATTCATGTTTAAGAGTTTGGACGACGATGACAGACGACGGACTATGGACCAATGCTATACTATAGGCTCAACTTGACAGGTGAACTAAAAGCTTAAAGAACATTCCATATTTTAACATGAAATTTCCAAGTCCATGATCATGACCTCAAGGTCACTGAGGGGGGCAAGGGTGTAAAACGTAAGACCATTATCTAGCATAAGTGAAAGTATCAACTTAGGCTATCAATGGTTTAAAGAGATATGGGCGTTTAAATAACCTAAAACACCCAAAAGGTGGACATGGACGCGGATGCAGATGCGGAGGCCGACACCGGGGTGACAACAATAGCTCTTCCTGAAGGTCGCTCAGGCGAGCTAAAACAATGACTTCTTTCCAGAGGAGTAGGCAGGGTGGGGAGGTTGCTGTTAGGCGGGAAGAAGGTGGGGGACAGGGGATATAATTTGTAAATTTTGAACCAGAAAAGTAAATATTTTACCACTTGTGAATGCAAAAATGTCATGGAGGTCATCACCTAATATCCCAAAGCATGTCCAAGTTATCTGCATATTTAACCCTCTAGTGGATTATCCTTTCAACATACGAAGTATTTAGCCGGGCCGTATAGTGCAGTCAGTAGCGCGTCTGACGAGAGAGCCAGAGGTCCTGGGTTCGATACCCGGTCCAGCTACTTACTGTCGTTTCTCCTTCCACTGTTTCAAGAAGGACAGTTCTCAGTTTTTGGCAAAAGTATGTGCACTTAGTACTGGTTAACTGCATAGGAGGTCTAAGCCGGCCAAAGAATAGTGTCGTAAGGTTAACTGACTGTTCCGACATGACCATGGCTGTTTACCGTGGACGTGAAGCAACAAAACAACACTCTCAGATGTCCCGTCATTTGATAAATAGGAGTTATATCCAGCTGTTTTCTTCTATTGTTCTGCATCAATCTGCATTTATAAACATTGATTATGTTTACTATCATCATTACCATCCATATTGTCCATCTGAATAGAGGTTATGGTAAAAGCAAAATTTGCACTGGTGGGTGGGGTAAACCAATAGTAATATACTATATGATCGACCCGTTATGCATAATAAGCAGATTTAATGGTAGACAAAAGCTGAAGAACAGTATATAACTGCTTTATCAAGGACTTCTATGGACTCAATTTGTTTAGAAATGATGTTAAGAAGTGGCTTTCTGACCAAAAGTAGCGGTGCAGTGATTTATATCCTTCGAAAACAAGACATATGAAAAAAATCGAGTTTCGCATTGTCCGATTTTGTCCTACTTCTAGTATGTTTAAAATGTAGGTCTTAGGAGCTTATAACTGCAAAGAAACCTTTTGTTGCAATTTGTTTTAGGTTCCCCCATAATTTGACTGGACTATGAGTCTTGTATGACTAATAACGTAATGATGCCATAAAAATAAACAAAGTAGGCAGTGAGTAGGCTGTGATGATGGTGTATACAGTGCCAATTTAAATAGATAATAACGCTCTTTAAAAATACCGATCGTGACAAATATTGTGTTTACTTAACACAATACTGGATAACGGAGAAAACTAAATATTCATGTAAAGTGATACAATTTTATATTGACTTTCTTTGCAAAACCTAACATTCGTTCACTTTATCAATGTCCTTCCTTTACGGCTAGAAGCTTCCCCTGTTTATGCCGGTTAACATAATCCACCAACTCCCCCATTCTCTCCGTTTATTTAACCCTTCTGAACTGTTCTTAAGGTATGGATGAGATTCTGTTCCTCCGCTAATTAATGTACATGTAAGATATTGTTAATTTTCTTCTTTTAACAATAACTTAAATGGAAGTAAAATGATTTGGTTTGCCAAGGATGGCAATTTAACAACAATGAGGTAGAATTCCTTACATTTTCCGAGAATATCACAGAAAACACCTAGCCTATACGTATTCATAAAACATACGGCTAGACAATAAGTATACACACACAGTTATTACGAGGCCGTCTTCCGTAATTTTTACAATATCCTAGGCCGTCTGAATGACATTGCTTCCCTACGTCCACACAGCCCACATATCCTAAACTCCGACATCCTCCGTGAACAGATGCCGAGACTAACGCAACAAAGAATAGTACAGTTAAAATGCGTTGGGCAGCTCTGAGTGTGCTCATTTCCCGTAACCTGAAATACAAAACATACTGTTATCCCTTTAAAGACTAAAATCATTTATGGGGACATATGGAAACAGTGGAAACCCAATTCAGACGCCGCAGAACGCGGCGTCTGATCAGGGCATCCACTGTTCGGTTATAGAAATTTATGTGCAAAAGACAATAAAAAATTAAAACATGAATCAGAAACCCCTAAAACTAGAAATGGACTCGTCCAAACGATAAGGATCGACAAGCCCAATGGTCAAAAACAAGGGTTAAACATTTTTCAGAAAGTGTATAAGTGTGAACCAGAACTGACTTTAGCCGTTTGCTTACATTAGGTACAGATTTCTGACTTTTACGGCTTGTGATAAAGACATTTTCAAGTGTATTTGATGCACTTGGATCCGTCCTACTCAGATACTTGTAAGTGTCCATTTTGCATATACTTGTGCATATAGGAAAATCGTTTTTACCTCTGTTAGTAACTGGTTCTCATTAGTACTATTTCATTCTGACTCTATATACAAATATACTGACACAAACAAAAAACGTCCGCTTTCCAATTGTGTCTGAGAATTTCAAATGAACACAGACATTTCATTTAAAGGTATTGTTTCAATAACTTCAATTATTCAGCAGTCATGTGCGCTGAACGGAAATCCATTCAATGAACATCGACGCCAATGACAATGCCGCAAGCGCCAGTACCCAAATTTCGAAAGCCACAAAATCAGTATCTCGTATTTTGACCATCGCAGCACATCCCAACATCACTGACCAGACACGCTGCAGAGATTTTATGAGTGCTGGATGCCTTCTTAACTGTCGCTACCAATGGCACACATCTGTCACTTAATTAAAGTGACGTTACAAGACGTCGATCTCGACCGTGCGTAGATATCGCAGACATTACTTTGTTGGTCCATCAGTTTGGAAATCAGTGGCATAGGACACTTCGAAATTCATTTCTAGCCATCAATACCATTGAAATCAGCATCATTCAGCATCGCAAAAAGTTAGTTACAAAATAACCTGAATACTTTTCTGTAAGGGGTGGGGAAATAAAATCGGGCTTTATTGAACAGGGATTTCAGATTTCAGGTTGAATTTTTATTTTCTGATGCATGTTGTCATTATCGTACACAAGTATAGTCCAATAAAACAAAAACAGTGCCAAAATGATGAACGGTTATGGAGATAATGAAGTTCTAAAATCGCTATTGATTTAATTAAAAGGGAGATAATTTCATAAATCGAAGACTTTGGGCTGCTTTCTCGTTCATTTAATAAATAGTTTTTGCTTTTAAAAGTTGATTTTTCGACGTTTCAGACGCTCGTTTAACGCAAAACATTTCCGGTTTTGATGAATAAATTGCTGCTGAGGAATAAAAATGGTGTTTTGACATTAAGTTCGATAAATCCTGTTGCTATGAAAACGGGTACAACTTTATGTGTGTCAGATGCGCAGGACACATTTTGTTTTTATTTTGTATGGCTACAACTTTACTGGTTCAAAAGATACAGAACCAAATAAAACGGACGTTTCTTTTTTGTGTCAGTATATGTATAAATATGAATGCAGTCTACTGATCTAGTCGATTATAACGACACTGGGACGACTGTGAGACAGAATAACGAGCCAACAACCTCCCGCATTCAAAACATACATTCTTGCAAACTAAGTTTTTGTGACAGTTATAGAACAAAAGAAAACAAGAGCTGTCGCCTGACAGCATAGCTTGCCTGAACTGATGCTTGCCCATCGCACAGTGGCTATGGTGGTGTGGCTTGCGATGTATAAAACTTCAGGCAAGCATCTCCATAATGACAACACATTTATAAACAAAAGCTATCTCAGAAATGAGTACAATTAAAAAAAACACACATGAAATTTCAAAAGTCCATGAGCTTGAGGTCAAGAACTGAGTGATAGGGGGGGGGCAGGATGTACCAAAATCCTGAACAATTATCTAACATCAGTCCAAGTATTAGTATCAACTGACTCCATCGTGGCACTGTGAAATTATGTCTTCATAAATATAAAACTTTAACCAAAATCTTTAAGACAAAATTCTAAGTCGATGACCTTGCCTTCAAGGTCATCCAGTGGGGTAAGTATATAGTGTTTTGTAAAAACTCAAAAAGTGTCTAGCCGGGCCGGGTAGCGCAATCGGTAGGGCACCTGACTCGTAAGTCAGAGGTCGTGGGTTCGAATCCCGGTCTGGCCACATACTTTCGTTTCTCCTTCCGCTGATTCAAGAAGGGCAGTTGTCAGTTACTGGCGAAAGTATGTGCACTTAGTACTGGTTAACTGCTTAGGAGGTCTAAGCCTGCCCAGGAATAGTGTGGTTAGGTTAGCTGACCGTCCCGACATGACCTCAGTTGTTTACCGTGGACGTTAAGCATCAAATCAACCAACCAAAAAGTGTCTAACATCGGTTCAAATGTAAACTAAATCTATGCCAAGCATTATGAATCAGTATGCAATTAGAAAACTTTAATAAAGACGAAAACTTCCTAAGTTTCTTAATTGAAATTAAGGTCACTGAGCGGGGTAGGGGTAGCACCCTGTAAAAATTTTGGACTAATACCGAACTACAGTGAAAGTATCAAAAGAATCCATCCATGTGTTCAGGAGATATGGGTCTTTAAAAAAACTTTAACCAAAACATCCAATCGATAAAAAGACTATTTTCTAAGTCCATGACCTTGACCTCAGGGTAACTGAATGGGGGTGGGGGTGGTACCTTGGAAAACTTTTGACCAACATCTAACTACAGTGCAAATATCAAAGAATCCATCCATGGGTTATAAGGGCTGGGCCGCGTAGCGCAATCGATAGGGCACCTGACTCATAAGTCAGAGGTCCTGGGTTCGAAACCCGGTTTGGCCATATACTTTCGTTTCTCCTTCCGCTGATTCAAGAAGGGCAGTTGTCAGTTACTGGCGAAAGTATGTGCACTTAGTACTGGTAAACCGCTTAGGAGGTCTAAGTCTGCCCAGGAATAGTGTGGTTAGGTTAACTGACCGTCCCGACATGACCATAGGTGTCTACCGTGGACGTTAAGCATCAAATCAATCACTCAATCCATGGGTTAAGGAGTTATTGGGCTTTAAAAAAACTTTAACCAAAAACATCCAGTCAAAAATCGTCAATTTTCATGACCTTGACATCGAGGTCACTGAGTAGGGTGGGGGTGGTACTCTGTTAAACTTTGGACCAATATCTAACTACAGTGCAAGTATCAAAAGAATCCATCCATGGGTTTAGGAGATATGGGTCTTTAAAAAAACTTTAACCAAAACATCCAATCCGGACGCAGACGCCGACGCCAGAATGACAACAATAGCTCGTCCTGAACTTCCGTTCAGGCGAGGTAAAAACTAGCAGAAAAAAGGAAGAGCTACATACGTTAAGTTATGGGTTTGGTAATAAGAAAATGCTGCCTAACACCTATTCTTTCAATTTCTTTTAAAACTAAGAACATTTAGCCATTTAGTAAAAAAAAAATAATGAGCCAAAAATACTGATGGAAACAATTGAAATATAAAAGCAGACGTTTACGTCCATATTATTAGCGGCGGTAGTGTAGTGGATAACGCGCTGGACTACCAATCCAGGGATCGCAAGATCGCATGATCGATTCCCCGCTTCTGCGGTCTTTCGAGGTCCCGTCTCCATATGACCTAGTTGTGAGTGGGACGCTAACCCTGAGTTCACTCATTCACTCACGTCAATATTATAAGTAAAAATAGTCTCACCTAGCCCTCAGAATGACCTGTTTATCTCCTGTTATATTTATTGTTGTTTTAAAGAAATAAAACAACGCACAATGGTATATGTAGTGGACGATTAGTACAGACTATTGAACCGAAAAGATTTCTGCAGATTTTGGGAGAAATATAGTTAATTTCCAGGATTTGTTTTATTTGAATGAACATACCACAAAATAACTGAATTGAACGGAATTCAAACTATTCGAATCCTGCGCTCGTTGCTGAAATAGGTCGGTGATCTTTATTTAAGTATCTAACTCGATTTAGGGAAATCCCATTTTTTTCTTCAGATGTCATTTTATGGTTAATCGGTTACAATGTTTTTGAGGTTGGACACAAAGGCGTCAGAATAAATAAGCTTTCCAACAAATACGAATATAAAGGTGACTTGTGTGCACCAGCGAAGACTAAGACTTGCAAATGTACATGATTATCAGAATCCATACTATACAATACAGAGTCTCCTGGGATACAAATATTGTGTTTGCGAACTAAACAGGCTATTCTCAGAACCGTGCATGCCAAAGGCTCAAAAAGTCGATATATTTCTTCTCCTTTAATAAAACCAAAATGGTACACAATTTTCAGTTACTTTATTTTTTTTCTCTGCAGAAAATTTATATGGAAACAAATTGAATGATAATAAACATTTTATCTTTTTTAATTATTCATAAGAGGTTGAAAATTTGTTTTATCTTCCTTCTTTACTAATTGAACGACAAAAAGAAAAACGTACAAGTTTACATATTAACCGAATTTCGAAATACTCAATGATCTTGCAAAAATTGGTTCGTAGAATATAATCTACTAAATTTTTATGAAAATATGTTTACAAAAATCCAGGTAATCTCTATATTGAGGAAGGTTAAGGTGAAGGTTTCTAGTAGCGTTGTGGCCGAATCTATAAATGAGAAAATACAAGGTGGCCAATGCATGCCACGATCACATGATTATAACAGTAAATATCTTGTGTTTCAAAAGAAAACAATTTTGAACCAAATATGAAAATTGTCCATACCTCAGGACCCAAGGTAATCAAACTTTTTTCATGCTCAACTCAGCGTAGCATAAACTTTTACTTGCTAATAAATAGCAAATTACTGGTAAGTACAGTTGTTTTCTTGCTCAGTTTAGCTGAGTATGAAAATTTCTCTGCTTATGAATATGAAAATGCCAACATTAGTTGGCATTTTCATATTTATCAGCAGAGAAAATTTCATGCTCAGCTGAGTTGAGCACGAAAAAAAAATGTTATAACCTTGGGGCCAGGTCTTAACAGACAGTCATAAATTCAAGGTCGCCAACGCACATCACGATCACATGATTATAACAGTAAATACAGAGGGCGGATAAAGTGTTCGTTAAATCATGACGTTACCGTTGACTTAAATGCATTTCTCCTTTTAGCGCATAAGTTATTGTGAGAAAATTATCTATATAACTTATTTGTGCAAAGTTAAAAAACATAGTTTGTTCCCTATACGTATCTGTAGTTACTATTTGTCACTTCTTTAACCTCATTTGGTATTTTCTTGTGGTAAAATTTGCTAACATCATCATTGACGTCAATGGAAACAGGGCTTTGTTCACACGATCTGTAAACAATCACAACTCTGCAACTAAAGATCACAAACAAATATGATATTTTGCGCATAAATCATTTAGCTACACATTAGTATAATTTTCATGATGGTATATTTTTTGTTTTTCAGATAATTAATTTTTCAGCAAAAGTGGAAATGCACTGAAGTTAAATGCAACGTCACGATTTAACAGACATTTTTCCATCCCCTGTAGATTGTGTTTTATAAGAACATACTTTTGAACCAAATAAGAAAATCGTCTGTACCTCAGGTCTTGAAAGACAGACCAGTTTTATGGCGTAAAGCCCAGACGCCTCGCACTAACGTCCATTGACTATACCAAATGCTATCATTTTATGAAATGTAGCCATTACCACGACACTTCGCAAAACTCAGCTCAATTCTCCGAAGAGCCCTAGTAAATGTTTTTTTCTTTCCTAAACCAATGACAGTTGCGTAACTGCTATTTATGACATTGAAATCGGCCTTGTAAGACCTCAAATATAGCTGATTTGCTTATTCTGTTAGAGATTATTTTCTTTTGAAACCTGCGATATTTACCGTTAATAGCAAGTAATCGTGACGATCGCTGTACACCTTGAAATAATAGGCATACAAAGAATAGTAATTTCTTCTATGAGTTCAAATGAAATGAAACTCTTCAGGAAAGGGTTGAAATGCACGATGCTTATCAGAATCACGGACATTTACATATCGCAATCATACAGATAGCATGACTTACAACGCGGACGTAATGTTGGTTCTGCTTGCGACGTTCATTCATTATGTTAGGATTGAAGTGCATGATATATTTCTCCAGAAATTACGCGAAGGACATTCCCCTGCCTCAATCATTAAAGCAGAATGACTTGTTCCCACAGAAGGCGAGATTTTCTCCAGATCTAAACAATGCTTCATTACACAGGGCTTTTGATAATCACCCTCCCATCAATTTGATACGAATGAAATACTGTTGAAAATGACGTAAAACAGCAATCTTAAATCCATCTATGGCGTCGTTAACGTCATAAAATCATTAAATACGTCGCAGGGGATAGGGTATGTAAATGCGGTCACAAATGCGTAAGTGAGACGCCAGACGTTTAGAAATTCCATTTTCAGTTACAAGAAACATACATATATGTTATATTAGAATTTCATCAATTTCTGAGACAGGGCCGATTTTTGCCCTTTTCGAACCTTGTCCTTTTGCGCCATTTTCTATTATTTGGTTTTTCCAGTTTAATGTTGACTCTAAGGCTTAAATATCTATTTTCTTGGTGACAGAACGCCCGGTGATTTCAATCTAGTGAATTATACTGGCCTAAACATAATGAGTTATTACCATATCATCGGAATTTCCTAGACGTTATAACATGTCTTTTTTTTTTTTTTTTTTTTTTTGAAGAAAGCTTTTGAAAAATGTCTAAATATATAAGTGAAGTTATAGAGCTGTCTTCATGATTATTGGTGCGCAAGCAACATCAAGGAAATGATGAAGTTGGCATTGCTATACATGCTAACGCAAATAGCTATGGAATCAATTAGTGAAAATATTGTTGTGTTTTATGTTAGTTGATTCAGAGTAACTTGCTATTGTGTTGACATCTAATTCAGTGCTAGGTAACAGTACACTGGGCACACGAAGCTGAATCCACGTTCTTTTGAACCAACGTAGATTCAATGTTGATTCAATGCCTGCTGGAAACTCTTCATTTTCTTGGAACAGCTATGTAGACAAGTAACGTATATCACAATTGGCCTATAAAACTAAACGTATAAATAAACCATTTTTATTTTCGGTATTTTGGACTCAGTTTTGATACATAACAGTCTTTTAAGCGACTGCTCTTTGAAATAATTGCCTAAATTAAAGTAGCTTTATATTTGGTTTCGCCGACAGTTACTGTACAGGGTCACTAGTGTACAGGTTTACTAGCCGAAACTGCTTGGTCTGGCCTATATCTCACATACCATATTCCTTATGCTTGCATGCATTGCGCTTACAGTACACTAATTTAGGTTTTATTTGCCGCCGCTGAGACTGGTATTGTGTCGTGTGGCGGCCGTAAAACGTCTCCCCGTACATCATCTAAGTGCAAATTGCTTTTTTTGCGTTTGGCCCTTTGAGATCATTGACTGTATTCTGAGAATAGAGAAAACAATTTTTTATTCAGTATTTTGAACCAAGATTTGATACATAATTGTCTTTTAAACGACTGTCCCTTTTAAATAGTTGTCTTAATTTTTAGCTTTTTCCTTTGGCTTTCCCCACCAATTACTATTCAGGGTCATTGATGAAGCTTTACTAGCCGAAACCGCGTGGTCTGGCCCGTTTCTAATATACCATATCCCTTATGAATGCATCCATTGCTTTTAATGGACTCTCATATGACTATACGAATTCAACGTGCGTAAATCTTCGCATTTTTTGTCCCTATGCTTTAAAGTAGATCAAAGTGGGTATCACCATCTCGGAAAATTGCAAAGAATTTGAATATTTACAAAAAGAGTATTTTACTTTTTTTTTTCACTGAGGTCTGGACTCCCTGGTCCTATATGTACTATAGTGGGCCATGCGGTCCGAGGTAAAACTATCTCTTTCTATTTGACTGTTGTTATGTGTAATATACAATTTTACTCTATACTACCTCCTATTGTTACGATTGTATTACTTATTTTCGCATCGATTCTCTTCAGTACTTGTGGATCGAGACTGGGGTTTTCCAAACTCAGCTCCAATTTCACGTTCCTCTAAAATCTCTGATAATTTCTAAACATTGTAGTCTATGGGATAATTCGTGGTTTAAACCGCAAATGGTGATTTATGTGCGATGTGAAATCGGTACTTACAGGACATTGGATCTCTCGCAGCGGATTTAAACCGACAAAATTAAACGTTCGAAAAACAGCAGGTCTAAATTGTATGGTGGCGATAAAGCAACGGTTGACTGACATACTGCTTTTCATAAGAAGCGGTAGGGTGGTTGCATCATCTTAAATGATAAATAGGTCAGTTTACCAAGTGACACTGGTTAATTATGCATGCGAAAATAGGCCTAATATATTTATAAATTCAAGACTTCCTCTCAATGCTACCATGATATGTGCGACGACTCTTTATAGCATTTTCAAAGGAAAAACAGCAATGATCTCAGCGCTACAATGTAATACATAACACTCTGACAGTAAGGTGATTGCTTGAAACAGAGAGATAATAGTGGCATTAATTAGCAATGTGTTTTTATGGTAATGAATATTTAAGACGTATGTTATTTCTAGCTAATTTGATTTTGTAAGCCGAGCCCACATCCGATCATTTGAGTGGAATATTAAAGATGACAGCTAGGCTGAGAAGGAAAGAGGCTAATCTATATCTACATCTGTAAAACGTAACCATACTTCAGTGGTGCGCAAGTAACAGTAAAAAAAAACAGACCAGGCAAATTATAGACAACATTGTATGAAATGCAGATAGAAAGAAAATGCTTACCCAGCTCTTACATGTAGTGAAATAAAAGCAGGAGCGATGCTACCTATAAGCAAAATCTGTGCAGAAAGAGGAAGTATTCGACTGCTTTTCACATTGTTCGTGTCTTAGTTCTGCGCCTAGAAAATGCAAAAGCTTAGTCCATGGTGAATATGCTATAAATGAAACCGTGCGACTCCGACTTAATCCTGCATGTTATGAAACTGCAGAGCTAGTTATTAAGTGATGAACAAAAAAATCTAATTAACAGTTGTATGCTTTGGCCAAAGATATTAATTGTTTATTACTTAACTTAGCCTTCAAGTTGATTATTCCTTCAGTCGCTCACTTTACTTACGTTGCTTAACTCACCTTACCGCTAAATGTATTTACTTATCCTACTCATGGAGCTGCTTGGTTTGCTTAGGTTGCTCAACTTGCTTATGCTGCTTAGTTCAAAGTCAACGAGTATTGTTTTCTACTCGTGTGTATTACTCTTCCACTGATCTTGTTTGCTATCGCACCTAATTATGCTTATTTTGCCAGTACATGATGTATAGATAGAGGATCTTACATGAGTGCTCATGTATTATGAATTTATTAAACGAGTTGGAGAAAAAGATAAGATGCGAGGCTCTGCCGAGCATCTTATCGTTTTCACCAACGAGTTTAATAAATTTATTGAATTTATTAAACGAGTTGGGGAAAAAGATAAGATGCGAGGCTCTGCCGAGCATCTTATCGTTTTCACCAACGAGTTTAATAAATTCAATAATACAGGAGCACGAATGGAAGATTCTATTTATCATATGACACTAAAATCGCGTTTTATTAGCAAATTTTGCACTAAAACGTCACGATTTTGCCATTAGAAAACGCGACGTTTTTACGAACGTCAACGTATAACGTTACGACGTAATTTGCATATTTTATCCACTAGTGGATTATCGTTTTTAATGCATGGCTTTATTACACTGTTAGATGCGACGTCATATGATAAAAAGGGTTTGTTAGTTTTGCTTGCCCTCCGTTTTGCCTACTTGTCCATCGTGTTTTATATGTTACTAAATTGGGAAAAATAACGCAGTCACAGATAAGTCATGATATTCTGAAGGAGCTTTTGAACTCAAATAGGGCAGTCAACACAGCGAACTCATGATAAGCAGTATTTGTTTTTCTTTTAAAAAACGGCCAGTAGCAGCATGGGCCAAATTGCGATAATCGGTTTTAAGTCAAAAGTTTAGTTATACAATGATATACATGTATAATTGTATATAACGGTATATGATTACTTTATCAAGACAAAAAAGTGAACCTCGCAAATAAAGAGACTTTCCTGATGAAATCTCTTTATCCTTTCAATTTATTATGAATTTGTGTGGCAACGTACAACGATGTGTCTCCAGTGGTGGACGCCTGTAAGTGTTTAGACGTCAGCCTATGAGTCCATCCAAATGCCACCAAAGTATTTAATATACCAAATGATACTTACGGACAGTGATATCAGCACATTCCGTCATTAACACGATAACTGTTCTTTACGGTTTAAGTTGTAGATTTCGAATGCGCGTGACAAGGTTAAACACTGTACTTGCTCAGCTGATGCAGATCACCATGTTACTTCAAATATACAAATGGACGGGATCTTTTGAAAATGAACCTTAAGGCCTGTGCAAAAACAGCAGTCTGACTCTAGCCTCTCTGTCAGCATCGACAGTCAATGGAACCTCAGTCCTGCGATGGTAGGCCGCGGGAATGCACAAAGAGAGTATGTACTGTTCGCGCACGGTAGATATTTATTTCTTAGATAATAAGCTGATTGAGCAAACACAAGTTCAAGACAATGGAAAATTACAGTGATTGACACTGCAAAATATCACTGCTGTGTCAAGTGTGAGGCTAATTACTGACGTCGTCTCCAAATTTATGACGTCAAACGTCATTTCCTTTACGTTTGACGATTTGCCGTCTATTTGTCAGTAGAAAACCATGATAAAGCCTTGCATAGACGTACGCTTATATTTAGTGTTGGCGGGATTATTCGTTTGGTAGAAAAATGTTTCTCCTGCTATTTTATCTGTTGCAGTGAAGAATCGAAATATATAGTTCTGCTGTTGCAGCATTGATTTGTTTTTTAATAAAGTACTGTCTGTTAGTTTTAACATATTTATTGTATCATAAAGTGTACATGATTACAATATAAACAGGAAATAAACAATAGGAATGGAACGAAAGCATAATTGCATATTTAGTTTTTCTCCTGTGCTGTCTGTTGACATCAATTATAGGTAGATATGTCACTTGCGATTAAACAGAAAATTAATTTCTCAACAAGTCATTGTTAGAGATAAGCTTGTTCTTAACCAGATATACTGCAATAAGGCTGATTCACCGCTCCGAAAACCACACCCACTTTAAACGGGTATGCTTCCCGTCATAATTGTAAGTTAAAGTCACGAACTCATTGGGAAACATTGAACACGTGCGATCATACTTGTGCTAAATTGTCGTTGCAGTGACCAGTTATACAGTATTATTTGTCTTTGGAGTGACATTCTGGGTGCGGCTCGGAACTATTAATTTAGACTACGATTTATAATCACAGTCTTTGCTATACTGGAATATAAAGATTAGGTTATTTGCTGTGGCAGGGAAGACTCGAAGTCTTTAATCAAATCTACGGAATTGTCAGGATGACGTAATCTTCTCTAGGCATCTTTTCTACCGCCACGTCACCTAGATGCAATGGCTTTTGTCAGTTTAATGTGTAAATTGGGGCGTAGCTAAGTGTAAGCATATATGCAACTGCGTATTGAAATCTTACCAGACTCACAAAACTTCAATACGCAGCTGGAAATTTCCATAAAGGTATGGCAGAGAGGAGAATAAATGGTTCAAATGCGTCTCTGCGCACGTAACCAATGCAGAATTTAATGGTTTTAAAAAGCTAAAAAAATAAAACGAGTTCTCCGAACTCTCCGAAACATTTATGAGCGACTTCTCTGAGAACATAAGCAATATTATTGTGCGTGTGATAACCTTTCTCTTTGCTACGCTCAAGAAAAAGTGCTGATACAGCACAATTACTTGATATTTCAAGCATGTCACCGTATATCACCTTGACACAAATTTCTCTTTTTGACTCAGTTTTGATATGAAATTACATGTATCATGTCCTTCATAGGTTCATTTTTCTTCTAATTATAGACGAAATGATAAAATAATCATCTGACCGACTTTTGCTGGCCAAGGTATATCTAATCAAAAATGTATTAATGCTCTAAATTTTTCGCAGCGGCCCGTCTAAACATTTGAAAGTTACAACACGTTGCGTGGCCAAGCCTATTTAGAAGCACAGAGTGGCGCAAAGCACTAGAAGCGTAAACATTCAATTATTGATTTCAAATAAAACTACCAATCACGTCAGTTATACTCCGAATCAAAATTGATCTGCACCGTAAGTTACACTACATTAACATGCATATGAAATCAAAATCATAAGGCTGAAGGCCAAACGTCCAGCAGTGTGTGGGCATGTCAGTATCGGCGTTTGAAAGCAGTCGTGACTGCACGATCGAGCAATGAACAAAGGTCTTAATTTTGACAGAAAGCAACAGCTCATATGATCATTCACAAAGTGATATATTTCATAAGAATTGAATGAAATTCGAGATAAGGGTTGCGCGGTTGCGGATACAAATTATGAGTCGATGGTAAAAAGTGGCAGGCACAATGGTTCTATTGCAAGGGAGATGAAGTATACGATTATAACAAACAAATTGTGCAATCATGACCCTGTAAAAATACGATACACTTCAGATAATGATAAAAATGACTTAAAAGTTTTATAAGAATCCGTTTAAAATCGAAGCAGGAGATGAAGTCAAAATGTTAATTTCATTGGACTGATTAAAGTCAAATGTCAAATCAAACCCCCGATAAAATCAGATCCACATCAGACAGTGATAACAATAAGTTAAAGTTGAAGCTGAAAGAGGAAGTTGAGGCTACTAAACCGATGTCACTGAATTAATCAAAGCCTGGGTCTCTCGCAGAAAGACCCGATCACGAACCTGTTAATATAATATCTACTGCAGAATATAATATGCTTATCTTACGATACTCGGCAGAACACTGAGGGAGAAGTTAAGGCTCCAAGACTTGTGTCATTTGACTTATCAGGGGCAGTTACTCTGACAGAGAGGGTCCGATCATTAAAGAGGAGCCAATTCTTTCCTTTCAAAGTGAACCTAATTTGTGATTACCTCAAGCTGGTTACAGACTGCTCATCTACTTGTATATCAACATTTGTGGTTTCATATTTTACTACTGTCTTCTTTTTGAGACCTGGGGCCGTATTCATAAAACGACTTAAGTGGTTGCTATGCTGTTGCTAAGGCTTAATTTCTATGAAGGAGATTCCCTACAACTATGAAATTTACTCTGGAGGAACAGTCTTACAAAAAGACTGTTCCTCCAGACCAAATTTCATAGTTGTAGGGAATCTCCTTTATAGATATTTAGCCTTAGCAACAGCATAGCAACGACTTAAGTGGCTTTATGAATACGGCCCCAGATGATGTTTTCGATCTTTGATTGTGGCACTCTTAGGGAGCTGTTTCCCTGGTTTCGCCAGAACACATGTATGTACCTTGGTGGTCAGCCTGCTCTGACAGATTTGAAAGGAAACCGTATGTCCATCTGAGACCCGACCTGTTACCAAATACAATGTATTTCACCAACGGCGGCACTTTTTCTTTAAATACGGGTATTACGATGGGGCCTTTTCAATGGTCGTTAATAACCGGTCAAGCTCCATGTGAGTGTCATTTTTGGATGAAAATATGGTAAATTTCGTGTAGAAGCCAACGGATAAAAAGTAGTATGCTCTATAGCTGAGAACGACTTCGAGATTGTTTTCTACATTCTTTCAGAGCGGCCATAACTTATAACATGTCAGGCCAACAAGGAGTCCTGCCTTCTGACTCTGACTGTTGCGCTTACTTAATCCGATTTGAAACTTTTATGTTTGCTAAATGAGGCAGAATTATTCCATTATGAGCCAGTCCATGTAAGATAGGTAAATCTTACCCTTGGTGTAGGAATTTCAACCACAGACTCGGCAAGCCTCGTTCATGGTTGACATTCCGACTCCTCGAGTGATATTTCCCTATCCAGCATTGACGCTCATGATGGATTCTGAATTTTTTTACCTTTTACCAGGCTTTTCTGTTCTCATGATCATGGGTGCAAATTAGGAGAACATATGTGAAACAATTGGCCCGCTTTCAACCCTGTCACGAATCGTAGCATCTATAATAGATCAGAGTCCTAGTATATCATCGCGTGATATTTAAAGCAAATTCTTTGCAGTACAAATATTTTGCTACTGTCTGTGGTAGTAAAATAACGTACTTGGCAAAGGTCTGAAGCACAGATTTATTTAATGAACGCCGAACCTTGCGTTATTTTGAATATCTAGTAAAATATAAGTTTTCAAATGCGCTTTGCATTTAAACGGTGGACAAATAATATTGAAACAACAAACAACATGGTATCAATACTAATTTATTGATATCGTATGCCGCAAGGTACTTCCATGTTGTCAAGGCTGAAACCTGTGCAAATAGGCGTAAAGGAGACCCTTTGGATAATTGCGCCTTTTATTTTAATCAAGCAGCGACAAAGAAAAAAAAAAAAAAAAAAAAAAAAAAAAAAAAAAAAAACTATAATCTAGAGAATTTAGAGAAGCAGATTTTAAAAGATTGTACCTTTAGAAGCAATTATAATGAAAGCGTAAAAGTCGAGTTTATGAGATGTACCAGCAAGCTTTGACTAATGAAGCCGGCATATATCGGTCCGACTACGGTAACTAGAAGCGAATACAGAAAGCAAAAAGCACAATCGAGCATCTGGAAACAAGCTATCCAGATTAATTTACAGACAGTCATTCCAAAACCCGACATGCAAGAAAGAACAAACACAGACGGAAACACAAACTATATTTCAAGCATATTGGTGTTGGGATACAAGATAAGTGTACCTTTTTATGAGACCAATTATGAAATCTATGCATTTGTTTGTATGTGTAGGATATTATTTAAGACAAAAAGAGTTAGACTATAGCCGGAAACTGTGAACAAAAAAAACTCGGTAGGGTTAGAACAAACCTTAATGCATTGGCGACAATTTGTTTTGTTACAAATATGCTTTCTAAGGTTAGAAAATTGTCTTATCTTCGAGAATGTAAAAATGATGGTACTTAAAAGATCAATCCAATTTCTATGTATTTAGACTTGTTCATAGGCGTAGAAGCAGTGGGAGGCGGAGGTGGGGTGGCAACAGGGACAACTCCACTCCTCCAATAATCTAGATAGATATGTCTATGTAAGAAAGTAAGTAGGAAAATTCTCAGGAACCGACACAATTCAATCCCAGATCCCACCCAAGACACCAAATGGGAAAAAGACAACACAAAATTATTCACAAACAAAGACATCACCAGCGGCAGCATGTGAACAGCCATTTCTCATGTAGGTGGTCATCGGACTAGCCTCAATGTCAATAATAGACATAGCAACAAACAGCATATAAAACAACCAAGAAGATCCAAAACAGAAGTGTCATGCCGCCTTGGGAGAGGGGGAAGGGTTAACCGGTTTGTGGTCGACCAGCCCTCGTCCTCGATTCTACCCTGGTTCATCAGACACTAAGTTGTTCAACCCCACCAAACCAATTATCATCCACACAACATACCAACGAAAGCATCAATTTTGACAAGAAGAACAATTCATACGAAAAAAAAAATTTTAATGTAGGACTAGCCTTATCATAACACACATTATATCAATAACAGACAAAGCAACACACAGCACAAAAACAATCAAGAATAACAAAAACAGAATTGCCGCCTTGGGACGGCCAGCAATAAAATTACTGCGGAAGAGGTGTGTGTGTGTGTGTGGGGGGGGGGGGGGGGGGGAGGGTAACCGTTTTGCGATCGAGCCCTTAATTCTGCTTTGGTTCATCAGACACATTCGATTTGCGTGGAAGATTACTAGCTCATAAGTGCAATATCTCAGGAACATAGAAATCAAATTAAATTACGATAAAACAAACATGTGGACTCACAGAAATAGCAACACTGAAATACCGGAGCAGAAGAAACTTACCAGTTAAACCACGATGGGTCCAACCCAAGACGTCCCGGAATGCTAAAGGTCTGTGTAACTATTAAGTTAAGTCTAGGTTGGCGCCTTAATAGTCTGAGGTCTGACCCATCGCCATGCATCCGAAGAGGTAATCAAAGTTGTTAACCTTGATTGGGTTAACCACCAAGCATGCATAGATCTATATTATAACCAATCTTTTTATATCAAATTATTATCTTCTTAAAATGAAAAGCAAAGTCATACCAATTATTTTTCTTAATTTATACACCAAGTCGCCAAAAGGTCTTGCACAAGAAGTGTTTTCAATCTGACATTATATTTAATATTTTAGAAATTTGATTATTATTTTACCTTAGCATCAATTAATGATTTGAAGTAATTAACATCGATTTTCAAGCAATCATACCTTGCATAGAAAATGTAACAAAACGAAAATATTTATATACTCACAAAACACGTACTTCCAGTCGCTTGTTGTAATGTACAAGCAATTTCTCAATATTTGAGTTTGATCTTAGTCCACGAAATGATCCATTCACAACACGCCGTACCAAAAGACCCCAGCGTAACCACAGCTCACCTGTTTAGGGAACTGTCATTCAAATTATTTATGCTAAATGTCATTGTATGAAAAATGTAATCAGACCAGTAATGACATGCAACAGAGCAGCTGGGCCGCTAATAAGTCTAGTTAGCAGCAAGACACTGATAAGGGCGTAGCTACCTATACGGCAAATACGCAGGTGCGTATTGAAATTTTGTCAAAATTGACAAAATTTCAAAAAGCACCTGCATATTTGCATGCTGAAAATTTATAAATTCGACAAGAATCCAATACCAATTACCAAAGTGGCTGAAACACTAGTTTTCCCTTCAAGAAGTAGAGAATAAAACATGGTTGTGCATATTATGAAATTGCCCCTAGTTACGCCCCTGACTGACACTGACAAGGTAAAGCATTTAATATTAACCGGAGAAAAAATGCTAAATTAGGCATATATTGTTGGTTGCTAAAATAATCATCTCTATCAGAACAGTACAGGTCGCGCAACCTTTGTATACGTGAGTTTGGTCGCATAGTAATGGACATCATTTTGCGCATTTTACTGAAAAAGAATATTTCATTAATTTGATTTATAAACAGAGCAATGGGTGTTGTTTACAATATATGCACATGACTTGTTCAAAATGTAACAAACAGTAAACATGTTCATTAACATTACAAAGCGGCGTCACGTGAATAGGTACATTCCAGCATGTGAGAACAGGGAATGATCAGATCACCCTGCTTAGTCTCTCAGGCTGATCAGTCGACACTGAGCATAAATATATGAGCCTGGGATACATAAAAAGAAAAGTGAACTTATTTGATACGCAAATGCACAGGCTGATTTACGTGTTTTTCTGTTCTCACATGGCTTTTTGTTTCTTTTTACATGATTTCAATTATTTGTATACGCACCTATGTCGTCAATGATCATACAAACAAATCAGATTTCTTCGTTTGTTTGTAACAAAATCCTGGGGGAAACTTGTGTTACGCCAAGAATAAAGAGCTCTGATAAAATTACGAGAACAGAGTAGCCATCGAATTCAAATTCGACTATTAAAGTTTTACTTATTATTACTTATTTTTTTACAAAGAACACAACTTTTGATACTTTCTGTTTGATTACCTGGACCACGAAGCCCTTCAAAAAAGAGGTATCCCCTTTGTCTTAATATCATTAAATTTATATACAATTGATGAATCAGTAGCTTTCATGTATGTATTGCTTAAGCTTCATAAAAAATAACAGCAATAATACTTGCAAACCTGCTTTGTTGTTTTTTCCACATTATACAACTTTTCAAATTATATGTGTCTTTTTTGTTATGCGTTGTTGTTGCTTTTTTTTTTTTTTTTTTTTTTCTTTTCTTTTTTTTCTGACTTGACATATTTGCAGAGGACTATTACAGAGGTTGATCTACATGCATATAAAAAAGGATGCATTAACTTTCAATCTATACTGATTAAATTATCTTTGGGATGGGTGATCGAGTTTGAATAACTATGATTTAAGTCTGCATATATAATCCGACAACTGTCAAACCGCAGTTATAGACCACACCATGCAGTCAGAATAATAAGTGCTACTAACTTTGTTACCTGATGTATGCAATATTGATCAATCTCGCTTAGTATATAAAGTTGTTCTATTTAGAACCCGGCAATGTTTTTGAAGCCATACCTCATAGTGCGTTCATATTATCCAGCCTTCATATAGTCTTAGGCCCGACCAAAATTTAATTTAAACCTCGCATGTAAAACCTGAGTATAAGATATTGAACATTGAAACGTTTTTGAGATGCCACCTTGTGGACGTTTCTGCGCATAACAAAATTTATTTCTGCGCATGTATAGCGATAAGGTGCATTCCAATACATTCTTATGGATTCTTGTGTGGAAAAGTATGGGTTGACGATTTTCTGAGCATTTTGTTCATTGCTGTTTTCCAAACATACACGAGCCTCAAGTAACTTAAATATGCACTAGGTTCCTTGAAAAAATGGCCAGTAGTCGGTATCGTTACTTTTTTTGACCGAGATTATATGTTTGTGTAAGCAGCTTTGGTATCAAAACAGACACTTTCATGCAAGTGTAAGAAAAAGGACTTACACGATTTATCGTCACCGAAAAGGCAAAAGAGAACAAGGCCTGTATGATTAAAGAAGTAGAAAGCAATAAGGTAAATAAAACTTCAAAGTTTTATGCTGTATATAAACACTGGTTTAATAACTGTGTAACTGTATAATAACCATATTATAAAAGATGCAATAAATAGATTCGGATACACAAGCCACTTTTCTGTCATGTGGCTTGGTCATTCTCCGTTCTGAACATAGTCTTCATACTGTGAGATGGTCACTATAGACAGGTTTTACTGACTATTTAGAAATAAGCAGGAAACGGCCGATGCTTTATCGGTTTATACAATAGGTCACTGTTACTGTATAACATGTATGAACATCACATATGGCTCTGTTGCTGAGATTGGGAATATGTTAGGGAAACTTTCATTATGCATAGCAATAAGAGAAAAAAAGTGAGCAAGTACATGAACCTTTTTCTTTTGACGTAGCTGAGAAATGTGTTAGAAGTGACGAAACATGATTATTAAATCCATGCAGATTTTTTTGGTTGGTTGATTTGAGGCTTAACGTCCATGGTAAACAACTAAGGTCATGTCGGGACGGTCAGTTAACCTAACCACACTATTCCTGGGCAGGCTTAGACCTCCCAAGCGGTTAACCAGTACTAAGTGCACATACTTTCGCCAGTAACTGACAACTGCCCTTCTTGAATCAGCGGAAGGAGAAACGAAAGTATGTGGCCAGACCGGGATTCGAACCCAGGACCACTGACTTACGAGTCAGGTGCCCTACCGATTGCGCTACCCGGCCCGGCAAAACCCATGCAGAGAAAGAAATATGAATAAATACCACAAAAGAGGAAGGTTTTCAGTTCCACGATACAGTAAGTCAGTGCCAGGCTAAATGCCATGCATAAATAGTTGCTGAGAAATCTATTGTTCATTATTCATCGCTTGAGAGCACAATAAATAAATAAATAGTTGAAAAATATCAGAAGAAGGCCGTTGGCTATTCTTTAGTTCAACAAGTCATTGTCAAACTCTTATACCAAATATAGATCTTCTGCCTTTAACAGTGACGGAGAAATCTGTTACGATCATTAAATGCAATGGCAGGAAAAAGTAAACAATAAATGTGAAGAAAATGCAGGAGAAGAACGGTTATTCAACAATACATCCAGTCAGGGTTACAAGCAGTGGTCGGGAGCATACAGTACATGCCATGCTGTCCGATCTGTATAGTGGACAGCTCTTTTTGCGTTGTTATGACCTTCAGGATGTGTTTTGCGTGAGCTGTTTCTTTTATTGATATTTTACTATTTGCATTTAAACCACCTGGTAGGAGTGTTTTATATAATTACGTTGGCGATGTCTTTGCTCTAAATCTATATTTTAATCTTCAAATCACTGGTGTTTGTAATAAAATTACTTCACCTGAAAGCAGAAATCGACCGATTTAGTGTTTCAATCGTCAGTTATTTTTTATAGATATATTAATAGTCTATAAAATATATATTTACTCATGATAAATATCCGTACGGGGCGAAACCACACGACAAGCAAGACTGACCATCCCCATTTTTTTCTGACCTAATGGGATGTTTCACTGAGAATTTGTTTCGCGACACACGATACAGAATAGCCTTTGGTTCCTTCATCGTTTTCACTTAAAATAATTGCCTTTACGTCGCATGATAACTGACAAGGTTTATTAATCCCGAACCAACAACATCATGAAATATTTGAAATGAAGGTATGGTTGTTTCATGTAAAATTAATTACACAATTACGAATTGGTACCGGTGTGTATCTTGAAATGGAAAGTAGAATAGTAATTCACTCAGGTTAAATGTGAAAAAAAGTTCATCCTAACAATATACAGAAAAAATCAAGGTGGCAGGTCGAAAAGAATTTTAGCTATTCTTGTCGAAGTATCGGTACTACCCACACTTGATAATTTTAAACACAAAAATCAACATTTCTGCAACATACCTGACATATTGGAACGATGATGCGTCCACTATACAGATCGGTAACACGGGTCAATTGTACTGTACGCTCTCAATTAGTGACAAGGTAAACCGAGTATAAGCATTCTATCTTAAACGGTTGCTAACAAAAATTGTTACAAAATATAACATTACACATGGCGCTAAAAGAAAGGAGAAAAATATGAACAATTTCAAAGCAATTTTAATTTTCCATTACTTATTAAGGCCTGTACATTGAAAATGAGCGTGGTTTTCTTATTTGTCGAGAAATCTGTAAAATGATTTCTCGGCCAATAAGAAAGCCAGGTAAAATAATACAAACATATGATTTTGGTCTTGACGGAAGAACTTGAAAACGGACAGAGGTAAATTAATTATACCCCCGTCATACAAAGTATGTTGTGGGGTACATAGTTCTCGTCTTTCCGTCCGTTCGTCCGTGTTCCCGTCCGTCTGTCTGTCGGTTCGTCCGGTTGTCCCGCCGTCCGTACGCACGTAAGTTAACATTTGCCTTAAAGTTTTGCTTTAAGTTTTTTTATTCTGCTTCTGTTAACCTGAACTTGTTCATAGATGCTTAGTATTTAAACAAAGGCTGGATACTTATTAATTTGCATCATCCAGATGCTGCCGCTGGCCTAGTGTTAAGGTCACAGACTTGGAAATATGTACAATAGCTGCGTTAAAGGTCTGCTTTTGCTCTCTTTTTTTATCAAAGCTTCACAGCAACTTGTTCATATATGCTTAGTCTTAGCACAGGGTGGATACATATTAGATTGCATTATCTTGATGCTGCTGGACAAAGGTTGAGGTCGCAGGCTTAGAAACTGTACACCATTTGTGTTATAGTTTCTTGTTAAGTTGTATGTTATGCGCATATACCAGGATAGCTCACTACCTCCAAACCAATACAGCTAATCATGGTTACATGTAAATAATGTGCCCAGCTTGAGGCGTCTAGCTTTAACATCCTTATTAGTATCGAGAAATCGTTTACAAAAATTTTACCCTAAATCTACATGTATATGAAGGGAAAGGAAACTAGAAACGGCAATCGTGACAGAAAACTAGAAACAAAAGAACGAACATACAAAATCACGAAATTACTGGCCAGTATACGGACCAGTACACCGTACTCCACTTTTTGTATGAAGCGAAGGGGATAAAATGAATTAAAATCTTAAAGAGCTCCTTCAAGAGCTGATAATGCATTCAGAAGAAGGAACATGGGCAAGACTATGTAGTTTCGGCTAAAAACACCGTGACCCTGACAATATCTATAGACGAAACCAGAGAAATTTGAATTTTAATTGAGCAGTCGAATTAAAGACTGACTAGTATCAAAAAGGGGTCCAAATTATATAAAAGACGATGATCTAGAATAAGAGTCTAAACCAATCTAAATTTTCAGATTCTTCTGAATATATCCGCTGATCTCAAAGGACGAAAATAAATAAAATCTGCTCTATGAATGATGTACGGGGAGACGTTTTACGGTCGCCATACGGCGCAATACCAGCTGCAGTGAAGTAAAATTAAAATCTTAAAGAGTTCCTCCAAGAGCAGAAAATACATTCAGAAGAAGGAACATGGGCCAGACTACGTAGTTTCGGCTAATAAAGTAGCCTCATCAGTGACCCTGACAATATCTGGTGACGAAACCAGAGAAAAGCATACAGAAATTTCTTAATGAAATGAAACACGGGACAAGTTACGCTAAAATGCTGTTTAAAAGACAAATAGAATCTATCATTGGTCTCCGATGTGGACAGGGAAATCCCAACCCGAGGGTACACAGGGTGTGTCGGAAACGAGGCTTGCCGAGTTTCCGACACACCATTTGTGCCCGAGGGTTGGGCTTTCCTTGTCCGCATCGGAGACCAATGTTTGATTATTTTTCTTACCTACGATATATTTCAGATTGAACGGGGAACTATTATTTCATGCGAACGTGTAAGTAGTATTGTAACGTAACGTCAACGTTATTTCAAACGTCAGTTGGTAACGTCTTCAAAATGGCGGCACCCTCGACAGTGTTTCTGTGAAGCATTGACTATTTTGGAGCTTTTTCCCATTTTAAGAATAGAAACAGAAAATGATGGACTTGTAAAGAATGAATTTCTTTGAGGAATCCTATTCAGCGGCTATGAAAATAGTGCATAAAGTATAGAATCGCCGAGTCTGGTTTATCGCATTTCACTGAGCGAGTAGTGATACATAGAGATTATTACACGGTTGTTTTGATCCCAGCCCTGATCTCAGCCCGAGCTGACCGTATTGGCCCGAGCCCGAAGGGCGAGGGCTGATACGGTCCGAGGGCTGAGATCAGGGATGGGATCAAAACAACCGTGTAATGATCTTTTTATCATATACTTTCTTATAGAAATTGAACTTCTGTAAGAATATAACAATCCATCATGAGTGTCCATGTAGGATAGGGAAATCTCACCCGAGGGGCCGGAATTTCAACCAGGGACGAGGCTTGCCGAGTCCCTGGTTGAAATTCTGACCCCGAGGGTGAGATTTACCTATCCTACATGGACTGGCTCATGATGGATTATTTTTCTCCCACTGTTAGCGGATTTTAAACCTAAAGTCGGATTAGGCTCCAGAACAGGAAAATTCTAACTTTTTAACCAATGATCTGAAGTAAATTTTGAGCAGCCTAGTGTGTTTATCGGGTCCTAAAATGGGTGTAAACACAGTTTGCACCTGAGAATTAGACGGAAAACACGATATGTGGACTATTTTATCTTCCAGAGGGCGAAAACAAAATGCAACTTAGCCTCTCACGTCACGCGCGTCAAGTTTGCTAGCGACGTTTTTAACCGGTTTTAGTGACGTCATTAAAATTGAGTGACGTCACAAACCCATTATCTGCTATCAAACGTCATCCGTCATGCTTGCGTGTCCATTTTGTTCATTTAAAATTAAAATATTAGTCAAAAAATGAAAAAGTATGGTTGCTAATATAAGAAAGATGTTGCCAGGTATAAAATAGAAATTTCTTATATGAGCTGAGAGCCTATCTTATATAGGCAAAGGTGGGAGAAATACTGCAACATTTTTGTTCCATTAAAATCTGTCTGTTTTTATTTTCTTCTTTATATTGGCTGAAAAAAAACATGAAGATGTCCGAGTCGGAAGATCATGGATGGTGAGCGTGCCGCCATTTTTCTTTCAGCTAGAAGTACAACTGAGCACAAAATGAAGAAAACACATCATAATTGTTTGGTATTTTAATCGTAAATGGCTCAGATTACAAAATAAAACTTACCGAGAATGGTTTTCTGGTTTTATAACAAACTACGAAGCCTCTGCGTGTCCACTTTCAGCCAGTCGACGTGCGACAATAAAACATGGCGGCAGACGTCTTTTAGCTCGCTGAATTGTTTTGATGACGTCAGCGGCAATACTTGACGTTAGCGCCAAAATTGAGGGCCGATACAAGGGCTGAGATATTTCTGTCCCGCCCTGCACGTGAGGTGATCTCGGCCCTACACCTGACTTTTGGACAACAGGGCTGGACAGCGCTTTCTGACAGGGCTATAATGGGTGGGCCAAATATCTAGTATCAAGGGCAATACTAGTGAAAGTATATGATAAATAGAGATTATTACACGGTTGTTTTGATCCCAGCCCAGGCCCAGAGGTTGTGCTCTGAAGCAGCCAATCAGTGTGCTTTATTTTGAGTTTGAGAATGTACTCAAGTTTTATAACCTCGGGGCCTGATCTCAGCCCGAGTTGACCGTATCGGGCGAGGGCTGATACGGTCCGAGGGCTGAGATCAGGGATGGGATCAAAACAACCGTGTGATGATCTTTTTATCATATACTTTCTTATAGAAATTGAACTTTTGTAAGAAATACTGCAATATTTTTGTTCCAATAAAATTTGTCTGTTTTTTTTTTTCTTTCAATTGTCTGAAATAACATGAAGATGTTCGAGTCGGAAGATCATGGATGGTGAGCCGTGCCGCCATTTTTCTTTCAGCTGGAAGTACAACTGAGCACAAAATGAAGAAAACACATCATAATTGTTTGGAATTTTAATCGTAAATGGCTCAGATTACAAAATGAAACTTACCGAGAATGGTTTTGTGGTTTTAGAACAAACTACGAAGCCTCTGCGTGTCCACTTTCAGCCAGTCGACGTGCGGCAATAAAACATGGCGGCAGACGTCTTTTAGCTCGCTGAATTGTTTTGATGACGTCGGTGGCAATGCTTGACGTTAGCGCCAAAATTGAGGGCCGATACAAGGGCTGAGATATTTCTGTCCCGCCCTGCACGTGAGGTGATCTCGGCCCTACACCTGACTTTTGGACAACAGGGCTGGACAGCGCTTTCTGACAGGGCTATAATGGGTGGGCCAAATATCTAGTATCAAGGGCAATACTAGTGAAAGTATATGATAAACAGAATTCAAGCTCGTGTGAGCTGTCCCAGCCCATGGGCAAGACAGAATTTTCCAGCACCGCTAAAAATAGAACAAACTCTGTCTCGTAGGTAAGAAATAGCAATCAGTTCAAGGACGTCGGTCTCTTGGTGCATTTATACATGCATCTTTGTTACTTATGATGGATTTTTATCATGTCAGATTTATTTTAGTATCATCATTCATCACAAAATTGGCAGCTTCGTTTCATCTAAACTTCTAAAAAGAAACTCCTTTGCTATTTAAATTAAACAAGCATAGATGTAATTCAGTATGACGAAAATATGACATAATTATGCTTAAAAGTGTGCTATCATCAATCTAACTGCATGTTGTGACTATATAATTTGCAATACTCAGCGTATCTGGTTGATGACCCCTCCATGAGGTTTAAGTTAACGCGGCGTCCGATCAGAGTCTCCACTATTTGCAAAGATCTCTTTTATGAATGGGTTCATTTTTACAATTGTAACGAATCCGCCAGCCTTATAGTATGCCCATCTTTTCTGCACTTCAAATGATGACACTAAAAACAGACAATAATAGGCCGCGACATGAGAAAACCGACAATATGGTTGTGCGCCCAGCGCAGACTCAGATCAGCCTGGGCATCCGCCCATTCCGATCAGACTCTTCGCTAAGCGCTAAAGGATAGCTTAGGGTCTAAGCTACCTCAATGCGGACAGCGAAGACTCTGATAAGACTGGGCGGACGCCTAGGCTGATCTGAGTCTGCGCTGGGCGCACAACCACTTTGTTGGTTTTGTCGTATCGCGGCTCAATATTGTTTTATTCACCAGTCGTGATGTATGGCACTGTTTATAAAACATTTAGTAATATTATAGTCACAATCTTCGCTCAGCTGTCTGTGAATTCAGAACATCGTTCGAACACGAGATTACAATGTACGTGTGTTTGCTGTTACTATTTGTTGCACAGAGGAATAGATAGGCCTCAGAATTGGGACAGATAGGCCTGAGTATAACAAACAGACCTGAACAAAAACTGTAGACACATATGAGACTGCTAAGGGAGAGTCTTGTTAGATTCCAAATTATTTGCCAATCCCTCTGCATCTTCTAGATGCATTACTGGATTGAAAACCCAAAGTGTTCGATTTTGAGGACAGAAAGGTTAATTATTTCTGATGTCCCACTTTTTAGAATGGTTACTGTATGTCTTTTAATTTAACATCGGGCAAGGTTTCCGTCCAGGCCGGAGAAGAGCTCCTCTTGAACACCTCTAAACTATGCATATATAATTATATTTTATTGTATAAATAGAACTGTGTAAGAATCCGACAACACCAAACTTCAATCTTTACCCACACCTTTCCTTTGCTTATTTATAAAAAAAAATATGTTGTACAGAGTGCAAAACGTACCAGCATATCAGCACCAATGTGGTGGATGACTTGAGGTTTGCTCTGATACGCTGCACGGAAAAATGGCGATACTGTTATTATTGTCAGCTTTTTATTTCTCTTTCAATCATTTTTTACATCGTT
Source organism: Ctena decussata (assembly GCA_963989385.1). Lineage (NCBI taxonomy): Eukaryota > Metazoa > Mollusca > Bivalvia > Lucinida > Lucinidae > Ctena > Ctena decussata. Next base: position 37,009,317 of record OZ022504.1, on the reverse strand, counting down.
GAGCTCTGCACAACTTTTCAGTCCACATCTTTCCAGTTCTGATGACACTTTCAACTGAACAACAAATAGTCGTTTTTGGGTAAGAACTATGTCACTGTGTCGCTAAATTTCTACTGACGTACATGCAGATTTAGTTTCGACATTTCCTAATTGAAATTTTGTTACAGAGCCCTTACCCAAAGTGTGAATATCTGTGGTTCCATCAAAGTGTCATTAAAATCGGGAAGATGTGGACTTAAAGTGACTCATAACTAAATATTTACATTCGTGGTGTAGTTACTGAAAAGCCCTATAGCAAACCATTGGAACGTAATGTAGTTTACATTCCAATAATTACATTGAGACACGCGACGTCAATGACGTAAAAATAAACAATGGCTCTCTACCAGCTGATTGGACGTCAGCAACGTCATGACGTCATGCATGCCGTTCTGCTGTTAGCAGAAAAACCTGCGTGTACATGTTTTATTGCTTCAATTTTAGGGCTTTTATAAGATTTTTCAAGAAAGAGTTGATTGAAACGAATGTAAATATAAGCAATGAACTTAATTTTTCTGATGTTTATCGAAGTGTAAACTACATTGGGTCACTAGCAAAGTTTACATGAACCCCTTCGGGGTTCATTCACTTTGCACGTGACCCAATGTAGTTTACACTTCGATAAACCTCAGAAAAATGAAATTCATTCCTTAAATAATTGTAAATATTACAAGATAAATAGTAAGCTTTTTACCTTAACTCTTTCGGCGCCAAATTTTTCAGACGACAAATTTTCGTCTGCTCAAAACATCAGACGACAGATTTGTAATTGGAAATTTTAACAATCTAAAGACATTTTTCATAAAATCAGGCTTTTTAAGTTCATATTTGAATGGCAAACAGTGTAGATCCTGATCAGACGGCTCTTTTAAGAGCCGGCTGATCTGGATATACGCTGTTTGCAAAGTCGCATTTTTGCGACTTTGGCGCCGAAAGAGTTAACATAAAGAAAGATTCCCTCATATTCATTCTGTCCGTGCAGCTTACCAAAACAAAAACGAAGTGATTACCCACCCTGAGCATGGGATTAATGTTTGTTGCATGGAAAAATACAGGCCTGGGACAAACCATCGTTTTTTTCCAGTTTGTCTAGCGTAATGGCTGCTAACATGTAGTTCTCCCTTAAGTTCAATTTAACTGTAAAAGGCATTCGGCCGAAATAGAGTGGATTTGGACATTGCTTTGTATTCTAAAATTGGTATAATGTGTTACTGATTGAGATAATTTCACACTTAATACAAATATAAAGCATCATCAGACAACATGCAGAGAGCAAGACCCATAACTCCACCTACAAATTTTATGGAATTGTGCCCCTTTGTAAATTATAGTATGGAAATAGTGTCCGCTCAATAACTCTAAACTACTCAATAACTCGGTAACCGATTGAGATAATTTCACATAACTTTGTACAAATATAAAGCATCATCAGACGCATTGCAGAAATTAAGACCCTTAACTCCACCTACATTTTTAATGGAATTATGCTCCTTTGTAAATTTAAGTATGGAAATCGTGTCCGCTCCATAACTCTAAAACTATATGATATCTTTTCATGAAACTTAGTACAAATATAGAGCATCATCAGAGGATGTGCAGAGAACACACCCTCTGATGATGGTCTATATCATCTCAATCAGTTACAGAGTTATTGAGCGGACTCAATTTGTGACAGACAGACGGACGGATGGACAGACAGACAGACAGACGGACAGAATACCAGGGCAAAATTAATATCTCTGCATGTCGTCTGATGATGTTTTATATTTGTACCAAGTTTCGTGCAATAATCTCAATCAGTTACAGAGTTATTGAATGGACACAATTTGTGACAGACAGACAGAAGGATGGACAGACAGACGGCAGAATACAAGGGCAAAATGTACATCTCTGCACATCGTCTGATGATATTTTATATTTGTACCAAGTTTCGTGAAATTATCTCAATCGGTTACCGAGTTACTGATCGGACACGATTTCCATACTATAATTTTCAAAGGTTCATAATTCCGTAAAAAATGTAGGTGGAGTTATGGGTCTTGCTCTCTGCACGTCGTCTGATGATGCTATATATTTGTACCAAGTTTCCTGAAATTATCTCAGTTTGTTACAGAGTTATTGAGCGGACACGATTTCTATACTATAATCTTCAAAGGGGCATAACTCCATAAAAATGTAGGTGGAGTTACGAGTCTTGCTCTCATCACGTCGTCTGATGATGCTTTGTATTTCTACCAAGTTTCGTGAAATTATCTCAATCGGTTACAGAGTTATTGAGCGGACACGATTTGTGACAGACAGACAGACAGACAGACAGACAGACAGACGGTAGGACGGATAGACAGACAGACGGACAGACGACCAGGGCAAAAACAATATGTCTCCGGGGGGAGACATAATTACTTAAACGGAAAAATAAGTAGGAGCTTTGCATATAATCCCATAGTACTTTAAGTCATTTTATCAATCTGTATGCTATATATAATCATTCTAGCTTAAAATGTTGCTGAGAAATATGTCATGAAATCTTTATTAAAGAGGGTTACAAAATCACGGACGGATATAAGTGTGGACAGACGTTAACTAGTACTGTATACCCCCATATTTTCTGAGTTAAATGTAATTGAATGAATATATTGCATAATTAACAAACTTAACCAGTGCTTGGCAAATAGTTTTGTTTTTGCATGCATTATTTTCGCTGGGTCCTGATAAAGTTGCTGGACACGACGAGGCTTAAACCGAATGTCCAAACTAATTCTGGGGGACTCGGCAAATGTTGCTACAATGTAACAAATATTTGTGATCAGTTGTTTTACATTTATTTCATTATATGATTTCGTTGAAAAACTCATCGAAAATGTCCCGCAAAATCATATGAATTTTTCGTTCATGTAAAGCGTTGTGTATCGTGACTTCATTCCGCGAAACACAGAGTTAAAGCTTACAAAAGTAAACAACAAACTGCTCTTTCCAGGAAGGTAACGCCATGTAAACAAATTATGATCCGCATTGTGAAAAAGCAAGTGTAGAAGAATGTTCAAGCAGCATAAGAATAGTTTTGTTTTGATCATGGTGTTTGGTCCATTCTATCAAGCGCATTGCTGTCTAGGCAAGAATCGCAAATCGCACTCGAAATTGTCTCATGAGAAAGAATTACATGTAACTTGCTCTGACGCCACAATTACGAGCATGAGTCAGAATAAAGTAAACCTAGTCACACTAATTACAAAATAAATTCTGAAGATCATCTGGAAGCAAAAGACAACGCAGAAAAAAACAAGAAAGAAGACTCGGTTCAATAATTATGTTCATGTGTACTGATGAAGTGTTGCAACACTGTCTAGGCTCCTAGCACCAACTTCTGCGGAACTCTATTTTCAAACCGACTCAGAATGAGTCCAATAATCCCAAAGAATCAGAAAATATATAATCTGGACTATGATGAAGAACATGGGGACATTTTACTGCCACCCCACGGCACTTATATACCCAGCGGCAGTAAGAGTCTAATTGATCGTAAAGGGACAGAAAATCCGAAAATTATTGTTTTTCTTTTTTTTTTTTTTTTTTTTTCTTTTTTTAATTTTTTAATTGCTTCAGACCTGATCTGAAATCTTTTGATTAAAATATCGAATATATTACGTATTATCTTACACAATTTTGATAAAATCTTTATTTCTCAATCCAAGAAATGAAAAACAGAGCCATACTTTTATCTTTTAGTACCCTTATCTGACTTGTCTACCAGACTATCATTCATTTCAAGGATTTATAACACCTTAAATATTTAGTGCATTAACAACACTTACCTACGATACATCTACCTCTAATGGTCTCTGTATTAACAACAGGTCTGCTGGGATGTTTTAATTTTCACACTGTCGTCTAAAATCACGGCTTATGGGCTCTGGTGTCGCTTTTTAAAGCTTTCCTCTTTTTCCGGTGTAATTTCCTACTATGATTCATTTCCCGGTATCCTGGTATTAGTCTTGAGTCAAGAAACCGTGTATGGGTACTGAAAAGTATTAAAGCTCTAGCTTGATTAATGGATTCACGGTCGTGCAGGGGCAACCGGCATACATGTAATTGAGCCGCGACATGACAAAACAGACAAAGTGCATGTGAGCCGTGTGAACTGGACAACCGTCAATCTGATCAGTGATTTCGCTGTGTGCTTACAAGGTAGCTAAGGGTCTAAGCTAGCTCCATGCGGACAGCTAAGACTCTGCTCAGACTGGGCGCATGCCCAGGCTGATTCCAGTCTTCGCTGAGCGAACATGCCAATTGTTGGATATTTCGTGTCGCGGCTCAATTATATCCCTTATTACATGTACAAAAGCCCACTCCCACCAGGACAACCCTAGCAGGAAATACGTTGTGCTGTGGCCGAAACTTGAGATATAACATGTTTACATAGATGTATACAATGGATCTTTGAAACAAACACGTATCAATACATGTAACTGAGAATGTATTCATTTATTTCGTCATTAGGTTTCATTTTATTCTCTTTAATGTTTATTTATTTAGGTTGGTTGGTTTTCTACGAATTTATTTTCTTAATTACCGTAATGTGATCAAAAGTGCATCTCTCTTAAATCATGTTAAAGGTAGGTTCCTGGACTAGCGATAACAATTATGTTCACAAAATAATTTCGTCTTTTTCTGAGTAGTATTGAATTTTCTTATTTTTCTGAATTTGTTGCGACTGAGAAAATTGTCAGATGATGAAGAAAATAGTCGTTTTCCCTTTTGGTTTATTTTCTTTCGTTGGAATTCCAGTTCTAAAAATAACTATGTTTATTATGTCCATAAGTGAGCAATTTCTGATGCCATTCTCCAAAGGTCAATTTTCTCTTGCCATTAGTTCTTCTAGAGGTCCTGGCATGGCGGATGGGTTAAAACTATCCCAAAATGCAATGCAGCATGACGTCAGCAGCGTTATCTATTTTTGGCGTGAACTAAAGATAGCGCTAACTGGTGTGCGAAGCAGAGTTAGGAAATCCCTTGCAAAACAACTTTACTAATATTTTTTTGATTTACACTTTGTAGTGAAACTCATTCATTCCCTTTTTATAAGTGCTTTCTAACAACTTGGATGAAAGATCATCAAAATTATGATGCATTCCAAAGTACAGGAACCTACCTTTAAGTAAGTTGGTGAAAGTTTTTTTTGCATGTATACATATCTTCAATACACGCAATTACCCTCTATATTAGATGCGACACGCAAAAATGGAAACATAAGTACGCCACTAATCAGTTAAAGTTTACATGGGCTACTTTTAATGTGTATATGTTGCACTCCCTTAATTTTATAAAGGTAGAGTGACATTTTCGATAACATTGCTGGGCTTAAGTAGGTGATAGTTTAAAAAATATTTCCGCTGACAACTAGTCTATCATGATCAAAATCTATGTTCCGAAAACATTTTTGTCAAACTGAACTCAACATTATTTTTTATTAAACTGTCTGCCCACAACTACATGTTTATTGTAAACAAAATTCAATTTCCATCTGCTATTTTTTGCCCCATAGTAAAAGTGATCGTAAAAGTAATCCAAATTCTTAACTCCTTTGTTTTCTTTCTTTATTCTTTTGTTTTTTTAGACTCATCCCAGCAGGCACATCACGTCATAATGACGTAATACTGACGCCGATGCGACGTCATTAAGTCGCATCGACGTCAGTACGACGTCATTATACAGATGGCGTCAACATGACGTCAGTATGACGTCACTTCAACGTCATGTGCCTGCTGAGATGGCTATGTTTCATAGGAATGATTTTCGTCGAAGTCTGATTGGTTCTTTTAAGCTTTCGGAAAGGAAATTCTTGGTTCACACTCGTTTTGGTTCCATGTTGCCCTTGCTAGACTATGCAGCGACGAGAGCGAATTAAGTTCTGAAAAGCTAGATCCTCAGAAGCAAGAAATTTAAAAAAAAGAATCGAAACTATCAGAATGCGGTCGGCTTGATTATGTCTTTTCATGACCAGTAATTGTGCAACATCGGTGACGTCCTCAAGCACTGTTGTTGTTGGGTTTTTTTTTTTTTTTTTTTTTTTTTCAGAGTGAATCTGTTATCTATACCTGAAACCATTAAAATGCAACTTTTTACTTGTCATATATTCAGATTAAAAGTAATGTCACAGGGTTGTAATATACATGTACTTCATGCAATTTGCCTTTCGTCCGGGAAGGTTTTAGCGACAATTTAGGTTAGGTCGATTTGTCTGAGAAAAAAGTGTGAGAAAAAAACTTAAAAGCAACAAATTTCAATTTCAAGTATTCAGGAAATTAAGATTCAGTCTAATTTCATTGAATAGATCTTTAGTATGATGCCTGAAATTGAAAAACAACGCAAAAACTAAAATTATACTGCGGGTGCGGTTTTAAAGATTTAGACATTAAACCAATTTTTCGTAAAATTTTCACACATTTTCAGAATCTTGTAAAATTTCATCTGAGGCTCGAATAACAGGCTTTTGATGAAAATACACATGAAATCTTGCCAAACACTTTACATTGGTATCAGTATTTGTCAAAAAATCGCTCCCTTTACGAGCACTTCCGGTTTGAAAGCGCAAACTTTCGGCTGCATTTGCGCTGGCGGTAGCCCTGGAATTCTAAAGAAAACAACATGCGCGCAGAGACTTTGGACCGTTATTGAAAACATCGAGAAATTTAGCCGTAACGAGCCAGTGTAAACGTTACATGGAAGCATTCATTAAACGTCAATTTTGCTTTAGCCTCAATAAAAGTCGGAGTTAAGTCTCTTTATATATGAGCCGCGACACGAGAAAACCAACAATGTGGTTGTGTGTCCAGCGCAGACTCAGATCAGCCTGGACATCCGCCCAGTTTGATCACATTCTTCGTTAAGTATCCAAAGAGTCGCTAAGGGTCTAAGCTACCTTCATGTGGACAGCGAAGACTCTGATCAGACTGGGCGGATGCCCAGGCTGATCTGGGTCTGCGCTGGGCGCACAACCACATTGTTGATTTTGTCGTGTCGCGGCTCATATACAGGTGCAGTCCTCATTAATTGGACCGTTGTCAGCAATCCGACAATACTGCTGTTAGAAACTAGTGTGGTAAATACCCTGATTTCATAGATAAAGAAGCGTTTCTGTTCTAAATCCCTACGTGGGCCAAAATCAGAAAGTTGCGCTTTTACTGCACTGCAAAAATAAACGGTAGATTTTACGGTAAAATAACTGGCAACCAGCTGCCAGTCCTTTTACCGTTAATTTTACGGGCGCCCGTAAAAATTGCAGGAATCATCAAGCAGAGTGGGACAGAAAAGAGCAGATGTCGTTTTGGTTAGATAGCCCTTCAGCAATACAAAGTTATTTTCGAGTGCGCCAAGTTAACATAAAACTTCCGTTTCGCGATTTCCAACAATGTCTTACAGGCAAAAGCCCGTAAAAATAACTGGAAAGGACTGGCAGCTGGTTTCCAGTTATCCTACCGTAAAATCTACAAATTTTTTTACAGTGTGGCTTCAAGTGTAGATGCACAGTGTTGCGGGCAAAGCTGAAAGAATTACCTTCCTCATTCTTCTTCCTGAGAGACTCTGTGTCTCTGTGAAACGATACATTTAGTGTTTTCTCACAACCATCTGGAAAATAACTCTGCACCAGATTTAAACAGGTGAGTAACCAGGGTTCGAGGTTATAAAACTTGAGAATAATCTCAAACTTAAAATAAAGCACACTGCTTGGCTGCTTCCGAGCAATCAGTGTGCTTTATTTTGAGTTTGAGAATGTTTGATTGATTGATATGAGATGCTTAACGTCCACGGTAAACAGCTATGGTCATGTCGGGACGGTCAGTTAACCTAACCACACTATTCCTGGGCAGTCTTAGACCTCCTTTAGAAGCGGTTAACCAGTACTAAGTGATACTTTCGCATAACTGACAACTGCCGTTCTTTCAGCGGAAGAAGAAACGAAAGTATGTGGCCAGACCGAGTTTCGAACCCAGGACTTCTGACTTATGAGTCAGGTGCCCTACCGATTGCGCTACGCGGCCCGGCGAGTTTGAGAATGTACTCAAATTTTATAACATCTGGGCTAGAATGAACTCAAGTTTTATAACCTCTGGGCCAGAAGCAGTCATGTTGTATGGTTACACTATGAGGCGAAGCAACTCTTCGACTTATATTTTGCCTCCCTGCCTCCCTTCTTAATAGAACTTAAGGTGAGGTGGGAGTAATTCAGCGCCGGCGTGCGGCAGTTTCCGTCACTACGTTACGTAATGACGTCGAACGTTCCATTTGATAAAAACAAGATGGCGTCAATGTTAGCTGCGTCTGTGATCACTTCATGGTCTGCTCACAAAATGCAAGGAGGCTGAGCGCTGGGCGAAATTTAAAGGAAGTAGAAAGTGCCGTAGAGGAGAAACTGAAAAAAATAGTTAGTTTTCCGTGCGGAAGACTACTTGTGGGATATTTGACAGTTTCTTAACAGTTTATGAGACGGAGTTCGCAGCTTTTGAGTTAGAAAGTGCCGTAGAGAAGAAACTGAAAAAATATATCCAGTTTTCCGTGGGGAGAAAGCTGTTCTCTGACAGTTCCTCATCAGTTTGTTAGATGGAGTGCGCAGCTATTGAGTTGCAATAACAAAGCCTCGTGAAATTGAATCCAGAATCGTACAATGAATAGTCAGATCACTGTCTACACTTCCACCACGTACTTAGCAGTTAACATGGTAGCAGCCATAGACAGTCGTTATCATACCACCCACACTTTAAATACTAATCAGCAAAAGCTATGCCAAATTTCAGTTATATCAAACAATCTTAGACTGTCCCGAGCATTTGAACACCGCCAGGCAGCCTTATCAACGTCGACGCAATGTTGTCAGAATCTTTAATCGACGTTGATGCGATAATTCAACATCTGTTCTGTCAATAAGCTAAAAACAATGTGGCGTTTCTTTTTCCTTGCCTTTTTTCTCTTTTCTGTTTTTCATTTCTTATTTCTGTTTCAAGTGTATATCAAAGTATCTCCTGGACGCTGAAGTGAATCAAAGCTGCCTATCATTTTTACAGAGAGAGAGAGAGAGAGAGAGAGAGAGAGAGAGAACGAAGTCCAGTCGTTGGACCGCTAGGTTACCGTGCAGAATATTATAGGCCCTTTCTTGGGTCAGGTCAGGAACTGGAAATCTTGACTCGCTTACACTGTACAAAAGCCAAGTGGACACGGGAATTGTTCAAAAGTCATAACACGTGGAAGGCCGCCCCAACTCGGGTGCCCGTCAACTGTCTCGGGTGCCCGTCAACTGTATGGGAGGGCATAATGGCAATGCTTTCGATTTTTTAAAAAAATTAAAAATACTTAGTTAAGACGGATTATTCAGAGATTTAGAGAAACGTATTACATCTGCCTTCATCCTGTACTTTCCAGACAATGACAATCATGAGTGATGAAAGTTCCAGACAAATTTTGCGTGTAGACTACAAAAAGCGATAGTTGATATGTGGCGCGAAAAGTTAAGTAACGTTAACGTCACCATGCGCAACGTCAACATTTCAGTCTAAAGAGACGGCAGGCCGGGCATTTAATGCATTTTAACTCGAAAGTTAAGTCGGCGACCTACTATTTTTATTGCTTTAATCTGAACTTCTATCATTGGGTCATTCTGTGTTAGTTTTTGAAGAAAAAAATGTGTTTTATTTTCTCAGAATGAATGTTTTTATCCAAGAGGTACGAGCAAAAAAGTGCATTTTTCATAGAACGCCATTATAACGTCGGGTCGAAAAAGTGGAAAATTTGACGTTTTCGAGCTCAGATATCTTAAAAACGACATCGGCGACCCCCCTTTTTTATTACATTTTCTGAAAGAGGGACTGAAAATGTACAATATAAGGAAGTATGAATAAAATCATGTGTTTTGTCAATTACTCCCACCTCACCTTAACTCTTGAAGGAAAGAATTTGCTGTCATAGGAGCAAATTCTTTTGGGTTTTTTTATGAGTAGATCCAAGTTTTGAAAGGTTTCCTTGACCAAGGAAGCAAACAAGAAGTCACAGAAATAGCCTCCCATCTTAGAAATAGCTGCAAAACATGGAGATGTAAACACACACCAATTCACCAAGATAGGAAAATTGTTTCAAACTAACAGCAAAGAGCACGTAACTCTATGAAATATAAACTAGGCTAGATTGTGGTGATTATTCTCCCTCAAATAAAAAAAAAATCATTTAGTGCGCAACAAGACAAAATGTGTCGTCCGCGAACATAGTACACAGCAGACAGCGCGTCCAATCAAATCAGTCCAAGGCAGTGTGGGGTCTTGCATTGTCATTCTGGAAGCAAGACGTCGTCAAAAGAACCATAGAACACTTTGTATTCAGATTGCCTTTTGATTACATTCATCACCCGATCTCCCACCCTGACCATCAAACTGCTCCCGCCAAAGGAATTTCCTTTCCACCATGCTGTGAGAGACCGCAATATTCACAGAACGCATTTTTCACACGTGTAGGATGAATACGATCGTATTTGTCACATTTTGCCAGTGTGACAAATATGTTCGGATTTTGTAGCGATTTTTAATATAAACGCATTTTTCACACATACGGTCAGGGAAGCTTGATAATGAATGATTTGTTGTCCCTTTCCAACTACAATATGAGCTTGAGCCCCAAGTGCGCTAGACTGCGGCTTTTGGAGAGTTTGCAGGAAAGGCAGTCTCCGTTGTCCGTCTACCTTCGCCTGAAGTCGTCTGCTACTACATCTCTTAAAAGCGTCTGGGTCAATCTCAATCAAATTGCATATAAAGCATTTACAACAACACGCCAGTTGCTTGAGATTTTGGTTGTTATCGCAAGTGAAATACCCCGTAGACTTATAACTGAGAGATGCTTCTGACCAGCCTAGCTTCTTGAATCTTGCAGATAACTAAGACAGACATTAAATCTCAAACAAATATTGACAACTGTTCATATCCGACCGATAATGTCGAAATTATGTGTCCTAAATATTTTTGTGTTTCCCCTTTTCTTTGACTTTCACATACCCTCCCACTCCCTTACATATACGTTGACTTTAAATGTACATGTAGTATCAACCTCACCCCTTCAGCTGTTATCAAATAGCAGACAAATCCACCCATCAAACAACCATGTTTAACTTGCCAGGAAGCGGAAAATATATGTCTTATGTTCCCCCCACCAAAGGTGAGGAGGCGGGGGGGGGGGGGGGGGGGGGGGGGGGAGAGAGGAGAAAATATTTGTTTTAAGTGCGGATCCCGTTTGTGTCGGCGTCCGTGTCGGAGTTTGCGTTTGCGTCAGCGTGACGAAATCGTGTACCCACGATATCTCCTGAACCAATCGATGGAATTTCACAAAACTTGCATGGATATGTCATTGAGACATGCCTAAGAGCTGATTACGTTTCGGTGATCCTGACCTCATTTTCAAGGTCACAGGAGGACTTAAATAGTAGAAATTTCAGTAAAAATGAGATATCTCATGAGCCATTTGTTTGTTTGCTGCCAAACTTGCATAGATATACCTGTGGGACATACCAAGAGTTTACTATGTTTTGGTGACCTTGACCCCATTATCAAAGTCAAAAGCCAACTTACAAATGTTTTTCCCTAAAACTGAGATATTTCTGGAGCTAAAGGGTGGATATTTCTTAGACTTGCATGGATATGTCTTTGTGACAGCTTTAAGACATGTTTAGCTCTTGGTAGTCTTGACCTCATTTTCAAGGTCATGGGGTTGGGTGTAGGATATCTTTCGAACCGGTGGATGGATTCTCTAAAAACTTGCGAGGATATATCACTTGGACAAGCTCCAGCCACGATTAGATTTAGGTGATCTTAATCTCATTTTCCAAGGCACAGGAGGACTTGAGCAAATGTTATATTCACTGAAAATTGCATATCTCTTGTACCATTGGCTTGATTCCCACCAAACTTGGATAAATTGGTGTGGGGACATCAGGATTTTTCTTTCTTCAAAAAAAAAAGAAAAAAAGCAAAAACATTTCTTGTTAGCATTTGGTGGCATATCATTATAGAGAACAAATCGAAAAATAAATGGGAAGTGGGGAGAGGGCGGGGTGGTGGTGGAGAGAAAATGTCTTTACAATACAACCACCGTATCATCCTAAATGTTGGGACTTTTAGAGTGACACAGTGGTTATATTCAGGACATGTTCCTTCTCTAACCCCCTCTCCCCATTTTCGGGGAAATGCCTATATTTGACTCTTTGCTCAGCCTATCGTCCTCAATTTGTATCTAACTTTCCTGAATTAAAATCTAAAAAAGTTCCTTCAAGAGCAGAGAATACATACAGAAGTAGTAACATGGGCCAGACTACGTAGTTTCGGCTAATAAAGCCTCATCAGTGACCCTGACAATATCTGGTGACGAAACCAGAACAAAAAGCATACTGTAATTTCTTAATTTTAATTGGGCAGTCGATTCAAAGACTGATTAGTTTCAAAAGGATCCAAATAATATAAAAGACGATGATCTAGAATAATAGTCTTCATCGATCTCAAATTTAAGATTTCTCAGAATCTATCCTCCGATCTCAAAGGATGTAATTAAAATATAATCTGCACTATGGATGAAACATGTTCATTATACCTGTCCAAATTCGAAGATGGAAGCCCATTACGATTTTATGATAAATACATTATTCCTTTTGTTGGTATCATGTTCGATCTTTCAGAGGCGTTTTGCAACGCAAAAGCAGACTAAAATGCAAAGGTAAAGGTTTTTTTTAGCCTTGCGACCATGAGGCAGTTGGTTGTAGAACCCAACGTGTCTAGGGCACATCATAGGAAAGACGGATTCCATCCCTCTCCTTTCGCTGCCTTTCACCTGCCCTAAGTCGAAAAATGTATCCAATTTGCTGTTTGGGCTGACAGTTTCTCATCCGTTGGCCCGGCTGGCGATTCGAACCTGCGACCTTCTGTGCGGAAGAGCAAAGCAGATTTCTAGTCTTCGTGTTTTGTGGACTGCACCGTATTTTCGTCAAATATAACTTTCATAATTTCAGGGTTTTAAAAATGTCAAAAAGTGAAAAATGCGGTTTTCTGATATTTTGTCATATTTTAGGGGTGTTGCATGCAATGGGAAAATTACGTTTTCATGGTACATATCAAACGCAAATTTCACAGATATGTGAAAAATGCGTTCGAATTATATGAAAAATGCGACCGGATTTGTCACACGTGTGAAAAATGCGTTCTGTGAATATTGCGGTCTCACAATGCTGCAATCCACACATCTGCCCAGTCTGACCAGAGTCTTCGCTGTACGCTTCTAAGGGTAGCTCCATGCCGACAGCAAAGACTCTTGTCAGACTGGGCGGATGCCCATGCTGATCTGAGTATTCGCTTGGCGCAAATGCCACTTTGTTGGTTTTGTTGTGTCGCAGCTCAAATGTTCTAGTGATGATGATGATACAGCAATAAACAATACGTCAACTTTCTTAGTTTTGCAAAGGTATTTCAATGCGAAAACCCAGGACTCTGAGCTGTCGATCAGGGCTTCGTTTATGGTTACATATAATATAAGGTGTACTGTCTTATTAATCGCTGTGTGGATAATCCCATGGATAATCCTGTGAGGCTAATCACTCTGATATTATAATCATATATTCATTGAACGAAGTACGATGATAACAAAACTGAAAGATAAATAATCTGATTAAACTCTAAACACCTTATTTGAACACCTCAACTGTTCTAATGATATGCTCTTTCGTCTTCAGATTCTAAAATCTTGATATAAACTGCCAGAATAATTTTTGTAGAACTGCTACCAAACGGTGTTCTGTTTTGCCGAATCCATAAGACTTTCCTAATGTGTAGGACAATTAGGATGGCTCATGACATGAAAGTGATGGGGCACACGACATGACTAAGCAGCTCGTTATAATATTTATCAACCAAGCAGGCACATGATGTCGAAACGACGTCCTACTGACGTCGATGCGACGGACAGACGTTGCATTGACAACAGTAAGACGTCATTTTGACTTCATGTGTCCGCTGAATTACATTATTCAATTCTGAAGCCGCGACACGACAAAAAATCAACAAAGTGGCATGTGCACCCATCGAAGTCTCAGATCAGCCTGGGCATCCTCCAAGTCTGATCAAAGATTTCGCTGTCCGCATGCAGCTAGCTTAGTCCCTTATGTATATTTTAAGCGCAAACAGACTGGGCGGATGTCCAGGCTGATCTGAGTATTCGCCAGGGGCGCATGCCACTTAGATGGTTTAGTCGTGTGGCGGCTCAATTATCTGATTTTCGAGACACGAATATAGGGTCCTGAAAGGGTGAACAAAGTGCTAATATACGGACTCATACCAATCTGTTCATTTCTGCGGTCCCGCCAAGGCTGAATCAGGTTCTTTAATCACGTGATACGTAGACCAGGGGGAGGGGAGAAGTGCACATGGCATCAAAATCACGTCGGACTGAAGTCGATACGACGTCAATTTGACGTCACGTGCCTTCTTGGAGGTTGTTTTTGGTGTTTTGCATACTTATTCATTTCATAGCCTTTTTTATTGTTGTTATTGTTGTACTGATGAATTTATTTTATCATCGTCCGTATCGCTGTTGGTTTAATTTCAAATTAAGTGGCTTAATCTGATATAAAGTGTTGCATTTGCGGAATATTTTGAGATAAAGTGTATATACATGTAATCATAAGCCATTATTTACCCTATTGGGCCCCTTATGAATCATATTCACAGTATCATCACCATCGGACTTTAAAACTGGAATTATCATATGCGTTCTTTATTTTCCTGCATATAATTTATTTTTGCGTAAAAGAGATATAATTTATGTGACATAAACACTGAAGATTAGAGGTAAGAATAAGCCTCCAACTACAACGTCAAATTAAACTTGAACCAACGTTGATTCAACGTTGCTACGTTGAATCAAAGTTGATCCAATGTTTATTTGACGTTGTGTGAATGTTGGGAAGTCTTATCGTAATTATGATAGATACTGGGAAATCTTAACAAGAATGAGTTGAGGGGGTGGGGGGGATTTTAAGGTGCATGGGGTCAGGGGAAGCAACTCTGCTATTTTCATTTCTGTAATGGGGGTGATGGTGGGGGTAAACTCTTCGCTATCCAGGGTCAAATTCTTTTGTGTAAGAATGCGCCCAAGTTTGAAAGGACTTTTTGTCCAGGAGAGTAAACATTGGGTCGCAAAATTGTTTCCCTTTGGGAAATTGTCGCGAAAGCATGGCGGTGCACCTGTACCCATAAACCTTACCTTATTATTGTTATTATTCTAAAACTTCAAGCAGCGAAACAGTGTAGTCCCTGTCCAGACTACTCATTATGAGAGTCTGATAATGGTCTGCACTGTTTGCGCTGCTACTTCTGTCCAAATGTTCAGGGAGACTCAGGTACTACATAGTACTTTAAAACGCTATCGACTGCGTTTTAAACATACATTGATCACGATTAATTTATTTAAGTCTCCATATTCCTATCTGAGGTAAAACGCCTAAACGCAAATCATTGTAAAAAGCGGTTCAACCTTCACGTTTGGTAATAAAATGTGGGTTGGTGCGCTCATATTGAGTCATATAACTGGCAAAAAGCAGAGAAAAAAGATTTTTGAAAAATAACAAATCGCTCCACAAACTATGATTTCCTGTTCTGGTTTCCCGTCTCGCAATGCTATATAAACATAGGCGAAATAGTGATTGGGACTCCACGCCTGTACGCTGTATTTTTACCATTTTATGAAATCAAAAGGAGGTCATTCTAGTTGCCAACTTAAATGACTAAAATAAGTTTTCAAGCCCTTTTTATGTTAAACTCAAGGAGGTTTTATTTTTTTAAAGCTTGCTAATCACGGTTATTTACAATGACGAAACTATAGTGAGAAGCTTGCAGTGATATACCTCGTGATAAAATTTTTCGTGCTGACAGAGAATGGGGCCTTTAATACCTGGTATGGTAAGAGCCATTTTGACACCCATTCAAGTTCGCTAAGAACTGTATGTGGTTTATGTGGCTTTCCATCTGACAATTAGGCACATTAAAATAATACGTTTTTATTTCACTTGCGCTTTCAAAATAACATGATTTCTTACATATGACTGTCCTATTTCAGTAATTTCAAAGAAAACGGCAGGAAAAGAGCCCTTCCTTTAAATGAATACAAAAACAATAAATATCGTTAAAAAATTAGATACTGACGAGTCATGAAGCCTAGAAAAGACAAGATATTTCATCATTTATCCCTTAAGGCAACGTCCCATCAACATCACAGGCTGAGCAGTTACAGATGGGGTACAAAAGACTTTTATTTACTAATTTGAAATTAATTGTAGATCTAAAAGCACTAAGTAAGGAGTTCCACAGCACAACTGCAGCATAGTGAAGTGAGTTCCTACCGTGCCTCGATGATTTGTTGCCGGGCCGCGTAGCGCAGTCGATAGCGCGTTTGACTCAAGAGCCAGGAGTTCCAGGTTCGATACCCGGTCCGGCCACTTACTTTCTTCTCCTTCCGCTGATTCAAGAAGGGCAGTTGTCAGTTACTGGCGAAAGTATGTGCACTTAGTACTGGTTAACCGCTGCCCAGGAATAGTGTGGTTAGTTAACAGACCGTCCCGACATAACCATAGCTGTTTACCGTGGAGTAAAGCAACAAAACAACAACAACCACATTGACGGTTTTACTTGAAGAACTAGCAATATATAACAATATTTAAATTTTCATGAAATTATACTTGACCTTGTGTAGTAGGCGATGGTGGTCCAGCCAGCAGCCCTTCTTCGGATTTTTGTCAATCTGAAGTGCTTAAAGACAGGACTTCTCTACCGGGGGTCTGGTTCGCAGCAATAGCATAAGTTACCAGTATAGGTAAAGGTGTGAAAATGTATTCATCCAATCAGTGGACCAGAATTACCAGTTTTGATATCATTGATTTCATTGGCTGAAAGGAGGTGTTGACACTGTAATCAAGAGACAGAATGACACTGTGTTCAGTTCAGTTCAGTTCAATTCTCCTAACAACCATTCCCAAGTGGCTCAGCGGTACGTAACCATAGTTGCATGAGCTTTTTTCCGTGTGTCCGTCCAAGAATGACACTGCGGCAGTTAATCCTCCTTACATAGTACCACTCCTGTCTTTAATTAAGGTACCATATGGACAGTGAGCCAAATCAAGGTATCTCGCGCGTCTTATTATTGTGACTGCTTTGCAGTTTGTTTGTTTTTAATTTAATATTTACCGAAAATTATATTTCAATTTGATATACACATATTTCTGCTTTCTTTTTCATATAATTTGTGTTGACAATGTCAAGAGTCAAAGCTAACACGACGACAATGCTATTTGAATTGATTATATCAAACCGTACCGGTACTGTCCTGTTTAATTTTCGATAAATAAAAAGTGTAATTGTTCATGGAGAAGTCTTCGACGAATAACAATATATTGATACCGGTACATGTAATAGGTTTTTGTTGCTATGCAAATGATTGCGTTATCAGAACTACATGTATCTATCACAACTACATGTATCTGGATGTGCATAAAGCAAGCAGCCGTATCCGTTGGTCTGTCTTTACTCTAAGAATAGGAGTTGTATACCTGGTTATATGGCGGGAAAGTGGGAAATGGCAAACAAACACAGATCAGATGGTTCTGAGTATTTAAAACCAAAAAGTATCGGATAGATAAACCCGTTGCCTATACTGGCTCAGCAATGGCGTAGGCTGAAAACAGAGCATACAGATGGACTTCTTGCTCATTTTGCTCCTTTATAACGAAGCGGTACAAGATTCGGATGATTAAGGATGACTTGACGGTGTAACGACCCTTTCAACAGTATTTCAGTCATATCGAACTGATAGAAAGGTAATATTGAAAGTCTGAGTGCGGTGGAGCTCCGTTAACGATTGAAAAGAAATTTGCCTCCCGCGCGACTCCAACCTGTGGCATAAGCTTAGCAACCCAACGTTCAATTGACTGAGCTACCGTCCAGTGGGCACAAATCATTTAAACGACCTTTAATCAATTTTTATTCAACGTCATGACGTTTAATTAACGTTGATTTAATGTTGTTTCAACACTGTATGCCTGCTGGGCGGGGCCCCTACATGTACAATGCCAAAGAGTATACATGCATCGGCCAACATATGCTTGTACACATTAAAGACTCACCGTGTTTGGGTCAAGTGTTATCATCCTGATATAAACATTGAGATAAAAATAAGTGAGAGATTTATAAGTAGATAAAAGGTTTCCCCATAGCCTAATAGCCGTAGGGGCAGTGGGGGTTAGAGACCCACTGTATATTGGGCACAGCTGATGAAAGGCGGAGCCCATCCCTCTCTTTTCGCTGCCTTATCCTTCCCTGATTCGAAAAAGGTACCCATTTACTGCTGGGTTGACAGAGAGAGTTTTCCAGTCATCGTATGGCGATAGTGAGCCGCGAACTCACGACCTTACGGTGACTTTCTGCACAATAGCCGAGCCACTCTAACCACTCGACTACCGCGCCCCTCATATAAGTAGATAGACGCACATAATTACATAATAACCGTAACATTGGTGATTGTTAGGAGATATTTCTGCCGTTGTGGCTTCTTGAACATATTTCTCTAATTTTCGGCAGTGCTAGTTTTAACAAGATCAATTGATTGATTGATTGATTTAGTGCTTAACGTCCACAGTAAACAACTAAGGTCATGTCGGGACGGTCAGTTAACCTAACCACACTGTTCCTGGGCAGGATTAGACCTCCTAAGCGGTTAACCAGTACTAAGTGCACATACGTTCGCCAGTAACTGACAACTGCCCTTCTTGAATCAGCGGAAGGAGAAACGAAAGTATGTGGCCAGACCAGGTTTCGAACCCACGACCTCTGACTTATGAGTCAGGTGCCCTACCGATTGTGCTGCGCGGCCCGGCATTAACAAGATCAAACAAGTATACAAACAATGCTTGACCGTAATTCTAGAAACTGCGGGACGGCCTAGACTGGCTGACAGGCCGAAATGCAACCCATTTTCGACTTGTTACCGCATCTATTGCACCTTGTTTGAAAGTGAAGAACGCAATTTGATTCTATGTCGTTTTGACGCTCGGAACGAAGAAGCGAGGTAACTTTTGTGACCAAACTCCCGTGACTGTTATCAGTCATACGAACTTCCACAGATGTAAACAAAAAATTGAACTCAGAATAGGGTTCAAATTCTTCACAATATTAGAAGTTTTACACCATCCCCCACAGTGATCCCCCAACCTCACATTACATCTCCCTGATAATATCTGACAGCTCTGCAGCCAGTGTTTATATAACGTTCATGTTTCACCCGCGACCTGCTGCAGATCTAATCACTTGACCATGCACCTTTCTCATGTAAAAGTACAGTAAAGCAAATTTATTGCTAAAATTTATATACTGTAAATTTCCATTAACACGTTTTTTTTTTATTTCAAAATTACAGAAGTAACCTTTAAAGCCAAGTGGAATCTTTTTCTGCGTTTGGACCAGTCCCATTTCTATGATTCTGATCTGTGAAACTGTAAATTTAATGTAAATAGTGTAGGCCCTGATCAGACGCTACCTTCTGTAACACCTATCTGGATCGACGCTTTTTTTCATAGCACCTGTATACGCATTACAATATGAAACAGATTGCAACATAGAGTCTGAATACTGTCTACATGGTTGAGTTATATCATCAGTTGTGTGTCTGCTGTAAATCATGGATAAAACCAGTCACCACAGCATTTGTTTACATTCTCAAATTTGAGAAAAATCTCGGGAAGTTCCTATTACTGTTATAGCTTTGAGACTGGGTGGGACGATAAAATAAGGATTAACAACCTTTAGTGACATATATGGACAGACTCGGTGCCAGGAGCTGCAGCCATGGATTCGTTCCGCTTCGTTACGTGAATTGAAGCAACACCAGTACTTAAATTCTGTCTCTTGCTCTCATAGTGGCACCAGTCAGCATGTCAAGTCGGCCAATAAATTATTTTATTATATGACCAACATGTAACACACAATTTCATTGGCTAATTTGACGTCACGTGCCGGTCAATATTTAAGAATTGAAATTTGATTTTTCAGCGTTCATCGTGTGATGAAGCCAGTGGGCGGAGCTAAAATTCCATGAAGCGAGAAGCGCTTCTTGTTGAATTTTAGCGATGACCACTGGCTTCTTCACGCGATGAACGCTGAAAAATCAAATGTTTATTCTTATATTTACACTTTATTTGTGAACCTCTCTGTTCCGTTTCCGCGTTAATTTAGTGTAGAATAGGCCAAATATGGATCGAAGAAAGGTGAGTAACGACGTGTTCGGCCATAACGTTAAACAGCCGTCGCCCTGACGTGGCGTCTGTCGAACGCTACAAGAACCAATCAAGACGTTTGTTTACATAAGACGTCGCTTGACAACAACGCCACATGATCAATTGGCCTTCATCGGTGTATGAAGCCAGTTGCTCTAAAGGGTTCATCTATGGGAAGTTAGTGGCAAGTGTAAATATTTTGCGATATTCACCGGCCAGTCAGTGAATATTACTTTTACGCTGACGTCATTGTATTTTCGTGACGTAACGCCTGATGTACCTTAATGTAAATGGCGTAACGTCACGAGATAATACCATGTACTTGGTATACTATCGTAAGTATCGAAGGAAAATGTGTTTAGAATTATCATATAATAAAACAATTGTTGACCTTTCTTTCGGTGAATATGCAGTTTTATTAACCTGCAAACATACCATATTGACATCCAATGCGCGTCGGTCAATATGTTGTTTGCAGGTCAATAAAACTGCATATTCACCTCAAAAAAGGTCAATAATTGTATAATATTTAGTAAGTCTTGACAACTGATTGATTGAATAAAGGACAACGTGCATATAGGCCAATTTTTGGCCCTTATATTTCTGTACATCTGTAAATGTATCTGATAATAGTAGCAAAATACAGTTTTTGTTTTCAAAACTGTCAGTGGTACATTAAGAAGTCATTTCTACATTAATATAATTTCAGGTATTTTCACCATGAGCAAGAACATCTCCATGAGGAGGCTGATCCTTGTAACGGCTCTGTGCTTGTTCTTCCCGTGTTCCTTGGCTGGAATCGAAGACTGTAGCACGAGTGATTCCATCATCTTTAACTGCAGTGGCGCTGGCCTTACCTCCATTCCTTCAGATGAAGACGTTCCAAAGCATTTCCAAACATTAGATCTGTCGAACAACTACATAACTAATATTTCACGTCTTTACTTTCCATCTGTCAGTGTTATAACTCTTTTGTTATCAAATAACCAAATTAATTACATCCAAACAGAGGCTTTTAAACAAACGACAAACCTGGTGACTCTTGATTTATCTGGAAACAAACTGGAAGGACATAGTATAGTGGAACGAAAGTTTGATGAACTTAACAGATTAAAGAACCTCAAAATGGAAAGAAATCCTTTGCGTTTCATTTTGAAAGGTGCATTTAGTTTTACAGAGTTGCCGGTTCTTCGGCATATGGACTTGTCCCATTGTGAAATAAGGGAAATCTATGAAGACGCCTTTGCCCTTACAGATCTTGTATCGCTTGATCTGAGCTGGAACAAGCTGGAAACAATAAATCCAGACTCATACCACATGCTACATGAATTAGAAACACTCGATTTAAGTCACAATAGGCTCACGGTTTTGGACCAAATACCATCTTTGTTCAAAATTAGCGTCTTAAATCTAGACAATAATGAGATAAACAATGTTTCTATTAAAGATGAAGTTTGGGTCCTTGCCGACTCACTGGAATATCTTTACCTACGCAATAATGACATCATGAGGTTTACAGCTGACAGCATCCCTTGGGATCTGGACACTATAAAAGGAATATATCTTGATAATAATCCTATTCATTGTGACTGCATGATGAAATGGGCTGTCAAGGATGAAGATCTTCAGGGAACGAATTTCACAATACCGTAAGTTTAAGAAGGTTGGGTAAATTTTTAAAGAAAGCAATTATACCATTTTGGAACTCTTTTTAAATAGGGGTCACCTCTTTGAGTAAAGAAATTGCTCCCTAAGCAGCAGGAGCCCTGGTAGCTGAGGCGGCTAAGCGCTGGCCTGCTGAGCTAGCGGTCCGGGTTCGTAGCTCGCTAGCCGTAAATGGGATTCCATTGCACACAGTCTTTTATTATCAGTCTCCCATCATATGCGCAGCTTCCAGCGTGGTTTATATATCCATGGGAGAGACTGCTCTTTGATATTGTTAAACAAATAAGTTTGATGTATGGATATTGTCATATTCATGTAGTAAGTTTCAATTCATATTTTAAACTTTGTGTATATACGTTTTAGATTCATATATAAGCTATTTTGTGTTTACTTAATAAATGTAAATTATGATGAAATTTTGACGTATAGTAGCGATGTTTAAAGAATCCTTAATAATAACGGACAGAGCGTTTTTA
This sequence comes from Ctena decussata, assembly GCA_963989385.1. NCBI lineage: Eukaryota > Metazoa > Mollusca > Bivalvia > Lucinida > Lucinidae > Ctena > Ctena decussata. The sequence continues at coordinate 36,986,805 of OZ022504.1, read as the reverse complement.
ATATCTCTTTAAAAGTCTCTATGTATGCTCATCTAGGAGAATTTTACTTTCAGTACTTCTACATTATTCCGAATATGTATTCCAATAAATAACAAATAAAATGGCTATAGATATAAACATATTGGACAAATACAAATGAATATATTTGAAATGCATAAAAATATGGAAAGAATGAAAACTGAATTTGCGGAACAGCACAATTTATTCTACGTGTAATGACCGACTGAAACTTATTTCTCTTTTCAGTTGTGAATTCCCATCCAAACACCAGGGCAAGAATTTGATTACTATTCCACCAGACGAGCTAACCTGTGGAACACCGCCGTATAAAATCTTCCTTCTCATAGGTCTTTCCTTTGTTGTTGTATTGTGTTTTATGATATTAATATACTTCATTGTGAAAAGAAGGAAAAACAAGAAGTTCCCCAAAAAACAAACGAAGACAGTTAGAGGAACAAATTATACTGCTGTATATACCAAAGATGAGGATGATATACGGGTTCATATCTCAGATGAGAAAAGTTTATTAAGTGACAAAGGGACAGAATTTGATGTCTGATACTTTAAGGTGTCGGTATACCTCCATTTATTTCTGCCCTTTCTGACAAAAAGTGGACACCGTGACAACGAGAGGTAAAAAATGAAAACGACAGAGTTGCTCTTCTTGAGTGTGCATATTCAATATCAACTTAAAAGTCGATATTTATATTGATATGGATGATGCTTTTACTTAAAACAAAACTAAATGGCAACGTGATCCACGACGTTCTAAGAGCATATGATAGAATAGAATGTTTCTTCAATATAACGTGAATCATCTGAATTTTTTGTTGGTTTTGAAATATCCTTTTTAGAAAATATAGCCCACTTTTTCCTGCCATTTTTACAAAAGGAAACAACATATGTAACTTCCTGTTTGCTTTTCGGAATGAAAAAAACCCTTACGAAAAAGAACCTACTGTTTTAGGAACGTATTTGCTCTACAGGGGAAAAAGTGGGAGGCAAAAATGGAATGACAGAGTTGCTTTCCTTGATTGTGCATATTTAATGACACCTTAAAAGTCGCTATGATATGGATGTTGCTTTTACTTAAAACAAAAATGAATGGCAAAGTGGTCCACGACCTGCTAAGAGCATAGTATAGAATGTTACTCCAATATAACGTCAATCTTCTGACAGGAAATTCCATTTTTAGAAATATATAGCTCTGTCAAATTTTCATATTTGATGCAATACAGCTTATGAACTTAATTTTCACACATTGACTAAATATGTTAGTGCGTACCGAGTACTAAACATATTAATATTATGCTATGATTTCATTTATTGCCTTTACTGGTGGATATAGCAGTTCAATATTTCATCCTAATTTCTTAATATTTTGAGAAGTTGTTTTGACACAATCTGCCTCCACAGCATAGTTTAATTAAACTGAAAGGATCAGGATCTAATACAATCAGATCCAACATTTCATGATTATATTGGATTACGTTTGCACCTTTTGCATTAATGCTATATTGTTTCATAGTTTATACACAGAACAATTAAGGTCGTAGGTGCAACTATGCAGGTACATATTGAAATTTTGACAAATTGGCAAAGTTTCAGAATGTGTCTGCGTGCTAAGACGAATGCTAGATTAGAGTATATTAGACTCTGCTGAAAGTGATGGGAACGTAATCTATCTTGTATTCAAATGAGCAGATACATATCAAAATGCATTTCGGTATGTTTCTGTGTTTTTGGGAAGAACATGATGTGAGTACATACACATGTACCACAAATAAAATGTGGTGTTTTAGGGTTTAATTATGTTTACTGAAATATTTAATCGAGAACGCAAAATACATGAAGACACACTGAAACTTTGTCAATGCTGCAGATGTTCAACACGCAGTTGTGCATTTGGGGATTCACGAAGAAGATGATGATGTTAGCATATATATTTCAAATGACATATTAAGTATGAAGGGAACAAAATTCGATGTACGACGTTTTGATGTGATTGTTTTATATACTTTAACTGACAAATTGATATTTTGAATGAATGTATGCACAAGCATATTGAAAAGTTTTCAGCTCGACAGAATTGCAACTGTGTATTTGCGAAGAGCATGATGGTGTTGGTATATTGCAAATGAGAAGCGTTTATTCAGGGTCTGGGGAACAGATTTTTTGAATGATGCTTGAGTGATGTTTTTATACATATTACTGAACTATTTAAATTTTGTCTGTAAGTACGCAGATGCATATCAGAATGTCGTAATCTTCACATATTTCTATGCACAGCTGTGAATTGGTGAGCAGGCTGGTGAGGCTAGTATACCTGTATATACTCTTTATTATGTGACAAGAGAACATAATTCAAATGACGTGTGGTACTTTAATGTGATTGCTTTATATACATGTACATCTACTGAAATATAAGCCAACATGTAAGCACAAACGCACTTGCATATTGAAATTTTATCAGCTTGACAAAATTTCAATATGCAGGTCTTAAAATCTGTGAAAATGATTGTATCAGGCCATCTTCTCAGATGTCTTAAGGCCAATTTTATGTGTGGTGCTTTCAGGGAATTTTGTTTACATGATAAACTGATACACCAGGGACGTTTGGGTGAAGCTTCTGATAGCAAAATCACATAAAGCTATGATATGCCTAGATAAATATGCAAACACGCTACATTTACTAAAAAGACACAGTTTTAACTTCTTTGAAAGAGGTTTACCCGAAAGGCACTGCAAAATTTTACCATAGACGGCCATAATTTTTATATGAGCAGTCTTTGATTTTTTTATCATTCATTTTCAGCAAAGACAGTAGAGCCCAACGTAGTTAAAATCAAGGGGCATAATTGTACAGGAGTCTATCAAGCCTAGTTTTGACGAAGCTAGGTGCGAGAAAATGTATCGTATTGTTATGTTTGTACATGTATATCAAAATTGAAAGTGAGTTTTAGTGATTCGAACTGTTGTTTAAAATGAAAGGCTCGCAGCTAACAGCCAAAATGTGATTCTCAATAATTTTGAGAAATACAGGATAAGAAGGCACTCTTCAAACAGCAACGCACAGGAGAACTAGCATGCTAATGATCCTGCTAGTTTTTATTTAGCATTAAAGACAACTAATCATGTTATGATAAAATAGATCTGGAGGTGAACTTTGACTTGTCATAGCGACACGAATCTGAGCGGAGTTTGCTTCATTCTTTTGGATTATTTTGGCTTCTTCTAGGTTCTTGCTGCCTCGATCATCTCCTTTCTGATCCCTTTGTCTGTCTCGTGTCTCGGGCCACATGGGTACAGGTGGCTCGGTGGGGGACGCCTGCGCTCGCGAGTTAATACGTCTCGCGGGATGCGTCAGTAAGTGTGGCTCGGAGAGGGCCTGCCCAGACCTGCCCGTCACTTTTTTTTCTTTCAAACCTTTGGGGTTTAGCGACACTGAAGAAGTTAAATACAGAAACGCGTGTCTGTCGCACTAACTTACTCGATATCGTTACGTCTCATCCGAAAAGCCGTGGAGCTGGGGATCTGACCATTAAAGGTATAGTGATACGGATTCAGAAAACGTCAGTTTGATACGGCGTTCTATATCAGATGGTCTGAAAACAGGCAGTTCAAAGGGCGTATCATTGATAGGTATATAATACTGAAAGTCTGTGTCAGACTCAATCTCTCCCCAGCATGTATATCAGTAACTGTCAACCACCGATATAGATAAAGAAAATAAAGATAACATATATGAAAAGAGGTGTAAGTGGGAGATACAAGCTACACACAGTAATATCACACTCAGTTTGTGACGTTTATGAAAGTGTGAAAGACACTAGGTTGCGTGCAACATAGGGTCGAGTCGGGTAAATTCGGACAGCGGATAATTTCGGACATACTTTGCAAACAATAAAAATCCTGATGAGACGGCTCATTATGAGCCGTCTCATCAGGAGTTTCACTGTTTGCCCAGTTAATTTTATTTTAATCCAAAACAAGTAACATATAAAGGAAACAATTTCTCTGTCCGAATTTACCTGCTGTCCGAATTTTCCTGACTTGACCCTAGAAGAGATTTGCTGGCGGCCAACTGCTGTCCATACTTTCAAGAAAGTAAAAAACTAACAACTTCTGAAATTATTATTGCATTATTCGGCTAAAGCTATTTGAAGCACAACAATACTTACAATTCCCGTATGCAGGGGTAACAACATACGCCATAGCGCGCGTGCCGGAACTAATCATTCGACGGCTATTTTGAAAAAAAAAAACTTCTAATAGATTTTCCGTTTGTAACATATAAGAAATAGGATTGTAGCACAAAAGAATAGGGCGATAAGGAGCCTACATCTACATATGTTCCAGCTATATAGGACAGGACTCTTCAAAAGGTGAGAAATTATAAAATACCTCACCACAATTTTTGATGTAAACGTCTTAGATATGTAATCATTTTAATTCGATTGCCACATAAATATTTTATGCATTTATAAGTTGTGCATGTTCCTCTCGGTTTCCTTCGCTTACAACTTACCCTACAAGAGCCCCCAGTAATCAAGCCCATCATATCAAAATAACATTATAGAGACTGAAACTAAATAAACAAATCAAAGTTTAAATAGTTAAAAATGTACACTGGGTGAGGTAAGTACTTCTGTTTGAATTAAACTAAGTGAAATATACACAAAATATGATCTACTCTTTTTCCTAAACGTTTTGAATTACATAAGCCATGGTCATCAGCAATTGCGTTTTATGGTATGGGCTTACTATACATCTGTGAAGGATTATTTATATACATCTACGAAGGATTTTGCCGGGCCGCGTAGAGCAATCGGTAGGGCACCTGAGTCGTAAGTCATAGGTCCTGGGTTCGAAACCCGGTCTGGCCACATACTTTCGTTTCTCCTTCCGCTGATTCAAGAAGGGCAGTTGTCAGTTACTGGCGAAAGTATGTGCACTTAGTACTGGTTAACCGCTTAGGAGGTCTAAGCCTGCCCAGGAATAGTGTGGTTAGGTTAACTGACCGTCCCGACATGACTATAGTTGTTTACCGTGGACGTTAAGCATCAAATCAATCAATCAATCAACGAAGGATTTTGCATACTGGTCCAGGCAAGAGGATCTGCGAATCCTCAGAGCAGACTGCGTATCAGTCTGCTCGAGGCATGCAATTCTTGTGTTTTGTTTTCTACAAAGTCCAGATATCTTTTGAACTGAGATGATACATCTACGCTACACAAAAATACAGGCTGGTCTGACAACGCCAATATTGCAAATGATTTAAGGTGTATGGGTACACCGCCATATTTTTCCGCCATTTTTTTCAAAGGGGGACAACTTTTGTGACTTCCTGTTTCATGCTCTGAACGATTAAACCCTTCCAAAAAGGTCTACTCTTAAAGAAAAGAATTTGCTTTTCTATAAGAGCAAATTCTTTTCTTTTCTTGACTATTAATGAAAAGGGAGTTAGAAAAGAACTTGGCAGACTCTTTTTCCCTAAGAGTTTACTCTTTCACTTCAAAATAGGTTTTCTCATGACAGGGTTTTATAAGCTCAATAACAAGATGAAGTTTCACAGTATAATTGTGTATACATTTTTTTTCTTTTTGTTTTTCTTAGATATTTGTTTTACTGCCCTTTCAAAAATATTTCACTTATATCGAGCCGAATAAGGCGACACCCGCAGTTTCCAGAGAAAAATCACAAGCAGAACGTGGCTTTGTAATCGTTATGCGTCGAGGGAGGCAACCCGACCTTTTGTAAGCAGACTTGTATGTAGCTTAATGTGCTTTAACGTACTTACAGGGCAGCGTGAACTAATTGTTTCTCCCATAGACTTCTATAGTGACCCCTACTGCCTGTGACAGTGTGCCTCCCTTTATACACTGTTACTTCACTATCCAGATTTGCTCTAATTTCAAGCTAAAATGTTGATCAAGAAGATGAAATAAGAGAAACACCACCTTACCCAGCACTTTCTACCTCTACAGGATGTTGATAGCCAGCAACTACCTATCCCGCAGAAAAGCGCAGAAGATTTGCTAAAAATCACCTGTCATTAATTTTGGCTCCACAGACCAAATCAAAAATACTTATTTCTTTACAATATCCATAATATCAAACAAAACTGATTTCTACATGTCACTAAAACATCACTTTCAACCTCATCAGCATTATTAACCAATCAAAGAGCACCATGTGACAATAATAGTCCCGAGCTTCCCTGCACCTTTTTGAATTACGCGGTTTCCTATAGGAATTGGTTCCCGGTGCCCTATACAGATATAACTCTTCTAAATTACTTGTAAATATCTTGGGAGACCGGTGAGTGGCCATTTTTTTTTTTTTTTTTTTTACTTGGCCGTTCTATAACTGACGTTCTATAGGCCTATTCTGATACTTCGATATCAGAAATTGATTATGTCACATTCGAATAACCACCCTCTTTATCTTAAAGAGTTTGAAACAGTGTAGAAACACATCCATTCTGACGTTTTAATGAATAAAAATATAAGCCAGTTTCGGAGAAGATTGTTTGTCATATATGTTATGGTAGAGCAGGGATGGGAGGCGGGTGAACCTGTGTAGGCCGGGGGAGGGGACTCGGTATTTCAGGGACTTATTCACGAAATTATATATTACTTTCTTGTAGGTATTTCAACTATGGAAAAGATATATTCAGCAAAATGGTTGAGCGTCTTTATATCTTCAACATTACTGTTACTTCTGAAGCACTCTGACGCGGGTATTGGCCAGTGTAATAACCATGGTATGGTTATCTTCAATTGTAGTGGCGTGGGACTTTCGAGTTTACCCTCCCATGGACATGTACCAAACTACTACCAGATATTAGATCTATCAAATAATTACATCGGTAACATTTCAAAAGTGGACTTTCTCGAAGGAAATAATATTACTTCACTTCTCCTGAATAATAACCAAATATCTAAAATTGAACCAAAGGCGTTTGAACGAATGAGGAATTTGATATTACTTGATTTATCAGGAAATATTCTTGAAGGCCAAAATATGGATGAAAGTCAATTTTTCGATCTTGTGAAACTGGAGACGTTGTTAATGGAAAGAAATCCTCTCCATCTCATTAAAAAGAATACCTTTCATTTTATGAAGTTGTTCTCTATGAAACATCTAGATCTTTCTCATTGTGATATTAGCCAGATAGAAGCCGGTGCAATTGACGTACCTTCCCTACAGTACTTGGATCTTAGTTGGAATAAACTGGAAACATTTCATAAAGAATCCTTTAGGATGCTCGTGTATTTAAAGACTCTTGATCTAAGCCACAATCAGTTTACTTCTCTGGACCAAGTTCCCAACATGCCAAAATTACAAGTGTGGATTTTAGACAATAATAAAATAAACAATGTTTCAGTAAGGGAGGCAATGCTTCACCTTGTATACCACCTTGAACACATGTATATTCGCAATAATGACCTCAGTACATTTAATAAGAATAGTTTTCCATGGGAACTTGAAAGATTGAAAGGAATCCACTTGGATAATAATCCAATTAATTGCAACTGTAAGATGAAATGGGCTGTGAGAAAGGAGGAGTTACAAGGTCGCAACTTTACTATACCGTAAGTATTGCTCCTTTAATGTGATATAAAGTAATGTACCGTATAAATCCTAATAAACGACCCTGCTTTATAAAGGCCCGCTGCTTCTTTCCTGAAATAATGTTACATTAACTTGCATGAATTCCTGTTTGCTGCTCTTGAAAAGTGGTCTACTCTTAAAGGAAAGAATTTGCTCCTAGAGGAGCGAATTATTTCCTTTTAGAGTTGACCTCAACCCCTACTGAGACGAGAGGCAGAAACAGCAGAGTTAGTTCCACTGAAATTATTATACCTTTTCACCTTTATACTGTTTATTAGAGGTATGTTTACAGTGACTGATTAACTACAGTTTAGGCTCTAAATAACGCCCCACTTTCGTAAAATGCAACGCCCCCGAGGTGTTTAATAGCATTAGTCCGGTATATAAGAGTCGATCGGAATAGAAAAGCATAAATTAAACGGAATGGTTGTTTACAGTAAACTGCACCATATATCGTCAGATGGTCTTACAAGGGAGACTTTTGGGAAAACCTACCTGTAAACAGTAAATAACGCTTTTGCTCTTTACAGTTCACACTGTAAAATATAGCCTTGTCAAATTACAGTTAGACTAGCTTAACATTCTTTTTTTCAAAGCCCATCCGACGATATTTTATTCCAGACGGACATACAGGCAGAAACCATATTCGTGCAAATATTATACCTGTTGAAATATGATTAATATGTTTTAAGTTCTTTTTGAAGTTCTTTTGAAATTATTTGAGACAAAATTTCAGTTTCCAGGGAAGCATGATTCAGGTAATCCTGTGCATCCACCACCATATAAAAAGTGAAAAAAAGTTCAGTTTTATATATATATATTATGCAAACTTACCTTTAAAAAGTAATTAAATTGAAAAAATCTTCAGAGATATCACTGCAAAAGTCCATGGCATTTGGTGCAATAAATTCCTACAGATGCTTTTTGTTACACTTCAGATGCGATTCCCCATCAAAACACAGAGGAAAGAACTTGTTGGATATTCCGCCAGATGAATTGAGGTGTGGTATAGCGTTCTATAAAATACTACTTCTCATTGGCGTAGCCGTGGTTGTGTTTCTCTGCTTCACGATCTTTCTGTACTGTATTGTAAAATGGAAGAAAATCAGGAAAAGTATGAAGAGTCCGGACACCGAACTGAAGGAGGTCAATGGTACAACTTACACGGCAGTAGATACGAAAGAAGATGATGACGTAACAGTGCACGTGCACGTGTCAGATACAACTAATTTGTTGCATGGTGATAGAGAAACTGACGATTAAGACATGTATACAGTATTTCTAGGGTTATAAGACGAACATTTTTCCTTTAAAAACAATCACAAATATCAAGATCCGTCTTGTAAGACGAATCTAGATTTTTGGGATAGTTTTAGACGGAGAAATGGATCTATATTTTGGAGAAAGTTTTAAAAGGGGAAACCCGTTTTCCTTCGAAAACAATCCCAAATATCTAGATCCGTCTTATATGACGGATCTAGATTTTTGAGGGTTGTTTCAGAAGGGAAAACCCCGATCTCATAGCAAAATTTCATAAGACTGATATAGATATTTGAGGTCATTCTAGAGATGGAAAAAACTGTTTTATAGCCGAATAAATATGGTATGTATTGAGGCGTATTGTATTAAAGCGTATGGATAAATCAAGGTAAATCAGTCTGACCCGGATTTTTTTTCATCATGGAATAAGCACCATGTTAAAAGGGATTCAAATACCAGGGAAGTATTTTCTGTTTCATTAAGCGGCTTTTCTTCAAAATGAGAACATAAAGGGAAATCCAGAGTCTTGTAGCTGCAGGGACAGTAGATTGCTAGTGCCCCATTATATCCTTGGCATTTCATATGAAAAGTACATTCATGAACACGAAGTTTTGTCTTCAATCTGGCTTTGTGCCGGGAGACTCTACTGTAAACCAACTTGTAGATATCTATAATACCTTCTGCAAAGCACTTGACGATGGTAAAGAAGTACGAGCTATTTTCTTTGATGTAAGTAAAGCCTTTAATAGAGTGTGGTGTGGCATGAAGGGCTACTTTTCAAACTTCGTTCTGTAAGCATATCTGGATCTTTATTAAAATGGTTTATTGATTACTTGAGTAACAGAAAACAGCATGTTGTGTTCCCTGGTGCAACTTCTGACCTGCCCACTCTGAAAGCTGGTGTTCCTCAAGGTTCTATGCTTGGTCCGTTACTTTTTCTTATGCATGTATATATAAATGATATTGTTAAAAATATTAATTGTTCAATAAAACTTTTCGCAGATGACGCCAATTTATATATTATAGTCGATGATCCGTTGGAAACAGCACAACTTCTGAATTCTGATATTTCGAAAGTATATACGTGGGCTACAACTGGCTTGTTACCTTCAATCCCAATAAATCTGAATCATTATTATTTTCAAGGAAGCTCAACAAACTCTATCATCCTCCTGCCTGTATGAATAATCAAGTTTCGGCCACTTAGTATGGCCAATGTTCCTTCTTTTGAATGTGTGCTCTGCTTTTCAAGGATCTCTTTAAGATTTTTATTAGGCATCAGCAGTAACACTTAGGTAACCTAATAATAAGAGTTAGAAATCTAAACATAAGACCAAATGGAAATGATAATGATTTGGAAAAGGATTATACTTTTAGCAGTTATCGTTTGATAGACACTGTTATGAAAAAAAACAGACCCTTTTTAACCTGAGCCGATATAGTCGTACTTCATGATAGAGAATATTCAATATCTTCTGGCCCTTCAAAATCTTGGGATCAATGCTGACGCCGATGCTACAATGTAGTGGAGTGCGGCCAATGTTGCAACATTACATTTCTGCAGTTAATCGAGTCTGCTAGTTTCGTTTTTCTGGTGCGTTTATTGCTTCCACAGGGCATTCCATTAGATTTTTTTTCCAATTTGAACTCAAACCACGGTCATATAGCATCCCACTGATGCGTTAACAGAAACATTTAGGTAATTTACTTAAATGTTAGTTGTAGTACAAAGTGCAGATATTTAAATCGGAATTAAATAACAAGCAACAGTAAAAGACAAAAAGGTCGGAGCAAATAGTGCAGACCCAGATCAGACTGCTCCTTTGAAGGAGCAGTCTGATCAGGGTCTCGACTGTTTGCCACTCTATCTACATCTTGAAGACGCATTTCTGCATTGTACAATAAAATTGTCCCATTTTTTGACAATTCCAGTAATTTTCAGGTGTCCAAATGTTAAGAATTTTTACGGTATAAAGGTTCAGATGAAATTTTGTACGCAATAGTCATTTTATGTCTTGGACTTTAGACAATGTGAAATGTAGGAACGAAAATATAAATGACAAATGTCTCTTGTTACATCACATGTTTGAAATTAAATACTTATGTACTGGTTATCAACAGGTGAATAAGATAGTAACTCTGAGTAGCTGATTAGATTTTGTGTTCAGGATTTCCAAATACGGATATTTTTTATAGTTATTTTTTCAAAACCTCCGGACGGAGGAGGGAGAGGGGTGGTTGGGCTTATCTGGAATTGTGTGCATTGTGTCTACACTGTGTGCGGTTAGTTAATCTTTCGTGGACAAAAGTGACGCGAGAAAACCTGTCCTTTAGGTATGAAATATAGGCAAAACTCGCCAATCATTGGTAGACAAATGTATAGTAAGCCGAATTGCGAAAATAAAACAAACAAAAAAACAACATAAAGATGTATCCGCTCACCTTACATTGACTCTAGAGGGCAACGGCGGGTTACGGCGATTGCCGAAGATTGCCGATGTTTGACGATATTTTTCTCAGTTGCCTGTTTTGCCATTAGGGATCTAAGGTCAAAGACAGAGTTTTTGAAGACAAGCCTGGTGCAGCTTAAGCACTTTAAAAAAGCGCCAAAAGCGCCACTTTTAAAAGGGCCAAATATGGAAGTACATACAGTTGAATTTGCAAACAGCGTAGATCCAGATGAGGTGGCTCATCATGAGCCGCCTCATCTTGATCAACCCTGTTTGAATTATCAATATCATCTGATAAACTTGTAAGTAGCATATTTTCCGAAATTTTGCAGACGTTAATTTTGTTATCTGCTTTTGAGCTGGATATAGATCTAGGCATCGTTCTACACAAACATGAAAAGAGGAATAGGAGACTGTGTTTTCCTGACTGGTTTAGTAATTGGAATATTGTTACAGTCTACGTGGGCGGGGCTTAGTGAATGTGATAACAGTAATGCAACTATTTTGAACTGCAGTGGTCAGGGATTAACAGACATCCCGGCCATTCATACTGGTACAAATATGCCAGATAATTACAAGATTCTCGATTTTTCAAACAACAAATTAACCAGGATTCCGCAAATCAATGTTACATCTCAAAATAATGTACAAACCCTGTATCTCAGTAATAATCAGATCAGTGTTATCGACACAGGAGCTTTCAAAGAGATGAGATACCTTATCAAACTAGATTTATCAATGAACAAATTAACTGGAGACACATTGGAGGAACATGAATTTGACAACTTAGAGAGTATTGAAACTCTTATAATGAAAAAGAACCCACTTCGCTTGCTACCAAAGGATACCTTCGGTACATGGAACTTTGTAACTCTAAAATATTTTGACTTGTCGCACTGTCAGATAAACCATATCGAAGTGAACGCTCTTAATCTACAAAATTTGAGGCATCTCAATCTCAGCTGGAATGAGCTAGAATCATTCCAGGCGCGTGCTTTCAATAGGCTCAGGAGTCTATTGACGCTTGATTTAAGTCACAATAAACTGACGGTCATTAACAGCATGCCTGTCCTTCCAGTCATACAAATTATAAATTTGGACTATAATAGAATAAGGACGGTATCAGTGAGAGAAGACTGCCTGTTTGGCACAGAAATGCTACAACACCTGTACATTCGTAAAAACAAGATTGAAAGTTTTACGAAAGACAGTTTTCCATGGGCACTCGACCTACTAGATGGTATCTACCTGGACAATAACCCAATTGTCTGTGACTGTCGGCTGAGCTGGGTCACCACTGATGAAGACATACACAATGGAAAATTTAAAATACCGTAAGCACCCTATATATTAAAATGCAAAAGCGATTCTATCAACATCAGTCATGTCACGATCCATGTCAGTCCGTTTTGAGAGCAATACTTTACATACTCAAGACCAGTCTGATGAGCGAAATTACATCCCACTGGCCATATACCATTGAATCATCATTGAATCAACGTTGATTCAGTGCTAATTCAACGTTTCGTACTTGCTGGGGCTAAGCTTATAAAGTAATGCCGTTGACTTGACTGACATTGATCGTATCATGTTGGGGGTTGTTTACCTTAAAACTAGGCTGGTAAGTCCACACCATAATAGTAGTCACCCAAATCTTGTGGCACCTTACCAACATATAGCCGGGCCGGGTAGCGCAATGGGTAGGGCACCTGACTCGTAAGTCAGAGGTCCTGGGTTCGAATCCCAGACTGGCCACATACTTTCGTTTCTCCTTCCGCTGATTCAAGAAGGGCAGTTGTCAGTTACTGGCGAAAGTATGTGCACTTAGTACTGGTTAACCGCTTAGGAGGTCTAAGCCTGCCCAGGAATAGTGTGGTTAGGTTAACTGACCGTCCCGACATGACCTTAGTTGTTTACCGTGGACGTTAAGCATCAAATCAACCAACCAACCAACCAACATATAATTTGAACATCCGGTAAAATGTCAAAACACCTGGTGGAATGACACAAAGGATAGACCCTGATCATGCTTTCCCATTCTGGAGTTGTATGATCTGGGGTTACTGTCAGCTAAGAGCCGTGATACGACAAAACCAACTAACTGGCATGTGCACCAAGCGAAGACTCAGATCAGCCTTGGCTTCCACTCAGTCTGATTAGTCTACGATGTCTGCACGGAGCTAGCTTGGACCCTTATCTACCCTTTAAACGCACAGCAAAGACTCTGATCACACCCGGCAGATGCCCGAGCTGATCTAAGTCTTCACCAGGCGCTGATCTGAGTCTTCGCCGGGATTGTTTCGGAAAGGATTACCAAAGGACTGATATGGCCATTTTTGGAAGGGAAATGCCCCGTTTACAGACCTACAGTCCATATTTGAGCCGCGACACGAGAAAACCAACAAAGTGGTTGTGCGCCCAGCGCAGACTCAGATCAGCCTGGGCATTCGCCCAGTCTGATCAGAGTCTTCCCTAAGCGCTTAAAAGGTAGCTATGGGTCTAAGCTACCTTCACGCGGACAGCGAAGACTCTGATCAGACAGGGTGGACGCCCAGGCTGATCTGAGTCTGCGCTGGGCGCACAACCACGTTGTTAGTTTTCTTGTGTCGCGGCTCATTTACACCTGTAATTTCTTAATTTTGATAAAGCAGTCGATTCAGAGACTCATTAAAAACGGTCTAAATGAATAAAAAGCGATGGTCTTGAATATAAGTCTAAACCACTCAAAATTTTCTGATTTCCCAGAATATATCCTCTGATCCAAAAGGACAAAAATAAAACATAATCTGCACCATGGATGATGTACGGGGAGACGTTTTATGGCCGCCACACGGCACAACACCGTCTGCACTAAGTAAAATTAAATCTATGAGAGTTCCTTCAAGAGCAGAGAACATATTCAAAAGAAGGAACATGGGTCATACTTCGAAGTTTCGGCTATTCTACTATGCAATGGCATACGGTGTATGTCCTTGCATACTGGAATTGATAGTGAAAGTGATAAAATGGGTTAGTAACATGCATGAAATTCGCATATCAGTCTTGAAGATTTCACAACCAAATATTATCTCTCTAATTCAGTGTATTTTTGTCGAGCCCGCTTGCGGAGAGCGAGACATAGTTGTTACAATGTCAGTTCGGTGTATGTCCGTGCGTGCGTGCGTGCGTGCGTCCGTCCGGATTTGTCCGGGCCATAACTTCTACATTTATCGATGGATTTCAAAATAATTTGGCACAATTGTTCTCCTTGATGAGTAGAAGTGCCGTTTGAAACATTTGTTCAGGTAGGTCCAAGGTCAAGGTCACACTTGAAGGTCAAATGATAAAATGGCCATAAATTGAGCTTGTCCGAGCCATAACTTCTACATTTATCGATGGATTTCAAAATAATTTGGCACAATTGTTCTCCTTGATGAGTAGAAGTGCCGTTTGAAACATTTGTTCAGGTAGGTCCAAGGTCAAGGTCACACTTGAAGGTCAAATGATAAAATGGCCATAAATTGAGCTTGTCCGAGCCATAACTTCTACATTTATGGATGCATTTCAAAATAATTTGGCACAATTGTTCTCCTTGATGAAAAGGAGTGCCATTTGAAACATATGTTCAGGTAGGTCCAAGGTCAAGGTCACACTTGAAGGTCAAATGATAAAATGGCTATAAATTGAGCTTGTCCGAGCCATAACTTCTACATTTACTAATGGATTTCAAAATAATTTGGCACAATTGTTCTCCTTGATGAATAGAAGTGCCATTTGAAATATTTGTTCAGGTAGGTCCAAGGTCAAGGTCACACTTGAAGGTCAAATGATAAAATGGCCATAAATTGAGCTTGTCCGAGCCATTACTTCTACATTTATGGATGCATTTCAAAATAATTTGGCACAATTGTTCTCCTTGATGAATAAAAGTGCCATTTGGAAAATTTATTCAGGTAGGTCCAAGGTCAAGGTCACACTTGAAGGTCAAATGATAAAATGGCCATAATTTGAGCTTGTCTGAGCCATAACTTCAACATTTACAAATGGATTTCAAAATAATTTGGCACAGTTGTTCTCCTTGATGAGAAGAAGTGTCATTTGGAACATTAGTTCTAGTAGGTCCAAAGTCAAGGTCACATTTGAAGGTCAAATGATAAAATGGTCATAAGTTGAGCTTGTCCGAGCCATTACTTCTACATTTACGGATGGATTTCAAACTAATTTGGCACAATTGTTCTTCTTGATGAGTGGAGGTGTCAAGTGACATACGTGTTTGGGTAGGTCCAAGGTCAAGGTCACACTTGAAGGTCAGATATTGTAACTATCATAAATTGAGATTGTCTGTGTCATCACTTCTACTTATTTTCCTTTGTGAAAATTTGAAAAAAAAAACCCGAAGAAAATGCTGGCTAAGCATGATGTTTTTTGGCTTCTTTCTAGAGTGAAGCAGTTACTTAGTCTTGACATACTTGTAGGTCACTAAAGCAAACAGCGGGCTCGACCAGTTGTCCCTGGACAACCTTCTAGTTGCACTAGATTTGACTTCGTAGCGTTGTATTTTAATTTCAGGACATTGTAACGTTGTATTTTACTTGCAGGACTTTGTAACGTTGTATTTTACTTGCAGGTGTCAAGCCCCTTCAGAACTCAAGGGAAAAGATTTACTGTCGATCCCTGTTGAACAACTGCAATGCAGTGCCTTCGGTGGTAATAAAATACATGTACCAGTAGCTCTCATGGTGATCCTGACATTAGCAATACTGGTTGCTTTTATGATATCGGTCTACCGAACTGTTAAACGTAAGTGGCCTTCCAGGTGTAGATTTCGATCGCTACGTTCGAGGAGCTATGGCGGCGCCAATTATACGTCGGTTTATACCAAAGAAGGAGAAGATGTCAAGGTTTACGCTCCAGGATATAGGAGGTTACGAAACGATGGACAAGAATTTGATGTCTAGTGATTATGTCCGAAAATAAACAGATCCGATGATTGGCAGTCATTATATGCAATCGGAGCACGCTCGGCCAATTCCGTGAATCAGACTATTCGGAATTAGCCGAGCGGTGTTCCGATTGTCATTATATGGTCAGTACATGTACAAGTTCGTTTTACGCGTCCTGTGCAAGTCTGATGACCGAACTGGCAGGTTGTTCTAAAATCGGATTGATGTTGGCGGTATCGTGATTGCAGATGATTTTGAATCATGGGCATTCTGTGTGTTTTAGTTATTTGTCAATAACTCGTACGATATACTCACTAGTTTTGATATTTACGAAAGTATCGACCTTTAACCGTTGTTTAAGGTGGTGATAATCACTGATTTGGGACAAAGACAAAAATCTGCATAAAATACTCAAAATAACACTGGTCTTTCCAAAACTTAGCAGATGCCTTCTTTATGTTGTTTCTCATAATTTAGAATCCCAAAATGCAGCATTTGTTATTGTTAAAAAGTGTTTTTATAAAAGAAGATCAAAGGGTAATTTTCTGTGAATAAATCTGAAAAAATAATATCATTACTGAAAATATAGTTAGTGCTTAGAGTACCTTGTTGCATAATGGAGAGCGTCCTAGCAATTATTTTTTCAAACTCTTTCACACATTATCAGGCTGAGCAGATGAAAAAAGATGCAGTCTGTGTCCAATTTTTTTTTGTCAAAACACACAGGTGAGACAGGTGATACTATTTTAACAAGGTTGAACAATTTCATCTACACACCACTGATCATGTCAGTAATGTATTATTTATATTGTAGGTGTTAACATAGGTATGCTTGCCTACCCTATTTTTAATAAATGCGTCCAGTGTACATTTACTTTGTACATGGTTGAACATTTGAGAAAAAGCTACCGTTTTCATCTGGTCTACATTACAATTTGAGATAGAGTTGGAATAAATAATTGCTAGGACGCTCTTCATTATGCAATAATGCACCTTCAGCACTACGTAAATTTTCAATAACGATATTATTTTTTCAGATTTATTCGCAGAAAATTACCCTTTGATCTTTCCTTATAAAAACACTTTTTAAGCAGCAAATACGTCTATTTTGTATTCTAAACTGTTAAGAACAACAAAAATAAGAAGTCTGCTAACTTTCAGGGAGATATGTAACTTTTTTATGGTTTTATGCAGATTTTTACATTTACCATAAATCACCACCTTAATGAGAAAAAGTGTTTCAAGGTATCCGCACAGTTTGGGCAGGATCTTTTCGGGTCGCAGCAAAAATGAATAGATCCTATAACATTATGGTGAATGGGTACATCTTCATGTTTATAAAGGGGAACATTTCTTGTGACATCAAGTTTGCTTCCCTGGAAAACGAGATCGTTCCAAAAAGGGGTGGGGGGGGGGGGGGGGGAGGGGGTGCGACTTTTAAAAGAGAAATTTTGCTCCTAATTGTTTCCTTTAAGAGTTGACCCACAATGAGACGTAAGGCAAAATGCCAGTGAAAGTGTGCCCACTCACCTTAATATAACAACTAACAAAGACTAACCAGCCTGTGCAAGGATGCATAGACTGATATTAGTCTTTCTTGGCTTGGCCGGGTAGCGCAATCGGTAGGGCATCTGACTCATAAGTCAGAGGTCCTGGGTTCGAAATCCGGTCTGGCCATATACTTTCGTTTCTCCTTCCGCTGATTCAAGAAGGGCAGTTGTCAGTTACTGGCGGAAGTATGTGCACTTAGTACTGGTTAACCGCTTAGGAGGTCTAAGCCTGGCCAGGAATAGTGTGGTTAAGTTAACTGACCGTCCCGACATGACCATTGCTGTTTACCGTGAACGTTGTTAAGCATCAAATCAAATCAATCAATCAATTAGTCTTTCTTGATGCACATTTTCTAACTTGCTTAGATGAGATGAACAAAAGCAGTATTGTTCAGGAATGGTTTGCCACATTCCAAATTAAAGGTGATGACCTTCACAGCAGGCACATGACGTTGAAATGACATCGTACTGACGTCGATGCGACATAATGACCTCACATCGACGTCAGTACGACGTCATTTTGACCTTATGTACCCGCTGGGTTATAGACTTAGCCAGCGAAACAACGCCGTATAAACGTCGATGCAACTTGACATTGCATCAACGTTGATACGTTGTTCCAACGACGAGTCCGGTGGGATATTATCGTGCTGTGTTTAGATGTGCTGTTATTCTGGTACAACACTGCAATGCTTTCACATGTCGAATTTCCATAACGATGTTCTCCAGGGGCTCAAGGGAATGAGTTCAAAAGATACAACTCCTGGCACCGAGTCAGTCCCTGTCCTATCCAATTCAAAGAAGAGATCGAACCACGATTTTCCTGTTTTTTTCTTGAATGGCTATCTCAGCGGGCCACAACGTTGTATAAGCGTTTATTCAAACTTGTTGGCGCTGATTTGTATTATCACCCAAGTGTTCGCTGTATGCAGATGTCCTATGTTCTTTTTTTCCTGGCCACGACTTTCATAAATACATGCCGGAAACATTTTAAGTATTGGGGCGGACACGTCTGAGCAAAGAGTGCAGGCCCAAATCAGGAGCAGTCTTATCAGGGCATAAACTGTTTGCCATTCCATCTGCATCACTGCATTGAAACAGCTAACTGTTCCAAGTTAACGACAAGTACGGTAATTATTTAGGGTGTCCCGATTTTTTAGATTTTTTCGGTAGCCTTGATATACTTACTCAACCTTCATACCAGCCTACAATCTGATTACCCCAACCTACACGTGCCTACTTTCATTACATATGCTGACATTCTGTTATTGTCTTAAACTTTAAGGTGAATGGATACTCCTTCAGGGGAAGCAACTCTGTCATTTTTGTGTTTGCCTCCCTTCTCAAGAGGATCAACTAATAAAAACAATTTGCTCCTCTAGGAGTAAGGAAAGAGTTTTCTCCTCTATGAGCAAATTCTTTCGTTTATGAATAGATATCATTCGGAAAGGGCCTCGTTGTCCAGCAAAACTAAAGGAAGTTATAAAAGTTGTTCCCCTTTGTAAAACAAAGAGGTGTACACATTTACATTAACCATATGCACATTTAATCATGAACTAAATACTTAAATCATATCCTAAGTCCAAAGTACGTTAGATAATAGTTTTTCATTTTGTTGACATCAGTAAACCCATATACGTAAAAAACACTTATTACTGCTCAAAGGTCGCCTTGAAGTATTATTACATACTTTTGCGCAACGACGAGGTTTACAAATAATATAGCGAAATGCATCATTTTGTAGTGTAGATGCTCCATGCTCTCTTTTTTACACAACAATTTGATAATTGCACAACCCGCAGGTTTGCACTATAATCACTGTGTGAGTCAGTCCATCCGTCCGTCCGTTATCAGTTAGCAAAAACGCTTATAACTCTTGAACCGCATTCTATATTTTGATAAAAATTTTCATACTTATACATGTCAACATTAGTGAAAATGCTCATAACTCTTGAACCCCGTGGTATATATGGTTCAAATTTTTTATACTTATGTATTTTAACATTGTCCAGCCACCGGCATGCAAAACGTTGACGAAAGTCTAAACAGTATTGCACGACCCACAGGGGTGCACTTTAATCGCTGTGCAAGTCCATCAGTCTGTTTGTCCTTCCGCTGTAGTCAGTGAGTGATATTGCTCATAACTCTTAACCACATGGTGTAGTTTGATAAAAAATATGCATCATTCTACAAGAAATGACCAATTTCATTTCCATACATTCCTTCTGGCACCAGAAACTGATTATTCTACATTCACCACGGGTTGTGCACATTACCATCAGTTGATTTTAGTGGTAATTGTACATCTCTCTCTCTCTCTCTCTCTCTCTCTCTCTCTCTCTCTCTCTCTCAGACGATCTGTCTATTTTCTCTTTTAAGGATGGCCATGTGTGGACGATGTAGTTCTAAGTTCAAACAATATGATACAACTGAAAAGAACATTTATTAATAAATAAAGAAAACTCAAATTAAAACATGATGGGAAAAAAATGGAGTCATTACAGGTCCTTAGACAGGCTTATCATCCACTTTAATTAAACTGGGTAAACCTTTATGTTTTGTTTATGCTATTTTTCCAAAGGGGGCAATATTTGCAGCTTCCGAGTTGCTTCCCCTGGACGACGAAGCTCTTCCAAATGGGAGTCAGCTCTTAACGGAAAGAATTTGCTCCTGAATTCAGATCTTAACGGGAAGAATTTGCTCCTAGGGGAGCAAATTCTTTCCGTTAATAGCTGACTCCCATTTAGGACGGACGCAAAAATGAAAGTAGTAGAGTTGCCTCCAATGAAAGTAAACCCATGCACGTTTTAAACATAAATATTGGATCAGTTTGATCATCAACTCCACTGCCAGAAAATTCAACACACGACTTGGGTTGCCACAGTGATCAAACTTACGAGTAACTACTGCGGATTGGTTTCTTCAACGCCAGATCATGTTACGCCCGACATCAAGAGACAAAGACCTCGTAGATTATGAGAGGCGGGTGAGAAGTAGGAATAATTCCATAAGAAGACAGACACTCGACTAAAAGTAGCTAGAAGCAGTATTCAAAGAAAATGTCAATGACTACAGGTATCTAAAGTCTGTCTACTATGTGTGGTTTGAAAGAATCTTAGAGACATTATAAGCTGATTTCAAATAAATAACACCCGTAAGATGTTTCTACTTATATAGGTGTGCAGTTTTCAAAGAACTGTGTTTTAATCGGACCACCGGTCTAATAGCAGAAATCGTTTGAAAACTGTTACAGCCGACGGAGCCGGCCTATCCAATAAGCTTCACAAGAGCCTTCGGCTAATGTGAGCGAAAAAGTCACAAACACAATAAGAAATAGTATCGGTCCAGATGAAACTGCATATTTGGATCTGTGCAAATTAAAAAGGTCTCTAACTTGGTCAGTAAAAGTAAAAGGGTTGAAGTGTATCTTAAAACAGTTTCAGGCTCCACAGTACAACCGTCACACCGAGGATGTACCGAGGCAGTTCCATCCGTGGTACCGAAGCTCGGCCAGTCACACAACCTGAAGCTGAACATGAAATATTAGCGTAAACATTCTAAGTATTGGGACAGGTAGGCCTGAGCAAACAGTGCAGGCTCAGATCAGACTGCTCCTAGGAGGAGTCTGTTCAGGGTCTACACTGTTTGTCATTCCGTCTGCATCTTTTGGACACGTCTTAATTGTAATACCAATCTCTTCAATTTTTGGACAATTACGGTATTTTTCAAGAGTCCCAATTTATAGTATTTTTACGTTATACAATAAAAAATGTAAAACTGAATTCATTTTTTTTTTTTTTTTTTTGTTTAATTTCACTGACTGATCACTGACTGTTCCAGTCATAAACAAATGCAATAATGTGAAAGTTTTGAAATAATTACTTTTCTCATTTGCCTTTAAAAGCCCTGCCGACATATGGTATAGCCTACCTATGATGTAATACTTGTCTTTTATTTTATTTTATTTTTTTCAGAAAAAGGCAAGGCCTACTCATGACATGACAACCGAATCGCAATGTAAAATTTTGACATACACTCTTTTAAATCAAGTTTTAGTTTGTAATTATCATAGTAATACAAATAGACCTTACCTACACAAAAAGTTCCATTTACAGGACTAGCTAGTACAATACTAGAATAGTTTATATTGTATATGTACTGTCCCTCTGTCAGAGCCGCGGTCGATTTCCATACTACTGCAAATAAGCCATTTTCATCTGATTGGTTGGCAGTTTTTGTTTCAGTACCAGGTATCGCAGTTGCTTCAGTTTCATTCTGTATCAATATCAATGAAAGAAACAAAATAAGAAAAAAAATAACAGAGGCTCGTGTACGCCCGTGGTAATTTTATAACAAGAAGAGAAAAATGCATGATCTGGACTTTCACGCGCGGTAAACGCACAATTCCATTCCTTCTCAGAAATAAAAAAAATCAAAGTTCTGCTAATGGATTACAATGCTATTCAACTCATATTCATGTAAAGCCATGTTTGTACAAAACTTCAGCCTTGTAAAAGATAGGTTAGTTGAGTTATAGACCATTTGCTATCTATAAAACAGGTCATTTTGCAGATTTTCTCTTTTATTAGTGGTGATAAAATTGATTTTTTTTCTCCACTAGTATTGTCAAACTAATACATAACTGAAAACTGACTTTCAGAATTTTATCATGTCAATTTTTTGCTTTTGTCTATTCCATCCTGTACAAAAAAATTACAAAATTTTCAGCTTAAGTAGAGGGGAGTACAATCATTTAATGTAATAGCTATAAGCAATGCCCATATATGCATCACAAACAAGCCATGTTTCAAAAGATAGATTAATCCTATTCATCACCATTCAATTGGCAACAAATAAATAAGTGAATTTCATTTTTACTCAGATGAAAAGATTAACAGGTATATAAGTGCCGTTGAGTAACTCTGTACAATTAGCTAACAGTTGACATAGGTAAATATTGGCCATTCTAAGGCTGTTCCATAAATAAACTTACTCCCTTGTTAAATACAGTTAAATGGGCAGTTTTCAAAAGAAACTTTTTAGTTTCGAAATATAATTTTGAGGAAAATTATAGATTAGTTATGTATAAGATAGACATTAAAGATGCGCTCTACTTCACAGTGATAGCTGTGGTAGTTTACGAGATATTTAGCAAAATGACCTGTTTTATAGACAGCAAATGGCCTCTACCATAAAACTCCTGAAAGTGACCAAACTGAAGTCTCGGTTTGGTCAGTTGTGGGAGTTTTGTGATAACTCCACCAGGGCCCAGGGGCCGTATTCATAAAGCCACTTAAGTCGTTGCTATGCGGTTGCTAAGGCTAAATATCTAGAAAGGATATTTCCTACAACTATGAAATTTGGTCTGGAGGAACAGTCTTTGTAAGACTGTTCCTCCAGACCAAATTTCATAGTTGCAGGGAATCTCCTTTAAAGAAATTTAGCCTTAGCAACAGCATAGCAACCACTTAAGTCGTTTTATGAATACGGCCCCAGTTGTTCAAAACTAACTGCTAACGACGTCGTTAAAATTCCAAGCCTACAGTTCTGTGCCTAAAATACTGCCATTTTTTTGCCGAAAAAATGTGAGGAGCTTTTAAGCTCCTAACAATTTTCAGCAAAAACTATTACCGCAATTGATTTTGTGAGTACCGTAACACTTAACTAAACCTCGACTAACGATTTGTTGACACCCCCATTCCACTGGATGACGCTTTGACTGCGCTCATGGCGCTTCTTCGCCGCAGAAGCATAGGCATTTGCCAATGCTTGGGACTTGTGCACTTCCAGTACGCTGCTAGTACACTTCTATACGGTCTCGCTACGCTAGTCACGATGCTGCCGCGATTTAGCTGCGCTTCTGCCACGCTTAACGGACTTCAAGAGCACTTCTAATACGCTGCAGCTACGACAAAGATTTAAGCTACATGTACGCTTACGATGCATTTGCGATCGTGCTACGACCTAAGTGCCGGAGCTGCGCTAATGCTACGCTTGTGTTGCGCTTTGTAACCGCTTCTCTGTAAATCGGCGGATAATCGGGACTCAGCAGAAGTTAGCCACCAGCCTTCAAATAAGATTGATAATATAATAATTCCAGTGGCTATGATCCAGCTCGCACCATTTACCAGTGACTTCATACACCTCGTCTACACCTCGTCTTGTTCTTCTTGCTGTTCAGGCTCAACTGGGGCCTCTGCTCGGCGAGAACAGCAAGGATATCATCAAAAGCACTAAAGTGCATGAATACCATTAAATAAATGCAGCTCATGATGTTACACAGCTAGTAAAGTAACTCCTTAGGAGCAACATAAGCCAAACACAAAGTCGCCTAGAGGACCAATGGAGCAAATTCAAGCAAAAAAAAAAAATAAACAGTCAAGTATAGGAGCAAAGTCTATTAGGGTCGAGTCGGGTAACTTCGGACAGCGGGTAAATTCGGACATACCATTGCAAAAAGTGAAAATGCAGATGAGACGGCTCATCAGGATGTTCACTGTTTGCTCAGTTAATTTTGTTTTAATTCCAAGCCACTGATATATAAAGGAAACAATGTCGCTGTCCGAATTTACCCGATGTCCAAATTTACCCGACTCGACAGCCCATTTCAGAAAAGCCTTCAAGGGGTTTAAGAGATACATGACAGCCATAGGCAAGGACGGACGGACACAAAATGTCACGATGTACTACGACATTCTATGAAGACTTCAGGATATATCAATGTGATCAAATTAACCCATTTATCACAGGGTATAATCGATTACGCCAATTTTTGCTTCCTGCAGAGACTGTCCGTCATATTTGGCTTCCGCCGAGACTGTCCACGAACTCTTGCTTCCTGCAGATACTACTGTCCTCGAAAAATGGCTTCCTGCCGAGACTGTCCGCGTGATTCTGCTTCCTGCCGTGAGCCATTTATCATGTACAGAAGTCTCGACAGGAAGCAAGAGTTCGCGGACAGTCTCGGCGGAAGCCAAATAGGATGTACAGTCTCTGCAGGAAGCGAAAATTGGCGGAATCGATTATACCCTGTGTTTACACCCACACAACTCTGCTATCCTTATAAATCCCATGAGTCCATTCGTCATTTTAGAGATGCCTGTTTAATCTGTTATTATTACTATTTGGATAAAAATTGCTTTATTTTATGCAAATTGTGTAGATTCTGGTCAGACGCCGCGTTGTTTGCCCATGTCCTTGAAGAACATAAGGTTTTATGAATTTATACCATATATCTGCTGTTTTTGTCTACATTTTATTAAAGCGTATAAATGGTTTCCTAACCTGTAACTTTGCCTTGATGTCGAGGAATAGTTTATCTCCGTCGGGGTAACGCTTCGTCACTAGAGCCTGGACTGTCAGTTTGTCGTCAACATCAGCAGACACCGTAGTTGTTTGAATATACCCTGAAACCGTTAAATTGTCGTGATGTTTTCGGGTAAAATCGCTCATTTTTGAAACATTTATGATTTGCTTATGTATAAGATAATAATTAAGTACATATGTATAAACAATTTTAATAATAAAAAAAAATGAACTTGGGGATCAAGCCAAATACGCATGCGGTAAAGCGTAATTCCGACATGAAGAAACTCGGCAACACATTTTTTTTTCAGTTTTTAAATATATATAGGTAGAATGCCTTACAAGAGGTATTGAAGGTTGTCCCACACTGTAAAAAAATACTGTAGAATTTACGGTACTGGCTGGCGACCAGTGATGGCCGTTTTTGTGTTACTCTTTTTATCTTGTAACGGACATATAGTGATTAGTGATTCTATATTTTGGTTTAATAAACTAGGGGTAGCTGTCGTTATAATACTCATTTATTTTTTGAAATAGACTATAACTTGTGCCTGTGACAGATCCTCAAACTAGGTCACCAAAACGCATTGAAATACGAGCGTGGCGTACCAGTGATGGCCGTCACGAATGCCATGCGTTGAATGATGCATTTTTCAAAACCTTGTTGTGGATTTAAACTTTGATGATATGTCATTGTAAGTCTGTGGTCTTTGTCAGAGTTAAATAGTTTAAGCGCGTTCAGCACAGAAAGAATATAAGCAACAGTCAGAAACGGACTTTAACATGTTCTGTGCCAAATGGACCATTTCCTTTTCGAGTGTGAGTGATTCGGTCCCAAAATTCCGTAAAAATAAATGAAAACATAATGTTTTTTTTATAAAATAGTCCGTCGTTTCATAAATATATAAATTGTTGCTTTTCTAGACGCCAAAATAGACTTTTGAAGGGTTGTTATTTTTGATTACGTCATGTGAGGAGAGTAAAATGAAACGTTTGGCGCCACTAACGTCATGTAACGTCGCGCCAAACGCGGGGGATGTTCAAACGTTTACACTGGAACGGTGTAATTGTTTTAATTGCATTGTTTCGCCGTTTCATTTGTTTATCCTGTATGTTATCTGGTAAAATTTTTAAATTCTTCTAAAACCAAACTGTAAAAAAATTCTGTAAAAATAACGGTAAAAGGACTGGCAGCTGGTTGCCAGTTATTTTACCGTAAAATCTACCGTTTTTTTTTTGCAGTGCAAGACAAACTTGTCATAGCGACAAGAATCTTAGCTGAGTTTGGCTTCCATTCTTTTGTCAAAGATCCGTTAAATACAAAATAACCAACAAAACGCTGCGCGCATGATAAATAAACGCTTGCACAAACTTACAACTATAAAAAGGTATGTGCATGACCACGTATCACTGTAAAAAAAATCCGTTGTTTTTACGGTAAAATAACTGGCAACCAGCTGCCAGTCATTTTACCGTTATTTTTACGGGCGCCCGTAAAAATTGCAAGAATCATAAAGCAGAGTGGAACAGAATAGCGCAGGTGTCGTTTTGGCCAGATAGCCCTTCATCAATACAGAGTTATTTTCGAGTGCGGCCGGTTAACATAAAACTTCCATTTTGTGATTTTCAACAATGTCCTACAGGCAAACGCCCGTAAAAATAACGGGAAAAGGACTGGCAGCTGGTTTCCAGTTATTCTACCGTAAAATCTACTGTTATTTTTTACAGTGTACGCACGCTGACGTGGAAAGACAAAGTGTCAAGCTGTTTCTCTCCGACAGACTGATAAGCACATGTACATGTACATGCCTTTCTAGCATGTATTATACGGCGGTTTTTTGCGGACAGGTACTTGCCCTTCTGTGTCAGATTTGAACCTCACTATTATGAGTGTGGAGGGAGCAAATTCAACTACACTGTAGAACAATAATACGTGAATTTTACTGGAGAATACCAGGCAAATCAGCTGCCAGTCCATTCCCCGTTATTTTTACGGGCGCCCGTAAACATTGGCGGAATCATCACGCGGAGCAGGGAAGAATAAGACAAGTATTGTTTTGATCAGATAGCCCTTCAACCCTATTTTAAATAAGTAATAAAACAAAACAAAAAAGTCGTTCCACACTGTAAAAAATTCCGTAGATTTTACGGTAGAATAACTGGAAACCAGCTGCCAGTCCTTTTCCCGTTATTTTTACAGGCGTTTGCCTGTAAGACATTGTTGGAAATCACGAAATTGAAGTTTTGTGTTAACTTGGCGCACTCGAAAATAACTTTGTATTGTTGAATGGCTATCTGACCAAAACAACACCTGCTCTATTCTGTCCCACTCTGCTTGATGATTCCTGCAATTTTTACGGGCGTCCGTAAAAATAACGGTAAAAGGACTGGCAGCTGGTTGCCAGTTATTTTACCGTAAAATCTACCGTATTTTTTGCAGTGCAGTGAAATGAGCAGGGCATCAGTTGTATTGAACCCCTTTTGAAAATGCTACAAAAGAACGGGAAGTGTTTGAAAACTGGCGGTCGAATTGATGGAATGTAGGATATAGATAGGGAAGGCCAGGATGCGGTAAGCAATGGCGTAGGAAAAAGCATGCACAGTAAAAAAAATCCTTAAATTTTACGGTAGAATACCTGGCAACCAGCTGCCAGTCCATTTCCCGTTAATTTTACTGGCGTCTGCCTGTAAAACATTTTTTAGAAATCTTGATTTGGTAGACTTATGCTGATTGACCGCACTCGAAAATACCTTTATAGTGTTGAAGGGCTACGTGACAAAAACAACACCTGTCTTATTCTTCCCTACTCTGCGTGATGATTCCGCCAATGTTTACGGGCGCCCGTAAAAATAACGGGAAATGGGCTGGCAGCTGGTTCCCGGTACTCTACCGTAAAATCTTCGGATTTTTGTTTACGGTGCAACTCTTTTCTTTGACAAGCTCGTCTTTGCCCATATGTTCTCTACGAAACAGTGATAACTTTCCTGTCTCATCTGTTACAGGATCTTGACCGAAAATATAAATATCCAGGGCGACCACAACTCTAAAAATGTGCGTGTTTCCCAGTCTAAGTATTACCGTTTGCAAATGAACCGCCACACCCCATCTCTCACAACCACACACACCATCTGAAAATGTCAAATGTTGGAGTAACATTTACCAAAAAAAAAAGGTAAAACGATGTATAGATCAATAAATCCGGAATTCCGGATCGAAAAGTGCTATAATTCTGAATAGCAAGGGTGACCCTGTACAACAGCCGAATGAAGGCTCGATACTCCATGAAGAAAAGGCTCCGATAATCTGCGAAGAAATAGTTTAGCCTAAATTAAAATATATTTTTGTATGGCCATGAGCTATCTAAGTTGACACGATTAGCGTTCTGTTCCGACTTCCCTAGACCATCAAGAATATCATGCAAAATTTCAATAATAAAATTGTTGGAGTTGTGCGTATCTGATAATCTGATGCCCCGAGGGGAATTGGGGAGAGGACGGGGCACCCATCAATATCAAGTATAAATGACGCAACGATTTGCTTTTAGACAAGATAGAAAGGAAGAGAAAAAATAAAATAATAATAATAAAAAAGTAATCGTTATTTGCTAAGACTTTCAAATTGGCAGGCAAATAATTTATGTGTCTGATTATAAGAAATAATTCTGATAATTGTGACATTGCGGCATGATCTCCCGGCTAATCAATCACAAACGGAATAAAGCCGGTATTACGTTTACTTTTACACTGTAAAAAATCCGTAGATTCTTTACTGTAAAAAAAAATCCGTAGATTTTACGGTAGACTAATTGGCAACCGGCTGCCAGTCCATTCGCCGTTATTTTTACGGGTGTTTGCCTACAGAACATTATTGGAAATAACGCTATGGCAGTGTTATGTTTTATTACTGGCCGCACTAGAAATGCCTTTATAGTGTTAATGGGCAATAGGACTGAAGCAACACCTGTTCCATTCTATCCTACTCTGCTTGATAATTCCTGCCAATTTTTACGGGCTCTGGTAAAAATAACGGGGAATGGACTGGCAGCTGGTTTCCAGTTATTCTACCGTAAAAAATTACGGATTTTTTTACAGTGTATTGTAAAATAATTGGCGCTCGTAAACTTTTGCAGGTTAAATCAGGATGAATAGGATAGAATAGGACAAGTATTTTTCTTATCATGTAGCCCTTCAACTATCAATGTATTTCCGAGTTCGGTCAATTACCATAACTTTACCACATCGTTGTTTCAACAAATGTTCTACAGGCAGACACCCGTAAAAACAATGTTAAATGAACTGGCAGCCAGATTCCGGGTATTTTACCGTAAAATCTATGGATTTTTTTACAGTAAACTTCTTGAAGTTTTATGATTGCTTGACATTGTTTACACATCCATGAAATCCACAAAAAAAAAAAATTATTTGTTTATTCTATCTCGCCCAGTTTCACTTCAGAATTTTCTGCCATACTTAGTCAGTGCTCCAAGTACTTCCAGGTTTCTGGTTAGGGGATAAATCAAAATATCAACAACGTTTCCTGTCCACCATTGAGCGATCAAATTTGCGCCAAATTGAGTTGGGATTATAGTTTGCTACGGAGTGGCGCTAAGCCTTCTAAATATGCACAATAATACAAATTCACCCACAAATGAATAAACAAGGTACAGTAGATGTTTCCAAACATAGAATAACCCAATCTGTTTCTTTTATGATTATTATTTATTATTATATCATTATTTTAATTTTGCAAACAAACGTATGCTCATATCAAAATATAGCTACAAATATCCAGTGATACGTTACTTGTGTATGAAAACATGTGTATAATTATTCAGCGTATTTTCCCCATAAATGATACTTACAGACCGACCCTCACAGCTGTGCGCCGTCAGACTGACGTTTCAATGGCGCCATTTTATGATGACGTTACCGCTGAAAACAATAACGTCAAAGAGTGCGGCGCAGGCATAATAACGTCGTGGCACTCAAAGGGTTAAAACTCTGACGTAGTCATTTCGTAGGCGCACGCTACATTACGTCGAAAACAAACATAAATAATGGTTACACGTGTGCTGTCATTTACAAGAATTTAGATGCTTTTTTGCAGGCTGGTTGCAGGTTATACCTTTTTCGTCATAGGTTATCATTTATAAAGCAATTTGTTCATGTTTATTTCTGTATTTAATTATGTGTGTATCAAGGGTTGTGATCCCCGGCAAGGCAATAATGTTGGTATGAGGGTAGCTTTGGGAAATTGTTAACCTTTTGCCTTCCGGGGAGATAATTTAACCAGTATTTTTTTGTGGGAGTTCCTTTTGTTTCCTTTTATAAAATGGCCAAATCTGAGACGGGTCAAATACGTAATTGCGCGTGCAAAATGCAAACGGCCACCACTGGTACGCGGCCACCACTGGCAACTGGATGCCAGCTGCCAGTCCTTTCCCCGTTATTTTTACGGACGTTTGCCTGTAAGACATGATTGGAAATCACGAAATGGAAGTTTTATGTTAACTGGCCGCACTCGAAAATTACTTTGTATTGTTGAAGGGCTATCTAACCAAAGCGACATCTACTCTATTTTGTCCAACTCTGCTTGATGTATGGGCGCCCGTAAAAATAACGGTAAAAGGACTGGCAGCTGGTTGCCAGTTATTTTACCGTAAAATCTACGGGGTTTTTTTACAGTGCAATCTTGAAACTGTAATAATAATAATAAATTTCAGCCGCGACACGAGAAAACTAACAAAGTAGTTGTGCGCCGGCAGCGCAGACTCAGATCAGCCTGGGCATCCGCCCAGTCTGATCAGAGTCTTTGCTGTCCGCATGGAGGTAGCTTAGACCCATAGCTATCCTTTAAGCGCTTCGCAAAGAGTCTGATCAGACTGAGCGGAATCCCAGGCTAATCTGAGTCTCCGCTGGTCGCACGACAACTTTGTTGGCTTTCTCGTGCCACGGCTCAAAAACTGGGTTGGAAGTTCATTGTAAAAATCCGTAAAGATTTAAAACAAGAAAAACCTTTTAAAAAAAGATAATCGGCGCAGATTTTTGTTATATGTCTCTAGTTGAAGATTTGACGATAACTTTCATATATAATCTTAATCAGACTGTTTTTACCAACTTTCAGAATTTATTAAGTTTTAAGTTTTACCTTTAACAAAGATAGTTGTGGGTAAGGTCGTCGTGGTGAGAAAGGGCGTGATAGTGGTAACTACAGACCAATCATAAACCACTCCCGGGTGGTGAAACAAATCTAGCTCATAATCTCCTTGGAATTGCGTCAGAGTCCACATGTCACCATGATTCTCTTGTGTCACATTCAGGATAGTCCAATTTACGTGTTGGACTCGCGAGCAGGCGTAGCAGGGTTCCGAGCAGGCGAAGAAGTATACCATCCAGTCTATTACAGTTTCAGCCTCACAACCCGAATTGATGGTGTAGCTTTCAACAGTTATGTTCTTGTTGATCATTATTTTGTAGAGGCGATCGACGTAGTCGAATTCAAAATAAATATTGACTGAATCAAACTCTTCTACGTAAGCTGTTGGGTGGGGTGACAAAACACTTTTATAATCTGGATCCGTTTCTAGAAAATTTCAATTTACAATAATTACCCTGAATATTTCGAACAAAAATGCGTGTACAAACAGCGTAGACAGCTACGGAGCACTGCGATCACGGTCCCTCCATAGATACCAACATTTCAGACAAAAATCAACTTCTTCATAAACTGATCAATAACAGAATGACCCATCTAATAGGGTCGAGTCTGATAACTTCGGACAGCGGTTAAATTCGGACTTACCATTGCAAACAGCGAAAATCCAGATGAGACGGCTCATCATGATACAAAATTAAAAAAAAGTTTTGGTTTAAACAGTATTTTATTCTTCATTAAATACATACATATTACATAATATTCAAATGAATAGAATATAGGATCTGACGGTAAGCGTGTTGCTTATATTAAAGTCATCTCCTTATACAAACTATATTGTACATTGTAAATAAATGGCTGAGAGCGTAATTATAACGAAACCAAAGGAATACATTTCATGAACAATGATAAAAAAGTTATATCCAAGCTATATAATATTGATAATTCAAAGACAAACAGGGTAGACCCGGGTGGGGCGGCTCTTCATGAGCCGTCTCATCTGGATCTACGCTGTTTGCAAACTGATTTTTTTTTCTTTGTTTTGTTGTTGTAGCGCTTTAAGGGTTCATACGATTTCATTTGCTCAAATTGCTTTTTTCATTTACAAAGAAAAACATCTCGCATGTTTTCAGACCTACAGCAGATTTGTTTCTGCAGTTATATAGAAGTCATAATGTATATTTTTCAGTCCTGCATTATTTGCGAAGCTATATGTACAACATATAGACAAATACTAATTATAGTGCAGAATTGAAAAATCTCTGGAAAATATGTATTTTTTTTTCGAAGTTTCCCAACATTTTTTATTCCTTTTTTGCCAAAGTATTGACTATGCCTTTCGTTTTTGCCAGATTATAACAAAAAGATCAGAATAAAGTCACACTAGAACAAAGTCAGCATGAAGTATTTGAAACTACATTTTCTACATAATTCCGCGCCTTTAAAGATAGGTAACTTTGTATCAGCTGACTGGTTGAAATTATTTGTTTAAATTAAATTTCAGCATGTAATCCGCACATGAAAGTTTTGCTGACCTAACATTAAAATTTTATGAGACGCACATATTGTTGAGGTGCTACGAAAGGGATTCCAGCCCCAAACAAGTTTCATCAAATTTACATGGCGAATTCTTGAGAACTGCATTTTTCACAATATGTTAATCTTGGTTGTTTTACTAATTCATTTGCATGATGGAATATTGAGAAACGAATAAAACAAATCAAGCTGTCGTAAATTTGGACACCCATTATAATGTAATTGCCGTAAAATGGAACATTTTGATTGACTCACGCAGTAAAGCATTCAAAAGATGCAGATGGAGCCTGATCTGGAGCTTCACTGTTTGCTTCTGACTTATCTGTCCTATTACTTAGAATTTTACTGTATAATATGTAAAAGACCCAGTGTCACAAATGTTGAAACAGCATTGATTCACTCTATATTATTATATGACCAAGATGTAACACGCAATTTCATTGGCTGCTTTGACGTCACGTGCCGGTCAATATTTTGTTTTATTATATACCTAAAAAGTTCCCCATTCACTTTACATTAGAGTAACCGTGCAATATTTTCTGCATATTGCACGGAGTCAAGTGCATATTGCACGGAGTTAAGGAGTCACGTTCCCAAGAACTACTTTTGTTTTGAAAGACGAAAAGTTTGGCGGCCATTTTGTCGTCGACTGCAATTCAAAAACGAGTAGAATAATGACACTAGAGTCGGTTTGGGTGTATAAATTAGATAACAGACAATTAAATATAATTTACCTTTGATCCATCACTCTTTTAATTAATATTCTGCGATAGTAACGGAGATTTTCGTCACAGCTGCTGAGAGTAAGACTCGAAAATGGCGCCCAGTTCTTTTAAATGTCAACGTTTGTTTACTGACGTCATGTCCGATAACGTAACGTCATATCTAATTTCGCGCCATCAGGCGTGGCTTTTAGCGTGTATGAAGACACGAAATGGCATCATGTAATTTCAAATTTAAAACAACTTGTGGTTGCAATACCGATATAATATTTTGATTTCGTACACAGAGAGCACTGATGAAACTAGCAGATTAATATCAAAGGTATATAATAAAAAGGTTATTGAATTTATATTGTGAAATATTCGGCACTCGTTCATATGGCGGAGACGCACTCGCAAGCTCGTGCGTCCTTCGCCATATGAACTCGTGCCGAATATTTCACAATATAAATTCAATAACCTATAAATATTCACCGGCCTGTCAGTGAATATTACTTATACGCTGACGTCATTGTATATTCGTGACGTAACGTCTGATTTACTTTAATGTTAATGGCGTAACGTCGCGAGTTAATACCATGTAGTACCATCGTAAATATCTAAAGCAACTGAATTTAGACTTATCATATAATAAAACAATTGTTGGCCTTTATTTCGATGAATATGCAGTTTTATTGACCTGCAAACATAACATATTGACCTCCGCTTCGCGTCGGTCAATTTGATGTTTGCTGGTCAATAAAACTGCATATTCACCTCAACAAAATTCAATAATTTTATATTATATAAGTATTATTGCAATGTTGTTGTCCCGTTGGCATTGTCTTACCCGGTGCACACTGTATCGTCACGGCCATAAAGAGAACGTGGAGATACTTTAACATGTTTCTTTTACTTGAACCAGGCCTGAAATGAATTATCTGCATTATAGAGTACTGGATACATATTTTCAAAGGGGGACACAGTTTCGTGACTGCCTGTTTGCTTTTATGGTCATCACTTTCAGAATTTCTCTTAGGGATACAAATTCTTGACCCAGATTAAGAAGACGACAAAACTGAAAATCACAGAATTGCTCACCTGAATGTGTACTCATTTACTTTTAATTTATCGAAAACCTAGACCGTTTGTTTGAAATTTTTATGAATGAGTTTGGAAATATATCATATTGTCTAACAATTTTTAGATAAATATTTAGTCCTAAATTTACATAAAAATGCGTGGAAAACTTGTTAGAGCAAACAAATAAGTTTAAACTACATAACACCAGACCTTCTCTTCGTTCATCCAACAAGAACCTGCATCTCCGTTTGTGTGAATAAAATTATATTGAATCCACCAACAGTTCACGAAATTTTGTCATGTCATGCAAAATTATCTTACCATCTTGAATCGCTAGTGTTTTGTTGCAAATGATCTACTTTGCCCTGCCTATCATAATTAACACACAAATTCAACTTATTTACTGGCGACAAAGTCTGAGACAAAAACCATCAGAAGATATCAGAATTTGAATCCAATGAATGTTCTCAGTCTTTATGCCACCGCAAGCGGGAAATGTTTAGATGGTTGACTATGAATCAATGCAGACACGGTTCAGATTTAAGGCAAATGGGGACACTTTCAGGTAAAAAAAACAACTCATATTTGTCTCCCTTTAGATGGGGTCAACACTTAAAGGAAAGAATTTGCTTCCCTTGAAGGTGAACCAGTTTACCTAAACCCTTTCAGCTTAAATCCTTCTTTCATGTACTGATACTAAAAGCATTTGAAAAAGAAAAGAGTAACATTTTGAGTTTGCATTGCATTTACGTGTATAGAAATAGGAAATATTATAAAATGCGGTCCAGAAATGAGTGGAATACTGTTTAAAGCAACGACCCGGCGGGCACATGACCTAGAAATGACGTCATACTGACGTCTATGCGACGTCATTACGTCGCATAGACGTCAGTACGACGTCATTTCAACGTCATGTGCCTGCTGGGCACTAACAAAAGTCTATCTTTATATATATACATGTGAATATATACAACAAACAGTATCAATTTTTTGGTCGCCCGAGTAGAATCATCAGGGCTCTTGTAACAGCAGGTTCACACCCGGTCAGATGAAGCTGTTTTGAGTCACTGCATAATCCGTGACCATCGACTTGGTGTGGGAAACAACGCATATGGCTGTGGCATAATGTTTACCAAACATCTTTTCCATTTAATACGTACATGTATTTCAGAAAGATAGCCTCTATATGAGAACATGTTCAAGTGTCTAGATTGATTACTTTGACGACTGCTTATCAAAATCTTGGAACTTTTAGTATATTAGCCGAGAAACCGAGTCTTTCATCTTGTGATACAATCTTCTCACATTTGTTATCAGACCAAAATGACTTTGACTGCATTTTGTAATTGGTAATTCTATATACAAAATCAAAATATGCTGTGTTGTAATAATTCAAAGGTAACAAGCACAATAAACGTAATGGAAAAACGCAAATATCTCGTTTGCCGATTTATATGATTTTTATGCAGAGAATGAGTAGACAGCTGTAGCAAACATACCTTTTGGGAAGGGAATGCGTGGACGGTAGCAACGACAATACTTAACAGAGACATTGAGTCCGTATTCCCACTAAAATATCCAGACAACTTCAAAGTCTTTACGTAATTATGTTAGTTCTACAAAAAACCTCCTGGTAAGCTATTTAAAGTATTAGTTTCACACTTTAGGTGTGCGATTACAGTTGTAGGGGAAACGCCTATTTCATTTTTTTATGTTTGCCTCCCTTCTCAGGAGTAAGCTGTAAAAGAAAATAAAACGCCCCTGTAGAGGCAAAATCTTTCCTTCAACAGTAGATCCCTTTTTAAAGGGTTTTGTAGGTTAGGGAAGCAAACAGGAACTCGCAAAAATTGTCGTTTAGAAAATATGGTGAAAATTATGACAGTGTCCCTACACCATACAAAAGTAAACCGAAACTGAGAAAAGTTGAGGCCATTTACTTTTGCATAGACGACCGTGAATCTAGAAATAGATTAGATTAGATTAAACATATTTTATTGTTTTAACACAATGGGATTGGACACAAGTTCTAAAAACATTATATAGTCCTCTCCCAGCAGTTACACCGTACAGTATCATGGTACAA
Organism: Ctena decussata; assembly: GCA_963989385.1. Taxonomy (NCBI): domain Eukaryota; kingdom Metazoa; phylum Mollusca; class Bivalvia; order Lucinida; family Lucinidae; genus Ctena; species Ctena decussata. Next base: position 36,950,144 of record OZ022504.1, on the reverse strand, counting down.
TCTAGAAATATAGAGACGTCATAGCAATGCTTGGAAGTTGATGCAACTTTGTTGTGGCTGCAAGTACCTATTGGGGTTTTCCGCCACTTTTACCAACAGAAACAACTACCAGGAGGCACATGGCGTCATATTGACGTCGATGCGACATCATTTCGACGTCATATGCCCGCTTGACTCTTGTGACTGACTGTTTCCTTCCCTGGATAAAAAAGCCTTTTATATCTGAGTTCTACCTTAATGGAAAAAATTTGCAGTTTTTTTTAGAAGTTTCTTTTCCTTTTCATTGAAGAGTTATTTCCTTTTAAGCAGGGACGCAAAAGCTAAATTGTCATATTTCTCCCCTGGGAGTGTATCCATTCATCTTAAGTAAGTGTCCTTTGCCTATATCAATGCCTATCAATCCCTGATTTACAATGAAACAGGGTTTTTGTTATCTCGACGGCAAGAAACATAGGCCTTTGGAAACAAACTTTCATCCCTAGTAGATAATAATTCCAATGGAAAACATTGGGGGGGGGGGGGGACTGCATGGTTTGTATTCTTCATTATATATTTAGTTAAAATAGTAATAACAATAACTGACATCTGCTAATAAAAGGGTAAACAGTTCTGCATTCAGTTTTCCAAAATAGATTCATGTTATTGGTATTTAGCAGAAATAAGGAGTGTACATATAAGTGCTGCTTAGTTTACTTCCAAGGTCAGCATTGTAAGCTGTTGATCAAATGTTCCATTGTCTGTTTCAAGTTTCTAATGTATATCAAAAGGTGCATGCGTTCGTTGCAAATTGTTGAGCGTACAATTGTCTGTTTTCAAGAGTTAACCATTTGTTACGCACACACGACTTTGGTATACATAAGATGTATACCAAAGTCGTGTGTGCGTAACAAATTGTTAAGGAAGTGTTCCATTGCCTATTTCAAGTGTCTAAGGCTGCGTGCGTGCGTTGAAAGTGTAAAGTGTTCCATTTCTGGTGTCATATCAAACGTAGCGAATGTTGCACATTAACTCTTTCGGCGCCAAATTTTTCAGACGACAAATTTTCGTCTGCTCAAATCATCAGACGACAGATTTGTAATTGGAAATTTTAACAATCTAAAGACACTTTTCATAAAATCAGGCTTTTTAAGTTCATATTTGAATGGCAAACAGTGTAGATCCTGATCAGACGGCTCTTTTAAGAGCCGGCTGATCTGGATATACGCTGTTTGCAAAGTCGCATTTTTGCGACTTTGGCGCCGAAAGAGTTAATGAATGTTCCACTGTCTATTTTCAAGTGTATATGGTATACCACAAGCTGCGCCGGTTGCAAATGTTTGTGTCAGTGTTCCATGTTCTATTTTAAAGCTCCTAATATAAACTTGATGTTGCGTGTGTGCGTTGCAAATTGTTGTGCGTTCCATAGTCTATTTTAAGTTTCTAATTTATATTATAAAGAGCGTGCGTGCAAAATGTAGAGTATGCCTTCCATTGTCTATTTCTAAGTGTCTAACGTATATCAAACGCTGTGTGCTTAAACGTTATAATTCATTGAGAAAGAGTTCCAGTATCGATCTTAAATTTCGTATGTACATAAGCTGAGTGCATGCATTGCAAATTTAAAGAGTAACTACACTTCAGGAACTGACTGAATTAGATCCCAAACCCTATCCTCAACATCAAAGGGAAAGACTGACAAAGACATCCCAACAAACAATAAATTGCAAGTGATAAGCCGAATCAGCAGCTCTTTCCCAAATAAGTGGCAACTCGGCTATCTTTACTGAACTAAATAATTTAGACCAACAGAAGGGTTACAACAGACTAAGCAAATTATACGAAAAACATTTCACAACTATTTTTACCTATTTTCTATTTTTATTATAGAAGGGTTAAAATGAAAACAAAATAAATTAAACAGCACCGGACATAAAACAAATGCAACCGCAACGAAAGTACCGCCTTGGGAAGATCAGTAATAACTACTGGGGGGTTTAAACCGATTTTACTGGGCCCAAACCTTCACCCTCACCCTCCGCCGCGGTGCACAAAATTAGTTGGTAGTTCGGTTCGTATGGAGGTGCCCTAACTCATCAGAGAGTCATTTCGGGCAACAATTAAAATTAAGAAAAGACTGTGATGAAGCAAGGATGAGGACTCGACAGCCAAAACGTGTCGAGACACATGGAGATCCCTGGGGCGTCAGTAACACCACTGGAACACTGGAGCAAAAGAAGACCACCAGTTGAGCCCCGGTGGGCCAAGAAACAGACAAACATCCGGCCCCAACCAACTAATTTATAGCTTTATGTAGGGGCTATCATAGAGTCTGAACCCCAACCAAGTATTCATTTGTTTAACTTATAAAGTATATTGTATACCAAACTGTTGTGTGCCTGCTTGCAAATATCTACGTAAGTGTTTCACTGTCTATTCTGAAGTGTGTAATGTATACCAAAAGTTGCCTGCGTGCGTAGCAAATTTTTAAGTGTTCCATTGGCTATATTATGTGTCTAATGTATATCAAAAATGGCTTACGTGCGTTGAAAATTGTTGAGTTAATGCTCTAATGTCCATTTTAAGTTTTATTTATGCATACAAAAGTTGTGTGCGTGTGTTGCAAATTGTTCAGTAATTGTACCATTGTCTATTGTAACCAAGCAAGCACATGACGTCGTGATGACGTCGCATCGACGTCTGTACGACGGCATTTCGATGTCATGTGCCCGCTGGGAAGTTTCTAAAATATACCAAAAGGTAGGTGGGTGCGTCGCAAATTAGTGAGTATTTCATTTATTTATAGTTGTTAATGTATAAAAGTAGTTGTGCGCGTGCGATACAAATCCAGGCGTAAAAATTGTTCATTTGTCATTTTCTAGTGTCTGACTTACGCTTCAAATTTCGTGTATATGTTGCCAATTCTTTTAAAGCTTGTAGATGCTGCACAGTCTATTTGTAACACAAGTGGGGTGCATGCGTTGTCAATTGTTGAGTAAGTATTGTCTATTTCGATGTCTGATTACTCTGTCAAATGAATCAAGAAATATCTTTTAAAAAAAGATAATCGGCCTAGATTAAATAGAAGTGTGTATTGTAATATGTATGTATATTTAGTATTTAGGAGCTGTCAGTAATTTTCTTGAATTTGAGTCAGGTATATATACGGATGTGCATGTTGATATGCATATTTGTTGTTGGTGTTGTTGTTTCGATTTCGGAAATGCTGTTGAATTTTGATTGGGACTGTCTGTGTTGCACATAACAATGAGGATCGGTTGGCTGACCGCCCCACATACAACCTTAAAAGTGTCGCAGCTCCAAAACAACATCAACAACTAAGCCTGCAACAAATATTTATTTTCGTCTTTGATTTCTGTTTCATGTTATTTTTTGTTGGTTTTACATTTCACATGAGCGACATAAAGCAAAATGTTTTTTGGCAAAAAGCGATTTGGACCGAAATATCTAGATTCATCACGGCACCGTTTATTGGCCAACAGTCATATGAAACTGAAAGTAGAAAGAAAAAGCGAAAGTAAGCTACTGACATAAAAATCCCGGGTGTATTTATATTGGCCAATGAAATACTTAAAATATAGGTCAATACTAAGCTTTTAAGGCTAAAGCCGAAAACATGCCATGAGATATCGCTGCAAGCTTCTCGCTATAGTTTCGTGATTAGCCAGCTGTAAATAAATGAAAGATTCTTGATTTTCAAATAAAAAGAGTTTGAAAACTTATTTGGATCGTTTTAGTTGGCGACTTAAATGACCTACTTTCGATTTCATTAAGTTGAATAAAACGGTAAAAATACAATGTACAGATGAGGAGCCCCTATCACAATCCCGCCAATGTTTATATAGCATTGCTAGACGGGAAACCAGAAAATGAAATTGTATTTTGTGGAGCGATTTATTATTTTTCGAAAAACTTGTTTTGTCAACTTTTTGCTAGTGGAATGACTCAATATATGCACATCAACAGACATTTTATTACAAAATGTGAAGATTGAACCGCTTTTCACAATGATTTGAGTTTATACATCTTTACCTTTGCTAGGGCTGTATATGCAGAAGATTGCGTGCTTGCTTTGCAAGTTGTTGAGTAAATGTTTCAATGTCTATTTTCGAATGTCTAACGTATATCAACATTTCCGTGTTGCAGTTTATTGACTAAGACTCCATCTGTCTGTTTTAGTGTATACCAAAAAGCTGAGGGTTGGGTTACAAATTCTAAAGTGTTCGGTTGTCTATTCTAAAGTGTCTAGTGTATACATTTTGTACCAAAAGTTATGTGCGTGCTTTGCAAGTATCGTGTACTTTTTTCCAGTGTCTAATGAAAACCAAAAGTGCGTTACAAATTATTGAGTAAGTGTTTCATTATCATGGTTTACGTGTCTTATGTATGTAAAAATCTGCGTGTGTGAACAGCAAGTTCCCGCGAGCGTAGCAAATTGTTGAGCAAATGTGATCTATTTTCAAGGGCCCCATGTATACCGAAAGTCGTGTACGTGCATTCCAAACTGTTCGTGTTCCGTTGTCTAAGTGGAAGTGTCTAATGCATATCTACAGCTACGTATATGTACGTAGCAAATTCATGTGTTCCATTGTCTATGTCCAAATATCCAATGTATATAAAAATCGCATGTGTGCCTTGTCATTTACGTATTCTGACCTTAAATCATTGCATTTACATAGATGTTTATATCTGTCGAATCATAAATTTCAGACCCAAATGGAACTTTTCATGACAACGCATAAAAGGTAATATAATACAGCAAATGGTTTTGCTTATCTGAGTATTGATGTGAGAAAACCAATCGGAGGACACACGGGAACTAAGCATTCTTGGACAAGTCTGCGCACATTGACCGTCTTGTCACAGTCTTTTGGGTTCGCTAAGTCAGTTACTAAACCTAGTAGCATTTAAAATATGAGCTGCACGTGCACAAATTAGAATGCGTACCCACAACATGGTATAAGGCCCGTGTATTGTGCATATATTCTACAGCTGTTTTTCCACAACTTATTAGATTCTATCTTTGTACCATTGAATATTGCTTTTGCAACACCTTAATGTGTTTATCTTTAAAAAATAATATACTGAAAGGATTTAAAAACTTCCACTTTTTATTGCTGGCTGCTGATCTGTTCACTCATGATAGTGTTGCATATTTAACCACAAAATGCTTGAAACTTATCAACTTTACAGATTACGCAGTTTATTTGTATCATTTACTTAAATGACGTCAGTAAAAGAGCGTTACGTCACTGAAATGCATAAGACGATGCCGGCGTTATCTTATGCAACACTCTTTTCGACCATTTCTTACTGTCTTTATATTGTGACGTCATCCACGTTGATTTGCAAGTGTTACTGCGGATGATGATGTCGCGCAAAGCCTATTACGGAGACGGCGATGACGTTAGTTAACGTCATGACCTCTGGGTTCTAATCTCGGTTAGGTGCTTTTCTGCCGGTCTTTTGAGCTTCCTGTAAACAGTGCATGTCGTCTGAGATTGTAAATTGCTGTAATTAACGCATAAAATTTACCGCGACGTCACTTTTTGAAATTTAGCATTTATCTGGTCCAAAACTCTGCGGCTGTTTGCAATATTTAGGCGCGGTAGGCTAAATAAAGCCACTGGCCGAGTTCAAACTTTTAAAATTCAATTTGATATTGTAAGAGAAATGTTTCTTCAGAAAACTGTATACATGAAGCTATTCATCCTTATGTAAACGGTACTAAGAACACGAGGAGCACGTGTTTGTTCTTGACCGATTCGGTTGAACGATTTCAGATTCGGTATCTTGATATAATCAGGTATAAGATAATACATATGCTGTAAAATTTTGGTGGACGTAGCTGCATTCATTTTTGAGATATTCAAAATTAATGGGTGGAAGTTTTTAAATCCTTTCAGTATAGTTGCATTGTTATCCCGTATATCAATGCAAAAATGCCGTCTCGTCGTGAAAACGGACCTTTTTTCCATATGCCAACAGAAAATATACTCTAAAACAAGAGCAGATACAAATCTCCGCTTTCCGTTTTCTTTATAGCTTCTTTATGTCGACAGGAGCGGAGGGACCGGGCGGTGTGGTGGAGGGGGCAATAATCAGCGTGACTGTGTGTATCAGCGGCTGCTGGATCTACCCTATTCGCATATGCCGCACGCTACCATTTTACATTTAATACATGGTGAAAATTTAATATTTCTCAAGCACAGCTTTACTTCGAAATAGGTATGTTCCTGAACCTATAAAGTTTTAGTTTGAATTTATACGAAAATACATGTTTATGTGTAAATATATTCGTTTGTTAACTGATGTATATCTACAAGTAGGGCGTGTTTTTATTTTATTTTCTTACAGTCTAGAATATTCTTTTCCGTATTTCTCCCTAAAACACGGTGCTAGTGGACTTTGAAACTAAACTAATCATTTAATATGTATCTTGCAGAACTCAGATAAGGTGGGGTTTTGAAGGTAATTCAGGTATAATTTTATTGTGATTTCTTAAAAAAAAGTATGTTGTGATCCCTCATTAGAACCGTCTCGTTACGACCAGACTGATCTAATGAGGGATTACAACATGCGTTTTAATGAAAAACTATGGAAAATTATCTAGATAATGCGCATATGCGCATTTCGCAAATGTCTTGTGGCAAATGTTACACCTTCTTGTTTTATATGCCCCTAACTTCGAAGAAGTTGAGGGGGCATATTGCTTCTGGGTTGTCCGTCAGTGCGTCAGTGTGTCGGTGCGTCTGTGCGTCCATCCGTCCGTCCGTTAGTCACGCATACCATATCTTAGAAACCATGCATGCTAGAGTTATGAAAGTTCATAGATGGATTTGTCATAAAAATAGCTTACACGTATTTTTATTCTTGTCCGAGTTGTCTCCCTTTTCGGAGTTATGCCCCTTGAGAAAAAATCATGATGAAACATTGTCAGTAAGATATCTCAAAAAGTGTTTTAGCTACGGACTTGAAACTTTACCAGCTTATTGGAGATGATGAGTAGATGAACTGGTTTACTTTCATCAAAATCCGTCATTTTTATAGGAGTTATGGCCCTTTGAAAATTTCGGCATTTCAACTTTGTAAGCAAGATATCTTAAAATGTATTTAAGCTAGGGACATGAAACTTGGTGAGCTGATTGAAGATAATAGGAAGATGAAGTGATTAACTGTTGAACAAATTCCATAAATTATTTTCGGAGTTATGGCCCTTTGAAAATTTTGACATTTTAAACTTGGCATCAAGATATCTCGAAAAGTATTTGAGCTAGGGTCTCGAAACTTGGTCAGCTGAATGGAGATGATAAGTAGATTGACTGTTTGACTTTTGAATGATTTCTGTTAATATTTTCTAGTACTTATCATGCTCTTTTAGGATCAGGCATATGTTTGTGTGCATAGTGTTTTACAAACACCTTTTATAGTTTTTTTGTTATGGGGGTGAGGGGAGGGTTCGCCCTTTTTACAAAAGGATATAACTTTTGTGACTTCCGTGTTGCTTCCCTGGGCCTCCAGGCCCCGAGGTTATAAAACTTTTTTGTGCTCAACTCAGCTGAGCATGAAATTTTCTCTGCTGATAAATATGAAAATGCCAACTAATGTTGGCATTTTCATATTCATAAGCAGAGAAAATTACATACTCAGGTAAACTGAGCAAGAAAACAACTGTTCTTATCAGTAATTTGCTATTTATGAGCCAGTAAAATTTCATGCTCAGCTGAGTTGAGCATGAAAAAAGTTTTATAACCTCGGGGCCTGATCAATGAAACTCTCTCAAAAAGCTGCCTACTCTTAAAGAAAGGAAATTTCCTCCAACATGAGGAAATTGCCTCCTTTGACATTCAATTCTCTTGAAAACGAAAATAAAGTGGAAGTGGCAGAGTTGCTTCCTCTGAATGTGTACATTTTCATCTTAAAATAGGACGCTACCCACTGGGTACACAACGTTTAATCTACATTGACTCAACCTTGATCCAATGTCATGCCGTTGAATCAAGTTTAATTTAGTGTTGATTCAAGCTTGTGTGCCCAGTGGGTCGGCGATTCGATCGGTGTTCCATAAAGTCCTGCCCCCCAGGTTATAAAACTTTTTTCATGCTCAACTCAGCTGAGCATGAAATTTAACCTGCTAATAAAAAGTAAATTACTGATAAGAACAGTTGTATTCTTGCTCAGTTTAGCTGGGTGTGAAATTCCCTCTGCTTATGAATATGAAAATGCCAACATTAGATGGCATTTTTATATCTATCAGCAGAGAAAATTTCATACTCAGGTGAGCTGAGCATGAAAAAAGTTTTATAACCTTGGGGACTGATTCCAGAGAGGTTTTACTTAGTGAAGACATCAACAGATTAGAAGACGGAGATGACAGCTACTCTACTTCTTCTATATGTGATTGTTCTTGACATTGAAAACACAGGTAAACGTTTTGACAATTATATATATAGTTTTTGTACCTTTAACCCATTCATGCCTAGCGCCCATAAATGGGACACAGACAAATAGTGCAGACGCAGATCAGACGCCGCAAAACGCGGCATCCGATCAGGGTCTCCGCTGTTTGCTTAAATTCAAACATTTCTGTAAAACAATCAAAAGTTAAAATTTACCAGACACCTCCATAATGTTGAATTCACTCATTCACTTCATAACTGGTAGAAGAATCCAGTCGTCACAAATGAGTAACTGTACTTGAAGTAGGTATCAGGTCGGGTTGTTGGATTCTTTTTTCTTTATTTCGCACATGAAAAAAGCTTGTTGTCTGACATAATATGCGTTACATCCAACCGATCATATGGTGAGTATCAATCAGGGCCCGAGGTTATAAAACTTTTTTCATGCTCAACTCAGCTGAGCATGAAATTTTCTCTGCTGATAAATATGAAAATGCCAACTAATGTTGGCATTTTCATATTCATAAGCAGAGAAAATTTCATGCTCAGCTAAACTGAGCAAGAAAACAACTGAACTTATCAGTAATTTGCTATTTATTAGCTAGTAAAATTTCATGCTCAGCTGAGTTGAGCATGAAAAAAGTTTTATAACCTTGGGGCCAGATGCCGAGAAACTTTTAGCAGTGATGCAAGGTAAGGGGCCTGCCATACTTGCAGCAAGTGCGGGATAGAGCTTTGTCCATTTATCTACCTATTTCACAGGGTATAATCGATTCCGCCAATTTTCGCTTCCTGCCGAGACTGTCCGTCATATTTGGCTTCCGCCGAGATTGTCCGCGAACTCTTGCTTCCTGCAGAGACTACTGTCCTCGAGAAATGGCTTCCTGCCGAAACTGTCCGCGTGATTCTGCTTCCTGCCGAGAGCCTCGGCAGGAAGCAGAATCACGCGGACAGTCTCTGCAGGAAGCCATTTATCATGTACAGAAGTCTCGGCAGGAAGCAATAGTTCGCGGACAATCTTGGCGGAAGCCAGATATGATGTACAGTCTCTGCAGGAAGCGAAAATTGGCGGAATCGATTATACCCTGTGTATTTTTCATCCACTTCATTCTTTCTCACTTCCCCTATAGCCCTTCGTTTTCCCGGACAGGTGACCTTATATGGACTGAAGCAGGGGCGTAACTAGGGGCATTTTCATAATACGCACAACCATGTTTTATTCTCTACTTCTTGAAGGGAAAGCTAGTATTTCAGCCACTTTGGTAATTGGTATTAAAATTTTGTCTAATTTATAAATGTTCAGCATGCAAATATGCAAGTGCGTTTTGAAATTTTGTCAATTTTGACAAAATTTCAATACGCACTTGCGTATTTGCCGTATAGGTGGCTACGCCCTTGTGAAGTGCTGTCTCAAGCCAATAATAAATCTAGCGTTATATTATGCAGGAATGCCCGCATTCAGTACCTGAGACAAATTATACATTGTGGTGCTGTGTTTATTTGCCTTTCCTTTGCAAACCATTTGACAGTTTTTTTTAACAAGTTCTTCCTTTCTTTCTAGCTTTCTTCACTATTTTTTCTCGAAATCTGAGCAAAACGAAAATCTGTACATGTAGCGCTTAGTTTCAACTTTTTGGTGCACTGTTATGTATACTCATGTAATCCCCCAAAAGCATTCTTGTAGCTATCTATCAAATGCAGGACTTATGGTCAAGGTTTGGGTTTGGTATCTATTATACAATGGCTTGTATGGGCTATTTTCTTTTTCATTTCATATGTCCCCTTTATTTGCTTTTCATTTATTTACTTTTTTTCTTTATGTAGGCCATTCCATGTTATTTTCATTATTATTTTCGTTCTCTTTTCTTTCTTTTTTCTGCTAATAGCTTTTGAGATTCCTGTTCTGTGACATACGTTTTCGAAGGCTTGCGTGTGTAACTTACACATAAAAATATCTCTTTTAGATGATGGCATTATTATTCATTTATATACTTATTTATTTTCTTTTGTTTATGGCAAATGAAGAATTTTTAGTGGGCTCCATGTGCTGTTATAAAATTATTTTGATTAACAACTAGAATCGTATGGGAGGGTAGCCGAGTCATACCCAAAGTCCAAAGGTGGGAATCTGCGATATGTCCACTTACCGTAAAAAAATCGGGCCAGGTAGGTCCCTTAGGAGCAGTCTGGTTTTCGGTAAGCATTGTTTGCCATTTCACCTGCATCTATCGGGAGCTTTAAAGCAGTGTAAAACCAACCTGTTCCATTTTAGGACAATTACGATAGTTATTTACGGTTCTGGACCGCAATCAACCCCCAGAAGAAGATCAACAGCCGATCCTTTGTGGGGAAGTTGAGATTGCAGTGGCAGCACTAAAGAAGGGGAAGTCTGCAGGAGTTGATAATATACCAGCAGAACTTGTTCAAGCTGGCGGGGAGACGATGATTGATATTTAACAGATATCTGTAACAGGATCTGGAGAACAGGAGAATGGCCTACCCCATGGACTCAGTCGCTGATTATAAAAGGGGCAACCTACAGCTCTGCAAGAACTACAGAACCATCAGCCTCATCAGTCATTCAAGCAAAGTCATGCTGAAAGTCATCTTGAACAGGCTTATACCACAAGTCGAAGAGATAATCGCTGAGGAACAGGCTGGGTTCCGAGCAGGAAGGAGCACCACAGAACAGATCTTCAACCTTAGGGTCCTGTGTGAAAAGTATCTCCAACATCAACAGAATCTGTACCATGTCTTCATTGATTTCAAAAAAGCCTTTGACAGGGTATGGTATGCAGCCTTATGGGCCACCATGCGGAAGTACAATATCAGTGCAAATCTAGTTCGCACCATTGAGCAGCTATACGACAAGACTACAAGTGCAGTCTTGATAAATGGCAGCAAAAGAGAATGGTTCAGAACAACAGTTGGAGAAAGACAATGATGTCTTCTATCACCCACCCTCTTCAACATTTTTCTCGAACGGATCATGTCTGATGCTCTGGAAGAACATGACGGAAAGGTTAGCATAGGCGGCAGAAACATTACCAATCTGCGGTTTGCCGATGACATAGACGCTCTAGCTGAAGAAGAGCAGGAACTAGAAGCTCTAGTTGAAACTCTCGACCAAACCTGCACAAGGTATAAGATGGAGATCAGTGCTGAGAAGACCAAACTGATGACGAACAGCGCAGATGGCATCCAGAGGGAGATCAAGGTAAAAGGGCAGAAGCTGGGTACCGTAACAAGCTTGCAACTGCGCAGTATGGTTTGGGTCCTTCTGTGTCCCAGTAAGCCTGTTAGAGAAGTGCAGGTACTTCGTTTGGTGGTTATGCGCCAGAGCGCAGGATGATCCGAGTCCCTACTCTTCTTCGTGTTCCGGTTGCTTTTTCTCGCAACGCCATCTGTTGTTAATAGTTAAATAAGATATATATATATTTTTTTTTTCTTATATTGTTGTTTTCGCTGCTGGTATCGTTGTTGTCATTAGTATTATATTATTATTGCTAGGCTTTATTATTATCAAAATTATTATCATTTTTAATATATAAGTACTATTATTGTCACTTACTAAGTGGTGTTTTATGTAGACAGAGCGATCCGACCGGAAAAAATAGTATACATTTCTACTGAGAATCGTATATCAACTGCTGACTTCTTCCTCTTCCCTTTTTTCTAGAAATTAGTTGATACCGTGAATGTCGGATCGTTGGGCCTGGTTTTTGGGTCTAGTATTCTTTACAATATTGTGCGATGGCTGCTGGCATTATATATCATTATTATTATTATTATTATTGTCGGATTTACTACACGTAGTTAGGTCTTTTCGATATACTCTACGCTTAGATTTCTTTTTCCTATCGAAATTATGCTGAATACGCTGCTTAAGCCGACAGAATGTAAAATTATCATTGTCATAATAAAAATTATTATTATCATTAAAAATTATTATTTCCTTGGTCATAATGATGACAGTCTCTGCTCCCCAGGACACATTTCAATGTAATTGGGGTGTTGTGAAGATAATAATACTTTATAGTCGCTAAACTTGAATGACTGAATATGTTTTCTGGCCTTTTCTTACTCCCTCTCCTTTCTTTTATGTAGTCTGAATTAATTGTATCATAACATTTAGATTTATATGTTCGTAAGCTGCCTGTAACTGCTACGTCTTGTATATGTACAGTTCCTCTTATGTCATGTTTGTGACCTGAGTGAATAAAGTGATTTTGACTTGACTTGAAATACCTTTGAGCAATTGTCTCAGATGATGGCTCAAAACAGGAGGTTCTCCCAAGGACTGCACAAGCCACTTCAGCTCTTACCAAGCTGAAACCAATTTGGAGAGATAACAACATATCTCTTGGATCAAAGGTGAAACTTATGCGCTCCCTTGTCATTTCCATATTTCTGTATGCCTGTGAATCGTGGACATTGACAGCAGAGTTAGAGAAAAGAACCCAGGCCTTTGAGATGAGATGCTACCGAAGATTACTGAACATTTCGTACAAGGACCATATAACCAATCAGGAGGTTCGAAGAAAGATCCAAGCAGCCATTGGAGAGCAAAACGCAAAGCAAAGACGATTCTACATGGCAAAGTGAAAGGAAAAAAGAAGAAGAGGTAGACAGAAGAAGAGGTGGGAAGACAATATTAAAGAGTGGACAGGGATGGACTTTGCCAGCTCATCTAGGGCAGCTGAAAACAGGACAAGGTGATAAGGGATTGTTTCGAATTCGTCTGTGGTGCCCCAACGACCTAGCAAGGTTATGGGATAGAATAGAATAGAATAGAATAGAATTTTAAGTGTCCCAATTTTTAAAAATTTTCCGGTAAGTTTGGTTGAGCATTCGATCAAAGATAACTGAGCCGCGACATGACAAAACTTAAAATTATGGGATAGAATAGAATAGAATAGAATTTTAAGTGTCCCAATTTTTAAAAATTTTCCGGTAAGTTTGGTTGAGCATTTCGATCAAAGATAACTGAGCCGCGACATGACAAAACTTAAAATTATGGGATAGAATAGAATAGAATAGAATTTTAAGTGTCCCAATTTTTAAAAAATTTCCGGTTAAGTTTGGTTGAGCATTCGATCAAAGATAACTGAGCCGCGACATGACAAAACAAACAAAATGGTATGCGTGCCACGCGAAGACTCAGATCAGATCAGACGCTAACCATGCAGGCACACGACGTTGAAATGACGTCATATTCACGTCGATGCGACGTACTGACGTTGCATTGGCGTGGATTCGACGTCATTTCGATGTCACGTGCCCGCCGGGAAGTCTTTGCTATGCGCGGAAAGGGTAGCGGACGGCGAAGACTCTGATCAGGGTGGCTCAAGAACAGAAGTTTTGTTTTTCCCTTTCAGCCGAGCAATCAATTACCGAGCTAAATGTCCCTACTGCCGGCAACTGTGGTGAAAGGGCTACACTAGACTGTGTACTAGACACGCCTGTCTTCACGTCAAGACGATGGGACAAGGAAACTGGGCCAGGAATATCCACGTACCAAACCATCCTATATAACGGTGAAGTATGGGCAACGTCTGCAGGCATCGGGAAATATATTGAAACTGTCGAAGACGATAACGTTGCCGGAAAATATTTTTTCTCCTTGGTTATTAATAACGTCACGTTAGATGATGCCGTCAGATACATGTGCTACGTTGACGGAGACTCTTCAGAAGAAACCATTCTGAACTTCGAATGTAAGTTATATTGCGAGGGACAAAACGCAGTTAGTACCCCACCAGGCACACACCGTGTCATTCACGTAGTCGACAATAGTATAAGACGCCCTTTACACTACTACTGCCGATACAGTTGTTCAAAGTCACGGTGTCGAGGTTGAGGCGATCTGGTTTCAGCGCTGGAAGCCTTAAATATAATGCTTGAATTATGATAATGACGTTTGGCACTTAATAATTTTAGGTATAATTTCGTTTTGAGTTGTACCCGTCTTTTTTTGTAATTTTTGTACATACAGAAGGTTGTCTTTCGAAAGATGGCTTCGTTTAAACTGTAGTTTATTTGTATAAACACATATTACAAAACAGAGATAAGAGAAAATACAAAAAATATTATTTTATACAAATGGGATTCAAAATGAAGTCATTAGGCTTAAACAAATCTGTATCCCATTGTATCAATCTGAGGTACTCTAATAAAATGTTATTTGAATAATAATTTCAAACTACAATACCTTAATACATTGATTATAAGTTTCAATAGGAAAAAAGGAAAGTGCTGAAACCTAATGGCAGGATTTTCGATAACCGAGAATCATTCGGCTCCAAGCACTTTCACCAAAATTCATAACCTCAAACTAACTATTGAAATGTTTTAGAAGAGATCATAGTGAAATATTGTTGATTTATCAACTCTATCCAAATTACGAGCTAACGATGGCTTGTTCGGATTTGCGTAGTACTTATTTAAACAGGTATTGTCTCTACAGTCTTTTTCTTCGGAGCAGACCGGGGGCGGTACCTCCATATTGCTGCCGCACAATTCCCTCAGCAGATGAGTAACTTCGTCTTGGATTTTTTCTTGTAGATGCCTTATTTCTGAGCACGCATCTGCTATGAGTACAGTTAACACAGAGTACAACAATTAAATACGGCATATGAGCCGCGCACGAGAAAACCAACAATGTGGTTGTGCACCCAGCTCAGACTCAGATCAGCTTGAGCATCCACCCAGTCCGGTCAGACTCTTCACTTAGCGCTTAAAGGCTAGCTAAAGGACTAAGCTACCTCCATGCGGACAGTGAAGTTTCTGATCAGACTGGGCGGATGCCCAGGCTGATCTGAGTCTGCGCTGGGCAAACAACCACTTTGTTGGTTTTCTCGTGTCGCTGCTCAATTTAGTTGTTTTTACCTACAGGTAAGGCGAAAGCTGTGGAGGTGTCAATAAGCCCTAGCAGGAGATTGGTTATTGAAGCTGATCGTATATATCCAGAAACAGCAGAATTTCTGGTGGAAACAGAGACCGCGGTGAGTGAACCCAGCAGGCATATGACGTCATACTGACGTCGATAATGACGTCGATGCGACGTCATTATGTCGCATAGACGTCAGTACGACGTCAAAATGACGTCTGCTGGCGGAATACTGACGGATTGTGGGTACTAATGAATGCTTAACTCTGACCTTTTTAAAACGGTACAGATGCGAAATGATGGAAAAATTAGCGTTCCAAAAATAAAATCGCAGAAATGTTTTAATGTTGGGTTGATCTCCCTGTTCATTGATACATTTGCATGATCAAGAGAATATGTACACGAAGTATTGATACAAATTCACATTTGTTTAAGGTTTAAGAATGAATAGTTGTGTCAAATGAATGGAGTTACAAAAATGTAAACTCTTTTCTCAAATTCTAGCTCCTATGTTCTATGATAGGTGAACATAACGGCGGCCTGTACAAATTGCAGTAGATGACTTTCAAGTTTGAACATGTGTGTGTGTGTGTGTGTGTGTGTGTGTGTGTGTGTGATTATTAAAAAAGGTATTTGATCGAGAGCATATTTGCTACGGGTTCATTATTTAGACTGGTGGTTTACCCATAAAGTTATTTCAGTGCCGGTGACAAACGGATGGTAGTGGGTGGGCGATGGTGCTGGGTAACTTTCAGTTACGGGGCGTTCTACTAATTTGGGTAATAGTAGGGCAAGAGCATGCTGTGCGTTCTGTAGTTGCGGGTGGGGGTTGTTTGGGTTTTTTTTCTCTCGCCTATCATATCTCTTTTCTTTTCTCCCTCTCTTTGGGGGACTGCGCAATAAAGACTCACATACTGTCTCAAAACAACCTGCTATTACAGTTGGATCTGGCCAGAAAAATATATATTTATTCTACTGTCCCCTGGTGCCTAACCTTTTCAGATATAGAGTCGGGTAAGGCAACTCTTGCTATTCAAAAAGTATGTGTTATCCAATTCATTAGTAAAACGATACTGTTACAGAATGGCTACTCAGCTTCTAAAGTAGTTTTTTAACCTATATTCCAACATACCGACAGAAGATAGTCGAAAAGTAGTCTCCTTAAATAAGTTTTCTTTTTATGCCTAAGAAGTGCTAAAATCTTTATTTTGATACAAGAAACATTAATGAATTTGATTTGATAGTCAGGTGTGAGTGTAACTCTAGCGGGTGTAGTAACTGGTAGGACCGAGAGTGATTCAGATTCAAGCCTCTTTAAAATCAGATGGACCTCCACAAGCTGGCTAGACGATGGTAACTACCAGTACAACATAACAGTTACAACAGTGACTACTTCTGAACCTTTTATAGGCTTTATTACTGTTGGTAAGTACCCAGAAGTACTCGAGCAAACCTCATAGACGCAGATCAGATTGCTATTAATGAAAAACTATATGGGACTGTATTTTTGCCATTCTGCCAAGTGTTTTATCACATTGACGGACAATAAAACGACTGTGTTCAAATTTTAGAATAATTATGGTTGGTAAAGTAGGCAAATGACGTCGGACTGACGTCGATGCGACGTGATAATGTCGCATCGACGTCAGTACGACGTCATTTCGACGTTATGTATCCGCTCCGCTAGGTTACATGTTTTATTGTTTTATTTGTTATAGTCACTGTCTCTATTGGCGACGCCACAGAAACGTTTGCGGGGATAGTATTACACAAAGTCTCTGCCTTTCTTCAATACGGGCCCAGTGTTACACACAGATACAAATGCTATGGTGTAAGGAAATAAGATCAACATGAAACGAGATTGTCTGAAAAATGCATCGACACAAAAACACATACAATATTTAATCTCGCCACATGTTTGATTTTTCTTCTCAGTCAATCAATCAGTTTCGAGGTTATTTAACCAAGATGTGTCGAAGACTGAACTATTCTAATTGCAAACATACATACAGAACTAAGCAATAATACCATTAACCTTCTTACATGTATTTGGAGCAATGAATTCCTATAGAAGTTACTTTATTCTTAACAGACATGCCACACCACCCAAAAGTCTCAATTACAACCGATCAAAAGGTTATAGAAGCGGGATCTACTTTAGAATTATTATGCTCCGCCAATGGGGAGACTGGCAACCTGCATTTCAGAAACTGGATACATATCGGGCCTGATGTGACCACAAGCATACAGGAATACGAAGCTGAGCTGCTGACAAACACTACCTCTCGTCTTTACCGGGGTAATGTGACCTATATGGACTCAGGAATTTATATTTGCAGTGCTTGTAATGGAATAGAAGATATTTCTACAGGGGCAACTGCAACAAAAGATGAAGTATATATCTGGGTTAAAGGTAATAAACCTCTCGTAATGCCATATTTGCCCACTTATGCCCAAATGGTTCCTTCTATCCTTTTCAATTGGAGTCCATTTATGAATTAAGCGGTGGCTTGTTTATTTTATATTAATCATTATTACTTTATTTTAAGGAGAAATACCCCTTTGACATATGCAAATAGTGTAGACCCTGATCAGACGCCGCAAAAGCGGCGTCTGATCTGGGTCTGCACTATTTGCCTCTGTTCCTGTTTAAGGGATACTAGGCATGAATTAATTAAGGAATGGAAGAAGCAATCTAGTTCTTTTGATGTTACTTTTAACAGAAATCTTTTGAAAAATTAATTTCACGGTACTGGCTTCCTTGACTTTTTTCGGTGAAGCAACTTAATATCAAAGTCAATGTGTCCTTGCTTTGCTGTGGACTGGCGTTTTTTTTTTTTTTTTTTTTTTTTTTTCTCTTTTTTTTTTTTTTTTTTTTTGTTGTTCTTAATTCCACTTAACGCCTAATTTATATAAACCGCATGAGGATTAAAGTAAATAATAAAGCATTTTTAACTTAACTCATATACGGCTGAGCATGTGTCTTTTGAAGCAAGGATCGACATGCTACAGTTAAATATACATGCATTTGGGTACGTTTAACAAAATATGATATTATAAGCTCAATGTATCAGATGAGCAGTGTCGTCAGCCATTTGCATCTGCCGAGCAGCAGCAAAATCTCAGCATCACAACAAATATTCTTGGAAAGATAACTCCTTTTGAGAACAAAAGGTTCTTTCCACATTCAGGTATGTGGCTACATATTCGACATGTAATTATTTGTCTTCCTATTACATGTAAAAGGATGGATAGATGAATTGACTTGCGATTTTTATGTCCTTTTCAACAGTATTTCAGTCATATCAGGACGATGGGAGGTTGATAATGAGGGGCTGTGTGCAATGGGACTCCGTTTGTAGTTGAAAATGATTCTCGCTTTAAGCGGGGCTCGAACCCAGGACCATTAGATCAGCAGCCCAGCGCTTAACCTACCGAGCTACCGGACATCCACGTTATAGGCTGCTGCTCTTAAAATGCTTTCTTATACAGCGTATTATTTTCCTTACTGTACATGGGTACACCAACATGTTTCCTCCATTCTTTCAAAGGGAAATAACTGTCGTAACTCCCTCTTTGATTCCCAAGAGGATAAAGCTATAGTTCCGAAAAAAGGGGTTACTGTAGAAGCAAATTCTTTCCGTTAAGAGTAAACCCCCATTGAGAAGGGAGGCAACACAATACAGAGTTACATTCTCAGAAAATGTACCCATTTACTTGAAGAATATGGACTCTACCCAGCAGGCACATAACGTCAAAATGACGTCATATTGACGTCGATGCGACGTCGTCGCGTCGCATCGACGTCAGTACGACGTCATTTCAACGTCATGTGCCTGCTGGGTAACGCCTGGGAAATTAACTCTTTCTGCTAGAAATGCTTTGTTTGGAGAGGAACGTAAAAGTTGTTCAGCGTAGAACTTGTCTCTTTGAGATGGTTATGGGGAAAGCATACACTTTCAGGGGAAGCAACTACCGATTTTAGTTTTGCCTTCCCTCTGGCTGAGGGTCAACTCTTAAAGAAAATAATTTCCAATTTGTAAGGATTACGTCGTCCAGGGAACCAAACAGAAAGTCACAGAATGTGTGTCCCCTAGTAAAGATGTCAGAAACAGGGAGAAATATTGCGTTTATTTCAGATCGTCCAGTCATCTCCAATCACTTGAGTCTGGCTACCGGCACTTTACATACCAATATTACGTTGTCCGTTTACTTTGTAAGTAACGATTATGAAGAACCCACTGTCCAATGGTCTAAACTCAACAATGACACAGAGACCATGATTGGTGACCAGACTGTTGGTGCTCAGCTTTCCATCTCAAGACACTACGTTTCAATCGAATACTACTCTGTTAAAATATTGCACCGCGGATATCGTGCTGATTTGAAAGTACATGTTACAAAACAGGACGATTTTACAACGTACATAGCTGATATTAGAAACAGCATTGGTCACAGTAGAGTCAAAACTGAGTTAATAGCAAAAGGTAAAGTTTTTATTACAGAACTTCATTTTTGTGTATAACATAACGGAATACCCTACGAAGCTCTGTTTCAAAAAGAAAAATAATTTATATTTGCTAACACATACCAGTTGAGGTACTCGTACTTCTAAATATCAGTCTGACCAGGTGGCTGAAATATACGGATGTTTTGTATTTTGAAATGTAACAAGAACAATATACACTCTTGTTCTGAATTACAGAAATAATCATAAGATATGCATACTATAGTTTATATTTTTATTGCTGAATGAAAACTAAACATTTATTAAATTAGTCATATAAACAAGAGTGCATATGTTCTTGTTACATCTAAAAATACAAAGCACTTGAACAGTTTAGTCACCTAGTCGAACTGACATAACCTTTATGGTGATACACCAGCAAAACTGTGTTTGAAAGACTATATTTTAGTATGTAAATTCATGGGTTCCACTTCTTTTGTGCGCTGCCGTGAAGCAACTTTAGATTGCAGGAACTCAAGGTCAGAAGTATGCTGACTGACTGGCGTCGTGAGGAAAGGATCTGTAAACCATGTCCGCACAGTAACCCAAGCAATTCAGCAAAGTTATCTGTCTTCACTTTTCACTAACCCAATATTCATATATTGCACATCAGACTGCGCAGATGTACATGCGGATCTATGCACATGTCGCATTGTACCTTTTTTATTTGACATTAGTCAATTGCTTTTCCATCGAGGCATCAAACATGTTAACTGTTACCCCGTTGGCCGTAAAATTTGCTGTAACTAATAAATAAATGCTATTACTATTACATTGTGTATGTATTCTTTTTCTTCTTTTTATAATGCTATTACTATAATTATTCGTTTTCTTCTTTTTACTACTCTTACTATCATCATCATCATTATAATAGTTATCTTTGTATAGGAATTCCAGATGCACCGAAAGACGTAAAAGTAACAGCTGTTACAGACACTAGTATTTCCCTGAGTTGGTTACCTGGGTTTGATGGGGGCAGCGTCCAGACTTTTATTATAGAATCCAACGGCGGGACTGAGTTGGGCTCTTATGACATCGAGAGCGGACTATTTCAGGATGAACGAGTGAATGCTACCATTTCTGAACTAAAACCTGACACACAGTACACGCTTACAGTCAGAGCTAGAAATCTCTTTGGAACTTCTGAACAGGTCCCTGGGAGTATTTTAAACATCACCATGAAAGTTGGAGAAAAACAAACAGGTATTTGCAAACAAGGTAGGCCAACATCAGACTGCTCCTGAGGAACAGCCTGATCAGGCTTTACACTGTTTACCGTTTATTTCATCTAATAAACATCCAACCCCAAATGAATGGAAGGCAATGATGAGATAACAGTGAGTAAAACAAGTAACACAAATTGTTTTCTTTTTATAGTTGTGAACTAACACGTCATTGTTTTCTTATATCTAAATTGAAACAACACGCCATAGTTTTCTTAAATATTAATTGAACTAACTCGCCATTGTTTTCTTAAATCTAAATTGAACTAACACGCCATTTTTTCTTTCATCTAAATTGAACAAACACGCCATAGTTTTCTTAAATCTAAATTGAACTAACACACCATAGTTTACTTAAACCTAAACTGACCTAACACGCCACAGTTTTTTTAAATCTAAACTGAACTAACACGCCATAGTTTTCTTAAATCTAAATTGAACTTACACGCCATAGTTTTCTTAAATCTAAACTGAACTAACACGCCATAGTTTCATTTCATCAAAATTGAGCTAACACTCCATAGTTTTCTTATACCTAAATTGAAATAACACGCCATAGTTTTCTTAAATATTAATTGAACTAACGCGCCATTGTTTTCTTAAATCTAAATTGAACTAACACGCCATAGTTCTCTTTCGTCTAAACTGAACCAACACGCCGTAGTTTACTTAAATCTAAATTGAATTAACACGCCATAGTTTTTTTTAAATCTAAATGAACAAACACGCCATAGTTTTCTCAAATCTAAACAGAACTAACACGCCATAGTTTTCTTAAATCTAACTTAAATCTATAACAGTCTTGCTTGAAATTTTCAAATACTCACAACTTTCTTATTTGCCAACGAATTTGATAAAATTGCACGAATTTTGTCAGCTATTTAACTACAAACAGAACTGAGCCCCCACTCGACAAAACCAACTAAGTGGCATATGAGCCCAGCCAAGACTCAGTTCGGCCTGGGCATCAGCCCAGTCTGATACGAGTCTTCACTGTCCGCCTTAGAGCTTTAACTAGCTTAAAAGGCACAACGAAGACTCTGATCAGACTGGGCTGCACATTCGCTGGGCGCACGTGTCATTTTGTTTCGGCTCAGATTATAAAGCTTGTGAACCTGTTCCTTCCGGACTGTTTTCCGTGGCGGCTACATTTCTTGCATTACAAAGGTAGCACCAAGAAAGTTAAAGAGTAAACGCTACTTAGAAAACTAACTTAAATCTTATCAAGACATTTACTTTCCAGAAAGTTGTACGGATGCATGTAGAATGTCTGAGACATGGACACCGGCTGTTCTAGCGGGGGGATCCGTAGGCTTTTATCTTGTGGGAGGAATATCTGTGGTACTTCTTGTCTTTCTTAGAAAATTGCTTTATGGAAAACCGGTTCGTATAGATAGGTAAGTAAGCATAGTGTTACTGTTAAATGATGAATTTTTAGAATATCGATTTTTAATTGATTTGTAGTTTCTGTAGGTTTATTTACTGTTGTCTCATCTAAGACAAAAATATCCCTTTCAAGAGTTGTCTGGCATTTTTCTTTCTCACCCACAGGGCAAGAATATCCCTTTCTAGAGCTTTCATTGGGTTTTTCTATCCCGGCCTGCTGTCTCAGCCTAGGCCGCTCTGAAAACTGTCTCATAATGTCAATTACGTGTATTGCTTGATGTAGCTCAATCTTGTTAACGTCAATAACCGCACTGGTTACCTGCCATATAAACTGCCCGCAGAATATGAAATTGACAGCCAGTACAGGAAACGCCCTCATTGGACTGTGTAGTCCTGGTAAGCTGTCAGTCATGGAAATGAATGCAAAAAGTAAAATTTACAGGATGGAACTATCAATAGAAAATTAGTTGGAAGTATATAGTAAAGGCTTGAACAAAAGTTATAGCACTGAATGCCTTGTCTGTTTTATTAAAATATAATGGGTGATAAAAATAATCAATGATGGGGTTGAGGCCGAGACAAGGAAATCTAAGGCTCGTTTTCAGATTATTTAAATCTTATGTTCGGCAAGCCTCGCATAAGACTTAAATAATCTTGAAACGAGCCTGAGATTTCCTTGTCTCAGCCTCAAACCCATCATCAACATGGTTGTCTTGTCCCAGTTCTGTTCTTGTGTCGCTAGGGGCATAGATGAGTTATCTTCAATTTAGCTTTGTCTTTTTCCCCCTATTTTCTTCTTTACAGCAATTCGAGCATCTGATGTTGTTAAAGCAAATTTAGTCATACTGTCACAATTAATTAAATGTGCCGTGCAACTTGTATGTTCAAAGAAATGAACTTAATAAGCAATGCGCTTTCGTTCAGATCCTATTCGCTTATTATTATTGTAACTGCTGTTATATGAATAAATATTGTTTAAACTAAACCCATCATAGATTCTATTAATCTTAGCCCATGTCTCAAGCATAGACTCTGAAAGTTGTCTCAGTCATTCAGTCACTTCTTGGTACCGCCCAGTCCTGTTGCACAGTTAATTGCAACAAATTCACTCGCTACTTGTGCAAATTGCATACGGAATATGAATCAGAAAGTGATGTCACTGCCAGCCATGTTAAATATAGGCACAAGGACAGAACTTTTGATAGAAAATTAGCTAAAACCTACAAAAGTTTATATAAATTCAATAGGTATTCAATTTTATTACACATACTGGAAGAGACAACAAACAATGAGGGCGTTTAGGTCTCAACAAAGAAATCTCAGGCTAGTTGTCAGAATATTTAAGCTAAATGCTCGGCAAGTTTTATATGAGAGTAAATAATCTGAAAACAAACTAGCTTGTGTTTTTCTTGCTACGGCCTCAACTCTTAGTACAAGAAAGCACATGTCGTTGATTCAACGCTGTATGTCCATTGGGAAAGTGCGATCTAAAACATTGATAGAGTGTGTTAAGACATGCACTGAAAGATAGCCTACTGTCAAATGCGCTCAGTCCATTGCAGGAATCGCTAAAGATTTTACTTACATACTTTGTCTATATTTAAGTTTATAGTGCCTTATACCCATAGTCACATTAAATAAGTACAGTTTACTCTCATTATCTCGTTATTAAACATTGGTGTCTCAAAGTACCCTCTTATATCAAGGAACATAGTTTGGGCACATTTCCTATTTTTCTTACATTTCAGCTCCTGTTATCTCAAACTTCTGGTATCTCAAAGTAAATTGTCTGGGACCAGAAAATTTACTTTCAGATATCAGTAGTTTGTGATGAACTTCGAGTTTACGATATCAAGGGTTGGCTGTATTTTTATATGATCGGCGACACGAGAAAACCAACAAAGTGGTTGTGCGCCCATCGCAGACTCAGATCAGCCTGGGCATTCGCCCAGTCTGATCAGAGTCGTCGCTGTCCGCATGGATGTAGCTTAGACCCTTAACTATCCTTTAAGTGCTTAGCGAAGAGTTTGATCAGACTGGGCGGGTGCCCAGACTGATCTGAGTCTGCGCTGGGCGTATAACCACTTTGTTGGTTTTCTCGTGTCGCGGCTCATATTTATTCAACTATTTTCAGGAGAGAGAGCCTTAAGATTCCTGCTCCTTACAATGATATCAACAGCGCAGAAGGACACGTTTTACCGTAAAACTTCTGTTGATTGGGACACCTAAATAAATACCGTAATTGTTCCAACAATGGAACAGTTACTGTACAATTTTTTTTAAATATGCTAAATTAAATTTAGTCTAATTTGATTGGTCGAGAACTAGCGAATAACGGTTTTATATATTCATAAACCCCCTTACCGGGCATTAAGATTTGCTCCTGGCCGTCTGTTTGTCCGTCCACCCGTCTGTCTGTCTGTCTGTCTGTTCATCCAGTCATTACACTTTAGGGAACAGCGTTTGTGTAATCAACTCCTCTCACAGTTTTCAATGAATCTTTTTCAAACTTTGCACACATGTTGTGTACATAATGGAAATGCGCACGTGGCTTTTTTATGGAGGTGAAATTAATTTTGACAGAATAACAGCCTGTTGCACTTAGTCATTTTCTGCAGCGTTTTGTTGTATGGGATATAGAGTTTGTGTAATCATCGTCTCCTACAGTTTTGAATGGACCTTTTTTTCAAACTTTGTACACATGTTGTAGACATAATGAAGATGTGCATGTGTCTTCGTAATGGAGGTAACTTTGATTTTGACAGAAATATGGCCTATTGAACGTTGTAGCACTAAATTTAATAGAGAAGGTGAACTTCCGAAATACGTTGACATTTTACAGCCAAGAGACGATACATCTTTCTTTTATATTTTTCAATGAATTATAGAGATTTCTCGGTTAAGTCGAAACTGATAATCTCACTGTTTCAAACGGTGTAATTATCACTTTCGATTTCACTGTTTCAGAAGTAGGATTTTTGTGAAACAGCCTCAAGTTTTTTTGTTGATTAGGGACGAGTCATTTATAATCAGGTGGGGGGCCGGGTACATTTTCATATGATTCACCAAATTTTTCCCGACCCCCCCCCCCCCCAGTCTCACCAGATTTTTTTCCGACCCCCCCCCCCCCCTGACTGGTGACAAAAAAGTTTATGACCCCCCTACCCTGCCCCACATCCCGGCTACCCTTCACACACACACACCATATTACCTATTTTATGTCAGACTGATCTCAATCAAAACCTGTATGAAACATAAAGAACATTTACTTATTCTGACATGTATGTTAATTAATGATGCAGATCAATGGTTTGTTTAAATTTTGTCTGCAATTCTTTCCACTCCTTATGCTTATGGGCATCTTGAAAACTGTTGTCGAATGCTCAATAAACTGTTAATAATAATAATGGGGAGGCGGGGTGTGGGGGCATAGCCCCCCCCCCCCCTGAAGCCACAGTAGCTTTGCTGATGACAAGCTGGTATTACAAACACAGGCATTAAATTTAATTCATCTTCTCGACATGATTTTATAGACAATTGTACACTTCTACTAGATCTGATTTTTGACAGATTAAAATCTGAAAGAGTTCCTTCAAGAGCAGAGAATACATTCATAAGAAGGAACATGGGCCAGACTACGTAGTTTCGGCTAATAAAGCCTCTTCAGTGACCCTGACAATATCTGGTGACGAAACCAGAGAAGAGCATACTGTAATTTCATAATCTCAATTGGACAGCCGATTCAAAGACTGATTAGTATCAAAAAGGTCCAAATAATATATAAAATGATGGCTTAGAATATGAGTAAACCAATCTAAATTTCAGATTTCTCAGAATATATCCTCTGATCTCAAAGGACGAAAAGAAAATATAATCTGCACTATGGATGATGTACGGGGAGACGTTTTACGGCCGCCACACGGCACAACACCAGCTGCAGTGAGGTAAAATTAAAATCTGAAAGAGTTCCTTCAAGAGCAGAGAATACATTCATAAGAAGGAACATGGGCCAGACTACGTAGTTTCGGCTAAGCTGTCCAAGTTTAATGTGGCATTCCCATAAATGCCTGTACATATTTAAATTTGAAAGAATTGAGTCTGAAATGTTAAAAGTAATGGGGGGTCTGGAGGGCTTTGCCCCCAAGAAGCTGAGAATTTTTTTAAAAATTGAGACTGATGGAAGAATTCTGACCCCCCCCCCCCCCCCCCCCCCCCCATATGCCTAATAAAATATATGACCCCCCCTACTCCATGACTTTTTTATTTCCGACCCCCCCCAGCACATCACCAAAAAAAATTCCGACCCCCCCCCTAAATGTACCCGGCCCCCCACCTGGTAATAAATGACTCGTCCCTTAAATGGCTAAATCTTATCTGGCTCAACAAAAAATTACGTCACGCATGTTTGCACGTCATTACGACGTTAATGACGTCACTTAAAGTGCCATTGTAACATTGTTACTGCACGCGACGTCAGGCCGCCTAAGTCTTCTGTAGGCGTTCTTTCTTGGCAAATTGTTTTTGAAATCTGTCTATCAAAATAATATTTGAAGCTATTTTTTCAGTTGCAAACTTTGTTTGCAACCAATATCATACCCAACAGACACGCTGGAAGCAAAATGGCTAGAAAAAAAAAGTTGTGTTCCTGGCGTGATGGCGGACACTCTTGAATAAACAGAATTATTGCGATGTTTAAGCATAAAAGGCTTGTAACTCTAACAAAATAGAGGACGAGGAACAACATTTTTTTTTCCTTCACTTAATGTACTTTATATCAACCATCTAGCCAAATATCAAACGATAAGATTCGGAACATGAACACTCAAGAAAAAGAATACAATTTCTTGTTGATAATTACTCTCCTGTTATTCTAAAATTATATTCCACATTTATAAGTAATAGCAGGAAACAAAGAGCTAATACACATTGAGAATGTAATCTTAAGGTAGTTGGATACTGAATAACTCTATTTTTATTTGTTTAAACAAAATAGAGTTATTGTTCATGATAAAATTAATTAGCTATGGAGTATATAGTTATAACATACACTTACAATGTCTACCGTAAGGATTCTAAGTTTTTGGGCAGATAGGTCTGTACAAACAGTGGAAACAGATCAGATTTCTCCTAAGGAACAGTGTGATCAAGGTTTATACAGTTGCCATTCCATCTGCGCATTTTTGTAGGCATTACTCTACAGTAGAACCGGAATAACAGGAAAATAAATAGTTGGGCAAGGGTCGGCTATGCTTGCAGCAGCTGCAGAATGGGTGTTGTCTGTTTTGGGGATTTTTTTTTATTTAAACATTGTTTTGCTAGGAAACGAAACGGTGAAATATTTTTTTTGGTCTTATACTGTAACATACAATGTAAGTTTTACTGAAATAATATGCATCGATTAAATATATTTTTATGAATTATTTCATGAAATTCAATTTAGTTGCATGTTTTTTTTAATGTTAAAAAATACTTATTATCAAGATAATTGCATTTTTTTCTACCAGTTTGTTTCAAATATCTTATATTATAGATTAGATCTATATGATTTGCACTGATAAATGAAAGTGCGTTCATGTACTAGAGATATGAGTTTAAATTAAAAATGTGTGAAAAAGTATGTAAAAATACAAGATTTTCTTTTTTAGGAAAACAAACGGTATTTTTTTCTTATCCAAATGTGTTATAGCTCTTTGGATTATTTTGCTGGTATAATGGTTTGAATACTCCGCCAATATTTCTATTCAGTATCCTTCTGCCTTGAAGGTTTAGAATTTCCGACTACGATGGGTCCATCAGTTCACTAAGTGCTAATACCAGTAAACTCCCGATATCTCGAACACTGATATCTCAAAGTTTCTTCTTATATTAAAGAATATATTTCCTATTTTAATTACATTTCAACTCCTATTATCTCAAACTACTGATATCTCAAAGTAAATTTTCTGGTTCCAGAAAACTTACTTTGAGATATCAGTGGTTTGGACTGAAGTTCGACTTCCAGATATAGAGAGTTGACTGTAGTTTGTTAAGGTGAATGGATGCACCTCCATATCCTCTGACTTTTCAATAAAGAGAAACCACTTTTGTTGCTCCCCGTTAATGGCGTCCTGTTTGTTTATTTTGGCGGCGGGGCCTGTACTACTTGGCCTTCTCCCGTTGGGAGGAACCTGCTTCCGAAGAGGACGAATTCCTTGTTTGTGCAGGGAGTCCTAGGGGAATATAGCGACAGCTTCACCGGGAGGTGCACCTTTTCACTATAAAACTGTTAACATTCCTATGTTATTTGATAATTTAAAAACATTCCCATGATATATTTGGTAATTGTATTGTAAATATGTTCGTGCTGAATAAAAAAATGTCAATTGGTTATTTTTAGTTTTGTTATCCATGTAAGTTCCATTTCCAACTATACGTAGACTTTGCCAGTAGTAACCGAGAAAGATAACACAACAAATTGGCGTGGTAAAATTAATTCCCTTAGTCTATATAACTGAGCGTGTTTAAGTGTCACCTCTTCTATTGGACGGACACTCGGCGCCAAGTGCGTGCAACTATGGTTACGTACCGCTGAGCCACTTGGGGAACGTCGTTAGGAGATTGAACTGAACTGAACTGAAGGGTCACCTCTTACGTGAAATGTTATCTTTAAGTATGCACATATTGTCATAGCAACACAATCATTTCAAGGCTAATAGCTGAGACTACACAAATTTGTGCAAGAAGTATAAAACATACAAAAGTTTGTCGACGCCTGAACCATTTTTATCATATAATTTTTTGCATTATTTTAATATGAAAATATAGCGCATGAACAGTCCTTTCGTATGAGAGGTTCATATAGGTGCCTAAGTGTACCTAATGAGTTACTTGGTACTTGGTACCTTTAGTTTAGTTTAAACATAATTTATTGCTCAAGTGGTAGCAAGGTGTTGGGCTACAAGTTCTAACAACATAAGTTACTTGGTACCTTCACAAAACACTAGTATCATAGGTGATATTTATTGGTGTTTTTCGGTAATGACAATTAGTCTTATGAGTTACTTGGCCCCTTTCTTTTCGTTTAGATTGTATTCTCCTCCACCCGATGGGAGCACCACACACAGTGTAAAATGTTTCTATGCCCTACCATGCACTGTACAAACACTCAAAAGTTCTAAAAATTCTAAAACAACAACTGGTTGGATGCGGCAGCCATTATTCCCTCTTCTATTGTAAGCGAAGTTGAATTTTATAGAAGAAGTCTCTATAGATATTTGTTCTATCTTTGGGATAATTGAGATCAGTTCTGGG
The DNA here is from genome assembly GCA_963989385.1 of Ctena decussata. Taxonomy (NCBI): domain Eukaryota; kingdom Metazoa; phylum Mollusca; class Bivalvia; order Lucinida; family Lucinidae; genus Ctena; species Ctena decussata. The sequence continues at coordinate 36,920,453 of OZ022504.1, read as the reverse complement.
TTTATTTTATGAATATAATCCGGACACACAAGAACTTTCAGTACGTTTGACCAGTTCGTAAAACGAAGATTCCAAATAAATGATCGAGCTACGTAGGTTGCCTCTTGTATAACAGTTTGTTTAAGGAGTCTCAACGAAGGCACTCTGTCTTCTTTTTTAAAAAAATGTTTCAGCTTCTGGGGGGAGGGGGGCGAAGCCCCCCAGACCCCCCCCCCATTACTTCTGTTCTTGTAAGCTTAAACTCAAGCTTAAAGTCATTTAGAGAAATGCGCACAAAACTTGGGCGCTTCATATCCAATGAAGATATTTTTCATTCATTTGCTAGTAGGACAGTATGCAATTGTCTATAAAATAATGTCGAGCAGATCATTTTGTTCTTGATTCAACTTAATGCCTGCGTTTCTGATATCAGTTCTCTAGTTGCCTTGTTATCAGCAAACCTATTGTGGCTTCTTGGGGCTGTGCCCCAGACCCCCTCTCCATTACTATTATTAACAGTTTTATTGAACATTCGACAACAGCTTTCTGGATGGCCATAAGCAGGAAGAAAGTGCAAAATATCAAAATATGCTGACAAAATTTAAAGATCATTAATCTGCACGATTTATCAACCTGTCGGAGTTTGTGCTTCATACAGGTTTGATCGCGGTCAGTCTGACATACAATAGGGAATATGGTGTGTGTGTGTGTGTGTGAATGGGTAGCTGGGGAGTTGGGATGGTGGTGGTGGTGGTTGGGGGGGGGGGTGCATAAACTTTTTTGTCATCTATCTGGGGGTAGGTCGGAAAAAAATCTGGTGAGACTGGGGGGGGGGGTCCGGAAAATTTTTGGTGACTCATATGAAAATTACCCCCCCCACCTGATAATAAATGACTCGTCCGTTAACAAAATGTTTTGTCCAAAATGAACTGATTGCTTTAGTATACAAATTCTTCTAAGGCTTGAACTCACAGGCTTGTTAAGTGTTGGCAGTGAGTGTAGACTCAGTGTAGGTAATCCATATTTATGTAGAACTTCATTTAAAATATTGAAAAAACTTTGCGAACTGTTAAAACTACAGGCTAGCTGTCGTATTAACAGTTATAATACATCCAAACCCGTGTATTATCCCGTATTCTTGCAAAAATATGACATATACATGTATTGGTGCTTTTCTTTGTTTTCTGTGCTTTTCGGTAATTCTATGGACCCTGACCTCCACGACTTTTGTACGGCTAGCAGGGCAGTAATTTTGACATTACGCGGGAAAGTTACAGTCTCCACCCGGATTGGTAGATTTTGTAGCTTCTTACATCGCCATGTTAGTATAGTTTTGCGAAGCGAGGATCGGGACTCTGCCTCTCTTTTATGTCCTCTCCAGCCTGTGATACCTACCATCTGAGGGTCTACTCCTTCTGAAGGACATTTTATGACTGAACCTTATGGCTGAAAAAACTCGACAACCACTCTGCAATAATGCCTATTATTTATAGCCTTGAAGGTTGTTGTCGTTGATTTGATGCTTAACGTCCACGGTAAACAACTAAGGCCATGTCGGGAGGGTCAGTTAACCTAACCACACTATTCCTGGGCAGGCTTAGACCTGCTAAGCGGTTAACCAGTACTAAGTGCACATACTTTCGCCAGTTACTGACAACTGCCCTTCTTGAATCAGCGGAAGGAGAAACGAAAGTATGTGGCCAGACCGGGATTCGAACCCAGGACCTCTGACTTACGAGTCAGGTGCCCTACCAATTGCGCTACCCGGCCCGGCAGCCTTGAAGGTGGTATAATCGTGGATATAAGAACTAAATCACGTCAGCACATGACAGTCATATGTAAAATAATTTCTTGATATTTTCTTATGACATAATTAGATCACAACACCAGATGAATAATTTGATACAGGTTGATACTGTAAGTTACCCTAAGTTGATGCAAAGCAGTATCTAATCCTTTCTTTCTTTCTATCGATACTGTCCTCGGTCAATTTTGACCATGATGACAGGTTTTTGGTGTGGCTCATAAGTTGTCATAAAAAAAAAAAAATAAATAAATAAATAAATAAATGAATTTGTGACATAGCCACCAGCAGATTAAAACTATTTACAAGAAGTCCTCAGGGGCAGGCATTCCATGCCTAACCCCTGCTCTACCCTAGGATATTAAATTTTGGCCTTAAACCCATCAACTGTCTCCGAAGAGACAGCTTCGGTTGTAAGGCCATTCCAAGTTGCAATTGTCCTGGGGAAAAAAGAATTCTTAAAACCGTACGTGTAAGCGTTTGGACGGTGGTACTGGAATGGGTGGGACCTAGTTCTCCTGCTCCCTTCACCGACCTCAGATAGGTACTTATTCTTATCTACAATGGCAAGATTATTATGTATTTTGTAGAATAGAGACAGAGAAGCCTGCTGTCGTCTTTCCTGCAGGTCTGGCCATTGGAGTTCTTCTAACATTTCTCCCACATGACTTTGATTGCGCCAGCGCCTACAGGTCCAACGGGCAGCAGTCCTCTGTACTTTTTCTATTCTGTTAATATCAACTTGGTGATGGGGCATCCAAACTGGCGCTGCATATTCTAATTTGGGCCGGACCAGAGTTTTATATGCAGCAGCCTTGATTTCCTTCGATGCAAAAGTCAAGTTTCTACGAAGGAAACCCAAAGTCTTAGTAGCCTTACTGGTAATTTCATTAATGTGCTGACCCCACTCGAGGTCATCCGTAATTTCAACTCCTAAATATTTGGCTGACGATACATTCTCTAGGACTTGGTTATGCAATGTATAACCATGGATTATTTGCTTTGGAGGGGGATGCCTAGTCACCCTCATAGAGTGACATTTGGCAACATTGAATTTCATGAGCCATGCCTCTTCCCAAAGTGCCAATTTATCTAAATCATCTTGGAGTATCTGTTGGTCTTCGGACCGTCTAATATTTCTATAGAGTACACAGTCATCAGCAAAAAGGCGGACTGTGGAGCTTATGTTGTCTGGCAGGTCATTAATAAAGATTAAGAACAGGATGGGCCCTAAAACAGAACCCTGGGGGACGCCAGACAACACGGGGAGAGGGTCTGAACAGACACCATCCAGAACAACTTTTTGTGTCCTTCCAGATAGCCAGGCAGAGATCCACCGGAGGATATCATTTCGGATACCATAATACTCCAGTTTATATATCAATCGTCTATGGGGGACCTTATCAAAAGCCTTGGCAAAGTCCATAATAATGAGGTCTGTTTGTTTGTGACCTTTATTATTGGCTCTGTCTAGGTTTGCCTGCAAATCATGAATGAACTGGACCAGTTGAGTCTCGCATGACCTACCACTTCTGAAGCCATGCTGAGACTCAACTAAAATCTTATGGTCCGATAGATGTTGCATGATTTTGCTCACGAGAATGTGCTCTAGAGACTTACAGCAAATACAAGTCAAGGAGACCGGCCTGTAATTGGCAGGGTCATATTTTTCTCCCTTTTTGTAAATGGGAGCCACATTAGCTTGCAGCCAGTCATCTGGTACTCTAGACTGGGCCAAGGACTGGTTGAAAATGCAGGCAAGGACCGGGGCAATTTCAGCACTGCATTCTTTTAACACACGTGCACTTAGGTCGTCTGGACCTGAAGATTTATGGGGGTTAAGACGGTCTAGTAGTTTTTTGACCCCATTAGGGTCAATGTATAAGTCTTCAATATCTGGGTAGGGAGTTGGTCCTTTCGATGGGGGGTCACCTACTTGTTCCCGGGTGTATACAGACTCGAACTGTCTGTTAAATATGTCTGCTTTGTCCTTATTAGCAGTTTTCAACATGCCATTTTCCCTTAAACAGGCCACACCCGTGGAATCCTTTCTTAAGTTTTTCATAAAGGACCAAAACTTTTTCAGCCGATCATTTTGGAGAATTAGGGACATAACGGACCACGGACAAAACGGACCACGGACATAACGGACCACGCTTGGGACAAAACGGACCACGTTCAGGACGAAACGGACCACGTTCAGGACAAAACGGACCACGTTTAAGATCAAAATGGACCACGTTCAGACCTTGAGAAAGCATGTTTTATTTTAGTTGCAACACTAATAAAGAAATTTGCATGCTCAAAAGATAAAAATATTTCCATTAAATTAATTAGATAGTTGCGACAACCAAAGATAGTTGAGATCATGAGCAGTAGTCAAATAACTGTGACCATTTAACATTGTCTTTGGTAATTATATACTCCATAATCTTTTAATTGGCACCAATTAATGGTCTGGTTTGTCTTCTAGCGTCGTCCGTCTGGTTCTGAAACGTGGTCCGTTTTGTCCTGAAACGTGGTCCGTTTTGTCCTAACCGTGGTCTGTTTTGTCTGGTCCGTTTTGTCCATGGTCCGTTTTGTCCGAGTACCATTTTGGATACAGTCTTCTATATTAGTGTCTGTATCCGAGGGATTGAAGATATCTGAAACATACCTCCAATAGGCATCACGCATTTCTTTTTGGACATGAGCTCTGAGTCGTTTATAACGACTCTTCAGGGACTCGTTATCTGCCCTGCGAGCTTTGTGGTACAATTTTTCTTTTTTCCTAATCAATGCCCTAATGCGTGCATCTATCCATGGATAGCCAAGTTTTCCTTTCATCATTTTAGAAGGAATAAACTTGTTTACTGCATTTAGTAAGACCGTCTTAAACTCAATCCACATCTCATTAACATCAACGTGAGCAAAGTTCTGCGACATGAAACGGTCTGCAAAGGCAAGCATATGGTCTCTAAGACCTTGCATATCAGCCCGTTTGTACAAGAAAACTTTCCGTGGTGACTGAAGGACCCTTTTTGCTTTTATGTCATATTCCACCAAAACAATATCATGGTCAGCTCGACCAATTGGTGGCATACCCTTAATTCTTGTGACAGGGGTGGGGTTGTTAGTCAAAAGGATATCTAGGGTCCTTTCTTGTCTTGTAGGGATATCAACCATTTGAGAGAGGCAGTGCTCCTGAACAATGTTTACTAATTGGGACTGCACCTGCCTTTTGGGCATTCCCAGGGGTACATATAACTTATTCCAATCAATGTCCCCACAATTGAAGTCACCTCCAAGAAGGACATGAGAGTTTTTACATGACATGATTCGTCCTAGAGAGGCATTTAGATGATCCAAATACTCTGGATCAATGATATCTGGAGGTCGGTAGAAGGAGCCAAGATACAAAGTTTTACAGCCAACAATTTGAAGTTTAACCCAAACAAGTTCACACTCAGTCTCAAGTTCTGGTACCTCAATACAAACCAAATCCTTTTTAAAACAAACAAAAACTCCTCCATGAGCATCACCCGCCCGGTCTTTCCTAATGGCATCATACCCACTAGGGAATATTTCAGAGTTGGCGATGTCTGGAGAGAGCCAAGATTCACAACCCAAGATAATGTCAGGTTTGGCTGTGTCGACAATGGTCTGAAGTTCAGGTTTCTTATTTTTAATCGACTGACAATTCATAATCAGGATTCGAAGTGGATGATTTAAGACAGACTTCTTGCCTGGCTTGGGTTTTGATTGTTGCAGACCAACTGGGGAAGAAGTAGCTGTTGGTGTGCCTAGATCAGTAGGAATAGGACTGTCAGGAATTGAGAGGGAATCAAAACGATTACTCGTATCAATCAGGCCTAATGTGTCAAACAAAGAAGTTGAGAAGTTTGGCATGCCACAGTTCAGGCATTCCCATGCCAAACTCCTATCCAGGGACTGATTATAAATTGAATACATATTGGAATCCATACCCTGACAGTCAATGTGATACCACTTATTACATGTGTCACAAACTATAGCCCGGTCGTCCCAGCCAACACTGGCCTCACATACACCACATGGGAAATGTGAGGAACTAAGGGATGTAGGACCAGGATTGAGTTCAGTATCCCATGAATTGCAAATAATGATGAAGAACAGGTACAAGTAGATCAATTTTCTAGGGGATTTCTGAAAATCCTTGAACCTTCTCATATTATTCCACAAACATGATCCCATCAAGTGTGGCAGATTATCAAACATCTGTAATTCACAATAGGACTTACCACAGTAACTCAGCTTCACTGGGAATAAGTGAAAACTGCCAGAATGCGAGTCCTTCTCACCAAAACAAGCACGAATCTTGAAAGCCACAAAGGCTACACTGAAAAGCAATGAAAACATCCACTGCTTCATGACTAGTTCTGTCAAAGAAGCATATAGACACACTTACTATTAATACGCCAGACTATACTGACTACCACCTCAAATTGGACAAATATCTGTCCAAATCGCTGGTCACGAAAACCTATTACATTCCAACCGGAAGTATGGACGCCATATTTGAACAATGGCTTATGGGAAGGGAATTCTTACCACCAGAGAAAAACACAAAAATTCTGAAGAAAACACCTGGGAATAATCAAATTCACACACGAACACCTTTAGAAGTTAGTTACTCTTGTAAATAACCGCTGGATAACTTCGTCAGAAAATCACTAAAAAGTCACTAAAATAAATCCAATCGGTTTCCGGAAAAACGGAAGCGTCTGAAGTTGACGCATGCGCCACACCCACACAATCCGAGCCTTCTCTGACTGAAAAAGCCTATTTATTATAATTTTGATTGGCGGCTTATTGACGTCCGAGGAACGAAAGTGGTGAAAACTCTAATATTGTACTTCCCACAGATGCCCTTGGTTTCAGGTTGAATTTCTATTGCGTATTATGTTGCAGTTATATGTAAACTTTGCAATCCTATCAAAAAATACCTTTTGATGACTCGGCACAGTAATTCAATGTGATACCCCATCTAAAAGCAGATAAATAACAATTTTTTTAGAGGGAGTTGAGATTTGTAACATATCCCCGCCATTATTGTTTTTGTTGACAGATCGTTTGAGGTCAATCCGGTGTTTATAAGAAAAAATACTATCCGTCACTTTATCCGTTTCGTAGGTACGGTCATTTCGGTCCTAGTCGTAACGCGCTGGTTTGTACCAAAGACATTCTACTCCTTTCAACTCTGAGAGCCAGGGTCTAATTTTTTATCCAAGCGCGAAACGCGAATTGTCCAAGCGCGAAACGTCCGGATTTGTGATGTTGAAATAATGGATATTTTTACCTGTACACCGGCACGCGCAAGAACTGTCAAATCAAAACGAGGTCATCAACAAAAAGCGATATTTTTCTTTACCTCATAAGTTCGATCAATGATTATTATGGTTCAAAATGGAATGAAATGTGACAAACACTGCAGAATGGTGCAAAAATGAATAAGGAATTAGCCACTGTATATCTTTTTGCGCAGGTAATTGATAAAACTAACCAAAATTAGAATTTTGCTTGGCCGATCCACCGATGCCAAAATACTTACCGATACGTCCTCATTTATTTTTTGGCGGTTGCCAAGCCTGACTGCCCACTGTGTACCGAATAGATGAGGTCAAAGGTCATTAAGTGCAAAATCACTAAAAAAACTGCTTAGAAAATGATTCTTGTACATTTGAGGTATAAATATCACTGCAGTTAAATGCTGAACATATTGAAAACCTCATGCGGCAATAGTAAAGCATACTTGCACAGTTTCTGTTCAATCAAACTGTGTAAGTGTCTGTCCGTACACCTATTTTTCTGAATGTACATGCAATTATAGAGCTTACTTTAATATTTTATAAATCGAGGACTGCACTGCATAAATATATGAACAACACGCGTCAATTTAGTAAATCATACCTTTTTAAGCGAGATATCATATATTTCTAGCTCAACATTTACATTACAAACAGTTGGCTTCATTAGCATGTGTTGTCTACAATACATAAATTGTTTACAGTTGCCATCTGAAATCTAATGCAGAAAAATAGCCCTAAATTTATTTGTAATGGTGTTTACACATAAAGATGCAAGAACTTTAAAAGTGTGAGCTGTGAAGCAGATAAAATTCAATGTAGATAAATCAATCTCATGTAGTTTATGTTACCAAATTGGTAAATTAGTCATTTAAATTACTATTAAGCGATTCAATTAAATAGAAAAGCATAGTATCATGTATGTTCAGTATTTATAGATGTTTTCTTGTTTGTAAAGTTGACAGTAATTCATTTTGCAAACTACTTTTAGACATACAATACACATCAGCATGATGTCGGGAATAAGTTTTCAGATATACAGGAGTAATTTAAATGTACAATCCAGAATATCGAAACTTGTCGACCGACATTTTGAAACTCATTGCCTCATGCTTTTGATTCTAAAGGGGATTGCTGACATACAAGCAAACTTGTTCAACTACTGTAACATATACGTTTTTGTCTGAGTGTTACAGGACAGGAAACAAATAAAGTCATTCGAATCTAAGTATTGCTATTGCCCATATGACATTATGTTGGTCCTCGTCTGAATCACCTCTTCTATGCATTTCCCATATAACTTGCATGGAAAAAATATGAGAAAACTACCTATATTAAAAATGAAATGCTTTCATTTATAAGTACCGTGTCGTTAAGCGGCTTTGTAGAGGCTGCTAAGATGGCCCCGATAACTTCATCAGAGTATTGTTTTAGTTAGTTTTAATCCAGTGACTACAGAGCTTATAGAGGCTATCTGAAATAATGACTCAGATGCTCCAGGTTGCATGAGGCGTGTTTTGCACTTTACAGAATTTCTCAGGAAAACATTAAATCAAACCTAGTCGGCTGTATTCAAACCTTGTGCGTCGGTATTACTTGAGAAATTTCCTATTATTCTGATTAATGCATTCGAAGCTGGTACATTTGCTCCTCAGAACTAAGTCATCATATGTTTTGTTTTGCATAGCCACGTTATGGACTAAAACTGACTTCATTAGCCTGTGTAGTTTACGTTATTGGAAGTGTTTAAATTTCAAACCTGAAATCTATTGAACTTTTAAAAAGGGCATAACACTGACTTGAAACTGTGTCTACATATGAATATTCATACAGTGCATGTAAAATATTTAACAATATGTTGCTTACTATATAAATGGAAATGGAACCAGATGAATTAAGGAGGTGGGGGAGGGAGGGGTGAAAATTGTAAAAATGGCACCAGCCATTCCCAATGGCAAGATTTATACCCTATTACTCCAGTTATCTTAATACTACAGTTGTCAACGGTTATGGTATCATAAATTAATGAAACCAGTTATAATTCAAGGCGTTAATACACATCTATAGACTTTATGTATGTATGGAAGGAAAGGGGTGAAAATATTATGGCCACACTACAAATCACTAAGGGGACTTAATCATCGACACAGTCTACTATGAAACATTTCTGAAACTGTTGTACAAGCTCTCGTAACAACAAGACCTTTACTGTAGTGCAAGCTTCAGACATCAAATGGCCTACTGTTACACCAACTCAGGTTACTCATCTGAATAGATTGTGATAACAGTCAAAGCATTTAGTGAAAACAGCAAAGGCGACTGTAGTGCGAGAGTACAGATCACGTTTGCCTCTGCTATGCAGGCTAAGCACATAACACGAAATCTATGTTTTACCATCTCAGGCTTCTACTAGTCATCTTGTGTGATTAGCATGCCAGTTCTGGCCACCAAATGTCCTCTGCTAGTATGCTGAAATACCACTGTAGTGGCAGCCATAAACGCACATCCTATAATGCTAATATCCATGTGTGTAATACACATTTCATAACGTACGTAACACTGCAGATAAGGCTTTACAAAGACGTTTATAGATAAAAGGGTACCATGTTTATCTATTAGACACGTCTGTAAACACCGTGGTGTCAGGTTAGGCTATTGAAAGACATCAGCATATATCATGGTACCTACCTATGCCGCTGCCAAACCTGTGCATCGACTGTGGCACCGGCTCAATTTACCGAAATCCCCTAGAGATATGGTCATGGTAGTTGTTTCTTTTACATTAATATGGGCAGAATTCAGTGCCAGACAGTGTATTGCCAGACATCTACAAAGTCTGTGGTACCAGCACAGGGAAAGAAAAAAGGATATATTGACATGGTTTTAGAAATTCAGGCTACTACAATGCCCCTTGAGAGACATTGCTCTCTGTTATGTCATTCCATACTATATTCTGTCTGCATCTTTATCTTGTTCGACTACCTAAAAACCACAACTAAAGAGACAGTTATATCTGTTCTTCAGCTAAGTTTGCTCTCTGTCAACACTGTAGAACAAGTTCAAATTCTGTCGATAAATTGTCACTTGTAATTATGAGTGCCAGCTGACTGACAAAATACTTTAGAAGAGGCAAATGTACTACCCCAGGCATCTACAAAATTGCCTAGCAGACCATTGTTCAGGCTGTAATAACCAAACATCTATATTTAGAACATTGCATAGCCTCATCTGTTAACGATAAAAGTAGATCTTTGTAGTGCCAGCTCGTAAAATGCTGTTTATATCAATGGCCATGTTTCTGGTTTATGAATTTTGATTAGATATGCCCGGTAACGTATGTAACGGTGTAATTTTCTGCATAGTTTGATACACTCACATTTTTCTTCTTATTTGCGTTAATGTAAAATGTAAATATTAGCTGGTTTCAGTAAAATGGTAAATTCATGCGAAATATGTTTGTCCATTAAATTGGAGAAAAAAACTTGGTAACGTAGGCAACAGTTATGCTTTATAAGAGATAGCTTATATGATTGTAAAGAACAGCAACATGACGCTGTTCGTCAATAGCAAGATTAATATACATTTCAATATTCCTTTGAATAAGAGGTATAGTAACATACTAATTCAGCAGATCGATATGGTAACGTATTTACATTGGCGATAGCTGTCAAACACAACAAGTCAGGTAGCAGAGAACGGCATCATGTAATGTTGTAATATATTTTTGGAAAAACAAAAAGTGTAGCAGGCCTCTCATTCAGATTGGTGGGGCAGGTCTATGGGCTATTGGTAACTCAAAAGACTACTTTTAGAATAAATGATGTAATAAGGACTTATACAAAAGTGTACTTAATGACCTTTGACCCAGTTATGATTAGATATGACGTCGGCAATTTGGTAAAAGCTTTTGTGGTATGTTTACTTACTTCCTTTGCCAAAGCTGCCTCTCATTTCGCGAAAGTGCCCTTTAATTCAATAATTCACTCACAAACTGGTATATAGAAATGCACCAAATGACCTTTGACCCGATTTTGACCTTAAATGACGTCTGTTGAGCTGGCAACCGGGCAAAATGGTTTTAGGTAGGTTTACTGACTTCAATGAGCCCGGTTGCCCGTCATGCCGCGAAAGTGCCCACAAATCCAAAATTTCACTCATAAACCACCGGACTATATGGAACATGATTGTTTTATAACTGAATTCCATGTAGCAACACAGCATTTCATTAAAATTACTAAAATTCCATGAAAAAAAAATATATATATTCTGTGGTGAATTTACAGACGGGGAGGCTCAGTCAGGTCTTACATGTAATTCTGGATGGACTCAGAGCTCAAGATTAGAGTGAGTATTTGTTGATAATTAGGGATAATTTTTGTTATTTCTGCACAAAAACATAATGTTGTGACCAATCATCTGAATCGTCTCGTCGAGACGGTTCAGATGAGGGGTCACAACATATGGTTGCGATGAGAATTAAGAAAAATTATCCTTTATTATCATCAAATACTCCCTCTTTTGACTTCTAGGAAGACCTCTTACCCATTGCTGCTTTTTGTTCACAGGTTTTGTTGCAGGTTTTGTTAAGAGACCTAGCAACTGAACTCATAGGTTGATTGTTAGCCGAGAGTAATGGCTCCACTTCTTGTGTTAACTTCTAGATCAGGGCATTTGTCAATATAAGGGAAGCAACTGCAATTAAAAGTACCTGTAAGTGTTTATAGAAGTTATCCAGGATTTTAACTCGATGAAAATAGTTGCATTTGCAAACGAGGCAGCTGCCTCATCTAGATCTACACAGTTTGCACTCTAGTCAAGACAAAACATTTTTTGCTTACATTTTGTAGACTTTAATTTTGTTATCTGCTTTGTTTAACACTAGCTGACACGGATGGTGAATATACATATAGCTCGTTAATGTCAGCTTGTCTGGTAAAAGTGATCTAAGTATTGGCACACAATACAGACACAGATCAGATGCCATGGTGCATAGCATATGATCAGGACTTACTGTATTTCTTCAGCTGTGATGTGGGAGTTATTCTTCTCCAAAACAGTCCCAAAAATAACAAGTAGGATCTAAATTTCTGTGATTGTTTTGGATGAGAAAAACTTATCTAAAAGCAGAAAATGCACAGGACAGATTTACATAACAACGACATGACAAAACCAACTAAGTGACATATGCCCGCAGTGAGACTCAGATCAACCTGGGCATCTGCCCAGTCTGATCAGAGTCTTTGCTGTGCACTTTAAGGGTTGCTAAAGGTCTAAGTTACCTTCATGCCAATAGCCCATGTGGATGCCCAGGCTGATCTGAGTCTTTGCTGGGCACACATTCTACTCTGTTGGTTTTGTTGTGTCACAGCTCAAAGGGGGTTCTTTATGGAAAGAGAAAACCCGATCTTAGAGCTGAATAAATACGGCACACTATTTGCATTAACTATGGGAATTTCTGAAAAAGAGTATTATAACCAGAACAGACATCCCCTTGTATTTGAAATGGACCTTTCTGAATTGTGAGGAAAAAGAAGTCAAATAGGTATTAACCCGTTTATGTCCAGTGGACTATAATGTCTTTTAACACTTTAAGCACCAGTGACAAAAATAGCATAATATGCAAACAGCGTAGATCCTGATGAGGCAGCTCATAATGAGCTGCCTCATGTGGATCTACACAGTTTGCCCTCTAGTCTTTGAATTCTCAATATGAAATGTCTTGGACAAGGCATTTTTATCATTTTTGCAGACGTAAATGTCTGCTTTTTGGTGCTTAAAGAGTTAATATCAAATTGATGAGCCCATTTGTCATATAAGGGCTGTCAGGTTTAGTTTAAGGAGAAATACCCATTTGTCTTATGCAGATAGTGTAGTCCGTGGTCAGACACCATGTTTTATGGCATCTGATCTGGGTCTGCACTGTTTGCATATGTCCTGTTTATGGGTTTATGGGCATTGATGGGTTAATGAGTGACCTTTAACTCTTTAAGCACCAAAAAGCAGACAACAAAATTTAAGTCTGCAAACATTCAAAAAATGTCTTGTCCAAGACATATTGAGAAGTCAAAGACTAGAAGGCAAACAGTGTAGATTGACATGAGGCGGATCATAAATTATGAGCCGCCTCATCAGGATCTACACGGTTTGCAAATTATGCTGTTTTTGTCACTGGTGCTTAGGGTGTAAATATGATTTAGGAGAAAGGTAAAAGTTCTGCAAAAAGTGCAGACCCAATCAGACTGTGCATAACGAGCATCTTGCATGGTGAAGGTTTATACAGTTTGCCATATTTTTTTTCTTACTAAAATTTCAGTATGTAGATGATGAATTTTCTACCAAAATTTGTCAGCCTTCCTCCCTCCCCCAAGTTACATGCATGTATATCTTTTTTCCCTTTCTTGTCAGTATATTAGAGAGTTATGGCCCTTGTTGGTGTTAAAGTGTACCAGTTATTTTGGTGATAAATCAGTGCAAAGTAGAAGACTTTTGACCTTCCCTTTTTAGCTGTCACCGTGGTGAAATTGCGAAAAAGTTGTAAAGGTTTTTGTCATCCAGAAGTAATCGTAGAACACATAATTATGGAGATTAAGTTTAATTTTAGCTGTATATTAGGAAATTGAGCCTTACATACCCAGTGAGTGAACTTCATCTCTAGGGTTTTATGCCACACAAACATGGATGTTATATGGAGATTATGAGGCAGAAGGATCTCAGTTTAACTCTTTAAGCCCCAGTGACGCAATTAGCAAAATTTGCAAACAGCGTAGATCCTGATGAGGCGGCTCATAATGAGCCGCCTCATTTAGATCTACACTGTTTGCCCTCTAGTCTTTGAATTCTCAATATAAAAAGTCTTGGACAAGGCATTTTTTTAATTTTTGCAGACGTAAATTTTGTCGTCTGCTTTTTGGTAGTGAAAGAGTTAAAGTCTTATCTGTTAGAACCATGGAAGAGGAAAAGCGCAGTGGTTAGTGCACTTGACTCTGAACCCAGATGTTGTGGGTTCGATCCTCGCCGGAGGCGAAATCTTCCTATGTCCAAACACGTTTTTCTAGCATCATTTGCAGGGATGATGCTAACAAGTGTGCAATCCTTCGGATCAGGACGATAACTGGAGGCCCCTTATGCAGGGAGAGTCATCCCCTGTGCAGGTTAAAGATCCCTACTATAGCTACATGGCTATATGTAGGCTTTCATCCTGCAACACCTGAGTGTACAAAAGTACGCTGTCTGTGTCCCCTCCGGGGGTTAAGGCGTAAATGGAAGAAAGAAAGAAAGAAAGGAAGAGGGAATTGAATATATGACCCCTAGATTGGTAGCCTGCACTTAAACCACCAAATCATTGTCAATTTTGCCAAATAGTGTATCAGGCAAGTCAAATATTCATGGCTAAAGCAGGCACATACAAATTCCATAATCTTTTACAACGCGTCAATCCACTACTGCAACATGTCGTCGTTGGAGCAGGTTCAGAAACGTTCCATTATCTCAAAATATTAAAAAGACAGACAATCAAAGTCGTTTCTTCATAGACGTCGGCTCAGTTGATCGTAGTCACAAAATTTATCTTAACGGTACCTGTCAGCTACATTATCAACGACTTCCGCGGCGGTCACATTGTTAGCGCGAGGTTGACAGAGTACAGCGAGACTCTGACATCACAAATCTAGTTACCACGACTTTAGCTGAGCGGTTTTAATACCGTTATAATTGGATCAAAAGAAATCAGTTTTTCGGCGGAATATTTTATCTGACAGTTGACCGTAACAGATTACCATCACCTTTAGAAGGACGTTGGTTGCAGTAGATACTTGACTTGTAGTAATATGAGTACAAAAAATATTAACTTTGACAAAAAATGTCAAAGTATAAACTTTGTCAAAATATATTAACTTTGTCAGTATGTCAAAAATTTGTGCTGAACATCATGACCCTGATTAGACTGCACCATGGGAATGTCTGTCTGCACAGTTTGCTCTTGTGCCAGGTCTGTCTGACAAGCATCATGAGACAGTAAAAAGATTACAGTGAACTTATATGCAAATAACACTGCAATTTTCATTTTTGCCCCCCTTCTCAATGGGGGTCAACTCTTAAAGGAAAGAATTTGCTCCTCAAGGAGCAAATTCTTTCCTTTTAGAGTAGACCCCTTTTTGGAAGTTTTTCTATGTCCATGGAAGCAATCCGGAAGTCACAAGTCCATGGAAGCAATCCGGAAGTCACAAGTCACAATATGTCTTAAGATTTTAACACTTAATGCGCCAAAAAGCAGACGGCAAAATTTACATCTGCAGAATTTCAAAAAATGTTTCGTCCAAGTAATATTATATTGAGAATTCGAACACTAGAGGGCAAACAGTGTAGATTCAGATGAGGCCACTCATCTGGATCTACACTGTTTGCCAATTCAACAATTTTAAGTTTTGGCGCTTTAAGGGTTAAAACAGTTACAGTAGTCTGTAAAGGTGGCCCAATATTTAGCATGATTTTATACAGGGTACTTTTTTTTGCAGATTTTGATGCAATTACAACATCGGTAACAGGCTGCCAGGAAACAGCATCATGGGTCAGTTGAATTCCATGTGCAGCAGAATGTTGGAGAGTAATGAGGCATCACGTGTCTGACAAAAGAAAGTAAGTATATCTAAGTACATTACTCAGCGGGCATACAACATTGAAACAACAAATTGAAATGCAGAAATTACTAATAATTATCACATAATTATACCGCACTTTGCAGAAAATTTCGGAATGAGCAAGGTCTACACTGATATGGGTGGTATAAAGTAGTAATATCATGGTTGGAGATAACCCACTCGTTAAAGCTCGCAGAATATCTCTTCCTACAGAGGACAAAGCATGGTATAACTTACTTATCCCTGTAACGCCTTTGCCATCATACTGGGATACAGCCTTGGAATACTTGTTGGCTCTTTAACCCATTGCATTCTGGGTATTTTTTGTCGTCTGCTGAAATTGTCATCTGCATCAAAAATCAAGAATATTTTGATGATATTGGTCTAACTAGCTCTTGTAGAAATGATGTCTAGGCAGCAAACAGTTTGGATCTCAGATCAGGCCCCACATCTGTGGCCTGATCTGGATCCAAACTGTTTGCCCAGATACCCCTAAAGAGGTATCCCAAATGGAATGGGTTAAGGTTTGTGGGAGGATAAGTGTATGGAAAAGGAAAAAGGCACATGCCTTAGGAAAATAACCCAAGGAAAACTGTTAACCCTAAGTTTGGGCTTCTGACACTGGATGCATTCAGAAATCTTTCTTTAGGGACCAATGGTGGCAGTAGTATCTGCTGGTAGGCCTTTTTCGGAAACTTCCAACAAGTGATCAGATTAATAAAAGTTTCCTGTCATGATATAAATTTTCTCCATAAGAGTTGTCTGCTCTTCAAAGGAAATAAATATTAAGAAAAAAGTTGGTGAAGGAATAGGTTAAGCAATAGCGGGGGATTCACGTAGTTCCTTGCAATGCTTATGTTTGGCATAGTGTACTGGTTTTGGGACCAATAATGCTAACACGAAGCACAAAAGTTTAATATGAATTCAGGCTGGTCAGGCATGCCATATTCTCAGCTACATGTATATGTATGTCTATTCCAATTATAAAGCATTCTAATTTGCATAACAAATTAAAGTTTCTGTAGTTTATTTGGTGAGACTTAATTCAGACTAACTCTGCAGCCTTTATAACTTTAATACACCAAAGGGCATGTCATTTTAAGATTAATTTCTATATAATTACAAGTAAATCTCATTAAAAAGGATTCTGGCTTGTTTTTACAGAAATTTACATTATTGCCGTAGTAACCCTAAATACTGGAGCAGACAGTTTAGGCCTAGATCAGACTGCATTTAAAAGGAACAGTCTGACCTCAACTGTCTGAACTGTTGCCATTCTTCAGGCAATTTTGAGACCCTTTGCTAGAAAGTAAAAATCTGCTTCTTCTGAATTTAAGATGAATTTTTACATTAATTGACTAAGCTGTCCCAATAATTTGGGTGATTACTGTAAAAACTCTTAAAATATTGGGACACCTAGAATAATAACCGTAATTGTCCTTGAAACAGTACAGTTTTTGTTACAATGCAGGAATGCATCCAAACTACGAAGATGCTGATGGAAAGGCAAACAGTGAAGTCCCTGATCAGACTGCTCCTGTAGTCTGATCTGGGTCAGCACTGTTTGCTCAGACCTCTCTGTCCCAATACTTCAAATCTTTATGGATGACGGTAAAGCATCTGTATTAGTGGTCCAGTAAGTATTAAATAGTTTTCTGCTTGCATACTCATGGAGTACTTTGGATGACATGTCCACAATGTATGCTTCAAACTGCTGAAAATTGATTAAATTTCTTGTACATTTGGCCATATTTATTTGAATGTTCACATTACTGCTAAATTAAATTTCTTGTACATTTGGCCAAATTATTTGAATGTTCACATTGTTGCTAAAGTGCCAAGTTACAATTAAAATTTGAATTTACTAATATGCACTTGATGTCTGTTGATATACAAATGTAAAATTAATATTTTGGATTACCATCAAAATGCAAATTTCAACAGATTGGATGCAGTTTGTAAATCTTCATAAAAGTTAAAGTCCAGAATTGAAGAAGTACGAATTTTGTTTCAGTCTAATTCATCTTTCTTTGTGCCAGTGAAAAGTGGACCCTAACAGCAAGCTTTGAAAAACAGAATCCAGTCCTTTGAGATGAGATGCTACAGAAGGTTAGCACAGGGACCATGCAGCCTGGCCCTGTAGCACAGTCAGTAGGACCCCTGACTTATAAGCCGGTTATTCTTTCATGTAAGCCATCACGAAATTTCAGCTCAAAGTTACCATGTAGGATCCATACCAGGAAACACACCTACTACTGGGCTGGGGCAACAGAGCCATTACTATGAACTTATCCACTGACTGGGTTGCAGCAACAGATCCTTTAGAAAACTCAGAACTTACCCTCTGACTGGGGTGCAGCAGCGGCATTATAAGAAAACACAGAACTAACTCTCTGACTGCTCTGCGGAAACAGCGCCAATATAAAAGACAGAACTTACCCACTGACTGAGCTGCTGCAACTGTGCCTTTAGAAAACACAGAACTTACCCACTGACCGCTGCGCTGATAGCGTCAATAGACACACTGGACCTATTTACTAGATGCGCCGCGACATTAGCGCTGTCAGTAAACACAGAAACTACTAGTTGCGCTGCGCTGATAGCGTCAATAGAACACTGGACCTACAGTGCTGTGGCAATGAAGACTTCCCACTGTAGAAGCGCACCGGCATTAGCGCCACTTCTGGAGACTTCACCTCTAGTAGCGCAGCGGCATTAGCGCAACTTATGAAAACTTCGCCCCGTAGAAGCGCAGCGGCATTAGCGCCACTTCAGGAGACTTCACCCTCTAGAAGCGCAGCCGCATTAGCGCTCCTTCAGGAGACTTCACCCTGTAGAAGCGCAGCGGCATAAGCGCTCCTTCAGGAGACTCCACCCTGTAGAAGCGCAGCGGCATTAGCGCTCCTTCAGGAGACTTCACCCTGTAGAAGCGCAGCGGCATTAGCACTCCTTCAGGAGACTTCACCCTGTAGAAGCGCAGCAGCATTAGTGCTCCTTCAGGAGACTTCACCCTGTAGAAGTGCAGCGGCATTAGCGCTCCTTCAGGAGACTTCACCCTGTAGAAGCGCAGGGGCATTAGCGCTCCTTCAGGAGACTTCACCCTGTAGAAGCGCAGCGGCATTAGCACTCCTTCAGGAGACTTCACCCTCTAGTACGCAGCGGCATTAGCGCCACTTAAGAAAACTTCCCCCTGAAGAAGCGCAGCGGCATTAGCGCCACTTAAGAAAACTTCCCCCTGTAGAAGCGCAGCGGCATTAGCGCCACTTCAGGAGACTTCACCCTCTAGTAGCGCAGCAGCATTAGCGCCACTTAAGAAGACTTGCCCCTGTAGAAGGGCAGGGGCATTAGCGCTCCTTCAGGAGACTTCACCCTCTAGAAGCGCAGCGGCATTAGCGCCACTTCAGGAGACTTCACCCTCTAGTAGCGCAGCGGCATTAGCGCCACTTGAGAAGACTTGCCCCTGTAGAAGCGCAGGGGCATTAGCGCTCCTTCAGGAGACTTCACCCTCTAGAAGCGCAGCGGCATTAGCGCCACTTCAGGAGACTTCACCCTCTAGTAGCGCAGCGGCATTAGCGCCACTTAAGAAGACTTGCCCCTGTAGAAGCGCAGCGGCATTAGCCCCACTTCAGGAGACTTCACCCTGTAGAAGCGCAGCGGCATTAGCGCTCCTTCAGGAGACTTCACCCTGTAGAAGCGCAGCGGCATTAGCGCTCCTTCAGGAGACTTCACCCTGTAGAAGCGCAGCGGTATTAGCGCTCCTTCAGGAGACTTCACCCTCTAGAAGCGCAGCGGCATTAGCGCCACTTAAGAAGACTTCACCCTGTAGAAGTGCAGCGGCATTAGCGCTCCTTCAGGAGACTTCACCCTGTAGAAGCGCAGCGGCATTAGCGCTCCTTCAGGAGACTCCACCCTGTAGAAGCGCAGCGGCATTAGCGCTCCTTCAGGAGACTTCACCCTCTAGAAGCGCAGCGGCATTAGCGCTCCTTCAGGAGACTTCACCCTGTAGAAGCGCAGCGGCATTAGTGCTCCTTCAGGAGACTTCACCCTGTAGAAACGCAGCGGCATTAGCGCTCCTTCAGGAGACTTCACCCTCTAGTAGCGCAGCGGCATTAGCGCCACTTAAGAAAGCTTCTCCCTTTAGTAGATGGTAACTATAAGGTAACTTTGTGCTTCAAGCTCAACCTGGGCATTGTTTGTGACCCTTTCCAGTTCCCAGGATCAACTTGACTCCATCTAGTGCACTGACCCTGTAGGGAGCTTTGTCCCAGCGGCCTTCGGCCGTGATGCTTGTCTAGTGTCCGGTGTCATCAGTAAAGAGCTGATTCGATCATGCTTGACAGTAAGCAGTGCTACAATTGAAAAGAATCCGAGTAGGGGCCACCGCCAAGAACAGATCCGCCTAGATAGCCTTGACCCAGGGGCCTTCGGCCCTGCGATCCCGGGCCCTTCGGGCCCTTGCATAAGAATTTTGTTGCAAATGGTTGTATTGTGTCAGGTAGCTTTGGATTCATTGCTTCCAGGAATTAAGGTGCAGTAACACTGAATAAGCATTGTTGTGACATTCTCAGGCCATTTATTAAGGTGACAATATGCCTGGTTCAGCTCAACCTGGGCATTGCTTGTGACCCTTTCCACTTGGTTCCACCTGGTTGCACTGACCCTGTAGGGAGTTGGTCTAATAATGTCAGATAAAAAAGTCTTAAGTATAAACATAAAGATAACATAAATTTTGAATTTTGGCATGTCAACTGAGTAATGACTGAAGACACAGGGATGAATAAAATGTTGAGCTACTGAAAGGTGATGACTTTTAAAGTAGCACAGTTCCACTGCTTTATTAAAGGGGATGTCTTCTGTACTAGTGCTATTGCTGCTGTGCTACTAAAAGGGGCTGTCTTCTGTAGTAGCGCTAATGCCGCAGCGCTACTAGCGCTATTGCCGCTGCGCTACTAAAAGGGGCCGTCTTTTGTAGTAGCGCTAATGCCGCAGCGCTACTATAAGGGAATGTCTTCCAATGTGGCGCTATTGCCGCTGCGCTACTATAAGGGGATGTCTTCTGTACTAGCGCTATTGCCGCTGCGCTACTAAAAGGGACTGTCTTCTGTAGTAGCGCTAATGCCACTGCGCTACTATAAGGGAATGTCTTCCAAAGTGGCGCTATTGCCGCTTTGCTACTATAAGGGGGTGTTTTCTGTAGTAGCGCTATTGCCGCTGCGCTACTAAAAGGGGCTGTCTTCTGTAGTAGAGCTAATGCCGCAGTGCTACTAGCGCTATTGCCGCTGCGCTACTAAAGGGGGCTGTCTTTTATAGTAGCGCTAATGCCGCAGCGCTACTATAAGGGAATGGCTTCCAAAGTGGCGCTATTGCCGATGCGCTACTATAAGGGGATGTCTTCTGTACTAGCGCTATTGCCGCTGGGCTACTAAAAGGGACTGTCTTCTGTTGTAGCGCTAATGCCGCTGCGCTACTATAAGGGAATGTCTTCCAAAGTGGCGCTATTGCTGCTTTGCTACTATAAGGGGGGTGTTTTCTGAAGTAGCGCTATTGCCGCTGCGCTACTAAAAAGGGCTGTCTTCTGTAGTAGCGCTATAGCCGCTGTGCTACTTTAAGGGAATGCTTTCTGAAGTAGCGCTATTGCCGTTACGCTACTATAAGGGGATGTCTTCTGAAGTAGCACTATTGCCGCTGTGCTAAGGGGCACTATTTTTAATTATGTAGTAGATCTATCTGTACATTGCCCACCCACCAACCCTCTTTTCGTGATGGTCTTACATGAAAGATGGACTTATAAGCCAGAGGTCCTGGGCTCGATACCCATTCTGGCAACCTACTTTCATTTCTCCTTCCGCTGATTCAAGAAGGGCAGTTGTCAGTTACTGACGAAAGTAAATGCAATTAGTACTGGTTAACCGCTTAGGAGGTCTAAGCCTGCCCAGGAATAGTGTGGTTAGGTTAACTGACCCTTCAGACACAACCATAGCTGTTTACCATGGAAGTTAAACAATAACACAACAACAACAGGGACGGTGCAACTAATGAGAATGTTCACAGAAGGATCGATCCAAGCAACCACTGGAAAATATGATGAACTCCTGACCATGATCAAGAAATGCAGTATACAAACTAAGGTGTTTGGCAGCATCTGTAAAGGTCTTCTGATGACCCTAAATATTTGGACATACAGGTCTGAGAAAACATTGTAGACCCATATTAAACTGCTGCTGAAGGAGCAGTTTGATCCACAGGGTCTATAAAATTTGTCTTTCACTAAGCATCATTTGGATGCATTAAAATATTAACATGTAAAATCCACTTTCTAAGAATTTTCGGACTCTCTGGTGTCTGAAATTTTAGGGTCATTACGACAAAAAGAAGAGGCAGACAGAAGAACTGATGAGAAGGCATATTTATACCCCCGGTATACGAAGTATATAGGGGGTATATAGTTTTTGGTCTTTCCGTTAATATGTTTGTGTGTGTGTATGTTAACATTTTTTCTGTCACAGATTTCTCAGGAACCACTAAAGCTAGGACTTTGAAATTTGGTACAAACGTTGGGTAGGACTAGTTGTACCGTGTAAGAGAGAATCAGCCTTCTGCTGCTTATCAGTCCCTTTGTTTATCCAGTTTTTCTTTCTCTCCAATTAATTTTTTGTCACAGATTTCTCAGGAACCGCTATAGCTAGGACTTTGAAATTTGGTACAAACGTTGGGTAGGACTAGTTGTACCGTGTAAGAGAGAATCAGCCTTCTCCTGCTTATCAGTCCCTTTGTTTGTCCATTTTTTCTTTCTCTGCAATTAAATTTCTGTCACAGATTTCTCAGGAACCACTAAAGCTAGGACTTTGAAATTTGATACAAACGTTGGGTATGACTAGTTGTACCGTGTAAGAGAGAATCAGCCTTCTCCTGCTTATCAGTCCCTTTGTTTATCCAGTTTTTCTTTCTCTCCAATTAATATTTTGTCCCAGATTTCTCAGGAACCGCTACCTCTAAGACTTTGAAATGTGGTATGAATGTTGGGTATGACTAGTTGTACTGTGTAAGAGGGAATCAGCCTTCTCCTGCTTATCAGTCCCTCTGTTTGTCCATTTTTTCTTTCTCTCCAATTAAATTTTTGTCACAGATTTCTCAGGAACCTCTACAGCTAGAACTTTCAAATTTGGTATAAACCTTGGGTATGACTAGTTGTACTGTGTAAGAGAGAATCAGCCTTCTCCTGCTTATCAGTCCCTTTGTTTGTCCATTTTTTCTTTCTCTCCAATTAATTTTTGTCACAAACTTCTCAGGAACCACTAAAGCTAGGACTTTGAAATTTGGTACAAATGTTGGATATGACTAGTTGTACCATGTAAGAGAGAATCAGCCTCTTCCTGCTTATCAGTCCATTTTGTCCATTTTTTCTTTCTCTCCAATTAAATTTTTGTCACAGATTTCTCAGGAACTACCACAGCTAGAACTTTGAAATTCGGTACAAATGTTGGGTGTGACTAGTTGTACTGTGTAAGAGAGAATCAGCCTCTTCCTCTTATCATTCCCTTTGTTTGTCCATTTTTTCTTTCTCTTCAATTAAATTATTGTCACAGATTTCTCAGGAACTGCTTCAGCTAGGATTTTGATATTTTGTACAAACATTGGGTATGACTAGTTGTATCATGTAAGAGAGAATCAGCCTTTTCCTGCTTATCATTCTCTTTGTTTGTCCACTTTTTCTTTCTCTCCAATAAAATTTCTGTCAAAGATTTCTTGGAACCACTTTAGCTAGGATTTTGAAATTTGGTTCAAACGTTGTGTATGACAAGTTGTACTGTGTAAGAGAGAATCAGCCTCCTCCTGCTTTTCATTCCCATTGTTTGTCCATTTTTTCTTTCTCTCCAATTAACTTTTTGTCACAGATTTCTCTGTTCTCATGAGAGCCACAGTCTTCAAATTTTGTATACATCATGAGTATGGCCATATATATTGCTGGGAAGAAAATCAAGATGCTAAGATTTCTTTTGGCGTTCTTTTTCTTTTTAGCTCACCTGAGCCGAAGGCTCACAGGTGAGCTTATAGTATAGGCAGGCATCCGTCGTCCGTCGTCCGTCCGTCCGTCCGTCGTCCGTCGTCCGTCCGTCAATATTTTCAAACGACATCTCCTCTGAAACTACAAGGCCCATTGTTACCAAATTTCATATATAGCATCTATAGGCAGGGGGAACCAATAATACTGTTTTTTATCCAAATCGCTTCAGAACTTTGGTTGCTATGGCAACTTAAAGTTTCCATTGACTTGTATGGGAAAAATTGAAAGTTTGCATTTATTGCTATGTCACTGCAGATATTTTGACAAAACTTTTACAGAAATGTTCCTTGAGTATTCCTCTATCAACCACATGAACTGAATGTAAATTTCACAATTTGGCTGGTTGCCATGGCAACCGAATGGTTAAAAAATAGAAAAAAATATTAAAAAATCATCACCTCAGAAACTATGCAACCAATAAAGCTCAAACTTCACAGAAAAGATCTTAGTACTAGCTTCTATAAAAGTACTGTTTTTCTTGGCAATTGCTCTAGCAGTTTGGTTGCTATGGGAACTGAAAGTTGCCATTGACTTATAATGGCAAAATGGAAAATTTGCATTTATTGCTATGTCACTGCAGATATTTTGACAAAACTTTTACAGAAATGTTCCTTGAGTAGTCCTCTATCAACCACACAAACTTTATGTAAATTGCCCAATTTGGCTGGTTGCCATGGCAACCGAATGGTTAAAAAATAGAAAAAATATTCAAAAATCATCTCCTCAGAAACTATGCAACCAATAAAGCTCAAACTTCACAGAAATGATCTTAGTACTAGCTTCTTTAAAAGTACTGTTTTTCTTGGCAATTGCTCTAGCAGTTTGGTTGCTATGGGAACTGAAAGTTGCCATTGACTTCTAATGGCAAAATGGAAAATTTGCATTTATTGCTAAGCCACTGCAGATATTTTGACAAAACTTTCATAGAAATGTACCTTGAGTAGTCTTTAACCAGCCGTGTTAAATTTATGCAAATTGCGCAATTTGGCTGGTTGCTATTGCAACTGAATGGTTAAAAATAGAAAAATATTAAAAAATCATCTTCGCAGAAACTGTGTGGCCCAATAAAGCTCAAACTTTACAGAAAGAACCTTAGTACTAGCCTTTATAGAATTATTGTTTTTCATGGCAATTGCTCCAGCAGTTTGGTTGCTATGGCAACTAAGAGTTTCCATTGACTTATAATGAGGAAAATGGAAATTTGCAATTTTTGCTGTCTAACTAACTGCAGTTATTTAAATTTTTTTCTACAGAAATGTTTCTTGAGTAGTCCTCTATGAGTCATATGAATTTTCTCCAAATCGCTGAATTTGATTGGTTGCCATGGCAAAATATAGTGTAAATTTTGAAAAAAAAAAAAAAATTCTGCTCAGAAGCCATATAGGGGATGAAGCTGATATTGTGCAAACATGTTGATGACAGTAGTTTCTACATAAATTTTATTCTTTTTCTTCCAATCCCATAAGAACTTTGGTTGCTATGGCGACTTATAGTTTCCATTGACTCATAATGGGAAAAGTAAAGCCATGAGGGGGATGAAGCTGATACATAGCATACATATTAATAATTTAAACCTCTACCTAAAGTATGTTTTATATTATCATTGCCCATGTGAATTTGTTGCTATGGCAACTTAAAGTTTCCATAGACTTATAATGAGGAAAGTGGACATTTGCTATTTATTTCTGTGTTACTGCAGATATTTTGACAAAACATCACAGAAATGTTCCTGGAGTAGTCCATTACCAGCCATATGAATTTTTCCCAATTACCCGATTTTGATTGGTTGCCATTGCAGCTGAAAGGCCAAATTTTCACTTTTTTTTTTTTGCCAAAGATCTTCTGAGAAGCCATTAATGGGGGATAAAGCTTATTTTTTTTGCATAAATATTTGTGATATTATCCTCTTCATAAATGGTGTTTTTTATTGCTGTTGTGCATGGTGTTTTGTTGCTGTAACCTCAATGCCTCAGTGCTCAGGTGAGCGATAAAGGGCCATTGGCCCTCTGGTTTCTTTTTCCCATCTCTCACTCCAATGCAATAAATGGGAAAATTTATGGAAAAAAATTCTCAGATTGCTATGTTATCAGGTTTACATCTAGCTTTAAACTGATTAGTTGACATCATTGGGATGCTGCTGCTGACTTTAGGTCAAGGTCGCAGACATAGAATTTTATGTAAACTTACGTTGAAATTTTGTGTTAAATTTGTATATTTTTTTGATAACATAATTTGCATTTATTTTAATGGAACCTTTTGGTGTTTGTTTATCGGCCTTTCACTGGATTTGTAATAGATTATCCATCTGTCCGTCTGTTAGTTAACATTTGCTTATATTAAATGTGTTTTTATTTTGCGGTGGTGCTGGCCGGGGGTATACGTGAGCCCCCTGCTCACATGCTCTAGTAAAGAGACTGTGCAGCACAAGAAGCCTTGAACCAGTGTCTATTCTAGGATTGAAAAAACAGGGGGGATTTTTCGACAGAGAAAAGGTATCACTCACACTTGTAACTCTAAAATTTGGCTTAAACTACATAAAAACAATTGTACCTAGTATTTTAGTTATAATTTAGTATCAATGAGCACACACAATGCTTTTAGATATCATTTAAATCTATTTTTATGAATAAAATAAAGAAAATAATTCCCCCTTCTGCTAAGATTTAGGGGGGAATTGTCAGAAATGTGGGTGAATCCCCCAATCCCCCTCTCTAGAATAGACACTGTGAACAAGGGCAGCAGGTAGAAAGAGATAGTTGCAAAGTTACCCCACCCACCTTTCAGGGTTTAGGTTAGACTAGAATAGATGATGTTTACCCTAAAAATTCGAAATATTGGGACACCTTCAATAAGTAACTTAATTGTCCTTAAAATAGAAAGTTTAGTTTTCCAGTGCAGTAATGCATCCAAAAGATGCAAATGGAATGGCAAACAGTGTGGACCCTGATAAGACTGCTCCTTAAGGAGCAGTCTGATCATGGTCTGCACTGTTTATTTAGACTCTCTGTCCCAATACTTAGAATTTTTTATGGGGTTTATTGTTTAATGCAACTTTGATTTCTTCAGTGACTCCCACATGCAAATAATAACCCTCAGACTGGCTGTTGGTATTTTCTTTCTAACTTGAGGGGATGTTATTACGGACAGGAAAAAATATGTGACCCCCATTACCCTATCATTCAAAGGCTAATCATGTAAATCATCAAAGGTGTCCATTTTCACGAGGCAAATTTACTACTGTATTTGGTCAGTCATGCCTAAATAGACCATCCTGGTTAGTATAATGTGATTGTCGGTGGTCAGTTGTAACAAAAACACCTCTAAACAAGGCCTTTAACACTTGACCCGTGGCTAGAGCCTTTATGTATGGATAGCACTTGAAAGGAATTGCGGTTTCGAAAACCTAATCAAAATTTTAATAGGTTTCCTTGACTACTAAGATTTAGTTATTTTGGTAAATCTGAGTTTAACTTCATCAGCTTTAGATATAATTATGAACATAAGCAGTGGATGTCATTTTAGTAAAATAGTCTCTATTTAAAATAATTTTTCCTTACCCTTGAATAATTGCAGATTAACACATGATGTTGGAGGGCAGATCATGAAATATTCATTCATGAGGGCAAAGCTAGAGGGATTTAAGTCTCACATCTGCTTGACAACACCTGTTAATCAGCAAAAAAAATCATCCTGTAACAGGAGCAAGTTTGTAAGAACTCGCATATACCCCTGGCTGATGACACAGCCTTATGAAGCCAAACATGACATGATACTTTGGCACAACAGAAAGTTAACGGAATGATGAAGGGATGGACACATAGATGGATGCTCCAACTGATGTACAGATGAAAAAAAAATAATTCTTGACATTACTTGATATGCTGACCAGGGTATAATATCAGAAACGCTTCTTACATGAAGCACTGCAAAGATGGCTGTTGTAAATTACATTAAATGGGACTTTCAATGAATTGGTTGTTTTAGTATTTAACGGCTCTTTGAGACAGTATTTCAGTCTATATTGAGCCATCTCCCAGAGAGAAGGAGTAAGAAAAGGCATCTGTTTTGTTGTATATTGTGTGTGGTTCAGAAAATATTAAGCCACAAGCTTTAACTATCAGATCCTGATCTATTTGCTGTATGTGCATTATGTTGTAATATTTCTGAAAAAAAAAGTGTTTAAACTCAGAAAAGGAATAGATAGGGACGGTGAGACTAAAATGAAATCAAACAACCTCCATCCCTCACCTGTTGCAAGCACAGCCAGCCCTTGCCCTACTATTATCCAATTTGCAGGACGCCCCAGTACTGAAAATTATGCACAGCACCATTGCCAGACTCGAGACTTTCTGACTGAGTATAAGATTCAAGCTTGCACATAAATTTGTGTGGTTCTTATGGCCTTCCTTATAAAGAACACCTTGATACAAGATGTATTCATTGTCAAATAAAATCTTGACTTTCAAAAAGATTAATGAAACCCAAAACCAGAGGAAATGTGTGTTTTCTGCTTGGGATGTCATTGTTCAAACATGCTGTAATTTCCCTTCATATTAGGATAGCGATGTCTTAAGCAAACAGTGCAGACCCTGATCAGACTGCTCATAAATGAGCTGTCTGATCAGGGTCTGCACCGTTTGCCAATCTGCCAATTTTGGACACATTGCCAAATTGTATAATCAGCTTGTTCAAATTTTGGGATTATTTCTGTAATTGGTTAGCTTGCCCCAATCCGTAGTGTAACTACGAAGCCTTTTCATGTAAAGACGGACTTTATGGTCTTCACGGCAAGCCAATTTTTCATGTCACTGTATGCTACCATGATTGCTCAAATGTTTTCTTTTACAGTTTGGAAGTTGGAAGACTCTCTTTGGAGACCTTAGAAGTAAAAATTCTGGTTAAAAGGCTTTCACAGACCGATCATGGATGCGGTTAGTCACAAAAGAGGATTAGGAACCATTTTGCTTGTCACGATCACTTTTCCTTCCTTGGGTGTCGCTTTCGTGCTATTGTTAATTGAAGTGAAGAGCTAGGTAATCAAACATGAGGCAAGCTAGTATAATGACATCATTGTAGTAGCGACTTTACATGTATCATATTTAAGCACCTGAACTGTCCCTGTCAGGGATTCAAGCATTTTCAGATACAGACTAGCATGTTAATGGGTACACTTTCAAGGGAGGCAACTCTGCTATTTAGCCGGGCCGCGTAGCGCAATCGGTAGGGCACCTGACAGATAAGTCAGAGGTCCTGGGTTCGAAACCCGGTCTGGCCACTTACTTTCGTTTCTCCTTCCGCTGAATCAAGAAGGGCAGTTGTCAGTTACTAGCAAAAGGATAGGCACTTAGTACTGGTCAACCGCTTAGGAGGTCTAAGCCTGCCCAGGAATAGTGTGGTTAGGTTAACTGACTGTCTCGACATGACCATAGCTATTTACGGTGGACATCAATCAATCAAAACTCTGCTATTTTTATCTTTGTCCCCTGTTTGAATAGGGTTGAGCTCTTAACTAAAAAATGCTCCTCTAGGATCAAATTTTTAAAAGTAGACCCCATTTTTTTTTGAAGGGAAACAAACAGGAATAGTTGCTCCCATGGTAAAAATGGCAGAAAAATGTGAAGGTATACCCATTCACCTTAATTTTCAAAACTTTGGTGCAACACCTGAGAGCAGTCTTGTCTGGGTTTACTAAAATTTGATTAGGCTTTGCAGTATGACAAATAGAGAACCCGCAGCTAAATAGTGGAAACATTAGATAATTTGGTAGAAAACTTACAACTATTCTAATATGTATTTGCACTTCTTGTAGAACATGGGCTAGCTAAAACTTTGCTGACTAACTATTCATAAATTTTATAACCATTTTTAGTAGGTGTCCATTAGTGTCCTGGGAAGGTTAATTACATTTTGACCACCTGATCTTATCACATAAAATTCCTGATTTAATGACTACTGTGACACTATAGTCCAATATTTTCCTACTTTTGTATCATTTCTGTCACCCACCTGTGTTATGGACCACTAACTACTGTAAAAATTCGAAGTATTGGGACAGATAGGTCTGAGCAAACAGTGTAGACTCAGATCAGACTGATCAGGATCTATACTGTTTGCCATTTCATCTGTATTTTTTATGCATTTCTGCCTTGTAAAATGAAACCTTTCAATTTTAGAACAATTACGATAATTATTATAGGTGTCCTAATTTTTGTCTCATCTGCAATCAGCAGAAACGTGACATAGGTATTACTTTTCCGTGTCATGGTGTCGTCGTAGAGTTCTCTGGCTAAGCATCTCTTTTGTGACAATGCCCAGTTAGAGGAGACATAGCATTCTGCAGAAATTTTATTAGAACTTTTAGGGTATTGTGAAATCCTTAGTGTTGTGACAGAACTGTTCACACAAACAGATTCGATCCTTTGGAACAGTCTGATCACAATCTGCTGTGTTTGCCATTTCAGCTGATTGTTCAATGTTGACATAGCTGGCTTACTTGGTTCAACAGTATTTCAGTGCTGTTTGACTGGAACCAAGCATATTCTGTATACATATCAATAAGAAAATCTTTGAGGATGTGCAAGTAAGAGTTCTTGGGATGTGTCATTACACAGTAGGTCCACTCTACATAAATTGCCTTGCTAGTCCAAAGTCTCTTTTTTTCACATTTTGAAAATATTTCAGGACCAGAAATTGGACTTGAAGGTAACCTCATCAGAAATAGACATTTCTTCCAGATTTCAATGAGATGTCCAATGGAAATATTTGCAAAGAAGCTGGCAAAACCTGACAATTTTAAAATGGTATCTACCTATATCCCAGTGGGCACGCAACATCGAAATGACGTCATATTGATGTTGATGCGACGTCATGATGACAGCAACGTCGCATCAACATCAATATAATGTCATTTCGAAGTCATGTGCCTGCTGGGATATGGCTCACAAGGTGTGAAGGATACTGTAATTTTTCAGCCATAAGATGGGACTTTATCTCTCCAAAAGTACCCCAAATATGTAAATCAGTCTTGTGTAATTTGGCTGTTAGGTAGGTATTTCTTTTCCAAAACAAGCCCAAAAAATCTAGATTTGTCATGCAAGATGGATCTAGATCTTTTGGATTGTTTTGCATGGAAAGAAAAACTCCCATCTTATAACTGAAAAAAAGGTGATACTCCTCGAAGTGAGATCACTCTGTTTGAAAGATATTTTCCACCTTTCTGATAGAGGGCTGGGTTGGGGGCTACCCTTAGAAAAAAAAGAAAAAAAGATTTGTTTTCTGCAGAGAGCAATTTTTGATTTAAGAGTAGGCCTTATTGGAGAATGGATTTGCATAGTATGTAAGTAAATTCGGTAGAACTTCAATGGCTCGAACCTTGATAACTCATTAACCCTGCCTGGCTGGAACTCTTTCCTTGGTCCCTAGAGGTCACTTTATATAGAATTTAACCCTGCCTGTCTAGAACTACCCTTGGCTGGAATTAATTTTCATGGTCCCAAGCCTGTTCGAGCCAATGAAGTTTTACTGTAAAAGGTTGCTAAAATTGTTTCCTGTGATTAAAACCCTCAGACTCTGGGGTACCTAATTGTCCTTACTTTTACATAAACCTTAATGGTGTGCAATGGAATAAGCTGGCAGAGACAGACTCCTTCACTTCGCTCCATTAAATTGGGATGGCACTCTTACTGTCAGAGTACCATCTTAGGCTATGGGAAGCAACTTGCCGCAATCGAAATGTAAAGTATTTCATCCATTCCATTCTGTTCCATTTCATTCTAATTCCATTGCATTCAAGGGTTGTAAAGTACCAGTATACCTTGGAAATGTGGTCCTGCACTTTTGAAAGAAAAATAAGAAGAAAAAGAAGGTTTGTCATAAAAGCAAAGACAGTTGCATGTCTTGGGCAAAGTTAACAAAAAAAGTGGTGTACATTTCAACCAGCTGTTTTCATTGAAAAAAGGCAAGATAGTATCATTTTACCCCAGCTTATTAAAGTACTCTCAAGTATTTTGTCTGAGGGTTGAAAAGCTTTGTCACCAAACCTGATAAGACCGTCAACATACATTTGAGGGTGTTTATCAATATGAGAGCAAAATTTTAATGCATTTGCTCAAAAAAATCTTGTAAATGATTAATGGTTACTGTCAGAGATGAATAATGATGTATAATAATTATTGCTGGTTATAGAAATAAACATTCAGCTCACATTTTAAGTTATTTAAGACTGCATTAAAATTTGATGGGAAGAAATAGCTGCACATAGCAGATAAATGACTTAGAAACCATCCTTGTAATGTACATGTACTTTATAATTTCTGGTACTTTTGAACTGAAATACATGTAACATGTGCCAGTATCTGTCAATTTCAGTTCTTTATAACTGTACCTCTCTAGAATGGCCCGAAAAATCTAAATCAGCCATATGAAATTCTACTATAATATGGGCTTTTCCCTACAAAACATTTCCAAAAATCTAGATCTGTCTTATTGGACAGATCTAGATATTTGGTATTGTTTTGGAAGGGAAAATCCCCCATCTTATAACCAAAGAAATATGATAGATATTTTTGCTGTTGTTTGAAATGGTGCACTTACGAGTTAAAGGCTTTTTTAACACTTAAAGCACCAGAGACGAAAATAGCAGATTTTGAAAATATGAGGCTGCTTATCATGTGCTGCCTCATCAGGATCTACACTGCTTGCCCCCCTAGTCTTTGAATTCTCAATATGAAATATCTTAGACATGGCATTTTTTAAATACTGAAGACGTAAATTTTGTCATCTGCTTTTTGGCACTTAGAGGGTTAAGGTGACCTCCCTCAGCTAATTTTGTCAGCTGTTGTTTTAGTTTATCAATATGCATTTTTACCAGATTTTTTAACTTTGCTTATAAATCAATCAGTGTAGTAGATTTTTTTTTTCTAAACAGCATTAAAATGAATTGAATGAATCCATTTTTTGGCGGTAAAAAAGTGAAAGGATTATTGCTGCAGGGGGTTGCTGATCCATTCAGGTGTGGGTGAAAATGGTTTGTCCAGGTATTTTTCACCTTTTGAATAAATTCTTTGTACATTTTTTTGAAAGGCTATGCTAAATTATAGGTCTGAAAAAGCTGGTTAAACATTTTTGTGAGAGTGTATAATAAGACCTTTATGGTGTTAAATCTACACAGCTATACTTGGTGGACACACAACAGGGTTGTCACAATGGTAACGATGGGATGGCTTGTTATGAGTCAGCTCATTGGGACTTGCACTGTTGGCATATTTTTATGTGGCCTATGGGTTAAAACACCTTTCTGTGTTGCATAATTAATGGAGCATAAAACATGCAGACAGTGCACTAATCACAGTAAATGTAAAGGAAATGATAAAT
Organism: Ctena decussata; assembly: GCA_963989385.1. Taxonomy (NCBI): domain Eukaryota; kingdom Metazoa; phylum Mollusca; class Bivalvia; order Lucinida; family Lucinidae; genus Ctena; species Ctena decussata. The sequence continues at coordinate 36,887,273 of OZ022504.1, read as the reverse complement.
ACAGTTTTTCAATCACATATATGAAAGTATTTATATTGCTACCTCTGAGACAATGTCCGCATCTGCAATTTAATCCTTTAACACTTCAAAATTAGTGGAATTGGCAAACAGAGTAGATCTTGATGAGGCGGCTCAGAATGAGCGGCCTCATCTAGATCTACACCATTTGCTCCACTAGTCTTTGAATTCTCAATATGATAAAGCTTGGATGAAATTTGTTTTGAAAATTTTGTAGATGTATGTTTTGTCATCTGCTTTTTGGCTCTGAAAGGGTTAAGGTATTGAGGCAAGCTACTCTGGCTACTAATCTGTCTAGATGATGACGAGGTAGAATCCCCACTTAGTCAGTTGACTAAAAGAAGATTGGACTGAACACCAAGACACATTTTAGTTTGAACAACACAGTTAGGATAGCTAAGGGACTTCCAATTTGATAACTTGGTTACCATTTATTAGAAGGTCTTTCAGAATTTATTTGTTTGCTGATAACTTCAGCCGCTTCACTTGGCCATACAATACATGTATGTACTATTTTATATTAAAATTTAAACTAATATATAGATCTAATGACCTTCGGACATTAAAATTTTTCCACAAACAGAGCACTGTGGCAGTATGGCTAGAACTCAAGTCTGCAGTTGTGTCAACTCCTTCTCTGTCAAGACATGTTCCTTATGGTCTGGATATTCAGTTGGCAATGTCCTAACATTGCATGATAGCCACTGGATAAGATGGTCTGAATAACAATTACAGACAGTAGCAAAATGGACTCCTTTATTTCCCCCTGCCATTCTCTATTACAGTGGGCAAAAACATAACAGCTAGCTGCATTATACCCACACACTGAAATATTTTTGAGCTGCACAATCATGACACATCCAAACTAATTACAGTCTGGAAACTCTGTTTCACAATCAGCATGGTCTTTGTGAAAGAAAATGTACGGTATACAAGGTAACTTCTGTAACGTTGTTTCAAGGGCTCAAGCAACAGTGTATACCATCACAGAACTTCATTTCACATCCTCTAAATGTCTTGTATAAACTAGACATGTTTAAAATAACTGATATTCTGAAAAAACACACAAAAAAACTTAGTACTTATTTCAAATATTTAAGGCATTTTCTCAAAATTATTAGACTGTTAAGTGAGACTTAACATACCTTTACAACTACTAAAATAACAATATATATAAGATGCATGCTTAATTCTGAAATTGTCACCTCAGAAGGGTAAGAGCAAGAGGTCAGTTTACTTGACAGACTTTGTCATATGATACAGAAGGATCAGTTGAAATAAATTTTGCTTTTAAACTTTTGATTTGATAATGAACTGATTAATAATTTTGGTATCTGTAGTATTTCATCTTACTTTGCCATATTATTTGGTTATAAGACGGGATATTTCCTTTCCAAAACATTCCCAGATATACTACACAAAAGAAGTTTTACATCACTTTACTTTTTTCCATAGAGCTATATGTGCGCTATATGTGCATAACAGTCATATTTCACCTGTGTAAAAGTCATATGAGTACCAATCAAACAGATTGGTTATTTTGTATGCTTAATAGTCTTATGTGTCAGTATTATAAATATGAAAAGTTGGTCTTCAGTTCCATCTGTCTTGGTAGATGTAGGCTTTTAGATTGTAAGAGCCTAATTCAGGATGATTCCCATGTGGTTTGTTTAGAGCCAGTGCCACTAGTCAGAAACTTTTTTCTACCCAAGAGGGGTATGCAGTTCCGTCCACAATTTTGTCAGGTGTATACAGAGACATAAGTGTGTGAATAGCAGAACCATAAAGCTAAAAAGAGGCATTCCTCTCTTGTATACCACTTGGAAATAAGTTGATTTAGCATTATTCCTGTGGGGAAAATATATGGTGATGCAAAACTTCTTTTGTAGTAGTATATCGTATATCTGGACCCGTCTTATAAGGTGGATCTAGATATTTAAAATTGTTTTGGAAGAAAAATATCCCTTTGATAGCTGCAATGCACAAGACTGATTTACATATTTGGGGTAATTATGAAAGGGGAAATCCCTGTCTTATAAGCAAATAAATTCAGTAATTACAGGGACAGAAGTGCATGAAGAAAAAGTGTAGACCCCTAGTAATATAGCAGGAAAACGGAAATAGATAGTCAAATATTGCTGAGTAAACAGTGTGGACCTTCGGAGCAGTCATATGTGGGTGTACACTATGCCATTCTGCCAGCGTTTTCACTTGCTGCCAGATAGTAGAATGAAGGTGTTCGGATTACTTTATATGGTACATTGGTTAAAATACCTCAATATGTCAGATAGTTATTTTCTTTATGAAATGTTTGGTGCATCTTGGGGGTGGTTGCAGTTGGGTGATGGTGCTGGGTAATTTTCAGTACTGGGCATCCTACTAATTTGGATAATAGTGGGACAAAGGCCTACTGTGCTTGCAGTAGGTGTTGACGGGGGTTGTTTGAATATTTTTTCAAAGTTAAAGTCAAAGACAAAATTTATTCAAGACCCCAAGCCAGTTTTCTCTTGCCTATTATCTCTCTTCTTTCTACCTCTCTCTGGGAGACGGCTCGATATAGACTGAAACACCATCTCAAAGAGCCTGAAAAACCCAAAACAACCAACCAAATGCATCTTGAGCTGTATTCGAGTGAAATTTGATCTCAAGAGCAAATCTTGTGATTTAAAAAAACACACAAAAAACCTGATAGTACAGCATTTCCAAACTGTGTACGCCAGTGCAAGCCTGCACACTTGCTAATGAATGCTCTATAGAGTTTTCTAATTTGTTCGTAGTTGGAGCAAGCTTTTGCAGCTCTGACCAGGCTGTACATATGTGCCATCCGGTCTTAGCGTGCACTCATTGCATAATGGTCCTAGACAGATTTTCCCATATTGTGGCTTTACTTGTACCCTTTACTGAATTTTTTTAGACGTAAAAAATACCTGAGTGGCTTATGGGTTGGTGTTGCCAGATTGTTTCAATTTTTTGGATGCCAAAGTACAGCATCATTTGACTGAAAAATTGATCAAATATCTCAAATTTTCTTATGTGCTGTAAAATGGTAAGGATTGGGACAGATAGGTCTGAGCAAACAGTGCAGACCCAGATCATACTGCTCCCAAATTTTCTTATGTGCTGTAAAGGTTGTAAGTATTGGAACAGATAGGTTTGAGCAAACAGTGCAGATCCAGATCAGACTGCTCCCCAAAGGAGCAGTCTGATTAGGGTCTATCCTGTTTGCCATTCCATTTGCATCTTCTAGATGCAATACTGCATTGCATAACCAAACTGTTCCATTTGTAGAATTATTCTAATTATTTTAGGTGTCCTAAATTTTAGAATTTTACGGTAGTTGTATCATAGATGCTTGTCTCCATTATCACCATATTTTACAAATCTGGGTTCTCAAATGGCACTATAATTCCTCTAAGGTATCATATTTTTTTCTGTTATAAGAAGGGAGTTTACCCTTCCAAAATTGCTGCAAATGTATAAGAACTTCAGCTATAATGGGTTTTTTCTCTTCTGTAACAATCCCAAATATCTAGATCCATCTTATAAAATGGACATATAGATCTAGAATTGAGATTTTGAAAGGGAAAAAAAACATCTTATAACCAAAGAAATACAGTAAATGCAATTATACACTCAGTATCATTTGGTCAATTTTCAATTTCTTCATAAATGTTGTGGAGCTCAGCTTCTGAAATATTATTTTATTGAAAAATTGTGAATGGTAAAATTTTCATAAAAGTGCACTCAAAGATCATACTTGAATTACATTTCTTTGATTTTGGAAAATAAAAAAACATTCCTTAATTTTCATATATCCAATAATTTGGCAGTCAGTAGCTGTATATAAAATTGATATTGTCTAGAGACTGTTTAAAACTTAGAGATTTGTCTGATGAGAAATATTTTATACACTTGATGCCAGTCTGATTGGACTGGCATTAAGCTGATACAGGATTACTTTTCAAACAGACTGGGATGAATCATATAATGACTTTTGTTGATAGAGAATTGTAAGTGTTTAGTATTTAGGGTCATTATGGTATAGAGGAAATATAAAGAAACTCTACTCCTCTAGGTGCAAGCTGGAAAACGTTACCTGTATTAGTGTGTCTGTGCTGTAGTATAGCTTGATTTACTTCCCTTAGTACAGTATACAAAAGTTACTGACTTGTATTGTGATGTATGGTGAGTGAGTGAAGCGTAAAGAAATTGGGGTGTAAGGTTACACCAGCTCTGTACTACATTCCTCTACAGTATGCTGGGGGATAGTACACACTATACATGTGGATATAGGCCGAAAATACATGTGATACTTCCCCTTTCAACGCGCCTGTGCGTCTTTATAGCCTGCTGGAACTTTTTGATTCAGAATCTGTTTGGATATACCTTGTGATTTATATTCTGTGAGTTTGGGAAATTACTACAAGTTTATATTGTAAGACTGGGAAATACACAGCTCACTGAAGGATCTTTAAATTTGATTGTCAGGTACGGTATAATGTGCCAATGTTAATTGCATGTTAACAAAAACTTGTAGGTTGCTGGGTTTTAAAGAGAAACTTGTAGACACAATTACAAGTTAACCTCGGATCATGGACCTTGAGTGTAGTCTCAGGGGACCTTGGAAGAAATAGAGCATTCAAATTGAAATTTTTAGCAAAGATATGCATTGCAGAGCTGCAGATTTATAGACATATTCAATGATAATTCAGTGATTGTTCTTTCAGTAAATTCTTTATTTAAAAATATGTTGAGACCACTCATTGACACCCTACTTTTTACGGCTAAATCTTAGTTGTCATCAACCGTTTGCCTACCTAAAACTTGGCATGCATGTATATGCCCAGTCTTACTAGGTGGAACCAAATCTCAAAGGACTTTCAAATTTCACATACTTTTCACTCCATCCTTATAGGATGGCATGAAAAATAAATAAGATTTGAAAAGAGGATGGAGTGAAAAGAAATATTAAGTGAGATTTAGAGTTAAAAATAAGTGAGATGTTAAAAAGGATGGAGTGATAAATATGTGATATTTGGAATGAAAAATAAGTGAGATTTGAAAAAGGATTAAAAGAAAAATATGGAGATCTGGGGTGAAAAATAAGCGAGATTTGAAAAAGGGTGTGGAATGAAAAAATGTGAGACTTAGAGTGAAAAATAAGAGATTTGTAAAAGGATGGAATGAAAAATATGTGAGTTTTGAAAATGCAAAAACACTCTTTTTAGAGTTTGTAAAGAAATAATAAAAGGGCATGATTTTATAATTGTTTCTTTTATAAAATTTTATGCACAAAATATGAGGTTTTGAGCTTGGAACAGTTTTTTATAAGAGTCTCACTGACTTTTATCAAATCTTAAAAAATGATAATGATAAAAAAAAGCTTAAACATTTAAAAACTGTCATCTCAAAGCTTAGCTGAACAGCTTAGCTGAAATAGCACTTTCTTAATGTTGAAGTATTATTCTGCAGTTCACAAATGAAAAAAAAATAAAATAATACAGAAACAAACATACAAACAGAAAACATAAAAAAATTTATCAAGTAGAAAGTTTAGTAAAAATTCACTGTTTAAATACAGAAGGAATGTCCCTAACCATTTATGAGGTGTTTATTACCTGACCATAAATTTGGAATTTGATAGCCCTAAAAACTGGGATGAGACTTTTGACCCACAACTTCAGGTAAAGGGGAAAGGTTCATATAAATTTTCAGTATTTTTTTCTTTGTTTCTCTATAAAAAAAAAGTTCTTTTTACTAACCCTATTGCACTCAGAATGGCCAAAACTACATAGAGTTTTGGCCATTCTGAGTGCAACAGGATTAATTAGAATCACGTACCTCATTATGAGATGTTTCTAATGTTGGACTGGAATGAATTGGTTCTAATGAGGGGTAAAAACCTGTCATATTTATTCAGCTATAAAACGGTGGAATGATCCTTAATATCTAAATTAGTCTTATGAAACTCAGCTATAAGATAAGTTCTTGCTTCTGAAACAATCCCAAAAATCTAGATCCATCTTATAAGACAGGGTTTTTTCCCTTCAAATCAATTCAAAAATCTAGGTCCATCTTATAATTCCAAACAAATCCAATAATCTAGATCCATCTTATAAGATGGATCTAGATTTTGGGATTGGTTTGGATGGGGAAAATTCCTGTCTTATAATAGAAGAAATATAGGATATTATTTTCATGTATAATGAACAAAAATTGTCTCATATATCATCAAATAACCCCCTTTTGAGGAGTTCTGCTGACTCATCCTTGTTAATTATAAATGGGTCCAATCCCGTTTTTATGGCTTCCAGATTGCTTTACTGTATAAAAATTAATATGACAGGTCAAACCTCAAAATATTTTTTTTCTGATGATCCTTTATAAAATAGACCATCAGAAGATAATAATACATGTTGATGGAAACTATACTCCTCGCCAGAAGTTAAGCTTATTTTTAAAGTAAAAATGCCAGGATTATTTGAAATCATGATAACTTAGTTCTTACTTGCAGTATGATGATACACGCGTTTTGCCATCATCACCGAGGCTTAAGCACTGTAAAAACACCAAATTTAAATTGGTGTGAGTAAGCACTGCACAAAGCAAGCACAGAAATAAATGCCCCAAAAATGAAAGTTTTAGAGAAAAATAATGCTTGTGTAAATGAGTATAAAAGCATTAAAACGTTTAGTGGTACGAAACATTAAATTGGTGTAACAGAAAAGTCACTCACGAGGCATTACAATGATGTTTTTTTCTTCCCAAAGTATGCATTTTTTGTGCTCATTTTGGGCGGTTGTTCCTTATATTCAGATCAAACTTGCTAACCTGCGAGTGGCCTGAGTTTTATATGCAATAAAGTTCTTTTCTGTTCTGTTCTGTTCTGCTAATGTCACATCACGATGGTTAATCATTTGAGTTGGTGGTAGAATACATTGACTTCCACAGAAAGTAAGTATCTTTAATAATCTTGTTATTTGCATTTACTTTATGCTAAACTTTTGGCGAGGGGTATAATATGAAATCAAAATAATCGCTAATTACATGTTGATAAAAAATATATTAAGACTTAAGTAATCACTAAAAAATGGATTAAAAATATATCAAATGAAAGTAGTATGGAATTGCACCTTGATAAGTATTATCTAAGGAATTGCTAATTACAGCATGATTAACTTATCAAATAAGAAATTGATAATTACAAATAAGAAAATACCTAATAATTTTTCCTTAGCCTCGAATTATCTCTGATTTGCACACAATTTTGGAGAGCAGATTGCAAAATAATAAATCACAACCGCATTGGTATTTTTTTTTTTAATAATTTTATTGAATTAATTGGTAGTTAATCCATATATATATATATAGCAGATCAGAGTAATTGCTAAAACTATTAGCATAACTGTGTGTAAATCAGACAACAGAAAATTCAAAATTCAAAAAAAAAAAAAAATCAAATTTTTCACTGGAAAGGGAAATTTTAGTATAAATGCAGTAATTGTCCTAATATTAAGCATAATTGTATATTCCAGAAGTGTGAAGCATTTTCTTAGATGCTGGTTGAAAGTTGCTTTATCATCTGAATCAATACTAGCTACCGTAAATTACCTACTATTTGGAGCCCTTTACCAGTTAGTGTCTGTCTGAAACTTTCAACAAGTTTGGTTTGGGCAGAAATTTGCTATCAAATTGTAGACACTGCAGACTGGGATCTGATGGACCCTATAGAGCAGTCTGATCTACATATGCAATATTTTCTCAGGCATTTGTATCCCGGTCATAATTTAGGGTTGTTATGGTAATAATGGCTGAAAGTTGACATTTTCATGAGGAATTGGAAAGCAAAACCTTTGTACCAATGACTGTAAGTATTGGGACACCTGTAACCAGTTGGCACACAAGGCAGAGGAGAGTCGGGTAACTTCAGACATGGGGGTAAATTCTGACATACCATTGCAAACAGTGAAAATCCAGATGAGCCACCTCATCAGGAACTGACGTATAAAGGAAACAATGTCACTGTCCAAATTTAACCGCTGTCCAAAGTTAACCCGTCTCTCCCCTACCCAATTTTGATGCAACATCCATCATCATGGACGTGGGATCAATGCTGGGTGGACATTGTCCAAATATTGCATGCCCACTGGAAAGCAGTTACTGTAATTGCTGGGAAATTTAGCCAATTACCGGTAGGAGCTTTGTTAAAAACAACTTTTTTTTAATGACAAAACATGCAGACCCTGGTCAGACTGATCCTTTGCATAGGGTATTGAGATGCTCAAGTTGTTTTACTGCAAGCATTACTAGAATATGCTACAGCCAAGAATGGCATTTATATTCTCAAACTTGTACACAGAAGAATAGAATATGTTTCCTGATTTACACACATCAATATCATCAAAATATATATGTTTAATGATAATAATAAGTTGGGAATTTTAAGTGCTTTGTAAACTTCATCAGTTTCACTGAACTACAAAAATATGAAAAAAAGGTGATGAGCAGGACCTAGTGGCAGGCAACATTTTACCCCCTTGGATGATTCCAATTGCAATCCATGGGACAGAGAACCCATAAACCTCAGATAAGAGACATCTGTGTATTAACTTGGAGTGCAGGCATCCCGCACTATTACCCTGTTTAGACTAGAGTTTTAATCCGAATCGAATCCGAATTCGCTTCGAATTAACTGTTTACACTAGCAAATCTAATTCGAATTAAAAACTAATTCGGAGTAAACTAATCCTACAGAGTACTTTGGATCGAAACCGAATTAACTTTTACTTCGGATTAAAAGTCGTGTCTAAACAGCAAACTGAAGCGAATCTGCATTAAAATTTATTTTTGCACTGACCTCGGGCATGTTTAGGTCATGTTAACATTTGAGCATGCTGCACTTACTTTACTTCAAAGTAACTTGCACCGAATCAAAAACGGTATAGTCTAAACAGACAAGTGGGTTCGCTACGGATTACCTTATTGCGGAGCAATCTGTTCCGAATCGAAACAGGTATCGTCTAAACAGAGTATAAGCCACCTCAGGTATCATGGTCTGGGAGAGATGGCAGCAAATCAGGGCCCAGTTGTTCAAAGCATTGCAATTATTAGCCTACCTAGCTCGTTAAGAGGTCAGGTCAACTCAAGTGTTTTATGACTTTATAACCAAATATACTAATATTTTTTGTTGAAAAAATGTTAGAAGCTTTTGCAGTGCAAAGGTTTATCACATTTTCAGATTGCCTGAACAAAGTTCAGGAAGAGCTATTGTACTACCCCCGGCGTCAGCGTTAGCGGCGGCAGCGGTAGCGTTAGCAAAATGTTAAAGTTTTACGTTAAAGTTTTTAGGTGATGGGCAAGGCCCTGTCAGGTGAGCTGTCCTGTCCTGTTGACAGGTCTTCTTCAACAGGAAAATGTTGGCGTATTTGGGATATTAACATTTGAAATTTTAACAAAAGGTTAACTAAAGACTTCGTAAGTTTTGTTGGACGGACACAGTGTGTGCAACTATGGTTACGTACCGTTGAGTCACTTGGGTAACGTCGATAAGAGAATTGAACTGAACTGAACTGAAATTGTTAGTTTAGAACAACCCAGCTGATAATAATAACTTGATGCACAAAAAACTATGTTTTTGCAAGAGTATAACGGGCTCTAAATGTTCCTGATGTCTTTGCAGATCAGCCATGGTGGAGTAACTGAAAAGAAGACAGAAAGTTACAATGGGGTATGGGTGATGGACAAGCACAGTAAGTTTTAATTAATTGATCACAGGAATGAGGTGATCTGCAGTTTGATTGTGGCCCAGTATTTAGCTTGCCTGAACAAAGTTTAGGAAGAGCTATTGCACTACCCCCAGCATCAGCGTTGGCATTGGCGTCAGCGTTAGCAAAGTGTTTAAGTTTTATGTTAAAGTTCTTTATGTGATGGGCAAGTGGCTTTCAGGCAAGCTATCCTGTAGGTGGACAGGTCTTGTTGACCAAGTTTGCTGTTGCCATCATAATCTTTTAATTTTCAGTCCAGATACTGTGAAGAAGTGCAACAATATAGAAATGAAATTTATATAGAGAGAAAACCCAGTCTTATAGTCAAATAAATAAGGTATACATAGATTCTACAGAGCTCTAGATAAGAAGGGGTAACAAGTATAATTCAGAGATAATTTTTCTTATTTCTTAATGAAAACGTACATTGTGACCCCTCATGAGAACCGTCTTGGCAAGACGGTTCTAAAGAGGGGTCACAATGTATGTTTTAATGGAAAAATAAGGATAATTATCCCTAAATTATCCATGTTACCCCTTCTTATCTAGAGCTCTGCATAGAAACCAATCATTCATCTCTCAAGTTTGGTGGGCCTAAGTAGGTAGCTCAGTGAGCTAAGCGCTGGCCTGCTAAGCTGGTGATCTGTGTTTGAATCAGGCTGGAGGCGGATTTTTTTTCACTGTTAATGGTTCTGTTGCACACAACCTTTCATTATTACCCATCAATGGGCTCGATAGAACTGAAATAATGTTGGAAGGGAAATAGTGAAACTTCAAGCCATCAATCAGGTTTAAACATAATGACTGAACTTGTGCAGTCCACCAGCAATTAATTGTGTTATTTATTAGATGTGTGTTGCATCATGATTTGTAGGTTAGTTTGCCCTAAAGAATGACATTTTGCATAAGTTTGTGTTCTGTCTAGGTTTAAAGGTGCATATCTAGATGTAGGTAAATTGATATTTAAACAAACGCCTGATACTGCGCTGAAAGCTCTTGTTTAAAATAAAATGTTAAAATTTTTACTTGCGGCGCAAGAATCAAGCAAATACACTGGAGCGCCGTTAAAACGCGGGTGTCGGGAGACATAAAATCGAACCGCGTTATAAGTGATCACGCGTAATGACGATCTTCAGGGAAATACCCCACCCACTAATGAAAAACCCCATGTTTACATGTTCATAGCGCTTATTTAGCCCTAACGAGGTAGACAGACATGTTTACTGCTTACCTGCCACAACGAAAGACATCGCTGAAGTAGCCTTTCAGTCCCTATGTTCTTACTTATTGTGAAAATTGCGCTGCAAAACGGTTGAAAACCATTTACAAAGCGAAAGTACAATCGTAACACATCGGCCAATTCCGTATCCTGAATTAAACCTATATCGACGAGGATGTCCGATTGAGTGAAAGTAGACTTGTTCGAGTTAATTCCCTTGTATATACACTTGCAAAAAGGTACCTTCGGACGAATAAAATATACTTATTTGCGCGAGTACTGACGGCGCCTAAAAAATCTAAGCAGTCTACAGATAACCAAATCGAGTTTAAGCTTTGTTTTTGTTTTTTCCATTATAAAATTCTTTTATAATGTTTTCTTTGAAAGTAATCAGTGACTGCTACGCACAGCCTTTTTCCTGAGCGTCGGCTTGTGTATTGTGTATATGAGGTGACCTTCGCTGTTGGCCAAATTGGTGACACGTGATATGCGCTAATTATCGAAGTCTTCTAAAAACAATGACCGGTGTTCACACCTTGGCAAGACAACCGACGCTTTGATTGTCTGTGATAACTTTTGACACGCTGTTGATTAAAATTATGTAAACAACCCAATTAACTTCTATTCCAATGTCGTGAACACCGACGGAAACTGCCGAAAAATCCGCGATCTGTAGAAAAATTTTGGGAGCCACAGGACAACCGCGTTATACTGATTTCCGCGATATATCGGTCCGCGGTATAACGGCGCTCCAGTGTAGCACAAATAGATGGTATAAATTACTATGATACTTTGAAATTTTGTTGAATGTTAATTTTTCTTGTCTGCCTTTTTGCTTTGAAAGTGGTCAAAGAGACACAATATGGAAAAGAATTTGTTCAAATGTAGGGGCAGACATCTAGAGACGAAAATAGCTAAATTTGCAAATCAGCATAGATCCTGATGAGGCGGCGAGCCGCCTCATCTAGATCTACACTGCTTGCCTGCTAGTCTTTGAATTCTCAGTATGATACAACTGGAATGAAAACATGTTTTGAAATTTTGCAGATGTAAATTTTGTCATCTGCCTTTTGGCACTAAAGGGTTAAACCTGGTGCTGAAAGCAAAGCTCCTGTTGTGGGTGGAAGAGATGAAAAAATTTCAATCAAGAAATAAGGCCAAAAATAAAATATTTAAAGTTTCCCCTTACGCGACCGACCCTAAAAAAATGGCCCTACCCAAAAATTTTTTTCCATGATTTGGGAATTAATTTTTTTTTTTTTCACTAAAATTTATACTTTCCTATTAGAGGACTTTTCTTAATTATTTTGTTATTCTCCAATGCAAAATTCTACTGCTAAATTCTTTATGGAACTGTTTTGAACATTTAAGTGGTTATGATAATTTTCCTATATATTGGAATTCATTATCCTAGTTTGGGAGAAAGAAAAAAAATATTTTACCGACCGACCGACCCTTCTCTTTTTGACAGGGTCGCGCAAGGGGAAACAGATTTATTTCTAAGGTTGGCCTAAGAAATCAGTACACATAAAAAAAAACTTTGTTTGTGAACTCCAGTGTATACACACAAATTTCTTTTTCTGGGACTCAAAATTAGGGTATAAACTTAAAACATTTGGGTTGAGGCATTTTGGTCTGGAGATAATATAAAAGTAAACACTTCTTATGTCCCCGAAGGAACTTCAGTTGGCATATTAAAATCACCTTGTCCGTCTGTTAGAAATCATGTCTCAGCGATAACTTAAAAACTACTGAAGCAAATTTAATGAAACTTTACAGAAAGATAAAAGCATATTGAGAAGGTGTGCCATGCATAAGACTTAGGTCCCTATGCTTATGATCAAGGTCACAGTTGGGTCAGAGGTCAAATTGCATCTTAAAATCAAGTCTAAGCGATAACTAATAAACTACTGCAGCAAATTTAATGAAACTTCACAGAAAGATAAAGCATAATGAGAAGGTGTGTCATGCATAAGAATCAAGTTCAAGGCTACAGTCAGGTCAAGGTCAAGGTCAAGGCCAACAAGAATCAAGTTAAACGCCACAGTCAGGTCAAAGTCAAGGATAAGGTTTCATTCAGTGATCAGAGGTCAAATCCTGCCTCAGCAGTTACTGAAAAAATGTACTGACGGGAATTTTGTCAAACTTCTAATAATGAGAAGGTGTGCCACACACAAAAGTTCCAAAATTCAAGGTCAAGGTCACAGTCTGGGGCTAGAAGTCAAAATATGTCTTGGCAATTACTCAGAAAAGTACCGAAAGAAACTTCTTAAACTTCACAGACAGATAAAGTGTAATGAGAAGGTATGCCAGGCACAAGACATAGGTTCTCACACCAAGGTCAAGGTCACAGTCAGAGGTCGAAGGTCAAGTCACCTCTCCTGAATGACTAAAAACAAAAAAACAAAGCAAATTTGATTAAACTTCACCAAAAATGAGATGGTATGTCACAATGTCACAATCAAAATAAGGGTTCTGTTGCCCAAGGTCAGGGTCACAATCTGGACTCGGAGGTCAAATCATGTTTCTGAATTGAAACTGCTAAAGTGAATTTCATCAATGTCACAATCAAAATAAGGGTTCTGTTGCCCAAGGTCAGGGTCACAATCTGGACTCGGAGGTCAAATCATGTTTCTGAATTGAAACTGCTGAAGTGAATTTCACAATCTGGACTCGGAGGTCAAATCATATTTTTATGTCCCCCCACCAAAGGTGAGGGGGGACATATTGTTTTCAGTGCAGTTCCCGGTGCGTCGGCGTCAGCGTCGGCGTCACACTCTTGTATGCACGATATCTCTTGAACCAATAGATGGAATTTCACCAAACTTGCATGGATATATCATTGGGACAAGCTTAAGAGCCGATTAGATTTTGGTGACCTCTTGTATGCACGATATCTCTTGAACCAATAGATGGAATTTCACCAAACTTGCATGGATATATCATTGGGACAAGCTTAAGAGCCGATTAGATTTTGGTGACCTTGACCTCATTTTCAAGGTCACAGGAGGACATAAATGGCACGAAAATTTCTTGTATGCACAAAAGCTCCTGAACCAATGGATGGAATTTCACCAAACTTGCATGGATATATCATTGGGACAAGCTTAAGAGCTGATTAGATTTTGGTGACCTTGACCTCATTTTCAAGGTCACAGGAGGACTTAAATGGTGTGAAAATTCCTTTTATGCACAATATCTCCTGAACCAATTGGAGGAATTTCACCAAACTTGCATGGATATATCTTTGGGACAAGTTTAAGAGATGATTAGATTATGGTGACCTTGACTTGATTTTCAAGGTCACTGCAGGAATTAGATGACAATTTCTGGTACCCACGATATCTCTTGAACCAATGGATGGAATTTCACCAAACTTGCATGAATACATCATTGGGACAGGTTTAAGAGCTGAGAAGAATTTGGTGACCTTGATCTCATTTTCAAGGTCACTGGAGGACTTAGATGACAATTTCTTGTAACCACTATATCTCCTGGACCAATGGATGGAATTTCACTAAACTTGCATAGATACATCATTGGGACAAGTTCAAGAGCTGATAAGATTTTGGTGACCTTGACCTCATTTTTATGGTCACTGGAGGACTTAGATGACAGTTTCTTGTACCCATGATATCTCTTGAACCAATTGATAGAATTTCACCAAACTTGCATGAATACATCATTGGGACAGGTTTAAGAGCCTATTATAGTTTTGTGACCTTGACCTCATTTTCAAGGTCACTGGAGGACTTAGATGACAATTTCTTGTAACCCCTATATCTCCTGGACCAATGGATGGAATTTCACCAAACTTGCATAGATACATCATTGGGACAAGTTCAAGAGCTGATTAGATTTTGGTGACCTTGACCTCATTTTTATGGTCACTGGAGGACTTAGATGACAGTTTCTTGTACCCATGATATCTCTTGAACCAAGCGATAGAATTTCACCAAACTTGCATGAATACATCACTGGGATAAGTTTAAGAGCCTATTATAGTTTTGTGACCTTGACCTCATTTGCAAGGTCACTGGAGGGCTTAGATGACAGTTTCTTGTACCCACTATATCTCTTGATCCAATGAATGGAATTTCACCAAACTTGCATGGATACATCATCGGGACAAGTTTAAGAGCTGATAAGATTTTGGTGACCTCATTTTCAAGGTCACTGGCAGACTTAGATGACAATTTCTTGTACTCACTATATCTCCTGAACCAATGGATGGAATTTCACCAAACTTGCATGGATACATCATTGGGTCAACTTTAAGAGCTGATTAGATTTTGACCTCCAAATTTGCCTAATATTCTGATTGTACAGGTTTTTTATTCATAAGGAGGCATTGGAAATGGGCTGGTGGGGGGACATCAGTTTTTCTCTGAAAAACATTTCTAGTTCTGAATTGAAACTGCTGAAGTGAATTTCATTTATTTTCAAAGAAAAAGAATGCATGCTAAAATGATATATCTTTTTAGAGAGATTTTAGGATCCCTTGCTCAAGGTCAAGGTCACAATCAGGGGTCAGACGTCAGTGTTTATGCATACTACCTCAAGAACAGTTGAAGCAAGTTTGATTAAACTTGCAGAAGGTAAAACATAGTGAGAAGGTATGTCATGCTCAAGATGTAGGCTCCATCACCCAAGGTCAGTGTCTAAGTAAGGGATGATAGATCCTGTCTTGATGATACAGTCGAATCACAGAAATGGAAAGCAAAATGAAAACCTATGTTGTGTGCATGAGTCATACTGCATGCCTATGGCCAAGGTCATAACCAGGGGGGCATTACATTTCTTGTTTGAATTTTAATGTGAGCCTAATGAAACCTTCGTTACTTTTGATAAATAAAGCTTTTTATTGTTTATAAAGGTAATATGAATCACTGCATGTTTTCATTGATTAGTGGGAGTAAAGGTCTTAACAAGAGAAGTGAACATTGAGGAAATTTGGCAGAAATACTAGAGATTGCATGTAGTAACATAAACCAGAGATAAGTATAATTTACAGAACAAAGAACCAGCACTCATTGGCAGATAAGTATAATGATGTGCTTTCTGGGTTGTATGTAATGAGGTGTTAAGATATTAAAGGGACAGCCTCAAAATTTCACTGTCAGTGTATGACCTGTGTGTTGGTGGTTGGTGGTTGGTCAAGTTCAATTTCATCCTTACTGGTTCGAGCCTTGGCTGGTAAACAGTGTTCTGCTTATTAAAAACGTCAGGGCCCAGTTGTTCAAAGCATCGTTAGCCTAACGAGCTCGTTAAGAGGTCAACTCGTTAAGTGTTTTATGACTTTATAACCAAATACACTGATATTTTTTGTTGAAAAAATGTGAGAAGCTTTTGCAATGCAAAAGCTGCTCACATTTTTTCATAAAAAGATATTGGTATATTTGAGATTTTAACATTTGGAATTTTAACGAAATGTTAACTAGCGACGTCGTTAGTTTTGAACAACCGGGCCCAGGTGGTTTTTCCCCCCAGGAGCTCTGGTTTTCACCCACATTTGCTCAACGATCAGCCCTATGTAAGTGAAGTATTCTTGAAACGGCCATAAAACCCATATTCATAATTATCTTTACCAATTAGACCTTCTATGTAGTAGTCTTACCAGAGTCTTGGCTGTTATCAACAGTCTTATGACACACTCTCCATTGGACAATATCCCAGACGCCAGGGGCCGTATTCATAAAGCCACTTAAGTCGTTGCTATGCAGTTGCTAAGGCTAAATATCTATAAAGGAGATTCCCTACAACTATGAAATTTGCTCTGGAGGAACAGTCTTTGTAAGACTGTTCCTCCAGGGCAAATTTCATAGTTGTAGGGAATCTCCTTCAAAGAAATTTAGCCTTAGCAACAGCATAGCAACCACTTAAGTCATTTTATGAATACGGCCCCAGTAACCTTGATGGTCTTTGGAGTACCTTGCGCATAACAACAGTCTCAATCAAAGATGTTCTGGATCCATAAAAAGAGTGTGGAAATTTGGAAAAGTCAGGGAAAAACAGGGAATTTAGAAGTGGAGGATGAGTGGCAACCCTGAGGTCCATTCCATGGTATTGTTCCCCCATCTCTTCTGTCTACCTTGACAATTGAGGTTTTGTACCATGGTGTATTCCCCATGGGCACATGATGTCATACTGATGTCGATATGACACGATGATGTCGCATCAGTGTCAGTGCGACGTCATGTGCCAGCTGGGATGTTGTACCACAAGTAGGCAGTCCATCCAAAGAAGACAAACATAACCCTTCTGAATCCTCTGGAAAATCTTCCATTTACTAAGTTATAATAGAACTGAAAAAAAGAGAAACTATAAATCAAAGATTTAAGAACACACCTTATGTAATGGTTAAATGATAACTAATTAGAATGTCATTATAGATGACAGATGAAAGGAAAAGGAAACAGCAAGTGAGCGGCGACACAAGAAAACCAACAATGTGGTTGTGTGCCCAGTGCAGACTCAGATCAGCCTGGACATCTGCCCAGTCTGATCAGACTCTTCGCTTAGCCCTTAAAGGGTAGCTAAGGGTCTAAGCTACCTTCATGATGACAGCGAAGAGTCTGATCAGACTGGGGGGATGCCCAGGCTGATCTGAGTTTGCACTTGTTGCACAACCACTTTGTTGGTTTTGTCGTGTTGCAGCTCAGGTGTACTTGAACATGATATGACTTGCAACTGCATGATTGCATAATTATGTAGATTGTACAGTGTGAAAAAATGGGTGGGGATTCTTATGAGGGTGCCACAATATATGGTTTAAATTGATAAAGAAATCAAATCTAGACAAAAGTTGAAATCAAAATACCTTACATAAGGAAAAGTGAATAAAAAACATTTTACCAAAAACTTCCAAAACATTGGTTATCAGAAAAGAAAATTTAAAAAATGTTCCATAAATCATTTTTCTCACTTGAGAAAAACTTACAAGAATCTGAGATTATGGGAGTGGGGGGCAAGCAAAAAAGAACTCAGTGATATGTAGAAGCAGTGAGGTTCTAGATCAGCCATCATATCCACACAATTTGACAAGGGTTTTCTGTGTTCACCACCTCCATTACCAGGGTGTGTACAAACATTGGAGGCACTGATCAGTCTGCACAGAATATGAAAGCTAAGGTCATACTGTTATATGGTACCTTTTGCTACTACCTTCTTATGATAAGTTAGAGGTCATGGCGCCAGAGCATATCCTTGCTGACAGCATCTTGAGTTTTGTAAGATTATCTTCCTGTCAAAAATAAGTTCCAGCTGCTTAAACAAGTTCATGTATATTTTGTTTTTCTTTAGGTTGTCATGTTTGTCCAATTTCTGTTTCTAATCATTTCCAGTTCTTGTAATCACTCTGTTTTAACTCTGTAAGCACCAAAAAGCAGACGACAAAATTTACGTCTGCAAAAATTAAAAAAATGGCTTGTCCAAGACATTTCATATTGAGAATTCAAAGACTAGAGGGCAGACAGTGTAGATCTAGATGAGGTGGCTCATCATGAGCCGCCTCATCAGGATCGACTCTGTTTGCAAATTTTGCTAATTTCGTCACTGGTGCTTAAAGAGTTAACAATATTACTTCCAGAATAAGCAATTCTGCCATTTTTAATTTTGCCTCTCTTTTTAGTTGGGGTCAGCTCTTAAAGGATTTAGGAAAGAATTTCCCCCTTAAGGAGCAAATTTTTCCTGTAAGAGTAGATCCCATTTTGGAAAGGCTTTGTTGTCCTGGGAAGCACAGGAAGTCACAAAAGTTGTTCTCCTTTGTAAATAGGGTGGAAAAGCATGGCAGCATACACATAGTACTAAAAATGGCATGTTCCAACTTCTAGCCTGGTCTGACCTGGCCTGGCCTAGCCCGGCCTAGCCCGGCCTGATTACACAAAAGGACATAAGGGCTAATCTAATGACATAACACATAGGGCCATGCCAAAATAGCATTTGAAGACTTATACTTTATCATTATTGTCTCGCCTGCGAAGCAGAAGCGAGACATAGGTATTGCTTTTCCGGTGTCGGCGGCGGCGGCGACGTAAACTTTCATCAGGTTTTGCGTTTAGGTCAGTTTCACAAAGCGCTGACAGGCGAGACACCGCATTCCGCGGAATTCTTGTTTAATTAGAGGAGCCACTGTTGCAAATGCTGGTAAACAAACAAAATAGTCAAGCATAATGGCCATAAAAATTACCTTGGCAGTTTGATATAGTTCCCTTGGGAAAATGCAGTCTGTTGAAACAAATTAGATTTTAAGTTGTAAGTGTTGAAAAAGGTATATGTTCATATTTTGTTGGCCTGGCCTGGTCAGGCCCAAAGTGTTATCTCTTATGTCATTTTGTAGAATTGGGCCAGGCCAGACCAGGCTGGAGATTAATACATGCCCACTAAAACAGTTGGCTGCATGGCAAACAGTAGACTGGCTCCAGTCGAATCTGTAAAATTTAATGTAAGCTTATCTCTCATTCCATGGTCAGATTCCCTATGTCAGCAGTGGAGAATTTTTGAACATAGGGTCTGGAGCCAAATTAGGCAAACAGCATCAAAAAGTTTAATGAAAACAGCATTTTAAATCACCAGCTGGTCCCTTGAATATCTTTACTACACCCCAATGATACTCAGTTATAGGGGAAATTCATATAAAAATATAAATATGAAGCATTAAGCAGCATGCCATAGTTAAGAAAATGGTTCTAATAGCTTAAAATGTTCTTCTAGAGAGTTGGTAAGATGTTAGCTATCAGAAGAAAACATTACTGTCCATGGTTCAAGAACTGCAGCTGTTTGAGTATCATTTTATCTGCCAGAAAAAAATATGAAGGGGAAAAAATATCTGTGATTGGCTTGTGAAAAAAAAACTTTATACCATTTGAATAATGTAGGTACTAAAATCAGTCCGGGCATCAGCTCAGACTGATCAGAGGCTTCACATTTCACTTTTTAGATTCTCCAGAATTCATTGATCTGATCAAACTGTGTGTATGCACAGGGTTTATTTGAATCTTTTAAGTTTGCGCACACCATAAGGTACCTTTTCATGTGAACCATGCATATTATCATGGTAAAATTTGCCTTTCACCATATTCAGTAATCTAAACAAAGGCCTATCTCAAAAAGTGCTGTCATCTTTGTTTTGCTGTTATACCTATATGTTCAAAATATTGCAGAAGGTCCTTATGACCATTTATCTTCCTGCAGCCCTGCTGGTTATTATGTGATGTGTACAGTGGCATAAAGCACCTTTCTATGACACAGCTTTGGGAAAGAAGAAAAAAAAAACATATGCTTAACTGTGCCATATATCCTTTGATAAAAGATTTAGATAAACACCCTAAAAAACCTTTCCACATGGGCCATGTTCTGAGAAAACCAATCTTGTGTTAAACCTGCTTTATTAGATGGGGCTGTCTCTCTCAGTAAAGCCAAATATGAAAATCAGTTGTGTGTAATTCAGCTCTTAGATATGTTTTTCCTCTTCCAAACCAGTCCCAAAAATCTAGATCCATCTTAAAAGATGGATCTAGATTTTTGGTGGTTTGGACCGAAAAACCTCTGCCACATAAGCTAAAAAACACAGTATGTAAACTTGCTATGTCCTCAATAAGTTTTGATTGATTTATTTGCTGCTTTACGTCCACGATAAACAGCTATGGTCATGTCGAGACGGTCAGTTAACCTAACCACTCTATTCCTTGGCAGGCTTACACTCCTAAGCGGTTAACCAGTACTAAACGCACATACTTTCGCCACTAACTGTCAACTGCCCTTCTTGAATCAGCGGAAGGAGAAACGAAAGTATGTGGCCAGACTGGGTATCAAACCCAGGACCTCTGACTTATGAGTCAGGTGCCCTACCGATTGTGCTACTCGGCCCTGCTCCTCACTAAGCCTTCACATCAACTGTCTGATAAGGGCATTTTCAGCTTGCTTTTGAAATTTATAAGGAGCAAGTATGGAGCAAGTATTTTCTGGGTAAATTGCCCATGCTTAAGTAGACAGTGCATGTGCATCATCTGGCCAGAGCATGGGCCATTCCCAAATGCCATAAGCCAGGTTTTCTTATCACGTATCTCATGATTCTGATCTGTGAAGAGATGATTTACTATGGGAATGTATCAAATATTTTGCTGATATCTTTTAAAGGGTGGTGGGATGGTTGGAATAAATATTTATTAAACTGCTCTTTTATCGGAATAACCTGAAATTAACACATGTTGCATCATGTAAATTGTGGTATTAAATGATTGAATGAAGCTGTGGAGCAGGTGATAAGTATTGGTTGACAAAAGCATTATTGTATCATATGCTAGTATTTTACCATAAGAATATAAATATTCCATCTTTCTTTTATTTGTTTAACCCGAGAGTGTGTGTGTGTGTGTGTCGGTGGGTGGGTGGGGGTTCCCCAAGTCTACAAATGGTATTCTTGAGACAAAATTTGGGCTCTAAATAAAATATTGTAGTTGCAAATCAGTCTTTTTCACAAGGGCTTTTCACAGACAGAGAGACATTTATTAGAAGAAGTAGAGTAGCAAATTAATATTTATACAGGAACTGTAGTCCCTATATAGGTATTAGAGAAGTAA
This sequence comes from Ctena decussata, assembly GCA_963989385.1. Classification (NCBI taxonomy): domain Eukaryota; kingdom Metazoa; phylum Mollusca; class Bivalvia; order Lucinida; family Lucinidae; genus Ctena; species Ctena decussata. The sequence goes on along the minus strand of OZ022504.1, from coordinate 36,865,692 downwards.
CTACTTTGCAAAGGCAGAAAATCAGTACATGTATGAAAAGTAAATATTCGACAAAGGGAGAAAATCAGTACATGTCAGAAATGTACCATATTGTGCAAAGGAGTAAAGTAATGTGTGCAAAGGGAGAAAATCAGTACATGTAAGAAAAGTAAATATTGTGCAAAGGGAGAGTATCAGTACATGTAAGAAAAGTACCATATTGTGCAAAGGAGAAAAGTAATGTGTGCAAAGGGAGAAAATCAGAACATGTAAGAAAAGTAAATATTATGCAAACGGAAGAAATCATCATGTGCAAGAAAATTAATTCATGTGCAAAGAGAGAAAGAAAAGTAAATATTTTGGACAGTAAATGCAAGAAAGTAAATATTTTGCAAATTAGTACATGCAAGTAAAGTAAATACTGTCATGCAAGAAAAGTAATTATTTTGCAAATTAGTACATGCAAGTAAAGTAAATACTGTGCAAAGGGAGAAAATAGAAAGTTTGAGTTTTAGAAAAGCGAGACAATCAGTAAATGTACATAAAGTAAATACTGTGCAAAGGGAGAAAATAGAAATTTTGGGTTTTAGAAAAGGGAGACAATCAGTATTACATAAAGGAAATACTGTGCAAAGGGAGAAAATAGAAATTTTGAGTTTTAGAAAAGGGAGACAATCAGTGTATGTACATAAAGTAAATACTGTGCAAAAAGGGAGAAAATAGAAATTTTGAGTTTCAGAAAAGGGAGACAATCAGTATATGTACATAAAGTAAATATTGTGCAAAGGGAGAAAATAGAAATTTTGAGTTTTAGAAAAAGGAGACAATCAGTACTACACAAAGTAAATATTGTGCAAAGGGAGAAAATAGAAATTTTGAGTTTTAGAAATGGGAGACAATCAGTGTATGTACATAAAGTAAATACTGTGCAAAGGGAGAAAATAGAAATTTTGAGTTTTAGAAAAGGGAGACAATCAGTATATGTACATAAAGTAAATACTGTGCAAAGGGAGAAAATCAGTCCATGCAAGAAAAGTAGCATAATTATTCAGTTATAAGATTGAACTTTTCCCTTCCAAAACAAACCTCAAAATCTAGATCTGTCATACAAGATGGATCTTGATTTTTGGGGATTGTTTTAGGTCTAAAAATCCTCTGTGCCCTGTCATTAGGTCTAATTCAGTGGTTTTCTGGCCACAATCATTTTCATTGTCTGCAACTGATCTCAATAATTCAAGTACATACCAGAGATTTGTAGGAGTAATGTATCAATCAAAGTCCAGGTAAAGTATCAGAAACCTCTGACCATCAAGCCAATGATCATAAAACTGATAATACATCATCTCTAGATGATGTCTAGAATATACCGTAAAAGTATTAAAATTGGGACACCTAAACTGATTAGCATAAATGTCCTAAAAACAGAAGTTTGGTTTTGCTATGGGGTAATGTGTCCCCCAAAAATGCAGATGAAATGGCAAATAGTGTAGACCCTGATCAGTCTGATATGGGTTTGCCCCATTTGTTCACACCTATTAGCCCAAATACTTAAAGTTTTTAGGGTACCACAAACGTTCAGACAATGCCAGACCTGTTTACATGTCCTGTACATGGTTTAGAAGAAGGAAGGGCTCTGATTTATGTCAAATAAGTAGGAATAGGTCAGTAACATGGGGGTGTATGGTGGAAACCTTGAATGAAAATATTTGAATTTGCAAACAGTGTAGATCCAGATGAGGTAGCTCATTATGAGCCACCTTAGTTGGATCTACTCCTTTAGTCCTTGAATTCTCAATCTGAACGGAACATTTTTTGTCGAGCCCGCTTGCGGAGAGCGAGACATAGTTGTTACAATGTCAGTTCGGTGTATGTCAGTGAGTGCGTGAGTCCGTCCGTCCATACGGATTTGTCCGGGCCTTGATGAGTAGAAGTGCCATTTGAAACATTTGTTCTGGTAGGTCCAAGGTCAAGGTCACACTTGAAGGTCAAATGATAAAATGGCCATAAATTGAGCTTGTCCGAGCCATAACTACTACATTTACAAATGGATTTAAAAATAATTTGGCACAATTGTTCTTCTTGATGAATAGAAGTGCGATTTGAAACATTTGTTCAGGTAGGTCCAAGGTCAAGGTCACACTTGAAGGTCAAATGATAAAATGGCCATAATTTGAGCTTGTCTGAGCCATAACTTCAACATTTACAAATGGATTTCAAAATAATTTAACACAGTTGTTCTCCTTGATGAGAAGAAGTGCCGTTTGGAAATTTGTTCTAGTAGGTCCAAAGTCAAGGTCACACTTGAAGGTCAAATGATAATATGGTCATAAATTGAGCTTGTCCGAGCCATTACTTCTACATTTACGGATGGATTTCAAAATAATTTGGCACAATTGTTCATCTTGATGAGTGGAAGTGTCAAGTGACATATGTGTTTGGGTAGGTCCAAGGTCAAGGTCACACTTGAAGGTCAGATATTGTAACAGTCATAAATTGAGCTTGTCTGGGTCATCACTTCTACTTATTTTCCTTTATGAAAATTTGAAAAAAAAGAGAAGAAAATGCTGGCTAAGCATGATGTTTTTTGGCTTCTTTCTAGAGTGAAGCAGTTACTTAGTCTTGACACACTTATAGGTCACTAAAGCAAACAGCGGGCTCGACCAGTTGTCCCTGGACAACCTTCTAGTTTGAAATTTTGCAGACATTATGTTTGTCGTCTGCATTTTAGGCACTTTAAGAGTTAATTTACAATGTCTGTGATGGTCACTTCTTTATTTGTTGTCTCAAGGATTGCATCAGTAAGTGTGGTTTCAGAGAGGGCTGCTCTTTGCCTAGCAAGACATCTTTTTAGCTCACCTGAGCACGAAGTGCTCAGGGTGAGCTTTTGGGATACCGTGATGTCCGTCGTCCGTCGTACGTCCGTCCGGACGTCCGTCCGGACGTCCGTCAACTTTTGCTTGTGTACACTCTAGCGGGCACAGTTTCAATCCAATCTTTATGAAACTTTGTCAGAATGTTTATCTCTATAAAATCTAGGCCAGGTTCCAAACTGGGTCATGTCGGGTCAAAAACTAGGTCACTAGGTCAAATCTTAGAAAAACCTTGTGTACACTCTAGAGGGCACAGTTTCCATCCAAAGTGCATGAAACTTTGTCAGAATGTTTATCCTCATAGTATCTAGGACAAGTTCGAAACTGGGTCACGTCGGGTCTAAAACTAGGTCACTAGGTCAAATCATAGAAAAACCTTGTGTACACTCTAGAGGACACAGTTTTGATCCAATCTTTATGAAACTTTGTCAGAATGTTTATGTTTGTAAAATCTAGGCCAAGTTTGAAACTGGGTCATGTCGGGTCAAAAACTAGGTCACTAGGTCAAATCTTTAAAAAACCTTGTGTACGCTCTAGAGGGCACAGTTTTGATTCAAAGTTCATGAAACTTTGTCAGAATGTTTATCCTCATAGTATCTAGGACAAGTTCGAAACTGGGTCACGTCGGGTCTAAAACTAGGTCACTAGGTCAAATCATAGAAAAACCTTGTGTACGCTCTAGAGGACACAGTTTTGATCCAATCTTTATGAAACTTTGTCAGAATGTTTATCTTCATAAAATCTAGGCCAAGTTTGAAACTGGGTCATGTCGGGTCTAAAACTAGGTCACTAGGTCAAATCATAGAAAAACCTTGTGTACGCTCTAGAGGACACAGTTTTGATCCAATCTTTATGAAACTTTGTCAGAATGTTTATCTCCATAAACTCTAGGACAAGTTCGAAACTGGGTCATGTCGGGTCAAAAACTAGGTCACTAGGTCAAATCTTAGAAAAACCTTGTGTACGCTCTAGAAGGCACAGTTTTGATCCAAAGTTCATGAAACTTAATCAGAAAGTTTATCCTTATAATATCTAGGATAAGTTTGAAACTGGGTCACGTCGGGTCAAAAACTAGGTCACTAGGTCAAATCATAGAAAAAAACCTTGTGTATGCTCTAGAGGACACAGTTTTGATCCAATCTTTATGAAACATTGTCAGAATGCTTATCTGTAAAAACTCTAGGCCAAGTTCAAAACTGGGTCTTGTTGGGTCAAAAACTAGGTCACAAGGTCAAATCTTAGAAAAGCCTTCTGTACGCTCTAGAAGGCACAGTTTTGATCCAAAGTTCATAAAACTTTTTCAGAATGTTTATCCTCATAATATGTAGGACAAGTTTGAAACTGGGTCACTAGGTCAAATCATAGAAAAACTAGGTCACTAGGTCAAATCATAGAAAAACCTTGTGTACGCTCTAGAGGACACAGTTTTGATCTAATCTTTATGAAACTTTGTCAGAATGTTTACTTCCATAAGCTCTCGGCCAAGGTTGAAAGTAGGTCATGTCGAGTCAAAAACAAGGTCACTAGGTCAAATCATAGAAAAACCTTGTGTACGCTCTAGAGGACACAGTTTTGATCCAAAGTTCATGAAACTTTGTCAGAATGTTTATCCTCATAATATGTAGGATAAATTTGAAACTGGGTCATGTCGGGTCAAAAACTTGGTCACTAGGTCAAATCTTAGAAAAACCTTGTGTACGCTCTAGAAGGCACCGTTTTCATCCAAAGTTCATGAAACTTTGTCAGAATGTTTATCCTCATAATATCTAGGATAAGTTTGAAACTGGGTCACATGGGGTCAAAAACTAGGTCACTAGGTCAAATCATAGAAAAACCTTGTGTACACTCTAGAGGACACAGTTTTGATCCAATCTTTATGAAACATTGTCAGAATGTTTATCTCCATAAACTCTAGGCCAAGTTCGAAACTGGGTCATGTCGAGTCATAAACTAGGTCACTAGGTCAAATCTTAGAAAAACCTTGTGTGCGCTCTAGAAGGCACAGTTTTGATTCAAAGTTCATGAAACTTTGTCAGAATGTTTATCCTCATAATATGTAGGACAAGTTTGAAACTGGGTCATGTCGGGTCGAAAACTAGGTCAAATCCTAGAAAAACCTTGTGTACGCTCTAGAGGACACATTTTTGTTCAAATCTTTCTGAAACTTTGTCAGAATCTTTATCTCCATAAACTCTAGGACAAGTTTGAAACTGGGTCATGTTGGGTCAAAAACTAGGTCACTAGGTCAAATCTTAGAAAAACCTTGTGTACGCTCTAGAAGGCACAGTTTTCATCCAAAGTTCATGAAACTTTGTCAGAATGTTTATCCTCATAATATCTAGGACGAGTTCGAAACTGGGTCATGTCTGGTCAAAAACTAGGTCACTAGGTCAAATCATAGAAAAACCTTGTGTACGCTCTAGAGGACAAATTTTTGTTCAAATCTTTCTGAAACTGTGTCAGAATCTTTATCTCCATAAACTCTAGGCCAAGTTCGAAACTGGGTCATGTCGGATCAAAAACTAGGTCACTAGGTCAAATCTTAGAAAAACCTTGTGTACGCTCTAGAAGGCACAGTTTTCATCCAAAGTTCATGAAACTTTGTCAGAATGTTTATCCTCATAATATCTAGGACAAGTTCGAAACTGGCTCATGTCTGGTCAAAAACTAGGTCACTAGGTCAAATCCTAGAAAAACCTTGTGTACGCTCTAGAGGACACATTTTTAGCTCACCTGAGCACGAAGTGCTCAGGGTGAGCTTTTGGGATACCGTGATGTCCGTCGTCCGTCAACTTTTGCTTGTGTACACTCTAGCGGGCACAGTTTTGATCCAATCTTTCTGAAACTTTGTCAGAATGTTTATCTCCATAAAATCTAGGCCAAGTTCGATACTGGGTCATGTCGGGTCAAAAACTAGGTCACTAGGTCAAATCTTAGAAAAACCTTGTGTACGCTCTAGAAGACACAGTTTTCATCCAAAGTTCATGAAACTTTGTCAGAATGTTTATCCTCATAATATTTAGAACGAGTTCGAAATTGGGTCATGTCGGGTCAAAAACTAGGTCACTAGGTCAAATCTTAGAAAAACCTTGTGTACGCTCTAGAAGGCACAGTTTTCATCCAATCTTTATGAAACATTGTCAGAATGTTTATCATTATAAACTCTAAGCCAAGTTCGAAACTGGGTCATGTCGGGTCGAAAACTAGGTCACTAGGTCAAATCTTAGAAAAACCTTGTGAACACTCTACAAGGCACAGTTTTCATCCAAAGTTCATGAAACTTTGTCAGAATGTTTATCCTCATTATATTTAGGACAGGATTGAAACTGGGTCATGTCGGGTCAAAAACTAGGTCACTAGGTCAAATCTTAGAAAAACCTTGTGTACGCTCTAGAGGACACAGTTTTGATCCAATCTTTATGAAACTGTGTCAGAATGTTTATCTCCATAAACTCTAGGCCAAGTTCGAAACTGGGTCATCTCGGGTCAAAAACTAGGTCACTAGGCCAAATCTTAGAAAAACCTTGTGGACATTCTAGAAGGCACAGTTTTGATCCAAAGTTCATGAAACTCTGTCAGAATGTTTATCCTCATACTATCTGGGATAAATTTGAAACTGGGTCATGTCGGGTCAAAAACTAGGTCACTAGGTCAAATCATAGAAAAACCTTGTGTACACTCTAGAAGACACAGTTTTGATCCAAGCTTTATGAAACATTGTCAGAATGTTTATCTCTATAAACTATAGGCCAATGTTGAAACTGGGTCATGTTGGGTCAAAAACTAGGTCACTAGGTCAAATCTTAGAAAAACCTTGTGTACGCTCTAGAAGGCACAGTTTTCAACCAAAGATCATGAAACTTTGTCAGAATGTTTATCCTTATTATATGTAGTATAAATTTGAAACTGGGTCATGTTGGGTCAAAAACTAGGTCACTAGGTCAAATCATAGAAAAACCTTGTGTACGCTCTAGAGGACACAGTTTTGACCCACACTTTATGAAACTATGTCAGAATATTTATCTTCATAAACTCTAGGCCAAGTTTAAAACTAGGTCATGTCGGGTCAAAAACTAGGTCTCTAGGTCAAATCTAAGAAAAACCTGGCATATGCACTAGAAGGCATAGTTTTAATCAAATCTTCATGAAACTATGTCAAAATGTTTATTGTCCATATATCTAAGCCCCCTATGAAACTGAGTCAGGTCGGGTCAAAAACTAGGTCACTAGGTCAAATCTTAGAAAAACTTTGTGTACACTTTAGAGGGCACAGTTTTGATCCAATCTTCATGAAACTCTGTCAGAAAGTTTGTCTGAATGAAATCTAGATCAAGTTTGAAACTGGGTCATGTCGGGTCAAAAACTAGGTCACCAGGTCAAATATAAGGAAAACCTTGTATATGCTCCAGAGGGCACAGTTTTGATCAAATCTCAATGAAACTTTGTCAGAATGTATATTCTTACAATATCCAGGCCAAGTTTGAAACTGGGTCATGTCGGGTCAAAAACTAGGTCAAATATTAGGAAAACCTAGTGTACGCTCTAGAGGTCACAGTTTTGATCCAAACCTAATGAAATTTTGTCAGAATGTTTATCCTCACAATATCTAGGCCAAGTTTGAAACTGGGTCATGTCGGGTCAAAAACTAGGTCAGATCTTAGGAAAACCTTGTGTACGCTCTATAGGACACAGTTTTGATCCAATCTTTTTAAAACTTTGTCAGAATGTTTATCGTCACAATATTTAGGCCAAGTTTGTAAGTAGATCATGTCACGTCAAAAACTATGTCACTAGGTCAGATATAAGAACGACCTTGTGTACACTCTAGAGGGCACAGTTTTGATCCAATCTTCATGAACCTTTGTCAGAATGTTTATCCTCACGACATCCAGGCCAAGTTTGAAACTGGTTCATATCAGGTCAAAAACTAGGTCACTAGGTCGTGCACACCGTAGAGGGCACAGTTTTGATCCAATCTTCATGAAACTTTGTCAGAATGTTTATCTCCATAAAATCTAGGTCAAGTTTGAAACTGGGTCATTGCGGGTCAAAAGCTAGGTCACTAGGTCAAATCTAGATTAAGTTATGCTGCAAGAATCAGAAGTAACATTGCAATGATGCCAGCCACAAACTCCTTGGAATACATTAGTTTCACCACAGTTAGATAATGATGCTACCATTCTATCATCTGTCTTTGCTTAGTTCAGTCTAGTTCAAATCCATCAAAGGAACTCAACATGAACGGGAACTTTTCGGAGAAGGAACTCAACATGAACGGGAACTTTTCGGAGAAGCGACTCTGCCATTTTCAGCTCACCTGAGCCTTACAGTATTGGTGTTAGCTGCCTCTGTCATCCATCCATAAACATTTTCAAACATCTCTGAAACAACTGGGCAGACTAAACTCAAATTTCATATGGAGCCTGCACATGGGTCAAAGGATTGAAAGTTCGTCAAATGCTCTTGGTCACATGACCAAGGTGGCCGCCATTCCCATGTATGGTAAAAACTCTTATAAATCTTCACCAGAGCCAGTGAACTGATTAATGCTCAGGTGAGCGATTCAGGGCCACCATGGCCCTCTTGTTTCTTTTAAACTTTTGGGGGTTTAGAGGCACTGAAATGGTTAATACAGAAACGCGAGTGCATGCGCGGTCACACTAATTTCGGAATATTTAGATCTATATTATAGCAGATGATAACTGCTCTTAAACAACTGTCTGATTATGTCTGCACTGCTCGCTCAGTCATTTGTGTATGATTATTGTCATGGCTGCTCCTGGCTGACCTGTCTCCGGCCAGTTGTGTTGATGGGACGTTAAACCCTAGTTCACTCACATCAAGCGACAGGCAGAAACAAGACATAGTTGATATTACTTTCCTAGTGTTGTTAGAGTTGGGGGATTAAACTTTCCTGAGTTTTCTGGTTTAGCTCTGGTTTGTGACAGTGTGCTGACAGGCGAGACTTAGCCGTCTGCAAAATTTTTATTACCGGTACTATTATTTCTCCACAAACATATAATAAGGCAGTGAAAGGAGAGGGAATTGAGCTCCGCCTTTCATATGCTGTGCCCAGGACACAGTGGATCCTATGGCTACTAGGCTATGGGATACCTTCACCTAACAAACATACCGTATGAATCCTATTGCATTCTGCGAAAGGGGAGCGTTATTTAGAGCCTAAAAAGTAGTAAATCAGTCACTGTCAAAATCCTTCTAATAAGCAATATAAAGGTGATAAGTCACTTTCAAAGAAGCAGTTCTACCATTTTTGCCTCCCTTTTGGTAGGGGTCAACTCTCAAAGGAAAGAATTTGCTCCTCTAGGAGCAAATTCTATCCTTTCAAGTAGATCTATTTCAAAGAGCTACCTTATTCAACTAAGCAAACAAGATTTCATGCAACAATATATAACATTATTTTCGGAAAAGAGGCAGGGGGTGTTTTATAGGACTAATACAGTATGTATTATTATTTCTCTACAAACATATCTTACGGAAAGTTGCATAAAGCATTTTTCCTTTGTTTGGAAATTGAGAAATGAACATAAATGCTTCATTCATGTGTTGTGGTCGGAATGTTTTTAGTTCAGAATGTACATGACTACACGTGTCATTAACTTTTTTTCTTTGAAAAAGCAAAGATATGAAATGATATGATCAAAATTGTCACTCTGTGAAATGATTTATCCCTTGATTTGATGAGTTTGCCTCAGGGTTGACAATGAAAAGTTGAAATCGCAAAGGTTTTCCTTTCTTATTGTATATAAATATATGTAAGCTCCGACACGACAAAGCCAACAAAGTGGTTGTGCGCCCAGCCCAGACTCAGATCAGCCTGGGCATCTGCCCAGTCTTATCAGAGTCTTCGCTGTCCATATGGAGGTAGCTTAGACCATAAGCTACCCTTTAAGTGCTTAGCAAAGAGTCTGATCATACTGGGCAGATGCCCAGGCTGATCTGAGTCTTCGCAGTATGATCAGACTCTTTGCTAAGCACTTAAAGGGTAGCTTATTGTCTAAGCTACCTCCATGCAGACAGCGAAGACTGTGATAAGACTGGGCAGATGCCCAGGCTGATCTGAGTCTGCGCTAGGTGCACATCCACATTGTTGGTTTTTGCATGTCACGGCTCATGTGATGTGGCCATAAAACAGAGAAGAGAGTTGAGAAGTTGCTAAATTTGGGAAGTTTGAAAATTGAACTTGTCCGGTGCAAATTAAGCCCATGATACACGTAAACCAAGTAATACACTGCTCAAAATATTTAAAGGAGCAGCTGATATTTTCCCATAGACATTACTACAACATATACCCAGTTCAACGGCCCATAAATTTGATCGCTAAAGGCCAAGAATTCCTCATTCCTTTGCAGCGGTTGCAAGAACAATCAAAGTTTTAGACAACAAGAATTTCAAAACAACTGATACCCAGATCATTTCCATGGAACAAATTTTTCATTTTTCTGAAAATGGGGCATTTTTCTGGGAGTCTATAAAATCTCATAAGCTTGAGTTCAAAGCGACCCTTTCAAACGGGTCACCTTGTAAGACATCCAGCTTCATAGGCAAACTGATTGTGTTGATTTGGGTTGTAATTTTCATGCTGTTCGACTGTTCTGAAAATATGCAATTTTTTACCAAAATTTCATTTGTACAAAAAACAGTCCATGGACATGGGCAGGGCAAATATTGGATCAAAACTTGCGCTGTCAGTAACCTCGACCCTCTTTAAAAAATGGCAAAAATTCGAAATTCCGTGTCTTTGTCGAGCGAAAGTTGGTTGGTTGATTTGATGCTTAACGTCCACGGTAAACAACTAAGGTCATGTCGGGACGGTCAGTTAACCTAACCACACTATTCCTGGGCAGGCTTAGACCTCCTAAGCGGTTAACCAGTACTAAGTGCACGTACTTTCGCCAGTAACTGACAACTGCCCTTCTTGGATCAGCGGAAGGAGAAACGAAAGTATGTGGCCAGACCGGGATTCGAACCCAGGACCTCTGACTTACGAGTCAGGTGCCCTACCGATTGCGCTACCCGGCCCGGCTCGAGCGAAAGTAAATGGCCCTCAAAGTGGGGCTGCGTTGCACTGTCGTCTATGGAAAAATATTTGGCGTTCCTTTAAATGTTTTGAGCAGTGTATATTCCTTGAAACATATTACAAGGTTTACCGTCTAACCAGTGCTAATTCTCTGTATCATGCTACTTTTTGGAGTAATATACTACACATTTTGGGATAGAACTTGTTCTATTCCATAGACTTGTAATATGTTCCTTCTTCCATACAGCCAATCAGCAGTCAGGTCACAGGGTCACAAAGCAATAGTAATGTGAATTTAATAAAAATGAGTATTATGAAACCACCATGATCAGCATTTACATTAAATATGGTAGGTCTGTTCTTTTCTTCTTTTTTTTTTTCAAACTGCATGACCCATCCAAGCATGATTCCAATCTCTGTGTATTCAAGTGACAGTCCAGTCCCTAAAGGCAGATAAAAAGGACCTTCTGCCAAGGCATTACCTGGGAAGGAATATGTTTCAAGCTGCTCCGTGTATCAGCACAAGGAATAAGGAACAAAAGTTTCATACGACAAGGAACATGTTACTTGGTTTACTGTGTATCATGGGCTTTACCACCACAACTTTGATTTAGATTTTTATACCCTGCCTCACCTTTGAGTTATCTGCCCTTGAAATGACTGAAATATTGATTTTTAGCTCGTCTGAACGAAGTTCAGGAAGAGCTATTGTACTACCCCAGGCGTTGACATTGGTGGCGGCGGCGGTGTTAGAAAAATGTTAAAGTTTCATGTTAAAGTTTTTTAGGTGATGGGCAAGGCGCTGTCAGGCGAGCTATCCTGTCCAGGTGACAGGTCTTGTTGCCTGTAAAGTTCCTTTACAGTTGTAGGCTCAGATCCAGAGAGGACTCAAAATAATTTATCACAGCTAATGCTTTGGAGTTACCATAAAATTAATTAAGTTACTGTAAAAAATATAAGTATTGGTACATATAGGTCTGAGAAAATGGTGCAGACCCAGATCAGACAGTGCCTAAAGGACGCTTTAATAAAATTTCTTTGATAAAAAAGTAAACTTGTCCAAATTCAGAGATGGAGGAGTATCCATGGCTGAAGGCATAGTGTAAAACACAATGGAATGGGTTAGAATAGAATGGAATGGTCAGGGTAATGCATATTCCTTTGGCTATTTGCTGCAAGAACCTGGGATGTTGCACTCTTAAGGAAGGAACTTGTTTCCTGAGAAGGAACAAACTCTCTTCTGTAAGAGTGTCATCCCAAATGCATAAAACTAAGAGAATGAAATCTGCCAGTCCATTCTATTTCATTTCTCTCTATTCTATTCCATGTTTTAAACTATTGTAGCTACTTCATATTGGTGAAAAAGGTGTCTGTTGAAATTTTATTTATTGGCTCCAGATGTGAAAATAAGAAAAAAAGAAGTTATTTGGGGGAGTGAGTCATTAATATACACCCCCTACCAAGTCATGACCCCAACACTATATAAAAGTGATTCATACAATCTTACCTATATATCTACCAGTCTTGTCAGGTATTAAAAGCTGGGAATGAATTCTGAAAAGTAAGAAACAAAAAAAACACACACTTTTTAATTTGGGACTGGTATCAGGCTTATGCCCAACTAAAATGTTTTCAAAGTCACTGGAAATGCAAACAGACCAGAAAAATTAATATAAACTGTGCTTAAGCATGTTAAGTGGAGTTCTGTGAGACTTTTTTTATCCCCGGTCGCGGGGGGAGGGGGGGGGGTCTGGTATCAGGCTTATGCCCAACTAAAATGTTTTCAAAGTCACTCGAAATGCAAACAGACCAGAAAAATTAATATAAACTGTGCTTAAGCATGTTAAGTGGAGTTCTGTGAGACTTTTTTTATCCCCGGTCGCGGGGGGAGGGGGGGGGGGGGTCTGGTATCAGGCTTATGCCCAACTAAAATGTTTTCAAAGTCACTCGAAATGCAAACAGACCAGAAAAATTAATATAAACTGTGCTTAAGCATGTTAAGTGGAGTTCTGTGAGACTTTTTTTTATCCCCGGTCGGCGGGGGGGTATAGGGATGAGCGGGAAGGGGTATAGGGATGAGCCTGGGGTCCTTCCATCTGTCCATACATCTAGCTGTAAACATTTTCTTGTCCACTCTGTATCTTGAATACCCTTTGGAACATTTTCATGATAGTTTGAACAGGTCAGGACAATATGCCGCATAAAAGAATGGTAACTCTTGCTACTGCACTTTTTGAGTTATCTCCCCTTTGGTAAATTTTTAACAGATTTGTGTCTGCTCTGTAACTTGAATACCCTTTGAAATATTTTCATGATACTTTACAGATATGTGGAACAAATCATGATGATGTGTCCCAAACAAGACTGACAACTCTTGCTTTCTTACTTTTGAGTTATTTCCCCTTGATAGTTTTAGGTGTTATTTCTTGTCTCCTCTATAACTTGAATACCCTCTGAAATGTTTTCATGATACTTCACAGATATGTAGAACAGGTCATGATGATGTGCCGCTTACTGGAATGACAACTCTTGCTTTCTTACTTTTTGAGTTATTTTCCCTTGATTGTTTTAGGTGTGATTTGTGTCTTTTCCATAACTTGAATACCCTTTGAAATATTTTCATGATACTTCACAGATATGTAGAACAGGTAATGACAATTTGTCTTATATACTGGATACTGGTCACAAAAAGTAGGGAATATTATGACATAGAAGCATGTACAAAAATTAATAATAATTGCTGGGTTAGTTTATTTTTGTATATTGACAGAACACTATTCAAGTAACAATATTCACCTAAAACAGAAACAGTCACAGCAGGTCATGTGACTTAGAGCAGCACATAAAGGACTATGGGGTCTACATCTCAATTTCACATAGGTGAAAAAAATTCATTTGGACCCTCAGATTCTGTTGATAATAAAATTCTCCATAATTTTCCAAACTGAAAACACCCACTTTGGTAGGCTTAATTGCATTATTTAAGGTGTAGGGCTGTTACAAATGTCACCATATGTGAGACAATTCACCTCCCAATGGTATCTTTTACGCCTATCATTTTCTCCTGTGATAAAACCGCATGGAAAAAGTATCTGTATCTTGTTAACTGAGGCATTAGGCATCTGTCTTAATAAAGTTTGCATAAAAATTATTAGTCATTGCTGCCCTGGATTCGTGTGAAATTTGGGTATCGACCCCTTGTCTACTTCCAATTTACTCTAGGTCATGTGACAAGCTTAATCGTTTCAGTATTCATATTGAGGGTCTCTATGAATATTTGTTTTATGAATTATAACAGTTCAATATTCATTTACCTATTTTCCTTACTTCTGCTGCCTTAAATGTCTTAATATCCCTTACTTTTTTTGAGCAGTATACATGGCAGCGAAAGAAGTGGGATGGGCTCCGCCTTTCATATGCTGTGCCCATCTAACCCCTGCTGCCTCTACAGCCACTAGGCTGTGGGAAACATTTTCCTTAATAGACAGTTTTGCTTGAAAAATAATATAGTGTTTCTGGTTCCTCTCAGCCGAGCCACATAGCACAGTTGATAAGAGCATCTGACTCAAGAGCCAGATGTCCTGGGTTTGATACCCAGTTCGGACACTTTCTTTCGTTTCTCCTGCTGCTGATTTAAGAACGGCAGTTGTCAGTTAATTAATGGCAAAAGTATGTTCACTTAGCACTGGTTAACCACTGAGGAGGTCTAAGCCTGCCCAGGAACACAGTATCCGAACGCACTGTACCATCTCTTCTGGTTTTCATAGCGTCGAATCGAGAGTACAAAATTTGCTTGTAACCAGTAGTCGGAAATCATTATATTTTGAGATTTTATCCGGAATTCGCTGCTTTACTTATAGTTATTCAGCTTCGAAAGTGTAAAGAGGTAAGTTTAATATAATTTGCTCTTCGGTCTTTTACCTTATTGCCCTGTACAATGAAAACCTCATGGCCGTCACAGAAATTTTATTCCGAACAGCTAATTTGCCAGGAGTTTGTGTCGTGCAAAACCTAGCAATCGTCCTACTATCAAAACTAACAAACTGTAGATTGATAACGCCTTCCGTTTATTTTAAGGATTTTTATAAAACATGTAAAAAAAGGCTCAGATGGTGTTAGAATCATGCCAAGGACGATTTGAATACTGTACTCATAACTATCCACCCATACAGGACATTGTGCAGGGCAATAAAGTAAAAGACCGACGAGCAAATTATATTAAACTTACCTCTGTACATTTTCAAAGCTGAATGACTATAAATGACGTAGCAGATTCCGGATAAATTCTCAAAACATAATGATTTCCGACTACTGGTTATAAGCGAATGTTTGTACTCTCGATTCGACGCTATAAAAACCAGAAGAGATGGTACAGTGCATTCGGATACTGTGAGGAATAGTGTGGTTAGGTTAACTGACCATCCCGACATGACCATAACTGCATGTTTACTGTGGACATAAAGCAATAAAACTACAATTCTGGCTCCTCTGTATTTTCTGGTAAAGTAAGAACTTTGCTAGCGTACCATTACTAGGTTAAAAGTGTTTCTGGTAAGGCCAATGTATGTTGTGGTCCAGTTAATGTTTTTTAATGAGGAAAATGTGAAAAGCAGAAATTGTGGGAGTGTGGGAGCTATCATTTCCTGTTCAGCCTCATACTTAACCATGTTTACTGTAACTATGTGGACAGACCTTGATTGTTTCCCCTGCTGCTCCAGATAAACAGGGGTAATGGGGATAATTTAGGGATAGTTTTTCCATATTTCACCATAAAAACGTAAGTTGTAACCCCACATTAGAGTGTAACCCCACATTAGAACAGTCTCACCGAGACGGTTCTAATGAGGGGTCACAACATGAGTTTTTCATTGAGAAATAAGAAAAATAATCTCAGAATTATCCTCAGAAATGCACATACCTTATTGGAGTTTTGGACTTTCTTTAATGTACACCAGAACATATTTGTATATTATAATGCTATAGTCATTATAATGCCATTTGGAATATAATGCTAGTAGCAAAATAAATAGTCTCCCATTGACTAAACTACATTGAAATATGAGGCAAATCAGCAATGAAGACACATATGCCTGATTCCTCAATGTATAGTACTGGGTATCACTGTGGACGCCCCCCCCCCCCTTCTCTGACCCCCCCCCCCCCCCCCCCCCCCCACACACACACACAAAAAAACAACAACAAAAAAAACAAGAAACAAACAGTATAATAAAGAGACTATTCATCTTTGAATTCAGACCTTAGATAGATGGATGGATGACTTGCATTAATTTTGTTTGTCCTTTACAGCAGTATTTGAGTGATTTCAGAACTATGGGTAATAATGAAAGGCTGTGTGCAGTGGAACCCCTTTTACGGTTGAAAAGATTTCAGCCTCCATTGATAATCAAACCTAGGACCGCTAGGTCAACAAGCCACTGAGCTATCGGAGCTCCCTTTAAGACAAGAGGGGAGAGGGGATGTCTTATATCATTGTAGACTTTGATCAAACTGATCATTGAGTGGTCTGTTCTGGATCTCCACTTTTTGCTCAAGTTAAGTTTTGTCTGAGGTGAACTAAATAGCTCAACTTCTTGATAATATTTAAAGAACATTTGCTCCCCCATCCATGGGAGAGGCCAGAAGATGGGAATGGGGGTGGGATGGGGGTCAGGGGGTCGGGAACTGTTTGGCACTTTTACTTTAGCATTGTCCCAGCAATGCCAGATGAGTGCAGCGAGGTTACTTTCATATCAGACTAACAGGGATTAGCAATGTCATTAGGAGTGGGGGCCGGGACAAAGAGCTGGGCCCGGTTGCTCAAAACTTACAACGTTAATTAAAGAGATGTTAAAATTTCAAATGTTAATATCTCAAATACGCCAACATTTTTTGTTGAAAAAATGTGAGAAGCTTTTGCATTGCAAAAGCTTTTCACATTTTTTCAACAAAAAATATCAGTGTATTTGGTAATAAAGTCTTCTGACACTTAACGAGCTGGTTAGGCTAACGGATGCTTTGAACAACTGGGCCCCGGACTTTTGCCAGTGACTGTTCCTACAGTACAGGCTATTTTTATTGCACTGTGGCTCCTGCCTTTATATCAGACAGTGATACGGTTCTCCTAGCATTACGTAGATTAAAAAAATATATAAATAGATAATTGAAAATATTTTGTTCCAATTCTGGCCCTTAAAGTGCCTAAAAGCAGGGGACGAAATATTGTCTACAAAATTTAAAAAAAAAAAATTCTTCCAAGTTATATCAAATTGAGAATTTAAAGACTAGAGGACAAACAGTGTAGATCCAGATGAGGCGGCTCATTATGAACCACCTCATCTGGATCTGTGCTGTTTGCAAATTCAAGTATTTTCGTTATTGGCCATTCAGAGATATTTGTTGGTTTTGTATCATTGTCTGGGTCAATTTGCGTAATTAGTGTCAGATATGCCTGAAATTAACTATTTCTTGAGCTATTTTAAACCTACATTCTTTTGTCATTTATAGCATATATTAATTAGCATAAAATTATTATTGTTGTATATTTTGTAAGATATAGGTGAGTGACATTTAAATATGACTTGAATTCTTGGCTGTCAGTCATGTGAATGTTGATGCTGATGTACAGAAAAGCCATTGCCTTCCTTCAAACTTGTTCAGAAAAGTTCCTCTTTGTTTTTGTCGCACCTGCTTTTAAGCAAGGTGCGATATAGGAGTTCACTTTTCCGTCCGTCCATCCATCCCTCCACAGTTACCTCGACCCTAGTGTTTACGGTAAGTCCATTTCTCTCAAATTATGATACCTACTATCATCAAACCTGGCATAAAGATTCTTCTTAGAATTTTCTCGAGGTATGTTGCACTTTTTAGCTCACCTGAGCACGAAGTGCTCAGGGTGAGCTTTTCGGATACTGTGATGTCCGTCATACGTGTGGACGGACGTCCGTCCGTCGGGACGTCCGTCAACTTTTGCTTGTGTACACTCTAGAGGGCACAGTTTTGATCCAATCTTCATGAAACTTTGTCAGAATGTTTATCTCCATAAAATCTAGGCCAGTTCGAAACGGGGTCATGTCGGGTCAAAAACTAGGTCACTAGGTCAAATATTAGAAAAACCTTGTGTACGCTCTAGAGGTCACAGTTTTGATCCAATCTTCATGAAACTTTGTCAGAATGTTTATCCTCACAATATCCAGGCCAAGTTCCAAACTCGGTCATGTCGGGTCAAAAACTAGGTCACTAGGTCAAATATTAGAAAAACCTTGTGTACGCTCTAGAGGTCACAGTTTTGATTCAATCTTCATGAAACTTTGTCAGAATGTTTATCCTCACAATCTCCAGGCCAAGTTTGAAAATTGGACATGTCGGATCAAAAACTAGGTCACTAGGTCAAATATTAGAAAAACCTTGTGTACGCTCTAGAGGTCCCAGTTTTGATCCACTCTTCATGAAACTTTGTCAGAATGTTTATCCTCACAATATCCAGGAGAAGTTTGAAACTGGGTCATGTTGGGTCAAAAACTAGGTCACTAGGTCAAATATTAGAAAAACCTTGTGTACGCTCTAGAGGTCACTGTTTTGATTCAATCTTCATGAAACTTTGTCAGAATGTTTATCCTCACAATATCCAGGCCAAGTTCGAAACTTGGTCATGTCGGGTCTAAAACTAGGTCACTAGGTCAAATATTAGAAAAACCTTGTGTACGCTCTAGAGGTCACAGTTTTGATCCAATCTTCATGTAACTTTGTCAGAATGTTTATCCTTACAATTTCCAGTCCATGTTTGAAACTGGGTCATGTCGGGTCAAAAACTAGGTCACTAGGTCAAATATTAGCAAAACCTTGTGTATGCTCTAGAGGTCACAGTTTTGATCCAATCTTCATGAAACATTGTCAGTATTGTTTTCTCCATAAAATCTAGGCCAAGTTCGAGACGGGGTCATGTCAGGTCAAAAACTAGGTCACTAGGTCAAATATTAGAAAAAACTTGTGTACGCTCTAGAGGTCACTGTTTTGATCCGATCTTCATGAAACTTTGTCAGAATGTTTATCCTCACAAAATCCAGGCCAAGTTCGAAACTTGGTCATGTCCGGTCTAAAACTAGGTCACTAGGTCAAATATTAGAAAAACCTTGTGTAAGCTCTAGAGGTCACAGTTTTGATCCAATCTTCATGTAACTTTGTCAGAATGTTTATCCTCACAATATCCAGGCCATGTTTGAAACTGGGTCATGTTGGGTCAAAAACTAGGTCACTAGGTCAAATATTAGCAAAACCTTGTGTATGCTCTAGAGGTCACAGTTTTGATCCAATCTTCATGAAACATTGTCAGTATTGTTTTCTCCATAAAATCTAGGCCAAGTTCGAGACGGGGTCATGTCAGGTCAAAAACTAGGTCACTAGGTCAAATATAAGAAAAAACTTGTGTACACTCTAGAGGTCACTGTTTTGATCCGATCTTCATGAAACTTTGTCAGAATGTTTATCCTCACAATATCCAGGACAAATTCGAAACTGGTCATATTGGGTCAAAAACTAGGTCACTAGGTCAAATACTAGAAAAACTTTGTGTACGCTCTAGAGGTCACAGTTTTGATCCAATCTTCATGAAACTTTGTCAGAATGTTTATCCTCACAATATCCAGGACAAGTTTGAAACTGGGTCATGTCGGGTCAAAAACTAGGTCACTAGTTCAAATCTAAGGATAACCTTGTTTACGCTTTAGAGGACACAGTTTTGATTCAATCTTTTTGAAACTATGTCAGAATGTTTATCATCACAATATCTCGAGGAACTTTGAAAGTAGGTCATGTCGGGTCAAAAACTAGGTCATTAGGTCAATTAAAAGAACAACCTTGTGTACACTCCAGAGGGCACAGATTTGATCCAATCTTCATGATACTATGTCAGAATTTTTATCTTCACAATATGCAGGCCAAGTTTGAAACTGGGTCATGTTAGGTCAAAAACTAGGTCACTAGGTCAAATCTTAGAAAAACTTTGTGTACACCCTAGAGGGCTCTGTTTTGATCCAGTCTTCATGAAGCTCTGTCAGAATGTTTATCTTTATGAAATCTAGGACAAGTTTGAAACTGGGTCAAATTGGGTCAAAAATATGGTCACAGGGTCAAATATAAGAACAACCTTGTGTACGCTCTAGAGGGCACAGTTTTGATCCAATCTTAATGAAACTTTGTCAGAATGTTTATCCTCACAATATCCAGGCCATGTTTGAAACTGGGTCATGTTGGGTCAAAAACTAGGTCACTAGGTCAAATATTAGCAAAACCTTGTGTATGCTCTTGAGTTCACAGTTTTGATCCAATCTTCATGAAACATTGTCAGTATTGTTTTCTCCATAAAATCTAGGCTAAGTTTGAGACAGGGTCATGTCAGGTCAAAAACTAGGTCACTAGGTCAAATATTAGAAAAAAACTTGTGTACACTCTAGAGGTCACTGTTTTGATCCAATCTTCATGAAACTTTGTCAGAATGTTTATCCTCACAATATTCAGGTCAAGTATGTCGGGTCAAAAGTAGGTCACTAGGTCAAATATTAGAAAAACCTTGTGTACGCTCTAGCGGGCACATTTTTTATCCAAACCTAATGAAACTGTCCGAATGTTTATCCTCACAATATCTAGGATAAATTTGAAACTGGGTCAAGTCGGGTAAAAAACTAGGTCACTAGGTTAAATCTTAGAATAACCTTGTGTATGCTTTGGAGGGCATAGTTTTGATCCAATCTTTTTGATACTCTGTTAGAATGTTTATCCTCACAATATCTAGGCCAAGTTTGAAAGTAGGTCATGTTGGATCAAAAACTAGGTCACTAGGTCAAATATATAAAGACCTTGTGTATGCTGTAGAGGGCACAGTTTTGATCCAATCTTCATGAAACTTTGTCAGAATGTTTATCCTCACAATATCCAGGCCAGGTTTGAAACTGGGTCATGTTGGGTCAAAAACTAGGTCACTAGGTCAAATCTTAGAAACGCTTTGTGTACACCCTAGAGGGCACAGTTTGATCCAATCTTCATGACTCTTTGTCAGAATGTTTATCTCCTTAAAATCCAGGTCAGGTTTGAAACTGAGTCATGTTGGGTCAAAAACTAGGTCACTAGGTCAAATCTGAATAAAGTTATGCTGCAAGAATCAGAACTAACATTATAATGATACCAGCCACAAACTCCTTGGAATACTTTAATTTCACCACAGAGAGATAATGATGCTACCCTTCTATCATCTGTGTTCGCCTAGTTCAGTCTAGTTCAAATCCATCAAAGGGACTAAACATGAACGGGTACTTTTCGGGGAAGAGACTCTGCCATTTTTAGCTCACCTGAGCCTTACAGTATTGGTGTTAGCTGCCTCTGTCATCCATCCATAAACATTTTCAAACATCTCTGAAACCACTGGGCAGACTAAACTCAAATTTCATATGGAGCCTGCATGGGTCAAAGGATTGAAAGTTCTTCAAATGTTTTGGTCATATGACCAAGGTGGCCCCCATTCCCATGTATGGTAAAAACTCTTATAAATCTTCACCAGAGCCAGTGAACTGATTAATGCTCAGGTGAGCGATTCAGGGCCACCATGGCCCTCTTGTTTCTAACCTTGACCTATATTTCAAGCTCTGCTGACTTTGTAAAATTTAATGTCCAAAATTACCTCGACCCTAGTGTTTAAGTCCATTTCTCTCAAACTTAGTATACCTACAATCATCAAACCTGGTGTAAAGTTTGTTCTCAGAATGTTCTGAAGGCATGTTGCACTTTTTCTATCCTTGACTTATATTTCATGCTCTGCTGACTTCGTAAAATATAATGATAGTGTTTAAGTCCATTTCTTTCAAACTATGATACCTACAATCTTCAAACCTGGTACAAAGTTTCTTCTTAGAATGTTCTTGAGGCATGTTGCACTTTTTTCTACCCTTGTCCTATATTTAACCCTCTGCTGACTTCGTAAAATATAATGTCCAAAATTACCTCAACCCTAGCCTGTAAGTCCATTTCTCTAAAAGTATGATACCTAGAATCATCAAAATTTCTTCATAAAAAGATTTGAAGTTATGTTGCTCTTCCTTCTACCCTTGACCTTCATTTCAAGGGCTGCTGACTTTGTAAAATTTTACATCCAACATTGCATTGACCCTAGCATTTAAGTCCATTTCCATTGCATTGACCCTAGCATTTAAGTCCATTTCTCTTTAAACACAACATTATACCAGTAAGCATCAAACCTTATGCTTGATGTATATTTCATGCTTTGTTGGCTTTGGAAATTTGTAGGTCAACCTGGCATCCACATTTGTATGTACTTTAGCATTAAAGTACATTTCTCACAAACTAACCTACTTACCATCATCAGACATGGCATAAAACATTTTCTTAAACTGGTCTCTTGAATTGTTTAACTACTTTATACTTTAAATGATTATTTCATACTCTGTTGACTGTTAAGTTTTATGTCCAGAATCGCATTCTTCTTAGCTTGCAAGTCCAGTTTGCTCAAATTTTTATATATGAACTCATCAAACCTAATCTAACAATGATCTCAGCTGCTACTGTGGAAGAGCAAGGCAGGTGCGTCATAGCATTCTGCAGAATTCTTGTGTATCTCTCACATTAATACGAGTACCCTCACATGAGGTAGGGTTTTGAGGAAAATTTGGAGATACTTTTTCTTTTTTCAATGAATAACCTATGTTGTGACCCCTCACTGTTTCATTGAGACAGTTCTAATGAGGGTCACAACATATAATTTAACGAGAACATGGAAAACTATTCTAATATTATCCCTGTAATACCCCCCACTTGTCTGGAGCACTGGGTGGATAGAGCAAATTTGTTGACAAGGCCCGAGGTGGGGGCATACATATTGTTTACTGTGGACATATTTCTAGTTTCCATATAACTTACATGAACATTTTCACAGTCAGATTCATTAAATTGGATGTTTTGCTGTCAAGTATTTTACTTTGAAAGGAAAGCCCATTGAAAAAACACTTTATGCAGAATTCACAACCCGAGCCCTGGGTCAACAGGGTTAATTTGTACCTTCAAACTCCCATTTCCTTTTCCCCATTGACAAATTATTGTCCCGGAATTTGCAAACAGCATTAACGGATCAGCTTGACTTTGCCCATTATTATAGCTCCGAACATTGTTAATTTCTGCGTCAGTAACTCTACCTCCAACCCAGCAACACTGAAGCAGAGAATGTGAATGCATTACAGATTCATAGGATAGCGTGATTTTTGTCCTTATTTCAAATAGCAGCAACGTAACAATTGGGATCAGCAGGACTTGTTACCATATTATGTCTTAATGGCCGGTTGAGACATTAACTGTCAGATTAAAGGCCCGAAGGTGTGCCGTGATGTATAGGTAAATACGGACGCCATGATGCAAGGGATGGTGTTGGCGGTAAAGGTGAGAACAGCTATAATTTCAGCGTCTAATGACTGGTGATATTGACCGTAATCAACCTTGAATACACCTGTCCCTAACACTCCAGAGTCGTAACTTAAGGCTAAGAGAAAATTTTTTTAAATCAAATTCACTATATGAGTGATGCAACAAAATAAAATATGCTGTTTTAAACTCATTCATGATAAACAACAGTTACTCTGAAGTGGGCCGACCAATGGAGTAGGCCATTTATACATTCAGAAAGTGTTGCATGTAAACTACCCTGTTTTGTTGTCATTTATATATAGGGGAACAACTTTTGTGGCTCCTGATTGCTTTCCTTGGTGATGAAACCCTTTCAGAAAGGGTCCAGAAATATGAAGGTGGCTGGGCTTTTGAGGATAATTCTGATAAATTTTCTGTTTCTCACTGAAGATGTGTGACTCCTCATTCCACCTCAAGGAGGCAGTTCTAATGCGATGTCACAACACAATGTTATGACAGAGTATGAACAGAAATTCACCATATTTCTTTGGTTATCAGATAGGAAACAGTCTCAGTGATCTAGATCCATCTTGTAAAATGGATCTAGATCTTTGGGATTGATTTTGGAAGAGAAAAAAAAATTACGACTGAATAACACAATGATAATAATTAATACTGATTTACATATTCACAGTAATTTTGGAAGGATAAACTCTTGTCTTATAACCAAATAGATATGGTACTCAAAATCCCACCTTATTTGGACCTCTGTACTAAGAATGAAAGTATATAGTAATGTAATGCAAATTCATGAAAATTAACACTACTTGAATATTAATCTTGCAACAAATGATCAAAGTAGCAAAAGCTTCCTGTCATCATCAAACTTTATAATTATTGATAAAGTCTTCTTTCTTCTTCCAGATGCCATGATGTAAGCTGATGAGTGAAGAATGTCCTCTGAAGAGGAGGAGCGGAGGCTCCATGTGACCACCGAACACAGGGTCCGCTCCGAGGTCCACACTACTGACTCCTCAACAGACACTCCTGATGATTTAAATGGTAAGTGTGTGTGTTGTATAATATGATGTGCTCCAGATGAGCAGTCTGATCAAGGTCTGCTTTGTTTGCCATTAACACTTAAAGTGCCAAAAATGAAAAAAAGTATGATTTGCAAACAGTGTAGATCAAGGTGAGGGGCTCATGATGAGCCGCCTCATCTGGATCTACACTGTTTGCCCTCTAGTCTTTGAATTCTCAATATTATATTAACACTCCAGACTACCAATCCAGGGGTCGCAAGATCGATCCCCCGCTTCTCCGGTCTTTCTGATGAGACTTTAAACCGAGGTCCCGTCTCCATATGACCTCGTTGTTGGTGGGACGTTAAACCCGAGTTCACTCACTCACTCAATATTATATAGATTGGGATTTATTGAAATTTCACAAATGCGATTTTTTGTCGCTGGCGTTTTTTTGGTGCTTGAAGGGTTGAGTTATTGTCAACAAGGCAAGTCCTTTACAGGAGGTAAATTCTGCTTTTTGCTTTGGTTTACTTCTGGTTTTTGCGTTCCTCTCAAGAATATTTTACTTGAGCTGACTGTGTATATCAAAGATGGGCGAAACCCAAGGAGACAGCAGACCTATGACACAAGCCAGGCTGAAATTTCAGGGGTTAGAGTCCCAGTGATAAAAAATCGGTGCTCTTAGCCACTAGGCTGTGCGGGGCAGCATAAAGCAGAAGGGAAGTGGGTCCTTTGTCTAAGGGTGTACTGATACATGGTAGGATTCTAAAAAAAGGAACATATTGGCTTTGCTTTTCTAGGCATTTTAGGAGCAGTTGGTTTAATAATGACCAGGTATCTAACACCAAAGCAAAAGTGAACAGGAAACTTCACTGTCAGACTTTCACAGGTAAGAGGATCACTTGAAAATTCTGTTTTACTTGAATATAATAAAATCAGAGAAAAGAAATTCAAATCTTGATACAGCTGAAAGTATAAAAGTATAAATAGTGGTAAATGATAAACTTAAACCCTATATGGGTACTCTTTAGGGTTAAAGTTTCTTTACTGGAAATCAGTCAGGTGACAAAATGGCAGGAAGTCTTCATACAGGAAATTTGGATGGGCCAATAGGGAGATTTCCTTTCTCAAGGAGAATTATTAAATTTTGAACATTTTGATAGCGGACAGAATAAGAACATGTATAGATGAAGAAGAATATATTTAACATCTTGGGAGAGAGATTTCATTCAGGGTCTGCAGAATTCTTTCTATATTTCTCTTAAGAAGTAGCCGAGCTTGGTAATCTTGATAGTTGTACTTTTGTTATGCCATTTGGCAATTAAAAGCTTACAATGAGTTCAGATCTCACAAAAAACACCTAAAAACTTGCATGCCACCAGTCAAAAGGTACAAAGTCAGGAAAATAATGGATGAGAACCACAATTATGTGTTAATGATCTATTTTGCAGGTTACAAAACATATTTTCATTCTTTTCTCCTTGTCTCAGGTGTTCAATACATTAAATCCCCCTTCTGTAAGGTTACACCCAGAACAATATCATCAGTGCATTGAAATCTGTTCAGGATGATATAGTTTTGGCAAAGGCCCCAGACCCCACCTCAGGAATACCGTAAAATGGGGAAATATTGCACCCAAATATACTGTATTTATTCGGCTATAAGGTAGATTTTCTCTCTTCATAGGTACCCCAGTTATAATAATAATGATAATAATAATAATAATCATCTTTAATTACAGAGGGTAAACACATGTAAATAGGTTGTGTGTAATTTGGCTATTACATAGATTTTTCTCTTCCAAAACAAACCCAAAAATCTAGATCCATCCTTCTAGGATGGATCTAGATTTTTGGGATTGTTTGGCAGTGGAAAAAACTCCATCTTATAACCAAAAAAATACAGTATTTCTCAAATTTAGGTTATTTCTGGACTTTATCAAATTTAGGTTAAAACATTGGGGTACATCTTCAACTTAGGAGCTTATATGAGCAGCGACATTAGAAAACCAACAAAGAGGTTGTGTGCCAAGCGCAGACACTGACAAAGATCAGCTTGGGCATTCCCCAGTCTAATCAGGCTCTTTGCTACATGCTTAAAGTGTAGCTAAGGGTCTAAAGCTGCCTCCATGAGGACAGCAAAGACTGATCAGACTGGGCAGATGCCTAGGCTGATTTGAGTCTTCACCGGGCGCACAACCACTTTGTTGGTTTTCTTGTGTTGTGGAGATAGTGTAGTGGATATCACGCAGGACTACCAATACAGGGGTCGCAAGATCAATCCCCTGCTTCTCCGGCCTTTCAGATGAGACTCCGTCTCAGTATGACCTTGTTGGTGGGATCTTAAACCCACTCACTTTTGTCGCAGCTCATATGGTCTGTTTCTTTCAGATTTCATGTTTAAGAAGTACATTGTGTGAAAGATTTTTTTTTTTTTACATCTATCATACATTTCTTTAACATTTTGATCTTGAGATCGTTTCATTGTTTGTACCTATGAAGACCTGTGGGAGACAGGACAATGACAAACTGAGCTATTTGTCTTGTCAGACATCACAAACTCTTGTAACGGAAGTGTATTGTGGTGAAAAAATAGCGTGTACCAAGGTGAAGGGGCTTACGCACAGCTTAAGACCAAGTAAAATTTGCGGGTTAAAATTTTGATATATTCATGTTGTCTTACTTGAACATAAAAAACAAAAGTTTTTATTTGTGACTACACAAACGAGAAAAAAGGAATGAAGAAAAGGAGGAAACAAAACAATAATGTCTTGTATAGACATAAAAAAGTGCAATTTCCAGACAAAAAACACAATTTTCTTAACTCCTTCTATCAGACTAAACTAGACCAGCAGCATCACTCTTGACTTCTTTTGGTCTTTGGAACAAAATGGCCTTTTACCTGTTTTATATTAGGACTTTCTGTCTCCATGACATGTCATAGGTGGGTAGGTATGGGGCTCATAAAATGGTTTGAACTGATTTTTTGTTTCCAATGTGCGTTCTGATGTACAGACAATGGAGTTGTTCCATCAGGCAACAAACAGCAGTGACCCTGTGCATTTTGGCATTTGAGCCGCGACACAACAAAACCAACAAAGTGGAAGTGGGCCTAGCAAAGACTCAGATCAACCTGGGAATCTGCTATGGCTGATCAGAGTCTTGGCTTGGTTTAAGCTGGCTCCATGCGGACAGTGAAGACTCTGATCAGACTGGGCAGATGCCCAGGCTGATTTGAGTCTTTGCTGGGCGCACATGCCACTTTGTTGGTTATGTCGTGTCGCGGCTAATTTGATGACCTGCTCCTTTAGGTATCTGTATTAGCTTCATCATCTATATTCTAGAGGTTGACATCCACATACATAAATTTTGGTTAAAGTTTTTTAGCTCCCCTTAGCAGAGCTCAAAGGGAGCTTATAGGATGGTAGACTGTATTTGCCATCCATCACCTGTCTATTGTCCATCCACACTTTCTAATGTTATCATTTCCATTGAAGCAAGCCAGTGGTTGATTGGAATCAGAATCTGATGTAATGTGGAGCCTTTATGGGTTTGGGAAATGAAAGTTCATATATATGAATGGCTTAAGATGGCCACCATGGAGGATAAGTCTGTTTAACCAAAAAAGAACAGATATTTCAGATAAGTTGATATTTGCATTTTCATATATAAATTCAAAACAGTGTTACAATTTTTTTTGCCAATCTCGTTTTGCACAAAGCATTAGACTCACCTCCCCACTGAAATTTGTACATATATAGTTGGACTTTAAAGGGACTTTACTGAAACATGCAACAAATGATCAAAAGTAGCAAAAGCTTTCTGTCATGATCAAAATTTCGTCTCATGAGGGTTGTCTAATCCTGCTGTGGGGATATATCCGTGCATGAAATCAGAAACAAATTTATGTAAAATCATGCAGAGTTTAAAATGCAAGGTGATCATGGCCCTCTTGTTTGAACCGGGTGCTGAGCTTTGCTGTCCTATAACAGCTAGTTATGTTCCAATTGGTGTAAGAAATAATTTTATACTTTTGTCTTCGAAACTTCTGACTGTCCACTGACCTCTTGTCTTGCTAGACATATAAAAAAGCTAATTAATAAGCTATTAATTACAAGTGCTAAAGTATGTATATATGTCACCTATAATGTCAGGGAAAGTGCAAACATGCATACATTGCTGCTATTTCTGGGCATACAAATGACAGTCTTTGTGTAATTGACGTAAATCTATGTATCTGGGCAGAAATGTGTTAGCAAACAGTGTAGGCCCAGATCAGTCTGCTCCTAGAGGAGCAATCTGATCAGAGCCTGCACTGTTTGCCATTCATACAGTATTTTGGATAGGACACACACCGGCTTGTCCAGATTCTTTGGTGGACAAAAATCTGTAATAGAAATTACAAGATAAACCATTAGGGTGTCCCAATCAGTTACCAGAGAAAATGTTGAGTTGGATGATTTATTTTGTTTGCCCCACAACACCTTATAATGTTGCATTCTGAGATGAAGACCACTAAAATTTAAAAGTCAGCCCACACCAAAAGTTGTTTTTTCCATTGATTGATTGATAGATTGTTTGAGACTATACATGTATTTCAGTCTATCATGAGCCATCCAACAATCATTTGAGATTGTATTTTAGTCTATGGTGAGTCATTTCTCAGAAGGGATTGGGAGAAAAGAGGAAGCTAGGACTGACTAGATTAAAACAGAAAAATGCCTCCATCCTGCAATTGCTGCAAGAACAGCAAACCCTTGCTTGCTCAGTCTAATACCTTTATCAGTAGGATGCCACATATGGCACCTTTGCTGCACCCCACCACCTCTGTGTGGGAGCCCTGGTAGCTCAGTGGGGTAAGCCCTGGCCTACTCATCCAGCAGACCCGGGTTTGAGCCCTGCTTGGGGCGAGAATCTTTCCTACCGTAAACTGGGTTCCATTGCACACGTCAAGAAGGGCAGTTGTCAGTTACTGGCGAAAGTATGTGCTTTTAGTACTGGTTAACCGCTTAGGAGGTCTAAGCCTGCCCAGGAATAGTGTGGTTAGGTTAACTGACCGTCCCGACATGACCTTAGTTGTTTACCGTGGACGTTAAGCATCAAATCAACCAACCAACCATTGCACACAACCTCTCTTTATCACCTTGCTGTCATCCTGATATGACTGAAATCTGTTGAAAAGGACGTAAAATCCATCCACCTCTATGTCTTTGGCATAAAATTTGAAACCATTGAAGACCCAGAACCATCTTAAGAACAACTAAGGCATAAATAAAAGAATACTGTTGGTATGCATGAAGCATGTAAGATGTCATCTGACATAGATTTCATATTAGACAATGTCATGTCAAGCAAGGAGATCAAAGATCAACCAGATAATGGTTGTCTGCATGAACATCTCTCATCTAGTTTCTTCCATGAAGCATATTTTAGCAGATCTTCTTATTAGCTCGTCTGTACGAATGTACAGGAAGAGCTATTGCACTACCCCCAGCGTTGGCATTAGCAAAATGTTAAAGTTTCACGTTAAAGTTTTTATAATTATGATGAGCAAGGTGCTGTTAGGCAAGCTATCCTGTACCGCAGACACGTCTCATTTGCCATGTTATAGACTTGACAAGACAGGAGTTGATTAACCAGTGTCAGGCAACAGTTATCTGCCCATGTTCTATAGCTTGCCTGCTTGAAAGTACAAGGAAAGTTGTTCAAGTCACTCTATGATGGAATCCCTAATGCACAGGGCAGAGCTTCAGCTAAGAGGATTTAGTAATGAATAAGGATAAAACATATAAAGGTTTCCCTTAGTGTAGTGGCTATAGGGGCATTGGGGGTTAGCGGGTCACTGTATCTTGGGCACAGCAGATGAAAGGGTCCATCCCTCTCGTTTGCTGCCTTATCCTTCCCTGATTGGAAAGAGGTACCCATTTACTGATGTGTTGAGAGAGATTTTTAGCGCGCCTTTGCAAAGCAAAGGAGAGCTTATGCTATACCCCCGTCGTCGTAGTCCGAGTATGCGTTAGCGTTAGCGTCCTCGTCGGGGTCCGTGATCAGGTTAACCGATGTTAACAATTGCGTTTAACTCAATGTTCAACTATATATCTTACAAACTACAGGAGCTTCAATCATCATACTTGGTACATACGACTCCATATGACTGCAGCAGCTGCATCACACAATTATATGTCCTTGACCTATATGTGACAGTTGACTGACTTTGCTGTTTGGCACTGTTTTTAAGTCAAAATTTTCAGTTTTGATGATACCTTTGACACAAAAGACTTGATACTTGGTCAAATAGTATATCCCTATAATTGCAGTAGCTGCAAAGCTTCCATGCTGACTCCTGTGCCCTTGACCTTTGTTCATGGTTCAGTGATTTTGCCTTATATTTCAAACACTGTTTGATGGATTAACATCGTATCTGACATAGTGGATCAGTCTGACATCACAAATGACCTCATATTATTTATAGATCACAGTGACCTATATTTCATGGTTCAGTGACTTTGCCTTGTATCTGCAAAACTGCTTAATAGATTTACATCATATATGGCAGTTCAACACTTTGAATGACCTCATAGAAGACATACTTTCATAATTCAGTGATTTTGCTTTTGAGTTGTATTTAGTATGTATTCATTATATACCTGGGCTGATGGTTTAGTCTGACACTGCAGATGACCTGATATATTTGTAGGTCTTTGTGACTGTGAGATTCAGGCACCCATGAGGTGGGCTTTGTTGTCTTCTGACAAATCTTGTTCAAGGTGCTGGCTGGCCCTCTGATTCAAACTATCAACCTGTTGCATCATAACCGAGCATCTCGTACCACTCAGCCACAGCGCCTCTCGAGGAAATAGCATAATTTCTGCTAAATCAGCAGAAAAAAAGTGTTGCTTTTTAGCTCACCTGAGCACGAAGTGCTCAAGGTGAGGTATTGTGATCGGTCTTTGTCCGTCGTCCGGCGTCCGGCGTCAACTTTTGCTTCAAACGACTTCTTCTCCAAAACTGCTAGCCGGATTTCAAAATAATTTCACAGAAATGTTCCTTGGGGGACTCTCTACCAAAATTGCTCAAATGGTTCCGCTCCGCTGAACAATATGGCCGCCAGAGCTAAAAATAGAAAAACCTTTAAACGACTTCTCCTCCAAAACTGCTGGGCCGATTTTGAAATAATTTCACAGAAATGTTCCTTAGGAGACCCTCTGCCAAAATTGCTCAAACGGTTCCACTCCGCTGAACAATATGGCCACCAGAGCTAAAAATAGAAAAAACTTTAAACAACTTCTCCGACGAAACTGCTCAGCCGATTTTGAAATAATTTCACAGAAATGTTCCTTAGGTGACCCTCTACCAAAATTGCTCAAACGGTTCCGCTCCGCTGAACAATATGGCCGCCAGAGCTAAAAATAGAAAAACCTTTAAACGACTTCTCCGCCAAAACTGCTGGGCCGATTTTAAAATAATTTCGCAGAAATGTTCTTTAATAGACCCTCTACCATAATTGCTCAAACGGTTTCGCTCCGCTGAACAATATGGTTGCCAGAGCTAAAAATAGAAAAAAACTTTAAACAACTTCTCCTCCAAAACTGCTGGGCCGATTTTGAAATAATTTCACAGAAATGTTCCTTAGGAGACCCTCTACCAAAAGTGCTCAAACGGTTCTGCCCTGCTGAACAATATGGCCACCAGAGCTAAAAATAGAAAAAAGCTTTAAACATCATCGTTTCCAAAGCCAATGGCTCGATTTCAAAAAAATTTCACAGAAATGTTTTGCTCATGGCTCTGAACAAAAATTGCTCAAACAGTTCCGCTCCGCTGAACAAAATGGCCGCCAGAGCTAAAAATAGAAATAAATCTTAGAATGACACAGAGGGCACAGTTATGATCCAATCATCATGAAACTTTGTCAGAATGTTTATCTTCATGAAATCTAGACCATCTTTGAAACTGGGTCATGTGGGGTCAAAAACTAGGTCACTGGGTCAAATCTTAGAAAAACCTTGTGCACACTCTAGAGGGCACAGTTATTATCCAATCTTCATGAAACTTTGTCAGAATGTTTATTTATATAAAATCTAGGCCAAATTTGAATCTGAGTCTTGTGGGGTCAAAAACTAGGTCACTAGGTCAAATATTAGAAAAACCTCATGTACACTCTAGAGGGCACAGTTATGATCCTATCTATGTGAAACATTGTCAGAATGTTTACTTTCATCAAATTTATACCAGATTTGAAACTGGGCCATGTCAGGTCAAAAACTAGGTCACTAGGTCAGTTCTTAGAAAAACAGTGTGAACGCTTTTGAGGACACAGTTTTGTTCTAATCTTCATGAGACTTTGTCAGAATGTTTGTCTCCAACGAATCTGGACCAAGGGTGCAACTTGGTCATGTTGGGTCAAAAAGTAGGTCACTAGGTTAAACCTTAGAAAAACATTGTGTACACTCTAGAAGGCACAGTTTTGATAACTTTGCCAGAATGTTCATATCCAAGAAATCTAGACCAGGTTTGGAACTGGGTCATGTAGGGTCAAAATCTAGGTCATTAGGTTAAATCTTATAAAAACCTTAGGTACACAATAAAGGGTTCATTTTCCATTTAATCTTTGTGAAACTCTGTCAGTCATATGGATGTCTCTGAGGTTAAGTTCACAGGATACTCAGGTGAGCGATCCAGGGCCATCATGGCCCTCTTGTTTATTCCAAGGATCATGGCATTTGATGAGAAAGGGATCATAGGACTTTCTAAGCACATTTTCTGTAATACTGCAAAATTCTACTCAAATAAAAGTGTCATGTGAAAAGATACTAGGACCAAAGAACAAATGCATGTATATTTGAGCCGCGACACAAGAAAACCAACAATGTGGTCGTGCGCCCAGTGCAGACTCAGATCAGCCTGGGCATCCACCCAGTCTGATCAGAGTCTCCACTGTCCGCATGGAGGTAGCTTAGACCCTTAGCTACCCTTTAAGCGCTTAGCAAAGAGTCTGATCAGACTGGGCAGATGCCCAGGCTGATCTGAGTCTGTGCTGGGCGCACAACCACATTGTTGGTTTTCTCGTGTCGCGGCTCATTTGTACTTGAAAGTAATTTTGATACTCCCATTATAAATGCCAAGATTTTTAAATTGTCATTTGGTATTTTTAAGTTAATTAAAATGAAACTAAGTTAACAGAGCTGAATTCAAACCCGTTTACCTTCAAGTTAATCATTATACAAAGTGTACAGATTTTAATCAGTAAAACTTGATTTTGTAGATACAAGATATCGTTTTATGTGATTAAAAAGATATTATTGTTGTGAGAAGGTTATATGAGTATGTATGTCATTAATAGAAAGTTTTATTAGGGATTGCATAAGTTTGTATTTTGCTAAAGACTTGCATAGGTTTCAGTTTCTGAAATTTCAGTAGCAGTAAAGAAACAGATCTCAGATAAGGTGGGTTTTGGGATAATTCTGAGATAATATTTCTTATTTCTCAATGAAAACATACATATGTTTTTGTGCAAAAATATTAAAAAGTATCCCTTAAATATCCCTGTTACCCCTTCTAATCTGGAGCATGGAAGAAGGAAAAAATGTTTCCTTTGTCCCTAAAACTAGATGGCTAATTGGATTCCACACAGGTTTTTGCAGTATGATATCACAGAGTGAAACTCAAGAGTCATACAAATTGTCTTGCAGTGCATATAAGTCAAGTTATTGTAACTGACCATACAAATCATATATGGATAGGTCTTTAGATAATTTTGCATACAAGTCAAGTTGGTAGACGTCAGGTATGTTGACGTCATTATGGGGGAGTAACATCAAATATCTGGCAGTATGGGTAAAACCTGTCCTCCTGGCAAAATGCAGTTCCTCCTGTATTGGAGAACCTCCTCGGATAGAGTGTACTTGCATTTGTATGATCTCGAAAAGCTCTCGAGTAGGCTACTCCTCTTAGGTGACTGGAGTGACTGGGGTGACTGGAGTCACCTACTGCATTCTAACGGATAATGCTTAACAAACCTGGCAACATCATGTATGTGAAAAAAAAAAAAAAAATGAAATCTTGTATAATAAGACATTCGAACATAAAAAGGTGGTCAGATATTCAGACCAGTATGTTTGTCTTTGGTCAGGGTTTTCGACTCAATGAACACAACATGTATGGATAGTGAGGAAATTATAGGATTCTACACTACAGCATGTTCAGCATAATTACTTGGGTAAACCCAAGCAATACCCAGATATTTCTAGGTATTGCTCGGGTTTTCGCAAGTCAAGTTGGTAGACGTCAGGTATTTTGACATCATTTTTTGGTGTAAAATCCAACACTCAGCAATGTTGGTAATTATTCCCAACATGCCCTCTGTTGATTTGTTGGTTTATGTCCACATTAAAAAGCTATAGTCATGCCAGGGGCGGTCAGTTTAACCATACTGTTCCTGGGCAGGCTTCGACCTCCTATGCAGTTGTCCAGTACCAAGTGCACATACTTTTCCCAGTTACTGACAACTGCCCTTCTTGAATCAGTGGAAGGACCCTATGTTGATACAGAGACTGTTGTATGCATGCAGATGCATGCAAGTTGCAGCTCATATAATGACTTTATATAAATTACCAGTTGTGAAAATTTAACCAATCAAAATGAAATTGCTAGTGATCATTTTGTACATAATAATTTTAAAAGAGCTTTCATGAATACAATGGTGCATGAGAAGCCAGGGGTTGTGGGTTGTTGATTGGCACACACTTTGCAGAACTGCAGATAAGCCGAAATTTCGGGGACCAAAAGAAGCATGAAAAAATTATTTGCTCTTTAATAATGTTGGGGGATCTCATACATAGAATTGCTTTAGCAGATTAATGAGATCCCCAACCTACAATTTTGGTTAGCAATTTTGATAAAATCGCACAACATAGGTTTTGTTATAAACAGTTTTAATTTTTTGGTAAGCATTTTTAGTGAGATCCCAAAAAAATAGTTTTGGAAATCTATATGAAATTTGTGGACATTTAAGCAATATTAATGGTCTTCAACAACATAAGTGTTTGTGGACATTTAAGTAAGTTTAATGGGGTCCCACAGCATAAGTGTTTGTGGACATTTCAGTAATATTAATGGGGTCCCACAACATACTTTTTTGGACATTTAAGTAATTTTGATATATTTTTGTGGACACTTAAATAATTTTAATGATCTAACCCAACAAGTTTTCGTGCACACATGAGGTAAGTGCAACACAACAGAGGTACTGCTAACAAAGAAGACAGATTCATATAAAAAGAGAGATGAAGAGCTGTGGAGCTTAGTATTCTTTGAGTCCAAAATGGTATCCAAAGTGATACAAGATTTTATGCACATTTAAGTATTATTCATGGGATTCCACAGCATACATTTGAGTATTTTCAGTGATATCCCTCAATGCAAGTTTTCGTGGACACAAGGTATGTTCCTAAATGATATGTTGTGGCCCATCTTTAGAACTGTGTTGCCTCTGGGCAAAGTGGTTCTGTATAATGTTGGGCCACTAGATATGTTTATATGTTTTGAGAAATAAGAAAAATTACCTCACAAGTGATAAGAAACAGTCCTTGTTTGTAATTTTGAATCCCTAAAATTTCAGCTATATCTGGGGCTCTGACTTCATCTCTAAAGTTAGGTAACTGCAGGTGGACCTGCCTAATTTGTCAGGAGAAAAAAAAAAAGTTTGAAACTTTAATTTGCATGTTTCAGATTTTAATGGGATCTACAGGCGGCCCTCAGCTGCTTCAGTATGCTACCATATTTTTTTTTGCCACTCTTAAACTGACAAATCCCACTAATTTATTCATGATAGTTTAATTCAATTTTTTTTTGCACAAAGTATACAAGGGCATGATGTAAAACCTGGACTGGACTGAACTTGGACTCTGGACTTTGGACTGTGGAATGCCTTAGCTCATGATTTTACAATTTTGGATAGCACAGTTCAGAATTGATGTCCATTGTCAGGATTTTACACAGTCCAAAGTCCAGAGTCAATGTTTTACACAGTCAAGAATCCAGTCTTAAGACCAGTCCACGTTTTACAATATGCTATCAAGACGCCCAGTAAAATGGGGAAGATGTTCGCTCAAGTCAGAATGAGACAGAAACAAGATATAAAGCATATCATAGGGCAATAAAGAATAGAGGTGCGTGCCTATTTATTGTGCAATAACAGCTCTGACAACATTAACATTTGGCCCTTGTTATAATATGGAGACTTGGGTTTAAAATTTAATTTTGTCTAACGACAAAATTAAATTTCAAACCCTCATCTCTGTATCTTGAAGGCGTGTGTGGAAATCATCATGTATTAAGTTCTGGGCATTTTGTTTCTTAAGCAGTATCAGTTTATCCATATATTAAAGACTACCAAGGTGGAAATATTGACAGGTCATGCACAAGGCTGACTTTATAATTAACTTGTTCACAAAAGACTTTTGATATTTTCGTAAAAATATCAAAAAAATTATATATGTAAAATTATTTATAAAATTATATGAGCCAGTCTCTGGGAAAACCGGGCTTAATGACATGAAAATAAAAAATAAACTAAATGCATCACTGAAAAGTAGTAGCTGTTTTGAACATTTCCTGAAAATTTGAGATTGTTACCATTATTTATTACTGAGATATAGACTTTAGAAGCACATAGGTAGTGCAGTTTCTTAATATGACGTTATTAACGTCATGCAAGTATGTTTTGACGTCAACGTCATAACGAATGTTTGAACGCGCTTTCTGTACTTGTTTCAAACAATAACTAGGACAAAAAGTGTGTTTGCTCATTTTCAATGTGTATTTCATAGTACACACATGACAATTTGCATGATTTAACATTCTTTCCCAAATGATTGGTCTTTATGATGGTATACCATCTGTTTTCAAGGCTTTGGGGTTACCATGGAATAAGCGTTGTCATATCAACATATGTCATATTTATGACTGGATTTTGTCTGAATTCATTGGCTTTTTGTTATATCTCAATGCCTAAGGTATTTTCATGGAAATAAATAGAGGTCCGAAAAATCATTAATTTTTGTATTTTTCATCCATTCACAACGTAATTATAACGTAATGTCATTAAGCCCAGTTTTCACAGAGAACGGCTCATATATAAAATCCATATAAAATATATGCAACTCAGACATTGACATTATGATAAACACACAGATGCACATACATACAGTAGCTATAGCAGCTAGCAGCTCAACACTTGCCAAAAATGAAAATAGTTGAATTTACAATAAGAAAATTGTAATGTTTGATTTTACCACACATGCAAAGTGTTGGATCTCACATTTACAGTTTCAGAGCTATTGAATGTCTAAAGCATTCTTTGTCTCAAGAAAAAGACAAAAAATCTACAACAACAACAGACTTAATATATTTCTTACTGCTCACTCACTTGTGTCATGGCCCACTCTTCCACACTGTTGAATGATGGTAATTGGTTAAATGATGATCAATGTTTTGAAGTCAGTTTTAAATCACTATATTCTTTCTTCAGCAAATAGTCCTCCTTGGACCTTTTGGCCTCACCTGTCCTTTCAGGTTTGGTGAAATTATAATTATTTTGTATAATTTGGATAATGATTAAAGCAAGGTTTCATTAATAGCTTCTGGAACCATCATAAACATTAATTTTGGTTATTGCAAGCATTTCGGTCATTCAGATTTGGCCTGGTTGTTGCTTCAGATTTGTCTTATCTGGAAATGTCTTAAAAAAACATTGCAGACCTTAAGGAGCAGTCTCCAGTGTTTGCTCATGCCTGTATGGTAATTTTATAGGGTAAATACGGTATTTGCTCATTATTTACCCTCCTTCTAGATAATTACTATGATTTAACAATTGGCCCTACTGTGCCTAAAATGATTAATAGCTCCGTAAATGAGTGAGTTGTGTTGGCAAAAACCCGAAACCTGTCATTCTGAGGCAGTGGCTGTCCATACCATACAAGCCTGCAAGTCTGTTCAGTATTATGTTTATGTTACTTTGTAGAGCTTGTGCTGATGTTAATGAAGGTGATGATCGGACTCAGGGATCAAACTGAGATGCCCAGGCTGGGATGACTCTTCAGAGCTGCCATACTGGTATGCCGGCTGTCAGGTTTTTCCAGTACGTGGGCTCAGTTGGTACCTGGTCTGTCCTGTCACCAGTTGGTCAAAAAAATAATTGTAGGTTGGGATAATTTAGAAAAGCTGTTAAGTGATTGGGTTACAGAAAACAGATATTTAGTAAAGAAAGGTGCCTATTCAGAAATAATATGGAATTGATAAAGGAATTTTAAGAGATAAATTCTTGGCTAAAAAAAAACAATTTTATATAAGTGTGTGTGCTATTTTGATATGTTTAAATGAAAGCAAATACAAATTGTGTAGATCCAGACTGATATCACATGACTCCACAATAATTTGAAAAAGTGTCTACTCTGTTTGCCAGTCAATTTCTTTTCCCATAACACCCTTCAGATGATGTATGGATCGATCCTGGATTATGATATTTTAACCAGTAATGAAAATAGCTTAATTTGCAAACAGCGTAGATCCTGATGAGGCAGCTCATAATGAGCCGCCTCATGTGGATCTACACTGTTTGCCCTCTAGTCTTTGAATTCTCAATATGAAATGTCGTGGACAAGGCATTTTTAGAATTTTTGCAGACGTAAATTTTGTCGTCTGCTTTTTGGTGCTCAAAGAGTTAAAGCTGCAAGTTAATGCTTTAAGGCAATTGGATACACCTTAAATGGAAGCAGCTCTGTTATTTTCATTCTTGCTTCTCTTCACGGTAGGGGTCAACACCCTTTGAAGCAAATTCTTTTCTTTAAGAATTGACCCCATTTTGGAAGGGCTTCATCATCCAGGGAAACAAGACGGGAGTCGGGAAAAGTTGTTCCCCTTCGTAAAAAAATGGCAGACAAACATGGTTGTGTATCCATAATACCTTAAACAGAACTTTCTCCATGCAATTTCTCTACACTTCTGCAAGACTTGGAATTTTAGGATTTTGATTATCTCTTGAAAACTTATCTATCTCTGTACAGAATCTTTCAAACATTATTTAAAAATAGCACATTTTGAGGCTGGAGTTAGCTGAGTTGTTTCAAATAACACTTGAACTTGGCGCCAACTTAATCTTAGAAATGTTACACTGGCTTATGTTTTTCAGAAATTTGTTTCTATGCTATTACAGTCCAGAGAAATGTTCACTAAGAGCTTATTCACAGATTGCTGCAGATTTAACCCATTGCATTCTGGGTATTTTTTGTCGTCTGCTGAAATTGTCGTCTACATCAAAAATCAAGAATATTTTGACAATATTGGTCTAACTAATGCCCCATTCACATGCACAGATTTGCTCACGTAAGTATTTTTTGCATATATGCAAATTTTACTCACGTAAGTAAATTCGTCATGTGAAAGCAAATACTTACGTAAGCAAATTTGCTTATATGTAAAATTTGCTTCCGGTCTAACTGGGTGCAAAAGTATATTTGCGTATATGCATCTTTACTCCTGGAGTATTTCTTGTCATGTGAACGTAAAGTAAATATACTTATGGGTATTTTATTGGCCTGCCATTGCATGGGCGTAGAGGAATTCAGCATCCTATGACTCAGAGTAATATCCCCAACTTCCACCCCCTGAGCCCCAAACAAAAGCAGGTGATTGTGACCATTTCGCGTTTTCTTCCATTTTGCCTACTCCAATTTCGCCTATGATTTGCCCCATTTCGCCTGTTCCTATTTTGTCTTCTCCCATTTCCCTACTCTAAAATATATCACTATTACGATCTCACCTACAGATAATGATATTCTTTTTTTTTAACTTTAAACAATTGTATCACTGGATCAAGCAAAGATCTAATTTTTGTTACATGTCACTTTGACCCCTTTTTCAGAGTCACAGAGGACACAGAATGGATACTTTTCTGTATCATGTATACCACAGAATATAATGGATTCTGCTAATTTTCGCTTCCTGCAGAGACTGTACATCATATTTGGCTTTCACCGAGACTGTCCATGAACTCTTGCTTCCTGCCGAGACTTCTGTATATGATAAATGGCTTCCTGCAGAGACTGTCTGCCTGATTCTGCTTCCTGCAGGAAGCAGAGTCTTGCGGACAGTCTCGGCAGGAAGCCAATTTTCGAGGACAGTAGTCCCTGCAGGAAGCAAGACTTCCCGGTCAGTCTCGGAAGAAGCCAAATATGATGTACAGTCTCTGCAGGAAGTGAAAATTAGCGGAATCGAATATACCCTGTATACTCATTATCTTTTAAACTAGTAAGTGGAGCTTCACCAGAGTTGGCTAAATATCCCATTGAGACTTACCAAAATGCTGATTAGAATTTAGTGACCATGACCCCATCTTCAAGCCCACGGGATGACTTACACAGTTAAATTTTCTATAAAAATAACTTGTCTGTGCCATGTTTGTTTTTGGACCTCTCAACATGTTGAACTAAATTAGATTTTTGTGACCTTTACCCTATGTTCAAGGTTTACAAACAAACGTAGCAAAATGACAATGTGGGAGGTGTGTGTGTGTGTGCGTGCGTGCGTGCGTGCGTGCGTGCGTGTGTGTGTGTGTGTGTGTGTGTGTGTCTGTCTGTCTGTCTGTGCATGCGTGCATGGGTGGGCGTGTGTGTGTGTGTGTGTAGAAGGTGTCTGCAGTGGTTTTGAGAGGAGGGACGCGGGATATGGGCTGTTCTTCCCAAAAATTGTTGCAGTTATGAAGCTTATGTATACAGTATGAATAATAAGTAACTGGAAATTACAAACTGCTCTAGCATGAGGTATAGAAACAAGTTAAAACACACACACACACAAGTTCGCTTATTCTTGATACTAACCATGTGTATAAATTTTAAGCAATCTCTTACAGTTCTTGACCATAATTGTAAGGGTTACTTTGTACCATAGGCTTCAATGCACTAAGTCGAAAAAGGGGTTAACTGAGTAAAAAATCATATATATTTTTCAAAATCTAATCAGATCATCTACACCGTGGACAATGTCTTCCTTCAAAAATTCATGATCCTAGCATCAGGAGTTCTCGAGATATTTTGTTCAAAAGGTTCCATAGGCTTTCAGTGCACTAAGTCAAATAAGGGGCATAACTTGGGAAAAATTCACTTTTTTTTTTCAAAAGTAAATCAGGTCATTCAGGTCATTTGCACCTTGGTTTATGTCTTGCTGCCAAAAAAAAAAAATCGTGATCCTTGCATCAGGGGTTCTCAAAAGGTTTCATAGGCTTACACTGCACTATAAGCTGAAAAAGGGGCTTACCTCTGGAAATATGTGACTTGCGAAAAAAAAGAAAAAACAACAACATTTATTCGCTTACTTATCATACTGATCATATGTATAAAATTTCAAGTTCCTATCTCTTACGGTTCTTGACTTATAGAAGGGTAGCGGACAGACAGATGGATGGACACTGGACAGACAGACGGTCAGGCCAAAACCAATATGCCAGCACAACTTCTCCGAAGTTGGGGGCATAAAAGGTTTCTTTTTGCCTTGCCAGTACATGAAATTTAAGTCCATCATCTCTGAAAATTTAATAAATTATTGGTAAATATTAAGAAATACTCCTTGAACTTAAAATCCATGTGAACGCAAAGTAAATTTCCTTCAGGTAACTTTTACTTACATGAGCAAATTTACTTATATGCAAATATACTTACGTAAGTAAATCTGTGCATGTGAATGGGGCATAACTCTTGTAGAAATGATGTCTATGCAGCAAACAGTTTGGATCTCAGATCAGGCCCCACGTTTGTGGGGCCTGATTTGGATCCAAACTGTTTGCCCAGATATCCCTAAAGGGGGATCCCGAATGGAATGGGTTAAATCATAAAGAGTCTTAGGTTTCCTATAGTACTGTCCGTAGGGGTAGTGGGTGTTAGAGGCCCACCATATGCATGTGAAAGGCTGAGCCTCTCCCTATCCTTTCTCTGCCTTCAACCTTTCGAAAAAGGTACTCATTGACTGCTGGGTTTACAAAGAGATTTTTCAGTTATCACTGGCCCTGGATAGGTATTGGAATCTTTGGCTCGTTGCAGCATAGCCAAGTGCCTGTAACCACTCAACCATGTGTCTTTCTAAAAGGTCCTATGAAGCAGGATAAGGCCAAGGGTATGTATATTGTTCATTTGTTTCATGTAAAGATTCTTTTGTCCACAGTCTGCCTTCAGGGACAGTTCCATTTGATTAGAAATAGTACATTGAGCGTCATTTGCACTGTTGTCAGTCATCTGGGACACTTCTGATAGTACATAGACTAGCATCTTCATTTTGTCTCTCATCAGAGACGCTTCTGATAGTGTACACAGTTGTCAGTCATCCAGGGAAACTTCTGTTAGAACATTGACCACATCTGCATTATTGTCAGTCATCAAGGACACTCCCCCTGCACCTCTGGTCCTTCAGATGAGACTTTTAAACTGAGGTCCCATTCTCTTACGACCTATGACGCAATGCCATGTGTTTGTTGTACATTAAAACACAAGTTCACTCACTCTCTCACTTCTGGTAATAGAACATTGACCACATCTGCATTGCTGTCAGTTATCAGGGACACTTCTGAAAGTACGTAGGCCATAATCTGCACTGTTGTCTGTTATCAGGGACAATTCTGAAAGTACATAGGCAATCATGTGCACTGCTGTCAGTCATCAGGGACACTTTTGAAAGTAAATAGACCATCATCTTCACTGTTGTCAGTCATCAGGGTCTCTTTTGTAAGTACAAAGACCATCGTCTGCACTGTTGTCAGTCATCAGGAACACGTCTGAAAGTACATAGTCCGTCATCTGCACTGTTGGTAATCATCAGGGACACTTCTGAAAGTACATAGACCATCATCTGCACTGTTGTCAGTCATCAGGGACACTTCTGAAAGTACATAGTCCATCATCTGCACTGTTGTCAGTCATCAGGGACACTTCTGAAAGTACATAGTCCATCATCTGCACTGTTGTCAGTCATCATGGACACTTCTGAAAGTACATAGTCCATCATCTGCACTGTTGTCAGTCATCATGGACACTTCTGAAAGTACATAGTCCATCATCTGCACTGTTGTCAGTCATCAGGGACACTTCTGAAAGTACATAGTCCGTCATCTGCACTGTTGGTAATCATCAGGGACACTTCTGAAAGTACATAGACCATCATCTGCACTGTTGTCAGTCATCATGGACACTTCTGAAAGTACATAGTCCATCATCTGCACTGTTGTCAGTCATCATGGACACTTCTGAAAGTACATAGTCCATCATCTGCACTGTTGTCAGTCATCAGGGACACTTCTGAAAGTACATAGACCATCATCTGCACTGTTGTCAGTCATCAGGGACACTTCTGAAAGTACATAGTCCATCATCTGCACTGTTGTCAGTCATCAGGGACACTTCTGAAAGTACATAGTCC
Source organism: Ctena decussata (assembly GCA_963989385.1). Taxonomy (NCBI): domain Eukaryota; kingdom Metazoa; phylum Mollusca; class Bivalvia; order Lucinida; family Lucinidae; genus Ctena; species Ctena decussata. The sequence goes on along the minus strand of OZ022504.1, from coordinate 36,821,924 downwards.
ATCATCTGCACTGTTGTCAGTCATCATGGACACTTCTGAAAGTACATAGTCCATCATCTGCACTGTTGTCAGTCATCATGGACACTTCTGAAAGTACACAGACCATCATCTGCACTGTTGTCAGTCATCAGGGACACTTCTGAAAGTACATAGTCCATCATCTGCACTGTTATCAGTCATCAGGGACACTTCTGAAAGTACATAGTCCATCATCTGCACTGTTGTCAGTCATCAGGGACACTTCTGAAAGTACATAGTCCATCATCTGCACAGTTGTCAGTCATCAGGGACACTTCTGAAAGTACATAGACCATCATCTGCACTGTTGTCAGTCATCAGGGACACTTCTGGAAGGTAGAAAACCATCATCTGCACTGCCTATTGCTAGTCATCAGGGACACTTCTGGAAGTTAGAAAACCATAATCTGCACTGCCTATTGCTAGTCATCAGGGACACTTCTGGAAGTTATTAGACCATCATAATTTATGCACTGTTGTCAGGCATCAGGGATACTTCTTGAAGTACAAAGACCATCATTTGCACTGTTGTCAATCATCAGGGTCATTTCTGAATGTACATAGAACATCATCTGCTCTGTTGTCAGTAATCAGGGACACTCTGAAAATACATAGACCATTATAGATCTGCACTGTTGCCAGTCATTAGGGACACTTCTAAAAGTACATAGACCATCATCTGCACTGTTGACAGTCATCAGGGACACTTTGAAAGTACATAGACCATCCTCTGCACCTGCACTGACATCAGTCATACTTCTGAAAATAGCTAGACCAGGATCTGCACTGCTGTTAGTCATCAGGGACAGTTCTGAAAGTTCATTTGACCATCATTCACACACACTTGTCAATCATCAGGGACAGTTCTGATAGTCAATATAATTACATGAAGATGTTTTAACTAGTACCAGAAGATCATTCCTTTGACTTTTGTCCACGTCAGCTCATATACACATTTTCTCCATCAAAGCCACCAAGCCAATTGCAGCCAGCCTAAATTTTCTATTGACCCCCTGAGGCATGACAGTATGTCAAGAGGGCTGTGGTCACAAGACCAAGATGGCTACCATACCTGTATGTGGTAAAAACTTTGATCTGGGCTCCAAGGTGGCTGCCGGCTCACATCACATTTTACTCTCAGAAAATGTGCATTTATCCTCAATTGAGGCGAGCAATTCAGGACCGTATGGCCCACTTGTTATATTTTGTGTGATGGGTACACTAGTTCACTGGCTTGCATAATGAATCTCTGAATCATATAATCTTAGAGTCAAATTCCACCAATTTGGTGGTTATGGAGAGGTAAAAGAATTCCTTTTATTGCCTATTCATCTGTATACTAATGTATATTTAATTTGCATGTGAATGGCCACTTAAAAGGTTTATTGAATATTTAAGTGTAAACAGAGCCATAAACAACAGTTTAAGGGTAAGAAGGAAGAAGTTAGTAAGCTACTGAAGCCACTTACTGGTATTGAAGATGGCTGTATTGCCAGTCTTCTCATAAAAGATAAACCTTAAGAGCCAAAAAGCAAACAAAAAAATTTACATTTGCAAAATTTCAAAAATCTTACAACCACGCTATACCATATTGAGAATATGGCAAACAGTGTAGATCCAGATGAGGCAGCTCTTATGAGCTGCCTCATCTGGTTCTACATTGTTCACAAATTCAGCTGCATGTATTTTCATTTTTGACACCAAGTGTCAAAAAAAAGAAGAGTTACAAACAGTTCCAAGACGGGTACTAGAGCAAAAGCCCAAATGGCTATATACATATTAAAAATGAAGAAGAATATAAAATGTAAAAAATAGTGCAAAATTTCTGTTTGGAAGACAGCATAGAGCTGTGCCCTGGTTGCATTATCATACATACCCGCTTTGGATTTGTACAAATGGAAAGAAATGAAGAAAAAATGTATGAAAGAAATCTCGTCATCTTCTACTGGGGAAGTTCTCTATTTCTAAGACATATGAATTCAGACTATTTTTTACAGTTCCAAGGTTGATAGGCAGACCGTGGAGTGATTAGTGAGGTGTTTAATGGCTATACAGTTCTTCATCTTTATACATTTAGAGTTCCAGATTCAAGTTTTGGTGGTAATTTTAAATTTTGTTAATTCTTCATAAAAATATGTTTTGACACCTTTTAAGAACTGCCTCAATGAGGCAGTTCTTATGAGGGGTCCCAACATGTTTTTATGGAGAAATAAGAAAAAAATCCCTAAAAAATTCTCAGAAATCATACTTATACCTGGTGCTAAACATATACCTACTATATCTACTATATAGTGTGTGTGGTCTCCACTACAGAACTTAATCTCTCAGAACACTGCAACCGGCAGGGGTTGGATAACAAAACCATTCTGTGAAATGCAGGTCTGGCAACCCTTTCTGAAACTGATAACTCTTTTATGATTGTTTCCTGAGATATCTTGTGTTTCTCATCTTTTTTATCCAGAAGTTGTTAAATAAATTAATACGGATGGAATTTATTATATTATGTGGAGTGTTGTATTGTAGTAAATAACTGATAAAGAACCTTGATTGGCAGTCAAACATGCTGATATTGTGAGCAAATAAATGTAATAATACTGTTATTCTCTAAGTATTAGTAAAAAGATGGGTGATATTTTTGTAATAATGTAATAAAACTGTAATTTCATAAGTATTGGTATAGATGGGCTATACTAAGAATAAGTAAATGTAATAATTCTGTTATTCCTGAAGGGTGATACTCTTGAGTTGGGAAAATGTAATAAAACTGTATTGCATAAGTATTAATATAGATAAAGGATGTGCAGAGAATAAGAACTGCAACTCCACCTACATTTTTACAGAATTATGCCCCTATGTAATTATGAAAATCATGTCTGTTCTATCACTTAAAAACCATCCATAACATCTTCATGAAACTTTAAATATAAAGCATACAAAATTATACCCCTTTGTAATTTTTCAGTATAGAGATCTTGTCCCCTTTGTAACTTTAAAAACTGTCGAAGATGTTTTCCCAAAACTTGGTACAAGCATCATCAGACAAATTGCAGAGAACAAGAATCAAAACTCCACCTATATTTTTTATGGAATTTTGGCTCTTCATATTTTTTTTTTTTTTTTTTTTGAAATGGTGTCTGCTCTGAAACTTTTAAAGTGTGTAAGGTATTTTCATGAAATTTTGTAAATATATAAAGCATCATCCGATGATGTACAGAGAACAAGAACCATAACTCCACCTGTATTTTGATACAGAATCATGTCCCTTTGTAATTTTTAGTTTGGAAACTGGTCCTCTCAGTAACTTAAACCTTTGTAGATATTTTCATGAAACTTGGTACAAATATAAAAGCATTGTCACATTATGTTCAAAGAATAAGAATCCTAACTCAATCTAAATTTTGATGAGGGTGGGGAGAATGGAGGGGGAGGGATGGGGAAGAGACAGCTGATTTGTTTCAAAAACACACATCTAGTTATTAGTAAAGATGGGTGATACTAAGAGATGGCAAATGTAACAATATATAGTGATAATCCTGTAAGTAAAAGTAAAGATGGGTGACATTAAGAGATATAGCAAATGTAATAAAACTGTTGTTCCCTAATTATTAATATGGTTACATTTAACCCTTTTTTGACCAGTGGACTTGTCCATTCTTATCATTCAGATAATCCCATTACTAGTTTTAGGGGTTTCTGGTGAATATTTTCACTTTTATTGTACTTTGCATAGAAATTCCTGTAAGCAAACAGTGTAGACCCTGATCAGACGCCGCTTTTTCCGGCGTCTGAACTGGGTCTGCACTGTTTGCATAATGTCCCCAAAACGGGTATCCGGTCTAAAAAGGGTTAATGGTTAAAATAAATGAAGTAAAATTATATATCGTGGTTATTTTAGCAAAATATGCAAACTGATATTAAACTTTCTGCAGTGATTATGAACTTATCTTCAAGTTATATTTAGAAAGAAGTTAAATGTCCAACTGTAGTGGTACTCCTAATAAAAAGCCCTGGTTGTAATAACCGCCCCAACCTCTTTTCCAAAAAAATAATGTTTTATTGACTTTCCAACCTTTGTGTTTTCCATCAGTTTTACAAAGAGGAACAACATGAATTCTTGTTTGCTTTTCTGGAGGACGGAGCTGCCTTCCAAATTTGGGTCCACTCTTCAAGGATTTACATCTGCAAAATTTCAAAAAAAAGTCCAGGCTGTATTATACTGAGAATTCAAAGAATAGAAGGAAATGAACTTTATAAGCAATGCGCTTTCGTTCAGATCCTATTCGCTTATTGTATGTATAAATTATTGTGATTGCTGTTTATATGAATAAATATTGTTTAAACTAAAGAATAGAAGACAAACAGGGTAGAACCAGATGCAGCTGAAAATGAGCTGTCTCGTCTGGGTCTGTTCTGTTCGCAAATTCAGCTATTTTCTTATTTGGTACTTTAAGTTTAATTTGTCATATTTTACATCTTACTGACTGATAAGTGCTATGAAAAAAAAAAGAAAATCATGGGGACTCTGCAATTTAAAGTTATTAGAAATCCTTTATCATATAGATAGATTTTAAATTCTGTAGGCTATAAGTACATACCAAATTAATATGTTTTCATTATTTATAAAAAAGCACCATAAATTATGCTGAATTGATTAACTGTTCTGATAGGTGAATAATTAAGACAGTTTTTCATCTTTTTCTGCATTTTATTGCTGTATTTACACCTGTTTTTAGTGCTGCAACTGTTAATACCCATAAATCGTCACTTCGTGAAAATATTTACCCTCTTAGCCTCCATTTTATGCTTTACAAATTCTTCACTGCAATAATAATTATCATATTCTTTTTGGTAAAAAATTCAGCTTTTCCCTGCCAATAAGTCATTTACAATGACAGCAGGTTAACACCATTAACCAATCAAAGACAGTTTCAATAAAGAGGATACGAAAATACTTGTTTTCACTGTTAGCAAGTTAGCACACTTGAGTGATTCTGCCTTAGTTGTACCTAGACCTCCGACGTTGAAAACGAGACCACCAATATACACCATAGGCCTCCAACAGTACATCATGGGATATTATATCTGTGTGTATGCTTTTTAAACAAGAAGGTGGATATTTTGCTACTTCTTCTGTTTGTTTTACCAGTTAAGGTGTTAAAAAGTGGGTTTCTGGAATAATTAATGTGTGAAAAAGTGTGTTGTGCTTTCCCAGGATTCTGTTGGTCGACGCAAAGATGGAATTTTATCGGAGCAACATGTCTGCTGATGATTTCAGTTAGAAAATGTCATGTGAAAAATTTTAAGATTTAAATTGGGTTTTCAAAATTTGACTATTTCAAATTGTTTTGATATTTTATGTTTGAAAATTAATAGATATATAAAAACTTTAATCTAAACAGTAAATTACATGTTCGTATGCATCTGATTAAAAGATGGGCTGGCGTTTAATGCGCAGTGATATATGCATCAAGGTGTCGCCAAATCATTTATAAATGTGGAAAAAAATTAACGAGGTGATATATTGATATAAAGTTGAAAAAATAATAAAGTATTTATATCATTTGGTGCAGAGAAAATTTTAATTGTGGAAAAATTAAAGCAGAAGTGCATTCCAGAAATATTGTATCCTGATTTTGTCTTATTTTCCTATCAATGTTCAAGTGAAAACATTGTTCTAAAGGAGTTAATTTTCCTGGATTTTATTCCATAGTTTTGTGAGAGAAAAAGAAGGATTAGTACAAGGTCTAAAATATTCTTTAAAGGGTAAGCATATGCATTTAAAATGCTGAAATTTACAGCATTTGATTTGTCTTTTATATTGTGTCAGAACTCTGGCTGAGGAAAGTAAAGGGAGGCAGAGTCTGGTGTAAATTTCTGTATAAAACTTAGGTTATTCTTAAAAAAAATAACATTATGTTGTGGTCACCCATTCAAGCCACCTCACTGTTGGTGAGGTGGCTTGAATGTGGGATCACAACATATGTTTTTGTGAAATCTGAAACTGATCATTTGAGCATTAAATCCAGGAATTAGGATTACTCATGTCCAACATTGTAAAAAGGGGATTTCAGATTGGGACCCAGCAATTATGATGAAAAAAAGTTAAGTCATCCTTGAAAGTGTGACTCATCCTGTGGAGGACTTGGAAAAAAATCTATCATGCTTTCATGAAAGGGTCCGCAAATGGATTAGGTAGCATAAAAAATTTGAAGCTAAAGTGCAAACTGAAACTGATAAGTTTGAGCCTTCAAAAACATTTTTGTTTCTGGTCAAACATCTAAACGGTGTTTTATTTCTGGGTTCAGAAAAGAAATATTGTTTGAGGACTAAAGCTGAAATAAAACTTAAATCGTTGTATATAGAATACTCAAATTTTTCAGGAATACCCTGGTCAGCATAAACCCTAGATCAACAAGTCAGCCCTCAAAACTATTTATTTCTGATGGTCAGTTGAAGCCAACCATATCATTTGACTTCTCTGACACAGCTCTGCTGCCCTCTTTACAATATAGTTTGTCTGATGGTTTGTTTTGAAAGCTTGAACTGCATAAAACAGACCATCAGAAATAGTATATTAGTCTAGAGACTAAAGGAACACCCAGGATGTTTATAATAATATAAAGTCACTCACTGCTGATAGCCAATTTTGTCTAATAAAACTTAAAAATCTAACTATAACTCATCCTTAGTGTTAAAACGGTTAAAAACCAATTCTAACACAGTGTGCCTATAGAAGCAATGTACAGTTACCGTGTTTTATTCTGCAACAATTCACTGTTTCGGAGCATGTGAGTCTAATTGCTGACGTCACTGCAATTACTGACGTAATTTTGTGACGTTTCGAGACGTTAGACGGTGTAACGTCTCTTTTTTCTTCCTAAAATCGCCATAAAAATGTACATCTATCTTAGATACAGTTAAGAATATTGGCGGGAACCTGAACATGCTCGCAGGAAGGTTGGGAGAGTTCGTGCTCGTGATATGATCTACTTTACAACTGACCTGAATTATTACTCAACAATTCACTGCTAGAGCTGATCTATTTCTTAAATAAAGAAAAAATAATAAAATTAAAAGAGAAAAACTACATATTATTTTATTTATACACTTTGAATTTTGACACGAAGTCAACCTCTTAAAGTTATATGAACTGTAACAAATAAAACAGTTATTTCAGAAACTTAGACTTCTCTAAATGGTCATTACCTGGAGAAAAAAACAACAACAAAGGCCCAGAATTTCCTCAAAGTATTTGACCCAATACAGAACTAAGTCTTGTTCTTTCAAAATACCATATTTGATCTAATTGTGGCACATGCCCCTATATTTGTACACCATGGTAATTTTTTATGCAAATGACCATAAGCGTACATATTTTACTGGTTTATCCATGTTTGCTATTAGTTACAAGAGCTGAAAAATGCTTCAGAATCTTTCATTTTGCATTTGTAAAGCTTCTGAGTGTATCCTTCTATGACCAGCTTATCTCCTATAAATTTGTTTCCTTCAATATAATGTCATTGAAATGTGTGCTTATAACATGTATTAAAGAAAGAAAACTTACTACAAGTACTTGCCACCATTTTGAAAAAGTTCAGTGTACAGGGCGCTAAAATGCTTGATAGCGGTATGCATTAAAATTTTCATTTCTGATAAAGATTCTCACTTAAATTTTCTTTTATAAACTAGGGTCAAAGAAATAAGGACCTTCTCATTTACACAGTATCCGAACTGACTGTACCATCTCTTCTGGTTTTCATAGCGTTGAATCGAGGGTATAAAATTCGCTTGTAACCAGTAGTCGGAAATCATTATGTTTTGAGATTTTATCCGGAGTCTGCTGCGTCATTTATAGTTATTCAGCTTCGAAAATGCAAAGAGGTAAGTTTAATATAATTTGCTCTTCGGTCTTTTACTTTATTACCCTGAACAATGAAAACCTCATGGCCGTCACAGAAATTTTATTCCGAGCAGCTTAATTTAACACGAGTTTGTGTCGTGCAAAACCTAGCTATCATCCTATTATCAAAACTAACAAACTGTAGATTGATAACGCCTTCCGTTTATTTTAAAGATTTTTTACAAAACATGTAAAAGAAGGCTCAAAACGGTTTTAGAATCATGCCAAGGGCGATTTGAATACTGTACCAATTACTACCCACCCATACACGACATTGTACAGGGAAATAAAGTAAAAACCCGAATAGCAAATTATATTAAACTTACCTCTTTACATTTTCAAAACTGAATAACTATAAATGACGCAGCAGGTTCCGCATAATATCTCAAAACATAATGATTTCCGACTACTGGTTATAAGCGAATGTATGTACTCTCGATTCAACGCTATGAAAACCGGAAGATATTGTACAGTCAGTTCGGATACTGTGATTTATATAGGTAATAATTATAATAAAAAGTGCTGTGAAACATTCACATTGTAGATCTGGAATAGTCTTAACTGACTATTGACATAATATTGCGCTGAAATATATTTAAATAATTCCAACAGCCTCTCTTTGGCACAAGTTCCGAACAAATGATTGGCTGACAGCAACTACAGAGAGGCGTTTATACTCGATAAATCCTGTTGACGTTGTATCCATATGCGGCATTCTCTTCCGACAAAGTTTTTTCACCTTTTTATACCCCGCCACACGTTAGTGGCGGGGTATAATGTTTTCCCGCTGGCTGTCCGTGTGTCTGTCCGTCCGTCGTACGTACGTCTGTCCGTCCGTCCGTCCGTCCGTGAGCACTTCGTTTCCGTTCGATAACTTGAGTATTTATTAACGGATTTTATTCATACATGGCATGTGCATTGGTCTTGGGAAGATCTCGGTTGGGATTGTTAATGGGCAAATTTTGATGTCTTCTTATGGAGTTATTGCCCTTTTCATGGTCTTAAAAACAGTTTTTGGTCTGTAGTTCTTTTACACTTTGAAATATCTTGATGAAATTTCACAGAAATGATCGAAGTAACATAAGCTTTCAGTTATAAGCAGAATTTTGTCCACCTGGATTATCTGCCCCTGCCCTAGGGCTATATAAATGTATGAAATAATGAAAAAAAAATGTATAAAATTAGAGTCGAAAGGGATTTTTCTGAAACTTGTAACAAATTATCATATTGATATAAGCTTTATGTCTTGATAAAAATTTTGTCCCCCAGTGGTTATCTGCCCCTGACACATGCTGTATACATGTATGAAATCTTGAAAAAATCAATATAAAATCAGATTTTCGGTATATCTTGATGAAATTTCATAGAAATGATTAAAATAACATAAGCTTTCTGTTACAAGAAGTATTAAGTTCACATACGTTACCTGCCCCTGCCCCAGAGATATATTCTGTTCATGAGGTTCATGTCATGATAAAAAAAATGTATAAAAGATAGAAGACGGGGTATTGGTTTGCAGTGGCGGGGTATTACGCAGTCGTTTACGATGCTTTTATTCCAAAACAAATCGGCAGTTTTGCATTTTCTAATTGTAATTCATATGGAAAACAAAATTTGTCTGCAGACAACCAAAGCAATTAAGCATGTGTATGACGTTATTTATGACATAACATCAGCGTCATAACAAACGTCAGCTGGTAACATTTTCAAAATGGTGGCGCCCTCAACAGTGTTTTTTTTCGCACCTGCTTTAGCAAGGTGCAATATAGGCATCCGTTTTTCCGTCCGTCAGTCCGTCCGTCAACCCCTTCGTCCATCCGTTCACATTTACGTCGACCCTAAATTTTAAGTCCATTCACATCACTTTTTCTCTGAAACCACTGCACCCATGGTTCTCAAATTTCACATGCTGCATGACCAGACTGCAGGGCTTCTGAATGACAAAATTCAGCTTGGTCCAGAATCCAAGATGGCCGCTGTTACTAAAAATAGCATAAACAATAAAATCACTTTTTTCTCCAGAACCACTTGGTATATTTGGCTGAACTTTTATATGGAGCATCAATGGGACCTTGGTTTTTAAAATTATTAAAATGAAAATAGTCTGTAGAGGAATTAGGTCACAGTGACCTACTTTCTGTTTACGAGTCCGAGTTTTTGCAAAAACACCAATATCTCAAAAATACCTGAACATATTTAGGTCAGATTTAGTCAGAATGGTCCTTAAATGGAGTTTTTTGAAATTTAAGCGGATTGAGACCATCCAAGATGGCCGCCAGCCACTGTTACTAAAAATAGAACAATATGAAAATTACAATATCTCAAGAGACCCTGAATGGAATTGGACTAAATGTGTATCAAAATGATCTTTGCATGAAGCTGTTTCATGATTTTTTCAAATTGACCGTCCAAGATGGCAACCATCCACCGTTACTAAAAATAGCGAAAAACATGAAAACAATAATATCTCGTAAACTACTGAATGGATTTTGACCAAAATATTTCAAAATGACACTTTTATCAAGTTCTTGAAGTGAAGTTGCAAATCAGGTGCGACATAGCGTTCCGCGGAATTCTTGTTTGGTTAAATGGTTGACTATTTTGGAGTGTTTCCAACTTTTCATGCAAGGGAACAGGTTAAAAAAGAAAACCCACGAAAAAGCCGTTTGTAATGTCAAATAGTTTGTAATTTCAAAGGGAATTAGGCTTGAAATGCTCATGTCTCTGATTTTGCCAAACGCTGTTCACCTAAACCCACTAGTGTAGTAAAAGATGGAATATTAAGAAATAAATTTCCTTTTTTGTGATTTAATTGATGTGTAAATGCTGGCGAATCCCTCAAAAACTATGGGCTTTATTCAGTTTGTGAGTATATAATTCTACGGCATTTACACATGGATAAAATCCCAAAAAATGAAATTCATTTCTAACAAAAGCAATATTCTGTAATTTGTTAGAACTGTAATTTGAAAAAAAAAAACACTAATATTTTTGTCACAAGCACATGCATTTGAGAAAATTTCCTTATTTTTACTTGCTGACTTTATACTGATTTTCCGATTGGCTTGCAACAGTTTGCTACTTAAAATAATTCTTTTACTACATATCTTATAAGCAATAGCGTTTTCTGCAAACTTACATGATATGCTAATATATTATATAATGAAAATTCAAGACAACAAATTATTTTATAAATTATGAAAAATTGAGTGAGTGTATATTAAAGGTTTCCACAAATATAGACTTTTCAAGTTTTTGCTTTTAAGTCTGTCTAAATATCATAAGACAAAAAATGGTAAAAACCAACTCATCACAGATACCAAAAATGTTAGTGATTCTTCACTTGCAGAAAACTCTTCTCACAGATCACGAAGTTTTTTCGTTTTTGCTTTGCACAAACCCTTCACAGAGACCCAGAGTGTTTGTGATTTTTCATGTGCAAAAACTTGTCAAAAGAGACCATGAATGATATTTATGTGCACAAACTCTTCACAGAGACCATGAATATCTGTGATTTCTAATTTGCATTATTTCTTTTCAGCGATCATGAATGTCTATAATTTCATATGTGCACTAACTCTTCACAGAGACCATGAATATCTGTAATTTCATGTTTTCAAATTCGTCACAGCTAGAGAGAACATGATTGTTTGTAATTTCATATGCACTATTTGCAGTGACAGAGATCAAGAAGGTCTATGATTTTTCATGTACACAAATTCTTCACAAAAATCAAGAATGTCTGTGACTTTTCATATGTACTTGCTCTTCTGAGAGAGTCAAATTGTATGTCTATAAATTTATGTGGACAAGCTCTTCACAGACTGACCATGAATGTCTTTGAATTTTTCATTTGCACAATCTCTACAAAGAATACCCATGAACACCCTTTACAGAGACCTTGACTGACTGATCATCTGCACGGTCTCTACAAAATGAGATCATGAATGTAATTTCTTGTCTAAAAACTCTTCACAGAGACCATGAATGTCTGATTTTTCATGCTCACTAACTCTTCACAGAGACAATAATTTCTGTTATTTAATCTGCATTGCAATCTCTTAACAGAGACCATGAATGTTTATGATTTTTAATGTACACAAACTCTTCAGACAGACCATGGATTCTGTGATGCACACACCCTTCACAGAGAGACTATAAATTCTGTAATTTCATGCGCACTATTTTTGGAGAGTAAGACCTAGAATGCCTCTGATTTTTCATGTGCACAAACTCTTCAGAGAGACCATGAATGTCAGTGATTTTTTTATGTGCACACTTCTTCTCAGATCACGTATGTCTGTAATTTCATGGCACGAACAGTTCACAGAGACACTGTGAATGAAATTTCATGTGCACTCTTTTCAGAGACAAGGACAATGCAAGACTGTGATTTTCTATGTGCACTAATTCTTCACACAGATCAAGAAAGTCTGTGATTTATATGTGCACATACTTTCAACAGAGATCAAGAAGAAGGTCTTTTCTCTTTCATGTGCACAAACTTTCTTCAGAGGCCATGAATGTTAGTGATTTTTCATATACACAAACGACATCGCAGAGACCATGACTGTCAGACTCTGTGATTTTCATATACACAAATTTTGCATAGGAAGCAAGACTGTCCATGATTTCATTTGCATTAACTCTTCAGAGTGACCATGAATGTCTGTGATTTCATCTACACAAACTCATCACAAAGACCCTGAGTATCTGTGATTTTTCATGTGCACAATCTTTGCACAGAGAGACCATGAATGTCTGCAATTTCATGTGCACCAAACTTTTCACAGAAACCCTGAATACCTTTGAGTTTTCATGTGGGCTCTTCACAGAGAACCCATGAATGTAATTTTATGTTCACAAACATTTTTTAGAGATCATATATGTCTGCAATTTTTTCTTGTGCACACACCTTTCATAAGAGTATGAATATCTAATTTTATTTGCACAAACTGTTCACAGAGGCCCAGAACATCTGTGGTTTTTCATGTGCACAAACTCTTTACAAAGAGACCATGAATGTTTGTAATTTCATGTGCACTATTTTCAGAGGCAGAGACCAAGAATGTCTGACAGAGACCATGAATGATTTTTTATGTGCACAAACATGTCACAAAGATGATAACTGCGAGTTTTCATGTGCATTCACTCTTTACAGAGACAATGGGTGTCTGATTTGCTGTGTGCACAAATGCTTCATAGAGACTGAGTTTTTGAAACAACTAAAATCTAGTCATGGGTGTGAGACATGTATCAAAACATAACAAGAATTTTAGAAAGTTCCAAGTTGTAGTTCAAATCTCCTGTATTTATCCCAACTCTTGAGATAGAATGCCAGAGTCAGCAATGTATACAGGACCAGGCTGCAAATTCTACACTATTAGGTGTAGTGCCATTGTACAGCAGATGGCCTTCTAGGGCATGGCTGCCTATTGAAATGCACCAGTCTTATTTTGCATGCTGAAAGGTTCTAAAATGGGCAGGATTTAGATACGAACTGTTTATTGACATGACTATATGGAATATCTAAGGAGCTAAACCCCTTGATTTCCTCTAACCTGATAGTGCATATCGTGTAATTTCCTATAGCTTAACTCTTTAAGCACGTACCGGTGACGAAAATAGCATAATTTGCAAACAGTGTAGATCCTGACGAGGCGGCTCATAATGAGCCGCCTCATCTAGATCAACACTGTTTGCCCTCTTGTCTTTGAAATCTCAATATGAAATTTCTTGGACAAGGCATTTTTTTATTTTTGCTGACGTAAATTTTGTTGTCTGCTTTTTGGTACTTAAAGAGTTAACACCCCTGCCCTTGTCGTAATGAAAAGGAAGCAAAAAGTCAGTTACAGAACTTGATGAGGTTTCCAAATATTTATAGAAAACTGGTAGTGTACCTGGTATAAGTGAGTATCCAGGTAGGCTTTTTAACAAATGATTTTTGGCAGATAATTATAGCCATTTCCCTGTTTCTGATCTGTCTCAGAGTAGCTCAACATTTCTGACAAATGAGCAATGAATTCCTGGAGACCTTAGTGCAGTACCGGTCATGCTCAGCCTGAGCTTAATGCATTTCAGTGGCAAGTCTCAGGATAGTCGTTAAACCAGTGTCATTGCATACTCCCATTTATTAGCTCACCTGAGCCGAAGGCTCATAGGTGAGCTTATAGTATAGGCAGTATAGTTGTATTCTCACCTACCCGTTTGGTCCCAAAACCCCAGAAGTGATTTATAGTATGGGTGGAGACCATGTACAACAAGAAAGTCAAACAAAGCACCTTGGCATACTCAGAAATACTAGCCAAAAACCTAACATCCTTGAAAAAATTAACCTAGGCAGGAGAACTGCATATTCGCTGATGGGGGCAGGTTTTCACAGTCTGAATGGTCTGAAACAGAGCATTAATGGGAAGTTGTGGGCGACATATGTCATACCCAGAGTATTATATGGGCTTGAGGTGCTGGAGCTCAGGCAGTCAGATATCAGTCAACTGGAGCAGTACCAGAGGAAATCTCTGAAACAGATACAGCATCTTCCAGACAGGACGCAGTCTTCTGTATCCCTAGCCCTACTTGGTGTTGCCCCGGTTGAGGTGGTCCTCCATAAGAACATGCTTGGCCTCTTCTGGAGATGGATAACCAGTGAAGGAATAGAGAAGGAGATATGTCTCCGGCAACTTGCCATGAAATCCCCAACAGAAAGTTCTTGGTTCAACAGGATCCGTGTCTTGCTTAAACAATACTATCTTCCTTCCCCTTCAGAGCTCATGGAGAACCCTCCATCCAAATGTAAATGGAAGTCGGCGGTAGATAAAGCTATTAGCAGACAAGTAGAGGAAACATGGAGGGAGGATATACAAAAAAAGAGCACGCTGAACTATATCAATCCGGCTAGAGTCAAGATGGGACAGTCACACCCCGTGTGGGCGACAGTCAGAGATAGTGTCTATGACAGTAGGAGAGCCCAAGTAAAATGTCGTCTGCTTACTGGCACCTACACCTTGCAGAGTAATAAGGCAGTATTCAACCAGCATACCGTTGATCCTACATGTCAGCTTTGCAAAACTGCCCCGGAAACCCGCCAACACTTTCTTGCGGAGTGTCCAGCTTTCAATGGTGACAGAATGCAGTACATCCGACAAGTACGTGGAGAGAGCGAAAGACTTCTCCTTGATATATCATCTCCAGATGTGCTTACACGCCTGATCCTGGATCCTTCTATATACACTGATAGTGACTCTGACATTTCCAAACTTGAACTACACAGTAGAGAACTGATCAATACATTGCATTATAAACGTTTAAAATTACTACCGAATTGCGCAAGACAACGGAGTCTCGCGGTTCCAGTCTAAACCTTTCCCGATTTGAAGTCAGTTCCAACGGCCCACACATTTAAAGCTTACAATCAAACCCCTGTGACATCGACATCGATGGTTCGCCGAAAAGTCAACGGCAGAGATTTACCATAACAACAACAACAACAATAGGCAGGCATCCGTTGTCCGTCCGTCTGTCGTACGTCGTCCGTCAACATTTTCAAACAACATCTCCTCTGAAACTACAAGGCCCATTGTTACCAAATTTCATATACAGCATCTATAGGCAGGGGGGACCAATAATACTGTTTTTTATCCAAATCGCTTCAGAACTTTGGTTGCTATGGCAACTTAAAGTTTCCATTGACTTGTATGGGAAAAATTGAAAATTTGCATTTATTGCTATGTCACTGCAGATATTTTGACAAAACTTTTACAGAAATGTTCCTTGAGTAGTCCTCAATCAATCACATGAAATTTATGTAAATTGCACAATTTGACTGGTTGCCATGGCAACCGAATAATTAAAAATAGAAAAGATATTCAAAAAATCATCTCCTCTGAAACTATGCAACCAATAATGCTCAAACTTCACAGAAAGTATCTAGGTACTACCCTCTATAAAAATACTGTTTTTCTTGGCAATTGCTCTAGCAGTTAGGTTGCTATGGCAACTTAAAGTTGCCATTGACTTACAATGGGAAACTTGAAAATTTGCATTTATTGCTATGTGACTGCAGATATTTTGACAAAACTTTTACAGAAATGTTCCTTGAGTAGTCCTCTATCAACCACATGAAATTTATATAAATTGCACAATTTGGCTGGTTGCCATGGCAACCGAATAGTTAAAAGTAGAAAAGATATTCAAATATCATCTCCTCAGAAACTGTTCAACCAATAAAGCTCAAACTTCACAGAAAGGATCCTGGTACTACCCTCTATAAAAATTCTGTTTTTTCTTGGCAATTGCTCCAGCTGTGTGGCTGCTATGGCAACTTAAAGTTGCCATTTACTTATAATGGGAAAATTGAAAATTTGTATTTATTGCTATGTGACTGCAGATATTGGGACAAAACTTTTATAGAAATATTCCTTGAGTAGTCCCCAACAAGCCGTATTAAATTTATGCAAATTGCACAATTTGGCTGGTTGCCATGGCAACGGAATGGTTAAAAATAGAAAAAATATTAAAATATCATTTTTGCAGAAACTATGTGGCCGATAAAGCTCAAACTTTACAGAACGGATCTTTGTACAAGCCTCAATAGAATTACTGTTTTTTGTGGCAATTGCTTCAGCAGTTAGGTTGGTATGGCAACTTATAGTTTCCATTGAAATATAATGGGATAAATGGAAAGCTGCAATTTTTGCTATCTCCCTGCAGTTATTTTAGAAATTTTATAGATCTACAGAAATGTTGCTTGAGTAGTCCTCTATGATTCATATTAATTTTGTCCAAATCGCCGAATTTGATTTGTTGCCATGGCAATATTAAAGAAATATTTTCGAAAAAATATTCAAAAATCTTTTCCTCATAAACCATATAGGGGGATGAAGCTGATTCTTTGCATGACATTAGCCACTACGTAAATATTGTTTTTTGTTATTGTTGCCCATATGGTTTCATTGCTATGGCATTTTAAAGTTTCCATAGACTTGAATTGGGAAAAGTGCAAATTGGCATTTATTTCTGTGAACATTACTGCAATATTTAGGCTAAAAGTTTGTAAAACATGTTTTTTTTTATTGTAACTTCATCAAACTTGCTAATATTTACTAGGACAAGCATAACAACTCAGTCAAAGTTGAAATTAGGCCAAATTGTACAACTTACTTCAGTGTTTCTTACTCTTGAGTGCTAAGGATGAATGGACTCAGGTGAGCTACAGGACCAATGGTCCTCTGGTTAGCTATTGTGATTGATATTTGTCCATCGTCCGTCTTAAACGTCTACAATTTCTTCAAATGACATCTCCTCCTAGACCAGGAAGCCAATTTCAAAACAATTTCACACAAATGTTTTTGTTATAGCCCTGAACCAAAATTGCTAAAATGGTTCTGCTCCACTGAACAAAATGGCCACCAGAGCTAAAAATAGAAAAACCTTTAAATGACATCTCCTCTGAAGCAAATGGCTCGATTTTCAAAGTAATTACATAGAAATGTTTGATTTATGGCCCTGAACAAAAATTGCTTAAATGGTTCCACTCTGCTGAACAAAATGGCCACCAGAGCTAAAAATAGAAAAAAATCTTAGGATGACACAGAGGGCACAGTTTTGATCCAATCATCATGAAACTTTGTCAGAATCTTTATCTTAATGAAATCTAGACCAAGTTTGAAACTGGGTCAAGTGGGGTCAAAAACTAGGTGACTAGGTCAAATCGTAGAAAAACCTTATGTACACTCTAGAGGGCACAGTTATGATCCAATCTTCATGAAACTTTGTCAGAATGTTATCCTTATGAAATCTAGGCCAAGTTTGGAACTGAGTCATGTGGGGTCAAATCTTAGAAAAATATTGTGTACACTCTAGAGGGCACAGTTATGATTCATTCTTCATGAAAACTTCATGATAACTTGGTTTCACCAAGATCACCACTTGTCTTTATTGACCTTGGCTTAACTAGATAACTTGGCTTCATCAAGGTCACCTCTGGTCTTACCTGATCTAGGATTAACTGGATAATTTACCTACACCAGGATCACCTCTGGTCTGAACTGATCTAGGCTGAACCGGATAACTTGGCCTCAACAATATCACCTCTCAGGTCTTAACTGATTAAAGCTGAACTGGATAACTTTCCCTCACCAAGATCACCTATCAGGTCTTAACTCATCTAGGCTTAACTGGACCCTCACCAAGATCACTTATGGTTTTATATGATCATTCTGACAGTACTTAGAACTTGTATGAATAGCTTGAGCCTAGATCATTGTTGGCCTAGCAATATCACTTCTGGTCAAAAGTTTCATTGCAAAGTTGCTCTGATATAAATGGCACTTTATTCCTGTATATCTAGTGATTAAGCTAATAGTTTTGGCAGAGCATATTTCTCAAGACTGAACCAGCCAGAGGATGTATTTAGTTTATCTTCAGTTTAGGTTCCAATATTGCCAGATGGTTTTATTTGATAGGTCTATTAACCAGCTTACATTCTGTATATGTTTCACTAATAATTAGTCCGATAAAATGATTTAGCTTCTGTTTTTCAGCTTCATATAAGTCGCATAGCATTAAAAGAAGCCCTAAGCTTTGCACAAACAGCAACTAGGCAGACAAGCAAGGGCAGGCTTATCCATCTTCAGTTTTCACATTTATATTAAACAGGATTCATAGATTGGATACGCAAACAGGCGAGGCTCTGATCAGACTGCACTGATGTGCAGTCTGATCAGAGTCTCACCTGTTTGCACGTGATCAAAGTACCTTTTCTTGTGATAGCGCTTGTATGTTTTCTTTACCATTTTCCCAGGTTTGATTCATTGGATCTATAAATAAATGGCAATATTTCTGAAAATCACTTGCACATGAACATAACCCAAAAGTTTATCTGAGCTAGGCCAAAGTTTTAAATTTTTAGTTTCATCGGAGATTTGACTTACCAAGGAAAACAAATAGTTAAAATAATTCTAAGTTGAAGTTGTTTACTATTAAGCAGTAAAAAATGGTACATAAAACCAGGTGGTTGGTTGGTTGATTTGATGCTTAACGTCCACGGTAAACAACTAAGGTCATGTCGGGACGGTCAGTTAACCTAACCACACTATTCCTAGGCAGGCTTAGACCTCCTAAGCGGTTAACCAGTACTAAGTGCACATACTTTCGCCAGTAACTGACAACTGCCCTTCTTGAATCAGCGGAAGGAGAAATGAAAGTATGTGGCCAGACCGGGATTCGAACCCAGGACCTCTGACTTACGAGTCAGGTGCCCTACCGATTGCGTAAAACCAGGTGGACCTAGATCTAGGGTCTGCACTGTTTGGCAGCGATGGTATGACACATTTCAGAATAATGAAGTTAGCTTGTTCAGTGTTTATGGCAATTTACAAAAATTGGTCGATGATGTTCGGTATTGAGGTGATTTCAATATTTGACTTGAAAACTATTTGGTAGCAAGGCGATTTCTTAAGTCATTGCTGTTGGGTAAAAAATATAAACATTCGGCTTTGGCCTAATGCATAAACATATCTTGTTTGCAATGATAAAGTAGATGAATGTATGACTAATGATTTTACATCCATTTAACAGTATTTCTGTCATATGCAGACAAATGAGCCATGACATGAGAAAACCAACAAAGTGGTTGTGCGCCCAGTGCAGACTCAGATCAGCCTGGGCATCCGCCCAGTCTGATCAGAGTCTTC
Organism: Ctena decussata; assembly: GCA_963989385.1. Taxonomy (NCBI): domain Eukaryota; kingdom Metazoa; phylum Mollusca; class Bivalvia; order Lucinida; family Lucinidae; genus Ctena; species Ctena decussata. The sequence goes on along the minus strand of OZ022504.1, from coordinate 36,802,313 downwards.
GCTGTCCACATGAAGGTAGCTTAGTTCCTTAGGTACCCTTTAAACACTTAGCGAAGAGTCTGAATCTACCCAGTCTGATGTAAGTCTGTGCTGGACGCACGGCCACATTGTTGGTTTTCTTGTGTCGCGGCTCAAAGAGGGCTGTGGGCATTGTGCTGGATCACTAGCTTAGCAGGCCAGCGCTTAACCCACTGAGCTACTGGGGTCCCTATTGATGTAGTAGAAGCTAGAGAATCCATTCAAACTCAAGGAACCTAACATTTGGATTCATAAAATATCAACAGTAAAATTCCTTGGTGTGCTGAGAGCAAATTGCATCCATGTGTTGCCAATATTATATTTTTTGCTGAAGACCTGCTCAGATAAGTATGTTTTAAACATAAAAAGCGTAGATATATGTAGTAAAACAGATGGTGCTGTTCCAGAAATGAAGATAAGAAACTCAACATTGTTCTCAATACTTGAATCTAAGGCCAAGGTTTTTCGAATTTTAGGTTCTCCAAATTAGTCCTCAAAGACAAGTGATATAATGAAGGATTAACTTCACAGTATCTTTGCATGGACCAGTGCCAGGGATGTGCATTCATGGATTCCTTCCATTGAGCCTCCTGGGGCCGTATTTATAAAACGACTTAAGTGGTTGCTATGCTGAATTTCTATGCAGGAGATTCCCCACAACTATGAAATTTCATCTGGAGGAGCAGTCTGAAAAAGACTGTTCCTCCAGAGCAAATTTCATAGTTGTAGGGAATCTCCATAGAAATTAGCCTTAGCAACAGCACAGCAACGACTTAAAGTCGTTTTATAAATACGGCCCCTGGGGATCATCATGTTACAAGAAATAGAAGATACCATCATTATGCAGTGTCATTCTGTCTCTTGGTATGACAGATACATTCAACACCTTCAGTCAGCCAATGAAATTGTCAAGATTTGTAATTCTGGTCCACTGATTGGTTGAATAAAATCTGGTCCACTGATTGGCTTAATAAAATTTTCACTGTACGTATGCATGTGCTGAAAACCAGTACCCCCCCTCTCTCACACACCCCTTGCAGAAAAATCCTGTCTTTAATCTTTCTTTAATTGACAAATAAGATAAATAAAATAAAAAACAGGAAAACTATCACATATTCAGTTTTGCTAGATGGTTAAGGCAGATGCCACCACACAGCAGTCGCAGACCACCATTCTACACTTTTTCTAGCTCAGGGCAAACTGGATCTTACTTTCATGCTACCGTAATCGACCTTATTAGCGCCCTGTGCGCTTAACTTTTTCAAAATGGCGGCAAATACTTGTAGTAAACTTCCTTTCATATTAGCGCACATTTTTAATAGGTTATTATATATTGAAGGGATCGAATTTAAAGGTAAAGCATCTGAGAAAAGCTGCTTATAAGCAGCTTTTCTCTGATGCTTAACCTTTAAATTCGTATGGATATACATGTAGAAGGATAGAGAAGATTTAGAAGTAAAAACTTAAATATTCTATTGCATTTTCAGCTCTTGTAAACGAGCAAACAAAGGAATAAACCAGTAAAAAATATGTGCATTTATAGTCCTATGTCTCACAAATTGCCATGGTGTGCGCTTATAGGGGCATGTGCGCTAATTAGGAAGAATTCGGTATTTGACTTGAAGAAATTGCTGACATGTGCCATCGTTGGGAACTGAACCCACACTGCAACAAACAATCTCATATAATGCAGTGAATTTAGTATTTTCACCAATGAAATGGAGCCAATTTAATAAATGTTCCAATAGTACATTTAACTCGAGACTTTAAGAAGCAAAAAACATGCATTTGCTACATGATTTTCTTGATTTTACATCATTCTAATATAATTATTCTCCTTTTCCAGTCTGTTTATTGGGAAAAATATTAATCTGATAAAATTGTTGCAAGCACTGACTTAATTATGTCTTCATAAACAGCCTGCTGTCTAGGTTAACAATATCATAATATTTCTAAGTATTGGGACACCTGCTGGGAGCAAACATTGTAGACCCTGATCAGACTGCTCCCTAGGAGCAGTCTGATTAGGGTCTACAATGTTTGCCATTTCTCAAGAATTTCCTCTAATTCTAACAGTCTACAGAGAATATTCAACTTGTTTAAAAATAATGGTAATAAACAGCTGAGGTGTACTAATATTTGGAGTAATTACATGATCTTTATTGGCAATAAAGTGCATGGAAATATAAGCCCTGAAAGCTATGCTCTCTGCAAATGCTTATATTTTAGTGCAGATTTCATACTTCCAGAGCTATTACCAGGAACTAGAATCTCTTGAACCAAATAAATTCTGGTGTGTTGTCAGAAATAAGATTTCTTAAAACCTTATTAACCCTAAACAGAATTTCTTTTAATGTACCTCTGTGTGTGTTGTTTTTAACAACCATTTTTGTCTCGCCTGCAACTAGCATGCAGGAGTGAGACATACCGTATTGATCCTAATGAACGCCCCCTGCTCTAATAAACTCCCCCTACTTCTTTTCTGAAAATAATGGTATATTTACTTGCATGAATTCCTGTTTGCTTCTCTGGATGAGGTAGCTCTTTGACATGGGGCCAACTCTTAAAGGAAAGAATTTGCCCCTAAAGCTTTTAGAGTTGACCCCTACAGAGAAGAGAGGCACAAATATGTAGAGTTGCTTTGTCTTCAAGCATACCCATTCACCTTAATACTGTTTATCAGCAGTATTTGGCAGCGGCTGATTTACTTGGCTTTTGGCTCTAAATTATGCCCCCCCTTTTGCAAATGCATTGCCTTCCAGGCATTAATAGAATTTACATGGATATTGAGGCCTGCTATCATTTTTCCAGTGTTGGCGGGGGTGGTGCGATGGTGCTGTGTGTAACTTCCAGTGCCATGTCATCCTACTGATTTGGAATATTGTAGGGCAAAATCCAACTGTGCTTGCAGTGGGGATTGTTTGGACATTTTTTCTCTTGTCCATTATTTCTCTCTTCTTTCTCCTCTCTCTGGGAGACGGCCCGATATATAGACTGAAATACTGACTCAAACGGCCGTTAAACCCAAATCAACCAACCAACCAAAAAAACAGTGTTGGCAGCAGCAGCTGCCTAAACTTTACATCAAGTTTTCTGGTTTAGCTCTGTTTTAATATGACAATGTGCAGAAAGGTGATATACCACATTCTGCGGAATACTTGTTACAAAGGGAACAATTTTTAATATGACAATGTGCAGAAAGGTGATATACCGCATTCTGCGGAATACTTGTTACAAAGGGAACAATTTTTAATATGACAATGTGCAGAAAGGTGATATACCACATTCTGCGGAATACTTGTAACAAAGGGAACAATTTTAAAATTTTTAATATGACAATGTGCAGAAAGGTGATATACCACATTCTGCGGAATACTTGTTACAAAGGGAACAATTTTTGATATACAACATTCTGCGGAATACTTGTAACAAAGGGAACAATTTTTAATATGACAATGTGCAGAAAGGTGATATACCACATTCTGTGGAATACTTGTTACAAAGGGAACAATTTTTAATATGACAGTGTGCAGAAAGGTGATATACCACATTCCGCGGAATACTTGTTACAAAGGGAACAATTTTTGTGACTTCCTGTTTGCTTCCCTGGATGACATAGCCCTTCCAAAATGAGGCCTGCTCTTATAGGAAAGAATTTTTGCTCCTGCCTAAGAGAGCAAAAGCTTATCCCCATTGAGAAGGAAGGGAAAAAGAAAGAATTGGTTGACTCTCCTGTCATCAAACCAGACAGGTTGATTTGTACTATAATATGGATGCTATTGGCAATGGTGCCACCATCAGCAACTTCGCAGAGTCATCAGAGTCTTCCTAGGAGGATCAGCTTTGGAGTCTAAATTTGGGCCGCGACACATGAAAACCAACAATGTGGTTGTGCGCCCAGCATAAACTCATGTCAGCCTGGGCATCCGGCAGGTCTGATCAGAGTCTTTGTTGAGAGCTCAAAGGGTAGATAAAAGGGTCTAAGCTACCTCCATGCGGACAGCGAAGACTCTGATCAGACTGGGCGGAGTCTGCGCTGGGCGCACAGCCACATTGTTGGTTTTGTCATGTCGCGGCTCAATTTTGTTATACTCCCTTTCAGTGGCATAACTTGTAATAAGGCATGCATTAGAATTGACTAAATGCTATAGAACTCCCATTAGACTTTTTTAGTAACTTTTCAACATGGCATGGAGGCCAGAAATTCGGATACTCTACAAAGTTCATAGTGAAATTATTTTTCATAAAAGTTGGTTAATGTATTTCACTCTGAACTGTAAGTGTTTAAAAGATGAAGAACTTGATTTTGTGACAGAAATATAATGGCAGAACAGCAAGCAGTGCTGAACCTGATCAGACTGCTCCTTTAGGTACAATCACTGATTTTCCAGCTGTTTCTGTCTCAGTCTTCAGGTATTCATACACTGATATAATGTGTGTCAATCATCTTTAGTGGGCTAACAGTTCATAACAACTGCTTGTGGTAAAACTGACATAAAATCTACATAAACACTTTGATGAAATCTTTAGTTTCCTCTTGGCAAGTCATATCCCATTTTACAGCCTGGTTATGGTCCAAATATCATACACTGAAAACTATAGACCAGAGCTTTGCTTGTAGAGTATATTTGAGCGGTAATGCTCTTTGATAAATGCCCTTCGTTCCCACTATCCAGGCAGTGTCTATTCTAGGATGCGCGATTGCGGGATTCACGCTAATTTTTCTCATATCCCGCATAATTTCAGACCGAATATGTGACAGTCCCGCATAAAAAATAAACAATGTAAACATCCCAAAATCAAGAATTTACTCTTGCCTTGCAGAAAATACCGCAGTTTTGAATAAAAAGGCATCAAGCCATCATTGCCGAAGTTGTTTTCGCCATATTATGTCCATTAGAGTAGCTTCCCTTGACTTCACGGGTTCGATGAAATACCGGAACGAATTCCATTAGAGAGTGGGTAAGATGCGTAACCCGCACCCGCACCTAGGTTAGCATACCCGCGGTGGAAATTTATAAATCGCTGAAAAACTATGTATCAGCAAAATAATCACTGTAAACCCATTGAAATACTTAGATATAAGACTAAAACCTTCAAATCAACTCAGGAAATATGTAACTGGAATGTGATAGGATTTAGAACAGAAATATCGATTTCAAACTGGGTAAAGCAGGTCAGTTAAGATATTACTGTATTGTCTTGGACAGGAATAAATGGCTAATGTCTAAAGTCAGTTCAGATTACTGTATAGTCTTTGACAGGAATAAATGTGTAAATGTCTGTTTTATGAGCTAAATGTTTTCTGTCTGTTCGAAAATTGTCCCCCCTATTTTTAGCTCACCTGAGCACGAAGTGCTCAAGGTGAGGTATTGTGATCGGTCTTTGTCCGTCGTCCGTCGTCCGTTGTCCGGCGTCAACTTTTGCTTTAAACGACTTCTTCTCCACAACTGCTAGCCGGATTTTGAAATAATTTCACAGAAATGTTCCTTGGGGGACTCTCTACCAAAATTGCTCAAATGGTTCCGCTCCGCTGAACAATATGGCCGCCAGAGCTAAAAATAGAAAAACCTTTAAACGACTTCTCCTCCAAAACTGCTCGGCCGATTTTGAAATAATTTCACAGAAATGTTCCTTAGGTGACCCTCTACCAAAATTGCTCAAAAGGTTCCGCTCCGCTGAACAATATGGCCGCCAGAGCTAAAAATAGAAAAACCTTTAAACGACTTCTCCTCCAAAACTGCTGGGCCGATTTTAAAATAATTTCACAGAAATGTTTCTTAGGTGACCTTCTACCAAAATTGCTCAAACGGTTTTGCTCCGCTGAACAATATGGCCGTCAGAGCTAAAAATAGAAAAACCTTTAAAAGACTTCTCCTCCAAAACTGCTGGGCCGATTTTGAAATTATTTCACAGAAATGTTCCTTAGGAGACCCTCTACCAAAATTGCTCAAACGGTTCTGCCCCACTGAACAATATGGCCACCAGTGCTAAAAATAGAAAAAAGCTTTAAACATCATCGTTTATAAAGCCAATGGCTCGATTTAAAAAAAATTCACAGAAATGTTTTACTTATGGCTCTGAACAAAAATTGCTCAAACGGTTCCGCTCTGCTGAACAAAATGGCCGCCAGAGCTAAAAATAGAAATAAATCTTAGAATGACACAGAGGGCATAGTTATGATCCAATCATCATGAAACTTTGTCAGAATGTTTATCTTAATGAAATCTAGACCATCTTTTAAACTGGGTCATGTGGGGTCAAAAACTAGGTCACTGGGTCAAATCTTAGAAAAACCTTGTGCACACTCTAGAGGGCACAGTTATGATCCAATCTTCATGACACTTTGTCAGAATGTTTATTTATATAAAATCTAGGCCAAATTTGAATCTGAGTCTTGTGGGGTCAAAAACTAGGTCACTAGGTCAAATATTAGAAAAACCTCATGTACACTCTAGAGGGCACAGTTACCGATCCTATCTATGTGAAACATTGTCAGAATGTTTACTTTCATGAAATTTATACCAGATTTGAAACTTGGCCATGGCAGGTCAAAACTAGGTCACTAGGCCAGTTCTTAGAAAAACAGTGTGAACGCTTTTGAGGACACAGTTTTGTTCTAATCTTCATGAGACTTTGTCAGAATGTTTGTCTCCAACCAATCTTGACCAAGGGTGCAACTTGGTCATGTTGGGTCAAAAAGTAGGTCACTAGGTTAAACCTTAGAAAAACATTGTGTACACTCTAGAGGGCACAGTTTTGATAACTTTGTCAGAAATGTTCATATCCAAGAAATCTAGACCAGGTTTGGAACTGGGTCATATAGGGTCAAAATCTAGGTCATTAGGTTAAATCTTATAAAAACCTTAGGTACACAATAAAGGGTTATTTTCCATTTAATCTTTGTGAAACTCTGTCAGTCATATGGATGTCTCTGAGGTTAAGTTCACAGGATTCTCAGGTGAGCGATCCAGGGCCATCATGACCCTCTTGTTTGAAAATCCCCCCTATTTTTGAGATGGAGGGGGGAAAATCCCCCCTCATTTTCAGTTTCTAGAATAGACACTGTCCAGGCCCGGACCTAGACCACAACTCTAGCTGGCGGGGCTCTCTCTGGACAACTGGTTGGGCTTAGGGCCCAAAGGAAGAGACCATAATCAGGGTTCCAGATAAAATAGAGTATTCGATGAAAAATCAAGATAATATCACGCTTACCTATAAATATATGTTATGACATCTCACTGGAATCGCCTCGGCGAGGCGATTCCGATGAGATATCACAACATATATTTCAATCTAACCTTATGGAATATCATCTCAAATTATCATCAGATGCTCCTTATTACCTTCATTCCTGCATTATATTGGACACAGAGCACCAGGTGGCGGGGCTTAAGCCCCAAAGCCCACCCCCTGGATCCGGGGGTGCTATCTTCCACCAGGGTGGGGCAGTAGTCTAGCTCACCTGTACAAAAGTAAAGAAAGTCAGCTGTTGAAAATGAGGGAATGAATTGACACAAACTAAGATAGAAGCCCTCAGAATTTCACTTCTTTTGGCATATTAAAGAGGGAGGATTGAAAATGCTCTTGAAACTGTTTTAACACTAGGGGTTACATTAACATTTTTGGCACCTGGGGGTCAATGCAAACTAAGTAGGTGGGGGATTTCATATGTTTTCCATACAACTCATATACAAATTTCCAAAATATAGGATAAGGCCTGAGTAGAAGGGGAAATCCCCACCTCCCACCCTGCTGTTTAGAGGGAGATTTGACAGGTATGCCAGTAGCTTATGGATATTCAAATACGAAAGTTCTTCTATGGAGCTGAGGTTGAGATGTCAGAAATATTTATGGTAAATACATGAAACGTTGGTTTTTAGAGAGATTAAAGGGTTGTTTTGATGCCAAGAACTCTACATATTCTCTCAAGGGCTTCCACATTTGGCAGCATAGATATGATGTCTCTCACCAAGTCTTCATTTGAAACAATCCCAACTTTTGACATACTCCTTGAATTTGCTTCCAAAAGACAATATTAAATGTTGGAGTAGAAGTGCTTATGAAAATAGTGCAGACCCAGATGAGACTGCTCCTAGAGGAGCAGTTTGATCAGGGTCTGCTCTATTTTCCGTTCTGCCAAGCATTTTGTGACATTCTAATTTGACAGTAAAAATTGGGCAAATTTTGTTCGAGGTGTCTCACTCTTTAGGTAGACTATGGTACAGACTTCTGCCAGTATCAGCTGTTCAAAACTATGCACAGAATGATATAAACAGTTGCATGTGAAGTGGCACATTTGGTTGCCAGCCTGTTGGAATCCATTTTGCTAAAAAGCTCTTGTTTCTGATCAATCAAATTTCCCTCCGTTTCCTGTAGCACCTCAAAGTGGACTCTTGAATAAAATGGAAGTCATGAATGCTTTTGAGGTGAAATTCTTGACATGCTTGAAGATTTGAGACAATATTTAGAATAATCATTGTGTTGAGAAGTACCATTTTAGCATTACTTCTTGCAAAACAATTATTAGATCTGTATTCTATGATAGTGACCCCATTAAAAATGGATTTAAGTACTTCAGCATTTTATGAAGAAATGTAATTAGATGCAGATATTAAAGGGTGATTAAAATGTAGGGTATTGAGACCAGCTTCCTGTTATGGTTTAATGGGCTTGTAATGTTGGGATTCCTTTATTGGAGACCCTTAAAAGGGACAGAGCGAATAAGAGGGTGTGTAATTTATTGGTCATAAATCAGGCTTAAGTATTCTTGGGTGGGACATAATATGCTGAAGAGTGGTGTCTATATGGTAACTTGCATAGTTTAAGACATGGAATGGACTGAAGTGGAATCGAATCGAATCGAATGGACTAGCAGGGACAGTCTTCTCTTTTCCATTCATTGACTTGGGATGTATACTGTTAGAGGAAAGAATGAGCTCCCTCTGAGCAAATTCTTCTGTAAGAGTACCATTTCAGACTTAATGGGAGCAAATTGGAGCCCATGGTATGTATATTATCTCTCCCATTCCATTCTGTTCCAGGTTTTAAACTATGCCCAGGTTACCTGCTCACTAAATTTAGGTAATTCAGATGAGTTGTCCATCACAATCAGGTGGCATTCTGTTTTTCTGCCCCTTCTGATAAACAAATATTACATACATCAATTTCAGCAGTATAAAAATTACAGGACTAAATATACTACAACTCCACATGACAAACTGATATAACCAGGTTTTAGCTGTCTTAATTTCAAATTACAAGAGACACCAGAATTGGCCAACTTTAGGCAATGAATATACAGGTATGATGTGGGACAATTTGCAAACTTGAACAGTTGCTCGCAGGAAGGACCTCAACCTTCAGCAACAGTAGAGTTTGAATACCAGTGCTCTGTCTGTTTCATGCAGCTGTCTTCATTGCACTGTGGATTGGGTCTGTATAAAGAGCTTAATTTGTCATTAACCATAAAACGCCTAACTGTGGGACAGAAAATTTCTGTCTCACAGTTAGGCATTTTATGGTAAATGACAAGCTATTTACTTGCAACATTTTGTGGCACTGCTAAAATTCTAAAGAAAGCACACCTTAAATAATTAATGTAAATTGTCCTAAAAATGGAATGATTTGGTTTGACAGTGCAGTAATGCATCCAAAAGATGATGTTCTGGAATAGAAAATTGCATAGGCCATGATCCTAAAGGAGCAGTCTAGGTTTGCACTGTTTATACTCAGACCTATCTGTGTTAATAGTTGGATTTTTCATCAAATTCACAAAAACACCTCATAAAAATCACATAAAATTTTCATGACTCAATTCAGTATCATTTCTATACTGTCAGTTGCATCCACTAGATGTTGGTACCAGGTAACCACTGCTACATGTGGCCTTCTGGCCTCTCTCTACCATTGTGATGTATTCACAGGGAACAAATGAGCAACAGGGTGTCCATTACAACTACTAGTCACACTGACAGGTCACGGGGTGTGTCATTCATGGAACATCACGGACACCCTTTCAATTAAAAACATCAATGGACACCGATTTAATCATACAATCAAATTGATGGACCAAGCTGTACACAAACAAGACTGATCTTACAGTAATTTTTGAAATGTAATGAAAGGGGTCATTCATATATGTCCTGAAAGCAACACGGAACATATATTTTTTCAGGACCCTCAGAAAAGTTTTTTCAGGACCCTCAGAAAATGTTACAGCAGGTCTGCATGTTGAAAGTTTTATTGATTGGTCAAAAACACTTGGGCAGGCCCTGGGAGCAAATTATAGCCTGTGGAATATGTCTCTTTCATTTCTTTCCATCCAAATCATTTCTTTCTAGGTTTTAAACTCTGCCGTGCAGCCAACTGGTTGCCTTTAACACAGGAGAGTTGGTTTAAACATATTTTATTCATTTAAGAAATTGTAACATACATACATATATAGTATACAATATAGGCTTGGGATTAGAACGAATGCTGGACGCTTATAGAGTTCTTCTCCCTAGGAGAGTTGGAATCCCATGGGCAGCACATATGCCCTGTCAATGTCTTCAATTCAACAAACCAGGAAATCAGTACCCTGAGTGTGCCCTGAGCTGGAATAAGTAGTACCAGGTTCAGGTTGGTCACCAGGTTGGTGATTGCAGTGTCGCTTAACCCTTAATGTGCCAAGAAGCAGACGACAAAATTTACATCTGCAGAAATTAAAAAAAAAATGTTTTGGCCAAGCTATATCATATTGAGAATTCAAAGACTACAGGGCAAACAGTGTAGATCCAGATGAGGTAGCTCATTGTGGCTCATTATGAGCCACCTCATCTGGATCTACAATGTTTGCAAATTCAACAATTTTTCATTTTTGGCGCTTTTAGGGTTAATAACGCTGGCATTGGTGTCTACCTTATCCAACAAGCAAAACTGTACAAATGTTTGCCAAACATAACACATACTGTCTGGCCTCTCTAAACAAGTGCAACTGGAAAAAAAAAAAAAAAACAATCTTGGCTTATGAGTAGAGATAGACATCCTCTGACTTATATTACCTTATGACCCATATTTTATTACATTACATGAATTTTCATCAACATAAACTTTCATGACATTTTAAAGTTGTGGTACAGTGGCTAACATAAATTAATTTTGTAGGATTATATCAATATAAAACAAGAACTTAAAGACAGGACTGGTACTATATAAGGAGGGTTAACTTCCAAAGTGTCATTCTGTCTCTTGATCACATAGTGTCAACACCTCCTGCCAGCCAATGAAATTAACATCCCTGTTAATTCTGGTACACTGATTGGTTGAATAAGTTTTCACACCTATACCTGTACAGGTAAACATTGCTCTTGCTGGGAACCAGACCCCCCCCCCCCCCTCCCGGCAGAGAAGTCCTGTCTTTAATTAAATTCATAATGTGAACCATTGAAAAGTACTTTAACACTTTTAAGCACCAGTGACGAAAATAGCGTAATTTGCAAACAGCATAGATCCTGATGAGGCGGCTCATAGTGAGCCGCCTCATGTGGATCTACGCTGTTTGCCCTCTCAGTCTTTGAATTCTGAATATGAAATGTCTTGGACAAGGCTTTTTTTTTTTTTAATTTCTGCAGATGTAAATTTTGTCGTCTGCTTTTTTTGTGCTTAAAGAGTTAAAGCAAGTTGTATAGAGGTTATTTTGGCATTCTTCTGTTTCAGAATGAGCATGAAAAGTTTTCTAAAATCTCTTGTCATTTCACCAAAATGAGGCAATTCTGAAGAGGTCCCACTGTACTAAGTTTGTGGTGTGTAATCAGGGAATGTAACCATTTATTAAACCTTTCTCTGGAGTGTCACAAATGGCATGTTTATATCCAAGTCCCCATCATCAGTCATCAGTTTAAGCACACCTCCATAATAATAGCCTAAAAATGAACCCAATTGTGAGAAAAGCTGTTGTAAGATTTACTAAACCCTTTTAAAACGCAAAACCCATTTTAGGGACATATACGCAAATAGTGCAGGTCCAGTTCAGACACTACAGAATGCGGCATCTGATCAGGATCAACGCTGTTTGCTCACAGGAATTTCTATGCAAAATACAACAAAAATTGAAAACATTCGCCAGAAACCCCTAAAACTAGAAATGGACTCATCCAAATGATAAGAATGAGCGAGTCCACTAGTCAAAAACAGGTTAAAAGTTACCAAAACATCACATACTCAGACCAACCTGCTCTGTTCTTGTCATGTGCAATTTCTGTTTTAAGTTGCATTGTATATTGATGCAGCAACAAATGTGCCTCTTATCAAACTGCCTTCACACTGACATGCAGCAAGAAATGCACCTGTTTTAAAGATGCCTTCACACTGACAAGCAGCAACAACTGTGATTCTAATCACACCCCTTTCAGCAACAAATGTGCCTCTTATCACATTGGCCTTCACACTGACATGCAGCAACAACCGTGATTCTATTCACATTGCCTTCAGCAACAAATGTACCTCTTATCACATTGCCTTCACATCATACAGCAACAGATGTGCCTCTTATCACACTGGCTTCACATCATATGGCAACAAATGTGCCTCATCACATTGCCTTCACATCATACAGCAACAAATGTGCCTCTTATCACACTGGCTTCACATCATATGGCAACAGATGTGCCTCTTATCACATTGCCTTCACATCATACAGCAACAAATGTGCCTCTTATCACACTGGCTTCACATCATATGGAAACAAATGTGCCTCTTATCACATTGCCTTCACATCATACAGCAACAAATGTGCCTCTTATCACACTGGCTTCACATATGGCAACAGATGTACCTCTTATCACATTGCCTTCACATCATACAGCAACAGATGTGCCTCTTATCACACTGGCTTCACATCATATGGCAACAAATGTGCCTCTTATCACACTGGCTTCACAGTCTGACATGCAGCAACAACCATGATTTTTGTCACAGATTGCCTTCATCAACAAATGTGCCTCAGATCACATTGCCTTCACACTGATATGCAACAACAACTGTGATTCTTATCATACTGACATGCAGCAACAATATGTCTCTTATCACACTGCCTTCACCCTGCCTTGCTGGGTGCAATCCTCACCATTCCCAACAGCCTGCATCACCAAGTTTTGTATGGTATTTTACCTACAAATTTACCCTCAGATATATATGTAATGGTGTTTTCTTTCTTTTCGTCTTGTCCTGGTTTTTCTTCAGATGTTTAATAAAATTGTATGTGAAGGCATCCTTTCCAACTATTAGGTGAAAGTATACACATGGCATCTGGAGCAGGCTTCAGTGGATGTGACTGTGCCCACATGTTTTAACATGTGAAGACAGCTGTTGTCAAGTGATTTTGTTTGGAAAATGATACTGAATTTCTCCAGTTGCAGTTGGAATGTTTTACAGAACTTGAAATATCATTCTGTGATTGGCTGGTATATTCAATACACGGTGACATTTCTTCAGAACTTGTCTTGCTGTTGCCGCATTGTCTTTAGTATTTGAACAGCCAATTAGAGGAAACAGTGTAGCTCCTGATCAGACTGCTCCTGAGGAGCAGTCTGATCTGGATTTGCACTGTTTATAGGCAGTTCTTGTAAAAAAAAAAACAATAAGTACATGAAGTTAGCTAGAATAGGCAACAGTCACAAAACAACCCACTCAAAACACTGGAAGAGGGAGAAATGAGAAAATTGCTAGACACTAAGACAGAAAATGGAACAGCACAGTTTCAGTTGATATAATTCCAAGCCACACCCAGAATGCTACTCAAAGTCACCTGATAGTGTATAACTGATCAATGCAAGGACAACTTAGCATGTGATATAGTCCCACTAACAAAATCGCACATGATGAATGTCCCCCAGTAAGTCCATGATTTAAACTTACAGTTCATGAAAGGATGCATACTTGTTCGAAGTAGGGCTGGCTTTGGAACAATGAATAACAAACTTAAGTTAATACTTAAAGCACCCAAAAAAGGAAAAAAAAAGTTGAACTTGCAAAGTTAACAGTCATCTAGTCTGCTCTGTTTACTGCTGTAGATGAGGTCACTTTTCAGTTCATTGTTCCAAGTATGTACTGGCAAGGTGATTGCTCAGCAATTGTTTGATTCTGGAGAACTTCTGAATTTCGAAACACTTGTCTGTATTTTGACAGTGATTCATTGGTACAGAAACTTCGGGCTGTTATAACACTTCACAATCTCTTGAAAGAAAAGTTCCTCTGTTGATTGAAAAAGCATATCTTTCATCAAAGTACGTAGCGGAGGTTTTGTGTAATGGATGATGGTTTTACCAGTGCTTGCCTTGTTCTCCTTGTCCTGCCCTCTTTTGTGAGTTTGCTTATCGAAAATAAATCACTCACCGAAAGTCGTACACCCTTTCTTGGGCTGATGAGCTGTAAATCGTTAAAACACATAAGAATTTTGTATTAACTGAACTTAATAGCATCTTACATGCAAAAAGCTCATTTTTAAGGGGATCACATTAAAAGAAGCCATAATGAATTTGCAAACAGGGGAGATTCAGATCAGACTGCACATACATGCAGTCTGATCAGATTCTTCCCTGTTTGTAGTCAACAGTGTATGGATCAGGACAAACCTGTATAGTGAAACAGCAAGTCATCAAACGGAACCAAAGCATATGTTGATCTCCATCTCTATGACTTGGTACTGTTTTAACGACCCTTTTCCCATCCTTTTGCCTTTTTCAAGCTGTGGTGCATGGGTATCAAGTTTTCGAGGTTTGCCGAGGGTCAGCGGATGTTTGACAAGGGATCAGGGTATGATTTACTGTTTATGTCAGCAAACAATGGCCGCCCTGGTTTCGTTGTGTCATCCAAATTTAACCTAAAAATAAAATTCAATTGGAAGATCATTTATCTTTGTATTCAGATGAACCAGTTTGCGGTTATTACCCAAAATATGGAGACAAGAGACGCTTTAACCATTCACTGTTATCCTAAAATCTGATTATGCTGATTTTACAATCTTGTGATGATCACAATGTGCTGAAAATTGATGATGGAATAGCAGAATGTGCAGACCTTGATCAGACAGCTCCAAGGAGCAGTCACTGTTGAGGCATTTATAGACACATTGTTGAGGGTCATTGCAACATTTCATAGTCATTGTTTTATGGGGTTTTAATGAGATACTCAGCTGATAAATTCATGGGAAGTCTTTGCACTTTGTGACATAACCTGAACTAGAAATTAAAACTGCCTTGCAACTAATTAATATTGTTATAATGTAAATATCTTCTTTTAAATGAAAGCGGATGAAAGCATTTTGAAAGGTTTGGTAATAGGGTCTTGTCGGGTAACTTCGGACAGCGGGTAAATTCGGACATACCATTGCAAACAGTGAAAATCCAGATGAGACAGCTCATAATGTATAATGAGCCGTCTCATCAGGATTTTCACTGTTTGCCCAGTTAATTTTGTTTTAATGCCAAACAATTGACATATGAAGGAAACATTGTCACTGTCTGAATTTACCAGCTATCCAAATTTACCTGACTTTACCCTATAGTTCCTGGCAAATTGCAGATTCAAAAGTAGAATATTATATGGCTCCTTGGGGAATTAACTTTAGTGAGGGACTAAAATATTTGCTGAGAAACCACAGCATATGTTATTGTGGAGAATGAAAAAAAAATCCACATTTGAAATGAAACAAATATCCACATTTATCTCTAAAAACTCTCATGTAAATTATGGAGCTGTCTCTTCAAATTTTCTTTTTATGCTGCTTGAAGTTATTAAAAATCTTGAATTTTTTTACCCAAATTTTTCGAGGCACAGCCTCATATAATTTCGATATTGTTCCACATTTCACAAGATTTCATTGGTCAACTAATGCATGTGTCAAAATCAGGTCAATTTCAAGATTGACCGCGGTCCATTTTGGCATTCCAAATTTGACAGCTGAATTTTGAGGTTGCTACCCAGTGTTAAAATTACGGTTGTGGGTGCCTACAGACATAGTTTACTTATTCATGAAAGTTATTGTCAAATCTTCAACTAAACGCACTTCCATTTAGTCTGCACCGATTATCTTTTTTTAAAGATTTTTCTTGTTTGTAATTATATCAAATTTTCCTCTAATAAATGAGTAAAAATTTACAAATCTTACAAATGGCATTCTTTTAAAGGAGTTAAAATTTACACATCTTATAAATGGCATCCTTTAGACAAA
The DNA here is from genome assembly GCA_963989385.1 of Ctena decussata. Lineage (NCBI taxonomy): Eukaryota > Metazoa > Mollusca > Bivalvia > Lucinida > Lucinidae > Ctena > Ctena decussata. The sequence goes on along the minus strand of OZ022504.1, from coordinate 36,786,082 downwards.
GTTTGGGGAATAATTGATAAACTTAGATGATCTTAAGAGTCAGACTGGGACTTTCTTACTGCAAAACTGATCATGAGAGGGCCATTATTGGAGAGGGAGCATTCATTAGTAGAAGTACGGTACAAGTGTAATAGCCGCTGTGCTACTGTAGCAATATAAGGAAGTTTATGTGTAACAGTATGTTAATTGCATCCCAGACACTACCTGTGATCTACTGCCGACATCAAGTGTCGTGTCGCTATATTTTAATCATGTCTATGCATAATGAAGGAAATCAAAGGTAATACGGCAGTAACACTAAGTATAGAGATATCGTAGCTTATTACATAGCTTATTACAGAATTATGCTAAAAGTTTGATCAAGTTGATTTTACTAATTGCATGGATGGGTCAAAATTTATAGGTGGAAGGGCAAACACTGTGGACCATGATCAGACTGCTCCTTTTAGGAGCAGTCTGACCTGGGGCTACACTATTTGCTCAGGTTACGGTCTGTCCCTTTCTTAGGGTCATTACAGTATGTTGTGTGACAAAATACTGTATTAGGCCTTTCTGTATCCGAGAAGAAAATCCGAGGAAGCGAAGCATAAATACAGACTGTGATGTATTTGTGTTAACTTGCTGACACAGAAACATTTTATGACTAAGTGACGCTAAGTCAGAAGAAGATATATGAATATGTTTTTAACCGAGTTTTCACTGTACAGGCGAGATGTTGAATTTCGTCGGCAAGTGAGAGTTGAATATGGTCTTTGGAGACTGTTACATTTTGTTTTGATATGATTGAAAAGTAGCTGATGTGAGAATCTTCTGGTAAGATAGTTGAAGTACCTATCAATAGGTAACCAATAGGTAACCAGCCTATGTCCTGATCAACTTCTTTTACACCTATGTAATTAATCTCCGGCATGATTTGGCCCATTACTGTTTCAGAACCATCATCTCAGAATTAAAGAACTCGAGATCCCTTGCATTAACCCACACACACATAGCAAATTCTTTCCTTTAAGAGTTGACCAAGCCCTGGTAGCTCAGCTACTGGCCTGCTGGTCTTGCCGCACCAGGTCCGTGGCCCACTGGATGTGGGAATCTTTTCATTTGCAAACAGGTTTCCATTGCACACAGTCTTTTATAATCACCCAGCCATTGTCCTGACATGACTGAAATTCTGTTGAAAGGAGGTAAAATCGCAAATCATCCATCCATCCATTAAGAGTTGACCCTTTTAATGTAAGAGATGCAGAGCTGTAGATAAGAGGCCGTATTTGATGATAATTAGGGATAATTTTTCTTATTTCTCATTCAAACCATATGTTGTGACCCCTCATCTGAACCGTCTCGTCAAGACGGCTCAGATGAAGGGTCACAACATACGTTTTTATGCCGATTTCGCGAAAATTATCCCTAATTATCACCAAATACTCCCTCTTATCTAGAGCTCTGGAGATGAAAATGACATCGAAAGTATACCCATTCACCTGAAAGAAAAGAGAAAGCATAGCCTTTGACTGTGTGAGGTAATGATCTCTAATGTGACAGTGTCAGATATCGGAGTGTAAGACATCTGAAGATATCGGATATCTGGGGGTCAACTTGAACCCAAGACCTCACAGGACCCTTTGTTTAGATGCATTTCAAGTCAAGATGTGCTCATAGTTCATAGGGGTACTGACTGCCTTGTGTCACATTAAAGGTGAATATCAGACCCATTTAAAAGTCACCTGGGACCTTTGGAAGTTAGCAGTAAGTTTGGATCACGGACCTCATCGGCTCATGAGAATTCGTGAGTTTTGAATGAGATTTGATAATACTAAGTGAGACTTACAAAATTTAAAAAGATCTAGTCTTAATTGGCCCTTAAAATCTTTTATTATGTGCTTAATATAATAGTATGCAGTTCTTTTTCAGTTCTTAACTTTAACAAAAAAACTGAACAGCAAGTTGTAATTGGCATGCTGAAAAATAAGAGATTACATGGATGATGGATGGATGGCTCGCTGGCTGGCTGGCTGGCTGGCTGGCTGGATGGATGGATGGATGGATGGATGGATAGCTGGCTGGCTGGCTGGATGGATGGATGGATGGATTGGCAGTTTTATGTCCTTTTCAACAGATTTATGTCCTTTTCAACAGTGTTTCAGTCATATCAGGATGGTAGGGAAGGTGATTATAAAGGGCTCTGTGCATTATGAAGCACCGTTTATGTTTCGTCCTGTGATCCAAAGTTGGAAGCCCTTAGACTCGCTCAACCACACAGAAGCTTTCAATAGAGATTCAGAAAACATCCCAGTAGGAGATTTTGTCTTTTCTTAGACTTGGCTTGTATGTGGCATGCATGCATTCTGGTCACAAGTGTGTGTGCACACTGCATCCTGTCTGATTGTGTACCTGTTTCGATATCCAGAAAGCAGTTAACTCTTTCACTACCAAAAAGCAGACGACAAAATGTACGTCTGCAAAAATTAAAAAAATGCCTTGTCCAAGACTTTTTATATTGAGAATTCAGAGACTAGAGGGCAAACAGTGTAGATCTAGATGAGGCGGCTCATTATGAGCCGCCTCATCAGGATCTACGCTGTTTGCAAATTTTGCTAATTGCGTCACTGGGGCTTAAAGAGTTAAGGCATTGACTTGGATTTGTTATATTGTAACAGTCTTCCCTTTGCTACAATATATGTTGTTAATTTTATATGTTAATAGATGTCATGATTTAGGTTCTAAATGTTAATGGTTCTATGTTAGTGATACAAAAGTGTGGTGATTAACGACTGCACCTCTTGTCAGGCATACTATCATTAAATACAAATTTAATAAAAATTCAGCTTTTAATTGCAAGAAATAGTTTAAAATTCATGTTGCATTACTGTACTGTTCATTAAATATTGGGGCTCCCTAACCAGTTTATTGTCCTGAAATGTGTTTAAGTTGGTTCAAAATATAACTGGTGGAGGGGCAGACAGTGTAGATCAAGATTAGACTGCTCTAGGAGCAGTCTGATCTGGGTCTGCACTGTTTGCTTAGGGTTCTCGGGTCTTAATATGTACAGTTATTATGGTAAAGGTAAAAAACTTAGTCATTAATCTTAATGTCAGAACCATCCATTAAAATCTGGCCCTTTCATGGCTCCTTTTTAAACCAGAATTTTGTGAGCATAATTATATATAAATCCGCATTAAGTTTTGGACAGTCTGAGGGGGCATACCCAGATGTATCCATTTCTGAGAAACCGTCTCGGATCATGGTCTACTCCTGTGAGAGCAGAACAATTTCTCTGCAGAGGCAATCAGTATGAGTGGCTTTCGACTAAGGCAGTGGTGAGTGAGTGAGTGAGTGAGTGAACTCGGGCTTAACTTCCCACCAACAACTAGGTCATACAGAGATAGGACCTCGATTTAAAGTCTCGTCCAAAAGACCAGAAGCGGGGAATCGAACCTGTGATCCCTGGATTGGTAGTCTTGCGTGTTATCTACTTCACTGTGACCACTCTTGACCAAGGCCAATGTACAGCAGTATCAGCTTCAACCATTGTCATTAACAAGCATAATTATCATAGACCATTATTGCTCAGTCGACAAATGCAATCCTCTGTCAACACCCAAGTTTGCTCAGTCACCGTCACAGTGGACAGCATAGGTTAGCAAGATGGGATTGCTCCTGTAATTTTGGAGTACCTCATTAAAACTGTTGTCTCAGCCAAGCAAGCCAAATGAATTCTCGCTAAGACTGCCGTAAGGTAACCCATAAAGCACCAAACATTAAAATAGTTGAATTTGCAAACAACATAGGTCGAGATGAGATGGCTCATGATGAGCCACCTCATCAGGATCTACACTGTTTGCCATCTAGTGTTTTAATTCTCAATATGATATAGCTTGGACAGAACACTTTCTGAAATTTTGCCAACATATAAATTTTATCTACATTTTTGGCACTTTAAGGGTTAAAAGGAGAAGTGGGGCGGGATGGGACGGGATAGTGGCGGGGAGGGATAGTGGCGGGGAGGGGGCATGAAGAAAACAAAATAATCTCCCAAAATTTGCTGTTTAGACTGGAGCTCTGCCCTACAAGGGGATCTCCTTGTGAGACACCAGGCATGCATGGTTCAGTGACTAAGCGTTGTAAACCTAAAATATAATTAAACTAGATGAAGGTATTTGACATACATAAAAATATAAAAAATGCTTACTTGTTGTTATAAATTTTGGTCGCCTATTAAAGTGTCATGTTTATGTTGTATACCATATTTCTTGGGTTATAAAACAGGGTTTTTCCCTTCCAAAACAGTCCCATATATCTAGATCTGTCTTATTAGGAGAAACAGTGTGATCAGAGCCTACACTGTTTGCCATTCCATCTGCGTCATTTGCATCTTTTGGATACATTACGGTACTGCATTGTTAAAACAAATTGTTCCAATTTTAGGAAATTACAGTTATTATTGTAGGTGTCCCAAGTTTTAGAATGTTAACCCACTCCATTCAGGATACCCCTTTAGGGGTATATGGGCAAATAGTTTGGATCCAGATCAGGCCCCACAAACGTGGGTCCTGATCTGAGATCCAAACTGTTTGCTGCCTAGACATCATTTCTACAAGAGTAAGTTAGACAAATATTGTCAAAATATTCTTGATTTTTGATGCAGACAACAATTTCAGCAGACGACAAAAAATACCCAGAATGCAATGGGTAAAGGTAACTACATGTATATAAAATGATATTCTTTGTCTGTTTCAGGAGAGGTCCACAGCAAACATCGACGCACTGTTCCAAGTCACCACGCCATCAGTCGTGCTCCGAGCACCCAGATCAGCCGTGTGGATGAGGAGCCCAGCTCCAGTAAGACCAGAGATGCCCAAGTTGAGACAGTAGACCGAGGGGTGGGACCCACTCCCGTACCTCAGATACCACCTCATGTGGACCCTCGACTAAACCCCTACAACTACCCTCTTCATCCAGGTTTCCTTGACCCCAGAAATGGGCTAGATCAGCCAAGCCCGTATGGTACGTATTTCTACCACCTTTGACAATTGTCACATTTGCCATATTATGTGCACATGCTACATTTTTTGTTGCACCTGCTCCTGCATTTTAGACATAGTATTGATAGGCACTGTACATCTGCCACATCAAAACTTGGCGATTTTCTGGAGACTGGTACATTCACACAATTTTCCAGATTTATGACATATGCCTTGCACTATATTTAGATATAAATTGTGTTTTGATCTTGACCACCAACATAAAGTTGCAGCCAAAATCAAACCTTACTTACCACTTGAAGTTTGAGGCAGGTGTGACATAGTCATTTGCTGAATTCTTGTACCATCCAGCAGCATATCACTATATAGAAGAAACTGTGCCAACACAGTCTGAAAAGAGCATACATTCTGCCCCAATATTTTAATAAGTCAGTTCATTATATTTGACCATCTCTGTTTTGAGAGACAAAAACTACAGCATTTGTCATCATGGTATTTGTATAGTGTACCAAAACAGTAATGTTCTTATGGAAGATCATTAGATGTATCTAAAATGAAAGCATAAATTTATTGACCGATAGATATCGACTGTGTCTAGCTGCTTGCCGGACATAGGTTTTTCTTCTTTGGCAGTGGTAGCATTGCAGTTGACTGTTTGCGACCATGGACAGATATAGGCATGACACAGCATTCTGAGGGATTCTGTTTCTGAATAGAATAGAACAGCACATGCCTTAGTCTTACATTTTCCACATTTTCTGAAGTAGTAACTAAACAATGAGCTTACCCTTGCTCACAGATACACAGATAACTACCCTCCATAATTGGGCTCCTGAACCAGTAATTGTAATAATCCAAGTAGAACAAGTAGATTTTAATGACAAACAGTGTAGACCCTGATCAGACTGCTCCTCTTGGAGCAGTCTGATCTGGTCAGCACTGTTTACTCAGCAATTGTAGGGTCTTCACGATAATATGACATAATTTTTTTCAGGTCTGTCCTCTCTGCCATACTACCATGTGCCATACCCGTTCAACACGCCCCTGCCCCTAAGCTCCCATACACTGGAAGGGCGGTACAACTGGCCTCCTACGCCAACATTTCATCATCCCATGCCAGGGTATGTATATTGCACAAGCAACTTACGGTCACAAACTCTCAGCTATGATGTCTTAGCAAAACAAGTTACATGACATCATTATGCCAGTAATCTTAAACCAAGAAAAGGCATTTTTCGAGTGTTTGCAGTAAAGTCAGAAACTAAAAGCATATATGCAGGCTATCAGTATGGGAAAAAAAATCCTAATACACGTGCAAGCATTTAAGAGATTATTATCAGATTGTAGGTTACTTACAAGAATGTAAATCACTTTAATTTTAAATATTCTTTATTTCACGGTATTTTAATTCTAGAGCTACAGTAACTGACAAGCTTGAAGTCACATGACCATGTATGGCTGTGTCCATTGTATCATCAATGGTCAAAATATTGGTGAGATTTAATTGTAGGCCAATGAAATTTACGAGCAAGTAGATGTGTGAATATCAGAGAAAATAAAACTCCAGTGAATATTAAGCAGTTTACAGTAGAGATCTAATGGCTGGATAATAAACAACCTGGGTTTAATTTTGCATGGATCATGTGTCCATACATTTAAAGCAAGCTTTAAAATGAGCTTTAACTTTGTATTGCATAGGTTACCTGTGAGTCCCTCTCACTCAGATGTCTCATCATTATATGGGTTCCGGAGCCCAATGGCCCCAGGAGAGCCAGTCACTGCCCTAGCATCTAGAATTCACTGGGAACAACTACGACAAAACTACTTCCAGAGCCCAACAGGTCGCAGATACAGTCCAGCAACTGTACCAGGTAAAAGTTTTAGATCAAACTACAGTCAACTCCCGATATCTCGAAGACTGATATCTTAAAGTATCTTCTTATATCAAAGAATGTATTTCCTTTTGTTATTTACATTTCAATTCTTGTTATCTCAAACTACTGATATCTCAAGTAAATTTTCTGGTACCAGAAAATTTACTTTAAGGTATCAGTAGTTTGGGATGAAGTTAGACTTCGAGATATGGAGAGTTAACTGTACTATAAACCAATTTCTCTTGGTGAGCAATAGTGTTTCCTGGTGGATGAAAATCCCTTAAAACATGAAAGTTTCTCAGTGCAAACAAGTAAACCTTATTTCACAGTGAACAGTTGGTTACAGTGTCCAAAATGACTAATAGCCCCAAAATACCTTCCTGTGCTTGCTGTTGCTGATCTCTGTCAGCCTCTGGAGGTGTATGGGCATATCTCCAGTGTTTTTCAGCATTTTACAAAGGGGAACAACTTCTATGACTTCCTGTTGGCTTTCCTGGACTAGGAAACCCTTCCACAAGGGGCTTACTCTTAAAGAAAAGAATTAACTCCTAGAGGAGCAAATTCTTACCTTTTAGGATTGACCCCAATTGTGAAGGGAGGCAAAAATGAAAATGACAGAGTTGCTTCCCTTTGAAGTTTACCTTAATACATTAAATACATTGTTAAATAATGTCATAGCATCTACCAGTTTCAACCATTTTGCTAAAAAAAGAAAAAAAAAGAATAAAAAAGTTTCAGTCAATATGACACATACAAAGTGCAATTGATGATTTCAGGGCTTAGGGGCCGGGCCAGGTAGCGCAATCGGTAGGGCACCTGACTCGTAAGTCAGAGGTCCTGGGTTCAAATCCCGGTCTGGCCACATACTTTCGTTTCTCCTTCTGCTGATTCAAGAAGGGCAGTTGTCAGTTACTGGGGAAAGTATGTGCACTTAGTACTGGTTAACCGCTTAGGAGGTCTAAGCCTGCCCAGGAATAGTGTGGTTAGGTTAACTGACCATCCCGACATGACCTTAGTTGTTTACCGTGGACGTTAAGCATCAAATCAACCAACCAAACCAAATCAGGGCTTAGGCTTCTGTAGACTTGCAAATTAGGGTAGAGTCTGGTAACTTCGGACAGCAGGTAAATTCGGACATACCACTGCAAACAGTGAACATCGGGATGAGACGGCTTATAATGAGCCATCTCATCAGGATTTTCACTGTTTGCCCAGATAAGTTTGTTTTAATTCCAAACGACTAAACATATATAAAGGAAACAATGTCACTGTCCCGCTGTCCTACTTTACCCGTCTTTACCTGTCTAACTTTACCCTATGTGCTCAGCTGCATTGTTACAGCCTCCATTTTATCCTCTAGGCAGAATCGTTCAGTATGATGTAGGGTCAAGTCAGGTAAATTCAGACAGCAGGTAAATTTGGACAGTGACATTGTTTCCTTTATATGTCAGTTGTTTGGAAAAAAAACAAATTGACTGGGCAAACAATGAAAATCCAGATGAGACGGCTCATTATGAGCCATCTCATCTTGATTGTCACTGTTTGCAATGGTATGTCCAAATTTAACCGCTGTCCGAAGTTACCCGACGACCCTATTTGCATGCTTCTGATTTTTGTTTCTTCACTTGTAGGTTTATCTCCAGGTGCTCAGGGAGCGTTCTACCCCGGAGACTACGCAGGGAGCCTAGGTCCATATGGGGGTCGGAGCATGTTTGGTGATATACCTCCCACACCAGGAAGTGGAAGTGTAACACTACCAGGCTCCGTAGAAAGTAAGTCGCCATAAAAGTTCTAAAAAATGGGACACCCAAAAAATTGCCAAAATTGTCTTTAAACTGGAACAGATTGGTTTTCTAATGCATTAATGCATCCAAAAGATGCAGATGAAATGGAAAACATAGAGGATATTTGACTTTTTCAGTGTAAGATCGATTTTTATTTCACCGAATGAACACCAAAAGCAGTATTTTCACGAGTGGCGAAGCCACGAGTGAAAATACCACTTTTGGTGTTCATGAGTGAAATAAAAATTCATCTTACACTGAAAAAGTCAAATTTTCTATTTCTTTTATGCTTGAAAATCGCAATTATTCTGTTTATTCAAGAGCGTCAGCCATCACGACTAAAACGCAACTTTTTTCCTACCCGTTTTGCGTCAAATTTGATGCTTCCAGCGTGTTTATTGGGTATGATATTGGTTGTAAACAGAGTTTGCAACTAAAAAATAGCTTCAAATATCATTTTGATAAACAGATCTCAAAAAATTTACCAAGAAAGAATTCCTACAGGAGACTTAGGCGGCCTGACGTCGCGTGCAGTAACAATGTTACGTTGGCGCTTTAAGTGACGTCATTAACGTCGTAATGACGTGCAAACATGCGTGACGTAATTTGTGTCAAGCCAGATAAGATTTAGCCAATTAATCAACAAAAACATTGAGGCTATTTCACAAAAATCCTATTTCTGAAACAGTGAAATCGAAAGTGATAATTTCACTGTTTGAAACAGTGAGATTATCAGTTTCGATTTCACCGAGAAATCTCTATAATTCATTGAAAAGTATAAAAGAAAGGTTAATCCATCCATCTGTCAAACCCATTCACCCATCCATCCATCCGTCCTATTGTCTGTTTCAATGTCATAGATGGGTTTAGCTTCTACAGTCACTCAGACTCTACTGAAGCAAATTTTAGCAACCTTCACAGAAAGGTAGCACATGGAAAAGTGTATTTATGTGCAAAGTTTAACATCCCAAGCCCATGGTCATCACAATCAGGAGTCAAAGGTCTTCAGTCTTTTACACATAGGAAGTCCCCTTGTGTGAAATTTGTTATAAATCATTTGTGAATGTTGAGGCATGCAAATTTTGTGCTTTGAGACGTCAAATGTTAACATTTACTTCTGTCGATATCCACCTCAAATTGTCCTTTAGAAAACATTGCAATATTTTGTATAATGTTAGAATCAAAATGTTTTCTTTACCCATGAATTATTGCTGATTAAGACATGTTGTCAGCAGTTGTGAATATTAAATCACTCTGGCTTCGCTGTTGTGAATGAATATGTACCGACTTGCCTCCAACATCCTGTATTAATAAATGATAGTTCACGAGTAAGGAAAAACTATTTCAATTCAAAGATTCCAGAACTAAAGCAGCAAGAGTATGCTGAAATTCTACAAAAACAGGGAAATAGTAATTCTAAAACTCAAGGGCATCAACTTTGGTGTTATCGTGGCTACTGACATACCGTATTTCTGCTTTTTGTAGGTTCTAGATTAACTAGTCCAAGGCCCAGTATTGTTAGCAAGAGTCGTAAACGTGCACTGTCTCGCTCACCAATCTCAGACTATCTTGACATCCAGAGTCTCACGAGGAGTTCGGAGGGATCGTTACAGTTGACGCCATTACTAGCGGGTCATACTCCTTCTAGAAGTTCCAGTGCTGCCAGTGGCTCGTACGGCCATCTATCTGCTGGTAAGATTGTTTGGGGATTTTTGTAAAATTGTGTATTCTTTTATAGATAGCTATATGTCATATGCAGGATGTGGAATTTGGTAGTGTCATCTCCTTCCTGTTAATTGCCTTTTTACGCGCCATAAAAATTCTAAAAATTGGGTCAGCTAAAATATTTACCATAAATGTCCTGAAAATAATTTGATTTTATTAGCTCTCCTGAACAAAGTTCAGGAAGAGCTATTGTACTACCCCCGGCGTAGGCGTTGGCGGCAGCGGCATTAGCAAAATGTTAAAGTTTTACGTTAAAGTTTTTTAGGTGATGGGCAAGATGTTGTTAGGCGAGCTATCTTGTCCCGCTGCCAGGATTTGTTTTTAGCTCACCAGAGCCGAAGGCTCCGGGGGAGCTTATAGGATAGGCAGTGTCCGTCGTCGTCGTCCGTCGTCGTATGTCGTCTGTCCGTCAACACTTTTAAACAACATCTCCTCTGAAGCCACTGGGCCGATTGGGCCCAAATTTCATCTGTAGCATCCTTGGGCTGGGGGATTGAAAGTTTGTGTTTTTTATGAAAATCTGCCCTTCAGTTTGGTTGCTATGGCAACTTAGAGTTCCCATAGACTTATAATGGGGAAAATTGAAAAATGACATTTTCTGCCAGGCCATTGTAGATATGTTGACAAAACTTTTATGGAAATGTTCCTTATGAAGTCTTCTATCAGCTGTATGTTTTTGGCCCAGTGCCCCTTTTATTGGTTGCCATGGAAACCAGAATGAAAAAAAAAATGGAAAAAATACTTAAAAATTATCTCCTCTGTAACCACTGTGCCGACAAGGCCCAGATTTCATCTGTAGTATCCTTAGGCTGGGGTATTGAAAGTTTGTGTTTTTTATGAAAATCTGTCCTTTAGTTTGGTTGCTATGGCAACTTAGAGTTCCCATAGACTTATAATGGGGAAAATTGAATAATGGCATTTACTGCCTAGCCATTGCAGATATGTTGACATAACTTTTATAGAAATGTTCCTTTAAGAAGTCTTCTATTAGCTTTATTGTTTTTGAACCCACTGCTCCATTTACTGGTTGTCATGAAAACCAAAATGCAAAAATAATGGAAAAAAACAACTTACAAAATTATCTCCTCAGATGTCACTGGGCCAGTAAGGCCCAGATTTCATCTTTAGTATCCTTAGGCTGGGGGGGGGGGGGGGGGGGGGGGGAGGGGGTTGAAAGTTTGTGTTTTTGATGAAAATCGGCTCTTTCGTTTGGTTGCTATGGCAACTTAGAGTTGCATTGACTTATAATGGGGAAAATTGAAAAATGGCATTTACTGCAATCAAAATATGGAAAATAGTTATATATTTTGTTATCAACTCAACAGACTTTCAGACTGAGACTTTGTAGTTGAATATTTTGTATTAGGCTGTACAAATGTGACAGTAATTTTGATAGCAATTTTGAGCTAGAGATCTGGTGAGCTTTGTGGCCCATGGGCCTCTTGTTTATGCTGTAATGCATCTAAAAGATGTAGATGGGATGGCAAAGTGTGTAGACCCAGATCAGGTGGCTCCTCAAGGAGCTGTCAGATCTGGATCTGCAATGTTTGCTCAGACCTATCTGTCCCAATGCTTAGAATTTCTATTGTACAAAGTGTAAATATATTAGGAGTCTGTTTATGAAGACTTAATTTTAACAAAATGTTGAGGTGTTGGTTAATCTACTGAAGTTTTTCCCACAAGAAGACTTGTTTACAAACTTTTCAAAAATTTTTCAGATTGATTGAGTTTAATGACATATGAAGGAAAATCAGCTGAAAATGATAACAAATTGTGATCTTGAGGGCCAGATTGATGTTATTAAATCAAAAGTTAAGGAGCAAAATGACATTACATAAATCAAAATCTAGCCCAGATAAAAATGTGGTACAATAAAAAGTGTGTACATGCCTGCTAGAGACTTTTTAATAGTCACTGTGACTGTAACTTGAATAGACTCAAAATATTTAAAAAGTCCAGAGAATGTCTTCTTTTTGGTCTGCGCATGTACAGAATCCGTAGATAACAGGATGATCATGTCTTTACTGTTTACCAATTGTCTTTTTAAAACATCCCCTTTCAAGACATCCAGTACTAACCCTTAAATAGGATGGGTAAACCCCCATGTTGTTTTGCTATTTTTGCATAAGGTTCAAACATTTCTGGCTTCCTGTTTGCTTTACTCTAAGAGTTGATCCCTTTGAAACAGGAAGCAAAAAAGGAAAATGTTGGAATTACTCCCTTTGAACATGTCCCATTCGCCTTAAGGATGGAAGATTCCATGACAGGCAAAGTTGACATAATATGACTTTAAAAAAATGGCGTAATTAAGCAAATTAGCAGAACACCTAGATAAGTTATAGTCATTGACCTGAATTTGAACATGCTAATTATTATTAATACAGCAGTTTGTCAGAATGTTGTTGATGGAATGGCAGACAGTGTAGACCCTGATCAGACTGCTCATTTGAGCAGTCTGTTCTTGGTCTACACTGCTTGCTCTGGTCTTCAAATTCCGTTTGCAATGTGTAGAGTCTTTCTCCTATGGTTTTATATGAAGGCCTATATTTTGCTTCTAAGTGGTATAAGCTATCTTTTCTCCAGCATGGTAGTTTCTAGATAATTAGATTCTATTACTCCCACTGTGAAAGCTCGTGTGCACCTGCGTTCCTGCTTGCAGCAGATTGAAAATGAGGAATATCATAGTAAAAAATAAGATTATGTGGTCTGATCAGCTTACTATAACATGCATTTCTTAGATTTAAAATATTTTTAGAATTAATGTATTTTTAGTGGCTAAACATCCATATTTCACATTGGAAAAGAGAATACACTGCAGTCTTTTACACACAGCCTATGAAAATAGCCTGTGATAAATGTTCTTAACCTTTAAATGCCAAATTAAGTAGACGCTACAAAATTAAAAAAAAAAAAAATGTTTTTTTGCCTAAAAGCTACATCATAAGGAGAATTCAAAGACTAAAAGGCAAACAGTGTAGATCCAGATGAGATGGCTCATTATGAGCCACCTCATTTACATCTACACTGTTTGCAAATTCAAGTATTTTCAATTTTGGTGTTTTAAAAGTTAAATGTTTCTTAGCGTTTGTAGAATGAAATAGCCTTTTTGTGCTGATGTTCTATAAAAGCCCTATCAGTGACTCTATTGTGGTTTGTTGACATGTATGGTTGGATAATCCATATTAAGCTTTAGTGGGTGGATTATCAATTGTGCAGGCAGACAAACTATAGTATAACTATTCTCTACCACTCTCATCTGAGGCTGAAGCTTGCATTTCTGGGAATTGATAGTTCCGAGCAACACCCAGAATGTTACTCAAAAGTAACTGGCCAATGCAACAACAACAGAGCATGTGACATAGTCCCACAAACAAAATGGCATGTGTTGAATGTCCCAAATAAGTCTGTGCTTTTACCTTGCAGTTAAATAGCAGTATGACTGCATAGTATACATTATATATGGACTGAAAACAAAAAAATGACAGTTTGAAAGAAGAACTTAAGAAGTCATATGATTGAGACATTTAGAGATTTTTACACTTTCGTTTTTGGTAAAAATATTCCTAAAATATCACTAATGAAAACAAAAGCCTTGCAATCTCAGCAGAAGACTATCTGAAAATCGTTATTACGTGAAATTGCAATTAAGAAGATCATGCATCTCCGAGTGTTTCTGATATTATCAGCCATTGTATTGATTGAATCTTTGGCTGCAGTGGGAATGTAATCTCCAGCCATATTGGGGCACTTCAACCTGTTGCCATTAAAATTTCAACAGTTTGTAGCAATGGAATGTTACAGTCAGCCTTAACACTTAGAGCACCAGAAATGAAAATAATTGAATTTGCAAACAGGATAGAACAGATGAGATGGCTCATAATGAGCTGCCTCATCTGGACCTACCCTATTTACCCTATTGAGTATTTATCTGTTCTTTGAATTCTCATATATAACAAAGCTTGGACAACACATTTTGTTTTAAATTTTTGGGGGTAAATTTTGTTTTTGCTTATTTGGCGCTTTAAGAGTTATTTTGGACATGTTAGCATGTCAGCTCTACTTCATAAGATTACAGCAGTTTGAGTTACCTATCTGATGATGTGGTCGAGTGGCCAATATTGAAGACCCTGATCAGACTGTGCCTTCAAGTGAATTGTTACACTTTCTGGGGACGCAATCTGGAAGAAATCGGGAAGTCATAAAATTGTCTCCTTTTGTAAAAATGGCAGAAAATATGAAGGTGTACCCAAAATTTTACTTTAGAGCAGTCTCATCTACCCAGTAGGTTTATAAAAATATGAGACTAGTCTGTGTCTACAATATGGTGATTGGGGTGATGTGCAGTATTGTAGTCATACTAAGCATCAGCTCTAAATGGTTGACAAAAAGAAAAATTAATAATAAAAAAAAAACAACAGCAGATAACAATGCATCACTACAAATTTAGAAAAGAAAGATAATGAAAGACACCCACAAAAAAAAGAGAAAAAAAAAAAGAGCATTGCCTTACTATAGTAACCATAAATATTAAAACACCCCATCTATTTCTGTTAAGGACTGTGCTTTAAAGCTTGACAGATTCTTTTGATTTAATTGTCCTACAGAATAATTTTACAAAACTTTCGTTGGCATAAAGTGCAGGCAGACCTGAATTGGCACAGTGTTATGCTGATGAACACTATTTGCTTTTGCATTGCTGCCCAATAGGAAAGGGTAATTGAAGTGGGCTATTTTCAAAACAGCTGATGTTGTGATATTTCTTTTAAGATATTTTTACAAGGTCTAGTACAAGACCTACAATTTTCCTTTCCCAAGTTTTACTAAGATTGTTTGTATGATCCGCGGTAATTAATGGTAATATGACCCATGTATAATTTTCTACATGAAATCGAACTTTCTTTCAAATGTATTTTGCAATGTCAACATTCTTTCAGAATTTTTCAAGTCCTCATATTTTACAATATTACAAAGCTTTTCTCGAGTCTTAAGATTTTTTAAAAAACACACCTAGACACTTTGTATTCATTGAAAGGCACCGTGTGAAAAGATAGTTTTAATGCTTAACTTCTTATATTGATATAAATTTGATCAATTGACAAATCAAATAATTTTAGTACAATTCCATCTTTATCTGTCTGTATGACGGCAATTTTGTATATCGATTTTCTGTTTTCACTGCGGTGGCATGTCTACCGGGATTGCGTTATTGGAAGGACATCACGTGAGAAGGTATCTCACAATTTTTTTGCCACCGGCATGTAGACAGTATGGTGGATAGATCTTCATATTAATAAAAATTTAGGTCCAAAGTTGCTATTTTTAACTCTTCTTTTTTTTTTTTACATAAACACATATGTCATATGAACTCATTAGAATGGCATCATTTTGGCCATTCTAATGAGTTTGTAGAACATATATGTTATTGTCAATAAACAATATTTTCTGTATTTTCAACCCCAAAGTTCATATTATGGAGGAGCCCTAGTAGTTCAGTGGGCTAAGAGATGCTGCTAAGCTTGAGGCTTGAGTTTGAATCCCACTGGAGAAGGATTTCTTTCCAGCAGTAAACAGGGTTCCATTAAACGCAGCTTTCATTATTACACTTCCATTGGCTCAGTATAACTGAAATATCATCGAAAGGGCCAGAAAAACACAAGTCATCCACTCATCATCATCACATTATGTAGAATCCTTGGTGTACATGTCAGCATGGTTCTTCTTGTTTGTTAAAAGTATGTTGCTAGGAGTTTGCCCAGAAAAGTTTATCATTTTGAGGTTTCTGTAAATCAACCTTGATTCAACCTTGTGCACAGGGTATAATGGATTCCGCTAATTTTCGCTTCCTGCAGAGACTGTACATCATATTTGGCTTTCCCCGAGACTGTCCTCGATCTCTTGCTTCTGTACACGATAAATGGCTTCCTGCAGAGACTGAGCATGATTCTGCTTCCGGCCGAGGCTGTCGGCAGGAAGCAGAGTCACGCGGACCGTCTCGGCAGGAAGACATTTTTCGAGGACAGTAGTCCCTGCAGGAAGCAAGAGTTTGCGGACAGTCTCGGCGGAAGCCAAATATGACAGACAGTCTCTGCAGGAAGTGAAAATTGGCGGACTGGTTTATACCCTGTGTTGTGTGCCCAATGGGTTCATGCCAGTGTAAATGTGCACACTGAGGTGTAGACAAGTTATACATTCAGTGGATATAGTATGAAAATTTACCCTTTAAAGCACAAAAAAAAAAAGTAGGTGACAAAATAAAGGTCTGCAAAAAATTTTATCCAAGCTTCTTCAAAAACTTGAGATGCCTCATCTGGATATGCGCGGTTTTCAAATTCTATTTTCATTTGTTAACATACATGTCATTAGCTTCCCATTGCTGTGAGTCTAGCTATAGTCACACCAGGTTAACTATGTTTTCAAAGATGTTAGGAAACCAAAAAGAGCTGTTATGAAACGAAAAAGAGTCATAGCTACCAAACGACCTGGTTATCAGGGAGTTTGGTAACTATGACTCTTTTTCATTTTGTAACAGCTTTTTTTCGTTTCATAGCAGCCCTTGTATACACATAGTTAACCAGAGGTGATTATGGCTGTGACTACTTGGGGGTAGGGATTGGTGATACTATTGAGTACTGCCGCTTCTTCCACTATGATTACTAGCCTAATATTGATGAAAAAAAGTGGAAGGGATTAAAATCATAATAACGGCAATTTTCAATATCTGTCATAAGGTCCCTTATAATTTGCCACTGCTCCACTTGTGCGAGATGAAAGCGTTGTAATTACCATTTTTCAAGTCATTATTCGTTTAACATTCAAATAAGTCAAAACTTGTCAAACTTCGAATAATTTAGTTTCAATCATTGACTGTGGCGTAAAAGTTTTCATGGAGCAATTCACTGACAAACCATTAAGAGCAATAGAAATAAACAAGCATAGGGTATGGTACCATAATTAGTGTAAAACTGTCTTCTAAAAGGGTTACTTGAATTCTGAGATTTGACAGAGAGTTGTGTGGAACCTTCATGAATTATAGATTGGGTATTGAGCAAATTTATTGGAACCCTTAACTAGTCCTAGGCCCAGTAGTTCAATACTAACAAAGTCGTTGGTAAACAAGACGCTAAAATTTGAAATGTTAATATCTCAAATATTTTTTGCTGAAAAAATGTGAGAAGCTTTTGCAGTGCAAAAGCTTCCCACATTTTTTCAACAAAAATATCAATGCATTTGGTTATAAAGCTGTAAAAATCTTATCCAGTTGACCTCTTAATGAGCTTGTTAGGCTAACAATGTTTTGATCAGCTAGGCCCTGATATTTTAGCGGTCATGCAATTTGTTAAAGGTATACTCCCTCGTATTTCATTACGAAATAATCACAAAATTATGAAGCTGGCTAGTTGTATGCAACATAATTAAGATGTGTTAAAAAATCTTCAGCTAAAACATCTTTGTTACGGAAGAATTATCAATGCGTACCGTTCTTGAATATTCACAAATATTTTGTCGTCATAAATTGATTGACTCCCACAGGCGTTTCTGCAAGCATGTTTTGAATTTTATGATTGGTGAAGTAAATAACTTAACAATAGCATTAACCTCTAATCTGTTCACGTGAGTTGTTTTCAGCCAATAACTGTCTAAAGTTGAGTAAAGAAAGGGCTTAAAATTATTCATGATATAACTTTAACCTGATTAACTATGATTGCTGGGCGTATCAAGTCTTCAGTTTTGGCGGGAATGGTGACCCGCTATTGCCGCTCTTTTTGTGTATTTCCTTAAATTCTCCGATTTTCAGTGACCATCACAAATCATAAGTTTGGCAGATAAATGTACTTTTAATAGCAATCATTATCATGCCCAGAATATAATATTTTGTGAGAAATTTAAAATTTAATAGAAATATACCTTGATTCAAATGAAATGTCAGGGCGGTAACAAATCTGCGCTGCCAATTACTGTCAAAATCGATCAGTCCACTAGAAGATTCGGTAGAATAAATTTTGCACGCTTGTTTCTAGTTCACTAAGCATAAAGCAGTGTTAGAAGAACGTCCTAACATTACATTTACTGTCCTGTATGAAGGACTATCAATGTTGATAAAAATGAAAGAAAGAAAATACATTTTATAAAGATGAAAATGAAATTCTGTGCGCAATGGACCGCCTTTACGGTGTGGCGAATTCCGCCGCCGGTGGGCTTCGAACTCGAGAGGCCAGATCTTAGCAGACAGCGCTTCCGAGGCCCATAACGTATATATTTATATTTTTATAACATCCTCCATGTAAGCAAGTGTCAACATAGTACTCCAGTACGCTTATATTCGCGAATACCTCTTGTCTCGCAGAATGAAACGTTTCGCGAATATTGAAACATAGCTTAAAGTGCCTTGGCATTGGATTTTTTTCCTACGACTGCAATCATACTTGCGACACGCCAGAATAATGCTATATATACAATGTGCAGATTATCGGTGTAAAAGAGAAGTTTCAGATCAGCCTGCGAATCCTCCTTGTATAAATTATCAGCGTCTTTCCAGTTTTGTATGTAATTGATTCAGACATGACACATAGGCTTTTCTCTCACTTGAAAACAGATGTATCTGTCTGACATTTTAAGACAAACACAAGCCTTTTCAATCTGTACGTTTAAAAAGAACATCTTTGGATCATGGACGATATTTGGATCATGAGGAATCTACAACTTGAAGTGAATTCGGTCACTGAACAGGCTGTCAACTTTGCTAGCCAAGGGTTCTGAGTCCAATTTGTTCTTTACGTTGGGAACAAAGTGGACTTAGTACCCTTGGCTTGCGAAGATGACAGGCCGTATGATCATACATGTTGATCAGGAGTTGGGCTGTACATATACCAAAATAGCATGTGCGAACGGCAAAGAATCAGATAAGCCTGTGCTTTCATTTCATCTCTATGTATATGGCAAACCATAACGTTATGCTCTCCATTTCCTTACTGAAAAAAGACACTTATGGAAAGTGTGAACAAACAAGACTCAGGTCAGTCTGTGCATCCTCGCAGTTCGTCTAGTAAATTTAAATAGTAAATCATTGGTGTCGCATGAAAAAATACCTTATTGGATGTGCAAAAAGGAAAATCAGATCATCAGTGGTGGGTTAAGCGCCTTCCTGATGATCTAGCGGTCCGGAGCTTGATTTCCGGAGGCTGAAATCTTTCCAATCTTTAACAGGGTTCCATTGCACTGAGCCTTTCATTATCACCCCCCAATCGTCCTGATATGACTGAAATACTGTTGAAAAGGACGTAAGACTGCAAGTCATCCATCCATCCATCTCTGTTTGATCGGCGTTGTACAAGGACAGGTAATATGGCTAGCCACGTGCGCCTATTGTTGGCTATACCGCATGTCCAGTTGTTGCATAACATTACATTGTATTTGTAAGTTTTGTTATAGTTGAATAATTTTTGTTACCGGTGAGTGAGCAGCATGTATGTCCTGTGCTCCTTTTTGTACAATAGAAAGGTCTAGGGGAAGGTAAAAAGATAACTCCGCCCTGACAATTCTTTTGGATCAGGGTATATAGTGGGTGTAAATCTTTAAGAAAAATGCTAGGAAACTGGCAGCTCATTCGGAGGCTGATTTTCCATGTGCATTTCTTTGCCGATACCATAATGACCCGAAATATTTGGACAGACAGGTATGAGCAAACATTGTAGAACCAGATCAAACTGCTTCTTCAGGAGCAATTTGATCTGGGTCTACAATGTTTGCCATTCACTAAGCATCATTTGAATGCATTAACTTTTGTAAAATCTAAGAATTTAGGAACAATAATTGTCCAACTTTTGGGTGTCCGAAATTTTAGGGTCATTACAGTACTTTGGATTTTTATTGATACCGTAAAAATTCTTAATATTGAAATAGATCAGTTTGAGCAAACAGTGCAGACCCAGTCTGATCTGGATCAGTGCCTACACTGTATACTATTCCATCTGCATCTTTTAGATGCATAACTGCTTTGAAAAAGCAAACTGTTCCATTTTTAGCTCACCTGGCCCGAAGGGCCATAGTGAGCTATTGTCATACCAATGCATCCGGCGTGCGTCGTGCGTCCGTGCGTCGTCCGTCAACACGTGAAAACAAATATTCAAACATCTTCTTCTGTGAAACTACTGGTCCCATGGTTCTCAAAATTCACATGGAGCATGACCTGACTCCAGGGTCTCAGAATTGTAAAATTGGGTCAGGTTGAAAATCCAAGATGGCCACCATTACTAAAAATAGCAAAAACAACAAAATAAACTGCTTCTCCAGAACCACTGGGTATATTTGTCTGAATTTTGGCATGGAACATCAGTGAAACCTTGGTATTCAAAATTATAAAAATGAAAAAAATCTGTAGCGGCGTTTTGTCACAGTGACCTACTTTCTGTTTACGAGTGTTATTTTGCTCAAATGCCACTGTTAGAAAATGACTTATTCAAACAACTTCTTCTGTAAAACCACTGAACCCATTGGTCTAAAATTTCACATGGAGCATGACCAGACTGCAGGGTTTCAAAATTATACAATTGGGTCAAGTCAAGAATCTAAGATGGCCGCCGTTACTAAAAATAGCAAAAACAACAAAATCAACTTCTTCTCCAGAACTGTTTGGTATATTTGGTTGAAAGTTTGTATGGAACATGAATGGGACTTTGGGATTAAAAATTGTAAAAATGAAAAAATCTGTAGTGGAATTAGGTCACAGTGACCTACCTAGCGCTTACAAGACCGATTTTGCTCAAATGTCATTATCTCAAGAAAACGCAATCGATTCTGGTCAGATTTGGTCAGAAATGGTCCTTGAATGGAATTATTTCAATTTTGTGCCAGTTGACTATCCAAGATGGCCACCACAGGGGCCGTTACTAAAAATAGCACAAACATAAAAATGACAATTTCTCAGTAACCCTTGAATGGAATTGGACCAATTTTTTGTCAGAATGTTCCTTACATGAAACCGTTTCGATTAATTGCAATTTGGCATTCCAAGATGGCCGCCATCTGCCGTTACTAAAAATAGCACAAACATAAAATGACAATTTCTCAGTAACCCTTGAATGGAATTGGACCAATTTCGTGTCAGAATGTTCCTTGCATTAAGCCATTTCTCTTAATTGCAATTTCGCATTCCAAGATGGCCGCCATCTACCGTTACTAAAAATAGCACAAAACATGAAAATGACAATATTTCAGTAACCGCTGAATGGATTTCGACGAAATTTGTGTCAAAATAATTCTTGCATTGAGATGTTTCAAAAGTATTTAACTATAGATCAGTCATGTTGGCCACTGTTTCTAAAAATAGAAAAATGTGAAAATTAGAAAACCTCAATGGAATTGGACTTATTTTCTATCAGAATGGTCCTTTCATTAAGCTTTTTCGATTTTTTGCATTTTGGCATTCCAAGATGGCCGCCATCTGCCGTTACTAAAAATAGCACAAAACATGAAAATGACAATATCTCTGAAACCACTGAATGGATTTTGATGAAATTTGTGTCAAAATGATTCTAATATTGAGATGTTTCAGAAATAACTAACTGTAGACCAGTCATGTTGGCCACTGTTACTAAAAATAGAAAAACGTGAAAATAAGAAAATCTCAATGGCATTGGACTAATTTTCTATCAGAATGGTCCTTTCATTCAGCTTTTTCGATTTTTTTTCATTTTGGCATTCCAAGATGGCTGTCGTCTGCCGTTACTAAAAATAGCACAAAACATGAAAATGACAATATTTCATTAACTGCTGAATCGATTTAGACGAAATTTGTGGCAAATGATTCTTGATTTGAGTCCTTTAAGAAATTAACAAATATAGACCCGTCAAGTTGGCCTCTGTTACTTAAAATAGCAAAATATGAAAATTAGAAAATTACAATGGAGCTGGACCAATTGTGTGTCAAAATGGTCCTTCCATGAAAGCTTTTTCAGTTTTTTGCATTTTGGCATTCCAAGATGGCTGCCATCTGCCATTACTAAAAATAGCACAAAACATGAAACTGACAACATCTCAGTAACACCTGAATGGATTTTGATGAAATTTGTGGCAAAATGATTCTTGTATTGAGATGTTTCAAACGTAAATATATAAAGACTAGACAAGTTGGCCTCTGTTACTAAAAGTAGCAAAATGTGAAAATGAGAAAATCTCATTGGAATTGGACCAATTTTGTATCAGAATGGTCCCATTGCACAAAAGCCAGGTGAGCGATATCATGCCCATTTGGGCCTCTTGTTAGGATAATAACAGTAATTATTTTAAGTGTCCAAATTATTAGAACTTTTACTATATATGAGAAAATAACATTTTAGTGCTTCAAGACCTTAAGACATAATTTGTTGATTTGATTATTTTTTTGCAGGCTATAATAAACATTAGAATAATTAACACACATTACAGTACAAAAAATATGCCTGCATAGTTGTTCAAGCCGCCCATAGCAAAAGCTCCAGAAAGGCAGAGTTTGGGGAATTAGAAGTAATTTTAGTGGTCATATTTTGTCTCATTAAAACTGCATTCACAACATGTTGTTTCTTTTTAGTATAATGCAAATTTCCACAGTTTTACCAACCAAAAAAATTGAGATATCTGGTAACAAACTGAAAACAAAAGTACCTTTAAATTGAAGAGTCAACATGCCGAAAACATGAGACATGCAAAAAAAAACATGGAAATGCAAATAAAGGAACAGTTTTCAGCAGGCCTTTGTGAAACAAAAGGGAGCTTATGCAATACTCCAATGTCATAGCTAGAGTGTGCATCAGCGTCCTCAGTCTACAGGTAACAAAGCTAACAGGTACCTGGTATGAAGACCGGAGGTACCAGGACTCTTGGCATAGTAGAACAGACATATCATAGCTTTTAAGGTTTCCTGGATGTTGCTTTAAAGGTAGCTGCACTTTTTCCAAGGTGGACCTCGTAATATGACCTTTGCTGCTTCTCTTTGTTATCAGTCTTATGTTTACAAAATATTTGCCAGCAAAAGAGAAAAAAAGATCAGAATGTGTCATGGTACAATTTTAACTCATCAAAAAATGACACAGAGTTTGTCACACAAAAAAAGTTCATATTATTTCATAGTTTATTTTGATATTAATGTCAACATCCTTGATTCTCAAATTCTGACACCACTACACTATGAATGTTGGGACACCATTTATTTTAGTAGCCTAACATTTGAACAAGTTGATTTGACTAAGATCTACAAAACAAATGAACCGCGCCATGACAAAACCATCAAATTGGCATGTTTGCCCCGCTAAGACTCAGCGAAACCTGGACATCCGCCCAGTCTAATCAGAGTCTTCGCTGTCCGCATGGAGGTAGCTTAGATCCTAAGCTACCCTTTAAAGGCACAGTGTCCAGGCTGATCTGTGTATTCGCTGGGCACACATGCCACTTTGTTGGTTTTGTCATGTCGCGGCTCAGATGAGTAAGATTTAGTTTTAGTGGGACCCTTGACTTTATAGTTATCTTTCCAATACAATGTTAAACAATGAGCATTAGATGGATTGTCAAATGAGCTCTACTTGGCAGCATCATAATGACACTCTGATATTTGTTTTTTATTTTTCAGCATCTCTTGGTACTCTAAGCCCAGCCACGCATCCACAGCTGCCGCCCAACCCCTACCTCCGCCCAGGAGGCAACGTTCCTCCGAGCCCGTTCTTCCACCCTGTTATGCCCCCAATGATGGGGAGGGTGCCACCAGGAGGACCGTTGATGTTGCCTACCTCACAACCTCATACCTTGATACAGCCACAGCCACCACCACCTAGGGCGGACTCTCAGGTAGATAATTGTATGAGAAATGGAGGAAAAGTTTCATTTATGTCGTATTTAAGAAATAGCTTTTCCTTACCTGTGAACACATGTTGTTGGAGGGCAGCTCAAAAAAATAAATTCATGATGACCACTGGCCGGAGTGAGTTAATATTCATATCTGCCCGACAACAAGTGTCAATCAGCGATAATTCACAGATAAGGAAAAATTTCAATTCTAACATTATACAGAATGAAAATGAAAGTATATTACAATATTTTCTAAAGGACTATTTTAGAGGGGGACGTCAACAGAAGCAAATGTTTACATTCCAAGTCCTCAAGGCATGAAATAGTCTCGACGTTAACAACCTGAATTATACCTGAATTATCATAAATTATCACAAGCTGCCGCTTCTTATGCGTTCAATGGGGAAAACGTTAACGTCCTGTTAACATAACACATAAAGCACCAAAAATGACAATAGTTGAGTTTGATAACAGGTTAAATCCAGATGAAGCGGTTCATAATGAGCCACCTCATCTGAATCTACACTATAATTGGCCCACTAGTCCATGAATTTGGATTTGCGCAGCTGGAGATAGAGGAGGGCTGGGAGTGGGGTGACAGGGGGAGGTGGGGATGCATCTGATTTTTTTTCAAAATTTAAATTCTTGAGAATTAATACAGCTCACAAATTTTCTCAAAGAAAAAAAAAATAACCCTTTCAAATGTACCCCTGTTTATGATACCCATAAATTCAGACAGATGAATACCCTGTTTTATGAAATTTAACTCGCAATTTGCCATTTTAATTCTTAAGAAACAGTAATTATGGAAGCCAGGCTATTGAATAGCTATGATTTTAACTTCTTTTAAACCATCCGCCACCATCCTGCACTTTGTACAGTCTCGATTTACAATTGAGTCTTTGTTAATATTTCGTCAGGTATGTGCAACATTATGACTCTGAGTCCATATGCTGCCTCTGTTTGATCTTTGATTGATATGGCTAAATCGAGCCTCAACTTGGGATACGCTGCCTTAACAGCTTTACAAAATGAAAATAGCCTCAAACCAGACAGCAAATTCTCTGAAATTTTTATGCTAAATACTTGTAAGTGTTCAAAATTAAATCTGTAAGGGTAAACAGCAAAGATCCTGATCAGACTGCACAAAATGTGCAGTCTGATCTGGGTCTTTTGCTGTTTACTACAATATTAAGGCAGCTTCGACCATATCATGGCTCAAATTTATTATTTATGGTTTGAGAGTTTTCAGCTGCTGCATGCTACTGTTAGATATTTTACTTTCAAATATTTTCGCATTCTTAATAATCATGAGGCAATTTGATGGATGGGTTAGCAGATAGAGAGGAAATTCAGCTTTTACGAGTTTATAAACACTGAATGATTTTAATTCGGCAGAATATTATTTTAATGTATAATACTCCTCACTGCCTTTAGAGAAAGGGGTAGTTGTTGGTGTAGCTCTTGTAATTCTGAAATTATTTCATTAAAAATATACCAGAGCTTTTAATGTCTGTATATTTGGTGGGGGGAGGCGGAGAGGTTTTGTGGTTGGGGAGAGGGTGCAGTATATGTACTAAAATATTCACTTGAGGTTTATATATCACAAACATTGAAATTCAGAGGTAACTTGTACAGTTAGCTGATCCTAGTCTCTGAGAACCCAGTCCTGGCCTCTCAACATTTTGACAAGAACTATACCAGCATTGAGAATTAAATTTGATTTTCTCACCCTTTTGACCTTAATAAAAATCAGCTCTAAAATCTATGGAGGAAACTGAAAATCAGTCCACTGATATATGTGGTTATGAAATAGAGGGAAAAGATCAGGTGTCTAGTTGACAGAGGAGATGGGCATTTGGAAACTTGAGATTTGGCTTATGCAAACAGGGAAAGCCTAGATAGGACTGTGCAAATACACAGTATGATCTTCGCAGTATATTGTAACAAGTACTTGAGGTCCCAATGAAGGTCTGTAGTCAGAAAGTTCGGAGGTGCAAGCTGGTTTTGGCCTTTTTATTTGCAATGGACGTCTTCCATATGTCCCCCTACAAAGGCTGCAAGAACATTCCACTTTATACATAAGCACAGTGTTAACTGCCTCTTGTTGCAATTGAATTTTTTAGATATTAAAATTTTGACATGCCCTTGAGAATTCTATCATTATCTTTATTCCATACTTGCCAGCTAAAAATAGTAGCTGTCAGTGCCAAGAAATAGTTCTTAGATTGATACACCTCCTTGTGAGTTCATTCTAAACTTTCAAGATCTTTTATCTCATGGGAGGCTACTCCTGAAGGAAAGAATTTCCTCTGTAGAGTAGACTGACAAGGGCTTCAAACAGGAGTCAAACTCATTTCTTCTAATAATAAAAGTGACTTCCATATTGAAGGAGAGGCAAAAACTTTTCAACACAATTTGCTAAGCAGTCCTAACCATTTAATCTCTAAAAAGGCAGACAACAAAATTTACGTCTGCAAAATTTCAAAATATGCTTCAGCCAAGTTGTATCATATTGAGCAATCAAAAACTAGGAGACAAACAGTGTAACTCCAGATGAGGTGGCTCATTATGAGCCACCTCATCTGAATTACACTGTTTGAAAAGTCGACTATTTTCATTATGGTGCTTTAAGTTTAAAAGTACTTAGAATGTATTTACTTGGGAGCGAATGGCGGCAAACCTCAAATTGAATGATCTTAGGACTTTATGTCTTTGAGAGGGTATCGAGACACACCTTAATTGCAAACTGTTAGAAATGCAATTTAGAGTAACAGAAGATTTTCCAGAAAAGGATAGATGAAGATAAGTGGTTGCTTTTGTAAACAATTTTCAGTCAAACACCTGAGCCCTGTAAACTTCGTCAAAGTCACTATGATGTATAGAAAAAGCTAGGCGGAAATGAGAGACAAAAAGAAAGTGTACAGTATTTACCCATAATATTTGGACCACAACTCTTAACACAAAATGGAGACTCAAAGGAAAGGTCTGATCAGGGTCTGCATTGTTTTACAATGGTGTCATAAACAGTCGGTTTGTTGGACAGACAACATGGTCCGAATTAGTTTTAAAAATAAGCTATACGACAAAGCCAGCAAAGTGGCATGTGCCCTCAGCTAAGCCTCAGATCAGTCTGAGCATGTACCCAGTCTGATTAGAGTCTTTGCTGTCTACATGGAGGTAGCTTAGACCCTTAGCAAGCCTTTGAGCACACAGTGAAGACTCCGATCAGACTGGGTGGATGTCAGGCTGATCTAAGTCTTTGCGTGATGCACATGCCACTTTGTTGGTTTTGTCGTGTCGCGGCTCAAATGATAAGCACACATTCCATAATTTCTGTGCTGCAGTCTCTGAGATCAGAGGAGATTTTAAATGAGAATGAATAAAAGGGAGACTGTCACAAAAATTTCTTCGAAGCTAATATAAACAGGTTTAAATATTATGCAGTTCACATTTAATTCTTAAGTATTTAGGAGTGGTGGTAGTCTAGTGGTTAATGCACTCTAAGACCACCAATCCACAACGTGCAGGTTTGATTCCCCACTTCTCCAGTCTTCCGGATGAGATTTTAAACCAAGGTCCTGTCTCCATATGATGTATGCGTTGATGGGACGCTAAACCCGAGTTCACTCACTCATAAATAAATATTGAATTGACTGGAGTGTTGCAGTTTGACATTTTACAGAACTATGCAAAAACTGCATTCTGAAAAATAAGTGAGATTTAAAAATCTCATTGGAAGCAGTTCCAGAGTGGTAATTTATCTCGATGAGGTTTTGGCATTTATGGTTTAGATGTGTTAATTTTACAGTATAACTGGTAAATGGAGGGTATTAGGGTTAGCAAAGGAATACACAGGAAATGGGTTAAGGGATTATTTAAATGTTTCAAGGAGAGAACATTAGTTTTCGATGTTGGTTTGGAAAATGATAAATTGACATAGGGGAGCTGTAACAATGAGAGATACATTGTAATTAACACAAACTTTCACACATTGCATCCCTTTCTATAATGAACTTTCCCATCTTCATATCGGGACTATTCCATTTTTCCTATCCAGAGAAATTTCACAATTTCATGGCAAACATTGCAGACCAAGATCAGACTGCTCCTTATGGATCTGCAAAGTTTGTTGTGGTATTATGTCGGAATGTTTACGGTAAAAAAACAGTATTTTCTGTCCCTAGTCTCTTTTAGTGTGAGGAGGAGATTATGTAACACACACTTTTAAGTGTTAAATCAAGCAGTTAACTTAAAGTGTTTTTGATGTAACTGATGTATAATTTTAAGATTGAATAAACCTGATTAAACCTGGGACATGACAAAATACCTTATAACATTAAAACGACAAAGATGAGGTCAGTCTGTGCATCCAAGCAATGTGATCAGAATCTTCCAGTTTCGTTTGACTATCTATGGATGCAAAGGAATAAATATAGTAAAAATTAAGACTGATTTGACTGCACAGATGCACAGGCTGGTCTGAGATTTTGCTGTTCTGATGTACCTTAAGGCAAGTTTCCAAATCATGTGGCTCATTTGAAATTCAGGTATTTCTTTGTGAGTATTTAAATTGAAACCCAAACAGACCATTGAGAAGTAACCCAGAAGTCTTGGGTGAAATTGTTGCTGTTGATTTCAGTATCAACACTTCTCAAGCTTCTGGGCAGTTATTGTAAATCTTGGGACATAATTATCCGTGAATTTTTGTAATTATTGTGAGATTTAAGGGGAATGGGTACAACTCCATAATATTCCACAAGTTTTACTAATGGAAATAATTTTTGTGACTTCCTGATCGTTTCCCAGGATGACTAAGGTCTTCCAAAAAAGGAGTCAACTCTTAATGAAAAGAATTTGCTCCTTAGGAGCAAATTCTTTTCTATAAGAGTTGACCCTTATTTAGAAGGGGGGCAAAAATGAAATTGACAGAGTTGCTTCCTTTGAAAGTGTACCCATTGATCTTAATATCTGTGGGTTAGTTTTAATGTGTGCAGGAATGGTAAAAAAAATCCTGGCACAATAGAAACATTACAGACCTGTCAAACTACTCTAGGAGCAGTGTAATCTGGGTCGACACTAACTACTCTCGAAGCAGAGTGATCTGGGTTCACACTGACTGCGCTGGGAACAGTCTGATTTGGGTTTACACTGACTGCTCTGATCTTAGTTTACATCAATGAGGCTTTTCTGATACTCATTGGAGGCATAACCATATTCTAGAAAATTTTGATTGATTGCTTTCCTTCACCAGTTCACACATCCTGCAACTATGTCACACTGTTGATGTAAAAACTGCAAGAATTTTTCACATTGGCCCAATAAGAATAATTCAAGTTGAATAAAATTGATGCAATAAAAACATAGGTTATAGCCTTCCATTAGAACTGCCTCACTGGATGTGTGAACTTAGTCTGTCAACCAAAATATATGCATTGACCAGTTAACTAAAGCAAAAACCTCAGACAGACAATTGCATGCCTATTTTGGTGACAACAGTTTACTTTGTAAAATATACTCTGACAAATTCAGAAAAATTCAGAAGGCAGTACGATAAGCGCATTTTGTGTAAGGTTAGGTGTGATGCAGCATGTTCCTTTATTGGTCAGACATCACAAGCATTTCTGTAACATTCTTTTCCATCTTCCAAAATGACGGAAAGATTTTGATGGGCTATTACAAGAAGAAGTAAGAATATTATTTATTTTTGCAGCCTCAGATAAGCACAACAACGAAGGAAGCGGGAAGCAGCGTTGTGAGCAGCACTGTAGAAGGGTCACATCATGATCTCAAACGTTCTAAAATCAAAACAGAGAAAGAACTGTACCACCACCACCACCACCATCATCATCAAGGTTAGTCAGTGCTCTGTATAAGAGAGAGGGAGTCTGGTAACTTCGGACAGTGGGTAAATTCGGACATACCATTGCAAACAGTGAAAATCCAGATGCAAGCCGTCTTATCAGGATTTTCACTGTTTGCCCAGTTAATTTTGTTTTAATTCCAAACAACTGACATATAAAGGAAACAATGTCACTGTCCGAATCTACCTGCTGTCGGAATTTACCTGACTTGACCGTATTAGAAGAATGTTCCGATTAAATCTGCATAAAATGAGCCACAATGTGACAAAACCAACAAAGTGGCATGTGCGCCGATCAAAGACTCACATCAACCTGGGCAGCCGCCCAGTCTGATCAGAGTTTTTGCTGTGCACTTAAGAGGTAGCTAAGGGTCTAAGGTAGCTCCATTGGGACAGCAAAAACTCTGATCAGACTGGGCAGATGCCCAGGCTGATCTTAGTCTTTGCTGGGTGCAAGGTGATTCAGATTAAAGGGGCAAAACATTGTTTGAGAAGAAAAATAAAAATTATTTCACAGTTATCATCAAATATTCCTTGTTATCAAGAGCTCTGTAAATTTGGATCCTGCGGCAAATGTTTTGGAGGAGAAAATTGGATTCAGCCTCAATAGTTTATAGTTTAGTTGTGCCTTGTACATGATACTGAGGTAAAATAGATAGTTTATATACAGTTAGTGGGACTGTATCTGAAATTCTTACCCAAAATGTCCCATCCAAATATAGAAGATGCAAAGGACAAAGCCTCCATTTCAAATATACTTCGGTATAAAGACTTAAATAGGAATTAGTGGCACTAACAAAGACTGCATTTGAAGCAAAGTACAAAAATGAATTTCTGTACATAAAAAAGTAGAAAACTAATGTTTTAACTAGCACATATACAGCAATAGATATAGCCTTGAAAGTTGTTGCAACATCTGACATAAAATTAATCTTGCAGAAATAAAAAAAAGAAAAAACACCCCAGAAAACAAGGAATAAATAAACTAAAATTAAAATAAAAAAACTTCCATGTACAGCAATAGATACTGCAAGTGAATACAAGAATATAAGCCATGGCCACTTACTTTCATTTTTCCTTCCACTGATTCAAGAAGGGCGGTTGTCAGTTACTGGTGAAAGTAAGTGCACTTAGTACTGGTTAACCGCTTAGGAGGTCTAAGCCTGCCCAGGAATAGTGTGGTTAGGATAACTGACTGTCCCAACATGACCATAGCTGTTTACCGTGGATGTTAAACAGCAACACAACACAAGAACAACAACAACCTCATAATTGTCCCAATACCCACCTTTACAAGGACCTCTGTGAGACTGACTGACACCAAGCACTCTTCAGAAGCCGTAAATTGATTAGAAAACAAGACCTCGCTACTTTATGATGTCAATTTCTGTGTGACAAACATCAGATAACCACTGTGTACACAGACGGTCATGTGAGACTGATTAGTTGACGTCACACACGGGCTCGAGGGATGTCTTGGATAATTCAGTATGCATTTAGATGACTTTGATCGCCACTTTGATCGCTGATGACCCGATAATTGTGTTTCTGACAATTCTTCTGGTTTTACAGAATTCAAGAGAGTTTATTGTTTCTTACCACTAATTGCTGCAAATTAATCATCTTTTAACATGTAAAAAAAAAAATTATGCAATTTTAATAGAGAAAAAAAAAGTTTGAAATAAGAGTTAGAAAATTATCAGTTTGAGGCCTCATGGATTAAAATTCTAAAAATTAGGACATCTAGCATACGTACCATAACTGTCCTAAAAATGGGTCAGTTTGGTTTTTCCAGTGCAGCAATGCGTCTAAAAGATAAAAATGGAGTGGCAGACAGTGAAGACTAGGTCTTCACAGTTTGCCCATACCTATCTGTCCCAATACTTAGAATTTTTACGGTCTCAAAATTTGCTATTTGCCCATATTTTGTCACAAGAATGCCATTTAAAGGAATTGTGAATTGCAATTCGGGACATTAATTAGAAGACATAGGTAGCACTGTGGAAAGCAGATTCTTTCATCAATGCTCAAAACTGCCAAAAATGAAAATAATTGAATATGTATTAATAAAAGCATAGATCCTGATGAAGGAGGTCATAATGAGCCACCTCATCTGGCTGTCAGGATCTCCTCTTGTGGTGGATCAATAATATATCCCATGGGATGATGCACTTTTGGCAAAGTAGTACTTAGGTAGACCTGTTCTCTAGTTATCATATTTATTTGGTAATAAGATGGGAGTCTTTCCCTTCCAAAACAATCCCAAAAATCTAGATCTGTCTTATAAGACAGATCTAGATTTTTAGAATTGTTTTGGATGAGTATAAACTCCATCTTACAGCTGAATTGCACAAGACTGATTGACATATTTGGTATTTTTGAAGGGGAAAATCTCCATCCCTATAGCTGAATAAATGTGATATCACTCAGTGTATCTTGTATTCTGGCGACTACAGTTCTAGGATGTTGACATAATTTTCACTTGTCACTCGCCCTCAAGGTCTGACATGCTTTCAACCCTATCACCTGACTTATCATGTACAATAAAACTTACAATGAATTTAAATGTGAGACAGTCGACAGTCAGATTTTTATCACAAGTATTGATAATATGGTAGCATATGTACAGTATGTGGAATGCCTGGCCTAGTGATTGAGAGTTCGCCTTTCACTCAGGGGTCTCCCAGAGTTTGACTCCCACGAGTGGCACATGCGCGATCAATTTCTTCAGTTCACCCAGTAGACCAAGAAATCCACACCCAGTATTCCCTGAGCTGGAAAACATGGTATCAGGGTGGTGGTTGGTGATTGCGATGTTACTGAACATCAGCGATGGCATTTGCTTTGCCAAATTGACAAATTTAAAGGTAGGTTCCTGGGCTAGCGATGTCAATTATGTCTACAAAATAAGTTCGTCTTTTTCTGAGCAGTATTGAATTCTCTTATTTTTCTGAATTTGTTGCTACCGAGAAACTCGTCAGATGTTGAAGAAAATAGTCGTTTTCCCTTTTGGTTTATTTTCTTTCGTTGGAATTCCAGTTCTAAAAATAACTATGTTTATTATGTCTATAAGTGCGCGATTTCTGATGCCATTCTCCAAAGGTCAATTTTCCGTTGACGTGAGCTCTCCTAGAGGTCCTGGCCTGGCAGATGGGTTAAAACTATCCCAAAATGCAATGCAGCATGACATCAGCTGCGTTATCTATTTTGGGCGCGAACTAAAAATAGCGCTAACTGGTGTGCGAAGCAGAGTTAGGAAATCCCTTGCAAAACAACTTTTCTAATAATTTTTTGATATACACTTTTTAGTGAAACTTATTAATTCCCTTTTATAAGTGCTTTCCAACAACTTGGATGAAAGTTCATCAAAATTATGATGCATTCCAAAGTACAGGAACCTACCTTTAAACTCTACATGTGCATGCAAAACACAAAACATGCTAATATGGACTGTGGCCTCATTAAACAAGTATGACTGTACAAATAACAACATACAGTACACTCCTAATATGAGCCGCGATAGGACAAAACCAACAAAGTGGCATGTGTACCATACGAAGACTCAGATCAGCTTGGGCATCCATCCAACCTAATCAGTCTTCGTTGTGCACTTAAAGAGTGGCTAAGGGTCCAAGCTATCTCATGTTTACAGTGAAGACTCTGGTCAGACTCTCCTCAGACTGGGCAGATGTCCAGGCTGATCTAGGACTTCGCTGGGCGCACATGCTTCTTCGTTGATTTTGTCATGTCCTGTCTCATATGTGTTTGGCATTAAGGTGTATAGGTACACATCCGTGATTTTCTACCATTTTTACAAAGGGGACCAACTTTCATGTCTGTGACAAACAGCTTCGCTGGACAATATAGCTCTTCCAGAATGGGGTCTACCCTTAAAGAAAAGAATTTGCTCCTCTGGGAGCAAATTCTTACCTTTAAGAGTTGACCCACAGTGAGAAGGGAAGCAAAAATAAAAATGGCAGAGTTGCTTCCCCTGAAAGTGTACCCATTTACCTAAATCCTCAAAATGCAGTCAAACTTGGATAATAGAGCTCGAACATTAGACCTATTTATAGGTCTCCCTTACCTTAAGTTCTGGTCTCGGCCTTTGGGAGCTTGTTGGATTTCCCTGGCATTCATAGAATAAGTTCAGCTGTCACCTAAAGGTTGACAGACTTGGAGTCTGTGTACTTTAAGATATGTCAGAGAGGCTCCCTTGAGCCACGGGATATAAAATATTAAAACATCCGGAGCATTACTTTAGCTAAAATGTTGAGTTTAAATTTCTTGTTATTCATGTATCACTACAGCATTATCTGGGTCCCACTTATTTAATTTTAAGAAACACCTATGCAGCTGAGACAATTCTGTCAGGATCCAGCTGCTACATGAATGCTGTGGTTGTAAAAAGTTGCGATTTCACCTCAAAAGTTGGACTTATTTAGCTATAAACTATCATTATATTCATTCATAAAACCATCTTAATCAGTATATACTTCTATAAATGTGTTATTCGTGCTTGAACAGCGACAAAGTTAACAAGTCGTGTTTATACCTCAAGGCGTACATATTCAAATTGACACCTGAATACTTTGGCTAGCCTTTCAATCTGGTTTATCGGCATAGTCATCTTTAATATTGTGCGTAGTCGGCAAAAAGGGACTTGGCTGTTTTTCATTTTTTTCGCCAGCTTACTTAAAGCAGTCATACGCCTTGTACAATTAATACATATCCTAATAATTATTTGAAATACAAAATCCAAAAAAAAAAAAATTAAGCTTAGGCATACCTTGACAAGCCTGGTCATGCATGTGCCGATAAATGCTTGTTATGCCTATTCTGCTACTGTTATGCGGAAATGCCTTTTTCCCTGAACGTGATTAATATTTCACCTTGAATGGCTAATGGAAAACTGTTCAACAAAGGATGAAATATGGATGTCCTTTTTGGAGCCACTTTTGAATTAAGCTAATGATCTTGGTCGCTACTTATTTGATTGAAATATTTTCAAGAAAAATCATTGAAAGGGACATTATTTGGTGTATAATGTCTTTTATTAGCTTTAAAAAATGTAGATTGATATCATAGCTGTCCACTTCAGTGCTCAAGCTGTTACCTTAGTGAGCCTTAATATTAGGACACTTAAGGGACACCTAAGGTAACTGCCGGGCTGTGTAGCGCAGTCAGTAGTGCATCTGACTTAAGAACCAGTGGTCCCTGGTTCGATACCTGGTCTGTCCACTTACTTTCCTTTCCCCTTCCACTGAATCAAGAAGGGCAGTTGTCAGTTACTGGCGAAAGTATTTGCACTTAGTACTGGTTAACCGCTTAGGAGGTCTAAGCCTGCCCCCAGGAATACTGTGGTTAGGTTAACTGACCATCCCTACATAGCCGTAGCTGTTTACCATGGGTATAAAGCAATAGCACAACATTTGCTTACCAGGTTCTGTAATATATATATTTTCTGTTTTTGGCTATACATTCACTCTGAAACAGAATAAAGGGCTGAAGTTTGTGACACATATCAAACGTCGGGTGACACTTGGCCGATGGCCTTTTATCTGCTTTGCTTTCTTTCTTGATGGAAGTCAACTCATTAAGAAAAGAATTTGCTCCCTAATTCTTTTCTTTTAAGAGTAGACCCCTTTTTGGAAGTACTTGTTATCCAGGGAAACTAACAGGAAGTCACCTAAGTTGTTTTCCTATGTAAAAAATGGCTGAAAAAATGGCAATGTACTTTTAAACCTTAATTATTCTAATTTTCCTGAAATTTGAAGGTTAATTTTGTTCTTCTATGGTGCATTAAAAATGATGGCAGGACTGACTAACAGTGGAGATCCTGATCAGACTGATCCGTTTGAGTAATCTGATCAGGGTCTACACTTTTGCTTGGGACTGTAGAAAGATATGAACTATGTCCTGTAGCAGCTGAAGAGCCCATTTGCACTGATAGCTCATTTAGGCACTTACAAACGCTTTTCCTTTGAAAAGGTGGATGTCAGGATTCCTGTAATTTACTTCACAATAATTTTGCATCATAGTTTCTGTTACACAAAATATAGATATCAGGAAATAGGAAAATAAATAGTAGAACAGTACAAGATAGTTTTCTGAGATGTGATTGGTTGTTTTCTAGGTCATTACCATGGTGATGATGAAGATGATGATGGGAAGCCATCTGGTGACCAGCTGTCATTACCTGGCCATATACCCCAGGAAGGGGAACCAGACTTTGTGGAGACAAACTGCCATTGGGAGGAATGTTCAAAAGAGTATGACACACAAGATGAACTTGTTAAGGTTTGCATCCTCTCCTTCTAAACATTTCAAGTGTTGCTGTATGAAGGAAAATTCTTAGCCAAGACATGGTCAGTCTTAATTAACAAAATTAAGGGTTTGAGTTTTACCCTTTCAAGACAGGAGACTAGTTTTAGGGTTGTATGCAAACAGTGCATGAAGATCCAGTTCAGATATCTGATCAGGGTCTAGACTATTTACTTAAGGAATTTCTATACAAAATGCAATGAAAATGAAAGCATATCCACTAGAAACCACTGAAACTAAAATGGACTAATCCAAATGACAAGGATGGATGGGTCCAATGAACAAAATGGGTTAAAGCCTTGAGCTATGCCTATCAACAAATTACCACCCGCTACAACCCTGATAGGTACATATAATAAGTTAAAGAAGTAAAATGAGAGTGACCAGCATCAATACAAAGTCAGGGATCAAGCTAGACTCAAAGTTTAGGGAGAAGTGACTTCTCCCTCCAGCTGAAATAGGGAGAAGTGACAGCCGTGAAGGGAGAAGTGGTATTGCGCGATTATGACATTTTTCATTCAGCTTTAAAGAAAAATAGCTATTATGCATACTATTAACATTAAATTGAAAGATTAATAAGCTGCAATGGGTTTATAGGGTAAATTGTCATAACAGCTTGTTTGTGGAATGATTTGATGAAAATTCTACCAAAAAAAAAAAAAAAAAAAAAAAATTTTTTTTTTTTTTTTTTTTTTTTTTTAGGGAGACTCCCACTTCTCCCTAAGTCCAATTTAGGGCGAAATTTCGGCCCTTAGGGCGATAATTTCGCCCAAATCGCCCCCTAGCTTGATCCCTGAAAGTGTTTGTGTAATCAAAATAAAGAATTAGACATCATGTAGTCTTTAATAGCAGAATAAGAATTGCAGTTTTCCCATAGAACCTGAATTGTAACTATCAAGTCTACAAATAGTCCATCAGTTTACTTCTTCGTTTTCAGCATATCAATCAGGACCATATCCAGGCTAACAAGAAGGCTTTTGTGTGTCGCTGGAGTGAGTGTAGTAGGGAGGAAAAGCCATTCAAAGCCCAGTATATGTTGGTGGTTCACAT
Organism: Ctena decussata; assembly: GCA_963989385.1. Taxonomy (NCBI): domain Eukaryota; kingdom Metazoa; phylum Mollusca; class Bivalvia; order Lucinida; family Lucinidae; genus Ctena; species Ctena decussata. The sequence continues at coordinate 36,748,671 of OZ022504.1, read as the reverse complement.
GCGACGCCACACTGGTGAGAAACCACATAAATGTACGGTAAGTGACCACAAACATATAAAGAGTGATATACATCCTCAAGAGCTCCATTTGACATTGGGTTTTGATGATAATGATGAAGTAATTTTTAGCTCACCTGGCCCGAAGGGCCATAGTGAGCTATTGTCATACCAATGCGTCCGTCGTGCGTCGTCCGTCAACACCTAAAAACAAATATTCAAACATCTTCTTCTGTAAAACTACTGGTCCCATGGTTCTCAAATTTCACATGGAGCATGACCTAACTCCAGGGTCTCAGAATTGTAAAATTGGGTCAGGTTGAAAATCCAAGATGGCCGCCGTTACTAAAAATAGCAAAAACAACAAAATAAACTTCTTCTCCAGAACCACTGGGTATATTTGTCTGAATTTTGGCATGGAACATCAGTGAAACCTTGGTATTCAAAATTGTAAAAATGAAAAAAATCTGTAGCGGAGTTTTGTCACAGTGACCTACTTTCTGTTTAGTGTGTAATTTTGCTCAAATGCCAATGTCAATAAATGACCTATTTAAACAACTTCAAACAACTTCTTCTCTAAAACTACTGGTCCCATGGTTAAATCCAAGATGGCCGCCGTTACTAAAAATAGCAAAAACAACAAAATCAACTTCTTCTCCAGAACCATTTGGTATATTTGGTTGAAAGTTTGCATGGAACATAAGTGGGACCTTGGTATTAAAAATTGTAAAAATAAAAAAAATCTATAGCGGAATTAGGTCACAGTGACCTACTTAGCGTTTACAAGGCCGATTTTGCTCAAATGTCAATATCTAAAGAAAATGCAACCAATTCTGACCAGATTTGGTCAGAAATGGTTCTTGAATGGAAATATTTCAATTTGTGCCAGTTGACTATCCAAGATGGCCACCATGGGGGCCGTTACTAAAAAATAGCACAAACATAAAAATGACAATTACTCAAGAACCCTTGAATGGAATTGGACCAATTTTGTGTCAGAATGTTCCTTGCATGAAGCCGTTTCGATTAATTGCAATTTGGCATTCCAAGATGGCCGCCATCTGGTGTTACTAAAAATAGCACAAACATAAAAATGACAATTACTCGAGAACCCTTTAATGGAATTGGACCAATTTTGTGTCAGAATGTTCCTTGCATGAAGTCGTTTTGATTAATTGCAATTTGGCATTCCAAGATGGCTGCCATCTGCCGTTACTAAAAATAGCACAAAACATGAAAATGACAATATCTCAGTAACCGCTGAATGGATTTTGACGAAATTTGTGTCAAAATGATTCTTGCATTGAGATGTTTCAAAAATATCTAACTGTAGACCATTCATATTGGCCTCTGTTACTAAAAATAGAAAAATGTGAAAATTAGAAAATCTCAATGGAGTTGGATTAATTTTGTGTCAGAATGGTCCTTTAATTAAGCTTTTTCGATTTTTTGCATTTTGGCATTCCAAGATGGCCGCCATTTGCCGTTACTAAAAATAGCACAAAACATGAAAATGACAATATCTCAGTAACCGCTGAATGGATTTTGACGAAATTTGTGTCAAAATGATTCTTGCATTGAGATGTTTCAAAAATATCTAACTGTAGACCAGTCATATTGGCCTCTATTACTAAAAATAGAAAAATGTGAAAATCAGAAAATCTCAATGGAACTGGACCAAATTTGTGTCAAAATGGTCCTTGCATGAAGGCTTTTCGATTTTTTGCATTTTAGCAATCCAAGATGGCCGCCATCTGCCATTACTAAAAATAGCACAAAACATGAAACTGGCAATATCTCAGTAACCCCTGAATGGATTTTGATGAAATTTGTGGCAAAATGATTCTTGCATTGAGGTGTTTCAAAAGTAAATATATAAAGGCCAGGCAAGTTGGCCTCTGTTACTAAAAGTAGCAAAATGTGAAAATGAGAAATTCTCAGTGGAATTGGACCAATTTTGTATCAGAATGGTCCCGTTGCACAATAGGCAGGTGAGCGATATCAGGCCCATTTGGGCCTCTTGTTACACTTCTTCCATATAAAAAAAATCAGTTACCGTCGCGCGAGGTATAAAATATGATTTTATCAAGGTATAAAAAAAAACATCTCAGAAATTTCATCGAAACTCCCCTCATTTTGAACTGAAGACAGATAATGAAACTAAAACCTTGATGACCAAGATTTTTTTCATCGGATTAATCTAGAAGAGTGGTTCTGAGGAAATCAGTCCAAATGTTTAAGTTCTGAAACATTGAAATGTTTGAAAGCCGTTATTTAAATAGCGTATGTCATATTGCTCATTGTACATTGCTAGGTGACTTTCATATACTTGAGATATGGCTGAGTCAAATCCTCTGGGTTTAAAAACTCTTATATGAGATTTAAAGAAAATATGTATTATGGTGTGTGCAAAACTCGGTTTACCTGTCATTTGCAGGCACATTAGGATGCTATAAGAGAGCTAACTCTTTTCATTAGTACCCATATATTACTTACAGGTTATCTTTTTTGTGCTAGCAGACTGTTTTGCCATCATTTGCAATTGACCTTACGCGAAAATGATTGACAGTTGTGACTGATCAGTGAAAATGACATAACGGTATTAAACACATACCTTGGACAAACAAACACAAGTGCTTTGGATCCCATACCAAATGCATCAAACATGTGTATTTGTTTGTCCTGGATTTTTGGAGGGGCAGAGCGATAGTGCATACGGTCAATTGCGCACAGTGCACAAAATTTTGAATTTGCAAAACCTACTGGTGCCGAAGTCCTTTCATTAACTGTGCAGTTAAATGTTAGGCAGTTCAGTTGAGGGGCCTCAACATACGTTTTCAGGGAGAAAGAAGAAAAAATGTGTTATGTGAGCCATAACATGACAAAACCAACAAAAGTGGCATGTGCACCCAGCGAAGACTCAGATCAGTAAAGCTCTGCCTTTGTATTACAGTTTGAGGGATGTCACAAGGCTTATTCAAGACTAGAAAACTTGAAGACACATCTACGATCACATACTGGAGAGAAACCCTACATGTGTGAGTTCCCAGGCTGCACCAAGGCATTTAGTAATGCCTCGGACAGGGCCAAACACCAGAACAGAACACACTCTAATGCTGTAAGTATCTGGCTGCACCAAGGCATATAGTAATACCTCAGACAGGGCCAAACACCAGAACAGAACACACACTAATGCTGTAAGTATAACAGGGCACAAGGGAAACAGCTCTGCCATTTCCAAATGCTCCCAGTATACTACAGACCACGTTCTTTTTTATGCCTCAGACAGGCCCTAGCACCAGAACAAAACACACTCTACTGCAGGAAGTAGTTGGTTGCTCTGAGGCTTTAGCAATGATTCACACAGGGCCAAGCACCAACAGAACAGTGCTTTAAGTAACAGGCTTCACCAAAACTGTAGTAATGTCTCATACAGGGCTAAACAGCAGAGCAGAATGCACAAATGTTGAATGTAATAGGCTGTGCCAATGCAGGGCCAATCATCATAGAACGTTTCTATAAGGCCTTGAGGTAATGCCTTTTACGCTGTACGGTGGTAAATTGTATGTCTGGTTAGAAGATTTTCAAGACCTGCATGTATATAACTTCTTTTAAAGTACCAAAAAATCTTATTTTAATACTGTATAATCATTTGTTACACTTTTCCAGAAACCATACATCTGTAAGGCTCCTGGGTGTACAAAGCGGTATACTGATCCCAGCTCTCTGAGGAAGCATGTGAAGACAGTCCATGGTCCAGAGTTCTATGCCAACAAGAAACACAAAGGCAGTGAGCATTACTCCTGTAAACAAGAGAAAACAGAGGACCCTAAAGGGGTAGGTTTGTTGCCTTTAAAATTTGAGCTTGTTTATGAGAGACCTTGATTTTGAAAATTATACAAATTGCACGTCCAGAAAATAGATTTGAATATGAAAAATTGTAATGAAGTGAAATGGGATTGACGTGACCATTCATGTACAGTATTTCTTCGGAAATAAGACAGAGGGTTTTTCCTTCCAAAACAATCCAAAAAATCTAGATCTGTTTCGTAAGATGGATCTAGATTTTCGGGATTGTTTTGGAAGGGAAAAACCAATCTTATTGAAGAATTTCTGACCAATCTTCGAGAAGAATTTTATAGTTATTTAGATCTTTGCGCTCATTCTAGAGATTTATAGCCAAATAAATAGGGTAGGTTTATTGTAACTCTCTATTTGATGCTTCTTTGCAAGAGATAGCATGGCATTCTTCAAAATATGACTTAAGTTGAACCAAACAGGTATGGCAAAAAGATAGACTAAGGCTGTTAATGATGTTATAGGCAGGTCTGATGTTTGATGTTTAGGGCAAGATGTGGTAAAAGATTGTGTTGATTCCTGCTCATTGCCTTCTTGTCTTCTTTGAATGTTCAAACAAATGTAATATATGTAAATTGTTATAGACATGCTGCATACATGCATCAATTTTCTGTAAAATCTTACCTTACCTCATTAAAACTGTGTTTTTCAAGCAATACTTATGAGTGGCTGTGACATACAGTTTATAGAGACTGAACCAATTTTTGTCATATAAACATCACAAAACATTCTTACTATTTCTTCAGTTTTCCCCTTTCGAAACAACCCAATAATCTAGATTTATCTTGCAAGATGGACTAGGTTTTAGGAGTTGTTTTGTTGTTTTAGATGGGGAAAAAACATATCGAAGCAGAGTTCATAAGACTAATTGAGATATATCAGGTCATTCTAGAGATGGAAAACTTTTTATGTATGTCTAGAACTGTCATTACAGCACCCTCAAATATGGATCTTTATGTAAATGTTTTTCTTTAAGCAGCAAGATGATGACAGCAAAGAGGAGGGTGGGGTAAAGAAGGTGGAAGAATGTCTGTCTGTTATGCCACAGACTGTGTCATCAGGTGACAGGCGACACTCACAGGTGAGAATTCAATTTGGATGATAGTCATTGATTTATATGCCATCCATATATCATAATTTTCCTGATAAGAGTACCCCCTCACCCTGCCCCCCCCCCCTCCCCGCTTCTTGCCCATAGAAAATGCAGTACAGATGTACCAAAGTCTTGTATATATAGAGGTTGAAGTGAATGGATATAGCTTTTGTAAATTGAGTGAATGTTCTCAGATATGATAGGTTGTATTCATTATTGAAAACAGTCTATAATTTGTGAGGTATAAAGCATTTACTAAGGCAGAAGTGGCATACAAGGTTATACAGAAATAGTACATAGAATTAGACCTATATTGACCATAATAATGATCCACCCCATGGTCAGCACTAATAATAGGTCAAATCTGGTATATTTTGTGGTCTTAAAGTTGAGCCACATGACAAAACCAACAAAGTGGCATCTGTGCCATGCAGACTCAGATCAGCCTGGGCATCCACAGTATTCGCTTCAGTCTTCGCTGTCTGCACAGGGCTAGGTTCAACTCGTAGCTACTCTGCAAGTGCACAGTGAAGACTCTTATCAGACTGGGTGTATGCCCAGGCTAATCTGAGTCTGCGCTGGGTGCTCATGCCACTTTGTTGGTTTTCTCGTGTCATGGCTCAATTAATTGATGCTGTTGTTGCCAGGACAATGTTGGTGGTGTCATAGAGCAGCACCCGTCTCCCCAGAGCAGTCCCGAGGTAAATGTGACCAACAATCTCAAGTCTGAGATGGAGGATCACATGACCAGTGGGTCTCAGGTGATCTCAGTCAATCAGAGTTCTGGAGTGGAAGAAGAGGTGGATATCCCAGAGCCTGATGAAGCAGAGGTAATAACAGATTTATTACATGGCTGATCTAACACTGTTTCATTATACTTAAACAAGCTATGAAGATAAGGCTACCACAGATTTATTACATGACTCCTGCAACATTCACTGAATAGACAAGTCTCAATATTCACTGAATAGACAAGCCTTTGAAACAAGGTAATAACAAATGTGATACAATGTGTAAATACAAGCATACAGAGCTAGGTAATACCACATCAATTTATGCCCACAATGCAACTTTAAATTTTTACTTTGAACAGACAAATATATGTGGCAAGGTAAATTACATGATAGATGGTCTTTCTGGGGAGTTTTCACCTGCCTTTTCTAATGATAAGCAAATAATAGAGATTTATTCTTTAACTTTCCTAAATTATTTCATGTCAGTGGTAGGATCAGCCTTCACGGATGTGACAGTGGCACTTAGCACTGCAACTTTTGTCAGTCTGAACCATTAGGCTACCAAGACATCCTCATGTAAAGGTCGCTCAAAGGTATACAACAAGGCTAAGAAATGTTACAGTACACAATATAATCAGTTTATGTCTACTTCAGGTTCCTGGGTCCAATATGATGGTGTCTCGTCAGAGCCGTGTGAGTAGTGGTCGAACATTACAGAAGAGACTCAATGCCAAGAACCTTGCTCTGCTACCACCTGTCGGAAATAACAGTAAGGCCAGCTTTGTACATGAGTCTGTAAATCTACCCCTAGTACTTTCTATGTTTTCAGTAAGGGGATATGTTTTGCTTCCATATTTCTTCAGTTATAAGATAGAGGTTTTCCCCTTCCAAAACAATCCAAAAAATCTAGATCCATCTTATAAGATGGATCTAGATATTTGGGCTTGTTTTGGAAGCAGCCAACTATCTAACAGCCAAATTACACAAGACTGATTGACATATTTTGGGGTACTTTTGGTGAGAGAAAACCCTTCTAATAGCCAATAAATATGTTAATTTCAATATGGAATACAGACACTGAAAATAAAATGATTTTTGTCTCATTATGGCTATCAGATAGTGAGATATGGGTATTGTTCTTCGGCCATTGGTTACAGTGTAAACTTTGGTCGCGTTTTGGTTAAGGTCTGTTTTGTGCCAGCATGCAGACAGGCCAGACATAGGGTGCCACAGAATTCTTGTGATGGAACTTATTTCTGGAAACCAGTTATGAAAGCTTTGTACATTCTATAGCCCCTACTTCAAAGAAGTTGAATGGGCATATTGGTTTGGCCCTGTTCATCTGTATGTCCACCCATCTATCTGTAACACTTTTGAGCAGTTGTGGGACTCAGGAATGGTTTATGATGCAACCTCTAAATTTAATATATATAGAATGAGCATGTAAAATAAGCAGACCCATATTTTTTTCTCTGCTAGTCGGGTATTTGAGGAGTTATGCTCCTTTTTCTAAAGGGGGACAACTTTTAGAGAATAGTGTAACAGAATAGTATTTGCTTCCATTGTTAGTGAAGCCCTTCTTCAAGGGGGCTACTCGCTAAAGAAAGAGTTTGCTCTTTATAGAGATCAAATTCTTTCTGTAAAGAGAAGTTTTTATATAGCCTTCATTCCATTAAGAATAGCCTTATGAGGTCCAAGGGAGGCAAATATGGCTTAGCATGTACTCCCTTGCAGTTATTCCCAGTATTTAGGATGTAGTGTTTTATCTGACTTTTCCCTATTTTGTAGGAGTTCACAAAGACCCATCAGGCCCTCTACAAACATCACTCACCGATCTTAAACCACCAGCGGCACCCCATAATCCTAAACGCCACTCAGATCTACATGGTAAGTTACACAGTGTTTTAAAACTTGGAATCATTGCTAAAGAAAAAGCTGCCACAAAGATGCCCCATGGCAAAACAGGGAAGATGCTAATCAGACTGTATGGTTATGAAGTCTGATCAGCGTCCTTCTTTCTATTGATCCTGAAAAATTAAATTAGATCACATAAAGACTGATTAAACTGTACAGAAGAGTAGGATGATCAGAGTAGTCACTGTACAGATTCTGCAGGCCATAAGATGACTGGATGCTCTTACCAGTTTTACAAAGGGAAAAATATTATATGACTTCATGTTTTCTTCCCTGCATGAAGTAGCCATTCCAAAAACGGGTCTAGAATTTGCTCATATTGAATGGTATTAGCCGGGCCGCATAGCGCAATTGATAGTGCACCTGACTCATAAGTCAGAGGTCCTGGGTTCGATACCTGGTCTGGCCACATACTTTCGTTTCTCCTTCCGCTGATTCAAGAAGGGCAGTTGTCAGTTATTGGCAATAGTATGTGCACTTTATTACTGGTTAACTGCTTAGGAGGTCTAAGCCTGCCCAGGAATAGTGTGGTTAGGTTAATTGACCGTCCCGACATGACCATAGTTGTTTATCGTGGACATAAAGCAACACATCAATCCATCAATCAATGAATGGTATGAATCAGAGTCACAAGTTATATCACCTACAGTTTTAATACACTATAGTGGCAATATTTGTCTTTTGTGCTTGTGAGCTTGGCCCAGCTACAGTAGCAGTTGAAATTGTATGGATATACATGTTTATTGGTCATATGATACCTGTTTTACATATTAGTGAGTTATTATTATAGCTATTGAGATTGGTGGGATTTCTTCCAGGGGAGGTAATTCTTATCAGGACGAATTTGTCACCCATTTCATTTAGGCTGCTTTTAAAGGCAAGAATTTGCTCCTTAGATGAGCAGATTCTTGCCTGTATGTGTAGCCCGGCACCATCCCCCCATCACCCCCTATTTTGTAAGGGCTTTGTCATCAAAGCAAACATGAAGTCACATAATTTGTTTTCGATGGTAAAAATGGCAAAAAAATCATGGCAGTACATCCATTCACCTTACGAGAAGTAGCTAGTTTGTTAGCAAAACATTATTATCTTAATAGCACAAGTTCCCTCTATTTGTAAAATGTTAACTTTGGTTAAGGGAGATAATCAGATGTCTCCTGGTCTAATTTTTCATGCTTTAATTATTTTTCAGGTCGTGGAGACAGTCACAATGGTCCAATTTCTCTTCATCGGAGAGACAGCAACTGTAGTACCATCAGTTCTTACTACAGTAGCCTACGCTCAGATGCCAGTCCAAATCCCTTTGGCAGTTCCTTCTCAAGCAGACGGTCGAGTGGGTCAAACCGTCTCAGTATCACCGACTCTCCGTATGAGTACGATATTACAGGAAATAGACCTATGAATCATTCTCGGCGTTCGTGTAATAGTGAATCAAGTGCTAATATTAGTAACATGGCTACGCAGCTACAGAAAGCTCATCTTGGCAGTCAGCCAAATCTTGTTGTGGCTCCTCAGAGTATGAACATGAGAAGTCCCTCCAGTAAATATCAACAGGAGAGGATTGCGAGGTTCTTAGCAGCACGTCAGGAATGTAATAGTGCTAGAACTAGTACTCCAAATCGGACTCCTTTACCCCACGAAATCCCAAATCGGGATGCAAGGAGGGCTAGTGACCCAGTGCGGACTATGGACCCTAATTTTAGTGCCTTAAAACGTTTACAAAGGTTTCATAGTTTAAATATGATGAAACCATTACCGGTGCCTCAGTCTATGAAAAGTTTAGCTAACAGTAAAACAAGTTCAAATAATACATTTCATTCTTCTCGGAGTAGTATAGCAACAGACTATAGTGTGCCCGAGGAGAATGAGTATGATAGTATGAATATAGATACAGACAATGAGGCAGCTTTAGAGGAGAAAATGTTAGAGGATAATGAAGATATGTTAATTCCCGATGATATGAGGAGATTTTTAAATGAACGATATGGTGAGGGGCACCCAATGTTTTCATATGACCCATCCATGTTGACTGAATCAGAACTACTGAGTTTACAGCAAGGAAACAATCAAAATTTCATGTCAAACTTTTGTCAAAATTCAAACGATGGCACAAATATGGCCAGTCAGTATTCAAACCCACCCAGCAACATGTCTTCAAACATGAATATGCCAAATCCTCAAATGAATAACTTCTTTGAAAACCAAAGTCAAAATACCAATTGTCAGGAAATGAACTTTCAAGGAAATCAGCAGATGACTGATAATTTACAAATGAATACTGGTCAAGGTCATATGAATTCAGGTCAAGGAATTCAGGGGCAAGGTCATATGGGGTCAAATCAAGGTCAGATGAACTCTAGCATGCTTTCAGATGCCAGTACCCAATTATCCAGAGAAACAAGTAATGTTTTACCATTATCAAGAGAAAACATGGCACTGTGGAACCAGGGACAGCAAAATATGCAACCGCAGAACCTACCTCAGCCCCAGGGTCCGTATCCACCAGCTGTCCCCAATCTGCCCCCTGCTATAAACCAGGGGTCACAGAATGATAGTACCAGTATGCCTCCGCCCAGACCACGAGACAACAGATTGATGCATCCTAGTGGAATGATGGATCCTAGCATGAACTGGAATATGAACAACATGCAACAAAACAGATGCATGCCAAATATGCAGCAAACTGGCAACAATCCAAACATGCCTATGATGCATTCACCCCACCCACCAAACATGCAGGCTCCACACCAACCACCCATGCCAAAATTGAACCAGAACACATTACCCCACCCACCAACAGTGCCAAAGAATCACCATGTGCCTATGGATCAAGGTCAGGTTCAGATGTCTCAAGGTCACATGATGCCTCAAGGTCCTGTCCCCCATCCCCCATCATCAAATCATCAGGAACGTGTGAGTCCACAGGTACAAGTCCCACATATCAGCCAGTCACAAATCCCGCCCAAAGCCAAGGCAGCCAGTCGAAATCAAATGATGATGCAACAGCAAATGATGCCCAATCAAAATCAGATGGTGAATATGCATGGTAATTATGCAAATAAGATGCACAGTGCTCAAAATAACATGCAGCAGTACATGTATCAACAGCAAATGATACAGCAACAGCAGCAGTATGGAGGTGCTATGAATTATCCCGCATTTCAGCAAAATTGTCCCCAGGAGCAACGCTCTCCATACAATAAAACTGTGATGTCACCTGGCTGCAATCAGGTGACTAGTTCAACCGATCCTTCAGAACCACAACGAGAACCACAAGCGCCACCTATAGAGGACTTTATGGAGAATCTGAACTCTATATCGGCAGAAAATTTTATGGATAATATTAATTCAATTTCTCAGGAAAATATTAACCAGATATACAGTCCTACGGCAATGAGTAATCGGTCAAACTCTCAGGCGTCTCGCTACAGTGCTGCTTTAATGAATTCTTCTAACATGGCAGTGAACGATATGAGTTCTGTGTTAACACAGCTTGCTGAGGAAAATAAATATTTAAACATGAGGCATTGATAGGAAAAATCGAACGAGATTATTTTTTGTGAATTTAGTTTTGTGGCAAGAAAGAATGAAAGTTTTGGTGTTCATTTTAGTCACAAAGTCATTGGTCATGATATGAAATGAAGTCTTGATATGTAATCAACGAATATAGTGTGGAAATAACAGTGAGCAGATTTTGTTGCTGGATTTTCTCATATAGTGTGAAAAATGCTCTATTGGATATATCAGCATCTTCAGGAAAGTAGATAAATGTTAAAAGAGGAACTTTGTTCAGGTGTTAAGATTGTTTGGATTATATGTATTCATCGTCAGCAGAAGGAATCATGAAAAGCAGAAGGAAAGAGATTCTTGTTGAAAGATACAGGGTTAATAGCAGTGCTATGAGAATAGGGGCCCAGTTGTTCAAAGCATGGTTAGCTAAACGAAGTTGTTAGTCGAGGATTCATTAAGTCTTCTACTACACAAAAAATCAAGTGTGCTTATAGCTTTTGCCAAAATATTGTCAGGAGCTTTTGCACCGCAAAAGCACCTCATACTGTTTTGGCAGAAAATAGTAATGTTTTTTTGTACAACATGTTTCAAAATCTAACATTTCATTAACTAAAAGGTTAGTTTTGAACAACAGGGGACAGGTTGTTAAAGTTTCTTCCGGTGTTTTGTCATGTGTTCAGCTAGAAAGAAAGAGGCCGTAAAATACTTTATAGTTACTGGAGAATATGAAAGTACATATATACATGTATATTACGTGCCTTAATAAGCACAAGCCTTTAATGTAGCAACCAAGTGTGCAATTAACTTAGTTATACGTATGTTTATGAAAATTGTTTTTGTTTTGGATATAGTTTGACAGATTCAAGCTTGTGAACAATAAAAATGGACAGAAGAGCAGAAGATACAAAGTTATTGCTGGAAATCAGAGCTTCAGATACAGTAGGGTTTGGAAGATAATTGTAGGATAATTTTTTTGATATTCCACAAACTAAATATATGAGGTGCGCCCAGCGCAGACTCGGATCAGCCTGGGCATCCGCCCAGTCTGATCAGAGTCTTCGCTGTCCCCTTGGAGGTAGCTTGGACCTTCAGTTACCTTGTAAGCGCTTAGCGAAGAGTCTCATCAGACTTAGTGGATGCCCAGGCTGATGTGAGTCTGCGCTGGGTGCACAACCACATTTTTAGCTTGCCTGAACGAAGTTCAGGAAGAGCTATTGCACTACCCCCGGTGTCGGCGGCGGCAGCGGCAGCGTTAGCAAAATGTTAAAGTTTTTACATTAAAGTTTTTTATGTGATGGGCAAGGCACTGCAGGCGAGCTATCCTGTACGGGGACAGGTCTTGTTGGTTTTCTCATGTCACGGCTCAATTATAAGGAGTACCCATAATCCTCTACACTGGTAGAATTGCCTCCCCTGCATCTTCAGCTCTGATATACAGTCAACTCCTGATATCTCAAACATTGATATCTCAAAATATCTTCTTATATCAAAGAATATAGTAGCTGTTTTGTATTTACATTTCAACTCCTGTTATCTCAAACTACTGATATCTCAAAGTAAATTTTCTGGTACCAGATAATTTACTTTGAGATATCAGTAGTTTGGGCAGAAATTTGACTAAGATATCGAGAGTTGACTGTATTGCCAGAACAAGTTCTGCTTTATACTTGTACAACAAGGAGCAGTGTTTGAACTGTGAAAATCAAATTTAACATTGAGCTACATATACCAGTGAATTATGCCTGTGTAGGTCTTGATACCTCTGTATTTTTGAAGTTTTGAAAGATCCAGACAAGCCATAATTATGTTTCACCTGTACAGTAAAGACTCTAAATATTTGGACTGACAGGTCTGAGCAACCATTGTAGACCCAGATCAAGGAGCAGTTTAATCAGGGTTCACAATGTTTGCCATTCACAAACCATAATTTGTATGAATTTAACCTGTATAAAAACCACTTTCTAAGAATTTTCGAAGGATAATTGTCCAACTTTCGGGTGTCCGAAATTTTAGGGTCATTACGGTAACTAGCAGAATGCAGGAAGTTGGTATGACTTCCACTGGCACTGATGGCGTAACCTTTAGTTGAGTTTTCTGGCTTAGCACTGTTTACCACACTGAGTGGACAGGCGAGACGCATGTCTAATGAGAACACAGAACGAAATTGAGCCGAGACATGACAAAACCAACATAGTGGCATGTGTGCCCATTGAAAACTCAGATCAGCCTGGGCATCCGCCCAGTCTGATCAGAGTCTTCCAGGGATACAGACTAGCGGTCGCCCACTCGCCCACTGCGAGTAAAAAATCGGGTGGGCGCCTAAAATTGAAATGATAGTCGCCCAGTTTGCGATCGTAAGGTGTCGGCGAGTGTCTGGTGTGTTTTCGGCTTGGAGTAAAATCCGCCACCTCTAAGGGTATTGCTAACTTCCGCGCCGATATCGGCCATGAATATTCGGTGTTCCGTCATACTTGTGTGTTGGATTTTACTCACTATCGAGATACAACATGGCCGCCTCCTCGTAAAGGAAGATAGATAGATAGACGGACTTGTCAGCTAAAAATCTTAACCGTTTATAGTTTTTTCGCGCGTAATATGGCGATACATCGCTGGTGTTTCACACCCGGTTGCTAAAAGGAAACAAAACCATGAAGAAAGGAGGGTTTACTACAAAGCCTACGGAAACGGCGCAATTCTCGCGCAGATTCTGAATAAAAGATTCCCATGTTTTAAATGTGGGCCCCTAAATTTCTGGCTGGGCGACTAAGTTTCAGTTTTAAGGGGCCCAGCTTGCTCCTATGAAAAATGAGTTAGTCTGTATCCCTGGTCTTCGCTGTCTGCATGGACCTATAGCTTAGACCCTTAACTACCCTTTGAGACTGGACCCCTGCCCAGGGTGATCAGAGTCTTCAAATGGCGCACATGCCCCTTTGTTGGTTTTCTCGGCTCAAATGGTCTTGTCAGAGTTCTGAATAAAAGGGAGTAGTTGATGATAATTAAGAAATAGATCAGCTCTAGCAGTGAATTGTTGATTGATAATTCACTGTTTGGAGGTCAGTTGTTTAGTAGATCATATTGTGAGCACAGAGCGCGAGTGATATATCAACTTACAACTGACCGACAAACAGATAAGGGGTCACTACATTAATGAGGCAGTTCAGATGAGGGGTCACTACATGTTTTCTGGGTGAAATAAGAAAAATTACCCCACAATTATCATCAAATACTTCTTAAAGGGAAACACTCACTAAACTACAAGTTGGGCTGAAACTGAAGAGCTCATTAAAGCATAAAGTTTGTCAAAAGTATGATGAAAATAGGACTTTTAAGAGAGAGAAATATCAAAATAATGAATTGAGAACCAGCAAATCTGTGAGTTTATGATTTCATAAACTCATAGTAAAAATAAAAATGTGATAGAAATCCAATTTACATACTGCTGAGCCACTTGGGACCAGAAGAAACAAGTAAGCCCTGCTCAGAGAGAAAGACTGGCGCCAAGATTGCATGTGGATGACTCGTGGGCTCTGGATAGATGATTCTGGCAGGTTAGAAGACACAAGGTAATGCGGGCTTGAAGGAGGAGGTGACAAAGACCCTGTTCTGAGGAAGAAAATGGAAACAACTAGAGGTCACAAGATCTAAGAACAAAACCACATGCCATAGGATTCACAGATTGGCTGTCAGGCCATTCTTCTGTTGTGGAAGCCAGCTGTCACTAAACAGCATAACAGAAGTGAAACCCTGCAGCATAGTAGCTAACCCAACAGATATAGATTATGATGAAATCAACAATGAAGGAGACGATGTACTCAGTTTAGAACCACTACACATAGACACAACAGTTACTGTTCATAATGTATCACCATCTAGGGAGAAATCTTCACGAAAAAGAGTTAGCAAAACACCAGGGGAAAAGATTGGAAGCATGGTGGATAAAAGAGGTGGAAGAAACAAATTCTGGAGATTGAAACTTAAAGGAAAAATGCAGGTAGCAAAAGGTTTTAGGCCTAGGCCGAGTTGTTCAAAGCCTAACAAGCTCGTTAAGAGGTCAACTTGTTAAGTATTCTTTTAACTTTATAACCAAATACACTCATATTTTTTTTGTTGAAAAATATTGGGGTATTTGAGATTTTAACATCTGAAACATTAACAAAACGTTAACTAACGGCTTTGTTAGTTTTGAATAACCGGGCCCTGATTTGCAAATGGTTGTGGACTAAGAGTAAAGTCAATGCAGGCTTTCTCACCTTCAAGCCCACACCTATTGGTAATTTTAAAACCTTCATATCTCTTGTAGCTTCGGGCTGCTTTTCATGGAATTTTTAGCAAATATGATTGTTCATCGAGCTCTACAATTTAAACTCACATATTATTTTAGCGAGTGTTTTCCTTTTAAATTAGCTCTGTCTAGTGGATAAATGACAAGTTGGGGCAATCAGGCTCTCAGGTTGTCTGTGCTTGTGTAGACTGTCGGTGCTTGTGAAGACATTCTACTCTTATGTGGACTGTCTGTGCTTGTGGACATGGTCTGTGCTTGTGGAGACAATCTGATTGTGTAGATTGCCTTGCTTTCAGAGACTGTGCTTTTGGAGACTACCTTTGCTTGTGTAGACTTTTGTGCTTGTGAAGACAGTCTGTGCTTGTGAAGACTATCTTTGCTTGTGTAGAGTTCTGAGCTTGTGTAGACAGTCTGTGCTTGTGAAGACAGCAAACAAATACAGAGGTATTGCAATTATCACATTGTGATCACCACTTCATTTTATCACACACATGCAAAAAAAATAGATGGTATATATTTGTCAAATTGGTGCTTGGAGAGAAAAAAGGTTGTAAAGAGTCAAAATAGTGCTATGTAACTGATTATCAAAGGGTATATTTTGTAATGACATGGAGATGTAATTTCTTCACGGCAGGAAATTCTGAAATCCACAGAAAAAATGGATACAAAGTGTTCCTGTTGATTTGTCAAATTGTGATGTTTTTCGTCTCTTGGAAGCATAGTTTTAGATAATGGGGAATATTGGATGACAATTATTTGAATTCAGAGCTCCAGATAAGAAAGGGTAACAGGGATAATTCAGAGATAGTTTCTCTTATGTCTCATCTAAAGTATACATTATGACCCCTCATTAGAACTGTCTCAGGGAGACGGTTCTAATGAGGGGTCACAATGTATGTTTTAATGGAAAGAAAAGGCAAATTATCTCTAAATTATCCCTGTTACCTTATTTTTATCTGGAGCTCTGAATTTCGTGATAATTTAACAGAGCTCCAGATAACAGGGAGTATTTGGTGGTAATTAGGAAATATAGAAAAAAGCCTGAGATCATCTCGTGTCAGACCTCTTGCTGACAGCTAAGCTTCTGATGTTAGAAACAACTGAATACCTGTTACTGTTTTAGTGAACATTGTTGACAGTTCCTGCTTTGAATGTGCTATTAGATTATTTTATCATAAGCTCCATAGCTATGGGTGGGGTTTTGATTATAAATGAGAGATAAGTGGTCTTCGTTAACTGTTAAGGTGTATGGGTATGCCTATGGCATTTTTACAAAGGGAAACAACTTTTGTGACTGGATCTACTGTTTGCTTCCCTGGATGATAAAGCCCTTTCAAAATGGGGTCTTCTCCTGGAGGAGCAAATTCTTTCCTTTAAGAGTTGACCCCAATTGAGAAGGCTGAGTCAAAAATGAAATTGAGAGAGTTGAATGAGTATCCATTCACCTTGAATCATGTTGTGGCCCCTCATTTTATTTATCTCCACTGAGGCAGCTCAAACTAAGGGCTACAACATTCATTTACATGGAGAAAAAGAATATGCATCTCAGAATTATGAACAAAACCCTTCTCTTAGCTGGGACTCTGGTTATGTACATATTTGTTATGTTGTGTCCTTAACAATGCATTTAGTTGTGAATTACATCTTGTTTATTTTGAATCTCGGAATGCAATTCCTTTACATAAGTGCCTCTTATAAACACTGTTTAGGAGTAAATTAGTTAGATATAGAGAGAAATGTTTACATATCTTAAAAGAGCAAAATGTTGTTTTAAATGTATAACTGTTCTGTAATAGGTGTATCATGCATTTTGATAGAACAAAATACACATTTAATTACACTTAGTATTCAGAAAAAAGTACCAGATTTAAAGTGAAGACCCAGATCAATTTGTTTCTATGGAGCAGTCTGTTCTGGGACTACACTCTTTGCTGCTGTTTTCCTTTCTGAAGATTCAGGGTTTAAAAGTTTTATGCATCATCAAGTGTTTACCAAACATTTATCAAAAATGTTTAAGCTTTTCATGTGATAATGTACAAAATCCCCCGATACCCAGATCTTTAGAATGAGATGCCTTCCAACATGCAAGGTCTACACTTGGCCTGTACAATTGATAATCTGTTTGCTCATGGATTAGCTCAGCATACAGATAAATGAACCATGCTCTGTCAGATCTACCATAAATATTTGGAGTACAGTGGACTTCTCTGTCTTAACCCTTTAAACGCCAAAAAGCAGACAACAAAATTTACGTCTGCAAAAATTTCTAAATAAGTTTCATCCAAGCTATATCATATCAAAAATTCCAAAACCAGAGGACAAACTGTGTAGATCTAGATGAGGTGGCTCATCTCGAGCCACATCATCAGGATCTACACTGTTTGCAAATTCTGCTGTTTTTGTCACTGGCGCTTAAGGTAGACGAATACTGAATAGAAATATTGGCGGGGCATTCAAACCATTATACCATCTAAATAACCCAAAGAGCTATAAAACAATTGGGTAAGAAAAAAACAATTTTCACCGTTTTGTTTTCCTAAAAAACAATATTTTGTATTTCTACATATTATTTTTAAACATTTTCCATTAAAATTCATATCTCTAGCACATGAATGCACTTTCATTTCAGCAAATCATATAATCTGTAATATATGATATTTGAAACAAACTGATAACAAAAAATTGCAGTTTTCTTGTTAATACGTATATTTTTACATTCTTTGAAAAAATGCAAATAAATTGAATTTCATGAAATGCCCTGATCAGACTGCTCCTCTAGATCAACAGTTTGCTTTGAAAGGTTTCTGGATATTGAGGGGAAAATACTGTATCACATGGTCAAGAAAATACTGTTATAGAAAAGATATTATAAAAGCTGTAATAATGAAACTTATTGTGGGGATCAGAATCTCAGTGTCAGTGCAATGATTTATATATACCGTAAAATTCTAAGTATTGGGACAGACAGGCCTAAGCAAACAGTGCAGGCCCAGATCAGACTGCTCTTAGAGAGCAGTCTGATCAGGACCTACACTGTTTGCCATTCCATCTGCATCTTTTAGGCCAGTTATTGAATTATAAAACTAAACTGGTCCATTCTTAGGACATTTGTGGTGATCATTTTAGGTGTCCCAATATTTAGAATCTTTACGGTAAAAGAGATTTGAAGAGACTTGGCTTAAAGCTAAATGTTTACATATGTATGCTGCACATGAAGTCTGGGGCAAGCTTGCATACCTGGAATTGTGGCCGTTTGCCTACTTTTTTTTACAATAATGAAAATATAAAGCAAGCACTAAAGATCTTGAGCAAACTGTGTGAACCAAGAAATTCTTTTAAATGGAATTTATTATTATAAGTAATTTTCTGACAGTCATATAATTCTAGAATAATGTTTTAACACACACAAGTCCAAACATCAATTTGGTCAGAAGGAGATCCCTTCCTGTCCCAAATAGAAAATTGGTCTATGTACCGCAAAAAATGAGAATGCTTATCATTAGTCATCACATCTGCATTGTATGTAAGGGTTATGATCATGTCTTTCGAGTTTAAAGTGCTATTATTAGCTTTGAGATTAAAGTTGCAGTTTCTTTTCTTTTGAGATTTAATACATGTGAGATTTGATACATGTGAGAATTATAACACCGCTGGTTTATGATGCCTCTTGATATCAGGGCATTAAAATAAACTGCCTTTTTCATACATATCTTAAAGTCTTGCATTTTATATTTACAATCTGTCCATTTTAGAATGGTTTTATTTTTGTTTTGAAGATCTGCATTTATATCTTTAATACTTTTAGCATCAAATGCATTTTTCTCGCAATTTGATGCATTTAGGTCACAGATGTATGGTGAAGATTTTGTAATACACTCATACGAAATATAGAGATTATTCTTTGGAGTTGTCTCCCTTAGACCAGTACAACCGTTGATAGAATTTTTTAGGCAAACATTTATCAAGGGATATTCATCCAACTGCAATTTTTGTTCATAAGGGTCTGGTCAGATCACTTTTCAAAGAGATTCATGAGGTCTTTGGACAGAAAGTTGAATTTAGAATCAGTAAATTTAAAAAAATGAAAGTTAAATTTAGAATCGGTGCATTTGAAAAATATTGCAGAAGTTTTCAAACTGAAACATTTGAGGTCTTCATATCAGAACCATACAACTGTGATTTACGGTACTATATTAACTATACCACTGTGTTTTACTTCTATTATGCATTTTAATGTGAAAGAATTTTACTTTTAACCTACTCAGCTGTTGTGTTTTGTATGCAAAAGAGAGATTTATTGTTTGACTATGCAAATATGAATAAATGGCATGAAAATACTTTGTCAGTAACTAGCATATTATTACCAGGGATTCTGATAACTTTCTCAAGACTGTCTTTTTCAAATATTGTTTCATTTACAGTTTTGAATAAATGAGGCAAAAAATTTAAATAACTTTCTCAAGACTGTCTTTTTCAAATATTGTTTCATTTACAGTTTTGAATAAATGAGGCAAAAAATTTAATTTCAAGATGTTTTACACATGTTCATAATTGTGATCTACTCACACCCGTGAGGGTGGGAATCACATTAGAAGGGCTTAACTACAGATTTAGGAACAAGACCTATATTTACAATTTCTTCAGACAACATGCAGTAAGGTATGGTGAAGGTGCATCCAAACATGCCATAAGCTGTAGTGTGCAGTCTGTAGGATGTAGGTAATGAATTTTAAGTGAGAGTTGATAAAAACAAGTAAGATTATCACAAAAAATGTTAACCAAGCAAATCTAAAGAGGTTTAAAACATCTTATCTGAGAGATTCGCTAGATAGCAAAACATGTCCTGATCAGGTTCTCTGTAGGCACTTTGGGGGTATGTCATGTACACCTAGTCATGTTTTCTGCCATTTTTACAAAGGGACACAATTTCTATGACTTCTTGTTTGTATCCCATGGTGACAAAGCCCATCCAAAATGGGGTCAGCTTTTAAAAAGAATTTGTTTTCAGGGGAGCAAGTTCTTTAAGCGATAACCCCCATTTAGAAGGGAGGCAAAAATGAAAATGGCAGAGTTGCTTCCCTTGAAAGTGTACCCATGGATTTATTATAAGATAGATTTTCAGTCATTTGCAGCCTGTTATAGGAAGTATTTACATGTCATTTACCCATACCGTGCTCCATTATGTTTGAACTGCTTGTTTTGTATATAGTGTCATAGTGCTATAGAAACTGTGCTATAAGCCTATAGAGTGTGAATCTACTGTAATTACCGGTACCAAATTATTGGGACAAGACATGCAAAACATACAGTATAAACTCAGAACAGACTGCTTGCTCCTAAGGAGCAGTCTGTTCTGGGTTTTCACTGTATGTCATTATTCATTTCCAAGACATTAACTCTGGATATCTCGAACTACCGATATCTCAAAGAAAATTTTCTGGGACCAGAAAATTTACTTTGAGATATCAGTAGTTTAGAGATATCCAGAGTTGACTGTGTATATTTTCTCTGCCTGGAATACCAAATGTCAAATTTACCAAGTTAGGCTATGCTGGTCTGAAGACCATTTTTATTCAGCTGTAAGATGGAAGCATTTTCCTCACTGGGAAATTACTTCAGATATGTAAATTGGTTATATTACTCCTTATATAAGATGGCTTTTACCCTTCACAAAAGTCTAAATCCTTCTTGTAAGATGGATGTAGAGTCTATGGGGTTGTTTTGGAGGGGTAAAACACATCTTATTATGGAATAAAATATGGTACTTACCCTAAAGCGCTTACGTACTGGGACATCTAAAAACCATTAATTTTTCATTTGTCCCAAATGGAAAATTAATGCTTTTTAGGTGTCCCAATATTTCAGCTCAATGGGTACATGTTTCTGTTGAGTTGACTTCCAAACTACCAAAATGTGTTTCTAGTGCTATATTTTGCAGTGCTTACTGTTGTAAAATGATACCAAAATTTGTTATATTTTGCAATAAAGCTTTTGTTTTCTTTAGTATGAACATGCTATTTGCTATTTGTTTGTGACTGTGTGTTATGTTTTCAATAGAAACAAGGGTAAATTTCTTTGTACCTTTTATTTGTCTGTTTAAACAGAGAGAGTATAAGATGACCCTAGAATTGGCCCTTGCCTGGCCGTATTATGTTTGCATGACTTTTGAACTACCTGAACTATGATTGTGTGAAAAAAAAATGCCATACTAATGTGCCATTTTCTTTTCCTACGAATGTTCAATAAAACTGCAGACTTTGAAGAATTCTTTTTTTATTTAAATTGATAGCCTAAAAGTCCAGATTTGTCTTTGTTTAAAAAGTTTCAAAGTTAACCTGTCATTTTCATGTGAAACGAGAAGTGAAATGCTGTACCAGTGAACTGTAATGTACACAAAATTCGGACACATCTGATTTATCCTTAGAGCTAGGGAAAGTTTCACAAAATGTAGGAGTTTTTCCAAGTCACACAAACATATGCTAAAGAAAGTTGAGCAAACATAGGATGATTTCAGGGTAGTTGCTTCTGTGAAGAGTAGGCTGATCTGCATTTTTGCTGGAATTTTCATATCATCTAACAGATGAGTGTAGGCCCAGGCAAAACTCTAGAATCATCAGCAAAATGTGAAAATTTTAGCATACTGTCTTATAGTTGCAGCAAATATGGTATTTAACATATCTCATGTTTATTTGACAGTTCTACCTTGATAGAGCATTTACTCTTTGTGCTACATTGCTTCTACTTTGTTGCTGATTTTATAAAGTTGCTGATTTATTATGTTCTACATTTTAACCAGTTTTGTCCTCATGTATGTGTTTTGTTAGCATAATGTGGAAAGTCATTTAATGTTATCATCAGTAGAACTTTTTAAATTGATTTTACAGGAGTGGTCATTTCATATGAAATTTATGAAATGAGCCTTTGGCGAGTTTCATAAATTTCATATGAAATGACCACGAGTGTAAGATTCTGTTTATCATATGACCCTTTAAAATGGGATTTGACACCTTCAAACTTAACAATATTTAAGTAAGAAAAAGCATTGTTGACATGGACGTTGTCAATGACGATACGTGTACATGCCAAAGTGTTATTACTCGTGTGGTCATACGATTTTTATGACACGACGTTATCCACTGAATAACAGGGACGTCATATGATAAATAGTTTTTATTCAGTGCATTGATATTACATTCTTAAGGCATGTACTGTGTTTCTTCGGTAATAAGACAGAGTTTTTTTTCTTCCAAAACAATCCCCAAAAATCTAGATCTGTCTTAAAAGATGGATCTAGACTTTTGGGATTGTTTTTGAAGAGAAAAACTATCTAAAGGCAAATCAAGCATGACTAATTGACATATTTGGGGTACTTTACATCTATAGAAAGAAATATAGTGTACATAAAGTTGACTATTGGTATTTTGTGGAACTGAACATTTTATGGTAACCACAACAAGTTCTTTGGAGAAAATGTAAAAAAGTTTTGTCAAATAATCCCTGTTTAAAATGCCTTTACACAAAGAACATTTCACTAGCCATATTTTGCCATTAGAGTGCAATTGAGGTGACAAATTCAGAACTCAAATTCTGGAGGGAAACAAGTGCCTGTCACGCAGAGATGTCATGTGTAATATGAAACTTATATGACACTAATTAATGTATTAATTCCATTATTAAACAGGTTATTTCCCCAGTCTGGAACAACCCCCAAATGTTTAAATTAGCCTTATGAAATTCTGATATAAGCTGGGGTTTTCCCTGCCAAAACAGCCCAAAAATCTGTATATGGGTTAATTTGCCCTGGCAAAACAATCCCAAATATCTAGATCAGTTTGATAAGACAGATTAAGATTTTTGGGATTATTTTGGAAGGGAAATAAGGCTGTCTTAAAGCCGAAGAAATACTGTAATGTAGTTTGAAGAGAAAGATCATGCTTTACAGTAGTCCAAAAGGTGTTACAGAGGCATTCTGTCCCAGTTGTCCTGGGCTGTTGTAGACACTAAGTAGCATTAAGCTTGCCAGTTACCTTATTTCTTCGGGTGTAAGACAGAGGTTTTTCCTTTTTAAAACAATCCCAAAAATCGGTATCCATCTTACAAGTCTTGTTAGTTTGATCTTGATTTTTGGGATTATTTTGATGAGAAAATCCTATTTAATAGCCAAATTACACATAATTGATTTACACATTTGGGGTACTTTATGGAGATAGGAAATCACATCTTATAGTCAGATAAGTAAGGTAAATCTGCAGTTCTGTTGTAAGGACTCAAGATATGGCATTAGT
The DNA here is from genome assembly GCA_963989385.1 of Ctena decussata. NCBI lineage: Eukaryota > Metazoa > Mollusca > Bivalvia > Lucinida > Lucinidae > Ctena > Ctena decussata. The sequence continues at coordinate 36,724,998 of OZ022504.1, read as the reverse complement.
TTGAGGATAATTCTTGGAAATAGTTTTATTTTTCAATAAAAACATAATTATGTTGTGTCATTGGGGATCAGAATTATGCTTTTTTGTTGAAATCAAATTACACATGTACTGTTACGTTCCTAAATTTTGGGACAACTAAAAATAATTAATTTTCCATTTGGGACAAATGGAAAATTTATTATTTTTAGGTATCCCAAAATATAAGCACATTACAGTATTTCAGAATTATCCTGAAAACAGCACCTTAACGTGGACTCTTCCGTGTAACTCTGTTTCTATGTGGACTTGTTATTTTTGTATCATTTTGTAGAACATTGAACTGAACTCTCATCATAATCATAAAACATAGCATATGAAATACATAAATCAAAAGTTATTTGGCTAGCTTTGTTTATCCTTTCATCTTCAGTTTTTTCACGCCTGCGACAAGCAGAAGCATTAAGACATATGTATTACTTTTCTGTAGTCAGGGGTGTAAAAAATTTTGGAGTTTTTGTGTTTAGCTGTTTTGTCACAATGGGCTGACAGGCGAGACACCACTTCTGCGGAATTCTTGTTCAACATGAGAAACCAAGTTACACTTTCAGGGGAAGCAGCTCCATCAATTTCAATTTTGCTTCCCTTCTCAGACGGGTCAACGCTTAAAAGAATTGGCTCCCCTATGCCCCTTTTGAAAAGGGGCTATATTAGGTAAGCCTATAGTTGACCCCAAAACAGCTATTTCCCTTTGAAAAACGTGACAGAAAAAAAAACATGGAGGTGTATCCAGTTACCATAGAAACAGTGGCAACGGTGCAGATTGATCTCATCTGGAATTCACTGCCATTCTGTTGTACTTTGGTGAATGGGTACACTTTCAAGGGAAGCAACTATACCATTTTCTAGTTTGTCTCCCTGCTTTATAGGGATCAACTCTTAAAAGAGAGAATCTGCTCCCATAGGAGCAGATTCTCTCCTTTAAGAGTGGATCTTATTTCAGAAAGGCTGCATCGGCCAGAGAAACAAACAGGAAGTTGCAAAAGCTTCCCTTTGTCAAAATGGGGGAGAAACATGAAGGTGCACACACACCTTAAACACCCTGTTGTAGAACTGTTCTTGTCCAAAGAGAGTAAAACGCCAGTGTCAAAAAGGTTTTACGTATAAATGTATGATTTAACCAGAGGGCCAATGGCCCTATATCGCTCACCTGAGCACTGAGATTATGTTGGAAAAACTAAGTTGCCACAGCAACAAAACAACATGCACAACAGCAATAAAACACACCATTTATGTAGAGGATGATATCACAAACATTTATGCAAAAAATAAGCTTTATCCCCCCTTAATGGCTTCTGAGAAGAAGATATTTGGCAAAAGAAAAAAAAAATGAAAATTTGGCCTTTCAGTTGCAATGGTAACCAATCAAAATCCGGTCCTTGGGCAAAATTCATATAGTTGGTAGAGGACTACTCTAGGAACATTTCTGTAAAGCTTTTGTCAAAATATCTGCAGTATCACATAAATAAATACCAAATGTCCACTTTCACCATTGTAAGTCTATGGAAACTGAGTTGCCATTGCAAAACCAGTTCACATGGGCAATGATAATATGAAATATACTTTAGGTAGAGGCTAAATTAATATGTATGCAAAGTATCAGCTTCATCCTCCTCATGGCTTCACTTTTCCCATTATAAGTCAATGGAAACTGTAAGTTGCCATAGCAACCAAAGTTCTTATGGGGTTGGAAGAAAAAACAAAATTTATGTAGAGGCTTCTGTCATCAACTTGTTTGCACAATATCAGCTTCATCCCCCCATATGGCTTCTAAGCAGAAGATTTTTTCATTTTATCTTCTTCTTTTTTTTTGAAAATTTACCCTATATTTTGCCATGGCAACCAATCAAATTCAGCGATTTGGAGAAAATTCATTAGAAACATAGAGGACTATTCAAGAAACATTTCTGTAGAAAGAAAATCTAAATAAATGCAGTGAGACAGCAAAAATTGCCAATTTCCATTTTCCCCATTATAAGTCAATGGAAACTCTTAGTTGCCATAGCAACCAAACTGCTGGAGAAATTGCCATGACAAACGGTAATTCTATAGAGGCTAGTACTAAGGTTCTTTCTGTAAAAATTGAGCTTTATTGGCCACACAGTTTCTGCGGAGATGATTTTTTAATATTTTTCTACTTTTAACCATTCGGTTGCATTGCAATGGCAACCAGCCAAACTGCACAATTTGCATAAATTTAACAAGACTGGTTGAGGACTACTCAAGGAACATTTCTATGAAAGTTTTGTCAAAATATCTTCAATGACATAGCAATAAATGCAAATATTCTATTTTGCCATTATAAGTAAATGGCAACTGTAAGTTGCCATAGCAACCAAACTGCTAGAGCAACTGCCAAGAAAAACAGTATTTTTATAGAGGCTAGTACTAAGATTCTTTCTGGGAAGCCTAAGCTTTTTTGGATGCACGGTTTCTGAGGAGAAGATTTTTTAATTTTTTAACCATTTGGTAGCCATGGCAACCAGCCAAATTGTGTAATTTATAGAAATTTCATGTGGTTGATAGAGGACTACTCAAGGGACATTTCTGTAAAAGATTTGTCAAAATATCTGCAGTGACATAGCAATAAATGCAAATTTTCAATGTTTCCCATCAAGTCAATAGAAACTTTACGTTTCCATAGCAACCAAAGTTCCAAAGGGATTTGGATAAAAAACAGTATTATTGGTTCCCCCTGCCTATAGATGCTGTATATAAAAGTTGGTAACAATGGGCCTTGTAGTTTCAGAGGAGATGTCGTTTGAAAACATTGACAGACGGACGGCGGATGCCTGCCTATACTATAAGCTCACCTGTGAGCCTTCGGCTCAGGTGAGCTAACAATGGGGGATGGTTGGGTGGTGCGCTGGTGCTGAGTATAGCTTCCAGTGCCAGGGCGTCCTACTGATTTGGATCATTGTAGGTATGGGTGGCGGGTTGTTTGGACATTTTTTTCTCTCTATCATTTTCTCCCTCTTTCTGGAAGACGGCCTGATATAAACCGAAATACGGTCTCAAAGGGCTGTTAAACCCAAAACAATCAATCATGATTTAACAATAACACTGAATTTGAATATCTGGATTATTGGTCCATATGCATGTACTGAGCTGTAACTGCTTGGGGTTGAATAGTGACTGCAGTTGGAAACAGCTACTAGTTTACAGTTCAGCTTAGTGGCTACACTGTATTGTCTCTTCTTTTCCCTGTAAACAGCCCCCACATGATGGTCTTAGTCTGAATTGAAAGGATTTCACCACTGTTTAGAAGGTGAAGGGATTTGCTTGTCCCTGTTGTTGCCTAATAAGTACAACAGCTATACAAATATTTGGTATAAATACACTTGTTTCTTTTTAGAACTATTCAGGAAAGAGGCCATGTATCAGTGATGTCAGAATATATACAGCATAAACAAGGGTGGCAATCTTAGGCCTGCCAGTTAAAGGCTGTTTTATAAAAGCTAAAAGTTTCCTGTAGCCTAATAGTAATAGGGGCGTTGGAGGTTAAAGGCCCACTGTGTTTTGGGCACGAATATGAAAGGCAGAGCCCATCCCTCTGTTTTATAGAAAATAACAAAACAATGGCCAAGTTAAGGCTTAGAGAAGAAAACAAACTCGGACTACATTACCTGAGCAAGCAGTACTACCCCATTACCCCAATCAGACTACTCTTTAAAAAAATTAAGCAAAAATAAAAAACAAGAAAAACTGTAAGATTAATGACCTCTGAATTGTTTCACTAGGAAGTTAAATCTTAAAACATATTTGCAGGTCATTTATAAATGATATCAAAATGCAAACTGATTAAGTGTAGTTTATAAAAAGAAGAAATTGATAAGCACTATCAAAATTAAGCGACATAGTTTTGATAAGTTGAGGACCTACTTCTCTAAGATAAGTTTCAATACTTTATATAGTACTGGAGAAAAGTTAGTTGTAATAATAATGTTGAATGCATAGAAACTGTCATTATTATCCCCCGCCGAAGGCGGAGGGATATAGTTTTCTCCATGTCCGTCCGTCTGTCTGTCTGTCTGTCCGTCCGTCCTTCTGTCTGTCCGTCTGTCCGTCCGGAGCCATAACTATGTAAACACTGGACGGAATTTCATGAAACTTAAAATAAATATATATCACTATAACGCGCTGATGCACGTGAAGTTTCATCAGACTGGCTTCAGTAATGCATGAGTTGTTGCCCTTTAATGGACTTAAAATTAATAAAATGAGTCATAACTAAGTAACCAAAAATCAAAACTTCATGAAACTTAAACTGAATATGTATCACCTTAACACGGTTATGCACATAAAGTTTCATCAGAAGGGCATCAGTAGTGCATGAGTTATTGCCCTTTAATGGATTTAAAATTAATAAAATGAGTCATAACTACGTAACCAATTATCAAAACTTCATGAAACTTAAACTGAATATGTATCACCATAATGCGGTTATGCACATGAAATTTCCCCAGAAGGGCATCAGTAGTGCATGAGTTATTGCCCTTGAATCAATTTATGGTTGACAAATTTAGCCGTAACTAAGTAATCAATGAATAGAATTCTATGAAACTTATACTAAATATGTATCACCATATCACATTGGTGCATCTTATGTTTTGTTGGAATTGCTTGAGTAAGCAATGAGTTATTGCCCTTGAATTGGTTTAAAATAAACAAATTGAGTCATAACTAAGTAACCAATAAATGGAATTTCATGAAACTTAAAATAATTAGGTACTGGCATGACACAGCAGTGCACATTAAGTTTTGTCATAATTGCTGCATTAATGCATGATTTAATGCCCCTGAATGGATTTAAAATCCACAAATTAGCCATAACTTAGGTATCGGTGAACAAAATTTCTTGAAACTGAATAAAAAATGTATCATCATTGTGCCGTGATGCTGAGACAAGTGTAACAGCTTCAGCTTATATCTCACTTATCCCAGGGTTATTGCCCTTGATTTTATTTACAATCCACAAGTTCAGCCGTAACTAAGTAATCAGTGAATGAAGTTTTATGTAACTTAAAATAAACCATAAACAAATCAGGGCCACTTCGGCGGGGGATATAAATTCACTGAATTTGCTTGTTTTATATTGTAATGGTGAAAAATTACTTGTAATACAGTATTAATCCCAATAAATTCCACAGCTCTAATAAACACTTCCTCCATCCTTTCAGAAAATAATATTAACTTGTATGAATTCTTGTTTACTTCTCTGGATGTCAGACAGCTCTTTGGAATGAGGTCTACTCTTAAAGGAAAGAATTTGCTCCTGGAAAAGCAAATTCTTTCCTTTAAGATGTGAGCCCTCCCCCCCCCCCCCCCCCCCCCCATCCCTATCTGAGACGAGAGGTGAAAATAGTAGGACCTCTGACAGTATCAATGCATATTTGCCCATTTTTCGACAAATTACTGCACCTTCCTCGGGCAGCAAAAGTTGAAATATTTGGCATTAATATGTAGCCTTGTGTACTATAAAGACATTTTAACAGTGATTTTGAAAAATTATCATGCCTCTAGACTATCATAGACCAATTTTATCAAGAGGGGTATGTGAATTTTTCAGTCTCTGAAAATAAGTCCATTTATTTGGTTTTCTAAGATATCAAAATCTTAATTGATAACTATGCTAAAACTGACGTACACACTACTGTTACTGATATTATGCAATATTTTTTCATTACTAAGGACTTTAGCCTATTTTTAGATATAAAGGGTGTAAGTACCCCACCCACTTTTTCAGTTTTTCAGCTGTAGACTATCTTTTCCCCCCGTGCCTCAGCAAGCCACTCACATATAATGTGTATTATGATAGTACACACATACATGCAAAGTGGCTACCTGAGGCACGGGGGGAAAAGTATCTTTAAAATACTTTTCCTGTTTCCATTACGTTTAATTACAAAATTTGGCTTTTTCCACCAAAAATTGAAGTCTATGTGCAAAGTAATCAGAAATTAAATTCATGGCCAGTTAGGGGAAGTTGAGAGCAACAAATTTCAAGAGAAATTCTTTGGCATATCAAAAATTTAATTTTGACTATTTTTATAGGCAAATTAACATTACAACCGTCAGAGGTCCTTTGCTACACTTTGGGCTCTAAATAATGTCCCCCTTTCATAAAACGCAATGCTCCCGGGGCATTTAATAGGTTTAAAATGGTATACTGCAATATGCTTCGGTATTGAGACACCTAAAAACAATGAATTTTCCATTTATCCCAAATGGAAAATAAATTATTTTAGGCATCCCAACATTTAGGCACATTACAGTATGCTGTATGCATTATAACTTTAAGGTGAATATGGACACCTCCATGTTTTCCTTGCCATGATTTTTACAAATTTACTTTTATGACTTCTTATTTGCATCCCTGGATAACATAATAATAATAATTACCCTTCCAAATGAGGTCTGTTAAAGGAAAATATATTACTTTCCTATTTTCCTTACTTAGTTGATCCCGATTGAGAAGGGAGGTAAAAATGAAAGTGGAAGAGTTGCTTCCTCCTGAAAGTGTACCTATTCACTTTATATTATGCTATATAAGTTTCAGTGCAAACAACATTTAGTTACAGATAAGGGCAGCTGTTTTGAAACAGATCCGCAGTAACATAATATGAGCCGCCACACAAGAAAAGCAACAAAGTGGTTGTGCACCCAGTGCAGACTCAGATCAGCATGGACATTAGCCCAATCTGCTCAGAGTCTTCCCTAAGCACTTAAAGGGTAGCTAAGGGTCTGAGCTACCTTCATGCGGACAGCGAAAACCCTGATCAGACTGGGCGGATGCCCAGGCTGATCTGAGTCTGTACTGGGCGCACAACCACTTTGTTGGTTTTCTCATGTCACGGCTCAGTTATGTTTTGCCTGTTTGTTAAAATATACGTAATGACAATATATCAGACTACCGAGGTATACTACCGCATTTACCGTATATGGTTATAAGATGCGAGTTTACCCTTCTAAAATTACCACAAAATAATAGGTCAAACAGTCCTGTGTAGTACATCTATAAAATGGGGTTTTCTCTTCCAAAAACAATCCCAGAAATATAGTTCCATCTTATAGCTTCCAAACAATCCCAAAAATCTAGATCCATCTTATAAGATGGATCTAGATTTTGGGAATTGTTTTGGAAGAAAAAACAAACAAACATCTTATAACCTAACAGAAATACAGTGTATGGCCAGCTGTACAATGGAGTAGGTGAAAAATGAAGGCTTTTCGATTCTTATTACTCTCTTCTGGCTTTCTCATCCTTTATATATTTTTCTACTCTTTTTTCACCCTCTATCAAAGTAAAGATCGATCGCGACACCTTGATTTAGACTGAAATACTGTCTCAAAGACCTTGGCCCAACACAATCAAAGCATTATTTCTTTTAAAAATGTATCGAGAGACAACACATAAAGACCTAAGGGTCATTATGTTAGGTCAGCAATATGGTTTGTTCAATACAAAATTATTATTGATATATCCTTTTGGCAAATGCCTCATAAAAATTGTTCATATTACTTTAATTATTGTACTACAAAATCCCACAATGAATATATTGGATTTCAGAAACAGATAAATTTTCCAATTCACAGCTGTTTTGTAATGTATATAAAGATAATCTTCTATCTGAAACATTTCAAAATTTTAAGCTGCCTCATGACAGACATGCCTTATGCCTGTTCAACGGGTAAAATCTTGGATATATTTAAGGTAAAACTCTTTTCTTTAATATACTCTATATCTTCATTAACATGAATGGTTATTAGTTTAGGGGAAGTTTCCAATTTCAGGGGTCAACTTGTGAAAGAAAGAATTTGCTACCATGAGCTAATTCTTTCTTTTCAGAGCACTCCCCATTTTGGATGGACTTCATCCAGGGAAGCGACTAGGAAGATACAAGTTGTTTCCCTTTGTAAAAATGGCAAAGCAAGGATTCCAATACCCAGTATACCCAATTTAAGAGTGCCTGAGCAAAAAAATATAGATCCAGCCCAATACTTTGTAAAAACCGAACCAAAATGAAAAAATAAAATTAACAATAAAAGTTACTAAAAATAATAAAAGAAAACTTCTGTTATATGTCCACTTATACATGGTAAATGCATCAGCTGTTGATCAAACTACACAAGCTGATATGTATCTTGTCTGGTGACACCCGGTATCAAGTCTGCACTGTTATTGACAGAATTTTTCAATTTTGGTAAGTATTTATTCTATGAATTCAGACACCTTAAAACTAATAATAATTAATGCCCTAATAATAATAATTTCAGTGACTGACTTTTCTAGGACACATGTGCATATTGTATACTAGAACTGTAGCCTGAAGGACAAAACAGTGCAGAGCCACCTGTAGAATCTGACCCTAGTCTCTACTGTTTGCTAAGTCATTTATTTTAAAATGAATGGCTGCACTTTCAGGAGAAGCAACTCTGCCATTTTCATTTTTGCCTCCATTCTCAATGGGGTTCAGCTCTTATAAGAAAAAAATAGCTCCCCTAGGAGCTCATCCTTTTTAATAGTACTCGGGTAGACCCCTTTTTGAAAGAGATTTGTTGTCGAGGAAAGCAGACAGGAAGCTAAAATGTTGTCTTCTCTTGGAAAAAAATTGAGGAAAAACACGGCTGTACATGTACATCCATTTACCTCAGAAAAGCCAAATAATTTGGTGATATTAGTGTATGAACTTCAAAAGCATAATTTTTAGCCTACAGTATATATAAAACGGTTGTTGATTTGTACTTGACATGTTTATATTAATGAGAGGAAATGGATTATGGTCTAATATCAACAACATACAAGGTAGTGAAAGTGACACAGTTTTAATGATTTTTTGTCTTTTACATATCACCTTAATCGGTCAAAATTGGGGCTACAAAACTAATAACCGCAATCAGAGCTCCAGATAAGGTGGGGGTATTGAAGGATGAGATAATTTTTTTCTTATTTTTCACATAAAACATATGTTGTGACCTTTCATTAGAACCGTCTCAGCGAGACGGTTCTAATGAAGAATACAACATAATTATGGAAAAATACAGAAAAATTATCCTTAAATTATCCCCTCTTATCTGGAGCCCTGCAATTATCCTAAATTTCGAACATTGATTTTACTAGGTATGTACTAATGTTTCAAAAAAAGGCCCAGAAGAGCAAATAGTGGAGATCCTAGCTGACCTGACTGCTGTAAATAAGTGTGTGATCTAGGATTATGATGCATGCTTATGCACTTCATTTTGTCCCAGTATTTTGAGTAATTAAGGAGACATGTATCTCGGAGGCCACAAAATTTTCATCTTCAATCATTTCAAACTGCAATTCATTCTTTAGAAATAAGCACAAAACAAAACAAGAAAATGTTAACAAAATGTTTGAACTCTTTGTTCTTTCAGCACTTTGACAAAAAAAACCCCAAAGAACTACTCTTTTTAAAATTACATTGAGGGCATCCTGAACTGGGCTGGTTTCCACTCATTTCTGAATGTCTCTACATTCCTTTAAGGTGTATGGGCATAACTCCATATTTTTGTCATTCTTTACTTTGTAATGTATATTCTATTTGCTTCTCTGGATAAGATAGCCATTCCAAAATGGTGTCTACTCTTGGAGGAAAGAATTTGCTTCAAAATGAGCAAATTCTTTCCTTTATAGGAGCAAATTCTTTCCTTTAACAGTCAAACCCTATTAAGAAAGATATGGCAGAGTTGCTAATCAACAAATTTCCCAGCAAGCACACACAAAACAACAGCAGCATGATGCTGGCATTGAATGAACATTGATTAGGTGTACATGTATCTGAAAAACATTTTTCCTATTTCCATTTCATTTGAGTTTAAAATCTGGCTTTTCAACCAAAGAGTGAAGTTTCTGTGATAAAAATCAGAAAATAAATTTAAGGGAAGCTGGGTATATCAGAAGTTTATTTTACAATTGCCAGAGGTCCTTAAGTAAAATTATTCTAGGATTGACAACCAGAGATGACTGCAAAGTCGGTGGTGGGAACAGGGGTTTGAGAAGAAATGGGAAAATTATCAACAGATACCCTCCTGTTTTGTTAGTTTTCATTGTATCTTGTGGCAAGATATTAGAACCCCTTGGTGAGGAGGTTCTAATGCTAAGTAAGGAGGTTCTGATTAGGAGTTGAATTTATGGATCATTACATGTGTGTTAAACATCCATAAATCAAATACTCTTTTATCAACTTGGTCACCTTCAGTATATCACTGTGTGAGACATAATACTGTATTTATTAAGATGGCTTTTTGCCTCCAAAACACTCCAAAAAATTTAGATGGATCTAGTAAATTTTAGAGATACATGTAGTTTTTGAAAGAAAAAAATCCCCATCTCATAGCCGAAGTAATATGGTTACCGTTTCATTAGCCCAGTTAAGGTGTTTAAGGGTACACTTTCAAGAGGAACAACTCTACTATTTCCTGCGTTTACTTCCTTCTCAATGGGGCTAAATTCTTAAACAGGGTCTAGTCTTAAAGAAAAGAATTTGCTCTCACAGGAGTAAATTCTTTACTTTAAGACTAGACCCTGTTTTGGAAGGGCTTTGTCATCTAAGGAAGCAAACAAGAATTCACAAAAGTTGTTTCCCTTTGTTAATGGCAAAACAGAGGTGTACACATACACCTTAAATAGTAAGCATCCTTTTGTAGGGGCCTTGGCAAATATGTGTAGACCCAGATCAGATGCTGCACAGTGCAGCATCTGATGAGAGTTTAAACTATTTGCATAAAAATATAGGAATTTCTGAAGAAAATATGATAAAATCAAACATGACCCCACTATACTGGAAGTGGACCTAAGATAGAGGAATCCACTAGGCATTAACAGGTGAGAAACATTATATTTCAGGTCCTGATTTTCTGCTCAGTTTCGTTGGTGTCCCTGTCTGATGATGTCATAGAGACTGCACCTGAAGTTGTCAACCCTGATGAAGGAATGCCAGTATGGCCACCAACCCCTGGTCCTACACTCTCCCCCGAGGCCATCCAGTGTCAGAAAGACTGTGGGGATAACTACTATACTTGTGCTGTGATGGAATGTGAAGGTCAAGTCCAAAGTCATAATACAACAGAGGTCAAGGACAATATTACAACAGACAGTGTTGTTAGTGAAAATGAGAAAGACGACTGTTGGTCACATTGCCGGAAGACTTTTACAACATGTTTTGATTTATGTAAACTTTTATGCAAAGGAGAAAACTGTCCCACGACAACAACCAGTAGTGAATATAAGTTTGACTGGAACACTGTCACCTAATTGCTTTTCAAATAATCAATTAAAATGGCTGATTTCCTTTTCTGTTTGGTTAGTTTAATACAAGCCTCAAGTTGTTATTTGAACCAGTGGCAGGCAGTATTGTACAAGAGTGTGGAGCAACCTTTTACTTGTTACTCTCTCTTTCTGGATATCCATATTTTAATTTTTGATATCCGTTGTATTTTGTGATATCACAAATTATTATTTTTGAATACATTATTCTATTTTTGGATATCCAAAAGTACAGATATCCACAGTTTTATTTATGTGCATCCAATATCCGTCTTGATTTTGTCGCATCAAAAAATCGAATTATGGAAACCCATATATCAGAAAATTAATGGATCTCCTAAATCAAAACGAATATTGGATATTCAAAAATAGTAAAAAAAATAAATATAGTAAAGCACATTAAGCCTATATGTTATGGACTACCTGATTTTAGTTTTTCGTAATTAAATAAATGGATAATCACAATTTTATTTTTTATATCCATAATTATAGACGTTCAAAATTCAGCTTATGGATATCGTTAAATCAGTTTTAGAATATCCAAAATCTCATTTTTTTTGTCCATAAATCAAGTTATGGATATCAGAAAAACTAAATTATGGATTTCAAGTAATGACTAAAATAGTATAATGGCATTCTATACAAAAAAAAAAAAAAATAACAGAGTTAAAGCTGCTGAGTCACTGTAATTATACAGACCTTGCAGTAGATTACCCACTTCTGACCAGTGGACTTATCTATCTTCATCATTTGGATGATTCCATTACAACTGTTTGGGGCTTCTGGTGGATGTTTTCATTTTTGTTGTATTGTGCATAGGAATTCTGCAGCATCTACACTGGGTCTGCAATGGGTTTCTAGTCTAACAAGCAAATTCAGTGAATTTATATCCCCCGCCCTGATTTGTTTATAGTTTAAGTTACATAAAATTTTGTTCACTGGTTACTTAGTTACAGCTGAACTTGTGATTGTAAATAAAATCAAGGGCAATAAATCTGGTGTGAGGCATAAGCTGAAGCTGTTCTTAAACACGTGCCTCAGCATCACTGCACTATGATATATTTCTAATTCAGTTTCAAGAAATTTTGTTCACTGGTAACTTAGTTATGGCTAGTTAGTAGATTTTAAATCAATTCAAGGGCATTAAATCATGGACTACTGATGCGACTATGACAAAACTTAATGTGCACTGCTGTGTCATGACAATACAATATCATTTTAAGTTTCATGAAATTCTATTAATTGGTTACTTAGTTATGACTCACTTTGTTGATTTTAAACCAATTCAAGGGCAATAACTCATTGCTTACTGAAGCAATTCCAACAAATCAAAAGAAGCACCAATTTGTTATGGTAATACATATTTAGTATAAGTTTCATAGAGTTCTATTTACTGATACTGAGTTATGGCTGAATTTGTCAGTCTTAAATTGATTCAAGGGCAATGATTCATGCACTACTGATGCCATTTGGATGAAACTTAATATGCATGACTGTATTATGGTGATACATATTTAGTTTAAGTTTCATTAAGTTGTGATTATTGGTTACTTAGTTATGGCTAATTTTATTGATTTTAAGTCAATTCAAGAGCCTTAACTCATGCACTACCAAGGCCATACTGATGAAACTTTATGGGCATAACCATGTTATGGTGATACCTATTTAGTTTAAATTTCATAAAGTTTCAATAATTGGTTACTTAGTTAAGGCAAATTTTATTGATTTTAAGTCAAATCAAGGGCAATAACTCATGCACTACTGAAGCCAGTCTGACAAAACTTCATGTGCATCAGCCAGTTATAGTGATTTATATTAAATTCCATCCTGTGATTACTTAGTTGTGGCTGATTTGATTTGATTTTAAGTCAATTCAAGGGCGGTAACTCATGCACTTCCAAGGCCACACTGATGAAACTACATGTGCATAACTGTGTTATGGTGAGATACATATTTAGTTTAAGTTTCATGAAGCTTCGATAATGGGTTACTCATTGATGGCTAATTTTATTGACTTTATGTCAATTCAAGGGCAATAACTCATGCACTACTTAAGCCAGTCTGACAAAACTTCACGTGCATCAGATATATCTATTATAAGTTTCATGAAATTCCGTCGAGTGGCTACTTAGTTATGGCTCCAGACAGACGGTTAGACTGAAGGATGGACAGACAGACAAATGGAGGGACATGGAGAAAACTCTATCCTTTCGCCTTTGGCAGGGGATAAAAAGGGTTAATGTTTGTGCTCAGTAACTTTGCCCAAACTTTAAACCCTGCAAATCACAATTCCTACATCAGGTTATGTAGGAAGAGTAACAAAAGTGCAAATATAAACTCTCAAGAATATCCAAGGGATGATAAAGGTCTTTTCTGTCCTTAGTTTCAATTCACTAAAAACTGCATGGTTTTTATTGCCTGTCAATTGAGTAACTGGGAACATTCAGATGAAATCATTTTTCTTCTATGTGTATCCTCCGAATAACATGATTTCTGACATGCTTGAGTTTCAGTAAGTTTATAGAAAACTGCAAGGAAAGAGCCGTTCCTTTAAATGAATACTACAGTAACAACAGCCTCTGAAGGTACTTGATGATAAGCCTGATTGATATGCAAATGGTTGTGATAGCACTGCTAACTAAATGAGCCTCACCATGACAAAACCAACAAAGTGGCATGTGCACCCAGCAAAGACTCAGATCAGCCTGGGCATCTGCCCAGTCTGATCAGTCTTTGCTGTCTGCATGGAGCTAGCGTAGACCCTTAGCTAGCCTCAATGCACACAGTGAAGACTCTGATCAGATTGGGCAGCTGCTCAGCGCACATGCCTTTTTTTTGGTTTTGTCATGCCTCAGCTAAATGTGTACTGTGCAAGGCATGTCAAGCTGCATCATCCATTTTACTGACTTTTAAGAAAATCAGTATCAGTGGTCAACAGAAACTTCAAGCTTCAGGCTGAAACTAGAACTGAACTCCAAAAAAGAAAACAAAACTGGATATTGATGTTTCTTGCACACCAGATAGAAAATGTCATTCTTTTCACCTGGGATAGAAAATCTTATCTTACCCAGGTGTTCTTACCCAGGACCGGATAAAAATCATGAGCTGTCAATGCATTGTTTGTATAGGAGCTCACGTACCTGTGTTGTCAAGTGACATTTGCATTTTAGATGATTATGTCACAAAGATGAAAAATGACGTCAGTTTATGCACGCCACTAGTTGACATAAAGAGCCAAATGGATTCGTTGAAAGCGGCACCTTCTTTCAAAATCAAATTGAAACCTCTCAAGCACTAGAATTAGGCATTTTAACAAGTTCTGAAGATAAAACAAAATGTGGTGTGCAAGAAGAAAAAGTATCTATCATGGGTGTGTGGTGTGGATAGAAAAATCTGTCACTCGGGATCACTGTTCCGCATCACGAGGCAAGCCTCATGAAGGATTTTCCTATCCACACCTCATACCCATAATAGATACTTATATTCCGTTTACAAAGTCTGAACCATCCTACTGATACTGATGACTGATTTGTGGGTAATTATTTCCCCTTCCATCCGGAAATTTCTGTTCCACCCATCTGTCTACAGTAATCCCAAAATTTCTTATCTACTCTCTGTCTATAGTAATTTATCAGATTTGTTGACCTAGTCATTGGTGGGATGTTAAACCTGAGTTCACTCACTCACTAAGATTTGCTGATAACAGAAAAAAGAAAAGACACTGAGAATATGACATGTATTTTATTTCTTTATGAATATTGCACAAATTAATTTTAACAATTATGGCTATAAACTTATATAAAATCAATAACATTTACTCTGCAAGTGGAACATAATACTCCTGGCTGACATATGTATTTGTCGTGTTTATAGCAAGATGCAGTTGCCATCATGTTCACACATCAAGATGGTGCTTATCCTAGTAATATTTTTAAGTAAAGCTAGAAATAAATGTACTACATTAAAAATCTAAGCTGAAATACTTCTTAGAGAATGGCAGCAACAAAATGGGGGAGGTGGGAGAGGAGGGAGGGGAGGATGTCTGCAGTGTTGCTTTATTACATTACTGCACATAACCAGGCACCAATTAACCAAGTTTGCTATTTTCATACACGATGCTATAAAGTTTCAACACAATATTCCAAATGGTTACCTAGTTATGATGCATAAAAAGAGTGGTCTGGAAAAAAAAGCTAATCAAAGGGGCATAACCTAGAAAGTATTTTCACAGCACATTATGCTATGTACTGTAAAACACTTATATTTGGCGGTCACATTATTTTGGCGATATTGGCGGAAAAGAAGAAAATCGCCAAATTAAAATGCCGCCAATATAAGCTCATGATACCGAAAGAAGAAAAAATATTATTGAGCACATGATCCTATTTCCTCTAGCAAAATATCAAAGCTAATACACATCACATATATATGCGCAAAAGAAGATGCTTCCCAAACAACAAGAGGGAGGAAACGGAGTATGAAAATGTTCTCACCATACTAATCAGTATTTCAATTAAGTTGATTAAATCAGAAGGAACACAAAATCAGTTTACTTTAAACAATTAACTACCCAAACTGTAACATGACTATAATAATAATTGCTTTTATTTTAACCAACATGACAATATAGAGCTCAAATAAAGAGCAAAATACGACGTCAGAAGAAATATTTTGTTCTTGAGAATCACAAAACCGCCAAAATAAAAATCCGCCAAAAGGTCCATATTTAAAAACCGCAAAATTTTGCTGCCGCCAAATATAAGTGTTTTACAGTAAATTAATCAAGCTATTCCAAACTGTTACTAAAGTATGGCGCACACAAGGAAAAGCAAATGACGAATGGATTGATGGATGATCGGTTAGCCAGACAAAGCCATAATATGTCTGCTTTTTTTTTTTTCAATTTTTTTTTTTTATGTCAGAATGGGGGCATAAAACTTATATGCGCTGCTTCACTTAAAATTGGATGTGCATCACATGAAGATTGAAGATTCAGATCAGCCTGGGCATCTGCTCAGTCTGATCAGTCTCTGCTGTGTGCTTTATGGAAAGCTAAGGGACTAAGCTACCTCCATGCTTACAGTGAAGACTCTGATTAGACTAAGCTGATGCCCAGGCTGAACTGAGTCTTAATGTGGTACACAGGCCACTTTGTTGATATACTGTGTTGCGGCTCTTTTATGGTTTTGTGATGATAGCATGCAGCATACTCATGCAGAAAGGCTGATATCATTATGATGTCATTAAAGTTGTGATGTAATTGTGCTGCCATCATGATGTCACTTTCAGAGCATCTCATAATGACATCATCAGAACTAATCATGATATCACTATGGCGTCTCCAGTCTCCAACAGCTGCAAGGGTATGCATGCCTACTAAAGTATACTATGCATACTGTTGCAAACAAATAATTCAGTCTTAAATCATTTGATATAATTATGTTTTATGCTGTTAAACAAACACATTTATAAAAATTTAAGAGTCCCAATTTTCAGAACTTTTGCGATATAGAAAGTGACAGTTAACTTTTTCTAGACACTGAGTTGGAGCATAAACCCCATCCTTTGTTGCTTTTAATGTTCATGTCTCAATGATAAAAAAAATTAATAGCAAACTGTTAAATATGAATAAAATAGCACTGTTCCCTTTCCTCAGTGTTTGGCATGAGACAGGAAAGCACTGACACTGAAGTCCTGAGTATTTGTGAGTTTGTATCTTTAACTCTGGAGCTGTTAGAACCTGGTCAGTTTGATTGGGAAATTCTCTGTTACCAGGTAGTCATCATGGAAGATCACAACTACGTTCACTTCAAATTCTGAAATACAAATAATGATCTACAGGATTAAAAAGTGGGCCCGGATGTTCAAAACTAACAATGTCATTAAAGAGAAATTAAAATTTCCAAAACACTGAATGCATAAACACTGGCATTTTTTTTCAGAAAAAATGAGAGGAGCTTTTGCATTGCAAAAACTCCTCACATTTTTTCAGCAAAAAATATAAGCAAACTTCATCTTATGGGAACTAAATGACTTAACAAATCCTTAACTTAGGATGTCATTTAGCTAATGATGCTTTGAACATCTGGGCCCTGATACTAAAGAATATTGACTATAACTGTTCCAAGTTAGGATATCAAAGGACATGACCTTGCATGTGCTCTTGGATATCCCAACAAAAAACAATATCCAAACAAGTGACAGTATTCCCTAATAACCATTGCATTACACAGCTATAAATATTTATTAACTCAATTTCACATTAGTTACATATTTCTTCAACTTATCTTTAGCTAGCAAAATTTTATCCATCCAAAAATCATATCGCTACTGCAATGTCATTTTGGCATCTGTGAAAATTTAGATATTTCACAAAAATTTTGATAATTTGTTCAATATATGCAATAGTAGTGATTAAACTTTTGTCAATGCATTAACATTTGCCAGGTCCCTGAAGGATACATTGAAAACGGTGAGCGATGGTTTTCTAAATATCCCTCTGGACCTGGGGAGTGTTAATGCATGAAAAAAAATTTGATCCCTGTATTAAAGCATTGTATTGGTACAATGGCAGAAGAAAAGTAAAGGTATAGGTTTCCCATAGCCTAGCGGCTGCAGGGGAGCAGTAGGTAGAGGCCCACGGTATCTTGGGCACACCATATGGAATATGAAGCCCATTCCTTTCCTTTTGCTGCCTTATCTTTCCCTGATTCTAAGAAGGTACATATTTACTGCTGGATTTACAGGGAGTTTTCCAGTCACCAGCTGTCCCAATCAGAGAGTCAAACCCACTAACCAAGTTACTTTTAGTTTAACCCTTTTTAGACCGGATACCCGTTTTGGGGACATTATGCAAACAGTGCAGACCCAGTTCAGACGCCGCAAAACGCGGCGTCTGATCAGGGCCTACATTGTTTGCTTGCAGGAATTTCTATGCAAAGTACAATAAAAGTGAAAATATTCACCAGAAACCCCTAAAACTAGAAATGGGATTACCTGCATTCTTATCATGCAGCATGATAAGAATGGACAAGTCCACTGGTCAAAAAAGGGTTAACCACTTGACCACAATGTCTCTCATCAGGGGCCGTATTTATAAAACGACTTAAGTCGTTGCTATGCTGTTGCTAAGGCTGCATTTCTATGAAGGAGATTTCCTACAACTATGAAATTTGCTCTGGAGGAACAGTCTTTTTAGACTGTTCCTCCAGAGCAAATTTCGTAGTTGTAGGGAATATCCTTCATTAAAATTCAGCCCTAGCAACAGCATAGCAACCACTTAAGTCGTTTTATAAATACGGCCCCTGGTTAAGGTGTCCAAGTAATTAATGCAGGAAACAAACTTACCAACTTTGAAGTTATTTGTTGTTAAAGTTGGACATGTAAACAACCTTGGAAAGATCATAAAGATTGGAATGGCTAGACCTCGAGAAACATCACCATCAGCTATCTGAATATTCTGTATCTCTGTGGCTACAAAATGAAAAATTGGTATAAAAGCATGTTCTAAAAATTCCATCAATTTGTGATAAAAAATGTCAAGAATTAATGCAGACACACATCAGACTGCTCTACACTGTTTAATTTCCACCCATTCATGAAAAAATTATCAGAATCTGAACAACTGTTCTGAGGTATGAAGTATACAACATGATGGAACAATTCCTGTACTAGCTGAGTATTATTCTATGAAAAATGGCCCCTAAAGTAACAGAATAGTTATATTGAAAGGAAAACTTTCAGGAAAGCAACTTTGCCATTTTCATCTTTGCCTCGCTTTCTTAAAAGGATAAGATTTGCTCCACTTGGAGACCCCATTTTGAAAGGGCTGCATCATGCAGGGAAGCAAACAAGCAGTCACAAAAGTTGTTCCCCTTTGTAAAAGTGGCAGAAAAACATGGAGGTGTGCCCATACAGCTCAAGACTTTGATCTGTTTAGATGTTCCGAGAATTTTGACCCAGATCTGCTTTGTAGCGAATAGTATTTCATAGTGTTTCAAATTAGATCACACACGACATGTAGTTTTTTTAAGACTGCATAAAGTTAACAACAGCTCCAAAAGCTGTCCTGAGTTTTAACTAACCACTGTCATTACTGTAATGAACTTAAGTTTTTGGACAGTCATGAGCAAATGTGGACCCAGATCAGAGTGCTTTGAAAAAGTTTTAAATTTTGTTAAACTGAACATGTCAATGGAACTTGTTTCACCAACACCAACAGGGAACAAGAAGTTCATTTAATCTTCAGGACTCTTAGTTTTGTTAACGAAATATAACAGGATCTAAGAACTTAAACCTTAACTATCAACTAATGCAGTTTTTCAGCTGATCTAGAACGTTGTTAGTAGAAGCTTCACATCAAACAATCTGCTGCACTACCGTTTTTTTTTTCATTTCAATTGTAACTGTGGTAGCTGATTTTATTTACTGATTGATAGCAGATAGGGCTAGCATAATGGTTTCACTTTTTAAGCCAATCAGCATTTGAGTAGAGCTGTGAGTACCTTTCTTGCTCGGAAATGGGCAGCTCTTAATCATGTTTAGTGACAGGTGACCAAACAATGTATTGTTTTGCCGATGACAAAAACAGAAAAGATAAAACAACCTAATTGTTATCGGAATGTTTGTTCTTGACAGCTTTGAAAGTGTCTAACCTTGCTACAGAAATGAAATGTTGCTATGGTTATGGACCAGTAGTAACAGTATTTTTCATAATATGAGCCGCAACATGACAAAAGCAACAAAGTGGCATGTGCGCAACATGAAGACTCAGATCAGCCGAGGCATCCACCCAGTCTGATCAGAGTCTTTGCTGTGTGCTTAAAGTGTAGCTAAAGGACTAAGCAACCTCCATGCTGACAGCTACGACTATGAACAGACTGGGCGGATGCTGATCTGAGTCTTTGCTGGGCACACAACCACTTTGTTGGTTTTCTCGTGTTGCGGCTCATAGTTTACCATCTTTAGCATATCCTTCAGCACAACCACATGTTTCTACTCGCACCAACTGGATCTCTATTGACTTTATAGGGCTATCACATGACTCCACTATTATCTGTGAAAATAACCATATTAACTTTATTTACTATCAGAGATTGAAAGTCACAATAAACGATGCAGCAGACACAGATCAGACTGCTCCAAAGGGAGCAGTCTGATCTGGTTCTGCATAGTCTGCCATTGAGTTAACACTCTTATAAAACATTTTGTATGCAAGTTAGATGAATCAACTTGTGTAAAATTCAAACAAACTAGGAGGTTTCATTACAAGTATTAATAAAAGTAAGGTGCTTTGACACACACTCTACAGTCACAGAGGACATACAAGTTTTAAGCTTGTTTTTTTCATGCCTATTATATGTTAAAGTCGAACTTGTGTTAAACAAGCTCATATGGGAAAGGCAAAACTACTTGCTTTAAGGCAAGTGCTTGCAACTTGCGCTAAAAATGCTATTTTGGGATATGAGGTTTTGGCCTTTTAAGATGAGTCTTTTGCTTACTACAGGTGGCCATTAAGACAGGTTTGACTGTAGGAGCAGTCTGATCTGGGTCTGCTCTGACCTATCTGTCCCAATTCTAAGAATTTTTATGGGTAAGTTCTTGAAAATGAATCAAAGTAAGGCAAGCAAACGTACCTCTCCTGTTAGTGGTTTAGTAATACAGAGAAGGGAAGAATCTAGCTTCCCTATCACCTTGAACTTTGGTATGGTTCCTTTCTGAAATGATAAGAGATTCCGAGATAACAAGACCTGGCCCCGAGGTTATAAAACTTATTTCATGCTCAACTCAGCTGAGCATGAAATTTAGAATGCTCATGAATGTAAAAGTACCAAGAAATTCAGTATTTTGCTGGCTTAGATAAGCCGAGAATGCTATTTTTTCTGCTCATTAATGTTAAAATGCCAACAATTGTTGGCATTTTAACATTAATGAGCAGAAAAAAATTCATGCTCAGCTGAGTTGAGCATGAAATTTATTTTATAACCTCGGGCCCTGTTAGCAGGACAGAAAAGCTCGCCTGACAGCGCCTTGCCCATCACCTAAAAAACTTTAATGTAAAACTTTAATATTTTGCTAACGCTGTCGCCAACACCAACACCGACCCCGACCCCGGGGGTAGTACGATAGCTCTTCCTGAACTTTGTTCAGATGAGCCAAAAAGGGGCAATCTATACATGAACAAAAACATGTAAACTTTCGAACATAACCTTAACTGGAACTCTGTTCATACCATAAGAGACTTGACAAATACAGTAAATTTCTTGATTCACAATGGCAACTAAAGAGGGCCTCAGCATGATTTTTTTTCTGGATATGCAAATTTTCTGTAATGGAGCCCCAGTAGCTCATTAAGCTGTTGATCTAGTGGTCCAGAGTTGGACTTCTGCTAGAGGCAGTAATCTTTCCAACCATAAGCTAGGTTCAGCTGCATATAGCCTTTCATTATCAGCCTCCCATCATCCTGATATGCTTGAAATTAGGGCTTCCATGTTTACACTAGAAAACAAAATGATACCATTTAAATGACCATTAACATTGCTATTTTTTAGACATCTTTGAGATGCCCCTATAAATCTATACCCTACCACAATATTCATACAATCATGTACTGTCATTTTGGGGGGAGGGGGGGGGGGGGTCAACTCAAAATTAAAAGTAACCAACCAACAGTATTAAGGACGTAATTTCCAGTGACAGCGATTATTTTCTGACTGTGTTTGATAATTACATGGATTACATTCATTAAACATCGGAAAAAGTTAACCCGTCAATTGATAATTACTGTCAATGTTAAGAACTGTAATAATCTCACTTTCCCCATAAGCTTATTCTGTTAAGTTTACTTTGCCTTTGATCTGCATAGTCTAAAATTAGGTGCCGTTTATGACGTAACAATTTTCTGACATAACAAGTCCATGTCATTGGTTTGCATAAGAGCACACAGAATTTAGAATATAAACATTTAGACATTTCCGAAGGCCATCAAGTACATTAAAAAGGACTACTGATGACTGTAAGATATTTCAACCTATTGGTGGTCTACTGCATTTTCAAGTTCGGTTAAACGATGTGTTAATTTTATAAACCTTTAGCACATATACACAAACCGTTACCATCTACTCATTTCAACGTAGAAGCCCTATTTGAAATACTACTGAAATAGTAATAAAATGGCAAGTTGTCCATTCATCTATAATTGTCATCACACGCTAATCTTATCATGAGATTTGGCTCATTTCAATGTTACATAATCAGTGGTTTCCGGCATCACATACCAAAATTTACCCACATCAGTCAGTGGAGATAAAAATTCCCTGTTATTTCTCTGACAGAAAATTCATAGTTATGTGTTGCCAGAAGAATCATATACAATGAAACAGACTGTTGCATTTCTGATTCTATAAGGTGTACGGGTAAACTATCATAGAAAACAACTCAGTTTTCAGTTTTGCCTGCACTTTCTTTGGGGCTAACTCTTAGCGGTAAGAATTTGCTCCTTTAGGAGCAAATTCTTACCTTTAAGAGTAGACCTCTATTTGGAAAGGCTTATTGCCAAGAGAAGCTAACAGAAAGTGGCAGAAGTTGGCACCCCCTCCACCTGTAAAAATGGCTGAAAAAATGGCTGTAGGTGCATACATCTTAATTAATCAACTAACCAATGCATTTCAGAGAAGAAGACATTAAAAAATAATGCATTACCTCTTTTATATTTGTAAGCGTCTCTGGTGTGATAGTGAATTTAATTGGTTTTTGCTGAGCCTTCTCTTCTTGTGCCTAAATCAAGTACAAGTACAAACTTCTATACATCGAGTTATACATGAACAGCCTAAAACTGACACTATACTACCAAGGAATTCAAGGCAAATTACCGTAAAAATTGTATCAGGACAGACATATCTGAGCAAAGAGTGCAATCTAGATCAGACTGCTCCCTATGAAGTTTGCTGTTAAGCCTGCATCCTCTGGATGTATTACTGCATTGTATAAACAACCTGTTCTAGTTTACAGCCATTATGTTTATTATTGTATGTGTCCCAATTTTAAGAATTTTTATGGTAGCATCAAAAGCTCACTTTGCTATTTTTTCTTCATAGTGTTGTTTCAATGGAAGCCGTATCATTAGAGCATTAAACCTAAAAACAGTGTTACAAAGAGTAGTATTCAGCCCTGGATCCAGAGGGTGGGCTTTGGAGCTTCAGCCTCGCCATCTGGGCATCTGTGCTATGTATAATACATAAGCCTCCAGATAACAAGGAGTATCTGATGACAGTTTGAGATAATTTATCCATGTGGTTAGATTAAAATATATGTTGTGACATCTCAATAGAATCGCCTCAGGGAGGCGATTCTAAAGAGATATCACAACATATATTTCAAGGAAAAAAAGACATGATTACTGCATCAGCATGGTGGCCATTGCAAACAATACATCCCTGCATAATACAAAATGTCTGGTAATTGAAATTATACCTCAGAAAAGGTAAGGAATACATTTGTAGGCATCTTGATATTCCATATTTTCTCATGGGGTAGACTCTGACACGGACTCACTTACAAGAGGAGATAACCTCTCTTTTACTCTCCCCCTTTTAATGTGCCTAACAGTTTTAATTTCATGGCTCCCCGCCTGTTACACTGAGGCTATGCTGTTTATCTATAATTAACAGAACTGACTCTGACACAGTCTGCCATTATGCAGCCAGGTCAGGCTCTTTTCTGTGTTCATATGCCAGTTTGTACTACTGACCATGCTAACTTAATTTCTAGTGACATACCTTGTACTCCACAATAAACTCACACTGTTTATTCAAGTCTTTGCTCAGTAATGACCTCTTCATATCAACCTTGATTTGATACTGAAACAGTAAAACATTATTTTAATGTATATGAATACACTTCCATGTTGTTCTGCCATTTTACAAAGAGAAACAACTTTTGTGACTTCCTGTTTGCTTTCCCGACAAAAAAGTCCTACTAAAATGGAGTCTACACTTATAGAAATGAAGTTGCTTCTTGAGGAACAAAATGTTTTCCTTAAGAGTGGATCCCTGTTAAAAGTAGAGAGGCAACAATAAAGGAATTGGTAGAGTGGCTTTCCCTGAAGGGTATCAACTTAATGTAATAAATCTAACTATTGGGACACATAAAGCATTTAAAGCAATTATCCTAATATTTCAGTAAGCTGAGTTTGCCATTCAACAAAGCACAGGAATTACTTACAGAATGGTAAACTTTTCAGAAGCAATCTGAACAGGATCCTTACTGTTTGCTCAGGCCCCACTGTTTGAATACATGTATTTATGATGATCATGGTAGTTTTGGAAGAGCTTGAGAAATCCACTTATTCCTGGACAATTTTAAAATAGAACTTCGAAATTTCTAAAATAGTCACTTTTTGATATATAGAATGGAAGGCTTTTCTTAACATTGTATAAAAGTTTTACGTGTTAAAACTAAACACGTTCTCCTTCTTGTAAACTTTTTCAACACCAGATATAGTATTCATCTTGTCACTATTATTCAGTCCACAGGAAGTGTATGCAATTATAAACAGAAAAACTGTGTTTTGCAACATAAATGAAAGACAAAAATATATGGCGATCTCTTAACTAGTTTTATAAACAAGACCTGTCTGCGGTACAGGATAAGCTCATCTGACAGCACCTTGCCCATCACATAAAACTTAAACGTAAAACTTTAACATTTTGCTAACACTGAAGCTGCCGCCGGGGGCGGTGCAATAGCTCTTCCTGTACATTCGTACAGGGGAGCTAAAAATGAATGGAAGTTTGAAGCTACCTTACCTGTATATTTACAAACACACCATGGTATGTCTCGTAGAGAGTTTTGTTGACTTTTGGTTTCAGAGGTACTTCAAAAGGTATTTCTGTTTTACCATTTGGAAATTTCCCAGGTTTAGCAATTTCTAAATTGTAGTTCAACAACTGAATAGGCTGTAAAAAGAGGAATAGTATAAATGTTTACTGAAAGTTTACTAGCTGAAAGCTGAGCATATAAAATATGAAAAGAATTTGATGATGACAGCAACGTACCATATAAATTTCTAAGTATTGGGAAAGACAGGCTGAGCAAACAGTGCTTGCCCTGAGATCGGCAGTTTAATTAAGGTCTAAACTGTTTTCCATTCCATCTGCGTCTGTTGGATGCATTACTGCATTTGGAAACAACACTGTCTTCTTTTAAAGACAATTGATTATAATCCCTTGATAATTTAAACATAACCAGATTTGTAAGCTACAGAACTGCTTCAATGATCATTTTCATAACATAAGACATCAGTGGCAAGTGTAAATATTCTAAGTTATTAGTTTAACAGAAAAATTAAGCACCAAGTGTAAATCTTGATCAGACTGCTCTGCAGGAGTGGCCCTCATTTTTCACCACCATCTGACAATAGGTAAACAGTACTTTAGGTGTATGGTATAGGTACACTGCCATGTTTTTCTGCCATTTTTACAAAGGGAACAACTTTTGTGACTTCCCATTTGCTTCCCTGGAAAACGTAGCCCTTCCAAAATGGTGTCTGCTCTTAAAGGAAAGAATCTGCTCCAAGAGGAGCAAACTCTTTCTTGAAAGAAAAGGGCAACCCCTTATTTTTCATATTATCAAGGGGTTGCCCTGTCCTCAAAGGAAAAACAAATTATGATAACAAAACTGAAACTGGAAGAGTTGATTCCCCTTTACACGTGAACACTTACCTTTAATGAATTGTAGAAGGCCTCAAACACACCAACACTTTTAGCACTCAACTGTAGATTGACAGAGCCCTCCATGGTAAGAGTAAGCCCCTGATGTGGCAGCTCACCCTTGCTCTGTATCACCACCACTCCTGACACCAGCTCCTATTGCAATAGATATTTTTCTGTATTTGAGCCACGACACAACAAAACCAACAAAGTGGCATGTGCGCCAAGGCAGCAAAGACTCAGATCAGCCTGGGCATCCACCCAGTCTGATTCAAAGTTTTTGTTGTCCACATGGAGTGAACTTAGACCCTTAGATACCCTATAAAAGCACAGCAAAGACACTCATCAGACTGAGCAGGTGTTCAGGCTGATCTGAGTCTTTGCTGGGCGCACATGCCACTTTGTTGGTTTGGTCATGTGGCTGCTCATTTAATATAAGTTTTGGGACAGTTATGCCAGAGCAAACAGTGAAGACAAGTGTTAAGTAGATAAGGATTAGACAGTCTGATATACATGTGAACAGGGCTACCACTCATCCTCCACTTCAATATTCCCTGACTTTCCCTTAAGTTTTTCAGTTTTCCATAACTTCTAGTCTTTTACTTTATAAGATTTACTTTATAGTGCTGAAGAGACTGAAAATTGGGGGGGAGTTCTCCTAAAGGAAAACAATTTCCCCTCTTGGAATAAATTCTTTCCTGTTTATGGGCAGCCCCCAGTCCCCCAGTGAAAAGGGTAATACATAATACATACTAAGTCAAGTCACATACTTAATCTATGCAGTGATTATCTTTCATGAAAGTATGCGCTTTCCCTTTGAGCAGAACACAAGTTAAGTTTATTTCTGTAGACTGTCACATCCTTGTGCTTTCAAAGGGTGAGGGTGGATGAGCAAGTGTTTTCTTAAACATTTTGAATGAAGACATGCCAGAAATATCCTCTGTCAGTGATGCTATTTGTGATTTTATTGTAAGTTATGTACTTTTCATATTTAATTCTGCCTCTCCAATCCCCCCCCCCCTACACACCCCCACCACCCCCACTGATTTTCAAACTGAAAATGGCCTTACTGTTCTAGAGCTTGATGTTGCTTTGAAATTGATGGAGGATTTGAAATTGGTGGAGGATTAAACATAAAAATTGCTAAACTATGGCTAAACTCTAAGTAAAAACAAGTTTACTACCTTAAGGTGGACGATCCCGGAAGAACTCTGTTCTTGCTTGTTTAAAAAACAAACAGAGTTATTGTTCATCATCAAATCAACTAACTGTGGAGTATATACAGTTATAATATACACTTACAATATCTACCGTAAAGATCCTAAGTTTTCGGGCACATAGGTCTGTACAAACAGTGGAAACTGAGATCAGACTGTTCCTTCGGAACCAGAATGATCAAGATCTTCACAGTTTCCATTCCATCTGCGCATTTTTGTCGACATTACTCTGTGGTAGAACCGAATAACAGGAAAATAGATAATAGGGCAAGGACCGGCTGTGCTTGCAGCAGGTGCAGAATTTGGGCAGTCTGTTTTGGGGATATTTTGAACTTAAACATTGTTTTTCTAGGAAACAAAATGGTAAAATGTTTGTTTTTTTGTTTTATTCTTTAACATACGATGTAAGTTTTACTAAAATAATATGCATAAGCATGCCCCATCGATTGATGATATTTTTCATTCATGACGTTTTTCATGAAATTCAATTTTCTTGCATTTTTTCAAAGAATGTGAAAATATACTTATTAACAAGAAAACTGCATTTTTTTGTTATCAGTTTGTTTCAAATATCCTATATTACAGATTATATGATTTGCTGATATGAAAGTGCATTCATGTGCTAGAGATATGAATTTTAATGGAAAATGTGTAAAAAAAGTATGTAGAACTACAAAATATTGTTTTTTAGGAAAACAAAACGGTGAAAATTGTTTTTTTCATACCCAAATGTTTTATAGCTCTTTGGGTTATTTAGACGGTATAATGGTTTGAATGCCCCGCCAATATTTCTATTCAGTATTCGTCTACCTTAAAATACTCACGAGCATGCATTCTTTGTATTCTAAAAGCAAGCATTCTGATATAAAGAGGTTGTATTGAAAAAAACTTAACACCAAGGGAAGGGGGAAGCGGAAAAGGGAAGTTACACGGATTTCCCTAATTTTGTGTGATATAAAACGGTAACAACACCAAGGGAAGGGGGAAGCGGAAAAGGGAAGTTACACGGATTTCCCTAATTTTGTGTGATATAAAACGGTAACAACACCAAGGGAAGGGGGAAGCGGAAAAAAGAAGTTACACGGATTTCCCTAATTTTGTGTGATATAAAACGGTAACAACACCAAAGGAAGGGGGAAGCAGAAAAGGGAAGTTACACGGATTTCCCTAATTTTGTGTGATATAAAATGGTAACAACACCAAGGGAAGGGGGAAGCAGAAAAGGGAAGTTACAGGTATGCAACCGTACCCCGAGACTCTGGGTCTCCAGGTAAGGAACCGTACCTGGAGACAGTCCTATGACGAATGGCTCCGGGTACGGCAGTAAGTTTTCAGTTCAATGTATTAAGTAGTTTTACCCATTTAACATTCGTTAATCCAGCAATAAAGTTACTCCTTGTAAAAAGTTCATTAAGTTGCCATCTTGCTAGGGAAAATTATAACCTAAGTCAGTCATTTGCGTTATTTTGACTGGTGTACATGTACATAAACTGCGAAAAATACGGCCGAGGTGTCTTATTTGATTGCCCGCTAATTACTCGCCGACAATCATGACTTCTGAAGATTGCTTAAACAACTATCATCTCGTTATAATCTGTAGAAACAGACAATTACATTAATTTTATTACAAAATATCCATCTTTAAATAATTCTGCGCGATAAGCAATGTAGACCCAAATCAGATGCCTAAAACGCATGCAGCGTTCTTGAATATGCCTTTCAGGGCAATGAAATACTGTCATCAAACGATTTAAAACCCATTATGTCATGTGCTCTAAGTAAAGTTCTCCAAGTGTTGTTGCACATCTCAATCAAAATGACACTGAGAATTTAATTGTGTGCTTATGAAGGTTATAATCACCTCAACAAATATCGCATTGACGGAAACAGGACAACTCTGACGAAAGACAACTCGACCCACAAAAATCTCGGCCCTGGACAACCCGTCATAATTTTTTAACTTACCCTAAGTCAACTCGTCCCATATCATAAACTTGCCAAAAGTCAACTTGCATCAAATTATAAAAACTCGGTCCAGATTTATTATGAGTATCTTGTTCTTGTAATGTTTTAAATGCCACTGAAAATCTATCGTCTGCACTAACAAAATAACAGTCCCTGACACACAACTTGAAGGGATATATATTTATTACGAGTGTCTTTGTAAATTTGGTTTAAGCTCCCCCCGCCACCACCCCGTAACCCTCCAAAACAAATGTTAATCACTAACATTATAGACGTAGCGTCAGATGTTGGTGACAATAAGTGTAACGTCAGCTTTTGAGCTCTGTTTCCAGTTCACTGCGATGGCCTCATCGAATTTCTTCCAATTTTCCTAAATAAATACTCATTAAATGTGAATTTAATTGCCAGCAGTAGCTGCTAGCAAAATATATCACAGGATAATAATTTCCAGGACAACTAACGATTTTGCTCGATTTCAATAGGGAGCCCCGGTAGCTCAGTAGTTTAAGCGCTGGTCTGCTGACCTCAATTAGCGGTCCCAGGTTCGAGATGAGATGAGAATCTTTTCAAATGTAAACCGGGTTCCATTGCACACAACCTTTCATTATCAACCTCTCATCTTCCTGATATGACTGAAATACTGTTGAAAAGGACATAAAATCCAAGTCATCCATCCTTCCATTGATTTCAATAAAACGTAACTAATGTCAAATACAGTTGCGGACAAAACCGCTAGATTTGCTTATTCGTAAATTGCATCGGCTCTCCAAAATAAATTCCAAAAACGTACCTGGTAAAGAATTCTTCGGAATAGGTATTTCATGTCCGTCTGATTTAAATTTACTTTATATTAAAGTTCGGCATGATTTTTATGCTCAGAAAATACCACTCAGTATGCAAAATAAAGAAATCTGGCGTTGCGGACAAAACCGCTAGATTTGGAAAATTTGGTATTACTTTAAATCGGATCATACATTCCGAAGTCTGATTTCACAGCTCAAAATTCCAAATAGGTATTGTATGCTAGTACATTTTCTACTCTTCTTCTGCTGCATATTGTTCTTTAGCGGTCCCTTGATCTTCGTCGGGTGCCATTTCATAGTGCCAAAAATCTAAAGTTTAGGTTTTTCTTGAATCGCTAAATCTTAAGTTTTCTTCTAGATGGAAAGGCTGAATTTATTGGCGTTCCGGTGTTAGTTTACATTACTTCACTTGCATTGACGGTATAAATTTTGTTTTGTTTTTGAGCTCTGGTTTGCAATTTAAGCTGAAATAACTAATTTGCATTGCGAGTGCGTTGCAACGTCTTACAGCGTAAAAACTGACGTTGTTTGGTATTTCAGAACGATGTATTTATTTTTATGTCTCATAAATGAAGATTTTCTTTTTATCTTCCAAATACACAATAAATAACATATTTAATGATATAAAAGTTATTATGTTTGCTCGTCCGTTAGATATACTGTATCAGGGAATATTATAAAGATGGCTTGAAAATGAAATTGTCACCAACACCTGACGTTACGTCTATAGCAAGACATTTAATTGATTTAATTGCACCTCAGCGGAACGTACGTATCCATAGCCGCAGTACCGGGGTGCCGTTCGTCCGTCCATCGAATAAAAACTGTTACACAATTTAATTTTGTTATTATTTTAGCCAAAACAGGTGTGAAAAACAACAATTATCTGTGTGAACGCCGAAAACGTCATGTTAGTTTTTACGCAAAATAAACACTGTTTTGACCGCATTATCATTAATAACGTTCCCTAGCAAGATGGCGACTTTATGCAATTTTACAAAGAGTAATTTTATTGCTGGATTAACTATATTAATTGTTCTAGGACTAGAACTGATATTTATGACTGCATATCAGTTCTAGGTTATTTGGCCAGAAAAATGAACAAAACGCAAGAGTTGCATTTCTGCGAAATTTCCACTTAATTACAAACTTGGCTTCAGTTAGACATGTTTCTTACTGTTAAAGAAATATTTTCCTATCCAAACATAAATATCAAACCACTTCCTCTCAATTATGATGTGTTTTAGAAAGATCTTTTTATCATTTCCTGAATTCACATCAGAAATCAAAACTTGGAGCTTTTCCATGACCTTTTCATGAGGGTAATAGTGGGGTAAAATCCCCTACCATAGCAGAACTGGTCATACTAAATTCCACAAGGTGGCATAATAAACTGCAAGGTTACACCACAGTGACTTGTAACAATTCATATTAATATACAAAAGAGACTTATTAATCTATAGTCTAGGGTTTTGATGTATAATGTTATTATATAAATAAGTATAAATTGTTACAAGTCCCTGTGGGTTACACTAGGTGGCCAAACTGTACAATACATATTATTATCAGACAAAAAGTCACAAGATAGTACAATTTGTTTATTAAAAGAGTACCTGATTTTTTTAAATAAAATGTTGTGCATGCAGCTATGCAATTGTACAATCAGTGATATTTGTGCACAGTACTTGGTACTCGTGCAGTGGCTGACATATTTTGATTTAAATAGGCTTAGCTGATAAGATTATAGTGTTTTGCAATGATAGACTTATGTTATTTACTTGAATGTTGATAAAATCAACAATCAGCCTGGGGGCTGAATTAACCTCTTCGCCCTCCTCTTTTTTTTTTTTTTTTGTGTGTGTGTCAACATTATGTCTTGTTAAAGCAAGCTCTGACCAGTAAATGACCAAAGACAGTTGTGCACATAATCAGATTAATTTGCAATGAGAACTCTAGCTCCATGAAGAAGAAGAGTTATACAGAGTATGAGGGAAACACCATTTAAGGATGGACAGGAATGGACTTTGCTAGCTTAACTAGGGCAGCTGAGATCAGGATCAAGTTGCAAAGGCATCAATGCTGCCCCAACAACCTTGCATGGCTATGGGATATTTATCATAAGAGAGATATGTCTTTTACCTGCGCAAACATAACGGTATCAAGTGAATTTTCATAGATGCGAGAAAAAAAAATACTGACTTGAAATTTATCTTCAGTAGTTTGACTAGCCCTACCATATGCTAACTTCTGCTACTTTCTGATACCTTGTGCTACGTTTTGGTCATTTTTCGTTTGGCAGAGCAGAACTGAATAGTATTTTGAAGCACCTACAGGCAGACTTGTGTTATATACCACTATACTGTAACATACAGGTCTACCAGCACTTGTTCTTCCCCTTTGGCATTTGAATTTGGAACCAGCTTCTGGAGCAATTTCCGATGTAAAGACCCATAAGGCTTCATGAGGGCTTCAAGAGAGGGGTCTGGTATATGTCTTCATTGAGCTGTCTATAAAACTGTTTTAAAAGAAGAGTTTTGGGGGGAGGAGTAATTAGGGTAAACACTTGAAGATGTCAGCATGTGAGAAGTTTAAAGTGCTTATTCAAACCGACACCCTCTGGTACTGCTGTAACTGGGTGGGAGAATCTAAACGCAGAAATGCCCACCAGACCGTAAGTTATGCAGTACATCATCACTACAATGGATTCTGTTGTTGGAGTGTTTGCCAGCTGAGGCCCTCTATCACTTGGGAGGTGCTATTTGCCGTGTGATAGCCACCCTTGAAGAATCTGGCTGCTCTTAGTTATACCACGTCAGACTGCTGGACACATGTTGTTGTGTGTGTATCATATCGAAGTGGCATACTCAAGGACGAGTCTGTCCTCAGTGTTGTAGCTTTCAAATACTACTTGGGAAACTGGCTAGATGGAAGACCATGCTAGCTGTTGTTTGTATTCTATGTTGTGGCATCAACGTATGAGATCCATGAAAGACTATATACATATCTGCACAAAGTCTACATGGATATTCTTATAAGCTTTCGCTTGTTGTTGGAGCATGCTTGGTATGTAAATTATATTAATTATCATTTTTATGCTACAGAGACTCACAAAATCACTCTGAGACATCTAAAATTATAAAATATTATGCTACAAACAGGGTTTCACTTAGCCTAAATCAGAACTGGTCCGCAGGATCAGTCGATATCAGGTCGAGTTGGTCCTGCCACCTTGACTCATGGTCTCCAATATTCCTAATTCACATTTACGCAGAAAAATAAACTGGTTTTATAGACCAACTACACATAAACTGAACTGGTTTAGCACAAAATCCACTGGTCGCCAACCAATAGATTAATGCTTATTTTAACCTCTATGTAACAGTAACAACTGATTTTTATGGCGTCTTTGCGAAGCAAAGGAGGGCCCGGCGTCGTAGACCGAGTATCCGTTAGCATTAGTGTCCGCGTCTCCATCAGCGTCCTTGTCAGCATCCACGATCAGGTTAACCAATGTTAACTTGTGCGTTTAACTTGGTGTTTAACTCTCTATCTTACAAGCTACAGTAATCATACTTGGTACATATATACATCCATATGACAGCAGCATCACACAATTGTGTGTCCTTGACGGTTCTATATGTTACGGTTGATTGACTTTGCTGTTTGATACTGTTTTGAAGTATTTTCAATTTTCATAAAACATGTACCTTAGAGAAGAGAGAGTTGATACTTGGACAAAAAATATATCCCTACAATTACAGCTGCTGCAAAACATCCATGCTAACTCCTGTGCCCTTGACCTTTATTCAC
Source organism: Ctena decussata (assembly GCA_963989385.1). NCBI lineage: Eukaryota > Metazoa > Mollusca > Bivalvia > Lucinida > Lucinidae > Ctena > Ctena decussata. Next base: position 36,691,172 of record OZ022504.1, on the reverse strand, counting down.
CGTCTACTAATTTCGCCTTATATCTCTATCACTATTTGATGAATTAACATTATACCTGGCATAGTGGATCAGCCTAACATTGCGAATTACCTCATACTGTTTATAGATCACTATGATACCCCACCCCCACCCCTTCGCTGCCACCCTTCCTTTCATCCACCCACCATCATATCCGCAAGTATGAGTAAGAATCCTTGTCCAGGGTGGGGCAAGAGGTCAATATCTAGGATGAGCATGATGTTAAGTTCTGTTAAAGGTTAAGGCTTGTACCGCCAAACTCATTCAAGGTACCTGCTTCCTATTTGGTCAGGACCTTCCCTGGAGCATTGGGTTGCAGCAGCAGCAAAGCATCCATGCAGACTCTTGTGTCCTTGACCTTTATTCACGGTTGAGTGATTTTGCCTTATACCTTTAACACTATTTAATAAATATGCAATATGAATATGCAATTCTCTTCGAGCTCATAACTTCGGTATCTTATATGGCATGCTACAAAGTTTAGATGTAGTATGGTACTTACCCAGACCAACATCTTTGACTTTGTGGTAGAGTTCCCCTGGGTGGGGCCAGGGGTCAGAATATATAACATGTCATATTAAGCCCTTGCAAAATGGGAATAAAATCATAAGTCTGGTACCATTACTTGCCCTGGAGAGTTAGAAACTGGACATAATGATCACAGATGAAATAATTAATATGGAGACCAGGCTTTGACATCTGGTTCAGGCTAGGGGTTAGGTTATGGGGTGGGGCCAAAGGAAACATAAGAAGTCTGCAAAGGGTAAGGAGGTGTCATCAAACTGACTTAGTACTGGATAAAGGTGGTGTGAAAACCCATACTAGGAACCACCCTTTGTCACCATAAGGCATTATATGTTAGACCGAGTTAGTATCTCTCCGTCTGTTGCACGAGGACCCAACCTTCAATGTCCGCAAAGTGTCCAGATAGTAGCATACAAGTCAGCCCTGTATGCCAAAGGGAACAACTGACTTAGTCTAGCTTCTGATGCAAACTTCATTTGTGCACTAGCTACCACATTCATCCCTGGTTAACTATGTTAATAATGTTTTGAGTACGCATTAGCTACCACATTCACCCCTGGTTAACTATGTTAACATTGTTTTGAGTCAGGATACTTTTTAACCTTGAGAGTCAGGCACCCATTAGGTGCACTTCGTTGTCTTCTGACAACTCTTGTTATCATTGATTTTGACAGGAAAAAGTTCCTGCCCTACCCCACCACCACTTCCACCTCCATATTCCACCTCCATAGCCTGTTGTTATTGCGGGTGTTATTGAACCCCCAACCCCCATCCCCTAAAACACTCACCACTACCCCTTCCACCTCCACAGCTTGTTGTTGTAATTCCAGGTGTTCCTTGTTCTTCCATTTAGTAACCCCCCCAGATACACAAACAGCCACAACCACTCCCAACTCAACAGCTGTCCTTGTAATTCCAGGTATTCTTTCATTTAGACACCACCACTCCCAACTCCACAGCTTGTCGTCATAATTCTTCTTTCTTTCTTTCTTCCATTTACGCCTTAACCCCCGAAGGGGACACAGACGGTGTACATATGTACACTCCGGTGTTGCAGGATGAAAGCCTACGTATAGCCATGTAGCTATAGTAGGGATCTTTAACCTGCACAGGGGATGACTCTCCCTGCACAGGGGGCCTCCAGTTAAGGTCCCGATCCGAAGGACGGCACACTTGTTAGCATCATCCCTGCAAATGATGCTAGAAAAACGCGTTCGGACATAGGAAGATTTCGCCTCGGGCGGGGCTCGAACCCACGACCTCTGGCTTCAGAGTCAAGTGCACTAACCACTGAGCCACCGCGCTTGTCGTCATAATTCTGACTGTTCTTTCATTTCGAATTTGCCCCTGAAACACACACACCACCACCACTCCTTCCTCCACAGCCTATTGTGTAATTCTGGGTGTTCTGTCTTTTAGTAAACTCCCACCCCCATCCCCCTGGAAACACACACGCCAGCACCACTACCACCTCCATAGCTTGTTGTTGTAACTCCAGGTGTTCTTTCATTTAGTAGTATTTCTTAGTAGTAGTATAGTATTAGAAAAGTGATACAAATATTGCCCGGATAGTCTTTGTGCGTTAGCAGTGTTTAGTAGGACCCAAGTTAGGTGCTGTATTTTATCTCAGGCACGTGCACATTTCTTGTCAACCGGGGCCCAATAATAATGGAGGATAAACAAACAGCATTTTCTTTTTATTTTTTCTGCATACTGCTTTGTGGTGTGTTGATGCTTTGATATTTTATCATAAGTGTAAAATATAGAGGAATAACTAAATGGAGGACTAAAATTCATATGGAAAAGGACTTCAGAACGAGGTAAAATTTTGTCGCAACTTTTGTCTGCCCATATTGTTAAAAATCGGAACGGTACAACTTACAGCTCTAAATGGTCATTCAGAATATAAAAACCCTTTAGAGCTGTAATTTTACATCTACTATATTAAATGGGTAAAATACTTAATACATAGTTTTGAAAACTTACTGCCGTACCCGGAGCCAATCCTCACAGGACTGTCTCCAGGTACCCGGAGACCCAGGGTCTAGGGATACAGTTCCGTACCCGGAGACACTTCCTAAGTTTTTCAATACAACCTCTTTATATCAGAATGCTTGCTTAATCCATCATCTTTTAATTCCCTTACTTTTCCCTGACTGATCAGATCCTTTCCAATTTGCCTGACTAAGCACTACATTCCCCAACAAATTCGGAGTAAATTTAGAAGTCGACATTCAATTGGGAGGATCAACAACCACGAAAACTAATGACAGAGTCTGTAACAAGGGAAATGTCTTCATCAAGATAGAAACAAGTCGATATATCGTATTTCTAAATACAGCAAAAATGTAACCAACTATACTGATGGCATTTGCTGTTAATTTGGAACATTAAAATACCCCTTCTCTGTATATTTTGTTGACTTTCTTCAATCGGACGTCAAGGGTCGCCATTTTGTCTAATTTTGATCATGTGACAGTCCCCACACAACGCCTGTTCGTATGATGATCGTGTTAAAGTGCTACTGAATGTCGATTGCACAGATGGCTCGCCAGAAAAAGATAGCCTCATCCAGTCAGCCATCCGTCCCTCCGTCTGTCAATCCATCCAGCCATCCTCCAACCAACCCAGTCCAACCATCCATCCATCCATCACATATCCATCCTACCATCCATGCTTCCAATTACCTAAACATTATCCTATTATCTGAGTAAGATAAAAAAATATTTATAGGTTAACCCTTTTGGTTTTTCAAATATTGATGATGTAACGTGTTGAAAAGGCTAATATCTAATAACTAGAAAATGTGTTTATGAAACACTATGCCCCCAACCTTAGGCTTGCCTCTAAAGAGGGTTCATCCCATTATTTATAAGTCAGAGAGGAGTATCGACCGGTTCATCTACATTTTAGTCTGTAACTGTATGCCAAATACAAGGAACAAAGCTTAAGTAGTTCTTCTGATGTTTTGTTCACATTATTTTTTCATGTACATGCCACATATAAAATTTCAAGTCCCTATCTCCAACGGTTCTTGACCGTATATGTAACACTGGGTGGGAGCGTACAGTACAAGTGACCGGTTGTCCCGATCTGTATAGTGGACGCATCTTTGTCCCAATATGTCGGGTAAGTTTAAAAATTGTTTATTTTTGTGTTTTAAAATCATTGAGTGTAGGTAGAACAGCTTGCTCGACAAGCCTTAATACAGATCTTTTCGACATGTCACCTTAATTTTCTGTAAATTGTTATGATATGCTTTATTTTCACATTTAATTTGAGAAAATCACTACTCTACTATCGATTTCGAAATCTGCGCCGGTACCATTTCTTCAAAATTGGCCATCAATTGTATATGAAACAACCGTGTTTTCTTTAGAAATATTTTATGGTGTATTTAGGTTCAGGATTAATTAATCTTGTTAGATATCATGCTAGGTAAGGGCAATTATTTTCAAAGAAAACAAAAGAGGGGTAAAACACTATTCTGTATCGTGGGTCGTTAAACCGATTGTCAGTGAGACATCCCATACAGTCAGAAAAATTTGGGGATGCTCAGCTTTGCTTGTCTTGTGGATTCGTCCCGTACTTAAAGGATACTTATCATGGGTAAATCTCTTAATAGATCATTAATCTATCTTAAAAAGGGACTAACTAACATTTTTTTTCGAATTAAAACGCTAACTCGGCCGATTTTCTGGTTACACGTGACGTGATCTGATTACAAACACCAGTGATTTGCAGATGAATATACGAATTTAGAGCAAAGAAAGCAACATCTAGCCATCTCCAAAGATGACCATAATGGAAAACATAAATAGAGAAAACACTCTTACCAAGTGGTTTACATCCAAACAATAAAAGAAAACACATTTCACACAAACACACGCTGAAGGTCATAACAACGGACAAAGATTTGCCCACTATACACATCGGACAACGGTGCACATGTACTGTACGCTCCCAACCAGTGTGTAAAGGTACTTTTGTACCATGGGCTTCAATGCACTAAGTCGAAAAAAGGGGCTTAACTCGGTCAAAAATTAACAAATTATTTTCAACAATTGATTAGGTCATCCACACCTTGGAGAATGTCTTCCTGCAAAAAATTATGATCCTAGCATCAGGGGCTCTCAAGATATTTTGTTAACAAGGTTCCATAGGCTTAAATGCACTAAGTTGAAAAAGGGGCATAACTCGGCCAAAAATTCATGATATTTTTTTCAAAAGATAATCAGGTCATTTACGCCTTGGGCAAGGTCTTCCTGCAAAAAATCATGATCCTAGCATCAGGGGTTCTTGAGATATTTTGTTAACAAGGTTCCATAGGCTTACAATGCACTAAGTAAAAAAAGGGGCATGCATAACTCTAGAAATACATGACCAGTGGAAAAAAAGAAAAAAATACGTGTCTGCTTATTTTTTATGTACATGCCAAATATAAAATTTCAAGATCCTAGCATTAGGGGTTCTTGAGTTTCCAAGCTGCTTAAAAGCGTTACGGACGGACAGACGGACGGACGGACAGGCCCAAACCAATATGCACCGCCCCCTCACTTTCTCCGAAGTTGGGGGCATAAAAATGTAAAAGCTAGGAAATTTTAGAAATGTAAGCTACATCAATTTGAACGAGCTACCTACTGTGTGATAAGGAGTGTATTTTAACGCTTTTAAAATACACAGATACTGTATAGTACATAATTTGGAATTTCACTATCAAAGCTTTGACTTTCATCGCGTCGTTTGGAGATTGAAAATAAGAGGTGGGTCAGACCAGCATGAGTAGGCCTACAGCATGAAAATCATTTCTGTAAAGTGTATAATACGTTGAAAGATAAATTTCATTTGATTTTATAATTTCCAATTTAACTTCAGCTTAGGATAAGATATCTTTATCATATGACGTCGCATCTGAGAGTGTTATAAAGCCATGCATTAAAAACGATAATCCACTAGTGGATTAAATATGCAAATTACGTCGTTACGTAACGTTAGATACGTTGATGTCCAAAAAACGTCGCGTTTTCTAATGGCGAAATCGTGACGTTTTAGTGCAAATTTTGCTAATAAAATGCGATTTTAGTGTCATATGATAAATAGAATCTTGCATTCGTGCTCCTGTATTATTGAATTTATTAAACTCGTTGGGGAAAACCGATAAGATGCTCGGCAAGCCTCGCATCTTATATTTTCCCCCAACTCGTTGAATAAATTCAATAATACATGAGCACTCATGTAAGATCCTCTATAGCCTAATATTTAGGGCATTATATGGAAATCATTTGTGTAGGTTCCTGATCGTTGTCTTCTCAAAGGCAATGATCAGAAACCTACAAAATCGATTTCCATATTCTGCTCTAAACACCAAACGATAAGGAAAAACAATAAAGATGGCACACAAAGTAAAACAATACAAGCGAAAAGCCAAGAGGTCAGCTCTCTCCCACCTCTAGGTCACAGGCATGGTTTGGGATGGTATAGAATAAAAGTCTGGACCAACATCTATCATCATGCCAAATGAAAGTTTATATATTGCCCAGGTCACATGACCAAGATGGCCACCATGCCCTTATATGGTAAAAACCTTCAAAAGTCTTCTTTTCCGGAACCACATAGCCTATTGCCTTGAAACAGATCAATGACCCTTCAGAAGCACCGCCCTGGAACGGTCATTAATATAAAGCTTAGGGACGGAGATGCTTAACCCGCACGTAGCCCTCGCTCTGGATTCTGTTCATAAACATACAAGTTCGATTCATTACCCATCAAAACAGCAAACATATAAAACAGGATTAAAAACTGAGATGAGACAAGATAGATACTCAACAGCAAGGATAACACTGAAACGCTGAAGCGAAGGAAGTCCAAATCCCAGCAGGCACTTGACGTTGAACTGACGTCGTACTAACGTCCATGTGACGTAATGACGTCACATGGACGTCAGTATTACGTCAGTTCAACGCCATGTGCCCGCTGGGAATAGTTGAACTCCAATGGGCCAGTCCAAAAACAGATCATCATGCAGGCTCCAACCAACTCCCAAACAAACTTAGTAGAAAGTTTTATTAAGGCCGGGGCCATCATTAAGTCTGAGGCCCGATCCGCCGGTGTGCAATTAAAGAGGGCAGCAAACTTGCCAACGGTGATAAGGTTGACCACTAAGCATATACCTGCCTCATTACATTTATGTCGTATCCGGCTAAACGACCAGAAAAAAGTTCGTCACTTTAATTCCATAATGTAATAACTGGCATTTTGTTACTGTTGAGAACAATGAGATCAAAGAATTAATATAATGAAGTTATAAAACACAAAATGGCTCTTTTCAGTTGAGTGTTACAATGGCTCTTTTAAACTGTGTAACTGGTAATGTAAATTCAGGGGGGAGGGGGTGGGGGTCACTTCCATTATAAAGCAGGGTGTATATGTGCCGCTGGAATAGCCCTACTTTTTTTATCTGCCAGATACATCAATAGGTATGATTTTACACACTAATATACAGGAATAGGTCTTATTTCTCCAAGCTCTGTTAATAAAAAGAAACAAATATCAATTACAAAGACAACAAAATGTTCTCAGCATACTAATTTCTTGAATTTTCTACAAGGCTTAATGGCGAACTCATAAGCTAATCTAAGCACTTTTTCTGCAGTATACATGAATAGCGTCCAAATTTTATACAAAATACATGAATAGGTATATATTTTGGCATTTGTGTTATACATGACTAGGGTGGGTTATCAAAGTTCCAGCGGCACATCTGTACCCTTTTAAAGACCAAGTGACCTCCCCCCCCCCCACACACACACCCCCAGTGTAATTTAGATTAATTTGATGAATATGCATTCAATTTGCTAAGTTTAATTGTTGAATGTTTTGCAAAATTAGAACATCAGTGATTATACACAATTCAGATCATTATAATGACTACTAAATTCGTGTAATAGCTGTAAAAATTTTATGTATCGTAAACTACATAAAACTGACGACAACAACTTTTTCATTATTAAGGCTGTTCTGGGAATATATAATAACAAGCTGACAAAGATGACTTGTATCAATCTTAACTTAAAGAATGTAATTCAAAGTTTTATGCGTTATACATCTTTATTTTATGATAAAACGTATAAGTAACGCTAAAAGTATTTTAAAATTTCAGAACTTCAGAACATGATTTAAGAACAAAGTAAATGACATTTTTTTTTATTTCAACCCTTACCGTCCTTTTAGAATTATCTATAGGTATCGTATTTAAAGTCAAACGATAGGCAATGATCGGGAACTAATATAATCATAAAGTGACAGCAGTTCACGAAATCCGAATGAACAGGTTTTTTCCAGACATGTGGTCATTCAGCTAACCCAGTTAAAACACCACCTAACAAATGAAAGAAAGCGCCGACATGGACAAGAAGAACAAGTAACAGTTTGGAACGCACACACACACACACACACACACACACACACACAACGTCTTTGCTTGCAACTTTCATACGCCCAACTAAGCAGATGGCAGAAAACAGAAGAATAACTCTACAGACAGACATTTGGCTTTCAGAAACATGGGGTCTAAAAATTCCCAGTGTGAAGTGTAGGGCCTGGAGGAGCAAACACCTGGCAGTATAAGAACTGCTTTTTATTTCAAGAATGCCAGTTATTAGATCTAGATCTATTGACCTTTTAAATAATTTAAAGATCTTTTTAAAATGAAGCTTTAAATTTCTTCATCATTTTTTCAGGATATTTCTTGAAGGTACAATATCTTTATTTTGAAATTTTCATAATTTAGTGTAGAATTCGATAAAAAAAAAGAGTTATTCCAAGAAAATCTCATTTTTTTTGTTGGCCAGTGGACTGTCCTTTTCATTTGGATGAGTCCACTTCTACTTTTATGCGTTTCTAGTTGGTGTTTTCATTTTTTGTCGCATTTTGCATAAAATTTTCTGTAAGGCTAAAGCAAACAGTGTAGTCCCTGATCAGACGCCGCGTTCTGTGGCGTCTGAACTGGGTCTGTACTGTTTGCATATGTTCCCGAAACGGGTCCCAGTACAGATGCTTCTGGGTCAAAAATATCGTATACTTCATAGCCAATGTAAATTTTATCGGATTTTGAATAACCCGCGCGACAACCGCTCTACCTGGAGTAAAACAGAACAGCGGTTGCTAGACCGTTCGCTAGTACTAACTACCGGTTAAGCCTTGGTTACAACTATTGTGCAAACTTTCGCACACCTGATTATTTGTTAAAGTTGATTATCTTCTAAAATTACGCCTACATTGTTGAAACAGTGTCGGGGCATGCTTCCGTGAAAAAATAGCCACATTTAGTGGTTTTATTTTCACCTGTCAAATTATTATTTATTGGAGTCATGTATACTGGATATTCGTAACATTAGCAATTAATTTTTGCTAATTGATTGAGGTTTAACTGGTTAAAGGAATTCACTGTCGGGACATAAAGATAATACGACATGGGATCACATAGCAGAGAACAATCTGTTCTGACGGAAAAGTTTCCCGACAATGTTTCCATCAGTGACTTATGTGACTGCGGGTAAGTCCTCATACTAGCGAAGAAACAAAATGAAACAATGTATCAACGTCGGTACAATATCAGAACGTTGAATCGACATTGATAAACGTTGTTGCATTGTTGTGTATCGTATTGTGTTTTAGTGATATAAGAGCGTCTTAATGCTTCTGCAGATTTGAAATATATGTTGCGGCCATAGCTCAACATTGGCGTTGTGGAACTGTGTTTGTAACCGAAGCCTTTCTGTCTGTGCGTCATGTGTGTCCAAGCCGACTGCCCAGAGCTTTTCATTATGTCGAGTCCTTAGGAACGAAAAACTAATCCATGCTTTCCACTTAAAAGAGAAGTGCGTTATACGAGACTTTAAGAAGTGCGTTATACGAGAACTTATCTTAATATGTATTATTATGCCAGATTGCGCATATGCATAATCTGACCACTGCATGCGCAGTAGACTAAGTTTCTATGTTTGCCCTGATCCCACCTAGGCCTTCCTCCAACCGATTCGGACTCTGTATGAACAGCGCTTTGTTGCTATAAGTATGATATGACTCCAAGCCAAACCACTTCAGGACAAATACCAAGCGATTAAAAGTTGGTATGATATGTCACAAACTACATTTCAGTTTTCTCACAAACAACAAAAACTTTATTCCAAGTTTATCAAACTATTCACTCGAGATAAATAGGCAAAGCGTAGATCACATGTCCAGGTAGTGTTATAGAGAACCGATATAATATTGGGCTCCATTAGTACCCAGCAGGCACTTGACGTCGTAATGGCGTCATAGTGACGACGCATCGACGTCGGTATGACATCACATCGACATAAATATGGCGCCATTTCGACGTTCTGTGCCCGCTCGGTAGTAATGCGTATGCAAATATAATCTCAATGTGCAGATGTAACGCCTGAAATACGCATGTGCACTTTTGAGAAGGATTAACCCAATACGAGTACATCCTAGGTTAAAGTCTTTTCCAGAACAGCAAAGCTAATGACCTTGAAACTTTGTATGTAACATTAGGGGCACGGCCGCTATAAAGTTTTTTTCAAACGATGACCTTACATTGAATTTGACCTAATGTATGGCAAGGTCAGCCGTGCTTCAACACTGGATTTCTCAGAAACTGTGTTAGTCTAAGGTATAATATTTGATATGATTATACATGTATGGTTAACTAAATTATCTGATGAAGCAACTATGTCGCTCAAGGTCACGGTCAATGATATTCTGTTGCCTGTCAACATTTTCAAATATCTTCTCCGAAGCCACTAGGCAAATTAAAGCCATATTCATGAGGGGCCTTCCTCATGTTCCTTGGGGCATGGAAACGAATGATATTCAGATGATCTTGGTCACAGGACCAAGATGGTATAAATCCTTTAAAAACCTTCTTCTCCAGAATCGAAAAGCCAAAGACCTTGAAACTGCATTGACTCTGACTTAATTTACGACAAGGTTAATTTTGGTTCCTTATGCTTTTTCTAAGAGCAAATCGTAAACCATGGATTTAACGGACACTTTCAGCCTAGATATAATAAACGGATAATTGGTTAACTAAATCAACATACAAAGACATCGGGTCAAGGTCATTTCTTTATCTTTGCTTGAGGTCACTGAGATTTTAAAATTAAAATATTCACTCCTCTAAGACAGTGGTTTAAAATTTGTAACAAATTAGAGAAGTGACAAATTGTGTATGTCGACTATAAGGTCTTAGTTGAGCTACAGGACCGTTAGTCCTCTAGCTATATGTGCAGCATGCAATTGCAGTTTAAAATATATCAACCATCTACCTTGTTATCCGTGTGTTGTATAAAGAGTTCAAATGGAAGATCAAATAAATATTTTGACCTTGCAAGCACAATTTTATTTTAGTTATAGGAAGTTTAGTTCAGGGGTACACAACACTGAAACAACAAGATACCAACGGCGATGTTGTCAACGTTATTTGTGTACATGAAATGCTTTGGCTGCGTTTTAAAGCCAGTTTAAGTAGTTTGTTGTGTCGGGAAAGATCAATTTATCATACTTCTATCACCAGCGGTATTCAATAAACATGATAAAGTTAACATTGTATTTATAAACGATTAAATAACAAAGTAGTCATTGTAATATTCGTTATCCTACAAGTATCAGTATATCCCTATCAATGGTTGTCATAACTAGAGGCGCTGGTATGCCAGCTCAATTCCGGTGTCCTTACCATACAAATATTCAGTGCATCTTTGTAAACTTCCAAAACGGTAATGAGCAGTAATAGTTATACCATTGTTTGTCCGCCTGTACGAGGAGATAATCCACGAGCTTTAGCGAGTGGATTATCTCTCGTACAAGCGGACAATTTATGGTATAACTATTTTATACCACCCTTACCACTGTAGACCTTTTTCATTGCGAAATATTTCGTACTAAAGTTGGCATTTTCTGGTAAGGGTGGTATAATATTTATTACCCAACTTATTTTGCCCCGAGTATGCCCGCGAACACAGCATCGATGTCTATATAGACTAGTCAGTCCCAACTGTTGTGTGTATTAGTCCACTTTCGGCACTCTAGAATAGAGTTCCGTTACGTCATACCTTTTTGATGATGTGACCGTCACTGAGCGACAATCCTAGTATTTCCTACGGCATTAAAATGGAAGGGACTCAACTGGGCTTTATACTCCTGGTAGCTATCATAATTCCATCTATTCTACCCTATTACCTTTTCTTGACCATGGTCAGGAGTTCTTTATAGTTATGGTGCTATTACTGCATGGTTCCATGTAACTGTCCACGGATTCTCCAATAGGTGCGAAAAGGGTGGCAATACGCATCTGTTGATCTCGAGCTTTACTGCGCGCATACGCCCTGATCTTTTATAAGCGAGGTTCAACTTGTAGTTGAATTCATGTAAAACGATAAAGTACTTGAAAAGTAGGAGACAAGGAAAGGAAATAGAACACGAAAAGCACAATATTAAAATCATTTGCGTTCATATGGGCAACACTTTTGAGTGCTAATATGTTTTACAAACAAAATGGGGTTATAACAGAAGTATAGACTTCCTTATATAAGTAAATGCAAACAAGGTCAAACGTTTATAGACGGCAGTGCAAACACTGGTCTAACTTCTCTCAGATTTAACCCATTCATGTCTGGATACCCATAAAAGGGACATTGACAAACAATGTAGAACCAGATCAGACGTCACAAATGTGGCGTCTGATCAGGGTCTACACTGTTTACCTATAAAAACTAGATTTTAAAAGCGAATTAAACCTAACACCCCTTAAATTGGAAATGGAGCTGTTCAAAGAGCCAGGCAGAAGAGACCACTAGTCATGAATCGAAGGAGGTCACTTTGGCATGGAAATTATTAGTGGACCTATCTTAAAGGAAAGAACATGCTCTCTCTAGTGATAGCAAATTTTATCATTCATGCCTAGTCTCTTTGGAAGAGGGATTTACTGACCATAGCGGAAAGCCCTATGCTGTTAAACTGTTCTTCTTGGCAAATATGACCAACCAAGCATAGCAGTATAATCATACGTCTTAAAATATTGTCTGTCCGTCGTCTGCAGTGTTCTAAGAGAACTCTTTTGTCTCACGATTTGAAGTGTTTAGATACGTATTACGGGGAAGCAACTGCGCCGTTTTTAATTTTGCCGCCGTATCCACCAGGGGTCAAGTCTTAAAGGAAAAAGAATTTGCTTCTCTAGGAGTGAATCCCTTTCATTAAGTAAAGGCTCCTTTTAAGGAGGGATTCGATGTCCAGGGAAGTAAACACGAAGTCACAAACGCTGTCTCCCTTTGCAAAATGGCAGAAAACAACACGGTGATATATACCCATAAACCTTAAACTGACAGACTTTCTGTGCCATTACACCGTCTAATTAAACGGCATGTAAAGGTTGTGATTAATAGAATCTCTGATGGGGTTGAGGCCGAGACAATGAAATCTCAGGCTAGTTTTCAGATTATTATGCGAGGCTTGTCGAGCATAAGACATAAATAATCTGAAAACGAGCCTGAGATTTCCTTGTGGAGGCCTCAACCCCATCATTGATTATTTTTCTCACCCATTATATTTTATAAAACAGAATATTCGTTGACTAACTTAACTTTCCTATAAACTTTAAGCTAATTTTCTATTAATAGTTCCGACGTGTGTTACTTTCACCTTGTGCATGCATTTTTCATAATTGACAGCTAATCAGAAATATAAAGTGACATTTCCTGGACATCGGTGGCCGTCGATTTCATATTCTGCATGCAATTTACATTAACAGGTATAGCAAGTGAATTTGTTGAAATTAAGTGTGTAACATATAGCAATGATTGACATTTTGAGATAGTTTTCCGAGCCTAGGCCGAGACAGAAAAATCTCAGACAGCTATAGAAAGGGATATTCTTGTCCAATGGATGAGAATTCGACTGGTCGTGGTTGTGGTTGCGGTGCACGGATACACCTCTTATGGTAATTCGCGATTTTTACAAAGGGAACCTACTACTGTTTCCCTTTCCCACTTACAGGAAAGAATTTGCTACTATTGCAGACTGTGAATATTCTGACCAGACTCTTCCTTTCGGGAGTAGACTTTTTGCTCGGACGGTTTGCTTAGAACACAGGGTGATGTTGAACGCTATATAATCGATTCATCTGTTTTCAGTTTTGGTGCTGGAAGCTATAAGTGACTTTTTGTCTTGAATTATTGATGTTTGCTGTGTTCACAATAGAGGACATATGACACATGAACCGCAGACTGAGAAAGCCGCTTTAAAGCATATGGAACTTCGTGCGTTAAAACTAGTTTGTGCCCATGCACAGGCTGATAAGAACACATACATATCATTCAGCCATAAATGGAATTTGTATTTTTACAGTAGACTGCAAGTGTTTAGAACCTCATGCTAGTCTATTAAAAGGGCAGGCACAATCAGCTAATGACGGAAAGCCAACTTTGTCTCACTACGCGCCTAATGTTATGGATTTTAGAATGAGGACACCGATCATTATAGTATATTCACTAAATACAAAAGGGTCTTCCTTCTTTATTCTTTTACATTGAATACTTTCTATTTACACTGACATAATTTACATTCTAAAACAAGATCACCGCGTCATTGATTTCAGTTAAATTAGGTTAGAATCTTTACGCCAATCTATACCGTTATGACAATAAGTGTTGGGTCAGATGTAGCAAACTTTGTCAAGGGCGTAGCTACCTTTACGCAAATACGCAGGTGCGTATTGAAATTTTGTCAAATTGACAAAATTTCAACACACACCTGCGTATTTTAATGCTGAAATGTTGTTAATTGGGCATAATTTTAATACTAACTGCCAAGAGACACGAAAATTTGAAATATCTTAGCGGCTTAGCCCCCTATTAGTGCCCTCAGTGAGTATCAATCATGATTGTGTGTACTGTGTAATTGCCCCTAGCTACGCCCCTGTTTGTAGTCGCAAACCGGGAGCAGTCTGACTAGAGTATGCACTGTTTGCCATTTCATCAGCTGTTATCGACATTCTGTTTCATTTATATTCATTTAAGTTTGTAAGTAGCTTTGGTTCATGAAAAGTTCCTAATTTTCATTTGCATATGTTCATTGTTATGGAAAACACTAGTATACCACTACAGTTAGCAGCCAGTTGTAAATGAAAAGTATATAAAATAATTAGAATGCTTTAAAACTTTACTTTTATAAAACGGAGTAATATTACATTTGAGCCGCGATGCGAGAAAACCAACAATGTGGTTGTGCGCCCAGCGCAGACTCAGATCAGCCTGGGCATCCGCCCAGTCTGATCAGAGTCTTCGCTGTCCGCATGGAGGTAGCTTAGACCCTTAGCTACCCATTAAGCGCTCAGCGAAGAGTCTGATCAGACTGGGTGGATGCCCAGGTTGATCTGAGTCTGCGCTTGGCGCACAACCACATTGTTGGTTTTCTCACGTCGCGGCTCATTTCTGCATATATCGTGGATCATAATTCTACAGATAGTAATGCTAGTCGTATTATCAGATCTTATGAGCTTTCAAATAAATCAGCTTTAAACATATAAGAAATCCACCCTAAACGTATTCTGGGTTGTAAAAGGGAAGAGCCATAACCCAAGTTCAATCGATTGCTATATCTATTTCAAATAAATACCCTATTTAGCCTAAATCTGTTGGGACACCCTAATTCCTAATTCCTCTAATGATCTTAAAATCGACTCTTTTTCTTACAAATGATCTTTATTTACTATCTGGAAGTGTGCTGCAAAATTTAAAATATTGCGCGGACTCCGATTAAACTGTTTCTATTTAGGAGCAGTCTAAACCTTCGTCTACACTGTGTAAGCAGACGTTTATGTCCAAATATTTGTCATTATGATAATAATAGCATTACTTATTCCAAAAGCTTTAGGATAAGACTTAAATTTGAATTGACACACTCAATCGATAGGTCGTGTTTTATTTGAATACAAATGCAAATACTCCCATAAGTTCTTTAAATGTACCCGTCATGCCAAGAGGAAAAGTGGCTTTTAGGCATGTGCGAATAGCAAAGACTCAGATCAGCCTCTGCGTCCGCGCAGCATGCCTAGAGTCTTTCATGTTCGTTCGAGTAATTTATGCATCCTGAAGAATATAGAGAGCGAAAAGCAAAGACTCAGATCAGTCTGCACATGTGCGCAGACTGATCTGAGTCTTAGCTGCTCGCCTGTGAAGTAAGCCATGTTTTATCATGGTATAATTCAAAAGCGCCTGCCGATGGGTTATCATTAAATTTGATCATTTAAGTATACAAACGGGACTTCAAGACCTATAGAAATACAAAAGCAATGCGATACCGTTTATTATATTGTAAAGAATTTTAAATGTGTGGTCGTGCCATTTTCAAATCATGAAAAAACTCCAGCACTATGTTTTTGAAGGATGTGTTTTTTCTGCACTGAAAGATATTTGGTATTTTTTTTTTTTTTTTTTTTTTTTTTTGTGCAAAGTTAGTGTTCAACAAGTACAAACTCATTCGAATTCAATGAATGTGAGAAACAGACTATGGTATCCAGACTGAACTATTTATTTATTTATTTATTCCTGACAATATTTTCCTCAGTTATTTTGGTCGTGCCTCTACTCTGAAAATCCCATTTTCTGAGTAAATTCTGCATATCCGTGTGGTCTGATTGTTATGAATGAGCTTTAAAGGAGATAAAAGTCAATGCCAGCAACAGTATGTGAGCCGCGATACGAGAAAACCAACAAAGTGGTTGTGCACCCAGCGCAGACTCAGATCAGCCTGGGCACCCACCCAGTCTGATCAAAGTCTTCGCTGTTCTCATGGAGCTAGCTTAGACCCGAAGCTACCCTTTAAGCGCTTAGCGAAGAGTCTGATCAGACTGGGCGAAGGCCCAGGCTGATCTGAGTCTGTGCCCGGCGCACAACCACTTTGTTGTTTTTCTCGTGTCGCGGCTCATGTATATTTCTAAGTCAATAGGACTGACAAAATAAATCATTGGCCTGCTTGTTGCCTTTGCCATTTATCCTGTAACATTTTGACGCAAAAACGTGTATGTTCACACAATGCAGTCCCATTTCAGAATGCTTCAGTTCGATCAGGATCTACAATGTTTGCAAATTTTTATTATCCTGCATATAAACACTCAGACAACAAACTTTCTGTTCATGAGTTCCTACTATGAGTTCCTACCAGGAGTTTCTACAAACTTGGAGGTTTCAAGAAAAGTTGTCACTCAAAAGGAGTCAACTCTTAAGGGAAAGAATTTGCTACCCAAGAGCAGATTCTTTCCTCTGAGAGTTGACTGGTTTAGGAAGCAGAGTTCTTTCCTTTACGAATTGACCCTCTTAAGAAGGAAGGCGAATATGAAAATTGCAAGTTACTTCCCCTGAAGGTTTAGAATGTTTTGTGCATTTGTGCTCGTTGAAAAAATGTCTAAAGCTCACTAAGCATGTCTTTTATGATATGGTACACAACTAAAACAAAATACGTATACGTAATTGTTCCTACATTTAGATTACAGGCTTTGTATTTTTACTTGAGTCTTGGAGGCCTTATAAGGAATGGTAGGTTATGTACAATTTATAATTCAACTTATAATTTAAACTTTAAACATGTTAAACTTAATAAAGTTCAAATTGTATAACCGTCTTAAGAATGCGTATGATGGGCCTAAAATAATTAATTTTATGCTATGAGCATACTCAGGGGACATGTGCTCTTTTAAGCTGTGCACCCATATCTAAAATGTGACGTGCAGCCGCATGTTAATCTGCAAACGCTGATAATCTCTATGCATGCTTGTTTTGATACGGAAATATTTTTGGCCTTAGCAGGTTGTCAGTCAGTATGACTAGATGTGTCATACATTAAAATCGATCTGAGACAAAATTCAATTTCTCATTTCATTGAAACCTTATTAGATTTGTGATTGAAATCTACAGGTGTTATCCTATTAACAGTTTAACACGCAATAATGTAATCCTTCATGATCAGAGAGACTAATAAAACATGAATACCGTGTTTTCTCTGATAAAGACACATTCATAATGAAAAGTCAACACCCCTACCCATAAACCCCTTCTCTTTTCGGCTCTATTTATCAAATACATACAGAAAATGAAGAGCACTTTACTTTGCCGTTGGTAAACACATTTAGTAAATGTTCTAATGTTTTACATTGGTTCTATAACACGAACAACCTTCTTTCATCAGAATTAGAGGTATTTTCAGCTGATTCTAGTCAGTCTATCCCATAACCTTGCGAGGTTCTTGTGGCACCACAGATGACTTTGCAACAATCTCTCTCCAATTTGTTCTTGTTTTTCAACTGCCCTAGTTGTGCTGTCAATGTCTATTCCTGTCCAATTTTTGATATTGTCTTCCCATCCTTTCTTCTGTCTACCTCTTCTTCTTTTTTCACAATGTCCTGTAGGGTCGTCTTAGCTAAGTCAGAAGACATTGAGGTGTGGCCATATCACCTCAGTTTGAGTTTCTTAACTATGATCAGGAGTTTGCTGTGTTCTCCTATGGCTGCTTGGATCTTTCTGAGAGCATCATTATTAGTCACGTCGTCCTTGTACGATATGTTAAGCTCTCATCTCGAATGCCTGCGCTCTTTTCACTAGCTCTTCTTTCAAAGCCCCCGTTTCACAAGTAATACAGAAAGAAGGATATGATAAGGGAGAGCATCAGTTTCACCTTTGATCCAAGAGATGTATTATTGTATCTCCAAACTGGAAGCGTGCTGGATACTCTTTCATAGTTTCTAACACTGAATTAAGTTATTCGCCAAAAATACCTCAGTTTTAGCATAAATATTGCAACCATTTAAATATCAACTTCGGTTTGCAAGGGCATACATTGCAAAGAAACTTAAAACCCGAACTTGATAGATTCTTGAATCATCCACATCTGCTAGGACAAGCAATGTATACCTTTGCAGACAGTATATTAAAGTGAATTGATAACGTGAAATTCGCGAAATAGTAAACAACCAAATGATATTTCTCAAACTCTATAATTGTTTTATGTAATTTCAGACGTCACAAAAGGCGTAAGGAGATGATGCCAAAACCAAGACGTCTCCGATCATATCCCGAGACAACTGATTACAAAGCCACCTTCACACAGAAGAACGTTAGACCTCGCTCCAGTAAGAGACCAGCTCCTTCACCACGAGAACTCAATCCACCGCCTATGGCATTTTCAACCAATCAACGAGAAGACTTCAAAGGACACGACACAACCGGAAGGCCACCAGATTTTGCCCCTGTAAGCACAAATTGCAACTTCTATAGCTTAAACCGATAATAATTCTAGTTGCCGATCCAGTGAAGTTTGTTACTCCAACAACTATTTTGCTTCTGCAAAGAAAAACATGCTATACAGGTTTAGAATGTAATTTTGTATGATCAGACTTGACACGGTAATATATCTGTTGATAAACAAACCATGCCTATTTTGTGCGTTCTCTTTTTTTTTCCTTATGTAGACACGTGTGTTTATGCTAAGACAGGCCAGGGGCATTAATTGATTTTGCGGTAAATATTCCAATGTTTAGTCCATGGTAAACGGGAAAAATAGTTGATTAAATATGCTTTTGTATGAGAAAGCTGAAGACCGAAACAGAAGTTAAAACAGGTACAGAAAGCAAACAGCCAATTATTTCACAAATGGAAAATTTTTGGAAATGAACTTATATTTTGAGATTGCCCAGTAACGTTGACACGGCGCAATTTCAGTGTACACCATTTTACCATTTTCCTTTCAGAAAGAGACATACGAAGCACCCAGCGTTCCTCTCGAGAAAAACACATACTATACTCAAGAATACACTACCAAAAATGCATTACCGGAAATACGGCGCTTTCAGCCACCGCGAGAGAACTTCCGGCGATCCAGTGCTAGATTTGACGGCCGGACTACTTACAAAGACCAGCATAAACACTGGGTAGGACAGAAACAAGTAGCTTTCGGGGAACTTCCAAGTTTTGCAGGTACATGCCACCAACATGATACAGCTTTTTTTTATTTTGATAGTCTCTATTATAGTTCATTGAACTTTATTGGCGAGTGCTCGTTGCTTTTCAGATTGATGTTTATACTGCATCTGCACTCTGTGAGTCATCATAGATGTGTAACCTTAATTTGGAAGTTGGCTCAGTAGGGCAAACTCATGTATTTGTGCGCCACTAGAATTGAATTTTAACTACAATGTTTCAGTTTATAATTATATTCGAGTATATTCTGAAAAAAGCTCAAATTCTTAGAGTTGAAACTTACCTTATTTCAACCACGATATAGGCTGATTAGGCTACTATAGTAGCTGGTTGTTATGGTGTATAGATACAGCTTCAGCGGGAGTAACTCATTTTCATTTTTACCTCCCTTTTCAGTGGGGCCGCTAAGAGGAAATGCTTTCGAAAAAGAGTAGACCCTATATCGTTCGGGGAAACTGTTGATTTTTTCATTTTTGATTGAGAAATAATAGGAACATGAAGGTGAATCCATTTGAGCCGCGACACGAGAAAACCAACAAAGTGGTTGTGCGCCAAGCGCAGACTCAGATCAGCCTGGGCATATGACAAGTCTGATCAGAATCTTTGTTAAGCGCTTAAAGGGTAGCTAAGGGTCTAAGCTGCCTCCATGCGGACAGCGAAGACTCTGATCAGACTGGGCGGATGCCCAGGCTGATCTGAGTCTGCGCTGGGCGCACAACCACTTTGTTGGTTTTCTCACGTCGCGGCTCATTTACCTTACGATGTATGAATACAAAAGAGTTCAAGTCTCAAATGAAGAATTTGCTCTTCTCTGTGGGAAATGTATTCATTCCTATGAAACCAGTTTGCAGATCAAATGCAATTGTTTTATTTATTTTTTTTTAGGTTCTATACTGTTTCCAACAAAGGAACAGACGAAGACTAGTGAAACTAAACAATCATTTCAAGGAGAGTTTGCTAAACGACCTGACATTATTAGACTCGCTGATGCCAACATCAAACTTGAGGGTAGGTGTTGTTTTAGAGTTTTGTTGTTTTTAATTTTGACAGACTTTCAATTTGTTTATAAGCGTTTCTGTTTGATTGCAAATTTCTTTCATTGTTGCTACTTTTCTGGATTCAAAGCCGTATAGTCATATATCAAGCATTTCATCGCAAATGACCGCGATTTGACTGTGTTAAAAACACAAATAAGTTCTAAAATGTTAGATCCTATGAAAGCCAGGAATACACCAAAAACAAAAAAGGAAATAACAGACTCGATCTGAGCAGTGTTTTCATGACCAGTAATAAAACATGCAACACCGGTCACGCCCTGCAGAATCGGCAACTCTATTTCAAATAAGTAGATTAACTCAATGATTCCAAAGGACTAGAAAATATATAATCTGCAATCTGACGAACTACGGGAAGACGCTTTACGGCAGCTACACAACACTTAACACCAGATGCAGTAAAGATAAATTCGTTCTGAAAAGTCAGATGCTTTAGAAAATGTACACTTCCTGATTTTCTCATAAAAGATATTTTGAGCCCTTTTGGTTGCCAACCTTTATGACAGATATTTTCGACAACACAATTTTAGTCTATAGTAAAACAAACGACGAGCTTTAAAGAAGGAGCTCTTTCGTTGTCGCATTTTTGTTTTTGTCAATTTTAGTATTAGTTTGTATAACCAAACCCGTTTAACTGATCCGAATTTCTGATCAAAATATTTTAAACATGTGTGATCAAATCAGGCTGTGCCTGTGCGCAAACCATTTAAAATTGGCAAGCTGTTCTCATGTTGTAATTTAATTTAGTTAGAATTAAAAACAGTTAGAAATACGAAGATACAAGGCACTAGTCAGCGGTCAAGGCCGGGCCACTTTTTACTGCTCATTTTTCATAATTTTCCTCATACGAGCCGCGACAAGATAAACCAGCAAAGTGGAATGTGCACCCAGCGAAGACGCAGATCAGCCTAAGCAGCCACCCAGTCTTTGCTGTGCGATTAAATAGTAGCTAATACTCTGAGCTACCTCCATGCCGATATTGAAGCCTCTGATTAGATTAGGCGGATGTACAGGCTGATCTGAGTCTTCACTGGGCGCACATGCAGCTGTGTTTTGTCATGTCACGGCTCATTTAATTGTTTGCTAAAGTCATCGACTGAGAAGCCTACTGAGCCGCTGTTGTCTACACGCCATCTGTCTGAAGGTATGAAATTCGGTCACATGTCTTGTCAAAACAATTAACACTCGCTAAGGGCAATGAAAGTCAGAAATCGATATTCAATCCGATATGTATTTAAGATCGTCTTCTGATGATTTTTTAACCGTATAAAAATAATAATTTTAGCTGCGTCGCAACAAAACGAACACAGTGCCATAGCGCCCTGCGAAGTCTTAGATCAGCCTGGGCAGGATAACCAATGGGCTAAGGTACCTCTTCGCGGACAGAGAAGACTATCAGACTGGGCGGATACACACGCTGATCTGGGTGTTAGCAGGGCGCAAATGCCATTTTGTTTGTTTTGTCGTGTCACGACTCATTTTTTTTTGTTCGCAGAAAAAGCAGCTTTTAAATACTAATCGTAAATGTTTAAACTTAAATGTTTTAAATAACGCAGCTTAGCAGAAAGCCGAAAGACGGCATATGCACAAAACTTCTGAACAGTTTTGTTAAAACAGAAAATCAAAAGAAAAAAGGTTATCGTTGCTGTTGAGTTGTGGTTTAACGTCCCAGAAAATAATATTTCAGTCATGTCGAGATAATGCCTCTGAATTTGTAGGACTACTAGAATAACTCCGCCTGCGATAAATGAAATTCAGGTCTAGCAGCCGCTGCCGCAGAAGCATCAGGCAGCCAATATTCATTTCGCGAGCCCCAATGGGCGGGGCAAAAGAAAAAAAAAGCACAAAAAAAAAAAAAAAAAAAAAAAACGTGGGTGGATGGATATCTGTATCAGGCTTAATGTGGGTGGATGGGTATCTGTATCGGGCTTAATCTTTCCATAAAGCTGAGACCGTCAAAGAGGGATCGAAAAATCATAATTTATTATAAGTATTATTGTTTTATGCTTTTTTTGTCAGAAACTAAAACGACCAATGATCAGATCTATTTTTCTTGCCAGTCCTTACGAAATTGACCTAAACATGTGGAAAAAAAGAGACTTATTACAACAAAAGTGAGCAAGTGAGAAAAGTAAATTGATTTGATCTGAGAAAAAGAAAACCCATATTGTTAAAAAATGTTTCCATCCAGCTGAGCTGCTCCTTCGTATTGTTATTATGCTGATAAAATATTAAACACAGTGATGACAAAAAACCGGTTTCAGAGAAGTTCAACACCTGTACGGATCCGGGGATATGGACATCGATATGACATTCCTAATATCGATTAATACCTATCGCTTCGCGGGTCTAAGGGAAATAACTGCATTCACATTAATACTCGCTCCAGGTAACAGGTAACCGATTACACTGTTTAGCGCGTCTTGAAGACTTAAGCTCCAGTTGTTTGTATATACACGTGTACATCCACTTCTTCACTAAACAAGAACCAGAAAGTCTTATTTTGTCGGCAAACAGCCTTGCCCTATTTTTTACCAGTTATATGGCGCATTGTATGTGCATATCGTCTGATATACATATTTTATCCTCAAATGTTAGATACGCTTACCCCACTGAGTGTACTTTAGCATTAGTGCCGCTCCTTGGATAACTTTGAGCTTATGTGCTGTGCTCATTTGTACCCTGTATATTTAAGTATCAGGGCAGGTTCGATTGCTCTTCATTTTTCACTTTGGTTGATCCATCAGATTTCATAAACATGTTTTCAAAAGATCATTCTCGCTAACACAAACAATTAAAGGATCGACCATTATTGGAGGTTGTGAAAGAAAAAAGGCAAGGATAACAGGAACTTGCAAGTTTTGGGATTATACAATCAAATTCAGATATCTGTTTCTGACTTTGCGAGAGAGCCAGCTGCTTTCATGTTCGACTCTTTGGATTTCGGTTAGACTAAAGATTCATGATCATCAATTTACTGCCTTCAGACAGCCTCGATTTTACAAATATTGTCTTTCATTTTTCGTGTCAGGTGACATCTTGATGCAGACGACACATCGAGACACTTACAAAGAGATCAAGGGAGTTCACCGACCGACTCCGATTGTCAACGAATCAGATTTAGCGAGACATAAACCACGTGGTAAATTCGCGGGAGAGACCCAGTTCAAACATGATTTCCCAGGCTACGGTGGGGGACAGCCAATGCCCCCACCAGCAGCAAGACCTGCCCCGGATACTCTTGATTTAAAGTTTGATAATCTGTAAGTATTTCAAGGTGTATATGTATACCGCCATATTTGTTTCGCCATTTTTAAAGGGAAACAAGTTGTGACTTTACGTTTGCTTCCCTGTATAACAAACCCCTACATTTAATGGGATATACTCTTAAAACGAAAAAAAGTTCTCCTCTACTAGAGCAAATTCTTATTGGCAAATTCGTTCCTTTAAGAGTTTACATCTTTTGAGAAGGGTGGAAAACTGAAGATGGCATGCAGGGGCGTAGCTAGGGGCAATTGCACTGTACGCACAATTATGCTTTATACTCACTGACGGCAATGATATGGGGTTAAGCCGTTAAGATATTTCAAATATTCGTGTCCGTTGGCAGTTAGCATTAAAACTATGCCCAATTAACAACATTTCAGCATGAAAATACGCAGGTGTGTGTTGAAATTTTGTCAATTTGACAAAATTTCAATACGCACCTGCGTATTTGCGTATAGGTAGCTACGCTCTTGGCATGGTTGCATTCCTTGACACAGCTTCAGTTTATTTTTTTTTTTTTTTTTTTTGTCGTTTTTATTTTTTTTTTATTTTTTTTTTTAAAGAATATAGTTGTTTATTCCAAGTAAATAGATGCGGTGTTGTGCGATGACTTTTTCTCCTTGATTGAAATAGATGTAATTTAGCGTATATACATACATGTAACTATTAAACGTAAATCTAGTCGTGTTGGACGAGAAGTAAATGCTTCTGGGGTTGTCGGTTACAGTTAGGAGTTGATTCTTCATTTCTTCATCCATTTCTTACAGTCAGCCCGAAATAATTGAAATACTGTTGAAAGAGTTGCATAACCTCAAGCCATCAAAATTACGGTCACAGACTCTTAAAAACTCCGAGGATCAACCCTATGGCATAAAGTTTAAGGAAAGATAATCGAGAAACAGTACGATGAAAATAAAATAATGGATTAGTGGGCTAGCAGTAAAGAGATTTTGCCAGTATTATACAGGAGTGGTTTCAGTGTATTTTAACGTGCCGCCGACAACAAGGTCATACGGAGACGGGACCACTGTTTAAAATCTCATCCAAAAGACTGTAGAAGCGGGAGATCGATCTTGAGACCCTGAATTGTAGTGCAGCATGTTATCCACTACACTACCGCCGCTCCTGGTAGATTTAACTGATGATTCTTTATCATATTTTTTGTTCAGGCGCAGTTTTGAGACAGAGCAGCGTAAGATTTACCGTGGTCATGATGTGGTGAAGAACCCAGTCCCAAAGTCGTGTAAGCTTGAGGACGAGATGTATCACCCACCACATGAACCAATGGATGGGGAAACTTGTAACAAGGTAAAACAACAGTTGTGCCTCGTGAATTATATCTTACTACAGCTTGTGCGAAGAGGAAATACTCAGATCAGCATGCGCATTCGGCAGTCGGATCAGGGTATTCTCTGTTCATGGAAACAATTAAAATCTGTAAATAATGAAAACAATACCGTCTGAGCGGATATAGGTGATTTGAATATTTGCAGTGCGACGCCACATGGGTGCTCATGTATTATTGAATTTATTAAGAGAAAAAGGATAGGTGCGAGGCTATGCCCAGCATCTTATCGGTTTACCGCAATGAGATTAATAAAGTCAATAATATAGGAGCACGAATGAAAGATTCTATTTTCATATGACACTAAAATCCCATTTGCAAATTTTGCACTGAGACGTCACAATTTTCAATTTGTTTTTACAACAGTTGGGTGCATTGGGGCGTCCACAGCACCTCTGCGCGATAATTACAAATGCATGAAATAGTTGTATAACATATGTGGCGTTCCTCAGAAGCTCCATCGGTGTGACAACAGAGTGAAACTTTGTATAGGCCATAAACTACTTGTTTTGTTGGATATTTTCTTTTTCCCAGAAATCATGAAGTCTTTATCATCCATGTAGATGTATCTCAAAAGGTCCATTGGTTTCGGTTTTTAGAAAGGGGTTTTGATTTAATGTAAACAAGCTTTTAAAATAGCCATTAACAGGAGAACAAGTAATGTAACTTCATTACTACAAATTTTACGCTATCATGAATGTGTGGCCGTTTTCATGGCTGTACTGCAGTTTCCAAGTGAAATGCATATTCAGACAGCCATTTTGTTTAGTAACCATAATTCTTTCTTATAATTCAGAGAGACTACCGTCCTATAGACTTATCCAGAGCCTACATGTCTCAAGCCGTGGTGCCAACACAGAAAGTACAAAAATCTGACGCTAAATTCGACAGTCACACTAGCTCGAAAGATTTCTTCAAGAACTGGGGCACCACACCCCGAGTCCGATATGGTGACTTCCACGAGAACAGGCCTTACCTTCCTCCGCGGAACAAGTTTGAAGGCGAAAGTGTTGCCCAGGCGTCATTTACGCCTAAGAAATATGAGAAAATCAAGGACTTTGCACCAGAAAATAAGCCAGTTGCCCAAGAAGGCACGTTTGATTTTAATACTGTCACTAATATGACGTATCAGAAACCGGAAGTAAAGCCATGTCGGGCTGCGATCTATTTAATGCAGCAGGAATTAAAGCGTCAGAGGGAAGCTGGGCAGATACAGAATAGTGGTCAACCCACCAGTCTAACTATAGCTGCGAAATCATAGAACTTTTATATTGACTCAGAGTTTCAGATATGAAGGGGTTACAGGGATAATTTAGGATTAATTTCCATATTTCTCCATAAAACATATGATGTGACCTCTCTGACATTAGAACCGTCTCGGTGAGACGGTTCTAATGAAAGGTCACAACATATGTTTTCTTAAAATATAAGAAAAATCGTCTTTGAATTCTCCTCAATACCCTTCTTATCTGGAGCTCTGAATGACTCAATAGGCTAATATTCTTAGACTGAAAAGTTAGAATCGGTACTTAAACGCATTTTTAAGACCTCATAAAGAATACATATGCGAAGAGGTCAATTCGCCATTTTGGCAAATTAAGATGGTCGCTGTCAGAGCTTTCAACAGGGGACTACCTAATGTTTAATTCTGAGAAAGTACCTGGCAATTCTCTTTTACAATACTCCGATGCCATGGAGTCGAATCGCAAAGGCGGTTCAGTGAGGTTCACAGCATGTTACATTGCCACATAAGTAAACATGTCCCAGAAGGTCCTAACAGACCTTTTACACGATCATTTGGCCGATCTGTTGTTCTTTGACTTGTGTAAGATTGTTTCGGAATGAAGTGTCTTAAGCTGTCAAAGGATTATAGTGCATGTATCTAAATACTATCGCAGTTAGCTTCATATATTAACGTTCATACGTTTTTTTTCATTACTTGGCTAAATGAGATCTGTTTGTTTAGAACAACATTATTTTTTTAAGCACAAAATATTCAACTAACTTAAAAAGTTTATGATATGTCTTTTGCCACAGAAATAAAATTGTCGCATTTTTTTGTGTGTTTTGTATTAAAGTCGTTACATGTACTTAAAAAGCAAGCTGATGAAAACTTTCAGCATGATTGTTGGTGATTCTCGGAGATGTTGTTTTCATGTCATGAGCTAATACCGTCAATATTTTAAGTATTGGGGCAAATAGGTCTGAGCAAACAGTGCAGACCCAGATCTTCTTCCTTTAGGATGCATTACAGCATTGTAAAAATCATACTGTTCCATATTTGGGACAATAACTGTAATCATTTTAGATGTCCCAATTTTTAGAGTTTTAACGGTAACTGTTGCTCAGATGTGTTGTTTTATGTCCAGATCTAATATTGTTTTCATATTAGCAACTGTATATCTGTGATATTCGCCATCTAGTTTTGGTTTTCTTTTCATATGCATGGATTTTTATTTGAAGATACATTCAGCTCTTTTCCCAGTGGACAAAAAGAGTAAGAATGACGTCATTTTGACGTCTGTGTGTCGTCGGCATATTTTTGATATGACGCCATTTTGACGTTGAGTGCCTACAGGTTTGATTTTATTTACCTTTTTATCCCCCGACCGAAAGGTTCGGGGGATATAGCGATGAGCCTGGCGTCCGTCCGTCCGTCCGTCCGTAAACACTTTCTTGTCCGCTCTATATCTTGAATACCCTTTGGAATATTTTCATGATACTTCACAGTTATGTAGAACAGGTCATGACGATGTGTCGCGTACAAGAATGGTAACTCTTGCTATTTTACTTTTTGAATTATCTCCCCTTTGGTGATTTTTTGGCAGATTTGTGTCCGCTCTGTAACTTGAATACCCTTTGGAATATTTTCATGATACTTCACAGAAATGTAGAACAGGTCATGAAGATGTGTCGCGAAGAAGAATGACAACTCTTGCTTTCTTACTTTTTGAGTTATTTCCCCTTGATAGTTTTATGTGTGATTTTTTGGCAGATTCGTGTCCGCTCTATAACTAGAATACCCTTTGGAATATTCTCATGATACTTCACAGATATGTAGAACAGGTCATGACGGTGTGTCGCGAAAAAGAATGACAACTCTTGCTTTCTTACTTTTTGAGTTATTTCCCCTTGATCATTTTAGGTATGATTTCGTGTCCGCTCTATAACTTGAATACCTTTTGGAATATTTTCATGATACTTCACAGATATGTAGAACAGGTCAATACAATGTGTCGCAAAAAGAATGACAACTCCTGCTTTCTTACTTTTTGAGTTATTTCCCCTTGATGGTTTTAGGTCTGATTTCATGTCCGCTCTATAACTTGAATACCTTTTGGAATATTTTCATGATACTTCACAGATATGTAGAACAGGTCATGATGATGTGTCGCGAACAAGAATGACAACTCTTGCTTTCTTACTTTTGGAGTTATTTCCCTTTGATGATTTTAGGTCTCCGCTCCATAGCTTGAATACCTTTTGAAATATTTTCTTGAATACCTTTGAAATATTTTCATGATACTTCACAGATATGCAGAACAGGTCATGACAATTTGTCTCATACATGAATGATAACTCTTGCTTTTAGACTCAGTGAATTATTTCCCTTTGGTAGTTTGAGCTGCTGTTTGAGTCTCTGCTCCATAACTGTATAACCCTGGCCAGCTCCAGAATTTGAATAATCGTGTAACTTTTAGAATATTGATGATCATGCTGTGATATCTTATCAGTGTTCCTAACTCTCTCTTACCCCTCCACATTCCCGTGACCCCTCCCGCACCCCCCCCCCCCAAAAAAAAAAAAAATTTTTTTTTCCAGATTTGGATTCTTTGTCCAAATTCACTTACTAGAGAGCTCAAAATTAGATTTGTAGGGCTTGTACTTTAGAAGTTATTCACACATTTTGAAAGTTGAATGTATGGTATGCTATACATTTGTGTATATGGTGGCTGTTTGAGATATTACCTCTTTTTAGCAGTCAAGCATACTGTTTTAGTCTGAGTGTTAGATAATCATGCATCTGTTAACAGTTAATGTCAATCAGAAGCATAAAAGTACGACAATATATTACTAATATGTGTTTTGAAGTGTACCCTTTTTACCAAGGCCCATGGGGGTCTTCGGTCGGGGGATTTGCCATCTCCTCTGATGGCTATTTTTACAGACTTTTTAATAAAATGGCCGAGAGCCGGCATATC
The DNA here is from genome assembly GCA_963989385.1 of Ctena decussata. Lineage (NCBI taxonomy): Eukaryota > Metazoa > Mollusca > Bivalvia > Lucinida > Lucinidae > Ctena > Ctena decussata. Next base: position 36,661,726 of record OZ022504.1, on the reverse strand, counting down.
TTGCAGTGAGTGCAGTCTTCAGTATTGGCAGAGAAGTTTGTTTGCATATGTATTTCTATTACCTAACGTGTTTTACATAAAATCTTGCGAAGGGAAGATACATGTAGTCGCATGGCCAAGCACTGCATCCAGTGGGATGATAAAGACTTCTGTTAGCATTTTGCGGACATATACAGCATTTATGCAGGTTGCTTGTGAATCTTCCCTTTTCAGCACATCCCTAAAAGCACCCTTAGTTATGCTGTAGAGCACTTATCAGCTTTTACCCTCAGGATGTTATCAGTTTTTACCTCCAGGGCTTATCAGCTTTTGCCTTCAGGATGTTATCAGCTTTTACCTTCAGGATGTTATCTGCTTTTACCTTCAGGGTATTATCTGCTTTTACCTTCAGGATGTTATCAGTTTTTACCTTCAGGGTGTTATCAGCTTTTATCTTCGGGGTATTATCAGCTTTTACCTTCAGTGTACTCTGAATTTGCCAATGACCATCAGTATTAAGGGGAGGTTTGTCCGGGTAAATAAAACTTGGAACAAATGGCCTTTCTTTAAATGTTCTTCCAGATATAGATAATGTTTCTCCGGATCCCCTCCTCCCCCACCTATTCTTGTCATCGTTTACCTGTAACTATGTGGTATGTTCGGCCTTGATGATGCACGCTTAGCTTCTTTATATTTAGTATTGTGCTCGGTAATCCAATAAGTGACAAGTCACGTTGTTTATTTATCTTTTTATTGATGTTTTTTTTATTTTTTTTTGCTACATGTTTTTTGTTCTTGTTTATTTGATAAATTTTCTTCGAAGGAAGAATGAATGTTTTCCAAAGGGCAAAAGCAAATGTAGCCATTTTATCTGGCACTCTGTTGAAGCCCATGCCTTAAAGTGAGATGTCCGCTGTTACTGTATGAGTGCATGCATATATTTGTAGATACCACTTGTTGATTATGTGAACAAAACAAATGTGATATGAAAACGAATGCATTTTATTATTAAGGAAATTATATATTACATGGTTTAATCTCTGTTTTGAATTCAATAAATTCTAACACATAACCGTGTGGTGTTTATCTTACATCCGTCTATCACTGAAGTAATACGAGGATCGTCCAAAAAGTTCTGTCACTGGACTCATAACTTTGCTCACAGACGTGATAGCTTATACGGTGTGCAACAATCAAAAGAACAATCTTTTATCTTCATAATGATATCAGGTACATGGTGAAAACATGCCATCTGGCTTAGTTATAAGCTCAAATACAGACCTTATATTTGACACTGGCCTATTTTCATGGTTTTTTTTCTTTCTACTGGCTTGTGATGCATGCTGCATATCTCGTCAATTACATGTCGCTGGATTCTGAAATTTCAGGGTTGTTGTCCGTTGCATTCTGTGGGACACTGCATAAAAATCAGTGACTTCTGTTAATTATATGCGATGCAAAATATTGATATCTGAAATATGGTGAACTACACAGTCACGTGATTTTCAAGTCCCACTGTGCCCTCATTTTAGGGATCTTTTCTGAAATTTTGATTGTCACATTGTCATGATCTACTGCAGTAAAGATATGCTTCAGAATTACAAATATTATACGGTTATGAAGCTTTTGTACTTAGAACATGACCTAGTCGATTTTCCTATGGCGTTGTTTGCATAAAGTTGAGATTCCGAAATGCTGTTAACTCTTTACAATGGACAGAATGACTTGGAGATTTTTTCGCTGTGTTTATTAGCACCTGAGATATCGTAGGCACTAGGCAGCGATAACAGACATCCCTTCTTTGGATATTGCCGGAGTTGCATCTACTAATTTGCCAGTAGGGTGAGGGCACCTTTCTTTTAAAGCAGATTGTGAATGTTATGTCATTGATACAAGAATCAGTTTTTTTACAGCTATGGTATATAAAAAACAAGGTTTCTGAATGGTTTTTATTTTAGGTGAATAGCACTTTTCGTTTCCGAGATATAAGCCAGTGACAGAACTTTTTGGATGACCCTCGTATCGTATTGTTTTTAACATCGGGTGATTTTCCTATCTAATATCAATCTAATATCAATAGTGCGCTACATGTATTCATAAATGGAATAGATATGACTATTATCCATTATCCCTAAATCAGACTTCCATATCGAATTATAGATATCCGCAATGCCATGCATTAAAAACTTTTTAATGCACACTTGCAAACCGCATAATTTCAGGTCAGGTAAACGCGCGATACCATCCCCACAAGGAAATGGAAAATTCAAGCTTTTGCAAATAAATTGCCAAAATATAACAATGCTTTTCGTTTGGTATGCATGTAAAGCATGTTAGTATAAACTCTTGTAAAAGGTAAACTGGTGGAAGTTATCACCAAACTTCTGAAAGTGGCCAAACCGAAAATTCGGTTTGGCCACTTTCAGGAGTTTGATGAATACCCGACCGGTTCTCTTACTTCAAAGCAAACATTTTGCGAAATATACGCTTTTTTCCATATGAATCAAATAGCACTGTTATATTTTGGCTAACTGTTTGTAGAAACTTGAATTTATTTTAAACTTCCAGGATGGAATGGAATTGTTGGTTTATCGGGTGTGAATTTTTTTTATCAGATTGAGAATACCGTGTTGGCTGGTCTGATCATGCAGGTAAAAATGTACACGTATAACATAAGCCTGCAAGCTGAATACGATCAGAATACATAAAGTAATAAAATCATGCATGAAGGAGTTTTATGATAATAGTTATATTATAATTATGATAGATATTCTTAATTTCGACGTACTGTTGCATATTATTCATACTTTGCTAGGAATCTCCACTTTATAGTAGCTTGAAAGCTTGGGAAAATTGCCAAAAAAATCACTTTTTTTTTCATAAAATGCCACTGATGCTTCGATTAAAACAAAATGGTTTGTCCAATATGTATATATTAGATTTTCATGTATGTAAAACATTTTGCAGTCAAAGCATGTATTAAAGGTGTTAATGAACCCACTCCATCATGTGCCTTATAGTCACTTTGAAATAAAATATTTACACTAATACATAGGCAGTTCCTGACCATCTTCATCATAACATAACACTATATAACATAACGTTACGTAACATAATGTAACGTAACATAACATAGTTTCACTAATACAATGGCAGCTTCTGACCATCTTCATCATAACATAACACTATATACCGTAATGTAACGTAACGTCACATGTCATAACATAACAGAACATAATTTTATTTCGACTGAAGCATACCACAGCTCATCGTCATACATGCAAATATACACCATTTACCGTAAAAGTTCTAAGTATTGGAGCAGGTAGGCCTGAGCAAATAATGCAGACCCTACAGGAGCAGTCTGATCAGGGCCTACATTGTTTGTCGTTCCATCTGTATCTTTTGGACGCCTCACTTAATTGCATTTAACGGTTCTATTTTTATGACAATTACGAGTACCATAATATTTAGGTGTGCCCAATTTTTAGAATTCTATCAGGTACTTTTCAGGGCTCAGGAAATGTGACTACCTTATAACAGTAATGTACCAAGACTACTGTTATAGTGATCACTAGCAACTTTTGCTAGTATAATATTTAATAACTTAACAGAAGAAACAAAAACTTACAGAAAAACAAGCAAAAGTAACACAAATACCCTCAAACTACTAAAACGAAAAGTCACGTATCGTCCCAGCGAACATCACATGAAAATCAATACGACGACATGACGTTGCTCAAAAGTTTATATGACGTCATTTAGACGCTATACCTCCGTTGTATCAAAAATTTGTGTTTGTGTTTTTGTCTTTTTTCTCATCTTCAGGCGCCACTTTGTTATCCTTCCACAGCGCTCTGATCAGCCATATTACCAGGAATACTAGCAGCAACTGTAAGGTAAAAGAGTTTGGAAGAGTCACGACATAATACACAAAGAATTACATTATTTGAGGATGAATTGTAGATTGGAGAAACTCACACTTTTTCACTGCATGGATTTCAGGTAGGATCTCACTTATACTTTGAGAGGCACATGGCATATACACTGTATGCCACGCCCCATTCAAATTATAAGTGAAATGACGTCATAGATCTATTACCATAGCAACTATGGAATTACCAACTTTTGTGCTTAGTATCTTGAGAAAATAATATCTTTATGACGTCACTTTGACATCGATATCATATATGAGCTCTTAGCTGCCATGGTAACAGATATTTGTCGTCATTTTGTATCGGAGCATGGCGTGCAGTGTATGCCATGCTCCGACGTATTCAATGACATTACAAGCTGGAATTCTTTCAACAGTAACTTCAGATTTTCTCAAATAAACTATTATTCTCAAGTCACTTATTTCCGTATCCGTATTTCCGTGTAGACATCTAACACCCGCCCGCTAACGGCAATTCCATTCCTCCATTGTAATGAAAAATTCAAGCTTCTCCAAAAAGTTATTCAAAATATAGCAATGCTGTTAAACTCATATGTATGTAAAACAGATGTGCACATTATTGCTTTGATGGAATTATCACAAATCTCCTGAAACTGGCTGCCCGAAATTTCGGTTTGGCTACTTTCAGGACTTTGTGTTAATTCCAGCAGTTAACAGAAATTTTGACCAGAAAGTCAATTATATGGTTTATGTATATAGAGGTTCTTACGCTCGTGGTCATTTCATATGAAATTTATGAAACCAGCCTTCATTATTTCAATAAGAAAACGCATTTTTGACATGGACGTTGTCAATAACGTTACGTGTAATGATGCCGCTAAACATCCAGGCTATGAGCCATTTTGAAATACGAAATGGCCTAAAGACTGCATCAAGTGTAAAGGGTTTTGAGATATATTTGAACTTCAAGCGCCTGTGGTGTGGTCATACGATTTTTATGACACGACGTAATCCACCGAATAACACCGTCATATGATAAATGTAAGTCGAATAGCATCATTATCTTTAGCTAACTATCTGCACACGAAGTTACAAAAAGTTCCTGCACATCTGCAGCACTTCATGTGGAAAGAGAGCTACAGGTTTAGCGACTGTGTCATAGTTACTCCAGGAATATGTTAGTGACACTCAGTAGGCAAAAGAAAAAAAAAGCGAAAAAAAAAAAAAAAAAAAAAAAAAAAAACGACACTACGTCGTGTAATCATAAATGCAATATTATGTTTCAATATTTGATGTTTGCGAAAAAGAAAGGGAGATTCACTGAATGGGAGACAAGAAATTTCAACAGAAACGAATTTATGTAGATGACTATTTATGTTGTTTACTATATATGTTACATTTTTGTAGCAGAAACTACACATTTATATATGTGTGCAAGGAGAGAGAGAGAGAGAGAGAGAGAGAGAGAGAGAGAGAGAGTAAGCAGTGTATATAACAATTAGTATTTAACCAATTTATGTCAAATAGACTGTTCTATCCTGATGAATTGGATGAGTCCATCCATCATTTTAGAGATGTCTGGTTTATTCATTTTTATCAGTTTTATTGAAATTGCTGTAGATTTTACGCACACAGTGTAGACCCTTGAACAGACGCCGCATCTTGCAGCATATGATCTGGGACCGCACTGTTTGCCTATGTCCCTTTTATGGGACGTTAGGCTTTAATGGATTGAGCTTAACATTTATATATAGTAACTAGCATAGAAATTCCTATTATACACGTTTGGTTTGTCCTTAATGTAGATACCCAGGAAAGGTACGAATCACGTGGCTTATCCCACTTAAGAGAACGAAAACCATGCAACGGAACAAAGAAAAAGAAAAAAAAACACAAAAAAAACCCGGAACACCACAACTTCGACAACAAACTCTTTCAGTCCAAGGGGAGGAACTATACAAAAATACAACAACGACAAAAGCCAAAAAAGTATACAAACAAGAAACAAGCACAAAAATTACACGTACATATAGTTTGCTGTTAAGAGAGAGAGGGAGAGAGAGAGAGACAGACAGACAGATAGGCAGAGACAAACAGAGACAGAGAGAGAGAGAGAGAGAGAGAGAGAGACAGAGACAGACAGACAGTCACACAGAGAGAAACATAATGTTATAAATGAAATAGTTCTAACTACCTGAAAGGCTCCAACTCCAGCTAAGGCTCCAATCATGTAGTATTTGTATTTATCAATCAAGCCCCACAATGCCTCGTAGCACCCCTGTAACAACATAAGTTTATGAAGAGATTGGGAAAAATACCATATATCTACAAAATAAGTGTATAAAACCATTTCAAGTCTCATTCAAAAGAAATCCAGTAACTATGAGGCAGTGGAAAGATGAAAAGCGGCTTGTGCACCGGTCGAAACACCATAAAGATACATGCAGGAAACGATGCTAGAATGTTGGGACTGACATGCTAATAGAAATACATTGATTGATTGATTGATTTGATGCTTAACGTCAACGATAAACAGCTATGGTCATGTCGGGATGGTCAGTTAACCTAACCACACTATTCCTGGGCAGGCTTAGGCCTCCTAAGCGGTTAACCAGTACCAAGTGTACATACTGTCGCCAGTAACTGACAACTGCCCTTCTTGAATCAGCGGAAGGAGAAACGAAAGGATGTGGCCAGACCGGGTTTCGAACCCAGGACCTCTGACTTATTAGTCAGGTGCTCTACCGATTGCGCTACGCGGCCCGGATTAATGGAAATACATGTACAAAAAAAAATAAATAAAAAGAATTACTTGGAGTTTGATCTCTTTTACAAAAGTATGTAAATGAATGGAAATACATGTACATGCACCAAAACAAGCTGCCAAACATTCTACAGCAAACTGCGATGAGGCTGATATCAGCTGGTCTCCGAAAAGTCTGGTTCAACCTGGCCCCATAATGCCTAGACAGCGCCTGTGGGCCAGGAAACCCTCCAAGCATTATTTACTATGCGTGAAGCCTGTGCATACTCCTTTGCTGCCCTTTCCTGCGTAACGGTAATTATGGGGAACGGCGCCGAGCAACGTTTTATGCAGTTTTAGTTCACCTGTCAATCAATTTCAGGCATGACCATGACGGCAGCATGGACGTCGCATAAATTCTCAAGGGTTAGCACTGCAATGGAAAAGATGAAAATAAGTCGAGATAGTTTCCTTCAAATCTTCAGCGCATGGGTTCTAGCGCAAGCGCAGTTCCTGACACAGAGACAAGACGGAAATACCGACCTGATTATAAGAGTTGGTGAGTGAGGTTGCCACTGAAGAACAATCTTCAGATACTGTAACACAGCAAAGAATTGGTGCCTCGACTAGGATCGTAGCAGAACTCGTTGTGTAGGTCTTATCCCAAGCACTGGTCTCCTGAAAATCTTCTTTTCCATCTGCGCCGCAACACTTCAGCTGAATGTCAGAGAAAGTGAGAAGTCATTACGTCATATTTAGCATGTCTATCATTGTCGCATAATTCTGAATTGATTGACTGAGCAAGTAAAAACAATTTCTAATGAAAAGTATAATGCACATAAAGACTTTCGAAAGTGAAAAGTTCTGCAGACTGTGGTTATGAAGGCAGTAATAGTAGGATTTTAAGGGGAAAAGGCCCAGACTTGGTCAAACGCCTATGCCTCATATCAACAGTATATAAGATAAAGGGAGTTACGTGTTACTGGAGTAATATCAAGTAAAGATGACTGGACCTCTAAAGGCAAATGATTCGAGTCGGGATAAAATGTATAAAATAGATAGGTTTTTTTTTCGGGGTGGGGGGGGGGGGGGGGGCGGGGGATAGGGTGGGTGGGGGGGGGGGGTCGCAAGGAATCGGAAGGAGCATTATGCCCACCTTGAGCAAATAAATTAATAAATATCAAGTAAGTTATCTGATCTAATTGGACTATACTTTTCGGGCAGAGAAATCTGGGGCCTGGTTCACAACGAATCGTACGATTAAAATTCGTCGTAAGATGATCGTACGAGAATCTTACGACCAAAAATCGCTTTCATGAAAAAAATCTCTGTTTCACTATTGTCCTCGTAGAACTCAATTTACGATCAAATCTACGATACCTAAAGGGCAGTCGTAAATTTCACTTTTTCTCCTCTTTCACCGCTCAGCATACTCATACTTAACTTTTGAATAGATTACATTTATCTACTGTCTTTCTGAAAAGCACATACCAAGTTTTGAGCAAATCAGCCAATTAAAAAAATTCTGAATTTATGATAAATCATCTAAGGGTGATTTTGAGTGAAGTTTTTCCTGTACGATTATCGTACGATTATCGTGCGATTCTTGCGGGATAATTTACCTGCAATGTATCAGAGACTATTCTCAAAATCATGGCGGCAGCATTTGTTCAAATAGAGAGAAAATTATCTTACAAGAAAATGGGAGGCACGCCAAATGCACAATAAATCTGTAAACTAGGCTTAAGAAATTTTACCATAAGTTGAGCTTCAAACCTAAGTTTCAGTTCAGTTATAGGCTTCAAATCTGACTTCAATACCCGGATTTGTAAAAACGGTTATAGAAAATTTCAATTTTCAAAAGTTAGTTTTGAAGTTAAAACAAAGGATTGAAAACTTAACACCTAAAATTGAGAATGTGAAAGGACCTCTGACAGTATCAATGCATATTTGCCTATTTTTCGACAAATTATCGCACCTTCCCCCGGCAGCAAAAGTTGAAATATTTGGCATTAATATGTAGACTTGTGTACTATAAAGACATTTTATCATTGATTTTGAAAAATTATAATGCCTCTAGACTAACTTAAACCGATTTTAGCAAGAGGGGTAGGTGCGTTTTTCAGTCTCTGAAAATAAGTCCATTTTTTTTTTGGTTTTCTAATACATAGAAATTTTAATTGATAACTATGCTAAAATTGACGTACACACTACTGTTACTGATAGTATGCAATATTTTTTCAATAATAAGGACTTTACCCTATTTTTAGATATAAAGGGTGTAAGTACCCCACCCACTTTTTCAGTTTTTCAGCTGTAGACTATCTTTTCCCCCCGTGCCTCAGCAAGCCACTCACATTTAATGTGTATTATGATAGTACACATGTATATGCAAAGTGGCTAGCTGAGGCACGGGGGGGAAAGAATCTTTAAAAAACTTTTCCTGTTTCCATTACGTTTAATTATAAAATTTGGCTTCTTCCACCAAAAAATGAAGTCTGTATGCTAAAAAATCAGAAATTAAATTCATAGCCAGTTGGGGGAAGTTGAGAGCAACAAATTTCATGAGAAATTCTTGGGTATATCAAAAATTTCATTTTGACTAATTTTATAGGCAAATTACATGTAACATTACAACCGTCAGAGGTCCTTTGTCTTGCTATACAAACGAATTATTGCGCTGACCACAACAAGGTTCTGCAGTGCAAGTCTGAAAGAGCTGATACAATCACAAACAGCATTTGGCAAAATAACAAGACCCGAGTTTAATTCCTCGGAACTTCTATCTCAAAACTGTATTTCGAAAATCGAGGAAGGACATGGCAAGCCAATGCACAATGAATTTCAAAACCCTGAGTTTCAGCCTTGTTTCAGAGTTTCAGTCCTTAGGTTTTGGATCTCCAATCCCCACTTTTGTAAAATGAATTTATATAGGAATTTTGTTTTCATATCTTGGTTTTGAAGATCTGCAACTAAGGATAAAAAACTTTGAACCTTGGATTGAAAACTTCCCAGGTGCGATCCTTCGTGTCTTTGGTTAGGTGTCGTCCATGTTTACTTAGAATCCACCGGTAGCTCAGTGGTTTAAGCGCTGGCCAGCTAATCAAGCGGTCCTGAGGTCGTTTCCGGAGGCGGAAATCGTTTCAGTTGTAAACAGGGTTTCCTTGCAAATAACCTTTCATAATCACCCTTCCACCGTCCTGATACGACTGAAATACTGTTCAAACGGACGTAAAATCGCAAGCCATCCATCCATCCATCTTCCTTACTTCAGTGAGAAGGGCTTTAAACTCATTTGAGGTCCTTTTGACCTTTTTCTTTGACATGATTGCGTTGAAGTACAAATCGCTACTGTTTGTGTTTATAAAACCCAATACACATCTGTCAAAGCTAATACACATCACGTCTGCGATCCATCGTATAACTAAAATCCTACGAGAATCGTACTATCTGTCGTACGATGTTTTTATGAAACGATCGTGCGAGAATCGTGCGATTCTCGTACGACCAAACGTACGATTATCGCACGATTCATCGTACGGTTAATTTTTGTGAAATAGGCCCCAGTATTGTCTGAAAAGAATAATTTAAATCTGGACGCAAGACAGTAAATCCCATTGGTGTTTTTTGCCCCTTTTAAAAAGCGTTTTGCCAATGGTGGGGAAAAAGACAAATTAGCTGAAAATTCAAAATTCTGTAATCATGCTAATACCCCTACTTCATTTCCAGATTTAAAAGTCATATTTCTAGACAGCTTACTTCTTTTGCTTAAAAAGTTTATTCCCTCATAGTAAGGACAGCTTCGTAGAAAATGACAAAAACATTTCCTTAGCGGGTGCGTTTTGCATAATATCAGCACCTTACTACATGTCTTAATGTGTTTTTTTATTCACGTTAAGGCCGGGCTTAATTCCTGGTTAAAACTTGCGACATTTATCAGTCCAGGATATATATTTAAAAGTTCAAAATTTTGCTCTTACAGTTCTAACAAATTCTTCTTTGAGAAATAGCAGTAGCTGTCCGAGAGTGGTTTTCCCCCCTTTCCCCCCGGAAAAATGGCTATAGGAAGGACGGCTATATAGTGAATTGTCCGGGCCTCATAGAGCCACTTTTCCCCCATAGTCCTTTTTCCCCCACCGGGAAATTGGCTTTTAGTGAATTTGGTATGGTTATTAGTATTTTGCGGAACGGAACGAAACGGAACGGAATAGAGACATGTTACGAAATTAATCGCATAAGAAATGTATCAGTACTTCAAGGGAGGTAATTTACGTGAAAATTCCCCAAAACCAATATGCAAATTTAGCAAACATATTTTTATAATAATTAATACTTACTAATTTCATGAACGAAGATAGTGTGGTTTTATATGGACGGACGCTCGGCGCCCCGTTACTGCGGCTATGGATTCGTTCCGCTGAGGTGCGGGGGCAACGTCGATATGAGAATTGAAATACTACTACTAGTGTGGTTTTTCCCATCGCAGATATTTTTGTACGTACACATACGCATGCAAGCTTATAGGAAGACGTAAGAACGGGTGCTTTTCCTGTCATATTTGATTTTGTAGAGAGTTTATTACATTGAAAATAATATTCGGACGTTTGTCCCGATGGGAGTCGAGCCCACGACTCCTGCATGAAAGGTGAACACTAGTCCATGCATTCCGCTGTGTTCACGCACAGATGAACGCTTGTACAAACACAAAATCATACACATTTATGCACACTACCACGTTCACTCATAGCCGTTTTTGGGCTAACATTAAAAAGCAAAATGCCTGCCTGTTTTCCCCAAAACAAAAATACGACAGACTGATGGACACATGCACGTAGTTCTAGCATCTGTTATCCATCGATATTTCACGGACAGATACTCATATTTCTGTTTCAGTGATGAGCCTCACTATTTTTATGCCCCCGAAGGAATTTCGGGTGGCATATTAAAATTGCACCGTCCGTCCGTCCGACTGTCCGTCCGTCCGTCCGTCAGTCCGTCCGTCCGTTACAAATCGTGTCTCAGCGATAACTTTAAAACTACTGAAGCAAATTTAATGAAACTTCACAGAAAGATAAAGCATAATGAGAAGGTGTGTCGCGCGCAAGACTTAGGTCCCTACGCCCAAGGTCAAGGCCACAATTGGGTCAAAGGTCAAATTGTGTCTCAAAATCGTGTCTCAGCGATAATTTTAAAACTACTGAAGCAAATTTGATGAAACTTCACAGAAAGATAAAGCACTATGAGAAGGTGTGTCGCGCGAAAGACTTAGGTCCCTACGCCCAAGGTCAAGGCAACAATTGGGTCAAAGGTCAAATTGTTTATCAAAATCGTGTCTCAGCAATAATTTTAAAACTACTGAAGCAAATTTGATGAAACTTCACAGAAAGATAGAACATAATTAGAAGGTGTGTCACACACAAGACTTAAGACCCTACGCGGCCAAGGTCAAGGCCACAGTTGGGTCAAAAGTCAAATTGTGTCTCAAAATTGGCTCTCAGCAATTACTTATAAACTACTGAAGCAAATTTAACGAAACTCTGCAGAAAGATGAAACATAATGAGAAGTTGTTTTGCACATCACATTTGAGATGCCAGGTTCAAGGTCAAGGTCACAATTGGGGGTCAAAGGTCAAATCTTGCCTCTATGATAGCTTAAAACCTGCAGAAGCTAATGTCATCAAACTTCGCAGAAAGGTAAACCATAATGAGAAGGTATGTTACACACAATATTTATGATCCCAAATCCAAGGTCACAATCTGGGGTCAGAGGTCAAATCATGTCTCGGCAATTACTCAGAAAAGTACCAAAGCAAACTTTAAAGAAAGATAAAGCCTAATGAGAAAATATACCATGCACAAGACATAGTTTCTCACACCCAAGGTCAAGGTCAAGTCATTCATCCTCAATTACCAAAAAATTTATGAAGTAAACTTCATTAAACTTCATGAAAAGGTATAAAACAGCGAATATGCCACAAACAAATTATGGTTCTGTTGCCCGAAGTCAGGATCATGATAAAATGGTAACGTAAAGAAAAGTAAAGTATAAGTTATGTAAGGTGCGACAATTAGGTTCCCACACCCAATGTCAAGGACACAACACAGTTTGGTTAGTGGTTGAAGTATGTCCCCTTAAATCCTCTTAAACCTCCAAAGTGCATTTAAACATTACAGAAAAGTAAACTGAAATGAGAATGTATATCATGTGCAAGACTCAGGTTCTGTGCCCAAGGTCAAGGTCACAACTAGGGCTCAAAGGTCAGTTTAAGGGGCCTTCGGGGGCATTTGTTACACACTGTAACATTTCTTATTTTGGAGAAGGAGCAAATTCCACTATGTAGCGTGTCTTTCTGCAATCATATTTCCACGGGGAAAATCCACTATAAGGGGGAAAAACGGCTATACAAAAACACGTATAGCAGATTTTCCCAGGGGAAAATTGGCTATATAGTCATATTTCCGGGGGGAAATTCTACTATATAGCCATTTTTCCGGTGGGAAATTCTACTATACAAAAATCATAGTCATTTTTCCGGGGGGGAAAACTACTAGGGGGGGGGGGAAGCTACTCTCTGACAGTTGCCAACAAAATATTAAAATATCCATGAACATGGTCGAATGACAACGATAAAATTCACGTGAAGTGGCAGGCTTAGGTGTATATTATTTGTATATAATCCAGAACTGTCAAAATGGAATAAAGTTATTGGCTTTGAAAAATTTCAGAGTTCCTAAGATAAAATCTACACCTTATCGCTTTATCCTTTAACACTTGGATTTAAGATTGACTTGGCGCTGTGACTGGAGATATGTGCAGCGACATGAGAAAACCAGCAAAGTTTTTTTGCGCCTAGCGCAGACCCAGCATAGGCATCCACCCAGTCTGATCAAAGTCTTCGCTTTAGCGCTAAAAGGGTAGCGAAATGTCTAAGCTACCTCCATGCGGACAGCGAAGACTCTGATCAGACTGGGCGGACGCCCAGGCTGATCTGAGTCTGCGCTGGGCGCACAACCCCTTAGTAGGTTTTGTCGTGTCGCGGCCAAATCATAGCTAGGTACAAGATACAAGAAGTTTATTACGAATTTTCGGCCCACATAGGAGCACCTACAGAAGGTAATAGATAATGGAGTAACTAAATATAATCAAGGCAAGAAATCCAAATGACAGATCATATCAGGAACGAAAAGATTGATATGCACACTTAGGTAATTACAACTACAATTTGAGGTGAAAGGGTGCACTTTCAGGGGGACAAACTTTGTCATTTAGACAGCTGCTTCCCCTCCCAAAGCCAATCCTCTAATATGGGTAGAATTTGCTTTCCTAGGAACAAACTCCTCCACCGAGAGCAGAGCCCCCCTGAGAAGGGCTGCGATAGTTACGGAAACTGACAGGAAGTCACAATAAGACGCCCTTTTTAAAAAAAATGGCAGAAAAAAGAGATATGGAAGCGCACCCTTAACAAGTAACATGTAGCGGGTATAAAACTGAAATATACCATTCCCATAATAGCATTCCAGGCCAGTGTTGTGGAGTCTGTACCGTTATCTCCTGTATATTTATTACTTATTGACTGCTTCATTGACGTCTTGACTGCGTCATCTATCTGAAATTAAAATTATGCAAAACCATTGAAGACAACTATTTTGGGTGAATGGTTCAGTCTAGGCCTAATAAACATAGACTGTGTCATGAGAAAATTGACCTTACGTAAATGAGAAACGATTCGGATCAACCTGTACATTTATAACTTTATTTCAACAATATGTGTCAACTGGGCATTTTGATGAAAGAAACAAATATACATTAACAATATAATCAAATAATTATAGTCTATCAATGTTTTGCCCTGATGCTCAGTATAAGTGTATCTTTATCAAATTTGGTACGACAGAAGCGCATTTCTGTATTCAACTTCTTCTGTGTCGCTAAACCTTAAAAATTAAAATAGAAAAAGTGGCTGGGAAGGTTCCGGCGAGCAACGAATATCTCTCTTCGAGTCCACACTCACTGACGTAATCCGCGTGGCACGGCAGCCGCAGACATTAAACAAGACCTGTCCCAATTCCTGCAGTGCCTTGCCCATCACATAAAAAGTAAAACTTTAAAGTGTGACGCCCACGCCAACGCCGACGCCGACGTCAAAGTGACAACAATAGCTCCCTGTACTTTCCTACAGGCGAGCTGAAAACACATATGCGCGGTGGCTGCCAAAAGCAGACATCCCCCAGATAGCCACAGCAATCCCATGGCCCGAGAAAGGCGACACGCAAAGGCATCAGGTAGACGTTTGACGCAGCGGGAACCTTCCGAGCAGGCACATGACGTCGATGCGACGTCATTGCGTCGCATCGACGTTAATGCGACGTTATTTCGACGCCATGTACCCGCTGGGTTCAACCAATTCGTGTATGAAAAATACCAGGCTAAGCTGACATGCGAACTTTGTATATATGTCACGGCCAAGTTTATTAATAGTAAACTGAATTATAAAAATAAGTCTATTAGATAATTGGTATCTCGTTTTTCAAATAGTTAAGGTCACATCATTTATGTACTTATATGTACAAAACAAAGTGCATACTTCAAATGGTATTAAAGGGAACCCAATGTTGAGACCAAGAATACATTAATCGAAAAGTCTTGAAAAAAACGCAAACACCTATGTTGGTGAATTTTTTTATAGAAACAAGACACCTGCAATAGAACGGTTACCACTGTTTAAATTAAAAGAAAAAGTGGATATCAGCGACGCAATTTGGAAAAAATGTGCTCTTACAATATAGAAGCTAAACTTGCATTTTTATTCTTCTTAGGAAAAGAGGCATAGTTTGGTTAATGAAGATAAAACTCGTGAAACTCGTGAACACATTAATGCAAAATATTATTATAAAATATTATTTTAAACAGAGTCGATTTCATTCTCATATATTTAGTGTAAACATAGACTGATTGAGTTTGAAATTTTCTAACTAAAGTTTTTTGGTTTGTTTTTTGTTTGTTTCCGTATCCCATACTCTTACCAGACCGTGGGTTTTGCGCAGTCTGGTCTGCGCATGCGCACTTTGCCTAAGCACTAGAAGAGAATGTTTCCTAATAATACAGCTCACATGGTATAATACTAACTATATATCTGTATCTTGTTATGATGACTATCGCTGCCACCTCCCCTAGCAGAACTGCTGCTAAGAAGCACACATCCTAAAAATAAAAAGAAATGTTATGTAAAATAAAGCAAGTAATAGCAGTAAATGCAGCCATGTCTATAAAATATTCTGTCTTCAATCAACCGCTAAAGGACGGAAAAAGAGGATAGCCGATATATTATAGGAAGGTGGACTGTAAGCATTTGGTTTTTAAGTCACTTAGTGGACTGTCGGTTGTGCATTTGGTTCTTGTTTTCTTTCTCCATTTATCAATTTTAAAAATTGATGAATGGATGGCTTAAGATTTTACGCCCTTTTCAACAGTATTTCAGTCATAGCAGGACGATGTGTGGATGATAATGAAAGGCTCTGTGCAATGGGACACAGTTTACGACTGACAAGATTCCCGCTTGAAGCGGGTCTAAAACCCAGGACCGCCTAATCAGCAGGCCAGCGCTTGGCCAACTGAGTTACCGGGGCTTCCTCATTTTAAAGATAAAGCGAAATGGCATATTGTTAAAACTTCCACTGCTCTTCAAGAGGTGTAAATTCATATAAGAAAGCTTTGTGAGACCGCAATATTCACTGAACTCATTTATCACATGTGTGAAACGTGTGACAAATCCGGTCGCATTTTTCACAGAATTCGAACGCATTTTTCACATATCTGTGAAATTTGCGTTTGATATGTGCCATGAAAACGTAATTTTCCAAACGCATGCAACACCCCTAAAATATGACAAAATATCTCAAAAACCTATTTTTCACTTCTTGAAATTATAGTGGACGGAAAAACGGTACAGTAAACAAAAAAGAAGGCTAGAAATCTGGTCTGCTCTTCCGCGCAGAAGGTCGTACATTCGAGTCGCCCGCCGGGTCAACGATTGAAAAACTCTGTCTTCCTAGCAGTAACTGGGTACCTGTTTCGAATCAGGGACGGTTAAATGTTACGAAATGAGAGGGATAGGCTCCCTCTTTCATAACCTGTGTCTAAGACACCGTAGGCTCCAACAACTACTGTCCCTACGGCCAAAAGACTGTGGAAAACCTTTACCTTGTTTGTTTTTAATTCACATGTATGCTGATGACGTAAGCTGTAGTGCACAGCTTCTAGTACTAACTGTTTGGCGGTGCCATGATCCAGCTGGAGGACTGTCAGAGAGTAGCTTTTCCCCCCTAGTAGTTCCCCCCCCCCCCCGGAAAAATGACTATGATTTTTCCATAGTAGAATTTCCCACCGGAAAAATGGCTATATAGTAGAATTTCCCCCCGGAAACATGACTATATAGCCAATTTTCCCCGGGGAAAATCTACTATACGTGTTTTTGCATAGCCGTTTTTCCCCTCTATAGTGGATTTTCCCCCTGCTAATATGACTACAGGAAAACACGCTACATAGTGGAATTTGCTCCTTCTCCAGTCATAATAGTGAGGTTCGTAATTGAAACGGAAATACGAGTATCTGTCCGTAAAATATCGATGGATAACAGATGCTAGAACCGCGTGCATGTGTCCAACAATCTGTCTTATTTTGTTTTGGGAATACAGGTAGGCATTTTGATTTTCCATGTTAGCCAAAAAAGGCTATGAGTGTATGCGGTTGTGTGCGTTAATATGTATAACTTTGTGTTTGTGCAAGCGTTCATCTGTGCGTGCGCGCAGCGGAGGGCCTGGACTAGTGTTCGCCTTTCAAGCAGGAGTCGTGGGCTCGACTCCCATCGGGACACACGTCCGATTATCATTTTCAATGTTATTAACTCCCTACTAAATCAAACATGATTGGGCAAAGCACTCGTTCGTACATCTTCCTGTAAGCTTGCATGCGTATGAGTGAGTATTTATATCTGCGATGGGAAGAAATCACACCCTGCTCGTTCCTTAAATTAGTAATTATAGGAGGTTTTAGGGATTCCCATTATGACGTAAATCTGGCGCATGCGCACAGAGCTGGCCGTCAATTCATCGGCCAGTACTATGTTTCACAGTGCAAAATGCAGATTTTCATCACGCAAAAATCAGTTTTTCTGTGGTAGTAAACCGTATTTTTTTAAAAGAATATTCAGACTTTTATCTTTTAAAATGTTTTCGCTCATTTTCATAATATTACGACAGTAGATCACAGAATTTGATCTTATTTAATACGGGATTCTAACACAGCGCATAATAATCCAAGGTAAACGCCGGGATTTTTCTAAATTAGAGAGATAAACATGCTGTTTTGTATAGTTTATATATTTCATAAGTTATTAATAAGTTTGAAACAAAAGTGTAAAATAAATCTGAAACTCAGACCCGGATCCAGACCACCACATACTGGTGGGGCTCTGGATAACTGGTGGGGCATGGAGGTTCCGAGATGTATTTGGGAAGGGAGGGGGCGGGGGAGAATGGTTTGAAATATGACATAATAAGGGATCAATTTGATGAGAATATTTTTTATAATGTATTTTTTGCCTTGAAATATATGTTGTGATATCTAATTAGAATCGCCTCGCCGAGGCGATTCTAATGAGATGTCACAACATATATTTTAATCTAACCAGGCCCAAGTGGCGGGGCTGAAGCCCCAAAGCCCACCCCCTGGATCCGGGGCTGAAACTTTATAAAAAAGATTCAATCACGTTCAGAGAGGAAAGTAAAATGGGCACGGCACTGCCGATAGGAAAAAATCACAGGATTTGTCGCTGAATAAGTTGCGAAAATGAAAACGCGATGACAGAACAAAATTAACTTACATTAAATGTTGTCCACTATGAACATACTGTTTTAAAATTAGAAGAATAATAAATTACTTTGTGAACAGCAGAGCACATCGTTAGTCGCATCGGCAATTCATTACCGAGTTAATCTATTCCAATCTAAGTTCACAGTAAGACCACATTCTGAGACGGATTTTCCCGTGTCATACATGCACATCAAAGCACCGACAGGACACATACATCTACGAAGTGTGAAATACTTAAAGGCCCGGATTTTGTTCTATCATTTTGACCCCCCCAATCTAATCCCCTCCAATAAACAAGTGATAAGAAAATCAAAGGCACCTCCTAATCACCTAATTATTAGGGGCCATAAAACAATGCAGAGCTGAAACCACTGCCTGCCTGTGGGGCTCCAGTGGGATAAATTCATGCATCAGTCAACATGTAAGAGATCAGAACAATATATTCTATAATTTGTAAAATATAATTTGCTGATTAGCAGTCAAAGAATACTCAAATATGAATTAAAAAGAAAAAAAAAGAGAAAAAAAAGGGAAAAATGAATTTAAAAAACCTAAAGGAAGAAAGTAAAATAATAACTGAATATATTTTACAAATATTTTCTTGTATAATCACTAACTACTATAACTTTTTTTTTATTTCTCTAATATGTTATTTTAAATTTTCCTTTCTTAAATTTTATTTTTATAATTTCTAGTTATTTATTTATTTTCATTTTTTATTTATTTATTTGTTTGAAACCTGTGTTTTCAGCAGTTTGGTGACATTAACCTTGTTTTTGCACCTTTTGAAAACTGTGAATTGGTCAAAGTTCATTTGTTTTTACAAGAACTGACACTGTAGTCTTTGTTGGTTTTAGACTATGATTTGTTAATTATGAATTTAATTTTATCATTATCAATATTTTTTCCACAGAGTATATTATTCTATTTTGGCTTCTCTAATAATAAATTTTGATCATTGTGAAAAGGGAAAGATGTGAACTTAAGAATTTGTAAACATTACCAGAATATTATCTAAAATGTTTTTCTACATCAAACTTACTCGCATATTAAAACCTTATACGATTATGTCAGTTAAGTTAACAATTAAGGATTATCTAATTAGTCACTTTAACCCGCCTTTTCAATCAGTCACAACTGAATATTTAAAAAGACATCTTTTACATTTTAATTGATATAATTTAAATCCAGTGAACAACTTCTATTTTATAAAAGTGATCACGTTTTTTTTCCGGATTGTGGAGGATATCAGCGCCGAGCGGCCAAATCAGATGACACCCAACTTTTTCACATTATTTTTTCCCGGCGATCAGCTTTTACAAATAGACATGTAAGAAGCACAAATGACAATACATTATTTTTAAAAAATATATATATATTAATTACGAGCTGAGTTAAAAATACTTTTTGGAAGGAATTTTCCTGCGCACGCCCTAGAAATTTTCAGGCAGCTCGTCGCCTTCATTGTTTAAAGACTGACATTGACGGTATTTCTCGTTGGCCACTGGATTATTATTATTATTCTCATCATTATTATTATTATCATTATTATTATTTATCATATAACACTTTAAAAAAAGAGGAGAAACGCTCTCTAGCAGTTAACTAATACCTTTATCGAAAAAGATGAAATAAATAAATTTCAAAAATGCTAATATCTAGATCCTAAATAGAATCAAATAAATAATTTTTAAAAATGCTAATATATATCAAAATCATAATAAAGTAGTTTATCATGCATAATTTTAATATATAAACTAATAATTTTTACCATTCATTATTAAAAACATCACTTCACCACATTAAATTGGCATAGAAGCATTGGTTTTCAATAGTAACTCTCGGCCAGTTTGACGGCCAGGGCTATCCCGAGTCTATTTATAGAACCGGAAGTGCGTCACGAAAAAACCTCCTATTGATTATTATAAAAAAATGGTTGCTAAATTTGCATATTGATTTTTTGTAATTAATCACGTTTATTACCTCCCTTGAAGAACTGATACATTTCTTATGCGATTAATTCCGTAAACCGTCTCTGTTTTATTTCGTTCCGTTTCGTTCCGTTCCGTAAAATACCAATATCCATACCAAATTCACTTATAGCAAATTTTCCGGTGGGGGGAAAAGGACTATGGGGGAAAAGTGGCTCTATGAGGTCCGGACAATCCACTATATAGGCATCCTTCCTATAGCCATTTTTCCGGGGGGAAAGGGGGAAAAACCACTCTCTGACAGAGACCTCGGGTATTACTGTGCAACATAAGGCATTTCCAATACAAAATTTTGGTAGGTAGCTTCTTCGCAACAGTCCCTATGCTGCATCATGGTATATTCAGTTGCGAGTTGGTATATGGTTCTATGGGGATGAAACAGGAAGGAAGACATATCGTTTTCCCATAGTTGTCTGCCTGTTTTAGGAAACTTGGTACAAATACAAGATTCAAATATGACACAAATATACATCACAAACGGACGGACGAACTGAAAAGCCAAAATAAATATGTCCCCACAAATTATTTCGAAACTGAGGACACAGTTATGTTTTCACCAGTCAGGAGCCAGGTAATAAAAATGGGAAATAATAATAAAAAAATAACCTTCAAATGCTTAAAAAATAAACTTCAAATGCTTTTCCCGGGATTCTTGAATTCACTCCAGGTCACAAAGTCAAATCCTGGTTGAACTGGATATCATGGGTTTTGCGGGGGAAACCCCTGGGGAAGGGAGTTTACTCCCGAAAAAATAGATGAAGTGTTAAAAATATTCATGAAGTATTTTATGATTTATCTTCCCTTTTGGAAAGGAACTTACCACCAGTAAATACCAATAAAATCAAAAACATTATACCGTAATAATTCGATGTATTGGGACCCTGTATGTATTGGGACACCTGCTGTTTTTGGGGAAAACAATTAATTAAACGATTATATATATTGGGACTAATTAAGATTTCAGGAAAATTTCATTAATTTTGTGACTGTATTAATTGGGACGCACTGATTGTTAGAGATAACCAGATGGATTTAAACTGTTTGCTGAGCTAGATAGTCCAAATACTTAAGGTGTATACGGTAAGATTTTGCCGCCTTGAAAGGTACCGAAATTATGACATGTGTTGGCCAAATGCCAGCGGTGACTGACAGGCCTTCTTAATTTATTGTCCTGATTGCAATGTATGATTGCATTATGGCATATTAAAGGAAATGTCCTCATCGCATCAAGGAACTGAAAATACCGATCAGCACACATTTTAAAAAAGCTAAGAGATGGCTCAGACTGTAAGTAGTCCAAATACTGATAGTAATTACGGTAAGAACACCTGTTACTCTTGGCGATTTGCCATCGGTGACTCTGTGATGTTTATGAGACAGACTTTATTTTTGAGTGTCTGGTTTTTTCTATACAGGAGAAAAGGTGCACATTGCATCAGTAAATAGAAAAGAGCCTGATCGACCTGCACATTTGTCACCAGTCCTACTCTCTGTATCAACCATCTACACTGCCTAAGAATAGCAGAGACCCAAGTATTAGTCTGTATAGGTGCTCTTACTGATCTGGGTTTTTTACACGTTGTATGGCTTTTTTTCTTGTGTTATGACTTGTGAATGAGTAAATATGCTCTTCACCGCTTGTCAAATCAATTAGTTATGTAACACCTGACACAGCTTGACCTTACCGAAATGTATAGGGTTTGGTGAAAACTCATCTTAGGGCAATCAGTATGCAGTGACCAGCATGCGCACCTGCACAGTTTAGTTGTGTTTATCAGTTAATGGGATTAAGCTGTCTGGAGGATAACCATTTGTTGTTAAATCAGTTGGTGATAAAAGGATATTAATATTGAGGAAGTGAACAAAAACAAACATTTTTTCTGGTTTATTTCATCATCGGTAAACAGATTAGGAGTAAAGGCTAATCTCGGTAAGACCTATTTTGTTCCATATACTGCCAAAGGCAACATCACACAGTGTATGATTGTATGAATTGGGACACAGAAAAAACTTATTATTCTAAGTATTGGGACATCAGAGAAAGTAATTATTTTTGCTTGTCCCAATACATCGAATTATTACGGTAGACTTTATCGGCAATCGTGGGACACATAATTTCCACATTATCGGTCGGATCTGAATAGTAGTGAATTTGTCTAAGATTTAATCTCTGTTTTAGTTATCTGCGAGTTTCAAAAGGCTAGTCTGGTCACAATCACGGCCCGATATAGACTAAAATACTGTCTCAAAGGGCCGTTAAACCCCAAACAATCAATCAATAAAACCGGTCAGAATCATCTCTCATTCATAAGTCTACGGGATATTTCGCTTGCCATGGCAACCAAAATCTCAAGCGACTGTCTTAAAGGAAATGCCATCGTGCCCCAGCCTTGTCAACGCTATATATGAAATATGGTTGAGACTGATCCAGACGTTTAAGAGATATAGTAAGACGAAGGTGTGACAGACGACGTCAGGCGACGGACAGTGGAGACTGCGTTTCCTTTAAACTCCCCAATAGCCGACGGCTCAGTGCATTTGGGGCTCAAACTCGTAGTTGGAAAGGGATAACAAGTCATTCACACTCAAGCTGCCCTTGCCGTATGTGTGAAAAATGCGCTTCTATTGAAAATCGCTATAAAATCCGAACGCATTAGTCACACCTGCAAAATGTGAAGAATACGACCGTTTTCATCACACACGTGTGAAAAATGCGTTCTGTGAATATTGCGGTCTCTCAAAGCTTTTTATTAGCCATTCGTCAGCGTAAAAATGACTTTCACTCGTCAGCTTTCACTTAGTCTGGCACATGTTCCTACTTCTGTATGTATTCTCTGCTCTTAAAGAAACTTTTTAAGATTTTAATTTTACCTCACTGCAGCTGGTGTTGTGCCGTGTGGAGGCCGTAAAAAGTCTCCCCGTACATCATCCATAGTACAGATTATATTTCATTTACATCCTTTGAGGTCGGAGGATAGATTCTGAGAAATCTAAAATTTGAGATCGACGAAGACTATTATTCTAGATCATCGTCTTTTATATTATTTGGATCATTTTGAAAGTAATCAGTCTTTGAATCGACTGCCCAATTAAAATAAAGAAATTACAGTATGCTTTTTTTCTGGTTTCGTCACCAGATATAATCAGGGTCACTGACGAGGCTTTATTAGCCGAAACTACGTAGTCTGGCCCATGTTCCTACTTCTGTATGTATTCTCTGCTCTTGAAGAAACTTTTTAAGATTTTAATTTAAACTAATAAAAGACCCTTAGTTTTTCTCGAAAAATGTCTTTAAAAAGTATCTAGTAGGTCATTCTTGAATTTATTCAATGTTGATTCAAAGTCGCGTGTGCCTGCTGGGTAGGTTTCAGACCTTGGTAGCATGATGTTAATCGTAAACCTGAAAACAATATTACGTGTCAATCATGCCAAGAAAAATATTCAAATGTGAAAAAAAATAATAATAATAAAACTCAAACTTACTACAATTAACATCCATTTTATCTTACAGCAGGCTGCAACAAACGCCCATATAACTACTGCTACTAGCAAACACCCTATTATTATAAACGGCACAAAAGCACCACCTAAGACAAAACCAACAAAGAATTGAAATATAAAATTCATGACAACGATAAAAATAGAGAATATCATGTTAGTGTCATTTGATATAACGTTTACCAAGTGAGACCAGGAGAAGCGTAGGGAAGGCGAGGCTTGCCGAGCCACCACTACGTGTTTCTGGTCCCGCCTGATAAACTTGATATTAAGAGACACAAATAGCATGCATTAAAAGAGAACTTGATACGCTATATGTCTATTTTTCTGTATTCTGTACGCATGTACTGATATGTCACTATGTAGTGACCGGAGTTTAATAAAGTGCTAGTTGAGTTGAGTTGAGTTGACAAATGTAAAACCTACGAAAGCCCTATGGTGACTTCTGACATCTATTTCGGACTTCTTGCTTCTGACTGCTGACGCCATAGTTTTAAGGCGTATGGATACTTTTCCATGTTTTTTTCCTAATATTTACAATGGGGAAAAACTTTTGTGACTTCTGTTTGTTTCCATCGACAACGTAAGCTGTAAACTGACGTCATCCGAAACACCTAATTCTATTTCAAATACCAATCGGACAACAGGCTCGTCAGTTAATCGACGAAGAAGCCCTTTGAAAATGGACAAACGAAAATGGAAGATTTCTTTCCGTAAGTGAACCGAATTTCATTGACTGCATACGATACGAGAAGCGTTACGTCAGAGACTTCGAAAACAAACATGATGCATGTAGAAAGAATGAAGTCAGAAGTGAGAACTTGAGTAAAAGATGATTTTAGTGAGAAGTAGTTTATTTGCAGTAAGAAGTATAACGTGAGTGTGAAGCTCGTATTTTATATGAGAATTAAGGGGGTTGGGGGGGGGGGGGTGCTTGAGTTAAACATATTTTAGTTGAACTTGGGACGTTTACACCAATACATATAACATGTATACACAAATACAAATACATGTAACATGTAGATAATGAAGAAAAGAGTCACGTGCCACGATAAAAGATGGCTGATCGCATATACAGACAGGAAATTCATATTAGCCAAGAGGCATCTGCACGGAAAAATCTTTAATGTCATTGTCCCTCTTCTTTATAGTTAAACAGAGGTCAGAATGAGGGTCTACACCATAGCACCTGGTTGACGTACAATTCCTTTCTAGCTTGCCAAAATATAACAATGCTATTCGACTCTTATTTATGTGAAGCATACGAGACGAAACATTTGAGCCGCGACACGACAAAACCAACAATGTGGTTGTGCGCCCAGCGCAGACTCAGATCAGCCTGGGCATCCGCCCAGTCTGATCAGAGTCTTCGCTGTCCGCATGGAGGTAGCTTAGACCCTTATCTACCCTTTGAGCTCTTAACAAAGACTCTGATCAGACTTGCCGGATGCCCAGGCTGACATGAGTCTACGCTTGGTGCACGACCACATTGTTGGTTTTCTCGTGTCGCGGCTCATTTTAGTCTTTAAAAGGTAAGCTGCTAGAATTATCACGAAACTAATTAAAGTGACCAAACAGAAATTTTGGTTTGGCCTCTTTCAGGAGTTTTTTAATAACTACACCAAAAGAAAGACTAAACAGTTGTGCACAAATATGCCTTTCATACATTTAAGTGGAATAACGTTATAATAATTTGGCTAACATTTTTTTTAAATTTTCATTTAGAAATGGAATTGTATGTTTACCAGGCATAACAATGCCTCGAGAATACAGCTCAAATACTAGAGAAGTGATATACATGTTACAAAAACCAAACGTTAAAAATCCTCTACTATTACTTACTGAGAATTTCTCCCAAGTCTAGTTTATCGGCGTACTCATCCGGCAGAGCGTCTTTGAAGCCACCCAGAACACTGTCTAGTAAACCAGAGACTAATGATGGTTTGAACCGCAGCAGGCAGCCTCCGACGAGAAATGTTAGGCCAATAGCCTGACAAAGCAGTAACCAGTATCAATTAGGGGATTTGGAGAGGGGATGGGGGATGAGGAGGGCCGCATATACATCAAAAGATTAATATGTAGATAGAGTAGTCAGAAAACAGATTCAGCTTTATCAGATTATAGATAAACGTTGTTATTTCAATCAGTGCTGGGGCGTTTCATAAAACAATGATAATGATAAAAATTCTAACACAGTACGCTTGTGGAAGCAATTGGCAATGTATATTTGAGCCGCGACACGACAAAACCAACAATGTGGTTGTGCGCCCAGCGCAGACTCAGATCAGCCTGGGCATCCACCCATGCTGATCAGACTCTTCGCTAAGCGCTAAAAGGGTAGCTAAGGGTCCAAGCTACCTTCATGCGGACAGCGAAGACTCTGACCAGACTGGGCGGATGCCCAGGCTGATCTGAGTCTGCGCTGGGCGCACAACCACATTGTTGGTTTTCTCGTGTCGCGGCTCATTTGTGTTTTATTCTGCGACAGTTCGCTGTTCCGAGCTCGTGACGTCACTGGCAATTACTGACGAGTTGATGGACGTTTTCTCCCTCTAAAATCATGATATAAAAAAAACCTTTAAATATGTGAAAGAACATTGACCGGAGTATGAACGCGCTAAAGGGAAGTTTAGGAGTTCCTGATTCGAGTGTTAGAATCGAAATAGCTCCAGCAATGAGTTTGTGAGTAATAATTCAGTGTTTGTCTGTCAGTTGTAAGTGAATATATCACTCGCGTTCCGCGCTCGTGATTTGATTTACTTTAAAACTGCTTTTAAAACATTTAAGTATTACTCAACAAATCAATGTTAGACTATGCATTAAAAATAAAACAAAACAAAACGTAAACAATGCTATATCCCGTATCCTTTTTTGTACAAACTACATGTAGCACTGGAAATAGTCAAGTCATTTCACTGAGTCCATTTACAATGCCACCATGAGGTAAAACTTACAGTACACATATGAACTAGTATTTCTTATCTGTCCAACAAAGGAATATTTCTGTCCAACAAAGGAATATTATCTGTTCAACAAAGGCTAATTATTTCTAGGAAGAATATTATTCCTGAACTTGTGAAGTCAGCTTTGTCACAACGCAGTATGACAGAATCAACATGCGTTGTTCTTACAAATTGAGTGTAGGAGCCGCGGTAGCTTAATGGATTAAGCGCCGGTGTAACGAAGTAAAGTGACCCCCATAGAATATCGACCTCCCGGTCATTATTCTTTAAAGAATAGCGACTCCCCGGTCATAATATTATGACTCCCCGGTCATAATATTATGACCCCCACACGCGAAATAAATCGACCACTCGCGAAAAATTGTGACCCCCATAGAATAACGACCCCCGGTCATTATTCTATAGAAAAAGTGACTCCGTGACTCCCGTTAACTCCCTCGATGATAGCTATAAAGTATTAATCCCTACCTAATCAACCACTAACTGATTATTAACTACAGCAAATTTTATTATTGGTAATACTTGTTCATGCTGTGTGTTGTGTGTTTGTTGGGTTGAGGGGGGGGGGGGGGGGGGGGTTATAATATTATTATGTTATGGCCGCAGAGTCATAATATTATGCAGAGGTCACTTTTCTTTAAAGAATAATGACCGGAGTCGTTATTCTATAGGAACCCATAGAATAACGATCCCCCGGTCATTATTCTATAGAAAAAATAAAATGACGCCGTTCTAAAAGATTTTGACTCCCGTTAACCCCCTCAATGATAGAGCTATGAAATATTAAGCCCCACCTAATCCACCACTACTGTAAGTTTTATTATTAGTAATACTTGTTGTGGGCAGTAAAAGGGCAGAAGCTGGGTACCGTAAGCAGCTTCAAATACCTTGGAGCAGTTGTCTCAGATGATGGCTCAAAACAGGAGGTTCTCTCAAGGATTTGCACAAGCCACTTCAGCTCTTACTAAGCTGAAACCAATTTGGAGAGATAACAATATATCTCTTGGATCAAAGGTGAAACTGATGCGCTCCCTTGTCATTTCCATATTTCTGTATGCCTGTGAATCATAGACCTTGACAGCAGAGTTAGAGAAAAGAACGCAGGCCTTTGAGATGAGATGCTACCGAAGGTTACTAAACATTTCGTACAAGGACCATATAACCAATGAGGAGGTTCGCAGGAAGATCCAAGCAGCCATTGGAGAATATGATGAACTCCTTACGCTAGTCAAGACATGGAAACTAAGGTGGTTTGGCCACGCCTCAAGGTCTTCTGGTTTAGCAAAGACAATTCTTCAGGGCACAGTGAAAGGAAAAAGAAGAAGAGGTAGACAGAAGAAGAGGTGGGAAGACAATATCAAGGAGTGGACAGGAATGGATTTTGCCAGCTCAACTAGGGCAGCTGAAGACAAGACAAGAAGAAAATTTGCTTTCGTGCCATCAAAGAAAATTTGACGAAATCGTCAAATCATTTCGATTAGTGTGTAAATAAGTATCATTCTAGTCAAGGTTCTTTTCTTCATAAACTAATGACCGGAGTCAAATTAAAAAAAATATAGGGACGGGGGTCGTTATTCTAGGCGGTCACAATTCTTCGTGAGAAGCGATTCAACTTTGCGTAGGAGGGATGTGTGTGTGTGTGTGGGGGGGGGGGAGAGATTTGCAGGGGGTGCGTTTGTTTGTTTGTTAGTTTGTAAAGAAAAGTACCTTGTGTAGAATGATACTATTTTACAAACTAATCGAAATGACATGTGTCTGGTCCTTTTCCAGATCGAAATTTGTCAAATTTCCTTCAGCAGCGCGAAAACAAATTTCTTCATGAAATTCCTAAGCACCACTTCTGCAGCGATAGCCGAAGCAGCTGCAGTAGCAGCAACAACATCAACAAGTATTACTAATAATAAAACTTGCAAGAAAAAAGTAGTAAGTTAGTTCTCGATAAGGTGGGGATTATTATTTTATAGCTATCATTGAGGGGTTAACGGGTATCCGTAGCTTTTAGAAACGGAGTCATTTTTCTATAGACAAATGACAAGGGGGTCGTTATTCTATGGGTTCCCCATAGAATAACGACTCCCCGGTCATTATTCTTTAAAGAATAGTGACCCCCTACCCCGTCATAATATAAAGACTCCGTGGTCATAACATTATACTATTATAATGCACCCCCTAAACACACACACACACACACACACACACACACACAAACACACACACACACACACACACACACACACATCCTTCCCAACAACATCACCAAGTATTACTAAAAATAAAACGTGCAGTAATTCATAGTCGGTTAGTGGTCCATTAGGTGGTGATCTATCATCGAGGGGGTTAACGTGAGTCAGTATGTTTAAAAAAACGGAGTCACTTTTACATAGAATACTGACCGGGGGTCGTTATTCTTTGAGTTCGCCATAGAATAAAGAACCCGGACCCCGGTCATTATTCTTTAAAGAATAGTGACTCCGGACATCATATGACTTCCCGGGCATAAGATTATAATCTTATGACCCCAAACCCTTTACACACACACACCCTTCCCACGCTAAGTTAAATGACCCCTTACGAAGAAGTGTGACCGCCTAGAATAACGACCACCGTCACTTTTTTTTAGGAAAATTGATCCCCGGCCATTATTTTTTTAAAGAAAAGTACCTTGGTCATACTATAAAGACACCTCTACGCGAAGTTAAATGACGATATGTGAAGAAATTGCTTATAAAGGGGTCAAAAATGAACTTTCGATGTACTTGAAAATTTCCTTTCAAAATGTGTTGCTCTGAATTGCCTATAAATAGCATTTTATTTGATTTTCAAGCAGACAGACTTAGATATTTGTCATTTTTTTTTATATATGATTGAATGACATTGAAAATAAGCAAACTTTTATAGAGATACTTTCCCACAACCCCCGTGCCTCAGCAAGCCTCTTTGCATGTATGCGTAGGTTTTTATTATATACATTATATGTGAGTGACATGCCTAGGCAAAGGGGAGGGGGGAGATAGAATACAGCTAAAAACTGAAAAGTGTGTGGGGTAATAAGACCCTCTGCATCTTAGAATAAAGCTAGCATACTATTCATCTACAACTTATTGCATACTATGAGCAGCTGTAGTACTCTCTTCATTGTAAGCATATTTAACAAAATAAATTCAGTAAATAAGAAAAATCGAAAAGAACATTTGGAGGATTCAAAATGCCATGTATCCCTCTTTACAAAGGCAGTGAGAGTAAGTGTGCAGACGTGATAATTTTGCACAATCAACAGCAAAACCTCTTTATAGTGCATAAATCTACCTGTGAATGTTAAAATCCTATATTACATTAACGCCATAAGTCAGACTGAACACATTGTCATTTGTCTTAATTTGTGACATTGACTTTAATTTTTGAGGTGGGGACCTATATCTTGCACGCGATACATTGGCTTTATGTGGCTAACTTTTGTTTCCAGTTAACTAAAAGTCTTCCCACAGATGACAAAGTTACAGGTCAGACAAGACATTCTGTTTGTCAAAGTCATATAGCAGGACACCATTATCTTTAAATGATTTCTTTGATCTTGACTTTCGAGTTAGGAACCTAGGACTTGCGCGCGACACATCATCTTTACATTTATGCCAAGTTATTTTAAAATCCATCATCAAACAAGAGAGTTGTAACAGACCGGACACAAGATCCTATATGCCATAAGCATATCTGAAGACACCATTGCTTCATGGGGAGTCATAATATTATGACCAAGGTAGGGGTGGGGGTCACTATTCTTTAAAGAAAAATGACCGGGGGTCACTATTTTATAGATATCATCAGGGGGTCATTATTTTTTAAAGGGAGTCAGTATTTTATAGAAAAGGAGTCACTTTTTCTGAAGAATAATGACCGGGAGGTCGTTATTCTATGGGGGTAACTTTACTTCGTTACACCGGCCTGCTAAGTGGTCCGAGCTCGAGTACAGCTAGAGGCGACAATCTTTTCAACCGTAAACGGGGTTTCATCGCACGCAGCCTTTCATAATTACCCTACCATTGTCCTGATATGAAATACCGTTAAAAATGACGGAAAATCGCAAATCTACTAACCAACCATACAAAATGCGTGATGACAATGTTCGAGTCCTTTAATATGACTATAACAGTTGTGGCCCAATATCTTTGCCCTGGCAACCAGATCAACACTTGTTGACTGGTGTACATTTCTGTCTTTATAACCTGCATGCGTCCATTTCTAGTTTTATGGTTTTCTTGTGAATGTTTTCACGTGTATTTTGCATAGAAATTCCTTTAAGCAAACAGTGTTGACCCTGATCAGATGCCGTGTTCTGCGGCGTCTACATTGGGTCTGCATTGTTTACAAATGTCCCGAAAACGGGCTTCCAGTCAAAAAAGGGTCAAACATATAATTCAAGCAGGCATACGCCGGTGAATCCCCATGACTATATACTTACTCCAAAGAAACTGTTCACCGATATTATCAAATAATGGCCACATTTCGCTGCTCCGTCCATCTTTTGTTCCGTTATTTATATAGCAGTATAGTAGTTTGAAATCTCATTTTCAGATCTTTTAGCATCTATTACATCTAGGCTTTCAAAGAATATTTTACCACAACGATCCTATCTTATAATATATCAGTCCTAGTCTGCTTTTATTGATAAGTCTAAATTCATATTCCAAATATATTTCATGTTTCTGTGACTTCAGTTTTTGCTTATGTTTAACACATTTTTATCAACTCTTTAAGTCTTAAAGTTATTAAACAACTTACGTCTTCAAAGTTATTACTTAATAAATGCCAACCTGAAGTTTGAAGAATACTAAGTTTATCTTCTTTGAAACCACCTTTTTAAGTTTTTCTTCAAATGAGGGGAAAAAGGTAATACTTAATGGCTTTGACACTGATCACATTTAATTGCTTGAGATCTGTAGATACGAATAGAAATCGAGGTCATTATCATAAAAAATATGTTTCACAAATTCAAAATGACTAAACAACACTCATTAAAATGTTTATATTCTTTCAGAAATCAAAATCTTGACACTTTACTTAAAAGAACTTACATTATCGCGAGGAGTCCAGACAAATGAGAGAGGGAGATAGACAGATAGAGAATCCCACGATGTTAAAGGAATAGAACAGAAACACGTACGAGTACGTCATAGTTTAATTCAACAATAAAAGGAGTCTTTGGGAACAAGACGGGCAACTTGCGTCATGAGCATGAGCTAACAACGATAAATGGGCCGCGACACAAGAAAACCAACAAAGTGGCATGTGCGCCCAGCAAAGACTCAAATCAGCCTGGGCAGCTGCCCAGCCTGGATCAGAGTCTTGGATGTATGCTTAAAGGCCAGCTACGGGTCTAAGCTAGCTCCATGTGAACAGCGAAGACTCTGGTCAGACTGGACGGACGCCCAGGCTGATCTAAGTCTTCGCTGGGCGCAGATGCCACTTTGTTGGTGTTGTCGTGTCATGGCTCAAATATCTTATTTTTCAAACAAAATACATATCTCAGACCAGGTAAGAATATAAGCTATGTTTCAGGCCTTACAAAGATTGATTTTAATGTCATAAAACAGTTATCCCGTACTAATATCTTGTCTCTGAAGCAGTTGTCTTTGGTTTATGAACTGAGGCCATTTACCAGGACACATCGCTGCGGGAAAACTGATCTCGTGGTCCGTTTTCCAAGGTGTCCTGGTAAATGGCTTCATTATATAAACTGAAAGAATTTGATAGTTAGCACGTTAAACTGCGCTTACGACATAAAAACCTAGTCGGACTTTGAAGACCGATGTCTTGTTTGGGTTCAGATCAGTTTCTTTTGAAACACAAGTTATTTACCGTTTTAATGGTGAGGAAGTTATAGAGTGTATGAAACAATGTCATTACCAGACTAGAGCTTTGGAACCGTCGCAGTGTTATCTTATAAGTAAACAAAATGACTTTTTCAGTCTGATTTGAAAATAGTTTTTGGGTCGGTTCACTGATACTGAGAAACATTCTTCATGAAGGAAGCTTCATGGAATTTAGTCCCATCCACTAGTTTCATGAGCTAGTATGCGTAAATAACAATGACTGACGTCATGAAAACGACATACTTAAACGCATCTCCTTAACAGCTTTCTTAAAAACGAACGTGGACGACATACAAAACCTGTATTCTGCAATAGAGACATTCTCAGTTAAGCTGGGCCATTAGCTATTATTTTTATCCTTCGTATTACCTTTCTTTAAATTACAAAATAACGGTCCTGTTTACCCTCTGACAAGTAGCCTTCTATTTAAAGAAGTAGATAAAAGTACCAAGACATGCATGCGTTTTGTTAGACATTTTAACACTGGTTCGAATAATGATACCCAGGTCTAAAGGCGACGTTTTTAAATGTCGCAATACTGCTGTTGCATAGATATGAACGCCGCACGGCTAAAACAGATAAATCACTGCTTAAAATCGAGTTTCATTATTAAATTCAGGTGATTTCTTACATATTTCCCCGCGTAAACAATATCTGAAGGGTAGTTTTTGCAACGAAATTAGACTGGGAACTAATGTCGCAAATTTTATGTAACCTACGTCACAGCGGTAAATTCATGATACATGTATTAACTGAAATGACCCAGCAACATAAAACTTACGAGATCACAAGAAGAAATATGTGTTCCTCAATAGTTTATATCATTTGTGCAAATTTGCTCCATTTTGTATATTTTACTCGACTTCAAAATACATTACCCCAGCATTTTTCTGTAAGAATGTAACCTTACGTCACGGGCTTTGTTTAAAACTGAGCAAAGCAATCGCTCTGAAACTCATGTGCAAAATCCTGCCTTGTAACAGCTACAAGATGGTGTGCTTAGATTTCATGCACTGAAACATTAAATGGTATAAAAACGTTAAAAAGTGTGTACTGTAACCTACGTCACACGTAACCTACGTCACAACGTCACTAAGACCACGTTTTGAAAGCGTTGGTGTCATTTGATTAAGCAGCGCTTTATAGAAAACTCCTTTCTTCCAAAAAAGCAAAGAAAAACATTTTAAATTGAAACCAGCCAAAATAATCAAATGGCAGTAGATTAGTAAATGTGCAATGCTATGCATGTCAAAGAAATCGTATGCGACATCATTCTTCAACGTATGTAAATAACGTCATAAAGTACGCCATTTTTAATTGTTAGGGTATGTCTCTAAACATGGTTGGTATTCCATAATCTAAAACTATTATCTGAAAATATTTTAAAGCTTTGAAGCAGATATAATGAGCATTATGGTCGTGATTTTTCTTGAATTCTGGCATGGTTGTATATATGGCCATTTTTGTCCGCGAATGGCCCAGCTTAACTGAGAACGTCTCAATAACGTCCCACTGGGATGTTAAATCAAATCAACGTTGAATCAATGATAATCCAACGTTGTGTACGTACTGGGATCTTTCTCATTTCATATGCTTTGTTGATTTAACGTTGACTCTATGAACAAACCAACGCAATACTCTAAATTATTTAATGGTGAACTATTAGTCACCCTTAAGACTGAAACGATCATCAGCCTGCATTATTTACAAATTCTTTAGTATCAGGGCGGATGATCATATGTTTTCTTGCGTTATTTTCTTACGTCATTCTGAACGAGGAAAGCCCGGGAATTCTTTATGTTTTACTTATTTTGTTTTTTTTTGTATGCAATCTTTCAAACTGCAGCGCAGGGAGGGTGTAGTCTTGAGCACTTTAAGGCGATATTTGCGATTTTATCGTGGGTTTTATTATCTTTTTTTGTATTTACTCGTCCTGCAATATCCGAAACCTAAAGTAGGCTGTGGTACATGAATTTTGTTGTTGCACCAAAACTGGGAGGAGGTTTAAACGTGAAAACTTGTTTACTCTCAATGAAAAAAAGAATACCAATTAAAACTACTCACTAGCATATATTACCGGTGCTATAGTCTATAAGACTGCATGCGGCAATAAAGGAGTTATACTGAAAAACAAACTAAATATTGAGCAGGTCGTTGTACTGTAATTTTACCGGTATTTTTGTGACGTGAAATCACGTGATCATCCACCCTGAGTATATATACATGTACCATATGTATAACGACCTAAAAACATGGACGGACGCTCGGCGCCCCGTTACTGCGGCTATGGATACGTTCCGCTGAGGTGCGGGGGTAACGTCGATATGAGAATTGAAATATGATGATAACGACCTAAAAAGCATGGACGGGCGTTCGGCGCCCCGTTACGGCGGCTATGGATTCGTTCCGCTGAGGTGCGGGGGCAACGTCGATATGAGAATTGAAATATGATGATAACGACCTAAAAAGCATGGACGGGCGTTCGGCGCCCCGTTACGGCGGCTATGGATTCGTTCCGCTGAGGTGCGGGGGCAACGTCGATATGAGAATTGAAATATGATGATAACGACCTAAAAAGCATGGACGGGCGTTCGGCGCCCCGTTACGGCGGCTATGGATTCGTTCCGCTGAGGTGCGGGGGCAACGTCGATATGAGAATTGAAATACTACTACTACTATAACGACCTAAAAATAGTACTGTCAAACGCAGACTAACGATAGACAATAATGGACGGACGATCGGCGACCCGTTACTTCGGCTATGGATTCGTTCCGCTGAGGTTGTGTGTGTGTGTGTGTGGGGGGGGGGGGGGCGTCGATATGAGAATTGAACTACACACACTGTCAAACGCCGGGCCTAACACAGCCCAGATGGGGATCATCGCGGCCCGACTGAAAACTTTTTGGTGAGGAAATGGTTTCAACCAGGAGTTAAAGGAATTAGTAACAAGCATGAAGTCTATGGTTTTGTAACTCTCAGCATAAGTGAAGCCATTTTAAATATCTAATATGGGACTAAAGTTTACTAAACCAGCAATAAACCCATCTGTTGTAGCGCAAATGATTATATACCAAAGAAAGCTTAAAAAGGGAGATAGCGTCAGATGTTTTTGCAAATTTTATGTGATTTGTTCAGTCTATTCATATTTAATTAGTAGCTTAAGACCAATTCACCAGAATGGCTGCGTCCATGGAAAACTTGTATCAAATGTTCAAATACTCATAACGTTCTTTTTACCAAATGAGTTTTTAAAAATTGCACCAGACCCCAATGTTATAAAACTTTTTTCATGCACAATTCAGCTGAGCAAGAAATTTTCTCTTCTGATAAATATGAAAATGCCATTTTGATATTTATCAGCAGAGAAAATTTCATACTATTAGTTGGCATTTTGATATTTATCAGCAGAGAAAATTTCATACTCAGCCAAACTGAGCAAGAAAACGACTGTACTTATCGGTAATTCGCTATCTATTAGGTGGTAAAATTTTATGCTCAGCTGAGTTGAGCATGAAAAAAGTTTTATAACCAATAGGCCAGTTTTCGAAGCTGGAATCTTTTTCCTCGAACATTCCTTGGAGAAGAATCTTTTCTGGAGCAGACATAGAAAATGACAATCGTCAGTTGGTGATGAAGTATTGAGTTCTTCTAAAGAAGTGCAGAAGGCCAGCCCAGCCAAAACTGCGGTTTGACATTGAGAAACTAAGGGATCCGGATGTGACATGCATATTTCAAGTAACAATCAGGCTGATCGACATAGATACACTGAATTCCACCTACGCTGTCGCGGGGATTGACATAGCCCATGAAATCTTTGGACAATTATCCAGGAATAGTCTTAGTAGTGTGTAACAGAAGAAGAAGAGAACTCGACAGATGATCAGCAAACTGTATACATGTATATTTATACAATCAATAGGGTTGCAGGCACAGTGCAATTATCGGCTGCGATCGGCTCTCAGAACAATATCGACATCCGATCTTCTTTTTTTAAAACTTGAGAGTTTAGTAGCAGCCCTGACAAAGTGGCAATCTGCTAGAGGGGACTATATACCAGCAGAACTTGTTTAACCCATCGATGTCTAGCGTCCTGAAGAGTGCAGACCCAGATTAGATGACACCAAGCGCAAATCGCGGCGTCTAATCAGAGATTACACTGTTTGCGTAAGAAAAATGAGTATTTCTCCTTAAAATTAAATTGAAATGATAAATTAAACCAGAGCACCAGACAGCCTTTGAATGGCAAATTGACTAGTTCATTTGATAAGGATAGAATAGTACACTGGGCAAAAATGGGTTAGGCAGGATTAAAGGATTACTCAATAATGTTTAAACAAGAAAAACTATAACATGAAATGTCATGTTATATTGGGCGTTTGATTTTACTTCTCAGTTTATGCAGGTTTATAGAAGTAAATGTCGCAATGATTGTTGAAATGAAACTTGAATCTCATTGCAGACTGATGAGGCTTCTTCCGTGTTGTTTTCGACCCCAACAAATTATCTTACTTCGATATAGCCACGCAAAAAACTTTAGTGTTTGGATGTATTAATTTTGTTAAAATGACCACAGTAACATATCTTTGATCAGAAGATTTGTAAGCTAGTGCAGAATACTAGGCTAACACAATTTTTGACTTAAGACTTGCATTTTAAGAAAAATAAATAAATAAATAAAACTGAGTAACCTTTTGTTCATTTTCTCTATTTTCTCTATATACTAATATTAAAGATTGATGCATGGTCATGTAAATCAGAACAATATTGACCGCGTTTAATGTAGACTAAAAGATATGCAAAAAGACCTTGGTGCAGCTAAATTGAACTATATGGACCTAACACCTTTAATTCAAAATAAAAATGCAAGGAAGGCAATAAAAATCGAAAAGTATCGATGTCCTACGATAGCCCAATTACCTCTCTTATTTCACAATTCTGAATTTCGAATTCTGAATTCCAAAATTCGTAGTACAAACTGAGTGATAAATTAAGATGAATGAGATTTATGTTAGTTGAAATGCAAATAACAATTGGTTTTAGGCCCGATTTCACGTCTCAGTTATCACTCGTATTAACCAGTCCGTGGTCTATTTTACCGTAAGGCGAAATGTAAAATTTTGGTGTTCCGAATGCTAATCCATGTACTAAGTTTAACGTGAAATCGGGCCTTAGTATATAAAAATCTGAATTAAATAATTTCACTAGAAAAAACAATGAACTATGTGAATATGCTGATCATTGTCGCGTGCAAAGGGACCTTCTATATCTAGTATAGGTATATAAGATATCATATAAAAATCTTATATACTATATAAGATATCTAGTATAGTTATGTAACATATCTTATTTGACTTTTCCATAAGACGCAACACAATATATGTTATCTGATATAGCATTTAAGATGTCTTTTATCACATATAAGATATCCTGTTTTGTAAATCAGGTATCGATATCAGATATGCTATCTTATATAGGATGTGAGATATTTTATTTAAATATATAACATATCTGATATATCAGATATCTGATTTATTATATAAGATATCTTACATGCTATATAAGATATCTATTATATAAGATATCTGATATATTATAAAAGATATCTTATATTGAAAATTAAATAAGATGATAACTCATATCCTATATAAGATATCTTATTTTCTATATAAGATATATCCTGTATCATATATCTTATAGAGGATATAAGATTTCTTATATGTTATATATCTTATATGTTATATTAGATATCTTAACTGGCATATTAGATATCTAATATACTATATAAGATATCTACTATGCATTATGATTAGTAAAATGGCTTGCCATAGATATCACTATACAGATTTGGATATATATCAAAAACTAAAGTGGATATGATTTTTCGATATCAAAAATTCGATTTTTGTTTGATATCACTTATTTGATTTGGCGATATCAGTAATCTGAGTTTGTGATATCACTAATTCATACAAAATCGAATTTGTGATATCACAATGTCGATTTTGTGATACCACTATTTCAATTATGTGATATCACATGTGGTATCACATTATTTTCTGATTTCACTAACTATTATGTGCTATCACTGACTCACCTGAGTGTCATAAACCATGTGTTATATTATGTTTACTAAATCGATTTAGTGAAATCACAAAATCGTTTTTGTAATATCGATTTCTTGATATCACTAGTTAGGAACGAATTACTGATCACAAACTCGATAGATATAGTGATATCACAAAATCGAATGTGACATCACTAAATAGATGTTGTGATATACAAAATCGAATTAGTGATATCACAAAGTAGCTGTGATCTCGTGTCATCCCAAAATCAATTTTGTGATATCACTTATATTATTTTGTGGTATCACTAATTGGATTTTGTGATATCACTCAATCGTACATATTTTGTGATATCACTTTTTCGATTTTATGGTATCTAGAAACATGTCAATGAACATCAGTCTGATTTTTACCGGCTTAAATACATTCACTGCACTACCTAGAACCATTTGGTTGAACATTTGTCTAATACCTACCCACTCAGACACATTCATCTCACCACCTGGAAACACATCGATGAAAACCAGTCAAATAACTATACCGCACTCCCTCTAAACATGTCAATTAATAATTAATATATGTCTGATACGTACTTGCTCAGATACACTAACCGCACTGCTAGCCGCAATGCCTACAAACATTTCGAAGAACACTTGTCTGATAGCAGCCTGCTCAAACACAATCACCCCACTACCTAGAAACATACTGATGAACACCGGTCTGATTCCTACTTGGTTAGACATGATCGCTTCACTACCAAGAAAAATTTTGATGTACACTGGTCTGAATTTTACCTCTTTAGACAATTTACTGCACTACTTCAAAACATGTCAATGACTGGTGTTCATCAACATGTTTCTATGTAGTACACTGAGTTTGTCAAAACAGGTAGGAATCAGTCAATTAATATATGTCTGATAGGTACTTGCTCAGATACACCCACCACCCTCCCTTGAAACATTTTGAAGAACACTTGTCCGATACCAACCTGCTCCAACACAATCACTCCGCTATCTTAAAACATGTCGAAGAAGAATGGTTTGATTCCTGATCACTTCACTACCAAGAAACATGTCGAACACAAGTTTTATTTTACCTCTTTAGACAATTCACTGCACTACTTAGAAACATGTCGATGACTGGTGTTCATCAACATGTTACTAGGTAGTGCGCTGAGTTTGTCAAAGCAGGTAGGAATCTGTCAGTTAATATATGTCTGATATGTACTTGCTCAGATACACTCACCGCACTACCTAGAAACATTCTGAAGAACACTTATCTGATCCTGACATGCTCGGACACAATCAGCCCACTACCTAGAAACATGTCAATGAACACCGGTCTGATTCCTACCTGCTTATACATAATCACCGCATTACCTAGAAACATGTCAATGAACACTAGTCTGATATTACCCTCTTTAGACAATTCACTGCACTACCTAAAAACATGTCGATGACTGGTGTTCATCGACATGTTTCTAGGTAATGCGGTGAATTTGTCTAAGCAGGTAGGAAACAGATTGATGTTCATCAACATGTTTTAAGGTAGGATGGTGAAGTTATTAGACCGGTGTTCATCAGATTGTTTCTAAGTAGTGGGGTCAGTGTGTCTGAGAAGATAGGTTTCAGACAAGTGTTCATCCAAATAGTTCTAGTTAATGCAGTGAGTGTGTCAAAGCAGTTAAGATAAGGAATCAGACCGGTGTTCATTGACATGTTTCTAGGTAGTGCGGTGAGTGTGTCTGAGCAGACCGGTATTCATCGATAAGTTTCTGGGTAATACAGGATGCATCTCTAAGCAGGTAGGAATCAGACCGGTGTTCATAGGTGTTATGCCGGTGTTAAGTCAGTCTGTCTCTGAACTCACCAATATACCCCAAAACAACTCTTTCAACATCAGGATGAGTCAAAAGTGTAGCTAGTTTGGCCAGATGAGACCTTTGTATAATAAATACCTTGTACCCCATCCTGTTAATAATGAAGTTTTGAACCAAGTGTGGATGGATTGCAACTTAATAGTTTCATACTGAAAGAGCTTTTACTCTTGTTTCAAACGGTACAATATAGTAACTATGCCTGTAAATATGAATACAATATTAGGTATACTTTTCTAATAATATATTAAGGTGGTGATTTATGGTAAATGTAAAAATCTGCATAAAACCATAAAAAAGGAACGTATCTCCCTGAAAGTTAGCAGACTTCTTATTTTCGTTGTTCTTTACAGTTTAGAATACAAAATAGACGTACATGCTGCTTAAAAAAGTGTTTTTATAAGGAAAGATCAAAGGGTAATTTTCTGCGAATAAATCTGAAAAAATAATATCGTTATTGAAAATTTATGTAGTGCTGAAGGTGCATTGTTGCATAATGAAGAGCGTCCTAGCAATTATTTATTCCAACTCTTTCTCAAATTGTAATGTAGACCAGATGAAAACGGTAGCTTTTTCTCAATGTTCAGCCATGTACAAAGTCAATGTACACTGGACGCATTTATTAAATATAGGGTAGGCAAGCATACCTATGTTAACACCTACAATATAAATAATACATTACTGACATGATCAGTGGTGTGTAGATGAAATTGTTCAACCTTGTTAAAATAGTATCACCTGTCTCACCTGTGTGTTTTGACAAAAAAATTTGGACACAGACTGCATCTTTTTTCAACTGCTCAGCCTGATAATGTGTGAAAGAGATGGAAAAAATAATTGCTAGGACGCTCTCCATTATGCAACAAGGTACTCTAAGCACTAAGTATATTTTCAATAATGATATTATTTTTTCAGATTTATTCGCAGAAAATTACCCTTTGATCTTCTCTTTTAAAAACACTTTTTAACATTAACAAATGCTGCATTTTGGGATTCTAAATTATGAGAAACAACATAAAGAAGGCATCTGCTAAGTTTTGGAAAGATCAGTGTTATTTTGAGTATTTTATGCAGATTTTTGTCTTTGTCCCAAATCAGTGATTATCACCACCTTAAACAAAAGAAATACTAATGTAACTGTCTGGATTATCCTCGAAGGACTTAGCTCAAACCGCAGTATTGGTGACATTTACTTCCACTGACAAATCCTTGCGTTTCGTTTTTTTTTAGGCTGAGAAATCTGTTTGAATTTCAATAAATTCACGAACTAAACATTAAAGTTAAAGCCAGTGAGAATCACGAGTGTACAGTCTTATGTATCGGATTTTGTATTCAGATTCGTTCTTTCGTTTTGATACGGTGATATCTCGATGAAATCTAAATGAATATGGGTCGAAACGTCCTGAGACGAATCGTCCCGGGTTTTTGGCCTGTTTGGGACGATTCGTCCTGGGACGAAACGTCCCTGGCGCGAAACGTCCCGATACTGTCTCAAATATCTAGGTCACGGCTTAAATTTTGTTATGCGAGCTCAAATTCAACAATTAAATTCATCTTTCATGGACTGAATTATTATTTTTGATCATTATCAAGGTCGATTGAATATTGAGATAACGTCGTTCAAATCTCGTAACGATGTTCACTAGGAAAATACGGAGATATTTCATCAGCTAGGTGGTCGACCGAAGTACTCTTCCAATCGGAATACACATACGCTCAAATAATCATCGTTTACTTTCCTTCCACTGTGCATATTAGTCTAGAAATACCTGTTATCGTCTTTTATATAAATTTATGTATTACATGGAGATACTCAGGTCTTAAACTTCTTATATACGTTGACAAAATACCTAACTACTTTGTACATAATCATTCCGCGATGTAAACAGGGCAGAAGAAATATTGGTTCCAAGTCTACTTACATTTAAATGAAGAGGGGAACCTAACATTAACTGGGTCAATACTGACGTAACAACTCGTAACGTCGATTTCTGAATTCAATGCGACTCATTAACTACTAGTTAGACTAACTCTATAGTAGAACTTCTAGGCTTAGAAACTATACATGACTTCTGTTTTTCTTAACTTCTACGCCCAGAAAAAAGTCTTGCAAGCAGGAAAATGGTCTACCTCAGGGTCTCGGTCCTGCTTTTATTACAATTTCTCCTCCCGAAAGGTACTTTTTCCGCTGTGTCAGAACAATAGAACCATCGATCTCATCAACGATACTGGCAAAGTTATGCTGGAAATCATTGAAACAGGCTTAAATCCAAGCTGATTAGATACAAAACAGGCTGGATTCAGAGCCATAGTGTTGGAAAAAGAAAGTCTTTTTCGGTTCATATTTTAACATAGTTTAAACAAGGATAATCTTTTAAAAAAAGATTAAATGGAAGTGTGTGTTGTAATATGTCTCTAGGTCAAGAGCTGACAACTTTCTCATGAATATAACTCAAGTGAGCTATGTCGGTAGGCACCCGAAACCGTAATTTTAACATTGGGTAACGACAATGACCTATCTCAAGATTGAGCTGTATAATTTGGAATTCCAAAATGGACCGCGGTCAATCTTGAGACTAACCTGATTCCATAGCTGCAATGTTTGTTTGTGTGTATTAAACCGAAAGTGTCTGGTGTCTCTCGAGGATCGGTCTTAGGACCGGTCCTTTCTCTCATTTTCATTAATGATCTTCCAGACAACATCAGGTCATCTGTTCGTCTCTTTGCTGATGATTGTGTTTTGTATAGGATTATCTTCTCCCCATGGATAGCCAGATCTTCCAAGATGACCTGAACAACCTCGCACAATGGGAGACCGATTGGCAAATGAAATTTAATGTTGCCTAATGTCATTCTATGACGATGACTCGGCACCTCCCTGGCAAGCAAATACACTTTAATTACTCTCTCCACCAGCAAAGATTGGAACAGGTTCAGTCCGCCAAATATCTTGGAATAACAATTACAGATAATTTGGATTGGGGTCAACATATTTCAGAAATAGCAAGTAAGGCAACTAAGACAATGGGTTTTCTTCGGCGCAATTTGGCATTGGCACCTCGGCAAACTTAGGAAGCTGCATACAAAACATTGGTTCGCCCTCAACTAGAGTATGCAGCACCTATTTGGCATCCTTATAATAAAACTCAGATTCAGCAGGTTGAGAAGGTGCAGAGAACAGCTGCCAGGTGGACTTGCAGGCGATGGCGGAACACAAGTAGTGTCGGCGATATGCTGGACGAACTTGAGTGGCCAGCCCTGGAGGCCCGCTGGGAGCAGTCCTCCATAACCTTCTTTTACAAGATTCACTCTGGTTCAGTGTCCCTTGAGAAAGATAAGTACTTGACCGCAGCACCAAAGTCGAGAAGGACTAGGGCATCCCATGATTCACAATACACTAGATACCTTGCTTTGCATATGGTGATGCCCTGAAAATTCGTTCTTCCCCAGGACAATTCAGGGGCGGATCCAGGAATTTTGGATAGGGGGTTCGAATTGCGCAGTTCGACCAATTTTTGCTGAAAAAACCCCATGAAAATGAAATAATTTAGGCTGTAGAGGCGCTTCGTTTGAGCCCCCCCGAACCCCCTCTAGATCCGCCACTGCTATTCCTATTTGGAATAGTCTACCCTCTTCAGCGGTTTCTGCCAATTCCGCTGAGGAGTTTAAGGCCCTTATTTAGATTATCG
Source organism: Ctena decussata (assembly GCA_963989385.1). Lineage (NCBI taxonomy): Eukaryota > Metazoa > Mollusca > Bivalvia > Lucinida > Lucinidae > Ctena > Ctena decussata. The sequence goes on along the minus strand of OZ022504.1, from coordinate 36,617,287 downwards.
GTCCAGAGGCATGTGTTTTAGCATGCCTCTGATCTGCTTCTTGAAACCTAGCCCGAACGTTTGTTTTCCATTTTGAGCTAAATTCTAAATTTAGCTGCCCATCATGATCGTCTCAGTATTAAGAGATTGATAGAATGTAGAACTCGAAAGTAGATCAAAACTGAAAGAAAAAAGTTTTGAATATCTGCGTCTGTTTTCGATAAAATTTCCGTTGTAAATTTACAAACAAGTGAAATATTTTGAAATCACATCTGACAGAGTGCGAGTATTCAGTACGAAGATTACATATTCATTGATCTTTGATATAATTGGCTAAATTTTGACAAACGCGTTATTTGACCAAATCTTGTGACATGTGGAACAAAAGTGAAATTATACTCGGCTGGGCGGAGAAAAAACACACACACAAATATAAAAAGTAATTTTATTAAACTTTCACTCTCTTTCTTAGGACTGTTTCGGTCTATGCCGGTTTCTTCAGCTAGGAATAAAAAATCTTATTGAAACTTAAGCACAAGCCACCATAATACTATGAAATTGTTGTATATGACGTCGTCTTGACTAAGGTGTCATCATATTCGCTGTATATGAAGTCATTAGTACATAGTGAGTTGTGCTTTACTGTCCGTATGTTTATTGATTTCTGGCTGAAGAAAAAATAGTGAACATAATATTTCAAGCACAAAAAATGAAAATAGCTGAATGTGCAAACAGTGTAGGTCCAGCTGAGGCGGCTCATCATGATATACACTGTTTGCCCTCTGATAAATTTTAAGTTTGATATAGCCTGGACGAAACATTTTTTTTAAATTTTGTAGACGTAAATTTGGTGTATTTCGTCTTTGGCGCTTTAAGGTTTAATAACAGCTGTTATCATTATATTCCATAGGAAGAAAACAACTGTCGAACCAAAAATAAGAGTCTTTAATAGTAATATACAATAAGACAACATGCTTCTCTGCATTTACAAACATGCATGAATCAGATAAGTCTGCGTAGTCTGTTTAGAGTCAACGCTGTTTACAAATGCCCTAACGCCCTATTTCAACGGTCAAATACGTTCGTCATTTTTTCTTGGCATCTGTATAAAAATAATGCAGAAAAGGCAAAATGGAAGACACGATACTGATGTCATCACCACACTGGGTGAATCTGATTTCATTCTAGTCTAAGACTTTTTAATCGCCTGTAACTTCAAACGGCTACGTGGGCCCAACTTTGTTTTTCTTCTTACCAAGCGCTCTGATGATCCAGATCACTAGGAACCACAAAATTAACTGAAAATAAAAAGGAAAATAAAGTCTAAACCCTTAAAAGCCAATAAAGCAAGCAACAAAATTAAAGTCTGCAAATTAAAAAAAATAATAAAAAGATAAAGTCAGACAGACAAATAGGCCAAGTGAAATTATATTGAGACTTAAAAGACTAGAGGACAAACAATATAGAGCCAAATGCGGCGGCTTATTACGGAATGCCTTTTCTGGATTGCAAATTCATTTTCCCAACTCAGGTGTTAAGCTTTACATATGAGCCGCGACGTGACAAAACCAACAAAGTGGCATATGCACCCAGCGAAGACTCAGGTCACCCCGGGCATCCGCCCAGTCTGATCAGACTCTTCGCTGTTCGCATGGAGCTGGCTTAGACCCTTAGCTTCCCTGTAAGCGCAAAGCGGAGACTCTGATCAGACTGGGCGGATGCCCAGGCTGATCTGAGTCTGTGCTTTGCACACAACCACAAGTTTGTTTTCTGGTGTCGCGGCTCAAATGTTTATATTTTCATGTTTTTCCCGTCATTTATAACAAGAATAAAATTTCCTTATAAAAGGAAGGCTTGACCAGCGAAGACAGTGAAATTTTCATGAGTTGTTATTGAAGTGAACCCGATTGTTAGTGCACTTTCTGTTGTTAATTTTTATTTAGCTAAGTACAATGTATCTAACTTCTAACTTCTTGAATGGTGGCATTATCCACGGATGTAAGGTAAAAACAAGTGTAGAATTTATTTGAAAAACAAATTGAGGAAATATTTAACACACACACACACACACACACACACACACACACACACACACACACAGCAACAACAACAACAACAACAAAACAAGTTTTCCAACGTTTTGGCCGGCCGTTAGGCATCTCTCAAGGAAAATAACTATATGGACCTATTTCAAGTCTTTTCTTTACGGCTGTTGAGTTACATTTAGTCTGAATCAAATTTTAGGTAAGACAGTTTCAAACCCATGTCTATGGAATCTTGGCACATCTGAACTTGGCATCAAAAGAAGACAATAAATTCATATTTACTGAAGTTTATTTTTGGTTTAAGTGGCATCAGTGGCAATAACTGGAACAAAGTTTTGACACTCTGAGAGGAAAATGCATGCTGCTATTGTTTGGAACAATAACTTTGTTACGACCTGGCGGAGGTAACAAAAAAGATGGAAGTAAACCAGCAACAAGCCTGTTTTAAAACTTAACAAAATTTATTTACATGTACATCAAAATAAAACAGTCATTAATCAATCAAGAAAATATGTAATTTACGATACCTTAAATTATCCTGAATGTCCCTCAAAATGTCCTGTTTAAAACACAAGTCCTTTCACAGTTTCTGATCCCAAATATTAAAGTCAGCAGAATATTTCCACTAATCCCAGAATGAAAGTCACAAAAGTAATCCAATATATTTAAATTCCAGTATAACTTATTTAACTGTAGACTGGTGAAATATACAAAGATGACTAAAGGCAAATTTGTGGTCTTTATATATTATCTAGGAACATTCAGGAATTAACCAGTGATAGATTTTATCAGACAGTTCTCAATTCTGACAATTTTTACCAGAAGATTCTTAATGTTTACAACAGAAATTTCTATTATTTTCTACATTACTAAAATTAGATATTCTAGAAAATTCTCGAAACATCTTGAAAGTTCTCAAAGTTTCCTGAAGCTTCCACAACATTCTTTTGACAATGGGGAGCAAATTTCAGAACTTTCCAGACAATTCTTTCTGTTTTGGGAACATTCTAAAGATTCCCCAATTTTCCAGAATGTTCTAAAGTACAGTGTAAACAACTTGTTTATTTCAAACCTAGTAAGCATCTAAAAACTGCAAAATCATAAAAGAAAATATTTACACCATATTCATAACAACTTGCTTTACACCATTTGGGAACAACAAAGCCCGGAACCCATTGCGTTTGTATTTCCATGAACTCCCGACAAATGAAATTTATCTTTTATATCTATCCTATGTTTTTACATCAATTTTGTTACTCATTCGTGAAGTTCTGACGAAGAATAGTTATTTACCAACGATTTTGGTAATGAAGTACTGCAGCCGTCACTATGACCTGACGTATATCAAACACTACGTCGGCCAATCATCTATTTGAATTATCCGTGACGTTGCTTACGCGTAGGATTGCATGAATGTGTGTTGTTCGTAGATGTATAAATATCGTCAGCCCAGTAAGGGTTCATCTAAGGAAATCGTCGACGAGTGTAAATATTTCTCTGTACATTTGTATAGCTGAAGTAAGAAGGCAACTTAAGAGAGTGTTATAAAAGCAAGAAAAATCTGCACACAATCCCCACCCGCACCTACTGCAAGCACAGTAGGCCCTTGACCTACTATAATCCAAATCAGTAGGACGCCCCGGCACTGGAAGTTATACCCTGCGTCATCGCATCATCCAACCAACCCCGACCTTGTCATAAAGCTGTCAATGAATCCCTAACAGTTTCAAATTTTAACTTCTGAATTGTCCCCTTTTCTGTACCTGTATCATTGTAAGAGGTTTCCAGTTAAGGCTATTCATGAACATGTTGATGGCCAATAGGAAATTTATCAGATGCGAAAACTGTGTACATAATATATCGTTTTATGCCATGGAAATGCCTGTTGCAATGTATATGCGTTAATTACTCACCGACATAACCGACTTTTACATACATAACACGGTCAGTCGTACATATAAGCCACACACGAGGATAGATGGGATAATTTTTTTTTTCAGTAAATGTGATAAGGGAAGAAAAACGGCAAAAGCGCTTGTTTCTAAATTTAAACAATAAATTTGAACTCTGCTTTTTCAGGTTTTACAGATACACAGATCAGCCCACTCCGGCATAAGCGCAGTCTGATCAGTCTATCCTCAGCATGAAAGATGTCTGCACCATGAAGAATATATATGCCGAAAAAAAAAACTGATCAGATCCCACGAATGCACCGGCGCTGGACGGTGTACCGGCTGCTCTGACTAGTCAGATTATGCAATGCCCTAAGGCCTATTTTTCGCGACGCCGCTGTATGATTTTTTTGAAAAGCTAATGCTTTGCGCTAAGCTATACATAAACACCGTTTCTTACACAGCTTTAGTAAATTTCTTAGAATGCAAAGCCAAATACTTTGCATTAAATTCGGAGTTTCATTTTTTATGCAATTAGTTTATAAAAAGCAAAAGAAATGTGGCCAAGTTCAAGGCACCTGTGAAAGAAAAACGTGCTTGTTAACGGAAAATATTCAAAAAAGTACATAAAAATAGAATAAAGTTTCCATCTGTTATTTTTAGCAGATGAGGTAAATCGGATATGGATAAAAATAGACAAAATCGGACGAGGTCTTTGTTTGCTATGTCTGTGAAGAAAATAATGAAGAAATTCAGTCTCAAACCGGAACGAGCTTTCTGATCTCTTTGGCTCAACTGCGGCCCTAAAAAGTTTAGAACGAATCGTTGCAGTACACAATCTCCTGGTATTTTCCGACTAAGCGTGACGTATCGTTTCTTCTAAAAATAACTCAGTATCACTAAATCACATGAATACTGGCTTGCGGCCGAGAGACCGCAAGCCAAAAACAACGTTGTGACTTCCTGTTTGTTTCCACAGACGATGCAATAGCCTTTCCAAAATTGGGTCAACTTTTAAAGGAAATTATTTGCATGTTTTGGAGAAAATTCTTTCCTTTAAGAGTTGATCTCCATTGAGACGGAAAAAAAGATAAGAGACAATGGTAGAGTTACCACCTTTGAACGTGTACCCATTTGCCGTAACATTTATCATAGTTCAATGAAGAAAGTTCGGAAAAAATTAGTCCGCATAATAAGTCAGTGTATCCCAGATGACTGGTCAAAAACCTACTTATTGACCAGTTTGTATAAAGTAGCTTGCCCTTTCAAGAGTGGAAACCCGTTCTTGGCATATAAATAAACAGTGTAGACCCAGCTCCGACAACGCAGAACAGGGCGTCTGATCAAGGTCTCCACAGTTTGCTTGCAGGAATTTCTATGTAAAATACAATAAAATGAAAACATCTACCAGATACCCATAAAAATAGAAATGGACTAATCCAGCTGATAAGAATGGACAAGTCCGTTAGTCAAAAAACAACAACAAAAAACAATACTATATATAACGGTCTGTAAGCATAACTCACCTGGTTAATTGGACGGACACACGGCGCCAAGTGTGTGCAACTATGGTTACGTACCGTTGAGCCACTTGGGTAACGTCGATAAGAGAATTGAACTGAACTGAACTGAACTAACTCACCTGGAAAGCACCCAGTCCAGCGAAGATACCGATCACCACAGATTTGTTATCTTCTACCAAGGCCCACAATGCATCATAACAGCCCTGCCAAAATATTTTAAGTACCTATTGACATTTGACGTAAAAAAAAATACCTTAAGACTACAAGCTGACTATTATCAAATTGGAATGGAAGCAGATAGGATATATTAGCCTTAAAACACGAGAAAGTCAATTTAGGATGATTTAAGTAAATAAATAAGCTCATCCCTCCCTCTCTCCCCTTTTCTTTCCATAGCCCCGCCACCCTATTAATTTATTACTTACCGTTCCAAGGCGGTGCTGCTGTTGTGGCTTATCAGCTCACCTGAGCCATATGCTCAGGGTGAGCTATTGTGATCAGTCAGTCTCCGTCGTGCGTCGACCGTCGTGCGTCGTCAACAATTTGCTTTAAATGACATCTTCTCTAGAACCACTAGGCCTGGGGCTTTGATATTTGGTATGAAGAATTGTCTAATGGACCTCTACCAAGTTTGTTCAAATAGTGGCCCTGGGGTCCAAAATGACCCTGCCGCGGGGGGTCTTGGGTTCGACATTAAAGTACACTTAACAGGGGCGTAACTAGGGGCAATTTCATAATACGCACTACCATGTTTTATTCTCTACTTCTTGAAGGTAAAGCTAGTATTTCAGCCACTTTGACAATTGGTATTGAAATCTTGTCTATTTTATAAATATTCAGCATGCAAATATGCAGGTGCGTTTTGAAATTTTGTCAATTTTGACAAAATTTTAATACGCACTTGCGTATTTGCCGTATAGGTAGCTACGCCCTTGCTTAAAAATCTTCTTCTCCAGAACCACTTGCTGTAGATGCTTGAAATTTGGTATGAAGCATTGCCTAAGGGACCATTACCAAGTTTGTTCAAATGATGGCCCTAGGGTCCAAAATGTCCCGCCCCAGGGGATCCTGGGTTTAAACCATAGAAATACATAGAAAAAATATTCAAAATCTTCTTCTTCAGGACCACTTTGCTCAGATGCTTAAAATTTGGTATGTAGCATTGCCTAGTAGTCCGTTACCAAATTTGTTCAAATGATGACCCCAGTGCCCAAAATGGCTCTGTCCCAGGGGATCCTGGGTTTGAACCATAGAAATAGATAGAAAAATATTCAAAAATCTTATTCTTCAGAACCGCAAGGCTCAGATGCTTGAAATTTGGTATGTAGCATTGCCTAGTAGTCCTATACCAAGTTTAATCAAATGGTGGTCCCAGGATTCAAAAGGCCCCATGGTAGGGAGTCCAAGGTTTGAACCATAGAAATACACAGAAAAATATTCAAAAATCTTATTCTTCAGAACTGCAAGACTCAGATGCTTGAAATTTGGTATGAAGCATTGCCTAGTAGTCCTATACCAATTTTGTTCAAATGGTGGCCCCAGGATCCAAAATGGCCACATGGCAGGGAGTCCAAGATTTGAACCATAGAAATACATAGAAAAATATTAAAAAATCTTCTTCATCAGAACCGCAAGGCTCAGATACTTTAAATTTGGTTTGTAGCATTGCTTAGTAGTCCTTTACCAAGTTTGTTCAAATGGTGGCCCCAGGATTTAAAATGGCCCTGCGGCAGGGATTTGAACCTTAGAAGTGTATTGAAAAATATTCTAAAATCTTCTTCTTAAGAATCACCTGGCTCAGATGCTTGAAATTTGGTGTGTAGCATTGCCTAGTGATCCTTTATCAAGCTTTTTCAAATGATGGACTCAGGGTCAATAATGGTCCCGAGTCCTTGGTCTGAAACATAGAAATACATAAAAATATTCTAAAATTTTCTTCTGCAGAACCACTTGGCTCAGATGCTTGAAATTTGGAATGATGCATTGCCTGGTGGACTCTTACGAAGTTTATGTAAATGGTGGCCCTGGGGTCCAAAATGGCCCTACGGTAGAGGGGGGGGGGGGGGGGGGGTCTTGGGCTCGAAATTAAAATATACTTAAAAATCTTCTTCTCCAGAACCTCTTATTGCAGATGCTTAAATTCGGTATGATGCATTGCCTAGTGAATCTTTACCAAGTCAGTTCAAATGATGGACCCAGGGTCCAAAATGGCCCCGCCCCAGGGGGTCCTGGCTTTGAAATATAGAAATACAGAAAACATTCAAAAATGTTTTTCTTCAGAACCCAAAGACTCAGAAGCTTGAAACTTAGTTTGTAGCATTTGCTAGTGGTCCTTTACCAAGTTTATTCAAATGATGGCACCAGGGTCCAAAATGGCCCTGCCCAAGGGGGTCCTGGGTTTGAACCATAGCAGTACATAGAAAAATATAAAAAAAAATCTTCTTCTTCAGAACCATTTGGAAATGGTTGCAAACTATCAGGTTTATTCAAATGATGACCTTAGTTTGACCTTTAACCTTTTTGCTCAGGTGAGCGTTCAGGGCGTCTTGGCCCTCTTGTTATTTTTATCATCATCGGCTTTCTAGTAGTCTTCGACTTTTTTTTACATTATTCAGGATAATCTTTCGGCCATTAGCTCGGACCTCTTGGCTTTTCGGTAGTCTTTATATGCCTTGTGTTTTGCTTTCTTTTCCCATTTGGTGTTTAGGACAAGATATGGAAATCGATTGTGTTTAGTCCTGATCGCCTTCTTATCTACTTTTATTCAAGATGCTATTGTATTTATAAATTGTGCGCTGTAAGTGGCCTGTTTTATCTATTACGCAATTTAAGTAAATACACTACTCAAAATATTTAAAGGAGCAGGTAATAGATTTTCCATAGACGACAGTGCAATGCTACCCCTCTTAGAGGGTCATTCACCTCCGATCAACAAACACATAAAATTACCAATTATTGTGCAAAATCTTTAACGAGGGTCTAGGTTACTGACTGCATAAGGTTTGATCCAATATTAATCCTGCTCATGACACTGGACTGATTTTTGTAAAAATGAAATTTTGGTAAAATCATGCAATTTTTCGGAACAGGTGAAAAGCATGAAAATTTCGACCAAACCAAACCAAATGTTTTAGTTATGACACCGAATGTCTGACAAGTTTTTTTTTTGTAATTTTATTCTGAACTGATACAATAACATAATAATATATCAAATCATGTATATCTACCATTTAACAGTTTTGTGAAGAAAAAAAAATAATAGAATGAACAGGTTTGAGAGAACGAATACAGTATTAGAGAAAAAAAGTAAATCATGGCAAACTGTACATACTTTCTACTCTTATATTTTCTACCTATTAAACCATAAGAAGAAAGAAGTTATTATTTAATTCAGTATTTGTTCCATCGCTAGTGCAGAGTCGTATTAGCACATTTAAAGAACACTATGTCCTGTGACCCCAGCGGGCACATGACGTCGAAATAACGTCATAATGACGTCGATGCGACGTCATAACGTCGCATCGACGTAAGTACGTATGACGTCACCCCAACGCCACGCGCCCGCTGGGACGATATCAATTCTATAAAGCCGTATTATACTTATGTGGCTCTCTCTCTCGCTGCCAAGTATTTCTCTGAAAGTTATATTTTTTTTCCAGATAAACAATTTAGTCTTCATTGTTAATTCTCTTATTTAAAAGCTAGTCCTATTCATATCCTAAATTTATGCAAGGGCAATAGTTTCAACCATACATTTTACCTACGGTTTGAAGTATTGCTATTTCGTCACGCTGTGTTGGGCAATGTATATATATCTCGTGCTAAGCAATATGCTGACGTGTTAAAGATAGTTTCTTCTTTAATTCTGACTGGAAAACCTGTGTGCTCTTTTTTTTATATATTCTGTGTTTTTATTTGGAATAAGAGGAGGTAATATTAAAAATCTGTGTATTGTTATTCTCATATATTAGAAGAACTTACTTTTGCGCTGATCTGGGATTTAATCTATTATGCATATTGATATTTCCCGTGTTTGAGAGGGCGTAACTAATTTATTTTTCTTCGCTTTCTGCAGAGAATAGTCCCTAACCAGTGTCAATCATTTTTATACCAAAATCTACCCTTAACATTCGTACACCACCCGGTTTCGTTTCTTTGAATGCAATAAGCCAAAGGAATACCACGGGTTACAAACATTGCAGACCCCCGCCAGACTGCTACATATGGCAGCATGGTCGGGGCCTGCTTCTTTAAGCCTTACAAAACGTATTCTAATGGCAAATTCAGTCTGGACTCGCAGACAAAACTCTTGCAGAGGCTTATTAACGGACAAGCCTGCATCAGCCCCGGGAGATACAAACATACATGCCTTAAGTTCAGTGATTTAGTTACGATGTACGTTTACTAAGTGTGTACGAGACTGATATACATCTTTACACCAAGTTGTAACCAACACAGGCATTTTCAGAGAAGGAGATAATCAAGTAAGTAAGCCTTCTATTTTCATTTTATATTCAGCCGCATGTACTTATATTAAGACTAACGAGTGTCATCTGTAATAATAATAAAAAAAAACTCAGTACTAAAACTGCATCATGCCAAGTGAACAATCCAAGCAAATATTTGTAGTGAAAGTTTCGCCACGCCTTCTCATTAAACTAGGTAACGCGCCGTTGTCGAGCACCTTCACCAATTAGGGTCAAGTCAGGCAAACCCGGACATCAGGCAAATTCGGTCATACTATTGCAAACGGTGCAAATCCAGATGAGACGACTCATAATGAGCCGCCTCATCAGGATTTTCACCGTTTCCCATTTATTTTGCTTTTAATTCTAAACAACTGACATATAAAGAGAACAATGTCGCTGTCCGAGCCAACCCGCCGCCCGAATCCGCCCGACTTGACCCCAGTACATGATCATAATAAAACACAATTTTCTCGGCTGAATCGGCTTTGCGTTACGGCCAATACTTTGCAATATTTTATAATATTAACCAGTATTACTTTTATCCCGCCGCCTTCCGCATTTCTTAATATTGCGTCGCATAAACATTATGTCTCCACACCATTAGAGTAACCATGTCATCCCGTCATATACCATTGTTAGTAGACTTGTCGTTTTCATAAAACAAAACATTTACTGACCTCTATTGTGGCTAATGCACAGTCATTTTTGCCTGCCAAATAACATATCGACCTCAGCATTTGCGTCGGTCAATAAATCTATACATTCGCTCCAACAGTGGGTGGATGACTGGCAATTTTACGTCCTTTTCAACAGTATTTCAGTTAGGTACGGTAATAATGGAAGGCTGTGTACCATGGAACCCCGTTTATGGTAGGAAAGATTCTCGGCGCAAACGATCATGCAGTGACTCCTCCTGAGTGTAAATTTACTGTGGTATATTAAAGTACTTCACTGTATTGTAGGATTATCAGGTTGTTCTAAGCTGTTATATAAGTGCGACCATTTAGCGAGAAATTTTTCCATAGTGTTGTTAATATATGCTATATACCGTTCACTTTGAAATTTTCTCCGAAGTATCGCTTTAAAAATTTCTACATTCAGTTGCTTTCCAGAAAATTTATTTACATAGATATAATGCTTAGCAATAACATATATAATTTCTTAATTGGTTTTTATCTTGATATGCGAACAGGATATTTTTTTTCTTCTAAATTAAGTGACAAATCAGAATTTGCAATAAGCCATGCATTCAAAAGTCCCCAGAATTGTTTTACCTTTTCACACTCTATGAATAAATGATATATAGTTTCTGATTGTCGTTGGCAGTATTCACACAAATTATTGTCTATCTTATTAATTCGATTTAGAAATGACTTTGTTACCAAAATTTTATTATTCACTTTATATTGAAAGTCTTTCAGCTTCACCTCTTTTAAGGATTTAATTACTGAATAATAATTTTTCCAATCTTGCTCCAGTATATTTGCTATCTCCCTATCCCATTTGTTATGTAATATCGGTTTATATGCATCTGTCATCAAATCATAAAACCTCCTACATCCCTTTTTGTCTTTAATTAATTGTTGCACATATATATTACAGTTTACATTATATCTATTTATGCTAGAAGCTATTTTGTTTTCGTTTATTTTAATTTTCCAGTCATTTGGAATTCTTCTGATAAGTGAGTGGAAATCTAGATAGGTACCTCTTAAATTGTACATATCTCTAAGGACTTCAAAAGAATAAATGTTACCTCGCTCATCAATAAGATTCGATATTTGTCGCAACCCTTTTTCATACCAATCGGCAATACAAAAGTTGTTTCCATTGATTAAATTCTTGTTATACCACAGCGGTGAATTAAATACTTGATATACTGATTCTATTTTGATAGTATTGCACAATTCTGCCCAATTTTGGAGTATTTCTTTCCAGAACGGGTTATCTACATTTTGTTTATAATAATTGGAATGTCTGACAAGTTGACCCGCTTGAAAGGATCGTTTTGAACGCAAGTTTATGGGACTTTACAAAATTACAGAAAAATGCCTCAATTTCAGGAAATTCGAAAATCGCAAAATTTGTTCCATAGAAATGCAGAAGGCATCAGTTGTACTGAAATTCTTGTTGTCTTAAACTTTCATCCTTTTTCAAAATGCTGCCAGAGAATGTGATATTCTCAGCCTGTTGCGTCCGAATTTATGGGCTGTTGAACTGGGTATATGTTGTACTAATGTCTATAAGAAAAATATCAGCTGCTCCTTTAAATATTTTGAGTAGTGTAGTTATACCATGGTGTGTCCTTCTGTACGGGAGATGTTTAGCGAGTGGATTATCTCCAGTACAGGCGGACAAACTATGGTATAACATAGTTATACCACCCTTATCAGTGTAAACCTTGATCACTGCAAAATATTTAGTGAAAAAGAGATGGCGATTTCTGACATGGGTGGTATAAATTAACAGAAATTGATAACATTACAAATATATTTGAGCAGCATGTGCTATCATAAATTCACTAACAATGACAAAATCGAAGTGATATGCACACAATAAGACTCTAAAATAACAACGCAACGCTTTAATCAAATGAAGTGTATATCAACTCTCAATGAATATGCGTCATACACAGACAATTAATAAAAGACAAATGGAAGATAGATTATCCTATGTCACTGTTGTAAATCCGCGAAACAGGAAGAGGTATAAGATTATTCTTTTGATTGTTTGGATATTTGAAGAGTTCGATGTATGAGATTTGTTCTTAATATTAGTATGAGGAGGAGTTCAGCGGAGGCCGCCCTGGGTTCCCCATATGTTCGTGAAAATATGAACTGGGGGAACTCAGAACAGCCTCCGCATTCGCGAAACCTAATCATAATAATCTCTGTATGCAACAAAATCTGTTAACACAGAAAACTCGTCATTGCAAAAAAGCAAAATCTCAGGCCAGGGCTATAAATTATAAATATATATGTATGTATTTCTGATTAAACATATACACACATTATTGACAGACTCGGTGCCAGGAGGTGCAGCCATGGATTTGTTCCGCTGAGCCCCTTGGGGACCATTGCAACGAGATTTGATACAACAATACAAAAATTAATAAAACGAATACATATAACATAACCCAAAATGTTCTTTCAATAAATTCATCTGATGACGTCATGTATATTGTTATTGAACAAAATTTTTGTCCAAATTCCACGAACTATGATAGAAAAAAATCAGATTCCATTGTAGGAAATAACCTTCATCCTATAGAAACTTTAGTTCCTTATAGATTTTTTTTTATACCAGGACCAAACAAGCATTCAGTGATATACTTACTTCGTTGTATGAATTAGTCGAAGAAGTTGACTGTCTTGAGCAACTATTTGATGGCGTCTTACAGCATAATATAGGCGCTTCCACTTGTATAGTTTGAGAACTGAACGTGTAGGTATGGTTCCAGCTTGTCCCTTTGAAATCATCTTTTCCATCTACGCCACAGCAATCCAGCTAAAAAAAGTAATGCAGTGCAGCTTGTTTTCTGTTACATGTATTTAATATTTAATTTGGATATTTTCGCAAAGGCCGGAACCAAAAATTCTAAGTACTGGGACAGGAAGGTCCAAGCAAACAAATCAGAAGAAGCAGTAGAAGGAGCAGTCAGTCAGAGTATACTATGAGTACATTTGTACTGTTTGCTATTTCGTGTGCATGTTTTGGTCGCAATCTTAATTCTATTATAAAACAAAACTGTTCAACTTTAGGACTACTGCGGCAATTATTTTTCACTTTTTGTGGTGTTGATCTTAGAGAACATGCTATTGTTATTATAACAATATTGCGGTTGAGTGTATAGTAAAAGCCCCGGAGTTCTTGCACCTTTAGCAGTTTCACAAAGTTAATTTCTGAGAAAGCAAGCTACGGGTAAAACCTGTTTCTACAATTTTGCAATTTGTTATAAACATTCGTTGTTTTTTCAGCATTTATCCCACGCCCCGGTAACCATCTCATCGCAGTCCCAATAACTACTTGTTGGGTGCTGGAGTTCGTCGTGTTAGGTTTCGATAACGCCAAGACACGGCTACTCAGAGAAAAGAAAATGAGCGTATTCGACTGGGCCTTTCGTGCTCCACGATTCAGAGAGTGAAGCATTTTTTCTAAAGATTAAATGCTTCACGCTAAGAACCGTGAAGCACTGGGTGTTTCGTTCTTCATAATTCTTGGCGTCAAGCACTTTTTTTACAGAAAAAAATGTGCTTTATGATAAGAATCATGAAGCACTGAACGTCCAGTCGAATACGCCAAGGTGTTACCGAAAATTTATCTTACCAGACCCATTATGGCATTCCAAGCCAGCGTTGTACCATCCTTACCAGTATCACCGGTATAATATAACTTGAGTGATTTCTTCATCGGTGGCTTAATGGCGTCATCAAACTAAAACAAAAACACATGCCCTTAGCTACATCGTGAAATAATATATGCACAGGCGTCAGGCATTACGAACAGTGCTTGACCTGATGCGACCGCACATATGCATAGGCTGTTCTGAACGCGCGCAGTGCACGCATTCAGAACAGCCTGCGCATATCTGCCTCATGACAGTTTTTATTGACAATCTGGACATTTGTATATATCATGTTGTTATAATCGAATGTATTTATAATTATTATTGTTTTAAAAAGGCAAGTTTTTATGACACAAAATGGATTAATTGTCAAGCTACCAGATTTAATGAAAAGTTCCGTTTCAAGCTGTCTTAACCAAAATGTTCGAATATATTTAGAAACATGACTTGAAATATTGCTTTGATACAAAATTCGTAGAATACAACTGTTGTTGTTCAGAAGAAAAATATCACTACCGCATTTACATGCAGTTAGACGTTGTAAGTTACCAATTGTAACCTTATCCTAGATTAGACATGTCTGTCGTTGGCTCCTATACGAGCCATGGCTGCGCAAGTCGTAATCTGACATTGTTTGTGATTTCACTGTGGTACATGTATATGATCATAATCATCCTTTCACAAAATTTTTTAAAATCTTTTTCAATAAGCAACAGTTTTCTTCAATATTGCAGCTTTCTTTAAAATATACAAGCCATAACGGAAAACAAACTGTTATAGTCCTAATAAGATTTTATGAAAACCATGTACGAAATTCAGGCACGTAAAATAAAAGTCAGAAAAAAAACTCCCTACGCTCAGCTTCTTTTAAATATGTAAACATACATGCATTCTCGTGTTTTTGGAGACATAGTGGTTTTAAAAAAGTTTAAATACATGTATACATACAACATGTCTGTACTTGGTGAATATCACAACTCCTGCTACTTCTGCCAGTATTATTGCTGTTAAAATGGCAGCGTACTGAAAAATGAAATACATCTTGCATTTTAAACACATTACCTGTGAACAACCTTAAAATCTTTTTTCACTTCTATCAAAGGGTATCGAAAGGGATGCTACATAACTTGTTCAACAGTGAATCTTTGACACACGCCCTAGGATGTTTTTTTTTAAAACAAAACTCCCCGGACTGTATTACCGGGCTTATCTCAGTTTATCCACGAGACGAAGTAAAATGAATGAAATTCTTTTGGACAGAACCCTAATCGGGCAGATACTGTCAAAATGACGTCATATCAGCGTCAATGCGACATCGACGTAGAAACGATATTATGCTGACATAACGTCGCACCGAAATCGAAACGGCGCCATTTTAAAATCGAGTGTCCTTTTGGACGTGCCTAGGCAAAAGTGGACACCATTTGGCAAACAGTGTAGGTCCTCATCCTGGGGTAGCAGTCGGAACAAGAAGTATCCTCTTTCCTGAGGAGCAATCTAATCAGGGCAAAAAAGAAGAAGAAAGAAAACAACAACAAAACAACAACAGTTTGACCACATTTTAATATACTACCTTATTTTCTGTCATTCTTTACAAAGGGAAACAACTTTTGTCCTTTTTGCTTGCGTGTAAGACGAAGCCTTTTTAATGGAGTGGGGGGCGGGGAGGGGATAAATTATTAAATGGGGTGTAAGGGGAAGGCAAAAATAAAAATAGCAGAGTTGTCCCCAAAAAGGTATCCTTGTACCACAAAGCTTTCAAAATCCCAAGACAGAACTTGTTAAGGCACCCAAATATTTGTGGTAAATACGGCATTTGTTGTTAGGGACCCTTAGCAGCTCAGTTGAATAAGCGCTCGTCTGCTAAGCTTGGGGTCTGGATTCGAATCCCGCTAGAGGTGGAATTCTTTCCACGTGTAAACAGACTTCCATTTCACACAACCTTTAGCTAGCACCCTTCCATCGGCTAGATATGACTGAAATACGGTTGACAGAGCAGTAGAAGCACAAGTTCTCCATCCATACATCATTCAGATGTTTCTACATCGGCAACCTTTTAGAATTCTGAGAAGTTGATTGTATGCTACTTACAACTATGAGCATCCATCTTGACTTGCAACAAATACCACAGTAAGCCCATATCACCATGGCAACCAAAACTGTCCCAACAATGATAAACACTGTTGCAGCTCCACCTGAAGACATGGTATAAAATAATATACTGTAAAATTCTGAACAGAAAAAGTAATAAGCATGACCGTCCTAAAATAATGTATCCGCTCCGCTGAGCCTCTTGGAGACTATCGTTACGAGAATAGAAACAACAACAGCCTCTAAAAATTAAACAGGTTGATTTTTCTATGCATCTAAAGGATGGTAATGGAATGGCAAACTGTGTAGGACCATATCAAACTGCAGAAAGTTCTTTCTATTTAGAGTAGACCCTAGGTTGGAAGGGTTAGTTTAGTTTAAACATATTTTATTGCTCAAATAGTAGCAATGGGGTCGGGCTACAAGTTCTCACAACAAAAGGGTTGGAAGGGTTTCATCGTTTATGGAAGCAAACAGAAAGTCACAAAGTTGCCTCCCTTTGAAAACAAATGGTGTGAAAACGTGGCGATGTAAACATACACCGTTTGCGTCGTTTGCAAGAAAGTTCCTGATTCCTCTATGAATATTTGTTAGTACATAAATGGCCCTGCAAAGTGCCTATTACCAAAAGTAAAAAGCGAAGAAATAGGTGGATTTTATAATGAAAAATCCATTTGGTCATACAAAGATCTGAAATCCCACATACTTTTAATTGTACATAACACTGAACATACTCAATATAGTAACTCGGTCATCAGTGTCCATTAAATCATCTTCGAAAACGTAACAGCAAAACAGATTTTGCCAGAATAAGTCTCACAGTCAATGTGATACCGGGTTTCATGTGCAAATAACTTTTTTACCAATAAATTCAGCCAAGTCAAAGTTCTCCAGGTCGGCACCTATAGACTTCGGTACAGCATCCTTCACATGACCTAGAGCTCCCTTCAGCAGGTCGTTGATTGTAGAAGAGCCCCATTTAACCAGACAGCCACCAACTAGGAAGGCAAGTCCGATTATCTGACAGATATAGAAACTTGAAATGACACTGGGTTAATTCAAGCAATATTTTTTTCAATATAATAAACTATACTGAGGGACTTTAAAACGCACCATTGTATATCATGTTATTTTACCCAGAGTTTGCAATTTTGGAAACGTTTGAGTACTCGTGCGAGTTAGCGTGGTTGAGTTCTTTAAGTCTGCAAACGCTTACAGAGAGTGTGCAGCCATGCATAGAAATTTCGAGAAAATGGAAATTTGGTTACTTTTCTGCATAAAATTTTAACGAATTCACATTTTGTCGAATTTTAATGTATATGCATCTGAAAGGATACCGCACACTGTAAAAAACAATAAAAAATAGCAAAGATCCTTGAAAAAGTGTTTTATCGATGTTCGAAAATTGGATTTAAAAAAAAAAAAAATAGGGTACAGTTCAAAATTTGGATATGCCCGACTTAAAAGCCGACCAATTGATTGTATACCTACCCAGGTCATGAAAGTAGAGTTTATAGTTTATTAAAGTTACATTTTGGTGTACAACATCACAGTACATACATGTTTATATACAGACATATAAAAATACACCAAACCATTCTGTACAGAATTATAAGAGACTATGTACATCATGCATTACATGTAGATTTATCTTATCACAGCGTTTCTGCGTTTCTAAAGTCTCTCTGTATATAATGAAATGTACATGTAGAGTATGTAATTTTAATTCTAAAATAAGTCATTAATCTCTCATCCTACATTCTTGCAAGTATTGACTTATTTTGGTACACCATATAATAAAGTGCACGAACAGAAATTACCTGTATATATGACCACGTGACATACGGAGTAAAAATTGATTTTTATATTTGTTCTTAAAGATTTACTCCCTTTATAATAATAACAAAAATGACTTGAGGAAATATTTCATGCAATACCTCCGACATGGTCTAATTATACATTTGAATTAGAGTTTAGATAATAATATTTGATAAAAGTGACTTTTAACAAAAAATAAGATAAAATTTTATACAGTCGCGGACCGCGGTTGAAATCGCATTATTGGACAAAAATAATTTATTCATACATCACAGTCACGTGCACGAATAAGAAAAATACCTCTACATGA
Organism: Ctena decussata; assembly: GCA_963989385.1. Classification (NCBI taxonomy): domain Eukaryota; kingdom Metazoa; phylum Mollusca; class Bivalvia; order Lucinida; family Lucinidae; genus Ctena; species Ctena decussata. Next base: position 36,598,815 of record OZ022504.1, on the reverse strand, counting down.
TCACGTGACACACGTGGTCAAAATCGATATTCTTACAGGCCGTGAGGAAATAGGTAATTTGCATTTTAATTTGAAGATTATTTTTCATTCCAAATTTATCGAATAAACATGCATTTTCTCAAAACTTTTACGGCTAATTATGGGACTATTACATATTGTCTAACGAAATTTTGTTAAATATTTGTTTCTGAAAATATGAAATAAACGAGGGAGGCCATCTTTAAAAAAATTGCTCATTTGCATCGTAATCTAAGAATGATTTTACGCGTAACTGTTACAATGCGAAAACGCAAGCATTTTTAATGTCCATTCCGAAAATATGGCATATTGTCTACAGCACTGCGATTTTGACAAGATTATATTTTGGAGTCTTGAAATATGACAGGAGGTATGTTATAAAGCTGTGTATTAAAATAAAATTTCACTCACCCCAAATAATGTGTTTATAAGGGTTATTATACACGTTCCGAATTTAGCGATTGTGTCCATTCTTTTTTTCAGAGTATTCACTTTTAAATGGTCACAGAATTATGTTTTTCAAAACTAAGTTTTTGAGCAGTATTTTTATGTAAAACTTTTGAGGATTTTCGAAATTATCACAGCACAGAGAAATACATTGTGAAACAAAATCAAAAACTAAAACAATTAAGTACAATATCCGTCTTTATTTTTCGGTGTACTCATTGCAATCAAGCATTTTTTTAAACCATAAAACTCAGAAATAAAGTGATTTTCTTTAGTCCCACTATTTTTCTCTCAAGTTCTTGATAATGATTTTAAAAACAATACACCGTCTACTTATTGATAAAGCGTTTCCTATCACTTCAGGTAGTTCGCAAAATATTTGGTCCAGAACCCGCATAAAAATAACTTCGGATATTTGCGATTGGAATCTGAACAGCCTGTTTGCGTAGCCTGAGCAAAAGCCTTACACTTTGCTACTAAGATTCTTCGAGATTCAGGGTAGGACCAGCAAAGACTCGGACCAGACTGTGCAGATGCACAGTCTGGTCCGAGCCTTCGCTGGTCGAATATAATCTAAAGTTCCGTTTCCTGTGACCCGGCTCATATCTATTACCGACAGAGAGACATGGATTTTCTTTGATAAACACGTATTTTCTTAACGACAATCTTACTTGAAACCACTCGATTTGAAATTTTATCACCAGTTACACAAAATGATTAGATATTTGTTGAAGGTCTGCTCTTTTGCGGATAAAAGGATCACTACATCAATATTTTCATTTCGTCATGATAGGCTTATCGGTACCTTGTGCTCAAAGATTGGATCTGAAAATCCCTTTGTAACGAAGAAACGGAGATACAGAGGGTGGACAAAAGTGTTCGTTAAATCGTGACGTTGCCGTTAACTTCAGTGCATTTCCACTTTTGCTGAAAAAATTTATCATATGAGAAGCACAAAATATACCATCATAAAAATTATACTAATGTGTAGATAAATGATTTATGCAATATACCAAATATTTTTGTACGTTTGTGATCTCTAGTTGCAGAGCAGTGATTGTTTAAAGATCGCGTAAATTTTTAGAAAACCCTGTTTCCATTGACGTCAATGGTGACGTTAGCAAAATTTACCGCAAGAAAATACCTAAATGAGGTTCAAGTCGTGCCAAATAGAAACTATAGATACCAGGAAAGCAAGAAATTTAATAATATTGCACAAATAATTTAGCTAGATATTGGTGCAATTTTCATGTAAATATCTTTGATACTTTTCTCACAATATTTCTTGCGCTGAAAGAAAAAAATGCATTAAAGTCAATGGAAACGTCACGATTTAACGAACACTTCTGTCCACCCTCTGTATTATGTAAAAGAAAGTACTTCGGAACGAACGATTTCTTTTTTCAAAATTGCCCCTTTCTGAATATCATAGCTTTCATCTCCCAAACATTTCTCGCCTTTATAGTTATCATTTGCCCTTCAATAGAGACAACTATCCGCAATTCTTTGAAATTGAGGTTCTCGCAGACGTCAGAAAGCATGCCTACGACGTTATCAAACTCGGAGGGTATAGATTTACACATCAGTGACAACTACCGAAGTGAAGCATTGCAAGCGCTTAAAATGAATGGAAATCGATAAAATATTTTGTGATGCTGTATCTAAAAATGTCCATTGTGAAATATGAAGTGTTGTTGTTTCAATTCTCTCTTAATCTGAAAGTGTTGCAATGAAAGTTATAGGTAAACTAGAAATGTGTCCACAGTACACGGATGCCCCCGCCTAGTGCCTTGGGTAAGATGGCCTTGATTATGGTACTAACACTTGTAGGGTAACTAGGTTTATAGAGGCAGACTTGTATAATATAAAAGGCCATAGGCCAAGTAACGCCCGAAGTTTGAAATGTGAAACAGACTGCAGCCCTTTATTTAGTCTAAGAGTCACTGTATGGCCCAAGTAGAAAGTCAGTGGACCGTGATATATGGATCATCATAACCTGATTCTTGTAAATTCCTGTTTCACTTATAGATATAAATACTCCTACAAAATTTCAAGCTGTACAATATTCGGAATCCTAAAATCTATCTCTTACAAAAATCTTAACCTTGCAAAATTAGCCTAAGTACGAAGTCAGTGGACCATGACATATGGATCTTCATGACCTGATTCTTGTATATTCCTGTTGTACTTAGAGATATAAACCTTCTTACAAAATTTCAAATTGCTACAATAATAGGAACCCTAAAATCTACCTCTTACAAAAATTTTAACCTTGCAAAAGTTGCCTAAGTCCAAAGTCAGTGAACCGTGACATATGGACCATCATAGCCCGATTCTTGTGTATTCCTGTTGTACTTATAGATATAAATCCTCATACAAAATTTCAAGTTGCTACAATAATAGGAACTCTAAAATCTACCTCTTACAAAAATCTTAACCTTGCAAAATTGGCCTAAGTCCGAAGTCAGTGGACAGTGTCATATGGATTGTCATACCTTCATTCTTGAATATTCCTTTGTTCTTATAGATATTAATCCTCATACAAAATTTCAAGTAGCTTCAATAACAGGAACCCTGAAATCTACCTCTTACAAAAATCTTAACCTGAGTCTAACAGGATCACGTACATACGTACGTAGGTACGGACAGACGTACGTAATAACGTACGAACGTACGCACGTACGCACAACCGAAACATTATATGCCCCGGCATCATATGATGCTGGGGCATAAAAAGAGAAATATACCTGGATAGGTCTAAAATGCAAGCAATCTTACTTAAGCGATTTTGCAACGGATAGGAGCCGTTTGTTGACGAAATAACCATTGCTACATGCAAATTAAGTCCAAAGGTCAATACTTTAAATGAAATAACATGTATATTCCCCCCCCCCCCCCCCCCCCCCCCCCCCGCAAAAAAAAAATAAATAAAAAGATACCTCATTTGGTTGGTGCACAAACATTGTTTTCATCGAGTCACATTGTTGACTTAAAAAATCTGAGTAAAACTTCTTTAATCAATTCTCTAGAAATCAAATACTATGTTATGCTTTTTCTAAGATTTATCACCGACATCCACTGATGTCCTAGTACATTGTATAGCACTGGTTCGGATCCTCAGGTGATTATGCTGGTGCAGCAGGTGAGAGGTTTATTCCAATGGACGATAATGCCCGTCCTCACACTGCCCGTCCCCATACTGTTGTGCAAGAGAACTTGCAAAGAGAGTGTACTGCACGTCTGGACTGGCCAGCCCGATCAAACGTGAAGAATGAGTTGCAGCTTCGAATTTCAGCCCGTCAGGTCCAACCAAGAAGTATCCAGGAGCTTGGTGCTATGTTTGTCTAAGACTGTAACAACATTAAACAGAATGGAACAGCATTATATCAGGAACCCGATAGGACGCATAAGGAAACGATGTCACTGTCGTCGACGGCTATGGGTCACATACTCGATATTAATCCTATACCAGGCTTTTTTTTTTTTTTTTTTTTTGCAAATTGTGAAAATTACACATTTTATCAAAATCTCTACTCAAATTTTAAAAACCATTAAAACGCAACAAAAACGTGGACACTTAAAGAAATCACTGATTAAAATATTTATGAAAAAAAAATATTGCAACTGTAACATAAACTATACAGGGGCGTAACTAGGGGCAATTTCATAATACGCACAACCATGTTTTATTCTCTACTTCTTGAAGGGAAAGCTAGTATTTCAGCCACGTTGGTAATTGGTATTGAAATCTTGTCTAATTTAAAAATTTTCAGCATGCAAATATGCAAATGCGTTTTGAAATTTTGTCAATTTTGACAAAATTTCAATACGCACTTGCGTATTTGCCGTATAGGTAGCTACGCCCTTGCTATATACTTAAATATTCTTGGTGCTTAGCAAACTTTGAGTCGTAGAACATATGAGCATAATTAAAAAAATGTAAGTCATAATTATGCAGTAGCAGGCTGTAAATTGTCCTCATTTAGCCTATTACAGAGATTGTGATAGTAACATTTTATCTTGATTGCGGGTAGATAATACTCCTGATATGAAAACTTGATATATGCTTTTAAAAATGTCGGTTAGTATGACATTTTGGGTATTCACATGAATGCCGGAAATTATTTTATGTAATTTTGTCAAATATTGATTGCAATGGATTGTTTTGGACAGAATAGTAAAACGCTGGTACGTATGGTGGTGGGGTTCATAATCAGTTGCGCTCAGGCAGGTTTGCAGCATCTTTTACTTGTATAAAGGTTTAACCATATGTGTTCATGGCTATCTTAAATTGAATGTTCGTTCTCAATATATTTGGAAACTTAAATCGATGTTTTACAAGGGCGTCTTGGAAGGCCATCTTTCTGCTTGAAAGATCCGTTGTCCTGGGACTGATCCATATGCAATTTGAACTCAATCGGTCATGCTATTTGCTATTTGGCATCTTCCAAGCCACGGGACTACGTCCTCTTTGTTCATTACGTACGTGAAAATAGTCAGAAACTGTTTGATTTATTTAGACTTATTCTAGATCACCGCTTTTAATACCAATTCTCTGTAACCATCGAGAATGGTGGCTCACGCCTAGTCACAGATTTTAACGAAACTTTCTGAGCATGTTCGTTGTCACTCAAAAAGTAAATATTGAAATACAACTACCTATTTTTTATGGCCCGTTTCCATGGTAACGGGATTTATAATTTTTGGCCTGAAACTCTAAAAATATCAGTGAAAATTGACTATTTTTGCACAATTACATCTTCTAAACTTTATATATTTATTGTTAATTGTAAATTGTTCTTTCAAATATTACTCAGGGTAAATTCTATAGCGAGCTACTAAAACGAATTCAGTTGACTGTAGAATCACACATGTGCTTCAAAGGTGGGTGGGGTATCAAGATATTGAAATTTATCGTTTTTCATCATTTTTAACCCAATATTCCAAAGCCCCGCGGGCACTCTGACATATCTTTACATATTCACTGTCAAGAATGGTACTTCATGTATAACATTATGGAAAAACATGTGTGGGAAGTTACCATCTTCTTATCGTTACCATGGCAACAATTATGTTACCCTTTCAAAAACCAAAAGTGGAAGAATCACATTTAAATAAGCATTTGTTCATCCACACCACTTGAATACTGCAATATGTTAGTAGATAAACACAATTTATTAGTCAGTTATTTGCTTTACTACAGTTTATTGATTGTGGGCCCAGATGGGAAGGTGTTAAGGGTCATTTTAGAGGCCCTAACAGGTGAAAATTTTGTGCCAAAAATAGGCAACAAGCCAGATATGGTTTACCCCCTACCCCCTTCCCCTATCGGGAGTTCTAAAGAGTACAGTTTTCTTAAAGCCTAGTATCTTACAAGTAGTTTGCAACATGTAGGCTCTCCAGCGATTGTCGGGTTACGCAATAACAGCATGTTACAAACGTTACCAATCAAAAACATAAATAAGATATAAAACTATTGAAACTTACAAAAGTATGGAAGTCACATTCACATTTTTAAAATCATAATATGGTCTATAAGAAGAATCCAGTAGCTACAAATTATGCTCTTTGAAAGATCATTTAAGCTTACATGGCGTTACATACGTTACATTTGTCTATACACTTCATTTAAATTGCTGTTTCCTTCCAAAATAATTTATTCTTGTAAGTTTTTCTTTCTGTATTAGACCATAGGTTTGTTTCTGTCTAAAAGGCAATTTATTTATCTGTTCGCCTCAGTCAAAATTATTATCTTATCTTTTATACTTTGGGAGAAATAGGATGTTGAAAACACTACACTCTTAGAAAATATTTCATATCTCAGTTATCACTTGCTGGGCCACAAGCCATCTATGGTTACCTCTTCCCCACCTCCTCTCCGTAGGAAGCTTAAAGATCATATTTTACATAATGCCAAATGTCTTACAAGTATTTTGCATGTTAGACCTCTGGCAATGGCAGCACTATGCTGTTACAGCTTGTTAAAAACGTTACCCATTAAAACGGGAAACATAATATGAAAATATTGAAAGTTACAAAAGTATGGAAGTCACATTCACGTGTTTAAAATCATAATATGGTCTATAAGAAGAATCCAGTAGCTACAAATTATGCTCTTTGAAAGATCATTTTAGCTTACATGGCGTTACATACGTGATATTTGTCTTTACACTTCATTTAAATTGCTGTTTCCATCCAAAATAATTTATTCTTGTAAGTTTTTCTTTCTGTATTAGACCATAGGTTTGTTTCTGTCTAAAAGGCAATTTATTTATCTGTTCGACTCAGTCAAAATTATTATCTTATCTTTTATACTTTGGGAGAAATATGATGTTGAAAACACTCTTAGAAAATATTTCATATCTCAGTTATCACTTGCTGGGCCACAAGCCATCTTTGGTTACCTCCTCCCCACCTCCTCTCCGTAGGAAGTTTAAAGATCATGATTTACATAATGCCCAATGTCTTACAAGTATTTTGCATGTTAGCCCTCTGGCAATGGCAGCACTATTCTGTAACAGCTTGTTAAAAACGTTACCCATCAAAACGGGAAACATATTATGAAAATATTGAAAGTTACAAAAGCACGGAAGTCACATTCACACGTTTAAAATTATAATATGTTCTTACAGAAGAATACAGTAGCTACACTTTAAGATATTTTAAAGATCATTTTAGCTTACTTGGCGTTACATACGTGATATTTGTCTTTGCAAATGAATGAATAAATAAATAAATAAATAACACTCCAGTAATTGCTGTTTTCATTCAAGGTATTTTCTTTTTGTAAGTTTTCCTTTCCGTATTAGACCTTACCTTTGTTGCTGTCTTAAAGGCAATTTATTCATCTTTTCAGATCAGCAAATATTATTGTCATATCATTTATACTTTGGGAGAAATAGGCTGTTGAACACAGTACCCACTTACAAAATATTCCATGTCTTAATTATTTATTGCTATAAAATTCAAATGCTTGAATAACAATATGGGAATTTAAAACAACAGTATAAGGTAAAATTGCCTCTGTCAGCCTATCGAAACAGCAAGGATGGGTGGGACAATATGTTGAACGCATATCTGTCACTATTTCTGATAGCCCCTTGGCCGTAACAATCGCTTATAAATGATACCTGTGACTTTTTTCTTTAAAAATCATATAATTTGAAGATAGAACAGTTTGTTTTTCTTTTGTTAGCAGTTACGTGTAAGTATTCGCCCTAAATAATGTTGGGTTTTGTATGCTGGTACATAAATCGCTGTTTCAAAGTAATTGACATGTCAAAGTTACGTTGAAAAATCCGTATAACGTAGCTAACATTGTATTTGACGTTTTTTCCTTTTATTTCTATATACATGTAATATAAGGAGAAAATTGTAAGAATTGAAGTGTACAGAAAGTTATGATCACAAATATGTCTATTTTAATATTGTAATACATAAAAAACTAAAGTCTTACAACACTAGTCAGCCGCCACAATAAATATGTAACGTATATAACCATAACAAAAATACGGAAAAAAAATGATAAAAAACAAATTGAGACTAAATCGCTGAATTGGTGAACTGAAATGTATACATGCTCAATCACTCTTATTCTAATCATGCCCAGCTGAGATAAGTTAGGTAGTACTTAGCAGTGGAAATATAAAATGAGGACAGAATATATCTTTTTTTTTAAAATATAACCTACAAAATGACGAGAAAATCTAAGAAACCTAACAACAGCTGCTGTAGTCTTTCAATGTTATCTGCATTACGGTATGTCTTAAGTTGACACTGCTGTACATGTTAATATGAAGAAACACCAATGTTATGTGTTTTCAAACTTAAAAAAACTATCGGATAGTGTATATTTGAAAGGCAGTCTAACAGTAACATTACGTTATATGTTTGTAATATGTCTGAGGATAAGATCTGTGAGCAACCTGTTACTACAATATTAGTTCCCGGGTGGCATAAAACATTCATTGTTGTAGTATAAGCTTACCACTGGTATTCAGATGGTAAGTTTAGCTCTTTGAAATACACAAGGGTTCAGCAAGACGCACATAGATCGTTACAGCTGAAGCAGTTCGACCTCAGTCTCACGTAAAAGTGACTTCATAAAAATGATTTTATTTTTTATATTAGGCATCAAATGAAATAAGTATAATTGATATATGATGTAACTTTCAGTATTTAGGTTTAGAGAAATAATAGGGATAAAATCAATTTTGCTACCTGTGCTGATTGATTGAGCCATTCAACTGCCTACATACAAATATGTGACTGTGACTGCCAGGTGAAGCAGTCAAAAGCAGTATCAACTCGGTTGACCGGCATTAACACCATTATTGCTATGCTGTCAGTCGCTTCTTCAGCCAACAGCCTCTTTGCACAGTAACCGCTTTGCATAGATTAGAAAACGTGTGGCTCCTGTGATCATAACTTGCATGTTAAATTGTTATCTACGTGATCTGTTTACACAGCCCCCATCGAATACATGCAACATATTAACAATATGAAAATTTAAGGATTAAAAACATTCTGTCATCATCCTGTTGGAGTTCTATTTGTCATTCTGTTGATACAAATATTTAGTTGTAACTATCAATGACTAAAGCTGTTACGAAAGACAAATTTCAGTCAGACGATTTTCAGTATGTTAGCTTCTTAAATTGTTGTTTGGATATTGCCAAAATGCTGTATTATCTAACAGTATTTAAAATACTTAAACAAGAATAATTTGATTACCATATGATATCATGAATAAGAAGTATACAACAATATTTATTGCTAAACAATGGTTATACAAAGTCATGGAGATGAAATGCAGTAAATTATTTAGGTTAGCCCTTCCTTTGCATGTATAGGTATGCACTTCCCTTATTGTTTCATTATTGCTGTTCAGAAATATTGTATTACTGGTCAAGGGTATTGAAAAAAGACTGTATAAACTCTCAATGAGTAGTTGTATACGTTACTTGTTCCGTCTTTCTATTCTTGTTTTTTTTTCTTACTGTTATGCTGCAAAGTATAACTTCAGTGTAGATGAGTAAATTCTGAAGGAGAACAATTAAGATTTGCTTATAAATATCTGAACAGCAATGAACAACATTAATATATTCTGTCATTTTTCATTTGCCATTTCATTATGTGGGAAGAGCTCACTGTAACACTGTCCCTGGAAAAAAAGCCATTTTTGTCCAACTAAACATATCTATATGTTCTTCAGAGAATCGATTCGTTAAGCGATGATTTAATATAGCCAGACTTAAAAATGCAAGAAACAAAAACATAGAAATATAGATTTTCTTTAACTTAGCAGTTATGCATTGCTATAATATCAAGAGTAAGCTGCCCGTTCTCTTTTTCCGTATTAAATGTTTCTGATACTATACTCCCAAACTCCTGGTTGACAAATTATTATTAGGAACTACATGTTTAATAAACTTAATAAAGCAACGTATTAACACTACCATTTAACATTTTCAAACGTAGGTTTGTTTTTTGACTGTAACTGAGCAATGTTGTTTCCCTTGGTAACGTAAAATATACGATAGTTTTACTCAACTAAGTATACACTACCAGCAAGTATTCACATTAGTTTCGATGCATTATATATAACTGTTTTTGGCTGAAGTCTTCAAACTACAGATTTACTATTCTGCTTTTCTAAGCAATGTTGTTTCCCTTGGTAATGTAAAATATACAATAGTTTTACAAAAGTAAGTATACGCTGCCAGCAAATACTCACGTTACTTTTGATGCATAACTGTTTTTGGCTGAAGTCTTCAAACTTCAGGTTTACTATCCTGCTTTAGAGTTTTTCAGTGTGCACGTATTTTTTTTTTTCCAAATCCTGTCAATAAACAAGTTGTACCACATTTCGTATTGTTGATTACTGACTATTTTATAGTTTTATACAAAACAGGACGAAACTGCTCAAGTTCTGCTCAAGTTTTAACGTTATCAAACTTATTGTATATCATTTTATTCGAGGCCTATATGCAAAATCAATGCTGGCTTTTAAAGGAGTGGCTTTACCTTCTCTGAAGTTCTATTTTTTTCTCGCCTTTCTGCCTTCCTGTTTTTTTCTTCTCTTTTTTGCATTTTGCAGCTTTATATAACAAAAGTTCATGTATGTTACCATCTTTCAAACTCAACGGTAAAATTCTAGAAGAAAGATGCTGAGAAATGCCATTATGAAATACTTTGATTTTTGGTATATTAACCAAGTAATAGCAAAAACCAGGTTTGCATGTTCAGAATATGTAACGTTCTAAACATTACAATTTGAAGTAAATAAAGTATACTGTGTATAATAACGTATAAAACACTCCTCATGAATCACTAAAACTAATCACGGATGAAAGTGTTGATAGGCCCATGTACACAAAATATCATAAGAACTGCCAGACTTATACATTTATTATTTGTTATTGTTTTCTATGAGAAAATGAAAAAAAAATACTGATTAGAGGTATTATAATGAACTATGTTATACATTAATGCTATTTACATCACTAATAGTAATAGCTTTAATGCTAAAGAATAAACCAGAATGTATTTGTTTCTAATATTAAAAGATTCTTTTATGAAGAAACTGCTACCAAAGAAAACATAATGATTTTATCTAAAAATTATATGATTTTAACGAATATAGTCATAGGTAACATATATTACCGATCTTTATGGCCGAGTGAGATGCTTTCAAAATACTGTGCCACTGTTCCTTGCTGTTTTAATAGGCTGACATATTCAATATTACACTTTGCTGTTGTTTTCAACTCCAACAGTGAAATTCAAGCACTTGCATTATACTGCAAGTGATAACTGTAATATGGAACATTTGTAAGATGTTACTGTGTTCAAAATCCTATTTCTCACAAAATATATAAGAGAGGATAATAATTTTTGCATATCAGAAAAGATGAATAAATTGCCTTTAATATAGTAATAAATATATGGTCCAATATGGAAGGAATAATTTACAAAAAGAAAATATTTTGGATGGAAATAGCAATTTTGATGGGGTGTAAAGACAAATATCTCGTATATTACACCATGTTAGCTAAAGTGGTAATTCAAACATCATAACTTTTAGCTACTGAATTGTTCTACTAGAATCTACTATAATTTTAAACGTAGGAAAGTGCCTAGTTTTTTTTTATTATTTTCGATAATTTTTATGCTATGTTTATTGTTGTAATGGGTAACGTTTATAACAGGTTGTTAACGCCCCATTTGCCAGAGAGCTAACATGCTGCAAAATACTTCTAAGATACTGGGCTTATAGAAAATTATGGTCTACAAAACTCCCCCTCGGGAATGAGGTAAAACATATCTGGCTCACGGCCTATATATTCCAGAAGTAAAATAAAAATTGTGTATGTTTTGAGTGGAAATTTCCCTTCTTCCTCCTTTGGGGGCCCCTCTTAGAAATTAATATTAGTTTGTTCACAGCATCTTTTGGATCCTCATGTATTCTCATATGCAGAGTTTACGATTTTGTCAATAAGTCCAATGGTTACATATGAATGGATTATAATATCGTAAAAATATTTCACATTTTCGATATCCCCCCCCCCCCCATCCCATTTTTGAGCCCTTTCTGAGCCCCTTTTTCTGTAAAACAAATGGCACCAGAGCATACACAGTGTCATAATACAATGCATGATATATTCAGAATAGCTTTTAAGCATGTTTTTGTGTTGTTAGTGCTGGTTTTCTAGAAATGAAACGAGATATTTATGAGTTTTTTTTATTGAAAATGTCATTTTTCGCCCCTTTTGGTGCCCCTTAATGGCATAAAATTAATTTTTCACAGTATCTGTTGATTGTTTACACAAGAGTGATATTGAAATAACAATTCTGACTGTATGAAATTGTTCTTATCACACCACATAGAAATAAATGAATTCTTTTTTTAACAATATTGTGTTTTTGTAGTTTTTCAATAGGGGAGGTTTTGTTGCCATGGTTACGACCATATAATGGTAACTTCCCATACATGTTTTTTCCTTTTATGATTTTTTAAATCCCACTGTAAACTTTATTAGTATGTGTATATGTCAGAGTGCCCGCGCAACTTTGGTGTACCAATTCAAAAATGCCTTAAAATGACATTTTTCAGGACCTGCTTACCCCACCCACATTCCATGGTATGTGAGACTACAACAACAATTCAGTAAGGGAGATATTAAAACTTATTATTATTTATAAAGGTCTGCATTTTCACAAACAAGACATATTTAGGCCAAATAATGGCAATTTTAACAATACTAAAAGGACTAAAATGCTTAATTTTATGAAATGTTTGGCTCATTTTTGGCCAAAATCTTTGGAAGCCGTTACCATGGCAACGGAAGTGTGAATGCATGAAACAACGGTCATTCATTTGTTTTTGTGAAACACCTCACACTGTCAGCAAGTTTGAACAAAATCTGAGACCATGCGTGAGCCACCCCTATTATAAAATTCTTGATGATTACAGAGAATTGATATTAATCATTAAGACCCTTTTTGATATTAATCAGTTATTGGATCGACTGCCTTTTCAAAATTAAGAAACTACAGTATGCTTTTCTCTGGTTTTCGTCAAAGATTTTGTCAGGGTCACTGATGAGGTTTGTGTGGCCGATACTTTGAAGTATGGCCCATGTTCCTTCTTTTGGATGTGTTCTCTGCTCTTGAAGGAACTCTTTAAGATTTTAATTAGTACCCTTGGCTAGCGAAGATGGCTATTTGGGAGAATAGTCGGTAAAATGTTTACCATATAATTGAGCCGCGACACGAGAAAACCAACAAAGTGGTTGAGCGGACAGCGCAGACTCAGATCAGCCTGGGCAGCCGCCCAGTCCGATCAGTGTCTTCGTTGTCCGCATGGAGGTTGCATAGACCCTTAGTTACCCTTTAAGCTCACTGCGAAGACTCTCATCAGACTTGATGGATGGCACGGCAGATCTGAGTCTGCGCTGGGCGCACAACCTCTTTGTTGGTTTTCTCGTGTCGCGGCTCATATATATTTGCGGTCTTTGATGCCGGTGCCAAACTGAAAGCTATGGTCCAAAGGATGCTACACGTATATAGAGCATTTGGATTTATCTGTCTTGCGTTCTGCACTTATGACGTCCCGAAATACGTACTAAAAGTGATCAAAAACGAGAGCGACTTGTAAAATTGCATTGCCTCCACGCCCTGTTGAAAGCAACTTACATAAACAATCCAAACAGTGGGATAGAGAAGTCTGAGAAACAGGTGCAGGCACTGATCAGACTTTTCGTAAAGGGGGAGTCTGATCAGGGTCTACACTGTTTGCCTTTTCATTTGCACTGATCTGTTGCATCGTAAAACCAATTATGTTAGGTGTCGGCATATACAAAATGTAGATAGCTTAGACCTTTAAGTGCACAGCAAAGACTCTGATCAGACCGGGCGGATGCCTAGGCTGATCTGAGTCTGGGCTGGGCTGGGCGCACGTGCCACTTTGTCGGGATTTTTCATGTCACGGCTCATATAAGGATTAAATGCTATCATGTTCTTGTCTTTCAGACACCTGCCAGTAAAACAGATGGTCGACAGTGGGACAGGCTTCTAACACTAAAGATCCTAGGTCTAATTATTGGGTGTGTTGCAAAGTTTATCACGGGCTCCTTATTTGTGTTCAACGTATATGAAAATGAGCTGAAATCTACATTCAACTATAGTCAGAAAGAAGGTAAGTGCCGTAATCATTGAGACACTGAGCAAACAGTGCGAACCCAGATCAGACTGCTCTTAGGATCTACACTGTGTGCCATTCCATTTGCATTTTTGTGACTCCTTACTGGATTGTAAGAGTGAGCTGTACCATGTTCAGGTCAGTTACGATAATTTTCTGTGTCTCAATTCTTAGAATTGTACGATACATAATTATAAAGCAATTCTTGAAAATCTGGATGAAATTTTCATTATCGTAGGTATTGTTTATCAAGAAATACTCCAAAATACGAAGTTTCATGAAAATGAAACTGTCGCTAGGGTCGTAGCTTGGGACAACATACAATCATGTTCTATACTCTTCGAGTAGACGTGTAGGGGTTTAACCCATAATTTTCTTCAGATTGTTGTGTCTTTTTGGCAGCTTGTTTGAAATATTGTCTAATTTTAACATTTCGTGGAAATAACGCGGCAGGTGCGTATGAATTTTGTTAAATTGACACGCAATGCTTATTGAAAGTCTGTCAGTTCAATACATGTCTGCGTAATTACCGTTATTTGCGTTTCGATTTGACAAAATTTCAATACGTGCATCTGCGTATTTGCGCATAGACAGTTATGCACTTGATCGCAATGCGGCTTTGGTCTTTATCGGTGCAAAGATCAATCGCACTTTGTCAGTAGCGCTAACATTTCCTTCAACTTTAATTCGCGAAACAAATGTATTTGTGAAAGTATGTCCTTATGCAGTATGAAATTTCGACGATTGTTCATTTCTTTTTTTTGTATACCCTAAATTACCCTTTTATATTTTTTTATACAACTATGCTGATTTGCACGGTGTTGCGTGAGAATCTTCTTTACGACATGTCCGAACAGCGCAGAATGTCAACGATGTGTGCACCCGTGCAGTCTGTTCAGAGCAATAAAGTTTCGCAAGTCAGTCTATAAATAAATTTTAGTTTCGGTTTCTGTTTTAAGGCCAAAGCTGTCTGTCGTTTGATGTCGTTTATATACATGTCTTTTGTTATTTCAGTTGAAGTGATGTCATCAATGCTAAATATCGGCCTTGGAGTAGGATTCTTACCAGGCATGTTTTATGACCGGTTTGGACCCCAGTGGGCCTCTGCTATCGGCCTGGTTGTCTCTGTTGGGGCCTACATGCTACTGTGGAGTACAACGCGACCCAGCCTCATACATTTCTACTCTAAGAGTTCTTGGCTAATGTCAATTTATTTCTTCATCGCTGGTAAGAATAGCAGTTAGTAATTTAGGCGCTAAAATGAAAACAGCCGAATTTGCAAACAGCGTAAATTCAGATGAGGCGGGTCATGATGAGCCGTCAACAGTCCTTTACTATATTTCTTTCACCTTTGAAATTTCTAACAAACTGCCAGGGAATAAGAATAATTAGTACATGTATTAAAGCTTTGGTGAACTTTACACTTTAATCAAGAATAGAGTCAAGTCAGGTAAATTCGGACAGCAGGTAAATTCGGACATACCATTGCAAAAAAGTGAAAATCCAGATGATTTCCACTGTTTGCCCAGTTATTTTTGTTTTAAGTGTCCGAATTTACCAGTTGTCCGAATCTAGCTGACTTGACCCTAGTACAGCAACAGAAGTACCAGTCAGGGCCGTATACACAGCTGCGATTGCTGGTTTTATCTTATCGTAAAAGATGGGATACTTGAACTGATTACCGTAATTGTCCTTGAAATGGAGCAGTTTGATTTTACGATGCCTCAGACGTAACTTGGCAACATGTCCACAGGACGTTAAAGGGCCTCAGCATACAAGGGACTGGTGCGTCCCCTTGGGTATGGTAGTTCAGTTTGGGACCCCCAAAGTATACTTCCTCAAGATGAACTAGATTTGTAACAGGAAATTACACACATAAAACTGGGAGTATGACTGGCATTCTGGAGAAATTAAAGTGGGAATCTCTGAAAAAGAGAAGAAAAGGTAGTAGACTCGTAATGCTTTACAAAGTTCTGAAGGGTGCAGCCAGTATACCTATAATTGATCTTGTTCCCCCTAGTAGGCGTGCCAGAAATCATCATTCGCTGGCATTTCAAGCCCCATTGGCTGGGACTGACATTTACAAGTCCAGTTCCTTCCCCCAGACTATCAGAGATTGGAATTCCCTGGAAGATTCCCTTATTTCTGCTGCTGAGTGTACAGAGGATTCAGTTAACAAGTTTACTTCTCTTGTAAGGGCTATGGACAAGCTTCCCTGGTGCTGGTGAATGTTTGTCCTTGGATGTATCACCAGTAAACAATTCTGATTCTGATTCTGATTCGATGCGGTATTGCATCTAAAAGATCCAGATGAAATGGTGAACACTGTGGACCCTGATCAGACTGCCTGAAAGAGCAGTCTGATCTGGATGTGCACTGTTTGCACAGACCTCTATGTCTCAATACTTAGTGTTTCACTGTTTAATTTATTTCTGATTTCTTGTTATGTCAGTAAATATTAATAAGGGACATTGATGAGAGTTGGACAAAACTAGCCAGTCTAGCCCATAGCACACAGGGCCCGAATTAGTTGTTTCCTTCTAGGTATGTGTTCATTGTTCTCTCGATCATACTGTACCACAGCACAGCAGGCGTACGAACAATGCATAGCACAATCTTTTTTGTTTTCGAGTATTAAGGGAATGGAAATGTGTGACCTGGAGGGGTGGGAGTGGAGCTTTGTGAGATCTTTATGATCTTTATGAGAGTTCGAAAGCTTACAAACTTACAAACTTTTAAGGTAAATGGGTACATTTTCAGGGCAAGTAACTCCATCATTTTCATTTTGCTATATTTTCAATCGGAGTAAACTCCTAAAGAGAAGAATTTGCTGCGAGGGGAGCAATTTCTGTTTTTCAGAGTAGACCCCTTTTCGGAAGTGTCTAGTCGCTCAAGAAAGCTAACAGAAAGTCACAAAATGTGTTTCCTATTGAATAATGGTGATAAAACATAACAGCACAGGGTATAAACTAGTCTGCCAGTTTTAGCTTCCTGCCGAGACTGTCCGTCATACTTGGCTTCCTCCGAGACCGTTCGCGATCTCTTGCTTTCCGCCGAGACTGCTGTGCATGATAAAAGGCTTCCTGTCGAGACTGTCCGCGTTATTCTATAATCAGGCACGAGACCACAATTAGCTTTACTATACAGTTTAATTATCCATCCTTCCATAAAACTTTTTTCACAACACTCCAGGCACTTTGAACTGTCTTTTCCTCAAGTCTATGAGGCATGACAAACCATTTTCAAACAGTTTCAAGGGCAAAACTGCAACTGTTTTCGCTGTTAATGACCCGTCAACTTATGAGACAATCTGCCATTGTAGGGGCACCTATGACGGGTGTGATTCGGTTCCTTTAGTTACTCCAGTGCTGGGGATTCTGAACTAATTATACATTTTCAAGAAGCATATCCAAGGTTCTTTTCAGTTTGCTATAGCAAGCAGGATATTCAGTCAAACTGGCCTTCTTAGAAACCAATGAACCAGGGAACTATTTGTGCGAAAGTATATCCTGAAATCGTTCAACCTATCAAGGGAAATAATTGTGGACTGATTCCATCACGCGGACAGTCTCTGTATGAAGCCATTTATCGCGGACGGGTAGCCTCTTGAAAGGAATCAAGAGATCGCGGACAGTCTCGGCGGAAGCTAAGTATGACGGACAGTCTCGGCAGGAAGCCACGGATCATGGATGGATGGCTGACTTGCCAATTTACGTATTTCGGTCACATCAGGACGACGAGTTGGTGATAATGAAAGGCTGAGTGCAATGGAAACCCGTTTACGATAGGCAGGAAGCGAATTGGTGGACTAGTTTATACCCTGTGAACAGTTTACATCAGAAAATAAATAGTTTCCCCGAGATTCGAATCCCTTCCCATTGGGTGCTACTCTTTAAAGACAGAATTTGCCACCCTTTGCTGCACTTTGCTGCCCTTTGATGTTGCTTCTTTGAGAAAGGAGACGTACAACTCCAAGTCAAATTGATCTACCGCGAAGGTGCATTCAATCACCTTAGGGAGAAGGGGTACACACACTTTCAGGGAAAGCAATTCTGCCATCCTCATTTTTGTTTCCCTTCTCAATATGGGTCAACTCTTAAAAGAAAGAATTTGCTCCACCTAGGAGCAAATTCTTTCTTTACGACTAGACCCTTTTTACGTTTCGTTGCGAAGGGTCATGAATTGTATAGCTCCCTTCTTGAAAATGGTGGAAAAAATGAAGATATTCCAATATTACGGAACCCAGGAAGGGACATTTCCTCTCCAATATTTATCAGAATAGAAATTGAAACAAGAACATTAGAACGGAAATCAGAAGATCAAATATCTCGTTTAAACGACTTATGGCATACTTGTCGTTTAAACGATATAATGGGTCGTTTAAACGAGATAGTAGTTTTTTTTCTGTTCTAATTTTCTTGTAAAAGGAAAGTAGATACTGT
The DNA here is from genome assembly GCA_963989385.1 of Ctena decussata. Lineage (NCBI taxonomy): Eukaryota > Metazoa > Mollusca > Bivalvia > Lucinida > Lucinidae > Ctena > Ctena decussata. Next base: position 36,580,206 of record OZ022504.1, on the reverse strand, counting down.
TTCGTTAAAACGACATAATTGTTGTTTCAGTTTCTTTCCGGTTTCTTGTTGTTATTACCATTCTACTTTATATCGTTCAAACGACATAATATATCGTTAAAACGATATAATAAGTTGTTTAACCGAGATATTTGTGGTTTTGATTTCCGTTCTAATTTTCTTGTTTCAAATTCTATTCTGATAAATATTGGAAAGGAAATGTCCCTTCCTGGGTTCCGTACAATATACCTACATGTAAATCAATAGGTTAATACCTGTAGGGCGGCTGTGACGACGGAAGTAACGTAATGTTAATTTGTCAATATTTTATCTCGTCATTGATAAACGTTATCAAGAAAATGTATACTGACCTTGTCGAGGTTATTGTTTATGTGTTTTGAAAGTGATCTATTTATTATCTTATACGTTCATGACAACATAGCCTCAAAGCTTATTTTTTTTCTTTGATTTTCTTCCAAAACACGAAATATTTCATTTACATGTAATATATACTGAAATGAAAAAGAAACGCATAGCTGTTTCATAAAGCTATAAGAGCAAAAGTCAAAAGCCAACTGTCACCTTTATCGCAAGAATATTGTTCCTAATCCTTCATGCTCATGTGGTGGGTTTGAGAGTGCCTCTCATTTCTTTTTATTTGTCCTAAGTACTCAGTACAAAGGAATAGATACTTACCTAACGATTTGCATAATTATACGACACAAGATATGTTGTTTGGTATAGAAAACGTGCAATTACACGAAAATGAATCTTTTTTTTTTCCCAAAACGTGCAGGGCTTTGGAAGATTAGAGGGACGCCGAAGTCGAGTGGTTAGAGTAGCTCGGTTATTGTGCAGAAAGTCACCGGAAGGTCGTGAGTTCGCGGCTCACGGTCGCTATCCGACGACTGGAAAACTGTCTCTGTCAACCCAACAGTAAAAGGGTACCCTTTTCGAATCAGAGAATGATAAGACAGCGAAAGGAGAGAGACGGGCTCTGTCTTTCATCAGTTGTGACCAAGATACAGTGGGTCTCTAACCCCCACTGCCCCTAGGGCTATTAGGATATGGGAAACCTTTACCTTTTTTACCAAGAAGAATACAAGTTAGTCGTAAAAACACCATGAAAAGATATCCTAGTCTGTTATTCAACATTGCATTTGATTTAATGTCTTGAAGTAGAATAAGCACAGCTAATTGCCATGTTTTTTTTCTAAACAGGGACTCGGCCGTAGAGTGTTTATTTTTATCTATTGTTCTTGTTACTGTGGAACGAGTTTTATTTTCCGCACATCCTTATGCGATGTCATGCAAAACGTAAGTGTTCTATTTTTAGGACAATCACAGTGAAATAGGTGTCCCAATTTTGAGACTTTATGGTACATTATATTTCATCATTCTCTTTCAGGACTGGGTTCAGTGTTCACATATATGGTAGCTCTGAACACAAACATCATCAATTTCGATCAAAAGCACACTGGAAAAGTTGTTGGGCTCCTTAATGCGTTCTTCGCCGGAAGTCCGTCAGTGTTCGCCACGCTCTACTATCACGTGTTCAAAGATGGCGACAACCATGATTATCCTAGTTTCCTGCTCTTGTTTGCAATAAGTTTTGGTGTTGCTGATCTGCTTTGTATTATATTCTTAAGAATATACAAAGAAAAAGATGTTGAAAGTTTCGATTACAAGAAATTCGATAAGGCTAACTCTGGTGTTCAGAACTCCAGTGGGCATGAAGAAAAAGACAGACAGTCGTCACCTACAGCAGAGGAAGAAAAGAAGACGACTGACGCTGATGGTCGAAATTTTGACTACAAGGAACTAGAGAACGTAACCCCAAGTATTCAGGAGTCTAGTGGAGGTAACGTAATTGAGTCGCGACATGACAAACCCATAAAGTGACACGTGCGCCCAGCGAAGACTCAAATCAGCCTGGGCATCTGCCCAGTCTTATCAGAGTCTTCGCTGTGTGCTTAAATGGTATCTTAGGGTCTTGACTACTTCCCTGCCGACAGTGAAGACTCTGATAAGACTTGGAATCCTGCCCAGGGTGATCTGAGCCTTCGCTGGGCGCACATGCCACTTTGTTGTTCTGTAATGTCTTGGCTGAATTGAATTAGAGGGCCGTTTCAACGTATACCAAAACCACATGTGACTCTGTAAACGTTCACATATCATCTGCACATTGCTAAGGTTTGGCATAATAAGCATTGAGAAAAATTAAGAATTTCTAGGATTCTGTAAACGACCGCGAACAGACTTAATGTTCTGAAAAAGGTGTCCAAAAGCTGTAAGCATGCGAATAGCCAGTATGCAATGATTGGGTCGCATAAGTTTTAACAAGCCCGCAGTCATCCAATCTGGGCCCAGGTTCACAATTATTCTTAAAGTTAAGGACACCCTTAAAGTTAAGGTGGGAAATTTCACCATCAGAAAATCCTTATTTAAATCATATTGAAAATCTCAGTTTTAGCCTGATCCTTATGACAGTTGCCATGGAAGTGTAATACGAAAGAAAAATCAAATAATTTAGTTTTTCAGACCTTAACTCTAAGGTCGTACCTAAGTTTAAAGAATGATTGTGAATCTGGACCCTGATCTCGTTATGTGTCCCTGTCTTAATTTATCTACAACTTTTGACTTTTTTTTTTTCACATGTGCAGTTGTTGTTATAGCAGTTCTCGTAACGACGTTCACGCATTAAGCACATTATTTATACAGGCTGATTTTTCAGTTTCCGTTCTATAAATAAGGTTTGATGATCATATGCTTTCACATCACACAAAATAATGAATATCCTAGTGAAACTTCCCGCTTCGAAGACAACTTATTTCATTCCCATTGCACGTTCACGATTACTTTAATGTGGTAATTAATTTTGTTTTTATTGACAGTTTATTACTGAGTGTTTAATTAATTAGACCTCCTTGCCGTTCCAAGGCAGTGCTTCTATGATGGCTTTCTATCATTGCAATCGTTGGTCGGCTTTACATCAGTCTTTGACTTTTTGTGTATTATTTAGAGTAGCCCCGTGACCATCTGACCTCTTGGTGTTTCGCTTGTCTTCTGTTGTTGTTTTTTTTTGTTTTGTTTTTTCTGTGCCGTCTTTGTTTCCCGGTTGGTGTTTAGGGCAAGATGTGGTAAGCAAGTATTGCCATCTCAGCTACTTTAGCAGTGTTTATACTTATTCTTCTCTCGATTCAAAATACGTTAAAAATGACGTAAAAAGCAAGTGGGTATCCACCCCTGTAAATACATGTATATTTTTTTCAGATCTGTCTTCGTTTCCAGAATATACAGCGAAGAACAATCTTACAAGTTCCCACCTTGCTTTATTGAAGCTTCACTTTTCACTATATATGGGCGTGGTGGCCATGTTGGTCATGTGACCTGGACCATTTGAACAATTTTTATTCCATCAACCCCTGAAAGCTCTTGATGAAATTTGATAACAATTGATCCGGTGTTGTTGTTTGTTTGAGGAAATGTTTGAAATTGTCGAAATATGCGAGACCTGGATCAAAGGTCAAAGACTGATATTGACCTCTTGTACTCAGACAGCTTCGTGTACGCATTAAGATGACTGTATAGACCAATTTTAGTCCAAATTCTTCAACAATTTCCATGGAATTTTATGTTCTAGCATTTTCTCGTATAAAAGCACCAGATAACAAATTTAACATTGCTGCAAAACAGGTCAAGGTTAACCCAAAATCATCATTTGAACAATCTTGTTAGTATTTCTGTACCATGTGCTACTTACCAAGTTACGGGGCTATTGGTTTCTGTTTTAGTCTTTTTCAATTCTCGTAACGACGTTTCCCAAAATACGCTAAAATGACGTAAAAGCAAGTGGGTATCAACCCCTGTAAATACATGTATATTTTTTCAGATCTCTCTTCGTTTCCAGAATATACAGCGAAGAACAATCTTACAAGTTCCCACCTACCTATATTGAAGCTTCTTACAAATATGGATTACCACGTTTTGGTTTGGTTATTCGCCTTTTCATCCAGCGTTGGACTGGTATACGTCAATAATATAACTGTTATCAGCAAGTCCATGTGTTCTACGAAGTATGAAACTGTGGAGAATTCTTCTCTCTTCATAAACCAGTCTATGAACAATGGAACAAAAAATACCACGACATGCCTTAGCGAGTATGATGACCGCTTGACTATAATAATCCCAATTACAAACGCAATTGTTAGTTTATCTGTGGGCTTATTTTCTGATTATTTCATAGCCAAGTTGCCTCGTCTTTGGATTTTAATATTTGCATGCGTCTGCTTCCTTGTATGCCAGGTATTAGTACTATTGTTTGCAGATGAAATAACCTATTTGATGTTAGCAACAGTTTTGGCAGGAATTGCAATTGGAATACTTTGGTCAATTGCGCCAACGGTGTTGAAAGAGATGTTCTATGTGGGAAATTTAGGTAGAAACTGGGGCATTGCAATTCTGGTGGCAGCGCTTCTGGGATTTGGAATGCAGGAACTGTACGGTGCGCTGTACGATTCCAAGATCACTGTGCCTGGGTCTAAAGATTGTTACGGGATGGCATGCGTCAGAGGGGGCGTTAGTGTTTGTTTAGCGGCGGCAAGTTTATCCATAGTTTTCGGAATTCTTATGCAGTTCAGAAAGACGTGTTCTCGACGTTGTTCAAAACCGTTGTAAACTATTTGACTTTATCATATGACGTCGCATCGGAGAATGTAATAAAGCCATGCATTAAAAACGATAATCCACTTGTGGATTAAATATGCAAATTACGTCGTAACGTTATACGTTGACGTCCATAAAAAACGTCGCGTTTTCTAATGGCGAAATCGTGACGTTTTAGTGCAAATCTTGCTAATAAAATGCGATTTTAGCGTCATATGATAAATAGAATCTTGCATTCGTGCTCATGTATTATTGAATTTATTAAACTCGTTGGGGAAAACCGATAAGATGCTCGGCAAAGCCTCGCATCTTATCTTTTTCCCCCAACTCGTTTAATAAATTCAATAATACATGAGCACTCATATAAGATCCTCTATTTAAGAGTCTTTATATAATTAAAGGTCTGGGTACACATGTATACCTCGTTTTCAACCATTTTAAAAAAATAGCCATCAGAGGAGATGGCAAATCCCCCGACCGAAGACCCCCATGGGCCTTGGTAAAAAGGGTGCACTTCAAAACACATATTAGTAATATATTGTCGTTCTTTTATGCTTCTGATTGACATTAACTGTTAACAGATGCATGATTATCTAACACTCAGACTAAAACAGTATGCTTGACTGCTAAAAAGAGGTAATATCTCAAACAGCCACCATCTACACAAATGTATAGCATACGATACATTCAACTTTTAAAATGTGTGAATAACTTCTAAAGTATAAGCCCTACAAATCTAATTTTGAGCTCTCTAGTAAGTGAATTTGGACAATGAATCCAAATCTGGAAAAAAAAAAATTTTTTTTTTGGGGGGGGGGGGGGGGGGGTGCGGGAGGGGTCACGGGAATGTGGAGGGGTAAGAGAGAGTTAGGAACACTGATAAGATATCACAGCATGATCATCAATATTCTAAAAGGTACACGGTTATTCAAATTCTGGAGCTGGCCAGGGTTATACAGTTATGGAGCAGAGACTCAAACAGCAGCTCAAACTACCAAAGGGAAATAATTCACGGAGTCTAAAAGCAAGAGTTATCATTCATGTATGAGACAAATTGTCATGACCTGTTCTACATATCTGTGAAGTATCATGAAAATATTTCAAAAGGTATTCAAGCTATGGAGCGGACACCTAAAATCATCAAAGGGAAATAACTCCAAAAGTAAGACGGCAAGAGTTGTCATTCTTATTCGCGACACATCATCATGACCTGTTCTACATATCTGTGAAGTATCATGAAAATATTCCAAAAGGTATTCAAGTTATAGAGCGGACACGAAATCAGACCTAAAACCATCCAGGGGAAGTAACTCAAAAATTAAGAAAGCAGGAGTTGTCATTCTTGTTTGCGACACATCGTCATGACCTGTTCTACATATCTGTGAAGTATCATGAAAATATTCCAAAAGGTATTCAAGTTATAGAGCGGACACGAAATCATACCTAAAATGATCAAGGGGAAATAACTCAAAAAGTAAAAAAGCAAGAGTTGTCATTCTTTTTCGCGACACACCGTCATGACCTGTTCTACATATCTGTGAAGTATCATGAGAATATTCCAAAGGGTATTCTAGTTACAGAGCGGACACGAATCTGCCCAAAAATCACACCTAAAACTATCAAGGGGAAATAACTCAAAAAGTAATAAAGCAAGAGTTGTCTTTCTTGTTCGCGACACATCGTCATGACCTGTTCTACATTTCTGTGAAGTATCATGAAAATATTCCAAAGTGTATTCAAGTTACAGAGCGGACACGAATCTGCCAAAAAATCACCAAAGGGGAGATAATTCAAAAAGTACAATAGCAAGAGTTACCATTCTTGTACGCGACACATCGTCATGACCTGTTCTACATAACTGTGAAGTATCATGAAAATATTCCAAAGGGTATTCAAGATATAGAGCGGACAAGAAAGTGTTTACGGACGGACGGACAGACGGACGGACGGACGGACGGACGGACGCCAGGCTCATCGCTATATCCCCCGAACCTTTCGGTCGGGGGATAAAAAAGGGGACTGATTTTGTGACTTCTTGTTGTCGTCCCTGGGCGACAAAACCCCTCTAAAAAAGGATCTACTTAAAAGGAAGAGCAAATTCGTATCTTTAAGAGTTGACTCCCATGAAAATGCTCAGCAAAAATGAAAATGGCAGAGTTGCTCCCCCTGAAAGTTTATCCATAAACGTTCGAAAATGAGCCAGTAATTCTAATGTGAACAGTGCTTTGCGTGGCGAATTAGTCATAATATAAATGCCATAAATTTTTTGTGTAACAGAGAACAACAGGTATATGAAACAAATAAGTTATCCTAATTTTTTTTAATAATAAGACAGTTTAGTTCTGAGCTAAAGAAATGACATGAAAAACAATGTCTTACTTCTGAAGGTATTTTTCTCATTTCCATTGCAATAGTGAAACATCAGATTTTCCAAATTAGCACTAATCTTCAGCAGATAGATATGCACACAAACATTATTTGACTACTTTTACTACTTTCTTACAGAAGAATTGACTAGAAAGACTTTGTATAATTTTACATCATCAAAACGCCATACAAATGCAGACGACAAAATATACGTCTGCAAAATATAGAAAAAAACATGTCGTCCAAACGACATGGAGGGCAAACAGTGTCCATCCATATGAAGACCCGCTTTATCTGGATCTATGCTGTTTGGAAATTCAACTTTTTTTCATTTTTGGCTCTTTAAGGGTTTATAATACTTCAGTTATTTGAGCCGCGACACGAGAAAACCAACAATGTGGTTGTGCGCCCAGCGCAGACTCAGATCAGCCTGGGCATCCGCCCAGTCTGATCAGTCTTCGCTTTGCGCTTAAAAGGTAGCTGAGGGTCTAAGCTACCTCCATGCAGACAGCGAAGACTCTGATCAGACTGGGCGGATGCCCAGGCTGATCTGAGTCTGCGCTGGGCGCACAACCACTTTGTTGGTTTTCTCGTGTCGCGGCTCATTTGTTTGTTAAACTAGCAGACTTGCTTTCTCTGAAAGTCTACTCATTCTCCTTTTTGTCTCTGTTACAACAACATAAATATATATTGCATTACAGTACGCAATGGCTCCTAAACATAAACAAGAGGGTCATAAGGCTTTGAATTGCTCACCTAAGTATAAAGGATCAAAGATCAAATTAAGATAATCATTTGAACAAACCTGATAGTTTGAAACTGTCAAAATATGTGAGGCATTGGTAAAAGATCAAAATATGACCTTGACCTCTGTTTCTAGAAAATGTTTATGCACTCATTTAATTGGCTGTATATACCAGCTTTTGCACCAAAATTTTCTACAAATTCCATGAACTCTTTATATTTAAGCATTTTTCATATAAAAACACCAGAAAGCAGATTTGATCTGCCGTAAAAAAGGTCAAGGTCAATCGAAGGTCATCATTTGAACAATCTTGGGTGTACTCAAATCGCCGATGACACATACCAAGTTTCAAAGCTACCTGTCGATTGGACCTGGAGAAGAAGATTTTTAGAGGTGTTTAACATATATGGGCATAGTGGCCATATTGATCATATACATGTAACCATAGTTTTCGTTGCTGCGAACCCTGGAGGTTCATTTGGTAACTATGGGTCCAGTGGCTTTTAGGACTTGTTTGAAATTGTCGCAATATGAAAGAGCCTGGTCAAAGGTTAAAGAATGACCTTGACTTCTTGTACTGACAAACCTTCATGTACTCATTAAGATGGCTGTGTATACCAAATTTTATGCCAAAATCTTCCATAATTTCCATGAACTATTATGTCCTATCATTTTCCCATATAAAAGCATCAGAAAGCAAGTTTGACCTTACGTAAAAAAAGGTTAAGGTCAACCCAAGTCATCTTTTGAAACAGCTTGGTAGTACTCGTATTTTTCAATACAAAAGCACCAGAAAGCAAATCTGACCTTGCCGTAAATAAAAAAAGGTTAAAGTCAATCCAATGTCATCATCTGAACAATATCGGTAATACTTGAGTTCCCTATGCTACATAGCAAGTTTCAAGGCCATCGGTTCTGGAGAAGAAGAATTTTTCTAATATTTTTTACCAAATTCGGGTGTGGTGACCGTTTTGATCATGTGACCTGGACCGTTTGTACAAATTATTGTTCCCTCAACCCCTAGAGGCTCTTTATGAAATTTGGTAACAACTGACCCAGTGGTTTTTGAGAAGTTAGAAATTGTCGAAATATGCGAGACCTGGATTAAAGTCAAATACTGACCTTGACCTACTGTACTCACAAATCTTCGTGTACGCATTAAGATGACTATATTTACCAATTGTAGGCTAAAATCTTCAACACTGAACAATATTGGTAATACTTGAGTTCATGAAATTTTACGTTCTAGCATTTTCCCGTATAAAAGCACCAGAAAACAAATTTGACATTGCCGCAAAATAGGTCAAGGTCAACCCAAGGTCATTATTTGAACAATCTTGTTAGTATTTATGTACCAAGTGCTACATAGTAAGTTTCAAAGCCATTGGTCCGTTGCTTCTGGAAAAGAAGATTCTGTTTTGTTCTGATTCATTGCTCGTAACGACGTTCCCCAAGTGGCTCAGCGGTACGTAACCATAGTTGCACCCACCTGGCGCCGAGTGTCTGTCCATGAGAAGAAGATTCTTAAAGGTTTTCACCACATATGGGCGTATATGAACATTTTTTCTTTCCCCTAACCCATGGAGGCTCTTTATGAAATTTGGTTACAGCCGGCCCAGTGGTGTCAGAGGAGAAGCCATTTTAAAGTGTTGAAGGACGAGGGATGACGATGGACGACGGGGCCCGTGCCTAACCTATAAGCTCTCCCGGGGCCTTTGGCTCAGGAGAGCTAAAGTACATTCTAAGCGGGATGTACTGGAGAACATATGAACTCTATAAATCACACTTTGTGCTTCACCATATGTGGTAGGGCTCAGGTCAATAAGACGTGCCTGGAATCAGATTGGCTTAAAAGCAAATGTCAGTCGGGCAATATGGTATGGCGGAATACCGGTTTTTTGTTGAAATGTTAAACAAAGATAGCTGATAGTATGTGTCCCACCCCTTTAGTTTACCGTATTTCCCCCAGAATAGTTGGACAAACAATGTAGTCTTATCAGACGGTCTCAAGAAGCAGGTTGATCAGGATCTGCACTATTTCTGCATTTTCTACAGACTTCCCTCCATAGCACAGGTTCGTTTATATATTTATGATGAATCAGTTTTAAAACGTATTACTAATATACCGTAAAATTCTAAGAATTGGGACATCAAAAATTACTATAATTGTCCTGAATGGAACTGTTTGGTCTTACAATACAGTAATTCTTTCAAAAGATGCATATGGAATGACAAACAGAGTAGTCACTGATCAGACTGCTCCTTATGAAGCAGTCTGATCTGGGTCTGCACTGTTAGCTCATACCCATCTGTCCCAATACTTAGAATTTTCATGGTAATTCATAAATAATCAAACAAGTCGCCTGATACCTGCGCAATGTTTAAGATATACGTCACAACCACACTAATGAAAGTGTAAACAAACAAGTATTTGTTTTAAGTTTCATGAGAGATAAATATGGTGGGTCGCCCCGTGTTGATCCGGAATAGTTGTGTCGACCGGCTGCATCCTTCCTATTGTCAACCTACATTAGAGAAAGAGAGAGTTTAAAGGGACACACCAATTACGAGTTAAAACAATTTTCATTAATGCGCTGCTGTTGTGCTTACGTTTATAGCATTATGGTTTTTCAAGCCCTTAACGCGGGCATAAAAAGCAGACGATAAAATTTACGTCTGCAAAGTTTCAGAAACTGTCTCGTCTAAGCTATATCATTTTGAGAAACCAAAGACTAGAGGGCCAACTATGTACTCGTAGATCCAAATGAACCGCCTCATGATATGGATCTACCCTGTTTGCAAATTCAGCTCTTTTCATTGTTGGTGCTTCAAATATATCATCTAAACAAAACGATTTAAAACGTATTTTTTTATTAATATTATCATTATTATTATTATTAGTAGTAGTATTATTATTATCAATGGCGGATCCAGAGGGGGGTCGGGGGGATCAAACGAACCCGCTCCTCAGCCCAAATTATCTTATTTTCACGGGGAATTTCAGGAAAAATTGGTCAAACTGCATAAATCGAACCCCCTCAGCTAATTTGAACCCCCTGTCCAAACTTCCTGGATCCGCCCCTGTATTATTATTATTATTATTCAACAGTCCTTCATATTTGTAATATCAGCTTCACAAAATTGCCTGTATTGTTTTGTAAGAATGTGAGATTTCACTCACATATGTTACAGCATGTGCAAACTTATACAGTCTGGTCTGGTCACGCACAGAACCAAAATTTGCTTTATCAGATCTTGGTAAGTGCATATCCTTACCAGACTGCGATGAAGCTATAAAAACGCGATGAAGCTATAAAAACGCGATAAAACGCGATGAAGCTATAAAAACGCGATAAAAACGCGATGAAGCTATAAAAACGCGATAAAAACGTGATGAAGCTATAAAAACGCGATAAAAACGCGATGAAGCTATAAAAACGCGATAAAAACGCGATGAAGCTATAAAAACGCGATGAAGCTATAAAAACGCGATGAAGCTATAAAAACGCGATGAAGCTATAAAAACGCGATGAAGCTATAAAAACAACGCGATGAAGCTATAAAAACGCGATGAAGCTATAAAAACGCGATGAAGCTATAAAAACGCGATGAAGCTATGAAAACGCGATGAAAACGCGATGAAGCTATAAAAACGCGATAAAAACGCGATGAAGCTATAAAAACGCGATAAAAACGCCGCGCGGATGAAGCTATAAAAACGCGATGAAGCTATAAAAACGCGATGAAGCTATAAAAACGCGATGAAGCTATAAAAACGCGATGAAGCTATAAAAACGCGATGAAGCTATAAAAACGCGATGAAGCTATAAAACGCGATGAAGCTATAAAAACGCGATGAAGCTATAAAAACGCGATGAAGCTATAAAACGCGATGAAGCTATAAAAACGCGATGAAGCTATAAAAACGCGATGAAGCTATAAAAACGCGATGAAGCTATAAAAACGCGATGAAGCTATAAAAACGCGATGAAGCTATAAAAACGCATATATAATAAATATTCGACAAGACCAATCCCACCCTTGGTTAACTATGTATATACAAAAGCTGTTGAGAAACGAAAAAGAGTCTGTTCCCAAACGACCTGATCATCGTGGCTTTACAAATTTGTTTGGCCACAAAATTTGTTTAGCCACAATGACCAAGTAGTTTTGGAATTATATGAATATTTTTATCTAGTAACGATGACCTGGTCGTTTGGGAACTATGACTCTTTTTCGTTTCGTATCAGCTCTTTTTCGTTTCGTAACAGTCTTGAAAACATAGTTAGCCAGGTGTTAACCCTATCACAGTAACCTGGCCTTACCCTTAAAGCACTAGAAACTTCAAAGCAGACAAAAAAATCTACGTCTGAAAATTTTCAAAAATATTTCGTCCAAACTTTATTATATTCAGAATACAAAGACTAGAGAGCAAATAGCAAACAGTGTAAATCCAGATGAGGCGGCTCATTATTATGGGCCACCTCATCTGGATTTACGATGTTTGCACATTTGACTATTTTCGTATTTTAGTGGTTTAAATTTAAACAACAGCGGTGCCCTTTAAGGGATGCGTAAACATGAAGATAAAAGTTTTAAGATAATACGCAGAATCTTTTCGTTGGTAGATGGAAACAAAAAATATGTGAATATGCGTCAAATACCAAAAGGAATATGTATTATTTTTCCAGTTAACAAATTGTATATTGGAAAATAATTTTTCATTTATACAGTACCAAAAAGAAATCAGCTAAAACTAAAGACGTTGAAATATGCTGAAAGATAATGAGATTCTAAAATAGTTTTATAATATTACGGAATCAAACAGTAAAGAAAATCAGACAAGCAATACTTCATTACATGAGACAGACCACGTGATCAGTACGACATGGAACCATTAGTAATTGGTCGCTGTTTGTTATTCGTTATATTGAGTTTGTCGACTCTTGGGATCGCAGGAGGTAAGAACAAATTTCCATTATCCTCTTCTATTTTTTTTTCTTGAAAAAAAAACAAAAAAAAAAAACGAACGCTAACTTGCATCGACGCCTAAAACAGTGCACCTAAATGCAGTGCCTTTGTTCAAGAGCATGCCAATGATGTGAACGGATTTGACAAACTGTCATTTTGTTGCTGATCTAACAGTTTAAACATGATTATTTTTCTTCCAATTACATAAGCAGAGCAGCTAACATAAGTACATAAACGGTTTCATGTACCCTATATCTAAATGAAAATTACGAAACATAAAATAACGACGAGACAGCTTTCCACCAGTATACAGTGCTTTGAAAATTATGTGTCGCTTCGCAAAAGTATAGCACAGATGAACTATTAATATTTCTTCACATACAAATTGCAAGGTCCCAGGTAGGCTTATAATTACTAAATAGGGTCACCCATACGCCCAGTCAGTGTATGTTATATTTTCTACGTAACTTTGCACCGACTAGGATTGTCGGGGAATCAACCAAACTATATCTCCCCCCTGAACTTGTTGTTGGTTCGTTGTTTCTTTTAGGTTTAACATCCCTTTGAGACAGTATTTCAGTCTATACCAGGCCGAGAAGACAGAGAAAGAAAAGAGATGATAGGCGAGAGAAAAAAATATCCAAACAACACAAACCCGCATCTACTGCAAGTACAATCCAAAGTATGCATCTAATCCAAATTAGTAGGACGCCGGGCACTGAAAGTTACCTAGCACCATCGCTCGACCCGACCACCCTCAACTTGCATTATGGAAACAAGGATTAGAGTTATGGTAGTAGATTCCTGATTTCCTCACCCATAGGTACCAGGGTATGACAACCGACCGGCAGAAAAGTTTCCTGTACGAGTTTCGAGCTTCCCTCCGGCAAACAGCCCTAATTAATTTTGGGGTACTTTGCTCAGTGTCAGACACTGCAGTAAAAAAAAAATTATTATCAAAATTTAGACACCCCCCCCCCCTCTCTCTCTCTCTCTCCACACACACACATGTAGATCGGTGTAATAGGCAATGCTCGACAGAAACTAACTACTAACCACGACTGGAGTCCGAATACGACCAAACCGATATCGGAAAAGACAGTCATACCCTCAGAAAGACCCTTTTTAGAAGACTTGGTCGTAGAGCCCATTGTATGGCCCATTTCTGGAGTCGTAGCGGGCTACGTGGCGTTCATGGTGTTCTTTATCTGAACTGAATCACCAAATTCCAAGTTATGGCCTGCTTCCTGTCTGCAAATGAGCCGCGACACGACAAAACCAAACAATGTGGTTGTGCGGACAGCGCAGACTCAGATCAGACTGGGTAGCAGCACAAATTGACCAGACTCTTCGTTAAGTGCCCAAAGGGTAGCTAAGGCTCTAAGCTACCTCCATGCGGACAGCGAAGACTCTGTTCAGACTGGGCGGATGCCCAGGCTGATCTGAGTCTGTGCTGGGCGCATAACCACATTGTTGGTTTTGTCACGTCGCGGCTCAAATGTTCTTCCAGGATATATGCCTGAAAAAATCCACTATTCTACTACTGGTATGATAATTCAGTAGCTGAGTGAATGAATCTAACCCATTTACGCCCAGTGGAATGTTCTATCCTGATCAAGTAGATGCGTCCGTTTGTCAATTAAGGGGTGGCTGGTTTAGTTTATTTTTATCATTTTTATTTTATTTAAAGGAGGAATACCCACTTGTCCAATGCAAATAGTGTAGACCCTGATCAGACGCCGCCTTTAGCGACGTCTAATCTGGGTCTGCACTGTTGGAATATGTCCTGTGTATGGGACGCTATGCATTTATGGGTTAGATAGTGTTTGACCCATTCATGCATACATGTAGCGTCTCATACCTTGTATCTTTACAAACAACGACGAGCCAGATCAGAAGCCGTCTAATCTGAGGTTGTATTAACATTCTTTGCTTGAACAAAAGTGCTTCATGAAAGCACCCCTTCAGAGGTAAACAGATGTTAAAGAGCTTGAGATGAAATGGTCCACTTTGGGAAGTTGGGAATGGATTGGTCAATTGTTTGATATATTTATAAGGCGTTTACTAATGGTATTTTCTTTGTCAATTTCTTTTTACTCATGTTTTCATGTTTTTAACAGGCTACAAATGTTTTCAATGTTCCTACGGTCTCTGGTCAGAAGGAGATAGGCGGCAATGCATTGAGAATCCTCGACTACTGGGTAGCAGCCATCATCTCAACTGCAATAGTTCCAGTTACTGTGTTCTGCAAGAAGTCTTTGATATTCGTAAGGAATTAAAGTAGCACAGTTCACACTTTAAGCACCACCCTGTAGTACTTGACGCCATAAAATGTAAATAGTTGAATTTTCACAGTGTAGATCTAGATGGTGCTGCTCAAGGTGAGCCGCCTCATCTGGATTTACACTACATGCACTCTATATGAATTCTCTTTGTGATTTAGCTCGGGCGAAACATTTTTGTTTTGTTTTGAAATTTTGCAGACGTAAGTTTGTCGTCTGCATATTTAGCACTTTAAGGGTTGGGTGCAGCTATAAATATGGCCAAAACCAGTTAAACCTTAAAAGATTGGATATCCGAACTATTCGGGAAGTGAATAATGCAAATTGGTTCAGAGTTGTCAAATCTATTGGTATGTTTTATTTTTTTTCGAACAAAATTGTGGAGGCATGCAAATAGTATGCTGTTGTGGTGCGATCACCAAAGAGTAAAGAGTGTCACACCGGTCATGTGACAGTTAAATAAATAGACAAAATTTACCTTTGCAAAATTAAAAAAAAAATGTGTCGTCAAAGCTATCTCATTGAGAAGCCGAAGACTAGAGAACAAATGAGCCGCGACACGACAAAACCAACAATGTGGTTGTGCGCCCAGCGCAGACTCAGATCAGCCTGGGCATCCGCCCAGCCTTATCAGAGTCTTCGCTGTCCGCATGGAGGTAGCTTAGACTCTTAGCTACGCTTTGAGCGCTTAGAGAAGAGTCTGATCGTACTGGTCTGATGCCCAGGCTGATCTGAGTCTGCGCTGAACGCACACCCACATTGTTGGCTTTCTCGCGTCGCGGCTCAAATAGGATAGATCCAGAAGGGACGCCTCATCTTGATCTACGCTGTTTGCAAAACTCAACTACTTTTACTTACTGGCGCTTTAAATGTTATCCTTGTATCCTGGTGGTGAAAGACCGGAACAGGTTCATATGAGCCGCCACACGACAAAACCAACATAGTGGCATATGTGCCCAGCGAAGACTCAGATCAGAATGGGCATCCGCCCAGTCTGATCAGACACTTCGCTGAACGCTTAAAGAACAGCTAAGAGTCTAAGCCACTTTCATGCAGACAGCGATGCTCAGGCTGATCTGAGTTTTCGCTGGGCCCCTATGTTGGATTTGTCGTGACGTGGCTCATATGAGCCACGACGCGAGAAAACCAACAAAGTGGTTGTGCGCCCAGGGCAGACTCAGATCAGCCTGGGCATCCGCCCAGTCTGATCAGAGTCTTCGCTGTCCGCATGAAGGTAGCTTAGACCCTTAGCTACCCTTTGAGCGCAAGGCGGAGAGTCTGATCAGAATGGGCGGATGCCCAGGCTGATCTGAGTCTGCGCTGGGCGCACAACCACATTGTTGGTTTTCTCGTGTCGCGGCTCATATGTTCTTTTGGTTAATGCTGCAACTTGAATAAATCCAAAGTGCATGTCATCCAGTCATAATTAATGCATTAACGGTCCACCTGTTCTTCCAATGTAAGGGTACATTGCATGTTTGGGAGATTCAGAGTTCCGTGTATTTTCTGTGTGATATCGTATGTTTGAAAGATGGTAGAGAAAAAATGGTGTTTCCAAATGCTGCCAGTCAGGTAATTCATACTGTTCGAACAGTGAGCTATATGGATTTCATTGAATGGTTATGAAGCATGCATGGTGCAGCAGTGGAAACCAGTGTGGTTCTCAGACATACACCTAGATAAATAAGTTTTACTCTCACTATCTTCTATGAACAGTATTATATATGAAACAATCAGGGTTTGCAAGCGGATAGATTTCGATGAAAGCGGTGCAACAATGAATACATTCAGGGTCATAAATGTTAGGGCAGAAAACTAAAAGCTGGTAGTGAAGCTCAGCATCGGCCTGCCATCGAAGGGACAGTCCGATCTGGGTTTGCCTGTTTGCCATTCTGACACAACATTTTGACATATGATTACACAATAGTTTTTTTCCGAAAAGGTAAATTTCCAAAGCATACATTAGTATTCCGTTTTTCATTCAAATATTTGAGAAAGTTTCGCTGAATTTTTCTGACTTGTTCATGCCATTTATTTTGACATATCTTACAGAACGGTATGCCGTGACATCATACTTTCGGTCATGCTCTGGTACAAGTTGGGGTAATGAATGTGCCATTTCTGGAGGCCAGGTTACATGTAAAGTTTCCTGTAAAGGTAGGTATGTTAGATGCTGCTGCGGTGGTCGGGTCGAGTGATGGTGCTGGGTAACTTTCAGTGGAGGGGCGTCCAACTAATTTGGAGAAGAGTAGGGCAAGGGTCCACTTTGCTTGTAGTAGGTGCGGGTGGGGATTGTTTGGTTATTTTTACTTGCCTATCAACGTAGTTCTGAGAAAACCGCTCGATCGACTAAAATACAGTCTCAAAGAGTGAAACTGAGTGGAGCAAAGAGCATTTTCCGACCTGTCTTTTTTTCCGATAAAATACTGACGAGATGTTCCAGAGGATCTGTCCAGACAAAATGTAAACGTAAATAAATAAATGAAAGTAAATAAATAAATAGATAAGAAATAAGAAATAAAATAAAAAAACTAAATAAAGAAGAAGACATATTTTATTCGTCAAAGGTCATTTTTTCACGGTGACGTTTCTTACATAAGGCTTCGATTAACGAAGCGTATCGTTACGCTAAAAATTTATCTTGGCAAAAACAGCTCCCTGGTGCGTTTAAAGGGCTTCCGTATAGCAAAGTTCTCTAGAATTGGTCATAAAGGTTTTACTAGAAACTGTAGATATGTCGGGAAAAGCTCTTACTTGTTTTGGTGCTATTCCATCTTATAATGCTGTGAATAAGGTATCCAGGGGCGTAACTAGGGGCAATTTCATGATACGGACAACCCTGTTTTATGCTCTACTTCTTGAAAGGAAGGCTAGTATTTCAGCCACTTTGGTAATTGGTATTGAAATCATGTCTAATTTATAAAATTTCAGCATGCAAATATGCAGGTGCGTTTTGAAATTTTGTCAATTTTGACAAAATTTCAATACGCACTTGCGTATTTGCCGTATACGTAGCTACGCCCTTGGTATCCATTTGAAAAAGAACTTTGTCGCTACATGAAGCTCAAAGGTCGAAGTCACACTGCTCGCTTAAACTTTGTGCATTGGCTATAGTGAAAACATGTTGGTGTCCAGCCAATTACTTTACATAAATGATCATCATGACAAGACAGTGTGTCACGTGCAAGGACAATGTCGCTAGTTTGAAGGCAAGGGCACCTTGCGCACACGAACTTTGCGCATAGGCTATAGTGAAACATGTTATTGCCCCGGTCCATAACTTTGCCATGCATGACACAGGGGTCGATGAATAATAATCATGACAAAACGATGTGTCGCATGCAAGAACGATGTTGCTAGCCTAAAGGTCAAGGTAACAGTCCGCACTTAAACTTCGTTTATATATGTCCTACCAGGTGGGATTTCAAAATCATATGGCGTGCTACAGGCATGGACTATGTCGCTAGCATGATGGCCAGGTTACACTGCGCACGTAAACTTTGTGTATAGGGTATAGTGAAAACATTTTTATGTCGGGTCCATAACTTTGTTCTCCATAGCGTGATTTCAAAATTATTACAGCCCCATTTAACTCTGGATTTTAGAAGAGAGCTCCTTTAAATGTAATATTCTTGTTCCTTATCACATGATTCTTGTGATAAAGAACTAAAATATCAGGGGTCGTATTCATAAAACGCCTTAAGTGGTTGCTATGCTGTTGCTAAGGCTAAATTTCTTTGAAGGAGATTCTCTACAACTATGAAATTTGCTCTGGAGGAACAGTCTTTGTAAAACTGTTCCTCCAGAGCAAATTTCATAGTTGTAGGGAACCTCCTTTATAGATATTTAGCCTTAGCAACCGCATAGCAACGACTTAAGTGGCTTTATGAATACGGCCCCAGATGTATAGGAGCTCTCCAAGACATATGATGACGCCAATCATTTAACATTAATTGTGTATCATATGTATTTCCAGGTTACTTCTGTAATGAGCAGGAAATTGGAACTCGGGCAAGCGAATATTTGGCTCAGTATCCTGACCATGGGCACAGTTGGAATAATACGTCACCACCTTTAGTGTCATACGTCAGTTTGTTTATGTGTTTAATTTTAACGCTTATATGCTTGTGATAACAGAAGATCTACGATGTACATGTTTTGCATATGCCTCCAAATTCAGACTGATTCTGTACTATCTATTGACAGTGTTGGCACGATGACAAACCACCTCAACGCAACGATATACTGAAACAAAACTATTAATACAGATCATATTCTATCTCATCTTCGCAAGTCAAGGGTACTAATTCCAATTTGTTCCTTATGTACCCTTGGCCGACGGCCTATTCATGAATCGAATATTCCCACTGCGCCATTTCACTGGATGCGAGCAACTTCCATCGCGCCCAATCAAATTATCCGTAACAAAACATTTGTCACATAACAGGCAACCTTGTCGTTAAAAAAGTATCATTATTAAAGAGTGGACAGGGATGGATTTTGCCAGCTCAACTAGGGCAGCTGAAAACAGGACAAGGTGGAAGGGGATTGTTTCGAAGTCATCTGTGGTGCCCCAACGACCTAGTAAGGATATGGGATAGAATAGAATAGAATAGAAATGAGATGGACCAGCGCATTTTTTTTCGAGATCGCGCTCCAATGATGTTTAGCAGAGTAACAGCCCTTTACTTAGATTTTTAGGGTGTTCGTTTCAGGATAACAACTGCTACAGTTTTCATCCAATTAAGCTGAAACTTTGTAAATAGTGAAACTATGATGTGAAATATCGCATGTTATTTGGAGGTTAGGCTCCGGTGATTTTTAGCAGAGTTACAACCCTTTGAAAAAACTCGGCTACAGCAGTTTGTATGGCAATTCTTATGCATTTCATAACTAGGTTATTTTTGGAATATCATAATGAAACTTTATAGCAATGCATATGAGGTTAAGGCAACGTGTCTCATATATACAAGAATGGCCACTCCCATTACTAGATTTTTTAGTTACGTCCCTTTGATTATTTTGTTAGACGGGTTTTGTTTCACACTTTAAGTGATGATATAAACAAACACGAATTTATTCCATTTCAGAATCAAAAGCAAATATTTAATTGTTGGGAAGTGCCTATTTTGAGAGTTTCTGCAGATAGTGCACAATCGGAGTTGCATGCTGTGTGTGCACAGAAGTGAATATCTTTTAAGTCTTTTTGACTAAAATTATGTAAGTTATGTAAGTGTAATGTTAATTTGTGTGTAAACATTGTTTGGTTTTGCTCACAATGTTCATAACAAACACAAAAGTAAGACGTGGGTTTACAAATGTCAGGGTTGCAAAATTTAAAGGCTTACGGTAGAGCCGCAAGATGTCAAAAATATTTATCCTTCTATCAAACGATTGACAAATCATTATATTTGCATGTACTACAACAAGAGCCGTTTAAGTCTTGTAGAATGTGTAGAATATTTTTTTCAAAGTAAGGCAAGACAAATAGATTTTAAATGTTACTGTAAAATATGCCATCCCTCTTGTGTTTAATGCGCTGTAAAAAGAAACCGAAATTTTTTAAACTTCCACAGGAAGCTAGTGAATGACAACTAATTACATGCATCTGCATGCGCAGATATACTAGAAGTATCTTAGGCGCAGAACTTTTCAATCGTCCCTCGTATAGGTCATAGCATTCAGAAAACTATTCAATGCACTTGTGAATGCACTTGTGAATATAACGCGACGTCTGATTTGACAACGTCGAGAATTTGCGACTGTATAATCTTGGATATATGGTTAGAGATCCGACTTCATGAGTAACGTCGATTCTGATCGGGCACGGGTTTTATGTTGCTGCCCATGCTGACGAAGCTTACTTTGGTATATTATACTGTGTTTTTGAGGAAAAAATGAAAAATGCATTAGAATGGGGAAAACCATATTCAAATTTTTAATATGAGGAGGTGTATCGTCGGGTTTATGGTCGGAAATTTCGTTTTACGGCGACGAGTCAGCAGAGCCGATAATAAAATTTCCGATCATAAAACCGACGATTAAACATTTGAATACAGTTATCCCTTTAATGCTGGGACAAATTCAAACAATGTAATACAGTTTCAATAAGCAAGTAATGTGTATGTGTGTACAGAAATTTCATGTTGAAAGTACTGATAAGTCAGGTCTGTCCTCTTCCGGTTGGAATGTGGCTCAGGATAAAACATAGGCATTGTCACGATTTGCATTTACTTTCAAAGAGCAAACGTTAGTGAGGAGACTGACTCTACTTGGTTTTATTAGACTCCGCCAGAGAGAGCGGCTACCTTTCCAGCGATAGCTACTCCTTTTTCGACTTGTTCCACAACAGCCCCGGTTACCTCCGTTCCTTTCTTGGCCAAATCTAGAACGTTGTTCCAACGCTCCGTATCCACGGCCCATTCTCCGGTGCTTTTATCTTTATATCCATTGAACGCTATTCTGACCCCTGCATGGAAAGGAGGGAGAAGCGTCTTATCTTGCCAGCTGAACTGAACCGAGGCCCACTGTGTTTGAGCATCTGATCCGGTTCTTGTTGGACTCTCGTCGGCACCATACCATAGCATCTGAGTACCGCACGGAATGAACATGTTGACGGTGTCGTCTGTTTTATCAATCACAACTTTCCACTTATGGTTGTACCTATCCGTGAACGTGAACTCGAAGGGAAGTTTGGAATCGGTTTTTCCGTAGCGAAGCGTGTCGTAAGTGCGTGATCCTTCGATATATAGCAGCTCGCCCCCCTTTTTACGATAGACACTATTCAAACCCTCGTATGTCACCAGCGCCGCTTGACTAATTTCCTTGTCGTCACAATAGATCTTCATTTTAGTAAGCTTGTCCAGCACTTTGTTGAGAACTATGACGTGCCTCTCGATGGTATTATCTATAAAGATATAAACAAAAGACTGAGTTCTTGTCCAGGATTCATTTACCTTATTTTTACGATCTTTTGTGACTCACGCCATGGTCAGTTGGTTGTGCTTCGAAAACAATATTCGATCAAATTGCAGAAGCGTCGGCCTTCTAAGGTCGAAAGTGGCCATGCGCGAAAAACTATATTTAAGGCAGCGTTGCATGTCTGCGTTGGCGATCCGGCACTGCCCATGCAATTTGCATATTTGATGATTTTCGCAATGTATAACTAAATTTCTATATCATAATTGAAGTGCAAGAGAGACCCTGTATTTTATTATTATTATTATTATTATTATTATTATTATTAAGGTTGCGCAAAAAATCACGGTAGCTGACAATGGCCTGAAAGGAGGATTTTTATAGACACGCATAGTGCGTGTAGGAATCAGCAAGGTAATGACGATGAGGCCGAAAAATAGTGCGCCACCATTTTCATTATTTTTGTAGCATTGTATTTGAATTTATGCAATAATGGCGATCATACATTTTTTCCAGTGCATTAACGTTTGCAAGGTCCCGAGGGAGATGATGTTGAAAACCGAGGCTGGTGTTGTGCCGTGTGGAGGCCGTAAAAAGTCTCCCCGTACATCATCCATAGTGCAGATTATATTTTATTTTCGTCCTTTGAGATCAGAGGATATATTCTGAGAAATCTAAAATTTGAGATCGATTTAGACTATTATTCTAGATCATCGTCTTTTATTTTATTTGGATCCTTTTTGATACTAATCAGTCTTTGGATCGACTGCCCAATTAATATTAAGAAATTACAGTATTCTTTCTCTGGTTTCGTCACCAGATATTGTCAGGGTCACTGACGAGACTTTATTAGCCGAAACTACGTAGTCTGGCCCATGTTCCTTCTTCTGAATGTATTCTCTGCTCTTGAAGGAACTATTTCAGATTTTAATTTCAACATCTCCCCCGGGACCTTGCAAACGATAATGCATGAAAAACCATGTTTGATCCCTATATTATTATGACTTTTTTCACACACCTTTATGCCGGGCCGCGTAGCGCAATCGGTAGGGCACCTGACTCATAAGTCAGAGGTCCTGGGTTCGAAACCCGGTCTGGCCACATACTTTCGTTTCTCCTTCCGCTGATTCAAGAAGGGCAGTTGTCAGTTACTGGCGAGAGTATGTGCACTTAGTACTGGTTAACCGCTTAGGAGGTCTAAGCCTGCCCAGGAATAGTGTGGTTAGGTTAACTGACCGTCCCGACATGACCATAGTTGTTTACCGTGGACGTTAAGCATCAAATCGATCACACACCTTTATACGTTTGTATGTATTGATTGCTTTAACCATGTTCAAGATGCTGTTCAGCAGTTCTTACTTGTTTGTTCACTCGAGAATCCATGTGGCAGACACGGTTCGCATGTAAAAATACATGTTGCCCCCGTTCAATTTGAAATAATTATAATCGTGTGTTAGAAGAACAATCAATCATTGGTCTCCGATGCGGACAAGGAAATCTCAACCCTCGGGCACTAGGGGTGTGTCGGACCTTTCCCAGTCCGCATCGGAGACCAATGATAGATGATATTTGTCAGTACGGGTGAAAATCGCAAAGAAAAAAAAACGGACAAAGGCAGCATGATTCTGCGCAACAGCAACTCACTCATACATGTACGACAATACAATATACATCTTCAAACACGAAAAGCAAAGAAACACACACTGCTGCACTCGCACTTCTGTATCAATATACAAATATTTCAATGAATAAGAAATAATTTGGGGAAAATGCAGACTTCCTTTGTGTATTTCGCCCCTTAACGGGTTATTCTTTCATGTAAGCCATCACGAAATTTCAGCTCAAAGTTACAATGTAGGATCCATACCAGGAAACACACCTACTACTGCCCTGGGGCAACAGAGCCATTACTATGAACTTATCCACTGACTGGGTTGCAGCAACAGATCCTTTAGAAAACTCAGAACTTACCCTCTGACTGGGATGCAGCAGCGGCATTATAAGAAAACACAGAACTAACTCTCTGACTGCTCTGCGGAAACAGCGCCAATAAAAAAGACAGAACTTACCGACTGACTGAGCTGCGGCAAGTGCACCTTTAGAAAACACAGAACTTACCCACTGACTGCTGCGCTGATAGCGCCATTAGACACACTGGACCTATTTACTAGATGCGCTGCGACATTAGCGCTGTCAGTAAACACAGAAACTACTAGAAGCTGCGGCAAGTGCACCTTTAGAAAACACAGAACTTACCCCCTGACTGCTGCGCTGATAGCGCCATTAGACACACTGGACCTATTTACTAGATGCGCTGCGACATTAGCGCTGTCAGTAAACACAGAAACTACTAGAAGCGCAGCGGCATTAGCGCTCCTTCAGGAGACCTCACCCTCTAGTAGCGCAGCGGCATTAGCGCCACTTAAGAAGACTTATTTGCCCCTGTAGAAGCGCAGCGGCATAAGCGCCACTTCAGTAGACTTCACCCTGTAGAAGCGCAGCGGCATTAGCGCCATTTAAGAAGACTTCACCCTGTAGAAGCGCAGCGGCATTAGCGCCACTTCAGGAGACTTCACCCTGTAGAAACGCAGCGGCATTAGCGCCATTTAAGAAGACTTCACCCTGTAGAAGCGCAGCGGCATTAGCGCCACTTCAGGAGACTTCACCCTGTAGAAGTGACGCGGCATTAGCGCCACTTAAGAAAACTTCACCCTGTAGAAGCACAGCGGCATTAGCGCCACCTCATGAGACTTCACCCTCTAGTAGTGCAGCGGCATTAGCGCCACTTAAGAAAACTTCCCTCTGTAGAAGCGCAGCTGCATTAGCGCCACCTCAGGAGACTCCACCCTCTAGTAGCGCAGCGGCATTAGCGCCACTTAAGAAAACTTCCCCCTGTAGAAGCGCAGCGGCATTAGCGCTCCTTCAGGAGACTTCATCCTCTAGTAGCGCAGCGGCATTAGCGCCACTTAAGAAGACTTGCCCCTGTAGAAGCGCAGCGGCATTAGCGCTCCTTCAGGAGACATCACCCTCTAGTAACGCAGCAGCATTAGCGCCACTAAAGAAGACTTGCCCCTGTAGAAGCGCAGCGGCATTAGCGCTCCTTCAGGAGGCTTCACCCTCTAGTAGCGCAGCGGCATTAGCGCCACTTAAGAAAACTTCCCCCTGTAGAAGCGCAGCGGCATTAGCGCCACTTCAGGAGATTTCACCCTCTAGTAGCGCAGCGGCATTAGCGCCACTTAAGAAAACTTCCCCATGTAGAAGCGCAGCGGCATTAGCGCTCCTTCAGGAGACCTTACCCTCTAGTAGCGCAGCGGCATTAGTGCCACTTAAGAAGACTTGCATCTGTAGAAGCGCAGCGGCATTAGCGCTCCTTCAGGAGACTTCACCCTCTAGTAGCGCAACGGCATTAGCGCCACTTCAGGAGACTTCACCCTCTAGTAGCGCAGCGGCATAAGCGCCACTTATGAAGACTTGCCCCTGTAGAAGCGCAGCGGCATTAGCGCCACTTCAGTAGACTTCACCCTCTAGTAGTGCAGCGGCATTAGCGCCACTTCAGGAGACTTCACCCTCTAGTTGCGCAGCGGCATTAGCGCCACTTAAGAAGACTTGCCCCTGTAGAAGCGCAGCGGCATTAGTGCTCCTTCAGGAGACCTCACCCTCTAGTAGCGCAGCGGCATTAGCGCCACTTAAGAAGACTTGCCCCTGTAGAAGCGCAGCTGCATTAGCGCTCCTTCAGGAGACTTCACCCTCTAGTAGCGCAGCGGCATTAGCGCCACTTAAGAAGACTTGCCCCTGTAGAAGCGCAGCGGCATTAGCTCTCCTTCAGGAGGCTTCACCCTCTAGTAGTGCAGCGGCATTAGCGCCACTTAAGAAAACTTCCCCCTGTAGAAGCGCAGCTGCATTAGCGCCACCTCAGGAGACTTCACCCTCTAGTAGCGCAGCGGCATTAGCGCCACTTAAGAAAACTTCCCCCTGTAGAAGCGCAGCGGCATTAGCGCTCCTTCAGGAGACTTGATCCTCTAGTAGCGCAGCGGCATTAGCGCCACTTAAGAAGACTTGCCCCTGTAGAAGCCCAGCGGCATTAGCGCTCCTTCAGGAGACTTCACCCTCTGGTAGCGCAGCGGCATTAGCGCCACTTAAGAAGACTTGCCCCTGTAGAAGCGCAGCGGCATTAGCGCCACTTCAGGAGACTTCACCCTCTAGTAGCGCAGCGGCAATAGCATCACTTAAGAAAGCTTCTCCCTTTAGTAGATGGTAACTATAAGGTAACTTTGTGCTTAAAGCTCAACCTGGGCACTGTTTGTGACCCTTTCCAGTTCCCAGGATCGACCTGACTCTATCTGGTGCACTGACCCTGTAGGGAGCTTTGTCCCAGCGGCCTTCGGCCGTGATGCTTGTCTAGTGTCCGGTGTCATCAGTAAAGAGCTGATTCGATCATGCTTGATAGTAAACAGTGTTACAATTGAAAGAATCCGAGTAGGGGCCACCGCCAAGATGGCTTAGTAATGAACAGATCCGCCAAGATAGCCTTGACCCAGGGGCCTTCGGCCCTGCGATTGCATAAGAATTTTGTTGCAAATGGTTGTCTTGTGTCAGGTAGCTTTGGATTCATTGCTTCCAGGAATTAAGTTGCAGTAACACTGAATAAGCATGGTTGTGACATTCTCAGGCCATTTATTAAGGTGACAATATGCCTGGTTCAGCTCAACCTGGGCATTGCTTGTGACCCTTTCCAGTTCCCAGGATCAACTTGGTTTCACCTGGTTGCACTGACCCTGTAGGGAGTTGGTCTAATAATGTCAGATCAAAAAAGTCTTAAGTATAAACATAAAGATAACATAAATTTTGAATTTTGGCATGTCAACTGAGTTATGACTGAAAACACAGGGATGAATAATATGTTGAGCTACTGAAAGGTGATGACTTTTAAAGTAGCACAGTTCCACTGCTTTATTAAAGGGGATGTCTTCTGTACTAGCGCTATTGCTGCTGTGCTACTAAAAGGGGCTGTCTTCTGTAGTAGGGCTAATGCCGCAGCGCTACTAGCGCTATTGCCGCTGCGCTACTAAAAGGGGCTGTCTTTTTTAGTAGCGCTAATGCCGCAGCGCTGCTGTGCTACTAAAAGGGGCTGTCTTCTGTAGTAGGGCTAATGCCGCAGCGCTACTAGCGCTATTGCCGCTGCGCTACTAAAAGGGGCTGTCTTTTTTAGTAGCGCTAATGCCGCAGCGCTACTATAAGGGAATGTCTTCCAAAGTGGCGCTATTGCCGCTGCGCTACTATAAGGGGATGTCTTCTGTACTAGCGCTATTGCCGCTGCGCTACTAAAAGGGACTGTCTTCTGTAGTAGCGCTAATGCCGCTGCGCTACTTAAGGGAATGTCTTCCAAAGTGGCGCTATTGCCGCTGCGCTACTATAAGGGGGTGTTTTCTGAAGTAGCGCTATTGCCGCTGCGCTACTAAAAGGGGCTGTCTTCTGTAGTAGCGCTAATGGCGCAGCGCTACTAGCGCTATTGCCGCTGCGCTACTAAAAGGGGCTGTCTTTTGTAGTAGCGCTAATGCCGCAGCGCTACTATAAGGGAATGTCTTCCAAAGTGGCGCTATTGCCGCTGCGCTACTATAAGGGGATGTCTTCTGTACTAGCGCTATTGCCGCTGCGCTACTAAAAGGGACTGTCTTCTGTTGTAGCGCTAATGCCGCTGCGCTACTATAAGGGAATGTCTTCCAAAGTGGCGCTATTGCCGTTTTGCTACTATAAGGGGGTGTTTTCTGAAGTAGCGCTATTGCCGCTGCGCTACTAAAAAGGGCTGTCTTCTGTAGTAGCGCTATAGCCGCTGCGCTACTTTAAGGGAATGCTTTCTGAAGTAGCACTATTTCCGCCACGCTACTATAAGGGGATGTCTTCTGAAGTAGCACTATTGCCGCTGCGCTAAGGGGCACTATTTTTAATTATGTAGTAGATCTATCTGTACATTGCCCAACCACCAACCCTCTTTTCGTGATGGTCTTACATGAAAGATGGACCCCTTAACGCGACCAGAACAATTAAATTATTGTATATCATAAAACATTCTCAACTGCAAACCTTGCCATGCACAATTTGTTAAAAAGTGCAAAGTACTTTGAATGCATAATCTTATACTTTTACAGACTTTGGGTGAAATTTAGATTTTGTATTTCATATTTTCAGTTTGCAAATTACCCATCTTCGCATTTTGCTTTGCACACATCTTGCATTTTAAAACGCAGACACAGAAGTATATAAAACTCAACATGAAACTCTATGTATTTATATTTGAGCCGCATCACGAGAAACCCTTTTTTGCCATATGCGAACAGCACAGACGCAGATCAAATTGCACATCCATGCAGATTGATCAGTCTCTTTGTTAATCGTTGAGTAGCTAGTATAATACCTCTGCTTTCTAAATCCCAAAGGAGCCCTGAAAGTTGCAAGGAAAGCTGCCTATAAATAAAAGTCTAAACCAATCTAAAAATTCAGATTACTCAGAATATATCCTCCGATCTCAAAGGTCGAAAATAAAACCTGCTTTATGGATGATGTACGGGGACGTTTTAATACAATCGGTTTAAGTTAGTCTATTTAGGCATCACAGTTTTTCAAAATTGCTGTTAAAACTCCTTTATAATGCATATGTCTACATATAAATGCCAAATATTTCAACTTTTGCGCCCTCATTTTTACATCAGATAGAAACAGAAACATCCAACGCTAAAACATGGAAACTAAATAATGATCTTTAGTAAGTAAAAAGTTTTATAAATTACTTTCAGCTGGAAAGATATATATAAATATATATTTCCTTTCCAAAGCCATAGCGTTTTTTTGCTTAATTGCTGACAATGACTATTGAACGACCCTCACGACCTCGCATAATCAAGGATTCTATAAATGTTGATTCCTCTGTATATGCCAGTACCATGGCCTTGCATGCTCTCAGTAGCAGTCGTAAAACATCTACTGGGAGGCCACTAGAAGCTGTCGAATACAGAAAAAAACGTGAACATTTCACCGCCGAAAATCGACTTAGTGCAGATTATACTTTATTTGCGTCCTTTGAGATCAGAGGATATGTTCTGAGGAGTCTGAATTTTTTTATGAGTTTAGACGCTTATTTGAGATCACCGTCGTTTTTATCATTTGGATCCTTTTGATACTAAGCAGTCTTTGAATCGACTGCCCAATTGAAATTAAGAAATTAAATTACTGTATGGTTTCTCTGGTTTCGTCACCAAATACTGTCAGGGTCTCTGAAGAGGCTTTATTAGCCGAAACTACGTAGTCTGGCCCATGTTTCAGCTTCTGAATGTGTATTCTGCTCTTGAAGGAATTTAAGATTTTAATTTTGCTTCACTGCAGCTAGTGTTGTGCAGGGGCGGATCCAGGAATTTTGGATAGGGGGTTCAAACTAGCTGAAAGGGGGGTTCGATTTATGCAGTTTGACCAATTTTTCCTGAAATTCCACATGAAAATAAAATAATTTGGGCTGAGAAGGGGGTTCGTTTGAACCCCCCGAACCCCCTCTGGATCCGCCACTGTTGTGCCATGTGGCGGCCGTAAAATGTCTCCCTGTACATCATCCATAGTACAGATTATACATGTATTTCATTTTCGTCCTTTGAGATCAGAGGATATGTACTGAGGAATCTATAATTTTAGATTGGTTTAGGCGCTTATTCTAGATCATCGTCGTTTACATTATTTTGATCCTTTTGATACTAAGCAGTCTTTGAATCGACAACCCAATTTAAATTAAGAAACTACAAAATGGTTTCTCCGGTTTCGTCACCAGATATTGTCATGGTCACCGAGGAGGCTTTATTAGCCGAAACTACGTAGCCTGGCCCATGTTCCTGCTTCTGAATGTGTTCTCTGCTTTTGAAGGAACTATCAAAGATTTTAATTTGACCCTGTCTTTTCCCAAAAGACATGCTTAGCTTAACAAACAGAATCAGAATTGTTTACTGGTGATACCTGAGGTAATGATCAGAAAATGATCGTCTCAGTATCGAGAGACAGATAGATACGTCCAAAGACAATCATTCACCAGGAAACAAGCATGGCCAAAACCAAAATTTGGGATAAATGCGCAATAAAAAGGCAAATAAGAAGTGAGAGAAGAAAAAAGAAAAATACGGGGAAAATTCTCAGAAAAAAAATCGAAAAAGAAGACAAGTCCGTGCACATCTTTCTTGGAAGCGTGGCCCTCTGACAACCTGAGAAAAAAATGTCATACATTGACCAATCAGTTTATCTCCTATCGATTGCCGTGACATTCAGTTTCACTCAGCAAGTATATAGGTCAAATTTTAAGGTCAAATAATTGACTCCACTCCCTTTTCCAGCGAATTTCTTGAAACCTCCGGCCGGTGAAGGATACATAAGAAAGACAGAATCCTTGTCAAGGGTTCAGTCACTTTATTTTTCCGATTTCTTTGCAATCACGGTTAACTATGTTGTGTTGTGAACGTTGAACCCCCGGACAGGCTCTGTCGAATCTGCCAAAACGTGACGATGCGCAGACAAATGAGACTTTTTCGTACTAGATCTACATGTAATTTGGTTTGCATGTTTCATTTAGGTTTTAGGCTGACCCAAAAGTGTGAATAATTCCATATTTTCTGGCCAAATAGTAAAGAATGTTAAAGAATACAGAAACTGGATCCCTATCTGACAAGGGCATAAAAGAAAATCGCTTACCCTCTGTGCGGTCAGGAATTAAGATCAGCAACTAATATGCCTAACGTTTCAACCGGTTGTCAACGTGACGTTTACGTAATGTAACAATCACAAAACGTAGCGCTAAGACGTCGCGCACGGTATTGGGGAACAAAACGTAACGTCAAACTGTCAAGGCTACTTTTTCCGCCTTACGAGAATGTTAAACGCGGGGTTCGACTGTCTTATGCCGAAGGCAGTGAAACAAAACCATACACGCCACGGAAACAAAACAAAACTGGTCCGATCCTTTAAACATGTTGTAAGGACGACTTCAATGACAATTTATTTACAGTTTTGCTTATTCATTTGCTTTTTCAGAATAGGACGGATCTATTTGCATTTATGAACACGATATAAATTGAGTTTGTTGTACAAATTCTATCGGAAGCTGCGAATATAAGCCACACTATATCCCTGCACGGTAGCTTTTAGCCGTTTCACGATAATTTATTCCGTTATACTATATTATCCTCTGTTTTCGTGTAGAACGAATTATATCTCTTGCGTTACATTTCCCGTTTCTTTTTCCCGCTAGTCATCATGCCATGGGAAACACATTTTATGCTGGTGAAATATCATATACATGTATTTATATATTTATGGGCTTCAAACTTTGAGAGAAATTTTCTCCGATGGCAAGAGAAAGTATTGTTGTATAGTCAAACCTGCTTTAAGCAAGCACCCAAGGGAGGTGCAAAAACACTTGTTTCAGACAGGTGCTTACCTAATACAGGTCAATTTGTAAAGAAAAGGGTACTTTTGGAAATGAAATTTTTGCCTTTTAATACAGTTATATGCTTCACAGAGCTGACCTTTAAGACGTGTTGGACCATAATGACTTATGGATGGATGGATGACTTGCGATTTTACGTCCTTTTCAACAGTATTTCAGTCATATCAGGACGATGGGACGATGATAATGAAAGGCTGTGTGCAATGGAACCCCGTTTACGGTAGGAAAGATTCTCGCCTCGAGCGGGATTCGAACCCGGGTCCGCTAGGTCAGTAGGCCAGCGCTTAACCCACTGAGCTACCGGGGCTTCTGACCATAATGACGCAGACCTGAAAATTGCTAGACAGCCGCTTATAACTATAAGGTTTCATATGCATGTAACGTTTGAATTTCTTTATTTGTCGCCGCGTTACAAAATTTAAGCCCGATGTAATTGCGCATAACAATTTTATTGTTCAAGAGCATTTAATCCCAATTTAGCAGATAATACAAACATACAATGTACATTTTGGAAATTTGCATTTTGCACAGATTGCTGTAAGTATTTTGTCTAAATCAGCTTAATAACATAGATAGGTGTAAGAGTTTGGTGTCAAATTTGAAATTTGTTACAAAAATTAAGACCGCGGAATTTTTTTTATTTCTTTCCGTATCCGTAGAGAAAATGTAATTATTTTTATACAGCTCATAAGTGATGCATAAGTACATTTGAATCATGTACAAATATTTTCAAAATTTGTTCATTCCAATACAATTAATACTCTCCGAAGAAACCAGCCCTGCAATTTTGACGTTAATTTGAGCATGAGTTACACTATTTTACTTTTAACAATAAATTTCTAAGATGGCAATTGTTGAAGCATAAACAATAAAATGAATATGGAGTTAATCTAGAAATTTTCCTCTTTCTTGTAATCAAAAATCCCATCGACATTTCTGTGTAGCATTCCTTCGAGTATGCCCACCATGCCGACGTTAGTTTAAACAGTATTTTATTCAACATATAAACATACACAATCAATTCATACATGGATGATATAAAGGATTCGATAACAAGCTAACTAGCTTATAGACATCGTCTCCTATTTAACATGTATTTGCAACGATATATGAGTGCATAATATTTTTAAGCAATAGAAAATTAAGAAACGTTTATATGAACATATACATTAATGTACTAGGAAAGTTTTGATGTGAGAACAGCATTCAATAAGAACGAATCGAACCATATATAAGAAATAAGCTTAGTAGAGAGAGAGGGGGAAAGAGAGAGATTTAGAATCACTTCATCACATTCTGACACAACATTTTGACATATGATTACTCAATAGTTTTTTTCCGAAAAGGTAAATTTCCAAAGCATACAGTAGTATTCCGTTTTTCATTCAAATATTTGAGAAAATTTCGCTGAATTTTTCTGACTTGTTCATGCCATTATTTTGACATATCTTACAGAACGGTATGCCGTGACATCATACTTTCGGTCATGCTCTGGTACAAGTTGGGGTAATGAATGTGCCATTTCTGGAGGCCAGGTTACATGTAAAGTTTCCTGTAAAGGTAGGTATGTTAGATGCTGCTGCGGTGGTCGGGTCGAGTGATGGTGCTGGGTAACTTTCAGTGGAAGGGCGTCCAACTAATTTGGAGAAGAGTAGGGCAAGGGTCCACTTTGCTTGTAGTAGATGCGGGTGGGGATTGTTTGGTTATTTTTACTTGCCTATCAACGTATTTCTGAGAAACTTCTCGATCGACTAAAATACAGTCTCAAAGAGTGAAACTGAGTGGAGCAAAGAGCATTTTCCGACCTGTCTTTTTTTCCGATAAAATACTGACGAGATGTTCCAGCGGATCTGTCCAGACAAAATGTAAACAAGTAAATAAATAAATGAAAATAAATAAATAAATAGATAAGAAATAAGAAATAAAATAAAAAACTAAATAAAGAAGAAGACATATTTTATTCGTCAAAGGTCATTTTTTCACGGTGACGTTTCTTACATAAGGCTTCGATTAACGAAGCGTATCGTAACGCTAAAAATTTATCTTGGCAAAAAAAAAAACGGCTCCCTGGTGCATTTAAAGGGCTTCTGTATAGCAAAGTTCTCTAGAATTGGTCATAAATGTTTTACTAGAAACTGTAGATATGTCGGGAAAAGCTCTTACTTGTTTTGGTGCTATTCCACCTTATAATACTGTGAATAAGGTATCCAGGGGCGTAACTAGGGGCAATTTCATGATACAAAAAACCCTGTTTTATGCTCTACTTCTTGAAAGGAAGGCTAGTATTTCAGCCACTTTGATAATTGGTATTGAAATCATGTCTAATTTATAAAATTTCAACATGCAAATATGCAGGTGCGTTTTGAAATTTTGTCAATTTTGACAAAATTTCAATACGCATTTGCGTATTTGCCGTATACGTAGCTACGCCCTTGGTATCCATTTGAAAAAGAACTTTGTCGCTACATGAAGCTCAAAGGTCGAGGTCACACTGCGCGCTTAAACTTTGTGCATTGGCTATAGTGAAAACATGTTCGTGTCCGTCCAATTACTTTACATAAATGATCATCATGACAAGACAGTGTGTCACGTGCGAGGACAATGTCGCTAGTTTGAAGGCAAGGGCACCTTGCGCACGCGAACTTTGTGCATAGGCTATAGTGAAACATGTTATTGCCCCGGTCCATAACTTTGCCATGCATGACACAGGGGTCGATAAATAATAATCATGACAAAACGATGTGTCGCATGCAAGAACGATGTTGCTAGCCTAAAGGTCAAGGTAACAGTCCGCACTTAAACTTCGTTTATATGCTTCAGTGAAAATGTTCATGTCCGGCCCCTAACTTTGTCCTACCTGGTGGGATTTCAAAATCATATGGCGTGCTACGTGCAAAAACTATGTCGCTAGCATGATGGCCAGGTTACACTGCGCACGTAAACTTTGTGTATAGGGTATAGTGAAAACATTTTTATGTCGGGTCCATAACTTTGTTCTCCATAGCGTGATTTCAAAATTATTACAGCCCCATTTAACTCTGGATTTTAGAAGAGAGCTCCTTTAAATGTAATATGAGCCGCGACGTGAGAAAACCAACAATGTGGTTGTGCGCCCAGCGCAGACTCAGATCAGCCTGGGCATCCGCCCAGTCTGATCAGAGTCTTCGCTGTCCGCATGAAGATAGCTTAGACTCTTAGCTACCCTTTGAGCACTTAACAAAGAGTCTGGTGAAACTAGGCGGATGCCCAGGCTGATCTGAGTCTGCGCTGGACGCACAACCACATTGTTGGTTTTCTCGTGTCGCGGCTCATATTCTTGTTCCTTATCACATGATTCTTGTGATAAAGAACTAGAATATCAGATTTACAGGAGCTCTCAAAGACATATGATGACGCCAATCATTTAACATTAATTGTGTATCATATGTATTTCCAGGTTACTTCTGTAATGAGCAGGAAATTGGAACTCGGGCAAGAGAATATTTGGCTCAGTATCCTGACCATGGGCACAGTTGGAATAATACGTCACCACCTTTAGTGTCATACGTCAGTTTGTTTGTGTGTTTAATTTTAACGCTTATATGCTTGTGATAACAGAAGATCTACGATGTACATGTTTTGCATATGCGTCCAAATTCAGACTGATTCTGTACTATCTATTGACAGTGTTGGCACGATGACAAACCACCTCAACGCAACGATATACTGAAACAAAACTATTGATACAGATCACATTCTATCTCATCTTCGCAAGTCAAGGGTACTAATTCCACTTTGTTCCTTATGTACCCCTGGCCGACGGCCTATTCATGAATCGAATATTCCCACTGCGCCATTCCATTGGATTCGAGCAACTTCCATCGCGTCCAATCAAATTATTCGTAACAAAACATATGTCGCATAACAGGCAACCTTGTTGATAAAAAAGTATCATTTTTAAAGAGTGGACAGGGATGGACTTTGCCAGATCAACTAGGGCAGCTGAAAACAGGACAAGGTACAAGAGGATTGTTTCGAAGTCATCTGTAGTGCCCCAACGACCTAGTCAGGATATGGGATAGAATAGAATAGAATAGAAATGAGGTGGACCAGCGCATTTGTTTTCGAGATCGCGCTCCAATGATGTTTAGAAGAGTTACAGCCCTTTACTTAGATTTTTGGGATGTTCGTTTCAGGAGAACTCCTCCTACAGTTTTCATTCAATTAAGCTGAAGCTTTGTAAATAGTAAAACTATGATGTGAAGTATCGCATGTTATTTGGAGGTTAGGCTCCGATATTTTTTAGCAGAGTTACAACCCTTTGAAAAAACTCGGCTACAGCAGTTTGTATGGCAATTCTTATGCGTTTCATAACTAGGTAATTTTTGGAATATCATAATGAAACTTTATAGCAATGCATATGAGGTTAAGGCAACGTGTCTCATATATACAAGAATGGCCACTCCCATTACTTAATGTTTGAGTAACGTCCCTTTGATTATTTTGTTAGACGGGTTTTGTTTCACACTTTGAGTGATGATATAAACAAACATGAATGTATTCCATTTCAGAATCAAAAGCAAATATTTAATTGTTGGGAAGTGCCTATTTTGGGAGTTTCTGCAGATAGTGCACAATCGGAGTTGCATGCTGTGCGTGCACAGAAGTGAATATCTTTTAAGTCTTTTTGACTAAAATTATGTAAGATGTCAATGTTAGTTTGTGTGTAAACATTGTTTGGTTTTGCTCACAATGTTCATAACAAACACGAAAGTAAGATGTGGGTTTCCAAATGTCAGGGTTGCAAAATTTCAAAGCTTACGGTAGAGCCACAAGATGTCAAAAATGTTTATCCTTCTATCAAACGATTGACAAATCATAATATGAGCCACGACACGAGAAAACCAACAATGTGGTTGTGCGCCCAGTGCAGACTCAGATCAGCCTGGGTGTCCGCCCAGTCTGATCAGAATCCTCGCTTTGCGCTTAAAGGGTAGCTAAGGGACTAAGCTACCTTCATGCGGACAGGGAAGACTCTGATCAGACTGGGCGGATGCCCAGGCTGATCTGAGTCTGCACCGGGCGCATAACAACATTGTTGGTGTTGTCGTGTCGCGGCTCATATTTGCATGTACTACAACAAGAGCCGTTTAAATCTTGTAGAATGTGTAGAATGATTTTTTCAAAGTAAGGCAAGACAAATAAATTTTAAATGTTACTGTAAAATATGCCATCCCTCTTGTGTTTAATGCACTGTAAAAAAGAAACCGAAATTTTTTAAACTTCCACAGGAAGTTAGTGAATAGTGAATGACAACTAATTACATACATCTTAAGCACACATGCGCAGATATACTAGAAGTATCTTAGGCGCAGAACTTTTCAATCGTCCCTCGTATAGGTCAAAGCATTCAGAGAACAATTCAAGTGCACTTGTGAATATAACGCGACGTCTGATTTGACAACGTCGAGAATTTGCGACTGTATAATCTGGGATATACGGTCGGAGATCCGACTTCATCAGTAACGTCGATTTTGATTGGTTCACATACGGGTTTTATGTTGCTGACGAAGCTTACATTTGGTATATTATACTGTGGTTTTGAGGGGAAAAAATGAAAAATGCATTAGAATGGGGAAAACCATATTCAAAATTTTAATATGAGGAGGTGTATCGTCGGTTTTATGGTCGGAAATTTCGTTTTACGGCGACGAGTCAGCAGAGCCGAAAATAAAATTTCCGATCATAAAACCGACGATTAAACATTTGAATACAGTTATCCCCTTAATGCTGGGACAAATTCAAACAATGTAATACAGTTTCAATAAGCAAGTAATGTGTATGTGTGTACAGAAATTTCATGTTGAAAGTACTGAT
Organism: Ctena decussata; assembly: GCA_963989385.1. Taxonomy (NCBI): domain Eukaryota; kingdom Metazoa; phylum Mollusca; class Bivalvia; order Lucinida; family Lucinidae; genus Ctena; species Ctena decussata. The sequence goes on along the minus strand of OZ022504.1, from coordinate 36,542,951 downwards.
AAGTCAGGTCTGTCCTCTTCCGGTTGGAATGTGGCTCAGGATAAAACATAGGCATTGTCACGATTTGCATTTACTTTCAAAGAGCAAACGTTAGTGAGGAGACTGACTCTACTTGGTTTTATTAGACTCCGCCTTAGAGAGCGGCTACCTTTCCAGCGATAGCTACTCCTTTTTCGACTTGTTCCACAACAGCCCCGGTTACCTCCGTTCCTTTCTTGGCCAAATCTAGAACGTTGTTCCAACGCTCCGTATCCACGGCCCATTCTCCGGTGCTTTTATCTTTATATCCATTGAACGCTATTCTGACCCCTGCATGGAAAGGAGGGAGAAACGTCTTATCTTGCCAGCTGAACTGAACCGAGGCCCACTGTGTTTGAGCATCTGATCCGGTTCTTGTTGGACTCTCGTCGGCACCATACCATAGCATCTGAGTACCGCACGGAATGAACATGTTGACGGTGTCGTCTGTTTTATCAATCACAACTTTCCACCTATGGTTGTACCTATCCGTGAACGTGAACTCGAAGGGAAGTTTGGAATCAGTTTTTCCGTAGCGAAGCGTGTCGTAAGTGCGTGATCCTTCGATATATAACAGCTCACCTCCCTTTTTACGATAGACACTATTCAAACCCTCGTAGGTCACCAGCGCCGTTGGTTTAATTATCTTTTCGTCGCAATAGATCCTCATTTTTTATTAAGCGTGTCCAGCTTTTTGTTGAGAACTATGATGTGCCTCTCAAATGGGATTAATCTAGAAAGATATATAAAGAAAAGATTGAGTTTATTTTTCCGATCTTTTCGTAATCACGCCGCGGTCAGTTGTGTTGTGCTACAAAAATAGCAGTCGATCAAATTGCAGAAGCGTCGGGAAACTAATGCGCAGGAAACTAATTTTTGGCAACGTTCCATGCATGCACGGGCGAACAGGCACTGCCAATGCGTTGGTTGGTTGGTTGATTTGATGCATAACGTCCACGGTAAACAACTAAGGTCATGTCGGGACGGTCAGTTAACCTAACGACACTATTCCTGGGCAGGCTTAGACCTCCTAAGCGGTTAACCAGTACTAAGTGCACATACTTTCGCCAGTAACTGACAACTGCCCTTCTTGAATCAGCGGAAGGAGAAACGAAAGTATGTGGCCAGACCGGGATTCGAACCCAGGACCTCTGACTTCCGAGTCAGGTGCCCTACCGATTGCGCTACCCGGCCCTGCCAATGCGAATTGCATATTTGATGCTTTTCACAATATATACAAGCCAAAAGTTCTAATCGGCCACTTACATTTTATTGATTTTCTTCAAACCCACAAACAATCTTAGTTTTTTTTACATCCCCGAATAGGCAGATGTGTCAGTCAATTTCGCCTACAAAATTCACAGAATTCATCATTTCGTCACAATTTGTGAAAAATTACTTTTTGAAATATCCCATTTATGTGAGCATTTCATTACTTAAACCAATGACTAAAGATACATATTTATGCAAAAATGAACACTCTTCCTGCATGACAATGATCGCCTTGGGTCCAAATCTTAAAGTTATCCCATTACTGAATGCAAATTCTTGTTAATTTTAAAAATGGGGTATCCGTATTCATCTGTGCCTCCTGGATACTATGTACTGAACAATGCTTAACCTTTTAGTGGTATGGTTTACCGACTTATTGCCCTGTCTGTGGTTGCAATCTGAATTGTGAGATTACTAATTGCATTGGGAAAATGATAAAAAAAATAAAAAACTAAGTTGCCGGTTAGAACTTTTGGATAGTATATAACTAAATTTTTGTCTCATAAATGAGGTAAGAGATAGTGCAGGAGAGACCCTGTAGTTTTTTCAGATTCAATGCTGTCATCCAGATATTAAAGTATCTTTCATAACTGTGCGGTACGCCAGAAAAATCAGTCTTGAGGGTCACATTTTTACATCACGAGGCTTCACGATGACATCGAACCGGCAAAAATGATGTCAAAACAACAAAAGCATCATTAAAACGTCATGCATAAGAGTCGTCATTTTTATCTATCCAATTGCTTGGGTAAGGGTCGGATAAGATTTGTAAACCTCATCCGACAGGTGAAAATCGCAAAAAAAACTTGTCTGATATGCATTTTGGTTGGTTGGTTATTTGGGGTTTAACGGCCCTTTGAGACAGTATTTCAGTCTATATCGAGCCGTCTCCAAAAGAGAGGGAGAAAGAAATGAGAAATGATAGACGAGAGAAAAAATGTCCAAACAACCCCCACCCGCACCTTCTGCAAGCACAGTGGGCCCTTGCCCTACTATTATCCAAGTCAGTAGGACGCCCCGGCACTGGAAGATATGCAGGAAACTGCTTTCTAGCATTGTGTATATGCGGATTCTATGCTTTTCATGACACGGACAGAGGCAGCATGATTATGCGCAACAGCAACTCACTCCTACGATAATCAGATAATACTACATATATACAAACATGAAAGCAAAGAAATAAACACTGCTGCACTCGCACTTCTTTAACAAAAATATCAATTTTCCAATGAATAAGAAACAGTTCGGTGAAATGGAGACTTCCTAAAATGAGCCGCGACACGAGAAAACAAACAAAGTGGTTGTGCGGCCAGCGCAGACTCAGATCAGCCTGGGCATCCGCCCAGTCTGATCAGAGTCTCCACTGTCCGCATGAAGGTAGCTTAGACTCTTAGCTAGCATTTAAGCGCTTAGTGAAGAGTCTGATCAGACTGGGCGGCTGTCCAGGCTGATCTGAGTCTGCGCTGGGCGCACAACCACTTTGTTGGTTTTCTCGTCTCGCGGCTCAAATGTGTATTTCGTCCCTTAACGCGAAGAGATTGCATATCATAAAACACGCAACTGCAAACCTTGCCATACACAATTCGTTAAAAAGTTCAAAGTACATAGAATGCATAATTTTATACTGATTTTGAGTAAGATTAAGATTTTGTATTGTAAATTTTCAATTTGTCAGTTACATACCTTTACGTTACACTTAGCACAAATCTTGTATGCCGGGCCGGGTAGCGCAATCGGTAGGGCACCTGACTCGTAAGTCAGAGGTCCTGGGTTCGAATCCCGGTCTGGCCACATACTTTCGTTTCTCCTTCCGCTGATTCAAGAAGGGCAGTTGTCAGTTACTGGCGAAAGTATGTGCACTTAGTACTGGTTAACCGCTTAGGAGGTCTAAGCCTGCCCAGGAATAGTGTGGTTAGGTTAACTGACCGTCCCGACATGACCTTAGTTGTTTACCGTGGACGTTAAGCATCAAATCACCCAAATCTTGTATTCTGACACCTCGATATGAAACGCCTTATATTTATATTTGAGCCGCATCACGAGAAAACCTGTTTTGGTTATATACGAACACTACAGACGCAGATCAGACTGCGCATCTGTGAATAGCTTGTATAACACCTTTAGTTTCTAAATCCTAATTAAAGAACCTCTGACAGTTGTCTGCCTATAGAGATTAGTCAAAAATAAGATATTGATATACCAAAGAATTTCTCTTGAAATTTGTTGCACTCGGCTTCCTTTTACTGACATTAAATCTATTTCCTGATTTTCAATATAAGAGCTTCAATTTTGGGTGGAAAAAGCCAGATTTTTATTATTAAAGGTGATGGAAATCGCAAAAGTGTTTTGAAGATACATCCCCCGTGCCTCAGATAGCCACTTTGCATGTATGTGTGTTTTATCATAATACATGTTGTATGTGAGTGGCAACCTTAGGCACGTAATGGTGGGGTGGGGTGGGGGAATAGTCTTCAACTGAAAAACTGCAAAATTGTAGGGGCAATGTCATACTTTAAACCTAAAAAAAAAGGCTTAAGTCCTTATTATTTTAAAATACTGCATAGTATACTAGAACCAACTTCTAACCGACCACTTAAGTATATATCTTTTTACGCGAGACAAAGTGGACTTTCGAATATATGTTTCCATCTTAAATTAGACCGATATATTGGTAAAATAAATCCGGTAACACTTAAATAAAAATCTCTTAGTTTACCTTCAAATTAGTGCAGAATACAGGTACCCCTGTTTCCAAAAATCGCAATATTTAAGCCGTTTGTCATGATTCGGACAGAACCACATTTCGGAATCTAATCAGCATATGCTTATCACTTGTGCGAATATTTAGAAAATGATTAAACTGAACTTGAGAATGCATCATAAAGCATCCTTCTAAAACAGAATTCGAGAATTCAGTCAAAATTTCAAAATCTTCCCAACCACAGTCCTAAACCTTGCGAAGTTTGAAACTGGGGGGTACATGTGAAGCCTCTGCTGCCAAGAAAAAGGAAATGATGATATTGATCTCAAATTTTTTAAACCTTTCCATGACTTATTGGGTGTACTGAATACAAGAAAATTATATCCAGATAGCATCTACTAATAACACTGTTCAAGACAAAGCAAGTGGTCGGTTAGAAGTTGTGCTTAGTATATTAGTATATAGGCCTAGTGTGTACAGGCATTTATGCATATAAATCAAACGAAATTTCAATATATTGCAAATTTAAAGAGTAACTACACTTCAGGAACTGACTGAATCAGATCCCAAACCCTATCCCCAACATCAAAGGGAAAGATTGACAAAGACACCCAAGAAACAATAAATTACAAGTGATAAGCCGAGTCAGCAGCTCTTTCCCAAATAGATTGCAACTCAGCTATCTTTATTGAACTAAATAATTTAGATTAACAGAAGGGTTACAACAGACTAAGCAAATTATACGAAAACATTTAACAACTATTTTTACCTATTTTCTATTTTGTTATAGAAGGGTTAAAATGAGAACACAACAGATTATTTAATTAGCACCGAACATAAAACAAATGCAACCGCAACGAAAGTACCGCCTTGACCCAAAACAGACTTATTTTCAGAGATTGAAAATTTTACCTACCCCTCTTAATAAAATCGGGTTGTTTGTTTCCGGTGATAATTCTTTGATGAGTTAAAAAACCTTCAATGCGGATCAAACGGTTAAACTTAATGTTTCGAACCACTGCAGAAGCAGAGGGCGAGGTTTGGACCCAGTAAACTAGTTAAAGCTTCCAAGTAATTTATTACTGACCGTTCCAAGGCGGTACCTTTGTTGTGGTTCTTTACTGTTGTTCTATTGTTGTGTCTATTTGTCTGTGGTCTGCCAGCAATGTGGCCTCCTACCTGCTATGTTTTGTAATAAGAAAACAGATGTTAAATGTTTTTGGTATAATATTTTATTGTCCAAACTAATGCTATAGCGGATCTTTTGTGTGGGTGGTAATTGTTTCGGTTGGGCTGTACCATAACGGGAGCTAAGGGCGAGGTTCAGATCCAGTAAAACTAGTTAACGCCCCCCCCCCCACTCCCAGTATTCTTTTGCTGACTGTTCCGAGGCATTAGTTCTGTTGTGGTTCCTCAGTGTTACATGGTGTTCTGTCTGCTTGTCTATGGTCTCCTGCAGTCTGTCCATTTGAATAGCTGCCCATTCTGCTTTTTTCTTTTTTTCTTTTTTCTTTTTTTTTCCTTTTGTTTTTTTAGATAAGAAATAGTTAAAAATAGATGTTGTTGCTGCTTTTAATTAGGGTAGCTGAATGACCACCTGTTTGGGAAAAAGCTGCTCATTCGGTTTAGAGTGCGTGTCTTTCGTGAACTTATAAAATTATGTGTGTGTGCTTCTTTCTCATTTTGGGTTAGAGAGCGGGATGTGGAATTTGATTGTACTAATTCTTGATCTTGCTTGTCATTTTACTTTAAGTTTAGTCAGGAGGCATGATAATTTTTCAAAATCACTGTTAAAACTCTTTTATAATGCATATGTCTACATACTAATTCCAATTATTTCAACTTTTGCTCTCTCTTTTTTAACATCATACAGGCACAGAAATACAGTATACACCGCTAAAACATGGAAACGAAATGATGGTCTGTAGTTTGTAAAATGTTAAATTTAAATTAGACTCCCCTAGATAGATATATAAAGAATGAGTCCTTCACTTTATTTTTCCGATCTTTTCGCAATTACGGTCAGTTGTGTTATGAACAATGAACCCCGGACAGGTTCTGTCAAACCCGCCATTTGAAGCGTGACGATGCGTCGACAATGAATTTTTTCGTGCCATTTTCCGGGTTTAGCTTAATTAAGCCCCAGGTGGGCAGCACACTTATAATGAGATTGTGCATGCGCAAACATATATTTTTTGTGTGGGCTTGTTGCCCACGCATCTGAATACTTAGACGCATTTGTGACATTCGATCCGTAGTCGACAATTGTAATTATGGTGGCATATAAGTGCCCCCAGATATCCAGATTATAACATGTCAACTTAAGTTTACTGTCGACTTATTATAGTCCGTTTGATCCCAAATGCAAACGGCATCCAAATGTTTTCTCAAAATTGGTAAGAGGTAGAAGATTTTCAATTTGCTCATCCTTATTTTTCATCCTATACATAACAAAATCATAATTTTGTAGAAATGTGAGGCTTTGCATGAAAAAAAGTTTCTTTATAAAAAAAAGGACCCGAAAATATGTCAGTTTCGCCTCTTAATTACAAGGGAGTAAAAAGTGGTTGAAATAGTAGTCTTACGTATTAGAGCATGTGACCAATATTCAAAATTTGAATTCTTATTTGAAATTTTATTCGGAATCCACTTTTTCTACTTTATGTTTCACCCATATATTATCAATTTTTGAAGCATACACTTTTGACTCGCAAAACTATGTAATATTTAAATGCTTATTTACAACGTAGTATCACCTGACCAGTGACACCATGCGTTTCGTGTGCGGACTTAAACTATTTCATTAATATACGCCCACAACTGTAGTAAACAACAAGTTTGCGCTTTATTTTGGCTGTTCTAACAAGCATACGACGCCCTTCGGGAAAAATGCTCAATTTCTGAATTTCTGTTAACAATGGACAGTATTTTACAAAAGCATCCAAAAAGTTGGACATTTCGTTTATTGTTATGTATAGTTATAGGAATTATCAAAACTTCAGAACATTTAATGGAACTTTCAACGTTTTCGAGAAAATAAGCAAAACCCCGTTTGCACTTGGAAGCAAACGGACTATATAATATTATGTCGACTTCTGGTAAAGAAAGTAATCGCGTCTTTAGGCGTGATAATGCTCTGAAGTGCCATCGACATAACTTAATAACTCAACATTTTACGCTTTAAGTCGCGTAGCGCAGTCGGTATCGTGTCTGGCTCAAGAGCCGCGGGGCTCGGGTTCGATACCCGGTCCGGCACATACTTTCGTTTCTGTTTCTGCTGATTCAAAAAGGGCAGTTGTCAGTTACTACCGAAAGTATGTGCACTTAGGAGGTCCAAGCTTTCCCAGGAATAGTTTGGTTGGGCTAACTGACTGTCCCGAAATGACCATAGCTGTTTACAGTGAACGTAAAGCAAGAAAACAACAACAACAACAACTTTAAGTCGGCTTGTTATTTCAATATCTCGACGGCACTTCAAAGCTATAGCAAGACGTGTCGCGATAAGTTTGATGAGCGAGTTGGTCAGTTTTTATGCACTACTCGTCATGTCATGTGCAATGACTATCTCGATTTTAGCTAACCAGAGCCGGAGGCTCCGAGGGAGCTTATAGGATAGGCAGTTGTCCGTCGTCGTCGTCGTCGTATGTCGTCGTCTGTCGTACGTCGTCTGTCGTCCGTCAACACTTTCAAACGACATCTTCTCGGAAGCCGCTGGGCCGATTGGGCCCAAATTTTATCTGTAGCATCCTTGGACTGGAGGATTAAAAATTTGTGCCTTTTATGAAAATCGACACTTTAGTTTGGTTGCTATGGCAACTTAGACGTCCCATAGATTTACTATATAGGGAAAATTGAAAAATGGCATTTACTTCCAAGCCATTGCAGATACTTTTGCAAAACTTTTATAGAATTGTTTCCTGAGCGGTCTTATAACAGTTGTACGTTTTTGGCCCACTGCTCTTTATACAGGTTGCCATGGTAATCAAAATGCCAAAACTGGAAAAAAATACTTAAGAAAATATCTCCTCTGAAGCCACTGGGCCGCTTGGGCCAGATCTCATCTGTAGCATCCTTGGGCTGGGGAATTGAAACTTTGTGTTTTATATGAAAATCGGCCTTTGAATTGGGTTGCTATGGCAACTTAGAGATGCATAGACTTATAATGGTGAAAACTACAAAAAGGCATTTACATTGTACTGCTGAGCCAGTGCAGATATGTTGACAAATATTTTACAGAAATGTTCCTTGTGGAAGTCTTCTGTCAGCAATATATCTTTGGCCCAATGCTCTTTATATTGGTTGCCATGGAAACCAAATGCAAAAATGAAAAAAAAAATTCTCCTCTTGGGCCCAGATTTCATCTGTAGCATCATTGGGCAGAGAGATTGAAATTTTATGGTTTTTTATGAAAACCGGCTTCTAGTTTGGTTGCTATTGCAACTTAGAGTTGCATAGACTTATAATATAGAAAATTGAAAAATGTCATTTTCAGCTAAGTCATTCGAGTATTTTGACAAAACTTTTATAAAAATGTTTGTTGAGAAGTCTTCTATCAGCCATATGTTTTTTTTTGGCCAAATGCTCATTTTTATTGGTTGGTGTGGAAAACAAATTGCAAAAACTGGAAAAATATACTTAAAAATTATCTTCTCAGAAACCACAAGCTCTTTGATGCTGATACTTTATAGAAATATTCATCATATAAGATTTTATGTTTTTAATGAAAATCAGACCTTCAGTTTGGTTGCTGTGGCAACTTAGAGTTTCCAAGGACTTATAATGGGGAAACTGGCATCTCTTGCAAAGCCATTGCAGATATTTGACAAACTTTTATAGAAATGTTCCTTGAGTAGTCTTCTATCAGCTATGTGAGTTTATGCTCACTGTACTTTTTTATTTGTTGCCATGGAAATCAAAATGCAAAAACAGAAAAATACCTTAAATTATCTCCTCAATAACATATGCTCTATGAAGCAGAGACTTCATAGACATATTAATCATATTAGCCTTTACAGATTTTATGTTTTCCATTGTCATTGTTCAAAGAACATGGTTGGTATGGCAACTTATGATGGAAAAAAACACACACACACAAAAAATGGGATTTATTACTAAGCCATTGCAGTTATTCTGACCTAACATTCAGAAATATTCCTGGAGTGGTCTCTACATGTATCAGCCCTATGTTCTTTCTGCACACTGCTCATTTTGATCAGTTGCCATAGCAACCATAAGGAACAAATAGCAAAAATCCTTTGAAAGTTATCCTTTTTTTTGTTGCCACGGCAATCAAAATGTGGAAAATAGTTATATATATATTGTTATCAAGCCAACAAACTGTCAGACTGAGACTTTGCAGTAGTATAATTTCAATGGCTCGAACCCTTAAGGCTCGTTATAACCTTGCCTGGCTAGAACTCTTGTCCCGGTCCCTAGAGGTCACTTTATATAGAAACTAACCCTGGATGGCTAGAACTATCCACACAGGTTATAATCGATTCCGCCAGTTTTCGCTCCCTGCAGAGACTGTCCGTGATATTTGGCTTCCGCCGAGACTGTCCGCGAACCCTTGCTTCCTGCAGAGACTACTGTCCTCGAAGAATGGCTTCCTGCCGAGACTGTCCGCGTGATTCTGCTTCCTGCCGAGAGCCTCGGCAGGAAGCAGAATCACGCAGACAGTCTCTGCAGGAAGCCATTTATCATGTACAGAAGTCTCGACAGGAAGCAAGAGTTCGCGGACAGTCTCGGCGAAAGCCAAATATGATGTACAGTCTCTGCAGGAAGTGAAAATTAGCGGAATCGATTATAACCTGTGATCCTTGGCTGGAACTAATTTTCATGGTTCCAAGCCTGTAAGAGCCAATGGAGTTCTACTGTATTTTGTTTTAGCCTGTACCAATGTGACATCAAATTTGAGCCTGTACAAATATGTGATAGCAATTTAAGCTAGAGATCTGGTGAGCTTTGTGGCCCGTGGACCTCTTGTTCAGTCTTGAAACTTGTTGCGACTCTTAGTTTGCGCTATTAGTCGCGATGTTTTAAACATGATTCCGGGTCATATGTTTTGCATGTAATCACCAGCGGAGTGTACTTTGAAACTGAACCTAAAACGGACGGTTTCTATGGTGACATATAAGTGTCACCCATATAACGAGTGACGTTATCCACTGAATATGATAAATAATACATGTTAGTCATAGGTAGGGCCTTGAATTAATCTGCGCGTGTAGATTGTATCAAAATATCTAAAAAAATCGGCTGGAAATATGAATAATAAGGGTCCGTTCCGGTCCGACCCGGTAATTAGGTCCGTTCCGGTAAATTTACGCACCGAGTACAGCCTTTGGAAGGAAAAGAACTACTTTTTTACTACGAAAGACTTTTCGCACCATAGAATCATTTTTTCTCAAGCCATCGGCATTTGCGTTTCTCGCGTTCTGCTTAACTCTATCAATCATTACAGCGTTAAAGTGAAAAACATATATAAAACTAAATGCAAAGTGCAAATAATAACATTTTTAATGTAACTAAATCTTCTGACAGGTGAATAACAATTCCATGGCATATGCTGTCTTCCATTCAGAGATCAAGTCAAGTTTTGGCGCCAACGATGATTTTATTAGACTTCGTCTAAGCTTTTTTATTTTGTTTTACTCCATATTGCGTGAAACGGATTAAACTCTATGATCATAACTTTTTCAATAATGTCGTAAGATCTAAATGCATTTATTATTACATTTTATCTTTTTCTTTTAAAATCCTATACATCACTCGGCAGGAATTGTACAGATTATTAGTAGTTGCTTTCGATACAGAAGTACAGCCATCAGTTACCCACAATGCAGCTTGACATTTATGCAACGGCATGAGCCCTCATGATTCGCATAGATGTCGTGAGCGATCATAAGCTATTCGCATATATGTCGTGAGCATTGTTCGCATAGATATCGTGAGCGGTCATATGACATGCCGCAGAAACTGGTGGTATCACAAGATAGCAGAATATATCGCAAGGTACAGATGAAGAATTATTTGTGATTTTACGGTCTTCTAAGCTGTATTTCTACATTGGAATGGTATGAAACCCACCACTCGTACCCATGCTTGAAATATACCAATCGAGATTTTAGTGTCGGCTCTTGAGATATGAGCCGCGACACGACAAAACCAACAAAGTGGTTGTGCGCACAGCGCAGACAGATCAGCCTGGACATCCGCCCAGTCTGATCAGAGTCATCGCTGTCCGCATGAAGGTAGCTTAGACCCTTGGCTACCCTTTAAGCGCTTAATAAAGAGTCTGATTGAACTGGGCAGATGCCCAGGCTGATCTGAGTCTTCGCTGGCACACATGCCACATTGTTGGTTTTCTCGTGTCGCGGCTCATATGTGGTTGCAATAGTTTGTTTGATAAGCATCAACTATTAATGGTTGCTTTAATGTCGACCAAGCTGTTTGTGAAAGCTATGCTTGCAAAAGCTTAACCGTCGCATTGTAGCATTTTGGAAAATCTGTAGAGAAAAAAGACCATGAAGTATTAAAAATTAGAGTTTTCTTTTCTCTTGGCGGAACTGATTTCTGTGACGCACCTTAGAAGAAATAAGGAAATATATTATCTCTGAAGCCAATCCCACCCTGAAATGAACCAGTTTAAGGAAAATTCACTGGAGTGGTATGAAACTATGTTGTTTAAGAAATAGATCAGCTCTAGCAGTGAATTGTTGAATAATAATTCACTGTTTGGAGGTCAGTTGTAAAGTAGATCATATCACGAGCGCGGAGCGCGAGTGATATATCTACTTATAACTGACCGACAAACAGTGAATTATTACTCAACAATTCAATGCTAGAGCTGAACTATTTCGATTCTAACGCTCAAAAACGCTGAAAAATTATTCCTTTCATTCAAACTCTCCCAACCGTTATGCCAGCGCGTTCATGCTCCCGCCAATATTCTTAACTGTATCGAACGTAAATGTACGTTATTATGGCGATTTTATAAAGAAAAAGAGACGTACACCGTCTAACGTCTCGAAACGTCACAGCGGCATGAACTGATATGTGTTGTATATTATTGTAAGTGTGACAGTTGTAAATTGTATTGTTTGTATATAGAATTTACATTACCATATATATAAACTTCAAAAATTCTAACGTTGTTAGAGTTTCCTTGTTAATGTAATACACTGGTCGATAACCTATAACCGGAAGTCACCCTCCGCCGTCCTGGCGACGCATAAGGCTCTACACCCGTGTCAACTGTGTGTAAAACCTTCTGCATAACAGCATAATTCCGTCAGAACTGAAAGTAGGGTCATGATTCTTGTTCTCTGCATATTGTCTGATATTTGTACAAACTTTCATGAAGAAAACTTAAACGGTTTTCAAGATATGAAGCAGACACGAAATTACTATATGGAAAATACAAAGGTGCATTATTCTGTCAAAACTGAAAGTAGGGTTATGGTTCTTTTTCTCTGCACATTGTCTGATTATGCTTCATATTTGTATAAACTTTTATAAACTTTCATGAAGAAATCTTTTACGGTTTTTGAGATATGGAGTGGACAAATACTGTTACCTTTTGAAGTTTGACCTCTAAGTGTGACCTTGACCTTTGTTGGACATTGTTGAAATACGTGTCCTGCAAGTTGCCTCGATAAGGTGAACATTATCTCAATGGTTACAGTTATTGAGTGGACACTAATTGACAGTTTTTGGACTCGAGTTTCAAAAATCTTTCAAGAGGTTAAGGAGATATGGAGTGAACACGAAGTTAATACAAAATTACAATACGAAAAATACTAGGGGCGTAATTTTGTTAAAAGCTAAATTAGGGTTATGGTTCTTTTTCCCTGCACATCATCTGATGGTGCTTTATATGTATACAAACTTTCATGAAGAAATCTTAAACAGTTTTCGAGATATGGAGCGGACATGAAGCTTAAATGAAATTACTATATGAGAAATTTAAAAGGACATAATTACGTCAAAAATGAAAATAGGGTTATGGGGTTATGGTTCTTTTTCTCTGCAGATCGTCTGATGGTGCTTTATATTTGTACAAATTTTCATGAAGAAATATTAATCGGTTTTCAAGATATGGAGCGGACAGGAAATTTTACCCTTTGACCTTTAGGTGTGACCTTGACCTTTGTCGGACATCAATGAAATATGAGTTCTGCACATCATCTCGATAAGGGGAACATTTTGCCCAAGTTTTAAAACAAGAGGGCCATGAGGCCCTGAATCGCTCACCTGAACAATTGGCAAGGTGGCTTTTACTTATAATCATGTCTGAAATTGTCAAAATATGAGTTTTGGGTCAAAAGTCAAAGAATGACCATGACCACTTGTACTCATAAATCTTCATGTACTCATTAAGACAACCATATATACCATTTTTAGGCCAAAATCCTCAAAACTTTCCATGAAATCTTATGTTCTAGCATTTTCCCATATTTGACCATGCCGCAAAAATGGTCAAGGTAAACCCAAGGTCATCATTTGAACAGTCTTGGTGGTATTCTAGTACTCCATGCTATTTACCAAGTTTCAAGGCCATAGGTGTATTGGTTCTGGAGAAGAAAAATATTAAAGATTTATACCATAAGTGGTAATGGCGGCCAAGTTGGTCATGTGACCTGGACCGTTTGAACAAATTTTTCATTCAATCAACCCCTGGAGGCTCTATATGAAATGTGTTCACAATTGGCCCTTTGGCTTTTGAGAAAATGGTTGAAAATGTCAAAATATGAGCAATCTGGATCAAAGGTAAAAAAATGACCTTGACCTCTTGTACTCATAATTCTTCATGAACTCATTAAGACAACTGTATATACCAATTTTTAGGCCAAAATCTTCAAAACTTTCCATGAAATCTTATGTTCTACCATTTTCCCATATTTGACCTTGCTGTAAAAGGTCAAGGTCAACACAAGGTCATAATTTGAACAATCTTGATAGTACTCAAGTACCCAATGCTACATACAAAGTCTCAAGGCCGTCGGTCAATTAGTTCTGGAGAAGAAGATTTATAAAGGTATTTACCATATATGGGCATGGCGGCCATGTTGGTCATGTGTCCAGGAGCGTTAGAAAATTTTTTCATTCCCTCAACCCCTCGAGGCTCTATATGAAATTTGGTTTCAATTGGCCCAGTGGTTTTAGAGCAGATTCTTTGAAATTGTCAAAATTTGAGATTTCTGGGTCAAAGGTCAAAGAATGACCTTGACCTCTTGTACTCACATATCTTCATGTACTCATTAAGATGATTGTATATACCAATTTTTAGGCCAAAATCTTCAAAACTTACCATGAAATCTCATGTGCTAGCATTTTCCGATATTTGACCTTGCCGTAAAAAAGGGCAAGGTCAACCCAGGGTCATAATTTGAACAATCTTGATAGTATTTGAGTACCCAATGCTACATACCCAGTTTCAAGGCCATCGGTCTACTGGTTCTGGATAAGAAGATTTTTAAAGGTTTTTACCATATATGGGCGTGGTGGCCATGTTGGTCATGTGACCTGGACCTTATGAACAAATTTTCATTCCCTCAACCCCTGGAGGATCTATATGCAATTTAATTACAATTGGCCTAGTTTTTTTAGGAGATTGTTTGATATTGTCAAAATATGAGAGTTCTGGGTCAAAGGTCAAAGAATGACCTTGACCTCTTGAACTCATAAATCTTCATGTAGTCATTAAGATGACTGTATGTACCAATTTTTAGGCCAAAATATTCAACAGTTTCCAAGATATCTTATGTTGCAGCATTTTGCCATATAAAAGCATAAGGAAGCAAATTTGACCTTACCGTAAAAAAGGTCAAGGTCAACCCAAGGTCATAATTTGAACAATCTTGGTAGAACTCGTGTACCCGATGCTACATACCAAGTTTCAAGGCCATCGCCCTATTGGTTCTGGAGAAGAAGATTTTTTCAGGTTTTTACCATATATGGGCATGGCGGCCATGTTGGTCATGTGACCAGGACCGTTTGAACAACTTTTCGTTCCTAAGGTCCCAGGAGGCTCTATATGAAATTTGGTTACAATCGGCCCAGCGGTTTCAGAGGAGAAGTTGTTTGAAAGTGTGGACGGACGACGGACGGACGACGGACGACGGACGACGGACGACGGACAACGGAGCCTTACCATCCTATAAGCTCCCCCGGAGCCGCTGGCTCAGGTGAGCTAAAAATCTTACAAGGGGTTAAGGAGATATGGAGTGGACACAAAAAGTTAACGGACAGACGGACTGACGGACAGAGGTCACGACATAATACAACCCGTCTTCGACGGGCGTATAAAAAGGTCTTTTGACCTGAACTTTTGACTTGAAAAATTTTCCAAACCTTCACCATGTCAAAACGTGTTATTCTAATTGACAGTTTTTGTGCATAAAGCCTGATAAGTATTATTCAAGTTACGCCATATCGAAGGAAGAGTCGGTGATCAGGAAGATGTGTACATCAGATGTCCGATCTGCACCATGTTCACTGTACAATAAGAGGTCAAACCCAAACATCTACACTTCGCTCTTAGACTGAGACAACTAGTTCTATAACCAATTTGAAGTCAAGCCACACAGTTTAAATTAACTGCAATCATTCCCACTGTCTGGGCATCTTGGTGACTCCGGCTTCTTGTGACCATAGGAATCAGACCAGGAGACTGATAGACTATGTAGACCACACAGCACCCTTGAAAGTCCTGATAGTCACGGCTATCCATGACACAGGTCAAGTTAAAAACAGGTTACGGTTTTCCATTACTTATATAATGATCACGGTTTTCCGTTACTTGTATGACGATGTAGAGAAAATAGTTTCTCCCCAATAATCACGTGGTCATTTCCCCTCAGAAAAAGACACGTCATGGAAAACCCTTACTTTGGCTATAACTTATGTGTCATGGAAAACCAAGACAATTGTTGGTCACGGTTTTCCGTAAGATACCTGACTGATGAAAGTAAAAATACAAATACATCTATATCAGCATAAAAACATAAATATGGTCTTCTAAATACCTGATATGTCATTATGGGAGTAACCTCAAACTGTCAGTATATGTACTTAATTTCCAAGCCAATTTTTTCCGTGAAAGAGTTCATTATTAAAACAGACTTACAGTCAATGACCTGTGGTCTGCCATTGATAAAAGTCACGTGCTTGAGGCGTTTTGTACATAATTATAAATAGCACAGCGCTAAATATTTATACAATTCGCTTCGGCGTAAATTTGCATTTGAGGTTACATGAAATTAATATTGATATTCTTTCGGTAAATATAAACTCAAAAAGAATTCATTATTTATTTTTTTTTTTTTTTTGAAAATCACACGCATGCGCAAAGGCATGGTTTCTGTTCAAATTAAGGGAAGCAACTCGTCTTAAGGCATGTTTGCAGTGGAGCAGGCTGGTCTTACATGTCTTAGGCCTAATATTCAAATTTGTTTGCATATTCTGAACTTCCTTATAGGTCGGTCGCGCTAATTTGGCAATGTTTTGTTTACATTTTTAATGTCAACAGTACCTGTACTATCATTACGGTGCAGTTCATATAACTTCTTGATCTATGGTTATAATGGCACATTACGGTTAACTGGCAGTTCTAATTTATCTAAATGACACTTTTTAAAAGCTTAAAGACAGGAACTGTCTCTAGTTTAAGAATATCATTGATAACAAAATTAATAGTAACAAAACTATTCAAATTTATTCTTTCATTCCGTGAGTTGGATAAGCTGAACTCTGCTATATAGCCGATCAGTCACCAAATCAAAATAAACACAAAACAATAACATTGCCAACTTATCGCGTCCGGACTATAGTATGTTACAATTATTGAAATCAGAGCCTTCTGTGACCGTTCTTTATTTTAAGTTGTGTGAGAAAAGCCGCCAAACCAAAAGATCAGAAACACATAGATCTACGCAGGGTTATCAAGATCTACACGGAATGCAAATAAATAATTAAATAAATTAGAGAAGCAAACTAAGAAAATTTCCTTAACAAAACGAAAATACCTTTCTCTCCGTAGCGAAGCGGTCGAATGACCTGACCTTACAAGCTTAATGCTTTATATGAAACAGGAAAACGTGCAAAAGGTGAGGAACTCACTAAAGTCTCGCAAATTCATAAATGGAAAGAGAAACTCATGAGAAAGGTGAAATAGTGTCTAATATATTGCTATAGAAGACAGACCGAAAAGAAATGGATTTATTTTCTCCCTCACTTTGTTCGTCCGAAAATAAATATTGTCTTTTCTAACAGGTCTTAAAATTGTACGATAGAAATAAGAACAACAAGGCTGAATTGGAAATGCCGCTGCTTGCTACGGGTCGACAAAACAAAGAAGGGGAAAGAAGTAAAGAAAACAGGAAAATGACTGAACAAGCAGATACTCTATGGGCAAACGGCGGCATTAACAAAAAAATTTTGAGAAACTGAAAGGGTTTTCTCTATAACCCTAAATTTTTTGAAACCAACAATCTTTTAGGCAGATCATTTTTAACGTAGCCTTCTTTTGAGGATGATCTCGACCAACGACCGTGAGCCATAACTAAGCGTTCCTCTACATTATTATTTGAAGCTGCCGAAGCCCCGCCACTTCTAAGGCTGTGTAAACAAAATTTAGATTTTTCTTCTCCTACAGCCTGTAAAGCTTCAAGAAAGATTTCCCTAGCTCTAGAATAAGACAAGGGAAAATCCGTAACCACATACGAATCTGATTTTTTCATGTATTTTAGCCTACTAAACAAAAAATGATCGGAATTCAGATCTAAGTCAGCTGCGGCTATGTATTTTTTCAACCAGGAAACCGGAAACAAATCAGTACCAGTCTTCGAAATCATTATAGACTGACCTAGTCTATACTGATCTGTTTTACTGGACTTGACCCTGATCTCCGCACAATTATCCGAAATTTTGAGCCTAATAGTCAAATTTGTTTGCATATTCTGAACTTCCTTAGTATGTTACAATTATTGAAATCAGAGCCTTCTGTGACCGTTCTTTATTTTAAGTTGTGTGAGAAAAGCCGCCAAACCAAAAGATCAGAAACACATAGATCTACGCAGGGTTATCAAGATCTACACGGAATGCAAATAAATAATTAAATTAACAAATAAAATATAAAAATAAAGTGAAAAAGCAAGATCTACTTGATTGAAAATATTTTAGACACAACTAAATTGGCCCTCAATATTTTAATACTTACATGATTGAAGATCCTCTTCGAAGAACACAAGCGTCAGTAGTGCTGTACTAGGCCAGTAAAACAACCCCCAAAACATCTGGAACTCATCATTCAGCCAGTGAACTAGCATTTTATTGGAGCGTTTCCTTTGTAACCACATCTTGCCTCTAATAAAATCAGAGAGCAGACAAAGCTCCCTGTTGTTAAAAGGTGCAATTATGTAATTGCAGAATTTATCTGGTCATATTTACTATAGACTCTACAAACATTTCTATGAAGCGTTTGTTTTTTCAGCTTTATGGCAGCAGAAGTTCAAGCAGATGGCACAAAAAGCAAATTATTGATAGGGCATTACTGAAGAAATGTTTATCTATTATTATGTCCGCAAAACAAAGGCTGTAAGAGCACACAAAAATATTTTTAGCGTTCCCGTTAAAGCCAATGGCAACTTTTCACTGCCATAGCAACCGAAGTAACGTAGCAGTTGGCATGAATCAGAACATATTACTCCCCCATCCCACAGATGTTACATTTCGATTACTAAGGGCCAATATATCATTTGAAAATGTTTAAAATGAACGGACGGCTGACAGACAATGAACCACGGAACTGTACTATGAGCTTAGCCCAGCAGAGCCAACAACTGGCTTAATATTTGTGCAAAAACAGTTGCAGACAAGGTGTGCTACGAAGAGACCATTTTGTAAATTTCCTGTTAAATAAGGCCAAACAGGCATTTAAAAGGTGTGTACTTGCTTTCACCTCTGAATATGTGATTGAGAGCCCTTTCAGTATGTAAATAAAACACAAATGTTGTGATCTGAGTAAGGAAAACATCCAAAATTTGAAATACAGATTAACAGCAAAATCATATTGTCTAGTTTGCTGCATGTGAAAATGTGCAAATTTGACATGTACATATAAGGCAGCTAGTCAAGCATTTCGCACAATAATTTTGTTAACCATGTATAGTCTATCCCATAACCTTGTTTCCACTGTAGTACTGTCTTTAGCTGCCCTAGTTGAGTTAGCAGTTAACTTTGAGAAAAACTAAATCCTGCAGAATGTGCATGGACAGTAAATGATAGTAAAATATAGACATTCAAAAAGTGTATACTTTCTTTGGCCTCTGGGTATAGTTACCTCACCGAATATCTGATAGAAATTTTATGCAATTATACACTGAACGTCGAACATTTTAGGGAGCATGCCTGAATATTTTTGGGGAGCTGGGGAGAAGCTGTATAACTTTTAGGGATTTGGGGAGCAGGGGAAAAATAATTTAAGGGAGCAAGGCAAACTATTTTCAGGGAGCTGGGGAGATTTGGGCATTATTTTCAGGGAGCTAGGGAGCACTGACCCCCCACCCCCCACCCCGCCAGGGCCTCAACACTTGAATAAACATGCTTCTTCTTCACAATATAGACAGGAATTTAACTCCTGTAGAACTTCTTGCCTCTAGCAAATATGGAGTGAGAAAGATATGAGACCTAGCATACAAAATACTAATAGGCTGCAATATTCACACAATTCTGCCATTAAAAGAAGTACGTAAATAAAGCAACGGTGGCTCATTACGGAGAGTAGTGTAGAGGCAGTACAGCTTAGGCATCTTTAACCATACACTAAAGCTCAAGTTGAGGCGAATCGCTGTTACAGTCAAACTTGCTTATGTGGTCACTTCCATTAAGGGGCCACCTGTATTTAGCAGCCACCTTATCTTGAAACAAACTACAGTGCAAATGAACCTGTGTTAAGGAGTCACTTGTTTTAAGCAGCCAGTTTTCATTTGGGTGACCCCTTAAGACAGGTTTGATTGTACGGTGACTTTTTTTTAATTTTCAGGCCGATACGGTAGTCTGAAGTCCTAAACTGTGATACATCGTTTTACGAAAAGCAGTACAGTTGAAGGAATGTACTACCTACAAAGCAGTTCATCACAACAAAAAGCAGTACATTAAACAAAACATACAAAACGGCCCCCACCTCTTTTCACATAATAAATACCAGTATTTTTACAAAACATCAGTATAAATGATGTGTAATACATATGTCAAGTCAAGTCAAGTCAAATCATTTATTCACTCAGTCCATTTACAATGGCAACATGAGGTAATACTAACAGTGCATATTTGTACGAGGCTTCAGAACAAATGCGATATAATATAAACCCTGGTACATGTACTCTACATATCATTCAAAAATAACATAATAAATCGAGAGAAAACACTAATATTTGAGATGACAACAAACTGAAGCACATGACCGATGCAGATTTCTTCAGATTATCGCTTAAATACCCTATTCACAGATTAGTTGTCAAAGCACAAAGCAGATTATTCACTGCTACCACTTGCTCGATGTAAATCATTTCAATTTTGAAATAATTAGACAAGAAATAAACCAGCTTACCGTCACAACGTAGCGCGTGACCACCATTTTCCTTTACAATTAAGCAGTACGGTTACCAAAGCAGCATCTGTCGTAGTACAATTAGGTCACGTGATTACATAGCGTGATGGTCTTTCGAAAAGTTGGACGGACACACGGCGCCAAGTGTGTGTGGCTATGGTTACGTACCGCTGAGCCACTTAGGGAGCGTCGTTAGGAGAACTCAAACTGAACTGAACTTTCGAAAAGACAAAAATTAAAAATGTCTAAGGCTAACACACATGCGCCAGGTAAGAAAGGGCATTTTTTCCAGCAAAGCATACAAATCAATTTCAATGATTCAACGAAGCTAAATAAGCCTTTAGTCTTCAGAGGGCTTGAATATTTTGCCCCAAAACGTTCCAGGACCCAATTTTTCCAGAAAAAAAAATACCCAGGACAGGTCACATAACCAAGATGGCAAACATTTATTATGGTAAAAAATTTCAAAAATCTTCTCCCCCCAAAAAACGCCGGGCCGCGTAGCGCAATCGGTAGGGCATCTGATTCATAAGTCAGAGGTCCTGGGTTCGAAACCCGGTCTGGCCACATACTTTCGTTTCTCCTTCCGCTGATTCAAGAATGGCAGTTGTCAGTTACTGGCGAAAGAATGTGCACTTAGTACTGGTTAACTGCTAAGGAGGTCTAAGCCTGCCCAGGAATAGTGTGGTTAGGTTAACTAACCGTCCCGACATGACCTTAGCTGTTTACCGTGGACGTTAAGCATCAAATCAATCAATTCTCCCCCAGAACCACAAATTCTATGATCTTGAAACTTAGCATGTCGCATCAAGGACTCAAAAGCTCAAGAAAATTTATATAAATGATGACCCTGGGATGACCTTGATCTGTTTTACGCCAAGGTCAACTTTTGAGTCACTTAGGTTTTTCTATAGGAAAAAGTGAAAAAAGTTGATTTTTTTTAGAAACAATGCAGTCTGCTACC
This sequence comes from Ctena decussata, assembly GCA_963989385.1. Classification (NCBI taxonomy): domain Eukaryota; kingdom Metazoa; phylum Mollusca; class Bivalvia; order Lucinida; family Lucinidae; genus Ctena; species Ctena decussata. Next base: position 36,521,384 of record OZ022504.1, on the reverse strand, counting down.
TGAAAGTTTGTAGATGCAGACAACTAATTAGGTAAATGAAGCTTTAGTGAGTATTCATGGCAAAGGTCATATCTTCACCTGGGCCTAAGGCCATTTACATTGAAAAATTAAAACTCGCTTTTTTTATATAAACTTGACCATCATGAAACATTTCCGCGCTTGCGCGGGCTCTTTTCTAGTTTGAAATAAATTTTCTTCAAGTGGCATGATGCCGCTTTATCCATTTTGTTTTCATAACCTGAGTCAAAAATGTATCTTCAGCTCAGCTGACTGTGTAGATAATTAAACAGGTTATATCACATGTGTTCATCTGTGGTCAGCTCTCAATTAGATGCTGATGACTTTATTGCTACTTCAGTCTATTATCTCTGCATGAGGTAATTAGAGTGAGAAGGCTTCTGCCAGAGAGAATCTGTAGCTGTTCCTAGAACTGTCTAGGCTAATATGTTCATAATCAGATCTGTAAAAACATGAAATGATGTGTATAAAATATTTTGGTAAAAATTAATAAAGATTCACAAAAATGTGGTAATTAACTTATGCATCAGCGCTTTTGTCTAATTTAGCTGATCAGAGTACTTTTTACATTCCCCAGGATCCATAGATTGTATATGCAAAACGGAAGACTGTGATCAGACTGAGCGAATGCGCAGGCTGTTCTGAGCTTTAATGTCATAAGGTACCTTTGCACACGAGAAAAATCAACCCATCAAGAAAAAGAAAGTCAAGTGAATAAAATAATCAAAGTAATTAATTAATTAGAAGTTTAGTCGCATTTGAATTAATATCAACATTATACTGGATTAATTCATTTTTTTTGGTACTGTCTCTATGAAAGCAGATAGTCAATTCTGTACATTGCACCAATATGCTGGGTCAATGTTGGGGCAATGTTACACACATCAAAATCATCAGTACTGGAATTTGTACTGTCTTCTGTCTTGATCTTTGAAAGGTGAAAGTCAGTTCTATACGTTGGGTCAATGTTACATCCCATCCCCGTCCCTCTCTCCTCCCCCCCCCCCCCCCCCCCCCCGCCCCCATCCACGAAAAGAATGCGCATTTAAAAAGTTGGTTCAACATTTGCTGACCATTTCATCGCCGATCGACATAGTTTTTATATTTTATTTACATCCTTTGAGAACAGAGGATAGATTCTGAGAAATCTAAAATTTGAAATCGATTTAGACTATAGGAGGTTTTTTCGTGACGCACTTCCGGTTCTATAAATAGACTCGGGATAGCCCTGGCCGTCAACCTGGCCGAGAGTTACTATTGAAAACCAATGTTTCTAAGCCAATTTAATGTGGTGATGTGATGCTTTTTTATACTAAATGGTAAAAATAATTAGTTTATATTAAAATCATGCATGATAAACTACTTTATTATGATTTTAATATATATTAGCATTTTTAAAATTTATTTATTTGATTCTTTTTAGGATCTATATTAGCATTATTTCATCTTTTTCGATAAAGGTATTCGTTAACTACTAGAGAGCGTTTCTCTTCTTCTTTTATAGTTTTATATGATAAATAATAATAATGATAATAATAATAATGATGAGAATAATAATAATAATCCAGTAGCCAACAAGAAATATCGTCAATGTCAGTCTTTAAACAATGAAGGCGACGAGCTGCCCGGAAATTTCTAGGGCATGCGCAGGAAAATTCCTTCCAAAAAATATTCTTAACTCAGCTCGTAATTAATATATATTTTTAAAAAAGATTATGTATTGTCATTTGTGCTTTTTACATGTCTATTTGTAAAAGTTGATCGCCGGGAAAAATAATGTGAAAAAGTTGGATGTCATCGGATTTGGCCGCTCGGCGCTGATTTCCTCCACAATCCGGAAAAAAACGTGATCACGTTTATAAAAAAGAAGTTGTTCACTGGATTTAAATTATATCAATTAAAATGTAACAGATGTCTTTTAAACATTCAGTTGTGACTGATTGAATAGGCGGGTTCACATTGTCTAATTAGATAATCCTTAATTGTTAACTTAACTGACATAATCGTATAAGATTTTAATATACGAGTAAGTAAAATTTTAAGTATTTCACACTTCGTAGATGTATGTGTCCTGTCGGTGCTTTGATGTACATGTATGACATACAAAAATTTATAGCAAAATTGAGTAATAGTTGTAATACATATATAGTTGAAGGAAATCTGAATTTTTTGAATGTAAGTTACGTGTATATTTGATTACTATCACGATTAAGAAATTAGGTAAATGTTAAATCTTTGTAATATGTGTATCGTATCTCTTTATTAGTACTGTACACTCCAATAGTATTATAACCGCAATCTCGTTTTGATCTAATTCATCTCTGCAACATAATCGTATACCTTGTATCACCAAAAACCGAAATGGTAAAACTATTTGTTGTTATGTCACCTGAAAACGAAATATCTTTGTATATGTATTTTCTCATATGCCACCTGCGTGTGGCCTGAGAATTTTTTACAAGAATAAAGTTTTGTTCTGTTCTGTTCTGTTCTGGGAAAATCCGTTTCAGAATGTGGTCTTACTGAACATAGATTGGAATAGATTAACTCGGTAATGAATTGCCAATGCGACTAACGATGTGCTCTACTGTTTACAAAGTAATTTATTATTCTTCTAATTAAAGCAGTATGTTCTTAGTGGATAACATTTAATGTAAGTTAATTTAGTTCTGTTATCGCGTTTTCATTTTCGCAACTTATACAGCGACAAATCGAACGAATTTAGCAAGTGAAGTCTTTCCTATCGGCAGTGCCTTGCCCGTTTTACATTCCTCTCTGAACGTGATTGAATCTTTTATATAAAGTTTCATATTTATTCTACACTTTTGTTTCAAACTTATTAATAACTTAAGAAATAAATAAGCTATACAAAACAGCATGTGTATCTCTCTAATTTAGAAAAATTCCGGCGTTTAACGAAAGAATTTCTACCTTGGATTATCATGCGCCGTGTTAGAATCCCGTATTAAATAAGATCAAATTCTGTGATCTACTGTCGAAATATTATGAAAGTGAGCGAAAATATATTAAAAGATAAGAGTCTGAATATTCTTTTTAAAAAATACGGTTTACTACCACAGATAAACTGATTTTTGCATGATGAAAATGTGCATTTTACACTGTGAAACATAGTACTGGCCGATGAATTGACGGCCAGCTCTGTGCGCATGCGCCAGATTTACGTCATAATGGGAATCCCTAAAACCTCCTATTATTCTAGATCATCGTCTTTTATATTATTTGGATCCTTGTGAAATTAATCAGTCTTTGAATCGACTGCCTAATTAAAATTAAGAAATTACAGTATGCTTTTTTTTCTGATTTTGTCGTCACCAGACATTGTCAGGGTCACTGACGAGGCTTTATAAGCCGAAACTACGTAGTCTGGCCCATATTCCTAGTTCTGTATGTATTCTCTGCTCTTGAAGGAACTTTTTTAGATTTTAATTCCTCCCTAAAAACTGAACCAAATATATTGATAGAACGGTCAAAATTAAGTTTGTACTTCAAGCAAAAATTTTGATTTACATCAGAAGTTACTATGCGTTTAAGTTACCAATAAATAAATGAATAAATAGATACGATAAAAACTATAATAATGACAAAAATAATCAATGGAATAGTAATTATGGACTGCATTATTAGTAATCCACTCATACCTGAATTTTTTATCAATATTGACTTTATTCATCATTTTATTTTCTCAATGGAACCTGATAGAAAATTCTATACCTTGAGACAATGTTGTACCAACGTCGCAAAACCCACATAAAAACTAACATGTGAAACGTTGGCTGAACGTTGGCGGAACGTTGGCTGGCCGTTTTAAAGCCAACATTTTTTTCTAAAGCTATACCAAACTTGTCCTAAATCGATGATATCAGGATGAAGGATATTAATATCATATAAATGTAGATCTACAACTGTGGTAACACTGTCATTGAATCACAAAAGAAAACTTTGTTAAATAAATAAGATAAGATTTATCAGGGTACATAAAAATGTTAATTCAATCAAACGTATTTTAACTTCTTGTCAATAGGGACATCCAAACTTTCATTTTGTTGTGTATTTCCTCACCGTAACATTGTATTTAATTCTGTACGTTGCGCCAACGTTCGCCCAACGTTACACATGTTACAATAAAACTAACAAAAAGTATATGCACGAACCAACGTTGGCCCAACGTTGGCCGAACGTTTCACGGCCAACATTCTGATTTTTTTATAATTTGTACAAAACTTACCCTGAAATTATATGCTGGACCAGTTTGGGTCAAAGGATATTAAATGTGTTGTATTTCAATCAAATGTTCACACAACTACTATAACGTTGGGCCAACGTTGGGCCAACGGTACACGGCCAACGCCAACTCTCAGCCAACGGTACCACCATATGCCAACGTTGGCCCAACGTTGGCATGCTATCTGGGGTTACACCGTCTAACGTCTCGAAACGTCACAAAATTACGTCAGTAATGCAAGTGACGTCGGCAATAAGATTCACGCGCCTCGAGACAGTGAATTGTTGCAGAATAAAACACGGTAACTTTCTATTGCTTCTTTAGGAGCACTGTCTTAGATTCTTAAATTACATTCAAATGCTATCAACATTCGCAAAAAATTCCATCTACTAATGAGGAAAAAGGAAAATTTCCACTGCTGAGGCGGAAACAATTTTCGTATTAACAATAGGTACAAAGAAAACCAACCCACACATTTCTTGAATGCAGAACAAGGTTAAGTTAAGTTAAGTTAGTTAAATCATTTATTCACTCAGTCCATTTACAATGGCAACATGAGGTAATACTAACAGTGCATATTTGTACGAGGCTTCAGAACAAATGCGATATAATATAAACCCTGGTACATGTACTCTACATATCATTCGGATGTACCCAAAGCTGATGAGGGGCTACAGTCTGGAATACTAGGAGTCCAGACTAGAGCCCAACATCAGCACTGGCATGAATCTAGCCAAGTTTCCCTATGCCGATTGGGGCTATAGCCTAGAATACAGCGAGTCCAGACTACAGCCCACTATCGACATACTTATATATGTATATAAGGAGTTTACTATATAAGGGTTTTACGACCTGTCGACAATATTTCAGTCATATGTATGATAAACATAATGCATAGTGTTAAATACCAATTCAACCAACATGACACATATAAGTTTGATCCATACTAACAAAGACCGCTTTTACCAGCACATTCAATTTTAACCAAGTGTAACCCATGTACTCTACATATCATACCGATATACCCAAAGCTGACGAGGGGCTATAGTCTGGAATACTAGGAGTCAAGACTAGAGCCCAACATCAGCACTGTCATGTAATCTAGCCAAGTTTCCCTATGCCGATGGGGCTATAGCCCAGAATACAGCGAGTCCAGACTACAGCCCACCATCGGCATAGTTATATATGTATATAAGCGTTTTACTTTACAAGGGTTTTACGGCCTATCGACAATATTTCAGTCATATATATGATAAACATAGTGCATAATGTTAAATACCAATTCAACCAACATAACACATATAAGTTTGATCCATACTAACAAAGACCGTTTTTACCAGCTCGAGGCACTATTTACATTCAATATAACCTAGTGTACCCCATGCTGATGTAAGCTATAGCCTCCAACCCATAGCCCACATCAGCATAGTCATATAATTACTCTTCGCATAATGCAACTGGCAAAAGCTGGCCTTACCAACACGAAACGAAAGTTGATTTCAGTCTAGCTAAGTGTACCCCACGCTGATATCGGGCTACAGCCAAGAATACAGCGAGTTCAGGCGATAGCCCGGCATCAGCATGATCATATAAAAAGTAATCTTCACACTGAGCAGAACAGAAACCACTAAGACAGACAGACTGTATGAATATAAATCAATATTAACCCACTATGCACACAACAGTGAACCAACGCTGATTCGACGCCGCGACGTCGAATCAACGTCCATTCAATATCGCTGCAATGCCGCGCGCCCACAAACAAAAGTTTGAATCTAATCAGATGTCCTATGCTGATGGGAGCCATAGCCTAGGATACACGATGCTAGATCATGGCGCAACATCAGCATAGAGAAATATGTATAATAGGCATACAGTCCCATGTCCCATATCTTATCGAAACGAAATAAAAGGTATGGGCTAAAGGACTATAAGCGCAACGACTGAGACTTTAAATTTTATACCGAACAAACATTATCATGACAGAACTAATTAACTTTATACGTTGTACATGTACCATATTTAATCTTTTGTGTTTGAATAAATAAATAAATGAATAATCACTGATGCTTCAATATTTCGACTGTAGGATTATTTTAATAAATGTACATAATTTCCGCAATACCTTATTCTTATTTGTATTAAACAGTTCACAGAATTTTAAGGTATTAGGTCTACTACAATAAAATCTGGGTAGAAACATTTTTCTGATATTGTTCAATTTACCACATACTAAAATATAATGATATTCATCACCAATTTCGTTACCACATAAAGTACATAATCTTTCTTCCCTAGCTATATTTCCCCATCGCCCACATTCAATTGGCAATCTGTGATTCCTAGTTCTCATTTGCATAAACGATTTTCGAAGTTTAAAAGGGAGAGAAACCAAATAATCCTCAAAGCAAAATCTTAATTTAAATATTCTATATATAATACCACTACTGCTATGTTCAAGCTCGCTATACCATTTATTTATGAAAATATCTTTCAATTTTTGCCTTACCGCACATACTAACCATTTTGTATTAGGAAAAGTTTGACTGTCCCAAATTGCGTTGAAACCACAGTCGTAAAGGATGTCTTTTACATTTTTAATCCATTTAAAACGTTGATTTACATCAGAATATTGATAAAGACTAAAACAGACGTTATAAAGACTGGTGGACAACTTCAACATATCCGACGTTACAAGTTTAGCCCAAAATGAAATAACTCGACATTGGATATCAATATACAGCGGAAAACCCCCAGTTTCGCCATAGACCATAAAATTTGGTGTACATGATTTCATACTCAATATATGCTTCAAAAACTTTAAAAGCGATCGCTCTAGAATGTCAAGATTTCCAAACCCCCATACTTCGCTGCCATATAAAAGAATCGGTTTCACCATTTTATCAAAAAGCTCAATTTGCAAATCTACAGGGAGAAGTAAAACCCTTGATTTCCTTATCAAACTATACATTGCTTTTTCAGCTTGGTTTACCAAATGCTTTTTAGCCGCGAAAAAGGAACCACTTCTACTAAAGAGTACACCTAAATACTTATATTCATTACCGACCTCCATATATCTTATGGATATTATTCAAACTTCTAGGATACCTTAAGTAACATATTTATTAACTTTATCTGAACTGGTGTATTATGAGCTTGCTTAATTAGTCTGTTTTCATGTGATATATCTGAAACAAAGACTAACAATGGACGAGTTTAATGTATACGCCCTACTAGCTTTGCCCGAAGGCCTTTCTATTGTTATAAATTAGACACTCTCGATGAGAAAGGCGCATGAATAAAAAAATTCGTCACGCATGAATTGTTATCAATAGACATTGAAAACTTGTACTTTCAAGTATGGGGGATAATACGGACCACGAAAGTACGTTTCGGAAAGAAGCTTTTTTCGGAGAAAACTATGAACCAACTTACACTCCTTTGGCAGCGATACCTTTGACTCAGGCGCAAGAAAACGTCTACTCCGATTTTAGTCAGTACGGAGATATTAACGATGATGGAAATTTACCCCAGAACAATGTGCAAGCTGGAAATGCGAATAATCATTGGGACTATAACGAAAACTCCATTGAGGATAACTTCGACCAAACGGAATATGTAAATGAACTTTGGGAAATGCCGATAAAACAAGAAAGTCCTGATTTTGATGACTCCCAAATACCAGCAAATCAAGACGTCATAGTGAGAATCGACGAAATATTTGATGAATCTCCATTAGAAACATACATAGAACGCCTACTTTCTTATATACAAGGCAAAGAAGGACTACTCACGTGGTATAGAAATATCTTGATTTGCAGAGTTAAAGGCTTACATGACAATCCTTTATTTGTAAGTGCACCGGTGCAAAGAAAAAATATATCAAAAAGCTCTAGCGCTTATAAGTGCGCTAAAGATTGTTATAACCTCAGCCTATATATAAATGGTGATATGACAGCGCCTATCGAAGACATATTTTCTAGCCGACAAACGAAAGCGTCACAAAGCACAAATCAACAAAATGAAAATCTGCAAGAGAGTGGGATAGAAATCCCATGTACGAAACAACTAATACAATCGCTTAGAGCAGAGGTCAACGAAATGAAAAAATCGCAGATGGAAGCAGTAAAACAAATGCAGTCTAAATTTGATCTGCTGGAACAAGAGAACAAGGATCTTAAAAGGTGTTTGCGTCGTTTAGAAAGCGAATTTAACTCCAAAGTTGTGCAATATGACTCTAAGCTGAAGCAGCTAACGTCCGTAGTTAAAGACTTAGAAAATCTAAATCCATTCGAAATAAATACAAAACTTGATTGTTTAGAATCTAGCCGTAAAAAGATGGATAGTGCAATAAACAGGCTGCAAAATGCAAGTGGTAAACAACCGAACAAATCAACGCCCAAAGTCGACAGTCCTATCCAAATGGCTACGCCAACGTCGCTCTCACCTCATATCAGTGTGCCATTCGCCACTGCGCGTGAAACAAACCTGCCCATGCAGGACATAAACACTAAGAAAATACCGCAGCCACCCAAGACATGTGATTCAGGTCTATTTTCAAATGGTACTGAACCAAGAGACACGCAAACGATCGGTAATAAAGCCCGGACGCATATCAAGAATGCCGAATGCAGCCCAAATATGCATACTGTAAATGCCGAATGCAACCAAACTGTACAGACTGTAAATGCCGAATGCAACCAAACGTACACTCTGTGCATGAGAATAATACAGTTAACGGATTAAATGTTACTTCGGGTTGTTTTCTTCCGGGCGGGGTGCCGGTTGTTCCAGGCCGTTCTTACTGTCCACCCCATATGGGATATATCCCTAGCATTTTACCGAACAGGTCACAATTTCGTCCTCAATTTGCAGCAAACCAAACACTATTTCCACCCCCGGGTAGCGTGAATCAGGTTATGGGGGCAACGAACTTAGTATCGAATATGAACTGTCAGCCTGCTGTGCCGGTGCCGCGCCCGCCAGAAACTAACTCAGAAGTATGTAATGGGCTCTCGAATAAGGAGGTCCTCCCTAGGGACAATGACGAAGACAGCCGTCGTATATATAACACTGCTCAAACGCAGCCCTCTGGTGTGTCTGGCATAATGGAACACGACAGACACATTTCTGGGCACGTTCCTGGTAACTCAAATCAAACTAGAAATGATCAAACAACATTAGATGAAGCAAACGATGTCTTCGTCGGGGTCCATAGGGGGAAAAGAAAACGATACTTGAAATACTATGTTAGTATCATTGATGAGAGGTCGACCAGGAAGGGAATATTATCACATTTCAGTGAGAATGGCGTGCAGATTCACGAGCTGCAGCTGTTCAGAAGTCGAAACGACAACTGCTATGCAAAAGTCGTGGTAGAATCGAAGTACAAAGATGCCGTAGAATCAGATGACTTCCCTTGGCCTGATAATGTCTTCTGCGCATATTGGAAGAGCAGCGAACGTGTTGAACGTCGGGAAAATAACAGACGGAATGACCGTCGGGAATATAGCAAACGTAACGAACGCCGTTACCGTCAATAAAATATGCATATATTTAACCATTATTCATGGATAGTCAGAACACGCAAGCAATCAACAATATCTGCGGAAGACATTTCTGCCAATTATCATTGTATTGTCTCTTAATGGCACTGAATATATTGACATGGAATGTTAGGGGAATAATGTCGTCCTCTTTGTGTCTGAACACACTTTTAGATAAAACAAGATGCGATATAGCTCTTATATGTGAACACAAGCTCTTACCATATAATTCTTCTTTCATGGACTGTTTACACAGCGGTTATAAAAGCATTACACATTGTGATAATGATATAGATTCCTATTCAATGTTACGGTGTGGTAAGGGCGGAATTTCGATAATGTATAAAAATACACTAAAAAGTAATATTGAAATACTTGATACTGGAAGCGAAAGGTTAGCTGGAGTCAAACTTCGAGGCATCAGCCAAAAACCATATTACATTTTTGTATCATATTTACCAGCTAACAATAATATTAATTACTACAGAGATCAACTTGATTCTCTCCAAGAAGTGTACTCGTGTTACTCTGAAAATGGTCATGTGATAATAGCTGGCGACATGAACTCTAGTGTAATGAATGAAGAACATACAAACGTTTCGAAATCGAGGGAATTAAAACAGTTTGTGAGCAATTACAATATAAAAGTCATTAACAGTAAACCTTTCTGCCAAGGTCCCAACTATACTTACCTGCCCATGAAGACTATGCTAGATTATATACTTACCGACGTACTTACAGCAAGCTTGGTTAGTAGCTGTGAAATTCTTGAAGAAGGTACGTTCGCCTCTACATCAGACCATTTGCCTATTGTATGCACGATTCAGTTTCGACATAATATAATACACGAAAAACTAGAATCTGCTAAATGGACAGCATGGCATAAAGCAGATCAATCACAGTTAAAGGACTATGAGGCATATTTGCTTGGTTCTCTTCGAAATATTCTTGCCAAGGATATACAAAATGAAAATGATATTAACCAGGCTGAAAATGAATTAGTTCATTATCTTTTAACCGCCGCGGAAAAAAGTTTGCCTACAAAACAGTTTAGCGAACATACGAAACCTTATTGGAATGACAACCTGAAAGTACTACATAAGAAGGAGCGCGAAGACCGAGTTTCCTGGCTAAATGCAGGCAGGCCGCGAGAACCAGACAATTACCTGTTCAGAAAATACAAAGCAACTAAAGATCAATTTAGAAAGGCACAACGCCTAGCAAGTGATGATTTTTTAAATAAATCAATCGAAGAAATCGAGTCGGCCGCTGAATGTGATCTGCGACTGTTCTGGAGACTCGTTAACAGAAAATGTAAAAAGCGAAACGAAAGCTGCGTTGAGCTGATTGTAAACGACAATGTAATATCGAAACCAGACTTTGTATTAAAGGCATTTGAAACATATTTCAGTGACCTCTCAACACCAAAGGACAATCCACAGCTTGACAATCAATATAAAATCGAAATTGAAGAAAAGCTTAAAGATTTACTAGTGAACTCATCACTATCTAATCTAGATATATTGGACAATGAAGTCACCGAATATGAGTTGACATGCGTCATTTCTAAGCTAAAGAAACTTAAAGCCCCAGGCTGGGCTCGTATACAGAACGAACATTTAATCTTTGGAGGTGATATTGTGAAAACAGTATTGTGCAAATTATATAATAGTGTACTGAAACTTGAAGTTATTCCGGATTCATGGAAAAAGGGGATAATTGTTCCCATATATAAAGGTCATAACAAAAATAAATCTGCCCTTGAAAGTTACAGACCCATTACATTACTGCCGGTTATACTGAAAGTTTTTGAAAAGATTTTACATGACAGAATAACACTTTATCTCAGCAAAACTAACATTATTTTCCCTAATGTACAACAGCAAGGCTTTCAACCGAACTTGAGCTGTATAACTGCAGCCTATACTGTGCATGAGGTGATACAATATAACCTGGACCAGGGTAGCTGCACATACGCAGCCTTTATGGATATAAAAAGAGCATTTGACACAGTGTGGCATAGTGCACTCTTTGTAAAATTACATGACTTAGGGATTCGAGGAAAAATTTGGCAAATTTTAAGGGAGCTGTATAACGGTCTACAAAGTTCTGTAAGCTTAAACAGAAAACTTTCTCAGTGGTTCCCTGTTAAACAAGGTGTGCGGCAAGGCGGAGTATTATCCACTTTCCTCTACTTAGTCTTCGTTAACGACTTGCTGGATGAAATCCAGAATTGTCATAAGGGATCACGCATAGGTACTTTAGATTGTAGCTGTCCAGCGTATGCCGACGACATGGCGTATCTAGCTAATTCACCTAAAAATCTACAAGAAATAGTAGCGATTGCATATAAATATTCATGTAAAAATAGATTTGAGATCCACCCAGAGAAGTCTTTTGTTATAATCTTTGGAAGGGGACACAAAACAGTCTCTCAACAAATAAATATAAAACTAGGTAATTTAATGTTACCGCAAAAACATTCAGTAGTGCATCTTGGTATACCACAAGAAGCGTCGAGGTCTTTGAATCTAGCAGTAAAAGATGCATGCACAAAAGGCAGGAACACGTTCTTTAGCCTAGCAAATACAGGAGTAAGACCATGTGGGTTAAACCCTAAAGTCTCTGTTAATTTGTATAAAAAAGTAATCATTCCAACCGTTTGTTACGGATGTGAACTTTGGAACAATTTAACATTAAATAACTGTAATGACCTAAATAAATTCCAACGTTTTGTGGCTAAGAAAATTCAAGGATTTAATCAGTATGTACGGACGGACATGTGCGAGTCAATGCTTGGTCTCTATAATCTGATAGGAGAAGTTAATCGAAGAAAACTCCTTTTCTTGGGAAAACTTTGTTTATTACCACCTTACAGTGTGCCAAATCAAATCTTCTATCTGAGATATTTCATGTATTTTCAGCAAAGCAATGCCACTGGTTTCATGGCGGATATATGGACAATGCTCATGAAATATGGTCTAAAGCAGTACTTAACTGACTTCATAAATAAGCTGAATTTTCCAACTAAACAACAGTGGAAAATGATAGTAAATAAAACAGTATTTCAAACAGAAGATCGCTTGTGGCGTAACAGGGTAGAAAGTGACCCAGATTTTCATAGGTACAATGCGCTACAAGATGATATACAGTTGTCAGTTATATACGGGCAAACATTCAGAAGCGTTTTTCGGAAAAGGGGGCTCATGATACATATTGCGCGGCTCTGGGTTATGAAACCTACAATTTTCAGAGAATGTCGCTGCTGCGGGATACGGACGCAAGATATTTTGCTACATATTATAGCAGATTGTCCTTTTTTACGTTTATGTACACAAAACTTTTTTTACAACATACAACAGTTCAGCAGTGATATTGCAAATGAGCTGATGGTATGCCCCAAGCAGGAACTATTAATAAAGTTACTGAGCCTACAATTTGACACGCAGCTGAGTCGGGATAGCTTTGACAAGCTTGCGGAGTATTGTTTCAACTTCCTTGAAGCAGTCACTGCAGGTTTTGTCATTTACTAGTTAGGAAATGGACCTATACAGATAAGTTTACCAAAAGTAACCGAGAACATCTCTCCGCGGGCACGCAGCGCTGACAGTGGCGTTAGATCAGCGTTGATTCAGCGTCGAGACGTTGAATCGACGTTGAGCTGGCGCTGGCCCAGCTAGTGTGCCTGCTGAGTGATGTTCTCGTGCTTTGCAGACGGTTATTTCATCTACTGATATGTATTTCTAGATTTTTTTTCATGTTGTTATCAGTTTATGTATGCTGTACGATATGCTGTATACAATTTCATAGTTTGGTGCTTAATGCTTAATGTATGTTAATCTCCTACGGAGGAAATAAAGAATGAATGAATTATTATTTAAGCTAAAGTTGTAATTCAAATGCCTCCCCTTTGAAAAAACAATTACCATGGATTTATTCATGTTTACAGTTAACTTCCACTGCTTACAGTACTCGTTATAAACGTCTAGAGCCGACTGAAGTCCGTTTGAAGAAAAGTACAGTCGCTGGTGCAAATCAAACTGTAATATACAATATACAATACAAAGAAGTTTATTGGCAATTTAGCATCCTTACATGTTTATGGTCATACAAATAAAGCAAATGAATATTTATATGATTTACAGAGGAGTAAAACTATAAAGCATTCACACGTAGCATAGCATAGTGATATGAACAGAATTTTCGTTGGCGCATCTCCACTGAGTTCCACAATGAATCATTAATTGAATATAATTGAGCCGCGACACGAGAAAACCAACCAAGCGGTTGTGCACCCCGCACAGACACAGAGAAGCCTTGGCATCCGTTCAGTCTGATCAGACACTTCGCTAAGCGCTTAAAGACAAATATTCTTGTACACTGGGGATCATAATCCTATTATGCAACAGTCAAGTGACCCAGTGACACCGCTATTTCATAAAAAAAAATACCTTTTCTCACATAGGTAACGACATAAAACCAGTAAAAACTGAGGGTGTGTTCTATATATTTAAAGAGTAGCTAAGGGTTTAAGCTACCTCCATGCAGACAGCGAAGACTCTGATCAGACTGATGTGCGCTGGGCGCACAACCACTTTGTTGGTTTTCTTGTGTCGTGGCTCAATTATTATGTAATAATACGCCTACCCGTGATAATGTAAGTGTACCGGACCCCAGGTACAAGCGGCGGTCCGTAATAGTAATGGCATCGCACGCGCTTTAAGACAGCAGTATGGCAAGCCAAGTACACAATAAGTCTACAAACTTTGGTTTGTGATTACAAACCTATATTTGAACTTCTAACCTATATTTGAAAACCACTATCATAGGTTTATAGTATTCTAACGTGGGTTTTAAAAACTCTATTTTGACATTTTAAAACCCGTAATTATGTTTATACAAAATCATGAATGTCATGTGCACAATAAGTCTACAAGCATAGGTTCATAAAACTCAATCATGGGTTTCAAGTCGAAACATAGGTTTTAAATTTACAATCACAGGATTTCAAACCCCATGTTCAGGAGTTCTTCATTTTTATACCTATATTTGAAAATGCAGATGTATGTGAAAGTGTTTTTAACCTTTTTTGTCCTTCATACCGCAACTTGCCCAATTTCAATCCAACCACAGTATACACATCACACCAGCTAGTTCTCAGCTTCATACAAAGCACGGTAAGTTTTATGTTCATTTCATCTTTGCCCCTCTATTAAGTAATTGTCCAGAAAGGGCAGCCTGACTCCATTCAATGACCTATTGTAGTGTCAATAAATATTTGCACGGGCAATCTATTTCTCTATTTCATATTCGATTTTGGGCATGTCTGTTTGTTTTATCACAGATTATCATACAGTCAGCAAACAGTGTCTTCCCTTCGGAGCAGTCTGGTCAGGGGCCACAATGTTTGCTTGTACAGGCTGTCCGATTATTTAGGGAAATATGATACTCATAATAAACTTGGCCCCAGTTACCATATATCAAGTTCTATCGGAAATACTTTGAGTGACTTGTCTAAACGTAACTTAATTAAGAAACATAATTCAGCCGCGACACCACAAGACCAACAAAGTGGTTTGTTCGCCCAGCGAAGAATCAGGTCAGCCTGGGCATCCTCCCAGGCTGACCAGAGCCTTTGCTGTCGGCGTGAATCTTAGTTACCCGAAAACTCTGATCAGACTGGGCGGATGCCCAGGCTGAACTGAGTCTTCGCTGGGCGCACATGCCACTTTGTTGGTTTTGTCGTGTCGCGGCTCAAATTATATAATGTTAATTTCGTGTTTTTTTCTGAGTACTGTCAATCTTTTATTCTGTGACTCGAGCTATATGACCGACATGCGGATTCTGTCAACAGTTCTCCTTTTTGGAATTGTGTTTCAGTATGCTTCAGGTAAACAATACCGGAAAAATATTTAACAAGAAATATCTTTTAAAAAAGATAATCGGCTTAGATTAATAGAAGTGGGTATTGTAATATGTATGAGTCAGGTACATGTAAGATATCGAATGTGCTGATCAGATTGTATGGATGTGCATGTTGATATGCATATTTGTTGTTGGTGTTGGGGTTTCGATTTCGGAAATGCTGTTGAATTTTGATTGTGGTCTGTCTGTGTTGCACATAACAATGAGGATTGGTTAGCTGACCACCCCACATATAACCTTAAAAGTCTCGCAGTTCCAACACAACATCAACAACTAAGCCAACAACTATTACGTAATTTCATCTTCAATTTCTGTGTCAAGTTATCTTGTTGATTTTATATTTTTACATGAGCGACATAACAGGCGAAATGTTCTTTGGCAAGAAACGATTTGGACCAAAAAATCTAGATTCATCTAGATTCGGTTTATAGGCCAACGGTAAAATGAAACTGAAAGTAGAAAGAGAAAGCGAAAGTAAGCTACTTACATCAAATGATCCCGGGTGTATTTATATTGACTAATGTAATACTTAAAATGTAGGTCAATACTAAGGTTATACGGCTAAAGCCGAAAAAATATGATATTAGGGTGACATATATTAGATGTTTGAGCCTCTTCTATTCATACATTTGCGCCGATACGAGGGCAGGATATAATACATTCTGTCAGATACGCAGCCAATATACAGGTGAATAGCAGCTGACAGAATAGTGAATAACTAGTGAATAGAATGTTAATGAGTCAGCATACAAGAGACTGGTGCGTCCAGTCCTTGGTTCGAGGTAATAAAACTTGAGAATAATCTCAAACTCAAAATAAAGCACAGCGATTGGCTGCTTCCGAGCATGTGCTCGGAAGCAGCCAATCAGTGTGCTTTATTTTGAGTTTGAGAATGTAGTCAAGTTTTATAACCTCGGGACCTGAAGTATGGTAGTTCAGTTTGGGGTCCCAAAAGCATAAATCTTCAAGATGAACTTGAGAAGACGCAGAAATGGGCGGTTAGATTTTGTAACAGACAATTACACCTATAAAACTTGGAATATGACTGGCTTTCTGGAAAAGTGGGTATCTCTGAAAAAGCGGAAGAAAGATAGACTACTCATAATGCTTTACAAAGGTCTGAAGGGTGCAGCAAGTATAATCACAAATGACTTTCAAATACATGTATTGTGATCAGGTGACTGAAGACTGTAGCGAGATAAAAGTCGAGTTGTAGTGCAGATAAGCAGATAATGTGAGCTATACAGACAGGATCTGATTTACATGCTTAAGCCACATTCCATTTCTCCACATCTTTACGAAGTTCAAAATAGTTAAATCTAACGCAGGAAAAAATCGGTCATTTTTAATTCAGTTTGTTAGAAATCAAATTCCCTACTGTGACGGAGAAGCTTACCTCGTTTCTGAAGATCCCAGCATTAGCCAAAAGTGGCTACCACAAAAACAACAAGTGATGCGGATATCATTTACTTGCCACAACCCCGGGGGCATAACATAGGATCAACCTTGATTCAACGTCATGATATTGAATCAGTGTGATTCTATGTTGCTTCAATGTGACAGTTTAAGGGATAAGACAGGATTAGTTCATTGATTGTTTCAGGGCAAGCAAGAATACCAATCAGATGCTATGAGTGTAGTACCTTGTTTGACCCCAGCTGCGCAGCACCGTTTGACAACAGGACCTTTCCCCTGTCAATTTGCCCACCGGAGAGCAACATGTGCAGTGTAATAACTCGAAAAGGTATCACCAAAAAATCACGCTTCCATCTGGACACACAACGTTGAATCATGACACTGATTCAACGTTGATTCAAAATTGATTCAACGTCGTGTGCCTGTTGGGTCCTCGCCATGTCGTCTCATTGTCATTTTGATATTAGAAAGGTTCTCTTTTTTACAGACCAAACTAAATTGTCAGGAAATGCAGAGCCTGTACTGCAGTGGACTCGACAGTATTGTATCAAGTTCAATAAAGCTCCTGTTTTGTTGTATATGAATACTCAAACTATACTGAACAAAAATAAAAACTTGACGGTTTTTATTTCTTAATTCCGGCCAAACTAGTAAATATGTAATATATACATGTTTATATGGATTTTTCTGAGTTGGGCAGTCGTCTGATTACTTGAATCATGAAAATTATTGGTAATTTTTGGCCTGTCCGGAGTTAGGGAACTTATTCCTATTTTAATAATTTAGTCCAGAACTGTAATTTGCGCATGCGCAGAAGAAAATTTTCTTGTACGCAATAAACAGTAGTTCCAGTACGCACAGAAAACACTTTAAACGATTATGTTAATTGTAATCACAACCTGAAAATAACGTTTAAAGATTCAAAACTTTCAGATTATCTCCATTTGACTTAAACATATAGAGATTTTTGAGATTTCATATTTTCTATGCCAGTGTGTCTTTTTTATTATTTTCTTCGAGATTTGTTTGATTGTTTTGCAAACTAAATGTCTTTATTACTAAATTTATTTGAAAGCCATTTCTTAACCTGCCATAAAGACTTTAAAGTGTAATGGGAATTCCATTGAAACTGAATTTCCTACTTCATAATGGCATGGACTGAGGTTTTTTGTCTGATCCTCAGGGCCTCTTAGTCGAGCGTGCATTGGCATGGATTTAGTTTATAAGTCCATACAGACTGGTTTTAATAATGGAAAGGCATTGCTAACAGATTTTTATCATTTGAGCAGACTTGAACAGTTTTAAATTCGGTAATTGTTTGGTTTTTAGCGTAGAAAACAGAAAAGAACCCTTGTGACGTTTTCAATAGCCTCAACATTGCTGTACCTAAAGAATCTTGAATTTTGTGTGACTATGATATTACCAAATGATTACTTTTTAATAAATTAAAAGAATTTTTATGTCTCACTTTTCCCGACTACCGTAGGATGAAAAATAGCGACTGCCAAGTTTTTATTTTTACCAGGTATATGTATGTTATTATACATAACAATTGCAAAATATCCCTTCTACCTATTCATGTAAACATATTTACGAAATTTCTCCTTTAAGGGGTTATAACCTATCCAGACTTACAGGAGGGTCTTACGACAGCAACGAATCAGGTTCGACAGTATAGGATCATATTTATATATTTTTATTTTATAGGAGAGTTCCTCCGAGGCGCTCTACCAAACTTCTTGGCTTCAATAATTTTGCTACATACACAGTTGGACCTATTAAACTCTAAGAGGAAACTTTAACGACCTTTCAACGATATTTTTCACGTGGTCCTTCACCAGCAACGGTTATGTCTGTAAATTAGAGTTGAATGTGTACAAATGTACAAGCATATCAATAATTCTTAATTCAGTAATCCTCTGCGCCCCTTAAGCACGGATCTACTCAAACAGTAAAGACCATAATCTGTCTTTGCAAAAATACACCCTGATAAGACCGTAGTTTCCGATCAGGATCAACAAATTTACAGCGATTTTCCGCCTTAACATTGATATTTCAATGCAAACAGTGTATAAACACTACATTGGTCATTCAGCGAGTCCGAGTTTACACAGTGTCAAATTCCATCTGATGAACGCTAGTCATTAATCACACACATGCTGATCTCGAATGTTTCTTCAGAATGTTTAGTGGAAGCTTTATTGTGCTACGCATAACCTTCATTATCAGACGCTAGTGTGTGGGGCGTGGGATGGGGGATAATTTTACAAAAAGGATAATATTTTATTTTTATACCGATCTATTTTGAAAGAATACGCTGCAGCCACTCAGGTAGTTTATTTATGGCTTGCTTTCAGCATCAGACCACGTATCCGACATAAAGTTTTCCAGCTAATGCCTGCATTTCAGCATAAATTATATAATGATCCGTTACTGTCGCACGTCGGTGCCCCACCTTTCAACGCTTAAGTTTCATCAAATACTGGGATGTCACAAAAATAATGACTGCCTGCAATTTCAGGGATGCCAGGACACATTACAAAGCGGAATTGGTTTCAATCGCACTGACATCGCGCACGGTATTGGGATACAGTCACGGACAGATGTAAAATCGGCCCCACTGAAGCAATATTTTTCGGTTTATACATCATAAACTATTTCAAAATCGTGAATTGGTATTTATTTCATTTGCGGGTCAATAATATTTGGCTTTTAGACCATGTAAACCCTCATGCTGGCGCAAAACGGCATCTTTTAGGCCTAAAATACATGTAACTCGGTAAAAAAGTTCGCATGGTAGGCATACTCCAAGGAATGCTACATAGAAATGCCGACGTGCATTTTTGCGCAAATTAGCATAGGTAAAGAGGAAATAACTCTAGTTTAACACCATATCAATTTTATTGTTAATTCTTCAACGATCGCTACCTTAAGAAGGTATGCTTAAAAGAAACAAAGTGTAACTAACGACCAGATTAGCGTTAAAATTGCAGGGTAGGTTTCTTTGGAAAGTATTTATTGTACCGGAGTAAACAAATTTTGAAAATATTTTATTTGCTTCAAATGTACTTATGCAGCAGTTATGAACTGTATAAGAATAGTTTCATTGTCTCAACGGATATTGAAAGAAAGTAGAAAATCTTCGGTCTTAAATTTTGTAACAAATTTCAAATTGGATACCAAATTGTTACACCTGTCATTATTATGAAGCTGATTTGGATAGACAGATTACAGCAATCTTTATTAAAAGCAAATTTCCAAAATGTACATTATCAAATTGTTTTATCTGCAAAATTGGGATTAAATGCTTGGAACAATAAAAATGTTATGCGTATTTATATCGGTCTTAAATTTTGTAACGCAGCGACAAATAAAAGAAGTCAAGCGTTGACGTTATATTATAAGCGGCTGTCTGGCAATTTTCAGATCTGCTCCACTTAACAGCAGTTCTTTCTCTTGCCATCAGAAAAAATCTCAAAGATTAAAGCCCAGAAATATATGATATTTTTACCAACAGAATTTTTTCCCGAGACAAGTAAACTTGCAGAAAACAACAAGAAGGTAACGGGAAAAGCAAACGCATGACGGGTCCGATTTTTCAAAAGTATAAAGTGTTCATATTTCTCTTAGCAGAGCTTCCACAAATATGTAAACCGTATGAAATCAGATCATTTGTGATTCTGATCCAAAGACATGGGGAGATAATCCAGGCTGACCCTACCTACCCTAAATTCAAGGTTTTCGAATACCTCATTTTTTGAGGTAATAAAGATATTGAAATCAGTCATTCATTCCATAAATTTTTGTCATTAATGCATGCTAAATGAATGCATATCACAATACAAAGCAATGATTTTCTTCTTGTTACGCCTGACTGGCATTCAAACATGCAAAACCATAGTTATACTTCCGGTCAAAACGGCCAAAAGAGAACGCTTTACTATAACTTTCCAAATTATTTATTTATTCACTCTGTTTTGTTAATACAAACAACTAGAGGAGCATGTAATAAATACAGTTACAAAAGAACATAGTGATGGTAGTAATGACAGATTCTTGTGAGTACCTTACCATTGTATTTCCTACTATCGTTTTTATGAATTCAGTTGATCCTCCCAGCGGGAACATGACGTCGAAATGACGTCGCATTGACGCCGACGCGACGTTATCACGTCGCACTGACGTCAAAACAACACCACCACAACGCCACGCGCCCGCTGGGATGATATCCATGTCTTGAACACATGCATTTACTGTGGGAGGACATTTTTCCCGCTAGATAAAATCACTTTTCCAGAAGCAACTATGTTTATACATGAAATACTTCTGCACGAAAGGATTTCCAAAAGGATGAAATATAATTAAATTTCCGAAGCGCTAGAAAGCTAATGACAAAATATACACCCACAAACGCAAACTCTCAATGAATGCTTCGTTCTATATCAAACTGGAGATTCAGAGTATTGAGGGAAACAGTGTAGATTCAGAAGGGGCGGCTCATGATGAGCTCATTCAACTACATCATGAGCCACCTCATCTGGAACCACGCTGTCCGCAAATTCTACCAGTTTCGCATTTCAGCACCCTAAGGTTAACTATATAGCAACTGTACAACTCGGAACACCGTGGGGACCGGTGTTACTGGGACATATGCCGGAGCAAATATCCCAGTAACCATGGCCCACTACCAGATCCCTCCGCATTTCAGCAACGATACAAATGGAGTTTTGGCGTTCGCGAGCTGTACAGAACACTCCTTTAAATCCAACTACAAATGTACAACAAACACAAATAAGTTCATGCACGTCAACTAATAGGTAACTAGTCTAGCAATCTTATATGCCCGCGCTTGAGGTGCACTATGTGTACCACAGATAATTGCAATGGTAATCTGCGGGACCCGGTGGCATGGAGACATGGGGCGGGACCACTTTCCTAACGAACATGCCCCCACCACCAGGCCTCGCAGTAATTCAACAATGATACACATTGTGCATACCAAGTGTTACATAGAATACATGTCACAATTACACAATATATATATATACAATATCTTACAATCTTTTCGTAGCTAGCAAGCACAGGACGTCGAAATGACGTCTCATTGGCGTCGATGCGACGTAACGACGTCGCAACGATGTCACTGAGACGCAACTGCGACGTCATGTGTCCGCTGGGTTTTAACCAGCCTTTACGTTTTTCAATAAAATATCAACAAATCTGCTTAAGTTTTTCAGATGAATTACGTTAGTTATATTCATAAGTTCATAATATTTAAGTACGTTAGGTCTAGTATAATAATAGGGCTTGATATATCGTTTTCGAGCGTCACTAAATTGCTTACAAATGAGCAAATAATGGTATTCGTCGCCTAAGTCATTTTGGCAATAAATGCATTTACGTTCATTATAAGGCTGACTACGCCACCTACCGACTTCTACTGGGAATCTATGATTTCGACATCTAAAAGCAAATAATCGTTTGCACATGTTTGTTGGCAGTTTGTTAATATATGCACTTTTTTCAAATGTTGTTTTAAATAACCTGTAAGTATTACTACTTGACGAAACCTCTAATATTGAGTACCATTTTTGAATATAAGTGTCCTTCAATTTTTGCTTGACAGCATTTATTAACCATTTGGAATTACAAAAACTCTGTGAATACCAAATACCGGAAAACCCTAGGGAACACAGTATAGATTTGATGTTATTTATCCAACTAGATTTTAAATGTTTATGTTCATGCATAGCGTATACTACTGAATAAATGTTAGATGATAATTTGTTTGCATCTTGGCCTTCCAATAATTTGCACCAAAATGACACAATGCGTAGCTGTATGTCCATTGTAATTGGAAAGATACCAAGTTCACCGTAAATCATGTTAGTTGGTGTTGACTTTTTTAAATTAAATATCAACTTTATAAATTTCAGCTGGACGCGTTCGATAACATCACAGTTACCGAAACCCCAGATTTCTGACCCATACAAAAGGACGGGTTTTATCGTTTTATCGAAGAGATCAAGTTGTAAATCTTGTGATAGATTAAGTGATCTGATCTTTTTCATTAGCGAAAATAGTGCTTTATTAGCCTGTTCCGCAATACTTTTCTTGGCTGCAATAAATGATCCGCTTTTTGAGAGAAGTATTCCTAAATATTTATATGTATTTGTTATTTCCAATTCATGAGTGCCGAACGTAAAGCGGAGCCTTTTTGGAATTTTACCGCTTCCAAATATTACTATTTTAGTTTTAAGTACATTAACCGTTAGTTTCCAAATGTCACAATATTTTTTAAATGCATTCAACGAGCTTTGTAAGTCAGATTCCGAGCTACTAAATAGGACCGTATCGTCCGCATATAATAAAATCCACAATTTTAGAAAGACGGTTATTTCCTCATAATTTATATCACATATAATGCCGTTTACACTATTCAAGTGCAAGTAACTTTGGAGATCATTTAAATAAATTGCAAACAGGAAGGGGGATAAGTTCTCACCTTGCCTTACGCCATTTAGACATGGAAAAAATGCTGACGATTCATTATTACTAACTACATTCGATTTTATATTGTTATATATACTGCGAATTACTGTGAGGCATTTTCCATTTATATCATTTTGTATCAGTTTTTGCCAAAGTCCGGTTCTCCAAACGTTGTCAAACGCCTGCTTAAAATCGATGAAGCAACAATACAACTTTTTATGATTATTCTTTACAATATCTATAAGACTTTGAATAATAAATAGATTATCAGCAGTCGAGAACCCTTTTCGAAACCCGGCTTGACAACTTTCGATTGTTTCATGTTCTGTTGCATAGTTGTTTAACCTATTATTTATAATCAACGTGAACAGCTTCCCAAAGCAACTGAGAATTGTAATAGGGCGATAGTTTTCAGCTAATTTCGGGTCTCCTTTGTTTTTATAGATTGGTTTTATACTTCCAAATGACCAACTTTCTGGTATTATACCAGTACCAAATATGATATTAAATAATTTGAGATATATTGGTACCATAATATGATTTGTAGATTTGATGTGTTCATTTTTTATGTTATCGATGCCTGCAGCTTTGTTATTATTTAGTTGCTTTATCGCTTTTAAAATCTCATATTCACTTATTGGTTGATTTATTTGCTCGTTTATAACCTGTTCATTTTGATTGCCAATGTCATAATTTATATCGGTTTCATTTTCTGAGGTATATAAATTCTTAAAAAAAGTGTACAATTCCTGTAAACTAACATCAGCTTCTTTCCTACGATCAGACGAATTCAAAATTTTCCAGTATTCTTTGGGATTGCTGTTTTTAAGATTCTTTAATTTACTAATTTTAATGTTTTGATGCGTTCTGACACTTTTAGAGACTGTTCTTTTATAAGTCTTGCTGATCACTTTAAGTTTATGTTTATTATATTCAGATTTGTATACTGTTTACGCGCATTGTGGTAAGCGTGGCGTGCAGCGCGACACTCCTGATTAAACCATGGCTTATTTGTTTTTGTTCTGTTTATTTTATTGCTATTTGTTTTAATTTTTCCAAAAGACCTTTCAGCACATGTATTGAAAATATGCTCAATACTGGAAACTATACTATTTAAATCTGATTGAGAAATATGGTCACTATTCAACAGCTGTTCAAGCTCAAAATCTACATGTCTAACTAAATCAATATCTAAATTTGCCGGAAATAAATCCGCTTTTTCAGAATCCCATAACTTTGTTTTTAATTTTACGTTGCTTTGGCTGTATATATTTTGGTTTTGATGCTTATTTATGTTAATATTTAAGTCTATCGACAGTGGACAATGAGCATCAGAAAACAAAGGGTTATATTCTAAAATCTGAAAATTTTGTAACGTAGAAAACATCATAGCAGTACTCAAAAAATAATCCACAGTACTTTTATCTTTGCATGTAAGTTTCATACTTTGCATTGTTGGGTGCAATCTACCATTCAGTATAAACAAATCTAAAGTTTTACAGAAGTCAAGCATTTGATTGCCATAACAATTTACCATTTGATCTGTATTAGTACGTTTCAATGCAATCTGATTTCGTTCAAAATAATCCATGATTTCCTCGCTTTCATCGAGCAACTGCTCATAACCATATGCCTTGCAAAGGTGCTTATCAATATTTATAAAATCATCTTTTACCCCAGTTCGGGAATTAAAATCCCCCATCAATAAAATAAACTTTGATTCGGGGCAATATCTCAATACTTCTGCCTGTAATTCTGTGTACGGATCTTCGTGTGCATATTTGGAACCTATTGGGGGTATATAAATGATACCACAGTGTATATCAGTGTTACAGGCAGTAATTAAGCTAGAAATAGTAAACCACTGTATAAGTTTTGAATTTGAAGAAAAATCTATTTTAATAAATTCAGAAATATTGTTTTTAACCAATAGGGCTATCCCACCTGATCTATAACGGGCTAAATGCTGTCTATTGTTCAAAATCAATTTATACCCAGGTATCAATATCTCGTCAGCATCGTCTGTTTTGCACTCCTGTAACCCTATAATATCATACTTGTTAATAAAATCAGTAAATTCTGGAAACCGTAGCTTCGAGACCAAGCCACAAACATTAAGATTTAGTATTCTCAACTGGGTCAAACCGGCACATAGAAAGTCACTATTAACCGAATTGTCAGTCTGATTTCCACGTGAATTATCATTGTCATGTTCGCTGTTTAAATATCCTCCCGCGTACCGTTAGTTACTTCTCGCTTTGTCCGTATTATCACTAGCCGCGCCCTGCGAGAATTTCTCGTGGTGAACGTGTGTATCGGAGGCCACTCTGTCTGGCTGTTCCGTTAATACAGATGGACCGTGGTAAAGCATGGAGCTGTCGACAGATCTGGGTAATCGAATTTGTTGTGTATTCGATGTTGGCTCAAGCGAAATGTTTGACTGAATCGAACCACCGTCATTTACTGGGTTCGCAATTGTAATAGTAGACGACTGATATTCCATATCGACATGCACAGTATCGTCAGTGTACCCTTTATTTGACACCGAGCCAGCTGCCTTCGACTGCTCTTCATGTTCGCAGTCTGACTGTTCACGACTTATCGAGTCATCTCTGTATTTCTTTATTATAACATCTCTATCGAGCGGCGAAGTCGCTTTCTTTTTTTTGTCGTACGTTAAACTGGAATGCTGATCAGGAGGTAACTCACTCAGGGCACTGAAACTATTTCGAGTACGCAACGAAAATTCAGATATTTCTCTTGGTAACGGCCGTGCATTTGACTGTTCATATCGCGGAGTGGCCCACTGGCCTTGACCCCTTGTCCTATATGACTGACCTCTTGACCTTGCACCGTGACCTCTGAAGCTCTGACCTTGACCTTGAAATTGACCTCCGCTATTCTGACCCTGCCCGCGACCTTGTGACCTTTGATAACCTAAACGACTGTCCGTTTCAAACCTTCCCTGCACAACACCTGAATAGCTTGGTTTTCGATTTGTCCGCTGAGTTGTCCGCTGTACTTGTGACTGTCCGCCATTTTCAGCCTCGCCATATGTGCTGTTTTCGACAGTAATTTCTTCGCCATTAATGTACAACCGGTCACGCACTAATTTAACTTTATTGTTTTTATTTCGTCTCGCCTGCTTTGCAATTGGGTACAATTTTTTTCGTTTGCTCTCAATTTCGATCGGGTACTGCTCATTTACGCCATAATGCTTTCCAACTAAAGTTTTCGAGGCTGATAAACGCACCAATTCTTTATCTTTGAACTTTTCGAACTTTGCGATAATGGGGCGGGGAAATGAGTGGTTTCTATCAAACTTTCCAACTCGGTGAATACGATCAAATTGAATGTCTTGCGTGATATTCATTTCATCTCGGAGAAAATTTTTTAAAGTTAATTCCACATTTTCAAATTCTCCATGCGGTAAACTCTTCTCCGCAATTCCAGTGAATATCAAATTTTCCCTCATGCCACGCCATTGTACATCAATAAGTTTCTCTTCCATTTTACTTTGCTTTTCTTGCATTTCATTTTGCTGGATTTGGATAGTGATAAGTTTGTCCATGACATGATCAAGTTCAGATTCTCTTTCCGCGTAGCTGCTTACTATGTCATCGCACATATCACTGTATTTCTGTATACTGTTATCATAATCGCCTATTTTGGTTTTCATGGCGGACATATCTGTACTGAGTTTATATACTTCATTTTGTGTGTTTGAGGCGGCCTGTTTGATACTATTTATCTGTACTATCTGTTGCTCGATACTATCCATTCTCTTATTCTGATTCGCTATTTGACTTTCAATACTTTTCCAGCGTTGACTTTGGTGGTTAAGTTGACCTTCAATTGACTGTAACTTACTATCCATGCCAGTTAACATATTCATTAACATAGGCATCATCCCATTAGGGTCATTTTGTGTATCGTTTTGACAATGATTTTGCACCTGATTTTGCACCTGATTTTGCATCTGGCTAAAATTATCAGTCTGTCCCTGTTGAACTCCAACCGCCCCTAAACATTGGCGTGATCCTGTTTGTGACCCAATATAAGTTTCAGAACCGACCTGGTTAGATCCATTGTAACAGCTCAATGACTGTCCGTGAGTACTTTGCGGTTCATACTGGCTAAGTAATAACGGTTGTGGTGAGATGACAGATACATTATTCAAAACATCATGTGACTCGCTCAGAATGTCAACTACACTTTGACCAGTGGGTGGGGTACAAGAATTTGAGCTCATATTAGAAATTGTCAATATGCATCTAAATACAAGACATTTAGACTCACTCTGTCGCTCCTAAAGTCCAAACACTTAAATTTAACTCCGATCTAATGAAACAACAGTCGGCACTACACGAATCAATGTCCCAACCAAAAGTTTACAGAGCGCTGAAAAACAACGGCTACCACCACCATGTCACGTGACCCACACGTGACTAAAATACAAGTACTCCCCCCCCCCCCCCCCCCCCACGTGACCCAAACTCCCCCCCCCCTCCATGACCCAGCATTTCCTTTATGCAGCAGACTTATGCGTTGCAAGTACGCAATATATATGAGTGGGAAGCTGGGTCAGGGGGGGGGGGGGGGACGATACTCAGTGAGCCAAAGAAGAAGAATGGTCAACAGTAGCACTATGATCTTCAAGGATTATATTGTGTACCATGACCTTGAAATGAGGTCAAGGTCACATACGTATAGTCAAAACTATCCAGTGTTGTCTGTTATGAAAGTAATATAATAAAAAACGGGTCAAATATATACAATAAATCATTATTTCAACGATCAGTTTGAGGATAATTATCAATTAATCTCAACAATGACGTCAACGTTAACGTATGTTTAACGTACTTTACATAGACATAAACACTGAAAATTCATTAGTCATGCAAGTTGCATGTCATAGTCATAAATGCAAAGGAAAAGTGAGTGATCCGTGTAACATTTTAATCATAGGGAAAATTCACGCCTTAAGCACAGACATCCTTTTATTGGTTATTGACAGAGATATCTGGCGGTAGTCCTTCAAAAATCTACATACGCACGTGCGCCATAAATGGCACCATTCTGCTGAAGAACCACTGTCTAATGGGAGCCACTAAGTCTGAGAATATCAGGGTATGTCACTGTAACCACCGAGACGGCTGCAATCAGGATACTGTGGAAACTGGTAAGAAACTCTCCATAATAAAAGAAAAACTGACGCCACCAAATTTGTTAAAACCAAATGTAGTTGCGTGATTGGCATGAAAATTAAGGAAACTATACACCATTTGCGCGAAACCAAAATACAACAGTGCCAACCAAAATCGACACATGAACATGTAACTGTTACATATACCTCTCTTACAGCCAGTCAGTATGAAGCTTGTCAAATATGAAACGTGCTGAAACAAGTGCAATTTTATGGTGTAATGATCAGGCAGTAGATCCAATTTCTTCAATTTTTTCAGCCCAATAGGCAGAAACTACATCTGAGCCACAACACGACAAAACCAACATAGTAGAATGTGCCATCCCCCCCCCCCCAGCGAAGACTCAGATTAGCCTGGGCATCCGCCCATCCGATTAGAGTCTCCGCTATCCGCATAGCGGTAGCGTAGACCCTTAGCTGCCCTTTAAGCGCAAAGCAAAGACTCTGATCAGACTTTGTGGATGTACAGGCTGATCTGAGTCTTCGCTGGGCGCACATGCAGGCCCTCTCATTTTTCCCCAAACTATAAAATATATTTTTCTCATGAAAGGCTAGATAGCTTTTAGTGATATATATTTTCCTTAATAATTTTGTGATATCTTTTCTCCAGTAAAGCACCTGTTTCTGAAAAAAATAATTGTGTCTATATCCTACCCTGTACGAATAAATATTCTTAGCAAACTGAAAGCGATTATCCTCTCGGAGACTGCAAACGGCTGATTGGTATATGGTTATCTTGACCACTTTGAAGTTAACAATGGAATTCACAAAATTGCCGGAATATGATAAAATTTAAACCGAAATGGTTTACACTTAAATGCCAGGAATCAAAGTTTTCAAAGTTTCAAAACTAACGAATATAGAATGTTCTCTGAAGGCTTAACAATCTATTCTGAAGGGAAGAAAACGATTTTGCAAACTTTATTTTTAACTAATTAAGGAAGATGTATTTGTCTCAAATAAAGTATGATGGAGAAACAGGACTAGGAATGGTTAATTCTATATGCATTCTGAAAGCAGCGCTAAGGGGGCGGACACAACATCAGTGTAGTAAAGTGGACATTTTAGAGAAATCATCGGCTGAAAAACATTTAACAGAATAAGGCCCTCATTAAGGACACCTCCCCTGTTTAAGGGTGTTGATGCAAACTGAGAAGACTGATTCGAAGTGCAGATATACAGGCTGATTTGAGTCTTCCTGATCGTAAATACTGTAAAGGTCATTTCCTCTTAGCGTAGCTCAAGACGTGTATGAAGTGAATATTTGAAACCTACGCAGCCACACAAACTGACGACAGTCTTCAACTCTTTAAATTTTATGTGCCCAAGAATAGCATTTATAGTTGGCATATGCAAAAAAGAGAAGACTCTGATCATACTGCGTGGATGTGCAGACTGATTTGAGTCCTCTCTGTTCGCACAAGCAACAAGATAACATTGGCGCTAATTATTTGTTTCAGACATGAAGAAAGAAACTGACGCTGTATATATCACCGAGTTAACAGTTTCAAACCAGGCGAGTAACAATTACTTAAATGCCATTCAATAGCAATTGCCAGTTGTTATGTCCATGTAAGAGTCATACACTTTTTCCCTTTTTCTGAAATACAGACTGTGAAATTACAGCCGTAAGAAAATCCACTCCCACCCATCGAAAACACCCGATTCACGACTTAGTTTAATCGATTTACGTATACCGGAGATGCATTTTGCAAAGGGGTAATGATTATAATATCGCATGTGTGTGACTGTGTGGAGTGGAGACAGGGGGTGTGGGCATATACTGGATTTGTCCTCTCCGTCAGTTTGTTCGACTTGCAGCACTGTGACACATTTTTTGCAGTTACCACACAACTGCAGCCTTCAAACAGCACAGTGAATAACTGATTGGCCAGACTATCTGCCGAACTTTTATGACGGTTTACAGCTGATCGGTAGCTCGGTGATTTCCATTAGTTCGAAGCGTTTTGCATATTTTGCAAAATCGTAAGATCTATCACAACAGTTGAAATATATTCTGTTGGTTTGTGAGATTGAGGTGAGAGGTTGTATGAATGAGACTAGTTTAAGTCTCCAGCTATATGCATCAGCTTGCAATCCAAACGAGTAAAACAAATACATAAAATGGGTAAAATAGCAGAACTATGAAAAATCTTGGTTCTCTGCGAACAACTATAATATTCCAACAACAACAAAGAGTGTTGTAAATTGCGTTATATAATAAGCTGTTTATTACATGTAACATCACTGACATTGCGTCCGCCACACACTGAAAAAACTCCATCTAAAATGAGTACCTGTTTCGTGGTTCAGTGTGTCCTAAAACTGCTGTAATTTCTTTATTTCATAGTTTTATACATGATTTTTGCCACTTGGTAATTTCACTATACTTTGTGCTCTCAGGATTATCAAGGGAATTACATGTATACATGTTTTACAAGAACAAAGTAGCAGACCAAACTGAATCTGGCCTCTATATATATGTCTAGTACATTACCATGATATTATCGAAGTAGTCATTCCGGCGGGCTTTTGTATCTGCCCATAAATAATATTGTATCTAGCTTGATATCTCTGATTAAAAATATAAAAGGATGATCAACGATGAACGGTTTCGGCGGTGTCACGTGACATCCAAGCGTCCACCTATGAGCAGTGGCAACAGCAGCTTCGGTGCCGTCTTCACCTACCTCTATGAAAGTTTTGTGAATGGCAGAACTTATAAATGTTTCTTGAGTGTTAGGTAACATTGCCAAGAAGTTGGCAGCTGTCGGACTGAACATATTAACGATGCCCAGTTTTGGAAGGTCCTGTTGAAGCTCATACATGGTTTCCATTTTGAATTTCGGAATTCCTATAATGACTTCCGGGGAATCTGCAGTCTTTAGCTTATTCAAAATGTCTGACAAAAGGCCTGAGTCCATTTTCTTTTCAATATCTATAAGACCTTCTATATTATTCGGTAATATGAAAACCATGGCCAGAGCTCTAGATAAGAGGGAGTATTTTGTGATAATTAGGGATAATTTTTGTTAATTCTGCATAAAAACATATGTTGTGACCCCTCATCTGAACCGTCTCGTCGAGACGGTTCAGATGAGGGGTCACAACATATGGTTTCGATGAGAAATAAGAAAAATTATCCTTAATTATCATCAGATACTCCCTCTTATCTAGAGCTCTGCCATGGCGATATTTCCATCTCTATACGGCAACTTCACTGCCGAGTATCCAGAGTTATCGTCGAGTATGTATCTGACTTTCTCTTCACCATTCATCATATCAACTTTAACACTTTTGCCTTTCTCAGGGTAGAAATCCATCTTTCTGGTTCTCCAGTTTTTGAATGGTTTCATCCATTTTCCTTTAAAGTAGATGGCATTGATCAAAACTAGCAATGATGAAGCATTGATGGCGCCGGGTGAGAGCAGGTTCCGTATTTTATTCCTTGTTTGGTCCTCTACCCATCCATTGATGTACATCCTTGACGCCTCAGCATCCTCGGTAAAATCTAACAACTGAACACCACTGTCGTAATATTCCTTTGATTTAGCTTTGTAATTGTCATCAATTGTCAATCCTGAATTACCGAATATTTTATTAGCAATAGATAATATAGTTGTTCCGTTTGTTTCTCTGATTAGATCACTTTCCAGCTGTTTAAAGTGGCCATGAAACTCTTCCTTAGATATACTGTCTGAACCAAGCGCTGTTCTAATTTGTTTCTCTGTGTCTCCATTAGCACCTAAGTTCACCAGTGACAAGGCTGCTGATACATGTATACCGAACGGGGAGAAGAATATATTAACGTCTCTCTCCATATATATCCTGTATAATTTAACACAGAACTCGTTCAACCCGTCTGCTAATTTTATGTCTGCCATAGTAGTTCCACTGATATCAACTCGATTTTATACTCAAACATTTCTTTAGGTATGTAAAATGAGTCGTGTTCTTTAAGAGCATACACAAATCAGTGTGTCATAAATAAAAAAAGAAATAAAACTACACCTGACACATGTATTGATCCGGGCAGGGTATTTTGAGAGATGATAGTTTTAGAGATGACAGCGGGTAGCTTTAGACAGCGGGTAAATTCGTACATACCACTGCAAACAGTGAGAACCCAGATGAGACGGCTCATAATGAGTCGTCTGATCAGGATTTTTACTGTTTGCCCAGTTATTTTATTTTAATTCCAAACAACTGACATATTAAGGAAACAATGCCACTGTCCGAATTTCCCTGCTGTCCGAATTTACCTGACTAGAAGGTTGTGTTCATACATGTACACTGGAATTAACTGCTTACAGAGAACTTTAAAGCAAGTTCCATATGCAACAATGTGAAAAAGCATAAGAAAGGTTCATCGATACATGATAAATTGCCCAAAGTATTTTTCTGCATCCAAACATTGACTGTAACATATATGTATCAAAATGACGCATATAGACTTGTGTTTGTCAGCGTTGTCGTCTGCTATCGAGATCGCGTTTATATAAACTCTGTTTTCTTCAATAGGTAAAACTTGCATAACCGTAAACTTGCCGGTATCTACATGTAGATCTCGAAATAGCTTCGTATCGCACGCGCATATATAATATAGTCACCTTATTTCTTTTGCTTATAATACGCATACCCATTTAAAGACAATATTAGCCATGGCTCAGAGAAGGCGTTTACCTGGTTATGTCTCTGCAGACTCAGACAAGAACCAACACACACACACACACACACACACACACACACACACACACACACACACACACATTGAAAATTAATTCTTACACAGTGCACCTATAAAAGCAATGGAAAGTTTCCGTGTTTTATTCTGCAACAATTCACTGTTTCGGAGTGCGTGAGTCTAAAAGAATTGATGAAGTCACTGGTAATTACTGACGTATATGTGACATTTTGCGACGTTAGAGGGTGAAACGTATCTTTTCTTTCTAAAATCGCCACAAAAAGGTACATTGATCTTAGATACAGTTAAGAATATTGGTGGGAACATGATCGCACCGGCAAATAATTTGAATGAAAAGAATACCTTTTCACCGTTTTAGGTGTTAGAATCGAAATTGTTCAGCTTAGTAGCACTGAATTGTTGAGTAATAATTCACTGTTTGTCGCTCAGTTGTAAGTAGATATATCACTCGCTCTCCGCGCTAATGAAGAGTTTTACATACAGACTTATGGAAATTGTATACACAGCGCTCATTTAAATACTTTCAACAGTGTATATGACAAAACAAAACAAAAAAAACTGATGGTAAGTTCTGTGAAATGTCTGAAAAATGAATTATATCTTCCTGTCTGCTATTTTTAGACTCTTCACTTAAGATGGTCAATGAATAGTGAGGCAGCTGAGATGCCTATATCCAAATACAGAATAGACTACCGACATCTGGCGACTGACACCAACGCGAAGAAACGCTGGGTTAACAATAAACACATAACATCAGACAAAAGGTTTTGTATGAAATGAAAGAGGTTAAAGTACCCAATCGTAAATTCGTACTCGTAAGTCATTTTAACATTGACAATGCCGGAATATTCTAGATACACAGACATGGACCCCAAAATAGTGGTGTGATCACGTACCTGCAAGTTGTAAGCATCACCTGCCTATTATAATACACCAGCCATATCTATTTATCAGTGGAAATGAAAGTCCTGTATTTGAAAGCTTAAATAAGCATCGGCTGAGGCTATCAAATCGGAAATAAGTTTAGAAACGTCCACATTGTAGGGATCAACGAGGTCATGGTGTCTCCCATAAAACTTTTTAACTGTCGACACAAGTTTTGCTTTAAGATAACCCGG
Source organism: Ctena decussata (assembly GCA_963989385.1). Taxonomy (NCBI): domain Eukaryota; kingdom Metazoa; phylum Mollusca; class Bivalvia; order Lucinida; family Lucinidae; genus Ctena; species Ctena decussata. Next base: position 36,486,715 of record OZ022504.1, on the reverse strand, counting down.
TGTCAACAGTTTAGGGGTGAGCAGCTTCCCTCTTTCAACAAAGTCTTGATATTTGAAACAGGATCTAGCCTAGCGGACTAGCTGAGGGACATAAACAGATACTTATCTATCTAGCTACACGCATCCGACAACGCTAGATAATTTTCATTGAAAGAGAAACCTTTCTTGCATATTTGAGACTTATATGCAGTTCGCAGATGTCTATCATGTGTGTTCTCTGTTTCCAAGAGATTAAACTTCTTAGTCTCTTGGATTTTTAGGGCCAGAAATATTACATTTCATGAGTGCATGCATTTGGTAACTCAAAGCCATTGTAATAACATTGGCTATTTGTGAATGTGTCCTACATTTTGACAGTGCAATAAGAATTCGAGAAATTTGGATTCAGTGGGTCTGACCCATGTAATTTCATTACATGGCTGTTTAATTACATGGGCTAAAACTATCTTCTTAAACTTGGATTTAGTATGAATGTTTTGTTGATGCTTGAGTTCTAAAAGTAACTGTGTCAACATATTCGATAGGCTAGCTGCTTTCAAGATGTCTACTTTTTTGCCGTTTTTATAGTTCACGTTACACACTCACAGCATATGTTTCAGCAAACTGTTATAGTCAATTACAATAGGGTAAAGTCAGGTAAATTTGGACAGCGCTTAAATTCGGACAGTGATATTGTTTCCTTTATAGGTCATTTGTCTGGAAATTGAAACAAAATTAAGTGGGCAAACAGCGAAAATCCTGATGAGACGGCTCATCTGGATTTTCACTGTTTGCACTGGTATGTCCGAATTTACCCGCTGTCCGAAGTTACCCGACTCGACGCTTATGAACATACTAGAATGATTCAAAATGAGAAACATATGATGTTGATAGTATGATAATCGACACTGAGAAAAACAAATCTCATCACAGTCAAGTGTGCTTTTTCATTGACGCAGAGTATTTTTGCTTCTGCAAATGTTAAAACTTAATATTCTGCATAATTTCTACAGAGACATGACGATCCGAAACTTGATACCAGGCACGAGATACAAAGTTCGTGTAACAGTCAAGGCAGGAAATGGGGACGGAGTCTTCCCCAGGAGTAAATGGTACCAGTTTGATACAGACAGACAAGGTTTGTCTCAACTTTGTTATATCATACAGTTTAATCTCGTTACACAAACACTGATATCTCAAAATACCTTCTTATATCAAAGAATTGTGTGTGGACACATTTCCTTTTTTCTTTACATTTCAACTCCTGAAATCTCAAACTATTGAAATCTCAAGGTAAAATTTTCTTGAAAATTTACATTTGAGATATCAGTAGCTTGGGATGAACCTCGGCTTTGAGATATCTAAAATTTATTGTAATTTTATATTGCTACTGTGAGGTCCAGCTGATCAGTTAAACCCCTACACAGATCAAATAATTTGTTTTGTTGGAGCTTATGGCAAGCCAAATGCACACTTATTAGAAAAACCTGTTTTTTCTAATTAGTGTGCATTTGGCTTGCCATAGGAGCTACTTCAGAGTCATGCATAAAGTTGATTTTTACCCCCAGTACCCTTACCGCTTTTATTTCGGTATTGTTTCTGTATGCCCGAAACACATGATATCTGATTTCATATGTAGGGGACAAAAGCAAAGGCCACTTTTGCATAATATAAGAGTAGTAAGGAGCTGTGGTAGTGTGGGTAGAGCATTTGATTGCGGTGCTGTGCAACTGATCCGATGACAGGAAAGCTCTCATTGTCAAACCAAATGTGAATGTACAATGTATATGTATCTTACCACAGGGAGTTCTAATTATCCATTTGGACACCAGGCTAGGAACATCATTTTCTGTAAAGCGAGTTTAGCCCATTTTCATGCCTAGCGTCCCATTAACTTGACATAAGCAAACAGTGCGGACTCAGATCAGACGCCGCAAAACGCGGCGTCTGATCAGGGTCTACACTATTTACGTAAGCCAAATGAAATAATGAAACATAATAGTAATAAGAATAATTTAAACCAGACACCCTTTAATTGACAAATGGACTCATCCATTTGCTAAGGACAGAAAAGTCCACCAAGCATAAATGAGTTAATAAAGCGACATTTACTCTTCACAGATGAAATCAACGAGACGGTTCATCATCAGTCCATACCAATACGACTTCCACAGACAATAAGGCCTGAACACTACAACCTCACATTTTACCCGCAGATATATGGCACAGAGGAGGAAGAGTTTGTCAATCAAGGTAAGAAGCCCAAGGGCGCAGCTGCCTATACGCAAATACGCAGGCGCATATTAAAATTTTGTCAAATTGACAAAATTTCAACACGCACCAGCATATTTGTTCATGCTGTAAATTTGTAAATTGGACAATATTTCAATAGTAACTGCATGAAATACCTTTGGGGCTAAACTCTTATTCTTACCCTCAGAGCGGTATAAAACATGCTTGCGTAACATGTAATTACCCCTAGTTACGCCCTTGAAGCCAAACATATGGGACTTTTATAAATGTATTGGTTCGATAAACAGTTAGTGGAGTAAAGTAATCAAGTCGGCGTTTCTTGAACATTTGAGTAATTTCGTAAATGAATGTTCAACAGAGTCATCTTTCCTGGAACTTCAACTTATAATTTGTTCCATAATTTTTTTACAAAGGTAAAAATGTACATAGTCTAGATGTGCTTCTTAGTACAATTAAATAGTGTATAGTGTACATGTATTTGCTAGAAGAAAAAAAAACACCTCCAGCCAAGTAAAAGTATAAAGTCATCTTTTCTTGAGCATTAGAGAAACGTACATGGCCCATGAAAATCAAAGGGAGGGTAGATGGTAGCTGTCAAGTTACATTTGATAAAACTTCTGAATTACGGTATGTTTTTGTTTTGTAACCATTTAGCCGACGTAACAAATCGAAGCAACGTTTCTGAAAGACAAATATTCATCGGAGGAACCACGGCAAGACACTCTTTCAATTACTTTTAAAGAATATATTTTTCCACGCACCCTTAGCCGACGTAGTAAAACAAGAATTTCTAAATGTACATGTATTTGTTCAACAAATATTCAACCGAGGCAACGTGACAATTCATCGTCTTTATCAACAGTCGTCAGAGGTAACTGTCAGAGAGTGGTTTTTCCCCCTTTCGCCCCGGAAAAATGGCTATAGGAAGAACGGCTATATAGTGAATTGTCCGGACCTCATAGAGCCACTTTTCCCCCATAGCCCTTTTTCCCCCACCGGGAAATTGGCTATTAGTGAATTTGGTATGGCTATTGGTATTTTGCGGAACGGAACGAAACGGAACGGAATCGAATAGAGACATTTTACCGAATTAATCGCATAAGAAATGTATCAGTACCTCAAGGGAGGTAGTTAACGTGATTAATTAAAAAAATCAATATGCAAATTTAGAAACCATATTTTTATAATAATTGATAATTACTAATTTATGGAACGAACAAGCTGCGGCTATGGATACGTTCCGCTGAGGTGCGGGGGTAACGTCGATATGAGAATTGAAATATGATGATGATGATGAGCTGCGATTTCTTCCCATCGCAGACACATACGCGTGCAAGCTTACAGGAAGATGTACGAACGGGTGCTTTGTCTAGTCATGTTTGATTCAGTAGGGAGTTTATTACATTGAAAATCATAATCGGACGTGTTTCCCAATGGGAGCCGAGCCCACGACTCCTGCGTGAAAGACGAACACTAGTCCAGGCACTCCGCTGCGCGCACGCGCAGATGAACGCTTGTATCAACACAAAATTATACAAATTTATGCACAAACCACGTACACTCGTATCCGTTTTTAGCTAACATGGAAAAGCAAAATGCCTACCCGTTTTCCCCAAAACGATAATAAGACAGACTGGTGGACACATGCATGCGGTTCTAGCATCTATTATCCATCGATATTTTACGGACAGATACCCTTTCTGTTTCAGTTAAGAAACCTGACTATTACCGTTGGAGAAGGAGCAAATTCCACTATGTAGCGTGTTTTCCTGCAATCATGTTACCAGGGGGAAAATCCACTATAGAGGGGAAAAACGGCTATGCAAAAACACGTATAGTAGATTTTCCCCGGGGAAAGTTGGCTATATAGTCATATTTCCGGGGAGAAATTCTACTATATAGCCATTTTTCCGGTGGGAAATTCTACTATGGAAAAATCATAGTCATTTTTCCGGGGGGGAAATCTACTAGGGGGGAAAAGCTACTCTCTGACAGTAACAAGTCAAGTACCGTTTCTGAAAACCATGAAATAATGAATTGCTGCGAGAATAAATAGCATAGAAAGCACGGAAGCCCCGATAGCTCAGTGGGTTAAGCACTGGCCTGCTGATCTAGCGGCCCCGGGCTCGATTCCCGCCGCTGGAGGCGGAAATCTTTTTCACTGTAAACGAGTTTCCACTGCACACAGCCTTTCATTAACACCTTTCCGTCGCATCGCCCTGATATGACTGAAATAATGTTGAAAAGGATGTAAAATTGCAAATCATCCGTCCCCAAAAAACACACAAAGCTAAGGTGAATGAATACTCATCCATGTTGTTCTGCCATTTTTAAAGGGTGAAAGCTTTTGTGATTTTCTGTTTGCCTTTTTGATGAACGTTAGTCTCACCCCCAAATGGGGTATACTTAAAATAGTGGATCTTACATGAGTGTTCCTGTATTATTGAATTTATTAAAAGAGTTGGGGAAAAAGATAAGATGCGAGGCAATGCCGAGCATCTTATCGATTTTCCCCAACGAGTTTAATAAATTCAATAATACAGGAGCACGAATGAAAGATTCTATTTATCATATGACACTAGAATCGCATTTTATTAGCAAATTTTGCACTAAAAGTCACGATTTTGCCATTAGAAAACGCGACGTTTTATAGACGTCAACGCAATTACGTTACGACGTAATTTGCTTATTTAATCCACTAGTGGATTATCGTCTCAGATGCAACGTCATATGATAAATGGAAATTTCTTTACTTTAAGGCGGAGTCGACCGCTATTGATAAGGGAGAGTGTTTTCCCTTCAGTCGTACCATTCACCTCAAAGTGAGTATAATGCCTGGGGTCGTATTTATAAAACGACTTAAGTCGTTGCTATGCTGTTGCTAAGGCTAAAGTTCTGTAAAGGAGATTCCCTACAACTATGAAAGTTGCTCTGGAGGAACAGTCTTAGCAAGACTGTTCCTCCAGAGAAAATTTCATAGTTGTCGGGAATCTCCTTCAACAAAAATTAGCCTTAGCAACAGCATAGCAACCACTTAAGTCGTTTTATGAATACGGTCCCTGATACCAGTTTAATATATATTTCTAGGCACTGCAGTAATAACTGTATTGTGTACTCAGAAGACGGACACAATCATTCTCCATTCAAAGGATTTAAACTGGACAAAGGTGGAGTTAACAGACCACAAGCAAAACAACCTTACTGTCAAACTGAAACATTTTACCAAGGAGGAAATGGTAGAAGTGAAGGCTGACAAACCATTGAAAGTTAACGAAAAATATTATTTGTATATTGAGTACGTGGGGAAAATAACAGCTGACATTCTTAAAGGATTATATTTCAGTCCATACAAGGAAGGCAATACAACAAAGTGAGTAAATTTGATTCCATAGAATGCAGGGGCCGTATTCATAAACGGCTTAACTGGTTGCTATGTGGTTGCTAAGGCTAAATTTGTTTGAAGGAGATTCCCTACAACTATGAAATTTGATCTGGAAGAACAGTCTTACAAAGACTGTTCGTCCAGAGCAGATTTCAAAGTTGTAGGGAATCTCCTTTACTGAACTTTAGCCTTAGCAACAGCGTAACAACGTCTTAAGTCGTTTTATGAATACGACTCCAGTTCAAAATGGGATGACAGGCAAATTATAACATTTTGTTTCGCATTTTAGTCATACCACGTAGAACTGCAGTATCATCTTTCATAAGGCAAAAAACCTTCAGTTTCCGTTTCTTGGCCATGGGGTCATGGTCTGGAGTTTGTAGTGTTGTAGTAGTCTAATAATATTTTACACGCCTGGTAAACTATCACAGGTACCTCCGGCGGAGGTACCGATAAAAAGTTGTGACAGGCACCTGGAGCTGCCTGTGACTGTCCAAAAAATGACAACAAACGGTAGGTTTTCCTCTTTTTTGACAAAATATAAAATAACCAGGGAGTTTATTAAAAATCAAAAAGTGCTATTCGACCCTTATAGACATAAAGTTTTGTCACACATTATATCCCACTGAACTTTCCATATTAACCAAAGATACGACTTTTGAAGTGGCTTTGATGTCAGCCCACAGTACTCAAAACATAAAGAATTCGGCCGTTTTTGGTCTTAAATGCAGTGATCTTGCATACGAATCTGTTTTTAGCTCGCCTGAACGAAAGTTCAGGAAGAGCTATTGTTGTCACCACGGCGTCGGCGTCCGCGTCCGCGTCCGCGTCAGCGTCCGCGTCCGCGTCGGCGTCCGGATTGGATGTTTTGGTTAAAGTTTTTTAAAGACCTATATCTCCTTAACCCATGGATGGATTCTTTTGATACTTGCACTGTAGTTAGATATTGGTCTAAGGTTTAACAGGATACCACCCCCACCCCACTCCGTGACCTTGATGTCAAGGTCATGGACTTAGAAAATTTGTAGTTTTTTTGGACTGGATGTTTTGGTTAAAGTTTTATAAAGCCCAATATCTCCTTAACCCATGGATGGATTCCTTTGATACTTGCACTAAAGTTAGATATTGGTCTAAAGTTTTCGAAAGTACTACCCCCACCCCCCTATGTGACCTTGATGTCAAGGTCATGGACTTAGAATATTGTCTTTTTATTGATTGGATGTTTTGGTTAAAGTTTTTTAAAGACACATATCTCCTGAACCCATTGATGAATTCTTTTTATATTTGCACTGTAGTTAGATCTACAAAGTACTACCCCAACCCCGCTCAGTGATCTTGATGTCAAGGTCAGGGACTTAGGAAATTTTTGTCTTTTTTAAAGTTTTGTAATTGCATACTATTCATAATGCTTTGCAGAGATTTAGTTTATACTTGAACTGATGTTAGACTCTTTTTTGAGTTTTTACATAACACCTTATACTTACCCCACTGGATGACCTTGAAGTCAAGGTCATCTACTTAGAATTTTGTCTTAAAGATTTTGGTTAAAGTTTTATATTTATGAAGACATAATTTCACAGTGCCACGATGATGGGCTCAGTTGATACTAATACTTGGACTGATGTTAAATAATGGTTCAGGGTTTTGATACATCCTAGCCCCCCTCCCCCACCCCCACCCCTCCCCCCTCTCCCCTACCCGTCAGTTTTTTTACCTCAAGGTCATGGACTTCGAAATTTCATTTCGTTTTTTATATTTTAATTTTATTTTAAGACTTATTTCTGAGATAGCTTTTGTTTATAAATGTGTTTTCATTATGGACATGCTTGCATGAAGTTTTATGCATAGCATAGCCCCCCTCCCTCCCTCCCCCGTCAGTTTTTTCTTACCTCAAGCTCACGGACTTCGAAATTTCATTTCATTTTTTTATTTTAATTTTATTTTAAGACTTATTTCTGAGATAGCTTTTGTTTATAAATGTGTTTTCATTATGGACATGCTTGCATGAAGTTTTATGCATAGCAGTCCACACCACCATAGCAGCTGTGTGATGGGCAAGCACCAATTCAGGCGAGCTATGCTGTCAGGCGACAGCTCTTGTTCTCGGCACACTGGTGTAAAGGTAACCTCCTTGCTCAAATGTGAATGTCGATTGACTACAAATAAGACTTGATTTTTTCAAAACAACAGCTGGAGGTGCCTGCAATGGTGTGGAGGTGCCTGTGATGTAAGCAAATATAGTGAAAATCTGAATAGTTATTGCAGCTGGAAATATTGACATCTTCTCTAAACCACTGCCTGGAAAGAATCATTCATTCAACGTCCCATTAAGCTACCATAATGCGTATATCATGAAATTCCATGTTAAAATTTCTAAAACACCATCTCAATGAGTTATTGCCCAATTTGTTTCCGCTTCTGTTAGTCAAACATGGACGAATTTCACATAGTTGCTGAAAATTAACTGCCTAATTCAGTGTTAGAATCGTTATGAAATGTGTGCTTAAATAAGAGTCAACATTTTGTGACTGGTGATGACTGTGATCAGGATGTGCTGGCTATGAGTCGTTCCAACTTGTCAGAAATTGTCGAGGTCACACGTCATGCCAGCTACACGTATGGTGTGTCAAATTGTCAAAATTGCCGATACCCGTCAACAGGCATACACGTACAGGTATCTATAGTGTTGATCCTTTTGGTACCTCACATGTGTCGCTCGCATGTGGCGTATGACGCTCGCTGTATGTGTTAACTTTGTGGTAACTGGAGTGATAGGTGCTACAAGTGATTCAGTCTGGATAGTTTTGAATTGTTGGCGCTAGAATCCAAATACATCCGTAAAGCCTACAGATTACATCATCGGCAGGTGACATGTTCTCAATATTACACCGTTTAGTTTATTGAAGTGATCGGATTATTACTGTTAATAACGTGTAATTCAAAGTCTACGATCAGCCACTGCATCAAATTTGGTAACAAAAGAGCACATTTACTGCATAAAAGTCATCTTCTGAAACGTTGTTTTTGCAAACGTTTCGAGTAGCTAGCATGGCGTGTGACCTCGACAATTTCTAACGATTTGGAATGACTAACAGGCAGTCATCACCATTCACAAAAACGCTGCCTCTTATTTAAGCGCATTTCATAACTATTATTAGAATAGTTATGATTTGGTTGGTTGGTTGATTTGATGCTTAACGTCCACGGTAAACAACTAAGGTCATGTCGGGACGGTCAGTTAACCTAACCACACTATTCCTGGGCAGGCTTAGACCTCCTAAGCGGTTAAACAGTACTAAGTGCACATACTTTCGCCAGTAACTGACAACTGCACTTCTTGAATCAGCGGAAGGAGAAACGAAAGTATGTGGCCAGACCGGGATTCGAACCCAGGACCTCTGACTTACGAGTCAGGTGTCCTACCGATTGCGCCACCCGGCCCGGCAGAATAGTTATGAAATGCGCTTATATAAGAGGCAGCGTTTTTGTTACTGAATTAGGCAGTAAATTTTCAACAGCTACGTACAACTCGTCAATGTTTGATTAACAGATACGGAAACTAAACGGACAATAACTCTTTGAGATGATCTGCTTTGGATTTTGGATTTCTGTTGTGAAGCATCAATGTTACGTGTTCTTATGTCCGCTTGTCTGTAGTCTTCTGGCAGTAAGGTCCTGTACAGCTGCCCTCTTTGCTTTCTGGTTACTTTTGTAATTTAAAATATAAAATAGGTAAAACAGAAGGTAGCGTTGTTTTCATTTGGGGTAGGTGAATTTCCACCTGTCTGGGAAAGAGCTCTTTATTCGGTTTACAGCTCTTTATTCGGTTTACCATGCGTGTCTTTTATGAACTATTGTCAACGTACTAGTATATTTACTTCCATCTTGGTTTTGAGAGCAGGGTGTAGAATCTGATTGTATAAGTTCATGATCATTGTCTATCGTTTTAACAAAAATATGCTTGATATTCGCATTATGATAGATTAAATTGCGACGTTGAATGAACGATTCTTTCAAGGCAGTGGTCTAGAGATGAAGAATACATGTATCAATATTTGCAACCGCTATAAATCTTCAGATTTTCGCTATATTTTCTTACATCACAGGCACCTCCATTCCGTCACAGGCACCTCCAGTTGTTTTTTTACCGATCCAGCCTTATTTGGAGTTTATCGGCATTTATATTTGGGCAAGGACTTTACGTCAGTGTATCCAGATCAACAGATTCTTATGCAAGAAAAGTGCATTTATGACCTAAAACAGCCGATTTGTTCTTGTTTTGAGTACTTTCGCCTGACCTTAAAGCCACTTCAAAAGTCATATCTTCTGTATATATGTAAAGTTCCCGGGGATATACTGTGTGACAAAACTTAATGTATATAAGGGTCGAATAGCATTCTTTGATTTTCAATAAACCCCCTGGTTATAATGTATTTTATCAAAAAAGACGAATACCTACCGATTTTTGTTTATTTTTGGTCCGTCACAGGTAGCTCCGGATGCCTGTCACAACATTTTATCGGTACCTCCGCGGAGGTACCTGTGATAGTTTACCAGGCGTGATTTTATATGAAATATTTTTATTAAAATTATGCAAAGCTTGCAATGTTAAATAAATTTTGCCTTCAATATGCCACATGGCTTGTTAGCCGGGCTGGGTAGCGCAATCGGTAGGGCACCTGACTCGTAAGTCAGAGGTCCTGGGTTCGAATCCCGGCCTGGCCACATACTTTCGTTTCTCCTTCCGCTGATTCAAGAAGGGCAGTTGTCAGTTACTGGCGAAAGTATGTGCACTTAATACTGGTTAACCGCTTAGGAGGTCTAAGCCTGCCCAGGAATAGTGTGGTTAAGTTAACTGACCGTCCCGACATGACCTTAGTTGTTTACCGTGGACGTTAAGCATCAAATCAACCAACCAACCAAGTTAGGTCATCAATTTTTTCACTAAGACGTTTTTGCGTTTCAGATATATATTTACCACCATGATGCAGCCCACTGATGCTCGCCTGGTGTTCCCTTGTTTCGACGAACCTGATTTTAAAGCAACATTTCAGATCAACATCATCAGGGAGAAGTCTGTGAGAAGCTTAAGTAATGCTCATTTAGACCACACAGACACTCTGTAAGTTGAGTTGTGCAGTCATAGAAACAGCTACTTTGCTTCCAAAGGATCTTACTATTCGGAACTTATCTACTAGCTCGAGGCTGAGGAGCGTTTCTTCAACGGTTCCAAATAATAGACACATGTATAGATACATATATGAAATATGAAAGAATTTGGCAAAGTATTTAAATTTTAAGAATTTTCAGCATATTTTGCTGCATTTACATCATCTTCAACTGTTTCATTAGAAGTCAATGCCCTGCACAAATCTGTATTATAATAAGTCGATAACGTACATCACTATTGATAAAGCATACTGTCGTAACAATTACCGATGGGAACTATCTGTTTTTCAGAGAAAATGGTTTATTGGTTGACAGATATGCAGATTCTCTCAAGATGTCTACCTACTTGGTTGCGTTTGCTATTGGTGATCTAGATTACCTCGAAACAGTCGCGCGAGATATACAGGTTATTATGGTTACAATTTGTTGAACTTTTGGGAATATATTGTGTCACTTCTTGAGAATTTTCCTATCTACTTTTCCCAAGAGTCACAGATTGTTGGTATATAAAGCAATCTAATCAGATATTACCATAACCTAAGTGATGCTATTGGAAGGCATTTCGCAACACCGGATAAGTGTTGGGGAAAATGCGACGAAATGTGTATACAAAATACCTCCAACAGCGCACTAGGGTGGGTGGGAGGGAAAGCTCTTGTCAGTCCTTAAGATACACCCACCTTAAGCCGTAACCTTTTAACTGCTTTATACAATCTCATCTCCTTTTGTCAGTAACAGAATCGAAAGTGAGGTTAAAGCTACATACTTCTGCTAACTTCACTTAGGATATTACCATAACCTAAGTGATGCTATTGGAAGGCATTTCGCAACACCGGATAAGTGTTGGGGAAAATGCGACGAAAGCTCTACATACATTGCATACGCTAAGTACAGCGCAGGAGCATCATATTACCCTATTCCCAATACTCAAGATATGGAATCCAGCTCTTCTATCTTATTAGTTTTCTTTGAGTAAATATAATCTTGATTGCGAGCTTTCTGTTCTGATATGCTATCAATACAGCGTCGTCTTAATGTTGTTCGCCCGTTGTGTTACATGTACTTTCTACTACTTCACCTTCACGTCCGTCACAAAGCAATAAGAAGTAGGGGAGGGTCGAGTAACTTCGGACAGCGGGTAAATTCGGACAGTGACATGTTTGGAACTAAAATAAAGATAACTGGCCAAACAGTGAAAATCCTGATGAGACGGCTCATCTGGATTTTCACTGTTTGCGATGGTATGTCCGAATTTACCCCCATGTCCGAAGTTACCCTACTCTACCCTAAATATAAATAGAATAAAAACTCTATGAAAATGGGTATTTGATGAATCGTCTGTAACATCTTAAAACACTTGTTGATACATTAGCTGCCTCTCAATAAAATCTTGTCTTGTGGAAACATACTCATCCAGTCTGCGCAGCGTGGTAGCAAAAGAAATCCTATCTTCTGATAACTTACATATGTCAATGCTCCACATACGGGGAGTTCTGTTGATAAGGTCGTTAAATCTCAAACAAAACATGCTTTGGTCTTCATTAGGACCGCTTTGACCTGGCGGTTCTTGTTAAGGATCAAACTATACGCTTTCAATAAATGAATACATGTAGAACAAACTTTCCACAATCAAAGGCTTCGGGCCCGTAATCTGGAGCTCTGTGTAGACTTTTATAGAAAGTTTGTTCATTGGAGGGGGTATGCACAAGTCTGTCTCCCATGTTTTTCTCCTTTCTAGTTTCGAACTTGGTCACGTATAGGCGCCGTTAATCTAACAGAGTTTGCCCTTGATATTGGTTCCAAGCTTATAACGTTCTTTGAGGATTATTTTCAAATAAAGTACCCGATGGTAAAAGAAGGTGAGTCAGCGTATTTGCTTTATTAAATTGTTTCATTTATATAATAGAGGACGTAATTTGATTCATAGACGCTTGGGATTTGGACTTTGGTCAGTAGAGCCTCAATGAAGTCTCAGTTGAGACTTCGTTTAGGCTCTACTAACCAAAGTCTAAATTCCAAGCGTCTATGATTTGATCACCAAAGGACCGGTCAAAGAACCGTGAATCTGAAACTTTGCTCACATTTTCTTATTGTCTCACTCGTACAAAACAGAGGGGTTTCCGAAATTTTTCAGACTGTTCCTCCAGAGCAAATTTCATAGTTGTAGGGAATCTCCTTCATAGAAATTCTGCCTTAGCAACAGCATAGCAACCACATAAGTCGTTTTCTAAATACGGCCCCAGGACTAGAGCTTAAGATTAGTAGGTACATATCGAGGGGAAATTTCTCAGTGGGGGTCAACTCTTAAAGGAAATTCTTTGCTTGAAGTGTCAGCCATTTTTGGAAGGGCTTCGTCTTCCAGAGAAACAAACAGGAAGTCACAAAGGTTGCCCCGCTTTGAAAAATGGAGGAAAACATGGCGGTATCCCCATACACCTCAAGTTATACCAATATTTTAGACATTTGTCACTTTTTACCAAGGCGTATTGAGGTTTTCGACCGTTAACAGAAAACATAGGCAGATTGGTTAATATGCCAAAGACAGACAAAATTCGTATTTGTCATACCATTGGCGATACACCGACAAATTTCGTATTCTATCGTTGCCAAGCCGGTGTGACACCAAAGCGTACGTTGCTACTCGGTACTTTTACCAGTTTGCTTACGTTTCTCATTTTGGTTCTAAAAGCATAAGTATGATATTATTTGACTAACGTTAGTCTTGCAAAATATTCTTTTAGGGAGAACTAAGATAAAAGTTCATTTGTCGACCGTAAGGCCCGTCGTTCTAGTTTATAGTTCCTAGCCACACACATAATATCACTCAAAAGTCACCTGATAGTGTTTAAATGGCCAATGTAACTACAACTTAGCACTGAAATAGTTCCACAAAAAAATCGCACGTGTTGGACGTCTCACAATAAGTGCCTGGTTTATTCCTTACATTTACATGTAATAGAATAGAGAGACGCATATCTGTTTAAAGCAGGCGTGGTTTTCGGAACGGTAAATTGCTGCCTTGAGTAGGAACTGCTAGAACCATGCCAATTCATCTGTGGTGCCCCAACGAGTTTGCCAGGTTATGATATGAGCCGCGACACGACACGAGAAAACCAACAAAGTGGTTGTGCGCCCAGTGCAGACTCACATCAGCTTGGGCATCCGCCCAGTCTGATCAGAGTCTTCACTGTCCGCATGGAGGTAGCTTGGACCCTAACTACCCTTTGAGCACTTAAAGAAGAGTCTGGTGAAACTTGGCGGCTGCGCAGACTGATCCGAGTCTTTACTGGGTGCACAACCACATTGTTGGTTGTGTCGTGTCGCGGGCTCATATCTAAAAAAGAATTAGAATAAATGGTGTCATCAGAAAACGTGCCTTAGTGCATGTGCCAACAGTCAGAGTCAGATCACCCTACAAATCAACGCAGTCTTGACCATAATCTTCACGTTTTGTATGGCTTTGTAGATCCTACAGTGTCTGTAAAGTGGTGATGCGAACAGGAAAACCTTTGATCTGACTGCGTGGATACGTAGACTGATCAGACTCTTCACTGTTTGCCTATGACATAAGACACTGCGCTTCCTGACTTGGCTTTAAAATGTATGTTTACCTTTCCTTATCCAAGATATGTTAGCAGTGCCAACTCTAATATTCAACGCCATGGAACACTGGGGCATGATCACGTACCGAGAGGCGGGCATGTTGTATGAAGTGGGCGTGTCCTCAGAGGCTGACAAGGAATGGACAGCAATTATAATAGCGCACGAGCTTTCGCATCAGGTATTCTAGAGCCGGTGACACGGTGTCATTATGGTTTGCCATTGTAACGAGTGGTCTTAGGTTTATTCACTTTACTTTTTTCTGGTTTAACCTTTGTCAACCCGTCTTAATCGTTTTATTATTTTTACGAGTAGTTTAGAGTTTTGTTGATTTTGTAATATGCTATTTACATAATTCCATTTACAGCTGTAGCTATGAGAATCAGTTTTTTTTATTATTTTACTTTTAGAACTACATTACTCATAATCTACGTCACTTTTGTAGAGAAAAAAAAAAAAGAAAAGAAAAGAAAAAAAAAAGTAAGTTTTTTTGCCACAACGCACTTTTATTTTATTATTTCAGTGGTTTGGTAACCTCGTTTCTCCGAAGTGGTGGGATGATCTTTGGCTGAACGAAGGATTTGCGACCTATATGATGTTTCTTGGAGTAGATGCTGTTTTACCGAAATGGAAGATGGTAATGGACTATAAAATAACATATATGAGCCGCAACATGAAAAAACCAACAAAGTGGCATGTGCGCCACGCGAATACTAAGATCAGCCTTGGCATCCGCCCAGTCTAATCGAAGTCTTCGCAGTCGGCATGGCGGTAGCTTAGATCCTTAGCTACGCTTTAAGCGCACAGCCAAGACTCTGATGAGACTGGGCCGATGCCCAGTCTGATCTAAGTCTTCGCTGGGTGCATGTGCCACTTTGATGGTTTTGTCGTGTTGCGGCTCAATTATATTTCGATGTTGGAGTAAATTAAGCAGCTTTGGGAATAAAAACTGATCCTTTTTTCGTGCTATGATTGTTTAATAGATGCATTATGGCAATAACAGTCAAAAACCGACTAACATTGCATTTTGCTATAGGAGATAATGGGAATCCCCGCAGTGACGTCATCGGATGATCACGTGGGTGGATTGGTTGGCAAAAAGATAGCAACAGAAGTGGTCTTATATGGGATTTTGCTGAAAATTAACCGATGAAAGTGCGAAAATGTACTTTGGAAGGTTTTGAATAAATAGCAACCGATGAAACCTTTGCGAATATTGTCATAATCGCTTGTCTCGCGAAAAAAGAGAGTTTTTTAACATGTTTAATTACTTAAATTCATTTAATTACTCAGTCTGGACATATGTCGACTCGCTCCAGACCCAGACTGTTTCTCTTAATAACTTCGACTGAAAAAGAAATAATTAAATAAAATAAAAATAAATCGGAAGTTTTGAAAATCAGTATTTTAATCTTACTGACGATCAAGGAGATTTATAAATAAATATAACAGGGGTAATAAGATATGAAAGACACAATAAAATATGTAAACTAGTATCTGATGAGAACTAATGCAAAATTAAAAAAAAATTTGATCTGGTCTTAGGGAAAGAACATTTAATAAATAAATGAGAAAATAAATTAAAATTCATGAATGCGATTCAAAAGAAGATGTTATAAAACGGTAATATCAAACAGAGAACCTTCTATGTTATGAAATGGCTATCAGTAATTACCACATCATTTAGTCCGAGCTCATGACATCTAAACAACAATCTCTATCTCTCCTTCTCTCTTTCTCTCCTCTCTAATTGTTTGTCCGTGAAAGTATATAAAGAGACAAACATATTAATATTATAATATCAATGATTGTAATAATCGAGTTCTATTTGATGTGTTAATTAGCCGCACCGCTAAAACAGTTTGTTTATTAAATCTGAATGATTGTCACTACAGGACAGCTCAGCGGCGTTCTTTGAAATATGACATCCCTTATCAAAACACCCACTGAATACCGGGTACATTCACTTACAAACAATAAACAACCGGTTTATGATCCGACAAATGTACACCAGATACAGACACAAATAATGTTTTAAAGCATCCATGATAAAACGTACATTTTAAAGCACTTCATGTAGAACCAATTTACATGCATTATGAGAGACAATAAAACAATATTTCACGCTCAGATACCTACACTCCTCAGCGTCATCATTATATATATAAAAAAATATGCATCATAATGCGCAAAATACAAGACATGTTAACACTGGCCCCTTAGCGTGACTGAGTATCGACTTTTTGCCAACCAGAGCGGGAAATCCCCTTGCAATCCTTGTCGATGACTTCACCGCGTTTTCTCCTATTACACGCATCGTTGAACACCGACTCGGCGGAATTTAATAAAAATGACAATAGTGAAATACGATGTTTGCTGAGTATTTGCCTCATCTTTATATTTGTCATTAGAAATATTAAGACGTTACAAATGAACAATTATTGTAGAGCATGATAGCAAATAATTCCAGAATAATGACTTGTTATAAAGATCTCATCTTTTGAGTAATTTGCAACTCTTTCTGGTCACTTCACAATTAGATCCAAATTAGAAAAGATATGGTTGAGCTCGTAGTTCCATTAAAATAAGAAGAAAAAAAGAAACAGGTTTCTTTTTCTCTTTGTGCATTCTCTTTCAAATATTATATAAGGATCTCAGAATATCGATATCAGTCTCGGTTATTTGATACCATCTATGTTTGCAAGAGTCTGCCTTGCATAGTCACGCAGACAAGAGTTATTAATGCATTGACAAATGAATTGAGGTAGCAAAGATTCTCTCAATTTAATCTGTTGTCATAATTCCCATGACGTAAATTTTCTCAGCCATTGTACAAGAATATCCATATCTAAAGCCGTCTCAGATTTTTCTGTCTCGGCCTGCTATCTCAGCCAAGGCTCAGAATTTCAAAGCTGTCTCAAAATGTCAATCATTGCTGTATGATGCAGCCCTGTCATGTAACACACTTAATTTCAACAAATCCAACTACCACCTGTCATGCAAATTACATGCAAAATATGAAACTGACAGAAAATGAAATGTCACTGTAGATTTCTGATTGGCGGCCAGTCATGAAAAATGCATGCGCAAGGCGAAATTAACAGGACAGAACTATCATCAGAAAATTAGTTTGACGTTTATAGGAATGGCCTCAACAAGAAATAAAGAATTCAATGAATATTCTGTTTTACATGCATTAAATGTAATGGGTAAGAAAAACAAATATTGATGGGGGTGGGGCAGAGACAGGGAAAACTCAGGCTCGTTTTCAATTTTTATGCTCGGCAATGCTCCCATAAGACTAAATAATCTAAATACTAGCCTGAGGGTCTGGCCACATACTTTCGTTTCTCCTTCCGCTGATTCAAGAAGGGCAGTTGTCAGTTACTGGCGAAAGTATGTGCACTAAGTACTGGTTAACCGCTTAGGAGGTCTAAGCCTGCCCAGGAATAGTGTGGTTAGATTAACTGACCGTCCCGACATGACCTTAGTTGTTTACCGTGGACGTTAAGCATCAAATCAACCAACCAACTAGCCTGAGATTGCCTTTCTCGGCCTTAACACCATCATAGGTTCTATTAATATCTTCATACCTAATAACCTGACTGCTGTGAACTTTGTTTTCATGTCATTATTATTTTGGTTAAACAAACTGCAGATATTATTATGTGCAGGCCACGTTTTGACGGAACAAACGGCCAGTAAATAGTATTTGCAGGCGTTGTTTCGATGGTGAAACTGCCTGTAAATTATCTGAGTCGCGACACGACAAAACCAACAATGTAATTGTGCGCCCAGCGCAGACTCAGATCAGCCTGGGCATCCGCCCAGTCTGATCAGAGTTTTCCCTGTCCGCATGAAGGTAGCTTAGTCCCTTAGCTACCCTTTAAGCACAAAGCGAGGATTCTGATCAGACTGGGCGGACACCAAGGCTGATCTGAGTCTGCGCTGGGCGCACAACCACATTGTTGGTTTTCTCGTGTCGTGGCTCATCTTTAGGGCTCACGCAGCTCTATGCAGTTTATTATAGATATACATGTATATGTTCTCGGGAATATAAATTTCAGCTCAACAAGTTGCCCGTCAACTACCGTGGTGTACAGAATGTGATGTCTATTGATGATTTACTGACGTCTCATCCGGTTTATGTACCTGTCAGTCACCCGGATGAAATAAACGAAATTTTTGATCTGATATCGTATGCGAAGGTAAGATGTGTCTTGTTTCGATCCATAAGATCTTAGATTATTTTTGCCTTTCTGTTTAATTGGGATCAACTGTTAAAGGTCAGAACTCGCTCCAACAGGAGCAAATCTCCCCTTTAAGAGTAGACCCCATTTTGGACCGTCCTCCAGGGAGGAAAACAAGAAGTCACACTATTGATCCCCCTCGTAAATATGATGGAAAAACATGTAGGCGTGTGCATATACTTTAGATGAAAATACGATCCTTTTCGGCGTTTGGCGTATTCAACGAGTTGCCAGTTTTGATTTGAAACCTTGATACTATGTAAGGAGGGCTTTGGCTCTTGCTTTGAAAATGTTGAAGCTGGAATATCACAGTATCCGAACGCACTGTACCCTCTCTTCCGGTTTTCATAGCGTTGAATCGAGAGTACAAAATTCGCTTATAACCAGTAGCCGGAAATCATTATGTTTTGAGTTTTTATCCGGAATCTACTGCGTCATTTATAGTTATTCAGCTTCGAAAATATAAAGAGGTAAGTTTAATATAATTTTCTCTTCGGTCTTTTACTTTATTGCCCTGTACAATGAAAAACTCCTTGCCGTCGCAGATTTTTTTTCCGAACAGCTTAATTTAACACGAGATTGTGTCGTGCAAAACTTAGCTATCATTCTTTTATCAAAACAACAAACTGTAGATTGATAACGCCTTCCGTTTATTCTAAAGATTTTTTATAAAACATGTAAGAAAACGCTCAAAATGGTTTAAGAATCATGCCAAGGGCGATTTGAATACTGTACCAATTACTACCCACCCATACACGACATTGTACAGGGTAATAAAGTAAAAGACCGAAGAGCAAATTATATTAAACTTACCTCTTTACATTTTCGAAGCTGAATAGCTATAAATCACGCAGCAGATTCCGGATAAAATCTCAAAACATAATGATTTCCGACTACTGGCTATAAGCGAATGTTTGTACTCTCGATTCAACGCTATGAAAACCGGAAGAGATTGTACATGTAGTTCGGATACTGTGAATATGCGCATACAGCTTTACTAAGTTTGCGTTCATAATTTGGTTTTCTGTTTTATATGACATGTTTTTGCGCATATGTAATATACGATTAAGATTGAACTTTAAATGTTGTAATATATTTCATTATTTTCTGGTTCTGTGATTACAGAGCCCATCAACTTTGACAAAGGCCTTTGTTCAAGGGTAAAAGCAGCGTAGCTCTAAACATGATCGCTCGTAAAAAGGAGAAACAAATTCGAATCTGCTTTATTACGTTTCCTCGGTTTGCATGATCAGACTTTTTCTATATCATTTTTATCTTCACTGAGGTGAGGAAACGATAAAACGGCATGTATCTGCGCTGTTCGCACATGCTACAAAACCCCTTCATTATTTCTTACAGGGCTGTGCTGTAATCAGAATGATGAATTTCTTCCTCGGAGATAAAACATTTACAAACGGGTTAACGGTGAGTTCCTTGAACAAAGGGTTTCTTCCAAGGTTCCCTTCTTGGAGAGGTAATGGTTGAAGCATGAAACTTGAGAAAAAAAAAAGATCAAGCGGTCGGATTAGAGTCTTATGGGTTTTTTTTTTCAACACGTTTATTTGAGCCAGAGGCGAAGTTACTTAAACATTATGCGAGGTTGGTCGTAAAGTTAATATAGTACGTGAAATGCATATTTAAAGCATTAGTATAGGTTGAATCTCTTAACGGGCTGAGAATAAGAATAGAAAATATATTTTCAAGGAAGGCAAATTACTTGGCTGTGTTTTGGAAAATAGATACTTTCTTTTCATATGATGAACATTACTGGACTGTCTACATAAACAATTTATGCCCAGTGGAATGTTCGGTCATTATAAATTGGTTGAGTTCATTTGCCAATTAGGGGATGTCTGGCTTAGTTTATTTTTATCATTTGTCATTTGTTTCAAAGAGAATTACGCATTTTTTCGGGGCATGACATTTGAGCGAATTGAAATGACATTTGAGCGAAACAAACTGGACGTTTGAGCGACAGAAAATGGACATTTGGGCGAAACGGGAAATGATCATTATGAGTAGATTACCTGAATCACCTAGACGTTTTCCATTATTTCAGACACCTTGAAACAGAAGATTCTGAAGTACATCCAAGGTTGGAAATTAACAGAAGCAAGTAACAAACTTGCCACCTAAAAATCTCATTTGCCACTTGAAGTAAAAGTAGGTAGCAAAAAGTTGCTGCCTAGGAACTCTTTAATAAAAGTTAATTTCTTGGAAGTACTAGCCGATATTCATTAAAATACCGCTTCTATGTTTAAGACTAAACACAATTCCATAAGGTCAAAGACATTATCAATGCCTTTGACCGTTGAAGGCTTATGGAATTTTGCTTGGTCATAAAGCTGACAACTGTTGAGTGGCAAGAGGACTGTCTTTTGGCCTCCAGTTTTTGCTACCAGCTATGTGAGATTTACTACTAGCTTTCACCAGTACTTGCTACCTGCAAAGAAGGTTAACTTCTAATACTGATGTCATCCAAGAATTATAGATCGAAGGACTGCTCATTGAAATGAGCATGGAAGGATTCTAGTCCGTTGCTGGTATGCCTCTTCTCCAAAGGAATTTCGGACTGACTGAGTAAACTATTCAGTTCCATGGAAAATCATACTATGTAATCATCTTATACGGGAAAGGTTTGCGTCTGAATACCGTTCACCCGTACAACTTACCTGTAAACCCGCTAAAAATGGTTGAACTTGATCTCGGTGAACCGTCCACCTTAAATCCGCTCAAATGTCCAAAGTGGGGTTCTGATTTTTTTGCTCAAATGTCCATCGCCCCATTTTTCATATGCAAACAATATAGACTCTGATCAGACGCCTCGTGTTGCGGCCTCTGATTTGAGTCTGAACTGTTGTCAATGCCCCTTTTATGCAGCCCCGGATCCAGGGGGTGGGCTTTGGGGCTTGAGCCCCGCCACCTTGGCCAAGTTAAATTGAAATATATGTTGTGACATCTCATTAGAATCGCCTCGGTGAGGCGATTCTGATGAGATATCTCAAAAAATATTTGCAAAAATTGTCATCAAATAGATCCTTAATCATGTTATATATACCTCAAACCCTCCTCCCTCCCCGCCCCTATACATCTCGGCACCTCCCAGCCCCACCACCCACCAGTTATCCAGAGCCCCACCAGTGAGTGGTTGTCTGGATCCGGGCCTGTTATGGGACACTAGACATTAATGAGTTAACTAGCGTTGAAAAGAAAAAAAACTGTGATATACAGGAAAGAACTTATATGGGTGGTTTTACAAGGGGTGCAACAAAAAGGAAATTAAATTCAATTACTTTATAAGCTGTATATTAACCTTCGTTGAATATATGAAGTATTCTGTAAATGATTCTGTTCGATAATGTCTATGATGCACCCCTTATCATTTTTTACTAATCTGTTCAATATGCTAATGTTCTTTTTCTATTTTATCTTAGTCGTACCTCAATGAATACAGTTATTCTACGGCAACTCACAACGATCTGTGGCAAGTATTAGGAGAGGTGCGTAAAACTGCGTTTTCCCCTTTGCAATTTATACAGCGAAATACAAGGACCATGGTCAGGCTGTGCAGATGCACAGGTTGAGCTGACTCTTTGCTATGCCGAATATGTCGTAAGGCATCTGTTTTCTATCTCGACATTTTTCTTTGTTCTTATAAATTGTGGTTCAACCTTTTTGCGTTTATTGGTGGTAAATATATCTGTTTTTCCGCGTAATTATTGATGAGTCGGATCGGTTTACTGATGTGTACAGTGTAGTCCGAGGCTATGCTTGTCATTGACTATATTCTTTAGGATTTATAGGTTGTTCATGTGACGAAGGAATACTCTTATCAGACTGTGCAAGGCATCTTGTATTGGGATGAAGCTCCATCAGTATATACAATCAGAATGCAAAGCGAAAAAATGCTCAGTTCGTCTGAAAAGTTATTTCAAACTGGTAAAACCGCCAAACAATAAGATGTAGTAACAAAGTATTTATGACTCTTTTTCATTTCATAAATGCTCTTTTTCGTTTCGTAACATCCTTGAAAACATAGTTAACCAGGTGTGCAATAACAGTAGGGCTCTCTGTTTCCTCAGACATCAGCAGACGAAGGTAATGAGATTACAGATGTAAAGTCAGTGATGGATACATGGCTGCTAGAAAAGAACTATCCCGTGGTAACAGTCATTCGAACGTCACCAACGACCTTCACCCTGTCGCAGGCGGCTTTCCTGCTAGATGAAGCTGAGAGACGTAATAGGTCAAATGTGTAAGTTATTAACCATTTTTTCTTTGGGCTGGAAACCCGTTTTGGCGACATATGCAAACAGTGAAGACCCAGTTCAAACGCCGCGTCTGATTAGGTTCTATACAAAGTTTTCTTACAGGAATTTCTATGCAAAATGCAATAAAGAATAAAAACGTCCAACAGAAACTTCTGAAACTAGAAATGGATGCATCCAAATGATAAGGATGGACACGTCCACTAGTCAGAAAGGGCTAACTTTAGGCCAAAACAATTTAACCAAATCATTCTGGTATAAAAATTTCGCTGTATGCCTTACGAATTCTTCTCTAATGAAACACGTAATGTAAGTATTTACAATTTACAACGTTACTTTACGTAAAATCTGAATTCAAATCGAACCCTGCCCTCAGGTTGGATCGATCGAGTATAAAGATGGCGACAGGTGTAAAATAAATGACTCAAAGAGAGAGGAAAAAAAACACGAAACTGTCGGCCATTTGAGGTGATATTTATATTTGCAGCCCAACAGCTAAGCTTCAGTAAGTTCTTATAAGTCTTGCACTGTATAACCAAATGCCCATGACTTCGGGGTCTCGGTCCCAATATAAAGGTTACTGTTGTGTTCAGTAAAATTTATTGCAGTTTCAAAATGTTAATCCTAACATTTGTCAGAAGCCCTACCAGCGGAAGGTGATCTGGATTTCTCCTAGTGCACCTAGTGCACGCTCAATCAATGTCAGCATTTTTTGTGGGGACATCATATACGCACAGTGCTTCAGATAAGAAGGGATAATAGGAATAATTGAGGGATAATATTTCATATTTCTCTATAGACGCATATGTTGTGACCCCTCATTAGAACCGTCTAGCCGAGACGGTTCTAATGAGGGGTTACAACATAACTTTCCGTTGAGAAATAAGAAAAATTGATTTAGCATTATCATTAAGACCTTATCTTATTGGAGCTCTGTACTTAATTTACAGATGATGGGTTGGTAGGATGGTTTGGCTTTTCTTCGCCCTTTTCAACTTGAGGTATTGCAATCTTAAGATCGACATGACAGGTTAATTTAAGGATTTTATGTAAACTTGCCCGATAAATATATGAAGCGTTTCCACCTGGTTATATTTGATTTAATACGTTTAGTTGCTTACATGTCCTTTTCCAGATTTTGGGAGATACCATTTGCATATACACATGAAGCGGAACAGAACTTTGAGAAACGATCTGAAGATATAATATGGTTACATAAAAATGGCGATGAAGGTGAGCCTATAGATCTACAGTTTTCAGTGATCCAGTTAACAGGGGCTAATAGGGATAGTTAGATCTACAATTTTCAGTGATCCAGTTAACAAGGGCTAATAGGGATAATTCAGAGATTTTTCTTATTTCTCAATGAAAACATACGTTTTGACTTTTCATTAGAACCGTCTCTTCGAGACGGTTCTAATGGGGGGGTCGCAATGTATGTTTTGTGGCAAAATAAGGAAAATTGTCCCTAAATTATTCCTGTTACCATACTTATCTGGGGCACTGTTGCTATTTTGAACTTTCAAAGTTCCTCTCAAATTTGATGTTTGTGACAAATTATGTACCATAGGAAATTAAAGACGTTTAAAATAGAGATTTTTTTCGATATCCAAGTTCATCATTTTAATGGCAAAAATTGTTATAGATTTTGTGAGATACCTGTAACGTAATTACAATATATATAAAAATATATGGCAAATAGCCATACCAATAGACTTGCTTTTAAATGTATTGAAAATTTATTGCAAATATAAGTTTTACCGAAGCAAAATTGTTCACAAGTGTCATTTTGCATTCAACACAGACAAGATGTGTTAATGAATTGTTCCGTACTTTTTTCATTTAAAGCCAACGGTAAGAATATACAAGAACAGTAGATGTTACAAATTCCAAAAACTATACTGAAAAAGGGAACTAAAACGCCAGAAAAAAATCGAATTTCATAATGCCTTGTTAAATTTCAGTTCAAGTGGAAGACAAGTCATTGGCAAAATCTTCCTGGATCATTGGTAACGTGCAACAGTATGGGTTCTTTAGAGTACAGTATGACCTGGACAACTGGAATTCCATTTTAGACCAGCTGAAAACGAATCACTTGATCATCCATCCAGTCAACAGAGCGCAAATCATCAATGATGCCTGGAATTTAGCGAGGTAATAAACATCTGGACCCGGTTGTTCAAAGCATCGAGGGCTTAACGAAGTCGTTAGTTAGTGATTCGTTAAGTCTTCAAGTACGATTAAAATCCAGAGGGCTCATATTTTTTGCTGAAAAAAATTGAGGAACTTTTGCACTGCAAAAATCCCTCACATTTTTTCGGCAAAAATGGTAGCGTTTTTTGCGTATAATACATGTACATTTGAAATTCTAACGTCTCGTTAACTAACGACCTCGTTAGTTTTGAACGACTGGGCTTTGTTCTTTATAGAATTGTTTCTTTATCTCACCTTGATTCATATAAATGTTCATTTGCTTATTTCTCCTCTTTTTTCTATCTTTCTAATGTCCTCCCTTTTTTCGACACAGTGCCTTTGTGAACTATGGTGAATGGGTACACTTTAGGGGAAACAACTCTGTCATCATTTTTGCATCCCTTTTCCATAAGGGTCAGCTATAAAAGAAAGAATTTGCTGATACATAGCTGATTTTTTCCTTCAGAGATTACATGAGCCGCGTCAAAACAAAACATACAAAGTGGCATGTGCGACAAGCTAAGTCTCAGATCAGCCTGGGCATCCGCCCAGTTTGATCAGAGTATTCGCTGTGCTAAACGGTAGCTAAGGGTCTAAGCTGTCTCCATGCCGACAACGAAGACTCTGCTGGGACTGAGCGGCTGCCCAGACTGATCTGAGTCTTCGCTGGGCGCACATGCCACTTTGTTGGTTTTGTCGTGTCGCGGTTCACATTATGTCTGAAGGCTCTGCATCATGGGACATAAAAAGATACCTATTGTAAATATAGCAGGAAAAATATAAATGTATACCCATAAACCTTAAATTAGAATTGCAATAAAATACTAAACCAAATTCAAGCCACCTTAAACCGGGAAACAGCCTGGGAAACTTTCGTGAAAGTTTTGTCTTCCTGAGACTTTACAAATGCAAAGGGCCTCTGTCGCCTAATGGATAAAAGCGATGACTTGTCAGCATTAGCTCTGTCACCGCTGTGTGTTCAAGCCTCGGTGGCGCAGATGTGTTCAAGCCAAGTTCTGCTTTCGGAAGGTTGGGTGGTTTTCCCAAGGAGCTCCAGTGTTCGCCCACCTCCACCTGTGCTTAACGATCGGCTCGTCACAAGTGAAAGGACCGTAAAACCCATAAAAAACAATGCGAAGTATACATAAAACTGTTGCAAAATGGTTATAGCAATTACCATTGTAAAGACATATTATGAGCGTACTTGGAATTTTTTAAAAAGACTCTGACGAATCAAACCTCCATGCTGTACAATGCAAAAAATATCTACTTATAGAGCAGAACTTCTTGATTTTGACATCGCCTTGAAGACGTTAGAATACCTGGATCAAGAGGTTGACTATGTTCCTTGGAAAGCAGCGTTCAGAGAACTGGATTATCTCAGAAAATCCTTGCAGCTGACACCAGCCTATGGTGATTTTATGGTGGGTACATCGGAATCCCAGATGACATTTTACTTAGAAAATTGTTTAATAAAACAGCATGTGAAAAGCGTCCGTAAGTTGTTAATTGAAGCATTAGGAATATAACTGCATACGTATTGCAAGAAAATAATGAGCTATTGCTGTGCATTCAGGTGTCGACGCCAAACAGTTAGCAGCTTTCAAGCATCAATTTTGCTGTATGTGTCTACATTTTACCATCCACTGGATAACATTTTCAAGTTCATCTCAGTGACTTATTTGGGTTAATGCTAATTTTTTTAAAGGCTAGATTTGACTTTTCAGCAGTATATATAAAATATGCAATAATAATAGTAAACTGAGCTGCGACACAACAAAAACAACATTGTGGCATGTGCACCGAGCGAAGATCAGCCTGGGCATCTGCCCAGTCTTATTACAGTTTTTGCCGTCTACAGGGACCTACCTTAGACCCTTAGCTACCCTCTCAACGCACAGCGAATACACTGATCAGACGGGGCAAATGCCCAGGTTTATATCGGTCTCCGCTGGGCGCACATGCCACTTTGTTGGTTTTGCCGTGTCGCGGCTCATATAATACAGGATAGCAGCTTCCCATTGGACGGACTTCCCACTGTGGTTTAATGCATATGTAACTCAATACTAGCGTCGCTAATACCATAAGTTTTTTACAGATTTTTATGCGGAAGAAACTTAAGAATGCCTATTCAAAGAGTATCACAGCAGACACACATTATGAAAAGTAAGTGTTCTTTCAGAATAGAATACAATTACTGTTTGGGGTGGGCAAAATGTCATAAAACTTTATGCTTTGAACCACTGAACCTCAGAAACAAAGCACCACTTATATTTCAATCTTTCGACTGATCAAATAACAAAGCTGCCGTTTGAGGCATATTGATTCCTTCAATGACATCAAATATCTTTATTTGATGAGCGCGCAAAATGACAATCCATATACACTTCTAAAGCAATTTCACAAACTACATAATCTGGTAAAGCCTTTATTGATAGCAATATAATTTCAGCGTTCCTGATAAAAACAGGGTCTTTCAGTGGTAGAAGCTATGTCGCGTGCAACTGCCGCAGAGTAGTGTCATAACATTTCCATGGAAAGGCTCGATTAGCCGAAACTTCGAAGTATGGCCCATGTTCCTTCTTCCGAATGTTTTATCTGCTCTTGAAGGAACTCTTTTAGATTTTGACTTTACTGCAGCTGGTGTTGTGCCGTGTGGCGGCCGTAAAACGTCTCCCCGTATATCATCCATCATCCAGGTTATATTTTATATTTGTCCTTTGAGATCAGAGGATATTCGAGAAAGCAGAAAATCTTGATAACTGGCGGTCGAACTTATGGACCGTTGAACTGGGTATATGTTGAAGTAATGTCTGTGGCAATATACCAGCGTCTCCTTTAAATATTTTGAGTAGTGTACTTCTAATAAACAGTATTAAGGTGAATGGGTAAAATTTCAGAGGAAGAAACTCTATTATTTTTTTTCTGCCTTTTTCCATAAGGGTCAACTCTGAAAGGCCCTTTGAGAGTTGGCTCTTATGGAAAAAAGACCAAAAAATAGCAAATACTTTCTTTTAAGAGTAGACGCCATTTCGAAGAGCTACGTCATCTACAGAAGCAAACAGAAATTCATGCAAGTTAATATAACATTGTTTTTGGGAAAGAAGTAAGAGTGTTTATTAGAGCAGTGGCGTTGATTAAGATAAATACGGTAACTGTAAATCCAAAAATAGAATATAACGATGTAATGTAGTTGATGTATAACCAAAAGTATGCAGAAGAAGCTCTCTGTCAGCCAGCGCTACAAAGAGTCGTCAGTTTTTCTAAGTTTGCCTTTTATCCAAGCTGGCAAACAAGGTTGTATCAACATTGTTTTAATGTTGTGTGCCTGCTTGGTACTTGTCAAGCGTTTTTCTTTTTCTCATATGTTTTGCAGAATTCAGAGCTCTGCTGTTGCTTCGCAGGCATGTAAATACGGAATGAAAACTTGTGTCAATATGGCTGCTCAACAGTTTCAACGTTGGATCTCCAATTCATCTTACAGGTACTTTGCAAACAATAGAGTTATCCAATTTCAGTCGAAGAGCAAGAGCATAATAATTGAGCTACATTATGTGACCCCCAATAATGCGGCATTGGTGACAAGCTCAGGCTCTAATCAAACTGCACTTGTGTGCAGTCTGATCAGGGCATTCACTTGTCACATCAGCCATTTCTGTGACCCAAACCATATAGCCAACAAACGTGGTGTAAAGGATAAGGATGATCTGAATACCACATGACAAAACTGCCACATTGTTGGATGTCCCATGATGCGGCTCAATATTATTAAGTCTTAATGTAATACGAGGGGCGTTCGAAAAATTTTGCAAATGACATAATTTCTCGGTAGCCACCATACAGTCACAACTTCTGATTGCAAAAACACATAAAGCTATGATATACGTACAGAAGTCTGCAAACACGGTGCAATTTTTAAAAAAGGACGCATGTTTTTAACTTCTTAGAAAGAGGTACACCCTAAAGACACTGCAGATTTTTACTTTAGTAGGCAATAATTTATATATCAGCAGTCTTTGATTTTTTTTTATCTTTGTTAGTTAAAGACAGTGCCCAGACAATGTTGTCCTGTAAATATCGCGGAAATTATTTTTAATCTAAGTTCCATACTGGCTCGGGAATATGGATTATCCGTACTTTATGTAGTAGCAAATTCTCCATTTCTACTAAAATTAAATGATTTTCTAATGAAAACAAGTGTATTAGCATTCAAAATATTGTTAGCAAGAGCATTTACATGGGTCAATGAAAACCTGTAAATAAATTCAAATTAATGCCAAAAATGAAGCCTCTACAAGCTTTCAAAAATGACGTTAACGTATATTTCAGTAACGTCATAAGAACTGCACATTGCTTTGCAAGGAATAAATCGATAACAGTTGCCATTCTCCTAACTTTTGTATGGATATTGTAGGCAAGCAATGACCAAGATTAATTTTGTATTAACAACGATATTTGACCTGAATGCCTAACTACATATAAAATTAGCCCAGTGGTATGACTGGGACCTATTAAATGCGTTGAAGGCCAATAAGGAAAATGTCTTTGTATAGTGTTTGGTATCATTGTAAAGACAAAATGAAGTGTTTTCAGTATATGCAGAGAATTTGTACCCAGCGTGCCCCTAAACAATTTTATGAGGACATTTGCAAAACTTTTCGAACGCCCCTGGTACTTATTTGATAGTGTAATATGATATATGATGCAGTAAAATCGACAGCTGTATATTGAAACGCGAATCAGAGTTTAATTTATAATATTTATTTTATTGCATTGGTTATCTTTGCTTCCTATTCTGAACGTAAAAAGAGGCTTGACTTAGTTTCACAATGCACAATGGCCAAAATCAAGTTTCTTGTAAGTGCGAAGAACATTAAAGTCGAAGTGAAAAATTGAGAACATACCGCTAAACTCAGGTGTAGATCTACTTTTAGATACGTTCTTGACCTGCTCTATCGCACATCTGGTTAATTATGTTTTCAAGGATGTTACGAAACGAAAAAGAGCTGTTACGAAACGAAAAAGAGTCATAGTTACCAAACGACCTGGTTATCAGGTCGTTTGGTAACTATGACTCTTTTTCGTTTCGCCACAGCTCTATTTTGTTTCGTAACAGCGCTTGTATATACATAGTTAACCAGGGGTGTATTGAGTCTGATTTATTTCAGGGTAGATCCAGACCTTAAATCTTCAATATACTGTACGGGTGTGAGGCTCGGAGGTGCGCCAGTATGGGATCAAGTGTTCAAGAGATACTCGGAAACTACATCGACCAGTGAAAGATTGTACCTCCTGGAAGCTATGTCCTGTGTTGACCAGCCATGGATGATGAAGAAGTATACCCCATGAATTCTTTAAGCACCAAAAAGCAGACGCCAAAATTTACGTCTGCAAAAAGTGATAATGCCTAGTGAAGCCTTTTACCTCACCTTGCAAGGTCGTTTGGGCGCCGCAGCTGACTTACCAACAATCCCCTTCCACCAAGTCTTGTCTCAGCTGCCCTAGTTGAGCTGATAAAGCCAATCCCTTCCACATTTTAGCTCGCCTGTACGAAAGTATTGTCGTCACTTGGACGTCGGCGTCGGCGTCAAACTTTAAAGTTTTACGTTAAAGTTTTTTTTATGTGATGGGCAAGGCACTGCAGGCGAGCTGTCCTGTACGGGGACAGGTCTTGTTGATATTGTCTTCACACCTGTTCTTCTGTCCACCTTGTCTTCTTTTCCCTTCCACTGTGCCCTGCAGAATCTACTTTGCTAATACATATAAGCCAGGAAACCTTGAGACGTGGGCAAACCAACTCAGTATCTTTCTTAACCATAGATAGGAGTTTGTCAGGCCCATTTATGAAGTATGTCAGACAAAATTTTAGTCGGTTTTATTTTCAGAAATGGTCCGTAATTAATGAAAAAATATCTATGGGCCCTGATCAAAACGGAGCGTTTGATCTGAGCCTAACCAGTTTGAAAAAATCGCTTGTATGGGAAACTTGGCTTTAAAGTGTATAGGTGCAACTGCTTGTTAACCTTTTAACAAACGGAAACAACATTTGTGATTTCTTTTTGCCTCCCTGGACGAAGCATCTCTTGGAAAAATAGCATGCCTCACTTCCCCTCCATTCCAAATCAATTCTATCACACATTCTATTCAGTTACATCAAAACTTTGCATATATGCATGAAACATACTGGAGATCCGCATGTGACCTTTTTAATATCACGTTGAGATCTTCGTTAATCACAAACACAGGTAGTTGTGTAACGAAGCCCTTCCATACTTTCAATCTGAATGTTGAACTTCTAAACATATAAAATACCAATAATGCTCATGATTTTTTCGAACTCATACATGTATCATTAAGTTTTGGACAAAACTGTGCTATTTTTAACTTAAAAGTTATAATAAGAGTAAGGGGTTAAAGGGCTTGCTTTGGGATGAGTTGGATAACTAATGATTTGGGATGTTAAGGACAAGCACATGGCAAGGAGCATAGGATTTGTCATACAGACACAATTTTCTTTCATTTTTAGAAAAATAAGTATTGTCCTACCAACCTGTCTGTTCTTTCTTTATCTGCCTGGCAGACAGTTTGACGTAGGCAGGCTCATTTTACTGTCTCAAAGGCCGTACAGCCCCATATAACTCCAGTCACTTAACTATCCGTATCAAACTTGTAGCCCTGAAGACTCTATGTTTGTGGAAAAGGAAGACGGTCACCGTAATTGGTGTGATGATTTTAACTGTTACAGTAAATATATAGAGGATCTTGCATGAGTGCTCATGTATTATTGGATTTATTAAACGAGTTGGGGAAAATGATAAGATGCGAGGCTCTGCCGAGCATCTTATCGTTTTCACCAACGAGTTTAATAAATTCAATAATACAGGAGCACGAATGCAAGATTCTATTTATCATATGACACTAAAATCACATTTTATTAGCAAATTTTGCATTTAAACGTCACAATTTCGCTATTAGAAAACGCGACGTTTTATGGACGTCAAGGCATAACGTTACGACGTAATTTGCATATTTAATCCACTAGTGGATTATCGTTTTTAATGCATGGCTTTATTACACTCTCAGATGCGACGTCATATGATAAAATATGTTATAGAATAACGTTACGGCAACATTGCATCGGCGTAGTAAAAGAACCTTCCTGACTTTAAAACAATTCAAATACGACGTTGTTTCATTCTTTTTGTCAATACGAAACGATACTATACATTTGTTGTTTTCAGATTCTTAGAGCTCACAATTTCCTCGGATACATTTTCTAATACTGACAAAGTGGATGCTATGGCTGATATTGCTGACAATCCTATTGGACGTCTAATGGCCTGGGATTTCGTTATTGAAAACTGGAACTTCTACTTTGATCGGTAAGCCCGAGTTTGATATTTAAGAAACACTTTTTTCTCTTTTCCCTCTAGTTATTGAACGCAGAAACACATTACTGCGTTCAAAAGCGCGACCAAGATCAAATAGCTCTTTAGTAATCAACCCAAAAACCCGTTTCTTCATTTAAAGAGACCAAAGTCGACAGTTGATTTTGGTAGCGTCGTAAAACGCAGAAACGTTTTTCCGTGTCTAACAACATGGCAAAAATCAGTCGTTGACATAAGTTTAATTTCATTGTAATATAGCATACGAGGGGCATATCAGAAATAATGTAAATTATCTAGGGGTAGCCTTTTGGCTGATATTAAGCAGTAGTGTTATATACCACTGGAAAGGTAAATTCAAGTGCTTCAGAATGGTATGAAATAAAAGAATTTCTAAGTCACGCATGCATGACAGCATGCGCTTATACGTTATAAGGGTGCCGATACTGGAAACTATACTTTTTCACTGAAAGTCTCTTGTGTTCTATTGCTGTTTGCTCAATGAGAAAATGATATACATGTATTCGAATGAAGAAATACGTTATATTGTCCTTTAAATGTAAAATAAGAAAGCCATATAGAAATTGTTTCCTGATTCTACACAAGTAACATAATAAATGAGATTTTTTCTCTGCTGTGTGGTTATAAATGCACATTTATTATAAATGCATTATATCAATAAATTGTGATTTTTTACTTATTCACATCCAATTTCAACAAATGACAGACATTTTATTACTAAAATGATAAGGTCACTATATTTTGTTACGACTGTCATCAAATCACTGATGAAACTGGATGATACGTGTGCAAAACCCACACCGGAAGTTGCAAAGTCGCAACAATTTATGTAAAACACAAAACAATAAATGAATTTATTTTCTAATAAAAAGACACAGGCTAAATATATTAAACTTTGTTTAATTTCAAAAGTAAGAGGGACATATTGAAAGCAAAATTCATACATAAAGACTTGAAAGACTTGCTATTTTATATGACATACTGACATTGAAATATGTGGGTGGGTGGGGAAAGTTATTGTAAAACATCAGGTAGGGCACAGACAAAAGAGCATTAGGTGCCGTAAATGATTGTTTATAACAAAAAACGAGCATGGCGAATTAAAGTTTATTTATTTTTTGTTTCATATCTGTCATCAAACATTCACTTTCACTTAAAATGACCTCAAAACCGACGTTTAAACAGCTTACTATACATTTTAGTTTAGCACAGGACGTGACGTCATCAGAAATGCGCACTGTTCCATGATTAGCCTATCTTGCAAAATAAATCTTGTGTTTTAGCAAAGCTGATACAATACTTTTTATACTGGAATATTTTCAACATAACAGATAATATAGGTATCAATCCAGAGCTGCTTGTATCCAGAGCCAAGAAAATGTGAATTTGTCTTCACATAAATATTTCGTCCGTTTCTACCCAGTGTTCTTACCCTAACAGCAATCGTCAAGGCATATTTTGAAGAAAATACCAGTGACCCAAATTATTTTAGTGAAGACCATTGGGTGATAGGTTAACCTAAATTTTAAGACATAAACTTTGAAAATCGGTCAACATTCCTAGGAATGGCAGACTCATTTACACTATTTCTGAAATGCCCCTCGTATCTTCATTATGCTCCCCGAAAGGTGAACATATAGTCGCCGCTCCGTCCGTCCTCTCCGTCCGTCATTCCATCCTTCCGTCACACTTATCCGGAGGATAACTAGAAATCTGATGTTATCAAGCACAGTACAGTCTGAAGCAGCCAGTTTTGGTTTTCCCGTATACAGGTACTTGTTCAACAACTGTTTGACTGCAATACCTGTACTGCGACCCAGATACATACATCTTTTGTTACTTTCGTTTTCTTGACGACTGTTTCTTTCTTGTATGTCCTGAGGCAGTTGATAAGACGGATAACTTGTTTTAGTAGTAATTTATATATCTTAAGATTGTCTCAACTTTGTATGTCTACAGGAATGTCTGATTGTTGATTTGTTGAATCTATAGATATGGTTCAGGCCTCAACTTATTCGCTAGTCTAGTGAAGAGTCTGACGACTTCGTATAATACAGTCACAGAGCTAAAGAAGGTAAGCATAGCTATATAGCTGTTGATGGTTAAGGCATGATGTATACTAATAAAATGCAAATGCGGCCGAAAATTTTTCACTTGTATTGCAATCAAATTTGTTGTCAGCTAATATATACAACTATCCAGGACAAGTCTGGGAAATGCCTTACAGAGGAACAAGAAATTCTCAGCAGATGGACAGAATATTGCTCAGATTTATACAACCATGAGACTTACGGTGACAATGCGGTTCTGGACTGCAATCAGCCCCCAGAAGAAGATCAACAACCGAACCTTCGTGAGGAAGTTGAGATTGCAGTAGCAGCACTAAAGAAGGGGAAATCTGCCGGAGTTGATAATATACCAGCAGAAGTTGTTCAAGCTGGCGGGGAGACCATGATTGATGTTTTAACAGATCTGGAGAACAGGAGAATGGCCTACCCCATGGACTCAGTCGCTGATTATTACGCTCCCTAAAAAAGGCAACCTACAGCTCTGCCAGAACTACAGAACCATCAGCCTCATCAGTCATTCAAGCAAAGTCATGCTGAAAGTCATCTTGAACAGGCTTAAACCACAAGCCGAGGAGATAATCGCTGAGGAACAGGCTGGGTTCCGAGCAGGAAGGAGCACCACAGAACAAATCTTCAACCTTAGAATCCTGTGTGAAAAGTAACTACAGCATCAGCAGAATCTGTACCATGTCTTCATTGATTTCAAAAATGCCTTTGACAGGGTATGGCATGCAGCCTTATGGGCCACCATGCGGAAGTACCATTTCAGTGAAATCTAGCTCGCACCATTGAGCAGCTGTACGACAAGGCTACAAGTGCAGTCCTGATAAATGGCAGCACAGGAGAATGGTTCAGAACAACAGTTGGAGTAAGACAAGGATGTCTTCTGTCACCCACCCTCTTCAACATTTTTCTCGAACGGATCATGTCTGATGCTCTGCATAGGCGGCAGAAACATTACCAATCTGCGGTTTGCCGATGACATAGATGCTCTAGCTCAGGAAGAGCAGGAACTGGAAGCTCTAGTTGAAAGTCTCGACAAACCTGCACAAGCTATAAGATGGAGATCAGTGCTGAGAAGACCAAACTGATGACGAACAGCGCAGACGGCATCCAGAGGGAGATCAAGGTAAAAAGGCAGAAGCTGGGTACCGTAAGCAGCTTCAAATACCTTGGAGCAATTGTCTCAGATGATGGCTCAAAACAGGAGGTTCTCTCAAGGATTGCACAAGCCACTTCAGCTCGTACTAAGCTGAAACCAATACACAGTTCCGAGCCACACCCAGAATGTCACACAAAATCACATGATATCGCATATCTGGCCAATGAAACGACAACTTAGCACTTGACATAGTCTCACAAACAAATCGCACGTGGTCAATACCAATATAAGTCCGTGATTTTACCTTTCAGTTGGTTTAAACATATTTTATTTTCAAAATACACATAATAACATACAAATAACACAATTAAACAAAGCAATAGGATCAGAACGAAAGCTGGTAGCTTATATAGCTCTTCTCCTGAACACGAATAAATTGTGTACTATTAGGCAGAAAGTAAAACGGTCCGTGCAAACTTGTTTAAGCACACATTTCTTGTTCTATATACTAAACATGTATTTTTAACAGAAATGTAAGTGAAAAAAAGAAAAGAAAAATTTTTTTTAGCTGTAATCATGTTCGCAGTGAATGAAGTTCAAGATCTAAGTGTATGTAAGACTGCAACGATACTAGCTATCTAGCTAAGTGGATGTCCAGTTCACGAACATTAATTCACTGCAAACATTTTGATATAACATTAATTACAAGTACTTCACAAAATGGATAAGAAAAGATACATTTACTGAAAAAAAAAGACAGAAAAAAGTAAATAGAAACAGAAAAGTCAGCATCTTCGGAAAAAAAAAGAGAAAAAAGAGAGATGGGGCGCAGGTTACTAGGGGCTTTCAGACTTTCAGTTAATGAAGGGATATACACCTGTTTAAAGAAAACAAACTAACACCACTTTTGATAAATTTACCCTGCTTTGCAAGAACAGAACGCATCGGAAATGCATGATGCGCCAACTGCCATGTGTAGGCCACGAGCAGGCTGATTCTTGCCATAGATCGCCAACATTTAGCAGGCACTTGCATTTGTCATTTGTTTTTCCGCCATCTTTGTGTAAGCTTGTGAGACGTAGTAACAGTAACTAAGCAGGCGGAGCTTAGCGGCTATTCTCGGAACTGTGTATTTGGAGAGATAACAATATACCTCTTTGATCAAAGGTGAAACTTATGCGCTCCCTTGTCATTTCCATATTTCTGTATGCCTGTGAATCATGGACCTTGACAGCAGAGTTAGAGAAAAGAATGCAGGCCTTTGAGATGAGATACTACCGAAGGTTACTGAACATTTCGTACAAGGACCATATAACCAATGAGGAGGTTCGCAGGAAGATCCAAGCAGCCATTGGAGAATATGATGAACTCCTTACGCTGGTCAAGAAACGAAAACTAAGGTGGTTTGGCCACGTCTCAAGGTCTTCTGGTATAGCAAAGACAATTCTTCAGGACACACTGAAAGAAGAGGTGGGAAGACAATATCAAGGAGTGGACAGGAATGGATTTTGCCAGCTCAACTAGGGCAGCTGAAGACAGGACAAGGTGGAAAGGGATTGTTTTGAAGTCATCTGTGGTGCCCCAATGACCTAGTAAGGTTATGGGATAGAATAGAAATATAGAATAGAATATATATGGTAAAGAAAATCAAATCGAACTGTCTGAAGAACAAAATCCATTACAGAGGGTTTAAACATGGTTTTCAGCAGATGTTAGTGCATCGAAACACTTTTGTTCACTTGCATAAAAGCCTACAGAATTCCAAGGAAAAATTCATAAAAAGAGAAAAGAAATTACATAGAAGATCCCTGAGTTACAAAGTAGTCCGCGTAAAATCGACGTAAGCCGCTAAGCCGCTAAGTTTTAAAGAATAAATGTTGAGCAGAGGTAACGTCATTCCTGAAATCAGTGTCTCTTTCTGTCTGAGTTTCTAACGTCCAATATTGCACAAAAAACGGCAAGAGTATTACATGTACTAAGGCCATTGAGCTAGTTTACAACGGCACGCGAATTCCATGTTAAAACATATTTCTGCCGTTTAAAACATTGCTGTTAATAGCATGCAACACTTTTTCTTAATGATATGTTTATAATTTGTATTAGTAAATATTTTAATTAGCTTCATGATATGAAGCCGCTAATCATGTTCATTCATAAAAGGTTTTTCCCCAGTTTTACTTATACCTTCTTATTTCTACTTTAGGTCGAGACTTTCGTGCAAGAACATGAGGATTTAGGAACAGCAAAGAGAGAGTTCAACAATGCTCTCGCCAAAATAAAGAATAATTTAGCTTGGATGGAAAAACATTATGACGGTATTCAGAAATGGTTGAAAGAACAAACGGAGTAATTAAAAAAAAATAACAGTATTATTGCCAGATATCTTAGGCTCATCAAAAGTCGATACCTTTGCCTATGATAGATGAAAGATAAATGTCTGAGTTTGAGCTACGGTATCTGCACGCCAAGATTTATTGTACGCAGCAGACATTCGATATAGTTTAAACTCTAACCTACATATCCATTTATAGACATAAAATATAATTAATAAAAGTGTATCACATTGATCCCAGGCTTATGGTGTACCAAGAGGGTCAAAAGCACCGATACGGGTCGACCCGTATTTCAGAAATACGGGTCGACCCGTATTTTTACGGGTCGACCCCTATTATACGGGTCGACCCGTATTTCAGATACGGGTCGACCCCTAAATTTGCGGGTCGACCCGTATATTTACGGGTCGACCCGTATTAAACGGGTCTACTTGCATTTACGGGTCGACCCGTAAATTACAAGTCGACCCGTATTTTACACAATCTTAAAGGTATACTCCCTCGTATTTCATTATGAAATAACCACAAAAGAATTAAACGGATTAGTTGTATGCAACACAATTAAGATTTGTGCAAAAAATCTTCATCCAAAAAGTCGTTGGTACGGAGGCAGAGACGACATATCATTGCGAACCCTTCTTGAATATTCATGATTAATTTTTCGTCATAAAATGATTGACTCCCACATGGGAATAAAAAGGCGTTTCTGCAAGCACGCTTTGCATTTTATGAATAGTGGAGTAAATAAACTTACAATAGCATTAATCTCTAATCCGTGCACGTGAGATCTTTTCAGCCAATAACTGTCCGATGTTGATTAAAGAAAGGTCTTAAAATTATTCATGATATAACTTTTCCCTGATTAACCATGATTACTGGGCGTATCCAGTATTCGTTTTTGGCGGGAATGACGACCCCGCTATTCCCGCGTTTTTATATATTTTCTTCATTTCTCCTACTTCCAGTGACCGGCACAAATTATAAATTTGGTAGATAAAAGTAATTATACTATAGATCATCTTTATGTCTTTGATACGATTTTTCGTGAGAAATTTGAAATTTAATATAGACATATCAGGGCGTATATCTTTAAACACAATAACTGACTGAAAAGACTTCAATGTACAAAATACGTAGTAGGAATTGAGCACCACACGACAAAACCAACAATGTGGTTGTGCACCCAGCATCCGCCCAGTCTGATCAGAGCCTTGGCTGTCCGCATAGAGGTAGCTGATGCCCTTAGCTACCCTTTGAGAAGAGTCTGATCAGACAGGGCAGATGTCCAGGCTGATCTGAGTCTGCACTGGGCCAATATTAAAAGTCATTGTGGTATGAGATTTCAGCAAGAGGCTGTTGGCCATGATAGCCTGCAGGGATTCACTAGGGTCAAAAGTCAGATAAATTCGGACAGCAGGTAAATTCGGACATACCACTGCAAACAGTGAAAATCCAGACGATGAGCCGTCTCATCAGGAGTTTCACTGTTAGCCCAGTTATTTTTGTTTTATTTCCAATCAACTGACATATAAATGAAACAATGTCACTGTTTGAATTTACCTGCTGTGACTTGACCCTGCTTGTACTGACGGCCCTTCCTGAATGTAGATGACATTCTTATTCTTTCCTGTAGACACCAGAATAAAGAAAAACGCTTAATTCATACAGGTCTAATTATTCATTTTATTTCACAGTTCAGCCTTAAGATCACAGTTGTATCAGAAGTGAAAACAAGTTTAAACAACTACATTAAAACAAAACAATCATCTTTTATACCAGGCACTGAAGCTGAATCTGTTAAGCACGAACATGAGTACTGCAGAGACAACGAAGACGAGGCTAAAGCTTTTCATACAAGCAAAGTTTCTGTATTGAAGAGAATTGTGCAACGCAAGTTTGGCAAACATCTTGGGCCGATTGCACAATGCTGGTTTAAAGTTAACCCCAAGGTTAGCCATACATTTTGTATGGATTAAACTTGAGGTTAGCTTAAACTTACTTTGAGCAATCAGCCCCTTGTGTTTACATGGAGAAAATTACGACTGTCGCCTCGGTCAGTATTGGATATTTTCTGGTGAATATCACATCATATCCAATGCCTCCATAGTCAATAATCGTATATTTCTCCATAAAAACATACATTGTGACCCCTTATTAAAACTGTCTCTCCGAGACAGTGCTAATGAGGGCCATAACATATGTTCTGCTCAGAAATAAGAAAAAATGTCTTTGAAATATCCTCAATACTCCCTCATATCTGGATCTCTGTGTACAGAACTAAAAAAGGTAGCATTAGCACTCCAAAGACTATAACAGAGAGCAACATTAGTTTTGTTCACTCCAAAATTGATAATTATCAGTTATTCTGTAGGAAGTTGGGGCTCTTTTTCGTCGCCTGTTTCTTCTTTTACTTTCTCACTGACTTCATCAGCTGCCCCCTCTTCCTTTTTCTCCCCTTCTGACTTTTCTCCTTCAGAATCTGTCTTCTTAGCAGAACTTTGGTCTGAGATAACATTTTGTGACAATTCTCTTTCTTTGTCCTCCAGAATCGTCTCCAGTCGCTGGTTTCCGTCGGATTGGGTATCATCTGAAGTTGGAATATAAAAAACCCATTATCTACTAGCGGTTATACAAATTGGAAACAAAGTCATATCATGGCTAAACAATGTTCTGATCGAGGTTTTTATGACAATATTTTAACTTTGTGTCCCTGGTGGAGGTAATCAAATTGTCAAACATAATATACTGCCTAGTCACAATGGCCAGTGAGAGTACATGACTTTTGTTCTCTATCTCGCTCATCGTGTGATCATCTTTAACATTTTAATTCACTTACTCTCGAAACCACCCTCCCTTTGGCTCTAACTCAAAGACTCAGTTCATAAAAGGATTAAAGCAATGAGCACATACAAGACTGAAAACAGTTATTTCGGTTCTACCTGATTAACCATCTAGCTTCTTTCAGCTACTGAAGCCTCATCACTGACCCTCAAAACTGATACGGCATTGAAAGCCACATATTGTAATACATGTACAAAGCTGTTAAAAGGGCCATAACAAGAAATCATGACAAAGCTATACCGCCACACTCAGCAGGGGCGTAACTAGGGGCCATTTCATGATACGCACAACCATGTTTTATGGTCTACTTTTTGAAAGGAAAGCTAGTATTTCAGCCACTTCGGTAATTGGTTTTTCAATCTTGTCTAATTTATAAAATTTCAGCATGCAAATATGCAGGTGCGTTTTGAAATTTTGTCAATTTTGACAAAATTTCAATACGCACTTGCGTATTTGCCGTATACGTAGCTACGCCCTTGCTCAGAACTCAATTCACACTATCTTATATCACAGTCGTGGCCATCCGATTTGAACGCTTCACTCCATGTGAGAAATACAGAGATTGGATGCCCTCTTATTTAAGTATACAAGGACCCGCTTGCATCAATATTTAATTTATGTTAACATCACATTAAACGGTCATTAACCAATCAAATGCTAGGATTTAATGTCTAATGACGAAATTACGTCAAATTAAAGTTTGTTACAACCCGGACCAGGGCATCCCTAGACCTATGCAACTTCTGCCAAAGGCCTAAAGATAAACGAAAGAGTGAATGAGTCGTTCGCAGCACGGAGGTGCATATACTGTATGCCTGTTGTCCAATATCTTATAAACGCACAAGAAATTTTCAGACTGAAATGTGTATTCAGGTATTTGGTGCATAGATCCCATAATAAATATTAAGGAAAGGAATGTATGACGGAAAATAAAATATTCGCGGTTGCAGTTGGCCAGTTCAGCGTTCCTAGTGATGTCATCTATTTGATTGTGGCATGTAATTTTCCTTTAGGGTATTTTTTCAACCCTTTCTTCAAGACTTTGTGATCATTTACAAAAGTCCGCTTTACCAACAGTGAAAACTATAAATTATCTTCACTAGTGACTGCTAGTGGAAACATCAATTTTGATTTTTATAACTGAGCAATTTCAGTATTTCATTAAAAAGCAACAAGAAAACGTGATCATGCCAAGGCTCTCGTTAAGACTATGATAATATGCCGCGACACGAGAAAACCAACAAAGTGGTTATGCACCCAGCGCAGACTTAGATCAGCCTGGGCATTCGCCCGATCTGATCAGAGTCTTCGCTGTGCGCGTTGAGGTAGCTTAGTCCCTTGGCTACGCTTTAAGCGTTGAGCGATCAGTTTAATCTGCACATGGACAATTATTTGCACTGTTATTTGCCCCAGGCATGTACCTATGTAATTACCGTCTACAGTGTAAAGATGGATGTTATCAGTCGCTGAACAGACTGTGCAAATACCAAGGCTGACCCGAGTCTGCGCTGGGCGCACAACCACTTTGTTGGTTTCTCGTGTCGTGGCTCAATTATTACAAAAATATTAAGCAAATGAGCAGTAATTGCTCATTTGCCTTACATTTCTTTGTAGCCTAGTCTCGAAATAACGCTCTGACCTATGAGTTGACGTCTTTCTATGGACCCCAGGTTAACATAGCATTATAAAGGGACTGTACTGTATTCCTGTCTAGTTTAATCTCGATATAACATTTTCACTTATAACACTATGTTTTCGTTGGATCCAAAACTTTAGCGCATTAAAAACACCTGTGTAGTCCGTTTGCTTCCAAGTGCAAACGGGGTTTTGCTTATTTTCTCGAAAACGATGAAAGTTCCATCAAATTTTCTAATGTCCTAATGATTCCTATAATTATACATAACAGAATACGAAAAATCCAAATTTGTGGATGCTTTTGTAAAATATTTTGCATTAACAATAATGCAAAAAACGAGCAGTTTCACTGAAGGGCGTCGTATGCTTGTTAGAATAGCCAAAATATTGTTGACAGGCAAAAGCGTAAAGTCGTAGTTTACTACAGGTGTGGGCGTACATGAATGAAATACCTGTCCGCATGCGTAACGCATAGTATCACTGGTCAGGTGATACAAAATTGTAAATATACATAGAAATGTTATATAGTTTTGCGAATAAAAAGTCTGTTTCAAAATTTGATAATATATGGGTGAAACAAAAAGTAGACAAAAAATGGATTCAAAATAAATTTTCAATTAGTTATGAAAATTTTCGTCTAGGGATAGCATGCATTGGTCACATGCTCTAATACGTAAGACTAAACGGGAATTCCAACAGCCAACTTTTACTCCTTTGTAATTAAGAGGTGAAAATGACACATTTTAGATCCTTTTTTGTATAGAAACTTTTTTATGCAAAGCCTCACATTTCTACAAAATTATGATATTGTTATGTATAGTGTGAAAATTAAGAATGAGCAATTTGAAAATCTTCTACCTCTCACCAATTTTGAGAAAATATTGGGGATGCCGTTTGCAATTGGGAGCAAACGGACTATACTGAGTATTACTAACCTCCATCCTTCTTGTCGTCATCAGAAGACTGGTTACCTGACTTGTTACTATCTGCATCAGACGACAGGCTATCTTTTGCGGCCTCAGATATCGGTGGCTTGGGTCGGGGGAAAATCACATCGATCTGGGCTTCCAAATCCTGTAAACAAAAACACATATATGAAAGTAAGACTCTTTGGCTTGAATATTATGACAGCTCTCCTGAGGAACCAGTGTTGATCGGGGTCAGACTGGCCCTGTCTAATCTGGTCGGCCACTTTTTTCCGACAGTTTTATAACACACCCACATAATATGACAAACAGTTCGATGGTAGAATCAATACAGAATGGGTGCACTTTCAGGGGAAGCAACTCTAGCAATTGTCTTTTGTAATTTCCCTTCTCAATGGTGGCAAACTCTGAAAGGAAAAGAAGTTGCTCCCCTATGGGCATATTCTTTCCTTTTAGAAATTGAAATAGACCCAATTTTGCAAATCAGATCATGGAAGCAAACAGGAAGTAATAAACGTTAACAAACGTTGTTTCCCTTTTGTAACTGCAGCTAGCGAATGGGGCTCACGTTTAACCCAGCCAGCGCCACTGCCAAACAAAGCCATATGCCATCCAGGGTCTAACCCGATACAGATATTCCATATCAAATATAATACTAAAGAGACATCATGATGTGCTGAATATGAAAAGAATCTGACATTTGGTTTAGCCCATAGTCTCCGACGCTAACTAAATCCTTACTGACACCAGCCCCACCCAGGTATCTTATTCCAGTTCTGTAGCATCTCAAAGCAGAGAAAATGCCATGTACATATCATTTAAGAAATATAAAAAGAATCTGACGACTGGTTACAGAGATATGAGGAATTTGAATGTTGAATCCCATTCAGATGGATGAAAATGTCAGAGTTGCTGTTTTTGACAGTCACCCCATTCATCTTAAACCGAGCCCTATCTAACCAGGAACTAGCACTAAACATAAAACCTAACTCAACCAATTCTCTAGTTCTGAGAAATGTCTTAACGATTTCAGTTATTGTATAAAATAGTGGCGGACAAGATTATCCTAGCTCCCTTCAACTAAGTAACTAGAAAGTGTTTTGGTAGACACCACGCCACCTACAGACTTTGCATAAAGACCACAGTGTTAAAGTTAACTCAAACCTACCTGATTATACAAAGAGTTCTTAATTTATGACTTTCAACAATCTATCGTCGTTAAAAAGGGTTAAAAATTGTCAAATATGGGCTAGCTAAATGCTTGACTCATTTAACACTAAAAGTGTACCAGCTCTCTATGTCAAAATGTTAAAAAGGTGGAAATTGGCAATGTCCAAAACGGGGCATGCTTCACTCATAAATTTCTCAGATCGACCAAATGAATGTTAATGCTATCAGAATGCCAGCTATTGACATGTTAGCTC
Source organism: Ctena decussata (assembly GCA_963989385.1). Lineage (NCBI taxonomy): Eukaryota > Metazoa > Mollusca > Bivalvia > Lucinida > Lucinidae > Ctena > Ctena decussata. The sequence goes on along the minus strand of OZ022504.1, from coordinate 36,441,885 downwards.
AAAGACTTTCACAAAATTTTGGTATCGACCAAGCATTTATTTTCAAAAAGGAGCACTTCTTTGTAGTTACACAGTGGATGGAAAAAACGGTTTTCTTTTTCTTAATGAACAATTCATGATTGTGACAGGCTCTGACATTTTGAGCCTTACGGAGCCGAAAATCGAAATGTTGTTTTTAACGGTTTTATATTTATTAGTGCTCCAGAATAGATTTCGAAAAGTACAAAGAAATAGCGTTAAGGATTACTGCAAAAGCAAACGCAATTCACACCAACCCGAGTTTTCGTGTTTGTTTGTTTTTTTTTTGTTGTTTTTTTTTTTTTCACTGATTGGACCCAATTTACATACTAGCTGGATAAAGTTTTATAACTCTGGTTTGTGACATCGCTTTTCAAAGACCTGCAATGCGAACATTCTTTAAGGAGTGTAGATGAAGAAAAATAATAGCGCCGTAAATTCTGAATCACTCTTTTCAGGTGACGCTTTCAAATTTATTAGCAGTGCGCGGAAATCCAATTATTATGACGTCACTTTCATTTCGCGTTTCGTGACGTCAACGTCGCACCTCCACAAAATGTCAGACACTGTCACATATAATAAAATTTCAACCTTCATATCGATAGCTTTAAAGGAATTTCATTACATGAAAAGAAACATAAGTCTATCAAGAACAGATACAGTTGATTAACCTTTATAAAATAACTGACACATCAGCTGCTTACAATATACCAGAAATTATACCAGAAATCAGATTCAGCTGTCCAGGACAACAGTCCAAAAGTTGGAACAAAAATGCCTATTTAGAGAGAAGAGCCGAGATTGAATCATATATGCTTGAAATTAGCCTAACATTAATCAGGTGTTTTACTCCAGAATTTATAGAACAATGTTACACACATACTGTTGTATGTAACTATCAACGGACCAATAGCCAAACGGACAAACCCGAAAACTGTGTTCACCCCAAATCGCCTCTCTACTTCTTCAAAGTTAGGCCGAGCTGCAGATTCTGTATGTATTTGACGGCAATTGTGGAAAAACTGTTCTTATTTTTCTCGAAAACATGATGTGACCCCTTATCTGAACCACCTTTTTGAGACAGTTCAGATGAGGCGTCATAAAATATGTTTCTATGCAGATATGGCAAGAATTGTCTCAAGTTCCTCCAATTACTCTCTCATTTAGAGCATTGTTTTGAGGAATATGGATTTTAAAATATTACATACCTCAACTGTTTTCTGTATTATTGCTTTAGCTTCTTCATGCAGATCTATGTCTTGAACAACATTCCAGTATCCTTTTGGGTGAAAGGTGACAGGGAAAGAGTACACAATGTCTTTAGGCACTCCATACCAGCCTTCAGAACAAATCCCTAAAGAAAACATTTGACCTGAGGGTGAACCGTTGAACCAGTGCTGGAACGTTGACGCGATTGCCGCAGCAATAGACATACAGGCTGAATGTTTCATAAGATTTTCACTGGTTGCCTTTCTAGAGCGGGCTAGTTCGAGGTATTCACTGTCTAGCCATGTCTTATCGAAAACCATCTCTGGTGCGGACACAGAGAAGCTATCAGGACCAATAATTGCTCCATCATATCCATGCACACGACAGATACCGGCATCAGCATAGTGGCCACCGTTAGGATCGCCCCAGATTATCAAGTCAACAACACCAGCAGTGTTCACTTTAAGTCTGTCCGCAATCACTGCTTTGTAGCGATTTTCAGTCATCCTCGACATGGCTGCAATATTTTGTCTTGGAATTGATGGGGCATTTTTGATCATCATGAAAGCATTAAAATTTACAGGACCATAGCCAGCTATTAGAACTTTAACTGTCTTTTTTGCTACCTCGTCAATTGCTTTAGCATAACTGGTAAACCTCTCGGCATTTTCTTTGATCCATTCCTCTTTACTTTTGTCGCCTTGTAAAATGTCATCTAAAAGTAAAATTGCATCACAGTCTTTAAAAGCTGCCTTAATGTCCGTTTCAAGCTCTATTCCTCTTACCAGACCATGAGCAAGATCTTCTGTCTCCATTTTTACACCTTCCACAACTTCCATATTCTCTGAAGAATCTTGTAGATGGAAGATTATTTCCTTACTTTCTCCAAATACGTTTCCTTGTCCTATTGAATTTAACAACGCATAACAGACGGGGGAGCTGGCGCAGGTAACACAGGCATGCAGGGGCTTACTGAGAGCCTTATAGTCAGCTTCTTCTTCGTCAATGTCCACTTTGTATTGGAAGTTTTCATTTGCGATTTTTTGCATATCACTACTGATGAGCTCAGATTCTATATCATAGTAGCCTTTAGCATACTCCTGGAACTCATTGGCCCCGCCTATCAAAACCCCTTTGCCCCCTCTGTCGATGAGCTCCCGCCAGATGAGAGGAGACTTGTCGTGAGACCAACCTCTTGTATCGCATGTGGAGGATAACCAATTCTTAAAAGAAACAATAACAACAGGCAATTATTAAAATGCCAAAATAACAACATGGCACTGGCCTCTGTGCATGACATACAACTGACAAACTAGCAGAATGTCGGACTAACATAAACACTCTAGGTGATATAAAATCGCAATCAAATACTGTAATTCTATTTATGTTCACTGTGACAAAAATTCGCGGTTTTCCAATTTTAGACACATTCACGGATATTTAAGTTCGCTAATTCGTCATGCTTTTCTGTTATTCCTTTGTAAAATCATCATGTTCGCGGATATTAAAGTTCGCACATGCATGCTGACCATGAAAATTAGTAAACAGCGAATAATTGTACAAATACAATATTCACATAAAATTTTGTTTCTAAAATGCATTTACTTTTAGTTTGCATGCTGTATGATTAAAGCCATGATACCCACTGTTGAATAAAAAACTGGTTTGTGAAATTGTTCCATGAGATACCACTGGGATATGCCGCTTTAAATCAGACTGATTATAAGAGAAAGTAGCCCATTCTTGTGACGTGAATATTTAAACAGTCTACCTATGAAAACCATCATATGGTGTTGCAAAGCCAGTTTCATAACAACAAAAAAATAAATAAACTGATGCACACACATAACACCATATACAAAGACGTACAGAACAGTGTGAAAAACAGACCAATAAGGCAGATCCATAAAACCCAAATATGCATCCGCATACATGTATGACCAATATCAGAGGTGAACTCACCCCACTATTGACAGCTCAAGCACATTCTTCAATAACATTTTATCATGGATACTTAATGAACTGCCTAAATATGATGAGATCATATAAATATCTATGGGCGCGTAAGGTGTGGAGAGAAAAATTCGTCACGAGGGTCACTGTTCGGCATCTTGTTTGTTAGGCTTGCCACGTTTTATTTTAACTTCAAAACTTGTTAAAATAGGAAATTCTAGTGCTTTAAGAGAGGTTTCAATTTGATTTTGAAAGAAGGCGCTGCTTTCAACGACCGCCATTCGGCTCTTTACGTCAACGACTGGCGTGCATAAACTGACGTCATTTTTGCCGTATTTCTGACGTCATCATCTAAAATGCCAACGTCACTTGACGACGCAGGTACGTGAGCTCCTATACAACCAACGCATTGACAGCTCGTGTTTGTCCTGGTAAGATAAGATGGGTAAGATTATAACAATCCATCATGAGTGTCCATGTAGGATAGGGAAATCTCACCCGAGGGGTCGGAATTTCAACCAGGGACGAGGCTTGCCGAGTCCCTGGTTGAAATTCCGACCCCGAGGGTGAGATTTCCCTATCCTACATGGACACTCATGATGGATTATTTTTCTCCCACTGTTAGCGGATTTTAAACCTCAAGTCGGATTAGGCTTCAGAACAGGAAAATTCTAACTTTTTAACCAATGATCTGAAATAAATTTTGACCAGCCCAGTGTGTTGATCGGGTCCTAAACTGGGTGTAGTTTGCACCTCAAAATTAGACGGAAAACACGAAATGTGGACTATTTTATCTTCCAGAGGGCGAAAACAAAATGCAACTTAGCCTCTCACGTCACGCGCGTCAAGTTAGCTTGCGACGTTTTTAACCGGTTTTAGTGACGTCATTAAAATTGAGTGACGTCACAAACCCATGATCTCCTATCAAATGTCATCCGACATGCATGCGTGTCCATTTTGTTCAATTAAAATTAAAATATTAGTCAAAAAATGAAAAAGTATGGTTGCTAATATAAGAAAGATGTTGCCAGGTATAAGATAGAAATTTCTTATATGAGCTGAGAGCCTATCTTATATAGGCAAAGGTGGGAGAATATAAGTATCTTTCATGGGTATGAGGTGTGGATAGAAAAATCCGTCACGAGGGTCACTGTTCGGCATCACGAGGCTTGCAGAGTGATGCCGAACAGTGATCCCGAGTGACGGATTTTTCTATCTGCACCTCACACCCATGACAGATACTTTTTCTTGCACACCACGTTTTGTATTATCTTTAGAACTTGTGAAAATGCGTAATTTTAGTGCCTCAGAGGTTTCTATTTGATTTTGAAAGAATGTGCCGCTTTCAACGGCCGCCATTCGGTTCTTTACGTCAACGTCTGGCATGCATAAACTGACGTCATTTTGCCGTTTTCGTGACGTAATCATCTAAAACGCTAACGTCACTTGACGACGCAGATACGTGACCTCCATTACAACCAATGCATTGAATGCTCGTGATTTTTATCCGGTCCTGGGTGAGATAACATGGGTGAGATAAGATTTGTAGGTACAGGGGAAGCACGCGGATATCCTTATCCGGTGTGCAAGAAAAGATTTTCTATCCCAGGTGAAAAGAATGGTATTTTCTATCCGGTGTGCAAGAATTCAGCTTCTATCCAAAGCAGAATTGTGTTCACCGTTTGCCATGCGTGAGTAAAGATTTTGCTGCATGGAAAGGTATTATACACTAGCTGGCATATCAACTGGGGCCGTATTCATAAAGCCACTTAAGTCGTTGCTATGCGGTTGCTAAGGCTAAATATCTATAAAGGAGATTCCCTACAACTATGAAATTTGGTCTGGAGGAACAGCAAGACTGTTCCTCCAGACCAAATTTCATAGCTGTAGGGAATCTCCTTCAAAGAAATTTAGCCTTAGCAACAGCATAGCAACCACTTAAGTCGTTTTATGAATACGGCCTCTGATGTATTTGAATGCATTTCATTGCCTATTATCTCAAACTACAGGTATCTCAAAGTAAATTTTCTGGGACGAGAGAAGTTACTTTGATATACCAGTAATTAGATATTATCTTCGACTTTGAGATATCGATAGTTGACTACTAAACTACTGGGTTTATGAGTCAATGCCCTGCTTCACTGGCCAGGGTGAGACTGTTCTTTCAGTAGGAATTTTCAACAGTAGTTCACGACTTTTTTATTGTTACGCTATTACGTGCCAACATTTTAAAAGTGAAATCCACTCCACAGAGAGAGAGAGAGAGAGAGAGAGAGAGAGAGAGAGAGAGAGAAACGGACAGACAGAGATCTAGACAGACGGTGAGTGAGTAACAGAGAGGGTATGTGAGAGAAAGACAGAGAATGAGACATACAGTAAGAGTTTAGGTGTTGAAAGTACTGACCTGCCATTCTTCTGGTCTCTTTATTATTTTGTGAAGTTTGAAGTCTGGCAAATTTATATTCAGTTTGTCACCCAGTAACTCTGCTCTTGCAAAGTAAGGGCAGTCTGCCTTGCCTGAAAAGAAAACATAACTGTCAACACTTACGCCCTTTATACATTTCAGTACAAGTGATGCTGATGACGACTATTGCCAAGGCACAATAGAATAATTGACACTGTGTGGCTGCGATGCAGGGCTAAACCAATCGCGCAATAATTACTGTAATGTTGTTTGCACTGAGTCGAATACATCGGGTGGTAACGTGTAACGTTGGTTCATGATCATATTGCCGTTACAGCCTTTTTTTAACCTTTAATGCGTCAAAAGCAGACGACAAAATTTACGTCTGCAGAATTTCAAAAAATGTGTCGTCCAAGCGATATCATTTTGAGAATTCGAACACTAGAGGGCAAACAGTGTTCAGATTCAGATGAGGTGGCTCATTATGAGCCACCTCATCTGGATCTACACTGTTTGCCAGTTCAACAATTTTAAGGCGCTTTAAGGGTTAAAACATAAATGAACAGGAATATTTAGAAAGACTTTTGTTATGGTATGATAACCCTTTATACACCTAAAGGAAGAGTGATTTAAATGTATTCTGGATTCAGATCTCATTGACCATTTTGTATAATATGCCAGGGTTATTTGAAGATTCAAAAGTTCACGACAAAAAATATGGAGGTTGTTATGTTGTTTCATTTAGAAATCCACTAAATTGTGCATTTTCCCATAAAAAAAAAATATGCTTGGTTTCACCTTACGTTAGTGTAGCAAAGTAGAAAGCAATACACATGTGCGACTCAGAATTAAAATCAGAAGTGATGAAATGCTATATACTTATGTTTTTTAGTTTTTAAATAATCTTATACCACAAATGCTGCGAGTACCTGACGCAGCTTATTGTAGTAAAGAAGAAGAAGAAGAAGAATACAGAATCAGGTTGTTCGTCTACATTCATTTAGATTCTGATCTGAAGTTACCATGTCCAAGCAATTTAAATGGTCTGGTTTGCTTTTCTGAGAGTTAAATTGTTTTGAGTTTTGAAAGGGAATTAGCGTCCATGGAGGACAAGTACTGAAAACTAAGTCCGCACGGTCGCCTAATGTAAAAATACATGGCCGTAGCCAAAGATGCCAATCGATGAGTTTGTAGGAACACTGTGGAATTATATAGACTTCCTATAACATAACGTCACAACTGGCCAAAGACGTCGCGTGATCCCGCAAATTTACCTGTGGGATCCTACAGATCTTACAACATCCCGCAAAGTTGCGTGCATGATCCTACGATTATTTCTTGTAGGAAAATGGCGTTGAATCGTCCTAAGAACAGCTCTGAGTGCCTTAGAACTTGACTTCTACGGCTTTTGTAAGGGTCTAACAGAGGCTAACTAGCCTGAGGAAGTTAACTCATGGATTGGCATCTTTGGCTTCGGCCATGTATTTTTACACTAGGCGACCGTGCGGACTTGTTTTTTTTTTTTTTTTTTTTTTCAGGCCAAATGATGTCTATGTAAAAATACACGGGAAAATCCGTGGCCAAAGTGACTGTCTTTACTACTAGTCTGAATGCTGGATAAATTGAACAAGAGGGCCAAGAGGCCCTGATTCGCTCACCTGAGCAAAAAGGTCAAAGGTCAAACTAGGGTCATCATTTGAACAAACTTGATAGTTTGCAACCATTTCCAGATGGTTCTGAACAAGAAGATTTTTGAATATTTTTCTATGTATTGCTATGGTTCAAACCCAGGACCGCCTTGGGGCCATTTTGAACCAGGGGGCCATCATTTGACTAATCTTGGTAAAAAACCACTAGGCAATGCTACATACTTAATTTCAAGGGTCTGAGCCAAGTGATTCTGAAGAAGAAGACTTTTGAATATTTTTCTGTGTATTTCTATGGTTCAAACCCAGGGCCCCCTGGAGGTGGGCAATTTTTGACCCTGGCGCCATCATTTGAACAAACTTGGTATAGGACCACTAGGCAATGAATCATACCAAATTTCAAGCATCTGCAATAAGGGGTTCTGGAGAAGAAGATTTTTAAGTACATTTTAATTTCGAACCCAAGACTCCCTGCCCCAGGGCCATTTTGGATCCGAGGGGCACCATTTACACAAACTTTGTAGGAGTCCACCAGGTAATGCATCATACCAAATTTCAAGCATCTGAGCCAAATGGTTCTGAAGAAGAAGATTTTTGAATGTTTTTCTATGTATTTCTAAGGTTCAAACCCAGGACCCCTGGGTCAGGGCCATTTTGGACCCTGGGGTCATCATCTGAACAAACTTGGTAGAGGACACTAGGCATTGCTACATACCAAATTGCAAGCATCTGAGCCAAATCGTTCTGAAGAAGAAGACTTTTGAATATTTTTCTATGTATTTCTATGGTTCAAACCTTGAACTCCCTGCCATGGGGCCATTTTGGACCCGTGGGCAACCATTTGAACAAACTTGGTAAAGGACTACCAGGCAATGCTAAATACCAAATTTCAAGCATCTAAGCCTTGCAGTTCTGAAGAAGAAGATTTTTGAATATTTTCTTTGCATTTCTATGGTTCAAACCTTGGACTCCCTGCCCCGGGGCCATATTAGACCCTGGGGCCATCATTTGAACAAAATTGGTGAAGGACTGTTAGGCAATGCTATAAACCAATTTTCAAGCATCAGAGCAGTGCGGTTCTGGAGAAGAAGATTTTTGAATATTTTTCTATGTATTTCTATGGTTCAAATCTGGGACTCCCAGCCCCGAGGCCATTTTGAACCCTGGGGCCACCATTTGAACAAACTTGGTAGAGCACCACTAGGCAATGCTACATACCAAATTTCAAGCATCTGAGCCAAGCAGTTCTGGTGAAGAAGATTTTTAAGTATATTTTAGTTTCGAACCCAAGAACCCCTGCCCAAGGGCCATTTTGGACCCTGGGGTCATCATTTGAACAAACTTGGTAGAGGACTACTAGGCAATGCTACATACCAAATTTCAAGCATCTGAGCCAAGCAGTTCTGGTACAGAAGATTTTTAAGTATATTTTAGTTTCGAACCCAAGACCCCCTGCCCTGGGGCCATTTTGAATCCTGGGGCCACCATTTGAACAAACTTGGTAGAGGACCACTAGGCAATGCTACATACCAATTTTCAAGCATCTGAGCATAGCAGTTCTGGAGAAGAAGATTTTTAAGTATATTTTAGTTTCGAACCCAAGATCCCCTGCCCCAGGGCCATTTTGGACCCTGGGGCCACCATTTGAACAAACTTGGTAGAGGTCCACTAGACAATGCTTCATACCAAATATCAAAGCTCTAGGCCTAGCGGTTTCAGAGAAGATGTCATTTAAAGCAAATTGTTGACGACGCACGACACACGACGCACGACGGACGACGGACACTGGGTGATCACAATAGCTCACCCTGAGCCTATGGCTCAGGTGAGCTAATAAAGGCTATAAAAACTGATTTTTGGACATCAATAAATCGTATTATAGATATCTAACAATCAAGCTATGATTGGATATTCAAAATTGAATTATGGATCGAAATGAAATTTAGGATATTCATAATTAATTCAGGTCGACAATTTTATGGACTGCCGTTTTACTCTTCTATTTCTTTTTATGGATGTCCATAATATAACTATTTGAAATCAAGAAGTCGATTTATGGATATCCAATATCTATTTTGATTGTTGGATATCCATTATTCAGTTTATGGATATCCATAATCCAATTTTGGCTATCTTTAATTCAATATTCAGATATTACAAAATCAAGGTGAATATCAAGATCATGTCCATAAATTAACTTATGGATGTATCCATAAATCGCATTATGGATTTCCAAAACTCTAGATGACTATTGGATACTGAAAAAAATCAATTTAAAGACATTCAAAAATAATTTGGGATATCCATTTTTGGGATATCCATTTTTATTTTCTGACATAACATAATAAAATATTAAACAATGGATATCCTTTTGGTTTGGGCATAGGGGAAAAACTACCGAGATTATTATTATTTATTCTGGACTTTCCTTTGCCCTTAAAGTATTTATTTTATTGATTTTTTTTTCAAATTACACCTCTCTTTTGGCATTTTTGCACATGCCACAATTAAGCTTGATGTAAACACTGCCACTTCACACAAAGAATCTGATGGAGACTGTTTACAAAATATGCTGACTTTGGTGCTCTTTGAACAATTACCACATCAATACTCTTTGCTTAAAATCAATGATTTTGGTCTAGAATTATCAGAATCAGAATCAGAATCAGAATTCTTTATTGGTAATACGTCCAAGGACAATCATTCACCAGGACCTGTGAATCAGGGAAGCTAGTCCCTAGCCCTTATAAGAGAAGTAAACTTAGTAACTGAATCTTCTGCACCCTCAGCAGCAAAAATAAGTGAATCTTCCAGGGAGTTCCAATCTCTAGTAGTCTGGGGGAAGAAACTGGACTTGTAAATGTCAGTCCCAGCCAATGGGGTTTTAAATGTCAGGGAATGATGATTCCTGGTACGCCTATTTGGGGGAACAAGGTCATTTATGGGTATACTGGTTGCACCCCTCAGACCTTTGTAAAACCTTATGAGTCTACTATCTTTCCTTCTCTTTTTTAGGGATTCCCACTTAAGTTTCTCCAGAATGCCAGTCATACTCCCAGTTTCATATGTATAATTATCTAGACAAGATGTTAATTTCTAAGTCCACACCACTAGATTTGGTTCTTTCGTTCCTTGTTTGAATTTAGGATGTATCCTCACGGGTCCTCACTGGTGAATGATTGTCCTTGGACGTATCACCAGTAAATAATTCTGATTCTGATTCTGTCCCCTATATAGCGGGTATTGCGGTAATTCCATCAAACCATTATACAATTGAAAGGTTGCAAAACCCCCTTTAGGCAGCTGGGACCCAGATGCAACAAGACTGTCACCAGGATCTGACAATGCTTAATAACATTGTAGCCCTCAAGATAGACCTACAAAATAGGGCCTTAGAATCCGCTACCGTTACACTACCTCTACTTCACAGTGTAGCGGAGCGGAACGCAACGTCAGGAGTCGCATGACTACCCTCAAGAAAGCAAAGAAATAGTCGAATGCTAGTGACGTTTGACAGCTACTCGTTTGCCTATGTCCGGTAGTCAAATCCTCTGACAGGAAAGTAGACGGAACGTTTATCAGCCAAATACTGATAAATACATCAAGCGTTGATCATGTAGTTTATCAGTTATTATCTCCAGCTCACAAATTGGATTGGATAATGGCATTTAAAATATATATTTACCGGCAATAACAATTTTAGCCATTGTTGTTTATATCCGTTGCTAACCAGCTAGAGTAGTCCGAATTGACTGGACGGGTTTATCAGAGTGGAGAATAGGGGCGGGTGATAATCTCCGGTATTCCCGGTATCCATGTCCCGATTTTCAGGGTTACATGGGTTTGACAGGGCATGGATTCAAAACTACAGCACAGAATTTCATAAATTTGGTGTCATTTGAAAGACAATACACCAATCTATAATATAAAATAAATTTGGTTCATGTTTATTTTATTTTCTTCTATTTATTTGCAACTAAAGTCCCGGTATCCGGATTTTGTTGTCCCGGTATCCATGGGGCAGGCATGTTTAACTTCAAATAAAATTCAAATTACTGGACCGAATTTAGCAAATTAAATATCAGATAAAAGATAATGTTTTAGTCTAAACACTACATGTAAAATTTGTAAATTTGACTGAGTTATTTTGCAGAAATAATGTCTCAAAGTCCCGGTATCGGTATATAATTGTCCCGGTATCCATGTGGTAGCTATCATTTGCCTCATATAAAACATCAACTACTGAACCGAATTTCAAAAGTTAAATATCAATGTACAGGCAATGTTTTAATCTTAATGAAACATTAGAATTTTTTAAAAATTTATCAGTTTATTTGGTAGCAATGATGCTCCATAGTCCCGCTATCCGCTCTTTTCATTCCCGGTATCCATTGGTAGGATGTATGTGACGTGAAATAAGATAATAATTTCCACGTTAAAATTAATTAAAATTGCATTAACAGAAATATTTTTGTAATAAACAAGATTTAACGTGCCTCAGCAGCCGTATACCACCAACATCCTGATATTCGGATAATGGTAAGGCACACACCGACCGTGCTTGCAGCAGGTGTGGGATGGTGGTTGTTTAGAATTTTTTGTTCTCTCATCTATCCGGTTCATTCTTTTTCTTTCTCCCTCTGTCTAGGAGACGGTATGATATAGACTGAAAATTGTCTCAAAGAGCCGTTATATCCAAAACAATTTAACGACCTCAAGGATAACATACCCCCCGCCCCCCCAGCCCTCCCGCCCACACACCCCACTCTAAGATTTGACCTAGTGACCTAGTTTTTGACCCGACATGACCCAGTTTCGAACTTGGCCTAGATTTTATAAAGACTAACATTCTGACAAAGTTTCATAAAGATTGGATCGAAACTGTGCCCGCTAGAGTGTACACAAGCAAAAGTTGACGGACGTCCGGCCGGACGGACGGACGTCCGGACGTACGACGGACGACGGACATCAGGGTATCCCAAAAGCTCACCCTGAGCACTTCGTGCTCAGGTGAGCTAAAAAAAACGAACAGGTATATGTTTTTCCTATGAAATCATTTAATTATAGCACACATTAAGGGTAAACGATATATAGTCATCACAGAACTTGGAAATTTTTTGAAAAAAAAAAGTTTCGAACAAGTTTTTCGGCGTTTTTTAAAACCCAAAGTTCTGACCGTACTTGATCATTTATCTTTTTTGGTAGTTTGACCTAGGTCTGCGCAGGTCGATAGGGTGATGTGAACCTCGAAAGTTAAGCTGGAATTCTTCTATCTGGGTACACAACGCTGAATCGATATGGAGCCAACGTTTATTTAACGTCATGACGTTGGAACAATGTTTATTCAACGTTGATTCTATGTTGTGTGCCTGTTGGGTTAATAATCTTTGAAAGAAAACAAATCAGAAACATAGTAGCGTACATAGTCAAGCTAAAGCATAAATCATATGCAAGAAAATGGTATACAAAAAGTTATTTGGCGGGTACACCGCGTCGAAACGACAGCGCAACGACGTAGATGTGACGTCATAACGTCCGACCGACGTCGAAACGATGTCATTTTAACCTTGCGTATATACTGGATAACAGCGAGGGAGTAATAGACAGAACATTTAAATCGCCACAAGAAACGCATTGCCAATTAGTTTATTCTGCCGAATGAGACAGGCAATTACACTTTTTATGATACCATTTTTTTGCATTTTCTGCTCTCGCAGCACACCATATTATGATACTAAAATGTGTTTGAAATTAATGTTGTAAGACTCTCATATAATACTGTAGTATATACCATATTAATTCAGCATGATCGTGACTATATCAATAATAGTATCAAATTATATTCCATTGTTCTATGATATGCTATTCCAGAATTGGCAGAACATTTAAATCGCCACAAGAAACGCATTGCCAATTACATGTAGTTTATTCTTCCGAATGAGACAGGCAATTACACTTTTTATGATACCATTTTTTGCATTTTCTGCTCTCGCAGCACACCATATTATCAACAAATTCTGATAATTTGCAGTGGCACCAAACAGAAATTTTGAAACATTCTGGATTAATTTACACTACACCGCGACTTTTCTTTAGGGAAAGGCGACACATGGTCGCTGAAGATTAAAACTGTCACAAACCTACTGATACTTCAAGCAATCTTTGATCCAGGGGTCTGTATTATCGTTTTTAATAGATTTAAGATGGTATTACCAAAATTGAGTAGATGAAGAAGAAGAAGAAAAAAATGTTTTCCCATGTCTCTTCATTTTAAAGCTGCTCGTTTCACGCCTCGTTAACCATCGGCGTGTATCGCCATGCCTCATTACAAGTATAATTGAGTATTTCACAGTTTTACAACTCCATTTTAAGGCAGTGGAGAAAGAAAAATGAATACAGCTTTTGAATTAGAAAAAAACAACAACAACAAAAAAACTAAAAAATATTTTTATATAATGTTTTGAAAAAAGTCAACGTTTTCGGCATCATGTACTGATGCCGCAGTTGAATATGTTATGATACTATAAATTGGAATAAATTATGATACTAAAATGTGTTTGAAATTAATGTTGTAAGACTCTCATATAATACTGTAGTATATACCATATTAATTCAGCATGATCGTGACTATATCAATAATAGTATCAAATTATATTCCATTGTTCTATGATATGCTATTCCAGAATTGGCAGAACATTTAAATCGCCACAAGAAACGCATTGCCAATTACATGTAGTTTATTCTTCCGAATGAGACAGGCAATTACACTTTTTATGATATTCTGGATATAACGGCTCTTTGAGACAATAATCAGTCTATATCAAACCGTCTCCTAGACAAAGGGAGAAACAAAAAGAATGGACCGAATAGATGAGAGTACAAAAAATCTAAACCACCACCATCCCGTACCTGCTGCAAACACGGTCGGTCCGTGCCCTACCATTATCCGAATATCAGGATGTTGGTGGTATACGGCTGCTGAAGCACGTTGAATCTATTTTACCCTTTATTTATTACTAAAATATTTTTGTTAATGCAATTTTAATTAATTTTAACGCGGAAATTATTATCTTATTTCACGTCACATACATCCTACCAATGGATACCGGGAATGAAAAGAGCGGATACCGGGACTTTGAAGCATTATTGCTACCAAATAAACTTGATAATTTGTAAAATTCTAATGTTTCTTTAAGATATAAAGATTACCTGTATATTGATATTTAACTTTTGAAATTCGGTTCAGTAGTTTATGTTTTATATAAGGCAAATTATAGCTACCACATGGATACCGGGACAAAAAATCCCGATACCGGGATTTTGAAACATTATTTCTGCAAAAATGCACGACTAAATTTACAAAATATAAATATAGTGTTTAGACTAAAACATTATCTTTTATCCGATATTTAATATGCTAAATTCGGTCAAGTAGTTTGGATTTTATTTGAAGTTAAACATGCCTACCCCATGGATACCGGGACAACAAAATCCGGATACCGGGACTTAAGTTGCAAATAAATAGAAGAAAATGAAATAAATATGAATCAAATTTTATTTCATATTATAGATTGGTGTACTGCCTTTTAAATGACACCAAAATTATGAGATTCTATGCAGTAGTTTTAAATCTATGCCCTGCCAAACCCATGTACCCCCCATGAATACCGGGACATGGATACCGGGAATACCGGAGATTATCATTCGCCGAGAATAGGGTAAAACCGAATACCTCATCTGGTTGATTAGCTATACTCAATCGGACATCCTCGCCGATGTAGGTCTACGATATATATTTCTTACGCTTGCTTCAGTTGCACTCGAGTCCGTCATCATAACACGCAGAAATTGATTGTTAGCACTTCCTTTTCTTCTTTACCTTCTTCCGGGTAAAGGACGGGGTCAATAGCCAGAACGTAATTGTAGTGAAAATACACATTTTCTTCTTTTTCCCGGATCGCTTGGCTATTGTAAAGTTAATGTATTTTAGAAAGTGTGAAATGGGTTTTTACTAAAATGAAAACAACACCCAGTGCCTGTGTATCAAGGCTGAGATGAAAATAATAGGAAAAACATATTTCAGTTACACTATTCTGTTCTATCCCAAAACCTAACAAGGTCGTTGGGGCATCACGGATGACTTCGAAATGATCCCTTTCCACGTTCTCCTGTTTTCGGCTGACCTAGTTTAGCGGCAAAGTCCATTCCTGTCCACTCTTTAATATTGTCTTCCCACCTCTTCTTCTGTCTACTTCTTCTTCTCTTTCCTTTAACTGTGCCCTGTAGAATCGTCTTTGCTAAACCAGAAGGCCTTGAGACATGGCCGAACCACCTTAGTTTCCGTTTCTTGACCAGGGTCAGGAGTTCATCATACTCTCCAACGACTGCTTGGATCTTTCTGCGAGTCTCCTCATTAGATATATGATCCTTGTACGAAATGTTCAGTAACATTCGGTAGCATTTCATCTCGAAGGCTTGCGTTCTTTTCTCTAGCTCTGCTGTCAAGGTCCGCGATTCACAGGCATACAGAAATATGGAAATGGCAAGGGAGCGCGTAAGTTTCACCTTTGATCCAATAGATATATTGTTATCTCTTCAAATTGGCTTCAGCTTTATAAAAGCTGAAGTGGCCTGTGCAATCCTTGAGAGAACCTCCAAGAGCTATCATCTGGACAAGTGGTCCAAGGTATTTGAAGCTTGTTACAGTACCAAGCTTCTGCCCTTTACCTTGGTCTCCCTCTGGATGTCATCGGCGCTATTTGTCATCAGTGTGGTCTTCTCAGCACTGATCTCCATTTTATACCTTGTGCAGGTTTTGTCGAGACTCTCTGAAGGGGCTTGTAGTTTCTTCCTACTCTTCCTCAGTTAGAGCGTCTATATCATCGGCAAACCGCAGATTGGTAATATTTCTGCCGCCTATGCTAACCTTTCCATCATGTTCTTCCAGAGCATCAGACATGATCCATTCGAGAAAAATGTTGAAGAGGGTGGGTGACAGAAGACATCCTTGCCTTACTCCAATTGTTGTTCTGAACCATTCTCCCACGCTGCCATTCATCAGGACTGCACTTGTAGTCTTGTCGTAGAGCTGTTAGTAGTGCTGGTTCGAACTAGATTTGCGCTGATATTGTACTTCCGCAGGATGGCCCATAAGGCTGCATGCCAGACCCTGTCAAAGGCTCTTTTTTTAAATCAATGAAGACATGGTACAGATTATTCTGATGTTGGAGAGACTTTTCACACGGGATTCTAATGTTGAAGATCTGTTCTGTGGTGCTCCTTCCAGCTCTGAACCCAGCCCGTTCTTCAGCAATTATCTCTTCGGCTTGGGGTTTAAGCCTTTCAAAATGACTTTCAGCATGGCTTTGGTTGAATGACTGATGAGACTGATGGTTTTGTAGTTCTGGCAAAGCTTTAGGTTGCCCTTTTTAGGGAGTGTAATAATCAGCGACTGAGTCCATGGGGTAGGCCATTCTCGTGGTCTCCAGATCCTATTACAGATTTCTGTTAAAATATCAATCATGGTCTCTCCGCCAGCTTGAACAAGTTCTGCTGGTATATTATTAACACCGGCAGACTTCTCCTTCTTCAGTGCTGCTACTGCAACATCTACTTACCCACGAAGGATTGGCTGTAGATCTTCTTCGGAGGCTGATTGCAGTCCAGAACCACATTGTCACCATCACTTTCATGGATGTATAGTTCTGAGCAATATTCTGTCCATCTGCTGAGAATCTCTTGTTCTTCTCAGACTGTAAGACATTTCCCAGACCTGTCCTGAATAGCTGTAGACCTACCCTGTTTCTCTGAAGCTAGGTCCTTCACTAGCTGGTATGCTCTCTTGTTGTTTTTGTTCAGGCAAGTTTCGATCTCCTCGCACTGACTAGCTATCCAATCCTCCATAATCAGAATCAGAATTGTTTACTGGTGATACGTCCGAGGACAATCATTCACCAGGACCTGTGAATCAGGGAAGCTGGTCCCTAGCCCTTACAAGAGAAGTAAACTTCTCTAGCTGTCTTCATTGCCTTCTGAATCCTCTTATTAGCTTTTCTGTATTCGTTTGCTCCTTCTGCTTCATAGCGCCTCTTCTTCAATTCTCTCCTCTCATCACAGAGGTCGAGAACATCACTGGTGACCCAGGTCTTTTTCCTGCGACGTTCTTTCCCATATGTGCCGTACTGTGCGGGCTGACCAATCAAACTAGGCGGTGCGGTACTTGTACTTGTAACTTGTACTAAGGATTTCCACCCTTGTTAGGGTCACCGTAGTTATACGTATTCTTCTGGAGTGAAGAGCTGACTGAAAACTATTACAGTACGAGGCAGCATGCACCAGTCTGTAACTACTACTGAATGTCTTTAAGAATCGAAGGGCAGTTGAAATACACCGGGCAGCATTCACGCGGCATTTTATCACAAAAATTCAGCCTTCATAAGTATAGTCGCTCCATCCACCAAAATAATTGAATATGTGCAGAAGTGTCAGACTTCGCAAAACATAGGTACTTCAATGCTTACTCGGACAATGGTTACTGTTATTAATAGCATAAGCAGAAGCACAAATCTGTACCACAAGAGATGAGTCCATCACCGCAGGATGAAAAAAGAGAAGAGAAGAAAATCTTTTCCAATGATGATCGCAGCATCATGTAGGCCCTCACTCTATAGTCCCCCTTGACAACTGCGATCCAAATGCACTACCTCGACCAACAAAGTCCCAGCCATAATGGGTTACCCATCACCATATTTACATTAAACCCTCAACAGCTAAGAAGTTATAGCTCGACATACGCATAAAATACTAAAAAAAAAAAGATTGATATATTAGTAATCTAGTATTATTATTTATTGCAACACATGTAAACGGTTGTATACTGGTTTGAATATCCTATCATCAGGGCTCCAGCCAGGTGCAAATTCTGGGGTAATCAGACACCCCAATCCATTCAAATTACCACATATTCCGTAGCCCCTCGTCAAAGCTGCCTCATAGAGAATGCCCAGAAGAGGGGCCACAATATATGTATCCCCATAAACATCAAACTACCGTATCTCCTGAACATCTCGAACCCTACCTGAGGCTGGACCCCTGAACCACAGAACATCTAATTTCATTAAACACTGAGATTCCACCCAAGTGGAGAGCAAGGCACTAAACTTAATCGATTTGTATAAGAATTTAACTAATGTTCAACTTTACAAGCAGACAGCGCAGCTGAACACTGATATAAATAACATCAGCATTCCAGCCATCCGCAAGTCATGGGTAAGGTATTCAGTGCACCTCCCTAACAGAATCCATGATAAGGCTCCCCATCAGTGTACCCTCGGTGAGTTGGTATCGTCAACCTGGTGGCTCAAGTGAGGAATTTCAGTTGTTTCGTGATCAGTTAGATCATATTAGGACAAAGCACAAGGGAAATAAGCTCCCCTCAGTTCATGTACTAGGGGATTTCAACTTCAAGGATATTGCTTGGCCAGACCGACTTAATAAGTCAGGATCAGTGTTAAGTCAGTCAGAGGGACAAATGTTAATTGATGCCATGAATGATCATGGTTTAGAACAACTGGTGAATTTCCCGACTCGGGAGAAAAACACTTTGGATTTAATTCTCACTTCGCTTCCTGGCCAGTTCCAAGAAATACATACCCAGAGTGATCATGATGTGATCTCAGGAACATTGAAAATTCATATCCCCTCCAAAAAAGAAACCTCGGAGGAAAGTGTTTTTGTACCAAAAGGGAGACTTTGAATCAATGAGGAAAGAAGTGTCAGACTTCGCAAAACATAGGTACTTCAATGGTTACTCGGACAATCGCTCGGTTCAGGAAAACTTTGACTTGATAACCTCCCTTATTCAGGAGTCTGCTGAAAAGCATATCCCCTCAAAAACCAGTAGGTCAACTTCTTCTGTTCCTTGGATAACCCCTGAGATAAGAAGAAAGATTCGTAGAAGAAATAAGACACATGCGAAGGCCAAAAAGACTGGCAGTAGCAAACTTAGGTCAAAATTTGAATCTTTGAGAAGGGAAATCAAAGCTGATGTGAAAAAGCAACATGATTTGTATGTCAATAACTTGGTTGGTGACATAAAGGCTAATCCCAGAGACTTCTACAGGTACATTAATAGTCAAAAGAAAGATACTCAAGGTATCCCGCCCCTAAAGAAGATTATAGGTGGTGGTGTTGCCGAATCAGAGTTGGAACAGGCTGATAAATTTAACGGTCAGTTTTCAGATGTGTTTAATAAAAGTGAGCACACCCAAGTCCCCCTTCTTAGTCGCTCGGCTCTTTTCATGGAGGACATTCATGTTTCGGCAGAAGGTGTAACGAAACTTCTTAAGGGCTTGAACCCATCAATAGCCCAATATTTGCTCATCTCTACCAACAATCTATTGACACGGGTGAAATCCCCAAGGAATGGTCTCTTGCAAATATATGCCCGCTCTTCAAAAAAAGGAGATAGGTCTTTGGCTTGCAACTACCGACCGGTTTCTCTAACTTGTGTACCATGCAAGTTACTCGAACACATTGTCTGCTCTAATATTATGGCTCATTTGGATGAACATAAACTTTTGTCAGACAGACAACATGCATTTCGGAAAAAAACATAGTTGCGAAACTCAATTGATCACAGTTATAAACGACTGGGCTAAAATCTTGGATAAGGGTGGTCAGGTTGACACTTTCATCTTGGACTTTGAGAAAGCTTTTGACACTCCCCCTCATGAATTACTTAAATGTAAGCTATTCGGCTATGGTATTGGTGGGAAGACTCTGAAATGGATAGATTCTTTTCTCTGTTACAGGCAGCAGCGTGTGGTGGTAAATGGAGTTAAGTCGGATTGGGTCCCGGTTTTGTCGGGTGTCCCCCAGGGCACCGTGTTTGGACCACTGTTATTCTCGTTGTACATTAATGATATAATAGAAAATATTGACTCGGAATTAAGACTTTTTGCTGACGACTGTGTTTGCTATCGTGTAATCAGAGATATTGAAGACACTGTGAAACTTCAGGAGGATATAGATCGTTTAGGTTGTTGGGCAAGGTGTTGGGGCATGAGATTTCAACCTGTCAAATGCAGCATAATGCAAATTACAAGGAAACGGATCAAGAAGATCAATGCTTCCCACACCTTAGAGGGAACGGTCCTCAAAAATGCAGAAACCATCAAGTATCTCGGCATAACCATTACCAATGATTTGAAATGGAACACACATGTCAGCAATATTTGCACAAAGGCTAATAGGACCCTCGGCTTCCTCAGACGTAACTTGGCAGCCTGTCCACAAGATGTTAAAGAGTCAGCATACAAGGGACTGGTGCATCCAGTCCTGGAGTATGCAGTTCAGTTTGGGACCCTCAAAGTATACTTCTTCAAGATAAACTAGAGAAGGTGCAGAAAAGGGCAGCTAGATTTGTAACGGGAAATTACACATATGAAACTGGGAGTATGACTGGCATTCTGGAGAAACTTAAGTGGGAGACCCTAAAAAAGAGAAGGAAAGATAGTAGACTCATAATGCTGTACAAAGGTCTGAGGGGTGCAGCCAGTATACCCATAAATGACCTTGTTCCCCCAAGTAGGCGTACCAGGAATCATCATTCCCTAGCATTTCAAACCCCATTGGCTGGGACTGACATTTACAAGTCCAGTTTCTTCCCCCAGACTATTAGAGATTGGAATTCCATAGAAGATTCACTTATTTCTGCTGCTGAGTGTGCAGAGGATTCAGTTACTAAGTTTACTTCTCTTATAAGGGCTAGGGACTAGCTTCCCTGATTCACAGGTCCTGGTGAATGATTGTCCTTGGACGTATCACCAGTAAACAATTCTGATGCCCTGACCAGGGGCCACAACACGAGCACAGACCCCACTCAATCACACAGAGTCCAAACCAGTGCTACTCCATAAACATCCCCATGACCCACCCATGGCAGGAATCCTGATACAGCCTCTAATTTATTTCATACTCTATTCTAACCCCAGTGCGGTGCGGTACAAGGTTTTAGTAATAACCGACTGCGGCAGGTCTCAGATTTTACCATTTACTCTCTTTTTTAACAAAGTAGCAGTCAAAAATGGCGAAAGCGAAAGCAAAACAACGTGGCCTACCTCTAAATGCGGCTTTAGATGCCTCAAAGCAAAAAGAATTTAACCAAAAAATTCAAGCTGTACAAGAAAAGGTGTTATATCCTGATGATATACTGTTATTGAGACAAATTATCTGTATTGATTCTTGCAATATGAACTGGAAAACGAATGTCATACGTTTTCGTGGTTATTTTGAAAAATCCTATCTATCTATTTATCTATCTATCTATTTATACTGCAACACCCCCTCGCGAGGATTTTGTGCAGGAATGTCTGCGCGTCAAGGCTGTTAGAAAGTTAAAAGAATGCAGTGCTGAAATAAAAGATGAAAGTGTTAAAATGTTAAAAAGGTGAAAGGCAGATAAAAGCAGGTTAAAAACAATGTTTCTTTTGCTTTATGGCATAGAATGGTTACAAGACCTGACTGCCTCTCTAAAGTGGTCTAGAGTAGGCAGAACAACAACATTAGCAGGCAGTGCATTCCACTGTACCACAGCTAACGGAAAAAATGAATATTTATAGAAGTTAAAAGATGTGTGTATTTGACGCAGGGCGAGGGGATGGTTGTCTTGTCATTCTGGTGGGTTGCTGGAAGTATGATGGTATGGAAATAGAGACATGTCCATTAATAATTTTGTACAGCATTATCAGTCTCGCATCGGACCGCCTCTGCTCCAATGACCTCCAACCAAGTTCATGCTGCATTTCAGTGACACTGCTGTATGGGGAGAAATTATTTAATGTCCACCTTATGGCCCTGCGTTGGACCATCTCAACTTTGCTAATGTCCTGTTTAGTATATGGGCTCCATATAGTTGAGGCATATTCAACTTGTGGCCTTAGCAGGGTCTGATATGCCGCTTCTCGGACAGCTGGACTTTTTACCCTGATATTCCTTTTTAAGAAGCCAAGGGTTTTGTTAGCATTTGATGTAATCCGATTTATGTGGTGTTTAAAGTTCAGATTACTTGAGATGTCTACACCAAGGTAACGGGCAGTGTCAACAGTGTCTAAGATCTGGTTGTGCATGGCATACTGGCAATTGTTGGGACGCTTAGCACGAGTAATATGCATTACTACACATTTACTAGGATTAAATTCCATGTCCCACATGGTTGCCCATTTTTGGAGCTGGTCTAGGTCACATTGGAGCTGCTGGGGACTATTCTGCTTGTCTAGAGTTAAATAAACTGCTGTGTCATCCGCGAATAAACGGACTTGGGATTTTATTTCATCTGGCAAGTCATTTATGTACAGTAAGAACAGAATAGGCCCCAGCACAGACCCCTGAGGGACGCCCGACGTGACTGATAGTTCTTCAGAACTGGTGCCCTCAAGAACCACAGTCTGGGATCTCCCAATCAAAAACAACCTGATCCACCCCAGAGTGGTGCCTTCAATACCATGCATTCTCAGCTTGTATAGAAGTTTTAGATGACTGACCTTATAAAAGGCCTTGCTAAAATCTAACAGAATTAGGTCTGTTTGTAGACCTGCTGTTAGATTGCGGGCTAAGTCTTCTACCAGTTCAATGAGTTGGGTTTCACAGGACCTCCGCTCACGGAAACCGTGCTGGAGGTCATAAAGTATATTGTGTTTATTAAAGTGCTTCGTAAGACTAGAAGCAACAATGTGCTCCATTGTCTTACATAGAATGCACGTCAATGATATTGGCAGGTGATTTGCAGGATTTCCTTTATCACCTTTTTTGTACAAGGGACAGACCTGTGCTTTCTTCCAGTCTGCTGGAATAGCACCTTGGTCAAGGGATTTTTGAAATATAGCTGCTATGGCGGGTGCTATTTCCGAGCTTAGCTCCTTAAGAACTACAGGTTTAATAGCGTCAGGTCCTGCTGCTTTAGCAATGTTGAGGTTGGATAGGAGTTTAGCTACCCCATTGACAGAAATTTCTATTTCTGGCATAGAAGGGTACTTTCCCTTGAAGTGATCAGGAATAAGGCTGCCAAATAGTGATATGCTATCAAACACAGCACTCTGGCAAAGCTGAGCTAGGTCAAGAGGTGACCTTATGGAAAAGACGGACTGAAACTGCCTATTAAGGATATTCACTTTGTCTTCTGTAGATGTGTATACTGAATCGCCTTGTTTTAATGGAGAGATGCCCTGGGTGTCCTGTTTAGAGTTTTTAATAATACTAAATAATTTCTTTCTTGAAAATGTAGTTTTACTGTCCTCCTTAGAATTTTCCTGGTTATGGATATCAAGCAGGTCTTCAAAGTATTTATCGTGAGCCAGTTTTAGTTTCTTTTTAATGGCATGTTTACTGTTCAAAAATGCTCTCCTGTCAGAGAAATGTTTACCTACCTTTTTGTCTACTGGGAAACTTATTAAGCCCTTTTGGCTTGTTGTTCCCTTTCAAACAGTTGTACTCGATGTCACCGATACCATTTCGTGAAAATTCCGATGAATTGGAGCGCAGTGGTGTGTGTGAGTCAGTGTGATGGTGAATGATTGTCCGTGGACGTATCACCAGTAAACAATTCTGATTCTGTTTGGCGAGCGCTGAAGGTTTGAAGCGTAGCTAGGGGGGTCTGGGGCATGCTCCCCCGCTAAAAATTTTGAGTATATGGTCCAAAATGGTGCATTCTGAGAGCTATTTTGAACAATTTTTGCCCTTAGACTCCTGTTCATGGTTAATTATTTCTTAAGGTAAGTCATCTCATACTAATCTATGACCAAAGCTCCATTAGATAGAATATTGAGAGGTCATTTTCATAGAAGATATAAGACGAAAGTATTGGTCCTTCCTCTAAAATCTTGCCTGTACTGGATATTTATGTCTCCCCCCTTCAGGGTCGGGAGACATATTGTTTTTCCCCGGGCGTCTGTCCGTCTGTCCGTCTGTCTGTCCGTCTGTCTGTCACAAATCGTGTCCGTTCTATAACTTGAAAACCGCTCAAGCTATATTCGCGAAACTTCATATAAATATCAATCAACATGAGACGACGTGCAGAGTGCAAGAATGGTAACTCTGGCATTTATACTTTTTGAGTTATTTCCCTTGGAACTTAGTCCATCACAAAATTGTGTATCAATCGTGTCCGTTCTATAACTTGAAAACCGCTCAAGCTATATTTGCGAAACTTCATATAAATATCAATCAACATGAGACGACGTGCAGAGCGCAAGAATGGTAACTCTGGCATTTATACTTTTTGAGTTATTTCCCTTGGAACTTAGTCCATCACAAAATTGTGTTTCAATTGTGTCCGTTCTTTAACTTGAAAACCGCTCAAGCTATATTCGCGAAACTTCATATAAATATTAATCAACATGAGATGACGTGCAGAATGCAAGAATGGTAACTCTGGCATTTATACTTTTTGAG
This sequence comes from Ctena decussata, assembly GCA_963989385.1. NCBI lineage: Eukaryota > Metazoa > Mollusca > Bivalvia > Lucinida > Lucinidae > Ctena > Ctena decussata. Next base: position 36,417,207 of record OZ022504.1, on the reverse strand, counting down.
TTATTTCCCTTGGAACTTAGTCCATCACAAAATTTATATAAATATCAATCAACATGAGACGACGTGCAGAGCGCAAGAATGGTAACTCTGGCATTTATACTTTTTGAGTTATTTCCCTTGGAACTTAGTCCATCACAAAATTGTGTTTCAATTGTGTCCGTTCTTTAACTTGAAAACCGCTCAAGCTATATTCGCGAAACTTCATATAAATATTAATCAACATGAGATGACGTGCAGAATGCAAGAATGGTAACTCTGGCATTTATACTTTTTGAGTTATTTCCCTTGGAACTTAGTCCATCACAAAATTGTGTTTCAATTGTGTCCGTTCTATAACTTGAAAACCGCTCAAGCTACATTCAGTAAACTTCTATTCATATAAATATTAATCAACATGAGACGATGTGCTGAGTGCAAGAATGGTAACTCTGGCATTTATACTTTTTGAGTTATTTCCCTTGGAACTTAGTCCATCACAAAATTGTGTTTCAATCGTGTCCGTTCTATAACTTGAAAATCGCTCAAGCTATATTCGCGAAACTTCATGTAAATATCAATCAACATGAGACGACGTGCAGAGTGCAAGAATGGTAACTCTGGCGTTTATACTTTTTGAGTTATTTCCCTTGGAACTTTGTCCATCACAAAATTGCGTCTCAGTCGAGTCCGTCTATAACTTTAAAACCATTCAAGCTATATTCATGAAAGTTCATACAAATATCAGTCAACATCAGACGACGTGCAGAATGCAAGAACCATAACTTTAGCATTTATACTATTTGAGTTATTTCCCTTAGAACTTTGTCAGTCACAAAATCGTGTCTCAGTTGTGTCTGCTCTATAACTTGAAAACCATTCAAGCTATATTCACGAAACTTCATACAAATATCAATCAACATTAGAAAAATTGCATAGTGCAAGAACCATAACTCTTGCATTTATACTTCTTGAGTTATTTCCCTTGGACCTTAGTCAGTCACAAAATCGTGTCTCAATCGCTTTATTACTTGAAAACCGGACAAGCTATATTCACGAAACTTCATACAAATGTCAGTCAACACTAGACAACCTGCAGAGCACAGCATTTATAATATTTCCCTTGGAACTTTGTCATTCACAAAATCGTGTCTCAATCGTCTAAGCTCTATAACTTGAAAACCGTTTAAGCTATATTCATGAAACTTCATACAAATATCAGTCAACATATAAATAGACGACGTGCAGAGCACTGTAACTCTTGCATTTGTATTTTTTGACAAAAACTAAATATGAATATCAGTCAACATTACATGACATGCAGAGCATAACAACTATAACTCTTGCATTTATACTTTTTACTTATTATGAATCCCTGCTTCAGGGTAGGGAAACATATTGTTTTTCCCTTGGCGTCTTAATGACTGATCCTTTTGACATCAAAAAGGGGGGAGACATCTGTTTTTTCGTAGGAAAACAATTCTAGTTGAGTAAAAGGTAAGCCTCTGACTTAGCTGCACAGATGTGCATGCTGATCTATGTCTTTCGTTTTCACATATGCAGTAAGGTACATTTTCACCATTTTCGGCAATCTTAGCGTGGACGAATGAGAGTGGTCCAAATGTCAAAAGAAACAATTACAAAATATGGCTTGCAGAATATGTGGTGAATTTATTACCTTCTTTTTTTCTTTTTCCCCACGTCTGAAAAGATACAGAAGCCACAAATCTTTCATATTAGCTCTGAAAAGGCAAGCGCATGGAAGCTATCGTGTGATGGTTGAGAACTCATAAACGAAAGTGAACCATTCTAGATTTGTTACAATCATTTTTATTGGACCAATATTTGACCGATATTTCGTTTTAACAAATCAGAACAAGGCTCACAACAAGCCTAAGGATGGCACACTTGTTAACATCATCCCTGCAAATGATGATAGAAAAACATGTTCGGACATAGGAAGATTTCGCCCCAGACGGGGATCAAACCCATGACCTCTGGCTTCAGCGTCAAGTGCACTAACCACTGATCCACCGCGCTTCAAACTTTCTCTGAAGGCATGCTAATACATACTTCTGCTGAATGTTTACCGGTGCACAGAAATTTAATCAACTAAATTTATTAACAGATGGTTTACAGTGATTCTTGAAAAAAAGGGTACAATTATGGATGAACAAAATCTGAAAAATGAACTTCCTTAGATCGTTTTGAATATATGATTTTTTGATAGAAGACAGTCCCTTGTTAATGCATGCAAAAAATTACCCACACCAAATAAAGAGTAAAAAATTGGTTTAAGGTCAAAATATAGCGTTAAAATCGTCGTTACGGAGGTGAGATATAACCACACAATGTATATATCCGCAGGTTTGCCAGATCTAAACTGTATGTACTTTGTGGAATTAGTGCTCATTTCGTAGTGTTGACCTAAAACTCTGATTTCTGTATGACATTGATAACTTTGAGTAACTTTTATTAACTTTGTTCACTATAGCTCCATGCAGACGGGGAAGACTGATCAGACCAAGCGGATGCCCAGGCTCTTAGTCCTTCTTGCTGGGTGCACATGCCACTTTGTTGGCCTTGTCATGTCGCAGCTCAAATATACGTCACATATATTTCACTGATATCAAATCTGAAATCTCTCCTTAGTTCTGCTTTTCAGTGTCCAGTTTTTCTGAGGCACTGTAGCATCAGGGTAACTATTCCAATTATTATTATTGCATTTCTGAGGCATTGTAGCGTCAGATTAACTTAACTATTCCAGTATTATCAATGCATTTCTGGGGTACTGTAACATCAGGTTAATTATTCCAATATTATCAATGCATTTCTGAGGCACTGTAGCGTCAGGTTATTATCAATGCATTCTGAGGCACTGTAGCATCAGGTTAATTATTCCAATATTATCAATGCATTTCTGAGGCACTGTAGCATCAGGTTAATTATTCCAATATTATCGATGCATTTCTGAGGCACTGTGGTATGAGGTTAACTATTCCAATATTATCAATGCATTTCTGAGGCACTGTAGCATTAGGTTAATTATTCCAATATTATCAATGCATTTCTGAGGCACTGTAGCATCAGGTTTATTATTCCAATATTATCAATGCTTTTCTGAGGCACTGTAGCATGAGGTTAATTATTCAAATATTACCAATGCATTTCTGAGGCACTGTAGCATGAGGTTTTTTATTCCAATATTATCAATGCATTTCCGAGGACCTCGGAAATGCATTGATAATATTGGAATAAAAAACCTCATGCTACAGTGCCTCAGAAATGCATTGGTAATATTTGAATAATTAACCTCATGCTACAGTACCTCAGGTACTGTAGCATTAGGTTAATTATTCCAATATTATCAATGCATTTCTGAGGTACTGTAGCATTAGGTTAATTATTCCAATATTATCAATGCATTTCTGAGGTACTGTAGCATCAGGTTAAATATTCCAATATTATCAATGCATTTCTGAGGCACTGTAGCATCAGGTTAAATATTCCAATAATCATTGCATTTCTGAGGTACTGTAGCATCAGGATACCTATTCCAATATCAATGCATTTCTGAGGCACTGTAGCATCAGGATTTATCTATTCCAATTATCATTGCTTTTCTGAGGCACTGTAGCATCAGGATAACTATTCCAATATCAATGCATTTCTGAGGCACTGTAGCAGTATCTGTTCCAATTATCATTGCATCTGGCAGTGATTTCAAGCTTCAAGATTGATAGAGTTTAAAAGAGTGTCCTCTGAAATCTTTTCCTCAGAAGTGTCCTGTATGAGCAGTCTGTCACTCTCCACAGAATTTACTTCCAAATTGTGGAACTTTCTATGTGTAGTTGACGTGTATTTATCAGGTTTTAACAGCTGTTTGCTGGGGAAAGTGAAGTACTGTGAGGATAATATTAGTGCTCTAGATAAGAGGGAGTAACAGGGATAATTGTCCATATTTCTCCATAAAAAACATAAGTTGTGACCCCTCAGCAGAATTGTCTCGTAGACGGTTCTGATTATGGGTCACAACGTATGTTTTCATCGAGAAATAAAAAAAATTATTTCAGAATTACCCTCAAAAACTCCTCTTATCTGGAGCTCTGATAATATACTTGACAGATTGACACTAGAAATGTAATAATCTATAGCTATTCAATTTACAGGCAGAGGAGGGTACCTCAGAGCCAGGTGTGGTGTACCTGTCTCGTCTGCCCTGGGGATTTGATGAAGGACCTATGAGGGAATTCTTTTCCCAGTTTGGGACAATTAACAAGCTGAGAGTGTCACGAAATAAGAAGGTAACAGCTCTAGATAGGAAGGGGAATTAGTCCACTGGGTGATAGGATAATTTCTGTTAATCTCAGGTTTTAATCTCCCTCCCCCAGCTCACCTCCCCCCACCTTCCCCGCTACCTTTTTGCAAAACATAAGCTGTGACAAGCCCCCTAGCCACACACACACACAAACTCCCTTCCGAGGCAGCAGGTGTATTGGTGTATTTATATTTGTATTCTTTTGGTTTTTAAAAAATCATAAGCTGTGAGCCCCCGCACCTCCCCCCCCTGCCCCCCCCCCCCCCCCCCCCAAAAAAACAAAAAAACAACCACACACACACACACTTACACTTATTTTCCCTTTGTCTTTTAAAAACATGGGTTGTGAACTTGTGATCCCCCTCCCACAGCCCACTTCAGTAGAACTAACCTGGATGAGACGGCGGTAAGGATAGGTCACAACTTGTGTTTTCAAAGAGAAATAAAACCTGTCCGACAGTTATTGTAAAATTCTCCCTCTTATTCAGAGGTCCAAGCAGAGCTTCAAATAAAACAATGTTTCGAGGATAATTCAGAGATAATTTTTTTTATTTCTCAAATTCTCAGACAAACATGCTGTGATCCCTCATTTGAACCATCTTTGTGGAATACTGGTAGTTAAAAGTTTTTAAGAAAATATCCCTGTAACTCCTTCTTATCTGGAGCAGGTTAGGCCCAAGGTAAATCCTGCTAGGCAGTGTGTACCATAATGAGAGACATATGGGCCATGACCCAGCAAAATCAACAAAGTGGCATGTGTGCCCAGCAAAGACTTCCGTCACCCTGGGCACCTGTCCAGTCCGAACAGAGTCTTTGCTGTGCACTTAACATGTAGTTAAGGGTTTAAGCTACCGCCATGCTCACAGTGAAGCATCTGATCAGACTGGGCAGATGCCCAGACTGATCTGAGTCTTCGCTGGGCCCACATGCCATGTTGCTAGTTTTGTCCTGTCCAGGCTTAGTAAGGACAGATGTGCAATAGTGTAAAGTTTAGGAGCAGGTTGGTCAGCTTCTTCTCCAGTGGTTTGAATAAGACTAAATGTTATGATTGCAAATTTGACCATCAGTTTATTGAATCTGTAATCTAGTTTAGTCTGTTTCATAATATTGCAAGGTCAGATGTATTCTTTAAGAAATAACACAATGTCTCACAGAGTGTCGGAACTTCAGTTAGGGGCTATAGAGGAATAATTTTTGTGTCCCCTGCGACTAGCTGAAGTGAGACATAGATATTGTTATATCGACGTCAGTGGCAAATACTTTTGTCGCATTGTCTGGTTTATCTCCGTTTTGTGACAATGTACCAGTATGCAGGAAACTGCCTTCTTGGGCTATCGAATGCCCGTTCACTTTCTCCATAGAAGATACATGCACTTCATCGCCAAACATTGGTATTGCTTCAACAATACATGTTGTGGTCCATATTTCAGCTCATTGAGACAGTTATGATGAGGATCCAAAACATACGTTTTATGGATATTGATTTAAACATTAGTTTATTTTGCATTTCATATACACAACGTACATATAAGCCGCGACACGACAAAACCAACAATGTGGCCTCCGCCCAGTCTGATCAGAGTCTTCGCTGTCCGCATGGAGATAGCCCAGACCCTTAGCTATTCTTTGAGACTTTAATAAAGAGTCTGATCAAACTGGGTGGATGCCCAGGCTGATCTGAGTCTGCACAGTGCGCACAACCACATTGTTGGTTTTGTCATGTCGCGGCTCATATAATATTAGGATTGGTAAACAGGTTGAGAGAACTTATAAATATCCTGTCCGATTAAAACAGGAATGATCTCTGTTATAAAACATCTACTTATGTAGATTTCTGACAGCATGTGAGTAAAGATTCTAAAAGAGTGACTTAAGCTAAATGGGTACACTTTCACAGGAAGTTACTCTGCCGTTTTCGTTTTTGCCCATGGGGGACAACTCTTTAAAGGAAAGAATTTGCTCCTCTAGGAGCAGATTCTTTCCTGTAAGAGTAGACCACCTTTTGGAAGAACCTCATAATCCAGAGAAGCAAACAGGTCACAAAAGTTGTTCTCCCTTGTAAAAATGGCAGAAAAACATAGAGACATACCCATTTACCTTAATTTTCTAATTTCAGACTGGGAATAGTCGAGGTTATGCCTACATCCAGTTTGCCCATGATGAAGTGGCCAAGATAGTGGCAGAGACTATGAACAATTATCTTATGTTTGAAAAACTCATCAAGTGTAAGTATTGATGTATTAAAAGGTGGCTTACTACAGTGGAGTCCTTGCATAGTGATTTTCCGCCTATATACACTAGAACTTCAATGGCTCGAACAGGCTTTGGACCATGGAAATTAGTTCTAGCCGTCAAGGGTTAGTTTCTGTATAACTTGAACTCTAGGGACGCAGGAACCAGTTCTAGTTAGGCAGGGTTAACAAGCACTCAGGGTTTGAGCCATAAAAGTCCTACTGAACGTGGTGCCAATGAAAGGCACCTTTCCCAATGTAAAATAGTATTTGTTTCCCCAATAGCAAGTATGAAAATTCTCAGTTGCAAAAAGAAATTTCCAAGGAAAGCCCAAGAGTACAAGTGTATCTGACAACTGTATATACTGAACGCCAAAAGAAACATCCACAAAGTATGCATATTACTTTGCAAAAGTATACAACTGCTGCTAGTTTTTGTCTTGTTAACTTGACATCTCCATGAAATTTTATATGCCCGTTTTGAACAAACAGACGTATTATGGCATGGCTCTGTCCGTCCATCCATCCGTCTGTCTGTCAACATTCTTGTGCGCCCCATAACTCAGTAACCGTTTGGGATATCTTCATGAAATTTTGTAGGAATATGTATTAGGTTGGGGGAACATGTCGCGTACAAGAATGGTTGCTTCCCCTTTCTTAGTTTCAAAGTTATGCCCCTTTGATGAGTTTTTCCCGACTAGTCTTGTGCTCGCCATAACTAGATAACCGTTTAGGATATCTTGATGAAACTTCATAGCAATGTGTATGAATGTCTGACAAATGTGTCGCATATAGCAATGGTTTCTCTGGCTTTCTTTGTTTTGGAGTTGCTTCCCTTTGATTACATTTTTAGGCTATTTTTGTGTATACTTATCTTGTGCATACCATAACTTGGTAACCATTTGGAATATCTTGATGAAACTTTATAAGAATGTGCATGATCACAAGACAGTGTGTCACATATAAGAATGATTGCTCCCCCACACTTAATTTTGTAGTAACCTCCCTTCGATTAGTTTTTAGGCTAGTCCCAATCACTACATAACTCCTTAACTCTTTGAAATATTTTAATGAAACTTTGTAGGAACGTGTATGATAATGTGGCAGTGTTTCATAAGCAGGAACCACAACTCCTTAACAGTTGGAAATATTTTAACAACACCTTTTCGTGATGTGTATATTGTCAGGGGAATATATATTAGGACCAGGAATGGTAACTCTGGTTTACTTAGTTTATGGATTATCTCCCTTGTTTGACTTTGGCATTTCTCAGCTTCTGAGCTGCTTCACCTTGGAAGCTGGTTTTTGGTATAATTATAGTAAATGTTGTGTTAGATGTTTTAATAACATTGAGATCCTTTATTAAAGAGTTGTTTCCCCCTGTATGTATGCCTGTCAATCTTCTATAAACAATCTTGTTCATTCTGTACCTCCTTCATGACACTGAAAAGGGCGTATTATGCGCTGCTTGTGAAGCTCTTGTTTAGAAAAAAGATGCCTGAAACACTCCACATTTCCTAAACTGTAACTGTGAGAACCATACTTTCAATATGGGGTAGAATTAAAAATTACAGAAGCCAAGCAATGTTAAAGAAGTCACATTTTCAATTAGGAGAATTTTTTTATTTTATTATGTTCCTTTTAAAAACCTACATATTGGGACAGATAGGTTTAAGCAAACGGTGCATACCCAGATCTGACTGCTCCCAAAGGAGCAGTCTAAGGAGCAGTCTGATCAGGTTCTACACTGATAGTCATTTCATCTGCATCTTTAAGACACATAACTGCAGTGCACTAAAGAAAAAGAAAACTGTTCATTTTTTTGGACAGTTAGGCAGTTCCTTAGAAAAGATTTTGACCCATTCAGTATTTACCCACTCACTTTTCATTTAATTGAGTATTTCAGTTTTAAATCTGATATTTGAAATTTTGAGGGGATAGTGAATTGGGTAGCCACAAATTTTAGAATGGATATTTTTTTCAACAGTATTTCATTCATACTGCTATTCGAGGTAATAATGTTTCAAACATCATCATCAGGACTGTGTATTGAAACAAGCCATAGGTCTTTTCTGACACCTTTTCCCCCAATGAACACTACTTTCCTTTTTGAGGTTCCCACAAGCTCTTTAGCGATTGATGATGCCATACAAAATGCAACATCACACAAGTAGATCATATCTACAATAATGTCATTCACTATGAGTGTGGGATTGAACTTTGAAAGGCTTACATAGCCAGTTATTTTGTTGTGCTGACCTTGGCAATTCGCTTTTTCTTTCTGTCTGTTTTCTTGCAGATGATGATGCCATTTGTGTCTGTCATCTCTCATGTGTTTACATACCACCTGGTTCTCCATATTTATCTTTCTGATTACATTCATAGCACTTGCCGCAGAGAACCAGCACAAAACAATTCAATTGCGTACCGGACTACCGGTATACCTCATCTAAGGTACTGGTAAGGGTAATTATTTTAGGTGCTCCAATTTTTAGAACTTTTATGGAATGACTCAATATCAGTTTCAGTTTGTATCAGTTACAGTTTGTTGGCAGCTCTGAAGTCTGATAATTGGAAGCGGAAGTTGGGGAAATCAAACTGATTTCCCCAACTTCCACTGCTAATCATCATTTCTTGTGATACACATTTCTTATTTTACATGATCTATAGGTAAACATCTGACCAAAGTCCATCCTGACACATTCAAGAATGCCACAAAGAGATTCAGAAGATATACAACACAAGAGAAGGCTGTTAGGGTACATAATCTCCCCAAGACTGCTGCTGCTACAAAACAGAATAAGTTACTGGCTAAGAGAAAGTACAAGAAAAAGAAAGACAAACTAGCTGAGCTAGGGATTGATTATGAGCTAGAGAGTTTGGTAGGTTTGAGAGCTACAGTATAATTTATGTGGAGCTCTAGAAAGGGAGGAATTTTGATGATTAGTCTCGGTTATTTTATTATTGTTGTATCTCTGATGTCGATGTTGGCGTGGGCGTGGCTGTTGGCTTGGGAGTGGGCGTCACACTTTAAAGTTTTACGTCAAAGTTTCACATCTCAACAACCACTGACCGGAACCTTTTGATATTTGGAATAAAATCATATCATAGCATATCCTTCTATTCTGTAACACTATACTCCTGGATGATGTCTTGGGGTAGGGCATAGGCTTCAAAATATAGGTCACACTCACTTAAAAGTTTTACGACAAAGTTTTTTTAAACATTCGTATCTCAGCAACCACTGGAAAGAACCTTTCCATATTTGGAGCAAAATCATACCATAGCATAACTTTTCATTACATTACTCTGTACCTCAGGGTCAGACCGTGGGGTGGGGCTTAGGGGTCAAAAATGAGGTCATACTCCCTTTAAAGTTTTGTGACCAAGTTTTTCAAACATTAATATCTTAGCAACCACTGGCAGGAAGCCTTCCATATTTGGAACATAATTATATCGTAGTATAACCTTTCATTACATAACACTATATTCCAGGGTCAGACCATGAGTGGGGCTAAGGGATAAAAAAAAAAGGTCACACTCACTTTAAAGTTTTCAGTTAAATATATCTCCTTTTCTCATGATTGGATTTGTTTGATGTTTGCACTGTAGTTAGATATTGAGTCAAAGTTTTACAGAGTACCACCCCCAACCCCACTCAGTGACCTTGAGGTCAAGGTCTTGTTAAAGTATTCTGATAGCATATTGTTTGATAGTGCTTGGGATGGATTTAATTTTTATACTTGAACTGAATTTAGATATTGGCTTGAGTTTTCACAAGATACTACTACCACCCCACTGGGTGACTCTTAAGCCAAGATCATTGAGTTTATTAGCTCACCTGGCCCGAAGGGCCATAGTGAGCTATTGTCATACCAATGCGTCCGGCGTGCGTCGTGCGCCGTCACGGAATGTGTCCGTCAACACCTAAAAAACAAATATTCAAACATCTTCTTCTGTAAAACTACTGGTCCCATGGATCTCAAATTTCACATTGAGCATGACCTGACTCCAGGGTCTCAGAATTGTAAAATTGGGTCAGGTTGAAAATCCAAGATGGCCGCCGTTACTAAAAATAGCAAAAACAACAAAATAAACTTCTACTCCAGAACCACTGGGTATATTTGTCTGAATTTTGGCATGGAACATCAATGAAACCTTGGTATTCAAAATTGTAAAAATGAAAAAAATCTGTAGCAGAGTTTTGTCACAGTGACCTACTTTCTGTTTAGGAGTGTAATTTTGCTCAAATGCCAATGTCAAAAAACGACATATTCAAACGACTTCAAACAACTTCTTCTCATAAAACCACTGCACCCATGGGTTTCAAATTTCACATGGAGCATGACCAGACTGCAGGGTTTCAAAATTGTAAAATTGGGTCAGGTCAAGAATCCAAGATGGCCGCCGTTACTAAAAATAGCAAAAACAACAAAATCAACTTCTTCTCCAGAACCATTTGGTATATTTGGCCGAAAGTTTGCGTGGAACATTAATGGGACCTTGGGATTAAAAATCGTAAAAATGAAAAAAAATCTATAGCGGAATTAGGTCACAGTGACCTACTTAGCGTTTACAAGACCGATTTTGCTCAAATGTCAGTATCTCAAGAAAACACAATCGATTGTGGTCAGATTTGGTCAGCAATGGTCCTTAAAAGGAATTATTTCAATTTTGTGCCAGTTGACTATCCAAGATGGCCACCATGGGGGCCGTTACTAAAAATAGCACAAACATAAAAATGACAATTACTCAAGAACCCTTGAATGGAATTCGACCAATTTTGTGTCAGAATGTTCCTAGCATGAAGCCATTTCGATTAATTACAATTTGGCTTTCCAAGATGGCCGACATCTGCCTTTACTAAAAATAGCACAATCATAAAAATGACAATTACTCAAGAACCCTTGAATGGAATTTGACCAATATTGTGTCAGAATGTTCCTTGCATGAAGCTGTTTCGATTAATTGCAATTTGGCTTCCAAGATGGCCGACATCTGCCGTTACTAAAAATAGCACAAACATAAAATGACAATTACTCAAGAACCCTTGAATGGAATTGGACCAATTTTTTGTCAGAATGTTCCTTACATGAAGCCATTTCGATTAATTGCAATTTGGCATTCCAAGATGGCCACCACCTGCCGTTACTAAAAATAGCACAAAACATGAAAATGACAATATCTCAGTAACCGCTGAATAGATTTTGACGAAATTTGTGTCAAAATGAGTTTTTCATTGAGATGTTTCAAAAGTAACTAAATATAGACAAGTCATAATGGCCTTTGTTACTAAAAATAGAAAAATGTGAAAATAAGAAAATCTCAGTGGAATTGGACTAGTTTTCTGTCAGAATGATCATTTCAATAAGCTTTTTCGATTTTCTGCATTTTGGCATTCCAAGATGGCCGCCATCTGCCGTTACTAAAAATAGCACAAAACATGAAAATGACAACATCTCATTAACCGCTGAAGCGATTTAGACGAAATTTGTGGCAAAATGATTCTTGCTTTATGTGTTTCACAAATTAACAAATATTGACCCCCGTCAAGTTGGCCTCTGTTACTTAAAATAGCAAAATTTGAAAATTAGAAAATTACAATGGAACTGGACCAATCTTGTGTCAAAATGGTCCTTGCATGAAAGCTTTTCAATTTTTTGCATTTTGGCATTCTAAGATGGCCGCCATCTGCCGTTACTAAAAATAGCACAAAACATGAAACTGACAATATCTCAGTAACCCCTGAATGGATTTTGATGAAATTTGTGGCAAAATGATTCTTGCCTTGAGGTGTTTCAAAAGTAAATATATAAAGACCAGACAAGTTGGCCTCTGTTACTAAAAGTAGCAAAATGTGAAATTGAGAAAATCTCTGGAATCGGACCAATTTTGTATCAGAATGGGGACCATTCAGATACAAAAGCCAGGTGAGCGATATCAGGCCCATTTGGGCCTCTTTAAATGTTGGCAATACTTGGACATGCTTGCATGAAGTTTTATGTCATAAAAGCCATATCGACAATTGCCTGTGAGATGGGCAAGCACCAGTTCAGGCGAGCTATGCTGTCAGGCGACGGCGCTTGTTTTATTCTAATGACTGCTGTAGCAAGCACTAGTGACATGCGGGCCCCTGATCTGCATTTCCATTGACGTTTTTGAGGTGTACACCACAATGTTTTTCAGCCATTTTTAGCTCGCCTGAACGAAAGTTCAGGAAGAGCTATTGTTGTCACCACGGCGTCCGCGTCAGCGTCGGCGTTAGGATTGGATGTTTTGGTTAAAGTTTTTTAAAGACCTATATCTCCTTAACCCATGGATGGATTCTTTTGATACTTGCACTGTAGTTAGATATTGGTCTAAGGTTTAACAGGGTACCACCCCCACCCCACTTCGTGACCTTGATGTCAAGGTCATGGACTTAGAAAATTTGTAGTTTTTTTGGACTGGATGTTTTGGTTAAAGTTTTATAAAGCCCAATATCTCCTTAACCCATTTATGGATTCCTTTGATACTTACACTAAAGTTAGATATTGGTCTAAAGTTTTCAAAGGTACTACCCCCACTCCCCTCTGTGACCTTGATGTCAAGGTCATGGACTTAGAATATTGTCTTTATATTGATTGGATGTTTTGAAAGTTTTTTAAAGACACATATCTCCTGAACCCATAGATGAATTCTTTTTATATTTGCACTGTAGTTAGATCTACAGAGTACTCCCCCAACCCCGCTCAGTGATCTTGAGTCAAGGTCAGGGACTTAGGAAATTTTTGTCTTTTTTAAAGTTTTGTAATTGCAAACTGATTCATAATGCTTTGCAGAGATTTAGTTTATACTTGAACTGATGTTAGACTCTTTTTTGAGTTTTTACTAAACACCTTATACTTACCCCACTGGATGACCTTGAAGTCAAGGTCATCGACTTAGAATTTTGTCTTAAAGATTTTGGTTAAAGTTTTATATTTATGAAGACATAATTTCACAGTGCCACGATGATGGACTCAGTTGATACTAATACTTGGACTGATGTTAGATAATAATGGTTCAGGGTTTTGATACATGCTAGCCCCCCCCCCCCCCCCCCACCCCCTTTTACCTCAAGCTCATGGACTTTGAAATTCCATTTCATTTTTTTTTTTTTTTATTTTATTTTAAGACTTACATGTATTTCTGAGATAGCTTTTGTTTATAAATGTGTTTTTATTATGGACATGCTTGCTTGAAGTTTTATGCATAGCAGTCCACATAGCCCCCCCCCTTCCCCACCCCCACCCCCTCCCCCCTACCCGTCAGTTTTTTTACCTCAAGCTCATGGACTTTGAAATTTCATTTCATTTTTTTTTTTATTTTAATTTTATTTTAAGACATATTTCTGAGATAGCTTTTGTTTATAAATGTGTTTTCATTATGGACATGCTTGCACGAAGTTTTATGCATGGCAGTCCACACCACCATAGCGGTTGTGTGATGAGCAAGCACCAATTCAGGCGAGCTATGCTGTCAGGCGACAGCTCTTGTTTGTCTTGCCTGTGACAAGCAGAAGCAAGACATATGTATTACTTTCCCAGTGTTGTCTGTGTAAACTTCTGTCGACTGTCTGAGGTGAACGGCAGAGCTCTAGATAAGAGGGAGTATTTGTTGATAATTAGTAACTTACTGTAACTTACTGTAACCTCGACACCAATTCAAGCAATTTCTGCTTCTGTGGGTGCATCTTGATAGGTTTGTCGATATCCGGTTTCATAGTACGTCCGGTAGCATGCGGCGGTAAATTTCCGTGAGTGTTGTCTCCAATGTGTATTCAGACGACTTTTAAATGAGTTGAGAGAGGGTGCCCTTACTACAGTCTCTGGTAATGAGTTCCAGGTATCCACTATCCTGTTACTAAAACTCTGACGTCTGGTATTCAATCGTGCTCTTGGTTTGAAAAGCTTCATTGAGTGGCCTCTTGTAGCTGAATGACTCGCCAATGTAAATAATTTGCCCGTTTCTATCTGATCTATTCCATTTAATATCTTATATACTTGGACCATGTCTGCTCTTTCACGCCTGTATTCAAGAGTTGGCAATCCTAATTCTTTTAATCTGTTTTCATAAGTTAGATGGCTAAAACTGTTGACTAATCGGGTTGCCCTACGCTGTACATTTTGAATTGTGATTTTGTCTTTCTTGTATATTGGTGTCCATATTTGTGAGGCATATTCCAAATGAGGGCGAACCAGTGCCTTATATAAATTTAAGAACATTTCAGTATCTAAATATGTGAAGGTCCTAAAGATGATTCCAACATTACGGTTTGCAATATTCACCTTTGATATAATATGTTCTCTGAATTTTAGATTTCTGTCTACTAAAACTCCTAGGTCTTTTTCATGATCTACCTTTTCAATATTTATTGGTCCATTTTCTCCATTCATGGTATAAGTACCAATTGTGTTGCGTTTTCCAATGTGCAGATGGTGGCATTTTTGTTTGTTGAAGAACATTTCCCAGGTATGGGCCCAATTTTCTGCTTTCGTAACATTTTCTTGGAGAATCTTCTGTTTTTCTTCTGTGTTCACACTACTGTAAATTTTTCCATCATCAGCGAACAGTTTTATGCATACATTGATTGCGTCTGGGAGGTCGTTTATGAAAATCAGAAACAAGATAGGTCCCAGGACACTACCCTGAGGAATTCCACTGGTTATATTTTGCCATTCAGATCTGGAGCCATTTATCATTACCTATCATGTTTCCTATTTGATAGAAATTCTTTTACCCAGGTGAATATTTTTCCTACTATGCCATAATTATACAGTTTTTTGAGAAGTCTTTTGTGGGGGACCTTGTCAAAGGCTTTACAAAAGTCTAAATATATCACGTTGGCGTCCTCCCAATTATCTATTGACTGTAATTATGTCCCCCCACCGAAGGTGAGGGGGGACATATTGTTTTCAGTGCGGATCCCGTTGGCGTCGGCGTGACAGATTCTTGTATGCGCGATATCTCTTGAACCAATGGATGGAATTTCACCAAACTTGCATGGATATATCATTGGGACAAGCTTATGAGCTGATTAGATTTTGGTGACCTTGATCTCATTTTCAAGGTCACAGGAGGACTTAGATGACAATTTCTTGTATGCGCGATATCTCTTGAACCAATGGATGGAATTTCACCAAACTTGCATTGATACATCATTGGGACAAGTGTAAGAGCTGATTAGATTTTGGTGACCTTGACCTCATTTTCAAGGTCACTAGATAACTAAGATGACATTTTCTTGTGCCCAATTTCTTGTATGCACGATATCTCTTGAACCAATTGATGGATTTTCACCAAACTTGCATGGATATATCATTGGGACAAGTGTAAGAGCTGATTAGATTTTGGTGACCTTGACCTCATTTTCAAGGTCACTGGAGGACTTAGATTACAATTTCTTGTACCCACTACATCTCCTGAACCAATGGATGGAATTTCGCCAAACTTTCGTGGATACATGATTTGGACAAGTTTAAGAGCTGAACAAAATTTTGGTGACCTTGACCTCATTTTCAAGGTCACAGGAGGATTTAGATATGTGAAAATTTCACTAAAATTGATGTGTCTCTTTAGCCTTTGGCTTGATTTCCACTTTACTTTCATAGATATACCTATGGGACAGTCTCAGGAGTGTACTGTGTTTTGATGACCTTTACCCCATTTTCAAGGTCAAAAGCTATCTTACAAATGCGTATTTTTCTCTCTTTAAAAATGAGATATCTTGAACCAGTGGATGGATATTCATCAGACTTGCATGAATGTATGGTTGTGACAGGTTTAAGACATGTTTAGTAGTTGGTGACCTTGACCCATTTTTGAAGGACATAGTCTTCTATGTAGGATATCTTTAGAACCAGCAGATGGATTTTGTCCAAACTTGCATAGATATTTCATTTGTACAGGCTATATTCATTAGAGGGGACGGGAAATGGGCTGGTGGGGGGACATCAGTTTTTCTCTGAAAAACATTTCTAGTTTCTTCCATAGTTTCTAACAGCTGAGTTATACATGACCTTCCTGCTACAAAGCCATGCTGTGCTGATGAAAATAATTCATTGGAAGTCATGTGTTCTACAATTGCGTCGCGTATGATCTTTTCTAAGATTTTGCCTGGTACTGATATAAGACTAATGGGTCGGTAATTTTCTGCACTTTTTTTGTTTCCCTTCTTAAATATTGGTGTAACATTTGCTACTTTCCACACTTCTGGCAGTTTTCCTTCCTCTACTGATTTTTGAAAAATAATTCTAAGTGGTGTTTTTATTGCTGAATGAGTCTCCTTTAATAATTTGGGATGAAAATTGTCTGGGCCTGGTGATTTAGATGGTTTTAAATGACTTATCAACTTGTCTATAGTTTCTTCTGTAATGATTATATCACTAAGTTCATTCTCATATTGGCGTTCTTCAAATTCTGGCAGTGGTCCATCCCCCTCAACCTCAAATACACTAGCAAAGAAATTGTTTAAAATATCTGCTGTTTCTTGATCGTTTTTCGATAGTTCTCCTCCACTGTTAGTTAGCTGAGATACTGTTGACTTTGTCTTGGTTTTTGATCGGACATAGCTCCAGAAGAGTTTGTTCTCATTCTTTATTCTTGCAGTTAAATCTTTTTCATACATGTACTTGGCTCTACGCAGTTCTCTGGTAACTTTATTTCTGGAAACTTTATATATATCATAATTTTCTTGTGTCATGCAGTGTTTGAATTTGGTCCATTTCCGTTGTTTATTCCGTATTTCAATAAGACAGGCTCTATTGACATATGAGTTTTTCTTATCTCCCTTGCCTCTTGCCTTGCTCAGCGGTATATATTTTTCTATTAATTTGATGATAAATTCAGCAAAACAAGACCACGATTGAGATAAGTCTAAGCCATATAAATCATTTTCCCAGTCTTTATCTTCTAGTGATGATATAACTGCATTGTAATCTCCTTTAAAGAAGTTGTACTTTTGGAAGTTAGTGTCCTTCCTAACCTCTACATAACAAGTAAAATCAAACAATAAAACCAGATGATCACTTCTTCCCAGACCAGGGCTGTATGAAATGTTGTTTACCATATTTTCCTCGTTGGTTAATATTAGATCTAACAGAGACGGTTCCTGATTTTCTCTTATCCGTGTAAATTGCTTGACATGCTGAAACAAAAAGGAGTCACGTACACAATCCAAAAAGACTGTGGCTATGTGTTCTTCACTAACACTGGTTGTACCGTCAATCCAATTTATTTCTCTAATGTTGAAGTCACCCATGGTGAGTTTATGTGAATAACTAAGATCCCTGATTTTGTACAATAGCTCTGTTAGCATATCAAAATTTTCCCTAGTGCTGTTGGGACTTCTGTACACACATCCTACTAGTGCTGAATCAGATCCCCTTAATTGGATTTTACAGAAAACAGCTTCTTGAAACTGAGAATCTATTAATACTGAAGTAGCTGAAAAAATTTTCTTTATGTAAACTACAACTCCTCTGCCTTGATTCATTGGACTTAAGAAACTATCGTAGTCTGCTAACTGAAAAAAGGAGTCATCTATTGGCAGAAGAGTATGTTTTGGAAAAATCTCTGTCAATCCTATAACATCTGGTGATTCAGTAGTGATCATAGCTTCTAATTCTGTTTTCTTGGACTGAGTTAAGCAGTCAACGTTAGAATAAAAACATTTAAGTTTGTTTATTGTTAAAACTTCATTAAAATTGCTCTCTATATGAACTGACCTATTTACATTGTTAAAACACTGTTGCTACATTGTTAAAACACTGGTAGGAATGATTTATGCTATTTCTGCATAAAACCATATGTTGTGATCCCTCATCTGAACCGTCTTGACGAGACGGTTCAGATGAGGGGTCACAACATATGGTTTCAATGAGAAATAAAAAAAATTATCCCTCAATTATCATCAAATACCTCTCTTATCTGGAGCTCTGGAACGGTCTTCTTGTTTGTTTTATGGTTAATCAAATATAATAAAAATCAAGTAAAGGGGAGTATTTGATGATATTTCTAGAAAAATCATCTGTCTTGACCTCTCAGTAGAACCATCAAACCAAGATGGTTCTACTGAGGAACCATAACTTGTCATAGTTGAAAATGAGAAAAATTACCCCAGAGTTATCATCAAATACCATATTTACTCAGCTATAAGACAGGGATTTGTCCCTTCAGAACATCCTAAATATGTAAATCAGTTGTACGTAATTCAGCTGTTAAATAGGTTTTTAGCTCACCTGAATGAAAGTTCAGCAAGAGCTATTGTCGTCACCCTGGCCTTGTCTGCGTTGGTGTCGGCGTCCGAATGGATGTTTTGGTTAAAATTTTTAACAACCCATATCTTCTTAACTCATTGATGGATTCTTTTGATACTTGCACTGTAGTTAGATATTGGTCCAAAGTTTTACAGAATATCAACCCCACTCTGCTCAGTGACCTTGTGGTCAAGGTCATGGACTTAGAAATTTTGCATTTTTGCTTTGGTTAAAGTTTTTAAAGACCCAATATCTCCTTAACTCATGGATGGAATCTGTTGATACTCGCACTGTAGTTAAATATTGGTTTAAAGTTTTAGTTAGATATTGGTTTAAAGTTTTACAGAATACCAACCCCACCCTGCTCAGTGACCTTGAGGTCAAGGTCATGGACTTAGAAATTTTGCTTTTTTTTTGTCCTCAAGGCATGTTTTGGTTGAATTTTTTTAAAGACCCATATCTCCTTAACTCATGAATAGATTCTTTTGATACTTGCGCTGTAGTAAGATATTGGTCTAAAGTCTTACAGAGTACCATCCTCATTCCACTCAGTGACATTAGTTACTCTCAAGGTCATGGACTTAGAAATTTGGTGTTTTTTGTTCACTTTGGATATTTTGGTATGAATTTTATGAAGACCCATATCTTCTTAATTTAATATGAATTCTTTTGATACTTGCAGTGTCACAGGGTATAATCGATTCCGCTAATTTTCGCTTCCTGCAGAGACTGTACATCATATTTGGCTTCCGCCGAGACTGTCCGCGAACTCTTGCTTCCTGCCGAGACTTCTGTACATGATAAATGGCTTCCTGCCGAGACTGTCCGCGTGATTCTGCTTCCTGCCGAGGCTCTCGGCAGGAAGCAGAATCACGCGGACAGTCTCTGCAGGGAGCCATTTTATGAGGACAGTAGTCTCTGCAGGAAGCAAGAGTTCGCGGACAGTCTCGGCGGAAGCCAAATATGATGTACAGTCTCTGCAGGAAGCGAAAATTAGCGGAATCGATTATACCCTGTGAGTGTAGTAGATAGATATTGGTCCAAAGTTTCCATAGCCGCACCCCCAAACCACTCAATGACTTTGAGATAAGGTTATGGACTTCGAACTTTAGGGTTTTGTTGAAATATTTTGATGGCATACGGTTCCCTAATTCTCTGGATGAATTTTGTTTATGCTTGAACTGATATTAGATACTGACTTGAGGTTTTACAAAATACTTCCCTCACCGCACTGGGTGACCTTGAAGTCAAGGTCATTGATACAGCATTTTGTCTTAAAGATTTTGTCTATAAATACGTTGACAATACATGGACATGCTTGCATGAAGTTTTATATACCGCAAGCCACACGCCCATAGTGATCTTCAAGGCAAGGCCAAATTATAACAATGCCTGTGAGATTGACAAGCACCAGTTCAGGTGAGCTGTGCTGTCAGGCGACAGCTCTCAATTCTTCTGAAACAATCATAATAATCTAAGATGGATCTAAATTTTGGGGGTTGTTGTGGAAGGAAAAATAAAAATCCCATAACCGAAGAAATATGGTACTCCTGTTATCTGGGGCCGTGATTCTAAATTATCAAAAAACCTCATATCTCTCATTTTCCATGTTTGTTTCCAGGAACCAGGTTACAAAGAGAAACCAACAGACAAAGAAGAAGTCAAAGAGATAAAGCAAGAAATATTCTCGGATGATGAGACCAGAATAGACCTTGATAAACCTGTTAGAAGTTCTAAAAAGAAAAGGACTGACAGAAAGTCAGATAAAGGAATAACAGACTTAATAAAAACATCAGAGACAATGTCATCTGCTGAAAAGCCATCTTCTAAAAAGACGTCTGCTGCAAAAAGGTCAAAAGTTGTGGTAGATATATCAGATGATGAAACTGACAAGATAAAAGGAAAATCTATAAAAAGTAATAATCAAACTGCAGAAGTTGTTGATAGTATTGGGAAAGATGTTAAATTGAAAGGAGAAAAGAGAAAGTCTCCAACACAAAGAAAAGCTGCAGCAAAAAATGAAGGCAAGAAACAGAAACTAGAATCCAAAAGAGAGCAGTGTCCAGATGACATTTCTAAATACAGAGAGCACTGGAAAGTTCTGTCTGGTAGTAGAAACGGTGGTGTAGATCAGGAAGAGGTTTAATGATAATAATTTCTGATTTCTTGAGGAAAATATATTTTGACTCCTGATTCACGGCGGTAATACCAGTTGGCCTACTTGTGTTTTCAATCAAGTCAGTCAGTTGCCATACATGCAAAAGTGGCTGAGACAGTAGACAGCAGTATCAGTTTGGTCGACAGCCATTAACAATTGTACCATTTACCATAATCGGTAATGCTAACAATCGTATTCTCGGTCGAAAGCCACTTTGTATAGTACAGACTTGGTCGAAAGCACAGGTAGCCAAATTGGTATTACCCCCATGTGATTAGAACTGCCTGACAACGCTGTTTGAATGAGGGATAACAAATCACAATGTACCATATATTCCATCATAAGATGTGTACTCTTCCAAAATTACCCCAGATATGTAAATCGGGCCGTATTTATAAAACCACTTAAGTGGTTGCTATGCTGTTGCTAAGGCTAAATTTCTATGAAGGAGATTCCCTACAACTATGAAATTTGCTCTGGAGGAACAGTCTTTTTCAGACTATAAAATAGGTTTTCCATATCAAAACAGTCACAAAGATCTGGAACAATCTTACAAGATGATTCAATTTAATTTTATTTTTGATCATGCAGACATGAATACAACTATACATACAATACAAATCGAGTCGCATAAGATGTATGTAAGATTATGACAAACAAAAATATATAATATAAATCGCTCATAAAATTCCTGATCTTTGAGATTGTTTTGGAAGGGAAAAGCCCGAACTCATAACAGAAGGAAAATAGTTCATGGGAGATCTAGGGTAGGCAGGCTTTGTTACCTGTCTGTCAGCACTTTCAGATGACCTGCTCTGAAGCTGCCAGCCCCATTGGAGCTGAATTTCATACAGAGCATTGGTGGGTCCGGAAATGAAAATTAGCCAAACTGGTCACAGCTTGAAATTCAAGATTGCCATCATGCCCATATATGGTATAAAAAAAACATTAAATCAACTTCTTTTCCAAATCCACTGGATGGATTTGGCTGATATTTTTTAGCAAGCATATGGGGTACTATAGGTCGGTCACGCTATAGTGGCAATGTTTTGTTTACATTTTTAATGTCAACAGTACCTGTACTATCATTACGGTGCAGTTCATGTAACTTCTTGATCTATGGTCATTATGGAACGTTGCGGTAAACTGGCAGTTCTTATTTATCCAAATGACACTTTTTGAAAGCTTAAAGACAGGAACTGCCTCTAGTTTAAGAAAATATCATCGATAACAAACTTGATAACAAAATTATACAAAATTTATTCTGTCATTCCCTTGAGTTGGATAAGCTGAACTCTGCTATATTAACAATCAGTCACCAAATCAAAATAAACACAAAATAATAACATTGCCAACTTATCGCGCCCGGACTATACTTGATATAAATTGATAAAATTTGTTCTGGTCAGATTATAAACAGGAAGTAGGTGTGGTTGATGTGGATAAAAAGTAATGTAAGATTTCAAATGGATGAAGGCTTTGAGATACGTTGCTGATTTTTATTCCACCGACCAAAGGGTTCTGGTCCCGAGGCTATAAAACTTTTTTCATGCTCAACTTAGCTGAGCATGAAATTTTCTCTGCTGATAAATATGAAAATGCCAACTAATGTTGGCATTTTCATATTCATAAGCAGAGAAAATTTCATACTCAGCTAAACTAAGCAAGAAAACAACTGTACTAATCAGTAATTTGCTATTTACCGGCAGGTAAAATTTCATGCTCAGCTGAGTTGAGCATGGAAAAAGTTTTATAACCTTGGGGTCAGGAGATATAGCAGTGAGCCTGGAGTCCCTCTGTCATCATTTTCTTGTGGACTCCATCACCTGAATACCCTTTAGGCTACATTGTATTTTCATGATATTTCACATTTATATAGAACAGGTAATAAGGATGTGTCAAATACAAGAATGATAATTTTGAATTTTCTCTCCTTTGATGCCTTTATTGGCAGATTCACATCCACTGTGTAATAATCATTAGTAGTCGTTAAAATGTTTTCATTAATAGTCATTAAAATGTTTGTCATGATACTTTAGAGATAGGTAGAACAGGTCATGACTATATGTTACGTTCAAAGAAGACAACTGTGTTACTTTCTTACTTTATCTTTATAAGTTATTTCCCCTTGATTGATTTATCTGCTTTTCTTGTCTGCTCTATTTACTCTGTCATTCCTGATCATTATCTGATTGTATGCGGTGCTAAATTTAGAAAAAAGAGGATAGGTCATCAGAACTGTTTACAAGAAGAAAATCAGAGGCATTTTTAAAAAAGCCTGAACATAAGTTCAGAAAGAGCTGTTGTTGTCACCCTGGCGTCTGCATTGGCGTCCATTCTGAATATTTTGGTTGATTGAAATTTTCTAAATTTTTTATATCTCCTTAAGTCATGGATGGATACAGGGTTTTTTTTAAGCGCGGGTCCGTTGGCCCGGGCCCGTTGATTTTGGCCTCGGGCCAGTTAAATCCCACTGTAGCTGGTCCGTCAGGCCAGTTGAATTTCGGGGAGTCATTTCGGGACATTCAGTTTGTTTCAAACTTGAAGCGAAAACCATCTGAAAACCAGTCTACTTTCGTTTTGCTACGGATGATTTCATTGGACGATCGGAAATGTTTAATCCAATGAAATTTCTCTTCGCATTGCAAATAGACAATATGGCCGACCGATGAAACTTGGGGATGAATCGCAGAAGTCACATGTAAAAAAATGGACCCCAAAGGACTTCTGCTCTTATTTCAACCCCCGCCATCTAAAAAACAAAAACAGCTGCTTAAGTCCGATGAAGAAAAAAAGCCACCCGAGACAAATACGAACAGTCTGGCCGCCATCGGTACTTTCAACCTGGGTGGCTGACTGAATTCAAGTGCCTGAAGTGGCTCGAGTTTGATGATGCCCTAGGAATGAAATGTTCAATTTGTAAAACTAGGGACACGGTTGGCTCTTACGTTACTGGATGCACCAATTACAAGAAAACCTCACTGCTATATCATGAGGTATCAGACTTGGCTTAATGGGTTAATTATCTTAAACATTCGGATACTAAACAACTAGAGATAAGACTGGATATTTGGTGACAAAGGATCATACATTTTAATGGTGCTTTATTTTATTAAATATAATTAGTCCTGTATACTCCGCATTGGAAAAATAGTCGGGCCAGTTGAAAATTTGGATGGCCAGTAGATTTTCTGGCCAGGTGGCCCTGCAGGCCAATGGCATTTTGGTCCCTAGGAAAACCCCTGTGGATACTTGCACTGTCCAAAGTATATTGGAGCCTTACGCTTGAGATTTAATGAGTACCACTCAGTGACCTTGAGGTCAAAGGCATCTACTAACAAATTTGGGGTTGGGTCAAAAGTTTTTTAATGGCATACTGTTTCATAATTCTTAGATGGATGAAGTTTTATGCAATTTATACTACAGTCCTACAGTGATCCTCAGCACAAAGTCATACACTTACAATTTTGCCTGTGGGACGGGCAAGCACCAGGTGAGCTGTGCTGTCAGCCAAAAGCTCTTGTTGACCAGTGGACTTGCCAATTTTTATCATTTGGATGAGTCCATTTCTAGTTTTGGGGATTTCTGATGGATGTTTGTTTTATATTCTGCATAGAAATTTCTGTACACAAATAGTGTAGACCCTGATCAGATGCTGCATTTTGCAGCATCTGAACTGGGTCTGCACTCTTTGCATATGTCTGGAAAACAGGTTACCAGCCTATAAAGTGTTAAGGAGATGTTTTATGAGACAGTTGGCAGATCCTGATATAACTGCTTAGAAGCACCCTCAAGCAGTATGCTTTGATTCAACATCATGCTTTGGTATAGGCTGTCTTAATGTATAGGATTAAATGATGATAATAATAATAACAATAAAAAAAGTGATATAAAAAAAGAAGAACAATGTACAGTATTTGTGTTGCATTATTATATTTACCTCCGCTAACATTCAGAAAAACTTTGAAATGGATGCTTACTGTTAAGTTTGACTTCTGGTCTTTGATGCCATGTTTATTAAGTTATAAGACGGGAATTTTCCCTTTCCAAAATTACAGAAAATATGTTAATCAGTCTGCAGTAATTCAGCTATAAATTTGTTTTTTTTTTTTTTCTCTTCCAAAACAATCCCAAAGTGAGATTGAGATTTGAGATTGTTTATTTGGTGATAAAATCCCCGTTTGATTACTGAATAAATACTCTTTCTAAGCTTATCAGAGCCAGAGGAGTATGCTGTCTGTGTGGCAGTATACCTGATGTTTGCCTTCATCTATCCATCAGCTGTCATGATATCCACGAAACAGTTGTTAAAAGGTGGACAAAACAGATGCTACACATGGCTGGAATCACTTGACTTTCCACTTTTATCTTTGATATTCGTACAAGCAATATTTCTAGACTGCAGTCAGTGAGACTGGATGAGTTTTAGGTGAGATTTGATAAAGTAAGACTGTCAGAAAATTATCCTGCAAGCTTATATGTATAGGTTGCAAAAGCTAGTGCTATAATGAAAGATCAGTGGTGGTGGTGAAGGGGTGTGTGGTGGCATTATGGCGATCATATTTTAAAGGAAAGAGTTTGCTCTCTTGGGAGCAAATTGTTTCTCTTAAAAGCAGACCTGGCCCAGAGGTTATATGACTTGAGTACATTCTCCAACTCAAAATAAAGCACACTGATTGGCTGCTTCCGAGCACATGCTCGGAAGCTGCCAATTAGTGTGCTTTATTTTGAGTTTGAGATAACCTCGAACCCTGATTTTGGAAGGACTTTGCAGGTCCAGGAGAGCAAACAGGAAGTCACAGAAGTTGTTCCCCCTGACAAAAAGGTGGCAAACCAGGTGTACCCATACACCTCAAAGCACATGAAACAAAGGCAACTGGTCTTAAGCAAACAGTTACGGTGTGAAAAAGATATCATCAAGAGTTTTGCATGAAATAGCATTTGTCATATTGAGTATGTGAAGCACAGTGTCCACGGTAAGAACAAATAAAAATGTAGAAAAGTTTACATTTGACAAGGGCAGGCAACATACAGTGTGTGAGTTTTAATTCTGGTTTGCACCATGATTTATGAAGAAAATACCTGAAAAATATCACCAAATACTTGCTTTAGCTATAGATAAAAGATCTGAAGTTTAAAGGTTAAGGGATTACATAGCAACGATGGTATGTCATCAAAAAGAGACACTTTTATCAAGAGGAGATAACTAGAAAAACAGAACATTAAATGGTTTACCAGTTGTATACACATCAGGATTGACCAAGGCAAGGACAGAGAACTGATAGAGTAATAGAGGTATCACTCTAATTATACGAACAAGAGGTCTGCGCAGTTCCATCAAACTGAGTGTTAAGTGAAAGTACTTTGAGTACATCAGGGGCAAATAACTCAATAAATGATTTAACTGATTGATTGATTATTTCCTCCAATACAGGAGAGCATCATATATATATATATTAACAGAGATACGAGACAAATGCATATAGGTGTGCATGTGAAAAAAAAACTACCATGTGAAAAAGTAGATTATGTATATATACAGCAACAACGGTCTCTGTTATTTACATAGACGTTAGAGACTTTTAGAATACGAAACTAGAACACAGCAGAACAGAAATGCCAAGTTCCGAACCGCACACACGGTGCCGAATCAACACTGACTCGGCCTCATGACGTAGAATCAAATCAGCGTCGACTCTACGCCGAGAAAAAGCTGCGCGCACGCTGGATCACCCCTGTCCTGATTTGTTCCATCCATTCTCGCTAATGTTGCGAAACAAAACTGTTCAGGCTTAACGTAATTACCACTTTCATTTTTCCTTCGGCTGATTCAAGACGGGCAGTTGTCAATTACAGGCGAAAGTATGTGCACTTAGAACGGCTTATGAGGTCTAAGCCTGCCCAGGAAAAGGTTGGTATGGGTAACTGATTACTGTGAATATAAACAACACAACTACCTTGGTATTATAAACGAAGACGGTACGGTAACCAGATATCTCGATAACTGTTAGGTGATTGGGTACACCTCCATGGTAGTCCGCCATTTTTCAAAGGTAAACAGCTTTTATGACTTCCTGTTTGCTTTACTGGATGAAGAAGCCCTTCTTTTAAAAGAGACCTTTTCTTCTACGAAAGAATTTGTTCTTGTATGCAAATTCTTTTCTTTAACAGTTAACCACCTTGGAAAGGAATGCAAAAGCAATATTTCCGTGAGTATAGCCATTCGCCTCGTCTGATTACATCTCCAATGGAGCTCAATCTGATATTGAAATATTTACTTTCTTCCCAGAGGGGTGTATACTAGTGTTGGGAATCGGCCAGAATTTTTAGTCGATCATCGCTTCTGTTTAAGTGACCTATCACTGACTTATAGTCGACTATAAATTAGGTAATAACAGCTGTATTCTTTCACCTTTCCAACATCTTAAATTTTTTTGGGGTATACTTTAGCTCAAAAGTCTTGTTAGCAAATCTGTAAAAGTTTTGAGAGCATACACAAACAATTTAGTATCATATTGTATATTCATCAGTCTACAAAACTTAACTTGTGAACAAGCATGTTACTAAAAATAGTATTTAATGTATAGTATTCCTCAAAATTATTGAGAATTTTTTGCAAAGTGAAAAGTAAGCACTGATAGTTAATAGATCATGTATATACTTAATATCTTTGTTTACTTAGTTAACAACATCCCTCCGTGGACTTTTTAGCATACCGATATTACTCCTATCACTGAGTCACAAATGTCACAGTATCTCCCCTTGAATTGTGCCACCCAGAGATTTTTTGTCCGACTGGAAAAATATGTACCCTTACCAAATAAAATCGATATTTGTGAAAAAGATAATGACGAATCAGGTGATTTTCGAATGGTTTTCTCATCTAGGATAAGTTGTTGGCGAACTGAAAACAGACTTTTATGTGAGCTTGTCAGCTGTAGATGCTACTGGCGTTCAAACACATGACTTCATTTCAAAGAAGTGCCCGAAATTTGGGAAAATTGCAATTTTGAGAGAGGGTATGTTGCTCTGATCAATTCTTATTCTATACATCACAACGGAAATGGCACAAAACTCCATTTTTTGTAAGGCTTAGTAAACATGCTTTAAGGGATATGAGTTTTGACATGATTATCTATACCTTGCCAAAAATATTCCGTTCAGATCACTAACAGATCAGATTTTTTGCTGTTTCTGATGCCTTCAATATTCTTCCTATAATATAACAGCCAGTCCCTGACTCAGAAACTGGAATTAGTAACTTTAAATTATGCAAAATATTTAAGGCACCATTAATAATGTAGGTGATGATGAACAATGGAGAAAATAAACTAGTTTATATGAGATAGTCTATTTCTAGCAAAGGTAGTATAGGAAAACATAGTCGAAATCAAGGGATATATTTTTATGGGGTTGTACCCTAGCCCATCCTTACCTACCACTGACGGAAGAAAATGCATCATATTGTCATTTTTATATATCAAACTTGAAAAAGAGGTTTTTTTATTGTATTTTACACGTTTAAAATATTGTTGAACATGTATGGCTAGCATCTGTGTGCCAAAATGCAATTCTCAATAATTTTGAGGAATACTGTAGTTGACTATGGAAAAATTGTAGTCGATCATCAGTCTTGACAGTAAAAACAATCGATTATCGACTATTGTCGATTCGGCACAACACTAGTATATACACTTTAACTCCTGTAAGAGTTAGTCCCCCTTGTAGAGCGAGAAGAAAAAACTTGTCAAAAGGCCACCAGATCATGACGATACATGCGAACTTTAGCAAAGTAGGGGAATTGTTGAAGTCCTTGCTTTCTGGCCTCCTCCTGGCTATGCACCTGACTGGTATACCTACTCTTCTTATTAAAAGGTGAATGAGCATACTTTAGAGGGAGGCAACTCTGTCATTTTCATATTTGCCTCCCTTATGAATTCGGTTCAACTTTTAAAGAAAAGAATTTGCTCCTTTTGGAAAAGGACATGTCGTACAGAGAAACAAACAGGAGGTCGCAATAGTTGTTCCCCTTGAAAAAAATATAATAATGGCAAAAAAAATGGAGGTGTACCCATACACCTTAAGGTTTATTTGGATGTTGCTAATAAACCAAACACTATATGAGCTTCTATGGCTTTTGTGTAGTTTTAAAAGTAAATCACGAAATTGGAAACATAACTTGGCCCTAATCATAGCGTATTACAAGAGAATTAATGATCTGTATCACTTGATAAAAACAAAACAGCAAACCTACTGTTCTATATTGGTAAGCTGAGAAAGTTAAAGACAAAATAGCCATTATGTGCTCTTAAACCTCGGCCGATATGATATAGATACTTACCCGATATAATATACAATCAACTTTCACTGCCATTAAATTTCGTAGTTAAAATATTGTTTTAAATATTTTATGCACTTATCACCATAAACTGTCGCACGGTTGTAGCGGATATCCATGTAGTTTTAAGGTAATGCTTCAGAAAGCTTAGAAGAAAATATGCTATCAACATATTTTTCTCCGAAAGCAACTCTAATTTCCTTTCAAAAATTCGTTAATTTTCAAAGTGTTAGGTCAAGATTCAAACTTTGAAAATGTCCTTTGTTCTGTGCAACTTAGATATCTTTCGTTAGCTCCATCAGACTGTAATGCCCATCGTAATACTCCTACCGCTTCTTATGGACATATTTGTCGGAGGTGATTTCACGTAATATGCAGTTTCTGTTGTTTTCGCCTGGACCATGTCTGGCGGAATTTGCTAAAATGATAAAAATTGGAAAATGGATGAAATGAATGAGTAGAGCAGAAAAAATAAGAAGTTCCTGCATTCCTTTTCCTCCGCATTTCTTTTTCTCAACATCGATTTTGGCAAACGTAACTTTAAGCCTACCAAAACAGAATAAATTGTTTCTTCCTTAATTCGAACAATTGAAAGTATGAATCCGTGACAATGACGTTAATCAGTCAGTGATTTATGAATTAAGCCCAGTTCAATTTCTGGATTTATTAATTGGATTTTTATTGCTGGCATTGTAAGTTGAAACTTTTTTTGTTTTTGATTTATATCATTATTAAGTATTGCACTGAGTCCTTAACTTAGTCTACCCCTGCCCCGAAAGTTGATGTATTTATTAACCCAAAAACCCATATTTTCTATAAGTAAGGGAACCCGAAGCTAACCCAAAAGCTACATATCTGTCATCAATGCGAACAAACCTAAAGTTAACAAATTAGCTAAGCCTATAGTAAACACTGTATTCTCGAAAGTGAACAAATCTAAAGTTGAATTAACTGACCCTAAAAATACAAATCTATGCTTGAAGTGAACAAATGCTAAAGTTAAGAAATATACTAACCTTTAGTTAATACTCTATCTTTTTAGTGAACAAACCTAACAAACTAACAAATTATTAAGTGAACAAATAAACTAACTCAAAAGTTCACAATCTAACCTCGAAGAGAACTGACAAACGTAAGGTTAACAAATTAACTAACACTAATTGAAGTCAACAAACCTAAAATTAACAAATTAACGAATCCAAAAGCCAACAATCTATCTTTGATGTGAGCAGACATAAAGTTAAAATATACTACTTTAAGTATGAATAGCCAATCATTCCTCGTGACTTTTTTTTTTTTTTTTTTTTTTTTGAATAGCCAATCATTCCTCGTGGAGTCTTTTTTTTTTTTTTTTTTCCTTCCTTACCTTTCCTTTCCTTCTCGCTTTCTTTTTTTTTTTTTTTTTTTTTTGTTTTTCCTGTACCTTCTATATGCACCTTAAAATACAAATACGAGCAAATGCCACATTTAAATGTTTATTTATGTTACTCTTGGTTCAAATCACATTTAGCTTATTGTAATTAGTTTTTGAAGTATGGGATACAGATTCACAAAAGTCTTATGACTTCCTTCTGAATCCCATTTGTATAACATAATATAAATATGTAATTATGTATTGATATGTTTGTAAATTATGATTGCTTATACAAATAAAATATTGTTTGAACTAAAGTTAAAATAACGGATCCAAAAGTTAACAACTTATCCTATCAGTCTACCGCTTGTTGCTATCTTTAACCGTATTTAATGGTTGCTTATGACAGCGGATTGTTCTGCCCGGCACTTTTCTAATTCAAGTGGTGTCAGGTTTATATTTTTTACAAAATCTTTGAAAATTTCAATCTTGTAGGCAAACAGTGCAGATCTTGCTCAGGCTCTGCTCAGGGTAGACTAAGGAACCGTAACCCATTAATGCCTTGAGACATAGGCAAATATTAACTTAGTGTTGCTAGCTTTACATTAGGGCTGTTGTTTACCAGGATGAGGAGCCCCGGTAGCTCAGTGGGATAAGCGCTGGCCTGATTTAGCAGACCTGGGTCCGAGCTCGGCTCGAGGCGAGAATCTTTCCTAACGTAAACGGGGTTCCATTGCACACAGCCTTTCATCACCCGCCCATCGTCCTGATATAACTGAAATACTGTTGAAAAGGACGTAAAATCGCGTCATCCATTAGGGGTGCCAAAGTTTACTTTCATTTTTTTATTTGTGGTATTTACCGTTGTTTTTCCGGAACAATTTCTGTAGCCTATTACTGACATCTATTTGTCTTTCAGTGACTGCTCAATGAAAGTATAGACTGACAGAGCAGACCCTGGACGGACTGTAGATCTTCCATTCACTTTTTGCTAAGATTTCGCTGCCCGAATATTTAGGGTTAATGCGTTATCCGAGGCCTTGTGCCTAAATATTTTCGTTTTATCTCGACTTTGGTGGCATGGTTGGCGCCTATTGCTCACTATTTTTAAAATACAGTCCACCTTAGTAAAAGAATCTGTGTGCTAAAATTTACGAGGCTACACATATATAAAAATTGTTGTTTTGCTTCCAGATGGGGGCCAAACTTCCAAAATATTTACTTATACTACTGAACTTCGCTGTTTTCGTAAGTATTGCATGTTATATTCTACTGACAAAATGGAAAGTGTAGATTCTCAAAATTGAAGGCCTCTTTAGAATTTATATATTTGATTAACAGTCTCCAGAATATCAGTTTAATAAAAGAAAACATAAACGATTAATTAGTATATAGTAAAGGTTACGGTAGCTAATATATCATAATGAATTGATGCTGAGCTCAAATAACATGACAGCCATTTCATAAGCTAAGTATGTAATAAGATTTAAGCAGGCTCCTGCTCCATCGAATTTTAAATCGTTTTATTTTCTTATGCGAAAATATTTTTAATGCTTAATTTCTATCTTAATTTAAGTTTGATACATGTTACTGTAGAACATTTAAATTTAAGTATAGAGCAAGACATAGTGGTGGCATTGTCGCAATTAAATTTTACATTGTGCTATTGCAATAGAAGGACTTGATTAATGAAGCCATGATGGTGTAACTGGTCAGATATATTTTGCTTGCAGTCCGTTTCATTCCGTTTTGTTTGCAGATCTTTTAAAAATGGCCACGATATTGTCCAAAAATCGCATTGTCTGTAGATTTTTTAGAAGTAGAGGCGCTTCTTCGGACAGATGCGGACAAAAACCATCCTCACTTCAATGAAATTGCGGACAAATGCGTCCTTCCTTAAAAATCTGCGGACAATATGACACTTGTGGACAAAAATGTCACCATCTTCAGTAATCTGCGAACAAAACTGGGAAAAATAAACTGCAAAATACGGACATTTCGCTCCGTAATACAGGCCTTTTCTGGTAGGTGTCTTTTCATGGGCGAATTTAATCCCTTTAGTTATGCGGTGGTATCATCTTTGTCGCTGGGCTGCTTCTGAAGCTTGAGAGTGGATTCTTAGAAGATGAAGTCAAGACTCTCTTCAACCAGATCTCGTATAATGGGGTCCACATGGGGACATTGGCGGATGGCCTGTCTTACATGATGATGGCGTTTGGAGGGGTGGTTATGGTAGTGGCTATTCTGGGTGGCTGTGGCGCATGGAACAAAGTCAGAACTTGCCTGTTGATTGTAAGTTTGATCCGTCTACATTAATATTTTGTTATACAAACGTTCGTAAACAGCTCTTGGAGGACGGTGACGCAGTATTTAGGTCTTACAAGTACCCAGAACTTTTCGAGAATGCTTATTTCTGGAATAAGGGTTAATTCGCGTTTTTTAACTTGCGAGATTCATAATGAGTGTATACATTGTTAAAGGCGATAAAAAAAGCTATATGAAAATGACTTGTTTTGCTGAGATCCTTTGTTATTGTTTCAGTATGTGATCTTTATAATCTTGATGATAGTGGCTCAGGGAGTCTTAGTAGGTTTCTGGATCAGCGCCCGTACACGGGTAGGTAACTTTTAACAAGTATGTTTCATTATTTTGACAAACTTCATTTTTACAATAAAAAGATCTCACATTTTTTTCTAAGTCCTGTGGACAAATTTCTAGCTGTAATTACAAAGCTTTCAAATGCGTGGGAAAAGAAAACAGGTTACATGCAAGTTCAATGTTGTCAAAAATGTTTTACATCCGCTTTATTTTGGCGATTCCACAAAGTGGTCCGGTTTCCTGTCCGTTTTCCTGAGTGTTCGTAATCGATCAATAATTACGTATAACCCAAACGCTAACCCTAGCGCCCTGGCGTTTCTTTGGCGTAGTTTCAAGATTTGTTTCAACAAGTCTTCTTTTCTATTTTACTTAACTTTACGGTCAGTTTGCAGCTTAAAATGTAGCAGCTCAGGCCGGAGAATATGAGTCGCAATTACAGTCCAATAATATTTCTATTTTCCTTTGCATCATTATAATAACGGCTACTCGAATGTGCATAATGTGTTTAAGTATTGGAACACCTAAAGACATCAATTTTCCATTTGTCTCAAATGAAAAATTAATGATGTATAGTCCCAGTATTTAAGCACATTAGGGTATCAGCTTGCGCTGTCGGTGAAGAACGATGTTTCTCGACTGGTACTGAAAGTAGACTCACGTTTGATTTAAGATTTATATTTGTATAGGCCAATGAGTGGCTGAAAGGCAGGATGCTGGATTTGTTGAAAAGCTATGAAGGTCCCACCAAAACTGACGACGTATCAGCAGGATGGAATACCCTCTTCATGACGGTTAGTGTATTCTCTTACCATTTCAGGAGCTTGGTTACATCTGCGAGGCGTGTTATAATTGGTTTTCTTCTTGTAGGGGACTTCTCTTAAAGGGAAAAATTGTTCTCTTAGTGTAACAATTTCTATCCTTTCAGAGTTGATCGATTCCCAGCTTCTCCGGTCTTTCGATCGATGAGGCTTTCAATCGAGCTCCCGTCTCCGTATGACCTATGTGTTTGTGGGAAATCAAACCAGAGTTCACTCACTCACCCCTTTCAGAGTTAAACCTTATTGAGAAGGGAGGAAAATACGAAAATGAAAAACTCAGTACCATGAAAGTGTACCCATTTACTTTAAGCGTAGCCCCATTGGAGAAGGGGCAGGGCGGTAAATACTAATTTGCTTAAGTTGTCTCCCTTGTGAAATTAGAGGCCAAGCTCAGTAAGTATAACCAAACAGTTTAGCCAGAACCCTAAAGTACAAACGATTCAGAGATGCTAAAAAGCGTGTGTTATCATTTACACTGTTTGCGCTTCGGTATGCTCGGTCTGATCAGTCTTCACGGTTCATATAAACAGTTCAGTTTGGGCAACCGTCCTCTGATCATGAATTATATACTGAAAGGATTTAAAAACTTCCACTTTTTATTGCTGGCTGCTGATCTGTTCACTCATGACAGTGTTGAATACTTAACGAAAAAATGCTTGAAACTTATCAAATTTAAAGATTATGCAGTTTATTTGTATCATTTACTTAAATGACGTCAGTAAAAGAGCGTTACGTCACTGAAATGCATAAGGCGATGCCGGCGTTATCTTATGCAACACCCTTTTCGACCATTTCTTACTGTGTTAATATTGTGACGCCATCCACGTTGATTTGCAAGTATCACTACAGATGATGCTGTCGTACAAAGCCAATTACGGAGACGGCGTCGACATTAGTTAATGTCATGACCTCTGGTTAGGCGGGCTGTAAGCCCGTCTATAGCTACGGTTGTCAAAACGGTTTTGCGGAGGTCTTAACATATCTCTGTTTTTTGTAAGCCTACGCTACGCGCTCTACATTTTGAAACAGAGAAAATAGTTCTGACACTTCTGTATAGTTTCGAAAATCCAGCCCATTAAACAAGGCAGAATGATTCGTCATAATCTATGTTGATTTATTCAAATTGAAAATAAAAAAGCTTCAGTTTGAGACTTTTAAAAATTCAATGTTTATCCCAGCGATCAACGCGTATAAATACATTACGTAATTTATTCGCCGATGGGGGAATACAAGTTGGCTTCTTTAAAAAGAATCAAAACGCGGCAAAGACCTGCTGTGCTATGCAAAGCATAGTTGAAGCCGACTGATTGTACTGACGTGTCATTAAGGGTGAGATTACTAGGTTGTGGCCACTAGGCAGTGTTGTTATGACTTTCATCTTGTCTGACTAATCTAACTGAACAAGAAAAAGACAGCAGTCATCATTTTATATCTTACAGATGACCGCAATTAAAAGTGATATTTTGCAGATGGATGCAATGGATATTTAGTCTTTTTGCAGAGTGACTACAGTCAGCATTTAACCAGTTTAGACAGACTACGGTCGCTCTTTTATCGTTAGGAGTCAGTCTTTCGTGGTCCACCAGGAGTATTCCGTTACGCTATATGCGGTAAAAAGCTTGCCTAATGGCATTTCCTGGTTAATTTGAAACAAGTGTAGAAAACCGCGAACATGCAGTCAAGCCAACTTAAATTTTTGCACTAAATGCCAACAAAGCACTTCATAAATATTGCTGTACTGCTGTTTATTGAACCTTTTTTCTTTGCTTAACAATTGTGATTTCTGGTATTCAATAAAATAATCTAAATATATTTGACAAAGCCCTACTGTTTTCTAGGATTTTATCTAAATTTCATCCCGAAAAGCTAGCTGATGGAATGGTGTGCCTCTGCCATCACCCATTATATGTCTGTGCGTTAACTTTTTCAAAACCCCTCCTCTAAATCATTTGAATAAAATGCCCGCCTTTCAGTACTTTCAGTACTTTGATTTTTAATCTCGGTTAGGCGCTTTTTTGACGGTCTTTTGAGCTTCCTGTAAACAGTGCACGTCGTCTCAGATTGTAAATTGCCGTAACTAACGCATAAAATTGTACCGCGACGTCACTTTTTGAAACTTCAGCATTTATCTGGCCCAAAACTGTGCGCCTGTTTGCGATATTTAGGCGCGGTAGGCTAAATAAAGCCACTGACCGAGTTCAAACTTTTAAAATTCAATTCGATATTGTAAGAGAAATGTTTCATCAGTAAACTGTATACACGAAGCTATTCATCCTTATGTAAACGTTACTAAGAACACGAGGAGCACGTGCTTGTTCCTGACCGATTCGGTTGAACGATTTCAGGTTCAGTATATTAATATAATCAGGTATAAGAGAATATATATGCTGTAAAATTTTGGTGGACTTAGCTGCATTCATTTTCTAGATATTCAAAATTAATGGGTGGAAGTTTTTAAATCCTTTCAGTATACTAATAAAAGGTCGTGTGTAATGAAGAGAGAGAGAGAGAGAGAGAGAGAGAGAGAGAGAGAGCGAAAAAGCGAGAGAGAGAGTATTAACAACAGGTAGTATTTAATGAAAGTATGAGAGAGAGAGAGAGAGAGAGAGAGAGAGAGAGAGAGAGAGAGAGAGAGAGAGCACAAACCAGCATTATGGCAACCAGTTGGCACTCTCCGACGAAGCTGGAAAATTTGATTCGGATAAGGTCGGCACCTATTCTTTCTTTCGGATTAGTTAAGCAGCTATTCATTCAAACATTACCTGCCCGCTGTATCCAAATCTGGGTACACCCGTTACCCCATGTCCTAAATATCACTCCTGGTTAACAATGTATATATAAAAGCTGTTACGAAACGAAACAGAGCTGTTACGAAACGATAAAAAGTCATAATTACCAAAACCACCCAATCATCAGCTCGTTTGGTAACTATGACTCTTTTTTGTTTCGTAACAGCTCTTTTTCGTTTTGTGACATCATTGAAAAATAGTTAACCAGGTGAATACGAGGGCTCATAATGAGCTGTCATTAAATGCACAAAAAGCTATATAAATATTTCAGGCGGAGTGTTGTGGTGTAAATGCCCAGTATGCCAGTGGTGGGACAAACAACGATTTCTCGGAACTAAGTTTACAAGTTTACAAGTTTATTCAAAATGTGATTTAGGCCACCGGCCCATTACACTAATGTACAAAGCATATAATATATTTTACAATACGACATGCGCATGCAGCATATATACAATTGTAACAATATATGGGTTAAGTGTTCCTATTGATAAGCTGTTTTCTTCTTTCGAACGCCTTATATATATAGCTGGCGAGCGATTTAACAAAATATTCGTTTTTAGATGACATGAGGTTAAGAAATTTTTGTTTATTTGGAAAAGAATGGAATTGTGTCGGAATGAATGACTGACGTATATCATGATATGCATTACAGATCAACAGAAAATGATATTCATCCTCTATTTCCCGTTTATTGCATATTTTACAAAAACGTTCATCTTTTGGTATCTTTGAATATCGCCCTTTTTCAATTTCTAAATCGTGCGACCCAGCTCTGAACGAAGCCAAAGCATTTCTATATTTTCTTAAATTGATAATTTCCAGATAGAATTCATAGCTTAAACTAGTTTTAAACTCTTTATATAGGGTTAATCTAGAGGAGCTGTGAATACTTTCTGACCATGCTTGCAAGCACTGATCCCTTAGTCTTTCAGAAAACATACGTATAAAGTTATTTTCATTTTCAACATTTTGATTCTCCCATACATATCCAAACCCATTGGCATACAGCATATCTTTAACTCGTGATGCCCAGTTAGTTTGACCAACGGTCTGTAGATAATGTAACATATTATAAGCTTTTTTAACAAATCTATGGTCTGGAAGGTGTAATAGTTTAAGCCAGTATTTGAGAACCCGAATATGAGTTTGGGTGTGTAGGGGAAATCGGCCACACTCACCAAGAGCAAAACTGTTCGAAACTTTAAAACTAACATTCAAGAAACGTTTACATGCATATCTGTGTACACGTTCTAAGCAATCGTGTTTTTTTACACCCCACAGCTCTGATCCGTAGAATAATATCGGTGCAATCTTAACATCAAATAATTTGAAAAATGTTTGTCTAGACAAATTTCCATAACTATATAAAGATGATAGAATAGAGATTAAAGCTTTCTTGCCTATTACAGCAAGATCATTTGCCATACGATTTAACGACATCTGAGTGGTGAATAGTAAACCAACATAATGGAAACCATTTACCACTTCTAACTTTGTATCTTTATATAACCATTGCTCCCGTTTTGCCAGTTTACCACCATTTTTAAAAACGAGAACTTTTGTTTTTGTAGTATTAACACATATATTATAATCATCACAGAATTCCTGTAAGACAGATAATTGTCTTTGTAACCCTATAACGGAATCGGATAATAGTGCTACATCGTCAGCAAACATAATCAACAGAATTTCAAGAATTTCCGGGAAGAACTGTAAGCCCCTAATTCCACTGTTTGACATTTTATCGGCTAGTTCATTGATAAATATAGAAAATAAGACAGGGCTGAGCAAACAACCCTGCTTAAGACCGATAGGGCAGTCGAAAAAATTTGTCAACGAGTCATTGGCGCGTACACACGATTGAACAGATTTATATATGCTATAAACGGCTCGGTATAAGTGACCACAAATTCCGGCGTTTCTTAAGACATGCCACAGTTTTCCCCTATGCACCGAATCGAACGCCTTTTTAAAATCAACAAAGGCCACGTACAGTTTGCCTCTTTTCTTACTGAGATATTTATCAACAAATGCATTCAGTATAAAGGCGTTATCAACAGTGGAGTAACCCTCCCGGAACCCTGCTTGACATTCAGATATTTTATCATACATATTTACATAAAACGTCAATCTCCTGTTTAGAACCGATGCATATAGTTTGCTGAAAACGCTTAAAAGCGCAATACCTCTATAGTTATCCGGTGAATCTAGAGTACCTTTCTTATGGAGTGGTACAATAATAGATTTTCCCCAAGACTCTGGGAAATCCGCGGTTTTAAATAGCCGGTTAAAGAATCTGGTTAATAATGGCAGTATAAAATGCAGACCATGAAAAAACATTTCCGGTACAAGACCATCGAGTCCTGCTGATTTTCCCATTTTGAGTGATTTGACAGCTTTTATGACTTCCTCATCAGTAATGTCCGCATTAAAAATTTGTTGCTGAACGTCATCTAAATTAAAGTCAGCATAAAATTCATTGTTATCTCCGTTGTCTGCCTCGTCAGCGCCTTCGTTAAACAACGACTCGAAATGACGTAGCCATTCCTCATTGGAAATATTACCCTTACGGGATGATCTACGGGTCATGGCCTTAAGTTTTGACCAAAACGCTTTCTGGTCGTTCACTGAAGAAATTAAATCATCGAGTTTTGAAGTCTGATATATTGATTTTTTCTCTGCGCACTTCTGTTTAAAAGAATTTCTGGCCCGTATATATTCGTCTCGATCAACGTCCGAATTTGTATTTCTAAAACGCCGTAGGATACTGTATTTCTGTTTTTTCAAATACACGCAGTCCTCGTCAAACCATGGCGCGTTAGATTTGGATTTCATTTTGACCGTATACTGTACACTGGAGTCGCAAAGACAACTAACAAACATTTTCGCTATGCTATCTGCACTTATGCTACTATCGTCTATGCTATTTAGGAAATCATGTACTCTCTCATTGGTAAAGAATGTCCCAATATTTTGTTTGAAAATATCAACATTCTGCCCCGAAAAATTGTATTTCGTAAGGTTACGGCTATCATTACCATTTTCTATGCACGATTTCGATTTAGGGTCATTAACAAGATGTACGTTTTTAAGACTGGTGCTAACTGGCAAATGCTTTGATTCCGTTCGTGTTTCAATATCATTGAAAACATAGTTAACCAGGTGAATACGAGGGCTCATAATGAGCTGTCATTAAATGCACAAAAAGCTATATAAATATTTCAGGCGGAGTGTTGTGGTGTAAATGCCCAGTATGCCAGTGGTGGGACAAACAACGATTTCTCGGAACTAGATGTAACATGGTGGAACAATGATAGGTTCGTTTAAACTGAAGTTACCAAAGTTGAACACCTAAATTGATAGCTATTATTATCCGTAAAGCTGAACAGTTTGGTTGAAGATGGACTGGTAAGCCGTGTAGATCCTGATCAGACTGTAGTCTGATGAGGGTCTGCACTGTTTGCTCAGACCTATCTGTGAAATTCTTACAAATGTCAAGAATCTATTATGGAAATCAGCGGGGTAAGAATTACATGTTAGCCTCGATTCTATTTAGCGCTTTATATGTTGTTTATTTTATTTTTGATATTCATTATTTTATCAGTTGCAATTTATTTATTTTTACCAATATGTCTGCTACCATTTGGATCTGATATCGCGATTTGCTTGATGTGCGAACATTGGATCTGATAACATGCAGATATCACATTGATTGAATAGAATGTCCTTTACTGGCTAATATAACCAGTGGTGACCGCGTATCAGTGGCTGCCATATTCGTTTTGCATGCTGTTAGCATTTGTAAAGAAACCAAAGACAGTCAGGTACATAACCTTTAAAAGTTAATACAAATATAACTTGAAGCAGTTAAAAATTATCCTATTTACCACTAGTTTCAAAATGAGGCTGTACAAAATAACTTATTTAGGTTATGTCTGAAATTATTTAGGCCAAGGTCAGATTTGCAATCTCCAAATAAATAACTGTTGTAAGTTAAAAAGTAGCTAATTTCCTGATCTTCAAGGGCCTTGCGTACCAATTTCTAGACGATGCGTACAGAATTTTATTGCTTAATCATAAAGTTATGTAAGAGATCTTTCAGGGAAAATTACCCAGCTGTCCATAAAAATTGCTGTAACTCCAGAATATGAAGGTGAAAAAAGACACTTTAACTCAAACAGGTTACTTTTGCTATAGTCACAAAAAATTATAACTGCTTCAAGTTATATATTTTTTAACTTTTAAAGGTTATGTACCTGACTGAAAGAGGAATGCCTACAAAAAGGGTCGACACAAATCGCTCCCTAGGAAGCAAACGAGGAACAACTTCCCCTAGGTACCCTTATACCGATATAATTTCTTTTCGGGGTACTATGACACTTGACTATATGAGCCGCGACACGAGAAAACCAGCCGGGCCGGGTAGCGCAATCGGTAGGGCACCTGACTCGTAAGTCAGAGGTCCTGGGTTCGAATCCCGGTCTGGCCACATACTTTCGTTTCTCCTTCCGCTGATTCATGAAGGGCAGTTGTCAGTTACTGGCGAAAGTATGTGCACTTAGTACTGGTTAACCGCTTAGGAGGTCTAAGCCTGCCCAGGAATAGTGTGGTTAGGTTAACTGACCGTCCCGACATGACCTTAGTTGTTTACCGTGGACGTTAAGCATTAAATCAACAACAACGAGAAAACCAACAAAGTGGCATGTGCATCCGCTCTGTCTTATCAGAGTCTTCGCTGTCCGCATGGAAGGCGCCTAGAATCTTAGCTACCCTTTAAGCGCACGGCGATAACTCTGATCAGATTGGGCGACTGCCCAAGCTGATCTGAGACTTCGCTGGGTGCACATGCGACTTGTTGGTTTTGTCGTGTTGCGGCTCATTATATCTATCTTAAATTTTCGAAGCTCCATTATATCATTACCCTACTGACTTACAACTTCTATAGACGATTATAGGCGTTCTTCACAAATCATTTATATGTGGTGTTTTCATAGTCTGGAGAGGACCGTAATCCGACCCGTTTGTCAGTTTTCTTTGACAATAAAATATTTCTAAACTAACTAAACTAACTAACTAACTAAACTAACTCATTGTCACACCCTTAGTGTGTGGAAAAGACTCCTCAGAGGTAGGTCAGATCAGTGTTCTAATATTACAGGTCAGCCACAGAGAATATACCTGCAACCTGCTGCCAGGGAGTCACAAGTTCGACCATCTCCAATTATGTTGACTCGGCCACCTGTACACAGCCACCCAAAAACTATTACACAGCTGTATGTATATTAATCACCCCTGGTTAACTATGTATATATACAAGGGCTGTTACGAAACGAAAAAGAGCTGTTATGAAATAAAAAAAGAGCTATAGTTACCAAGCGACCTGATGACCAGGTCGTTTGGTAACTACGACTCTTTTTTTCGTTTCGTAACAGCTCTTTTTCGTGAAGGTATGTTCATGATGATCTTGTCCATTACTTCGTATCTATACCCATACAACATAGGATGTTTCATTCTGTATGATTGTATTGCTCTAGAATTTCCTGTTAAAACCTTGTTAACGTATGTTGCCTTATTCTAGAATTTCTCTGTTCAAAATTTGGATTTTGACTTGCAATTGTTCCGAATTTGGTTCTAAATGATAATTTTTCTTCGAGCATCGAATATTGGCTTTCCTGCTTCATCCTTACCAAGCAGGCACATGACGTCGAAATGACGTTCTTACGTCGATGCAACGTCGTCATGTCGCATCGACGTCGGAACGACGTCATGTGCCTGCTGGGCATATTGCTTTATGTTGCAGGTTTACAAGGTCAATTTGGCTTATATAATGTAAGCGATCTTTAATAAATTTAGTTTAAAAAAAAAGTATTGGAACAGATAAGTCTATGCAAACGGTGCGAACCCAAATGATCAAGATCTACACTATTTGCCATTTCTTCTGCATTTTTTGGTGCATTACTGAATTGTAAAACCACACTGTTCCATTTTCAGGACAATTCTGGAAATTATTTCAGGTGTCCCAAAATTTTGAGGTTTTAGTATTACTGCATTGTAAAACCAAACTGTTTCATTTTCAGGGCAATTCCCACTGGGCACACAAGGTTGAACCAACCTTGAATAAAATTGATTCAACGTCACGACGTTGAATCATGGTTGAATCAAGGTTGAATCAACCTTGTGTGCCTGCTGGATTATGGAAATTATTTTAGGTGTCCCAATATTTAAAACGTTTAGGATATTCCAATTTTCCAGGGCTGTTATGACAGAGTTAAAGAATATATCTACAAATATTCCCTGTTGATACTGATAACGGTTGCCATTACTTTTGCTGTGGAGGTGAGTACCTCAATGGGCACGCCATGTGGAAATGTCAATATTGTTTTAACACCACGTGCCTGCTAATCTTAAAGTAGCGTAAATTTCAAAGAAAAGAATTCGTCACCTAATGGACAAGAATATCCCTTTCTAAAGCTGTATGAGATTTTTCTATCTCGGTCTGCTATCTCAGCCTAGGCTCAGAAAGCTGTCTCAAAATGCCAATCACTAATACAACCACAACCCAATCAATTTCACACTTAAATTTAGCGAATCCACTTGCTACCTGTCATGCAGATTGCATGCATTGTATAGTGATGTACAGGAAATGTT
This sequence comes from Ctena decussata, assembly GCA_963989385.1. NCBI lineage: Eukaryota > Metazoa > Mollusca > Bivalvia > Lucinida > Lucinidae > Ctena > Ctena decussata. The sequence goes on along the minus strand of OZ022504.1, from coordinate 36,373,701 downwards.
ACTGTAGATTTCTGATTTGCAGTCAGTCATGAAAAATGCATGCACAAGTTGAAATTAACTCACATGTCAAATTATAAACAGAAATTCAGACTATAAAGAGAAAATTAGTTTCAAGTTTACAGGAATGGCCTCAACAAGAAGTCAGAATTCAATAAATATTATGATCGGCGAGAAAAATAATCAATGATGGGGTTGAGGCCTCGACAAGGAAATCTAAGGCAGGCTCGTTTTCAGATCATTTAAGTATTATGCTCGGCAAGCCTCGCATAAGACTAAATAATCTGAAAACTAGCCTGAGATTTCCTCGTCTGGGCCTCAACCCATCAAGGTTTCAATAAATTCCTTTCTAGAACTGTCTGAGATTTTTCTATCCCGGCCCGCTGTCTCAGACTAGTCTCTGAAAGCTGTCTCAAAATGTAAATCATTTCTTAAATTAGCCCAATCCTGTTAAGTTCAACAACTCCGCATGCCACCTGTCATGTAAGTTGCATGCGAAACATGAGACTGACAGCCAGTGATGTACAGGAAATGTCACTACATTCCTGATAAGCTGTCAGTCATGTAAAATGCATGCACAAGGTGAAATTAACAAGCTAGTACTATAAATAGAAAAATAGTTGGAAGTATATAGTAATGGCTTGAACAAAAGTTTTAGCATTGAATGGTTTAATGCATTAGGTGAGAAAAATAACCAATGATGGAATTGAGGCCCCAACAAGGAAAACCCCGGCTCGTTGTCAGAGTATTTAAGTCTTATGCTCGGCAAACCTCGCATAAGACTAAATAATCTGAAAACGAGCCTTGATTTCCTGGCCTCGGCCACAACCCCGTCATAGATTCTATTAATGGTAGTTCATGCCATAGCTAAGAAGTGTAAATCTCACGGAGGTTGTGGACTTGCTCATTGGAACCAGTCGATATATAAAGACTTGTTGCCAGTTTTTAATTATTATTGAACAGATTAAAGAGCTTAATGCAGAAATTAATCTGGGATACCATTACATTAGAACATCTGTAACTTCTGTTTACCATAATAAATATGAGACACGTGGAATTAAGCTCAAATTTTAAATATTTTGCTGTTAGATCATTTAATGCCAGTTTGTATTGCCTATTTTGGCCTTTTTTTTAAACGTTTGTTGTATGTGCACTGCGGTGAACGTTGATACAACATTGTGTGACTGCAGTAAGTAAATCAAAGTTTTACTAAAGACCAGGATGGGTTGTAGAGACTGGCATTAAATGATCTAATTAGATGAATAAGTTTCATAGAACTAGCATCATCGCCGGATGAACATAGAAAAGCAAAATCTCAATATCTAATTATGAGCTTTTTTCAACCCCAAGAGGATGATATGAATCAACGTCGTTATCTCAACGTTGTATGACCTCGTGAAGACGTATGCCCGCTTTTAGACTTTTTTAAGGCCATGCAGTTTCTGATTAGGTAATTTCCTTTCTTTTCAGGTTACAGCAATAATCTGTTCATGCTTGGTTATGTCAGCCATCAACAAGATTAGACATGCATAATACGTACGTAATGTATTACATATGACTTTAGGATGTATTTAACATTCAAACAAAAACGATAGAGGGCGGTAACAGCCACAATTAAACATTAAGGTGAATGGGTTCACTTTCAGGGTGAGTAACCCTGTTCCTTTCACGTCTTAAAGGAAAAAATGGTCCTTAATGAGAAGATCCCTTCTTTTGATAGTAGACCATTTTTTTTTTTGAAAGGGTTTGTTCATCAGGGAAACAAAGAGGAATTCACGAAAGTTGTTCCCCTTCGTATAATTGACGGAAAATATGAAAGTATACCCATTCACCTTAATTTATTACATGAATAGTCGTAGAGGAGCAGGTCTGATTAAGATCTACACTTGCTGTTATTCAGCCAAAACTTTTACAGTACACCTCCTCATATGGGACAGATGGTGATTTGTGATACAACAAAAACCTGAATCAAACCATGCAAACAAACCATATCTGCCCGAAACTTAGCAGGCTTCTTCCTTTTGTTGTTTTCTACAGTTCCGAATACAAAGCATAACTGACATGTTGATGAGAAAAAGATTTATACAAGTAAATATCAGTGGGTAATTTTCGGCACAAAATTCTAGAAAAATAATACCATCATTATTGAAAATCTACTTTGGTCAGAAAGTTCTTCACCGAAAGCAATGTCCTTTCAATCCTTTTTCCCATTTTTAGCGCGCCTTTTCAAATGCAAAGGAGAGCTTATGCTATATCCACGGCGTCGTAGTCCGAGTATGCGTTAGCTTTAACGCCAGCGTCCTCGTCGGCGTCTGTGATAAGTTAACCAACGTATAATTGCGTTTAACTCGATGTTCAATTCTGTATCTTACAAACTACAGCAGCTATGATCATCATACTTGGTACATATATACATCCATATGGCTGCAGTAGCTGCATCGCAAAATTGTATGTCCTTGACCTATATGTCACGGTTGACTGACTTTGTTGTTTGGCACCTTTTTAAGGCAAAATATTTAGTTACTTAATAGCTTAGAAAAAAAGAAACCTAACGAAAATATCACCCTCGACTCATTGTACCAGTACTTTAAAAATCTTAACTCAACTGATGAAACTGAAGAGCAAGATAATGATATAGATTTTGACATTAATGACGATTATGAAATTTTAAATGATCCAATAACCATAGACGAAATTCGTAAAAGTGCCTTAAACCTTCGAAATAATAAAAGTCCGTCAAATGATTATATTGTAAATGAATATATTAAAAATACAATAGATATTTTTTCACCTATCTACGAATCTTTACGAATCTTTATTCAATCTAATATTTGATACAGGAATTTTACCCGAGTCATGGTTAGAAGGCATCATATTACCGATATTTAAAAACAAAGGAGATAAAGCAAATCCTCAAAACTATAGACCTATCACCCTTCTTAGTTGCTTTGGAAAATTATTTACGTCAGTTTTAAATGCTAGGTTAAACAGATTTATAGAACAAGAACACGTACTCGAAGAAAATCAAGCAGGTTTTAGAAAAGGATATTCGACCACAGACCATGTTTTTGTTTTGCATTCTTTGATCGAAATTATGAAAAATAGTAATAAAAAATTATTTTGTTGTTTTATAGATTTTAGTCAAGCTTTTGATTCGGTTTGGCGCGTTGGATTATGGCAAAACCTTATAAAAAATGATGTCAATGGAAAAATGTTTAGAATTATTTACAGCATGTATCAAAAAATTAAATCATGTGTTTCATTGAATAAAGAACAGTCCTTATTTTTTACTAGTGACATGGGCCTTAGACAAGGGAAAACCTCTCACCTGTTTTATTTTCATTATATTTAAATGACCTTGAAAATTACTTATTGTCCCATGACTGTAAAGGTATTGATATTGAAGCCAATACTGCTGACATATATTTTTACATTCGATTGCTAGTACTTTTGTATGCTGATGACACAGTAATTCTTGCTGAAAATAGTGATGACCTGCAAAATAGTCTCGACCAATTTAGTGAGTATTGCCGTGCTTGGAAGTTAAGAATTAACTATTCTAAAACTAAAACTATTATTTTTGGCGCAAGAAAAACCTCTCATATTACTTTTTTATTAGATGGAAATCAAATCGAAATTGTAGATCATTTTAGGTATTTGGGGGTATATTTCTCGAAGACAAGAACATTTTACAAGGCAAGATATCATGTTGTAGAGCAAGCCCGTAAAGTAATGCACTTGTTATATAAACGTATTAGAAATTTTAACCTACCTATTGATTTACAGCTGCAAATTTTTGACCATACTATATTGCCGATTCTTTTATATGGAAGTGAAGTTTGGGGTTTTGAAAATATACAGATTATTGAAAAGTTGCATTGTGAATTTCTACGCACTATAACCAAATTAAGAAAAAGCACTCCTTTATACACGATATACGCTGAGCTCGGGCGCTTTCCAATTGAAATTAATGTAAAATCTCGCATGCTTAACTTTTGGTTTAACCTTAAAAATACTAACTCATTCAAATTTAGTAACTTAATATATATTTTCATGAAAAATGATAATCGCGAATATAAATGGGTCAACTATATTGAAAAAATACTCCAAGAAGTTGGTAGATGTGATCTATGGACTCGTGAAACAATCGAAAATCCGAATGCAACCAAATGTGCCATAATACGTACATTAAAAGATCAGTATATTCAAAATTGGGTGACACTAATGCAACATTCTTCTAAGGGAAAATTATATAGTGCATTTAAGAACGGTATCACATTAGAAACATATTTATCAACCCTAGCGAAAAGCAAATTCATTCCATTACTTAAATTCCGGACTAGCAATCATAAGTTACCAATAGAAACCGGTAGATGGAATAATGTAGACATCTCTGACCGTAAATGTACTATTTGTAGCCTTAATATGATAGGAGATGAATTCCACTATCTCTTTGAATGCCCTTGTCTAAACACAGAAAGAAAATTATTTTTAAAACGAAGATTCTATATTAGACCTAATATGTATAAATTTTGCCAGTTAATGCAATCCACTAATAAAACTACATTATCAAAACTTAGTAGCTTCGTACAAATAATAATGAATAAGTTTAGTAACTAATACTGGAGTAAACATTTTCTATCCCCCTTTTCGGCTTAGTTATAGAATTGTTATTATGCATAATACTTACAAACGTACAGTTTTTGTTTCCCACAGCATCATCTAGTGCTTTCTGAGTATTTGGAGAAAAAATAAACAAACAAAAACCAGTGTCTGCCGGAGCCCTGCAGCATGATAGGGTGTGGATATACCCTGTCATGCTGCTGTGGTCTGGCTAGCGCTGTTCGGACAAATAATAGGCATAGTGCTTGATGTAAATCACATTTACGAAATTTGTATTTCTATTGCTATATTTTACAGCTGATGTCCTTATAACTCTCAAATATTTATGCTTACAGTACTTACAGTGTCTGCCGTGGTCCTATAGGATGACAGGGTGTGGATATACCCGGTCGTGCTGTAGTGACTCGGCAGGCACTGTTTGTACTGTCTGAAGGTTATGGACTAATAACGGATACGTTCAGTAGTTACGAACTCTGATACAGAATATTTTGTATCCTCCTCCACCGCTCAGTCATATAACTATACTGAAAGGATTTAAAAACTTCCACCCATTAATTTTGAATATCTCTGAAACAAATGCGGCTACGTCCTCCGAAATTTTACAACATATATATTCTCTAATACCTGATTATGTCCATATCTCGAATTTGAAATCGTTCAACCGAATCGGTCAGGAATAAGCACGTGCTCCTTGTGTTCTTAGTGCAGTTTACATATAGATGGATAACTTCATGTATACAGTTTTCTGATGACATATTGCTCTCACAATATCAAATTAAATTTTAAAAGTTCGAACTCGGTCTGTGGCTTCATTTGGCCTACCGCACCTAAATATCGCTAACAGGTGCAGAGTTTTGGGCCTGCTAAATGATGAAATTTTAAAACCTGACGTTGCGGGTTAATTTTATGCGCTAATTACGGCAACTTGCAATTTCAGATGACGTGCACGGTTTACAGGAAGCTCAAAAGACCGTCAGAAAAACAGCTACCCAAAATTAACAACCAGAGGTCATGACGTTAACTTACGTCGACGCCGTCCCCGTAACAGGTTTTGCGTGACAGCATCAACTGCAATAATAATTTCAAATTAACGTATTAAATCATCAAAAAGAGTGTTGCATAAGCTAACGCTGTCTTTGCCTTATGCGTTTCAAAGACGTAACGCGCTTTTACTGACGTCACTTAAGTAGAGGATACGAATAAACTGCGTAATCTTTAAATTTGAGAAGTTCCAAGCATTTTGTCATAAAATATTTAATACTGTCACAAGTGAAAGAATCAGGAGCCAGCAATAAAAAGTGGAAGTTTTTAAATCCTTTCAGTATATTTGTATATACATAGTATATTCCCACCGTATTGATTTTCTATTTCACTGTTTAGATCTACTTGCCACCTGAAAAATATAAGCGGTATTCGCCGAGATCCTATAACATGGGAGGGTGTAAAGATATATCCTGTCATGTTGTAGGATTTGGCCAGTACTGCTTAAATTCTTTAGTGAAACGATGTATGACGTCACGCATTACATGTATGAAATTCTTCTACTCTCCCCTTATGCCACCTGCGTGTGGACTGGGGACTTATATTGAAATAAAGAATATTGTATTGTATTGTATTGTATTTAGCTTTGAATATACTTTTGAGACAAGAGAGTTGATACTTAGTTAATAACATATCCCTATAACGGCAGCAGCTGTCAAGCATCCATGATGACTCCTGTGCCTTTGACCTTTACTCATGGCCCAGTGATTTTGCCTTATATTTCCACTAACTGCGCCCCTGTACTTGCAAACTTGTTTCTTTATGGGTATGAGGCGGAATTTATATGAGGGCTCTTAAAAGAGGGTAATAAACACCTTGCACAGAAATTCAACTTCACCTACAGGTATATAGGTGATGTTCTGTCTCTGAATAATTCAAAGATTTTGGAGTTTATTGACCTCATCTATCCATGTCAACTTGAAATTAAAGACACCACGGAGTCCAGTTCGTCTGCCTCATACTTATATCGTTATCTCTATACTGACAATGGAAAGCTTCTTATTAGGCTTTATGACAAGAGGGACGACTTCAGTTTTCCGTTAGTTAACTTAAATTTTTGAGTAGCAATATCCCTTCGGCACCTGCATACGGAGTTTATGTTTCTCAGCTAGTCCGGTGCGCTAGAGCCTGTTTCAAATATCAAGACTTTGTTGAAAGAGGGAAGCTGCTCACCCGTAAACTGTTGACACATGGTTATCAGAAAGTAAAGCTTGTGTCGACAGTTAAAAAGTTTTATGGAAGACACCATGACCTCGTTGATCCCTACAATGTGGCTGTTTCTAAACTAATTTCCGATTTGATGGCCTCAGCCGAAGCTTATAGTTAAGTTTTCAGATACCGGACTCACTTTTCCTACTGATACATAGATATGGCGGATGTATTATAATTGGCAGGTGATGCTTACTACTCGCGAGCACCTGATCACACCTCTATTTGGGGTCCATATCTGTGTATTTAAATTATTCCGGAATTGCCAATGTTAAAGGACTTACGAGTTCGGACTTATGGTTTGGGTACTTTGACCACTTTCATTCCAACACTGTTTGATGGACTAACATGATACCTGGCATAATGTATCAGTCGGACATTGCAAATGACCTCATACTATTTATAGCTCACTGTGACCTGCATTTCATGGTTCAGTGATTGTGAGAGTCAGGCACCCATGAGGCGCGCTTTGGTGTTGGTGACAACTCTTGTTTTCACAAATTATCAGGTTGAACAGGTTGAACAGATGAAAAATGTAGCTTGTTCTGATATTTTCGACCATAGATATCGTCCATGTACAGTTTTGATAAATGGTTGCATTAATTAAGAATATGGTATGTAGATATACTTGTGTGGCACATGCAATATAAAACCTGCACTACGGTTACCATAGAGGTGCTTAATAATTCAACCAGGAAAAAAGTAGACTCCCTTGTGTTATCTACATAAAAGAGACGAAAATTTAGGCACAGGCTATTTCTTTTTTATCTGTTCAACCTGATAATGTGTGAAAGAGATGGTAAAATTTGATAGGACACTGTTCTCAATGCAATTAAGTACCTTTCGACCTAAACACATTTTCAACAATGGTGGTAATGTTTTTTTTATTATTTTTGTGCCGCAAATTACCCGTTGATCTTTTCTTATATGAACCCTTTTAAAGATAAAAAAAGAACGCATTCCTGAATTATAAATCGTGGAAAACCCCTAATGGCCTTTCAACAAATTCAAATATGGTATTCCTCGATTTTCTTTCGTTGACTGGGCGGTGCTGTTAGAGGCTTGCCATTCAATGTCAAAATCGAGCAGTCCACATGAAAATTCGTTAAAGTAGCATGCTCATGAGTTGTTACGCATAATTGGCAGATTAAAAATGTCCGGTAAACGCTATAGGTCAACGCAAATGATAAATAGTTTCCATACATGCACACTACGTCGAAACGACGTCGGAGGAACGTCGATGCAACGTTATGACGCTTTATTGACGTGTACTATATACAAAGTTGTTCCGATGCCATAACGTTGCATCGATGTCGTCACAACGTTGTTTAGACGCTGTCTGTATGCTGGGTTGAAAGAAAGAAAAAAAGAATATTGTTGTGCGATCTCCGATCATTCCCTGCCTTTTGTAAAGGTGAGCTTTGTTGTGCGCGAGTAAGCATAAAAATCATTACCGCATTATACCTTTCAAGAAAATATACTCGTCGAAGGTATGCAGAATAATAAATTAAATAAATTCTGCCCATTTTGATAATTTTAGATACTTCCCAGCGGACAAGCGGCTATAAAACAATTGTGTATTAGTGTTTATTCAACCCCTTGGTGTGTATCAGCGTTGTGTCAAACCTGCATATTTGCTGGTAATACTATACATCATCTGTTTCTGTTTCACCTGATTTTGTGTGTGTGTGTGTGTGTGTGTGTGTGTGTGTGTAATATCTACGGCATGACTTTCATTTTTTCTTCTATTTTCAGGTCAGTTGTTAGACAGTCTTTGGAATGTATTAGGAGACAAACATTAAGAACAAAACCATGCTTTATGTGATCGGAATTCCACACTATAGTGACACTAAATGCTAGGCAGGACATGTCTGAACAAACATTGTAGAACAGATCTCCGAAGTCTGATCTCCGAAGTCTGCTCTGTTTGCCACTTTAGGAGCAATTTCTGGACACAGCGTTTTTTTTTAATCTGGATAGTTAAGGTTAAGTTGTCACCAGGCATATGTTTGCTTATGACCAGCTAATAAATACTTTGTATATGAGCCGCGACACGAGAAAACCAACAATGTGGTTGTGCGCCCAGCGCAGACTCAGATCAGCCTGGGCATCCGCCCAGTTTGACCAGACTCTTCGTAGAGTGTTCAAAGGGAAGCTAAGGGTCTAAGCTACCTTCATGCGGACAGCGAAGATTCGGATCAGACTGGGCGGATGCCCAGGCTAATCTGAGTCTACGCTGGGCGCACAACCACATTGTTGGTTTTGTCGTGTCGCGGCTCATATTTAAACAGGCGAAAAACATTATAAATATACATTATGTTAACACTTCCGGTTTCACTGTTTACTGTAAATAAAAGACAACAAAACATCTGTGATTATACGACAAACAGTCATTCTCAAAAATAGATTTTACGAGGGAAGTCACTCAGTTCAAAGTTTGCAAGGAACTTACTAAAAATACTTCTTCACTTTGTTACCAAAATGTTTATGTTAATTGTATGCGCTTTTGCCTTCATGAGAAAGGTTGTTTCATGTATACATTTATAGTATTTTCTCCTTTTTTCAATGAAAACAATTAGCAAACAAGAAGTTTGCATAGTATAAAGCAGATGGCTTGTGTTATGGACTGACTCCGCGGCAGGAGATGCAGCCATGGATTCGTTCCGCTGAGCCTAATGGAGGCCATCATTACAAGAATTGAAACAACATCAACAAGCAAATTCGGTGAATTTATACCCCCCACCGAAGTGGCCCTGATTCATTTATGGTTTCTTTTAAGTTGCATAAAATTTTGGTCACTGGTTACTTAGTCACGGCTGAACTTGCGGTTTGTAAATAAAATCAAGGACAATAACTATGGGATAAGTAAGCTGTTCTTCTTAAACACTTGCCCCAGCATCACTGCATTGTGATGATACATTTTTAATTCAGTTACAAGACATTTTGTTCACCGGTAGCTTAGTTATGGCTAATTTGTGGATTTTAAATCAATGCAACGGCACTAAATCATGCACTACTGGAGCGATTATGCTGTGTCATTGCAGTACATAATTAATTTAAGTTTCATGAAATTCCATCCATTGGGTACTTAGTTATGACTCAATTTGTTGATTTTTAATCAATCTAAGGGCAATAACTCATTGCTTGCTGAAGCAATTCCGACAAAACGTAAGATGCATTAATATGTTATGGCGATACATATCTACTATAATGAAAATCTTAAAAAGTTCCTTCAAGAGCAGAGAATACATACAGAAGTAGGAACATGGGCCAGACTACGTAGTTTCGGCTAATAAAGCCTCGTCAGTGACCCTGACAATATCTGGTGACGAAACCAGATAAAAGCATACTGTAATTTCTTAATTTTAATTGGGCAGTCGATTCAAAGACTGATTAAAAATAATATAAACGACGATAATCTAGAATAATAGTTTAAATCGATCTCAAATTTTAGATTTCTCAGAATCTATCCTCTGATCTCGAAGGATGTAGATAAAATATAATCTGCACTATGGATGATGTACGGGGAGACGTTTTACGGCCGCCACACGGCCCAACACCAGCTGCAGTGAGGTAAAATTAAAATCTTAAAAAGTTTCTTCAAGAGCAGAGAATACATACAGAGGTAGGAACATGGGCTAGACTACGTAGTTTCGGCTAATAAAGCCTCGTCAGTGACCCTGACAATATCTGACGAAACCAGATAAAAGCATACTGTAATTTCTTAATTTTAATTGGGCAGTCGATTCAAAGACTGATTAATTTAAAAAGGATCCAAATAATATAAAAGACGATAATCTAGAATAATAGTCTAAATCGATCTCAAATTTTAGATTTCTCAGAATCTATCCTCTGATCTCAAAGAATGTAAATAAAATATAATCTGCACTATGGATGATGCACGGGGAGACGTTTTACGGCCGTCACACGGCCCAACATCAGCTGCATTGAGGTAAAATTAAAATCTTATAAAAGTTCCTTCAAGAGCAGAGAATACATACAGAGGTAGGAACATGGGCCAGACTACGTAGATTCGGCTATACCTTGATTCAAAAGAAATGTCAGGGCGGTAACAAATATACGCTGGCAATCACTGTCAAATTCGATCAGTCCACTAGAAGATTCGGTAGAATAAATTTTGCACCCTTGTTCAAGTTCACTAAGCAGAACGCATTGTTATTTTGTACCTATTGTTACCACATTTACTGTCGTGTATGAAAGATGTATCTATGTTGATACGAAAAAGTAAGAAGGAAGGTGCATTTTATTAAGATGATAATGATATTCTGCGCGCAAGGAAGCGCCGTTTACGGTGTGACAAATTCCGCTGCCGCGAGATTCGAACTAGGTAAGCCAGGTCTTAGCAGACTGCGCTTCCGACGTTTATATACTTGTAACATCATCCCTGTATGCAAAACCTTAAAATAAGAGTCAGCATTGTGCCTAATTCGAGCCACACCCTACATATAAATACTCGCGACAATTTATTTACGCTTATATTCGCGAATATCTCTTGGCTCGCAAAATGAAGCATTTCACGAATATTGTAACGCTTAAATTTTAGGGTGTAAACTGTCAAGTGCTATGTTAAAAAACGTCGTATCAACGGTGATGCACTCTAAATCTAAAAGCAACATCGTGTCAACATACGTTCTTTCAGCGGGTTTGTGCCCATTGGATGTTATGCCGCAACTGCAATACTTGAGACATGCCAAAATAATGCTATTTATACAATGTGCAGATTATCGGTGAAAGCAAAGCATCAGATCAGCCTGTGCATCCTCCCTGTATAATAATCAGCTTCTTTCCTATTTTGTACGTGATGGATTCAGACTTGACACATTGTTACTTGAAAAGGAATATACAAAGTGAATTTGGTCAAACAGGCTGTAAACTTCGCAAGCAAAGGCTGCTAAGTCCATTTGCTTCTTATTTTGTTTATTACGTAAGGAAAGAAGTGGACTTAGTACACTTGGCTTGCGAAGATGACAGGCCGTATGATCATACATGAAGATCAGGAGTTGGGCTGTAGATGTACTAAGATAGCATGTGCGAATAGCGAAGACTCAGATAAGCCTGTGCATTCATTTCATCCCTGTCTATGTTTATGGCAAACCACAACGCTATGTTCATTATTTCGTTACTGAAAAAGCAAAACTTATTGAAAGTAAGATCAAACATGACTCAGGTCAGTCTGTGCATCCTCGCAGTTGCTCTGGTAAATTTAAATAGTAAATGATTGGCGTTGCCTGAAAAGATATCTGATCAGTCGTGGGTGAAGCGCCGGCTTGCTGATCTAGCGGCCCAGAGCTCGATTCTCGGAGGCGTTCTCAATCGTAAACCGGGTTCCATTGCACAAAGCCTTTCATTATTACCCGCCCATTGTCCTGATATAATTAAAAAAAAAACTGCTGAAATGGACGTAAAATCGCAAGTCTTTTTGATCGACATTGTACAAGGACAGGTAATACGGTAGGCTCGTTGTTCGTCTATTGTTGTCCAGTTGTTGCATAACTTTACACTGTATTTGCAAGTTTTGTTACAGCTAAATAATTTTTGTTACCGATGAGTGAGCAGCGTGTTTGTCCTGTGCCCCTTTTTGTACAATAGAAAAGTCTAGGGGAAGGTACAAAGATAACTCCGCCCTGACATTTCTTTTGGATCAGGGTATAATAAAGCCTCGTCAGTGACCCTGACAATATCTGGTGACCTAACCAGATAAAAGCATACTGTAATTTCTTAATTTTAATTGGGCAGTCGATTCAAAGACTGATTAAAGGATGTAAATAAAATATAATCTGCACTATGAATAATGTACGGGGAGACATTTTACGGCCGCCACGTATAAGTTTCATAGAATTCTATTCATTGATAACTTAGTTATGGCTGAATTTGGCAATCTGAAATTGATTCAAGAGCAATAACTCATGCACTACTGATGCCATTCTAATGAAACTTTATGTGCATATCCGCGTTATGGTAATACATATTGAGATTAAGTTTCATCAAGTTTTGGTCATTAGTTACTTAGTTATGGCTCATTTTATTGATTTTAAATCAATTAAAGGGCGATTACTCATGCACTTCTAAAGCCAGTCTGACGAAACTCCACGTGCATTAGCGCGTTATAGTAATATATATCTATTTTAAGTTCAATGAAATTCCGTCCAGTGGTAACATAGTTATGGCTCTGGACGGACGGACGGAAGGACGGACAGATGGACGGACGGACAGATGACGAAAACTATATCCCTGAACCTTCGGCGGGGGATAATAATGAAAAGTAATGGCTTGTGATGATATCCAGCTGGTGTATATGTCCATACCGTCAAACGACCTCAAAAGTAAACAAACGTCTTGATTGGTCCACGTAACGTTCGACTGACGCCACGTTATGGCGACGGCTGTTTAACATAATGGCCGATACATCGTAACTATCTTTTCTTCGACGCATATTTTGCATAAAAGGTAAAGGTAAAGGTTTCCCATAGCCTAATAGCCGTAGGGGCAGTGGGGGTTAGAGACCCACTGTTTCTTGGGCACAGCTGATGAAAGGCGGAGCCCATCCGTCTCCTTTCGCTGCCTTATCCTTCCCTGATTCGAAAAAGGTACCCATTTACTGCTGGGTTGACAGAGAGAGTTTTCCAGTCATCGTATGGCGACAGTGAGCCGCGAACTCACGACCGTACGGTGACTTTCTGCACAATAGCCAAGCCACTCTAACCACTCGACTACGGCATATTCTACATTAAATTACCACGGAAACAGCACAGGAAGGGTCTAAAAATAAGGTGTAAATATAAGAATAAATATTTGATACTTCAGCGTTCATCGTGTGAAGAAGTCAGTGGTCGTCGCTAAAATTCTACAAGAAGCGCTTCACGCTTCATGGAATTTTAGCTGCGCCCTCTGGCTTCATCACTCGATGAACGCTGAAATATCAAATTGCAATTCTTAATTGAAATAATGTTCGGTTTGAAGGCGTTAAAATCCCATTTTAAAGGGACATATGATAAACAGAATTTTACAATCGTGGTCATATCATATGAAATTTATGAAACTCGCCGAAGGCTCGTTTCATAAATTTCATATGAAATGACCACTCGTGTAAGATACTCTATTTTTATCATTGTTTCGAGATATATTGCTACAGTATTATTTAAAAAAATTGCCTCCGTTTTCGAAAGAAGCAGAAAGTATACATGTACATGTATGTCTGAATCTCTTCCAACAAGCAAATGTAACGAATTTATGTCCCCCGCCTTGGAAACTAGCACTCCACTGTATATACACTTAGTGTTTGAGCTGGAAAAGCGGCTTAAGTTAAAAATGTGAAAAAAGTAATGAAAATAAGAATGTGAGGATTATATCCAAACCACATGCATATCTTCAGACCATGATCAAAACATCTGTGAAGTTTCAAAGGAATCGGCATAAAAATGTAGGAGGAGTTGCACACACAAGGTACCCACTATCTAGTCACTATGCTGGTAAAAACCCCTAAAAAATGACTAGGTTCAACTTGTGGAAAGAGTAACAAAAAATAATGTGAGGATTATATCCAAACCACATGCATATCTTCAGACCATGACCAAAACACGCGCTCGGTTGGTATTTTATACCACGGTTGTGGAGACTGGGTCAGGGGCGTGATGATTAGACATTGGTCTGCCACATGCTCCCTGTACCCAGTTCTCCAGCTACAACTGTATTCATTTTTTGTGTGCGTTTATCCGAAGTTTTAATTGAATATTGTGTTTTATATTACTGTATATACATGTGTTTTATGTATCAATAGTCTCTCATAGCCCTACGAGGGCGGCTTGCATATAAATCTCTGTATATATGAACTTTGCCTTTTATGTATATCTGAGGTGAGACTTTAATAAAATTATCTTATCTTATCCTGTGAAGTTTCAAAGGCATCGGCGTAAAACTGTTAGAGGAGTTGCGCACACAAGGTACCCACTATCTAGTCACTTTGATAGTAAAACCCCCCTAAAAATGACTAAGTTCAACTTGTGGAAAAAGTGACAAAAAATAATCTCAGGATTATATCCAAACCACATGCGTATTTTCAGACCATGACAAAAACACCTGTAAAGTTTCGAAAGAATCGGCATAAAACTGTAGGAGGAGTTGCGCACACAAGGTACCTACTACTTTAGGGGGACGGAAAGACGGCGAGACGGAAGGACGGAAAGCCGAAAACTATGTCCCTCCGGTTTACTTTGAAAAGACGGGGGACAATAAACGATTACTCTTATAGTGACCCCTTTGAGAGCAAAGAGGCATGTGAGTATCCTCAGTGGGCACATGACGCTGAGGTGACATCGCATGTCGGCTGGAATGAAAAGGAAGATGAGAAGGGAGACAAATACTTTCGGTCTAGAGTATGACCTGGACGGTCACGACGGTGAATCAACGTAGGTAAAGTGTTGTAACAAAGTGTTATATCTGAATTATTGTTGTCTCCAGCTTAGTTTGTCTGCTGGGTAATGATCTTGGATCAAACAGTATCAACTTACCGTGAGAATCCCAAACCTTCGGCTGTCTGAACCTTTTTAAGCGCGACCATGTCAACCCGATGGTAATCGACCGGTCTTTGGCATTCCAGGGGCCGTATTCATAAAACGACTTGAGTCGTTGCTATGTTGTTGCTAAGGCTAAATTTCTTTGAAGGGGAATCTCCTTTATAGATATTTAGCCTTAGCAACGGCATAGCAACGACTTAAGTCGTTTTATGAATACGGCCCCTGACGTCGCTGCTGAGTTAGCTGATCTCCATGATAAATATGTTGTAGTTCCAGTGGACAAAGCATCTAACAATATCGTGTTTGTTTGCAAGACACACTACATCAACTGCTTGGGAGAGGAGCTTAGTGTGAACACTTCGGAAGAAAACCCTACATATACTTTCGTACATGCACTTTTATGTCTACGGTGGAAATTCTGAAAAACCACAAGACGGTTCTACTTTCCTTTTGAATTTCCACAACATAGGAAGATCCAAAACTGTATTCTATCCCTAAGTTACATAAAGATCCATATAAGGAACGAGATATTGCGGGTTCGGCTAAATGCTCAACCAAGTCTCTCTCTCAGTTTCTTGCAAGTATCTTTACGGCAGTTAAAGATGGTCTTCAGAAATATTGTGATTTATCTTACGCGAAAAGTGGCGTAAATCAGATGTGTATCCTAAAACTTCTAAAAAACTTTTGGAAAGTTTAAAAGCGCAAGCACTGTTTGAAGTAGATAGCATCAAACCTTTTGATTGCTCTACTGTTTATACCGCAAAACGATATGACAGGATAAATTAAAATCTAAATTAAAAGAATTATCAACAATTGTTTCTTTCACATTAAACGGAAATCTTCGATATGAATTCGTTGTTCTTGGCTATCTGGACACACACTTCGTTAAGAACCACTCTGATGTCCATACAAAATATTCCGAAGCTGATGTCATTAAAATGCTGGAATTTCTTATCGACAGTATTTACGTGGAGTTTAGCAGACAGGTTTTTCAACAAGCGGTTGGCATTCCAGTGGTCCCCTTACTTGCCGACTTCTTTCTTTACGTGTATGAGGCGGATTTCTAGACAAGGACTATTAAAAGCGGATAAAAACACCTTGCACAGAAATCAACTTCGCCCTTTGAGACCAGAGGATATATTCTGAGAAATCTAAATTTAGACTATTTTTCTAGATCATCGTCTTTTATATTATTTGGATCCTGTTTTATACTAATCAGTCTTTGAATCGACTGCCCAATTAAAATTAAGAAATTACAGTATGCTTTCTCTGGTTTCGTCACCAGATATTGTCAGGGTCACTGACGAGGCTTTATTAGCCAAAATTACGTAGTCTGGCCCATGTTCCTACTTCTGAATGTATTCTCTGCTCTTGAAGGAACTACTTCAGATTTTCATTTCGCCTACAGGTACACGGACACAGGTTCTATCTCTGAATAATTCAAAGATTTCGAAGTTTATTGATCTCGTCTATCCATGTAAACTTGAAATTAAAGATACCACAGACTCCAGTTTATCTGCCTCGTATTTAGATTGTTTTCTCTATATTGACAATAGAAACCTTGTTACTAGGCTTTATGAAAAGAACGACGTCTTCAATTTTTCCATAGTCAACTTTCCATTCTGAGTAGCAATATTCCCTCGGCATCTGCATACGGAGTTTATGTCTTTCTGTTAGTCCGCTGTGCTGGAACTTGTTTCAAATAGCAAGAGTTAGATGATAGAGGGAAGCTTCTCACCAGTAAATTGTTGTCACTGGGTTATCGCAGAGCAAAGCTTGTGTCAACATTAAAAAAGTTCTATGACGGACACCATGACCACGTCGATCCCTACAAGGTGGCCGTTTCTAAACTTGAACAAGATGCATTGATGACATATAGCGGGAGTTTCTTTGTTCAGTGAGTCACTGCAAACCAGCTTTTAAGACAATCGTGTAGAAGAAAACTTTACACCGGTAGAACATATATGCCGGTAGAGCATATATATGTATGTTGTAGTTTCAATGCTCGTAATGATGGTTTCCGAGAATGAAACAATAAAATATATGCTCTATCGGTATATATGATCTACCGGTCGTCGGCTGAATTTGTTTAACTATACCCTCTGTTTCGATAACGTCGTTGCTTACAAGGTTCCTGAGAAGGTTTTCTGACAAATTTTAGTTTTTAGTAACGCGCTTATCATCTGTTCAAAAAAAAAAAAAATAAATGCATGTAAAACGAAAAAACAATATTAGTATCTTATTTCATCTTCCTTCAAAAGCAGTTCTCAGTCGGAAATTATAAGCACATGCATAATACACCTAGCGTGCGTAACGCAGATACAGGTTAAAAGAACGGTTTAAACAGTGAGTGAACTGGGTAAATTCGGTTTTTATGTCCCACCAACACAAATGCCATACGGACACGGAACCTTGGTCTAATTTTAATCCGAAAGACCGGATAAGCGGGGTATCGAACCTGCGAATCCTGGAATCCCAAACCTGGCAGAAATACAGACCGTGAAAGACATTTGATCGAGAAAAAATCTGACATTTTTCGCTGATTTTAAGCCGGAGGCACCAAAATTGTGACGTCATTGCAATTTAACAAACACAGTTTTGGAAAAATCGTATAACAGAAAGAACCAAAATCATCCTGTACTTGATAACCGATCAATTAACTTTAGCATAATACCTGAAATAACGGAATAAAATGTCAAACCTCCCAAAAATCAATTATTTTAACCCCTGCTTCAGCTTTAATTCATGCCAGATTTTAATACGTCTTCATTAAGAATCATTATATGTGTGTTTCTAAAGCCAAAACCTAACTTAAACGGAAGGTGTTCCAAAATTTTCAATTTGTCTTTACATGTCGCACAAAATAAGCATAATACAAGCACCTTCTTACCAAAATGACGTCGAAAAAATTCACACGCGGTACCTAGCATGAACGTGACTTCATATGTTGCTATGGTAACACGTTAAAAGTTCAATTTCAAACATGAAATTGAAAGCTCAAAAGACACTCTTTAGTGATACATGAAGGATACTTATTTCTGTATATTACTAACTAATCTACAAAGGTGTTTCCATTATTTAATGATCACCCCACGTACAACAAATCATTGTTGTGTGGCGAATGGGGATAATTTGGACGTCGCTGACAAACTTTATGATGCAGATTACATTTTCTTGTCGCTTGACGGCGCTGCATCTATTTTTCGGAAGAAATGTACGGAAGAGAAATTAACAGACGCGTGGTAAATCAACATTGATGGCTGGACTATTCACGCGCCAGAAGTATGGCTGGGAGGATTTGAAGAACATTTTAGAATAAAAATAGTTCGGCTGAAACAGTGATTTGTTTGTCAGTTGTAAGAAATATCACCCGCTCGCGTTTCGCGGCCGTGATATTATCTACTTTACAACTGATATAGCGCTCAACAAAACCTGACCTCTTTTTTTAAAACTGGGGTATTGAAAGGAAGCAGTTTTAGGTGGATTTCCATTTTACACAGAATAAGGCTACAATACGATAAAGTATGATAGACAAGATAACATCGAAATGAAAAAAAAAGATAATCGGACAAAATGAAACTGAGAAAAAGATCTAAAGCTAATTTAAGGCAGAGAGAGGATGATCAGACAAATATAAGATCAATGTTAGGTGCTAAGAAAAGAAACATTTGAAGATTTGATGACAAATAAACTGAGACAGAGATAAGTCGACAAAATAAAAGAAAACTAAAAACAGAGAATAAGACAAAATAAATTAGAAATAAGAGAAAATATTGGAGGATAAAATAAGACGGGATTGGTGAGAAAGAAGAAAGGCTAAGACAATATTGGGCAGAAATAAGATGAAAAGACAAAATAACACAGGGATGAGACTAATAGCGCAGAGATAATATTAGATATTAGAGATGTAAGAAGACGGATCATCAGACAAAATAAAACAATATGATCTAATGAAAGACAAATAATACAGAGTAAGGTTCGACAGAATAAGCTACTGGAAATAAGATGACAAAAATATAAGACAGAATTAACATATTAAGTTGAAAGGACAAACTAATACAATGATAAGATCTGGTGATGATACAAAATAAGTAGAAATGCGGTCGTACGAAAGACAAACTAAGGCAGAGATAGGATATGATACGATAAGCCAGGTCAGTGCGGAATCAGGTATGGTAAATAGATAAAATTATACAGACGCTAGAGGTAGCAGATATATAATGAAACCTCGACGCTGGCATATAAACACACTTCTGAAAAAAATATGTGCAGGTGAATGACAAATCAGACAAAGTGCATGGGCAGATTGCCCCAGCGAATTTGAAGTTTGCTTTTCAAGGTAAGCAAGACACACTACTGATCAAGACAAACTGCATGTGAAGACAAGACCTACGAAGACTCTCGACGTGTGGATTAAAGTTTCAAGAGCGTAGCCGCAAATACATAAATATACTGATACTCATTGAAATTTTGTGAACGATGCAATATTTCAGTACCAATTACATTCGGTCAAGACAAATTGAAATGTCTTAGCTGGTAATTCCCCTAGACTTCCACCCAAGGGTACAAAACCATGAGTATATGAGTTTTATTGCTATGCGGTTTATGACAGAATGCAAAATTTGATATAATCAGAAATTCTATAAGAATCCAGAGTGTACATGTACCTGCCTATATTTGCATCTGGATTTCCACATTCCACATGGACCTGAGTGTTTGCACTTTTGACCATTTCGTAAATCAGACGATCTTTAATACCGACTGCAAATATGCATAATAATGTGAAGTATATCAGGGCAAAACCCTATACTTCACTCCCAAACTTATTAAAAATAATGATTCTGCGTATCCTATTAAATGTTTAGTATAATAAGTTTCTCAGATTTCGGCAAATTTTACACTTTTAGCGGTTGAGCGTCTCGTCTGCACAACATCTTTGAGTTTAACAGTCGACTGTTTTGTCACTGTCTCTTTCTTCCTGGTGGGAAAGGAGTGAGGTCGGCTTTTGGCAGCGCTGTGAAAGATGCCTCCTTTCAAAATATTTATGTTAGATAAATCAACTTTTGTGTCACGCGATTTCTGCTCGATATGTATTTTTGCCTCTGCCACTGTTGCAGATTCATCTCTTTGGCTCTCCTCATGCACATTTGCGTCTTTCACTGACTTTAGTTCTGAGGTAGTATTTTGTGCTTGCTGTATTTCGATGTTTACTGAAGGCAACTCAAAAGAATTTTGTCTTGTATCTGCTTTTGACATTTCACTTTTAGCGCTGATTTCTAATTCGCGTTCATATTCCGCTCTGATAACGGAAGGACGCCTGTCACTTTTCGGAGAACCGTAATTAATTCTTTCGGGATCTCCACAGTCGTCACTAATGATATTGATACTGTTGTCAACTTTAGTTACAAGTTTTTCTTCTGCTTGCGTTTCTGTGATAAAGGACGAACTTTTCAGCCACTCTGAAGAGATATTATCAGTATTTGAATCTTTCAGCGTTTCGACCTCACTACCAGTTATGATGGCTTCTCCAACAGCGTCTGATGAAACAGAGCTAGAAGTATTGGGACGTTCATCAGTTTCAGAGTCACTTAAACTTTCACTTTGCGTTTGCTTCGTAGATAAGTTTGACACAACTGTCCATTTTCCATCTATACTCGAGTCAAAAGATATCGACGGTTTGGTCGCTGTATATCCATTCTTCAGGTTTATCAATTCTGTCTCCGATAGTTTTGCACAAGGCCTTACTGTACTCGTAAACCGCAGTTTTGTTTCTTCACCAGCGTTTTCCCAAAGATTTTTCTTCTTAACAGGCGTCACTGTAAAAACGTCGATAGTTTTATGACTGGATGGTCTAATAGTCTTGGACTTTAAAGGCTTCATGAATCCGGGTAAAGCATTATTTTTCTTGAAATTCGAGTCATTAACAGGGTCGGACTTTGGCCGGCGCATGAGCAGTAGAGGTTCGTGATTTAAAAGTCCACAAGTGCTTACAAAATGCTTCTTATTTCGCGTAGCTTGCATCTGCATTCTCTTGATTTCTGCGTTAAGGTTCTGTAGATGTCCTTTTAAAACACTGTTCAGCCTTGTGTTTACACTTACGAGACAGTGTCCGTACTTGCTCAAACCAGGATTGCGGGCATGTGTGAGGGCCTTGTTTCGCTCCAGAATTAGTTTTCTTGAAGGGAACAGCCCGAGTCTCAGGTCTGTTTCGAATGCTCTAAACACAGAAAAAAGATTTAAAATATAAAACTGAACCTTGCATACAAACACTACAGAGTAGGTTATGTGTACTCTTTTCATAATAATTTTACAAGTATACAATTTAGTTTAGTTTCAAAAGTACGATTAGAGTTACAGCGGTATATAAATTTTAGGTGCATTTTAATTCATATTATTTACAATGAGTTAGATGCTGGCCTTCAAATTTTGATGCAGTAAAAAGAAACACAATATTACGTATACCCATAACTTTTCAATAAAGAGCAGTGTCCATAATTGCTCGAACCGGAATTACGATTCTGGTTTAAGCAATTATGGACGCTGTATGGATTTATAATGATGATATCATACAGTTCCATTCCTGTTGTTTAAAAAGAAGAGTTCAACACATATGTTGACATTACGGTGTCTTACTTGCAGTGACCAAGAGGTTAATAAGTGATGGTTCGAGCAAGTATAAAGTTTTGAAAACAAGTAGTTTACTTGTATCCATTCGTATTTTTCATAGCAAACCTTGAAAACATCCATTTTACTGCAAAAGAAAAGAAGTGCTATCAGTCGGTTTATTTCAGGATTGCACTCATACAGTCCTAACCCCAAGGTTATAAAACTTTTCCAATGCTCAACTAAGCTGGGCATGAAATTTTACCTGCTATTAAACAGCAAATTTCTGATAAGTACAGTTGTTTTCTTGCTCAATTTATCTGAGTATGAACTTGTCTCTGCTTATGAAAATGAAAATGCCAACTTTTTTTGGTATTTTCATATTAATCAGCAGAGAAAGTATGAAATTTTCTCTGCCTATGAATGTGAAAATGCCGACATTAGTTGGCATTTTCATATTAATCAGCAGAGAGAATATCATGCTCAGTTGAGCTGAACACGAAAAAAGTTTCATAACCTCTGGGCCTGGTCAGAGCAAGCATGAAAGAACTTACTTGTACTCCGTTTCCATCTCCATTTTGCTGTAGTTTTTATTCTGGGGCTTCTTACAGGCGCTCTGTTATAGGTTCAAGGTGACTGTCACCTTTTTGTTTCACTTTCATAGTTCATTAAAGAGATTGACAAGCAGAAAACAATCTTTTCATGAATACAAAAAATATGATATCTATAACGTATTGGATGATTGACTAGCTATTGTTTTGCTAAATAGGCGAAAGCTGATATTGTTAAAGGCCCAATATAGGGTGAAGGACATTTTTAGCCTTGTTTTGATAAAATTGAGCTATTTAGCACTTTAAAACAAGAAAGATTCAAAGGGTATGCATATGCCCAGTCTGATCAGAGTTTCTGTTGCTTTTGATATGTAGTGACAATCAGTCAACTCGACAACTACTTTCGGCAACAATTGATACTACATGAAAAAAGTTCTATCTAAATTTATTTGAAGAACGAGAAGCCAAATTAAAGCAATAAGCAATATGAGCCGCGACACGAGAAAACCAACAAAGTGGTTGTGCCCCCAGCGCATACTCAGATCAGCCTGGGCATCCGCCCAGTCTGATCAGAGTCTTCGCTGTCCGCATGGAGATACCTTAGACTCTTAGCTACCCTTTGAGCACTTAACAAAGGGTCTGATCACACTGGGCGGATGCCCAGGCTGATCTGAGTCTGCGCAGGACGCACAACCACAGTGTTGGTTTTCTCGCGTCGCGGCTCATATATGTTCGGTTGCGACATCGATGTGGACCTGTATACGAACGTACCATGCCTACAGATACATAGCCCTCTAGCTGCCACTCAAAACACTGGAGCAGAAATAATCCAAACAATATGGCGCTTGTCAGAGAGTAGCTTTTCCCCCCTAGTAGTTTTTCCCCCCGGAAAAATGACTATGATTTTTCCATAGTAGTATTTCCCACCGGAAAAATGGCTATATAGTAGAATTTCTCCCCGGAAATATGACTATATAGCCATTTTTCCCCGGGGAAAATCTACTATACGTGTTTTTGCATAGCCGTTTTTCCCCTCTATAGTGGATTTTCCCCCTGGTAATATGATTGCAGGAAAACGCTCTACATAGTGGAACTTGCTCCTTCTCCAATTATAATAGTGAGATTCATAACTGAAACAAAATATGAGTATCTGTTCGTAAAATATCGATGGATAACAGATGCTAGAACCGCATGCATGTGCCCATCAGTCTGTCTTTTCTTTTTCTTTTTTTTTTTCTTGGGGGGGGGGGGGGCAGGTAGTCATTTTTCTATTCCATCTTTGCCAAAAACAGATATGAGTTATGAGTGTACGTGGTTGTGCGCATGTATTTGTATAATTTTGTGTTTGTACAAGCGTTCATCTGTGCGTGCGCACAGCGGAGTGCCTGGACTAGTGTTCGCCTTTCATGCAGGAGTCGTGGGCTCGACTCCCATTGGGACACACATTCGATTATGATTTTCAATTAATAAAATCCCAACTAAATCAAACGTGACTAGACAAAGCACCCGTTTGGACATCTTCCTGCAGCTTGCATGCGTATGTGTACGTATATAAATATCTGCGATGAGAAGAAATCACGGCCCGCTCGTTCCTTAAATTAGTAATTATTGATTATTATAAAAATATGGTTGCTAAATTTGCATATTGATTTTTTGGAATTAATCACGTTTATTACATCCCTTGACGTACCTATACATTTCCTATGCGAATGATTCCGTAAAATGCCTCAGTTCCATTCCGTTTCGTTTCGTTCCGTTCCGCAAAATACCAATAGCCATACCAAATTCACTAACAGCCAATTTCCCGCCGGGGGAAAAAGGACTATGGGGGAAAAGTGGCTCTATGAGGTCCGGACAATCCACTATATAGCCGTCCTTCCTATAGCCATTTTTCCGGGGGGGAAAGGGGGAAAAACCACTCTCTGACAGCGCTCCGTATCAGGCGAATATACTAAAATCCTAATATATATGAGTCTAGGGCAACAAAGCTGTCGGGTCACCTTTAAGACGAGGTTACAGCACACAAGCAATAACCATGGCAACTTCGAAAGCTACATCACACAGAAGAGAAGACTTGCTTCGCTACCTGTCAAAGCCAGAACCCTCAAAAACATTGAATTCCTTCGTGCTGATATGTCATCCAGAGCTATCAAAAGTCAAGAAGGTTGTCAACAAACATTGGCCGGTCATCGAGTCTTTCGAACGCATGAACAATATTTGAGCCGCGACACGAGAAAACCAACAAAGTGGTTGTGCGCCCAGTGCAGACTCAAATCAGTCTAGGCGTCCGCCTTGTTTGACAAAACTCTTCGTTAAGTGCTCAAAAGGTAGCTAAGGGTCTAAGCTACCTCCATGCGGACAGCGAAGACTCTGATCAGACTGGGCGGATGCCCAGGCTGATCTGAGTCTGCGCTGGGCGCACAACCACTTTGTTGGTTTTCTCACGTCGCGGCTAATTTTTCCCTCAGAAGCCAATAATGACATACGGAAGGCCAAAATGTCTAATGGGTATTCTTGTTCGTGTGAAGATCAACCCATACCCTAGTTTTGATGGGCCCATTTGAAGAGCCAAAGGTGCGTTACTCGTAAATTGATGACACCAACCAAGACAGCTAAGCCATCATCAAACTCAAGAGACAGACAAACTGTAAATCCGCAAATGTCATCCACCTAATCACATGCACTCAACGCGGCAAACAGTTCGTAGATGCAGAAAAAAAAAAGGTACCCTTACTATACGAATGATGGCAAGCGCTCGCATTGGACGAAGTGATGATTTCAAAGGTCGCCTGTCACCAAGCACTCTCAATTACATGAGCCATGTCTCTCTCTGTCGCACTGAACATGCTACTCAGTGGTCGGATGAAACCATGAAAGCCGATGAGAGCTGCTGGATCCGGCGACTGAATACCAAACAACCACATGGCATCAACAAGGGTGATTAGGCCGGAAAAAAACAGGTTATGTCAGTGGCTGGGGGCGCCTGACCTCTAGACGTCCTCGTATCGTCCTTTCGGTTCGTAGGCTTTAAAACTGTAAACATTGGGGCGTTCTACTGACAATGGATAATGACGCTAAAGGGCCTGCTGTACTTGTAAGTGCAGTATTGGGTTGTTTGGATTTCCTCTTCCCAACTATCCTGTCTGACCATTCTCTCCTTGTCTGAGAGACGGTCCGAAAGGGCTGAAAGACTGCCTCATACGCCCGTTAAACCCAATATACCCTTCATTCGGGGGATGGTAGAGTGGGCGTAGATGCCCTGAAACGTTCGGCTTTGGTTTAAACATATTTTATTCGTTTATAAATTTTTACATACAGACATATATATAGTAGATAATACAATCTGAAGGCTGAGAGCTTTGGGGTGTCCTACCGATATTGACTAAAGCTAGACTGTGTTTGCTGTAGGTGCGGGATATTTTTTTTGTTTTTTTGCCCTCTCTTCTTGTTCTTTGGACGTAGGTACAAATGAGGCTGAGAAACCACCTACTATGGGGTTTTACCTCATGCATGAATACATTGCTGACACGCCACGCTCATTCAAGGAATATTACACCAACGCATCGGTGCTTGTGGGTAATGGCAACCTAGCTGTCAGTAGCTTAAATGAATTCTGAGTAAAGATCTTCTGGATCAAAGAAACGAAAATAGCCAACTCGGTTTAATTCGGTCTGCTCAGATGCAGTAACATGAGCCGCGACACGAGAAAACCAACAATGTAGATGTGCGCCCAGCGCTGACTCAGATCAGCCTGGGCATCCGCCAAGTCTGATCAGAGTCTTCGCTGTCCGCATGAAGGGAGCTTGGACCCTTAGCTACCCTTTAAGCGCAAAGCGAAGACTCTGATCAGCCTGGGTGGATGCCCAGGCTGATCTGAGTCTGCGCTGGGCGCACAACCACATTGTTGGTTTTCTCGTGTCGCGGCTCACATAATGTTGCAACACTGTCCACGCCCCTAGCATCGGCCTTAGCGGAACTCTTCTTTCAAACTGACTCGGAATGAGCCCAATGATTCCAAAGGACAGGAAAATATATAAACTGCTATTTGATGAAGTGCGGGGAATATTTTTCATAGCCGCCATAAGACACTCAACACCAGGTGCACTGAAGATAGATAAATGTTGGAGGAAGATCATCTGGCAGCAAGAAAACAGTAGAGAAAACGGGTTAAGACAGACACGAAACCGCGAATTTTATTTTCTTTTTACGTTAAATGGTTACAGTTTCAGTAAAGACCACTGTGTCCTGTAAAGGTTTCTCTGGATTTCGTATACCTACTGGGATAATGTCTTTTCTTTATGAGTAGACTTTTAACAAGGCCTTGCTTTACAGGTGGGTGGTGCGATGGTGCTGTGTGTAACTTCCAGTGCCGGGGCGTCCTACTGATTTGGAACATTGTCGAGCAAGGGCCTACTGTGTTTGCAGTAGGTGCGGGTTGGGTTTATTTGGACATTTTTTCTCTCGTCTTTCTCCCTCTATGGGAGACGACCCAATATAGACTGAAATACTGTCCAAAGGGCCGTTAAACCCAAAACAATCAATGAATCAATGCTTTACAGGTTAGAATAACAAACATTGGTTTGTCTTACAAATAAAGCGGTTACGGTTAGCAGAAGTATATATTTACTCTGTTCTAGATCTGATTGACAACTGGGTTTGACGTGCACATTTCTAGCCGCAAGGTAAGGTCTGGCCTGATTATGTCATATATTTGATGGAGCCGCGTATTTTTATGCCCATTGCATGTAAAAACTTTCAATGCTTAATACAGAGTTCTAGATAAGAGGGAGTATTTGATGAAAATTAAGGATAATTTTTCTTATTTCTCATCGAAACCATATATTGTGACCACTCATCTGAACCGTCTCGTCGAGACGGTTCAGATGAGGGGTCACAACATATGTTTTTATGCAGAATTAACAAAAATTATCCCTAATTATCACCAAATACTCCCTCTTATCTAGAGCTCTGTTAATATCAAACCATCCTTGAGATTCCCAGCCGCTAACAGCTTAATGGAACGACAGACAGACAGACAGGACCAAACATTATGCCTCTATAATTTCATGAAAAATGAGGGCATTATAAATGTAAAAATGTCTTATTTTAATTTTTGTAACGACTTATCACTGTATCAATCTTCTTTCCAAGCATCATTCTTTTGGCTCACCTCAGTTTCGTTACTGTAACTTGAATAAACACCATGATTCGAAACTGGATAAAAGTTAATGAGCAATTACGTCTTTAAAGTGGATCTGTGGGTGTATTGAAACATGCGTTGAAAAAGATGTTCCAGGAAAACTTGGAGCAGGATTCTTTTTATGTACGTCGGATCACTTGAAACATTCGGGTAGTTATGACTAGCCAGGTAGTATTTTAATATTTCCTTTCTGTTGTAGCAGGAATTGTAGACGGACATACATGTAACAGACACTCTCAGGAGAGCAAATTCTTTTCTTTGAAAGTTGTCCCATATTGAGAAGAGATGCAACAATGAAAATGGAAGAAGTGCTGCCCCTAAATATGTATCCATTAAATCTTTAAGCACCAAAAAGCAGACGACAAAATTTAGGTCTGCAAAATTTTGAAAAATGCCTTGTCCAAGATATTTCATATTGAGAATTCAAAGACTAGAGGACAAACAGTGTAGATCTAGATTAGGCGGACCATTACATGAGCCGCCTCATCAGGATCTTCGCTGTTTGAAAATTTGGCTAATTTTGTCTTCGGTGCTTAGATAGTTAACACTAGGCGTGTCTATCCACAGCGTGCCAAAAAGTACACATTATTTCAATAGGCTATTTTAGTAATCTTTGTACGTAGCGGTCTAACAGTCGATGTTTTGAACGACGCCGCGACAGGGGAGGAAAATCTTACATATCTGGCCATAGGTTTTTCACTTAATGTTACAGGACTTTGTGCTGAAGCTGTGGGAGTACTTGATTTCTTTGAAACTGCATCGTTCACTTCCACTTCTGTCTTATCCTTTTGTTTTTGTGCGCCTCCTTTTGTTTTTCTAACTGTAGCCATTTGAGTTATGAAGGGAGTAATCTCGTCCGCTACACTTCCTTCACTATCCGTGTCAGCGGTATCTTCTGTTGGTTTTGCTTTCTTGCTAGGTAGTAAAGCTTTCATATGACTGTCGGTTTCTCTATCGGGTGCTGGCCCAGTTTCTACAACAAACTTAGGTTTATGCATTTCATGTCCCATTTGTAGTTCAGTAATTTCTTTTTTAGTAAGCCTTGCATATGGCCTTACTGTTCCTGTAAATTGAGGGGCCGTTTTATCATCCATTGCGTCTTCCCATACATTCCTTTTCTTTCTAGCTTTTACAGTAAAAGCATCAATGGTAGTCAGGGTTGAAGGTGTGCGTGTTCTAGATCTTAAGGGTTGCATAAAGCCAGGTTTTTTAGTCTCACCGAACAATTCTTCATCATATGGCTCGTTATTCAACAGCGTATGCGCTTTCCTCAGCACCGCCGGGGACGGGGGTCGTTCAACAAGTATAATTGGATCGTGATTCAAAACACCACTGGTCCTTAAGAATAATCTTCTCTTTTGACTGTTTTGTAATTCCATTCTTTTGATTTCCGAGTTAATTTGCTTTAGATTTTTGATAAGGACCTCATCAGTTTTGGAGTTTACGCTCACTAAACAGTCCCCAAATCTGCTAACCCCGGGGTTTCTAGCGGCATCCTCCGCTTTCTTGCGCTCAAACAGCGCGCGTCGTGTAGCCAGGGTATCGATCCTCAACCGTCGCTCCAGTTTTCTGAAAGTATAAATATACATATAAACTAACAGACAGACTAATTTCATCGGAAAGACAGACCAAAGGCTCTGAGTCTTTGCTTGGCAAAGAATTCCTTCGCCCCATCTCTTACTGCTGAGTACGAGGGCGACGCCGATAAGGCTGCACAGCCGCAAAAGCTCATTAGCACCTTTGTTGTTTGATCTAGCATTTAGTGTTTTGACCATTTATGTTATTATTATTATTATAATTACTATTGTCCATAATTATAAGACAAATCAATTATTCTGTAGACAAATTGCTTGTTTTTTTTCCTTGAAAGTTGTCACAAATCCACTGAAAACATTGCTCGATCTGTGTGAACGACATATGGAAATTACGGTTTACAGCTATATTTTCATTATTTATTTATTATTTATATACAAAAGGTATTTTAAAAATGCACCAAAACCCGTATGTTATGAGGTTAGTTTGAAAGCTAGATGCGGCGGTTAAGTCTGGTGAGTGAAGTATGTACAGCTAAACCAGATGGCACACAACTATGAAACAACATTGAAACTGCGTTGATTCAACGTAATGACGTTAAATCGACTTTGATTGAATGCTGGTTCAACGTTCTGTGCCCAGTGGGAATGTGTGTGCACTTATGAGAAGGCTGACTTAAATAGGTCAGTAAAGTTAGTAGCATAACCTATAGATGGAAAATCTTTCTCCCTGTATTTGCAGCGATATTTAACTTATTTTAACTGAGTGGCGCCTTTCACCGCGAAAAGACGAAAAGACCATAATGGCACAAACTAGCCATCATAACCATGAAAACTGAGTTAGAGTTGGTCATAATGTTGTCCTGTACAATACTCAGTCGTACAAACACTTAAACTTTATTTCTAATGATATGTATTGTAACAATAATTCGCTATTTATTAGGCATGCTTGCATTCTCTCTCTCTCTCTCTCTCTCTCTCTCTCTCTCTCTCTCTAGGAAATTACTGATTAAATTTATAATTAGCCATTCTTATATTCCAACAAGCTCCAGGAAATACATTTGCATATAAGTATTATGCTTGCTATAGGGTTCTCACACTTACTTATGACATTTGATTTACATAAACATTGTTAACAACTAAATGACGACACCATTGAATATAGGGACCTACACTTGTGTAACTGACTCAATCGCAGAACTGTGAAACAAACATTAGGAAAAAGTTTTATTAAAGCACTTAAACAACACAATCAACATGAAAATAAACAACATTATATGTGCCAAATAGTGAGTGAACAAGTACACATACCCCACTGGGCACACAACCTTGAATCAATCTTGAATCAACCTTGAGTCAACGTCATGACGTTGAATCAAGGTTGAGTCAATGTTGATTCAAGATTGTGTGCCTGCTGGGGCATCACATGCTCAGGCCAATTTGCACAGTCATGAGTCTGCTCTGACAGTACTTATTTCTAATACCAACCGTGTATGTCTTGGCCAGACAGAGCTTGCGCGGAGGCTGGTCTGGGCATGCGCAGTTTGTATATGTCTCATATATACATGATTAGCAAACAAGCAAACACGTTTTAATTTCAATAAACAGACAAATATTATTTTCATGATCCTCTACCTCTTCTTGGATCGTTCCCATCTCGCATCTCTGTACCAAAATGATATAAAGCACATGTATATATTTTGATGGTTTAAGGCGAGGAGATACACTTTCAAGAGACTCCCTTCTAATGATTCTTTTACAACTCTTTAAAGATTTTGCTTGCATTGGGGTGCATTTTTCTCTAAAAGAATAGCCCTTTTTGAGAAGGGATGCAGATATACACCTCCTGCTACAAAGCAATTCCCTTGAAAAGGAAGGCAAACTTGTCAAACTAATAGTAGTCTATCGTTTAGGTTTACAATCAAAGAGCCAAAAATGAAAATGAATTTTCAAACAGTCTAGATCCAGATGAGGCGCAGCGTTCTCTGAATCTACTCTGTTTGCCCTATAGTCTTTGAAATCTGAATATCGTAAAGACTAGCTTCGACGAAAGTTTTATTTTTTATTTTCAAATTTGGCAGACGCAAATTTTGTCGTCTGCTGTTTTTTTGTTGTTTTTTTTTTTTGGTGCTTTAAGGTTAAATATGTTCATCAGAACACCTGAATAGACTCGAATAATTATGACATTATGAAAGTTCAGTCAGATTCACTTTTACAATAAAGACGATATAAGTCCAGAGTTAAGCGCCCCAAAACAGTTTTCGCTTATTTATTCATTCTATTGTATCTTACTTTTATATGAGATTTTGATGAAATAATAGAATCTTTGATAGGGTTCAGGCCGCGACAAGGAAATCTCATGCTAGTTTTCAGATTATTTAGTCTTATGCGAGGCTTGAATGATCAGAAAACGAGCCTGAGATTTCCTTGTCGAGGCCTCAGCTCCATCATTGATTACTTTTCTCACCCATTTATATATTTTATAAAACAGAATATTCATTCAATTCTTTACTACAAGCTAATTTTCTATTAATAGTTTTGACATGCGTGTTAATTTCACTTTGTGCATGCATTTTTTAAGACTAACAGCTTATTTATTGGTAATCTACAGTGACATTTCCTGTACATCACTGGCTGTCAATTTCATATTCTGCATGCAATTCGCAAGTGGAGTTGTTGAAATTAACAAGATTGGGCTATTTTCAGCAATGATTGACATTTTGAGACAGCTTTCAGAGCCTAGGCTGAGACAGAAGGCCGGGATAGAAAAATCTCAGACAGCTGTAGAAAGATATATTTTGTCCAGTGGTTGCAAAATTGAAAATATAATTGTTTCTAAGTATTAAACAGGTCAAGACTGCAAGCTAACAAGTTTCAATATATAGAAAGGTACGGCTGCTTCGAAAAGTATAGAGGCTCTGGGTAGACATTTAGAACTTATTTATTATAGCATCACTTATTTATTTAAACTCAGATATTTCAAACATTTGAGCCGCGCCCAGCCTGACCAGACTCTTCGCTGTGCGCTTAAAGAATAGCTTGAATAGGCTCTAAGCTACCCTGCGCACAACCACTTTGTTGATTTTCTCGTGTCGCGGCTCAAAATTTTATAGAATACACAAACTTACCGTGCTGTGAGAAGTTGATCTCGGTAGAAATCGTCAAACTTCGAAGCCGAAAAGATGCTTTAAAAGATATATAGTACATATACAACTGAGTAAATATATAAAGTTAGCTTCTAGATCAAGGGCATAGCTGGAGGAAGTCTAGATGCTTAACCCGTTGCATATTTTACCTTGCCATGCTATAGAAATCGAGTCCTATTTTCAAAATTCCAGTATGCAAATGCACAATTGTGTGTTGAAATGTCGTCAAGGCGAAAATAAACTTCAAAACGCATCAGCATATTTCGTATATGCAGCTACGCCCTTGTAGTATATAACTGCGACGCCGGTTTTCCAGGGAGTTGGTTATTAAACGGTTTTATCCGTCATCATAAATGTATGATGGCAAAATTTGCTCAGATTAGAAGCGTATAGAAGCCGAAATAGGCTCCATGGAAAACCGGCTTGATAGAGTTAAACGACGTGATTCAAAACCGGTCTCAGGATGTCTCAAAAATTCCTGCCCGTACTCAGCCTGTTCAGGGCAGTTGCATGTTGCCAAGACAGTAATCTGACCATAAGAGTATTGAAAGCGCTCTACGCCTTCTGAGATATATTGGCATCTTGGATATGACATAAGACAGGTTTGACTGACGTCAGTTGTACCCTAAAAATCTAAATATTTGGACAGACCAGTCTAGGCAAACAATGAAGACCCAAATCAGACTGATGTTTGATCAGGGTCTACATTGTTTGCCATTCCATTTACCTATTTTAGAAGCATTACTGCATTGAAAAAGCAAACTGTTAAACAGCGTCTAAAATATGCAGATGGAATTTTGTGGGTAAATTCTAATCGACTATTTTTAGAAAGTTAACGGTAATTTCTAATGAGATATCAGAATAACAAAGATTAAATTGAGAAAATTATATATTTCATTGTGAAAACTTGAGGTTTAACTTCACAGAAATGTCATCCTACAATTTCACACTAGATTTCCGTCTGCAAGAACACTGTCATCTTCGCAAGCCAAGGGTACTAAGTCCACAGTGTTCTTTACGTATATGTAAGAAACAAAGTGGGCTTAGTACCTTTGGCTGGCGAAGATAGAAAACTGTATGTCCTTGCAGTCTGGACTGACGGTGAGATGATCATAACTCCGTTACCATACCATCTGATGCTTAAATCAACATTAGCTACCTGCTAATCAACATTAGCTACCTGCTAATCAACATTAGCTACCTGCCTATACGGGCATATTTTTTTTTTTTTTTTTTTTTTTTTTTTTTTTTTGCGTTTTTTTTTCCCAAGGGAAACCAACTCACACTTTCATGAATCCCTGTATTTTTGCCTGTAAAGCAATGCGCATCCCAAAATGGGATCTATACTCTTTAAGTGTTTACTCGTTAAATGTTTAAAAAATCTTCTCGTTAACAGATGATTCCACTGAAAGGGGAGACAAAAATGAAACTGACTAAGTTGTTTCCCTCAAAGTTAACTTTCCCCTCAAAGAAACCAACGAACCTCCAACTCACCAGGAGCACAAGGTATAAATAATACCGTACGAGTATCGACGTCGATGCGACAATGACATCGCACCAACGACGACAAAACAACATTCAGACGCTGTGTGTCCGTTAAGTTGTCAACGTAACGGAGTTATGCCGCATATCACCCATTTCTACGACGACCTTGCAGGTAGGGATCTGGTGACATTAAGTTTGGGTATTTCCTCTTTTCAAGTGTTTTCAACCAATGATAGAGAACCTAAACTAAAAAGACGGTCATTAGTTGTAAATATATGAATTTTAACTAATTTGATCTAACATGGTAATTAAAGAGAGGTAAGTCTACCTAGCAGTATACGTTCTACATTTATATTCGTATATACATAAAAAAAGACTAACAAAAGGCTAAAGGCTAAATTCAAAGATTTTTAAACTAATTTGGTATTACAGAGTAATTAAGGAGACGAAAACCTATCTAGATCCAGCAATAATAAAAAAGATTTATAAAAGCATAAAAGGTTTAATATAGAGGAAAATCTATCTGGATCTAGCAGTAATAAAAAACATAAAACGAAAGGATAAATTTAAAGAAGATCTAGTATTCATTAGAAAAACGAAATAATGCTCTATATACAAAGCTTACCTCTGCATCTTTTATGATTTCTTGCTGGACGTATTCTTCTTAAAAACCTACAATAATACAATTTTGAGTAAACAAGAGGCATGGAATCAAACGCACAGGCGTTCCATTTGACATGTGCGAGCAGTGAAGACTCTGATCAGGCTGATCAGAATTTTCGCTGTTTGCTTTATTAAACAGAGTCCTTCAGTTCCACATACGGTTCAAGTCCTATCTGAGTCTTTAATGCTTGCTCCGAACATGCAGGGTTATTACGATATCATAGATTTTTAAACATGTGATACAATAATTGTAAAGGATTGACCTTGTTACTCTTTGTAAATTAATGCTTCCCATTTCACATCTTTTATATTCGATTTAACCGCTAACAATAATAAAATACCGATATCTTTAGAAAAGTATTACTTACCAAGCCTGATATATGAATACTATAAGAAAATCATAATAGTACAACTAATTTAGATCAAATTTGGATTCTTTTTGTATAAGTAACCTTCGACAGAATTTTGTTAATGCGTTAGAGATGAGTATCATATTGTTATGAGGGTTAATCAATAAAAAAAGCATTTAGAGAATTTTAAGAAAAAAGAATCATCTCCTCCTACAGAGTCCACTGTGACAGAAAAGAATATATTCCCCAAGTGGTAACCCATTAATGCCCAGCCTCCCCACAAAAAGGACGTAAGCAAACTGTGCCAACCCACATCAGACGCCGCAATTCGCGGCGTTTGATCAGGGTCTACACTATTTGCATAGAATACAGCAATTTTTAGAAATATCGTAGAACTGCTTGGTTACCTACTGATTTCTTTTTCATGTCATTATTTTGACGAGGTGCGGGAAAGGCATAGCACTGTTTTGCCAGCTTGATAAATTCCTTGTGACACACACAACTAAATTTATTTACTGCAGATATTTTTTATTATTTAATTATTCTTCTCATTTTAGGGTTTTATTGCTTTATCTACTTTTCTGCATTCTTGTGGCAACGACTCAATTATTCTTCTTTCATTATTTTTTCAATAATTCTATTTTTTCTTTGTTTATTTGTTGCAACTAATCTTTATTTATTCTTTTAATTTTATTATTTAGTTTTTATTTATATATTTTTTCAGTCCTGTGGCACGATTCAGTCTATGTATTTATACGGTTAGTCTTAAATTTTTATTTATTTATTCATTACTTATATTTATCTTATTTATTTTATCATTTCATCTATAATGCTACTTTCTGGTGGCACGACTCAATAAAAAACAGATGAAATTATGAAAAAATAGTAATGAAACAAAAAATTAAATCATTTATATATTTCTTTTGATAATTTCAGCTTTATTTTGTACTATTTTCATTTTATTATTATTTTGTTTCTATTTTATTTGTTTATTTTATTATCAGATGTTTAGTTTCATTATTTATATTGTTTTTATCATTATATTGTTTGAATTTTTATCGCACGGTTATCTATGAGACGACCCTCTATTACACGACCTTCTATAACACTTGAACTATCACACAGGTTTATTTAATGGCTTAAACAAATTAGACCTTAGGTCCTTAAAATTGCTTAACATTCATTTGCTTCTACTTGCACTCAGTTCGAAATAGATCACACTTAACACTTTTAAAAGACCCAAATATGAAAATACATGTAGCTGTATTTGCAAACAGCGCCTCATCTGGAGCTACACTGATTGCCCTCTAGTCTTTGAGTTGTTAATATGATACAGCTTGAATTGAATTAAATGTTTTTATGTAAATTTTGCAGACATAAATTTTGTCGTGTGCCTTTTTTTTTTTTTTTTTTTTTTTTTTTTTTTTTTCGCTTGTTATTGGGCACTCTTTTATTGGAAACTTTGTGGACTGAACCTGGATACCTTTCTGAACTTATACTGGGTGGTATTCTTGGATTAACTGGAAATCAATATAATTTGATTAAAAATTGATTTTCAAAATCATCCAATTATTTTCCTAGCTTGCGGTGATGTTGATCAAAGGTTTTGAAACCGACAGTATGAATAGACAAACGCTAATACCATAATGGTTCTAAGTATCGGGACGGACGTGCCCTCGGCATACAGTGTGGACCCAGATCAGACAAGCCCAAGCCTCAAATGGAGCAGCCTGTTCAAGATCAGAACTCTCTGCCATGCCGACAGCCCCGTCATAACCCTCCAGCCCCGGTATAGTTCAACATTCAGGATGGAAGGTGCACTGTGACGCATGAACAACTAAAGATCATTATCATGCCTTTTGCATTACGCAGGCTCCGAATATAGCCAGCCTACTTTTGAACATGATAGCTACATGTATAACTACGCATTAGCTCTATCCCATAGGCACAAGAGCAGGAGTAGACGGGTGGCCTGATCCCCTTCTTCTCTCTCCCCCCCCCCCCCCCGCCCTCCCACGGTCTCCCAACGTCCCTAGTAATCTAGATAGATATGTCTATGAAGGAAATTTCAATAAAAACACCAGATAAAGTGAAAATGCAGTCAATATAGGTCCAAAATGCAGGAAATGGCATCTTAAATTTCAAAATTTTCCGGGGGAGCAGGGGAGCACCCCCTCCCGGATCCCCTAGAGGACTGCCGAGCTTTGCTCGGTCGACACACATGTGTGTGAAACGTAAATGATGCAACTAGTCAACCGTTAGTGTCCTGATTCCACAAGGAACCGTTTCTTTAAGCCGCATTTTGGCAGAATTCGAACTGCTGAGTGCACCGATACCGCCGGAAATATGTACAGCCAATGTGGAATTCGGTGAAACAAACTTTGTCTCATTTGGTTTAGGGAGCTGCCGAAGAAAAATTACATAGGAGCCGCGACACGACAAAACCAACAATGTGGTTGTGCGCCCGGCGTAGACTCAGATCAGCCTGGGCATCCGCCCAGTCTGATCAGAGTCTTCGCCGTCCGCATGATGGTAGCTTCGACCCTTAGCTACCCTTTAAGTGCTTAGTGTAGAGTCTGATCAGACTGGATGGATGCCCAGGCTGATCTGAGCATGCGCTGGTCGCACAACCACTTTGTTGGTTTTCTCGTGTCGCGGCTCATATATACTTTATACTTATGTAGAACTTCTAAAAATTTGGACACTTAAAATATCATGGCATTCTTCATGCAGTAAAGCGTCCAAAAGATGCAGATGGAATGGCAAACAGTGTAGACCCAGATCAGACTGCTCCTTTAGAAGCAGCCTGATCTGGGTCTGCACTGTTTGCTCAAATCTATCTGTCCCAGCACTTAGATTTTTAAGGTATTTTTGCTGTAACTGAAATTGTGCATATCAACTGTAATATCATGACATTATAAAAAGAACTTCAAGCAATCTGTGATTATGATCAAAATGGTCTGTGTCGATATCAGATTTAAAATCAAGATCATGAAAATATGCTCCATCATGCTATAAAAAAGTTCTGTTGTATTATTGTTTTTGTTATATTTTTATGCGCTGCGTTATACATGACCTATTTTATATTTCTTACATCATTGTGAGATATCAAAATCTCCGGATTTGTTCGATCTGACATATAAGCTCTCAAAAAAGATTTTTTATTTTTGCTGATGAAAACAAAAATGCCCTCAAACAGGCTCTTTTCTCTAAGTTCAAAAGTGTGCCCTTAACGAAGCTGACTACAATTCGGCCATAAAAATAAGAGGTAAAAGTTTTTCCGCAGGCTAGTGGTCAAAGGCATTGGGTGATAACGGCCACACCGATTCTTTGGCACAGCACACGAAGCCCATC
This sequence comes from Ctena decussata, assembly GCA_963989385.1. Lineage (NCBI taxonomy): Eukaryota > Metazoa > Mollusca > Bivalvia > Lucinida > Lucinidae > Ctena > Ctena decussata. The sequence continues at coordinate 36,335,413 of OZ022504.1, read as the reverse complement.
CCTTTCCTTTCGCTGTTTATCCCTTCCCTGATTAAAAAATCGTACTCATTTACTGCTGAGTTGACAGAAATTTGCTGATTGGCGTTATAGGGATTCGAATCGCATTTTTTACTCTGTACACGAGTGCCTCTAACCTCTCGAACTAAACAGAGGGCATACCCTTCTTTCAAGCTCCTGTAAGTGTATAGACTGGGCGTACCTTGTGTGTGTAATATCTTATTATTTTAATTTTGTTATGGTCCAAATGCCTGCATGAAATGTGTATATCGGTATTTTGCTCTCTTAAAACTTTAACTGTTTATTATCATTATTATTATTATTATTCATTGTACTTCCTTTTAAGGTAGAGGATTTAAATTCTTCAGCTTTGCTTGTTTTCACTGCCAAATCCCAAGAGTGAAATAAAGGTCTAATCTTACACGGAAAACTGTTAGGATTCCGCGACATAAAAATGACATAAATAAGCGCGACACGAGAAACCAACAAAGTTGCATGTGCGCCGTGCGAAGACTCAGATCAGCCTGGACAGGCGCCCAGTCTGACCAGAATCTTCGCTGTGCATGTAAAGGGTCCAAACTAGCTTTAAGGCTCTGATCAGACTGGGAGGATGCTCAGGCTGATCTGAGTCTTCGCTAGGCGCTCATGCCACTTTGTTGGTTTTGTCGCGATACGGCTCAAATTTAAGATGTTGAACTACTCTAAAATGGTGTTTTTGTTTGGCAAATATAAATCTTGTTCTTATACACATAGTTGTATTTACTTCTTTGAACGAAATATAAGTACATATACGCCAATCTTGTATTGAAAGAAAAAAAATATTATTTTAAAATCAACTTTTTCTGTTCTTAAACGAGTCTATCGAAAGCATATATAGCAAGCTTTAGATTGCTACCAGTCCTTAACTCAACCCATCTCTTACATGTATATTTCTTTGTTCAAGACATGTCTTTATCGTGACAATGTCCGCTTCTATATACAGTGAAACTGCTTCCATGACAACATTAACACTGCTTAACTAAAACTAATTGTCGAGTCCGTACGTGTCCTTCTCTTTCAAATACAGCATTTTCGTATGCCGTTGTGAGCCCAGAATTGGTAACTAAAAATCGTGTACCTATAAAATGGGATAGAATTCAGTGGCCGGTTAAAAGTTTTGTCTTGTATATTATAATTACAACCATTTTTTCAGGTCCCAGGGGAGCCCCCGTTATCGAACTTTGTCCGTACATCTACGGATGAGATTTTTCCCAAGACACGAGCCTATGTCTTTTCCCAAGACACGACACGTCAATTTTATGACTTACATTACGCTAATGTAACGTAAAATCGGATCCGACTTCGAAAATATTTTAGACCCCCCACATTTAGAAAAGGTTCGTAAAGATCTTTTTATAATTTACCCATTAATATCGAGCGTCCCATATGAAGGACATAGGCAAACAGTGTAGACCAAGATCAGACGCCGCTGAACGCGGCGTTTGATCATGGTTTACACTATTTGCATAATTTACCGTAATATATATCCAAACGATAAAAAGAAAATAAATCTGTCACTCCTAAAATGATGAGAGGGTTCATCCAATATGAGCCGCGGCACGAGAAAACCAACAAAGTGGTTGTACGCCCAGCGCATACTCAGTTCAGCCTGGGCATTCGCCTAGTCTAATCAGAGTCTTCGCTGTCCGCATGAAGGTAGCTAAGATCCGCCCAGTCTGATCAGACTCTTCCCTAAGCGCTTAAAGGGTAGCTAAGATCCGCCCAGTCTGATCAGAGTCTTCGCTGTCCGCATGGTGGTAGTTTATACCCTTAGCTACCCGTTAAGCGCTTAGAAAAGAGTCTGATCAGACTGGGCGGATGCCCAGGCTGTTCTGAGTCTGCGCTACGCGCACAACCACTTTGTTTGTTTTCTGGTCTCGAGGCTCAAATTTATTATATAGGGATAGAAGAGCCGACTGGGCACAAAAGGGTTAAGACAAGCTTTCAACGTGATTAAACTGTAGTATTCAGCAGAGAATAGCATAGGCACATTGATGGATGAATGGATGACTTGCGATTTTACGTCCTCTTCAACAGTATTTCAGTAATATCAGGACGATGGGATGATGATAATGAAAGGCTGCGTGCAATGGAAAAGTAAGGAGGAAAATTCTCAGGAACTGACACAATTCAATTCCAGGTCCCGTTTACCCGTTTACGATTTTTATTCTATCGCCAGCGGGTTTCGAACCCTGGACCGTTAGATCAGCAGGCCAGCGCTCATCCCACTATGCTACAGGGCCTCGGAAGGTTACGATAACTAATAACCAGTCCTCTTTAATGTGTAAACTGTCATTAAACTACAAGAATTTCCGAAATAAATCCATAAATAATAAATATACAAAACTCACCTTCTAAATTTACTATTTTGATCTGTATCCAACAGTAGCAACATGTTATGGTACAATTTTAACCCAACATAGTAAAGCAGAATTTACCGTAATTGGCCTAATTATGTGGCCTCCGAAAACAATTATTGTCATTATCCTTATATTGGAAATATGATTTGAAACTATGGCGATGTTCCACGCTAAAATTGACAGACAAACTAGCCATGCAGACTCTGTGTAAACTGCTCCTAATATTCGGAGCTGTTAGCAGTTTGATCTGAATTCACACTGCTTGCTGTGTCAATTCTATCCTAATATTTACAGCAACTATGATATTTTACAAGATGTATCGCATATACCTGTAAATCTATAATTTATTGATCCTAAAAATGGTCGTCAATAGCTCACACCTAATCGAAGATCCATCTTACTACAGATAAGTCGTTTAAATACGTGAGTAGTTGAATAGAAATACATTTTTGCTAACATCGCTATCTATTTAGAAATAAATCATCCCTAACAGCGATTTTCTTGTATAATTTACCACCGTTTAGAAGTTAGTTGTACATCAGATTTCATCACGAGCGCGGAGTCCGAGCGATGAATCTGCAAGCAGTGATTTATTGCCTATATCAATACAAAACAAGAGGGCCATGAGGCCCTGATCCGCTCACCTGAGCAATTGGCAAAGTGGCTTTTTCTTATGTCTGAAATTGTCAAAATATGAGTCTAGGGTCAAAAGTCAAAGACTGACCATGACCTCTTGTACTCATAAATCTTCATGTTCTAATACGCATTAAGACAACTATATATACCATTTTTTAGACCAAAATCTTCAAAACTTTCCATGAAATCTTATGTTCTAGCATTTTCCCATATTTGACCATGCTGCAAAAAAGGTCAAGGTGAACCCAAGGTCATCATTTGAACAGTCTTGGAAGTACTCTAGTACTTCATGCTACTTACCAAGTTTCAAGGCTATAGGCATATTGGTTCTGGAGAAGAAAAATATTAAATGTTTATACCATAAATGGGTATGTCGGCCATGTTGGTCATGTGACCTGGACCATTTGAACACATTTTTGTTCCCTCAACCCCTGGAGGCTCTTTATGAAATGTGACTACAATTGGCCCTTTGGCTTTTGAGGAAATGTTTGAAAATGTCAAAATATGAGAGATCTGGCTCAAAGGTCAAAGAATGACCTTGACCTCTTGTACTCATAATTCTTCATGACCGCATTAAGATGACTGTATATACCAATTTTTAGGCCAAAATCTTCAAAAATTCCCATGAAAGCTTATGTTGTAGCATTTTGCCATATTTGACCTTGCCATAAAAAGGTCAAGGTCAAGCAAAGGTCATAATTTGAACAATCTTGATAATACTGGAGTACCCAATGCTACATACCAAGTTTCAAGGCCATCGGTCAACTGGTTCTGGAGAAAAAGAGTTTTAAAGGTTTTTATCATATATGGTCATGGCGGCCATGTTGGTCATGTGACCCAGACCATTTGAAGAATTTCGTTTCCTCAACCCCTGAAGGCTCTATATGATATTTGGTTACAATTGTCTTTTAAGAAGAAGTTTGAAATTGTCAAACTATGAGAATTCAGGGTCAAAGGTCAAAGAATGACCTTGACCTCTTGTACTTATGAATCTTAATGTACTCATTAAGATGACTGCATTTTCCAATTTTTAGGCCTAAATCTTCAAAACTTTCCATGAAATCTTATGTTCTAGCATTTTCCCTTATTTGACCTTCCCGTAAAATGGTCAAGGTCAACCCAAGGTTATCATTTTGAACACTCTTGATAGAACTGGAATACCCAATGCTTCATACCAAGTTTCAAGGCCATCGGTCTACTAGTTCTGGAGAAGAAGATTTTTAAAAGTTTTTATCATATATGGGCGTGGCGGCCATGTCGGTCATGTGACCTGAACCTTTTGAACAAAATTTCATTCCCTCAACCCCTGGAGGCTCTATATGAAATTTGGTTACAATTGGCCCAGTGGCTTTGGAGAAGATTGTTTGAAAATGTCAAAATATGAGAGTTCTGGGTCAAAGGTCAAAGAATGACCTTGACCTCTTACACTCATAAATCTTCATGTACTCAACTGCATTTACCATTTTCAGGCCTTACTCTTCAAAACTTTCCGTGAAATCATATGTTCTAGCATTTTCCCATATTTGACCTTGCAGTAAAATGGTCAAGGTCAACCCAAGGTCATAATTTGAACAATCTTGGTAGTACTCGAGTACCCAATGCTACATACCAAGTTTCAAGGCCATCGTTCAATTGGTTCTGGAGAAGAAGATTTTTAAAGGTTTTTACCATATATGGGCGTGGCCGCCATGTTGGTCATGTGACCTCGACAGTATGAATTAATTTTTGTTCCCTCAACCCCTGGAGGCTCTAAATGAAATTCGGTTTCAATTGGCTCAGTGGCTGTTGAGGAGATTGTTCGAAATTGTCAAAATATGAGAGTTCTGGGTCAAAGGTCAAAGAATGACCTTGACCTCTTTAAGTCATAAATCTTCACGTACTCATTAAGATGACGGTAGATACTGGTTTTTAGCCAAAAATCTCCAAGATATCTTATGTTCTAGCATTTTGCCATATAAAAGCACAAGGAAGCAAATTTGACCTTGCCGTAAAAAAGGTCAAGGTCAACCCAAGGTCATAATTTGAACAATCTTGGTAGTACTCGCGTACCCAATGCTACATACCAAGTTTCAAGGCCATCGGCCTATTGGTTCTGGAGAAGAAGATTTTTAAAGGTTTTTACCATATATGGGCGTGGCGGCCATGTTGGTCATGTGACCAGGACCGTTTGAACAACTTTTCGTTCCTAAGGTCCCAGGAGGCTCTATATGAAATTTGGTTACAATTGGCCCAGCGGTTTCAGAGGAGAAGTCGTTTGAAATTGTGGACAGACGGACGACGGACGACGGACGCCGGAGCCTTACCATCCTATAAGCTCCCCCGGAGCCGCTGGCTCAGGTGAGCTAAAAATCAAAGGAAGGTGGTTCAATACAACATTTGGAGCCAGCCAAGGATGCCCTCTAACACCCATGTCCTACAACATCTTGAAAGAATAATGTCCGATGCTTTGCTGATGACTCGATGCTCTTGCTTAGGAAGAGCAGGGACTGGAAACCCTAGTGTAAAGTCTGAATGAAACCTGTGAAAGGTATAACAGAGACACTGCTGGAAAGACCAAACTGATGACAAAAAGCGCCGATAGCATGCAAAAGGGACAGCAAGGTAAAAAGACAGAGACAGGGAACGGTGACATTTTTAAACACTTAGAAGATGGCGGTAACCCTGAGATTCTGTCAAGGATTGCATAGGTCACAGCAGCCCTTACAAAGCCGAAACCAATTCAGAAAGGTTACAAAACAGCTTTTTGGATCATATCCATCCTTTTGTATACCTCTAAAACGTGGATCTTGACAACAAAGTTAGAAAACTGAACCGAGACTCTTAAGATGAAGGTTATTAAGGTGGTGATAATCATTGATTTGGGGCAAAGACAAAAATCTGCATAAAACACTCAAAATACCACTGATCTTTCCAAAACTTAGCATATGCCTTCTTTATGTTGTTTCTCACGATTCAGACTCCCAAAATGCAGCATTTGTTAATGTTAAAAAGTGTTTTTATAAGGAAAGATCAAAGGGTAATTTTGTGCGCAATAATCTGAAAAAATAATATTGTTAATTGAAAATATACTTAGTGCTTAGAGTTCCTTGTTGCATAAGGGAGAGCGTACTAGCAATTATTTTTTTCAAACTCTTTCACATATTATCAGGCTGAGCAGATGAAAAAAGATGCGGTCTGTGTCCAAATTTTTTTGTCAAAACACACAGGTGAGACAGGTGAGACTATTTTAACAAGGTTGAACAATTTCATCTACACACCACTGATCATGTAAGTAGTGTATTATTTATACTGTAGGTGTTATATAGGTATGCTTGCCTACCCTAATTTAATAAATGCGTCCAGTGTACATTACCTTGCATATGGTTGAACATTTGAGAAAAAGCTACCATTTTCATCTGGTCTATATATGGGCTTATAAAACAATTGTTCGGCCCCAGCTCGAGTACGCCTCTTCTATTTGGAGCCATTATACCAAAAAAGATATATACAAAGTGGAGATGGTGCAAAGAAGATCAATCCGCTGGATATGCCACTCATACTCAACCTATGACAGTGTGACTGCCATGCAGTCAGCTTTAGGCCTCAGGTCACTGGAAATGAGGAGAGCCGACGCGAGTGTCACCATGCTTTACAAAATAGTACATGGCATAGTAGCCATTCCACTTCCAGTGTACTATGAGCAACTTAGTAGAAGGACACGACATAGCCATCCCCTCGCCTTCCGTCAAATACACACCACTGCAAATTATTATAAGTATTCATTCTTCCCCTTGTCCATAGTTTATTGGAACAGATTGCCAGCCGAAGTTGTCATGCTGCCTACACTTGAACAGTTTATTGTGGCAGTTCGGTCCTTGGACCACCGTCTACCTTAATACAATAACGAGACTGTTTTTAACCTGTTTTTAAACTCTGCACTTGTTCTTTTAACACTATCACCTTTTAACTTTTTCTTTTCTGTTCTTGCATTTGGACTTTAAGTCGCAATCAACCTGCACATAATCCTCGCGAGGGGGTGCTGCAGTATAGATAGATAGATAGATAGATAGATAGATAGATAGATAGATAGATAGATAGATAGATAGATTACAATTTGAGAAAGAGTTGGAATAAATAATTGCTAGCTCGCTCTTCATTATGCAATAACGCACCTTCAGTACTACGTAAATTTTCAATAACCATGTTAATTTTTTTGATTATTGCGCAGAAAAATACCCTTTGATCTTTCCTTATAAAAACACTTTTTTAAGCAGCATGTATGTCTATTTTGTATTCTAAACTGTAAAGAACAACAAAAATAAGAAGTCTGCTAACTTTCAGGGAGATACCTTACTTTTTTATGGTTTTATGCAGATTTTTACATTTACCATAAATCACCACCTTAAAGCCACTGGAGAATACCACGAATTCCTGACCATGCTCTAAGATAGTTCGGCTACAATTTGAGGTATTCTGCTTTAGCAATTAAGTGAATGAAAAAGAAGAAGAGATTAACTGAACATCTGACACTTAAGTCTTCAAGGCACGCTAAGTAGTGTAATCGGTTACCTGTTACCTGGAGCGAGTTTAAGTGTGAATGCAGTTATTTCCCTTAGACCCGCGAAGCGATAGGTATTAATCGATATTAGGAATGTCATATCCATGTCCATATCCCCGGATCTGTACAGGTGTTGAACTTCTCTGAAGCCGGTTTTTTGTCATCACTGTGTTTGGTATTTTATCAGCATAATAACAATACGAAGGAGCTGATGGAAACATTTTTATTTTTTTAACAATATGGGTTTTCTTGTTCTCATATCAAATCAATTGACTTTTCTCACTTGCTCACTTTTGTTGTAATAAGTCTCCTTTTTCACATATTTAGGTCAATTTCGTAAGGATTGGCGAGAAAAATAGATCTGATTATTGGTCGTTTTAGTTTCTGACAACAAAAACATAAAACAATAATACTTATAATAAATTATGATATTTCGATCCCTCTTTGACGTTCTCAGCTTAATGGAAAGATTAAGCCTGATACAGACACCCATCCACCCACGTTTTTTTTCTTTGTTTTCTTTTTCTTATCATTTTTCTTTCTTTTGCCCCGCCCACTGGGGCTCGCAAAATATATATTGGCTGCCTGATGCTTCTGCGGCAGCGGCTGCTAGACCTGAGTGTCATTTATAGCAGGCCGAGTTATTCTAGCAGTCCTACAAATTCAGAGGCATTATCTCGACATGACTAAAATATTATTTTCTGGGACGTTAAACCACCACTCAACAGCAACGACAACTTTTTTTCTTTTGACTTTCTGTTTTGACAAAACTTTTCAAAAGTTTTATGCAAATGCCGTCTTTCGGCTTTCTGCTAAGCTGCTAAACATTAACGATTAGTATTTAAAAGTTGCCATTTTCTGCGAACAAAACAAAACAAAAATAAATAAAAGAGTCTCGACACGACAAAACAAACAAAATGGCATGTGCGCCCTGCGAACACTCAGATCAGCGTGGGAATCTGCCCACTCTGATCAGATTCTTCTCTGTCCGCGAAGAGGTAGCTTAGCCCATTGGTTATCCTGCCCAGGCTGATCTAAGACTTCGCAGGGCGCTATGGGACTGTGTTCGTTTTGTTGCGACGCTGCTTAAATTACTATTTTTATACGGTTAAAAAAATCATCAGAAGACGATCTTTAATATATATCGGACTGAAAATCGATTTCTGACTTTCATTGCCGTTAGCGAGTGTTAATTTTGAAATTGCATTGTTTTGACAAGACATGTGACCGAATTTCACACCTTCAGACAGATGGCGTGTCGACAACAGCGGCTCAGTAGGCTTCTCAGTCGTTGACTTTAGCAAACAATTAAATGAGCCGTGACATGACAAAACACAGCTGCATGTGCGCCCAGCGAATACTCAGATCAGCCTGGGTATCCGCCTAATCTAATCAGAGGCTTCAATATCGGCATGGAGGTAGCTCAGAGTATTAGCTACCCTTTAATCGCACAGCAAAGACTGGGTGGCTGCTTAGGCTGATCTGCGTCTTCGCTGGGTGCACATTCCACTTTGCTGTTTATCGTGTCGCGGCTCGTATGAGGAAAATTATGAAAATGACCAGACTAAATTTAATTACAACATGGGATCAGCTTGCCAATTTTAAATGGTTTGCGCACAGGCACAGCCTGATTTGATCACACATGTTTAAAATATCTGATCAGAAATTCGGATCAGTTCGGTTTGTGCAGAAACGGGTTAGGTTATACAAACTAACACTAAAATTGACAAAAACAAAAATTAAAAACTGATCATAAACTCAGACCAGTGCTTCGCAAGTGCATAAGCTGGTGTGAGTCAGTTTGCATATTGATCAATCTATATTGTTTAAACTTAAATAAATATTGTAAGTCACGCCCGAAACTGTGAACAACTAATTCCATAAATTGAATGTTGCAGCTTTATATTTCTTAGCATTTATCTTTAGTTAGGGACGAGTCATTTATTGTCAGGTGGGGGGGGGCCGGGTACATTTAGGGGGGGGGGGTCGGATTTTTTTTTGGTGATGTACTGGGGGGTCGGAAATAAAAAAGCCATGGAGCAGGGGGGGTCATATATTTTATTCGGCATATTGGGGGGTCAGAATTCTTCCATCAGTCTTCTTTTTTTTAAAAGGTCTCAGCTTCTGGGGGGGGGCTTTGCCCCCCAGACCCCCTTACTTATATTCTTGTTAACTTTTACTCAAGCTGAGAGACATTTATAGAACTGACACACAAAACTTGACCACTTCATATCAACAAAAGATATTTTTCATAAATTTGCTAGTAAGACAGTATGCAATTGGCTATAACGTCATGTAGACCAGATGATTTTGTTCGGGATTATCTAATGCCTGCATTTGTGATATCAGCTTTCCAGTTGCCTTGTCATCAGCAAAGCTATTGTGGCTTCTGGGGGCTGCGCCCCCAGACCCCCCTCTATTACTATTATTAACAGGTTTATTGGACATTCAACAACAGATTTCTTTATGGCCATATGCAGGAAGAAAAAGTGGGAAATATCAAAATATGCTGACAAAAGTTAAACGACCTTTTATGTGCATGATTTATCAACCTGTCTAAGTAAAAAAATGTTCTTTGTGTTTCATACAGGTTGGATTAAGGTCAGTCTGGCTTAAAAAAAAGGTTTAAGGTCAGTCTGGCTTAAAAAAAAAGGTAATGCAGTATGTGGGTGAAGGGTAGCTGGGGAGTTGGGATGGTGGGGGGGGGGGGGTCATAAACTTTTTTGTCACCTATCTGGGGGGGTCAGAAAAAAAATTCTGGTGAGACTGGGGGGGTCGGAAAAATTTTGGGGACCCGTATGAAAATGTACCCGACCCCCCCCCCCCACCCCCACCTGATAATAAATGACTCGTCCCTTATTTCATGATGAGTTCATTTTAAACTTTCATGAGATGACAATTACTATAACTGATAGGAGGAAATATCGGATTTTATGATCGATAATCGATTAATGTACGCGTAATAAACATGTTACTTATACTGTATACATAGCGTATTATCAACGTATTCCAATCAGCTTGCGCAAAACGTTTAGACTCTGTTTGGTCTTCTCATTTTGCACATATCAGACGCTGATAACATTGCGCAGATGCACAGGCTTACTACGTATTAGTAAGTACTCATTTTAGCAGAAATACCAAAAATAGCACAAAATTTTTATCATTTAAATAATCCTTTCTAGCTTCACTTAAATCAGTCATATATTAAAGGGACAAAGTTTCATTACGTAAAGAAATATTACTAATAAAGTGAAACATAAAAAATGTTACTATAGCCTTGCAAGAAAAATGTTTCATAGCATTTTTTCCCTTAGCTATGCGTACTATGCTATAGTAAGCGCTCCTTACACAACGTTACGAGGATATCTTCATCATGATTTAGTTTCTTACAGTCAACAGTTTTTCGACAATACTGTAATATCTAAAGAGAGCAATACATGTCTCCTAATAATAAATGAGCAAATCTGCCAGTTAGCTAGTCAATAAAAATCTTCTAAGATCCTACCCTGTGATAGATAAAACATATTTCGGTTTCTTTGATAAATACGCCCCACCACACTCGAATAAATTTCAATCAAAACTGTTAGCACAAACACTAGAAATTATATAATAACTGATAACTAATAGATTAAATTAACATTACCATAAGATATGTAATTATTTGTTTTCATAGTTGATTTTTTAGCTTCTTAAGAATTTAAAAGAAAAATGTTTTTGTTTTTGTTTTTTCACGTTTGATTGTCACGTTTAAGAGTTTATTGACTTCTTTCTCTTTTTTTCCTTTCTTGCGTTCTTCTTTCATTCGATCTTTCTTTCTTTCTTAATCAGACTATATAAATATTGTTCCTTTCTTAATTATATGTAGATCATAAAAAGCACACACGAAATATATAAACAAAACACGAATACCAAGAAAGGATGTGGTGTTAGCCTTTACGCAATATAGGCGGATTTGGACAGACTATTTGAGACATAATTATGAGCGAGGTTTTATCGAAACACGACTTTTCGTATGTTTAGAGATCAATGGAAGATACTTATAGTGTACTTATTTTATAATGAATTACATCAATGTAAACCTTATAAAAAATCTCTCGATGGTGATAACTTATAAAAGTTTTATAGAAAATTCGATCATTTTCAAATTTTAGGCTGAACATAGCCTCTGCGGCATTTTCGACATGATTCGTATATAATTTCAAGTGATTGAAGCTTCAAACTTCAAAAGCCGATGGAAGAATCAAAACATGAAGTTATTTTATATAGAGGATCTTACATGAGTGCTCATGTATTATTGAATTTATTAAACGAGTTGAGGAAAAAGATAAGATGCGAGGCTTTGCCGAGCATCTTATCGGTTTTCCCCAACGAGTTTAATAAATTCAATAATACAGGAGCACGAATGCAAGATTCTATTTATCATATGACACTAAAATCGCATTTATCAGCAAAATTTGCACTAAAACGTCACTATTTCGCCATTAGAAAACGCGACGTTTTTATGGACGTCAACGTATAACGTTTCGACGTAATTTGCATATTTAATCCACTAGTGGATTATCGCATTTAATGCGTGGCTTTATTACACTCTCAGATGCGACGTCATATGATAAATATTTTTACACCATATTAACGGACAAAGACTGAAGTTTATGTTCATAACTTATAAAAAATTGTCGTACTATCATAAATGTATTTAATTTAACATTTTACATTGTATTCCTATGTAATTGCATATATCACTGGACAGAATTTCAACAGGTAAGCTCTCGGATAAACTCGTAAGTCGCTATCGGTAATTTCCGCCGTATTGAAGCATCAAGTTCCCTATGGACGGGATGAGAAGACAGACTTATGGAGTTTGCCAGTACAAGGAATATTTCATCCATATCTAACCATCTAACCGATCAAGCAAAAGTGGGTTAAACCCGGAGTAGAGAGAGGGAGAGAGAGAGAAAGAAGAGAGAGAGAGGGAGAGAGGAAGAAGAAACCGGAGCAGTTTACAATTTGAAGGTCTGTGGTGTATACGATTACTTGTGCGAAATGCAACGAGTCATATAGTCTGAAACTGATATTCTGAAATATGTCAAATAACATCTTCTTACGTAAACTTGGTTGAGAGAAGGGTTTTTCTGAATATAATATTTCTGTGTATAATATTGGGGAATTAAGCTTTAGAAAATGTTTGTTGTAAATTGTGTTTTGCTTTGGCTCTCACAATTTATTGTGCCATCAGTAGCACTTCCAGATTTTGATTTGGTTAAACAAGGTATGCTTTTGTAGACATAGTATATTTTATTACTAACTTTCAAGTTTTGTCAAATTATGAAATAGATTCGAATAAGCTAGGTTTAATGCCCGGGGATCAAGGTGTGTAAAAGCAGTTAAGTCATTTGGCTTGTCCAAAGACAACATACTTGAACGTTTGGTGAATATCCACCTTCTGGTTCCAAAGATTATGTGCATACAGGAAATTGTCATATCCTTAATCACCGCGTGACCTTTAAAATATGGTCATAGTCGGCCAAAGCTGGTCAGGTCTGGCTTGTTTAGAAAATGTATCCATCAAGTTTAGTTACTCCACTTACTACTTCAAGATATGTATACCATGCAGGGTAGATAATGAGCTCGAGGTCACCAAAACCTTGCAAAATTGGTAAATATCCTCCTTATTTTTATAGATATCTTCCGGGGATCAAGGTCATCAAAACATTCTTTGGATTTCCCAAGTGAAATATCTCTGTAAGTTTGGTGTATTTCAGTCCATTGCTGTGGGAAAGCCCTTATATGACTTTGTAAATAGAGGCAATGTTACACAATCTAATCACTTCTTTGTTGACATACATATGTACCAAAATTATACCCATGCAAACTCACAAGTGATAACTCGCCAAATGGTTCAAGAGAAGCCACACAGACAAGGGAAAGTTTACCTTTCTAGGTCCTACTAATGTCGGGTAAAGGTCTTCATACGGTAAACTCAAGGAGCTCTCTGGACTGTCACGCTGATATTTTCATCTATGTTTGATGAAAGTTAAAGATATCATAAACATATGAAAGAAAATACATTTTTAGTAGTCCTTTGACCTTGTAAGTTGGAACAAGATCACCAAGTTCTGCGCCTTTTTGAAATAATGATACAATGCAATATCAAGAAAAATCAAACCTTTCGTTTCAGGCTGAAAACAAGTCGTTTTTTAACATTCTAAAACCTACTGTAACCTTGAAACTGAGGTTCAAGTCATCAAAGACCAAATTAATTTTGCACATTATTCCAGTACTGTATTTGTGCAAGTTCCGTTAGAACCCAACTATCTTATGATTTCTGCTAAGTCCTTCTTGGACCTTGAAATGGAATCAAGGTCACCAAACTTGATTAACTCTTTTCCTTCCCCCAATGTTGTATCTCTGTAAGTCTGGTCAAACCCCATTTCTCCCTTCTGGAGATATTGTGCCTACAGTAGGCCGATGCTAACACCAAGGGGGTCCATTTTTGAGAGAGGACATATAAGTGGGTGCGACGCCAGCTAAAGCCTCATCTTATAACAGAGAATTAAATTATTTGAGATTGAATTATAGGTTTGTGAAAATAACTCTTTTCCATAGTATGAATTTCAGGTAGTATCTGAGGGGCATACACCTCTAAAATTATGAGATTGTGCCACAGGTCTGTTACCATAGCAACTATGAAATTGCAAATGTTGTGCTTCGTACCTTGACAGAATGATGTCTCAGTGACGTCACTTAGACATCAATATGAACTCTTAGTTGCTATGGTAACATTTTTTATGGCGCCATTCGTTCCGGAGCATGGCAAACAGTGTATGTCGTGCTCCGCCAATTTTCCATAGACATTACAACCTAAATTCTTTCAACTGAAACTTCAGATTTTCTCAAACAAATGATTATTCTCAAGTCATTTAATTCTGTGTTTTGGGTAGAAGGACATACAGGATATAATACATGTATCTGATACCATTTTACGACTTAATATTATTTTAAAGGAAAACAAAGAACCATGCAATGTAACAGTTAAAAGCAGGTATATGTAAGTTTTTGTTAGCAGGTATTTCTAGATAACGTTTCGTCTCATTTTAGTTTTCGAGACATCCAAACATTTTGTGCATTTTTGGAAAAATGTCAATTTATGGATATTTTTTGTTCAAGAAGTTGGCATTAAAATCCTGCACTTAACCCTACTGATGCAAAATTATTTACTTTTATTGGACACCAATGATCAGCAGGAGGGGTTCTCCAATACCTCAGGGTGTAGCTGAACTAAATTGCACAACCCGCAGGTTTGCACTATAATCACTGTGTGAGTCCGTCCATCCGTCCGTCCGTTATCAGTTAGCGAAAACGCTTATAACTCTTGAACCGCATTCTATATTTTGATAAAATTTCATACTTATACATGTCAGCATTATCTAACGACTCGCATGCATAACCGTCTTTTTTTATGGACGAGGCTTTGCTGAGCACAAGTTGAAAAATTTACAGTCAGGTAGTGAAAATGCTCATAACTCTTGAACCCCGTGGTATATATGGTTCATATTTTGTATACTTATGTAATTTAACATTGTCCAGCCACCGGTATGCAAAACGGTGACGAGGCTTCACCGAGCATCATTTTGGCCGGTTGAGCTATTTTTTCCTTCCGTCCATTATCAGTTAGCGAAAACGTTTATAACTCTTGAACCGCATGGGATATTTTGATAAAATTTTGCATACTTATACATGTCAACAATGTCTAACGACTCGCATGCATAACAACCTTATTTGATGGACGGGGCTTTGCTGAGCACAAGTTGAAAATTTACGGCCAACTACTGAAAATGCTCATAACTCTTGAACACCGTGTTAAATATGGTTCAAATTTTGTATGCTCATGTATTTTAACATAGTCCAGCCTCCGGCATGCGAAACAGTGACGAGGCTTCACCGAGCATCAATTTGGCCGGTCGAGCTCTTTTATTGAAAATGCTCATAAGTCTTGGACCGCTTGGCATATTTGCTTGAAATTTTGTATACTTACGTAATTTAACATTGCCCAGCCACTGGTATGCAAAACTAAGTCTTCTTATTGCACAACCCGCAGGTTTGCACTATAATCACTGTGTGAGTCTGTCCGTCCGTTATCAGTTAGCGGAAACGCTTATAATTCTTGAACCGCATTCTATATTTTGATAAAATTTTGCATACTTACACATGTCAACATTATCTAACGACTCGCATGCATAGCCGTCTTTTTTTTATGGACGAGGCTTTGCTGAGCACAAGTTGAAAATTTACGGTCAAGTAGTGAAAATGCTCATAACTCTTGAACCCCGTGGTATATATGGTTCAAATTTTGTATACTTATGTATTTTAACATTGTCCAGCCATCGGCATGCAAACCGGTGACGAAAGTCTAAACAGCATTGCACGACCCACAGGTGTGCACTTTCATTGCTGTGCAAGTCCATCAGTCTGTTTGTCCTTCCGCTGTAGTCAGTGAGTGAAATTGATCATAACTTTTAACCACATGGTGTAGTTTGATCAAAAATATGCATCATTCTACAAGAAATGACCAATTTCATTTCCATACATTCCTTCTGGCACCAGAAACTAATTATTCTACATTTACCACGGACTGTGCACATTACCATCAGTTGATAATCTTACTGAAAATAAATGAATGGATTCTGGATATGTGATCCATAGATTTATGACAAGGTTTGGACCTAAGATTTTCTTAAATTGACGTCATTTCAAACTGTGAGAAAACGTTTGACGTCTGGTAAATTCATAGGAAAAGAAAATGTATCTAGGAACACCTACCATCAATAACGTAAATACACCTGCTTTAAAATGATGTATCGCTTTTTTCCGTAAATATGACATGTAATTTCTAACTTCAAATGAAACAAGCAATTCGGTGAACCTATATACCCCGCCGAAGTGGCCCTGATTCGTTTCTGGCATAACTTAAGTTTCATAAAATTTGATTCTCTGGTTACTTAGTTATGGCTGAACTTGTGGATTGTCAATCAAATCAAGGGCAATAACTCTGGCACAAGTGGGGCATGAGCTGAAGCCGTTCTTAAACACTTGCCTCAGCATCACTGCACTATGATGATCATGACATTTTTTATTCAGTTTCAAGATATCCTGTTCTCCGGTACATTAATTATGGCTAATCTGTGGACTTACTTATGACTCAATAGCTGATTTTAAACTAACCTCAAGGGCAACAACTCATTGCTTACTGAAGCAATCTCGACGAAACGTAATACGATGCACCGGTGTGTTATGGTGATAGATATTAAGTATAAGTTTCATGGCTGAATTTGTTAGTCTTAAATTGTTTGAAGGACAATAAATCATGCCTTTAAGGTGCCATTCTGATGGAACTTTACGCGCATAATCGCGATTTAGTGATACATATTTAGTTTATGTCATCGGTTACTTAGTTATGGCTCATTTTATTGATTTTAAGTCAATTCAAGGGCGATAACTCATGCACTACTGAAGCCAGTCTGGTGAAACTCCACGTGCATCAGTGCGTTATCGTGATATATATTTGTTTTAACTTTCATGAAACTCCGTTCAGTAGTTACTTAGTTATGGCTCCGAACGGACGGACGCATGAGGGTGTTGTTGTAGGTTGCACCCCAGACTTGGGGGTTATCTTTTATGGACAGCATCGTACAAAGTGCACTTGCGGGTTGATCACAGCTCACATGTGCCCTCTGTACACATGAACCCACAAATTTTGTCCAATTTGGACAAAACTTGTGAAAACAAATGATTTTAAATGACCCATCTACCCCTCATCATCACACAGAAGGTGTCAGAAAACTTCGACTAATGAGGTGCACCACAAAAGTCGATTTCACCCCACAAATGGGGTTTGTACTCACAGCTCAGCCCACAAATACCCTCTCATGAGAGCGGACGGACAGACGGATGGACAAACTATATCCCTCCGCCTTCGGCGACGGATAATAATGGTCCAAAAGATGTCATGAAGACAAGGGAAAGTTTGCGAAAATAAAAGTCATTACAATTATTGGCGTTTTTCAACTTTCAAATATTAAATTTCCATAACTACCTTTTGACATAACTTCTTCATAACTGAGCCGCGACACGACAAAAAGTGGCATGTGCGCCCAGTGAAGACTCAGATCAGCCTGGTCATCCGCCCAGTCTAATAAGAGGAGTTTTCACTTTGTGCTTAAAGGGTAGCTAAGGGTCTAAACTAGCTCATGCGGATAGCGAAAAATCTGATCAGACTGGGCTGATGCCCAAAATGATCTGAGTCGTCGCTGGGCGCACATGCCACTTTGTTTTGTCATGTCGCGGCTCACATGGTAAATATTGAGTTACAGTATCATTTATATTACCATCAGTGGTACGTGTTTGTTAATGCTATATGCGCTTCCGTTATATTACTCAATTTATGTCTGGCCATAAATGGTACCTTTGCAAGTAATGTAGACCTAGATCAGTCTCCCCAGAGCGTGATGTTTTATCAGGGCCAACACTGTTTGCACTGAATACAGAAATTTCACAAAACGACAGTTTACATTAAAATAAAGCAGGGCACCATTAGAGAGTTGTTATCCCCCGCCGAGGGCGGAGGATATAGTTTTCTACGTCTGTCCGTTCGTCCTTCCTTCCAACCATCTTTCCGTCCGTCCATCTGTCTGTCTGGAGCCATAACTAAATAAGCACTCGACAGATTTTCATGAAACTTAAGATAAATATATATCACTATAACCCGCTGATACATGTGAAGTTTCATTAGTCTGGCTTCAGTAGTGCATGAGTTATCGCCCTTGAATTGACTAAAAATCAATAAAATGATCAGGTTTTGTTCTGTAGGGTTACAACCCATGAGCTCAAGAGCTTCATGTACTCGCTGAGGATAGTGTTCTAGCATGACCAAGGACCGAGACAGCCACTTTGCTAACCAACGAATTCGTTACTTCTGATAACATCCCAAGAGGAACACTTTATTGTTGCAACATTGTTGTCACGTTTATTCAACGTCATTATATCAAACCAACGTTGAAACAATGCTGTTTCAATGCTATGTGCATGTATAGCCATACGACTTTTCTTTTCAGATTATTTTACGCTATTCCTACATGGTTCAGAAGTTCAAGGGAATATTCTTAAGTTAATTGAAGGCCATCCCATAGCGGTTACATGTATATACAGGAACCATACAAACGTAGCAGTCAGCTGGAAAACTGGTTCGCGCACAATAACGAACAGTTCTACTCTATCCACACCGAGCCTAGAGAGAGCACACACTACTCAGTATTCTTGTCATGCAAATGGGTACCAGAGAATAATCACAGTCTTGGTCCTGTGTAAGTTACATTAATCCTTTAAGCGTCAAAGAAGCGGACGACAAAATTTACGTCTGCAAAGTGTCAAAATTTGTCTAAACTATATTATATTGAGAATTGAAAGAAAGAGGACAAACAGTGTATATACAGATGAGATGGCTCATAAACTAGCACAGTCTATATAATTTATGCATAATAGGCATAAAAAAAGCAACTCGTTTTGTTTATAAGAAGGGCACAGAAAGTTAAAATGATGTAATTTCAACGTCGAAGCAATGCCAAACAACGTCGAATTATCGACGTTACTGATTCAGTGTTGTTTCACATTGTTTATCCCCTCGAAATAATAAAAAGGGCATACTATTAGGCTAATCTAGTGTCGCAATTCTCACTTAAATCATGATTATACAGAGCGAGAACACCAGATGGTTAAATATAAATGCTTATACATGTATTTATATTAATAACAAACACCGTCATGTAATAGCTTTGTTTCGACGTTGACACGTTGCAGAGCATTGATACGACTTTGTCTATGACGTTTAATCATATACCGGTATGACATTTGACGTTTATGGTGCTGATTCGAATTCAATGATAATCAAATAAATGTCTTTGATCCCTAATTAACATGTAGATGTAAAAGCTTGTAGCTTCCGTTCTTATCCTAATCAATATTTTTGTAAAATATTATACATGTATATCTATATTATATTATAAATTAGAGCCGTGACACGACGAAACCAACAAAGTGGTTGTGCGCCCAGCGCAGACTCCGATCAGCCTGGGCATCTGCCCAGTCTGAACAGACTCTTCGCTAAGCGCTTTAAAGGTGGCTAAGGGTTTAAGCTACCTCCATGCGGACAGGGAAGACTCTGATCAGACTGGGCGCATTCCCAGGCTGACCTGAGTCTGCGCTGGGAGCACAACCATTTTTTTAGTTTTCTCGTGTCGCGGCTCATTTTAACTAACATGTAGATAGGAAAAAAAACGAAGCAGTTTTGAGTTGCCACAAAATCCAAATGCTTTATTCAAGTTTTAGAACAGACACGGACAACTCTTTTATTCTTACACTATCAGATACGGTTGCGCAAAAGAAGCGGTTTTGATCAAGGGCTAACATCCACATGACAAAATGCTTTCCTAGTAACAATAACCTGGTTATGATCTTTCGAGATCATCCAAGGAAGGCCAGAAATCAAACCCAGTCAAGACTAAGGTTCGACCTTGAGAAGCTTAGGGACCTGGATGCGGCATGTTTATTTCAAGAATCGGTCTGAGTCGTGATGAAATGGACATAGATATAAAAATAACAACCAACAGTGCAGCGGTGGCTGACACAGCCAGTAATATACTTTGAAAGGAGCGTCGCAGAAAATAAAGCTCACCAGTGATGTTTTGGCTTCTGTGATGAGAGGAGGGATTTGAAGAAGAGACTGTGTGAATCAGAAGGAGAAAAAGAATCAGGGAAGGTGACAAAATGACAGCAAAGTAGGACTGGATAAGCGTTCAGTGCCTGAACGAAACAGCAAAAAGACAGTATAACAGCTGGTGAAGGATCTAACTTCAGAGAAAAAAGGCAGACCTACAACTGTCGAAGACGAGTCTGGGAAATGTCTCACAGAAGAACAAGGGAATCTCAGCAAAGGGGCAGAATATTGTTCAGACCTATACAGTCAAGAGACTTATGGCGACAATGCAGGTTTTGACTGCAATAATCACCCAGAAGAAGACCCACATCAGATCAATCGTGAGGAAGTTGACATTGCAGTAGCGGGGTGATTGGGTGGTGCGATGGTGCTGAGTATAACTTCCAGTGCCGGGGCATCCTACTGATTTGGATGATAGTAGGGCAAGGGCCTACTGTACTTGCAGTAGGTGTGGGTGGGGGTGTTTGGACATTTTTCTCTCGTCTATCATTTTACTTTCTCCCTCTCTTTGGGAGACGTCTCGATATAGACTAAAATACTGTCTCAAAGGGCCGTTAAACCCAAAACAACAAACATTGCAGTAGCAGAACTAGAAAAGGGGAGGTCCGGCTGGGTTAATCATTTAATGTTAGAACTTGTTCAAGCAGGCAGGCATACTATAACGGGTGTTTAAACAAAGACCCGTGACAAGATCCGGTGTACAGGAGAATGGCCTACCCCATGAACTAAGTCACTGATTATCACTCCTTAAAAGGGCAACCTACAGCTCTGCAAGAACTAAAGAGGAATCAGCCTCATCAGCCGTCCGAGAAAAGTCGTGCTAAAAGTCATCTTGAATAGGCTGTAACCCCAGGCTGAAGAACAGTCGTGGCTCAGAGCCGAAAACATAGAATAGATGTTCAACCACAGAATCCTATGTGTATCCTTTGTGAGAAGTACTGTCAGTATCAACAAAAACTGCGTCATGTCTTCACAAATTACAAAAAGGGGTCGCGGAAGTATAATATCAGTGCCAAGCTAGCTCATGCCATTGACCTCTTCGATAAGGCTGCAAGTGCAGTTCAGATGGACGTCAGCAAGGCAGTATGGTTCAAAACGGCAGTTGTGGCAAGGCACTGATTCCTATCACACACTCTCTTCAACATTTTTTCTCGAAAGAATAATGACTGATTTCTTTGGAAGAACATGGTGGAAGAGTTAACATAGACAGTGCTCTTGTTGTGGAGGATCTCTAATTTAATGTCCTAGCTCGTTAGACCAAACGGATGACAAGCAACTTGGCTGACAATAAAGGGATATGAAGATAAAAGGACAGAAGTTCGGAATTGTGCCTGAAGTTCTCTCGGGGACTAAACGAGCAATCGATCGCAGCTCCAATAATGCGCTTCCTTGTCATTTTTATCTTTCTGTATGTTCCTCTGAGGTAAACATTGACAGCAGAGAGAGAGAGAGAGAGAGAGAGAGAGAGAGAGAGAGAGAGAGAGAGAGAGAACACTGCAGGCTTTCGAGACGAGATACTACCGAACGTTACTGCACATCTCGTACAAGGACAACGAACCTAGGGTCCAAACAGCCACTAGAGAACATGACAAACTTCTGACAACAATAAAAACGGAAACTCAGGTGGTTTGAGCGCATCTCGAAACCTTCCAGCCTAGCAATGGCGATTCTACAGTGTACAGTAAAAGGAAAAGGAAGAAGGGGTAGACAGAAACAATATTTATGAGCCGCAACACGAGAAAACCAACAAAGCGGTTGTGCGCTCAGCGCAGACTCAGATCAGCTTAGGCATCCGCCCAGTCTGATCAGAGTCTTCGCTTTGCGCTTAAAGGGTAGCCAAGAGCCTAAGCTAGCTCCTTGCGGACAGCGTGGACTCTGATCAGACTGGGCGGATGCCCAGGCTCATCTGAGTGCGCTGGGCGCACAACCACATTGTTGGTTTTGTCGTGTCGCGGCACATTTAAGAGTGGACATGGATAGCTTTGACAGTACAAGTAGAGCAGCTAACTATGGATGGAATAGAATTGTTGTTAAGTCATTTGGGGTTTGCCAAAGACCTTGTTAGGTTATAGATTAGACTCGGCTATGTTTATCAAACGATTTTGAAAAAGTTTTGGGAAAAAGAAACTCATCTGACTATTTTAGCGAAAATGCCTTTATCATATGACGTCGCTGTTATTCAGTGGATAACGTCATGTCCTAAAAATAGTATGACCACACGTGTAATAACACTTTGGTGCGTACACGTAACGTCACTGACAACGGCACTGTCTACAATGCGTTTTCTTACTGAAACAATGTTGCGTTTGAAGGCGTAAACACCCCATTTAAAAGGGTCATATGATAAACAGAATCTTACACTCGTGGTCATTTCATATGAAATTTATGAAACTCGCCGAAGCCTCGTTTCATAAATTTCATATGAAATGACCACTCGTGTAAGATCCTCTATTTATTTTATTGCACTCGTTTGTAAAACAATCAACAATCTGGAATGAAGCCATTCATTTGGCAACAGTGACTGCCTGCGGTATATACCGGTACGGTGCTTAGTGCCCACACTTAACAATAGTCCATTTTTTATGTAGTTTTAATCCGCGGACCCAGCAAACACTTAACGTTTTAACGACGTCATACTGACTCGATACAGTGACGTTGCATAGACGTCAGTACATCATTTCGACGCTGTGTACCCGCTGGGGATGTTTGTAGATACAGGTGTCTCATAGCCTAATAGCTGTAGGGGCAGTGGCATCATTGCAATCGTTGATTGATTTGGTTTTCTTTTCTTCCCAACTGATCCAGACGCACCAAAAATAGCCGAGATATCTGGACCGTTTACGGTGCCGAGAGGAACAGAGTTTAATTTGACATGCTTTGCAAATTCGTTTCCTGATGCAACCTACACGTGGACGGAAGATCCCGCTTACTTCGCCCCACACATATCCACAGGTACTCTTATATATATTTACCTCAGTGATACTGATAGGAATCACGCTTTGGAGCAACGAATTTACGTACGATTAAAAAAAACATGTCACATGAAAACAACAGACTCTGGTATTATATACTATCGGCACCCAAATCACCGGTGAAATTGGGGTGGAATTTGCAAATCCTAAAATGGTAGCCTAGCGTGGAACCACTAGAACAATGGTTTAGTAGAATACCGTTGCGGGTACACAAATAGCATAACCTTGTGTTACATTCAGTAGATATCATAGGTCCATTACAGCAGCAACGAAGATTGATGTATGACTTGTGGTTTTACATGTACGACCTTTTCAATAGTATTTTAGTTGTATCCAGCCGATGTAAGGGAGGAAATCAAAAGCAGTGTGCAATAGAACCCCGTTTACGAGTTGTAAAGACTTTCGCCTTCATGCAGCTTAGCAGGACAATGCTTAGCCCACTTAGTAACAAGGGCTGTATCATCAGGAAGGTAGTTACCACAGATACCTGGAGTCAGTAATTTTTGCATTTTAGAACACCTTGACCACTACCCTTAATCATAAACCGGTTTCAACACTTCTGGACAAGATTTCAAAAAAAGACCCTATTCACTGTTGATGCTGGACAAGGTTTTACAAAGACCCTATTCATTATCAATGCTATCTTGATAAAGATATCGTTAGAAAGATAGCATTCATAGTGAATAGGGTCTTTTTGGACAAGGTTTTAAAAAAGACTTTATTCATTTATAAAGATAGCATTGATAGTGAATAGAGTCTTTTTAAAACCTTGTCCAGAAGTGTAGATACCAGTTTTATGAATGTATACATTCATAAAACTGGTATCTACACTTCTGGACAAGGTTTTAAAAAGACTCTATTCACTATCAATGCTATCTTTAGTGGTCAAGGTGTTCTGGAACGCAAAACTTACTGACCCCAGGTATCTGTGGTAATTTATGCTCAGCATTTTGTGTTATTACGTTATGTAAGGCAAGCTTGACCCTCAGTTGCAATGGTCACGCAGATATCTACATCTGCAACGGTCTGCTATATCGGTGACCCGCCAAAGTACGCAATGCTATGCGTATCCACTAGTTCAATGGCAAGTGAAAGAAGGGGCAGATTTCTTTCTCAAACAAAAAATTATTCTCCTTCAAACGAGTACGTCGAAAGGTAATTGGTTTTCGCCTTGCGGTCCGTTAGTCTGTTCGTCCGTTTGCGTTAAGGCTTGCGTTAAGTTTGGTTTCACTGGGTGGTGACAATGGAGTTGTTGCTCACTTTCTCAGTTTATCCTCAAATCATTTATTTTAATGTCATATATTTAGAGGCTACAGTGACTGTCAATACAAGTGATGTGGAAGGTGACGAAATGTGGCTATACTGTATTGCACGTAACACTATGGTCCCCACTAATGGAGTACCCGTAGAGTCTTCTCCGGTCACCGTGAAACGCCGTATTATAATACAAGGTTAGGTTTGTACATGGCATAATTACCGTATTACTGGCAGAGACAGCAAATAGTGCAAAGCCAAACTAAACTGAGCCGCGACACGAGAAAACCAACAAAGTGGTTGTGCGCCCAGCGCAGACTCAGATCAGCCTGGACATCCGCCCAGTCTTATCAAAGTCTTCGCTGTCCGCATGGAGGTAGCTTAGACCCTTAGCTACCCTTTAAGCGCAGAGCAAAGACACTGTTCAGACTGGGCAGATGCCCAGGCTGATCTGAATCTGTGCTTTGCACGCAACCACTTTGTTGGTTTTCTCGTGTCGCGGCTCAAGTCTGCTTGCACTCTTTGTCATTCTGCCCGCAATCCTGGCACGTCGCGAAAAATATAGCCTAATTTTCGGTTTATTCCGTGATTGGTTAAGGTGAAAAAGTGCCCTTCCAGGTGAAATAACTGTGCCGCTTTCATTTTTGCCTCTTGTATCGGTAGGGTTCAACTCTTAAAGATAAGAATTTGCTCTCACCGGAGCAAATTCTTTCTTTTAAGAGAAGACTCCATTTTGAAAGGGCTATGTCGCCCAGGGAAATAAACAGCAAATCATGAAAGTTGTTCCCCTTTGTAAAAACTTGCGAAACACACTAATGTGTCCCAAGTGACATTAAGTTCGGTCAGTATTAAGTCAAGTTACTGTTACTAAAGGGCGATACTCCTAACTTGATAATCCTGATGTACTTTCTAGTTTCCTTCAGAAATAAAAGAGATATCTTCAGAACTCCAGATAAGTTTGCTTTTAATATTTTTATCATTTCTTTTATAAACATGTAGAGTCTCATGCCGCATCGCAGTTATAATACCAGTAGAATTTTAAGAGAAAATATTTACATTATCCGTGCATTTATTGAAAAGCCCTATGATAAACCATTAGAAGGTAATGTAGTTTATACTCCAATAACTCTACCGGTTCACGTTAAATGACGTCAAAATAAACCATGGTTCTGCAACCTGATTGGCGTAGGCGACATTATGACGTCGTTGTTGCGTCGTTGTCGCCGTTCCGCCTCTAGTAGAATAATTGCGTATAACTGTTTTTCTGCTTCAGCTATAGCCCCAAACGCAGATTTGTGGTCAAACAATAGATTAAAAAATGTGAATATAAGCAATGAACTTAATTTTTCTGGTATTTATCGAAGTAAAAACTACATTGGGTCGCTAACAAAGTTCACACGAACCCCTTTGGGGTTCACTTACTTTGTTAGCGACCCAATGTAGTTTATACTTCGATAAACATCAGAATTTGAAATTCATTCCTTAAATAACTGTTATGCAACGTCAGTGCATACGTATTCACTCGAAAAGTCAAATATACTGATCATATAATGCATTTGTCAGATATCCTGTTATCATTTTGACGCTTATCGTCCCACTTGAAGGTCAAAATGCAGGAACCCCTATACGAGATGACCAAGACAGCAATGGTGGACTAACAGCAGCAGCAGCTGTGGGCTGGGGTTTCGCCGTGGTAACCGTGGCCTTGGCAGTTCTACTTTACTTCCGGCATAGAGTGGCGCTTGGCAGCCTTGAACGTGCGTATTTTCCGGTACCATATTTACTCTTAAAAACCTCTGAGCAAACAGTGCTGACTAAAATTAGATTGTTTATTAGGACCATTTAGATTACAGGTTTCGTTGTTTGCTAAAGTGCATATAACATTCCCCCATACTGAGAAATAAAAAGGAAAAAAGGTTGTTAACCTTGAATGGTGGCAGAGTCCATCGCTTAGGTGCTCAAAATTGCTTCATAGTCAAATCGCCATCACATAATGTCAAAACCGTTATCCATGTCTGCGTCATATAAGCTATATCTGTAAGCTAGATTAAAAAAAACGCATGCGGATCTAATTCTTCTATATCTGAGTCAGTATTGTAAGCTATACAGATCCAAATAACCGCATTAGGATCTAATTCTTCTATATCCCAGTCTTTATTGTGAGCTATGCAGAGCCAAATAACCACATGCAGATCTAAATCTTCTACAGCCGAGACAATATTGTGAGCTATACAGGTCCAAAGAACCGCATGCGGATCTAAATCTACTATAGGATATAAAAGATCTAGATCCGCATGCGAATTATTTGGATCTTTATAGCTTACAATAATGACACAAACATAGATTCCACTTGCTGCACGTGGACATGTTGACTATAGTAGCTTTTGCACTAGATGCCAACTTGTGCATAGCATGAAAGGTAAGTAAATGCAAGCGCGCGTGTCTGTGATTTGCCTATGGTGGTGTTTTAATCCATTTCAGGTTACAAGCGATTCGAAGAGCCTGAACTGCAGTTTACAAATGTTCCAAGGTAAACCATTATATTTGAGAAACTGTGGGAACGGCAAGCACTGTGGTCAGCCTACGCATCCGCAGTCCTGCTTGTTCGAGTCAACAGTCTATTAACCGAGAGAAATCCAAAGAGCAAATCAGACCCCGAGGTTATAAGACTTTTTCCGTGCTCAGCTCAGCTGAGCATGAAATTTTCTCTGCTGATGAATATGAAAATGCCAACTAATGTTGGCATTTTCAAATTCAAAAGCAGAGAAATTTCATACTCAGGTAAACTCACCAAGAAAACAACTGTACTTATCGGTAAATTGCTATGTAGCTGGTAAAATTTGATACTCAGCTGAGTTGAGCATGGAAAAAGTTTGTAACCTTGGGGGGCCAGGTCACCATAATATGAGTCGCGTCACGCAGAAAGACGTTTCTGGGAACAGGTGAGACTCAAGCCAGTCTGTGAGCCCATACAGTATAGAGCTTTCATTTTGCGTCTGTAGTTTTGTTAGGATCCCTGCTTAATTTATGCGAACTGCAAAGTCTCTGATCAGACTGGGGGATACGCAAACTGGTCTCACCCTTGCTGTTCATATACATGTACCCATTAAGCCCTCTGTTTTTGCATGTCACGGCTTACATAAATGTCACGGCTTATTCAAATGTTTAAAAGACCGGATCAATGCCAGCCAAGATACAGTCAGCCCCGTCTTTTTTTATATTGTAAAGGATTCATACCAGTCCGTACTGGGTATAAAATATGGTTCTTGAACTGGACAGGTATTGCTCTTTTATGAGTGGTGGATCTGTTTACTTTCGAAAGTGCACTATGTAGGATACATTTGAGTCGCGGCCAACAATGTGGATGCGCGCCCAGCGCAGACTCAGAACAGCCTGGACATCCGCCCAGTCTGATCAGAGTCTTTGCTGTCGCGGCTCAATTTTATGTTCTCCGATTTCAAACTCGATTAGTCTTGCCCACAGCAGGTGTTCGCCATTTAAGATCTTCCTGTATGATGCGCAGATGCATGGGCTTCTATCACATATGCCAGCAGTATCATTTCTCAGACACACTGGTTGATGCTCGCCTCCTTGCAGGGGTGGGGTTAAGTGGTCCCTTGATTATGGAAATAATGCAATAGTCTCCCCCATCTTCCTGTTCCTAATCGTTATTTTGTTCCTGCGCTCATAACTCACGAATGTAAGAGCCTGCTACCCACCACCCTAAAATACTTTCTATCGTTCCTTCAGCTCCTTGAAAACAGATGGCCTTCTGGTAGCCCCCACCCCCACCCTTTTAGTAAACTCAGTCAAGATTTGCTGAGTAGTTCGTATACTAGTAAGTGCCGAGTAAATGAGTCACTTTTGACATTAAGTATTTCGTATGACTGTTGAGAATTGAACTCAGGATCTCCCGCATGCCAAACGGTTGCTCTACCAACTCATCAACTACGAGGGGTGTTCGAAAAGATTTGCAAATGGCCTCGTAACTTTGTGTAAGGGCATGCTGGGTACAAATGCTATGCATGTACTGAAAGCACTACATTTGGTCTTTACAATGATACCAAACAAATTACAAAGGCACTTTTTCTTACTGACTTATGTTGCATTTTATTAGGCCCCAGTCATACCACTGAGTCAATTTTACATGTAAAATCTTTTCAGTTTTAGGTCCTTAATTCGAATATCGTTATAAATACAAAATACACCTTTGTCAGCTGCATGTCGATCGTTGCCCACATTATCCATACAAAAGTTAGAAGAGTGGCACTGTTATCGAGTCATTCCTTGCAACGCAATGCGCAGTTCTTATGACGCTATCAAAATTGACGTCAACGTCATTTTTGAAAGATTGTAGCAGTTTCATATTTTGCATTAATTTGAATTTATTGACAGATTTTAGCTGATCCATGCAAATGCTCTTGCTGACAAGATTTCTATTACTAACAGACTTACTTTCATAACAAAATCATAATCACTTTAGTAGAAAGGGAGAATTTGCTATAACATGAAATACGGATAATACATATTTACGGGACAGTACTGAACCTAGTTTGAATATAATTTCCGCCATATTTACAGGACAATATTGTCTGGACATTGTCTTAAAGCAGCAAAAATAAAAAAAAATCAAAGACTGTTCATATATGAATTACGGCCCACTAAAGTAGAATTCTGCAGTGCCTGTAGGGTATACCTCTTTCAAAGAAGTTTAAAACTTGTCCTTTTAAGAAAATATAGGCGTGTTTGCAAACTTTTGTAGGCATAACATAGCTTAATGTGTTTTTGCTATCAGTAATTCTGTCTTTATAGTCGTTATCAAGTTATTACGCCATTTGCAAATCTTTTCGAACACCCCTCGTATATCAGTGCTTGGTTCATACCCATATAACAAGCGAAGTATGGGATGGTTGTACACAAACGGATGCAAATCGTCTCGAACAAGTGCAATTAATTGCTGCGCGTATTGTAACTGGCTTGCCAGTTTTTGCATCTCTTAATTCGATCTATGCCGAAACGGGTTGGGAAACTTTAGCTGAAAGGCGAAAAACTAAAAAATTAACTCTCATGTATAAAATAATAAATAATGACGCACCATCATACTTGACAGATCTTCTTCCAAATAGAATTGATGCAGTTTCGACTTATAATTTAAGGAATAGTCAGAACTTTGAAATACCTTTCGCTAGATTATGTTCATTTGAGTCATCGTTCTTTCCGTCAACCCTTAAATTGTGGAATAACACTGATCAATCAATACGAAATTCTCTTACTCTCTCTTCGTTTAAAACAAATATTAAGAAACAATTTTCTAGGACTCATCAATTTCCATCTACTAAGGACAGACTATACGATATCATTTTAACTAGAATTCGTCATAATTGTAGTAATTTGAATGCTGATTTATTCCGAGTAAATATTTCATCTAATTCGAATTGTTCGTGTGGCGCTGTTAATGAGAACGCTCAACATTATTTCTTTGAGTGTTTGTTATATGTAGAACAAAGAAATCGTTTAGTTAGTTCCATTAATCCACTTGCAAATGTTCATTTGCATTTGATTACTAATGGAGATCCCGCATTAAATGCTGAAACTAATTCAATTATACATTCGGCTGTGTTAAAATATATCAAAGACACACATAGGTTCACATAGTCAAGTAATTAATTGTAATTCGGAATTTGTGAGTGTCGGGGTTGGGGAGGGGCGACTGGTGCTGCTGTGGGGATAAAACAATATTAACTTTCTTTCGATACTATGATTTAATTTGTGAACTGAACTTACTGTTGTATATGTACCACAATTCTAATGTTTGTTATCTTTGTAGGGAGAGGACTAGCTAATGTTGGTATAACTTGTGCCCAATCCCTTTGTCTATATGGTACAATAAAATATGTTTAATCTAATCTATATAACAAGTGAGAGATGCAGTTAATCCCGTTTAGACCATGTTTTCTGAATCACTTAGAAATATGGAATAAAAATAATTATCCCATATACAGAAGAATGTTTTGACATGGTCTTCATAAGCCTTGGCTTTCGATCAAATCCTGGTCCATTTTTTCTGTACCTTGTACTCAAATTCGACGAATAAAATATTGTTTAAACCAATATATTTACATTTAAATATAAGTTGTGAATCAACATGTTATTCAAACAAGACAAAATTCACACACACACACACACATATATCTGGAGAAAATGGGTCGTCTTAATGTGCTTCGCATCACTTTCCAGAAAAGATCACTGAAGCAGCTAAGCTGAAAAATCGAAGTTCAACAAGCCATCCTTATCTGAAACTTCGGTGAATGACACTTTGAAGGGCAGCAATGCTGCTATTTTCAGGTTACCTCCCTTCTCATTGAGGTCTGCTCTTAAAGGAAACAATTGCTCCAAGGGAGGAATTCTTTCCTGTAACTGTTGACCCCGTTGTAAACTGAAAATGGCAGTATTGCTTCCCTTCAAAGTGTACCCATTCACCGAAGTTTCAGATAAAAAAAAAATGGCTTGTTAGGACTGCATCAGCCTGAACACCAGAGAGAAAGTAAAACAAGAGGGCCATGAGGCCCTGATCCGCTCACCTGAGCAATTGGCAAAGTGGCTTTTTCTTCTGTCTGAAATTGTCAAAATATGAGTCTAGGGTCAAAAGTCAAGCTTTTGTTGTAGCATTTTGCCATATTTGACCTTGCCATAAAAAGGTCAAGGTCAAGCAAAGGTCATAATTTGAACAATCTTGATAATACTGGAGTACCCTATGCTACATACCAAGTTTCAAGGCCATCGGTCAACTGGTTCTGGAGAAGAAGATTTTTAAAGGTTTTTATCATATATGGTCATGGCGGCCATGTTGGTCATGTGACCCAGACCGTTTGAAGAATTTCGTTTCCTCAACCCCAAAAGGCTCTATATGATATTTGGTTACAATTGTCTTTTAAAAAGAAGTCTGAAATTGTCAAACTATGAGAATTCAGGGTCAAAGGTCAAAGAATGACCTTGACCTCTTGTACTTATGAATCTTGATGTACTCATTAAGATGACTGCATTTTCCAATTTTTAGGCCTAAATCTTCAAAACTTTCCATGAAATCTTATGTTCTAGCATTTTCCCTTATTTGACCTTCCCGTAAAATGGTCAAGGTCAACCCAAGGTTATCATTTTGAACACTCTTGATAGAACTGGAATACCACATGCTTCATACCAAGTTTCAAGGCCATCGGTCAACTAGTTCTTGAGAAGAAGATTTTTAAAAGTTTTTATCATATATGGGCGTGGCGGTCATGTCGGTCACGTGACCTGAACCTTTTGAACAAAATTTCATTCCCTCAACCCCTGGAGGCTCTATATGAAATTTGGTTACAATTGGCCCAGTGGCTTTGGAGAAGATTGTTTGAAAATGTCAAAATATGAGAGTTCTGGGTCAAAGGTCAAAGAATGACCTTGACCTCTTACACTCATAAATCTTCATGTACTAAACTGCATTTACCCATTTTAGGCCTTACTCTTCAAAACTTTCAATGAAATCATATGTTCTAGCATTTTCCCATATTTGACCTTGCAGTAAAATGGTTAAGGTCAACCCAAGGTCATAATTTGAACAATCTTGGTAGTACTCGAGTACCCAATGCTACATACCAAGTTTCAAGGCCATCGTTCAATTGGTTCTGGAGAAGAAGATTTTTAAAGGTTTTTACCATATATGGGCGTGGCCGCCATGTTGGTCATGTGACCTGGACAGTATGAATAAATTTTTGTTCCCTCAACCCCTGGAGGCTCAATATGCTCAGTGGCTGTTGAGGAGATTGTTCGAAATTGTCAAAATATGAGAGTTCTGGGTCAAAGAATGACCTTGACCTCTTAAAGTCATAAATCTTCACGTACTCATTAAGATGACTGTAGATACTGGTTTTTAGCCCAAAATCTGCAACAGTTTCCAAGATATCTTATGTTCTAGCATTTTGCCATATAAAAACACAAGGAAGCAAATTTGACCTTGCTGTAAAAAAGGTCAAGCTCAACCCAAGGTCATAATTTGAACAATCTTGGTAGTACTCGCGTACCCGATGCTACATACCATGTTTCAAGGCCATCGGCCTATTGGTTCTGGAGAAGAAGATTTTTAAAGGTTTTTACCATATATGGGCGTGGCGGCCATGTTGGTCATGTGACCAGGACCGTTTGAACAACTTTTCGTTCCTAAGGTCCCAGGAGGCTCTATATGAAATTTGGTTACAATTGGCCCAGCGGTTTCAGAGGAGAAGTCGTTTGATATTGTGGACGGACGACGGACGACGGACGACGGACGGACGACGGACGACGGAGCCTTACCATCCTATAAGCTCCCCCGGAGCCGCTGGCTCAGGTGAGCTAAAAAAAGTGTCTAGAATTACCATGTACTGCTTGGGGTCCACAAGAGTTTGCCCCCAGCCTCTCACCGCTATTGTATAGGTACGGATCGAACCATAGGTGAGAAAGCAAAATCTGATTTTGAACAATGGAATTTGGAAGACGTTGGGCTGAGATGTGAACAAGACTAAACAGACAAAACAAGTTGTGGTCCTTCATTAGAACTGCCTCGGCGAGACATGTGTAAGCAAAGTTCGCGACGTCTTAAGACAAGTGTGCTCAGTTCATTTAACAAACCCCCAAAACATATAAACCCAAAACACAACACATGCTTTGGTAATGTGCCTGTTACGATTTCAGACCCAGGGACTGTAGCCTTTGTTAAACAGGCACGACTGGACAAACAATAACAATGATATTTTACTTTTTCAGGCCACCACCTCGTAGCAATCAGGAGTTGATTACTTTCGAACCAAACAAGACCAACACAAGGCCAATATCTGTTCATTCATATCTAGACGTACGGCGTAAGTTGTTTCTGGTCTATCCGTCCTTCTTTATAGAGTATCTTATACGAGTGGTTATTTCATATGAAATTTATGAAACGAGCCTTCGGCGAGAGTAAGATTCTTTTTATCATATGACCCTTTAAAATAGGAGTTTATCGCCTTCAAAATTAACATTATTTTAATAAGGAAATATACTCCTCGCCAAAAGTTTAGCATAATTATTTGTGAAGTTCGCAGCAGAAATAACTGATAAGGGGGACTTCTTATAAGTAAAAAATGTGTGGTTATTGATCCTATTCGAAGCAGTAATGTACAATGAAAACGCCTACCCACTGGATTTTTGAAAATCTGCAGCTGTTTGGATACACAACGACAAAAGTTAAGACCACTGTAATTGAAGTACAATTTTTGACACTTTTTAAAACTGTGTCCAAAACATCTTCAATATTATTTTTTTTTCACCCACCAAATTACCATTGTCTGTAGATGACATGTTAAATCGTAATTTGCTACATTAATTATGGTCCAGTTCTTTGTAAATCAGGTGTAAAACAAACACTTGTCAATACTTTTCTATACAATCATTAACAATGCATTTTCCCTATGGATTCTTATCATTTTTGTCCTACTGAAAAATGTCGGTCTTTGATACTGTCTGACGTGAGATTTTTTTCTAGCACGACATTTATATATGCAGAAAATAAATGATGAAAAAACTATTATTTTACATAAAAACGTCAACCTGCCAAAATTCTTCAATCTGATAATTTGGGAAAAAATGTCATTAGACATATGCTTAAGTATTCCTTCTTTCCAAATCCATAAATTATATCGTTGTTTATCAGTTTGCAAATTTTCTGCAGAATTTGTAACAAAGGTACTATAGAGCTGAAATACGCTAAACTTTTGGCGAGGAGTATACATTGCTGAAACGAACGTTGTGAATGCGGTTACATGTACACGACAAAGTCTTATAACACGTGTGGTTATACGATTTTTATGCCACGACGTTATCCACTGAATTTATACTGACGTTATATCATGAAAAATGTCACTGATATCGCAGAAACAAATCATGGGTCGTTCACTCTTACCATCAAATTAGTATAATATCTGATAAATTGCAGTCGTGTTACAAGTCAAGCTAGTATTTTTCCAGCATTCTTTTAACGCTAAATGCCAGGCCGAACATCGTGCTGATATGGATCGTGTTAAAATTATTATTAAATTGCACTGGAATTGATAACGACTGAGCAGCGACACGACAACACTAACAAAGTGGCATGCGCGGCCAGCGAAGACTCAGATCAGCCTGGGATCCGTCTGATTTACATTAATAATATCAACTGATGGTAATGTGCACAATCCGTGGTGAATGTAGAATAATAAGTTTCTGGTGCCAGAAGGAATGTATGGAAATGAAATTGGTCATTTCTTGTAGAATGGTGCATATTTTTATCAAACTACACCATGTGGTTAAGAGTTATGAGCAATTTCACTCACTGACTACAGCGGAAGGACAAACAAAGGACAAACAGACTGATGGACTTGCACAGCGATTAAAGTGCACACCTGTGGGCCGTGCAATACTGTTTAGACTTTCGTCACCGTTTTACATGCCGGTGGCTGGACAATGTTAAAATACATAAGTATACAAAATTTGAACCATATATACCACGGGGTTCAAGAGTTATGACCATCAAAAAAGACGGTTATGCATGCGAGTCGTTAGATAATGTTGACATGTATTAGTATGCAAAATTTTATCAAAATATAGAATGCGGTTCAAGAGTTATAAGCGTTTTTGCTAACTGATAACGGACGGACGGATGGACGGACTCACACAGTGATTATAGTGCAAACCTGCGGGTTGTGCAATAAGAAGTTTTGCATACCAGTGGCTGGGCAATGTTAAATTACATAAGTATACAAAATTTGAAGCAAATATACCAAGCGGTCCAAGATTTATGAGCATTTTCAATAAAAGAGCTCGACCGGCATATTGATGTTCGGTGAAGCCTCGTCACTGTTTTACATACCAGTGGCTTGGCAATGTTAAATTACATAAGTATGCAAAATTTGAAGCAAATATACCAAGCGGTCCAAGAGCTATGAGCATTTTCAATAAAAGAGCATGACCGGCAAAATTGATGCTCAGTGAAGCCTCGTCACTGTTTTGCATACCAGTGGCTGGGGCAATGTTAAATTACATAAGTATACAAAATTTGAAGCAAATATACCAAGCGGTCCAAGAGTTCTGAGCATTTTCAATAAAAGAGCCCGACCGGCCAAATTGGTGCTCGGTGAAGCCTCATCACTGTTTTGCATGCCGGTGGCTGGACTATGTTAAAATATATAAGCATACAAAATTTGAACCATATTTACCACGGTGTTCAAGAGTTATGAGCATTTTCAGTGGTTGGCCGTACTGGAATTCTCAACTTGTGCTCAGCAAAGCCACGTCCATCAAATAAGGTTGCTATGCATGCGAGTCGTTAGACAATGTTGACATGTATAAGTACGCAAAATTTTGTCAAAATATCCCATGCAGTTCAAGAGTTATAAGCGGTTTCAGTGGTTGGCCGTACTGGAATTCTCAACTTGTGCTCAGCAAAGCCACGTCCATCAAATAAGGTTGCTATGCATGCGAGTCGTTAGACAATGTTGACATGTATAAGTACGCAAAATTTTGTCAAAATATCCCATGCAGTTCAAGAGTTATAAGCGGTTTCGCTTACTGATAACGTTTTTCGCTAACTGATAACGGACGGACGGACGGACTCACACAGTGATTATAGTGCAAACCTGCGGGTTGTGCATTAGTTTCAGATGCGAATTCGACAATTAAGTTAGTTGCGGATGACACAAGCTAATATTTGATTTACTGTCGAATTCGATTCTGAAATTATGTCATTAACTTAGTTTCAGGACCCGAAGACTTATTACAAGACGACCATGTTGCAGCTGAGACAGAAGACACGTATGACCAAATGTAAGTGAAATCTACCGTACAAAACAAGTGCCCCTGTGACAATAGTCAGTGGGTATTTAGATTTGCTCCTGACTGTCCGTCCGTCAGTCCGTCTGCCCATCCGTTCGTCACACTATACGGTATGGAATTTGTGTAATCAACTCATCCCATGGTTTTCATTGAATGTTTTTTTTTTTTTTTTTTTTTTTTCAAATTTTGTTCACATGTGTTGGACGTAATGAAAATGTCCATGTGGCGTTTTGAGAAAGATAAAATGATCCGCGACACGACAAAACAAAATAAGTGGTTGTGCGCCCAGCCCAGACTCAGATCAGCCTGGAGGTAATTTAGACCCTTAGCTACCATTTAAGCGCTTAGCAAAGAGTCTGACCAGATTGGGCGGATGCCCAGGCTGATCTGATTCTGCGCTTGGTGCACAACTACTTTGTTGGTTTTCTCGTGTCGCGGCTGAAATCAATTTTGACAGACTTACGGCGTTTTGAGCTTAAGTCATTTTGATGAACTTTTTTGCAATATAAGATATGGAGTTTTGTATAAACAACTTCTCCCACAGTTTTCAGTGAATTCTTTTTGAAGTACATTTACATGTTGTGAACATAAGGAAACTATGCATGTAGCTTTTTCATGGAGATTAATTAATTTTTAATAGAATCATGGCCTTTTGAACTTAGTCATTTTGTGCAGCTTTTTTCACTATAGGGTATGGAAATTGTGTAATCAGCTTTTGCTACAGTTTGCAGTAGATTCTTTTCAAACCTTTTCTCCTACAGTTTTCTGTTGGGTCTGTTCATATTTTGTTAAAATGTTATGGATATAATGATGATGTGCTTATGGCTTTTTGATACAGATGAAAATAATTTTGACAGAATTACAGCTTTTTATCTAAATCATTTCAGGCATTTTTTGGCCTAATTACAGCTTTTTTATCTTAGTCATTTCAGGCATTTTTGCACTTCAGGGTATGGAGCTTGTTAATCGACTTCATTCAAATATATCAGTTGATTTTTCTGAGCATTTTTATAAGCATGGTGGACATAGTGAAGATGTGCAGTGGATTTTTGATAGAGTTTCTTTTTACAATATTGTTGCCTATTCAACTTATATGGATGTAATGATGATGTGCTTATGGCTTTTTGATACAGATGAAAATAAATTCGACAGAATTAAATGCAAAAATAAAGTAACAATAATTATAAACCAAATCAGTGTAAAATTACAATATGCGGGACGGACTTTGGACACGTTTTCTAGACTAAATATATAGTCTAGAAAACGTGTCCAAAGTCAGTCCCGCTGCATTCCGTCTAAACGACAACGAAACTGTGATTTTTTGTTTTCATCTTCTGTCTCAAATGCACCCTTGCTTTCATTTTTCTCTTATATCTACTGAAAAACAAATCATTGGGTGAAAATGAAATCATAGATTTACAACAAATGTAAAACTTGCAAAACTGATTTGAAGGTTTAACTTGTATATTATACTTGTTTTCAGTAATGTGCAGGATCAAACTGTCACAGATCAACAAAGGCGAACTATTAAACTAAATCGGGCCCAACATACAGAAAGAATTAACGTTTCCTCTACTGGATATTTGATACCAAAGGTATGATAGTTCATGAGATAGGAGTCTTATGTTATAAGAAAGTTTACCTACAGATCATGAGGTACGAGACCGTTATCACTAGCAGGTTTACAAACAGTTTATGAGAAAAGAGACTGATGTTTTTGGAAAGTTTACAACAGTTTATTAAATACGATACTGAAAACTTTGGCAAGTTATTCATGAGACACCAGACTGATATTACTGGCAAGTTTACCAACATTTCACTATATACCACAATGATATTACTGGCAAGTTAATCAACAGTTTATTAAATACGAGACTGCTATAATTGACAAGTTTACCAACAGTTAATGCCTTACCAGACTGATGTTATTTGCAAGTTTACCAACAGTTCATGCTTTAATACATGGATATAATAGTGGCAAGTTTACCAACTGTTAATGCCTTACTAGACTGATATTATTGGCAAGCTTAACAACAGTTCATGCCTTACTAGACTGATATTATTGTCAAGTTTACCAACAGTTCATGCCTTACTAGACCTATAATATTGACATTTTCTCCAACAGTTCATATCTTACTAGACCAATATTATTGGCCAGTTTACCAACAGTGCATTCCTTACTAAACTGATATTATTGACCTAAGGTGGACAGGTACTGAATAACTCTGTTGGCTTATTTGTTAAAACAAAACAAAGTTATAGTTCATGGTGAAATCGTTCAACTGTAGAGTATATACAGTTATAACACACACTAACAATGTCTACCGTAAAGATCCTAAGTTTTCGGGCAGATAAGTCTGCAAAAACAGTGGAGACCGAGATCAGACTGTTCCTTAGAAACCAGAATGATCAGGGTCTTCAAAGTTTCCATTCCATCTGTGCATTTTTGTAGGCATCACTCTATGGTAGAATCGCAATAACAGGAAAATAAATAATAGGGCATGGACCGGCTGTGCTGGCAGCAGGTGCAGAATTTGGTCAGTCTGTTTTGGGGATATTTTTTAACTTAAACATTGTTTTTTCTAGGAAACGAAACGGTGAAATGTTTTTTTGTTGTTGTTTTTTTGTTTTATTCTGTAACATACAATGTAAGTTTTACTAAAATAATATGCATAAGCTTGCCCCATTGGTTAAATATATTTTCTATGGCGTTTTTCATGAAATTCAATTTTCTTGCATTTTTTAGAACCTGCAAAACTATACTTATTATCAAGATAACTTCAATTTTTTACCAGTTTGTTTCAGATATCCTATATTATAGATTATATGATTGCAAAAATGAAAGTACGTTCATGTGCTAAAGCTATGAATTTAAATGGAGAAGTGTAAAAAAGTATTCAGAAATATAAAATATTGTATTTTAGGAAAACAAAACGGTGAATCATTTTTTTTTTCTTATCCAAATGTTTTATAACCCTTTGGGTTATTCAGCTGGTATAATGGTTTGAATGCCTCGCCAATATTTTTATTCAGTATCGGACCACCTTAATCCACAGCTGACAGTACTTTTCTTGAAGTTGCCAGTACTGATTAAGTCCGATACCTGTATAGTTATCATGTACTGTTATCATGTACAGGTGAAAAGTTAAGCAAAGCTGTGGATTAAAACAGATATATCGATTTCTTTTTATAAGATGTATCGGTGAGTATTAGTACTGATTGTGAGGTGTACAGGATAATTGGACTCTCCCTAAAGGGCTTGTCAATTATCATGTACACCTCACAATCAGTACTAATATCTACCGATAAAGCTAAAAAGAATGGGTATATCTATTACAAGATTACCAACAGTTCATGCCTTACTAGATGGATATTATTGACAAGTTAACCAACAGTTTATGCTTACTAGATGGATATTATTGGCAAGTTTACCAACAGTTCATGCCTTACTAGACTGATTGATTGATTGACTTGTTGCTTTACGTCCACGGTAAACAGCTATGGTCATGTCGGGACGGTCAGTTAACCTAACCACACTATTCCTGGGCAGGCTTAGACCTCCTAAGCGGTTAACCAGTACTAAGTGCACATACTTTCGCCAGTAACTGACAACTGCCCTTCTTGAATCAGCGGAAGGAGAAACGAAAGTAATGTGGCCAGGACCAAGGACCTCTGACTTATGAGTCAGGTGCCCTACCGGTTGCGTTACGCGGCCCGGCGCCTTACTAGACTAATATTATTGACAAGCATACCAACAGTTCATGCCTTACCAGACTGATATTATTGTACTAGACTGATATTATTGACAAGCATAACAACAGTTCATGCCTTACCAGACTGATATTATTGTACCAGACTGATATTATTTACAAGCATACCAACAGTTCATGCCTTACCAGACTGATATTATTGTACTAGACTGATATTATTGACAAGCATAACAACAGTTCATGCCTTACTAGACTAATATCATTGTACGACGCTGATATTATTGACAAGTATACCAACAACTCATGAAATACGAAACTGATACTAATAAGTTACCAATAGTTCATGACTATTTATTATTTAAGCTCTTTCAGTTAACAAATATGTAAGCAATAAATTTTTTAATCCACTATGGCCATGATTGCAGATGAGCTTTATAGGCTACTGGACATAGATATCGTGAGGAAATGATGAAAATTTTACCCTAACGGCCGGGCTAGCTTAACCTGAATCCTGTAAAAAGTACATAGGCAAGTAGTGCAGACCAAGATCAGACGCCACAAAACGCGGCGTCTGATCAGGGTCTTCACTGTTTGCACAAAATTTACAGTAATTTTCATGACTTATTAATAAATCATGCACCCCTAAAATGATGACTGGACTCATCCGATTTATATCTAGGCAAACATGGGTTAAACTGATACTGTCTGCATTTCTGTTTCAGAGACGGAAGTCAGTATGAAATCAAGGTACATGTATTATCTTTATTTGAGCCTTGCTGGGAGAAAATATGAATTGCGTCATATATGAAAAACGAAGCCATACAGCATCCTTGCAGTCTGATCAGTAGTCTACGTTTTTTCGCTGATGGTCTATAAATGATTCATAGACTTTGATGTGAACTGGGTGGATTCTTATCAGACTGCGCAGTTGCGCACTCTCTGAGCTATGTCTGTTTACACATGCTGTGAGGTACAGATTGAAGTAAGCCTTGAAGTAAATTTACTTCTGGTACGGCTGTTTCATTCAACATATTCATACTAGTCAAACGGTTTATTACTTCGCCTGCGACTAGCAGAAATGGTATTACTTTTCCGGCGACGTCAGTTGTGGCGGCGAGTATTCTGGTGTAGATCTGTTTAGTGACAGTGCGCAGACAGACGAGACTTCGCCTTCCACGGATTTCTTGTTACAAATCAACCGTGCCTGTGTGCCATTGTCAGTATAGTTTTTGCTTCCCTTTGAAAATGAGTGTATACTTTGCAAAAGTGACTCTGAAGAGCAGTATAATAACGATTTTATATTTTCGTCGACCTTACCTTCTAGATAATAAGTGTGAGAGGACAAATGGCAGTGTCAAAAATTCGTAGTTCAATGTGCAAGGCGTTAATAGCTGATCACTATATGTATATAAATAACACAAAAATATTCATATAAAAATTAGTAAGGGTAAAAGGACTTCTATGCTTAAGGCGTGAATTTTCCCTATGATTTAAAAGTAATACGGATCACTGACTTTTGCTTTGCATTTATGACTATGACTTGTAACTTGCATGGAAAATGAATTTTCAACTGCTTGTGTCTATGTAAAGTACGTTAAACATACGTTGACGTTGACGTCATTGTTGAGATTAATTAAGGAATGAATTTCATTTTTCTGAGGTTTATCGAAGTGTAAACTACATTGGGTCACGCGCAAAGTGAATGAACCCCGAAGGGGTTTATGTAAACTTTGCTAGTGACCCAGTGTAGTTTACACTTCAATAAACATCTGAAAAATTAAGTTCATTGCTTATATTTACATTCGTTTCAATCAAATCTGTCATGAAAAATCTTACATAAGCGCTAGAATTGAAGCAGTAAAACATGTACACGCAGTTTTATCTGCAAACAGCAGAACAGCATGCATGACGTCATGACGTTGCTGACGTCCAATCAGGTTGTTGAGAGCCATTGTTTATTTTGACGTCATTGACGTCGCGTGTCTCAATGTAATTATTGGAATGTAAACTACATTACGTTCCAGTGGTTTACTATAGGGTTTTCAGTAAATACACCAAAAATGTAAATATTTGTAAATTATCCTCAACCTGATCGTTGAAATAATGATTTATTGTATACATTTCACCCTTTTTTGACTTACATTACGTACATAACAGACAACACTGGATAGTTTTGACTATATGTATGTGACCTTGACCTCATTCCAAGGTCATTGTACACAATAAAATCCTTGAAGATCACAGTGCTACTGTTGACCATTCTTCTTCTTTGGTTTACTGAGTATCGTTCCCCCCCGTGACCCAGCTTCCCATTCATATATATTGCGTACTTGCATCGCATAAGTCTGCTGCATGAAGGAAATGCTGGGTCACGGGGGGAAAGTACTTGTATCTTAGTTATAGTGAAGCGTTCTCTTTTTGCCGCTTTGACCGGAAGTATAACTGTGGTTTTGCATGTTTAAATGCCAGTCAGGCGTAACAAGAAGAAAATCATTGCTTTGTATTGTGATATGCATGTATTTAGCATGCATTTATGACAAAAATGTATGAAATGAATGACTGATTTCAATATTTTTGTTAGCTCAAAAATTGAGGTATGCGAAAACCTTGAATTAAGGGTAGGTAGGGTCAGACTGGATTATCTCCCCATGTCTTTGGGTTTGAATCACAAATGATCTGATTTCATACGGCTTACATATTTGTGGAAGCTCCGCTAAGAAAAAATTGCACACTTTATACTTTTGAAAATTCGGACCTGTCGCGGCGGTCTAATGGGGAAAATCCTCGCCTTAATCGAAGAAGTCCTTTACAGCAATTCATTCAATTAATACCTATCAATAGTATATCCTTTGGACTGCTCATTTTCTGGCCTTCTGATATAGAAAGCCGGATCACTATACCTTAAAATGTGGCTGTGCAGTCTGAGTTTTAGCTTCCGATGCGTCTATTTCTAACGTGAAATCTTAAAAACTAGACTACTGGGGTCTCGTCAACAAACAATGCACCAGGCATAAATGTTTCACCGTTTTTACTTGACGTCCACTGTATGCCATGTATCCTCGAATTATAAGCGAGACGACGCCATAGATCTGTTACATAGCAACTATGGAATTACCAACTGTTGTGCTTAGTACCTTGGCAGAATGACGTCTCGATGACGTTACTTAGACATCAATATGATCTAGTGGTTATGGAAGCAGATAAACGTCATTGGTATCGGAGCATGGCAAACAGTGTATGCCATGCTTCGCCAACTTTTCAATGACATTACAATCTGAAATTCCTTCAACAGAGACTCCAGATTGTTTGCAAAAAAATTATCCTCAAGTCATTCATTCCGTGTTTAATGTGAATATTTCTGTTTCAGCTGAACCAAGCCGGTGCTGTCGTGTCTAGTGCCACCAATCTGGAACAAAATAGAAGGGGGATTGGTCATAGAAACTTCTTCCAAACTGAATTTGTGTACTTAATTTCCAAGACATTAAAAATCTGTTTCCAAGATATGAATGATTGGTATTAAACATGTTTCAGTCCTCAGATTTCTTTATGCTGTATCGCCGGTGCCTCAACATATAAATGCCCATCGTCCCATAATGATGTTTCGTGCCTTTTACCAATGTAAACCTTCCGTCTCATAAAGCAATTTTGGCGAACGGTATAGACCAAGATCAGACGCCTCAGATTGCAGCAATCGATCAAGGCTTATATTGTTTGCACAAAATGCAGGATTTAAACGTAATTCAAATGGAAACAGGAACCCAATATGTTTGAAATACCTTAAAATGCTTAAATATTGGGACACCTAAAATCCATTCATTTTCCATTAGGGACAAATGGAAAATTACTGATTTTAGGTGTCCCAGTACTTAGGCGCATTAAGGTGACCCGTTCGAAGTGTCCCCTTATGCATCAATGGATTGAATCTTATTCTCTGCCAAAAAATAACAATGAAAAACAAACCGTGGAAACGACATCGAAAAGTATCAACGCCAATGCACAGTGATGATGACGCTGTATCAACGTTAAAACGAGGGACGCTCAAAATGTTCCCGGCATTATTTTACTTTCTTCAATAAAATTTCATCCTAAGAAACTCTCGATATCCATTTCAAATTTCGCAAGGTGTTTTAATACTTTCAACAAACCGTGTCCAACTTGCCCTTTAATCAGAAAAATATAAGGGATGGAGTAATTAAAATTAAAATCTTATAAAGTTCCTTCAAGAGCAGAGAATACCGTCAAAACGAGGAACACGGGCCATACTTCGGAATCCCCGGCCACCCAAGCCTCACCAGCGATCCCGACAATATCTGGTGACGAAAGCCAGAGGCAGAGACCTACTTTATATTGTCAACTAGAGATAAGGACAATTCGTTTGGTGTGTTAGAAATAAGACATCGCAACCTTATTATCTGCAGTATATTAGCAGTCCAGCAAATGTCCGATTTAGCCTGCAGCAAGGATACTCAGACAAGCATTTTACTAGCTGCATTTAGAATAGAAGTGTATTGTGCATGAAACTACAAAAAGAAAAGAACTCATCTCAAGACCATGGCATAAATTTTGACAAAGCTTGCTGTTGAAGCCTTGGCTTTTGCTATGCAGCTAATAATGCTGCCGATATCTGATGCTTTAGTGCTGGAAAGGT
This sequence comes from Ctena decussata, assembly GCA_963989385.1. NCBI lineage: Eukaryota > Metazoa > Mollusca > Bivalvia > Lucinida > Lucinidae > Ctena > Ctena decussata. The sequence goes on along the minus strand of OZ022504.1, from coordinate 36,290,638 downwards.
TATACTAAAAGTTTAAACTATGAATCAAAGTGCTAAAATCTTTCGTTTCTGAAACCTTGTGATCGCACATCTATTTTATAAGCTTAAGTGAATTATCGACCTTTATTTACCCAACCCCTCACCTTTACTGATTAAAGAGCAAGTTGGACTAATCCACAATTTAGTTTTTTGAAATGATCAATAAAGCTTGCAAAAATGCAATAAACTTCATGATATAACATATATATTTATGTTAATGTGAAGTAAGAATAGATTCTTAATTTAATGAAGTTAAGAGCTAATAAATATTGGCTGTCAAGGGGAATAACTCCGTAATTGATGAATGCAGACTTGCCTCACCTTTACCAAAATATTTCACACATGAAATACTTCTAATACATGTATACAGGAAATCCGTTTCCGAGTCCAACGATTCAGAAGTTGAAAAATACCGAATTCAAAAAAGGGACATAAATCAGTCATTTTAACAGAATTTGCCTTAAAGTTCCTGCATATCTCACCCCCACGTTGTAAGCTATAATTTCAGCAAAGCAGATCAAGGGTAGACGTACGTGCAACATTAATGAACACCATTGTAGGAAGAACTTTTATGACAAGTTTGTTGACTGTAGGCATTGTAGTTCAATAGAAACAGACCTACCGACAGGGCCGACGTAAATTTGGAGATATAGAGGATCGTACACTCGTGGTCATTTCATATGAAATTTATGAAACGAGCCTTTGGCGAGTTTCATTAATTCCATATGAAATGACCACGAGTGTAAGATATTGTTTATCATATTACCCTTAAAATATGGATTTTAACGCCCTCAAATTGAACATTATTTCAGTAAGAAAACGCACTGCTGACATGGACGTTGTCAATGAGGTTACGTGTACGCGCCAAAGTGTTACTACACGTGTGGTCATGCGATTTTTATGACACGACGTTATCCACTGAATAACAGCGACGTCATATGATAACATTTTTTACAAAGTCATTATGTAGAGCGGGTCAAAATTAAAACATCGAAAAACAAAACGTCGAAATATCAATTCATTGAAAAGACAGAATATCGAAAAGACAAAATAGCGAATAAGACATACATGTAATAGCGAATGAACATTTAATCGAACACAAACATCGAAATGAACATCGAAAGAGCATCGAAAAACACATCGAATGAAATCAACTTAAACATAAACCGACAATGGACGAAAATTGCCGATACCATCCCTCCAGATTAATTTTACTGCGAGGGTCTTAATTACTGACCCTGTCATAGACTGACCATCAGAAGAATGCCTGTTGCCAAACAAAACGCGTTATTAATCCAGGTGTGATAGAGAATTTTCCAGGAGCTTGGAGGTCAGTTGTAAAGTAGATCATATCACGTGCGCGGAGCGCGAGTGATTTATCTACTTACAACGACAGACAGTGAATTATTACTCAACAATTCAATGCTAGCGCTGAATTATTTCGATTCTAACACTCAAGAAACACTGAAAAAGTATTCTTTTCATTCAAATTCTCCGAACCTTCCTGCCAGCGCGTTCCTGCTCCCACTAATGATCTTAACTGTATCATGGAATGTATTTTAATGCTATTTGGGAAGAATGTTAAAGTCGATTTATTTCATCAGGCCTACATTTGTCAACAGGAATGATAGAAGCCATATTTAAGCAGGCTAAACAATTAACAAATTTCAACAGAACACAATTGCTTCTATAGTACATAGACCTCTATTGAGCGAACACTGTGTGTTCTTGAAAGAAACGCGGTGAAGGGTTTCCTGATGTCAGTCAATATGACCTGTTTGTGCACAATAGCAGACCCATTTATATAAATTTCAGAAAATTTTATTTCAGGACGCTTCCCAACATGTTTTGGTTGTTGGTGCAGACCATTATGTCTTGCTTTGTAATGATTGTGATCTTATTTTGTAGTTAATTGTTTCTTTTTTCTTTTTTCATTTCTTTTTATTATTTCTTTTAACTTTCAAAGACTCTGTGCGAGGATTCTGTTGACTAAACGTTGGTCAAAATTCATTCAGGGGTTCTTGAAATAATGATGTTTGAACAAAATCGTAGCCGTACACGAAAAGTCGGTCGCTGTGACCCTGATTTAAAGTTTGGTAACTTCATATTTTAATCCTAAACTCGCGTTATGAAATGCGCCGAAGGCTAAATTTCATAATTTTCACATCAAACGACTGTCCACATATCAATGTCAGGACGTCACATGGTCCTTGTCTCAGCGTTAGTACGACGTTTATTTCAACGTTTTGTGTTTGGCTGAGATGTAATATAGTTCGTCTTATTAAGATTTTACGGATCCCAGTGTACTATCATTTTTAAGATTTTGTCAGTCGTATCCTGTTCATTACTCAGACCGGGTTTTCTATCTTATATACGTAAATAATTTGATGCGGATGAGCTCTCAAGTTTGTGGGGTCACAGACCTTGGTGTCATTTGAAGCATAGTAAACTAAATATACCCTTTCACTTGTACACACTACTGGATGTGTTAATGAACTCGACTGTTGTTTAAAAATGTTTCCAAGTTTTCGTGATCGGATGTATTTTTCTTGTTTTGTTTTGATCTCTTTGTCGCACCATTTTGTGCAGACGGGTAAATTGTATTTGAATTCATTTTATTATTTCAATTTCATCTTATTCCATCGCCATGTTAAGCTGAATTTCTTCTTAAATCTATGTTTTCTAAAGTTACAGACACAAACACCTCTATGCATTTTCTCGCCATATTTGTCAGGTTGACTGTTTGTAACCGGCCTCATTTACATAAACCCAATTCTGATCAATTCTGGTGTGAAACGTCATTAAAAAAGATTGTCCAGGGACTAGAACTGATATTTATGACTGTATACGAGGGGTGTTCGAAAAGATTTGCAAATGGCGTAATTTCTTGATAACGACTATAAAGACAGGATTACTGATAGCAAAAACACATAAAGCTATGTTATGCCTACAGAAGTTTGCAAACGCACCCATATTGTCTTAAAAGGACAAGTTTTTAACCTCTTTGAAAGAGGTATACCCTACAGGCACTGCAGAATTCTACTTTAGTAGGCCGTAATTCATATATGAACAGTCTTTGATTTTTTTTTAATTTTTCTGCTTAAAGACAATGTCCAGACAATATTGTCCTGTAAATATGGCGGAAATTATATTCAAACTAGGTTCAGTACTGTCCCGTAAATATGTTTTATCCGTATTTCATGTTATAGCAAATTCTCCCTTTCTACTAAAGTTATTATGATTTTGTTATGAAAATAAGTCTGTAAGTAATCGAAATCTTGTCAGCAAGAGCATTTGCATGGATCAGCTAAAATCTGTCAATAAATTCAAATTAATGCAAAATATGAAACTGCTACAATCTTTCAAAAATGACGTTGACGTCGATTTTAATAGCGTCATAAGAACTGCGCATTGCGTTGCAAGGAATGACTCGATAACAGTGCCACCCTTCTAACTTTTGTATGGATAATGTGGGCAACGATGGACATGCAGTTGACAAAGATATATTTTGTATTTATAACGATATTCGAATTAAGGGCCTAACACTGAAAAGATTTGACATGTAAAATTAACCCAGTGGTATGACTGGGGCCTAATAAACTGCAATGTAAGTCAGTAAGAAAAAGTGCCTTTGTAATTTGTTTGGTATCATTGTAAAGACCAAATGTAGTGCTTTCAGTACATGCATAGCATTTGTACCCAGTATGCCCTTACACAAAGTTACGAGGCCATTTGCAAAACTTTTCGAACGCCCCTCGTATATCAAGCTCCGAAGGGTCCGTCAGAATATAAAAAGTAGCCCTTAGAGCTGTAATTTTACATCTATAAATTAGAAAGAGATAAAACCGTTGGGGTTCGAGGAATGAATACATAGATGATCATGATGATAGTATCAGTTAAAATTGACCCATTTTTGTACGATTCGTTCTTACGTATCATTAAATGACTATTTCTAGTTTTCGCGAGTTTTGTCGGTCATTGCTAGCTTGTGACTATATTACTAAGTTATGACAATATTTGTCCCACTGAATTTTAACTGCACATGACAGACAGACAGCAGCATTTAGGTTGGTCTACACGACGACGCATGTTGTATAGCATGTGTCATGCAACCATTTAATAGCAATCGCAAGGAAGTCTGGTTTAGACTATTTGAAATGTTGCATGCAACAAATTTGTCATGCAACATCTATTTTTCGGGTGTTTACACGACGACACATTTTGCATGACATATCGTCGTGTAAACACCCGTAAACAAACCTTTACATTAGTGAGGTAACATTAAAGGTAAGCTCACTGCCCAGCAGGCACATGACGTTGATATGACGTAACAATGACGTCGATGCGACGTGATGGCGCCGCATCAACGTCAGTGCGACGGCATTTCGACATCATGTGCCCGCTGGCTGATCAGTAGCCGGGCAACGCTTTGAGGATACAAGAAGTGCTCAGTCTCAGGTTACTTTGAACCTATGCTGATCACATAGGTTGAAAGGACCTATTTCTCATAAGACATTTCATATGTGTACATTGTAAGATCGTTACCGAATGCAGAATGTATATGTATGGTATGTGTTGTAGAAACCACACAAGTATATATTGATGACGCGATGGAAGCCAGTACGACTGTTAGTGTGATCGAAGGCAACCAGATGGAGTTGAAGTGCAACTCTACCGATGCTGGGGCAAGTTTCAGATGGACAAAGGAGGGAGACCCCGCCATGATAGTCAATAATCCCAAACTCAACATACAAAGCATTCAGAGGCTGCACTCTGGAAAATACACATGTACAGCTCGACTGTCGACAGGCAAAGAGTCAGGAAAAACTCTGACAGTGAATGTTTTGTGTAAGATAGTTTCATTACCAGGCAGAACATGTGAACCTTTTCGCGACATTTTAATATATAAGTATTATTTTGACGTACGCTTACATTTAGGAATAAGTGCTCTGTTTTATTATTATTATTGTTATTATTATTGTTATTATTATTATAACTATTACTATTATGATTATTTATTTATTTATTTATTTATTTTTGTTAACCATGGTCCAGTTGTTCAAAGTTAACACTATGTAAGCGTATTGCCAAAGCAACAATCCCATTGTGTGCAAAACAGTAACAGTTTGTTTCCAAACATCATGCTGACTAATCTTAGACACTAGCTAGACTAGTAGAGTAGACTAAGTTCAAGTTGAATGAAAGCTCCAAACATTTGTTAATTCTAACTCTTCAATTAGGGAGAGATAATCTTGAACAGTGCATAATTCGGTTTTACCGAGGGCTTTTTGTCTTTCGGCTTCTTCAGGGGTATACCTTCATAGTTAATGATTATCTCTCCATTTTAACAAATTTTAGTGTGTTTTTTTTGCATCCAGAGCGGATCCAGTGCTTCCGAAATAGTGTTTGTTATATCAGTATTCTGCTTCAGTCTGTCGAAGTGATTGTCATATCAATGTTGAAATAAGAGTTAATGATTTTGTTTTTGTACACGTTTGCCCCATTTTGATTTGTGTATGTTTGTCAAACTTTTAGATCCGCCAGCGAGACCGACTATAGAGGGGCCTAGCAAGGTTATAAAATACACATCGTTTTTCTTGACGTGTCATGTGGATTCCAATCCTGCAGCAACCTATTGGTGGACACACACTGAAGATCCTTCAGCCACGCTAATAGCAAGAGGTACTAATATGAAAATTTTAAGTATTGGTTTTTTGGTGGTTGTTTGTTTTCGGTTTAACTGCCCTTTGAGACAGTATTTCAGTCTATATCGGGTCCGTAGTGCATTCTTAGAATCGTAATCTATTCTGAGGCATTCTGAGGCATTCGTAGGTATTCTTAAGTCATTCGGGGATTCGGGAATTTGTGCTTTGACGCAACCAGTCTCTGGACGCATGCAGTTTATCTCTCTAGCTGGTATATGAGGTCGAAATGACACCGTACTGCCTTCGATGAGACGCCATGTGCCTGCATTGGAGGGCAGAGATTTTATTTTGTGGCCATAGATTTCTTATGGTGCATGTGCGTACAGAAAAGGCTGTGTGATCTTGGGGCTTTTTTATACCTATCTGGGGAGAAAATCCCATGGATTGTCAAGAATAGTCACGAATTCATTTTTATTCGCACCGGACTCGTACATGCTTAACTGATTGGTTTAAACAATATTTTATTCATAGATTTTATACATACATATGAATAATACAATGAAGCAATACAGGATCTGACAGTAAGCGTAACGCTTATATGTAAGTCATCTCCTGTTTAACCGATTCTTAACGTTCGTGCAGTATTCCCCAACAGATTCTTCTAAATCGTACTGAATTCTTGGCAATATTCGTGCGATTCCAGCCGAATCCCACGAATGTTCGTAACACTATCGTACCTGTATCGTAACTGAATCATAGAGCGTCACGAATTGGACCAGAAAATTTAAAATTCCACGAATCCTAAAATCTATCAGTTCGTGGCAATTCGTGGGATTCGTGGTCTGTGTGGAATAGGGGCATAATGACTTTCCAGATATTTCCAGATCAGCTGGACAACGACACGTTGCATATGTGAATGGATTATAGTACGAGTATAGTATAGGGGAAGATAAAAGACAGATACACTCCATCGGGCACACAACACTGAATCAACGTTGATTCAACGTCGTGACGGCAATATTGATCCAACGGTGTGTGCCTGAGAGTCCTTTCAGTTTACCTTTCAAAATAATCATACGGCCAGAATAATGAACCAGCGAACAAATAAAACCAGTCGAAGAGTCGCAGTGACGTTGCACTGACGTCAACAAGAAGCATTTCTAGTTATGTGCCAGTTGGAAGATATCAATGCTAGCCAAGCAGGCACACGACGTCGTTCTGATGTCGAAATGACTTCGCATTGACGTCAGTGCGACGTCATTTTGTCGTCATGTGCCCGCTGGTAAGACGATAATTAATTCATTTTCTAGGATCAACCGTAACTATAGATAGGCTGGACAGCTCTGATATTTGGTTGCACTGCCATGCAGAAAACACCATGTTTCCTACGATTGGAGATCAGTTATCAGTTTCTAGAATGTGGCAACAGAGAGTTGTTGCACAAAGTAAGTATAGGTCTTCCACGAATTTTAAAAACATTTTACACTTTCTAATTCATTGTGGTAAGGTTTATACTCTAAATAAGGGATGTCACTGTATGATTTAGCATACTATGCATGTGCAATCAGTGCACTGTTCAAAATCTCTTACCTGTCTAGTTGTGTGTAAATAAATGCTTAGAAGCCATCCTGTGACTCCTTAAACGAAAGAATGGAAAAGGCCAATATTGAACTTCATGATTCGAATGGTAATACTCTGCTGTTGAAAAATTTGAACTGGTTTCTTAACTAACACTAGATATTTGTGGAAACTGGACCTAAAAACAGCTATTCAGAAGACCTTGAATAAACGGCATATAAGCAATACAAGGTCTTGAGAATGCTAAGACTCTGCTATTGAAATATTTGAACTGGGTTCTTAGCTAAAACTAGATATTTGTGGAAACTGGACCTAAAACAGCTATTTAGAAGGCCTTGAATAAACGGCATACAGGCAATACAAGGTCTTGAGCAACAGTTTTCAATCTATAAGAACTTGTTGACTGGCTTTCACTATGGGAGTTTTTTAGGCTTTCCAGAACTGATGCTTTTTGCATAGACATAATTGGATTTTGATATCTTTCCCTCTTCATCGTATTCATTTTACTGTTTATCATGCATCTACAGCAAAATTCACCTGATAACAGGGATATGATAACATGATGTGATATCATGTCACTGTAGAACTGCGCTTGCGCGAATGTTATCAGGCGATGACTAAAGAAGCGATCTCTGAAGACGATTGGTTACACACTGACGTTGGCTGTGATATCAACGTTCGATTGGTTAAATGACGTCACCGAATTACGTCATAACGCATTCGCGACGTCAGCAAGTTCGAACAAAACTGCGTTTGTTTTTCATTTCTTTGCCTCTATTTACGACTCAAAATCTTCTTATGATGCAAGATAAATAGAAAACCATGTAAGTGTCTTTTGATATCAAGTTTATCAGGCTCGACCAGAAACACGTCGGACTGGCTCGGCAAGCCTCGCCATTCCTACGCTGTTTCTGGTCTCGCCTGATAAACTTGATATCAAAAGACACTAACATGGTATTCTCTATTTACCATTTGCATGCATATACTTGGATTTTCACTCAGTGATATTCACTGATATGTAAACACAGGTAAGAATGTGGTCTTACAAACAAATAAAAGTTCCAAAATCATCTGTATAACTTGCACCACCTCACTAAATATTGGGACAGGAATGTCTGAGCAAACACTGTAGACCAAGGCCAGACTGTTCAGGGACAGCAGTAGTATTTCCCATTCTGTCAGCACCTTCGTGCCAAATTGATGACAGTCAAATCAGTGAAAGTAAAATCAATTTAATTTAGGTTTACAATGGCATCTGCTGCAGAGCTCGCTTCTGTCAATATTAAAGCTACCATGATAAGGTATTATATCAGTAAGCAATCAGCTGTAGCAGAATAAGTTTAAATTGTTCTAAAATGGGCCGTCAACCTTTAAGGTGGTGATTTATGGTAAATGTAAAAATCTGCATAAAACCATAAAAAAGGAACTTATCTCCCTGAAAGTTAGCAGACTATTTTCGTTGTTCTTTACAGTTTAGAATACAAAATAGACATACATGCTGCTTAAAAAAGTGTTTTTATAAGGAAAGATCAAAGGGTAGTTTTCTGCGCAATAATCAAAAAAATTAACATCATTATTGAAAATTTACGTAGTACTGAAGGTGCGTTATTGCATAATGAAGAGCGAGCTAGCAATTATTTATTCCAACTCTTTCTCAAATTGTAATGTAGACCAGATGAAAATGGTAGCTTTTTCTCAAATGTTCAACCATGTACAAGGTAATGTACACTGGATGCATTTATTAAATATAGGGTAGGCAAGCATACCTATGTAACACCTACAGTATAAATAATACATTACTTACATGATCACTGGTGTGTAGATGAAATTGTTCAACCTTGTTAAAATAGTCTCACCTGTTTCACCTGTGTGTTTTGACAAAAAAGATGGACACAGACCTCATCTTTTTTCATCTGCTCAGCCTGATAATGTGTGAAAGAGTTTGAAAAAATAATTGCTAGCTCGCTCTCCATTATGCAACAAGGAACTCTCAGCACTAAGTGTATTTTCAATAACAATATTATTTTTTCAGATTATTGCGCACAAAATTACCCTTTGATCTTTCCTTATAAAAACACTTTTTAACATTAACAAATGCTGCATTTTTGGGAGTCTGAATTGTCAGAAACAACATAAAGAAGGCATATGCTAAGTTTTGGAAAGATCAGTGGTATTTTGAGTGTTTTATGCTGATTTTTGTCTTTGCCCCAAATCAGTGATTATCACCACCTTAAGTTAGCGAAAAGTGGATTTGTCGGTTACGCAACAGACATGTTCTTAAAATTTGTATAAGACCTGTAGTGGACTAGTACAACTAATGCTGCTATCGGCTATTGACTAAAGACTAAACTCACTGTTTAGAATAGTGAACGGCTATATATATATCCATTGAAGCGTCCAATGTGACTGTAGATTTCGACGTTGCCAAACCTGATAAAAATTTACATCCTTTGCGTCACATCAATTATAAATCATATTGAATCGGGAAAACTGATTTGTATACTACAATGTAAACTTTAAATGATCAAATGATGGGGTATTCGCCCCGAGGTTCTTGAGCCGGATAACATTAAATTTTGACCCCGTGAAAACATGACCCCACGCGTCAATTCTCAATGTTGAAACTTGACCCAGGTCAATTTTCAACACTGAAAAATGCTCTATGGGTCGATATTCAACATTGAAAAGTGGCCAGTTGGGTCAATTTTTCAACAGGTTCAAATTTTTATATTACACCAGCAGTGGCCCAAGATTTAGGTATGTGGCTAAATTAAAACGAGGCCTACAGAGACGAGTGGAAGCCTGGACTTTTTGTAACAATACGAGACGCGTGGAAAGTTTGAACCTCAGTGCGAATTACATGTATGTTTAGAACTTGTACTCAATATTTCCCCAATCCTCAACAATAAGTAAGAAAGGCTAAAGGTCACCTGAAAAAATATGTAGGTAAAAGAGTACCGCCATTTTTGGAAAGGGAAACAACAACAATATTAGTGACTTCCTATTTGCTTTCCTGGAAGATAAATTCCATTAAAATGGGGTCTGCGCTTAAAGGAAAGAACTTTACTGCACGTGGGGGGAGGGGGGGGAGAGGGGGGGGGGGGGGCAAGTTATTCTGTTTAACACTTGACTCTCGTTGAAAAGGGAGGCAAAAAAATGAAAATGGCAGAGTTGTTTCCTTTGAAAGTATACCCATTCACCTTAGGGTAAGACATTGACTCTTATTTGTTAAACGTAACTTCTATCACTCCAACTTCAAAACGTTCAAGTGTAACGTCACGACATGGCCGAGCCCAAAGCGATAACTGCTCTCTCTTTTGCTAGAGCTGTTGCCTGTATGACTTCAAAATGTGATAGATAGATTATGCGATTTACCAGTGCTTTCGTTAAGCCGACGTCAACATTAACTTTGCACTGCACGGCGGTCCTGAACGTTGAGTGACAGTAAATAATGAAAACCTAAAATATAACTGGCTTGAAGCCAATACTTGAATCGGCATTTGGTTTGATGGTTTGTTGTTTGTTGTACTGAGTAATAATATTTGAGTTACGTCGAGCCGTCTCACAACGCGATAATAGAAAGGAAAGATAGGGTTGAGACAAAGACGAGGCAGAGAAAATTATAATCCCACAGGACACCCAATTCCTCCGCCCTCCCCAACTCTCCGCGCCGATCTGTTGCAAGCATTTTAGTCTTGAAGATGTAGTTTGTCCCTATTCGAAAGTCCATCACACCTAACAGTGGCAGTCTGATGAAAGTCATTACTTAGCCAGTTAGGAACCATTTTAAAATGAAAAACTTGCTACCCCTGGACAATTTTAAAAGGCAAATGGTCCCTTCATTTAAAAGTTGTCTTCTGCATTACTTAGACAAGACACGTGAATTTTATTTTATTTATCTAGGGTTAGTCTAGAGTCGCAACTCGCTTTGTTTCCTTGAAACCTGTCAATACAGTCCAAACATATTTGTGATAGAATCTTGTATAGCACTTTTTCATTAGGAGGGGGATTCATCTAGCGTCAGTCTAGAGTCGCAACTCGCTATGTTTCCTTGAATCTAGTCAATACAGTCCAAACATATTTGTGATAGAAACTTGTATAATATATACGTATTGCGCATCTGAGCCTAAATGTTACATCGGAATGAGGTCCTGTTCATACATTCACGTTTCGTTCACACATGGACAGTCCCATTAACACGTAGAGGATCCGTTGAAAAATGCAAGGCCCCGTTCCTATATGGACATCCCGTTCGCATATGTACTTCCCTTTCGCAGGTACAGCCTTGCAGATGTCGTTCACTTGTGCAGGCCCTGTTCACATGTAGCGGTCCAATACACATGTGGAGGTCCGTTCACTTGTGGAAGATCCATTTACAGGTGGCGGTCCTGTTCGCAAATGCAGTTCCTGATCACATATGGACGACCCGTTCACAAATGAAGGTTCCTTTCTCACATCCGGATCCCGTTAACACGTGGAGGTCCCGTTTACACTTCACAGGCGCAGAGCCCGTTCAACCATGGATTGTCCGTTCGCCTGTGGCGAACCCTTGCATACTTGGATAATCAGACTGCATGTCCCGTTTTACGTGCTGGATCTTTGAAAAATACAGGACCTGCGAAGGTCTCCATCTAGCGTGCAGCACCTTTTCACAGGTGGGTGTCCCGTTCATACGTACATATGTACCTATCTCGTTCACACGTCCCGTCCCGTTTATATGTGGGGATCTCGTCCACACCTGGAGAAGCCATTCTAACAAGCAGAAATGTTCATACATGGAGGCCCTGTTAGACGTATAATACATGTTCACACGTGCAGATCAAGTTTACATCTTCTTGTTTGGTTCACCTATAACGGTTTCGTTCACTCGTGGTGAATCCTTTCCGACCATGGAGGACCCGGTCACTGGAGGAGATTCAATTCACATTACCTGTTTCCTTTTTGTTGTTTTCGTTGTTTTCATTGATGAACCGCCCATTTACATGCCAAGGTCTCGTTCACACATGGAGGACCAGTTTAGGCGCGAACGGCGTTACATGTGGAGATTCTAGAAATCACCTTTACCCTATGCAGAGAGTTTGGTACCCTCAGACTTTGACATGTGTCCTACCGAGCCGTCTAGCGCAGTCGGCAGCACGTCGGTCTGCAGATCAAGCGGTCGCGAGTTCGATTCCCAGCCTGACCCCTGAACAGTCGTGAAGATTGGTCATGAAATATTTTCTACGCTCATTCTCTCCCTTCCGAAGACTTAAGGGCAGTTGTGAGTTTGTTTGTTTTGTTGAGCATTTACGGCCCAGTAAACAGCTATGGTCATGTCTAGGCGGTCAGTTAACCTACTCAAACTATTCCATGACACTGTTCCATGGTATGGCCCATGTTCCTTCTTTCGAATGTGTTCTCTGCTCTCGAAGAAGCTCTTTAAGATTTTAATTAGATCTCCTAAACGTTTAACCAGTACTAAGTGCACATACTTTCGCCAGTAAATGAAAACTGCCCTTCTTGAATCAGCAGAAGGGAAAGAATGACCGTAGAAAATATTTCATGATCAGTCTCCACGAGCGTTATGTGGCCTGTCTGGGAATCGATCTCAGGACCCCTTGACCTGCAGTCTGACGCGCTGCCGACTGCGCTAGCGGGCTGCCGGCAAGGGTAGTTGTCTGTTACTGGCGGAAGTATGTGCACTCAGTATTGGTAACCAGGTTAACCGCTTAGTATGTCTAAGCCTGCCCAGACACAGTGTGACAGCAGATGAACTGACAGGCTTGTGGTCCCTCATCCAGCCTCGTTGAGGCGGTTCGGATGAGGGGTTTATTAGCAGATCTGACAAAAATTGTCACCCATTGCCCACTCGCATCTAGAACTCTGCAACTTATTCTCCTAATGTCGTCATTCTATTCTATTCTGAAGCTTTCTTCGAAGTGTTTTACATGCAATTATGTTGCATTTGGACCTATACCTCGGATAGTGGTGCTGGTCTTGTAAGTCTATTGAGCGCTTTACACAAAGCATTGCTTAGCCGTTCGTATGAGCGTTCTTGTCATAAATTTCGACGTTTCGCTCTTCTTCTATTCCAGATAATAATTTAAACCGAGGCCCCAATCAATCGATCGTACTCAGGCACGTTTTGGGGCGGCTAGGTCGGATACCGATCCCAGGAACAACGTGCACACTATCTTTGAATTTGACACAGATGACAGACGGATTCGGGCACCCAGACGGTTCTATTATGGATTCGTTCCGCGGAGCCGCTGGGAAGGACCCGTTTTTGGAGGCATTGGGGAAAATGTGTATGCTAGGTCACTATCGCAGTATATTTATATAGGAGAAAGGACAGATGAGAAAAAAACGTCCAAAAAACCCTTCCCGTATCTACTGCAAGATAGCAAGCACTGCCGGTCCTTGCCCCAAAATAATCCAAATAAGTAGGACGCACCAGTACTGAAAGCTACCCATCACCATCGCCCGACCCGACCGCCCAGTCAACCCACTAGAGGTAGAAAACACTCCAAGGCTTTCTCGCCCTCGGAGGACTTTTCCACTCGAATTTTCATCCTACTCATGCTTGTTCCACTGGCTTGTTCAGCCATTTTCAACCCAAATGTCAATCACACAAATGAATAACAACAACTCATTTTAGTAAAGATGTACAAATATGCACAACGGTGAAATACACGTGATTGGACACGGTTAAATAAATAACAAAGCGTGGCGGATCTAGCTCGTTTTCATTTTTTGCTTTATTCGAAAAGAAGGGATTGTGATTTATTATTTGATTACTATTCAAGAAAGAAACTGGAAAACTTTGTTCACGAACTTAGAGACCTAAAATATGCCACCAAAGGTTTCTGAAGTCGGGAATTTCGTTTTCGCAAACTTGTCAGACAATCAGCCATCGTTAGTTTTTGACATAGCGTTAGTCTTTAGTCGTTTGTCGCCTTAGTTGTACTAGTCCAGTAGACACATATTGCATGAAGCAACTTACCCAGCAGGAACATGACGTTGAAATGACTTCGTATTGACGTCGATGAGACGTAATCGATGTCAGGACGAACTCGTATCAACGTCAGGTGCCGGCTGGGTAATAACATCGTGAATCAACGTTATGACGTTGCACCGACGTTAAAACAACAGTGCTTCAGTCTTATGTTCCTGCAGCATGACCTTACATTTATACTGGTACGAAGCTGGTCAACCGTGTGCTCTTATGTGGTGGCGTTACATTAACGTTCATACCAAGCGGTTTGAACTTTTTCCCCCACATTATGGCGTTTCCGTGACATTTATATCACATAGTCTTAACAACCAACAAACATAATTTCAACATAGGGACGTTATTTCGAAAATGATATGAAGTTGTTTCAAAATCATTTCCCTGTATCCTTCCCATTGAACCAATATTGATTCAACCTTGTCAACGTCATTGACAATTGAATCAACGTTGATTTAATGTTCATTCAACGATGTGTGCGCATTGGGTTGCTGCCTGGCTCGAGCCTTCAGTTCCATAATGTCCTTACATCGTATGGGCTATAGCTCTTATACAATTTTAAGAACAGGTCTGATGCGTAACGGTCAAGACCACTTTTTGCTTAGGTTGACTGCCCATTTCAGCACAATTTAAACCTTATCTGCTACAGCTGACTGCTTGCTGACATAATACCTTACCATGACAGCCTTAAAATCTCTGCAGCAGATGCGATTGAAAACCGAAATTAAGCTAATTCGACTTTCACTGATTTGAATATCATCAATTTGACACAAATGGCAGAAAGGGAAATACTACTGCACTCCCTGAACAGTCTGACCTTGGTCTACAAGGTTTGCTCATACATTCCTGTCCCTATATTTAGTGAGGTGGTCACCTTTTACAGATCATTTTGTAACATTTATTTGCTTGTAAGACCAAATTCGTACCTGTGTTTATAAATCACTTGTCAGAGTGAAAATCCAAGTATATTCAATTTTATGTACAGGCTATACCGTAAACTGAATAAGACGAAGAAGCTATCAGAATTTAATTATGTCTATGCAAAGAGATATATTTATTAGCATCAGTTAAACCACCTTGGTGAAAGCCAGTCAACAAGTTCTTATAGTTTGAAACCTTGTATTGCCGTTTATTCAAGGCCTTCTAAATAGCTGTTTTTAGGTCCAGTTTCCACAAATATCTCGTTTTAGCTAAGAAACCAGTTCAAATATTTCAATAGCAGAGTCTTGGCATTCGAATCAGGAAGTCCAAAATTTGGCCTTTTCCATGTTTTCATTTTAAGGAGCCATAGAGATGATTTCTAAGCAAGTATCTACGCACAACTAGCCAGGTGAAAGATTTTGAACAGTGCACTGATTGCACATGCATAGTAAGCTAAATCATACAGATGTGACATCCCTTATTCAGTGAATAAACCTTACCATCACTGAACTAGAAAGTGTGAACAGTTTTTAAAATTCGTAGAAGATCTATAATAACACAAACTCTGGCCCATCTGCTGTAGCAAGGTGCGAATATAGGCATCCATTTTCCCGTCTAATATATGTTTGTTCGTCCCTAGTCCCAGGCGTAACACCAATTTGCTTACCTGTGCTGTGGGCCGATCTTGTACTGTGCAAAGGGGCTGTTGACCGAAAATTCAGTCAAAAGCAATACTAATACCATGATACTATTGTTATTGGCTGCCGACGGAGTCGATACTGCTGTTGATTGTCTGGGTCAACAGCCTGTATGGTAACTGAAAGACTCGGTCGAAAGCACATGTAGCACGGAGGGGAATCACGTGATACGAATGATACGGTTCACGGCATTTCGTTCCGGTATTCGGACAAAACAGGTGAGTAAATTGATAATATTTTTCTAATACCCAGTCGGTTTTCATGCAATAAAGTGCACATATCTCCTCATTTTTCGAGCCACACGGTCATTGGAGAATTGTTCCACGTTGTTCAATAGTTTTTCGCCCAAGCCCGAGTAAACTTTGATTTCAATTTTTGACTTTGCTCGGACTTGAAAACTACTGCATATTGTGGCAAATCTTCAATGAGCGTATGCCTTGAATAATGAGGAGGTGTTTTTACTTAATTGCATGTAAATCGATTGGGTTTAAAGAAGAAAAAAAATCAATTCTCTTACCAGTTTTGTCCGAATACCGTCACAAATTTCCCTGAATCCTATCATTTATACCACGTGAAATTTGTAGTACCCTCGTGCTGATGTTTGGTTTCATTTCTCTTAAACTATAATACCTTCAACAAACGAACCAGGTGTAAAGTTTCTTCTAAAGCTGGCATAGTCACGATAGTGGTAACTTGTTCAGTACTTTCGAACTGTTTGTACGAGGGCATTTTAGAAATGATATAAATGATCTCTGTGTATCCTTTTATTTGATATTTAACATTAGTTCAATATATAATTTGAAAGTAAATTCAAGCACTTTAGAATGGAATGCATTTGAAGAATTTCCAAATCAGTCATGCATGACAGCACGTGATTTTACGTCATAAGGGTCTAGATAAGTCGAAAGATATACAGCTTAAATGTTGCCCTGACCTTCATTTTACTAAATGCGTTTAAGGTTGAGCTATAAGTTGCTGGTGTGACATAGCTTTCTTGTAGTCTTGTTCTCTGTTTCATCATGTATATTCTTCAGTCTGTGATGTCTTACCATTTTATGTTGTCTTATCGTTTTAGTTTGTCTTACTAAATTGGGTTGCTGCTTTTACCGGTAGTTGCAAAAACTGGGGGGAGGGGGTTTGTGTTGTTTTTTTTTTTTTTTTTGCTGCCTTAATTTTATGTTGTCTTACCCGTTTTATACCTAGTTTGCTTGTTGTTTTAATTGCAACAGCTGTGATATATACACAGTGCCTAACTGGCTTCTAACTAATCTTATTACTCATACATATATACCGGTATTCTATACATATAAAGTGGACAGGCTATATATTTTCTATATATATTCTATACATATAAAGTGGACAGGCTACATATTTTCTCTACAGTTTTGCCTTGGGACCCTCTTTCGTTTTCCCAACAAGGATCCTTGCAACTCAAATAATATATATGCAGGGATCCTTGTTGATACTTTCGCCCTTCTTTCGTCCCAAGATTTGCTGTGGAGATAGACTGTACATGGTATATATGTGACTGGGGATATGTGATTAGTGGAATATATTTTTAATTAAATATAGGGCAATTGTTTATTATCATTTAATACTAAATATTGATCATTGTCTTACTATATGTTTATGTGCAATAATTTAGATTTTTACTGGAGTTTTATATATATCTTATATATACATAATTTCGTATAGGTCTTATACAAATGTTAAAAACAGGTCTGATGCGTAACCGCCAAGTCCACTTTTTGTTAAGGTTGACTGCCCATTTTAGCACAATTTAAACCTATTCTGCTACAGCTGACTGCTTGCTGATATATTCTTATCACAGCGGCTTTAATATTGACAGAAGCCATCTCTGCAGCAGATGCCATTGTAGACCTAAATTAAGTTGATTTTATCTGCACTGGTTTGACTATCGACAATCTGGCACAAAGGTGCTGGCAGAATGGGAAATACTACTGCAGTCCCTGAGCAGTCTGGCATTGGTCTACAGTGTTTGCTCAGACAATCCTGTCCCAATATTTAATGAGGTGGTGCAAGTTTTACAGATCATATTGGAACATTTATTTGCTTGTAAGACCAAATTCGCACCTGTGTTTATATATCACTTTGAGTGAAAATCCAAGTATATGCATGTACATGGTGAACAGTAAACTAAATAATATGAAGAGGGAAAGATATCAGAATCCAATTATGTCTATTCAAAGAGATATATTTATAAGCATAAGTTCTGGAAAGCCTAAACTGCCATGGTGAAAGCCAGTCAACAAGTTCTTATAGTTTGAAAACTGTTTCTCAAGACCTTGTATTGCTTATATGCCGTTTATTCGTGGTCTTCTGAATAGCTGTTTTTATGTCCCGTTTCCACCTATATCTAGTTTTAGTTAAGAAACCGGTTCAAATATTTCAACGGCAGAGTAATAGCATTCGAATCATAAAGGTCAGAATTTGGCCTTTTCCATGCTTTCATTTTAAGGAGTCGCAGGATGGCTTCTAAGCATGTATTTACGCACAACTAGCTAGGTAAGAGATTTTGAACAGTGCACTGATTGCACATGCATAGTATGCTAAGTCATACAGGTGTGACATCCCTTATTCAGTAAATAAACCTTACCACCACTGAACTAGAAAGTGTAAACAGTTTTTTAAATTCGTAGAAGAGCTATAGTGACACTAGTGTTTTCTTCCTTTTGCAGCTGTTTTTTTTTTCTCTCTCTCTCTATATATACAGATGTTTGTCGGAAAATAGCTCATGTAGCTAATGTTATTTGTTATTCTAAACCCGACGTTAAATGAAAAATCTTGAATCTTAAGCATAAGGCCAGGAGATTTGTAATCCGTGTCTATAACCGCGTCCGTCTTCAATGCAGTCATGCGAGTTGTTTCCATGTACAAGAATAAACGAAAATTTAGTTATTATTCCGTTGCTCAACGTCATGACAAAACCATGAGCAGCATGCGAGGTTTCCAATATTAAAATTAGAACAGCACAGCCAATTTTTATATATATTTGCACTTTATTTACCTGCTAATGCTACGTTTACATTATGTTCCCGGCTGCCACGGCAAGCCGGCGTGCTACGGAGGGTTGCGTTATTCTACGGTCTGACACGGGGAGCGCGATCTGAGAGATATTGTAAAAAAGTTGTGCCCAGCAAGGGGCGCTTTATTTGAGTCTGAACAGTCAGCACATTACTGTATCTACAATACGAACAGGGAAGACCAAATTGTGCACAATGAAGACCAAGCTATGCCACCGAAGAAGCCAGGACGCAGGAACATCGCATCCCATTCCCTCCCCCTCCCCACACGCACCTCCCGTCCTGCATCACCACTGCTAGCAGAAGAGCCAGAATATCCTCGCCGTTCACCGCTTCCGGATGAAGTCGAGTATGCAGCTGCTACTGACCCAGTCCCTGGACTGGATATATGCACCCAGTAAACATGTAAACGAAAAATCTTCTTCACCTTGGACAATCATGATGTCTCGTCGAAGTCTCAAGATACAATGACTCCTATTGCCAGTGAGGCCTTCATTTTATACCGTGGACACAAACGTGCTCCAAAACTGCCCGGTGATGCCGTTTCGTCCGTGGAAACCTTGAAAGAACGTGAAAAACGCGTCAGACCGTGAGAAACGTGAGGAACCCCACCAGAACGTGACATGCCTGGTATACGTGGTAGACCGCAGGCCGAACCGTTGTGCACCTTTGAGCATCCCTTTTCCTCCTCCACGGCCCGTCACAGATACCATAATAGGTCGCAAGAAAACTTAGCAGGATCTAACAAAACTTGAATACGGAGGAATAAATGGCCAAAATCCCACGGCGCACTACGTTTCGCCATGGCCGCCGGAAACATAATGTAATGCTGCGTTTACACTATGTTCCCGGCGGCCATGGCAATCACGTTTCAGGCCACCGTAGACACAACGGGATGGATATGAGACAACGCAGGGGGACGTGGTTGGCAAACTTGACAGGCCGTGATTGCCGTGGATGCCGGGCCAGATTTTTAAACTGTCAAAAAACTTGCCACGGCAGTCCCGGTGCGGATAGGCCGTAGTAAAACGGGATGAACGCAATAAAACGTGACAGTACGTTACAGACCGTAATAAAACTTGAAGGGGGTCCGTAGTGGGACGGAAAATATGTGTATACACCGGCACCTGACGGTCCTTTCAAGTTCCTGCCACGTCTTGCTGCGTTTAGTGCGCGTATAATCACGGTTGTTTCACGTTTTGTCCCGTTTTACCACGGTTTGACACGGTTTTCACGGCGTATATTAGCCGTTTCGTCGCGTTCAGTCACGACGAGTCTCGGCTTGTGCCGGTTTACGGGCCGGCGTTCTACGGTCTGACACGGCGGGCGCGGTCTGGGAGATAGTGTAGAAAAGCCGAGCCCGGCAGGGGCGCTTTATTCGACTCTGAACAGTCATTGACACATTACTGTATCTACAATATGAACAGAGAAGACCAAACTGTTAAGAATGAAGGCCAAACTATGCCACCGAAGAAGCCAGTACGTAGGAATCTTCCCCCTCCACACACACCTCCCGTCCTACATCACCACAACCAGCAACGGAGCCTGGATGTCCTCTCCCTTCAGGATCCCCGGTAGCTCAGTGGGTTAAGCGCTGGCTCACTGATCTAGCGGACCGGGATCGAATCCCGCTTGAGACGAGAATCTTTCCTACCGTAAACGGGGTTCCATTGCACACAGCCTTTCATAATCACCGTCCCATCGTCCTGATATGACTGAAATACTGTTGAAAGGGGCGTAAAATCGCAAGTCATCCATCCATCCATCCATCCTTGCCATTCGGCGTTGTCAGATGAAGTCGACTTGGACTGGAAATATGCACCCAGTAAACATACAAAAACAAAATCTTCTTCATCTTGGGTATTCACGATGTCTCGTCGAAGTATCAAGATACAATGATTCCTGTTGCTTGGGAGGCCTTCTTTTTTTTACACCGTGGGCACAAACGTGCTCCAAAACTGCCCGGCGTTGCCGTTTCGACCGTAGAAACTTTGATAGAACGTGAAAAACGCGTCAGACCTTGATCAGAACGTGAGAAACGGGAGGGACCTCACCAGAACGTGACTGGCCTGGAGGGAACGTACTGGTATACGTAGTAGACCGTAGGCCGATCGGTAGTGCACCTTTGAGCAGCCCCATTCCCCCTGCACGGCCCATCACGGATACCGTGAGAGACCGTAAGAAAACTTAGCAGGACCTAACAAAACTTGAATACGGAGGAAAAAATGGCAAAAATCCCGAGGCGCACTACGTTTTGCGCAAACGGGGCTGCCGTGGCCGCCGGGAACATAATGTAAACGTAGCATAAACGTAGCATATGAATTGCAAAAAAACAAAACGTGATGTAATTTAAGCGCTTTATATACGGGCCCTGTCTCACCATTTAGTGAGAAACTTGGATTGAAACGATTTGAAACAGTTCCAGATGCACTTCCGAAAGGCAGTGGAAGGCAGGAATGTCGTGTATTTGCAAGGGTAGACAATCCGGACTTTCCTCGGACTTTACTGACTGCATTTTAATGTGAATGGACATGTATTCAAGGACGTAAATCTTCCATATTCTTTTTCTGGAATAGTTTTAACTCGAAAACAAAACAAATAAATATAATATAAACTATTAGCCGACCATTTCGCCATATGAAACATAAAGCCTAACTGGGTAAGATTTAATACTCTGTACTTGCAATTACAGAAGCTGCGTATATATGGGAACTCCAAGAAGAGTACACATTCAACATCGGTTCCACTTTAGATATAAAGTGTCGTGCTGATGGTTTTCCCGAACCAATATTTTGGTGGACCAAAGAATCTAATGAAACCTTCGAAAGAAGTGGTTACAGACTTATTAAGGAAAATGTCCAGGTGAAAAGTTATTAAAATTATAACCATTGAATCATTCAATAATAATATCTTCTCTTTTCATTTCATGCTTTCAGAAATAAATAATCGAAATTTCATTGCACTTATAAGCCACTTTTTAGACTTCAGAATTCCATATTCTTACCTGAATTAGGAACTCTATACACAAACCTGCTCAACCCCAATCATGATATTATGGTAGCCATAGTAAAGATGGTTGTTACCCTATACATTGTAACTTGCCTGATACTATCCACGACAGGACCCGATGATCCGAATGGCATGGGACATATCAATTATCGACCCCAAAATAGACCGATACTGTATCAATGTTGATTCAATGTCGTGGTTATGACTTTGACTCAACGTTGATTCAAGGTTGATTCAACACTGTGTGCCTGCTGGGAAAGCCCATACTTGGCCCAAGAAACCTTAAAAAAACCAGCTGTGTGTACATAGCAAAGCTCAAATCAGAAATTTCACAGCGACAAAAATAACCATATTTAAAGCAGCTTATTTACATGATAAGAGTCTGGATTATATCGAGAGGTGAACATGTCTTGCATTGCGACATTTGTTAATTTGCGGTCATTCATGAAAGAGAGATAGATATAAGATAGGTCTCTAACTAAATTGTCAAGTTTACATGTACACATATATAATCTCAAACAGTGCAAAATCAACTGGGCGATTTTTCGGCTTTACACCTTCATCAGAGTTTCAAACATCTTCACAATCGGCCCCTTCCCTACATGCACCCCCTCCTCTATCCGCAGACAGAGAGAGGGAAAGAAGACGACAGTATTATGCGAGTGGAAAAAAATGAAATGTGTGTGTAAACTTAATTATGGCGTGGACTATCTATCAAAAAGTTGGCCGTAATGTGGACTTACTTTATTTATTTGAAAATGCCAACTGCTCATTTTTGCTCATACCAGACTGGGCATATATGTAAGCTGGTCTGGACATGCGTACTTCGCAGATGCCTGTAGACAGTTGCTTTACTTACAAGGTCTTTATTTACAGCCAGAATTCGCGGGAACGTACACGTGTAATGTTGAAAACACTCTTGAACCATCGGATGGTCCGAAACAGATGGTCACGGATATGAAGAAAACAGTTGTGAAAATAGTTGGTACGTCATAATATTGTTTGTTTTGTGATGAATACTGTAATATTCTAAATGGGAAACAGATAAGTCTGAGGAGGAAAAAAGTGCAGACCCAGATCAGACTGCTCCCAAAGGAGCAGTCTGATCAGGGTCTGCACTGTTTGCCAGTCCATCTGCATCTCTAGTACCTATTACTGCATTTATCTATTTTCGGGACAATTACGGTAATTATTTTAGGTGTTCCTAATGTTAGAATTTTTACGGTAGGGTTATTTGTGTGACCGAAAATAAATAACCCGTTTTGGGAAGCTTCATTCGAAGAAGTTGGTATCTACTTCTAAAGTAATTGTATAAACAATCAAACATAGAGAATATATTTAAAAATATTAAAAGCCCAAATTGTTTCAAAACCTGTAGCCTTTCATTGTCTGCGCACAGTGCTTTCAGTTAGAAAATCCGTTCGTAAAGGTTAATACAGGTATGAGAGCAGCAAAGGTCTAGACCAGACTGTGCGGATGGTCTTAGTAGTCATCACGGCTCAAATTCAGATCCCAATTCTAAAGGAAGAGCCAGATCATCCAGAAAGTCACAAAAATTGTTCCCCTTTGTAACGTTTCCAGGAAAACACTTTCTTGAAAACATTCACCTTATGCCGAACGCTTTTAAAGGAAAGATCATAGAATCCCTTCTCCTAGTGGGGCTACTCTTCATTAAATGACTATTTGAGCCGCGACACGAGAAAACCAACAATGTGGTTGTGCGCCCGGCGCAGACTCAGATCAGCCTGGGCATCCGCCCAGTCTGATCAGAGTCTTCGCTGTCCGCATGAAGGTAGCTTAGACCCTTAGGTAACCTTTAAGCGCTTGGCGAAGAGTCTGATCAGACTGGGCGAATGCCCAGGTTGATCTGAGTCTGCGCTGGGCGCACATCCACATTGTTGGTTTTCTCGTGTCGCGGCTCAAATATCTGAGGGCAAGTTTACCATTGAACTGGAGGCAAAGACTTCAAGTTCAGAATGTTTTCTCTTGAATGTGTACCACATCACTTTAAAACCTAACTTGTACCGCTAGGCAGTGTAAGCGTATGTTATACCCTATAGGCTATGGCTATGGTCGGGTGGTGCGATGGTGCTGTGTGTAACTTCCAGTGCCGGGGCGTCCTACTGAGTTGGATGATGGTAGGGCTAGGGCCTGCTGTGCTTGCGGTAGGTGCGGGTGGGGGTTGTTTGGGCATTTTATCTCTCGTCTATCCTTTCTCTTTTCTTTCTGCCTCCCTCTGGGAGACGGCCCGATATAGACTGAAATACTGTCTGAAAGGGCCGTTAAACCAAAAACAATCAATCAATCCCCTGTGTAAAAGGCTCGCGGAATTACTGCACTGGAGTCAGGCAGGATTTTACGTTGGGCGCCAACTGTCACGTACTCTTAAAAGATCTCATCCGAAAGACCCCTCCAACTCCCCCCCGCCCGCCCCCTCCCCCCCCCCCCCCGTCCCCAATACCACCCTTCCCCCTGCCGCCGCATAATCGAGCCCAGACAACTTGCGTAAAACGTGAACACACTACATTGTCGCTATAAGAGCCAGCTTGTTCAGAAAGCGTATATACCTGTATTCTATGACATAACAGTTTTATAAACAATACGACAATATTGAAATAAAATGTTGTGTTTTTCAGATCCCACAATACCAGAGGTTTGCAGAAATATCCCGTGTTTGTACAGAGACACAACGTCAGCACCAGGTCAGTAAAACCTAAAACCATTAAGGGATACTTTGACAGGGAATGCAAGTCCGCCAATTTCTTTTTCCTTTTCCTCCCTTCTCAACAGGGGCCAACACTTAAAAGAAAGAATTTGCTCCGACAGTAGCAAATTCTTTCATTTAAGAGAAAATCCCCTTTTTGGATTAGTTTCATCTTCCAGGGAAGCAATTAGGAAGTAACAAAAAGTTGCCTCCCCTCCCCCCTTTGTAAAAACTGGCGCGGAAACAAGGCAGCGTGTCCAATCACTATTATAAGTATTACAATTCGTGATGGATTTCTCTTCTGAAGCTGGTAAAGCCAAGACGGGCCAGTCCTGTCATCAAAGAAAATTTTCTATACGGAAAACTTTAAGGTGTGGAAATGCTTCCTAGGTACTCAGAAGGAGCGCTACAAGGAGTCAAGGACACCGCGAATGCTTTCTTTAAGGAATCTCTTATTAGCCTCTGAAGCTGAGCGAAAACCAGTGCCCTTCAAGAGATGATCATCATAAGTTTCGAGCTTTTCGAACATAGTCCGGGGGCCGTATTCATAAAGCCACTTAAGTCGTTGCTATGCGGTTGCTAACGCTAAATATCTATAAAGGAGATTCCCTACAACTATGAAATTTGGTGTGGAGGAACAGTCTCACAAAGACTGTTCCTCCAGACCAAATTTCATAGTTGTAGGGAATCTCCTTCAAAGAAATTTAGCCTGAGCAACAGCATAGCAACCACTAAAGTCGTTTTATGAATACAGCCCAAGTGCTCTTCAAGAGATGATCATCATAAGTTTCGAGCTTTTCGAACATAGTCCTGTCCCTTTCTTCTATACGTATTATAAAAGTGAATGGGTACACTCTCAGGGGAAGCAACTCTACCATTCTTTATGTTTACCTACTTTCTCAACAGGGGTCAATTATTATCGAAAATATTGAGTCTTAAAGAAAAACTCTTTCTTTAAAGACGACGCAATTTCGGAATGATTGCAACATCCAGAGAAGCAATAAGGAAGTCACAAAAGTGTCATTTGAAAAATGGTGGGAAAACTCACTCCAACCAACGTTAACCTGCAATATTTCGTCTTAACAGTTGTCTTGCTCTATTTGTAACGGTAAAACAGACAACTTAGAGCACATATTGGGCTTGCACTATTTGTAACAGTCTAACAGATAATGTAGCGCACATATTGGTTGCTCTATTTGTAACAATGTAACAGATAATTTAGAGCAAACATTGGGCTGTTACTGTGTAAGAGATAATAATTCAGAGCAAATATTGGGCTGTTACAGTGTAAGAGATAATAATTCAGAGCAAACATTGGGCTGTTACTGTGTAAGAGATAATAATTCAGAGCAAATATTTGGCTGTTACAGTGTAAGAGATAATAATTCAGAGCAAACATTGGGCTGTTACTGTGTAAGAGATAATAATTCAAAGCAAATATTGGGTGTGCCCTATTTGTGACAGTGTAACAGCAATTTAGAGCACATATTGGGCCTATTTGTAACAGTGTAACAGCTGCTTATAGCCCACATGGAACTAAACATATCAATATTCATGGCATTTTTTGCTTAGAGGTTTAACTTTGGACTTACTGATAATCATAACCCATCAACATTATTTCGAGACAGGGTGATACACTGGGAGAGAGGGAGAGATAATTGTCATTGTCTTTAATTTAATTTAATTTACCGTAAAAATTCTAAATATTGTGACTGATAGGTTTGAGCAAACAGAGAAGACCCAGATCAGACTGCTAGGAGCAGTCTGATCAGGGTCTACAAACAGTTATCGTTTTAGGTGTCCCAATTAATTATTATTTACGGTATACTATGTTTGTATTTGCAGCTACATGTCCCACAAATGTCTCATGTCCTGCGATTGCTGCTGCTGGATCAGGGAGAGATAATAAAGGAGCCATAGCAGCAGCAGTAGTGGGCTGGATCATAGCAGCAATAGCAGTAGCAGTTGTAGTGGTCCTCTGTTTACGTATCAGACGTGGTACAAAAGGTGGGTAGGATAGCTTCATTATGATCTTTTAGGAGCTGCGTTACCCTTTTATTAACAAGGCACTTTCAGAAAACAAAATCGGTAGTGATAGAACAATTTATGCAAAACTTATATTTCAGAAAAGTAATTTGCTATGCGGACGTACTTCCATTTACATATAACAATATCAGATTTATCTTTCTTATGTCGCTGTATTTCCTCCCTTTCTTCTCTCCTTACAAGTAACAATGCCCTTTTTTAGCTGAAGTGGAGGTAAGAAAATTTAGATATCTTTCTCTACTGTCCTTTTGAGTGCTAGAGGAGGCGGGCCATTTTTCTTCATATGAAATGTTTTACTATATTTAACATGAAAGAAAAGAACTAAATTGCGCTTTCGTTTGAGAGAAATATAAGATCCTGACATTTAGATTTGTTTGCCAAGAACAAATTGACCAATATTTGTATTCTGTTGATTTCCGTTTCTATTTTCAATCTGATGTGGTGTTACATTCAAAATTTCGAATACCAATACTCTTTCTGTGACTCAGATGCCAGTGGTAGCTTGTTCAGATTCGAAAAGAAGCACTATGAGAGAGGTTGATACCTAAAGCGTATTATTAAAAGTATTTACGATATACGATGTACTTTTACATAGGTTTTTACTGACCTTGTGGAAAGCTGTACAAATAAATTGGTTCCTGAAATAATAATTATACTAAAAATGGAGACGCAACGCAATGTAATGTAGTTAAAAAAATAACAAAAAAAAATTGAAAGTTCGGATATAAACGTAGGCATCTCTGGACAAAGTGGATAATGAAAGTGAAATAAACCGTTTATCGAAACTGAAAACTAAACAGCCAAATGTGTCTCCATTCACAATTTTTGTAGACTTTTTTGTCGTTACTGTGATACGCTGTATGGCCACTGAGTGTAAATAAAACAATATCTGTCGAAAAGATTAACAGAATCATACGATATGAAGCATTTCTTTTATTATTATTTTCAGATGTAAGCAGAGGCGGAGAACCACCACAAATAACACCATCAGCACCTACGTAAGTCCAAACTTTTCATTAGTTTGTCGTTCTGACATATAGTATCGATATTGAATATTTTCAAATGCTCATAACATGAACATCCATTCAATAAATACTATATAACTTACGACACCTACCCACATATTCTGTTATAAGCCCTTCCGTGCCTTGTAGTTTTTACACCCACCAGCACAATTTAGTGGTGCCTCCGCTTCTTTTACTACGACCGCTAAAAAGATTACAACAGTTTTTCTACAGAATCGGTAGACTAAGGGAAGCCGACAGTATCTGAGAGCGTTCGTTGTGACTTTCCGCCAAAACTTTTGGATGTGCCTTATATTTTTCTAGGACACCAGTGTCGCCCAGCTCAGGTTTTGCTACTGATACACGAAAACCAGATCTTCCACACAGACCAGTTCTAACAAAACAGACCTCAGAACATGTGTACCTAGATTTACATCGTAAGTAATCATTAATGAACCGCGACACGACAAAACCAGCAAAAAGGCATGGGCACCCAGCGAAGACTCAGATCAGCCTGGGCATCCGCCCAGTCTGATCAGAGTCTTTGCTGTGCTCCTGAATGGCAGCTAAGGGGCTAAGATAGCTCCATGCGGACAGAAAAGACTCTGGTCAGACTGGGCAGCTGCCCAATCTGATCTGGGTATCCGCTGGGCACACATGCCACTTTGTTGGTTATGTCGTGTCGCGGCTAAGTTTTATAGTTTAAGCTGGTCAAAAGATATTTCCCCATAGGCTTAATACAAATTAAAATCTTACAGAGTTCCTTCAAGAGCAGAGAACACATTCAGAAGAAAGAATATGGGCCAGACTACTTAGTTTCGGCTAATAAAGCCTCATCAGTGACCCTGACAATTTCTGGTGACAAAACGAGAGAAAGAGCAACTCACCTGTGTTTGATTTACAGTATTTTTTACAGCATCAGAATTTTTCAGTCATCACATCTCAACATGAAAGCTTTCTTTTTCACTGTTGGTCGTTAAGTTTTAGCACAGGAGTCTGAAATTTCGTCAATAAAATAAAAAAAAATGCAAATTCTACAGAATCGCGTTCATATTTATACATATATGTATTATAAAAATAAAGGAATGCAATGCCTTTTTTACCCCACCCACCACGAAAACTCGTTCCCAACACGTTTTCAAGTAGTAAACAGCAAAAAGCGTTCCAATGTACGTAGCGGTTACTTGTAACAAAATGTTTTCTATCATCCGCAACCTACAATCCATCAGTATGTATTTCAAGAAAGCCACAAAAGAAGATAAAATTTGGCGACTAACAGCGAATCTGTTTTCTGAGAAACCATGTCCACTTCAGTATGACGTCACTTGTTTACAAGCGCGTGAGCGGGTGCATTTAATTGGACGAGACGCATTTAATTGGACGAGGGTATCGGCACGACGGTCGTGCGGATAAGAATCATTATCATCAACACGGTCGGGCCTTATTCGCACGCCGGCGATTATATATTCCATCATAGATGCCATGGCCTTTCTTAGAAATGGTTTCATACAACACAGTTTCGGTAATTCATATGCAGTATTCAAAATAACTAAAAACTGGTCAAAACATTTTATGACCGACTTTCTGTTGTTAAAACATCTGATATCCGGATCCCAGCTGTACCTTTATGGGGCACAATCTTATTTTTGGCATGTTCCAGTTCGACATGAATAGGTTGCATCAATTATATATGTGTATGTAGAAAAGGTATTCCGTCAAGATGAGGCATCAAAAGGATGTTAAGGCCGAATGCTACAAGTCCATAAGCCGACCACAGCTCGAGTATGCTTCGACGGTATGGGACCCAGTGACAAAATTCAACATAGCCAAACATAGTCTGTGTAGAGGCGTGCCGCCAGATTTTGCTTAACCGACTAACGCCGAACCTGCAGTGTCACTTCAATTTGGCCAGAACTTGGTTGGGAGGACCTTGAATCGAGGCGACACCAGAGCAAAGTCACAATGATGTAAAGGATCGTCACTAACCTCGTTGAAATCCCTCCAGGCCAGTACCTGACAGCCACAGGAGTAGCAACTAGAGGACACTATGAACTATTCCTTCCAATATTTTGCTCCATCAACGCCTACCAGGGACCCTTCTTTCCATCAACAAGCCGTCTCTGGAATGGCCTGCCTGCCAATGTCATATCAGCACCGACTTTGGATGACTTCAAGCTCCTTGTCAGTGCAGGTATCCTAAGACCGTGATTGTGAACAATATGTTTTTATCTGGTTTTAACTGTACATAAGAACCTCCCAGCACAAATGTTTTAAGATTGTTCACAGTGCGACTATGCCAATATTGGCCATGCACTTTATTGGTAGATGTATATGTAGATAGATTGATTTAACAGATTGACAATAGCATAGCACAGGATTGATTTAAGTAACTGAAAATGAGTCCCTAGTACAATCAATTTTTCATATTTTATAATCATTTATAAACTTAAATCGGTGAATTGGCGTGGAACATTTTAGAAATGTGTATATTCATGTTTCAAGGTGGGGCTATGTATAAAATATTTTTTGTTTAGTATAGCCCCTTAAAATCAGTAAAAACCACACCTATATCAAAAATTAATTATCAGTTGAAGTATGATCCAGTTGTCGTCAAGATTTTATACTTACCATAAAACAGGCTGTATACCCCTAGTATGGGTATAATAAAATTAAAGAAATTCTGATCCCAGTAAATTATACTTCAGTGCTTCTGAATGTGGGTCGTCAGGGACCCAAATGCATTAGAAAAAGCATTATCTTGTTGAACTGTATGTTTGGTTCTTGATTCCCCATGTTCAAGTTACATTAAAGTGAACTATAATCTCTGTATTATCATAATTCAGAGTTAAAACCATATCAGTGAAAATGTCACCTTGTCGAAACCCAGCAAACACCAGAAACTTTTCAGATCAAATCATTTGAGAAGAACTAGGACATCCCGTGATTCACAATACACTAGATACCTTGCATATAGTGATGTCCTGAAGATTTTTTTTCAGGACTATTTCTATGTGGAATAGTCTCCCCTCTTCGGCGGTTTCTGCCAAACCCGCTGAGGAGTTTAAGACCCTTGTTCAGATTATCAGTCAAGAGGCTCGTGTTTTAGCATACCATTGATCTGCTTCTTGTAAATAGTTTTAATGGCCCACCCCGAAAAGTTATCCCTTTGAGCTAAATTCTAAATTTAGCCACCCACCACACCTGAGGTAAAGATCAGAAAATGGTCGTCTCAGTATCGAGAGACGGATTTGGTGGGCTTCTTTTCTTTCTTTTTTCAAAACTGACCCTGTAATTACTTAACCTAGACTGACAGCATATCTTATTTGGAGCCCAGCAGAACTATTTTAGAGCCCTAGCAGTTTTAACTGACACTCACTTTTTAAGCATTGATTTTCTCACTGATTGATGTCAAAGGTGGAGCTCTATTTCGATCTAACCCAATTCTGATTCTTATCAGACATGTCATGAGCTTTGCTCCCTGTTATGGTGCTATTTTATTTTCCATCTTGTCCATCTTGTTTCTTGTCTTATCGTTTCATTTGTGGCTCGGTGTAGTAACGAAATGCTGTTGTTGTTTTTGTTGTTGATTTATTGCTTTAGGTCCACGGTATACAGCAATGGTCATGTAAGTACGGTCAGTTACCCTAACCACACTATTCCTAGGCAGGCTTAGACCTCTTAAACGGTTAACCAGTAGTAAGTGCACATACTTTCGTCTTTCGCCAGCAGCTGACAACTGCCCTTCTTGAATCAGCGGAAGGAGACGCGAAAGTATGTGGCCTGACTGAGTATCGAGCCTGAGACCTCTGGCTCTTGAGTCAGACAAATAACCAAAGGTAAAACTGCAACAAGTTATACGATGATATAAATGCATAGATAGTGAAATTAATCAATTTGTACAAAATTCATCCATTTTCATTTGTTGGCCTACAAATCGAAACATTTAACAGCTATAACCGCTTGACGTTTATTCACCTCTAAGGACTACCTGTCCAAAGTCTTTAAAATGAAAATGTAGAGGAGAATATAGAGCAAATAATTAACTTATTCAAAACATTTTTCATTAATACTAGGACTTTCTAGTTGAAGACCAATAAATAATTTGAGCAATCAGTAAAGACAAGTTCAACACAACCTAGGAGAAAAGTTCATGCTTTCTTGCAGTCAGCAACAGGAATGTCAAGAATAGATCACAGAATAGATCACCCTGTCTTACATGTGTACAACGTACGAATACATATGGATTGACAGTTCTGAAGTAGACAGTTCCAACGATACCGATAGTCAACAAGTGAGTTTATTGTCAGCCCCAAATAAGTTGCACCTTTTCACAATTGAAAACTTATTTCTATGGTGCTGTTTCTCAACATAAGTGGTCTGTTTGCTGTCAATATGTTGATGTTGGGTTGAGTAGGCTTCCAAGCTTGCTAAGTGTCAGCTTATCTCCATCATAAACTGTGGTGCCCAGATGATTTGGATCATTCGCCTCTTATTGTTTTTTGTTTTGATTCTTCAGGGCATGGATATTTGATGCAGTCAGGTGTTGAAGTCTTGCCTTACGCCTGTTCAGTGTATAGGCACATGACAAAGATTTAAACAAATTAAATTTAGGGCACTAACACTTGATGCACTCAGTAGTAGCAATAAAAAATAATGGATCACCCTGCCGTGACCTAGGCAATGTAAAGATAGAAGCCAAAAACACTGGCACTTGATACAGGCAGAAGTTATGAACAAAAAGTGGAACATCTTGCCTTACACCTAAGCAATATACAGATACAAACCAAAAGTTATTTTCAAAAAGAAAAAACTCAGGGTACTGATGCATGAAAAAAAGATTGGTTGGTTTTGGGTTTAACGGCCCTTTGAGACCGTATTTCAGTCTATATCGGGCCGTCCCCCAGAGAGAGGGAGAAAGAAAAGAGAAATGATAGAAGAGAGAAAAATTTCAAACAACCCCGCCCGCACCTACTGCAAGCACAGTAGGCCCTTACCCTACTTATACCCAAATAAGTAGGACGCCCCGGCACTGGAAGTTATAACCAGCACCATCGCCCGACTACCGCCCCAGCATGAAAAATATATGTTAATACTGAAATCAGTTTGCAGAGGTGTGCGTGGGGAGAGCGGGAGGGGCAGGGGAGTATCCCCGGCTTCCAGATCTTAGCCAGATAAATTGATATTTACATTTGCAGGCAAACAGAATGGGTATTGATGTAGGACCTCATTAATAATTAACGTCACCGATAAACAAGTGCTGCAACGAAAGATCCTACCTTTACTATGAATCAGACATTCACCGAAAAACCTGACCTATCACCATACATGTATTTCAGTTTCAAAAGCTATTTTACTGGTTTCAAAATCTTTTGAAACATTGCGCAAAAAGAGGGGACATACTTACCCTAACTTTACATAAAAAATATAGCTTGACAAATACAGTAACAGATCTAAACATTAGAATTAGTTTTCAGGCTTGATTATTTATAGCCTATTTTGACAGATTTTTCAAATTTTGGTTGATCATAAAAATGGTCGTATAAATGCCTTTGCTGCCTCTCTGATAGACACTTCTCTAAAATATTTCACCAATGCTATACCGTGTATTGTGAATTGAGATAGTCATTAAAATTAGTTAGAACACTTAAGTCGTTCTTTATTGTGTTATCACTTATTCCATAACAAGTCCATACTATTACAATTGCTATGAATCAACATATAAATTTATAATTCTCACGGTACCCGCAATTTTTCAGTAGGCAGCGAATGCATTCAGACTTTACTTTTAATTTGACAGGTTTTAACTTAGCTTTACCCATCATGTCTGATAAGGCGTTCTGCAGGGTGTGGCATTAAGCCCTCCATTTTATTAATTGATTTACCCCAGGTAATAAAATATTTTTATATTATATTTTTTTATTCAGCTGCTTCAACAAACATACATGAAACACAAATGACATATAATCCTATCACATTTGGCAGTATACAAGTAAGAAAGACAGAAATTCCTCTTCTGACTATGCCTCTCTGAGAGTGTAATATGATGCAACCACGATTCCTTGGTGGGTAATAAAATATTAAGTATGAAGAAAATTTTAGCGTGTGCCATTTTAAAACCTTCCAACGCACCACGGCGGAGGGTGAGGGTGAAGGTTTGGACCCAGTAAAACCGGTTTAAACCCCCAGTAGTTATTACTGACCGTCCCAAGGCAATACTTTCGTTGCGGTCGCATTCGGTGCTGTTTAACTTATTGTGTTTTCTCTTTAACCCTTCTGTTGGTCTAAATTATTTAGTTCAGTAAAGATAGCTGAGTTGCCACCTATTTGGGAAAGAGCTGCTGACTCGGCTTATCACTTGTAAGTTATTGTTTGTTGGAATGTCCTTGTCAATCTTTCCCTTTGATGTTGGGGATAGGGTTTGGGATCTGATTCAGTCAGTTCCTGAAGTGTATTTACTCTTTAAATTTCCCTTTGAACAACTAAAAGTAGAAAAAAGAAAACTTAGCACGACCAAATGCAGATATAGTGGCAGGGGTGGGGTGGGGGAGGTGTGTGTGTTGGGGGTGGGGTGTGAGAGAGGGGGGGGGGGGGGTGAAAAGCAGGGTATTGCAATTGGCCAAATTATTTCAAATCATGCAGTTTGTCAGTTGAAACTGAGTTTACGCAGCTAACATTGGCCCCCAAGTCGTTCACCTCTGTAAGAAATACCTGAAATTTTCACATTCTCTTCCAAAATCTGCGTACAGGCCGGCATAATTTACTAAGATACATGTGCCAACAAAAAGAAAGTGATACCCATGGACACAAAATGGTAAAATCTTGTTTGTTTAATCACTGTTGATCCGAACTTGACATTGATTTAATAATAATAATAATAATAATAATAATAATTATTATTAACGTTGTTTCAACGATTTTGTGTCTGCTCGGTTTGTTATATTTCACTGTACCTATGCTAATGGGCATGAATAGCCCACATAAAAAACTTACAACACAAGTTCCAATATACTATGCAGAGGCAGGACAATATGACAGAGAAAATGGAAAACCGTAGACCCTACACATGACAAAATTGGAACTTTAAAGAGTGATGCCTATAACAATAACTTATTCCCGGATGTAAAAAATCTGAGAGAGAGAAAGAGAGAGAGATTATTGCTGTGTTTTTTGTTATTTTTTTATTTTTTTTTTTCCTTGTATTTGTTTCCTTTTGTTTTGACGCATCTATGAAAAGTAAAAAGATAGACAATGATCAGGAATTAATGCAATCACATCACACATCCCGCTCTCAAAACCAATAGGGAAAGAAGCACCCACCCACGGAAAAATCGACACTAGTTCACGAAAGACACGCACAGTATGTATGTATTTATTGAAGAATAAAATACTGTTTTTACAAAAGACACGCACAGTAAACCGAATGAGCAGCCCTTTCCCAAACAGGTGGTCATTCAGCTACCCTAGGATTCTGCGTTTCTATGTTTTGTCGTTTTAAGTTTGTCACAGACTCCAACAAATTTCTAAAGCAAGCCTGCATATCAGCACGTTCTTGCCATAACTTTTTCTGTTTATACTACTTAACTGTGGACGAAAATAAAACCTATTCCGCTGGTCTGTGTTCTGTGTACTCAGCACCCGTTCAGACCCTCTCCCGCTCTCTGTCTCTCTCTCTGTCTCGCTCTCTATCTCGCTCTCTGACACACACACACACACACACACACACACACACACACACACACACACACACACACAACTTCACATGGCAGTGTTTTCCTGCAGAATATGAGTGCTTTCCTGCGTTTTTCGGCGTTTTCCGATGATTGGCTGCTTTCCGGTCTTGATAGTTACTGAAAACGGAACTGTTTTAAACATAAGCCTTAATGTTAAATAATTTTAATTAGGGGGGGGGGGGGGGGGGGGGGGGGCGGAAGGGGATATGAGAGAGAAAAAGAAAGAAACTATAGGTTGAATAATACTCGCCAACTGACCTGAGATGTTGGTGTGTTGGTTTGGGCGACTAATTTATATCCGTGGAGGCTGGTTTTGGGGTGTTATGAAGGCGGTTTAGGTGGTTTGGGATGTTTTGGGGTGGTTTGGGGTGTTTCCGCGGACCGGAGTATTAATCTGTTTAGGCCTTATAACCATTTTATTTACTTATAGCTACATTTGTTATTTTCTTTAAAAACATGGATACATGTAATAAAGGGTATCATCTGTGCTATTCTGATACAAAATATCAATATAGGGCTCAAATAATGCTTTTCTCCAAATAAGCCAGATAAGAACTTCGTATTAAACCCAAATAACCATTATCTTGTGGAAAACCCTTTATTTTATAGTGCGTTCCGGTAATTACATGTGCGTTTCGGTGTTTTTGTGCGTTTCGGTATTTCTATGGACCGAAAAAAATGTAACATTCAGGATGATCAATGGATCGCCCATAGAATAGCAAATTGCCGTCGTGCGGACAACCGAACGACCGTCTTGCCGATTAGGATTCGAAACCGCACGACCGTCTTGCCGATAGCCACATCCAATCTTGTTGCACGCGACCGCGTGAAGTGGACATGGTTTCTCAGAAAAAGAAAATCGCTGTCAGCTACCAAATTTGATCTCATTTTGTGACTTTCTTGAAACATACACTGACTAATTGTAGTTTGTGGCTGACAGAAAACATTTTATTACAAGTAACCGCTATGTACATTTGAACGGCTTTTGCAATTTACTACTAGAAAACGTGTTGAGAATGAGTTTTCGTGGGGTGCAAAAGGCATTGCATTCCTGTCTCTTTAAATAGTATATATATTTAGATAACTGGGTGTGATTTTGTAGAATATGCCTTTTTTGGTATTCTATTGACAGAATTTCAAACTCCTTTGGTTTTAGGCAGATTTGAATACAAATTTTGTTTTGTTTTCCATCAGTTCCAGAGTAAAATTGGCGAAACTAAAAAAGTTCCACAATCGTCACAATATACCGGCAACCAAAAAATGGCATGTGCGCCCAGCAAAGATTCAGATCAGCAAGGGCATCCGCCCAGTCTGTTCAGAGTCTTCGCTGTCAGCCTGGCGATAGCTTAGACCCTAAGCTACCGTTTAAGCACACAGTGAAGATTCTGATCGGACTGGGCAGCTACCCAGGCTGATCTGAGTATAACACTGGGCGCACATGCCACTTCGGTGGTTTTGTCGTGTCGCGGCTCGTATATTTTCTTCTCAGCTTGCTTTCCTTGACTGTAGTTTAGTATGTCTGAATCAAGTGGTTGGGCGTGTGAAAGGCCTTGATGAAAACGTGTATTGTTCATTCCATTGACTGACTCTCGGATGAATAAGTGTTGCAGATATTACAGCAGATTCGAGTCACTGTAACAAAACTACGAGTACAGGAGGCTTTTGATTAGGTCTTTAATTGGGATTATTGGGTTGTTAAAATAGATATTTGTGATTTTATGGTTTGAACCAGTGCCATAACAGGAAATGTCTCAAATGAAGCACGACATGACATGTTGGTGCAAAAATCCATATTTCTGAAGAAGGCAAATTTCTAAAATTTGGCCAATTTCAAGGTAATATTTGACTAATTTAATAGATGTTTATTATTCATTCAACAACAAAATTATAATCTATAATATGCGTATTTTATTATTATTTCTATGATTCAGAACAAAAATGGACATTGTTCTTGGTACACCTCAAAATTCATAGCATCCGACATATATCTTAGCCATCAAGTCATTTTTACATGCAGAAATACCGTAAGTGAATACAACTTGACAGTCATTCGTGTTTGTGGTAGCTTCTACATATCTTTTCAGCCTACGGAGAAAACACAAGGTAGGAACTTTTACTTGTCATGCTCTTTTTGAATTACAGTTAAGGGGGTTAACTTGGCATTATTCAGATTCAAATAATCACTATGTGCTGTCATAAAACACCAGTTTTAATTTAGATTTTATCCAGTTGAAAAAAAAAACTTAAAAAGAAGACACCTTTCTCCTTTGGAGTTTTTGATGAAAGGATATTCAGTAAAACACACAAAATGGATGTCATCAGTGTATCGAAGGGCGATTACGTTATTACTTTAAACCATTAGGCTAAACTGCTGTAAAGGACCAGTCTAAACAGGTTCTGAACTGTATTTCGAGGACAGTCTGTGGCATATCGCCGTGTTGCAAATTAAGTATATTTAAGAAATAGATCAGCTTTAGAAGTGAATTGTTGAGTAATAATTCACTGTTTGGAGGTTAGTTGTAAAGTAGATCATATCACGAGCGCGGAGCGCGAGTGATATATCTATTTACAACTGACCGGCAAATAGTGAATTATTACTCAACAACTCAATGCTAGAGCTGAACTATTTCGATTCTAACACTCAAAAACGCTAAAAAATTATTCTGTTCTGTGAAACTCTCCCAACCTTCCATGCCAGCGCGTTCATGCTCCCGCCAATTTTCCTTAACTGTATCTAAGGTAAATGTTCGTTTTATGGCGTTTTCAGAAAGAACAAGAGACGTTACACCGTCTAACGTCTCAAAACGTCACAAAATTACGTCAGTAATGCCAGTGACGTCAGCAATTAGATCCATGCGCTCCGAAACAGTGAACTGTTGCAGAATAAAACACGGAAACTTTCCATTGCTTCTATAGGCCCACTGTGTTAGAATCAAATTTAATGATGATTACAGCATTAACTGCGTGCGTCTCTTTATTTACAGTGAAAGAAGACACGATTATGTTATCCCTAAGGAAGAGGCGGATAGGCAAGTGAATAAACCAAGATTACCTTCGGATGGATATGAAAAGCCCATAGGTGAGGATGGCATTAACTTAACCCAACAGGCACTTAATGTTAACGCGGTGCTGTATCGTTGTTGATTCAGCATTATTATGAACTGTATAACCGTTGACATATAGTTGATTCAACGTCGTTGTGCTGATGTTGATTACCTCGCTTGAACGTGGTGCTGATGTTGAATTAATGTTAATACACACACAAAAATTACTATAGTAAAGGTAAAAGTTGCGCAGATGTATGCTATTAAAAGTCGCGCAAACGTAGCACAGTTTCAAGTGTAGTCGCGGAGTCGTACCATCCATCAACTCGACGTGATCAAATTACTGTAGGTGTAATAATTCGTTTATCATATCCCTTTTAGTCTAACTAACTTTAGATCCATTTCTTACTATATTCAATGGGATATCAAGTAAAAAAACACAAGAACGTTATGTCTAATGTCTTGTTTGTTGACGTTACGTCACTTGTCTCGTTTCCCTTGGTGTCGCTTCTGCGACGATCGTTAAAAACTGACGCATCTGAAGCTGCAACTCAGACGTGGATTCGTACGTTCATCTGGCTTTCTGTATCAAATAGCCGGAAAAAGTCAGTTTTAAACTCTTCTCCCTGACAGGTTATTTAAACAATTTGCTGGTGTCGAATCACTGTTTGCACATCGTTGTTTCCACGTTTTGCCTGTGTCGAATCAACGTTAATAAACCGGTGTTTCGGCGTTGTAAGCCAGCTTGGAAAACATAAAAAGATTGATGTGTTCAACTGATTTAAATAGTCCAATAAGACGTTGAAAGAACGCTCAAGCATGGTAGCGGCACTGTCATGATGTTTATTGATCTGGATACGTTTTAGTATTGTGTGACCGTTTGCGGTGTCATGACAGGTTTAGGGGTTTGTTTTATTAGATATCAAATAATGCTTAAGCTTTTCTGCGGATATAATTCAGAAAAGTGGATCTAGTGAGAGTGAATTTTCACAAATTCATATCAATATCTTCTCAAACGAACTACCTTACGTTAACATCATCCCAGCAGGCACATTACGTCGCATCGACGTCAGTACGACGTCATTTCAACGTCATGTGCCTGCTGGGATCATTTTTTTAAATAGAGGATCTTACACGAGTGCTCATTTATCCTTGAATTTATTAAATGAGTTGGAGAACAAGATAAGATGTGAGGCTATGCAGAGCATCTTGTCGCTTTTCCCCAAAGAGTTTAATAAATTCAATAATACAGGAGCACGAATGCAAGATTCTGTTTATCATATGACACTAAAATCGCATTTTATTAGCAATTTTTGCACTGAATGTCTCTATTTTGCCATTAGAAAATGCGACGATCTAATGGACGTCAACGCATAACGTTACGACGTAAGTTGTATATTTGATTCACTAGTTGATTATCGTTTTTTAATGCATGGCTTTATTACACTCTCAGATGCGATGCCATATGATAAACCAAGTTTTTGAATTCAACATTCTGATAATGATTTGTTCAGCGTTCATTGTTCAGTAATTTGTTCTTCATTTATCAAGATTTCTAGTATCAGTTGCTCTGTTATACTCATATATTTGTATATGCTGACTGTATGAGATTCACGTCTATGTGGCAATCGTTATATCATTTCAGACACTGAAATTATTAACCGATTGTAATTTCTACAACTTTAGGAACATGAAGAAAACACTTTTAAAAATGTTCTTTTCCACGTCTTTTGAACTTAATCAGTATATCAATACTTTGTTCTTTTCAGAGTCATCAGATACAGTAAAACAAAAGTATGTTTTATTATCTATTCATCATTTGTACAGCAGCTTACAAATTCTAAATCAATTTTGAAAATCGGCTGTTATAAGAATATGCATCTTTCCTGCCTGGTTCTGGTTGGTTGTACACCATTAGTTACTCTAATCAGATATCAAAGAACACGAAGTTATAACAGACACACATCAGATCGAAAAACGTATACTTCCTTCCGACGTTCGAGCTTTCAAACGGCACACATTTTAACTTATGCTGTGTACCTCGCTCTCAATGTTTGAGCGACCTGTGAGTTATAGAATATAAAAGACAAAACCAGAATGAGCTGCACTGCAGTCACAGTGGTCCAGGCATGCCAGGTACTAATACTCGATCGAAGTAATTAAAAATGATATTACCTTTTGACGTCAATAGGAGACTGTCTCATGAAGGACATTTTAGAGCCAAAACTCCAAAAAGTCTTGGCTGTCCGTCAAATTCCTAGCTTCTTAGCGGACTGATCATGCCGTCTGCTGCTGTCTAGGGATACTGCCCATCACCAGTTAAAGTACAAAATATTAACTTTTTGGTGCAAAAAAATGCCATACACATTGGATTAAGTCCCTTAAGCTATTCAGGTATGAGAAATAAAGGGAGAAAACCAGTATGGGGAAGGGTGGTAAAAGTTTTTCAAAGAGATATTTCCCTTACCTATATTAATAGCGGGGTAATCCAGTAACGTGGCTTTCGATATTAAATTAACATGCAAAGTTTAGCCGCGACACGACAAAACCAACAAAGTGGCATGTGCGCCCTGCTAAGACTCAGATCAGCCTGGGCATTCGCCCAGTCTGATCAGAGTCTTCACTGTCCACATGGAGCTAGCTTAGACCCTTAGCTACCCTGAAAGTGCACAGCAAACACTCTGATGAAACTGGGCGGATGCCCAGATTGATCTGAGTCTCGTTGGACGCACATGCGACTGTGCTGGTTTATCGTGTCGCAGCTCAGTTAAACTTTACAGAATGTATACCCACTGTGCCTTTGAGCCACGAAACGGCAAACCCAACAAATTGGCTGTGCGCCAAGCGCAGACTCAGATCAGTCTGGGCATCTCCCTAGTCTGATCAGACTCTTTGCTAAGCACTTAGAGGGTAGCCATGGGTCTAAGCTGCCTCCATGTGGACAGCGAAGACTCTGATCAGACTGGGCGGATGCCCAGGCTAATCTGAGTCTTCGCTTGCCGCACAACCACTTTGTTGGTTTTGTCGTGTCGCGGCTTAATAACATATATAACATGAGATATGTCGTAATGTGATAGCTTGTCATTTACAGCACTAGCCCTGGTCGTGTTCCACAAGAAAATTATGATAACAAATCAGATACGATGCCACAGACGAGTCAACTACCGGACCACAATATAACAAGCATCAACAACCTACCTGCCAGTCAAGAGCACCATACAAAGAAGCTTGACAGCTACGAACAGCCTGATGAGCATGTGTAGCCAGGTATTCACTACAGTATATAATCCAAGCCGGACTTATTTGAATTAGATTGTTTAACCATTACAAATTATATAGATAAAAGCACCTTACTGACCTATTTCTGTAATGCTCAGAAGAGTTTTTATTGCGACAAAGAAAGTATTCAGTAACAAGTTATACCTACCTGATTACTTCACTTTATCTTTCTTGGACTACCCTCTATAGGCGAGCGTCAGTCAAGGGAGCTCCCATTTACGATGGCCCAATTGGCTCACTTTTCATTTCCATACTACTTCACAATTCCGAATTCCGAATTCTGAATTCCGAATTCTGAATTCCGAATTCCGAATTTTGACTTCCGAATTCCGAAATTCGTAGAACATACTTAACGCTTGATTATAATGACTCTTTACACTTTGTCAAACCTCTGCATGATATGGATGATTGCTTAAATATGAGCCGCGACACGAGAAAACCTCCATAGTGGTTGTGCGCCCAGCACAGACTCGGATCAGCCTGGGCATGCGCCCATTCTGATCTACGATGGCCCAATTGGCTCACTTTTCATTTCCATACTACTTCACAATTCCGAATTCTGAATTCCGAATTCCGAATTCTGAATTCCGAAATTCGTAGAACATAATTAACGCTTGATTATAATGACTCTAAATATTTTGTCAAACCACTTTTTTTGCTTTCTCGTGTCACGGCTTATATTTAAGCAATCATCCATATCATGCAGAGGTTTGACAAAGTGTAAAGAGTCATTTTAATCAAGCGTTAAGTATGTTCTACGAATTTCGGAATTCGGAATTCTGGGGCCGTATTCATAAAGCCACTTAAGTCGTTGCTATGCGGTTGCTAAGGCTAAATATCTGTAAAGGAGATTCCCTACAACTATGAAATTTGGTCTGGAGGAACAGTCTTTGTAAGACTGTTCCTCCAGAGCAAATTTCATAGTTGTAGGGACTCTCCTTCAAAGAAATTTAGCCTTAGCAACCGCATAGCAACGACTTAAGTGGCTTTATGAATACGGTCACAGAATTCGGAATTCAGAATTGTGAAGTATTATGGAAATGAAAGGTGAGCCAATTGGGCCATCTGCATGACTCTTTTGAGATTGGATACAAAGGCTACGAACGTGCGTAAAGGCACAGGTGAGATTATTTTGATGGGACAAAAAGAAACGAAATACGCTCGTGTACTCAGAACAAGAGGTCTTGTCTCGAAACTTCCTAATCGCCCCTCGTATAGATAACAGAAGTAAATATTTTGTTTGCAAAATATTTACTCGTCAGAAACTGTGCGTAACTATCCACCTTGTGTACATGTACAGCCACGGGTCAAAAGTATTTCCACAAAGTTAAATTTCCCGTAGGCTTTAGGCCACACCAATTTGATCTCTTGTTCTTCGGAATTCTTCAGAATTTATTCCACATCCATCTTATTACATGTACTCTGATTTGAGTCCTTGTAATTTCACTCTTTACCCAAGGCTGATACAATGTTAGTTGGGACACGCTGTAACAATAAAGTGCCCTTTCCTCTGCTATTTTTCAGTGTATCCATTGTATGCCTATTGAAAACTACAAAAATGACTCTTTAGAGATTGGATACAAAGGCTACGAACGTGCGTAAAGGCACAGGCGAGATTATTTTGATGGGACAAAAAGAAACGAAATACGCTCGTGTACTCAGAACAAGAGGTCTTGTCTCGAAACTTCCTAATCGCCCCTCGTATAGATAACAGAAGTAAATATTTTGTTTGCAAAATATTTACTCGTCAGAAACTGTGCGTAACTATCCACCTTGTGTACATGTACAGCCAAGGGTCAAAAGTAATTCCACAAAGTTAAATTTCCCGTAGGCTTTAGGCAACACCAATTTGATCTCTTGTTCTTCGGGACTCCATCAAAATTTAGAAAAAAAAATCAGAAAAAATTCTTCCACTCGCCTCGGTTTCATTCCAGTCCTTATCACTACTGATAGAAATGTATTACTTTTTGCGAAAAGTCACTATTTTCCTCTTTTTCTCAGATATATTTGTTTGTTGATTTAATATCCGCTAAATCTGATAGGAAAAAGTGAATTTGTTTGAAAAACTTTTATCCTAACTTTAAAGGCTTAAAAAGCATGCCTAATAATTCGGCATAGAAGGTTTACACAAAAAGCACAAGATAATTCTTGTAAGGATATTGTCAGGTGTATTTTGCATATGCTGAATGATAGCCTTGCACAAATATATAAATATTCTTCACCAAAAAAATCTAAAAAGACTTTTGCTATTATTTCAATGAATTACCCTAGAAAAGTTCTGAAAAGGCTAAATAAAGGCTGACCAAGCAGTTTCCTGGACCATCATGGAAATCTGACTAACCATTGGTTACAAATTTTCTGCACATGACATGCTGCCGTCCAGACACCTAGAGCAATATGATAAAAGATTACTGTCTGTTTTGCATGCATATACATGTAATTGTTAAATGACAGCCATTCACTGCACTATTAATTTCATAGGTGTTGTTCTTGTTGTACTTGGTTTAATTATCAATAAATCTTACTTATAAATCAGATTATTCAAATTTCTGTAGCAAAATATTTAAAACTCTCAGTTTTTGTTGGTAGCATTGTTTATCAAATTAAACAAGCAATTTTGGTATGTAAAAAAGTAAACAAGGAATTGCTAGCTCGGTTAAAGTCTCCTTCGCTTCATAAAGTCAAAATATTATGTCTCTCGCTTCTAATTTTTAGATTCGAAATCCCAAGATTGGTGCGGCCTTAGTGTATTTTTATGCTCAGTGGAAATCATTTTAGGCACTTCTGTTCAACGTTTTCAGTTATGGTGGTACTAGTAGATAGCTAAATAAATCATGCATTCAATGCATCATTTTCAGTTCAGTTATTCGCTTTTTACTTCAGCAGCATGACTTTGAATTTTTCGTTCGGGTTTTAGTCTCTTTTTTTCATGACGTCGCCATTGCTAAGTTCGACAATTACTTAACTTGACACTGTGACGACAGAATGAAGTTCTGTAAAAATACGTTCCTTGCATTGTTCATTTAGCATAACTCAAACCATACAGTATAGGGAGAGGAATCCTATAAGCATTTTGCTTTCATTCCAATCCCATTAACTATTTTTTGTGTATATCTTATGTTGCATGTGAGTGAAATTTTGAATAAAATATGTTTAAAC
The DNA here is from genome assembly GCA_963989385.1 of Ctena decussata. Taxonomy (NCBI): domain Eukaryota; kingdom Metazoa; phylum Mollusca; class Bivalvia; order Lucinida; family Lucinidae; genus Ctena; species Ctena decussata. Next base: position 36,245,771 of record OZ022504.1, on the reverse strand, counting down.
TAAACCATACAGTTTTTTATGATTGCACAAAGAAACTGCAAAAATTAGTCTTCTTGTAAACATGTAAACACCTTTAAGTCTATGGGAAATTATTATTATGGAATTATTTTTTGGCCCTTGGATATGAACATATATTTGCGACAGGGTCCATAGGCATTTAAAGTGAATGGAGAATGGATGAAGAGGAGTTAAGTTTATTTTTCAGATAAACGGTGCTGTAACAACGTTGAAATGTGTCTCACTGAGACGACTCCAGACGGAAGTGACATTTTTAAAGTTGTAGTTGTTAAATAAGAGAAACTATGAGTTTTCCGGCCGTATTTCCCATTTACGTTCTGAGTGAAGCAGATTTTTTCTGGATAAATATAAACGACAACATGTAAGAGTGTTTGTCCCAAACGTAAGGGGCAGCAGGAAAAATACGACTTTTTCTATTTTGCTTTCATTTCCCGGTAAAGTAACAAAGCGCACCACTGTGGTGGCATTCTCGGGGATTAGCTTCTTAGATATTGTCGACTAGACATCCAGATAGGGTCTGCTTTATTCATCGTCTTTCATAACACAACCACGACTTTGGAGACTGTTAAATGCGAAAACTCACGAATGCATATGGTTTCTGATATTTAACATTTACAATTTGTTAAAATATCACAAATTTTAAGTGTCAAATTAATGAGCCACATATTAACGTTGTTCAGAGACAACCGGCACAGCGCTGTGTATCTGTAAAACATAACGAATAAATAAATTTTCAACCACTCCCTACTGACTTTAACAGGCTATGAATCCTTAAGAAATAAAAGATAATGAATAAACATTATATTACTTAGGTATTATGGTATTGTATGGGTGAATAATATACATGTATTAAATACAATGCAATAATATGGTTTTACTGTCGTTAGATATTCAGATATACTTGCCAAAACACCATGATTTTGATTGCATTTCTTAAGTATTGAAAAAGCTCGCACACGGCGTTCGTCATGATAATGCTCTTGAATATACACCATATTCGTTACATTTCCACTCGACTAAGCTGTAAAATTTGATATATGTTTCATTTACATGTGTTTGCATGTGATGCATGTGCTCGCTTGTACATCAGTCAGTTTATTAGCAAATTGATCTGTATATGATTTACACTAAAAGCAAACAAAATTCTTGCACTAATTTTCTAATTTTGCATTATTGTCATAATGTTACGCTTCTCTGGAAATGAGCAAACCTTTAAATTGGGAGTCTGTGCACTAACAGAAACATTGCCCAGTAAGCCGCGGACTTTTAATTGTAGTCGCAGATAATTTGCATATCAAACTGAGCCGACTGGGCTTACTCAGTAGCCATAGGATTGAGTTTGTGTATGTTAGCACTCCTAACCCTTAAAGCGCCAAAAATTAAAATTGTTGAATTGGCAAACAGTGTAAATCCAGATGAGGTGGCTCATAATGAGCCACCTCATCTGAATCTACACTGTTTGCCCTCTAAGTGTTCGAATCCTCAATATGATATCGCTTGGACGAAACATTTTTTGAAATACTGCAGACGTAAATATTATCGTCTGCTGTTTGGCGCATTAAGGGCTAATGCAGAGTATTGCCTTGTATTTATGTTCATTCAGTGCGATGTCGGAATCAGAAGCTCGGTTGAAATAACTGCTCTATCAACATTTTGAATACCGCTTTGTTTCGAAGATAACATTGGTACATTTGCCTCTACTTTTAAATTAAAAATTATTAATGATATCATTTGGCCTTTCTGTAAAAATGACACTTTTTATAAATTTCGTTTTGACTCCTGATCTTTTAAAATAAGTTTTTAGCGTTGTCAATTTTCCCACTACTCTTAGTTGATAAAGTAAAATATTAGGCAAATAAAATATCGAGTTACCAACTACCAATTTCTTCTTTCTGCTTATTATACTTATAAGTTTCTACTTGTGTACTAGATACATGTATAATGTGTCGGTGGAAAACAGAAATAAATTAAAAACAAACTTCTAGCCTGTATTATTGCATAATAACATTTTTATCCAAAAAAATTGACCGACTTTACATGTTGATTTGATAAGTTGGAAATAAAATACAGAAAACCCAAAAATGACTATGTTTTCATTATTCCCCCAACTTTGATTTTTTTTTTTTTTTTTTTTGCTGCTGTTGTTTTTTGAGGGGTGGGGATATTCGTTTGGGCCTAACTGTCCGTAATTCCGTCTGTCCATCCGAACATAACACTACCATTACTCAAGAATCGTAACTGCTGGGGCTTGATAAGACCATGAACAAGAGGCCCAAATATCGCTCACCTGGGTATTTTGCCACAATGTCAAAGTCTTTTAATGGTCATGGCGTAAATTTGCAAATGTCCATGCAAAGTCTAGGGGTTCTTAAAAATAGTCTTGTGATATTTATAGTAATATTATGTGGGGCTACAAGGCAACCGAAGGAATTCAGCAGTATCTCTCAAGCTTGAACTGGGCAGACATATTATAGAACCTGAATGCACTACACAAGACCACCTTGTTTAATTTAATTGTCATTTTATTGTAACGTTGGATGTACGAGGGTCATCCAATAAGTCTTGCAAACGCCGTAATTACTACTTTATTAATTGAGGTAGGGTTATCAAATCACACCATTAACAGCTTACGTATATAATACACATATGTGCTAAAAATCATGCATGTGCTACTCCTTTCTCAGATATGGGAGAGTTTTGAACGCAAAGGTGTAAGCGATACCGGCGGTGAAATTGCACAAACATGACTTTTTTACAAGAGGTTAGGGGAAGAAAATTCGTGCATACATGTTTATTACTCTTTCAAATTACAAGAATTTATGTTCTAAAGTAATTGCCATATATTTAAGGACTCAAATAAGAAACAATTGTCACTTCACATTACCAGACAAATGTGGTTGCTAGGCAGCAAGAGAATATTACAGAATTTTAGCAAAATTTTAGTTTTCGACGTTTACCTCTGGTTTCTTAAGGCTGCAAACGATATTAAACAAGGCTCGAAGCTTATATTTTCTCTTACATCTACATTTCAGCATCTCGGGACTATTCTTTGATAACAAATTAATGGCAGTTTAGGAAACACTTCATCTGCTGTGAAAGCCTCTTCTTCATATGCTTATTTTATATGATATTTTAGCTGCCCGAAAAAGATGGTGGTCTTCCTTTGAAAAATAATTATATCTTGACTGATGGCAATATCTTAACCTTGGTACCGTGTACATACTTCAGTATTATTTTCCGTATCTCCCAGCAATTTTCAGATATTTACAAGGATTCTGAACTAAGCTAGGGGATCTTAGACAGACAACTAGAAGCCACCACCGCACCCATAATGGTAGTATTCTTCAGTTGCCTGGCAACGCCATTTGCAAGATCATGACGTTTCTGGAAATTGTTGACTGGAAAGAAGGAAGGATGCAATGTAGGAATGTGGATTGCTTGATTCGTTTTTTATTATCATTTGCCTGAAACTCGGCCGTTTGCAGGACTGATTGGATGATCCTCGTAATCCATGTCAATCCGTATAAATCTGCAAAATGCCAATGCACAGATTGTTCTGACCGAATTTGGTAAAAGCCATTCAGAGGTTCTTGAAATGTACTCATTTTTGTAATGAGATTTTCTCTTTTTCACGAGTAACTTAAGCTATCTTGACAGCTATATTTTCATATATAATTTTGAAAGGTCTCATCGCAAGAATCAATTTGACACAATTTGGTCAAAATCCATTCAGCGGTCATTAAGATATTATCATTTTCGTGTTTTGTGATATTTTTAGTAACGGTAGATGGCGGCCATCTTGACACGACAAATTGCAAAAAAAAATCAAACTGGCTACATGACAGGATCATTCTGACCCAAAATGAGTCCAATTCCAGAAAGCTTTTCTTATTTTCATATTTTGCTATTTTGGTAACAAAAGCTATCGCGACAAAACCTTTTTTAGTAATTTGAAACAACTCAATTCTGACACGAATTTCGTCAAAATCCATTCAGCGGTTATAAAGATATTGTCATTTCATGTTTTGTGTCATTTTCAGAAACGGCAAACGGCGATCATTTGGAATGCCAAAATGCAAAAAATCGAAACTTTGGGTTCATGCAAAGACCAATCTGACACAAAACTGGTCCCATCTCATTGTGATTTTTCTCATTTCCACATTTTGCTTTCTTAGCTATAGAAGTCATCTTGACTGGTCTATTTCTGGTTATTCTTGAAACAACTTAATCAAAGAATCAGTCTGACAGGAATTGTGCCAAAATCCATTCAGCGGCTGAGATATTGTTTTGTTCTTTTTTTGTTTTTTTTTTTCTTTTTGCTTTGTGCTATTTTTAGAAACGACAGGTGGCAGCCATCTTGGAATGCTTAATTGCAAAAACTATGAAATGGCTTCATGCAGGGACCATTCTGAAACAAAGTTGAAAGTTGATCCAATTCCAGAGAGATTATCTCATTTTTACATTTTGCTATTTTTAGTCATCTGGTCTGTTTTATACGAGTTTTGATACAACTCAATGCAAAGAATCATTCTGACAAGAAATTCGTCAAATCCAATCAGTAGTTATTTAAGTATTGTCATTTGCAAGTTTTGTGCCATTTCTTATAATGGCAGATAGTGGCCATCTTGGAAAACCAAATGGCAAAAAATCGAAAGAGCTGTATGCAAGTGCCATTCTAACACAAATGTGGTCCAATTCCACTGATATTTTCTTATTTTCACAATTAACTATTTTAAGTAACAGAAGCCATCTTGACTAGTCTATCTTGAGAATTATGTCCCCCCACCAAAGGTGAGGGGGACATATTGTTTTCAGTGCAGTTCCCGGTGCGTTCGCGTCGGCGTCGGCGTCGGCGTCGGCGTCCCACTCTTGTATGCGCGATATCTCTTGAACCGATAGATGGAATTTCACCAAACTTGCATGGATATATCATTGGGACAAGATTAAGAGCTGATTAGATTTTGGTGACCTTGACCTCATTTTCAAGGTCACAGGAGAACTTAAATGGCGTGAAAATTTCTTGTATGCACAATATCTCCTGAACCAATGGATGGAATTTCACCAAACTTGCATGGATATATCATTGGGACAAGCTTAAGAGCTGATTAGATTTTGGTGACCTTGACCTCATTTTCAAGGTCAAAGGAGGAAGACTTAAATGGCGTGAAAATTTCTGGTATGCACAATATCTCCTGAACCAATGGATGGAATTTCACCAAACTTGCATGGCTATATCATTGGGACAAGTTTAAGAGCTGATTATATTTTGGTGACCTTGACCTCATTTTCAAGGTCACTGCAGGACTTAGCTGACAATTTCTTGTACCCAGGATATCAGTTGAACCAATGGATGGAATCTCACCAAGCTTGCATGGATACATCATTGGGACAGGTTTAAGAGCTGAGAAGATTTTGGTGACCTTGACCTCATTTTCAAGGTCACTGAATGACTTAGATGACAATTTCTTGTAACCACTATATCTCCTGAACCAATGGATGGAATTTCACCAAACTTGCATAGATACATTATTAGAACAAGCTTAAGCACTGATTAGATTTTGGTGACCTTGACCTCATTTTCAAGGTCACTGGAGGACTTAGATGACAGTTTCTTGTACCCATGATCTCTCTTGAACCAATTGATAGAATTTCACCAAACTTGCATGGATACATGATTGGGACAGGTTTAAGAGCCTATTAGATTTTGGTGACCTTGACCTCATTTGCAAGGTCAATGGAGGGCTTAGATGACAATTTCTTGTACCCACTATATCTCTTGAACCAATGGATGGAATAACTTGTATGGATACATCATTGGGTCAACTTTCAGAGCTGATTAGATTTTGGTGACCTCGACTTCATTTGCAAGGACATAGTCATCTATGAAGGATATCTTTAGAACCAGTGGATGGATTTTCTCCAAACTTGCCTAGTATTTTAATTGCCCATTTTTTTTTCACAAGGGGGGATTGGAAATGGGTTGGTGGGGGGACATCAGTTTTTCTGTGAAAAACATTTCTAGTTTTATAACAATTCAATGAAAGAATCATTCTGACTCGAATTTCGTCAAAATACATTTGGCGGTTATTGATATATTGTCATTCCATTTTTGTGCTATTTTATGCCCCCTTCTTCGACGAAGTTGAGGTGGCATATTGCTTCTTGATTGTCCGTCCGTCCGTTCATGCACTTGTTAGTCATCCATACCGTATCTTAGGAACTGTGAACGCTAGAGTATTGAAATTTCATACATGGAAAAAGCTGAACAGTATTTTTTTCTTAACCGAGTTGTCTCCATTTGTGTAGTTACGTCCCTTTTAAAAAATCATAAAGAGATCTTGTCAGCAAGATATCTCGTAAAGTATTTTTGCTTATTGGAAACGATGAGTAGATGAAGTAATTAACTTTCGAATATATTCGGTCAATTCTGTTTGGATTTATGGCCCTTTGAAAATTTTGGAATTTTAAAATTGTCAGCAAGATATCTCGAAAGTATTTAAGCTAGGGACTTGAAACTTAGTCAAGTGATGGGAGATGATGAGTAAATGAACTGATTAGCTTTTGAACAAAGTATTTATTTTCATTTTTAGCTCACCTGAACCTAGGCTTAGGGTGAGCTATTGTGATCATTCAATGGCCGTCGTGCGTGATTGGAAAATGAAAAAATCCTTCTCCAGAGCTGCTTGGCTCACATGCTTTAAATTTTGTATGTAGCATTGTATAGTAGTCCTTTACTAAGTTTGTTCAAATGGTGGCCCCTGGGTTCAAAATGGCCCAGTGGCAGGGAGTCCTGGGTTTGAGCCATAGAAATACATAGAAAGATATTCATAATTTTTCTTCTTCAGAACAGCAAGACTCAGATGCTTGAAATTTGGTATGTAGCATTGCCTGGTGGACCTCTACAAAGTTTGTTCAAATGGTGGCCCTATGGTTCATAATGGCCTTGCCCAAAGGGGGTCCTGGGTTTGAACCATAGAAATACATAGAAAAGTATTCAAAAATCTTCTTCTTCAGAACCGCATGGCTCAGATGCTTGAAACTTGTTATGTAGCATTGCCTAGTAGTCCTTTACCAACTTTCTTCAAATGGTGGCCCTAGGGATCAAAATTGGCCCCACGGCAGGGAGTCCTAGGTTTGAACCATAGAAATACATAGAAAATATTAAATAAATCTCCTTCCTCAGAACCGCAAGGCTGAGATGATTTAAATTTAGTATGAAGCATTGCGTAGTAGTCCTTTACCAAGTTTGTTCAAATGTTGGCCCCAGGGTTCAAAATGGCCCCGCGGCAGGGGGTCCTGGCTTTGAACCATAGAAATACATAGAAAAAAAGTGAAAAATCTTCTTCAGAACCTGAAGGAGCAGATGCTTGAAGTTTGGTAGGAAGCATTGTCTGGTAGACCTCTACAACGTTTGTTCAAATGGTGGCCCCAGGGTTCATAATGGCCCTGCCAAAAGGGTGTCCTGGGTTAGAACTATAGAAATGCATAGAAAAATATTCAAAAATCTTTTTCTTCAGAACCGCAAGGCTCAGATGCTTGATATTACAGCATCGCCCAGTAGTCCCTTACCAAGTTTGTTCAAATGGTGGCCCTAGGGTTCAAAATGGCCTAGCGACAGGGAGTCCTAGGTTTTGACCATAGAAATACATAGAAAAATACTCTAAAATCTTCTTCTTCAGAACCGCAAGGCTCAGTTGCTTGAAATTAATGAAGCATTGTCTGGTGGTCCTCTACAAAGTGTGTTCAAATGGTGGCGCCAGGGTCCATCATGGCCCCGTTTGTTTGTTTTTACAACATACATAGATAATACAACATATAAGTTTATAGGATTAGAACGAAAGTATGTTGCTTATTTAGTTCTTCTCCTGATAATGGCCCTGTTTAAAGGTGGTCTTGGGTTTGAACCACAAAAATACGTAGAAAAATATCAAAAATCTTCTTCTTCAGAACCACATGACTCAGATGCTTGAAATTTGGTAATAAGCATTGGCTAGTGGTCCTTTACTTAGTTTGTTCAAATGCAGGTCCAAATGTCTAAAATGGCAATGCAGCAGGGTATCCTGGGTTTGAGCCATAGAAATATATAGAAAAAATATTCAAAATCTTCTTCTTCAGAACCCCCTTTACCAAGTTTGTTCAAATGGTGGCTCCACGGTCTAAAACCGCCGTGCGGCAGGGGGTTTTGTTCAAAAATAAAATACACTTAAAAATCTTCTTCGCTGGAACTGCTAGGCTCAGGTGCATGAAATTTGGTATGAAGCACTGCCTAATGGTCATTTACCAAGCTTATTCAAATGGTGACCCTAGTGTCCAAAATAGCCCTACTGCAGGGGGTCCTGGGTTTGAACCATAGAAATACATAGAAAAATATTCAAAAATTCTTCTTTTTGAGAACCACTTGGCTCAGCTGCTTGAAATTTGGTATGGACGGGGTTGAGCGAAGGAAATTTTGTTCACGCGGCCTAGGTCACATGACCATCACGGCGGCCACACCCATATATGGTAAAAAGCCTTTGAAAATCCTCTTGAAACTTGGTATTTAGCATTGAGTTCTGTCGTTCTACCAAGATCGTGTAAATGATAACCATGGGTTGACCCTGACTTTTTACGGCAAGATTAAATTTGCTTTCTGCTGTTTTTTATATGAGAAAATGCTTAAACATAAGAATTAATGGAAATTAAAGAAGATTTTGGAGCAAAGTTTGATTTTTGCAGTTTGAAAACTAAATGACTACCTGGATCATTATTTGACTTTTAACCATCTCATATTTTGACAATTTCAAACTACATGTATCAGGTTTGTTCAACTGATGACCCTAGTTTGACGTTTGTCAGGTTTGCTCAGGTGAGCGATTTGGGGCCTCTTGGCCCTCTTGTTTGTTTTGGAGATATGGCCCTTTGAAAATTTTGGCATTTTAAACTTGTCAGTAAGATATCTTAAAAAGTGTTTAAGCTAGGAACCTGAAACTTAGTCAACGGATTGGAAATGATAAGTAGATAAACTGACTAACTTTTGCATTAATTCCGTCAATTGTTTTCCAAGTTATTGCCCTTTGAAAATTTCGTCATTTCAGATTTGTCAGCAAGATATTTCCAAACAATTTGAGGTATGGATTTGAAACTTGGTCTGCTGATTGGAGATGGTGAGATTAACTGATTAACTTTTAAATGAATTTCGCATATTTTTCTCAATAGTTATGGCCCTTTGAAAATTTCAGCAATTTAAACTTGTCACCAATCAGCAAGATTTCTCAAAAATGGTTGAACTAGAGACTTAAAACTTGGTCTGCTGATTGGAGATGATAAGTAAATTGACTGATTAACTTTTAAACAATGTCTGTCAATATGTTTTAGTACAGACTGTCAGAGAGTGGTTTTTCCCCCTTTCCCCCCGGAAAAATGGCTATAGGAAAGACGACTATATAGTGAATTGTCCGGACCTCATAGAGCCACTTTTCCCCCATAGTCCTTTTTCCCCCACCGGGAAATTGGTTATTAGTGAATTTTGCATGACTGTTGGTATTTTGCGGAACGGAACGAAATATAACGGAACGGAACAGAGACATTTCACGGAATTAATCGCATTAGAAATGTATCAGTACTTCAAAGGATGTAAAAAACGTGATTAATTAAAACAATCAATATGCAAATTTAGCAACCATATTTTTATAATAATCAATAATTACTAATTTAAGGAACGAAAAGGGTGTGATTTCTTCTCATCGCAAATATTTATATACGTACACATACGCATGCAAGCTTACAGGAAGATGTAAGAACGGGTGTTTAGTCCAGTCATGTTTGATTTAGCAGGCAGTTTATTACAATGAAAATAATAATCGGACGTGTGTCCCGATGGGAGTCGAGCCAACGTCTCCTGCATGAAAGCCGAACACTAGTCCAGGCAATCCGCTGCGCGCACGCACAGATGAACGTTTGTACAAATACAAAGTTATACAAATTTATGCACACAACCACGTACACTCACAGCCGTTTTTGGCTAACACGGAAAAGCAAAATGCCTGCATGTTTTCCCCAAAATAAAAATAAGACAGACTGATGGACACATGCATGCGGTTCTAGCATCTGTTATCCATCGAATTTTACGGACAGATACTCGTATTTCTGTTTCCGTTATGAACCTCACTAATATGATTGGAGAAGGAGCAAATTCCACTATGTAGCGTGTTTTCCTGCAATCATTTTACCAGGGGGAAAATCCACTATAGAGGGGAAAAACGGCTATGCAAAAACACCTATAGTAGATTACCCCCGGGGAAAATTGGCTATATAGTCATATTTCCGGGGGGAAATTCTACTATATAGCCATTTTTCCGGTGGGAAATTCTACTATGGAAAAATCATAGTCATTTTTCCGGGGGGAAAAACTACTAGGGGGGGGGGGGGGAAAGCTACTCTCCGACACAGACCATTCCCTTTTAGGGTCAGGCATATGGTTGGAGCATAGTAATTTAAAAATAAACACCTTTCCTGGTTAGTAATGGCAGATGGAGGCCATCTTGGAATGCCAAAATGCAAAAAAAAAAATGTAATGGCTTTATGTAGGGACCATTCTGACACAAAACTGTTCCAAATTCTCATTTCACTGGTTTAGGTAACAAAGTCATCTCGACTGGTCTTTTTTTATAAAGTAATTTTTGAAACTCCTCAATCAAAGTATCATTCTGACATGCATTTCCTCAGAACCTTCTCAGAAACTATTGACATTTTGTCATTGTCGTTTTTGTGCTATTTTAGTAGTGACAAAGGGCGTCAATCTTTGAATGCCAAATGGCACAAAATCGAAACGGCTTCATGCCAAGACCAGTCTCACACAAAACTGTTCCAATTCCATTGAGATTTTCTCAACAATGAGCATCTTCAGCTTAAAGAAGTTGTCAAGTCAAGGATCTTCTAGTAAACATAAAGTCAAAAATGCTCATACAGTTGGCTGAAAAAATTGAGCTACTCACATTTTTGTGAAGAGCTCCTCATATTTTTTCAGAAGAAAATGGCAATGCTTCTGCATACAAAAAGCAAATTCACCGAATTTATATTCCACAACCAAACTGATGAAAAACAGCGCCAATGGCAGCCAGGAGATCAAGGTAAAGGGGCAGAAGCTGGGTAGCGTAACAAGCTTTAGATACCTTGGAGCAATTGTCTCAGATGATGGCTCTAAAAAAAGGTTCTCTCAAAGATTGCACAAGCCACTGCAGCTCTTACAAAGCTGAAGCCAATTTGGAGAGACATAACAACATATCTCTTGGATCAAAGGTGAAACTTATGCGCTACCTTGCCATTTCCATATTTCTGTATGCCTGTGAGTCTTGGACCTTGACAGCAGAGTTAACGAAAAGAACACAGGCCTTTGAGATGAGATGCTACTGAAGGTTGCTGAACATTTCGTACAAGGACCATATAACCAATGAGGAGGTTGGCAGAAAGATCCAAGCAGCCATTGGAGAATATGATGAACTCCTGACCCTGGTCAAGAAACGGAAACTAAGGTGGTTTAGCCATATCTCAAGTTTTTCTGATTCAGCAAAGACGATTCTATAGGGCACAGTGAAAAAAAAAAGGAGAAGAGGTAGACAGAAGAAGATGTGGGAAGATAATAGGGGAGACCGGGGATAATGACGTCATTATGGACGTCAGAAATGATGAATTAAAGTAGTCATTGACAGTTTCCATCTCTTCCTGAAGTTTTGCGGAATTTCGACAACAAATGAGAATTTGGTGAAGAAAAGTTCATTTTTGACACATCTTAGTAAATTTATTGTATTTTGCAAATTTTCGTTTAGCGCGCATTTGTTTCTGGTTGTTCATAATTCTTTTATGCATAGAGGTAGAGAAATCTTTCACCTTTAAAACCATACGCTCTTCTGAAGGAAAACATTGTATGTTAGTTGTCTACCTTGTTGAATGCCACGTAGGGCATGGTTGGGGCAAGTTGATGCAGTGAGCATGGGGCATGTTGATACACCATAGAATCCTATTGTACTGCATGAGCTATTCACAATATTTGAATGGACTTGATCTCTAACTAATGTAGAACTATGTACAATAGTTTAAGCATTTCGAATTTGTATTATTTTAGAATACGATGTATTTTATTATATTCAAACAAATATGCAATGGCATTCGAGCCATGCCACAGCAATTCCTTAAGGACATCTATGATTAAGGCGAGGATTTTCCCCATTAAGCCGGCGCGACAGGTCCAAATTTTCAAAAGTGAAAAGTGTGCAATTTTTTCTTAGCAGAGCTTCCACAAATATGTAAGCCGTATGAAATCAGATTATTTGTGATTCAGACCCAAAGACATGGGGAGATAATCCAGTCTGACCATACCTACCCTAAATTCAAGGTTTTCGCAAACTTCATCCTTTGAGGTAATAAAAATATCCAAATTAGTCATTCATTCCATAATTTTTTTTCATAAATGCATGCTAAATACATGCATATCACAATACAAAACAATGGTTTTCTTCTTGTTACGCATGATTGGCAATTAAACATGCAAAACCGTAGTTCTGCTTCCAGTCAAAACGGCCAAAAGAGAACGCTTCACTACAATTAAAATACAAGTACCCCCCCCCCCCCGTGACCCAGCATTTCCTTCATGCAGCAGACTTATGCGATGCAAGTACGCAATATATATGAGTGTGAAGCTGGGTCACGGGGGTGGGGGGGGGGGAGGGGAACGATACTCAGTAAGCCAAAGAAGAAGAATGGTCAACAGTAGCACTGTGATCTTCAAGGTTTATATTGTGTACCATGGCCTTGAAATGAGGTCAAGGTCACATACATATAGTCAAAACTATCCAGTGTTGTCTGTTCCGTAAGTACTGCGAGTCAAAAAGGGGTGAAATGTATACAATAAATCATTATTTCAACGATCAGTTTGAGGATAATTTACCATTTATCTCAACATTGACGTCAACGTATGTTTAACGTATTTTACATAGACAAAAACACTTGAAAATTCATTTGTCATGCAAGTTACATGTCATAGTCATAAATGCAAAGCAGAAGTCAGTGATCCGTATAATCTTTTAATCATGGGGAAAATCCACGCCTTAAGCATAGAAGTCCTTTACATGTGCGCCTAGCAAAGACTCGATACATGCGCGCAGTCTGATCAGAGTCTTTGCTGTGCGCTCTGTAGATAGCTAAGGATCCATGCCTTTTCGTGTGGTCAGTGAATACTGACCCGAATGTGATGATGCACAGGCTGGTCTGAGTCTTCGCTGTGCGCATATGTAAATTGTACAAATTGCTGGGGCCCGGCTTATTCAATATAGCATCTATGACAATGAAAAATTTACCCGTTTAAAATGTTCTAAAGTCTCAGAAATAAAACGTTTGACGTTTTGATCATATTTTTATATTCAATCATACCTCCTAGAGATCTTTTGCTGGAGATACATGTAACTTCAATGGCTAAAATAATTTTGATAAATACATCTAACTACAAAGCAAGGAAACCCCCATTTGTCCATAAAACGGTCAATTTAGTTTAAATAAATTCAGAGGCAATTACTCCTGCATTAATGATGTTTAATGAAATTATGTTTATTGGTTACTATGCTAGGGCTCAATTGTTTAATTTGACACTGATTCAAGGGCAATAGCTCAAGTACTACTGGTGCCAATCTAACAAAACGATTATGGGACGAGTCATTTATTATCAGGTGGGGGGGTCGGGTACATTTTCATTCGAGTCCCCAAAATTTTTCCGACCCCCCCAGTCTCACCAGAATTTTTTTTCCGACCCCCCCAGATAGGGTACAAAAAAGTTTATGACCCCCCCAACACCCCAACTACCCTTCGCCAACATATTGTATGACCTTTTCTTTTAAGTCAGACTGACCTTAATCCAACCTGTATGAAACACAAAGAACATTTTCTCACTTTGACAGGTTGGTAAATCATGCAGGTTAATGGTCTTCAAATTTTGTCAGCATATTTTGATATTTTAACGTTTTTTTCCTGCATATGGGCATCCAGAAATATGTTTGTTGCATGTTCAATAAAACTGTTAGTAATAGTAATGGAGCCACAATAGCTTAGCTGATGACAAGGCAACTGGAGAGCCGATATCACAATTAAGGCATTAAATTAAATCCAGAACAAAATCATCTGCTCGACATGATTTTATAGACAATTGCTTACTGTCTTACTAGCAAATTTATGAAAAATATCTTTTTTGGATATGAAGCGCCAAAGTTTCATGTGTCATTTCTATAAAAGTCTCTAAGCTTGAGTTTAAGTTTACAAGAATATAAGTAATGGGGGGTCTGGGGGGGCTTTGCCCCCCAGAAGCTGAGACGTTTTTTTTAAAAAAACATACTGATGGAAGAATTCTGACCCCCCCCCCAATATGCCAAATTAAATATATGACCCCCCCTGCTCCATGGCTTTTTTATTTCCGACCCCCCCAGTACATCTCCAAAAAAAATTCTGACCCCCCCTAAATGTACCCGGCCCCCCCACCTGGCTATAAATGACTCGTCCCTATAGATACATATTTTAGTGGAGTTGCTTATGTAATCCCGTGTCCACTTTTTGTTAATCAGGAATGTTATACACCAAATTGTTTGTTTTGACAAGTAGTTTTCAAAAATGGTTCCTGCGAATTTTTTCTATCACTTTTCAAGGTCAAGGTCAAAGGTCAAAGGTCAGCGCTTCAAAATAGAAAGGAAAACTTTAAAAGTCGTGATTTATGGTGGGCACAGTATAGATATGGAACTAAATCTTGGTATCATCGAAAGAAAATAAATGTTAGTAATTAAAAATTCATTTTACAATTGACTTTGACCGCTAGTGTGGCAAGGTCAAGGTCATTTCATTAAAGGTCGAAAGAAAATATATAGATATAAACACTATGATTATTGTTTCGTTAAACGCAAATTGAATATGGCATTTCTCAGATCATTCTTACGGTTAAAATAGTTAAGCAGGCCATTATATTCAAGATTATATCTTAATTATCAAATCCGTTGCCATGGCATCAGATTTATGCAAGCATATTTCTAAAAACTGGGCATTTTAAAGATAAGCATTGGAGTTTGTTGAGCAAACCTGATGGGTTTTGTGGCAGTAAATCTTGATTGTTATATGCGAAACGGTTTGTTTTGAGCATAGAAATTGGACTCCTGTAATTTTTTAAGAAGGAAATGTGTATATCTTTGTTCTTAGCAACCAGTTTCAGCCCTTAGCAACCAACCTTTAACAGATTTGAAACCTTTGACTTCATTCCACGAAGAATAGCTATTATGTGTAATAAATCATGATAATAACTGTTGTAAATATTTAAAGGACAGCTGATAGATCTTCAATTGGTTGAAAAGATGCATTTATATTTGTCTTAGCAACCAGTTTCGGCCCATAGCAACCATCTTTTGTAACAAATTTGGAACTTTTGATTGAATTCCAAATGAGATATCTTCTATTTGCAACGTGTTAAGCAGACAATTGTAAGGAATATTTAACAAACAAGTTATGAAAATTAACATAGAGTTGAAAAACCTGCGTATACGTTTGTCCTTAGCAACCAGTTTCAGTCCTTAGCAACTTTCAATCAACATATTCTAGACTTTAGATTGACTTTCATTCTGGATATCTGTTATGGGGAACAAACTATGAAGACAATTGAAGGTAATATTTAAAGCACAGCTGTCTGACTTTGAAAATCTATTGAAATATATAGGTATCTATTTGTCCTTACCAACCACTTTGTGCCCATAGCAACCCCCGTTTAATAAATTTGGATTTTTTTTTTACTTATTTCCAAATGAGATACCTTCATTATCAATGTATTATGCAGACAGTTATTAGTTATATTTAACAAACAAGTAATGGATTTTAACATACTGTTGACAAACCAGTCTATACATTTGTCCTTAGCAACCAGTTTTAGTCCTTAGCAACTTCCTATGAACAGATTATTGACTTTAGATTGACTTTCATTCTTGATATCTGTTATGAGCAACAAACTACGAAGACAATTGGAAGTAATATTTGAAGCACAGCTATCTGACTTTGAAAATCTGTTGAAACATATGGGTATCTTTATGTCCTAGCAACCAGTAGGAGCCCATAGCAACCACCTTGTAACATTTTTTTTTAGTTTATTCCAAACGAAATATCTTCTATAATCAATGTTTATATAGATAACTGTAAGTTATGTTTATCAAACCAGTTACAGACTATAACAAATTGTTGAAAAAGAGGCGTATATTTTGTCCATGGCAATGACCCTTAGCACTTAGCAACTTTCTCTTAACAAATTTTAGAAATTGTACTGAACTTCATGAGGGATATCTTTTATGTGCAACAAACTTTGAAGACAATTTGAAGCATTGCCGGCTGACTTTGAAAAATCATTGAAACAATATGGGTTTATATTTGTCCTTAGCGACCGATTTAAGCACTTGACAACTCTCTTCCACCAGATTTAGAGCTATTGAGAGAATTCCAAACAAATTATCTTCTACTTACAATGTATTATATTAGCTGTTGTATATACGTTTGAAGCGTAAGTATTGGACTTAAACAATTTGTTGAAAAAAAACAAAAAAAAACTATTTAATATACACTTGTTCTAGAACAATTATTTATACATTTATCCTTAGCATCCTTAGCAACCAGTCTTAGCAACTAACTCTTAGCGAATTCGAGACTGTTTACTGAAATCCATCTGGAATATATTCTACCTGAATTAAAATATGAAGACAGTGTTGTAAGAAGCTGTCGGACTTTTACAATCTGTTGATAAATGTGTCCTTAGCAACCGGTTGGAGCCCCTACCGACAAACTCTTAGGAGATTTGGAATTTTTGACCATATTCCACTAAGATTATCTTTTATGCCATACAAATTATGTAGACAAAATAAAGTCGATAGAGTTAAAGAAATACCTTGAAAACCTCTATGTATCCGCCCACAGCTTCCAATATATGCCTTAAACGACTTACTTTAAACAGCGCTCAAACCTTAACTGAATTTCAAACAGAACATCCTATATGTGCAATGAACTAGATTGCAATGTTTGAAGTACAGCTGTGTGACTTTTAATTCTCTTGAAGAAAAAAAACGTGTTTTGTATAAGGCTTGAGCAACCAACCAGTTTGAATCCTCAGCAACCAACTCTTAACTGACTTGAAGCTTATGAATGAATACTATACAATACAATAGATCTTTATGCTCAACAAACTAGTAACAACTGTGCTCGCAAGTAACGATTTCACTTTTAGCATATGTGAGCCGCGACACGACAAATCCAACAAAGTGGCATGTGTACCCAGCAAAGACTCAGATCAACTTGGGCATCCGCCCAGTCTGACCAGAGCCTTTGCTGTGCGCTTGAAGGGTAGCTCAGGGTCTAGGCTAGCTCCATGCCGACAGCGAAGACTCTGATCAGACTGAGCAGATTCCCAGGAGGATCAGAGTCGAGCTGGGTGCATATGCCACTTTGTTGGTTTTGTCGTGTCGCGAGAAATATTATCGCTATAACATACGTTCATTTCTTAAGAAAAAAGTTAATCAATTACGAACATGATATGAACCAGATCACAGGTGGATGTCTATCCACAGCTTTACCTCCTCCCACCCCCTTCCCATTCTGCCGGGGTGGTATATTACCCCGTCTGTAAAAGGAAATGTATCGAACTGTTATCTTTCTATTGTACCATGAAAAAATTACATGATTTTCACAGCTTTTTATCAACAATCTGTGCGGTAGAATATATTTTTGTGGGACAGCTGGTGGGGGTTCGACACATTTATCTTGATAATGAATGTGATCTTGAACTGCATAGAGCGTAGTGCATATTTGTTATAAGTTTCATGAATTCTGTTAGTTAGTTACCTAGTTATGGCTTACCGGTAATTTGTTAATTTTACACCAATTTAACGACAAACATCAGGAAGCCATTCTGACAAAACTTTATATGCAAATTTTGTAAGTTTCATGAATTTCTGTTCATTGGTTACTTACTTTTGGCTCAATTTGATTTTCAGTCAGTTCAAGGGCAATAACTCATGCATTACTGGTGCCATTCTGATAAAACTTGACGTGCATCAGCGCATTATATATTTATTAGGTTTCATCAAATTCTGTTGATGGGTTACTAAGTTATGGCTCCAGACAGATGTAATGGAAGGAAAGATGGACAGACATGGAGAACAAGAGCTTCGCAAGTGGCGCATAATACGCCCATTTAAATGTCATAAAGGAGTTACAGAATGAACAAGACTGTTTACAAAAGGACAGACAGGCAGACAAACAGAGGAAACCACTCTTTATTAATGACTGCAAAATTACACATCAAATACTATTAGTATACCAAATATCAGCTATCAATGACAAAAATGTCAAACAAGGGAGATAAACTAAATATACTAGATATACCACTCTTGGTTCTACTACATTCCCTTGACATCACCATCATGCTAGAATATTTTAAAACAGAGTAAACAGGATATTTATGCAAGGGCAGATAATTAAGTAAGCCAGAGTTTATGGTTCTTGCCCAGGATACATTGCCTCATTATATACACATTCCTACAAAGGTTTAATTCTAATATTTCAAAAGGTTAAGGAGATATGGAGTGAATGAAAAACGTCCAAATATACTAATAAAAGGGAGGTTACTCTAAAATTAAAAAAAAAAAGGGGAAGCAACCATTCTTACATGCGACACACCGTCTTGCGATCATGCACATTGCTATAAAGTTTCATCATGATTCCAAACAGTTACCAAGTTAAGGTATGCACAAGGTAAGTATACACAAAAATAGCCTAAAAGAACTAATGAAAGGGATGTAACTCTAAAACGAAGAAAGGGAGAGCAGCATTTTTTGTATGAGACATTGTTGAGACTTCATACACATTGCTATGAAGTTTAATGAAGATATCCCAAATGGTTATCTAGTTATGGCGCACACAAGACTTGCAGGGAAAAAGTTAATCAAAGGGGCATAACTTGGAACTAAGGGAGGGGGGGGGGGGGGGGGGGGGGGGCAACCATTCTTGTACGCGACACGTTCCCCAACCTAATACATATTCCTGCCAAACTTCATGAAGATATCCCAAATGGTTACTGAGTTATGGCGAGCACAAGAATGTTTACGGATGGACAGCACCATGACATTATACATCTGTTTTTTTCAAAAAGGGCGTATAAAAACTATATCTCTCGGCCTTCAGCGGGGGAAAATGAATATCAAAATATTCTCATTAACTAATGACCCTGTTACTTTGGAACAACTGACCCTGTTTGCTAATGCAGGCTGTTCAAATAAGTATACAGTAAATACACCATTTTCTGTCAGATCAGTCAGTTAGGGTTTCTTATAAAATTAAAAAGAGTACACTTGTTATACCAAAACCTTTTATTATAAATACCAGTATGAACAATTCTACAAAAATTAAGACAAGTAAGCCATGCACTAATAAAAGAGCAAAATGGCATGACAAAGGGAAGATTCAGACCAGACTGCACACCTATGCAGACTAGTCTTTGCTGATGTCTGCTAGTGTGAACAGGGAAGACTGTGATCAGATTGTGGATACATAGGCTGATGATCCTGAGCTCCAGATAAGAAGGGGTAACATGGATAATTCAGAGATAATTTTTCTTACTTCTCAACAAAAACATATATTGTGACCCATCATTAGAACTGTCTCACCAAGACAGTTCTAATGAGAGGTCACAATGTACGTTTCTGTGGAAAAATAAGGAAAATTAATCCTAAATTATCCATGTTCCCCCTTCTTATTTGGAGTTTTGGGCTGATCTGAAACTTAGTTGTTCCCACATGCCAAAAGCATCTTTTCACACGGCCTAATGGACAATTCACACACATACAGTTTGGTATAAAAATATAAATATGATCAAGTTTTGATAAAATAAATTTGAGTATTAAAAACTACCGAAAACAAAAAAAAAAGAACAGCAAAATAAGCTACTTCACTTTAAAGGAGGCTATCATCAAAACTTACAAATGAGTCCAAACATTTTGGGTAAAAATTGTAACATTATTTTCAGGGTATATTTCGTCAGACACATTACTTAATAAAGCCACCTGACAAAGGCAAAGGTAATGAGAACACTGTATAAAATGATCTCAGTTGTTACCCAAAATATTTTGTCACATCTAAAAATGGTTAAAAAGAAAAGATATTCCTAAGATTTCTGTGCTAGACTGTTAGATATTGTGATGTCAGTTTTAGAAAATATATTTCTTTCTCTAGCATATCTTTTCATATTTGTTTTCTGTGGACATTTCAGTCTTTGCAATTCTCACATGAGATAAAGTATCAGGTTCTTGGAAACTGAAATTTTGTACAAATATTCTACATGATGCAAGCAGTTACCACACATACCAACACAAGCAATCTGTAAATTAAAGGTACCTATTATACAAAGCATTACTGCTATATATTGAGTTGTACAAAGCACTGCAGGACATAGTTTAAAACCTGGAATAGAACTGGCTGGAATGGAATGAACTGGACTTCATAACCTACAATTTGCTTCCAGAGCCTGGAATGGTACCCTTATCGGAAAGAACTGGCTTGCTCAATACAAGCAAATTTTTTAGTCTAAAGAGCTATCCAAAACCGATGGAACCAAATGGAGATGATTATCTTTGCCAGTCAAGTCCAGTCCATTTCATTCCACTTCACTCTAATCCATTCCATGTTTTAAACTATGCCTAACTCTACAACAGAACTGTAGATAAGGATCTGCTTTCACAATGATAGTAGGAATCTGTCTTACATTCTAACACAATGTCAGTCATTCTCTTCATGAGAATGCTTAAGCAATCCTAATTAGGAGTTATAACATGTTTTCAAGGTGCATGGGTACACTTTCAGGGGAAATAGCTCTAACATTTTTATTTATTTTTGTCTCCCTTTTCAATGGTATCAACTTTCAACTGAAAGACTTGTTCAAATTCATCCATATAAGAGTAGACCCCATTGTGGAAAGGCCATGCCAGCCAGAGAAGCAAACAGTAAGTCACAACAAAACGTTTCCCTCTGTTAAAGGTGGAAAACATGGAGAATGAAATAACCCCATAATTTTCATTGAAAACTAGCCTTATCTAATGCTCTGTTCACCTTCTTGTTCTAATTCTCCTAATGATGTTCCCCAGAGGGCTCAAGGGAATGAATCCATAACTTGCAACCCCTTGCAGCGACTCAGTCTTATGCTCTGTTGTTACTTGTAATAAGATCATTTAAATGAAATCTTTGCCCCCAAGGCTTTAAAAAAAATTTTGTTGCTTAAAGGTATTTTACATTTGTACACTTTTGTAATTACTGTCAATACTGGAAGGGCAAATGGTATAGATCCAGATCAGACAGCTCCATTAGGAGCTGTAGTCTGGGTCTGCACCGTCTGTCATAATGCTGTAAAGTTTTGGACACATCCCCAGACAGTACAATCATCTTTTTCAAAGGCTTATGAAAATTAAAATACCATATTTCTTTGGTTATAAGATGGGTTTTTCCCTTTCAAAACAATACCAAAAATCTAGACCCATCTTATAAGATGGATCTAAATTATTGGGATGTCTTATAAGATGGATCTAGATTTTTGGGCATTGTTTTGGAAGAGAAAACCCCATTTATAGCTGAATTACCAAACACTGATTAACAGATTTATGGTCTTATAACCAAATAAATAGGGTAATTGATCAAGACGTTCCAATACAAAGAAGGATACACATACAGAACAAGGAAGACTTTATATAGCTGCTTATATCATACAAACCACATCATGACAAAACCTATCCATGACATGAGCAACTTTGTACAGTCCAACCTGTACAGTTATAGACACCCCTGACAACCAACGTCATCAACGAGTGATGTCTTCTCAAAATTACACCATTTCGTATGGTCCAACATTCTGAATTATACTCAAAATCTTGTATATTTCAAAGTCTTCAAAATGTCACTAGTCGCACCAAATATGTTAATATAAGAACAATCTTACTACAATGAAACCGTCATCTGGCAGTTTGCAAATACTTCAAATACTTCAACCAAACTAGTTTCACCTTAATATGTTGTAATACATTTAGTCAAAGTGTTTGCCAATTCTGCAAAATTTCAGGAGGTCAGTTTCATAAAGAAATATACATTTGGTGCATGCAGTCTTTTCACGCATAGTTACAAACATAAGAGCTTTGTTGGTATTTCGAATAGACAACTGTCCAATTAATAGTTGTTGTTTGATCAGTTTATGATGTTCTGAATGATGTAGGTTGTTGCCCTTGACTTCATGAAAATGATTAGGTATGTTCTGAGCTCTCAGAGCTCTAGATAAGAGGGCGTATTTGGTGATAATTAGGGATAATTTTTGTTAATTCTGCATAAAAACATATGTTGTGACCCCTCATCTGAACCGTCTCGATGAGACGGTTCAGATGAGGGGTCACAACATATGTTTCGATGAGAAATAAGAAAAATTATCCTTAATTATCATCAAATACGCCCTCTTATCTAGAGCTCTGGCTCTGTAATGTTCAGTTCCCTCAAGTTGCAGTACATAATACAGTCACATCATGTTCAGTTCCCTGTAACTGGCTGGACAGATGACTTGGCAGTTTTACAACTCTTTCAACAGTATTTCAGTCACATCAGGATGGCAGGAGGGTAATTATGAAGCACTGTTTAGAATCAGATAGAATCTTGCCTCAAACAGGACTCAAACCTTTGACCCTGCCCTCCTAGGACCCCAGCTCTAACCATTTGGCAACTTATGCTTGTTATAATTACCTTAAATTACAATACATACTAGTAGTACAGACTCACAATTATGATTATGCTCTGTTCCATGTACTTGAGTAAGTTTTTATTGTACTATTCACTTATAATGCCATGTCATTCAGTCAAACACAGTTTATGCAGGCTGCACAACATATGATGTAAATGCATGAATTTAGGAGACTGAAAACAGATTTTAGCTATCCTTCAGAATGGTAATTTTTCAAGCAGTTTTGTCATGGCCTGGTTCATATGATATCTTACATGATTATGTATCATGTGTATTGAATTGACTAGAACATTTTTTCTCATCAAAATTGCTGTAACATGTACAACATTTACCATAAATACTATATTATCTGTATATACCACAATACCTAAGGTGAATGGGTGTACCTACACGTGAACCAGGTCTGCCAATTTCATTTTTGCATCACCCCTCCTCCCCCTCCCCCCTCCCGCTTTCATCAATTTCTCAAAAAGGTAGTGGTAGGGATGCAAAGGGAGAAATGGATGGGGAGCCTACTCTTGAAAGAATAAAGAATTTCTTCTAAGAGCAGTCTTTCCTTTAAGATTAAACCCCTTTCTGAAAGGATTTCATTGCCCAGGAAGCAAACAAGAAGTCACAAAAAAAGTTGTTTCCCTTTGCAAAAAGATGGCAAAAAGCTGGTGGTGTACCCCATACACCTTTAAGGTTACCAAAATAATTTGTGTACCAGATGTTTTCATCTCGTTCTATATGGGCTGCAACACAAAACAACAAAACCAACAGAGTGGCATGTGTACCCAGCAAAGATTCAGATCAGCCTGGGCATCCACCCAGTCTGATCGGACTCTAGAGGTAGCTGAGACCCTTAGGTACCCTAGGTGGATAGTCACTAATCAGACTGAGGGATGCCTAGACTGATCTGAGTCTTAGCTGGGTGCACATGTCACTTTGCTGGTTTTGTCATGATGCAGCTCATATGGTATTGCACACTTACACTATCTAGACTGTTAGCAGCATTGCAATGATTATGCAGCCCCGATAAGAAAGCTCCTTTAGAAACAGTCTGACCTGGGTCGCAAAGTTTGCTCAACACGTATGTCTCAAATCAAATGTGTCTGTTTTTGACAATCTCAGAATTTGAACAAATTCCTATCAGATGTTTTATACTCTAGCAGACCTTGATCTTAGGGTCCATCTAGACTTACTCTGCGCTGTTTTCAGTCTGTATATTTAAGGTAAATATTGTATGCAAATGGGTACAGCTCCTGGCTGTAATATGTAAATGAAGTCTATCAAAAATCATGTCACATTGGAGCTGTGCTATGACAAAAAGATGCATTACAGTGTGCTCAAACAGCGGAAGACTTGTGTTAGACTTGTGTTAGCCGGAACACCTATGCAAACTGATCAGCATTCATTGTTCGCTCAACCATAAAATTTCTAAGTATTTGAACTGACAAGTCTGAGCAAACAGTGCAGACTCTGATCAGACTGCAGTCTGATCAGGGTCTACACTGTTTGCCATTCCATCTGCATCTTTTGAATGCATTAGTACAATTACGGTAAGTATTTCAGGCTTCCCTTTTTTTAGAAATTTTACACTATTCAAAACAAAACAAACTAGATAAGCAGGCTGATCCTTGTCTCTGCTGTTAGCATATGCTGTACGACACCTTTCCTCATGCAGCAGTTCATCCACACAGTTTAAAATTCAGCATATTTTTTATACCTGATTTGCTGTTATAAATAATCTTTCTAAAACAAGATTTGCTATAATAAAATAATCTCTCTTCAGAAAAAGTAATCTTTCTTAAATACAAGTAAACTTAAGAAATGAAATCATCAATGGGACACATTACTGGATAAACCTGCCGTAACCACTATGTAAGAGAAGTAACTATTTCACCAAGGATATAAGGCAAGTAAATATATATTGGAAAGGGAGGCAATTCAATTGCCTCCCTTTCCAATATATATTTACTGCCCTTCTATGTACTGGTTAAAGGTAGGATAATCCACTAATGTCTTAGACTATCAACCAATTTCAAAATAAAATTAAAAATTTGGTAAAATTACAATGTAACATCAAAATAGTAGGTCAATATCTGTTATCAAATGCATTATTGGTTAATATATACATCATATACATACTACTAGGCCTTATATTACATATGTTTAAAACCTACCAAACAAAAAGTAACCTCACAGAATGCACAGTGAACACTCAGATCAGCCTTCATACCTGCAGCATCTACTGACACCAATCTATAGATCCTGAGTTATCAGTATTGGGTTATTGTAAAGACTCTGATCAGACTGCATGGTTTCACAGGCTGATGTAAATTTTCACTGCTTTTCTCAAGGCAGGGCTCATTTAAGAGTCTTGGTAGGCAAAAGAACAAGCTGGCATTAACAACCAGTTGATACCTAAACAAGACTTTATCAGGTTATGAATAAATGTAAATATTGCGTAGTTCATCAGTCAACTAAAACTGACTCAATGCTTTGCAAATTGACTGGCCTGTTCAGTTCAGTTCAGTTCAATTCTCTTATCGATATTACCCAAGTGGCTCAACGGTACGTAACCATAGTTGCACACACTTGGCGCCGTGTGTCCGTCCTTGAGGATCCTCAGCTTTTATTTTGCTGCCCCTGAACATATATACAGATGGCCTGATAAGTTGGGGTTTGAAAGAAATTCTAGAATTTTTCTGTTCTAAGATTGACTGTAAGCCCTCATTAGAGCTTCCTCAGTGAGGTAGCCCTGATGATGGGTCAAAATGTGTTTTTGATATGAACACAATATCTGATGAGTATCCTCAAATGAAACCCTCATCACAGAGATTTACTCTGTGATCCTGCACATATACTGCACATAAGTAGAGTCTGATCAGCACTAGGCTATACAATGTAATCTAACCTTTGAACAGTAACTGGAGCACCACATAAGGTTTGTAACAGCATAATTCTGGAGATTATTTTTTCTTATTTCTCAACAAAAATATGAACCGTGACATGAAAAAACCAACAAAGTAGTTGTGCCCCCTGTGCAGACTCAGATCAGCCTGGGCAGCCACCCAGTCTGATTCGACTCTTCGCTAAGCATCTTATGGGTAGCTAAGGGTCTCAGCTACCTCCATGTGAACAGCAAAGACTATGATCAGACTGGGCGGATGCCCAGGCTGATCTGAGTCCGTGCTGGGCACACAACCACTTTGTTGGTCTTCTCCTGTCACTGCTCATGTATGTTGTGACTGCTCATTAGAACTATCTCAGTGAGACAATTCTAATGATGGGTCAAACCATATGTTTTATGGAGAAATATAGAAAATTATCCCTAAATTATTATTTTACAGTTTCTTATCTGGGACTCATAATGTCTTAATAAACAGTGTAGGCCCACATTACAGTCTAACCTGTATTAAGCAAGCACCTAAGGGATACTCAAAATCTGCTTGCTTAAGACAGGTGCTTGCTTAATACAGGTACATTTCAATGTATTTGCCTGTTTTGGGAACTTAAGGCATGCTTGCTTAATACAGGCTCCTTGCTCCATAGAGGTGGCCACTAAGACAGGTTTTACTGTAGATTGCTTGTCAGAAGTCTGCACTGTCTATCAACATTTATACACTTAGCCAATGCAATTGTGTCCAAAATACAGTAAATATTCTACAAATTGGGACAGACAGGGCTGACCCAATCAGACTGCTTCAGGAGCAGTCTGATCTGGGTCTACAATGTTTGCCATTCAATCTGCATCTATTATATGCATTACTGCACTGATGTACCAAACTGTTCCCTTTTTAGGACAGCTATGGTAATTATTTTAGGTGTCCCAACTTTTAGAACTTTTGCAGTAAAACTGGTTACAGTGTCCACTTTGGCAGTAAAACTGGTTAGTGTCCAGATACTTATCCTTACTCATTCAGTCTTAAGAAAAGGTTTATATTACAATTAAGAAACTGGTGTGGTATGGCACAAGAACAACAACAACAAAATTATACACATATTATAAATTAGTTCTACAACCAATCTGAAACTGAACATGACAATCTTGGCCCAGTTGTTCAAAACTACTGATATTGTTAATTAACAAGCCAATTGATTTTCAAATGCATTGTATTGTATGCAAAATACACTGCCATTTTTTGGTGAAAAAAGTGAGGAGCTATTGCAGTGCAAAAGCTCCTCACTTTTTTTCAGCAAAATATATTAGCACACTTGATTTTATGTGTACTAGATTACTGAACAAATCCTTGACTGATGATTTTGTTAAGCTAACACTGCTATGAACAACTGGGCCCCGGCCAGCACTCAGAGATCATATTGCACCTATCATACTACTTCTATCAAAACTACTGATTTGCACATTTTGCTGCAATTTTAACATTACTGCTGTGAATACAACTTAATTCCTATAAACTCATAATTAAACTTATCATTACTACCTCATGCGGGTAATTGTCTGCCCTTTTTTGTAAACACACAATTTATATTCTTACTCAGCTTTCAAACTGGTCAGTGTTACTAATATTACTTTCCTTATATAATTCTTCCCTCTAACACTCAGCTTTATAATGGAACTTTTATTGTTTTCTTTTTACTTTCCCCTCAGCAACCCTCCTTGCACATCCTGCTATATTTTCAGCCCTAGCCCCCACCCCTCCCCCTCTGTTGCAGAGTCTATCTATTCCACCAGTGTTTCATCTATTTTTTTTATTTTTTTTTTTTTTTACAGTAAATAATTTTGATCACAAGGTCCAAAGGCAATAATAGCTCCTTAAATAAAACTCAGCTTGTTGTACTAATCAGATACATTAATCAACAAGATGACACGCTATAATTAAGGTAAATAGTCATATGATCAGATATTTATATAGGTGTGCCCAGGACATCACCTATGCCTCTAGTCAAAAACCATAAAACAGACTGATCTAACATAAAACAAACCACAGTTATCGTAAGATCATGACCATTGGTGAAATTGTTTTAAATAAAGTCATAAATGAACTTACACTTAATGGTGTTGACTTTAACAACTGAGAATGCTCTATCTTTAGCCAAAGTTTTGGAGGGAATTGAAACAATGTCGACTCAATGTAGATTCATCATCATTGATTCTACGCTGTTTCAATGATGTGTGCCCACTGGGTTGATATTTAAAATCTGTTTTCACTGACGGTATATTCGAGATCTCATAAAAATTATGAGATCCCTAAACTTAGGTGTCTAGGCTTAAGGTGTATGGGTTCACCTCCCTGTTTTTCTGCCATTTTAAAAGGACACACTTTTGTGACTTCCTATTTGCTTCCCTGGATAATGCAGCCCTTTCAATATGGGGTCTACTTCTAAAGGAAAGAATTAAATCCTAGGGTTTCAAATCCTTTCTTTTATGAGTTTACCCTCTTTTGAGAAGAGAGACAAAAGTGGAAATGCAAGAGTTGTTTCCCTTGAAAGTGTCCCCATTCACCTTAACAGGCTTACAAAATTGTGTTTTTCATACAGTACAACATTCAGCCAGAGAGGTACCGATAACTGTTCTTAAGTTTTCCAATTATGAAAGAGCCTTTTCACGCCCTTTCTGCCCACAATCATAAGTTATAACTAGCTCACTTGGGTTAAGTGAACCCTGTCTTAACCCTGATCAACTACTGTATTTATTTGGCTACAAAACAGTGTTTCCCATCTCTAGAATGATCTCAAATATTGAAATCCGTCTTATGAAATTCTGTTATGACATGGTTTCTTCTTCTAAAACAATTCCAAAAATCAAGATCCATCTTATCCGATGGATCTAGATTTTTGGGATTGTTTTGGAAGGGAAAAAAAGTCTGTCTTATTATAACCAAATAAATATGGTAAACAGACAGAGGAGGAACTTCCTTGTTATGGCACATAAAGTGAATCAATTGTACAATCGTTAGTTCCTGATTGGGCCACTTGTGCCAAATCTTCAGGTTATTTACCAACTGCACAAGACATAGAAGCACTTAATACAATGTGTATGACAAATGCTAGTGAAAGAAGGTGCCTTCCTACAGTGAACAGTTTTACCAGAGCCCCAGATAAGGTGGGATTTTTAGACCAATGCTGGGAGAATGTTTCTTGTTTCTTAAAGACAGGGGTGGTACTATATAAGGAGAATTAACTTCCACAGTGTCATTCTGTCTCTTGATCGTAGTGTCAACACCTCCAATCAGCCAATAAAATGGTCATAGCTGTTAATTCTGGTCCACTGATTGGTGGAATAAATTTTTCACATCTTTACTTGTACAGGTAAATCTGATGTGAGATGGAAACCAGACCCCCCCCCCCTCCCCACCCCACCCCGGCAGAGAAGTCCTGTCTTTAAGGAAAACATACATTGTGACCCCTTATTAGAACCCTCTCACCAAAACAGTTCTTGGTGATACGGGTTCTAATGTGGGGGTCACAATTATGTTTTTATGCAGAAATATATAAGCTATCCCTAATTTATCTCTGTTACCCATTCTTATCTGTGCAGCTCCATCACATTCTTCAAAGTTCACATCACAAATCTAAATTTCTGAAGAATTTACATAGGGAACAGAATGCTGGAGCCCAATATGACTCTTAGCAGTACATTCATGTGGTAAGGCACCTTTTTTTTTCTTGGAGGAGGCTAAACATGGTTTTCTCATTATTCATTACTTCAGATCTTTCTCTAACCACTTGAAAACATCCTCATTGGACACAATAACATGTACTATCGTACTAACCCCAAATATTTTGACAGTAATGCTTGCGCAAACACGGTAGACCCAGATCAGACTGCTCCTAAGGAGCAGTCTGATCTGGGTCCACACGGTTTGCCAACAAACTGACAGAACATATGGACCTGGCAATAAAACAAAGTAGAGGCCCATTATGGAAAAAACCGAGGTTTCCCAAAAATTAACAATTACATGGTAATTCTTAACATTGTTTTTTATACTATAATGCAGAGTCACCTGGTACAGCCTTTGTTTATAAAGATTTCTACGTAAACAAAACAATGGGCATACAGAAGTCTACAACTTCTTTGAAGACAAAAATCAATTTCGTTTGTATGTGTTTTTCTTTCGTTCTTTTTTTTCCTGATAGACAATGTCAATATATTTACTGACTTTCAAATGAATTAATACTAACTTCCCTGAATATTAAAACACCGAGCTTAACGTTTTGATCCTTTCAATCTTTCTTTGAATTTATATAAGCTTCATTTGTAATGAAACAGATCATTGCCTCCTCATGGGAACTTGATGTATTTACCCTAAACATTTTGACACCTAAATTGTTTTGGTAAAAAATATTTCAATATTTGAATTTAGACAGTCCATTAGTCCTGAAAATTCCACGGAATGATGTGTCATGCCTGTTGGACCTTGTTACAAAGAGGTGTCTATACTACTTTCGGAGTTAAACCAGAAAATCACAAAGGTTTACCCCAAGAATGCCAGAAAAGCAATACTTACCCTAATGTGCAAAAATATTGGGAAACCTAAAAGCATTAATTTTCCATTTGTCCCAAATGGAAAATTAATGGTTTTAGGTGCCCCAATACTTAAGCACTTTAGGGTATTATCTCTCTTCTGCCAGTCACAGGGGCGACAAAAATGACATCATATTAAACTCAGTGCGACATCATGAAGTCAAATTGTTTGGTTCCAAACGTATTTGAAATTCCCATGCCTGTATGCAGTTGGTATTGAAATTTTGTCTAATTTTGCAAATATTATGCAGGTATGTGTTGAAATTTTGTCAATTTCACAATATACCACCACACAACTGCATAACTGGGTATGGGTAGCTACACCCTCGTCATTCCGCCATTTTCCATTACTACACAAGATTGGGTGGTAAGAAACATCCCTATTAATACTTACTGGTCTTACACAGTGAATTATACAAGTAACAGTACAGTTATGACACCAAAATCTAGACCATTATTTTCTTAGGCCTATAAACATTGCTAATTGCACATAGGTGATGCATGTCTGTACAAAAATATACATGTACCAAAATTATGTCTGTGATGGTAAACAATGTCCAAGAGCAGAGTCCAGATAAGATGGGATTCAGAGGATAAGTTTGAGATAATTTCTGTTTGTGCTCTATAAAAACATATTTATGTTGTGACCCTTACTACAAGCAGCCTTGCTAGGGCATCTCTAATGAGACTGCAGTGATCCAGATAAGAAGAGGCAACAGGGATAATTAAGGGATAACATTTCAATAATAAAAATGTATGTTGTGACCCCTCATTAGAACCGTCTCACTGAGACAGTTCTAATGAGGGGTCACAATATATTTTTCTTGAGAAATAAGAAAAAGTATGTTGTGACCCCTTATTAGAAGCGTCTCGGTGAGGCGGTTTTAATAAGGGGTCACAACATACATTTTTATTGTTGAAAAATAAGAAAAATTATCTCAGATTTATTCTTTAACCCCACCTTATCTGGGAGCTCGTGACAGAGAAGTAACAACATGTAATTTAGATGAGAAAAGAAAAGGATTTTATCCCCGAAAATTTTATCTTTTCTGGAGCTCTGTCTCCACGTTTTGCTCCCTGATTCAGGTCAGTTCAGCAGTTTAGATGTATGTTCGTTTTTTTATGACATGTAATTAGATACAACAATGATACATATATTTAGCCATGGCACATGTTATTCATGACAATATCATGTATGCTTTGAAAAATACAATACAATTATGACCTATCATAAATATACGAGACATCAATTGAACCTGGGCAAACATCATGCTATAAAAATTAAAATGAAATTGCATTGCTACAAGGTATTATGTTTAAGGTATAAAAATTACCATTTATGAATCTAATGTACAAATCTGTTCTCTATAAACATGATAAAACCGATTTAAAACCTGCTCAGTTTTCTGCCCTCACTACTAGTAAATTCGTACAAGTGCACACTCTGAAAGGGGAAGTACTTCTTTTGAAATCTACAGGTCCCATCGATCTGTAAGCTGGTTCTGTGTGAAGGCATTTTAGGCTATATTTTAAAACAACGCTTTGTTAAAGTTACAAGATCTGTTGCCAGACAGACTGATGAGATGGGGCCAGTTGTTGAAAACTAATGGCGTTGTTAGTTAACATTTTTTTTTAAAATTTCAAACATTAATATCTCAAACACGCCACTATTTTTTGTTGAAAAAATGTGAGAAGCTTGCAAAAGCTTCTAATATTTTTTCAACAATAGATACAAAGTCATAAAACACTTAATGAGTTGACCTCTTAACGAGCTCATTAGGCTAACTATGCTTTGAACAAATGGGCCTTGTTTAAGCATAAAAATTCACAAGAAACAAATCAACATAACAGCTATTTTCCAGGATTGTGACTACAAAACTGGGTGGCAGCAACTTTGATTACTGGTACATGACATGGAATAATCATTGGTCAGATCTTCCATGCGCCTGACTTTTCTAGAAATCCAAAAGGGTTTGTTTTAGTTCTTTCTTTTCAAAGTAACAGCTGTCACAGGCAAATCTCACATTCCTAGAAAATGCCCTTGCAGATCATGACACTGTATGTAAAGGGCTAAATGTATGCCCTGGCACTGCTCTCTAGTAGAAGACCTCCAGACAAGAAGAGTATCTGGTGATTGTTTCCAGAAAATATCTAAATTCCCTATATAAAAACATGCTGCAGCCTCACGTCACAGTTGCCTCAAAGAGGCCTCAAAGAGGCCTCAATGAGGCAGTTCTGATCAATCTGATGAGGCGCCACATGTTTTACTTGGGGTAATCAAATAGAAATGCACCAGAGATGCCCCTTACTTGGGTTTCTAAGAAGGACTATTACAAGCACTATTTTGCCCTGAAGACATTTATACCATATTTACTTTAACAGAGCTCCAGATAAATCAATGTTTTAAAGATGAGCATTTTTTCTCCTATTTCTCCACATGTTAATTAAGTGAAAATCAAACTAAAACTGCTCCTATAAGGAATTATAGCAAAATCCAGCACCGTAAAAGGTGAAGGTTTCCCTTAGCCTAGTGGCCGTATGGGCAGTAGGGGTTATAGGGGCCCACTGTATCTTGGGCACAGCATATGGAAGGCCGAGCCCATCCCTCTCCTTTCGCTGCTTTATCCTTCCCTAATTCGAAAAAGGTACCCATTTACTGCTGGGTTGACAGAGAGTTGTCCAATCACTGGCTGGCCCAACTCAGATTCGAACCCCCAACCTTCTGCACCATAACTGAGTCGCTCTAACCACTCGACCACAGTGCCTCTCTGCACAGTACAAGTATGTTAACCCTATTGTGCTCAGAACGGCCAAAACTCCATAGAGTTTTGGCCGTTCTGAGTGCAAAAGGGTTAAATGGAGAAACAAGAAGCTCAATTTTTATCCTCAAACCTTTGGCATACCCAGAGCTCTACGATTAGACGAAGAACACAGTCATAAAACTACCATTCCCTGATATTAATCATAATAATTGGTCTCCTTTCTTGCAGCACAGAAACACAGGCAGCCAGAGACTAAGGCCATGACACTAGCACCCACTGCCACCCAGAAACTCCAGCCAAACAGTGGCAGGTCAGGTCTAGCCTGCTCTGCTAACACAATAGCCTGGTGATCCATGTGGGCCTTGGCTCCAAAAGTACACACAGAAGCCGCCAGCAGCAAAACTGAAAATACAAGTTTTATACTTGAAATAACATTACAGTGCCTAAAACATTATGCTACTTTTGGAGTCCACAAAGAGATAAAAGGGATTTAGGTCATACTGAGAAACACTGAACCTTTAAAGCACAAAACAAAAGCTGATGACAAAATTTATTTCTCCAGTATTTCAAAATACATTTATTCCAAGCTATATCATACTGAGAATTAAAAGACCAGAGGGCAAACATGTAGACCTGATGAGCCACCTCATGTGGATTAAGTTATTTGCAAATTCACTATAATTTTCATTTTTGGTGCTTCAAAAGTTATAAAAGTTTGGTGGTTTTTAATTTGGTATTTTTCCTCTTACCAACAATGCGAAAATTAAGTAACCACCAAATATGCGTTACAGAGTTTTAAATGCTCCTTTGCCTTATAAACCGTCGTAATTTTACCTCAGTGAGAGTCATGGCATAATAGCATTATATCCAAAGTGGCATTGTAATGTAGCCATGTCAGCCATTGGAGAACATCTATAACTAAGTCCTGCACATGGTTAAGAAATGGAAACTCAGGTGGTCTGGCCTCATCTCAATGTTTTCTCGCTTAGCAAAAACAATTCTACAAAGCACAGTGAAAGGAAGAAGAGGTGGGAAGACAATATTAAAGGTCGGAAGACAATATTAAAGAGTGAATAGGAATGGACTTTGCCAGTACTACTAGGGCAGCCAAAAACAGGACCGGGTAGAAAGGGATTGTTACAAATGTACAAAGCCCAACAACCTTGCAAGGTTATGGGATAGAACAGGTTAGACACAGTGTAGAATAATCAGTTACTATAAATGTCCTGTTAATAGTTTTTATTACATAAATGTGTGTGCAGTGCTGCGCTCAGAGGAGAAGGGCATCTTTATAAAACTTCGCCTACAAACACATTCATAAAATTTGTTTCTTATCACCAAAAATCTAAGTCTGTGTGCTATATTGTCAAAAATTATTTGAATGGAAATTAGGAAGTACATGTCTACTGAAAGTTCATTTTTGACCAATTTTATAGGCAAATTTACTTTACAACTGTCTTATTGTTAAAAAAAAAAATTATAAACTTTCATAAAATTTGTCTAACTCTTTGAGAAAGGAAGCTAAAAGCATCAGGTAAACTTTGCTGACAACATCTTAGATAGGAGCCCTGGTAGCTCAGTGGATTAAGCACTGGACTACTGATCTAGCAGACCGGGTTGGAGCCCCCCTTGCGACAAGAATCTTTCCTACCGTAAACAGGATTCCATTGCACACAGCCTTTCATTATCACCGTCCCATTGTCCTGATATGACTGAAATACTGTTGAAAAGGACGTAAAATCACAAGTCATCCATCCTTAGAGTGATTCCGATGTTGAAAGCTATCACCCACCATAATATTGGCTAGCTATACTTACAGGTGAGGTTCATAAAAGCTGCAACAGCATGGAAGGGGTTACAACTCTTACAGCTGCAGCACAGGGCAAATAATCCAATGATCAGAGAGAGAAGGCTGCTGGCTATGGCAACTGACATCAAACCTTGAACTGCTTTATACCATACTGAAAAATAGAATTGACATAATCAATATCGTGATAACTATAAATACTAGGCCAGAAATACCAGATGACACAGCGCAGACCCTGATAAGGAGCAGTCTGATCAGGGTCTGCACTGCTGCTGTTTGCAAACACTGAAGGCACATTGCCTCTGGAAGCAAGCATGCATCAGAGAATATGCAGTTCCCCTAGTGCTGGCTTCAGCGGACATCTTTTTCCAAACTGACTCTGATTGTCATTTGAGCCCAATGATCTCAAAGGGCGATAATTTAAATAGCTTCAGGTTTTATGGCTGCTACATGGCACTTAACACCTGTCACCAGCTGCAGTAAAGAAACTCTGCAGGGAGATCCTTTGATGATTCTATAATGATTGTAGGTGTTCCAGTTTATGATAAATCCCTGCCGAATTTTGTTCTTGACTGAAGAACTGTTCTTGTATTGTTAAGACACCTTCGTTGACATTTCAAGTACCAGTTATATATATTCATGAACAGTTCATGAACTAGAATCAAAAGGCATTATAAATTTCATTAGAATGATTTCCCTTTCTTCTTAAGTTTTGGCACACAAAAAACACTGACTGAGATTATCTGTAACTACATGTATCAGTTTAGTAAATGCCGCAATACCCTAGAAACCCCACCCACTTGTACAACTTTACCTTCTGATAAATTATCATAATTAAATTGGCAATATAGCTGCCATGATTATGGCAACATAGTATTGAAAGCAACATATGTATTAAATATACATGTAAAAGTATGACTTCTCATTAATGACTGCCCAGCACACTTTCAACACTTGAGCATGTATAGCAAACTGAAATAGTACTTCATTGCAGGAGTGCAAAATTTTTCAGAACTGTTCAAAAACTATTGAAAATATCTTAAAGATATTTCAAGAACTGTTCTTGATTTTTTCTGGAAATTTTGAGTGTTTATGAAGAGTTCATGAAAACATCTGTTCAAGAACTGCTCCATTTCTTCCAGCACAGTTCTGGTATGTTCCTGAATGTTAATTGTCCCCTTTTTTGGTTTTGGAGGAACAGTTGCCATGAAATGTCCTTAAATATTCTTTAATTGAAGAGTTCAAGAACTGTTCACGAAAGAAATTCAGGCATGGTTCTTGAACTGTTCTTGAATATTCTTGAAAAGAAATGTTTAAGAGCTGTTTCTAAAAGAACTTAAGTTAAAGTCCTTAACAGTTCTTGAACATAAAACAAGAGGCCCAATGGGCCTGATATCGCTCACCTGGCTATTGTGCAACGGGACAATTCTGATACAAAATTGGTCCAATTCCACAGAGAATTTCTCATTTTCACATTTTGCTACTTTTAGTAACAGAGGCCAACTTGCCTGGTCTTTATATATTTACTTTTGAAACACCTCAATGCAAGAATCATTTTGCCACAAATTTCATCAAAATCCATTCAGGGATTACTGAGATATTGCCAGTTTCATGTTTTGTGCTATTTTTAGTAACGGCAGATGGCGGCCATCTTGGATTGCTAAAATGCAAAAATCGAAAAGCCTTCATGCAAGGACCATTTTGACACAAATTTGGTTCAGTTCCATTGAGATTTTCTGATTTTCACATTTTTCTATTTTTAGTAACAGAGGCCAATATGACTGGTCTACAGTTAGATATTTTTGGAACATCTCAATGCAAGAATCATTTTGATACAAATTTCGTCAAAATCCATTCAGCGGTTACTGAGATATTGTCATTTTCATGTTTTGTGCTATTATTAGTAACGGCAAATGGTGGCCATCTTGGAATGCCAAAATGCCAAAAATCGAAAAAGCTTAATTAAAGGACCATTCTGACACAAAATTAATCCAACTCCATTGAGATTTTCTAATTTTCACATTTTTCTATTTTTAGTAACAGAGGCCAATATGAAGGGTCTACAGTTAGATATTTTTGAAACATCTCAATGCAAGAATCATTTTGACACAAATTTCGTCAAAATCCATTCAGCGGTTACTGAGATATTGTCATTTTCATGTTTTGTGCTATTTTTAGTAACGGCAGATGGCGGCCATCTTGGAATGCCAAATTGCAATTAATCAAAACGACTTCATGCAAGGAACATTCTGACACAAAATTGGTCCAATTCCATTAAAGGGTTCTTGAGTAATTGTCATTTTTATGTTTGTGCTATTTTTAGTAACACCAGATGGCGGCCATCTTGGAATGCCAAATCGCAATTAATCGAAACGGCTTCATGCAAGGAACATTCTGACACAAAATTGGTCCAATTCCATTCAAGGGTTCTTGAGTAATTGTCATTTTTATGTTTGTGCTATTTTTAGTAACGGCCCCCCATGGTGGCCATCTTGGATAGTCAACTGGCACAAAATTGAAATAATTCCATTCAAGAACCATTTCTGACCAAATCTGGTCAGAATTGGTTGCATTTTCTTTAGATATTGACATTTGAGCAAAATTGGCCTTGTAAACGCTAAGTAGGTCACTGTGACCTAATTCCGCTATAGATTTTTTTTATTTTTACAATTTTTAATACCAAGGTCCTACTTATGTACCAGGCAAACTTTCAACCAAATATACCAAATGGATCTGGAGAAGAAGTTGATTTTGTTGTTTTTGCTATTTTTAGTAATGGCGGCCATCTTGGATCTTCAACCTGACCCAATTTTACAATTCTGTGACCCTGGAGTCAGGTCATGCTCCATGTGAAATTTGAGAACCATGGGACCAGTAGTTTTAGAGAAGAAGTTGTTTGAAGTTGTTTAAATAGGTCATTTTTTGACATTGGCATTAGAGCAAAATTACACACGTAAACAGAAAGTAGGTCACTGTGACAAAACTCCGCTACAGATTTTTTTCATTTTTACAATTTTGAATACCAAGGTTTCACTGATGTTCCATGCCAAAATTCAGACAAATATACCCAGTGGTTCTGGAGAAGAAGTTTATTTTGTTGTTTTTGCTATTTTTAGTAATGGCTGCCATCTTGGATTTTCAACCTGACCCAATTTTACAATTCTGAGACCCTGGAGTCAGGTCATGCTCCATGTGAAATTTGAGAACCATGAGACCAGTAGTTTTACAGAAGAAGATGTTTGAATATTTGTTTTGAGGTGTTGACGGACACATCCCGTGACGACGCACGACGCATGACGCACGCATTGGTATGACAATAGCTCACTATGGCCCTTCGGGCCAGGTGAGCTAATAAAAATGAGCAATTTAAATTTCAGGAACTGGACCTGAACTCTGCTAGAACATATCTTGACTGATTCTTGAACAAACTGTCAAGAAAAATGCAAGAACTAGTCATGAACTGTTCCTGATGATTTTGATGGAGAACAGAATTAAACACAACTGTTGACACTGGTTAGCCTGATCAAGGATGCTGACATAGATGCAAGCACAAACACCGATACTAATGTCGGACTAAACTGCCGATCTTATGGCATGAGCACTCTTTTCCATTCGTAAAGGCGCTTAAAACCTGTCTGTTTGCCCCCAGCATGATAAAGATAAAGTAACAAGATCATATTCTACACTCAGTCTGATATATATTACAATATAGACTTCTATTTCAAATTTGAGCCATAAAATGAGAAAAAGTATCTTATTACAGTGCACACACTGAAGTCCGAGTTCTGTCTGCATACAGTGTCTGTGCCATTCAGTATGCAGAGTCTTCAGGACCTGATGACTGCTGCTGAAGTCAGTGAAGAGACCTACTGGCATAGGAGCAGAGCCCCCATCTGCACAAGTGATCAGACCTCTTTTCTCCTTTTAATGATTCTGTATATCAATCACTTTGAAAAACAGCCACTTCTTATCAGTAAATGCAGGCCTGTGGATAAATAAATTTGAATTTTACTGATTGTTTTACAACACATACCATATTATGGCAATAACTAATGCATTACTATAGTGATTCTGACAAAATTTCACATGCACCACCATGTTACGGTGAGCCATATTCATTATAAGTTTCATAGAATTCCATTCATTGATTTAGCAATTTCAAATTGAAGCGAGTCTCACAAAACTTGACATGCATAAGCGCGTTATAGTGATACAAGTACATACTTATATTAAGTTTCATTAAATTCAAATCAATGGTTACTTAGTTATGGCTTCAGACGGACGGAAAGACGGACGGATGGAAGGACGAACGAATGAATGGACAGATAGACGGACATGGACAAAACTACATCCCTCCGCCTTTGGCGGGGGATAAAAAGTCAGTGAATGTAAAATATAAGTCTGTCAAGGTTATAGGTAGACAGCCTGAGTAAGTCTCCTCATTATGTACTAGTGGACTAGTACAACTAAGGCGACTAAGACTAAAGACTAAACGCTATGCCAAAAACTAACGATGGCGGATTGTCTGACAAGTTTGTGAAATTAAATTTCCCGACTTCAGAAACCTTTGGTGGCAAATATAAGGTC
Organism: Ctena decussata; assembly: GCA_963989385.1. Classification (NCBI taxonomy): domain Eukaryota; kingdom Metazoa; phylum Mollusca; class Bivalvia; order Lucinida; family Lucinidae; genus Ctena; species Ctena decussata. The sequence continues at coordinate 36,206,328 of OZ022504.1, read as the reverse complement.
TCTAAGTTCGTGATCAAAGTTTTCCAGTTTCTTTCTTGAATAATAATAAAATAATAAATCACAATGCCTTCTTTTTAAATAAAGCAAAAAAGAAAAATGAGCTAGATCCGCCACGCATTCTTTATTTATTCAACCGTGTCCAGTGACGTGTATTTCACCGTTGTGCATAGTTGTACATCTTTACTAAAATCAGTTGTTGTTATTCATGTGTGTGACTGATATTTGGGTTAAAAATGGCTGAACAAGCCAGTGGAACAAACATGAGTAGACTGTACATTCGAGTGGGAAAGTCCTCCGAGGGCGAGAAAGCCTCGGAGTGTATTCTACCTCTAGTGGGTTAATTGGGCGGTCGGGTCGGGCGATGGTGATGGGTAGCGTTCAGTACTGGGGCGTCCTACTTCTTTGGATTATACTGGGGCAAGGACCTGCAGTGCTTGCTATCTTGCAGTAGATACGGGAAGAGTTGTTTGGACGTTTTTCTCTCATCTGTCATTTCTCCTTTATCGCCCGCACTCTCAGGGTGACGGCTCGATATAGACTGAAATACTGTCTCAGAGGGCCGTTAAATCCTAAACGTCCAAACAACTAATTAACTCCCGCTGTCCTTGTCGTAAACAAAGAAATAAAAAGTCGTACAACTACATATAGTACCCTGGAGCAATGGTGTGAGAGTCGGACCTGTATATGGGCCGCCAGTGTTCGACTCCGGCTAAAAGCAAATATTTTTAAACATATTAACGCGTTACAGCCCTTTATTTTCCTTCTCTCTGTCTCGCCCCCCCCCCCCCCCCCCCCCCCCCCACACACACACACAAAAAAAGAAGAAAAAAAACCCCGAATTTATCAATGAAACGGTTTCATTCCAGAGCTTTCAATATTTCTCATTGTTTGGCAAAATTTCGTAGCATACGGGGCAAATCGGATATTTTTCCAATTCTGGTAGGCTCCTAACAATGTAGGGCGTATATGAAAATACTGCGATAGTGACCTAGCACCCAGTGCCTCCAAACGGGTCCTTCCCAGCGGCTCCGCGGAACGAATCCATAATAGTACCGTCTGGGTGCACGGGCCGTCTGTCGTCTGTGCCAAATTCAAAGATAGTGTGCACGTTGTTCTTGGGATCGGTACCGACCTAGCCGCCCCAAAACTTGCCTGAGAACGATCAATTGATTGGGGCCACGGTTTAAATTATTATCTGGAATAGGAGAAGTGCGAAACGTCGAAATATATGACAAGAACGCTGATACGAACGGCTAAGCAATGCAGTTACGTAAAGGGCTCAGTAGACTTTCAAGACCAGCACCACTATCCGAGGTATAGGTCCAAATGCAACATAATTGCATAAAAAACACTTCGAAGAAAGCTTGAAAACAGAATAGAATAGAATGACGACATTAGGAGAATAAGTTGCAGAGCACTGGGTGACAATTTTTGTCAGATATGCAAAGAAACCCCTCATCCGAACAGCCTCAACGAGGCTGGATGAGGGACCACACCACGTCTTCTACGAGAAACAAGAAAAAAAAACTCATTATATCACCAAATACCCCCTCCCATCCAGAGCACTGACACTGGAAGGTAGCACTGAATGTTATCAGACCTCCTGATAACAGATATTTGGAAGTAAGATAATGAGCTTTACTTTACCAAAGACGTAGCGATGTGAAAGAAGCTACAAAGGGCTCTGTGTACAGGTCAAGGTAAACAGCAGTGGCCATGCTAAGCCTGTCAGTTCACCTACCGTCACACTGTGTTTTGGCAGGGTTAGACATACTAAGCGGTGACACCTAAGCGGTTAACCAATACTGAGTGCACATACTTCCGCCAGTAACAGACAACTACCCTTGCCGGGCCCGCTAGCGCAGTCGGCAGCGCGTCAGACTGCAGGTCAAGAGGTCGTGAGATCGATTCCCAGACAGGCCACATAACTTTCGTGGAGATTGATCATGAAATATTTTCTACGGTCATTCTTTCCCTTCTGCTGATTCAAGAAGGGCAGTTGTCAGTTAAAGTACTGGCGAAATCATATGCACTTAGTACTGGTTAACCGTTTAGGAGGTCTAAGCCTGTCGTGGAACAGTGTGAGTAGGTTAACTGACCGGCTCGACATGACCTTAGCTGTTTACTGGGCCGTGAAAGCTCAACAAAACAAGCAAACTCACAACTGCCCTTCTTAACTCAGCGGAAGGGAGAGAATGAGCTTAGAAAATATTTCATGGTCAATCTTCACGACTGTTCAGGGGCCGGGCTAGGAATCAAACTCGCGACCGCTTGATCAGCAGACCGACGTAGTGCCGACTTCGCTAGACGGCTCGGTAGGATACATGTCAAATTCTGAGGGTACCAAACTCTCTGTATAGGGTAAAAATGAATTCTGGAACCTCCATGTGTAACGTCTTTCGTGTCTGAACTGGTCCTCCATGTGTGAACGGGACCTTGGCTTGTAAATGGGCGGACCATCAATGAAAACAACAAAAAAAAAGACAGGTAATGTGAATTGAATCTCCTCCAGTGAACGGGTCCTCTGAGTATGGTTGGAAAGGATTCACCACGTGTGAACGAAACCGTGATAGGTGAACCAAACAAGAAGATGTAAACTTGACCTGCACGTGTGAGCATGTAGTCTACGTCTGACTGGACCTCCATCTATGAACATTTTTGCTTGTTAGAATGGCTTCTCCACGTGTGGACGAGATCCCCACATATAAACGGGACGGGACGTGTGAACGAGATATGTACGTATGAACGGGACACCCACCTGTGAAAATGTGCTGCACGCTAGATGGAGACCTTCGCGGGTCCTGTATTTTTCAAAGATCCAGCACGTAAAACGGGACATGCAGTCTGATTATCCAAGTATGCAAGGGATCTCCACAGGTGAACGGACACTCCACGTTTGAACGGGCCCTGCGTCTGTGAAGTGTAAACGGGACCGCCACGTGTTAACGGGATCCGCATGTGAGAAAGGAACCCTCATTTGTGAACGGGCCCTCCATGTGTGATCGGGAACTGCATTTGCGAACGGGACCGCCACCTGTAAATGGATCCTCCACGAGTGAACGGACTTCCACATGTGTATTGGACCGCTTCCTGTGAACGGAACCTGCACAAGTGAACGACAATTGCACGGCTGTGCCTGCGGACGGGATCTACATGTCCATGTAGGAACGGGACTTGCATTTTTCAACGGATCCTCTACGTGTTAATGGGACTGTCCATGTGTGGATGTGTGGACAGGACCTCATTCCGATGTAAGAGTTAGTCGCACATGCGCAATACGTGAATGTTATACCAGATTCTATCACAAATATGTTTGGACTGTATTGACTAGTTTCAAGGAAACATAGCGAGTTGCGACTCTAGACTGACCCTAGACGAATCCCCCTCCCAAGGAAAACAATATTATACCAGATTCTATCACAAATATGTTTGGACTGTATTGACTGGTTTCAAGGAAACAAAGCGAGTTGCGACTCTAGACTAACCCTAGATAAATAAAAAAAATAAAAACAATGAAAAAAATAAAAAAAATCACGTGTCTTGTCTAAGTGATGCAGAAGACAACTTTTAAAGGTGGGGACCATTTGCCTTTTAAAATGGTCCAGGGGTAGCAAGTTTTTCTTTTTAAAATGGTTCCTCATTGGCTAAGTAATGACCTTGATCAGACTGCCACTGTTTGGTGTGATGAACTTTCGAATTGGGACAAACTAGATCTTCGAGACTAAAATGCTTGCAACAGATCGGCGCGGAGAGTTGGGGAGGGCGGAGGGGTTGGGGGTCCTATGTGATTATAATTTTCTCTGCCTCGTCTTTGTCTCAACCCTATCTTTCCTTTCTACTATCGCTTTGTGAGACGGCTCGACGTAACTCAAATATTATTACTCAGTAAAACAAACAACAAACCATCCAACCAAATGCCGATTCAAGTAATAGCTTCGAGCAAGTCATTTTTTAGGTTTTCATTATTTACCGTCACTCAACGTTCAGGACCGCCGTGCAGTGCAAAGTTAATGTTGACGTCCGCTTTTCGAAAGCACTCGTAAATAGCATAATCTATCTCTCACATTTTGACGTCATACAGGCAACAGCTCTAGCCAAAGAGAGAGCAGTCATCGCTTTGGGCTCGGTCATGTCGTGACGTTACACTTGAACGTTTTGAAGATGGAGTGATAGAATTTACGTTTAACAAAGTTAAACAGAATAACTTGCCCCCCCCCCCCCCCCCCCACTCCCCCCACTCCTTGCAGAAAAGTTCTTTCCGTTAAGCGTAGACCCCATTTTAATGGGATTTATCTTCTAGGAAAGCAAATAGGAAGTCACTAACATTGTTGTTTTCCCTTTCCAAAAATGGCGGAAAACATTGACTTGCACCCTTTCACCTAAATATTTTTTTCAGGTGACCTGTAGCCTTTCTTACGTATTGTTGAGGATTGAGGAAATGTTGAGTACAAGTTTTAGACATAATTTACACTGAGGTTCAAACTTTCCACGCGTCTCGTATTGTTACAAAAAGTTCCGGCTTCCACTTGTCTCTGTAGACCTCGTTTTAATTTAGCCACATACCTACATCTTGGGCCTCTGCCGGTGTGATATTAAAATTTGAACCTGTTGAAAAAATGACCCCACTGGCCACTTTTCAATGTTGAATATCGACCCACAGAACATTTTCCAATGTTGAAAATTGACCTGGGTCAAGTTTCAACATTGAGAATTGACGCGTGGGGTCCTGTTTTCAAGGGGTCAAAATCTAATGTTACACCGGCTCAAGAACCTCGGGGCGAATACCCCATCATTTAAAGTTTACATTGTAGTATACAAGTCAATTTTCCCGATTTAATGTGATATATATTTGATGCGACGCAAAGGATGTAAATATTTATCAGGTTTGGCAACGTCGAAATCTACAGTCACATTGGACGCTTCAATGGATATATAGCCGTTCACTATTCTAAACAATGAGTTTAGTCTTTAGTCTTTAGTCAATAGCCGATAGCAGCGTTAGTTGTACCAGTCCAGTAATAACCAAAGTACATGTACATTAATTATGATAACTGAACAACCCAACTACAGATATATTGAGAATCATGACCTGACCTACAGTAGAATGGAATCAGTTGGTATTGGTAAGTGAGTATGTGAGTTCACGAGTGAACTCTGATTTAATGCCCCACCAACAACTAGGTCATATGGAGATGGGACCTCTGATTAAATTCTCTTCCAAAAGCGTGCAGAAGCGAGAGATCGATCTTGTGATCCTGGATTGGTAGTCCAGTGTGTTATCCACTATACTACCACGTGTGTCAGTGTGTCTACACTCTACAGTATACAGAATGGAATCACTTTGTAAGTGTGTCAGGTATCATGACCTGACTTATGGTATGTAAAGATTGGAAAGTATCATACAGTCAATTAAGCATAAAACAAAGGTCAAATTAAAAGCAGTTGGTGGTGCTGAAATGCTCTCATCCAGAACACATCAAGTATCATGACCCTAACCCATACAGGGACTGAGAAACCTCATGAAGTCAGTGATAACTGACCAGCAGTATGTCACTTTTTGGACTATATGTAAGGAGCGTAATAATTATTACTCCTGAGTTAATAATCCCACTAAGTCTTAGGCTATTAGCCCATTTAATCAAACTTGACTGAGATCATAAGTTTTACATACTGTGTAAGTTTGGTCTGCAGCCTCTATCACATTCACATGTAAATTTTAAGATGATACATGTATAACAGGATTTTGACTATGAAAGGGGCAATAACTCTTGTGTTAATAGTCCGACTTGGCCCATTATTTAACTTGACCAAGATTTTGAGCCCATACACTCAGATACAGTGTAAGTTTGGTCATGACTGCTCAAAAACTGTAGCCTCTATCATGTTCACAAGGTAAGTGGTGGACAGACACCAGAAATGTTCAATCAAAATACATGTAGCTCACCTGACTCACCTAAACCACTTTGCATTCAGGTGAGCTAAAAAGAAATACTATCCAAAAATTGTCACTAAATGCTCCATGTGGCTGGAACTCTGGTAAGTCTGGAGGTCACATTTTCCATTAGATGAGTCTCTTACAATGTACCATGAAGAACTATGAATCAGCTCAGGTGCTCTACAGCAGCTGTTTAATTTTGGCTCAGCTTGCTAACAACAATGACTTTGACAGTGATAATGTTATCTACAGATGATAACATATTTTGGAAGTTTACAGTCAGGCATATGCACAAAACCCCATGAGGTCTTCTTGAGGGCTGAAATACTATCACTCATAATCCATCAATTATAGATGGAAGCCTGACCCTGGCTCATGCTTTGGATTATGTTTTGTATCATTATCTCACTTGTTTGCTGACTGAAATACTTCTGAAAGCTTAATATAGGGCCCAAATTCTAAGACACTTATGACGTATTATAAATGTAGTACTACACTGACCTGCAGGTCCCTTTAATTTAAGGCAAGTCAAAATATTAAATGACACCAGTATTTTGTGTCAAAATTGCAGTTGTCCACCTTAGACTACTCAGAGACACTATATGACCTACAACATGTTTAATGACATACCTATTATAAAGAACCTTTTCTTTTTTTCTGAGAATTATTATAAGACACCACACCCCTAATGTTAAACTGTGTTGTCTACCAACATTTTCCCCCAAATAAAATAATACATGTACAAAGTCTCTGTTTATCTTCAAGATTTTGTCTCCCAAACATCTCTGCTATAAGGTGAGTACCATATAAATTCAGCCCACAGAAAAGCTCTCTTTCATCTTTAAATCATGTTGTCCAGTCTGGATATGTGTTTCATAGAACTGATAACAGACAGTGCAGACCCTGATCACACTGCAACCAAAGAGCAGTCAGATCTGGGTCTACTAGGTTTTACTCCGGACTGCTGCCCAAATATTAAGGCACCTATCACAAAAACTCTAGGTACTGGGACAGATAGGACGGAGCAAACATGTGCAGACCATGAACTCTAAGGAGCAGTCTGATCAAGGCCTACACTGTTTGTCATTCCATCTGCATGGCATGGACACATTACTGCACTGTAAAACCAATGTGTCATTTTTAAGATGATTACAGTAATTATTTTAGGTGTCCCGATTTTTAGAATTTTCGCGGCAGTACCTGTTCAGTATCATTACAGTGTGCTCATGTCTTCTCTGTATGAAGCAAAGCCAAATTTCATATCTTCAGTTTGCACAACACAAATCATCTTTACCCTAAATACTCAGACACCCCTGACAATTTTTTTACTTCATAGATTTAGTGACAAACAGTGAGGAACCTATCAGACTGCTCCTGAGGAACACTCTGATCCGGGTCTTCAATGTTTGCTTCAGGAATTCTGAATATGAAATTAAGAACGAAGGCAAATACCATATTTCTTTGGTTATCAGATAAAGGTTTGATTTGATTGATTTGATGCTTAACTTCCACGGTAAACAACTATGGTCATGTCGGGAAGGTCACCGTCGTTAACCTATATAACCACACTATTCCTGGGCAGGCTTAGACCTCCTAACCAGTTAACCAGTACTACTTTCGCCAGAAACTGACAACTGCCCTTCTTGAATCAGCGGAAGGAGAAACGAAAGTATGTGGCCAGACCGGGTTTCGAATTCAGGACCTCTGACTTATGGGTCAGGTGCCCTACCGATTGCGCTACACGGCCCGGCTATCAGATAGAGGTCTTCCCCCTCCAAAACAATCCCAAAAATCTAGATTCATTTTACAAGATTTTGGGGATTATTTTGGAAAAGAAAAACCTATCAAATTGCAACTGATTACATACTTGGTATAGTCCGTTTGCTCCAAAATGCAAACGGCATCCCCAATATTTTCTCAAAATTGGTGAGAGGTAAAAGATTTTCGAATTGCTCATTCTTAATTTCAATCCTATACATAACTAAATTATAATTTTGTAGAAATGTGAGGCTTCGCATAAAAAAGTTTCTATACAAAAACAGGACCTAAAATATGTCAGTTTCACCTCTTAATCACAAGGGAGTTAAAGTTGGCTGTTGGAATTCCCGTTTAGTTTTATGTGATAGAGCATGTGACCAATGTATGCAATCCCTAGAACAAAATTTGCATAATTAATTGAAATTTTATTCTAAGTCCATTTTTTCTACTTTTTGTTTGATCCATATATCATCAAATTTTAAAACATACAATTTTTACTCGCAAAATAATATAATAGTTCAATATTTATTTACAACATAGTATCACCTGACCAGTAATACCATGCGTTACGCGTGCGGACAGGTGAATACATTTTACTATTTCATTCATATACGCCCACACCTGTAGTAAACAACGAGTTTACGCTATTGCTTATCAACAATATTTTGGCTGTTCTAACAAGCATATGACGCCCTTTAGTGAAACGGCTCAGTTTTTGCATTAAGGTCAATGGAAAATATTTTACAAAAGCATCCCAAAATTTGGACTTTCCGTATTCTGTTATGTATAGTTATAGGAATCATTAGGACATTGGAACATTTGATGGAACTTTCATCGTTTTTGAGAAAATAAGCAAAACCCCGTTTGCACTTGGGAGCAAACGGACTATATACTTAATGGAGAGAGAAAACTCCATCTTATAGCAAAATAAGTATGGTATTTCCACACAGAGTGATCCCCCTTTGAGCTATACCCATACAACTTAAAATGGTGCTGCTTTGAATTATTATTAACACATGTATCATATAGGGCTCCAGATAGATGAAAAATCTGTGTATGAAACTAATAAATCACTTAACAACACGTTAATGCATTCCATAGTTAGAACTGCCCTGATCCTATTTAAACCATCTGTGTCATGCCCAGATCCCTACATTAATATATGTGATTTTATGAGGAATTATGAGGAATATACGAAATTCCCCTCCCCGTCAGTCTAAGATTTAGCTTATCTGGATGCCTGCTGCATATAAATAGCTGACTGGAAAAGCCATCACATGCAAATATTAGGGAAGTTTACCATATTATATCTCTCCACATAGGGTACGGTGGGCCTCCGGTCCAGATAAGGGTTGGGTTTTTGTGACAATTTTATTTCTCCATAAAAATGTATCTTGTGACCCCTCATTAGAACAGTATTGCTTAGAATAGAGCCCGCTAATCATCCAAAAACTGGTAACTGCGAATTAGTGGTTGTTATAGTTTGGAAAATGGAATTTTGACATGAGATTGCATTCTTGACATGAGATTGCTCATATTTTGGTCATTAAGCCTTTGTTTATGCTAATGCTATCTTTGGTCAAAGAACTGTGAGAAATCTGAAATTGTGATTAGTTGGTAAGTTAAATAAGGTGCCTGGTCAGCTAATCAACTGACTGAAAAGCTATATTGATAGAGAGTTTTTTAGGGTCACAACATATGTTTCAATGGAGGAGCAGGATTATGTTGAAGGAACTTTTCATGTAAGATTCTGAGATTGAAGGGTTGAAGACCTGATCTGTGGTGCTCCTTCCAGCTCATAACCCAGCCTGTTCTACAGTGATTATCACTTGAGAAATTCAAGATGACTTTTTTGGATGACTGATGAGTCTGTAGTACTAGCAGAGCAGTAGGTCGCCCTTTTTAGGGAGTACAATAAAAAGCGACTGAGGCCATAGGTTCGCCATTCTCCTGTTCTCTCTCATTTTTGTTAAAACATTAATTATGGCCTCCCATGCAAGTTCTGCTGGTATATTACATCAACTCTGGTGGACCTTCCCATTTTAGTTTTCACCTTCCCTATGAAGCATTTCTTCTTGGAGCTGACTGCAGTTCATAACTGCATAACTCTGAGCAATACTATCAGCCAAGCATATGTTGTTCTTTTGTTAGACATTTCCCAGACTGTCCTGGATTTTGTGGAGCTGCCCTGTTTCTCTGACGTTAGATCCTTCACCAGCTGATATGCCCTCTTGCTGTCAATTTTGTTCCTGAAGGCAAGCTGTTGATTTTGTTCAGGCAAGTTTCAATCTCCTCAAACTGAGTACCAATATATCCTGCCCTCCTTTGCTTTCTCCAGGGCTTTCTGAATCCTCTTGTTAGCATTTCTGTATTCTTTTTTGTCCTTCTACTTCATACCATCTCTTCCTCAAATCATTATTGAGTTCAAGAACATCTCTGGTGACCCAGAGTGTTTTCCTGTGATGTTCCTTCCCACATTAACATGTATCTCACTGGCTGTGTTAGATACATGCAGTATGGTAATCTTCCTCCATGTCATCTCCTTCAACGAATGATGAGTGGTGCAAATTTCCTACTATTGTTGCTTGAAATGTGCATGTTAAACCTAAGTCCTTAATTTCTCAAGGTCAAACCTCAGTCTTGACTGGGTTGGCCTGGCCTTCTTCAGACAAACTCACATACTACTGCTGTACAAGTGATCTATTTCAAGGTGTCAGCTTTGTGTGAAATGTATTCCCATTTTGACTTAGAGATATCAATCACTTTGATGTATATGACACCTCTGACAATTAGACAATGGCAATATGATACAACAGTCTGTAAACAATTATATGTCAGCATATATTGTTTACTTTCTTAACACAAGTGTCTATAATTCAGTATTAATAAAGGCACTGTCAGAGTGGCTTGCTGTACAGACCCATACGGGTAACCTTGTGTCTACTTGTACTGACCGTATGGGTAGCGCAAAGTCTAGCCAAACAGGGGGTGGTTTGGCTAGCCGTATGGTAGTTTCTTTCTGGATGATAATGGTGCAGTTCATATTTGAGCCGCGACACGAGAAAACCAACAATGTGGTTGTGCACCCAGCGCAGACTCAGATCAGCTTAGTCAACCTCCCAGTTTGACTAGACTTTTTATGAAGTACTCAAAGGGTGGCTAAGGGTCTAAGCTACCTCCATGCGGTCAGCGAAGACTCTGATCAGACTGGGCGGATGCCCAGGCTGATCTGAGTCTGCGCTGGGCGCACAACCACATTGTTGGTTTTGTCGTGTCGCGGCTCATTTGTTAATAGGCTTGATTAATTAATTAATCCCTCAACCTGATTTGTATTTCAACTTTTCGATTGCATTTGCTAACTCACCAGCTGACTGGAACAGAAATAAATATACATACTAGATGTTCCAAGATACCATATGGCTACCTGTGCAAGTACTCCAGTTCCATAATTAATAAAATTAAGAGATTTTACTTGTTAAATGCTTTATTATGTACATTTATAAAAAGGCTTTGTTTACTAAAGAACTGGCGAAGGTTGTGTCACCTTAGCAGCTACAACTCCTGTGAAGTTGCACATAGAGCGAGTGGTTGCAGATTCGTACAGTTATATATGTGTTTTAACTGTTCTTTTCTTACATGTGAGAATTACTGCTTAAAGTGCTTTTATATGTCAGCATCAACCTAATTTACATTTCTTGTGTGTTCTGAAAAGCTAAAGTCAGATCCTACTTTGATACCTGACTCTGGGGCTATCATAAGCCTGCAGCCAGAACAGAAGTGATTTTTTCGTAACACAGATTACAGATTCATACACCACTGTATTTGCATATGATGACTAAACAAAAACCAGACAAAGCAACATTATTTTGAATAAAAAGAATCTATTTTATAACCATGTGCAGGGATAAAGACTAACAATTTTGACTTAGGGGCCTTAACTGCCAAAATTCAAAATTTAACATTAAGGATTACGGGCATGTTCTCCAAAATTTCAGGAGCCCAGCAACCTCTGTAAGCGTAACAGCACTGAATACAATGAGTAAGCCAGCGGGACTCAGTTCAAAATATGGAAATACAAAACAGACACAAGAAAAGTCATTCTTCTTATGATAAAGTTTAGTAGGTGCTGAAGCAGCCCAAACTTCAATGATTCAATGCAACAAATTTGTACCGGTATCATAGATCTAAGTTTTGATAATAAATACATGTAATACTGGGCTGAAAGTGCCACGCCTGGCAGGAGTACTAATAATCATAATTTGGACACTGTAGCAATGCTTCAGAAACTAGAAATGTGTCCATACAGGGCTGGAAACGGCCAGTGGCCCAAGGGCCAAATGCACCTAATTTTTGTCTCGGGCCACAAGAAATCTCCAAAATATGACCTTTAGTGGCCCAAATTTATCTTTCTGGCAATACTAAAATGAATGGGAACTTTAGGCAGTGGACAATTTGGGCCACTGAAAGTTAGGCCTGTTAAACTTTTAAAATGACGAAAGGAAAACTTGGCTATCCATGCACGCATTAGGGCATTGATTAGGGAAAAAAGAAAAATTGTATCACAAAGCTCGCAGGGCAGATAACGTGTCCCTGAAGAGTCGTTATAAACGACTCAGAGCTCATGTCCAAAAAGAAATATGTGATGCCTACTGGAGGTATGTTTCTGATATCTTCAACCCCTCAGATACAGACACTAATATAGAAGACTGTATCCAAAATGATCGGCTGAAAAGGTTTTGGTCCCTTATGAAAAACTTAAGAAAGGATTCCACGGGTGTGGCCTGTTTAAGGGAAAATGGCATGTTGAAAACTGCTAATAAGGACAAAGCAGACATATTTAACAGACAGTTTGAGTCTGTATACACCCGGGAACAAGTAGGTAACCCCCCATCGAAAGGACCAACCCCCTAGCCAGATATTGGAGATTTATACCCCATTAGGGGCAAAAAACTATTAGACCGTCTTAACCCCCATAAATCTTCAGGTCCAGACGACCTAAGTGCATACATGTGTGTTAAAAGAATGCAGTGCTGAAATTGCCTCGGTCCTTGCCTGCATTTTAACCAGTCCTTGACCCAGTCTATAGTACCAGATGACTGGCTGCAAGCTAATGTGGCTCCCATTTACAAAAATGGGAAAAAAGTATGACCCTGCCAATTACAGGCCGGTCTCTTTGACTTGTATTTGTTGTAAGTCTCTGGAGCACACTCTCGTGAGCAGAATCGTGCAACATCTATCAAACCATAAGATTTTAGTTGAGTCTCAGCATGGCTTCAGAAGTGGTAGGTCATGAGAGACTCAACTATAGTCCAGTTCATTCATGATTTGCAGGCATACCTAGACAGAGCCGATGATATAGGTCACAAACAGACAGACCTCATTATTATGGCCTTTGCTAAGGCTTTTGATAAGGTCCCCCATAGACGATTGATTTATTAACTGGAGTATTATGGTATCCGAAATGATATCGTCCGGTGGATCTCTGCCTGGCTATCTGGAAGGACACAAAAAGTTGTTCTGGATGGTGTCTGTTCAGACCTTCTCCCCATGTTGTCTGGTGTCCCCCAGGGTTCTGTTTTAGGGCCCATCCTGTTCTTAATCTTTATCAATGACCTGCCAGACCAGTGTTCTCCCCAGAAATTTCAAAGACATGTCAATTTAGCACAAAAATCAGATTTCGGCTTGTTGATCATTTCTTAAAATCCTACTTAAGCAATATTTTGCCAAAATTAGCCTACATTTACATTATAAACGATCTATTGATGATCCTTAATGCATTTAAAATAACTTTGCTGGCTAAAAAATGAAAATACCAGCACTTTAATAAATTTTCATTGGAAATTAAGGCATGTTGCAAAGGTTATTTAAAGAGGAAGGCATGTTGCAAGCATAAACAAGTCCTAGAGAATGTATCTTCAGCCAAATATTTAGAAGTTAAAATTACGGATGACCTCGAGTGGGGTCAGCACATCAATGAAATTACCAGTAAGGCTACTAAGACTTTGGGTTTCCTTCGTAGAAACTTGACTTTTGCATCGAAGGAAATCAAGGCTGCTGCATATAAAACTCTGGTCCGGCCCAAATTAGAATATGCAGTGCCGGTTTGGATGCCCCATCACCTAGTAGATATTAACAGAATAGAAAAAGTACAGAAGACTGCTGCCCGTTGGACCTGTAGGCGCCCGAGCAATCAAAGCCATGTGGGAGAAATGTTAGAAAAACTCCAATGGCCAGACCTGCAGGAAAGATGACAGCAGGCTTCTCTGTCTCTACTAGGGGTGTAACAATACATCAGACTATCGATATATCGCAATAGTAACATTGGCAATAGTCATTATCGATAGAGAAAGCTGCAATGTCAATAGTATCGGCAATAGTGTTTCCAATATCGCAATAGTTTCAATAGTTTCTAGACATGCATCTATTTCTTGAAAGAAGTCTTTAGCTAAAAGAATAATAGAAATGCATGTGGATTCCGAAGAATGAAAAATAATATTTTCTTGTATTTTGTAGCCAAGGTGTGCATGTTATGAAACAACAGTCATTAAACAATGCTTTTCAGCCGTAAATTTGTGAACATACCAGATTTTTATACAGAAAAGCTCAGTTTCTGGATAAAAAATCTGTCCCCAATAGTTATCGCAATGCATTGCAATAGCAACCTGCAATAGTAATAGGGTACTCGGACAAAACGGACCACGGACAAAACGGACCGGACGAAACGGACCACGGTTAGGACAAAACGGACCATGTTTCAGGACAAAACGGACCATGTTCCAGGACAAAACGGACCACTTTTGAATTGGGATATTTTGAGCCCATACTTGTAACTTATAAAGTAAGCAGACACTAGTGGGGGTTGGTGGTGTTGTGTGCATGCTGCTGACACCAATGCTGTTGTAGAAAGAGACTCAATAAAATCGAGATGAGTGATATTGTGCACGGCAATCCGTATAACATCTCAGACCCTTGCCCTGATAGCACAACTGCATTTTTTCGATGTTGTGACAACTTATAGAAAATTGTGTGCGCATAAAAGTATGGACTCCAAGGTATAAGCCACAACAATCAAGATTAACATTTGGGAGGGAAGGGGGCAATATTCATATTAGACATATTATGCATCAGCAATATGGTACTGAATGTGTTATTCGCACTCTCACCAAAACGAAAATACAAGAGTGTGCACTGGGCCTAACCTAACATTGCGCTCCATATTTTTTTTGTCAAAACGAAAATACAAGAGTGCCTTCATCATAAGTTCATCTTATAATCATACAAATTGCTTTGTAAGTGTTGCAACTAAAATGAAACACGCGTTCTCAAGGTTAACGGAAGATGTAATTATATCAATTCAAATGTATTCATATATGAAATGGTCAGGTATGTTTAAAAACATGGTCCGTAATGTCCTGAAACGTGGTCCGTTTTGTCCTTAAACATGGTCCGTTTCGTCCTGAACGTGGTCCGTTTTGTCCTGAACGTGGTCCGTTTTGTCCCAACCGTGGTCCGTTTTGTCCGTGGTCCGTTTTGTCCATGGTCCGTTATATCCCTAATTCTAGTAATAGTATCGCAATGGTACTTCTTGCAATGTCAATACTATCGCAATAGTCATTTATGGACTATCGTTACATCCCTAGTCTCTACTCTACAAAATCCACAATAATCTTGCCATTGTAGATAAGAACAGGTACCTATCTGAGGTCGGGGAAGGGAGCAGGAGAACTAGGTCCCACCCATTCCAGTATCACTGTCCAAACGCTTATACCGACGGTTTTAAGGATTCATTTTTCCCCAGGACAATTGCATCTTGGAATGGCCTTACAACTGAAGCTGGCTCTTCAGAGACAGTTGATGGGTTTAAGGCCAAAATATAATATCCTAGGGTATAGCTTAGGGATGTAACGGTAGTCCATAAATGGCCATTGCGATAGTATTGACATTGCAAGAAGTACCATTGCAATACTATTACTATTGCAGGTTTCTATTGCAATGAATTGCTATAACTATTGGGGACAAATTTTTATCCAGAAACTGAGCTTTTCTGTATAAAAATCTGGTTTGTTCAAAAAGGAATAGTGTGGTTAGGTTAACTGACCATCCCGACATAACCACCATAGCTGTTTACCGTGGAAGTAAAGCAACACATCAATTAATCAATCAATCAACCTCCCCCCCCCCCCCCCTCCCCCCCCCCCCCCCCCAATCCCACCTCCCCCATTTAGCTATGTCAGTTTGTCATCTAACTTTTACATGGTTTATGGTGTTGACAGCGTTACCTGGTAAATGTCTTTCCACGTAAAAATTTTTGGAGAAAAACCAAACACAATTGTCAAAATCGCCGCTAACTCCGCCGGTACAAGACAACCATAAGCCACAATCGCAAGAATTGCATTTACACAAGTCATCACCATTTCCGTTTTGTTCGAATTCTATCCAATTTGGAGTCGCGAACGCGACAATAGTTGCAACAGTTGTCACTAACACACAAATCAAAGAAAAAATAGTCAAACAAGACGCCATTGTTTATTCTGAAGGCGTTAATCCACACTTTTCTAAAACTTTTCCACACAAAAAGATGTCAAATTCTTACTTCCGGTCTGGGATAAAGGTTAAATGTAAAACTATAACTTTCAACTATATTTATTGAACGAATCGACTCGATGCTAAGTTTTCAAATTGTGTTATTTTCACAACATGACAATGAATATTGTTAAACCGCGAATGCTCAGTATACTGATGGGGCCTTCATTCAATATACAAGCGGATGATGCCTGCAGGTATGATCTAATCAACAACTTTGACTTTTAAAAGGAGATGTCATTTATGACAATAGAGACAAGGGTTATACAACTCTAAAGCATCGACGTGCGAGAAAACAACTCTAAGTACATCAGAACATCAGTATAAGAACTTTTGGGGCAAAATAAAAAAAAAAATAAAAAAATAATATTATAAACGTATGTTGTGTTTACAAGATTTATTTCCCTTGGGCTTAAAATAAAATTTTGTTTGTTTGTCCTCGACCGCCCGACCCACTGTTTACGCCCCGACTCAAAAAATTATATTGCAATATCCTGAAGAAAAATTATTTTTATCGTTCGCGGCCGTCAGTATACCGGAATCCCGGTTTTTAACAAAGCTTTCAGCCTTGGGTAGCTCAATGGACCTGCAAATGTGTCATGGTCTGCCAGAAGCTTTGTTGTCAGATTGAATGGGATAGTCAAGCGCTCATACTGCTGCAATAATAATACAAAATATTTTGACATTGGCACCAATATAGCCATTGCTATACTAAAGTACATTTAGTACATGTAGCAGTCTGTGCTAAATCTTGACTATTTGCTCATGCATTGTTCCAGTATTTATGATCTAAGGGTACATCTGCAAGAAGCAGTTGGTAAAGGATAGAGGTACACATACATCTATTCTACTGAGGTGTGGTTAGGTCAGACACTACAGACATACACATGCTGCATATTTATATTAGTAGCTAACACCAGTGCTTACAACGAAAGTGCTAAAGTACTACCATTAGCTTATGTATAAAAAAGGACATGCAAAGCAAGGTTTAAAGTGATTTAAAATAAGCTTTCAGCAATATAAAACAAATACACTGCAAGCAAAATAAGCTGCAAGCCAAGTGGGCTGAAATAAAATACTTTACACAAATAATTTTTCCGTATTCTACAGAAAGCAAAATATAATATAATAATTTCCCTACCTACCTACCCAAGACTAAAATGCTGGGTAGGTAAAGGACAAACAAACAATTTTTTAATTTAGGCCTTGTGGTAATTTTATATGCTGTAATCCCAGCAGGCACACAAGCTTAGAAAAAATGGCAACAGTAAATCCCAGCCTTAAGAGACCAAGACAGGGGTCAAATGAGGAAGGATCCATTTCCACATGCCAGAAATGTGACAAAGAAATAGGAGAAGAAAAAAATAAATTGCTCTGGTTGCAAATTGTACTATTGTCTAGACTGTGCTGGAGTCAGTGCAGAACTTTATCAGTGTATACAGAAAGGTGAATTGGAAAGATTTCACTGGACGTGTACTTGTTGTCAGTCTATGTTCCCGTCATTAGAAAACATAGCAGGAGCTATTCATGACATTCAAAATAAACATGATAGTAGAATGAACTACTTAGAAGACAGGATGGACAAATTAGAGCAGGTAAATAAAGAGGAGATAACGAAAGGTTTAAATGAGATGAAATCAAACATATTACAGGATTTAAAAGCAGATATAGACTCCTTAGTGGATAAGAGGAACCGT
Source organism: Ctena decussata (assembly GCA_963989385.1). Taxonomy (NCBI): domain Eukaryota; kingdom Metazoa; phylum Mollusca; class Bivalvia; order Lucinida; family Lucinidae; genus Ctena; species Ctena decussata. Next base: position 36,188,355 of record OZ022504.1, on the reverse strand, counting down.
GAACTGGAGGATAGGAAGAGTAGAGACCTAAATGTCACTGTGTTCAACCTACCCGAGCATAACAATGCAAGTGGATTGGAAAACAAAAGGCAAGATGAGGAAGACTTCAAAAGAATCTGTGAAAGCATAGATATAGAAGATGTACAAATAGTGACATTGTACAGACTGGGACGGAAAACTGACCAAAAAACTCGACCATTAAAGGTAATCTTAAATAGCAAGGCTCAGAGAAAGTCAATTCTAAATAATGCTAAACTTATAGAAAGGAAAGTAGCCCCAGAATATAAGAAAGTTATCATAACTAAGGATCTTACACCCAATCAAAGAGAAGAAAGAAGAAAGATGATAAAGGCTAGAAAGGAAAGAAGAGAAGCAGCAAATGCTAATCCAAACCAGCAGCAACCCAGACAACAAGCTGAGGCTAGTCCTCGTGTTCGACAAACTAATATGTCACCAGTTCCAATGGAGTTTGGTTTTTCTGCGCCTAGTCCAATCCTGCTTAGAGGTGGTTTACCACATATGAACATCTTGGATGACTCAAGATTAATGCCATCCCAATTACAGTCACAGCCATATGATGAAAGCACTATATTAGGGGACAATACTATCCTAGGAGGGTACCCCAGCCATGATCCGAGTACTGGGCCCAATGACCAGTCTCGGTCTAATGAGGTAGATTAGCAACAGTGTTTTAACAATGTAAATAGGTCAGTTCATACAGAGAGCAATTTTAATGAAGTTTTAACAATAAATGAACTTAAATGTTTTTATTCTAACGTTGACTGCTTAACTCAGTCCAAGAAAACAGAATTAGAAGCTATGATCACTACTGAATCACCAGATGTTATAGGATTGACAGAGATTTTTCCAAAACATACGCTTCTGCCAATAGATGACTCCTTTTTTCAGTTAGCAGACTACGATAGTTTCTTAAGTCCAATGAATCAAGGCAGAGGAGTTGCAGTTTACATAAAGAAAAAAATTTCAGCTACTTCAGTATTAATAGATTCTCAGTTTCAAGAAGCTGTTTTCTGTAAAATCCAATTAAGGGGATCTGATTCAGCACTAGTAGGATGTGTGTACAGAAGTCCCAACAGCACTAGGGAAAATTTTGATATGCTAACAGAGCTATTGTACAAAATTAGGGATCTTAGTTATTCACATAAACTCACCATGGGTGACTTTAACATTAGAGAAATAAATTGGATTGACGGTACAACCAGTGTTAGTGAAGAACACATAGCCACAGTCTTTTTGGAATGTGTACGTGACTCTTTTTTGATTCAGCATGTCAAGCAATTTACACGGATAAGAGAAAATCAGGAACCGTCTCTGTTAGATCTAATATTAACCAATGAGGAAAATATGGTAAACAACATTTCATACAGCCCTGGCCTGGGAAGAAGTGATCATCTGGTTTTACTGTTTGATTTTACTTGTTATGTAGAGGTTAGGAAGGACACTAACTTCCAAAAGTACAACTTCTTTAAAGGAGATTACAATGCAGTTATATCATCACTAGAAGATAAAGACTGGGAAAATGATTTATATGGCTTAGACTTATCTCAATCGTAGTCTTGTTTTGCTGAATTTATCATCAAATTAATAGAAAAATATATACCGGTGAGCAAGGCAAGAGGCAAGGGAGATCAGAAAAATCCATATGTCAATAGAGCCTGTCTTATTGAAATACGGAATAAACAACGGAAATGGACCAAATTCAAACACTGCATGACACAAGAAAATTATGATATATATAAAGTTTCCAGAAATAAAGTTACCAGAGAACTGCGCAGAGCCAAATACATGTATGAAAAAGATTTAACTGCAAGAATAAAGAATGAGAACAAACTCTTCTGGAGCTATGTCCGATCAAAAACCAAAACAAAGTCAACAGTATCTCAGCTAACTAACAGTGAAGGAGAACTATCGAAAAACGATCAAGAAACAGCAGATATTTTAAACAATTTCTTTGCTAGTGTATTTGAGGTTGAGGGGGATGGACCACTGCCAGAATTTGAAGAACGCCAATATGATAATGAACTTAGTGATATAATCATTACAGAAGAAACTATAGACAAGTTGATAAGTCATTTAAAACCATCTAAATCACCAGGCCCAGACAATTTTCATCCCAAATTATTAAAGGAGACCCATTCAGCAATAAAAACACCACTTAGAATTATTTTTCAAAAATCAGTAGAGGAAGGAAAACTGCCAGAAGTGTGGAAAGTAGCAAATGTTACACCAATATTTAAGAAGGGAAACAAAAAAAGTGCAGAAAATTACAGACCCATTAGTCTTACATCAGTACCAGGCAAAATTTTAGAAAAGATCATACGCGACGCAATTGTAGAACACATGACTTCCAATGAATTATTTTCATCAGCACAGCATGGCTTTGTAGCAGGAAGGTCATGTATAACTCAGCTGTTAGAAACTATGGAAGAAATTACAGAGTCAATAGATAATGGGGAGGATGTGGACGTGATATATTTAGAATTTTGTAAAGCATTTGACAAGGTCCCCCACAAAAAACTTCTCAAAAAACTGTATAATTATGGCATAGTAGGAAAAATATTCACCTGGGTAAAAGAATTTTTATCAAATAGGAAACAGCGGGTAATGATAAATGGCTCCAGATCTGAATGGCAAAATATAACCAGTGGAATTCCTCAGGGGAGTGTCCTGGGACCTATCTTGTTTCTGATTTTCATAAACGACCTCCCAGACGCAATCAATGTATGCATAAAACTGTTCGCTGATGATGGAAAAAATTTACAGTAGTGTGAACACAGAAGAAAAACAGAAGATTCTCCAAGAAAATGTGACGAAAGCAGAAAATTGGGCCCATACTTGGGAAATGTTCTTTAACAAACAGAAATGCCACCATCTGCACATTGGAAAACGCAACGCAATTGGTACTTATACCATGAATGGAGAAAATGGACCAATAGATATTGAAAAGGTAGATCATGAAAAGGACCTAGGAGTTTTAGTAGACAGAAATCTAAAATTCAGAGAACATATTATATCAAAGGTTAATATTGCAAACCGTAATGTTGGAATCATCTTTAGGACCTTTACATATTTAGATACTGAAATGTTCTTAAATTTATATAAGGCACTGGTTCGCCCTCATTTGGAATATGCCTCACAAATATGGACACCAATATACAAGAAAGACAAAATCACAATTGAAAATGTACAGCGTAGGGCAACCCGATTAGTCAATAGTATAAGCCATCTAACTTGTGAAAACAGATTAAAAGAATTAGGATTGCCAACTCTTGAATACAGGCGGGAAAGAGCAGACATGGTCCAAGTATATAAGATATTAAATGGAATAGATCAGATAGAAACGGGCAAATTATTCACATTGGCGAGTCATTCAGTTACAAGAGGTCACTCAATGAAGCTTTTCAAACCAAGAGCACGATTGAATACCAGACGTCAGAGTTTTAGTAACAGGATAGTGGATACCTGGAACTCATTACCAGAGACTGTAGTAAGGGCACCCTCTCTCAACTCATTTAAAAGTCGTCTGAATACACATTGGAGACAACACCCACGGAAATTTACCGCCGCATGCTACCGGACGTACTATGAAACCGGATATCGACAAACCTATCAAGATGCACCCACAGAAGCAGAAATTGCTTGAATTGGTGTCGAGGTTACAGTAAGTTACAGTAAGTTACAAGGTTGAATCAACGTTGAGGTAACCTTGATTCAACGCCGTGACGTTGAACCGAGGTTGATTCAAGGTTGATTCGTCGAATCAAGGTTTGTTCAAGGTTGGTTCAACCTCGTGTGCCCAGTGGGATGTTTTTGTGTGCCAATACTTCATCAGTTACCTGTTGTTTATTTATTTACAATCATAACTGACTGATAAAACTTAAAAAATGTATTGCCATGCTATGCTGGTTTTAACAATATTTTATTAACTACATGCATTTATTAGGTACAAACATAAACTGCAAAACAATCTCATAGGTAACAGATTTTGATAGTCAGTAAGCAAAATGCTTGTCTGTAAAGTCATTTCCTGCCATGATATGTTAAAATCAGGTTTGGTTTATCATAGTGGACTTATATGTAAAAAAAATATTAACCAGCTTCTACTGAAACTGGCGATGTCTATTTTTGGCCGATATCTTTTATCTTTGGAACCGCATATGCTCCCGAAGACCAATCAACGCGATCTCTTTCTGATAGCCTTGCCTGTTCATGGCGGGTAACGTGGCTTGGTGTGTGTGTGTGGAGGGGGGGGGGGGGTGGGGACGCCTGTGTTCGCGGGTGAGTACGTGTCTCTCACCTGCTTTGTCTCGAAACCCCAAAAGTTTGATAAAAAGTTGATGGACAGGGCAACATCTCCGAGCAACACTTACTGACGCAATCCGGGCGACAGTGAAAAAGATAAATGAGGCCTAAAAATAGTTTCGTTTCCACTAAAATGCTGAAAAAAAAATCTGGGCGGTAGGTAGGAAAAACTTTTTTTTATTGTTTTATTTTTTCTCCCGAAAAAATTAGAGTCGGGCCTGTAATTTTTAAGTCTTTTGGTTTTTGTACATGTATAGTATTCCTCAGAATTATTGAGAATTTTTTGCAAAGTGAAAATTAAGCACTGGTAGTTGACAGATCATGTATATACTTAATATCTGTGTTTACTTAGTTAACAACATCCCTCTGTGAACTTTTAAGTGTACCAGTATTACGCATTTGTTTGAGTCACAAATGTTATCTCCCCTTGAATTGTGTCACCCAGAGATTTTTTGTCCGACTGGAAAATTATGTACCCTTACTAAATAAAATCGATATTTGTGGAAAAGATAATGATAAATCAGTTGATTTTTTAGTGTTTTTCTCATCTAGAGATAAGGTGTTGGCAAACTGAAAACAGAATATTGTGTGAGCTTGTCAGCTGCAGAGTTGCTGGCATTCAAACATGTGACTTCATTTCGAAAAATGGCCCGAAATTGGGGAAAATTGCAATTTTGACAGAGGGTATGTTGCTCTGATTCCTTCTTATTCTATACATCTCGACGGAAACGCCACAAAACCATATTTTTTGTAAGGCTTAGTAAACGTGCTATAAGGGATATGAGTTTTGACATGATTATCTATACCTTGCTAAAAATATTCCGTTCAGATCACTAACCGATCAGATGTTTTGCTGTTTCTGATGCCTTCAATATTCTTCCTAAAATATAACAGCCAGTCCCTGACTCAGAAACTGGAATTAGTAACTTTAAATCAAGCAAAATATTAAAGGCAACATTACTAATGTAGATGGTGTTGCACAATGGAGAAAATAAATTATTTCATCTGAGATAGTCTATTTCTAGCAAAGGTGGTATAGAAAAATATAGTCGGAATCAAGGGACAAATTTTTACAGGGGTGTACCCTAGCCCATCTTTACCTACCACTGACAAAAGAAAATGCATCATATTGTCATTTTTGTAAATCCAACTTGAAACAGAGGCTCTTTTATTGTATTCTACGTGTTTAAAATATTGTTGAACATGTATGGCTAGCAACTGTGTGTCAAAATGCAATTCTCAATAATTTTGAGGAATACTGTATTTTGTTGATTAAAATGTATTGTTGAGACTTGCACTGTATACGATGATTCATCTTAGATGCTCGAAAAAGTCAGATCTGTATTTTGGAAGGTACTAAATGCCAAAAACTACAAAAAGGTAGTGAAATGGGAAAGACGAAACTGGGTAGGGTCGGAAATTGAAAATGGTAGGGTCGGTGTTTTGATTTTTATTTTGTTCTTTTATTGATAAAAATAGCAGAGTCGGGGATCTGAGGCAGGGTCGGTCGGGTTAGTGGAAACACGGCTATTTTTTTTTTAGGCCTGAGCCGCGTTACGACAAAACAAACAGTGGCATGTGCGCTCAGCGAAGACTCAGATCAGCCTGGGCATCCGCTCAGCCTGATTGGAGTCTTTGCTGTGCGCTTAAAGGATAGCTGAAGGTTTAAGCTCTAGCTCCACGCGGACAGTGAAGACTCTGATCAGACTGTGCGAACGCCCAGGCTGAGCCTTCGCTAGGCGCACATGCCACTTTGTTGATATTTTCGTGTCGCGGCTCAAATACACAAATACAAATGCGCATCTGTAGCACTAAATTTGGTAAGTTGCATTTATATTTATAATGTCCCTACATTGTTGAGCTTTTAGCGGGCCCCGCGGGGAAAGGAATGGGAGGGGCGTAGTTACAAAAGACAAGTGGAAAACATCCATCTAACGTTCGGCATGCAAACTCTGTTGTAAGTCATTCTTGATAGTATTGCGCTAGTAGCCTACTTAACCCTCTAGTGTCCGAAACAAGTGCCCAAGACAAGAAGGAGCTAGTTTACTGACTTATCAATTTTAACGGAGTTGTAGAAAACTTTGATCTTTATACATATTGCTAGATTTGGAACACTAATAACACGGAATTAAATGACTTGAGAAGAATTATTTGTTTCAGATAATCTAAAGTGTCTATTGCAAGGATTTCAGTTTGTAATGGCATTGAAAAATTGGCCGAGCATGGCATACAAACGGTTTGCCATGCTTCAGAACCAATGACGTCATATATCTGTTACCATAGCAACTGACGTCTAATGACGTCATCGAGACTTCATTCAGCCAAGATGCTAAGCACAACAGTTGGTGATTTCATAGTTGCAATAGTTACAGATCTATAGCATACAGTGTATGCCATGCTGCTCTCAAATTATAAGTGATATGCTACCTAAAATTCATACAATGTGTGATTTTCTCAAACCTATATTTCATTCTCAAATAATTTAGCTCTTTGTTCAATACGATTTTTGGTGAGTTTATATTTCTCCACAAGGTCAAGTCACCAGAAAGGTCGTGTGGTACACTGATACTGAAATAGTACTGAAATTGTGTATCATATATGAAACATGCCTGGCGTTGCCATTGAATATGAATGTTGACTCGTACGAGGTGCCTGAGTACGAACATGTTAATCCTGCTACATGGAAACGAATGTTTTAAAATCTTATAATATCCTATTAAAATAATTTCAGGAAAATTATATGGGAACTGGTCCGTTTCCATGGTACCAAAGTATGGCATATAATATATGGCACATGGGACACTAGAGTAGAGGGCTACAGAGAATTCGTATTCAGGCTGTTTTTAAGAGTAGTCAGCACTTCAGGCTCAAAATCAAGCGGTTTTCAGAAATGGATAGGCGCTCAACAAATTTTACTGTCAACGAAAGATAAGTGTACATAAGCTACAATACATTTACTGTACTTGTTACCTCCCTGGTGCCATTGAGTGAAGTCTAGCAGGGTATAAAGATGTGTATCATCTTTGGACACTCGGCGCCAAGTGCGTGCAACTATGGCTAGGGACGAGTCATTTATTATCAGGTGGGGGCGGATACATTTAGGAGGGGGGAGGAGGTCGGATTTTTTTGGTGATGTACTTGGGGGGGGGGGGGGGGGGGGATTGTAAATCAATAAGCCTTATTGATTTACGATCCCCCCACCCCCAAGGCCTCGGAGCAGGGGGGTCATATATTTTATTAGGCATATTCTTCCATCAGTCTTCATTTTTAAAAATGTCTCAGCTTGTGTGTCTGTGAATGGGGGGGGGGGGGGGGGGGGGGGCTTCGCGTCTTGATCGGACCGAAATGGAACTTTTTTTTGTTTGTTTGTTTGTTTTTCAATCAGAGTCGCTGTTTTTAGCATATTTAGATACAGTACGTATGCACAGATTAACTGCGGGCCCTAAACAGGACTACATGCATTTCCTGAATAGAAAACGCCCTCATTCCATTTACCTACTTGATACATATACCAGTTCCTTTTTTCTATGGATGAAAATCGGCATGAAGTAGAAAATCAGGGCATTAATGGATTTTTCATTCCGAGTCTTGAGAGATTGATAATTAGATAGGTGCATAAGAAAGTGATATTATGATGAAAAGTCATAAGCGCATATTGGTTTAAACAATAATTATTTCAAGAAAACTATCACATACAAATGTACAGAATTAATAATCAGGATTTGGTCGGAAGCTGTAAGCTTGTAAAGACCATCTCCGAAAAGGATTATTTACTATGTTGCTGTTGATTTCGAGATAATTAATAACAAATAAGAACGATCCACATCTCAATACATCTTAATTACAGGTCTGCCAATAGTGGAAAATAACTAAAGGTATAAAATGACCAAAACCCCCCTTTGAGTAATTTCATTTTATGGAAAATAGGGCAGAAGTACGTTAAAATATAAAATAAGTGTATATTTTATGTGAATATCACAAAAAAACAAGTAAATTCATTGAATTTATACCCCCCGCCGAAATGGCTGATTTGTTTATGGCTTATTTTCAGTTTGATAAAATTTTGTTCACTGGTTACTTAGTTATGACTGAAGCTGTAGACTTTAAATCAAGGGGCAATAACCCATGTATATGTGAGGCCATTCTAAACAACTTGCTTCAGCAGCATCTCGCTGTGATGACACTTAGATATGGCTTATTTGTGTATTTTAAATCAAATCGAGGACAGTAACTCATGCATTACTGATGCCATCATGACAAAACTTGACGTTAACTGTCATGTTATGATGATATATAATTGTTTTAATTTTTGTGAAATTCCGTTCACTGGTTATTTAGTTATGACTCAGTTTGTCTATTTTTAAGTAATTCAAGGGCATTAACTCATGCATTACTGAAGCAAGTCCAACAAAACTTTACTTGCATCACCTTGTTATAATAATACATATTTAGTATAAGTTTCATAGAATTCCATTCATTGATTTATTAGTTATGGCTAAATTTGTTGATTTTAAATTGATTCAAGGGCAATAACTCATGCACTACTGATGTCATTTTGACAAAACTTTGTGTGCACAACTGTTTAATAGTGATACACATTTGTTTTAAGTTTCGTGAAATTCTGATAATTAGTTACTTAGTTATGGCCCATTTTATCATTTTGAAAGCAATTCAAGGGCAATAACTCATGCACTACTGAAGCCAGTGTGAGGAAACTTCATGTGCATCAGCGCCTTGTAGTGATATATATTTACTATAAGTTTCATGAAATTCCATTCAATAGTTACTTAGTAATGGCTCCGGACGGATGGACAGACAGACGGACGGACATGGAGACAACTATATCCCTTCGCCTTCGGCGGGGGATAACCCCCCCCCCCCCCCCCAAAAAAAAAAAAAAAAAAAAAAAAAAAACAGCTGATAATAGGACAAACATAGGTCCGTTCCGGTTATTAAGTCCGTTCCGGTAAATTTACGCACCCCTTCGGGGCCGGAGATTTGAGGATGATGAGCTGACTGCTGCTGTAGAGAGCTGGTTTGGGGACCAAGATGTTGATTTTACCGATCGGGTATCAACGACTGGCATACTAGATGGAACAAGTGTGTAGAGTTGGAGGGGGGCTATGTTGAAAAATAAAGCAGTTTTTCTGTGAGAGGCTTAAAACTGTTCAATATTCCCTCGTATCAAATAGAAAGTACAGGGGCTTCCTAAAGTTGATGTATTTAAATCTCATGCTAGTCCCAGATTTTGGAGTTAAATATTTTTTTGTTTAAAGAATGAGAATAAAAGCATGCATTGACTCTACACTTTTATGCTTTTCTCCATTTTTCATGCTAAAATGTAGTCATAAACTTTTAAATGAATTTGAGGCATGTAAAATTCGTTAGCACGTGTGAATTGCGAGGGTCCTGCAAAAAGCCCTGTCAGTAGGAGTGGATTTCTTAACTGAAACGTTTTATAAAAACTGTTTCTGCTCTTTCTATTTCTATTCTATTCTATCCCATTTCTATTACAAACCTTCAAAGTATTCCCCCTTTATCGAAACACATTTTTGTAACCTTTCTACCCAGTTGTGGAACGCATTTAAATAGTCTTTTTGGTACCTGTTGGAGATACTGTAATATAGCGCTGCCAAGAGAACTTCTGAATTGTATTTCTTCACAGAAAGCATTTTCTTTAGCTTTGGAAATGAAAAGGTTGGTTGGTTGGTTGATTTGATGCTTAACGTCCACGGTAAACAACTAAGGTCATGTCGGGACGGTCAGTTAACCTAACCACACTATTCCTGGGCAGGCTTAGACCTTCTAAGCAGTTAACCAGTACTAAGTGCACATACTTTCGCCAGTAGCTGACAACTGCCCTTCTTGAATCAGCGGAAGGAGAAACGAAAGTATGTGGCCAGACCGCGATTCGAACCCAGGAACTCTGACTTACGAGTCAGGTGCCCTACCGATTGCGCTACCCGGCCCGGCAAATGAAAAGGAGTCACATGGACTAAAGTGTGGTGAGTCAGGTGGATTGTTTACAACATGAACGTTTTCAGACGTCCTCATGAATCAGATGGGCCGCTGACCTTCCTTTGCTCGGACGCTTCTTGCAATAAAACTTTTTTTTTCAGTTTTTTTTTTCAACACAGAGTTCTTATAGAAGCGTCCAGGGACTGAGTGACCATGCAAGTCTGATGAATATCTATCCAATGCTCCAACAAACATCTCGTTTTTAGCGAAAATTTGACATTTGTAAGTTTGCTGTTGACCTTGATAATGGGGTTAATGCCACCAAATCACTGTCAACTCTTGGGACTGTCCCAAGTGTGTGGATCATGCCAAACATTTGTGAGATTTATCAATGTTCCTGTAATTTTCACATATTTAAATTCTGTGGCCTTGAAAATGAGGTCAAGATCACCAAATATCTAATCAGCTTGTCTATATGATATATCTAAGCAAATGGAGAAAATACGTCCACTCTTTCATCCAAGACTATGACCTTGAAAAAGTAAGGTCACCAAAACTAAACATGTAAACTATACAATGATGATCTACGCATGCTGGATGAATATCCATGGATGGCTGGCTTGCGTTTTAACGTCATTTTTAACAATATTTCAGTCATATCAGGACGATGGGTGGATGATGAGCAAAGGCTGTGTGCAATGGAACCTCATTTACGATTGAAAAGATTCCAGCCAAAGGCAGGGCTTGAACCTAGAACCGCTCGATCAACAGACTAACGCTTACTGAGCTACTAGGACTCCTTTGATGAATATCCATCTATTGGTTCCAGAAATACATTTTTGGGGAAAAAATAAAAATTTGTAAGTTGGCTTTTGACCTTGAAAATGGTGTCAAGGTCACAAAAAAACGCAATGAACTCTTGAGATTGTCCTAAAAATATATCTATGCAAGTTTGGTGGAAATCAAGCAAAAGGCTATTAAAAGAGGTATATTAATTTTAGTGAAATTTTCACATATGTAAGTCCTCCTGTGACATTGAAAATGTCAAGGTCACCAAAAATTAACCAGCTTTTAAGATGTCCCCAATAACATAGCCATGCACCTATTTGTTCAAGAAATAATGTGCAAACAAGAAATTGTCACACCAACTCAGACACACAAAATACAAGAGTCGAAGATCTCCTGTGACATTGAAAATGGGGTCAAACTCACCAAAACCTAATGTCCCAATGATGTATGAATGCAAAATTGATAAAATTCCACCTACTTAATCAAGAGATATTAGGGGTACAAGCTGTGATGCCCATGCCCATATGTTTATATACTGTCCAGATGTAAACAGGCTGATTCATTATTTTCCAGTAGGTGAAACTGTAGCTTGTCATAACAACAGCACAGCTGAGCAGGACAATATATACCCCTGTTGGGATTTATAGTAGGAAGATTAGATGGATGGATGGATAGATGACTTGCAATTTTACATCCTTTCAACAGTATTGCAGTCAAATCAGGACGATGGGAGAGTGATTGCAATGGAACCCTCTTTACAGTAAGAAAGATTCTCATCTCAATCTCGAGTAGGCCAGCACTTAATCCACTGAGCTACCATAGCTCCTAAGAAGAATAGAACATTGACAGTAACTGAACTCTTCCATAATGAGGCAGATATAAAATCACTTTCACAAATTATACAAGGATCATCATTCCGTCAAAACTTCAAGAAGAGTTATCGTTCTTTTACTCTGCACATCATTTAATAGTGACTTGTATTTGTACATAGTTTTAAAACAAAATCTTATACATAAACAATGTCACAATTAAAAGTAAACAGGATAGGGTATAATTCTGTCTCATTCAAAACTGTGTTAATGGATCTTTTTCTCTGCATATTACTTGATGGTGCTTTATATTTGTGCAAACTTTCAGGAAGAAATACAGTTTTAAAGCGATGGAACAGAACAAAATATAACCTTTAAAACTTCTACCTCAAAGTGTGACCTTGATGTTTGTCAAACAACGTTAAAATGTAAGTTTTCACATCATCTTGATAGGTGAAAATTTGACCCAAGTTTCAAGAAAATCTTTCAAGGGATTTAGGAGATACTGAGTGCCCACATAAGTTAATGGACCCATTGGTATAACTAGAAAATTGTGTCTGTAAGACACTAATGATGCCCCCGTGCAGCGCCTGTCACAGGACATGTGTACATTCCTGAAGGACCTTTCAAGCACAAATGCTATTTACAAAGAGCTATAATTCTGTCAAAATTAATTCTAGCTCCAACAAAAACTCACATGCACATCTCCAATATGTCCATAGTGTGTATGCAAAGTTTGGAAAAGATCGATTGAAAACTAAGGGAGAAGTTGATTACACAAACTCCTCACCCTACAAATGTAAAAATTTGCCTAAAATGACTAAGTTCAAAAGGCCGTAATTCTGTCAAAAGCAATTCTAGTTCCAACAAAAACCCACATGCACATCTGCAATGTGTCCACAACATGTATGCAAAGTTTGAAAAAGATCGATTGAAAACTAAGGGAGGAGTTGATTACACAAACTACATACCCTACAATGCAAAAAATTGCCTAAAATGACTAAGTTCAAAAGGCTGTAATTCTGTCAAAATTAATTCTAGCTCCAACAAAAACCCACATGCACATCTTCAATATGTCCACAACATGTATGCAAGGTTTGAAATAGATCCATTGAAAACTGTGGGAGGAGTTGATTACACAAACTACATACCCTACAATGCAAAAATTTGCCTAAAATGACTAAGTTCAAAAGGCCGTAATTCTGTCAAAATTAATTCTAGCTCCAACAAAAACCCACATGCACATCTTCAATATGTCCACAACATGTATGCGACGTTTGAAAAAGATCCACTGAAAACTGTGGGAGGAGTTGATTACACAAACTCTATACCGTAAAGTGTGACGAACGGACGGACAGACAGACTGACGGACGGATGGACGGATGGACAGACAGGAGCAAATCTTAATGCCCCCTGACTATCGTCACGGGGGCATAAAAATAGCTCACTATAGCTAAAAATGTTGGCACATCAGGGCCCAGTTGTTTAAAGTATTGTTAACATAACAAAGTCCTTAGTCAAGGATTTGTTAAGCCAGTACACAAGTGTGCTGTTTATGCAGATAAAGAAATGTGAGTAGCTTTTGCACTTCAAAAAGCTCCTAATAATTTTTCAGCCAAAAATTGTACTTTTTTTGCATACAATGCATTTAACAATAGGGCCATGATGTCGCTGGATCGCTCACCTGAGTATCCTGTGAACTTAACCTCAGAAACATCCATACGTATGGCAGACAGAGTTTTACAAAGATTCAATGGAAAATGAACCCTTTATTGTGTTCCTAAGGTTTTTTCTAAGATTTGACCTAATGACCTAGTGTTTGACCCCACATGACCCTGTTTCAAACCTGGTCTAGATTTCTTGGATATAAACATTCTGACAAAGTTTCATGAATATCAGATCAAAACCATGCCATCTTGTGTGTACACAATGTTTTTCTAAGGTTTGACCTCGTGACCTAGTTTTTGACCCAACATAGCCCAGTTGCACCCTTGGTCTAGATTTGTTGGAGATAAACATTTTGATAAAGTTTCATGAAGATTGGAACAAAACTGTGCACTCTAGAGTGTTCACATAGTTTTTCTAAGATATGACCTAGTGATCTAGTTTTTGATCTGACATGGCCCAGTTTCAAATATGGTCTAGATTTCATAAAGATAAACATTCTGAAAAAGTTTCATGAAAATTGGATCATAATTGTGCCCTCTAGAGTGTACAGAAGGTTTTTCTAAGATTTGACCTAGTGACCTAGTTTTTGATCCGACATGACTCAAGTTTCAAATCTGGCCTGGATACAATAAGGATGAACAATCTGACAAAGTTTCATGAAGAATGGATTATAACTGTGCCCTCAAGAGTGAACACAAGGTTTTTCTAAGATTTGACTTAGTGACCTAGTTTTTGATCCGACATAACTCAGTTTCAAATCTGGCCTAGACTTCATAAGGATGAACATTTTGACAAAGTTTCATGAAGATTGGATTATAACTGCCCTCTAGAGTATACACAAGGTTTTTCTAAGATTTGACCTAGTGACCTAGTTTTTGACCCCACGAGACAGTTTCAAACTTGGTCTAGATTACATTAGGCTAAACATTCTGACCAAGTTTCATGATGATTGGATCAAAACTTTGCCCTCTGTGTCATTCTTAGATTTCTATTTTTAGCTCTAGCGGCCATTTTGTTCAGGGGAGTGGAACCGTTTTTGCAACTTTTGTTCAGGGCCATAAGTCAAACATTTCTGTGAAATTATTTTGAAATCAAGCCATTGGCTTCAAAGGAGATGTCATTTAAAGGTTTTTCTGTGTCTAGCTCTGGCGGCCATTTTGGTCAGCGGAGAGTAACCATTTTACCAATTTTGGTTCCAGGTTACAACAGAAACATTTGTGTGAAATTATTTTGAAATTGGCTTACTGGTCTAGGAGGAGATGGGGTCTGAAGAAATTGTTGACAACAGACATGGACAAATATCGATCACAATAGCTCACCTTGAGCACTTTCACCTTCTGTCAACAGACACAATTTGTCATTTCGCTCATTTGTTACAATTTGAAACCTGTGGCTTTTAATTTTAATTTCATATTTTAATTTCAAAATCTCAGTGACCGTGAGCAAAATTAAAAAAATGACCTTGACCTTTGATGACCTTTTCACATCATGTATCCATTTAGTTAACCATATTTTCCAATTATTATATCTAGGCTTAAAAAGTTTCCATGAATTCAACAGTTTAAGCATTTTCCTATATAAAAAGCATAAAATATTGAAGTTGACCTTGCCATAAATTAGGTCAAGGTCAATGCTGAGGCATGATTTGTATATACTATGATTGGCCAGAGTCCCCAATGCAACACTCCATGCCACAAGGTCATTGGGCCTTTGGTTCTGGAGAAGAAGATTTTTGAAGTGTTTTACCATATACAGGCATGGCAGCAATATTGGTCATGTGACCATCTGAACCAACTTTGGTTCCTTTGACCCAGTGAAGCTCCACATGAAATATGGCTTCAACGGCCCAAGGGCTTCAGAGAAGATGTTTGAAAATGTTGACAGGGACAGAATCTCAGTGATCTTGAACAAAGGTCAAAGAATGACCTTGACCTGTAGCAATATAATATCTTCATTTGCTCAGTTAGTTAACCATATAAACCAAATATTATACCTAAACCTTAAATAGTTTCTGAGAAATCCACTGTTTAAGTGTTTTCCCATGTAAAAGCATAATGCATCAAAATTGACCATGCCATAAATTAGGTCAATGTCAGTGGACAGTCATGATTCGTTCAAATTATGATGGGCCAGAATGCCCGATGCTTTATAACAAGTTTCAAGGTCATAGGCCTTTCCGTTTGTTAGAAGAAGATTTTTGAAGGGTTTTTACCAAACATGGGTGCGGCGGCCAACTTGGTCATGTGACCAAGACAATCTGACCAAACTTTGGTTCCTTTGGCCCACTGAAGCTTCCTATGAAATATGGCTTCAATTGGTCCAGTGGCTTCAGAGGAGAAGATGTTTGAAAATGTTGACAGATGACAGAATCTCAGTGACCTTAATAAAGGTCAAAGAATGACCTTGACCTTAAGTGACACAATTTCTTCATTTGCTCATTTAGTTAACCATATATACCAAATATTATACCTTAGACTTAAATAGTTCCTGAGAAATCCACTCTTTAAGCATTTCCAATACAAAAGAATAACATCAAAATTGATCTTGCCATTAATTAGGTCAAGGTCAATGCACAGTCATGATTTGTACAAATTATGATGCATCCGAGTCCTCAATGCAACATACCAATTCACAAGGACATTAGGCCTTTGGTTCTGGAGAAGAAGATTTTTGAAGGGTTTTTTACCATATGGGCGTGACAGCCATCTAGGTCATGTGACCAAGACCATCTGATCAAACTTTGGTTCCCTTCGCCCACTAAAGCTGTGTTTGAAATATGGCTTCAATCAGCCCAGTGGCTTCAGAGATGTTTGAAAATGTTGACAGGAGACAGAATCTCAGTGTCCTTGAACAAAGGTCAAAGAATGACCTTGACCTTAAGCGACATGATTTCTTCATTTGCTCATTTAGTTAACCATATATACCAAATATTTTACCTTTGACTTAAATAGTTTCCGTGAAATCCACTGTTTAATCATTTTCCCATACAAATGCATAACCTACCAAAGTTGACCATGTCGTAAATGACCGTTGGGTCATCGTTTGTATAAACTATGATGGGCCCAAATGCCAGATGCAACATACCAGGTTTCAAGGTCATAGGCCTTTTGGTTCTGGAGAAGAAGATTTTTGAAGGGTTTTTACCATAAATGGGCATGGCAGCCATCTTGGTCATGACCATGACCATCAGATCAAACTTTGGTTCTTTTGGCCCACTGAAGCTCTGTATGAAATATAAGGTCAACCTATGGTCATTTGTACAAACTATGATTGGCCAGAATGCCCGATGCTACATAACAGGTTTCAAGCCCATAGGCCTTTCGGTTCTGGAGAAGAAGATTTTTATAGGGTTTTACCATATACAGGCATGGCGGCAATGGTCATGTGACCAAGACAATCTGACCAAACTTTGGTTCCTTTGGCCCACTGAAGCTTCCTTTGAAATATGGCTTCAATTGGCCCAGTGGCTTCAGAGGAGAAGATGTTTGAAAATGTTGACAGGAGACAGAATCTCAGTGTCCTTGAACAAAGGTCAAAGAATGACCTTGACCTTGAGCGACATAATTTCTTCATCTAGTCATTTAACCATATATACCAAATATTTTACCTTTGACTTAAATAGTTTCCAAGAAATCCACTGTTTATGCATTTCCCCATACAAAAGCATAATGTACCAAAGTTGACCATGTCGTAAATTAGGCCAAGGTCAACCTACAGTCATGGTTTGTACAAACTATGATACGCCCGAATGCCAGATGCACCATAACAGCCTTTAAGGTCAGTTTCAATTGGTAATGTGACCAAGACCATCTAGCCAAACTTTGGTTCCTTTGGCCCACTGAAGCTCTGTATGAAATATGGCTTCAATCCGCCAAGTGGCTTCAAAGGAGTAGATGTTTGAAACTGTTGATAGGAGACAGAATCTCAGTGTCCTTGAACAAAGGTCAAAGAATGACCTTGACCTTAAGCGACATAATTTCTTCATCTAGTCATTTAGTTAACCATATATGCCAAATATTTTACCTTAGACTTAGTTTCTGAGAAATCCACTGTTTAAGCATTTTCCCATACAAAAACATAACGTACCAAAGTTGACAGTGTCATAAATAAGGTCAAGGTCAACCTACAGTCATCATTTGTATAAACTATGATAGGCTCGAATGCCAGATGCACTTTACCAGGTTTCAAGGTCATAGGCCTTTCGGTTCTGGAGAAGAAGATTTTGAAGGTTTTTACCATATATGGGCATGGCCGCCATCTTGGTCATGTGACCATGACCATCAGATCAAATTTTGGTTCCTTTGGCCCACTGAAGCTGTTTATGAAATATGGCTTCAATCAGCCAAGTGGCCTCAGAGGAGAAGATGTTTGAAAATGTTGACAGGAGACAGAATCTCAGTGTCCTTGAAAAAAGGTCAAAAAATGACCTTGACCTTAAAGTGTTAACTGATTCTCTATATCAAAAATGAATATGTCAGTATGTCCTTATTTAATTTCTACAGCTCATTTCTTCATCTGCAAAGGTAATTAAAATCAAGTTTATTGCTCTTATCTTAAACATCAGACAGCAGACATGTTTTCCACCACATCAGTCTAACAGCTTGAAACAGCTGGATAGCAAGCATTTGTTTACCTAGACTTTTACGCAGTGGAACCACTTTCAGAGGAGTTGCCTGTGATTCCATATGGAAAGAGAGCAATTATTTCTGAGCTTTGTATGTGATTGAAGAGGAAAAGATTAAAAAGGCACCACTGGGAACCTCAATATACAAAATATGACTTGAAATGCAGATGATAGCTTGACATACTTGAAGTGTCAATTTTCTATGGTGCAAGTGCAGCTTTTTGTAGGCCTGTGCACAGACTTCGGAAAAGCATGCCCTGCTCAGAATCTGGTTGTTATATTTGGGTTTATCCATCATTATACTGCATTACCCTTAACATGACATAAAGACTTTGATTTGTTATATTTAGACCAATTTGTTCTACACACATCTTATGTCACATTTTTATACCATAAGCTCCTGAGTTTCTCTTCCTCCAAAGTCAAAGTGTGTTTAACCAACAGCTATTACCATTATTCTCATTTTCATGAATTATCTAATGTATTCATTATTATTATTTAAATTAAGTACTAGTACTATTTCAATGTGTTGTACGCTGACCTGCTAATGCTAGATTTTATTACCAGAATTACCATAAAATTCTAAGTATTGGGACACAACAGTGCTAACCCAGATCAGATTGCTCCTAAAGAAACAGTCTGATCATGGTCTAAACTGTTTTGAATCAGGTGTTGCAAAGGCATTTGTTCCCTGTCAACGTTTAACAGTGTGCATTTCAATGAACAGACTGATCTGGCTTTACATTGGGGCGCTACGCTAAGCTAGTATCTCCAGCTGCTCTGTAACTCATTTTACCTTGCTGCAGCTGCTAAGTGATTCCAACATAAAATATTTGAGGTCATTCAACTTATAAATGGCAGACTCCTGGGGCAAGTGATAATCATCAAATCACACACTAATTGAAATGGTTTTCACAAAAATTTTAGAGGTATGATTCTCATCATATTTTTAATCTATGTTATAAAGGTTTAGAAAAAGATGTAAACAATCACTTTAAGTGACATAATTTCTTCATATAGTCATTTAGTTAACCATATATACCAAATATTTTACCTTGGACTTAAATAGTTTTCAAGAAATCCACTGTTTAAGCACTTCCCCATACCAAAGCATAACGTACCAAAGTTGACCAAGTCGTAAATAAGGTCAAGGTCAACCTATGGTCATCGTTTGTATAAACTATTATAGGCCCGAATGCCACGTACCAGGTTTCCAAGTCATAGGCCTTTTGGTTCTGGAGAATATTTTTGAAGGGTTTTTACCATATATGGGCTTGGCGGCCATCTTGGTCATGTGACCCAGATACCCTGAACAAACTTTCATTCCCCCAACCTAGGTAGGCTCCATATGAAATATGGCTTCAATCGGAACAGTGGTTTCAGAGGAGAAAATGTTTGAAAATGTTGACAATGGACAGATGCCCGGCTATACTATAAGCTCACCTATGAGCCTTATGGCTCAGGTGAGCTGAAAATGTAACACCTTGTTAATTAACTAACATTTAGGGGATAACTGTCTTGAAAATTGTCATTTGGAGAGGTAAATCATCAGTTTTATAGTCAGAAATTTCATTTCAAAGCTGTAAAAACGCTATTTGCGACCATAAAACCGATGATTTACCTCCCCAAATGACAATTTTCAATACAGATATACCCATTCTAATGCACTTTTCCACATTTTCACCTTCCCTTATGTACTAGTTTGCACCCATTTCAAGCGCTGTCAGCAACTCAAAACCAAACATCAGCCAACGAGAAGCAACATTACTTAATGATGTTGGGTTTGTGACAATTTATCACAGAATATACTGTTGCAAATGTTTGACGTTATCCAATCAGACATTGTGTTATAGTTGTAAGTGCATTAGAATGCTAATTTTGAACAACTGGGTCTGTTGGTGAATGCAAAAGGAACTGGGGAATGCAGAATGACCAACACTAATAAGAGTTCAGAGATTTTAATATGTTCAGAGTAGTTCTTTCTCTCTTTGTTCTAAAAATCTAACATACCAAAGATTTATTACTTGATTTACATGTTAAACATCTGTAGATCTTATGGCTTATCTACGAGCTACACTAACAAAAAAGCTACAACAACAGAACAAGTAGTCATTGTTACACATAGCAACAAAAATGTATAAAAATCTCAGGTTTCTTCTGTAAAAAAATGTAAGCAAAGCCTTGGGACAATGTCAAACTGTCTATAAAACACTTTCTACAGAAATATATCACAATCAGAAATTTATATCAATACATGAAGGTTTTTTCATCAATCAGTGATCATGAGTATCAACAAAAGATGACATATATTACATAAAATGTGTTTTTCACAAAAATAAAAATTAAATAAGCTCTGTCACAAAAAACGCACCTTACAACAAAGACATTTATATATCTGATCATTTCTACAACATCTTCTGGCATTGTGTTGTACTGTATTTGGTTATAACACAGGGTTTTCCCCGTCCAAAACAATCTCAAAGGTCAAGATCTGCCTTCCAAAACAATCTCGAAGATCAAGATCCATCTTGGATCTAGATCTTTGGGAAAGTTTTTGAAAAAAAACTTAAAAATTATAGCTAAATTACACAAGACTGATTTACATATCTGCAGTAATTATGGAAGGATAAACTCCCGTCTTATAACCATATAAATACAGTAAGGCACAATATTTCTTGGAAATGGTTGGAAATAACATTGACAGCAAATTCTTAGTTTGCACATACAAAAGGACAATACAGCATTACTGGTCAGTATGGTGTTGGCACCTGCATCCCACTTCAGTATATGACAAGCAAGTGTGAGTCAAGCAAACTATCCCAGTCCAATGGGAAATTCACTAATATTTCCAACACCCTGATCAGTATTTATATTTTAACTGTTCAAATTAAATGAAAATATACCATAAACCTGGGCAGATCTTGCCTTTCTATTTCTTTCCAGCCATTTACATGAACAGCCTTAGGATAAAATGTCCACAGATCATGGTCTTACTCTGTTCTCTGACAGATTCTACTCTGTTCACTGACAATCATAGTGTATCAGAAGATCAGCTTGGCAATACAGTAATTACAGTAATTAGGAGGCAATATTTTATATCTGTTTTAAGGTGTGGAATATACTGAAAAGGTAGAACAAACTGATCTTGATGTATGTCTTCCTCCTCAGTGGGAGATTCTCTCAATGCAAAAAATTGCTGTCTGACTGAAAGTAAAGTCTTTACTTTAAGAGTAGCTCCCATTAGAGAGGCGCCGTAGTCGAGTGGTTAGAGTGGCTCGGCTATTGTGCAGAAAGTCACCGTAAGGTCGTGAAGGCTAAGGCAGCGAAAGGAGAGGGATGGGCTCCGCCTTTCATCAGCTGTGCCCAAGATACAGTGGGTCTCGAACCCCCACTGCCCCTACGGCTATTAGGCTATGGGAAACCTTTTTACCTTTACCCATTGCAAAAGAGAAGCAAACAATACTGTTAACTCTTTAAGCCCCAGTGATGCAATTAGCAAAATTTGCAAACAGCGTAGATCCTGATCATAATGAGCCGCCTCATCTAGATCTACACTGTTTGCCCTCTAGTCTTTGAATTCTCAATATGAAATGCCTTGGACAAGACAGTATTTTAATTTTTGCAGACGTAAATTTTGTCGTCTGCTTTTTGGTACTGAAAGAGTTAATGTCTCCCTTTTGTGGCAGCTATACCATAAAGGTGTAGCCATAAGCCTTAAAACACACACAATGACAGTCTATTACAATCGCCACAGTCACAAAAAATCATATCAGCTGCAACACGACAAAACCAACAAAGTGGACATCCGCCCAGTCTGATCAGAGAATTCACTGTCAGCATGAACATAGCTTAGACCCTTAGCTATCCTCTGAGGGAACCCTGTTCAGACTGGGCCAATACTCAAGCTGATCTGAGTCTTCCCTGGATGCACATAGATGGCCTCAGGGAAGATTTGTTTTGCCAACTGTTTTACCCTCTCTAAATAAAGACATCACTTACTTACTTACTTACCACTTTGTTGGTTTTGTTGTGGCGTGGCTCAATTATGAGCTGCTCATACTTAAGGTGGATGGGTACACCTCCATGTTTACAAAGGGAAACAACTTCTGTGACTTGATGTTTGCTTCCTTGGATAAAGATGCCCTTCTGCTCTAAAAAGTAAGAATTTGCTAGTTCTTTCCTTTTAGAATTGACCCCAACTGAGAAGGGAAGAGACAGGAAGGTTTAAAAATAAAATGATAGTTACTTCCCCTGAAAGTGTACTCGTGCACCCTATTTTTATGGAAAAAAATATACAGAATATTAAAAAAAAAACATACAAGCAGAAACTATCTTCACATACACTTCTTATCTTGACTGAAGAAAATAAAACTTGCTGGTAGATTTGTGCCATCACTAATATTGCTTAAAATATTCATTCAAGATATACCTAGTGAAAAATTTATGGTTCATAATTGATAATCTAAGTAACACAGTACTTAATGCTTCTTAAAGGAAGAAGGCAAAATAAAATATGCTATCAGGTGTACAAGAACAAGCAGTATAGTCCCTGTCAAGATGGTTCCTAATGGAGCAAGCTGTTAGGGTCTGCACTGTTTCAGCCCATGTTGTATGCTCTGCACTTCAATGAGATACCCGATACAGTTTTCATTGAGACTTAATCAACAAAAGTGAGACAATTATGGAGTAGCTTCACAGGAGCCAGACTCATGCACAATAACCTAAGCTATGTATAAGTCTAAGAGGATGGGCCTGAGCAAGCTCTTTCCTCCTCAGGTTAGGGAGAACAAACTATTATGATCTAGACACATAAAGGTATGAAGATATATAAAGTCCGCGAAACTGTAAAATATAGGTCAAATTCAAACGTGTGTGGTAATATTGAAATGCTTTTGTCCAGACAAAGCTCTAATGCAAATATTCCATAAATTTCCACGAAAATATTACATAAATTTCCAAGAAATCTGATTCGGGAAAGCCTTGACCTGTGGTCAGCAGCAGCATCCAGATGATCTCAACTAATATTAAGCCTTATCACACATCAAAAGGTTCCATTCAAGTATACTGAAAAAATAGGCAACAAGTTACAACAAATGCCTCATTACTGACCCCCGCTTCCACTCAGAGTTTAATATTCCATATCAAAGACAATGCTATACAGATTTCAGAACAAAATATGAAAATCTAACATGGCTGAAGAAATATGAGCAATTCAGAAGGTTTAACACAAAACTTTGATTAATGCAAATACCTATGTCCTAATTATTGATCCCAGAACCCAGGGACCTGACCCAGGGGCTTAGATATTCCACATCAAAGGTAATACTAAAGAGGTATCATGATCAAATGAGCCAACACGACAAAACCAACAATGTGGTTGTGTGCCCAGCGCAGACTCAGATCAGCCTGGGCATCTGCCCAGTCTGATCAGAGTCTTCACTGTCCGCATGGAGGTAGCTCAGACCCTTAGCTACCCTTCGAGCACTTAATAAAGAGTCCGATCAAACTGGGCGCATGTGAAGGCTTATCTGAGTCTGCACTGGGCGCACAACCACATTGTTGGTTTTCTCGTGTCGCGGTTCAAATATGAAAACAATCTGACTTGGTTCGAGAGACAGATATGAGCAATCAAAACAGTTTAACACAGCTGAAAAACAAGGGGACAGAT
This sequence comes from Ctena decussata, assembly GCA_963989385.1. Classification (NCBI taxonomy): domain Eukaryota; kingdom Metazoa; phylum Mollusca; class Bivalvia; order Lucinida; family Lucinidae; genus Ctena; species Ctena decussata. The sequence continues at coordinate 36,164,516 of OZ022504.1, read as the reverse complement.
CAAAGAAACAAAAACTATATATCCCAGCATACTTCATATGCCAGGGGTATAATAAAACTGTATTCACTGTGTACTCCCATATAAAATAGGGCATCAGATACTGTATACCATAAATTGCTAATGCAAGTGCCTAACTGGATCTGACATATTTAAACCACACATGCATTATTTGAGCAACTCTACTCTAAAATCAGAAGCAGCGGTAGTGTGGTGGTTTATGCACTAGACTGCCAGTCCAGGGGGTCACAAATTCCATTTCCCACTCTTCCAGTCTTTCAGATGGAACTTTAAACCAGTGTCCCTTCTCCATATTATCTATCTGTTGGTTGGATGTAAAGCCCATGTTCAATCAACCTATCAACTACTATATAATCTAAATATTTTGTATACATTTATATGTAAGTCCTTCAGGCTTATAAACATTTATATAAGTCAGCTCTATATACACGTATATTGATAAACATATATTATTATACCTTATTAATCCTAATAAACACCTTTGCTCTAATAAATGCCCCCCAGCCACTTTTCCGGAAATAATGTTATATTAACTTGCATGAATTCCTGTTTGCTTCTTTGGATAAGGTAGCTCTGTGAAATGAAGTCTACTCTTAAAGGAAAAAAAATCCACTTCAGGAGCAAATTGTTGACCCCTACTGAGAAGGGAGGCAAAAAAAGTAGAGTTGCTTCCTCTGAAAGTATACCCATCACCTTATATTGCTTATTAGAGGTATTTTGGAAGTGGCTGATTTACTACACTTTACACGATTTAATACCCCCCCCCCCCCCCCCCCCTTTTGCAAAATGCAACGCCTAGGCGTTTAATAGGATTAATACTGTACTTTCTATAAATTCCTTTGCACTGAAAACAGAATATCTCTGCAAGGCATGCCTGTGCAAAAGTGAAGACCATGATCAGACTGGTCCTATAAGAGCAGTCTGATCCTCAGGACACTGCTTGCCATTCTGCGAGGAATCTTGGACTAATCACTGATTAGTATCTACATGTACAACTTGTTCAAAACTGAGAATATTAAAAGGCCAAATGGGCTTGTAACTCAGAAATTTGATTTTAAAAGGAGACATGGCTACAAGCAAAGACCATAACTCTGACAAAAATCATCTGATCATACAATCAACTTAAAAACAGTTCTTGAGTTCAATCTATGGTAGGTTTCATACATGTGGGTTGAAATCTGATTTGGGAGTGCCTAGCCTAAGTTATATGTCTATGGACAGATCAAGGGCCATAACTCTAGAAGGGAAGGATCATGATAAACACGATTTAGTTCTACTGATGAGAACTGTTAGATCAATGTGAAATAGATTTGAATGCTGATGGAAATGTTGCTTTCAGAAGATTTACATCAACAGACCAAGTCCATTTCTAGTTATAGGAGTTTCTGGACGTGCTGGATGTTTTCATTTTTAGTGTGACCAGACGCCACATTCGGCGTCTGAACTGGGTCTCCACTGTTTCATATGTCCCCAAAACAGATTTCCAGTCTTGAAAGGGTTAAGGTGTACTGGTGCATCTCCATATTTTCCCACCATTTTCATACAGGGGGGATAACTTCTGTGACTTCCAGTTTGCTTCCCTGGATGACACAGCGCTTATAAAGTGGGGTCTATTCTTAAATTACTGAATTTGCTCCCTGGGGGAGCCAATTCTTTCCATTGAGAGTTAACCTTCTCCCTGTACAAGGGAGGGAAAAGTGAGACATTAAAATGTTGTGACCCTTGGCAAGAACTGCCTCATCAAGGGTCTGTACTGTCTGTAAGGCATTTAGGGTCATTAGGACATCGCAATGTCAAGATCCTACAAAATGGGAATTACAGCTGAGTGATGTAAAACTGCTGAAAAAACAGTGAGACCTCAAAAGATGACGCACTACTAACAATGTGGAGACAGAACTTCATATGAGGCCATGCAGTTGGAGACTGTACCTCTCTTACAGTCAGGTTTTAATGGGAGAAATATGGACTGCAAACCTCCTGGGCTGTGAGGGGCTGTCTAAGCTAAACCTTAAGTTTTGTTTAGCTGCTATTAAAGTTTAATAGCAGCTAAACAAAACTCTAGGTTTTGCAGGTTATCTTAACAATTTGTTAATTTTACATAAAAAAACAAAGTTGTGGCCCCTGATTATACCTGTCTAATCATCATCCAGTAAAATGTGGCTGCTTATTAGAACCACTTGGTTGTGGGTTCTTCAAATGAGCTACAACGTACATTTATTATGGAAAAATAATAAAAGACTTAAAGCATTGTTAAGGTGAATGGGTACACTTTTAGGGGGCAGCAATCCTGCCTGTTCCATTTTGCTTCCCTTCTCAATAGGGATTAACTCTTAAAGAAAAGAATTTGCTCCTCTTAGAAGGAGCAAATTCTTTCCCTTAAGAGATAATCCCTATTGAGAAGGGTACATCATCCTGGAAAGCAAACAGGAAGTCGGGAAAGTTGTCCCAACTTGAAAATGGCAGAAAATGAGGGGTTTTGTGTACCCATACATTTTATTTAGAATTCTGCTACAGTTCTATAGAAGTGATGTATTAGAGCCGTGACATGACAAAACCAACGAAGTAGCATGTGCGTCTAGCAAGGACTCAGATCAGCCTGGGCATCTGTAGGCGCTCATGCCACTTTGTTGGTTAAGTAGTGTCACGTCTAGTAAATTTTGTGTCAATGCTTATTTTCGTGAATTTGTACTTCAGGAAGTATTTGTATAGTTTTTAAATTATGATTCTTATAATTATTCTTGGCATAAACAGAGACATAAAAATCCCGATTTTCTAAATATAACCTGTATCTTTGAATATGAAATATGGGATTTACTAAGACATTATGCGATGTTGAATAAACATACCAATAAGAGACACTGGTGTATTTGTGTATCAAAAAAAATATCTCAGAATTTTGGATCTGAGAATGTCTGCTTTGCGCAGATCTTATGATAAATCTCATATCACCTACATAATAAATATCTTCTCAAAACACAAACATTCTGAAAGAATTTGTTGATATAATAATTATATGATAATTATGATATTTCTCCAATCCCAGCCAATCAATCACTGAAAAACTCTATCAACCCAGCATTAAATGGATACTTGTTTTAAATCAGTGAAGGATAATGGCAGCAAAAGGGGAGGGATGGGCTTTCATATCCTACACCCTACAGAAAACCTGTAACATAACCTTTTTTTAACAGTGCATGGTCATGGTAGGGTGTGGCTTAATGATCATGCATGGAAAAGTTGAGGGGAGGAATAAATGGTGGATGTCCATGACTATGGAAGGGAGGGGCCATGGAAGTATTCATTTGTCCCAGAGACCGCCCATCAAACCCATGATGATTGGGACCAAGGATGCTATTCATTGAGAGGACTGAAGGTGGTGGTGGAGGATGACCACGGTAGTTCTGGTGGTGGTGCTGCATGGCCCCGGGATCCATACCTGACTGGTGCTGAAGTACTGAATTAGCATGACCAAACTTAATGGGAGATATGTTTAAAGATTCACTCTGTGAGCTATTTACATCAGAGAAAATGTTATTTAAATTGAAGTTGGCCATATGGCCAGTGTGTGGGGTAATCTGTGGACCATTGCCATGGTTACTATGTAGAGGGTTCATGTTCATCCCAAAACCTGGTTGGAAGTTTAGGCCAAGGCCATTCTGAGAACGACCAGGTGGGAAGAGTGGATTAAAAGGACTGCCTATTTCCGAGTTCTTAGGTAATGGTGTATTAGAGTTTGGAAGTCTTGGACCTGGGCCAAAGAAATTCCCAGGAAGAAATGGAGACCCATCATGTTGCATGGCACGAGACTGAGGAGAAAGATTCTGGACAGGAAAGAAAGGAGTCATACTCCTGTTAGTTTCAAATATTGAATTAGACAGATTGCTATCTACTTCAACGAATGGATGCTGTTTACTCTTTTTGGATTTTGAGCTACGAGATGCTGTTGGTTTAGGTCTAGAAGGATTACTAACTTGTGATGGCGTGGGGGCTTGTGGAGGGGTAACTAAAGGAGGAGTAGGCCTGTGAGAGGGCTGGGGTGGAGCAGGTCTTGACTGAGGAGGCATGGACACAAGTGGTGGTGCTGCTTGTTTCTGCTGAGGTGGATTAGCAGACTTACGTCCACCAGTGTTGATCGGTGTATGTGAAAGGGGCTGTGTCCCAGAGTTATCCCTACTAAAGCTTGCCCCTCCAACATCAAACCTATTCCCTGGGTAGCTGTGGGGTAAAGCACTAAAGCCTTGAGATGATGGTGGCCCACTGCTCTCATATGGTGACCTATTAGTCATGTTTCTGCCTCTGTCCTCCATCATAGGAGGGTGGTGTAAGGGAGGTGTATTCAGAGATTTGGCTGGAGGGTAGTTCTGTGGGCTGAAGTAAGGTGGACCTTGATTCATTAACTGAGGAGATCTGTCAAGGGGACCACTTCGTTTGTCCTGGGAGATGGGGTTACTAGGTCGAGACTGGGGAGGAACCATTTCAGACATAACCTTATCTGGTGGCTTGTGCATTTGTTCAGTTGGGCTTTTACCTACATTAGACTTCATGTGTGGGTTACGATAGTAACTCTGATCATGAGCAGCTTGGTTAGGATTTGAAAATGGATACATGTCTGACATATTACTATTTTGACCTTTAGACAATTTAGCTTGTTTACTACATGATGGTTTGTTTGTGTCATCAATTCTGTGTACAGTCATATCAGCCCCACTACCTTGTGAATTATCTTCCCTCATATTTTCAACTCTTTGCATGTTTGATGTATTGTTTCTGTTCATCTGCATGTTTTCCCCCCTAGATATATTGCTATCACCCCTAGGTATACTTGTATTATCACCTCTCTGCATACTAGCACTATCATTTCTAGGCATTCTACTAGTGTCCCGCCTTTGCATAGCATTGTTTCTTTGCATGACATTATTGCCATTAAACATGTTTGTGTTTGCCATGGTTTGATTTGCTTGGGCAGGTTCAGTGTCTGACTGTGCCGGCCCCGCTGATGATAACATGGGAGGATAAAATGGGAACTGATGTTGTCCAAGCACACTTGAAGTTGTAGTTGTAATAGCCCCTGAGGAGGAAGACAATGAGAATGAAAATGATGATGATGTTGATGATGATGTCACTGTTGAAGAATTTACTGGAATTGTCAAATCCATGTACGAACTATTTGAAGCTGTTGTTGTTATTGGAGCTATGTTTAATCCTATGTTAGAAAAATTAAAGCCATCAGATGAGCCTTCATTCTGAAGCCGAGAAAACGAGGTGGATCCTATTTCATTAGAATGTATCAGTGGCTCAACTTGACCTGAAATATCAGTGTTTTTCGGTTTCTGGCTGTTTTCTCTCCCAGAATGAACAAAATTATCTGCTGAGTAAATATTATTTCTTCCCTTCACAACACTAGCAGTATCAGACTTATGGGATATTTTCCCATTAAGAGACACAGTAACATTAGGTGGAGATTTAACAACAGAACCCACAGACCCTGGTGGTTTATTTGGTGAAGATCCTGGAGGTTTACCTGGCGAGGTAAACACTGCTTCTGGTGGATATGAAGGAGAAAAACTTGTGTTTCCTATGGATGCACCTGCTGCCATAGTCATCTTTGCTGCTGAACTTGGTGAAATCATTTCACCAAATGACATCTCTGTATATTCTCCAGAACTATTCAATTTGTCACTCAAAGTTTCATTTACTTCAGTTACAGCTGAAGTCACAGCTTTTGAAGATTCTGGAAAATTACTTGCACTTATGCTCTGTGAACTATTACATATGATGTTTTGTGAACTATTACTTATCTTAACTGTAGCCACACTAGTATTTCTAGACATATCTGAGGGATCTTTCTCTAACTTAGAAAAGTCATTTGTACCCTTTACACTGACAGTTTCCTTCGGAAGCCTATTTAATGAATTTGTATCTTCAAAACTTTCCGAAATTTTAGCACTAATAGAAGCTGGTTTCCTATTACTTTCACTGTTGATCGGCTGCACAGCAATGTCCTTACCAATATCCTTACCAATATCACCCATATTATTTAACAAGTTCTCTGTTTTAGTCAAAGTAGAAACAGATGTTATGACACTGGGAGATTGTTTATGAGCTAACTTTGTATTTTCACTTTCTGATATGTTAGGCTTAACAGTCTGAGATGCAACATTGTCTTTCACACTCGAAGATGTGGGGGTTATTAAGGCACTCTGACTGACAGCTGAATTCGGACAAGTGTTTATTGAAATTGTAGCTATTGAAGTAGTATTTGCAGCAGCTGCTACATTACTCAAACTTGGAGATATCTGAGAAACAATTTTAGGTGAAATCTGTGCATCCTTATTTGGAAGCACAGGTGACAGTTTCACATTTTGTTTGGAGGTAACTTTCTGTGACGGTTGCTCATTTTCCCTGGAAGGTATCTTATTTGGGGAAGACTTCTGAGCAATATTTTGAGGTCTTCTCGGAACAGGAAAGCCAAATAAGCTGGTAGTGGTGGTTGTATCAATGTCAGGCATATTTGGCAAACTTTCTTTCTCAATTTTACCTAAATCTTTGCTACTAGTAGCCTGCTTTTCACTTTCAAGCTCTTTGCTAGCTAAATCTAAACTTCTGTTAGCAGGTAATGTTTCTGGCAAATACACATGTTGATCTGTTGATGGCTGAGCACATGACACTGGCAGTTCCCTTGTATTTTTAGCACTTTTGGAGTTCTTAGACTGATTAGTCAGTGGCTTATCTACCTTGGGTTGAGCACTTACTTTATTAATTTTTGTGTTTACAACTGATTTTGTGATCATATTTGTATTAGTTTCTTGCAAAGTTTGCTCATCTTTGTTCATAAAACCTTTACCTGATGACATCGTACTAAATTCTTTTGCATTTAAGGGCAATATCTGTGGGACAACATCATCATTTCCATCAAAGTCATATACAGATAACACTGTAGGCATACTCAATATTGCTTCATTTGCCACAATATTTGCAGTTTTGTCTTTATGTGCTGATTTCCGCTTCTTCACAGTAGGCTCACCCTCTGTTTCTGCTGGCTTTGACCTTTTAGTTTTGGATTTTTTGTTAACTCTTGATGGACTGTCAACAGTAACACCTCCAAAATGTTCAACCTGATCTAATACGTCATTTAAGTCCTCACTAAATGAAGCAGCTTCAGGAATGTGCAAAACATGCAATGTACCATCAAAAGGATCCAGCAGTTCAGAGTTTTTATCTTTACTTTTCTTAGATACACTTTTCTTATTCGGACCACTCTGTTTATTTAATTCTTTTAACACTGAACTAGTATCTACAGACTCAGATTTTGGGGTGTTCATCCCAGCATTTACATTTATGTTCATTTTTACTTCTTCGTTCTCTGAGACAAAGACGTTAGCACAGTTCAAATCCTTACTTCTGTTAGCATTTAATTCCAATTCTGCCTGTTCTTCAGCAAACTTCATATCTGCAATATCTTCTAAAGTAGCTGACAATGAAGTGACATCTGTTTCACTAGCCAAATTATCAGCTCCCGTAGTTTTGGGATCACTTAAATGAGCTGTAGACTTTTGCAAGTTTTCGACTTGTTTTGGTGCACCTAACTTAGCATCTGTGCCTGTCAATTTCTCTGTTGACTTTGGTATCTCCTCATCCCCGTCTGCAGCACTGGTGTCAATGTGAAGTGGATTGTCTTCATTTGCAGGATTATAAAATCCACCAACCGGTGTTGTTAACTCGGACATACTGGTTGAGAAGATAGACTCAGCAGCTTTTGCTAATATATCAGTAGAAGACGGTGATGCTTCTGTGATATGAGTTGAAGTGTCAGGTTCTGTGGTTGACTCTGGGATCTGAATCTGCAAACTGTCTGATAGCGAATCTGGCTGGGCGAGCTCCACAACTTTTGCTCCTTTGCTAGATTTCTTCTTGCTAGAGGTCACTGCCACGGTCTTCACTGGCTCACCAGCAGCTGAGGGTTTAGGTATAATTGCTCTCTGGTTACCCTTCTTTTTGTTTTTGCTGACAGCTGAGTTAGTGGCAGTACTAGTAGGCACTCCTGATACCTGAGGTGCCTGAGAGGCTGGAGGTGCACCTGGGGCTGGTACTAGCTGTTGTGCACCTGCTCCTGACCCTGCTGCCTGTGGCGGTTGCTGCACTGTACCCAAAACCTGAAAAAAAGAGCGTTCATTAAGGTGTATGGAAACACATCCAAAGCGGATCACTCTGACATGGAAGGGTTTGCTGGCCTTTACAGAGGGCCCTCTTAGAACTAGAGCAAGTGAGCAGAGGTTCATGTATACCCTCAACCAGCCCCACCACCTAACCAAACCACAACCAACAGGAACCAACCTCAATACATGGCATGAATCTAGCAGTAAGCCTAGTCAAAGTTCAAAAGGTTCCATCAAAGTATATTACAAATATCAGCAAGAATTGTCAGATGACAATCAAGAGTGACTTATGGAAGCTTTATTTTAACAAAAGCAAGTTTATTTAAAGGACAATACTCAAATGAAATGAGATCAACTGCAGAATTATTCAAACCAATTCCAGAGATATGACATTATCACTGAACTGTGAAATATATGTCACAGTGACCTGGAAGTAACATAAGGATGATCAATTAATCTTAATGTATCATTTCATCAAGTTTAAAATACAAATTAACAAAACAGTGTCAGAGGTATTGGCTTACATTACTACACCATGAAATATTGGCCACACTACTTACAATTAGTTTGAGGCCACTCACAATGTCAGCCCTAACCATTAACAGAAGTGTAATGCAAATCATTGAAATAGTGAGATGTTGGCTAAAATCACTGGACTATTAAATATAGGTCACAATGACCTACAATTAGTATGAGGTCACTCACGGTGTCAGCCCACACTGTTAACTCAAGTAAAATGCAAATCTATGTAAAAGTGTTAGAAATAGGAGACGAAATCACTGGACCATGCAAAATAGGTCTACTGACCAACAACTAGTATGAGGTCACTTACAGTGTCAGCCCTAAACATTAATCCCAGTGTAAGGTAAATCCATAAAATAGTGTTAGAAATATGAGGCAAAATCACTGGACCATTAATATAGGTCACTGTGACCTCCATTTATTCTGAGGTCAAACACTGGATCATACTGAGTCATTATCACCAGAATCATGTTCATACATCAAATATTCTTCTAGATATAAAGAAAAATCACTGGACCATGATGTATAGGTCATAGTCAGATAGGCATTACTGTTTTCAGTAGATCTTACCACTATATTCCTGTGTAGCAAGTTTGAAGACTCTATCCCTTTTTGTTACTTTGAAACTGAGCCAAATGCAACAGGTGAATATTATTTTCCGATATTTATGCAATTATATACTATGACAATTACCAGAAATACTGAGAAACCTTTATCTTATATGACCCTGGTCAGACTGCTACACTGTTTGCTCACTTATGTCTGTCTCAATATTTAGAGTTACTACAGTCAACTCTCGTTATCTTGAAGTCAAACTTCAGCCCAAGCTACTGATATCTCAAAGTAAACTAGAAATGTTTTTCAGAGAAAAACTGATGTCCCCCCCCCCCCCCAACCAGCACATTTCCCATCCTCTCTAATGAATAAAAAGCCTGAACAAGTAAAATATCTAGGCAAGTTTGGAGAAAATCCATCCACTGGTTCTTAAGATATCCTACATATATGACTATGACCTTGAAAATGAGGTCAAGGTCACCAAAATCAAATCACCTCTTAAACTTGTCCAAATGATGTATCCATGCAAGTTTGGTGAAATTCCATCTATTGGTTCAGGAGATATCACTGGTACAAGAAAAATGTCATGTAAGTTCTCCAGTGACCTTGAATATGAGATCAAGGTCACCAAAATCTAATCAGCTCTTAAACTTGTCCCAATGATGTATCCATGCAAGTTTGGTGAAATTCCATCCATTGGTTCAGGAGATATAGTGGGTATAAGAAATTGTCATCTAAGTCCTCCTGTGACCTTGCAAATAAGGTCAAGGTCACCAAATCTGACCAGCTCTTAAATTTGTCTCAATGATGTATCCCTGAAACTTTGGAGAAATTCCATCCATTGGTTCAGGAGATATCTAGTGGTTACAAGAAACTGTCATCTAAGTCCTCCAATGACCTTGAAAATGAGATCAAGGTCACCAAAATCTGAAAACCTCTTAAACATGTCCCAATGATGTATCCATGCAAATTTGATGAAATTCCATCCATTGGTTCAAGAGATATCACTGGTAGAAGAAACTGTCATCTAAGTCATCCAGCGACCTTGAAAATGAGGTCAAGGTCACCAAAACCTTATCAGCTATTAAACTTGTCCCAATAATGTATCCATGCCAGTTTAGTAAAATTCCATCCATTGGTTCAGGAGATATAATAGGTACAAGAAATTGTCATCTAAGTCCTCCAGTGACCTTGAAAATGAGGTCAAGGTCACCAAAATCTGATCAGCTCTTTAACTTGTTCCAATGATGTATCCATGCAAGTTTGGTGAAATTCCATCCATCGGTTCAAGAGATATCTCTGGTACAAGAAAATTTCATCTAAGTCCTCCAGTGACCTTGAAAATGAGGTCAAGGTCACCAAAACCTTCTCACCTATTAAACTTGTCCAAATGATGTAGCCATGCCAGTTTGATGAAATTCCATACACTGGTTCAAGAGATATAGTGGGTACAAGAAATTGTCATCTAAGTCTTCCAGTGACCTTGAAAATGAGGTCAAGGTCACCAAAATCTAATCAGCTCTTAAACTTGTCCCAATGATGTATCCATGCAAGTTTGGTGAAATTTCATCTGTTGGTTCAAGAGATATACAAGAAATCTGTCACAGGGACGCCGACGCCCGGGATCCGCACTGAAAACAATATATCAGTAGTTTGAGATAACAAGAGTTGAAATGTAAACGAACATAGGAAACACATTCTTTGATATAAGAAGCTACTTTGAGATATCAGCGTTCAAAATATCGGGAGTTGACTGTATCATCTAATTACCTGCATGGTTACTGGGTCCACAAGAACACTTGTCAACTGCCCATTAATAGGAAGGCTTATTAAGATAGGAGCAGATTTACTCGTTCCTGACATTCCAATACCAGCACCAGGTGGAGGGGGACCACTGGGGAGGCCTGGCACAACACCAGCCACACTACTACTGGTGCTCATCAAAAGTCCCGCTGCGCCACTAAGGAGAGGCTGTGATGTCTTTATTTGAGTAACATTGCTTGTAGTTGATATTCCACCATCTGTGCGTGGTGTTGTTACAGCTGCTGACTTCTCAGACAGGCTCGAACCTTGAATCTGAAACAAGTCATATTCATAAGCATAGACCCAGATAAGAGTGGGTTTCATAGTATTCATGAGGTTTTATTTTATTTTTTTTTCATTATTTATTTTTTGTTTGTGTTTTACAGCCCTTCCATCAATATTTCACTCGTATTGAGCCCATCATTAACTAACAAGAATTCCGCATAATGCGGTGTCTCGCCTGCTGGTGCTTTGTCACAAAACAGAGCTAAATTAATAAACACATTGCAATTTTGAATGGGCAGTGAATCCTAACATTAGGTCAAGATGCTACATTAATGACAGTTGTCAGTTTCACTGTTACAGATGTATGCGTATCCCACATTTCATGGCTCTAACCTTTATCATTCCTAAGAAATGAAAGCTAAGCTTGAGGTAAAGGTTGCAAAGCTGAAGCACCTTAAAATGTTGGTCAACTGGCAATCTTGATGGTGAATTTGAGCTTCACTCTTCTCGTTCTTTGCATGACCCATATTTCATGGCTCTAGCACTTATAGTTCTTGAGAAATAGAGCTTAACACAAAAACTTGACAAAACATTTTCAGAGTTAGTGAACCGTAAAAAGTAGGTCAAGACTCAACATCAATGTTGCGATACAGCTTTACTCTTCCAGAGCTATGCATGCCACCAGTTTCATGGCTCTAGCCCTTATAATTCTCGAGAAAAATAGCTCAACCACAAAATTGGAACAAAAATTACTAAGTCAATGAACCGTAAAAAGTAGGTCAAGACTCAGTATTGATGGAAGCTTTGAGTTATACTTGGCCAGATGTATGCATGACCCAAGTTTCATGGCTCTAGCCCTACACTGATGCATACTCAGACTACAACACCAGGGGTATAGTGTAAGCTCTCTTTTGCTTTGCAAAGGCATGCTAAAAATGAGCCGAGACACGACAAAACCAACAAAGTGGCATGTGCACCCAGCAAAGACTCAGATCAGCTTGGGCAGCCGCCCAGTCTAATCAGTCTTTGCTGTGTGCTTACAGGGTAGCTAGGGGTGTAAACTACCTCCATGCTGACAGTGGAGACTCTGATTAGACTGGGTGGATGACCAGGCTGATCTGAGTCTTCAGTGGGCACACTTGCCACTTTGTTGGTGTTGTCCTGTCACGGCATAATTACCTACCTGTGTTGTCATGACACTCTGCAGTGAGGATGTAGGAACCACACTAGTTGTGAGAGAAGCCCCACCACTTGTTGACAGGTGTCCTGCTGATGTGACAGGCATCAATAACCCCTGTGACCCCTGCTGCATATGACTCACTATCAGCTGGTTCTGGCTTCCTGGGAAATCTGGCCCTGGAACAGGACAGAAGATTTTCGTCACTTTTCTGAATTGTTCATTAAAGCTTGCCATGGACAAGAGGCCCCAATGGGCCTGATATCGCTCACCTGGCTATTGTGCAACGGGACCATTCTGATACAAAATTGGTCAAATTCCACTGAGAATTTCTCATTTTCACATTTTGCTACTTTTAGTAACAGAGGCCAACTTGCCTGGTCTTTATATATTTACTTTTGAAACACCTCAATGCAAGAATCATTTTGCCACAAATTTCATCAAAATCCATTCAGGGGTTACTGAGATATTGCCAGTTTCATGTTTTGTGCTATTTTTAGTAACGGCGGATGGCGGCCATCTTGGATTGCTAAAATGCAAAAAATCGAAAAGCCTTCATGCAAGGACCATTTTGACACAAATTTGGTCCAGTTCCATTGAGATTTTCTGATTTTCACATTTTTCTATTTTTAGTAACAGAGGCCAATATGACTGGTCTACAGCTAGATATTTTTGAAACATCTCAATGCAAGAATCATTTTGACACAAATTTTGTCAAAATCAATTCAGGGGTTACTGAGATATTGTCATTTTCATGTTTTGTGCTATTTTTAGTAACGGCAAATGGCGGCCATCTTGGAATGCCAAAATGCAACAAGAGGCCCAAATGGGCCTGATATCGCTCACCTGGCTATTGTGCAACGGAACCATTCTGATACAAAATTGGTCAAATTCCACTGAGAATTTCTCATTTTCACATGTTGCTACTTTTAGTAACAGCGGCCAACTTGCCTGGTCTTTATATATTTACTTTTGAAACACCTCAATGCAAGAATCAATTTGCCACAAATTTCATCAAAATCCATTCCAGGGTTACTGAGATATTGCCAGTTTCATGTTTTGTGCTATTTTTAGTAATAGCAGATGACGGCCATCTTGGATTGCTAAAATGCAAAAAAATCGAAAAGCCTTCATGCAAGGACCATTTTGACACAAATTTGGTCCAATTCCATTGAGATTTTCTGATTTTCACATTTTTCTATTTTTAGTAACAGAGGCCAATATGACTGGTCTTACAGTTAGATATTTTTGAAACATCTCAATGCAAGAATCATTTTGACACAAATTTCGTCAAAATCCATTCAGCGGTTACTGAGATATTGTCATTTTCATGTTGTGTGCTATTTTTAGTAACGGCAAATGGCGGCCATCTTGGAATGCCAAAATGCAAAAAATCCAAAAAGCTTAATGAAAGGACCATTCTGACACAAAATTAATCCAACTCCATTGAGATTTTCTAATTTTCACATTTTTCTATTTTCAGTAACAGAGGCCAATATGAATGGTCTACAGTTAGATATTTTTGAAACATCTCAATGCAAGAATCATTTTGACACAAATTTCGTCAAAATCCATTCAGCGGTTACTGAGATATTGTCATTTCATGTTTTGTGCTATTTTTTAGTAACGGCAGATGGCGGCCATCTTGGAATGCCAAATTGCAATTAATCAAAACGACTTCATGCAAGGAACATTCTGACACAAAATTGGTCCAATTCCATTCAAGGGTTCTTGAGTAATTGTCATTTTTATGTTTGTGCTATTTTTAGTAACACCAGATGGCGGCCATCTTGGAATGCCAAATTGCAATTAATTGAAACGGCTTCATGCAAGGAACATTCTGACACAAAATTGGTCCAAGTCCATTCAAGGGTTCTTGAGTAATTGTCATTTTTATGTTTGTGCTATTTTTAGTAACACCAAATGGAGGCCATCTTGGAATGCCGAATTGCAATTAATCGAAACGGCTTCATGCAAGGAACATTCTGACATAAAATTGGTCCAATTCCATTCAAGGGTTCTTGAGTAATCGTCATTTTTATGTTTGTGCTATTTTTAGTAACAGCCCCCATGGTGGCCATCTTGGATAGTCAACTGGCACAAAATTGAAATAATTCCATTCAAGAACCATTTTTGACCAAATCTGGTCAGAATTGGTTGCATTTTCTTGAGATATTGACATTTGAGCAAAATCAGTCTTGTAAACACTAAGTAGGTCACTGTGACCTAATTCCGCTATAGATTTTTTTTACTTTTTAAATTTATAATACCAAGGCCCCATTTATGTTCCATGCAAACTTTCAACCAAATATACCAAACGGTTCTGGAGAAGAAGTTGATTTTGTTGTTTTTACTATTTTTAGTAACGGCGGCCATCTTGGATTCTTGACCTGACCCAATTTTACAATTTTGAAACCCTGCAGTCTGGTCATGCTCCATGTGAAATTTGAGATCCATAAGTTCAGTGGTTTTAGAGAAGAAGTTGTTTGAAGTTGTTTAAATAGGTCCTTTTTTGACATTGGCATTTGAGCAAAATTACACTCATAAACAGAAAGTAGGTCACTGTGACAAAACTCCGCTACAGATTTTTTTCATTTTTACAATTTTGAATACCAAGGTTTTACTGATGTTCCATGCCAAAATTCAGACAAATATACCCAGTGGTTCTGGAGAAGAAGTTTATTTTGTTGTTTTTGCTATTTTTAGTAACGGCGGCCATCTTGGATTTTCAACCTGACCCAATTTTACAATTCTGAGACCCTGGAGTCAGGTCATGCTCCATGTGAAATTTGAGAACCATGGGACCAGTAGTTTTACAGAAGAAGATGTTTGAATATTTGTTTTTAGGTGTTGACGGACACATTGCGTGACGACGCACGACGCACGACGCACGCCGGACGCATTGGTATGACAATAGCTCACTATGGCCCTTCGGGCCAGGTGAGCTAAAAAAATCGAAAAAGCTTAATTAAAGGACCAATCTGACACAAAATTAATCCAAATCCATTGAGATTTACTAATTTTCACATTTTTCTATTTTTAGTAACAGAGGCCAATATGAATGGTCTACAGTTAGATATTTTTGAAACATCTCAATGCAAGAATCATTTTGACACAAATTTCGTCAAAATCCATTCAGCGGTTACTGAGATATTGTCATTTTCATGTTTTGTGCTATTTTTAGTAACGGCAGATGGCGGCCATCTTGGAATGCCAAATTGCAATTAATCAAAACGACGTCATGCAAGGAACATTCTGACACAAAATTGGTCCAATTCCATTAAAGGGTTCTTGAGTAATTGTCATTTTTATGTTTGTGCTATTTTTAGTAACACCAAATGGAGGCCATCTTGGAATGCCGAATTGCAATTAATCGAAACGGCTTCATGCAAGGAACATTCTGACATAAAATTGGTCCAATTCCATTCAAGGGTTCTTGAGTAATCGTCATTTTTATGTTTGTGCTATTTTTAGTAACAGCCCCCATGGTGGCCATCTTGGATAGTCAACTGGCACAAAATTGAAATAATTCCATTCAAGAACCATTTCTGACCAAATCTTGTCAGAATTGGTTGCATTTTCTTTAGATATTGACATTTGAGCAAAATCGGCCTTGTAAACGCTAAGTAGGTCACTGTGACCTAATTCCGCTATAGATTTTTTTTTATTTTTACAATTTTTAATATCAAGGTCCCACTTATGTTCCATGCAAACTTTCAACCAAATATACCAAATGGTTCTGGAGAAGAAGTTGATTTTGTTGTTTTTGCTATTTTTAGTAACGGCGGCCATCTTGGATTTTCAACCTGACCCAATTTTACAATTCTAAGACCCTGGAGTCAGGTCATGCTCCATGTGAAATTTGAGAACCATGGGACCAGTAGTTTTAGAGAAGAAGTTGTTTGAAGTTGTTTAAATAGGTCATTTTTTGACATTGGCATTTAAGCAAAATTACACACGTAAACAGAAAGTAGGTCACTGTGACAAAACTCCGCTACAGATTTTTTTCATTTTTACAATTTTGAATACCAAGGTTTCACTGATGTTCCATGCCAAAATTCAGACAAATATACCCAGTGGTTATGGAGAAGAAGTTTATTTTGTTGTTTTTGCTATTTTTAGTAACAACGGCCATCTTGGATTTTCAACCTGACCAAATTTAATAATTCTGAGACCCTGGAGTCAGGTCATGCTCCATGTGAAATTTGAGAACCATGGGACCAGTAGTTTTAGAGAAGAAGATGTTTGAATATTTGTTTTTAGGTGTTGACGCACAAATTCCGTGACGACGCACGACGCACGCATTGGTATGACAATAGCTCACTATGGCCCTTCGGGCCAGGTGAGCTAAAAACTCAAGACAATTCTAATGACATCCCGATTCCCGAATTTGTTTTACTAACAGTTAAATTTGATCCTTAAATCACTCTTTTGCCTGTATGTATTAGCAGTTCCAGTTTAAACGTATTTTACTTTGC
Organism: Ctena decussata; assembly: GCA_963989385.1. Classification (NCBI taxonomy): domain Eukaryota; kingdom Metazoa; phylum Mollusca; class Bivalvia; order Lucinida; family Lucinidae; genus Ctena; species Ctena decussata. Next base: position 36,147,582 of record OZ022504.1, on the reverse strand, counting down.
AATCATGACAAAGTACAACATGTCATCAATACACATTTAAGGATCTGAACGAAAGCAATAATACTTTTGTTCCTTTCCCTTTCAGAAGTTCTGCCAGTGCTCGCGATCAGAAGGGATAACAGGTATAATCTAGGGAAAAAACAAAAAGATTTCTCCATTATGACAGTTCTAATGAGAGATCACAACATAAATTTTCATGGAGAAATATTTACACTTGCCACTAACTTCCCATAGGTAAACCATTTAGAGCAACTGGCTTCATACACCGATGAACGACAATTGATCATGTGACCTTGTCGTCAAGCGGCATCAAAGGTAAACAAACATCTTGATTGGTCCACTTATTCGATTGACGCCATGTTATGGCGACGGCCATGTTACATAATGGCCGAATACGTCATTACTATCTTTTCTTTGTCTCATATTTTGCATTATCTACATTAAATTATCACGAAAATATCACAGGAAGGGCCTAAAGATAAAGTGTAAATATAACAATAAAAATTTGATTTTTCAGGGTTCATCATGTGAAGAAGCCGGTGGTCATCAATAAAATTCTACAAGAAGCGCTTTGCCCTTCATGGAATTTTAGCTCCGCCCACTGGCTTCATCACACGATGAACGCTGAAAAACTAGAGCATGTGAGCAGGGGCTCACGTATACCCCCGGCCAGTGCCATCGCCTAAAAAAACACATTTAATACAAGCAAATGTTATCTAGCAGACAGAAAATGGACAATCTATTACAAATCCAGTGAAAGGCCTAAAGACAAATACCAAAAGGTTTCATTAAAATAAATGCAAATTATGTAATCAAAAGAGTACACATATTTAACACAAAATTTCAACATAAGTACATAAGTTACATAAACTTCTTTGTCTGTGACCTTGGCCTAAAGTCAACAGCAGCATCCAAATGATGTTAACATAGACATAATTCTAATAACATAGTAATCTGATAAACCTTTGACATAAATTTCCCATTTATTACACTGGAGTGAGAGATGGGAAAAAGAAAAAAGAAAGAAAAAGAAGACCAAAAGAAACCTTAGCATCTTGATTTTCTTTCCCACAATATATTTGACCCTTCTCAAGATGTATACAAAATTTGAAGACAGTGGCTCTCATAGAAACTGAGAAATCTGTGACCAAAAAATAGTTTGAAAGAACAAATGGAAGAACAAAGGGACTGATAAGAGCAGAAGGCTGCTGCTCTCTTACATGATACAAATATTCATACCCAATGTTTGTACTAAATATCAAAATTCTAGCTGAAGCAGTTCCTGACAAATCTTTGACAGAAATTTAATTGGAGAGAAAGAAAAAATGGACAAACAAAGGGAATGATGAACAGCAGAAGGCTGATTTTCTCTTACACGGTACAACTAGTCATACCCAATGTTTGTACCAAATTTCAAAATCCTAGCTAATGTGGTTCCTGAGAAATCTGTGACAGAAATTTAATTGGAGAGAAAGAAAAATTGGACAAACAAAGGGAATGATAAGCAGGAGAAGCCTGATTGTCTCTTACACAGTACAAGTAGTCATACCCAACGTTTGTACCGAATTTCAAAATCCTAGCTTATGTGGTTCCTGACAAATCTGTGACAGAAATTTAATTGGAGAGAAAGAAAAAATGGACAAACAAAGGGAACGATAAGCGGCAGAAGGCTGATTGTCTCTTACACCGTACAACTAGTCATATCCAACATTTGTACCAAATTTCATAATCCTAGCTATTGTGGTTCGTGAGAAATCTGTGACAGAAATTTAATTGGAGAGAAAGAAAAAATGGACAAAGAAAGGGAATGATAAGCATGAGAAGGCTGATTGTCTCTTACACGGTACAACTAGTCATACTCAACGTTTGTATCAAATTTCAAAATCCTAGCTATTGTGGTTCCTGAGAAATCTGTGACAGAAACTAGAAGGTTGTCCAGGGACAACTGGTCGAGCCCCCTGTTTGCTTCAGTGACCTATAAGTATGTCAAGACTAAGTAACTGCTTCAATCTAGAAAGAAGCAAAAAAACATCATGCTTAGCCAGCATTTTCTTCTTTTTTTCCTCCAAATTTTCACAAAGGAAAATAAGTAGAAGTGATGACCCAGGCAAGCTCAATTTATGACAGTTACAATATCTGACCTTCAAGTGTGACCTTGACCTTGGACCTACCCAAACACATATGTCACTTGACACTTCCACTCATCAAGAAGAACTATTGTGCCAAATTATTTTGAAATCCATCAGTAAATGTAGAAGTAATGGCTCGGACAAGCTCAATTTATGACCATTTAATCATATGACCTTCAAGTGTGACCTTGACTTTGGACCTACTAGAACAAATGTTCCAAATTGCACTTCTTCTCATCAAGGAGAACAATTGTATTAAATTATTTTGAAATCCATTTGTAAATGTTGAAGTTATGGCTCAGACAAGCTCAAATTATGGCCATTTTATCATTTGACCTTCAAGTGTGACCTTGACCTTGGACCTACCTGAATAAATTTTCCAAATGGCACTTTTAAACATCAAGGTGAAACAATTGTGCCAAATTATTTTGAAATCCATCCATAAATGTAGAAGTAATGGCTCGGACAAGCTCAATTTATGGCCATTTTATAATTTGACCTTCAAGTGTGACCTTGACCTTGGACCTACCTGAACAAATGTTTCAGAAGGCACTTCTACTCATCAAGGAGAACAATTGTGCCAAATTATTTTGAAAAACATCCATTAATGTAGAAGTTATGGCTCGGACAAGCTCAATTTTTGGCCATTTTATCATTTGACCTTCAAGTGTGACCTTGACCTTGGACCTACCTGAACAAATGTTTCAAAAAGCACTTCTACTCTAATCAACGAGAACAATTGTGCCAAATTATTTTGAAATCCATCCATAAATGTAGAAGTTTTGGCCCGGACAAGCTCAATTTATGGCCATTTTATCATTTGACCTTCAAGTGTGACCTTGACCTTGGACCTACCTGAACAAATGTTTCAAAAGGCACTTCTACTCATCAAGGAGAACAATTGTGCCAAATTATTTTGAAATTCATCCATAAATGTAGAAGTTATGGCCCGGACACATCCGGACGGACGCACGCACTAACGCACGCACTCACGCACTGACGCACGCACGGACATACACCGAACTGACATTGTAACAACTATGTCTCGCTCTCCGCAAGCGGGCTCGACAAAAATGTTAACATACACACACACACACACACACACACACACACACAAACATATTAACGGAAAAACCAAAAACTATATACCCCCTATATACTTCGTATACCGGGGGTATAATAAAATTTCAATTCTTAGATAAGGATACCCAAACATATAGGTGTGTATTGAAATTTTGTCTAACTGACAAAATTGCAACACCCAACTGCGAATCTGATGCTGCTGAAATTTTGTAATTTGGACAAGATTTCAATAGGAACTGCAAACAAAGTAACAACATGAAATATCTTTGGGGCTAAACTTTTATTCTTGACCTCAAGGGGTATAAGACATAACTGTACATAATATGTAATTATCCGCCCCTGCTGAGGTGCATATTTATATGAAAATTTCTACCATAAAGTCTCTTCTTTCATGTGATTCTAATGATTATTTTGGGAAAATAGTTCTCCACTACATCAAGTTAGCAGGGGCTCACGTATATCCCCGACCAGTGCCACCTCCTAATGAAAGCATACTTTACCACAAAGCTACAATGCAAATACATGTACAAAATTCAAAGTCTGTGACCTTGACCGTATGTCAGCAGCAGCATCCACATGTGTAAGCTAGTATGAAATAAACCTAGTCATGTATCATTAGGCTCCATTCATGTACATTAGAAATATAACCAAAACTATTAAACAAATGGCAAAGTCCTAGTTATTGACCCCTGGCCCCACCCATGAGCCTGACCCTGCAATGTAGGTAGTCCAGATCAAAAGTAATGCTATAGAGATATCATGCACCAAATATGGAAGAAACCTTCAATGCAGTTACAGAGATATGAGCAATCAAAAAGGTTTAATGCAAAACTTTGACATAATGAAAATGCCTAAGTCCTAATTACTGACCCTTGGCCCCACCCTGGGGCCTGACCCAGGGGCTAAAATAGTTTACACCAAAAGCAATGCTATAGAGATATCATAAACCAAATATGAAAAGAATCTGATGTGTACAAAAAGGTTTAACGCAAAACTTTGGCATAATGAAAATGCCTAAGTCCTAATTACTGACCCTTGGCCCCAACCTGCGGCCTGACTCAGGGGCTAAAATAGTTAACACCAAAGGCAATGGTATAGAGATATCATAAACCAAATATGAAAAGAATCTGATGAGTAGTTACAGAGATATGAGCAATCAAACAAGAGCTGTCGCCTGACAGCATAGCTCATCTGAATTGGTGCTTGCCCATCACACAGTCGCTATGGTGGTGTGGACTGCTATGCATAAAACTTCAGGCAAGCATGTCCATAATGTCAACACATTTATAAACAAAAGCTATATCAGAAATAAGTCTTAAATTAAAACAAACCAGAGGGCCAATGGCCCTATATCGCTCACCTGAGCACTGAGGTTACAGCAACAAAACACCATGCACAACAGCAATAAAAAACACCATTTATGTAGAGGATAATATCACAAACATTTATGAAAAAAAAAAATATCCCCCCTTAATGGCTTCTCAGAAGAAGCTCTTTGGCAAAATAAAAAAAAAATAAAAAGTGAAAATTTGGCCTTTCAGCTGCAATGGCAACCAATCAAAATCAGGTATTTGGGAAAAATTCATATGGTTGGTAGAGGACTACTCCAGGAACATTTCGGTAAAGCTTTTGTCAAAATATCTGCAGTAACACAGAAATAAATAGCAAATGTCCACTTTCCCCATTATAAGTCTATGGAAACTTTATGTTGCCATAGCAACGAATTCACATGGGCAATGATAATATAAAACATACTTTAGGTAAAGGCTAATGTTATTAATATGTATGCGAAGTATCAGCTTCATCCCCCTCATGGCTTCATTTTCCCCATAATAAGTCAATTGAAACTATAAGTTGCCATAGCAACCAAAGTTCTTATGGGATTGGAAGAAAAAGAATAAAATTTATGTAGAGGCTACTGTCATCAACATGTTTGCACAATATCAGCTTCATCCCCCATATGGCTTCTGAGCAGAAGATTTTTTTTTTTTTCGAAAATTTACCCTATATTTTGCCATGGCAACCAATCAAATTCAGCGATTTGGAGAAAATTCATATGAATCGTAGAGGACTACTCAAAAAACATTTCTGTAAAAAAAAATCTAAATATCTGCAGTTAGACGGCAAAAATTGCCAATTTCCATTTTCCCCATTATAAGTCAATGGGAACTCTTAGTTGCCATAGCAACCAAACTGCTGGAGCAATTGCCACGAAAAACAGTACTTTTATAGAAGCCAGAACTAAGATCCTTTCTGTGAAATTTGGGCTTTATTGGTTGCATAGTTTCTAAGGAATGATTTTTGAATATTTTTTCTATTTTTAATCATTCGGTTGCAATGGCAACCAGCCGAATTTTGCAATTGACATAAATTTCATGCGGTTGATGGAGGACTACTCTAGGAACATTTCTGTAAAAATTTTGTCAAAATATCTGCACAGACATAGCAATAAATGCAAATTTTCAATTTTGCCATTATAAGTCAATGGCAACTTTAAGTTCCCATAGCAACCAAACTGCTAAAGCAATTGCCAAGAAAAACAGTATTTTTATAGAAGCCAGTACTAAGATCCTTTCTGTGAAGTTTGGGCTTTATTGGTTGCATAGTTTCTGAGAAGATGATTTTTGAATATTTTTTATATTTTTAATCATTCGGTTGCCATGGCAACCAGCCAAATTGTGCAATTGACATAAATTTCATGTGGTTGATAGAGGACTACTAAAGGAACATTTCTGCTAAAGTTTTGTCAAAATATCTGCAGTGACATAGCAATAAATGCAAATTTTCAATTTTTCCCATACAAGTCAATGGAAACTTTAAGTTGCCATAGCAACCAAAGTTCCGAAGCGATTTGGATAAAAAACAGTATTATTGGTTCCCCCTGCCTATAGATGCTATATATGAAATTTGGTTACAATGGGCCTTGTAGTTTCAGAGGAGATGTCGTTTGAAAATGTTGACGGACGGACGGACGACGGACGACGTACGACGGACGACGGACGACGGACGACGGATGCCTGCCTATACTATAAGCTCACCTGTGAGCCTTCGGCTCAGGTGAGCTAAAAATCCATATGAAATTTCAAAGTCCATGAGCTTGAGGTCAAAGAACTGAGGGGTGGGGTGGGAGTGGGTGGGTGCGTGGGGGGGGGGGGAGCTTGGATGTATCAACACTCTGAACCATTATCTAACATCAGTTCAAGTATATAGTATCAACTGAGTCCATCGTGGCACTGTGAAATTATGTCTTCATAAATATATAACTTTTACCAAAATCTTTAAGACAAAATTCTAAGTTGATGACCTTGACTTCAAGGTCATTAAGTGGGGTAAGTATATAGTGTTTTGTAAAAAGTCAAAAAGTGTCTAACAACAGTTCAAGTGTAAAATAAATCTCTGCCAAGCATTATGAATCAATATGCAATTAGAAAACTTTAATAAAGACCAAAATTTCCTAAGTCCTTGACCTTGACATTAAAGTCATTGAGCGGGGTTGGGGTAGTACTCTGTAAAACTTTGGACTAATATCTAACTACAGTGCAAATATAAAAAGAATCCATACATGGGTTCAGGAGATATGTGTCTTTAAAAAAACTTTAACCAAAACATCCAATCAATAAAAAGACAATTTTCTAGGTCCATGACCGTGACATCAAGGTCATTCAGGGGGATGGGGGTAATACCTTGGAAACCTTTGGACCAATATCTAACTACAGTGCAAGTATCAAAGGAATCCATCCATGGGTTAAGGAGATATTGGGCTTTATAAAACTTTAACCAAAACATCCAGTCCAAAAAAATCCCAATTTTCTAAGTCCATGACCTTGACATCATGGTCACTAAGTGGGGTGGGGGTGGTACCCTGTTAAACTTTGGACCAATATCTAACTATAATGCATGTATCAAAAGAATACGTCCATGGGTTAAGGAGATATAGGTCTTTAAAAAACTTTTAACCAAAACATCCAATCCGGACGCCGACACAGACACCAACGCTGACGCCGACGCCAGGGTGACAACAATAGCTCTTCCTGAACTTTTGTTCAGGGAGTTAAAAAGGTTTTAAGCAAAACTTTGACGTAAAGTTGATGAACAGACGGACGAACAAACAAACGAACAAATGGATGAACGGACGGAATAACAAAAACTATATACCCCCTGACATACTTCCTATGTCGGGGGTATAATACAAACAATGTTGAGGCCTCTATCAGCCCCTGAATTATTGCAGAGATAGAGAGAGGCAATTCTACTGGAGCAACAATGTAAGTTATTATGGAGAATGTGAAGAGAAGTTATCTCATAAACATCATCACACAATGAGATGTGTATATACTGCACTCTAATCGACCTGGAGAGAAAACTCTTCAGGTATTCTGACATCTTCAACTGCAAAGTGATCAAGTTATATCTAATTGTTGGACAGTTAAAATCTGGTCATGCCAACTGAAAGTTTAACACTCTGGACTCATTAAGCCTGAAGTCAGATCATAGGTCTACAGCTCCAAATAAGGTGTAACAGGGATAATTTTCTGTATTTCTCAACAAAAACTTATGTTGTGACCCCTCATTAAAACCACCTTGCCACTTCTAATGATGCGTCGCAGCAAATGCTTTTGTTCAGAATTCTAAAAAATATCTGAGACCCAGAACCCCAATTCAATGAAAAGATTTGAGCCACTACACAAGAAAACCAACAAAGTGGTTGTGCACCCAGTGCAGACTCAGATCAGCCTGGGCATCTGCCCATTCTGATCAGACTCTTCGTTTAGCACTTAAAGGGTAGCCCTGGGCATCTGCCCATTCTGATCAGACTCTTCGTTTAGCACTTAAAGGGTAGCTAAGGGTCTAAGCTACCTCCATGCAGCCAGCGAAGACTCTGATCAGACTGGGCGGATGCCCAGGCTGATCTGAGTCTGCACAGGGCGCACAACCACTTTGTTGGTTTTGTTGTGTCGCACCTCATATGTTGTGACTAATGATGGGTCACAGCATACATTGTCACAGTGTAAAATAGAAAATATTATCCTTGTTAGTCTGTTACCCCTTCTTATATGAAGCACTTCTCTCCTACCTACCTTGTAACTGTGCCTGAAACTGGGGGGCAGCCAGCCTATTCTGAACTATATGGCCAGCAGTAGACATCTGAGCTGGCCCAGCTTGTGAGAAAACATTCCCAGGATTGGTCACAACAGGAACAATTTGTCCATTTGGCAACAACAGAGCAGATGGCAGCTGATTCTGTTGATTAGGATTCACGGTGAGAAGATTGTTGCCTTGGTTACCAGGCAAAACTCCAGGAGGTCCTCCAAGAACCATTCCTCCTTGACCTTGTAAATTCACAACTTGATTCTGACCTTGAACTTGTGTCAGCTGACCCTGTCCCCCTAGCTGTTGAAGAAATTGTCCGTTTTGAAGAATACCCCCAGGTAAGATGTTCTGCTGCTGAATAGCCATGTTCTGTAGGTTTTGTCCACCTTGTCCAATAATCTGGCTCTGAACAGCTGCTAGATTGGACTGTTGCTGTGCTAATGCCATTGCATTCTGTTCTAACCCTACACTCTGCAAAAGGTAATGAAACATTAACCAAACACAAATTCTGTGGAAATATGCAGCTGTTTGGGCACTGTCGCAATTTTTCAATGTTGTTGTAGTGGTAAGTTCTTCTATAGTATTGCTGTATAACACTGTGATCATCCAGAGTATTGGAGGGATTGAAAGACAGACATGTTGAAGACAGTTTCCCACACCACCTACCCCCATCCCCACCCTCAGCTAAATACCTACGCTGAGGGTCATAACTGATGATGCCAATGACAATGATAACAAGGGCTTCGCAAGCGGCGCATAATACGCCCGTTTAATTGTCATAAAGGAGTTACAGGATGAACAAGACTGTTTACGAAAAGATATACAGGCAGACAAAAAGAGGTAACCGCTCTATAATAAATGAATGCAACATTATTTAAATATTGTATATCAAATTCTATTAGTATATCAACTTATCAAGTCAAGGGAGATAAACTCTATATACTAGATATACCATTTTTGGTTCTACTACTTTCCCCTGACATCACAAAAATATTTTAAAGGGTTGAAATGTTACAGAGTAAACAGGATATTTATGCAAGGGCAGGTAATTCAGTAAGTAAGCCAGGGTTGTGGTTCTTGCTCAGGATACATTGCCTCATTATTATACACATTCCTACAAAGTTTCATTCTAATATTTCAAAAGGTTAAGGAGATATGGAGTGAATGAGAAACGCCTAAAACACTAATCAAAGGGAGGTTACTCCAAAATTAAGAAAGGGGGAGCAACCATTCTTATATGTGACAACAATGACTTGTGATCATGCACATTGTTATATAGTTTCATCATGATATTCCAAACGGTTACCAAGTTAAGGTATGCACAAGGTAAGTATACACAAAAATAGCCTACAAGAACTAATGAAAGGGATGTAACTATAAATCGAAGAAAGGGAGAGCAGCCATTGTTGTACGCAACACATAGTTGGGACTTCATATACATTGCTATGAAGTTTCATGAAGATATCCCAAACATTTATCTAGTTATGGGGTGTACAAGATGACAGGGAAAAAATTAATCAAAGGGGCATAACTTGGAAACTAAGGAAGGGGGAGCAACCATTTTTGTCCGCGACATGTCCCCCCAACATAATACAATGTTCATATTCCTACCAAATATCATGAATATATCCCAAACGGTTACTGAGTTATGGCACGTACAAGAATGTTTACGGACGGACGGACGGACATAGCCATGACATAATATGTCCATTTTTTCAAAACAGGCATATAACAACTCCGAAAAGAGACCTCTATGTCACATCTGTTTCCTAAAGCAGCAGGGACAATAATACTTTATTTTTTACTCACTTGTTTCACACTACTATTTCATTAAAGTTTCATTCGCTGTATGCTGACAATTTAAGTAAATTCTGAATGACCAAGACTGTGACATTTTAAAGAAGTTCAACACCTGGGCCCAGTTGTTCAAAACTAACGTCATCGTTAGTTAACGTTTCGTTAAAATTTCAAACGTTCATATCTTAAATATGCCAACATTTTTTGTTGAAAATATGTAAGAAGCTTTTGCAGTGCATAAGCTTCTCACATTTTTTTCAACAAAAATATCAGGGTATTTGGTTATAAAGCAGGGTTAGCGCTTGGATATTTTTTTCTTTCGCCACCACTTTCGCCAAATTGATATTGTTTGTGCCAGATTCTTTAAACTTAAGCCAAATTTTCGCAATATTAAGAATTCTTTGAAAATATCTCCCCCACTCCCACCACACTCATATTTCTTAACTTGCTGTTTACTGTGGTTGCTTAGACTGGTTTCAGTCTATTACATTACATAATCATTTTACTCTGACAACTGAAAGAGATAAACACTGCTAAAAAAGCTTTAAATCTTGTAATTAAATCTTTTAACTGCCCTCTGTTTTTCATGAGTTGTAGTCTCTTTTCCCTATTCTATTTTTGTTTGTAGGAACTTATCTCATTATAAATACCCTAAGACATTTTAAATATCCTTATGATTATTTATTTCTAATTGTTTATTATTACTGTTCCTTTTTCAGTATTGTAAATAAGTAGTAAGTAAGTAATTATTTATTTAACTAGTTATTATTATTGTAAGATAATCTGGCCAAGAAACTAGCTTTGCAAAAGCTAGTACTTGAGAAGCTTTGCAAAAGTTAGTACTTGAGAGTTATGCTTTGTTGCCTCCCCTTACAACCCCCTTACTATCGGTATCAGTTTTTGCTATGTCCTCTTCATGCAAACGAGTTTAGTTTCAATGAACTGAGAGTTGTTGTAGACTTAGGCCCATATTCACAAACTAAACTCAAACTCCATCTCGACTCAAACTCCAATGAGGTCGGTTGAAGTGACGCTCGAGGGCACCTCGAGTGAGTGAAGTTCAAGTATAGATTTGGTATTCATGTTCTCCACTCCACCTCGACTTCGTGGAGGAGACTCCAGCTACACTCCAGTTAGACTCACACCATGTAAAATACATCGTAGACCCAGATCAGACCTTCTAAAACGTATAAACTGTAATGATGTCAAAATTTAGACATGGTTGACCTAATAGTGTAGAACTAGATTGTACTAACTATATAATTTGTAAAATTATAATTAAATATACCGCAGGAACAATGATTTTCCGCTTGACATCTGAGCGTCCGTCCGGTTTACGTTCCAGTGTTTGCGGAAGCGTCTGTGTTGTAGCGATTAAGCTGCCTGCATGTTAAACATCAGCCATGGGTTCGATCTCGTCCTTCTCCAGTATTTTGCTGAAACTTTAATCGAATTCCTATTCTCGTATCACGTATTTATTCTTTTGACTCTACCTCCTGGCAGTACTACGTAGTTTATTATTTGGGTATTCTGCGCAGACTCGGCTGCCCCCTCTCCCACCCCCATTCCCACGCCCCCACCACCCCTCGCTTTCACACGTTGTGTACGCTTCCTAAAGCTTTTTTTTCTATTACGGATTTTATCCAAACTTGGCATATATATTGACAAGGGGACGATGTTGTTGCTTGTAATAGACAGACTTCGATAATAAATTAATTTGTTGTAGTGATTAAGCTGCCTGCATGTTAAACATCGGCCATGGGTTCGATCTTGTCCTTCTCCAGTATTTTGCTGAAACTTTAATTGAATTCCTATTCTCGTATCACGTATTTATTCTTTTGACTCTACCTCCTGGCAGTACTACGTAGTTTATTATTTGGGTATTCTGCGCAGACTCGGCTGCCCCCTCTCCCACCCCCATTCCCACGCCCCCACCACCCCTCGCTTTCACACGTTGTGTACGCTTCCTAAAGCTTTTTTTTCTATTACGGATTTTATCCAAACTTGGCATATATATTGACAAGGGGACGATGTTGTTGCTTGTAATAGACAGACTTCGATAATAAATTAAATACTTGTAATGGGCGTTTTCTTTATTCGTAGTTTCTATATTATTTTACTCCCAATATATGATGTATGCTATGGGGGTATATAGCTTTCGGTTGGTCTGTCCGTCCGTCCGTTAGTTTGTCCGTCTGTCAGTCCGTCTTTACACCACAAGTCTTTCGTTCCGTCCATGGAACTTTCGGACAAACTATTTTCATCGAAGGCTTTTAATTGCTCGAATTTCGGTATCCATAAGTGAAATTCTTTTAGTATTAGGTGTACGACGGATGGATGGATGACTTGCCATTTTACGTCCTATTTAACAGTATTGCAGTTACATCAGGACGATGGGACGGTGATAAAGACTGTGTGCAAGTGAACCCCGTTTACGGTAGGAAAGATTCTCGCCTCAAGCGGGGCTCGAATCTGGTCCGCTAGATAAGTAGACCAGCGCTTAACCCACTGAGCGACAGGGATATGATACTTGCATACAATTACCTTTGATCCTGACAGGACTAGAGATGGAATAAGAATAAAACAAAAAAGAACGTAGCCATTTTAAGAAAGTTATTGTTTGTATTAAAATATCTTCTTCTTCTTCTTCTTCTAGAATCATCAAACCTGACATTAAGTTGCTTCTTAGAATGTACTTGAGGGCTGTTGCAATTAATTTTACCCTTCACATATATTTCATGGTAAGCTGACTTTGTAAAATTTTACATCCAAAATTATGTCGACCCTAGCGTTTTTGTCCTTTTGTCTCAAAGTATCACACCTGGCATAAAGTTTCTTCTCAGAATGTTAATGAGGAAATTGTTGCAGTTGTTCCTACCATTGACCTATATTTCACGCTCTGCTGATGTAGTAAAATTTTACATTCAAAATTGGGTTGACCCTAGCTTTTAAGTCTATTTCTCATATACTTTCTTTTAACTGTAGTCTTAACTACTGTGGAAGCGCAAGGCAGGTGCGACATAGCATTCCGCGGAATTCTTGTTATACATACTGTAGCTTTCTCCTAAAATGTGTAAATAATGTCAGAGTTTCCTTAATAAAAATTATATTGAAGGATATCAATTATTTTTGACAGGTTTGGGGGAAGTTGTTTCAGTTCTTTTTTTTTTTGAGGGGTGAGAGGGAGAAGGAAAGGAAGATAGGACAGACACGTCACAAGTAAAACACTCATCCCACACCTGCTGCAAGCACAGCCGGCCCATGTCCTATTGTTCAAATTTATAGTATGATCCTCAGACATGAGATACCCCGCAACGTGCAATGTCTACATTGGGTGTCGTTCGAACGCGGTTTGTCCGACTGTACATGGATAATATGACACTCGCTAAAGTTCATGAATTATCTCTCAGTACAGGCGGACGAATGATGCTCTTGCTAACACTTATAGGACGCGCTGACATTGAAAGGTACCAAGCACCGTCACCCGACACCTCATGTGTGTTGGAGGGGGGAGGGTTCTCTCTCTCTCTCTCTCTCTCGCGCACGCGCTCTCTCTCTCTCTCTCTCTCATGGAGAAGTCTCAATATAGACTTAATATTTTCTTAACATTATGGCTGTCAGGAGATTCAAATTACAAATGACATAAGCCAAAACCCTGTCTGTCTGTGAAAGGCAGCACCCTTACTGATAGGTATGAATTTGTCACAAACAAACAAACAAACAAAAAAATAAAAAAGAGAAAAAAAAATCTTGATAGTGTATTACACTGGCCATCTGGCCTATAACAACATTTTAGGTACTCGTGCTGCTTCGAATTGTCAGAACGTAGCCATGAAAACGCTGAAATATTAACAAACCTTAACTCGAGTCGCCGTCGAGGGAGCTTCACCGTTCCTCGTTCAAGCCTTACTTATTGGAGGTGACTCCAGCTACACTCATGTCTGTGAATACGACTCGACCTCACCTCGAGATAATCTTGGCCCGTTAGGCAATTATGGCTACTTATCCGGTAAGTTCGAGTCGAGGTGGAGTTTGAGTTTAGTTTGTGAATATGGGCCTTAGTATATATAACAATGTCTAAATTCTGTTTTGACATAAAAAGATAGGCATGTGTAAGACGGCAGAATCAAAACTTACATCTTCAATATGAGTATGTTTTACACCATAAGCTATTAAAGTTCGGATAAATGGCCCCAAAAAACTACTTCACGGAGTTTGCGTCAAGTGAAGACATTGATCAGCCTGCGCATTCATCCAGTCTAATAGGACTTTCGCATAATACAGAGTTTGCGTCAAGTGAAGACATTGATCAGCCTGCGCATTCACGCAGTCTACGTTAATAAGACTTTCGCATACAGTCTATGAACTCTATGATCTGAAAAGTGAAAACGAAAATCTCTTAAACGTATTGCACATGTTGATTTGTATAATTGTGAAAAGGGGCTTAACACATGGTCAACCTTCCGCCGGTATCACCTTTGATCTTTTACACAAGTACCGTTATCTAATCAACAATCGGCAGGAATACAAACCCTGTATTTTCACAGATCAGTGAGTTTATTAGCTCGGAAGGTGTCAATGTTGTGTTTACCTGAGCAATCAAAAATAATGAGATGCATAGACATGGGGTGTGTTCAAGTTTACATAACATGATTACCCATTGACCCTTGAGGCATGACACGTCTGCTTGGTGTCCTGTCACTGTGGACTACTTGAGGAGCAGATTAACGGTAATGGAAGGTGTTGATTAATGATTGTGGAGATCGTCTCTGATACCGAAAAACTTTGCCATACGTTCTTTTTTTTTTAGATGTTTTTTTTTCGCCACTTGTTTTCGCCAAATCAATATTTTTGGAGCCAAAAATATTATTTTATCGCATTTGGCGACTTTGGCGAGCGGTAGCGCGAACCCTGTTATAAAGTCATATAACACTTAATGAGTTGACCTCTTAACCAGCTCATTAGGCTAACTATGCTTTGAACAACTGGGCCAAGAACTGCCTCTCAGAAGCAGCTCAACATGTTTTTCTGGAAATATTAATCATGAAATACTATATTTGAGCTGTCATAAAAAAAACTTCCATATCTGAAGTTCCATCTTTTCAAACTGTGTCTGAGTAGTTGCTGCCTTGTTTTGTGTGATTCCCAGATGTGTAAACCAGAGGGCCAATGGCCCTATATCGCTCACCTGAGCACTGAGGTTACAGCAACAAAACACCATGTACAACAGCAATAAAAAAAAACATTTATGTGGAGGATAATATCACAAATATTTATGAAAAAAAGCTTTATCCCCCTGTAATGGCTTCTCAGAAGAAGATCTTTGGCTGCAATGGCAACCAATCAAAATCAGGTATTTGGGAAATATTCATATGGCTGGTAGAGGACTACTCCAGGAACATTTCTGTAAAGCTTTTGTCAAAATATCTGCAGTAACACAGAAATAAATAGCAAATGTCCACTTTCCCCATTATAAGTCTATGGAAACTTTAAGTTGCCATAGCAACGAATTCACATGGGCAATGATAATATAAAACATACTTTAGGTAGAGGCTAATGTTATCAATATGTATGCTAAGTATCAGCTTCATCCCCCTCATGGCTTCATTTTTCCCATAATAAGTCAATGGAAACTATAAGATGCCATAGCAACCAAAGTTCTTATGGGATTGGAAGAAAAAGAATAAAATTTATGTAGAGGCTACTGTCATCAACACATCTGCACAATATCAGCTTCATCCCCCATATGGCTTCTGAGCAGAAGATATTTTTTTTTTTTCGAAAATTTACCCTATATTTTACCATGGCAACCAATCAAATTCAGCGATTTGGAGAAAATTCATATAAATCGTAGAGGACTACTCAAGAAACATTTCTGTAGAAAAAAAATCTAAATAACTGCAGTTAGACAGCAAAAATTGCCATTTTCCATTTTCCCCATTATAAGTTAATGGAAACTCTTAGTTGCCATAGCAACCAAACTGCTGGAGCAGTTGCCATGAAAAACAGTAATTCTATAGAGGCTAGTACTGAGATTCTTTCTGTAAAGTTTGAGCTATATTGGCCACACAGTTTCTGCGGAGATGATTTTTTAATATTTTTCTATTTTTAACCATTCGGTTGCAATGGCAACCAGCCAAATTGTGCAATTTGCATAAATCTAATAAGACTGGTTGAGGACTACTGAAGGAACATTTCTATAAAAGTTTTGTCAAAATATCTTCAATGACATAGTAATAAATGCAAATATTCTATTTTGCCATTATAAGTCAATGGCAACTGTAAGTTGCCATAGCAACCAAACTGCTAGAGCAACTGCCAAGAAAAACAGTATTTTTATAGAGGCTAGTACTAAGATTCTTTCTGTGAAGCCTAAGCTTTATTGGATGCACAGTTTCTGAGGAGAAGATTTTTTAATTTTTTAACCATTTGGTTGCCATGGCAACCAGCCAAATTGTGTAATTTATAGAAATTTCATGTGGTTGATAGAGGACTACTCAAGGAACATTTCTGTAAAAGATTTGTCAAAATATCTACAGTGACATAGCAATAAATGCAAATTTTCAATTTTTCCCATACAAGTCAATGGAAATTTTACGTTGCCATAGCAACCAAAGTTCCAAAGGGATTTGGATAAAAAACAGTATTATTGGTTCCCCCTGCCTATAGATGCAGTATATGAAATTTGGTAAGAATGGGCCTTGTAGTTTCAGAGGAGATGTCGTTTGAAAACATTGACAGACGGACGACGGACGGCGGATGCCTGCCTATACTATAAGCTCACCTGTGAGCCTTCGGCTCAGGTGAGCTAATAAAGAGGATTGACATTATTACATATATAAATGTACCTGTGCCACAAACTATAAACAGCCATGTTTCAACAGGCACAAATCCATAGATGAACAAGGCAATTCACATGCTGATAATGACCAGCTCTGCAGCTTTTCCTATGCTAGTTTCTGGGCAATCCTCAGTTAAGAAATAAATTCCATTTTTTCGATGTTCATGGAAGTATGAACACAATGGGTCACAGGCAAAGTAAGTGACGCCCTTCAGGCATTCACGTTAACTTTGCGCGGGACCCTTTGTCTTCATGCTTCCATGAACTTTGGAAAAATGAAATTTATCTCTAATAATTACATAAATTTTAAAATTATTTTGAGCATCATTTTTTACTTTTAAGAGCAACATTTGAAAAACATACAACTAAAGCTGCCACTAACCAACAGGTAAGCCGCTTACGTTAAATTGCAGTAGCCATGATGTGATGGCCAGTAGAATATTACAACGGCCAAAGGCGTCTTTTGTTTACATGTGACGTTGCGTACCAACGATGTTGCGTGAACGACTGTTATTCATGGAGTATGAAAACTGCTTCTCTAAAATAGGTTCTTCTAAGGAAAACCCGAGGGAATGTTATTATTCAATAATGAGTACAGAAATAGGTAGCTTGCAGAAGCAGGAAGTTTGCAGTTGCAGTTATCTATAAAAGGCTTGAATGCTAAAGTTATACAGATTCGAATATTGTACTAAAAATTGAAGAGCTTGGGACATCAAAGTGAAAATTCAGTGAACATGACTTTGACTTGTGAAATGCTGTAAAGGACTGACAAAAATTTACAATAGGTGACCATGGCCTGAAACAAGGCTTTTTCATGGAAGTGCGTGTGTAGGTAATGGCCATGAGGCCGAAAAATAGTGCCCAAATATTTTCCTTATTTTTGATTTTGATTTTTGATTTGATTTGTTGCTTAACGTTAAGCCCACGGTAAACAGCTAAGTTCATGTTGGGACGGTCAGTTAACCTAACCACACTATTCCTGGGTAGGCTTAGACCTCCTAGGAGGTTAACCAGTACTAAGTGCACATACTTTCGCCAGTAACTGACAACTGCCCTTCATGAATCAGCGGAAGGAGAAACGAAAGTATGAGGCCAGACCAGGTATCGACCCCAGGACCTCTGACTTATGAGTCAGGTGCCCAACCGATTGCGCTACGTGGCCAGGCTCCTTATTTTTGAACCCTTGTGGTTGAATTTATGCAATAATAGCCATCAAACATGGTTTTTCATTGCATGAACATTTGCCAGGTCCCTAGGGAGGTGATGAAAACCTCAGCCTTTGGCCTCTTGTTTTCAATAGCTCACTCTGGGCCAGGCAAATGTTAATGCATAACAAGCAAATTCGGTGAATTTATATCCCCCGCCGAAGTGGCCCTGATTTGTTTATGGTTTATTTTAAGTTACATAAAATTTCATTCACTGATTACTTAGTTACGGCTGAACTTGTGGATTGTAAATAAAATCAAGGGCAATAACCCTGGGATAAGTGAGATATAAGCTGTGTTACACTTGTCTCAGCATCATTGCACAATGATGATACATTTTTTATTCAGTTTCAAGAAATTTTGTTCACCGATACCTAAGTTATGGCTAATTTGTGGATTTTAAATCCATTCAGGGGCATTAAATCATGCATTAATGCAGCAATGACGACAAAACTTAATGTGCACTGCTGTGTCATGACAGTACCTAATTATTTTAAGTTTCATGAAATTCCATTTATTGGTTACTTAGTTATGACTCAATTTGTTTATTTTAAACCAATTCAAGGGCAATAACTCATTGCTTACTAAAGCAATTCCGACAAAACATAAGATGCACCAATGTGATATGGTGATACATATTTAATATAAGTTTCACAGAATTCTATTCATTGATTACTTAGTTACGGCTAAATTTGTCAACCATAAATTGATTCAAGGGCAATAACTCATGCACTACTGATGCCCTTCTGAGGAAATTTTATGTGCATAACCCAATTATGGTGATACATATTCAGTTCAAGTTTCATGAAGTTTTGATAATTGGTTACTTAGTTATGACTCATTTTATTAATTGTAAATCCATTAAAGGGCAATAACTCATGCACTACTGATGCCCTTCTGAGGAAATTTTATGTACATAACCCCATTATGGTGATACATATTCAGTTTAAGTTTCATGAAGTTTTGATAATTGGTTACTTAGTTATGACTCATTTTATTAATTTTAAATCCATTAAAGGGCAATAACTCATGCATTACTGATGCCCTTCTGATGAAACTTTATGTGCATAACCATGTTATGGTGATACATATTCAGTTTAAGTTTCATGAAGTTTTGATAATTGGTTACTTAGTTATGACTCATTTTATTAATTTTAAATCCATTAAAGGGCAATATCGTTACGTAGTTATGGCTCCGGACGGACGGAAGGACGGACGGACGGACGGACAGAAGGACGGACGGACAGACGGACGGACGGACATGGAGAAAACTATATCCCTCCGCCTTCGGCGGGGGATAAAAAACCTAGTTTGATCCCTGTAATACATCTGGGATTATTTATTTGGATTATTCTTGATTCTCAGTAAACATAGGGTGTAGCCCTTCATTAGAGCCACCACAGTGAGATGAATCTAACACTGGGTCAAACTCTATGTCACTGATTTATCTTCAATTGATACATGTATTATTCCTACCTGTTTCTGTAAGTTACTCAACAGCTGATTCCCCTGACTGTTGGAATCAATCCCAACAGGCATATTGGCTATAACAGGGATTCCTTGCTCATTGATGAACATCACCTGCTGCTGCCCTTGAACCAAGGACTGGTTCCCCATTAAAGGCATATTAACCACCTGCCCATTATGTACAACAGGCTGGTAGCCAGCCGCAGCACTTGTCCTGATGGGAAGACTTGTACTAACAGATGGTGCAGCTGAAGGGTTAGTGATGGCTGATGATGGCTGTGTGTCTGTGGATGCTGTGCCCTGATTACCAACACTTTCACTGCTCATAGATAAGCCCGGAGTATTTGTTGCGACGGAGGCTAGGGTCTGTAAAGCTGATGCCTGTGAGCTGTTGGACATCTGTTCTCCTGCAGCCTCAGTACCTGCTGTAGCAGAAGTAGACACTGACCCACCCTCTTCATTCTGAGCCGCCTGACTGCTTGACTGGGGAGTAATTCCAGCATCCTGCATGGCCAACTGCAGAAGACCAGCTTCTGAATCATCTGAACTACTTTTATTAGCCCCTGCTCCAGTAAAATTTCCTTCATTTTGAGAGTTTGTGAGCAGAGCCTGCTGATTGGCTAAAAGTGCTTGATTATTACCCACAAGTCCTTGATTACCCAGAATGCCCTGATTATTAGCCATCATTCCATTAATCATCCCAGGCATTAACAACTGACCATTAGGCATCATCATCGGATTTAACATCATGTTCTGTCCTGGTATAAACTGCCCGCCAGGCAGATTCATCATTTCACTGGGTGTCACATTAATCTGTTGATCATCCGACATGGACACAGAAGATGTTATCATTTCCTGCTGCTGTTGGTTTTCTAAATCGCGTCTTGCCTGCAACTGAGCACTCAGTGTGTTGTTACGTCGCTTTGACTTTTTGTTTTTAATTTTTGGACTGTCTAGTTTGGCATCAGTTGTAGAGCTCACTCCATTGGTTGAGCGGGCCTCACTGAGGGGATCCAGTTTGGCATGTTCTGTTGCAGCTTGAGACACAGCAGACTGCACTGTTCCATTGGGAGATACCAGACCTAGAAAGATCAGAACCTAGTCAAACAAATAATTTTCTGCATGACATTTCAAAATCTCTTAAACCAGTAAACAGCACTTGAAACTCTAGATCATCTAACTTATGCAGCTGCTTTTTTCCTCCAGTCCCCTTAAAAGGGGTCCGACAATGTAAATAAGTAATCATATACATGTTTTTAAGCCAAACACTATGCATATATACCTTTTTTTTTTCTTTTTTCTTTTTCAAATTCCAACAGCCAAAATGATTTTTCAAAAAGAGTCACATTTTAACCTTTCAAACCCTAATAACTTTGTTATGTATGCTCCATATTCTATAAAATAAAATATTAACCATTCTTGGGCAAAACTGCCTAACTCTTTAACTCATTCACACCAAAGCCTTCCATGAAAGGAACCTTTACAAAAAGTATGGACCCAGATCAGAAGCCACAGAATGTGAAATCTTTTTAGTGCCAACAAAGTTTGCATTAGATTTCAAAATTCCTGATTTTAAAATTTCTACTCCAAATAACTTTACATTGCATTTCTAAAATTGTACATACATGTACATTTCACCGTCCTAAAATTTTCATACAAACATTTTATCACCTTCAGAGCAGCTATCCTCTTTGACCAAAAAATAGCCATCAGAGGAGATGACAAATCCCCCGACCGAAGGCCCCTTGCACTTTGGTAAACAGGATGCACTTCAAAACAAAAATAAGTAATATATTGTCATTCTTTTAAGCTTCTGATTGACATTATCTTTTAAACAGATGCAGGATTATCTAACACTCAGACCAAAACAGTATGCCAGACCGCTAAAAAGAGGTAAAATATCAAACAGTCACCATGTACACAATGTATAGCATATGATAAACTCAACATTTTAAAATGTGTGAATAACTTCTAAAGTACAAGCCCTACAAATCTAATTTTGAGCTCTCTAGTGAGTGAATTTGGACAAAGAATCCAAATCTGGAGAAAAAAAAATGGGGAGGGGCAGGGGGGGGGGGGGGGGGGGGGGGGGGGTCACAGAGAGTTAGGAACATGATAAGATATGGCATGATCATCAATATTCTAAAAGTTATAAGGGTATTAAAATTGTGGAGCAAGTCAGGGTTATACAGATATAAAGCAGAGACAGCAAACTGCAGCTCAAACTTCCAAAGGGAAATAACTCAGACAGTGTGAATGACAGAGTTGTCATTCATGTATCAGACAAATTTTCATGACCTGTTCTGCATATCTGTGAAGTATCATAAAAATATTTCAAAGGGTATTCATGTTATGGAGCAAACACAAAATCACACCTAAAACCATCAAACCTGGGGAAATAACTAAATAAGTAAGAAAGCAAGAGTTGTCATTCTTGATCGCGACACATTGTCATGACCTGTTCTACATATCTGTGAAGTATCATGAAAATATTTCAAAAGGTATTCAAGTTATAGAGCCGACACTAAATCACAGCTAAAACCATCAAGGGGAAATAACTCAGAAAGTAAGAAAGCGAGAGTTGTCATTCTTGTTCGCGACACATCCTCATGACCTGTTCTACATATCGGTGAAGTATCATGAAAATATTTCAAAAGGTGTTCAAGTTATAGAGCGGACACAAAATCACAGCTAAAACCATCTAGGGGAAATAACTCAAAAAGTAAGAAAGCAAGAGTTGTCATTCTTGTTTGCGACACATTGTCATGAACACAGTGAAGTTTCATGAGAATATTCCTAAAGATATTCAAGATATACAGCGGACAAGAAAATGTTTACAGACGGACTGTCAGACGCCAGGCTCATAGCTATATTCCCCGACTTTTCGGCCGGGGGATAATAATCGTAAGCAATCCATCAAAGGGATATTTGTATAGACCTAGAACTGAGAAATGCAGCAGCGGATCTCGGAATACACTGTTTACATTAATTACAGGAATTTCTGAGATAAACAAATGAATCAAGCACTTCTTCGGAACAGGGCTTCCACAGAAACTACGAAATAAGATTCCATGACTTTTCCATGATAACTCCTTAATCCAAATTAAATTTCCATGGCCATTCAAAGAAGTCTTCCTTTCTGTGTTTTGGCATATAATGCTGTATAAAAGACAAAAACCGACACTTAAGTTGCAAAAGTAATTGACTTTTAAGTCATTTCTTGTTTTCTGATGAAGAAAAAAGTATTTGAGTTGCTCTGATGAAAAATCATAAATGTATTTCTCAAGATTTAACGAGTCAGCGAAGCAAGCGAGAATAATTTGAGAAATACTGACATCCAAACTGGCATCTCCTATTAAAATTCCCTGATTTTTCCATGATATTTCACAATTTTTCAAATTCCATAATTTTTCCATGCATGGATTTTTTTCAGTCATTTTCCAGGTTTTCAAGAGCTCGTAGGGACCCTGTGGGAAATACACCTGCCTGGACCGTGAGGTAGAAGACAGGACCTTCAAAGCTCCAGATAAGATGAGATTTTTACTGATTGATGACTTGAAATTTTATGTCCTTTTTAACAGTATTTCAGTCATATCAGAACAATGGGAGGGTGATAATGAAAGGCTGTGTATGGTTAGAAAGAATTCTGCCTTCAGTGCGACTTGAACCCAGGACCGCCAGATCAACAGACCAGGCTTAACCTACTGAGATCAGGGGCCCCATGGGGTTTCGAGGATAATTGCAAGATGCCATTTCTTATTTCTCAATGATAACACATGTTCTGACCCCTCATTAGAACTGTCTTGCGGAGATGGTTCATCCCGAGACAGTTCAAATGAGGGGTGACAAGATGTTTTCACAGAAAAATATGGAAAATTATCCCTAAATTATCCTTGTTACTCCTTCTTATTCGGAGCATTGCAAGGTATTGATTGGTAAACAGCTTACCCCCTCCTCTGGCCACCTCCAACAAGGTATCTCTCTCCTCTTTCACTGCCGCTAATTCATCCTTCAGTCGGGCAATCTCCACTGTAGCCGCTGCAGATGTCTCCTTCCACTCTCGCATAAATGCCAGTGACTTTTCTACTATCTCTACTGTACTCTGTAATGTGTTTAAATTTCATAACAGAGCCGTGACACGGAGAACCAACAAAGTGGCATGTGCGCCCAGCAAAAAATCAGATCAGCCTGGGCATCCACCCAGTCTGATCAGAGTCTTCCCTGTCAGCATGAAGCTACCTAAGAGCCTTAGCTACCATTTAAACGCACAGCGAAGACTCTAATCAGACTGGGCTGATGCCCAGGCTGATCTGAGTCTTCTCTGGGCGCACATGCCACTTAGTTGGTTTTGTCATGTCCCAGCCCAATAGAGGATCCTAAACTACTGTTCGTTTGATATGAAATTATGAAATGAGCTTCGATAGTTGCATGAATATCAATCAAATGTGTGGGAGCTTAAGATTGTGTTTATCAAAATGACATTTTTAACGATTCTTAAGCATAGGAAGTTGTCTCAAACATGGAAAGTAACGTACAGTAGAACTTCAATGGCTTGAACAGGCTTGGGACCATGAAAATGAGTTCCAGCCAAAGGTAGTTCTAGCCATCAAGGATTAGTTTCTATACTTAACAAAATAAAAGCACCGCAGGCACTGCATGATACCCCACCACTGCGGGGCATTGTAACTTATTTTTTGAGATATATTATAGCTAAATAGCCACAGAATTGGGATAGACAGAGATATGATGCCCTTACTGTAAATAGATATGAATATAATCCACTCAACAATGTGGGACATTCTGGCCAGTGTAGATTCAGAGCAGGCTGTAAAGCATTTCTTTGAGCTGAGAGACTCTGTTTCTTATTCTATGATGTTAAACATATGAAAGAAGTTTCATTCAGATATTCCATATAGTATAGGGACTACAGGTCAAAAATCATTTTTAAACTAGACAATCACTAAAGGTGATGAATGCCCCGCCATATGCCTCACTAGAAAAGCAATGTGTTAAAACATATTTGTGTGAAGTTACATCAAAATCTGTCAATAAATAAAGGTGCTAGAGGGATGACTGAGTTTTTCTTAAAAATAGCAACTGTGACCTTGACCTTGGAACTACAACCCTGAAAGGTTTACTTGTCCAAGATATTGTCATACTTAATATATGTGTGAAGTTCTATCAAAATCAGTTAAAAAATAAAAGCGCTAGAACCATGACAAAGATTTACATTTACCTATAATAGCATCTGTGACCTTGACCTTGGCCCTACAATGATGAAACGTAAATTTGTCCCAGATATTGTCAAGCTAAATATTTGTGTCAAGTTATGCCAAAATCATTTCAGAGGGATGACAGCATATTTTCTAAAATAGCAAATATGACCTTGACCTTTACCCTGAAATTCTGGATCACGAACTTGTCCAAGATATTGTCACACTAAACATTTGAGTGAAGTTACATCAAAATTGTCAATGAATAGAGGAGTAGAGGAATGATACAGTTTTTTTCTAAAAATAGCAACTGTGACCTTGACCTTGGACCTGCGGTGCTGAAACAGTAATTTATTCAAGATATTGTTATACTTAACATTTATGTGAAGTTACATCAAAATCGATCTATAAATGAAAGCGCTGGAGCAATGCCCTAGTTTTTCTGAAAATAGCAACTGTGACCTTGACCTTCATCCTACAAACCTGAAACACAAAGTTGTTCAAGGTTCTGTCATACCCAATAAAGCTGTGATGTAATATCAAAATCTGTTAATAAATGAGGCGGCTAGAGCGACGATAAAAGGTGAGATTGTATTTAAGCTATGGAAATATGGTCAAAATATGTATGTTATTCAAGCGGACATAATTCTGCAATAAAGATCTGACTGAAAATTATGTTTCCTTTATGCACATGTTCAATGCAGGTCTGAACTGTGTTGCAAGTTTCAAATCCCTATATCAAATACTACTGGAGGAGTTGCAGAGACAAGAACAGTACTACAAAGTGTGAAATATGGTCAAAATATGCATGTCATTCAAGGGGATGTAATTCTGCCATAATGACCTGGATCAAAGTTTTGTTTCCTTTATGCACATGTTCAATGCATGTCTGAACTGTGTTACAAGTTTCAAATCCCTACATCAAATACAATTGGAGGAGTTGCAGAGACAAGAACAGTACTACAAATGTGAAATATGTTCAAAATATTTGTTATTCAAGGGGACATAATTCTGCAATAAAGACCTTAATCAAAGTTCTGTTTCCTTTATGCACATGTTCAATGCATGTCTGAACTGTGTTGCAAGTTTCAACTCCCTACATTAAATACTGTAGGAGAAGTTGCAGAGACAAGAACAGTACTCAAATGTGAAATATGGTTATAATATGTATATTATTCAAGGGGACATAATTCTGCAATAAAGATCTTAATCAAAGTTCTGTTTCCTTTATGCGCATGTTCAATGCATGTCTGAACTGTGTTGCAAGTTTCAACTCCCTATATTGAATACTGTAGGAGGAGTTGCGGAGACGAGAACAGTACTCAAATGTGAAATATGGTTATAATATGTATATTATTCAAGGGGACATAATTCTGCAATAAAGATCTTAATCAAAGTTCTGTTTCCTTTATGCACATGTTCAATGCATGTCTGAACTGTGTTCCAAGTTTCAGCTCCCTGCATCGAATACTGTAGGAGGAGTTGCGGAGACAAGAACAGTTCTACTAAGTGTGACGGACGGACGTATTTACGGACGTACGTATGCACGGACGGACAAGGGCAAAACTATATGCCCCTCCCCACTTCGTGGCGGGGGCATAAAAAATCTATCAAGGGGGGATAACTCATGAACTGGAAAGGTAAGAGTGACGGTCTTTAGTATAATATGTAACCTTTGATGTGGCACATATCTACGAAGTTTCACTAGTAAAGGAACTACAGGTAAAAAACATTTTTCAGATCAATCAAAGGCGGATAAGTCAAGAACTGGAAGAGTCAGAGTGAGAGTTCTTAGTCACGATAAGTAGCCTTTGATGTGAAACATATCTGTGAAGTTTCATTCAGATATTCCATATAGTAAAGGAACTACAGGTCGGAAACCATTTTTCAGATCAATCAAGGGCAAATAACTCACAAACTGGAAAGGTCAGAGTAGGGGCTTCAGGTGTTTTTTAAAAATGCAAATTTACTTATTTTTACCTATTTTATGAGAAAGCAAATTCGATTTCCTCTAAAATGATATGTATATTATTAGAATAGGGTGCTTGGTTCAAAAGTTATGACATGTTTTAGACAAGCCATTGTGACCAATTTTGTAATCATGCTCCAATGTATTCAGCATACGGGCTGATGGCACCGAATTTCACATTCATTAAGCATAAATTGGGGCAAGGATTTAAGTCTTTTACTTATAGTCTTATTCATATACACTGTATGATGCAGTAATATAAGCGGTAACTTCAGCAAATATTTTTGAGTGGTTCACTCGTTTCCATGGTAACCAGGCTGTCAATTTCTGGTTCAAAATGGCAGCGAAATCGGAGTTTTATATGAAGCGAATAATGACAAAACGACAGAATATGATAAAGAACACTCATAAATGATACAATGTATGAAGCAATTATAAAAGATGCACCATTTACTAACATTTTTTATTTGTGAGTTTGTTTCCATGGTAATGATGCGGCCATTTTCTTGTTTAAAATGGCCGCTAACACGGAGTTTCCATGATAAAAAGATATCAAATGCAAAATAAAAAAAAATAGAAACAGTCACAAATCCTAAAGGTAGTTTAACACAATTCAGTTATACAAGTTTTACAATTTGCAAGCATTATTTAGTGGTTCAGCTGTTTCCATGGTAACCAGGATGCCATTTACTTGTCCGAAATGGCCACGAAAACGGGTTTGCCGGCCAAACTGAAAGAGATGACATTACGAGAAAAGAGGATAAAGCAAATTCACAAATGATCTAGTGTGTGCCTCAGTACCTAGTTAAAGCTGGAACATTTGCTCGCATTTTAATTGATTCACTTGTTTCCAAGGTAATTTGGTGGCTTTTTTGTTGGTCAAACTTTCTGTAAAATCTGCATTTCTATGAAAAAGAAGGTAAAGCCCGAAATGCACGTCTCGCTTACCACCTCTCGCAACAGATACAAGTCACTACCTCATTCGTGAAATTAAATACATCTGTAAGATATGCTTATATTGCAAAATATCACGCACATCTGTCAGTAAATATAACATATTCTTGTAAAATATATAGCTCATCCAAGCGTGTTTATGTGTTGTCATACATGAGTAAAGAACAGTTCTTTGGTCATTCGGGACCGTAATAAATAGCAAATAACATAAAGCATCAGTCTCCCCGTACTTGGTTAATTTGTTGGTAGGATGGGGTTTAACAACTCTTTGAAACAGTATTTCAATTTGTGTCGAGCTGTCTCCCAGAGAGGGAGAGAAAGAAAAGATATGACAGGCGAGAGAAGAAATATCCAAATTACCCCACCCACATCCACTGCAAACACAGTAGACCCTTACTCTTCTATTATCCATATACAATAGTTGGACGCCTCGGCACTGAAATTTACCGGGCACCATCGCCCGACCGCAACCATCCCCCTCCTCCCCCTTCCCACAACCACCGTACTTAGAAACGTATCCCCGGGTTTACTTTAATAATGCAGATCATGTTTTTTCCATTCCTTTAGGGTGGTCATTTGACAGCTAGAAAACGGTTAAATTGAAGTTCAGTGCAACTAATGTTAAGTGCAGTGTGGCAGCCATATAAAAAGTGTCACCATACTTCACCATGCATAGTGAATATTACATAATGGAATCATTGGGCTCATTCTGAGTCAGTTCGAAAATAATGCCGCTGAAGCCGGGGGGCTAGGAGGACATTGGCAGTGTTGCAACAGTAAATTACTGCACTTGAACTGACTCAATGAAATCAAGTCTCTTTTAGGCCTACCCGTTTCTTTAATGTCTGCCTTGCTTCCTGAAGACCTTTCAAGATTTATTTTTAGTAAAGAACACCTGATACAAATCCTTGAAATATTTTCACTGACCACAGAACGTTCCTTTCATGATTTATTTTTGGCTGACCAGTTGACAATGTTTGTCAGCTGATCAGTAAGTAACTTAAAGACCCTTTATTTGTATAATCTTTTATTGTGAGTTATCGCTGCAAGCTTCTTACTAAAGATTCATTTTTGTACATGACCCTGATATAGTTTAAACAAACTAAAACATTGTTAAGTTTCATTTGAAATCGTTCGGGTACTATAAATTTGCAACTAAAATGATCTTCCAATAAACGGTAAAAATACAGCGTACAAACCTGGCGCGCTTTTTCATAACATTGCATAGTTCGACGGGGAACCAGGAAAAAACTAGTACTTTGTGGAGCTGTTTTCCCATCATTTTTTATTATTATTATTTCAGCCTTTTTTGAGGATTAGAGACATTGGAAAAGTTGAATATGGAAATCCGCATCTGTAGCAGTAAATTTGGTTATCGAAACACATTGTTTCCCTTACTCTTTGCAACAGCTATGTGATTCAATATATATGCTCATAAACCCAAATTCTCATTTATCACCAAACGTGAAGGTTGATTTAGACGTTCTATCACTGTGAGTAGAGAGTACTATGGAGACTTTAAGGTGCATAGTCCAACTTTAGCAGCGGCCGCAGCAGACTTAGTGCGATAACAGAAATTGATGGTACCAAAATGTATCTCGTCTTAAAATAAATATACAAATTTAAAGTCTTAAAATAAATATACAAATTTAAATAACAACTTCATTCAGGACTGACAAAAGAAAAAACTCCAAGCTGATATTCATCTTGGCTTTGCACTGTTTGACCAACACAAAGGCACTGATGAAATGACGCATTTTACGACCTTTTTGAAGAGCATTCAGTCATATGAAAGGATGTGTGCAATGGAACCCTGTTCACGGTCGAAAAGAGTTTTGCCTACAGCGAGAATCAAACCGCGCTAGCTCAGTGCTAAATCCACTGAGCTACGGAGTACTCCTTAAATGTATGCTGATCTTTAATTGTCGACTGCGATACTTTTGATATACTTGGAATAAAATCTTTTGAATTGTGACAGAAAATGATATGAGAATATGAATTTTATGACAATTGAATTTATGTTGATATGTATGTGTTCACATAATTTTCATGCGGGGAAATGCCAAATAATTATGATTAATGCCGACCAAAGTTGGTTTACGGTAAAATAATAAATTTTGCAGATACTTTAACTTTCGCTTTCCTTTGTTTTGTATTTAAAAATGTATGGAAAATAGCAAAACACAATAATTTAGATAAAAACTGACTCGATTAAATTTGCTTAACACAATAAATATCGACTGCATAATCATAATTTCGGGGGAGCCCTCGATCAAGTGATGAAAAATCCTGACGTCAAATTTAGCGTAACGGCGGGTGGAGAAACGTCATTAATATCGTCGATACCATGTCTCCAAACAATGATTTCCGCGGCATATAAAATAGCTCATGGCATAGAGGTGGAATGGTTTTTGAAGATTATAGGTCTGAGAATTCGAATCTGAGTGCCTCGGTTTTGCAAAACAGTTATTTACCTGTTAAAATTCGGCTTATTTCAGTCAAATTGCACTAGCTTTCTTGTTAATGATCGAATTTTACCGAGGCAATCAATCTCGTAAAGGTCACTATCTCAGAATTTATTTGATTGGTCAGTCTGACTAATCACGCTTACACGTTGCCGTGGAAACCGTTTCAAGACACCCCACTATGTTGTAAACAATCGGAAAAATGCGGCCACATCAGAATGACGTTAAGTGAAAATCGACGGTGGTCAGTGGTTACCAAACGTTATTTTACGTGTAAAATAGAATTTTTGGCACTGAAAATGCCCTATAATTAAAAAAGAAGGCTGTTTCCATTTCTCTGCATAAAAATAATGACAAAATTCTTGTAAACTACAACAATACAACGTGGTAAAAAGGGGGCATTTTTAGCGCACAACTAGTAAATTACGCGATGACGTAACGTCATCTGAACCCCCTAGTCAGAGTGACCATTCTTAGTCACAATATGTAACCTATAATGAGAAAAATATCTATGAAGTTTCATTCAGATATTCAATATAGAAAGGGAGCTATAGGTCAAAAACCATTTTTCAGACCTATCAAGGGTGAATAACTCATGAACTAGGAAGGTAAGAGTACGGGTTTTATTGTCACAATATGTAACCTTTGATGTCAAAACATATCTGTGAAGTTTCATTCAGATATTCCATAATGTAAAGGAACTACGGGTAAAAAACATTTTTCAGATCATTCAAGGGTAGATAACTCATGAACTGGAAAGATAAGAGTAACAGTTCTTAGTCACAATATGTAACCTTTGATGTGAAACAGTTCTGTAAAGTTTCATTCAGATATTCCATAAAGTAAAGGAACTACAGGTCAAAATCCATTTTTCAGACCTATCAAGGACGAATAACTCATGAACTGGGAAGGTTAGAGTGATGGACCTCAGTCACAATATGTAACCTTTGATGTGACACATATCTGTGAAGTTCCATTCAGATATTCCATATAGTAAAGGAACTACAGGTAAAAAACCATTTTTCCAATATGAAAAAGGGCAGTAACTCTTTAAAAAATGGACAGATTTTGCCCATTAACAATCCCATACCACTCATCCCCGACAACAATATGTATGCAAAGTTTGAAAAAATTCCGTGAATAAATACTCAAGTTATCGATCGGAAATGGTGCGGACGGATGGACAGACAGACGGGCGGAAGGACACCAGAAGGTATATCATAACACCCCACCACTATCGTGTGGTGGGGTATAAAAAGAAATGCAACATTTCTAATCTCCTAATTTGTCTAAGATTCTGGTGGAATTTTATGATAAAAAGTTTCTTATAGCTTTCTGCTTTCTTCTCAACTATCACACGGACAGGGCATAGCCCCCGTATAACTGCACTACTTACTGGTCTGTCCCTGTCGGTGAGGTTGAAAGGGGGAAGAAGATCCCCCATTCTGTAAATACATTGTTTTATTCTTTCTTTCCTTTTCTGTTCAATCTCATTATGTTCTCTCTTCCTTCGTTCTCGCTCTGTCAAGAGACTGAAATTATATAGAACAGTACTTAGAAAGGAACAGTCTGATCAGAGTGTACCATTTACATGCAGGTCTTTGAATATCAACTCAATCAAATTTTAGAACCATTATATGATTGAAGGCTTAGATCCTATGCTATCTGACAAAGGATTAATCATTAAGCTAAATGTACCTGTTTGAGACTGCTAGTGGGCTGAGCTATTGTTTCGTTACTTTTTTACTAAATAACAATTAATCTCAAGGGCCAAGGCTATAATTGGTCACAAACTGTCAATCATTTCCTAGGTGAAATTTTTCGCACAAGCAACAACCAATCAGTTATTGGAGTTTTATGTCTTACTGGAGATGTCTACTCTTTGGTGCCCAGAGAAATACTAAGGTAAGTCATTGTTGTTCCAATTCTCTTATCAATGGTGTCAAAGAGGCTCAGCGGAATATATGCATGGCTGCACCAAGTCTGTCCATTAAAGAGATAAGCTACCTAATTCTCTATAAGTTGTTTCAATATTTAGGATAATTACTGTAAGCCAGATGAAATTAGGATGGATGGATAACTTAGGATTTTACATCCTTTTCAACATTATTTCAGTCATATCAGGACCATGGGAGGGTAATACGGAATGGCTGTGTGCAATTGAACCACGTTTACGGTTTAGACAGTTTCCTCCTCCAGCAGGAATTGAACCTGGGACTGCCAGATCAGCATGCCAGTGCTTAACCATTGAGCTACCATGGCTCCTACAGGAGCTTAGAACATAACATACATGTGCCTAAGGAACATTTCTGTTAAAAATTGTCATGATTATTTATATTTGTATATATGAGCTGCGACATGAGAAATCCAACAAAGTGGTCGTGCTTCCAGCCCAGACTCAGATCAGCCTAGACATGTGACAGTCTGATCAGAGTCTTTGCTGTCCATATACATGTAGAGCTTGCATTGGCTCTCAGCTTAAAGCACACAGCTAAAAATAATCAGAAAGGGTGACTGCCCAGGCTGCTTTTTGAGGGTCTCCAGGCGCAAATGGCACTTTGTTGGGTTTTGTTTTGTCGCGGCTCATATTACTTTCTGTAACAGCAGCCCATGGCCATCTTGGATGGTCCATTGGCATACATTTGCAGTGATTTTTTTTACTATTTTGGGAATGGTGCCAGTGCCCACGAAATTGGGAAAAATAGCGTCATATTCTCCTAAAATATGGAATTTCATAAACACCTTTATTTAGCCTCAAATGGTGGGATAGGGGACATGATACTGAATATATATTTACATTTAGTTAAAGCTATATATCTGCCAGTTCTCTAAGCAAGCAAGTAAATTTATGCTTGTAAGATGGTCCCTAGAAAATTCTTCTTGCAATTGGCAGTTGGGAAAAAAAGATACTGTTTTGAATTGGGACTGGTGCAGTGTTTCCCCCAGACTGAAAAAGGGGCAGGGTGCTGCTGAAAAAAGGGCACTTTTAGGGCGGCGAAGGGTATCTGGAAGGGCAACGTTACTCACGTTGTTCGGCCTTTATCTAATAATTAACCTCAAAAGTATTCCATTTCAATGCAGTAACACTACCATTAAGTTTAATATGTAGTGTAATTCAGCATTACTGTTCTTAGTTTTAGTGTGACCAGTCCATTGTTGAATTGCTCAAAAAAAAGTTGAATTGCTAAAAAACAATTGGGCATTCTCAAACCACCACTACCTCTCCACCTTTCCCTAACCCTGAATATACACATCCAAAATTGCACCTCGGATGATGGGTCTGATTTTGTTCTAGTGATTTTGATCAAAGCTGATACTTGTTTACACTCAATATCTGTCTATCTCAAAATCGAATTTAATTCCACACTTAGATGAACAAACCTACCGTAAGACCTTTCTAGAGTAGTTACATATCAAATATGGATCGCGTATTGATGCATATCTGGGCCGGTAAATTTGTAATATCGCAAATTACTGCATGGTAACAGCTGTTGAGATGCTAAAGATCGCGGATTTCCCAAGGTACTATTAATAAATTGACTGGTTCTCATTCCACAGATAGTATGGGCTACGCCTGAATCGGCGGGAACTAGATAGAAAAACGCGGGAAACTAATCTTAAAGTGAACGAACCGACTTTCATAAACAGAAATCACCGGCACCTGTGACGATTTCATGAAAACATGTATGATCTGATCAGCCTGCGCAAATTTAGCATGACCCGTATCTATGATGACCGTTCATTATGTATCTGACAACGTTTACCGAGAAAATAGATATTGAATCATTGCATTGTCGTACTCGTCTTTTAATAGGCCTCGAATTCTGTAGTAGCGCAACATGCAAAAATAGATATCGGCAAGCGGCACCGTTATGGCGAACGATTCCCCACCTGCCACACCCTCAACTAGGCCCGTGTCATAATCGGAGCGAGGCAAGCGAGTTTAACTGTGCTACCCGTTAATTTCACAGTCGGAACAGGCTGGTCACTTTAACGAGTCTGTCTTTATTGCCCTGGTTACTATCGTCATGTCCGCAATGCATTTGACACCTCTAAAGCCGGTAACCAGCATGTGTTTTCACTTAGCGAAGTAATTTTCCGCTTCAATTAACACGTGGCAGTCGGGGTACAGCGAGGTGATAATTGCCACAGATTATTACTCACCGTGATTGATGTTTATTGATGAGCATGTGTACAGATTATCGATCGACTTGAGTTTTCAGTTTTTACAGGTATAGGACACAGTGGAACTGAATTGCAATAGCAGCGCGGGAAAAGGGACTGGTTTTTGATATTTTTTCGGGCAGGAGGGCGCTTATGACACGTTTTTGGGGCAGA
This sequence comes from Ctena decussata, assembly GCA_963989385.1. Lineage (NCBI taxonomy): Eukaryota > Metazoa > Mollusca > Bivalvia > Lucinida > Lucinidae > Ctena > Ctena decussata. The sequence continues at coordinate 36,113,030 of OZ022504.1, read as the reverse complement.
AGGGCGGGACCAAAAAGGGGCAGGGCGCGGCGCCCCGCCATTCCGGTTTAGGGGAAACACTGTGGTGCCTTTTATGGGCACCACTTTTATAGAGAAAAAAATCACTGATTTGAAAAAACTTTATTCAAGGATCATTCTTATTTAATCAAAATCCATTCAGCATTTCTTCAGATATTGGCATTTGAGCAAAATTGGGATTTGTAAACAGAAAGTAGGTCACTGTGGTTTAATTTCACTACTAGTTTTTTTTTTCATTTTGACAATTTTGAACCCCAATGTCCCACTGATGTTCGATGCAAAATTTAAACCAAATATGCTAAGTGGTTCTGAAGAAGAGGCTGATTTTGTTGTTTTTGCTATGGTTTTTTTGTAACAGAGGCTATCTTGGATTCTCGACCTTGCTGAATTTTATCATTCTGAACCCCTACAGTCTAGTCATTTTCCATGTCAAATTTGAGAACGACAAGTCTAGTGGCTGTGGTTAAATAATCTGAATAGACTTTAACGCCAGGATCAATGAAAAATGTAAACGAATGGACCAATAGAAGGATGAATGGACTGATGGAAAACCTGACACCTATATCACACCTTTGCTAAGGCAGGAGCGATAAAAATCAACTTTCCCTGACCAGCAGCCGCTATTTGTAACACTGCTTCAGTTCAGTTAAGCATACGAATACCATTTCAGAATGATTCTTTCTTTCTTCCTAGAAGCATCTTGTGATCGACCCCTCACTGTTACTGCCCCAGCAGCCTCATTCAGGAAGTTCTACGAGTATGAGGGGGTCACAACATATGGTCTGATAGGAATATAACAGGTATCATAAAATACTCCCTTTACCTAGTACACTGTACGTAAACAGTACAAAAAGAAAATAATACTATAGCTATGCTCCAGGTAAGAGAGAGTATTGACGACGATAATTCAAAGAGAAGTTTCTCATTTCTCAATGAAAACATATGTTGTGACCCCTCATTAGAACCGTCTCGGTGCGACGGTTCTAATGAGATGTCACAACATATGTTTCTATGAATATGGAAAAGTATCCAGGGCCTGACAAATCCATTGTCCGGCTGCCCGGCACAAGTTAAAATTTTTGCTGGGCAAGTAAAATATTTTCTTACTTGCCAAGAAAAATGTATAGGATAAATAGGGAAAACCTAAGGATTTACACATTTTGTAGCAGAATTTGTGTACCAGACAAGTTGATCAAATTTTGATTTGTCAGCCCCTGAGTATCCCTAAATTATCCCTGTTACCCCTTCTTATCTGAAGCTCTGTATAGCTGTCCATACCTGGTACTGTCTGTCTTAGACATTGGTGAAGATGTAGCTTTTACATTATTAGCTCGCCCAACTGCTTCTTCTGCAACTGCAAATCGATAATCATTATAATAATATAAACTTTACAAAGCATCAGATTAGCAAAATAAAAGGCCCAAGTTGGACCTGATTCCCTCATCTGACCATATTTTACAGACTGTTTTTACTAACTTGTCAGAACACAATAAAGCATGCCTAATAATGGGAGCTCAACTCAAATATAGGTGTCCAGCTATCAGCCCTGGTTAACTATGTATATCAAGGGCTGTTACGATATGAAAAAGAGGCCAACTTGGTCACTGTGGCTACATAAATTTTATTACCGGTAGTAAACATCAATTATGTATTGATGACAAACAAATTTCTTGACAAATTTCACCAAAATATGAGGTCAGAGGTGTTCATCTTTATACCGACAACTTAGAAGAGTGTTAGAGCAATTGCTTATTTTATTTGAGAATAATGACTTAATCTGAGCTTGATTTGTTAAGTAAATATGAAAAAAGCAGTCTACGAAGACAAATTAATTACAGAATAATATTCTTCTTTGTATTATCATAATCTTAATGAATTATCACCCGATTACTGTTTTTTTGTGTTTTTTTTGGTGTTGATGTCAGCACAGCAATGCAAAGAGAAGACCTTCTTTGTTTGATTTGTGGCTGTTCCGCAACCAAGCATGCAAAAGGTGTGTGTGTATCTTGCATACAGCGTTTGAGATTCAAAACTATTTGAGCCACAACACAACAAAACCAACAAAGTGGCATGTGCGCCCAGCAAAGACTCATGATCAGCCTGGGCATCTGCTCAAGCTGATCAGTCTTTGCTATGCGCTTCAAGGGTAGCTACGGGTCTAAGCTATAGCCATGCCGACTGCTAAGTCTCTAATCAGACTGGGCAGATTCCCAGGCTGAGCTGAGACTCCAGTGGGCGCTTATGCCACTTTGTTGGTTTTGTCATGTCACGGCTCATTTTGTGTTAGTTCTTGTTTTTTATATTTGAGACTGTCTAAATAGTCTCAAAACAATGATTTCAGGCTTTGTTTAATAGAAAGCTTGATAAAACATTGTTGCTATCTTACATTAAAGGTCAATTACAAAGGTTAAGTATGCTTACATGTAAGCCTTCTACAGCTGCTATAATTTACTGTCTTTAACCTAATATCAGATTGTTTGAGACTATTTAGACAGTCTCAAATATAATTAGACCCTGTTAAGTGTCATAATCGTGATAATAACCTTAATTGACAGAGGTTGGAATACACGTCATGCCTTTTGAATCTGGGCGTACGCTCATCATTTTTTATGCCCCCGAAGGAACTTCGGGTGGCATATTAAAATCGCACCGTCCGTCCGTCTGTCCGTCTTTCCGTCCGTCCGTTACAAATCGTGTCTCAGCTATAACTTTAAAACTACTGAAGTAAATTTGATGAAACTTCACAGATAGATAAAGCATAATGTGAAGGTGTGTCGCGCACAAGACTTAGATCCCTACGCCCAAGGTCAAGGCCACAATTGGGTCAGAGGTCAAATAATGTCTCAAAATCGTGTCTCAGCGATAACTTTAAAACTACTGAAGCAAATTTGATGAAACTTCACAGATAGATAAAGCATAATGTGAAGGTGTGTCGCGCACAAGACTTAGTTCCCTATGCCCAAGGTCAAGGCCACAGTTGGGTCAGAGGTCAAATTGTGTCTCAGAATCGTGTCTCAGCAATAACTATGCCCAAGGTCAAGGCCACAGTTGGGTCAGAGGTCAAATTGTGTCTCAGAATCGTGTCTCAGCAATAACTTATAAACTACTGAAGCAAATTGAATGAAACTTCACAGAAAGAAGAAGCATAATGAGAAGGTGTGTCACACATAAGATTTAGGTTACCATATTCAAGGTCAAAGTCACAATCAGGGGTGGCATATTAAAATCGCACCGTCCGTCCGTCAGTCCGTCTGTCCGTCTTTCCGTCCGTCCGTTTCAAATCGTGTCTCAGCTATAACTTTAAAACTACTGAAGTAAATTTGATGAAACTTCACAGATAGATAAAGCATAATGTGAAGGTGTGTCGCGCACAAGACTTAGATCCCTACGCCCAAGGTCAAGGCCACAATTGGGTCAGAGGTCAAATAATGTCTCAAAATCGTGTCTCAGCGATAACTTTAAAACTACTGAAGCAAATTTGAGGAAACTTCACAGATAGATAAAGCATAATGTGAAGGTGTGTCGCGCACAAGACTTAGTTCCCTATGCCCAAGGTCAAGGCCACAGTTGGGTCAGAGGTCAAATTGTGTCTCAGAATCGTGTCTCAGCAATAACTTATAAACTACTGAAGCAAATTGAATGAAACTTCACAGAAAGAAGAAGCATAATGAGAAGGTGTGTCACACATAAGATTTAGGTTACCATATTCAAGGTCAAGGTCACAATCAGGGGTCAAAGGTCAAATCTTGCCTCTGCCATAACTTGAAACCTGCTGAAGGGACTTTCATCAAACTTCACAGAAAGGTAAACCATAATGAGAAGGTGTGTTATACACAATATTTATGATCCCAAATCCAAGGTCAAGGTCATAATCTGGGGTTAGAAGTCAAATGATGTCTCGGCAATTACTCAGAAAAGTACCAAAGCAAATATTGCAGAAAGATAAAGCCTACTGAGAAGATTTTCCATTCAAAAGACATGTTTCCTCATCCAAGGTCAAGGTCATAGCCAGAGGTCAAAGATCAACTCATTTATCCTCAATTACTTAAAAGCTACTTAATCAAACTTCATCAATTTTCATGAAAAGGGAAAAAATAATGAGATGATTCACAAATTATGGTTTTGATGCCCAAGGCCAGGGTCACAGTCACAAATAAGAATTTATGTCATGTGCAAGACTCAGGCTCCACGCTCAAGGTCAAGGTCACAACCAGGACTCAAAGGTCAGTTTAAGGGGCCTTCGGGGGCATTTGTTACACACTGTAACATTTCTTGTTTATGTCTGTTTTCGGCGTACGGAAGGAATTTTTCACAGTGAATACTTCCAAAATGTCCACTAGTGCAAGCACTGAATGGAGCTATAGAAAATATCAGTAGACAGGGTCAAAATGATATGTACAGTGCACTTCTACAGTATATCAAGGGCACTCACAGATTTAGGCAAAATTAGTTGTTTGGCCACTATGCTTTCTTTCTATATTTACTGCTACACCCTCTTTTCAGAGTATTATGAGCAGGTGTACTTTTGTACACTCCAGTGTTGCAGGATGAAAGCCTACATATAGCCATGTAGCTATAGTAGAGATCTTTAACCTGCACAGGGTATGACTCTCCCTGCACATGGGGCCTCCAGTTAACTTCCCGATCTGAAGGACTGCAAATGGTGCTAGAAAAACGCATTCGGACATAGGAAGACTATGAAGACTGAAGATGTACCTTGTGGCAATTAGCAGGGATATAATGCTAACAGTTTGACAACAACGCTTGAATAGGTGCGGGGGAAAAAACTGCACTTGAACATAATACACCCCCTTAAATGGGCGTAAAGTGGAGAAGTTTGGTCCTTATTTATAATAATACAGAGACAAAATGTCTAGGAGTGAAACATCCAGAAGGAGCGAAATGATTAGGGGGGGAATGAAGTCTTCCTGAAACCCTCTAAAGAGTTGTCAGACAGTCTAAACCAGAGGACCATTGGTCCTGTAGCTCACCTGAGTCCATTCATCCTCAGCACTCATGGGTAAGAAACTCTAAGGCAAATTGTACAGTATGACAGAATTTTGAAGTCTGCTTTTTTGAGAACATTTCTGTAAAACGTTTGTCAAAATATCTACTGTAACACAGAAATAAATGCTAATTTACATTTTTCCATGGAAACTTTAAGTTGACATCGCAACATACCACATGGGCAACAATAGTTAAAAATAGTTTTTCAATAGAGGCTATTACTGAGATCCTTTCAGTAAAGTTTCAGCTTTATCGGCTAATTAGTTTCTGAGTAGATGATTTTTGAGTATGTTTTCTGTTTTTAACCATTTGGTTACCATGGCAACCAGCCAAATTGTGCCATTTGCATAAATTTCATGTGGTTGCTAGAGGACTACCGGTACTCAAGGAACAATTCTGTAAAAGTTTTGTCCAAATATCTGCAGCAATATAGTTATAAATGAAAATTTTCAACTTTCCTATTATAAGTCAATGGCAACTTAAAGTTCCCACAGAAACAAAACTACTGGAGCAACTGCCATGAGAAACAATATTTTTATAGAGGCTAATACTAAGATCCCTTCTGTATAGTTTGAGCTGTATCAGTCGCATAGTTTCTGAGGAGATGATTTTTTAATATTTTTTCAATTTTTCGGTTGCCATGGCAACCAGCCAAATTCTGCAATTTGCATAAATTTAATGAGGCTGGTTGAGGACTACTCAAGGAACATTTCCATGAAAGGTTTGTCAAAATATCTGCACAGACATAGCAATAAATGCAAATTTTCAATTTTGCCATTATAAGTCAATGGCACCTTTAAGTTCCCATAGCAACCAAAATGCTAGAGCAATTGCCAAGAAAAACAGTATTTTTATAGAAGCTGGTACTAAGATCCTTTCTGTGAAGTTTGGGCTTTATTGGTTACATGATTTCTGATGAGATGATTTTGAATATTTTTTCTATTTTAAATCATTCGGTTACCATGGCAACCAGCCAAATTGTGCAATTTATATAAATTTCATGTGGTTTATAGAGGACTACTCAAGGAACATTTCTGTAAAAGTTTTGTCAAAATATCTGCAGTGACATAGCAATAAATGCAAATTTTCAATTTTTCCCATACAAGTCAATGGAAACTTTAAGTTGCCATAACGACCAAAGTTAGAAAGCGATTGGGATAAAAACAGTATTATTGGTTTCTCCTGCCTATAGATGCTATATATGAAATTTGTAGAAAAATGACAGTATAGCCAGGACTGAACTGCTTTCCCATGTCTCCGGCGTTGCATTGTGAAGGAACCCGTGTATGTTAAAGATGCGCATTTTTGTGTGTCAAAGACATACAGCTAGCGCTTTTTGTGTGGGACTAGGTCTAGTCCTCGCCAGCTAGGACTGATCCGTTTTCCCAGTTGTCTATATTCAGATACCCATATCCACAGTAGAGCTACAGTACACGCAACGTGAAGACTTGATCTGACACGCTCTCGCGTGACACTTAAAATCGCGAGGAAGGGATTAAAATCCACGAGATTCTCTCACAACTCTCACGCATTTCACACTAAACTTCCTCGGGTGTTTGAAAATCGCCACGTTCCACGCAAGAAAATTCCTCGCATCTCGCGTGAAATTCATAGAGTGATGTATGCGAGAAACTTTCTCGCATCACGCGTAGAATTTTGTCCAGGTAGGTACATGTACAGTAAATGCAAGTTTCTTTACAAGTACAACGTACATATACCTTTACAGACAAGGCATATGATTCGCAATGCATTTTTTTTTCGGCGCTGATAACGGTTCAATTAATACATAGTAAGCGTGCGTGAATAACTTAATTGATCACATCCTCAATGCAAGTATTGTTTGACCGTACGGTATTTACATTTACGAATTAAGGATGGGTTGATAAACAATCATGATCAGCGTAATTTTGTTGCATTTACGCGGAGAGTTAATTAGTGAGGCTTATGTTTGAAAGAATATTGTTAATAGGTTAGTTAGATGACACAGACAAAAAATTTCGCTCAGCCGCCACCGATAATAGCCCAATCCATGTCAAAACAGTCACAAAGATCAAAGCCTTTCGATCAGCTTTTGAACTCACAGATATAGCCGCTAGTGGCACGTGCCGAAAGGTTTACTTATTAACCAATATAAACTTTCTGATGTAAGAGCTGTCAAGTTTCCTTTAAAAGCGCACGCGACAACAATGACTTGATTAGCAAATGGGCTGTCTCAGAGGTGATTGACATCCACTTATCCACTCTCTGAAATATGCAAATTTGTAAACCTGTTGGTTTGACAGCTAAAAAAATTACGTCACAGCTGCATCCTCTTAATCAGTTCATTCATGTTATAGGGAAAATATGATTTTGCGTCGTGGATCAATAGTCAAAGTGTTTGGATTTTAAAAATGCATCAAAATGAAGGAAAAATAAGAGGTGAGAAGTTTGTTTTTTATTCCGATTTCCGCGTGGCAAAATCACATTATCTATATAAAAAACGAAACTGATTCTGCTGCGCGGAAAATTTCTCTAAGTATTCCGACTAATAAACATAATATCTGTATTCATATTTAGAGGTGACTGAATGCATACAAGGCCTTCGCCATCATAAAATGTGAAGACGGTAGCATTTGTTGAAATACGTAAACACAGCACATTTATAGGTCAGGCTCGTGCCTTGACATCAAAGGACGCCGCTCAGAGCACAAAATGGTGAAAGGAATCTTATTCCATACGCTGATAGTAAATATTAGGATCAGCCTGGGCAGTATTAAATACAATGCGACAAACTGTATGCTTTGCGCGTCATAGCGTGAGCGGTTTATGCTGTCTATTTGTTCGGCACTTTCTGTTATTTCCGGAATGGCGGAAATTGCCGATCGTAATTTTTGCCGCTAAAAATGTTTGAGTCGGCGCCAAAAAAGACCAGTCAGCTGGAAACCGGAATCACACAACTTTTTTTTTAGGCCCAATGTAAAAATATAAATGAATTACCTGTACAACATATAATGACCTGTGAAATTGACAGGAATCATTAATCCTTTCCACTCGAAAACACGCGTCACGCGTGATTAAGTTTGACGCCGATGACTCACCTGAGCATACATGGAGTTAATCCTTTCTCTCGAAAGTTGCGTGTCTCGCGTGAAAAGAAATTGTTTTCTCGCGAGTTTAACGTCACCCATCTCGCGAGTGTCTCGCATCTCCCACGCTTTTCACAAGCAAAAACCCCACTAAAATTTCGCGGAAAAGATTAAAATTTCTCGCGAGAGTGTGTCAGATCAAGTCATCACGTTGCGTGTACTGTAGTCCCACACAAAAAGCGCTAGCTGCATGTCTTTAACACAGAAAAATGCGCTGTTGTAAATGTGAAATGGCAAAACTTTCTTTTTGTTTCTGCCAAAAGTGGACTTTTCCAGTTTTCCTATGATAAATTTGATTTTACAGAGTTGGAGAATGCCAGCTTTTGTCAGTGTCGGACAGTGGGGCCGGCGCCCTGGTGAAAAACGCCAGACATTTTGCAAATTTGCCGGTTTTGTCCAACAGACCGATGGTTTTCATGAAGACTGTGAATGACTAGGGGGGTAACATCTAGGGGAGAAAACTGATTTGGGGCAAAACGTCCAAGAAGCCTATTGGGCATCCAATCCTATTCTAGGAATACTGAAAATTCACGGTTGAGAATTATGTTCAAGCTAAACAGACACGTTAACCATTGCCTCAATGACGAGATATTGAAACCATGACGACTCATCAGTTTTCATCAACATGAATTTGACAAACAAAAACAAAAATGCTAACTTCACTCCTTTTGTATCAAAACAACGTTTAAAACTCATTATTTCGTAATCAGTCGTTACCGTTTATTGTTTTCCTTGAAACAGTCAATGATCTCTCTTGTGTTATACCCTTGTCTTTGGGATCTGATGACATGTTAGCCTGTAAAATCAGAAAACAAGGCAGGCTTGCTCATCTCTTTCTTGGTAGCCGCCATTTTAGGTCGTGACGTCACGCATACTGATTAGTGCCTCGATCTGACATTTCGATGGAATTTCCATAATCAGTTTGTTTGGCGTTTTCGGAATGTCATGCAAGCCCTATGAAAAAGACTTTTTTGTTTGCATTCACAGTCGACGTCATCTTAGAACTAGTCCATTACAATATTCTAACAATGAAAGCCATTTACGGGTCAGCGCACCTGTTGACCTTGACCTGTTTCCTAAATGGGTAAGACATGTAACCCGCAGCCGCGTTAGGCCATTACTAAAACCTTGCACCGCACCGCACCGGCTAAAACCTTGTACCGCACTTACGGAAATTTCCGTACAGTGTCGAGTAATTTCCGAACTTTACCGCACAACCGTTATATGCTTTCTCTATATACAGCTTTGTTCCTGTGTTTCTTTGTGAGAATGAATAATGACTCTATTAATATGTATTTACTTTATGTCGAATTTATGTCAACGAAAAGACTTCTCCATCTCAACATATATACTACGTAGAATCACTTGTTTTTCTACTTTTGTTTTGCAAGCAAACTCTCAATTTTAATACTTTGAATATCTTCTGTACATGCATCATAATATGGCAAATTTCCATTATACTGTCCAAAGAATTTATACATTCGTTTTATCTAGTGATTGCAACACAGGCATATTTTTAAGAGTTACTTCCAACCCATGACGAATTTTTTTTTCGATATATTTATATATGGGATTTGTCTAAATCTGGGACACTATTCGGATAAAATACCTTAAAACAAAATATATATTGAAATTGTATCTCAGTCTATTTTTTATCATTTATGTTTAATGGTTAAACCAAAAACCAACCCAATCCAAGCGCCAGGGACTAGGTACCATATGATAGTTATACTGAGAATGTATTGAAATGGATAAAACCGATACTAAGATCTTTTTTGAGGTAAGGTTATTAAGGTTTCAGCATAATATAAATATATTTATACTTCAAATTCATAAACATGTCTCTAATAAAAAAACTTACATACAGAATCAGCATATACTTTGCCTACGGTAGAGTCCGTAAAATCCGGTAGGATTCGGAAATCTTCGGCGGTGCGGTACTCTATTTTACCCCAGTGCGGTGCGGTGCGGTGCGGTACAAGGTTTTAGTAATAGTAATAGCCGCGTTAGAATGTCCGGACTGTTACCAAATCCTTGTTCCGCATTTAACCGCACCAGCTAAAACCTTATACCGCACCTACGTAAATAGCCGTAGAGGAGAGTGTGGAGGAAAAATTACGCAGTTTCACGAACTCGCGTTATTTTCTACCTATTTTTACAGATGTATTCCTACCTTTGTTTGTGAGTGTAAATAATGAAACTGCTAGTTAATAAATATTTACTTTATGTCGAATTTATGCCAAAGAAAACACTTCTCCATCTCAATATATAAACCTTAAATAGATCACTTTTTTTACAGTCTATAAGAAAACTCTCCGTTTAAATACTTTGAAAAATTTATAGTCAGGCATAATAATAGGGAATTTTATCACATGTTAATCCTTTTTCTTCCTAAAATTTATACATGTATTTCGCTGGCAATTGCAACATAGACATACTTATAAGATTATTTTTTTTCCAACCCCTACAGAAAATTTACTCAGAAAGATATATATGTGTGACTGTCTTAAATCTTTAAAATTATACAAATAACGTAACCATGAAACAGAAAATATATCGAACGTATATCTTAAAGTTTTTTTATCTGCAAAAAAAAATAATCTAAACGTCATGGATTACCATGTGATAGGTACCCTTACCATATATTGAAATGGATGAATCCTATACCAAGATCATTTTAGTGGTTGGGAAATTTAAGGTCTAAGCATGTATAAAATAAATATGTATGTTTGTTTAGTACACTAAAATGTCTAATAAACAAACGTATTTGGTTTAAACAATATTTATTTCAACTCATTTACGCACATAGCACATACAATAAATATACTGGAAACAGGATCTGATAACAAGCGATAACCACTTATACAATCATCTCCTGTATTTATAGAATATGCATACACTTTGACTGCGGTAGAATCCGTAAAATTCGATAGGCTTCAGAAATCTTCGGCAATGCGGTACTACTCGTAACAGGAAACCATGTGCGGCAATGCATGTGCAAATAACTTAATCGAAATTGTATAACTAACTCTAAAGTTATGCGCCTGGTGATATTGCGTGACGCGGTTTCTGACCAAGGACTTCACTGTTTGACACCATTAGCATCTGCAGTATCTCTTTTCTTTAACATGCCCACGAGTGCAGAGTAGATACAACATTTGGAATGTAGTAGCTTGCCGTGGCCAATTCCATATCCTGAATTATTCAATATCGTAGCTATCGGCGAGGATATGCGAATGTACCAGCATGTGACATTGCAATTGCGTCAGTCCGTTAGAGATTTTGTCCACATAATGTAAAGTAGAGATTTCTCCATCTCTAAATACAAAGATCTGCATTTAAAGTAATTACAGATACCTGTATTTGAAATACACACATCTCTATTTATAAACAGATATCTTGTCAGGATTTATATAGACATCTGTATTCTATCCATCTATCTCTCAATACTGAGACGATCATTTTCTAATCATTACCTCAGGCGTGGTGGGTGGCTAAATTTAGAATTCAGCTCAAAGGGAAAACAAACTTTCGGGGTGGACCATTAAAACTATTTACAAGAAGCAGATCAGAGGCATGCTAAAGCACATGCCTCTGGACCGATCATCTAAATACGGGCCTTAAACTCCACAGCGGTTTTGGCAGAAACCGCCGAAGAGGGGAAACTATTCCACATAGGAATAGTCCTGGGGAAGAATGAATTTTCAGGGCATCACTATTGAATTCATATTCAATAGTGAAATAGAGATACATTCATTTAAAATAGATATTTCAGTAACAAAGATCTCTGTTTTAACGACTTTGTTTCATAATCCTACATGTAGTTTTCTCTTTTATTGCTAAGGCACCCAGAATTTCTAGCTGACAGAAAAATATATGTTCACTATCTCCTTATTGTCCTGTATTTATAAGCCTTACATTGCTCATTTTAAAGCTCTCAGAATCTAGTATTTCGGAACAGATGGACGGGCAGACGATAACTTATGGTCGCCTCCGATACTTACCATTTTTCTTTTATACTTTTCAATGAATTATAGATGTTTCTCGGTGAAATCGAAACCGATTATCTTACTGTTTCAAACAGTGACATTATCACTTTAGACTCCACTGTTTCAAATTTAGGATTTTCTTGAAACAGTCTTCAAACAGTGAAGTTATCACTTTAGATTTCACTGTTTAGAAAGTAGGATTTTCGTGAAACAGTCTCATTTATTTGCTGTTTAATTACCTAAACCTTATCCGGCTTGACATAAATTACATCATAAATGTTTGCATGTCATTACAAAGTTAATGGCGTCACTAAAAGCGCCAACGTAACGCTAATGCAACCGACACAAGGCCGCCTAAGTCTCCTGTAGGCATTCTTTCAAAGCCATTTCTTGAGACCTGTTAATCAAAATGAGATTTCAACCAATATCATAGCCAGTAAACCTACTGAAAGCATAAAATGTGACGCGAAACGGCTTGAAAAAAATGCCTCTGTCGTGATGGCTGACGCATTGGAATAAACTGTTTATTTGATCAGTGACCTATATAGAGAACATTTATATAGGTCACTGATTCGTTGAAATAAAAATCGGTCTCACAACTAGTGAAAATACTGCTTTTGGTGTTCATCGGGTGAAATAAAATCGATCTTACCCTAAAAAGTCAACTGTTCTCTTCTATGTAGTGGTGCGGCACATGTTTGTCTGTGAATGTGACAGCCACTAATGAGATGTCAAATGGAACTACTTGTGATTTGTGAGTATGCTACACTACCTAAGGATAGTATCCATTACCATCTCGATAAAACCCTGATTTATTAGAGTACAATTCAAACTATGGTGTACCAAAAGGTTCAAAACTACCAATACAGGTCCACGTATAAAAATATAGTTGCCCCAGGGATCTCCGGGTGTCTCAACACGTTTTGGCTGTCGAGTCCTTATCCTTGCTTCATCACGGTCTAATTGTTGACCGTGATGACTCTCTGATGAGTTAGGGGACCTCCATACGAACCGAACTACCAACTAATTGTGTGCACCGCAGCGGAGGGTGAGGGTGAAGGTTTGGGCCCAGTAAAACCGGTTTAAACCCCCCAGTAGTTATTACTGACCGTCCCAAAGCGGTACTTTTGTTGCGGTTGCATTTGTTTTATGTTCGGTGCTATTTAATTTATTGTGTTCTCAGTTTAATCCTTCTATCATAAAAATAGCAAATAGGTAAAAATAATTGTTAAATGTTTTTCATATAATTTGCTTAGTCCGTTGTAACCCGTCTGTTGGTCTAAATTATTTAGTTCAATAAAGATAGCTGAGTTGCCATCTATTTGGAAAAGAGCTGCTGACTCGGCTTATCACTTGTAATTTATTGTTTGTTGGCATGTCTTTGTCAATCTTTCCCTTTGATGTTGGGGATAGGGTTTGGGATCTGATTCAGTCATTTCCTGAAGTGTAGTTACTCTTTAAATTTGCACCGCTAAATTTTAGCAGTGGACCTGTAAATTTTATCAGTGGACCGATAATTCTTATTCTTCTTCCGATCAAGTACTGTGCGCCTTTGGCATATTGTCTTACGGTTGTTGTGCCGTGTAAAGACGTCAACGGTGAGATAAAAGCACTATATACAGTGCAGTTAAAAACACATGGAGGGCGTCTAACGGAAGTGGATGGGCTGCACTTGGCACTTGAGGCTTTCCAGTGTAGTGCAGTCAACAGCAGACTGTGGTAGGTTGTTCCAGAGGCAAATGCTATCTGGGAAGAAGGACTTCTGGTATACCATGGTGCTGGCATAGGGCACTAGAAACTCTGATTATGGCCACGCAGAGGTGCTGTGGAACAAGAGGAGTTACTGGAACTGCCACTTAACCATGCACAATGCGGTACATCATGGTTACCCTTGCCTGTGCACGCCGTTCTTGTAGCGTAGTCCACTGGAGCTGGTTAAGCATCTCTGTGACGCTGCTGGTTGTTCTATAGTCACCCATGACAAAGCGGGCTGATCTACGTTGTACCATCTCCAGTTTCCTGATATTGTCGGCTGTGTATGGATCCCAGATAATACTGGCATACTCTGTTACAGGGCGGGCAAGTGTCTGGTAGCACAGCTCCTTGGTTTGCCTTGGACACTGACGAATGTTCCTTTGGAGGAATGCTCCGATAGAGTTGGCTTTCTTCGCCATCTGATCAATGTGATTGTTCCAGCTCAAGGACTTGTGCAAGTTGACGCCGAGATATTTAGCTCCATCTGTTTCTTGAAGAGTTTCTCCGTGGATGGTATAGTCATTCCTGATAAGGTTGCTCTTGCTGTTGACATGCAAGACTTGGCACTTCTTAGGATGGAACTCCCTGCCAATTTCTCCCCCATTCTTAGAGCTTGTCCAATTTGGGGTGTCCAAATCTTTTTGTCTTGTAGCAAACGTAAAAGTTCTTGTAGCAAAACCGCAATTTAAGGTCAGCCATATTGGCGCGCGGCACCATTATAAAACTACTTATTCCAAATGGCTAGCTCTTGGAATTCTCAATTGGAAGAGTTTATTTTTGTGTTCCACTAGAGATGATAAAATGACAAGAAACACATGTATCTATTTCTCATTAAACTCTTACAGAATAACAGTCTTGTATAGCATTAACATAAACACAGGCAGCTAGAAGTTTCCCCATTGTGCATCATTATGATATCTCAATTCTATGTGTTCATCCAAACAGTACTAGACAAAAAGCATAGACCCAGACCAAACTCTCCTTTAGGAGCATTCTGATCAGGGTCTACAATGATTGCCAATTTTAATCTTTCTTTAAATTGTAACACGTACCATATTACTCATGTCTTTAGCTGTGAAAAATTAGGCAAAGTTCTTTTTCTTTCATTTAAATTTGCTGAAAATTGGTGATTTCTCATTAAGACCTTATCCAATATTAACCCTACCACTAGCTTGCTTCCTTCTGCAAGAACTAAGCAATAAAAATACACATGATTTCTCCAAAGTTTCATCAACAGTCTTTGGCTTTTCTTGTTTTCAGAAAATTTGGCCATTTAAAAGTCATTGCACTATTACGTCACCTCAAAAAAGCAGCTCTTTGCATATTGCTCAATTCTCAAGGTGTCTAAGAAAAGAAGAAAGAGTTTCGAGTACCCTTTAGGTGGAATGCTTAAGTAGAAAGATAATTTATTGTTTTAGCAGCTTTTATTTGGCATTCTCAAAACCATCACCCTTCCCCACTTTTTCCTAACCCTCAATATGAACATCCAAAGATGGATCAGATTTGTTCTCGCTATTTTGATGATACTTGTTTAAACCTCAAAATCTGTCTATCTCAAAACCGAGATATATTCTACACTTTGATGAACATACCTGTCATTAGACATGTCTTTTTTTTTCGTTGAATTTTAGATTAAGAACAAATATAGCTGCATATTTGGGCCAGTAAACTTGTAAAATGGCGTATTTCTGTGTCAGTCGCGGATTTCCCATGTTTTATTTATAAATTCACTGGTTCTCGTTTCACATACGATGCGTCTGAATCGGCGGGAACTGGATAGAAAAATGCGGGAAATTATTCTTAAAGTGAACAAACCGACTTTCATAAAACAAAAAAAAATTGCTGGCACCCGTAATGATTTCATGAAAGTATGATCTGATCAGCCTGCGCAAATTTTGCATATCGATATTTATGATGACTGTACATTACGTACCTGACATGTTCACTGAAAAAAGCGATATGGAATTTTTATCGATTGGCGGCACTTGCATCTATATCTATTGGATTTGTGCAAATCCATAATAGAAACAATGACCGATGCTTACAGCCGTGACACAATAAAAGTCATTTACTCTCAGTAAAAGTTACCTGTTATTACAGTTAGAATAGGTACCTTCACTGATGCGCTAGCCAATTTAACACCTCGCTGCGTCTTTTCAGCGAATACCCCTCCGAATGACTCGGCCAATATTGCACCCTGTTAGATAATTAGGCCACGGACAGTTAATCCTTTTGACTAGCCGCCGGGTAAGTAGTTACCGCAAAATGGACGATACAGAACAAATTATGACAGGAAAATTCAGCATCCGGGAGATTTTGAACACTTTCTGGGAGCGTGGGAGATGGGCTTCATTTCCGGGAGACTCCCGGATGATCCGAGAGACATCACATGTATGCCCTTGTCGGCATTTCTTCAAAGAAACAGATAGTAAACAGGAGCATGACCATGTTGTCACGCTCTGGTTGCGTGATTTCAATACTGTGAACTGGTACCCGAGTGACAATCATCCAACTATATACGCTCTTTGTATAAACAGAACTAGCTTATCGATTATTCACACAAATAAATAGAGACTCACTACGGGGCAAAATAATCTGAGGCCAGGTGGGAAAATAGCAATATTTTCGCGATTTTACGGGAAAATCGCATTCAATTCGCAAAAACACCATTCGCATTTTTTGGAATTCATTTCGCCAAAAAATGCGAAAATGCGACAAATGGACACCCCTGGTCAGCATGTCTCATGATGTTACTGCAGACAATGTGCTCCAGGAGTTTGCACATGACAGAAGTTTAAAAAAGCTGGACGATTGTTCTCAGGTCGGTTCTTCTCTCCCTTCTTGTAGACAGGGACCACATCAGCAGTTTTCCAATCATTTTGAATCACATCTAGGTCTAGAGAAGCTTGGAAGAAGACAGCAAGTACTGCCGCAATCTTAGCTGAAGTTCCTTCAGTAGCCTTGTAGGGATCTCATCTGGCTTGGGGCTGTCGCTTTGTGCACTTGCAATCCTTGTAGAAGCTTGAGTACTCCATCCAGGTTAACCGTGATCGCCTGCATTGATGGATATGGGCTTGATCGTTGAGTACGTTGGCTTTGGCCGCACTGTCAGAGTAGGTAATCCCATCGGTAGCCTTGAGTTGTGCAGTTTGCTCTTAGTAATTATATGTTTTTGTGTAATTGTTATTATATGTTCTGCATTTTCATTTTATATTTTTAGTGTTTTTATGATGTCTTAAGTAATTATAGTGAATGTTTGTATGTTTATCTCTTATTATGTAGTATGTGTCTAATTGTTTATAAAATTTGTATGCATGTTTAATACTATAGGTGCTTTTGTGTGCTATTTCATATCTTATGCTTTAGCTGTTGACTTTTTAGTTCTTGTTTGCTACTGTTGAGTTTTATGCTTATGATTTTTGCTTGAGTTTTTAGGGGTCTTGGGATCATGCAGATTTTAGTATAGATTTATTTGGTTAGATAAGGGCATGGGTGAAGGTAGGCAGTGAGACTGCTGCAGGCGCTCATGCTCTTCTCCTATCGTTATATTACTCAATTGTATATATCTGCAGATCTTAACTCCTTTAAAATTCTTATTTGCTTACTAATATATATATTTTTTTCCAGTTTTGCTAATGTTTCTTGCAACAGACTTTTTAATATTTCTTAGATAATAGTGTGCTATTTAATATATTGCTTATTTTCTTAATGTTATTTTTAGCATGTATTACACAATTTAGATTTGTCATACTTGTGAGTCGGTAAATAGCTATACATAGCTAATGTTTCACTGTTATAACATGTCCGACTATAAATAAAATTTGTATTGTATTGTATTGTATAGGTGCTGTTACACTTCTTATTGTTTATAAAGGACCAAAATTTCTTGGGATTATTTGTAGACTTTGGGCTGATCACGTTGTTGACCATTGTATGGATTTGCAGGCAGAAGTGGTTGTCTTTTTCAGCTTCTGGTATCGTCTGAAATCTGTCGGGTCCCCTGTTGCCCTGGCTTTCCTGAAGCTTCGCTTTTTCCATGACAGCCGTTTGACCTTTCTATTTATCCAAGGCTGGTTGTATGTACTGGAGGTCATTTTGGAGGGAACATTTCTTATATATGATTTTTATACGTGGACTGCTATTTTATAGGTCCACCTCTATTTTATCGGTCCACCGATACTTAAAGTTTATAGGTGCATCAATAAAATTACAGGTGCATCGATAAACTTACAGGTGCACCTGTAAAAGTATATGATCGCTGCTTGTATGTTTCATAAGAGCAGCGATACAGTTAGACCAATCAGGCGTTAATATCAGCTAGAGAGGACATCTGATTGGCTGTTTGATATATAAGATCATCGCCAAAACGGGTCATGAAAAATATATACGTGGACCACTAATTTTATCGGTGGACCTATAAACTGTATCGGTGGACCGATAAAATTTATCGGTCCACTAATACTTTTATAGGTGCATCTGTAATTTTATCAATGCACCTGTATATTTTATCGGTACACCGATACCTGCTAAATATGGGTGGACCGATAAAATATCGATGGAGTTGTATATTAGCGGTCCACCTATAAAATTTATCAATCCACCGATAAAATTTACAAGTGCACCACTTAAATTTAGCGGTTCACCTATATTGATCTATAGGTGGAGTGGTATCAGTCGTTTTGACCCTTTTGGTACACCATATCAAACATACCCTAAATACAGCTGCGGTCCTCAGTTGGCTTCTTTTAAAAGAAGCCGTTTTGTTTAGCTTTTAGCCGGTGCCTCAGAATCAGAATTGTTTACTAGTGATAACGTCCAAGGAAAATCATTCATCAGGACCCGTGATCAGGGAAGCTAGTCCCTAGCCCTTACAAGGAACTGAATCCTCTGCACACAAGGCTGGTTGATATTTCGTTGATATGTAACTCTGGTATCGGGTTTTACTTTCCACTAGTTTAGCTCTTGAACCCGTCTAATTTAATATTCGTTCATTTCCGGGATCGAATATTCATCGTCAAAATCGCTATTAGTGGTGAGGGTTTTTTTCCGTTCATAAACATTGAACACAGACATAAGCATACGAAGCGTTGCCATTTCAATCTTTTTAAAACTCCCGATGGACCTGTCACATTGACATTTGCGTATGATATTGTTATAATGTTTGTTTTACGTTATTACGAAAAGTAATTTGCATAGTTATAATTATTCAAAATGGCTGATGAGGCGTCTTCGTCTTACATATTCATAATTATTACTGGCACAATATATATACCAGAATACATGAAATACTCTGGTTCGATTAAAAAAAAAAGTATTTCTGCATGTGCCAACTCACAAGTAAATGTCAGCAGATTGCTTTAAAGAGAAGTTTAAAAAAAAGGGATTTAATCTCTTAAAATGCAAATTTCAAGATTATTATTCATAGGCAAAACTTCATTCATAATTATAAGGTTAATTAGATACTCTTGGAAATGTAAACAATAATGCGTGAATAAAACTTCAATTTTTCTCTCATTTTTTTTTTTCTTTTTTTTTTGCGATATATCGACAAAAAAAAGAAAAAAGAAAAATAAACAAGAAATAATAAATAAAACATAATGAAGTAAAATATAAAGCCCACATTTTTTTTATTATTTTCACATTGGCTATTCTGTATTTCTTCTAATAAATACCCGGTGTGTTCTGTATAAATGACACTCATTTCACAAAATTTGGGTAATAATAAAAAAAAAATTGTTGGCAAAAAGATTCACCTTTTGTGTTTAGCTCAGTTTCTAATACCAAAAGGGATAGAGTCTTCAAACATGCTACATAGGCTGGGGAAGATCTACTAAATGCAGTGATGGAAACTGAGCTATGACACCTGTATTTCGTGGATCATTGACCATAGAAAATTTTGGTTCCCCTTTTTCTTTTAGCTTAGTTTTCAAGGAACCAAAAGGAATAGAGTGTTCAAACATGTTACTTAATAACCTGAATGCAGTGATGCAGTGACCAATTTTTCATGGTTCAGTGATTTTACCTTATACCTTGACTATTTGATGTACATGAGGATAATAAGTGACCCTGTGTTTGACTTCAAAATAAAAGTAGGTCACAGTGACCTATATTTTATGGATAAGTAATTTTACCTTATGCTTTCAGTTTGAGGACTGTGTTTTATATGAAAACGATATCTTGTGATAATGAGTCAGTATGACCTGATGTTTGACCACATGATAAAAGTAGATCACAGTGACTTATATTTCATGGTCCAGTGATTTTGCCTTATTCCTTGAGTGATGTAGGGACATAATCGCATATAGGATAATGAGTCTAGTCAGTTTGACCTGATGTTTGATCTCAAAAGTAAAAAATCAGTCACAGTGACCTATATTTCATGGTCCAGTGAGTTTGCCATAATAATACCTTAGAGACCTTTTGTTGAATGAATATGATTGCTTGAGATGATGTGTCAGTATAGCTAGGCCTCAAAGTAAAAGTAGATCATAGTTACCTACATGTTTGACCTTGAAATAAAAGTAGATAACCTTTATTTCATGGTCCAATGATTTTGCCTTATACCTTTGCCTTATATACCTTGAGGACTACTTGTATGTGAACATACATGTAATTGCCTGGGATTAAAAGTCAGTATGACCCAGTGTGTTTGCCCCCTAATAAAAGTAGGTCGCAATGACCTATATTAATTTTTATGGTCCAGTGATTTTGCCTGTTACATGTACCATGAAAACTATTTGATGTGTGGGCATGATAGCTTGGGGTAGTAAGTTAGTATGACATTTTTGACCTCAGAATAACAATGGATCACATTGACCTATATTTCATGGCTCTGGCTCAATGATTTTGTCAAGTACATTGAGAGCTATTTGATATGAACATGATAGCTTTGGGTAATAAGTCAGTATGACCAATGTTTGACTTCAGAATAAAAGTAAATCACAGTAACCTATATTTCATGGTCCAGTAAATTTTCCTTGTTCCTTGAGGACTATTTGATGTATAAACATAAAAGTGTGGGATAATGAGTGAGTATGACACAATGTTTGACCTCAAAAGAAGAGTAGGTCACAGTGACCTATGATCCAGTGATTTTGCCTTATACAAGGGTCTGGATGCGGTTTAATGATTAAAGGATAATGACCATTTTTTATACTGATAAGAGAAAAATTAGTAAAAAAATACTGATTGGGAAAAAATGGGGCTTAAAGAACTGAAAATTTTAAAGAATAGCAGAAAAAATATAGAAAACTGATAAATGGGAAATAATAAATATAAAGAGTAAGCCTTAAAATTAAAAATATTGACGTTTTAAAGAATAATGGAATTTTTATGCCCCCAACTTCGAAGAACTGGAGGGGGCATATTGGTTTGGGCCTGACCGTCTGTCATTATGTCTGTCCATCTGACCATATGTAACACTACATTTACTCAAAAACTGTAACTGCTGGGGTCTTGATATTTCATAAGTGGGTAGACTATAAAATACTAGCGAACATGTATTTTTTCTTGTCCATTCAGCCATGTACTTGCAGAGTTATGTCCCTTTTTCAAAAAATTAAATGAAAAGTTGTTCCCAAAATCCTGGGAATACCATTTGAGCTAGGATGCTCATATTTGGCATACTGCTAGGGGCTAAGGTGTAGATCACCTGATTAACTTTTGGGCTAATTTGGTAAAAGAGTGACTGAATTATCCCCGTTTGTTGAATTTGGCATTTTTCCAACTTCGGAGCCGTTTTGGTATTCTATTAGTATTGGATGTGCTGATCATTCTGATGTTGTTGCTTTATGATGCATTCACTATTAACAGAGTTATTTCCCTTTTCTCATCTGTTTAAAAAAATAATAATAGGTGGTCTATTTCTCAAGAACAATTGCTGGGGCCTTGATATTTGAAAGATGGATAGACCATAAAAAAATAAGCTTACCCTTTTTTATGCTCCCAACTTCAAAGAAGTTGAGGGGGCATATTGGTTTGAGCCTGACCATCCATCTGTATGTAACACTACATTTACTCAGAAACAGAAACTGCTGGGGTCTTGAATAGGTTGGTAGACTATTAAAAACTAGAGGACACACATGTTTTTTCTTGACCATCAGCCTTGTACTTGCGGAGTTATGCCCCTTTTTCATAAAATTAAATGAAAGTTTGTTCCCAAAATCCTGGGAGTACTTTTTGAGCTAGGATGCTCATATTTAGCATACTGCTAGGGGCTAAGGTTTAGATCACATTAACTTTTAGGCAAATTTTGTTAAAAAATGACTGAATTATGCCCCTTTGTTGAATTTGGCATTTTTAGCTCACATGTAAAGGTGAGCTTATAGTATAACCTTGGTCCGTCGTCCGGCGTTGCCATCGTTCACACTTGTAAACATCTTCTCAGAAACCAAAGGGCTGATTGAAGCCAAATTTCATAAGGAGCCTAAACGGAATGGGGGAACAAAAGTTTATATATTTGACCCTGGTCACATGAACAAGATGGCCGCCATGCCCATATATGGTAAAAACCTTAAAAAATCTTCTTCTCCACAACCACTGGGCCGATTGCCTTGAAACTTGGTATGTAGCATCATGGACTCCAGTTCTACAAAGTTTATATAAATAATGACCTTGGGTTGACCTTGACCTATTTTATTGCAAGGTCAAATTTGGTCCCTAAGGCTTTTGATATTGAAAATTTGAAAAAGTGCATTTTTCTGTTGCTGTTGTTCACTGTGATATGGAAATGTAGTGAATTTCAACACCAGTGGATATTAGGGGTCAAGGTCATTTAGTGACCTTGACCAAAGGTCATTTGTCCATTGGGTGTCAACATTTTCAAACATCTTCTCCTCAGAAACCATTAGGCCGATTGAAGCCAAATTTCATATATAGGCTTAACAGGATGGGGGAACGAACGTTTATATATTTGATCCAGGTCACATGACCAAGATGGCCGCCATGCCCATATATTGTAAAAACCTTAAAAAATAATCTTCTCCAGAACCACTCAGTGGGAACGCAGACTCATCACATTTGAGTAATTCATTTTCTGAATGGTCGTCTACGCACAAAGAAATAATCCTTTTTTTTCGCCGGAAAAAAATGGCGGGAAATTTTGAACAGAAACAGTCCCAAAATAATGCTCGTTTGATAAGATATGCAGTCATAGTTTTCCAACGGACCAAATCAGAAAGAAATTTGATGTTTTGTTATTGAAATCAGATGCATATCGGTACCTCAATGCAGTTTGCACACCCAAAACAACGATCACAGTTTGACAACCGTTTTTCAGAAAAGTAAAACCCTACGACAGTACCCCAAAGTTATTTTGCAAAGAAAATTGTCCCAAAAACCAAATTAGATGGCATTATAACTGAACCGTAGTTCATACATTCGACCGTCTTTTAGCCAGGTATATCTTCGGGAGAAAGTCTATTTTCGTTGAAAATCGATAATGAAGTTGATCATTTTTACGTATACATGGCACGTGCGTTTGTCAACACACAGACATTTTTCAGCTGGATCGACTTGAGGAGACCAACTTTTTCTTCATTTATGGTATAGTAAAGCTTGTAATCATTTAGCATACTGTGAATTTATCAAGATTTTGCGTTAGTCTGTCTGCCTGTGATTTTTTGGGCTTCTGAATTTAGGCTACACGCCGAGAACGAGAGAAAGCAAAACAAGCACTGGTCAACCACAAAGTTTGACAAACGAAAAACATTGAGTGATTGACCGGCTATTTAATTGATAGTGGAACAAGCAGGAGCAAGGGCGTAGCTACCTATACGCAAATACGCAGGTGCGTATTGAAATTTTGTCAAATTGACAAAATTTCAACACACACCTGCCTATTTTCATGCAGAAATGTTGTTAATTGGGCATAATTTTAATACTAACTGCCAACAAACACGAAAATTTGAAATATCTCAACGGTTTAATCCCCTATTATTGCCCTCAACGAGTATAAAACATGAATGTGCGTACTGTTTAAATACCCCTCGCTACGCCCCTGAGGAGCATGCGGAATGATAATAAATATCTTAAATAAATATTTTAAGTGAAACCTAGGACATGCTTCAATCGAATTACGGACAACTCGTCCCAAGACAACTCGCCCCACAAAAATCTCGCCCCAAAACAAGTCGCCCCACCGTCAGGTGACAACTCGCCCCAGATTCTGAGACAACTCCCCCAGACAACTTCCCCCAAGACAACGCACCCCACATTCTGAGACCACTCGCGCTTCTAAAGAATTCTGTCCCGGACGACGGCCCCGCTCCCCCCCCCCCCCCCCCCCCCCCCCAACACACACATACCCTTTCAGAAGGCATCCCACAAAAAGTACAAGAGACAGCTTGCCCTTCCTCATAAATCTGCCAAAACCCTATCCCGCTAGGCGCTAAGGGACCGGGGGGGTGTGGGGGGCTGGTATATTTTTCGAAAAAAATCCCTGTCTTTGGATATGCAAGAAAAAATTTTAGCTCATAAGGGGATTTCAAAAAATAATCTGGCCTCAAAAATCAGTGAAAAACCACCCAAAATTTCCAAAAAAAGAGTCTGGGCCCTGCACTTTTGGTGGAAATAGCAACTGCCTACCTACCCACCAAAATTCACCTTACCCCTGAGTCTGGACCCTGCATTTTTGGTGGGTAGATAGCAACTGCTTACCTACACACCAAAATTCACCTTACCCCTCCCTCCCCCCCGCCCCCCCCCCCCCCCCCCCCCCAAAAAAAAGATGGCCACTTGGGACACCCTAGATCTATTTCTTTTTATTTAACGGCACATTTACCGTGATCAACCTGCATAGTAAGACAAACAGGTCTGAGCAAGCAGTGTGGACCCAGGAGCAGTCTGATCTTGGTCTGCAATTTTTCCCTAATACCTGCACATTTTGGGTACACCATTTGTGGGTGACATAGATATGTTCAAAATGTAGGATGCTGTTATCTTAGTATTATGGGTAAATACTGTAACTGTGTGTGACATTTTTATGTAGAACTATTATTTGTTTTTGTTGTTTTCATAGTTTGCAGGGATTAAAAAGAAAGCCTACCTACCTACTCTCCAAAAAATCCTAGTTAATAGGCAACTGCAAACAAAATACTTTTTATGCTTGGCCTGTTGCTGAGATGGGAGGGGGTGGGGGGCATGAAGAAATATATATTCTGTAGAATTAAATGCCAAAAGTTATGTTTCAGCTTAAATCTCATAAAGAAAATTAAAAGGCGCATGTTGAAGTTATATCAATTGAAATGATACCATAAACTGAAAAATAAAAAAAAACATTTTTATATTTCTTGGTTAATTTAATCCAACTTAAATGTTTGCAGCTTCGGACCAAAGCAAGGAAACTTGTAATTTACTAATCAGTTATTAAGTTACTAGAGAGAAAAGCTTGATGACAGACATTAAATGATGAGTCATGACTGTAAAGGGATGCAGTTTAGTGCAGCTGAATGAGAGGTAGCCCCTTCCTGTCTACCCCCCCCCCCCCCCCCCCCCCCCCCCCCCACACACACACACCAACCTATTAAAAAGCATTTTCACAGAGGATTTTATTGGCCAGATATTAAGGACTTTATTATGCTAGCAAGCTTTTTTATATCATGATAAGAGCACAAAATAATGAATTGGGCATACCCTGCTAACTGCTGGACCCTGCACTTTATGTGGAATGTTGCATAATGCTGTTTGTCCTTCTACATGTCAAGACTATGTTAGAATGAAAACAATTACACAGTTCCACCATAAATGTTGCACCAGCATCAATGGGCTTCATATTAACACCTGTTGTGCCCTCTCATTAGAAGCACTTCAGCAAGAGCATAGATGGTTCTATTAATGCATCACAACAAATGTTTTTATGGCTGAATAAGACAGAATTCCCAGAATTGCTATCATGCTCCAGCTGAGTCTTTGTAAAATCATTATCATAAAACCATCACTTGTGGAAATGTCTCCAGATTTTTTTTTCTTTTTATCTACATGTTATAATTTATTTTGGATATTTATTTATTTATACTTATAGGGAAAACATTGAAGGGCAATGTCAAACTGCATGTGAAATTGTGAATATAATAATTTGATCAGAGCTTTATACATAAGAATACCTATATAGTAGTAATTTGTTCATTTGAAATTTGTGTTAAATATTAATTTTTGATCAAAAGCAACTGTGATGAGACACCACAACATACAAATGTACATTTTACTTGAAGAGAAATGATAAAGAATAACTCCACTTTGGCTCACTAAATATTGGCGTATTATTTTTCTTGTTTAATCATGTTTATATTTTACCATTATTCAACTTAGAGAATGGATTACTAGTACCAAGTCCTGAGCCTTTGCCACATATTTAATCAAGTTTTCTGGTTTGCTGGACAGCTGTGCTATTTATTTGTTTGTTTTTTTTTTTTTTTTTTTTTTGTGAGTGTGACTCAGAATCATATTAGAGAACACATCTCATTGAACTAAAATTTTGAGAAATTCTCCATTCTCAATGAAAAGTTAAGGTACCATTCATCATAAATTATATAATTTTTGCATGAGATTTGCCCCTACTGATAGATTTCCATGAGATTTTTGGCAACAGTTAGAGCAAATCCCTCAAAAGATCACTGAGTATATAAACACACTGTGGCATTTTAATTTATCAACCAAGGGCATTGCAGAGCTGACAGCCCCCACCCCCACCTGATGAGCTAGTATTTGACAAACCTGGCATTTCATAATAAATGTGTATTTTATTAAATCTCTGGTTTCTTCTTAGGAAGAATCAATAAATGCTTGTTAGTTATTTACACTCTTAAAAAGGGGGTAAACAAGTAATAAGTAAATATGTATGTTGTAACCCCTCATTAGAACTCCTCATTAAGGTAGTTCTACAGAGGGCCAAAACATATGTTATAAAAAATGCATACTGCAATTTTAATGCTCAAAAGCTCATTTAACAGTACATATGCTGCTTCTCAGTGTTGGCTGAAATTATATGGAGTGTAAAGGAGTGTATAAGTATGTATGGCCAAGTCATTTTCTAAGCTTACAGTTGAAACAAAATCTTCATTACTGCAATTGTCCTACCACTTTCACCAGCTGACAGTGTGTCGAAATTGCTGGGAAAATCAAATAGTACTTACTGACCCTGATTAGACTGCTGTTTTGGAAGTAGCAAGTATTGGCTAAACATCTATTATATTTTGCTTAGTTTTTCATGAAAAAGAAAGGTTAAAAGTTGTGTGTGTGTGTGTGTGTGTGTGTGTGTGTGTGTGTAGGGGTGGGGGTGGGGGGAGGGAGGAAGGGTGGAGTAAGGGGGGGGGGGGGGGGGGTAGAGAGGCCTTAAGTTGGGTAGGGTGATCGTGTGAGTTGCAGGAGAGGCTTTGAAATATTGGCACGTGCAGGATTAATTGGATGGCAAAATTACTTTTTTTCTAGCAGTCCCTCTGATTTTGAACACAATGTACCGGTCCTAATAACTTATAAGCAAGTAAATGCGAAGGCTGAAACAGTTGACGCAGTTATGCAATTGCGTCACAACTGTCATAAATCGATCGATTTGTTTACAGTATGGTGGAGGCTACTGATCAGAATTCTTTTCCCAGTCATTCTGAAGAAAGTACAGAAAAAAGTATTGTTGTATGTTGAATTACAAGATGCGTTCCTCTTCGTGTGTCGGATTTCAGGATTCCAGAACATTTCCGTAATGTTTGAATTTATTACAGATTATTTTGCTGTCTATCGATCAGGTAAAAAATCCGCCATTTTTTTTCAGAAAATGAAATAGAGTACCTAAGCATTATTTTGCAAAGGAAATTGTCCCAAACACCGAATTACTTAATTTTTATAATGGAGAAAGGGCAGACACCATGGTTTTTCATGGCATATGTCCGCCGACGGGAGAAAGTCGATTTATTTTGAAAATTGCTGTTGAAGTTGGCGGATAAGAGTCGTCTTTACATGATCACGTAACACGTTCGATTGCCGAATATCTCGGTGTTTAGCTCCGCTCTTAAAGGCATAGAGAATTAAATTAAGATGTAAGGAATAAAACCATATCTTATTTTCGGCATTGTGCAGTTTGATTCGCCGACAAAGCATCACTGAAATTGCGACACGTTCGTCGATTGAATCTGAGTATCAGAAATTTAGAATGTTTTTTTCGTTGCTATCTGTATAAAAATATCACTACGCCATGGATACGCGTTCCCACTGACTGGGCGGATTGCCTTGAAACTTGGTATGCATCTTGGACTCCAGTACTACGAAGTGTATATACATGATGACCTTGGGTTGAGCTTGACCTATTTTATGGCAAGGTCAAATTTGGTCCCTTAGGCTTTTGGAATGGAAAATCAGAAAAAGTGCATTTTTCTGTTGCTGTTGTTCACTGTGATATGGAAATGTAGTAAATTTCAACACCACTGGATATTAGAGGTCAAGGTCATTTAGTGACCTTGATCAAAGGTCATTTGTCCATTGGGTGTCAACATTTTGAAACATCTTCTCATCATAAACCATTGGGCCAATTGAAGCCAAATTTCATATAAAGCCTTAACAGGATGGGGGAACGAACATTTATATATTTGATCCAGGTCACATGACCAAGATAAAAGCTGAAAAAGTGCATTTTTCTGTTGCTATTGTGCTCTGTGATATGGAAATTCAGTCATCATCAACCCCTATGAATACTAGAGGTCAAGGTCATTGTTGTCGTTGTCTGTGGTCATCATTTTCAAAGGACTTTTCCTCAGAAATTACTGGGCTGATTGAAGCCAAATTTCATATAGAGCCTTAACAGGATAAAGAAACAAAAGTTTATAATTTTTAAGCAGGTCACATGACCAAGATGGCCGCCATGCCCATATATGTTAAAAACCTTAAAAAAATCTTCTTCTCCAGAACCACTGGGCCGATTACCTTGAAACTTGGTGTGTAGCATCATTGACTCCAGTACTACAAAGTTTCTATTAATGATGACCTTGTGTTGACCTTGACCTATTTTATGGCAAGGTCAGGTTTGGTCACTTAGGCGTTTGAATGGGAAAATCTGAAAAAGTGCATTGTTATGTTGCTATTGAGCTCTGTGATATGGAAATGCAGTCAACTTAAACCTCTATGAATACTAGAGGTCAAGGTCATTTAGTGATTTAATAGAAGTGGCCATGGTGGAACAGTTTACACACTCACCATCTAATCCTATAGAATTGCAGCCTGTTTATTAGCCTAGCTGAGCCAAAAGCTTACATTTTGACCACTTGACCTCAGCAAATACTGGCAGGTGAGCGATCATTGCCCTTGGGCGACTTGTTCTAACTTTAGAAGTGTTTGACCTAGAACCCTAATTTTAAGTACACTATGATAGGGATCAAACATGGTTTTTCAAGCAGCATCTCCTGGAGGGACCTTGAAAATGTTAATGCATTGGAAAAAAAATGTTTGATCCCTATTATTGCATAAATTCAACAACAATGCTACAAAAATAATGAAAATGTTGACGCACTGTTTTTCGTCGTCATCACCATTACCTTGCTGATTCCTACACACTATCAGGGGTGTCCAAATCTTTTTGTCTTGTAGCAAACGTAAAAGTTCTTGTAGCAAAACCGCAATTTAAGGTCAGCCATATTGGCGCGCGGCACCATTATAAAACTACTTATTCCAAATGGCTAGCTCTTGGAATTCTCAATTGGAAGAGTTTATTTTTGTGTTCCACTAGAGATGATAAAATGACAAGAAACACATGTATCTATTTCTCATTAAACTCTTACAGAATAACAGTCTTGTATAGCATTAACATAAACACAGGCAGCTAGAAGTTTCCCCATTGTGCATCATTATGATATCTCAATTCTATGTGTTCATCCAAACAGTACTAGACAAAAAGCATAGACCCAGACCAAACTCTCCTTTAGGAGCATTCTGATCAGGGTCTACAATGATTGCCAATTTTAATCTTTCTTTAAATTGTAACACGTACCATATTACTCATGTCTTTAGCTGTGAAAAATTAGGCAAAGTTCTTTTTCTTTCATTTAAATTTGCTGAAAATTGGTGATTTCTCATTAAGACCTTATCCAATATTAACCCTACCACTAGCTTGCTTCCTTCTGCAAGAACTAAGCAATAAAAATACACATGATTTCTCCAAAGTTTCATCAACAGTCTTTGGCTTTTCTTGTTTTCAGAAAATTTGGCCATTTAAAAGTCATTGCACTATTACGTCACCTCAAAAAAAGCAGCTCTTTGCATATTGCTCAATTCTCAAGGTGTCTAAGAAAAGAAGAAAGAGTTTCGAGTACCCTTTAGGTGGAATGCTTAAGTAGAAAGATAATTTATTGTTTTAGCAGCTTTTATTTGGCATTCTCAAAACCATCACCCTTCCCCACTTTTTCCTAACCCTCAATATGAACATCCAAAGATGGATCAGATTTGTTCTCGCTATTTTGATGATACTTGTTTAAACCTCAAAATCTGTCTATCTCAAAACCGAGATATATTCTACACTTTGATGAACATACCTGTCATTAGACATGTCTTTTTTTTCGTTGAATTTTAGATTAAGAACAAATATATCTGCATATTTGGGCCAGTAAACTTGTAAAATGGCGTATATCTGTGTCAGTCGCGGATTTCCCATGTTTTATTTATAAATTCACTGGTTCTCGTTTCACATACGATGCGTCTGAATCGGCGGGAACTGGATAGAAAAATGCCGGAAATTATTCTTAAAGTGAACAAACCGACTTTCATAAAACAAAAAAAAATTGCTGGCACCCGTAATGATTTCATGAAAGTATGATCTGATCAGCCTGCGCAAATTTTGCATATCGATATTTATGATGACTGTACATTACGTACCTGACATGTTCACTGAAAAAAGCGATATGGAATTTTTATCGATTGGCGGCACTTGCATCTATATCTATTGGATTTGTGCAAATCCATAATAGAAACAATGACCGATGCTTACAGCCGTGACACAATAAAAGTCATTTACTCTCAGTAAAAGTTACCTGTTATTACAGTTAGAATAGGTACCTTCACTGATGCGCTAGCCAATTTAACACCTCGCTGTGTCTTTTCAGCGAATACCCCTCTGAATGACTCGGCCAATATTGCACCCTGTTAGATAATTAGGCCACGGACAGTTAATCCTTTTGACTAGCCGCCGGGTAAGTAGTTACCGCAAAATGGACGATACAGAAAAATTATGACAGGAAAATTCAGCATCCGGGAGATTTTGAACACTTTCTGGGAGCGTGGGAGATGGGCTTCATTTCCGGGAGACTCCCGGATGATCCGAGAGACATCACATGTATGCCCTTGTCGGCATTTCTTCAAAGAAACAGATAGTAAACAGGAGCATGACCATGTTGTCACGCTCTGGTCGAGTGATTTCAATACTGTGTACTGGTACCCGAGTGACAATCACCCAACTATATACGCTCTTTGTATAAACAGAACTAGCTTATCGATTATTCATACAAATAAATAGAGACTCACTACGGGGCAAAATAATCTGAGGCCAGGTGGGAAAATAGCAATATTTTCGCGATTTTACGGGAAAATCGCATTCAATTTTCAAAAACACCATTCGCATTTTTAGCTCACCTGAGCCGAAGGCTCACAGGTGAGCTTATAGTATAGGCAGGCATCCGTCGTCCGTCGTCCGTCCGTCGTCCGTCGTCCGTCGTCCGTCAATATTTTCAAAAGACATCTCCTCTGAAACTACAAGGCCCATTGTTACCAAATTTCATATATAGCATCTATAGGCAGGGGGAACCAATAATACTGTTTTTTATCCAAATCGCTTCAGAACTTTGGTTGCTATGGCAACTTAAAGTTTCCATTGACTTGTATGGGAAAAATGGAAAATTTGCATTTATTGCTATGTCACTGCAGATATTTTGACAAAACTTTTACAGAAATGTTCCTTGAGTAGTCCTCTATCAACCACATGAAATTTATGTAAATTGCACGATTAGGCTGGTTGCCATGGCAACCGAAAGGTTAAAAATAGAAAAGATATTCAAAAATCATCTCCTCAGAAACTATACAACCAATAACGCTCAAACTTCACAGAAAGGATCTAGGTACTACCGTCTATAAAAATACTGTTTTTCTTGGCAATTGCTCCAGCAGTTTGGTTGCTATGGCAACTTAAAGTTGCCATTGACTTATAATGGGAAAATTGAAAATTTGCATTTATTGCTATGTAACTGCAGATATTTTGACAAAACTTTTACAGAAATGTTCCTTTAGTAGTCCTCTATCAACATAGTCCTCTATCAACCACATGAAATTTATGTAAATTGCACGATTAGGCTGGTTGCCATGGCAACCGAAAGGTTAAAAATAGAAAAGATATTCAAAAATCATCTCCTCAGAAACTATAACACCAATAAAGCTCAAACTTCACAGAAAGGATCTAGGTACTACCATCTATAAAAATACTGTTTTTCTTGGCAATTGCTCCAGCAGTTTGGTTGCTATGGCAACTTAAAGTTGCCATTGACTTATAATGGGAAAATTGAAAATTTGCATTTATTGCTATGTAACTGCAGATATTTTGACAAAACTTTTTACAGAAATGTTCCTTGAGTAGTCCTTTATCAACCACATGAAATTTATGTAAATTGCACAATTTGGCTGATTTCCATGGCAACCGAATGGTTAAAAATAGAAAAGATATTCAAAAATCATCTCCTCAGAAACTATACACCCAGTAAAGCTCAAACTTCACAGAAAGGATCTAGGTACTTCCGTCTATGAAAAGACTGTTTTTCTTGGCAATTGCTCCGGCAGTTTGGTTGCTATGGCAACATAAAGTTGCCATTGACTTATAATGGAAAAATTGAAAATTTGCATTTATTGCTATGTAACTGCAGATATTTTGACAAAACTTTTACAGAAATGTTCCTTGAGTAGTCCTCTATCAACCACATGAAATTTATGTAAATTGCACAATTTGGCTGATTGCCAATGCAACCGAATGGTTAAAAATAGAAAAAATATTAAAATATCATTTTTGCAGAAACTATGTGGCCGATAAAGCTCAAACTTTACAGAACGGATCTTTGTACAAGCTTCTATATAATTACAGTTTTTTTATGGCAATTGCTTCAGCGGTTAGGTTGGTATGGCAACTTATAGTTTCCATTGAAATATAATGGGAAAAATGGAAAGCTGCAGTTTTTGCTATCTCCCTGCAGTTATTTTTGGATTTTTTATCTACAGAAATGTTGCTTGAGTAGTCCTCTATAATTCCTATTAATTTTGTCCTAATTGCAGAATTCGATTTGTTGCCATGGCAATATTAAGGAAATATTTTTGAAAAAAAATATTTAAAAATCTTTTCCTCAAAAACCATATAGGGGGATGAAGCTGATTCTTTGCATACATGTTCATGACATTAGCCGCTACGTAAATATTGTTTTTTATTATTGTTGCCCACATGGTTTCATTACTATGGCATTTTAAAGTTTCTATAGACTTGTATTGGGAAAAGTGCAAATTGGCATTTATTTCTGTGTTACTGCAATATTTAGGCAAAAAGTTTTACAAATATGTTTTTTTTTATTGTAACTTCATCAAACTTGCTAATATTTACTAGGACAAGCATAATAACTCAGTCAAAGTTGAAATTAGGCCGAATTGTACAACTTACTTCAGTGTTTCTTACTCTTGAGTGCTAAGGATGAATGGACTCAGGTGAGCTACAGGACCAATGGTCCTCTGGTTTGGAATTCATTTCGCCAGAAAATGCGACAAATGGACACCCCTGGTCAGCATGTCTCATGATGTTACTGCAGACAATGTGCTCCAGGAGTTTGCACATGACAGAAGTTTAAAAAAGCTGGACGATTGTTCTCAGGTCGGTTCTTCTCTCCCTTCTTGTAGACAGGGACCACATCAGCAGTTTTCCAATCATTTTGAATCACATCTAGGTCTAGAGAAGCTTGGAAGAAGACAGCAAGTACTGCCGCAATCTTAGCTGAAGTTCCTTCAGTAGCCTTGTAGGGATCTCATCTGGCTTGGGGCTGTCGCTTTGTGCATTTCAGGCCATTGTCAGCTACTGTGAATTTTTGTGCAACCTTAGCAGTATTTCACAAGTCATAATCATGTTCATCAAAGTTTTCACTCAAAGTCGTCTGCACTTTCATTTTTACAATATCCGAATTTGTGTAACTCTCCCGTTAAAGTCTTTAATAGATTTCTTCAACTGCAGTTGTGTCGCTCGTTTCTGTACTGATGGAGTATTGCCCTGCAATTTGTATACGAAAAGTCGCTAAGGTGGTCATTATCGGCGCATGAAACCCCATGTTAATACATGGTTTTGCGTTCGTTTAAACATGCCTATTGATAGCGTTTGACACAATATTTATGCAGTAATAGTATTTGATGTGCTTATCATTCTGATGTTGGTTGAGTCATGATTCATTCTCTATTGACAGAGTTATTTCCCTTTTCTCATCTTTACAAAATATGGGTGGTCTATTTCTCAATAACAAAAAGTGCTGGGGCCTTGATATTTAAAAGATGGATAGGCCATAAAAAATAAGCTGACCATATTTTATTTCTTCTCCATCTGCCATGTTCTTACAGAATTATGCCCCTTTTCGGTAAAACTTGCATGAAAGTTTCTTCCCCAAATCCTGGGCATACCGATTTAGCTAGGATCACAGGATGTAAACCAGTCCACCAATTTTGGCTTTTGTATGGAAAAATGCTTAAACAGTGGATTTCTCAGGAACGTTTTAATACTTAGAACTTCATTGGCTCGAACAGGCTTGGGACCATGAAAATTAGTTCTATCCAAGGGTAGTTCTAGCCATCCAGGGTTGGTTCATATATAAATTGCCATCTAGGGACCAAGAAAAGAGTTCTAGCCAGGCAGGGTTAATGAGCCATCAGGGTTCGAGCCATTGAAGTTCTACTGTATGAGCAAATGAAGACATTGTGTTGCTAAAGGTCAAGATCATTCTTTAACCTTTGTTCAAGGTCACTGAGATTCTGTTGCCTGTCAACATTTTCAAACACCTTTTTCTCTGAAGCCACTGGGCTGTTTGAAACCATATTTCATATGGAGCTTCACTTGGTCAAAGGAACCAAAGTTTGTTCAGATGGTCATGGTCACCTGACAAAGATGGCAGCCATGCCCACATATGGTAAAAACCTATCAAAAATCTTCTTCTCCAGAACCAAAGGCCCAATGACCTTGTGGCATGGTATGTAGCATTGGGGACTCGGGCCCATTATAGTTAATACAAATCATGACTGTGCATTGACGGTGACCTAATTTATTGCAAGGTCAACTTTGGTATGTTATGCTTATACAGTATATGGGAAAATGCTAAAACAGTTGATTTATACAGTATATGGGAAAATGCTAAAACAGTTGATTTCATGGAAAATTTTTAAACCTAGATACATGTATAATAATTGGAAAATATGGTTAACTAAATGAATACATGAAGACATAATGTCATCAAAGGTCAAGGTCATTTTTTTAACTTTGCTCAGGGTCACTGAGATCTTAAAATTAAATATGCACTCCTTATAAACCACTGGTTTCAAATTTATAACAAATGAGGGAAATGACAAATTGTGTCTGTTGACAGAAGGTGTCAGGTGAGCTACAGGACCATTGGTTTCTGGTTTGGCTCTGTTTCTGTGACTGTTGGCAAACAGGTGAGACACAGCATTCTACAGAATCCTTGTGTTGTCAGCCAAGTTGCCTGGGTGACTGTTGGCTAACAGATGAGACCCAGCATTCTACAGGATTATTGTGTTTTCTGCAGGCAATTTGCCATAGTGACTGTTGTCAAACAGGTGAGACACAGCTAGCATTCTACAGAATTGTTGTGTTGTCTGCAAGCAATTTACCTTAGTGACTGTTGTGAAACAGGTGAGACACAGCCAGCATTCTATGGAATTTTTGTATTGTCTGCAACAGGGCTACAGAAATTTTGAAATCCAAACCGGTCCGGACGGCCAATGACGTCATACGAATCCAAAATAGACACGAAAACTAATGACTACACTGTGTATTCCACAATCCAAAAAAAGTCACGAAAACTAATGACTATACTGGAGCGCCGTTATAACGCGGATGTCATCACTGAAGTAGCCATTTAGTCCACATGTTCTTACTTATCGTGAAAAATGCGCTTTTAAAGCGCAGAGACAGTCAGACCGAAAGTGAAAGTACACAATCGGATATCCTCGCCGATCTTCAGTTACGGAATTGGCCGAAGTATTACGATTGACGTAATTTACTGTATTCGAGTTAATTCCCTTGAAATATGAAAATATACTTGCAAAAAGGTACCTTCGGACGAAGAAAAAAAAATTCTGCGCGAGAAATGACGTCGGCTAAAAAAACCTGACCAGACTGCACATAATCAAGGCCGGTTTAAATTTTCTTTTTGCTAGTCAAATTCTTTCCTTATGCTATCTTTGAAAGTATACAATAATCAGTAACCTTACGTTGCACAGCCTTTTTCCATGCATCGGCACGTGTATGTGTGTAAAACCTTCGCCGCTGGCCAAAATTGTGACACGTGCTAATTATCGAAGATTTCTAGTTCACACCTTGGCAAGACAATCGACACTTTGTTTATCTGTGATAACTTTTGACAGCAGTGCGTGATTATTGGATTAATAATAAACAAACAAATGACACATGGCTAAAATCCAGGTAATTATGTCATCATACATCGCAAATCGTGTTTTTTCGGACCGAAAAAAATGTGCCTTATGCCAACTGAATCGGTTTTTCGAACTCAAAATCGGTCCGGACCGACAAAAAATCGGATTTCTGTAGCCCTGGTCTGCAAGCAATTTGCCTTGGTGACTGTTGGCAAACAGGTGAGACACAGCATTCTACAGAATTCTTGTGTTGTCTGCAGGCAAGTTGCCATGGCAACTAATGGCAAGCAAGTGAGACACAGCTAGCATTCTACAGAATTCTTGTGTTGTCAGGCAAGTTGCCATGTTGACTGTTGTCAAACAGGTGAGACAGTACAGCAGTCTGAAGAATTCTTGTGTTGTCTGCAGGCAAGTTGCCCTAGTGATTGTTGACAAACAGGTGAGACACAGCTAGCATTCTTTCATAATTCTTCTGTTGTCAGGCAAGTTGCCCTAGTGATTGTTGGCAAACAGGTGAGACACAGCTAGCATTCTTGCATAATTCTTGTATTGTCAGGCAAGTTGCCATGGTGACTGTTGTCAAACAGGTTAGCCAGTACAGCAATCTGAAGAATTCTTGTGTTGTCTGCATTGCAGGCAAGTTGCCCTAGTGATTGTTGGCAAACAGGTGAGACACAGCTGGCATTCTTACATAATTATTGTGTTGTCAGGCAAGTTGCCATGGTGACTGTTGTCAAACAGGTGAGACAGTACAGCAATCTGAAGAATTCTTGTGTTGTCTGCATTGCAGGCAAAATACCCTAGTGATTGTTGGCAAACAGGTGAGACACAGCATTCTACAGAATTTTTGTGTTGTCAGGCAAGTTGCCATGGTGACTATTGGCAAACAGGTGCGACACAGCATTCTACAGGATTTTTGTGTTGTCAGGCAAGTTGCCCTAGTGATTGTTGGCAAATAGGTGTGACACAGCATTCTATAGAATTATTGTGTTGTCAGGCAAGTTGCCTTTAAGACTGTTGGTAAACAGGTGCGACACAGCATTCTACAGAATTCTTGTGTAGTCAGCCAAGTTGCCTTTGAGACTGTTGGCAAACAGGTGTGACACAGCATTCTGCAGAATTCTTGTGTTGTCAGGCAAGTTGCCTTTAAGACTGTTGGCAAACAGGTGCGACACAGCATTCTACAGAATTCTTGTGTTGTCAGGCAAGTTGCCTTTAAGACTGTTGGCAAACAGGTGTGACACAGCGTTTTACAGAATTCTTGTGTTGTCAGGCAAGTTGCCTTTAAGACTGTTGGCAAACAGGTGCGACACAGCATTCTGCAGAATTCTTGTGTTGTCAGGCAAGTTGCCTTTAAGACTGTTGGCAAACAGGTGCGACACTGCATTCTAGAGAATTCTTGTGTTGCCTGCACTCAAATTGCCATGGAGACTATCGGCAAACAGGTGAGACATGGCACGCTACAGAATTCTTGTGTTGTCAGGCAAGTTGCCTATGTGACTGGTTGAAGTCATCGTCACTGAGTTTCAAACAAATGTACAATCAGACTGCTGAAACACAAAATGAGCTTTAAAACAATTAAGGTCAATGAGGAGAAGTTTCAGACTCCCAAAAAATTTGAACTCTGAA
Source organism: Ctena decussata (assembly GCA_963989385.1). Lineage (NCBI taxonomy): Eukaryota > Metazoa > Mollusca > Bivalvia > Lucinida > Lucinidae > Ctena > Ctena decussata. Next base: position 36,074,866 of record OZ022504.1, on the reverse strand, counting down.
CGTACTGAAAAGATTTAGTGTAAATAATTTGTGAAACATCCCTAAAATTGAACAGTTACAATTTGACTGAAATTTAAAAGCACTATTCATACAAACCAGTACATTGTTGTCTTTCTTTTGTTGATTTATCAGAATTTTAGAATTCATGGTCCAATGATTAATTCAGTAATTCATGGTCAGTTGCCTTCCACTTACTTGAGCTGGCTGTAATAATTCACTGTATGAAATTTAAGGGTCGCAATTTGTGACCCTAAAATTTCATATAGTGAAATTTTTGCTGATCATTATTTCTAAATTCAGATAGTGGGGAAAAAACTGTTGCTGTTCAAAATTTTGGGACATTTGCAGTAATATACTGGTAGATAGCCTTTGTATGTTTGAAAGAATGAGCGGAGAGAATTTATATTCAGACTGAGAAATTGTGTTATGAATGATATGGTAATTAGACTGTCAGACTGTTCGTTACTGTTTCCTATAAAAACTTTCCTTTCCGAATTTCCATTTAATCTAAAAATCAATTTCGAGAGGATGTACATTAATATGAATGAGCTATTTATACAGTATGCATTTAATTTCACGCTGCTCGGATGTTATGCCTTCATAAATATGTATGAATTCTTTAATTAGTATTCAGTGATAGAGGTCTAATATGGGGGATCTGAATCTTGCAGAAATTTGGATTGTGTTTGGTTCTCTTTTTAAGGTTTCATTTGTTGTTTTTTGTCTTTTTTGTTAGTTTATATTTTCCTTGTGAAATTAATTTTCTTTCAACCATACCTACTTTTGCTTTTTGTAACTTAAGATTTTAGTGAGTATCATATGTTTATAGAAGTTCATAAGATGTTCCCCTCCTTGAAATGATTATTCATCTAGATTAAGGAGATAGGATAGCTTGAAGGGAAAAAAATGTCAACATTTAGAAGGTCTTTTGTTGTGCAAATTAGCCAATTTAAACAAGTATTCCCATTTCTCAACTATATGCATATTTAAGTACTGTGTATACCCACCTCTGATGTGACAAACCAACCCAGTCACTCACCGAAGTTGGGGAATTACCATATTGACTGAAATTGTAGGTCAGAAATGAGTGTGCAAACAGTGAAGCCCCAAATCACGCTGTTCTTTTCCATTTTGCAAGCATTATTTTTATTGAGCACCAGAACCATGAAAAAATCTGTTCTTGTTCAAATGTTAGGATTTCATATTTCTTATAAATAAATGTCCCCTTTCTAATATAAACACACCTGTCTACTCATTTTTTCTGCACAAACAGTGGCCAAATTCCACAGAGATTGGCTTTTGACCACCAAAATTCAGTATGGATTGCCCCAGTTTATCTCAAGTGCCATTTATAGGACTTGTGACTTCAGGGTTCAAAATTATTAGTAGCAATTATTTAAGTAGCAAATTTGCCACCTGTTTAAAAATTGGGTAGTGAAATGTTGCTGCCTGGAAATTCTGTAGTGAGGAATAAATTTCTTGGCGACACAATCCAATTTTTATTGAAATATTACTTCTGCTTGTGAGACTTAACACAATTTCATATAGTCAAAGGCATTATTTATGCCTTTGCCAATATTGAGTTTTGTTTGGTTGTCAATCTGACAACTACAGGCATGGGTAGCAAGAGGGCTGTTATTGCATACCACTTGGTATGTTTGTTTTGCTACTTATTTTAATACCAGACCTGTAGCAAATACTTGACCTGCAATAAAGCCTTGTTCACATGACCAAAGTTTCTTCGTCACAGAAACTGTAACAAAGAAAGTTTGGCAAACATTTTGCATTTACATGGGACAAATTATTTGTTAAAGAAAAATGTGACATAGAATCCTTGTCAAATAAACTTTGACAATGAAATATTTGCTGCCGTGTTCATACTAACAAAGAATTCTCGTAAAAGTTATCTGGACAAACAAACTTTGCCTGTGTAAACAGCCAACTGTGCCACATTTTCTTTGTTAAATATACTTTGTTCAAAATCAAACTGATTTGATTATGAGCAAAGTTTTTTGTGTTCATCTCCATAGCTAGTTTCTTTGTTACATATTTTATGGTAAATTTTCTGTTCACATGGACAAATTTTGTTTGTCAGAGAAACTTTGCCATATAAATTTGGCAATGAAAATGTGGCATATTTTTCCATTCACACGAGCAAATTTTTCTATGCCAAACCTACATTGTCACAGAAACTTTGCCCATGTGAACGAAGCTTAAAGGTAATTTCTAACACCGGAATTGCAATGTCTTGGGGTTTTTATTAGAAGAAATACATTAATTACAGTAATTGTTTGTGGTGTGCCAATATTTAGGGAATTATGCTACTACTGTTATTTGTGCCAACTTTGATACCAAACCACTGAAACCAGAAGTATATAGCAGTGTATGTATATGATACCCTAATTTGCTTAAATATTAGGACACCTAACACCATTAATTTTCCATTTGGGACATCTTTATCTTAAACACTGATATCACAAAGTACCCTCTAATATCAAAGAATATAGTTTATACATTTCCTATTTTTCTTTACATTGCAGCTTGGGATATTGCAAACTACTGGTATCTCAAAGTAAATTCTCTGGGAATATTTACTTTGAGATATCAGTAGTTTGAGATAAAATGTAGAGTTGAATTTATGTCTTTATCATTATATGGCATCAAGGTGCAGTAAATGAAACAATGTTAAAATGACAGTAAAACCCCAGCTTACGGTGTTAATCCTATTAAATGCCCCGTGGGCATTGCATTATACAAAGGGGCGGGCTTTATTTAGAGCCTAAATTGTAGTATATCAGCGACTGCCAAAATACCTTTTAGTAAACAGTATTAATGTGAATGGGTATACTTGCAGAAAAGGTAACTGTACTATTTGTTGTCTCACATCTCAGTAGGGGTAGGATCAATTCTTAAAAGAAAGAATTTGCTCCACTAGGAGCAAATTTTTTCCTTTTAGGGTAGACCCCATTTCAAAGAGCTACCTCATCCAGAGAAGTAAACAGGAATTTATTGAAGCTAATATGACATGATTTCCGTAAAAGAAGTGAGGGGAGTATTTTAGAGCAGGGGCGTTTAATAGGATTAAAACGGTATTCTAATATGGGTACATTCAGCCACAGGCCCATTCTGTACGACAAGGATACCAGTCTCATTTCGTAGAATAGAGTATAAGTGGTACCCTAATGACCCTATGTATTGAGACACATAAAAAATGTGTAGGTTAAATTTCTATAAGAAACCCTTTTGTCTTCAAATACAGACAAGTCCATCCTAACTAGTAGGGTATGTTCCCTGGAGGTATGTTTGATTTTTTTTTTTAAAACAACAGCAGCAAACAATATAGACCTTTATCTGGGTCTGCACGGTTGGTTTAGGCATTACTACTGTGCCTGGGCATTGGGTTTTTGTGGTAATCAGTATTATAGGAGAGAGGGATGCATATGTTTTTACAAAAATATGGTTAAGAAAGTGACATCTCAGAACAGTAAGTGATATCTCTTTATTTATTGTTTATTTATTTATTATTTATTTTTTTAGAATTTTTAAGAGATTGTAGACAATTATTTCAAGCTAGAATGTTGCAAACACACACAAGCATGCACACATGCACTCACGCATGCATGCATGCACACACACACAAATATTTTTCTTTCCTAAAATATTTCATGTAAAAGCTCTAAATTTTGGGCCTAATTTTGTGATAAAATATATTCAATTAATATACACACTGTATACAAGAAACTTGTAGAATTGCATGTCTGACATTACAGGACATGATCAAAATTGTCTGATATGTTAGAACAGAACCAAGGGATTTGAGAAGTTTTATGACATTTTCTGGATTTTAGGGAGAAGTTTTGGTCCAAGTTTTGAATTTTCCTTTCTGTTCTATACATTTTAATTTCTCCCTTTGCACAAAAAAGGGAGAAGTCATCAAGCATAGGGAGATTTTTTTCTCCCAAAAAGCCCTCTAGGCTGAACTCTTACCTAAATTAATTATCATATTCATAACAGTTTTAAAATGAAACATTTTGGGTTTTAGTGCAGTAATGCATGCAAAAGATGCAGATGGTGTGACAGTGTAAACTGTGATCAGACTGCTCCATTAGGAGTCGTCTGATCATGGTCTGCACTGTTTGCTTAGACCAGTCTGTCCCAGTATTTGGAAAGTTCATGTTTTTTTTAAAGAACTGTAAAACCTGTCTTAATGGCCTCTTTTATTAACCAAGCAACCTGTATTAAGCAAGCATGTACAGGTAAATTCAGTTTGCAAAAAAGGCAAATATGGTATATGTACATTGTATATTTAAATGTACCTGTATTAAGCAAGCACTTGTCTGAAGCAATTTTGATTATCCCTTAGACGCTTGCTCAATACAGGTTGAACTGTATGCACTATTTCAAAAGATACATGTCAGCTGTAGCTGTATTTTGTGGAATGGAACAGAACAGAGAAATTCTATAGAATAAATCACGCTGTTAATTTATAAGATTGACAAGGGAGTTATCATTGCACTTTCTTCTGTAAAATATTACGCAAATTTAGCAGCCAATTTTAAGATAATAATCAATAATTACTAAGTTGATAAACCACTTACAGGGAGGGTGGGAGAGTAGGTAAAGGGGAGGAAAGAGGCTAGTAGCGTTTCCATTCCATTCCACATAATATCATTAGCCAGCTGTTGCAGAAGAGAATATATCTGCTGACTGGAGAAGTTGAGGGGGCATATTGGTTTGGGCATGTCCGTCCATCCGTCTGTAATGCTTTTTGGCAGCGCTGGCTAACTCAAGAACTGCATATGCTATAGCTCTAGGATCTTAAAATTTTATATGGGGCACATGAAAAATAAGATGACCTGTATTTTCTTTCAATCGCAGGTCTTGCCGTTCAGGAGTAATGCCCCCTTTTAGACTTTGTCATTTTATATAGAAAAAAACCTTGTGAATGGAATATCTAAAGAACTGCTTATGCTACAGATCAAGGTCACGCCCATCTGTAGAAAGTCCATTGACTCTGTGGACATTGTCCAGCTGGAATATTGGAACTACAGTTCATGGACAATGTCCACTCAGTCATGGACATTTTTTCCCAACAATTTAATTTAGTAAAGAATTATAGCAATCCAACCAAACATCCAGTTCACAATGCATGTCATTTATATTTCATGAAATGCAATGACAAGAATGTCCATCTACAATGATAGACAAAATGTCTCTAGACAAAATGTCTCTAGGCCCTCTGCCTTACAGGCAGATTTAACTCCAAATTTTTAACCAGATCAGACTGTACAAAATCCATGGACAATGTCCAGTCAGTCCATTGACTCAGTGGACTTTGTCCATGGTTATAGTCCAGTCTGCCTGGACTCCCTGGACAAAGTCCAGGGTGTCCATGGACAATGCCCAGACTGTCCACTGAGTCCATAGACAATGTCCCCTGAGACCATGGATAATGTCCACTGAATCCATGGACATTGTCCAGACTTGTGGTCTCACTGGACATTGTCCAGAGTGTCCATGGACATTGTCCAGACTGTCCACTGAGTCCATGGTAAATGTCCACTGAGTCCATGGACAATGTCCAGGGAGTCCACTGAGTCAGTGGACTTTCTACGAACAGGTCAGTAGATGACCTGATTAACTTATGAGCCTATTCATAAATTGTTGGTTGAGTTATTCCCCTTTTTCGGACAAAGGCATTTTGTTAAGGAACAAGCTTTTGAACAAAATGGCATTTTGTTTAGGAACAAGCTTGTGAACAAAATATCTGAAGAACCACTTAACGTAGGTTCCTGGTATTTGGCATACAGCTACAGACTAAGATGTAGATGAATGGATTTATACCTATTTTGATTTTATACGTTGTGGGATGAACCTTCTTTAGAGGCAAGCATACAGTTGGGGGCATAGTGTTTCATAAACACATTTTCTATTTTGTAAGCTAGTTGCTTTAAAAAGAAAAGAATTTGCTCCTATAAGAGAGCAATTTTTTTCCTTTAAGACAAGTTCCTCTTGAAGACAGATACCTGCAGACCAGGGTGATCTCCATTAATATTACATTATAGTGCAGGACTGCTGTAAGGAGGGGATGCAGTTCTGCTAGTTTTAACTCTTCTTTACAAAAGTGAAGAAAGAGCCCTTGTATATTCACCTTGGCATCAGTTTCAGCATCCACAATCCAATGGATGTTTTGGTGAAAGTTATGTGATGGGCAAGGGCCCTTCAGGGGAACTATCCTGTACATGGACAGATCTTGTCATTTTTGCGTCCCTTTTTAAATGGGGATCAACTGTTGAAGGTAAGAATTTGCTCCTCCTAGAGGAGAAAATTCCTTTAAGAAAGGATTTGCTCCTAGAGTAGCAGATTTGAAAGGATTTTCTCCTCCTAGAGGAGCAAATTCCTTCAGAAAAACATAAAGGTGTGTACCCATACTCATTAAATTGGCAGTCTGCTCTTAGAGGCCTTTCAGTACAAAAACACTTGACAATAACCAGGGTATAATCCACTGTCTTTCAGGTGAGACAATGAATGGGGAAGGGGATACAGGACAGAAGACACAAGAACTTGCTGCTGGGGACCCTGCCACTGCTGCTGTTGTAAGTTTTCTTCATATTGTATTGGAGAGCAGTTTATTACCATGTTTCAGGTAACCTGGAACTGCCTGCAGAACTCATGCTACTGGCATGGTGGGTTTTTAGCTCACCTGAGCCTTTAGGCTCATAGGTGAGCTTATAGTATAGCAAGGCATCCGTCGTCCGTCGTCAACATTTTCAAACATCTTCTCCTCTGAAACCACACAGTGGTCAACTAAATGAACAAATGAAGATATTATGTCGCTAAAGGTCAAGGTCATTTGGTCCGTCCATCCCTCGTCAAGATTTTCAAACATCTTCTCCTCTGAAACCACTGGGCCGATTGAAGCTATATTTCATATGGAGCCTACCTAGGTCGGGGGAGCGAAAGTTTGTTCCGGGTATCTGGGTCACATGACCAAGATGGCCGCCACGCCCATATATGGTAAAAACCCTTCAAAAATCTTCTTCTCCAGAACCAAAAGGCCTATGACCTTGAAACTTGGTATGTAGCATCGGGCATGCGGGCCCATCATAGTTTGTACAAATGATGACCTTGCGATGACCTTGACTTAATTTATGACATGGTCAACTTTGATACATTAGGCTTTTATATGGGAAAACGCTTAAACAGTGGATTTCTCAGAAACTATTTTGGTCTAAGGTACAATACTTGGTATTCATGGTCAACTAAATGAACAAATGAAGATATTATGTCGCTAAAGGTCAAGGTCATTCGGTCCGTCCATCCGTCGTCAAGATTTTCAAATATCTGATCCTCTGAAACCACTGGGCCGATTTAAGCCACATTTCATATGGAGTCTCAGTGGGATGGGGGGGAACGAAAGTTTATATGCGGGATCTGGGTCACATGACCAAGATGGCCGCCATGCCCATATATGTTAAAAACCCTTCAAAAATCTTCTCCAGAACCAAAAGGCCTATGACCTTGAAACTTGGAATGTAGCATCGGGCATGCAGGCCCATTATAGTTTGTACAAATGATGACCTTGCGATGACCTTGACCTAATTTATGACATGGTCAACTTTGATACATTAGGCTTTTATATGGGAAAACGCCTAAACAGTGGATTTCTCAGAAACTGTTTAAGTCTAAAGTACAATATTTGGTATATATGGTCAACTAAATGAACAAATGAAGAAATTATGTCACTAAAGGTCAAGGTCATTTGGTCCGTTCATCCGTCGTCAAGATTTTCAAACATCTTCTCCTCTGAATCCACTGGGTCGCTTGAAGCCAAATCTCATATTGAGTCCCAGTGGGATGGGGGGATGAAAAGTTTATATGCCGGGTCTGGGTCACATGACCAAGATGGCCGCCATGCACATATATGGTAAAAACCCTTCAAAAATCTTCTTCTCCAGATCCAAAAGGACTATGACCTTGAAACTTGGTATGTAGCCACAAGCATGCAGGCCCATCATAGTTTGTACAAATGATGACCTTGCAATGACCTTGACCTAATTTATGACATGGTCAACTTTGGTATGATTGGCTTTTATATGGGAAAACGCTTAAACAGTGGATATCTCAGAAACTATTTAAGTCTAAGGTATAATACTTGGTATACATGGTCAACTAAATGAACAAATGAAGATATTATGTCACTAAAGGTCAAGGTCATTCGGTCTGTCCATGAGTTGTCAAGATTTTCAAATATCTTCTCCTATGAAACCACTGGGCCGATTAAAGCCAAATTTCATATGGAGTCTCAGTGGGATGGAGGAACGAAAGTTTGTAAGTGGGGTCTGGGTCACATGACCAAGATGGCGGCCATGCCTATATATGGTAAAAACCCTTCAAAAATCTTCTTCTCCAGAACCAAAAGGCCTATGACCTTGAAACTTGGTATGTAGCCTCTCGATTCAACGCTATGAAAACCGGAAGAGATTGTACAGTCAGTTCGGATACTGTGATTTTGACCAGATTTCATATGGAATAGGCCAGTCAGTGATGAAAAGAATTTGATACATTATATCAAAATACCTAGGTGAACCATATTTGGCCCAATTTGGCCTCAAAGTTTTCTGAAGTAACTCCAGTTTCACCCACCTTTGCTAAACATAAGAATGCTATGATAATGAGTGAAATACAGGGTGATAACTCAGTGAAAAAGAAAAAAAATGTACGTTATAAATTTCTGAGCTGGTAAGGTCCCTTTAATCCCTGCTCAGATGAATAAGTATGACCTACATGACTGTTTTATATTCACCGAGATCTGATAAAAAAGATTTTATTTTGAATTTATGAATAATTCATGAAGGATTTGCATATTATGGAAATATTATGAAGATTAGTTTACACTTTAGCATACATTTGTCATCCCAGAATCTGTATTATAAATGTCAAGATAAAATTCATCCTGTACATGGAATTGAAAAAGAGAATCCAGACTAGTTTTGTTTCTCGGTCTGAAAACTTACTTAATCCTTAATGCGTCAAAAAGCAGACGACAAAATTTACGTCTGCAGAATTTTAAAAAATGTTTCATCCAAGCGATATCATATTGAGAATTCGAACACTAGAGGGCAAACAGTGTAGATTCAGATGAGGTGGCTCATCATGAGCCACCCCATCTGGATCTACACTGTTTGCCAATTCAACAATTTTAATATTTGGCGCTTTAAGGGTTAAAGTGAATGGGTACACTGTCAAGGGAAGCAATTACTGTTTTCTTTTTGGACTCCCTTCCCAATAGTGGTCACCTCAAGAGTGGAGCCAATTCATTAACCCATTAATGCCTAGCGCCCCAAAAATGGGATATAGGCAAACAGTGCAGACCCAGATCAGACGCCGCAAACGTGGCGTCTGATCAGGGTCTACACTTTTTGCATACGACAAATGGGTATTTTTCCTCAAAATAAAAAAAAATCGAAAAATAAACTAAACCTGACACCGCTTAAATGACAAATGGACTCGTCCAATATATACAGATAGAAGACTCCACTAGGCATTAATGGGTTAACAGCTACATTGCCCAGGGAAGTTTCCAGTAGTAAAAAAATTGGAAGAGCATGAAGGTATACCTACTCACCACAGTGCATGATTAACTGTAAGGTAAATCTCAGACTTATTGTGGAACATTGACCATGTGTGATTGTGTTTGTGGGACTATGTCATATGCTAAGTTGCCGTTGCATTGGTCAGTTACACACTAACAGGTGACTTTTGAGTGACTCAGAAAGGTTTCAGGTTTTCAGGCTTTATTAGCCGAAACTACGTAGTCTGGCCCATGTTCCTTCTTCTGAATATATTCTCTGCTCTCGAAGGAACTCTTTCAGATTTTAATTGTAATGTTTGATAAATATTATGTTGCTTCAGATATCCTCTCTGTGTGCTTGAGGTATTAGAAAGTATCATCTTCTGTTAGTAGCAGTTCAAATTTGTAAATTTGTTTGATTGGTAAAGCATGCTGCTCTGGCCATTGGCCATGTAGTTTTAAGAGACTTGGGACCTTTTTGTTAAAACAGCTTACTCAAACACAAAAAAGCAAAATACCCATAAAAATTTTAAAACTTGGGACACCTAAAATAGTTACCATAATTGTAATTGAATGTAATGTTAGGTAATGTTCCAAAAGATGCTGGTGGAATGGCAAACAGAGTAGCCACTGATCAGACTGCTCTTTTAGGAGCAATCTGATCTGGTTCTTCACTGTTTGCTCAGACCTGTCTACCCCAAAACTTATTATGCCCCCGCCACGAAGTGGGGAGGGGCATATAGTTTTGCCCTTGTCCGTCCGTGCATACGTCCGTCACACTTTGTAGTACTGTTCTTGTCTCCGCAACTCCTCCTACAGTATTCGATGCAGGGAGTTGAAACTTGGAACACAGTTCAGACATGCATTGAACATGTGCATAAAGGAAACGTAACTTTGATTAAGATCTTTATTGCAGAATTATGTCCCCTTGAATAATAAACATATTTTGACCATATTTCACATCTGAGTACTGTTCTTGTCTCCGCAACTCCTCCTACAGTATTTGATATAGGGAGTTGAAACTTGCAACACAGTTCAGACATGCATTGAACATGTGCATAAAGGAAACAGAAATTTGATTTAGGTCTTGGTTGCAGAATTATGTCCCCTTGAATAATATACATATTATAACCATATTTCACATTTGAGTACTGTTCTTGTCTCCGCAACTCCTCCTACAGTATTTAATGTAGGGAGTTGAAACTTGCAACACAGTTCAGACATGCATTGAACATGTGCATAAAGGCAACAGAACTTTGATTAAGGTCTTTATTGCAGAATTATGTCCCCTTGCATAACATAAATATTTTGACCATATTTCACATCTGTAGTACTGTTCTTGTCTCTGCAACTCCTCCAATTGTATTTGATGTAGGGATTTGAAACTTGTAACACAGTTCAGACATGCATTGAACATGTGCATAAAGGAAACAAAACTTTGATCCAGGTCATTATGGTAGAATTACATCCCCTTGAATGACATGCATATTTTGACCATATTTCACACTTTGTAGTACTGTTCTTGTCTCTGCAACTCCTCCAATAGTATTTGATGTAGGGATTTGAAACTTGCAACACAGTTCAGACATGCATTGAACATGTGCATAAAGGAAACAGAACTTTCAGTCAGGTCTTTATTGCAGAATTATGTCCCCTTGAATAACATACATATTTTGACCATATTTCCATAGCTAGGGAGGGGCATATAGTTTTGCCCTTGTCCGTCCGTGCATACGTCCGTGCATACGTCCATCACACTTTGTAGTACTGTTCTTGTCTCCGCAACTCCTCCTACAGTATTCGATGCAGGGAGTTGAAACTTGGAACACAGTTCAGACATGCATTGAACATGTGCATAAAGGAAACGTAACTTTGATTAAGATCTTTATTGCAGAATTATGTCCCCTTGAATAATAAACATATTTTGACCATATTTCACATCTGAGTACTGTTCTTGTCTCCGCAACTCCTCCTACAGTATTTGATATAGGGAGTTGAAACTTGCAACACAGTTCAGACATGCATTGAACATGTGCATAAAGGAAACAGAAATTTGATTTAGGTCTTGGTTGCAGAATTATGTCCCCTTGAATAATATACATATTATAACCATATTTCACATTTGAGTACTGTTCTTGTCTCCGCAACTCCTCCTACAGTATTTAATGTAGGGAGTTGAAACTTGCAACACAGTTCAGACATGCATTGAACATGTGCATAAAGGCAACAGAACTTTGATTAAGGTCTTTATTGCAGAATTATGTCCCCTTGCATAACATAAATATTTTGACCATATTTCACATCTGTAGTACTGTTCTTGTCTCTGCAACTCCTCCAATTGTATTTGATGTAGGGATTTGAAACTTGTAACACAGTTCAGACATGCATTGAACATGTGCATAAAGGAAACAAAACTTTGATACAGGTCATTATGGCAGAACTACATCCCCTTGAATGACATGCATATTTTGACCATATTTCACACTTTGTAGTACTGTTCTTGTCTCTGCAACTCCTCCAATAGTATTTGATGTAGGGATTTGAAACTTGCAACACAGTTCAGACATGCATTGAACATGTGCATAAAGGAAACAGAACTTTGATTAAGGTCTTTATTGCAGAATTATGTCCCCTTGAATAACACACATATTTTGACCATATTTCCATAGCTTAAATACAATCTCACCTTTTATCGTCGCTCTAGCGGCCTCATTTATTAACAGATTTTGGTATTACATCACAGCTTTATTGGGTATGACAGTACCTTGAACAACTTTGCGTTTCAGGTTTGTAGGATGAAGGTCAAGGTCACAGTTGCTATTTTCAGAAAAACTAGGGCATTGCTCCAGCGCTTTCATTTATAGATCGATTTTGATGTAACTTCACATAAATGTTAAGTATAACAATATCTTGAATAAATTACTGTTTCAGCACCGCAGGTCCAAGGTCAAGGTCACAGTTGCTATTTTTAGAAAAAAACTTTATCGTTCCTCTACTCCTCTATTCAAGGTCGCAGTTGCTATTTTTAGAAAAAAACTTTATCGTTCCTCTACTCCTCTATTCATTGACAATTTTGATGTAACTTCACTCAAATGTTTAGTATGACAATATCTTGGACAAGTTCGTGATCCAGAATTTCAGGGTAAAGGTCAGAGTCATATTTGCTATTTTAGAAAATATGCTGTCATCCCTCTGGAATGATTTTGGCATAACTTGACACAAATATTTAGCTTGACAATATCTGGGACAAATTTACGTTTCATCATTGAAGGTCCAAGGTCAAGGTCACAGATGCTATTATAGGTACATGTAAATCTTTGTCATGGTTCTTGTGCCTTTATTTATTAACTGATTTTGATAGAACTTCACACATATATTAAGTATGACAATATCTTGGACAAGTTAGCCTTTCAGGGTTGTAGTTCCTAGGTCAAGGTCACAGTTGCTATTTTTAAGAAAAACTCAGTCATCCATCTAGCACCTTTATTTATTGACAGATTTTGATGTAACTTCACACAAATATGTTTTAAAACATTACTTTTCTAGTGAGGCATATGGCGGGGGCATTCATCACCTTTAGTGATTGTCTAGTTTTTTTTTATAGTGTCTCTTTTGTATATATTTTGTTGTTTGTTAAATGTATAGAAACATTCTAAGTATTTCTAGACATGTTTTCAGTTTCTGAAAATTTGGTACAGGTACAGGGGTTACCATGTAGTGAGTCTGAATAATGACTATCACATTATTCACATCATTTGCATAAATCATGCATATTTTATGAATTTAAAACTTGATGAGCTACATTTGTATGAGACAATTAAGATTTACAATATATATAAGAAACCAGAGACTCCTTATGATCAGTTTCCTAACCTTTACAAGAAAATATTTTGAATTTTTATGCAAGCCATTTAATGCAAATTAGATTGTTTAACTAAAAACATTTCAGACTAGCAATTATTCGCTGTAAAATGATGCAGAAATAATGGCTGTATCTTTTTTCATTCAACAGTTTTGACGCCGGGCCGGGTAGCGCAATCGGTAGGGCACCTGACTCGTAAGTCAGAGGTCCTGGGTTCGAATCCCGGTCTGGCCACATACTTTCGTTTCTCCTTCCGCTGATTCAAGAAGGGCAGTTGTCAGTTACTGGCGAAAGTATGTGCACTTAGTACTGGTTAACCGCTTAGGAGGTCTAAGCCTGCCCAGGAATAGTGTGGTTAGGTTAACTGACCGTCCCGACATGACCTTAGTTGTTTACCGTGGACGTTAAGCATCAAATCAACCAACCAACCTGACCTTAAAGCCACTTCAAAAGTCATATCTTCTGTATATATGTAACGTTCCCGGGGATATACTGTGTGACAAAGCTTAATGTATATAAGGGTCGAATAGCATTCTTTGATTTTCAATAAACTCCCTGGTTATAATGTATTTTATCAAAAAAAACGAATACCTACCGTTTTTTGTTTATTTTTGGTCCGTCACAGGCAGCTCCAGATGCCTGTCACAACAATTTAACAGTACCTCCGCGGAGGTACCTGTACCGCCGCGGATGTACCTGTGATAGTTTACCAGGCGTGTACAGGCTCTGAAAATTGTGCTGTGTTATTGTGCAGAGAGCAATGCAATGATAAGAATAGTAAAATTGTGCTGTGTTATTGTGCAGAGAGCAATGCAAAGATAAGAATAGTAGTGGGAGTAGTCACCTGTTCCTCTCTGTAATAGTATGCCATTGTGTTGATATTTGCATAAATGTGGTGTTTTTGGAAGTCCTATGAGTTATGACATTACAAAACCAGCAAAAGTGGCATGTACGCCCAGCTAAGACTCAGATCAGCCTGGGCGTCCCCCCAGTATGATTAGAGTCTTCACTGTCTGCATTGAGGTAGTTTAGACCATTCGCTGCCTTAAAAGTGCACAGTGAAGACTCAAATCAGACTGAGCGTCTTCACTAGGTGACATGCCACTTTTTATACGCCCGTTTTGAAAAAACGGACGTATTATGTCATGGAGCTGTCCGTCCGTCCGTCTGTCGGTCCGTCCGTAAACATTCTTGTGTGCTCCATAACTCATTAACCGTTTGGGATATATTCATGATATTTGGTAGGAATATGTTTTAGGTTGGGGGAACGTGTCGGGTACAGAAGTGGTTGCTCCCCCTTCCTTAGTTTCCAAGTTATGCCCCTTTGATTAATTTTTTAGCTCACCTGGCCCGAAGGGCCATAGTGAGCTATTGTCATACCAATGCGTCCGGCGTGCGTCGTGCGTCGTGCGTCGTCACGGATTGTGTCCGTCAACACCTAAAAACAAATATTCAAACATCTTCTTCTGTAAAACTACTGGTCCCATGGTTCTCAAATTTCACGTGGAACATGACCTGACTCCAGGGTCTCAGAATTGTAAAATTGGGTCAGGTTGAAAATCCAAGATGGCCGCCGTTACTAAAAATAGCAAAAACAACAAAATAAACTTCTTCTCCAGAACCACTGGGTATATTTGTCTGAATTTTGGCATGGAACATCAGTGAAACCTTGGTATTCAAAATTGTAAAAATGAAAAAAATCTGTAGCATAGTTTTGTCACAGTGACCTACTTTCTGTTTACGTGTGTAATTTTGCTCAAATGCCAATGTCAAAAAACGACCTATTTAAACAACTTCAAACAACTTCTTCTCTAAAACTACTGGTCCCATGGTTCTCAAATTTCACATGGAGCATGACCTGACTCCAGGGTCTCAGAATTGTAAAATTGGGTCAGGTTGAAAATCCAAGATGGCCGCCGTTACTAAAAATAGCAAAAACAACAAAATCAACTTCTTCTCCAGAACCATTTGGTATATTTGGTTGAAAGTTTGCATGGAACATAAGTGGGACCTTGGTATTAAAAATTGTAAAAATAAAAAAAATCTATAGCGGAATTAGGTCACAGTGACCTACTTAGCGTTTAAAAGGCCGATTTTGCTCAAATGTCAATATCTAAAGAAAATGCAACCAGTTCTCACCAGATTTGGTCAGAAATGGTTCTTGAATGGAATTATTTCAATTTTGTGCCAGTTGACTATCCAAGGTGGCCACCATGGGGGCCGTTACTAAAAATAGCACAAACATAAAAATGACAATTACTCAAGAACCCTTGAATGGAATTGGACCAATTTTGTGTCAGAATGTTCCTTGCATGAAGCCGTTTCGATTAATTGCAATTTGGCATTCCAAGATGGCCGCCATCTAATGTTACTAAAAATAGCACAAACATAAAAATGACAATTACTCAAGAACCCTTTAATGGAATTGGACCAACTTTGTGTCAGAATGTTCCTTGCATGAAGTCGTTTTGATTAATTGCAATTTGGCATTCCAAGATGGCCGCCATCTGCCGTTACTAAAAATAGCACAAAACATGAAAATGACAATATCTCAGTAACCGCTGAATGGATTTTGACGAAATTTGTTTCAAAATGATTCTTGCATTGAGATGTTTCAAAAATATTTAACTGTAGACCATTCATATTGGCCTCTGTTACTAAAAATAGAAAAATGTGAAAATTAGAAAATGTCAATGGAGTTGGATTAATTTTGTGTCAGAATGGTCATTTGATTAAGCTTTTTCGATTTTTTGCATTTTGGCATTCCAAGATGGCCGTCATTTGCCGTTACTAAAAATAGCACAAAACATGAAAATGACAATATCTCAGTAACCGCTGAATGGATTTTGACGAAATTTGTGTCAAAATGATTCTTGCATTGAGATGTTTCAAAACATCTAACTGTAGACCAGTCATATTGGCCTCTGTTACTAAAAATGGAAAAATGTGAAAATCAGAAAATCTCAATGGAACTGGACCAAATTTGTGTCAAAATGGTCCTTGCATGAAGCCTTTTCGATTTTTTGCATTTTAGCAATCCAAGATGGCCGCCATCTGCCGTTACTAAAAATAGCACAAAACATGAAACTGGCAATATCTCAGTAGCCCCTGAATGGATTTTGATGAAATTTGTGGCAAAATGATTCTTGCATTGAGGTGTTTCAAAAGTAAATATATAAAGACCAGGCAAGTTGGCCTCTGTTACTAAAAGTAGCAAAATGTGAAAATGAGAAATTCTCAGTGGAATTGGACCAATTTTGTATCAGAATGGTCCCGTTGCACAATAGCCAGGTGAGCGATATCAGGCCCATTTGGGCCTCTTGTTCCCTGCCAGTCTTGTGCGCGCCATAACTAGATAACCGTTTTTGGATATCTTCATGAAACTTCATAGCAATGTGTATGAAGTCTCAACGATGTGTCGCGTACAAAAATGGCTGCTCTCCCTTTCTTCATTTTAGAGTTACATCCCTTTCAATAGTTGATTATGGTTATTTTTGTGTATACATATCTTGTGCATACCTTAACTTTGTAACCGTTTGGCATATCATGATGAAACTATATAGCAATGTGCATGATCACAAGACGATGCGGGGCATACAAGAATGGTTGCTCCCCCTTTCTTCATTTTGAAGTTACTTCCCTTTGATAAGTAATTTTAGGCATTTCTCAGTCACTCCATATCTCCTTAACCTTTTGAAATATTAGAATGGAACTTTGTAGGAATATGTATAATAATGGGGCAATGTATCCCGAGCAAGAACCACAACTCTGGCTTACTGAATTATCTGCCCTTGCATAAATTTCCTGTTTCCTCTGTGATTCCTTTACTCTACATATGATTTTGTCAAGGGAATGTAGTAGAGCCAAGAATCTAGTATATTTAGTTTATGAATTATCTCCCTTGTTCAACTATGGCATTACTCAACTTTTGAGCCACAATAACTTTGAAGCTGATTTTTGGTATACTCATAGTATTTGATGTGTTAAATATTTGAATAATGTTGCCGTCATTAGTTATAAAGTGGTTGCCCCTGTTTGTCTGCCTGTCTATCCTTTTGTAAACAATCTTGTTCATTCCATACTCCTTCATGACATTAAAACGGGCGTATTATGCGCCGCTTGCGAATCCCTTGTTTGGTTTTCCTGTGTTGCAGCTCGTATGTTTTAAGGTACATGGCTTCACCTTTGTCAAAGGGAGACAACCTTAGAGGTAAGTATTGGCTACCCTATAAGACAAGGGGTCTACTCTTGCACATGTAGGAGCAGCCTCTTCCCTTTAAGAATTTGCAGTGAGAAAGCAGGCGGAAATAAAAAAGGCGTTGTTTCTTGCCCAGGAAGTATATCCATTCACCTTAAGTTTTATCTTACTGTAGATTTCGGGGAACCAGTCTGTGACATCAGCAGTGAACTCTACGGCTGTACAACCAACCATTATTCAGCAGCTTCCATCATTTGGTAATATGTCTCATACTGGCTTCATTCTCCAGAGTCCTTTTCCTCAAACAACTGTGGTGAGTTACACAGCCTACCGTAAAACTTCTAAAGATTGGGACACCAAAATAAGTTACCATAGTTGTCCTAAAATTGGAACAGTTGGGTTTTACAATGCTGTAATACATCCAAAAGATGCAGATGGTATGGCAAACACTATAGACCCTGATCAGACTGCTCCTCTGGATCTGCACTGTTTGCTCTGGTCTGTTCGTCCCAATACTTAGAATTTTACTATATACATTTAAATGTAAACAGATCAGATTCTTGCCAGTCCTGATACAGTTCATAGAGCAATCTTTATACATTAATGTATAATGCCTATCCTCAGACTGGCATTGAGCATATGAAAGGATTGCTCTTAAAACGAAACAGTGATATCATCAGATCTGTACACTTACCGTATATTCCAATGTAGAGGGTGGTCATGACAGAACTCTAGATTTACTGCTGAAACCTTAGAGATGAAAATGTAGAACCTTTATAGTTTACCTGAGCCAAAAGCTTTGGGGGAGCTTATAGGATAGACTTTACAGGCTGTATTCTCCTCCCGTTCATTGCCCATCCATCGACATTTTGAATGTAAAAGAAATTTTGTACAAGATAGTGTATGTTGATAATAAACAGTTTAGTGACGTAATGGCCACATTTTCATGGTCACAGGAGAAGTGAAGCTATTAAATTTTCTATTAAATTTGTGTGCATCATATCTCTTTAACGTAGCTATCAGACACTATACCAAACATGATAGATTATATAATCAGGAGGAGTAGATGGTTTGGTTAGATTTTAGTGATTTTGTCTTAATTGTAAAGATTAACATAAAAAAGCTTAGCAGTCTGTTTTGGAAACTGACACCGAGGGAAACACACTGATGGGAGGGTAAGGGAGTGGGGGTGGGACTTTGTTTTTCTAAAAAACAACAGTACTTGTATATGTGTTACAGATTCCACAGGCAGCTAACCCTCTGTCAGGTCTACAGCTCTCCACAGCTGACCTACAGCAGCTTCAGCAGCAGATACAGTTACAGATACAACAACAACAGCTTCAGCAGCTACAACAACAACAACAGCAGCAGGCGGTGGCAGCGTCGAACACACCAGCTGTTCCTACCTCATTACCTCTCTTACAGGCTGTAAGTTTCAAAACTTTGATACCGTAAAAATTTTAAGTGTTGGGACAGATAGGATTGAGCAAACATTGCAGGACCAGATCAGACTGCTCCTCTAGGAGCAGTCTGATCAGGGTCTGCACTGTTTGCCGTTCTATCTGCATCTTTTGGACCAATTAATGCATTGCAAAACTGTACAGTTACATTTAAGGACAACTACCGTAACTATTTTAGGTGTCCCAATTTTTAGAAATTTTACAGTAAGGGTGCCAGTTTTGATAATAACTATGCCCACCCACTGTAGGTGATAGTGGTGGTGATTGTGGGGAGGGGAGTGGGGGAGTGGATGCATTTCTGGTTTCAGTGCAAATGCAAATCCTGTTGGCATCAGTGTTGGTGTGAAACTTTTGAGACTTCCAGGGACAAAACTATTCCAAAAGTGGGTTGACAAGGGAGGCACAAGTGAAAATGGCTGAGTTGCTTCCCCTGGAAGTGTAGACATTCATCTTGTGCTGAATACAGAATACTGTTGATTTATATGTCATAAAACTGTAATGATTGAATATTGCTTGAAATTTATAGTGACCAGATAATGAGGAATAACAGAGATAATTTTCAGTATTTCTTGGTAAAACATATATCAGGAGCATTTATTGAATTTGCCTGGCTGAGGTTATTGTAACAAGTACATGTACCCACAACTAATGCTTCCGTGGAAAGTTAGGGAAAATTCTCACTTTCCTATTCTATGCCATCTGTTACGCTGATTAGACCTAGTATAAGTTTGTCACAATAATCACCATGAACATTGTGACAGATGTGCCTGAACAAGCAGTGGAGATCATGATCAGACTGCTTTTTCATCAAGGTAGCACTGGTTGCCATTTAAACAGCAATTTTATTTGATAAATCACCAGCTACATGTAGTAAATTTAACTTACTCAGCAGGGCTCCAGATTAGAAGGTGTGACAGGGTTAATTTACGGTTGATGTTCCATATTTCTCCATTAAAACATACATTGTGACACCTCATTAAAACCGCCTCTCTGAGATGGTTCTAATGAGGGGTCACAACATATATTTTCTGTGAGAAATAAGAAAAACATATCTTAGAATTATTCTGAAACCCACCATACTGGCTGTGTGTTCAGAATTCAGGATAATTGCAGTGGTTGGTTCATATGTTCCAACATATTTGGTATTTTTGGCAGAACTTCATTCTAACGCTATTTATTGAAACGTTTTCTGTTTGATGTAGCACTATGATATACAAAAGAATTTAAGGCAAGCATTTGATAACCATGAATCACGGCTGCTGAATGCTCTGCCTCACATTCTTATGTAGCTTAGTCTTGATATAACGCTACTGGCATATAATGTTATACTTTTGTATGTACCTCCATCAGTGATCAAACTGCACGTGTATTTATTTGTCTATCAGGCCTCCAGTGTGAGTATGCCACAAGCTAACAACCCCCAGCCACTACAAACAGCTCAGGTACCAGCTCTAGCAGGAATGCAGCAGGTTGTATTTCTGAACCCCACACAGCTTGCTACAGCTCTTCAGCCACAGCTTCTCATTCAGGCTCCAACTGCAGGACTGGTAGGTAGCTCATTTACTCTCAGACATCAGGCCCCGAGGTTACAAAACTTTTTTCGTGCTCAACTCAGCTGAGCATGAAATTTTCTCTGCTTATGAACTAATGTTGGCATTTTCATATTCATAAGCAGAGAAAATTTCATACTCAGCTAAACTGTGCAAGAAAGCAACTGTACTTATCAGTAATTTGCTTTTTATTAGCAGGTAAACTTTCATGCTCGGCGGAGTTGAGCATGAAAAAAGTTTAAAATAACCTTGGGGCCAGGTTTTCTATAGTAGCAGCACACATAATGGATATTGAAGAGAGGCTGACGGTAAGCATTCAAAAACTTCACAGAAACTCAAAAACAATTGATTTTGCTCCTATCTTGATATAAAGTAGCGTTTGACAAAAGAAAATGATAGCTAAAAATTTTGTTTGAATACGGGTGAACATCTAACTATCAGATTTCCATGACACTTCACAGATGCAAAAATAATTGTATTACTGATGCAAAAATAATAGTATTACTGAAGTTTTTCCCCATTTTTATTGTTATGTTTTAGGGTAACATCATAATCCCAAGCCTGTACAGTACTATGTTATTATGTTTTAGGGTAACATCATAATCCCAAGCCTGACAGCAGCTACAGTATTGCCAAACCAGGCAGCCAATCAAAATCAAAACCTGGTGAAAGTTCAGACTACCTCAGTGGCCAACCCAGTGAGCAATCCACCACAGCTGACCCTCCATAGCCCTCCTCCAGTCACCACTACAGACACTTCAGCCTTGTCTCCAGACTCACAATCTATTAAACGAGACATAGAGACCTTGCAGTTACCTCCGGTAAGTTGGTTCCCAACAGTCTATATCTCCTGAGGAGCAGTTTGATATGGGTCTGCACTGTTCCTCAGATAGGGCTTTCTAAGTATACTTAAGGACAAAAGTTCTGCATGGATGTTAAATTACTATATAGAGTGTATTCATCCTGTCATAAATTTATGTCATACATATTCTTCTAGTTTCAATTCCTTCAGACAACACAGTACATATAAACCTAAGAGCGAGATATTAAGCAATAAACTGTTTTAAGTCCATGGTTTTTACAGCATTAACTTCAACAGTATGTGAAAAGATAGAACTGACTTGAAGTGTTTGTTCCAAAACTTTATTTCTCATTTAGATATGGAAATAATGTGATCAGGAGGGGAAGGTTTGGTACAGGATTATCTTCTCTTACATTGACTAAGTACTATATTGAATACTCTCCAGTTCTAATAACATATCTGTTGATTGACAGCAGCTCAACAGCAGAAGTATGCTTTGAACATTGCTGTTAAACTGTTAAAGCATCAAGAAGTAGATGACAATGTTAACGTCTACAAAATCAAAAAAAAAAAATCTTTCTTCCAGGCTATCTCAATCAAAGATTAGAGGGCAAACAGTCATATGGTTACCCTACAATGTTTTTGCCATTTTTACAAAGGGGACAAAGTTCCATGACTTTCTGTTTGTTTGTAATACAAAACCATTCTGAAAGGGGTTTACTTGTAAAAGGAAAGCTTTCTGGCAAGACCGTTTACTTTCTGTAAAATTAACCCTTCATGTGCCAAAAAGCAGACGACAAAATTTACGTGTGCAGAATTAAAAAAAAAATGTTTCATTCAAGCTATATCATATTGAGAATTCAAAGACTAGAGGGCAAACAGTGTAGATCCAGATGAGGTGGCTTATTATGAGCCACCTCGTCTGGATCTACACTGTTTGTGAATTCAACAATTTTTCAATTTTGGCGCTGTAAGTGTTAAGATTACTACTGAAACAGTTTAAATGAGAGGCACAGTGCGGTGATGGTGTGGGAGTGGTAGTGTTTTCCTCTGTCAGCTTGTATGGGTATATCTCCAGTTTTTTTTTTAGCCATTTTACAAAGAGAAATGAGCCTTGATGCAAGAAAACCAACAAAGTGGCGTGTGCGCTATGTGAAGACTCAGATCAGCTTGGGCATTTGCCCAGTCTTACCAGGCCCTTTGCTGCATGCTAAAAGGGTAGCTACGGTCTAAGCTAGCTCCATGCGACGCACATGCCATCCTGTCACAGCTCAAATTGTAACTCTTTGTTTGCATACCAGTGCAAAGAAGCACTTTCAAAAACGAGTCTACTCTTAAAGGAAAGAATTTGCACTCTAGGAGCAAATATGATCTTTGAAGAGTTGACCCCACATGAGAAGGGAGGCAAAACAGAAATGGCAGAATTGCTTACCCTGAAAGTGTACCCATTTACCTGAACAACTTCCTCAGCAGATGTTCTATTAGACTTCTGGTTGGGAGCCCAGGGGTCATATTTATAAAACCACTTAAGTCATTGCTATGCTGTTGCTAAGGCTCAATGTCTATGAAGGAGATACCCTGCAACTATGAAATTTGCTCTGGAGGAACAGTCTGAAAAAGACTATTCCTCCAGAGCAAATTTCATAGTTGTAGGGAATCTCCTTTATAGAAATTTAGCTTTAGTAACAGCATAGCAACCACTTAAGTCATTTTACAAATACGGCCCCAGGTATTTTAGTGGGTTAAATGCTGGCCTGCAACAGCTGACCTGACAGTCCCAGTTTGATTCCACTGGAGGCAGCTCTTTTTGACTGTTGTTCCATTGTACACAGCCTTTCATTATCACCCTCACATCATCCTGATATGACTGAAATACTGTTGAAAAAGGCGTAAGGTCACAAGTCATCAGAATTCTGGTTAAATGGCAAACAATGCAGATCAGGGTCTACACTGATTGCTCAGTCTTGTCTATCCCTATACTTACCATAGTTTTGTTACAGGAAGAGAATATAGATCTTGAAGAGCTGGAGCAGTTTGCCAAGTCGTTTAAGAGAAGACGCATAGAACTTGGTATGTACCCCCATAAAAGTTGTAAAAATAGGGACACCTGAAATAATTTCTGTAATTGTCCTAAAAGTGGAACAGTTTGGTTTTACAATGCAGTAGTGTATACAAAAGATGCAGATGGAATGGCAAATAGTATAGACCCAGATCAGACTGCTCCTTAGGTGCAGTCTGATCTGGGTCTGCACCTATCTGCCCTTATCATATTTACGGCACCTTACTCATTCAGTCCAACGAAAAAGTTGACTTAGAATTTTTACGTTGTTCTAAAGCTTAGCCTGCATTCTACATGTACTTGAGGTAATTACACAACTCTCTAATTGCTCCATGCAATTATTATTACAATGTAGTTTATCTAATATAATTATCACACTTACTAACCACACAACTATCAGATGTATGAACCCAGAACCGCATGAAGCCAGAACTACATAACACACTTCTTGCTTCATGTCATTCTGGTTTCATACTACATTTAATCGTCAATAAGACAGGATTTTACTCCCTAGAATGACCCAAAATATCTAAATCAGTCGCATGAAATTCTGACATAAGATGGATTTTCTCTCCCAAAACAATCAGGAAAATCTAGATCCATCTTATAAGATGGATGTTGATATTTGGGATTGTTTTGAATGGTAAAAAAAAACTTCTGTCATAATGGAACAAATATGGTACATGTGATAATTGTATAGGTTATTGTGGATTGGTACCAATTTATCTGGAGATTTGCTCTCAAGTAGGGGGATTTTTAAAGCTTATTTAATTGTTGTGGTTGGTGGGGGGAGGGGGGGGGGGGGAGTGAAGAGGATTAGCTATGGGTATGGGGAAGTTGTATGGGCAATGACTTTATCTGGTACAATATTTGTGTTGCAGGTTTTACTCAGGGAGATGTGGGATTAGCTATGGGGAAGTTATATGGCAATGACTTCAGCCAGACAACTATCTCAAGATTTGAAGCACTCAATCTCAGCTTTAAGAACATGTGTAAACTCAAACCTCTTCTACAGAAATGGCTAGAGGATGCCAACACATCTAATAACACACAGACTACGCCGGTATCTGATGGAGACCTTAGTGCACCATTGAGTCCCGACACTTTGGCCTCAAGACGGCGGAAGAAAAGAACTAGTATAGAAACAACAATTAGAGTGTCATTAGAAAAAAGTTTTCTTTCCAATCCGAAACCAACCTCAGAAGAAATCTCAATGTTAGCGGACAATTTAAATATGGAGAAAGAAGTGATAAGAGTGTGGTTTTGTAACAGACGACAAAAAGAGAAACGGATTAATCCACCATCATCATTTGCATCTATGCAGATGTTGAATCAGATAAACATTGCCACTGCGACTGGCAGTGTGACACCTGCGACACCTCTGATTAGTGTGTCAACACCAGCTGTCGCTGTGACACCAGGCAGCGCCACTGTTTCACAGGTATCATTGACACCAGTATCATTGTTAGCAAACTCATCAATGGGTGTGAATTTGGCAAACAATTCAAATTTACAACAGCAGATAATTACTAGTAGTGATAAAATGACAATACCATCTCCAAATAAGATTGTTATGAAACAAGTATTGACAGATGAGCAGAAGCTAGTTCAGGTGATATCAGGGCTGTCTCAGAAGTAAAGACATGCAACTACCATAGTAACTGTTTATATGAGCTGCAACACGACAAAACCAACAAAGTGGCATGTGCATCCAGCGAAGACTACGCTCAGCCTGGGCATCCACCCTGTCTGAGCAGAGTCTCTGCTGTGTGCTTAAATGATAGCTAAGGGTCTAAGCTACCTCAATGCCGACAGCAAAGACTGATCAGGCTGGATGGATGCACAGGCTGATCTGGATATTCACTGGGTGCACATGCTACTTTGTTGTTTGCTTCATGGTGCAGCTCATATTGAGAGACCTAAATCCTCTCCTCATCATTTATTATAACAGTAATGTGCCAGAATTTTGGGACACCTAAAATAGTTAGTTTTCCATTGGAACAAATTATTTTAGGTGGCCCAGTACTTAAGCACATTACGGTATAGACTCTTCTACCGTCAAATTTGGTTAAAACAATATTTTGTATTTATAAGATTCACTGACAAAGATATATTTTTGTAAAAATCAACAAAGTATCCGAATGAAAGCATATTGCTTATGGAGTTCATTTCATCAAATTTGTGCTGGGCCCAGTTTGTCAAAGCACTGTTAGCTTAACAAAGTCCTAAGTCAGGGGTAAATTCGGACAGTTGGTAAATTGGGACAGTGACATTGTTTCTTTTATGTATCAGTTGTTCAGAATTAAAACAAAATTAACTGGGCAAACAGTGAAAATCCTGATGAGACGGCTCATTATGAGCCGTCACATTTTGTTTTTCATTGAGTTTTCTGGTATATAATATCAAGTGTACTAAAATATTTTGCTGATAAAAATGCAAACTTTTGCTTTGTACTCATATTTTTGGGGGCAGAAAATGGCAGTATTTTTGTGTGCAATATGTTTGAAAATGTAAAGTCTTGCTATCTAACATAGTTAGTTTTGAACGAATGGTTTATGTGTCCTATTGGAGATTTTTATAAAAATGTTTCTGAATGGTAAATATTGCAGATCGAGATCAGAAGTAAAACCAGGAAATTAATCTCAGATTTCCTGTTTGCTTCCCTGGATGATGAAGCTCTTCCAAATTGAGGTCTGCTCTTACAGGAAAGAATTTGCACCTAGGGAAGCAAATTCTTTTCTGTAACAGTTGATCGCCATTTAGAAGGGAGGCAGAAATTAAAATGGTAGAGTTGCTTTCCCTGAAAGTGTATCCACTCTCTAAAAAAGCTGTAGATATTGGGGCAAAAATGCCAGAGCAAATAAAGTAGATGGAGAATAGCCTGGGACTGAATGTTCAAAACTAACGAGGTCATTAGTTAACGAGACATTAAAATTTCTAATGTATTGGAGCTGCAGTGCAAAAGCTCCTCTCATTTTTTTAGCAAAAATTATGCGCACACTTGAATTTATATGCACTGGAAGACTTAATGAATCCTTGACGTACAACTTCCTTATACTAACGATGCTTTGAAAAACTGGACAGAGAGCATCTGATCAGGGTGTACACTGTGGTGATTAGCTGTGTGAAGATAAATGGATAGTCAGGGGAAGCAACTCTGCAATTTTCATTTTTGCCTCTCAGTGGGGGGTCAACGAATTTGCTCCTGACAGTGGAGGTCAACTCTTCAAGGAAAGAATTTGCTCCTAGAATTTGCTCCTGACAGTGGGGGTCAACTCTTCAAGGAAAAAATTTGCTCCTGATGGAGCAAATTATTTTTCCTTTAAGAGTAGACCCATAAAAGGGCTTCAATGTCCAGAGAAGCAAACAGTCAGTCACAAAGTTATTCCCTTTGGTAAAATGGCAGGAAATTTTGGAGATGTACCCTTACACTGTGATAACCTTTCCTCAGAAATAACAGAGTCATCTAAATTTGAAGGTGGAATAGGCTGTTTTCAGGAATTAATAGTGGAAAGGTGTAGTCCTACAGATACAGATAATGATGGTATTCTATTTTCACTTTTGAATAGGTCAAAATTTTGGGGGATGACATTTGGGATAACTTTCTTGTTTCTCAGAAAAATCGTGTATCTGAGGCAGTGAGGTCTCATTGTTTAAATGGCCCAGAGGATGTATTTGAGGCAATGCAGCTCAGATAAAGGGGCGCAATTTATGTTTATGAGGGGAAAAGAATCAGTTATCCATGTTTTTGTGGGGAAATGAGAAAAGTATACCAAAACATTCAACCACAAAATTTGTACTCATTCTGATGGTGCCATATGTGTTCTTCACAATGTGTTCACTAAACTTGGGTTGTGCTTCTGTAGTGTTAACTTGTGACAGAGCCCTAGCTAAGAGGGAGTATTTGGTGATAATTTAGGATAATTTTTATTTCTATATAAAAACGTATGTTGTGACCCTTCATCTGAACCGTCTCGATGAGACGGTGGAAGTGAGGGGTCACAACATATGGTTTCAGTGAGAAATAAAAAAAATTATTCTTCAGTTATCATCAAATACTCCTCTTATCTAGAGCTATGCTTGTGAAATTGATTTAAGGTGTAGCAGTACATTTTCAGGGGAAGCATTTTTATGATTGCCTCCCCTCTGAATAGGGATCATTTCTTTAAGGAAGAATTTGCTTGGGTACTAAATTTTTGAAGGGTAGACCATTTTTGGATGGACTTAATACTCCAGTTACGCAAACAGGGGGTCACAAAAGTTGTTCCCCAAAGTAAAAATGACAGAAAAACATGGCAACATACCCATTTACCGTATATCCAGATCAAATTGATCACATTTGAAATAAATAGTATCACTGAGGAAGTTAGAATACATGTAACATGTAATAAAATGTAAAAATGTGCCCCCCCCCCCCTTTCACCCCCCCCCCCCCACACACACACACACACACAGAGTATGTCTTCTTTCTCTGACAACCTTTGAGTAGTGACTATTATGATCTTACACAGTTTATTTTGGCTTGTATATAAAATCGTTGTATGTCTTTAATTATACCCCCTGCATACGAAGTATGTCCAGGGGTATATAGTTCTTGTTTATATATATGTATTTTTACATATTTTCCCCAATTCATATGGCAGCTAATTGATGGATAAAATTTTCTTTTAGTGATATATATGAAAAAATAAAGTTACAATAAATAAAAAAAACAAACAAAAAAAAACATGCAACATTTTGTAACATACGAAATCTAAATCTATTGTAATGGTCAGATGGACTGGTATTTCTAAATGTATTAATTTTTAGATTCTGCTTGCCATAAAAATAGACGAAATAAAACAATATTGCATATGATTAAAGTCAAAATCCATCATCTGTGTCTATGAAGACCATGACTGGATGGTGGGGAAAGCAGATCTTTGTGTCAACTGCACTGTATTACTAACTTATGTGTTTGCATCTATCTTTAAAAAAAAAGAAAAACATTGTAATACTGTACTGAATTTATCATATTAGGACCAGGACAAGACAGGATATTATATAAACATGCTGTCAGATGGTGTAGATGCGGATCAGACAGCTCCTGAGGAGAAGCAGTTTCAGCTGTCAGAGCCTGCAGTGTTTGTTTGGTTTAAATTACATAAACGATTCAGCTAAATTAAAATGCTAGCCAAATGTCAATGCTCAGAATAGACTGTTGTTGATGTGACAGTGAAAGGTCAGCTGTAAATTACAGCTTTATAACATTCCAATAAATTGTAATTACAATATTCTTGTAAATATGTATTGTACAGACTTTTCACTGAATTGACCATCTCATTTGATTGCTTGGTCCAGGTTTGAACAGGCATTTTTCTTACAATAGGCAGAGCACTAGATAAGAGGGGTATTTGACAATAATTGAGGGATAATTTTCTTTATTTCTCATTGAAACCATATGTTGTGACCCCTCATCTGAACCGTCTCGATGAGACGGTTCAGATGAGGGGTCACAACATATTTTTTTATCCAGAATTAACAAAAATTATCCCTAATTATCACCAAATACTCCCTCTTATCTAGGGCTCTGCAATAGGCATCAGATTTTTTTCCACAATCTTTTTTCAACAACACCCATCACATTACACAGACAGGGCCAACATATTTTTTTATTTTATGTATTTCTGAACAAACAAATGCAAAACCCACTGATACAAGGGGAATTTTTAGTTATAATTAAATAGTCTGAAAGCTCCTTTGACCTTGAAAACAAAGTCAAGGTGAGCTAAATCTAATCAGCTGTTAAGACTCTATATATCAGTGAAAATTTGGGGAAAATCCATGCACTGGGTCAATATATACACTACAAACAAGACTTGAAAATGAGGTCAAGGTCACCAAAAATTCATCATCTCTTTGACCTGCCACAGTGGTATGTATATCCATGTAAAGTCTAATGAAAATCCATTGCTTGGTTCAAGAAATATTTTATTTTAAGGGAGAATATAACATTTCTAAGCTGGCTTATGACCTTGAAAATTGGGTCACAGTCACCAAACCTAATCAAGTCTTGGGACTGACATAAAGGTATTTCCATGCAAGTTTGGTAGGAATCCAGCCACAGGCTAAAGAGATGTCATATTTTTCGTAAAAAAGTTGATCTAAGTCATCCTGTTGCAACCTAGAAGCAAGATGCCCCAGCTTTAAGTTTGGGGCATGAAAATGGCAGAAATACACTGAGATGTATCCATACATTAAAACTTATAACTCATTTATCACTTGTTATTTCTCATGTTCATGTTATCATGTTATTGGAATAGTATTCTAATGAATTCTCAGTCCATTTTCTGGTTCAACTTTTTTTACAAATACAAAATGATTTACCCTTACTTGTTCTTATTCTTCTTGACCATATATTCTAAGTACGCCTTTCATCAGCGTGAAATTTACTGGACTACTTCCCTTAACCAACATATTAAGTCACATCCCTTTCAATTATATCTCCAGTTACATGTCGTACCATAAAAATTGGGACACCTGAACAAATAACCATTAATAAAAATTGCCCTAAAAATGGAACAGTTTGGTTTTACAAAGCAGTAATGCATCCGAAAGATGCAGATGGAATGGTGAACAGTGAAGGCCCTGATCTGAGCAACCTGATCAGGGTCTGCACTGTTTGCTCAGGCCCAGCTGTCCCAATACTTAGGATGTATATGGTATGCTTCTCCTTACCATGGCATAATGATTGCAAATGTTATAGCCTCCAGATCTGGTGCATTTTCATGGTTACTAGAAAATTATGGCAAAAGGTAAAGGTTTCCCATAGCCTTGTGTCCTTAAGGGCAGTGGGGGTTAGAGGCCTAGTGTCCATAGGGGTTAGAGGTTCACTGTGTCCTGGGCACAGCGTATAAAAGGTGGAGCCCATCCCTCTATTTTGCTGCTTTATCCTTCCCTGATTCGAAAAAGCTACCCATTTACTGCTGGGTTGTTTTGTTTATTTCTTAATCCAAAAAATCTGAATCTGTCATACAAGCTGAATCTGTAGTTTGGGATTGTTTAAAAGACAAAAACCTTTCTAATAGCCAAATTACATATGATTTACATATTTGGGGTACTTTTGGAGAGAGAGGACCCTGTCTTTTAACCAAATAAACACGGATATACATGTATTTTACAAACTAAATGCTTATTCACAGCTGTTTAGCATACCTTTTGAAAGCAATAGATTTCAAGAGACATTCATGCTGTCAAAAATGTCACTTGAAAATGGAACCAATTAGTCTGTGTTGTTGTACGTCCAGGGTGAAGCTAGGGTCATATCGGGACATTCACTTAACCTAACCACACTATTCCTGGGCTCGCTTAGACCTCCTAGCCAGTACCAAGTGCACATACTTTCGCCAGTAATTGACAACTGCCCTTGAAGCAGCAGGAGAAACGAAAGTGGCCGGACCAGGAATCGAACCCGGTGATACCGGGACCTCTGGCTTGAGTCTGACATGCTATTGACTGCACTACACAGCCTGTCATTGTGTTCAAATAGAGGGAGACTGACTAAGTTGTTTATCATATGTGTCAGAGCTCTGCCAATATTTCTCTAGTTGGTTTCATTAAATTTTGTATTTCAGAGAACTTGGTTGCACTGACTGACCTTAAATATGACAGTAGAATTTATGTACACTCACCATTTTGGTACACACATTAACAGCAATAAGCCTAAGTATTCAAAATAAAGAGTCAAGAGTTGTGATGGCCCTAGCCATCATTTTTAAGAAATGATAGGTCCTGTATCAATTGCCTTCCACCAACATACATTATAAATTGATCAAATTTTAGGATAACATAGAGAAGTCCCTTCATCAATGCACATCCTCTCTTGACTGAGAAACTCACTCGGTTGAGCAGAAAATGGTTGAAAGGCAGTGAAAAGAGAGGATTGGGTCCCACTTTTCATATGCTGTGCCAAGAAACAATGGGCCTTGAACAAGGCTAAGGGAAACCTTCATCTTCCACCATGGTTAAGATATGCCTATATTTAGGGTACTAGAGCAAGTGAGCAAGGGCTCACATGTACTCCTAACAAGAGCTACTGGCTATTAAGCAAAGTACAATAAATAATGAACAAGAGCTGTCACATAACAACATAGCTTGCCAGATCTGGTGCTTGTGCATCTCACACAAATTTTTATAATGTGGCCTTGCCTTGAAGATCACCGTGGGTGTGTGGCTTGCACTACATAAAACTTCATGCAGTCATGTCCATGCATTGTCAGCGTATTTATAAACAAAAGCTGTAAGATAAAATTTTATATCAATGACCTTGACTTCAAGGTCACCCAGTGGTGGTGGTGGTGGGGGGGGGGGATATTTGGTAAAACCTCAGGCCAGTATCTAACTTCAGTTCAAGTGTAAAGTAAATCCATTCCAAGCACTATGGAACAGTGTGCAATTAGAATACTTTAACAACAAGAATTTCTAAGTCCATGACCTTGACCTCAGGTGATACTCTGTAAAACTTTGGACCAATATCTAACTACAGAGCAAGTATCAAAAGAATCCATTTATGAATTAAGGATATGAGAATTAAAAAAAAAAACTTTAACCAAAACATCCAATGTGGACAAAAAAAACAAAAAACACACACACCAAATTTCTAAGTCCATGACCTGGACAGCAAGGTCACTGAGTGGGGTGGGGTGGTTCTTTGTAAAACTTTGGACCAATATCTAACTAAAGTGCAAGTATCAAAAGGATCCATTCATGAGTTAAGAAGATATGGGTATACCAAAACATCCATTGTGGACAAAATAGTGCTAAATTTCTAAGTCCATGAACTTTATCTCATAGTCACTGAGCAAGATGGGGTTTGTATTTTGTAAAAGTTTGGACCAATATCTAACTACAGTGCTAGTATCAAAAGAATCCATCCATAGGTTAAGGAGACATGCGTCTTTAAAAAACTTTAAACATCCAATCTGGACGCTGATGCGGACACAGACGCCAGGGTGACAACAGCTCTTCCTGAACTTTTGTTCAGATGAGCTAAAAACTATAACACAATAGGACAAACAGACAAAAAGGTGGACTGATGAATGGCTGGAAAGAGGAAAACTATATACCCCTTGAAATACTTGTATGCTGGTAATATAATTGTGGTATTGATTCACCAAATGTTCTTAATCATATATTTTGCACAAACTGATTGTGTGATCATATACTAAATTACCAAGCATATTGGGACAAACAATATTTGAACAGTTGATTTTTTCTGGCCAAGTTTAAAACCAGAGGACCAATGGTCCTGTAGCTCACCTGCCACTTGGTCCTGGTATATATTTTAATGCTTTTATACATGTTTATAGCACCAGGGCAGGGGCAGATAATCCCCCTCCCTTGGGGATTAATGTTGAGTCCCAATTCTATATACCAAGCCACAAGGTCACTGGGCCTTTGGTTCTGGACAAAGATTTCTGAAGGGTTTTTCTCATATATGGGCGTGGCGGCCACCATGTTCATGTAACCATGACCATCTGAACAAACTTTGATTCCTTTGACCCAGTATTAAAGCTCCATATGAAATACAATAATCATTTGTATAAACTATGATATATACATACCGGTACCAAGTTCCAAGGTTATAGGCCTTTCGGTTCTCGAGAAAAAGACGTTTGAAGAGTTTTTACCATATATGGGCATGGTGGCCATCTTGGTCCAGTGACCAAGACCATCTGAACAAACTATGGTTCCTTTAAGCCGGTGAAGCTCCATATGAAATATGGCTTCAATTGACCCTAGTGGCCTCTGAGAAGATGTTTGAAAATGTTGACGGGTGACAGAATCTCAATGACCTTTAGGCCATGAGCCAAAAATGGTTTACTTTTTTTTTTCTTTTTGTAAGTTATTCCTTTATTATTAGAACATATCTTTGTTACTGTATTAAAGACAATTTAATGGATCTTTGCAGATCTGCAAAAATTATTATCCTATCTTGTATACTTTGGGAGAAATAGGATGTTTAACACAGTACCCCCTTATAAATGTTCCATATTACAATTATCACTTTCTGTATAATTCAAGTGCTTGAACTACACTGTATGAATTAAAAAACAACAGGAAAAGGTAATATTGAATATGCCAGCCTATCTTAACAGCAAGGAACAGTTCCACAATATTTTGAACGCATTTTAGCGGCCATAATGATCGATTATATACATTACCGAGGGCTATTTTTGTTAAACTCACATAATTTGATGATAGAATCATTTTATTTTCGTTGGTAGCAGTTTCTTCATGAAAGAATCTTTAAATATAAAAGAAAAAATGCATTCTGGTTTATTTTCTATGATAAGTCATTACTAGAAGTAACGTAAATAACATTAACATTTAAAATATTTCATTCTAGTACCTTTAATCAGGTTTTTCCCACTGTCACATAAAAAACAATAACATATATAAGTCTGGGTGTTCTTATGATATACTGTGTACTTGGACCTAGCAACACTTCTCTCTGTTATTACTCTTAGGGATTCATGAGGTGTGTTTTATACGTGATTAAACACAGTATACTACAAATTGTAATGTTTAGGGCATTGACATATTCTGCACACGTAAAACAGGTTTTTTGCTGGCAACTTTGTTATTATATCAAAAATAAAAGTATTTCATAATGGTGTTGCCCAGTTTGTTTCTTATACAATTTGTACATTTGAGTTCTAAAGACAGTAATATACGTGAAATTTTGTTATATACAACTTAAAAAAAATAAACAAAATACCACATCAGAAAAGATAAAAAAGATAAAGCCGCAGCTAAGCCAGCATAGATTTTGCATATAGGGCTCGAATAAAATGATATACAATCAGTATGATAACATTAAAAGCTAAGCGCTTTTGACGTGTTTAGTATAAAATTATAATCAGTAATTAACAATGCAAATGTAGTACCACCTTGTTTACTGACAGGATTTGGTATAGTTTTTACGTGCACACTGAAAAACTATAAAGCAGAACAGTAAACCTGAAGTTTGAAGACTTAAGCCAAATACAGTTCTGCATCAAAGCTAATGTAGATATTTGCTGGCAGCGTATTCTTACTTTTGTAAGACTACCGTATATTTTACGTAACCAAGGGAAACAACATTGCTGAGTTACAGTTAAGAAACAAACTTTTGAAAATAATTAATGGTAGTGTCAGTCAACCAGGAGTTTGGGAGAATAGTATCAGAAACATTTAATACAGAAAAGAGACACTGGCAGTTTACTAGCATACTGTAGCAATCTATAAATGCTGTGTTTAAGATGATCTATATTTCTATGCTTTTGTTTCTTTCTTTTTAAAGTCTAAATACTTTCGATAATCTCTTAAAGAATCTAACTACATTCAACCATCTATTAAAGCGTCTATTCACCAAAGAACATAAAGATACGTTTAGTTGGACAAAAATGTTTCAGGGACAGTGTTCCAGTAGCTCTGCACACATAATGAAATGGCAAATGAACATGACAGAATATATAATGTTAGTCCTCACGGTTCAGATATCTATGAGCAAATCTTAGTTGTTCTCCTTCAGAATGTATTCGCCTACACTGTAGTTATGCTTTGCAGCATAATATTGAGAAAAAACGAAAGAAAAGAAAGGCCGAACAAGTAACGTATACAACGTATTCATTGCGAGTTTATGGATTCTTCATTTCCGATATCTTAAACTAGCAAAACAGTATTTCTAAAGAGCAAATAATCAAACAATAGAAATAGTTCATACCTATACATGCCAAGGAAGGGTTAACCTAAATTACTTGGTTTAAACAGTATTTTATTCGTATACTTTATACATGTACATAGCACAAATTATACAAATACTACAAATACAATGAATATACAAAAGGGATTCAGAAGAAAGTCAATTGACTTATTTCAAATCTGTATCCCATGATTGCAATGAATACAAATTCCATACAAATGTGATAGTCGTACCTAAATTACTTACTGCATTTGATCTCTGTGACCTTGTGTTACCATATTGTTTACTTTTTAGCAATAAATATGGTTGAAAACTGCTTATTTATGACATCTTACTGCTTATCTTATCATCATTGTCCAAATTAGTTAAATACTGTTAGAGAATACAGCATTTTGGCAATATCCAAACAACAATTTTAGTTGCTTACATATTGAAAAATTGTCTGACTGAAATTTGTATTTCGTAACACCTTTAGTCCATGATAGTAAAAACAAGTGGGAATAAAACCATGGGGTTTGCAAATTACCTGACCAGTTAAATATTTGTAACAACATAATGAAAAATAGAACTCCTGTACAAGCTGATGACAGAATGATGTATGCGTTATAAAGTATGTCACTTTCTATCAGCCTTAAATTTTCACATTGTTAATAGTTTGTAATGTATTTGATGGCCGGGGGCTGCATAAACAGATCATGTAGATCACAAATTAATATGTAAGTTATGATCATGGGAGCCACACATATTTGCTAATCTATGTAAAGCAGTTACTGTGCAAAGATGCTCGTGGCCGACGATTCGACTGACAGCATAGAAAAATGGTGTTTATCCCTGTTGGGAGAGTTGGTACTGCTTTTGATTGCCTAGGCTGGCAGTCACAGTTGCATATTTGTATGTAGGGTAATTGAATGGCTCAGCCAACAGCACAGGTAGCGAAATTGGTTTTATCCCCATCATGTCGAGAACCTAAATATTAATCAGTTGCAGCATATAACAACTCTTACGTATTTCATTCTATGCATAAAATTTAAAAAAATCATCTTTATGAAGTCACTTTTAAGTAACACTGAATTAAAGGCAAGGTCGAAACGCTTCAGCTATAACAATCTATGTGCGCCTTGCTGAGTTTTTGTGTATTTCAAAGAGCTAAATTGCCATCTGACTACCAGTGGTAAGCTTATACTACAGCAATGAATAATTCATATTGCCCGGGAACTAAATTTTTGATAACAGATGACTCACAAATCTTATCCCCCGACATATTACAATTATGTAACGTAACATTACTGTTAGATTGATTTTTAAATATACACTATCCAATGATTTTTTTTATAGTTTGAGGAAATATAAAACTGGCATTTCTTCATATTTACATATACAACAGTGTCTACTTAAGACATAATATAGATAATATTAAAAATGAAATGCAGCTGATGTTGGCTTTCTTAGCTTTTCTCGTCATTTTGTAGGTTAAATTCTTCAAAAATAAGTTTCTGTCCACATTTAATATATCCACTGCTAACTGCTGCCTAACTTATCCAAGCTGTGCATGAATCAAAGAAGATTGATGGAGCACATATAAACTTCAGTCCACCAATTCAGAGATTTAGTCTGTTTTTTTTTTTTTTTTTGAATTTTTGTTGTGGTTATATACGTTACATATTTATCGTGACTGCTGATGAGTTTTGTAAGACTTTAGTTTGTTTGTTTTTTTTATACTAGACTATTGAAACAGTCATATATATGACAATTACTTTTCTCTTTACTTCATTCTTACAATTTATTCCTTATATTACATGTATTTAGACACTGAAGGGGAAAAACGTCCAATACAATGTAAACTACGTTATACGGGTTAGTCAACTTATCGTTGACAATGTCAATTACCTTGAAACAGCGATTTATGTACTAGCAGGCAAAACCCAACATTATTTAGGGCGAATACTAACATGTGTATACCAATGTGTATTCTTCTATTATAACGTGAATATGTAAATTTGGGTAGTGTAAGTAACGTTGACGTTACATGTTAATGCCCCAACGTACAGAGGGCTAACATGTGTCATTTTGTTTCGTATATAATGTAGTCTCAGAAAATCATAGTGTCCAAAATTCCCCCTTGGGGGGGGGGGGGGGAGGGGGTCTATGGTCAGCTCAAGGTCTACTTGTACAAAAGTCAAAGAATGACCTTTACCATATCTTCATCTGGTCATTTAATCAACCATATACACCAAATATTGCACCTTAGATTTAAATAGTTTCTGAGAAATCCACTGTTTAAGCATTTTCCCATATAAAAGCCTACATAATGTACCAAAGTTGACAGTGTCATAAATTAGGTCAAGGTCAACGCACGATCATTTGTATAAACTATGATGGGCTTGAGTGCCCAAAGCTACATACCAAGTTTCAAGGTCATACGCCTTTTGGTTCTGGAGAAGAAGATTTTGAAGGGGTTTTACCATATACGGGCAAGGCGGCCATCTTGGACAAGACCCCAAGAACAAACTTTTATTCCCCGATCACACTTAAGACTCCATATGAAATTTAGCTTCAATCAGACCAGTGGTTTCAGAGGAGAAGATGTTTTGAAAATCATGATGATGGACAGACCGACAAAATGACCTTGACCTTCAGTGACATAATATCTTCATCTGGTCATTTAGTTGACCATATATACCACGTATTGTACCTTAGACTTAAATAGTTTCTGAGAAATCCACTGTATAAGCGTTTTCCCATATAAACGCCTAGTGTACCAAAGTTGACCATGTCCTAAATTAGGTCAAGGTCAATGCAAGGTCATCATTTGTATAAACTATGATGGGCCCGCATGCCCGATGCTACATACCAAGTTTCAAGGTCATAGGCCTTTTGGTTCTGGAGAAGAAGATTTTCTAAGGGTTTTTACCATATACGGGCATGGCGGCCTTCTTGGTCATGTGACCCAGACCCCGGTTATAAACTTTAGTTCCCCTATCCCACTGACACACCATATGAAATTTGGCTTCAATCTCCCCAGTGGTTTCAGAGGAGATGTTTGAAAATCTTGATGACGGACAGACTGACAAAATGACCTTGACCTTCAGTGACATAACATCTTAATCTGGTCATTTAGTTGACCATATATACCACATATTGTACCTTACACTTAAATAGTTCCTGAGAAATCCACTGTATAAGTGTTTTCCCATATAAAAGCCTAACATACCAAAAGTGACCATGTTGTTAATAAGGTCAAGGTCAAAGCAAGGTCATCATTTGTATAAACTATGATGGGCCCACATGCCCAAAGCTACATACCAAATTTCAAGGTCATAGGCCTTTTGGTTCTGGAGAAGACGACTTTTGAAATTTTGTTACCATATATGGGCATGGTGGCCATCTTGGTCATGTGACCAAGATCCCGGGTAAAAACTTTCATTCCCCCATCCCACTGAGACTCCATATGAAATTTGGCTTCAATCTCCCCAGTGGTTTCAGATGAGAAGATGTTTGAAAATCTTGACGACAGATGGTCTGACGGAATGACCTTGACCTTTATAGACATGATATCTTCATCTTGTCATTTGGTCGACCATGTATACAACATATTGTACCTTAGACTTAAATAGATTCTGAGAAATCCACTGTTTAATTGTTTTTCCATATAAAAGCCTAACGTACCAAAGTTGACCATGCCGTAAATTAGATCAAGGTCAAAGCAAGGTCATGATTTGTATACACTAGGATAAGCCAGCCTGCCCGATGCTACATACCAAGTTTCAAGGTCATAGGCCTTTTGGTTCTGGAGAAGAAGAGTTTTGAAGGGTTTTTACCATATATGGGCATGGCCGCCATCTTGGTCATGTGACCCAGACCCTGGGTAAAAACTTTCGTTCCCCCATCCTACTGAGACTCCATATGAAATTTGGCTTCAATCGGCCCAGTGGTTTCAGAGGAGAAGATGTTTGAAAAACTTGACGACGGATGGTCCGACGGAACGACCTTGACCTTTAGTGACATAATATCTTCATCTGGTTATTTAGTCGACCATGTATACCAAGTATTGTACCTTAGATTTAAATAGTTTCTGAGAAATCCACTGTTTAAGCGTTTTCCCATATAAAAGCCAAACGTAATAAAGTTGACCATGCCGTAAATTAGGTCAAGGTCAATGCAAGGTCATGATTTGTACAAACTATGATGGGCCCGCATGCCCAATGCTACATACTAAGTTTCAAGGTCATAGGCCTTTTTGTTCTGGAGAAGAAGATTTTTGAAGGGTTTTTACCATATATGGGCATGGCGGCCATCTTGGTCATGTGACCCAGACCCCGGGTAAAAACTTTCGTTCCCCTATCCCACTGAGACTCCATATGAAATTTGGCTTCAATCGGCCCAGTGGTTTCAGAGGAGAAGATGTTTAAAAATCTTGACGACGGATGGTCCGACAGAATGACCTTGATCTTTAGTGACATAATATCTTCATCTGGTCATTTAGTCGACCATGTATACCAAGTATTGTACCTTAGACTTAAATAGTTTCTGAGAAATCCACTGTTTAAGATTTTTCCAATATAACAGCCAAACGTAATAAAGTTGACCATGCCGTAAATTAGGTCAAGGTCAATGCAAGGTCATGATTTGTATAAACTATGATGGGCCCGCATGCCCGATGCTACATACCAAGTTTCAAGGTCATAGGCCTTTTTGTTCTGGAGAAGAAGATTTTTGAAGGGTTTTTACCATATATGGGCATGGCGGCCATCTTGGTCATGTGACCCAGACCCTGGGTAAAAACTTTCGTTCCCCCATCCCACTGAGACTCCATATGAAATTTGGCTTCAATCAGCCCAGTGGTTTCAGAGGAGTAGATATTTAAAAATCTTGACGACGGATGGTCCAACGGAATGACCTTGACCTTTAGTGACATAATATCTTCATCTGGTCATTTAGTCGACCAGGTATACCAAGTATTGTACCTTAGACTTAAATAGTTTCTGAGAAATCCACTGTTTAAGCGTTTTCCCATATAAAAGCCTAACGTAATAAAGTTGACCATGTCGTAAATTAGGTCAAGGTCAACACAAGGTCATGATTTGTACAAACTATGATGGGCCCGCATGTCCAATGCTACATACCAAGTTTCAAGGTCATAGGCCTTTTCGTTCTGGAGAAGAAGATTTTTGAAGGGTTTTTACCATATATGGGCATGGCGGCCATCTTGGTCATGTGACCCAGACCCTGGGTAAAAACTTTCGTTCCCCCATCCCAATGAGACTCCATATGAAATTTGGCTTCAATCGGCCCAGTGGTTTCAGAGGAGAAGATGTTTAAAAATCTTGACGACGGATGGTCCGACGGAATGACCTTGACCTTTAGTGACATAATATCTTCATCTGGTCATTTAGCCGACCACGTATACCAAGTATTGTACCTTAGACTTAAGTAGTTTCTGAGAAATCCACTGTTTAAGCGTTTTCCCATATAAAAGCCTAACGTACCAAAGTTGACCATGCCGTAAATTAGGTCAAGGTCAACGCAAGGTCATCATTTGTACAAACTATGATGGGCCCGCATGCCCGATGCTACATACCAAGTTTCAAGGTCATCGGCTTTTTGGTTCTGGAGAAGAAGATTTTTGAAGGGTTTTTACCATATATGGGCGTGGTGGCCATCTTGGTCATGTGACCCGGAACAAACTTTCGTTCCCCCGACCTAGGTAGGCTCCATATGAAATATGGCTTCAATCGGCCCAGTGGTTTCAGAGGAGAAGATGTTTGAAAATGTTGACGGACGACGGATGCCTGGCTATACTATCGGCTCACCTATGAGCCTAAAGGCTCAGGTGAGCTAAAAATTGCCGGAGGAGAGGCAATCTGATCTAGGTTTAGGGTGTTTGCTTGAGAACTTGTTCCAGTATTTAGGAACACTGAGTTACCTCTGCACACAGTTCACCTGACCGCATGCCAGAATTCAATAAAAAGGCTACCCTTGAAGGAAGAAAAACACACACCCATTAACTAATTGTTTTATGTTTTTCTATTAAGTTTGCAAACTGTCTCAACAAAGTGTGATTTAAAACCACCGGTTTGATACCACAACCTGACATACATAGAAATGAAAGTATACATGAATAAGCAGACTTGAAATATATGTATAATTTAGCTTGTACACATAAAGGCTTTAGCATGACATACAATAAATGCTTATTTCTGTAATGAAAATTTCCATCTTTACTTATAAAGTGCAAAAAATGCAAACAGTGTAGATCCAGATGAGGTGGCTCAAACAGATTTTTCTATTTTGCAGAGGTAAATTTTATCTGCTTTTTGGCACTTTAGCAGTTAAAGGGCAGCAAATTCTTTCAGAAGAAGTCCCAAATGGGCGACAAATTCTTTTAAGAAAGAATCACCAGCCCAGAATTGTTTCTGTTTGCCTTAAGATAAGCCTACCATCAAAATCATTGATGATCAGATTCATTAATATCACCTTAGGTTGCCAAGCCAAGGGCAATAGTGCAGATTCTAGTAATCCACACCAATGAGGGGCGACATTTTTGACTAGTTCCCACAACTGTCTTAAGTTTCTTTACTACTAAACCAGTGTAAACAAGACCTGTCACAGGGACAGGATAGCTTGCCTGACAGCGCCTTGCCCATTGCATAAAAAACTTTAACATAAAACTTTAACATTTTGCTAACGCCGCCGACGCAATGGGTAGTGCAATAGCTCTTCCTAAACTTCGTTCAGGCGAGCTAAAAATGTTCTCATTATTCCAGGAACCCCAATTTATGTCTGACATCAATTTGCATAACTGGGAGACAGTAAAAGACATCACCTGCTACTTTTGTGTTATATTTAAATGGATGATATCACCAAGGGACAGTCAAAAATTCTGACCAGTCAATACATGTAGCTACATGTGTGGTGAAGATCTCATTATTACATAAAAATCAGGGAAGACAAATATTCAGCAAGTAGGCTGGGAAATAAAGTGTCTGCCAACATACAAACTTTAACTACCATAAAAATCCTAAAAATTGGAACACATCAAATTATTACATGTAATTATCCTAAAATTGGAAAATAGTGTAGACACTGATCAGACTGCTCCTTGAGGTCTGCACTGTTTGCTCAAAGGTATCCACTAGATCAGTAGGCCAGCGCTTAACCTGCTGAGATACTGAAGCTCCTAAACGCCTCTGTCACACTATGTAGAACTTTTACAGTATATCTAGTTTGCATCAGCAAACAGTGTACACCCTCCTATGGAGCAGTCTGACTAGGAAACGCACTATCTGCTATGAATTTTACAGAATCTGTATCAAAGAGACGTTCTATTGAATGAGCCAGTGGCATGCCATTTTACGTCGTTCTTACCAGACAGGTTTCTGTCGTTATTAGTAAGCTGAGTAAAATGAATTTTCCTTTTCATGTTGCTGCACTCTGAAGCAAACTTTGTCTGCTAGTAAACTTATTTTTATGTTCTGTGAAAATATGACAAACTTCAAAGATGAAAGTCCAATACAGAAACTAATGTGGTGTTTGAGACTTCTCAAAGTATATATATATACAATAATCTGAGCTGCGACGGGAGAAAACCAACAAAGTGGTTGTGCGCCCAGTGCAGACTCAGATCAGCCTGGGCATCCGCCCAGTCTGATCAGTCTTCACTGTCCGCATGGCGGTAGCTTACACCCTTACCTACCCTTTAAGCACTTAACGAAGAGTCTGATCAAACTAGGTGGCTGCCCAGGCTGATCTGAGGCTTTGCTGGGCGCACAACCACATTGTTGGTTTTCTCGTGTCGTGGCTCATCTTACTTAAAAGCTATCAATCAGACCTAACACTTTCAAAATCACAACAAAACATGCACCTTAAGGTGTATCTCTATTCCTCCATGGCTTAACTGATATTTCTATGGCAGAATAAAAAAATAGCCATCAGAGGAGATGGCAAATCCCCCGACCGAAGACCCCCATAGGCCTTGGTAAAAAGGGTGCACTTCAAAACACATATTAGTAATATATTGTCATTCTTTTATGCTACTGATTGACATTAACTGTTAACAGATGCATGATTATCCAACACTCAGACTAAAACAGTATGCTTGACTGCTAAAAAGAGGTAATATCTCAAACAGCCACCATATACACAAATGTATAGCATACGATACATTCAACTTTCAAAATGTGTGAATAACTTCTAAAGTACAAGCCCTACAAACCTAATTTTGAGCTCTCTAGTAAGTGAATTTGGACAAAGAATCCAAATCTGGAAATTTTTTTTTTTTTTTTTTTTTTTGGGGGGGGGGGGGGGAGGGGGCACGGGAATGTGGAGGGGTAAGAGAGAGTTAGGAACACTGATAAGATATCACAGCATGATCATCAATATTCTAAAAGGTTCACGGTTATTCAAATTCTGGAGCTGGCCAGAGGGCCAGGGTATACAGTTATGGAGCAGAGACTCAAACAGCAGCTCAAACTACCAAAGGGAAATAATTCACTAGGTCTAAAAGCAAGAGTTATCATTCATGTATGAGACAAATTGTCATGACCTGTTCTGCATATCTATGAAGTATCATGAAAATATTTCAAAAGGTATTCAAGCTATGGAGCGGACACTTAAAATCATCAAAGGGAAATAACTCCAAAAGTAAGAAAGCAAGAGTTGTCATTCTTGTTCGCGACACACCGTCATGACCTGTTCTACATATCTGTGAAGTATCATGAGAATATTCCAAAGGGTATTCTAGTTATAGAGCGGACACGAATCTGCCAAAAAATCACACCTAAAACTATCAAGGGGAAATAACTCAAAAAGTAAAAAAGCAAGAGTTGTCATTCTTGTTCGCGACACATCGTCATGACCTGTTCTACATTTCTGTGAAGTATCATGAAAATATTCCAAAGGGTATTCAAGTTACAGAGCGGACACGAATTTGCCAAAAAATCACCAAAGGGGAGATAATTCAAAAAGTACAATAGCAAGAGTTACCACTCTTGTACGCGACACATCGTCATGACCTGTTCTACATAACTGTGAAGTATCATGAAAATATTCCAAAGGGTATTCAAGATATAGAGCGGACAAGAAAGTGTTTACGGACGGATGGACGGACGCCAGGCTCATCGCTATATCCCCCGAACCTTTCGGTCGGGGGATAACTATGGCAGAATAATATTTGCCTCTCTTGTATATGAATCCCTTTTCTAAAGGGGGCTACTCTTACCCCTTAAAGTGCCGTAAAAAGCAGAAAACAAAATTCATATCTGCAAAATTTCAAAGAATGTTTCATCCAAGCTATACCATATTGAGAATAAAAATACTTAACAGCAAACAGTGTAGATCCAGATGAGACACATCATCTGGATCTACGTCATTTGCAAAT
Source organism: Ctena decussata (assembly GCA_963989385.1). Taxonomy (NCBI): domain Eukaryota; kingdom Metazoa; phylum Mollusca; class Bivalvia; order Lucinida; family Lucinidae; genus Ctena; species Ctena decussata. The sequence goes on along the minus strand of OZ022504.1, from coordinate 36,030,260 downwards.
TCAACTACTATCATTTTTGGTGATTTAGGTGCTAAATGACAAAATTTGTTTCCTCTGGGATTCAGGCCCTTGAGAGTAGCCCCCAAGTGAGAAGGGAGACAAATAATAGAGGCTCAGAGTGATCTCCCTTGGTCTTGTACCCTAGCATGATAAATGAGTCTCCTAAAGAGGTATCCTTCAAGTGTACATATTCTAGCAGCTAAGGCTCTGAGCAGCCTGATTTCTATCTTCACTTGTTTTGCCACTCTGAAGACCACAGATGCCAGGCTAGTCTAAGCCCTCACTGACCACATATGCTCACTTATGGGTAATCCTATATCACACCCAGTAAATCTGAGTTCTGAGTACCAGCATTTGGCTGCCCTGAGCGAGCAGACTCACTCGAGTGTAAATCTGCTTACTTAGGGTTGGTCCTTAATATACATGTAGTTCTGAGATACTATGTTTTTTCAGCTATAAAACAGAGGTTTTTCTCGGCCATATCCCAATAATCTAGATCAAACTCTTCCCCTCCAAAGAAACCCCCAAAACCTAGATCCTCCATATGAATTGATTCGAGATTTTAGGTTGTTTTGGAGTTGGTGTGTGTGGAGTGTGTGTGTGTGTGTGTGGGGGGGGGGGGGGGGGGGGGGGGGATTTTAGGTTGTTTTGGAGTTGGTGTGTGTGGAGTGTGTGTGTGTGTGTGTGTGTGTGGGGGAGGGGGGGGGGGGGGGGGGCATGGTATAGCAGAATTACATGACTGGTTTAAATATATGAGCCGCGACACATCAAAATCAACAAAGTGGAATGTGCACCCAGGTAAGGTTCAGATCAGCTTGGGAATCCCCTGAGTCTAATCAGTTTTCCCTGTCCCCATGGAGCTAGCTTAGACCCTTAGCCACCTTTTAAGCGTATCAGCTTTGATCAGACTGGGTGGCTGCCCAGGCTGATCTGAGTCTTTGCTGGGTGCACATTTCACCTTGAAGGTTTTGTCATGTGCCTCATACGAGATTATTCTGAAAGAGAAAACCTGCCGTCTTGGTCAAATAAATATGACAATTTCTTTTCTTTCTCAAACATCATCAGCTATGGTCTTCATTATAACTGCCTCCATGAGGACTTCCACTATTGGGCCATTCCAAAGTTTTAATGCACAAACAGAAATATCGTTAAAACCCCACCTTGTATGGTGGTATGTTGTTCAACACTCTTCCATACCATGTTAATACAATTTGATTGTAAAATAATGAACAGAAATAGCTGCAGGCAGCAACAGCCTACTTTTTAATTCAACACTGTACAGTTATCACCATTCTGTATTAGATCTAGTCACAAAATTTACATAGAAAAGTCTTAGCTAGTTCACAGCATTCATACTAAACCACTTCTAGCACACACAATCTTTTCAACAGATTTAAATACACAATGTTCACTCAATACCAGTGTTTTCTGGTATTACAGAATGACAAAGTTGTGTTTTAAATGATAATTAGGCATGATTTTGCCTATTTCTCCATAAAAACATGTTGTGGTCCCACATTAGAACTATAAATGCTGTGACCGCTATTCAGAACCTCTTAGGTTGTCCTAGGGTGTGGCCACAACCTATGTTTTTATGATGGACAAACATTACATCTCTTCCCCACTACCCATATGGTAGGGGATCTCATTTTAATCCCCTTGGCATATATCCATCCGATAAACCTCTAATAAAAGATCCATGAAAGAGAAAACCCATATTCCTGCAATCCTCTAGCTTATCAGTAGCCCTGCATCTCATATAAATTAGTAATAGTCCAAACATCAGTCTCTTTTATTTAAATAATTCTTATTGCAATGCCTTTAAATGGAACATTTGACTTGTGTTTTATTTTTTGATGGAAAAAGCGTGTAGATGAAGGACCCACTTCCAGAGCATCAGCCAATAAATGACACTGCTTTGAATCACTGGCCTGACATTACATGTTGTTGAGTGCCAGTTGTAGTACAGAAATCTCAGGTTCTCTTATCCCATTCTTAATGTTAAAGGTACTTAAAGGTACTCTCCATTCTTTTGATAACATATATTTACTTAGGTTGCAGAAAGAACTGAATTTTGAGTTTTCATTGGGTGATGAAAGCTTTGAAGAAGTGGTAATTACCTTTCATCAAGCACTGAAAAAGATTGGTTTAAAGGCAATGACAAGCCCTTCATGAGGAAAAACTTCAGTTAGTTTAATGTCAACAAGAACCCTGAAGGGCTTCTCACTGAGATTAAACTGATGTCTTTCATCACCTAATGAAACCTCAAAATAGTGACTTCATTTTTAACAAAAATCTTCTGTGCAATCACATACTTTGGAATCAATTTCTCACTATTTGTTGTTTACTTTTTCTTTCCAGAACAAATTCTCTGTATTTTCTCAGCTTGCTCTAAACTTCTTTAACAATTTAACAATGCAAATACATAAATTCTGAGGAAAGATCCTCTGGAAGCAAGGAACACATTAAAGAAATGATTCTAGTAGACTCAGTTTCATTGAGTCGGTTAATGTGCAGTAATGTATAATATGGCAACACTCCCTAGCACTGGCTAGGGAACATTAGGACAACATATGTTAGTACAATTTCTTTTGCTTGCCCATCAACAACAATTCTGTGGAACACTGCATCTGGCCTGTCTTCAAGCTGTCACAGATACAGCTAAACCAGGAAACTCGGCAAAAGTTTATACCATCGCCAGTGGAAAAGAAAGTAATATTATATAGTATGTTTTGCATTCTGCTAGTTCTAGGCAACACAAAAACTAAGGGAGGCACCAACACCGTAGTATAATGTTATTAATTAAGTGATTTCGTATTGGCCCAGTTAAAGGTCCAAGGTTAGCTGTATTGGCCCGAGGCTGAAGGCCGAGGGCCAATACAGCTGACCGAGGACCTGTAACTGGGCCAATACGAAATCACTTGATTAATGACATTTTTATTAATTAACTTTTAGCTGACGGTCAATGTTTACGCCGCTGTCATCCAGCCAGGAGAGCGTCCTCGCATATCCAGAACTTTTAACCAATCGGATGCGTGGATTTCCGTATAGGTTGAAGGTTTTAATCAATATGACACGAGGTCAACCGTATAGGTAGGAGGTCAAGCTGTATTAAGCGGAGGTCATACTGTATGAAAAAAGAAACTACACCAGTATGATACAGACCGATTTCCCAGTAAAAGTGCTATATATTACTTAATTAATTAATAATGATTGCTATAGCTCTTCCTGTCCTTTCATATAGGCGAGTTCCAGTATTAACCCTGTAAACTTCTCGGGACTTCTTTTCTTTCTTCCTTTCTTCTTTTTTTTTTTTTTTTTTTTTTATTCGTTTGAAATAAAACTTCCATATTTTCAATTTGCAATAGACCATAATATAAAATAATTTTTAAGGTGAACGGATAAACTTCCAAGACAAGAGCACTCCAAGCAAAAACAGATTTTTGCCTCCTCTTTCAAAGGAAGTCCACTCTAGCAGAAAATAATATATTTCTCTAGTGTCTGAATTCCTTCACATAGAGGGTTACTCTAAAAGGAAAGAATTTGCACCCTGCAGGGAGCAAATTCTTTATTTGAGAGTAGCCCTGTATGAGAAAAGAGACAATCATTCCACGTTAGTGTGATCTCTCTTGGACTTGTATCCTTTTATCACATTGCTGAAGCTCTAAACTATGGCATTGGTGAAAAATTTGCCGGCAGAGGTATCCCTAATGTCTGAGCAGCTTTCAGCTGGGCCTGTGCTGCATGGAGAAGAGAAAATAAGTGTGACAACTCTGATTCTGTTCTACATAGACTGATAGCTGTGTTGAATAATTCTACTGCCTTCACCATATCTCCCCTGAAAATATAGAAAAAATCAGTGAAAAAGGGAAATAAAAAACAAGTTTGAAAAACAGGCACTGATCAGCCTGCAGATTAGTCTTCACTTCTGACTTAACTTTCTAAACTTCAAAGCATTCACAAATTCTGTATGCCAATATGGAAGACACTGCACAGATATGCAGTCTGATCTGAGTCTTTCAAATTTACATACGCTGTAAAGTTGCTTTTCATGTGATGCTACTTGTAACATTTGTTTAAAATATTGGAAAGAAAGCAAAAGACAAGAATTCTGCGGAATGCTATGTCGCACCTGCTATGTGCCTTCACATGAAAAACTAAATGCTAGGGTCAACGTTAATTATGTTAGGGTCGACGTAAGGTCACTGTGACCATATTCAAATTATTTAGGGTCGACGTAAGGTCACTGTGACCGTATTCCGCTACAGATTTTTTTCCTTTTGATAATTCTAAACACCAAGGTCCCATTAATGCTTCACACAAAATTTCAGCCAATTATACCAAGCAGTTCTGGAGAAAAATTTGATTTTATTGGTTTTGCTATTTTTAGTAATGGCAGCCATCTTGGATTCTGGAACTGACTGAATTTTACCGTTCTGAAGCCCTGCAGTCTGATTATGCTGCATGTGAAAATTGAGAACCATGGATGCAGTGGTTTTAGAGAATAAGCCGTTTGAATGGACTTAAATGCTAGGGTCGACGTAAATTATGCTAGGGTCGACTTATGGTCACTGCGACCTAATTCCACTACAGATTTTTTCATTTTGATAATTCTAAATACCAAGATTCCATTAATGTTTCACACAAATTTCAGCCAAATATACCAAGTGTTTCTGGAGAAAAAATTGATTTTATTAGTTTTGCTATTTTTAGTAACGGTGGCCATCTTGGATCCTCGACCGGGCTGATTTTTACCATTCTGAAGCCCTGCAATCTGATCATGCTGCATGTGAAATTTGAGAACCATGGGTGCAGTGATTTCAGAGAATAAGCCGTTTAAATGGACTTAAATGCTAAGGTTGACGTAAATTATGCTGGGTCCACGTAAGGTCACTGCGACCTGATTCCCCTACAGATTTTTTTCATTTTGATAAATCTGAATACTAAGGTTCCACTTATGCTTCATACGAAATTTCAGCTTAATATACAAAGCGGTTCTGGAGAAAAAATGATTTTGTTGGTTTTGCTATTTTTTGTAACACCGGCCATCTTGAATTCTCAACCCGGCTGAATTTTATCATTCTGAAGCCCTGCAGTCTGATTATGCTGCATGTGAAATTTGAGCACCATGGATGCAGTGGTTTTAGAGAATAAGTCTTTTGAATGGACTTAAATGCTAGGGTCAACGTAAATTGTGAACGGACAGACTTACGGATGGTATGATGGACAGAAAACCAGACGCCTACATCGCACCTTGCTAAAGCAGTTGCGACAAAAACCTACAACTTGCATAATGAGCACAATAACAACTTAGACCAGCCTGCATTTCTATGCACTCTGATCAGTCCTAGATAACAGGAACTATTTGATGATAAATATGCATAGCTTTTGTTAAATCTGAAAAAAAAAGTTCTGCATAATTATTGTCAAATGTTTTGTCTATACCAGTATGTTGTTTTTACTAAATAAAAATCAATCAATCAATTCTGCACAGAAACAGTATGCTGTGACCGCTCTTCTGAAATGCCTCTCTGAGAGGTCACAACATATAAATAAAATTATCCCACAATTATATCAAATACTCGCTCTAATCTATAGGGCTTCATATTTCTCCTAACAACGTTACAGACAAGAATTTCCCAAAATGGAGCTAAACTTCCGGCTGGTGCTAAATTGATGATGTCATAAATCATGAAATATGGGTCAAAGTCACAAAATGGTAGTGTAATGTTGGGAGTCCATCTGAGGGGGATATCATATGTTCAGTTTGAGGAATCACAGCTTTCCCTGTTAATCCTAAACAGAGAGGTGATCAGGGACCGGAAGTTCAAAACTGACAATGCCGAAAATTAACATTACATTTTCAAATGCTTTGACAATGTATATATAAAAACTGCTGTTTTTTGCTGAAACAAATTTGAGGAGCTTTTACACTACAAAAGCTCCTCACTTTTTTCAGCAAAAAAAAATAATAGCACACTTGAATTTACGTGTACCAGAATCCCTGACTTTGAAAAATTCGATAGTGCATCAAACACTGCTCCCAAAGGTATAAACCTTTTCTTCATTCTCAGCTCAGCTGAACATGAAATATATAACTCGTACAAAATAAATCCTATGTCATTTGCATTATCAAACTTTTAGCACAATCTAAGCTGAGCATGGAGATAACCTCGGGGCCAGGTCAAGATCATTAACTGGCAAACTGCACTTTGTGGCATTTCATGTGAAGTTGAAGCACCTCAAAACAGTATTTCTATCATAATTTATGAGATGAAAGAAGAGTCCTATGCCCTGACAGCAACTCTTACCTTTGTACTTCTATAGTTCCCAATATTTCATATGCATATTCACATTTATCATCTATATCTATCGCCTGTTTTATCAAACCTATTGGTGCTTGTAAATCTTGTTTCCACTGAATCTTTAAAAGCCTGTTATAAAACAAAAACATAAGTTACTTTCTAACAAAATACTATGTTTAGAATATTTGGGTGAATTGGGGAGAAAGGGTACCATCTTTCTCAGGTGAGACAAAACCTATAAAATGTCAGTTGTGGTTGTGTTGCAATCACAGCTCTCTTTGAAATAGTACATCTAACCTGATCCATGCCACTTGAAGTACATGTTCAAACAGGAAAATATCTAATGTTCACGTGTTACAAAGCTAGTTGTAATCAAGAGATCAAGAGGTCTTCATTTAACCTCAGTCTTCTTGAAACTAAGAAACTAAGCCTGAAACTAAGGTCCAATACTTTAGTGCTTTACACTGCGCTTGAGATATAAGATGTACGGGTACACCTCACTGTATTACCACCATCTTTACAAAGGGCAACAACTGTTATGGCTTCCCATTTGCTTCCTTGGATAACAAAACCCTTCCAGAATCGAGTCTACTCTTGATCCTTTAATATTTAAACTCTATTGAAAAGGGAGGCAAAAATGAAAATGACAGAGTTGCTTCCCTTAAAAGTGTATCCATCCATCTTACTGTTTGGCTTATCTGTATACATTTACATTAACATTTATCCTGGGAATTTTAGTCTAAACAATATTTTATTAAATATAAATTACATACATATGCTACAATACAATTTCATAAGTAACAGGATTTGACAGCAAGCAAAATGCATTTTACTTAAATATAAAGTCATTTCCTGAAAAATCCTGGAAACTTTGACACAAAGGGAACAAGAAGATCTTACGCTCTATGAACAAGTGTGTTGGCATTATCTGGTTCCAGTTTTATGGCTAATTCAAATTCATTATCAGCATCCTCAAACCGTCCTAGATCACATAATGCCTGAAAAAAATATATCAAAAGTCACATTTGCAGCTACACTATTGTAACTTCAGTTTATAAACAAAGCCTCCTTTTAACCCTGAGAGTGCCATAAATGAAATAACTGACTTTGCAAACAATATAGATCCAGACGAGGCAGCTCATAATGAGCTGCCTCATCTGAATCTACATTGTTTGCCCTCTAGTCTTTGGATTCTAAATATGGTATAGCTTGAGCAAAATATTCTTTTAAATTTTGCAGACATAAATTTTGTTGCCTGCTTTTTCTGGTGCTTATTTTGTTTCTTCATAGAATATATAAGGGAGCCTTATTAAAGAATTTTTGAAGTCTATGTGTATGCCATCTATTTCAGTGCTCCAGATAAGGAGGATTTTTTTTTATAATAATTGTGAATTCTCCAGTATGTTTTCATTTTGTCTCTAGACACATTTTGACCCCACCCCAGCAATTCTGATGACTCGCCATAAAGTATATTTTTATGGAGAATTAATGGCACTGAATTCAGAATTGACATAATTAATTCAGACTTTAAACTACTCAGAATTGTCACCAACTATCCTCCATGCCTAAGGAACTGTTGTGTGTTGTTTTTATGAAAAATTTAGAAAATACATGTATATTCATTCTTTCTGTCGAACTTCAATTTTCCTACATGTCAAATACTTCAGTTGCTATCAATCATTAAAAGCAACTTTTTTGCAACACATCAACTTTTGAACTTGTCAAATTAACATGGCTGGCACAAATATATATATGGTTTTTCCAACCCTTGTATACAAACTGTAAACAGACCTTCTCACAAAGGAGAAACATTTATATCTGACCCATGCCACAACAAAAGGTATTTCAGATAATTTTAATGTGAGACCTGCTGTTGTTTATTTTATTTCTTTACTTTATATTTATTTATTTGCTATGGGTTTTGAATATGTCACTTTTATCAGGCTGATCATTAATGATCACAGGTGGGCAATAACCGGATCTTCTGGCCTCCCGTTTGTAGATCTTGGCTTTCTCACATGACCCTGGTGAGGCTACAGCAAAGGGAATCCAAACAATTACAGACAGTACTCTTAACCACTAGACCTGCACCTGTTGTGGAAATTTATTGGAGGTTTGGTATCTCAAAATTACAAACTAAAATATTACAAATTTCCAGCCTGTTCTGGAGCTGTGTTTGAGAGGCAGCCATAAAAATTGATACATGTTCCACAACTTCTTTATAACAGCCCATTCATTACCTTATATGGTCTACACACTATGAAAATGATTTATGATCCTGATCATAGGTTGCTAGTAGATGCCACTTTTAACTTACAAATTAGCTGGAAGGTGACACACTCTTCTGATATCAACACAATTCTAAAACTATTTGTAGCTGCTTTGCTTTAATTCATATTGCATTTTCTTAAAGCATATATTCAATATTGTTTCAAGGTAAGGCAGCCTTCTTTTAATAATTTTGATCTTTCAGATGATATGTTGTAGTGTTTCCCCCAGCCCCTTTTAGCATGGCGCCGCACCATGCCCCTTTTCCCCAGCGCCATGCCCTTTTTTCCAGCCATGCCCTTTTCCAGCACCATGCCCTTTTTGCCCCAAACTTCACCTGCCAATTACACATTGTGTATTCACTGCCTCAATTGTTTTGACAGCCAAAGTAAACACATCAGTTGGCATTAATCCTGTTATGGTCCACTCGCTAATAAACTAACTGATTCGTGAAAATACCTGATATTGCCCACGTGAAGTGACCTGGCAGGGCGGAGCTATCGATTTGGTTCAATGCATTATGAAATAGGTAAAGCAACATTTTCGTAACCAATCGGAAAGATATTCGTAAGTATTCGTTAATCATCGCGTATCATGCATGAATTTTAACTGTTAGCTATATCTCACAAATGAGTAAAGACTCATTGGTGTATTGGACCTCTACTAGACGTGCTAACTTTTTTGTATCTTATAAGGGTCCAAGGTTCGAATATACCTAAAATTATAAAAAAAAAATTATTCTTTCTTTTTAAGTTTTCAGGTAACAAATGATTATTTTGCCTGACAGAAATTTCCGTTTGGTTTGATTACTCCATATACTTTATGCTCATAATAAAAAAGGAAAATCTTCAGAGGTTTTGTTTGTCTGATTATGCCCAGAAATATGTACGAGAGCATTTGGTAGATTATGGTATTTTATACTCGACAAAAGTGATATGCGTGCACGAGCAAACGATGGGTGAATGAATAATTCCTGATTTGGTATTCACTTTTCAGTTTCAGGGTGTCTATAAATGCAGACATGTCGAACTCTAACACTTTGAATTATCTCGAGCGAAAAAAATTACTGGAAATGTCTTTTCTCCTAAAATGAAATGATTAAAACAAATAAATATGAAAAGAAAATAAAGATTGAAAATGAAAAATATGAGAGAAAAAAAAATTATTCTCATGCTAGATTTGAACCCTAGATTGTAGCACTGAGTGTCCTAGATCGTAGCACTGAGTGTCTTTGCAATCTGGCTACAGATACACTACACCACGGCGCTTTGTACATGATTTGGATAAAATACTGTTCTTACTTATAACAAGAAAGGCGAGGATTAACGAAGTCGTACGGATATTTTTCCGATTGTTGGCGAAAATAGGAATTACCTGTTTGACAATGCACTGATCCATAACGCTAGCTCCGCCCTGCCAGGTCACTTCACGAGGGCAATACCTGACTGATCTGCCGGTTAACCCAAAGATCAAAGTGAGGCCTGTTGAGTGAAAAGGAGCCAGTAGCCATGTTTCACAATTACACAAATCAACATGCCCATTACATACAGACTTAAATTTGTTTTAATATTTTTCTGGAAGTTTTTTTTTTTTTTTTAGTTTCCTTTGGATTCATGTACTGTATTTGGGAAACGGATTTGATTCACAGATGTGCAGGCTGATCATTGTCTTGACTTGTTGCTCATGCCTTCGATATGCATATTATATATAGGTTACACTCGAGACCTTTGATAAATTATGGTGTAAAAATAATTACGCATATTATGTATGTTTTGATATTTTGATCTTGTACATGCCGATTTTTGTGTCCAAAATAAATTTTTGAACAATGTTATATATACTTTTAATAGTTTTCAACAGCTCTGGATACCCTTAACAAAACTCACTTGTGTGAAGAAAATAAATAGCCTAACTGAAACAGATATAAATACAAGTTAAAGGGAGGCAATTCTGTGCCCCTTTTTTATAAATAAAGAAGGAACAATAATGATAAATAATAAAATATAAATTGTAATAATAATTATGATACTGAAATGTTTCAGACTATTTTGTTTCTTGATATTTGGAAGAAAAAAAAAAGAATATGTAGGTAGTAAAAGGACTTGACACACACCAAAAAAAATAATACAGAACAGGTAGGTAAAGGACTTAACACACACACACACACACACACACACACACAAGAAACAACAAACCAGTGGACCAATGGTCCTGTAGCTCACCTGACACTTGGTCCTGGTATATATTTTAATGCTTTTATACATGTATATAGCACCAGGGCAGGGGCAGATAACCCCGCTCCCTTGAGGATTCATGTTGAGTCCCAATTCTATATACCAAGCCACAAGGGTTTTTATCATAAATGGGTGTGGCGGCCACCATGTTCATGTGACCATGACCATCTGAACAAACTTTGATTCCTTTGACCCAGTATTAAAGCTCCATAATATATGAAACACAGTAATCATTTGTATAAACTATGATGGCCCTGAGTGCCCAATGCTACATACCGGTACCAAGTTTCAAGGTTATAGGCCTTTCGGTTCTCCAGAAAAAGACGTTTGAAGAGTTTTTACCATATATGGGCATGGTGGCCATCTTGGTCAAGTGACCAAGACCATCTGAACAAACTATGGTTCCTTTAAGCCGGTGAAGCTCCATATGAAATATGGCTTCAATTGACCCTAGTGGCCTCTGAGAAGATGTTTGAAAATGTTGACGGGTGACACAATCTCAATGACCATGTACAAAACACAAAGAAAGACCTTGACCTTTAACAACAAAATATCTTCATCTGGTCATTTAGTCAACAATATATACCAAATATTGCACCTTAGATTTAAATAGTTTCTGAAAAATCCACTGTTTAAGCATTTTCCCATATAAAAGCCTACATAATGTACCAACGTCGACAGTGTCATAAATTAGGTCAACGTCAACGCACGATCATTTGTATAAACTATGATGGGCTTGAGTGCCCAAAGCTACATACCAAGTTTCAAGGTCATACGCCTTTTGGTTCTGGAGAAGAAGATTTTGAAGGATTTTTACCATATACGGGCATGGCGGCCATCTTGGTCAAGACCCCGAGAACAAACTTTTATTCCCTGATCACACTTAGAATCCATATGAAATTTTGCTTCAATCAGACCAGTGGTTTCAGAGGAGAAGATGTTTTGAAAATCTTGATGAAGGACAGACCAACAAAATGACCTTGACCTTCAGTGACAAAAAGTTTTCCCATATAAAGGCCTAACATACCAAAGTTGACCATGTCGTAAATTAGATCAAGGTCAATGCAAGGTCATCATTTGTATAAACTATGATGGGCCCGCATGCCCAATGCTACCTACCAAGTTTCAAGGTCATAGGCCTTTTGGTTCTAGAGAAAAAGATTTTTGAAGGGTTTTTACCATATATGGGCATGGCGGACATCTTGGTCATGTGACCCAGACCCCGGGTATAAACTATCGTTTCCCCATCCCACTGAGACTCCATATGAAATTTGGCTTCAATCTCCCCAGTGGTTTCAGAGGAGAAGATGTTTGAAAATCTTGATGACGGACAGACCGACAAAATGACCTTGACCTTCAGTGACATAATATCTTCATCTGGTCATTTAGTTGACCATATATACCTCATATTGTACCTTAGACTTAAATAGTTCCTAAGAAATCCACTATATAAGCGTTTTCCCATATAAAAGCCTAACATACCAAAGTTGACCATGCCGTAAATTAGGTCAAGGTCAACACAAGGTCATCATTTGTATAAACTATGATGGGCCCGCATGCCCAAAGCTACATACCAAGTTTCAAGGTCATAGGCCTTTTGGTTCTGGAGAAGAAGATTTTTGAAGGGTTTTTACCATATATGGGCATGGCGGCCATCTTGGTCATGTGACCCAGAAACCCCGAACAAACTTTCGTTCCCCCATTCCAATGAGACTCCAAATAAAATTTGGCTTCAATCTCCCCAGTGGTTTCAGAGGAGAAGATGTTTGAAAATCTTGACGACGGATGGTCTGACAGAATGACCTTGACCTTTAAAGACATGATATCTTCATCTGGTCATTTAGTCGACCATGTATACCAAGTATTGTACCTTAGACTTAAATAGATTCTGAGAAATCCACTGTTTAAGGGTTTTTCCATATAAAAGCCTAACGTACCAAAGTTGACCATGCCGTACATGAGGTCAAGGTCAATGCAAGGTCATCATTTGTATAAACTATGTTGGGCCCGCATGCCCGATGATACATACCAAGTTTCAAGGTCATAGGTCTTTTGGTTCTGGAAAAGAAGATTTTTGAAGAGTTTTTACCATATATGGGCATGGAGGCCATCTTGGTCATGTGACCTAGACCCCGGGTACAAACTTTCGTTCCCCCATCCCACTAAGACTCCATATGAAATTTGGCTTCAATAAGACCAGTGGTTTCAGAGGAGAAGATGTTTGAAAATCTTGACGACGGATGGTCCGACGGAATGACCTTGACCTTTAGTGACATAATATCTTCATCTGGTCATTTAGTTGACCATGTATACCAAGTATTGGACCTAAGACTTAAATAGTTTCTGAGAAATCCACTGTTTAAGCGTTTTCCCATATAAAAGCCTAACGTACCAAAGTTGACCAAGCCGTAAATTAGGTCAACGTCAATGCAAGGTCATCATTTGTATAAACTATGATGGGCCCCCATGCCCGATGCTACATACCAAGTTTCAAGGTCATAGGCCTTTTGGTTCATGAGTAGAAGATTTTTGAAGGGTTTTTACCATATATGGGTGTGGCGGCCATCTTGGTCATGTGACCCAGACCCCGGGTACAAACTTTCCTTCCCCCATCCAACTGAGACTCCATATGAAATTTGGCTTTAATCGACCCAGTGGTTTCAGAGGAGAAGATGTTTGAAAATCTTAACGACGGATTGTCCGACGGAATAACCTTGACCTTTAGTGACATAATATCTTTATCTGGTCATTAAGGCGACCATGTATACCAAGTATTATACCTTAGACTTAAATAATTTCTGAGAAATCCACTGTTTAAGCGTTTTCCCATATAAAAGCCTAACGTACCAAAGTTGACCATGCCGTAAATTAGGTCAAGGTCAACGCAAGGTCATGATTTGTATAAATTATGATGGGCCTACATATGCCTGATACTACATACCAAGTATCAAGGTCATAGGCCTTTTGGTTCTGGAGAAGAAGATTTTTGAAGGGTTTTTACCATATATGGGTGTGGCGGCCATCTTGGTCATGTGACCCAGACCCCGGGTACAAACTTTCGTTCCCCCATCCCACTGAGACTCCATATGAAATTTGGCTTAAATCTCCCCAGTGGTTTCAGAGGAGAAGATGTTTGAAAATCTTAACGACGGATGGTCCGACGGAATGACCTTGACCTTTAGTGACATAATATCTTCATCTGGTCATTTAGTTGACCATGTATACCAAGTATTGTACCTTAGACTTAAATAGTTTCTGAGAAATCCACTGTTTAAGCGTTTTCCCATATAAAAGCCTAACGTACCAAAGTCGACCATGCCTTAAATTAGGTCAAGGTCAACGCAAGGTCATGATTTGTACAAATTATGATGGGCCCGCATGCCCGATACTACAAACCAAGTATCAAGGTCATAGGCCTTTTGGTTCAGGAGAAGAAGATTTTTGAAGGGTTTTTACCATATATGGGCGTGGCGGCCATCTTGGTCATGTGACCCAGACCCCGGGTACAAACTTTCTTTCCCCCATCCGACTGAGACTCCATATGAAATTTGGCTTTAATCGGCCCAGTGGTTTCAGAGGAGAAGATGTTTGAAAATGTTGACGACGGATGGTCTGACGGAATGACCTTGACCTTAAGTGACATAATATCTTCATCTGGTCATTTAGCCGACCATGTATACCAAGTATTGTACTTTAGACTTAAATAGTTTCTGAGAAATCCACTGTTTAAGCGTTTTCCCATATAAAAGCCTAACATACCAAAGTCGACCATGCCGTAAATTAGGTCAAGGTCAACGCAAGGTCATGATTTGTATAAATTATGATGGGCCCGCATGCCCGATACTACATACCAAGTATCAAGATCATAGGCCTTTTGGTTCTGGAGAAGAAGATTTTTGAAGCGTTTTTACCATATATGGGAGTGGCGGCCATCTTGGTCATGTGACCCAGATACCCCGAACAAACTTTCATTCCCCCAACCCATGGAGGCTCCATATAAAATTTGGCTTTGATCGGCCCAGTGGTTTCGGAGGAGAAGATGTTTGAAAATGTTGACGACGGACGGACGACGGACGGACGGAAGACGGATGCCTGGCTATACTATAAGCTCACCTATGAGCCTAAAGGCTCAGGTGAGCTAAAAAACATACAGAGAGCAGATGCAAATGCTTTATGTATTATCATCATATCCAGGTTCTACTATGGAGTAAAAAAAAGTTTTCTAAATTACATGTACTGTATTTTAAGAAAGATGCTGCTGCAGCTATAAGTGAAAAAAGAATGATATGATTTAATGCTTTATTAGCAGTATTAATCTCTGTCTCTGTAAGCTAATGTCCACTAAAACAGCGGCCTTCTAATGAAAGCATATACAGTGCCCTTTTTGTGAAAATCCACACGCTTTAGTGCCCTTTTCTGAGAAAATTTACCATGCCCTTTTTCATTTCTGGGGGAAACACTATGTTGTCTCCTATGACATCTTTTTTGGCAAAATTAATCTGATCACAAACTGTGTCCATTTTATTAGCATTTTCATCTCAGTTTGCTGCTCCAAAGCACATAGCTTACTGTTTCAACATCATTCTGATGCATGGAAATCTTCCACTGACATGTAGAGGTAAGAGTGACATCACATTATTGCTAAGGTAATTACAACTACTTAAAACTTTTATGGGAAAGTTATTCTAGCTCTCTTAGTAATGAACACTAGTGATTGATCTGCTGTCTCTGCTCATTTGTCCACATCATACTTGTGATAATAAATGCCTAACTATTAAAGTGTGCCACTTTCCTGCATCCCCAATTGCCAAGAACTAAATTACTAAAATAAATTTGGTTTGGTTTAAACAGTATTTATTTGATATAATACAATATTATATGTACAGAATACATGGTAAAGGATTCTGTCGAAAGCTCTTTGGCTTGTAGAGACCGTCTCCTTGGAAAAATAAATTTAGTTTCTGTAATTGTTTATATAAGAATAAGATTTCAAATCAGTTGATATAGAATATCCAAGTTCTGCTGCTTGTGGTACTGAAAGTGACCGACTCCCTGGTGAAAGTGTATTTAGAAGGTGTTATTATCCTTACCTGTGCATACAGGGCATGACCATCAGCACAGTCTGGGAATTGTTTTAATGTTTTCTCATAAGATTCTATGGCCTTCTCTAACTTCAAGGTGCTCTGTTCTACAGCAGCTTTTCTGTGCTCTGTAACAGATATAAGCAGAATGAGAATCCGTACTCTAGATAAGAAGAGCTAACAGGAATACTTTAGTGAAACAAGTAGGCAAAAACAAAGACCTAAGTACAGGATTACTTTATATTAGTTGACAAGGTCGACAAGAAGCCATTTTACTTATGGCTCAGGCTTTGTTTCAGCACAAGTACAGATGGTTTTTTTGTGGATAATTCAGAGATATTTATTTTTATTTCTCAACAAAAACATGTAGTGACCCTCATTAGAACTGTCTCGGGGAAACGTTTCTGATGTGACGTCACAACATATTTTTATGGAGAAATATTGAAAGTTATCCCTATATTCTTTTATGTCACTCCTTCAGATCTGGAGCACTAACAAGGTAGTACCATCTACTGTTAATCATGCTTCGTTTCTACAATATCATCACATGGTACAATACAACATATGACATTAACTTTCATTTACAGCAGAAACACTGCTGATCATCATAGGTTTGGAACAAATACACTGCTATAGATGTAAACGTTCCACACAACTTTCAAACCTACTCCACTATATTTAACCACAAAATATTGGAACAAGTTGCACTTTTTTAAAGTTCACACAAATGAAAAAATATTGTATATGTGCAAGAAGGAAGCAAATACAGCAAGACTTCCACAGAACACAGTGTCTCACCTGTCTACGCATTGTAACAAAACAGAGTTAACCAAGAAAAATCAACAGAAGTTTATGCAACCAACGCCGCTGTCTCATTTCTTCAAGTGCAGATGAGGCAAAAATGCAAATAAAATATATCCAGTGGTTACCTGCATATGACTTTTGAATGTATGAAGCTGGAAACTGTGGGTTTTTTGCAATGCTGTTTTCAAAGTCTCTAGTTGCATCTTCTAATCTTTCTAACTGAATATTTTGCTGAAATGAGTAAAGAAATAAACCATCTCTTGACACAATCTACTTTTAAATGAAAATGGCAGTTCCCTAAGTAATAGTGCTTCAGTTGGCCTTATAATGCGTACAGTTTAATTCCCTGTTCTGCTTAGTTTTATTGTAATTTTGCCAAAGAAATTCATCTTTGAAAAATAGCCTGCCTATTACCACCGTGTAAAATTACACAGAAGTAAAATGATTTTCAAATCTACAAATACTCTAACCATGAACTGATGTGCCGACATTTTATGTCCAACTGATAATGAACTAGTAATGAAACAGCAAGTGATCTTATGATAAGAGTAATGCAAGATTTTCTTATCTAAAACAATTATGTGGCTATTAATTTTACTGCCAATATAAACAATTCAAGGAAGTCTAGTATGTCTGTTTGGGTTTCACTTTCACAGGGTAGACCATAGTCATAGAGACAATGAGCAGGGGCCCTGAGTTCAATACCCAGTGTCAACATGTGATAGGGTAATAGTTGCCCAGCCACGGTTTGTGATCATCTTTGTATTCTCCAGTTTCCTCCACCATGCTGACCACAAAATGTCAACATCTGTGTCTTTGCGAATATGTTAATAAGCTTGCTGAGCTTTTCTACATAGTCCAAGTAAATCAAATAAAGGTAAATCTTTAGTATGTCCATAAAACTTGAACAAATTCAACAAAGCCCTGAGCAAATACCTGCTGCAATATCTGTTGTAGGAATTGGGACACCCCGTAAATTATTGTAACTGTCCTAAAAATGGGACAGTTTGGTTTGAGAATGCAGAAGCGAGTCCATATGATACAAATGGACTAGCAAACAGTGTAGGCTCTGATCAGACTGCTCCTTTTGGAGCAGTCTGATCTGGGTCTGCAATGTTTGTTCAGACCTACTTGTCCCAAAACATAGTATTTTTAAGGTAGCTACATGAACAAGTGATCTTACATGTCCTCTATGGTGATATATATCAGAATTATCTTGGTCTATCCTAGCAGCCTGGGCAAAGTCTGCTAAGCCTTCTGTTTGTTTCTCTTGTTGAACATAGAGACCACCTCGCTTAATTAAGGCGTTCACTCGAATCTGAAATTAAAACCATCAGTGATATGACTGAAATTAAAACTATCAGTAGTATGACTAGCCTTTATCTACAACTGACTAAACAGAATATACATGTCATGTATAAACATACCATCCCTTTATTACTCTGTCTTGGGGTCCACATAAAAGGCATAGCATTTCAATGAAAAGCATTATATTGAGACTTAACTAGAAAAGAATATGTGGCAAATGATAAACTATAAGTGAATATAAGGCAAATGAGCATCTAATGCTCATTTGCCTTATATTCCTTTGTAGCTTAGTCTCATTAGACTATAGACAGCACCATATCTTGTGTTTTGTTGCTTAATGTCCATGGTAAACAGCTATGCTCATGTCAGGACAGTCAGTTAACCTAAATATTTCTCCTGGGCAGGCTTAGACCTTCAAAGTGGTGTTTTTTTTTGTGTGTTTTTTTCTTCTTCTTTTTTTTTTTTGTTTTTTTTTCTTCTTTTTTTTTTTTTTTTTTTTTTTTTAATGGCAACAAAGGTTTTAATCTCGCACATATAGACAAACACATAATAAATAGTAAAAGTCATATATAAAAATTATGCATACATATACCACTTCATTCAAACTAAGGCTCTTGATGATACAAAACATTAGACGATAATGTAAATATTTTTATTAAATGATGTCCCTGTTATTCAGTGGATAAAGTCCTGTCGTATGACCACACGTGTAATAACACTGTGGCATGTACATGTAATGTCATTGACAACGTCCATGTCAACAATGCTTTTCTTATTGAAATAATGTTCATTTTGAAGGCGATAAAATCCCATTTTGAAGGGTCATATGACAAACAGAATCTTACACTTGTGGTAATTTCATACGAAATGATCACTTCTGCAAGATTCTCTATATTCTTCTATATCAACAAAATCGACCTTCAAAGTGGTTAACGAGTACAAAGCACACATACTTTCACCAGTAACTGACAACTGCCCTTTTTGAATCAGGGAAAGGAGAAATGAAAGTAAGTTGCCAGACCAGGTATCAAACCCGATACCTCTGGCCATTTAGTCAGACACGCTACCAACTGTGCTACGTGGCCCGGCAGACAGCAGCACTAGATCCAATATGGTTATCAGAGGTACTGTTATAACAAGACTCTATTGTAAATACAAAACATGAGCTTAAACAAGAGCTCTGAAAACAGAGATGCAGTTAAGAAGGGATCTGATCTTTATTCTGGGATATTTTTTAAATAATGTTAAGGTCCCTTGTTAAATACACCTAGGAACCGGTTCTAATGAGAGGCCACATTGTTGTTATGGAGACAACATCTGAACTATTTACCATATAGCAGGTTATTTCTGCAGGTGTTTTATTTTTTGTGCATATCTGCGGTTTTCTGAAACCGCAGAAATAAGAGCCCCAAACTATTTTGGTGGATGATGTATTCTAAATCTAAACAGTCTGATCTCTAGTAGATTGTTGTCTGCTGTGCCTTGATTCAACATTACCTTTCACCTGTGTCCTACAGGCCCTATGGTAGATTCTCAAGGTATCCTTTACTTGACTGGCAATCAATAATTTAGCTCACATATATTAATGATTAATCCCTCCATATTGAATAGAAAGCCAAGAGAGACTTGCTTTAATCATATACAGTCAACTCCCGATATCTCAAACACTGATACCTCAAAGTATCTTCTTATATCAAACAATGTATTTCCTATTTTTATTTACATTTCAACTCCTGTTATCTCAAACTACTGATATCTCAAAGTAAATTTTCTGGTACCAGAAAATTTACTTTGAGATATCAGTAGTTTGGGCTGAAGTTCGACTTCGAGATATCAAGAGTTGACTGTAAAACAAAGTTAGTATAACTGTTTATTTCTTGCCTCTTCAGTCAATATTCTTCATTCCATTTAGCCCAGAAGGACAAATTATGGTCACTTTTGGTCTGTGATTGTCTATTCACAGTTTCATAAAATAAGAAAGAAAAAAAAAATTGAAAAGGGCAGAGATAACAAGACCTGTCTGCATACAGGATAGCTCGCCTGCAGCGTATTGCCCTCACATAAAAAACTTTAACCAAAACATCCATTTCGGACGCCGACGCGGACGCCGACGCCAGGGTGACAACAATAGCTCTTCCTGAACTTTCGTTCAGGCGAGCTTTTACCACAGTAATATTTTGGATACATAAAAAAGTTCAATCCACAGAAATAAGCTGCTATACGGTATCTGGGGCTCTGTGTTACTGACAACTAAGAATCTGAGTGATTGTTTTGGGGTTTAATGCCCTTTGAAACAGCCTTTCCATGTTGAAAGTTTTACCTTTTTATCCAATTCTTGTGTATCTAGGAGTGTGTTAAGGTCTGAAAGAGCATCATCTGACTGGTTCATCAGACAGTACATGGTCCCTCGTAACAATATTGCAAGCTGATGATAGCCACTGGCTGGGCTCTGTTCTATTTCTGATGTACATAAAGGTACTATTTCATCGTACTCTTCACTGCGTAGTTTCTCTACTGCTGATCTGAACGGACTGGAAGATATTATTTGAGCCTCAACATGTAAAATAGGTCCATATTGCATATGAGCCACGACATGACAAAACGAACAAAGAGGCATGCACGTCCAGCAAAGACTCAGATCAGCCTGGGCTGATCAGAGGCTTCGCTGTCCGCATGGAGCTAGCTTGGACCCTTAGCTACCCTTTAAGTGCACAGCTAAGACTGATCAGACTTGGTGGCTGCCCAGGCTGACCTTAGTCTTCGCTGGGCACACATGCAACTTTGTTGATTTTGTCATGTTGCAGCTCATATGCCAACAGCAAAGGTTCAGATCAGTCCGTGCATCAGCTCAAGTCTGATCAGAGCCCTTGTTGTTCACAAACACCATATGTGAACCCTTAGGACTCTACATGCATAAAACAGAAGTTCTACCACAGACTCACCGACTGGTTTCAGTCTTTGCTGTTTGCTATGTGGCACATTTTTGTGTCATGTGGCTCAGCTGAGTCATGAGAAAATGTGCCTCTCAGATTATGCAAACAGGCAGGACTGATCAGACTGCACTGATTCAGATTGTACTGTCATGTGCTTGTGACTGGCATCATGAAAAGTAGGACCTTAAGCCAAAGGAGCACTCTGCTTGGGGTCTGCAATGTTTGCTCAGAGCTATCAGTCCCATTATTTGTAATTTTTACGGTAAACATTGCACTGCACTATTTGAATGAATAGTCACTGATGGTAGGTAAGATAGCCTAATAGCCATAGGGGCAGTGGGGATTAGCGACCCACTGTATCTTGGGCACAGCTGATGAAAGGTGGAGCCCATCTCTCTCCTTTCGCTGCCTTATCCTTCCCTGATTCGAAAAAGGTACCCATTTACTGCTGGGTTGACAGAGGTTAGATAATTAAGACTGAATATTTCGCGACCTCTTTCCTCTAATAAACACTTTTAAGGGCAATTCACAAGTGTTACGCAGAAGGTTTTACACTCGGTCGACACGGGTGTAGAGCCTTATGCGTCGCCAGGACGGCGGAGGGTGACTTCCGGTTAAAGGGTTATCTACTAGTGTAATACACTAACAAGGAAACTCTAACAACGTTAGAATTTTTTAAGTTTATATATAATGTAAATTCTATATACAACAATACAATTTACAACTATCACAATTACAATAATATACAACACATATCAGTTCATGTCGCTGGCCCAAGTAAGGTGTTTGTTTCAAATCTGTAATCGATTTGCGTATAGAACGCAAATAGATTACCGTCTGACGTCAACACCGTACTCGGCTCAGCGCCATGAACTAAAGGAAAACACAAAGAACAAAAAAACGTTAGTTTGAGCTCATACAAAAAAACAAGGCCTTATGTTGGTAGACTTCACTTTGTCGTTCCCTGGATCATGTCATGGGCCAGTCCATATATCATGAGGAACACCAACTTATAATTACACGTGCACGCTTATATACTGGTCGCTTCCTGGATCGTACCAGGGACCAGTCTATATATATATATTAATACACCTTAGTGGACGAACACTGTCCCACACTTGATGTGACCTTCAGATCTTATCACAGAATCTGGCAAAACTGTGCTAACTACTTCCGCCTACATTTTGTGCTTCCCGCCTCTGCTTAGGAACCATACACAAACGGCGTTGTAACTGCCTCTACCCGGGTTGGTATTAACCTGGAGACGTTTATCGAATCTCCAGGTGAGACGTGGCTCTAAGCCCTAACAGCTGACTGCCGGACTTGATGTGCCTAAAAATAACGAACTTACACTTAATACATTGTAACTACATAATAACAATACGTAAGACTTGGGCCTGTCTTGGAAATACCATACAACGCCCTCGGCGAATGCCGAGCATAACGTGCACACGCCAGCCGTGTCACTAGACACGACTCGCGCTCACGATGTAAAGCTAAAAGTGTGCTTACCACTTCCGCCAATGAAGAAACGTAGATCCCACCACGCATGTGCGTCAAAGGATCTGACGTCAAACAATGTCAAGAAGTATACTGACGTCAACAGGCATTACCATGACATACCCCACATAAAACATGAATAATCTAAACATAAAACATGAATAATCTAAACAATGTCCTATTTACATTAAATTGATTGACCAAAATCTAACTCGCATATGTATTAATTCATTTCTTTAAACTAAGCGTAATACCATTTGCCATAGAATATAATAGCTGAATAAGCGTTTCTCACACATTTGGGATCATAACGTTTGATCTGACATCATGACATCAATGATGTTATACCATATGACGCCGTCTAATGAAGGCAAATCAAACGCATGATGACCAAATGTTACCATTATAACTTATGGAAAAAACCCTTAATGCGGTGCATGCTATGGCGTCAATTGACGTCACGAGTATATAAATTAGTTCCATTACAAATCAATCTACTTCTATAGGCCACGTATACGTGAAACTAATATAAAAAGTGCTGACGTCGCAATAACATGAATGCAACTGACGTCACATGAATAACATGAATACAACTGACGTCACTGGACGTCAAATAGACGCACACCATTGCAACCAACATCAGTGATATAAACTATTTCCGAAATTTACAAAACTTCCTAATATACAAATATTATGCGCAGCATGCTTACTAACAAAATCGGTCGACACATGCGCAGCCTGATCACTGCCAACAAAATCAAATCAGTCGACACATATAATCATACCATATCAATCAGAAGTCACATTTTTCATTCTTAGCCAAACTATTCTAAATAAATATAATAAAATCTTACCCTTCTAGGTCTTAACACAGAATCTGGGCACACAACAATATAACATCCATCAAGAATTAAACAGCCACGTCTAACTTTTCATTAAAAGATAGGCGTATAAATACTATGCGTCTCACATTAAAATCATGCAACACGCTTTCCACAATCAAAAGACACGTGCAGGTATTCACCTTAAAATCATGCAATACGCTGTCCACGAGAGGTATTCACAAACAACCCATGCATAACGTAGCCACAATTTCCGTAAACGTTTAATACCACAGTTACCCTAAAAACTGTAGCCCTACTGATTGAAAGGATTAAAATAATTCGACGACAAAGTCGACGATTGGATCCATTTCGTAACATAGGTTTCCCCTTAGGGAGAAAAAAACATAATAATGTTTCTTTTCTGATATAGTACGAAATGCGATCGAATCGTAGGCTATGTCAAAACTGGAAAACTAGCTATATACACAACAACGGTGCGATGCATAACGTGGCCAAACTATCTACTAAGGTAGTCCGCCCCCAAATTATCTTGGCCGCGGATAGCAACGATCCTGAATCTGTACGGCTGTAATTTCATGGCCCAACGCATGATTCGGGGATTGAGCACCTTAGCTGTCTGCATATAAGACAAAGGTTTGTGGTCAGTTTCAAGTAGGAACTCCGCCCCATACAGGTACTTACGAAATTTCTCAACACCCCAGATAATACCCAAACATTCCTTCTCAATTACAGAGTAGTTCTTTTCCCGAGGTAACAATTTCTTGCTAGCATAAGCAATCGGCAAACGACCTTCACCTTCGAACTCCTGAAGCAAAATAGCTCCAAGACCAACGTCTGAAGCGTCTGTTCGAAGTACAAACGGGTTACCTTCTTGAAAAACAGGTAAGCGAAGAATAGGACTAGACGTGAGCCTACTCTTCAGGGTTTGAAATGCCCTTTCATGCTGATCTTGCCAATCTTTGATAGAATTAGGTCTATCCCGTTTAGTTAAATCAGTCAGAGGAGAAGCTATGGATGAGAAATTTGGGATGAAACGACGGTAAAACCCAGCTAATCCCAGAAAAGATTTAATTTGTCTTTTCGTACATGGACGAGGAGCATCTCTGATAGCCTGTATCTTGTCCTCTTGCGGTCGTACCGTCTGTCCGACGATATTGTGACCAAGGCACTCGATACTGCCATATCCGATCATGCATTTAGATGGTTTTGCCGTCAATTTGGCCGACCTGAGCCGATCTAACACTTGACGTAATGACGTCACATGATCCTTCCATGTTTCAGTGAATATCCACATGTCATCAACAAAGCTGTCAACATTTGGGAGATTGGACAATATGATTCTCATTAACCTACAAAATGAGGCTCCCGAATTGACCAAACCGAAGGGCATAGTTTTAAACTGGAATAAACCCTTAGGCGTTTCAAATGCCGTCAAAGGTTTAGACCTTTCAGTAAGACTGACTTGCCAATAACCCTTACTCAGGTCCATCTTTGTAAAGAATTTATGTCCCGACATTTTATTGATAACCTCCTCCATATTTGGCATAGGTTCTGCATCGAATTCCGTCACTTTGTTAAGCTTCCGGAAGTCGATACAGAATCTAACTGATCCGTCTTTCTTCGGAACTAGGACAACAGGAGATGAATACGGTGAAATCGACGGTTCGATTACCCCTAAATCTAACATATCCTGTATCTCCGTCTCCATGACGTTACGCGTCTTATACGGGATAGAATAACCTTTCGTCCGTATGGGTTCTGACGTGAGTAGTTTGATATCGTGCTGTATCTGATCAGTTCGACCGGGTAAACTTGATAGTACATCCGGGTACTGTTTAATCAACGCTTGAATCTCCATACGTTGTTCTGACGTTAACGTATCTGAAATACTGACGTCATTATAAGTTTCCGGCTCTTTAGCTGTCGGAAAAGCACAATCATCAAGAGAAAATTCATCACTACCATCGTCATCAACCGACTCTGTAGTCTCAGTCGACAATAAACAATGTGACGGCACAGTACGACGTTCGACATACTGTTTCAGCATATTAGCATGATATGTACTCACGACACCATTGACGTCGATTTTATAGTCCATTCTATTCACCACCTCTACTACTTCATATGGACCCTTCCACTGCAATAACAGTTTATTACTGTCAGTTGGCAGTAATAACAGTACTTTATCTCCCACGTTAAATTTACGCGACCTAGCGCGTTTGTCATAATAAGCCTTTTGCTTTACCTGTACTTTCCGTAAATTATCATGTGCTAACTTACACGTCTGCTCTAACCGTTCTCTCAACTCAATTACGTACTGGTACGTAGACAGAACCTGCTCATCCTGTACCTCTTCAGACCATAATTCACGTAATATTGCCATAGGGCCCTTAACGTTACGTCCGTATAACAGTTCGAACGGAGAAAACCCTAATGACTCCTGCGGAACCTCCCTTATTGCAAACAGTAGTGCTGGGAGATATTTATCCCAGTCTTTTGGACGTTCTGCGCACATCCTACGTAGCATTTGCTTCAACGTCGCGTGAAAACGCTCTACGAGACCGTTGCAGATAGGATGATACGGCGTCGTGGTTAACTGCTGGAGTGATAACAGCCTGCTTACTTCTTTCATAACTTCAGCAGTAAACTGACTTCCGCAATCTGTTAACATTTCATCAGGTATGCCAACTCTACTAAACATCTCAACTAACGCTTCGGCAACGCGTTCCGTCTCAATGCCGGGTAACGCTACCGCCTCGGGATATCTCGTCGCATAGTCTATCATTGTTAAAATATAGCGGGATTTCCTGTCAGAACGAGGTTCTATCGGTCCAACTATATCAACAGCGACTCGTTTAAATGGTGTGTCAATCTGTGGCAACTTTCCTAAAGGAACCTTAGTGACACGACCTTTTTGAATAGTCCTTTGACATATGTCACAAGATTTACAAAACCTTGCCACATCACCACAAATTCCAGGCCAAAAGAACTCAGTTAAAACTCTATCCATAGTTTTCTTTATGCCCAAATGACCTGACATCAAGGTTTCGTGCGCCAATCTTAACACCTTTTCACGAAAACCTTCAGGGATAATAAGTTGCAAAGTGACCTTGTTTCCCTTAGTAAACTGCCTATACAATAAATCTTTCTTTCGGATAAACTTAGTTTCACCCCTGTTCAATCCACGACTAATAGTCACATTCCCAGATTCCACTCTTTGCCTTATGCTATTCAATTTAGGGTCAACATCTTGGGCCTGCTTCAATGCCTCCTTATCACTAGCAATAATTTGATCAGGAACTTTAAGTTTCCTATAGACCTCTTCACCTTGCTTAGCTTGTGACCTAGTCACTGCCGCCATTGCAAAATGGGACATATCGGGAAATTTTGACCCGTCAATATTTCCAATAACCAGGTCATACAATGTATCTTCCATGCACAATGCCTCAGTTTTTCCTGTGAAAAATGGACAATCTATGTCAACCTTTGCTAAGGGATACCTTTGGGTAGATTCATCAATCAAAGTTACATCAGATTCTCTACCAAGTAACTGATCATTAGAAACCAAGTTTCTACGAACAACACACCCAGTACAACCTGTGTCCCTTAAAACTACAACAGTCTTACCATTAACCGTACCCTGCGCTGTTGGTAATCGCGACCTTAAAAAGTAACAGACACCTTCCCTATCCACGTTATCATTGATTAGTGGACTTTCTTCCTTACTCTTATAGAGACCTTCAATTTCATGAGACCTATTCATTGTAGTTTTACAAAAACTCATTTGATGTCCGCCACCCCGACCACGTCCGCGGGAATAACCCCGACCACGGCCACGATCTGAATTACTACCCTTCGTCTGTACAGTATCGCTCTTACTCTGTGATCTTTGTGTCTCATCTTTCGGTGCATAAATACTCCCCTTACTTCTGCTATACCCGCTTGCACTTGCACCTACCTCCGCACTATATGCTTGTTTCCTATCGGGATTCTTAAAACATTTATATGTTAAATGTCCCTTTCCACAAATACTACATTTTATCTCTGGCTTCGCACTCGGCTTATTATCAGATCTACTCTGAGTTACGCCCTTACTATCACGCTGCCCCTTATTAACACAAGCATAGACACCGCCACGTGCTTCTGCAAATAAATCTGCTTCCCTAGCCATCTCACCTAGATTCGTGAATGTTTTCGGTTTCAAATGAACATATAGTTCTTTACTACAGGATTCTAAAAACTGATCCCTAGCGAAAAAATCGCAAACAGATTCATAAGACTGGTCTACCTTCGCCATTTTCAACCATTTATTAAGATACGACCTAAGTCTACTACTAAACTGAATAAACGTTTCGGACTTTTCAGGCCTATCATAGCGAAATTTCTTCCTAAATCCGCGTTCAGTCATATCGAAATTCTTTAACAACGCATCTTTCAACTTGTCATAATCCGCTGCATCATCTACAGACAATCTATCATAGACATCAAGCGCGCGACCTTTAAGTAATGCGCTTAAATATGCAGCCCAAACGTTTTTATCCCATTTATTCGCCGTCGCGTATTTCTCAAACCTTGATAAGTAACTATCCATTTTGTCCTTACTTTCATCAAAATACGGTAACTTGGGATCTCGCGCATGCGCTAACTTTTCAGCCTTCTGTTTTTCTAATTCAACTCTAAACGTTACCTTCTGCAAATCTATCTGATTCTTTAACTCGCGTTGCTGCAATTCGAAACTATACTTCAACTTTTCTAACTCAACTTCGCTCGACAACTTCGCTTCCTTATCGCTTTCGACTTGAGACAACTTAGCTTCCCTATCTTTCTCGGCTTGCCGCTCTATGCTTTCAATTCGCGCCATCTCGATTTCCCTATCCGCCGCAATCTTAGCTTCTTCCGTCGCCCTATCCGCCGCAATCTTAGCTAGTTCTACTTCCCTATCTTTCTCGGCTTGCATAATCCTCTCTTTCTCCGCCGCGATCCTAGCTAACTCAATTTCCCGGTCTTTATCGGCCTGCGCAATTTTTCCTTTCTCCGCCGCGATCTTCTCTTTATCAAGTTCCCTTACCGCGTGCCTTTCTGCCCTCTCAGTCTCTTGCTGTTGCTTAACAAATTCCTGCAAAGCCTGCCCCTCATAACCTAACTCCTTTCCCGTCTTAACTAACTGATCCATGACGCTTAACGTAATGCTCACGTTAACTTAACTGAAACCGACGTTCACTTAAAGTCACACACGTTAACTAAAACGTTAACAATAATAATAACAAACTAATCCAACTAAAACGTTGATTAATTAGTATACTCGCGATCTGGACGTAGCCATTAAAGTTACGTTCATAACAGACCGGAAATGACGTCATAAACTGACGTTGACTTTGCCGAGAATTACTTTTCACTATTAGATGACGTGATTAAATGACGTAAATAACCCACATACAATTACGCCCAACTTGATCTAGCGTATCGGATATACAAACGTAACGTATGTAACGCAACGTATTAACACTGACACGACAACTGTACGTCCTACCTTACAAAACCATATAAGATACCAACGGTAAATCAAACTTAAGATTCCGCTATTAGGTTTAATTCATTGTAACGATATTATATAACGTTACGAGTGACCTACGTTACTAAATCAGGACATAAAATGGACCTCAGTAACGGTTACGACACTACGTACAAACGTTTGAATTAATGAACTAACAGATTGTCATGCAACAGCAGTGCCAAGGTACTCAAACGGACCTTAAAACTAAATATGTATCATCCGTACCAAGACAATTCAGGTCTATATACCTCAGTTTCCCCACTCAGATATGCAACCTGTTACATTTTATCACAAAATAATGCATGGGCTATCGCACTTCATCACGTAGGGAATAAGGATAGTTGACCTTAATTGAGTGTAGGTTACATTTACAAAGAATTTAGTGGCAAAAATGCTCCCCTAAAATTCACAGCCTTACGTCACCTTAGAAAAGAACAATCAGAAAGTCAATAATAAAAAAAAATGTCTGACAAAATTGTGCCTAGATTCTGTATATATTGTCAATGTCTTACACTGGCAGATATTAACCAGAAGTCAAATCCCGTTACTTCATGACACCATGTTACGCAGAAGGTTTTACACTCGGTCGACACGGGTGTAGAGCCTTATGCGTCGCCAGGACGGCGGAGGGTGACTTCCGGTTAAAGGGTTATCTACTAGTGTAATACACTAACAAGGAAACTCTAACAACGTTAGAATTTTTTAAGTTTATATATAATGTAAATTCTATATACAACAATACAATTTACAACTATCACAATTACAATAATATACAACACATATCAGTTCATGTCGCTGGCCCAAGTAAGGTGTTTGTTTCAAATCTGTAATCGATTTGCGTATAGAACGCAAATAGATTACCGTCTGACGTCAACACCGTACTCGGCTCAGCGCCATGAACTAAAGGAAAACACAAAGAACAAAAAAACGTTAGTTTGAGCTCATACAAAAAAACAAGGCCTTATGTTGGTAGACTTCACTTTGTCGTTCCCTGGATCATGTCATGGGCCAGTCCATATATCATGAGGAACACCAACTTATAATTACACGTGCACGCTTATATACTGGTCGCTTCCTGGATCGTACCAGGGACCAGTCTATATATATATATTAATACACCTTAGTGGACGAACACTGTCCCACACTTGATGTGACCTTCAGATCTTATCACAGAATCTGGCAAAACTGTGCTAACTACTTCCGCCTACATTTTGTGCTTCCCGCCTCTGCTTAGGAACCATACACAAACGGCGTTGTAACTGCCTCTACCCGGGTTGGTATTAACCTGGAGACGTTTATCGAATCTCCAGGTGAGACGTGGCTGTAAGCCCTAACAGCTGACTGCCGGACTTGATGTGCCTAAAAATAACGAACTTACACTTAATACATTGTAACTACATAATAACAATACGTAAGACTTGGGCCTGTCTTGGAAATACCATACAACGCCCTCGGCGAATGCCGAGCATAACGTGCACACGCCAGCCGTGTCACTAGACACGACTCGCGCTCACGATGTAAAGCTAAAAGTGTGCTTACCACTTCCGCCAATGAAGAAACGTAGATCCCACCACGCATGTGCGTCAAAGGATCTGACGTCAAACAATGTCAAGAAGTATACTGACGTCAACAGGCATTACCATGACATACCCCACATAAAACATGAATAATCTAAACATAAAACATGAATAATCTAAACAATGTCCTATTTACATTAAATTGATTGACCAAAATCTAACTCGCATATGTATTAATTCATTTCTTTAAACTAAGCGTAATACCATTTGCCATAGAATATAATAGCTGAATAAGCGTTTCTCACACATTTGGGATCATAACGTTTGATCTGACATCATGACATCAATGATGTTATACCATATGACGCCGTCTAATGAAGGCAAATCAAACGCATGATGACCAAATGTTACCATTATAACTTATGGAAAAAACCCTTAATGCGGTGCATGCTATGGCGTCAATTGACGTCACGAGTATATAAATTAGTTCCATTACAAATCAATCTACTTCTATAGGCCACGTATACGTGAAACTAATATAAAAAGTGCTGACGTCGCAATAACATGAATGCAACTGACGTCACATGAATAACATGAATACAACTGACGTCACTGGACGTCAAATAGACGCACACCATTGCAACCAACATCAGTGATATAAACTATTTCCGAAATTTACAAAACTTCCTAATATACAAATATTATGCGCAGCATGCTTACTAACAAAATCGGTCGACACATGCGCAGCCTGATCACTGCCAACAAAATCAAATCAGTCGACACATATAATCATACCATATCAATCAGAAGTCACATTTTTCATTCTTAGCCAAACTATTCTAAATAAATATAATAAAATCTTACCCTTCTAGGTCTTAACACAGAATCTGGGCACACAACAATATAACATCCATCAAGAATTAAACAGCCACGTCTAACTTTTCATTAAAAGATAGGCGTATAAATACTATGCGTCTCACATTAAAATCATGCAACACGCTTTCCACAATCAAAAGACACGTGCAGGTATTCACCTTAAAATCATGCAATACGCTGTCCACGAGAGGTATTCACAAACAACCCATGCATAACGTAGCCACAATTTCCGTAAACGTTTAATACCACAGTTACCCTAAAAACTGTAGCCCTACTGATTGAAAGGATTAAAATAATTCGACGACAAAGTCGACGATTGGATCCATTTCGTAACAACAAGCCTTACAGATGGTATATTTCAGACATGAGAATGCATACAGAATTTCAGTAAAATTTCCTTGCTTGGTGGTTGTTCATATACACTTCATTTACATACCAATCAGCTGCGGAAATGTGATTAACTTCTACATCTGCTGTTCTGCTTATTTCTCCTAACTGGTCTTCTGTAATATTTGAATTATTGTCTGACTGGTTTCTTCTTAGTTCAGTCTGGTTCTCTGTTGTTTCCTGAGTTCTCCTCAGCACATCAGACTGTGACTCTGTTGATTCCTCTGTTGGCTCTTGTGTTCTGCTAGGTGACGTGGACTTTGACTCAGACTTTGACTCATCCAGGAAACATTTCTGTACTGGATCTTGTGTAAATGCTTTGAAGTAGGATCGTACAAACTGCTTAGAAGGCATACTTGGTTTTTTATTCTACAAAGTAAGAAAAATAAGTGAGCCTCAACAAAACAAAACCAATTAAAGCATCATAAATGACTGCCACTGCAGTCCTTTTATAGATTCTTTTCTTTTTTCATGATTTCATACATGTATACTAAGCAAAAGTGAAAACGCTACATTATAGATGACAGTTTGAAACTAACACAATGCTACTTTTAATGCCTGGATACATATTTTTGGTCGTGCGAGACAGAAAGCAAAAGAATGTCTTTAAAATAATGCATCTGATACTCTTCGTAACAGAGTTACCCTCCCTTATTCGATTTTAGCCTAGTTTGTCATACATCAATTCTGCGCATGCGCAAATGCACAATTCATTGTTGCTCTAAAGAGTGGTAGGAAAAGCAAAAAAATACTCATAATTGTTACTCAGAAAACTAGGAAATAAATGCTTTATTTTTCAAAATTACAAAGTATCTCCCTTTGCATTGAAAATATAGTGATTTTTAATTTTCGATTATTCCTTTGTTTATCACTTTTTTGAGCAACTTATTTCGCATTGTTGTAGTACAGTACATCATGCATTTTACCCATCGTTAGTTTCAAAGACAAATGAGACAATATTTGAGTGAACCTCAAGTTAATTTCTTATGGGAATTTCCATTTATCAACGTTTCTTATTGTGTTTTCGAAGAAATAGCAACATTTCAACACTTGTTTTCAAAGACATGAAAGGGCATATTGATGTGTGCTTTGGTTTTTGACATTTCTGGAACACTGACTGTGTGCCTCAGCCAAAATAAGGATAACTGTGCGGTGGACTCCGTGTTTTTCATCAAGTGTAAAAGGACAGATCGACTTCCTTTATTTGCACTGAAAAAAAATGGACCCCTGTCCACTTTGAAATGTAGGAGCGGCTGTAGTGTAGTGGATAACACTCCAGACTACCAATCTAGGGGTCGCAAGATCGATCCCCCGCTTCTCCGGTCTTTCGGATGAGACTTTAAATCGAGGTCCCGTCTCCATATGACCTCGTTGTTGGTGGGACGTTAAACCCGAGTTCACTCACTCACTTTGAAATGTGTTTGCTTTATCTTAAATGGCTTTTACAGTTTTACTCTAGTATCTTGGCCTTACACACGCATGTAGCTTTAAAATGCATTCTTATTCATTAATTTTTCTGGCTCCATAAAAACAGAAAATTAGAAGAAAAATCACGTGTAGCGTTTTCACTTTTGTTCAGTATATATAGCTCCGGGACAGAAATGGAGAACCTCCTTATGATAAAATTTTTACCATCACTGGCAGCTTTTATTGTTCTGACCGTATGTTGTATACGTCATAAAAACCCTGTTCAGTTCTGAATTTATATTGATTTTTAGACCAATTATTATTATTATTACATTCTGATACATGAATATAGCCCTGTGATAAGAGCAGATAATCGCTGGAGACAAAAATTTTATCATGGCAGGTTGCTTATATTACTTTGATAATTTGCTGCAAGTTTCATGAAAATCCCTTCCAACTCTGATTTTATATAGAATTAATAAAGATTTTATACATGTATATAACCCCGTGGCAGAGGCAGATAACCCACTTGGACTAAATTTTGGTTGTAAAAAAAAAAGTTATTGTTACTTTTATCATTTCTGTGAGATTTCATAAAGATATACCAAACCTCTTATTTTATATACATTTTTTTCATGATTTTATACATATATATAGCCCAATGTCAGGGACAGATAACCCTTTGGGACAAAATTTTGATCATGACAGGAAGCTTATATTGTTTTAATAATTTGATGCAATTTTCAGAAAAATCTCTCTCAAACCAGATTTTATATAGTTTTTTTTCAAGATTTTATAAATGTAATTAACCTGGGGGCAGGGGCAGATAACCCTGGTGGACAAAATCCTGCTTGTAACAGAAAGTTTATATTATTTCAATCATTTCTATGAAATTTCATAAAGATATCTCAAAGTGTAAAGGAATTACAGACCAAAAACCATTTTTATTGATAAGGGAAATAACTCTGTCAGAAGATATCGAAATTTGCCCATTAACAATCCCATGTGATATATTCCCAAGACCAATGCACATGCCAAGTTTAAGAAAAATCTGTGGAAAAGTACTCAAGTTATCGAACGGAAACAAAGTGCTCATGGACAGACTAACAGACAGACAGACAGAACTCTGTTTTCTCTATGATTTTGCATAATTTATATACTAAGTCACCATAAAATTCAGGTTCCGATAGGCCTTGTTGCAAAAGTGACCTTAACCCTGTTTTATATTTAGAAACCAATTCAAAGTGTCTACGATAAAATTTAGAAAAAGCTTTCCGAAGTTTATGATACCGATACCACTGCTGTAAAAGCTTGGCAGTCAAACTTTTATTACGAGCATTGAAATCAGCCAAATGACTAGACACCCTAGCGAACCCTACTTCCCATATGCAGAGTGTTTACATGGATTGTGACATAAATGTTGCTGGCTGGATTGACAAACACACAGATGAATGGCCTGAAAACTAAGCCACTATGTCACACCTGCTCATTAAAGCAGGTACAACCACAGGAAGCCTTTTAGAAACTAGCTATATTTGTACTGACCCAATTCTTCGACAAGAAGGTTCTTTATAGCTTACAAGTATCAACACATCTTCTGCACTGGACAACATTATTCAGGAATATGATTTTAAGTGTCTCTTAGTCCTGAACCATACAGATGATTTCCATTCAGAAGATTCTCTGCCTTTGAATCTCCACTAGTCTGTATTTATCAATTGCAGAGGAGAGGGGGTTACAAAGTAAAGAACTGAATAGCAAACAATGTATAGCCAGATCAAACTGCTCCTTAGCAGCTGCCCCATCTCAATCTACACAGTTTATGAAAGTCTATCAATTCAATTCCAGCATGTTTAAGGCTTATCAGCAAAGGTATCAAAGTTTATTATGGCTTTAACAGTTGTACACCTGTGAACTGGGTCTGAAACTAGACAAAGATTCTGTGGAATGCTGTGTTTTGCCTATAAGGCTTTGTCATAAAGAGTGCCTATACTACGTACAGCTTTAAACCAGAAAACTGGACAAAAGCTCACAAGGCCGACATCGTACAGCTAAAGGTTCATTTCTGCTATTTGCAGGCAAGACAACAAAATAGTACTGATACTTTTGTAGACAAAAAGTATTGAGAAGATCCAATGAAAGCTCTATTAAAGAGGAGTTGATTTCACGAAGTATGCACAATCAACCATTATTTAATATGTGCAGTGGTTGTAAAGGACTAAGTTCAAAACTCTGCCAGTTTGTCATACAATATTTTTTGTCATTAAACTTTTTCATGCACATCTTCAATATGTCCGTAGCAAATCTGCCAATGTAATGAAAAGATCCAATGACAGCTTTGAGAGGAGTTGATTTCACAAAATATGCACTATCAACTATTATTTAGTATGTATAGTGGTTATGCCTAAAAGCATGTCAGTTTGTCAACAAAATTTTTTGCACCAAACTTCTTCATGCACATCTTCTGTTACATACATGTATCTGCAAAGTACTGAAAAGGTCCTATGAAAGCTATAAGAAGAGTTGATTTCACAAAGTATGCACTATCAACCATTATTGAATATGTGCAGAAGTTGAAGTTCAAAACCCTGTATATTTGTCAAGAATTTTTTTTCTGCATCACATTTCTTCATGCACATCTTCAATTTGTGTGTAACATATCTGCGAACAACTGAAGGGATCCACTGAAAGCTCTGAGGACTTGATTTCACAAAATATTTACTATCAGTCATAGTATGTACTGTCAGTCATATTGCAATACAGACCTTCAGCCCCTACTTTCATACCACACCTGCACTGTCTCATGGTTATGGTGTGGTGTAAATTTGATCAACAAATGACAAAAGCTACCAAAGTTATGTAGCAAAACCTCAAATGCTGAAGGAAAGATGGACATGCTGAAAACAGTATACAACCCTCTACATACTTGCAAGGACTGAAAGCTCTGAGAGGAGGTGATTTCACAAAATATATACTATAAGCCATAATACATGAACATGTATGTACTATCAGTCATAAAACAAACATTTATTTGTAAGAATTACAAAGTGGCATAACTCTTCCAATACTGACTCTTTAGTGACTAAGTCCCTATTTTCCTACCACACCTGCACTGCCTCGTGGTTATGGTGTGGTGTAAATTTGATCAACATATGACACAAGCTACCAAAGTAATGTAGCAATACCTCAAATGCTGACGCAAAGATGTTAGAACAGAAAGTGTATCCACTTAAAACTACATTTTGCAGGGGGTATAATGAGCAGATTCTTTTCTTTCAGAGTAAGTTCCTTTTCTGAAGGGCTTCATCCTACAGGGAAGCCAAAAGGAAGTCATGAAAGTTGTTCCCCTTTGTAACAATGGCAGAAAAACATGAAGGTGCACCCACAAACCTTAATCTCCTTATCTGAAGCTCTGCTCACCTCCACCAACACAAATCTGGTTTAACCTAAAGTGCTTAAGTATTGGGACACCTAAACCATTAATTTTCCATTTGTTCCAAATGGAAAATTAATGGCTTTTAGGTGTCCCAATATTTAAACACATTAAGGCATCATGAGTTCTAAAAGTCATTTATTTGGATAGTAATTTCTATGTGCTAACCTTTAAGGCTTCTTTAGCTTTTGATTTGCCGAGTTCTTTGAGCACCCTGTCAGCTGTCTGTAAAGTTGTGTGGTTCTGGAATCCCTCCAATATACACACTGCTGTTACATCTGAAACAAATTCTCCATGTTTTTACACTGCTTGAAGAATTTTTCCGCTGAAAATTTAAAGCCAAGTTTTTTGGGGATTTCTTTATGTAAGAACGGGTTTTTTTTGGAGAATGTGATCAAGTACCTCATGGTAAAGACTTGACACAAATCACCTTAAAATAGAATTCCTGCATTACCTCTGTATACAAGTCTGTTCTCTCTAAAATGTACATGGTAACGTTAATTTTCTGAAATATGACAACTGTCAAATGAACAGGTTTTGCTGTTTGGATGGTCCTTATTAATGCACATAGCAGATTATGAAAATTCTAAATTTGCTTCCCTAGAATAATTCCTGTGACATAGCTACCTCACTGATAAAGGCATAAATTACATTTTGCATAACAGCTAAAATATCATTGTTTAGAAATACTGTAAAAATTTTAAGTATTGGCAAAAATAGGTTTGAGTAAACAGCAAAATGCTCTTGAAAGAGCAGTCTGATTAGGGCCTACACTGTTTGCCATTCCATCTGCATCTGTTTTGAACACATTACTGCATTGTAAAAAAAAACTGTTCCATTTTAAGGACAAGTACAGTAATTATTTCAGATGTCCCAATTTTCCAAGTTTTATGGTAATCCCAACTTTTATTTGCAAAGTTTTGTTTTTGCATATCTAGGACTATATTTACCTTCCAGGGCCATTGTGAGGTCACCAAGTTGTTCAGAGGCTGTGGCTCGCCGACTTAACGCCTTAATATATTTGTTGTTTAGTTTGATTGCTTCACTGCAGTTCTCCACTACTGCTTGAGGATCTTTCTAAAATACAAACATTATGTTTAAAGTGCATGAATATACATCATTATTAACATGCCTGTCAACTCTCCCGCATAAATTGTGAGTCTCCCGATTTTTGGACTCTTTCCCGATCTCCAGATCGTATTTCAAAAATAACCCAATTCTCCCGCTTTTTAGACAACCTCCAGATTTCTATTTTCATCGCTAAAATTAAAAATCAAAGCGATTTTTATCATTTGTTTCTTCGCGTGTTTATAGTTTCTCCAAGGTGAAGGTCAGTCTCACTTCCGCTTGGACTCGAGAGTTTCCGATTGGTTCCGGTAGTTTTCGCCCATCGCAATTGGTCATTATAGTAGGTAGTCCTACTGAGGCAGGATTGCAGAAAGAAGAATCGGGAAATTCCGTAACCGGTCGCGCGCAACAATAAAAAATAGATTATTACACCTGGTTCTCGGTTTCGTACCGATTACATATTATAGTCAGTGAATTCGGAAAACCAGAAAATGTTTATTTCCTGCAGTAAAAAAAACACAAGAAAAACGCAAAAATGAGAGAAAATTCAAGCGTCTCCTATCAATATACGCAAGCGATCGAGTTTCCCTGCATACAGAAAAGCGAGAAGAGGGTCATTTTTACACATTGTGCTTGTTGCGAGAGACATTTCAGCCCGGGAAATGGTGGTCAGAACGGTCACAGAAAGCACTGGAATCGGCGAAGGCTAGCTAGATTGGGACATATTTAGGCTTTAATTTCTATAGCATTAATCAGTCATAATTGAATTATGCTGTAAGATTTAATGTAGTTACAATGATAAAGAATTTTAAGCATTGAGTGTTTCTTCATTTCAGACTTTACAAATGCATTGTTTTGAAAAATAAATTTATCTTTTGAAACAAAAAATTGTAAGCCTTCTTTTTCATTAGAAAAAAAATCTCCCCCATGGAAATTTTTAGTGATTTTCTCCGCGTGCTTAGTCTTCAAAAAAGTGGTCGAAAATGTCGGTTCGCACGCTGTCTCCCCCATGAAAATTTCTCAAAGTTGACAGGTATGCATTATTTTTCTGATATTTTTACAAGGGGAACTAGAGCAAGTGAGTAGGGGCTCACATATACCCCCGACCCGACCCGCCGCCTAATGAAACCACCGCCTTATGAAACTACTTCCTGACGAAACCAATCTTATACTTGGTTTGAACCTAGAAGTTAACTTTGTCACCTATCAAATGGTTCCATCAAAGTATATTACAAATATCAGCAAAGAGTCCCAACTTAACACAAAACTTTAATATAAACATATAAGTCTGTGCCCATGACCTTGGTCAGCAGCAGCATCCAGATGATGTCAACTAATCTACATGAACATAGAAGTGAACTTAGTCATATATCAAAAAGGTTTCATCAAAGGATGTTGGAAATATAAACAAAGAATATAAACTTAACACAAAACTTTAATGAAAATATACAAGTCTCTGACCTTGACCTTTGGTAAGCAGCTATGAACCTAAAAGTAAACCTAATCAAATATCAAAAGGTTCCATTTAAGGATATTGGAAATACAAAAGAAGAATATAAACTTAACACAAAACTTAAACACATATGTTTAAGTCTGTGACCTTGACCATGGGTCGGCGGCAGCATCCAAATGATGTTAAGTATTCTGCATGAACATTTAAGTAAACCTAGTCATATATCAAAAGGTTTGATTGAAGGATGTTAGAAATATAAGCGAAAAATATAAACTTAACGCAAAACTTTAACGCAAATACACAAATCTGTGACCATAACCTTTGGTAAACAGAAGCATCCAGATGATGTAAACTACTCTGTATGAACCTAAAAGTAACCCTAGTCAAATATCAAAAGAATCCATCAAAGGATATAAGAAATATAAAAGAAGACTATAAACTTAACACAAAAATTTAACACAAATGTTTAAGTCTGTGACCTTGACCTTAGGTCAGCAGCAGCATCCAGATGATGATAAGTATTTTGCTTGAACCTGTAAGTAAATCTAGGCACATACCAACAGGCTTCATCAAAGGATATTGGAAACATAAGCAAAATTAACAAGGGCTTCGCAAGCGGCGCATAATACGCCCGTTTAAATGTCATAAAGGAGTTACAGAATGAACAAGACTGTTTATAAAAGGATAGACAGGCAGACAAACAGAGGCAACCACTCTATAATTAATGAATGCAACATTATTTAAATATACTATTAGTATATCAAGTCAAGGGAGATAAACTAAATATACTAGATATACCATTCTTGGTTCTACTACTCTCCCCTGACATCACCATTAACTTGAAACAGTTGAAATGTCAAACAGGATATTTATGCAAGGGCAGGTAATTCAGTAAGTAAGCCAGAGTTGTGGTTCCTACTCAGGATACATTGCCTCATTATTATACACATTCCTACATAGTTTCATTCTAATATTTCAAAAGGTTAAGGAGATATGGAGTGAATGACCTAAAATATACTAATCAAAGGGAGGTTACTCCAAAATTAAGAAAGGGGGAGCAACTATTCTTATATGTGACACACTGCCTTGTAATCATGCACATTGTTATAAAGTTTCATCATGATATTCCAAACGGTTACCAAGTTAAGGTATGCACAAGGTAAGTATACACAAAAAAAAGCTAACATGAACTAATGAAAGGGAGGTAACTCTAAAACGCAGAAAAGGAGAGCAGCCATTGTTGTACGCGACACATCGTTGGAGCTTCATTAACCTTGCTATAAAGTTACATGAAGATATCCCAAACAGTTATCTATTTATGGCGCGCACAAGACTTGCAGGGTAAAAATTAATCAAAGGGGCATAACTTGGAAACTAAGGAAGGGGGAGCAACCATTGTTGTACGCGACACGTTCCCCCAACCTAATACATATTCCTACCCAATATCATGAATATATCCCAAACGGTTACTGAGTTATGCCGCACACAAGAATGTTTACGGACAGACGGACAGCGCCACGACATAATACGTCTTTTTTTTCAAAACGGGCGTATAAAAACTTAACACAAAACTTTAACGCAAATGTTTAAGTCTGTGGCCTTGACCTTAGGTTAGCAGCAGCATCCAGATGATGATAAGTATTCTGCTTGAACCTGTAAGTAAATCTAGGCACATACCAACAGGCTTCATCAAAGGATATTGGAAACATAGGCAAAATTAAAACTTTAATGCAAATGTTAACGGACACACTGACGGACGAACAGACGAACAGACAGAAAGGCGAAAACTATATACCCCTCGACATACTTCGTATGTCGGGGGTATAATAACTACTGTGACTTCCTGTTTGCTTTTCTACAGAACAAAGCTTTGCCAAAAGGGGGTCTACTCTTGCCCTAATCAGACACCTCCAGATCTGGGTCTGCACTGTCTGCCTACATGTAGGTAGTTTTGTCACAATTTCATGTTCAAAACTGTAGAACATTAACGATAATAACTCAAAACTGCCAGAAATGAAAATAATTGACTTACATGGACATACGGAGGGATGGAAGCCATTACTATAGTCCAATTCGACGTAAAGAACAATAATTCCATCATTTGTGTACTTTACATCTATCTTTCACTTGATAATACTTTCATGTATGTGTACGCTCCCTAATTCCCAAGCTACTGTCAGTGTACAAGGGCCAACTTGTATTTCAGGCAACATAAATGCCAAGTCACAATGTCCATGTACATTCAATTAGGTAGAAATGTAACGGTAAACATACTACCATATTTATTCGGTTATAAGACGTGAGTTAAAAACTCTATCAAAATTATCCCGAATATGTAAATCAGACTTGTGTACTTCAGCTATAAAATGGGTTTTTCTCATCCAAAGCCATCCCAAAGATCTAGATTCATCTTGCAAGACAGATCTAGATCTTTGAGGTTGTTTCAGAAGAGAAAGTCCCATCTTATAACCCAACAACTACTAAATAATAATTCCCTTACTTCTCTTACTGAGTTACCTCCCTTACCCAAGACAGAGAAGGGAAATAACTACACTATACTATCAGAGCCGGAAATTCACATGATTAATGTGGTGGCCCAAAAGCTAAATAGACAGAACTTTTAGTGGCCCACATTGCCTCGTAATTAAAGATCCTATTCATTCCTTATTGCCAGAGGAATAAATTTGGGTCACAGAAGCTAGTATTTTGGAGAGTTCTGGTGGCCCAATACAAAAGACAGGTACTTTAGGTCACTGGCCATTTCCAGCACTGTACTATGAGAAGTTCATCGGGCTAATAAGGTGTGATATATATACTCAGTATCTTGGGCTCCACATGATCTCAACTCAATGCTGAGCTTAAGTGATAAAGAAGGCAATCTAGTATTTTCTCATGAGATCCCACAATATACACAGTACATGACTTTTTTTGTATTGAAGAAAAACAATCAAGCTAAATTTTCATAAACAAAAATCTTATTTAGCATGGAGTCATTTAAAATTCAAGGTGTATAGATATACCACCAAGGGAGACAACTGATCTGGACATTTTCATTTTCTTCTCACATGGGGCCACTCTTAAGGGAAAGAATATGCACTCAGAGCAAATTCTTTCCCTTAAGAGCAGCTCCACTTGGAGAAGGGATACACCTATAAGGGAAGCAAATCTTCTTCTGTTCAACTTGCCCCCCACCCCCTGTAAAATGGCTCAAAGGC
Source organism: Ctena decussata (assembly GCA_963989385.1). NCBI lineage: Eukaryota > Metazoa > Mollusca > Bivalvia > Lucinida > Lucinidae > Ctena > Ctena decussata. Next base: position 35,988,072 of record OZ022504.1, on the reverse strand, counting down.
CATGAAGGTATATCCATACACCTTTACACTTACCAGTTTCTCATACGCCGCAGCTCTGTTTGCATAGAATGTTGATATCTCATGTTTATGTTCAGGAGGACAGATTTCTAAGGCTAGCGTGTAACATTTGATGGCTTCATCATATTTACCCCCCTTGAAGTACTTGTTACCCTTGTTCTTTGCAGCTTGGGCCTTCTCAAGGGGTGTTTCCTGCAACAGTGAGTGAGTTGTGAAGGCTCCAGATAAGAGCACTGGGAAAATTCTAAGTATTGGGACAGACACCTGATCAAATAAGTGCAGTCCCAGATCAGACTGCTCCTAAATAAAGGAGCAGTCTGATCAGAGCCAACACTGTTTACCATGCAGTCTGCATCTTTTGGACACATACCAAACTATTCCATTTTTAGTTCTAACAATTATGGTTATTATATATATCATGTGTCCCAATTTTTAGAATTTTTACGGTATTTGCTGACTATTCTGGAATATTTTTTGTTATTTCTGCACAGGTTGTGGCACCCCACCTTTACACCAGAGCCACCTCAGCAAAGTGGTCCTATGTTTTTATATGAGACTGAACAGTAACTATCTCAGATTTTATCATAAAATGATCTCACTATTGTGATCCCCTCTGCCTTATCATACCAGGATAATTAGCATCCAGAAGTTGCTGTTCAGCAGTAACTGTACTGGTTCCTTAACACACAAAGCACCAAAAATGAAATTATACTCTTCCCCAAAAGTTGAGCATAATGAGAAAGTAAATATAACAAGATCATTAGAGAAAATTATAACTGAATTCTTACTTTCTGTGGAAGTTATTGAATTCTATCATCGTCACCAAGATACAAGATACAAGAAGTTTATTACGAATTTTCGGCCCACATAGGAGCACCTACAGAAGGTAAGAGATAACGGAGTAATCAAGACAAGAAATCCAAATGACAGATCATATAAGGAACAAAAAGATCGATATGCACACTTAGACACCAATGGGGACATCATAAAATTAGTAAGTTTGATTTGAATATCAGTAGCAACTGCACAAAGCGAGCACAGATGTATATTTCCAAAAATTCATTTTAAGATGAAAAAAAAAAATCGTGGTAACACGCTGTTGGTGACTTTTCTGTTACACCAATTTAACGAGTTGTAAAGCTAAATGCTTTTGACGTATCCCAGCGACATCAGTTTCAGAGCCCTTAAGATCAAAATCAACTTCTTAAATGCATATGCAGCAAGGCTAGCCCGAAAACACATTTAAAGTCCCCTGTAATGTTTAGCCAGCCATTACATGTACTCTTGTCCTCATGAAATCTTGTATAGAATTAAAATCAGGAGTTTGTATTTGAGGAGACTACCTATTTTCACTTATCCCTCTAGCTCGGTATGTGTTTCAGAGCCCTTTTTAAAATTTTGAAGTAAAATTTTATTTGGTTTGGTGAGGAGAAAATACTGATTTCAGGAGTATGCATATTCCTATTGACACCATTTAATAAAAGGTATCAATCATTAACCAATCTTTCTTGAGATGGTGGTAATAGTTTCAGATAGCATGCCAACCTTGGAGCAATGACAGCCTTTTTTTCAAACTTGGCAACCCCTATGCCCCAAATTGGAAATTTCTATAAAGTTCCAAACTTCAATATTAAAGATTGACATGCACATTGTGTTACAACTGGACATGGTGACATAACTGCATAAGAAAAAAATAATTTTGATCTTTACGACTTAGATTATAAACAAAACAATGCAACATACTGTTACTTACTGGTACTGCTAAACACTTCTTTTGAATATAAGGACCCTCTTGTCAGAAACATTTTTGAAAAGTACTAATATATTTTCAGTGAACCTCAACTATTGCATGACATTAAAGATATTAAGCATACTATTAACAGACAGCAAGTTTCTCTTACAAAATTTTGCTAGTTTAAAAAATTTAGGGGTCACACCAATCATAACAAAAGTGCATTAAGAAAAATGGCTATTCAAAGCACATCATGTTTTAATTTTTAATTTCTTTCCTCCTAGTTGTTATTTTTGGCCATTCTTTATCAGGTCCAGATCAACTGCAGAAATAGTTATTATACCTAGAAGAAGGTATAAAAGCTACTTCTGGCTATACAAAAGCGTGTTTTTCGTGTGCATTTAGCTATTTCTCTCATGTACACAACGAGTCGCATGCTGGCATTCATTATGCATATTTCTGTGCTCAATCAAACACCATTTTCACAAGAAATTCTGCGGAAAGCGACCCGCATGTTTTGTAAGAATAAATTGTTTTTCACCCCAAAATGGAACATTGTATGATTTTCTCCGTTTTTGTCTTTATTTGTGCTTTTTAGAAGCGAAAAATTACTGAGTTAAACTTCAATGCAGCTTCCATCAATACCTTAAAATTGAAGAGCTCCAGCGGCCGGTGATGCTGTTAAATTTTACATTCTTTTCAACGATGTTATGACAACTGAGTTATTACGGTGGTATTAATGTGCCATCAGAAGTAGTATAACTGACAACTGGGGATGTTTTAGTGATTGTATAATATCCCAACCCTTAGATCCAGCTGGGACAGAGCGTCAATATGGCATCGTTCTGAAATCAGTGTGATGTCAATGCGACGTCACTGTGAAGTCATAAGCCTGCTGGGAAGGTATATTCATTATTAGGACATTGTCCTGTTTTGTTGATGTGTTGCAGATGCGCTAAAATGTATTTGACAATCTGAGTAAAGAATTACATGTAAATTGAGTTGTATGCATATAACATATGTTTTTATTCACTCTACATGTATTATTATGACTATTGTTTTGTTTTCATTTCTATGCAACTGTTTAGCAATCGTCTTTTTCTGTGTATGCCTAACTGTGCAAGTGTCAAGCGCAGTAGAATTAAGAGATCACAGGATATAGAAAATTCAGCCCCAAAAATCATGGGTCAAAACAACAACAACAAAAATAAATGTCTTGTTTGCGGATACCTAACCAAACCTCCTTTTGACTGAAACCCCATCCCACCCCTGGCTCAAATTGTTTTTGGACGTCTTGCTTTCGGTAAAAATGACAATCTTTGTAGCTTGAGGCCATCCCGTGATAATATTAAATTGTCCATGCCGCTGATATAATTCAAGATTTATTCTTGCATAAATGTATTGCGCTGTATTGTATTTCCTCATTCAACTGATAATTATAACATGTATTCAGGGGAGCAGCACGTTTGCGCGACTATACCTGAAAATGTCCTACGTTTGCGCGACTTTTTATAGCATACATTTGAGCGACTTTTCCCCGGAAAATATGCCTACGTGTGCGCGACCTTTACCTAGGTCCGCAGATAGGTTGAAGATCCGGGCATTGACAGTAAATGCATCACACACAGATGCAACAGCTTCCACAACCAGCTTGGTGATATGTTCAGTCACTCACACCTATCTGTGTTTGAATGCATAGGAAATCTTAAAGCTGTGCAGAAAAATATATATCTGAAATTCGCGCATCTTGAACGAGCACTATTCTTGCAAAAAGGGAACGAGAACGTTTTGATACTTTGGAAGAGATTTTCAAAAATAGCCATCAGAGGAGATGGCAAATCCCCCGACCGAAGACCCCCATAGGCCTTGGTAAAAAGGGCGCACTTCAAAACACATATTAGTAATATATTGTCATTCTTTTATGCTTCTGATTGACATTAACTGTTAACAGATGCATGATTATCTAACACTCAGACTAAAACAGTATGCTTGACTGCTAAAAAGAGGTAATATCTCAAACAGCCACCATATACACAAATGTATAGCATACGATACATTCAACTTTCAAAATGTGTGAATAACTTCTAAAGTAAAAGCCCTACAAACCTAATTTTGAGCTCTCTAGTAAGTGAATTTGGACAAAGAATCCAAATCTGGATTTTTTTTTTTTTTTTTTTTTTTTTGGGGGGGGGGGGGGAGGGAGGGGGCACGGGAATGTGGAGGGGTAAGAGAGAGTTAGGAACACTGATAAGATATCACAGCATGATCATCAATATTCTAAAAGGTTCACGGTTATTCAAATTCTGGAGCTGGCCAGAGGGCCAGGGTATACAGTTATGGAGCAGAGACTCAAACAGCAGCTCAAACTACCAAAGGGAAATAATTCACTAGGTCTAAAAGCAAGAGTTATCATTCATGTATGAGACAAATTGTCATGACCTGTTCTGCATATCTGTGAAGTATCATGAAAATATTTCAAAAGGTATTCAAGCTATGGAGCGGGCACTTAAAATCATCAAAGGGAAATAACTCCAAAAGTAAGAAAGCAAGAGTTGTCATTCTTGTTCGCGACACATCATCATGACCTGTTCTGCATATCTGTGAAGTATCATGAAAATATTCCAAAAGGTATTCAAGTTATAGAGCGGACACAAAATCACACCTAAAACCATCAAGGGGTAATAACTCAAAAAGTAAGAAAGCAGGAGTTGTCTTTCTTGTTCGCGACACATCGTCATGACCTGTTCTACATTTCTGTGAAGTATCATGAAAATATTCCAAAAGGTATTCAAGTTATAGAGCGGACACGAAATCATACCTAAAATGATCAAGGGGAAATAACTCAAAAAGTAAGAAAGCAAGAGTTGTCATTCTTGTTCGCGACACACCGTCATGACCTGTTCTACATATCTGTGAAGTATCATGAGAATATTCCAAAGGGTATTCTAGTTATAGAGCGGACACGAATCTGCCAAAAAATCACACCTAAAACTATCAAGGGGAAATAACTCAAAAAGTAAGAAAGCAAGAGTTGTCATTCTTGTTCGCGACACATCGTCATGACCTGTTCTACATTTCTGTGAAGTATCATGAAAATATTCCAAAGGGTATTCAAGTTACAGAGCGGACACGAATTTGCCAAAAAATCACCAAAGGGGAGATAATTCAAAAAGTACAATAGCAAGAGTTACCACTCTTGTACGCGACACATCGTCATGACCTGTTCTACATAACTGTGAAGTATCATGAAAATATTCCAAAGGGTATTCAAGATATAGAGCGGACAAGAAAGTGTTTACGGACGGACGGACGGACAGACGGACGGACGGACGGACGCCAGGCTCATCGCTATATCCCCCGAACCTTTCGGTCGGGGGATAACAAGAGTATATAAGCGATGGAATACACTGACAGAAGCATGTAAAAATCCATTTAAAGCCAGCCTCTGATACACATATGATGATTTTAGCTGAAATCTTAAGATGGTGTTAACGAATATTTCCTGACTTTGCTATTTAAAAAATAATATTTACATTATCAGTGTAGAGCTCTCTGTTAACCCAGTTAAGTGATGCGGGCGTCAATGTTGTTTAAAACTCAATAATTACATTGTATCACGCGCTTCAGAGTGACAGCTCATCTCACTAACTAGCACGTGAAATCTACAACATTCCATGTACTTGAATGGCTAGTAAACATTGAGTGACAGCTCGCTACGCCTACTTGCACGCGAAATCTACAGCAGGAGGTGGAATTTACTGGTAGGCAGTGACAATGCGGCTGTTCCAAACTATTGCTAAATTCGGCTGGTAATGTTTTTTAAACAATCTTTATATATGTATTTCTTAATTTTGTTTATCTTTTTATTGATCAAAAGCATCGTTTAATAATATAAATATAAGGAATGAATGTTATTTTTTAAACGTTTACTGAAGTATAAACTACATCGGGTCACGAGCAAAGTTTACGTAAACCCCTTCGGGGTTCACTTACTTTGCTCGTGACCCGATGTAGTTTATACTTCAGTAAACGTTAAAAAAATAACATTCATTCCTTAAATAATAACATACTCGTATCCCACTTCCACATCTGCGCGATGAAAGGGAGGCAACAGACAAGATATATTTTTTTATCTGGCTATCGAAAGGGATACATGTCGGAACATTGAACTATCCGAGGTTTAATGAAAAAGTCGCACTTTCTTAGGGAAAAAACATCGCGCTTTCGTATGCTTAAAAGGCGCGCATTCGTATAGCTCGCGCAATTGAAAATTTTGAAAAAGTATTGCGTCCTTATTCACTGACTGCTTTCGCAGTCAATAAAATTACCGCCATGTGGTCAGGTGCGTCACTGCCAAGCTGACACTGTATTTAATTTTGAAAATAAATTCTTGATTGAGATTTTGATTTTATAATTACAAGAAATTATTATTAAAGTCATTTTCCTTCATCATATTTTGAAGAAGAATGTTTTTCAAATATTTATTTCGCACAAGTGCAATAATAAAAATAATACTCAGTAATGATAACATGAAATAGAAGCACGAAAATACTAACATACCCGCGGCATACAAAGCGTTTATAGTAATAACAATAATAAAAGTTGATTTTGAAAAACAATTGCTTGGTGCTTAAACATGTGTAAGTTTCAATTTTATGACGACAACAAGGTTTCGATGTGAAATTCATTGAATTTTAAAGGCATAGATTGATTTCTTCATGGGAGAAACCGCGCAAACGAATATACCTGTAATGCGTGCTTGCGTACAAACATGTGTAAAGTACTAATGATAAATGAAAAGAAATAATCTTAAGTATTGGGTTTTACCGCACGAAAACGTTATTGGTATTAAATCAGGAGCTCTTGATTAAATTCATTCTATTTCATTGTATTCTGAAGATGCATATGTTCTGTAAATACTAATTTTGCGCACGTGCAAAACCGCGCGAAAATATCAACGAGCGAATGCAAATTAGCCGCACGAAAATAGCGACTCATCCTCCTGTTTTCAAGCAGTTACAATTTTAACTCAGGCCGCATCTATCTTTCTATATCTATCTATATTCACAATGCCTCAGAAGTGTACAAACAGCAGAAAGGCAAATTTCGGTAACTTTATGTGGTTGTTATCAATCGTATTTGGGGTTTAACACTAAATGGCAACAGTAGCTCCTTGAGACAAAGTCTTGGTAGTTATTAACATCAGAATATTCTGTTTGTGCACTAGAAAAAGTCGACAAATAAGCTATGCTGTCATGCAAATTTTCTTCTTCTTTTCATTTTTAAGTTATATACTGAACTTGATAGCTACCGAGAACAACACTTTAGTTTAAGTATTTGCATGAAAAAACTGAAGGAAAGAATAACGGATTAACAGTCAGTGTTCCCACTCAAATTTTAAACGAGAGTTTTTATACCCCCTATCTATAAAATTTGCGGGTATGAAGTAAAATTTACGGGTATGACTTTTTATCTCGAAAAAGTTATGGGCCTAAATAGACATGGGCCGAAATGACTCTGAACCCTTGGTCTGCTTCTTTTACAAACACTAAAGTGCCGATGTGTTTCCAATTAAAGCCTGAAAAAACGGCTGTCATGCCTTTTTTCCGGTCCTCGTTTTATCCAATATTAATCTATTATCATTTGATGGATTCCTTTCCAAATGAAAAACAGCAAGTGCCGTTTCCAAACAGAAACAGCGAAAATAAACGTAAATATACGGACAAATTCTCTCGGCCATTATGACAGTTCTAGTGCGCAACATGACCGCGCATGTCATTAATATTCATGCAGCCGATTAGTGGTAGTGTTTTCCAATAATGAATTTGATTGGCCGTAGAAAGGATGTGACGGACGTGAATGAAAGCATGGTATCTTACTACGGCCCGCATTTCAGATCAAAACAGCGACTTCTGACTCTTCTCGGCTACAAAAGTCATCTGGCCTGGCAGACTCGCAATAGAATGAAGAAAAATGATGATTTTTTTTATATTTTTGAGAGAAACATATGCGCGTGAATGCACGTTCTTGCCCCAAAATTTATGCGTGATTAGAATGATTTCCGCGTGATTCACGCACAATTCTACGTGAATGGGAACACTGAACAGTAATCAACTTGTTTAAACAATCAATAAAACATCCCATTTGTTACTTTTGATGACACATTAGTGCCACCGTAATATTACAGTTGTCATGACACCGGTGTATAAAAATTAGAATTTATCAGCATCACCGGCTGCTGGAGCTCTTCAACTTGGAGGTATTGACTAAACACCCAGAGAAGTTTGTTTTCAGTAAACTTTTGCTTTTAAAATGAACAAATAAGGAAGAAAACGGCGAAAATCACATGAAATTCTATTTTTGGGTTAAAAACAATGTATTCTTACGAAACACGCGGGTCGGTTTCCGGCGATTTTTTTCTGAAAATGGTGTGTGATCGGGCCCGGAAATATGCACATTGAATGCTAGCATGGGACTTGTTGTGTATATGAGAGAAATAGCTAAATACACACGAAAAACACGCTTTTGTATAGCCAGAAGTAGCTATTATACCTTCTTCTAGGTATAATACTTATTTCTGCAGTTGATCTGGACCTGTTTATTATGATAAGGAACAAGACCCTCTGCAGAATATAGATGTTAAAAAAATTCTTCAGTGCAGACGCTCTACCATGCACAGTTTATGATTATAGTTAGGGCTCTGAAACATATACCGCGCGGAAACACATACCGGGCAAGGGTCCCTATAAAACTAGAAACGGAACCAAAACGAAACGAAACGAAACGCAACGGAACGAAACGAAACAAAACGCAACGGAACGAAACGAAATAGAAATAAAACGAAATGGAGCAAAATCTGAAAAATACCATGAAAGTATCACAATAGTACAGCACCACATATTAATGCAAAAGGAAGACTAAAAAAGCCCCATGTTTATCCCTATACATTGCTATATGAAGTTACCAAGTTACTGGGTATTTGTTAGATCAAATACATTAACTTTTAAACAGATACTTGGCTGAATTGTTTAATTTGATAAATTGACATACGATTTTGGGGCCTCATTTGGTCTTTGGGTGTTTTGGTCTGGGCATTTTCTTTATTATCTTTATAGTTTTTGATTGTTATTTAAAGATAATTAATATTTATTTTTACTTTTTTTTTGTTGTGGAGCGTCATATGAGCTTTTCTACATTTTTCGGGCTACCAGCTCCATACATATGACCCAGGTTCCTGAAATAGTGTTCTTGCCTCGGTCCCCAACAATTATTTTTATGCGCAACAATCAAATATGAAAACATTATCATCAGCCAAGTATCTGTTTAAAAGTTAATGTATTTGATCTAACAAATACCCAGTAACTTGGTAACTTCATATAGCAATGTATAGGGATAAACATGGGGCTTTTTTAGTCTTCCTTTTGCATTAATATGTGGTGCTGTTCTATTGTGATGCTTTCATGGTATTTTTCAGATTTTGCTCCATTTCGTTTTATTTCTATTTCGTTTCGTTTCGTTGCGTTTTGTTTCGTTGCGTTTAGGTTCCGTTTCTAGTTTTATAGGGACCCTACCAGGCAATATACGAAATAACTGCTTTAATAATCATTAAAACGAAGCATTATTTTCCGTCAAAATACCCCTTTGCAGCAATAAGTACAGAAAAGCAAGAAAATATTTCATGATAAAATTAATGTTTCAGCCTGATGGTGTGAGGGGCAGGGAGGGGTGGGGGGCATAGAGAGGCAAAGTAGTCACGATACACCTTTTTATATCCAGGATAAGATTGCGTTTTTTTTTTTACTTTTATACAGAATATAAAGTCTACAGATTGCGCTGAAGGGAGTGTGTCTATGTTAGGTTCATGTTCAGAGTTGTACTAGCTGTAGTTCTGAAACCGAAAGTGTGTGTCACCTCTGCAGTTTTCTCTGGAGACGCTTGTGGACTGGCAGTGTCTGCTTTCACATCGGAGTCATCTTTTGATTTTGGGCTCTGTTGCTTTGACCGGTTGTAATACCAAAGTCCTGCTAATCCTAGAGCAATGGGAGCACCGACAGCAAGTCCAATTTGCCAACTTTTCCATCCTTCCAAAAAGTTTAGACGACCTTCCGAAGTCGCCATGTTGTCGGTCACGTGGAGTTCTCAGAGACGCTTGTTATCAAACGAACCGCATTTCACGTACGTAGGACCGTGGGGTCCTTGGAAACACCCCAAACCACCCCAAAACACCCCAAACCACCCCAAACCTCTACCAAACCACCCAAAACCAGCCTCCCCAGATTCACATCACCCCTCTGTCCCCTCCACACACACACACACACACACACACACACACACACACACACACACACACACACACACACTGCTCCCACCCATCCCAAACAGTATCGACTGCCCAATTAAAATTAAGAAATTACAGTATGCTTTTGTTCTGGTTTCGTCACCAGATATTGTCAGGGTCACTGACGAGGCTTTATTAGCCGAAACTACGTAGTCTGGCCCATGTTCCTACTTCTGTATGTATTCTCTGCTCTTGAAGGAACTTTTTTAGATTTTACTCTAAATAGATTCAAAATTAAAAGACCGCTTCAATAAGTGGTTGCCCATGAAATGCATGTATCTCTTTTAGTAACTTCTGGTTTGAATATTAACGAAAAATTAATAATATCAGTATAATAAAGTAAATTATTTTGTACGTTTATGTATGTCACGCAGGGTGGGTGGGGTGGGGGGGGGGGGGGGGAGAGGGGGCGACTATTTATACCATCCCAAACCAGCCATCCTGTATACAAACTAGAACCCCACCCCTCGCGCAGTGACACGTTCATTTAAAGAATGAAGGGGGTGGATGGAAGGAAAAAACTAATACTCGCCAATTGACCTGAAATGTTAGAGTCTTGGTGGGGGTAGGGGGTGGGGTTCTAGTTTGTATCCAGGGAGGCTGGTTTGGGTTGGTATGAAAGTGGTTTGGGGTGGTTTGGGATATTTTGGGGTGGTTTGGGGTGTTTCCACGGACCGGGACCGAGTAGCTCTATGCTAAAACCCGGGACGACGGGACGGGACGAGCAAAAAGTAAGTGTCCCGTCCCGGCTGTCCCGTGTTTTCTCGATGAAAATACGGGACAGACAAGTCCCGTCCCGGCTGTCCCGTGTTTTCCCGATGAAAATACGGGACAAACAAGTCCCGTCCCGGCTGTCCCGTGTTTTCCCAATGAAAATACGGGACAAACATGTCCCGTCCCGGCTGTCCCGTGTTTTTCCCGATGAAAAGACATGTTTGTCCCGTCCCGGCTGTCCCGTGTTTACTCATTGAAAATACGGGACAGCCGGGACGGGACAAAGATGTCCCGTGCTCTCCCGTCTCCCGTCTCCCGATGAAAGGACATGTTTGTCCCGTCCCGGCTGTCCCGTGTTTTCCCGATGAAATACGGGACAAACAAGTCCCGTCCCGACTTCCTTCTTTAATAGACAGCTGCAGGATTCTTTTGGAAATAATCTGACAACATGCGTGGACATATTAGAGTCCATTATTGTAAATACGCCGAGCTTGGCACTGTATGATATGGCATCCAAATTGATGATCTCGCTGGCTTTCAACACTTTTGTATTGCCAGAATATCTATTTTTTTCTTCTTCTACTAGTCCAGTATTTTTTATGTTTCCAGTTTTGATGGCTTCTATTATGTCTTCAGGCCGACAGACAGAGTCAAATATAATATGACTTGCATCTAACTTTTCATTTTCATGCTGCTCACGCAATGTGTACGTACCAATGCTAACTTTACCTCGGAGGACTTCACTGAGATAAAATCTTTGTAGCATTTTGAAAGAAAGCAAGACGCAGTCAAGGGGAGCTTCTGTCCAGTCACGGATAGACTTGAGTAAGAAATTAAAACCTTCGGATTGGTTTGTAGTGACCCCAAACTGTCTGTCAAAGTGAGGAATATTTGGTTGAACAGCCCATTTTGCTATTTTTTCTACTTTTGGAAGTAATTTTTCTCGGAAATGTTGAACAAACGGCTGGCTCCAGCGTAATTGAAGATGAGCAAGTTGATCATAGAAATCTTCTTTAGAATCTCTTTGAAATAAAAATACCATATCATCGCCTATGACTTTGCGGTCTGCTCTTGTCCCTAGATGTTTGTCTGTCCAATCATTAATATCCTTGAATAAATGCCTCCAACAAAATAAATGTGTAAAGTTTGTCTGTGATTCAATTGCGCCAACAATACCTGCCTCCGAATCTGTCACGATAGATGCTCTGCCTTGTTGAGTCCTTGTTAGAAATTTATTCAATATTTTAAACAAGTCTTCGTGATGTTCCTGATACTTTCTTTCATGAAACATAAACAGAACTGGCATAACTGGGTTCTCCTCGAATATTGTATGTCGAAATAAAAGTGGTGAAACGTAGAATTCGCCCAGGCAAAACGTTGTATCATAACTGAGTACCTCCTTCATGGGAGAACCAGCACAATACGTAGGCGCTGGAGTACTAAGAATAGAATTGTAAAGAATTGAATTCATTTTAAGGAACGAGTCATTTATTATCATGTGTGTGTGTGTGTGTGTGTGTGTGTGTGTGTGTGTGTTGGGGGTGGTGGGGGTGGGGGTGTTAAACGCTAACACTAATTAAATGTCATACACTTTATTCACTGTACTGCATATTGTTTCAACAGGTAATCACTTAACTGACGTTGCCATGGTTCAGTTGTGACGTCATGACGTCACATGACGTCACTAAGTATTGTTTCCTAAAGAAGAGCATTGTAATCAAGTAGAAGAGTTACCTAACATAAGAAGAATAGTAATATACATGAAATTAACATTAATTATACTTTTCCTTTTTGAGTTCCTGGTAGTCAGTTGTATAATTATTTAAAGTTTTTAAAAAAAGTCCTCTGGCATCCTTCCAACTTTTAGTACACTTAGTAGGCTGTACCCAGAAGTTCCATGTTTTGTCATACAGTCAGCCAAATGAACTTTACCAGGACACCATTTTATTTCATTCACTTGGTTTTTCGCCAGGGATTGACTAATAGCAGCGATGTCTACTCTGAGCCTCTTGTCATCAACTAGTTTTGTTGAGTATACGGCTTCTATAACACTCTTATTGTCGACATAAGCAATAACTGGAATAGTTTTAGTTGATATACCAAAAATATCTACCAGCATCTTTCTGTAGTAAAAACCACTCTCTAGTCCTTCTTGTAAGCTAAGGGCCTCAGCGGCAATTGTGGATCGTACTACCCGCTTAATCTTACCGGCATGCCAAGACAATGGGGAACATTTTCCATGGCAATCCATCAACCAGACAATATATGCTGCTGTACTTCCAGTTCCATTGTTTAGATTACATAAAGATGCATCTGTGAAGACCACGATCTTTAAGTCACTAACTTTGTTGCTTAAGTTTGGGAATGTAATCACAGACCTAATGTCTTTTATTCGATTGACTACTTTAATAGCCCGAGAAAGATCACCTATTGTTCCCTCCTTAAGTTTTGTGCTTAGGTCTATGAGTTCAAAAGCTATGTCAGGTCTGGTTCCCTGTACAATCCAATTGATTTGACCAACAAGCTGCCGATATTTCGTCTGCTCCTCTGAAGTTAATGTACTTTGCTTGTCCTGTGCTCTTTGAGGGTCAATTGTTATATTCTGTATATTTGTCACATAGTTTGACTGATCTAATGCTATAGCGCCTTCTTCCTGAGCAACGTTAAATCCGATATAGTTAAAGTTCCCTTCTTCAACTTTACCTGCCACAAACCGTTTTCGAAGATTGACCATTAAATGTTCAAGATATTTGTCACCAGCATGGAGAAAGTCATCTACATGGCAGCGTATGATGCCACTCAGTTTACCTTCTTTGTGCAGAAAGAACATTGCTGGATCTAGCTCACTCATTTTACATCCCAACCTCAATAATTCATCTTTTACGCTCATGTAGAACTGCCTAGCCCCATCCTTCAGCCCATAAAGCCCATGTTTTAACTTCCAGACTATCCCTTTCACTGTATTGCTCTCCTTTGGGGGTTTGATGTATATATCCCGTCTTAATTCTCTGCCCTGCAAAAACGCAGATTTAATGTCAGTTGTTTTAGCTGTCCAGTCCTTGATCGATGAAATAGCCAAAAATATTCTCATCGTTCCTTTTCCTACTGTGGGACTGTCCTTGGGCATAGTAAATTCTTCCTCAAAACCTCGTACCACGAGCCTTGCCTTTGTCTGTCCTTCTTTATTTGTAATAACCCACCTTGTTGACAATGTTTGTTGCCCACAGTCTTTTACTTCTTCATAGGTGTGAAATTGATTCAGTTTCTGTAACTCCACTAATTTAGCTGCAGTGGTTTCATCACTAGCACTGTTTTGTTTCATGACTAGGTTAACAGTCTCGTCATCATTTATCAGCTCCCATTGTACTTGTTCAAGATTTACACTTTTCTTTTCTTTGGTAGTGTCCTCTTGTATATTATACCAGTGTTTATTCTTACCTTTGGCTTTTCCAGCTCTTCCAAGTACCTTTGCTTTAATCCATTCACCAGTATTTTGCATCTTATACTGGATGCTATCATTTGGTTTCAGAGTTATTCTGTTCTGTTGGATATTCTGTCTATCCATCCTTTCAGGCTCTGAAGCTGGTTTATCCTCGGATATTGTGTTGGGTTCTTCTAGATCTTCATTGCCCTTATTTTCATCAGTTTTGTCCGCCATACTGTGCTCAACTTCATTCTCTTCCTCCTCTGTCAAATTGCTGTTAACTTTCTGAAGTCTGTTTGGAGAAACACGTACAAACACTCCACCATGTCTAACGAAAACTACTTTCCCATCTTGGAACACTACCTTTCCTGGACCAAGCCAACGTTCTTTTCCTTCCCTTTTGTAGAAGACCCTATCACCATGTTCAAAGACTTGTTCAGATGCCCTGACTTTATTCCGGAGAGCTCGCCTTATTCGTTCATCAGCTTCTGTTTGGATGAATGCTTTGCGGGCAGCATGCAGGGCATTTAACCTCACTGCTTGTTGATCCCTGTAATGCTGGTAAGGTATCATTCATAATGTTCGGCAGGTTAGGATTTTGTCCAAAAACAAATTGGTGGCTGCTGTACCCATTCCACATTTGTAGCGAATTTCTTGCCATGTTTGCCCAGGAAAGTAGGGCTTGAGAGTTTATTTTTCTGTAATCAGCCTCAAGTTTGAGTAACATCATATCTGTAACCGCATGAACCCGCTCACATAAACCATTTTGAAATGGGCTTTCTCCTGAGGTTGTACATAGTTGAACATTCAGAATAGATGTGATTTCTCTTACCTCATCTGCATTAAACTCACCCCCCGTTATCTGTCATTAAGGCTTTTATGACTCCAAACTTGCCGATCCACTCTGTCATCAATGCATCTATTATGTTACATGGCTTTTTTCTGTTAACAAAAACAGACAAAGTATACCTTGACCACATGTCGATAATGTGTAGTATCCAACGACCATTCCATTGTTTGAGGTTCATTGCCACCTTTTCATTGAATCTGGTGGCCGTTGGCATACCTGCTACTGGCCTTGATGGAGTTTTGGCATATATCTTGCAAAGTTCGCATTTTTCACCTATCTCTGCTAGAGTTTCTTCATATTCTTCCTTCCAGACTCCAGCATCCTTCAGGAGAGCAATCAGTCTATTCATTGGAGGATGGGCAAATTGTCTATGTAGTTTCAGCAGTGTCTTGTATCTATCCTTTCTGTTCAAAACATCAAGCTTGACAGCAAAAATATTCTCTACAGGGACTTCTTCTGATTTGTCTATAGGGATACAGTAATGGCCTGATGATGTCAGATTTAAAGCTACCTCTTTCCCCATTATCACAGCTATGTCATTTTCCAAATCCAGTTTTATAGCAGCCTTCTTCATTGCTTTCGTGAAAGTAACAGAGGAATATCAGATTCGACTACGTCTGTCTTTATTATCACCTCTTTTCCAGCAATAACTGCGGACAAGCTATATTCCCCCTTTGACTTCAGACATGTTCCTCCTCCAAACTTAAAGACTTTCTGACCTTCAGATTGTTTCACCTTTACTTTATCATGCTTATCTAAAGATTGAATATAACTGTTTACCCAGCTGTCACCACAGACTGTACTGCTGCACGCACTGTCTAGAACTGCGCAGTTGCGTGCATCAATGCCCAAACGGCGTACCTCTTCAGTATTGTACCCTGTAAATAAAACCGCATGTTCCTCATTTGCAATATTGACTTTTGCCATGTTTTCCCAGCTGTCTGGGCATGCTGGTAGTAAATGGCGGTACGATCCACATGATTTACAAGTTAAAGTACGACCATCTGGCCCCACAGGATTTATGTTCTTTCTCTCTCTGTTACTAGGTTGACTGACTCTTGACCCAGATTCTGTATGCTGATAACCTCCGCCTCTTGCTGTTGGTCTTCTTGACTCTGGACGCTGAAATTCTCCTACTGCTGCTCCCTGTCCTTACTTTCCACGCTTCCATGTTGCCCCTTTCTCCCGGCCATAGCTTTGACTATTAACTCTAGTTCTAGAGTATCCTGCAGCAAGCAATGCCTCTTCATTTGCTGCTAGGAAAGCTGGTTCTATCTTGATACTTGATCCACTGGTGCTAGATTCATTGTCACTCCCTTTGAATTTCTTCAAAGATCTCTTTGCCTCCTCATATAAAGTTGTCTTATTGTTATAGTTCATTCCAGTCAACACAAGCAATTTTTCCTCTTTTGTAATGTTTGCTTTTCTAAGTAATTTAAAGGTCAAAATTTCAGGTGGTAAGGTCATTTTTTTCTTTTCTATTTTCTTGTACTTAGCATCAAACACTGCTATGTATTCTGTAACAGACTGCCCCCCAGTTCTATAAAAATCGTCAAAATCTTCAAATTTTTCTAAGCTGTCAGTGAGGTCATCTTTAGTTAAATGTTCATCCAAAAAATTTACCAAAACAGTTAACCCATCTTCACTTTTTAAATCATCTATTGCAATCTGGTCAAAAACCTTTTCTCTTCATCTTCTGGAAGTGACAAAGCAATTGCAATACCTTGTTTGTCCTTACTTAGATCTGTAATTTCTGTCCATGCTAATAACTCTTTTCTGAACCTTTCATATGTCTTCGCCTTGTTGAAGGTTGGTGGGTTTATTCTGGTTGTCATGTTGACTCCTTCTCAAAAATCAATATTCACTAGCAAATTTCAGTTCTAACACCAGTTTATTCAAATCTCCACTGTCACAGAGTCCTGTACTACCTCTGAGGAATGTCCCGCGCGCTCTGCTACCACTTGTTAAACGCTAACACTAATTAAATGTCATACACTTTATTCACTGTACTGCATATTGTTTCAACAGGTAATCACTTAACTGACGTTGCCATGGTTCAGTTGTGACGTCATGACGTCACATGACGTCACTAAGTATTGTTTCCTAAAGAAGAGCATTGTAATCAAGTAGAAGAGTTACCTAACATAAGAAGAATAGTAATATACATGAAATTAACAGGGGGGGGGCGGGGGTACATATGATTCAGATTTTATTTACGACCACCAGTCTAACCAGATTTTTTTCGAACCCCTCCAACCCCGCCCCCCTCTCCTTTCCGATAGGTGACAAAAAAGTTAATGACCCCCCCCCCCCCCCCACACACACACACACACACACCAAGCCCACAACAACTCTACATTCACATGATAATGACGATTTCAGACTGAATTCAATCAAACCTATGACAGACAATGAACATTTTCTCATTTTTACAGCTTAATTATTTATACAGGTTGATGGGTCATTAAATGTTTTCTGCTTTTTTTTTTGCTTTTTTGCATGTGCTCACCCAGAAATCTGATGCTGAATGCTCTATCAATCTGTTAAAATATTAAAAGGAAGGAGCCCCTGAAGCCAAAGCAGTTTTGTTGATGACAGGCACCTGGAGATTTGATGTCACAAACGCAGGAATTAAATTGTTAAATGACTTCTATGCTTAAGGCGTGAAATTTCCCCATGATTAAAAAGTTATACGTATCACTCTCTTATGCTTTGCATTTATGACTATGACATGTAACATGCGTGACAAATGAATTTTCAAGTGTTTCTGTCCATGTAAAGTACGTTAAACATACGTTGACGTTGACGTCATTGTTGAGATAAATTGTAAATTATCCTCAAAATAATGGTTGAAATAATGATTTATTGTATATATTTCACCCTTTTTTGACTTACATTACTTACATAACAGACAACACTGGATAGTTTTGACTATGTGTATGTGACCTTGACCTCATTTCAAGGTCATGGTACATAATATAATCATTGAAGATCACAGTGCTACTGTTGACCATTCTTCTTCTTCGGCTTACTGAGTATCGTTCCCCCCGTGACCCAGCTTCCCACTCATATATATTGCGTACTTGCATCGCATAAGTCTGCTGCATAAAGGATATGCTGGGTCACGGGGGGGGGAAAGTACTTGTATTTTAGTTATAGTGAAGCGTTCTCTTTTGACCGCTTTGACCGGAAGTATAAATATGGTTTTGCAAGTTTAAATGCCAGTAAAGCGTAACAAGAAGAAAATCATTGCTTTGTATTGTGATATGCGTGTATTAAGCATGCATGTATGACAAAAATGTATGGAATGACTGACTGATTTCAACATTTTTATTACCTCAAAAAATGAGGTATGCGAAAACCTTGAATTTAGGATAGGTAGGGTCAGACTGGATTATCTCCCCATGTCTTTGGGTCTGAATCACAAATGATTTTATGATCTGATTTCACACGGTTTACATATTTGTGGAAGCGCTGCTAAGACAAAATTGCACACTTTATAGTTTTGAAAATTCGGACCTGTCGCGCCGGTCTAATGGGGAGAATCCTTGCCTTAATCATAGAAGTCCTTTACTGATTGGCATGATTTCATAGATTAATTTATACTGTTCTGCTAGCAAGGCATATCAATAAAAAATCAGAACATGAAGCCGGTAAAGTTTCATTTATTTGCAAATGTTTTGAAGACAAGTTTGGAAGAAAAGAATTAATCTGAAAATGTAGAAGTAATGGGGGGAGGGGCTACGTACGCCCCCAGAAGCTGAGACATTTTTTAAAATGAAGACTGATGGAAGAATTCTGACCCCCTATATGCCTAAAAATATATGAACCCCGTCCCCCCGCCCTGCTCCATGGCTTAATGATTTCCGACACTCCCCGTAGATCACCCAAAATATCCGAACCCTCCCCCACGAATGTACACCCCCTCCCCCCGCCCTGGTAAAATGACTTGTCCCTTTACCAGGTTAAAGGCAATAACATGTAACAAGAAACAAATACAACTTTGAACATGGCATCTTTAAACATACTTGTGCACACGCACACTCACACATATAGTCTAAACAATAAAGTAGTCTACCACACAACCATGAAACACAGATGTAAAGTTTACGGCAATTTATTGCCACCTAGGCCTGTCTTCATTTGAGCTGGAAGAGTCCATCCCTGTCCACTCTTTGATAATGTCTTCCCTCCTCTTATTTCTGTCTGCCTCTTATTTTTCCTTTCACTGTGCCCTTTAGAACCATCTTTGCTAAGACATAAGATCTTGAGACGTGACCAAATCAACTCTGTTTCCGTTTCTTGGCCATGATCAGGAGCTCATCATATTCTCCAATGGCTGCTTGGACACTTGGATCATTCTGCAAACATTCTCACTATAGTTACGTGGTCCTTGTATGCGATGCTCGGTAACCTTAGGTTGCATCTCATCTCAAAGGCCCGCGTTCTTTTCTCTAACTCTGCTGTCAAGGTCCATGACTCGCAGGCATACATAAAACTGGATATGACAGAGAAGCGCATCAGTTTCACCTTCGATCCAAGAGATATGTTGTTATCTCTGCAATCTGGCTTCTGCTTTTTTCAGAGCTGCAGTGGCTTGTGCTATCCCCGAGAAAACCTCCAGTTTTAAGCCATCATCTGAGACAATTGCGCTAAGGTATTTCAAACTTGTTACAGTAACCAACTTCTGTCCTTCTACCTCGGTCTTTCTCTGGATGTCATCGGCCCTGTTTGTCATCAGTTTGGTCTTCTCACCACTTATCTCCATATAAAATAGACAGAATTTTTATATTTGTAATTTTTGCTTTGACGGAAATGTTGAGATCATAACAAATGTTTGACAGATAAGGTCTATTGCTCATTTTCTGTTTGTATAATGGTCTTGTGTGATTGGTTCCAGGACAATCAACACTTACTACATGAGTATTATAGAAAAAATGACTGAAGTTAATGTGCATTTTGGGAACCAGCTCCTGGGGACTTGTTGCTATTGTTGTGAACGTCAGATAAAATGTTTGACAGACTTTATGATTGCATCACTTTGAAGTGAAAATAATGTTACTTTTACTTCATTTCCAAACCTTTATTATGTGCATTTCATAGTTATCAAGTAAATCTCGTGTACAGTGCAAAGCAACTACAAAAATATCATTTCTTAAACAAATAGTAAAAGACTGTACAATCGTTAGAAAGTTTGACAGACAAGGTGAGTGTCTGTAGCATTATTTGGATGAGCCTTTTCAAGGCAATAGAAGTAATTCTGCCAGTGTTTCAGATGTTATTTTAGTTGCAAATTGTGTCATTTTTGACAGAATGAAAGCTAGGAAAAACTAGCCCACATCTAAAGTGGAGATTATTCTCTTCTATTATGTCTTGTCTCAGAACGGGATTTGTGTCCGTCAAAAATCTGTGGGTTTTGGCACTAGTACTGCTCATTATTACTTGAAAGGATATGTTTATCCATAATCCTTTGTTTGTTCTAGATTCACATTGTGAATGTAAATCTGAAAAAAGAGTAATGATAATATAAATATTTCTTTCAGTGGGAATTTAAGTGTTCTGATCTTTTTGACGGAAAAATCACAACCTTAAATGGAACTTGTCATATGATAACCTTCCCATCATGTTCTTCCAGAGCATCACACATTATCCTTTTGTGACAATTCAACAGTTTAGCTGAAATGAAGCAAAAGCAAGCACTTAACTTACCTTACACGGACATCTTCATGTACAGGACTGTCATGAAAATTGATAATTCATCAGCCGAGAGCGTTAAAATATAGCAAGAACGGCTATAATATTCGTAATTCATAAAATCATTTCATAGTTTAAAATTGCACATCATTTTATGCCGTTTTAAGTTTATTTGTATCACACAACTTTCCTCAGTCTTTTCCCGACAATACCTACCGCGTTCTGTTTTGAGTCTGTGAGCACTTATTCTGAAAACAGTTCGGTTTTGCCTAATATTTTCATCATGGAAATTTTCAAAATAGGATTTAAGCTTGAAGCCTTGTTTTAATAACTTATAACTTTGCAGATGTTTTTTTTTTTTTTTGTTGTTGTTGTTGTTGTTGTGGTTGTTGTTTCATCCCGTCCTTAGCTGCCACATGTTTGTTCCAAAATGAAACGTAGCTTTCTTTAAGTCTAGATTTTATTGAGCTGATAAAGAGCTGAAATGGTAAAGATATACTGCAAATTCCAAGCATGAGAAAACCCTTAGTCACACACTAACTAATAAAATGGGCCCACACACTTTTATCATCTAGACCGTTGTTCGCCTGCTCTAAATATGCTTTTTATATCCGACTGTATGATATTGAATCAAAAAATAATACAGCATGTTTAAAAAAATTATTATCAAAGGAAATCGGCAAGTTCAATAAATACAGAATAATTACATGGCTTAGAACGAACTCCAAGAAGATATTTGCAGAATCTAATATGCACTGTGATACTTTAAAGACATTTCAAACTAAAATGGTATGTAATATAAATGCAGTATAAATATTCATACTTTTACTTAATTAATTTAGTGTCATTTATCATATGACGTCGCATCTGAGAGTGTAATAAAGCCATGCATTAAAAACGATAACCCACTAGAGGATTAAATATGCAAATTACGTCGTAACTTTCTGCGTTGACGTCCATTAAACGTCGCGTTTTCTAATGGCGAAATCGTGAGGTTTTAGTGCAAAATTTGCTAATAAAATGCGATTTAAGTGTCATATGATAAATAGAATCTTGCATTCGTGCTCCTGTATTATTGAATTTATAAAACTCGTTGATGCAAACGATAAGATGCTCGGCAGAGCCTCGCATCTTATCTTTTTCCCCAACTCGTTTAATAAATTCAATAATACATGAGCACTCATGTAAAATCCTCTCTATATATATTCGATTTCAGTCTCAGCATATATATCTTCTTTGAGCTCATTCTAAAACATGAAATTTTGCTTTAATTAGTGAACTTGGCCGATTTCCATTGTAAATAATAATTTTAACAACTTGCTAAATTCAAAGAAATCGTAGGTTGCTCTGATTTTTCTGATCAGTTTAGAAAAATTGTCGTTCGTTACAATCGTACTGGATATAACATAAATGAGCCGCGACACGACAAAACCAACAAAGTGGTTGTGCGTCCAGCGAAGACTCAGATCAGCCTGGGCATCCGCCCAGTCTGATCAGAGTCTTCGCTGTCCGCATGGAGGTAGCTTAGACTCTTAGCTACCCTTTCAGCGCACTGCAAAGACTCTCATCAGACTGGGCGGATGCCCAGGCTGATCTGAGTCTGCGCTGGGCGCACAACCACATTGTTGTTTTTCTCGTGTCGCGGCTCAAATGTAATGCTGCAGGCCGCACGTTTAGTAGTTAACCCAGTCATGGTTAATAACTTTGCTTCCCTCTTTAATTGCACGCCGGTTGGTCAGGTATCAGACTCAATGATGGGCCCAACATAAAGCAACTTAGTTTAGTTGGTTGGGGTCGGAGTTTGCCTTGTCTGTTGCCTGGTTATTCGGGGTCTAACTGATGGTTTTGTTTTGCTCTGGTATTTCAGTGGTGTTGTTTGACTTCCCAGGTGTCTTCTGGTGTCGCCATACTTATTTCCGTCGAGTCCTCATCTCTGATTCATACTATGTCTTATACGTGATTTGTTTGTTTCCGATGATGTTTCATTGATGGGTTAGGAAGTCTGCGTGCGAACCAAACAGCTAACTAAATGTTTCAAACCACTGCAGAAGCAGAGGGTGAGGTTTGGATCCAGTAAAAATAGTTTAAGCCGCCCCCCCCCCCCCCCCCCCTCAAGTAATCTTTTGCTGACCGTTCCAAGGCGGTACTTCTGTTGTGGTTCCTTGATGTTACATTTTGCTATGTCCGCTTGTCTATGTTCTTTGGCGGTTTGGTCACCTGTTTTTGCTACACAATCTGCCTTTTGTTCTGTTTTGTTTTGTTTTGTAAGTTAAAAATGAAAATAAAATAGATAGAAATAGATGTTGATGCTGTTTTTGATTAGGGTAGCTGAATGACCACCTGTTTGGGAAAGAGCTGCATATTCGGTTTACCGTGCGTGTCTTTCGTGAACTTGTGTCATTTTTTTCTCTGTGTGTGTGTGTGTGTGTGTGTGTGTGTGTGTGTGCTTCTTTCCTTATTGGTTTTGAGAGTTTGATGCGGATTTTTGTTTGTATTAATTCCTGATCATTGCATATCTTTTTACTTTGTGTTCACTTTTGGTGAGTTTCGCTAAGTTTTTATGGTCTATCCATCGATGAAATAGCAAAGCCCCCAGCGGTTCCGAATTTCAAGCTGGGGGCATAAACAAGGAAAATAAAAGATGAAAAAGAAAAGAAAAGGATAGAAGAAGAACGTGGATAATAAAAATGAGCTAAAAAAGAAAAAAAGGAGAAAAATAGTAAAACAAAACGAAAGAATAGAAAAAATAAAGGGGTAGAAAGAAAAAAAAAGAAATTTTATGAAATACAGAATAAAAAAGAAAAACAAAAATAAGAGAGAACGAAAAGAGAAAAAAGAAAGAAAGAAAATCATAAAGAAAAGATTGAAAAAGGGTTAAATGTGGGGAAAAAAGAAGAAGAAAAAGGAAAACAAAATAAAGAGAAAAGAAGGAGAAAAAAAATGAAATGCCATGAAGTCATTCATCCTTAATTCCGAAGTCGGACTTTTGAAGTTCGAGTTTTATTCCGTGTATATATACTATGCAAAATATATTTAGCAAAATTTTATATTTTGCAATTTTTCTCATTACTGAAGTGCAACAGTGAGCGAAATTAAATTGAATTGAAAGGAACCGTATTTTGGGCTAAAGATACCATGGGATTACGGAAGCCATCTTTAAAAACGATATTGGGGAAAAGCGATAAACGCGGAATGGGTCATTAGCCGAAATTCGCACCCATTGAAAAGCAACATAAAAATGGTAGGCATGTGATTTTTTGTACGGTATTTTTCAACATTTTCAGGCTCAGTTTTCTTGTCAAAGCTATCGAATGTGTAAAAGATATGGTTAAACTTAACAACTGACGAATCTTAGCATGCGCCATTGACGTTAAAACGTGTTAATTCGGTCCAATGTGCAATGATTCACGGGTGCTTCAGTTCAATGCAGAATCAAAACCCGAGAAAAACAATTGGCTAAAATCAAAGGTCACACCATGATTAATTTGACTGTGAAGTTTCTTAATTGAAGTAAAACGTAACTGTGAGAAAATGATGACGTTAGTCTGAGACTTTTGACTTATGCTCAGTAACCGGGAAGACATTTCTTTCTGAATTGTTTACATTATCATACTGGTAGCTACCAAACAATCATACACTAAAACGGGATTCAAGAAATACCGATTAGAAACAAGTTTGTAAGACGATAACGTAAAAACAAGGGAAAACGTCAATTTTTCGAGCTTTTTAGACCTCATACTCGTAGCATATTTCAATGTTTAAGAGCGTTTTCCTTTATTTTGACCGTAAACCAGCCGCCTCATTATGGTTGTGGCTTTTGTACATGATCATAAATGTCGTCCAGATACAATGGTCATAAAAACTGACGTCACGATAGTTCAAACGCTACAATTGAGCAATCTTGATTATTTTACCTGCCAGTCCATCTCGAATGATCGGCCTTTATATCCCTATGCAGATAAGTGACAATAAAATCCTTATATGGTGGAACTGACACATACAAAAAATTGCTATATTTATTGTGCATAGTATATAAACTTGCCTATGGCAGTTATCCTTTATATTGTGCAACAAAGAGCTAGTAATAATATACTGTTCACAAAAAGTAGGGGATATTAAGTTAAATTAGAAAAAATACCAAATCCATCTGAAACGGCAAGTATCCATCAGACAAATATTCGATAAGACATTTTGCATTACAATTTGGATGGTATATCCTGTCACGTGACCTGCGTGACATTCGTTTTAGACAAGGGGGTCGACACCCAAATTTAACACGAATCTGGTGTGGAAACAGATTGTTTTCAGATTACAAAATTTACACAGAAACACTCGTCATGCTTCATTTAACAAACTGAAAATTGGGGTTACACACTCTTTCAACAAAACAATGAGTGCAAGCCATAAACGTCTAAATTTTTCGGTAACTCGATGCACCTGTACGAATTTTGTTTTCTGGTTTTCTTCCCAACATAACAGTTTTGAAGAAGAAAAAAAATCTTTTAGCATACAAAACGTAAAAGTGCATGATAAAATGGTTAGCTTAGTTGAAGAATTTGAATAAATTTTTGTTCGAATTTACCACATATTAGTCCTGACCCCCTGTATGAAACAAATTGTATGCAGAGCACGTGACAGGATATATCGTCTAAACTTTCATGAAAAGTGTCTTAACAGATATTTATCTCATGAAGAGAATCCGTGTAGGGATAAGAAACATTATATACTCTGAAAAGTCACTCTTTATTTATGACGTTTCGGCATATTGCCTTTATCAAAATTATGAAATTTGTACAAGACTACATTTTGAGCGTTCACATTCCTCTCAGCATTCCATGTATGAATGCTGTGAGGAATGTGAACGCTCAAAATGTAGTCTTGTACAAATTTCATAATTTTGATAAAGGCAATATGCCGAAACGTCATAAATAAAGAGTGACTTTTCAGAGATATTTATCTTATCAATATTTAGCGTTTCATATGGATATCACATTTGTTGTAGATGCTACAATTTTTTATACCTGAATATCCCCTACTTTTTGTGAACCGTATATACAATTACGGCGAGATAGGCAATCAAACGAAGCATGAGACGCTATTCGTTTTTACGGAATCTCAGCCCATTCGCGAACAAAAAGGCTCTGATCAGACTGTGTATGCAGTCTGAGTAGAGCCTTTCTGTTCGCACACACGATGTATAGATCCTTGGAAATGTACAGCGCACAGAAAATGCTCCGATTATTAGGTTGGTATGAGCGACCTTTTCTGCGTGTCGCGTCCAGTATATGTGAGCGTCCTCATTGTCAATGCGGTATTGAGAAAATACAAAGGATTTTCAATGAGATAGTTTGTTAGTAATTATATCCCTGCACATTTAAACATTACAACAAAATGATCTATTGATAAATTCACGCTATTTAAATATAGTAAGGTTCGTGGAGGGAAAAACTTTGTCAAGTATATCTGGTACCAGGACAAACTGCATTTCTGAGACTCCGTCTCAAGTTTTTGATCAAAGTGGTCAATACCTGTTCAAGGTTAGTAAATAGTCAATCAGTAGAGCTAAAACGTTTTCTCATTGTCCGCTAATAAAATTTCCCTGACAAGAAACATCCCGTTGTGCACCTCCTCTGAAGATATTATTTTTCGATATAATTTCATGTGTGTAACAAAATCTCAATGTTTATACTTTTATCAAGGTTTTTGCCACTTAAAGGTTAATATCACTTTGATTGGAATGATATAAGCATTTATGAAACAAAAACAGTAAGTCATAAACATGGATTATACATGGGGAGAACAACGTTTCTAATGAAAAGGGTAAATATATATATTGTTTTAAATCATCAAGGTCTATAATGTGAAATAAGGATGATGCTTGTATATTATCTGAATGCTAATAGCCAAAATATTAATGAAATATTTTACTTGCTGTCGTTGTGCGAGTCTTTAAGTTGCTAGCAAGTTGATTAACCCACGTACTAGAAGCGTTGTCATTATTTCATTATCTTCTTTTATAGTATTTGTTTAGAGATATGTGCGAGAGCTTTCTACATTGTTTTTATTTCCTGATAGACACAGTAAACAATCGGGTCACGTAAGAAGTGTATTCGCTGTTCGAAATGGGACAGAAGTTACCAATCACCGACGAACTAACGCAAAAAGAACAAAAGCCATACTGAAACGTTACTGTTCTTTTCGGTGACGTCAACTTCCTGAATCATTACTCTATAAGACAACGGCTTTGGACACTGCAAGTACAGTGAAAAATAAATTAAGAACCTGATACAGCGAAAATGGATAAGAGGGAACCAAATCAACCTTTAGTAAATTTCATAGCATCGGAGTGAGAGTAGATGAGAAGGCATGCCAAACAGACATACATGAGGATTTGAAAGACAAAACGAGACACCCAAAACGCAGTGCAACAGATTAGCATATCATTGGCACCTCTCTCTCTCTCTGTCCTCTCTTTCTCTGAGTTAGCACATTTAAAAACATATATCTTCATAATAGCAATAATGGCAATCGCAAAAGAAATTTGGCCACTTACACTAGTAATTCCGGAAAATTCTGATCACTTTGGAATTTTGGGTTCTTTGAATAAACTAGTGCATGTTAATCTTAGGGCCTCCTCCTAGGGTCCAGGACTACCATCTGCACGGCTAGGCATAATACATGTAACAATCCCGTTACGTAAGAAGTTTAATTCGCAATTGCCAAAGTGGGACAGATGCAATAAACAAAATTATACCAAAACTATTTGTACACAGTATGCGTTGGCTGAAGCATTAGCCGATCAGCCAATAGGCCAGGCACAAACCGCTTTAATGCAAAGAGCTTGTTACATCCCAATGGTACGATTTATGACTGCCAGTGAGAGATGTGAAATGTAAATGTGGGTTTGTTAAGAACACAATCAAGAATTCAAATACTGATCAACTGCAAAGTCGTATTGTCTGGTAGGTGCACGTGGAAAAACTTGTGCAAAATCGACATGTACGTCTAGTGTCCTAGACAAGCATTTTATTCTGTGCTTTTAATAGTCGAAGTTGTTGTACAAAGTGTAAAAACAAATAATGCAGAACCAAAAAAAAAATAATAATAATGATGCAGAAACAAGAAATATGGGCATTCAGAAAGTTTTTTTCTTCTTCATCTTCTTCTTCTTTTTTTTCACCTCTAAGTATATAAAAGTGAAGGCAAATGACGATGGAAACTGCAGTTAGAGCAGAATCCCATGTATGCGCCACAGGGAACACACATAATATATAGTTCGTCTCAGGTGATGCTGTGTTGGAGTTTTGTATATTTGATCCGTCGCAATCTATCAGCTAAAATATGCATTCACCAGTCAAAGAAACAAATGTACGTGTGATTTTGTGACAATAGTTTTTGTTAACTTTGAAAGGCGGAGTGATAAGCCCGTTCGCGTAAGGCCAGGAACAGATATGCCATTCATCATTAGCAACCAGATACGAGCTGTTGCCATGATACAAAACAATATCGCCCAACATTGGCGGGACGTGCAATAGGCTACTCATATTTAGGATACCCTTGTCGGGAGCTACTCCAACCTGGACAGAAGAAATATTTGTTGTGGATAAGATGAACATGACACATCCGGTAACAGAAATCACAAAGCAGATTTCTGCCAAAGCTCCTAGAGAAACATGATAAACATATAAATGAATAGATAAAAGAAAGAACGGAAAAAACACATTTACTCCCCGCTCGAAGGGTATCCATAAGTAAAATATGTAGATAATGATCAGAAACAAATACAATCAGATCCCATATCCCGCCCTGAAAATCTAAAGGGAAACAAGAACATGCATAAATTGACAACAGTTCACGAAAGAAGACACGAACGGTAACCCGAATGAACAGCTCTTTCCCAGACAGATGGTCATTCCGCTACCCCAATTAAGACACCACTCACGCAACAGGTGAACGGACAACCAGAAAACGTAATTGTAACATCTATTTTAATCTATTTTCTATTTCAAATTGCAAAACAAAACAGAAAGCAAAGTGGGCAGCTATACAGGTGTTCATATTGTATTTTTACCCTCGCCCTCATCTTCTGCAATGGTTCGACTTTAGCTATTTAGTCCACGTGAGAGTCTCCTTATCCATCAATGAGTCATCACAGGAAGCAAATAAATCACGGATAAAAACTATGAGGAATCAAAGATGTGGACTCCATAGAAACAACATATTGAGACACCGGGGTGTCATTTGAAAACCACTGCAAAAGAAAACCACCAGATGAACATTGAAAGGCCAAGCAACAGACATGAAAAGAACCGGCCCAACCAACTGAAAAACAGCTTTATGACGGATCCATTATTTGAGTCTGATACCTGCTCAGCCGACGTGCAATTAAAGAGGGGAGCAAAGTTATTAGCCATTATCGGGTTAGCCACTACGCATACAGACTGTACATAACATAGCATTACATTTATGTTATATCCATTACGTTTGTAACGTATGATATTTTTTCGGAAAACTGATCAGAAACAAAATATAGACAAAGTCACCATAAAATTCTAGTTCCAACAGGCTCTGCTGCACAAATGATAATAATAATAATAATAATTATAATCTGACATTGAATGTAGAAACCAATTCATAGTGTCGGCAATGAAATTATGAAAAAAACTTTCGAACTTTATGATACCGATGCTTTGGGAGTTGATTTTCTTATGGACATTGAACTCAGTAACATGACTACCCAGACGCTCTAGCAAACCGGATAAGAGAAATGTAAACCCCGTAAGAGGTAGAACGGAGAACATCACCATTCAAAAAGGAAAATTTACTATGTCAAAATCAAAGTAATCGCGTTTACTATAAATTTTGGGTGAAGCAAATCCGTTCGAAATAGATAAAAGTGAATCAGAAAGGGACGGGGGGAGGGGGGGGGGGGGCTTCGGTATCGTAGACATTAGCTTTGTTTAACGCACTGCGTTTCAGGTGAATAAGTTCGATTTAACATGCCTTCAAAGTAAGAATTGCCCATATTTAAAAGATCTTCCAGATATCTAGATGTTGAGTTAAATGCTTAAATATTCGTGTCACAGGGAAAAGCTTAGGCACATCTTACACTTGCACTGCCTTGCGGTACAACCCGGCTTTTATAGCGACGTGGTAAAGTGTTCGCCTTTAGATTGAAGGGTCCCGGGTTCGATCCTCGACCGCGACGTTGAAATTTTTTGAGAGCTCGTGTCAAATGGCGCCCAACATAAATGACCCACATGTACATTAGAACTCCTTAAGTCTCGTTTCAAGTGATTCTTGTAGCTCCTGAGAATTTGTGGACGAATTCAATATGGAGAGGGAGAATGTCACAGGGTAAAATTTAGGTACATCATACACTTTTACTGCCTTGTGTTACAAGCCGGCATTTATAGCGACGTAGTAGAGTGCACCTTTAGATCAAGGTTACGGGTTCGATACTCGGCCGGGACGTTGAGATTTTGTAAGAGTCTGTGACATGCGTGACATCATTCAAGCCACTCGCTCTACTTTATTATCTGCAGATAGCTGTCCACTTTCTTATCTTTAATTGCTTTCATATTGTTATTTATCGTTATTTGTTTCAGTTTTTATAAAGCCGACTACTGCTGTAATCTCGTCTTCTTTGTCTCTTATCTCCTTTATTGCTTTTCTTTTTCGCTTATTCTCCTCTGTCTTCCTACTACTCCATGCTTAAATAACTTTCACCTGACAGTCTCTCTGCCTCCACAATCATACTATTACTGCTTTTTTATCATCCTTGCCAATGACAGTACTCCTGCTTACTCCTGATTAAATCTAATGCAACGTAACACGTAAAAGTCATGTAGCTCAGCATCTAACCAAATTAGCGGAATATCATAGACATTGACTGTTCTTATTATTATCTCACCAGATGTGTAGAAGAAATAATTTGTATATCAATTTTTATCAGCGCAAAACTAATCTAAGTATAACAGTTACTCTCTTTTTAAAAAGCGCTCAACTTGTCTACCAGTTAATCAAGACAGACCAATCTCGGGCTTAGAAACGCAAAGAAGAAATTTAGGCAAACACATCAAACAAAAACATTCCATGTGTTAATGCTGTAAAATTGATTATTAAAGTGTTCAAATGACTATTAACAGATGAAGATAATGAGAGTTTGTAACTGTCCTTATGATGGTGAAAACTCTGTCCATAGCATGGCTGCTGAACAAACGTTCATCCCAGTGTAGTTAGACTAGATTTGCATTTAAGAGTTCCCTCATCAGACATACAGACTAGATTTTGAACATGAATAAAAGCGTTTTCTGCAAAAGAATATTTTTTTTTGTTTTTCTGTGTCATTCGTACTCAGATTGGGTATATACAATATGGCAACGACCAGAGTTTTATTGTTGAAGTGGGCATGTGAAATTCGAGCTTAGCGTGGGGTTTGATAATCTGTCATTGGTCGGGCCCATCGTGGTTCAGATGTTGGGCATCTTTTGTATCAGCGTTTCAGTGTTATTCTTGCTGTTGATAGGTGCCTGTCTTGTTTCATCTCATTATTAAATCTTGATTTATATGTTGGCAGTTTTATCCATTGATGGATTAGAAGCTTTTCACACCGACCAAATCACTCTTTTGCTTATGAACCTCAACAGAATCCGGAGCGAGAGTTACGCGCGTGTAGTAGTAGTACAGGTTTAAGTCGCGCCATAGTAATTAATTACTGACCGTTCCAAGGCGGTGCTTCTGTTGTTGTATACTATGACCGTCATTGTCTGTCGGCTTTTTATTAGCCTTTGACTTTTAAAATGGCCTCGCGGCCATCTGTTGATAAAGAACTGACTCTCTTAGCTTTTCGCTTGCCTTTGTTTTGCTTTGTGTGCCGTCTGTATTGTTGTCCTTCCCCATTTGGTGTTTAGGAGAGAATGTAGAGATCAATGGTATCGGTTTCTGATCATTGTCTTCTTATCTAATCTGGTTTGACGTTGTTGTCTCTTACCGTATGTCTGCGGCTTCTCTATCTCGCGAATTGCGTCAATAACATGACTGAAGTTACCAATCACCGACGAACTGACGCTCGAACAGGGATGACCGTTGCCTGCCGGAGCTTGCACAGCATATTTCTGTTTTAAACTTTAGAGGTTAAGGGGCATTGAAGACGTTAAATACTAAAAAAAATGCGCATCTGTCTCACTGTATTTGGTAAAGTACATTTATATTTAATACATATAATTTGCACGAATTCCCAAGAAGCTTTCACCCACACTTACTTGCAAACGACAGCGATAAACATCTAACGTTACTCGTACAAGTATTTCTAAAAATATACAACGCCACCGGTAAATAGATATCGAGTGAAACAATAGATGAACGGGGAGAGGGGTGCAGGCGTGAAGAAGCGAGGAATGCCAATGGCAAGGGTTAAGCTTTCGTGGTTATTTTCATACAGTATCCACTATTTCTTGCACAACATTTTTTTTGTTTTTATCCATTTCCCAAAATCGGATGCTCAGCATCGCGAAGATAGACGGTGGGCCTCTGTCCCTACGGCCACACGGATAGCGGACACTAGTAGTGTGCTTAATCGTCTGGCCAATTTGCTTGCATTGTGTGGCACTAGAATATGCTGAAACTGAAATAGCAGTTAATTTTTGTTGTATTGACCGAGTTTATATAATAGTAGAATGTCATCGCTAATGCTTAAGTAGCGTGAGTTCTGTTAGGACATTTTTACTGATCCTAGCCATATGTCTGTTAATATGGATAATTGCTTTAAAATGCGAGATCTTAAAGTTTCACTTCTATACTTCAAAGGTAGCTGTCAAAATAACAGAAAAGACTATCAACTTTCAAACTGTCACCGAGATCATATCTGCATTCCGATTCTCTGCTTTACTTATATGTCTGCATTTTCTCCCCCTTTTGTATAGCATTATATCATTATGAACATAATTATACCATACACGGATACATCTCCTTGTTTATCCCTCATTATGCATGTCTGTTAGGTTTTGCCACTTTATTATTGATATATTGAATTTACACAGTGTAAAATGGAGAAAAACTTCGTGTCAGAATTTTCCTTGTTATTTTGTTAACTTAAATCTGGCTAGTAAGTGTTCTACAACTCTTGCGTTTTAATTATAGATGTGGATGTTACGGAGAGGGCAGTTTTAGTCATCCGGTATGCAGCTACAGCTGGTGGTGAACATGGAGTCTGCCACTATAGAGCAGATACACAGATTACAGCAGCAACAACTTAAGACTGTTGACCGACTCCCAGCACTCAGGAGGGTAGGTTTTACACTGCCTGCATATATAATTTGAGACATGAATATTTACCAAGATTTTAAACGCCCCAGCGCGTTACCTTTAGTATTTTAAAGTTGTTTTTGCAATTAATTCCAGTATTTTAATTCATGGTTTAAAATGCAGTATTTGTTCTCCAAACACGTTTACATGGCGTCATCTTTTGAGAAGCGTCACGGCATGACGTTCTCCTCGAGGAATTATTTCCTCTAATTAGAAATTGTCACAATAATTTGCTAAAGGTAGCACCAGCCGTGTAATATAAGTTACAAATTAAAGGCACTGTCGTACTTGCTCTTGTTTGTTAAATGCTCACTAAGGTCTGTGATGTTAAAAATTATTAGGGCTGTCTTATTGAAAACCCGAAACAAAATGAGGCAGAAAATGAGAAACAAACTGTGTGCACGATTACTTTAAGATTAATAAGGGTTTGTTTGTTTTTGTTACTAACAAAGCATGCCATATTTGTTTTTACAATAGATATGCTATACAGCAAAACTTTAACCAAATAGAGAAGCTTTGTTATCTCATTTACTATTGTACCTATTATTGTAGATCATTTATGTCATTTTATTATTCGTATCCCTTTTATCTCTGTTTCATGAACAGTTCGAAATACCGGTTATTCAAAAGTTAATTAAATTTATAACAAAGGTGTATTACCCAAATAAGTACAGCGAAATATCGGACAAGGTTAAAAAGGTACTGAATACACGGTAGAGTTGGAATTGAGCCGAGTGGACACTAAAATACAATGAATACGTGTAAATATAATATTTTTTCCTCTTTCTTGTCAATAAATAATGTTGCAACACCGCTGTTTCAATGTCGGCGCCACTCCAGTGACGCTGAAATAACAGTGTTACAACGTTAAGGAACGTTTTCAAGGAACTGATCATTTATAACTGAAGAGAGGTTCTTAAACAATGGAGGACGATGACAACCGCTTGATTGCCACTCTGTTTATGGTCAACCATTGTCACTATTATGGAATTCCTTTACAGTTATCACGTGATACAGGACTGAGCAAATCCTGTGCATACAAAGAGTTTCGGTTTCCTCCGCCGTTTGCCGGAAAGAAGAAGGAGAAAAAGACAAAGAAATTACCACCAATTCCAGAAAACATGCTTCCAAGGCGACACAACAGTTTTGAAGAAGTGGATCTCAACGAGTTTGTTCCTTTACCCTCAATTTCACCTACTATAGTCACAGAGAAGGTAAAGTTATATTAGATTGTAGCTGAAAATCGCATTTCTTGATCATGAACACAACCTGTGTTGCATTGTCTCAGAAACGCTTCACTCGACTGAGAGATTAGCAAAACAAAACACGAAGTGAAATATTGCTTATTTACGTGCGGCGATTTCTGATAATTTCTATCGGCGTGATGGCTGCCGGGTCCGGACTATTTTTACATAAAGGTACCAGTTTATTAGACATGCTTAACTCATTGTTTTACCTTAAGATTGTAATGGCTTATCGAACTTATCTGACTACATTTGTTCCATGTTAGTTTTCTTTTGAAGAATATTTTATTTACTTCCTTACGGGGATAATCCTTACCTGTATTGTCGACCAATCCGGTACTATACAAAGTGGTTGTCGACCGAGAATTCGGTCGTAAGTATTACCAGTTATGTATTATACTGTTATTGAGAGCTGTCGACCGAGCTGACACTTCTGTCGATTGTCTCGGCCACAAGCCACTTTCGCATGGAAAGTAACTGACTCAGGCTCGGTCGACAACACAAATATTGAAAGTGGTATTACCACCATGCTCCTATTAACTCATCATGCCCGAAGGGTCCCGATGATCTCGAGTTTATAGGATATTATAATAGCCCGTCGTCCGTCAACATCCTCAGTTTTGAAACTGCTGGGCCGATGGTATCAAACTCATCTTCTATTAAAGGTGGCCGTATATTCTTAAACTAGATCAGAGTTAGAAAATATGTCATCAGTCTAGATCACCATGCTTGTTTCACCCTGAACGTATCTGTGCCGGTATTTATCTTTTGCTATAGGAAAAACAGGCAATACGGCCTAGTCTAGACCTTTTCTTCACCTTTTCTTTACTGTTTACTGTATCTGTTACAGGACAAGAGATCTGCGTCTAAGGAGGCTAAGCCAAGTCTAGACCATGATGCATTGTTAAATGCCATTAATATCTTTCTTTCTGTTAGGTCACAAGATATCTGTATCTAGGCTTAGCTAGGTCTAGAGATCATCCTGCATTGTTAGTTACATGTATCCGTAATAAATTTCTGTTAGAGGACGAGGGCTCTGTATCTGAGGCGGCTGAGCCAAGTCCAGAGACCATCCTGCAATATTAGTTACCTTTGATAACTTCCTGTTAGAGGATGAGATATTTGTATCTGAGGCGGCTAAGCAAAGTCCAGAGACCATCCTGTATTATAATTCTCCTTGAATTTGATAACTTTCGGTCACAGGATGAGAGATCTGTATTCGAGGCGGCTAAGCTAAGTCTAGAGACAATCCTGCATTATTAGTTACCTTCGAGAACTTCCTGTTAGATGAGGAGAGATCCGTGTCTGAGGTGGCTAAGTCAAGTCCAGAGACCATCCTACACTGTTGGTTATCTTTGATAACTTCCTGTAAGAGGACGAGAGATCTGTATCTGAGGCGGCTAGGCCAAGTTCAGAGATCAGCCTGAATTATTAGTGACCTTTGATAACTTTCTGTTAGAGGAGGAGAGATCAATGTCTAAGGTGGCTGAGCCAAGTCCATTGACCCACCTGCATTATTAGTTACCTTTGATAACTTCCTGTTAGAGGACGAGATATCTGTGTCTGAGGTGATTAAGTCAGGTTCAGAGACCATCCAACATTATTTGTTACCTTTAATGACTTTCTGTTAGAGGGCGAGAGATCAATATCTGAGGTTGCTAAGCCAAATCTAGGGACCCTCTGCAGCATTAGAACTTTACCTTTAATAACTTTCTGTTAGAGAAAGAGAGATCTGTGTCGGAGGCAGCTTAACCAAGTCTGGCGACCATCCTACATCATTAGTTACCTTCAATAACTTTTTGCTAGACGACGAGAGATCTGTATCTGAGGCAGCTGAACAAAGTCTAGAAACCATCCTACATTATTAGGTACCTTTTATAACCTTCTATTAGAGGACGAGAGATTTGTATCTGAGGCGACTAAGCCGATCCTAGAAACTATTCCACATCGTTAGTTATCTTCGACAACTTTCTATTACAGTACAAAAAAATCTGAATCTGAGGCGGCTAAACCAAGTCTAGAGACTATCCTACATTAACAGTTATCTTTGATACCTTTCGAGACCATCAAGCATTCTAATGGTGGCCGGTAATTGTGTGGCCGTAGGGAAAGAGACAGAGTATCTCCTATCTTCGATGTTTAGAATAGGATATCCATTAACTATTAAAGCGCTAGGTCAGCCCGAAACTTAAATCAAAATCAGAACTCTAGCATATAAAATTTGCACATATTCTCACGTGTGTTAATTCTATACCTGCCTGCATAACAGGAGCGCTATACATCGTATCTTTATCCTAAGATAAATATTGTCGCCAGTATTAAGATGGTGATTATCACTGATTTGTGGTGTATAAAATGCATAAAAATGTTGAAAATACAAACTTAGAAGATGCGTTACTTGTGTTCTTTTTTCTCGTTAAAGGACGAGAGATTAATATCTGAGGTAGCTAAGCCAAGTCGAAAGAGTTACCTTTGATATCTACCTGTAAAATGACGAGAGATCTGAATCTGATGCGGTTGAACCATGGCTAGAGACCATCCTTAATTGTTAGGTACCTTTGACAACTTCATGTTGCAGGACGAGATACCTGTTTTGAAAGCAGCGTAGCCAAATCTAGGCCCTTCTTTTATTGTAAATTACATTTGATTCCTTTCTGTCACAGGACGAGATATATTGTTGAGAGACGGCTTGGTCAAGTCTCGAGACCATCCTGCATTATTAGTTACCGCTGATAGCTTTCACTTTCTGTATACAGGACGAGAGGTCTGTATTAGAAGCGGCTAAATCAAGTCTAGGTCCTCTTTATTGTTAACTACCTTTGATATCCTTCCGTCACAGGAAGAGAGATGTGTATCAGAGGCGAATTAGCAAAGTCTAGAGACCTTCCTGCTTTGTTAGTTACCTTTAATAACTTTCTGTTAGAGGACGAGAGATTTTTATCTGAGGCGGCTACGCCAAATCTAGAGACCATCCTAAATTGTTAATTGCCTTTGACAACTTTCTGTTAGGGGACGAGATATCTGTATCTGAGCCAAGTCTAGAGACCATCCTACATTGTTAGTTACAGTTCAAAAGATCTTAATCTGAGGCGGCTAAGCCAAGTCCAGAGACCATCCTCCATTGTTAATTACTTTGATAACTTTCTTTTACAGGACGAGAGATTCTTGTTAAATGGGGTCTACTCTTAACAAGAGTTGAAAGCGGCTAGGCCAAGTCTAGGTCCATCTTTGTTGTTCGTTACCTTTGATATCTTTCTGTTATAGGACGAGAGATCTGTGTCGGAAGCGGCTAAGCCAAGTCTAGATCACCCTGCATTGTTTAATGTCCGGGAGTTTACCTTCCCAGTATCTAGTGCTAATATAAAGAACCAAAAGAAATCTAGTCCTGTGCTATCTACTCCCAGAATTAAAGAATTGCCTATACATATCAAGATCGGCAAACTGGCCAGAAAGAAACGGAAGGAAAAAGTGAGTGTATGCGTTTCATGTTAATTTGGGAAAAATACAAAATAAATTGAACTTTTTCATATTCTAACGCGTCTTTCTGCTGCAATCTCATTCAGCTTTGTAGTATTGCCTATCAAAATTCATGTCAGTAGCTTCTTATGAGAAGAGAGACAAATATATCCATATCAGAATGACCTCCTTTGAAAGAATGTACATAGAATCTGCACTTTAAATTTGAAATTCTCTTGTAGTTCATGCTGTAACATGAAAACAGTATGCCTCTTATGAACATGACCATCTAGTATTTACTATTTCAGGCTAAGAAAGACCGTGCAGCTCGATATGATAGAGGGTATCAGCCAGTGAACGATTTCAGTTTCCCAGCGCGGGAGAAAATTAATGCATTTAAACCAAAACGCGAACCTCGTGAAACAAACTCTACGTTCTTCCTCAAGGACAACAAACAGTTGCCTTTTAAACAAATGTCTAAGCCTCCAGAGGAAACGGAGAGATCAAAAGTAAACCCGAGATTATACACCAGAATTGTTGATAGTGTATACAGCTACTCTAAAGGAAAGTTTTTTGATAGTGAAAGCAATTCAACAAGTACCAGTAAAAGGCATGAACCATTTGAGCGGTTATTGGTAACCCCGGTGACGGCAAGGGATGATGTCAAGGACGATTACAACCGACATATGACATATTTACCACCGTTGTCATGACTACCGGCTTTGATACTTAAAAGTGCCAAAATGGAGGGGGGTTTTTTTTGCAATTCCTGGCATAGTACTCTACCTCATTCTCATGAATGTACACTTCTAAAAATGGTAGCTATGTCGGGGTGAAGCGTGTGCCATTCTCTGACATAATTTAAATTCTGGAAAATCCTTGACAAGTAGGCTTGGTTTTCTTTACTGTTCCCAGTTATTTTAATGTTCTTGTTCTCAGTTGATAAGATTCTGTGTATAGATCTGTTAATCCAAACCATGATTTATATTTCCGATAATAAGGTGGTGATAATACAAAAATCTGAATAAAACCATGAAAATACAACCCAGCCAGCATAGTGATATCGGACCACTTTCGGAATTTTCAAGAACGGCATACCGGCATCAAAGTCCGTAAGTGGCCCGCTA
Source organism: Ctena decussata (assembly GCA_963989385.1). Lineage (NCBI taxonomy): Eukaryota > Metazoa > Mollusca > Bivalvia > Lucinida > Lucinidae > Ctena > Ctena decussata. The sequence continues at coordinate 35,949,169 of OZ022504.1, read as the reverse complement.
CCGGTAGGCTAGAAATAAAATTTTGAGAGTGTTGCGAGATAATTATTTTCTGTGAAACGTAATATTCTTAATAATAAATCAAACACATTCAATAAATCAATAGAGTAGTGATTTTATCCTACAAGATTATAAATTTACGCAAAAGTCTTGTTTTCTTAAGTAAATTAAAAAATAATTAACTGATTTTATGCATAGAAAATTTTTGAGTAGTAAGTTTCTTTAGCAGAGATAGTCCTTTCGTATTAGTGTTTTTTTAAATTAAGTCTACATGTGCATATACACAAAATTTATTTAAAAGTTTGAACATACTGGTGTTGCTACTGGCCCAAGTCATATTCTTGAACATACCAGTGCTTAAACTCAGGGGCCGCATAAACTGAACAGAATATGGGGAGTTACTACCTATAATTGTCGATAAACATTAAATGGTTTATTTAGTACTTCGACCCATTGTCCTCCGTTCGCTTGCCGGTTTGCACCTCCGAAAGGTTGCCAGTGAATGCAATTCAACTTTCTCTCCGGATATTGTAGCACTGTTTACTCCATGCTGGTAAGGAACATATCTACCCAGAACTTATCAAACGTTTTCCTTTCGTTGTTCTCTACTGTTTCAGCATAGGAAACTGAGTGGCATGCTTAGGAAAAAGGGTTTATATATATAAGAAAAAGTTAAACGGTAATGTGCGGCACAATAAAAAAAAGAAATCATTATTGAAAATGCAGTTAGGTGTGAGTATACTTCAATGCATTGAGGGTAATTCCTATCAATAATTTTTCCAAACGCTTTCACGTACCATCAGGCTGAACAGATAACAATAAGACGTAGCCTATGCCCCGATTTTGGACCATAGTATGCAGGTAACACAGAAAAACCTAAATTTTTCGATGTTGAATCACTACACACATGTATAGTCAAAGTAATGTAATTTATATACTGGATGTGCTATACGGGTATACCTACTAACCATATTTTTATGAATGCATCCAGTTTTTAACAATATACATGGATAAAAAAAGCATAGTTTAACATTTAGAAGAAGTGATTTTTAATCAGTTCAACCTGATATTTTCGAAAGAGCTGGAAAATGTTATTGACAGGGCTTTACCTTCATTGAATCGAAGTACCTTCAGCTCAAAAATGAGAGGGTTTTTTTTTTTTTTTTTAGATTTTTGTGCCGCAAATTACCCTTAAATTTTTAATTGGATATAAACCCTTTTTCATCAGCAAGTCGCTTATTTCAGAATTTTTTGAATTGTGGAAATCAAGATGAAGACACTATCTGCTAAGCTTTGGGAAGATCTGTTGTATTTTCAGCATTTATGCAAATTTTTGTATTCACCACAAAACAGTGATTATCGCGACCATACTGTCACGTATCTAGCTAGCAATCCATATTGTTCACAATATGTTATTCCAGCTACCGTATGTTATATAGAATATCATTAATAGGTGCATGCATATCATGACAGTCTCTGACAGAAAAAAAATGCATAATTTTAGGTGAAAACAGTGTAATGAAGAAACTATTTGGATAGACAATGCACAATGAATGCATAACAAATGCTTTGTGGTTCGTTAATAAAAACTTGCCTTCCATCATTTAAGTCATTTTAAACGCAAGCCTTGTCAACTGTCACGTTATTTCACTGCACAGCTTTTCTTGTTACATCAGTGTGAACGGCTAATGGCGTAGCGCGACCCCTGTTGACAGCTGGCTCTTTATTTAAACAGACAAAAATGTTTTATATAATTGTTTGTTGTAGTTTGTTTGTTCCTTCGATCATTTTGCTCAGTAACGTTATACAGTTCCTTGAAACTATGCAAGTCTTTGCATATCTCAAAAGTAAAATAATTAAAAGCAATTAGTAATGTTCATACTGACAACTATTTGATATGGTCAACCCTCACAACAAATTTCTGTTGATGGCTTGTCGTAACCCTCCTAATGAAAAGATCTGTATCAGCGTAGACTTTTTTTTCGTAGATTCATAGTGATTTAAACATAACTTCATTAGAATTCTGGGTCCGAGGTTATAAAACTTGAGTATAATCTCAAACTCAAAATAAAGCACACTGATTGGCTGCTTCCGAGCAGATGCTCGGAAGCAGCCAATCAGTGTGCTTTATTTTGAGTTTGAGATTATTCTCAAGTTTTATAACCTCGAACCCAGGTTGCTTCAAGTCTGGAACGTTGAATGTTCATGACGCAGACAGCAAAACGCCGCTAAAAGTCGACCCATCTTGTGAGAATTTTGAGTTTCCTTGACACTCGCTTAGTTCCAGGCGATCACCTTTTACCATCATAACAGTAACAGTATTGGAACCAGAGGCGTCAGTTCCAGGAAAGGCCGCATGAGCATTTATGCTAACAAGCAAGCGACCATTTAATCGGATCCAACAACTAATACCGTTGCCCTCTGTAGATTTATGGATGGTGGCTGTGAAAAGATATTGCCCCGACAGCGGCGCTACAAATAAACTTGTGGTAGTATCAAAGGCTCCACCGATGTTATATATGACTTTTGTAAAGTGTGGCTGTTGAACTACAGTTTCTTCAGGTCGAGAAACGGAGAACAAGACGGCTGGTGCTGAAAAACAAATATAAAGAAGGCGGGTAAAAGAAAAGAACAGGGTCCAGTTCTTCAAAACTAACGACGTCGTCAGTTAAGGAGTCGTTAAATTTCAAACGTATTATACACAAAAACACTGCAATTTTTGCCGAAAAAACTGTGAGGAGTACTGCAAAAGCTCCTAACACTTTTTCAGCAAAAACTATTAAAACACTTGATTTTATGGGTACTAGAAGACTTAACGAATCCTTGATCATCGACTCCGTTATACTGTTGGGCCCAGAGCCTTAGATAAGGTGGGGGGGTTATGACAGTTATGAGATCCAATTTTTTTAACAAAAACGTATGTTATGACCTCTTATTCGTACCGTCTTGGCAAGACAGTTCGAATGAGATCTTACATTATTATCTCAAAATATTATCACTGCTACCCCTTCTTATCGGGAGTACTGAAAGCAAAATTAACTTTAGCTTATGTCTGTACGAAAGGTGTTCAAAATGAATGCCGCCTGTCCTTTCACCGACTTAAAGTCAACAGGTCTAAATAGCTGATTTAAAAAATGATTCTGATCAATGCACAGAAAGGACGATATCATGGTTCGAGGTTTTAAAAATTGAGAATAATCTCAAACTTAAAATAAAGCACACTGATTTGCTTCTTCCGAGCACATGCTCGGAAGCAGCCAATCAGTGTCCTTTTTTTGAGTTTGAGAATGTACTCAAGTTTTATAGCCTCGGGGGCCATGCTTCAAAATCTCACTGCAATACATAGTTTATGTCACTTGCGCGGGCCCAGCTATCACATAGCGTACAATTAAGGTGAATGGGAACACCTGCATGGTTTTCCGCCTTTTTTACAAATGCAAAATTTTATGTGACTTCCGGTTTCCCTCTTTGAACGACGAAGCCCTTCTAAAATGGGACCTACTCTTTCGATACGAACTGTAGCTCTTCAGGAGTGGTGCATAGGTAGGAGAGTGGTTGTTGGGCCAGGTGTCCTAGTTAGGTAATTACTTGTTGAACTTATCAGCAAGACCATCAGTCTGATACCCTATGCTATGGTAGTCATCAGTTCTTTAAGGCTTGGTGGACTGTATAGAGCAGAATTAGGAAGCTTACCTCAGTATTTCTCTTGATCTACAGTAGATCAAAACTCGAATTACTGATCTGATCGTACAGATTGCGTCACGCGGAATTGTTACACATCACGCTTTGGCAGTTGCCCACTCATGTGTTATTCTGTCAAAGCATCTTTAAAACCTTGGTGATTTCTTAAAAACGGAGTTGGATACATGATAAAACGATTATCTTATACCTTTTCAGGACTAAAATTGCTGAGCAAGACCTGACGTACTGTCTGCCCTTTGCCGTAAGTTAACCCTTAAAGCGCCAAAAATGAAAAATTGTTGAATTTTCAAACAGTGTAGATCCAGATGAGTGGCTCATCATGAGCCACCTCATCTGGATCTACACTGTTTGCCCTATAGTCTTTGAATTCTCATTATGTTAAAACTTCGACACAACATTTTTTTAAGTTTCTGCAAACGTAAATTTTGTAGTCTGCTTTTTGGCGCATTTTAGGGTTAAACAGTGCATCAGGTCGTCCACAGTACCTCGGACAGTTGCTCAGAAAGACATGAAATAGTTATATATTGATGCAGCTCAGTAAAGGTTGATAAAGAAATCAGAATACAATACCTCTAACATTAGCGGCTTTCAGGTCGGAGATATTCAAATTAAGGTTTTGTAGTTTTGTATTGGTGGCAATCACCTGGCTCTGTAACTGTTGAAAACCAGAAGACAGAGTTTGAACAGTGCCCTTGTTTGCAGTGATACTACTCATCTCGTCCCCCAGCTGCTTTGACACGGTTGTATTGAGGGTCTGGATCTCCCTTTGAAGTTTACTAACTTCCACATCAAGAGTCTTGTTTACTTGAGCGTTGATTGTAGCTTTGACATTGGCTTCGACTGCTGCTACTGATGAATGTAAAGTGGTATTTGCAGTCTCTAGCTGTTTTCTCAAATCAGCGACGTTACCAGCTGTATTATAAAGTGACGCATTCATTAATTTAATCTCGTTTGTAAAACTTGCTCTGTCCGTCTTATAATTAGCACTAAGAGCAATAATTTCGTTATCTAGGATGTTAATCTTGGAATGATCAGCTTGTATGACGGTGATGTTCAGGTCAGTCAGTATTGCTGTAGTCAACAGTAGGGAGTTCACTGTTTGGTTTAACTGTTTAATGTCTGTGGCTAAGGGCGGAAGTTTATTTTCTACTGTCATTAGCCTAGCTTCAAGTTTTGTGCAACATCCTGAAAAATATGGAACAAAATTATTAGACTGGTAACACGGTGCGTAAACTCGTAGGGGGCACATAATGTTATGCAAACAAAATCCTCACGGGGGGTTCTGACCATGACTTATGGGGAGGAAAATGTAAACATAGATATATGTGCTGTCACCTTTTTTATTTCGTTTTTCTTTATACTGACAAATATAAAAAAATGGGCAATGTGTTTCGCAACAACATTCATTTCAAGACGACATAAGCTGTTGGGGAAAACGGTGTTTACATGTATATTCACTAAATTTGTTTTAAATGCGATGCGAGACGCGAAATGTTGCACTAGGGCGCGTGCAAAGAGCAAAGATGCAGATCAGACTGGTCTGGGTATTCCTAAAGAAGATTGGATAGATGATGGATGACTTGCGATTGTACTTCCTTTTCAGCAGTATTTCAGTCATATCATGACGATGGGAGGGTGCTAATGGAAGGCAATGCAATGTTTTACGGTTGGAAAGATTTGCGCCTCCAGCGGATCTCGAACCCGGGACTGCTAGATCAGCAGGCCAGCGCTTAACCTACTGAGTTACCGGAGCTCCTATATACTCACCGTTGTTAATTTCCTTGATAAATAATACAGAACTTTTAGTAAATGAATAGGTTTAATTTTCGGCTTAGACTGTTTGAATATTTCCAACTCTTTGTTCCAAATTTTCGAGTTTTAGTGTTGAAAATATTCAAAATTTGATAGTTTAAGACAACAATTAGACGTAAACGTTATTATTACCGTTCTCATAAAACCAGAACAGTTTCGAAAACAGCTGCCTCGAAGGAAACAAAATAATTCGGGACAGTCTAAGCTTAAACTTGATGTATTCTTGGTATAAACTTGTAAGCAGCACAGTCTTAATTTGTTATATTTACGGAAAGGATTCATGAATCTTAATCTTAAATGGGATAGACTTCCTTCTGTCAAGCCATCTTCAACTAAAATTCCTCGTTTTTGTTTTTTTTGTCTGTGTGTGTGTGTGTGTGTCGGTTGATATGAGCTACTGGTGCTCATTATGAGTTTTATTAGCGAATTCAAACATAAAGGGTGAGTATATCTTTTGTTATTATATGTAATGCTGTTTATCATCCAAAAACCCATTTAAGCTAACACTTCATAAGAAATTCGGCTTTTGTAAATATAAACAATTTTCATTCCCAGACAGGCTTAACAATAGGCTTAGCAGATCCCATTCCCAGCTAGGCAGTTTCAAATCGGATACAGAAAAACAGAGGCAAACATTCTAATGTATTGGTAAAAGATGTTTGATTTATAGCATCCATTCAATTACTTCAAAGCTATGGCACTTACGAAATTAAAACTCTTTATAGAAAAACAAAATTTAATATCAATAGCATCGCAGACTTATCTAAGCATGGATATTTCGCTTAGGGTTTCTTACGACCTGGCTCATGTACGGAATATAAATGTTTCCAATGTTAGTGCGACATAGGCAAGTTTATTTAACTTCTACAGTTTGGCAGGCGATGCACAATCCCATGCCGAGAGTACACATTAGCTGAGCTGGCACAATCCGCGAGACAGGGCATAGTAGTATATTAACTATATGGCCTACTGAAATCTACACACACTGTTTACCATGTTCTTTTTTTAACGGCTGATGACCAGTCCCTTTCTTTTTCCAATAAATTACATTTGCGCATCTAAATTACATTTGAGCATCACAAACTGCAAATTGTTTATGTTGGTTAGCAATGATATTAAAGTATTTTAAATGCAAGATTACCTTTACTTTCAGTGACCGTTGCCTCTAATGACGTCACCTTACTTTCCAGGTCTAGAATTCTTTTCTCCATCTTAATCTTCTCTTCTGTCTCTCTCTGCAGTGTTTGGTTGAGCAGATCAATATCTCCTTGAAGAAACTGAGTTTGGTCATTCTTGGACTGTATCTCCTGAAGTAATGCTAACTGTGACTGGACCTCCTGGTTGAGCCTGTTTTCTAAAGCTTGTGTTTGATTTGCCAACTGTTGTACAATTTGAATCAGGGCGCTGTTTGTTTCTAGGGCCGTCGAGGTTTGGAAGAAAACACCAGTAATTCCCATCGTAATTAATGCAACGCAAAACATCTCTGGATATATACAATAGCATGAATCAGGCACGTCGGAAGATATTTTAGTAAGTCGAGATGTTGCGTCTAAAAGCAATGTTTAATCCATGTGTTCACTTGCTTCGTCGTCGACGATTAGCACTGACTATAGAGTAACGGGTGTTGTTGTTTGCATTCCTTTGTCACGAATAAACAAACTGGCTGTATCATTAGAAAATGCCTTTGGTGCATACGCTAACTAAACATACTGAACCCCGACTGCGCAAATATGCAGTCGCAGTTCGCGCAGTTCGTCTTGACCTTGTTGGATTAAATGGGACCTTGTTGAATTAAAAGCTTAAGTATGCAGTCTCGCAAAACAGCGCAATTGCATCTGTATATTCTTTAAGATGATTTTCTGACGACACGGCTCAATTAATTGTATAATATTTAGGATCGGTCAGTACCATCGCTGCCATACTGTCCTGGTTAAGTAGGGGAGACCGGGGCTAGTTGGTCCGCGGGGCAAGTTGGTCCGAGGGCGATTCCTCTAAACTGAGAAAAATTATGACGACAGTATATGACGCAAAGGAATCTTTGACCACGTTACACTTACTGACGAAAAGAAGATGACGATCGGAGTACGCATATTAAAATTTGAGAAGAAAAACTGATTTTGTACCAAACAAGTAACTTTCCTGCACCCTTAATGTTATATTTTGTATTTCCTGTGTATCGAATAGCACACTGATGTTATACATTTCCTGAAAGCTCATCATCTTTGGTATTCACTCGTGCATATTTGCGGTTTCCAAATTCAATGGCGTTTCGGTCATGAATGAAGATTTACAGTGCTGTATGGTCGGGGTAAGTTGGTCCATCTGTGACGGGGTAAGTTGGTCCGTCAGAAACTGGCATTTTCCAAACGAAAAACTATAAAATAAGTTAGAAAAAAATGATCACCGGTAGATATTAATTATCCAATGCGAAAATAATACCAGACATGAATATCATTAACCTCCACACTTGAAAAAATGCAAGTTTCGGACCAACTTGCCCCGGTCTTCACCACATGTCCACCCCTTTAGGAGTAACAGACTTTTCAGACACAATTAACATGACATAACAACAAGTGGAACATCAGAGTGTAATTTCGATGTCCAGATAGCTATAAAATCGCAAAAGGCGGCATTATAATAATGATAAAATGCGATCCCATGAAACTCTGAAAATCAGCTGTCAAACATATTCTTGGTTTAACCCTTTGATTGCCAGCGGACCACTTTTGTGCCACTGTATGTTTGCAATAAAACATGCGTCTTTGGCAAAACTATACTCTTATATGAAATTTATGTAAAATAACACACTTGCGGAGAAAAAAAAAAACTAACGTTATTAAGATTTTTTCCTTATAAATCGACCCCACAAAATAACACCGAATCGGCGTCGAAGCCTTTACGTGGCTGAGGTATCAGTGAAAAACATAGATGCGCACTCTTTTAAAATAGTTTCATACTAATTATTGTTATGAAAATATATTTGTTCTAGGATTATTTTTATTTTCGTTCTTACTTACCCCGTCGGTCCAACTTACCCCGCTGTCCGGACCAACTTACCCCGATAGCGGGGTAAGTTGGTCCAGTTGACCTCGTCTCAGAAAACGGCTATATTTATCAGAACCTGTCATTTTCCGAATGAAAAACTATAGAATAAGTTAGAAAAATGATTATACTAGTTACACAATGCGAAAATAATACTAGCAAATGAATGTTAACGTCAGCATTTGAAAAAATGCAATTTTCGGACCAACTAGCCCCGGTCTCCCCTATACAGTGGCAAAGAGTACCGCCACTATCTCAGTGACCTATAAATACATATATATAGGTCACTGACTATCTGTACAAATTGGTTCTTGACAATTTTGTGAAACATTTTATTCATGTTCTTTGGAGCTCAAAAATGTTACTGCCTAGACCAGCATGCTGGTTGTAATAAGCTTACGGGAGCTAAAAGCTAAGCCCGAATTACGAACTGGTGTTTTAGCCTTTTAGAATTATAAACCTACGTGTTTGAATTTATCAAAGCTGTACTCTAAAACATAATATCAAACTCGTATCTTAGTTTTTATAAATTAGTTGAATTTGATATTGTTGATGCATAGAATAACCTGAGAAAAAAAGCATATAGCTTGTTACTGATATACATGTAGCTTTATTCAAGACCGGATGCATTGGCACTTTGAGTTGATTTCATTTAATAAACACAAAATCTCTCTAAAACGCATTTAACCATTAAGCAGATATTTACATTAACCAAAACAAAAAGAGGCAAAATGGTGGCTTTTACCAAAATAATTCCTGTCTGTCATGTTAAGGTTTTGATTGAAACTGAGGTGACCGAAACAATATCTAATGTTTGAACTTCCCGACGAGCAAGAAACCAAAAACTGAGCTATTCAGTTTTCGCTGTTGCCAAATGAAAGCGCCAAAGCATCCAAATCACGAGTCTGAACTCGTAAGCCATCTTAACATTGACAATGCCGGAATACCCAAGACAAACAGACATGGGCCCCAAAACAGAGGTGAGACCAGGCGCCTGCGAGCAGGAAGCACAACACACCGCCACACCCACGCACTAGTGGAAAAGGCCAGTGAAAACAAAAGTCCGGCACTTGAAAGCCCAACTAAGGTTTGGCCGAGGCCATCAAATCGGAAACCAGCCCAGAAACGGCCACATTGCAGGGACCAACGAGGCCATGGTGTCTCCCATAAAACTTCTTTAACTGTCGACGCAAGCCCTACCCTACGACAACCCTGTGTCAACAGTTTACGAGTGAGTAGCTTCCCTCTTTCAACAAAGTCTTAATATTTGAAACAGGCTCTACCACTCTCTACCACAGCGGACTAGCAGAGTTCTATAATTGTGTACTCAAAGTATACAGAAGCTGTATGGGCCGAGGCGCAGGCTGAGCAGTCTTTGATGTTTGCATACGCAATAAATCTCAGTTTCTCGTGGTACGTCTCAAATACTATCAACAGTAAGGCAGTAGTATGAGCTGCGTCATGTAAAAAACCCTTACTTTTTAGCGAGCAGCAACAGCACCATCACGCACTCTGAGCATTCATGTTTTTCATTTTATAGATTCCACAGGTTTTGTAGATTGTTAATGCAAGCGGGAAAGAATTTGATCAGACTGCGCGGACTAAATATTCTCCGTTGGCGACGACCGCAAGATGTAAAATAAGTCGGAACAATCCAAGCACCTATTACAGCTCACCTGAATTCACATCACCCAGTCGCTTGCGATTTTTAAGTGAGATTCAGATATTAATTCTGATCCGCGTCTTCGCTATTTGCATGGGCGATAAAATGTCCATTTCAACTTCTGTCGCACAGCCATTACTTCGAACTGTTGTGAGTGACTTAAGGTGGACTGATTCAATTTTGGCACTTTTTGTTGGTTTTGTCGTGTCGTGGCTCAATTATACATCGGGGATGGGCTGCCTTGTGCCTCTGCAGCAGAGCTGCTAGTAGCTGTGATCGGGCCTCAGTGTCATTTATCTCAAGTCGGGTAAAAGTCCTTCAAATTCGGAGGCAATGTCTCGACATGACTGAGAAAAAGTGTTTACTGGGACTTTAAACCACAACCCAAAAACAACTAATTATAGACAGGGCGGATGCACATGTTGATATAAGTCAACGCTATCAGATAATGCTTTAAGCCTTTTTCTTATGGCACAGCACAATAGACACAACGAAAACAATAAAGCGGCATGTGCACAGATCAGCCTGGGCAGTCGCCAAGTGTAATCAGTCTTTGCTGTCGGCACGGAAGTAGCTTAGACCCTTAGCTACCCTTTAATTGCACGGTGAAAACTCTGATCGGACTGGGTCATTGCGTGGAAAAGCGACTTTGTTGGGTTGTGGCCAACATGCTCTGGGAGATAGCCACTGCATCTATATAAGAGCAGAGCTGTTGAAAAAGTATAGCCATTAGAAGACGTGGTACACCAGCAGTGGCATTAGCACGCCTACCAATCGCTCTCATGCGAAACCACGGTTCAGAACGCCAATCCATGAGAGGAGTTTCCGGTTCTGCATGAGGGGAGCCAAAAGCGTAAACAAATTTGACATCGGCACAAGGTTTGAGGTATTTATTTTCTCTGAAAACTATTTATGCAAAATATAAGAATGCTATTTTGTCACTTATACATTGGTTCTTCGGCACATGAAAGGATTAGGCACATGGCCTTGCATTTTTCCAGATATGCATTTAGTACGGCGGAGCATGTGTTCAAGATCAATTTCGGCGATATATACATGTAGGGAAAAGTCGCATTCTCCTGCTTGATTTTGAGTCTCTGACCTTGTCAGTCGCAAAGAAGTGAACAAAACTACTGTATGCGTGAATCCAAGCGTTGAAAGTAAGCTTTTCGTGATGGACAGTTTAGAATTTAGAATATATACGCAAAAAATTGGCATCGTCAGCCCGGTTCCGCATGAGATATTAGAAAATAAAAGGAATTTTTATCAAACACAAAAACAGCATCTGAACAATAATTTGATCAAAACTAACTTGAATTCTGTGATATATCATTATTTTATACATTGCAGATGACTTTCTTGTCGTTTTAATCCCCGTTTGTCTGCTTTTGAGGCATGCAATGGGGTTTGAAAGAGGGTTTGCAAAAGGTCATAAAAGACAAACGGGGAATACAAACAGCCAGAAAGTCATCTGCAATGTATAAAAGAATGATTTATCACAGACCTCATGTTAGTTTTGATCACATTATTGTTCAGAAGCTGTTATTGTGTTTGATAAAAAAACCTTATATTTTCTAATATCTCATGCGGAACCGGGCTGACGATGCCAAGTTTTTGCGTATATTTTCTAAATTCTAAATTGTCCATCACGATAAACTTACTTCTAACGTTTGGATTCACCTATACAGTAGTTCTGTTCACTTCTTTGCGACTGCCAAGGTCAGAGACTCAAAATCAAGCAAGAGAATGCGACTTTTCCCTACATGTATAATTTGTATATATCGCCGAGATTGATCTTGAACACATGCTCCGCCGTACTAAATGCATATCTGGAAAAATGCAAAGCCATGTGCCTAATCCTTTCATGTGCCGAAGAACCAATGTATATGTGACAAAATAGCATTCTTATAGTTTGCATAAATAGTTTTCAGAGAAAATAAATACCTCAAACCTTGTGCCGATGTCAAATTTGTTTACGCTTTTGGCTCCCCTCATTCAGAACCGGAAACTCCTCTCATGGATTGGCGTTCTGAACCGTGGTTTCGCATGAGAGCGATTGGTAGACGTGATTAGTAAAACCATTGCAGTCAAAAATATATGCAAGACTTGTCATTCTTGACTGGGGGTATAAAAATCACCAAAATATAATTCATGGTGTATAAAAAAAAGACTTATAGAGTGCAAAAGCTTTTGTAACTTTGGAAGAGCATGCCAGGCCAATAATTCATGTATGTGACATGCCTGATAATCCTGGTCAACATTTGTACTATGTATCATCAATGTACATGTAAACTGAAAGTTGTAGTTGTTATTAAGTGCACAAGCTTTTGTACTACAGGAGATGAGTGCAAGAAAATGAAGAAAACAAGAGCAGTAATTCTTGTATGCGACTGACAGCAAGAAAATTGAGAAAGCAAGGGCAGTAGTTCTTGTATGTGACTGGCTGCAAGAAAATTGAGAATGCAAGGGCAGTAATTCCTGTATGTGACTGGCTGCAAGAAAATTAAGAAAGCAAGGGCAGTAGTTCTTGTATGTGACTGGCTGCAAGAAAATTGAGAATGCAAGAGCAGTAGTTCTTGTATGTGACTGGCTGCAAGAAAATTGAGAATGCAAGGGCAGTAATTCTTGTACGTGACTGGCTGCAAGAAAATTGTGAAAGCAAGAGCAGTAGTTCTTGTATGTGACTGGCTGCAAGAAAATTGAGAATGCAAGGGCAGTAATTCCTGTATGTGACTGGCTGCAAGAAAATTAAGAAAGCAAGGGCAGTAGTTCTTGTATGTGACTGGCTGCAAGAAAATTGAGAATGCAAGGGCAGTAGTTCTTGTATGTGACTGGCTGCAAGAAAATTGAGAATGCAAGGGCAGTAATTCCTGTATGTGACTGGCTGCAAGAAAATTATGAAAGCAAGGGCAGTAGTTCTTGTATGTGACTGGCTGCAAGAAAATTGAGAATGCAAGGGCAGTAGTTCTTGTATGTGACTGGCTGCAAGAAAATTGAGAATGCAAGGGCAGTAATTCCTGTATGTGACTGGCTGCAAGAAAATTGAGAATGCAAGGGCAGAAGTTCTTGTATGTGCGACTGGTGCACAAGCTTTTGTACTACAGGAGATGAGTGCAAGAAAATGAAGAAAACAAGAGCAGTAATTCTTGTATGCGACTGACAGCAAGAAAATTGAGAAAGCAAGGGCAGTAGTTCTTGTATGTGACTGGCTGCAAGAAAATTGAGAATGCAAGGGCAGTAATTCCTGTATGTGACTGGCTGCAAGAAAATTGAGAAAGCAAGGGCAGTAGTTCTTGTATGTGACTGGCTGCAAGAAAATTGAGAATGCAAGAGCAGTAGTTCTTGTATGTGACTGGCTGCAAGAAAATTGAGAATGCAAGGGCAGTAGTTCTTGTATGTGACTGGCTGCAAGAAAATTGAGAATGCAAGGGCAGTAATTCCTGTATGTGACTGGCTGCAAGAAAATTGAGAAAGCAAGGGCAGTAGTTCTTGTATGTGACTGGCTGCAAGAAAATTGAGAAAGCACGGACAGTAGTTCCTGTATGTGACTGGCTGCAAGAAAATTAAGAAAGCAAGGGCAGTAGTTCTTGTATGTGACTGGCTGCAAGAAAATTAAGAAAGCAAGGGCAGTAATACTTGTATGTGACTGGCTGCAAGAAAATTAAGAAAGCAAGAGCAGTAGTTCTTATGTGTGACTGGCTGCAAGAAAATTTAGAAAGCACAGACAGTAGTTCCTGTATGTGACTGGCTGCAAGAAAATTAAGAAAGCAAGGGCAGTTATTCTTGTATGTGACTGATCTACAAATGTACCAAGTATCGTCAAAATATAATACAGTGTAGGCATAATGGAGTTCACAAGCTCTTTAACTAAAACAAGCAAATTTGGTGAACTTATATCCCCTGCCAAGGTTGCCCTGGTTTGTATATGTTTTATTATAAGTTTCATAAAATTTCTTTCACTGGTTACTTGGTCATCGCTGAAATTGTGTTTCAAATCGACAACTCTGGCATTTGTGAGGCATATGCAAGGCTGTTCCAAAAAACTAGCCTCAGCATCACCAAACTATAATGATACATTTTTATTCAGCTTCAAGAAATTTTGTTAACATACCTTAATTATGGCTAATTTGTAGACTTTAAATCAATTCAAGGGCAATAAAATATGCACTACTGATGTCATTATGACAAAACTTAGTGTGCCCTGCTATGTCATGACAGTAAATAATTGTTTTAAATTTCATGAAATCCATTCATTGGTTACTTAGTTAGGACTCAATATAATGATTTTAAACCAATTCAAGGGCAATCACTTACTGCTTACTGAAGCAATTCCCACAAAATGTAAGAAGCACCAATGTATTATGGAAATGCATATTTAGTATACGTTTTTATCATGTTTAGAGAGAATTCTATTCATTGATTACTTTGTTGTGGCTAAATTTGTCAATCTTTAATTAATCAAGGGCAATAACGCATGCATTCCTGATGCCATTCTGATGAAACTTTATGTGCATAGACATGTTATAGTGATACATATTTGGTTTAAGTTTCATGAAGTTCTAGTGATTGGTTACTTAGTTGCGGCTCATTTTAATGATTTCAAATCAATTCAAGAGCAATGTTGAAACCAGTCTGATGAAACTTGATGTGCATCAGCAGGTTATAGTGATATTTAAGTTATGAGATTCTGTTTGGTGGTACTTAGTTATGGCTCTGGATGGACTGACAAACGGAAGGACAGATGGATATAAGGACAGACCAACGTGGAAAAAAATCACTCTGCCTGTGGCAGGGGACAACAAGTGAGCAGGGGCTCACAAATACTCCAAACTAGTGCCACCACCTAATGAAACCAAGTTCAATGCAAAATTAACCCCAAAGTTAGGGGGCCAACAAACGGATGAAGAAATTAAGCTAGCCACATACCAAAGCTTCCATCAGAGGATAGTAGAAATATAATGCAAAACATTAACACAAATATTAAGTATGTGACCATGACCTTAAGTCTGTAGCAGCATCCTGACAACTAATCTGTATGAATCTTTGAGTAAACCTAGTTCCACTGCAAAAGTTTTTAATCAAAGGATATTGAAAATATAAGTAAAGAATACAAACTTAACACAAAAGTTTAATGCAAGTATTCAAGTCTGTGACCTTGACCTTAGGTCAGCAGCAGCATCTGGCTGATGTCTACTAATCTGTATGAACCTAGATGTAAACTCAGACACATATCAAAAGATTCCTTCACAGGATCACAGGATATTGGAAACCTAAGTACAGAATACAAACTTAATGCTACTCATAACATAAATGTTAACAAATGGACGAACTGATGGAAAGACAAAAACTACTTAACCCTTGACCTGCTTGTATGTCAAGTGTATAACTAGGGGAAATAACTGAAAAAATAGCCTACAAGAGCAGTAATACACAGTTCCGAGCCACACCCAGAATGTCACTCAAAATCACGTGATAGCGTATACCTGGCCAATGCAATGACAACTTAGCATGTGACATAGTCTCACAAACACATCGCACGTGGTCAATATTTTGCAGAAGTCCGTGATTTTACCTTACAGTTAATGGAGGGATGTATACCTGTTTATAGAAAACAAACTAACACCACTTTTAATAAACTTAAACTGCTTTGCAAGAACAGAACGCATCGAAAATGCATGATGCGCCAACTTCAATGCGTAGGTCACGAGTAGGCTGATTCTTCGCCATAGATCGCCAACATTTAGCAGGCACTTGCATTTGTCATTTTTGTTTCCGCCATCGTTGTGTAAAGCTTGTGAGACGTAGTAACAGTAACTAAGTAGGCGGAGCTTAGCGGCTATTCTCGGAACTGTGTATTCTAGTATGTGACACACTTTCTCAGCCTTATCTATATTCAAGTAGCCTCAAAATATGCGAAATGATATAGGAGGGGTTATGGAGTGTACAATAAGCTCTGGTCTATATACTGATAGATAGACAGACCTGATCGCTATATCCCAAAGCCTATGTGGTCTGGCTATAAATGGGATCTTATCACCTCTGCAAACAAAGAAGACTCAGCTAAGTCTGTACCTTATACAAAGGGATCAGTCTTCACTTTTATCTTTATAGATTACTGAGTGTCCACGTCCAAACTATCTGTTTGCATGGCCAAGTTCGGGTATGAAGTAGAAAACAACAATAACATATTATCTGTGTATATTTCTCAACAAAATGAAGCTGACTGTAGGCTAATAAAGAAAATGGTGATGATTGGTCATGTATAACATATATGCATTATTTGTATCCAGTAAAGCTTGCAAGTACATGTTTATCAGCAGAGTGAAATGAATTCCAATAAAATTCTAAGTAGTGGGACAGATAGGTCCAAGCAAACAGTGCAGACCCAGATCAGACTGCTCCCATAGGAGCAGTCTGATCAGGGTCTACAATGTTTGCAATTCCAAATACATCTTTTGGTCACATAAATGGGTTGAAAAACCAAACTGTTCCATTTTCAGGACATCTAAAATAATTACCGTAATTGCCCTAAAATAGAACAGTATTAGGTTTATCTAAGAACAATTACAGTAATTCTTTTAGACGTCTCAGTTGAGGTTAGAATTTTTATAGTACAAGCTGGCATCTGACACAACAAGACCCCTGTCAAGCCTGCACAGTCAGACCTGTCCAGCCTGATTAGCTCTTCCTGAATTTGCTTCGCATTTTCAGAAGGCAAACACTGATGGACTTGAGACTGCTGTGTTGATGCAATGTCTGAAGATGGGGTTTACAATGTTTGCATATGCAATTACGTGTTTATTCTTACACTCGGGCTCATACTCAAGACCGAGCATAGCCAATATTCAGTAACTGTTAAAAAAATTCATACGTCTCATTCCTCAGAAAAATTCATATTTTTTCCCCCTGAAAACACAAAACTGCAAATACTGCAGACCCTAATCCGACAAGAAAATACTGCAATTTGGCTCTATCAAAACTGAGACATAAAACTTGCAAATTCAAACACCAATGTCCCTTATGAAATTGCCTTGGCAGGGGGTGCAGATCCAGATTGGACTGCTCCTGAAGCAGCAGTCTGAACAAGGTCTACACTGTTTGCAATTCCACCAACTATTTCAGAAAAAAAAAATATATCTGAAAAATTATTTTGCCATGCTTTTTCTGAGAGATGAGGTGTAGGAAATTTCAGAACATCTATCATATCCAAAACCCAGTATGCATAAGAATATACATGTATGTGATGGTGATCTATATGAGACTAAAAGTTCATGTGTGATGCTAATGCATAAGTGTTGTAACAACATTTATATACGCAGTATGAGTGATGTTCCAGTAGCTGGCTGTTTGACCTGGTATTACACCAATCACAATGCTTGTGGTCTCAGATTTATACAATAATTTGTAACAATGGTACAATATAAATAAAGAAGAGCAATGAGGTCAACTGAGCACTCATACGATAAAATAAATGAGATGTACCCTCCCTCGTCACTCTGAACTTAGGACTTACATTAAATATGGTGGTCATATGTGGACAAATGTGAAGTGTTTCTATGGTCATAAAATAAATACATTTACAGATCATTATAACGCACACAATGACAAATCACTGTAGATCTGTCATCAACAAAAAATCCATTTGGAACAAAGGCTATAACAGTATTTCACTTTCTCCAACATACAGCTCTTAAATCTGATAAAAAATCATCTCAAATACACATGGTTGTTACTTCCAAATCCTGGAACATTAACTGTAGAATGTTTAAGACTGAGAACAACAGTAAGTAGTAAATACCTTCACATGTCAGAAGCTGATAATCCTGGAATATTTTCTGATCTGTCCACAGAAATGTATGGTAATATTCTAAGTATTGGGACAGATAGATCTGAGCAAACAGTGCAGACCCAGTTCAGACTGCTCCTAAAAACAGTCTGATCAGGGTCGACACTGTTGTTTCCATTCCATCTGCAGCTTTTGGACACATTACTGCATTGTAAACCTAAACAGTTAAATTTTAGGACAACTATGGCAATTATTTTACCTGTATCAATCTGTAGAAGTTTTACAGTATTTTATTCTTCCTCATTAGAACCGCTTCATTTGTCCTTCCGCAGTAATCAACTGCACAAATCCACTGCAATAAGCCATAAACATATAAACAATGATGGGTGTGCATAAACAGGTTTATAATTAGACACCACTGTGAGAGAGAATGTCCTTTGACTGACTAGATATCATATACTCGTGAATGAAAAAAAAAAAAAAAAAAAAAACTATAAAAATGTGTATGTCTTGTACAAAAGTGATCAACATAAAAATGGTTACAAAAAAGTAATGTAAATCAACTACAGAGAAATGGTGAGCAGCAGAAAGCAGTGGATTACCTTGAAGAGTTGGCATAGGCCCAGATCAGGAAGCATCTGAGACTTATTATGGGACAATATCTATTATCCCTTTTTAGAGGGACATATGCAAACAGTGCAGACCCAATTCAGATGCCGCAAAATACACCGTTTGCTTACAGAAATTTCTATGCAAAATACAGTAGAAGTGAAAACATTCACCAGAAAGCCCTAAAACTACAAATGGACTCATCCAAATGATAAGGATGGACAAGTCCCCTGGATAAAAAAGGTTAATACAGCATGAAAACATATGTTATGACCCCAATTTAAAACAGCCTCAGGCAGTTCTAATGAGGGATCACACCTTATGTTTTTATTGATAAATAAGATAGGCTATCTCAGAATTATGCTGTAAAAATCCATCCATATCTGGAGCTGAGTTCGATATTATGCTGCACTCTAATGAGAGTCTACACATTCTGTTTGCAGGGCCGCTGAAAAAAGTGATATTCTGGAAGTCTGCAACCATTGCACAGCAATCTTCTGATGCACTTAAACTTAACAGTAGAACTAGCTTTACATTTGATGTAACATTGGATTTGTGGGGCCTTTTGGCATGTCAGCAAAAAAAAAACAAAAAAAAACAAGACTTAATATTTCTGTAATTTGTGTTAACATTCACAGACTAACAAGGTAACCCAAAAGCTTTAAGCGTGACCCTGTCTTTTACACCTGACCCTGTCTACATTAACAAAATTAGAAATGAATCTTCTCAGGTTTACAATTACCTCAAAATAAATCTTACTTCAGATGCAATGAGAATACTTCATAGTACTTCTTTCTAACTCGGTATTCATCATTCATGCAAAAAGCAATAAAAATGCAAAACAAACATGAAGACCCTGTAGTTATAAAATATACAAGTATCACAAATTTAGACATTTTGATTTAAGTTTATGAATAGCGCACAGTACTCTCAATTATACATAATGAAATATTTACCAGTTAAAATCAGCTGGCAATTTACTTCTTGTCATCAAGACCTTAAAAAGTAATGGCTACACTTCAGGAGAAGCAACTCTCACATTTTTAGCTCCCTTTTCAATGGGAGTCAACTCCTAAAGGATAGAATTATTCCCACTGGAGAAAATTCTTTCCTTTAACAGGAGACACCAATTTGTAGGGGCTATGTCATCCAGGGACGGCAAGAAGTCAAAGTTGTTTCCCTTTGTAAAAAAGGCAGGAAAATGTGTTGTTCCGATGCATCTTAATTTTCAAGCAGATGTTTCTGAATTTCTATATGAACAATAGACCCATAAACCCAAAAAGCGCCACAAACAAATAAAGCTAAATTTGCAAATAGCATAGACCCAGATGAGGTGACTCCTAATGAACCACCTCATCTGGGTCTATACTATACTTAGTAAAACAATTGAAGGATATCAAAATTCTATGATTATTTTTACTTAAAACAAAATTTTCATCTAAAACAAAATCTTATGCATTCAATAGTATTGGGTATCTACAATTAAAAGCCTGTCCAATAAAAGTCACGCTTAAGTGGTTACAGTACAGTACCGCTCCAAATGGAATAACCTCTACAGCATGAATTCACAAACATGCATACTTATCGCCATATTGTTGTTAATACCGGTTTTAAAGAGTTGAATGGTTTACCATACGGAGACCATCATTCCCATAAAACGTTAGTTACACAATAAAAGCATTTGACACATGTGCAAATCTGAAGGATCAAGACTATTTCTACTCTCTGCCCTGGATATTCTTTAATTTAGCCTTGATCAACAGCAGAATAGTTGGCATCAGAATATTGTAAGAGGCACTTAAATGATCAGGCAAGCTGCCTATTTGATTTATTTTCAAAACAGCAGGTTTAAACTCAATTTTAATTGTTTGTGATTTTTTGCAGTAGGGGGTCATTACATTTGGAATGCTACCTTACAGTAACCACTGTAGCGTGACGTTAATTACTCCTGCGCATCAATTGCATACGCCCAGTACAAGTACATGCATGCACATTTAATTTGGTATATATCCCAGTAAAAGTCACAACTAGAATTAACATTTAATATCCTTCAATTGTTTTACTAAGTATATTTGTCAACAAGTCTTTGAATTCTCGGTATGATATATCTCAGATGAAACGTTTTGCGAATTTGCAGACGTAAATTTTGTCGTCTGCTTTAGGCTTAAGCTGTATAGATACACTGCCATGATTTTGCTGCCATTTCACAAGCCGGACAACTTTATCTAATAGAAATTGTTCTCCTGGTACCTTTTCTAATGGGCGGAACTCTAAAAGGGTAGAACCTGTTCTCTCTGAGAGTAATTTCTTTCCTGTAAGAGTAGCTCTCTTTATGAAGGGAGAGAATAATTTCCCTGTCAGATGTCAGAGTGATTACCCTTTGATATGCATCCACACTTTCAACGCCAGAGGTTATAAAACTTGAGTACATTCTCAAACTCAAAATAAGGCACAATGATTGGCTGCTTCCGAGCACATGCTCGGAAGCAGCCAATCAGTGTGCTTTATTTTGAGTTTGAGATTATTCTCAAGTTGTATAACCTCAAACCCTGGTTAATATTCAATATCCTTGAGGTCTTATGCCAGTAATATACTATTAACCTTCTGTATTATGCTACTGCAGCCAAAAAGTCAAATGACAAACAGCCTTTGGAAGTTGCCTTGAAAACATCCAGTCAGATTTCTACCGTGTAAGTTTGAAACAGACGCGTAGCACAAACACTGCAACAAGAATTCTGCAGAAGGCACTGTCTCGCCTGTCAGCACACCGTAACAAAACACTGAGCTAACGAAAAACAACAACAGAAAACACTACAAAAGTTCACGCCACAGGTGCAGATAACAATTATGACTGAAAACGATACCTGTGTCTTGCTTCTGCTTGTCACAAGTGAGACAATAACTTGGATCAAAGTATAAATAACACAAACAAATATTAAATAAACCTAAGTACGCAAAAGTCGAGCTGATTAATTTGGCATCATTGTATCACATTTCTATACAATACTGGTTCAAAATGGCCCTAGAAAAATTTGCAAGCGCTTCATTGTAAATTTCAAACTAATGGTTAAACAACATGCATTTAACATACAATGTACAGAAAATTATAGTATGAAACAAAATTTACATGCCAGAATAAATAAATTGTATACAGCTTTCAAAATATGTCAACAAGGGCTTCGCAAGCGGCGCATAATACGCCCGTTTCAATGTCCTAAAGGAGTTGCAGAATGAACAAAATTGTTTACAAAAGGATACACAGGCAGACAAACAGAGGCAACCACTCTATAATTAAGTAGAACTGTTGGCGAATCCGACTATACCCCCGCTTAACTGCTAACATCAAATGGTGTTATTTTCGTAACAAAAACCATAGAGAGAGAGAGAGAAATCATTGTTACCATGTATACCAAATATGTATGGTTGCTGTGAAATCTGTTACAAAAAATTACATTATTCAAAGTAAAGAGAGAAAGAAAATTGAACAAATACAGGGAAGAAAAAGAGGAGAAGGCTGGTTCTCAATCCCACGATACAGTAAGTAATCATTAACCTGCATACCAAATATGACTACTCTAGCTTGCAAGGCTGTGGAGAAATCTTTGACGAAAAAATTTATTATTCAAGGTATGGAAAGAAAGAATATTGGACAAATACAGGGAAGAATAAGCAGGAGAAGGCTGGTTCTCAATCCCACGATACAACATGTTGTCATCAACCTGCATACCAAATATGACTACTCTAGCTTGCATGGTTGTAGAGAAATCTTTGACGTAAAATTTCATTATTCAAAGTATGGAAAGAAAGAAAATTGGACAAATACAGGGAAGAATAAGCAGGAGAAGGCTGGTTCTCAATCCCACAGTACAACATGTCGTCATCAACCTTTATGCCAAATATGAGCAGTCTAGCTTGTATGGTTGTGAAGAAATCTTTGATGAAAAATTTGATTAAAAGGGGACGGAAGGACAAACGGACAGATGGAAGGACAGACGGACAGATGTAAACCTGTATACCCCCCACTTTTCCAAAGCAGGGGTATAATGACTGCAACATTATTTAGATATTTAACACCTCAAATACTGTTGTTTAAGCTGCTTGTCAAAGTAGAACAAGGGAAAGGGAAATAACCTAATTATACAAGATGAACCATTTTTTGTTCTACTATCCTCCCCTGAAAATATATTTTTGTAATATACACAAAATAGCCAATAAGATTAATGAAAGGGATTAACTCTAAGACAAAGAAAGGTAGAGCAGCCATTTTTAAACGCGACACATCTTTGGGGCTCCATACACATTGCTATAAAGTTTCATGAAGATATCCCGAACGGTTATCTTGTTATGGCGCGCACAAGACTTGCAGGGAAAAAATTAATCAAAGGGGCATAACTTGGAAACTAAGGAAGGGGGAGCAACCATTCTTGTGCGTGACACGTTCCCCCAACCTAATA
Organism: Ctena decussata; assembly: GCA_963989385.1. NCBI lineage: Eukaryota > Metazoa > Mollusca > Bivalvia > Lucinida > Lucinidae > Ctena > Ctena decussata. The sequence goes on along the minus strand of OZ022504.1, from coordinate 35,926,104 downwards.
CATATGCCTACCAAATTTCATGAAGATATCCCAAATGGTTACTGAGTTATGGCGCGCACAAGAATGTTTACGGACGGACGGACGGACGGACGGACAGACGGACGGACGGACGGACAACGCCACAACATAATACGTCCGTTTTTTCAAAACGGGCGTATAAAAATACAAGAAATACGAAAATAAAAAATACCATAAAGACTCTAAATATTGGGACAGATAGGTATGAGCAAACAGTGCAGACCCAGATCAGACTGCTCCAAAAGGAGCAGTCTGATCAGGGTCCACACTGTTTGCCATTTCTAATGCAGTTTTTAGAAGCATTACTACATTATTAAACCAAATTGTTCCATATTTAGGACGGTTATGGTAAGTACTTTAGGTGTCCCAATTTTTAGAGTTTCTACGGTAATTTCTAATTTCATTTTCCACCAACTAGATAGAATGTCAAGACTGTCAGTGAATTTTTGTCAAATCTCCTACCATCTTTTGCCATTTCTTCAAAAGAAATGTTTCAACTTTGGTGACTTTGTTTGCTTTCCTGAGCAATAAACCGCTTCCAAAGTGGAATCTACATTTAAAGGAAAGAATCTACTCCCAGACTAGTACAGGGTCTGAGGTTTCATAAAACTTGAGTATTATCTCAAACTCAAAATAAAGCACACTGATTGGCTGCTTTCCGAGCATGTGCTCGAAAAGCAGCCAATCAGTGTGCTTTATTTTGAGTTTGAGAATGTACTCAAGTTTTATAACCTCCGGGCCTGTCATTCCTTCAGAGATGATCCCCACTGAGAAGGGAGGCAAAAATGAAAATAGTGGAGTTGCCTTATTATGATTACTGGAAACATTTATGACAAGTTTGATGATGTACTAGTGCTGAAATGCTGGGCTTAGGTTTCAATAACAAATGGGTAACTCTGCTGTCAAATGCTTAATGTAAAACCTTACATATCAGTCCATATACATGTACCATTAAAATGAAAGAACAAACGATGTGTGCAATACCAAAACAAAAGATTATGAAAAACAAATGGAATGTGACATTTGTTTGGAAATGTTATGTTAATACCCGTCATAAAACAAAATGCTGCAAACTAGCAGCTAGACAGACTGAAAGCACGAGACACAGGAATTCAGCTGCAAATGTTGGACATTCAAGACTGAGGCATGAAATCTTATTGTTCTAAGAATAGCTTTATATATACAAATTTCTAAACAAGACACATATGTGCACTCAAATAACAATGGTTCGAGCTACTTGCATAATACAGAGTATACAAAAGTGAACAATGAAACAAAAGAATGTTTAGAATTACCCGCATAAAATACTTGCATGAAAAGAAATGATGTATCTATAACAAAATAATCAGAGACAGAAAAATTATAATAATGATTTACAATTCTACCCAACAGCTGAGACACAAATGTCCTCCTGATATAATATCTTCTGACAGGATGTTTCAGGTTGTAGTTTTATATTCCTCACAAGTTTAGTTTAAGATTTGCTCATTTGCAGTTTGAAGTTTCTTCCTGACAGATTCATTTGAGATTTGATTGTCAGAAAATGCACTCAACTTCATTTATTCCATAATTCAGTTTAAGATAAACTCATCTGGAACAGTTGTTTCAGACTGTTTCCTGACAATTTCATTTGAGATTTGGTTGTCAGACCTTGCAGTTCATGTTTTAAAATATTTATTCCACAAATTCAGTTATAAGAGATTTCTTCACTACATCTTATTTTGTTTGAGATTTATCTGTAAAAACTTGCTGTTCATGTCTATTTATTCCACAATTCAGTTTACGACTTACTCACTTGGGCCAGGTTGTTCTAAACTAACAACGTCATTAGTTAACATTTCGTTAAAATTTCAAACGTTAATTTCTCAAATAGGCCAATATTTTTGTTGAAAAATTGAGAAGCTTTTGCAGTGCAAAAGTTTTGCAGTGCAAAAGCTTCTCACATGTTTTCAACAAAAAATATCAGTGTAGTTGGCTATAATGTTGTAAAACACTTAACGAGCTTGTTAGGCTAACGATGCTTTGAACAACTGGGCCCTGGAGTCAAAGCTGAGATTTCTTCCTGACAATATAAGATTTATTTGTCAGAACTTGCTTTTCTTTTTTTTTTCTTTCCACAAAATATTTGAATCTGAAGTTTTATATCGAGCAAACCTTCAATTTAAGATTTACTCACTTGGAGTTGTGTTTTGGGATTGCTTGCTCATCAACAGATTCAGATTGAGATTTATTCATTAGACTTTTACATTGAGATTCTTATGCACTAGAAATTAGCTCAGACTTGCTGTTTGTGATTCCATCAACATAAACAACAGAATTTGCTTTTTGAGATGAATTTCTGATTACATGCTCATAAATTACTTCAAATAAGGCATATATGCATCATAACCGTGAGATTCACTTCTCTTTTACCTTTGTAACAACAAATTTCTTAGTATAACAGAATCAAAATAATTGCTACCATAACAGGGATTTTCCCAGGCCAAATTTGGGGCTGAATATAACCCCTTTTTCCCCAATTTAGTTAAAATTTCCCAAAATAAAGAGAATATTTCCCTATTTCTCATGTAGTTCTACATTTGGTCGAAAATTTCACAAAAATCGGACCAAAATAAGCAAAGTTACAGATGTTAACATTCACATTTGTAGCAATTATTCAACCATAATTCTCATAAAAGCAAATTTAAAATAGTTCAACATGTTAAAGCTGATTTTAACTGAATTTAAAATAGAAATCTTGTTTTTATCATCCAGTCAAATTTTCCCAATTTCGATGATTCCAAGCTGTTTTTTCCAAATTCAATGGCCCCTGGACCCAAGTTCAGAAAGGTAGGAAAATCCCTGCGTAAGATGCAACATAATTACTCTGTTACTACACATGATAGGCATTATGACATAAAATGGGTTAACCATATAATACAAATTCAGAAACCTGCCTGAATTCTATCAAACTCACTTTAACAGCTCTTGAAATCTGTAAACACGATTCCAACTAAAAATTGGAACCTAGAAATTCTTAATCAGTGGCTCAAATACTCCTGTACATGTAATTACCCAGCAGGCAAAATTTGTTGAAACAACACTGAATCAACACTGATTCAACGTCCCAACATTGAATCAATGTTGACATAATGTTGTCAAATTTTCTGTTGAAGTTTGCCCTGGCAATAACTCGACCTGGAGATTTTAATGATTATTTTGAGATACTATCCTTCTCCAGGACAGCATACATGTAGGCTGAAGTTCATTATAAGAAATGCCACAATAAGGCAACACTAGGAATATTAACACCACCACAATGTGGTGGATCTAATACATATGTTTAATATAAATAAATAATGTCCTAGATTTACCCTTAAAGGTGTATGGGTACATTTCCATGTTTTTCTGCCCTTTTTACAAAGGGAAGCAACTTTTGTGACTTCTTCCCCAGGCAAAAAAACCTGTTAAGAAGAGGTCAACTCTTTAAGGAAAGAATTTGCTCCAACAGGAGCAAATTCTTTCCTTCAAGAGTTGAGCATCTTTGAGAAGGGAGGCATAAATGGAAATAAGAGCTGTTCACCCCGAAAGTGAACACAAATAATTTTCTCAAGCACTGACTTTGGCCAACAACTGAAGGTGACGCGCAGAATGAAGCTGGTACACATAGCACAAGCCAAGACCCAGACAAGCCACTGCAACATAGAGATGGTACAGATCCTTGCTTTGGGGCAGATCTAGCCGAAATTGTAGCACAGAAACAGAATGTATCATCTAGCCAGTGTCCTGTTCTATCCAGGCCACAATCTTCCCCTCCCAGCCAGGTATTACAGCATCTTCATTGGAAATCTGAAAATAGTAAATGTACTCTTGTTCCCCTGCATCCAGAAATAACTTGATCCCTCTATTCAATGACTTAATCCTTAAAATACCAAAAATTCAGAGAACAAAATTTATGTCTGCAAAATATCTGGGGGCAGTGGGGGTTAAAGGCCCATCGTACCTTGGGGACAGCATATGAAAGGTCACCTGCTTGCCGAAGAGCAATTCAAACCTGCAAGCTTCTGCAACATAACAGAGTGTCTCTAACCACTCGACCTCGAGTCTATCTCTAGATTTCAAAGACTATCGGGCAAACAGTGTAGACCCATTATGAACCCCCTTATTTGGATCTAGGCTGTTCGCAAATTAAACTACATGTATTTTCAGTTTTGGCTCTTTAAGTGTTAACTCAGAATTCTGCCAAAGGCTATATTGCACCTCAGAGGAAACTCGTGTTGATGGAAGAAAGAACAGGAGAATGAACACTATGTTGCATTTGCATTACAACCATGTCCCAGTTGTTCAAAGCATTGAAAGAAGTCGTTAGTAAAGGATTAATGAAATCTTCTAGTAGAAATAAAAATGTGTGCTTATATTTCTTGCTGAAAAATGTGAGGAGCTTTTGAAATGCAAAAAGCTCATTTTTTTTTTTGGGGGGGGGGGGGGGGGGGGGGGGGGCAAAAAATGGCAGTGTTTTTGCCTACAAAGCATTTATTATTTTAATGTCTCCTAAACTAACAATGCCATTATTTTTGAACAACTGGGTCCAGAACACTATGTCACACCTGCCTAAAAGTAAAAGTACATGTACGTCAAAGAATGACATCAGTTCTATAGTATTACAGATAACCTGATGCAATACATGTTTCACTCCAACTGCAATAATGCAACTGTTTTTTTTCTGTGTTCCCATTATAATATTTCTGCCAATGTTGTAATTAAAGGAAGAAAAAGTCTTCCTAACCAGCCATGTCTACCCTGTATAAGCACTGTCACAAAACAGAGCTAAACCAGAAAACTCAATGAAATTTATGCCAATGACAACAATGCTTGAAAAGTAATTCCTAATGTCTTGCTTCTGCTAGTCTCAGGTGAGACAAACGAACACTGCAAAAATATTAATTCCTATCACTATAAGACTATAAGATGTGAGAAGGGGAGAGGATTCCTATGAATCAGTTCTGTGAAATCCTATATATGTACTTGTGAAATGATCATTACCGAAAAAGTAAGAATACTGAACAAAGTAAGAAAGTGAGCTTTACTGTATATAGCTTTTTCATTACATGTCTTCAAGATTTACAGCAATATCAAATTCATTGAGGTTTACAATGGAAACCTCATTCAATGAGATTCATAATACCTATCAGACAACCTAAGACTATAAGTAATAACTGACCTCTTCTTTGACTGTACCAAACTCTGGATCAAGAGCTTTAAAGTGGTACCTAAACTCTCCACTTCTGTCTAACACTGTCTTAAAATCTTTTAACGTTATTTCCCCTAGCCTGAAAAAAATCAAGTTTCACAGAATAAAAGCAGCAGATGATAAAACTACATATCATTTTCTAGGTAGCTTTTAAATAAAAGTTTAAGAGTGTTTAAGAGAAGAATTGAGCTGAAGAGGGTGTCTTGCCTGATGGAGATAAACTCGAAAAATCGTTGAAAAAGTATGCTGCCACCGACACTAGAAAAGTTGCACCTGTTTCTGGCATTTTGCTACATGCAGACAAGGCAAAAATAAACTATACTACAGCAATATGAGCCGCGACACGACAAAACCAACAATGTGGTTGTGCGCCCAATGCAGACTCAGGTCGGCCTTGGCATCAGCCCAAGTTGATTGGACTGTTCGCTAAGCGCTTAAATGATAGCTAAGGGTCTAAGCTACATCTATGCGGACACCGAAGACTCTGATCAGACTGGCCGGATGCCCAGGCTGATCTGAGTCTGCGCTGTCCGCACAACCACATTGTTGGTTTTCTCGTGTCGCGGCTCATATGCAGTGTCTTACAAATCCGGTCCTGTGATATCTGAGATATCAGATTGTTGTCAGTAAAATACTTACGGTTTACATATTGTTAACATGGATGGTGTAGAGTTGTTGTCAGTAAAATATAGCACCTTTGTACTGGCCTGGCCATTTATACTGGGACTGTCCAATTTACTAGGATTAAAGCCTGAAATAATGAAGATGTTGAAAGGTAAAAATTCTAAGTATTTGAACAGATACACAAGAGCAATTATTATACTCCAAAGGTGTATGTTTTATTATACTCCAAAGGTGTATGTTTTATTATACTCCAAAGGTGTATGTTTTATAAACTCCAAAGGTGTATGTTTTATAAACTCCAAAGGTGTATGTTTTATTATACTCCAAAGATTTAATAAAACTCCAATGCTATATGTTTTATTATACTCCAAAGGTGTATGTTTAGTATGTACAAAATATACAATTCAACTATATTCTATTCTGGAGAAACTAGAGATGGCAGTAAGCATGGCTTACTAAATACCCCCCGCATTTAACATTTAAGCATGGACCTTCGTCATCTAAGTTTTACAAAGTTATACAAAGCATACATGTTATGATGTTATGACAACTACAAACAAATATAGCTCATCCTATAATCCTATCAAGGTAACTGAACATGTCTACTTTGATCTAATATTGGCTCCAGAGAGCAAATCTGAAAAAACCTGTAGTAAAAATCAAGAAAATCAGTTAAGCAGTCTAGAAGGAGTAGCGATAACAAACTTTTATTACAAAAAATACAAAGGGGAATAACTTAGCAGGCAAACACTTCTGGTAAAAAATGGAAAACACGGGTCAACATTTATTTGAACCAAATTCGAATACAATCAAAGCAAAAATGACTTTATCCCCTCCCCCCCCCCCCCCCCCCCCCAAAAAAAAAAAATTTAGATAAAAAATATCAAAAAAGGACATTACTCAAGATAGAGGGGTCAAATTTCAAAGTGGAAACCTTAATGCACATCTTCATACCAATACATGTTCACATACTTAATTTCAGGAAAATCGGTCAAGCTGTCTAGGAGGAGTTGCGATAACAAACATTTTTTACGAAAAATATAAAGGGGCATAACTCAGCAGTAAAACACTTCCGGGAACAAATGGAAAACACATGTCGACTATTTTCTTATATAGTCTCTATGAACCAAATTTGAATAAAATCAAAGCAAACACAACTCAACCCCCCCCCCCCCCCCCCCCACCCCCTTGAAAAAAAATAGGATTAAAAAATCATAAAGGGGCATAACTCAAGCAAGAGGGGTCAGATTTCAAAGTGGAAACCTTAATGCACATCTTCATACCAATATGTGTTCACATACTTAATTTCAAGAAAATCAGCCAAGCAGTCTAGGAGGCGTTGCGATAACAAACTTTTTTACAAAAAATATAAAGGGGCATAACACAGCAGGAAAACACTTCCGGGAAAAACTGGAAAACACGTGTCCACTAGTTTCTTATGATGCATCAATGAACCAAATTTGAATAATATCAAAGCAAAAACGACTAAAAAAACCCAAAATTAGGGCCAAAAATATCAAAAAGGGGCATAACTCAATAAATAGGGGTCAGATTTCAAAATGGAAACCTTAATGCACATCTTCATACCAATATGTGTTCACATACTGAATTTCGAAAAAATCTGTCATGCGGTCTATGAGGAGTTGCGATAACAAACTTTTTTTACGAAAAATATAAAGGGGCATAACTCAGCAGGAAAACACTTCCGGGAAAAACTGGAAAACACGTCAACTATTTTCTTATGATGCATCTTTGAACCAAATTTGAATAAAATCAAAGCAAAAACGACTAAAAACCCCATAATTAGGGCCAAAAATATCAAAAAGGGACATAACTCAGGAAATCGGGGTCAGATTTCAAAATGGAAACCTTAATGCACATCTTCATACCAATATGTGTTCACATACTGAATTTCAAGAAAATCGGTCAAGCGGTCTATGAGGAGTTGCGATAACAAACTTTTTTTATGAAAAATATAAAGGGGCATAACTCAGCAGGAAAACACTTCCGAGAAAAACTGAAAAATACGTATCAACTCTTTTCACATGCTGCATCCATGGACAAAATTTGAAACAAGAGGGCCATGAGGCCCTGAATCGCTCACCTGAACAATTGGCAAGGTGGCTTATACTTAACATGTCTGAAATTGTCAAAATATGAGTTTTGGGTCAAAAGTCAAAGAATGACCATGACCACTTGTACTCATAAATCTTCATGTACTCATTAGACAACCATATATACCATTTTTAGGCCAAAATCTCTAAAACTTTCCATGAAATCTTATGTTCTAGCATTTTCCCATATTTGACCATGCCGCAAAACAGGTCAAGGTAAACCCAAGGTCACCATTTGAACAGTCTTGGTGGTGCTCTAGTACTCCATGCTATTTACCAAGTTTCAGGGCCATAGGTGTATTGGTTCTGGGGAAGAAAAATATTAAAGATTTATCCCGTAAGTGGTAATGGCGGCCAAGCTGGTCATGTGACCTGGACCCTTTGAACAAATTTTCATTCAATCAACCCCTGGAGGCTCTATATGAAATGTGTTCACAATTGGCCCTTTGGCTTTTGAGGAAATGGTTGAAAACGTCAAAATATGAGCAATCTGGATCAAAGGTAAAAAAATGACCCTGACCTCTTGTACTCATAATTCTTCATGAACTCATTAAGACAAATGTATATACCAATTTTTTAGGTCAAAATCTTCAAAACTTTCCATGAAATCTTATGTTCTACCATTTTCCCATATTTGACCTTGCTGCAAAAGGTCAAGGTCAACACAAGGTCATAATTTGAACAATCTTGATAGTACTCAAGTACCCAATGCTACTTACAAAGTCTCAAGGCCATCGGTCAATTGGTTCTGGAGAAAAAGATTTTTAAAGGTATTTACCATATATGGGCGTGGCGGCCATGTTGGTCATGTGTCCAGGACCGTTAGAAAATATTTTCATTCCATCAACCCCTCGAGGCTCTATATGAAATTTGGTTTCAATTGGCCCAGTGGTTTAGAGCAGATTGTTTGAAATTGTCAAAATTTGAGATTTCTGGGTCAAAGGTCAAAGAATGACCTTGACCTTTTGTACTCAAAAATCTTCATGTACTCATTAACATGATTCTATGTACCAATTTTTAGGCCAAAATCTTCAAAACTTACCATAAAATCTCATGTTCTAGCATTTTCCCATATTTGACCTTGCCGTAAAAAAGGTCAAGGTCAACCCAGGGTCATAATTTGAACAATCTTGATAGTACTTGAGTACCCAATGCTACATACCGAGTTTAAAGGCCATCGGTCTAATGGTTCTGGAGAAGAAGATTTTTAAAGTTTTTTACCATATATGGGCGTGGTGGCCATGTTGGTCATGTGACCTGGACCGTATGCATAAATTTTCATTCTCTCAACCCCTGGAGGATCTATATGAAATTTGGTTACAATTGGCCAAGTGGTTTTTGAGGAGATTGTTTGATATTGTCAAAATATGAAGAGTTCTGGGTCAAAGGTCAAAGAATGACCTTGACCTCTTGTACTCATAAATCTTCATGTAGTCATTAAGATGACTGTATGTACCAATTTTTAGGCCAAAATCTTCAACAGTTTCCAAGATATCTTATGTTGCAGCATTTTGCCATATAAAAGCATGAGTAAGCAAATTTGACCTTACCGTAAAAAAGGTCAAGGTCAACCCAAGGTCATAATTTGAACAATCTTGGTAGTACTCGTGTACCCAATGCTACATACCAAGTTTCAAGACCATCGACCTATTGGTTCTGGAGAAGAAGATTTTTTCAGGTTTTTACCATATATGGGCATGGCGGCCATGTTGGTCATGTGACCAGGACCGTTTGAACAACTTTTCGTTCCTAAGGTCCCAGGAGGCTCTATATGAAATTTGGTTACAATCGGCCCAGCAGTTTCAGAGGAGAAGTCGTTTGAAATTGTGGACGGACGGACGGACGGACGACGGACGACGGACGGACGACGGAGCCTTACCATCCTATAAGCTCCCCCGGAGCCTCTGGCTCAGGTGAGCTAAAAAATCGGAGCAAATGTTGTGGACGGACGAACGGATGGACAGAAGGACAACGTGAAAACAATATACCCCCCTATAACTAGAAAATACAAAAATATAGAAAACTATGTCTGTAAGACACAGGTGGTGCCCCGTGCCCACCATCAAGACTCCACCACCCCCACTCTCCCTAAATGTGTACATGGTTTCAAATCTATTAGTCATAAACTGTAGTATGTGTTGATAACACTAAGTGCTATCAACACATGCTACAGTTCATGACTAATCAATAGCTTGTTACCTTATATTGGTAAATAAACACTGAAAATTTCTCCCCTTATTGGTGATTTCTAAGTTCCAATGCCTAAAATTTTGCTGAAAACAATTTTTGGTCTTCTAAAACCTTCATGCACATTTTCAATTTTTCTATAACACGTGTGCAAACTTTCGAATAAACCCATCATGAAATGTGAGAGGAGTTGGTTTATACAAAATTGCTATCTTATATTCTTGACAAAATGCCGAAAATGTCTAAGTTCAATTTTTTTTATCTTCAAAAATCTTAATACATATCTTTAATACCTCTATAATATGTGTGCAAAGTTTCATACTCAGCCATTAAAAACTTTAAAGAGTTGATTACACAACACATACCGATATGAAAATGTAGCCAGTTGGCCATCATTAATTTGTTATGCCTGTGATTATCTTTTGATTATTAAATAAACAAGAATTCCACAAAAGGCACTGTCTCGCCTCTTCAGCACGTCACAAAACGGCTATTCTGAAATGCTGACAAAAGGTCTGCTGCTGCCTACAATGCTGATGTGAATAAAGCATTACCTACCTCTCGTATTTACCAATCGCATCGCAGACAGGACAATAATATTACAAACACATACAGAACATGCTTAACTTTGACACAACATCACATCAATATCAGGAATGTAAAATGTGCTCAATCTCTTGTTTCAGGATTTGTTGAAGGATAGTTACCATAACAGTTATAAACATTGGGACAGATAGGTCTGAGAAAACAGTGCAGACCCAGATCTGACTGCTTCTAAGGGGCAGTCTGATCTGGGTCTACACTGTTTTCCATTCCATCTGCATCTTTAAGATGCGTTACTGCACTGTAAAACCAAACTGTTCCATATTTTGGACAATTATGGTATTTATTTAGGTATCAAATTAATTTAATATTTGCTGTATTAGAAACACAAGAGGCTGACCTCAAGAATTAAATACAGAAAGCAGGGAATTGGTGTGGTGAGGAAGGAGAAAAATTGTTAGACCACTTCCCCCAACCAGCACAGGGAAGGGATATAAATCTTCAATACACTGCAAAGGGAGACAATTCAATCACCTCCCTATACACAATGTTTACTGTTTGAACTGAAAACTGACCTAAGCGTGTATGTACCACAAACACTCAAATCAGCCTGTGCATCTGTGCAAACCAAACAGTCTTTACTTGTCACCTTTAATATGCCCCTGGATTCCAAGTCCTCCTGTGACCTTGAAGCTGAGGTCAAGATCACAACAAGGGCTTCGCAAGCGGCGCATAATACGCCCGTTTCAGTGTCATGAAGGAGTTACAGAATGAACAAGATTGTTTATAGACGGATGGACAGGCAGACAAAACAGGGGAAACAACTCTGTAATTAATGACTGCAATGTTATCAAAACAACACATCAAATACTATTAGTACACCAAAAATCAGGTTCCAGGGTGAAGCAGCTCAGAAGTTGTGAAACGCCAAAGTCAAACAAGGGAGAGAATTCATAAACTCTTAGTCACAATACTTTCCCTTGACAATATACACATCACCATAAAGTTTTGTTAAAATATTTCCAACGGTTAAGGAGATACAGAGTAAAACGGAAATTGATGCAAGGGCAGATAATTCAGGAAGTAAGCCAGAATTGTGGTTCATGCGCATGATACATTATCCCATTATCATACACATTCCTACAAAGTTTCATTGAAATATTTCAAAGGGTTAAGGAGTTATGGGGGAATGGGTTAGCCTAAAAAACTAATCAAAGGGAGGTTACTCCAAAATTAAGTAAGGGGGAACAACCATTCTTATATCTGACACACCGTCTTGTGATCATGCACATTGCTATAAAGTTTCATCAAGATATACCAAATGGTTACTTATTTATTGAATGCACAAGATTAGTATACACAAAAATACCTTAAAAATATAATCAAAGGGATGCAACTCCAAAACGAAGAGGGGGAGAGCAACCATTGTTATACGTGACACATCATCAGACCCTCATACACACTGCTATGAAGTTTCATCAAGATATCCCAAACGGTTATCTAGTTATGGCGCGCACAAGACTAGTACGGTAAAAATTAATCAAAGGGGCATAACTTTGAAACTAAGAAAGGGGGAGCAATCATTACTATATGCGACACTTTGCCCCATCCTAATATATATGCCTACAAAATTTCATGAAGATATCTCAAACGGTTTCTGAGATATGGTGCGCACAAGAATGTTGACGGACGGACAGACGGACAGACGGACGGACGGACAGCGCCATGCCATAATACGTCCGTTTTTTCAAAACGGGCGTATAAAAATTTTGGCTTCTCCAAATCATACATTCATGCCAGTTTGGTAAAATCCATCCACTGGTCCATGAGATAAAGGAAAATTTAATATACTTCATCTTACATGTAAGACCTTCAAATTGCAATCAAGGTCAACAAAACCTGAGCAGCTCTCAGGCATATCCCACTGATATACCTCTGCAAATTTGGTAAAATGCACTTGTTCAAAATAAGAAGCTGACACCCTTAGACCATAAATGTAACAGGTTAAGTCCTCCTGTGACCTTGAAAATGAGGTCAAAGTCACTGAAACCTACTATGCCCTAAAGCTTATTCCAATGATACATCTGAAAGTTTATCCACTAGTTCAAGAGCTATTGTGCAGACAAGTGTCACGCCAATGCCAACTCCAACAGGATCCACACTGAAACAATACTCACTGTGGGCTGGAGGACGTAATGATATGTCACAGAATTTTATGTCTAATAGGTACAATTGTACATTCAAAGCTGTCTTTAAGGTCTGCAACATCAGCAAATTCCTGAATCGGCTTTTCAACATGTTTTCAGGAATCAGTGAGGACACAGTATCATCTTAACTTAACTAGCCTGTGAAAACCTGATCAAATTCCAGTATGGTCTAAAGCACCAGTGAGCATTAAGGCAACCCCTCCTTAATGTTGTGTACTAGTGAGTTTCACACAAGAAATTAGCCAGGATAGACATGCTATATTACCATAATTACCCTAGATACTGGGACACCTTTACCAAGTACAGTATTTCTTCGATCATATGACAAAGTTATATCCCTTCCAAAACAATCCAAAAGACCTAGATCCATCTTATAAGATGGATCTAGATCTTTGGGATTGTTTTAGAAACTTACACGTATAAGATGGCGCTAGATATCTGGGATTGTTTTGGAAGGGAAAAACCCATATTATAACAGAATTTCATAAATTTGATTTAGATATTTGGGAAAACTTTGTCTTATAGCCGAATAAAAAGGGTATTGTATATGTAAAGCAAGAATTCTATTGTATATGTAAAGCAAGAATTCTGCAGAACCCTGTGTCTCACCTGACAGCACACTGTCACAAAAGAGAGCTTAAACAGAAAATTTGATATGCTGCTGATACAACCTGGTGAATAATTGTCTTTGGATGTATCACCAGTAAACAATTCTGATTCTGACAACTTCCTGAAAGTACTACCTGAAACCTATGTCTCACTTCAGCTAGTCAGAATTCTGAGAAAAATTGCTGCCAGAATGACCAGTCTTGCAATCTTGCTCCTTAAGTTGTTTCCCAATATCTAGGGCTGTGATGGCATTGTGAAAAGGATGGAAATACAAACCATGCATCACTACACTCACTTGTGTGACTACTACCTGGTATGGCAGTGATGGGTGACCGTCGTATGTCACCCGTGGAATCAAAATTCAGTTTCCGAGACACAATATGGTGGTCATACATACTCTGAAATAATAAAACAAATTTCTACTTACAGGATTTACCCGAAATATTCTGACAGAATCCAATCAAAAAAGTTAACAGAGATGATTTTAGGGATAATTTTCTATTTCCCAAAAAGCATATGTTCTGACCCTTCATTAAAACTTTCTTGCCGAGACAGTTCTAATTAGGGGTCACAACGTATGTTTTCATAGAGAAATAAGACAAAATATTATCCCTCAAAACCGCAACTTATCTGGAGCTCTGACTGGTTAAGTCAATAGTGTACACTCAGATCACACTATGCAGCAGTCTCACAGTCTCATCAGGATTTGCACTCTTGTGAAAGTATATATTACATCCCCTGAGAGGATAAATGAACTTGTCCAAATTCAAAGGAGGCATGAGAGACAGTAAAGAAATAGTTGAAGTGTTTCAATACTTAATAAAGGATCTTACAATTTGGTCACAGATAAAATGAGTAACCTTTGGCTTGTTTCATAAATTTTCTATCAAATGACACTGAGGTTAAGATTCTGCTTATCATGTGACCAATTAGAGACATTGTTTTAGAAATGTAAAGCTGTCTTACATTTGACAAAGGAGCCCTGGTAGCTCAGGGGGTTAAATGCTGGTGTGCTGACTAGGGGCCATATCAAGCCAATAGAAAGGTAATAATGAAAGGCTGTGTGCAATGGAACTCTGTTTACAGTTGAAAAGAATGAATGAAATATTATTGTAAAGGCTGTAAAACAGCATTACCAACATTTAACAGAGTTGACATGCACAGCAGTATAAGTTTGAGTGCTGTAACTACATGTCTGTGGTATGTAACATAGATCATATCAAACTTTATACAATGATGTAATGCACTGGAGGAGTGGTCATATGATAAAGATACGTAAATATGTTGTTTTTTTGTGATATAAGATCCCATAGGAAGCCAATATCACAAGACTTGAAAGTGAAAGTAATATCGTTTGTAGGATCTCACCCAGGTTCATTCTGATCAGACCCCACAACGTATCGTGGGGACATGAAAAATAATGTTATTTTCACCCCAAAAGTCTGGTTTCTCTGGAGCTCTTGGAATGTTGTATCTTACAGAAACATCAAAAATGAATTACTCTGATACAACAGCTAGTTTCCACCAGGCGCAGGAGGGATTTATAAACTTATCCTGTATCAGCCCACTTCCCAAACATGTAAGCATAAAATTCTGTTTATTTCTAAGCCTAAACAAGACATACCTGACTACCACTACTACTGTGTGAAGAATTATAAGAGTGAGAAATTCTCTCCATCAGTGAGGAAATCCCTTGTTCTAATGTATCTAGTGTATGTTGCTGGGGGTCAGAACCAGTGAAACAATGGCGTAAACTTAACAATGAATCTCGTAACACACTCATCTCATCAGCACCAGTCTGAAAATAACACATTTCCTGTATCAAAATTTAAAAAAAAAAAGAACTTGGGAAATGACAATGGGGACATGATACCACTATCTGGAAAGCGGAAATGAAAAAAATATAGAGTCTCACAGTAGCTTTAACATAATCATCAAAGAATTTTGTAATAAGTTTACTATTAAAAATATACCCCCTGATATGTTTCTATTATATTTCAAATTTCTCACGAAAAATCGTTTCATAGACATATAAATGATTTATAGTAAAAGTACTTTTATCTACCAAATTTATAATTTGTGCCGGTCACTGGAAGTAGGAGAATTTAGGAAAATATATAAAAACGCGGGAATAGCGGGTTGTCATTCCCGCCAAAAACGAATACTGGATACGCCCAGTAATCATGGTTAATCAGGGAAAAGTTATATCATGAATAATTTTAAGCCCTTTCTTTAATCAACATCAGACAGTTATTGGCTGTAAAGATCTCACGTGCACTGATTAGAGATTAATGCTATTGTAAGGTTATTTACTCCACTATTCATAAAATGCAAAGCGTGCTTGCAGAAACGCCTTTTTATTCCCATATTCCCATGTGGGAGTCAATCACTTGATGACGAAAAAATGTTCATGAATATTCAAGAAGGGTTCGCAATGATCGTCTCCTTACCAAAGACTTTTTGGATGAAGATTTTTTGCACAATTCTTAATTGTGTTGCATACAACTAATCTGTTCAATTCTTTTGTGGTTATTTCATAATGAAATACGAGGGAGTATACCTTTACACATCATTAAAACTCACGGATTGCTCTTCTCTTCTAAATGCTAAAGACTGCAAGTAAAAACTTTGACACTTTTCATATTCTTCCACAAGCAAGAATTCCACTGAAGGTAGTCACAAGTGTCTCGCCTGTGTAAGAATTTTCACAAAACAGAGCTTAACCAGAAAACTCCACAAAAGTTTACGCTGCTGACACAGCCACCAAAGTAATAACTAGCTTCTGCTAGCCACAGGTCCGACATAAACATTATGTATTTCAGCTAACACATCTGCAACCGTCTCATTGTCTATGCTACTTGCAATACATGTTTCTCAATATATACATTCCTCTGATTCCTTAGCTTATTAATGCTAAGGGACAAGACCAATTAGGCATTTGTGGATGTGCAATTAAATCAGAGTCCTAATTTCTTGCTTATCCCCTTGATGCAGCACATGCTTGAGCTCACGTTAGATGGATGACTTGGGGTTGGATGACTGCCTATACAATAGTATTAAAGTTATATCAGAGTTACCATCAGGAACTTGATACTATATATGACACTACTTCATCACCTTTAAACAGAAATATACACACCGTAAAAATCCGAGTGCAGGAACATACATGTACAAGTCTCAGCAAACAGTGCAGACCAAGATCAGCCTGCTCCTAAAGGAGCAGGCTGATCAGGGTCTACACTGCTTGCATCCCATCTGAATCTTCTGGATGTATTACTGTATTGTAAAACCAAACTGTTCCATTTTTTGTCAATTACAATAATTATTTAAGGTCTGGCAATATTAAGAATTTTTTACAATCAAGGGGATTTATTTCTCAAAATTATGAACAAGAACTGAGATTAAGCAGGGAAGAGTATACTTACTGGTGCAGGTCTCTGCTGGTCTGGTTTAGTGTGCAGTATTCGTCCTGCTAGTTTTGCCATCTGTTTGTCTTGAGTGGCTACCCTAGCTTTCAGAGTTGCCTACATATAAATTACATAGAAGCTTAATATAAGCATAACTATTGAAAATATTATGAGATTATTATTCTACCTAAAACAGTCAGTAATTATGGGAGTAACTATTCATAGCTGCTCATCATGTTTTCTTTCTAAATAATCTAGCACATCCCTCTTAAAGGGTGTATTGCACAGCTGAGAACTAAATCTCATTTGAATACCTTGCTAAGTACGTAATAAACAGCACTGACAAAAAACAAGTCGCCCAAGGGCAACGATCGCTCACCTGCCAGTATAAGCTCAGGTCAAGTGGCCAAAAGACCTTGACCTTTCAGTGACATAATATCTTCATCTGGTCATTTAGTTGACCATATATACCATGTATTGTACCTAAGACTTAAATAGTTTCTGAGAAATCCACTGTATAAGCGTTTTCCCATATAAAAGCCTAACATACCAAAGTTGACCATGTCGTAAATTATATTCAAGGTCAACACATGGTCATGATTTGTATAAAATATGACAGACCTGCATGCCCGATGCTACATACCAGGTTTCAAGGTCACAGGCCTTTGGGTTCTGGAGAAGAAGATTTTCGAAGGGTTTTTACCATATATGGGCATGGTGGCCATCTTGGTCATGTGACCCAGACCCCGGGTATAAACTTTCTTTCCCCCATCCCACTGAGACTCCATATGAAATTTGGCTTCAATCGCCCAGTGGTTTCGGAGGAGAAGATGTTTGAAAATCTTGACGACGGATGGTCTGACGGAATGACCTTGACCTTTAGTGACATAATATCTTCATCTGGTCATTTAGTCGACCATGTATACCAGGAATTGTACCTTAGACTTAAATAGTTTCTGAGAAATCCACTGTTTAAGCATTTTCCCATATAAAAGCCTAACGTACCAAAGTTGACCATGTCATAAATTAGGTCAAGGTCAATGCAAGGTCATGATTTGTATAAAATATGACGGGCCCGCATGCCCAATGCAACATACCAAGTTTCAAGGTCATAGGCCTTTGGGTTCTGGAGAAGAAGTTTTTTGAAAGGTTTTTACCATATATGGGCATGGCGGCCATCTTGGTCATGTGACCCAGACCCCGGATATACAATTTCGATCCCCTATCCCACTGAGACTCCATATGAAATTTGGCTTAAATCGGCCCAGTGGTTTCAGAGGAGAAGATGTTTGAAAATCTTGACGACGGATGGTCTGACGGAATGACCTTGACCTTTAGTGACATAATATCTTCATCTGGTCATTTAGTCGACCATGTATACCAAGTATTGTACCTTAGACTTAAATAGTTTCTGAGAAATCCACTGTTTAAGCGTTTTCCCATAAAAAAGCCTAACGTACCAAAGTTGACCATGTCGTAAATTAGGTCAAGGTCAACGCAAGGTCATGATTTGTATAAATTAAGATGGGCCCGCATGCCCGATGCTACATACCAAGTTTCAAGGTCATAGGCCTTTTGGTTCTGGAGAAGAAGATTTTTGAAGGGTTTTTACAATATATGGGCATGGCGGCCATCTTGGTCATGTGACCCAGACCCCGGGTAAAAACTTTCGTTCCCCAATCCCACTGAGACTCCATAGAAATTTGGCTTCAATCGGCCCAGTGGTTTCAGAGGAGAAGATGTTTGAAAATCTTGACAACGGATGGTCCGACGGAATGACCTTGACCTTTAGTGACATAATATCTTCATCTGGTCATTTAGTCGACCATGTATACCAAGTATTGTACCTTAGACTTAAATAGTTTCTGAGAAATCCACTGCCTAACGTACCAAAGTTGACCATGCCGTAAATTAGGTCAAGGTCAACGCAAGGTCATGATTTGTATAAACTTTGATGGGCCTGCATGCCCGATACTACACACCAAGTTTCAAGGTCATAGGCCTTTTGGTTCTGGAGAAGAAAATTTTTGAAGGGTTTTTACCATATATGGGCGTGGCGGCCATCACGTGACCCAGACCCCGGGTATAAACTTTCGTTCTCCCATCCCACTGAGACTCCATATGAAATTTGGCTTCAATCAGCCCAGTGGTTTCAGAGGAGAAGATGTTTGAAAATCTTGACGACAGATGGTCCGACGGAATGACCTTGACCTTTAGTGACATAATATCTTCATCTGGTCATTTAGTCGACCATGTATACCAGGAATTGTACCTTAGACTTAAACAGTTTCTGAGAAATCCACCGTTTAAGCGTTTTCCAATATAAAAGCCTAACGTACCAAAGTTGACCATGTCATAAATTAGGTCAAGGTCATCACAAGGTCATGATTTATATAAATTATGATGCGCCCGCATGCCCGATGCTACATACAGGGGTTTTCCTAGGGACCAAAATGCCATTGGCCTGCAGGGCCACCTGGCCGGAAAATCTACTGGCCATCCAAATTTTCAACTGGCCCGACTATTTTTCCAATGCGGAATATACAGGACTAATTATATTCAATAAAATAAAGCACAATTAAAATGTATGATCCTTTATCACCAAATATCCAATCTTATCTGTAGTTGTTTAGTATCCGAATGTTTAAGATAATTAACCCATTAAGCCAAGTCTGATACCTCATGATATAGCAGTGAGGTTTTCTTGTAATTGGTGCATCCAGTAACATTAGAGCCAACTGTGTCCCTAGTTTTACAAATTGAACATTTCATTCCTAGGGCATCATCAAAGTCGAACCACTTCAGGCAGTTGAATCCAGTCAGCCACCCAGGTTGAAAGTACCGATGGCGGCCAGACTGTTCGTATTTGTCTCGGGTGGCTTTTTTTCTTCATCGGACTTAAGCAGCTGTTTTTGTTTTTTAGATGGCGGGGGTTGAAATAAGCGCAGAAGTCCTTTGGGGTCCATTTTTTCACATGTGACTTCTGCAATTCATCCCCAAACTTCATCGGTCGGCCATATTGTCTATTTGCAATGCGAGGAGAAATTTCATTGGATTAAACATTTCTGATCGTCCAATGAAATCATCCGTAGCAAAACGAAAGTAGACTGGTTTTCAGATGGTTTTCGCTTCAAGTTTGAAACAAACTGAATGTCCCGAAATGACTCCCCGAAATTCAACTGGCCTGACGGACCTGCTACAGTGGGATTTAACTGGCCCAAGGCCAAAATCAACGGGCCCGGGCCAACGGACCCGCGCTTAAAAAAAACCCTGTACATACCAAGTTTCAAGGTTATAGGCCTTTTGGTTCTGGAGAAGAAGATTTTTGAAGGGTTTTTACCATATATGGGCGTGGCGGCCATCTTGGTCATGTGACCTGGACGAAATATATAAACTTTCGTTCCCCCATCCTGTTAAGGCTCCATATGAAATTTGGCTTCAATCCACCCAGTGGTTTCTGAGAAGAAGATGTTTAAAAGTGTGAACGCCGACGCCGACGCCGACGGACCAAGTCTATACTATAAGCTCACCTTGACAGGTGAGCTAATAAGCCTGACTAAAGAAACACTAGTTTTTTAAATGAGAAGTGATGGTCACAAGCCAACAAATGTGATTAGCAACATAACAACAAATCTTATTGGCAGTATATATGAAATATCAATCTTGATAACTGTTTAACAGTGCCAGCAAAAGTGAGTATTTTACCCAATATTTACAGCTGGTATTACATTGCTAACAATAAGCTTCTCAGAGTCTCTGATATTCAGAATATCAGACTTCTCAGGAGCCAGACTCTGCAGATGCACACGCTGATATAGGTCTTCAGTATTCATACAGGCTATAAAGACATTATTCTTGTATCACAGGTTAATTCATGCCTATAATTAAGGTGAAGGGATACACTTTCAGGAGATGCCATTTTCGTTTCTCAATGGGGCTCATGAGTAGTACCTTTTGAGTTGGGCTCTTCTTACAGAAAAACAAATACTAAACCCTGAAAGTTGTATCTCTGTGAAAAGATTGTGGAAATCAATGGAGGCTTTATCTTTACATTTGAGCCGCGACATGACAAAACCAACAAAGTGGCATGTGCCCCCAGTGAAGACTCAGATCAGCCTGGGCATCCGCCCAGTCTGATCAGTCTTTTCTGTCCGCATGGTGCTAGCTTAGACCCTTAACTACCTTTAAGTGCAAAGTGAAGACTTTGACCAGACTGGGTAAATGCCCAGGCTGGTTTGAGTCTTTGCATGGTGCAATGCCACTTTATTGGTTTTCTCGTGCCGCGGCTCAAATTAAGTTTCCTTACCCCTGTTTCATCAACTACCCTAAACCTGTCGTTGAGGTCTTTGATCTGGGTCTTCAGTGTTTTAGTTAAGCCTTCTTGTAAATGTAGCTCATTTTGTAGGTGATCTATTCTCTGATCTCTTCTAGACATGTCTCTCTGTAACACCAGGACACAACTTCTAACACTATGTCATAAAGCTACAGTATACTTCAAAACTGACTTTTTCATAATACCGTAAAAAGCACAGCATGCCAAAGCTTACCCATACAAAGAATGATATACACTTTTCTTCATTCTATCAGGAATTCCACAGAATGAGGTGTTTTGTCTGTCTGGGCTTGGTCACAAAACAGAGCTAAACCAGAAATTTGACCCAAGCTTTTAGCTACCGCTGCCAACACCCAAAAGGTAATACCAGTCTCTCTTCTGCTAGTCTCAGGGAAGATAAAAAGCTCATAACTATCCTCCTCCCTCCTCACCCACAAAGGCTGTCCATGCCTGTCCATCCTTCCACCCATCCATCTTTCAGTCCAGACGGAAAACCAGATCCCAAACTAAATCAATATCTATGGCTAAAGCAGGTGCGACAAAAAGTTAAATTTTATGTACATGTAATGACTACTTCCCAAAGTATTATTTATAGATAAACTGGTTCTCATTCTGCTCATGGTACGCCAGAAATGGTGAAATTTTCTGTTATATCTAACCTACAGTGGCTTAGAATTTACATTACCTGGTGACAAGCCAGGTGATAAACCAATTCACCGCTTTATCATAACTTTATCTGAACAAGTACTAATCACTGTGGTCAGTGTTTATTGATGAGTGTGTAGAAACAATCTATCTACTTGAGCAGTCAGTTTACAGGTATGACACGTCGGAATGGCAATGGACGGTAAAGGTAGAGGTTTCCAATAGCCTGGTACTGCTAGCCGTTGTGGCAGTTGGGGTTAGAGGCCCACTGTGTCTTGGGCATAGCAAATGGAAGGCAGAGCCCATCCCTCTCCTTTCACTGCCTTATCCTTCCCTGATTCGAAGCAGGTACCCATTTACTGCTGGGTTGACAGAGTTTTCCAGTCGTCGGCTGGCAAAACCCAGGTGCGATCTCACGACCTTCTGGCGACTTTCTGCACCATAACAGAGGGTCTCTTATCATTCGACCATGGCAATGGTAGATGGGCAAGGGAAAATGGGCTGAATAATCATGTTTTTGGCAGGAGGGCACTATTTACATGTTCTGGGGGCAGGAGGGCAGTGCCTAAAAGGGGCTGTCTGCAAGCCCTGGATATCTAGCCTGTGTGTTCAGGTATTCCCACAGAGCTCAGCAAGTTAAGTTTTCAGATATGTCTGACATCCTTCAGTTGGTAGGGTAGAGTCAGGTAACTTCGGACAGCGGGTAAATTCGGACATACCATTGCAAATAGTGAAAATCCAGATGAGACGGCTCATCATGAGCCGTCTCATCAGGATTTTCTCTGTTTGCCCAGTTAATTTTGTTTTAATTCCAAACACCTGACATATAAAGGAAACAATGTCACTGTCCGAATTTACCCGCTGACTTTACCCTAGTCACCATAAATAAATGAAGCAGGGAAGAGAAGCTATACATGTATACTCACTCTAAGGTCTGTTATCAATTTATCTTTGTCTTGAATTTGCTTTAAAATATTGGCCTGAAATGAGAATGAAACTTTTATAGTTTTCATTTATTTTTTTTTTACTATCACCCCATGCCTTATTACGACAGCAAGTGAGACATGTGCATAATCTGATACAGGTTACAATTTGTTGCATCTAATGTGCTCACAGATGATATACAGCAATTTTCACAAAGTAAAGGGCAATCACTCTGGAGTTAATTGTTCAACTTGATCAATTACCAAATTTTATTATATACCTATCAATGATACACTCTTTGAACTGCCTGTTTTCTGGCCATCTGATATAGAACGCCGTATCAAACTGACGTTTTCTGAATCTGTATCACTATCCCTTGAAAGGAGGCTATGTCTGAGTTACAGCTTAAGGCGCATCATTCTTTAACATGCATTGTAGAAACCAAAACCAGAGAAACAGGACTGGTGACATAACGTCAACAAACATGTCAAAAATGGTGTGCCTCAATAGCTCAGTTGGTACCTATGTCGCGCAGGTTCGAATCTGGGTCGATGCATTAGCACTGGCAAGTATAAAATGGTTGCTGTTCTATAAGATATATCATAATCTCGCAGATGAGCTCATATCATCTGATCACCCTTGACGCAAGCTTCTTGGGTGATCCGACGGTATGAGCCCATCAACTCAACATGACACAGTACACCAGATCAAGTTAGCATTATCATAATAATGTGTATATATTGAGATCTTGTGGCCATAAAGATACTGTGTGTGTCTGATTATGACAGCTCAAAAACTGGAACTGCTACAACGTTCCCAAGACAAGTGGTGGCAAGCAGACAACAGACGTTGGACAATGGACGGTGACCAATCACAACAGCTCACTATGACACTATGTGCTTAGAAGAGCAAATATCCTATTTATTCATCTATAACAAAGGGTTTTACTCTCTCTAGGATGACCCAAAATATCTGAATAATCCTTATGAAATTCTTCTATTACGTGTGTATATGGGTTCTTCCCTTCCAAAACCATCCCAAAAATCTATATCCATCTCAAAAGATGTCCTAGATCTTTGGGGTTGCTTTGGAAGAGAAAATCTCTGTCTTATAACTGAAGAAATACAGTTAAAGGTATGATTTTGAGGTAAATCTAATGACTTCTCTATCTACATAATCCCGACTTACATGTGCAATAAAACTTCTAAGAAATGGAACAGACAAGTCCGAGAAAACAGTGCAGACCCAGATCAGACTGCTCCTTTAGGAGTCTGATCAGGACCTACACTGTCATTCCAGCTGCACCTTTTGTATGCATTAATTCATTGTAAAACCAATTGCAGCATTTGTTCCATTTGCAGGACAATTACGGTAATTGATTTAGGAGTCTGATGTTTAGAATTTTTACATTACATGTAAATACAAGATATACTGCTACATGTACAAACTTCACCTTCTCCGAGTCAAAATTCTGTTGCTGGAAGTCTTTGTGTAGTAAGTCAGATTTTAATTCTGACACAAGAATTTCTTGTTCACTCAGTCTCTGCTGAAGGCCAGCCTGCGGAAAGAAAATTGGGTTAATACTGTATATTGGGGCAGAAATCCTGAGCAAACAGATCTGGCCCATGGGTTATAAAACTGGAGTACATTCTCAAACTGAAAATAAAGCACACTGATTGGCTGCTTCCGAGCTCATGCTTGGAAGCAGCCAATCAGTGTGCCTTATTTTGAGTTTGAGATCATTCTCAAGTTTTATAACCTCGAACCCAGACTGCTTCTAATGGATCAGACTCCACCTACAGGAACAGTCTGAGCAGGATCTAAACTATTCACCATGCAGCCAAAAGCCATGTAAAGTCACTAGAGAAATAAGCAGATTATTAAGAGCAAGTGAGCAATAGATCATGTATACCCCAAGAAAGTGTCACTACCCCATGAAATATTTTTGGTGAAACTAATGGAAATGTTGATAAAATTGATGGATGGGTGAACAAAGAATTGAAATGACAATAAAATGGATGGGAAGACAGAAACAATATACCTCTTTACACACTTAGTAGGCTGGGGTACAATTACTGAAGTGACCCAACCATAGAGTTATTATACAGTAGAATTTCAATGGCTCGAACCCTGATGGCTCGTTAACCCTTCCAGGCTAGAACTCTTTCTTTGGTCCCTAGAAGTCAGTTTATATAGAAACTAACCATGGATGGCTAGAACTACCCTTGGCTGGAACTAATTTTCATGGTCCCAAGGGAGTTCGAGCCAATGAAGTTCTACTGTAGTATGTTAAGCATCAATTTCAGCATTTTTAAGATGTTATTCTGCAATAAAGCTTTAGTCTAAAAACTCATAAAAGTATCATAGAAGTTGATTCGTGAACACTGCTTCATGGCATATGGCAACTGTCCAAGCCTAGACCAGGGTTTGTGGTTATAAAGCTTGAGAATAATCTCAAATTCAAAATAAAGCACACTGATTGGCTGCTTCCGAGCATGTGCTCCGAAGCAGCCAATCAGTGTGCTTTATTTTGAGTTTGAGAATGTACTCAAGTTTTATAACCTCTGGGCCAGTATTCACAGGTGTAGTCTTGGAGTCTGTTTAACACATGCAAAGTCTGCTTTTGAACTTTATAAGATCCAATCATTACAAAGCCAAATGCATTTGCCTTGACCATGATGCACACGCAAAAAGGAAGGTCTGGGCATAACTCTGATGTCTTCTGGTTTACTTGCCTTTACACACTGACACTGTACGTGTTCCAGTTTATTACCTTTATGCCTTTACACTGCATGTGCTTGTACCTATACATCTTGAAACTGCATATGTTCTAGCTTATTACTTTTACACTATGAAACTACATGTGCTCCAGTTTACCTACCTTCACACCTTGAAACTGCATGTGTTCTAGTTTAGTTTTAGAGAGTTCTTCCCGTAGATCATTACACACCTCCTGGGACTGCTGTAACTGACTACGTAATATCACCTAAAATATAACAAAATATTATAGGGCAACCATGTAACATGCAAACTCTTTGGCTGATTCAATGTCAAATACAAATGATCATTTGAGATCTTGACTGGTCAGTCAATATTACTGATGTCATAAGCATGTTCTAAACCTAACATGACAGTCATGCTAATGATATTCGGTCGCAAGATAATGCCATGCTGTAGGGCCTTATGGAAATTGCATAATTAAAATCATCATGTAATAAACAATTTATTCTAACCTCTATCTGGGATATGTTGTTTGATGGGGGAATATACATTAACAAACTGGCCCGTGTTTTTCAAAAATACGAAGCCTGTAGGATCACATATTGCATGTTCACCATCTTGTCTAAGCCTAACCCTATCTCATTCATATCCCAGTTAACCAGATATGTGTGTGTAGTCTTTCTACAAATGCACTATTTGCTTTTTTATCCTTAAAAAGGTGACAACTAAAATTACGTCTGCTGCTAAATGTCAAGAAGTCTTCTGTCCAAGCAATGTGTATCATATTTAGAACTCAAAGAGTAAATGGCAAACAGCCTAGACCCAGATGTGGTGGCTTACTATGATCTACTGGATCTATGCTGTTGGCATATTTAACCCATTCTATTCAGGATACCCCTTTAGGGGAATCCGGGCAAACAGTTTGGATCCAGATCAGGCTACACAAACGTGTGGTCTGAGATCCAAACTGTTTATTGCCTAGATATCATTTCTACAAGAGTTAGTGAGGCCAATATTGTCAAAATATTCTTGATTTTTGATGCAGACCACAATTTCAGCAGACGACAAAAAAATACCCAGAATGCAATTGGTTAACTATTTCCATTTTTGGCACTTTTAAGCTGATAAACATATACTGCATGACGTATTTTTATTAAGAAATTTTCCACCTATGCAATTTGGACAACACCTCTTTTGTTATCAGGAGATAAATACTCGCAGACTAGCCAACAATGCAGACTTTGATCAGACAATCTGTTCCAATAATTAGCCTGTTTACTATAACTGTCCGTTTTCTGGTTCTGCCAACTTACAATTTGTTCAGAAGGTGTGGTTCCTTCAATAACTTCACTGGCCCCTGATTCTTCTCCATCTGGTGGCTGACCACTCAATAACTGTAAATCATGCCAGAATTAAGCTTAAGGTGAATAGGTACAGTGCCACGTTTTTTCCTCCAGATGGGAACAACTACAGTGACTTCCTGTTTGCTTCTTTAGGCAATGAAGCTCTTCCAAAATGGGGTCTACTCTTATAGGGAAGAATTTGCTGCTAAGGGAACAAATTCTTTCCTTTAATAGTTGGCCCCCTTGAGAAGGTAAGCAAAAAAGAAAATGGCAGAGTTGCTTCCCCTGAAAGTGGACCATTCACCTTAAAGGGCTACGATACAATAAGACAGGAGTCAAAATTGTACAATTTTTGGTATTCCAAAATTTTCCGTATCTGTGCCCAGTTGTTCAAAACTGATGACGTCGTTAATTAACGAGATGTTAGAATTTCAAATGTTAATATCTCATGTCCGCCAATATTTTTTTGTTGAAAAAATGTGAAAAGCTTTTGCAGTGCAAAAGCTTCTCCTATATTTTAAAAACAAAGAATATCAATGTATTTGGCTATAAAGTCGCAAAAAACTTAATGAGTTGACTTTTTAAGGTGAATGGGTATACCACCATGCTTTTCCACCATTTTTTTTTTGTAATGGGAAACAATTTTTTTTGACTTCCTGAATGCTTTCCTGGATGAAGAAGCCATTCCCTTCTCTTAAAGGGAAAAAATTTGCTAATAAGGAACGAATTCTTTCCTTCAACAGCTGAATCTATTGACAAAAAAATGAAAATGGCTGAGTTGCTTCCCCAGACACCATAAAAAACTTTGTTCACCAAAAATTAATACCATTTAATCTCTAAACATTGAAACAGAGCAACGTGTAAGTCTAGAGTAAACTGCTGCAGTATAAACAGCATATCTGACCTTTTGTTCCACCTGAAATATTGTAATTTTGGTATTTTATCGCAGGGTTTAAATGGATTTTCAATCTTTTGATGTTCAATGTTATGTCATATTGCATGTTTTGTGATATTCAATATTGTGACTTTTCGAAGAAGTGATGGTTCAAAATTTTGTCTTTTGATGAAACATTGGGTACCCTGTCCTCTCAAAGGGTCACTTCAATATCAGAGCAGAGAAACACAATTTTTACTCCTCCATAAAATGGTGACTTTGGAATCTACACTTTCGGTAAATTCGGTTACATGAAATTTTGTTTGTCAGCACCCTACTAATGGCTAATTTGTGGATTTTAAATCAATTCAAGGGCATTAAATCATGCACTACTGAAGAGATTATGACAAAACTTAATGTGCACTGCCTTGTCATGACAATATATAATTATTATAAGTGTCATGAAATTCCATTTATTGGTTACTTAGTTATGACTCAATTTGTTGATTTTAAGCCAGTTCAAGGGCAATAACTCATTGCTTACTGAAGCAATTCTGACAAACTGTAAGATGCACCAATGTGTTATGGTGATACATATTTTGTATAATTTTCATAGAATTCTATTCATTGATAAGTTAGTTATGGCTGGAAATGGCAATCTCACATTGATCCAAATGCAATAATTCATGCACTTTTGATGCCATTCTGATGAAACTTTATGTGCATATCCACTTTATGGTGATAAATAATTATTCAGGTTAAATTTCATGAAGTATTGGTTACTTGTTTATGCCTCATTTCACTGATTTTAAGTCAATTAAAGGGCAATAACTCATGCATTACTGAATCCAGTCTGAGGAAACACCATGTGCATCAGCACATTATAGTGATATATATTTTTTTAAGTTTCATGAAATTCCACTGAGTGGTTACTTAGTTATGGATCATTTCATTGATTTTAAGCCAATAAAGGGGCAATAACTCATGCATTACTGAAGCCAGTCTGATGAAACTTCATCAGCCGCAGCGCGTTACAGTAATATATACTCATTTTAAGTTTCATGAAATTCCGTCCAGTGGTTACTTAGTTATGGCTCCGGACGGACGGACAGACAGAAGGACGGACAGACAGACGGACGGACATGGAGAAACCTATATCCCTCCGCCTTCGGCAGGGGATAATTATCCCAGGCAAAAACTTCTAAGAAGCTCCAACATTGTAAGTTTTAGTAGAAGCACTCAAATATTTCTAAATTTTAGTTTTATGGTCTTTACATACAAACATTGAAGTCTGAACAGGTGTACATGTAACAATAATATTTATCTTAAAATATTTGCAACTGCACATGTAAACAATGATACCCCACTGAAAGCTGCAACATATCGGGACTTGCATAGACTGCGAGTTTTAAGTGTCTCATGATACTTGTCGTTTGTTTTTCTTACCGTAATCGACCCATTTACCGCACCGTGCGCTTAACTTTTTCAAAATTGCAACAAAAAGATGTGGTTAAAATGTATTTAATAACCGCACACTCAGAACAATGAAATGCAGGGTGACTGGAAAGAGGCAACATGGGTAGGACTGGAAATACTTTGTGTTTATTCTTTTCATGAGTTCCCTGTTAATTATTGGGTTTTGTGAGAGTTTCAAAGAAAAAGCAGTGTGCGCTTGTGCAGTTTGTCCGGAAATGGCCTTGGTGTGCGGTTATAGGGGCATGTGCGGTAAATGGGTTGATTACGGTAATACAATTATCCTTGAAAACATATGCTCCTTTGAACACCTATGTTGTGACCCCTCATCCGAACTGCCTCAAGATGATTCAGATGAGGGGCCATAACATATAATTTTATGCAAATGGAACAAATACTGTAAAAATCCTATATATTGGGACAGATAGGTCTGAGCAAATAGTGCAGACCCTGATCAGACTGCTCCTGAAGGAGCAGCCTGATCAGGATCTACACTGTTTGCCATTCCATCTGCATCATCATCTGCACTGCAAAAGCAAACTGTTCCTTTTTTTTGACGATTATTGTAATTATTTTAGGTGTCCCAATTTTTCGAATTTTTACACTACTCCACGCCTGGTAAACTATCACAGGTACCTCCGCGGAGGTACCGATAAAATGTTGTGACAGGCATCCGGAGCTACCTGTGACGGACCAAAAATAAACAAAAAACGGCAGGTATTCGTCTTTTTTGATAAAATACATTATAACCAGGAAGTTTATTGAAAATCAAAGAATGCTATTCGACCCTTATATACATTAAGTTTTGTCACACAGTATATCCCCGGGAACTTTA
Source organism: Ctena decussata (assembly GCA_963989385.1). Lineage (NCBI taxonomy): Eukaryota > Metazoa > Mollusca > Bivalvia > Lucinida > Lucinidae > Ctena > Ctena decussata. The sequence continues at coordinate 35,896,017 of OZ022504.1, read as the reverse complement.
CATATATATAGAAGATATGACTTTTGAAGTGGCTTTAAGAACAGTCGTTAGTACTCAAAACAAGAACAAATCGGTTGTTTTAGGTCCTAAATGCACTTTTCTTGCATAAGAATCTGTTGATCTGCATACACTGACGTAAAGTAAACCTCCTTGCCCAAATATAAATGCCGATAAACTCCAAATAAGCTGGATCTGTAAAACAAGAGGCCCATGGGCCACAAAGCTCACCAGATCTCTAGCTCAAAATTGCTATCAAAATTACTGTCACATTTGTACAGGCTAATACAAAATATACAACTACAAAGTCTCAGTCTGACAGTCTGTTGAGTTGATAACAAAATATATAACTATTTTCCATATTTTGATTGCAGTAAATGCCATTTTTCAATTTTCCCCATTATAAGTCAATGCAACTCTAAGTTGCCATAGCAACAAAACGAAAGAGCCGATTTTCATCAAAAACATAAACTTCCAACCCCCCAGCCTAAGGATACTAAAGATGAAATCTGGGCCTTCTTGGCCCAGTGGCTTCTGAGGAGATAATTTTGTAAGTATTTTTTTTTCCATTATTTTTGCAGTTTGGTTTCCATGACAACCAGTAAAAGGAGCAGTGGGTCCAAAAACAATAAAGCTAATGGAAGACTTCTTAAGGAACATTTCTCTAAAAGTTTTGTCAACATATCTGCAATGGCTAGGCAGTAAATGCCATTATTCAATTTTCCCCATTATAAGTCTATGGGAACTCTAAGTTGCCATAGCAACCAAACTAAAGGGCAGATTTTCATAAAAAAAAAAAAACTATCAATTCCCAAGCCTAAGGATACCACAGATGAAATCTGGGCCTTATCGGCCCAGTGGTAACAGAGGAGATAATTTTTAAGTATTTTTTTCCATTTTTTTTTCATTTTGGTTTCCATGGCAACCAATAAAAGGGGCACTGGGCCAAAAAACATACAGCAGATAGAAGACTTCTCCAGGAACATTTCTATAAAAGTTTTGTCAACATATCTGCAATGGCTTGGCAGAAAATGCCATTTTTCAATTTTCCCCATTATAAGTCAATGGGAACTCTAAGTTGCCATAGCAACCAAACTTAAAGGGCAATTTTCATAAAAAAACACAAACTTTCAATCCCCCATCCCAAGGATGCCACAGATGAAATTTGGGTCCAATCGGCCTAGTGGCTTCAGAGGAGATGTCGTTTAAAAGTGTTGACGGACGACGACAGACGACATACGACGACATACGACGACGACGGACCACTGCCTATCCTATAAGCTCCCCCGGAGCCTTCGGCTCTGGTGAGCTAAAAACAACTGGCGGTGCCTGTGACGGAATGGAGGTGCCTGTGATGTAAGAAAATATAGCGAAAATCTGAAGATTTATAGCTGTTGCAAATATTGATATTCTTCATCTCTAGACCACTGCCTTGAAAGAATCGTTCATTCAACGTCGCAATTTAATCTATCATAATGCGAATATCAAGCATAGTTTTGTTAAAACGACAGACAATGATCATGAACTTATACAATCAGATTCTACATCCTGCTCTCAAAACCAAGATGGAGGTAAGTATACGTTGACAATAGCTCATAAAAGACACGCATGGTAAACCGAATAAAGAGCTCTTTCCCAGACAGGTGGAAATTCACCTACCCCAAATGAAAACAACGCTAACTTCTGATTTCCTAGTTTATATTTTAAATTACAAAAGTAACCAGAAAGCAAAGTGGGCAGCTGCACAGGACCTTACTGCCAGAAGACTACAGACAAGCGGACATAAGAACACGTAACATTGATGCTTCACAACAGAAATCCAAAATCCAAAGCAGATCATCTCAAAGAGTTATTGTCCGTTTTGTTTCCATATCTGTTAGTCAAACATTGACGAGTTGTACGTAGCTGTTGAAAAATTACTGCCTAATTCAGTGTTAGAATAGTTATGAAATGCGCTTAAATAAGAGGCAGCGTTTTTGTGAATGGTGATGACTGCCTGTTAGTCATTCCAAATCGTTAGAAATAGTCGAGGTCACACGCCATGCTAGCTACTCAAAATATTTGCAAAAACAACGTTTCAGAAAATGACTTTTATGTAGTAAAAGTCCTCTTGTTACCATTTGATGCAGTGGCTGTTCGGAGACGTTGAATTACACGTTATTTATAGTAAGATTCCGATCACTTCATTATACTAAACGGTGTAATATTGAGAATATGTCACCTGCCGATGATGTAATCTGCAGGCCTTACGGAAGTATATGGATTCTTGCGCCAACAATTCAAAACTACCCAGATTGAATCACTTGTAGCACCTATCACTCCAGTTACCACAAAGTTAACACATACAGCGAGCGTCACTACGACACTTGCGAGCGACACATATGAGGTACCAAAAGGATCAACACTATAGATACCTGTACGTGTATGCCTGTTGACGGGTATCGGCAATTTTGACAGTTTGACACACCATACGTGTAGCTGGCATGACGTGACCTCGACAATTTCTGACAAGTTGGAATGACTCACAGCCAGCACCTCCCGCTCACAGTCATCAACAGTCACAAAATGTTGACTCTTATTTAAGCGCACATTTCATAACCACTCTAACACGGAATTAGGCAGTTAATTTTCAGCAACTATGTGAAATTCGTTAATGTTTAACTAACAGAAGCGGACACAAATTGGGCGATAACTCTTTGAGATGGTGTTTTAGAACTTTTAACATGGAATTTCATGATATACGCATTATGATAGCTAAATGGGACGTTGAATGAATGATTCTTTCCAGGCAGTGGTTTAAAGAAGATGTCAATATTTCCAGCTGCAATAACTATTCAGCTTTTCACTATATTTGCTTATATCACAGGCACCTCCACAACATTGCAGGCATCTCCAGCTGTTGTTTTGAAAAATCAAGCCTTATTTGTCGTCAATCGACATTTATATTTGAGCAAGCAGGTTGCCTTAACACCAGTGTGCCGAGAAAAACAGATTCGTATGCAAGATCACTGCATTTAAGACCAAAAACGGCCGAATTCTTTATGTTTTGAGTACTATGGGCTGACATCAAAGCCACTTCAAAAGTCGTATCTTTGGTTAATATGGAAAGTTCAGGGGTGGTATAATGTGTGACAAAACTTTATGTCTATAAGGGTCGAATAGCACTTTTTGATTTTTAATAAACTCCCTGGTTATTTTATATTGTGTCAAAAAAAGAGGAATACCTACCGTTTGTTTTCATTTTTTGGACAGTCACAGGCAGCTCCAGGTGCCTGTCACAACTTTTTATCGGTACCTCCGCCGGAGGTACCTGTGATAGTTTACCAGGCGTGTACTCATAAGAGCTCTGCTTCCTGAACGTACCAGATCTTGTAACATTGCAAGTTCTTTCTTGATGACATTCATGGCGTCCGCTAGTTTGATGTATTCTGACATGAGATCATCGTACTGCACTTTCTCCACCAACTGATCTCGGCGAGGAGTGAACATGGAGTCCTCTAACTCAGCACCACTATCCTTACCTACCATTAACAATCACTGATATCATAACATTGTCATGTTTACTGCCACAAAATACAAGAATGTATATTTTAATTTTATGATTTTTATCTCCAGTTCTTCCACTGTGCCATCTCTCCCCACATCCACCAGAATTTTCACTCTGCCATTCCTTTGCCATACCACCCCTTCCCCATCTCCAACCCCTAACACACTCCCCAATACTCCGCCCACTCCTCCTTTATAACCATGATCAACAGTGAGTCTGTAGTTTGTGAATTTCTGCTCATTCAAAAATAATACATACACTTATGAAAACAAAATAAGAATTCCACGAAATGCTGTGTCTTGCCTGTACTAATCTTTTCTCTTCTAGATGTACATTTGAATCATATTTCAAGACTATACCCTTAACAGAGCTAAACCAGACAACTTAAAGTAATCTGTTTAGTCAGTGATGCATAAAATATTGGTCAGAACCATATAGTGATGGCTGCGCTACACTTCCCTCTTCTAGATGTTAGCATGGATCAAGTTTCATGACTCTTGCCCTTATAGTTCCAGAGAAACTGAGCTAAATCAAGCTAAACCAGAAAACTCTATGCAAATTTGTCAAGTCAGGGAAGCAAAAAATATAAGTCGCAACCTAATATCGATGACTGTGTTAAGCTCTCCTCTTCTAAATGAAAGCTTGAACCAAGTTTTTTGACTCTATCCCTTACAGTTCCAGAGAGACAGAGCTAAACTAGAAAACTTGACCCGAAGTTGACAGATCAGTGATGCATCATGACCTATCAGTGATAGCTGCTTTCAGTTTCCCGCTTCTAGATGAAAACATGGTCCAAGTTGTATGACTCCAGCCCTTATAAACCAGAAAACTTGACAGAAGATTACGCCATCAATGCCTCCACCAGCGCTGACACCTGCACTGGAAAAAGAAATATCTATGTCTCCCTTCTGCTACTGCAGGCAAGACAATAACCAAGTTATGATATTTAAATGAAATCACAATCATTCCCAGTCCCTCAAACTCTCAAAAGTCACATTCATGAATGCAAGCATGTTAAGCATGAACAGTGTAGCCTATATCAGACTGCACCCTGGTAACAGTCTGACTACAGAGATTGTACTATGGTCAGAAGCTTAATCAAAATATTCTCTAGTGAAAAAAAAAAAATAGACTTGTTCTAAAGATGTTTGACGTGTGTAAATATTCTCAGAATAGTTCAATAAATTTCTGACTAAAGAACTGCAGATATGTGGAGTAACTGGTGATAATTAGGGATAATTTCTACAGTTCCAGACAAGGTGGGATTCTAAGAGTAATCTTTGAAATATTTTTTTTTCTCAATAAAGATACAATTTATAGGTGCATAAAAATGTGCTGTGACCCCACTCCTCATATGAACCAACTTGACATGGTGTTCAAATGAAAAGTGACAACACGTGCTTTCAAAGAAGAAAAAAGAATAATTATCCCCAAATTATCGTCAAATACTCCCTCCTACACAGAGCCAAAGCTCCGCTGACTTACAAGTGACTTGTTCTGTTGATTTACCAGCTACTGCAGCTGTGGCGGGCACCAACATCGGTGTACTTGTCACATTAGTCTGTGGACTGTACACAGCACTTGTGGTGGGACTACTACTGGCACTGGCACCATCCACCTCCCGCCCTGGCACCACCCGAGACTGATCACCCTGGGTAAAACTCTGGTCGGAATCACTGTACTGGTCTGAACTGCTCTCCTGGTGGTAATATCGCCTGAAACCATACACACAGACTTCTGGATAAGAGGAATATCAGTGCTCCAGATAAGAAGGGGTAACAGGGATAATTTTCCATATTTTTCCATAAAAACATATTTTGTGATCCCTCATTAGAACCGTTTCATTAAGACGGTTCTAATGAGGGGTCACAACATGTTTTTGTTGAGAAATAAGAAAAATTACCTTTGAATTATCCTCAATACCCCTCTTATCTGGAGCTCTGGAATATTTGAAGATAATTGTGGGTTGACTTTTGTTCTTCTCAGAAATGTATGTTGTGATCCCTATCCAAACATCTCAATTGAGATAAAGCATCACAACATACATTTCTAACTGCAGATCTAACATACATTATCCATGATCATCACTAAACACCCTCTCTTATCACGTGTTCTGAGTCACAGCAGACAATACAGCTAATCTTACTACAGAGACTTGCCCTATAACATGCATACATAGTCACTAGTTTAAAAGTGGATTACCGGTATGAGATATTTTCTGCTTGCACTCCACAGAAACATGTTGTGACACACCATTAGGTTGGTTAGGGTCTAGTCGGGTAACTGCAGACAGCAGGTAAATTCGGACATACCATTGCAAACAGTGAAAATGCAGATGAGATGGCTCATAATGAGCCGTCTCATCAGGATTTTCACTGTTTGCCCAGTTATTTTTGTTTTAATTCCGAACAACTGACACATAAAGGAAACAATGTCACTGTCCAAATTTACCTGCTGTCCGAATTTACCAGACTTGACCCTAGTTGGTTGTTTTGGGTTTAACTGCACATTAAAACTGCCTCAACGAGGCATCACATCACATGTTGATATATAGGAAAAATTATCCCAGAATTATCGTTTGATGTCAAGGGAAGCAAACAGGAAATTACAGAAGTTGTTTTCCAATTCAAAAATCATAGAAATACATGGAAGAGTAGCCAGGTCTGTTAGCACCCACCTGCAGTTTGACATAAAATATTTGCTAAATAAAGAAGACGTACCTATGATGGTAGTCTCTACCCTTCCTTCTGAAACTACTCCCAGCTTTAGCTACTGTCCTTCTTGCTGCTGCTAATGCCGCTGATGCTCCCTGAAATATTGTTTGTAAACAATCAAACATTCTTGGCAAATCATATTACAAACCTACTCTAGGCAAGTTTCCTTTGAAAAGCCTGAGACTGATGGGTGACAAAATGCCTAAAGATCATATGATTGTAAAGGTAAATGAAAGTAATCTCCAATAAGATTAGAAAACTAGTAGGGCAATTTTAATGCCGCAATGTGCAGTTAACCCTTACTATAGTACTGACGCAAAAAAGAAACAATACAAACTTCTGAGTGAACTTTAGAGTCACCTGGTGATAAATGAACACAAACACATATTTTGGCGTATTAAACATGCATCAAAATGAAATTGCAGCTATTAGTATTGTGTGGTTAGAATTACTTAATACTTTTTATGGAAAGCATTTTGGCATATTGCTGGTTTGTTACTCTTCACCCAGGCAGCACACGGCATCAAAGCGATGCCATACTGACGTGATTATGTCGCATAAATGTCTGTGCCATGTCACTTCCGACGTCATGTGCCTGCTGGGTCAGGCTTTAAATAAAGACCCCATTTGGCAGAATGCAATGACCCGGGCCTTTCATAAGATTTATATGAGCCGCGACATGAGAAAACCAACAAAAGCGTTGTGCGTCCATCGCAGACTCTGATCAGCCTGGGCATTTGCCCAGTCTGATCAGAGTCTTTGCTTTCCGCATGGAGGTAGCTTAGACCCTTACCTACCCTTTAAGCGCTTAGCGGAAAGTCTGATCTGACTGGGTGGATGCCAAGGCTGATCCGAGTCCGTGCTGGGCGCACAACCAATTTGTTGGTTTTCTCATGCCGCGGCTCATATGGTATGCCAGAATTTACTTACCTGTGCAATACCTGTAACACTAGGACTCTTACTTCCTGGACGTGAGTTATTCGAGGAATGCTTCACACTCTTTGGTTTATAGTGAGCAGCTAGGGCAAGAATGAGCCGCATTATAGATTTCAGGTTCCCATCAACAATGTCTGAATAAGATTATTGAGAAAAATAATTTGTGGTTACTACTTTAATACATAGGAAGTAAATACAAGGGTCCTCCAAAAAGGCCAGCAAATACTGTCATATGCTATGATGATTGGCATTATTTTTACTGCTTAATAAAATTATTACTTGTGCATTATATCCTTTCTGAAGTTTTAATGTTTGCTATGCGCATGTAAATTTTTGTTCTAGTTGTTTGATGGACTGCATGCATGCTGCGACTGTGCACGATGCATGTGTCTTGCTTTATCTGAACTTTCGTTCTTGAACTATTTGTCTGTATACTTAAATTTTCTTTAACTATGTAATATATGTTTCATAATCTGTGATATGTGTTTTCTCAGTGTTTCCCCCAGACTGCAAAAGGGGCAGGGTGCTGCGGAAAAAAAGGGCACTTTTAGCGCGGCGAAAGGCATCTGGAGGGGCAATGTTACCTACGTTGTTCAGCCTACATCTAATAATTAACCTCAAAAGTATGACATTTCAGTACAGTAACACTAGCATTATGTGTTAATATGTAGTGTAATTTAGCAGTACTGTTCATAGTGTTAGTGTGACAAGTCAATTGTTAAATTACTAAAAAAAAAAAAAAAAAATTGAACTGCTGAAAAAAAAAAAAAAGAAAAAAAACAATCCGGCATTCTCAAACCACCACTACCGCCCCACCTTTCCCTCACCCTCCATATCTATATCCAAAATTGCAGCTCGGATGATGGGTCTGATTTGTTCTAGTGATTTTGATCAAAGCTTATACTTGTTTACACTCAAAATCTGTCTATCTCAAAACCGAGTTTAATTCTACACTAAGATGAAGATACCTACCGCAAGACCACTCTAGAATAGTTAAATATCAAATATGGATCGCGTATTGTTGCACATCTGGGCCGGTAAATTTGTAAAATCGCAATTACTGCATGGCGACAGCTGAGCTGTTGAGATTGCAAAAGATCGCGGATTTCCCGAGGTACTGTTAATAAATATTGACTGGTTTTCGTTCCACATATAGTACACCTGAATCTGCGGGAACTAGATAGAAAAACGCGGGAAACTAATCTTAAAGTGAACGAACCGACATTCATAAACAGAAATCGTCGGCACCTGTGACGATTTCATGAAAACATGTATGATCTGATCAGCCTGCGCAAATTTAGCATGATCCGTATCTGTGGTGACCTTACATTACGTATCTGACATGCTTACCGGGAAAATAGATATTGAATCATTGCATTGTCGTACGCGTCTAATAGGCCTCGAATTCTGTAGTATAGCGCAACGTGGTACGGTGAAAAAATAGTTGTCGGTATTGATGCGGCAAGCGGCACCGTTATGCCGACTGAATCCCCACCTGCCACACCCTCAACTAGGCCCGTGTCATTATCGGATCGGAGAGAAGCAAACGAGTTTAACGGTGCTACCCGTTAATTTCACAGTCGGAACAGGCTGGTCACTTTAACGAGAGTTTCTTTAGTTGCCCTGGTTACTATCGCCATGTCCGCAATGCATTTGACATCTTAAAAGCCGGTAACCAGCATGTGTTTTCAGTTGGCGAAGTAATTTTCCGCTCCAATTAACACATGACGGTCGGGGTATAGCGAGGTGATAATTGCCACAGATTAATCACCGTGATTGGTGTTTATTGATGAGCATGTGTACAGATTACCGATCGACTTGAGTTGTCAGTTTTTACAGGTATGGGACACAATGGAACCGAATCGTAATAGCAGCGCGGGAAAAGGGACTGGTTACTAATTTTTTTTTGGACAGGAGGGCGCTCATGACACGTTTTTGGGGCAGAAGGGCGGGACCAAAAAGGGGCAGGGCGCGGCGCCCCGCCATTCCGCTTTAGGGGAAACACTGGTTTTCTGTGATGCTTGCTTGTTTTATACAAGTGCAGTCTTAACCATTTGTTAGCTGGTAAAATAGATACAATGGTTAATGATGATTGTGTTGTATATCTGAAAATTGACTAAATAAAGTTTCTTAAAAATGTCTTATGTACAAGTTCACACATTATGCATGTTAAAATCAGTGTTGATCTAACTGAATTTATTACCTTTAGCCTGTATATGATGCATCCTAATTTTCTTGGAAGACATAAAATGGAGGACTCTTTCAATGTTTTCTCTCATCTCCACATATGTTGATGGAACAGCATGTACTTCTGTAACACTCTCCCCAGCTGAAACAGTACAAAACACATCTTGGTTTATATTTTAAACAATATTTATTCTTTCACAGGGACACCCTGGGATGGATGCATACAGCTCAACTAGGGCAGCTGAAAACAGGACAAGGTAGAATGGGATTGTTGGGAAGTCATCTGTGGTGCCCCAACGACCTTGCAAATTAAGAGATAGAATAGAATTCTTTCACAAATTAAAATTACCATGAAAATTCTCAAAACTGGTCACCCAAAGTAATTACCAAAACTGTCCTCGAATGGAACAGACAAGTTTTACTAGATTGCTATAATGCACTAAAAAGATGCAGACATACTGGGAAACAGTGTAGACCCTGATCAGGGGTCTGCTCTCCTCAAACCCATCTGTCCCAATTATTAGAAATTTCACAGTCTTACATGAATAGTCACAACAGAATTTTCACAGGCCTGACAGTTTGTGCTTAAGTATTGGGATACCTAAAAACATTAATTTTCCATTTGTGCCAAATGGAAATTCATACTTTTAGGTGTCCGAATATTTACATGTGTGTACCTTTGTAGACAAGTAAGAAACTGATGAAATACAGATGATTCTTACCAATGACACTGATGAGGTCAATAAAAGCTACACCATCTCTTGTATCATTTCGTAGATCCTCCACCAGCCTGGCTCCTGGTTTCTTTTTCAGCTGGGAATTGATCCAGTTCATGTAGGCCTGCAGCTGATTCTGAAAATGTATGTTATGCAATATATATTACCATAAACATTCTAAAAACGGCCAGGGATATCCAAAACAAATACCGTAATTGTCCTTAAAATGGAACAGTTTGGTTTTACAATACAGTTATGTCCAAAGAACACCAATGTAATGGCAAGCAGGATAGACCCTAATCAGACTGCTCCCAAAGGAGCAGTCTGGGAGCAGTCTGATTAGGGTCTATACTGTTTGCCATTGCCAGCTGGTTCTACAATGCTTTAGAATCCTAACAGTAATGCATTAATAGGGATATTTATGGCTCAAAGTTTTATGAGAGGAAATATCTCATTTAGCCATTTCTCGTGAGAAATTCTCAATTGTCAGTGAAACTTTATGATACTATCCATTACAGAAATGTATTTTGCATGAGATATTCTCTCCCATTGTGCAGATTTTGATGAGATTTTTGTCAAAAAAATTGAGCAAATCTCTCAAAATCTCACCCGAAAATGATCCCTGCATGATGATGATTAAACGAAACAGAAAAACCTGTGCCCAATAGAGATAAAATGGTCCAACAAAAAATGGCAACAAACTTTGGTTACCTGCAGGTTGAAGGTTAAATTACCCATTCAGTTCTTTATTTTTTTCCCAAGCCGTCTGAAATTAACTCTTTAAGCACCAGAGACGAAATTAGCAGACTTTGCAAACAGCGTAGATCCTGATGAGGCGGCTCGTAATGAGCTGCCTCATCAAGATCTACACTGTTTGTACCCTTGTCTTTGAATTCTCAATATGAAATGTCTTGGACAAGGCATTTTTTTAATTTTTACATTGTACATGTAGGACTGTGAAAGAGCCTACCCTAATGTGCTTACATACTGGGACACCTACAACCAATAATTTTCCATTTGGTGTCCCAATACTTAAGCACTTTAGGGTATTAAGTCATCAGCTTGGAAGCATTATGACTTTAAAATCACAGGAGGAAATGAGAATAAAACTAAAGATGTATGTAGATTATGTTATGTTGCATTCAAATACGGAACTAGATCAACTATGTCAGCATTAATCTCACTTAGAGAGAGAGAGAGAGAGAGACAGAAGAAACATAGTCTTACATTCCAATCCACCCAAGACTGGGAGCAAGTGGTACTGCCATCACTACTGTCTGGAGACTTTACTGGTGATGATGACATCCTCACTGGTGATTATATATCAGACCAACACTATTGTTAATCAATCTAATTGTTCTGTTCTGTTCAACCATTCTACGATAACCCAGATAAGTCCGGTTTTAATTAGCACTGCTTATGCCTTAGTTGTACACTTGTGCAACAGTAAGGCATTCCAGTCCCTCACTATCATGAATTGTTAAAAAATATTCCTCTGAATGCTCTTAGACCCTCTGCATATTTATGTCACCATTGATGCCTAGTAGAAAGGTAACTACTGTAGAAGTGAAATCATCAGACGTTTAACAACCCCGGAAAGATCTTCCAATAGCCTTGAAGGTGGTAAAATTGCGGATATACGAACTAAATCACGTGACAGTCACATGTCAAATAATTCCTTGAATTTTCTTACAACCTAATTAGACCTGAACACCAGATGAATAACCTGATACAGTGTCAATGCAAAGCAATATCTTTTCAATGTTAGAAAATTCATCCGCATGTGATTGGGTGATCTATTTATAGCAAATGTCACTGGGTTCTAAAATTGTGGATGTGTTCTGGCGCATGATAAAAAATCGACATACCCACTTCAGGTCACATGTTTATTATTTTCTACGGGAGCACTGAAATACCCCAAACCACTGCAAACTACCATAAACCACCCCCAAATCGCCATAAACCAGTTAAAATAACATTTCTAACCACATTTTAAATATTTTTTTATACTTTTGATATAATATTTATCAGATGACTTATCTTATACAATTCCGCAATGGCCACTTGTGCGAACACTTACAATATTTAATACAACCTGTTAACAGTATTAATATTATTTTCCTATTAGTATTATTATTAGTAGTAGTAGACTAGTAGTAGTAATATCAACTAGAAATAGAGTTGTTTTATTTTTTTATAATCCCCAGAAAGGAAGATATAACTGCAGGTATTTTCACATTTTGCCTGTGTAAGGTTTATGGACACGTTAGAAATTACAGATACATTAAAGATTCTAAGGTTCTTAATACACTTAATACAGTAAAGTTGTCATAAGGGACGAGTCATTTATTATCAGGTGGTGGAGGGGGATCCCCCCCCCCCCCCACCCGATAGGTGACAAAAAAGTTTATGACCCCCCATCCCAGCTACCCTTCCAGGGGTTTTATTAACCGTAAGTCCGTTGGTTCTGGACCAGTGATTTTTGAGCATGACCACTTGATGTCTTTGGTAGCTGGTAGTGCAGACCAACTGATTTTGAAATTAAATGAAAACAAATGATAACAAAGAATAGCCGAAACATCGGGAGGACCACTTAAATTGTGGATAAGTTGGTCCTGTGGACCACTAGTCATTCAGTCCTTAGCGAAATCCCTGCCTTCACACACATACCATATGTATACCTATTTTATTTCAGACTGACCTAAATCAAACCCTGTATGAAACAGAAAGAACTATTTCTGATACCTACAGGTTAGTTAATCATGCAGATTAATGGTCTGATGAAATTTTGTCTGTATTTCTTGCACTTTCTTCTGCTTTATGGCCATCCAGAAAGCTACTGTGAATTCTCAATAAAACTGTTAATAATATTAATTGGACTTCTGGGGGCGGGGGTTAGGGGGTGCAGCCCCCAAAAGCCACAGTAGTTTTGCTGATGACAAGGCACTGGAGAGCTGATATCACAAACGCAGGCGTTAAATTTAATTGAGAACAAAAGCATCTACTTAACATGATTTTATAGACTATACTGTGTTATGAAAAAATCTGTTTTTGCAAATGAAGCTGCCCAAGTTTTTGTATGTCATTTCTGTAAATGCAGGGCTACAGAAATTTTGAAATCCAAATCGGTCCGCACGGCCGATGTCATATGAACATGTGTTCCACAATGGCTTTTTTCCCCTGAATCCCCCACCTACTAATGAAAAAAACTCATGTTTACATGTTCGTAGCGCTTTTTAGCCATAAACTGGTAGATAAACATATATATACTGCTTGCCTGACACAAAGGAAATCATCGCTGAAGTAGCCATTTAGTCTTACTTATCATGATAAATGGGCTGCAAAGCGCAGAGACAAAGGAGAAAGTAGACATGCTCCTGATTCGTATTACTATTGAGTCTGGAACTAAGTTTTTATTGAGTTAATTCCCTTGAAATTCGTATATATACACTTGTAAAAAGGTACCTTCAGACAAATAAAAAAATACTTTTTGCACGAGTAATGACGCCGGCAAATAAGAAACTCTAACCAGCCTGCACATGTCAGGTTTAATTTCCTTTTTTTGCTAGTCAAATTCTTTCCTAATGCTTTCTTTGAAAGTAATCAGTGACTTTACTTTACACAGCCTTCTTCAGTGCATCGTCATGTGTATACAAGGTGGTTCCGCAAATTGTGTGGAAAAAAATGTGCTTTATGCCAACTGAATCGGTTTTTCGAACTCAAATTCGGTCAGAACCAACAAAAAAATCAGATTTCTGTAGCGCGTAAATGTCTTTAATTTTTGCGTTTGAAAGAATAGCGGCTGAAAGTTTAGGAGTAATGGGGGGGGGGGGGGGGTCTGGGGGCTTTGTCCCCCAGAAGCTGAGACATTTTTTTAAGATAAAGACTGATGGAAGAATTGGCCGCTGGCCAAATATGACACATAACCCAAATATAGAAGATTTCTGAAAACATCATCAGCTTCACACCTTGGCAAGACAATCAACGCTTTGTTTATCTGTGATAACTTTTGACAGCAGTGCATGAATATTGGATAATCCAAGTTTATTAATTGTGTCATTATACATCCAGCAATCCGCAAATTGTGTTGTTGTTTTTTTGACCAAAAAAATGTGCTTCATGCCAACTGAATCGGTTTTTCGAACTCAAATTTGGTCAGAACCAACAAAAAAATCTGATTTCTGTAGCCCTGCATAAATGTCTTTAATTTTTGCATTTGAAAGAATAGAGGCTGAAAGTTTAGGAGTAATGGGGAGGGGGAGGGGGTCTGGGGGCTTTGTCCCCCAGACGCTGAGACATTTTTTTACGATAAAGACTGATGGAAGAATTCTGACCACCCCCACCCCCAATATGCCTAAAAAAGTATAGGACCCCCCTACTCCAAGGCTTAGTAGATCACCAAACAAGAGCTGTCGCCTGACAGCATAGCTCGCCTGAATTGGTGCTTTCCCATCACACAGCCGCTATGGTGGTGTGGACTGCTATGCATAAAACTTCAGGCAAGCATGTCCATAATGAAAACACATGTATAAACAAAAGCTATCTCAGAAATAAGTCTTAAAATAAAATAAAAATAAAAAAAAATGAAATGAAATTCAAAGTCCACAAGCTTGAGGTAAAAAAAACTGACGGGTGGGGTGGGGGGGCAGGGGGGGGGGGGTGGGGGGGGGGGGGGGGGAACGGGTAAAGGGGGACGGGAGGGGGGGGGCTATGTGGACTGCTATGCATAGAACTTCAGGCAAGCATGTCCATAATGAAAACACATTTATAAACAAAAGCTATCTCAGAAATAAGTCTTAAAAATAAAATTAAAATAAAAAGAAAATGAAATGAAATTTCCAAGTCCATGAGCTTGAGGTAAAAAAAACTGACGGGAAGGGGGGAGGGGGAGTGGGGGGGGGGCGGGCTACTAGGATGTATCAAAACCCTAAACCATTATCTAACATCAGTCCAAGTATTAGTATCAACTGAGTCCATCATCGTGGCACTGTGAAATTATGTCTTCATAAATATAAAACTTTAACCAAAATCTTTAAGTTTAAGACAAAATTCTAAGTCGATGACCTTGAAGTGGGGTAGGTATAAGGTGTTTTGTAAAAACTCAAAAAAGAGTCTAACATCAGTTCAAGTATAAACTAAATCTCTGCAAAGCATTATGAATCAGTATGCAATTACAAAACTTTAAAAAAGACAAAAATTTCCCAAGTCCCTGACCTTGACATCAAGATCACTGAGCGGGGTTGGGGTAGTACTCTGTAGATCTAACTACAGTGCAAATATAAAAAGAATTCATCTATGGGTTCAGGAGATATGTGTCTTTAAAAAACTTTAACCAAAACATCCAATCAATAAAAAGACAATATTCTAAGTCCATGACCTTGACATCAAGGTCACAGAGGGGGGTGGGGGTAGTACCTTCGAAAACTTTAGACCAATATCTAACTTTAGTGCAAGTATCAAAGGAATCCATCCATGGGTTAAGGAGATATTGGGCTTTATAAAACTTAGACCAAAACATCCAGTCAAAAAAAAATACCAATTTTCTAAGTCCATGACCCAGGGCTTTTTTTAAGCGCGGGTCCGTTGGCCCGGGCCCGTTGATTTTGGCCTCGGGCCAGTTAAATCCCACTGTAGCAGGTCCGTCAGGCCAGTTGAATTTCGGGGAGTCATTTCGGGACATTCAGTTTGTTTCAAACTTGAAGCGAAAACAATCTGAAAACCAGTCTACTTTCGTTTTGCTACGGATGATTTCATTGGACGATCAGAAATGTTTAATCCAATGAAATTTCTCCTCGCATTGCAAATAGACAATATGGCCGACCGATGAAGTTTGGGGATGAATCGCAGAAGTCACATGTAAAAAAATGGACCCCAAAGGACTTCTGCGCTTATTTCAACCCCCGCCATCTAAAAAACAAATACAGCTGCTTAAGTCCGATGAAGAAAAAAAGCCACCCGAGACAAATACGAACAGTCTGGCCGCCATCGGTACTTTCAACCTGGGTGGCTGACTGAATTCAAGTGCCTGAAGTTACTGGAGTTTGATGATGCCCTAGGAATGAAATGTTCAATTTGTAAAACTAGGGACACAGTTGGCTCTTATGTTACTGGATGCACCAATTACAAGAAAGCCTCACTGCTATATCATGAGGTATCAGACTTGGCTTAATGGGTTAATTATCTTAAACATTCGGATACTAAACAACTACAGATACGACTGTCTATTTGGTGATAAAGGATCATACATTTTAATGGTGCTTTATTTTATTGAATATAATTTGTCCTGTATATTCCGCATTGGAAAAATAGTCGGGCCAGTTGAAAATTTGGATGGCCAGTAGATTTTCTGGCCAGGTGGCCCTGCAGGCCAATGGCATTTTGGTCCCTAGGAAAACCCCTGATGACCTTGACATCAAGGTCACGGAGTGGGGTGGGGGTGGTATCCTGTTAAACCATAGACCAATATCAAACTACAGTGCAAGTATCAAAAGAATCCATCCATGTGTTAAAGAGATATAGGTCTTTAAAAAACTTTAACCAAAACATCCAATCCGAACGCCGACGCTGACGCCGACGCCGTGGTGACAACAATAGCTCTTCCTGAACTTTCGTTCAGGCGAGCTAAAAAAAATTCTATTGGGTATCCCCCTAAATGTACCCCCCTCCCCCACAAAATAAATGACTCGTCCCTAAACAGTATAACCAGGCCTCATACTGACAAAGCTTTTCCAAGCCTGAAATGCCTGCTTTCGAAGCCTAAAATAGCCCTTTTTAAGCAGAAAAAACACTAAAAACTTAAAAATCAAAGCCTGAAATCCAGTAAAATTCAAGAAATGAAAGCCTGAAATCCTGCAAAAGCCTGAAAAGTATGAGGCCTGTATAACAAATATCACATAAACTGATTAAATGAACAGTGAAACAGTTTTTGAGGTGGTTTGTGGTGCTTTGGGGCTGGTAGGTAGTGTAGTGTTTCCCCTAGCCCCTTTTAGCATGGCGCCGCGCCATGCCCTTTTTTTTCCAGCGCCATGCCCTTTTTTCCAGCGCCATGCCCCTTTTCCCGCGCATCGTGCCCATTTTTAGCTCCAAATATAATGTTTTCCGATCTCAGATTGCCTTCCGCCAGTCACTGATACCCCACGGAATAAGATCCCTTTTCCTGCGAATCCCTGTCGCACTGGATAAGTTTGCATGTATATTGTTTGGACAGTATATTACTCGATTAGAATAACGGTTTATTGACAATAATGATGTCATAATCCACCGCTGATTAGCTCCAATACCTCAAAGTCGCGTGCGACGATTGGATGGCGCGAGCGCATGTCTTCTGTCAATTAAAGAAGAAGCCCCACCTAATTGCTGGTTCCCGATTATTACAAAGTAAATTGATTGATGACGGTAACAGTACAAGTGATCACCGATTACTGCATCCTTTAATGTATTAACGAGCTCGATTAAGGGAAAGTGTCCTTACGAACGAAATACGAACCAATCAAACATGCTGCCGATCAAAGGTTAAGCCGCCTTTGAGAGTGTCCGATCTCGACCAAACACTGGTAAATTCCATTAAATTATGCATGAAACTGTCTGTTGTCTTCCCAATTAAAATTTATCATTTTTCCGCACCTTCGTTTTAATGCATTCTTGCATCGGTCTTCGTAGTGAAAGCTCGTCAAAATGCCGACCAGAAAACGTAAAATTTCAGAAATTCAAAGAGACAATGCCAAAGTTGCAAAGACAAATCATTCCATATCGTCTTTTTTCAACACAGACAGGTAAGTTCACGCTAGATAATTATACTTTAAGTTTTAGATGTACCGTTCGTCTAAATCGGTAGGATATAATGTAAATTTTAAAACAAATTAGTGTTACAGGCGGTCTATTTAATTTGTTAAATTAGGAACTTTTATACTCGCATATGATTTTTATATGTCAAAAAGAAATTTTAGACAATGATGTAGTTCAAAAGCACGAAGTATTAAGCTATGTCTATTCCTGAAAGAAGAAAATTAATCAATGAATAACAAAATCAAATAAAAAAGAATTGTAAGTAAGGGAGGCAATACTGCATCAAGTATAAGCTTTAAAAACTCATGTTTCTGAGTCAGTTTGGTCTATTCTGAACTACATGAGGGGCCTCCCAGCAGGCTCACAATATTGAATCAACCTTTATTCAACGTCACACGACGTTGAATCAAGGTTGATTCAAAGTTGATTCAACATTGTATGCCCAGTGGGCTGGGACTTGTCATGTTTATGTTGGAATGAAATTGGTTTCTTGAAAAGAAGTACCAGAAGTAAGTATCAAGGAATACTGAATAGACAGCTCATTGATTTTGCAGTTCCTCACTCAGACAGACGGTTCAAGAGGCAGTAGGTGAAACAGTTGACCCAATATTTTCAACTGTCTAACTTGGCAATTGAAATCACTCAGAAGTGGTTGCTTACTTGTTGTTTATTCTGTTTACTGGGATACAAATTGGTAAAGAAAGTAAAACTAAATAAAATCATATTGTTTTATCTTTACTGGTATATTAGACATCTGTCCAAATAAGTGTGGGGTTTGATAATAAACAATAATTTTACTGATCATAAAAACATATGTTATGGCCCTTATTAGAACTGCATCAGCACTGTTTTAAATGAGGCCAACACCATGTTATTTTGTGGACAGCAGAAGAGACTAAGAAACTAGCTGAGAATTATCCTACAATCAGACCCCACCCTTACTTGGACTGTCTGCTTCATTAGATTTACTGCATTTCATGATAATGGTGCTGATACTGAAGAAATAAGTATGAATGAAAGGTTTAAATCTTCATCAACAGTCTTTCAGCTTAACCTCTCTTAATAATACCATTTTTATTAAAATACAGTTGAGTAATACACTATATATACTCACTGCAGAAGCACCCTCTAATGAAAGTGCATAAAGTGCCCTGCTTTTGGAGATCCGCGCGCTAAAGTGCCCTTCTCGGGAAAAATTTACCATGCCCTTTTTCAGTTCTGGGGGAAACACTATAGTGGTCTGAGGTGGTTTGTGGTATTTCAATGGACTGATTTTCTATTGCACAGATGCTTTTGGGAACTTTTTACCTAGTCTTAAACAGATTATTGATAATACAATCTTTATCAGATATTAATGATAAAAGGAGATACAGGCCGTTTGTGAAAAAGTGGAGGGCTAAAAATTGATTTAACTTACTACTGAATAAATTTTCATGAAACTTTGCCTACCTTAATCGGCAACATAAATTATACTAACTCATGCAAGGAAATTTAGAATTTTTTTACTTTTAAATAAAAAGTTTCTTTAGTAATTATTACCATTTTTCTTCTCTATTTTAGGCCAGTCTTATATGGGAGGTACCCATAAAGTTACAACAGCCATTGTTGCTTCCATAATTACTAATACTAATACTATTATTCATTCAAAAATTACCATGCGGTCTGAAGTGTGTTCACTCAATATTTTGTAAACAAGATTCTTTAGTAATAATGGGCCAATCACTTGAAAATGATTTTCTAACATGTTTCTGCTTAATATGGACATGATCCAAATTTAATGCCCATCTAAGGAATATATTAATAGTCTGTACTATACTGGCTGACAGTGGCTGTTCAAAAAACTGTACCAATCAAGCATAAACTTTCAAAGATAAGAGCCAATTTTTAACTTGTAGTTGATCTGACAACTTTTTATTTAGCAATCAAACAATTCTGAATTTCCTTGCATGAGTTCGTATAGGTATTAGGTAACAAATTAAGGTAGGCAAAGTTTTGTGAAAATTTATCCAGCAGTGCTGAAATAAAATCGATTTTTTGCCCTCCACTTTTTTGCAAACGGCCTATACACCCATCCATTCAAATAGGATTCATAAAGCTCTATACTGACTTCCCTACAACCAAAACATTTATAACTGTAGGGTCATGACCCTTGAACAGAACTAGTTGAAATTCACTGTATCACTGTATGGGCATATCCGCTTGAATAAAAAATAACAGCATGCACAGATTGTTTCCTTTGAAAAAAAATATGAGCCTGGATTCAGCCCTACTCTCAAAACATAACACTATTTTTGCAAGAAAAAGCAGATAAGGAGCCCCGGTATAACAGTCAAATAAGAGAACAATTTTGCAATAAAATTTTGCACCCATACAGGACCAACTGTTCACTGGAAGGTACAAAATCAGTAATCACTGCAATGTTTTCTCAGGCTGAAATCCGAGATTAGAAAATGGCCGTTTTTCAGGTAGACAGGCGCGACCAGTATGCTGACACTTTTAAGGGTGTTTTACTTGGTGTTTAAGACTCCAACGTGTTCCAGACTATCAGATGGGCATGTAATTTAGGAAAATCCTTGTGCTAAATATAGACAAAAGGAACACGTGAAAAAAATCATCTGCACATGCGCAACGTTGCTGTTGAGGTTATGCTATTTGCTGTATGAAACAGGCTAATCATACCAGTACACGGACACCTTAGAATCTGAGTGAACCGAGATAGCATTTATACGCTGCAATACTAATTAAATTATTGATAATGATACATGTAGTTAACAAAAACGTATTAATATCGTAAGGTTTTTTCTAACTTCATATTGACACATGGCTGTTTGCTTTGCCTGTTTGCGTGTTTGGCGCAGTCAAACTGAAGCATCTATCATGAAATCGGTCTGCATCAGCCCTGCAAAATTCGTAATTTTGTTGTGTTAATGTAAAAGTGAATGACAAAAAGATAAAGAAATGGTTCCTTGAAAAAATGTCTCAAAGTCGATCGGGTATGAAACCCACCACCCGCACCCGTGCTCAAAACCCACCACCGGAAATTTTAGTGGCGACATTTGAGATATAAGCAAAAGTGCTATTCTAGATTTTTCTGGTTATAGATATTAGGAACTATATGAACTATTTCTGGTACAAAAGTCTTTTCCAACAGATTTAGTTTTAAGACAAAAAAGCGAATTGTTGCAATTTTGGGGGTATGAAACCCACCACTCGCCTACGGGAAATTTTTATCGGTTATTTCCATTTATAGCTTTATTAAATGAGATTAGTTTCCTTGATTGTTACTATTTCGACTTTATAATCAAAACCTCGCAAATTTTATTTGACGATAATAGGAAATTTATAATATTTAAAGAAATAAACGACTTTTTGTGGAATTAATTGATGTTCTAAAAATGGATATAAGTTGCGGCATTTAGCTACACCAAACGTACTGAAATAAAGGGGACATGCAGTAATTGCAGAGGGAGTCGGAGGTGTTATGGTGGCGAAACCTTGACACCTGTTATTCATTAAGGATATCTTATTGACTGCTGTTTCATATTTGTTAAATACTTATAAACACTTTCATGAAAACAAACTTTAACTTTATACAAAAGCAAAGGTTACTGTCGCCATGGTACAAAACTCTGGCATCTCAGCGTCTCTCTGACTGTCTGTCTGTGTCAGTCTGTGTGTGTGTGTGTGTGTGTGTGTGTGTGTGTCTTTCTGTCTCTTTCTTTCTTTCTTTCTTTCTTTCTCTCTCTCTCTCTCTCTCTCTCTCTCTCTTTCTCTCTCTCTCTCTCTCAGGCATTTATAGTTTGTGTATGTGTATGTTAGTGTGTGTGAGTGTTGTCTTGAATCGTGATCACCTGAACTGAACGTTTTGCTGGCCAACTTATTTGTCAGCGTTCAGTAATTTTATATTTACTGTGCTTCTAAGGTGCCACAGGAGGACTCCAACTCCTTAAGATCTCTTCTTTTTCTTTGTTTTCTTCCACGGCTTCCTAAGCTTGGAGCTCTCCAATAGGCTCCCACAATCATAATATATGTTGTGTACCTCGCAATCAGACACACTACCAGATAAACGACGTACATATTGACAAAAATTTGAAACATTAGGTCTTGGAAATTAAGTAAATCAGTAGAGCTAAAGTATTTAGCTTCTCTAATAAGGTGACCACTATCCAACACACACACACACACACACACACTAAATGTCTGAGAGAGAGAGACAGACAGAGAGAGGCACACAGACAGAAAGAGACATAAAGACAGATACAGACAGACTGACACAGACAGACAGACTGACACAGACAGACAGACTGACACAGACAGACAGTCAGAGAGACAGAGTTCATACCATGGTGACAGTAACCTTTGCTGTTGCATAAAGTTATAGCTTGACTTCATGAAAGTTTTTTAAGTATTGTTCAAACAAGTATGTAAACACCAGTCAATAAGATATCCTTAATGAATAACAGGTGTCAAGGTTTCGCCACCATAAACCCTATGACTCCCTCTGCAATTACTGCTTGTGCCCTTTATTTCAGTACGTTTTGGTTTCTTGGTGTAGTTAAATGCCGCAATTTGTATCTATTTTTAGAACATCAATTATTTTCACAAAAAGTCGTTTATTTCTTTAAATATTATAAATTTCCTATTATCGTCAAATGAAATTTGCGAGGTTTTGATAATAAAGTAGAAATAGTAACAATCAAGGAAACTACTGTCATTTAATAAAGCTATAAATGGAAATAACAGATAAAAATTTCCCGATGTCGAGTGGTGGGTTTCATACCCCCGAAATTGCAACAACTCGCTTTTTTGTCTTAAAACTAAATCTGTTTGAAAACACTTTTGTACCAGAAATAGTTCATATAATTTCCAATATCTATAACCAGAAAAATCTAGGATAACACTTTTGCTTATATCTCAAATGTCGCCACTACAATTTCCGGTGGTGGGTTTTGAGCACGGGTGCGGGTGGTGGGTTTCATACCCGATCCTCAAAGTCAGTTGAATTTAAAAAGTATCTTAAGAGTTAATTTGACGCAAAACACAAAAGTGTCCGCGTACTGGTAGTGTCAGCGTACTGGTCGGGTCTGTCTATGCAAATAAGTGATATTTACAGGCATAAAAGCAATTGGTCAAACTTTGTTTTTAAAAATTAGTTTTATTCAATAGTTAGGCTCGAGGCATTTGTTTTGTAATGAAATAAAACCTTTATTCATGGTTAAATGTTGGAAGAATAAACACTTAGTGAAGCTTCTTTTGTGCAGGAATATTATGCCAATTACTAACACCCACGAATTTATAACTCCCACGATTTTACAACCTCCAACGATACTGTCTGATTATGTTTGTCATGTCATAGTGAGAGCAACAAGTTGACATTAGTAACGACAGTTTTAAATTATAATCTAACACTTGTTTCTCTTGTTCGAGGCTTCACTTATATTGTTTTAATGTCTGCTTGTACTTTCATGTGCAGCAATCATCACAATGTGGTGGGAAAAGCGAATAATTCAGCTAAATATATTTGAGAGGCTTTTCAAACAAGGAAATCAATTCAAGATGGCGCGTCAGGTGTCATGAATTACCTGATCGGACCGAATCGGACCGGATTGGCGCGGGAATCGGACGGGTGTACCTAAAAACAGTAAAGTATAAAGAGGCGGAAAAGCGGAACGTCGTCGGGAGAATTGAACTGAACAAAACTGAGTGAGTGAGTGAACTCGGGTTTAACGTCCCACCAACAACGAGGTCATATGGAGACGGGACCTCGGTTTAAAGTCTCATCCGAAAGACCGGAGAAGCGAGGGATCGATCTTGCGACCCCTGGATTGGTAGTCCGGAGTGTTATCCACTACACTACAGCTGCTCCTGAACTAAACTGAAATAGTAAGCGTAAAGCAGTAAAAATTAGACAATCACCTAGGGTGATGAATGCCCCCCGCCATATGGCTCACGAGAAGATTAATATGGGATGACATAGTTTTTCTTCAAAAATAGCATTGTCATACTTGTCTTTGGACGTATCACCAGTAAACAATTCTGATTCTGATTCTAGCAACTGTGACCTTGACCGTGCCTCTTGAATGCTGGAACCCGACTTTGTCAAAGGTATTGTCACACTAAACATTTGTGTGAAGCTATATCAAAATCTGTCAATAAATAAAGGTGCTAGAGGGATGACAAAGTTTTTTTTCTTCTTCTAAAAATACCAACTGTGAACTTGACATTGGATCTACAATGCTGAAATACGAACTTGTTTAAGATATTGTCATACTTAATATTTATGTGAAGTTATATCAAAATCATTTTACAAATAAAGGCGCTAGAACCATGTTAAAGGTTTATCTAAGATAGCATCTGTGACCTTGACCTTGAACCTACTATGCTGAAATGCGAACTTGTCCCAGATATTGTAATACTTAATATTTGTGTGAAGTTGTATCAAAATTGGTCACACTGTGAACTTGACCTTGATCCTAAAATTCTGGATCGCGAACTTGGACAATATATTGTCACACTAAACATTTTTGGTGAAGTTTTATCAAAATCTGTCAATAAATAAAGGGGCTAGAGCAATGACACGCTAGGCCGCCTAGTGCAGTCGGTAGCACATCTGACCCAAGAGCAAGAGGCCCCGGAATCGATATCCGGTCCAGCCACATACTTTCTCTTCTCCTCCCATTGATTCAAGAAGGGCAGTTGTCAGTTACTGGCGAAAGTAAGTGCGCTTATTACTTGTTAACCGCTTAGGAGGTTTGAGCCTGCCCGGGTATAGTGTGGTTAGGTTAACTGACCGTCCCAACATGACAATAGCTGTTTACCATGGATGTAAAGCAACAAAACAACAACAAGCAATGACAAAATTTTCCTAAAAACAGCAATGTGACCTTGACCTTGGACCTACAGCGCTGAAACATGAACTTGTCCAAGATATTGTCATACTTAACATTTGTGTGAAGTTATATCAAAACCGGACCATACATAAAAGCGCTAGAGCTTTGACAAAGTTTTTTTTCTAAAAGTAGCAACTGTGACCCCGAAACATGAAATCGTTCGAGTTATTATAGCTGTGCTGTTATTTAAGAAATGAATGTTATTTTTTGAACGTTTACTGAAGTATAAACTACATCGGGTCACGAGCAAAGTAAGTGAACCCCGAAGGGGTTTACGTAAACTTTGCTCGTGACCCGATGTAGTTTATACTTCAGTAAACGTTCAAAAAATAACATTCATTCCTTATATTTATATTATTAAACGATGCTTTTGATCAATAAAAAAATAAACAAAAATAAGAAATACATATATAAGAATCGTTTTAAAAACATTACCGGCCGAATTTTGCAATAGTTTGGAACAGCCGCATTGTCACTGCCTACCAGTAAATTCCAGCTCCTGTTGTAGATTGCACGTGCAAGTAGGCGTAGCGAGCTGTCACTCAATGTTTACTAGCCATTCAAGTACATGGCATGTTGTAGATTTCACGTGCTAGTTAGTGGGATGTGCTGTCACTTTGAAGCGCGTGACACAATGTAATTATTGACTTGTAAAAACATTGACTCCCGCATCACTTAATTGGATTTACAGAGAGCTTTGCAGTGATAATGTAAATATATCAAAATGGGTTAATAAATGAAGCGCTAGAGCGATGACAAAGGCGAGCTTGTACAAAAGACACAACGTGTGAGTGGTCAAAAAATGTATGCCATTTAAGAGGACATAATTATGACCTGGATCAAAGTTCAGTTTCTTTTATGCACATATTCAATTCATGTCTGAACTGTGTTGCAAGTTTCAAATCCTTGCATCAAATACTGTAGGAGGAGTTGCGGAGTCACGAATAGTACCACAAAGTGTGACGGACGGACGGACAAGGCAAAACTATATGCCCATCCCCACTTCGTGGTGGGGACATACTAATAACCAAACAAGAGACTGAATTGTTTCATCCTAAATGGACAGACCACAGACAAAGCAAAACAACAAAATACCACACCAACAGCGGCTGAAATCCGAGCGGTCCTACGTTGGAATTACAGTGGTGGTGTCGATGGAGTGTGTATGTGTGTGTGTGGGGGGGGGGGGGGGGAGAGAGAGAGAAAGGGATAGGATTACATAGATTGTTGAAGAAGTAACATTAGAATATCTAGCCAAAAAAAAGAGTGACAATCAGAAATCAGAAATTACGACGGAAACCAAAACTTTAGCTAGTCCATTTCATTTGGAGATATTTTTGTTTAATGATTGGTAAACAACTAAGAAGTTGTCATCGTCTACACATAAGGTGTTCAGTTCAGTTCAGTTCAATTCTCTTATCGACGTTACCCAAGTGGCTCAACGGTACGTAACCATAGTTGCACACACTTGGCGCCGTGTGTCCGTCCAAAATCACATAAGGTGTGAAAGACACCCGTCCTTAAATCCATTCAGTCGCCGAACATGATCGAATTAAGAATGAGGGCTGGATGTTTGTAAAGTGTGAAATTAAATCGATTACCATTAAGGACATTCCTGTTAATAAGATGGCACGTGTAATGTATCTTTACATATACCACATCAATAAGGTTTGAATGGCGCGTTCCGTCTAAACTTCCGAAGTGTTAGTTCTACAAAAGTCAAACACGCATATAAATAAATAATAGTATATATATATTCCATACACTATATCACTCATAACGGGTGTAACATTAGATTGACAGAAAGGATTAGCATATATATACATATTTGAAATGGGAATAATAATAATAATGATAATGAAACGATTAATTAGTCCGATGTTTTAGAATCGAGAAAAAATGAAAGTTAGTCTTTTTATCATTAACGTCGGTTTTGATTTTTGTTCTTATCATTTTGAACCATTTTTCTGACTTCTTTTTGGTACTTCACCTGCTATGGTCTTTTGGTGATAGATAGATAGATAGATAGATAGATAGATAGATAGAAAGATAGATATATCTTACCATAGTTTCTTATTTTTCGATTTTGAGCAATACTTTTTTACTTTTTTTCTTTTGCTGGATTTAATAAAGCTATTACCTCAACGATCTATGTACATCTGCCCGCTGTCTTTCTCGGATTCTCCCATTTGACTATTTCATAGCGCTTTACGCCATATTTTTGCTACTCTATGCCTCTCTACGCCTCTTACGGGACCAGACCGGATCGGACTCTGATGTTACCGGATCGAACGGATCGGAGTGTGTTATAGCCGATGCAGTTGGCATTCTCAATATTTTCTCAAATTTGGCGATAGATACCCAATTTTCGAATTGCACATTCTTAATTTTTATTTTATACATAACTAAGTCATAATTTTTCAAAAGTGTGAGGCTTTGCACTTAATTGGTAGATGTAGAAAAACATTTCTTAACCATAAAGAACCTAAAAAAAATCGTTTTCGCCCCTGGGCATGGGATTTTCGCCTTTGGGCATGGGGAGAAAATCTTGGCTGTTGGAACTCCCTTTTAAGTATTTTTACTTTTAAGTATTAGGCAGCATGCGACCAATAATTTATCTTAATCGGAATCGGTAAGCGAAATAAAGATTTCGGAAAGAGAAGAAACCGGTTTAGGCTTGGCAAGTAAAAAGTAAACAATTTGCAAAGCGCCTCCCCTCTAAAATATTGCCTCTCGTTGCATGATGTTTGCTTGCCTTGCATTTAGTTAAAAGAGGCTATCTTATACTCTATAATGCCAACTTATCCCCTGAATGAATGCCTGTACTTACCCCCGTGTTTTCATGTGTGCTGCTTACACCAGATGCTGACGAGCCCTGATCTGATCTCCGACTGCTGGAACATTGAGACACTGATAATTTCGGCGACAGAAGACTACTCTTACTGCACTCTGGTCTCAGAAGCTTCAACTCTACCCCTAACATGACTCTTGGTGATAATTTGGTTGGCGTCGACGATACATTGCCGTTGGGAACGGTAGATCCAGGGCTCAGATTATTTACATTAAGTATCTTTTCCATCAGGAGGACCTTTTTACATCAGTAACAGTAACAGTAGACTCCAAGATGTTTTTATCCTGTTTTTATCCTGTTTTTAACCAGTCTCGGGCCACTCACCATGTGTATATAGTTTTAATCATCAGTGCGACACTGCTGGTTTCACCAGTTTTGCACTTTAACGGGAAGAAGAAGAAGATTGACATCTGTCCTTCGCTAATTACACAAATGGCCCACAAGAAATCAAATTAAAAATGTATAAATTTTCAGTTTAGTCTGGGATTTCTACTTTGAGTAAATTGTAACTTCTAAAATGTTCTAGCTGTTTATAACGCGCGTTTAATATGTATCTGATACATATCAACATTTTTTTTATTTTCACATTCTTATATAAAGTTTATCATTTCAACCTGAATATTCAGTATAATCAAGGTTTTCCAGTTTCATGATCATTCCATACACTATAGCAATCTATAGTTTATTTTAATAACGGGTGTAACATTAGATTGACAGAAAGGATTAGCCGTGGTTTTGTTGACAATCTTTTTGTTGGTTTTATTTAAATTATTCATAATATTATGCTAACTGGTTCGAATTTAACTACAACAGACTGATACCGGTCATACGAAATGGGTAAGTACTCGAAACCATAACACCCTTTTTACTGCGTTACAAAGTTAGAGGCTGAAAGTTTTAAGATCATGAAGTCCATTTCTTGGTTAGAAATATACTTATTTGAAAACATTAATGAATGATAATACATTAGTTTGAAAGATGAGCAGCTAAACTGAAAATGGTAACGTTTATATTAAACAAGATAGAAAGGAAGCTACTCAAGCTAGGATGCAGAAGATTTTACGAAGCTATGACAGGTATAAACTTGAACTGCACTGTAAAAGTTCCCGGAAACAAGGAAATATTAAGCAATCAAGAGTTAAAGAATTATGACAAGGTAAAAGAATCCGTATGAAAAAAATCAAGTCGCTGGGATCAAGTTGAAGGAATATGTAGAAAAGTAAATAGATTTATAGTTAAATAAATTTATAGAAAATAAATTTCAGAGCGAAAATATATTGCTTTCATGAATAATACAATAGCAAATACAATAACAATAGTTAAGGTGAGGTGGGAGTAATTGACAAAACACATGATTTTATTAATACTTCCGTATATTGTACAGTTTTAGTCCCTCTTTCAGAAAATGTAATAAAAAAGAGGGGTCGCCGATGTTTTTTTCAAGATATCTGACCTCAGAAACGTCACTTTTTCCTCATTTTCGACCCGACGTTATAATGGCGTTCTATGGAAAACGCACTTTTTTGCCCGTATCTCTTGGATAATAACCTCTATTCAGAGAAAACAAAACATATTTTTTTTCTTCAAAAACTAGCACACTATGGCCCAATGATAGAAGTTTGCATTAAAGCAATAAAAATAGTAGGTCGCCGACTTAACTTTCGAGCTAAAGTGCATAAAATGCCCGGCTTGCTGTCTCTTGCTGTCTGAAATTGTTACGTCGCGCATGGTGACGTTAACGTTTCTGAACTTTCGCGCCATGTATCAGCTATCGTTTTTTTGTAGGATATCCGCAAAATTTGATAAGGACTTTATCACTCATGATTATCATCGTCGGGAAAGTGCAGGGTGAAAGCAGATATAATAATGCATTACTGCATTTTCTCCCAATCTCTGCATTCGCCGTCTCGGCTAACTTTTATTTTAATTAAAACCGAAAACATTGACATTCCCCTATACCCTCCGATATAGTATACGCGTACCCGAGTTGACAAACTCTCCGAAGGAACAACTTTAGGGGTGGGCTTCCACGTGTTATGACATTTAAAGATTTACTGCCTTGATAATAATAACAACAAAATGATTTAATGAAATATTTCATGCAATACCTCCGACATGGTCTAACTATACATTTTGCAATAGAGTTGAAATGATTATATTTGATAAAAGTGATTTCACGCAAAAAGAAGATAAATTTTTAAACGATCGCGCACCGCGCTAGAAATCGCATTATTGGACAAAAATAATTTATTCATAGGCCCCCCTACATCACAACCACGTGCACGAATAAGAAAAATACCTGTACATTATCACATGGTACACGTGGTCAAAATCGATATTCTTACAGGCCGTGAGGAAATAGGTAATTTGCATTTAAATTTGAAGATTATTTTTCATGCCACATTTATCGAGAAAAAAAAAACAAACATGCATTTTCTCAAATTTTGTACGGTTAATTATGAGACAATAACATATTGTCTTACGAATTTTTTTTTATTCGTCTCTGAAAACATGAAATAAACGAGGGAGACAACCTTTAAACAACTCCCTTATTCACTTGTCGTTTGTGAGTCAAGTTACCTACCCGACCCCACAAAGAACCGATAATATTCTGAACAATAACCTAGCGTTCCAACGACTGGATTTCGGTGACTCTCTCTCTCTCTCTCTCTCTCTCTCTGAAACTGATAGGCAGCTTGGATTCACTTAAGTGTTTAGGAGATTGAAATGTCTCTTTGATATATACACTTGAAAAAAATGAAGAAGAAACGGAAGATGGAAAACTGATCGTTGAATTATCGTATCAACGTCGATAAAAGGTCCTGACGACATTGCATCGACGGTGATACGGCTGCCTGGCGTTTTTCAAACGCTGGAGACAGTCTAGGAATCATAAATATAACTGAAATGTGGCGTATTTTTGCTGAATAGCTGTATATGGATGATAAAACCTGTCTATGGCTGCTATCCTGTTAACTATAAAGTGCGTGGTCGAAGTGTAGACAATGATCTGACTACTCAGTGTACGATACTGTATTCAAGTTTAAGAGACTTTGTTGTCGTATGAAATTGATAATAAGATTATTGCAACTCGGCAGCTGCGAACTCGTCTGACAAAATGATGAGAAACTGTCAGAGAACAGCTTTCCCGCTAATAGTCTTTCCCCACAGAAAACCAGCTATACGTTTTTCAGTCTTCTCTGCGACACTTTCTATCTCCTTTAAATTTCATCCAGCGCTCAGCCTCCTTGCATTTTGTGAGTAGACTATATAGTGATCACAGAAGCGGCTAATGGTGACGCCATCGTGTTTTTCTCAAACGGAACGTTTGACGTCATTACGTAACGTGGCTACAGAAACTGCCGCACGGCGGCGCTGAATTACTCCCACCTCACCTTAAACAAAATGGTCACCCATGTAATAGAAAAAATACTAATTAGTTGAGAACGAAAGCACGAAGGTAAAAATGACAAAAGTTAACATATATGGAAAAATAGACAATTTCATTTGTTCTAACCCTGTTTACTATTAACTACAAGTCAAGTAATAGTTATTCCATGGTTTGTACGCCTGTACGAGTAGATAATTTACGAGCTTTAGCGACTGAGTAGATTATCTCCCGTATAGGCGAACAAACTAAGATATAACTATTTTATACCACCCTTATCAGTGTAGACCCTGCTCTTTGTGAAATATTTCCTGCTAAAGCTGGCATATTCTGGCAAGGGTATAATTGTGAACAAATGTGTTTGCACAAAATGCAATGGAATAATTCCAATACTTTATTGTTTATTTTTCTATGTCTGGAAAGATACAATTTGAGTTCATATTTTTACATAAACTTGGACATCTAAGGTCATCTCCAACTCATTCGCTGTTTACAAATTTTTTATTTATATATTCTGTGTTCCTTTATTGTAATATATAATACGGAATTACAGAATAGAATGAATATAAATGGGAAGATTTAGGGAAATACATCTAACAAACACAGTATTCACTGGATCCGTTCGGGATGCTAAAATGATTTAAAACTGGTTATAAATGGAGAGATAATCATTGACATTGCAATCCCAGCAGGCACATGACGTTGAAATGACGTCGTACTGACGTCATTTTGACGTCATGTGCCTGCTGGGATTCTCAATATGTTACCTAAGTGCTTTCGCCTTTCGGCTTCCTCAGAGGTTTCAACAATATAAAACTAGAAGCAATAAGCACAAATATTTACATTTTGAGAAAAATATCTAAACATAAAAAGGACAAGCTCCTAAAAAAAAAAAATGAACAAAATATTTCCCTTATCGGGGACCATGCGTTCAAACGTGTGATATAAATGCTTCTGAATTGTAAAAATAAACTAATAAAAAATCCAGTTCCTGGCTTACAACTCGTCTAAATGCTAAAATGACATAAAAAGTCTCCAATGAATATGTCGCGACAAGATCCTTTTAATCCATATATCATTCAGATTGGTAATAATCAGTCTTAAATTACACCAGTTTCCCATCTATCCTTACCAGTATTTGAATTCATGCATAGTTAGAAAAGTTTCTTGTGTGTGTATTACAGAAAAGTAAACTGAATAATTGTGTCGGAATGTTACCTTTTGTTTCGTTTGAGTGCTTTTTGAAGTTTGAGTGTAATACAATACATAATGTTGCTTTATTATAATAGGTGTATTCGTTTAAACTGTTTACGAAAATATTATATATAATCACACTGAAAAGAAGACAACCCACAAAATACTTTCACTATGTAATAATAATACTCTGGCTAATAAATGCATAATACTCTGGCTAGTAAATGCAGCACCTGTTTGAAAACACATTGTATTAAAGAAGTGTAATACATCAAATGTTGTTTCCTAGTTTCATGCTTGCTTCCTCTTGTGATCTTGAAAAAGAGTCATTGTCATCAAAATGTAATCAACTCGCTTGCTTATCGCAATGGTATAAATATCCACGCAAGCTTGATGAAATTTTCTCCCTGTTTCAGGATATGTCACATATATAAGAAACTTTCGAGTCTATGCCAAAAGGTTATATTCTAAGTTCTGCTACGACAATGAAAATGGGGTCAAGATCACCTTACCTAATCTGCTCTTTGGCTCGACCAAATGATGTCGTCATGCAAGAACAACATAGGCTAAGTATGACTCATGTGCCTTCTTTCGAATGTGTTCTCTGCTCTTGAAGGAACTCTTTTATATTTTAACTCTTTTACATTTTAATTAGAATTAAAAAAGAATAGGTGCCAGTTACTAAATGCTTGACAGTGCAAAAGGAACACAAAACCTACAATGTAACTAACTCTTCAGAAAATTCAGTCAAACAGGGCAGTGAGAATGACACAATACTAAACAGTAACTTTTGTGACAATGATGTTGCTGCAAGCTCACTTGAGATACTACCACAACCTCCCAGCCATCCACATCCACATAGAGGCAAAAAAGTCTTCTGTCATCGTTTTTGATCAAAGATAATGTGCTCATTTCTGAAATTTTATGGACCTTTAAAGACATTAATGAGCTCATCTTGTGAATATGAATATAAGCTTTTTCTTTGATTCGCACACTACAAAACAGCATTATAGCATGAAATAGCATCTACACTAAATGCATTTTCTTTGGCTTGCAAAACAGTATTATAACATAGAAAAGCATCTGCATAAAATGTTTTTCTGACTCACACATTGCAAAATAGTATTAAAGCGTGAAATAGCATCTGCAAGAAATGATTTCGGTAATCTTTGGTGTAAACGAAAGTATGTTGAGCCTTATGCCTTAAAGGTAAAAGCGGACAAAGTACCGAAATCATAGTCCGAACTCATAAATCATATATAGAAATATTGACGAATCCGATCTATTAAGACACATACATAGTAAGCATCACCTGCCTATTATAATACACCCGCTAGGTTTATGTATCTGACTGACTAAACAGTGAAAATGAAAGTCCAGTAACTGAAAGCCATAAGTATGTTTTGGCCGTGGTCATCGATTCGAAATAAATTTAAAAACGCCAAACTTGTAGGGATCGACGAGGTCATGGAGTCTCCCATAGAGCTTTTTAAGAGTTGACACAAACTTCGCTCTGCAATAACCCTGTGACAACAATTTACTGCTGAATAGGAATAGATAGTAAGCATCTTCAAAATAGTAGATAAAAGTATTAAATTCTATTCACAAAATACAAAATTTTTACCGGCTAAACCTAAGTCTACTTTCCGACATCTACAGCGGGGTATCCAAAATTTCATAGAAAATATGTTTTGGTTGCAGCAGGCAAGGCCGCAAACAATGCTATTGTTGTTTGACGGCTATACGACGTTAACACACACACACACACACACACACACACACACACACACACAAGGAGGTTAGCGGTATGATGGCCAACAAAGAGACATCGGCAGAAAAGAACTCTGTAGTGAATGGCCATTGCAACAATAAAGTTTTCTAGGAACGCCGAGACAAACCTCTTAGGGTGTGTTGGTTACGTAAGCTGCATTAAGGATATATCGCCAGTTCAAGCTCTTGTACTATTATTTTCTTTTTACCTCACTGCTGTCAAAATCATGGCATAAGGTACTGTGAGAAAATTTATGAAAGGCCAGGTAGAATTTGTTTTGGTTTGTTAAAACTCAGCCATTGTCATTGGAGACACGGTGGGACGTTGTAGCATGTTTCCATTGTTTCGAGTGCTGGTTCGGTTCACAGTGGTTCGGTTCTGGCTGAGAGAGATAGACCAGTGGCACATCCATTGTCTCACAGCTGTCAATGAATCACCCAGAGTTAGCCTCAAAGCGATTAAAATCTCAACGGTTCTGAAATTGTCCTCTCTTCTCGTTACCTGTATTCCTATTAGAGGGTTCCAGGACAGACTATTCATGAATGGTCAAAAGTTATTGTATTACTTGCCATCGACATGACCTTTACAATAAATACGCGTTATTTATACACCGACGTTAACGTATTTAACATATAGTAACAGGGTCAGCTGTGTGTATTAGCCACACACACGAAGACAGATGGGATAATTTATTTGGTAAAATGTGATGAGTGATGGGGAAAAATCTTCAGAAGCGCCTGCTTTCTGAATTCAAACAATAAATTTGAAACTTTGGTTTTTTTCTGCTTTGACACATGTGTAGAAGCAAAAAAAAAAAAAAAAACAAAGTTCAAATTTATATGTGTCAAAGCAGCACGGTTTTGCGCCGTGGTACAGATTAGCATCTAAATTTGTACAGAAGCAGTTTTAATAGCGTTAGAAGGTGAAATTCTGTGGAAGATCATAAAACAACTTCTTTCTAAGACAAAAAAATGTACTAACTCACCTTCTTTTCTGAGTAAATCGATTCCTAAACAAAGCACTGCGCCGCGGGCAGGAACGCAAATCTCCGCGCCCATGAAAACATTACAAAAGAATGCTCCGCGGTCATTGTTCGCACTAAGTGAAGGGGTTGTGTCCGAAAAACGGGATTTTTCACTATTTGTAATAGATTTCTGACAAAAAGCTCCCATATGGAAAGTTAAAATTGATTTTTTTTCTCAAATGCCCAAAGGCAAACCACCAACATTAACGCAAATGGGAGTTATTGCTGGCCAAACCCAAATTATTGTCATTTTTATGTTTCGATTCAGATATTTTGTCCCGATGCACAATTATTTCTGCTTGCAACAAATTTTAATCATTTTAATCTGACGGAGAAATCATTTAAAATAACATATATGTCTACATTTAGTGTTGACGGTCGTTTGTTCTGATTTTGTTAATACTTAAACTGACCGCCTATACTTACTCCGAGCTAAAAAAAACTCACGCCGATCCAAGATTAGCATGAAATCAACCGATCCCAGAAAACGGTATGATACCTGTGTTGATTGTCTAAACGATTCAACTGTACGTTGTAACTGACTGATACAAGAAAAGTTGTATATACTATATGCTTTGGGTTACCGTCAAATCCTGGTATGTTGACGTATGTATATATGCATTTTTCTGAAAGTTCATGACAAAAATAATGTTTAAGCCAATTGATGTATATACTTCTTTCTCTTTTGGATTTGAGGTCTGACTGAATTAGTTCTTGATCACTGCCTTTCTTTTTACTCTGTGTATAATAGATAGATGTTGTTTTCTGTGTTATTTTTTTTTCTTTGATTGCCGCCAAACAATGGCAAAATTCAGATGGCTACCCATGTTATAATCACAGAATAAACTGGATGGCCGCGGCCAGCATGTCAAGCCCGTTGGCGCTTTGACAGTAGTGAAAATGCTAAGCATAAGCTGGCAATAGCTTTAGCAGTTGCAAGCTGAAGTCTCTGTATGGATTACACCCTGTCTTCATAGCTTCTTATCGCACATTCAAGGTAAGAATCTGCCATGTGGTAGCAGAGACATTAGCACTCAAAACTGTTAGAACTGTTACATGGCATTATGAGAGGGGACCTGGAATGATAAGGTGCATGCACTGATGGAGTTTTAATGTTCTGGGGCCTATGAAAAGGGAGATATGGGGCTGCAGACGAAAACTACTAGTGGTGCTTTTTCATGAAAGTAGGTCACAGCGATTTAGTTTTGTTGATGGTGACCTGGAGTGGTAAGGTGCATGCACTGATGAAGTTTCAATTTTCTGGGGTCAGTGAAAAGAAAGATATTGGGCTGACCTCGAAAACTAAATATTTGGTTCTTTTTGTGAAAGTAGGTCACAGCGACCTAGTTTTGTTGTAGGTGACCTTGAGTGGTAGGTGCATGCACTGATGAAGTTTCAATGTTCTGGGGCATATGAAAAGGGAGATATGGGGCTGACCTGGAAAACTAAATAAGCGGCACTTTTCGTGAAAACAGGTCACAGCGACCTATATTTGTTGAAGGTGATCTGGAGTGGTGAGATGCATGCACTGATGGAGTTTCAATGTTCTGTGGCCTACGAAAAGGGAGATATGGGGCTGACAAAACTAAATATGTGGTACTTTTTTCGTGAAAGTAGGTCACAGCGACATAGTTTTGTTGGAAGCGACATGGAGTGGTAAAGTGAATGCACTGATGAAGTTTCAATTTTCTGGGCCTATGAAAAGAACAGGATGTATCAAACTCAAGATATGGCTGTAAATGGACGGACAGACGCACGCACGCACGCACGCATGCACCAACACCAAACGGGCGACTGTGTCTCGCTGACCGCAAGCGGGCTCGACAAAAATGGCATTGTATTGTCAAACGTTCAGATGATTATAGAAATATATGATGCAATACAAATCTCACTGTGAGTTAAGGATTATTTCATCACTGGAATATTTATCTTATTTGCTTATTTTGTACCCACAGTGATATTTCAAAATAAAGAAATAATTTTCCATTTTGGCTGTGTTTCAATGAAAAAAAAAACAACAACAACAAATAAATAAATAAAAGATAAAAGGAAAAAGCAAGAAATTAAAGTAGGTCAGGCCTCGAGGAAAATTTTTCCAAACTCAACTCAGCTGAGCATGAAAATTCATACCCATACTAAATAAATCTTTTGCTCTCTGCAGAGATTTTTATGGTTTTCAAAGCTTGATTTTCGCATAATTTTTCTTATTTAAATCCTCAAAGCAAGCTTTATTTAGTAGTCTGGATTTTATTCAATATCAAACTTTGTGCACAATCTCAGCTTAGCATGAAAAAAAGTTTTTTAACCTCGGGACCTCTAAGTAAGTATTTTGTCTTTGATCTCTTAATTTTCAAATTAAACAGTTGTTTCATTTTGTGTTTCAAGATCTAACATTTATATCCGAACTTGAATTTTTTTATACTTATGCATGGTTTTAGGCGTGATTTCATAGCGGATTAGCCATCATTTCTTATCATATTGTTATTTTAGATTCAAGTCTTTTTCAATCTTTGTTGTATAAGAATATGGAAAAATATTTCTTATTATAAGAATATGGAAAATTAAAATATTAAATTAGTAATCATGAGGATAAAAAGAAATGAGAGAAAATAAATGATTGTAAGTAGCAAGTCCCAATAGCTTAAAAATCTGTTTGCGGCAAGTTTGTAAAGTCGGATATATTAACGCGTTGCCTGAGTGGTACACGCACGCGCAATAACAATGTGAAAGCGGTCTCCATATTATTGGGCAAATTTAGGGAGTTAGGGCAGGACTAGCGATTATTTTCAGGGAGCTTGGGAACAAGCTCTTAATTTTTGGGGAGCTAGAGAGCACTGTCAGTATGTGATATTCTGAAAAGTTTTGGCTTCTGGGGATTGCACCCCCAAGAACCAATCGGACATCTTCGCCGATATCTTCAGGATACGGAATTGGCCGAAGTGTTACGATCGCCCCAAGAACCTTATAATCAATAATTGTTTCATTTGATTGTTTAAGAGCCGCCGACTTTCTGATGGTAAACGCACCCGACCCTTTACAAAAGTAAAACAGATTTCCTCTAATGAAAAGTGGTTTGCAGACGAGCATGCGCGTCACATATTGTGTCTACCTTGTAAGATGTGCTGTAAACCGCTTTTCATTACAGAAAATATGAAATAGATGATAATATAGATATGTATAAAAGAGGGTCTTGCGGCCGCAGCCTCCCCGAAGCCTAAATATTTTAGAAAATCACATACTGACAGCGCTCCCTACCTCCCCAAATATTAAAATCTTGCTCACAAGGTCCCTGAAAATAATCGCTATAGTGATTCCCACCTCCCTAAATTTGCCAATAATATGGAGACAATATTATTATTGCGCATGCGTGTACCGCTCAGGTAACGCGTTATACCTGGGTTCACAAAGGCTTGAAACTGATTAAGCACATTGCCCGACTTGGAGCCGCAGCAAACAAACATCTATGCATAAAATCTGGTTGGGCAGCACTGACCGACGGCACAATTACAGACTGAATGACATTGGACGGACACACGGCGCCAAGTGTGTGCAACTATAGTTACGTACCGTTGAGCCACTTGGGGAACGTCGATAGGAGAATTGAACTGAACTGATTAAGCTCATGCTGTCTGTGAATTAGGAATATGGGGAGCAATAGCAAAATAGTTTTAGAGAGCACAAGGAGCTGGGGAAATATAAGTCTTATGACCAACACGATTTGAGCTTAGCCAAGCTTAGGGGAGGTAACTACCACACTAGGGAGATATGGGCATTACTTTTAGATAAGAGAAGTTAAGAAATTTTATTTTAAGACGGCATGATAAAAGGCAACAAGAAACTTAAGCCCTTATGGGCTTTTGACCATCTTATTTTCTGGGAGCAAAGGAGTTTTGTCTCTGACACCCAGAATGCAATCCCCAGACGTTCTGGAAACCCATAATAAATGGCCACGAAATATCGAAACACAATATAGATCCGACGACCCTCTCCTGGGAGGGCCGCATTTTGCTCCCATTGTGGATTCCCTTCTCATCAGATCAGTGCTTGGCACAACGCCGGTGATTCGAGAAATCACTATTTTCAACACGACTGTCGTACGGACAGTTCCGTCAAAAAAAGGAAATTGCTTCCCTTGACAGCTCTCTTTATCCGCTGATAAACGTAAACAAACGTAAAAAACCCATCAAAACCTTGTATTCTTGTGATCATGATTTTTTTTCGATAATTTCTTTACCCAATGCTATGCTTATTAACATATTGTTTATATCTTTCAATCTTAGGAATGTGTGTTCATAAAATATTAGAACAGATCAAAATGTCATAAGTTTTTCGTGGGAGGGTGAAACCTGGTCATGCAGCCTTGCAGGTTTCTTTCTTTCTTTCTATATTTACTGCTACACCCTCTTTTCAGAGTATTATGAGCAGGTGTACTTTTGTACACTCCAGTGTTGCAGGATGAAAGCCTACATATAGCCATGTAGCTATAGTAGGGATCTTTAACCTGCACAGGGGATGACTCTCCCTGCACGGGGGGCCTCCAGTTAACGTCCCGATCCGAAGGACGGCGTACTTGTTAGCATCATCCCTGCAAATGATGCTAGAAAAACGCGTTCGGACATAGGAAGATTTCACCCTAGGTGAGGCTCGAACCCACAACCTCTGGCGTCAGAGTCAAATGCACTAACCACTGAGCCACCGCGCTTCTTTAGCCACCGCGCGTTTGTCAGAAAACAGGAATTTTCACCCAGAAATTATATACACTG
The DNA here is from genome assembly GCA_963989385.1 of Ctena decussata. Taxonomy (NCBI): domain Eukaryota; kingdom Metazoa; phylum Mollusca; class Bivalvia; order Lucinida; family Lucinidae; genus Ctena; species Ctena decussata. Next base: position 35,856,254 of record OZ022504.1, on the reverse strand, counting down.
CCACACGTTAGTGACGGGGTATTTTTTTTTTTTCACTTTGGCTGTCCGTCCTACATACGTCCGTCTGCCTGTCCATCCATCCGCACTTCCTGTTCGATAACTTAAGTATTTATGAACAGATTTTTCTCAAATTTAGCATATGCATTTGTACCAAGGATGTCTCGCTTGGGATTGTTAAGTGGCAAATTTCGATCATTTCTGACAGAGTTATCTTCTTTCTTACGCCTAATGGCACTTGTCAATGTACAAAAAAAGGTTTTTGGCCTCTACTTCCATGACTGTTTGGAATATCATTGTGAAACTTCACAACAACGGGTCTGTGTTACCATAGAAATTTTGTCCTCAGGGGCTACCTGCCCCTGCTTCGCGAGTTCTGTACATATGTAAAATCATGAAAAAATCAATATAAAATAAGAATTTGGAGTGTTAAGAGGCTCAACTGGGTTCCTGACACCGTGCCTGTCTGTCTTCTTCAATTCTAAGAGAAGAGGTATTTCTAAGAGGAGTTTTTTTTTTGGAGGGGGGGGGGGGGGGGCAGTTAAATCTGAAATGTTAGTACTGCAGCTGTTTAGTAATGAACATCATTTGCATCTTTTCATGATGAAAGTCAAGTCAAAATAAAGTCTAAGTTTTTTCAGTATCAATTCTTAACATAGGGTTATAATTGAAAAGACATCAAATAGAAATGAAACAAACCTAAATCAAAGTACAGGGACATACACACAAAACACACATACTTGAATATTTACAATATTTCAGAGATCGGAATTCTGACATTTAAATTCTAATACTTCAATATCATCTGTGCTCATCAGAAACATGACAATAACATCTACAAGCTTTGAAAACTTGTTAATTTAATATTTAAATAGTGATGCAACAATTTTACTCAGTAGGTTAAATCTAGTGGTCCTGGGTTCGAGACATGCTGGAGGTGGAAATCTTTCAAACCGGGGTTCCATTGCATCATTACCCTCCCATCATTTCATAATCACCTTCCCATTGTCCTGATATGACTGAAATTCTATTAAAATGGACGTAAAATCGTACGTCATCCATCATCCATAGTTGTTAAAATGGACGTAAAATCGTACGTCATCCATCATCCATAGTAGTTGGGGCTGTCCTAATAGTTTTGCTCCGTTCATCGTACAGGATCTCGTTCTCTTGGGGTCTTGTGTGCTGACAAATGTGTCGCAAAGCTAATTTTCATGACATGCTCAGATGTGATTTTGTCCCTTCAAGGTTTGTGCCAGTACATGATAATTTGATGTAACTTAATTCCTACTCATTTGTTGCTGCTCAGTGGTTTATTACATAAAGTAATGCAATGATGTTACTTCACCCCCCCATCAGATCGAAAGCCTTTGTCATACTGATTGACCAAATTGGTGTATATTTTAAACACATTTTATTGTTGAACAGAACAGCTAGATCTTACAACATTAATTTGTAATGGCCCCCTACCCATTATGTCTTTAATGATCATTTATGAAAAATATAAATGTTGTGTCCTGTATTGGTTAACTAGATAGGAAAAAATAAAGTTGAAAATATGAAAAAAAAAAGAGCAGGCAAATCGGGAATGGTGATATATTTTAGAGTAGCCGAAATGGGTGTAGGCAAAATGGGAATAGGCAAAATGGGACAAATCATAGACAAAACAGGAGGTAGGTGAAATGGGAGTAGGCAAAATAGGAGTAGGTGAAATGGGAGTAGGCAAAATAGGAGTAGGTGAAATGGGAGTAGGCAAAATAGGAGTAGGTGAAATGGGAGTAGGCAAAATAGGAGTAAACCCTCATCACATTAACCCTTTTTTGACCAGTGGACTTGTCCATTCTTATCATTCAGATAATCCCATTTATAGTTTTAGGGGTTTCTGGTTAATATTTCCACTTTTATTGTACTTTGCACAGAAATTCCTGTAAGCAAACAATGTAGACCCTGATCAGACGCCGCGTTTTGCGGCGTCTGAACTGGGTCTGCACTGTTTGCATAATGTCCCCAAAACGGGTATCCGGTCTAAAAAGGGTTAATCACATAATAAGTCTACAATTAAATAAGTTTGTGAGAAATTCATTACACCGTGACCAGCAATATGTATACTACTTTCAGTAGCAAAGTAATCAGCCTTTTATCATCATGATTCGCATGAGTATTCTTTTGCTTTTCTGTAAATTTTATGTTCATCTATTTTCTGTCTGTGTAGGCTGTAAACATTGTATAATGTTCAATGCTGAATAAAGTATTCTGCATTCTGTATTATCATTAGTCTCAGTTGTGTTTAGCTAATTGTGAGACTTTAAGGCAAGCCGGGCCACATAGCACAGTTAGTAGGGAGCCTTACTTATAAGCCAGAGGTCCTGGGTTCGATACCTGGGCTGGCCACTTATTTTCATTTCTCCTTCCGCTGATTCAAGTAGGGCAGTTGTCAGTTACTGGTGAAAGTAAGTGCACTTAGTACTGGTTAACCACTTAGGAGGTCTAAGCGTGCCCAGGAATAGTGTGGTTAGGTTAACTGACCGTCCCAACATGACCATAGCTGTTTACCATGGACATTAAATAATAACACAAAACAGATTTTAAGGCACACCATCTGTGTAAACACCCAACAAGCTTACAAACAAATGAATTTTATTCAGCAAAATAACATATTCAGACACTAGAAGGTAACATGAAAATACCAATTTATTCTGGATTTAAGTATACTGATTTGGGGTTAAAGCAATATGCCTGCTCAGAATAATCCATTCCATTAATTATTTAAAATGACTGTTAACTTTATGTTTTCGCCTTTTAGAAAGCTAAAACACTTTTACTTGCTCATTTAGTGTGTAAACCAAGTCAAGTAACATACATATATTGATTTTTATCAGGGCACAAAAATAAAACAAACTAACCCAAATTCCTGCTTGTAAATGAGTCCTGAAGTGAATGGAAATCAGAGTCATAGTGGGTTTACTTGTATAAAAAACTCTATACAAAGATTTTGAGAAAATGTTAGATTTAGGCAGGAATACTGCTTTAAGATTTTATTTTATTACCATGCAAGTTGCTTAGTAAATGTTGCAACTTAACTGAAGAATGCTATCTTAAGGTCAAGACAACATCTTCAGTATAATTTCAATTCAGATGTATTCATACATAAAATAGTGTAGTATGTCTAACAAGGGCTTCGCAAGCGGCGCATAATACGCCCGTTGTAATGTCATAAAGGAATTATAGAATGAACAAGATTGTTTACGTAAGGACAGACAGGCAGACAAGTAGGGGAAACCACACTTTAATTAATGACGGCAACCTTATTTAAATATTTAACACATCAAATACTATTAGTGATACTATAGGTGAAGTGGCTCCTAAGTTGAGAAATGCCAAAGTCAAACAAGGGAGATAATTCATAAACTAAATACATGTATACTAGATATACCATTCTTGCTTCTAAAACATTCCCTTGGCAATATACACATCTCCATAAAGTTGTGTTAAAATATTCTAAACGGTTAAGGAGTTACGGAGTAAACAGGAAATTTATGCATGGGCAGATAATCCAATAAGCAAGCCAGAGTCGTGGTTCTTGCTCAGGATACATTGGCCCATTATTACACACATTCCTACAAAGTTTCATTCTAATATTTCAAAGGGTTAAGGAGATATGAAGTGAATGGAAATGCCTAAAAAATAATGATCAAAGGGAGGTTACTCCAAAATTAAGAAAGGGGGAGCAACCATTCTTATATGTGACACATCATCATGCGATCATGCACATTGCTATAAAGTTTCATCATGATATTCGAAACAGTTACCGAGTTAATGTATGCACAACATAAGTATACACAAAAATAGCCGAAAATAACTAATAAAAGGGATGTAACTCAGAAACGAAGAAAGGGAGAGCAACCGTTGTTAAACGTGACACATCGTTGGGACTTCATACACATTGCTATGAAGTTTCATGAGGATATCCCAAACAGTTATCTAGTTATGGCACACACAGGATCTGCAGGGAATAAAAAAACAATCAAAGGGGCATAACTTTGAAACCAAGGAAGGGGGAGCAAGCATTCTTGTATGCGATATATTCTCCCTACCTACTTCATATGCCTACAAAATTTCATGAAGATATTCCAAATGGTTACTGAGTTATGGAGCACACAAGAATGTTTACGGACGGAGGAAAGGGAGTTTACTCCAAAATTAAGAAAGGGGGAGTAACCATTCTTATATGCGACATATTATCTTGTGATCATCCACATTGCTATAAAGTTTCATCATGATATTCCAAACAGTTACCGAGTTAATGTATGCACAACATAAGTATACACAAAAATAGCCGAAGATAACTAATAAAAGGGATGTAACTCAAAAACGAAGAAAGGGAGAGCAACCATTTTTGTACGCGACACATCGTTGGGACTTCATACACATTGCTATGAAGTTTCATGAAGATATCCCGAACAGTTATCTAGTTCTGGCGCGCACAAGACCTGTAGGGTAAAAAACCATCAAAGGGGCATAACTTTGAAACCAAGGAAGGGGGAGCAACCATTCTTGTACGCGACACGTTCCCCCTACCTAATACATATGTCTACAAAATTTCAGGAAGATATCCCAAATGGTTACTGAGTTATGGCGCGCACAAGAATGTTTACGGACGGACGGACGGACAGACGGACGGACGGACGGACGGACGGACGGACAGCGCCATGACATAATACATCCGTTTTTTCAAAACGGGCGTATAAAAACATGGTCCAGTATGTCATATGCATGGTCTGTTTCATCCTAAAACGTGGTCCATTTTTTCCTGAGCATGGTCCGTTTTGTTCATGGTCCATTGTGTTCCTAATTCCCTGCGACGTCCCTGGATTGCTAACAATACCACAGACTTTTCCATAAGTCTAAAACACTTCTATGAATTTGTGAAAACTTTCCTACTGACAGGTTGATTTTTAAGTGCAGCCATGTACCTAGATTTGTAGTATGATTATTATACAGAGCTCTAGTTCAGAGGGAGTACTTGGTGATAATTAGGGATAACATTTGTTAATTCTGCATAAAACCATGTTGTGACCCCTCATCTGAACTGTCTCGTTGAGACAGTTCAGATGAGGGGCCACAACATATGGTCTTGTTGAGACGGTTCAGATGAGGGGGTCACAACATATGGTTTCGATGAGAATTAAGAAAAATTAGCCTTAATTACATGTATCATCAAATACCCCCTCTTATCTAGAGCTCTGCTGATAACTGCCTCTGTTTTGTTTCCCTACCTTTGATATAGCCTGGAACATGGATCAAGAGACAGCCAAGATTTTATTCCGTGAGGGAGGGACACTCTTGTTTCTGGGCATGCCAGAGGGGTCAGAGTTTGGTATAGATTACAACTCCTGGACTGTGGGACCAAAGTTTCGGGGTGTCAAGATGATTCCTCCTGGCATACATTTTATCTACTACAGGTAATGTCACATCCATAATGGTCAGATTTGTTGGGGTTTTCATAACGATTCTGAGGTTATAGCTATTTGACCTCTCATCAGAACCACCATATAATTCTTTTCTGGGGTGGTACCACTGTGATGGTTCTAGTGAGAAGTCAAAATGTATTATTTTTTATATGAAAACTTAAGACACCTAAGCCCAAGATTATCATCAGAGTCTCCTATCCTTATCTCACTGCATTTCTGACAAAATGTGAGATAGTAAAGTCAACTGGTATGAAAATATGTTATTACAGGTGAATTGGTACAATTCAGGGAAAGCAACTCTTTTGTTTTCATTTTGCCTCTCTTCTCCAAGGGGGGTCAACTCTTAAAAGGAAAGAATTTGCTCTGTTAGGAGTTAGTCCCCTTTTTTGGATTTTTTCCCATATATTGAACAAAGGACTACCAATCCATATTAACCCCATATTACCCTACTAACTTGTGAGGAACTGAAGAATCACAGGAGTTTTGATTAGATGATCAAGAAATGTTTTATATGTAGACACAGACTTGTAGAAAAACTCTGCTATGTGACATATTGTGGGTGTTTTCATCCACAGAAAGAAAGAAAAAATTCCTGTCTAAGAATGCAGTGTAGTGATAATGTATCATAGCTCCAAGCAAGGAGGTTATCTGAATCAGAAATTTAACGTCTTGTTTACTAATGACAGTGTCAGACTGACACTGTCATTAGTTAACAAGATGTTAAATTTTCAAAAGTATTGCACACAAAAACACCGCCATTTTTTTGCTGAAAAATGTGTGAACCCTCTGCAGTGGGTTTAGGGATAGTTTTCAAGATTAATTTATGAATGGTTTTCAGTATTTCTCCGTGAAAAACATATGTTGTGTTTGCAGTGCAAAAGCTTCTTTCATTTTTTCAGCAAAAACTAAGAGCACTCTTGATTTAAAGTGTACTGGGTGACTTAACGAATCCTTGACTAAAGACTTCATTAACCTTGAACAACTGGATCTGGTGTTAATTCAAAGAGAATTTTTCTTATTTCTCCATGAAAAAACAACAACATATACTCTGATATCCTTCATTAGAATTACATGATTTTTTGGAGAATAAATTATATTAAATATAAATTATCCAAGAATTATCAGATGATGATCCTCTAATCTAGGCTTTGATGTATAATTGTAAAATACCTTATTGTAGTTCTCGGAGCCCAACAGGGGATACAGGCCCAAGAACAGGATTCTTCTATGACTTTAAACAGAGAGAACTACTGATCAAGAAGTGGGACAAGTATAATGAAGGTTAGTTGTACTAAATACATGGAGAATTTCAGCACACCAGTTTGATTTCTTCTTCATGTCGCCCTCATCAGAATTTAAAAACTAGAAATAAAATTTCTTCTGTTCGCCTCATTTCCACCAAGCTTGTTTCATTACTGACAGAAATTAATTATTTTGAGTAAAAGGCCATCATTTCTAGCATGCTTTTGCATAAGCAAAGTAGTGCTTATGTCATACTCTTTATGTGTGTGCACATGAAAAATTCACCTGTTTAGCTTAGTTCCTTAGTACTGTACCAGAAGGGATACAGTCTTTAAATTTGCTGCACAATAACAACTGGGAAAGGACAATTGAATGCAGTGATGTATATTGGGCCATGGCCTGTATTTTATGGTTCATTGCTTCCCTGGAAAAGGAAGCTCTTGTTGTTGTTTCTATTTTCATAACCATGTTCCCCATGATGGGTTTACTTTTAACCCTTAAAGCGCCAAAAAATTAAAACTGTTGAATTGGCAAACAGTGTAGATCCAGATGAGGTGGCTCATAATGAGCCACCTGTAGATCCAGATGAGGTGGCTCATAATGAGCCACCTCATCTGAATCTACACAGTTTGCCCTCTAGTGTTTGAATTCTCAATATGATATCGCTTGGACAAATATTTTTTGAAATTCTGCAGAGGTATATTTTGTCGTCTGCTTTTTGGCGCATTAAGGGTTAAAGGGAAAAAAATGTTCCTATGTGTAGGGCATATTCTTCCTATAAGAGAAGCTGTCAGTGATATGGGTGACAAAATATTCGTGAGAAAAATTACCTCCTATTGAAGAGCTCCCATTCACTTTAAATTTCAGATGTTTTACCTGATGATGAAACAACAGAGGAGGAGAAAGAGGGATACTTGTCCAGTTTGAGAGACCAGGACAAGTTTCTAGGGCCTTACCCATATGACTAGTAAGTGAGATATAAAAACAAATAGGTACGGTCACCCTAATTACCGACAAGAAGTGACAAGAACCGCCAAGAGCCGTCAAGGGCCGTCTAGTCCAGCTCTGGACCGAAATTATTTCAGAAACATGGAAACTTGTTTCTAGGTATTTTCCGGCCCGGAGCTGGGCTAAGGGCCGTCAAGAACCGACAAGAGGCATTTTTATGCATTTTTCTATTAAAATGCTACTTATTAGACCCTATTCATGTGTTGTATATCCATATTAGCCACAGGATTGCTTTTGCAGCCCCCCCAAAAAACAGTGAAATTACAATACTCCATATTTACCCTACTTACCGACAAGAAGTTTTTGTGACGTTGTAAGGGAAACAATACAAAACGTGTCACACAACTCTGACATCAGTGGATGGTATTTTTGTGATACCGAAAACAAAAGCTGTTGCAAGAAAACCAGGGCAATCAAAAAAGAGAGTTCTAGTAGACAAAACTGTGACAGTATCAAAAAGGAGAAAATTAGTCGACACGTAAATTGCAACAGCCATTTTACAGAGATTTCGAGGAAAAAAGTCAAAATTCAAAATTATATAGATTGAGTTTTTTAATGAACGAAAATCAAACATCTTCCCATAGGCGCGATAACGTAATGCTTAAAATAAACTTTAAAAAAGGCTCTTGTCGGTATTGTCACTTTTATGTTTTGAGAGAATAAATTTTAATAAAAGAGGCACAGTAAGGTAATGCTTAAATTTTAAAAAGAGACTCTTGTCGGTTCTTGTCACTTTTATGTTTTGTGAGAAAAAATGCAATAAAAAAAAAAAAATGAAAAACAGGTGCGTTAATGTAATGCTTAGACTTAGGAGATGCCTATCAATGATAAAGTTTTGGAAATGTAAGCTATACCCTGTCCCCTTTAACGTATGCTCAAAGGGTACGCACTCTATTAAAATTTTCTCATTCTTGAAAATCATTTTAACGCTTCTTGGCGGTATACGGTTAGCTGTCACAGTGACTTTAGTCTTATTCAAATTCTAGTTTTACCATTACAAAAAACTTTTAACAGGTATAAGTATTTCTTAAAACTTTGAATTATTCCTTTAATACATCTATATAACCTTCATGTCGGTTCTGTGTTGATCTTGATGTCTGAAACGCTTCTTGTCGGTAGTGCGGTAATAAAGCTGACGCTGCTGATTTGGCTGAAAAATCTGAACAAATCTGAGTCAAAGTGTTATTTTTGCAATTCTATGATATAAAATAAACACATATTAGAAAAATTCCACCATTTATAATTCAATAGATAGAGTCAAAACCTTCTTGTCGGTGTATGACTGCTCTTAACTTTTTCTTGACGGTAGTTGACAATATGCGGTCAGCTGTCACTGTTTAGTCGGTCCGTTATTCCGTATATCTGCTTCAAAGTTCTATTTTTGCAAATTTTAGATATCTAAGAACCTATAAAAACAATATTTCAAACTGCAAAGTAGTGAATTAATATATAAAATGCCTCTTGTCGGTATTTGACGGCCCTTGACAGCTCTTGTCGGTTCTTGTCACTTCTTGTCGGTAATTAGGGTGACCCAATAGGTATGACCAGATATCCAATATTGCATGTCTTTGTCACACCTGCTTTAGCATGATCGGTTTCCTGTCATTCCATATGTCTGTCTGTCAACAATATATGTTGACTCTTGTGTTAAATCCATCACAGTCCTGAAAAGATAGATGGATTTCCACCAAACTTGCATGGATATATTATTGGGATGATACCAAAACCTCAGTGGGTTTTATGTGACCTTAAGTCTGTTTTCAAGGTCACATGATGACTCAGTATGTCCACAACCTACGTTGACCATAGCGTTAAATCCATGTGTCCTGAACAAATTAATAACTTTCCATCAAACTTGCATGGATATATCATTTGCATGATCCATAAACTTCTTAAGGTTTTGATTTTCTTGACACTGTTTTCAAGGTCACAGGTAAAGGTGTCCCATAGCCTAGTGGCCATAAACCCAGTGGGGGTTAAAAGCCCACTGTGTCTTGGGCACAGCAGATGAAAGGCAGAGTCCATCTCTCTCCTTTTCCTGCCTTATCCTTTCCTGATTCAAAAAAGATACCCATTTACTGCTGGGTTGACAAAGTTTACCTGTCACCAGTTGACCCAACCCAGGAGTGGAACCAGGGACCTTCTAGACCATAACCAAGTCACTATAACCACTCGACCAAGGCATCTCTTTAAGATCACAGGACTGAATTTTAAATATCCCTCGAAGCTTATGACACACTTGAATATTCACTAAAACTTGCATAGATTTATCATTAGAACCTATAAGCTTATGATTAGATTTTAGTCAATTAATCAGTTCTCCTCCGAAATTGCTCGCTTCAAGTTTAGTCCTGAATGAGAATGGTGACCATCCAACAACATTGAAAACAGAAAGCCATTGTGGATTTTGAAAAATTAATAACATCTGCACTCGTTTGAGACAGGAGGTTGATGGGAAGAACCTATGTTGACTCATTGCTTGACTACTCTGATTAATGCTAGTTCTTACTGAAAATGATTTTGGCCTTTGACTTGGAAAATGTAATTAATGTGATTATACCATCTCATATTCTGTATGTGTATTTGTATGTTTGAGGGGGGGGGGGGGGGGGGGTGCAGAGATGGTTGAGTGTCAGTTTCCATTTGATAACAAGCTGATGCACTGGGTTTCAGTTCGGGTTTCCAGAAAATACATAGTGTAATCCGGTACTGACTAAACAAAGGTTGAATATGCAGTGGGACATTTTGTGTTGCTTGTGACATGAGTTACTACCCCTGATAATCAGTTTTAGTGAACTTCATATTGCAGTTTATGGGATCATACAAAGTTAAGGGCTAAAAATGGAGGGTTTTGCATCAGTTCTGGAATGGGTTACAGCAGAGCCCTAGATAAGAGGGAGTATTTGGTGCTAATTAGGGATAATTTTTGTTAATTCTGGATAAAAACATAGGTTGAGACCACTCATCTGAACCGTCTCAACGAGACGGTTCAGATGAGGGGTCACAACATATGTTTCAATGAGAAATAAAGAAAAATATCCTTCAATTATCATCAGATACCCCTCTTATCTAGGGCTCTGGTTACAGTCTCTGACAAACTTTCCAAATGGCAAAACTGTGATACCTATCAGTGAAACTCATACAATGATTGATTTTGACTAATACTTATCAGGTTTGAAAAGGGAGATCATTTAGTTGACACTGACTTAAATTACTGCTGTTAGCATGAGAAATGATCATGTGAACACATTTTACCAGTTTGTTTTCTGTATCATTGCAGTTGCATCATTGTCATTCAGTGAGGACAATGGTTTGTTTTGTTTTAATGGACTACTTCTTTTTATAGTTACAAGAAGTGGGTATCTATGACAACGTACCTGAGCAGTGACCTAGTGAGGCAGTTACAGCCAGTGTGTGGCAGTATTACATCAGTGACACAGTTTCAGACTAAGAGCAGTAATAGCAAGTCCCGCAGAGAAGAGGCTGAGGCTCAGAAACAGGCAGATCAGAAGGTTAGTTCCAATTTGAGCATAGAAATACAGAGATCCACTATCATGTCATGGCTTCGATTGATACTATACTTTAAAGGAATATAAGACAAATGAGCATTTAATGCTAAGGCTATAATGCAAATGAGCATATAATGCCAATTTGCCTATATTACTTTGTAGTTTATTCTCATTATAATGCTGTTTACGTGTAACACTGTTCCTTTCTGTGCCTCTCAAACATTATAGAAATGAATTTCCTTTTGTGGAATTTTATTGATGTTTAAATGCCGGCGAATCATTTAAATGGTGTTTACACATCGAGAAAATCCCCAAAAATTCCTACTTAGTTTATCTCAAAGCTCTTTTTCCACTGCACAGTCCAATGCCTACTAATGTAGGCCTCCTGTGAGAGGGCTCCCTGCGTTTGACTAAATCTGTAAACCATAACTTAAACAAGAGAACTAGGGAATTTCCATCTGAAATTACAAATGACTTCATCTTGCTTTTCCATTTTTATACGCCCGTTTCGAAAAAAACTGACTTATTATGTCATGGCGCTGTCCGTCCATCTGTCCGTCCATCCGTCCCTCAGTAAACATTCTTATATGCACCATGGCTCAGTAACCATTTGGGATATCTTCATGAAATTTTATAGGCATATATATTAGGTAGGGAGAACGTGTCGCATGTAAAAATGGTTGCTCCCCCTTCCTTAGTTTTCAAGTTATGCCCCTTTGATTTTTAGCTCACCTGAGCCGAAGGCTCAGAGGTGAGCTTATAGGATGGGAGTCGAGCCGTCGTCCGTCCGTGCATCCGTCCGTGCGTCCGTGCGTGCGTCAACACTTTCAAACATGAATATCTCAGAGACCAGTGGGCCGATCGCAATCAAATTTTATCTGAAGCATCATTGGGGTGGGGGAAAGGCTGCATTAGGTTTTGGTGCCGATCAGCTTGGAACTCTGGTTTCCATGGCAACAGGTAGCCCCCATAGGGTTATAATGGTGAAAACGGCGTCATCACGTTTTCTCGACTGTTTTTGATTAGATCCTTATCATACTTGCAAGTAATGATGACATACACAAGAGCTTGGATGAGTTCGAAATTTGGCCGGATTCGAGCACAGACTACGGAGTTAGCTGCCCTTGAGCGTTTGAAAAAAATCCCATAGGGTTATAATGGGGAAAATGGCGTCATCACGTTTTCTCAACTGTTTTTGCTTAGATCCTTATCATACTTGCAGGTAATGATGACATACATAAGAGCTTGGATGAGTTCGAAATTTGGCCGGATTCAAGCACAGACTACTGAGTTAGCTGCCCTTGAGCGTTTGAAAAAAATCCCATAGTGTTATAATGGAGAAAACAACGTCATCACATATTTTTAGAAAAACTTTGTCATCGCTCTATTGCCTACATTTCTCAACGGATTTTAAAATAACTTCACACAAATGTAGGGCGTGACAATATCTCGAGCAAGTTCGACTTTCAGGATGCTGCGCCCAAGGTCAAGGTCACTGTGGCTATTTTTAGAAAAACTTTGTCAGCGCTCTAGCACCTACATTTCTCAGCAGATTTTAAAATAACTTCACACAAATGTAGGGCGTGACAATATCTCGAGCAAGTTCGACTTTCAGGATGCTGCGCCCAAGGTCAAGGTCACTGTGGCTATTTTTAGAAAAACTTTGTCAGCGCTCTAGCACCTACATTTCTCAATGGATTTTAAAATAACTTCACACAAATGTAGGGCATGACAATATCTCGAGCAAGTTTGACTTTCAGGGTGCTGTGCCCAAGGTCAAGGTCACTGTGGCTATTTTTAGAAAATCTTTGTCATCGCTCTAGCACCTACATTTCTCCATGGATTTTAAAATAACATCACACAAATGTAGGGCATGACAATATCTCGAGCAAGTTTGACTTTCAGGGTGCTGCGCCAAAGGTCAAGGTCACTGTGGCTATTTTTAGAAAATCTTTGTCATCACTCTAGCGCCTACATTTTTCAACCGATTTTAAAGGTAGGTTCCTGGACTAGCGATAACAATTATGTCCACAAAATAATTTCGTCTGTTTCTGAGCAGTATTGAATTCTCTTATTTTTCTGAATTTGTTGCTACTGAGAAACTCGTCAGATGTTGAAGAAAATGGTCGTTTTCCCTTTTGGTTTATTATCTTTCGTTGGAATTCCAGTTCTAAAAATAACTATGTTTATTATGTCTATAAGTGGGCGATTTCTGATGCCATTCTCCAAAGGTCAATTTTCCCTTGCCGTGAGCTCTCCTAGAGGTCCTGGCATGGCGGATGGGTTAAAACTATCCCAAAATGCAATGCAGCATGACATCAGCCACGTTATCTATTTTTGGCGCGAACTAAAAATAACGCTAACTGGTGTGCGAAGCAGAGTTAGGAAATCCCTTGCAAAACAACTTTTCTAATATTTTTTTTGATTTACACTTTTTAGTGAAACTTATTCATTCCCTTTTATAAGTGCTTTCCAACAACTTGGATGAACGATCATCAAAATTATGATGCATTCCAAAGTACAGGAACCTACCTTTAAATCAAATTCACAAAAATGTAGGGCATGACAATATCTCGAACAAGTTTGACTTTCAGGGTGCTAAGGTCAAGGTCACTGTGGCTATTTTTAGAAAAACTTTGTCATCGCTCTAGCGCCTTCATTATGCCCCCAATTTCGGAGAAATTGTGGGGGCATATTGGTTTGGGCCTGTCCGTCTGTCTGTCTGTCCGTCTGTCTGTCTGTCCGTCTGTCCTCTATCTATAACTCAAGAACCGTAAGAGCTAGGAGCTTGAAACTTTATACACATGACCAGTATGAAAAATAAGCGAACACGTGTTTTTTCTTTTTTCCGCGGGTCACATATTTCAAGAGTTATGCCCCTTTTTCGACTTAGCCTGTGGAACCTTGTGAACAAAATATCTCAAGAACCCCTGATGCTAGGATCACGAGGTTTTGCAGGATGAGAATGCCCAAGGTGTAGATGACCTGATTAACTTTTGAAACAAATTCGTGAATTTTTGACCGAGTTATGCCCCTTTTTCGACTTAGTGCATTGTAAGCCTATGGAACCTTGTGAACAAAATATCTCAAGAACCCCTGATGCTAGGATCATGAGGTTTTGCAGGATGAGAATGCCCAAGGTGTAGATGACCTGATTAACTTTTGAAACAAATTCGTGAATTTTTGACCGAGTTATGCCCCTTTTTCGACTTAGTGCATTGTAAGCCTATGGAACCTTGTGAACAAAATATCTCAAGAACCCCTGAAGCTAGGAGCATGATTTTTTGCAGGAAGATACTGACTATGGTGTAGATGACCTGATCAACTTTTGAAACAAATTCGTGAATTTTTGATCAAGTTATTCCCCTTTTTTGACTTAGTGCATTGAGGCCTATGGTACAAAGGTACCCTTACATATAGTCAAGAACAATAAGAGCTAGGAACTTGAAACTTTATACACATGATCAGTATGGGAAATAAGCAGACCCGTAATTTTTTATTTTTCCGCCGGCAATGTATTTCCAGAGTTATGCCCCGTTTTCGACTTAGCCTGTGGAACCTTGTGAACAAAATATTTCAAAAACCCCTGATGCTAGGATCATGAGGCTTTGCAAGATGAGAATGCCCAAGGTGTAGATGCCCTGATTAACTTTTGAAACAAATTCGTGAATTTTTGACCGAGTTATGCCCCTTTTTCGACTTAGTGCATTGTAAGCCTATGGAACCTTGTGAACAAAATATCTCAAGAACCCCTGAAGCTAGGAGCATGATTTTTTGCTGGAAGATACTGCCTATGGTGTAGATGACCTGATTAACTTTTGAAACAAATTCGTGAATTTTTGATCAAGTTATTCCCTTTTTTCGACTTAGTGCATTGAGGCCTATGGTACAAAGGTACCCTTACATACAGTCAAGAACGATAAGAGCTAGGAACTTGAAACTTTATACACATGATCAGTATGGGAAATAAGCTGACCCGTATTTTTTTATTTTTCCGCCGGCAATGTATTTCCAGAGTTATGCCCCTTTTTCGACTTAGCCTGTGGTACCTTGTGAACAAAATATTTCAAGAACCCCTGATGCTAGGATCATGAGGCTTTGTAAGATGAGAATGCCCAAGGTGTAGATGACCTGATTAACTTTTGAAACAAATTTGTGAATTTTTGACCGAGTTATGCCCCTTTTTCGACTTAGTGCATTGTAAGCCTATGGAACCTTGTGAACAAAATATCTCAAGAACCCCTGAAGCTAGGAGCATGATTTTTTGCAGGAAGATACTGCCTGTGGTGTAGATGACCTGATTAACTTTTGAAAAGAAATCATGAATTTTTGATTGAGTTATCCCCCTTTTTCGACTTAGTGCATTGTAAGCCTATGGAACCTTGTGAACAAAATATCTCAAAACCACCTGATGCTAGGAGCATGATTTTATGCAGGAAGATACTGCCTGTGGTGTAGATGACCTGATTAACTTTTGAAAATAATTTGTAAATTTTGGATTGAGTTATGCCCCTTTTTCAACTTAGTGCATTATTTGCCTATGGAAGCTTGTGAACAAAATATCTGGAGAACCCCTGATGCTTTTGGGATACCCTGATGCCCGTCGTACGTGTGGACGGACGTCCATACGGACGTCCGTCAACTTTTGCTTGTGTACACTCTAGCGGGCACAGTTTTGATCCAATCTTTATGAAACTTTGTCAGAATGTTAGTCTTTATAAAATCTAGGCCAAGTTCGAAACTGGGTCATGTCGGGTCAAAAACTAGGTCACTAGGTCAAATCTTAGAAAAACCTTGTGTACGCTCTAGAGGGCACAGTTTTCATTCAAAGTTCATGAAACTTCGTCAGAATGTTTATCTTTAATATATTTAGGACAAGTTTGAAACTGGGTCATGTCGGGTCAAAAATTAGGTCACTAGGTCAAATCTTAGAAAAACCTTGTGTAGGCTCTAGAGGACACAGTTTTGATCCAATCTTTATGAAACATTGTCAGAATGAATATCTCCATAAACTCTAGGCCGGGTCAAAAACTAGGTCACTAGGTCAAATCTTAGAAAAACCTTGTGTACTTTCTAGAAGACACAGTTTTGATCAAAAGTTCATGAAACTTTGTCAAAATGTTTATCCTTATACTATCTAGGACAAATTTGAAACTGGGTTATGTTGGGTCAAAAACTAGGTCACTAGGTCAAATCATAGAAAAACCTTGTGTACGCTCTAGAGGACACAGTTTTGATCCAATCTTTATGAAACATTGTCAGAATGTTTATCTCTATAAACGCTAGGCCGAGTTTGAAATTGGATCGTGTCGGATCAAAAATTAGGTCACTAGGTCAAATCTTAGAAAAACCTTGTGTTTGCTCTAGAAGGCACAGTTTTCAACCAAAGTTCATAAAACTTTGTCAGAATGATTATTCTTAATATATGTAGGACAAGTTTGAAACTGGGTCGTGTCGGGTCACAAACTAGGTCACTAGGTCAAATCATAGAAGAACCTTGTGTACGCTCTAGAGGACACAGTTTTCATCCAATTTTTATGCCCCCAACTTCCGAGAAGTTGAGGGGGCATATTGGTTTGGGCCTGTCCGTCCGTCTGTCCGTCTGTCTGTCCGTCTGTCCGTAACGCTTTTTGGCAGCTAGGAAACTCAGGAACGGCTTATGCTAGGATCTTGAAATTTTTTAGGTGGCATGTACATGAAAAATAAGTGGACCCGTATTTTTTCTTTTTCCCGTCGGTCAGGTATTTCCAGAGTTATGCCCCTTTTTGGACTTAGTCTATGGAACCTTGTGAACAAAATATCTCAAGAACCCCTGATGCTAGGATCATGATTTTTTGCAGGATAACATTGCCCAAGGTGTAGATGACCTGATTAACTTTTGAAGAAAATTCGTGAATTTTTGACCAAGTTATGCCCCTTTTTCGACTTAGTGCATTGTAAGCCTATGGAACCTTGTGAACAAAATATCTCAAGAATCCCTGACGCTAGGATCATGATTTTTTGCAGGATATCACTGCTTAAGGTGTAGATGACCTGATTTACTTCTGAAAAATATTGGTGAATTTTTGACCGAGTTATGCCCCTTTTTCGACTTAGTGCATTATAAGCCCATAGAACCTTGTGAACAAAATATCTCAAGGACCCCTGATGCGAGGATCATGTTTTTTTGCAGGAAGATATTGCCTAACATGTTAATGACCTGATCAACTTTTGAAACAAATTCGTGAATTTTTGATCAAGTTATTCCCCCTTTTCGACTTAGTGCATTGTAAGCCTATTGAACCTTGTCAACAAAATATCTCAAGAACCCCTGATGCTAGGATCCTGTTTTTTTTGCAGGAAGACATTGCCTAAGGTGTAGATGACCTGATTAACTTTTGAAATACATTGGTGAATTTTTTACTGAGTTACGTCCCTTATTTGTCTTAGTGCATTTTAAGCCTATGGTACAAAGGTACCGTTACAGTCAAGAACCATAAGATATAGGAACATACAGTTACAGGCTAAGATGTAGATGAATGGATTAAAACCCCTTTCTGACCTAAACATTATGGGATGAACCTTCCTTAGAGGCAAGGATACAGTTGGGGGCATAGTGTTTCATAAACACATTTTCTAGTTATGAAACTGTCAGAATGTTTATCTCCATAAACTCTAGGCCAAGTTTGAAAGTAGGTCATGTCGAGTCAAAAACTAGGGCACTAGATCAAATCTTAGAAAAATATTGCGTACGCACTAGAAGGCATAGTTTTGATCCAATCTTCATGAAATTGTCAAAATGTTTATTGCCCATATATCTAAGCCCCCTATGAAACTGAGTCACATCGGATCAAAAACTAGGTCAAATACTAGAAAAACTTTGTGCACACCCTAGAGGGCACAGTTTTGATCCAATGGTCATGAAACTCTGTCAGAATGTTTATCTTTATGAAATCTAGGTCAAGTTTGAAACTAGGTCATGTTGGGTCAAAAAACTAGGTCACCAGGTCAAATATAAGGAAAACCTTGTATACGCTCCAGAGGGCACAGTTTTGATCCAATCTCAATGAAACTTTGTCAGAATGTTTATTCTTACAATATCCAGGCCAAGTTTGAAACTGGGTCATGTCGGGTCAAAAACTAAGTCAAATATTAGGAAAACCTTGTGTACGCTCTAGAGGTCACAGTTTTGATCCAAACCTAATGAAATTTTGTCAGAATGTTTATCCTCACACTATCTAGGCCAAGTTTGAAACTGGGTCATGTCGGGTCAAAAACTAGGTCAGATCTTAGAAAAACCTTGTGTACCCTCTAGAAGACACAGTTTTGATCCAATCTTTTTGAAACTTTGTCAGAATGTTTATCGTCACAATATTTAGGCCAAGTTTGAAAGTAGATGATGTCGGGTCAAAAACTACGTCACTAGGTCAGATATAAGAACGACCTTGTGTACACTCTAGAGGGCACAGTTTTGATCCAATCTTCATGAACCTTTTGTCAGAATGTTTATCCTCACGATATCCAGGCCCAGTTTGAAACTGGGTCATGTCAGGTCAAAAACTAGGTCACTAGGTCAGATTTTAGAAAAAATTTGTGCACACCTAGAGGGCACAGTTTTGATCCAATCTTTACAAAACTTTGCCAGAATGTCTATCTCCATAAAATCTAGGTCAGATTTGAAACTGGGTCATTTCAGGTCAAAAGCTAGGTCACTAGGTCAAATCTAAATTAAGTTATGCTTCAAGAATCAGAACTAACATTGCAATGATGCCAGCCACAAACTCCTTGGAATACACTAGTTTCACCACAGTGAGATAATGATGCTACCATTCTATCATCTGTCTTTGCTTAGTTCAGTCTAGTTCAAATCCATCAAAGGAACTTAACATGAACGGGAACTTTTCGCAGAAGGAACTCAACATGAACGGGAACTTTTCGCAGAAGAGACTCTGCCATTTTCAGCTCACCTGAGCCTTACAGTATTGGTGTTAGCTGCCTCTGTCATCCATCCATAAACATTTTCAAACATCTCTGAAACCACTGGGCAGACTAAACTCAAATTTCATATGGAGCCTGCACATGGGTCAAAGGATTGAAAGTTCTTCAAATGATCTTGGTCACATGATCAAGGTGGCCGACATTCCCATGTATGTTAAAAACTCTGATAAATCTTCACCAGAGCCAGTGAACTGATTAATGCTCAGGTGAGCGATTCAGGGCCACCATGGCCCTCTTGTTTTTTACTCTGCAGGTCTTAACTAGATAACTGTTTGGGATATCTTTATAAAACTTCATAGCAATATGTATGAAGTCCCAACAATGTGTCGCACAAAACAATGGTTGCTCTCCCTTCATTTCAGAGTTACATCCCTTTTACTAGTTCTATTAGACTATTTGTGTCTATACTTATCTTGTGCATCCCTTAACTCAGTAACTGTTTGGAATATCATGATGAAACTTTAAAGCAATGTGCATGATCACAAGATGATGTGTCAGATATAAGAATGGTTGCTCCCCCTTTCTTAATTTTGGAGTAACCTCCCTTTAACACTGAAAGCTCTATAACAGGGAAGATTTTTATCATCAAGGAGTGCTCGAAAAGGAAAGACAAAACCAGTGGTCATATCTGTCACACACACAAGTGGACCAAGGGAGTGAACCCGCAGGCCATCACATACTGATCTGTCTAGGAACTGGAACCGGAGTGTCACTTTAAGCTTCTCCACGAACCACCCCCGTATCTCGAGGAACAGTGTGCCCAGAGCATACGGTGGGCCAAGTGGGTGTGCTACAAGCATGATAGCACTGTGAGTGATTAACTCGGCTGTTAGCACTGCTATCACAGACACATGCTCAATAATATAAGAACAGCTCTTGCTCAGTTGCACAGCAATACTCAATCAGATATTTCTTGAGGGCTATTTTAAATTTCTGAGGGCTTTCCAATTTTTTCAGGGTTTGAAAAGGGAGATCATTAGTTAGTTGACACTGACTTAAATTACTTCTTTTAGCATGAGAAATGCTCATGTGACCACATTTTACCAGTTTGTTTTCTGTATTGAAGTTGCATCATTGTCATTCAGTGAGGACAATGGTTTGTTTTGTTTTAATGAATTACTTCTGTTTATAGTTACAAGAAATGGGTATCTATGACAACGTACCTAAGCAGTGACCTAGTGAGTTTGCATGATCACAAGATGATGTGTCACCTATAAAAATGGTTGCTCCCCCTTTCTTAATTTTGGAGTAACCTCCCTTTGAATAGTCCATCTGTAAACATTCTTGTGCGCGCCATAACTCAGTAACCAGTTGGGATATCTTGATGAAATTTAAAAGGCATATGTATTAGGTAGGGGGAATGTGTCGCGTGCAAGAATGGTTGCTCCCCATTACTTAGTTTTCAAGTTATGCCCCTTTGATTGTTTTTTAACCCTGCAGGTCTTGTGCGCATCATAACTAGATATCTGTTTGGGATATCTTCATAAAACTTCATAGCAATGTGTATGAAGTCCTGACGATGTGTCACACACAACAATGGTTGCTCTCCCTTTCTTCGTTACAGAGTTACATCCCTTTTATTAGTTCTTTTAGACTATTTTTGTGTATACTTATCTTGTGCATCCCTTAACTCAGTAACTGTTTGGAATATCATGATGAAACTTTAAAGCAATGTGCATGATCATAAGATGATGTGTCACATATAAGAATGGTTGCTCCCCCTTTCTTAATTTTGGAGTAACCTCCCTTTGAATAGTATTTTTAGAATTTTCCATTCACTCCATATCTCCTTAACCTTTTGAAATATTAGAATGAAACTTTGTAGGAATGTGTATAATAATGGGTAAATGTATCCTGAGCAAGAACCACAACTCTAGCTTACTTCTGAAGTATCTACCCTTGCATAAATTTCCTTAAATGAACCGTTCAGAATATTGTAACACAACTTGATGGTGATGTGTATATTGTCAAGGGAATGTATTATAACCAAGAATGGTATAGCTCGTATATTTAGTTTATGAATTAACGCCCTTGTTTGACTTTGGCATTATCAACTTAGGAGCCACTTCCCATTGGAAGCTGATTTTTGGTAGACTAATAGTATTTGATGTGTTAAATATTTGAATAATGTTGCCGTCATTAATTATAGAGTGGTTTCCCCTGTTTGTCAGCCGGTCTATCCTTTTGTGAACAGTCTTGTTCATTCTGTAACTCCTTTATGACATTAAAATGGGCGTATTATGCGCCGCTTGTGAAGCCCTTGTTTAATGTGTTTCTGTGAATGAAATGTCAGGAAAACTCATAAATTATCAATGATTCATACCAAAACACTGTCGATGGGCACTGCCATTTTGAAGGTGTTACCAGCTGATGTTTGATATGGTGCTGACGTTACATCATAAATAACGTCATATACATGCTTGCTTTTGTTGTCTCATGAAATAAATGGCTTCAATCTATATTTCATTTAGAAATTTCTAGATTGCAAATTTGTCAAGGAAAAAGAAGAAAAAAAAAGTCTGGAGATAAAGTGGGTATGAATACATCAACAGGATTTATCTGTGTATAAACTCTTTTCTGCATATCCTGTCAGCCAATCATTTGTTTGGAAACTGGGCTGTGAGTAGGCTGTTGAAATTATTGCATAAATGGGACTGTACTATATGTAGCTAACAGTGAAGGTCCTGCATAAATAGCAGAGCTGTACTCAGAGGCCTGGACAAGGTATTTGATGATCATTCTGGGAGGGGTTTTTAGCTCACCTGGGCCGGCAGCTCCAGGGGAGCTTATAGTATAGGCATGCTCCATCGTCTGTCGTCGTCCGTCTGTCAACAATTTCAAATGACTTCTCCTCTGAAACCTTTGGGCCGAATGTATCCAAATTTCTTATGTAGCCTCCTGGGGTCTTAGGAACAAAAAGTTGTTCAAACGGTCCTGGTCACATGACCAAGATGGCAGCCCCGCCCATATATGGTCAAAACCTTAAAAAATCTTCTTCTCCAGAACCAATAGATCGATGCCTTGAAACTTGGTATGTAGCATCGGGTATGTGAGTACTACCAAGATTGTTCAAATTATGACCTTGGGTTGATCTTGACCTTTTTTACGGTAAGATCAAATTTGCTTCCTTGTGCTTTTATATGGCAAAATGCTATAACATAAGATATCTTGGAAACTGTTGAAGATTTTGAGTTAAAATTGGTTTCTACAGTCACCTTAATGAGTACACGAAGATTTGTGAGTACAAGAGGTCAAGGTCATTCTTTGACCCAGAACTCTCACACTTTGACAATTTCAAACAATCTCCTCAAAAGCCACTGGGCCAATTGAAACCAAATTTCATATAGAGCCTCCAGGGGTTGAGGGAATGAAAATTTATTCATGCAGTCCAGGTCACATGATCAGTATGGCAACCACGCCCATATATGGTAAAAACTTCTAAAAATCTTCTTGTCCAGAACCAGTTGACTGATGGCCTTGAAACTTGGTATGTAGCATTTGGTACTGGAGTACTATCAAGATCGTTCAAATTATGACCTTTGGTTGACCTTGACCTTTTTTACGGCAAGGTCAAATATGGGAAAATGCTGTTACATAAGATTTTATGGAAAGTTTTGAAGATTTAGGCCTAGAAATTGGTACATGCAGCCATTTGAAAGTACAAAAGGTTGTCATTCTTTGACCTCTGACCCAGAACTCTCATATTTTGACAATTTCAAGCAATCTCCTCAAAAACCACTGGGCCAATTGTAACCAAATTTCATATAGAGCCTCCAGGGGTTGAGGGAATGAAAATTTGTTCAAACGGTCCAGGTCCACGCCCATATATGGTAAGAACCTTTAAAAATCTTCTTCTCCAGAACCAACTGACCATGGCCTTGAAACATGGTATGTAGCATTGGGTACTCCAGTACTATCAAGATTGTTCAAAATGATGACCTTGGGTTGACCTTGACCATTTTACGGCAAGGTCAAATATGGGAAAACGCTAGAACATAAGATTTCATGGAAAGTTTTGACGATTTTGGCCTAAAAATTGGTAAATGCAGTCATCTTAATGAGTACATGAAGATTCATGAGTACAAGAGCTTTGACCTTTGACTCCTATTTCTCATAGTTTGACAATTTCAAACTTCTTCTTAAAAGCTAATGAGCCAATTGTAACCAAATATCATATAGAGCATTCAGGGGTTGAGGGAAAGAAAATTTCTTCTAATGATCTGGGTCACATGACTGCGATGCCCATTTATGGTAAAAACCTTTAGAAATCTTCTTCTCCAGAACCAACTGACCAGTGGCCTTGAAACTTGGTATTTAGCATTGGGTACTATAGCAATATCAAGATTGTTCAAATGATGACCTTGGGTTGACCTTGACCTTTTTTACTGCAAGGTAAAAAATATGGGAAAATGCTAGAACATGAGATTTCATGGCAAGTTTAGAAGATTTTGGCCTAAAAATTGGTATATATAGTCGTCTTAATGAGGTTATGAACAATTATGAGTACAAGAGGTCATGGTCATTTTTATACGCCCGTTTTGAAAAACGGTCGTATTATGTCATGGCGCTGTCCGTCCGTCCGTCTGTCCGTAAACATTCTTGTGCGCGCCATAACTCATTAACCGTTTGGGATATATTCATGATATTTGGTAGGAATATGCATTAGGTTGGGGGAACGTGTCGCATACAAAAATGGTTGCTCCCCCTTCCTTAGTTTCCAAGTTATGTACCTTTGATTAATTTTTTACCTGCAAGTCTTGTGCGCGCCATAACTAGATAACTGTTTGGGATAACATAATGAAACTTCTTAGCAATGTGTATGAAGTCCCAACGATGTGTCGCGTACAAAATTGGCTGGTCTCCCTGTCTTCATTTTGGAGTTACATCCCTTTCATCAGTTCCTGTTGACTATTTTTGTGTATAATTAACTTGTGCCTACCATAACTTGGTAACCGTTTGCAATATCAAGATGAAACTTTATAACAATGTGCATGATCATAAGACAGTGTGTCACATATAAGAATGGTTGCTCCCCCTTTCTTAATTTTGGAGTAGCCTACCTTTGATTAGTATCTTTTAGGCATTTCTCATTCACTCCATATCTCCTTAAACTTTTGAAGTATTAGAATGAAACTTTGTAGGAATGTGTATAATGAGGTAATGTATCCTGAGCAAGAACCACAACTCTGGCTTACTTACTGAATTACCTGCCCTAGCATAAATATCATGATTACTCTGTAACATTTCAACTGTTTAAAATATTGTATGATGTCAAGGGAATGTAATGGAACCAAGAATGGTGTATCTAGTATATTTAGTTTATCTCCCTTGACTTGATATACTTATATAATGTTGAATTCATTTATTATAGAGTGGTTGCCTCTGTTTGTCTGTCTGTCTATCCTTTTGTAAACAGTCTTGTTCATTCTGTAACACCTTTATGACATTTAAACGGGCATATTATGCGCCGCTTGCGAAGCCCTTGTTTTACCTTTGACCCAGATTTCTCATATTTTGACACTTTTGAACATTTCCTCAAATGACAAAGGGCGAATTGTAAACACATTTCACATAGAACCTCCGGGGGTTGATTGCACAAAAATTTGTTCAAACGGTCCAGGTCACATGACCAGCATGGCCGCCATACCTATTTATGGTATATTCCTTTAATATTTTTCTTCTCCAGAACCAATACATCTATGGCCTTGAAACTTGGTAAGTAGCATGGAGTACTAGAGCACTACCACGACTGTTCAAATAATGATCTTGGGTTTACCTTGACCTTTTCTGCGGCATGGTCAAATATGGGAAATTGTACAACATAAGATTTCATGGAAAGTTTTGAAGAGTTTGGCCTAAAAAAATGGTATATATGGTTGTCTTAATGAGAACATGAAGATTTATGAGTACAAGAGGTTATGGTCATTCTTTGACTTTTAACCCAAGACTTATATTTTGACAATTTCAGACATAAGAAAAGGCCACTTTGCCAATGGCTCAGGTGAGCGAGACAGGGCCTCATGGCCCTCTTGTCTTATTTTGCCATAAAAACCTTGTTATGACCCCTAATTAGAACCATGTTGGTCTCCTCATTAGAATGGTCTCAGGGAAACGGCTCTAATGAGGGGACACAACATAGTTTTTTTAATGGAGAATTAACAGCATAGCTTAGAATTATCTTCATCTTATATGAGTGCCTGTGTCGATGCTAGTCTGGGCCCTTCACCTTTCACATATAAGCTGTGCCAAAATAAGGGCCTTTCAGCATATACAGTTAAGAGTCAGATCAGACTGCACATTGCCTGATTTTAGTCATCACACACTGACATCCAGTGGATCCTGAGGATTGATATAACAAAGAGGAAAGATGGATCAGACTTCTGAGCCTTCACTGTTCTGTTCTGCAATAAACATAAGTTAGCGGATAGTTGGGAGATCATTTCTTTTCATTAACCATTAAAACAGCCATTAGCTTTCAACCAAATCCTTAAAGGAAATGTAGCATGACTGTACATGTATATAACATGTCAAAACTGAAAAATTTTAGCTGGTGCCATTTAACCAAGTTATATATGCATCATTTCTTGCACAAATGATGTCCCAAAAAAATGCTATATTTTTTGTTTGTTTAATGGTATTATCTTTTTACAGGAGCCATCTGCATCAGACAGCAAAGGTTCAAAACCTGAATTACCGAAACTTGATACAATACCAGGCACGGAAATACGCTTTACCAAGATACCCAGGCGCTACCCAGAGTCGGCTTCACCATCAGAAATAACTAAATACAGCATGGACTCAACATATGCTTTGAGAACAATGATAAATACAGTATATAACAAGAAAGAGACTCTTCTGCTGGGAGAAATTCAGTTTTCTTTCATATGTTTTCTCATTGGTCAGGTTTATGATGCATTTGACCAATGGAAATCATTGGTACATATTATGTGTAGCAGTGTTGAAGCATTGAATAGTTCCACTGATCTGTATATGAATTTTATATCCATGTTACATTTTCAAGTGCAAGATATTCCTGAAGACTTCTTTGTTGATATTGTATCAACTAATAACTTTCTCACCTCCACTCTACAAGAGTTCTTCTCTAATCTCGAGGATGGAAATGGAGAGAGTAAGTTAAGGCAGAGGGGACTCAAGTTTCGGGATCACCTTACCAAGAAATTTAAGTGGGATTTTACTTCCGAACCTGATGAATATGCTCCAGTTATTGTTGAAACAACATGATGTGCATATTGCGATTTCTGTACGTTAGATAACGAAGATTCAGATTTTCAGTCAACCATGACATGGTGAATAATGAGAAAAGTTACTAATCCATAGATGTAGATGCACCATAAAAATTTAAAGAATTGGAACAGATAGGTTGGAGCAAACATTGCAGACCATGAAGGAGCAGTCTGATCATGATCTACACTGTCATTCCATCTGCATCTATTAGATACATTACTGCATTAATCTTTTCCATTTTTAGGACAAATACAATAATTTTGTCAGGTGTCCAAATTTTTTGAATTTTTACGAGTAGATAAATGCATTAGTAAAAAAATGAAAGCTTGAGCTCATGCCCAGTCTATAAGGACCACTTATGGGTAGCTGATCTGTGAGTGCACAAATGGGCTTGTTTCAGCATGCACAGGTTTCCTGTTAATTGCATATTTCACATCAGCCTTAAGATTAATACACTTGCAGTGGAAGCACCTCTGCCGATTTCATTTTTGCCTTCTTTACTTCTTTATTGGGGGTAACTTAAAGAATTCACCGATCTTGGAGCAAATTTTTCCCTATGAGGGTGGGGATTTTGTCATCCAGGTAAGCAAACAGTAGGCCACAAGATTGTCTCCCCTTGAAGAAATGGCATAAAAATATGGTGTGCCCATACAACTCACCTCATGAGTGTGGATGCACCGCTATGATGTGGCCACCATTTGCACTGGTGGATAACTGGTCAGAACAGTACAGATCTTTATTTCTAAGGTAGGTAAGTCCTTTCTCAAATGGGGCTACTCTGAAAAGAATTTGCTTTCTAATATTTGCTCAAAGAGAGACATTTTTTTCCTTGTAGAGTAATCCAGACTGGGTAAATGATTCATTTACCTTGGAATTAAAGCAAATACTATTCTGGTGAGCTGTAAGAAGGCAAACTCTTCCCTTGAAGAATAACAGTCTATCCAAAAGAAGCAAATATTTTCTCTGAATTTTTATAAAACCTACTGGTTTTATTTATTCACAATAGCCTGTGTGTTTCTCATCTCATATTGCATTGTGAGAGTACCTGACCAAAGAGTGAGTTTACATCTAGTAATCAGGGGCTATAAAATACTGAAAATACAATCTACACTTAAGGTGATTGGCTTCACTTTCTGGTGAAGCAGGTCTGCCATTTTCATTTTCAATTCCCTTCTAAGTGAGGATCAACTCTTAAAAGAATTTGCTCCCATAGGAGCAAGAAGATTTTGCTCCATAGGAGCAAATTCTTTCCTTTAAGAGTAGACTTTGTTTTGAAAGGTCTTATCATTCAGAAAACCCAAAAGAAGTCACAGAAAGTTTTTGCCTTTGTAAAATTTGGAGAAAAACATGGTGGTGTAACTATTAACCTTAATCAAGTAGAAATAAAGTCCATCACAGAAATTATTTAGAGTCTGAATTTTTAGTGTAAGTATAGTGTTTATGAGGAGGTCACCCTATTAAGGGATCAACTGTCATTAGCAGCAACCTATCTTTTTTGGTCTCCACTGTTTGCCTTTCTCTGTCTGCAGTGTCTACAGTATAGTGCTACCATAATAATACGGCTATAATACAGTTTTTTTTTTTCCACCTCTACAATACCACTCTCCTCTGCGAATTGGAGAGGGAATGGACAGACTATGCAACCATGGATTCATTCTGCTAAGCCTTCTGGGGAACATCGTTATGAGATTGGTTTTTGATTTATTGATTTGGTTTTTGATTTATTGATTTGGGTTTAACGGCCCTTTGAGACAGTATTTCAGTCTATATCGGGCCGTCTCCCAGAGAGAGAGAGAAAGAAAAATGATAGACGAGAGAAAAAATGTCCAAACAACCCCCACCTGCACCCACTGCAAGCACAGTAGGCCCTTGTCCTACTATTATCCAAATCAGTAGGACGCCCCGGCACTGGAAGTTACACGCAGCACCATCGCACCACCCGATCACCCCCTTATGACATTGAATAAAATAAACAAGAGGCCCACGGGCCACAAAGCTCACCAGATCTCTGGCTCAAAATTACTATCAAATTTGTATAGGCTAAAAATTGCTGTCAATTCTTACAGGCTAATACAAAATATACAACTACAAAGTCTCAGTCTGACAGTCTGTTGAGTTGATAACCATAGAAATAACTATTTCCATATATTGATTGCAGTAAATGCCATTGTTTAATTTTTCCCCATAGCAAGTCAATGCAACCCTAATTTGCCATAGCAACCAAACTACAGAGCCGATTTTATAAAAAAAAATAAGTTTTCAATCATCCTGCCTAAGGATACTACAGAGGAAATCCGGGCCTTATCGGCCCAATGGCTTCTGAGGAGATCATTTTTTTAAGTATTTTTTTTTCCATTGTTTTGCATTTTGGTTTCCATGGCAACCAATAAAAGGAGCAGTGGGCAAAAAAACACATAGCTAATAAGAGACTTCTCAAGGAACAATCTATAAAAGTTTTGTCAAAATATATGCAATGGCTTGGCAGTAAATGCCATTTTTCAATTTTCCCCATTACAAGTCAATGCAGCTCTAAGTTGCTATAGCAACCAAACTAAAGGGCCGATTTTCATAGAAAACAAAACTTTCAATCCCCCAGCCCAAGGATGCCACAGATGAAATCTGGGCCTTACTGGCCCAGTGGCTTAAGAGAAGATAATTTTTGAAGTATTTTTTCCATTTTTTTTTACATTTCTGTTTCCATGGCAACCAATAAAAAGAGCAGTGGGCCAAAAAACATATAGCTGATAGAAGACATCTCAAGGAACATTTCTATAAAAGTTTTATCAACATTATCTGCAATGGCTTGGCAGAAAATGCCAGTTTTCAATTTTCCCCATTATAAGTCAATGGGAACTCTAAGTTGCCATAGCAACCAAACTAAAGGGCCCATGATCATAAGAAACACAAACTTTCAATGCCCCAGCCCAAGGATGCCACAGATGAAATCTGGGCCTTATCGGCCCAGTGGCTTCAGAGGAGAAAACTTTTTAAATATTTTTTTCCTTTTTATTTGCATTTCGGTTTCCATGGCAACCAATAAAAGGAGTAGTGGGCCAAAAAACATGTAGCTGATAGAAGACATCTAAAGGAACATTTCTATAAAAGTTTTATCAACATATCTGCAACTGCTTGGCAGAAAATGCCAGTTTTCAATTTTCCCCATTATAAGTCAATGGGAACTCTAAGTTGCCATAGCAACCAAACTAAAAAGCCAATTTTCATAAAAAACACAAACTTTCAATCCCCCATCCCAAGGATGCCACAGATGAAATTTGGGCCAAATCGGCCTAGTGACTTCAGAGGAGATGTCGTTTAAAAGTGTTGACGGACGACACCAGACAGACGACATACGACGACATACGACGACGACGACGACGGACCACTGCCTATCCTATAAGCTCCCCCGGAGCCTTCAGCTCTGGTGAGCTAAAAATTAAAAAAAACAAGAGGACCATTGGTCCTGTAGCTCACCTGGGTCCATTCAGCCTCAGTACTCTAGGGTAAGTTACTCTAAGGCCATCAGTCAATTGGTTTTGGTGAAAAAGATTTTTAAAGGTTTTAACCATATATGGGCATGGAGGACATGTTGGTCATGTGACCTGGACGTTTGAAAAAATTTTCATTCTCTTAACCCCTGGAGGCTCTATATGAAATTTGGTTTCAAAATTGGCCCAGGGGCTTTTGAGGAGATGGTTTGATATTGTCAAAATGACAGAGTTCTGGGTCAAAAGTCAAAGAATGACCTTGACCTCTTGTACTCATGAATCTTCATGTATTCATTAAGATGACTGTATATACCAATTTTTAGGCATAAATCTTCAAAACTTTCCATGAAATCTTATGTTCTAGCATTTTCCCACATTTGACCTTGCAGTAAAATAGTCAAGGTTAACCCAAGGTCATTACTTTGAACAATCTTGATAGTACTGGAATTCCCAATGCTACATACCAAGCTTCAAAGCCATCGGTCAATTGGTTCTGGAGAAGAAGATTTTTAAAGGTTTTTACCATATATGGTCCTGGCGGCCATGTTGGTCATGTGACCTGGACTGTTTGAACAAATTTTCATTCCCTCAATCCCTGGAGGCTTTATATGAAATTTCGTTACAACTGGCCCAGTTTTTTTTAGGGGATTGTTTGATATTGTCAAAATATGAGAGTTCTGGGTCAAAGGTCAAAGAATGACCTTGACCTCTTGTACTCACAAATCTTCATGTACTCATTAAGATAACTGTATATACCAATTCTTAGGCATATCTCTTCAAAACTTTCCATGAAATCTTATGTTCTAGCATTTTCCCATATTTGACCTTGCCGTAAAAAAGGTCAAGGTCAACCCAAGGTCATAATTTGAACAATCTTGACAGTACTCGAGTACCCAAAGCTACATACTAAGTTTCAAGGCCATCGGTCAACTGGTTCTTGAGAAGAAGATTTTTAAAGGTTTTTACCATATATGGGCGTGGTGGCCATGTTGGTCATGTGACCTGGACCGCATGAATAAGTTTTTGTTCCCTCAACTCCTGGAGGCTCTATATGATATTTGGTTTCAATTGGCCCAGTGGCTTTTGAGGAGATAGTTTGGAATTGTCAAAATATGAGAGTTCTGGGTCAAAGGTCAAAGAATGACCTTGACCTCTTGTACTCATAAATCTTCATGTACTCATTAAGATGACTGTAGATACCAATTTTTATCCCAAAATCTTCAACAGTTTCCAAGATATCTTATGTTCTAGCATTTTGCCATATAAAAGCACAAGGAAGCAAATTTCACCTTACCATAAAAAAGGTCAAGGTCAACCCAAGGTCATAATTTGAACAATCTTGGTAGTACTCCCGTACCCGATGCTACATACCAAGTTTCAAGGCCATCGACCTACTGGTTCTTGAGAAGAAGATTTTTTTAGGTTTTTACCATATATGGGCATGGCGGCCATGTTGGTCATGTGACCAGGACCGTTTGAACAACTTTTTGTTCCTAAGGTCCCAGGAGGCTCTATATGAAATTTGGTTACAATCGGCCCAGCGGTTTCAGAGGAGAAGTCGTTTGAAATTGTGGACGGACGGACGACGGACGGACGGACGGACGGACGACGGACGACGACGGAGCCTGACCATACTATAAGCTCCCCCGGAGCCTCTGGCTCAGGTGAGCTAAAAAAAAAACTCTACAATGACCACATATATCAGTCTTGTGTAGGTCTACCATGTGATAGATTTTTCCCTCCAAAAACAAATCCTGAAATCTAGATCCATTTCAAAAGATGAATCAAAACTTTGCCAACTCCAAAGACACCTACCGCGGTGCCAAAACAAAGGCAGGGGAGGAACAAATAAGCAATAAAGATAATAAAAAGTATTATATTTAGTGGTTTCTTTGTAAGCTTACAAGAGTTTTTAACAAAAAATAGTTCTATATTTCTACATACAACAATCTTCATACACTTTTTCAAAATCATGCATACTTGAATATTTAACTTGAGTTAATAATAAAATGACCAGCATTATTTGACGGAGGCATCACTGAAGAAGGAAAACATACACTACATGTACACTGTATTTTCTCTTGCTGACAATCTCTTGCTCACCTGACAAGGCTTTTTATACCATATTTGTTTGGCTAATAGACTGGATTTTCTTTCTCCATCAAGTAACTCAAATATGTAAATCAAATGTAATTCAGCTGCTATAAAGGTTTTCTCTCCCAAAACAATCCCAAGAATCTAGATCCATCTTGTAAGATGGATCTAGATTTTTGGGATGGTTTTGAATTTGAAAAACCTCTGTCTTATAACTAAAGAAATATGGTAGGTCTAGCAAATGGAGTTTCTCCTGAAACACTGATATGAATACAGATAACTTGGTCATGAATTGCTTTTGTATAGAATGATCAAGTACACAAAACCTACCCCCATACAGAACAGCTTACCCAATGGCATCTTTGCCCATATTAAAGAAACTTTTCAGAAAAGCTTAAATATTGATTAGGATGCCAGTGCTGATGCATCAGTATGTCCAGGGTAATACAAATCTTCTTGGTGAACAAAAAAAATCTGAAAAAGATTCTCAGATAACAGACCTTCACTATCCGTAAATGTGTCATAACTAGGTAAGAGAAGTAACCACCTTTGGACTCACCTTTGACATATTCTGTGTGATGATAAATTATTAAAATAATTCATAAATCATGTGGTAATAAAAACACATAGGATATTCAGTATAGACCCAGATCAAACTTAACTTCTTCAGAATCTGTCTGATACAGTGTTGCAATTTTTCATGTTTCAGCCAAGTGTTTTTTCTAACATTTTTTTTTTTGGTGGGGGGGGGGGGGGGGGGGAGCTTACTTATTTGCAGACTTCTACACCAATGCAGTTTTTCCACCATTTTTACAAAGGGTAACATCTTTTGCAACTTCTTTTTGGCTTCCCTGAAGGATGAAGCCCTTCCAAAAAAAATAGTCTACACTTCAAAGAAAGAATTTGCTACTGTGGGAGAAAATTCTTTTTGTTGACCCCAACTGAGAAGGAAGGCAACAACTGAAAATGGTAGAGTTACTTCCCTCAAAAGTGTACCCATTTACCTTGACAGTTTGTACATAGCACTATGCTACTTCTATCCATTGTGCACTCACATTGAAACATTCACTCTCAGAAATATAAATGTACATATATTACAGAGTATTTTACATATATGTTACACGGAGATTTTAAGATAACTTATATTAAATAACATCTGAACAAACACAATTTAACAATAAACAAAATGAAGCAATTCGTTAAACTAAATGCAAAACTAAGTTTTTTCTTTCTGGAAAGTCACAGTAATACTCCAGATAAACTATTACAGTTACCTCCGACAGCATTACTTAACATTGGTCATGACTGGCCACCACAGCTATTGATCTGTGACTGGTTGTTGTTGTTGCTTTACCTCCACAGCAAAAATCTGTGGTCATGTCTGGACCGGTAGTTAACCTAACCACACTATTCCTGGGCAGGCTAAGACCTAAATGGTTAATCAGTACTAAGTGCACATACTCTAGCCAGTAACTGACAAATGCCTTTCTTGAATCAGCGGAAGGACAAACAAGACCTGTCCACAGTACAGGATAGCTCACCTGACAGCGCCTTGCCCATCACATAAAAAACTTTATCATATGACGTTGCATCTGAGAGTGTTATAAAGCCATGCATTAAAAACAATAATCAACTAGTGGATTGAATATGCAAATTACATCGTACCGTTATGCGTTGACGTCCATAAAAATGTCGCGTTTTCTAATTTTTGTGCAAAATTTGCTAATAAAATGTGATTTTAGTGTCATATGATATATAGAATCTTGCATTCATGCTCCTGTATTTTGAATTATTTAAACTTGTTGGGGAAAAATGATAAGATGCTCGGCATAGCCTCACATCTTATCTGTTTCCCTAACTCGTTTGATAAATTCAATAATGCATCGGCACTTATATAAGATCCTTTATTTAACGTAAAACTTTAACATTTTGCTAATGCCGCCGCCGCCAACGGTAGTGCAATAGCTCTTCCTGAACATTCGTACAAGCGAGCTAACAAAAGTGGCTGAACTTGGTATTGAACCCAAGACCTCTAGCTCTTTTGAGTTTTCAACTACTGACAGGCCATATGGATACCAGTAACGACCTATGTTAAGAACCGTCATGAGAGGTAACTGTGATACTTTTCCAAGCAAGAGTAATGGTGCTACCATAAATGAGCTATGACATGACAAAACCAATAAAGAGACATGTGCACCCAGTGAAGACTTTGATAAGCCTGGCATCCACCCAGTCTGATCAGTCTTTGCTGTGCCCTTGAAGGGTAGCTAAGGGTCTAAGCTACCTCCATGCCGAAAATCTAAGCTGCCTCCAAGCCGAAAGTGAAATCTGATCAGACTTTTTATACGCCCGTTTTGAAAAAACGGACATATTATGTCATGGCGCTGTCCGTCCGTCCGTCTGTAAACAGTCTTGTGGGCGCCATAACTCATTAACCGTTTGGGATATATTCATGATATTTGGTATATGTGTTAGGTTGGAGGAACGTGTTGCGTACAGAAGTGGTTGCTCCCCCTTCCTTAGTTCCCAAGTTATGCCCCTTTGATTATTTTTTCCCTGCAAGTCTTGTGCGCGCCATAACTAGATAACCATTTGGGATAACTTAATGAAACTTCATAGCAATGTGTATGAAGACCCAACGATGTGTCGCGTGACAACGGCTGCTCTCCCTTTCTTCAGTTTAGAGTTACATCCCTTTCATTAGTTCTTGTTGACTATTTTTGTGTATACTAACCTTGTGCATACCTTAACTTGGTAACCGTTTGGAATATCATGATGAAACTTTATAACAATGTGCATGATCACAAGACAGTGTGTCACATATAAGAATGGTTGCTACCCCTTTCTTAATTTTGGAGTAACCTCCCTTTGATTAGTATCTTTTAGGCATTTCTCATTCACTCCATATCTCCTTAAACTTTTGAAATATTAGAATGAAACTTTGCAGGAATGTGTATGCTAATGAGGCAATGTACCCTGAGCAAGAAACCACAACTCTGGCTTACTTACTGAATTACCTGCCCTTGCATAAATATCCTGTTTACTTTGTAACATTCCAACTGTTTAAAATAGTGTAGTGATGCCAAGGGAATGTAATACAAATAAGGATGGTATATCTAGTATATTTAGTTTATCTCCCTTGACTTGATATACTAATGTTGAATTTTAGATATTTTGTTGAATTCATTTATTATAAAGTGGTTGCCTCTGTCCGTCTGTCTGTCTATCCTTTTGTAAACAGTCTTGGGCATTCTGTAACTCCTTTATGACATTTAAACGGGCGTATTATGCATGGTTTGCGAAGCCCTTGTTTGGTTTTGTCGTGTTGCCACTCAAATATCTTAACTGCTGGAGCAGACATGCTTAAGATCCAGACCATTCTGCTCCTAAATGGTTTCTGCATTACCTGACTGTCAGCCAACAGATTTATAGAACATCTTTTAGGGTATAAATCAACTTTTCCGAAAAAAAAAATCCACTGTACCCACTCTAACAAAATAGAGATAAACTAGAAAAGTGGACAAAAGTTAATGCGTACACAGGAAAAGCAGCTGTTAGTTGCAGGGGAGACAATGAGAAAACTCAGCAGTCCATTACAGAAGTAGGTAGAATGTGGATTTCATGGGATTATTATGGTGATCCTGCTTGATGTTTTAAAAGAATGTTACCAGACCTGGTGATAAAGAAATTAATTGGGGATACTTCTGAGCTTATTTTGCTTATTTCACCATAAAAAGAGCCTTAGTAGCTCAGTGGGTTAAATGCTGGCCAGCTAAGCTAGCAGTCCATTGGCTCAACATGACTAATATACTGTTGAAAGGGCCAAAAAAGCACAAGTCATCCATATCTGTAGCAAGAGCTTGGTAAGCGGCACATAATACGCCCGTTTCAGTGTCCTGAAGGAGCTTCAGAATGAACAAGATTGTTTATAGGATGACAGGGAGACAAACAGGGTAAACAACTGACATCAATGTTATTAAAGCATCTAACATATCAAATACTATTATTATACAAAAAATCAGCTTCCAAGGTGAAGCAGCTCAGAAGTTGAGAAATGCCAGTCAAACAAGGGGCATAATCCATAAACTAAGTAAACTAGAGTTACCAATCTTGGTCCTAATACACTCCCTTGACAATATACACATCGCCATAAGGTTTTTTGTTAAAATATTTCGAATGGCTAAGGATTTACAGAGTAAAACAGAAATTGATGCAAAGGCAGATAATTAAGGGAAAAAGTAAGCCAGAGTTGTTGTTCATGCTTACGAAACATTGCCCCATTATTATACACATTTCGTTAAAATATTTCAAAGGTAAAGGAGTTATGGATTGAATGGGACTAGCCTAAACAAAAATAATCAAAGGGAGGTTACTACAAAATTAGGTAAGGGGGAGCAGCCATTCTTATATGTGACACACTGTCTTGTGATCATGCACATTCCTGTAAAGTTTCATCATGATATTCCAAATGGTTACCAAGTTATGGTATGCACAAGGTAAGTACACATAAAAATAGCCAAAAAAATCTAATCAAAGGGATGCAACTCCTAAAGGAAGAAAGGGAGAGCAACCATTGTTATACGCGCCACATCGTCAGACCTTTATACACATTTCAAGATATCCCAAATGGTTATCTAGTTATGGCGTGCACAAGACTAGTCAGGGAAAAAATAATCAAAGGGGTATAACTTGGAAACTAATGGGGAGCAACCATTATTGTACGCAACACTTTCTCCACCTTAGTATATATTCTTACAAAATTTCATGAAGATATCCCAAATGGTTACTGAGTTATAGTGCGTACAAGAATGCTGACGGACGGACGGACAGCGCCATGCCATAATACGTCCGTTTTTTCAAACCATCTTGACAAGACCTTGTTGTGGTCTTTTTCTTATGCTCATAAAACATAGACCCACATTGTGTCACCTGTGATGATTTCTCTATAGTGTTTTGGGTCCTTTTAGTTGAACATGGCTACAAGTTATGAAGCATTTTAAACATGCTACTGCTTTTACTTGGAGTCAACAAGTGGTATACCCTTCCCGAGTCTAAGGTTTTCTTTTAAGAGACTTTTTCAAGCCTGATAGCTAGCACTTCTACTGTATACTGAATATCTTTGTGAACGAGTGTCTTTATAGTAACAATTTTTTTAAGATGACATTGCCGTTGGTCTGCCAGGATGGGCTTACCCACCTGGCAATGGTCCTATATGGTAATGCATATTCCGCATACACATGACTGAAGTCTGCTTTTATTTCCATTGAACTTTGAAGTTTTCCGTAAAACAATATGCCCTTTGCTCCTTTTGGATAGCATTATCACAATCTGTCGCCATTTTGGCCAATATGACTGTTGATTTGGAAGAGATGTATTCCTATGTTGCACATGAACTTATTTAATGCTTACATGTATTGTGAACTTACCAAAATACTTATTTGCATTGATAGAGGAAAGGTAGTTTATTTTGATATACAAAACATGCATGTACATAGCAGTATTTGGATTCAGCACATACATGTACCAACTTCCTGTTCTTGCTCTTCCACAGGTTCTACATCACTGACCAACAACTGCACGTGCATGCATAGCATTTCTGCCCTGTTACTCTTCCACTGTCTCTGGCAGAGGTAGATTCACATCCTACTCTTACAGTAGGCAAATCATTATATATTGTTACATAGTATGCTAGGCCTGGGAAACATGAAAATAAAACAATCAGCATCCCAAACACTTATGTCTTCATGACTTGATACCCCAAACCCCCTTAAGGAAGTAATGGACATGTCCATCTTCTACAAGGGATGACTGAAAAGTTCTAAGCCCCACCAAGTTTTGAAACCTTTAGAGTGGGTTTGAATGGCCATGGTATAAAGCAACAATCAGTAAATTTCAGAAGTTTATCTGCAGTATCAATTGGATGACCTTCATCTTTTACAGGTACCCCATGAGTGCATTGTATAACTCTTTGACTGACCATAACTCGAACATTTTGCAATTCTTTTTGCAAATACATGTACATGTATATGTCCAACAGCATCCCTGTAAGTAATGATATATGCAACATAAATTCATTTTCGAATAAAAAGCAAACTGTTAATTTTCGGAAAGTGTCTATTTTGAGAGTTTCTGCAGATAGTGCACAATCATTTGCATGCACACGAGTGGACATCTTTCAACTCTTTTTGATGAAAATTATGTAAGATGTCAATATTTATATGTGTGTAAACATTGTTTGATTTTGCTCACCATGTTCCTAACAAACATGAAAGTAGGACATGGGTCTCTAAAATTCGGGTTGCAAAATTAAAGGGTTTTCAGTAGAGCCGCCAGATGTCAAGCTATTTTGCATTTCCATCAAACCATTGACAAACCATCATATTTGCCATGTACTACAACAAGAACTGTTTAAATCTTGTAGAATGTATTGGATGATTTTTCAAAGTAATGCAGGGCTAACAGATTTTAAATGTTATTTTAAAAATATGCCACCCCTCTTGCGTTTAAGGGGCTGTAT
This sequence comes from Ctena decussata, assembly GCA_963989385.1. Lineage (NCBI taxonomy): Eukaryota > Metazoa > Mollusca > Bivalvia > Lucinida > Lucinidae > Ctena > Ctena decussata. The sequence goes on along the minus strand of OZ022504.1, from coordinate 35,817,709 downwards.
GAAAGAAACTTTTAAACTTGCACCGAAAGCTAGACTAGTAGTGAATGGCAACTAAATACATTCATGTTAAGCATGCATGGGCTGATTCACTAAAAGTATCTTAGGCTCAAAACTTTTCAATCGTCCCTTGTATCTGTGCCAAATGTTAAAAAGAAGATGTGTTTGAGGCTGAATGAATCTGCATTAAGTCGTTTCTATTATGTTAACAGATAAATGAGCCACGACACAACAAAACCAACAAAGTAGCATGTGCCCCCAGCAAAGACTTAGATCAGCCTGGGCAGCTGCCCAATTTGATAAATCTTCACTTCATGCTTAAAGGGTAGTTAGGGATCTAAACTACCTCCATGCGGACAGCAAGGACTCTGACCTATGAAGGATGCCAATTTGGTGGTTTTGTCATGTCGCGGCTGAAATGTGGTTATAGAATTTCAGACAAAGATAGGGTAATTCTTTAATAATTCTGCAATAATTTTTCTCTTGTCACTGATAAACCCTACTTTGTGGCACCTCATTAGCACTGCCATTCTAACAAAAAGCAGAAATATAACTTCCTATGGAGCATGAACAGAAAATAGTCCAGTACTATTATGAAGGAAAAGCCCATTATCTGAATCATGATTTGGACCTTAGCAACCATTCTTAAGTGAACTGTATTAATAACAAACCACATATGAACAGAAATAAAAAAAGAAAAATACAGACTGAAATATTAATGTGTTGGACAGTGCTTTCAACAAAAAATCTTGTCTTACTACACCAAAATCAAATGAATGGGTAAAAAAGCTTTGCTCTGTTAAAGGCTCAACCATAAATATCAGCTTTATTTTATTTTCCACCACCTTAATGGTTTATGATTTGAGACTGAATTATTCGTCTTAGATTTTTTTTCCTTTTTAACTTTGTGAACGACCTCTTACAGTATCAACGCGAATCCACCTATTTCTCGACAAATTATGACAGCTTTGTTATTGTATTTGGTTTTAATAGGTAGATATATGCAATATAAAGAGGTTTTCGTGGTGATTTTGAAAGATTACCGTGTCTATCAACTTATCCTATTCCACTTTTTATAGTACAGTTCTTTATATAATACAATGTTTGGGGTTCATAGACTGAATAGTGTTATATCATTACTGCATAGTATGCCCTTGCAGCATTAATATGAGGTCATGGGAGCATCAAGAAGACATTGGAAAACCAACAAAGTGGTTGTGCACCCAGCGCAGACTCAGATCAGCCTGGGCATCCGCCCAGTCTGATCAGAGTCTTCGATGTCCGCATGGAGGTAGCTTAGACCCTTAGCTACCCTTTAAGTGTTTAGCAAAGAGCGATATCAGACTGGGCAGATGCCCGGGCTGATCTGAGTCTGCGCTTTGAGCACAACCACTTTGTTGGTTTTCTTGTGTCTCGGCTCGCATGTTATCGACATAGCAATGTCAGCAATTACAATGACGCAACTCTGATGTCACCAACATCCAATGCACATAATCTAAAAGAAACATTGTCTAAAACATATGATATTCTCAAATAAGATAAACTCAGCATTGTAAGCTCGCTAACAAATGACTGTGAACACAGATACATAAGCCATAATTTCCAGAAATACTGAGACAGAACTGTCTGTGAAAACAGGGTACCTCCAGATCAGACTTTCTTATCAGGCTCTCTACTGTTTTCCACTAGCAATCTATGATGCATTACACAATTGCAAAAACAACTAAATAACTAGAATTGTTTTTCTACGAAAAAAACAGATGTCTCCCCCCTTTCTGATGTCAAAAGGATCAGTCTTTAAATACAATTTCAAACGGAAACTTTAAATACAATTTCTAATGCAAATACTGGTCATTTTTCATGCAAACAATGAGCTCGTATCCAGTAAAGATATTTTGTGATAGACTAATAGGCAGACGCCAAGGGAAAAACAATATGTTTCCCTAACCTGAAGCAGGGATTCATAATAAGTAAAAAGTATAAATGCAAGAGTTATAGTTGTTATGCTCTGCATGTCATGTAATGTTGACTGATATTCATATTTAGTTTTTGTCAAAAAATATAAATGCAAGAGTTACAGTGCTCTGCACGTCATCTATTTATATGTTGACTGATATTTGTATGAAGTTTCATGAATATAGCTTAAACGGTTTTCAAGTTATAGAGCTTAGACTATTGAGACACGATTTTGTGAATGGCAAAGTTCCAAGGGAAATAATTCAAATAGTATAAATGCTGTGCTCTGCAGGTTGTCTAGTGTTGACGGACATTTGTATGAAGTTTCGTGAATATAGCTTGTCCGGTTTTCAAGTAATAAAGCGATTGAGACACGATTTTGTGATTGACAAAGGTCCAAGGGAAATAACTCAAGAAGTATAAATGCAAGAGTTATGGTTCTTGCACTATGCAATTCTTCTAATGTTGATTGATATTTGTATGAAGTTTCGTGAATATAGCTTGAATGGTTTTCAAGTTATAGAGCAGACACAACTGAGACACAATTTTGTGACTGACAAAGTTCTAAGGGAAATAACTCAAATAGTATAGATGCTAAAGTTATGGTTCTTGCATTCTGCACGTCGTCTGCTGTTGATTGATATTTGTATGAACTTTCATGAATATAGCTTGAATGTTTTTTTTAAAGTTATAGACGGACTCGATTGAGACGCAATTTTGTGATGGACAAAGTTCCAAGGGAAATAACTAAAAAAGTATAAATGCCAGAGTTACCATTTGTGCACTCTGCACATCATCTCATGTTGATTGATATTTGTATAAAGTTTCGTGAATAAAGCTTGAGCAGTTTTCAAGTTATAGAGCGGACACAATTGAAACACAATTTTGTGATGGACTAAGTTCCAAGGGAAATAACTCAAAAAGTATAAATGCCAGAGTTACCATTCTTGCACTCTGCATGTCGTCTCATGTTGATTGATATTTATATGAAGTTTCGCGAATATAGCTTGAGCGGTTTTCAAGTTATAGAACGGACACGATTTAAACACAATTTTGTGATGGAGTAAGTTCCAAGGGAAATAACTCAAAAAGTATAAATGCCAGAGTTACCATTCTTGCACTCTGCACGTAGTCTCATGTTGATTGATATTTATATGAAGTTTCGCAAATATAGCTTGAGTGGTTTTCAAGTTATAGAACGGACACGATTTGTGACAGACGGACAGACGCCCGGGGAAAAACAATATGTCTCCCGACCCTTAAGGGGAGAGACATAATAATTGTAAGAGTTGGGATACCTAAAATAACTACCGATACTGTCCTAACAAGAATTATGTGGTGTTTTGCCTGTCTGTACAATGCCACATAACAGAGCTAAACCAGAAAACAGGACAGAAAGTTTACATCGCAGACACAGGAGAAGTACTACCTAGGACTTCCAGTCTGCTAGTTCCAGGTGTGGCAAAAAATAAAGTTTGGTTTTACAATGCAGCAATGCATCCAAAAACAACAGATGTAATGGAAGACAGTATAGACCCTGATCAGACTGCTCCTTTCTAGGAGCAGTCTGAACTGGGTCTGCACTGTTTGCTCAGACCTATCTGTCCCAATATTCAGACTTTTGTAAGGTTATTTAAATTAAGGATGACTACCATAATTGGATAAGCAGTCCAAATATTTAAGTAATAATTAAGATACATGCAGTTCAATTCAATCAATATATTATGCAAACAGTTTTATGAAGATTTTAAGTGCTTTGTGGCAAGGCAATAACAGCCATAAAATACTGACTGGCTATTCAGTTACAATCACGAGTTTACATACATGAAATCTGAGCACATAATGCTGCAAAATATGAAGTTAACCTCCACAACCCCAAACTAGAGCAAGTGAGCAGGGGCTCACGTATACCCCCGGCCAGCGCCACCCCCTAATAACACCTTTAATACAAAGCTGTAAAGTCAATGTTAACAAACAGAGAGGTGGACAATTTATAACAAACCCAGTGAAAGAGTCTTAGACCTGAAGATTCCATTTAAAACTTGCATAAGCAAAAAAACATACAAAATTAACACAAAGTTTCAACACAAATTTACCAAAAATTTCTATGTGACCTTGACCTTATATCAGCAGCAGCATCCAGATGATATCAATGAATCAGTTTCAACCTAGAAGTAAACCTAGAAGCGAAATTATGGTTTCCTTAAAGTATATTCAAACTATAAGCAAAAAAATAATAAAAATATGAATTAATATAAGACTTAAATGCAAAGAGTATAAAAATTTCAAAGTATGTGACCTTGACATTAGGTCAGCAGCAGCATCCAGATGATTTCAATTAATCTGTTTCAACCCAGAAGTAAACCTAGTAGCATTGCAAAAGGTCCTATTCAAGTATGTTTGAAATTTAAGCATAAAATACAACTTAACACAAAACTTTAACGCAAATGGTATACAAATTTCTAAGTCTGTGACCTTGACCTTATGCCAGCAGCAGCATCCAGATGATGCAAACTAATATGTATCTATCCTGTACTAACACTAAGCACACATGAACAAGTTACAATTAATTCTATCAGGAAAAACAAAGCAAAAGCAGAAACTTAACGCAAAACTTTAACGCAGCTATTGTACAAATTTCAAAGTCTGTGACCTTGACCTTAGGCCAGCAGCAGCATCTAGATGATGCAAATTCATCAGTTTCCATCCTCTACTAAAATAATAAGCATCTATGAACAAGATCCAGTTAACAGAAGCAAAATAAAAAACTTAACGCAAAACTTTAACGCAAATGTTAAATAACGTACGGACGGACGGACTGACGGACGGACGGAAAGACGGACGAACGGACGAACGGACGGAAAGACGAAAACTATATACCCCTCGACATACTTCGTATGCCGGGGGTATAATAAGCCAACAGTTGTGGAGTAATTGTTGACATAGTTTTTCTTTCCTCGCAGAGCCATTTCTTGATTTATTCTTACCATATTTCTTCATTTATAAGACAGGGGATTTTCCCTTTGAAAACAATCCAAAATATCTAGATCCATCTTACATACAGGGGGCTTTCCGTTCTAAGACAATCCCAAAAAGCTAGATCCATCTTATAAGATATAAGATGGATCTAGATATTTGGGATTGTTTTCAAAGGAAAACCCCATCTTATACCAGAATTTCATAAGACTGATTTACATATCTGAGGTCATTCTAGACATTCCAGAGATGAAAAAAAAAAAAACACTGTTTTATAGCTGAATAAATACAGCATTTCAGGACACCTTTCAACACATTTAACAGGGTGTGGTTGTAAAAATAATTCTTAGTCATACTCCAGGAAAATGTGTTCTTCATCAGAAATGCCTTTGTGAGGCAATTATGAGGACCACAAACTAAGTTTTCATGGTGTATGAGCAGCCCCGTCAGCTCAGTGGGTTAAGCCTTGGCCGCCTGATCTAGCAGTCCTGGGTTTGATTCCCACTGAAAGTAGATATCTATTTGACAGCAAATGAGATTCAATAGCGTGCAGCCTTTCATAATCACCCTTTCAATGGCCTGATATGACTGAAATACTATTGAAAAGGATGTGAATTTGCAAGTCATCCATCCATTTATGTTGTATGAATAGAAATCATTTCCATCCTATCTTGATCTCTCACTGTTTTAGTGGGAAAAATAAACAAAACCAACAGTAGCTCATTTAGACAGAAAATCTTCAATCAAGACATCTCTGTCAGATACTGGTGCCAACATAGGCAACAACACAAGCACTTTCTGTATTTTTATGCAGACAGCCTAAAACAGCACAATTATAATCTCCAAAACTGGCAAATCTGGAGTTCAGAACTCTGGGTAAGGGGGACAAATTTTAATCTATATTCAAGTGTCCCCCTTCTCCCAAGCTCTGGGAGTAGGTTATTTGTACACATGTACAGCCGAGTGTCAAAAGTCTTTCCCCAAAAACAGATTTTTCATAGACTTCAATGCATTTTCAAGTGTGCAGGGAAGTTTAAAGTAGCAAAACTGCAAAACTGAGGATATTCAAATTTATATGGTTAGAAAGAGCAATAATTTTGGCAACATCTAATAATTTTTATTTAGACTCTGATTAATTGTACTTTTAGAAATATGCTGTTAAAGACAACACCTATACTTTTTCAGCAAATTTTGGACAACGTCACCATTGACGTCAATGGAAAACTGCTTTTCTGAAAATTTTATTGAAGTTCAAAGACTTACAACTTAACTGTAAGTATGTCTAGGGCAAAATAAAAATTATTTCATATTGCAGAAATCTTTTAGGTTTTTAAGTATGCAAAAATTATAAAGAATAGTTGAACACAGGTCTCACAGTAAAATTTCTTGCACACTTGCAAATGCACTAAAGTGAATGGAAAAAATATTTTGGGGAAAGCCTTTTGACACTTGGCTGTAGTATAAAGAAAGATCACAGACAAGAGCACCAACAGTTGATAATTTATACAATCTTTTCAACCTTCCTTCCTCTATTTACAAGCACTGACAACTGCCTGGTAGCATTTTGATTGAACTAAAAAATCTCTAACATGCATCCTAATTTCACCACAGCTCCCGATAAGGGGTGTATTTGACAATGATACTGAGATGATTTCTGGTAATTCTCCACAAAAAATTTCTTAAGGTAACAACATATCTGATACGTTTTTGTGAAGAATAAGAAAACTTATCCTAGTATTATCTTCAAATACCCACCTTGTCTGCAGAACTAGGAGCTCGAGATAAGAGGGATATTTGAGGATACATGTGGAATAAATTTCTTAACTTCTTGAAAACCTGTTGTGGCCCCTCATCTGAACTGCCTCATTGAGGCAGTTCAGATGAGGGGCCACAACAGGTTTCTATGCAGATTTAACAGAAATTATCCTTATTTATCATCAAATAATCCCTCTAATCGACTATTAGAACAGTTCTGCTAAGTTTGTTTCACAAAAGTTTCTAGAATCTCTTCGGCCATTCTCATATTGTTTTTTGCCACTCTGAGTGCCTCTAGAACTTTCATTCTGTCATATCCCTTCTCCACTAGTTCGTTCACATTATCTTCATTAATACTATCAAATATACTGTTCTCTTTATTACTGTCTTGACTCTCTCGTAACCTGTCTCGCCGTGCTGGTAGTGGAATATCTCCCGGCTCGGAGCTAGAAAAATTACTCCATTTACTGAAAAGTACAAGAAGAAAATGATTACAATGATTATTTTAAATTATACTAAACACTGGGACACCCAGCAAATAATTTCAGCATGAGGTCGCTGTTATTCAGTGGACGTCTTATCATAAAGATCATTTTACCACAAGTATAATAACATTTTGCTGCGTACATGTAACCTCACTGACAACAACCACGTCAACAATGCGTTTTCTTATTGGAATATTGTTCATTTTCAAGGCTATAAAAGTCCATTTTAAAGGGTCATGTGATAAACAGAATCTTACATTCATGGTCACATAATATGAAATTTATGAAACTCACAAAATTCTCCTTTCATACATTTCAAATGAAATGACCACTCACGTCTCCTCCTCTATATTCACGACCACTCAAGTAAGATCCTCTATATTCACAATTACATGTATCTTAAATGACATTATATCAAATAATTATTCTACTCTAAAAATTCTAAGTAATGTGATATATAGGTCTGGGCCAACATACATCACCTCGCTAAAGTAGGGGCGAAAAAAATGATTTCTGACAAAATGTCACAGATTCCAACTGCTGGGGTCTGAGGTGTTGATCACCTAATTAACATTTGAGAACATTAGGATAGTGTTTTTCCTTATCATCCAGCTGTCTTTTATGATGGCAAACTTGTCCCCTCTTATCCACTCACAGCAGACAATTGTTTTCACAATGGCCAACTTTTTACCTTATCATCCTCCACCCAAGACTTTGTTATGCAAGAATCAAATACAGGAAGTAATGAACAAACAAAAAAACATGAATTGACTGATTTTTTATGCACTTTTTGACCTGAACAGGCTTGGAAAATATGAAGTAGTGAACAAAGGTTAGTGGCAGCCTGGTCCTACACACTACTCACTTGTTTGTGTCCCCAGGACCATTACTCCTACCCCTAGGGGCCGGCAGAGGTGGAACATCATATTCACTTGGTACCCTGTACAGCTGCTGTTTGGAATTACCAGTACCTGTCACAGAGAAAATAGTCCCTGTAAAAATACCCAGAGAAAATAGTGCCTGTAAATAAACTAGCAAACAAAAGCCAAGCAAGAACATGAAGCAGTACATTTTTACAATGTATATTCTTGTAGTACTGTCCGCAGCCATGGGGCCAAATAAAACAAGAGCAAAAGGGCAGAGGTTTACATATACCCCAAGCCAGTGCCACCGCCAAATGAAGCTCTAATACATCTATAATACAAGTTTTATGTTCTGTGACCCTGACCTTTCGCTAACAGCAGCATCCAGATGACAACTACTCTGTTGTAGCCCAGACGTAAACCTACTCACAGATCAAAATGTTTCAATGAAGGACATTGTTAATGAAAGAGATAATATAAACTGAACAAAAAACTTGGATGCAAATGACTGTCTGCGACCTTCACCTTTTGTCAGCTGCAGCAGCCAGGTGATGTCAACTAATCTAATGCAAACTAAGGCAAGTGAGCAGGAACTCATGTATACCCCCAGCCAGTGCCACTGTCTACTGACCCAGGACTTTTAACACAAAACTTTTAACACATACGATAAATAATACAAATTTTGAAGTTCTTGTCAGCAGCAGCACACAGAGGAAGAACCTAGAAAATAAACATTAGGTTCCATAGAAGTATACTGGAAATATAAGAAACATTAACAAGAGGTGTCACCTGACAATACAGCTTGCCTGAACAGATGCTTGCCTATTGCATGGGTGAAGTTATGTTTGTGACCTTCCCTTGAAGGTCACTATAGGCAGAGCTCCAGATAATTTTTACAGTGGTTTCAGTATTTACCAAACAGAATTTTAACCTTTTCAGTATCCTGATGAGTCCTTTCAGTATCGGTACTCCTGAGATCTAGTGGTCGTTCAGTATCTTTTTAACGCACAATAATCCGAGCTTTCTCTGACTGAAAAAGCCTATTTATAATTTTGATTGGCGGCTTATTGACCCAATTTTGCAGCCAGAGAAGACTCGGGTTAAACGCACAACTGGTCTCCCAAAATGTCAATCTACTTGTTCTTGTCCAGGGTTCTTGCTTAAAACTCTGGACAACAGGAACGACCCAGGCAGAACGGGAATAAGGCCGAAACGACCCGGGGCCGAAAGGGAATTGGGCCGAAACGACCCGTTGCCGACCCTGACAGTGTTTTGCTTTCCTTTAACCACGCATCAGGGGACGATCGGCTGATCTTTGCTGGCTAGAGTTCACTAGAATTAACCACTGGCTTGCCGAAGCCAGTTTTCCAGCTTGGCACAACCAGGTGGGGCCATTTATTGACTGTTCAGTCAAGTAACAGAGACGTTTTTTGCAACATGTTTGTTCAACGAAAATGAAAGTACCTGCGCAATCGACCGGAAAGATCATTTGCAATTTAGCGATTGGCTAACGCTCGGTAAATTCCAATACTCATGCTTGTTCCCGGTCTATTCATAAAAACGACCAGTAAAAGCCGAAAAGAGAATGCTGAAAATAGTTACCATGTGCTTTCTGTTTTCGGAAAAAAGTTGACTGCGCATGCTCAGACAGCGCATGCGCTGAAGCAATGATTAGTAAATGCTAAAAATAGGTAACATTCTGGCTATTGAAAAACGGTTGACCGCGCATGCTATAGCGTAAATACGTAGCACATTTGAGCTGCTTTCGTAAGCTGAGAAATGACTACCGTATTCGGTACGATTGAAATTTCAAGACACTTCGTATTTTGTCTTTTTTGGTCCGTATTTTACGCAAATACGAAGCTTATCTGGCTCTCTGTATAGGGGTGTGGCCTGCACTACATGTAACATCAGGCAAGCATGTATGTAAAATGCATTCCACAGGTTCATATCTTGAAAACTTTTGCTCAAGGCCTTGTATTGCCTATATGCCATTTATTTCAGGAGCCTTTATGTCCAAGCATCAGGTTTGAGTTAACAAACCACTGCAAATATTTCAAACAGCTATTTCAAACAGCAAAGTATCAGCATTCAAATCTTGTGGTGCCAACTTGGCCCTTTCTCAGCTTTCTTTTGTATAATAGTATGGCTAAATTTTCAGGCACATAAAACAATATATCCACATCAAACATCAATTTTATTTATTTTTTACTTGGGTTTAACAGCCCTGTGATGAATATTTCACTTATGCAAAGCCTATCGTTAAGTCAAAGGTGGCCAAACCACCTGACCCTGTCTTTCTCACTTGTGCACCAGCCCAGGCTCAAACTCACAGTCAGCACTCTTATCCATTAAGCCACGGAGGCCCGTTAACATCAATTTTAAGAGCCAGATGGAATAAATCCCATTCAAATATACTGTGTCAAAAAAGTTCCTATACATGAACTTCCTTGTGTTGCTATGGCAAATGCAGAAGTTTTGAGCATTTAGTTTTTACCAATTTTCAAAGAGTATTAATTTACCTACTGAATAGACTTATTCGTTTTGGTTTCCTAAGACCACACAAGATATGCGTGAGTGAGTGAACTCGGGTTTAACGTCCCACCAACAACGAGGTCATATGGAGACGGGACCTCGGTTTAAAGTCTCATCCGAAAGACCGGAGAAGCGGGGGATCGATCTTGCGACCCCTGGATTGTTAGTCTGGAGTGTTATCCACTACGCTACAGCCGCTCCTCACAAGATATGCGGGTTGTTTGAATACGCAAGGAGTAATTTTTCATTTTCGCAGAGTAACATCATTTAACACCACTCTGGACAAAATGACAAAACTTTTAAAGCTATTTGATGCTTGAAACAGACGTGCCTCTAAGGGATGCAGAGCATAAATCAATCTAGTCTTAGTAGCTTAGTCATGTCAGTTAAGACTGCAGGCAAAGTCTGGCTGGTATATATGTGACAATCTGAAAGTTTCAAGACAAATATCTTCGATGTTGGTTGATTTGATGCTTAACGTCCACGGTAAACAACTAAGGTCATGTCGGGACAGTCAGTTAACCTAACCACACTATTCCTGGGCAGGCTTAGACCTCCTAAGCGGTTAACCAGTACTAAGTGCACATACTTTCGCCAGTAACTGACAACTACCCTTCTTGAATCAGCGGAAGGAGAAACGAAAGTATGTGGCCAGACCGGGATTCGAACCCAGGACCTCTGACTTACGAGTCAGGTGCCCTACCGATTGCGCTACCCGGTCCGGCCAAATATCTTCTAAATGTCAGTTCTGATTTCCTTTTCCTTTTCCTATACACCATTCCTTCAAACTTATTAAGGATTGAGGAATCAGTGGGAACACTATTTATTTTTTTTTTTTTTCATAGTTAAGAAATTACTGTACAACCTCACTTCTGTGGGCGGCCATATTGTCACAAGGCTTATGCCATTCAGGTACAGAGCTGGAATGTTTGTTCCATCAAAAAGACTGAAATATATTTCAAACATTTGCTTGTCTGAAATTTTCAGTCCCCTCATTAGAACCGTCTTGAACATCGTCTTGACAACTGAAGACCATCCTGATAACATAATAATTATGTTTTCACTGAGAAATAAGAAAAAATATCTCAAAATTATCCTCAAAACCCCCATCTTATCTGGAGCTCTGCTGTGTGCATTTTCTCCATGAGGAAGTGCACACAGATGATAAATTCTAAACTGCCATAAGCTTTCTATTGCCTCAGCCACAAAGCCCCTCCCTCAAGAACACTCTGCATGCAATGTGATTATTATATGTGCCGCGACACGAGAAAACCAACAAAGTGGTTGTGCGCCCAGCGCGAACTCAGATCAGCCTCAGCATCCGCCAAATCTGACCAAACTCTTTGCTAAACGCTTAAAGGGTAGCTAAGGGTCTAAGCTACCTCCATGTGGACAGCGAAGACTCTGATCAGACTGGGCGGATGCCCAGGCTGATCAGAGTCTGCGCTGGATGCACAACCACTTTGTTGGTTTTCTCGTGTCGCGGCTCATATTATACCTCCTTGTATATGTGCCGACTGGCTTTGTGCTGGGATATGGTCTGCATTGTTAACAGCGTGCACACCTGGGGGTGGGACGCTATATGTAGCATCCATTTTCTCCGGCTTGTTTACCAGGTTTGGGACATCGTACCGCAGCTCTGCATAGGAAACACCTACAAGTAAAATTCGGCATACATTACAGCATTATTATAACACACATACATACGCATAAGACTCTTTGCTAAGCTCTTAAAGGGCAGTTAGGGGTCAAAGCTACCTGTATGCAGATAGCAAAGACTTTGATCAGACTGGACAGATGCCATGGCTGATCTGAGTCTGCGCTGGGTGCACATGCCACTTTGATGGTTTTCTCATGTCGCGGCTCAATGTGAGTTTTTCAGGTGTAGGAAAACAGACCAAAACTGATGACATCATTAGTTAAAGAAAGGCTATATTTTCATACGTATTGTATGCAGAAAACACTGCCATTTTGTTTTCCAAAAAATTGCAAAAGCTCCACACATTTTGTCAGGAAAAAGAAATACTAGCATTCTTGATATTGTGTGTACTAGAAGACTTAACTAATTGAGTGAAGTTATTTGAAATTACTGACAATGATCAATATTTTTGGTTACAAAACAGAAAAGCACCTTAACTAATTGCTGATAATGATCTTTTTTTTCTTGGAGAATTTATAGATGTCACCTCCTACCTGTATCAGACTGTTTCTGTACAGCTGGCTTTTGTTGCACAGGGGCAGATAACTGTAATAAGTCTTCAGATGTTGTATTTTCTCCCACAGGTGGTGTAGGTGGTAACTGCCGCCTAAAATAATGAGATAATCTTACACAACAACAGCCAAATAAGCAGAATACAGGTGAATTTGTTGTGTGTACTAAGAATTTCTTGTTGACAGAAACTCTGTGATGCTCTGAACAGTCTGGATCAAAAACCCAGATAAAGAAGTTATTTTTCCTATTAATAGTGTTTTTTTATTCTTATACAGGTCACAAAATTTGTCCATTCTGAATTAACCATCACAGGAATAAACATGGTCTATTTCTTTACATACTAAAAATCTGAAACTACATGTATGTACGATCAGAAAGATTAATACAAAATATAGGTTATACCTTTCTTTTCTGTGATTTTGTGTCATATATGAGACCAAGCGAACAGGGCCTGCTTCCCCAGATGCTCCTATGCAAGTTTGAAGACACTATTCCTTAAAGACTCTTTCCCTTTTGTTTACTTAGGAACTGAGCTAAATGCCAAAGGTGAAGTTTTTTTTTCTATTCAACGAACCATAATATATAGGCCATGGCCTAACACGCATCAATGCATTCTGTAGATCATCCCCCGATATTCCTATGTAGTAAATTTGAAGACCCTATCCCTTTTGGTCACTTAGAAACTGAGCTTAACACAAAAGGTGAATCTTTTGCTGATGCACATGTGCACACACACAGGCACACCCACAGGAACGCGCACCAAGGGTATTGCATAAGCATTACTTTGCTTTGGAAAGTCATGTTTAAAAGCATGGATGGCATGGGAGGACTCATATATCATTTTGGTTACAGGCCTAGGGGCCCCAGTTGATTACTTGTCTTGCTACTTTAGGTGTGACTGTGCGTGCAACTGGGTCTATAAATTACAAGACTTCTGTAGAATTATGTGTCTTGCCTGTTTGAGCATGTTCACAAAACAAGACCTAAACCAGACTTGTTCACCTGAATGGAATCCAGTAGTTTAGCATTTTCCTATACAGAAGCACAAGGAAGCAAATATGACCGTTCTATTAGATGAATCTCAGGTGCTGTATACCAATTTTAAATGTCACATGAAATTTGGCTTTAAGCAGTTAGTGGCTTTGGAGGAGATGATGTTTTGAACTTGTTTAAATATGAGTTATGGGACAGAATAGAATAGAATAGAAATATGAGTGACCTTGGACATGCTCAATCAATGCCCTTGATCTCTTAAACACAGAAATCTTAATGTACTTATTTCACTGATTGTATTCACCAACTTCTATAATGTAGACTTTAATACTGTTTCTTGAAAAATCTGATCCTTTGCACTTTCCCCTAAAAAAGCACAAGGAATCAACTTTGTTTTTGTAAACAGGTTGAAAATCAACCTTGGTCATTAACTCAACAGACATTCCCAGCTGCTGTATACCAGGTTCCTATGTCAACAACTACAAACAAAAGTTTTTACCATATATGGACATAGCTTTCATCTTGTGATCAAACCATTTAACCTTTTTGCACTCAGCGTTCTGAGTGCAATAGGGTTAACAAACTTTCCTTTCCCCATCCCATGGAGGCTCTATATGAAATTTGCCTCCAATCCAGTGATTTTGGAAGAGATGTTTGCAATTCTCGAAATATGAGAGACATTAAACAAAGAATGACCTTGACCTCCTGTACTCTTAAAACTTCATGTTTAGCTCATTACCTCAACTCTACACTAGATACATCAACGGTCTATGCAGACTTCAACTGTTTCTGCTGAAGGAAACAAATCTGACCATTTCATACAAAGAACAGAGGTCTACTCAGTAACATCATTTGAACAAACTTGATAATACGTAGGTTCATGATGCTGTCTACCGAGTTTAATGTCACTGGGCATTTGGCTGTTGAGATGACTGTTAAGGGTTTTTACCATACACGGGAATGATGGCTATCTTGATCATTTGACCATGGCCATTTTGTTCAAGCCTTTGATCTCCCAACACATGGAAGCTCCATATGAAATTTGGTTCAAGCCCAGTGGCTTCCTTGAAAATGTTGATTGATGGACAACAAAGACTTGCTATCTTATAAGCTCCCCATGAACCTTCACTCAGCTAAAAGCTCCTCCGAAGTTTATGTCCCTGCTCACACAAAAAGTGATACCTTTGTTTTGCATTTTGCTTATCACAGGCATGAGAATTATGTCAACAGGTCTTGGGGCCCCAGTGGTTACTTACCTTGCTAGTTTAGGTGATGATGTAGGTGAGACTGAGGGAGATGGACATGGGGATATACGTCTAGGTGGCACTGGGGGTGGAAGATCTCGATGCATAAACATTGGTGAATCAAATGGTGAGCCTTTGGTCTAAAAAAAAAACAAAAATGATGCATATATGGCAGTAAAAGGGTCCTTCTGGTGTCAAAATTATGTCAACTTCCAACCAGTTAAAAGAAAACACTCACTACAATACAAACTGAGCTAAAATTGAAGAACCTATTTTAAACAAGAAATTTGCCGAAAAATTTCATGAAAATGGGATATAAATTAAAAAGATATGAAAGTTTAAAGATATCTAAATTATGGGTTCCAGCAAATTTGTGAGTGAATGATGACATAAACTCAAAGTAAAAATGAATATTCCATACAAATCCTGATTGAAACATATTTCACTTGAATGAAATGAATCAATCTATTTTATACTTCATAAAGAAATGGGTTAAGCCAAATAAGTCAGTAAAAGTAAGCAGTTTTCACACTTTATCAAGTTTAAAATATTTATCACATGACACGAGACTTTCAAAATGGTGCCCTCCATGGCCACCATTTTGATATTTTTTTAACCTTATCTTTGTTAGATTAAGTCTACCCAAAACTGGTAATTAAAACCAAACCAACACAATGCCTGTAGTCCTACTATCAAGCAACAAAGAAGCTTCTGATCATACATGGTCAAAAACCAGATTGTCTTTTTAGTGAGATTTGTACATCCACTGCCATTGATTGATTGATTTGTTGTTTAACGTCCACAGTGAACAGCTATGGTCATGTCGGTATGGTCAGTTAACCTAACCACACTATTCCTGGGCAGGCTTAGACCTCCTAAGCGGTTAACCAGTACTAAGTGCACATACTTACTGCCAGTAACTGACAACTGCCCTACTTGAATCAGCAGGAGAAACAAAAGTATGTGGCCAGCCCAGGTTTCGAACCCAGGACCTCTGACTTACAAGTCAGGTGCCCTACCGATTGCGCTACGCGGCCCTCCACCGCCAGTATTATTTTTCTTTAATTACTATTATTACTTTTCTTTCTAGTCTAGGTGTTCTGACAGCTCAGTGGGTAGATAGGTTTGTCTCATGACTTGCAACATACCTCTGCCCTACAGTTTGAGTCTAGCTCAATCTATTTAATAAGGTTGGCGAGTGTGAATAGTTGGCTGTTCCCTTTTGGATTGTGGTGGGTTCACAGAGTGTTTTTCTGGCCCCTATGCAGCTGGGAACTACTTCTTGCTTTCATCCAGCACAGAACAGTTCTCTGATACTAAGTTCTTTGAGACAGAATCAGAGTTGTAAGGAAAAATTGAAAATTAAACAGATTGTCCACATAAGTTCTAAAGTTGGAAGATAGCGTTCCTGCCACTGAGCAGTATTACCAATTACTTACTTTTACTGGTAACTTTCTAAGCAGTGTACTTAATATGATGTCTGGTAATGAATTTCAACTTCTGGTTAATCTAGGATACTATTACCAGTGTGTTTTGATGACAATTCTGCGATAATTTTTCTTATTTCTAAAGGAAAACATACATTGTGACCCCTAGTCAGAACCGGCTCGATGAGACGGTTCTGATGTGGGGTCACAACATATGTTTTTATGGAGAAATATGGAAAATTATCCTTGTTACCCCTTCTTATGTGGAGCCCAGTATTACTAACCTCTGAGTCTTCATCATCCACTTCTGTATTGCTGTTCTGGACTATACTACAGTCCAGCCGACTTGAGGTCAATCTCGGGTCAAATGGATCAACTACTACTGGCTCCGTACCCTTAATCTCACACCGACAAAACGGGCAGCCTTGACCTTCAGAGTCCTGCAGAAAAATGAAAACAATGTTGGATCTCAGAAAAGGAAAGTCTACATAAGAACTAACAGCAGATATGAAACTAAACAGAAGGAGATGCATGTGAAAATAAATTATCAACCTGCTTCCAGGTTATTTACCACTAGCATACCTCTACCAGAAATGTGGTATTAAAATCTTTGAACAGTTGAAAAAACTCAGCACGTCAGACTAAACCAGGGTGGCCAGCATGTTAAGCCAGTCGGTGCCTTGCTAACAGCACTGAGAAGGCACAAATGATGTTTTACATGAAGATGCTGATGAAAGTAATATATCATTTTTAGGAAAAATTCATTTAAGATTTAAAATTGGATTTTTCAGCGTTCAACTTGTGATGAAGCCAGTGGGCGGAGCTACGCACTTCTTGTAGAATTTTTGCGACAACCACTGGCTTCTTCACATGAATTCTGGAAAAACAAATTTCTATTCTGATATTTACACTTTATATTTAGATCTTTTCTGTGCTGTTTTCGTAGAAATTTAGTAAAGAATATGCAGTATATGGGTCAAAGAAAAGTAAGTAACTATGTGTTTGGCCATGCGTTAGAAAGCCGTCGCCAGGATGTTGCATCAAGTAAATGTCACATGGACCGATAAAGACGTTTGTTTACCTTAGACGTTGCTTGATAACAATGTCACATGATCAACAGTCGTTTATCGGTGTATGAAGCTAGTTGCTCTAAAAGGTTTATCTATGGGGAGTCAGTGGCAAGTGTAAATATTATTTGTAAAATGGTTTATGATCTTTATAATAGGGTTAAGCTCGTCAAAACATAGTCTAGTCTTGGGATTGTCCTATGTAAATCACTTCAAGTCTGGTGGGAATCATTCCACTGATTCAAGAGATATCTCTTTTTCAGTGAACTTTTCACAAATCTAAGTCCTCCTTTGACCTTGAAAACAGGGTCAGGTTACCAAAATCTTATCAGCTCTTAAACTTGGCCCGATTATATATCCATGCAAGTTTGGCGGAAATCCACCTGTTGAGTTCAAGAGATACCATGTCTACAGGAAATTGTAACACCAACACAGAAAATTGAAAGACTCTTGTACCCTTGAAACATTACCAAAATCTTATCAGCCCTTTGGCTTGTCCCAATGATGTATCCATGCAAGTTTGGTAAAATTCCACCCTCTGATTAAAGAAATATGGAAGGTACAAACTGTCACCCTAATGCTGACATCAACGGCATCCACACTGAAACCAATATTCCCCCACTCCCCAAATACACCTTTGTTGTCACACTAAAATGAATGCAACTGTGAAGTTTCATGAAAATCTCTCAAGAGACTGAGGAAAGCTGGACATGAAATTTTGAAATTGAAAAACTGACCATAATTAGTAAAGATCAGACATTTCATAAAGTAGTTATCCCAGAATCTTCATTATTATATGCAACATACTGTTCAAGTAAGGTGAGGTTTCGAACAGTATGTTGCAAAAAATAATGAAGATTTTTGAAAGGTAACTGAAAGATAAGTGAACTACAGCCTGAATACACAAGAATTCCGCGGAATGCGGTGTCTCGCCTGCTGGCGCTTTGTCACAAAACAGAGCTAAATCAGCAAAGATGTATGCATGAACCAAGTTTCTTGGCTCTAGCCCTTATGGTTTCTGAAAAACAGACCTAAACGCTAAAACTTGACAAAAAATTGCAAAGTCAGTCAACCGTAAAATGTTGTAAACAGGGCTACAGAAATCCGATTTTTTGTCGGTCCAGACCAATTTTGAGTTCGAAAAACCGATTCAGTTGGCAAAAGGCACATTTTTTTCGGTCCGAAAAAACACGAATTGCGATGTATGATGACATAATTACCTGGATTTTAGCCATGTGTCATATTATTAATCCAATAATCACGCACTGCTGTCAAAAGTTATCACAGATAAACAAAGTGTCGATTGTCTTGCCAAGGTGCGAACACTGACTCAATTTTAGAAATCTTCGATAATTAGCACGTGTCACAATTCTGGCCAGCGGCGAAGGTTTTACACACATACACGTGCCGATGCACGGAAAAAGGCTGTCCAACGTAAGGTTACTGACTATTGTATACTTTCAAAGATAGCATAAGGAAAGAATTTGACTAGCAAAAAGATTATTTAAACCGGATTTGATTATGTGCAGTCTGGTCAGGTTTTTTTTAGCCGACGTCATTTCTCGCGCGGAAAAATATTGTTTTTTCTTCGTCCGAGGGTATCTTTTTGCAAGTCTATTCATACTTCAAGGGAATTAACTCGAATACAGTAAAAAATACGTCAATCGTAATACTTCGGCCAATTCGGTAAATGAAGATCGGCGAGGACGTCCGATTGGAACAGCATTTGTACTTTCACTTTCGGTCTGACTGTATCTGCGCTTTAAAGCGCATTTTTCACGATAAGTAAGAACATGTGGACTAAATGGCTACTTCAGCGATGACATCTGCGTTATAACGGCGCTCCAGTATAGTCATTAGTTTTCGTGACTTTTGTTTGGATTGTTGAATACACAGTGTAGTCATTAGTTTTCGTGTCTATTTTGGATTCGTATGACGTCATCGGCCACACCGATTTGGATTTCAAAATTTCTGTAGCCCTGGTTGTAAAGTCTCAATATCGATGATGACTTTTAGCTCTTCTCTTCCAGATGAATGCATGACCAAAGTTTCATGGCTCTGGCCCTTATTGTTTCTGAAAAACAGACCTAAACGCTAAAACTTGTCGCCTGACAGCATAGCTCGCCTGAATAGGTGCTTGCCCATTTCACAGTCACTATGGTGGTGTGGACTGCTATGCATAAAACTTCAGGCAAGCATGTCCATAATGACAACACATTTATAAACAAAAGCTATCTCAGAAATGTCTTAAAATAAAATTAAAATAAGAAAAAAATTAAATGAAATTTCAAAGTTCATGAGCTTGAGGTCAAAGAACTAAGGGGGTAGGGGGAGGATTGGGGTAGGGGCGGGGGGAGGGGGAGGCTGGGATGTATCAAACCTTGAACCATTATCTAACATCAGTCCAAGTACATGTAAAAGTATCAACTGAGTCCATTGTGGCACTGTGAAATTATGTCTTCATAAATATAAAACTTTAACCAAAATTCAAAGTCAATAACCTTGACTTCAAGGTCATCCTGTGGGGTAAGTATATAGTGTTTTGTAAAAACTCAAAAAAGTGTCTAACATCAGTTCAAGTGTAAACTAAGTCTCTGCCAAGCATTATGAATCAGTATGCAATTAGAAAACTTTAATAAAGACCGATTTGCTAGGTCCCTGACCTTGACATCAAGGTCACTGAGCGGAGTTGGGGTAGTACTGTGTAAAACTTTGGACAAATATCTAACTACAGTGCAAATATAAAAAGAATTCATCTATGGGTTCATGAGATATGTGTCTTTAAAAAACTTTAACCAAAACATTGAAAAAATAAAAAGATAATTTTCTAAGTCCATGACCTTTACATCAAGGTCACTGAGGGGGCAGGGGGTAGTACCCTGGAAAACTTTGGACCAATATCTAACTACAGTACAAGTATCAAAGGAATCCATCCATGGGTTAAGGAGATATTGGGCTTTACAAAACTTTAACCAAAACATCCAGTTCAAAAAACTCCCAATTTTCAAAGTCCATGACCTTGACATCAAGGTCACGGAGTGGGGTGGGGGTGGTACCCTGTTAAACTTTGGACCAATATCTAACTACAGTGCAAGTATCAAAAGAATCCATCCATGGGTTAAGGAGATATAGGTCTTTAAAAAACTTTAACCAAAACATCCAATTCGGACGCCGACGCGGACGCTGACGCCAGGGTGACAACAATAGCTCTTCCTGAACTTTCATTCAGGCGAGCTAAAAATTGCAAAGTCAGTCAACCGTAAAATGTAGGTTAAGACTCAATATTGATGATGACTTTGACATTAACTCATCCAGATGTATGCATGAACCATCCAGATGTATGCATGAACCAAGTTTCATGGCTCTAGCCCTTATAGTTTCTCAGAAAATGACCTAAACGCGAAAACTCAACAAATAATTGCGAAGTCATTCAACCGTAAAATAAAGGTCAAGAATCAATATTGATGATGGCTTTGAGATCTACTCTTCCAGATGTATGCATGTACCAAGTTTCATGGCTCTAGGCCTTATAATTTCTGAGAAAATGACCTAAACGCGAAAACTCGACAAAAAATTGCGAAGTCAGTCAACCATAAAATGTATGTCAAGACTCAATTCTGATGATGGCTTTGAGATCTACTCTTCCAGATGTATGCATGTACCAAGTTTCATGGCTCTAGCCCTTATAGTTTCTGAGAAAATGACCTAAAAGCAAAAACTCGACAAAAAATTGCAAAGTCAGTCAACCGTAAAATAGAGGTCAAGACTCAATATTGATGATGGCTTTGAGATCTACTCTTCCAGATGTATGCATGTACCAAGTTTCATGGCTCTAGCCCTTATAGTTTCTGAGAAAATGACCTAAACGCAAAAACTCGACAAAAAATTGTGAAGTCAGTCAACCGTAAAATGTAGGTCAAGACTCAATATTGATGATGGCTTTGAGATCTACTCTTCCAGATGTATGCATGTACCAAGTTTCATGGCTCTAGCCCTTATAGTTTCTAAGAAAATGACCTAAAAGCAAAAACTCGACAAAAAATTGCAAAGTCAGTCAACCGTAAAATAGAGGTCAAGACTCAATATTGATGATGGCTTTGAGATCTACTCTTCCAGATGTATGCATGTACCAAGTTTCATGGCTCTAGCCCTTATACTTTCTGAGAAAATGACCTAAACGCAAAAACTCGACAAAAAATTGTGAAGTCAGTCAACCGTAAAATGTAGGTCAAGACTCAATATTGATGATGGCTTTGAGATCTACTCTTCCAGATGTATGCATGTACCAAGTTTCATGGCTCTAGCCCTTATAGTTTCTGAGAAAATGACCTAAACGCAAAAACTGGACAAAAGTTTACGCCGCCGCCGCCGCCGACACCGGAAAAGCAATACATATGTCTCGCCTCTGCTTCGCAGGCGAGACAAAAAATTAAACCAGGGGAGATAACACAAGGACCAGCCAAGCAAGTATTATCTGTTCTACATGTGTCTTGTACTCCACCTGAATGTTTCTTATACACTAAAGGGTTTCGGAGTTTTCACAGGCAACAGATGGAGCGATAGAAAGACTGCAACTCTTAATCTCAGAATGATGGACCCCACTTTGGTTGTGGCAGGAGACAACAAATCCTGAATAACCAGTATTTGATATAACTTCACATTGGGACATGACACATACCTGCATACCTCTAAATACAAAAACTGTGACCAATCTTAGGATCATCTCCTAGAGAGCATGAAAAACCCAATTAAGTTGTTTTATTGAGAGACAAAATATACCTTTCTGTCAAGAATGAAGGACTTTTTTTTTAAATTATGTTGTTGTTTTGTTGCTTTACATCCAGGGTAAACAACTATGGTCATGTCGGGACGGTCAGTTAACCTAACCATACTATTCCTGGTCAGGCTTAGACCTCCTAAGCCATTAAACAGTACTAAGTGCACACCTTTGCCAGTAACTGACAGCTGCCCTTCAGTTACTAGCAAAAGTATGTGCACTTCTTACTGGTTACTGCTTAGAAATAAATGTATGATCTAATTTCCCTCTCATCATTAGCCAGTGCTCTACATAAGACTGAGTATTTGAGGATAATTCTGAGATGCTCTAACATGCTTAATTAATGGGACACCTAAACCCTTATTTTTTCCATTTGTCCCAAATGGAAAAAATAATGGTTTTTAGGTGTCCCTGCACATTAGGGTAATTTTTTTTTTTATCTGAATCTGAAAACATGTCGTAACCCCTCATCTGCCTCATCTATGCAGTTAAGTTGGAGGGTAACATGTTTTTATGCAGAGTTAATTATCCATAATTATCACTAAAAAATTCCCTCTTATTTAGAGCTCTGAAAGTAAGTGATGTCTTCTGCACTTACCTGTTTCCTCACTTGCCACTGGGTAAGACACGGTGTACATAATAAATGACCACAAGGTTCAATTTTAATGTCTTTATCATTTTCAGCACATATTTTACACAACTGAAACGTTGAGCCCATTTCACAGTATAGTTCGTATTGTTCCTGTGTAACTTTAATATGATCTTCCAAAGAATCTTGTACCAAATAACTTAAATCAGGGTTTAATGATCGACCATCTGGGTATAAAAAGCTGAAATGGAAAAAATTCCGAGTAATTTCAATGTTACTATAAAGTAGGCTAAAATACTTAAAGAGCTTCCCCAGTGGTGTATGATAGGCCCCTTTGAGTTTCATTGCCAACAAGGAGCAATAAGTCTGTAACTCATGAATTTAGATGGATGGATGGATGACATGCGATTTTACGTCCTTTTCAACAGTATTTTTAGTCATATCAGGACGATGGGATGGTGATAATGAACAGCTGTTTGCAATGGAATGTTTACGGTAGGAGAGATTACTGATAGTCGAAATTGTGTAACATAATTGGGTGGTACTATATAGCAAAGGCTGACATTCAGGGCTCTCGATCACCGAAATTTGGGGCCGAAATTCAGCCCCATTCCCAATGCCAAAAAGTATGTTTTTTTCCCAATTCCAGATGAAAAATTCCCAATCTGACTAAGCCTGTTTGGTCCAAGAATACTGCAGTTGTATCAGTGCAAAATGGATTAAAAACCACTTAAAACTAAAAATGTTTACATAATTTATAACTTTAGAAATCAGGAAGCAATTACATTTTCAATCACGATCGTCATGTTTTGTTACTGGAAACTGGTACTGGGTTTTATCATGTACTGTTAGAGTTACTTCCCTTTCATTAAAGGGCGAATAGCCTAGCGATTTTAGTGACTCTGACATTTCCAAACTTGAACTACACAGTAGAGAACTGATCAGTACATTGCATTATAAACGTTTAAAATTACTACCGAATTGCGTAAGACAATGGGGTCTCGCGGTTCCAGTCTAAACCTTTCCCGATTTGAAGTCAGTTCCAGCGGCCCACACATTTAAAGCTTACAATCAAACCCCTGTGACGTCGACATCGACGGTTCGCCGAAAAGTCAACGGCGGAGATTTACCATAACAACAACAACAACAACATTTGGCTGCAATATATTTTCTTTGCTTCAAGGGCCAATATTGTTGTGATGAACAATATTTTGACGTATTCTTTAATTTAAAGCATTCCAATGCTAAAATTTGATCAGATTTTCACCTGTGGTGGATGATTCAGTTCTTTTTACGTTTCGTACCTAAATCTATTTTCACAGACATTTTCGGCCATATCCAAAATCATAAACGGGATTACCTGGACATCCAAGAGTTAGTACAGTGATAGTGACATACCGTACATGTTTTGTGCTGGCAGAACTGAAAGTTTTGTCATGTTCTGCATTGTGACAGTCCACTTTCTCCCAACTTCACATAACTATTGTACTTTGTTCTACATAGCCAGTCATAGCAGTAGAAAAGATTCCTGTTCCAATAGTAACAGCAACATAACAAGGTCTGCTGAGGTATCTGAGAGGGTCGGGTATGAAAACCACAACCCGTACCTCCGTACTCCGTACCTAAATCCGTACCAGAGAATTTTAGGTCCTGTTGAGAAACAACCAAAGAACTCAAAATTAGAAAATTTGGTGTCATATTGAGTATAATATATACTCATAATGTATAATAAAGATCTGCCCAAAAAATAAAATCCCAAAATGACTTATTTGTTAATAAATTGACATTTTTTTATTTCTAAGGGGTATGAAAACCACAACCGTAGCTGAGATCTTTTTTCAGGCATTTTTCGATAATGACACCAATTTAATTGAAATATACCACTCATACATGTTACAAAAGTAATATTTGCCTTATATGAAGCAAAAAATATATAATCAAGCTTGTAAAAGGTTGTTTTTCTACAATATCGCGACTTTACCGGAAAATGTTCTAAAAATAGAACCATAACAAATATGGTTCGATTCGGTTTCTACTATCGAACCGCATGTCATAAAATATGATAAAATAGCATGGGATCTATCAAAATCTTATATATATTTTTGTATCATTATTCGTTTGAGTTATAAAATATATTTTCATTTAAATCTGATAAATGTGAAGACATGCCCCATCCCGTTTTTGCTCATTTAACGAACTGCGGTTCGATTGTAGAAACCGTATCGGACCATATTTGCTATGGTTCTACTTTCAGAATATCTTTCTGTATAATGGCGATATTGTAGAAAAACAACATTTCACATGCGTTAATTTATCATTATTTGCTTCATATTAGTCGAATATTGTTTTTCCTTCATGTAAGAGTGCTATATTTCGGTTAATTTGGCGTAATTATAAACAAATGTAAGAATAACGATCTCAGGTACGGTTCTGGTTTTCATACCCCTCAGAGATACAAAAATGTCATTTATCAAGAAAATAAGTCATTTTGGAATTTAATTTTTGGGCAGATCTTTATTATACATTATGTCTCAATATGACACCAATTTTTTTCTAATTTTGAGTTCTTGGTTGTTTCCCAGCAGGACCTAAAATTTTCTGGTACGGATTTAGGTACGGAGTACGGAGGTACGGGTTGTGGTTTTCATACCCGACCTCTGAGAGTAAGTTTTTTGACCTCTGATATAAATATGTTTTCAGGGATATAGGGAATTCAATCTGAAGGAAGAGGGATATTTTTCTACTTAAGTACAATTGTCATATTTTGCAACAAAAATATTGAATAAATTAAACATCCAAATTGTTCTAGAAATTGCATAAAAATGATCCGAGAATGATGATATGCACAGCTTAAAATGAATAAATTCTAAGTTTTAAGTCTAATTGAATTATGCTTACTTAAATTAGTTCACAGATACTTCAAACCTAGAGTGTTATACTGTTGTCATATTGTAACCCTTTTTCCTAGGTCCCAGTCTTGTCTCCAATTTGAGAGTGGCAAGATAGGGAAGTTGCCAGTTCAAAGGAAAGAAAGAAAAACTCAACATATACACAAATAGTTTTGTTATTATCTAATATCCGAACTATTAGATAAAATTTATTATGATTCACTTGCTGCTATGTCTGCTTATTGACTGAATTCCTCTGAAAATATAACAATACCATATGTAAGTTGTGTTGGTCTGACAATGTAAACTTCACTCATAAAACAATGTAAATTTTCCCAATTTTGGACAAAACAACGCTATTTTTCCCAATTCTAAAGGCCCCGGCCCCATTCCCAAAAAGGGGTGTGAGAGCCCTGACATTCTTCCTAAGCCAAGGCTGAGATAGCAGGCTGAGGTAGAAAAATCTCAGAGAGCTCCAGAAAGGGATATTCTTGTCTGATGGATGAGAGAAAGCTATGCCAGTTTAAGAGTTTGCTGATGCTGATACAGAAACCCATGCAATGGTCATGTTACACAAAAGTCAAAACACAACTGGAATATGATTAGGCAGGTGTAACTGAAACATTGAGTGGTGCAAGCAAATTAGTGACATCTACTTTTATTTTCGTCACTTTGACGTAGTTCTCATGTATCACTGCTTCAAACACTTATGTCAATCATTTTTAACTAGGAATAAAAGCTTAGAAATCTCAACATCAATCATGAAGTAAGATCATTTGGTCTGTAGTCTGGACTTTTAATGTTGTTTTGTGAATCAGACATTAAATAAGATACTTAACATCATATGAAATTAAAGTTTGAATATCTTCAACTGAATAACACCCCATCAGTTGTTGAAAGCAAATGACATGATATGTATGCATTTTGCATTTTGACATATTGTACCACAACTGATAACATAATTTTTTAGAGTAATTTCAAAAAGACAAGAGTGACGTTATGCCATTTTTCTCAAAATCAGTACCTCAGAATAACCTGTACTGGCCTTATGGTCAAACACTGACAAGCCTTTAATGTCATAAAAAAAAATCACGCAGATGTTGTCACAAGATAATTCTTCATCCTATGTCAAAGCTGTTGTTGAATTTCATTTTTGGTCAGCATATGTTAGCAAATTTTAGCCTCCAGCACAAATGTCTGAATTTAATTACCCACAAACATGATGTTATATTGGAATGACAGGAAACATAATTAATCTGCAAACTGTAGTACCAATGATTATGTCTATAACTGAAACAGACTCTTTTTTCCGACAAACATAAGTACAAATCCCCCAGCCAAACAGGCCCTAATTTGTTTATGGATTATTTTAGGATTTTGTTCACTGGTTACTTATTTATGGTGAACTTGTGGATTTTAGATCAAGCCAAGGGAAATAACTCTGGCATAAGAGAGGCAAAGGAAGGCTGTTCTAAAACAAGAGGGCCATGAGGCCCTGTATCGCTCACCTGAACAATTGGCAAAGTGGCTTTTTCTTATGTTTTGAAATTGTCAAAATATTAGTCTTGGGTCAAAAGTCAAAGAATGACCATGACCTATTGTACTCATAAATCTTCATGTACTCATTAAGGCAACCATATATACCATTTTTTAGGCAAAACTTTCCATGAAATCTTATGTTCTAGCATTTTTCCCATATTTGACCATGCCGCAAAAAAAAGTTAAGGAAAAACCGAGGTCATCATTTGAACAGTCTTGGTAGTACTCTAGTACTCCATGCTACTTACCAAGTTTCAAGGCCATTGGTGTATTGGTTCTGGAGAAGAAAAAATATTTAAGGTTTATACATACATGTGATGTCTCCCGGATTATCCGGGAGTCTCCCGGAAATGGAGCCCATCTCCCGCGCTCCCGGAAAGTATTCAGAATCTCCCGGATGCTGAATTTTCCTGTCATAATTTTTTCTGAACCGTCCATTTTGCGGTAACTACTTAGCCGGCGGCTGTCAAAAGGGTTAACTGTCCGTGACCTAATTACCTAACAGGGTGCAATATAGGACGTGTCATTCCGAAGGGTATTCGCTGATCAGACGCAGCGAGGTGTTAAATTGGCTAGCGCACCAGTAAAGGTACCTGTTCTAAATGTAATAGCAGGTAACTTTTACCGAGAGCAAATGACTTTTATTGCGTCGCGGCTTTGTGCATCGGTCATTGTTTATGTCATTGATTTGCACGAATGCAATAGATGGAAGTGCCGCCAATCGACAATGATTCCATATCGTTTTTTTTTCAGTAAACATGTCAGATACGTAATGTACAGTCATTATAAATATCGATCATGCAAAATTTGCGCAGGCTGATCAGATCATACTTTCATGAAATCATCACGGTGCCAGCAATTTTTTTTTTTTTTATTTAAGTCGGTTCGTTCACTTTAAGAATAGTTTCCCGCGTTTTTCTATCCAGTTCCCGCCGGTTCAGATGCATCGTATGCGAAATGAGAACCAGTGTGAATTTATAAATAAAACGATCCTCAGCATCTGACTGAGACAGAAATATGCCATTCTACAAGTTTACTGACCCAAATATGCAGCTGTATTTGTTCTTAATCTAATATTCAACGAAAATAGACAGCTCTAATGACAGGTATGTTCATTAAAGTGTAGAATATAACTCGGTTTTGAGATAAACAGATTTTGAGTTTGTAACAAGTATCAGCTTTCATCAAAATAACTGGAGCAAATCGGACCCATCATCCAAGATGCAATTTTGGACTTTTATATTGAGGGTTAGGAAAAAGTGGGGAGGGGTGATGGTTTGAGAATGCCAGATAATTAGATTGTTTCTTAGCAATGGAATGGTCAGCACTAACACTATGAACAGTACTGTTCAATTACACTGTAAATTAAACTTAGGATGGTAGTGTTACTGCACTGAAATGGCATACTCTTGAGGTTATATTTGAAGTATTGGGTAACTCAAAAGTAAAGAAGTTAAACAACCTATACAACTGTACTTTAGTTCATGTTGTTTTATTTTAAAACAAGAGGCCCCCCCCCCCCTGCCCCCACCACCAAAAAAAAAAAACAAAAAAAAAAACAGTTAAGTACTCGAAACAACGCGTCAAAGTTGCCGTCAAAAAGTCTCCCTGATGAGGAACTCAATCTCCCTGAAATGAAATCCAGATCTCCCACATGGTCCTCAAGAGTTCATCACATGTATGTTTATACCATAAATGGGTATGGTGGCCATGTTGGTCATGTGACCTGGACCGTTTGAACAAATTTTCGTTCAATCAACCCCTGGAGGCTCTAAATGAAATGTGATTACAATTGGCCCTTTGCCTTTTGAGAAAATGTTTGAAAATGTCAAAATATGAGAGATCTGGGTCAAAGGTCAAAGAATGACCTTGACCTCTTGTACTCATAATTCTTCATGACCTCATTAAGACGACTGTATATACCAATTTTTAGGCCAAAAACTTCCCATGAAATCTTATGTTCTAGCATTTTCCCATATCTGACCTTGCTGTAAAAAAGGTCAAGGTCAACCAAGGTCATAATTTGAACAATCTTGATAGTACTGGAGTACCCAATGCTACAAACCAAGTTTCAAGGCCACTGATCAATTGGTTCTGGAGAAAAAGATTTTTAAAGGTTTTTACCATATATGGTCATGGTGGCCATGTTGGTCATGTAACCCAGACCATTTGAAGAAATTTTCATTTCCTCGACCCCTGAAGGCTCTATATAATATTTGGTTACAATTGCCGCATTGGCTTTTAAGGAGAAGTTTGAAATTGTCAAACTATTCTGAGAATTCAGGGTCAAAGGTCAAAGAATGACCTTGACCTCTTGTAGTCATGAATCTTGATGTACACATTAAGATGACTGTATTTACAAATTTTTAGGCCTAAATCTTCAAAACTTTCCATGAAATCTTATGTTCTAGCATTTTCCCATATTTGACCTTGCTGTAAAATGGCCAAGGTCACCCCAAGGTCATCATTTTGAACACTCTTGATAGTACTGGAGTACCCAATGCTACATACCAAGTTTCAAGGCCATCGGTCAATTGGTTCTGGAGAAGAAGATTTTTTTAGGTTTTTACCATATATGGGCATGGCGGCCATGTTGGTCATGTGACTTGAACCGTTTGAACAAATTTTCATTCCCTCATCCCCTGGAGGCTCTATATGAAATTTGGTTACAATAGGCCGAGTGGTTTTTGAGAAGATTGTTTGAAATTGTCAAAATATGAGAGCTCAGGGTCAAAGGTCAAAGAATGACCTTGACCTCTTGTACTCACAAATCTTCATTGTACTCATTAAAGATGACTGCATATACCAACTTTTAGACCTTAATCTTCAAAACTTTCCCTGATATCTTAAGTTCTAGCATTTTCCCATATTTGAACTTGCCGTAAAAAGGTCAAGGTCAACCCAAGGTCATAATTTGAACAATCTTGATAGTACTCGAGTACCCAATGCTACATACTGAGTTTCAAGGCCATCGGTCAATTGGTTCTGGAGAAGAAAATTTTTCAAGGTTTTTACCATATATGGGCATTGGCGGCCATGTTGGTCATGTGACCTGAACCGTTTGAACAAATTTTCATTCCCTCATCCCCTGGAGGCTCTATATGAAATTTGGTTTCAATTGGCCCAGTGGCTGTTGAGAAGATTGTTTGAAATTGTCAAAATATAAGAGTTCTAGATCAAAGGTCAAAGAATGACCTTGACCTCTTGTACTCATAAATCTTCATGTACTCATTTAGATGACTGTAGATATCAATTTTTAGCCCAAAATCTTCATCAGTTTTCAAGATATCTTATGTTCTAGCATTTTCCCATATAAAAGAACAAGGAAGCAAACTTGACCTAGCCGTAAAAAAGGTCAAGGTCAACCCAAGGTCATAATTTGAACAATCTTGGTAGTACTCATATACCCAATGCTACATACCAAGTTTCAAGGCCATCGGCCTATTGGTTCTGGAGAAGAAGATTTTTTTAGGTTTTTACCATATATGGGCGTGGCGGCCATGTTGGTCATGTGACCAGGACGGTTTGAACAACTTTTCGTTCCCCCTTCCTCTGTAGGCCATATATGAAATTTGGTTACAATTGGCCCAGGGGTTTCAGAGGAGAAGTCGTTTGAAATTGTGGACGGACGGACGACGGACAACGACGACGGAGCCTTACCATCCTATAAGCTCCCCCGGAGCCCCTGGCTCAGGTGAGCTAAAAAACTTGCCTCAGCATCACTGGACTATGATGATGCGCTTTAAATTCAGTTTCAAGACATCATCCACTGGTATCTTAGTTATGGCTGATTTATGGATTTCAAATCAATTCAAGGGCAATAAATCATGCACTACTGATGTCATTACCTTATCATGACAATATAGAATTGTTTTAAGTTTCATGAAATTTCATTCATCGGTTACTAAGTTATGACCAATTTGTTAATTTCAAACCAATTCAAGGGCAATAACTCATTGCTTACTGAAGCAATTCTGACAAAACTTCAGATGTACTGGCCAATGTGTTAAAGTGATACATATTTAGTATAAGTTTCATAGAGTTCTATTCATTGATTCCTTAGTTACAGCTAAATTTGTCAGTTTGTCAATTGATTCAAGGGCAATGCATTACTGATGCCATTCTAATGAAACTTTATGTGCATAAACCTGTTATAGTGATACATATAGAATTTATGTTTCATGAAGTTCAAGTAACTGGTTACTTAGTTATGGCTCATTTACTGATTTTAAATCAATTGAAGGGTGGTAACTCATGCACCTATGAAGCCACTTTCACTAACTTCATGTGCATCAGTATTTATTTTTATATATATGCATAATTTATTTTAAGTTTCATGAAATTGGGAGGGGGGGGGGATAATAATTACAGTATTTTCTATATTTTCTATCCATTCTATCCGTATTTCCATATTCACTATTTCACCAGGCTTTATTTTCTTCATATTATTATGTTTACTGTCACCTCTAAAATCCCGATAAAGTACATTTATCAGTCAAAAAATGTTACATTGTCAAAGTAACCATCCTGAAAAGCATTTAATAACACAGCATTTCAATGAAAGCCACATATTAATAGGCCCCATTTCAAGCCAAAAAATTTTGATTTCACTGGAGTTTGTCCAGAATACTTACAATCCCTCTCTCTGCCCATCCAGTAATGCTTGACATAATGACTTGTTCTGTGGTATTGTTTGCAGAATCTGTCCATCAAGTGTTACATATCCTATTGCCCACTGACCTAGTCTTGTACAGCTCAGGCGAAACACATAGCTGAAACATTCACAATACATATACTTACAAGAAATATACATGTAAACTTAAAACATTCTCTGCTTCAGCAGGCCTGTAAAATGTGGACAGCTCCACTTGTCATATCCAGGAATGTTTAATAAGAGAAGGCACACCACAGTTTGAACTGGTGCTTACTAACCATGCTAGCAAAGTGTCAAGTCTGTGACATTGCTGAAGGTTATTGTGAAGAGTCTGACTTCCACTGCAGAAACCTTCAGGCAACTTAGTTAACCTACCTATAAACGAATTCTGTAACCCTTAAATAAGGTAACAAGAGGGCCAAGAGGCCCTGAATCGCTCACCTGAACAAAAAGGTCAAAGGTTAAACTAGGGTCATCATTTGAACAAACCTGATAGTTTGCAACCATTTCCAAATAGTTCTGAAGAAGAAGATTTTTTAATAGTTCGCTATGTATTTCTATAGCTCAAACTCAGGACTCCCTGCCGCAGGGCCATTTTGGACCCTGGGGCCATCATTTGAACAAACTTGGTAAAGGACTATTAGGCAATGCTACATATCAAATTTCAAGCATCTGAGCCCAGTGGTTCTGAAGAAGAAGATTTTTGAATAGTTTCCTATGTATTTCTATGGCTCAAACTCAGGACTCCCTGCCGCAGGGCCATTTTAGACCCTTGGGCCATCATTTGAACAAACTTGGTACAGAACTATTAGGCAATGCTACATACCAAATTTCAAGCATCTGAGCCTTGCGGTTCTGAAGATGAAGATTTTTGAATATTTTTCTATGTATTTCTATGTTTCAAACCTGGGACTCCCTGCCCCAGGGCCATTTTGGACCCTGGGGCCACCATTTGTACAAACTTGGTACAGGACCACTAGGCAATGTTACATACAACATTTCAAGCATCTGAGCCAAGTACTTCTGGAGAAGAAAATTTTCAAGTATTTTTTAGTATCAAACCTGTGACTCCCTGCCCCAGGGCCATTTCGCTCCCTGGGACCACCATTTGAACAAACTTGGTAAAGGGCCACTAGGCAATGCATCATACCAAATTTCAAGCATCTGAGCCAAGCAGTTCTGTAAAAAAAGATTTTTAAGTATTTTTTAGTTTCAAACTCAAGACCCCCTGCCCCAGGGCCATTTTGGATCCTGGGGCCACCATTTAAACAAACTTGGTACAGGACCACTAGGCAATGCATCATATCAAATTTCAAGCATTTGAGCCAAGCAGTTCTTGGGAAAAAGATTTTTAAGTATTTTTTAGTTTCAAACTCAAGACCCCCTGCCCCAGGGCCATTTTGGACCCTGGGGCCACCATTTGAACAAACTTGGTAGAGGACCACTAGGCAATGCTACATACCAAATTTCAAGCAGTTGAGCCAAGCAGTTCTGGAGGAGAAGATTTTTAAGTATTTTTTAGTTTCGAACCCAAGACCCCCTGCCCCAGGGCCATTTTGGACCCTGGGGCCACCATTTGAACAAACTTGGTAGAGGACCACTAGGCAATGCTACATACCAAATGTCAAGCATCTGAGCCAAGCAGTTCTGTAGAAGAAGATTTTTAAGTATATTTCAGTTTCAAACCCAAGACCCCCTGCCCCAGGGCCATTTTGGACCCTGGGGCCACCATTTGAACAAACTTGGTAGAGGACCACTAGGCAATGCTACATATCAAATTTCAAGCATCTGAGCCAAGCAGTTCTGGAGAAGAAGATTTTTAAGTATTTTTAAGTTTCGAACCCAAAACCCCCTGCCCCAGGGCCATTTTGGACCCTGGGGCCACCATTTGAACAAACTTGGTAGAGGACCACTAGGCAATTTTACATACCATATTTCAAGCATCTGAGCCAAGCAGTTCTGGAGAAGAAGATTTTTAAGTATTTTTAGTTTCAAACCCAAGACCCCCTGCCCCAGGGCCGTTTTGGACCCTGGGGCCACCATTTGAACAAACTTGGTAGAGGACCACTAGGCAATGCTACACACCAAATTTCAAGCATCTGAGCCAAGCAGTTCTGGAGTAGAAGATTTTTAAGTATGTTTAAGTTTCGAACCCAAGACCCCCTGCCCCAGGGCCATTTTGGACCCTGGGGCCACCATTTGAACAAACTTGGTACAGGACCACTAGGCAATGCTACATACCAAATTTCAAGCATCTGAGCCAAGCAGTTCTGGAGAAGAAGATTTTTAAGTATTTTTTAGTTTCGAACCCAAGACCCCCTGCCCCAGGGCCGTTTTGGACCCTGGGGCCACCATTTGAACAAACTTGGTAGAGGACCACTAGGCAATGCTACACACCAAATGTCAAGCATCTGAGCCAAGCAGTTCTGGAGAAGAACATTTTTAAGTATTTTTTAGTTTCGAACCCAAGACCCCCTGCCCAAGGGCCGTTTTGGACCCTGGGGCCACCTTTGAACAAACTTGGTAGAGGGCCACTAGACAATGCTTCATACCAAATATCAAAGCCCTAGGCCTAGCGGTTTCAGAGAAGATGTCATTTAAAGCAAATTGTTGACGAAGGACGACGGACGACGCACGACGGACACTGGGTGATCACAATAGCTCACCCTGAGCCTATGGCTCAGGTGAGCTAAAAACCAAAACTTCAACATAAAATTTCCAAGTCCATGACCTTGACTTCAAAGGTCTTGAGGAGTGTTGGAGCTGGTTCTATTTAAGCTCCAAATGATAAACCAGTATACGTTCCATCATGGCATCATGCCTGTAGAACTTAAACCAAACAAGAGGCCCAAATGGGCCTGATATCGCTCACCTGGCTTTTGTCTACGAGACCATTCTGATACAAAATTGGTCCAATTCCAATGAGATTTTCTCATTTTCACATTTTGCTACTTTTAGTAACAGAGGCCAACTTGTCTGGTCTTTATATATTTACTTTTGAAACATCTCAATACAAGAATCATTTTGCCACAAATTTCATCAAAATCCATTCAGGGGTTACTGTGATGTTGTGAGTTTCATGTTTTGTGCTATTTTTAGTAACGGCAGATGGCGGCCATCTTGGAACGCCAAAATGCGAAAAAATGGAAAAGCTTTCATGCAAGGACCATTTTGACACACAAATGGTCCAGCTCCATTGTAATTTTCTAATTTTTATATTTTCTATTTTAAGTAAAGAGGCCAACTTGACAGGTCTATATTTGTCAATTTTTTAAAGGACTCAAAGCAAGAATCAGTTTGCCACAAATTTCGTCTAAATCGATTCAGCGGTTAATGAAATATTGTCATTTTCATGTTTTGTGCTATTTTTAGTAACGGCAGATGGTGGCCATCTTGAAATGCCAAAATGCAAAAAATCGAAAAAGCTTAATGAAAGGACCATTCTGATAGAAAATTAGTCCAATTCCATTGAGATTTTCTAATTTTCACATTTTTCTATTTTTAGTAACAGTGGCCAACATGACTGGTCTACAGTTAGTTATTTTTGAAACATCTCAATGTAAGAAGCATTTTGACACAAATTTCATCAAATTCCATTCAGCTGTTTCTGAGATATTGTCATTTTCATGTTTTGTGCTATTTTTAGTAACGGCAGATGGTGGCAATCTTGGAATGCCAAAATGCAAAAAATCAAAAAAGCTTAATGAAAGGACCATTCTGATAGAAAATTAGTCCAATTCCATTGGGATTTTCTAATTTTCACATTTTTCAATTTTTAGTAACAGTGGCCAACATGACTGATCTATAGTTAGTTACTTTTAAAACATCTCAATGCACGAATTATTTTGACACAAATTCCGTTGAAATCCATTCAGCTGTTTCTGAGATATTGACATTTTCATGTTTTGTGCTATTTTTAGTAACGGCAGATGGCGGCCATCTTGGAATGCGAAATTGCAATAAAGAGAAATGGCTTCATGCAAGGAACATTCTGACACAAAATTGGTCCAATTCCATTCAAGGGTTACTGAGTAATTGTCATTTTATGTTTGTGCTATTTTTAGTAACGGCAGATGGCGGCCATCTTGGAATGCCAAATTGCAATTAATCAAAACGGCTTCATGTAAGGAACATTCTGACACAAAATTGGTCCAATTCCATTCAAGGGTTCTTGAGTAATTGTCATTTTTATGTTTGTGCTATTTTTAGTAACGGCAGATGGTGGCCATCTTGGAATGCCAAAATTCAAATCTGACCAGAATCGATTGCGTTTTCTTGAGATAAAGACATTTAAGCAAAATCGGTCTTGTAAGCGCAAAGTAGGTCACTGTGACCTAATTCCACTATAGATTTTTTTCGTTTTTATTATTTTTAATCCCAATGTCCCATTCATGTTCCATGCAAACTTTCAACCAAATATACCAAACAGTTTTGGAGAAGAAGTTGATTTTGTTGTTTTTGCTATTTTTAGTAACGGTGGCCATCTTGGATTCTTGACTTGACCCAATTTTACAATTTTGAAACCCTGCAGTCTGGTCATGCTCCATGTGAAATTTTAGACCAATGGGTTCAGTGGTTTTACAGAAGAAGTTGTTTGAATTTGTTTGAATATGTCGTTTTCTGACAGTGGCATTTGAGCAAAATTACACTCGTAAACAGAAAGTAGGTCACTGTGACAAAACTACGCTACAGATTTTTTTCATTTTTACAATCTTGAATAACAAGGTTTCAATGATGTTCCATGCCAAAATTCAGACAAATATACCCAGTGGTTCTGGAGAAGAAGTTTATTTTGTTGTTTTTGCTATTTTTAGTAACGGCGGCCATCTTGGATTTTCAACCTGACCCAATTTTACAATTCTGAGACCCTGGAGTCAGGTCATGCTCCATGTGAAATTTGAGAACCATGGGACCAGTAGTTTTACAGAAGAAGATGTTTGAATATTTGTTTTTAGGTGTTGACGGACACATTTCGGGACAACGCATGACAAACGCTGGACGCATTGGTATGACAATAGCTCACTATGGCCCTTCGGGCCAGGTGAGCTAAAAAGCTCCCAAATGCTGTAAGATATCCCACTATTGCAAACCCATTCTGCCTGTTTCTTTCCTTTTTTTATTGTTATTGTTTTAAGAGCAAATTTGTTGCAAACCGTACTGCAGCCTTACCTGCCTGGTTTAGTAACATATTTCTGTAGCCTTGCTTTCACTTCATCATATGTCAAGAAGGCCACATACCCAGGATGAGTGACAGCTAAAACATTCCAGTTCCTTAGCAAATTACACCAGGGCTGGAATAATCTGCAAGAAATAATAACTGTGTAACAAATCATCAACCTGAAACAATTGCAATGATCCACCTTCATTCTAATAGCCTGTCTGATCTGCTAAGAAGGGTATTATACAGCATCATACTTTGCAATCCTTTGGTAAGAGTTCAGAAGCAACCCTTTACAAACATAACCCGAAATACAATAGGAAATTAACACTTAAAGTGCCAGAGACAAAATTAGCAGAATTTGCAAACAGTGCAGATCCTGATGAGGCAGCTCATAATGAGCTGCCTCATCAGGATCTACACTGTTTGCCCTCAAGTCTTTGAATCCTCAATATGAAATACATGTATCTTGGACAAGGCATTTTTTGAAATTCTGCAGACGTTAATTTTGTCATCTGCTTTTTGGCGCTTAAAGGGTTAAACAGGAACTTTAACAGGAAATTAAGACAGATAGCAGAGTTAGGACTTACATTGCAACTCAATTGAAACTTATGTCATTGGCAAGCTGATAACATTAGCTAGTTACAGACTCTGAGTAAGGCTATGAAGTTTTTTTTGGCAATAAGAAAGCCCTCGCTCACTGCCCTTGCTTCCAGATTTTAATTGTTAAGATTTCTCTTCACGGCCACTGACCTATTGTATACATGGCTCCAGTGCTGTATATACTGGATATACATCAAATAGTTGTAGACCTGACTAATTCTGCCTTCCTGCTTCCAGTACAAGCCCCTTCTCTAATAATGACCCTACTCACCTTTACATTAACCCTTTTTAGACTGGAAACCCATTTAGGGGACATATGCAAAAAGAGCAAACCCAGATCAGACACCTCACGACGTGGCATCTTTATCTTTATACAAAAAAATAGCCATCAGAGGAGATGGCAAATCCCCCGACCGAAGACCCCCATGGGCCTTGGTAAAAAGGGTGCACTTCAAAACACATATAAGTAATATATTGTCATTCTTTTATGCTTCTGATTGACATTAACTGTTACCAGATGCATGATTATCTAACACTCAGACTAAAACAGTAAGCTTGGCTGCTAAAAAGAGGTAATACCGTAATCGCCCCATTTACCGCACATGCCCCTATAACCGCACACCAAGGCCATTTCTGGAAAAAAATTCACAAGCGCACACTGCGTTTTCCTTTTGAAACTCACAAAACGCATGAAGTTCAACTTACCATTACTGTTTCAACAGCGACAGTGTTTTCAGTTTTGTTTTCCCGGCGCAATGTGCGAAGAGAGCAACTCTATCGGTCTAAATGTCAATCGGGCATCCTCGCCGATATTTACGGAGTTGGTGTGTACGATTGCGAACAGCGGACTCGGATAAGCTTACACATCTGCGTTGTCTGATTAGCGTATTCTCTGTCTGTATCAACAATGGGAATGTACGTTGATCCGAGAAGGATCGAGCTACGAAGTTATGAGGTTGCGGGGGTGCGCAGGCTGAACTGAGTCTTTGCCTTTCGTACATGCGAAAAGGCGCCATTTCTCAGAGCAATTCTTGTCGTATATCGCGATTATGTGCATATGCGCCAAAGTGCGTTTGCGAAAGATACATGAACGACAGATGAGAAACCGGGGTTGCGAAAGAAACAGATTGTCATAACGACAAACTCTTGTGTCCTGACAAAATCAATCTGAATACATGCGCAAACTGAACGAAGCGACCAGCCTGCGCATAGGCATGGTCTGTGCATTTAAACAAAGTTCGCGGTAGCCATAGGATAGGTTTATCATTGACATAGCTGGCCCGTGGTCCACAGGACACATCCGATCAGCAAACACCCGCATCATACAGTGCATTTGCGAACGTTGACCAGTCTACCAAATCTCCAGGTTTCGCCGATAGTTTGCAAAATAATTGTTTGAAGATGCGCAGACTGGTCTAAGGCTTTGCTGTTTGCACATGTAATACGGTACCTTTCTCATGACAGGTTGCCAATATTTCTGCGCCCTTGCACGTAATATAGGACTGACAGAAATAGGGAAGATCAAAAGGACCGCATCTTCCAGAATTAGACTGTGTGGGTTATTAATAGAAGCCCGTGAATTTAAAGCAGACCCCTTGTGAATGAATAGCCAGAGCACTGATAAACTTACCTGACGTGTTTAATAAACAATCACATATTAGGTCATCGTAAATGTGTTGAAATACTTTCCTTTCTTTCGGAATATTTATCTGGAATATTGAAGAAGGATGAAGAGAATGAAATGCATGCATAAATACGGAGAGGTATGAGATATAATTTGCGACTTGACATGAGATTGTTTTTCTCCCGGAAATTGGCAATCACTAAATATTTTCATGACACTTCGAACACCCCGATTAACTGTTCGAACTAGATGAGAATTTACCGTATCGATTTTCCTCTTTTAAGTAGACAATGGCTGTTTGTTGTTTTTTTCGTTCTGAGCGTGCGGTTATTAGAAACGATTTTAAACACACCTTTTTGTTGCAATTTTGAAAAAGTTTAGCGCACCGTGCGGTAAATGGGGTGATTACGGTATCTCAAACAGCCACCATATACACAAATGTATAGCATACAACACATTCAACTTTTAAAATGTGTGAATAACTTCTAAAGTACAAGCCCTACAAACCTAATTTTGAGCTCTCTAGTAAAGTGAATTTGGACAAAGAATCCAAATCTGGAAAAAAAAAAAATTTTTTTGGAGGGGGGGGGGGGGGGGGGGGGGGGGGTGCGCAGAACGGGGCACGGGAATTTGGAGGGGTCAGAGAGAGTTTGGAACTCTGATAATAAGATATCACAGCAAGATCATCAATATTCTAAAAGGTACAGCGTTATACAGATATGGAGCAGAGACTCAAACAGCAGCTCAAACTACCAAAGGGAAATAACTCACAAAGTATGAATGCAAGAGTTATCATTCATGTATGAGACAAATCGTCATGACCTGTTCTGCATATCTGTGAAGTATCATGAAAATATTTCAAAAGGTATTCAAGCTATGGAGCTGGAACCTAACATCATCAAAGGGAAATAACTCTAAAAGTAAGAAAGCAAGAGTTGTCATTCTTGCTTGTGACACATCATAATGACCTGTTCTACATATTTGTGAAGTATCATGAAAATATTCCAAAAGGTATTCAAGTTATAGAGTGGACACAAAAATCACACCTAAAACCATCAAGGGGAAATAACTCAAAAAGTAAGAAAGCAAGAGTTGTCATTCTTGTTCGCGACACATCGTCATGACCTATTCTACATATCTGTGAAGCATCATGAAAATATTCCAAAAGGTATTCAAGTTATAGAGCGGACACGAAATTATACCTAAAATGATCAGGGGGAAATAACTCAAAAAGTAAGAAAGCAAGAGTTGTCATTCTTGTTCGCGACACACTGTCATGACCTGTTCTACATATCTGTGAAGTATCATGAGAATATTCCAAAGGGTATTAAAGTTATAGAGCGGACACGAATCCGCCAAAAAATCACACCTAAAACTATCAAGGGGAAATAACTCAAAAAGTAAAAAGCAAGAGTTGTCATTTTTGTTCGCGACACATCGTCATGACCTGTTCTACATTTCTGTGAAGTATCATGAAAATATTCCAAAGGGTATTCAAGTTACAGAGCGGACACGAATCTGCCAAAAAAATCACCAAAGGGGAGATAATTCAAAAAGTACAATAGCAAGAGTTACCATTATTGTACGCGACACGTCGTCATGACCTGTTCTACATAACTGAGAAGTATCATGAAAATATTCCAAAGGGTATTCAAGATATGGAGCGGACAAGAAAATGTTTACGGACGGACAGACGGACGGACGGACGGACGGACGGACGGACGGACGGACGGACGGACGCCAGGCTCATCGCTATATCCCCCCGGGGAAATAACTCAAAAAGTAAAAAGCAAGAGTTGTCATTTTTGTTCGCGACACATCGTCATGACCTGTTCTACATTTCTGTGAAGTATCATGAAAATATTCCAAAGGGTATTCAAGTTACAGAGCGGACACGAATCTGCCAAAAAAATCACCAAAGGGGAGATAATTCAAAAAGTACAATAGCAAGAGTTACCATTATTGTACGCGACACGTCGTCATGACCTGTTCTACATAACTGAGAAGTATCATGAAAATATTCCAAAGGGTATTCAAGATATGGAGCGGACAAGAAAATGTTTACGGACGGACAGACGGACGGACGGACGGACGGACGGACGGACGGACGGACGGACGCCAGGCTCATCGCTATATCCCCCGAACCTTTCGGTCGGGGGATAATAAGTGGCAAAATACCATAAATTGCCTCCAGACTACCAAAACTTGATATTTACTGTAGAAATTTTGTCCCCAAAGTGTCATTTATAGGACCTGTGAATTGCAACAGCCCCTGTTGTTTTATTTGAAAAAATATGGTATTGAAGAAAAATTTTTTACTTCATCAGACTGCTTCATCTACATTAGATGTAAATTACAGCTCTAAAGGGTTTTTTATACTCTGATGGACCCTTTAGAGCTGTAAGTTTAACCGTTCAGATTTTTAACAATATGGGCAGACAAAAGTCGCGACAAAATTTTACCTTTTTCTGAAGTTTTTTTCCATACAAATTTTAGTCCACCATTAAGTTATTCCTCTATATTTTGCACTCATTATAAAATATCAAAGCATCAATACACCACAAAGCAGTATGCAGTCAAAATAAAAAGATATATGCTTTTGACAGCTGTTTGTTTATTCTCCATTAAATTGGGCCCTGGTTGAGTAGGAAAATAGCTCGAAAAATCCGTGCTAGGTAAAATCCAGTACCCAACTTGGGTCCTACTAAACACTGCTGAAACACTACAAAGACATCTAAAGAAATACCTGTATTACATTTCCAGTACTAAGAAATATTACTAAATGCAAGGGCACCTGGAATTACATAAACAGACAGTGGATGTGGGAGGGTTGGTGGTGTTACCGGGGGAATCGAGGAGGAGGGAGGGGGGAATCATTTGTAGCATACTACTTCATATTTTTAGATGACCAAGAGTATTTTAATGAGTCTTTTGATCGTAAAATTGATTATAAATTTAACTTATTTACTTAGAATGTGGAGTCTCAACAATCTTCTCCTTCTTCCCGTACAGCTGTACAGTACAGGGCCGGTCCGTGGAAACACCCCAAACCACCCCAAAATACCCCAAACCACTTTCATACTACCCCAAACCAGCCTCCATGGATACAAACTAGAACCCCACCCCCCTCCCCCCACCAAGACACCAACATTTTAGGTCAATTGGCGATTAGTTTTTTCCTTCCATCCGCACCCTTCTTACTTTAAATAAGCATGTCACTGAGCGAGGGCTGGGGTTCTAGTTTGTATCCAGGGTGGCTGGTTTAGGGTGGTATAAATGGACGCCACCTCCCCCCCCCCCCCCCCCACCCTGCGTGACATACATAAACGTACAAAATAATTTGCTTTATTATACTGAGATTATAATTTTTTTTGTTAATATTTAAGAAGTTATTAAAAGAGATACATACGTACATGGGCAATCACTTATTGAAGTGTTCTTTTTATTTTGAATCTATATAGATACTGTTTGGGATGGGTAGGAGCAGTGTTGGTGTGTGTGTGTGTGGAGGGGACAGGGGGCAGATGTGAATCTGGGGAGGCTGGTTTGGGGTGGTTTGGTAGAGGTTTGGGGTGGTTTGGGGTGTTTCCACGGACCCGTACAGGGCCCACTCTGGAGCATTGTCTACTTGAACTATGTACAAGGCTGAGGTGAGGCACGAACAAGTGACGATAAACAACTGTTGCTGATTAAAATCTGTAAAAACAGTTCTGTACGGGCTAATGGAGACTTGCCAGACCCCTCTTGAAGCCCTCAAGGGTCTCTGACATGGGGATATTCTCTGGTAGGCTGTTCCAAAGTTTAATGCCCGAGGGAAAGAAGGAGTGCAGGAAGACGTCTGTCATGCAGCACGGTACCAGATATCGAAGGGCCTACCCTCTTGTACATGTCCCAGTTGGATGTAAGAATCTGGAGGCAGGGATGTCCACTAGTCCATAGGTGATGCGGTACATCATGATGAGCTTGGCATCTTGGCGCCTCTGTTGGAGCGGTTGCCAGCCAAGGTTCTGTATCATCTGGGAGGTGCTACTTGTGGTAGGGTAGTCTCCATTTACAAACCGGGCAGCTCGTCGTTGTACCGCCTCCAACTGCTGTATGCATGATGTGGTGTGTGGATCCCATGCTGATGTGGCGTAGTCAATGACAGGCCGGACCAATGTCTTGTAGCACTGGGCTTTTACATCCTGGGGACAACTGGAAAGGTTTCTTCTCAGGAAGGCTAGACTGTTGTTCACTTTCTTAGTGGTAGAATCCACATGAGCCTTCCATGAGAGATCCTCCGAAATGGCAACGCCCAAATACTTCCCAGTCTCGGAGATTGTTAGGTCATGGCCATGGATCTTGTAAGCGGCTTCGATTGGATTTCTCCTTTTGGTCACCCTGACCAATTCGCATTTGCTGGGGTTGAACGACATCTGTCAGTCCTGTTCCCACTCCAAGTCCCTCTGCAGCGCTGATGTGTCAGCTAGACTTGAGATCTTGAGGTATAGGAGGCTATCAAGAGCCACAAGGCTGTAGACAGACCCATCATCGAGTATGCCACTTCAGCACGATACCTATACCACATCATGTATCCAACAGTTTGAGGTAGTACAACCTAGAGCAGCCAGATTTGTCTAAGGTGACTATCATCATCATCATCATATCCATTTTAAAGCCCTGTTTTCCTCTACCGAGGGTTGGGCTTGTTTGACAAGTTTCTTCGAAGGCGTCCTCTCCACTCAGAACGATTCTGAGGGTCAGCGGAATCCATACATAGCTTCTTTCTGTCGTTCATAAGCACTTCATCCCATGTTTTTCTTGGCCTGCCCGGTCTTTTCTGTGCAACCACATTCAGCTTGCGTACTTCTGCAATCCAGAATGTGCTGCGCTCTACATGTCCAAACCATCTCATCCCACTGGTTCGGAGCACCACATCTAAGTCCTGGATGCCAAGCTTTGTGAGAAGGGAGTCTGAGCTAACTTCGTTCTTTGCCTTGACATTGCAGATCCAACGGATCATGGCACGGTCATTACGCCGGAGACGGTTCAGTGTATCCATCTTCATGGCCCAAGTGTCTGCTGCATGCAGCATCACACTCCTCACGCATGTTGAGTACACCTGACCTCTGGTCAGAAGTGGCAGATTGTGAGAAGGGGATGCA
Source organism: Ctena decussata (assembly GCA_963989385.1). Lineage (NCBI taxonomy): Eukaryota > Metazoa > Mollusca > Bivalvia > Lucinida > Lucinidae > Ctena > Ctena decussata. The sequence continues at coordinate 35,773,223 of OZ022504.1, read as the reverse complement.
ATTGCCGGAACTTGCCCCATGCACATTTGCAGCGTGTGATCACAGCTAGCTCGCAGCCACCTCCTGCAGACAGCATGTCTCCAAGGTAGCAGAACTCTGGGACAACTTCAAGCTTTTCGTTTCCAACCTCAACCTCTGTATTTTCTCTTTCATCTATGGCCCGAGCAGTCCCAAGGCATCGGGCGCACCTGAACTCAGGGTCAGGGCGCAAGGGTCCCATAATGCCACTGCATTTCTTATGCACCCAGCGCTTGCAGCCACCACAGAAGATTGCATTGCTACCTACTCCTGTCTGACAGACACCACAAGGGTCCTTTCCAGATTTCTTCAGCACGTCCAGATTAATGCCAGACACCAGAATCTTTGTCTTCCCCATGTTCACACGTAGGCTCTTTTTCTCCATCTCTGACTTCCATGTCTGCACCTTTACTAGCAGTTCCTCCATAGACTCAGCACTGATCATCAGGTCGTCTGCATACAACAGCTCCCATGGACAGCCTGTGCGAAACTCCCTGGATAGAGCCTCTAACACAATGATGAAGAGTAGCGGGCTAAGTACAGAGCCCTGATGAACACCCACTCCAACACCAAACTCCTCGCTGTACCCATCGCCAACTCTTACCCTGCTTCTCACATCCTGGTACATGGACTGGACCAAGCGCACCAGCCACTCTTCAATTCCTAGTTTGCGCATTGCCCACCAGATGACATCCCGTGGCACACGATCGAATGCTTTCTCCAGGTCCACAAAGGCCATGTAGAGCAGCTTGTTAGCAGCCAAGTGCTTCTCCTGTAGCTGACGTACAATAAAAATTGCATCAGTAGTGCCAAGGCCAGGCATGAAGCCACACTGCATCTCATCGATCTCAACTATCACATAGCAAATAGAACCTCCCAAATTATAGAGGTCATCAGCTGGCAAACACTCTAACAACTGAGAAGAATCCATAGTGATGGTATACCGCATCACTAACAGTCTGGCGGGCATTCCTGCTTTTGGATTCTCCCACCAAGTCAGATTAGCATCAGTAGGTATCGGTTGGAATTAGAGCTTTAATTGGTTCATATGCTGACGTCCAAGTATTTACCCCCTCCTCTCTGCATGCCCTCCCCCTACCCCAAGTGAAAAGCTCTATAGACAGCTCCTCAGTGAAGTATTGTGATACATCTCTCCTGAAGCCCTCATGGGTCTCTGACATGGCAGGGAACTCTGAAAGCTGGTTCCAAAGTCAAATGCCAGAGGAGAAGAAGAAGTGCAGGCAGACCTCTGTACTACTGTACAGTGGAATGTACTGCAGGGCTCCATACTACCCGGCCATACCAGAGGTATGTGTTTGAGCATATCTGGGATTTGCTTCTTGTCATATCTTTTTCTATGCTAGATTATAAATTTAACAACTGCACACAACAACATGATAGATAGATAGATAGATAGATAGATAGATAGATAGATAGATAGATAGATAGATAGATAGATAGATAGATAGATAGATCTCTAGATAGATAGATAGATAGATAGATAGATAGATAAATCTCTGTCTGTTTTCAGCTGTTTGCACATATATATTTAATTTAGTGCTTAATTATTTTATTATACATTGTGGTCATCATATGTAACTTCCACCTTGTGCTATGATAGCACAAGGTAGACCTGTACCTCGCCTTGTGGTATTTAGTATGACCAGTTCTGCTCTGGTATGGGATTTTACCAAACTAGTTCCCCCATGGCAAGCCTGCAGTTTGTCAAATCTGTTTTGAAACCAGGAAATGAAGAAAAAAACTTTATAAAACACATCTGAAATGAGAGGAGGTGGTCTAATATTTATGCTCCGAAAGAAAAATTATTCTTGAACCACAAGAAAAATGTCTAAATGAAGTCAGGTTTGTAGTTTAGTGGCAATTTTGCAAAAATGCCACTCTGGCATTTTGTTCATTTTTCAGCCCAAATGACCTAGAACTGATATGCAGTCAAATATCAGTTCTAGTCCTAGAACAACATCTACATGTACTTCCTTGCACTGTGTACAAGTGTAACTGGATTGTTCAGATCATTAACAGTTGGCTGTAAATCCTGATACTTTTATCTTAACAATTCTGTCAGTAATGCTTATCACTGTGCCCAATTGACCTGGTACATATGTCCAATGATTAAACAATACAAAAATTTCACCCACACTGTTGCCCAATTAAAATCCTTTGATTTTCTACTAAAACTGCCAAATATAAGTGTTCTACAGTAAGTATTGAGACAGATAGGTCTAAGCAAACAGTGCAGAGCCAGATCAGACTGCTCCTTATGGAGTCTGTTTAGTGTATACACTGTTTGTCATTCCACCTATCTTTTTGGATGCACATGCACTATTGTACTGTAAAACAAAACTGTTCCATTTTTCTTTTATAGAATGTGTAATTATTTTTCATGTCCCAATTTTTCAAGATTTTCCTGTAATACAATTTTAAGCTTTTATAGTACTGTATTTTATCTACAATTCAACATTCTCAAGCACATGTATGATACATCACAAAAAATAATGTATTGTCTTTTTTGTATGAACAGATATCATAAGTTCAATTTCCTAGTTTAGTCACAAATATAAAAACAAGATCTGTCCACATACAGTACAGCTTGCCTGACGGCACTTTGCCCATCACATAAAACTTTAACATTTTGCTAACAACGCCGCCAACGCCACCACCAATGCCGGGGATAGTGCAATAGCTCTTCCTGTACATTTGTACAGGCGAGCTAAAAAGATTGACTTTGGGGACTGATTTAGTCATCTCTCTACCATTTGCATAACACTTATTTTTGAGAATGAGACATGAGCTTTCTTTCCTTTTTTTCCATAGCAATACAAGTAAATGTGATCTCATATAAATGACCTTATTCTGATTGTATTTCTGAGATCCCACACCATATGTTTCATAAAGAATTTATGGAGAAAAAATCTAAAGACAAACTTTTGTCTTTTTTTTGTGGGATTTTTGACAGTAATTTCAAAAAAAAAAATTTCACTTCTCCATAAAAGCAGAGCTCTAGGTAAGAGGAAGTATTTGATGACACATGAGAGTTTTTTTCTTATTTCTCAATGAAGCCATGTGTTGTGACCCCTCATCTGAATCGTCTCAATAACCCTCTCATCGAGGTGGTTTAGATGAGGGGTCACAACAGATGTTTTTATGCAGAATTAACAAATCTATCCCTAATTATCACCAACCAATCCCTCTTATCTAAAGTTCTGATAAAAGAATATGTTCTGACCCCATATCAGAACTAACACCAGGAGCAATCTAGGAGCAAATTCTTTCCTCTAAGAGTTGACCCCTACTGAAAAGGAAAGGGAGGCAAAGATGCTAGAGCTGCTTCCTCTGCAGGTATACCAAATTATCTTAATACTGTTTATTAGAGGTACACATATTTGACAGTGGCTGTTGTACTACACTTAGGGCTCTAAATAGCGCTCCTTTTTCATCAAACAAAACAACCCTGGGGTGTTTAATAGGACTTATAAGGTACTTTACTTCACTAATCAGGCTTCTCTCAGGTGCAGAAAAATTAATGTAGACCGGCTTACCTTGAGAACACATCAAACTCAAAGCATGAAATAAAATCGTTACAGGTCAGATCTATGGTTGACTTGAGCGCCATAGCTTCTAGTGGTGAGCTGATTGAGTGAACCTCATGCAGTGTTTGTCTGAACAGCTTCCAAGATACTATTGTCCTGAAATAAACAAACCAAATCTAGGGCATTGAAGAAACAAGCCAAATCTTGAGAGAGTGAGCAGGGAGCTCACATTTACTCCTGGCCAGTACAATGGCCTAATGAAATCGAACTTTTAATACAAAACACTGTACAAAACAAATTTTGTGTGTCTCTGACATTGTTCTTTGGTCTGTCAACAGCATACAGAGGATGCTACAACTTAGATGTAAACCTAGTAACATAAAAGGTTCAGCTGAAGGATATTGGAAATAGAGGTATGAAACATTGAAATATAAAGCAGTGCTTGGATGCAAATGTTTAAGTATGTGACTTTGAATGTGTCTGCAGCAGCATCCAGATGATATAAAACTGATGAAGAATTTTAAGCAAAGAATAAAAACTTAAAAGAGAAACACTCATCAAAATATGAACTGAGCTAAATTTGAAGATTTTAGATAACAAAAAGTTTGCTGAAAATCAGGACTATAATGACTGACAAATAGGGAAGATTATAAATATTAAAATATTGAGCCCAGAACCAGCAAACTAGAGATCTGAGGGAAGGAGTTTTTCTGATTTTAGGGAAAAGTCTTTCCATCTTACTGCATTGTCTATGTATTCTATACATTTAAACTTCTCCTTTGGCAGTCTCCCTCTAGCTTGATCCCTGGAGACTCTACATTCATCCTGTCCCTCAATTTATTAATCCGAGCCTTCTCTGACTAACAAAAGCCTTTTTGTCATTTTTGACTGCAGGGCTTCCGTTAAGCAGATGTACGGCGTAAATTACGCCTTGAAATTGCCTCCGTACGTCCAAATTGAACTTCAAAGACGTACCGCGGACTTCTGAAATTTCCTTTGTACGGCCGAAATCGATACCCCAGACGTTCGTATCTGTCATCTTGCCAAGTGGCGCATGATAATTTCGAGTCGATTCTTCTGGCGTATGCCAATTATCAGAAATTATATCATCCCTCAACGGTATTATATTTGACATGCGTTGGCGTCCTATTGGCTATGTGATTTACCTGTTGACTGACGCTTGTCAGTGAGAAACAAGACTACGTATTTAGCTCCGCCTATTGTCCAATCGGAAGTGTTACATTACAACCAAAGCCTAAGCTCCGCCCTCATTTAGAAATGACATCGCCGGGTGTAAATTAAAGCGACCGATAATGACAGTTTCATGTAATCCTTTGATCTTCGCGGCTGTTTTGAAGGTTAAAACTGGATAATCACTGTCTGACTGTAATAATACTTGCACTGGCTGAAAAATGAGGACGCCCTACCGAAGTGCAACTGTAAACTAAATCAATCCATTATTACCGAAAAAGAAATATTTAATTTTAAAACGTCGTATTTTAGTCTGACTCGGGTTAATTTATATCACACATTCCACAGTGGCACTTCTATTCCATTTTCATGATCATTACAGTTACCTCTTTCGGCAAAATTAAAAGAAAAAAAGTGTAGGTGTCAATTTGATTTAACGAGTTGACCAATTTCTTTCTGACCATCGCAATCAAGGGTTCCGCTTTGCTCGCAAAAAAAATCGTAATTTGTTATCTAAAATGAACAGCAGTTCAAATCTAGGACAAATCAAATGTTAAACAAAATATTCGTCACGAATATGTAAAGCCTGAAAGCATTTAAACAATTTATCAGACCGTTTGGTGACCTTGGAAAGTGTGTATAGTAACGCAATTTCGGACGTAACTAACGGTCCAGCAAGCGTTTCCTAAGACCATAACTACTCATATTCTGATGGTTGTAAGCATAATTTTCATCCTGGGATACCAAATGGAGCCCAGCAGGCAGCAGGGGCTTAAAATTCCTAGCGAGAGTTTACATTTTAGTCAGCTGGAATTAAAATAAAATTACCAAGTTATAAAATGCATCTTGTCTTTTATTCAGAATTATTCACTAACTCATAAACATTTAGGGAAATTAGCTAATGGTGACATCTGCCAGTCCAATCATAGTTCAGAACACCCATACCAAAACATTTCGCCCTTTGTATCAAGGTATCCCATTTGCTGTCTCCGTACCATTTCAGAACAAGTTGGCTGCAGTGTACTGCAAACTGCAGCCATGCAGCTATACTGCAGCCATAAGAAAGAGTACAAACACAGGGTTCTAGATGATGATTTGGAATAATTCATCTTTTTTCTCACCAATAATATATGTCATGGGTTCTCACAGATTTGCCTGACCGAAGCGAAATGAGTACCTATAACATACATTTTTGGTGATAAATAAGAAAATATATCCTCTGAATAATCCCCTTAACTAGTAACTACAGCTCTGAAACTAAAGGGGGAAAAAACACACACACACACAAAAAACAAACAAACAAACAAATAAAAAAACAAACAGCAATCTGAGTAATATAACAGTACTTTATTTCTTTCATAACTTGGAGAGCCATTGCGTGGAAAAAAGTTGGACTTCCTAGATTTTCCTGTGGGACTTCCAAATTTGAGGGGTAGGAAGTCTGGGACTTCCTGGATTTGGAAGTTAATGGAAGCCCTGTTTGATTGGCGGCTTTTAATGTCAGGACGTACACATAGAAAAATCTCAAAATTAAGGGCGTTTGCATTCCTGCCACTGTTGGCTTGTTATCATGTTGTTTTCTATTGTTTAACAAGAGCTCCACTGAGCGGGGCAATATACGCCCATTGGGGCTTAAAGTTGGAAAGAAAACAAAAGATGACAGAACTTTGTCAGCAGCTTAAATCTTCAATTATTAAACAGATATAAAACTATAAAAAAACAAAGCTAATATGAAATTCCTAGACAAACATTACAAAGGGGCATAATTCCATCAGAAATGAAAGTAGGGATATGGTTCTTTTTCTCTGCATATCATCTGATATTTGTACAAACTTTCACGAAGAAATCTTAAACGGTTTTCAAGATAGGGAACAGACACAAAGCTAATATGAAATTACTACATGAAAACTACAAAGGTGCATAATTCAATCAAAACTGAAAGTAGGGCTATGGTTATTTTTCTCTGCACATTGTCTGATGATGCTTCATATTTGTATAAACTTTTATGAAGAAATCTTATACCGTTTTCGACATATGGAGCAGACATATAATGTTGCCTTTTGAACTTTGACCTCTAAGTGTGACATTGTATAGTGAAAGGCAAAGACTGATCTGTGTGAATACTGGATGGATTTATGAAAGGGTGATTTGGGGGTTTATGGTCCTTCGTCATATTGAGTCATATTGGGTCTTTAAATCTAAATATTAGAAGTCAACTTCTGGGAACCAATAATTTTATTCATTATATATTTGCCTAAATATTGTGACACCCACTGGGCACACAACAGCATTGAGCCAATGTTATTTACACACCTAAATAAATATGCTAAGACGTGAAGCAGATACAGTAAGAAACTAGAAAATTCTGTCGGCAAGACACATGTGATGTCTCCGTGCCAGGTACTCCCCACCAAGCTTGGCATCTCTCCACAACCCATCTCTCCTACCCCCAACACCATCACAAACCCATGAAATTGTGATTGATTTCTTGCTTTACGTCTAGGGTAAACATAAACAGCTATGGTCATGTCGGGACGGTCAGTTAACCTAACCACACTATCCCTGGGCAGGCTTAGACCTCTTAAGTGGTTAACCAGTACTAAGTGCACATACTTTCGCCAGTAACTGACAACTGTCCTTCTTGAGTCAGGGGAAGGAGAAATGGAAGTATGTGGCCAGACTGGGTATGGAACCCACGACCTCTGACATACGAGTCAGATGCCCTACCGATTGCGCTACATGGCCCAGCCCATTGAAGTGTGTGCAAGGTCTCAAACTGGTATGTCATAAATTACTGTATGTCTTGATAACACTCAGTGTCTATTCTAGAAACTGAAAATGAGGGGGGATTTTCCCCCCTCCATCTCAAAAATAGGGGGGATTTTCAAAACAAGAGGCCCAAATGGGCCTGATATCGCTCACCTGGCTATTGTGCAACAGGACCATTCTGATACAAAATTGGTCCAATTCCACTGAGAATTTCTCATTTTCACATTTTGCTACTTTTAGTAACAGAGGCCAACTTGCCTGGTCTTTATATATTTACTTTTGAAACACCTCAATGCAAGAATCATTTTGCCACAAATTTCATCAAAATCCATTCAGGGGTTACTGAGATATTGCCAGTTTCATGTTTTGTACTATTTTTAGTAATGGCAGATGGCGGCCATCTTGGATTGCTAAAATGAAAAAAATCGAAAAGCCTTCATGCAAGGACCATTTTGACACAAATTTGGTCCAATTCCATTGCGATTTTCTAATTTTCACGTTTTTCTATTTTTAGTAACAGAGGCCAACATGACTGGTCTACAGTTAGATATTTTTGAAACATCTCAATGCAAGAATCATTTTGACACAAATTTCGTCAAAATCCATTCAGCGGTTACTGAGATATTGTCATTTTCATGTTTTGTGCTATTTTTAGTAATGGCAGATGGCAGCCATCTTGGAATGCCAAAATGCAAAAAATCGAAAAAGCTTAATGAAAGGACCATTCTGACACAAAATTAACCCAATTCCATTGAGATTTTCTAATTTTCACATTTTTCTATTTTTAGTAACAGAGGCCAATATGACTGGTCTACAGTTAGATATTTTTGAAACATCTCAATGCAAGAATCATTTTGACACAAATTTCGTCAAAATCCATTCAGCGGTTACTGAGATATTGTCATTTTCATGTTTTGTGCTATTTTTAGTAATGGCAGATGGCGGCCATCTTGGAATGCCACATTGCAATTAATCGAAACGACTTCATGCAAGGAACATTCTGACACAAAATTAGTCCAATTCCATTCAAGGGATCTTGAGTAATTGTCATTTTTATGTTTGTGCTATTTTTAGTAACGGCAGATGGCGGCCATCTTGGAATGCCAAATTGCAATTAATCGAAACGGCTTCATGCAAGGAACATTCTGACACAAAATTGGTCCAATTCCATTCAAGGGTTCTTGAGTAATTGTCATTTTATGTTTGTGCTATTTTTAGTAACGGCCCCCATGGTGGCCATCTTGGATAGTCAACTGGTACAAAATTGAAATAATTCCATTCAAGAACCATTTCTGACCAAATCTGGTCAGAATTGGTTGCATTTTCTTTAGATATTGACATTTGAGCAAAATCGGCCTTGTAAACGCTAAGTAGGTCACTGTGACCTAATTCCGCTATAGATTTTTTTTATTTTTACAATTTTCAATACCAAGGTCCCACTTATGTTCCATGCAAACTTTCAACCAAATATACCAAAAGGTTCTGGAGAAGAAGTTGATTTTGTTGTTTTTGCTATTTTTAGTAATGGCAGCCATCTTGGATTCTTGACCTGACCCAATTTTACAATTTTGAAACCCTGCAGTCTGGTCATGCTCCATGTGAAATTTGAGATCCATGGGTTCAGCAGTTTTAGAGAAGAAGTGGTTTGAAGTTGTTTAAATAGGTCATTTTTTTACATTGGCATTTGAGCAAAACTACACATGTAAACAGAAAGTAGGTCACTGTGACAAAATTCCGCTACAGATTTTTTTCATTTTTACAATTTTGAAAACCAAGGATTCACTGATGTTCCATGCCAAAATTCAGACAAATATACCCAGTGGTTCTGGAGAAGAAGTTTATTTTGTTGTTTTTGCTATTTTTAGTAACGGCGGCCATCTTGGATTTTCAACCTGACCCAATTTTACAATTCTGAGACCCTGGAGTCAGGTCATGCTCCATGTGAAATTTGAGAACCATGGGACCTGTAGTTTTACAGAAGAAGATGTTTGAATATTTGTTTTCAGGTGTTGACGGACGACGCACGGACGCACGACGCACGCATTGGTATGACAATAGCTCACTATGGCCCTTTGGGCCAGGTGAGCTAAAAAAGGGGGGACAATTTTCGAACAGACAGAAAACATTTAGGTCATAAAACAGACATTTACACATTTATTCCTGTCCAAGACTATACAGTTATCTGAACTGACTTTAGACATTAGACATTTATTCCTGTCCAAGACTATACAGTAATATCTTACCTGACCTGTTTTACCCAGTTTGAGACCGATTTTTCTGTTCTAAATCCTATCCCATTCCAGTTGTATATTTTCTGAGTTGATTTGAAGGTTTTAGTCTTATATCTAAGTATTTCAATGGAATTACAGTGATTATTTTGCTGATACATAGTTTTTCAGCGATTTATAAATTTTTACCGCGGGTATGCTAACGCAGGTGCGGGTTACGCATCTTACCCACTCTCTAATGAAATTCGTTCCGGTATTTCATCGAACCCGTGAAGTCAAGGGAAGCTACTCTAATGGACATAATATGGCGAAAACAACTTCGGCAATGATGGCCTGATGCCGTTTTATTCAAAACCGCGGTATTTTCTGCGAGGCAAGAGTAAATTCTTGGTTTTGGGACGTTTTCCTTGTTTAATTTTTATGCGGGACTGTCACGCATTCGGTCTGAATATATGCGGGATATGAGAAAAATTAGCATGAATCCCGCAATCGCGCCCCCTAGAATAGACACTGAACACTAACTTGATACATATAGTTAAACAAACACTGAACATTTCTAAGTTCCAAAGCCTGCCAATTGTGCTAGAAACAAATGTTTGACCTTCAAAAATCTTCATTATTTTGTCATTAATAGTAGAAGAATTATCAAATAAACTGATTAAATGTACAGTGAAATAGTTTTTGAGGTGGCTTGAGGGGGGGGTAGGATTTGAAGTATATCAATGGACCAAAAGCTGAAAATCAAAAGGCTTTTGTTAGTTAGAGACGGCTTGGACTATGGGTCCACAGAATTACTGGAACCCACCAAAACACCGGAATGCGCCTGCAATTACCGGAATGCACTATCTACATGGAGCTTTTCTTTTCTTGTTTAAGGACTAAAATTAGTTTTTAATTGGAAACAAATTAGTTTGATTTTCGATTTGTTACAAGATCTTAGTTTTCAATTGGATAAAATATATTGTGTTACAGATATTTAAACATACATGGATAAAGGGTATCATCCATGCTATTCTGATACAGAATGTCAATTTAGGACTCTTTCTTTCTTTCTTCCGATACTGTGCTATGGCAAACTATGACCATGATGGTAGGTTTGTGGTGTGGCACACAAGTTATCAAAAAAAAAAAAAAAAAAAAAAAGAAATAAATGAGTTTGTGACATAGCCACCAGCAGATTAAAACTATTTACAAGAAGTCCTCAGGGGCAGGCATTCCATGTCTAACCCCTGCTCTACCCTAGGATATCATATTTTGGCCTTAAACCCATCAACTGTCTCCGAAGAGACAGATTCAGTTGTAAGGCCATTCCAAGATGCAATTGTCCTGGGGAAGAATGAATTCTTAAAACCGTCTGTGTAAGCATTTGGATGGTGATACTGGAATGGGTGGGACCTGGTTCTTCCTTCCACTGACCTCAGATAGGTAACTATTCTTATCAACAATAGCAAGATTATTGTGAATTTTGTAGAATAGAGACAGAGAAGCCTGCTGTTGTGTTTCCTGCCAGTCTGGCCATTGGAGTTCTTCTAACATTACTCCCATGTGGCTCTGACTGCGCCAGCGCCTACAGGTCCAACGGGCAGCACATCCTCTGTACTTTTTCTATTCTGTTCATAATATCTAAACTGGCGCTGCATATTCTAATTTGGGCCAGCCCAGAGTTTTATATGCAGCAGCCTTGGTTTCCTTCGATGCAAAAGTCAAGGTTCTATGAAGGAAACTCAAATAATGCTTTTCCTGATATACCTTATGCCACACCCCTATCTAGAATTTTCACTAAATAAGTGACATATACTTCATATTAACCCCAAATAACCATATCTGTGTGGAAAATCGTTTATTTTATAGTGCGTCCCTACAATTACAAATGCATTCCAGTGTTTTTGTGCGTTTTTGGTATTTCTATGGACCCCACAGACCACCGATTTATGTACCTTTCTCCAAATGACTTCTTCCACCAATCTGCAGCATCACCTTTTGTAATCCGAAAATTTTCACCTGCAAACATGCCATTTGGGTAGATTGCTTTAAGTTCTGCTAACATATGTGAGAACACTAAGCTCAGTTTTGTCAGGTTTCGCCTATAGTGTGAATTTTCATCAAACATTTTGTCTTTTCCTTCCTTGAATAATTTAATTGTGTTTTTACATTTATTCATCAAGTTCTCGATGAATATTCTAAAGTACTCGCACTCATTTAGTGTTTGAAGTTTATCATCGTGTTTATTGTAGATCAGCCGCAGATGCTGATAGGTGTCAGGCAAAATATCCAAAATGAATGGGGGTGAGTTCCTCAAGTTCATGCGTGCATGCTGGCACATTTTGACAACTTTGTCCATAAGCTTCCATGATTTTTCTATTGTTTTCCTATCAACCACTAACTTATTGCCAGCAAAAACACCTTGCAGCGCACCAAATACCCCAGCAAGGTTCATTCCTGGAGCATTTTTTGGGCGACTACCTCCAGGACCCTGCGCCATTTTGCATCTTCCTGGTTCTGATTAGTCTGGTTAACGAATATTTGCGGTAAGTCTAGTCTATACGTACGCGTAAAATAATAAAAATGGAAATGTCTATTGACATGTTATCCGGGCATAATGTCTATTGGCATGCTATCCGATTAAATGGACTGACTACCTACTGGCACTATCTTGTGCTCGATTTTACCAGTTACAGGTGGTCATAATTCCTAGAAATCGGGCAGCTCCTATAGAAAAGGTATTAAGTGACTTATTCAGAATACCAAAATATAATAATAATAATAATAAAAACGGTAAAAGCATTTGTTTCATTATGCCACAAAAGTCCCAAAGCCAAAAAGATACTGTGATTTATCACTCCAAAATAGTTTTTGCCTCTGGAAGTATGGTTTTTCAGTTTTGAAACATAAGAAAATAATACCATCTGAACATAATAAATAAGAATCAACTTCAAATAGGCTAACAAAATAAACTATTTGACAAGACAAGACAAGACTAAGTGAGTGAGAACCCGTCTAAAATGGAGGACATGTTTTTGTTCAATGATACGTTTTTGGAAGAAAAACAATGGGCATCCCGGATAAACCGTCTCCTACTGTTATTCCCCAAACTCTTCTGGATTGTATTAACCTTATAGAGAAAGAGGAATCCAATTTTTCGTGGAAATTAGCCAGGAATTCGAAGGGCTTCTCTTTGGTGGCCAGGACTCTTACCGCCAAAAAATCGAAAAAATGTCACGACATTGAAGGACGGTCATTCTGCTTTAGGATCAGGATTGGGTCGTCTGGATATTACCGATGCCTCGAAAGTGAAGCCAAAGCGGAAGAAGAAATCTCCATCAACTGTTGCAAGGGACCGTGCCAGAAGTCAGAAGTTCTGGAAACAGAAGGAATCTGCCAAGACTTCTCACCTGACCGCCCATCAGCCACAAACAAAGAAGGACTCTACCGTTCTCGAAGAGGAATTACCCATTCGTACAGGACAGGACTGCACTGCTGTTGTTTGTGAAGTTTCTAATCATAACTTGGATGATTTAGGACCCAGTCAGAAGGGTCATATTGAACTGGTTGTTCACAGTCAAAGTGTTCCTAATGAACTGGATTCAGAGTCACAATCAGTGACATCCCATACCCCTAAAGTTGGTGTTGCAACTGAACAGTCAATTCTTGTGGATTTGTTAGAAGGACTGGACAGTGACGACAACGCCCCTCAGAGGAAGTGTGACATTTGTGCCAATTGTAAGCAAAGGCTTCCATTGGGTGTTGAGCTTGTTCGCTGTGCTCATTGTGAGTCCACAGTGTATTGTTCTGAAAAGTGTCAGGAGAAAGACTCTGGGTTCCACCGGTTTGCCTGTTCAGTGGTTGCCCAGCGTTCTAGGAGGAAGCACATTTGTATAAAAGCAGTAGTTTATGACTGTACATAGTGTTTTTGACAGTTTCTTATCTTTATAGTGTGTTTGACAGTTTTATATACACCTTTCCTATAAATCGATTAAGTCGCGCACGAGTTATCTACCCAAGTACACTGTGACGTCATCTATAGGATATCCCATATAATTCAGTACAACTGCAAGCACACATAACATGCATAAAGCAGACGTTTTGTAAATGTAAACTGCAAAAACATCATTGAAAGACCAAATTAAATTATAATTGCCCCGTTTTCATGTAGCATTTTTTATTTATATACATTTTTATTTATTTATTTTAATATCATATTGAGAATCCCGACAAGTCGCTCTTGATTTTCATGACCCCTTTCATCAACGCCGTGTTTTAACACCCCGGCAATACATTCACGTTTGTTCAATATAGAAACGTTACATTTCGTATAAATAAGTTTCGTAAATCTGAAAAGTTATTTCCATTTTTCCGACATTCAGATAGTAATAGTAACTACGTATTATTACCGGACAGATTATAGCGCTGATATTTATGGTTTCTTGTGCGATACACCGATCTAAAAGCATCAGCATCCAGACAGTTTTCCGTAAGTTTGAACCCGAGGTTGAATTTATATTATTTTTTACCATCTCTTACTTATCTTCGGTATTATTTATTTCACGGTAGGTGTTCTTAAAGCTGCCTTCCGAACACGTGTCTAGGTAATACACAATCATAGGTGTTTGTTTATTGCGGCAATGCGCGCAATTCGGTGATTACACAAACGAATTCCGTGTCAGCACACTTTGTTGTCATTTTTAGCGGGTGTCTGCTTTATAATCAGCTAATCGTTCGTTTTGTATCTTTTGTAATAACGGTCTGAACACCTTCCGCGATTTTCTTTCTTTTCTTTATGTTTTGGAAGCTGTACTGGTGCAGTGACCTATATATAGAGTGACTCGCATCTCCAGTTAAATATAGGTATTTTTCCAATAGAGGCTTGTCGCAGCGCTGGACAGGTGAGTGGCTGAAAAATTCGATAATTCTATCGACCGCTTATTACGCATCTAGAAATATTTTAATATTATCATTGTTTTATTTTATCTGTATAAATAATGTGTTCTTACAAACGTTTGCGTTAAATTGTGTACTATATTTCCGAAAGTTTGATACCAACATTGCCAACTTTTTATACGGTACTTTTACTTGACGTAGTTAAAAAAAAAAAACACGAAAAAACGGGCTGGAGGGCTTTTCAATATAACTACGGGAAACTTTTTTTATGCATTTGGATGAGGATTTTTATCTTGGCTCTCTCTTACTTAGGAGAATATGCATGCATTGAAAATTGAAGTAAGTCAGTGACATAGGTTTTAATTAAGCTGAGTGGGTTGGAATTTCTGTCAGAAGTTATCGGCGTGAATCGCCCATTTCATTAATGTTTACGTAATCAAATTATTATTCAACGTTAAGGTAAGCTTTGAATTGTATGATGATGTATTAGAATAGTTAGTTTTATGATTATTTTGCTTGGTTTTGGGATTAATTTTTATTGATGTGAAATAAGAAACTTTGGTCCCTGACAAATTCTTCCAACCCTCTGAACTCATTGTTGTATGGCGAAAACTGTGAAAAACAAGTTTTATTTTAAGATCATTTTGACCCATTAAATCGGCACGAAATTGCATAAAATAGCACTCAAACAATTTAAAAGGCATTCAACTTTATGAAAAATATCATTGCGAGGCTCAAAATTAGTTATTGTGGGAGCCTTATTAAAAAACGGGGGAGTGGGGTTTTGAACATCCTGATTTGCCGGTTTTCGCTACTTTCCTAAATAAGCCTATTTCTATACTGTCATAAGACCATCAAAATGGTAAATAATTGTCATGAAAATGATATTAAACAACATTTTGGTCCTTCCCCTTTCGTTTTCTAATGCTAAAATATTACCTCAAACCTTATTAACGACGGAGTACATCGTAAAAGAAGTGATGGTTTTTACGGCGTCGTCGCCATTTTCTTCCGAGTGACCAAAGTTTCTCAATTTACATCGTTAAAAATGAACTCCAAAACCAAGCAAAATCATCATAAAACTTATATTCTAATACATCATTATAAATTTCAAAGCTTACCTTATCGTTGCATAATAATTTCACTATGCAAACACCGATAAAATGGGCGATGCACGCCGTTAACTTTTGACAGAAATTCAAGCTTTTTCAGCTTGTATTGAAAATGGCGACCCGGTAGGAGGCGCTGCAGTCGCATGCGCGACACGCCTCTTTGGACCGAAAGGTGAAGACGCGAGTCACTGTATTTATAGGTCACTGACTGGTGATACATACTCTTTCGATTACGGTAATTTTGGCCCGAAATTTTAATGGGAAATCTTTTAGTTTTATGTCAAATTCCCAAATGCTATAAGTTATAAAGCTTATTTTCCGACAAAGAAAGAGCTAAATATAGTTGGAACAAAATAGTTGTCTTAATCTTAACCGTTGAATGTTAGTTTTGAATATACGGAAAACCGGCATTTATTTGGTTACACAATGAATAAAGTTTGCTTTTAAAAGGAAAGGCTTGCCAAGGTTTTTACAGGGTGTTAAAAAACAACAGAAAGAATATTATGGGAACTTAAGTACGAGGACTGAATTGAAAGTTCTTAGCCTAAATATGAAGTTGTTATCATACACTTCTTGTTACATTTATTTCCCAACATAACGACATTTTAGGCCAACGATGCTGCAGTGACTAGATCCCAGTTGCGTACAAAGATTCTTCTTGCATGTAAAAAAAACTCCATAATCGAAATGACATCTTACTCACTGGCATAATTTCTTTCATCATACTGAGATAAAGGTGGAAGTGATCAACAGTCATGCAGCGTAGTCTTAGCCATCGTTAATATGTCATGGTGTCATGGTGCGACAACACGCTTTTGGTAGGCTTTCCTTAGTTATGGATCTTCAAGATCTTGACTTTCTGTTAGATGCTAGATTGATCATTAGCCCCCATTTTCGTTTGCCCCTAAACATATTTTATGAGTCCTATAGGACTGAAACGATCATATTTCATGCTGATGGCATAGACTTTACCTTCCTTGCAGTCGGGAAAGGACGTTGTGGCACGTTTGTATTGTTTTGAGTGCTGGTTCGGTTCTGGCTGAGAGAGACAGACCAGTGGTCCATCCACTGTCACAAAGATGTCAATGAGTTCCTTAGAGTCAGCCTCAAAGAGTTTCAAATTTTAACGATTCTAAAATTGTCCTCCCCTATAAGAGGTTTCCAGGACAATTCATGGACGTGTCTCTAGTCAGTAGGAAATGCATTTTATGCTGAATTCTGTCCATTAAACCATTTCCTGCCATGTGCATGTCTGTTACAATGCGAATACATTAATTTTTCACTGGCGTAACCATATTTGTGACAGGCTCTGACATTCTCAGACTTAGGGAGCCGAAAATCGGAAATTTTGTTTTTAAGTTAACATTTCATATTTATTTCTCCTTCCACAGCACAAATTTAAGAAGTAGCTTTAAAGATTACTGCAAAAGCAGACACAATTCGCACAAACTCGATTCACTGTTTTCATTGCACTGATTGGATACAATTTACATACAAGCTGGATAAACTTTATAACTCGGGTTCAGGGCACCACTTTTCAAAGATCTAAAATGAGAACAATCTTAAAAGAGTGTAGATGAAGGAAATTAAAGGCACCGTTAGAGGTTTTGAATCACTCTT
This sequence comes from Ctena decussata, assembly GCA_963989385.1. NCBI lineage: Eukaryota > Metazoa > Mollusca > Bivalvia > Lucinida > Lucinidae > Ctena > Ctena decussata. The sequence goes on along the minus strand of OZ022504.1, from coordinate 35,755,859 downwards.
CTTCAGGTTGAGGCTTTGAAATTTATTAGTCAATGCGCGGAGACCCAATTAACATTACCTAATTTTATGACGTAATTAGTATCTCACGTTTCGTGACGTAAACGTAGCACCTCCACAAGGCTCAAACTGTCAGACAGTCACATATATAGATAACATGGTCAGCATTGCGTATTTGCCACACAGATACAACATGGTCAGCATTGCGTATTTGCCACACAGATACAACGGATACATTTATTTGGTAAATCTGATGAATGATGAGAAAAAATAGTTCCTCAAAGGCACCTGCTTGCTGCAATTAGACAATAAATTTGAACTTTTTTTCCCTACTTTTACAGTGTTTCTAGGGATACACAGATGAGCCCATTAAAACGCGCTGTCTGATAAATACACCCACACTAAGCATTAAAGATTCTGGGATCATTGGAAATATGTATACCGAAACCGAATTAAAGACTATGGTCAGTCTGTACGGATAAACCGGTTCAAGTGTGCAGGCTGCTCTGAGTAGTTGCATTACGCAATGCCCCAATTCATTTCTTGCGACGCCGCTGAATGATAAAGACAGCAAGCTTGTTTGAAAAGCTTATACATGTGTGCTAAGCGTTCGCGGTAAACATTGTTTCTTAAACTAGACAGCAAGCCTTTAAAAAGAAGCTTCCAGCTGTTACTAGATAAAATAATTCACTCTTTCAGTTAAAACAATGACCGATTCATGCGCGGATCCAGAGCGGGAGTGTGTGTGTGTGGGGGGGGGGGGGGGGGTGTCCGGACCCCCTCTGAAATTTTGGCAAATATGTGGTCATCGGATTGTCCCGAATGGGCAACTCTGGGACCGGATTCATAATGCATGTGGTCGCTGTGAAATATGATCCCGACTAGATGTGGCATATGATGTGGTCTGAAATTAAAAGCAGCATTTAGTTTAATCCTTAGCACGCGTGAACAGTCCTTTATGCAGCAATGAGAAATAGAGTGCTAGTTAGGTAAATAAAATGCCTTTACATCGTTAAATATATTATTTAATACAATAATTGCGGAGAACCGATGCTCAAATGACTGGTAGCGAACTGTCAGCATTACATGTATGCAACAATACGCATTTGTAAAATAATCTCACACTGGTCAATGCTGTCGTTTTGTCCTCTTGGAAAAAAATACGGTTGAGATTATTTACAAGTGCGTATTGTTGCATACATGTAATGTTGACAGTTCGCTACGAGTCATTTGAGCATCGGTTCCCCACAATAATTGTATTTAATAATGCCACAATACGCAATCACTGCTGCGTAGCTTTCAGTACCATGGCGCCCTAATTATTTGGATAATAGTAGGGCAAGGGGCTACTGTGCTTGCAGTACGTACGGATGGGGGTTGTTTGGACATTTATTGCCAGTTTTCAAGATATCGAAACCCTTCTGCACTTACGTTGCAATGTTCCTACTCTTCTTGTTAGTTCATATGAGGCTGAACGTTCATTTTCAGAACTTCGCCGCATTAAAAGCTACATGCGAAGCACCATGAATGAGGACAGACTGTCAGCATTAGCGCTAATGCATTTGCACCATGCAAGAAACATTGACACAAAGACAATCTGCCAAACGAACCATGCAAGAAACATTGACACAAAGACAATCTGCCAAACGAACAAAATCGAGTATCTTTTATGACTAGGTACCAATGGCTGCCCCTCCTCAGTAAACAATATACTGTCAGGTAAAACAGTCTAAACTTTGGTCGGACTCTGTTATGCAACGTTTGTACACACTAAAATAGACACAGAAAATGTAAAAAAGTAATAAAAGTTCATTAATAAATGTAAAATATATATATAAATGTAAAATATATATGAAAAAAAAACTAAAAAAGAAACGGTTCTAAATATGGAGGCCTTTCCGTGGTCACGTAGAATCGGAAACGCTGACTGCTAACATCCACGGTAATCCGGAATCAAAGTATTATATAACAAGGCGTGTATGGGTTTGGTCGGACCCTCCATGAGAAAAATATCTAGATCCGCGTCCGCGCATGCAATTTATCGGCAAAGAAAAGGCAAATTTACTTTACAAAGTACATTCTTATGTTCTTTTATTTTTTTTTTTTTTTTTAAATCTTAACTTGTTGCAGGGGAAAACTGGCCACGTTCGGCATATGTGTCTATGTAAACACGGGTGAAATCCAAGTAGTCCCCCAGTTACTCGAATATCGTAAACAAACTGACTTCAGTTTGCACTCCTATCAGAGCGGAGTAAGCCGTGAAAGTTTGAAACTTCAAAACTTTTATTAGAACTAGCACCAACCATTAACATGCGCTCACCATTTATCTGCGTTACCTGCATAAATGGCGTTCGGACAAAATCGCTCTGCTTATGCTAAAAAATATGAGTACAGTTTTATGCCGAATGCGCTCAGGCTAAATTTAGCATGATAGTTATTAACCGAAATAATGGTGCTTTAAAAGTGCTTACTTTGTTAAATTCAAAAATGATATCTGAGTAAAGTTAAATCAGAAAAGTTCAGAGATATAACAAATCATTTTATAGTATCAAGTGTGGACGGGCCGACATACTTGTACGAAGAAAATAGTTCTTCAAAACGAACTGGGTCAGCCTATAACACTACTACCAAAAATAGAACAGAATTTCCCATCTGGTATTTTTAAGAGTTGTTAGGTTAAGAAGTAAACCGGATGTAGATAAAATAGACACAAATCAGACGAGTTCTCTGTTTGTTGCGCTTTAATTTTCGTACATGTAAAGATAAACATGGAAAAATGCAGTCTCAAACCGGAACGAGCTTTTCAATCTATAAGGCTTGCGGCCTTTGGGCCGCAAGCCAAAAACAATAGCCTATCTATAGATGACGTCATAGGCGTTGCAAGGGACAAAAACTCGAACAGACTCTGAATTATAGGAAAGGTGTATAGTGTGATAGTGTTAGTGACTAAACTTTTTATTGTAATAAACACTTCTACTGCGTAGTGTGAACGCAGGTGCTCCTATATAAAGGAGGAAAATACAGCCGAAAGAAAGAAGTGTCTGGATTTTATAAGCATGCATAAAGAAGTAGATACAATCACACAGAATGTGTTTCTATGACAACCAACAGGAGAAGTGTGAAGCATCTTGTCTGAGGGCTAAAAACAAAGATTTTCGGTCTCAATTATCTCGCAACAGCAAAGCTAAGATACAAGGAGTGAATATAAGGTATATGTACTAGAGCTTTGTGCTGTTAACGAAAGAATAAATAGTTTTACAATGTTGTGTTTACCTAGTTTCCATGGCGACCAAAGTGGTATCCAATTGGTAAAATTGAGAAAATGTAAAAAGCCTTCATGGAAAAAATATTTAAGTCAACCATTTTATATGCTAAATCAAACTTCAATGCTTACATGCTAAGTAACACCCACACTAATGCCATGGAAACCAAATTAAGATACAAAACTGGAAAAGTCACTTTTCCAGTTTTGTATCTTAATTTGGTTTCCATTGCAACTTGAATGACAATGCTGTCATAAAAATGCAAAATTTGTTCATATTCAGGCAGACAGTGATAAATGATTGGTCAGATAAATTATAACATTTACATCCATTTAATCAGCCATTATGAAATTTTTTCACAAGACAAATCTCCAATCTTCTGTTTCTGGTGTCGGTTGCCATGGAAACCAGGTGTATGTAAAGTTTATATGAGGGCAATTCAAAATTTTTACCCGTTAAATTTTAAGATAGATGCTTTTCAGGATGGTTGTTGAGCTGTTAATGATGTATGTATAAGACTTTAACGCCTCTTGTATTTCAATTCTCGTATCGACGTTCCCCCGCACCTCAGCGGAACGGATCCATAGCCGCATTAATGGGAAAGGGGGCTGAGAAGAGGAGGGGGGACGGCGGCAGAGCATCTGTTCTGTCATCTTCGCATTCCTGCAATCATAGGGTCAGCTTCCTGGAAAGCCGCAACCATAGGTATCGTCTTTCTTCAGCAACAACAGCCCTCATAACCATAGACATTTGTTAGCCACTACGTGACTGGGTTGCCACGTGGCGTAACCGCTCCTTCACCACGACGAGGTCCATGTCCTCCGAGTTCCAAAAGAGTTTAACGCCTATTGTGAAAAGAAGTTATTTATATAACAGGGAACAAACAACATGTCCAATTCGCACTGTGTTGCTTAGCAGCGTACATATCGCTATAGAAACAAATTTCAAAAATACTGAAAATTAGCCATTTTCAAAGCAAATTATTTACCAACAGCAAAGCTGTTTACTATTTAATTTTCTTCAATCTCCAATTTAACAACATCTGTTATATCAATATTAAAATTAGAAGTCACATAATATTCCAGATTAGTGTTATCATGGCAACAGAACATCGAATCATTTGTTGATTTACGCGGGAACAACACTTTCAAAGCAAATTATCTCCCTTCAGCAACAGTGCATATTAACAATTCATACAAGTTCTAGATAGCCCATAATTGGTGTATCAAAGTCAGAAATAAGATGTAAAACAACATCTAAATCAATGTCACCATGGCATCAAAACCATTGTAGCGCCAGTGAATTCACCTAAAACACAAATTTCATATGGGGTTTTCCAGAAGGTGAGTCGAAAAGGTAAACAAATTTGACATCGGCTCAAAGGTTTGGGTAATTTATTTTCACTGAAAACTATTTATGCAAAATAGAAGAATGCTATTTCTTACTTTAAACTTACTTCAAACATTTAGATTCACGTATACAATAGTTCTGTTCACTTCTTTGGGTCTGGAAAGGTCAGAGACTCAACATCAAGCAAGAGAATGTGACTTTTACCTACATCACTGGGTGGGAGCGTACAGTACAAGTGACCGGTTGTCCCGATCTGTATAGTGGACGCATCTTTGTCCCAATATGTCGGGTAAGTTTCAAAATTGTTTATTTTTGTGTAAAATCATTGAGTGTAGGTAGAACAGCTTGCTCGACAAGCCTTAATACAGATCTTTTCGACATGTCACCTTAATTTTCTGTAAATTGTTATGATATGCTTTATTTTCACATTTAATTTGAGAAAATCACTACTCTACTTTCGACTTCGAAATCTGCGCCGGTACCATTTCTTCAAAATTTGCCATCGATTGTATATGAAACAACCATGTTTTCTTTAGAAATATTTTATGGTGTATTTAGGTTCAGGATTAATTAATCTTGTTAGATATCATGCTAGGTAAGGGCAATTATTTCCAAAGAAAACAAAAGAGGGGTCAAACACTAGTCTGTATCGTGGGTCGTAAAACCGATTGTCAGTGAGACATCCCATACAGTCAGAAAAATTTGGGGATGCTCAGCTTTGCTTGTCTTGTGGATTCGTCCCGTACTTAAAGGATACTTATCATGGGTAAATCTCTTAATAGATCATTAATCTATCTTAAAAAGAGCCTAACTAACATTTTTTTCGAATTAAAACGCTAACTCGGCCGATTTTCTGGTTACACGTGACGTGATCTGATTACAAACACCAGTGATTTGCAGATGAAAATACGAATTTAGAGCAAAGAAAGCAACATCTAGCCATCTCCAAAGATGCCCATAATGGAAAACATAAATAGAGAAAACACTCTTACCAAGTGGTTTACATCCAAACAATAAAAGAAAACACATTTCACACAAACACACCCAGAAGGTCATAACAACGGACAAAGATTTGCCCACTATACAAATCGGACAACGGTGCGCATGTACTGTACGCTCCCAACCAGTGTACATGTTTATACCGCACATACAAACTTTCCATATTCTATTCTATTCTATCCCATAACCTTACTAGGTCGTTGGGGCACCACAGATGACTTCAAAACAATCCCTTTCCACCTTGTCCTGTCTTCAGCTGCCCTAGTTGAGCTGGCAAAATCCATTCCTGTCCACTCCTTGATATTGTCTTCCCACCTCTTCTTCTGTCTACCTCTTCTTCTTTTTCCTTTCACTGTGCCCTGAAGAATTGTCTTTGCTAAACCAGAAGACGTGACCAAACCACCTTAGTTTCCGTTTCTTGTCGTATAGCTGCTCAATGGTGCGAACTAGATTTGCACTGATATTGTACTTCCGCATGGTGGCCCATAAGGCTGCATGTCATACCCTGTGAAAGGCTTTTTTGAAATCAATGAAGACATGGTACAGATTCTGCTTATGCTGGAGATACTTTTCACACAGGATTCTAAGGTTGAAGATTTGTTCTGTGGTGCCCCTTCCTGCTCGGAACCCAGCCTGTTCCTCAGCGATTATCTCCTCGGCTTGTGGTTTAAGCCTGCTCAAGATGACTTTGCTTGAATGACTGATGAGGCTGATGGTTCTGTAGTTCTGTCAGAGCTGTAGGTTGCCTTTTTTAGGGAGCACAATAATCAGCGACTGAGTCCATGGGGTAGGCCATTCTCCTGTTCTCCAGATCCTGTTACAAATATCTGTTAAAACATCAATCATGGTCTCCCCGCCGGCTTGAACAAGTTCTGCAGGTATATTATCAACTCCGACAGATTTCCCCTTCTTTAGTGCTGCTACTGCAATCTCAACTTCCTCACGAAGGATCGGTTGTTGATCTTCTTCTGGGGGCTGATTGCAGTCCAGAACCGCATTGTCACCGTAAGTCTCATGGTTGTATAGTTCTGAGCAATATTCTGTCCATCTGCTGAGAATCTCTTGTTCCTCAGTAAGGCATTTCCCAGACTTGTCTTGGATAGTTGTGGATCTACCCTGTTTCTCTGAAGTTAGATCCTTCACAAGCTGGTATGCTTTCTTGCTGTTGTTTTTGTTCAAGCAAGTTTCAATCTCCTCGCACTGACTAGCTATCCAATCCTCCTTCGCTTTCTTCACTGCCTTCTGAATCCTCTTGTTTGCTTCACTGTATTCTTTTGCTCCTCCTGCTTCATACCTCTTCTTCTTCAAATTTCTCCTCTCATCACAGAGGTCGAAAACATCTCTGATGACCCAGGGCTTTTTCCTGCGACGTTCCTTCCCAAGTATCTCACTGGCTGCTTCAGTCACTACTGTGTTGTAGGTGGTAATCATGGTATCTATGTCCATGTCATCATCCCTCAGACCAATGAGTGGTGCAAATTTCCCACCTATTGTTGCTTGAAAAGTGCATGCCACATCTGGGTCCCTTAGCTTCTCAAGATCAAACTTTAGTCTTGGCTGGGTTGGCTTTCTAACCTTCTTCAGACGAACTCGGAAGGCCATCATCACCAGGTCATGGTCACTTCCTATGTCTGCTCCAGTAAGGTCCTTGTCCTATGGATGTTGACTCCTGATCGGAAGCCTTTCTCACCAAGATGTAATCAATCTGATTGTGGTGTTTCCCATCTGGACTGTGCCATGCCCATCTTCGTGATGGTTTGTGAGGGCCAAGGGTGTTTGTCAATACTAGGCTGTTACAGGTTGCAAACTCTTGAAGTCTGAGACCTCTCTCATTTGTCTCGGCATTGCAGTAGGGTCCACAAACGTTTCCCCAGTCTTCCTGTGCATCCTTTCCAACTTTAGCATTCCAATCCCCTTGTACAACCAGAATGTCCTCCTTGGGTGTTTGGTCTATGATTTCCTGGAGTTGCTGGTAGAAGTGTTCTACCTCATTGTCATCATGCCCAGATGTTGGTGCATAAACCTGTATGATGGTGACGTTGAAAGGAGCTGCTCTCAGGCGAATTGAAATCAGTCTGCTGGAGACTGGTCGGCATCCCAAGACAGTACTCACCATATCCTTATGCACAAGAAATCCAACCCCATACTCATGTTTGTCCTCTTCTCCACTGAAATAAACCTTGTGTCCGTCGTCTGTTGACATCTCACCAAAGTTTTTCCAGCGCATCTCACAGAGCCCCAGTTTGTTCCAGTGGTACCTGTCCATTGCAAGTGTCAGCTCCTCAAGCTTCCCAGCTGGCCTCAGAATCCTCACATTCCAGGTTCCCATTGAGATGTTCTCTGTACCTCTGAACTTCCTAATCTGTGTTACACCAGTTGCATACTTGTCACCTACGTCCCAGTGTCCAACAGTAGGCGTGGTCATTGTTAACCCGGGCTGCGACCGATCCGGTAGTATGGTATTGTTTAAGTTGTCAACCCCTATTACCCTTGGTAAATAGTCAATATGTCAGAAACCAACCAAACTAGGACGGTAACCAGTTGCCGATTATGTGCTGTAAACGATCTCACCATGTGAGTTGCTAAGGAAGCGTATATATGCTACATTCGCCCAAAACGATTTCGGCCGAGAGTATTGACTTAAATGTCAATATCTGTGCAATTTGAGTGTTTGTTCATTGGCCTAGGATAATCAAACCCATTTCCTCGTCAGATCTGACATTAATCCTGTTTCCCCTTTGTTACCATAGCTTGATGGGGTATGAACAATCATGATAAACTACAGCGAAGTGACATATATAAGCGCCATGCTTAATACTGTCAGATCCTTAGTACTCCGCTGTGTTAATTATATGTATGTAAAAGTTTTCTGTAAATCATAGGATACAGCTATTTAAATGACAAAGCCTGCCACCGTTAACTTAAATGTTATCATTATGATCAACAAACTTTGAGATGGTATATCCATGATTGGATTTGACATCCAGAAAGTTTAATTCATACTTAAAAGTGTGTGTATTACGGAACCGTGAGACCCAGATTGAAGATTCGGGAGGCATGACGAAGATGAGTGGTGCACTTTGTAACACATTAAGTACACGCTTCTGGATCACATGGGTATCTTTTGTTAGCTAAAGTAAACGCATCGTCTTTCATCCCCGGTTTCATCCTTAGTGCCCTACGGGCATTTGTCCTTTTATATAGATTCATATCAAAACTAGGACAGATAATGCAGCTAAATACCATTTATTTATTTATGGGCATTGTCTTTATCACGTCTGAATAAATAAGACAATTTAAATATCTTTTATAAAAAAGCTGACAGGTTAAAATTTAAACATCACAGACGAAAGCGCGTGGCAGTTTAGCATCTGCTGTGATTTCAGGGCTAATGTTTACCTTCAAAACTAGTATGTTTACCATAGCAACAATATATTTTATATTGTATATTCATCGGAGAAATAGAGAAAATATTTGTGAACCACGGAAAATTCGAGAAAGTCTTATTTTTTCATTAAACCAAGTAGATATTGTTTTGTCGACAACTAAGCAGATAGATATAAAGTTGCATTTTAAGGTAAACGTTTACCGAAAATGTAAAACACTTCGCCTCCCTGTATACTTGTATTGCTTAATCCAACGGTGATAAGATTGTAAGCCCTAAAGGCTTGTCTTCACCGCCAATATTGATCAAAAACCATGTTGTGGTCCCATACTTCCGATTTACAGTATATTGAAATTTGATATGCTCATTCCCATATATGCTGTTTATGTCAATTATTGTTACCACAATGTTGATATGCCCCCCTTTAGTAAACCTCGTCGACCTTGAACTGATCCTTCCTCCACTCCTTGTCCAGCTTTGTCTTAAACTCATTTACAGTTTTAGAATCAATAACTAATTGAGAGAGATTATTCCCTGTATTAATGCAGCGTACACAAAACGAGTGTTGTCGAAACCCCCTCATACACCGTGGTTTATATAACTTTTTTGAATGCCCTCTCTCCTGTTGTTGATTTTGAAAATGTAAACATTGACTGTGAATCAAGATCCTCGAGACCATTCAAAATTTTAAACAACTGAATCATATCACCCCTTTTTCTTCTGTATTCCAAAGAGAATAATTTCAGTTTTGACAGTCTTTCAACATATGATAAGCCTTTCAACTCTGGAATCATCTGCGCTGCACGACGCTGAATATTTTCAATTATTTTTTGTTCTTTTTTGTATACGGATACCATATGACTTTTCCATAGTCAATAACTGGGCGAACTAATGATTTATATAGCTTCAAACACAGTCCACAATCAAGGTGTACAAAGGAACGTTTAATGAGTCCAAATATCGTATTAGCATTGCCTACACATTCTGAAATCTGCTCATCAAACTTAAGATTATCCTGAAATATGATTCCGAAATCATTTTCTTCAGAGTCTTTGGACAATAGGCTAATATTTTCCCTACTGTCCCTCATTTGGTAGTTGAACAAATATTTAACTAGTCCAAACTGAATGAATTTGCACTTACTAACATTGAACAGCAGCAGCCAATCATCAGACCAATCACAACATGAAAACAAGTCGAGCTGTAATAGTTGTTGGTCCAAAGATGAAAATATTGTCTTGTAATGTTTTGAGCTTGCAGATACATTTAATCACATCCGGGAGATCATTTATGAATATTTTGATGAGTACTGGCCCCAGCACACTCCCCTGGGGGATACCCGACAATACTGGCTTCCAATTTGAAAAAGGTTCCATTTAGAACTACCCTCTGTTGTCGGTTACTTAAGAAGTCTTGTAGCCATAGCAATAGAGTTCCTTTAATACCAAATGATTCTAATTTCCGCAACGGGCGTTTATGCGGCACAGTATCGAAGGCCTTCTGAAAATCAAGATATATACAGTCAGTCTGTTTATTCATATCAATATCCTTTGACCATTTATCTACCACCTTCAACAACTGAAGAATAGGTCTCTATTTTGACGAAATCCGTATTGACAGTCTGACTGCAAACCATGGCTGCTCAAATGATCCATAATTGCTTCATGAACAATCTTTTCTAGAGTTTTACATAGAACTGAAGTCAAGCTAACAGGCCTGTAATGTCCTGGAATCGACTTATCTCCCTTTTTATATATGCAGGTTACATTTGCTTCTTTCCACTATCTTGGCAATTTACCCGAATGTAGAGATTTACTAAATAATTGATAAATTGGCAAAGTTAAACTGTCAGCAGTTTCTTTTAAAAGACGGGGGTGACACTCATCGGGTCCAGAGGATTTTGTTGGGTTTAAGCCCTGCAGGAGTTTCTTGACCTAGCTTATCTGTGTCGATATTTACTTCTTGCAATGAAACTAATGTTTTAGCCTCAACTTCTATTATTGATGAGTCCCCTTCTTTAGTAAACACAGATGCGAAGAAATTATTCAATATATTCACTTTATCACTGGAGCGCAATATACCATTTTCATCCTTTAAATCATTAATTCCGGATCTCATTTTTGTTTTTGTATTCACATACGCCCAAAAGGCCTTTGGATTTTCTTGTATTGAGTCTACTGTTCCCTTTTCATAGCGTTTTCGAGCAAAACGAACTGCTTTCGTTGCGTGGTTACGATATTTACAATAGTTTTGATAATTTCTCCTTGTTCTAGAATGAATACCGTTAAGTATTGTAAATATTAAAATAAAAATTCACACACATTTCCCTTCATTATCATATAAAAGATCCCGAACTGATCATGGCAAAGATCATCTTCACTTCACACACATTCTTCATTTAGGATAGTCTACAGTTTAAAATACACCATGGTATGATCTTTCAGGTTAAATAGGTGGCTGAGTCGACCAAGAAAAGATATTGTTTTAATGTTATTTCAACACCATAGAAAGAGTTTAACACTAGTTGTTAGATCAGGGATACACTCTACGAATATCAACTCAGTATTAGCTAGGAAGACACTAGCTATAAAACGCTCTTGTACTTTAAAGTATATGTATGTTGACCAATTCATTGTTGTTTTATTGTTGTTTCAACACAAAGGAAGTACACTCATCCGAAACGCAATCACTACTACCCTCTTATTGGTTGCTGTTCTTAATCAGAATATGTCTTTGTACTTATAAAAAAATACACATTAGTCAAGCATGACGGCTCAACGTACAGATGTAGAAGTCGTACCTACACTGACTCGTACTGCTAGCCACTGCCCTCACCGTTTTTTGTAACCAGTCTGGACATATGTCGTAATATGGCTAGTTAAGCTGTTTGGAGTATCAAAAACATCATGCATACAACGAAACGGTAGATCTACTGCGTAAAAAAATTAAAATCTTTTCTTTTTAAACCTAAAAAGTACCTAAAAAAAAGTAGTCGACGTCGTAGAAAGTCATCTGACTTGTATAGACGCATTTGAATTGGTATTTCTCAGTCCGGTAGTTGCACCAGTCTCGTAACATGCTGGGTAGAATTTCCGTGGGTGTCCCTTCCAGTGAGAATTCAACCGACTCTTAAAAGCGTTCAGGGAGGGTGCCGTTACTACTTGTTCAGGAAGTTGGTTCCATGCATTTACAACTCTGTTAGTAAAGCTATTTGCCCGTATATTTAAACGAGGTCTTTCTTTGTATAATTTCTGTGAATGTCCTCTAGTCATAGTATATGTTGCCATTGTGAATAGTTTGTCCTGTTCTACTTTATCTATTCCACGCAGAATCTTGTAGACTTGTATCAAATCTGATCTTTCCCTTCTATATTCCAAAGATGGTAAACCAAGTTTCTTTAATCTTTCAGGGTACGACAGGTTTTTACAGGATCTAACAAGTTTAGTTGCCCTTCGTTGAACATTTTCTATAATAATTCTGTCCTTTTTGTACAGGGGTGACCAAATTACAGTTGCATATTCCAGGTGTGGCCTTACTAAGCTTTTATACAGATTCAAAAACATATCAGGGTCCAAATAGGTAAAGGTTCTAAATATAATCCCAAGGTTTCTATTAGCAGTATTTATTTTAATTGAGATGTGCTCTCTAAATGTCAGATTTTTATCTATAGTGACACCTAAATCTTTTTCACTGTCTACTTTTGTAATTTCACATTCTCCTTCTGGGGTTTCAATAGTATATCTATGTCCAAGGTCATGTTTCCCGATATGTAGGTGATGACACTTAGCATTGTTAAATTCCATATCCCAATCTTTAGCCCATGTCATTGCTGATGTTACACTATGCTGTACTTGTTGGATATCTTGTTGGCAGGTTATCTGTTTATATAGTTTTGTGTCGTCTGCAAACAGCTTAACACAAACCTCCAAAACATCAGGCAGGTCGTTAATGAATATTAAGAATAGCACCGGCCCCAAAACACTTCCTTGGGGTATTCCGCTAGTAACTTTTTGCCACCCAGATTCCACTCCGCTGACAACAACCCTCTGCACTCTTTTATTAAGGAACTCCTTAATCCAGTTGTAAAGACTGCCCCTGACTCCGTATCTATGTAGTTTATGCAGTAAACGAGTATGTGGTACACTGTCAAAAGCCTTTCGAAAGTCTAAATATATTACATCAACGTCGTCACCGTTATCGATAGCTTGAGTTATGTCTTCCATATATTCCAATAGTTGTGTAATACATGATTTACCGGTAATAAATCCATGCTGTTCTGTGGCAAACAAATTGTTACTTGTCAAGTGCTCGACCAATGCATTTCGAATGAGTCTTTCCATCAGTTTTCCCGGTACAGAAGTTAAACTGATTGGTCTATAATTGGCTGGGTCTTTTCTTTCACCTTTTTTGAAAATAGCCGTTACGTTGGCACATTTCCATATTTCAGGAATTTTACTTTCATCTAATGATTTTTGGAAAATTTTTGCTAAAGGTATTTTGATCAAATCTTTCGTCTGCTGTAAAAAACGAGGATGGATATTGTCCGGCCCTTGGGACTTGGTAGGGTTCAGTCTTTCTATGGCTTTTGCGACCAGTTCTTCAGAGATAGTGACAGTCTCCACAACTTGGGTAAATCCTCTTTCTTCAAAGACAGGAATATCGTCAGTATTTTCAACTTTGAAAACGCTTGCAAAATAATCATTTAGAGTATTGGCTGTCTCTTGGTAGTTTGATGAAACTTCTCCATTTGACATTTGTAACTTAGACACCACGGATTTTGTTTTTGATTGTTTTCTCACATAGCTCCAGAAGATTTTATTGTCTGTTTTGATTTTAGCGGATAGATCTTTCTCGTAATTATATTTGGCCTTTCGCATTTCGGCTGTTACAAGGTTTCTTGCGACTTTGTATCTATTAAAATTTTCTATTGTTTTGCAGTACTTAAATTTCAACCATTTTTGGTGTTTGGTTCTTATAGCATCAAAGCATGACTGGGTTAGATAAGGAATATACCCCTCGCGATTCCGCCTTGACCCACTCTCTGGTATGTGTTCCTCAATTAATTTGATATAAATTTCAGTGAGTCTCGACCAAGACCGCGACAGGTCTAGCCCTCGCAGTTCCTCATCCCAATCAATCGTTGACAAGTCAGCTTTTACTGATTGATAGTTACCTTTATGGAAATTATATTTCACTTGATTACCACCCTCAAACTCTGAAGTTGTATAACAGTTGAAACTAAATGAAATTAAAAGATGATCACTTTTGCCTAAGCTTGATAAATATCTCATGTCTGACATCATATCCTCTTCATTCGTAAAAATCAGGTCAAGCACAGAAGGTTCATTTCCGGAACGCACCCTGGTTGGCTGAGTCACATGTTGAGTAAAATATGAGTCACGCACACATTCCACAAACAAACTAGCAATATTGTTCTCGCCAACTGATGTTGTCATAGTTTCCCAGTTAACTTCCCTTAAATTGAAATCTCCCATAATTAATTTATGAGAGTCTCTAGTATCTTTTACTTTTTTAAATAGGTTTAACAATTCAAGAGAATTTTGATCGTTGCTGTTTGGACTCCTGTACAAACAGCCAACCAGGAGTGTATCATTATGCCTCAATTTAATTTTGCACCAAACTGCTTCTTTGAAGTCACTTTCTATATCAATCTGTTCAGCACAAAGTCCTTCATGCACATAAATTGCAGTCCCTCGACCCTCATTCAGATTACTGGTAAAAATATTATAATTGTTAAGCTTGTAGTAAATTTCATGATTTTCAAATGCCGAATGCTTTGGCAATATTTCTGTCAGACCAATAATATCAATTCCCTTATTCATTAAAAGGGTCTCCAGCTCAAGTTTCTTTTCTATAGTAAAACAATCAACATTTGAATAAAACACTTTTAAGTGGCTGGTATTTCCTGCATTTAAAACAAACGTACTATTATCATTAAAAGACTCCCCAGTTATCTGACTAATGTTTGGGGTTTCACTATTTACATTGGTAAAACAATTGTCCTATGCAAGATTTGGTGGTGCCGGGGGCGGCCATCTCAGACGCCCTCCTTCAGAATCAAAGTTGGAGTGCCCCTCTCCAGTATAGATACCTCCTACCACCGTAGCGTCACCGACAAGAGTCGTATCATTATATGCACTAAACGATGACTCATTACTCTCCAAGTTTGATTCAATATTTAAATGGGGCAATACTCGCTCCCCCATAATCGGACTAGGTTGTGTTCCTTCGATCACCATCGACACAACGTTCTGCCCCTCTCTGTTAGAAGTCCCTACTTCGTTTTCACCGTCTGACTCTGAGTTTGTTTCAATACGCCTATGAGTATCTCTTGGGCGTTGACCGCGTTGGACTCTCTCTCTGCGTTCCTTACGTTGTTCAGCTGTTAAGTCCTTACTTATTATTACTCGCTGAAATCTCTCACTTGTCTTTCTTACAATAAACCTAGCATTATCTAATAAAAACTTTCTCTGTGCCTTGGAGTCCAAAATAACTTTAAGTGGCCTTGTCTTCCCCTGTTCTTTCTTACCCAGTCTATAGGATGTAGTTATATTTAAGTTGTCTAATCCAAGACATGAACTAATAGACATAACATCTTGTTCATCCGCAGATTTATTGTCTCTGCCCAATTCATGGTTGTGCTCTTTTAAGTTAAATATTGTTACATTCAACTCTCTTCTTTTTCTGTCCTCCAATTCTTTATTTCTTGAATCCACCACTTTATGTATGTCTTGTCTCAAACTATCAATTATATCGTCTTTCAAACTAGTGACTTGTTCCTTTATCTCGTGTTTTGTATTTATTTCCATTTTACTCATCCTGTCTTCCATACTTGTCATTCTTTGTTCATGGTTTTTTTGTATGTCCTTAACTGTGCTCGAAATTCCTTCTATTGACGGAAACATGGACTTACAGCCCCGACACGTCCAATGAAAATTTTCCAATTCTCCATCCATTAGGCACTGAAAAAGTGTCCTACTAATTCTTGCGCACCCTAAGCAAAAAGCTAACTTACAAACTGCACAGTGAATGGCCTTAGCCACAAGTAAGTCGCACCTTTGACAAATTGTACCCGACTGGTCATTGTCACCGGAGTCCTGTCTCGGTCGCTTATTATCGAGGCGTGTCAGGCTTGAATCTCTACTACATGTATTCACGTTCTCCGCCATGCTGATCTGGGTATGGTGAGGCAGGCCCTCACAACACAGACACTAGTAATTAATTTTTTTTTTTTTTTTTTTTTTTTTTTTTCCTCTACTTGTCTGTCTTTATCAGTTAGGTATGGTGAGGCAGGCCCTCACACACACTCTCGAATTCATGCTCATTTGATCTCTAATCCATATAAATGGGTATGGTGAGGCAAACCCTCGCACGTTATCAACAGAATTCTGTCTCTGTATTTTATCTCTAATCCATAAATTAGGTATGATGAGGCAGTCCCTTATACACTATCTCCAGAGTCCTGTCTCGGTCGCTATTTTGTCACTATTTTAATTTATCTATCTATACAGGTTTCGCATTTAGGTATGGTGAGGCAGGCCCTCACACACACTGACACTATCACCCAAAACTACTACTTTATTTTATTTCTAATCCATTAAATTTAGTATGGTGAGGCCAGCCCTCACATATTATCGAGTCCTGTCTCGGTATTTTATCTCTAATCCGTAAGTATTAAATATGTAAGGTGAGGTTAGCCCTCACACATTGTATCCAAAGCTCTGTCTTGGTCGCTTATATATTAGGTTGTGCCAAACTGAAATCTCAACTGATATTATCCACCATAGGAAATATGGTGAGGCAAGCCCTCAAGCATTAATCGGTTTAATTTATTTCAAAGGAAAATTTCCAAGGTATGGTGAGGCAGCCCTCACACACATGTACAAAAACAATTATCTTTTATATCACCTTAAGCTGGAGGCATTCGAAGCGATATCTCCTAATTTTACTTATACCCTGAAATAGCTATGGTGAGGCAGGCCCTCACACACATATATAGTTTGATCTGAATTACTTTTATAAAGGTACTCACAGAGGTATGGTGAGGTATGCCCTCACACACACGCATATAGAGTAAATAATAAATTGTTGCACTGGACATCAATAGCAGTCTCTCCTTATTTGAATAGCTATTTTCCGCAACCAACACTTATTAAGCACATCAATAGGATGTATTCCGTCTATGTATAAATTGTAGTAATTATAATAGCGGGTCCCTCTACCTCTATTTTTTCTACTTCTTTCCAAATCGACATTCAACAGCGGTGATTGAATTCTATTGAGTCTATTTATTCTGTGAATGTGTTCATTTACTGCTCTAATAATTATGGTCAAGTTTCTATCCTGTCTTTCAAAAATGTGTGGTCTAGGATGTCTGCGTCTTATATTCCATCTCTTAATAGAGAAAAAGGGGATTTCAATCAATGTCACGTCAACACGCCGAGACTGCGCAACCTCGACTATTTTCTCAAAATTTCGGATAGATACCGCACTGTGACCAATTTCTCCCTCAGGGACAATATCTAAATTTAAATATCTACGGCCATCCCTGGTTAAAGTGGTAAAATCACATGTCCCTAGTTGTATGTAAAGCCTTATACTACCATATAGACCTATCCAACTGTCAATATTCCTTGAGATATATTCCAGCCCTTCAGAACTGGTACGGCCCTTAGCACATTTCCACACAATAGCCCTTTCTATCTGTGACAAGCACAAATGTTCCAAGTGGACACCCTTACTGTCACTCACAAATATTGGTGTGTTTTTCAACTGGGGCAAATCACCATCAAAACCATTTGTTTTCCATAGAAACTTCCTACATTTATTCTCTGACATCTCACTATTGTCTATGACTAGCTCTATTTGCATTCAAATTCACATCAACTCTAACTCCAAACCTCAACTCATCCTCAGCCATTTTTTTTTTTTTTTTTTTTTGGTGGGGGGGGGGGGTATTTACAGTACTCTCCACGGCGTATTTACATCATATTTACAACGCAATCGCAGCAATATTCACTGTCCTAGGTAATACATTTATAGCAACTATACCACAAACAGTTTACTAATCTCTTAAGTTCAACTAATTCAGTCTACGCACATCTGCCGAATATTGGGCACCCTCCCGTTACTGGTACATTAGAAGCGCGCACAACTTCTGACAAACATGCCGCCAAAATGAAAATCAATATCACAAAAACATCACGTCCTCCATAAAACCCATATTCTTGTATGTCTTATGGCCTAGATAGAAAATCTTCTCCGCTGTTTAAACTCTCTAAATTGATGAAATCGACAATTTTCTTCTGCGCCGAAAAAACATGGCCGCCTCTGCGCATGTCCAGACTGGTTCTCCAGCAGAGAGTGACATGACCAGTGACGCAGAGCAGGGATGAAGGCCGTTTACGACAACCACTGACGGCAAACACGTCAACTGCATCGAATATCGATGGAGGAAGAAAACGACTGGTAATATTTTTCCCATTATGTGCAATTTTCCAAGAGCTATTTTAGCAAAGATGGAAACAGAATCCAAATAAAAATCAGGCCTGAACCTTAGATCATATTCAATCTGCGTTTACTGACTACTGTCACATAACATAACTGTTTTTCGTATGTATCGCATGTTCGTATTTTGTATGGAAGTTACTTGTAGCAGTGCTCCAGATGTGCTATTACTAAAACCTTGTAGCGAGCATCGCGAGCGGGCCCGAAGGGCCCGCTAGCCCGAAGGGCGAGCTCTTATGGTAGGACATTAGTCAAAAGAAAATGTAGATGATGTTGCATATGTTGCTTCAGAAAACCATCGTTCGATTTCTCGACCGGAATTTACCTCCATATGGGGGCTGCCATTATGAATAAACAGGAAGTTTGTTGCTATTTTCTGTAGACACAAAGATAAACACATTCTTATTCACAAAACCTGATATGTGTATGTAAATAATTTTAACGTTCGACCGGAAGTTGAAAAATAAGCTGTGATGCAATCGTAACACTTCAGTCAATTTCATAGGCCAGGATGTCCGATTGCTGCGACGTTGACGGGTTGCCGTAAAAAAATCCGGCATCGACATAGAACAGAATAGAATATACGGTCCTTCATAAGGGCTACAGCGATGCTCGCCAATAGGCAGTGCCTATTTTCATATTACTGCAACGCATCACACACGGGTAAAAGATATAAAGTAAAACTCACCCATTACTTTATACTGTATAGAACAGAGCCGCAAACTTGTCTCAGCCGGTAGAATTCTCGTCTGAAGCTCCAGAGAAAGAAAGCCTGTCTTCCCGCTGTTCTGCAGTCACGTGCAGCGAAATTAGCGCCATCAAAATGCCGAAACAAATTGACCAGTAACTGACCGCAATGGACAATTGTCGGACATGGCGCACCACTACACTCCTCCCCATTTTATGAAGAAAGATCCGGCGACTTCTCGGACGTTCTCAGTATCAGTAGAACACCTGGTATGCAGTGAAGCTCCCAGTGTTTAGCTGATGTTGGCAGCGTGTCGTAGAATATTCAAGAAACATCTGACATGCAGAAGGCGCTAATAGTTGTATCGTAGCTGACTGGCGGTTCCTGATACATCTGACGTGCAGAAGAAGCTATCAGTTGTATCATAGTTGATTGACGGTTCCTGATACATCTGACGTGAGAAGAAGCTATCAGTTCTATCGTAGTTGATTGACGATTCCTGATACATCTGACTTGCAAAAGAAGCTATCAGTTGTATCGTAGCTGACTGTAGGGTGTGACTCCAAGATACATCTGACATGCAGAAGAAGCTATCAGGTGTATCACAGTTGACTGGGGTTCTTGATACATCTGACATGCAGAGGTAGCTATAAGTGGTATCGTAGCTGACCGTGGGGTGTAATCTGTCCCTACCCTTCATAGTAGATCCCTTTCTGCCTAGCCCTTCCTGTACGGCCTTTATGTCATAATCTGTGATTCATGGATCTCAAGGACATTACACAAGAAAAATGGTCAACAGCTGCTTTGGCTGTTCCTTCAGCAGATTGCGATGGGGATGGTATACATTCTACCCATTCAGTGAACTGATCTACTATCATAGTATGTTCTCATTTCCTCTGGGCGTTTTGGCAATGGTCCCAGGTCAATATGGACTCTCTCCGTGGGTGACCTATCAACACAATTTCTCTTTGGTTCTGGCCACTCAGCATCTCCCTTATGTCCTGCAGATGGTATATGCAATGGCTTAACTGGATGGTTTCGTCTTTCAAACTTGTTGGCATGACCAGGTCCTTCTCGTCGGTGGCATTCCGAGTTTTATACAGGATCTCGTCAATCAGGAGAAATTGTTCCCTGTTAAGCCTGTACAACTTTGCCGCAGGGCCTGCCAGGAACAGAGCTCCCTCTTCAGGTTTACTAGCGCTTTTCACCCGGTCAAGCATATGTAGATTTCCATCTTCAGCATGCCCTTCTTTTAAATCTTCCAATGAGAAACCCAGTGTGATGGTTCTTCAGTTACTCCAAGGCTGATTACTTTCAATGGATCTCAATGTCCGCCATCCCATTCGACAAGGCTATAGCTATATGGACTTATTTCTCCCAGGGATCTCCCCAGACCATTAAGGCACGCCGCCTGCAACATGCCTTAATTCCAATGAAATTTTATTAAAGTGCTACTATTTTCATTTTTTAGCCAGTAAAGTTTTTTAAATGTATTAAAGGCTTACAACAAATTATTTATAATGTAAATTTAGGCTAATATTGACCAAACATTGCTATATTAGGGATTTCTTTTAAAAAAATGATCAACAAGTCAAAATCTGATTTTTTGTGCTAAAAGTGACATGACTTCTGAAATTTCTGGGGAGAACAATGTTATCCTGACTCTAACAGCTAACGAACAACTTTGTTGCTGTAGCTGAGTTTCTAACTGGCTATTACTTACTCTCTGCAACACCTCAGGCCTCTGGGAAATACCCCTCCACGACATACCCCAGGTTCTACCTGATCATATTCTAAGATACCCCTTTTCATAGTCCCAAAATATTTCCAGATTGTATCCAGTTTGACATCTATCACAATCCCCAGAATTAATCTGAACATTCCCCCATGGTATCTTTAATCCATCCATCAGGAGCTACCCGATTCATATCTACAAGTTTTTCAATACCCCAGGTTTTCCCTGAACATTTTCTGGTACGACCCCGTGCCCCAGGAGTGTCTCCCTGTTCCAATTCAGTTGTACTTATACTACATTCCCCAGGATTTTAAGAACTGAACGTTTTCTTCCGTACCAATTAAACATTCCCCAGTTACATCATCCTTTGTTCAGCGATCATAGGCACAATGATCTGCAACATTGGAGATGCCTTTGTTACTGAACCTTCCACCTCCCTGGAAAAGGAACCCCCATTTTTATCGGCCTTTATGCAGAATTCACACCCCCACACGGGGCAGATCACAGGGTTTTACCCTTAGACCATATGCATTACAATGCCATCTAGACACCGGTGTTCTAGACATTTGTACAATAGTCTTTTCTAAGTTTACGAAAGCAACTCAGCTTGCCATGTATTTACGCTTCAAGCGTTTTCTAGTTGCCTATATTTAGCCTTTACCAATCATTGCTTCAGCGCATGCGCTGTCAGAGCATGCCCAGTCAATCTTTTTCTGAAAACAGACAGCACGATACCTATTTTAAGCATACCGTTTCACGCTTAGTTGGTAGTTTTTATGAATAGACAGGGATCTAGCATGACTATCGGAATTTACCGATCTTTGTCTGTAAATAGTTAGCCAGTCGCTGAAAACACAAGTAATACTTCCGGTCAATTGGTAGCAGGGAAGCTACTTTCGTTTTCCTTTGAACAAATATGTAGCACAACACTATCTGTTACTTGAAGAAACTGTAGAGAAAAGGCGCTGCCTGGTTGTACAAACTTGGAAAACTTTGGATTCGGCAGGCCAGTGGCGCTCAAAGGGTAGCTAAGGGTCTAAGCTACTTTCATGCGGACAGCGAAGACTCTGATCTGAGTCTTCGCTGGGCGCACAACCACTTTGTTGGTTTTCTTGTGTCGCGGATCATTTATAAAATCACAGTCAGGCATCAGTGCTGAAAACTGGCAAGATTAATGTAGTGGCACAAAAGCTTAACAGGCCAAACTTCTAGTGGCCCAAATTTTCCACTAGCTAAAGATCCCATTCATTTACTATTGCAGGAAGGATAAATTTGGGCCTCTAATGTTCAAATTCTGAAGATTTCTATTGCCCCAGACAACAATTTGGCCGCTGGCCATTTCTAGCAGTGGACATAAATTCAGACAAATACTCTTCATCCTGTTCCAAATCAACATCAGGCCACTCAGAAATAGAATGCAGTCAAATTAACATCAGTGTTTACATCAAACTAGGTCTACATTTTGCCTCTTAATCACCCAGTATTTCCCAGTATGGTAGATTCTTGCGCTATTTCTTCCAAAGTCCCCTCCCAGACCCCAAGTTAAAAAAGGTATGAAAATCCCTGCCCCAAGACAACATCCCAAACTGTTCCAAAACCTGCTATAATATGAGCCGCGATATGACAAAACCAACAATGTGCTTGTGCGCCCAGCGCAGACTCAGATCAGCCTGGGCGACCGCCCAGTCTGCTCAGACTCTCCGCTTTGTGCTCAAAGGGTAGCTAAGGGTTTAAGCTACCTTCATGCGGACAGCTAAGACTCTGATCAGACTGGGCGGATGCCCAGGCTGATCTGAGTCTGCACTGGACGCACGACCACATTGTTGGTTTTCTCGCGTCGCGGCTCATATATCTGAAACTTAGAATACTACCTCATGCACCAGGAGGAAATGTAAACATAAAACGGTTACAACAACAGCAAAATGACCAGCTACTTTTCCCTGAAAGGTATGATTAAGTTCATAAAAAAGGTACTGAACAACCTCTGCATTTGATCGGTACCTTTACTGACTAAAAGTAAAAAGTATGCAAAGACCAGGAACTGAAACAATCAAAATCCAAATCCAGCCCTCAAACCATAGTTGGAAACAACTAAGATTACAAATAATCAAGATACAGAGAACATATGGCCAACCGAGTGAGCAGCTTGTTCCCAAAAGGTGGCCACTCAGCAACCCAAACCGAACCAAAAATAATAAGAACATACATAAGGTAAAACATCACAGAAACTCTGACACCAAAAACAGGCAACAGAGAGCCACAACAGAACTACCGCCTTGGAACGGTCAGTAATGAATTACTGGGGGGCTTAAATCGATTTTACAGGCCCAACCTCACCCTCAGTTTCTGAAGTGGTACAAAACATTTAGTTGGTAGTTCGGTTCGCATGATAACCCTCTAACTCGTCAATGAATCATCACGGTAAACACATAAATCAAATTTCAACACCATGAAGAAGCAAAGACGAGGACTCAACAGATACAACGGGCCGTCTGACAGGTGGAGATCTCTGTCCTGCCAAACGACCCCACTGGAAATCTGAAGCAAAAGAAGGTCACCAGTTGAGCCCCGGTAAATCTTCAGTTTACTGAATAGGTTTGAATTTTGAAAAGTAAATACCAAACTGGCAAAAACAATTATCTGGAGCTCTGTTTGGTGGTTTGCAGAGTATGCAGACACTCGGGTCAAAAACAGCATGCAGACAGCCATGCCAGATTGAGTTGTGATCTTTTTTCAGGTCGATTGATTTGAATTGAAGAGTATATTCCTGAAGTTTCTGTCTTACAGCTTGTTTTATACTTGTTGATAGTATGATACTATACACTTGTTTATGCAGTGCGTTCAAAAGCTAATAAAGAGCTTTCAGTTCAGTTCAATTCTCTTATCGACGTTACCCAAGTGGCTCAACGGTACGTAACCATAGTTGCACACTTTTGGCGCTTATGTTGTTTTGTTTTACAACTTGCCAACTTTAAATAAATCTTACCTTATCTTATCATATGCACTAAGTGAAGATTCAGATTAGTCTGGGCATGCATCCCAGTCTTATCAGAGTAAATACTCTTTAAATATGGTAGCATAAAGGGGAGTGAAGGCCAAGGGTCATAGTTTTCTTCTTTCTTGTACTTACCTGAAAAGAACTAGATGAGAAAGCTTTCAAGGATCGGATTGAAAGATTGAGACTTTTGTGTCTCTGTTAAAGGAGAGTGCTTTGCACATCTCCAGATATGAGGGGGGTATTGAGGATAGTTCAAAGAGAATTTTTCTTATTTCTCAACAAAAACATACATTGTGACCCCTCATTAGAACCGTCTCGATGAGACTGTTCTAATGATGGGTCACAAAATATGCTTTTGTGGAGAAATATTAATCATTATCCCTAAATTTGACCCCTGTTACCCCTTCTTATCTGGAGCACTGAAACTAAAGATGGTATTATGGAAATCTTTGTTTCAAACCTTCAAATTTTGAAGGTTTGAAACAAAGATTTCCATAATACCATCTTTAGTTGTCATTTAGCAGCATTGGTTGCATTACTTTTGATCCCAACCTCTTAATAGTCCAAGATTGTGCCAAGTGCAAGTGGTACTGTGGAGTCACTGTGTTCCAGGACTGTGATTTTTAGCAAGTCTGACAAGTTGTAAAACAGCTCGGTCTTTTTCCACATTTCTTTTTGTCAGAGGCTGGTTTCGTAGCCATTGAAACCGAAAAAAAAATGTCAGAAATAGGAAAATCTGTGGGGATTTTCAATTTTTGCAGTTTGATAGTGACCGAGTAGTATATAAATCATAGCCAATCTATAACTTTAAAACTGAAGATATTTTCATGTAACTTTGTACAAATATTAAGCATCATCTGATGATGAGCTGAAAATAAGAACTGTAAATCCAATTCAAGTTTTTACAGAATTATGTCCCCTTGTAATTGTCATCATAGAAATAGTTCTGCTCTATAGCTTTAAAACCATTGATATATTGAAGATACCTTTACAAAATTTAGTACAAACAAAAAGCATCATCAGACAATGTGCAGAGAACCAGAACCTTAACTACATCTTCAATTTAAACATGAATTATGTCCCTTTGTAATTTTAGTTGTGGATGTCTTGTCCACTCTATAACTTTAAAGCATTTTAAGATATTTTCACAAAACTTGGTACAAATATAAAACATCAGATGATCTGAAGGTGTGCAGAGTGCAAGAATGGTAACACTCCTGCTTCACAATGTTGTTGCCCTTGTTTTAATTATGTCCCCCCACTATGGGTGGGGGGCATATTGTTTTTGGTGTGGACCCTGTCTGCGTCGGCGTCAGCGTAGCTTCTTGTCTGCACTCTATCTCCTGAAGGGATGCATGGATTTTGACCCAACTTGCACAGATACATCACTGGTTGGGGGAAAAACTGATTAGATTTTGGTGACCTTGACTTGATTTTCAAGGTCACAGGAGGTCAAAGAATGATGAAAAATAGCTTGTCTGCACCATATCTCCTGAAGGAATTAATGGATATTTACCAAACTGGCACAGATATATCACTAGGAGATGGCAAAGAACTGATTAGATTTTGGTGCCGTGACCCCATTTTCAAGGTCACAGAAGGTCAAAGAGTTGAAAAATGCCTTGTCTGCACCATATCTCCCAAATGGATGGATGGATTTGAACCAAACTTGCACAGATATATCACTGGGAGATGGCAAAGAAGTGATTAGATTTTGGTATCCTTGACCCCATTTTCAAGGTCACAGGAGGTCAAAGAATGATAAAAAATGCCTTGTCTGCACCATATCTCCTGAATGGACGGTTGGATTTGAACCAAACTGTCACAGATACATCACTGGGAGATGGAAAAGAAATGATTAAATTAAGGTCACAGGAGGTCTTAACTTGGCAGCATTTAGGGAAAATGATACTGCTGGAAAAGCGCAGGTGAGGGGACATCTGTTTGTGTCAAAAAACATTTCTAGTTTTTATACGCCCGTTTTGAAAAAAACAGACGTATTATTTTTTTATTTTGCTGAGATCATAATGGCTCTACCAGAGGCTTAATTCCAAACAACATATTAAATATGAAGGAACAACATGATAATAGAAAGCTGTTCTTGTTATTTCTGTTTGAGGACATATGAGGTAAATGCCGTCAACAGTCTCATAAATTAAGGCGGGGCCTTATTAGTTACCATGTTTCTAGTATTAAATTTGAAATCATTTGCATTTTGCAAAATCTTTTGATATGTGACTGTTTTCTTCTGGATTGATTAATACTTCTGCTGGTGTAAGGACTGTGTCACCGACTTAGAATTTTATTGTATGAAATTAAAATGTTTAAAGACACATTTTTGATTGCATAATACCCTAATGACCGTTTATTGAAACATGCTGCTCAGAGATAAAACATCCCAGAAGGCTGTACAGGTAGGGGGCCAGATAAAGGGAAATCAATTGTCAAGGGAAAAGACAGAATATGGTTATAAACAGATGATAATTGGATCAGACTGTTTTTAAAGACCCACATAGAGCTGCGTTGAACAGTGCTGCCATAATCTGCTCAAAACCTGTTTTTATGCCTAGGGCTACTAAAATATGCCATGCAAATATAGATACTCATAAATTACAATGCTCGCGCATACAGAAGTCTTAGATCAGCATCTGCATCTAATCAGTCAATCGTGTTTGCATAAACAGTCTACAATTCCTAAAAAGCAAAATTGAAGACTATGATCAATCTACACAATGTGACAGCTGATTTGAATATTTACAGTTAATATTCAAGTTATGCCAAATCAGCCTGCACAGCTAAAAAGCAAACAAAAAACAAGAAAAAAACCTAATTAGTCTACATAGATGTGACATACTGTTCACACGAAAGTTACGTTATCAAAGAGTATTCGAAATCAGCATGCACATTCTGTCTCTATTTTCGCCTTTTCAAGTTTTGGGCATATATATGTGTCTATGTTTATATATTTTTTCACAAAATATCACATAAAATCAGATCTAGAAAATAAAATTAAAATAATTATCTCTTTGTTTGGTTTGCAAGTTTTATATGACTGTTTTACATATGTCTAGCAAAAAGTAATTTTTATATTTTTTATAATGCCAGAAACTTTCATATGTTTAGCTTTTAGCAGACAGTGAACCCTTTTTTTATTTTTTGCATTTACTTTAACATAAAATAATCATTAACAAATCAAAGAAAAAAAAGGAAAACAGTTGTACAACCATTATCTCGGATCAGACAAAAAAATAAAACAATAAAATCAAAAATGGATAAATTGAAAATTATAATATTTTTTTTCTTTATTATGAATTACTTTTTTTAACTCATTATTTTTTTGTTCTTGTTGTTAAATTGTTTAAAGTAGATGCATCTACAGAATAATATCAGTTTCCCCATATTAGGCCCCACTTTTGGACTGTCACTGGCATAATCCCCTCATAATCATATAGATAAGACAATCCTTTGATGTTAGCTGTGGCCCTAAGCACTGTTTATTGGGAGCTATCAAAGTGTGCCACCCCAATTTGTTAAAGAAAAAAATGTGTCTTTAAGAGCTCCTTCAAGAGCAGACAACACATTCCAAAGAAGGAACATGGTCAATAGTTTGAAATTTTGGCTACTCGAGTTGAAATTTTGAAATTTAAAGTTTGGTATCATTTGCTTATTTTTCCAAAAATCTTTTTTGAAACCTTCTCATGTGTGACTAGGTTGCCTAATGGGTTTGATGCAGATTGTCTGTCCCTCTATCCATCCATTCTGTAAAAGTTTGCATTAATGTAAAAAGTTTGGTTCACAAGGCAATGGCACTTGGGGTGAGGGAGGGAGCGTGGGGGTATGCAGGTGGTGAATACATAGCTCTTGCTCATTTGCTCAAGTACTTTTGATAATTATGTAAAAAATTAGTGGTGGAGGGGCAAACAGTACAGATCCAGATCAACCTGCTCTTTCAAAAGCTGTCTGATCTGGGCCTGCAATGTTTGTTTAGGCACTTTATGATCATTACAGCTGGTTATTCCTCCCTGTAAATGACATTTTCTTCAGGAATGCTGAGCTGGAAGCTGCCCTGTTAGAGGAATGTGACTTCGGATCACTTAGAAACATCTGCAAAGGTCGACCAATCCCAGAGCACCTTCGGCGTGAAGTTTGGCAGGTAACAGTGCTTTCTTTGCTATAGTGCTGGCTTGTACAGTGCAAACTACTTCTAATAGCCAACTTTTGGAGGGTTTAAAGTTGGTTGTTCTAGGAAGGCTACTTCTGTGTGGGTGTCAAATGTTGGTAAAACTGCAATTTGGTAATTCAAAAACTGACTGCACTATGGAGGGGCTGGCGACAGCAGCAGTCATAATGGATTCTTCTGTCTTTACTCTTTTGACTTTGGACAAGACCATAATTGAGCCACGACACAACAAAAATAACAAAGTGGCACTTGTGCCCAGCAAGACTCAGATTAGATTGGGCAGTGTCCCAGTCTGATCAGAGTCTTTGCTACATGCACTTAAAGGGTAGCTAAGGGTCTAAGGGAGCTGATTAGAGTGGGTGGATATCCAGGCAGATTTGAGCTTTTCCTGGGAGCATATGCCACTTTGTTGGTTTTGGCTGTGTCAAAGCTCATATCAGTGTTTAAAAGTTTGAGGGATACAAGATACTGAAAGGCAAACTGTAAGGTTAAATGTTAATGAGAATGTCTTAAAAGTTGAATTGATACTATTTTGAGCAACACCGTCTTGATTTCGTTGAACATGTTCATCAGCAGTTATCTTACAAGCAACAACGAAAACCCATTAAATAAAGTAAAACTTTAAAAAGCTATATATGTACATTAAGATTGAAATACCAAACATGAAGTTTCAGAAAGTGGTACACCCATTCAAAGTTAAATTGTTTTTTTTTTTATAATTTTGATACACAAAGGGCATATAATTGTATATAGAAAAGCAACATACCAGTAACTGAATTTTTTGCTGACTCTGTAATAATTATATGTGCTTTTGAACTGAACTGCCACTATAACTTTTATCACTGCCAAATGTATTTTTATCATATGATGTCACTGTTATTCAGTGGATAACGTCGTGTCATAAAAATCGTATGACCACACATGCAATAACACTTTGGCACATACGCATAACGTCATAGACAACGTCCATGTCAACCATGCGTTTTCTTATTGAAATAATGTTCCGTTCGAAGGAGATATGATTAACAGAATCTTACACTCGTGGTTGTTTCATATGAAATTTATGAAACTCGCCAAAGGCTCGTTTCATAAATTTCATAATAAATGACCACTCGTGTAAGATCCTCTATTTATTTTACAGTTTCTGTATATTACAGATATGCTTACAAGTGAGGGGAAAAGGTGATGCACTGACAGCTTTTGATGGTGTTTTTGATCTTCCAGAGCAAACTTTGATTCGTGAAGATTGTACTCAGCTAGTAGGTGAGTAGGACATAAAGATTGGAGACATTACTGCTGAGATACTGCCCTTTATACAGCTGTGCAAATACTTTTAAAGGGGCATGATTGTCTACATATCAGAAGTAAATATTTACAAAGGAAGGGGATAAAATTGCCTTCCTTTGCCAAGTATTTACTTGCCTGGTCCAATTTAGTTTCCTCCCTTTGCACCATATTTACTTCCCTTACATAATTATGTCAGTTAAGGGAGACAACAGAGTAATGTCTCGCATGATAGCTTGCCACTTCTACAAATCACCTTTAGTGTAACTCATGGGGTGAGCTGCTTGAAACTAAACAACCGCTTATATCAATACAAAATTTAGCCATTTTGAAAAAATTATTGCTCAGATATCCTTTCCACAGCCATAGTCTATTTTTGTATAATTGCTGAAAATGACTTTTTGAACGACCCTCATGAGCTCATATGTTCAAGCATCCTTATATGCCAGTAACATAGCCTTGCATGCTCTGGGTATCAATCCTAAAACACATACTGGGAGGACAAAAGAAGCTTTCAAATTCAGAAAAATATTTGAAAAATCAGGTCCTGAAAATCACTGTTGACCTTGTCTTCTTTCAAATAAGGTCAATAAGAAGAGAGAGAAAGGGAGAAAAATAGAAGGAAAAATTGGTAGAAAAAAAAAAAAAGTCCACGCACACACTTCTTGGTAGGGTGACCCTATCGGGGTGGTCCCTGAGGTCATGAGAAAAATAAGTGTCACATATTGAATAGCTAATTATCTCCCCTATTGATTGCACTTTTGATTTCACACATCATGTAGGTAAGTCAAAATTTAGGGTAAATAAAAATGACCCAACCTCTTTTCCAGTGATTTTCTTGAAACCTCCGGTGGTCGAAAGGTTATATCAGCTTTCCAGTAGAACAATGGTATGCATTTTATGGATGTGTGAATTGTGGTTTAGAAAGAATGTCATGCTATAGGATAGCTGGGAAAACACTGCTTAAATAATAAAAGGAACACTTATGTAACCCCCATTAGACCCCATGTGAGACCAAGTAGTTTTGTGGTGATAGCTGGACTAAGTAATGGGATGTAGAAGAGTGCTGATTCTGCAGATGGTTTGGTAACACACATGAGCCGTGACACGACAAAACCGACAAAGTGGTTGTGCACCCAGCGCAGACTCTGATCAGCCTTGGCATCCACCCAGTCTGATCAGAGTCTTCACTGTCTGCATGGAGCTAGCATGGATCATTGTCCACCTTTAAGCACAAATCAAAGACTCTGATCAGACTTGGCAAATGCCCCGGCTGATCTGAGTCTGCACTTGGAGCACAACCACTTCGTTGGCTTTCTCATGTTGCCGCTCATATATGAATCTCTCCCTGCAAATCCCCATGACCTGTTCTTCTTAAAAGTGGAAATTCTGCAAAAAACTATATACCAAAAACGAAAATTACATTGTATTATTTGCAGGGTATTGTCTTTTGATGTAATCAACATAAAATAAATTAATACTCCTACTTCTGTGATTCTATAGACTTCTAGAAGAATGTCTAATTTTCCAGGACATTAAAAAATTAATATCAAATTTGGGCCATAGATGTGCTATGATCAGTTATTCAGCATTTCTCAGCCCATACAGACACTGATGTTAAAGGTTGACTGATTAGGGGCATATTTCTTCTGTACATTTCTGAATGAATGTTGAAATTGATTTTGTATATACATTAGGAATTTATGAAATCAAATTACTGAGGTGATTGTGGTGTCTATTGTTCAAAACATAGACATGAATAAAGGAGCAAACAGAAATAAAAGGGGGAAAAGACAACTTGGAACATAATTAGCCTTTCTTCTTTGGCTAAAGTGTTAGAAACTTGATTTTGATTCATTATACATGTATGGTATTTGAACTTAAGCTGGTTGCCTTAAACCGATGTTTTATCATGAATTTTCAACCAGTTCCCATCTCTGTAACACTATAATGGAACAATTATTTCAGTTCAGAGTATAAGAGGGGAAGGTACAATTTTCAGTGTTTTCTAAGAACCGTTTTGCGATAGAAATCAACAAAAGCAAGTATTTATAAGTGTTGTAATCATAATGTCCGTCTCACTGGCAATATTTTGCTGGAATTTGCATGCTAGAGTTTTTTCGCTGTGTGTAATTGAAAAACTTTAACACTATGATAGAACGTTATTTCAGATAAGCTGGGTAATGAAGATGAGGAGAAGGTGTCTGTGGTGGCTGATCTAGAATCTATTATTACATTCTTCTGTAAGTCCCGCCAGGAGAAGTACACATCAGACAGCGGTTGGCTAGATATCTTACAACCACTCATTTCTCTCAACCTCAGCAAGTCTGAACTCTACAACTGTTTCTACTCAATACTCAATAAATATGTACCAAGGTAAACACTTCATTGACTACTTTTTAGCTCACCTGAGCACGAAGTGCTCAGGGTGAGCTTTTGAGATACCCTGATGTCCGTCGTCCGTCGTACGTGTGTCAGGACGTCCGGACGTCCGTCAACTTTTGCTTGTGTACACTCTAGCGGGCACAGTTTTGATCCAATCTTTCTAAAACTTTGTCAGAATGTTAGTCTCCATAAAATCTAGGCCAAGTTCGAAAATGGGTCATGTCGGGTCAAAAACTAGGTCACTAGGTCAAATCTTAGAAAAACCTTGTGTACGCTCTAGAAGGCACAGTTTTCATCCAAAGTTCATGAAACTTTGCCAGAATGTTTATCCTCATAATATCTAGGACAAGTTTGAAACTGGGTCACGTCAGATAAAAAACTAGGTCACTAGGCCAGATCATAGAAAAACCTTGTGTACGCTCTAGAGGACACTGTATTGATCCCATCCTTATGAAACTTTGTCAGAATGTTTATCTCTATAAACTCTAGGCCAAGTTTGAAAATGGGTCATGTCGGGTCAAAAACTAGGTCACTAGGTCAAATCTTAGAAAAACCTTGTGTACGCTTTAGAAGGCACAGTTTTCATCCAAAGTTCATGAAACTATGTCAGAATGTTTATCCTCATAATATCTAGGACAAGTTTGAAACTGGGTCACGTCAGGTAAAAAACTAGGTCACCAGGCCAGATGGAGGACACACTTTTGATCCAATCTTTATGAAACTTCGTCAGAATGTTTATCTCCATAAACTCTAGGCCAAGCTCGAAAATGGGTCATGTCGGGTCAAAAACTAGGTCACTAGGCCAGATCATAGAAAAACCTTGTGTACGCTCTAGAGGACACAGTTTTGATCCAATCTTTATGAAACTTCGTCAGAATGTTTATCTCCATAAACTCTAGGCCAAGTTCGAAAATGGGTCATGTCGGGTCAAAAACTAGGTCACTAGGTCAAATCTTAGAAAAACCTTGTGTACACTCTAGAAGGCACAGTTTTCATCCAAAGTTCATGAAACTTTGCCAGAATGTTTATCCTCATAATATCTAGGACAAGTTTGAAACTGGGTCACATCAGGAAAAAAAAAAGGTCACTAGGTCAGATCATAGAAAAACCTTGTGTACACTCTAGAGGACACAATTTTGATCCAATCTTTATGAAACTTTGTCAGAATGTTTATCTCCATAAACTTCAGGCCAAGTGCGAAACTGGGTCATGTCGGGTCAAAAACTAGGTCACTAGGTCAAATCTTAGAAAAATCTTGTGTACACTCTAGAAGGCACAGTTTTGATCCAAAGTTCATGTAACTTTGTCAGAATGTTTATCCTTATAATGTCTACGACTAATTCGAAACTTGGTCATGTCGGATCAAAAACTAGGACACTAGGTCAAATCATAGAAAAACCTTGTGTACACTCTAAAGGATACAGTTTTGATCCAATCTTTATGAAACATTTCCGAATGTTTATCTTCATAAACTCTAGGCCAGATGCGAAACTGGGTCATGTCGGGTCAAAAACTAGGTCACTAGGTCAAATCTTAGAAAAACCTTGTGTAGCTTTAGAAAGCACAGTTTTCATCCAAAGTTCATGAAACTTTGTTAGAATGTTTATCCTCATAATATGTGGGACTAGTTTGAAACTGGGTCATGTCAGGTAAAAAACTAGGTCACTAGGTCATATAGAATAACCTTGTGTACGCTCTGGAGGACACACTTTTGATCCAATCTTTATGAAACTTTGTCAGAATGTTTAGCTCCATAAACTCTAGGCCAAGTTTGAAGGTAGGTCATGTCGGGTCAAAAACTAGGTCACTAGGTCAAATCTTAGAAAAACCTTGTATACGCTCCAGAGGGCACAGTTTTGATCCAATCTCAATGAAACTTTGTCAGTTTGTTTATTCTTACAATATCCAGGCCAAGATTGAAACTGGGTCATGTCGGGTCAAAAACTAGGTTAAATATTAGGTAAAGCTTGTGTACACTCTAGAGGTCATAGTTTTGATCCAAACCTAATGAAATTTTGTCAGAATGTTTATCCTCACAATATCTAGGCCAAGTTTGAAACTGGGTCATGTCGGGTCAAAAACTAGGTCAGATCTTAGAAAAACCTTGTGTACCCTTTAGAGGACACAGTTTTGATACAATCTATTCGAAACTTTGTCAGAATGTTTATCGGCACAATATTTAGGCCCAGTTTGAAAGTAGATCATGTCGGGTCAAAAACTACGTCACTAGGTCAGATATAAGAACGACCTTGTGTACACTCTAGAGGGCACAGTTTTGATCCAATCTTCATGAACCTTTGTCAGAATGTTTATCCTCACAATATTCAGGCCAAGTTTGAAACTGGGTCATGTCAGGTCAAAAACTAGGTCACTAGGTCAAATCTTAGAAAAACTTTGTACACACCCTAGAGGGCACAGTTTTGATCCAATCTTCATGAAACTTTGTCAGAATGTTTATCTCCATTAAATCTAGGTCAAGTTTGAAACTGGGTCATGTCGGGTCAAAAGCTAGGTCACTAGGTCAAATCTAAATCAAGTTATGCTGCAAGAATGAGAACTAACATTGCAATGATGTCAGTCTCAAACTCCTTGGAATACATTAGTTTCACCACAGTGAGATAAAGATGCTACCATTCTATCATCTGTATTTGCCTAGTTCAGACTAGTTCAAATCCATTAAGGAACTCAACATGAACGGGAACTTTTCGGAGAGCGACTCTGCCATTTTCAGCTCACCTGAGCCTTACAGTATTGGTGTTAGCTGCCTCTGTCATCGATCCATAAACAATTTCAAACATCTCTGAAACCACTGGGCAGACTAAACTCAAATTTCATATGGAGCCTGCACATGGGTCAAAGGATTGAAAGTTCTTCAAATGATCTTGGTCACATGACCAAGGTGGCCGCTATTCCCATGTATGGTAAAAACTCTTATAAATCTTCACCAGAGCCAGTGAACTGATTAATGCTCAGGTGAGCGATTCAGGGCCACCATGGCCCTCTTGTTAAGATTTTAATTTTACTATACTAGCTGATGTTGTGCCGAGTTGCGGCTGTAAAATGTCTCCCTGTACATCATAGTGCAGATTATATTTTATTTTCGTCCTTTGAGATCAGAGGATATGTTCTGAGGAATTTGAAATTTTAGATTGGTTTAGATGATTACTGCTCTTCTACGATAAAATTCTAGATCATCATCTTTTATATTATTTGGACCCTTTTTGATACTAAACAGTCTTTGAATCGACTGCTCAATTAAAATTAAGAAATTACAGTATGCTTTCCCCTGATTTTGTCACCAGATATTGTTAGGGTCACTGAGGAGGCTTTAGTAGCCAAAACTAGGTAGTCTGGCCCATGTTACTTCTTCTGAATGTGTTCTCTGCTCTTGAAGGAGCTTTTTAAGATTTTAATTTTACATGTATGCTCAACCAAATTAAAATGCAACTATTAATTTATCCAATATTGCATACCTGATGGCATCTGTAAAATATTTTCTATTTAATTTCTTAGTTTACCAGGAATTAACCTTTATTCTCCTTGAAATTTAGTTTACTTCCACTTATGACATGGCTTATGCTTCAGCAAACACATTTGAGAGCTTCCTGATTTTTAAAAGCAAAAATAAACGGTATAATTAATGTGTGTTTGTATATGAATCACATTGAGTGCCAGACCTGGGTTAATTTATGGTGATTCTAGTCTGTCACATTCTGTATAAATGTCAGGAAACCATTGATGGCTGGTACTGTAAATGCCTGGTTACCTGTCATAGGCATACATAAGCAAGAAACACTTCAAGGGCATCAGCTGTCTACACCTTTCCTAGACTTTTTCTCCCAGCTTCTCAGTTGATTCCCTGTACAACAAAACCTTTCCAAGAAGGGTCTGCTCGTTAAGGGAAGAATTTTCTCCAAGAAGAGCACATTGTTTCTTGAAAAGGCGTCCCATATTGAGAAGGGAAGCAAAGATGAAAATGGCAGAATTGCTTCTCCTGAAAGTGTTCCCATTCACATTAAGACAGAGCTCCATATAAGGTGTTGATTTGCATTTTTTGATGGTGTTTGCAATGTTTGGCATTTTGAAAGTCTCTGGAAAGGGAAAGCAATGATGACTAAGTAAGGTAAAGAAAATGACAACAAAATATGGCAGATATTGTTGTAGTTTTCATCCAGCAATCTGGTTGCTGGTTAAGCAGTGGGAATGTTTCCATGTTTTCAAACATTGCTGTAAGGTCATATCTTTACAGTATTTGAAACTAAATAGAAGATCTTTAATGAGTGTTCCTGTATTATTGAATTCATTAAATGAGTTTGGGAAAAAGATAAGATGTGTGGCTATGCCAAGCATCTTTTGATTTTCCCCAACAAGTTTAATACATTCAGTAATACAGAAGCACGAATGCAAGATTCTGTTGGTTTAAACATATTTATTCTTTCTCAATTACAAGTAACATACAATCAAATATAAACAGTACAGGCTTAGGGATTGGAACGAAAGCAAAATGCTTATCGAGTTCCTGTTGATCACATGACACTATTATTGCATTTTTATGTCCCCCCACCAAAGGTGAGGGGGGACATATTGTTTTCAGTGCAGTTCCCGGTGCGTCGGGGTCGGCGTCCCATTCTTGTATGCGCGATATCTTTTGAACCAATTGATGGAATTTCACCAAACTTGCATGGATATATCATTGGGACAAGCTTAAGAGCTGATTAGATTTTGGTGACCTTGACCTCATTTTCAAGGTCACAGGAGAACTTAAATGGCATGAAAATTTGTTGTATGCACAATATCTCCTGAACCAATGGATGGAATTTCACTAAACTTGCATGGATATATCATTGGGACAAGCTTAAGAGCTTATTAGATTTTGGTGACCTTGACCTCATTTTCAAGGTCACAGGAGAACTTAAATGGCGTGAAAATTTCTTGTATGCACAATATCTCCTGAACCAATGAATGGAATTTCACTAAACTTGCATGGATATATCATTGGGACAAGCTTAAGAGCTGATTAGATTTTGGTGACCTTGACCTCATTTTCAAGGTCACAGGAGGACTTAAATGGCGTGAAAATTTCTTGTATGCACAATATCTCCTGAACCAATGGATGGAATTTCACCAAACTTGCATGGATATATCATTGGGACAAGCTTAAGCGCTGATTATATTTTGGTGACCTTGACCTCATTTTCAAGGTCACTGCAGGACTTAGCTGACAAGTTCTTGTACCCTTGATATCTCTTGAACCAATGGATGGAATTTCACCAAACTTGCATGGATATATCATTGGGACAGGTTTAAGAGCTGAGAAGATTTTGGTGACCTTGACCTCATTTTCAAGGTCACTGAAGGACTTATATGACAATTTCTTGTAACCACAATATCTCCTGAACCAATGGATGGAATTTCACCAAACTTGCATAGATACATCATTGGGACCAGCTTAAGAGCTGATTAGATTTTGGTGACCTTGACCTCATTTTTTAAGGTCACTGGAGGACATAGATGACAGTTTCTTGTACCCATGATATCTCTTGAACCAATGGATAGAATTTCACCAAACTTGCATGGATTCATGATTGGGACAGGTTTAAGAGCCTATTAGATTTTGGTGACCTTGACCTCATTTGCAAGGTCACTGGAGGGCTTAGATGACAATTTCTTGTACCCACTATATCTCTTGAACCAATGGATGGAATTTCACCAAACTTGCATGGATACAGCATTGGGACAAGTTTAAGAGCTGATTAAAGTTTGGTGACTTGACCTCATTTTCAAAGTCACTGGCAGACTTAGATGACAAAAAAAATTTGTACTCACTATATCTCCTGAACCGGTGGATGGAATTTCACCAAACTTGTATGGATACATCATTGGGTCAACTTGGAACCAGTGGATGGTTTTCTCCAAACTTGCCTAGTAGTTTAATTGCACAGGTTTTTTATTCATAAGGGGGGATTGGAAATGGGCTGGTGGGGGGACATCAGTTTTTCTCTGAAAAACATTTCTAGTATTAGCAAATTTTGCACTAAAACGACATGATTTTGCTATTAGAAAACAACATTTTATGGAAGTCAACATATAACGTTACGATTTTATTTGCATATTTAATCCACTAGTTGATTAATGTTTTTGATGCATGGCTTTATTACACTCTCAGATGCAATGTCAGGGTTCAGTTCAGGGTTCCCATGGTCAGGGAAAAGTTTTTTTTTTTTCAAAGTCAGTGAAAAGTCAGGGAATTTTGTGATTGGTCATTGAAATTTGAAAATTGATTAAAAGTGAGGGAAAAGCTAGGGAATTTTGTATTTACAGGCTGAGGTCTGAGTATAGAATTTTTAAAAAAGAAAAGAAAGAATGAAAATACACGGCTAAGGCAGATTCTTTGATTTTGGCTAAATGATTTTTGGCTAAATATATACTAAGCACAACTTTTGACTGACAACTTGCTTTGTCTTGAATAGTGTCATTAGTAAATGGGTTCCGAACATAACTTTCTTATATTCAGTACACCCAGTTAGTCATGTAACCGTTTCAGCAAAAAGGACATTTTGGTCAGGGAAAAATGGAATTTTTGTCAGGAAAAAGTCAGGGAAAAGTCAGGGAATTTTGTTTTGTCAGCTTTGTGGGACCCTGTAGTTATACCAATGCTCATTGTGTCTTCAGGATTATCTTGTGTCAAAATATTTGTCAACTAAGCTTGTTCGCTTAGTGTTCCTTCTTGTATTTGTAGAGATTGTGGAAAGAATGGCAAGGCATTCCATCTGTTTCGTCTGTTGTTACAATACCATGATCCAGAACTCTGTGTGTTTTTGGATACCAAAAGGATAACTCCTGATATCTTTGCACACGTGTGGGTAAGAGATCTTCCTCTACTACAGTTTAGATCTGGAATTTGCTAGAAAACTGTATTGTGACACTGTCATGATTACAGATGTCTGATAAGGTACTGTATCACAATACTATGACCCTTTTGGCTTTTAGCTCTCTGCTTAAAAGAAGAAATGCTATCATGTTTTTATGCCCCCGCCATAAAATGGTGGAAGGGCATATAGATTTTACCCTGTCCTTGTGTGTGTATGTATGTGTGTTTGTGTGTTATCGAAATCATGTCCGATCCATAACTTTGGATTGCATGGTGGGATTCAAAAAATTATATGGCAAAAATGATCATTATGACAAGAAGGTGTGTCGGATGCAAGAACCATGTCACTATCTCAAAGGCCAAGGTCACAGTCCGCACTTAAACTTTGTACATAGGCTATAATGGAATATGTTCGTGTCCGACCCATAACTTTGGACTGATGGTGGGATTTAAAAATTATGTAGCACAAATGATCATCATGACAAGACGATGTGTCGCATGCAAGAACCATGTTACTATCTTAAAGGTCAAGGTCACAGTCCGCTCTTTAACTTTGTGCATAGGCTATGATGAAATATGTTGGTGTCTGGTCCATAACTTTGTCCTGCATGGTGGGATCACAAAATTGTTTAGCTTAAATAATTGTCATGACAAGACTGTGTGTCATGTGCAAAAACACGCTGCTAGCTTGAAGGTCAAGGTCACAGTCAGCAGTGCTGAGCTGACAAATCCATTGCACGGACGCCCGGGACAAGCTCCAAATCTGGCTGGACAAGTGCTATTTCCAGCTTGACGCCCGGCCGGGCAAGTAAAAGAAAATCCCCAACACATAAAAATTTGGAAAGAATAACTGTAAGCGTGTTCAAAAAGACAGCCGCACTGCTGTTTATAGCTATAATTATCATGATTTTCTCACCTTTAGTTACTGAAAGTTTGTTTATTGTCACCCATCCGTTAATCCAGTGTAATGGTTACTGATGGTGTTTGCGACACCTGTGAATCATTTAGCGAAATTATACAACCAGATGTGGACCGTTGACCAATGAGTTTTCTTCTCGGATGCATGATGAGCTTGAGTCAAAATACAGAGTCTAGACAGGTCGGTACTGTTTGATCTACAAAGCGATCTTTATTCTAGAAATTGGGACAACCGAACAGTTAAAAAATCAATATTTTTTTATTGCGTCTAACAGATGAAAGCAGAATGGCAAAACAGTGTAGACTTTGATCAGACTGCTCATATTCAGGAGCAGTCTGATCTGGGTCTACACTGTTTGCTCAGACATATGTCTCAACATTCAGAACTTTTATGGTAATCTATTTGGTATACCGGTATTCTTTGATGTAAAGTGCAAACGACCTGAGTCAACCAGTACAAAGCATGCTTTTTTTCCTGCCAAATGTCACCTGGATAGTGTATGCTATGAAGGTAAAAGGAAAGGCTTCCACAGTTACCTTACATATTTGGACCAAAGTGTAATATTGCTTGGCAACCAGAGTAGTCTCTGATCAGACTGCTCCTTACATAGTTGGATCAGAGTGTAGTAATGCTTGGCAGTAAGAGTAGACCCTGATCAGACTGCTCCTACCATATTTGGATCAAAGTGTAATTACACTTGGCAGTCAGAGTTGACACTGATCAGACTGCTCCTATACAATTTGAGCAGGGTCTACACTATCTGCCAACATCTTTGTCTACTAATGGTCTATACTCTAAACTCTTTGCTCAGACAAAATTTCCAAATTTTAGGGAATGTATGATTGTACAGAACACAGAAGCTTGACCTTGAATATTTTTTTCTTAAAGAGCTTGTCCCTACGATGATAATATTAATAATTATTACTATATTCTATAGGCTGGAGGCGACCCTTTTATAAAAAATATAACCAACGTCAAGCTCCTGTGGTACAGAAGGGTAACTTTTTGTTTTTGTGTGTGTGTGAAATATCTGGGCAAGCAATTTTTTTTGCCGGACAAGTGAATTTTGTTTTTACTTGTCCTGTGGGCAAGTG
Source organism: Ctena decussata (assembly GCA_963989385.1). Classification (NCBI taxonomy): domain Eukaryota; kingdom Metazoa; phylum Mollusca; class Bivalvia; order Lucinida; family Lucinidae; genus Ctena; species Ctena decussata. Next base: position 35,715,183 of record OZ022504.1, on the reverse strand, counting down.
GATTTTTTTTTGATTTGTCAGCCCCTGCAGCACTTAAGCTTTGTGCATAGGCTGTTGTGAAATTTTGTCCTGCATGATGGGATTTCAAAATTATCTGGCATAAATAATTATCATGACAAGTTGATGTGTCACATGCAAGAATCATATCGTTAGCTCAAAGGTCAAGGTCACAGTCTGCACTTAAACTTTATGCATAGGCTTCAGTGAAACATGTTTATGTCCTGTCCATAACTTTATTCTGCATGGTGGGATTCAATACTATATTGCATAAATGACCCTAGCTTGGAGGTCAAGGTCACACTGGGCATGCAAACTTTATGTATAGGTTATAGTGAAAACATTTTTGTGTCCGGCCTATAACTTAGTCCTGCATAGGTCGTTTTGATATTTCGTGTCTCTTGATTTGCTATTTATATTGTACAAGTCTGCCTCTATGATGAACCTAGTTATCCTACAAGTGCCAGTAACTTAATCAAGGTGCCATCTTACTCAAAGCACTAAGTGGGGGCATCTGTGTCCTATGGACACATATCTAGTTTTATAAAAAATTCCAAAATGATGCCATATTCTTAGGTGTTTATCACTGGAAATAGAGTTCACTCACTCATTGCATAAACTTGTGTAAATTTAGTGCCTGTTTATATGTCAAAGTACATTATTCAAGTATCGTGAAGTATTGATAGTAGCTAGAAGTGTCATGGTACAGTAAGTACCTACTAATTTTAACACAGATTTAAGCTGAAGTAGTGCTGACATGCACATTAAAGAGATGACTTGCTCTGATATAATGTTTTATAGGGAAACCTAATCTGGCCCAAGGGTTTTAAGTCTTTCAAGTTAAAACAAATCTTGCACAAAGATAGAGAGATGAACTTATTCTAGTTTAATGGCATAGGTTTTAAAATCATTTTTTTCATGTTTGTAGAAAGAAAACACATAAATAAGTTAATTCAGTATCTTTAGAATAATAAGAAATGCCCTCATATATATATTAAAGCCAGGGTACTAGAAATTTTCTTTGTTATTCATACTTATCACAAAATTGTTTTGTCACATTTTCAGTTTCGGAGCCTGTTTGCCTCTATCTGTGATCTGAAAGTGATACTGAACATGTGGGATGTTTACCTACAGACATCAGACCCATTTCTCAGTTTCTTCATGGCTCTGGTCATACTGGTTAATGCAAGGTAAGCTGTTCCAAGGTCATACTGATTAGTGCAAGATTCATACTGGACAGTACAAGGTTAGCAGCTCAAGGGTCATATTTGTCAGTGCAAGGCAAGCATTTCCCCTGTAGTCCGAATTCCTTGCAACATCTCTGCATGCTGGTCTGTGCAGATAAGCTGCTCCAGGGTCAAACTGGTCAGTGCTAGGTAAGCTGCTCCAGGGTCAAACTGGTCAGTGCAAGGTAAGCTGTTCCAGGGTCATACTGGTTAGTGCAAGGTAAGCTGTTCCAGGGTCATACTGGTTAGTGCTAGGTAAGCTGCTCCAGGGTCATACTGGTCAGTGCACGGTAAGCTGTTCCAGGGTCATACTGGTCAGTGCTAGGTAAGCTGCTCCAGGGTCAAACTGGTCAGTGCAAGGTAAGCTGCTTCAGGGTCATACTGGTCAGTGCAAGGTAAGCTGTTCCAGGGTCATACTGGTTAGTGCTAGGTAAGCTGCTCCAGGGTCATACTGGTCAGTGCACGGTAAGCTGTTCCAGGGTCATACTGGTCAGTGCTAGGTAAGCTGCTCCAGGGTCAAACTGGTCAGTGCAAGGTAAGCTGTTCCAGGGTCATACTGGTCAGTGCTAGGTAAGCTGCTCCAGGGTCAAACTGGTCAGTGCTAGGTAAGCTGCTCCAGGGTCATACTGGTCAGTGCTAGGTAAGCTGCTCCAGGGTCAAACTGGTCAGTGCTAGGTAAGCTGTTCTAGGGTCATACTGGTCAGTGCTAGGTAAGCTGCTCAAGGGTCAAACTGGTCAGTGCAAGGAAAGCTGTTTTAGGGTCATACTGGTTAGTGCAAGGTAACTGTTCCAGGGTCATACTGGTTAGTGCTAGGTAAGCTGTTCCAGGGTCATACTGGTCAGTGCAAGGTAAGCTGCTCCAGGGTCATACTGGTCAGTGCAAGGAAAGCTGTTCCAGGGTCAAACTGGTCAGTGCTAGGTAAGCTGATCCAGGGTTGTACTGGTCAGTGCAAGGTAAGCTGTTCCAGGGTTGTACTGGTCAGTGCTAGGTAAGCTGTTCCAGGGTTGTATTGGTCAGTTCTGGGTAAGCTGTTCCAGGGTTGTACTGGTCAGTGCTAGGTAAGCTGTTCCAGGGTTGTACTGGTCAGTGCTAGGTAAGCTGTTCCAGGGTCATACTGGTCAGTGCAAGGAAAGATGTTCTAGGGTTGTACTGGTCAGTGCTAGGTAAGCTGTTCCAGGGTTGTACTGGTTAGTGCTAGGTAAGCTGTTCCAGGGTTGTACTGGTCAGTGCAAGGTAAGCTGTTCCAGGGTTATACTGGTCAGTGCAAGGTAAGCTGTTCCAGGGTCATACTGGTCAGTGCACGGTAAGCTGCTCCAGGGTCATACTGGTTAGTGCTAGGTAAGCTGTTCCAGGGTTGTACTGGTCAGTGCAAGGTAAGCTGCTCCAGGGTCATACTGGTCAGTGCAAGGTAAGCTGTTCCAGGGTCATACTGGTTAGTGCTAGGTAAGCTGCTCCAGGGTCATACTGGTCAGTGCACGGTAAGCTGTTCCAGGGTCATACTGGTCAGTGCTAGGTAAGCTGCTCCAGGGTCAAACTGGTCAGTGCAAGGTAAGCTGTTCCAGGGTCATACTGGTCAGTGCTAGGTAAGCTGCTCCAGGGTCAAACTGGTCAGTGCTAGGTAAGCTGCTCCAGGGTCAAACTGGTCAGTGTTAGGTAACCTGCTCCAGGGTCAAACTGGTCAGTGCTAGGTAAGCTGTTCCAGGGTCATACTGGTCAGTGCTAGGTAAGCTGCTCCAGGGTCAAACTGGTCAGTGCAAGGAAAGCTGTTTTAGGGTCATACTGGTTAGTGCAAGGTAACTGTTCCAGGGTCATACTGGTCAGTGCTAGGTAAGCTGTTCCAGGGTCATACTGATCAGTGCAAGGTAAGCTGCTCCAGGGTCATACTGGTCAGTGCAAGGAAAGCTGTTCCAGGGTCAAACTGGTCAGTGCTAGGTAAGCTGATCCAGGGTTGTACTGGTCAGTGCAAGGTAAGCTGTTCCAGGGTTGTACTGGTCAGTGCTAGGTAAGCTGTTCCAGGGTTGTACTGGTCAGTTCTAGGTAAGCTGTTCCAGGGTTGTACTGGTCAGTGCTAGGTAAGCTGTTCCAGGGTTGTACTGGTCAGTGCTAGGTAAGCTGTTCCAGGGTCATACTGGTCAGTGCTTGGTAAGCTGCTCCAGGGTCAAACTGGTTAGTGCTAGGTAAGCTGTTCCAGGGTTGTTCTGGTCAGTGCAAGGTAAGCTGTTCCAGGGTCATAATGGTCAGTGCAAGGTAAGCTGCTCCAGGGTCAAACTGGTTAGCGCTAGGTAAGCTGTTCCAGGGTTGTACTGGTCAGTGCAAGGTAAGCTGCTCCAGGGTCAAACTGGTCAGTGCAAGGTAAGCTGTTCCAGGGTCATACTGGTCAGTGCAAGGTAAGCTGCTCCAGGGTCAAACTGGTTAGCGCTAGGTAAGCTGTTCCAGGGTCATACTGGTCAGTGCAAGGTAAGCTGCTCCAGGGTCAAACTGGTTAGTGCTAGGTAAGCTGTTCCAGGGTCATACTGGTCAATGCAAGGTAAGCTGCTCCAGGGTCAAACTGGTTAGTGCTAGGTAAGCTGTTCCAGGGTCATACTGGTCAGTGCAAGGAAAGCTGTTCTAGGGTTGTACTGGTCAGTGCTAGGTAAGCTGTTCCAGGGTTGTACTGGTTAGTGCTAGGTAAGCTGTTCCAGGGTTGTACTGGTCAGTGCAAGGTAAGCTGTTCCAGGGCCATACTGGTCAGTGCAAGGTAAGCTGTTCCAGAGTCATACTGGTCAGTGCTAGGTAAGCTGATCCAGGGTTGTACTGGTCAGTGCAAGGTAAGCTGTTCCAGAGTCATACTGGTCAGTGCAAGGTAAGCTGTTCCAGAGTCATACTGGTCAGTGCAAGGTAAGCTGTTCCCAGGTCATACTGGTCAGTGCAAGGTAAGCTGTTCCAGGGTCATACTGGTCAGTGCAAGGTAAGCTGTTCCAGGGTCATACTGGTCAGTGCAAGGTAAGCTGTTCCAGGGTCATACTGGTCAGTGCAAGGTAAGCTGTTCCAGGGTCATACTGGTCAGTGCAAGGTAAGCTGTTCCAGGGTCATACTGGTCAGTGCAAGGTAAGCTGTTCCAGGGTCATACTGGTCAGTGCAAGGTAAGCTGTTCCAGGGTCATACTGGTCAGTGCAAGGTAAGCTGTTCCAGATTCATACTGGTCACTGCACTGTAAGCTGTTCCAAGGTCATACTGGTCACTGCACTGTAAGCTGTTCCAAGGTCATACTGGTCACTGCACGGTAAGCTGTTCCAAGGTCACACTGGTCAGTGCACGGTAAGCTGTTCCAGGGTCATACTGGTCAGTGCAAGATAAGGCCCATATTTGGCCCCCAGAAAACTCATTTTTCAAAAGTTCTATTTCGATAATAAAAATGTATTCATAGGAAAGTTTGAACCTTGAATGCAACAGCAAACACAAAATTAACCAGTTCTTGCACAAAATATTTGTGTTTTTGTCTTAAACATACCCATACCCCTGGTGGATTCTGTCGAAAATGACAAATTTAGTAGCCTTTGCGGCTTTCAAAATATGGTCGATGTACCTGTTTTCGGGGTGCTCCAGAATTCGGGGTTTTCTAATAGATTATACCCCTCCTTTTGCCCAGGACGTCTACAGACGATTACTTTTGCTAATAGAAAGTTGAATCAGCATGTTTTATCATACACTAATTGACGCCCGAGAGCACGTTAGTTTTGACGTCATTCATGACGTCTTCGTTGGTGACCGTGGAAGCGGCCATATTGGAAACACTGCAAAGTTTATGGAAAGTACCTACGAACATGACACGGCGATTAATTCAATTATGAACTGTTTTTCTGATAACTCAACGACCGTTTCTACATGCTAAAGAACTGCAGGTGTCCCGTAGGCAGTTGCTATCAGAAGCATCTGCAGCTTATATATTTTAAAGGCGAGTTCTTTAACGAACCCCGAAAACTGGGGCAGTTTCGGAGAGCAGATTCAGCTGAGCGTCTGTTTCGATTTGATCAACTTTGTAAACATGGAGACATGCGGGCATGAAATGTAAGTTACATATTACTTAACACATATTTTTATATGCACACACACTATCAGTTTATGATCTTTGTTTATCACACAGTTTTTATGTTGCGAATAAACGTTAATACCCCGAAAACTGGTGCAACCATCATATATGAGCCCAGCCTCCAGCACATTTTACATTTTGTATACAGACACAATTTTAATATATTTACATGCCATGAAATTATTAAATGTGCTGAAAACCGGGCTCATTGTTTATTTTTAACTTTTTGTTGTCAAACTGGCAGCGTTTGGAACATTTTCCCTGTTTTCTCAACATAAAAATGGCCATATCTCCGTTCATAGACAAAATAAACATACGTTGTGGGTATTCATTTTCTTAGTTAGAACACAAGGAATAATTTGGTATACATTTCATTTTGATCTGTTGGAAATTTTCGTTTAGTGTCTCTGGACTTGCAAACTTGAGTGGGTGGGGTACCTGGAGAGGCCTTGTGTAGTGCACTGATAATTAGCCGTGCTATCTTACCTATAAGCATTTCATCAAAAGCCTATTATTAAGAGCTTTCAAAAGCCACTGTAAATAACTTATTTCTTTAAAGGAAAATGTATTAAACTCAAATTTTCTTGCATTTTTCCTTAATATTATTGGAACAACATAGGCATGTCAGAAATCATGTTTTTGTGGGAATGAGCAAAATTAAAACAAATTATTTCTGCATGTTCCCATATGCACAAATAACAAGCAATAGAAACCATGCATTTTTAAGAGATTTTGAATGGGGGCCAAAAACGGCCCTTATCATACCAGGTCCTTTCTGAAAATCTGTGTCACATGAATTTATATACATTTTATCGTCATTTTATGCATGTATACATCCCGGGACAGGGGGAGATAACTCCCATGGGGTCAATTTGAGCATCACTTGAGCCTTTCATCACTCTGATTATTTGCTGAAAGTTTCAGAAAAATTGCTTCAAACTCTGATTTTATATGGAATTTTTCATGATTTTATACATGTATATAGCCCCAGGGCAGGGACAGATAACCCCAGATGATAAAATTTCTGTGCTCATAAAAAGCTTTTGTTACTTCGATCATGTTTGTGAAGTTTCATCATGATACTGCAAGTAGTAAAGGAACTAGAGGCCAGAAACCTTTTTTTTTTATACATTGGCAAGTGCCATAACTCTGTCAGAAATTAATGAAATTTGCCCATTAACAATCCCAAGCGAGACATTCTTGATACAAATGCATATGCAAAATTTGAAGAAAATCCGTTGATGAATACTTAAGTTATCGAACGGAAACGAAGTGCAGACGGACACACAGCTGGACGGACAGACAGACACATGGACAGCCAACCTGAAAACATAAAAATGAGGTAATTTTTGGTGCACCTGCTGTAGCAAGGTGTGATATTTCCGTTCATCAGAACATTCACATTCAGAACATTCCCGAGCATTCCTTTCAGTTAAAATCATTCCACTCATAGTTCTTGAATATTGCACAAAGCGTGACCATGGTTTCAGAACGATAAAATATGTCCGGGTTGCAAATCAAAGATGGCTGCCATCACTATGAATAGCAAAAACAACAAAATCGTACTCTTCTCCAGAACCACTAGGGGTATTTGGCTGAAATTTTCTATGCAGCATCAGTGGGACCTTGGTTTTTAACATTTTTCAAAATACAAAAACAATCTGAAGTGGAATTAGGTGACAGTGACCTACTTCCTGTTTACAAGCCCTATTTTGCTAAAACAAAAGTCACCATCTGTTTATTACCTCATTGTGATACAATGAAGGCAAGTTATTGTTTTGCTTCCCACTGCATTCTCACTTGCAATTTGTGCTATTGTGTCACAGATATCAAAATTCGATGGCGATTGTTGTTGCCTACTTTTACTTGTACTTTTAATTGCAAAGTCTTTCATGCTGGTGATAAAATTTTGATCCATAAACAAGCCTTTTGCAGCAAATCTGGTGCTGCTTCTTAAATGATTGCTGAACTAATGTTTGATATTGATGAATTTCATGCATGGATGATCAGTGGAATAGTCTAGAACCTGGCTTACTCCGTGACTGGAAGAAGACTTTTTCAGCCGTAGGCTAGAGGTAGATAATCTCATGATTCTGCGCTAGTGCTTAAAACAAACATCTGAAGAATTCAGCCTCAAACTAACTTTTTACGTATGGATCATACAAATCTATTGCTGTGAATCAACCAGGTGAGCTATATCTGATGTGTAACTATGCCTCCTGGTGCAAATATTGAGATATTCATAAAAAAATCTGTAAAATTTCTGTAAGAGCTGATCCTCTCTTTTCTGACAACAACATGCTTAAGATGTGTGTGCATGCAGAAATATCATTGTTAGGTCACTGAGATGACAATTTACATACATATTTCTGTCAAACACTGTGTAAAGTTTGTATCTCAGACCTGCATGATTTTCAAAGTGCATCACAAAAAACATACCAGATAACTGTTGTTTTTTTTACAGAGAACTGGTGTGAGTAGGCGTGGCTAAATATTATGTTTGATTTCACTCAGAGAATTTGTGTTTATATTTGCAGGGATCAGCTACTGGAGGCTGAGACAAAGAGTAAACAAGAAATTGTAGGTGAGTACAGGGATCTGAATTAACCTCATTAAAACACTTATCATTTTAACATCACTAATTAAACAGTGTAGACCCTGATTAGACCTCTGTTCTGGGTGTTTGCTGTTTGGTCTGACCTATTTGTTCCATGTCTGTTTGACCAGGTTCTGATGAAGACCAGTTTCAGTTGGGTGCTTATTGTAATAAAAAAATATTATGTCTCACTTGTTGGGACTGTATATTCAGTCAAACAGCTGAAAGAAATGACCAATTTGACTTAATTTGTGGAAAACTTAAAATATTTTGCAAGTTTTATCACTGAAAAACTCCTACAGCCAAAGGTTCCCACCTGTTTTTAGCTCACCTGAACGAAAGTTCAGGAAGAGCTATTGTTGTCACCACGGCGTCCGCGTCAGCGTCCTCGGCGTTCGAATTGGATGTTTTGGTTAAAGTTTTATAAAGACCTATATCTCCTTAACCCATGGATGGATTCTTTTGATATTTGCACTGTAGTTAGATATTGGTCCAAAGTTTAACAGGGTACCACCACCACCCCACTCAGTGACTTTGATGTCAAGGTCATGGACTTAGAAAATTTGGAGTTTTATTGGACTGGATGTTTTGGTTAAAGTTTTATAAAGCCCAATATATCCTTAACCCATGGATGGATTTCGTTGATACTTGCACTGAAGTTAGATATTGGTCCAAAGTTTTCGAAGGTACTACCCCCACCCCCCTCAGTGACCTTGATGTCAAGGTCATGGACTTAGAATATTGTCTTTTTATTGATTGGATGTTTTGGGTAAAGTTTTTAAAGACACATATCTCTTGAACCCATAGATGAATTCTTTTTATATTTGCACTGTAGTTATAGCTACAGAGTTCTACCCCAACCCCGCTCAGTGACCTTGATGTCAAGGTCAGGGACTTAGGAAATTTTGGTCTTTATAAAAATTTTGTAATTGCATACTGATTCATAATGCTTTGCAGAGATTTAGTTTATACTTGAACTGATGTTAGACACTTTTTTGAGTTTTTACAAAATACCTTATACTTAAGCCACTGGATGAACTTGAAGTCAAGGTCATCGACTTTAAGAATTTTGTCTTAAAGATTTTGGTTAAAGTTTTATATGAAGACATAATTTCACAGTGCCACGATGATGGACTCAGTTGATACTAATACTTGGACTGATGTTAGATAATGGTTCATGGTACATCTTAGCCTCCCTGTCCCCCCCCCCCCCCCCACCCCACCCCCACCCACACACACACCACCACCACCACCACCACCTCAGTTTTTTTACCTCAAGCTCATGGACTTTGAAACTTTATTTCATTTTTTTTTATTTTTATTTTAAGACTAATTTCCACTGTGACCTTGATGTCAAGGTCATGGACTTAGAATATTGTCTTTTTATTGATTGGATGTTTTGGGTAAAGTTTTTTAAAGACACATATCTCCTGAACCCATAGATGAATTCTTTTTATATTTGCACTGTAGTTAGATCTACAGCGTACTACCCCAACCCCACTCAGTGATCTTGATGTCAAGTGTCAAGGTCAGGGACTTAGGAAATTTTTTGTCTTTTTTGAAGTTTTGTAATTGCATACTGATTCATAATGCTTTGCAGAGATTTAGTTTAAACTTGAACTGATGTTAGACTCATTTTTGAGTTTTTACAAAACACCTTATACTTACCCCACTGGATGACCCTGAAGTCAAGGTCATCGACTTAGAATTTTGTCTTCAAGATTTTGGTTAAAGTTTTATATTTATGAAGACATAATTTCACAGTGCCACGATGATGGACTCAGTTGATACTAATACTTGGACTGATGTTAGATAATGGTTCAGGGTTTTGATACATCCTAGCTCCCCCCCCCCCCCCCCCCCCCCCCCCCCCCCCCCCCCCCCCCCCCCCCCCCCCTCCCTCCCTACCCGTCAGTTTTTTTTACCTCAAGCTCATGGACTTTTAAATTTCATTTCATTTTTTTTTATTTTAATTTTATTTTAAGACTTATTTCTGAGATAGCTTTTGTTTATAAATGTGTTTTTATTTTGGACATGCTTGCCTGAAGTTTTATGCATAGCAGTCCACACCACCATAGTGGCTATGTGATGGGCAAGCACCAATTCAGGCGAGCTATGCTGTCAGGCGACAGCTCTTGTTTGTCTTATCATGATTTTATGAGGGCATGCAGTTGTTTGTGGTAAAGTTCAGAGCTGTATCACTTGCTTCCCTTCTTGAAAGGGGTCTGCTCAAGAAGCAAATTCTTTCCTGTAATAGTGGACCCCAATAATAAGGGAGGCAAAAAGGAAAATGGAAGAGTTGCTTCCCCAGAAAGCACATTTATTCATCTTAAAGAAGTAATCTAGCAACATCTTGTTTTGGGGCAGGCCATTGTACAGTTTGTGTACTCTTAAGACAGTTGTAATATATGACATAGACATCACTCTGACATTCTTTTCAGATTTGATAGCAGCATTCCCTACCGCCCTGGAGGCAGGAGACATAGAGGACTTCTGTTCATTAGCACAATATTATGCTTCCAAAACACCACAGTCATTTAGAAGGGTAAGCAGTATAGGTACTGTTAGCGAAAAGTAAGGGACCTTTGGTTTGGAGGCAAATATCATTTGAGCCGCAACACGACAAAACCAATAAAGTGGCATCCACCCAGTCTGATCAGAGTCTGCTGTCCACATGAAGGTAGCTTAGATCCTTAGCTATTCTTTACGCGCTTAGCGAAGAGTCTGATTGGACTGGGCGAATGCCCAGGCCGATTTGAGTGTGCGCTGGGCACACAACCACTCTGTTGGTGTTCTCGTGTCGCGGCTCATTTTATTCTGTACAGATGTGTGTATATCTATGGCACTGTTGAGCATATTAATTGGCGACCATTAGTGCCCCTCACAGTTGGCCTGGATGTACACAACACAGGGTCAGAATACATTTCTGTAGCAGTGTATCTTCTAATCTGATTTAATTTCCAGTTTATATACAAATGTAATGGGACACATAAAACCATAAATTTTCCATTTGTCCCAAATAGAAAATTGATATTTATTAATTTGACCCAAATAGAAAATTAATGTTTTTAGATGTCCCAATATTTTAGTACATTAGGGTTAATTAAGTGATTCAGATGCCATTTCCTTGCCAAGCTTGATAACAGCCAAGTTTGTTTGACTATAACACATTCTTTACTTACTCAGAATGAAGTTATAAAAGTTTGCATATTATATAGGGTTTAGAACACTTAGCATAGATTGCTGAGTGATTGTCAGCCAAATTCCAAGTGCTGTGTGGAGGCAACATAACAATGTGAATATTCATTCCAGAGTAATTGAGCCATCATTTTTGATATGATCATATTGATGCTTCACATAAAAAAATTTAGGTCATACTATACTTTGTAGTGTATCAGATTCGCCGAAATATGGTAGTCTTGTTGAAATATAGGATAATTACATTTATTAGGGTAACGACCTGATAGGGTGACTACTGTTACTATAGGGCATATGTATGCTAAAGCTCTGTTTGATTTATGTTGCAGGACTATGAGAAACCACTGTTTGGAACCAGTTTAATTGGAGTGAAGAATTCTGAGGAGGTAGATTTAAAAGTTTCTCAGATGTTATGTCTGCCAGTGAGTGCGGGTGAACTCCTACAGGCCAACCATGCTGCTGGGGTATGTAGTCTTGGCTATGATTAGAGTTTCCAACTTAGACCAGGTTCGCAGATCAGAGCTCCTGATAGGATGGGGTATTGAGGCTAATTCAAAGATAACTTTTCTTATTTCTCTGCAAAAACATATGTTGTCACCCCTCATTAGAACCGTCTCAGCGAGACGGTTCAAATGATGGGTCACAACATACATTTTTATGGAGAAATATGGAAAATTATCCCTAAATTATCCCCTTCCTACTTTCTTACCTAGAGCAGTGACAGGTATTGTCATGCTCAGAGCTTCAGTTAAAGGTGGCCAGAACTGCAGATAATGAGAAATAACAGGCACATTAAACTAGTGGTAGTCAACATACCAAAATCAGAAGTACAAACATTAAAATCACAGAAAGATAAACAAATCTGATATCTTTAAATACACAGAAATTGACTCCTGTACAGGGATGTGATCAGGTGACCAGAAGTAGTGTCACCTGCTCAATATAGTACACTATGGCTATGTATCTGAGGAAAAAGTTAACAAAGTCTGGTAGCTGGACTATCTTTAATCATCCTGAGACAGGTATAGGAAGAAAAAAACAAAAACATATGGGAGTATACCTCTAAGACTTGACAGGGCAAAATGGCAAATGGCAGAGTTGCTTCCCTTGAAAACATATTTTATCATGTTAAGTGATAGCAATGTTTTTATATCCACAGGGTGATGGGGTACGATATTTTGTGATTGACTGTCGACCAGCAGAACAGTACAACAGTGGACATCTACACACAGCTATGCATCTCGATGCTAATTTGGTAGGTCTTTTATTACATCTCATTATACCCCCGGCATACGAAGTATGACGAGGGGTATATAGCTTTCGTCCGATGTCCGTTCGTCCGTCCTTCCGTCCGTCCATCCTTCCGTAAGTTAACATTTGCGTTAAAGTTTTGCGTTAAAGTTTTTGAGATCTTATATTTTCCAAACCCTTTGATGGATTGGGTTTATATTTGGCATGGTGATAGATAATGGTCCAAAGTTTTATTATTTACCACCCCCATCCATGCCCATGACCTGAAGGTCAAGGTCAGAGACTGATTATTCATGTTAAAGTTCTGCGTTAAAGTTTTTAAGATCTCTATATAATTCAAACCCTTTGATGGATTGGGTTTATATTTGGCATGGTGATAGATAATGGTTCAATGTTTTATTATGTACCACCCCTACCCATGCCCATGACCTAAAGGTCAAGGTCACAGACTTTGATTATTCATGTTAAAGTTTTGTGTTAAAGTTTTTAAGATCTCTATATAAGTCATACTTTTTGTTGATGTGGGCTAATGTTTGGCATGATGATAGATGTTGGTCCAAAGTTTTATTCTGTACCATCCCCATCGATGCCTGTGACCTAGAAGTCAAGGTCACAGACTTTGACTTTTCATGCTGAAGTTTTGTGTTAAAGATTTTAAGATATTATATCATTCAACTTCTTCATTCAGTTTGGTTTATTTGTCCAAAGTTTTATTTTGTACCACGTTACACATGACTGTGACCTAGAGGTCAAGGTCACAGACTTAGACATTTTCATATATGTTTTGTGTTATAGGTTTTTAGATCCCATATCATCCAAATCTTTTGTTTGGTTTGGTTTATTTTTGGTATGGTTATAGGTATTGGTCTAAAAAATAACTCTATATCATCCCCACACATGCCTTGACTCAAGGTGAAGGGCAAAGACTTGCTTTTCCATGATGAAGTATTGAGTTAAGTTTAATTTATTTGCATATTTTTTCCCATCTTTTTCTATAGGACCTTTTGATATGTGACTTTGTTCACCTCGAGGTTGCAACAGTCTTCACCATCTGGATGCTGCTGTTGACATAAGGTCAAGGTTACATACTTTAACAGTTGCATCAATGTACTGCTTTATTTCAGATATCCTTCAATGGAAGCTTTTGATATATTACTTAGTTTACTGTCAGCTTGCAGCAGATTAGTTGACATCTTCTGTGTGCTGCTACTGACCAAAGGACAAGGTCACAGGCTTTAAAATTTGTATCTTATATGTGTTAAATTTTTGCGTTTAAAGTTTATTGTCACCCGACGTAGGCGGAGGGGGACTATAGAAATGACCCTCGTCCGTCGGTGTGTCAGTCCGTCCGTCTTTCCGTCCTTCCGTCCGTCCGTCCGTCCGAAATCTTGTCCCCGCAACTCCTCCTACGTCTTTCATCGGATTGATTTGAAATTTTACAGATTGTATTCTTATGATATGAAGATGTGCATGTGGTTTTTGATTTTTGTTTCGGCCATTTTTGATGGAGTTACGGCCCTTGCTGACTCAGACCTTGTCCCCGCAACTCCTGCCACATCTTTTATCAGATTGACTTGAAATTTTGCAGAATGTTTCATCATGATCTGAAGATGTGCATGTGATTTTGGAATTTCAATTGCCCTATATTTTACAAAGTTATGGCCCTTTGTCGTTTTTGGCATTTTCTGTCCATCCGAAATCTTGTCCCCGCAACTCCTCCTACATCTTTCATCGGATTGATTTGAAATTTTACAGATTGTATTATTATGATATGAAGATGTGCATGTGGTTTTTGATTTTTGTTTCGGCCATTTTTGATGGAGTTACGGCCCTTGCTGACTCAGACCTTGTCCCCGCAACTCCTGCCACATCTTTTATCAGATCAACTTGAAATTGTGCAGAATGTTTCATCATGATCTGAAGATGTGCATGTGATTTTGGAATTTCAATTGCCCTATATTTTTCAAAGTTATGGCCCTTTGTCGTTTTTGGCAATTTTCCAACTTTTGAACGGTTTGACCGAGAGAGCTGAAATTTAGTATGCTATTAGCATTTGGTAAATTGAGTATTCTGATTATTGTTAGGATATGCTAAATTTATTAATGACAGAGTTATTCCCCTTTTATAGATAATAGACATTCACTTAAAGGTAAAAGGATAACTCAAGAACTATTCATATTAATGGGCTGAATCTTCATAAATGCAATTTTCATTTTTCATCAGATTCATATTAGGAGGATTATGGCCCTTATTATTTTGTTATTGGCTATATGGTCTTGATGTTTAGGCATTCTGTAAGGGCCTAAAGTTTCAGTAACCTGATTTTACACACATACGCCCAGTCCTGAACTTAAGTATTTTGTAACCTCATAGAGGCCCAGTAATTGGGTATATGTCTTTGCTTATGCTTCAATTATTATTTCCTTACCAGATTCTGTTGTACACATATTTTCTGGTTTTGGCCATACAGTTACTCTGAAACGGAATAAAGGGCTGCAGTTTGTGACACATTTCAAACGTCGGGTGACACTTGGCCGATGGCCTTTTATTGCTATTAGGCGGTGGCACTGGCCGGGGGTATACGTGAGCCCCTGCTCACTTGCTCTAGTTGTAGTTGAAATTGAAGCCTTTCAGCAAGTTCAGCCTGTTTTCTTGACAGAAATAATTATTGATTTATTTTCATACAAAAGAATTGAGTGAAGTTTTAGAGTGGTTTTTGGTATCACCAAACCGAACATATCACAACCAAATGCAGTAAGTAATTAAGGAGGTTTTATGCTCACTGAAAAGATTTTTGTTTTGCTCCAGATAAGAAGGGGTAATGGATAATTTAGGGATAATTTTCCATATTTCTGCATAAAAGCATATGTTGAGACCCCTCATTAGAACTGTCTCGCCGAGACAGTTCTGTTTAGGGGTCCCAACCTATGTGTTTGATGGAATAAGAAAAATTTCCTGGGAATTATCCTCAAAAACCTACATAATCTGGGGCTCTGGACCATTAGATTGTTTCCAAGTTTATGTCTCTTTGTTTGTCTGTGGTTCTGCCTGTTAACATTTTTCAGAGTTTTATGTGGCTTTAACCCCAATGTTCAATCCAGACTGATGTTGCTACATACATGTAAGAGCACTGACTTTAGTTCCAGACAGATGTAACCCCAAGGGTTGGATCCCTGGGTGGGGCTAGGTTCAAGGTCATGGACTTAAAGATTTGTATGATATCAAAGATAATTTCTCCTTTTATAGAAAGCTCACGTTCCTTACTCATTAGCGAAGGATGGGAAACAAGAAATGTATTGTTTGCTGTAAAAAGTCTAATCATTGTAACAGATAGGTCTGAGCAAACAGTGCAGACCCAGATCAGACTGCTCCTGAAGGAGCAGTCTGATCTGGGTCTACACTGTTTGCCATTCAAATCAAGCTGTTCCATTATTAGGACACATTACTGCATTGTAAAACCAGACTGTTCCATTGTTTGGACAACTACTGTAATTAGTTTAGGTGGTCCAATGTTTAGGTGTTTCAGTGTTTTAAAATTTTGTGGTATCGTTTTTCAGATGCTACAAAACCCTGAAGAGTTCAACACAGCAGTTCAAGCTTTATTCTCTGCCCAACAGCAGGCAATATTGGCAGGTTGGTCTCTAATATCAGATAAACCCTGTAGTCTGGTTAGGGCATGAACAGTGCACATACATAATAATTATACCCCCCACAAACTGTGTTTGTGGGGGGTATACTGTTTTGACGTCCTTCCTTCCTTCCGTCCGTCTGCAATGCATTAAATTTGCTCTGATTTGTTTCAGATTTTGTCCATGGATGCAGCATAAGAAAATAGTGTATACGTATTTTTCAATTTTTCCTGGAAGGTTTTTATTGCGGAGTTATGCCCCTTTGTATTTTTCATGAAATAAGTTTGTTATCGCAACTCCTCCTAGATGGTTCGACAGATTTTCTTGAAATTAAGTAAGTGAACAAATATTGGTATGAAGATGTGCATTAGGGTTTTGATTTTAAATTCTGCCCCTTTTTACCTGAGTTATGCCCCTTTTTGATATTTTTTGCCCTATTTGATAGGGTTTTTGCATTAAATTTGCTCCAATTTTTGTTTCAAATTTTGTCCAAGGATTCAGCATAAGAAAATAGTGGAAATTTTCCTGGAAGGTTTTTATTGCAGAGTTATGCCCCTTTGTATTTGTCGTGAAATAAGTTTGTTATCGCGACTCCTCCTAGATGGTTTGACAGATTTTCTTGAAATTAAGTATGTGAACAGATATTGGTATGAAGATGTGCATTAGGGTTTTCATTTTAAATTCTGCCCCTTTTTGCCTGAGTTATGCCCCTTTTTGATATTTTTGCCCTATTTTATAGGGTTTTGCCTTTTTTGTTTCCATTTTATTCAAATTGGGTTACAAGATGCAGCATATGGAAAGAGCTGATACATATTGTTCAGTTTTTCCGGAAAGGTTTTCCTGTACTCCAAGACCATTTGATGGATTTTCTTGAAATTAAGTATGCGAACACATATTGGTATGAAGATATGCATTAACCCTTTTTGCATGAGTTATGCCCCTTTTTTATTTGTTTTGCCTTAGTTTGAAGTTTTTTTTTATGCCATTTTCACTTCCATTTTATTCAGATTTGGTGCACAGATACAGTAGAAGAAAGAGTTGGCACATATTGCTCTGTTTTTCTCAAAAGGGTTTTCCAGCTTTGTTGTGCCCCTTTGTAGTCTTGGAAAACAGAGTTTGTTGTCGCTACTTCTACTAAACCGTTTGACTGATACTAAATATGTGAACAGATATTGGTAAATAGATGTGCACTTGTAGTTGTCATAACATGTATGCTGTGTAAATGTAAAACTTAAATGACAAAGCTGCATGCCTAACTGTTAAACGCGGGGGTATTTAGTAAGCCATGCTTACTGCCACCTCTAGTTGGTCTTTGTAGATTTTGATTAAACAAGTAGCTTGAATTCACACTTCCACCCTACAAGCGTCAAAATGCAAAATTTCGAAAAAGCTGTTTCAAGTTGTAGAGAACAGAAATAGAATCTTGTGGGCATCCATTCTAAGTTACAAAATTATGCTAAGATCTATTGCCCAGAAGGCCCTAAAATTATCTTTAAATCTCACTTGACAGTAAAGTCAAGGTTTTCCCCACATTTAGTGACATCATCCATAGCTCTAGATAAGAGGGAGTATTTGATGATAACTGAGGGATAATTTTCTTATTTCTCATTGAAACCATATGTTGTGAACCCTCATCTGAACCATCTCGTTGAGAGTTGTGACCCCTCATCTGAAC
This sequence comes from Ctena decussata, assembly GCA_963989385.1. Lineage (NCBI taxonomy): Eukaryota > Metazoa > Mollusca > Bivalvia > Lucinida > Lucinidae > Ctena > Ctena decussata. Next base: position 35,697,541 of record OZ022504.1, on the reverse strand, counting down.
TATCTCAATGAGATGGTTCAGATGAGGGATCACAACATGTCTTTTTTTATGTAGAATTAACAAAAAGTATCCCTAGTTATCACCAAATACGCCCTCTTATTATGTAGAGCTCTGATGGTTTATCCATGATAGCAATTTAATAGTCTGTCATTCTGAGGTCTGTCTCATCTGTTTGTATTTATAGTCAGAAGCTGCTGCTAAAACAGTAGTTTTGATATTACACAGGTTCAGCAGCAGGTGGGGAACATCTATGTTTTGTTGGTAGTGGCCGGGAAGAGGAGGACCAGTATGTTCACATGGTTGTGGCCAACTTTCTCCAGAAACACCATCAATATGTCAGCTTTGCAAGGGGAGGATACTTCTGTATGTATCAAAGCAGTTTCTCTGAGGTTACTCTAGTTTTGCTGTTAGAGCTGTTAGGGTATCCACTGATTTATCAGTGCTGTAGACGAGGTTTTGATGATAATTGTTAGATAATTTTTATCTACAGTAAAAATTCTACAAATTGGGACACCTTTAATATTGTCATAAAAATGGGACAGTTTTACAATGCAGTAATGGATTTAAAATCTGCAGATGGAATGAAAGACAGTTTAGACCCGGATCAGAGAAGTCTGATCTAGGGCTGCACTGTTTGCTAAGACCTATCTGTCTCAATTCCTAGAATTTTTACAGTATTTTGCCATGAAAACATATATGGTAGCGCCTTCATTAGGAGAGCATTGTTTAAGTGAGGGGTCACAGCATCTGTTTACATGTATATGAAGTATTATTAGAAATTATCTCTAATTATCACCAAAGGTTTTGTTTTATCTGGTGATCTGATTTATGTTCATGCTGGTGTTGCTCAGATGTTTGGTATCCTAGATTGCCTTGGATTCTTGGTACTGCACTGTGGCACATTCTGGAAACTCTCATCAGATATCATATATACTGACATCTTATAGAGGCCATGCATAGAGTTTATTTGGTTGTTTTATTGATTACATAGAGGATCTTACATTATTGCTCATGTATGATTGAATTTATTAAACGAGTTGGAGAAAAAGATAAGATGTGAGGCTCTGATATTCATAGATAAGAAGAATTTCTTGGGTTTGAGCTTTCATAGTATTATTTAGATACAGTAAAATTGCCAGTTTACTGTAATGTTTCTTCATGACCATACATCAAGAAGTTACATGAACTGCACTGTAAGGATAGCACAGGTTCTGTTGACATTTAAAATATATACAAAACACTGCCACAATAGAGCATTTTACCGATAACTTACCTTCAATAGATCACAAGAAATGTATGAACTAAGTAGCATTCATTTGAAAACTCTACAAAATGGTTTCCTGTTTTCTTGCCTATGTAAGGAATCAGAACACAATGTATGGAAACCGAACTTGATCAGTTCTTATGTCTCAAGTATAGTTTAGGTATATCATACACATGTACTGCTTTGCAGTACAAGCTGCTTTATAGCGATATGGTAGAATGTTTGCCTTTAGATCAAAGGGTCCCCAATCCGATCCTCATCTCGGGCATCAGGGCTGTTATTAATTGCACTATGCTTTTTAAAAGATCGTGATTAAGTTATACAAATGTAAAGGCTGGTCTGAGCCTTGGTGGTTAATACATGGGCTGATTAATTTTGTTGCAGCACTTCACAATCTTCTCCAGAGCAACCTTGATGAAGGTCTTGTTGACCATAACAGCAAGTCTTGTATTGTATGTCGGCCAGAACTGGCTAATCACAGTGACACAGAGAGTGCAGAAGATTTCACACCTTCACAAGTCAAGGTAAGGCCAGAGGAAAAAGAAAATTGGTTTTGAAATAGTTCAGATATTAAGGCGAAGAGCAACACTTCCAGGGGAGGTTAGTCTTACCAAGAAAATTTAGCTCCGTGGGGGCTTCTCATAAAGAAACGAGCCGTGACACGACAAAACCAACAATGTGGTTGTGCGCCCAGCGCAGACTCAGATCAGCCTGGGCATCCGCCCAGTCTGATCAGAGTCGTCGTTGTCCGCATGAAGGTAGCTTAGTCCCTTAGCTACCCTTTAAGCGCAAAGCGAGGATTCTGATTAGACTGGGCGGACATCAAGGCTGATCTGAGTCTGCGCTGGGTGCACAACCACATTGTTGGTTTTCTCGTGTCGCGGCTCAAACATTTGCACCCTTTTCTTTTTTCCCCAGTTTGGTAGAGCCTCTTAATCCAAGGAAGCAAACAGGAAGTCAGAAAGCTGTTTGATATTATTGTTGGACTCTTGTAATGGTTTAGGACTGGGACGGGTAGAGATTTTGTGCCCAGGTACCCAAATCCCTATTACCGGCAGGCACCCGGGTACCCATTACCACAGCATTTTGAGCATGTTCACAGTTAGAAAATGTATGTTTAGATCAAATACTAAACTTAGGTATTTGTCATTTGCACATGAAGGATATAAAAATGTAGAAATCTCCCTGTTATAATATGCGAAAATGGTTTGGCAATATGTAATTGAATTTATGTGACATGCAGTCATTCTAAACATTGCTCCAGTTGCTTGAAATTCTATTGAATTAGAATATTTAAACATTCTATAAAAAACCTGATAAGCATTTGGGTAATGGTAGTAAATATGTCCCTGGGTAATTGCTCTACTCCACCCAAACTCAGGTACCCGGGTACTCGTCCCAGCCCTATTAGGAGCAAAGCAAACCAAGATGCACTGGTGCAAGTGCATCCTTTTGCAGTCTAGAGTACTGGTTGCCAAGAAGCTCAGTAAATTTCTTGTATGCTTATCCTTGTTTCCACTGTGGATCTGTCTTCGTGATTAGATGTGTACATGGCAGTTCGGATAGTGACTGTAACTCTCTTTCTAAATACCATAAAGACTTTAAGTATTGGAGCAGATAGGTCTGAACAAACAATGCAGACCCAGATCAGACTGGTGCCAAAGGAGCAGTCTGATCAGGGCCTACACTTTTGCCATTCCATCAGTTTCTTTCAGACTCATCTGTTTAGGACTATTACTATATTACTGTTTACTTCTTTTTTGAAGGGCGGGGGTGTTGGAGGAAGGATGTTGTAGGGGAGTGTGGAAGGGGGAAGGGGCGGGGGCATTATCCTTGTCTTACAGGCACAATGTTTTAGTTTGAAACTGAAAATGATAACCATAAAGAGTGTGTTCACATAAAGGCAATGCCGTAATCTCATATTATATATAAATATTGACAGAAAGAAGATTCTGAAGATTCATTCTTTGGGAGACTGTCAAGTGCTGTGAAGAGTAAATCAACAGTGGTGAAGGAGAAATTGACAAACTACATCAAGAACGAGCAGCCTTACGAGGAGAGACATGTCAGTAACACAGACAGAGTGGGCAAGAGGTATCGTAACATGGCCTCTGTGTTCACTATAGGAGATGAAGAGGAAGGTAGGTAACTAAAGCTGTAAAATAAGAGGGAGTATGTGGTGATAATTAGGGGAACACTGTATTGAAAATCATCATTTGGGGAGGTAAATTGTCAATTTTATGGTGTCCCGCCATTCTAATGCACTTTCCACATTTTCACCTTTGAAAGTGTACTGCTTTGAACTCACAACAAGTGCTTTCAGCAACATGATACCAGACATCAGCCAACGGCAAGTGATGTTTTATAATGAGTTGGGTTCAGACAGTATATCACAGGCTATACTATTACAGATTTTGGACGTTATCCAAGCAGACGTCGTGTTATATTCAAAGTGCATTACAATTAGGGATAGTTTCTTTTTAAAATGCATAAAAGCAGATGACCCCCTGATCTGAATTGCCTTGACCAGGTGACTCAGATTAGGAGTCACAACGTATATTTTCAAGGAAACATGAAAGACATTTCATACAATTATCATAAAATATTCTCCCCTATTTAAAACACAGGTCACTTTTTGGAGAAGGCGTCTATAAGCTCTAGCTTGCTGCCTAATCCTGATAATTTCATGTATTGTACTGCTGTATATGTTTATATGGAAATAAATATTGTTTAAACAAACCCATTGGATAGCTCAGTAAAACACTTCACACTTAGAAAAGTTTCTCTTACAACGATTTGTGAAATCTAAAATTATCATAATTTATTGACCTGGCTTGGGATAAGAAAAACATTCTATGTCTAATCTCCATTTACTGTAGGATTGTCTTTGCTAAGCCAGAAGACCATGAGATGTGCCCTAACCGCCTTGATTTCTTTTCTTTTACCACGGTCAGGAGTTTGTCATATCTGCCTACAGTAAATACTCAAACCAATATGTGAATTCATGCAGTGTAGCTGGAGCCTTTATTTTATGGCTGAAGGTGTCATATGATCTCCATGAGATTGTTTCTTTGTGACATGAAAAACCCAACAAAGTGGTACGTGCACCCAGCAAAGACCCAGCTCAGCCTGGGCAACCACTTAGTTTGGTGAGAGTCTTTGCTGTTGACAAGGAGATAGTTCAGACCCTTAGCTACCCTTGAAGCACATAGCAAAGACTCTGATCAGACTTGGCAGATGCTCAGGCTGATCTGAGTCTTGGCTGGGCACACATGCCATTTTGTTGGTTTTGTCATGTTGTGGCTCATATAATGTATGTGAACATCAAAGGCTATTACCAGACCATGTGGGTGTACAGGCTGTATGCATATTTTCTGCCTGCAATCTCATTAAGCACCATTTTTGCATCTCACTACTCAGTACATATTTGTGGCAGGAGAAGATGGTGAAGCTACGATGATGTCAGACGAAGACAGACGAGAAGTTGTTAGTCTAGAGACCTGGTTAAATAAACCAGACATTGTTTATTCCTGTCAATGTAGAGAAGTAGATCCCAACGGGTTTGTTCATCCAAGGTAAGTTTGTACACAGCTCTGGATATTATAGTAACATAAAAATTCTACATATTGGGACAGTTAGGTCTGAGCAAATAGTGCAAACCCAGATCAGAGAGCTCCTAAGGAGCCGTCTGATCAGGGTTTACACTATTTGCCATCCCATTAATTGCATTTTTGGGGCACATTACTGCACTGTAAAACCAAACTTTTCCAATTTTAGGACAGTTATGATAATTATTTATAGCGTCCCAATATTTAGAATTTTTACGGTAGTACCATAAAATTCTAACATTGGGACACTTGATGTTGTCACTGTAACTCTCCTAAAAATAAAGTTTGGTTCTTCAGTGTAGTAATGTGTTTAAAAGATGAAAAGGAAATGGCAAACAGAGTAGACTATGATCAGTCTGATCTGGGTCTGCACTGTTTGCTCAGACCTAACGGTCCCAACATTTAGAATTTTCATGTTTTTGATGATGGTTCAGGAATGATACATAGGATGGATTGCTAGATTATCAATTTATTTTGAGCCTGATAATGCAATTGTTAAGTCATTTCAGCAGCTCTGGATGAGCCAGAATCTTTGGGTACATCTGTAGAAGTATTCACCAGAGGTCTATAAGCTTATTTTCTGGGCTATGACCAGTGGAAACAATAACAAGAGGAAAGCTCTATGTGATTGGCTGGCTGAGTTCAGCAGTGATCAGTTTTAGCAATTTGCTGAATATTTAATATCAGTTGAGAAGCAACCTATCGCATGTTTCTTTAAGATTACTGTGATCACCTTCTCAATTACCCTAATATTGAGTCCCCAGTGAGTGAGTGAACTGGGGTTTAACATCCTACCATCACATGGGTTATACAGAGATGGGACCTTGGTTTAAAGTCACATCCGAAAGACCGGTGAAGTGGGGGATCAAACCTGCAATCCCTGGATTGGTAGTCTTGCACCTTATCCACTACACTACAGCTGCTCCTAGCTCTTTGTGACAGTGAGCAGACTTAATGTTCTGTAAAATTCTCAATAATTGATACCGGGATCATAGATTTTTCATGCATAGTTATTACATGCTGATGAGCTAAAACAGGAAGTCATTGTTTGAAAATTAATATTGCATCGTCATTCTTTTTGATTCAGAAGGATAAAATCTGCTTTTGATAAAAGGGAAATGGCTTGAAAAACCTCTTGATAAAAGTGAAATGAATTTTTCATTTTTATTTCTATTCTATGTATTTTCAGCCATATGTTATTAACAGACTCTCACTTATATATCTTACGTGAAATACCAAAGAAGAAAGGGATGGTGTATATTCAAGGTCGGAGAGCATTAGGTAGCATTGTGAAAATAACATCAAAAAAGAGACATCCCGAGTTTATAACATTTTCCTACGGTTCCAATGAGGAGGAGGGGGTGAAAATTACGAGTTGTGACAGGTGTATCATCCAGAATTCAGGGGAAGCAACTAAGAGAGTGAAACAACAAATCATGACAGTGTTAGATGCCTTAGAAAGCTGATTGTGTGGTATGGAGTATGGTTGTGGATTTTCTGTATGATTGTATGGTTTCCTGAACAGAGACTCATTTTCCTTTAATTGTTACATATGTGCTTAAACAGCAAAGGAACTTTTGAAGGTATGACAAGCAAAGGTTAGCCCTCAGTTGAAGCTTGCATTAGTTACTATTAGCCAGTTGAAGCAGCCTAATCAGGTGGCATTGGTTGGTATAAGCAGTTAATGCAACCTAGTTTATTGGCATGGGCTGGTAAAGGCTAGCTGATGGCATTGGCTGGTAATTGCTAGTTGATGTAGGGGTACCTTTTGCTGTCAAGCAGGTCATATGAGAATGGCTGTTGTTTGTTAATTGTTATAAATGTTATGTTAAGAATTTATTGAATATTTATGCTGGTCACGGGGTAGCGAAATACTGGGGCCGACTTAGGCAAGTGACTAGCAACGAGAGATTACTAAATTACCTCCCGAACCCAAATAATTTATCAAAGAAGGAAATGAAATTAGGGAAGGGAAGTAAACAGCTTGAAAAGGGAGGCAATAATTGCCACCCTTTTCAAGCTGTTTACTTTCCTTACCCATATTTATGAAGGGAGGTAATCTAGTATTGTATCCCACTGAAGGTTTTGAAGTGGCGTCAGGTCATTTTCAGATTGAAAATTACGACAATTTTTCTTATTTCTCTCCTCAGAATAGATCAGTCTTGTGCTTTAACTGATCTGTCAGTCAAAATATGTATGGATAAAAACTGAAGACAAATGCATGTGGGGCTTTCTGACAACAGTTTCTTTTATGGTATACTCAGACAAATTGAAGAGGCAGAGCAATAAGCGCAGTCACGCAAGATCAAGCTTTTGTGAGTGCAGTAGATACTCACCTTTAGTCTGAGTATATTTTACAAAAAAAAAAAAAAATGGAAAGAAAAATTGTCACAAAAAACACATGTGCATTTTATTGTCTGAAATTTTCACCTTATGTGATTATTCAGTGCATGATTTAACTTAATGGTAGCTCTTGGTCAGTGAAAATACATCGGTATTAATGAGGATGTTGTCATGGATCCTAGATGTTTGGATGAAAAATTAGAAAAACAGCTAAACTTTGATCATAGGATCTAAAACCGAGAGTTGTTGTGAGTGATCATGTTTATAAATTTAAACTCTTTTGGTTAATAAATGAGCCCACAATATGAGAAAACATGTGTTCAGGCATATGAGCATTCCTCTGTATATTTGTAAGCTGGTCTGAGTATGAACAGTTTGCATATGTTCTGACAGGTTTTCTCATATAAACCAAGACAAAAAGAAATGGAATAGTTTTCATAGCCCATATTACAGCTTAGAGGAAATACATATGTTGTGACCCCTTACTAGAAACACCTCATGCAGGTCACAAGATATATATTGGATGAGAAATAAGAAAAATTATGCCAAAACTATCATGAAGCACACTGTATATTGACAGTTGCAGCTTGCAAACTATGCTTTTCATGTTTTTCACAAGCATTGTACTGAAAAGCAATCTATCCCAATAACACTGTAGTTTTGCCTCAGTAGGCACCAGTATTGAGCACCCAGTCAGGACTAATTATTTATAACTTATTTATATACTAAAGCATTCAGCATTGTTGTTCTCTTTATTACCAGTTAGCTCTTTTTATGAGCAGTCTTTCTTTTGAAACGAGACTCATATACTTGTTACTCACATCTGCCTCAAGCCCGTGTCACATTGTCAGAACTTCTGCTATGATATGCAGAGGGCTCATAGCTCTATTCATGTCCAGGGTTCGAGGTTATAACACTTGAGAATAATCTCAAACTCAAAAGAAAGCACACTGATTGGCTGCTTCTGAGCCTGTGCTCAAGTTTTATAACCTCTGTGCCTGGGAAAGTGGAAGAACGAATTACTGCATTGTAAAACAAAATTGTTTAATATTTAAGATGATAAATTTAATTATTTTAGATCAGTGTTAGAAATAAGGCCCAGACAGCAACTTGCCCGGGGGGCAACCTGAAATGAATTTCAACTTGTCCGCCAAGATTTCAACTTGTCCCCCAATATTTCATTGCAATTACACCGTTTACATGTCATTTTCTTCCGAAGTCACATAAGTAAACATAGCCCAAAAATGCACTCCCTTTCTAAGACTTAAAGCATGAATTCATGAACTTCAGAGATAACTGACCAACAGTTTTGATCACAGCTGCCTAATCATTTTCACAGCGCTACTTTGACTGGGATTCTTTTTATTTTTCTCCTTCAAAACACTATATTGGTGGGTTTCAAACTTCTCATGCAAAACTTCAAAAAAGACATGAAACAAAGTTATTTTCCAGCATTTACCAGAATTATAGGTTGTCCAGGGGGCAACCTTCCAAGACTATCAGCTTGCCCCCAGCAAATTTAACCCGTGTCGGGCAAGTGGGCAACTGCTTATTTCTAACACTGTTAGATGTCCCAATTCTTTGAATTTTTATGATAGATAGCTTTGGAGAGCAAAGAGTCTAATATATGCTCAGTGAAAACAGGATAAAAACCAAATAGGCAGAATTCTGGAATATTGTTTTCTGACTATTTACGACATGAAATAGCAAACTCCTGCAATACACAGGGTAACAAACCTCAACTGTGTGAATGAAATGCATGTATTTAAAATCCTGTAGGGTTAAGTCAGGTAAATTCGGACAGCAGGTAAATTCGGACTTAGCATTGCAAACAGTAAAAATCCTGATGGGACGGCTCATCATGAGCCGTCCCATCAGGATTTTTACTGTTTGCCCAGTTATTTTTGTTTTAATTCCAAACAACTGACATATAAAGGAAACAATGTGACTGTCCGAATTTACTTGATGTCCGAATTTAGCTGACTTGACCCTACTGTTGTCATATTCCTTTGGATGATGGTATACATCAGTTGCTGTATATAATCAGAGACAGTATGGTTGCCAGCCATTTTCAAAGTCTGTGACAGGGAGACTATTATGGAAAACGTAAGCTAATGATGTTTTGAACAACTGAGCCTGGAGCTTCACTAATACATGTAGCATTAACTAGCAGAACTAATAGATAAGGGGACTCACAGATTACAAAGGAGACAACTAACATTAACATTTGCTTCCCTTGAGGGTGACTTAACTCTCCAAGGGGGATTACTCTTAGGAGAGCAGGTAGAGCAAGTTTTTTTCTTCAAGAATAGCCCCCTTATATTGTCATGTCATATTGAAATTGTATCTACACTACTCAAAATATTTAAAGGAGCACCTTATGAGTTTTCCATAGACAACAGAATCCAAATTCTTTCAATTTAAGAAGACTTAGAATTTCTGATCAATTTGCCAGTTTTTAGAAGAGGATCGAAGTTACTGACACCACAAATTTTGATCCAATATCTATCCTGCCCATGTCCATTGACTGATTTTTGTAAAAAATGGAAATTTGGGGAAAACTTGTAATTTTTCAAACAAATGAAAATCATGAAAATTTCGACCACAATTGAAAATGTCCATTATTTTAGGCAACTGAATGTCTTCCAAGGTGACCCGTTTGAAAGTATAACTTCTATCTCAAGTTTATGAGATTTTATAGACTTCTAGAAACATGCCTGAGTTACAGAAAATTCGAAAATTGCCAACTTTTGTTCCATGGACATGATTAGGGCATCTGTTTCATTGAATTTCTTGTTGTCTTAAATGTCCATCCTTCTTTAAAATGCTGCGAAAAATGGGAAATTCTCGGCCACTGGTGGTCAAATTTATGGGTCGTTGAACTGGCTATGTATTAAAATAATGTCTTTATCAACTGCTCCTTTAAATATTTTGAGTAGTGTATTTGCCTTAATAGGACATGCTTATGGCATATACTTATAATGTTTTATCCCACCTTCCGCCTTCTTTCATCTACCAGATTGAGTGTGTATTGTCTTGTTTTCAGCTAAGCTATATTGATACACCAAGTTAGACAATTGTACCAGAAGTACAATTTGCTCCCTTAAACCAAACTGCCTCTAGGTGATTGGGTACGCCTTTGTATTTTTTGCCATTTTGTCAAAGGGAGACAACACGGGTGACAAAATTCTTCTAGGAAGAGGTCTGATCTTGATGGAAAGAATGCTCCCACAGGGGCAAATTCTTTCCATTAAGAGTTGACCCCTTTGAGAAGGGCGGGGGGGCAAACATAAAATTACAGCAGAGTTGCTCCTCTTGAAAGTATACCCATTCACATTAAAGGAAAGAATTGGGTATACATAGTGAGAATTCTTAGTGTAGCCCTAATCAAAACAGAAACAAGTACTACCAGGACACTGATCTTCCTGGGAAGTGTGTCCATACACCTTACTTGTTTATTTGCTTAGTTTTATAAATTCAAAACATGTCAGTTGTTGTCACAAATGTCATACAAAATAATCATCTGGTCTTGGATACTCTCTGTAATGTACGAGAGTTTGGTCAGGCTCACCACAAAATCACTTGTTGTGTCACTTAATGTGCTTCAGTATTGGGACACCTAAAAACCATTAATTTTCCATTTGGGACAAATGGAAAATTAATGGTCCGAAGGTGTCTCAATACTTAAAAGCATATAAGGGCTCCTTATTGACTTTAAATGTTTAAGCAAACAGATCCAATACCATTCCATTAGCAATAATTTCAACATTTTTGTGACAGTAAATTGAACTTAATCAAATTCTAGGATATGTACATGGCAAATGGTGCTGACCTCCTTTAAACTCAGTCTGTTCAGGGTCTTCATCTGCATCTGTTGGGTGCATTACTGCACTGTAAAACCAAACTGTTCCAGTTTTAGGACAGTTGCAGGAATTATATTGGTGTCCCAATTTTTAGAAATTTTATGGCAATTGGTCCTCTAACGATTCCTAGCCACATGGCTATGGAAACCTTTCAGGTAAAGGTTTCCCATATCCTAGTGGCAGTAGGGGCAGTGGGGATTTGGGCACAGCATATGAAAGGTGGAGCCCATCACTCTTTCACTGCCTTATCTTTCTCTTGATTTGAGAAAGATACCCATTTGCTGCTGCATTGACAGAATTTTCCCGTCACTTGATTCGAACTAGTGAGCTTCTGCACCACAATGGAGTTGCTCTAACCACTAGACCATAACCCTCTCTGGAAACTTTTACTTCTTTCCAAACAGCCAAAAGCCTTGACCATTACAGAGAGTGCTTGACCTTCATAATTAACATCTACGTGGTAGGTTTATTTGAGCTGCGACACAACAAAGGCAACAAAGTGGTTGTGCGCCCAGTGCAGATTCAGATCAGCCTGGGCATCTGCCCAGTCCGATCAGTCTTCACTGTCCGCATGATGGTAGCTTAGACCCTTAGCCACCCTTTAAGCGCTTATCGAAGAGTCTGATCAGACTGGGAAGATGCCCAGGCAGATCCAAGTCTGCACTGGGTGCACAACCACTTCCTTGGTTTTCTCGTGTTGCGGCTCATGTCGTTGTTTGTATATAACACTAAAGCAAGACTGCTGTCTTCCATTGTCATCTTCATCAGGAATATCATTTTATTTATTCATTTGTGTATTGTTGAAAATGTGTCATCAAATAGTGAGAGAACTATTTTGAATTAACTTCTTTCTTTCATGATTTTCTCCACAGAACATAGATCCCATTAAATTTATGGTAAATTTTCTATAAATTGAAACCTGTGCTCTTCTGTTTTTGTCCCACCTGCTTGTAAGTGTCCGATTTTCCATCCATCTGGCCCTCACATTGTTTGTCCATCTCTTCATGTTTGCTGAAATGCGACTATCTCAAGAAACTCTTAAGAGACTTTGATCTCAGACTCAGATCACCCTGGACAGCTGCCCAATCTCATCAGTGTCTTCGCTGTCAGCATAGAGGTAGCTTAGACCCATAGCTACACACAAAGCACACAGCAAAGTCTCTGATCAGGCTGATCTGAGTCTTTGTGTGGCGCACTTGCCACTTTGTTGGTTGTCATATCTCAATTATGAAAAGCTGAAGACTTCAAGTTTCCGTAAATTCTACTATTTCAAATTCAGTCAGTTATGACCAGTGTCAGTTGTTTTAATCTTGACCAGTGTACAATAGTTATGTAAAAGTATGCAAATAAGTTAAAATTCAAACTTTGTTACATTGACAACCACCTGATCAAATTTCAGTATGAAAATTGTAGATTGAAAACTTGGCATGTCCATTTGTAGATCAACATGTTGCCACAATGCATATTCTTATCACAGAATATTTCGAAATTTTGCATGTGCAGTTGTGTGTAAATTATGTGATTTTATGACATTTGGGCTAAACATTATCTTTGCTTTAAAATGATTTATAATTTAGGTTTGTATCTTGAATGGATGGAAAGTTACATAAATCTAATACCTTACACTGTGCATTATATATGAATTGGGCATTCTCAGATCAGCCTGCAAACATGTTTTGTTGAAACATGCATTTTGACAACTGCTTAGACCAGTTATTGGTCTCACCAAACTGTTCTTATCCTGACTGTACTGCACACATATATAGGTTCAGTTTACAGTCAAACATATAAAAATGATTGCCTATTCAGGGGTCATGTCCTGGTCATTCACAATGTTATGGTCTGCAGTCCTTCAAACCAAAATATTTTGTATAGGATCCTATATCAATGGGTCACCTTTATTCAGAAGCAACTAAATTTGAGCTTCATTGGTGCAGTCGTTTAATTATCCCCAAGACGTTTTTGCACATTATAACATACATGTAGTTGTAGTTGTTAAAAACTATTTAAGCTTGAAAAAAACAAACAAAAAAAAACGTTCTCAACTAATGTTTATTAATTCTACTGAAAACTGATTCTGTTGGGTTGGAAAATTTCCTCAGCATGTCTGAGCACACTTGACTATTTTCATGATACAAGATCCCAAATGAGCCTCGACAGTACAAAATCAACAAAGTGGCATCTGCCCAGTCTGATCAGTCTTCATGTACTCTTAAAAGGTAGCTAATGGTCTAAGCTAGCACCATGTGGACAGCAAAGACTCTTATCAGACTGGGTGGCTGCCCAGACTGATCTGAGTATTAGCTGGGGTGCACATGCCACTTTGTTGGATTTGTTGTGCCGAGCCTTATTTACAGTTGATTTTAGACTTTGGACTATCAAACGTATTGTTTTCTGAATGACAGACTATACAGGCCCTTGTCAGGTCAGAGGAGCAGTCTGATCAAGGTCGACAGTGTCTACAAACACACAATAATTTAAATTACACACAATAATTAAATAATGTAAATTTTAACTTAAATATTTGTTTGAAGTACTGATCAAATAAAGTGCAATACTATTTTACATCGTTTGCAGTGTTTTATTTTCAACCCCTCCAGTTTGCAGAACAGTGAGTGGATAAAAATGATGTGTGTACATGTACCAAACACAAGGCCAACAACCTAGGACACTCTCTATATTACAAACTGATTAGAGCACTAGTTTTTGGATCTTATTTATTTATTCAGAATAACAATGACATCAAGCATCGTATGTCCTTACAAAATTATGGTATTTCGCTATGTGACCTCCGAAAATGCTATAGCTATGGCAGACTGACCAAATACAGGATGGATGACTTGCGATTTTACGTCTTTTTCAAAAGTATTTGTCATATCACAACGAAGGGTGGGTGATAATGAAAGGATGTGTGCAATAGAACCCTGTTTACGAATGAAAAGATTCCCACCCTAAGTGAGTCTCAAACCTGGGACCGCTACTCGTATCCGAGTAGTTCTCGTCATTTTTTACTAACAATTTCCTGTTTTCTCCCAAACATGCAGGTTTTCTTTCAGTTTGCGATAGTTATGTATTGTGTACCTAATAACTCTGGTTACGACACACACGTCATGAATTTATTTATAGAAACGAACCTCAGGGAGCGATCATTATTTGATATGCTTTCACGCACAGACAACGTCACGTCCAGAAGCAGTTCTCGTCATGTTGCTTTTGAGCTCGATTTTAAAATAAATATAAAACCCATTTTGCTTTTGTTCCTATATAATGATTTTAACATCTTATTCTTGTAACAAAGTCCGTTCGTATGCCGAATGCGCTCAATATTTTTAATGAGGCCACAGCTGACGAAAACAAACACAAAACGGAGACGAACAGTTTGTCTTATTCACGAAGCTGCTGAAAACGATAAATGATGACTGGGTCAGGTTTGCTATTTCAATATTTTTGTGTTTTTCTTGCAAAGTTGACTTACATTCGGAATTTGTTTGCAAAGTAGACACAATATTGGAACACCTGACCCAATTAAGAGAGGTCAGCACGTGGCTTGAACGTGCTCACGTGAATGCCCCTGACGTAATCACGCGACTTTGCGAGTCCAAAAGAGAAAAAACGGCATTTATATATACACAGCTCGATATCTTGATGAGTTTTTGCACTAGTTTGACCAAATGTATCATAAACTTAGGATTAAGGCAGTTGAAGTGAAGAAAAAATACGCGAAAAACTCGTTTTAAGCTGAATGACGAGAACTCCTAGCTGACGAGAACTACTCGGATACGAGTAGATGAGCAGGCCAGTGCTTAACCCACAGAGCTACTGGGGCTCCTAACTGACCAAATACATCACATTATAAGGTGAAAAGTGTTCAAAGTATTTGCAAAATCAAAAAAAAAATCATAACCTAACTCTTATGGTAAGATTATTCTGTTGTAAACAGATGTGGTGCACCTAGTGGCATTTTTGGCAATTTTGAAAAGTAGAAGATTTGCAGTAAGATTCCAAGAGCTTGACCAGACGAAATGGTGAAACTTTGAAAATACATCATGGTTTTGATGATACATGTTGTCGAGGTGAAGAAGTTCCTTGTGTCTTAAAATGACTATGTGCAACCTCTAAATTCAAGAGCAGAAATACTGGCATTTTTAGCTCACCTGAGCCTTTAGGCTCATAGGTGAGCTTAGAGTATAGCAGGCATTCGTCGTCCGTCTGTCGTCAACATTTTCAACCGTCTCCTCTGAAACCACTGGACCAATTGAAGCCATATTTCATAGAGCCTACCTAGGTTGGGGAACGAATGTTTGTTCAGGGTATCTGGGTCACATGACCAAGATGGCTGCCACGCCCATATATGGTAAAAACCCTTCAAAAATCTTCTCCAGAACCAAAAAGACTATGACCTTGAAACCTGTTATGTAGCATCTGGCATTCAAGCCCATCATAGTTTGTACAAATGATGACCGTAGGTTGACCTTGACCTAATTTACGACACAGTCAACTTTGGTATGTTATGCTTTTTGTATGGGAAAATGCTTAAACAGTGGATATCTCAGAAACTATTTAAGTCTAGAGTATAATACTTGGTATATGGTTAACTAGATGACCAGATGAAGAAGTTATGTCGCTTAAGGTCCAGGTCATTCTTTGACCTTTGTTCAAGGACAGTCTCCTGTCAACATTTTCATTCATCTCTGAAACCACAAGGCTGATTGAAGCCATACATTTCATATGGAGCCTACCTGGGTCCGGGGAACGAAAGTTTGTTTGGGGTATCTGGGTCATATGACCAAGATGGCCGCCATGCCAATATTGGTAAAAAGTCCAAAAATCTTCTCCAAAACCGAAAAGCCTATGACCTTGAAACCTGGTATGTAGCATCGGGCATTAGGGCCCATCATAGTTTGTATAAATGATGACCGTAGGTTGACCTTGACCTAATTTACGACACAGTCAACTTTGGTATGTTAGGCTTTTAACTATTTAAGTCTTGGGTATAATATTTGATATATGTGGTTAACTAGATGACCAGATGAAGAAATTATGTGGCTTAAGGTCAAGGTCATTCTTTGACCTTTGTTCAAGGACACTGAGATCCTGTCTTCTGTCAACATTTTCAAACATCTCCTCTGAAGCCACATATCTTCATATGGAGCTTCAGTTGGCCAAAGGAATCAAAGTTTGTTCAGTTGGTCTTGGTCACATGACCAAGATAGCTGCCACATCATATATGGTAAAAAAAAACTTCAAAAATCTTCTCCAGAACCAAAAGCCTAATGGCCTTGTGGCTTGGTATGTCGCATTGAGGACTCAGGTCCATCATAATTTATACAAATCATGACCTTGCATTGACCTTGACCTAATGTATGGCAAGGTCAATTTTGGGTTGCTATGCTTTTTTATGGGCAAATGCTTAAACAGTGGATTTCTCAGAAACTAATTAAGTCTAAAGTATAATATTTGGTATATATGGTTAACTAAATGAGCAAATGAAGATATTATGTTGCTAAAGGTCAAGGTCATTCTTTGACCTTTGTTCAAGGTCACTGAGATTCTGTCACCCATCAACATTTTCAAATATCTTCTTCTCTGAAGCCACTAGGCTGTTTGAAGCCACATTTCATATGGAGCTTCACCGGGTCAAAGATGGTCATGGTTACATGACCAAGATGACAGCCATGCCCCTATATGGTAAAAACCTTTAAAAATCTTCTTCTCCAGAACCAAAGGCCCAATGACCTTGTGGCATGGTAGGTAGCATTGGGGACTTGGGTCGATTATAGCTTATACAAATCATGACCGTGCATTGACCCTGAACTAATTTATGGCAAGGTCAACTTTGGTATGTTATGCTTTTATATGGGAAAATGCTTAAACTTTGATTTCATGGAAACTTTTTAAGCCTAGAAATAATAATTGGAAAATATGGTTATCTAAATGAATACATGAAGACATAAGGTCATCAAAGGTCAAGGTCATTTTTTTAACTTTTCTCAAGGTCACTGAGATTTTAAGATTAAATATGCACTCCTTATAAACTACTGGTTTCAAATTTGTAACAAATGAGCGAAATGACAAATTGTGTCTGTTGACAGAAGGTGTCGGGTGAGCTACAGGACCATGATTGGTCACAAAAATTGTGAGCTTAGTTACCAATAAATAAACATTGGGGGACAAATTCGATTCTTAAATTTACTGTGGTGGTAACTCTAAATGCCATTAGTGTGATGTCTCCATGATCAGTGCAATATTAGGTAAGCTTGTATACCACAATTTTCTGCTCTGGAAAACTAGCCAGGACCTGCAGCTTTGTGGTGGACTCTGCCTGGCCGAGAGACTTCTTTGCCTGATGTTTTTGTTACAAGTTGAATACAAGACTAACATTAAGTACCAGGGTCTAGTTGTTCAAAGCATCATTAGTTTAATGTAGTCGAGGATACATTAAGGCTTACAGTGCTCACATATGTAATCAACTGCAGAAATATCTTTTGCTGAAAAACTGACACATTTTTCGACAAAATATGGCCGTGTTTTTACTTATGCTTGAAAATTTAACGTTTTGTTAACTAACATTATTGTTTGCTTTGAACAACTTGGCCCTCTATTTTAAAAATAAAATCATAGAGAAATATCTGACAATTCTGCAATTCCTTCCTCAACTCAGATCAAATATTGAATTGCAAAATTTAAGTGTGTTCGTGTAAGCTTGGAAAATTGGGAAGAAAGTCATGTAAGACTACACGAAATATTGTATTACCCTTTATGTATTTTCATCTCCACAACGTATTACCCTATATATGTATTATATATGTATGTGCGTGTGTGTATGTATGTATGTATGTATGTAAGTGTACGTACTAATGTATGTATGTATGTATGTATGTATGTATGTATGTACAGTAGAACTTCAATGGCTCGAACCCTGCTGACTCGTTCACCCTGCCTGGCTAGAACTCTTTTCTTGGTCCCTAGAGGTCACTTTATATGGAAACTAACCCTGGATGGCTAGAACTACCCTTGGCTGGAACTAATTTTCATGGTCCCAAGCCTGTTCGAGCCAATGAAGTTCTACTGTATGTATGTATGTATAATGTATGTATGTATGTATCCTTCATCTCCTAGTCTCCGGATCCCCGAATCGCCATGTGGCAAAACTATTACTGGATTATAGTCCTAGTTAATGTCCTGGACCTATTATAGCCTGCTGATAGCAGCCTGTAATAGGTCCAGGACATCAGAGTAGGACTATCCAGGAAAAGAAAAGGTCACAAAAGGTATGCTGCTCCAACATAACAATGCCAGTGATCAGTTCAGTGGTTCTGAAGAGCTTGCCTGATGGTTCATATAGCTAGGCTGTGGAACGTACACATGAGTGATCAGCTCAGTGGCTCTGAAGAACTCAACTGAAAGTCCACAATTCTAGGCAGTTTCGTACATTTCAGTGATCAATTCAGTGGCTCTGAAGAACTCAACTGAAAGTCTATGGTTGGGTTACATACATTTAAGTGATCAGTTAAGTGGTAAAAAATGGTATATGTAGTGTATTTAGTTTATGAATTATCTCCCTTGTTTGACTATGGCATTATTCAACTTATGAGCCACTTCACCTTGGAAGCTGATTTTTGGTATACTGATAGTATTTGATATAATGTTGCCGTCATTAATTAAAGTGTGGTTTCCCCTGTTTGTCTGCCTGTCTGTCCTTTTGTAAACAATCTTGTTCATGCCACAATTCCTTTATGACATTAAAACGGCAGTATTATGCGCCGCTTGCGAAGCCCTTGTTGATTGATTTGATGCTTAACGTCCACGGTAAACAGCTATGGTCATGTTGGGAGGGTCAGTTAACCTAAGCACACTATTCCTGGGCAGGCTTAGACCTCCTAAGCAGCTAACCAGTACTAAGTGCACATACTTTCGCCAGTAACTGACAACTGCCCTTCTTGAATCAGCGGAAGGAGAAACGAAAGTATGTGGCCAGACCAGAATTTCGAACCAAGGACCTCTGCCTTATGAGTCAGGTGCCCTACTGATTGCGCTACACGGCCCGGCGAAGGTCCATGTTGTAAGGCTGTGTTACATACATTTGAGTGATCAGGTCAATGGCTCTGAAGCACTTAACTGAAAAGTCCATGTTTTCTAGCCTGTGACATACATTTGAGTGATCAGTTCAGTGGTCCTTAAGAGCTTGCCTGAAAGTCCATGTTGCAAAGCTGTGTTACATTCATCTGACAAACAGTTCAGTGGTTCTAAGAACTCAGCTGAAAGCCCATGTTATGAGGCTGTGCTACGTAAATACGAAAGATCAGTCAGGTGGCTCTGAAGAACTTATTTAAAGCCCATGGTGTAAGACAGTGCCATTTAATTCAGCAGTTCCAGAGAAGCCCATTCAAGATTTTCTATTCAGCAGCAATATCTGATGGGTAATTTTGATCTTGCTCTTTACCCAATATGTCACACAGACAATTTCATTTCAACAAGCTTTGCGGTTTCAGAGAATAAATACTTGAATGGAAATCTGAAAGATATTGTCAGATATCTGATGTAAAGGAATCACACTATCAGGACTATCAAACAAGAGGGCCATGGTGGCCCTGAATCGCTCACCTGAGCATTAATCAGTTCACGAGCTCTGGTGAAGATTTAAAAGAGTTTTACCACACATGGGAATGGCGGCCACCTTGGTCATGTGACCAATATCATTTGAAGAAAATTCAATCCTTTCACCCATGTGCAGGCTCCATATGAAACTTGAGTTTAGTCTGCCCAGTGGTTTCAGAGATGTTTGAAAATGTTTATGGATGGATGACAGAGGCAGCTAACACCAATACTGTAAGGCTCAGGTGAGCTGAAAGTGGCAGAGTTGCTTCTCCGAAAAGTACCTGTTCATGTTGAGTTCCTTTGATGGATTTGAACTAGGCAAACACAGATGATAGAATGGTAGCATCATTATCTCACTGTGGTGAAACTAATGTATTCCAAGGAGTTGTGGCTGGCATCATGGTAATGTTAGTTCTGATTCTTGCAGCATAACTTAATTTAGATATGACCTAGTGACCTAGCTTTTGACCCGACATGACCCAGTTTCAAACTTAACCTAGATTTTATGGAGATAAACATTCTGACAAAGTTTCATGAAGATTGGATCAAAACTGTGCCCTCTTAGGTGTGCACAAAGTTTTTCTAAGATTTGACCTAGTGACCTAGTTTTTGACCTGACATGACCCAGTTTCAAACTTGGCCTGGATATTGTGAGGATTAACATTCTGACAAAGGTTCAGAAGATTGTATCAAAACTGTGCCTTCTAGAGTGTACACAAGGTTGTTCTTATATCTGACATAGTGACGTAGTTTTTGACCCGACATGATCTACTTTCAAACTTGGCCTAAATATTATGACAATAAATATTCTGACAAAGTTTCAAAAAGATTGGTTCAAAACTGTGTCCTCTAGAGCGTACACAAGGTTTTTCTAAGATCTGACCTAGTTTTTGACCTGACATGACCCAGTTTCAAACTTGGCCTAGATATTGTGAAGATAAACATTCCAACAAAATTTCAATAGGTTTGGATCAAAACTGTGACCTCTAGAGCATACACAAGGTTTTCCTAATATTTGACCTACTTTTTGACCCGACATAACCCAGTTTCAAACTTGGCCTGGATATTGTAAGAATAAACATTCTGACAAAGTTTCATTGAGATTGGATCAAAACTGTGCCCTCTGGAGCGTATACAAGGTCGTTCTTATATTTGACCTAGTGACCTAGTTTTTGACCCGACAAACCCAGTTTCAAACTTTACCTAGATTTCATAAAGATAAACATTCTGACAGAGTTTCATGAAGATTGGATCAAAACTGTTTCCTCTAGGGTGTACACAAAGTTTTCCTAAGATTTGACCTAGTGACCTAGTTTCAGACCTGACATGACTCAGGTTCATAGGGGGCTTATATACACCGTGGACAATAAACATTTTGACATAGTTTCATAAAGATTGGATCAAAACCATGCCTTCTAGTGTGTACACAAGGTTTTTCTAACTAGTGACCTAGTTTTTGACCCAACATGACCTACTTTCAATTTGGCCTAGAAGTTATGGAGATAAACATTCTGACAAAGTTTCATGAAGATTGGATCAAAACTGTGTCCTCTAGAGCATACTCAAGGTTTTTCTATGATTTGACCTAGTGACCTAGTTCTTGACCCAACATGACCCAGTTTCAAAATCTTCCTACATATTATCAGGATAAGCATTCTGACAAAGTTTCATGAAGATTGGATCAAATCTGTGCCTTCTAGAGCATACACAATCTTTTTATAAGATTTGACCTAGTGACCTAGTTTTTGACCTGACATGACCCAGTTTCAAACTTGACCTAGAGTTTATGGAGATAAATATTGACAATGTTTCATAAAGATTGGATCAAAACTGTGTCCTCTGGAGCGTACACAAGGTTTTTCTATGATTTGACCTAGTGACCTAGTTTTTGACCCGACATGACCCAGTTTCCAACTTGTCCTAAATATTATAAGGATAAACATTCTGACAAAGTTTCATGAAACTTGGATCAAAACTGTGCCTTCTAGAGTGTACACAAGGTTTTTCTAAGATTTGACCTAGTGACCTAGTTTTTGACCAGACATGACCCAGTTTTGAACTTGGACTACAGTTTATGGCGATAAACATTCTGACAATTTCATAAAGATTGGATCAAAACTGTGTCCTCTAGAGCATACACAAGGTTTTTCAATGATTTGACCTAGTAACCTAGTTTTTTACCCAACATGACCCAGTTTCAAAACAATGTAGATATTATGAGGATAAACATTCTGACAAACTTTCATGAACTTTGGAAGAAAACTGTGCCTTCTAGAGCGTACACAATGTTTTTCTAAGATTTGACCTAGTGCCCTAGTTTTTGACCCGACATGACCCAGTTTCAAACTTGGCCTAGAGATTATGAAGATAAAAAAATTTCGGGAAAAAGTTTCATAAAGATTGGATCAAAACTGTGTCCTCTAGTGCGTACACAAGGTTTTTCTATGATTTGACCTAGTGACTTAGTTTTTGACTGGACATGACCCAGTTTCAAACTTGTGCTAGATATTATGAGGTTTAACATTCTGACAAAGTTTCATGAACTTTGGATGAAATATGTGACTTCTAGAGTGTAAACAAGGTGTTTCTAAGATCTGACCTAGTGACCTAGTTTTTGACGTGACATGACCCAGTTTCGAACTTGGACTAGAGTTTATGGAGATAAACATTCTTACAAAGTTTCATAAACATTGGATCAGAACTGTGTCCTCAAGAGCGTACACAAGGTTTTTCTATGATTTGACCTAGTGATCTAGTTTTTGACCTGACATGACTCAGTTTCGATCTTGTCTTAGATATTATGAGGATAAACATTCTGACAAAGTTTCATGAACTTTAGATGAAAACTGTGCCTTCTAGAGCTTACACAAGGTTTTTCTAAGATTTGACCTAGTGACCTAGTTTTTGACCTGACATGACCCAGTTTCAAACTTGTCCTAGATATTATGACGATAAACATTCTGACAGTTTCATGAACTTTGGATCAAAACTGTGCCTTCTAGAGCGTACACAAGGTTTTTCTAAGATTTGACCTAGTGACCTAGTGTTTGACCCGACATGACCCAGTTTCGAACTTGGCCTAGAGTTTATGGAGATAAATATTCTGACAAAGTTTCAGAAAGATTGGATCAAATCTGTGCCCGCTAGAGTGTACACAAGCAAAAGTTGACGG
The DNA here is from genome assembly GCA_963989385.1 of Ctena decussata. Classification (NCBI taxonomy): domain Eukaryota; kingdom Metazoa; phylum Mollusca; class Bivalvia; order Lucinida; family Lucinidae; genus Ctena; species Ctena decussata. The sequence goes on along the minus strand of OZ022504.1, from coordinate 35,674,693 downwards.
ACGACGGACATCACGGTATCCCAAAAGCTCACCCTGAGCACTTCGTGCTCAGGTGAGCTAAAAATATAAAGGGTATCAAAGAGAAAAGACACACTAGAATCTAATCCAGTTTAATATTTATATCACACACTGTTAGAATCTATAAAATTAAAATCACATATTAAATTATAAGCATTCTCAAAAAAAGATCATTACAATATTTACACTATATACAGTATGTACAATTTTTTTACCTGGTTCTCCAAAAAATGAAAAAGGAAAAAAAACAAAAACAACTTCACATCTTGTTTTACATATACCAGAACCTAGTACCCTTTTATGTATATCAGAACCTATTATCCTTTCACTTAAAACTATATGAAATTACTCTAATAAGCTTAAATATTGTGACACTTAAAAACCATTTATTTTCCATTTAGGATAAATGGAAAATTAATGGTTTTTATGTATCACAATACTAGAGCATATCTGGGTATTTGAACCACGTCATTTAGAAAATAAGTATGAAACATAAAAAGAGAAATGTCTCGCCTGTCTGCTCACAGCCCCAGAGACAAAGCCTAACCAAGAAAGATTAACAAAATTAATTAGGTCATTTGTTTCATTTTCAGAGATAACAATATATCAGCCCCATACATACAGAATTTCTAGGTTTCATTTGCTTGGTTTCAGAAGCAAGTAGCACATTCACATATAAACATATTAGCAGTCTAAAAATACACAATATTCTCGAATATAAAATAAGAAATCTTCAGGAAAATACCACCACAATAGGAGAAACAAACCATGATAAGCTTTCTGTTGCAAATACATCAGCAGAGTACATGATTACTATTATAGATGGAATCAACTGTTGAAGGTAAAATTTATCATTTTGACTTTACAATGTACACATGTAATATACAGTGATTCATTAAGTCATACAGTGAAAACAGCAGGAGTCAAAATTTATTTCCCTTTAAACCCACCAAGTTATCAAAAAGCTCACTCCAGATGACTGACAAAGTAAATCATTTATGTCAATTTGATAATCATTATCAAACTTTTCAGAAAACCTTTGGCTCAAGACAACAGTCAAAGGAGCAGAGAACAAACTAGAAAATTGTGTCTGTAAGACACTAATGATGCCCCCGTGCAGCGCCTGTCACATGATATGTATATATCCATAAAGCACCTGCAAAGAATCCATTGAAAACATAACCTGCCATGAAAAAAACTGCCCAAAATGACTAAGTTAAAAAGGCTGTGATTCTGTCAAAATTAACTCTAGACCTATCAATATGCCTCATCATATCTTCAAATATGTCCACCATATGTAGACAAGGTTTGAAAAAGATCCATTGAAAACTGTGGAGCAAGTTGATAACACAAAATCCATACCCTACAATGCAAAATTTCCCTAGAATGACTAAGTTCAAAAGGCCATAATTCTGTCAAAATTAATTCTAGTGCCATCAAAAACCCACATGCACATCTTCAATACATTCACAGCATGTATGCAAAGTTTGAAAAAGATCCATTGAAAACTGTGAGAGGAGTTGATTACACAAACTCTATACCCTACAATGCAAAAATTTGCCTAAAATGTCTAAGTTCAAAAGGCCGTAATTCTGTCAAAATTAATTTTAAGTCCAACAAAAATCCACATGCACATCTTCAATATGTCCACAACATGTATGCAAGGTTTGAAAAAGATCCACTGAAAACTGTGGGAGGAGTTGATTACACAAACTCTATACCCTACAATGCAAAAATTTGCCTAAAATGACTAAGTTCAAAAGGCTGTAATTCTGTCAAAATTAATTTTAGGTCCAACAAAAATCCACATGCACATCTTCAATATGTCCATAACATGTATGCAAGGTTTGAAAAAGATCCGTTGAAAACTGTGGGAGGAGTTGATTACACAAACTCTATACCCTAAATGCAAAAATTTGCCTAAAATGACTAAGTTCAAATGGCCGTAATTCTGTCAAAATTAATTCTAGGTCCAACAAAAATCCACATGCACATTTTCAATATGTCCCCAACACGTATGCAAAGTTTGAAACAGATCCATTGAAAACTGTGGGAGGAGTTGATTACACAAACTCTATACCATAAAGTGTGACGAACAGACAGACGGACGGACGGACAGACAGACGGACAGACAGACAGGGGCAAATCTTAATGCCCCCTGACTATCGTCACGGGGGCATAAAAAAGACAAAAACATTTTCTCATGCATATGCCTCAATGAATTTTCCCAAGACTAATGTTGTATGTAAATACAAGCAAGCATTTCCCAAGTTCCTTTAATACCCACCTCACATTTGGAGATAAAATTCTGTTGACAAAAAACGATTTCATAAGAGACAGCCAAATCTCAGAGAAATAGTATCATTTGCATGAATTTAATGACACCATATAAGAACAAGAGTTGTGAGAAGACAACGAAGTGCGCCCCATGGGTGCCTGATTTTCAGTAGTTACAAAGTCCTACAAATATATGAGGTCATCTACAGTGTCAGACTGAACCGTTATTCCAGGTAAATGATGAATACCCACTAAATAGTGCTCAAAATAGAAAGCAAAATCACTGAACCATGATAAGTATGTCAGAGAGACCTCAAATACTATCAGGTCCTTCAAAGTATCAGACTAATCCATGTTGCTAAGTACAATATTAATATATTAAACAGTGTTGGAGATTCCAGGTAAAAAGCACTGAACCATAAAATATAGGTCACAGTGATCTATAAACAGTATGAAGTTATTTGCAGAATCAGACTGAATCATCATCCCCTGTATTATGGAAATCAACTAGATAGAGCTCAAGATATGTCAAATCATTGAACCATGAAATGTACGTCACAGTGATCTGTAAATAGTATGAGGTCATTTGCAAAGTCAGACTTAATCCATCAAACAATGTTTGAAATATAATGGAAAATCACTGGACCATGAATAAAGGTCAAGGGCACTGGAGTCAGCATGGATGCTTTGCAGCTGCTGTAATATTAGGAATACACTGAAGGACTTTAAAAACGCAAATATTAAAATTCATAAAAATTACTAATTTCTAGTGTACTAATTTAATTGAAATTTGGCAACGATGACTATCAATATGTCAGCAAAACATGTTCAAAATTTCATATAAAAATAATAAGTAATATTAGCGCAACAGTCTATCAAATAGCAATACCCTTAGATTCTAAAGTTGCAAGTACTATCTCAATCAGTGACATGTCTAGAGACAAAGGCAACCAGTCAAACTTTGCTGCCATAAAATTGACGGTGAGGCGGGCAGTATGGACTGGGGCATTGTCTTGTTGGTATAAAAAATTTTCCTCTCTTATATTTTTGACGCACAAGGGGTATTACCACAGGACGAAGAACATTGTTAATGTAGCGTCTTGACGTCGGCTCGTAATTCTTCGGTGTCAACCTTTACTGTCCCAGTAGCCTGGTAACGATTTCTAAGGCGCTGAACAGTCAACAGATTGCAATTATAATGTCATGTGACGTCAGAAACACACAGCCCGTCTTGTAACATTCCGATTTTGCCAGATCGTTCATGTTTGGACAAGCGTGGCATGATTAATAATGTTGTAGAACTAAAGCTTAAGTGGTTTTTAGACATGTATAACTACAAGCTACAAGAGCAATGATAATTTGTTTTTCCTCATTCATTCATGGGTACACCACGTGCAAAAAATTGTAAAACAATGATGCATAGCTAGTGGCGGCCAGTGCATTTAAAAATGCCGGTTTTAGATATAGACAGAAGCAGAGTGTCGTTACCAGCCGATTTTATCTGTTAAAGAAGACAAAAAATATTCTGGGTGCAAGAAAAAACGATTTTCATTTTTTGCGTTTTTAAAGTCCTTCAGTGTATGCTATCTGACCATGTATCAACTCTCTAGACTCAAAGGAATCATCAAAACTAAAACTTTTGCCTTAAAAATGATGCATAATACCAAAGTCAGTCAACCGTAACATATTGGTCAAGGATATACAATTGTGTGAAGCAGCTGCTGCAGTCATATATATGATGATCAGGTTGTAACTGCTGTAGTACGTAAGATACAGAGTAGAATATCAAGTTAAATGCAATTGTTAATATTGCTTAACCTAATCACAGACGCCGACAAGGACGCTGACACTAACACTAATGCATACTCGGACTACAATGTGGGGGGTATAGCATAAGCTCTCCTTTACATTTGCAAAGATGCGCTAAAAAAATGAACACACTAAGGTGGTCTTGGACTAGTATATACAAGCACCTTAGAGAACACAACCAGCACTGAAACACATTTTTAACATCATCACTACAGTTAATTCTATCATTTGTCCTCTAGTCTGCTATGGCTTACAGATTTACAGTTTGAGTATCAACGTAAAATTTAATGTGGTATAAACATCACCATATAACAATTGTAACTAATCTAATGCATAGATCTGGCCTTCATAATGGTCAAATATTAAATATCAAAACCCAGGGCCCGGTTGTTCAAAACTAACGATGTCGTTAGTTAACGTTTCGTTAAAATTTCAAACTTTAATATCTCAAATACGCCAATATTTAGCAAAATTTTCCTTATATTTCCATAGAAACATACATTGTGGCCCCTCATTAGAACAATTTTCCTTGTTTTTCCATTAAACACACGCTGTGACCTCTCATTAAAATGGTCTTGCTGAGATGGTTCTAATGATGGGTTACATCGTAAACTTTTATTGAGAAAGAAGAAAAATCTCTGAATTATCCCTGTTACCCCTTCTTATCTGGGGCTCTGGTCAGTTCTTATAACTTGCCAGAACACACTATTTTATGACGAATGAACACAACAAATTCAACATTCTGGCTGAACTCACACCTCAAATATTTCTGAATTATCTGTGTTACCCCTTCTTATGTGGAGCTCTGAGCCATTCTTATAGCTTCTCAGAACACACTATTTCATGCCAAATGCAGACAACAAATTGAGCATTCTAGTTGAGTTGAAGCCTCAAATACTCAAACACCTGGCTGTGTTGCATCAGTTCAAGTACTTCCTACATCTGCGAGAACCACATGTACACAAAATTTTCACATCTTCTATTGGGAATTTGTAGTCATACGTTAGTTCTTCTCCTCTCTCTATCCTAGAAACATAAAATCACAAGAGATTTTGTAACTAGCTACCATCAGAACTCTAAATATAGGCACATCCACAGAACTGAACAATGTAGACCTAGATCAGGTTGCTATCAAAAGTCTCATAGGTAATGCACTGTTTGTCATTCTGTTATTTATAGAACAGCTTGCAAGGTCATAACAGGACAAAAGGATCTATCGGAATTTGAAGGCAGAAACATCTATACATTAAGGTGAATGGGTTAGTTTCAGGGGATGCAACTCTGTCACTTTCAATGTTATCTCCCTTCTTAATGGTGGCCAACTCTTAAAGGCAAGAATTTGCTCCTATTCTGTGTCATCTAGGAGAAAATTCTTTCCATTAAGAGTAAAGTCAATTTTGGAAAGGGAAGCAAACAGAGTCACAATAGTTGTTTCCATGCGTAAAAATGACAGGAAAACTTGGAGGTGTATCCTTTCATATAATTCATAGTTCTGAAAACTACGCCTACTTTGAACAGGTATACATACCTCCATTAACTGTTAGGTAAAATCAAGGACTTATACGAGACATTGAACATGTGCGATTTTATGTGTGGGACTATGTCACATTAAGTTGTTGTTGCATTGGCCGAGTTCTACACTATCAGGTAACTTCTGATTCTAGGTGTGGCTCGGAACTATGTATAGTGTCCAATTGTATACATTTATTAGGGTATATAACATCCACTCCCATTATATACATTTATTATTAAATCCACTCAGAGAGGTGTGTCATCAAGTGGTAAGAAATCCTGTTACAGTGCAGAAGGTTGGGGGGGCTCGAATCGCCATTTGGCTGGCCCGTGACTTGAAAACTGTGTCAACCCAGGTGTAAATGGGTACCTTTTTCAAATCAGGGAAGTATAAGGCAGTGAAGGAAGAGGGATATGCTGTGCCCAACATATGGTGGATCTCTAAACCCCATTGCCTCTACTGCAGTTCGGCTACAGGAAACCTCTACCTTTTTAAACATCCACTAACTTTCTGACATGCAATCACAGAAGACATAGATAAGCCTGCATCTTCTATGTGGCTTGATCAGGGTCTTTACTACTTCTAAAATATTCCCCATGATTTATAGGCTGTGTGAAAGAATACAACAACCAATGATGAGCAAGCTGATAGGGTATTTGTTGGTCACAGAGCGCCGAAGTTGCTTTGCTTGCCCTGTGTTCACGAGTACATGTGCTCCAAAATATCTTCCATCAATAGCGCCCATAAACAAAAATAGCTGAATTTGCAAACAGCATAGATCAAGATGAGATGACTCAAAATGACCCACCTCCTCTGTCTGCACTCTAGTTTTTAAATCATTTTTTGAAATTTTGCATATGTAAATTGTGCTGTCTACTGTTTTGGCATTTTATGGATTAAACAACAGCTTGTCTCTGCAGCTGCCCCTTTATAAGCTTTCTCTGATGATGCAACAAATGGCTTACCCAGAGCCCTCGATAAGAAGAAGTATTTGGTGATAATTCAGGATAATTTTTGTTATCTCTACATAAAAACATATATTGTGACCCCCTCATCTGAACCGTCTCGATGAGACGGTTCAGATGAGGGGTCACAACATATTGTTTCAATGAGAAATAAAAAAAATTACCCTCAATTATCATCAAATACCCCTCTTATCTAGAGCTCTGCTTACCATACCCATAGGAAATAGTATTAATTTAACTACTGCATACTTACGGTCTAATGGCAAAGATGACTATATGCTTCCTATTGTCCACTGTTATCACTTTAGAATAACAGTTTGGCTGAAAAAAATAACCAAAACAACCATCAAGCAAGCAACTACCACGATCAGCCCATAAGTTTTGAAAACGCCAACAAAATTTTATTATTAAGCTATAGTAACTAAATTATGTCAGAATTATGTTAATACCAAATATACATCAAAAACATCCCTTTTAGAAATACTTCATCTGTTGTTAACAAATACATGTACACTTGAGTTATTATTTTATAGGATACTTTATATTAATTAGTGCCCTGAAAAAGATGATAAGATTAAAATCCATTATTGAATTTTTTTATCATTCTGTAATAGTCTTGTTTTGAGATGATCAGATTTGTTTTGTATACATAATCTACATCTGTTGTTTGTTTGTGAATCTCAGATAACAAATTTTAAACAAGAGCTTCGCAAGCGGCGCATAATACGCCCGTTTCATTGTCATGAAGGAGTTACAGAATGAACAAAATTGTTTATAGAAGGATGGACAGGCAGACAAAACAGGGGGAAAAAATCTGTAATTAATGACTGCAATGTTATCAAAACAACACATCAAATACTATTAGTACACCAAAAATCAGGTTCCAGGGTGAAACAACTCAGAAGTTGTGAAACGCCAAAGTCAAACAAGGGAAATAATTCATAAACTCTTAATCACAATACTTTCCCTTGACAATATACACATCACCATAAAGTTTTGTTAAAATATTTCCAACGGTTAAGGAGAAACAGAGTAAAATGGAAATTGATGCAAGGGCAGATAATTCAGGAAGTAAGCCAGAGTTGTAGTTCATGCGCATGATACATTATCCCATTATTATACACATTCCTACAAAGTTTCATTGAAATATTTCAAAGGGTTAAGGAGTTATGGGGGAATGAGTTAGCCTAAAAAACTAATCAAAGGGAGGTTACTCTAAAATTAAGTAAGGGGGAACAACCATTCTTATATGTGACACACCGTCTTGTGATCATGCACATTGCTATAAAGTTTCATCAAGATATTCTAAATGGTTACTTAGTTATTGAATGCACAAGATTAGTATACACAAAAATACCCTAAAAATCTAGTCAAAGGGATGCAACTCCAAAACGAAGAAGAGGAGAGCAACCATTGTTGTACGCGACACATCATCAGACCATCATACATATTGCTATGAAGTTTCATCAAGATATCCCAAAGGGTTATCTAGTTATGGTGCGCACAAGACCAGTAGGGTAAAAAATAATCAAAGGGGCATAACTTTGAAACTAAGAAAGGGGGAGCAACCATTACTATACGCGACACTTTGCCCCATCCTAATATATATGCCTACAAAATTTCATGAAGATATCTCAAACGGTTTCTGAGATATGGTGCGCACAAGAATGTTGACGGACGGACGGACAGACGGACGGACAGCACCATGCCATAATACGTCCGTTTTTTCAAAACGGGCCTATAAAAATAAGATTATATTTAAAGGAGCACACAAGAATGTTTTTTCACTAACCTCTTGAGTGCTAAATCTGAGATTGATTGGATTGATTTGTTGTTTTACGTCCACGGTAAACAGCTATGGTCATGTCGGGACGTTCAGTTAACCTAACCACACTATTCCTGGGCAGGCTTAGTCCTCCTAAGGGGTTAACCAGTACTAAGAGCACATACTTTTGCCAGTAACTGACAACTGCTCTTCTTGAATCAGCGGAAGGAGAAACGAAAGTATGTGGCCAGACAGGGTATCAATCCCAGGACCTCTGACTTATGAGTCAGGTGCCCTACCAATTGCGCTACGTGGCTAAATCTGTGCAATTTTATGGCCATATATATTGCCAAAAAGCTTCTCCACCGTAAAAATTCTAAGTACTGGAACAGACAAGCAAACAGTGCAGACCCCTCAAGGAGCAGCCTGATCAGGGTTACCAATGTTTGCCAATTCATTTGCATCTTCTGGAAGCATTAATGCACTGTAAAACCCAACTTTTCCATTTTTAGGCCAATTTCTGTGATCACTTAAGGTGTCCTGTCCCAATTTTAAGAATTTCTACAGTACATGTACAGTAGAACTTCATTGGCTCAAACAGGCTTGAGACCATGAAAATTAGTTCCAGCCAAGGGTAGTTCTAGCCATCCAGCGTTAGTTTCTTTATAAAGTGACCTCTAGGGACCAAAAAAAGAGTTCTAGCCATGCAGGGTTAACGAGCCATCCGGGTTTAGAGCCATTGAAGTTCTACTGTATATCATAAAGCAATGTAACAGGTATGAGATCTAAGAGTAACTTACCTCACAAGAGTGATTAATAAACCTGGCAGCACTACCCTTCATTGTAGCATCAACAACGTCAGTATCATCAATACGGAACATGTAACAACCAATACCCTGAAATAAACATACCATGTTAAAAAATTCTCTGCTGAAAGCAAAAGTGCAACAAAAGCCATTAAGTGTGTATAACAAGAAACAAGACCTGTTCGCGTACAGGATAGCTCGCCTGCAGCGCATTGCCCATCACATAAAAAAACTTTAACCAAAACATCCATTTCAGACGCCGACGCGGACGCCGACGCCAGGGTGACAACAATAGCTCTTCCTGAACTTTCGTTCAGGCGAGCTAAAAATGAAAAATAACAAAAGATTTTCGTACCTGTACTTAAATCAGAATAAAAATTTCAACCAAAACTGTTTTATGTTATGTATGATACAGCTGTGTGGTGAACTAACATATCAGAGTTGCCACTCATCCTCCCTTTCAAACTCTGTGACTTTTCCCTGACATTTTTACAGCTCCGAAAGTAGAATATACTCTTATCAATGCTATAAGGGAACCCTTAAAGCAAAGATCTTGCTCCCCACGAGGGAAATTTTTTTAAGAGTAGTCCCCCAATGAGGAGGGGGATAAATACTGCTGTAAATGACACATCTTTTCTGAAAGAATATCTTTTCACTTTGAGTATAATAAGTATATTTTCTGTAGACTCCAATAGCCATTAATTTTCAAATTCCCTCACTTTTCTCTGACTTTTTAAGTATTTTCCTTTCCCTGACCAATCACTAAATTCCCTAATATTTCCCTGACTAGGAAAAAAATTCATTTTCCAAAAAAATTTCCCAGACTGTTGCAATCATACATATACATCAGTACAACTGATGCCAATTCACAAGATTAATTCAAAAGAGTTTACAAGATTTATTCCTTCTTTTACACCACCATTCAAGGCTACCATTTTTATGCAAACAGTTTGATTACATGCATACTGGATATCTGTAGTGAATTCTGCCTACCTTGCTCTCATAGTATTTCTCTCTGATGTCTGTTAAGGAGCCACGAATCACTTCTCCAGCATACTCTATGATCATCTCACCACCATCAATACTACGCTTACAGAACAAACCACGCCCATGGATCCTTGACCTTTAACATATATCAAGAATATTTTATCTGACAGTTGAAATTTAAAGGTACGTGGATACACTTCCAGGTTTTTCTGCTTTTTCAAAGGGAGACAACTTTCAGGGTCACTATCAGCTTCCCTTAAAAAGGGTCTACTCTCAAAGGTAAGGTCTACTCTTAAAAGTACAAATTTGCTCCCTTAGCAGCAAATTCTTTTAACAATTGACCTCAATCAAGCTGGGAGACAAAAATGAAAATGGCAGGTTCCTAGAGGAGCAAATGCTTTCCTTTTTAGAGTTTACTCCATTAATAGAGGCCTAAGTGAAAATGGTAGAGTTACTTCCCCTGAAAGTTCCAACCAGGCAGGGATAATGAACCATCAGGGTTCGAGCCACTTAAGTTCTACTGTATTGAGTCAGTCAGGTAATTTAAATTTTCAATAAAAGTGTACTATAGTCCCTTTATAATGGTAGCACTGTCAGTGAATAGCATAATAGTAAGAAAAGGGTAATGAGCATTAAATGCTGATTTCCCTTATATTCCTTTGTAGTTTCATTTCAATGTGAACCATACAAGACAGCATTATAGCTAAAACAGCATTATAAAGAGTGGCATTATAATGGAGGCTACACTGTTGTAAGTATGGTAATACTCTTCTGACTGTCTAACTCAATACAGTAGAACTTTGTGGCTCAAACCCTGATGGCTCATTATCCCTGCCTGGCTGGTACTTTTTCCTTGGTCCCTAGAGATCACTTTATATAGAATTTAACCCTAGACAGCTAGGACTACCCTACTGGAACTAATTTTCATGGTCCCATGCCTTTTCGAGCCAATGAAGTTTTACTGTTCTTAGAGCATCTGATTGGTTGGTTGATTTGATGTTTAACGTCCACGGTAAACAACTAAGGTCATGTCGGGACGGTCAGTTAACCTAACCACACTATTCCTGGGCAGGCTTAGACCTCCTAAGCGGTTAACCAGTACTAAGTGCACATACTTTCGCCAGTAACTGACAACTGCCCTTCTTGAATCAGCGGAAGGAGAAACGAAAGTATGTGGCCAGACCGGGATTCGAACCCAGGACCTCTGACTTACGAGTCACGTGCCCTACCGATTGCGCTACCCGGCCCGGCTAGAGCATCTGAATGTCTAACTCAGTAATTATAGGTAATATTGCAACTTAAAACATTTGACTGCCTAACTCAATAACTATAGGTAATATTGCAATTTAGAGCATCTGGCTGTCTAACCCAATAATTATAGGTAACATTGCAACTTAGAGCATCTGACTGTCTAACTCAGTGTTTATAGGTAATTTAGAGTATCTGAGTGTCTAACTCAATTATTATAGGTAACATTGCAAGTTAGAGTATCTGACTAACTCAATAATTATAGGTAACATTGCAACTTAGAGCATCTGAATGTCTAACTCAGTGTTTATAGGTAATTTAGAGTATCTGAGTGTCTAACTCAATTATTATAGGTAACATTGCAAGTTAGAGTATCTGACTAACTCAATAATTATAGGTAACATTGCAACTTAGAGCATCTGAATGTCTAACTCAGTAATTATAGGTAACATTGCTACTTAGAGCATCTGAATGTCTAACTCAGTAATTATAGGTAACATTGCTACTTAGAGCATCTGAATGTCTAACTTAATAATTTTAGGTAACATTGCAACTTAGAGCATCTGACTGTCTAACTCAGTAATTATAGGTAACATTGGTACCTAGAACATCTGAATGTCTAACTCAGTAATTATAGGTAACATTGCTACTTAGAGCATCTGAATGTCTACCTCAATAATTATAGGTAACATTGCTACTTAGAGCATCTGAATGTCTAACTCAATAATTATAGGTAACATTGCTACTTAGAGCATCTGAATGTCTAACTCAGTAATTATAGGTAACATTGCTACTTAGAGCATCTGAATGTCTAACTCAGTAATTATAGTTAACATTGCAACTTAGAGCATCTGCAAGTCTAACTCAATAATTATAGGTAACATTGCAACTTAGAGCATCTGACTGTCTAACTCAATAATTATAGGTAACATTGCAACTTAGAGAATTTTTCTTTCTAACTCAATAATTATAGGTAACGGCGCAACTAATATGTGGACTCTGACAGGTTTAGAGTGAATGTGTTAAAGTGGCATGTTATTGTTAAGTGTCCATGTTTTGATTCAATGAATTAATTATCTATAGCTGAGATCACCTGTCAGATGTAAGTCATGGTATCATTTTGACTTATTTTGCTACTTTCTCTTTTATCATTTATATAGTTGAAATATAAGAAATTTTGGGTTTAAAACCTCCAAAATACATTATTCACCGAATTTCGCATTGCCACTAAAGCATAAGAATTCCTCATAGCCATATCTTAAATAAGGGCATGAAATACACTGTGCACACAATACATGTACTGTTTACATTCAAAACGTAAACATAACGCTGCACCTCACCTATAATTGACTACATACAGAATTGTACTTAAGTATTGGGACACCTAAAATAATTAATTTTCCATTTGTCCCAAATGGAAAATTTATTATTTAAGGTGTCCCAAATTTTAGGCACAAGTACATGCTTCTCAACATTGCTGGTAACATTTGCAATGAACCAGTAGATTTTGAGTGTTTCCCGAGATCATCAATTTTCAACCTCAATTGTCAACATACCTATAGACGCCAACAGCTTCTCGACTGTGTTCCCTGAGTTTTCTAAACCTCATAGCCATTGGAAGATCCATACTGGTAGCTCGTCGGGATGACTTCAGTATCATTTCATTATCTCCTGTTCTAGATGCTGCCTCTGGCCTCACACGATAACGAGACATGAGGAAACTAAACATGTCATAAGGTTTACGGCCATCAAAAGGCTCTGTTCTGATACAGCCTGATGGGTTCTCGGGTGGTTCCTTCAAGAAATATGCAGAATATACATCATTCAGGCTCCAGGTAAAAAAGGATAAATGGAGATAATTAAGTGATAACTTTCCATATTTCTCCATAAAAACATACCTTTTGACCCGCTGAGATGGTTCTAATAAGGGGTAACAACATATGTTTTCGTTGAAAAATAAGAAAAATTATCTTTGAACTATCCTCAATACCCTCTATTATCTGGAGCTGTGATGGTTGGTGTCATGTGAACAAGGAGCTTAAAACAAATTGTACCTGTACCCGAAATACTCAAATCAGTCTTTGCATTTGGGGTCAACAGTCTTCAGCTCTGAGATACAGGGCCAAGCTCAAAAATTTGACATGACGCTATTTTTTCACAAGTTTTAAAGCAGATCACTGTGAACTAGTTTTGTGGAAGCCAATTTAAATATTTGAGACAGATACCAGATACAGTGGTTTAAGGTCTTAGAGACAACAGAAGTCAAAGAAACATCTGCTTCAGATCCTGATACTTGAGATTGTAAATTATACAAAGTGAACTGATTAATAAAATATTGTTTAAACTACATATCTGCTTATGGACAGATAGACAGATACATGAACGCTATACTGCATGGACCTTGCAGAAACTCAGATAATCATACAACCATGAAAACTTCACCACTTGTCCTTTTCTGCATAAGTAAGTCAGCATGACCCTTTTTTTATATGTGGCCAGAGTATAGCAATGTGCTGCTATGCACTTACTGAGGAAGTTTGCAGTGAGTAAGCCCTCAGGAGGTAGAGGAGCCCCGATAGCTCAGTGGATCAAGCTCTGGTATGCTATGTCTGGGCTGGATTCTGGCTGGAAGCAAAATCATTTCAACTGTCTAGGGATTCCGTTGCACACAGCCTTTCATTATCACCCTCCCAGCCTTTCATTATCATCCTCCCCTTGTTCTGATATAACTGAGATACTATTGGACAGGACATAAAATCTCAAGTCATCCATCCATCAATCTGGACGTAAAGATATGATGACTTCTTTCAGTGTGCATGGATAGAGGGGAAGGGGACAGACCAACAGACAGATGGATAGATACACTAATATCAAACCAGGTTTATGTCTTGCTCACCACTTGCAGGCTCAACAAAATTTAAAAGTGTGCTAAGATTTAAATGCCACTCAACAAAATTTAAGTGTCGTTCTCATAAAACTGTCAAAATATGATGCCACAGGTATAGAAGTTTTACAGCATACTTTGGTCTTTTTGTTTCTGTAATCAATTTCATGTTGTTTGATATCATTAACACTCATTACTCCAAAACTAAAAATAGTTGAATTGGCTCATAGTGAGCTGCCTCATCTGGATCTACACTGTTTGCCCTCTAGTCTTTAAATCCTAAATAGGATACAGATTTAACAAAATGTTTTTCAAATTTTGTCATCTGCTTTTTGGGAACTTTAAGGGCTAACATGTTTAAATAAATCTATAGCAGAGCTCAGATAAAATATGACATGTCTTATTTTTTTTTTATTTTTTTTTTTTTTAGAAATAGGAGAAATATCAATGTTTTAACGAGAAAGTTTGGGCAAAAGATACAGCAGAAAATAAAAGGTGAATACATACCTCATGCCTACGCAACTCATGACTGTGGTATCTAAACTTGTAGGTGTGACAATAGCCTGCACCATATAGCTGTTCTGCCAGATATACCGTGTTCGTGTGACTCAACCCACTCAGATATAAACCATTTAATCCTGAAACATAATCACCTGTATGTCAGCAGTATCAGATGGAACACTGAACATCTTGGTGTCAGCACCATTTCCAATAATCCTGCTGCCTGCCTGAATTTACTGTTATAAAGAATCAAATTTACAAATTTATAATGTAAGCATCTATTTCTTATGATTTTGCTGCTTGACTGAATTTGCAGTCAAAAAGAATGCAATTTATAAAGTTTGGAAATCCGTTTCCAAAGAAATTGCTGCTTGACTGAATTTGCTGTTATGAAGAATCCAGTTTATAATGTCAACATGTTTCCAAAGATTTTGCTGCTTGACTGAATTTGCTGTTATGAAGAATCCAGTTTATAATGTCAACATGTTTCCTAAGATTTTACCGCTTGACTGAATTTGCTGTTATGAAGAATCCAGTTTATAATGTCAGCATCCGTTTCCAAATATTTTGCTGCTTGACTAAATCTGATGTCATTAAGAATCCAATTAATAATGTCACTATTTCCAAAGATTTTGCTGCTTGACAGAATTATTTGCAGTCACAAAGAATCCAGTTTATAAAGTCAGCATCTGTTTCCAAAGATTTTGCTACCTGACTGAAAAATCTGTTATAAAAAATCCAATTTATGAAGTCAGCATCTTGTTGCTTGACTGAGTTTGCTGTAATAAAAAATCCAATTTTGTTATAAAAGATTTGATTTATAATGTCAGGTTTGGCATTAAAGCAAAATCAGACTTGTTAAGAGAAAGTAGGTCACTGTGACCGAATTCTGCTGCAGAATTTTTCATTTTTACAATTTTGAATACCACGTCCCACTAATGCTCCATGCCAAATTTCAGAAGTTGTTTGAATCAGTTATTTTCAGTTGTTGAAGGACAACGCAGGATGCACAATTCACCATGAAGGCCCGACACTATAGTATGAAAACAGCTCACTATAGCCAGGTGAGCTAAAAATAATGAAATTCCTTCAAAAGTTAATCACATTCCTAATTAACTGACAAAGTTGTAAGCCTCAAGCTAGAATACATTTTGAGATATCTTGCTGACAAGATTTCATTAAGATTTTTTTTTCAAAGGGGCATAATGCCAAAAAGGGAGGCAATTCATGTATTTTTTCATGATGAATCCACATATGAAAATTAAAAACTCTAGCATGCATGATTGACAATTTTAGACAGGAAGCCTGAGAATGCTGCAAATACAACACCAAAAATTAAGACTTGTAGTTACTGAAAAACTGACCTAAACATATTTAGTGAAGTTCTTTTCTAAGTTCAGTGAACCAGGAAATGTTGGTCAACAGCAGCTATGATTTACTGCATTTAGTTGTCCTTCCCCAGCTGTAAGGGTATGCAAATATTACAACTTTACCTCTTGTAGTTATTGAGAAGCTAACTTAAACACAGATGGTGAAGCTGTTTTTCCAAGTGCAGTGAACCACGCATATAGGTCAACATCAGGCTCACTGCATTTAGCTTTCCTTCCCCAGATGTCAATGTAAACCAAGAACTAGAGCAAGTGCCCAGTGGGGCATATGTACCCTCGTCCAGTCTGTTCATTGTTTGCACTGTTTGCCAACAGTTTAATGCAACATCACAGAGCTCTGGATAAGAAGGAATAACAGGGATAAGTAAAGGATGGTTTTCCTTATTTTTCAATACACGTAAGTTGTGACCCCTCATTAGAACCGTCTCACTGAGACGGTTCTAATGAAGGGTCACAATGTATGTTTTTACTGAGAAATAAAAAAAGTTATCTGAAACAAGAAAACTTATCTCACAATTATCCCTGCTACCCATTATACATTTTGCACTTGACCGGAGCTCTGACATCACCTGCCAGGTCCAATGGTCTGTCCGTAAACATTCTATATATGAGTCACTAGAGACAAACAGGGTGGCTAAAGTACATGCAAATAGCCAAGACACAGACCCTGATGAGTCTACGGGCACAAAACAAAGGCTACAGCCAGACTCCATGGATTCATGGACTCGTCTGAACAGTCATTATTTGCTGATATGTTAAGCAACGTTAAGCATGTTGCCATCCCTCTGCAAGAATAAGTGAGAGCCTGATACCTCCATAAGAGAGTTGTTTCAATCTGCTCGCAGTCCTAGCATCCTGAACCTTGTCTATCACCTGCCGCCATGCACCTGAAAAATAAAGACATACCAAATACTACAGGTGAGACCTGCTATTTTGGCAGTGTTTGTGTTTTCATTTCTTACATGGATTATATAAACTGTGAAGCAGGGTGAAAGAAATCGATAAATGCCAATTTGGTCTGCCTGACAACAGTAAGTATAGATATAACCGAATAATCAATGTGAAACTGTCTTTCATTTGCACAAACCTGTGTAATGCCCCTATCTGATTTAGCCATCATTTACTCCAGTATCAGATAAACAGTTTTCTTTTTAGTAGGTGTTCAATACTTGAAATATTGATTATTACACACAACACATGGAATTTTTAAGTCAAATGGTGTATTTCAGTTCAATCAGTGAGCATTTTGGTTACAGGCCAAGTGACATAAGATAAACTGCAGTGTCAGAATACGCAGTTATCCTAAAATTATTCAAACCCTTAAAATATTGCCAGAATATCACTGAACTGTGAAATATAGGTTACACAGACCTGTAAGTGATACGAGGTCAATCACTGTATCTGAATATACCATTACATTAAGTATGATACAAGTCCATAAAATAGTGTAAGAGATATTGGCTTAATTCACTGGACCATAAAATATAGGTCCCACAAACCCACAATAAGCTTGAGGCTTCTAACAGTGTCAGCCCAAACCATTGACCCAAGTAAAATGCAGATCCGTGAAATAATATTATGAATATGAGGCAAAATCACTGGCTTATGAAATATAGGTCAACACCAGATATGGCTCACTGCATTCTGTTGGTCTTTCTCAGATGTAAAACTATGCCAAAAATTAAGACTCTACCTCTCGTAGTTACTGAAAAACTGACCTTAACATATTTAGTGTAGTTTTTTTTCTAAGTTCAGTGAACCATGAAATATTGGTCAACAGCAGCTATGATTTACTGCATTTAGTTGTTCTTCCCCAGATGTTAAGGTATGCCAAATATTACAACTTTACCTCTTGTAGTTATTGAGAAACTAACTTAAACACAGTTGGTGAAGCCTTTTTTCCAAGTGCAGTGAACCATGAATATAAGTCAACATCAGACATGGCTCACTGCATTTAGCTTTCCTTCCCCAGATGTCAATGTATACCAAGAACTAGAGCAAGTGCCCAGTGGGGAATAAGTACCCTCGTCCAGTGCTACTTCTTAATGCATTAAAAACAAAATCATGGACCCTAAAATATAGGTCACTGACCCTCATTTACTTTACAAAGACATAACCCCAAGCTACCATGTTGAACATCATCTTCAAGGTGAGGTTGGTTGGTTGATTTGATGCTTAACGTCCACGGTAAACAACTAAGGTCATGTCTGGACGGTCAGTTAACCTAACCACACTATTCCTGGGCAGGCTTAGACCTTCTTAGCGGTTAACCAGTACTAAGTGCACATACTTTCGCCAGTAACTGACAACTGCCCTTCTTGAATCAGCGGAAGGAGAAACGAAAGTATGTGGCCAGACCGGGATTCGAACCCAGGACCTCTGACTTACGAGTCAGGTGCCCTACCGATTGCGCTACCCGGCCCGGCCTTCAAGGTGAGGTAAAAATAACTTTATCATAAAACATAAGTCTCTGTGACATTCTTTTATTTTGAGGTCAAAAAATAGGCCATACTGACTCACTATCCCAAGCTATCATTTTCATGGATCTAACATTAAGGTATAAGGCAAACCACTGGACTATGAAATATAGGTCACTGTGCTCCACTTTTGTTCTGGTGTCAAACATCAGGTCATACTGATTCATTATCCCAAGCTATCATGTTCATACATCAAACTATCCTTAAGGTATAAGGCACAATCACAGGATCATAAAATATAGGTCACTGTGACCTACTTTTATTCTGAGATCAAATGTCAGGGCCATACTGACTTATCATCAAAAACTATTATGTTCATTATGTCAAAGAGTTTTCAAGATATACCCTAAGGCAAAATCACTCAAGTGACTGAACCATGAAAAATTGGTTACACTGACTTTCACTTAATGACCCTTAAGTCAACGTCACAAGGGTGAGCCATGTCTAACAAACTATCTGCATAAGTTGTTTCCAAAACAGATTTGTAGAAAAAATACATTTTCACAGCATCATAGAGTTTAGAGTCCAGCCTCACTACCAAAATTTCTATGTCCAATGATCCATGTTATAGGTCATGGCCCAATATGTATCACTGCATTTATTTGATCTTCCCCAGGTGTTATTGTGTAGCAAGTTAGATGAGTCCATCCGTTTTTGGTTACTTAGAAACTGACCTTAATCAACCTGCTGACCCTAAATTTTCTGTGTTAAATGATCCATCAAATATAGATCATGGCTCGCTATGCATCACTGATATCAGTTGATCTTCCCCAGATGTTCCTGTAAAGCAAGTTTGAATATTCTGTCCCTTTTGATTACTTAGAAACTGACCTAAACCCAACTGGTGAAACAAACTTTTCTATGTTCAATAATCCATTAAATATTGATCATGGCCCAGTAAGCATCACTGCATTTAGTAGATCTTTTCCAGATGTTCCTACATAGTAAGTCTGAATATTCTATTTCCTTTGGTTACTAAGAAACTGACCTAAACCCAACTGGTGACCCAAGATTTTCTCTGTTCAATGATCCATCAAATATAGGTCATAGCCGATATGCATCACTGATATCAGTTGATCCTCCCCAGATGTTCCTGTGTAGCAAGTTTGAATATTCTATCCCCTTTTGGTTACTTAGGACCGGAGCTTAACACAACTGTTGAACCAAAAATTTTCTATGTTCAATGATCCATGAAATACAGATCATGGCACGACATGCATTCAGTAGAACTTTTCCAGATGTTCCTATGTAGCAAATTTGAAGATCTATTCATTGTGATTGCTAGAAACTGAGCTAATTGCAGTGGGTGAATCTTTTGCTAAGGGGCATAAAAGCGCACAATGCTTGCTAGGTATCACATAAGCACCCCTTTGCTTCACAAAGGCACAGTAAAAACATTGTTTCTTTTGATTTCCATTAAGTTTCATACAAGTGGGTAGATATTCTTGAATTTGATTTCCATTAAGTTTCATACAAGTGGGCTGAAGTTGACTGGGACGTAAGTAGTAAGTCAATGGACAGAGTTGCAGCCACATAATTAGATCTCATAGGGGGCCTATGAAAAGAGAGATATGGGGCTGACCTTGGAAAGTAAAAATATGATACTTTTTCACGAAAGTATGTCACAGTGACCTAGATTTGTGGGAGCCAATTAGTATTTTTGTTGGGAATGTACTGATGGGTTAAAGGTCAAAGGGTTTATGAAAATCAATGTATGGCCATAAACAGACAGATGCACCAACACTAAACAGGTGACCATATCTCACTGACAGCAAGGGAGCTCGACAAAAATACAGGTCTGCTGATTTTTCCTGCTCATTTCAAGCTCCTAGCAGGAACTTTTCTTCAGTTTCACAGCTATCAAAATGTGTTATTGGAAGACAGAGGGATGGATGGATGCAAAAACAACCCTCAACTTCACTAAACCAGTAATAGAATCTCCTATGAGTAGGTTTTATTATATCCCTCATCTTGTTTTGTTAACAAATATATTTCCCACTAAACAAAAGTAATCCTACAAATTTCTACAAGTCCTAGTGGCCCAATATGTGTTTACTTGCCCTATGTGGGTTATCATATTTGTTCTGCCCTGGTACGGAAGTTTGTACGTACCATCAATGGTGTCAGATTTGCAGGTAAATCCATCATCACTAGTTATCTCAAACTCTAGATGTCCTCTGTTGTCTCTGGACCTACTAGCACCTTGTTGTCCACTGTCTAACTGATCATACAACGCATCCAGTGGTGTCTCCACCACCTCCTCCTCCACAGCTGCCGCAGGAAGTGATGTAACCTCCTTCTGAGCATGAATAATTGGATGACTACATGAGCCTGCAATCAAACATGATGTTTAAGCGAAAAAAGCAATTGTTTTATATTGAACACCATAAAAATAAGGTCCAAACTAAACAGTGACCATCAGTTTTGCTGACATAAGTCTGTTAAAGTAATCATTTTTACCTGTTTTATTCCCCAGAATTCTGTAACGTAACTGACAATAACTGAAAGTTTACACATGTAACTTAAGCATTCCAAAACTAGTAAAATATTCTGTTATTATTGAGGAAAATTTTAATAGCTGGCAAGATGAAGCATGTTATTTTGCAAAATGAGTGAAACTGGATTCATGATCTTGCAATAGATTCCAAACACATTTCAAATATTCAAATTAGTTATTGGCTGTATATGCTCTGTGTATGGATACACCTCAACATTTTTTTACCATGTTTGAAAAGGGGAACGACTTTTTTTACTTCCTGTTTGCTTCCCTGGGCAACCCTTCTACAATGGAGTCTACACTTGAATTTCTTTCTTTTGGATAATAATGAAAGGCTGTGCACAGTGAAACACCATTAACGGTTGCAAAGATTTCAGTTTCCAAAAGGATTCCAACCTCAATCCCTAACTTAGCACTCAACCCTCTATCAAGGCTCCTTGCTCCTTGGGGAGCAAATTCTTTCCTTTTAAGAGCTGACCCCTACCAAAAATGAGGTCAAAGTGAAAATGGCAGAGTTGCTTCCCCTGAATCTTAAAGCAAATCCAGTTCAGACTAGTACTAGCAGTCTGATCTGGGTCTACACTTTTTGCTCAAGCATTTCTCTCCAAATATTTAGTATAAAAACATTTACCCAATGAATGAGGTCCTTCTATTTTCCTAGTTCTCAATGGGGATTTTCTTCTTCTCGATGATCCAGCAGACCCGCTTTTGCCTCCATGTCGCCCTCTTTTCTTCAGTGGTGATAAGCTTCCTGCATGTTTTTTGTATGGCTTTTTCTTTACCTGTGGAAAAACAGAGTGACCCACTTTCTCTGGTCTCGCTGAGGAGTTGGTTTGTCTTACATTTCCTTTAAACTGCCCTTGTACAATTCCATCTTTCATCTCCTGAAAGCTTACAGTTGGTCTATTTGTGGCTTGCCGTTTGTGACGGTAAAGTGCCGATTTTGGAGTCAGGCTCTTTTTTGCAAGAATTTGTCTAATTTTATTGTAGTAAACATTACTAGACTCCTGAGGCTTCATTGAGCCTGAGAACTGATGCTGGGACTCCAGTTTGCTTTTTTGGCAATTATCTTCCCCCAGGCTATTCAAAGATTCTGGTGTTACAAGACTGCTTCCAGAATGATGGGGTAACTGTACATGTGAGTGTTTTTGTAAATTTTTGACAATATCAGCTACATCCTTTGCAACAGCATCACTATTTTTAGCAGAAAACCCAACTGTCTGGCTACTTGATGTGACAGATTGGGTTCCAATGGTATTCTGGGCAGAAGCTGTCACAGGGGCACTCACTGCAGCTGACAAAATACTCGGCAGAAGTGGCTGAAATATGGCAGGAGAACTCTGCAAGACTGTTCCACTCATTAATCCACCCTGGGGAGCAGAAATTCTAGGAGATTGCTGCGTTAAATATGCCACTGGCTGAACATTAGACGGCTGGTGAGGTGCCATAATATGTGGTGTATATGGTAAAACTGGAGGACCAGAAGCTATATGAGGAGAGTTATTCTGGTTGTATGCTGTCTGAGACAGCAGGTTTGCAACTGGTATCCTTGGAATTCCAGACTGTATAAATTGTAAAACTGGAGACCCCAGTGGAGGCCTTGACTGGATATTAGTAAACCTTGTGGGTGTATACACAGTTTGTACATTCTGAACTGAATGCCACAGAGAAACTGAAGTGGTAGGTAAACTCGAGAACTGTGTAGGGGTCTGGGTTACTAAGGATATAGACCCTGTGGAGCTAAGAACAAGTCCGCCAAGATATTCAACAGAAGTCTTAGGAGATAAACTGACTGCGATCTCACTGATAGGGACATCTCTCCTCTGTTCCATAGTGCCTTTATCACCTCCAACTTGATTAATTACTGTGTGTGGTGGAGCTCTTTCTGTTTGTAAATTCATTGCTCTGGTTTCAGCTAATTTTCTAGCCAGTAATTTTACTGCAGCTGAGTTTTGATGGTTTGATTCACTATTTAAAGATGCTGAAGTCAGACCAATCTTCCTGTCCAAATCAGCAGATTGCTGAATGTTAACTTCTTTACTGATGGTCATAGGAATAAAACCAACTTTCTTGCCAGGTTCTGACAACCGCTGAATGGGGTGCTCTTTACTGACAGATGCAGGATCTGTATCAAACTTCTTTCCTATATCCACAGCTATTTTCATTAATTGCTGCAGTGAACTAGGTGTGCTATTTGACTCATCAAATGTTTGTGACTTGGCCACTGTAAGTGATGTATTTTTGGTTTCTCCACCCACCTTGGCTTCATTTGTTTTAAGTTGGTCATATTTATTAACTGAAGAAAGCTGCATGGCAGGGACTGACTCTTCTTGATTTCTGTCTTTGTTGGCAGGCTGAAAAGCTGCTGTTGGTCCTTTGTTCGATTCTTTTGCATAATTTGAAAGAGAAGGAGAACTTAATGAGTCTGGGCTTTTAACAATATGTTTAGGCTCATAAGGTCTACCAACATAGCCTGTTTCTGTCTTCTCCCAGAGAAAGCTCTTGCCTAATTTGGGATTTTTAATCAATACTTTATGCCCCTCTTTAAGAAGTTTTAGCACTGTATTTGACAGGTTACTGCCTGAAGCAACAGACATACTGCTTGTTGTTCCTGTCTTTGAATAGCTCTGTAACTCATCAGCTCCAGCTGCAGATGAAAGACTACTGGATGTACCTGCTGATGGTATTTTTTCTGACTGGATCACCGAGGAATTTTTGTTATTATTGCTTGTTTCCTCTGTGCCTTGTTCCTTTTTTCTTTGATCACTCCCACTGCATGTTGAATTGTCAGTAGTATCATTATATTTATCTTCTGTGCTGTCTTTATTACTTACATTATCTGACTTTCTCAAAGTTAGTGGCTCATCCTGTAATAACCCATTATTTTCAGGGTCTCTACTTGCAAACAAGCTGCCGTTAGATTCTTCTGCTTCACAGTCAATATTCTCAGTATTTGGCTCTTTAGTTTGCTTCCCCTCATCAGCATCATTATTATTTGCACCATTTTTACATATAACATTTCCAGTTTCTCTCCCACTTCTTTCCTGGTTAATTAAACTATTTTCACTCATGACACACTTATGTTCAATTTGATTTTCACTTAATTTCTTTCCATTACCATTCTTACTGACTGTACTACATTTATCTGATGATGTAACACAATTATCAGTTTTTATTCTGCCACTATTTTCTATTTCATGCTTTTTACTTAGTTCAAGTTTAGGCATGTAATCTGCTTTTTCGCTTCCACTACTTGTATCATTGTCATCTTTTTTGGGGTTCCAATTCTTGCCTTCTTTTTCAGTACTAGCATAATCACCCATTTTGTCACTCAGAAACACATTTTCTGACTTTGTAACAGAATCAGCATTTTCAGTCTGTCTTTCTCCCATGCTCTCCATCTCTTCATCACTACTACTTTGAAGCTCAATACAATCATGTTTCACTTTTTCCAAACTGTTTTCTCGCCTCAACCGTTTGATTCTCCGAAAATTCTCCACCTCCTCCTTGAGAGAAGGGACATCCCGTGTTTTAAGAACATTCGAGTCAAGCTCAAGTTCATTTTCTGCAGGGCTGACAGCCTTTCGGGGTCTGCCTCTACCTCGTTTTAATCCAGGAACTGCAGTTTCTGGACCATTATTTTTGGTATTATGGCCTGGATTATCTTTTATAGGGTTTGAAGTAGTTTCTTCCTCGGAATCGAGGCCATTCTCTTCTCCTGAACTCCCGGGATTTGCCTTTCCTGAAACATGCTTATCAGATTCTTGTCTTCTGAGCATTTGTTGTTTGCCTCTCCCATAACATTTATGTCCAGGGTTTGAAGTTTTAGTACCTTTTTGATTCCCATTACTTGGATTTTTACAAGAAGATTTACTAAAAAGATTATTGCCAGAAACATTGTCTCTGTTTTCTGACCCACTCACTTCTTCTAACACATTTTTATTGTCTAACTCTGTGCTTGTATATGCTTTCAGTTTTTCTTTCTTTGGTTTACTTTCAGAATTTGTAGTTTCATTACCTTCTGAAAACATTTTCAACTCCATTTGATTTTTTTCTTTTGGACCTAAAGTAGTCTTTTCATTAGAAATTGACTTATTTCCTTCCATAGAATAGCCCTTGTCAAACTTTCTAGGCCTTCCTCTCCCACGCTTCAAGCCAGATGTCACCACTCCGTCAGCTTCACTTGCATTTCTTTCTACTGTCTTAGATGAATTTGAATTTTTTAAGTCTATGTCTCTGTCTTTAATAAATCTATCTTCTTGGGCACTATTAAGCTTTCTCATCAGTTTTTGTTTTAGACTATTTCTTGCCTTTGCAAGTAAAGCACTTTGTGTTTTTTGAAAAGATAGTTTGTCTCTGCTTCTCAGCTGTGTAAGGTTGTTTTTCATGTTGCTTTTTCTCTCATTGGTCTTCTCAGCAGAATATTTTCTAGGTCGTCCTCGACCCCGTTTTACTGAATCTGGACAATGCTGCAGTGCTCTCTTTTTACTTGGTCTTCCTCTTGACATTCCTAATGGCGATGAAGCCCTGGATATGGATTTTCTGACAGAATGCCTACGAAGACTTCGACTTTGTAAATAGCTATCTGCCACAACTTGCTTTAAACTTCCTCTTGATAAAGGTGGTCTTCCCCTCCGCTTTTGTACTGCACCTTCTTCTTTCATTCGTTTTTCCTCAACTTCAAGTGCAACTCTTTGAACAATAGTGCTTTTACGTAGAGACGACCTTGCACTGGCAGATGACTGAGAATCAGAAATACTATCAGAGTCTTTAATTTTACTGTTTCTAGCACAGTTATAACTGTCACTTTGGTTTTCATTTTCATCATCATCACTAGTGCTAACTTCGAAGTCACACTTGTCTGTATGCAATTTTAAACTTGCTTCCGTTCTGTATGACCTTTTACATGTTTGGCACCGAAATGGCCCTTTTTCATCAGCACTGCTTTTAGCTAAGCTCTCTAATTTGATTTTCTTGGCTATAGGATCTAGTACTGGTAGAACACTATGTTTGGTTTTCCCTTCAGCTTCTCCCAATTGTTTTCCTCTAGAACAGAGTTTAGTTGTGACCAGCAGGTCATCTGCATCCCTATACCTTGCAGGTGACATCATGTTTTTTCTTAAAGGGTATGTCTTTAATGGTGATCTAGATGATTTTGGTGATTTCCTTGCTTTTTCAACATCTTCACTCCTTTCAAGTCCAAGGCCTCTCAAAACTTCATGTTTCTCAGCCTCAGACCTTTTGTCATTTTCCACTGGAGAAACATCTGCATGTAATGAAAATTCCTTTATTTGGTCAAAAATATTTTTGTCCAGACTATCCGGGGAGCCTATTTTTCCTGGAGTTATCGTAATCACTGGTTGACATAAGTTATCTATATCACAGTCTTCATTTTGCACAATGTCAACATGCAATGAGTCAATTAGGTAAGAATCTGATGATGTTGTCCAGTTTAACTTCTCTTTGCATTCTGCTGTATCAGTTTTTTCAGCAAAACAAATGTCAAAATCTGAAGACTTTCCCCCATCTATCTCATCTTTACTATTTTTCTTATCAACTGTACTTTTCATTTTTTCATCCACTTCAACAGTTTTCATATAAGCATGTTCCTTCTCCATGCATTCCTCCTTTCCTACTTTTAATTCCAGCATGTCTTGTTTTGCAATATTAGAAACACTGTCAAATTTATCAGATTTCAATTTTACTTCTAAAACACTTTTACAAAGTTCCTCTTTTGTCAGATGTTCACTGTTATTCAACATTTCTTTTTCCAATGTTTCAATCCCTAGTTCTTTTGGAAGAATCTTTTCTACCTTACCGGTATTTATTGGCACACTTAGTTTGTTTTCATCTAGTTCCAATTCAGCTGGTCTATCAATTCCTCTGACATCCATATCTTTGTGTGAGGATTCAGATTCTTCAACTGCAATAGCAACCTCAAGTTGATCCACATTAATTCTTTTGTTAACTGTTTTAATTTCTTCAACCAAATGCTTAGTTTCTGTAACCGTTTTGGCAATTTGTTCAGCCCTTTCCTCAGTATTTTGTATTTGATTTGAACAGATATTATCTATAATTTCTACATCACTATCAATTGTTTCACAGCCTGTGTCAGTCTTTGACATACTCACAGAAAGATTCTGATGTTCTGACTCCAAGTTTAATGTGGAAATTGTAGTGCTTGCTTTCACAATTGAATCAGTTATATCCACTATCTCTGAGTCACTATCATCCGAATCAGTTCTGCTATATGAGCTCTGAGAAACATTTATCTTGTCCTGCTGCTCTCTATTTGAAGCAGTATCAATATTGTCATTTTCTACATTTGCACTGGTTTCTTTAAACTTAACATCATTGATGATATGCTGTTTGACAGGCAAATACTCACAGTTATCATTTTCAACTATCTTCGGTACAAATGGACTATCAAATGAGCCATCTGATTCTATACTAACTTGACTAATATCTTTCTGCTCATCACATGTCTCCTTTTGAAGTTCTGATTCTTCTTTATGTCCATTTTCTTCCTTTTTATTTCCATCTAATTCAGTTAATATCTCATTTCTTTTCTCACAATTATACCTTTCCTCTCTCACATCATTTTCCCTCTCATTTTTCAGACCATTTACAGTTTCTGAAGAATTATTATGTTCCACAGCAGCTTGAGCAATAAGGATAGCCTCTTCCTCTGATATTTCATCACAGCTATCTGTCATTATAACAACTGTCTCTGTGGCTTCTTCTGACACAATATCTCCCTCAACAAAATCTTCTTCTACTGAGCTTAAGTCTTTTCTTGATTTGTTTACTAAGAAAGCTGAGTCCCCTACTTGTTCAAAATTTTCTCTTGATTTGTTTTTTAACAAAGCTGACTCTGTTGTTTGCTCAAAATTTTCACTTCCTGAATCTTTTGAACTTGATATAAATGGTGGACTTGTATCAACAATGAAACAATCTTTGTCACTCTCTGACTTTTCATCCAGAGTTTGGTCTGATTTTGCTTTATGCACAACAGGGGATGATGTACCTAGTGGTTTGGAATAAGAAGGAAGGATATCAACATAAGAAGAACTTGTGGTACCACTAGAAACAGAGTTTTGTTTACCATGCAATATTTCACTGATCGTACTTGATGGGACAGTTACTGGAGAAACACAAATCTCCATGGATGGTGACTGACATGAACCAGAGATTGTAGATAGCACAGAAGAGGCTCTTTCACAATTAATTTGCTTTACTGATGTGCAAATGCTATTTCTATTGTTGACTGATTCAGAAACCACAGGAGAAGACAGAAGTGATTTGGGAAAACTAGTTTTTTCGATGGAAGGAGAGCAAGACTTAGTTAACATTTGGCAAGGTGGAGAAAATGGTCTTTCAGTTGCTATTTTTTCAACTGAGAATGCTCTAGTAAGTCTGGCATCAGAAATTGGTGTTCCGATAACTGTAGATGAAAGCAATGGTAAAGGAGAACCGTTTTTCTCAAATGATGGTGACCTTGACTTGCTTGACATTCTGACAGGAGGAGAAAAGGGTCTTGTTCTCAATGTGTCATCAAATGAAGGAGACCTAATCCTAGTTAGTGGTGAAAATAGTCTTGCAACATTCTGAGACTCAAGAGATGGAGATAATGGTAAAAAACTAGCTTTCTCCAGAGATGGTGACCTTGACTTGCTCAACATTCTGACAGGAGGAGAGACGGATCTTGTTTTCAATGTGCTATCAAATGAAGGTGACCTAATTCTATTTGGTGGTGAAAATGCTCTAGTCAGATCTTGAGGTTCAACAGATGGAGATCTTGAACTTCTATTACTTGATGGCCTTGATGTTAGATGTTTGCCATCACCACATTGCCTACTCCTAGCTGCTGCTTTATTTAATCTATCAGCAATTTTAAGAAGTCCCATATCATTATTTTCCTCTTTGGTAGTTGCAGTTTCATTAGAGTACTTGTTGAGATTTTTAAGGTTAAGCAATTTTCTTGTTTCAGATGACAAAACAGTCAGATCTATAGTATTGGTATAATGTTTGGTACAGTTCTGTTTGTCTGATAGGCTGACCTTGGCTCCAGGCCATGACTCACTCAAACTCTTTGCTTCAACAATTTTGTCACTGTCTCTTCCACCAAAGCTCACACTGAGAGGGCCTGCTTCTAATGTTGTTTCACCTGTTGTTTCCATATAACCAAAGTCTGATTCCTCATTAGTTTTAGTCAAATCTACTATATTACTATCATTAGGCTTCACTACACTTGCTTCTTTATTACAGATAGGAATTCCCATTTCTGTTAAGCTCAGCTCCGATAAGGGCACATATTCAGGATGAGCTACATCGTGAATTATTCTCATATCTTTAATTGGAACAGTTGGTGACTTAAGGGCTTCTGGGTGGACCTCTTTCACTGTACAGGTATATACACATCTTCTTCTGGCATCTTTTGTACTCCAATATACTCGTGTACACCTGGAAGTAAATGTAAGCTCATGATACTTACAAAGTCACAGACAATCAGACATTTTTCATGTACAAGTTGGTAATATTCAGCCTATGCAATTATCAAATTGCTAAATGCAATGGCTAATGAATAGACAATTCATTTAAGCACCCTATAAATGGAATCTGCCAACATTTACTGTAGCTCCTGCAGAAGGTATTGAGCTTTTGAAAATACAAGTTGCAAAATATTTATATCTTTACTATTTTCAGTATGTACAAAACAGCTGCAGACTGTATCACAACTGCAGTTACCTACTTTTCAAACAGGCAACCTTAAGTGATAGGCTCCATGTGTGCAATAGTACACTTAGGCTTTTGGGAGCTAACAGATGAAGACAGTCTAAAACACTTAATGAAATTAATAGATAAAGTCAAGGAGCCCATGTAATGCTGTTTTGTTGCAAGTGACCTGGAACTGAGCTGCCTGCTTTGATGAAGGACTGCAACATGACATATGAGCATGTCTGTAAATGTAATCTATGTTGCAGTGAACAAGTTTTGTGGCAGGCTGTCTTAGAATGAATGAAGTGCAACTACGACAAAGTCTGGTGGTCAGTGGCAATAGTAGTGAGATAACTTCGGGAAAAAAACACACTACAGTTTAAGCTGAATAAAAGCAGACCAGAGTGGTCTAATTGTGTAGCAGGCATGCTACAATGTCCAAATGGTTGCTCTCATGAAGTTGAAAGAGGTGAGGTTCATAATTACAAAGGCAGAATGGTAAGTGTCTTTAGCAACCCTACATGTAGGCTGACAAACAGTTTGTGACATAGTCTGTTCAAGGTACTCATCCATTATAATAATTTATTTTACAATATACATCTATATTGCACCTTGGTAGGGCAGGTGCTGCTAAAATCCAAACATATTAGAAAAGTGAGTGTGAGTGAACTCAGACACAACGTCCACCAACTCATTGGTCATATAGACACAGGTAGAAAAAGTCAGAGTTTGTATTCAAGTAA
Source organism: Ctena decussata (assembly GCA_963989385.1). Lineage (NCBI taxonomy): Eukaryota > Metazoa > Mollusca > Bivalvia > Lucinida > Lucinidae > Ctena > Ctena decussata. The sequence goes on along the minus strand of OZ022504.1, from coordinate 35,644,097 downwards.
AATGAGTTGTTACATGTAATCCTGTATGCAATTTCTCTCAATGCTAAAATAGTATTGTGATAAAATGTCATAAAATTTAAGTATACAAAACACAAAATTGTTATTATCTTCACAACAGACCTATACAGACCTCAATCACTGAACAGAAAACCCAAAGAGTGCTTGTTTTCAGCAATTGTGTACCAATGTTTTCTTAATTTGTCTTTCCCATTTAATACCATCTTTATTTGGCTACAAAACAGTATTTTTCCATCTTTAGAATGACCCCAAAATCAGTCTTTTGAAATTGTGCTACGAGATGTTTTTTCTACCCTTCTGAAACAATCCCAAAAGTCTTTATCCATCTTATAAGATGGATCTAGATTTTTGGGGTTGTTTTGGAAGGGAAGAGCCCTGTCTTATAACAAAAGAAATAAGGTAAGATATTCCTTTGCATCATGTCTTAGTAAACCTATTATCATATTGTGAAACTTACATGTAATTAACTGGCACTAAGAACCTGGGTCTGTCAGACAGATCTGTCAGTTTTCCCAAACACTCCACTGTGCAGGAACCTGAAATCACAGGAAAATATTGTGTTATTAACACTGTAGCTTGCTTAATAAAATGAAGACTGGTATCTTCCAAGTACACCAGGAATAAAACCATCTGTAATCATCCTAATACCAATTACTGTCATCACTAAACTTAAAGTGTATGGATATACTGCCATGTTTTTCTGCCATTTTTACACCTTTTACGAAAACCTGTTTGCTTCCATGGATGACATAGCCTTTACAAACTGAGATCTACTCTTAATGCAATAAATTTTCTCTTAGGGGAGCAAATTCATTCATTTAAGAGCTGACCCCCAAGTAAGGGAAGGCAAAAATGAAAATGACAGAGCTGCTTCTACTATTAGTGTAGCTACTCACCTTAAGCAAGTTGATTTTACAACATGACCAGAAGTAATGTTACTGGCAGTATGGCAAACAGTGCACACCTTAGGTCTGTTTTCTCAGATATTTGAGCCGCCACACGACAAAACCAACAAAGTGGTTGTATGCCCAGTGCAGACTCAGATCCGCCCAGTCTGATCTGACTCTTCGCTAAGCGCTTAAAGCGTAGCTAAGGGTCTAAGCTACATGTACCTCCATGCAAACAGCAAAGACTCTGATCAGACTGGGCAAATGCCCAGTCTGAGTCTGCACTGGGCGCACAACCACTTTGTTGTCTTTCTCGTGTCACAGCTCATTTCTGCAAACAGTAGAGATGTCACACAACAGTAACAACAACAAGCTGCCACAAAGTGGCAAACATCTGCTACCCCAATAAACAAAACGTGAAATGCTCAGTCTCTTCTGGCAGCACATTGTCACAAAACAGAGCTTAACCAGAAATCTCAAAGTTTAAGTTTACTCTGCCAATGCTGATGCCAGAAAGGTGATTGTCTCAAAAAATTGCAGGTAAGACACAGATAATTATAAGGTCAAGGTTAAGTTTGTGTTCCCTGTTGACTTTGTTTCAAATATTCAAAGATGTGTTCCTAACTTTATCTTTGAATTAAGTTGTGTTTGAGATTGTTATTATTATGGTGCTAGGCTGTGTTATTTTTATCCTAAGAGAACTATTATGAAAGGTTTCTTGAGTGTGTTATCTTATTTTATTAATTCTAGAAATTGTAGCACATAAAAAAACTACCGTAATTGTCCTGAAAATAGATCAGTTTGGCTTTACAATTGCAGTAATGCATCCAACATGGTACAGACGGAATGGCAAACAGTGTAGGCCCTGATCAGACTGCTCTCTGGGTCTGCACTGTTTGCTCTGACCTATCTGTCTCAATACTTTGAATGTTTACTGTATCTTACCTATCATGATGCTGATATCTGCAGAATTTAGACCATTAGCCCAGGATTTCTTGACAGTTCTTACAAAAAGGTTCCGCACAAAAACTCGTCGTACAACGTTGAACTTGTCCTCAGACAGCACCTGAAATAAATGGCAAGCTAAACAGGACCTGTCCACATACAGAATAGCTAGCCTGACATATGCTTGCCATGAGGACCATGAATACACCAGAGCTGGTGTATAACAATGCATCTCTTCTGAAAAAACTCCGTGCAAGGAGCACTCTGACACAAATTTGGTCGAAATCCATTCAGTGGTTCTTAAAATGCTGTTATTTTCTTGTTTTTTTGTTTTGTTTTTATTAACAGAAGATGGCAGCCATCTTGAATGGCTAAATGGCAAAAAAAAAAATGAAAAAGCTTCATGCAAGGATCATTTTGATACGAAGTTGGTCAAGTCAAGATGAATTTAAAAATAATTTGAAAATAATAAAGAAGCTGAATAAAAGCATCGCTGTGTGATACCCACCACTGTAAACCTATTTCACTAGTCGATTTTCTTCCTGATTTATTTTCTTCTGTGTTTCCCTAGGGCAGGGGCCGCAAAAGACCATGGAACAAAACTTTTATTTACTCAACAGAACACTTTATTACCCTAATCACTTGCTGTGAGCTTCCAATATATCACTTTCCATTTTGATTATACATATCTTTATACATGTATGTTGCCACAAGACAGGGATAGATAACCCCCTTAGAGCCAAATTTTGAGCACCACAAAGTGCTTCTATTACTTCTATCATCAGTTGTAAGTTTCCGTAAAATCTGATTTATGATTTTATACTGGTTTTATCATTATTTTTGTATATAGCCCGGGAGCAGGAGCAGAAAACAATTTCAAGCAACACAAGTGGCTTTTTAACTCTGATCATTTTCTTTCAGTTTCAGAAAACCTGCTTCAAACTCTGAATTTACGCTGATTTTTTTCTTGATTTTATACATGTAGGGGCAGAGGCAGGCAACCCCAATGAGGTAAATTTTGAGCATCACAGGAGGCTTTTATTACTCCAGTCATTTGCTGTCAGTTTCAGAACAACTACTTTGACCTCTGATTTTATACAATAGATTTTTTTTCATGATTTTATACATGTATGTAGCCCCTGGTCAGGGGCAGATAGCCCCTGACGACAAACTTTCTAAGTAAATACAAACCTTTTGTTACTTAAATCATTTGTGTGATGTTGCCTCATGATATTCCAAATAGTAAAAGAACAAGCAGCAAAAACCCATTTTTTTCCCCGAAGATTGACAAGTGCAGTAACTTGACAGAAAAAAAAAGAATTTTGCCCAATAACAATTGGAAGTGAGATATTCTTGGTACAAATGCATATGCAAAATCTGAATATTAAAACTCCACTGACAAATATTTAAGTTATTGAATGGAAACAAAGTGCTTACAGACAGACAGATAGATGTACATATGACAGACTGACTGACAGAGGTGCAGACAGAAAGATAAAACTATATACCCCTTAACATACATTGGGGGTAAAATAACACAAAACAATAAAATCCTCTACTAACCTCCTTATCAACATGCTCTCGGTGAGCTTTACAGAAGATTTTCTTATCCACTTGAAATGCACAGTTGTCTTTCCTGGCACATATGAAGTGATAGTTGGCAATACAACCTCGGGTGTTACATCCAACAGTAGCCCCCGCACGCTGACAATACTCACATTTCTGAAATAACAAAAGCCATGAAATAAGCCACTTCTTCTTTATCTCATTATAACACTAGCATGATTATGCACTCAGCCTATCTATATATGGTTTTGATGAAATTTTGGGTTTTACAACCCTTTGAGACAATATTTCAGTCTGTATCAAACTGTCTCTCACAGACAGGGAGAAAAATAACCATCAGAAGAGATGGCAATCTCCCGACCAAAGACAGCATGGGTCTTAGGAAACAGAGTGCACTTTAAAACATACCAGAAATATTTGTCATTCTTGTTGACATAATGCATGATTATTGAGCAACCACCTAACAAGAGGCCCAAATTGGCCTGATATCACCTCCTCCATATTTTGCCAAAAATGTATCCAATTCTTCTAAAGGATGGTAAATTGTATAAATTTGCAAATGTCCATGCAAACTCCAGGGTTTCTTGAAATTTGTCTTTTCAAGTTTTGTTATATTTAGTAGCATTTGGTGGCCATCTTGGATGGTCAATTTTTCGTCTTCATGAAAGGGTTAATTTTATGTTTTGTCAAAACCTGGTCAGTAGTTCACAAGTCATTTTCATATTCTCAATCTGCATAAATTTGCAAAACGTCCATGCACAGATGGTTCTGATCAAATTTGGATGAAGCCATTCAAAAGTTCTAGAGGTTTCCTCATTTTAGTAATTTGCTTTTTTAGTGTTGCTGTGCATATTGTGTGGTTTGTTTTAAATAACTCTATAGAACTTTAAACTTTAGAAGGGTTTTTATCATATATGGGTATGGCCACGGCCAGCTTGGTCATGTGACCAAGACCATCTGAAAAAGTTTAAAATTTCCATAAAAATTCAAACATTGGGACACCTAGAATAATTACTGAAACTGTCCTAAAAATTGAACAGCTCCTGAAGGAGCAGTCTGGTCTGGGTTTGTACTATTTGCTCAGACTATCTGTCCCAATATCAAGAATTTTTATGCTACTTCATAACTGACCTCCAAACAGTGAATTATTTACTCAGCAACTCACTGCTGGACCTGACCTGTTATTTAATTATTTAAAGAAACTACACATATCAACTTCCAAACTAATGCTTATCCAATGTTCTTGTTGAGAAACCTTGTTAATACATACCAACATCTTGCCTCTGCTGTATGCCTCCTTGAGGTTCTGTAGTGAGCCGTCTGTGTCCTCATAAACTTCAGCTGACCACAGGGCACAGTTAACATGTACCCAGTCATCTTGTCCACAATATAACAAACGACCCTCATACTAAAATATAACAAGCAAATTCACTGAGTCTATATGCCCCACCAAAGTGGCTCTGATTTATTTTTGTTTATTTTTAGTTTCATCAAATTCTCTAAATTATTTAGTTACAATTAAATTTGTGTGGATTTTAAATCAATTAAAGATCAATAGCTCATGTATCAACGAGACCAATTCTGACGAACTTGCGTGTGCATCTCCACACTTAACCAGATAATGAGATGTTTTGAAGATAGGTCTGACATAATTTTTCTTATATCTCAATGAAATTATGTTGTGATCCCTCATTAGAACAGTCTCTGTGAGACAGTTCATATGACAGGTCACAACCTGTTTTTATCGAGAATTCAGGAAAATTATCCCTATATCAACTGTGTTACCCCTTCGTATCTGGAGCACTGATAGTGATACATATTTATAAACTTTGTTTGTTGGTGCCTTAGTACTGACTAAATCAATTCAAGGCCAATAGCTCTTGCATTACCAATGCCATTTCAATAAAACTTGATGTGCACTGCCATGTCACGGAGATACATATTTATTCTAAATCTTATAAGGAATTCAAAAGAGCCATGATGGCCCTGGATCACTAACCTGAGTATTATGTGAATCAAGAATTTTCGAGTTATCTTACTGACCTTGGCATAAAATAGGTCAAAGTTAACCCAGGGTTATAATTTGGAGAAACTATGATGGCCCTAATTCCCCAATGCTACATACCAAGCTTCTGTGCAATTGGCAACTGCTGTAATATCATACCTTAAGACTTAAATTGTTTCTAAGAAATCCACTGTTTCAGCATTTTCCCACATAAATGCTCAACATACAAAAATTGACCTTGCCATAATTTAGGTCAAGGTAAATGCAGGGTCATCATTTAAACAAACTATGATGAGGCTGAGTCCAAAAAGTTACACAAGCACAAAGTCATTAATTGGCCCTTGTGTTCTGAAGAAGATCTTTGAAGAATTTTCACCATATATGGGCTTGGTGGCCGGTTTTGGTCATGTGACACATATACACCGAATAAACTTGCATTCTCACATCCCATGAAGGCTTCACGTGAAAATTAGCTTTAATCTGCCCTTTGGTTTCAGAAGAGAACATTGATGGACAGATGATGGACGACACATGCCAGGCTATACTATAAGTTCCCCTAAGAGACTCAGGTGAGCTAAAAAAGCATTAAATGGAAGATACCTAAAAGTAAGAAAGCAAGAGTTATAAGTCTAGTATGCAACAACTTGTCATAACCTGTCTACAACAAGAGCTGTTGCATGACAGCACAGCTCATCTGAAGTGGTGCTTGCCCATCTCACAGGCATTGTTATGATGTGACCTTGCCTTGAAGGTCACTACTGAGGTGTGGCTTGCACTCCATGAAACTTCATAGCATCATTCAGTAATGTTAGTAATGTAATGTCAGCATATACAAAAGCTGTAAGAAAAAATTCTATAGCAATGACATTGACTTCAAGGTCACCCAGTGGGGTGGGGGAAGTATTTTGTAAAACTTCAAGCCAGTAACTAACATCAGTTGAAGTTTAAGTTAAAGTTAAATCTGTCCCAAGTATTAAGGACAAGAATTCCGTGGAATGCTATGTCGCACCTGCATTGCATTTCCACAGCAGCAGAGATCATATTGAGAAGAAAGTGAAAGCAAAAATTGAAAATTAAAAGAAAACAAAATAGTTTCTGGCATTATTCTGACACAAATTTTGTCAAAATCGGCCCAACGGTTCTTAAGGTACTGCCATTTTCATGTTTGTGCTACTTTTAGTAACAGTGGATGGCAGCCATCCTGAATGGCCAATTTGGCAAAAACCAAAATAGCTATATGCAAGGATCATTCTGACACAAAATTGGTCCAAATCCATTCAGGGGTTCCACAAATATAGTCATTTTCATGATTTTGCAATTTTTAGTAATGACAGTGGCGGCCATCTTGGATGGTACTTTCCAATAAATGTGGAAAAAAGAAGAAGAAAAACTCCTTTCAAGAATCATTCTGATTAAATCTGAGCAAAATCCACTCAGTGTTTATCCGCATTCAGGCAAAATTCAGACTCGTAAACCAAAAGTAGGTCACTGTGACCTAATTCCACAACAGATTTTTTTCATTTTCATAATTTTCAAAAGGAAGGTCCTATTGATGTTCCACTCAAAGTTTCAGCCAAATATACCTTAAAGTGTCAGAGAAAATGTTGATTATGCTGTTTTGCTATTTTTAGTAACAGTGGCCATCTTGAATTCTCGACCATGCTGAATTCCTGTAATCTGAAGCCCTGTAGTCTGATATGAAATCCATATGAAATATATGAAATTTGAGAACCATGGCTGCAGTGGTTTTGGAGAAATTAATTGAACAAATCTTAATGCCAGGGTTAACATAAATGTGAACGGACTGACGAACGGATGGACGGAAAACCATTCGCCTATATCGCACCTTGCTAAAGCAGGTGCGACAAAACATATGCCATCATAGTACTTTAACAAAACCCCAATTTCTAAATCATGACCTTGACCTGAAGGTCACTAAGTAGGATGTTGTGGTTTTCTGGAAAACTTTGGACCAATATCTAATTACCATGCAACTATCTAAAGAATCCATATATGAATTAAGGAGATATGGGTATTCAAAACACTTTAACGAAAACATCCAATGTGGACAAAAAACACCAAATTTCTAAATCCATGACCTTGACAGCAAGGTCACTGAGGAGTGTGGATGGTTCTCTGTAAAACTTTGAATCAATATTTAGCTACAGTACAAGTATCAAAAGAATCCATTCTTGGGTTAAGGAGATATGGGTTTATAAAAACTTAACCAAAATATCAAATGTGGACCTCAAGGTCACTGAGCAGGGTGGGGTTGGTATTCTGTATAACTTTTGATCAATATCTAACTACATTGCAAGTATCAAAAGAATCCATCAATGGGTTAAGGCGATATGTCTTTAAAAACTTTCACCTAAACTCCAATTCGGAAGCTCATGCCGACACCAGGGTGACAACAATAGCTCTTTCTGAACTTTCATTCAAGGGAGCTAAAAATGTGAAGTATCATGAAAGTATTCCAAAGGGTATCAAAGTGACAGAGCCGAGAAGAATATGTTTATGGACAGATGGATGGAGGGTTCAACTTTGTGTCATGGGATAATAAAAAGTAGCATCAACTCACATTAGCCTCCTGGTCTCCGTATCTGAGACAGAGAATACATTTTCTGGTATCCTCACCATCAACAAGAGTCTGGGCTTCACCGTCCTCATCATCTGTAATATAAGCATCTACAGTACTTGGCACTGTTGTTCAAAACTAATGTCATTGTTAGTTAACGAGAGGATAAATACGCAAAAATGCAATCATTTTTTTTTTTTTTTTGCATACTAGAAGACTCAAGGAATCACTAATTAATGGCTTAATTAAGCTAATCATGCTTTAAGCAACTGGGCCCTGCCTAAAGTGTTAAGGTAATTATGTTATCTCACCTAAAGACTGTAATTTCTTAACCGGTGTAGCCATGACTTTCTTAAAGGGTGACGGTTGTGGTGACAAAGGAATTTCCTCTCTTTCTAACCACTGGGCATAGGTGTGGTCTCTACTGGGAGGGAGTGTAGCATCTGGTAACATGCCCCTGTGAACATATAAAATATACAATTCAGAGGAACTCAATAACTACTGTGAGAAGAGATTCAGAGACGTCTGATGATTCATGCTTTCGGACCAGATTCTTAATGGTTTGCTGTAGATTTCTCACAATCAAAAAAATTCTTTCTTTGATCCTGCAGGTATTCAATGTCTTCTTCACACAGGTCACGGTTTTTATATAAATTATTCATGTAACAGTTTAAATGTCATCACTGAAATTAAGATGGTATTTCATAATTTACTAAGAACAGACATTCAAACAGAAACATATACTAACAAACAATCAATATGTGCAAGTACATGAACTCTTAAAACCATAGGTTCTCATTCAGATCTTATTCTTCTATGCTTTGTGTTTTAGAGTTTGAACAAATTATTTAAAAGTTTAAAACCAACTGAAATGACAATTTTGCACAGCGATTCTACCCTTAGGTCATGAGCACCACACAGACCTAGATAATGAATCTTCCTGTTAAGTTCTGTTCTCCTATTAGTTAACCCTACCGCACTTAGGACAGCCAAAACTCTATGACAGCCAAAACTACATAGAGTTTTGGCTGTTCTGAGTGCAATAGGGTTAAAGAGAAGTTGCACATCACAACAATATCTCACCACCATTTTGTGCATTTTATTAGCACTAATACTGAGTATTGTAATTCTAGTTTCACCCTGAAAGTGAACCAAGTAGATGTGTTGTAACTACCTTGGAAAGTCTTTATTGCTGTACCAGTAGCGACAAGTCTTCACATTATACCACGGAAATACTCTCTCCATTTGCTACAAAAATAAAGTATAATAACAATTCAGTTTTTATGAAATAATGATGAAAAAAATTACGCTTGGAATACTGCATTTGGATTCTGCCAGTATAAATTAAGACAATTTTCAGTAGCTGATCTAACATAGTAAAAATGCATAACTTTGAAACTATTAATGTAAATGGCCACATTTTTATGCTATTTTTCAAACACGGAAAGAACTTTTATGACTGCCTATTTGCTTCCCTGGACAAGGTAACCCTTTCGAAAAATCTGCCTACTCTTCCAGGCCAAGGTGGACTATAAAAGGCAGAATTAGGCAGCTAATCTCAGTGTCAGCAGAGTGCCTGGCCTGGTGGCTAGAGTGTTTGCCTTTCACACAGTGTGTTGCAAGTCCGACTCCCATGGGTAGCACATGTTTGATCGATTTTTCCACTAGACCAGGAAATGCACTGAGCTGAAAACAAGTAACAGGGTGTGGTCAGTGATTGAGACATCCTTATCAAACACACAAAACATAACACACACTGAGGTGAGATGTGCAGACTGGCCTTTGTGGTCAAAGTCTTTTCTCTTTTATTATGTACCAAGCAGCTGGTTTGTGTGTAAAGACAGTTAACACTGTGGGCTTGGTTGTTCAAATCATAGTTAGTTTTACAAAGTCTTTAATGAAGGATTTGTTAAGTCAACTGCCATAAGATTTTTGCTGAAAAACTGAGAAACTTTTGCACTGTAAAAGCTCCTCACATTTTTTCTGCATAAAATGGCACTCTTTTTACATATCATATGACTGAGCATTTTATATCTCGTTAATAACAACTTAGTTAGTTTTGAGCAACTGGGCCCTGATTGGCAAAAGAGAATATTTCTCTAACCTTCACAAAGATTGACCTTGCTGAGTTGACAGCCTTCTTTCTCGTACATCTTATCTCCTCACTGTCATCCAGATACTCTTGAATTATCCTCATGATATCTTCACTGAACAATGCCTGCAAAAAGTTGATATCAAGATTACCCTCAGACCCACAGCCACTCCAATCAATATTTTGCTTATCAGAGCTCCAGATGCACAAAAGTCCACAGCACATTGGTACCGCCAACAGAAGCCTTGTCAGAAGAAATGAAACTAAGAACTATGTCCTTGATATACACAGGACTAATTCATTCAGTCGCATTATCAGACTTACCCACTACCCAAGGCACAGTGCAGATCAACTAGATGGTGTTGGCTATGTCAGACAGTACGTCAGATTCCGAGCAATCTGGTGCGGGGGGATTACCAGATCGGAGATTTCTGCTGGCACCGCCGAGCAATCTGGCGAAGGACCCGATAACAGGGGGATACCCAGATCAGCAACGGGAAAACAGGGAAAAAAAGTAAACTAGAACAGAAGACGCTTGAGGAAAAGTATGAAGCAATCCTCGAGGTCGAGAAAGGTCAAAAGTCGAAGCTAGTGGGAACGTTTCTCGCGACCAGACTAAATGTAGATCGTATCTTTATCATGTGTGCTTAATGTTTATTACCTGGTTGATCTTTTCATCTTGTAAATAAAAATTTAAACATATTTTTCATTGTTGTTTTATTTTATCTCCCAGAAAGTGCAAAAGGGTCAAAGAGTGGCTTAAATTACGACCGATCAATAAACAGGAAGTCACCCTTGCTATGATAGAAAAGCATAATACATAAGGCTGGACCTTGTGAGTTGGTCTTCAATGGCTTGAACTACCGATCACTCGAACTTTTTTGGGTGGTCCCGGCGAGTTCGAGCCATCGAAGTTCGACTGTATTAGGACACCTATGGCGCTGCTACAAGTTTGACACCTCTTATTCAGTGAATAAACCTGTACCATAACTTAACTTGTCTGTGTCAACCAACCGTCTCTGCCAATAATCAGTACCCAAGATATATGGAAAGCATCACTGGATCATGAAATATACTCCAGTCAAAAACCAGCCACTTGGCAGCCATCATGCCCCAGACAAGGATAACTGATCTTTCACTGGAACTGTATTAGGCATGAAGGCTTCCTAGCAGACTTCTGGGTTTTAACAGGGTTCCAGATAAGAAGGGGTAATCGGGATAATTTAGGGATAATTTCCAATATTTCTGCATTAAAACATATATTATGACCCCTCATTAGAGCCGTCTCATCGAGACGGTTCTAATGAGAGGTCACAACATATGTTTTCATTGAGAAATAAGAAAAATTATCTCTGAATTATCCTTGTTACCCCTTCTTATTTAGAGCCCTGGGGTTATCTCTGAACTACCAGAGATACGGGAAGCAAATATTCAACAAAGAGAAGAAACCAAAATAGGTATGGAAAAAGATTATTTTCACTGTAATGGGAGAAAAGATAAAGCCTTTCTTTAAAAATATTTACTTTCCTCAACCCCCACTGGTTGAGGGCAGTAATCAATTCACATGTTCCATTATCTACCACTTACCACACTGGTATAGACACCTTCTGTCATCTTCTCTCGAATTTCTGCTAGGTCTTTAGGATGAGGAGCTTCTACCTTTGTTGAACTTTCTTCAAAAAAGTGAACATGATGAGAACTTCCAGGACCTTTCACTGCTACAACTTTTTTCTCACTATCCTGCTCAGCATGACCCACTGCTTTGACTAGGCCTCCAGATAATTTGTCTACATCCCTGGCACTTTCCAAATGAATTGTACCAGCTGTTGACTGAGTAGGAGATTCTTCTTTATATTCTAGTCTTTGGACATTATCAGCCTTAACGTCTGACATCATGCCTGCCTGATCTCTCTTCTCTCCTGTTATTTCAGAGGGTAAGTGAGTGACATCTGGAGGACATGTAACAACTGAATCACCTCCATTCCCACTTGACATAGTCACTGCAGTAGTATTAGGCATGCCTGTTTCACTGTCAGTCTTTTGAGGAATACTGGTCATGTTATTGCCATTATCACAGACACTATAATCAGCAGTAAGACCCTTGCAAGTGGAATTGGAATTATCACATAGTTTTTCTGTTTTACTTTCTTCACCACAAGTTTCATCTGATTTACACATTTCTTCAGCATTGTCACTATTCCCTATGGTGCTTGTGCAACCAGTATTGTCTCCCATCACTATACATGGCACAATGCCATTTGTGTTCCTCTCATTAGTCAATTCACAACAATGTAGCCTATTTGATTCTGATGTAGACAATTCATTTTCTGCACTCCGATTCTGCAAATCCTTTTCCATATCACTGATATCATTTTCAGCCCTATCTAATCTAGCAGTTTTATGATCACCTGTTTCAACCACACGAGGCTCAGTATCACAGTTTAACATGTTTTCCTTTGCTGTATTATGTGTTTTATCACTGTAACCCTTTGATTCATCTGCAATGTTTGTCCCTGAAATGCCAGTATTCACTGTGCCAGTCTGAATGTTAGCAACCCTGTCTTCCTCTAAGTGAGTTCTGTCAGAGGTCACAACACAAGTAACATTTATATCCTTAGTACCTGTATTATCACTCTCTAACTCTCTCTTCTCTGAATTACTGTTGTTCTCCACATGATCTGCTGGTTTAATATCTAACTTCAGAGGAGACTTTTTCTGAAAAGTAAAGAACAATGTTAGAATAAGAAAAGACAACTGCTTCTAATTCTTCATTAAAATGTTACACCTGCATGGAGAAAGGGCATCAGTTCTAAAAAAGTATATTTCATAATTTGCGGTGCAAAGCCTTATATTCAAATTTAGCTTTTAATGTAGTTCATACTTAAACACTAATAGCAGGTTATGAGATCTGACGTAATATTAATTGATATGTCAGTATCTTTGATTTCTTTAGACAGTAGTGTTGACAACACTCAGCTTTTGAGCTGTCAGTATACTATGGGAACAGAATGTAATTTTCTCTGTGCTTCAAAAGCAATCTCCAAGCAAAGTTTTCACCAATAACCTCTTCTACATATCTGTAAAGTATCATGAGACTATTTCAATGTGTAATCAAGTTACCGAGTGGACTCAAACCTGCCACATAAGCATTAAAGGAGAGATAAGTCAAAAAGTATGAAAGTAAAAGTTACCAATCTTGTATCAGACATTTTCTCATGATTTGTTCTACATTGTGAAGTATCATGCAAATATTCCAAACGGTGTTCAAGATATAAAGCACACAAGAAAACATTTATGGACAGACAGACTGATCCCAAGCATATTCATATATCCCCCAAACCTTTCGGCACAGCTTCATATCATATCAAGACCTGTCCGCGTACATGATAGCTGGCCTGCAGTGCCTTGCCCATCACATAAAAAAACTTAGACGTAAAACTTTAAAGTGTGATGCCCATGTCCAAGTGACAACAATAGCTCTCTGTACTTTCGTACAGGCGAGCTAACAAGACCTGTCCGCGTACAGGATAGCTCGCCTGCAGTGCCTTGCCCATCCATGGGTTAAAATATAGGTCTTTAAAAAACTTTAACCAAAACATCCAGTTCGGTCGCAGACGCCAGGGTGACAACAATAGCTCTTCCTGAACTTTCGTTCAAGCGAGCTAAAAAGGCATTCTAAAAAAATTTCAAATCAATCTGATCAAAGATGTAAGAGGAATTGTGAGGACGAGATTTCCAAAGGAAGGACAAGCACACTTGGACATACAAGCAGTCACTTCTATAGTCCCCTGCCCCTATATCAGGTGACAATGAGCAGCAACCGCAAAACCTATTAACGTCACTGAGCAAATTTTACATAACAGTATCACTGCATTCATGTGCATTATATATACAGAAAAATCATTATCACCATATAAAATTCAGATACAAATTGCCAATAATGATGAAATGGCCATATATTTCTCAATAACTCATTAAATGGAGAAGGTTGGTTCTCAATATCACCATTCACTAAGTCGTCAACAACCTATACAATAAATACGACTAATATAGCTTTTATGATTGTGGAGAAATCTTAGACAAAAATTTTCACCAAAGCTTTCTGCACAACCATCAAATCCAAAGATTTCACCAACAAGAATTCTGGGGAATGCCGCATCTCATCTGTCTGTGGACTCAGCAGAGCCTTAGATAAGAGGGAGTATTTGGTGATAATTAGGGATAATTTTTGTTAATTTTGGATAAAAACATATGTTGTGACCACTCATCTGAACCGTCTCGACGTGATGGTTTAGATGAGGGGTCACAACATATGGTTTCAATGATAAATAAAGAAAATTATCCCTCAATTATCATCAAATACCCCCCTTATCTAGGCTCTGGGACTGTCACAAAACAGAATTAAGCCAGAACACAGAATGCCAAGTTTATGCTGCAGCCATCACCACCACTGGAAGAGTAACACTGGAAGAGTAACACTGTTGCTTCTGCTACTTGCAGGGGAGACAAAAAATGGTCATGAAATTACAGAAAGTTGGGTTGAAGGACAGATATCAGATATGGATGTCTAAAGTAAACAAGCTGACCCCAAATTCTTCAGCATGGAATTCACACAATGTGACATTTCACATTAAGCTTCAGTATTAACCTTTGCATATTTATAGATGTACTGTGAACACTTGGACAGGATGAGTGTCTGCAGGACATTTTCTAATCCATTCCTGAGTTCTCGTTTCAGAGTCATCTCCCATTCGGGACATCCCACTGGGAAACACTTGCGACAGTTGAATGACAAATCTTCTGGCATGTAAGATAGGATCTCATACATCTCATCTACAACATAAAGCACAAATAAGCTGTGACATGACAAAACCATTATGTCTGGTTTCATGTTAATCCAACAAACAGTGTTGGAAATATAGGGCAAAATCACTGGACCATGAATAAAGGTCAAAGGCACAGGAGTCAGCATGGATGCTTTGAAGCTGCTGCAATTATAGGGATATGCTTTTTAACAAAATGTCAACTCTCTTGTCTCAAAGGTATCTTCAAAACTAAAACCTTTGCCTTCAATACAGTGCCAAACAGCAAAGTCAGTCAACCCTGACATATAGGTCTAAGACATAAAATTGTGTAATGCAGCTGCTGAAGTCATATGGATATATTTACACTTGCCACTGACTTCCCAGAGGTAAATCTTTTAGAGCAACTAGCTTCAACCACTGATGAATGACAACTGGGCATGTGACGTTGTCGTCAAGCGACGTCTTAGGTAAACAGACATCTTGATTCTTCCACTTAAAGTTCGATTGACACCACGTCATGGCGACAGCTATTTAACATAATGGCTGAACAGGTCCTTATTGACTTTTCTTCAACCCATATTTTGCATATTCTACATTAGATTACCATGAAAACGGCACAGAAAGGGTCTGACAATAAAGTGTAAAGTCGCTAAAATTCTAAAAGAAGCACTTCACGCTTCATAAAATTTTAGCTCCACCAGCTGGCTTCATCACAGGATGAAGGCTGAAAAATCAAATTTCAATTCTTAAATGACATATACATATGTACCAAGTATGATCATCAAAGCTGCTGTAGTTTGCAAGATACAAAGTTGAACATTAACAGTGCTCCAGATAAGAAGGGGTAACAGAGATAATTTAGGAATAAGTATCGATATTTCTCCATAAAAACATATTTTGTGACCCATCATTAGAACCGTCTCGGTGAGACAGCTCTAATGAGGGGTCACAACATATGTTTTCGTTGAGAAATAAGAAAAATTATCTTCGAATTATCCTCAATACCCCCTCTTATCTGTAGCTCTGATCAAATTAAACGTAATTCTGAACATTGGTTAACGTGATCATCTTAGATCCTAAATCTCCTTTGCATTGGCAAAGGCGCACTTAAAATGAATATACCTGACAGGCCTTCACATCTGGCATGCACCCAGCTTTCACACATACCACACTGAACCATCTTAGACTCCCAGTCATCATCCGAGTAACACTTCCGACATATTGGGCAGAAATTACCTGCAAGAAACATTTCAACATAAAACTGTTTTTTTTATTAAGATCAGGCATTTTCCTGCAAATCTGTTGGTTATATTGTTTAATTCATAATTCAAGAAGAGCAACAGACATTCATCTGCCACAATAATTATTGGTGGTATTACTGGGCATCAAAGAGCTGGTCATTGGACTGGATGCTCTATTAATCAACATTCAACAATCAAAAGAAGTAAAATCAAGAAGATACCAAAACTAACAACCAACAACCAATCAGGCTCACATTTTATGATGCTTGATGTGTTTGAGTCAAATACTGATTTTTTTCAAGACAATACTTAAGATATTATTTTCGTTACGGAAGTATGATTTAGCGGACTCCAAACGTCATGTAATGCTATTATTCTTTGAGTGAACTGAAGGCCAATGGCCAAATGTCTCCCAGCCTATGGACATGTCAGTGATTGGGAAATTTGATTTTGACAGGAGCCATGGCTACAAGTTGATTGAAGGTTGACAGGCTAAAGAATCTATTCTGACTGAAATCATCTGATCATATAATCAACTTGTAAACAGCTGTTGAATTCAATTTCTGGTAAATTTTGAGCCCACCCCCACCCCAGCTCACCCACAAGATTTGACCAGATTTATGTAGGGCCATCACTCTGGCAGAAATGATACCATCATGATCTCAATAAAATACGATCACTGGTAAAATGGTGATAACAATATCCTGAAAGTTTTATGAGAATCGGTTGAAAACTGGAAGTTGTGGCCACAAGATTTGACCAGATTAACAAAGGGCTGTAACTCTGGCAAAAAGGGTCCGATAATGACCCCAACAAAATATGATCAACATCAAATTAAATGATGATAACAATATCCTGAAAGTTTGAAGAAATAGGTTGAAAACTGAAAGAGGAGTTGTGGCTTCAAGATTTGAACAGATTTACAAAGGACCATAATCTGACAGAAAGGGTCCAATCATGACCCCAATTAAATATGATCGTCAAATGAAAATAACAGTATCCTGAAAGTTTGATGAAAATATGTTGAAAACTGAAGGAAGAGTTGTGGCCAAAATGTCTTAGCTGTCTGCTTGTTAGCAGACGAGTTCCATGGAACGCAGTCGCGATGTCTTGCCTGTGTGGATATTGTCACACAAACTAGACCAGGAAACTTGACAAAATTTTAAATGCCAACTACAACACACAGACGGCAATATCTCTGTCTTCCTTTCTGCTATTTGCAGATACTGCAACTACATGTATTTGAGCCACAACACGAGAAAGCCAACAAAGTGGTTGTGTGCCAAGCGCAGACTCAGATCAGCCTGGGCATCCCCCCAGTTTTATCAGAGTTTTCGCTAATCGCTTAAAGGGTAGCTAAGGGACTAAGCTACCTCCTTGCGGACAGCGAACTCTGATCAGACTGGGCGGATGCCCAGGCTGATCTGAGTCTGCGCTGGGCTGACAACCACTTTGTTGTTTTTCTCGTGTCGTGGCCCATTTGTATTAAAACAGAGGATCTTAAAGCTTTAAAGGCTATTAATATATACGGTTCACAAAAAGTAGGGGATATTCAGGTTTGAAAAATTGTAGCATATACAACTAATGTGATATCCATATGAAACGCATAGTATCAATAAGATAAACATCCGTTAAGACACTTTTCATGAAAGTTTGGACGATATTTCCTGTCACGTGATCTGCATACAGTTAGTTTCAGACAGGGGGTCAGGACAAAAATGTGGTAAATTCGAACAAAAATTTATTCCAATTTTTCAACTAGGCTAACTTTTCAATGCACTTTTAAGTTTTTTATGCTAAAAGATTTTTTTTCTTCTTCAAAACGGTCATTTTGAGAAGAAAACCAGAAGAAAAAAATCGTACAGGTACATCGAGTCACCGCAAAATTAACACGTTTATGGCTTGCACTCTTTATTTTGATGCAACAGCGCGTAAAAGCAATTTTCAGCTTGTTAAATGAATCAAAACGAGTGTTTTTGTGTAAATTTTGTAATCTGAAAAGGATCTGTTTTTGTAGCAGATTCGTGTGAAAATTGGGTGTCGACCCCCTGTCTAAAACGAATTACACGCAGATCACATGACAGGATATATCATCAAAATTGTAATGCAAAATGTTTAATCGAATATTTTTCTGATTGACACTTGCCGTTTCAGATGGATTTGATATGTTTTCTAATTTACACAATTTTTAATATCTTAATATCCCCTACTTTTTGTGAACCGTATAGATTGCTAATATGTTTTACCTTTATCCATGAGCTGCCCACATTCATAACACAGTGAGAAGTCATATGTCCATGTAGCATGAGAAGCTGACCCTGGTGTAGTGGCTCCACAACTCTTACACTTCACACATTTTGTGCAGATCTGACAAATACATTTGAAGGGCATGAAACAGAATTTGCTAAAAAGGGGAAACTCCAAGCAGCCTGTACACATGTGCAGGCTGATCAGTTTTCTATGTTCTGCATATACAATCTGTGAACTGTGGGGAATCTAAAAAGTGACAATTAAAGACTGATAGGTCTGTACTGCTGGACAAGCTAATTTGGGTATTAAATGTATGCACATGTACCATATTTCTTCTGTCACAAGAAGGGTTTTACCGTTCCAAAACAATCCCTAAGATCCGGATCTATGTGTCTTGTAAAATGGATCTAGATCTCTGGGGTTGTGTTGGAAGAGAAAAACCCATTTTACAGATGAATTACACTAGACTGATTTACATATTTGCGGTAATTTTGGAAGTTATAAATCCTGTCTTATAACCAGACATTGTATATACATTATTAGAAATACAAAGCCAGTCTGACCTATCAGAATAGAGACTGACTAACAGCAAAGGACCTGAAACTTTTATCAAACCATAATTCCTCATTTTCCATTGTTATGGAACGAGATGAAAAATCTTGTTTAGTCTCAAAATTTTGGCAAGTTTTCATGTATAAAATATTATGTTCCTTATAAGCAGAAAACTATATTAAAGGTTCTGCCAAAGTCTTGGCTAAATGCAAGCCTCAGATACTAAGACAAACACACAGTTATGACCATTTCCTCTTTCCACTTTGCGAAATTTGACAGACAACTACACTGTGGCTAAAAGAGTTCAAACTTCCTGCTAAGACCATTAGGAAAGATCCTTGCTTTGGCTAAAATACATTTATAATTAAGCCTAACTTTGGATGACAATGAAAACAGAACCCATTTTCATTAGTATAGATTCTAAAAACCTATTACCATATTTTTCCTAAAATCGAAAAGACTGGTTTAGAAATACAGTAATGCATCTAAAAGAAGCAAATGGAATGGCAAACAGTGTAGACTCTGATTCGACTGCTCCTAAGGGCAGTCTGAACTGGATCTGCACTGTATGCTAAGGCCTATCTGTACCGATTTCAATATTTTTGTAGTAGTATCAATTCTATAGAGATACAGTGGACAGGTTCCAAGAAGAAATAAGAGCCTTACTAAAAATAGTATACTGACTACTCTGTAGGCCTGCTGAATCTTGTTAAATTCTTACCCATATTCTTTTCTTTCTTGAAGGTTTGGTAGGATAATTAGGTCCCAGGCATTCAGGATGATACATATCATGGCACTTATCACACTGTAGTAACTGAAAACATGTAAAAATATACATGGAAACATTCTTACTAGAAACTGTATTTGTGAAACAGTATGCGCCCTACCATATACTTGCCACTACAGGTGTCAAACTTTGCAATGTCTATGCCTGAAAAGGGGCACAACTCTGTTGTTAATTTTTATGCAAATCTCAGAAGTTAATCAGATTATCTACGTATTGATTCCAAGCTGTATGGCAAATATCAAAATCCTAGCTCAAATAGTCCTCTAGATATATTGTTTTAGCTAAATGTTTAAGTCCGAAAGTCTAAAACTGGGGGAATAACTTTTATACATTTACCAAAATATAAAACATATTAAGGACTACTTATATACCAAAAAATCTGCTTCCTAGTTAAAGCAGTTAAACAGTTCCATAAATGCCAAATTCAAACAAGGGGCATAACACAATCAGTTTTAAATCAAATTTGCCCAACATTTAATCAGTTCTTGAAGTACTCACCCCAAAGCTGCATGGGAGTGGCCTGGAGTGGTATGCTGCATGCACAGCTGGCGTTTCAAAATTCTGGGACTTGTGAAAAGCAAGATATGGGGCTGACCTCCAAATATTTTTTGTGAAAGAAGGTCACATTGACCTAGTTTTGTAATGAGTGACCTGAAGTAGTAAGCTGCATGCAATGATGGAATTTCAAAGGTCTGAGGCTAATGAAATATGAGATATGGGGCTTACCTTGAAAACTAAATATGTGGTACTTTTTTGTGAAAGTATATCACAGTGACCTAGTTTTATGGGAGCCAATTAAAAGTTTTGTGGGGAATACAATGATGAAGTTTTAAGGTCCTAGGGTTTATGAAAATCAATATATGGCTGTAAACAGATGGATGGATGGATGGATGGATGGATACACATACACACGGATGGACACACCAACACCAAACGGCCGACTCTGTCTCTCTCACAGCTAGCAGGCTTGACAAAAAGTGATAACAAAAAGGTCACACTGACATAAATGAAAAGTGGGGGGGGGGGGGATATTTTGCTTTTGGTTAAAAGATTTGGAATCGTAGTGAAAACTCTGTTACCATTTTTTTATTGTCATCAATAAATAATATATGGCTTTTATCATTCCTTGTAAAATTATGTAGCCATCTATAAAATGGAAATGACAAAACAGTTGAAAGAGCAATAATTTGTAGTCATATTACATTTTTTGTATCAGAGGGTACACATATATAATTTCCTATTACAAAAAAATCTAATCCACGAGCCTTAAGTAATTTTCACCTAAGATTTATATAGTAAGCCTCTTGTGTAAACACTGTTTAGGTTCAGTTACATCTTTCTGTCAGTCACAAGTGTGCCAGTAAACCTTCGCATTCATGGCCTCCTGACATGAAAATTGATCCATTTACCTCCCCTTTTCTTTTTAGATTACTCTAAAGTGTTTAAGTATTTGTCCCAAATGGAAAATTAATGATTTTAGGTGATCCAATGTTTAAGCACATTCTGGTAGTAATGTACTATTGTAACTGACATGTTTCAACAAAATCTACAAGAAAAGATTTTTTCTTGGTCTTTTGTGATCAGGTGTCCCAATGTTCCCTGTAAGGTTAAAAAAGAGCACGACTCACATTATTCTGCCGTCCACATACATGACAGAACTGACATCGTGGACAAACCCAGTCATCAAGGTGAGACCCACTTGGCACCTCTTCATCAAGACAGAACTCATGAAACGGCTCGCAACAAACATTGCAGTAGATTAACTAGAAAGAAAGAAGAATAAACTAACTACTATGTATACCAGTAGTACCATAATGACCTTAAATATTCGGACGGACAGGCTTGCACAAACATTGTAGACCCAGATCAAACTTCTCCTAGTGGAGCAGTTTGATAAAGGTCTACAATGTTTGCCATTCACTAAGCATCATTTTGGATGCATTAACATGTAAAATCCACTTTCTAAGAATTTTCAAACATTAATGGGCCGACTTTTACGTGTTTTAGGGTCATTATTATAGTCTTACAAGTGAATACATGCAGTATTTTTTCAAGTGAAAACAAGATGCAGTAGCATCTTGTCTTTACTGGAGAAACTGGACATGTTCACTTGTAACAACTGGCCAGTGAAACTTTGGGTATAGATCACTAACATGAGGCCCACAAATAAACATTTTTAACCGACTTTATGTACATGAATGTTTCGCAGAGTTGCCACTTATCCTCTGCTTCAAAATTCCCTGTCATTTCCCTGATAATTCCCTGACGTTTTAAAGTTTTCCATACCCTTTTTAAAGACCAAAAGTTAATTTTACAGTGCTTATTGTATCACATAGAATATTGGGGGTTACTATTGAAGGAAATAATTTGCTCCCTGGTCTTTTGAGGGAGCATATGCTTTCCTTTAAGAGTTGCCCCCCATGAGAAGGGAGATGTGCCTTGACTACCTTTCTAGAAAGTACATCTTTCCCCGTCTACAGAATAAGTATATTTTCTGAAGACTGCCATAGTCATTACTTTACAAATTCCCTGATGTATCTCTGTCTTTTCATATACTCTCCAAATTTCCCTGACTTTTCTCCTGACCTGGAAAAAAATTCATTTGCCAGATGTTTTTCCCTGACCATGGCTATTCTGGAAGTATAAATGATCATTGTGTGTGTTAGAAGATATTAGGAGCACTCCTATACAGGTCCAGACCGTTTGCCATTCAGACATCCTAAATGACAGCCTTCCAAATACAGTGGACCCTGGTTCCCAAACATTTTGATGTTACACTGAATTTGCTGTTATAACCAATACACAATTTGAAACAATAAAGCAATTCCATGCATATCAAAATGACACTGTAAAGAATTGGCTGTTGTAATAAAGAACCTCATAAACAGGGATGACTTATTAAAATCAGCTAGTTCAGATTTTTGGGTCAATAACAGCTGACTGTTTCAATCTGTAGGGTAGTTACAGTAATGGTTGATACATGTACAGTGAAATTTCAATGGCTCATTAACCCTGCCTGACTAGCACTCCTTCCTGGGTCCCTAGGTCAATTCATATTGGAACTAACCCTGGATGGCTAGAACTACCCTAAGCTGTAACTAATTTTCATGGTCCCAAGCCTGTTTTAGCCACTGAAGTTTTACTGTATTTGACAAACTGACAACTAACAACTGCTCAATGAGATTTTGATATGTAATACTTTGGGGCATACAACATTTGCATCTTTGCTTCCTACATGGTTTACTGTTGTCTCACTCTAGTTCTGTATTGAACTCACCTCATGTTTTCCTGCACTGCCACAGAGGTAACAGAGTGTCCTCACACATATACTGCCAGCTAATGTCAAGGCAATGCCCTGCTTCCATAACATACCCAGTGAACAGCTGCCCTGAAATATCCAGTACACTTAATGGGTATACAGTTCAAGTTCAGCATACATTCACAAACTAACAGTGCATCTTTTTTTTTTCCTTCCCACATTTAAGAATTGTGTCATTAAGACAACTCCATCTGTTAGGAAATCTTCTACTTTTGGACCATGTGTCTAATTTCTAGAACTGGGGTGATATCATCTAGACATCAATATAGCGTATTATTTACTCAGATGATTCAGTATCATATGTAGCCAGTATTAATACTTCATGATATCTGAATAATGTCTTGGCAACAAATTTAAATTATTTGATGCAACTTCTAAACTGTCTAGTAGATTTTCTCCTGAAGTGTTCAGCACCGTCTGAATGATACGGTAATTGCTCTCTATTTCCAGAGATGAACAACAAAGCATGGAATAAATTTTAAAGATTTTACATTAAAACTTAAACGATAGTTTTTCTTCCTTGAAGTGGAATGCCAAAAACCAAAAAAGTCACAGTATCAGGATACAATATCTGTCCGGACACTGTTACCTTTATAGTATCTTGATTACACTTTACTGGTGATAGCAGCTCTACCTGTTATAGTATTTCTTACAGTACTGTTAGCAGACAGTGCAGGCCCTGATCAAACTGTTCCTGAGAAGAAGTCCGATCTGGATCTATACTGTTCACTCAGACAGCCCCAATATTTGGGCTAAATATAATAAAGATCTCACTATGCAACCCCAAGAAAATTTCACCACCATTCTTTCTTCTCTAATCTCTTTCTTTGTTTAGAGAAAGACAAAATAGAAACAAGAAAACTTGATGAATGGATAGTTACTAGCTAGCCACACCCAGAATGTCACTCATAAGTCACCTGACAGTGTATAACTGGCAAATGCAATGACAACTTAGCATGTGACATAGTCCCACAAACAAAATTGCATGTGTTCAATGGCCCACAATAAGTCTGTGATTTTACCTTACAGTTAATGGAGGGATGCATACCTGTTTAAAGTAGGCATAATTTTTGGAATGGTGAATTTTTATCCCATGCTGAAGAGTCTCTGTTGTTGTTTTTTTAGTTTCATAAAATTCTATTCACTGGTTACAAAAGGCAATAACTCATGCTTAGTAAGGCCATTCTGACAAACTTGTGTGAGCATCACAGCACTATGGAGAGCATATTAATATTCAGTTTCTTAAAATTTTATTGTTTCCTTTTTATGGATAACTTGTGAATTTTAAACCAAATCAGGGGCAATAACTCATAACTGATGTCATTCTGACAAAACTTAAAGACAGGACTTCTCTGCCGGGGATTCTGGTTCCCAGCACACAGCATATATTATCTTTACAGGTAAAGGTGTGAAACTTTATTCAACCAAGCAGTGGACCAGAATTACTAATAATGATAATTTCATTGGCTGACTTGAGGTGTTGACACTATGTGACACTGAGACTGAATGACATTGTGGCAGTTAATCCTCCTTATGCAATAGTATCATCCCTGTCTTCAATGTGCATTGCTGTGTTATGGAGATAAATATTTGTTTCATTTTGGAAATTCCATTCATTGGTGACTTAGTTGTCACTCAACTGGTTCAAGGGCAAAAACTCATGCATTACCAAAGCCACTCTAACATATCTTGACATGCATCATCAGGTTATAATGACAAATATACTTAAAATTCAAAAAATTTGTTTCATTGGTTACTTTTTTATGGTTCAATTCGTTGATTTTAAATTGACTGAATGGTGCTCCTAGCGTCATTCTGACAAATTTGCCATACTATGGTGATACATATTTAATTTTCATTAAATTCCTATCATGGGTTACTAACTTATGGCTCAAGCTGTTGATTTTAAATCAATTCAATGGCAATAACTCATGCACTGCTCTGCATTTTTTTTGTCTAGGTTTTACAGCCCTTAATAAAATTTCACTTATACTGAGGTGACTGTTTAATAAAACATCAAAGATGGACAAAAACCAGGGCCCAGTTGTTCAAAGCATCATTAGCTTCATGAAGTTGTTAGTCAAGGATTCTTCAAGTCTTCTTGCACACTAAACTCAAGCAGACTGATTTTTTATGAAAAAATAAAAGGAACTTTTGCACTGCAAAAGCTCTTTACATTTTTTTGGTAAGAAAATGGCAGTGTGTTAGGTACAACATGCTTAACAAGGGCTTCGCAAGCAGCGCATAATACGCCCGTTTAAATGTCATAAAGCAGTAACAGAATGAACAAGATTGCTTACAAAAGGATAGACAGACAAAGTGGGACAAGGGAGATAACCTAAATATACTCGATACACCTTTTTTGGTTCTATTATATTCCCTTGAAATGATTTTTATAATATTTTGAATGGTTAAGGAGTTAGAGTAAACAGGAAATTTATGCAAGGGCAGATAATTAAGTAAGTAAGCCAGAGTTGTGGTTCTTGTTCAGGATACATTGCCCTATTATTATACACATTCCTACAAAGCTTCATTCTAATATTTCAAAAGGTTCAGGAGATATGGAGTGAATGACAAACGCCTGAAAATACTAATCAAATGGAGGTTACTCCAAAATTAAGAAAGAGGGAGCAACCATTCTTATATATGACACATTGTCTTGTGATCATGCATATTGCTATAAAGTTTCATCATGATATTCCAAACGGTTACCAAGTTATGGCATGCACATGATAAG
The DNA here is from genome assembly GCA_963989385.1 of Ctena decussata. NCBI lineage: Eukaryota > Metazoa > Mollusca > Bivalvia > Lucinida > Lucinidae > Ctena > Ctena decussata. Next base: position 35,618,315 of record OZ022504.1, on the reverse strand, counting down.
TATACACAAAAATAGGCTCAAAGTACTAATTAAATGGACCTAACTCTAAAACGAAGAAGGGAGAGCAGCCATTTTTGTACGCGACACATCATTAGGACTTCGTACACATTGCTATGAAGTTTTATAAAGATATCCCAAACGGTTATCTAGTTATGGCGCGCACAAGACTTGCAGGGAAAAAATTGATCAAAGGGGCATAGCTTCGAAACTAAGAAAGGGGGAGCAACCATTCTTGTACGCGACATGTTCCCCCAACCTAATACATATGCCTATAAAATTTCATGAAGATATCCCAAATGGTTTCTGAGTTATGGCGCGCACAAGAATGTTTACGGACAGATGGACGGACGGACGGACAGCGCCACGACATAACACGTCCGTTTTTTCAAAACGGGCGTATAAAAATTTAACATCCCATTAATTAACCACATCCTCAGTTTGAACAACTGGGCCCAGAGTGCCCAGAGAGAAGCCACCCGACCTCCCATTATCATAAATAAACTTTCATACTTTGAAGTCGACCTTTATGAGATGGTTATCTGGTCTAGCAAGGCTGGTACCCCAGTGTCTAGAGGCCGGTATTACAGATTGTAGAGAGACTGGGTAAAACTCTCCATCTACCTGCAATGTTAATATGACATAAAGTTAGTGGTATTATATAACAAAACACAAGACCAGCAGCAAGACTGTATATGAGCTGTGACACTAGAAAATAGGGCTGACTATCGTCCCAAATTCTGACTATCACGATACTATCACTATCGGAGAAACCCCTATCACGATACTATTACTATCGAGGGTCTTACATCACGATGCATCATGATACTATCACTGTCTCTGAATGTTGCAATTTCTTAAAAATTCCGATGATTTAAGTAAGTCCCTCGTCTCATAACATAACAGTGCTGTCCACTATGAGAGTAAGCTTTACCACCATCTTAACTAAAGTTTTTTTATGCAAAGCACTGAAAGCAGATACCTTTCAAGTTCCTACATGACATTTGTTTGGAAGACAAGTGTCAAAAGCCAGTCCACAAGGTGAAAATCTACATGAATAAAAGGCCATCGGCCAAGTGTCACCCGACGTTTGAAATGTGTCACAAACTGCAGCCCTTTATTCCGTTACAGAGTCGTATGAGTGTAAAATCAGGTTACTGAAACTTTAGGCCCTTACAGAATGCCTAAACATCAAGACCATATACCCAATAACAAAATAACAAGGGCCATAATCCTCCTTATATGAATCTGATGAAAAATGAACATTGCATTTATGAAGATTCATAATATGAATAGTTCTTGAGTTATCCTTTTACCTTTAAGTGAATGTCTATTATCTATGAAAAAGGAATAACTCTGTCACTAATAAATTTAGCATATCCTAACAATAATCAGAATACTCAATTTACCAAATGCTAATAGCATACTAAATTTCAGCTCTCTCGGTCAAACGGTTCAAAAGTTGGAAAATTGCCAAAAACAACAAAGGGCCATAACTTTGTAAAAGATTGGGCAATTGAAATTCCAAAATCACATGCACATCTTCAGATCATGATGAAACATTCTGCACAATTTCAAGTTGATCTGATAAAAGATGTGGCAGGAATTGCGGGGACAAGGTCTGAGTCAGCAAGGGCCATAACTCAATCAAAAATGGCCGAAACAAAAATCAAAAACCACATGCACATCTTCATATCATAAGAATATAATCTGTAAAATTTCAAATCAATCCGATGAAAGATGTAGGAGTTGCGGGGACAAGATTTCGGACGGACGGACGGACGGAAGGACGGATGGACTGACACACGGACGGACGAGGGTCATTTCTATAGTCCCCCTCCGCCTACGTCGGGTGACAACAAAAACTATCAAAACTATCGACAGCTGAAAGCACTATCGGCGATAGTTATCGATAGTTGAAAACACCATCAGGATAGCACTATCAAGGCAACCACTATCACGATATATCGAATAATCGTTACACCCCTACTAGAAAACCAACAAAGTAGCATTTGTGCAAGGGAAGACTCAGATCAGCCTGGGCAGTCGCCCAGTCTGATCAGACTCTTCCCTTAGTGCTTAAATATATAATATAATTCTATCAAAATTATCAAATCTATCAAATATATAATATAATTCTATCAAAAATGTAGATTGAGTTACTGTTATTTTTCTCTGTACTATGTCTGATGATGCTTTGAATTTGTACCTAGTTTTGTGAAAATGCATAAACCCTTTAACCCAAAGGCTTAATATACTTTTACACCATCATCTGTAGCTAACAACTTTCATTTTGATCTATAACTCCATCCAGTGAAATGCCCCTAGTGTATCTTTTCCTACTATGACTTCAATTTTAGAACAGAAATAAGAATAGAATTTTTTTACATACACTATCCATCTTTTTTGCATATTTTTCCTGTATATCCACTTTTAATCTTTTAGAGTTGATTTTTCCTGGCTGGCTCCTGGCTGATGGTCTGTGACTATTACCCTCTGGACTGGCACCTAATATACCAGATACCCTCCCAAACTCCAACCTTCTCACCTCAGATCCAGTCGTGTTTACTGTATTGATAAAGTTAACCCGAGGAAGGGAAAAAGTTCCCATCTGAGCCATGCCTGTTGAGCCGGTGAGCTCACTCGTGGATGATGTTTGTTTGCGTGGACTGGAACTTGTTGATCCTGCATTAGAGTCAGTTCCACTGGTATCATTTTTTAACTCTAAAAAAGCCTCTGTTGCTCCTCTTCTTATCATAGGATTTGTGCATTTACGTTTCCTGAAGAAAAATTTGAAACAGAATGTAAACATATCTAGATCTGATACGTTTCGGTAAAGACAATTTTGACATTTTTCTTGTAAAACATACTACCCTAAAGTCCTCAATTATCGAACACCTATAACCATTAAGTTTCCATTTGTCCCAAATTGAAAATTAATGTTTTAGGTGTCCAAATATTTAAGCACAATAGGGTACACTGACCATAACGAGCAGTATCAAACAGAAGTATCTCACTGAGCAAGGCCATATATGCTCATTGGGGATTACAGTAGGAAACAAAACAAGAGATGATTAGACTTTTATCAGGAACTAAAATCTGTAGTAACAAGAAAGGATAGGAAAGCAATATAAAAGATATATAGCTGGTAATAATTGTCAAAACGGTAAGCAGAGTTATGGTTCTTTTTCTCTAAACATTGATCCATAGTGCTTTGTATTTGTATGACATTTCAAAGCAAACTCTCATACAGTTTTAAAATTAGAAAGCAATATAAGAAACATTCACAGGGGCAAAACATTCACAGGGGCACCACTCTGTCAAGACCAGAAGTAGCTTAATGATTCTTTTTCTCTGCACATTGCCTGATGGTGCTTTTCATTTCTAAACTTTCATGGAGCAAGCTTAAACAGTTTTAAAGATCTGGAGCTGACACAAAACATAACCTTTAAAACTTTGGTCTCTAAGTGTGGCCTCTACCTTTGTCAGCCTATGTCAATCATCATCTTGAAAAGATAAACGTTTGAACCAAATTTTAAAAAAAAACCTTCCCAGAGACAAGGAATTCCTCAGAATGTTATGTCTCGCCTGAATTGGCATCATTTTATAATGCATATCTATTAAATAGTGTTTTTTTTGTAAAAGTTGGGCAGTGAACTGCTTTTGGGGGGAATGACCTTGAGTAGTAAGATGCTTGCACTGATGGAGGTACAAAGATCTGGGGCCTATAAAGCGAGATATGTACTGTTTTTTTTGAAAGAAGGTCAGTGACCTAGTTTTATTTGGGGGGGGGGGGGGGGGGGGGGGGGGGGGGGGGGGGGGAGAGAGGCAGGTAGGGAATGCCTGGAGTGGTAAGGTGCATGCAATGATGGCGTTTCAAAGGTCTGAGGTTTATGAAAACCCATATATGTACTTTTTTGAGAATAGGTCAAACCTGGAGTGGTAAGTTGAATGCACTTATGGAGTTAAAGGGTCGACCTGAAGTGGCAAGTTGTATGAACTTATGGAGTTCCCAAGGTCTGGGGCTTATAAATAGCAAAAACTTTGTTTTTTTGTGAAAGAAGGTCACTGACCAACCTAGTTTTATTTGAGGAATGGGTTGACCTAGAAAGGTAAGGTGATGAAGTTTCAAAGGTCTGTTGGCTATGAAAATCAATATATGTACTCTTTAGTGAAAGTAGGTCAGTGCCCTATAAGGGTGTGTGGGGGGTAGGGGGCAGGTGATGGTGCATGCACTGATGGTGTTTCAAAGGGTTGGGGCTATTAAATGCAAAATATGCTTTTTTTGTGACAGTTCGTCAGTGACCTAGTTTTATGGGGTTTGACCTGGAGTGATAAGGTTGCACTGCTGAGGTTTCAAAAGTCTAGGGCTTGTGAAAAGCAAGATATGTACTATTTTGTGAAGTGTAGGTCAGTGACCTAGTTTCACTGAGGACCTACAGTGGTAAGAAGCATGTCCTGAGTTTCAAAGGTCTTGGGCCTATGAAAAGAAAGTATATCCTTTTTTGTGTGGGGATGACCTGGAATGGAAAGGTGCATGCATTGATGGACTTTCAAAGGTCTGAGGCAGATGAAAAGCCAAATATGTTCTTTTTGTGGAAGTAGGTCAATGACCTAGTTTTTTGGTGGGTGACCTAGAGTGGAAGGATGCCTAGTTTTGAGTGGGATGGGCTAGATTGGTAATGTGCATACACATATGGAGTTTGAAAGGTCTAGGGCCTATGTAAAGCCAGAGATGTACTTCTTTGCGAAAGTAGGTCAGTGATCTAGTTTTGTGTTTGGTTGCCTAGAGTGGTAAGATGCATGCACTGATGGAGTTTCAAAGGTCTGGGGCCTATCAAAAGCAAGAAATGTTGTTGTTGTTTTTTGTGTGTCAAGTAGGTTAGTGACCTAGTTTTGAGTCATGTGGGCTAAGGTATAAATGTGCATGCACTGATGAAGTTTGAAAGGTCTAAGGCTCATGAAAAGCCAGAATGTACTTTTTGTGAGAGAAGGTCAGTGACCTAGTTATACGAGGGAGTGACATGGAGTGGTAAGCTAAATGGACTGATGGAGGCTTGGTCCTTTGAAAAGCAAGATAAGTCTTCCTTGTGAAAGTAGGTCAGTGACCTAGTTTTGTGTTGGGTTGCCTTGAGAGGTAAGGTACATGCACTTCCAAAGTCTGGGGCCTATGAAAAGCAAGATATGTACTTTTTTTGAAAGCTGGTCAGCGAACTAGTTATATGGGGGTGATGTGAGTGGTAAGGTGCAGCCTCCGACCTTTGAAACTCTTGTGTCACGGCTCATATGCTGTTAGGGAAAATGGTGATGCTGTGAGTGAATCTTGGACTCTGTCACAAAATTTCACTGACATACATGCAGATTATGCTCCCATTTTAATTTTGATATTTCTGGATTGAATGTTAGAGCCAGAGTCCTTTCCCAAAGTGTAAATCTTTGCTGTTCCATCAAAGTGATGTTCCATTCAGGAAGATGTGGACTGGAAAGCAACCTATAAATCAATCCGTGTAAATATTTAAAAGAGAAACAATAAGCTATTTACCTTGATGAGTCAGTCAGATTTGTCTGTGCAGCCTACCAACTGACCCCTCACTTATTTATAGAAGGATGAATGAACAGGCACATTGTGTGTACAGACAAATGGACTTGTATGCTAGGGTCAAGGCAATTTTGGACGACAGTTTACAAAGTAAGCCGAGTATGACATAGAGGTCAAGCGTATAGAAAAATGCAACATGCCTCAAGAACATTCTGAGGAGAAACTTTAAGGCCTGTTTGATGATTGCAGGTATCATACTTTGAGAGAAATGGACTTAAACACTAGGGTCAACATGACTTTGGACATAAAACTTTACAAAATCAGCAGAACATGAAATTTATGTCAAGGGTAGAAAAAAAGTGCAACATGCCTTGTGAAAATTCTAAGGAGAAACTTTATGCCAGGTCTGATGATTGTAGGTATCATAGTTTGAGAAAATAGGACTTAAACGATAGGGTCGGCGTAAATTTTACTACTAAGTCAGCAGAGGGTGAAATATAGGTCAAGGGTAAAAAAAATGCAACACGCCTCTAGAACATTTTAAGAAGAAACTTTATACCAGGTTTAACGATTGTAGGTATCCTAGTTTGGTTTAAACATATTTATTTCTCTTTTTTCATAACATATGTATATTACAACATACAAAATATACTAGGATTGGAACGAAAGCAACTTGCTTATTTAGTTCTTCTCCTAGTTTATCCTAGTTTGAGAGAATGGACTTGAACACTTGGGTCCAAGTAATTGTTGACTGACGTACAGATATACCAACCAACATATTGGGTTTGTGGGACTTCAACTGTCTAAACCTTAAGAGGCTAAACAATTTATGTGGCTACTGGTTTTATGTGTCTACTGGTCACACAAAGGTCTATCCTACCTAAGGTAATGGACAAATATTTATGTGGCTTTTTAATGCAATACAGTTCCTTTTTTGTGTGTTTCTGATAGGAGAGGCTCTCTACTACCATTCTGAGGGATTTTCAAACCTGAAATTTTACAACATTAAACACAATTATATTTATGTTGCCTGGCCACATAAAGATTGATGTCCAAAGATGCTGGATGCCTCCTGTTCCAACAGAACAATCAGTTTCTGTGGCTAGCCACACAAACCCATTTTGCCACTTCAAGCTATTTTGTACCAAAAAAGCCACACAAAGCCATTTGTAAGAGCAGATGGATGGATGGATGGAAAAGTGAACTATATGGCTTAAGCAGGTGTGACAAAAAGTAATACATATGTCTCACATCTGCTGGATGCAGGGGTGACAAAAACTATAGACCTCTCACCCTTCTTTTATGTTGGGGGATAAAATAAACTCAAGCCCAGCAACAAAATATGCAAATTGTTCAGACATGCAAAACAGGTTCACTGGTCAGAAATATAACTAGACAGTCAAACATGAACCCAACGGATCAGTCAAAAATTCAAAAGTTTAAGGCTATAGTTCATTTTGTTCATTACAGTTTGTTGAAGATGTGATATGAGCAGAGACACGATAAAACCAACAAAGTGGCAAGTGTGGCACAGCCATGACGCCAAGACTCAGATCAGCCTAGGCATCGGCCCAATCTGATCAGTCTTCCCTGTGCGCTTAAAGGGTAGCTAAGTAGCTAAGGGTCTAAGCTTCCTCCATGATCTGATCACACTGAGTGGATGCCCAGTCTGATCTGAGTCTTTGTGTGTTGCACATGTCACTTTTTGGGTTTTGTCATGTTGTGGTTCATATGTACTTACACACAGGCTTGTTTCAGAACCCCTGAGCCTCCAAATCTTGGCATATCACTGAAATAAATAGTCACGTAGCAACTAAGTCAATATTAGAGGCATTACTAAAATGACAAAATGGAAGTTAGTTTCTTTTCTTATCCAACAGCACCATAAAAATGCAAAATACTGGTACAAATAGGTCTAAGTAAACATTGCAGACCCAGATCAGACTGCTCCAAAAGGAGAATCTGATAAGGGGCTACATGTACAATATTTTTCAGTTCATCACTGCATCTTTTGTAAAACCAAACTATTCAATTCTTTTGAGAGGCATGGTAATTAATTTGGGTGTCCCAATTCTTTGAAATTTTATGGTAAACAATTGGTTTTGCACTTACATGTACCTATAGTCTGTTTGCTCCCAAATGCAAATGGGGTTGGCTTATTAACAACAATACTTCCATCAAATGTTGTAATTTCCTAATGATTCTTATTACAATACATAACATAGCGCAAACATTCTAAATTTTTGGATGTTTTTTTTTTTTTTTTTCAAACAGTTTCCATTTACAGTTAAGCAAACAAGGCCATGAGGCCCTGAATGGCTTACCTGAGAAAAAAATCAAACTAGGGTCATCATTTGAACAAACCTGATAGTTTGAAAATGTTGAAATATGAGGGATATTGGTTAAAGGTTAAGATATAACCTAGATCACTACTACTCAAAAATGTTCATGTACTCATGTAGTTGACTGTTTTTTCTAACTTTTGCACCAAAATCTTCTACAAGTTCCATGAACTCTAACGTTCTAGAATTTTCCATATAAAAGCACTAGAAAGCAGATTTGACCTTGCCGTAAAAAAGGTCAAGGTTAACCAAAGGTCATCATTTGAAAATCTTAATAGTACTTGAGTCTCCAATGATACATACCCAGTTTCAAGGCCATCCCTCAGTAGGTTCTGGAGAAGATTTAAAGGTTTTTACCATATATGGGTGTGGTGGCCATGCTGGTCATGTGACGTGGACCCTTTGAACAATTTTTTGTTCACCCAACTCCTGGAGTCTCTATATGAAATTTGGTCACAATTGGCCCTGTGGCTTATAAGATGTATGAAATTGTTGAGATATGAGAGACCTGGGCCATAGGTCAAAGAATGTCCTTGACCTCTTGTACTCTGAAATCTTCAGGTTCTCATTTAGATACTTGTATATACCCATTTAAATGCAAACTCTTCTACTATTTCCATAAACTAATGTTCTAGCATTTTCTGATATAAAAATTTGACGTTGCCGTAAAAAAAACAAGACCTGTCACAGGGACAGGATAGCTCGCCTGACAGCGCCTTGCCCATCACATAAAAAAACTTAAACGTAAAACTTTAACATTTGGTAACGCCGCCGCTGCAAACGCAGACGCGGGGGGTAGTGCAATAGCTCTTCCTGAAGTTCGTTCAGGCGAACTAAAAGGTGCAGGTAAACCCCAGGTCATCATTTGAACAATCTTTTGTTTTCCTAATCCCTTTAGGCTCTATATGAAATTTGGTTACAATTGGTCCAGTGGTTTCAGAGGAAAAATCATTAGAAAATTTTGATGGACAACAACATATGACAACAGAGCCTGCATATCCTATTAGCTTCACCCGGACTTTCAGTTCAGGTGAGCTAAAAATAAGTTTGAACCTGATAGGATACATCTGGTTTTTAACATGTTACAATGTATGAACATCAAGGACTCAAACTGATCTACAATTAGACTAGAAAGGTGGCCATTGGGCATGGATGCCCCTGCCTAGTGCCTTGAGTAAGATGGCAACTTGTAGGATAACTAGGTTCACAGAGGCAGACTTGTATAATATGTAAAATTAGTGTGCAGAGGCATGGTCTATTGTTTTCTTTTGGCATGTGTATTGTGTGTGTATTATTACATTTTGACCCCCTATATAATATTTTGACCCACCTCCATGAAAATAAAATGGAAATATGGGAAAGTAAATGTAAGACTTACTATTATCAAGCAAATATCAAACACAAGATTAATTCCCTGCTCTTCCTCATTTTCAAAAACTGTCAGAGGGGGGTCAAAATATTATATAATTACCTGCCCCAAAGTTATTAAAATTTCCCAACATATTTGTGTTTTTCAAATTCTTTCTTTCTATGTGTTGCCTCTAGGGATGGGTATTGCCAGAATTTTCGTATTGCGATATATTGCAATACACTCACACTGTATTGCAATACGTATCATAATATATTGTGACATTTGTTTTCTACATGTAAAGTACGCCGGAGGGCTTTGCATGGAAGTAGATATAAGATAATAAAGATGTATTATGTTTAACTTTGGTGTTTTCATTTATCCTTCATAAAGTGTGACTTGAACTGGACAAGGGAATGACTAGTGGAACTCCTCTAAATAAACTGTCTGGCTAAGATTTTGGTTAAAGGCTTAGTCTGAAAAAGAAGGGCAATCCTATATCTAGTTTTTTATGCATTTTCCTAAAGGTAGCTGTTTATCAGCAGGAAAACTAAGACTTCAAGTTTTGTAGTTACTTATTAACTGTAAGTATATCGTTTATTTTCATGAATGTTTGACAACCATATCGCATTTGCGGCACACTGCAACATTTTCAGTAATGGTAGAAAGGCATGTACTACCCGCAGAATTATGCCTCAGATTTTAGGACTGAAATAGCGGCGTGGCTTATACAGCAGAACAAGTTTTTTGAGGGAACATTTTCTCGGAGAAATTCATTGTTTGAAATGCCCAGTTGGTGTTTTCATCTTACGATAACTTGCAACGTTCAATCTAGATATATCTAGCCCATATAAGGCATCATACCTATCAGCCAAAGCATGTTTGTACGGCTGATCCAACTATCAAAGTCAATTTCATCTTTAGAAACAGAGAAATACATTTTCAACACGTTTTTCAAATACTGCGAAAGTTTACCAAGTCACGCGCCCTTCCTGTCAATCAATCTATTTTTAGCCCTGACAGGTTGCGGTATAATTTGTGAAACGAATTCGGGTATATTGCGAAGCTGATGCCGAATTTGATGCGTGATAGTTCCCTTTCGTAACACATTGCTCTCGTAAAGCCAAATCCGGATTCGGCTAATTTGACAAATCTTTAAACGAAGAGTCCATTTAGGATGTGTCTGGGCGATAAGAGACCGTATGCCATGTGCGTATAGAGAATATACATCAAACTTGCGCAACTGTGCTTGGCAAACAGCGTCATCAATTTTTACTAGATAGAGTCCCCAGGATTCATAATATGCGAACAAGGAAGTCTATGGCCAGACAGAGAACATGTGCAGGCTGATCTTTGTTTTTCCGATAGTTACTTTATCTTGCGAAGCCAATCACACTAAACCTCGTTGTCCATGTGAGTTCTTAAACTACCCAATTAACGCTTATTACCGCTGATTGTGCAATTATCAAAGTCTTTAAGCCAATCAATTTTTATTAATCTTTTCATGCCGTGCGGTCAAGCGTTATATATATTTTTTCCAGTGACTGGTTTAAACCGGTTGATCAAAGCACCGCCATTAGGTCAGAAGCGTTAGGCGTGAAATATAAATTATGATTTTGATTTTGTAAACCATCTTTTCAGTAACGTTTTAAGGTATAAGAAAAATGTTTATATAACAATAAAATATGTTATGGCTTTTATATCATGTAGGAGCTAAAATATCGTCAGCGTATCGATATGGGCGGACCGTATCGCAATACGTATTTTTTTCTGAACGTATTGCGATATACCAATATATCGGTATTATTGCGCATCCGTAGTTGCCTCATACTTACAACATGTACAATTTTCAATCCATCCATCACCTACATATTATAGCTATAATATTTTGACCCGCCCACTTGAAAGTTGTGTCTACCAATTAAGATTGCCCCATAGATTTGTCTATATCTGTTTGAATAGTTTGACCTGCCCCATCTTAGAATCAAATATATTCATTTTCATACCAAGTTTGTATTTATCAAATGGTTTCTTTTATATCTGCTGCCTGGAATGTAAATGGTAGTATAAGATTTGTAATAGTATAAGATTTGTAATCATCACCTAAAGGCTAAATACCACATTCAAAAGGGTCAAAATATTATAGCTATAATAGTTTGACCCAGCCCCCTCCCAGACCCCTCATTAGCAAAAGAAGTATTATAGCTCTGGGAAAGAAAGACTATCAGATGGGAATTAAATTTTAAATTCTATCACAACAGATGTAAACAATCCAAGGGAACTGTTCTAAAAGACAAATTCAACTTTTAACTGGGGTAATGTGGTAGCTTATCATATATGCTAAGGATGGGTCTGGGATGGGAGTGTATCAAAATGTTATAGCAATAATATTTTGACCTGCCCCACTTGAAGGTCCAATCTGTCTATTAGAAAAGTTCCATTGGTTTTTATATCTGTTGTGATAGAATTTAAAATTTAAATTCCATCTGGTTGCCTTTCCCAAAGCAGTAGTAAATCATATGCTAAGAATGGGTCTGGGATGGGTTCATATGCTAAGAATGGGTCTGGGATGGGTCAGTTACCTTTTGCACAAAATGAAGTTGAATAAGGGCCTTAACCCTAAATCGAATTAGACCTATATTTTATGATTATATACCTGTGTATAAAATTATATGAATCCAATATAACTTTCTTTTCAAAAGATAATGAACAGAAACCATTTTTATACATATTTAAAATATTAATCATAGTAAAGAAATTTAATGACTATTGCCTACTAGGGATATGAGAGTATAATTTGTACTTACAGACACATCCGACACTCTCCACATGCCTCTGCCAGACAGCCACGGCATTTCTTGCATCGAGTTTTGCGTTTGTAGCCTTTTAGTGCTGGATGATATGTCTTCTTCTTAGTTTCTTTAGCACTGTGAGCTGGAGACTTCTTTACAATACAGACATTGTCTGAAGACTGTTGAATGATCTCCTCAATTGGTCTCTCGTCATCCGATTCTACCTTTGCTAACAGTCAAAGAATTACAAAACTACAGTTTGGAGGCTTATTTGATGGTTACTGTGGGACTGTTTTTCTTATTTCTACATGAAAACATTTGTATTAATTAGGGTCTTATTATAAATAATTTCTGTTAAATCTGCATGAAAACATTTGGCAGTGACCCCTGGTCTGACACTGTCATACTCCATCAAATAAATGTTGAGACTGGTCACTAAATATCTTGTTACTGAGAAATAAGAAACAAGACCTGTCAACATACAGGATAGCTGGCACTCTTTATTATGAAAGTTTCACAAAGGCCTAAATGAAGACTCCTGACAGCGCCTTGCCCAGCAAATAAAAACTTTAACGTAAAACTTTAACCTTTTGCTAACACAGACGCCACCGCTAAAGCTGAGACTTGGGGTTGTGGAATACCCGTTAGCTCTTTCTGTACATGCCTACAAGCAAGCTAAAAATGATTCAGAACTAACTTCAAAACTCTGCATTATCTGGAGCTCTGGGCCCTTTGTTCAAAACTAGCAACATCCTTTGTTAATATTTCGTTAAAATTTCAAACTTAAATATCTCAAATACTCTGACATTTTTCATTGAAAAAATATCAGAGTACATGTATTTGGTTTTAAAATCATAAAACACTTAACAAGTTGACCTTTTAACAAGATCGTAGGTAATACAATGCTTTGAACGACTAGGCCCAGGTGTGTGCATTAAAACAATACCTGCTTTTTCAGCCTCTTCTTTCTTCCAGAGCTGTACTTTCTCTTTAGTTGGTAAGGCACTGAGTCGGATCTCACTAACAGATGGAAATTTAGCCTGAGCTTTACCAAGAACCATATCTGCATTACGACATACATGTTTGATTCTTGGTCCCTTGCCAGCTGATGTGGGTGATATCTTAATATTCGTTGAATCCGATGGTGAAACCGGGAGTGCTGCACTTCTAGGTGGCTCTGAAATGGTAAAGAAAACTTACATACAATAATTACCTGAATGTCGGGACATCTCAAATCATGAATGTAAACAAGAACAAGGTTGCCACTAATCCTCCACTCCAAAATTCCCTGATTTTTTCCTGACATTTTACAGCTTTCCATACCTGGACAGGCCTCCTAGTGGTCCACTTGCAAAATACAGGTTTTTACTAAGGTTACTTTTACCCAAAAGATGGGTTTTATATAGGTTTTTCAACAAAAATATAGGTTACATAAAGGTTCTTCTATACTCATTTCATCACACTATTAGCTGCTATAGGTTATTATAGGTTTTTTACGTTTGACTAGGAGCACTATTCTGTGTCTGTAACACATCACTGTTGTGTAAAATTAATCCTTAAATCGCCAAACATTAAAAAAAAATGCAAACAGTGTAGATCCAGATGAGGTGGCTCATAATGAGCCACCTAATCTGAATCTACACTGTTTGCCCTCTAGTGTTCGAATTCTCAATATGATATCGCTTGGACAAAACATTTTTTGAAATTCTGCAGATGTATATTTTGTTGTGTGCCTTTCGGCGCTTTATGGGTTAAGCCAGTAACCAGATATTTTTTAACAGCAAACTTTCTCTGACCATAATACTGCTGTTTGAAAGTATCCTGGTGACTTTATTAGTCATAAAACGATGATTTGTTACAAGGACTACAACATAGGTACATGCACTTTACAAAATCAAAACTAGGCTTTAAAGCCTCACAAACAGCTAATTTTCTCCATCATATTAGCCGCAACACGACAAAACCAACTAAGTTGCATGTGCACCCAGCAAAAACTCAGGTAAGCCTGGGCATCCGCCCAGTCGGTCAGAGTCTTTGCTGTTCCCTTAAAGGGTAGCTAAGGGTCTATGCTAGCTCCATGCAGACAGCAAAGATTCTGATCAGACAGGGCAGATGTCCAGGCTGATCTGAGTCTTCACTGGGCACAAATGCCACTTTGTTGGTTTTGTTGTGATGCGGCTCATATCAAGATTTTTTTCCTCTTAATCTGTATTATTTACCAAATAACTCATATGATCAATCATCATGAAGCAGTATTTGTAGCTATGAATGCTTTGCTTAACAGCATCCAAAACATCCATCTTAAGAAACTGGTTACCTGGTAGAGCAAGAAGGTTCTCTGATCTCTCCTGTTTAGCACGTAGGAGCTCTTTAAATGCCTTCTGTTTCTTTCTTCTATGTTCTCGTAATTCACCTGATAATGATCTACTTTTCACTGGAGAGTCAGGTACAGGTATATCATCTGTTGTCTCACCGGGTACATGTATCACAGACTGAAGTTTGCTAACACTATCTGAGGTTGGTTTAGGTTGAATAGTTGGCAGGGATGCAAGTTTTAACTTTACTTTATCTTCAACAGGTGATTTAACTTTCTCTAGTGCGTCACTTGTACCAGTAGTTTCAGCTTTGAGACGTTTAGGAGATGATGGACCAACAGCAGGTACCTCCACTGAGAGAGCCACAGAATGATCATCACTGGATGTTTTGTCACCACCAGAGACAATGTATTTCTTGTAAAATAACTTCTTAAGTTTAGGTAAGGTCTCTCCTTTAAGCATTCCTGATTCAAGGCATTTCTTCATTCTACAAGCCCTACATGATGCCCTATTAGCTGGATTGAACATACAAGTACCTGAAACAGTTCACAAAACATGTACTGGCATCCAAGCAGTTACTGGCACTAGACCATTTACGTTCTCTAATGCTAAAAGACTATTCCTCTTTTTTTCTCTCTCTCTTTGTACATAACATGTCATGGCACACAGATTTTGTACTCAAAAGATGAAGTCAAACAAAGAAAATACTGAGCTCTTGTGTCCATTGTTGAACTCTGCCATGGGGATTTTGCTTATGGGCTGATGGCTGGACTCTGCATGTGTTCTAAAGCATGTGAATAGGTGGAACTTTTCATGGCACGAATTAGTGAGGAATAGAACTTGATTTATTGATAGGCAAACGCTTAGCAATATAGTTCCTTCAGATGACAAGGTAAATTCTGTCTTTTTTTAAGACTTGAACCATTTAAATATGTTCTCCATGGTTTAGTAAATAACATTCATAATTATCTGTCTTTAGTGTGGCCTTCCATCAAATATTGATACCAAGGACACGCTATAGGACCCTGACCTTATGCAATGTGTTTTTCGAGCAAACAAAAATGGCCGACGCCAGGATAACAGATGATGACACTGGAGATTCTACCGATGTAAGTTGCGTTTATTCTCACGCAGGACCAAGTAAAATGCATTTTAAGCTCAGTCTGTGTCTAGACCTCGTAAGTGCATGCAATTTTCGTTCCGTCGACTGGTATGTGCAACATAATTAAACCAGAAAGGTGACCGCGTGGCTCTGCTCACATATTCTGTATTTACTTGGTCATCTTTAAAGAGCAAAAAAACGTCTTCAAAAGTCAAATTTCGCACTTATTCTTTGTCAATAAATGTCTATTTGATTTTACTTAGTAAAATGAAAAAGAAGTAAATGATACCTTGTAGAAGACTTGAAAAAATCACTGATTTTGTTCACTTTACACATACTTAAAGTTCCAAAACCGAGTGCAAAACAGCTCAGTTTTTTCGTGTAGTACTGGACGGGTATTTTGTTTTTGATCGCATAATTTGCATTGAGCGGGTATTCTGAGTCAAATACTGTATGGGTATTCCGAGTATCAAAAGATTGTATAAATGTTATTAATGATTTATCGGAATCTTTGAATGCATACACTTATGGTATATGCTGGGCATTTAATTTCTATTGTTGTGCGCAAAAGAAATTCTAATGAAATTTTGCTACATTCGACCAAGTGCACGATGTGGAGCCTATATTTCCCCTTCCTTAACTGCTAACAGCATCTGGCATTTTTTCTGAAAGACGAGTGATGTCCGTGAAACTGCAAACTGCAAAAAAGATTCCCTGATGCTGAAAGCAGTTGACAAAGGCCATGTATAGCCTCCACATTGATCACTAGGTCACTCATAGCAACAACCAAGCATAAAAGTTTTATCTCAAAAATACAAAAAATTGACCACTAAAACCATCCTACGTTGTACTCCTTGTTGTTACAACAATAATTTCAAAATACTTCCAAACAAATCACGTTTGACCAAGTCCTGCATGCCCTAAACCCACCACGGACACAAATTCCTATATAAGCGCAGACTTTGCCGTTTGTTCGATTTAGTGTACAATATTCAAAGCGTCCTATATAATGCTTTCAAGTAATATGGCAACAACTGCAATTTTTAAAGTGTTAAAGGAAAATACACACAAACACCTACATTCTCTTTAAAACAAAGTCCTATGAAAGCTGAACAATTTGCAACAAATTTCATGAAAATCGACCAGTTTATAAGAAAGTTAACGAAGTTATAAAGTTTTGATAGTCTGAGTTCAGAACGAGGCTGTGAGTAAATGACGTCATAAACTCACAATTAAAAATATAAAATAACTACCGTTCTGGTGCAAAGTCACCAGTAAATGGAAAATATTTGATCTTTGTATTAAATATAATCAAAATTTACCGAAATTGAGTGGAAAAACTCTACCTACTACTGCAAATAAGCATTTTCCGAATTTGGTCACGTGACCATGCTTTCAAAATGGCGGCCGCCATAGGTAACCATTTTGAAATGTTCAAAAGGCCATATCTCTTAAATTGCTGGGCCGATTTTCATGAAAATTGTTGCAAAATGTTTAGCTCTCCAAGAGCTTTCTTTTGAAGTGCCTGTCGATGTTTGTGTGGGCTTCCCTTTAACTAGACCAAGAAAATCTAGACCAGTACATTAATGCCTCCATACTCATAGTTTTCACAATAGCCCAGATTATATAACAACGGAGCACTGTTAACTCAGTTTGGTAGAGTGCCGGACTCTTGATCCCAAGGTCGCGGGTTCAATTCTCACCATGGGCGACGGTGTTGTGTCCTTGAGCAAGTCACTTCACCCTCATTGCTTAGTAGGCTACTGGTTCAACCAAGGAAAACTTCCCGACACGACTGAAAAATTGTTTACTGGAACGTAAAGCCTCAACCCAAACAAACAAGATTATAACAAAGCACATATTCTAAAATGTTATTTTGACTGACCAGTGAGCTGACGCATCCTACACAATTAACAAAGTAACAAATTGAAGAGATTTTTACCAGTCCTGTAGAGTGTCTACTTGTTTGAACAACTTATGGTAAGACAACTCGTGCAAATGCTGCAACTGCGATTGAAGTATGAGGTAGTCTAAAAGCTGTCACCAAAGTCTATATAGAAGGTATTTTGGTACCATAACTAACAAGGCGTCCAATCTTCACACCTTTTATCTCAATAGAGAAAATCAAATGCATAAGCATAGAGCAAAAGAGAGAGAGAGAGGCATTAAGCAGAAGGCTTGCTCAAAGCTTGACAGGTTATATTTTTATAACAGCAGAAGTTGTCAACAGGGGTTGCGATTAGCAATTTATCTTATTTTTTACAGGTTTGGGTAGAACATGTTTCTTGTGAGCAAAGCACATGTTTATGCAACTGGAAACTAAAATGCAACAATCTAGCCAGTATTTGTTAAATCAAGACGTCAGATAGGAAAAATAACTTATTTCTTAAAACCTCATTTTATTTTTAGATTATATAACATAAATAGTTTCAGGTTAATGTGTCAAACTGTGTCAATGTCTCCTGTACAAAATTAATCCAAACAGTGGTCAACATGTAAGCCAAAAACCACTGAACCATTTATATGTAGGTCACTGACCTTCATACACTTTACCAGGTAAATGCTTGCATCACACTGAACCAATATCCCAGTTATGTCATTTGTCCATCAATCAGTCTTCAAGATACATGTATACAGAAAGATCAGTTAAACATGAAATATAGATCTTCATATAGGTTTTCAATCTTTAGCCAACTACTAAAGCCACTGGTTTTGTCAGGAAAGTGTGTATGTATTAAATTTCACCATATTACATGTCTTCACTTCATTATGTATTTCCTCAAGTATCTATAACAGTCTCTACAACCCCAAAAATCTATGCAAATTTTCAAAGAATTATGCTTCATCATGTATTTCCTCAAATATCTATAACAGTCTCTACAACCCCAAAAATCTATGCAAATTTTCAAAGAATTATGCATATTTTTGGAAATGCTGACCAGCAGGCTTTTAAGAACAGTGGCACCATCTTGTGGTTGGGCTACTATCTGTGAATGCATTCAGTGGTAAAAAAAGCCTCAATAAAATACTGCAAGTTCAATGTTTACAGTTCCAAGAAACTCTTGAGTGTAATGACTAGCAGGCAACAATAAGTATGTAATCACTGAGCTGCCACTTACCAGTCCCCTTGCTGCATATAAATTTGTTTACTCCTATAAATTTCCTAACCCTCCAGAAGAAATCACGACATGCTAAACATGCAAGTGTGCTTCCTGCAGTTGCAAGGTTTTCCCGAGTTCTACAAATAGCACATTGCTTCTTTGGTTTTCGTTTCTTTTCTACCACACCAGGTCTAGGAGTACCATCCTCTGAAATCATTAAAATAACTCTTACCAGCTGAAACAATTCACCAGTAAGCATAACAGATTGCAATTTTTTATCTTACCAAATAGAGGATATTTGACTTTTTCAGTGTAAGATCGATTTTTATTTCACCTAATGAACACCAAAAACAGTATTTTCACGAGTGCAAAGCCACGAGTGAAAATACCACTTTTGGTGTTCATGAGTGAAATAAAAATCGTTCTTACACTGAAATAGTCAAACTTTCTGTTTCTTTTATGCTTTGAAATTGCAATAATTCAGTTTATTTCAATGTGTCAGCCATCACAACAGAGACACAACTTTTTTCTGGCCATTTTGCATCAAATTTGATGCTCCCAGCGTGTTTGATGGGTATGATACTGGTTGTGAACATAGTTTGCAACTTGAAAATTCATTTTAGATAATCAGATCTCAAGAAATTTGCTATGAATGATTGCCTACAGGAGACTAAGGCGGCCTGACGTCGTGTGCTCTAACAATGGTACTTTGGCACTTTAAGTGACGTCATTAATGTCGTAATGATGTGCAAACATGCGTGATGTAATTTATGTCTAGCTGGATAAGGTTTAATTAGTTAATCATCAAATAAATAAGACTATTCCACAAAACTTATATTTTTGAAACAGTGAAATCTAAAGTGATATTTTCACAAGTCTATAGTCTATAATTCATTGAAAAGTATAAAAGAAAGACCACTACAAGATTTCTTAGCTGCAGATTTTAATTCTTGGACTCTAAACCAATATCCCACTACTAGTACTTCAATTCAAGCATTGTGAAACGATATCTTTAGGAAACTCGTTTCAAGCACAGTGCAACCTTCCCAATCTGAAGCCAATATTAGCAGGATGCCAAAATGCCCTAAGTCTCACAGCATCTTTACTACCAATACACTTCATTTATTTAGAACCATTTGTTTTTACAGATCAAATTTTGTTTACTGTCATGTCAATGCACTTTTGACTTTGGACCACACCTTGAAATAGGCAGAACAGCTTGTCACTGAAAAATTCGGCTCTTTCCGTCTCATTCATTAACCTTTACATATTAGGGTATTAAATCCGGTAAATTCGGATAGAGGGTAAATCCGGACTGCCACATTGTTTCTTTTATATGTCAGTTGTTTGGAATTAAAACAAAATTAACTGGGCAAACAGTGAAAACCCTGATAAGACAGCTCATTATTTTCACTGTTTGCAATGGTATGTCCAAATTTACCGATGTACCCAACTTTACCCTATCATTTAAATCCACTGGGATATGAAACAGTGTGGTCAAGTGGTCAAGCGGCTAAATTTACAGTAGGCGAGGTCTCCTGCCAGCCGGCTGTCACTAGACCTAAAAGTCTCCTGCCAGCCAGCTATTGGAATGCTAATAAATAAATAGTGACACCACATTCCATGGAATTCTTGAGTTAAATGTGTCTTTTAAAAGTTGATATGACATATTATAATTACCATAACAAAATATCTGCAATCAAACAAGAAAAAACACAAATAAGAGGGACATTCTATAAATAGATTTCCAAGGGAACTAACTCAAATTATACTTTGCAAGGGAACTAACTCAAAATACTACTTAGCAATTTTCACTGAAATTTTATAGGCGAATTCAGTTAGCACATCTGCCTGTAGGATAAATGGTAGTTTCATCTTATAAATCTATAGTATATTTTCCCTAGTGGGAAGAATTAGTAAATAAACAATTTTGCCTGACTGAACTGTAAAAATACAACAATAGCAAAAAGCTTGTGATGGTAACCAGTATTAAATTTTGTGTAAATTTTTTTCTTTCAACGTATATGTATTATGTGTATATATGATGTAAAAGTAAAAAGTATGCAAAGACCAGGAACTGAAACAATCAAAATCCAAATCCAGCCCTCAAACCATAGTTGGAAACAACTAAGATTACAAATAATCAAGATACAGAGAACATATGGCCAACCGAGTGAGCAGCTTGTTCCCAAAAGGTGGCCACTCAGCAACCCAAACCAAACCAAAAATAATAATAACATACATAAGGTAAAACATCACAGAAACTCTGACACCAAAAACAGGCAACAAAGAACCACAACAGAACTACCGCCTTGGAACGGTCAGTAATGAATTACTGGGGGGCTTAAATCGATTTTACAGGCCCAACCTCACCCTCAGTTTCTGAAGTGGTACAAAACATTTAGTTGGTTGTTCGGTTCGCATGATAACCCTCTAACTCGTCAATGAATCATCACGGTAAACACATAAATCAAATTTCAACACCATGAAGAAGCAAAGACGAGGACTCAACAGATACAACGGGCCATCTGACAGGTGGAGATCCCTGTCCTGCCAAACAACCCCACTGGAAATCTGAAGCAAAAGAAGGTCACCAGTTGAGCCCCGGTGGACCAAGCAACAGACAAAAAGGCTCCGGTCCCAACCAACTAAAATATATAGCTTTAGGTCGGGGCCATCATAGAGTCTGACGACCGATCCCCCGGTGTGCAATTAAAGAGTGCAGCAAAGCTATCAACCGTGATTGGGTTAATCACTAAGCATGCAGACTGTCGCATAACATTTAAATTATAGCCAATACGTTTGTGACGTATTATTATTTTTCGGAATTGATCAGAAAAATCAGTCCTACCCTTAATCTTTTTGAATTTGTATACTAAGTCACCATAAAATTCTGGTTCCGATAGGCCTTGGTGTAAAAGAAATTTTAATCCGACATCAAATTTTGAAACCAATTCATGGTGTCTGCGATAGAATTTAGAAAAAGCCTTTCTAAGCTTATGATACCGATAGCCCTGTTGAAGAAGTTTAGCAGTTAAACATTTATTACGAGCATTAAAGTCATCTACATGACTACACACCCTAGCAAATCTTATAAGTTGAGAAATATACACTCCATAAGAGGGACGACGTGGAACGTCACCATCCAAAAATGGAAAATTAACTATATCAAAGTCAAAGTCATCACGTTTATCATAAATTTTAGAAGATACAAAACCGTTAAAAATAGATAGATGTAAATCCAAAAAGGGGGCCTCGGTATCTGAAGTATTAGCTTTATTCAATTTAAGTTCAGGTGGGTAAATTTGGTTAACCATGCTTTCAAAATAAGGATTATCAATATTCAGAAGATCGTCTAAATATCTAGAGGTTGAGTTAAATGCCTCAATGATATCAGCTTGATTATCAACAGAAAGAGAAGTCATGAAATCTCTTAGTCTTTCATAACAAAATAAAAACAAATCGGCCACAAGAGGAGCACAATTTGTACCCATCGGAATACCAACAATTTGTCTGTATAACTTATTACCAAATCTGATGTAAATATTATCTAAGAGATATGATAAGGCGTCACATACATTCTGACATGACCAAAGACTATATCCTCTATATATTTTACGGTCAGTAGAAGTGAAAAACGCTTTCTTATCGTTACAGGCAATATAAAGGGTATCTTCATTTTTGGAGAACTTTTTGAAGGCCCTCTCAATCAAATCAACAAGTTTTTCCTTTATTAAATTATGGGGTAATGTGGTATAAAGAGTAGAAAAATCATAAGTGGACAAACTAGTCGCACGGAACCCTCTTGACTTCAGTTTACTAAGTACCTCACCAGAATTTTTTATAGACCAAAACATATTTTTCCCTGACCTCTCATACACTGTCTCATAGTACCAAATGACACGAGATTTCACAGCAGTGAGGCAAGAAGTTAATAATTTAGATAATTCTGTAGTAGTACAAGAGCTAGAGTTGGCAATGAATCTAGCTTTATACGGTTTTTTATGAAGCTTAGGTAACCAATACATCGTAGGAAGTTTGTCTTGGCGTTCCTTAACGTTAACAGCAAACTTTAAAGGCAAATTATTTGAGTGGCTATTAACGACATTAAATGTATTCTTTGAGCTATTTGTGTTAATGATTAAATGACTTCCAGACAATAAAAATAGGATTAAACAACCAAAAAAGCAAAAACTTACATCTGATTTGCTTGATGGTTTTCTAATAGTTTCATGCTATTACCACAATTAACTTCAAACTTGATCAAAGTGAAAGCAAATATCTATCTGTTTAATGTTCAATATAATAAAATATAGCTGTCTTGTCTTAATGCCATGCAAAATATCATTTCTTTATCAGTATTTCAGTAGCCGGCTGGCAGGAGACTTTTAGGTCTAGTGACAGCCGGCTGGCAGGAGACCAAAAAAGTCTCCTGCCAGCCGGCTGGCAGGAGACACTTCCTTTACAGTATCAGAACAGTAGACCAAAAGTCATAGCTTGGTGGTTCGAACTCTGTATTTTTTTTTTTCTTATTTTTGTTTTTCATTCTATTTTACTTTGTATTTTGCATTTTAATGATGGTTTCCCCTCTGCTTGTTATACTTACTATAACGTTATACTAGCCTACACACAATAGTTATGTTTATATAATGCATAAGGGTTTTCTTGTATCAAAATGACTATCAACTAGATGGATGGATGAAATGTCAGCTTTATTGCCAGTCATTGCCCATCTTTTAACTTTACGTTCTATTTGACAATATTTCAGTCAGGATGATGAATCCCTTTCTGAAGTGGAGTGTCATATATGTTTGCTCAGAAGCTCACCTCCAGCGGACCTCAAACCCATGAGCCTGTGATCCAAAGTCGGGAGTGATTACCACCCGACTAAGTGGATGTTTCAACTGCAAACCAAAAACACAACTGTGACAAAACTGAATCTTTGGTCTTAGCATGGGCGACCACAGAACTTGTCATTTTGAGCCAGCTTTCCAGGGCTTCATTATTATTAAAATCCTAATCAGATTGCAAAGTGTACTGAGGCTGTTCTTTGCGATCCAGATCAGACTGCGATCCAGATCAGATTACATAAAGCTCTGAGTCTTTTTTTGCTCTATTTCTTTTATGAAAGTTTATGAGTCTGTCAAAGAGGAGACTTAAAACATCGTTTTACAAATCCTGTTTGTATAGTGCAGAAAAAGCAATTAACAGTACAACACAATTGCCTTCAATGTATCAAGGGATGCTAATAATTTTAGCCATCTTGGGTTTTCCTGTATTGTTTGTACAGTTACTGAGGCTTCTTATGATAATTCTGGTATCATTTTCCTTAGTCAGGGCTCAGCCTAGAGGGCAATTTGGGAGAAATAGTTTCCTAAACTGGCTGACTTCTCCCTAATTTGAGCTGAAGGAGAAGTGAAAATGTACGAAAATGTGAGAAAGTATAGGGAAATGTAAGAACGTTTAGGGAAATGCAAAGTTTGGGTAAAAACTTAACAAAGTCCTGAAAATGTCGCGAAACTTCTCCCTGTCCGAAAGCTCTTGGCTGACCCCTGTTAGTGCTTACTTGAAACTTTTGTGGCCTTTCTTATACATGTATTTACATGTACATGTACTTATTGCTTCCTTTACAAATACTTGTACATAAATCAACACCTTATCTGAAGCTTTATTAGAAATTGACTACAATGATGACAAGTTTTATACAATGTATGCTGTTCATCCAAGGACCCTCCCTTACACGAGAATTCTTGCATAGAATGGTTACCTGTCGGACATGTTTCCTGCGGCTTACTGTGCAGACCTGGAACCTGATGGAATTCTTCAATTTTAGCTTCTCTTTTCATCTTTGCCTTCAATGATTTTGCTAATGCTGCCTTTGACTTATTGAGAGCATCTCTATTTAACTGAAGTTTGGCTTTCTGAACGATTGATGCCCCCTTCTTCCTTGAAGCGGCAAATCCCATCATTCCGAGTCTCTGTTGCTCAGATGCTTTTTGAAACTGGGTACTAGACTGACTAAACAGACTTGTTCCCAACTTTGGTGCTGCCAGTGGGCTTGATACAACAACAGTGTGAGATGGAGAGGTTATAGTTTTAATAGGTTTTAAAGGTGAAATTTGTTTGATATCCTTAAAATCTTCATAGTTTTCCCACAGTCCAAAATCAGAACTTTTCTGTCTTAGTTTTAAGCTTTTTTTGCGTTCCCGTTTTCCATCCATAATCAATGGCTGATCTAAAAGCCCAGTGTGTTTTTCATGTTGGTTTCTATCAGCCATGCCGTGATTCCCTGACATTCTGGGTGTTTTACTTTCCTTTGTATCCTCAGGTGTTTTCTTCTTTTTTACAACAGAATGCACTGAATCATCCTCCAGAAAGCGTTTATTTGGAATGATAACCCTCGAGGACCTGGAACTCTGTGTAGGTAAAACAAATTCTCGTCTCTGCACTTGTGTTTTATTTGATTTTTCTCTTTTTTGTTGAGCCAATTTCTGAGCCTGCTTAGCCTTTTCTAACAAAAATTTTGCCATATCTTTATCAGATTTTTTAACACGACCACCAGAAACCTCATACTTTTGGTCAAGCTTAAAATGAAACGGTTTCGCTGTGGGGCTTTTAGTCTTTTGTTTTTTCAGTTTGTCATCTGGTGATATAACGTCCTTACTTTTCAATATCTCATGAGTTTTGGATGGAGAAGAAAGCCCTTTTGCAATCATCTCTTTGTAGGATTTTCTAATCACCATTTTGTTTTTACCACGAGTCCTCTCTGCTGCAGGTAAATTGTCTAGAGACTGCCTGGCACTCTTTAACCTTGTTCCCAGGGTATCAGTTGGTGTAGAAGCTTCCTGTGTGATTGCCTCTGCTTCTTTCTCTTCATGTTTATGTTCCTGTAATTTCTTTTCAGCCACACGGACATCTTCAAGTGAAAATCCTTCAAAGTCTTCGTCCTAAAAAAAAAAAATAATCTTTTATGAGAAAACCAGAATAACAGTACTATACTTAACCAATTACTAGCTAAAACTAGAACATGTGTTTAACATATCCCAGTGCTCTCCCCCAGAAATTTCAGAAGGCATATCACTTCTAACACAAAAATTAGATTTTGACTTGCTGATCGATTTTTGACATCTTTGTCAAAATTAGCCTAAATTTACATTATAAACAATTTATTGATAGTCCTTGATGCATTTAAAACAACTGGCCAAGAAATGAAAATAATAGTATTTTTATGAATTTTCATTGTAAATTAAAGCATGTTGCAAAGGTAATTTGAAGATGTTTTAGCATGTTCTGAGTGACATGCTTTATGGTCTGGGAAGATCCATGGTATCCTCAACTTATACTTACTTCTTAAAAAGGCCCATGCCTGAATGCTTAAGTCAGAAAAGGGGCCTAACGCAACAAAATATTTAAACAAAATGACCCTGAGGCCCTGAATCACTCATTTGAGTAAAAAGGTCAAGGTCAAACTAGGGTCATCATTTGAACAAACCTGATCTTTTGAAACTGGCAAAATATAAGAGATATTGGTTAAAGGCCAAAGAATGACCTGTCAAAATATGAAAGACATTGGTTAAAGGCAAAAGAATGACCTGTCAAAATATGAGACATTGGTTAAAGGCAAAAGAATTACCATAACCTCTAATACTCAAAAATGTTCTTGTACTCATTAACTTGACTGTATTTATCAACATTTGCACCAAAATCTTCTACAAGTTCCATGAACTCTTATGTATAGGCATTTTTCCATATAAAAGAACCAGAGAGCAAATTTGACCTTGCAGTAAAAAGTCAAGGTCAACATAAGGTCATCATTTGAATAATCTTGGTACTGGAGTACCCAATGCTACATACCAAGTTTCAAGGCCATCAGGCAACTGATTCTGGAAAAGATTTTTAAAGGTTTGTACCATATATGGGTAAGGTTGTCATGTTGGTCATTTGACCTACGGTAGATCAGAAGTTTTGAACAAATTCTCGTTTTCTCAACCCCTGGAGACATATGAAATTTGGTTACAACTGTCCCAGTGGCTTTTGAGGAGATGTTTGAAATTGCTGAAATATGAGACACCTGCGCCAAAGGTCAAAGAATGGCGTTGACTTCTTGTAATCACAAACCTTCATGTACTCAATAAATCACTGTAAATATCAATTTTTAGCTCTCCTGTACCAAGGTAGAGAACTAATGTTGGCATCTGTGTGGGCATGTTAAAATTTCATGACAAAGTTTTTTATGTGATGGGCAAGGCACCGTCAGGCAAGGCAGCTATCCTGTACGTGGACAGGTCTTGTAATACATATATAGTGTATGACAGATTTTTTCCCAAACACAGAGAATGCAACAGTGGTACCTCATGTACCCCATAGTAATTAGTAGCCTGTGATTGCTCATTTTTTCTTGTATTTGTTAAATGGTCCATGCACCAATGCGATCAAAAGATATCATGGCTAAAATCAAATAGGTCCTAAGAGGCAAAATCATGTAGGCATTGTAATCTTGGTAATCTGGATTTTTAAATAATTTCCTCTTTTCATTTAAATTCGTCAAAATTCTTGATCATGTCAGTTTACAAAAAATAATAACACCTTTTTCATTTCATGTTGGAAAGGACTTTCTCACTATACCATAAGAATTCCGCGGAACACTATGTCGCACCTGCTTTGCACCTTAACTTTAAGAACTTGATAAAAGCTCCTTATTTTAAACATCTCTGGTCAAAATCAATTCAGTTGTTTATGAAATCTTATCGTTTTCATGCTTTTTGCTATTTTTAGTAATGGTGGATGGTTGCCATCTTGGATGGTCTATTTGAAAAACACATGAAACAGCTTCATGCAAAAAAAAGTTCAATTCCATTCAGACGGCTCTTGAGATATTGTCATTTTCATACTTTTCTTTTTTTAGTAACGGTGCCTGGCGGCCATCTTTGATAGTCTCCATTCGCTTAAATTTCAAAGAACTCCATTTAAGGACCATTCTGACTAAATTTGACCTAACTCTGTTCAAGTTTTTTTTAGATATTGGCATTTTTGCAAACTCGAACTCGTAAACAGAAAGTAGGTCACTGTGACCTAATTCCGCTACAGATTTTTTTCATTTTTATAATTTTTAAAACCACGGTCCCATTAATGCTCCACGTAAAATTTCAGCCAAATATACCAAGTAGTTCTGGAGAAAAAAGTGATTTTATTTTTTTGCTATTTTTAGTAACAGTGGCCATCTTGGATTCTGGACCAAGCTGAATTTTGTCATTCAGCAGCCTTGCAGTCTGGTCATGCAGCATGTGAAATTTGAGAACCATGGGTGCAGTGGTGTCAGAGAAAAAGTCATTTGAATGGACTTAAAATTTAGGGTCAACGTAATTGTGAACGGACGGACAGAAAACCGGACGCCTATATCGCACCTTGCAAAAGCCGTGCGACAAAAACAAAATAACAGTGTGTTTTATCTGTCATGACTCGATTCCCAACTCGAACTGCACAAAATTGTCCCTTTACTTACATGTAGCCAGCAGACCAGTGGTTTCAGAGAAGTCATTTGAAATGGTGGAGGGACAGACAACAATAGACAATGGAGCATGTCTTTCCTATAAACTCCCCAGGAACCTCAGATGAGCTAAAAACCAAAGTGAATCACTTGCAGCACCTCCTAATCCACAGTTAACACATACTTGGAGCATCATTTTACCATTACTGAAGGCTAAAAAATGCTGAGATGATGTGATATGCCAGGGCTCAGCCTAGAGGACGATTTGGGAGAAATAGTCTCCCTAAGCTGGCTGACTTCTCCCTATTTTGAGGTCAAGGTCACCAAAATTTAATCAGCTCTTGAACTTATCCCAATGATGTATCCATGCAAGTTTGGTGAAATTCCATCCATTGGTTCAGGAGACATCATGGGTACAAGAAATTGTTATCTTAGTCCTCCAGTGACCCTGAAAATGATATCAAAGTCACCAAAATCTAATCAGCTCTTAAACTTGTCCCAATGATGTATCCATGCAAGTTTGGTGCAATCCCATCAATTGGTTCATGAGATATTGAGGGTAGAAGAAATTGTCATCCAAGTCCTAAAGTGACCTTGAAAATGAAGTCAAGGCCACCAAAATCTAATCAGCTCTTTAACTTGTCCCAATGATGCAGGGCTCTCACACCCCTTTTTGGGAATGGGGCCGGGGCCTTTAGAATTGGGAAAAATAGCGTTGTGTTGTCTAAAATTGGGAAAATTTTCATTGTTTTATGCGAGAAGTTTTCATTGTCAGACCAACACAACTTACATATGGTATTGTTATATTTTCAGAGGAATCCAGTCAGTATAAGCAGACATAGATCTAGCAGATAGTGAATCATAATAAACTTTATCAAATAATTGGGATATTACATGTACATGTAGATAATAACAAAACTATTTTTGTGTTTTGAGTTTTTCTTTCTTTCCTTTGAGTTTTGATTTTTTCTTTCTTTCCTTTGAACTGGCAACTTCTCTATCTTGCCACTCTCAAACTGGAGACAAGACTGGGACCTAGCAAAAATATGTTTCAATATAACAACAGTAGACTGGATTCCCCTAATATCACGGTAGTTAATTGTAATGACAGCTAGAAATAAATAAAAAGAGCTGGCCTGATTAAATAATATTTTAGCTATTATCCTTTGGTCATCCCATATTCTCTTGCACTATGGAAAATCATATCTTTCTCATCTTTGTTTTCAAACATGAAATGATAAACCACCATGGTGTTAGAGCTTAAGCCAATGGAGAGTTCCATAATATCACGGTATTTATAAAAGTGGCAAGTATGGAAAGCAAGTAGTATCAAAATTCTTGAAATTTAATGCAGTAATAAGGAAGGTGTTCATCAATATACTAGACCAGTTTATACAAGCTAAATCAAATGTAATTGAAAATTGAACAAAATTTTATATCAGAATATACTTTTACATGGGGTTTTCAAAAAAATGACAACTTGGTGGCATAGGGGCTGCATAAGCAGTAAATAATTTCTGGATGAATCAATAATCATCCATTAAATAATTGTTTTCTAGTTCTAACAGTTATGTACTAATATTTCAAAAACACTTTTTGTCAGTTATGTCTATTAATTCCTCAGGCTCATCAAAGAAACTTTATGTGCTTTGATTTATTTATTACAAACATTCAAGTTTTTTTGTCTTAATGGCTTCCCATAATTTCTAGCAAAACTTCGGATTGATAAATATTGTAATCTTGAGATTTGTTGTTTTCAAATAAAAGATTGGGATACCAGATGTGAGAAGTCACAGACAAAAATAAAATTATGGCCACTATTTTAGTGAGCTATGATTTTTCTTGGGCCAGGGGATAGAACCGTGTGGAAAACATGCTAATTTCATGCTTCTAATTAAGGAAAAATTGTACTCGGCAGGAATCAAGACAATTTCCCAAAATTTTTCTACAGCATAGAAGTTAAAACTTGTGGTTGATGAAATAATTTTGTCACTACTCAATACACAGTAAGTTTATTGAGATACAAGAAAAAATGTAAATGCCGTGATATTAAGGAACCCTTGATATTATGAGAAACGACTATATAACACTCTAGGTTTGAAGCATCTGTGAACTTAAGCATAATGTGAAGTTGAGAGAAAGTGGACTGTCACAATGCAGAACATGACAAAACTTTCAGTCCTGCAAGTACAAAACACCCATG
Organism: Ctena decussata; assembly: GCA_963989385.1. Taxonomy (NCBI): domain Eukaryota; kingdom Metazoa; phylum Mollusca; class Bivalvia; order Lucinida; family Lucinidae; genus Ctena; species Ctena decussata. The sequence goes on along the minus strand of OZ022504.1, from coordinate 35,588,089 downwards.
GTATGTCACTATCACTATACTAACTGTTGAATGTCCCGGTAATCCTGTTTATGATTTTGGATATGGCCGAAAATGTCTGTAAAATCAATTCAGGTACGAAACTCAAATACAGCAGAATCATCCACAATAGGTGAAAACTCCGATCAAATTTTAGAATTGGAAGGCTTTAAATTAAAGAATAAGTCAAAATATTGTTCACCACCACAATATTGGCCCTGGAAGCAAGGAAAATATTAAAATATTGCAGCGAAAATCGCTAGGCTATTCACCCTCTAATGAAAGGGAAATAACTCTAAGAGTATGATAAAACCTGGTACCACTTTCCAGTAACAAAACATGACGATCGTGATTGAAAATGTAATCGCTTCCCGATTTTTAAAGTTATAAATTATGGTTACATTATTAGTTTTAGGTGGTTTTTAATACATTTTGCATTGATGCAACTGCAGTATTCTTGGACCAATCAGGCTTAGTCAGATTGGGAATTTTTCGTCTGGAATTGGGAAAAAAACATACTTTTTGGCATTGGGAATGGGGCCGAATTTCGGCCCCAAATTTCGGTGATCGAGAGCCCTGTGATGTATCCATGCAAGTTTAGTGAAATTCCACTCACTGGTTCAGGAGATATCGTGGGTACAATAAATTGTCATCTAAGTCCTCCAGTAACCTTGAAAATGAGGTCCAGGTCACCAAAATCTAATCAGCTCTTTAACTTATCCCAATAATGTATCCATAGGAGATTGGTGAAATTCCATCCATTGGTTCAGGAAAAAATAAGCTCTTTAAAAAACTTCGACGTAAAAGTGGACGCCAGGGGTAGTGCAATAGCTCTTCCTGGACTTTGTCCAGACAAGCTAAAAATTGGCCTGGGAAGAAATGCCAAAATTGGCCCAAATACTTTCATCACTTAGGTTATCAATAAATCCAAAAGACTTGCTATAAATGTCTCAAATTCACCTCAAGATATCATCTTCTCTCAAGATCTAAGACGAAGTTTACAAGGATCCCTTTGTATTTATTCATAAAATATTACCCTTTTACTCCTGAAAAAAACTAGAAATGTGTCCATACAACACGGATGCCCCCACCTAGTGCCCTAAGTAAGATGGCGCCTTGTTTAAGGTAAAGGCACTTGTAGCATAACTAGGTTCACAAAGGCACACTTCTGTGGTACATGTTTTATTGTTTTCCTTGGGCAGATGTATTGTGCTTCTTGAGAAGTACATGGTGCGGGGGGGGGGGGGGGGGGGGGGCTTGGATGTGGGGGTGTCATGACTGATATGTGATGATATTCTGTAACTTATCGCAGAAATGGATGCCATGCAACTTTCCAAAAGAAATAGCCTGGAAACAAGTAACTTTCCAAAAACTAACAAACGGAAACCATTATTGTATGAAATGAAGTCGAAAAAGGGCCATAACTCCCACAACAATTGACGGATTTTACCAAACACTGAACTTGACCTGTATTTTATGATTATATACCTGTGTATAAAATATGAATTCAATATACCAATGCTTTCAAAAGATAATGAACGGAAACCAGTTTTTCATGCAAAATGAAGTTGAAAAAGGGCCATAACTCCCACAATAATTGACGGATTTTGCCCAACATCGAACTTGACCTGTATTTTATGATTATATATCTGTTTATAAAATATGAATTCAATACACAAATGCTTTTAAAAGATATCTAACGGAAACCATTTATTCATACAAAATAAAGTCGAAAAAGGGCCATAACTCCCACAATAATCGACGGATTTTGCCCAACATCGAACTTGACCTGTATTTTATGATTATATACCTGTGTATAAAATATGAATTCAATACACCAATGCTTTTAAAAGATATCGAACGGAAACCATTTCTTCATAAAAAATAAAGTTGAAAAAGGACCATAACTCCCACAATAATAGACGGATTTTGCCCAACATCCAACTTGACCTGTATTTTATGATTATATACCTGTGTATAAAATATGAATTCAATACACCAATGCTTTCAAAAGATATCGAACGGAAACCATTTATTCATACAAAATAAAGTCGAAAAAGGGCCATAACTCCCATAATAATCGACGGATTATGCCCAACATCGAACTTGACCTGTATTTTATGATTATATACCTGTGTATAAAATATGAATTCAATACACCAATGCTTTCAAAAGATATCGAACGGAAACCATTTCTTCATAGAAACAGAAGTCGAAAAAGGGCCATAACTCCAACAAAAATTGACGGATTTTACCCAACATCGAACTTGACCTGTATTTTATGATTATATACCTGTGTATAAAATATGAATTCAATACACCAATGCTTTCAAAAGATATCGAACGGAAACCATTTCTTCATAGAAACAGAAGTCGAAAAAGGGCCATAACTCCAACAAAAATTGACGGATTTTACCCAACATCGAACCTGACCTGTATTTTATGATTATATAGCTGTGTATAAAATATGAATTCAATACACCAATGCTTTCAAAAGATATTGAACGGAAACCATTTATTCATAGAAACAGAAGTCGAAAAAGGGCCATAACTCCCACAATAATAGCCGGATTTTACCCAACATCGAACTTGACCTGTATTTTATGATTATATAGCTGTGTATGAAATCAATACACCAATGCTTTCAAAAGATATTGAACGGAAACCATTTCGTACGTACGCTACGTACGTAGCGTTACGTACGCTACGTACCTACTGACAGGGGTGATACTATAATTATGCCCCCCCCCCCATTTTAAATGGCGGGGGCATAAAAAATTCTATACATTGGTTTTTCCCTATTGATACAGTATCAAGACACACTTTGTATTGATTTATCAATATATCACAATATCAGTGACAGCTCTGGAGACACCCATATGAGATGCAAAAAGGTCAACACTATCAACCCGTCAAAACGTGAGATGGAGTCAAAGAAGTACAAACATGCCTGAGGAAGCTGAAACAGCTTAACAACAGCATCTATTATCAACAAGTTCAAGACACATTTCCCGCAGTAAAATTAAATTGAATACAATATGTCCATGTTATTCTACAGGTCTGTCTGTATTTAGACCCATATTCCCTTATTAGGTTTTGCTGGAAGCTTGTTGTGCTCACATTACACAACTGAGGCATGAAAAATAACTACACATGTATTTTCTGGCCTGTACATGTATTTCTTGCTGAAAGCCTGTCACAGTTATTATTCAAATATACTCAGCAATGTCTCATAAGTGAAGTTCTACAGTGTTATGAGTCTTCTTACAAAGGACACATTCCAGCAACAACAGCATGGAGTGCCATTTTACTTTTTATTCCCTATTTATGGGTATCCTAAATTCTAATATCCATGATTCATTTATGGATATCCTAAAATGAATACAGGGTATCCTAACATAATTAAGGATATCCATGATTATTTTAGGATATCCTATAATTCATTTTAGGATATCCATAAATCAAGTTTTTGGTATCCTTAAATCAATTTTGGATATCCTTAAATACATTTTTAGATACCCTAAAGTACATTTTTGGATATCCAAAAATCATACTACATTTTGGATATCCATAATTCCATTTCAGGATATCCTTAAATCGATTTAAGGATATCCTGAAATGAAATGGATATTCAAAATTAAGCATGGTTTTTGGACATCCAAAACTGTATATTAGGATATCCAAAAATGTATTTAAAGATACCCTAAAATTGATTTTAGGATATCCATAATTCCATTTAAGGGTATCTGAAAGTAAATTAGTCTGATTTTACGATATCCATAAATCGATTTTAAGATATTCTAAAATCATTTGTCATAATATTTCTTTTTCTTTAATGATTTCTCTCCATGTATTATTTTTGATTTATGGATATCCTAAAATCGTGTGTAATTTAGGATATCCATAAATCATTTTTGGATATCCATAAATCAAATTAAGGATATCCTAAATTCTCATGGTATTTTTGGATATCCATAATTCAATTTTAGGATAACCTAAAGTCCATTTTTGGATATCCTATTCTCAACTGATTTTAGGATATCCATAATTTGATTTTAGGATATCCTTAAATCATATCTCGATATCCTAAAATGTATTTTAGGATATCCATAAATGAATTATGGATATCCTAAAATGAATTTTGGCTTTCCATGAATAAGGAATAAATAGTAAAATGGTACCTCAGTCTACGAGGCTCATCAATATTCATGTGACCTCTGAGAAGCACTCACTCCACCAATTCAATGTCCCATGCTAATGACTGAGTTTGGTTTCTTTCTTCTGTTAAGACTGAATGGACCAGACGTTTTACAGACATCCTAGGAGGTAAGGGCAATTTTGCTGATTTAGTATTTTCTCTTACTTATAACAAGTTTGCGCTGCAAGCAGAGTCAGTTGTTGTGAAAGAGTTGAGGAAAAAAGGGACAGAAGAAAGGGAGAGGTTATAAAAGAAACATTCATTATAAAAGAATCACTGCAATTTTAAGTTACCACCTGGTCCCAGGCTCAATAGCTCAAGTGGTAGATGTCCTTTTCAGGAAAGTCAGTTTGTGAGTATGAATCCCGGCCATGCCATACAAAAGACATAAACAAGACCTGTCGCCAGACAGGACAGCTCGCCTGAACCTGCGCTTGTCCATCTTCAAGTGCTAGTATTTGTTTCTTAGGGGTGGGGATGGTGCTGAGTAAAATTTCCCATCAATATCTATCATCATACCAAATATAATTCAAATCTATCAAAGGGTTTAGAAGCTATAAGATTTCAAAGACTCTGACATACAAGTTTAACATTAAGTTTCTCTAAGTCCATGACCTTGACCTATAGGTCATATGCAGGGGTGGGGATGCAGTTGAATAAAATTTCTAACCAATATCTATCATCAAAACAAATATAAATCAAATTGATCAAAGGGTTTAGAAAGTATGAGAGCTTAAAAAACCTTATTGTAAAACTTTAACATAAAATTGCTAAGTCTGTGACCTTGACCTATAGGTGATATCCAGGGGTGGGGATGCGACTGAATAAAATTTCAGACTAATATCTATCCTTAAACCAAATATAATTCAAAAAGATCAAATGGTTTGGAAACTATGACATTTTAAGAAAACAAACATAAAACTGCTAAGTCTGTGACCTTGACCTATAGGTCATGTCCAGGGGACGGGGATGTGGTTGAACAAAATTTCAGACCTATCATCATACCAATTATAATTCAGATTAATTAAAGGGTTTAGGAACGCTGAGGTCTTATAAACTTTAACAGAAAACTTTAATATGAAATGTCTATGTCCCTGACCTTGACCTAAAGGTCATGTGCAGGGGTGGGGAAACTGCAGAATAAAATTTCAGACCAATATCTATCATCATACCAAATATAATTTAAATCAATTAAAAGGTGCACAAACTATGAGCTCTTCAAAACTTTAACGTAAGACTTAAACATAAAATTTTTAAGTCTGTGACCTTGACCTGTGGGTCATGAGCAGGGATGGAGATGGTCTTGCATAAAATTTTGGACCAATATCTATCATCATACCAAATATGATTCAAATCGATTATAAGGTTTACAAACTATGAGATATTAAAAACTTAAACGTAAAACTTTAACATAAAATTTCTAAGTCTGTGACCTTGACCAATGGGTCATGACCAGGGGTGGGGATGGTCTTCAAGAAAAGTTTGGACCAATATCTATCATCATACTATATATAATTCAAATTGATCAAAGGGTTTACAAACTATGAGATCTTAAAAACTTTAACGTAAAACTTTAACATTTTGCTAACGCCGCCGCCAACACCAGGGGTAGTACAATAGCACTTCCTGAACTTCGATCAGGGGAGCTTAAAGGAAAACAGTCACTTAAATGCATGTTGGACTCAAATTAAAGAGTCTAATAAAACATAAAATTTGCCGAAAATTTCATGAAAATCGGACTTAAAATAAGAAAGATATGACAGTCTGAAGATCTTAAATTGTTGAGCTGGGAACCAGCAAATCTGTGAGTTAATGACGTCATAAACTCACAGACAAAAATGAAAATCCTAAATATCTTTCGTTTGAAACAAACTGTAAATAAATGAAATGAATAAGTCTCTAGTTCACTTCATAAAGAAATAATTAAAACTAAACAATACTGTAAAAGTAGGAAATCTATGTTCTTATTCTAGATTGAAATATTTATCACGTGACAGGAACTTCCAAAAAGGCGGCTTCAGAGACCGCCATTTTGATTTTTTAAAATCTTCATATCTTTCTTATTTTAAGTCCAATTTTCATGAAATTTTCACCAAATTTAATTGCCAATCAAGATCTATAATTTGAAGTCTGTTCATATTTAAGTGAGTGTTTTCCTTTAAAATGGTACTAGGAGCTCCCTTGGCTGACGTTAGCTTATGAAGGGTAGCCTAAGGAAGATCATTTAAGTTAAGTCATCAGGTAGGTTTTTATTAGTTGATTCCTTGTTTGTTGCATTAAAAGCTCTAGGGAACTTATGTAGCTATTTTATCATACTTTCTTTGACTATATAATTATGTTTATATTTTGCATAATATCGTGTATCCAACATATACATTACTTTAATATGTGGGTTTGAAGGAGTCCTTGTCGCACCTATGTCTTGCTAATGTGATGTATCCAGCAGGTTTTATTTATGCTCTAACTGCCTCAATGACTTGTGCCCAAAATGTATGTTTTGAACAAAAAGAAAAAAAAAAAAAATAGAAAAAATAACATTACCGTAATCGACCCATTTACCGCACATGCCCCTATAACCGCACACCAAGGCCATTTCCGGACAAACTGCGCAAGCGCACACTCCTTTTTCTTTGAAACTCTCACAAAACCCAATAATTAACAGGGATCTCATGAAAAGTATAAACACAAAGTATTTCCAGTCCTACCCATGTTGCCTCTTTCCAGTCACCCTGCATTTCATTGTTCTGAGTGTGCGGTTATTAAATACATTTTAACCACATCTTTTTATTGCAATTTTGAACAAGAGGGCCATGAGGCCCTGAATCGCTCACCTGAACAATTGACAAAGTGGGTTTTTCTGCAACTGTCAAAATATGAGTCTTGGGTCAAAAGTCAAAGAATGACCATGACCTCTTGTACTCATAAATCTTCATGTACTAATTAAGACAACCCTATAAACCATTTTTCAGGCCAAAATCTTCAAAACTTTCCATGAAATCTTATGTTCTGGCATTTTCCCATAAAAAGGTCAAGGTAAACCCAAGGTCATCATTTGAACAGTCTTGGTAGTACTCTAGTACTACATGCTACTTACCAAGTTTCAAGGTCATAGGTGTATTGGTTCTGGAGAAGAAAAATATTAAAGGTTTATAGCATAAATGGGTATGGCGGCCATGTTGGTCATGTGACCTGGACCATTTGAACAAATTTTTGTTCAATCAACCCCTCTGGCTCTATATGAAATGTGTTTACAATTCGCCTTTTGGCTTTAAAGGAAATGTCTGAAAATGTCAAAATATGAGAGATCTGGATCAAAGGTCAAAGAATGACCGACCTCTTGTACTCATAATTCTTTATGACCTCATTAAAACGATGGTACAATCCAACCTGTATTAAGCAAGCACCTAAGGGATTATCAAGATTATTAAGACAGATGCTTGCTTAATACAGGTACATTTCAATGTATGTGCATGTTTCGGGAACTGACTACATTCTTGCTTAAATACAGGTTGCTTGCTTAATTGAGGTGGCCACTAAGACAGGTTTACTGTATATACCAATTTTTAGGCCAACATCTTCAAAACTTCCTATGAAATCTTATGTTCTAGCATTTTCCCATATTTGACTTTGCGGTAAAATGGTCAAGGTCAACCCAAGGACATCATTCTGTAAAATCTTGATAATACTGGAGTACCCAATGTTACATACCAAGTTTCAAGGCCATCGGTCAGTTATTCTGGAGAAGAATATTTTTATAGGTTTTTACCATATATGGGCATAGTGACCATGTTGGTCATGTGACCTGGACCGTTTGAACAAATTTTCATTCCCTCAACCCCTGCAGACTCTATATGAAAAAATTAAGTTAAAATTGGGCTATTACTAAAACATTGTACCGCACCGCACCGCACCGCACTGGGGTAAAATAGAGTACCGCACCGCCGAAGATTTCCGAACCCTACCGAATTTTAAGGCCTCTACTGTAGGCAAAAGTATGTTACTTAGTATATTCTGATTTTGTAAAAAAAAATCAATCAGACGTGTTAATGTACTGGAAGTATAAACATATTTATATCATGCTGAAACCTTAATTGCCCAACCTCTAAAAGGATTAAAATATCGGTTTTATCCATTTCAATAATGTCATAAATTCTCAGGATAACGTCCCTAGCGTTTAGATTTGGTAAGTTTTGTTTATAAAAATAAAACTGAGGTACACTTTCAATATACATTTTTGTTTTAATGTAAATTTATCCGAATACTTTCCAAGATTTAAACAAATCGCACAGACATAGATAACTATCTAAAAAATCCTACGGGGGTGGCGGGGTTGTGGGGGTGACTCTTAAAAAGAATGCCCGTGTTGCAATCACCAGAGAAATACATGTTTAAATTCTTTGGTGAAAAGGCCTCGAAGTATAATGTAGATTTGCCATATTATTATGCATGAAGAGAAAATATTCAAAGTATTTCAATTCAGAGTTTGCTTGTAGAAAATGGCAGAGTGATCCTAAGTATATATATATTGAGGTTGAGAAGTATTTTCGTCGAATTAATCCGACATACAGTAAATATTTATCAATAAATTCATTATTTACTGTCACAAAGCAAGACAGAAACAAATCTGTATATAGAGATAGCATATAACAAGAGTGCGGTAAGGTTCGGAATTTACTCGGCACTGTGCGGAATTTTCCGTAAGTGCGGTACCAGGTTTTAGCCGGTGCGGTGCGGTACAAGGTTTTAGTAATGGCCTTAAAATTGGCCCAGTGGTTTTTGAGGAGATTGTTTGAAATTGTCAAAATATGAAAGTTCTGGGTCAAAGGTCAAAGAATGACCTTGACCTCTTGTACTCACAAATCTTCATGTCTCTTTAAGATGACTGTATATACAAATTTTTAGGCCTTAATCTTCAAAACTTTCCATGAAATCTTATGTTCTAGGATTTTCCCATATTTGACCTTGCCGTAAAAAAGATCAAGGTCAACCCAAGGTCATAACTTGAACAATCTTGATAGTACTCGAGTGCTCAATGCTACATACCAAGTTTCAAGGCCATCGGTCAATCGGTTCTGGAGCAGAAGATTTTTTAAGGTTTTTACCATATATGGGCATGGCGGCCATGTTGGTCATGTGACCCAACCCGTATGAATAAATTTTCGTTCCCTCAACCCCTGGAGGCTCTATATGAAATTTGGTTCCAATTGGCCCAGTGGCTTTTGAGGAGATTGTTTGAAATTGTCAAAATATGAGAGTTCTGGGTCAAAGGTCAAAGAATGACCTTGACCTTTTGTACTCATAATTCTTCATGTACTCATTAAGATGACTGTAGATATCAATTTTTAGCCCAAATTCTTCAACAGTTTCCAAGATATCTTATGTTCTTGTGTTTTGCCATATAAAAGTACAAGGGAGCAAATTTGACCTTGCCGTAAAAAAGGTCAAGGTCAACCCAAGGTCATAATTTGAACAATCTAGGTAGTACTCACACACCCAATGCTACATACCAAGTTTCAAGGCCATCGGCCTATTGGTTTTGGAGAAGAAGATTTTTTCAGGTTTTTACCATATATGGGCATGGCGGCCATGTTGGTCATGTGACCCAACCCGTATGAATAAATTTTCGTTCCCTCAACCCCTGGAGGCTCTATATGAAATTTGGTTCCAATTGGCCTAGTGGCTTTTGAGGAGATTGTTTGAAATTGTCAAAATATGAGAGTTCTGGGTCAAAGGTCAAAGAATGACCTTGACCTTTTGTACTCATAATTCTTCATGTACTCATTAAGATGACTGTAGATATCAATTTTTAGCCCAAAATCTTCAACAGTTTCCAAGATATCTTATGTTCTTGTGTTTTGCCATATAAAAGCACAAGGGAGCAAATTTGACCTTGCCGTAAAAAAGGTCAAGGTCAACCCAAGGTCATAATTTGAACAATCTAGGTAGTACTCGCACACCCAATGCTACATACCAAGTTTCAAGGCCATCGGCCTATTGGTTCTGGAGAAGAAGATTTTTTCAGGTTTTTACCATATATGGGCATGGCGGCCATGTTGGTCATGTGACCAGAATCGTTTGAACAATTTTTCGTTCCTAAGTCCTCAGGAGGCTACATATGAAATTTGGTTACAATTGGCCCAGTGGTTTCAGAGGAGAAGTCGTTTGAAATTGTGGACGGACGACGGACGACGACGACGGACGCCGGAGCCTGCCTATCCTATAAGCTCCCCCGGAGCCTTCGGCTCAGGTGAGCTAAAAAGTTAGGCGCACGGTGCGGTAAATGGGTCTATTACGGTATTTCATCTGAACTGACAATTTTCATTTTCATAGCCACTAAAATCACATGGTATCACGTGTATGCATGTCTAAGTAGTAAAGCCTCTGTGAAATGTCAAACATGCTAACCCTATCACAACAGTAAGTTCATTAAAGACAGGACTTCTCTGCCGGGGGTCTGGTTCCCATCTCACAGTAAATTTACCTGTATAGGTAAAGGTGTGAACATTTATTCAACCAATCAGTGGATCAGAATTATCAATTATGATCATTTTATTGGCTAACTGGAGGTGTTGACACTACAAGATCAAGAGACAGAATGACACTGTTGAAGTTAATCCTCCTTATATAGTACCACCCCTGTACCCAAATCTTACGGTATTATATTATGTTGGCAGGGATTTTCCTAGGTCAAATTTGGGGCCGAATATTGGCCCCTATTTTTCCTAATTTAGAGGTGAAATTTCCCAAAGTAAATAAAATATTTCCCAATTTCTTATTCAGTTCTACATTTGGGTGAAAATTTCATGAAAATAGGACCAAAATTAGCAAAGTTACAAAAGTTAAGGTTCCTATTTGTAGCAATTATTCATTCATAATTCTAATATAAGCAAATTCAAAATAGTTCAACACGTTAAAACTGTACTTTATTATGATTTTAACTGAATTTGAAACAGAGATCTTGTTTTTATCAGTAAGTCAAATTTTCCCAATTTCGATGATTCCCCGCGCAGTTTTTCCCAAATTCAAGAGCCCCTGGACCCAAGTTCAAAAAGGTAGGAAAATCCCTGGTTGGTTACACTTACACTATCTTATGCAAAATTTAAACATTAACAGCCAAAGAAAGTATGATAAATAGCTACAAATGCTAAAATTTGGGTCCGACCCGGTGAATTTACATACTGGTACAGTCGCACAGATATTGAAGAAAGAAGAGAAGTGCGGTGCCTCAGTGGTTAGTGCACTTGACTCTGAAGCCAGAGGTCATGGGTTCAATCCTCACCCGAGGCGAAATCTTCCTATGTCCGAACACTTTTTTCTAGCATCAGTTGCAGGGATGATGCTAACAAGTGTGCCGTCCTTTGGATCGGGACGTTAACTGGAGGCCCCCTGTGCAGGGAGAGTCATCCCCTGTGCAGGTTAAAGATCCCTACTATAGCTACATGCCTATATGTAGGCGTTCATCCTGCAACACCGGAGTGTACAAAGGTACACTGTCTGTGTCCCCTTCCGGGGTTAAGGCGTAAATGGAAGAAAGAAAGAACTTCTCTAATCAAGTGGTTATTCACAGTCAAAGTGTACCTAATGAACTGGAGTCACAATCAGTGGCACCCCATACCTCTGAAGTTGATGTAGCAACTGAACAGTCAATTCTTGTGGATTTACTAGAAGTACTGGACAGTGATGACTACGTCCCTGTAAGGAAGTGTGACGTTTGTGCCAATTGTAAGCAAAGGCTTGCACTGGGTGCTGAATTTGTTCACTGTGCCCATTGTTCCACAGTGTACTGTAGTGAAAAGTGTCAAGAGAAAGACTCTGGGTTCCACCGTTTTGTCTGTTCAGTGGTTGCCCCAGTTTCTAGGAGGAATTGACTTTTGTATATCCTATAAGCTGTATTTTATGACTGTGTGTAGTGTGTTGACAGTTTTACTTCAGTGACGAAGCTGCATGTAGTGTGTTTGACAGTTTTAGTGACATAAATTTTAATTCGTTCTTATATAAACACTTCTTATGTAAACACTCTACTGCGTAGTGTGAACGCAGGTGCTCCTATCACAGGAGGGAAATACGGACAAAAGAAAGAAAGAAGAAGGTGGACAGCTGGAAGTTGGAACGCCTTGAGAGACACAACTGTTGCAGAACAATCTAAGGATTCGATGAAGCAGAAACTGAGAGCTGACCTTGACTGTGTCAGCTAAACTACCAAGTTTACCAAGTAAGTATAAGTATACCAAGTAATAACAATCAAAAATTTATACAATTGAAGAATTATCTGGTGACGTCTTGGGTTTTTATCTTCCTAATACAGCAGAAATAAGCCCATTTTTAATTTTTTGTTCGTAATTTATAGTATGGACACTACTGGAAATATATAATTCAGGTGACTTTATTTCAAAGTCTTTGTTTACGATGGTTTATTTCATGATAGCTTGCCGTTTGAAGTAGTTTCAGTGACGATGTCAGCCATTTTGGAGCGAGTTTAAATGTTTACCTCATCGGACTCGCCAACAAGTTTCCTAAACAGTCGCAAACCTCTCTTAAACTGTGGTAAGAATGCAATCGCTGGATCAGATATATTTTTAACATCATCGGCAAAATATCTGACGCTGGCACGTTCAAATCTATGACCAGGACGACCAGGAAAGCGAAGCCTCGCCATTACGATGTTTCCAAAAATAACAAATATGGCGGATGATTGACAAATAAATAGGGGAGATAACCATTTCATACTTTTTAAAATAATATGTCTTTTTTTATGTCCACGAAAGTTTTTGATGGGATTCATTTATGAAGCAGTGTTTTTTGTGGAAATGAGAAGCACTCAAATTTATTACTGATACTGACTTTGAGTTTATGACCCCACAGCACCCGCGCTGTGTCTTCCCGCCAAAATCAGATGCAATAAGAACTAGCTTTTCCAAAAAGTTTGCCGTCCAAAATTCCTTTTAAGGTAGTTGGATACCCAATAACTGTTTTTTTATTAGAGTAACTAATTGTTCATGGTGAAATCGGTCAACTGTGGAGTATAAACAGTTATAACACGCTGACAATGTCCATGGGCGTAGCTAGGAGCAATAAAATGATACGCACAATCATTTTTCATACTCTTTGAGGGTAAATATAGGGGCTAGGCCCCTAAAATATTTCATATAACCATGTATATCGGCAGTTGGTACTTAAATTTTGTCCAGTTTATAAAATTTCAGCATGCAAATATGCAGGTGCGTTTTGAAATTTTGTCAATTTTGACAAAAGGACTAGGTATGATTTGGGCCATATTTGGCCCCTCTCAAAATTTATTCAAATATTGTTTTTTTCATTAGTCACCTTGTCAACAATATAAATCTAGAAAATGGAGATGTTACGGCTTGTACAAGGAAAGTTACAGCCATTCGTTTGTTCATGCAATTCTGCCCTGATTTTTAACAAAATTTAGGGGGTAGGGATACATTTTGCCGTATAAAACAAAGAAAGGAATTTAAAAGTAAATGATAAGTATCAGATCTTATAACGTATGTATTATTAATACTAAATCTCTTTGACATATGCTGGTCTGCATCTTATCACGTGCATGAAGGGTGATAACTCTTGATAGATCACTGAAATTGTCGGATTACAGAAACGCTACATTAAACTGTTTTTCAATCGAAAATTTACGTTTTAGGGGCATGCCACAATTGCAGTATTTTGTCTTTCAAGGGAATTTAGATAAACCATTCGTTTCAAGATCAGCTCATTTGCAGCAGTCACTTTTTCTCGGAATAGAACGTATTAGTCTGAAAGAAATCGGATGAAAAAATATATAAAAAATATGGGGGGTATGGATAAACTTTGCATTATTCTTGCGAGTTGATAAGTTGAAAATAATAAGAAATGAATACAAAAACCGCTTAGGAGGTCTAAGCCTGCCCAGGAATAGTGTGGTTAGGTTAACTGACCGTCCCGACATGACCTTAGTTGTTTACCGTGGACGTTAAGCATCAAATCAACCAACCAACCAACCAACAAAAACAACAAAGATATAAAGCTAATAAAAATATTTTGCATTCAAAGTAAACATTTATCTCTAAGAAAGGAAAAAGGGAGATAACTTATGATTTACATTGAAACTACATAGCAGTTAATGATAATGAACACATTTCTTTTTATAACTTTTGACTCGGTTTTGCAAACACAGGCCAGATTTTTTATGCGCTTCCTTTTATATACGTTGTTATATAAACAAAAACATAAAAGTAAACTATTTACCCATACCGTTTCCATGGCAACGATTTTCAAAAAAAAAAAAAAAAAAGAAAAAAAAAAAGAATGGAGCGAAACAAGAAATTAGATATCTTTCATACATGTACTTGTTTTTATACTTGTTTTTATCGTGTGGTTCATTATTTTCACGCGATTTTTTAAGTTATTAATATATCAATCATATATGTAATACAAACTCTTAATGAAGCTAATCAGCAGAATGATCAGAATGATAGTCGTGTATTTCATGTATGAGAGTGGGTGGGGTAACTAAGACTCTGAGTTATTCATACCGTAATACTGGGTAACGGAGTAATTCACAATCTTTGTCCTATTATATAAACAGCCGTAGGTATTGAAAACAAAGTGCAATGAATGTTTTGATTAAACTATGCATTGCTCATACTTTGCCATAGCTAAGCTGTTACAATGGTACTATTATCAACTTCGGTGGACTTTAGAGCTACTACTGCAATCTTAACTTCCTCACAAAGGAACGCTTTTAGATCTTCGTTTTGACGCTGAGTGTAGTCCAGAACTGCATTGTCGCCATAACACTCATGGTTGTATAGGTCAGAGCAATGTTGTAACCATCTGCTGAGAGTCTATCATTCTTTTGTTAGACATGTCCCAGACTTGTTCTGGATAGTTAGGATCTACCCTGTTCTCTGAATTTTAATCCACACCAGCAAATGTGCTCACTTGCAGTTATGTTATTTTAAGTATTAAGTTCTAGTCTCCTTGCACCGAGAATCCCTACTTAATCAACCCCCCCCCCACCCCCCGGTTTGCTCTCTTCAGGGCATCTGAACCCTTTTGTAAGCCTTCCTGTATTCTCTCGCTCCTTCTGCTTCATACCGCCTCCTTTTCAAATTCCCCCTCGCATCGCAGAGGTCGAGAACATCCAGTGCCCAGTGCATGTACATACGATGTTCGTTCCCAAGTTTTTCTTTTCCTGTATCAGTAACTGCTGTATTGTAGGGCGCAGAAAAATGCAAGGAAGTCGCACTAGTTTAAATCGTCCCGTACGTGCACGATTTCGAACAAGGTTTAATTTGTTTTTACTTTTTTTGCGGTTTGACACTTCAACAGAATATCTGTTGGTAAAGTATATCAAGCAGATATACTGAAAAACGGGCGTGACCCCGTCATTTCTCAGTCAGACATTACCCAAATTGATGTCACTTGGTTTTATTTATGAAATGGGAGCAACTCTAACATACAATTTTCAGAGAATCTTACAAGCGATATGCATAAAAAATATTGTTTGATGATTTGAGGTCTGAAGCATGTTGTTGCAACCCGCCACCTGCCCCTCTCCCCCCCCCCCCCCACCCCCCAACCCCACACAGAGAAACACACACCTATCTCCCATCACCACCAACACCAATTAATGGATTCATGAGTTCAAGTATCGTACTACTACTACTTACTATTACTATTTCAATTCTCTTAACGACGTTCCCCAAGTGGCTCAGCGGTAGTACATTCAGTACTGTCTTTCGGTCCTGTCTTTTATTTGCTGTCCCGAGTGCGACAAAATTGCAGTTGCATGTATCCTTCAGAATCAGGAGTTGTTTCTGACAATAAGTCAAGCGTCGTCATGAATGGAGAAGCGAAAAACTATGTTTTGCATCATATATTCTGATATTACTTATCAAAAAGAAGGTAAAGCGGTCTGTTTTGGTTTGTTATTTAGTAAAATTTCTTGACGATCCGTAGATTGTCTACCTTCACTGCCAAAAGAGTTCCTGTCGCACGCGCGTCCTTGTAAGGCAACCGTTGTCAATAACGTTATTTTATTTAGAAAAGTTTAAAATTAGGTGCCAGCGCAGGCAAGTGCACAGCTGAATTTTTCACACATTGTTGATGTTCTTAAAATGCATTTTTATGCAAAAATTCAGCTGTGCACTTGCCTGCGCTCAGGTAGGTGTCGGCCCAAATGCAAGCCAAAAATGGCCGAAATTGACAAAATCAGCTGAGGAGGGGTACATTTAGAGGCTCAGAAGAAGTTAAATATCATTAGAGTATAGTTTATTTTAGTCAGAATTGATGGTTAAAGGTTTAAACTCATACATTACATGAACAGAAGTTAAAGAAGTGCAATTTTGAAAATTCATAAATGAGGGGGCCAAATATGGCCCAAATCATACCTGGTCCTTTCAATACGCAGTTGCGTATTTGCCGTATACGTAGCTACGCCCTTGATGTCTACCGTAAAGATCCTAAGTTTTCGGACATATAGGTCTGTACAAACAGTGGAAACCGAGGCTGTTCCTTTAAGGCTTTAGGAACCAGAATGATCAAGGTCTTCACAGTTGCCATTCCATCTGCGAATTCTTGTAGGCACATATGAAACCGGTAGTATGACTGGCATTCTGGAGAAACTTTAAGTGGGAATCCCTGAAAAAGAGAAGGAAAGATAGTAGACTCATAAGCCAGTATACCCATAAATGACCTTGTTCCCGTGCTTGTTCCCCCAAGTAGGCGTACCAGGAATCATCATTCCCTGACATTTCAAACCCCATTGGCTGGGACTGACACTGACAAGTCCAGTTTCTTCCCCCAGACTATTAGAGATTGGAATTCCCTGGAAGATTCACTTATTACTGCTGCTGAGGGTGCAGAGGATTCAGTTACTAAGTTTACTTCTCTTATAAGGGCTAGGGACTAGCTTCCCTGATTTACAGGTCCTGGTGAATGATTGTCCCTGGACGTATCACCAGTAAACAATTCTGATTCTGATTACTCTATGGTAGAACCGGAATAACAGGACAATAAATGTAGGGCAAGGACCGGATGTGTTTGCAGCAGGTGCAGAATGTCGGCTGTCTGTTTTGGGGATATCTTTTTAACTTTGGCCTAAACATCGTTTTTTCTAGGAAACGAAACGGTGAAATGTTTTTTTTTCTTTTCTTTTTCTTTTTTATTCTCTCACATACAATGTAAGTTTTACTAAAATAAAATGCATATGCATGCCCCATCGATTACACATATTTTTCATGACGTTTTCCCTGAAATTTAATTTTCTAGTAGATCTAGGGCCTATCTATAAAAAAAAAGAGTAAAAATATACTTAGGCCTATTATCAAGATAACTGCATTTTTACCAGTTTGTTTCAAATATCCTACATTATGAATAAATAAGAAAAACGAAATTGTTAGAAGTATTTAACTTTCATCCGTTTGACATTTATCTTAATGTTACATTAATCTGCGTTACATAATCGTAATTTGAACATTGTTTCATTTAGTGCCAAACGTGTTGTGAATAAGCTGCTTTCAACGGCTGAGTATTTGCATGCCTCAAGCCTTCAGTCTTTAGAATTAACTTATCATGTGTATTTAAACAGTATACTTTTAGCATTATTGAGCATAAAATCGAGACAACGAAGCACGAAAGATTTTTAACTAAAATATTATGATACTTCATTCCATCTCAATCTAAATTTAAAACAAAGTCTCAAAATTGAATTTGAATGACATATTTGACCGGTAATCAGGGTTTTCCTGGACTCAAGATTGAGAGTCTTAGACCCCCAAAATGGTGTCTGGGACTCCCAGAAAAAAAATCTGTGCATCCACAGGGACTCTCAAAACAAAATTCAAGTCCCAATGCAAAGTGATGAATTCTTATAAAATTAGATCAGTCTTGGCACAAGACAAAGTAATGATTTTCAAAATAAAGTATTTATGAATTCTGATATTTGATTTGGACAGTTTATAACATTTTTCAGAATACAAGACCCTTTACTTTTGGCATTGGACTCTTAAAGAGTTGGTATGTGGGTCCCAAAACTCCTTAAATACAAGGCCGAGGGAAAACCTTGGGTAATTTACGTACCCATTTAAAGAAACTGTCATGGTTTCGATTAAGTACCAAGGTTTACTTGCTGAAATGTTTTCAACGTTACCCGTTTGTAGCGCTCTCATCAGTTATAAGGCAAAATATAAAACATATTCTTGTTGTGACGAGGTAGCGAAAGTAGGAAAATACCGTAACTTAAAATGTTCCATCATCAGACTGTTCAGGAGTTTTGTCAGTGTTGAGGGTAACAGGAGAGGTATTGCACAATATTTTCCACATTATTCCTACATGGTATTATCTGCACTCAGAATGTTACAAACTAATACATAACACTTACAGTCGGACGGCGAGTAATTCCGTTAGCAGTTGACCGGAGTTGTGAAAATACATGATCTCAAAGTCTAAAATTTCGGCAGTGAAAATTTTGATGCAGTAACATTAACTAATAAGACGTTTACATTTTCCGTTGTTGTACTACCAAGCACATGATGTATCACTGTCTTCAGGGACTTTCCAAATAAGTCAGTGCAATGAACTATCATATTTTATTGATATAATTGGGCTGTTTCTTGTTTTTAACTGAAACTTTCACCTGAGCATTGTCGTTTTTATTGGTAACGAAAAATAGGCCTACCACTATGCAAGTCTCATAAAAGAATGCGTACTTTGCAAGCAGATGCTTATTTTCGATTTGGAAAATACTTTTCTGTACCTCATGTCATCAAATTTCAGCGTGTATTTTAGTTTCTCACCTTTCTGTAGTCTTTCAATATCTATGCTCTACGAAACATTCTTTTTGCAATAATCAATGTGACAGCAGGTTTTGTAGTGTAGATTATTAGATTTCCCTAATCTATATTTATTTACATTTAAAAGAATTATGATATTTGATTGTCACTTGATTGACGCCTCTACAAATAACAATGTTCACAGCACCAGTAGTTTTATTTCCCTACGCGTAATATCTTCTATATCTCAATTTATCTGCTTATTTCTTTTTTCTTTTCTTTCTTTTTTTTTTTTTTTTTTTTAGCTTTGTCCAGTGACCTATATATTTATAGGTCACTGCTTTGTCTAAAAGTCACGTATGTTAGTGTCATGAGAAGCGTAGCAAGAAAATTAATCCGTTGTATAATCATGTCAGCAAAAGTGTTGAGCGTTGCTACAAGAAGAAAAAATTGGCAAAAAAGACTGTTTGTTCAGTATATGTCAAGTCTTAAACACGTATCAACTCTCTTTTTTTGTTTCACATATAAAACGCAGCTTGCGAGGGCCTTAAACTGCTTGGTAAAAATGGCAGCAAACTTCCGTCAACAACATGTCTTGAATTGAATGAATATCATATTTATGAGAGTTTCCTGGGAGTTGGCGAAGGATGTTGATTAGCTGTGATGAACGGAATACATTTTGTATAATGTTAATTCTACGTTAATTCAAGTAGTAGCATAGGCGAGTGACAAGGAATCAAGCAGGCTGTAATTCTTCTAATATTTAAAGAGGATTTTAATGGGAGATATACTAGGAAAAGAAAACAAAACGATTCTGCCTTCAATTTATTTACATTTTGTAAATATACGCTTATGTAACGTCTATAACTGAAAGTTACGGGCTTAAGCCAAAATGGATACATAGCTAATAAGTATCAGTCGTTAGCAGTATAATAGGTCTCTTCTAAAACTTGACTTAAGAATGTTGTTGGCTCAAAACCCCGCTTCAAATGACATGAACATAAGAAGAAAGGCAGTCGATCATTTTTTTAGCATTTCTTTGGTACCCAGTTATTTCCCCCTGATGTTAATAATATACCAAATTTATCCTTTCGAATTGTTGGGGCATTAAACTCGAAAATAGGCCTTTTCTTGAACTACTGCATGTCCGCTCGGTTTAATTTGATCTCAGCAAACGGTCTAATACTACACACGCCCATCAAGAGATGGATGTTGTCCAGCGTACATTAAGTAGGCTGCATGATAATGTATTCTGCAGTATAATGCTTGCTGTTTTGCACTTGGGTGGACTTGGAATAAGATGATGAATAGTTTACAGGATATAATTATTGTCGTGGTGCTGCTTTACGCTCATGGTAAACAGCTATGGTCATGTCTGGACGGTCAGTTAACCTAACCACACTATTCCTGGGCAGGCCTAGACCTGAGGCCCGCCCGGGAGGGTGGATTATGTAATTGCACAGTTCTTTAATCGCACAATAGTTCTGTTATAGACCATTTGCTTGGTGATGTAATCGCACAATATACACGGTTGGTAATCTCGATAAACGGAGCCACTGGCCCCGCACCTTAAATCTTATGGAGAACTTCCGCGTTACGTGCGGCTCTGAAGTTGTAGCTAGGAAAATTGCGACAGCAAGAGGTTAGTCTAGCGTTTCTCGATTTTTATCCGTTTTTTTTTCAGGGATTAAATGAAAAAAAGCAGAATGCTATTAGATGGCTATGTCAATCAACTGATAAAAGTGCAGAGAATGTTGTGTAAATGCCACTTGACTTTCTTTGAAAATATTTGTTCCGAGGCGAGTCTTATCCTTCAGCGGCATTGAGTGCGAGAAAAGTCAATACATTTTCCCATAAACGGACGAGCTACGTGAACTTAAAAGGTGACGTTAACGTGTTTGATTGAAAATTCTAACACAGTGCGCCTATAGAAGCAATGGAAAGTTACCGTGTTTTATTCTACAACAATTCACTGTCTCGAGGCGCGTGAATCTAATTGCTGACGTCACTTACATTACTGACGTAATTTTGTGACGTTTCGAGACGATAGACGGTGTAACGTCTTTTTTTCTTTTTAAACTCGTCATAATAACGTACATTTACATTGGATACAGTTAAGAATATTGGCGGGAGCATGAACGCTCTGGCATGAAGGTTGGGAGAGTTTGAATGAAAAGAATAATTTTTCAGCGTTTTTGAGCGTTAGAATCGAAATAGTTCAGCTCTAGCATTGAATTGTTGAGTAATAATTCACTGTTTGTCAGTCAGTTGTAAGTAGACATATCACTCGCGCTCCGCGCTCGTGATATGATCTACTTTACAACTGACCTCCAAACAGTGAATTATTACACAACAATTCACTGCTAGAGCTGATCTATTTCTTAATTCTAACACAGTGCGCCTATAGAAGCAATGGAAAATTACCGTGTTTTATTCTGCAACAATTCACTGTTTCAAAGCGCGCGAGTCTAATTGCTGACGTCACTGCAACTAATGACGTAATTTTCCGACGTTTTGAGACGTTAGACGGTGTAACGTCTCTTTTTCTTTCTAAAATCGCCATTAAAACGTATATTGGTCTTAGATACAATTAAGAATATTGGCGGGAGCATGAACGCGCTGGAAGGAATGTTGGGAGAGTTTGAATGAAAAGAATAGTTTTTCGGCGTTTTGAGTGTTAGAATCAAAATAGTTCAGCTCTAGCATTGAATTGTTGAGTAATAATTCACTGTTTGTCGGTCAGTTGTAAGTAGATATATCACTCGCGCTCCGCGCTCGTGATATGATCTTCTTTACAACTGACCTCCAAACAGTGAATTATTACTCAACAATTCACTGCTAGAGCTGATCTATTTCTTAAATATAGTTCCCCAATTACCCCGATTAGTTTTCTGAACGAAACTGCGTGGAACTGCACGAAATCTGCACCAAAAGGACGTGGCTCCGTTTATGTAGTGTGGCTTCGTTTATGGAATGCGGCTCTGAAGTTGTGGACCAAGTTTCATCTAGACCACAATTGCTCATTCTTACCCAGCTCTTCGAGATTATACAGACTGTCAAAGTCAGTCACGTGCAGTCTCGACACATGTGTGTGTCAGATGAGAAGCAGCTAGTATCATTTTTGTCTGTTGCTTGGTCCACCGGGGCTCAACTGGTGACCTTCTTTTGCTTCAGATTTCCAGTGGGGTCGTTTGGCAGGACAGGGATCTCCACCTGTCAGACGGCCCGTTGTATCTGTTGAGTCCTCGTCTTTGCTTCTTCATGGTGTTGAAATTTGATTTATGTGTTTACCGTGATGATTCATTGACGAGTTAGAGGGTTATCATGCGAACCGAACTACCAACTAAATGTTTTGTACCACTTAAGAAACTGAGGGTGAGGTTGGGCCTGTAAAATCGATTTAAGCCCCCCAGTAATTCATTACTGACCGTTCCAAGGCGGTAGTTCTGTTGTGGTTCTCTGTTGCCTGTTTTTGGTGTCAGAGTTTCTGTGATGTTTTACCTTATGTATGTTCTTATTATTTTTGGTTCGGTTTGGGTT
This sequence comes from Ctena decussata, assembly GCA_963989385.1. Taxonomy (NCBI): domain Eukaryota; kingdom Metazoa; phylum Mollusca; class Bivalvia; order Lucinida; family Lucinidae; genus Ctena; species Ctena decussata. Next base: position 35,565,580 of record OZ022504.1, on the reverse strand, counting down.
GCTGAGTGGCCACCTTTTGGGAACAAGCTGCTCACTCGGTTGGCCATATGTTCTCTGTATCTTGATTATTTGTAATCTTAGTTGTTTCCAACTATGATTTGAGGGCTGGATTTGGATTTTGATTGTTTCAGTTCCTGGTCTTTGCATACTTTTTACTTTTACAGCAGCTATAGGGCAGACCATATGTTATTTTTGTCCTTTCAACTTAACTTAGTGAACATTCCAATAATCAGTCCGTTCGACTCCGGACCGGGCCCGCGATACTCTGATACTGAAGTATTTAAATAGTATTAGCTGCTTCTAATTTAGCACACAGATTTATGGAGTACAGCAAGTACTGGTCGACCATGTTCAGGATAAAGTGACCGGGTGTGGTATCATGTCATTAATTGTCCTGAGTTTAGTATTTCAGTGAGGCAGCACTCTTAAAGTGAACATTTAGCTCCACGTTCACAACCAGACACCGTCGTGATATGACTGAAATATTGTTGAAAGCAACGTTTAACCCAAACGAACTAACGAACATACACATATACACATACACAAGCTAAATTTCTGTTTCTGTACTGTGATAGACTTGTTTTCAGAGTTCATAAGATGCCAACAATGCCACAATTCTCCAATGTTATTAAAATCGGTTTTAACTGCTGTACATGTACGTTAGCGAGTCTGCGTGTGTCGAGTCTGCACGCGACTGACTTTGACAGTCTGTATAATCTCGAAGTGCGGGGTAAGGACAAGCAAATGTGGTCTAGATTAGACTTGGTCCACAACTTCAGAGCCGCACTCCATAAACGCAACCACACTACATAAACGGAGCCACATCCTTTTGGTCCTATCCTTCAGCTGCATGGAGTGCAAGAAAAGTCAATATTTTCAAAGAAAGCCAAGTGGCATTTACACACCCCTCTCTGCACGTAGCGTCATTTAATGACATGTCCATCTAAAAGCAATCTGCTTCTTTCGTTTAATCCCTGAAACAACAGATAAAAATCGAGAAACACTGGACCTATCTCTTGCTGTCACAATTTTCCCAGCTACAGCTTCAGAGCCGCACGTAACGCGGAAGTTCTCCATAAGATTTAAGTTGCGGAGCCAGTGGCTTCGTTTATCGAGATTACCCACCGTAACACTCACGTTTGGTCATAAATTGTGGGTTAGTGTGCATAAACTGAGTCATATTACTGGCAAAAATAGGCAGAGCAGGTTTTTCGAAAAAATGCCATGAAATAATGTTTTCAAATTCTGGTTTCCCATCGAGCGATAATTAATGAGGCCTCGTGCCTGAACATTGTATTTTTACAAATTAAGCCAGGTTAACTTTATGATATCGAAAGTAGGTCATTTTAAAATGACCGCAATCAATTTTAAAAATTGTTTTATGTGAGACTCAAAGTATATTTTATTTGTTTACAGTTGGCTTATCCTGGTATTTACAATGGCGAAACTAATAGTAGTGAGAATCTTGCAGTGATGCCTCCGTGAAAGTTTACTACGGTAGAGCAATGGGGCCTTTAGGCTATATGTTTTACAGTGTTATGATGGTGTATTTTATACAAGAATTGCCTCGCATTGCTTTTAGAATAGCATGATATGCAGAAAAAGTCGATAGAGCCCATATCTAAAATTCTTCCCGTGACCCCAACCCTCCACCCAGTATTAACTGTTAGCTGCCTCAGTCGAGATACTTTTTAGTCAGACACCCTATAGTCCCTATCGCAGTGAGGACGTTACGTTTCATCAACGCCATGATGTTGATTCGACGTTGAGACATTGTAATGGAGCTAAATTATTATTGCTTGCCGCCTTGTGCTAGCCTACACGATTGAACATGCACGCTTTAGTACAAGCAGGAGCAACAAGAATTCAGACCTTCAGTTAACATCGACAGTATATAGAGCTTGACAAGTACGACAACTCAGTCAACCATGCAATCTGGTGTTGCACAGATGCATCATGGCTTAAATAATCAGTTGTTTCTCTTGCCACGGCCCATAGTCCCACGCCGTGGGGGTGGGGGGGGGGGGCGGGGCTCTGGTAGCTCACCAAGTTAGGCTCTGGCCTGCTTAGCGAGCTGTTCAGGTTCGAATCCTTTTGCAGGCGAAGTCCTTTACAATCCTAAACGGGTTCTTTCTTCTTACACAGTCTTTCATTATCTCCCTTCCATGACTGAAACACTGTTGAACTCTTTGAACATTATTCTTTTCCTTGATTAAATGACATGAAAATCTGTAATGAATAAAGAAACGCATCATTTCATACTGTTTACTCTTTCTGTTTTTGAAATTATTGAAAATTATATAATTACATGTATTGTGAAACATACAAGATGATCCAGAAATATGAGGTATTATATATATCTATGTAGTTGTACTGCAACACCCCCTCGCGAGGATTACGTGCAGGATGATTGCGCGCCGTTTTTTGTAGGAAAAAGAAAAAAAAAGTGTTTCTCTTACTCAGTTTATTTCATATGCAAACTTAGTCAAACTACCCCTAAAATGAAAGTGGTTTGAATTACCATAGAGAATTGATAGTGTGTCAGTTTGGTTGGGCATAATTTCTAAAATTGCGTGTTGCAGCTTGCCGACCTTAAAAATGATTAAATTTGATAATTATCGAACATTTTTGCAAAAAAAAAATCATGAATTGCGAAATCGAAAATTTTGGTGAGTTTGCTCCTTATGGACTTCTGAACACTTTGTTTTTGAGGGTAGTGTGAATTGAAGTCTGGACTTGGTCAAGATAAGGCTATAGTTTCAAACTTCAGGTGTTAAAAAACTTGCAAAGTGAACGAAATGGAAGTTAGAAATGTTTTATTTTACCAAATGTTTAAAAGGTTCCAGAAATCGCAGGGTAAAAGTTTGACCCCTTAATATTTTTTTTCGAGTATATATTGCGTATGAACTTCAATGTGTCTGCTTTTAGTTATTGAATTTGCATCTCCTTCCTTGTCTTAAAATGAACACTTTTCCGAAATATTGAGGTCGAATCGGTTGGTCATGATGGCAGCCCGGGGATGATTTTGAATATTTGATGTTGTCGGGCCAAGAAGCCGGATATTAATAAAAAGATGCACTCGCGCGCTGGCCGTCAAACGGTGACAAAAATACAGTGCCATATTTTTCGCAAAGGACCTGGTATGATAAGGGCCGTTTTTGGCCCCCATTCAAATTCTCTTAAAAATGCATGGTTTCTATTGCTTATTATTTGTGCGTATGGGAACAAGCAAAAATAATATGTTTCGTGTTTGTTAATTCTCAGAATAACATGATTTCTGACATGCCTATGTTGTTTTGATAAAATGAAGGAAAATTGCGAGAAAATTTGAGTTTAATACATATTCCTTTCAAGAAATAAGTCATTTACAATAACTTTTGAAAGCTCTTAACAACAGGCTTTTGATGAACTGCTTATATGTAAGATTGCACTGCTAATTACCTGTACACTGCACAAGGCCTCTCCAGGTACCCCACCCACTCAAGTTTGCAAGTCCAGAGACGCTAACCAAAAAATTCGAACAGATCAAAATGAAATGTATACCAGATTATTCCTTGTGTTCTAACTAAGAAAATGAATACCCACAACATATGTTTATTTTGTCTATGAGCGGAGATAGGGGCGTTTTTATGTTGAGAACGCTGGGAAAATGTTCCAAACGCTGCCAGTTTGGTAACAAAAAATTAAAAATAAACATTGAGCCCGGTCTCCAGCACATTTAATATTTTCATGGCATGTAAATATATTAAAATTTTATCTGTATACAAAATATTAAATGTGCTGGAGGCCGGGCTCATATATTTTGAAAGCCACAAAGGCTACCAAATTCGTCATTTTCGTCAGAATCCGCTGGGGGTAGGGGTATGTTCAGTACAAATATCACAAATATTTTGTGCAAGAACTGGTTCATTTTGTGTTTGCTGTTACATTCAAGGTTTGAACTTTCATATGAATACATTTTTATTATGGGAATAAGACTTTTGAAAAATGAGTTTTCTGGGGGCCAAATATGGGCCTTATCATACCAGGTCCTTTATCAAATGTTCGTTGAATTTATGCAATAACAGCAATCAAACATTTGTTTCCAATGCACTAACGTTTGCCAGATCCTTCGGGAGATGCTGAAAACCTCGGTCTTCGGCCTCGGTTTTCAACATCAAACTCGGGACCTGGCAAATTTATTGTATGAAAAACCATGTTTGATCCCTTTATTGGTTGGTTGCTAAATTTTTTTCACTGTAGCAAACCGCGGTTATTTTTAGCCTCGGTTTTCAACATCACCCTCGGGACCTGGCAAATTTATTGTATGAAAAACCGGGTTTGATCCCTATATTGGTTGGTTGCTAATTTCTTTTCACTGTAGCAAACCGCGGTTGTTTTTGACAATTTTAGGCTTAATTTCTGTAGCGTTCTTGTCTGGCATTATGCTTCGGACGTTAGCACGCAAATCTTTGACGACACATTTTGAGTTGGAATGTCGCTGGAGTAATTTGCACGCGACGTCAATCCGACGGCAGCTGCAAGCGGCTTTCTTACATCGCCGATTTCTTTTTATTCATTCATTAAAATTCCATTATAAACCATTTTCTAGATGCAAAACGTGTTTACACCCAATATTACACCCACTAAAGCTACTGAGCCAAGTAAAATTAACGAAAAATGACTAGGGAAAAATCTTTTTGAAGCTGTCTGTTTTCCGTTATTCTCCTACAAACAAAAAAAAAAAGATTTTTTTTTTTTCGGTAAATACCAAAAATATTTCATTTCGTGAAATTGCTGATATTTCCATCACATTCTATGAATTATAGTAGGTATTCACCTAAAAAAATAAATATCCTCTATTCACATCATCTGGGTGCTGCTGCAGATTTTGAAATCTATATAACTTTTCTGTTAAAGTTTATTTTTTTCAACTTTGTAGTCTTTTGCTTATTGCGAAATTTCGGGATAGAACCTTTATATATCACAGTGGACTCTGACGTCAATGACGTGATAACGCCACATCGACGTCAGTATGACGTCATTTCGACGTCAATTTGACGTCGATACGACGTCATGTGCCTGCTTGGAAGTAACTGGGTTTGTAACTGGGTATGATTAATTGTCTGTCTGTCTGTCCATTAATATTAACATGAATATTTTTTAGTTACTTGCTCTAGTCTTTTATGTTTTTCAAGTATACTTCTTGCCAAAAGTTTAGCATAATTAATGATCACACTGGTCTGGCATTCAACACAGGCAACGAAGACAACGTACAAGGAACCTGCTGGTTCTGCTCATCAGGATAAGTTTGTTTCATAAGCATAGCCTCACGGACCATCCGACCCCCTACTCTTGAAATAGGACTCAAAAGTTTTACTGAATTGATATGCATATTCAAGAAATGCTTGAAAACAATTTTTGGGCTACAACGACCAGCCAACGAATTGGTGAAAAACCTTATTCAAGCACTGCATTTATACTAGACGGAATTTCTTCGAAAATCTGGTCTGACTTAAAGGTCTAACAAACTGCCGGGTCCGTAAGAATCATAGTTTGAAATTGATGTAAGAAGTATGCGAAAATAATCGTTTTTTAAAGTACGTTGCCTCGTTGCCTGTGTTGAATGCCAGACCAGTGTGATGATGGACTTAGCAGCAGATATAACTGATATATAGGAATTTTGATATTTCAGAAAGTTTGTCATCATTGGTCTTATCCGATGACATAAAGTTTACAGAAGATGCTGATGCACTGTAATTTTGGAACTCAGTAGTTGTTTGGATACACAGTGACAAAAAATAAGACAACTATATTTCAATGACAAGTTTCGACCCTTTTCAAAATTGTGTGCAAAACATCACCACTTTTAATTTCATCTTCACCAAACTAGCATAGTTACTTGTTTGCTACATGAATTGTGGTCACGTCATTTCAAATTCGGACATTAGAGGCAAACTTGTCAAAACTTGTTTCCAAAATTACCAAAAGTGAAAATTTTCCTATAAATTCTCATCATTTTTGTCTCACGGAAATTGGTAGTCTTTGATACTGTAACTTCAAACTTTTTAGCTCACCTGAGCCGCGGCTCCGGGGCAGCTTATAGGATGGGAAGGCTCCGTCGTCGTAAGTCGTCGTCCGTCCGTCCGCAATTTCAAACGACTTCTCCTCTGAAACCACTGGGCCAATTGTAACCAAATTTTATATGTAGCCTTCAGAGCTCACGGGAACGAAAAATTATTCAAACGGTCCTGTTCACATGACCAACATGGCAACCACGCCCATATATGGTAAAAACCTTTAAAAATCTTTTTCTCCAGCCTTGAAACTCGGTATGTAGCATTTGGTACAGGAGTACTACCAAGATAGTACAAATGATGACCTTGGGTTGACCTTGACCTATTTTACGGCATGGTCAAATTTGCTTTCTAGTGCTTTTATATGGGAAAATGATAGGACATAAGATTTGATGGGAATGGTTGCAGATTTTGGCCTAAAACTTGGTATATACAGTCTTCTTTATGAGTACATAAACATTTATGAGTACAAGAGGTTAAGGTCATTCTTTGACCTTTGAACCTTGTCTCTCATATATTGATAAATTTCAAACATCTCCTCAAAAGCCACAAGGCCATTTGTAACCAAATTTCATATAGAGCCTTCAGGGGTTGAGGGAACAAAAATTTGCTAAAACGGTCCAGGTCACATAACCAACATGGCTGCCACGCCCATATATGGTAAAAACCTTTAAAAAATCTTCTTCTCTAGAACTAATGGACTGATGGCTTTGATATAATATGTAACATTGAATACTCAAGTACTACCAAGATTGTTCAAACGATGACCTTGGGTTGACCTTGACCTTTTTTTACGGCAAGGTCAAATATGGTAAAATGCTAGAACATGATTTTTTATGGAAAAATTGGTATGTACGTTTGTCTTAATGAGTACATGAAGATTTGGTGAGTACAAGAGGTCAAGGTCATTCTTTGACTTTTGACCCAGGTTTTTTTTTATATTTTGACAATTTCAAACATTTCATCAAAAGCCAGTAGACCAATTGTAACCAAATTTCATATACAGCCTCCATGGGCTTAGGAAACGAAAATTGTTCAAACGGTCCATGTCACATGACCAACATGACTGCCATGCCCGTATATGGTAAAAGCCTTTAAAAATCTTCTTCTCCAAAATTAATCCACTGGTGGCCTTGAAACTTGGTATGTAGCATTGACTACTCGAGTACTACCAACATAGTTCAAAGTATGACATTGGGTTGACCCTGACCTTGTTTTATGGCTTGTTAAAATATAGGGAACTGCTAGAACATAAGATTTCATGGAAACTTTTGCAGGTTTTGGCCAAAAAATTGGTATATACGTTTAACTTAGTGAGTACATGAAGATTTGTGAGGAGAAGAGGTCAAGGTCATTTTTTCATTTTTTTTTACCTTTGACCCAGGACTGTCATATTTTGTCAGTTTCAAACATCTCCTCAAAAGCCACTACCTACACCAACTGTAACCGATTTTCATGTATACAGAGACTCTCCAGGGGCTTAGGAAGCGAAAAAGTTCAAAAAGTCCATGTCACACGAACAACCTGACCGCCATGCCCATGTATGGCAAAAGTCTTTAAAAATCTTTTCCAGAACTAGTTCACTGATGGTCTTGAAACATGGTATATTGCATCGACTACTCGAGTACTACCAACATTGTTCAAATGATGACCTTGGGTTGACCTTGACCTTGTTTTACGGCATGGTCAAATATGGGAAAATGCTAGAACATACGATTCCATGGAAAGTTTTGCAGATTTTGGCCTAAAACATGGTATTTACGTTTGACATGATAAGTCCATGAAGATTTGTGAGTACACATTCTAGAGCACGAGAGGTCAAGGTTATTCTTTGACCCAGGACTGTCATATTTTGACAATTTCAAAAAAGCCACTGTGCCAATTGCTCAGGTGAACGATTCAGGGCCTCATGACCCTCTTGTTATGAAATACATCAGTTACATTGTCTCTGATCTTACATAGCACAAATTTTTTAATGCGCGACTTTTTGTGTTCAGAAAGTTAGAATTTGAAAGAGTGTTTTACTAGAAATAATGCATTTCAACTACACACGTCAAAATTCTTAAAAATAATCAAAATGTCAACTGGCATATGCGTATGCATACTGTCTTTCAAAGTCAATAAATGAGCCGCGACGCGAGAAAACCAACAATGTGGTTGTGCGGCCAGCGCAGACTCAGATCAGCCTGGGCATCCGCCCTTTCTGATCAGAGTCTTCGCTGTTCGCATTGAGGTAGCTCAGTCCCTTAGCTACCCTTTAAGCACTTAGCGAAGAGTCTGACCAGACTGGATGGATGTCCAGGCTGATCTGAGTCTGCGCAGGGCGCACAACCACATTGTTGGTTTTCTCGTGTCGCGGCTCAAATTATATTGTTGTATAATATTTTGCAATTGCTCTGCAGGGCATGTAACAGAACCACCGTGAAACTGAAATATGCTAAACTTTTGTCAAGGTGTATACATGTATTTGTGAGCATCTGATCAAAATAAGATATGACTGAGGTATCCATAAAAATACATATATTAGCAGAACTGAATGTTTCAAGTTTATCGGCTTTGCTTTCAAAGCTAATATGGACCTCGGTTAAGGCAAACGTTTTGGTCAGAAAAAAACTCCTTTAACTGTCATTCTTTGAACATATGTAGTGGGGTTTCATTACAAGAATCGTATCGGTAAGCAGAATACAATGACATTTATTAATTTGAAATATTTGATGCTATTATTTTTTTGTTCTGTTTTTTTCTATTAAAGTTTAACCCAAATGTTTGGCTAAACGGGTGGTGTGGAATACACCTGTAGTTTTCAATATCTATTGAACTTACTTATTGATCTAATATCTACCGTTAAATTCATAAAAGCCACACCTTTGATGTGCCAGTGGTATGTACAGTAATACTCTGGATATTCATTCCCGTTTTCCGAGCAGTTTATTAGTTTGGTTTTATTACTTTTGCTCTGAATTCGATGAAATTATGTCCCCAGCCGAAGTGGCTGTGATCTGATAGAGTTTGGCACAAAGTAAAGCTGTCACTTTGTTATACTTGTTATTATCTGTTATTATTTATCTATTTTACCATGTCGAGTTCCTCAGTTAAAGGGTCACAGCTCAGCATTGGGTCAATTCTTGGTCTCCTGTTCTTTCTTCTATATTTGAGTCCATTCTTGGTTCCCTGTGTTTTCTTCTCTCTAATATATACGCCTTTTCGCAGACGATACCAGCCTATTTAGTATTTAAGGAATGAACTTCATTTTCTGATGTTTATCGAAATATAAACCACATTGGGTCGCGTGCAAAGTAAGTGAACCCCGAATGGGTTCATGTAATTCGATAAAAACCAGACAAATTAAATTCATTGCTTATATTTACGTTCTTTCTATCTTTCATTTGACCACAAATTTGCGTTAGGGGCTAGAGTTGAAGCAGAAAAACATTTTTTACGCAGGTTTTCTATGTCAAAGGTCGACCAAGTGGCTCGGTAGCTCAGTTGGCAGAGTGCTCGCACGGTAAGCGAGAGGCCCTGGGTTCGAGTCCCGGTCGGGCCACGATTTTTTCCTCCCCTGTGACATCTACAAAAATGGGAATAGCGTCACCGACGTAACAACGACGTCGTAACGTCGCCTGCGTCCAATCAGATTGGGGAACCATGCTTTATTTTAACGCCACTTAACGTCGCGTGAACCGATGTAGTTATTGAAATAAGCTCTGCTTATAGGCGAGAACCTCGCTCTTTACGATGCTCTCCAGAGTTACAGAGTAGAGTAATAGAATTTTTTGTTATTTCGTCATTGCAGAATTTACACATAAATTCTTGTACAGCCTTGCTATCCCTACAGGTGGTGTTTTTGTCGTATGAAATTTGCAATAAAATTATTGCAACTCAGCAGCAGCGAATTCCGTCTGACAAGCTGATGAGAAACTGTCAGAGAAAAGCTTTTCCCCTAGTAGCGTTTCCTCACGGAAAACGGGCTGTAATTACGTACTAATGGTTTACCATAGGGCTTTTCAATAAATACACATATAATGTAAATATTGAAGTATAAACTACACTACGTTCTAATGGTTTACCATAGGGCTTTCCCGTAAATGCACTGAGGATGTAAATATTTGTAGATAACCCCGACGACGCTGGCGTAATCATGAATACTGACCTACAGTCTGTTCATCGTTGGTCGGAGGAATGGCTTGTGGATTTCAATGCTCCTAAAACATTCGCTATGACTGTCTCGCGGAAAATAAGCCCACACTTGCATCCACCACTTTTCTTAAATACTGCTATGATTCAGGAAACAAACTGTCATAAACACCTTAGAATGCATGTATCTAGAGACTGTTCGTGGTCGGAACAATATTGCTACAACGCCGTCGCTCAAGGATGAGTCAACTTATACATACAAAAAGGAAATAACATAAAAAGGGAGGAAAAGGAAATTAAAATTCAAACAGTCAAGCTGGAAGGGCGCTCAGACTTATTTTAATCTGTTGTTAATGATATGAAATGAAATCGTCGCAAATTGATCACGTTCTTCATACTAATCAAAACCGGTGTGTTTCGAGAATAAACTTCTGTCCATGAGTAAATATACTTATATTTGTTTCTAGAGATAAGGACATGTCACCATGCAACAAAAGATTTAGGGAAGGAGTTCGGTATTTCGTAATTGCATTTAAAAGTTCATTTCGTTGAGTTTGGTAATGCCTACAGTGGAAAAAGAAGTGTTGACTGTTTTCAATAGTACTACCACAACTGCAAAGAGGCGAATCCGAGGTATTTTTCAGACACAGATCTAAGTGAGCTACAATTGGTCCTAAGCCGCGTATATAAGATTTGAGCTTTCCGGGTTATAGAATAATAGTGTTTAGGGACAAGTGAGAGAGGCCATGGGCGTTGCTAGAGGCAGTAACATGTTTCGTACTTTGAGGGGAAATCTAGGGGGTTTAGCACCTCAGATATATTAGAAGTTGTCATGTCTGTTGGCAGTTGGTACTGATATCTTGTCGAGTTTACAAAATGTCAGCATGCAATCACCCAGGAGCGTGTTGAAATTTTGTCAATTTGACAAAATTTCAATACGCACCTGCGCATTTGCGTATAGATAGCTACGCCCTTGGAGGCGCCGTGGTCGAGTGGTTATGATGCAGAAAGTCACCGAAAGGTCGTGAGATCGCGCCAGGTTTCGCCATCCGACGACAGAAATAAAACTGTCAAATTCTATCGAGATAGAGCACTGACTGGTTGTGGGACTAAAGGTGATAGGTATAGGGGTGAGAGATTATGCATCATTTTATAAAACAAAATAAGCGTATGATCTCGTCGTCTATTTTCCGGTGATTCCAAACCAATTTCAATGAGAAACAAGTTTAGTGTCTCCTACAGCTATCCTTGCGGCTTCATTTTGATTTTTGTCAAATTCATTTTTAGCTCACCTGAGCCAGAGGCTCCGGGGGAGCTTATAGTATGGACAGGCTCCGTCGTCCGTCGTCGTCCGTCCGTTCGTCCGTCGTCCGCTCGTCAACAATTTCAAACGACTTCTCCTCTGAAACCACTGAGCCAATTGTAACCGAATTTCATATGTAGTCTCCAGGGCTCATGGGAACGAAAAGTTGTTCAAACGGTCCTGGTCACATGACCAACATGGCCGCCATGCCCATATATGGTAAAAACCTGAAAAAAATCTTCTTCTCCAGAACCAGTAGGCCGATGGCCTTGAAACTTGGTATGTAGCATTGGGTACGCGAGTACTACCAAGATTGTTCAAATTATGACCTTGGGTACTAAATTTGCTTCCTTGTGCTTTTATATGGCAAAATGCTAGAACATAAGATATCTTGGAGACTGTTGAAAATTTTGGGCTAAAAATTGGTATCTACAGTCATCTTAATGAGTACATGAAGATTTATGAGTAGAAGAGGTCAAGGTCATTTTTTGACCTTTGACCCAGAACTATCATATTTTGACAATTCCAAACAATCTCTTCAAAGCCCCTGGTCCAATTGAAACCAAAATTCATATAGAGCCTCCAGGAGCTGAGGGAACAAAAACTTATTCATATTGTCCAGGTCACATGACCAACATGGCCGCCACGCCCATAAATGGTAAAAAACCTTTAAAAATCTTCTTCTCCAGAACCAGTTGACCGATGACCTTGAAACTTGGTACTCTCAAGATTGTTCAAATTATGACCTTGGGTTGACCTTGATCATTTTTTACGGCAAAGTCAAATATGGGAAAATGCTAGAACATAAGATTTCATGGAAATTTTTGAAGATTTATGCCTAAAAATTGGTATATACAGTTATCTTAATGACTACATGAAGATTTGTGAGTACAAGAGGTCAAGGTCATTCTTTGACCTTTGACCCAGAACTCTCATATTTTGACAATATCAAACAATCTCCTCAAAAATCACTGGGCCAATTGTAACCAAATTTCATATAGAGCCTCCAGGAGCTGAGGGAACAAAAACTTATTCATTCTGTCCAGGTCACATGACCAACATGGCCGCCACGCCCATATGTGGTAAAAACCTTTAAAAATGTTCTTCTCCAGAACCAATTAACCGATGGCCTTGAAACTTGGTATGTAGCTTTGGGTACTTGAGTACTCTCAAGATTGTTCAAATTATGACCTTGGGTTGACCTTGATTATTTTTTACGACAAAGTCAAATATGGGAAAATGCTAGAACATAAGATTTCATGGAAATTTTTGAAGATTTATGCCTAAAAATTGGTATATACAGTTATCTTAATGACTACATGAAGATTTGTGAGTAATAGAGGTCAGTCATTCTTTGACCTTTGACCCAGAACTCTGATATTTTGACAATATCAAACAATCTCCTCAAAAACCACTGGGCCAATTGTAAGCAAATTTCATATAGAGCCTCCAGGGGGTTGAGGGAATGAAAATTTGTTCAAACGGTCAAGGCCGCCAGGCCCATATATGGTAAAAACCTTCTTCATCTCCAGAACCAATTGACCGATGGCCTTGAAGCTTGGTATGTAGCACTGGGAACTCCAGTACTATCAAGATTGTTCAAAATGATGACATTGGGTTGACCTTGACTATTTTACGGCAAGGTCAAATGTGGGAAAATGCTAGAACATAAGATTTCATGGAAAGTTTTGAAGATTTATGCCTAAAAATTGGTATCTACAGTCATCTTAATGGGTACATGAAGATTTATGAGTACAAGAGGTCAAGGTCATTCTTTGACTTCTGACCCAGAACTCTGTCATTTTGACAATATCAAACCATCTCCTCAAAAGCCCCTTGGCCAATTTTGAAACCAAATTTCGTATAGAGCCTCCAGGGGGTTGAGGGAATGAAATTTTTTTCAAATGTCCAGGTCACATGACCAACATGTCTCCATGCCCACATATGGTTAAAACCTTTAAAAATCTATTCACCAGAACCAATTGACCGATGGCCTTAGAGTAAAATACCCTAGAGTACTGAGGCTGAATGGACTCAGGTGAGCTACAGGACCAATGGTCCTCTTGTTTTCATACTGAGAGCAATTATCCCAAGTGACGTCCGCATATTCTAACAAGGGTCGAATGAACGCTAAATATATTGTTTCTAAAGATTTTCTGTCTAATTGGAACTTCAACTTTCTCATAACATAAATTCTAAACCATGCCTTCTCTATGGTATAATTTATATGTTGATGCCAACTGCCGCCATTTGAGAGAAATAAGCCAAGATGCTTATGAAAATGAAAGTCAACTTCTTGAATCAAAAGTCAACTTTTTGCGTAAGCGGATGTGGATGCTGACGACTATTAACTTTTCGAGATATTAAAAGAGATTCAGTTTTGTAGGATTGAAAGATACTAACCAAGTTTGAGCCCACTGCGTAATTTTATCGAGATCAGTATTCAGGCAATCGGCAGCTAATGAAAGATTTTCTACAATAATATAGAGGCTGGTATCATCTGGAAACAATCGGAAACTTGAACCTATGTCAGTTACGATGTCATTAATATATAGTAGAAAGAGTAAGGGGCCTAAAATTGATCCTTGAGGAATACCAGCTCTGATGGAAGCCCAGTCTGAGACAACTCCTGGTAGAACAACCCCCGGAACAAGATATCCCAAGATACATAATACCAGCCAGACGAGGTCAGCAAAAGAGGCCCATGCAAGATAGCTCACCACCTTCTGATACAAAATGTCCTCGACAAGATATGGGTAGAGGGCGTCGGATAAGAAAGAAACCAGGCTGGATGACATCCGATCAGTGACATATCGGCTTAAGACCGCATGTCATTACTGTTAAACCAGAGGATGTCATATATATATTTGTCAAATATCGTGACAGTAAATAAAGCCCCAGAATGATACACAACCAGTACATGATACACAAACATAGAGAGAGGATGAGAGGCAACAAAATCCTAGCTGCTTGTCCAGTTCCTGTAGCCTATAGACCCGTACACATTGTACATATCAGTCATATCATTTCATGATCTCTATTCAAATCATTTTAAAATTCAATTTTAACTTTTAATAGCGACAGCATAGTGACTGTGTTTTTTTCTTGATTACAGTTTCGTGGACCCAGTCACGTGATTATTGTTTTTAATTGTTTCGCTTTCAACTGTACGTGACTGGTGGCAAAAGCGAAGCTGGTATTATTGATGTACACTTTTACAGCATGAGAACGTGATGGACATTGAATTCATTAACAAACTGTCTGTGATAATGATTTATCGTATTATCCATATTAGCATATATTTTTGTAGGTTTCATCGACGCCTGCTTGCAATGTGCGACTTTGGATAATTATAGTGTCACTTGACAAATATGCTACCAGTTAGTCCAGACTTGTGTCAGTTTTCTTCAATGCTCTATTCACTTCCTTGGTTATCATCTTTCATTAATTCATTTTCATACTTTAACTCTATCATATTTTCCATTCTGCTTATTACCTGCTTTGTAATTGTCATTCTTGTCTTCACTTTGTCATATTTTTTAACTGTATTGGCCCTATATACTTACCTCAAATCTGTCATACTTACACTGAGTTGCCGGTTTTTGTGTCGCCATACTTCATGTTGTCTATGTCCATGATTTAGTCGTGTATTTTCCATGATAATATAACACACTTTCCATATCACCATTAATTCGTATTTTACCATTTGCAAATCACGACGCCATTTCTTAACGTAGGGAAATATGTCATAGTCTGGTTTATCATATGACGTCGCTCTTGTTCAGTGGATAACGTCGTCTCATAAAAATCATATGACCACACGTGTAATAACACTGGCGCGTACACGTAACGTCATTGACAACGTCCATGTCAACAATACGTTTTTTTTTTCATTGAAATAATGCTCGGGTTGAAGGCGTTAAACTCCCTTTTAAAAGGTCGTATGATAAACAGAATCTTACACTCGTGGTCATTTCTAATGAAATTTATGAAACTCTCCGAAGGTTCGTGTCATAAATTTCATATGAAATGACCACTTGTGTAAGATCCTCTATTTATCTATATTATGGTCCGTATTACCACAGGCGCTTGAAGTTCTGGCTTAGAAACATTTCTAAACATTGCCATCCAAAGTGTCCAATACAGCACTGTACAATAATGTCTATTTTTGACATTTTGAAGCGTTTCATTGTCTAAACTTCAAGCGCCTGTGGTATTACTTACACCGATGCGACGGTAGCATTTACATTGACGCGACGTCATACATTCCGACGCAAAGTATCGGAGGTTACATCGTCCGTAGTATGTATGGGGTGACCATTATATTCCCTACTCTTTAGGCTTCCCTTTAAATAGTAGAAAGCATATACCGTGAAATGGCATGTTGCGTACTTATAATGCATGTCCACCCTGCATGGCTCAGTGCACTTGCCATTTAGACAGCGACCAGTAAGGTCTATACTTACTGTCTTGTTCTGTTTTGTATTGTTATAATATACAGTATATATTGTATATAACTGAGCCGCGACACGACAAAACCGACAATGTGGTTGTGCGCCCAACGCAGACTCAGATCAGCTTGGGCATCCACCAAGTTTGACCAGACTCTTCGTTAAGTGCTCAAAAGGTAGGTAAGGGTCTAAGCTATCTCCATGCGGACAGCGAAGACTCTGATCAGACTGGGCGGATGCCCAGGCTGATCTGAGCCTGCACTGTGCGCACAACCACATTGTTGGATTTGTCGTGTCGCGGCTCAATTATTATATTTGCAGTTACAGACCTCAGATGTATGATGTCATGGTGCCATAATCATTAAATCATCATAGAATCATAAGTCATATCGTCTTCTGTTTGTGTATTCTTTCCAAAGGGCGAATTCAGTCGGTGACAAATGCATGTCCCACATTTCACATGGCTCTAACCTTTATCATGCCTAGAAACAAGAGCTAAACTTGAGACGAATGTTGCAAAGTCGAAGAACCTTAAAATGTCGGTAAAGAGGCGATATCGATGGTAACTTTGAACTTTACTCTTCCAGATCTTTGCATGACCATGTTCCATGGCTCTAGCACTTATAGTTCTTGAGAAACAGAGCTAGTCACAAAAACTTGACAAAATTGAAAAGTTGGTGAACCATAAAAAGTAGGTAAGTACTCAATATACTCGTACGTGTTGGGTTTGAGCTTTACTCTTCCAGATGTATGCAAGACCCAAGTTTCCTGGCTCTAGCTCTTATTATTCTTTAGAAACATAGCTAAACCCGAAAATCTGAAGAAAAAAATGCAAAGTCGGTGAACAATAAAAAGAAGGTCAAGACTCAGTATTTGATGATAGCTTTGAGCTTCACTCTCCAAGACGTATGCATGGCTCAAGTTTCATGGCTCTAACCCTTATAGTTCTTGAGAAACAAACCTAAACACAAAAACTCGACAAAAAATGCAAAGTCAGTGAATCGTTAAATGCAGGTCAAGACTCAATTTTGATGACAGCTTTGAGCTTTGCTTTCCAAGATATATGCATGACCCACGTTTCGTGGCTGTTGCCCTTTTGGTTCTTGAGAAACAGACTTAAACGCGACAAACAATTGCAGGTCGATGAACCGAAAAATCTAGGTCAAGACTCGATGTTGATGATAGCTTTGAGCTTTGCTCTTCAAGATGTATGCATGACCCAAGTTTCATGGCTCCCGCTCTTATGTTTCTTGAGAAACAGACCTAAACTCGAAAACTCGACAAAAAATGAAAGGTCAGTGAACCGCAAAATGCAGGTCACGACCCAATTTTGATGACAGCTTTGAGCTTTGCTTTTCAAGATGTATGCATGACCCAAGTTTCATGGCTGTTGCCCTTTTGGTTCTTGAGAAACAGACCTAAACGCGAAAAATCGACAAGAATTGCAGATCGGTGAACCGTGACATCTATGCCAAGACTCAATATTGATGATAGCATGACCAAAGTTTCATTGCCTTTATAGTTCTTGAGAAACAGGCCCCGAGGTTATAAAACTTTTTTCGTGCTCAACTCAGCTGAGCATAAAATTTTCTCATCTGATAATTAGTTGGCATTTTCATATTCATAAGCAGAGAAAATTTCATACTCAGCTAAACTAAGCAAGAAAACAACTGTACTTATCAGTAATGTGCTATTTACCAGCAGGTAAAATTTCATGCTCAGCTGATTTGAGCATGAAAAAGGTTTTATAACCTCGGGGCCAGGCCTAAACGCGAAAACTTTACAAAAATGCAAAGTCGGTTAACCGTAAAACCTAAGTGAAGACTCAATATTGATGATGACTAACAGCTCTACTCTTCCAGATGTATGCACGACCCAAGTTTAATGGCTTAAGCCCTTCTAGTTTCTGAGATTATGAGCTAAACGCAAAAGCTCGACAAAAGTTTACGCCGCCACCGACGACGACACCGGAATAGCAATACATATGTCTCGCCCTGACGACGACGACGACACCGGAATAGCAATACATATGTCTCGCCCTGACGACGACGCCACCGGAAAAGCAATACATATGTCTTGCCTGCGAAGCAAGGCGAGACAAAAATTCTGGGTTTTCGATGTGTCGTGACAGAGATTTTACCGCGCGGCATGATGTCCTTAACTGCTATCACCAATACTGACTGTATGAAGGGTCTTCAGAATCTTTTTTTATGCCCACAACTTCGAAGAAGTTGAGGGGGCATATTGCTTCTGGGTTTTCCGTTTTCAGTTTTTGCTAACTGATAACGGACGGACGGACGGACTCACACAGTGATTATAGTGCAAACCTGCGGGTTGTGCAATAAGAAGTTTTGCATACCAGTGGCTGGGCAATGTTAAATTTCATAAGTATACAAAATTTGAAGCAAATATACCAAGCGGTCCAAGAGTTATGAGCATTTTCAATAAAAGAGCTCGACCGGCCAAATTGACGCTCGGTGAAGCCTCGTCACTGTTTTGCATACCAGTGGCTGGGCAATGTTATATTACGTAAGTATACAAAATTTGAAGCAAATATACCAAGCGGTTCAAGAGTTATGAGCATTTTCAATAAAAGAGCTCGACCGGCCAAATTGATGCTCGGTGAAGCTTCGTCACTGTTTTGCATACCAGTGGCTGGTCCATGTTAAATTACATTAGTATACAAAATTTGAAGCAAATATACCAAGCAGTCCAAGAGTTATGAGCATTTTCAATAAAAGACTCGACCGGCCAAATTGATGCTCGGTGAAGCCTCGTCACTGTTTTGCATGCCGGTGGCTGGACTATGTTAAAATACATAAGCATACAAAATTTGAACCATATTTACCACGGTGTTTAAGAGTTATGAGCATTTTCAGTAGTTGGCCGTAAATTTTCAACTTGTGCTCAGCAAAGCCTCGTCCATCAAATGCATGCGAGTCGTTAGACAATGTTGACATGTATAAGTATACAAAATTTTGTCAAAATATCCCATGCGGTTCAAGAGTTATAAGCGTTTTCGCTAACTGATAACGGACGGACGGACTCACACAGTGATTATAGTGCAAACCTGCGGGTTGTGCAATACTAACTGGCCGTGTTTAAAGGGTGCATGACCAATACAACACCTGTTCTATTCTATTATACTCTGCGTGATAATACCTGCAAATTTTTACGGGAGCCCGAAAAAATAACGGAAAAAGGACTGGCAGCTGGTTGCCAGTTACTCTACCGTAAAATCTACGGATTTTTTTTTACAGTGGACCCTGGCATGATCTGGTGAGGAAAGCCGGACAAAAATACTGCAATTTCTAACTTTTATCAAGGCAGTCGATTCAAAGACTGATAAGTACTAAAAAAAGGTCCAAATGAATAAAAACGATGATATAGAATATGAGTCCAAACCCCCAAAATATCAGATTGCACAGAATATATCCACTGATCTCAAAGGACAATCATAAAATAATAATAATCTACACTTTGGATGATGTACGGGAAGACGTTTTACGGCCGCCACAAAAAGCCTGTATAAGAATGTAGAAAACTGCATTCATTGGCAGTTTTGTGCCACTTTGGTATCCAACACTTTGGTATCCAAATTGCTGAAAAATGCATATTTTTCTTGTAAATTTGCAGGTACATACCGAGAATAGGTATAAATTCTCAAAAATGGCATTTTTACATGTTTTAATTTTTATTTATTATTTTTATTTATCTTTTTTTTGGATGCTGGACAGTTTGGAGTTTCAAGTGAATGGAGCAAGAGTTGAATGCATGAGTGCATGTCTGTTCAGCGGTAGGTAAAGTGCTCGCTTTTTTTTCTCTCGGAGAAATACGACACCAGTTCAGTTCAGTTCAATTCTCTTATCGACGTTACCCAAGTGGCTCAACGGTACGTAACAATAGTTGCATACACTTGGCGCCGTGTTTCCGTCCAAAATACACCACAACTTTAATAGAAATTTTATGCGAAATGAAAACTATTTTAAAGATAGTTTGAAGTTTAAATTCAAGCAGAATTTATTGATTTCCAAAAATTTTGGGTGGCATTATAGGGCACTGGAAACCAATTCAGTCAGGGGAGCGAGAAATTCAGAGTCCAGGGAGACTCGGGACTATTTTTTGTCAAATGATGCTCTTTGATTGGTTAATAATGCTGATGAGGTTGAAAGTGATATTTTAGTGAAATGTAAAAATCAGTTTTGTTTGATATTATGGATATTGTAAAGAAATAAGTATTTGCGATTAGGTCTGTGGAGCCAAAATTGATGATTGGTGATTTTTAGCAATTCTTATGCACTTTTCTGTGGGATTATCAACATCCTGTAGCCTGATGCCGGAAAGTGCAGGATAAGTTTTTTTTCCAGTTTTATCTTATGATTAACATTTTAGCTTGAAATCATCTGGATAGTGAAGCAACGTTGTATAAAGGGAGGCACACTGCCAGGCAGTAGGGGTCACTGTAGAAATCTATGGGTGAAACAATAAGCTCACGCTACCCTTTTAGGTACAATTTTGCATAATTTGCGACGATTTTCTGTGCAATCGGTCAAATAAAAAGGAAATGACATCGTTTTAAACGGACAAGGGGTCTAAGTCAACATTGTCGATTGAGTAGCTGCCCTTTGAACATGCACTTTGGACAACAGATATAAATTTTGGGCACTTTTTGTGCATTTCTTCGAAAATGGGATGAAAGGCTTGTAAGGACATGTGGCACTCTCAGATGAATAACGGGGTAAAGGATCAATTTAAAGTATCAAGTTGTAAAAAAAAAATGTAGATTTTACGGTAAAATACCTGGAAGCTGGCTGCCAGTTAATTTACCGTTATTTTTACGGGCGTTTGCCTGTAGAACATTTTTAGAAATCACGATTTGGAAGTGTTTTGCTAACTGTCAGCACTCAAAAATACCTTTATAGAATTGAAGGGCTTTATGACCAAAACAACATCTGTTTTATTCTATCCTACTCTGCTTGATGATTCCTGCAATTTTTACGGGCGACTATAAAAATAAAGAGAAATCGACTGGCAGCTGGTTGCCAGTTATTCTACCGTAAAAACTACGGATTTTTTTTACAGTGATACCAAGGATTGGTGTTTTTGGCGTCTTCTGGATTAGATGACGTGCATTGAGTTTGCACTGAGTTCTTATGGGAAGTTCATTTGCTAGTTTCTTTCAAATAAACAGGTCTATGAGGTTCCATTCAAGTGCGAAGAAAGGCAAGAAGCCAAATAACAATTTTTTCGAAAAATTCAAGAGAAAACTTCCAACACCAGTTACGATAGAAAAACTTAAATTCTCGATAAATTTAATTCAAAGGTAGATAACTTGAGACATGTAGCAATTCCAGTTATGGTTGAAGCCGTTTGGTGGGAGTTTCAGATTAAATGACGATGTGGTTTTACTCACAGACTCTAGCGCCAGACATTTGTGAAGTGCAGAATGCCATTTGCCAAAAACAAAGTAGGTTTTGATTGGAACTGCTGAATTTGAATGAAGGACCTGATTGATTGATTGTTTTGGGTTTAGCGGCCCTTTGAGACAGTATTTCAGTTTATATCGGGCCGTCTGCCAGAGAGAAAGAAGAGAAATGATAGACGAAGGAAAAAGTGTCCAGACAACCCCCACCCGCACCTACTGCAAGCACAGTAGGCCCTTGCATTACAATATTTTGGAATATCCAAATAGCGAATAATAGAAATAATGGATATCCAAAAGTCTGGTGTATATTGGATATCCAAAAATGAATTCATGGATATCCATTTATAAAATTAGGTTATCTAAAAATCAAAATAAGCATAGTAAAGGGTTCCCGGTGTTCTTTTTTTCTATGGAGGAACATCAATAATTCAATTTAAGAATATCCATTTTTCGATTTATGAATATCCAATATACGTTTTGATTTTTGGATATCCATAATTTCGATTTATGGATAACTGTAATTTGTCATAAATCGTTTTTGGGAATGAAAAATAAAGATGAGTATTGGATATCCATAAATCGAAGTTTGGATATCAAAAAATCAAATTGAGGATATTCATAAATTACGAATATCCAAAAATCAAATTACGGCTATCCAAAAATCATAATGAATATTGGATATACAAAAATCGATTCATGGATATCCATAATTGGATAAATCGAATGATAATCAGATATAATTTAGGCCATCCAGCATTATTTTGTGATATCTCAAAAGAAATATTGGATATCTATCAATGAATAATGGATATCCTTAAATGAACAAGAGGGCCATGAGGCCCTGAATCGCTCACCTGAGCAATTGGCCCAGTGGCTTTTTCTTATGTCTGAAATTGTCAAAATATGAGTCTTGGGTCAAAAGTCAAAGAATGACAATCACCTCTTGTACTCATAAATCTTCATGTACTCATTAAGACAACCATATATACCATTTTAAGGCCAAAATCTTCAAAATTCCATGAAATCTTATGTTCTAGTACTTTCCCATATTTGACTATGCCACAAAAAGGTCAAGGTCATCATTTGAACAGTCTTGGTAGTACTCTTCTACTCCATGCTACTTACCAAGTTTTAATCCCTTATATTTATTGGTTCTAGAGAAGAAGATTTTTAAAGGTTTATACCATAAATGGGTATGGCGACCATGTTGGTCAAGTGACCTGGACCGTTTGAACAAATTTTTGTTCAATCAACCCCTGGAGGCTCTATATGAAATGTGTTTACACTTGGCCCTTTGGCTTTTGAGGAAATGTTTGAAAATGTCAAAATATGAGAGATCTGGATCAAAGGACCTCTAGTACTCATAACTCTTCATGACCTCATAAAGACGACTGTATACATCAATTTTTAGTCCAAAATCTTCAAAACTTCCCATGGAATCTTATGTTCTGGCGTTTTCCCATATTTGACCTTGCCGTAAAAAAGGTCAAGGTCAACCCAAGGTCATAATTTGAACAATCTTGATAGTACTCGAGTACCCAATGCTACATACTAAGTTTCAAGGCCATTGGTCAATTGGTTCTGGAGAAGAAGTTTTTAAAGGTTTTTACCATATATGGGCATGGAGGCCATGTTGGTCAAGTGACCTGAACGTTTGAACAAATTTTCATTCCCTCAACCCCTGGAGGCTCTATATGAAATTTGGTTTCAATTGGCCCAGTGGCTTTTGAGGAGATTGTTTGAAATTGTCAAAATGAGAGATTTCTGGGTCAAAAGTCAAAGAATGACCTTGACCTATTGTACTCGTAAATCTTCATGTACTCAAATGACTGTATATACCAATTTTAGGCCTAAATCTTCAAAACTTCCTATGAAATCGTATGTTCTAGCATTTTCCCATATTTGACAGTGCCGTAAAATGGTCAAGGTCAACCCGAGGTCGTCATTTTAAACAATCTCGATAGAACTGGAGTATCCAATGCTACATACCAAGTTTCAAGGCCATCAGTCAGTTGGTTCTGGAGAAGAAGATTTTTAAAGGTTTTTACCATATATGGGCGAGGCGGCCATGGTGGTCATGTGACCTGGACCGTTAGAATTTTTTTCATTCCCTCAACCCCTGGAGGCTCTATATGAAATTGGTTACAATTGGCCCAGTGGTTTCTATGGAGATTGTTTGAAATTGTCAATATATGAGAGTTCTGTGTCAAAGGTCAAAGAATGACCTTGACCTCTTGTACTCATAGATCTTCATGTACTCATTAAGATGACTGTAGATACCAATTTTTAGCCCAAAATCTTCAACAGTTCCCAAGATATATTATGTTCTAGCATTTCGCCATATAAAAGCACAAGGAAGCAAATTTGACCTTACCGTAAAAATGGTCAAGGTCAACCCAAGGTAATAATTTGAACAATCTTGGTAGTACCGGTGCTACATACCAAGTTTCAAAGCCATCGGCCTATTAATTCTGGAGAAGAAGATTTGTCTAGGTTTTTACCATATATGGGCGAGGCGGCCATGTTGGTCATGTGACCAGGACCGTTTGAACAATTTTTCGTTCCAAAGACCCAAGGAGGCTACATATGAAACTTGGTTACAATCGGCCCAGCGGTTTCAGAGGAGAAGTTTGAATGTGGACGGACGGACGGACGACGGACAACGGAGCCTTACCATCCTATAAGCTCCCCCGGAGCCGCTGGCTCAGGTAAGCCAAAATCGGGAATGTAAAGTAAAAAGGTGCCCCAAATTTCAGAGCTCTTCACTGTAGAAACATTTATGGCATCGGAACTAATTCTTCTCTTTTATTCGGCAGTCAACTGTACAAGTATCAATAGCCACTGTCCAACGATATGAAAAATAATAACAATACTGGTTGGAATTTCTCACCAATATTTCCTTGTGGCACTGGGAATGCCTTAAACCAGGTAGGTGTTGATTTACTTTTAACGAGAACGGGAAATTTAATACTTCTTTAACCTATTGTTGGCTTAATTTGACTTAAATATAACGTTGAACAAGAGAAACGGTCATTGATAACACGGACGAACAGTGAAAACTTAGAAAAAGCTTGTATATCTGCACAGAGATTTCAGTTTGGCGATACAGGTTGCTCAGGGTCCAGCGAAATAAATGGATGCGAATGGAGAAGACTCAGACCAGCGTGTGTAGAAGCGTTAGCTATCTGAGTCTTCGCTGTTCGCGCATACTACAATGATCTTTTCTCATGGCTGGGCGATAATGTTTATAGTAAATGTTGTGATAGTTTAGACCAAATAACTTTGTGCGGAATATTTAACAGGCTTAGTATAAAACAGGTAAGCAAAGTATTTTTTTATTTGGGGAAATTAAATTAAATTTCGGTTGGTAAAGAGGTTTCGCTTCAGAATACATAATTAAGATAAACAGAGGAAAGAATAAAAAATACAACCAAGGTATATATATATTGGTTATTTTCTTATTTATTAAATATTCAATATTCATATATAATGTTTGTCAATTTGTATTCTCATTCTAAATACTCTGTTGACAAACAGCTCATTGTGTTTGTCAAAATTTGTTTTGTATAGTGAAACTGGACACGCAAATCGATCTTAACCGATAACCGTATTGACCTCTAATATTGACCGTCTTTCACAAATGTTGACTAGGATCATTGGCCTGTGTCTGCAAGTTTTTGCCCATGTTATACTGGGAGATATTTTCACCTCTGCAAGAAATCAAAATCATGTTCTTGACTTGATGAAAATACTGTCTATATTTAACATCGTCTGCATAATATGTCATGTTAAAAACTGTCTCCCCCACCCTCGCTCCGCCAGCACTCCTTGACAGAGTCACTCTATAGATAGATGTTACTGTGGATCGATTCAGAATTACCGTGGACCCTCTTTACAACGATAGTTCCCAAACATTTCGTTGTTAAACTGAATTTGTTGTTGTAAGGAATACATATTAAGAACAATATAGCCGTTCCATGTAAATCAGAATCTGACTGGTGTCTATCAGATACGTCCAAGGACAATCATTCACCAGGACCTGTGATCAGGGAAGCTAGTCCCTAGCCCTTGCAAGGGAAGTAAACTTAGTAAACGATTCCTCTGCACGCTCAGCAGCAGAAATAAGTGAATCTGCCAGGGAGTTCCAATCTCCATTAGTCTGGGGGAAGAAAGTGGAATTGTAAATGTCAGTCTCAGCCAATGGGGTTTGAAATGCCAGGGAGTGGTGATTCCTAGTATGCCTACTTGGGGGAACAAGGTCATTTATGGGTATACTGGCTGCACCCTTCAGACCTTTGTAAAGAATTATGAGTCAATATCTTTCCTTCTCTTTTTCAGAGATTCCCACCTAGTTTCTCAAGAATCCAGTCATAAATGTAATATCCCGTTTCAAATCTAGCTGCCCTTTTCTGCACCTTCTCAAGTTAATCTTGAAGAAGTATACTTTGGGGGTCCCAAACTGAACTACCATACTCCAGGACTGGACGCACCAGTCCCTTGTATGCTGACTCTTTAACGTCTTGTGGACATGCTGCCAAGTTACGTCTGAGGAAGCCGAGGGTCCTATTAGCCTTTGTGCGAATATTGCTGATATGTGTGTTCCATTTCAAATCATTAATAATGGTTATGCCGAGATACTTGATAGTTCAGGACTACGTTATCAAAATGACATTATAAAGAATTTTGCAGTTGTAATGATGCCATTATAAAGAGGGTTGACTGTATATCATTGGGGGACAATTTATGACCAATCAGTGCTCCAAATAAGAAGTGGTAACAGGGATATTTTTTCCTTATTTCTCAATAAAACATATGTTGTGACCCTTTCATAGAACCGTCTCGCCGAGACGGTTCTAATGAGGGGTCACAACGTATGTTTTCACCGAGAAATAAGAAGAAATTATCTGTGTAACCCCTTCTTATCTGGAGCTCTGGAATCAATTCATGTTATAGATGTTTTTCGCATGTTTAGTCCCACTGGCCCGTATATTGCTTTCTACGGAGCCCGGGAGGGGACATAGCAATATATACACTGATTTTGTTCCTACAAAATGCATTTCGTTCCCACGCATTGCGATTTCGTTCCCTCAATTTAACATTTCGTTTAATCAAAAGAATATTCCGTTCCCACGCTTTACTTTTTCGTTCCTTCAATTTAATATTTCGTTCCCTCAAAGTAACATTCCGTTCCCACGCTTTACTTTTTCGTTTCCTCAAAATAGCATTTCGTTCCCTCAAAATAATATTTCGTTCCCCCACGTATCTATTTCGTTCCCTCAAAATAGCATTTCGTTCCCTCAAAATAATATTCCGTTCCCACGCTTTACAATTTTGTTCGCTCAAAATAACATTTTGTTCCCTCAAATTAATATTTCGTTCCCACGCATTACTTTGTCGTTCCCTCAGATTGAAATTTCGTTCCCTCAAGATAATATTCCGTGGCCACGGGTTACCATTTCTTTCCTACGCAATACTATTTCATTTCCTTACCATAATATTTTGTTCACTCAAATTAACATTTCTTTCCTATGAAATAGCTTTTCGTTTTCTAACAAAACTATTCGGTGGTAGTATAAGCAAAACCATAATGTATTTTAGCAGCCCGGTTTCCAGGCGAAATGCTTTATTCTAAATGTTACAAGTCTAATTTGACTCCATTTGTATTGAAGACCAACCATATTTTTATTTTATTATTATTTTCTATTCAACATTGTCATGATTATTTTTATTATCATAATTTTGTATTACAATTATTATCATTATTGTCATTTTATCTATGTTCTTAACTGCAGCCGGTCTAGTACTTTAACTAATCCCAATCTCTGTGCCCCCTCTAATTCGGGGCCAACTCCTAAGAAACGAATTTGCCCCCATCGAAGCAACTGCTATCGCTCCATAGCAGGCCTGCCAGAAAAGGCACTGTCACCTAGGGAAGCAAGAAGGAAGTCATAACAGTTGTCTCCCTGTGGAAACCTGGCGGGAAAATATGGAGATACACCCACACCACACACCACAGCTTTACCATAGCTCAAAGGTCATTATGCCAACTGTCACTATTAAATTACAGGAGTATTTCCGGGCCCTGAGTTAGCTGTCTTACCAAGTACCTAAATAATAAGGTGAATGAGTACACTTTCAAGGGATGCAATTCAGCCATCCCAGTCTCTGCAAATCCAAAACTGAGGCCAATTCTCAAAGGAAAGAATTTGCTCGCCTTGGAGCAAATTCTTTCCTCCGAAGCAGGCCCCTCGAAATGGTCACACTGCCAAAGGAAATAAACAGGAAGTCACAAAAGCAGACTCCCTTTCACTAGAAGCAATTCAGCCATCACTATCACCATCTCTGCGCCCCTCCAGCCACCTCTCAAATGTAACAGATGTGGACAAAATCGTGGCTCTACTGATCACGAACCCAGTGCCCCTCGTGAACCATACAAGTACTCCGCGAACTGACGGCCGACACCGCCGAGTGAGCACGCGATGTTCGGACAACGCTGACCCAACGTTCAGAAACGCCAATAATGTTTGTCGAGACATGTTGGGTAGACATTGTGCGAGCGTAAAGTTTTCCTATTATGATTATAATGATGCTACATTTTCTTAGTTTCTTATTTTTAAATTGTTGGTAGGATCTGTACATGTAATTCAATTGCCATGTTCAAAGATTTAATATAATGTTGACCAAACTGATTATCATTATGAAATGCCCTTATTCAAAACAGAGCTCTTGTCAAAGCTCATGATACACTGATCTGTGTAAAGCTAAAAATAGATGTAGTTTTATTCATTGCGAGGCCTCATAAAAGTAAATCGTGGGAACGAAATATCATTTCGTGTGAACGGAATAGTAATCTGTGCGCTCAAAATACTACTGTGATAGAACAAAATATTATTGCGAGATAACAAAATACTATTTTAAGGGCACGAATTTATTTTGCAAGAGAAAGAAATATTAGAACGTGCAAACGAAATAGTGATGCGTGGAAACGAAATGTTGTTTTGGAGGAACCAAATATTATTTTGAGGGAACGAATTATTATTTTGAGGCAACGATAAAGTAATGCATGGGAATGGTGTATTATTTTAAGGCAAAGAAAACGTAATGCGTGGGAACGGTATATTATTTTGAGGCAAAGAAATGCTATTTTGAGGGAACGGAAAAGTAAAGCGTGGGAACGGAAAGCTATTTTGAGGAAACGAAATACTTAATTGAGGGAATGAAAAAGGAATGCGTGGAAACGAAAAAGTAAAGCGTAGGAACGGAATATTAATTTGAGGGAACGAAATACTAAACTGAGGGAACGAAAAAGTAATGCGTGGGAACGAAATGCATTTCGTGGGAAGGAAATCAGTATATGTATTGCCATGTTCCTTCCCGGGCTCCGTAGCTTTCAACCAAATGTTGGTCAATATCTATTTTCGATCCATGTCCCTGCCTGTGCTGTCGACCGAGCCAAGCAATTAAATCAGTATCAGCTTGTTATACTGTGATTTACCGGTTTTGGTATGCTTTCGACCAAATTCTCGGCCATAGTAACGGATCGGTCAACGACACCCACCGGTAAGCAAATTAGTATCGGCAACAAAGGCTTGAATCATTCCTTAATCATAAAGGCTGTAAGTGCTTGACCAAGCGTCAGAATGAAATAGTCTCATGTCCCTTTGCGGCGGAGAACATAATTGAACATATTGTTTATAAATCCCAAAGCCATAGCTGGTAGCATAAGAGGAGAGTAATTAAAAATTCAAACAATCAAACAGGCTGGCTCCAGTCCTTGTTTTTTTTTTGTGTGTGTTTTTTTTGTTTGTTCTTTTTGGTCATGCGACTGGGCTCTGAATAGAGATCGATCGGCCTATCTTCGCAGTTATATCTTGTAGCGAAATAGATTCCCGGTCAACCATAGCTTAATTATGGGACAGAGATGACATTGACCAGAATGTGCCAATGTGACATTGCCGTTTGCACAAGCTTTAAACTATCTCATCCTTCTTGATGATTGATTTATTTTGTTGGTGAAATTATTGATTTCTATGGTCTGACAAAGCAAAAAGGTCTCAGCAAGCATATTTCTCCTTTACAACACTGGAATGTTCAATCATTTCTCACCAAATTTAAACTATTCCTGTACATGCATAGGGCGTTTAGATCAAGATAAGACACTTTATATTTGATTAGACACTGGTAAATGAAGTACATCATGCATAGACTTCTGAGATAAAAGGGTACACCGTTGTGTCTCCCTTCTCCGTTGGGATCCTGATTAAAAAACAATTAAAATGCGCTAATTCTTTCCTTTATAACGGTAGACATTTTTTTCGGAAGGGTTCGTCGTCCAGGCAAGCAAATAGGAAGTCACTAAACTTGCCTCTCTTTAAAAGTGCTGTACCTATGCTCCATAATTAAAGTAACTCCCTCGACGTCTTCATAATTCAGAAATACATATTATATTAAAATCTTTCCAGGCAAAATGCTACAATTTCAAATCAGTCTCTAAAACTCTAAAATGTTTTGTGAAAGTGCCTCGTTTGTACTTCTTTTCCTTTTTCTTTTTTTAATAAATATGAATAATGCAGTGATTTTCGGCACTAAGAATATCGATTTTAACTTCGTATGCTATGTGATCATGGGCAGGAAATTTTCTGATTTGCGTACGCGAAGGCAAGTAATTCTTACCAGAGACTGAATTCCGAGTGCGGTCAAGGATTCTTCAAAATTCAGTTGCACTGGACCATTTCGGACTTACATAAAAAACCTCTCTCTCTCTCTCCCTCCCCCCCCCCCCCCCCCAAGGGCCCCTCTGTTTCCATTGGGTACACAGTGTTTTAAAACAAGGTCGCGTCAACAGTGTCGCGCTAACGGCGTATGCAGTACCCGTTCACTACAATACCGTTTGTCTGCCATGCTGGCCATTTGATCTGTAGATATTTTCAGTCACCAAGTTGAAGAGTTAAGCCTCAAATAAAACCAATCTACACGAACAGCACAGGTTAATACAATCTGTTAATATTTATTTCTCCCTAATCTTCCTGAATTTTCTATCTATAAGTTTTCATATAATCAAGCTCAACTTTTACAAATATAAAGGACTATATTGATAAAATTATTTATGCTCGCCTAGAGTTTCGTAATGTTGTACAAGGCAATAAAAGTTATTGATGAAAAAATACATAAGTCTTTGCTTGCTCCGCCACTTTAGCGGGAGAAATACAAAGTTGAAAAAAATCCTAGTGACAAAGACCAGCATGTACTTTGAACTGTGTAATCCAAAGGCCCAAATGAAATGATTTTTTCATGATAGTTTTGGGATAATTATCCTTATTACTCCATAAAGACTTTCCATAAAGACCTATGTTGTGAGCCGTCATTAGAACCGTCTCAGCGAGACGGTTCTGATGAGGGGTCACAACATAGGTATTTATGGAGAAATAACAGTAATTATCTTAGGTAATACTTTAACACATCTTACTTCGTCCTTATCTGGGCATCTGAATTAATCAGGTTCACCAAATCCCGCTGGCAATCCTTGCTCCACAGACGGAATCACTTATCTTTAATTTAATTGACAATGACCTTTTGGGCTCAGTTGATAGCTATATACGTTTTAACAAATATTAAATGAGTAAAACACTATTGAAAGAACCTCATTTTCAAATTAGATATACAAACATGACAATATGATGAAATTTTGGCAAATATGGACTAGGGTACACAATGGACGTTAGAAAGGACCTCTGACAGCTCTACTATGTAAATTTGCCTATAAAAGCGGTCAAAAATGAACTTTCGGTATACTTCAAAATTTCCAGTGAAATGTGTTCCCCTGAACTCCCTATAGTTGGCACAAAAACAAGTTTTCGGTAAAGAAGCACAAAGACTGAGATTTTTGGTGTAAAAAGCACATTTTTATTATTGAATGTAAAGAAAACAGGAAATGTTTTATAAAGATGCCCCCCCCCCCGTGCCTCAGCTAGCCACTTTGCATGCATGTGTGTTCTGTCAATATACACATTATATGTGAGTGGCAAGCTGAGGCACGGGGGGGGGGGAATGATAGTCTACAGCTGAAAAACCGAAGAGTGAGTGGGGTAACTAGACCCTCAGCATATGTAAATAAGGCTAGCATACTTTTCCTTTACATATTATTGTATGCTATAATGCAGTTATGGTGTTTCCTTTATTTAAACATGTTTAACAAAATAGAAATGAGTAAATATGAAAAATCGAAAATTTGATGTATTTTGGATGACTGAAAATTTCACTTACCCTTCTTAAGAAAATCAGTGCGAGTTAGTCTGCAGACATGATATTTCTTCAAAATCAGTATCAGAACTTCTTTAAAATGCGTAAGTCTACATGCTAATGCTAAAATCATCAACATTGGCTTCCCATGAAAGCTGCAGTAATTTGTCGAAAAATAGACAAATTTGCATTGAAACTGTCAGAGGTCCTTTCAGTAAGGATGTATCTACTAGGAATGCATCAGAGCATCGTACCCTCAGTCAAAGTTGCATTTTTCCCAGTTTAGGGCATTTGCTTTTGAGGAGTGGCGTGATATGTTTGAAAGCCAGCACCATCTACGTCTGACAATCACATATGAAAGTCATTCTTTTAGATTACCCACACGTGCGTATGGGTGTGGGCGCTGTGGGGTTGGTGGGGGTGGGGTGCAGACGGGGCTCAATGCAAGAGGAGATGATATTTGCGGCTCAATATTATGAGTAACATTAGTGTGCTAAAAATTTACGGAAGGATGCTATTTACTTACTAAACAAAGCTATTTGGTCTGCACATGATCTTTCAACTACCTTTTTTTTTAATTTTCACTTTGCAAAAAATTCTCAATAATTTTGAAGAACGCTATATTAAAAGATCATTTTGGGGAATCTACGAAGATTCTTATCCACACTGCATGTCTCATTAATTGTTGCTCCGACTCAGTTCACTCACGGTGATAAAAACAGTATAATTCCGTCTACAGCATTACAGTTGACTCGGTCGACAACGTAGAGCAGAACTCGATCGACATCTGTATAACTCAGTCAGTAACTCTATACTATAGCACGGTGTAAAACTCTCTAATTCGATCGGAAGCTGCATATCCTTGTCTAGGTTTAACTGTGTCATAGACTGTATATGCTGTATAATCTGTTTAACTCGGTCGGCAACTGTATACAGCTTACAACTTGATCGTTCCGCTTATGTCTGCTGCAACTCGGTCTGCTACTGTATAACTCGGTCTGCTACTGTATAACTCGGCCTGCTAAGTAACTCGGTCCACTACTGAATAACTCGGTCTGTTACTGTATTCTCGGTCTACTACTGTATAACTCGGTCTGTTACTGTATAACTCGGTCTGCTACTGTATAGGAGATAACGCGGTGACGTCACCGATAAGGATTGCAAGGGGATTTCCCGCTCTGGTTGGCAAGAAGTCGATACTCAGTCACGCAATATTGAACTGTTAAAATATGTAATAAATCATGTCTTGTATTTTGCGCATTATGATGCATATTTTTATATATAATGATGACGCTGAGAAGTGTAGGTATCTGAGCGTGAAATATTGTTTTATTGTCTCTCATAATGCATTTAAAGGGATTCCACATGACGTGCTTAAGACGTACGCTTTATCATGGATGCTTTCAAAAAAAATTGTGTCTGTTTCTGGTGTACATTTTTCTGATCTTAAACCGGTTGTTTATTGTTTGTAAGTGAATGTACCCGGTATTCAGCGGGTGTTTTGATAAGGGATGTCTTTAATTATCATATTTCAAAGAACGCCGCTGCTGTCATGTAGTGACAATCATTCAGATTAAATAAACAAACTGTTTTGGCGGTGCGGCTAATTAACACATCAAAAAGAACTCGATTATTACAGTCAATGATATTATAATATAAGTATGTTTGTCTCTTCATATAATATCACGGGCAAACAATTAGAAAGAGAGGGAGAGAGATTGTTGTTTAGATGTCATGAGCTCGGACCAAATGATGTGGTAATTACTGATAGCCATTTCAAAACATAGAAGTTCTCTGTTTGATATTACAGTTTTATAACATCCTCTCATCCTCTTATAAAATATGTTTAAACTGTATAACATCCTCTTTTGAATCGCATTCATGAAATTCATTTATTTGCTCATTTATTTATTAAATGTTCTTGTCCCTAGACCAGATCATATTTTTTTGTTAATTTTGCATTAGTTCTCATCAGATACTAGTTTCCGTATTTTATTGTGTCTTTCATTTCCTATTACCCCTGTTATATTTACAAATCTCCTTGATCGTCGAAAAGGTTAAAAAAACTGATGTTCAATACTTCCGATTTATTTTTATTTTATTTAATTATTTCTTTTTCAGTCGAAGTTATTAAGAGAAACAGTCCGGGTCCGGAGCGAGTCAATGTATGTCCAGACCGAGTCACGAATTAAAGGTAGGTTCCTGGGCTAGCGATGTCAATTATGTCCACAAAATAATTTCGTCTTTTTCTGAGCAGTATTGAATTCTCTCATTTTTCTGAATTTGTTGCTACTGAGAAACTCGTCAGATGTTAGAGAAAATAGTCGTTTTCCCTTTTGGTTTATTTTCTTTCGTTGGAATTCCAGTTCTAAAAATAACTATGTTTATTATGTCTGTAAGTGCGCGATTTCTGATGCCATTCTCCAAAGGTCAATTGTCCCTTGACGTGAGCTCTCCTAGAGGTCCTGACATGGCGGATGGGTTAAAACTATTCCAAAATGCAATGCAGCATGACATCAGCTGCGTTATCTATTTTTGGCGCGAACTAAAAATAGCGCTAACTGGTGTGCGAAGCAGAGTTAGGAAATCCCTTGCAAAACAACTTTTCTAATACTTTTTTTGATTTACACTTTTTAGTGAAACTTATTAATTCCCTTTTATAAGTGCTTTCCGACAACTTGGATGAAAGTTCATCAAAATTATGATGCATTCCAAAGTACAGGAACCTACCTTTAAATAAGTTTAAGTAATTAAACATGTTAAATAACTCTCTTTTTTCGCGCGACAAGCGATTATGACAATATTCCCAAAGGTTTCATCGGTTGCTATTTATTCGAAGCCTTCCAAAGTACATTTTACGCACTTTCATCGGTTAATTTTCAGCAAAATCCCATATTAGACCACTGTCTGTCGCTATCTTTTTGCCAACCAATCTACCCACGTGATCATCCGATGACGTCACTGCGGGGATTCCCGTTATCTCCTATAACTCGGTCTGCTACTGAATAACTCGGTCTGCTACAGTTTAACTCGGTCTGCTACTGTATAATTCGGCCTGCTAAGTAACTCGGTCTACTACTGAATAACTCGGTCTGTTGCTGTATAACTCGGTCGGCTACTGTACAACTCGGTCTGGTACTGTATAATTCGGTCTGCTAATTTATAGTTCGGTTACAGCTGCATCTGCTAGTACCATCTCGGTTGACAACTTACACAGCAGGCACATATTCTTAGTCTACAGCTGTCTCCCAGTCTTATCTGTCACAATCTGCAATATTTCTACATTAAGCATTTCAGAAAGCAAATCTTGAATCTGTTTTGGCGAGTCTTAAAATAATTAAATTGAGCCGCGACACGAAAAAAAACAACAACAAAGTGGTTGTACGCAAAGCGCAGACTCAGATCAGTCTGATCAGAGTCTTCCCTAAGCGCTTAAAGAGTAGTTCAGGGTCTAAGCTACCTCCATGCGGACAGCGAAAACTCTGATCAGACTAGGCTGATCTGAGTCTGCGCTAGTCGCACAACCACTTTGTTGGTTTTCTCGTGTCGCGGCTCATTAATGATTTCTGTCTTTGGTGATACTCCTTTATAGTGTTGTAAAGTCTTCATAAAAGATCGTTTCAACTATTACGTATATCCATTTATCCCCTTTATTAGATTAGGCAATGAATTTATTCACTTTGCAAGAAAACCTATACAGCATGAAATCACATTAAACTATAAACGGACAAATCCCACAGAATTAATAAGCTCAGCCTATAGTTTTTTTTCTGTGGGAACTCCGGTTTATCAGCCGATTATAAAAGGGCTATTCCTGAAAGGGCCGTAAAATGCACAACTTTTTTTATTGAATAATAATTATTATAATGACAGCAGCGAAACAACGACCAGAATTCCAGCGGGCTTTGCTCATCGCGGCAGTCGTGAAAAGTCTCCTCGTATATTTTTATATTTTCTGGGCCCAGGTTCACAATCATTCCTTAAACTTAAGGATGACCTTAAAGTTAAGGTTTAAAATTTCATTTGCAAATAACGCCTTACTAAAACTAAAAGTATTTGATTTTTCTTTTGCATTACATTTCTATAACAATTGTTTATAGGATCGCGCAAAAACTGCGATTTTCAATATGATTTAAATATGGATTTTCTGAGGGCGAAATTTTCCACCTTAACATTAAGGTGGTCCTTAACCATAAGAATGATTGTGAACCTGGGCCCTGGTCCTTTGGGAGTAATCGAGTCGTTCAGTTATTTCTGCTGAAATGCTAGGGGGCATGGCCGGTATCGTACAAGTTAATGGCATTGAAGACTCAATTAAACCGAGTTTGATATTTTCATCTCTTTGGTGCATTTCTTGCTTCCAAAGGTTCTACTGTTGTATGAAACATTGATTCAGCGTCGAACACAACGCTGAAACACAATTGAGTCAGCGCTGATTCAGTGACGTTGAATTAACGATGGTTTCAATGTTGCTTGTTTGGATCTTTATAACACTTGATTTGCTAAACTAAATAGTTTTAAATTAGATTTTTATGATAAGGCTCTTGACAATATTTATTCCTACTATGCAAGTTTGTCAAAAGATTTATCGATGCTACCTCGTTGACGTTGCTTGAGTATGTATCGCAAAATAACTATTTTAACACGGTAAAAACATATTAAGTTTGAATTCAGTGATAAGATACCGTCATGACGGTACATATTAGGACAGACAGCGGAAACAACATCCGGGGAGCAGTCTGATCTGGGTCTCCACTATTCCGCCAGCGACTGTTGTCACAGACAGCATTTTTACGATCTTCTTCTCTTTTAAGGACAATTATATGAATAGTAATTGATAAAAGCAGTGGTTCAGATAAAAAGGGATAACAGGGATAATTTTGGGATAATTTTCTATATTGCGCCATAGAAACATGTGTTGTGCCCTAATTAGAACCGTCTCACCGTGACGGTTCTAATGAGGGGTCACAACATATGTTTGCATTGAGAAGTACAGAAAAATATCTCCAAATTATCCTAAAAATCACCTTATCTGGAGCTCTGTAAAAGAGCTCCAATATCTTGAATAACGATAAACTATTGATTGATCGATTTTAATATCTTTTCAGGTTTAAAATTTTGGTTTATGTGAGAGTGAAGGAGACCTACACAATGGCTACCCCTGATGTTGTTCAGTTGACACCGGAATCTTCGGAAGACTTCAGTGTTTGTTGCTTGTGTCAGGAAACGTTAAAGAGACCTAAACTGTTAAACTGCATGCATTCAGTTTGTTCCGACTGTCTTAGTGAGTATATTGATAAGACTGCGCTACAATCTGGAATACGGAAGTTTCCTTGTCCTTCATGTGATATGGAAATAGAACTGCCTGTTGGGAGTTTCAATGGAAACTGTGTGGATTCTTTTGCAGACGATAAATTCATGATGAAACTTGTTGAAATGAAAGAAGTCGTCAAAGATGATAAGTGTTGTGATATATGTGTGAGACATGATGAATCTGTAGTTGCCACACAATGGTGCATGGACTGTAGCGACGCTTTATGTGAGTCCTGTCTGAAAGTTCATTTGCACGTGAAGGTGACGTCATCTCACGCCGTAGTCTCGTTAGACGAGATGAAACAGCTTCCGCTTGACGTTTTGATGAAGAAAAAGAATAAAGTACCTTGTGATCGGCATGGAGAGATTATAACACTGTTCTGCGTTGATTGTAAGGAACCGCTATGTGTGCAATGTATGGCAGTATCGCATCGAAGGTGTGAAAATGTCATGACCGTCGCTGATGCAATGAGTTCTCGGTCTGATGTAGATGAGATTATATCCAAGCTGCAGTCAGTTCAGTCCTCACTGGATACCGTGGAGGGGCTTGACATGTGCGAAACGCTGCTTCAGGAGAATATAGACACAGCTAGAAACGAGATCCAATACCTGACAAAGACTTTATGTGACAAAATTCGTGAGCAAGAGGAGGAAATGTTGAAGCAGCTAGACATCCGTGCAGCTGAAGCAAAACTTCTCCTGCAGGAGAAAATTGAACCGAGAAAACTTCAAATGAAAACAGTTAAGTCTGCCGGACAGCGCATGAAAACACTGATGAAATATGGTTGTGAGGTTGAAATTCTAATGGCTTACAACCAAATAAAGAAGCACTTGGATGGTTATGATGATATCGAGAACTTTAGTCCAGAAAAACTACAGATAAAAGTGGAGTTTGTACCACAAGAAGGAGCACTTCAACTTTTGGAGGATTTTAAAACACTAGGTGACGTTCGTTTGGACACAGGGGCGGACGAGGGGATGTCTTGCTGGGGCGTGGCTTGCACTTCAAGAGAAGACATTGTTGTAACTGACTGCAAAAATAAACGTATCCAGAAATTTAATAAAATGGGTGAGCTAGTAGACCATATCCAATTGGACGATGAGCCGCGGGATATAACAACATGTGGGTCCAGCGATGACGTGGCTGTGCCACTGATAGGGCGGCTTATTATCTTCATCGCAACAAGAAAGAGTCTTAGTCTTATCAGGAAAGCCAAGACTGAGAGACAGTATGACGCTATCTCTTATTCTGACAGGGAAAGTTACCTCGTTGTAAGTTGTGTTCGTGAAAAAAGAGTTGACTTAATACAGCTCAATGGAGAAGTGATCAAATCCTTCCATTTAGATAACAAAGGTGATAATATGTTTGAAGAACCACGTTACCTCGCGGCGTCTATTGATGGTACTATCGTAGTTTCTGATGTCGGGCTCAATGCTCTCATATGTTTAGGTTCTGACGGGCATCCGTTATTCAACTATACCGTGAGTGAAAGGGAGTTGAAACATCCCCAGGGAATATGTGTGGATAAGATAGGGAATGTGTTCGTGGCTGACAATGGCAATGATAGAATTCAACTGTTAACAAGCAACGGGTCTTTCCAGCGTTATGTGCTTATCAAAGATTCCGGTCTGGAGCGACCATGTGCAATAGTAGTAAGCCAGAGCAATAAGTTGGTCATTGTACAAAATGATGGCATGGTTAAAGTGTATAGCTATTCATAATCAAACCGCAGCTTCTATTCGGTCCCATATAAGTCCGAAAACAAATGAGCCGCGACGTGAGAAAACCAACAAAGTGGTTGTGCGCCCAGCGCATACTCAGATCAGCCTGGGCATCCACCCAGTCTGATCAGAGTCATCGCTGTCCGCATGGAGGTAGCTGAGACTCTTAGCTTCTCTTTAAGCGCTTAGTGAAGAGTCTGGACAGACTGGGCGGAAGCCCAGGCTGATCTGAGTCTGCGCTGGGCGCACAACCACTTTGTTGGTTTTCTCGCGGCGCGGCTCAAATGTACTTTTATGTTCGTGTTCCTCAGATCTAACGTGTCGGAATGACCATACATAGTCCGCAACTTTCTACGCCATCTCAATGGAGCGAATTAAGAATTGGTGAAATGGGGCGCTATTGGATATCCATGTGCGGCCAGCATAAAAAAAGAAGGGTGGTAATGGTAACCGCAAAAAATGACCGCAATGTTTCAGTAATGGTGGTTTATTTCTAGATTTTTGCTCTGCAAATCACCCTTTGCCATTTTCTTATATAAAGCCTCTTTAACACCGACAAGTTACGAAGTTGGAATTCTAATTTTTTAGAAACAGCATAAAGAAGGTATCTGCTTAGTTACGGTAGGTCTGTTGTATTTTCAGCATTTTATGCAAATTTTTGTAGTTACCACTAACCATCTTAATGGTTTAAAAACATGTCATTCGAGTGTAAGATGCTGGTAAAGTAGTGACGAAACAGTTTCAGTGCGAATCAGATCAATCTCGTGAGAGTTAGATTTCCAACGTCAGATTAACCTTACATTTATGGGAGCAGTTCGAGATATTTTTCTGGCAAAGGATTATAAAAAACGTAAAATCATATGCTGATGGTGACATACGCCTTGTTCCTCTTCTTTTTCTATCTTGCGCGTTAACACTGGAAATTAGATACGGTGAATCCTCATTGACCTGTCAAGAACTCCGATCTTCATAGTTTTTGTTGAAATATTAGTCATAATATTGAGCCGCGACACGACAATACCAACAAAGTGGCAATTCGCCCTGACTGACTCTGATCAGAGTCTTGTCTGTTGGCATAAATCCTAGGTTAGAAACTTAAAGACCTAATTTAGATCCAAGCGGATGCCCAGGCTGATCTGAGTCTTTGCTGGGTGCACATGCCACTTTGTCGGTTTTGTCGTGTCGCGGCTCAGTTTTCTAAAGCTATTTCTGTGTCTAGAAACCAGAGACCACATCCTTAATCCTGAATGTCCTGGAAATAAAGAAAATACCAAACAAGTTTTTTTTCTCCATTTGTTTGGTAGTATGCCTTATTTGCCACCGCAAAAAGCCGCATTATATGCATGCAGGGTTTGGTAATTCCTTGAGTCCGTCAGTCTGTGAGTAGCCTGTACATGGCCGATGGAATGCTTGCATTCTGCAAATAGAACGATGCTAACGTGCTGGGTTTTTATTCCAGTGGTCATGACCTCGATTCCCCAGATGAGACTTTGAGACTCTGTATCAGTGTTTAAGGTGGTGATAATCACTGATTTGGGGCAAAGACAAAAATCTGCATAAAACACTCAAAATACCACTGATCTTTCAAACAAATTAGCGTATGCCTTCTTTATGTTGTTTCTGACAATTCAGACTCCCAAAATGCAGCATTTGTTAATGTTAAAAAGTGTTTTTATAAGGAAAGATCAAAGGGTAATTTTGTGCGCAATAATCTGAAAAAATAATATTGTTATTGAAAATATACTTAGTGCTGAGAGTTCCTTGTTGCATAATGGAGAGCGAGCTACTGTCCAGTTAGGATACTCAGAATGTAAACAGACTGAACCATTATTTAGCGATGGGTGAAACCGTAGTGTATCGTAAAAGTGTTCAGCCTGTTGAATTAAGTAAGCAAACGAACTGTCTACTATCAAGCAAAGTGATGTAGTGAAGAGGTTTCGTGGCGACTTTGCAGATAGAAGATTGCAGGTTCAAATCCCGGTTAGTTCGAAATTATGATTTTTTTTCTTGTTTTTATCTGGTATTATGCAACTTTATAATTTCATACCTACAGTTCTCCAGTCTTGCATTATAATCTTTTAATTGCATCTTATTTTAATTTTGACTTATACGATGTTGGTATAGTTAACTCAACATCTTCTGTTCGCTTTGTCTAATATACATGTATCTTCAAACTGACTGATCCATTTATTTTGGAAAATTTGCAAAGCAGTTAGGACCCTTAGCCATATCATGTACTAAAAACCGTTCCCCATATTTCCAAATACACACGAACCAAAAAAAAACAAATAAAAAAAAACAAACACACAAAAAAAAAAAACAACACCAGACCATCACTCGAACCTATGTCATCTTGTTTCCCACACCAAAACTTCTACACTAGTACCTCTATTTAACCACTAGGCCACAACTATATATGTCTATAAACGTTTTAAATAATGACTTTATTGCTTATATGGAAACCTAACATCCCTTTAATGAACAATATGCATAATCCAAAATAGTAAATAAACGGCGACGTCACTGTCACAATAGCCTAACTGGACAGTAGCAATTATTTTTTTCAAACTCTTTCACACATTATCAGGCTGAGCAGATGAAAAAAGGTGCGGTCTGTGTCCACATTTTTTTGTCAAAACACACAGGTGAAACAGGTGAGACTATTTTAACAAGGTTGAACAATTTCATCTACATGTACACACCAGTGATAATGTAAGTAATGTATTATTTATACTGTAGGTGTTACATAGGTATGCTTGCCTACCCTATATTTAATAAATGCATCCAGTGTACATTACCTTGTACATAGTTGAACATTTGAGAAAAAGCTACCGTTTTCATCTGGTCTACATTACAATTTGAGAAAGAGTTGGAATAAATAATTGCTAGGTCGCTCTTCATTATGCAATAACGCACCTTCAGTACTACGTAAATTTTCAATAACGATGTTATTTTTTTTATTATTGCGCAGAAAACTACCCTTTGATCTTTCCTTATAAAAACACTTTTTTAAGCAGCATGTACGTCAATTTTGTATTCTAAACTGTAAAGAACAACAAAAATAAGAAGTCTGCTAACTTTCAGGGAGATACCTTACTTTTTATGGTTTTATGCAGATTTTTACATTGACCATAAATCGCCACCTTAATGGTTGGCTTTATAATAAAGGTATTGCTTCTCAGTGTCAGTCAGGCTATCCGCGAAAAGCAGCACATGTAGTCAAAGGTTGTACTCTTCTTGCTGATCAAATCTGCGGACTGGCAAATAGAGTTTACAATTTGCAAACTTATTAGGGTCAAGTCGGGTAATTTCGGATAGCGGGTAAATTCGGACGTACCATTGCTAACATTGAAAATGCAGATGAGACGGCTCATGATGAGCCGTCTCATTAGGATGTTCACTGTTTGCCCACTTAATTTTGTTTTAATTCCAAAATCTGACATATAAAGGAAACAATGTCATTGTCCAAATTTACCCGCCGTCGAATTTACCCGACTTTGATCCTACCTCAGTCAGCAGCCTGTAGTCTGTGGTTCGATTACTGGACTGTCCTGTTGAGTATTCTGTTCGACCTTATCATCAGGTTAGATGAAGCATATGGCGATGTAACAATGCACACTTTTGTTTGTATACTATTTATGTTGTATACGTTTTGAAAAAAATGTAGACCTGCATGTATTTCTAATTTGAGTGTTACTATGATTGTATATTTTAATATATAAATAACGTTTATGAACAGTTTTCTTATTATTATAGTCATTTTAGTTAGTTTTTCTCTGCTGCAGTCGAGATCCTGTGATCTAATTAAAATCTGAAATAGTTCCTTCAAGAGCAGAGAATACATTCAGAAGAAGGAACATGGGCCAGACTACGTAGTTTCGGCTAATAAAGCCTCGTCAGTGACCCTGACAATATCTGGTGACGAAACCAGAGAAAGCATACTGTAATTTCTTACTTTTAATTGGGCAGTCGATCCAAAGACTGATTAGTTTCAAAAGGGATCCAAATAATATAAAAGACGATGATCTAGAATAATAGTCTAAATCGATCTCAAATTTTAGATGTCTCAGAATATATCCTCTGATCTCAAAGGACGAAAATAAAATATAATCTGCACTATGGATGATGTACGGGGAGACGTTTTACGGCCGCCACACGGCACAACACCAGCTGCAGTGAGGTACAATTAAAATCTGATTACCATCCGGTCGTGCGATACTGGTGGGTGATGTTTGGTCTGTGACACCCGCTCATCCGGAAGAGGAGCTGTTAATCCAGTTTACCAGCATTCTAGTCAACGTGGCTGTCTACTCAGCTAAGAACACTGAATTACTATATGTAACAGCCACGCCTTAGTGCCTTGGCCGAAGAATCTGATAATTATTATAGTTATTTGTTGACTAGCCTCTTATAGCAAATCTCTTATACAGCGTGCAGAATCTACATTTGACCATAATATTGCAGCAGGATGCTACTTCAGTAACAGTTACAACTGCTTATCGGATATCTACAGTATCTGTCGAGACTGATAAATACACTACTCAAAATATTTAAAGGAGCAGTTGATATTTAACCATAGACATTACTACAATATATACCCAGTTCAACGGCCCATAAATTCGACCGCCAGCGGCCCAGAATTTCCCATTCTTTTGCAGCATTTTGAAGAGGGATCAAAGTTTAAGACAGCAAAACATTCAATAGAAATGATGCCCTATTCATTTCCATGTAACAACTTTTGGCAATTTTCGAATTTTCTGAAAATGAGGCATTTTTCTATAAGTCTATAAAATCTCAGAATCTTGAGTTAAAACGGATGCTTTCAAACGGGTCACATTGTCAGACATTCAGTTTCGTAAACAAAATGGTTGTTTTGAATTGTGGTTGAAATTTTCATGATTTTCATCTGTTTGAAAAATTACGAAGTTATACCAAAATTCCATTTTTCACAAAAAATCAGTCCATGGACATTTGCAGGATAGATATTGGATCAAAATTAGTGCTGTCAGTAACTTCGAGATCCTCTTTAAAAATTAGCAAATTGATTGGAAACTCTGTGTCTACGTCCATTGAAAGGAAATGACTCTCAAAGTGGGGATGCGTTGCACTGTCGTATATGGAAAAATCATTAGGTTCTCCTTTAAATATTTTGAGTAGTGTACTTGTGGGATCCATCTCAAACTTATGACTGTCCAAAGATTTTGAAGCCCTTTAACCTTTGTACAAATTGCTGTTTGTAAGCAGCAGGACACAGACCAGCCTGCGCCTTTAACCATTCTTTCTACCCTGTCCTACTTTGCCAAAAGGTTGTAACAGTCTGCGTGGATGGAGTGGTAGGGTCGGGTGTTGGTGCAGAGTAACTTTAAGTGCTGGGGCGCCCTTCTACTCTAGATAATAGTAGGGCAAGGGTCTGGTGTGCATGCAACAAAGGTGGGAAGG
This sequence comes from Ctena decussata, assembly GCA_963989385.1. NCBI lineage: Eukaryota > Metazoa > Mollusca > Bivalvia > Lucinida > Lucinidae > Ctena > Ctena decussata. The sequence continues at coordinate 35,521,498 of OZ022504.1, read as the reverse complement.
GCGCTACTTTCGTCGATCCTATCTTCCGTAACTATCTCCCTTTCCATGGAAGACGTTTCGATGTAGACTGAAATACCGTCTCGAAGGCTCATTAAACCCAAAACAGCCAAGAAGTACATGTAAAGGCTAGTTACTTTCAGTTTAGAATATACCATATTGAACTCGATGTGGATAAAGTTGTCGTATAGAAATAAAGAGTCAATGGCCCAATGAAACATGACGGGCAGAGCATATGATAGCCTTATACTGCCTATTACGACAAATGGATACGCTTTGAAGGGAAGCAACCCAGCCAATATCATTTTCGCTTTTCAATTTTCTTCACAATGCGGGCCAACCCTAATAAAGGAAAGAATTTGCTTCCCTTTTTAATAGTGTATACTAATTTAAAGAGTCGCTGTAAGAAAGGTCGAACAGAAAGTCACGAAAGTTATTTCCCTTTAAAATGACATAATGGAGGTGTACCCACTCTCCTTGATATAAACGATACCAAAAGTAGCGCCTTGCTTTTCGCTAAATCTCACAAGTTTTGGAAAAAAGATGATGATCAGGCTTCGGTAGGCCATTAGGGTCTCGGATCATGATGACTTTGGTAAAAAGAATAAAGATTGTAAACGAGGGGCGTTCGAAAATTTTTGCAAGTGAATTTCTTTGTAACTACCAGAACTTATGATAGCAAAAACACAGCTGAGCCACGAAACGACAAAACAAACGAAGTGGCAAGTGCTCCCAGTGAAGACTCAGATCAGCCTGGGCATCCGCCGATTTCGACCAGAGCCTTCGCTGTCAGCATGGAGGTAGCTTAGACCCTTAGCTACCCTTCAAGCGCACACCATAGACTCTGATCAGACTGGGTGGATGCTTTCGGTTGGTTTTGTCGTGTTGCGGCTCTGCCGTAAAGCTATAATATGCCCAGACAAGTTTGCAAACACGGTGTAATTTTTTAAGGCCGCTTTCTTTGAAAGAGGTATACCCTAAAGGCACTGCAGAATTTTACTGTAGTAGGTCGTAATTCGTATACAAGCAGCCTTTGATTCTTTTTATATAGACTCGACCATGCTAGCTTAGCAATTCTAGGTCTATACTTACTTTCAAAGAAAGTGTCGAGGCGTTTAAACGGCATGTAAACTCTCCTGGGCGGATCCCTTTATGATAATGAGATGAAGCGAATGAGATTTGAGTATGGATAGCCATTTGGACATTTATTATAAAAGTATGTTATAGATTATATCAGCTATTTAATTGTGATACGAGGCATATTAAAATCGTACTGCCACTTAAATCCCGTTTTATTGTCGAGCCCGCTTGCGGTGAGCGAGACATAGTTGTTACAACGTCAGTTCGGTGTATGTCCGTGCGTGCGTTAGTGCGTGCGTGCCGCGTGCGTCCGTCCGGATTTGTCCGGGCCATAACTTCTACATTTATGGATGGATTTCAAAATAATTTGGCACAGTTGTTCTCCTTGATGAGTAGAAGTGCCATTTGACACATTTGTTCATGTAGGTCCCAGGTCAAGGTCGAACTTGAAGGTCATATTATAAAATGGCCATAAATTCAGCTTGTCCGAGCCATAACTTTTACATTTACGGACGGATTTCAAAATAATTTGGCACAATTGTTCTCCTTGATGAGCAGAAGTGCCATTTGAAACATGTGTTCAGGTAGGTCCAGGGCCAAGGTCACACTTGAAGGTCAAATGATAAAATGGCCATAAATTGAGCTTGTCCGAGCCATTACTTCTACATTTATGGATGGATTTCAAAATAATTTGGCACAATTGTTCTCTTTGATGTTTAAAAGTGCCATTTGGAAAAGTTATTCAGGTAGGTCCAACGTCAAGGTCACACTTGAAGGTCAAATGATAAAATGGCCATAGTTTGAGCTTGCCTGAGCCATAACTTCAACATTTACGAATGGATTTCAAAATAATTTGGCACAATTGTTCTCCTTGATGAGTAGAAGTGCCATTTGGAACATTTGTTCAAGTAGGTCCAAAGTTAAGGTCACACTTGAAGGTCAAATGATAAAATGGTCATATATTGAGCTTGTCCGAGCCATTACTTCTACATTTACGGATGGATTTCAAAAGAATTTGGCACAATTGTTCTTCTTGATGAGTGGAAGTGTCAAGTGACATATGTGTTTGGGTAGGTCCAAGGTCAAGGTCACACTTGAAGGTCAGATATTGTAACTGTCATAAATTGAGCTTGTCTGGGTCATCACTTCTACTTATTTTCCTTTGTAAAAATTTGAAAAAAAAAGAAGAAAATGCTGGCTAAGCATGATGTTGTTTGGCTTCTTTCTAGAGTGAAGCAGTTACTTAGTTTTGACATACGTATAGGCCACTATAGCAAACAGCGGGCTCGACCAGTTGTCCCTGGACAACCTTCTAGTTTCTTTCAAAGCTGCATTTGGCGAGTTGTTCAAAGACGATATAGTGAAACATTTTGCCTGTACTTAACCAGAGTACGTTTCAAATTTGCCATTCTAGTAAATCGAGTTTATTGATATGAAAAAAAGTGTGTCATATATTTTCTTGTTATCTTTGCTACTTAAAGACAATACATAAAATGAGGTTTCATACTGTCCCGTGAATATGAATGATCCGTATTTTATGTAGCAGCAAATTCTCCCTTTCTACTTGTTATAAAGATTTTGTAATAATGATGTTAGCATCAAGAATCTTGTCAGCAAGAGCACTGCATTGGTCAACGAAAACTTGTCTATAAATTCAAATTAATGCAAAAAATGGAGCCCCTACAATCTTTCAAAAATGACGTTCACGTAGATTTCAGTAATTTAAGCCTGTTTCACATCAGCCTTACGGCAGCCGTACGGCCCTCTGCGATCACATTTCCGGCAAAAATCGCTGGGTTTCGTGCGGAAGCCGCAAGATCGACGTACGAATTTTAGACGTCGCAAGGTCGTCGCAACGTCGCAGACTGAATTCTCAACATGCACATTATTTCTGCGATTTTTTGGCAATCTGTGGACGCCACAAGGCTGCCGCATGATAGTCTTGAAACAGTCTTGAGACAACCGCACGACTGACTCACGATTTTGCAGGATTTCGCAAGTTTGCAGGCGGGGCTGCTGTCAATCATTTCTTGCGTTTGTCTTGCACGAGCAGCTTACGACAGTCGTGCGTCCTGACAGAATGCTATCGCAAGGAAGTTGTGAATCGTAAGACAATCGCGCAAGTCGCACGGCAGCTGCACGGCAGACGCACGACAGTCCTACGATTGTTGCGTCACTTGCGTCTCCTGTAAAAGTAGATCGGTACTCGTAGTCTAGACTCCAGAGAAGAAGCAGAGATCGAAAGGGAGAGGGGGGGAACCTTTGTTCCTGCCGCCGCTGCTGCTAAGGAGCCTTTGGCCGACTCTCAAGAGACTCAAAAGCCACAACAGAGGATACGAGTAGCCATGTAATATCCTCCACCATGAACTCGGACTCTGAGGAAGAGATCACCAGCGCCTTCCGAAGCGAGAATTTCTCGATGCCCGCCCAGGCCGGGAACGTCCTGGTCCAATGGTTCAGTGAACATCCAGAGTTCTATGTCCATCGGCGATACGCAGACAATGTGTATAAGGATACGCAGCTTGCCCAGATAGCCGCGCAATTGGATGAGCCTGGTGTGTATAATATTTTTTCTCCTTTTATTATAAGCTGCTTTGTACTATAACAACCAAAGTGAGGACCGCGTAGCGCAATCGGTAGGGCGCCTGACTTGTAAGCCAGAGGTCCTGGGCTCGATACCAGATCCGGGCACTTACCCTTCCGCTGATTCAAGAAAGGCAGTTGTCAGTTACTGGTGGAAATAAGTGCACGTAGCACTGGTTAACCGCTTAGGAGGTCTATGCCTGCCCAGGAATAGTTTGGTCAGGTTAACTGACCGTCCCGACGTAACCATAGCTGTTTTCACAACAACCAAAGTGACACGATTTATCTAGGCCCGGGTGGCATAGGTTGTTAGAGTATCATCAACAAGAAGTCGCAAAAGGCGAACATACTTTGAAAGTGCGCTAATATTTCCTCGTGATTATCTTTAGTTTAGATTATCTTCGGTCATTTTAGCTTAACTGACTTCTGCTCACACAGCCTCGCCTCATATTTCCCTTAAGCGTTTCTTGTATCGGTATTAGGGGTGATCGGGTCGGGCGATGGCGCTGAGTAACTTCCAGTGCCGGGGCGTCCAACTAATTTTATAATAGTAGGACATGGGCCGGTGTAACGAATTAAAGTGACCCCCATAGAATAACGACCCCCGGTCATTATTCTTTAAAGAAAAGTGACTCCCCGGTCATGATTTAATGACCCCTTCACGGTCATAATATGACTCCCCCAGGCGAAGTGAAACGACCCCTCGCGAAAAATTGTGACCCACATAGAAAAACGACCCCCGGTCATTATTTTCAAAGAAAAGTGACCCCTGGTCATATTATGACCTCTCTATGCGAAGTTAAATGGCAATTTGCGTAGAAGAAAATAATGACACCACAAGGCTCTTTAAACCCCCACCCGCCCCGGGCCCAAAATATGTCACTTTGAGCATATCTTACGAATCAATTGTTCTTATTTCATTGATTACAACTTGACGCTTATTGAAATATTCAACAAGTTTAGCATTTAAAAATGATAGGAAGGCTCGGCTGTTTTTGTGAACAGATTCATCTTTTTTCTAAATCGCACCATTATGGCTGTAGAATTGTTATTAGACTAAATCCCTCGTTTACCTTGTTAATTGGGCATATATATGTACTTCTTCAAAATAAGAGTAATCTTGCAAAATTTTTACTCTGGAAATCTTGACGAAACATTTTAATAACTTTATAAGTTAGAGATACTGTGATTTGTTTTCCATTGCTTCTGTACTATAGAAAACAAGAGAAAATAATATCAAAATTCTTTTGTACATGTATATTTTGTCAAGATTTCTAGAATATCTCGTCTTGCAAGATCTCTTTTATTTTGGAGACATTAGTATGCAATGAAAAAAGACTACTGTTATTTTGAAGACTCATGTATATGCAGTGAAAAAATGTGAATAAATGGTGCAAGAAAGCTCTCCTATGACTGAGAACGTGCTGTAAACAGATAGATTTTGACGCCAAGCTTGTCAAACATAAACCTCATCACTTTCGTCTTACGACTTTCGCCTCTGCACATTTAGACTTAGTTTTTGTTTAGTTGATGAACCCCTTCTGCAGTGGTTCTGTTTAATCTTGAACAGGAGTTAGTTATATCCTTCATACTAGTTTACTATGTTTTTCCACGAGTGAGTACCCTGTTCCAACGACATAGCTACGAGTTAGTTTGACCAAACAAATTTTGTGTGCTTTCGGATAGTTAGGGAGAGGGAGCAAAACAATAAACCTTACATCAATACCAACAGTCTAAACAAGAAGTATCTTTAAAAAATAATTGCCGAAAGTAACAAAGCCGTGGGTTCTTTAAATACGAAAGTGATATGAGAAATGGCTATTAAAAGAACAAGAGGCTGTTTAAGGTAATATTACACTCAATACTTGTGTGAAGATAAATTGAAATCAGCCCACACATGAGCCGCGACACAACAAAAGCAACAAAGTGGCATATGCCAAAGCCAAAACTCAGATCAGCCTGGGCAACCACCGAGTATGATCAGAGTCTTCACCGTCCGCATGGAGATTGCTTAGCATACAATTTTCAATTTTAGTCGAACCTTTGCTGTAACATCCTGGTGTGATTTTGTAGCATAAAACTTTTTTTGTGGTTGCTGTTGTTTTGCTTTGGCTCCTAATTGATTTCGGTGAATAGTGACACCAACAAGTCAGCGATTAAAATCCGAACGCATCTTGTCGTACGGAAGCATTTATCAGCCATAAAAATCTATTTCCAAGTTCTTTTTTGTAGATTTTCTATATTTAATGAAAGGTTTAACTGTAAAACAAGAAATATCTTTTAAAAAAGATATAAGACGAAGTGAAAGAAGACATATTTGAAACAAAAGATATTTTTTTTATTTCTGTTGAAATTGCCCATTTCCTATTTGGAATTTCCCCATATATGTCTTGTACATCTCCCTATTTGTAATTTTCAGATCTCCCTACCAAAATACAAGAATTCCCTTCTTTGTTTAATCATTCTCCCTATTTGGAAAAAAGTAGAGGAAAATCTCCCTATTTGTCTTCTCAGCTGTATCACATGTCTGATATTATTATTGAATAGCAGTATCCTTATGTTGGGGTTATCCACTATGGCGAAAAACCAAACTGGTCCATAAATTATTGACATTCTTTGGTACATTCCGATATGCTTCCGATGATACGGTACTGTATTTTACCCGGTTTAGTACAGCCGGGTGCGTAAATTTACCGGAACGGACTGAATTACCGGAACGGACCAGTTTTCCCCTGTCTTCAGTAGATACAATGTGTATTTGTAATATTTTTTTATTAAATAACTCTTATTTAATATTAATACATATTCTGTATGTCATCTAGCGCAAATCAATTAGAGATATTAGTCAAAATACTCTTTGAGTATTTTGCGCCATGGATAGGCCTCTTAATACCCCACGCATATGCGTTTCATCTTAAAATCATATAATCTTAAACAAAAATCTGGTTATCTTTCTTCCAAGACTTGGAGCGAAAAAACACACAAAAAAATTCCCGAATTTTTGTTCCATAGTATCATGACCAACATTTCAGCCATTGAAAATATGTAGAGCTATATGTATCAAGTCGGTGGATGAAATCAGGGATTGCAAGTTAAGATAATACATGTTCGTCCTAGGTAGGGCCTTGAATTAATCTGCGCGTGCAGATTGTATCAAAATATCTTAAAAATCGGCTGGAAATATGAATAATAAGGGTCCGTTTCGGTCCGACCCGGTAATTAGGTCCGTTCCGGTAAATTTACGCACCGAGTACAGCCGGAACTACTTTTTTTTACTACGAAAGACTTTTCGCACCATAGAATCATTTTTTTCTCAAGCCATCGGCATTTGCGTTTCTCGCGTTCTGCTTAACTCTATCAATCATTACAGCGTTAAAGTGAAAAACATATTTAAAACTAAATGCAAAGTGCAAATAATAGGGAGGTTAAGATTTTTAACTTGTACGTGTACGTGTACGTCTAGCGATGATTTGTGTGCATACGTCATCAAAACTTGCATACTCTCTACCAGTTAGAAGTAAATTCTAGACGTTGACTACTTCTAGGGGTGCGTTTACACGTAGCTTAATAAACGTGTACTTTGAATTAATTTTTCGGATTGAATTCGTAAATGTGCATTTTATTTTATTGTATCAAAGTTGAGAGCAGATATCTGAGAAATGATTTAAAGTGTTCACTTGAAAATCAGTGAAGCGTAAATAAGACACACCAATGTTTACAGTGAGGGTGGTACATGTGAGGCATAGGCAGTATTTGTTGTAGATATCTCCGCAGTTGTAAAGATAGATGGATAAAAGATTCCGGGTATTACGACCCTTTCAACAGTATTTTAGTCATGTGGGGCATATTAGGAAATATATGATATGGACGACGCTGTAATAACCAAGATGCAGAAAAGAAACGTGACCTTAACTGGAATCGAACCCGCGACCTGAACACATTCGCAATTATATTTTAATTCGTTTTTACCATCTGCGGTTAGGGAATGGAATGCTCTGCCCCAGGCCAGCAGAGATGCTGTATCTTTAGAATCATTTAAGAGCTCCTTAAATATAGAACTAACCAGAAAACCCTCCTATTACTTTACAGGTGACAGATATAGCCAAGTAAATCATGTTCGATTGAGAACAAATTGTAGCGCCTTGAAGGAGCACCTCTTTGTGAAAAACATAATAGCTGATCCCTACTGTACCTGTGGTGCAGTCGAAACCACTAATCACTTTTTACTTGAATGTCCAGCCTTCGATGCCATTAGACAAGATATGTTAAATGAAATTACAAGTATTACAAATCCAGCTATCGATACATTACTGTTTGGAAATACGGCACTAAATGACGAAGCCAACTCAAATATATTTAGATCTGTGCAGAAATTTATCCAAAGAAGTAAACGTTTTAATGCCAAACAGCCGGACAATGAACAAGATTAAGAGTTATAATTATATCAATTTTAATGTATTAATGTGAAATCATGATGTAGCCTTGTGTAGCCATATCAATGATTAGCTCGTCGCTACGATGTGGGTAGTGATTGGTTCGACCCGTAATGCCCTATGTGACCCATAAGGGGTTCCTGATGTTCGTGGGTTCTTGTCGGAGACCTGAGGCATACTTCTACAATAATATGTTGGGTATATATGAATTGGAACATGTTTTTATATTTTGTCAATGATCCTTTATTTTCATTTTTCATTCTGCTGACACTCTGTAGATGTTCCCTGTGGTGGTAAATTTGGTATATTTGACTCCACTTACCGGATCGTATTTGCTCCAAATATTCGTGCACCGATTCTGCTCTTTACTAGTAAATGATTTATTTAACTTTGAATCTGCAAATGTATTTTTGATATGTCAGGCAATACAGTACAAATCGCCGAAAAAGGTGCAGATGCAGATCCGGATTTTTCAGGTAGCCCGAGTGTGTGGAGTAAATGTGAACTATTTTCATACTCATGATTTTGTTAAACATCATGTTTGATAACCTATAGTTTCATTGTACTTAACGATCACTATACTTGATAATTTGAGATTATTTATGGGAGATGAATTCATATAAGCCGAATGGCTTTTTTCAGATCCCTTCATATATTTATTGCTAAATATTTACTTTGTACTTTGTATGATTGACTTATGATTGTGAAATATATGATGAATAAACGTTTAAACCAACCCGCGACCTCGTGATCATGAGTCTAGAGCATCAACCGCCCAGCCAGCAGTTAAAAAAATCATGTGGTCACATGTCAGCATCATCAATGGGATCAGTGTGTGTATTTCAGTTCTCGTAACAACACGCCCCCACCCCGTCACGCACCTCAGCGATACGAAACCATGCCCGCAGAAACGGGGCGCCTTGCGTCCGTCCATTTGAGGCGGGAAATGCATATCCGAATCAAAGTGGGGAAATCAGTCTGTAAGATGGTTGGGTATAGACTACATTGCCAATAAACGATAAAAAAGGATAAGACACAGGGGATTCTGTTGGTCATTGTAATCAATGAAAGCTTTCAAGAAAAAAAATCGGGGACGGTGGAGAAGAAGTGAGTGTACACGCAGGTAGTGAACTGACAATAGTAAGGGTTTTCCTTTACTGTAAAAAGTACATGATAGTACCATAACTTTTTAAGATGGATACTGACTGCACTGTGTAAAAAAGCTGTTTTAATTCCGCGTTTGGTTGTATATTGATTATAAAGAAATTAAGTGCGGATTTAAAAGTTTTTGCACAATGCAGTCGCGTTCCATATCAAAACCTTAGAGTAATATCCCGTATTTTTTATGGCGAAAGGCCTGGCAGCCAGATGCCAGGTCTTTTCCCGTAACACTTATGGGACTTTGTAACAGTGCAGTTATTAGAAAAAATATAGTGTATATAAGATGGTCGCCGGGTGTGGTATTGGTCGACGGGCCTGTACGCTTTCTTTTCTACACCAAAATAATTACTTAAGTTTCGACAAAAACCGACCGAAACAATTGGTACAGAGGAGATAATGTTAACCCACAAACGTACACACGGACGAAAAGTCACGCAGATAGCTTTTTTTATAATTACTTCGACCATCTAAAATAATTCGCCGCATTTATCTTGCTTACACGTACACGTACAAGTTACATTTATCTTAACCTTTAATAACTATTATTAGAACTTGTACGTGTACGTGTAGCTACCAGTAGCCGTACGCGTACAGGTTCTAAATCTTAACCTCCCTAATAACATTTTAATGTAACTAAATCTTCTGACAGGTGAATAACAATTCCATGACATATGCTCTCTTCCATACAGAGATCAAGTCAAGTTTTGGCGCCAACGATGATTTTATTAGACTTCGTCTAATAATTAGACCAGAAACACACTATGCATACCATAATCGATTTTTTTTAAGTACGGCGGAGGACCCGATACATGCCGAGGATACGGACTACGCCGGTGAAACCTCGTGGCGACAGGATCATTTCTTGATGCAAAACTCTTTTATTTTACAATAGAATACTGCGTTGTTTCTGTCGATTTTGCAAGTATTTATATTAAAGCTTAAATTTATATCGTATCGTATTCGTGAATTTATCTGATACACGGAATCTCCAGGGAGCCTTTTACAACAGGTTTTTGCTGATAAAGTCCCTCGTGTTTAATTATTGTGGAATTATATGTTAATTATATCATTTGGCAAGTATTTGTATCTTTTTTGTTCAAATTACAATTAGTTTTATGTCAGGTAAACGATAGATACCGACAATAAATTTGAGTTCAAATCAGTTGGTCAAACAAAGCATGATAACTTTATGCCGGAGAAATTTCCTATGAAGGTTTGGCGAACGCCTGAGGATGATAAAGTTTGCACAAAGTTTCCCCATCACGATTTCGTATAAAATGTTTACTTTGCACAGTTTTATATGTCTATTTCTTTCCATCAGCAAATCCTACACGTCAGAGCAATTAATACTGCTTTTAAATGACGGCATAAAGCCGCGTACTTGCAGCTTTGAACTTGATTTTCTGTGTTTGAAACAGAATCGTAGGCCTAAGGCTTATACAAGCGTTTGATCAATTCCCCACTTCGCTTTACAGTTAAGGTTGGATGTACGTAAAGCGATACCAAGGACACAACATCATTGTAATTCATTCAAAGTGGCATCGTATGTAGTGTAAATTAAAAGAAAGAAGATTTTACGGTAGAAACGGCCGAAAAAATAACGGGAAATGAACTGGCAGCTGGTTGCCAGGTATTCTACCGTAAAATCTACGGAAATTTTTAACAGTGTGGCCAACTCCTACGTCCAGCGTATTGCAGTTACGCATGGCAAACAGTCGTTGTGCTGACCTGAGTGATCAGTGATTGAGCCGCGTCACGAGACAATATGCAATCAACAGTCGGACGCGAATGAACTACGCAGTCTGGACAGATTTTCCGATGTTAGCTGTCTTAATTACTACAAGTGGCGCTGAGTGGCATCTATTCCCGAGTTTTATGTCCCACCACCATGGGGGAGGGGGGGGAGGGAGGGGTGACATATTGTTTTTTCGTGTGGATCCCGTCGGCGTCAGCGTAGCTTCTTGTCTGCACTATATCTCCTGAAAGGATGTATGGATTTTGGATTTTGACCAAACTTCCACAGATACATAACTGGATGGGGGTTAGAGGGGGGGGGGGGGACTGATAAGATTTTGGTGACCTTGACCTTCACAGGAGGTCAAAGAATTATGAAAAATAGCGGAATTCGAACCCGCATCTTCAGCACCAAGCGGAATGCACTAGACAGGCAAACTCTGTGCCTCTCTTAGGTATGTATCAATAACCATATATATGTCCTGTTAGAGATACAGTAGTAGCCAGAGATCAGTGACAGAAATATGAGCAGATGGCCATAAATACATCCTCGTAGTCCTCCATTATCGTCTCCAGTTTCGCTCTGTCCTCGGATGTCGTCTCTCGCTGACCCGGTATCTCAAATGGGTTTAGCGCTGGCCTTCGGAGCTATCGGCCCGGTTTCAAATCCCGGTGGAGGCGGGGTTTTCAACCGTTAACGGGGTTTCGTTGCCGACAGACGTTCTTTACCAACTTTTCTCTGGCTCGATAAGACTGAAATACTATTGAAAGGACTGGCCTTATCCAGTGATCCTTGCGGACCATGGAAACCTGCTCTGACTGGCTTTTACTTTAACGTGTATGGGGGTACACCTCCATACTGTTCTACAATTTTCACAAAGGTTTACAGCTTTTGCGGCTTCCTGTTTGCTTCTTTGGATCACGTAGCAATCTAAAATTGGAGTCTACATTTAAGAAAAGAATTTTTCTGAGGTTTAGAACATGGACCATACTAGTTTTCGCTATTCCTCATAGGTGACCCAGTCACCCTTGGTAATCATCTGAAAGAGACGTTACTGTCGCTGCCAATTTGGAACAGAAAATATATACATATATGTTTATAACAGCCTTAGAAATACTGATATATTGATTAAGGGATTTTTTTAGCTCACCTGGGCCTTGGTGAGCATAAGGGAGTTTTTATAATAGCATTGTATGTCCAATATCCGTCGTTCATACACTTCAGTCACTATGCTGATCGAAGCCAGTTCCGTGTGGAATCTTCATGAGATAGGGGAAGGACATTTATTCATTGGTCCTTGGTCACACGACCAAGATGGCAACCATGCCCATACATAGTAAAAAATCTTCTTCCCGGAAACGAGAAACCATGGAGGGTCAAACTTTACATAAAGCATCAGAGACTCTAAACCTTCGAATTTTGTTCAAACGATGAACCTATGGGAAAACTCTAAAATAGTAGATTTCGCAGAACTATCAAAGTTTGTGGTATGAAAGTTGGTATAGACATGTATTGTCGATTGAATGATATGAGTACCAGAGATCAGGCCACGGTCACTCTGGTTTCAATAATTCCAAACATCTGCTCCTTCGACGACAATGGGTCAATTCAAGCCAAATTTCGTGACTTGAAGAGACCCAAAGACCAAAGAGGTCAAGCAGTTGAGGTCGCTACGCCCATATTTCGTTTGAATTTTTAAAAAGTCTTGTTCTTCAGCACCGAAGAGCGGATGGCATTGAAATTTGGTTTACAGTGTTGGGTACTTGTGTACTGCAACAGAAAAAAATCTATTAACAGAAGGCCAGGTTTGTTCTCTTATTCATAGATTTTTCATTATAATATACTGTAGACTTAATATAATAATAAGTAGTTTTATTAGCTCACTTGATATTCTTTTCATTGTCCAGTGATTTCAGCATAACATTTTGTGCTCAGGTGAGCAATACAGGGCCATCTTTTCGTCTGGTTTATTTATTTTTACTTAGAGACACAGGTCTGTGATATTAATTATTACTTGAAAAAAAAAAAGAAATAATGTCCAATTGAGAAGTATAACGAGCTGACAGAGATTTGATTCGTCTCATCCAGAAAACGAAGTTTTAGTGTAAAGTTCAAAGGTTGCAATGGAGTAAATTAAGCATTTTGTAGTGGAAGGAACTGTTTCTTGAGACTGTTGGCACCATCAACCTGAAAAGGAAAGGAACTGGTGTTAAAAGGAACCTAAAGACATGCACGAACAGAAAAGGCTCGTATAAAGCTGCACTTTTGCACAGTCCGACCAGAATCTTCCCTGTTACCATACACAGTCTATTCATTCTGTGGGGCCTGGGGCATTAAACAAGAGCCCATGAGCTTATTACCTGGGCATGAAATCTGGTTGAAATTGCAATGTGGCTTCAGAGATTGTGGACAGCAGATGCCAACATGTCATACGGGTTTTAATGATCCAGATCCGGGTTAGATTTTACTTGAAGCTATTTCCAAATATTTAGTTAAACAAAACCAGAAATGTCTTCTTCTGACAAGGTGACATACTATACTTCAATCTTCTATTCTCATCTTGCTATCTGCTACATATACAGATAGATAGATTCTTTGTTTCCTCCACTTAGGAGAGCCTTAGCAAACATACATTTATTGACCGTTGAGCAAGGTCACTCATATTTCAGCAGTTCCAAACAGCTTCTCCTCAAATGGACCTTTTAGAACCACATATCATATGGAGCCTCCATGGGCCAGGGAAACGAAATATTATATAAAAGGCTGTGGCTATGTGATATGCATGGCTGTCTTGTCCATATACGGTAAAAGAAGTTTAATTTCTCTTCTCCAGAACAAAAGGACCGATAGCCTTGAAACTTGGTGTTTAGCACTGGGTACTCGAGTACTTTCTAGTTTATTCAAATGATAACCCTGGGTAAACCCTGACTTTTTTTATAATCAGGTCAACTTTGCTTCATTTTCCTTTCAAATAAAAAAGTGCAAAGCCATTTGATTTCCAGGAAAATTGTTTAAGTCTTGGAATAAAAAGTTTATACAGTGTATATAATGATTAACTGAGTACATTAAGATTTTGGAATACAAGAGTTCAATATCAGTATTTGACCTTTGACCAAGGTCACTCATAATTCAACAGCTTCAAACGTTTTCTTATCGAAAGCCACTCAGCCAGCCAAAGCAAAATTTCTTATGGACAGGGAAATGAAAGTTTATTTGAATGATTCACGGTGGTCATATGACCAAAATAATATGTTAGAAAGCTCTTCTCGAGAACCGAATGGACCATGCGACGGAAACTTGGTATACAGCATTTGCGATTCATATACTCCTTTCATAACCTACGTCATCAACATATGAGATATCGACCATTCGATTTTCGGGGGAGGGAGGGGGACTGTGGGGAGGTCGGGGAGAGGGTGGGAGTGGGAGGGGGTCGGTCAAGCCTGGTTTGAATCATGGTAACCAAATTTTGATATAGAGATATATATTTATTCTGAACTAGACTTCGGGTATTGTTTACCAATTTTTTTTTAGAAACTTTCAATTAATATGCTGTTAAAAATGATTTCTTTTATTTTTTGGCACTTTTAATAAAAACTTAAAATTTGTCGGACACTAAGAGACCTTACACACGTTAGTGGCTGAGTATTATGTCACGCAAGCGACTGCGTCAGTACATTAACTTGGTGTATAAATGCAGGGAGCATATAGGGTTGGCAGGCCCCGTTTTCCGTCAGCACTTTCAGACGACTTTCCCACAAAACCCTAGGCCGATTGAAACCAAATTTCATATGGTGCATTCATGAGATGGGTGAAGACAAAATAAGTAAAACGGTTTAGGCCAGAAATTCAAGATGGCCGCCGCGCCATATATGGTAAAAATATCCCAACAACTTCTAGACCGATTTTACTGATATACTGCATGAAGCATAAACGGCGGTATAAAACAAAAAGTTTGGGTTGAAAACATGAGCCTGAATAATCCCTTTAGCTGCCTCATACTTGAGTGGGCAGGGTGTATGATTATGTTCTGGGAGTGGCTATGGAGATACGTTGATCAAACTACTCCCGTGAATCATCGGAGAGTGGTCGGTAATGCCGCGATACTAGTCCATGTGGCCTTGTAAAGTGATTAGCTTCTCTTTGTTTTGCTAAACATTCGTCAGGATCAAATATGTTGTTGCCGAAGAGGGCAGTCGCTGCTATTGCTGTTAAATTTGGCCAATTCTGGTGTCTATATGATGATAAGAATGGGGCAAGACTGCCTTCCGAGTTTGACATATAACATGTAAAGTGCATTAGTTTTTTGTGCGTTTCTGTGATAACTCCATACTAGGACGGTAGGAGATGATTATGTATCAATATTGTTTAAACCAACCCACTACTACACTAGCCCAGTGTAGGTTCACTCCTGTATATACAAGGGCTGTTACGAAGCGAAAAAGAGCTGTTACGACACGAATAAAAGTCATAGTTACCAAATGACCTGGTCATCAGGTCGTTTGGTAACTATGACTCTTTTACGTTTCGCCGGCAACAGCTCGTTTTCGTTTCGTAACATCCTTGAAAACATACTTAACCAGGTGTGAGGTTAGCGTGATAAGTTAACTTACGGTACGGCTCACATAATTTGCCAGCGTAGCAGTTACCATCAGCACAGAACATGCCACACACCAGATTGAAGAAACGCCAGTGAATCGTGTGACGTTTAGAGCGGACGGCCGCTGCCGCCTCCCTCTCGTGTAGGCTCGCACCATTTGTAGCCTCTAGCAGCAGAAGACAAATCAACAACAATCCCACAACTGTCTTCATCTTGATTAAACTCTGCAAAATTAAAGTTACAATAAATTTCATATCTACAGGAGTCTCAGAATCATTTGAGAGAGAGAGAGAGAGAGAGAGAGAGAGAGAGAGAGAGAGAGAGAGAGAGAGAGAGATTTATCCACACCTTTTACAGGCATATTTTCTTCATTTTCCTGCAGCGTCTAATTTTTTAAAATTATTTTATCCACCGCAGAATGTTTTGGAATGAAATAATCAAGCGCAAAGCATTGATATAACGTCGAATCGTCTGAAGTATACGTTAACCAACATTGTGTGCACTCTGCGATCATTATGGTTTTCAGTGACTTTCTACAAGAACGTGAGTTCGCGTTTTGGAATACTTTAAGTTTTAGGAAGGCATATGTTTGAGAAAATACTATTTTTTTTTGGGTAAATGCATTTTCTCAGGATCTTAATGCTTAAAGCTGGAACAAAATACTTAAAAAATATATTAAAGCAGCATTAGAAATCCTTAAGAAAAGTTTATGAAATATAAATAAATAAATAAATACTTCGTATATTGCGATGATATCCGCACTGTAAGAGAATGTTTCGTATATGTAAGCAGCAATCTGTTGCCTGGGCATATTCTTATAAGTTTATTGTTACAGCCACTACCTACGTAAATCTGTATTTGGGACGGCCACAACAAAAAGGTACCGTAAAACGTATACAGAGAGGGAGTTCATTCTGTGTAACATCGGCACAGTCTGAGCAAAACCGTCACTGTCCTCAAACTTGCGGGGAATTTATAACTTCGGTGATATACAGGCTGGTCTGAGTCGTCTCTGGTCACACATGATTTACGGTCCGGTTTCTGTCACTCAAACAGCTAAAAATGGATGTATGACTTGCGATTTTACGTCCTTTTCAACAGTACTTCAGTCATACAAGGACGATGATTTGGTGGTAATGAAAGGGTGTGTGCAGTGGAACTTCTTTTACGGTTGGAAAGTTTTCTGCCTTAAGCGGGGCTCGAACCCGGGACCGCTAGATCAGTAGGCTAGCGCTTACAAACTGAGCTACCGGGCTCCTAATCAAGCTATAAGATATCTCAGATTATCGTAAACAACAGTCACACCGCGTATAGCCGTACAATCTCGAAAACTGGAAGTAGCAATAGTGGATATTGAGGTATGGTGGTGCGGTGAACAATAGTGTTTTAGTGCATGTTATAACCGTTTCCATTGTGATCGTTTAACCGTTCTTTTTTTTTTTGTTTGTTTGTTTGAAGCCGTATTACCAGGGAAAATCCTGGGAAAAGTTAAGGTGACCTGAACTTTAAGGGATGATTGTAGTCCTGGGCTTTGACCTTTGAACCACTTTTAGTCAGTACCACCCCAGAATCATTCCTGTGAAATTTGGTTAAAATTGGTCCAGTAGTTTAGCAGGGGATGTCGAAAGTTGACAGACAGACCACTACTGACGACAGAGTGCTGGTCTATACTAATAGCTCCCCATGAGTACTTCTTGCACAGGTGAGCTAAAAACAAAAAAGTCTGATTAATATACAGTATATCGAATAATAGTTTAAACAGATTTTATTGCAAAATACAGTCGAATACAAGCAAATGGGTCGGGCCGCAAGTTCTAACAACATTAGTGATCTGAGTGATACAGAGTCAGAGATTGCATCAGATTTACAAGCATGTGAATAAATTAAATGCTGGCAAGCTCTGATTTAAAATTGCAGTGCAGTTTTAAAAACATATTAAAAGACTTCAAGTACAATACAATTAGGAATTTCATCTTCTTTGTATTTGTTTGAGTGAAATGTCCATTTAAGTATAGGGATATGTGAAGCAGAGAAGGAAAACGAAGATTTTATGAAGCGAACAGCGAAACAGATAAAAAAAAACACACACACACACACACACACACTAAAAAAAACCCAAAACAACAATCCACAACCCATAGACTGTCTGATTGTGATCAGAGATTGGTTTGCCATGGTTTCGTTGAAATGCATAATGTATGATCAGCAGGCACACAGTTTTGAATCAACATTGAATTAACGTTTATTCAATGACGTTGAATCAACGTTAATTCAAGTTGATTATACGTTGTGTGCCCAGCGGATAAGTTGTTTACAACCGACTTATCCACTGACCACGCCCCTGTTCTGTGATTTAACGGTTAAACCCTGTGTGTGTGTGTGTGTGTGTGTGTGTGTGTGTGTGTGTGTGTGTGTTTTCGCGTCTAACGGTTTTCTCCTCAATGCTTATCTGAGGTGTGTAACAACCATCGCAACAGCAATGCAATGAAACAACCAAGCAGGTACACAATGTTCAAACAAAGTTGTTTTCAATGTTGTTTCACCGTCATTATATCGAGCCAACATTGAAACAACGTTGTATCAATATTGTGTGTCAGCTCGGAAGGTCTTCGATTTTAACCTGACACGACCATTTGTATTTCAATGGCTACTCCAGATGTTACCGCTACTGATTTCCCAGTTTAGCTCTGTATTTCATTATACGTATGCAACTGCACGTAGCAAAGAGTCCTGAACATTTGCTTACATCAGAATCAACAGCGGGTAATTTGGTGTAATTAAGGAATGGATTTATTTCACTTTTCTGACGTTTATCGAAGTATAAACTACATTGGGTCGCTAGTTTATACTTCGATAAACATCAGAAAAATTAAGATCATTGCTTATATTTACATTCTTTTCTATCTATTATTTGACCACACATTTGCGTTAGAGGCTACAAAACATTTATCCGCAGTTTTACTACTAAAAGCGGAACGGTGTCAACGACGTAACAGCGACGTCATAACGTTGGCTACGTCTAACCAAACTGGAGAACTACTGGCTGGCGACCAGTGATGGCCGTTTTTTTGTTACTCTTTGTATCTTGTAACGGACATATAGTGATTAGTGATTCTATATTTTGGTTTAATAAACTAGGGGTAACTGTCGTTATAATACTGATTTATTTTTTGAAACAGACTATAACTTGTGCCTGTGACAGATCCTCAAACTAGGTCACTAAAACGCACTGAAATACGAGCGTGGCGTACCAGTGATGGCCGTCACGAATGCCATGCGTTGAATGATGCATTTTTCAAAACCTTGTTGTGGATTTAAACTTTGATGATATGTCATTGTAAGTCTGTGGTCTTTGTCAGAGTTAAATAGTTTCAGCGCGTTCAGCACAGATAGAATATAAGCATCAATCAGAAACGGACTTTAAAACTCTGACGTAGTCATTTCGTAGGCGCACGCTACATTACGTCGAAAACAAACATAAATAATGGTTACACGTGTGCTGTCACCAGGTCATTTACAAGAATTTAGATGCTTTTTTGAAGGCTGGTTGCAGGTTATAATTATTTTTTGGCATAGGTAATCATTTATAAAGCAATTTGTTCATGTTTATTTCTGTATTTAATTATGTGTGTATCAAGGGTTGTGATCCCCGGCAAGGCAATAATGTTGGTATGAGGGTAGCTTTGGGAAATTGTTAACCTTTTGCCTTCCGGGGAGATAATTTAACCAGTCTTTTTTGTGGGAGTTCCTTTTGTTTCCTTTTACAAGATGGCGAAATCTGAGACGGGTCAAATACGTAATTGCACGTGCAAAATGCAAACGGCCACCACTGGTACGCGGCCACCACTGGTCGCACGCCAGTATGGTTTATTTTGACGTCACTCAACGTCATGTAACGTCGCGTGAACCGATGTAGTTATTGAAATATACACTACATTACATTCTAATGGTTTACCATAGGGCTTTTCAATAAATGCATGGATAATGTAAATATCCTTTGATACAACGTTCCGTAATGTGCAATGTAGCAAAAGAAAATTACGTAATTTGTATGTTATTATCAACCATTCAGGAGATACTCGTAAATGATATATATATATATATGATTTATATATATGACATGAATAAACGTTTATTCATGTCATGTAGTTATTAAAGGCTTTGAAAATTGTTTTACAAGAAACCGGTTAGCATATGATAAAAGAAATCTAGTGGATCCGACTTCTAATCATTTATTTACTAAAAACTGGTAGATGTAATGCATAAATTTAGCCAGATGGTCATTAAAACCGTGTAATTGGCATAACATCCACATTCAAATATTCCATATATTTCATGAGGATGAATAACATCTCGACTATATCTTAGACTAAATGTATATATTTTAAGATTTCCTTAATCGTTTCGTATTGTGGTTGTAGAGAAAAGTTTGCTTGAATTTACATAAATGAGCCGCGACACGAGAAAACCAACAATGTGGTTATTTGCACTGCGCAGACTCAGATCAGCCTGGGCATCCACCCACTCTGATCAGAGACTTCACTTAGCGCTTGAAGGATAGCTAAGGGTTTAAGCTACCTCCATGCGGACAGCGAAGACTCTGATCAGACTGGGCGGATGCCCAGGCTGATCTGAGTCTGCGCTGGGCGCACAACCACATTGTTGGTTTTCTCAACTGGAGCTTATGTCTTCAATGCGGGCTGAGTAATGTAATCGGTTACCTGTTACCTGGAGAGAGTATTAATGTGAATGCAGTTATTTCCCTTAGACCCGGGGAGCGATAGGCATTAATCGATATTTGGAATGTCATATCGATGTCCATATCCCAGGACAGGTGTTGAACTTCTCTGAAGCCGGTTTTGTCATCACTGTGTTAACAATACGAATGCGCTGGATGGAAACATTTTTAATTTTTATTCTAACACAGTACGCCGATAGAAGCAATGGAAAGTTACCGTGTTTTATTCTGCAACAATTCACTGTCTCGAGGCGCGTGAATCTAATTGCTGACGTCACTTGCATTACTGACGTAATTTTGTGACGTTTCGAGACGTTAGACGGTGTAACGTCTCTTTTTCTTTTTTAAAATCACCATAATAACGTACATTTACGTTAGATACAGTTAAGAATATTGGCGGGAGCATGAACGCGCTGGCATGAAGGTTGGGAGAGTTTGAATGAAAAGAATATTTTTTCAGCGTTTTTGAGCGTTAGAATCGAAATAGTTCAGCTCTAGCATTGAATTGTTGAGTAATAATTCACTGTTTGTCGGTCAGTTGTAAGTAGATATATCACTCGCGCTCCGCGCTCGTGATATGATCTACTTTACAACTGACCTCCAAACAGTGAATTATTACTCAACAATTCACTGCTAGAGCTGATCTATTTCTTAAACAATGTGGATTTTCATTTTCTTTTTCTCAGATCAAATCATTTTACTTTTTCAGTTGCTCCTTCTCGTTTTAATAAGTCTCGTTTTTCCCCTCTCTCCGATATTTAGGTCAAATTTCGTAAGAATTGGCGAGAAAATAAATCTGATTATTAGTCAGTTTTGACAGCGGTTTGTTTTAGTTTCTGACAACAAAAACATAAAATTACTTATAATAATGAAAGTATGATATTTCTATCCCTTTGACGGTCTCTTCTTTATGGAAAGATTAAGCCTGATACAGATACCCATCCACCCACATAGTTTTTCTAATTTCTTTTTTTTTTCTTTTACCCCGCCCATCGGGGCTCGCGAAATAGACTGGCTGCCTGGTGCTTCTGCGACAGAGCTGCTAGTCCTTGGTGTCATTTATCGCAGGCCGAGCAATACTTGCAGTCCCACAAATTCAGAGGCAACATCTCGACGACTAAATGTTTTTTACTAGGACGTTAAAACACTACTCAACAGGAACGATAACGTTTTCTCTTATTTTCTGTTTTGACAAAACTGTTTAAAAGTTTTATGTAAACTGTGTCTTTCGGCATGTAACTAAGCTGCGCTATTTAAAACAATAAAGATAGAAATTTAAGATTAGTGTGACTTTCTCTGTTTTTCTGCGAACAAAAATAAAAAAAACTAATGAGCCATACCACGACATAAACAAATTGGCATGTGCGCCCTGCGAACACTCAGAATAGCGTGTGCGTTCGCCCATCTGATCTGGGCCTTCGCTGTCCGCATAGAGGTAGCTTAGACCATTGCTTGTCCTGTAAGCGCACAGCGAAGATTCTGATTAGTCTGGGCGGCTGCCAAGGCTGATCTGAGTTTTGGCAGGGCGCTATGGCACTGCGTTGATTTGGTTGCGACGCGACTGAAATTACTGTTTCATACAAAAATAATCACAAGAATGACGTTTGGATTAAATATCCATTTCTGACCTTCATTGCCGTTAGCAGGTGTTAATTTTGAAATTGCATTGTTTTGACAAGATGTGTGACCAACTGTATTTTCACACCTTCTGACCGACAGCGACTACTCAGTTGATGTCTTTAGCAAACAATTAAATGAGCCGCGACAAAGGTGCACGTACGCCCAGCGAAGTCTTAGATCAGCCTGGGCATCCGCCTGATCCGATCAGAGGCTTTGCTATCGGCATGGAGGTATCTTAGAGTCTTAGCTACCCTTTAAACGCATACATGTAGTTCAGACTCTGCTGAGACCGGGTGGCTGTCCAGGCTGATCTGCGTCTTCGCTGGGCGCACATTCCATTTTGTTCGTCTTATCGTATTGCGGCTCATATGAGGAAACTTTTGAACATTGAGCAGAAAAGAAAGTGACCTGTCCATGGGCGGAACGCTGACGAGTGCCTTGTAGCTTTCAACTGTTCTTTCCGTATTTCTTACTGCATTTAATTCAATCTCAATTTAATTTCCACATGATAATTTTAAATGGTTTTCGCACAGTCACAGCCTGATTTGATAACACATGTTCAAAATATTTTGAACAGAAATTCGGCTCAGTTTGGTTTGTGCAGAAACACGGGTAAGGTTATGTACAAACTCAAATTCAACTAAAATTGACAAATTATTAACTGATCATAAACTCAGACCAGTGTTTTGCAAGTGCATAAGTTGGTCTGAGTCAGTTTGCATACATAATTATTTCCATAAATTGTCTATTGCAGCTTTATATTTTTTGCATTTATTTTTGTTCAAGTCATGATGACTTTAACAAACTTTAACGGTTTGACAATTACGATATCAGTTTAGAGGTAATATCGAATTTTATGATCGATAATCGATTAATCCTCGTGTAATTATAAGTATGTTAATTGTACTGTATATTGTCAACAAATCCCGAGCTAAACTGATCAGACTGTTCAGTCTTATCAGTTTGCACATATCAGAGGCTGATAAGTGTCCGCAGGTGCACAGGTTTATTATCGTCAAGTCAAAGTCAAGTCAAAGTAGTTTATTCGGGCAAAAACATATTAAAAGCATATATAGCAAAAATACAAAAAAAAAATTCAATATTCCTTCCTAGCTTCACTGAAACAGTCATAAACTTAAAGTGACAAACTTGCATTATGAACAGAAATATTACTAATAAAGTTAATTTATAGCCTTGCAAGAAAAATGTTTTATAGCATTTTTTCCCCATAGCGATTAATCCTTACGCTACCACGGTAACGAGAAAATTTTCACCATGATTTAGTTTCTTACATTATTTTTTTCGACAGTAATATCTTAAGAGGGCAATACAGTGTATTTATCTTCGTGTCTCCTGATTACGAATGAGCAAATCTGCCAGTCAAAAAATATAATTCTATGGATTCTAAGATTCTACCCTGGGATACACAAAACATATTTCGGTTTCTTTGATAAAAACGCCCCACCACACTCAAATAAATTTCAATCAAAAATGTTAGAACAAACATTAGCAATTATGATAATAATTAATAGACTGATCGAACATTACCAAAAAATATGTAATTGGTTTGCAAAGTTCTTTTTTTTTTTTAGCTTATAAAGGGATTTTTAAAACTACAAGTAGTCGATTAACTGTCTGTTCATTTTTGATGGTCACGTGTAGGAGTTACATGACTTCTTTCTCTTTTTTTTCCTTTCTTGTGTTCATTCATTTATTCTTTCTTTCCTTCTTTCTTTCTTAATAAGACAATATGAATATTCTTCCTTTCTTAGTTAGATCATAAAAGCACATATATAAATACATAAACAAAACACGAATACCAAGAAATGAAGTGGTAAGCCTTTGAGCAATATAGGCGGATTTGGACTTAAACTATTTGAAACTATTATGAGCGAGGTTGTTTCGAAACGCGATTTTCTGTATGTTTAGAGATCGATGGAAGAAACTTATAGTATACTTATTTTATAATGAATTACATCAATGTAAACCTTATAAAAATCTCTCAGTGGTGATAACTTATAAAAGTTTTATAGAAAATCCGATCATTTTCAAATTTTAGGCTGAACATAGCTTCTTAGGCATTTTCGACATTATTCTTATATAATTTCATGTGACTGAAGCTTCAAACTTCAAAAGGCGATGGAAGTATCAAAACATGAAGTTAATTTGTATATTTTTATACCATATTAACGGACAAAGACTGAAGTTTATGATCATAACTTATAAAAAATTGTCGTAATATCATATATGTATTTAATTTCACATTTTGTATTATATTTCTATGTAATTGCATATGACACTCGACATTATTTGAACAGGTAAGCTCTCGGATAAACCCGTAAGTCGCTATCGGTAGTTTCCGCCATATTGAAGCATTAAGTTCCCTTTGCACGTCGCGGCTCAAATTATGTTAGACGCACAAGTTTAAAACCCTGATAACACCGCTTGTAATTGATTGATGTTCGAAAGCAATATTTTCAGAAACTAGAATTCCTCGGTCTCCATTTGTACAAATCAGACTGCAACAAGCAAGGTTCTGTGTGGCATGTCATGTAACATAATCATTGAGAAAAATTTGTGTGTGTATTATATACCATTTACTCGGAGTGATTATTTTTGCTTATAAGCTTAGTCCAATATCATGATGCTTCCAGAACAAAACGACATCAGCATCATCCTTTTATCTTTCTTTAGTCAACTGCTGTATACCCCAACCCTCTTTAAGGCATTTTCCTTGGTTAGTGGCCTAGCGCAATTTCCAAATCAACATATCTTCTGCTCTGCGGTGAATAACTGAGAAATAGTCGTATATGAACAGGCCCGGTTAAGCCGCGTCTGTTCGATTTCGTTTGTTTGATGTGTGTTTGTTAACAGAGGATCTTTCTTCTTTTAATATTTCCTTTATGCCCCGCTTCCACCCGACCCCAACTTGGAAAGAAACTGTTGGAGTTAAACAAGGATCCTTCTCTCACCCACCCTCTTCAACAGTTTTCAGGAAAGGATTATGTCTGATGCTCTGGAAGAACAAAATGGAAAGGTTAGCGTAGGCAGCAAAGCTTTAACCAATCTGCGGTTTGCATGTATGACATTGATGCTTTCGCTTAGGAAGAGCAGAAACTAGAAGCTCTAGTTGAAAGTCTCGACAACTGCACATGGTACAGAATGGAGATAAATGGTGGGAAGACCAAAGTAATGACGAGTAGCGCCAATGGCATCCAGAGGAAGATCAAGGTAAAAGGCCAGTGGCTGGAAATGTTACAAGCTTTAAATATCTTGGAGCATTTGTCTCAGATGATGGCCCAAAACCGGAGGTTCTTTCAAGGATTGCACAAGTCACTGCAGCTCTGACAAAGCTGAAGTAAATATGGACAGACAGATTTGTTGGATCAAAGGTGAAACTGATGCTCCCTCTTGTCATGTCCATATTTATGTATGCCTGTGAGCGATGGACTTTGTCAGCAGAGTTCGAGAAAAGAACGCAGGTCTTTAAGATCATAAGATGATATGCTACCGAGGGTCACTGAACATCTCGTACAAGGACCAGATCACTTAAGAGGATGTTTGCAGAAAGATACAAGCAGCCATTGGAGAATATACGAAGTTTTCTGTTTCTTGGCCAAAGTCAGGAGTTCGCCGAACTCTTGACTTTGACCAAGAAACAGAAACTTAGGCCATGCTTAAAAAATATTTGGTTTGCCACTTCCTACTGGGAAGTTTTAGAGTTGGGTAGGTAGGTAGCATTTTTTTTTTGCATATGCATAATGCTAATGAACAAGTTGTATTGGATACCCAGTATACAAGCTTTTTCTAATAGTTTTTAGTCAAATAGTGTCAGAAAAAGATGCAGAACTCATTATTTATACAAGAGTTAGAGATGAAACATAAAATATTAGGCATTTTAAAAAAAAAAATATATATATATATATATATCCTAATTCTAAGGCCATAAATTTTTTTTGGGTAGGGGGTAAATTGCTGGGTAGGTAGGAAACGGCAAACAAACAATTTTTTTAATTTAGGCCTTAGGTGGTTTGTCCATATCTTCTAGCTTAGCAAAGACGATTATACAGGCCACAGTGAAGGGAAAAAGAATAAGAGGTAGACAGAAAAATATGTGGGAAAACAATATTAAAGCACAACTAGGGCAGCTGGAGACAGGACTATGTTGAAAGCATTTTTGTGAAGTCATTAATGGTGCCCCAACGACCATGTAAGATTATGGGATAGACTCGACTAGACTAGACTAATATTTGGCGCTTCATTAAACAGACCAGCTAAAATCGTTTTGACTGGGTTATAAATACTTTTTGTGTTGAGGGGTAATTTGGGAAAAGTTAGCCTCCTCTGAGCGATTCAGTGTCACCATGGCCCTTATGTTTGAGAAAAAATATCTATAAATGCAAACAAATAATTCATATTATTTTTAAACGCACTTACATCTTAATTATTCTCACTTTGTCCCAATTCTCACTTTGCGCAGAGACAATTCCGGAATTGTTTTGCGCAAGGTAAGAATTCCCACTTTGCGCAACAAAGTGAGGATTCCTACTTTGCGCAGGATAATTCCGGAATTGTACCGATTACTAAGTTTGCGCAGAACATTTATATATATATATTACCCTTTAATTTTGCTGATACATTTGACCGCAGAAAAAAAGTCTTGAATTATGTCTACACTAAAAAATAATTCTCTATCCAAAATATCAAGCTAGCTCCATATAGTTTTTGCTTATTCATGAAGAAGATGGTTTAATATTCTTGAACTTGCTGATAAACCCGAGGCTGGTAAGTTTTATCCATGATAAAATCTTGAAGGAATTCCCATCTACACCATGAAGAAACACCAAGTCCCAATGAACAGGATAATACCCTATTTCTTTTTGTTTTTGCTGATAAGCTAAGTTTTATTAATTTACGCCTATATATTCCTAGTAGTATAAGGAGAATGTCCTTTAATTTTGCTGATACGCCCGTGGTGTAGGCGAATTTGATCTCCGAACCAATGCTTGTAGGAACATCTATCATATACTACTGTACATGCACTAACAGATGATTCTTCGTGCAAAACTTCAAGAGTCAGCTCCTTTTAGTTTCTGAGCATACATGTTTATATATTTTAAAAATCCCTTTAGATTTCCTTTCAAATTACAAGAAAGGCCCTTAGGCGGCGCATGTGGAATTGATAGTTCGGCTCATTGAATGTATTCTTTCTTTTATTTATCCACTTTGCTGTCTTTTTAGTAAATTTGTGTCACAGTTTTCTCAGGAACTATGTAAGCTGGACATTTCTCTGCACTTGACTTCAAACTACCCTGTTCAAACTTGGTAGACATATGAGAAATGATTTGATGTAATGTATGATTGAGAACCAGCTAGGTTCCTAGCTTTTATTCTTCCATTTTCTCATTTTCTCAGGACCTGTCTGCTAGCTAGTTGGATTCAATATATATATATATTTTTTACTTGACAGTGCATTACTAAAGCAGCACAGTGCGGGGCTATCCTAACAGTTATAGTTTCTTGTGTGTGGAGAAGAGTTTATTGGCAATAGACGACAATCAAACCGGCATGTCATTTGCTTCCTGGAAACAGGTACTCGTATATATGGTGCGTATATGGTTTGTATTAAATTTCTAAGAATTAAAGTCTGCTTATGAATTTGTTAGAATGTATTCGATCAAAATAACAAATTTATACCCCACCCCCACTCCACACACACACACACCACCACCACCACCGTCCCAACTCCAACCACTACCCTTCTAAAATTTGGTCAGAACTGCCTTATATTGGGCGATGACAAAAAGTTCGCCATCGAGCTAGTTCTGAACTTCTTGACATAGCAATGACAAACAGATCGCTCAGTAAAACAACAGCTGTTGTTTCCGTTAGATGGAGATTATCGACTTTTAATTGTTTGCAATGATGAATTGTTTCAGACACAAAAGATGTGCTATTTTAGACCCCCCCCAACACACACACACACACACACACACACACACACACACACACACACACACACAATGAGTGTACCGGTGTAATGAAGTAAAACGACCACTATTATCCCCCGGTCATTATTCTATAGAAAAAAAATGACCCCTTTTCTATAAAATTCTGACTCCTGTAAAAAATATGATCTCCTCGATAATGTCTATAAAATATTGACACCATGTCTTTATTCTTTAAAGAATTGTGACCCCCCCCTCGCCACTATCCCCGGGTATTATATTATGACCCCCGGTCATAATATTCTGACTCCCCATGAAGGAACGGTATCTCTATATATGTTTATGGCATACATAGTGTTGTGTCCGATCTGTTAGGACTCTCTTATTTGTTGACGGATTTTAAAATGGTTTGGCACAAATGTCCGGAGGATATATCGCGCGCAAGATCGAGGCACCCAACTCAAAGGTCAATGTCATAGAGATCATTCAAAGATGTAGAAGATCTTACACGAGTGGTCATGTCATATGAAATTTATGAAACGAGCCTTTGGCGAGTCTTATAAATATCATGTGAAATGACTACGAGTGAAAGATTCTGTTTATCATATGACCCTTAAAAACTGGATTTTATCGCCCTCAAAATGAACATTGTTTCGATAAGAACACATCTTGCTGACACGGTCGTTTTAAGGATGTCCGCTGGTGACAAATTTGAGACCTCTGCGCAACGCGAACTGCCAACAACTGTTCGGAATGTCGAGTGTCGGCTGTCGTAATTTTGCCGTCTTACAATTAAGAAATAATATAAAATCACTATGTTTTTAAAAAATTGGATGCTTTTGTATAATTTTCATTCGAGCGCTACCATTTTTTCATTCGCTCAAGAGATATTAGATCCCACGTACCCGTGATGTCGTTATTTGGCTACACACCAGGCGCTTTACTATGCCTTTACAATTTGCAAAATATATTCTTGGGAACTCTAACCACACTGCATTTAGTTTCTATGTCATCTGGCATCCCATCCGCCAGACAGTCTCTGGTTTTACTTGACAAAATATTCGACTTTCTTTACGAGTTTCGGAGCAAGCTTGCGCAACCCATACACCCCACCCACATTTGGCCGCGAGAGGCCAAATCCTTTAGACACCAAAGGAGCTCTAATGAGTTTGAGGGCTAGACATGATATAAAATATGCCTGTTGACAGAAATAATCTTAATCTTACTTCAGCTAATATGTTCTACTACGCAGTCCTAGGCACACGGCTGAAATTCTCTTATCTCTGCAAATACACTGTGCACAGCTGGTTTGTTTAGGTTCGTTGGTACACGTAACGATGACGTGTGATGTTGCTGTCAATTAGAATCTACAGCTGACTTCATCTGAAACTGCTGGTGAATTGCTAAGTGGTGTTTTTAATTTTACTTTGGTGTCAGAAAGTGGTTTTTCGCGCACCTGCAACAAACAGCTAGCACATTCGAGCGCAAAAACTGACCAGAGTGACAGTGGTGGAGTGAAGTTTCTGTCATTAGTGAACTAACTGCGCTGAAAGCCTACGTCATACTTCATTAATGCGCGCCTCGTGCTGCTACAAATCTCCTCTACGAAGGCATGTCACAGTAAAATAGTCTATGTTCTTGAGATCCGACACCATATCAAAATTTTGAGGTTAATACTTTATCCTTTGGGCGGTATTTTACTAATCAAAAGTTTTGATGTTACCCGCTCACAGCGACATGATTATTACGGACAAGTCATTTATTACTAGGTGGGGTCCGGGTACATTCAGTGGGGATGGGATGTCGGATTTTCTTTTTAATTTCTTAATTTGGTGGGTCTACTGGGGGATCGAAAATAATTGGGGGGGGTATATATTTTGTTAGGCATATGGGGGTGGGGGTCAGAATTTTTGTATCCGTCTACATTAAAAAAAAAGTTTCAGCTTTGGGGGTCGAGAGGCCACCTCAGACACCCCCTCCCTTCCCACCACCCCCACTACTTCTACATTTTCAGATTAGTTCTATTAGTTCAATCAAACTTGTCTTCCAAACATTTACCGAAAATAAAATTTCGCGTGCTTCATGTCCAGAAAAAAATCATTATTTGCTAGTAGAACAGTATGACGTAATGTATGAAATCATGCCAATCAGTACATTAATGTCTGCGTTTGTGACATCAAATCTCTAGGTGCCTGTCATCAGCATAATTGCTTTTGGCTTCAGGGGACTTCGCCCATTTATGCGTAGATAGGGGCCCCTTTTGGGCCCCCATTCAAATTCTCTTAAAATTGTATGGATTTTATTGCTTATCATTTATGCGTATTGTAACAAACAGAAATAATAGACGTCAATAAAAACAAGGTTTTATAAAAATTACGCGATTTTTAAAAAATTCTGCAACTAGAGAGCATAAACATACAAAATTATTTTTCTTTTACATTACATAAATCATTTATCTTCATATAAGTATAATTTTCATGATGGTATATGTTGTGCTTTTCAGATAATCAATTTGTCAGCATAAGTGGAAATGCACCGAAGTTAACGGCAACGCTATGATTAAACACTTTTGTCCAATCTCTGAGTCTCTGAAGGTTAGGGGTTTTTTTTCAACTCGTTTTGGAATATGAAGGCTATATATAAAGCTTGGTTCTGAAAATAACACCTAACTATTTAATTTAGACGCAAAGGGGGGAGGGGGGTCTGTTCCAGCCACACACCTTGAGGGGGGTGGGGGGGGGGGCTGACGCAAGCAACAAGGCGCGTCATTTCTTTTAAACAAGTCAAGTTACCGGACTTTCATGTTCACTGACTTTTCCATCAGATATATAGACATGGCGGGTGTATTCTGATAGGCAGGCGATGCTTACTACTCGCGAGCACCTGATCACACTTCCTGTTTTTCGGTCCATGACTTTGCACCTAAATATTTCGGAATCGTCGACGTTTATTTCGATTAAATGAATTCGGACTTAAGATTTAGATACTTTGACATCTCTACTATTTAAATGGCTAAACGGTTTGAGAAAAAGGAAACAGAACAGTGTAGGTCTCGAGGTGCGCGGGCGTCTGGGCGTTGGCGGAGTAGGGGTGGGATGTAGATCTGTATGTAGATGATGCATTATAGGCCTCAGTCTCCCCATGTTATTACAGTGTGATAGCATGACCATACTGAGGCACGCTGTAGGAAATTAAACATTATTATAAAATACACTAGCTTTCGCGGAAATTATTGAATCTAATTTGTAGAGAGATTTGTTGCATTTGATGCGAACTCAGCCATAGTATTCGCTCAGTCAATTAATGAGCGCGTGCCAATTTGTCATTGTGACGTCACTGGACTGACAGTTTAGTTCAAAGTTACGCAAAACTATATTTTTTCTCTTCAACACGACAGGTGTTTCTATCTATTTTCCTGGGACATTGGTCCAAATCGAGTGCATTGTTGACCCGTGTAGACCGAGATCAAGCTGCTCATTGCACTGGCTTATTCAATGATTCAAAAGATTTTACGTAAAACAATAAAATGCTACCCGACAGTAGCATACAAGATGGGGGACCATTAGAATCTGAGTCACGACACGAGAAAACCAACAATGTGGTTTGTGCGCCCAGTGCAGACTCAGATCAGCCTGGGCATCTGCCCAGTTTGTTCACTCTCTTTATTAAGTGCTCAAAGGGTAGCTAAGGGTCTAAGCTACCTCCATTTGGACAGCGAAGACTCTGGTCAGGCTGGGCGCACAACCACATTGTTGGTTTTGTCGTGTCGCGGCTCAATCTTAGAAAAAAAACGCTGACTGAACATTTTATATAAATTGTACTCCAGCCTTACTGCATTAAGAAAAGGGAACCAATCCTCAGGTTAATGAGACCCAAGAAACATGCATTCGTTCGTGTGACATTATGTAGCTTTCCCTTTAAATCTCAAACTTTTGCTCGCCAAAGCTCGAAAATATGCAGATTAACGAATCTGTTGGTGTCACGCTTATATTACATGCATCTTCCATACAAGACTACTTTACATGTATCAATAAATTTAAGGCATATACAGATAGTTTAAGAGATTCAGACTGACTTTTCACCTTATATTTATTATTATTATTTTCAATTCTCTGTCATGCTCGCTCAAGCTCGGAAATAATGTAGGCCCTAAATTAAAAAAAAAAATTGTTGTGTCAAATCATACAAATGAGCATGCATTCAAGAGCATTTATACATTTATAAATTTACATGTTTGATCAAGAAATTTACATTGACTGTGTGTCATGTTAAAATCAGACCAGTCAGTCTTGAAGTGGATCACGAAGTGGGTGGGGTAATTACCATTCTAAAACTGCTTTTTCATATAACAGCTTATTTTTGCCATATTTTTCTGTATGCATGTTAAGAATATATTAATATCTAGTCAAGAAAATAGACTTTGGAAATGATTTTATCAATAACATGAAAGAAACATATTGTAGTTTACCAACACAGGCAGCCATTGTTTCTACATGGGGTGGCTTAGAGTATACTTCGATTAGCCTAAGATCCAATTAGTTGTTTATGAAGTTCTCTTTGGTTATGAAAAGGCTATATAATTTTAGAATAACATGGCTGTTTTCATTTTTACATTAAAATTCTTTCATCGGACTAGACAGATAACTCAGATGCAGCCGTGAGTTCTCTATTAATTTACACATAGCCAAAAACAAAAGGGGGTAGGCTTAAAATTTTCAAGTTTTCTTTCTTATTTGCACACTAACCTATATTTTTCTACCAATTTTCCTAAAAATAATTGTCTGAATGACAAACTATCAGAGTTTAAGAAAAAGTTAGAATCTGCTTCTGTTATTTTTCATCACTTTGGTGCAGCATTACAAAATATTAAAAATTTTACATTCTTTTGGGGGTAGGGATAAAATTTGTCATTTTTTGCCAAGGCATTTACAGTTTTTGATATAAAATCTTCAATAACGTGTTTAACAATAAACTTTGTGTCAGGTATTGTTAAATTTTAAACGAAATATCTTTATTTATTCAATATTTTGTCTTTTTTCCCACAAATAATTTTAAATTCAATTAGAAGAGAAGATATCATGATACCAATATATCTCAAGTGCTATTTAATAACAGAGTGTTTCAAGACATTATTTTTTCCTTAATTATCTTTAGACAAGAGCCTTGCAATATAATATTATAAATAGAACCATTGTGCTAATACCCTCTGTAGCTATTTTTTGAAAGTGGCCTGGGCTCATTTTTATGGCTTCAAAAATAGGCCAAAAGTCAAGGGGGTGGGGTAACACTTCCTTTAAATATTTGGAAATTAACAAAAGACTGTGTACAAATTATGCTTGAAATCAATGTAACATTGTGTGGTCGTCAGAGGAAACGCATGTAATTATTTATTCAATCAACTGATTCCTCTTCTTAAAAGATTTAAACACATGGTTAAATATTTCTATACTATGCTCAAAAATTTCATAATGGCCGGGTACCCTCACAAGCTTCCATGGCATGTGCTGCAAAAAAATCCACACTAACGTATACTTTATTTTGCATTTTTGGACTACATATTGATGGAAGAATTGAAATAACACAAAAGTAAAAAAAGTTTGAATAAATGATTTTCACCAGCGGACATCCTTAAATGAAGTTACATGTACGCGCCAAAGCGTTATTACACATGTGGTCATCATTACGATTCTAACCACTGAATAATTACATTATATTGATTTTCCTCAGATGAACCTAGTGTTCATACTTCCATGAACAACAGTCGGTCAGGCGACGTCGATAGTACACACTCAACATCACATGTAAACAAAAGCCGTTATAGTTTTCTTTTGGACGTCACGTCATGGCGACGGCAGTTTAACGTAAGCGGCTTACCTGTTGGTTAGTGACAGCTTTTCGTCGTATATTTTACAAATGTTGCTCTTAAAAATCGAAAATTATGCTCAAAATACTGTTAAAATTAATTGTAACTATAGGAGATTTTCATTTTTCCGAAGTTCATGGAAGTATGAACACAAAGGGTACCGTGCAATGTTAACGTGAACGCCCTTCGGGTGTCACTTACTTTGCACGTGAACCATTGTTCTCATACTTCCATGAACATCGGGAAAATGAGAATAATTTCTTAAATGACAGCGACGTCATATGATACAATGGAGTCCTTCTTTATGATTCTTGTAAACAGCATGTCGTGTCTGGCCTGTAACTATGTCATTTGTGGACAGACTTTAAAATATTAGCAATATCTATAATACTAAATAAACGAAGTAACGCATAAACTGCAAAATTGGTGGCATTTTCAAGCGTAGTTTCTATACTGGTTCTTTCGCATATTGCTATCATTGATAATTTCGGTTAGCGTGTGTTTTAGTTTCACGTAGATTTATAGAATTTGGGAATTAAATTCGTCTTTCATTTTAAATTCTCCCAAGTATTTTTCTAGAAACTTCGATGTCAACAATGGGTGCATTCAAGTGAAATTATCGTGTACTCGAATACACGTTTTAAATTAATCCGGTCGTTTCGGTTCTGCGTCGTTATATCATGGGCGCGCTGCTTAGCAAGTCCAAATTTAGCAGGTTCTAATGCAAAAATCCGACCCATGAACGTACGTCATTCCCCATAAATAACGATTTATTTTTGTATTTTTGCTCATATGTCTAAACGGATGAAGAACTAAATGGTCATAGTCCCGACGGCCCTGGCACGAAACGACCCATTTTCTTCCGGAAAGATAGTCAATACGAGTAGCCAATCGAACTCGCCCATGGAAGAATAAAGCTCAACGCACATGGTCTTTCGAAAGGTTGGACTCACACATGGCGCCAAGTGTGTGCGGCTATGGTTACGTACCGCTGAGCCACTTGGGGAACGTCGTTAGGAGAATTCAAACTGAACTGAACTTTCGAAAAGACAAAAATTAAAAATGTCCAAGGTTAACACACATGCGCCGGGTAAGAAAGGGCATTTTTTCCAGCGAAGCAGACAAATCAATTTCAATGATTCAACGAAGCTAAATAAGCCTTTAGTCTTCAGAGGGCTTGAATATTTCCCCCCAAAACGTTTCAGGACCCAATTTTTCCAGAAAAAAATACCCAGGACAGGTCACATAACCAAGATGGCAAACATTTATTATGGTAAAAAATTTCAAAAATCTTCTCCCCCAGAACCACGCCGGGCCGCGTAGCGCAATCGGTAGGGCACCTGACTCCGCATAAGTCAGAGGTCCTGGGTTCGAAACCCGGTCTGGCCACATACTTTTGTTTCTCCTTCCGCTGATTCAAGAAGGGCAGTTGTCAGTTACTGGCGAAAGTATGTGCACTTAGTACTGGTTAACCGCTTAGGAGGTCTAAGCCTGCCCAGGAATAGTGTGGTTAGGTTAACTGATCGTCCCGACATGACCTTAGCTGTTTACCGTGGACGTTAAGCATCAAATCAACCAATTCTCCCCCAGAACCACAAATCCTATGATCTTGAAACTTAGCATGTCGCATCAAGGACTCAAAAGCTCAACAAAATTTATATAAATGATGACCCTGGGATGACCTTGATCTGTTTTACGGCAAGGTCAACTTTTGAGTCACTTAGGTTTTTCTACAGGAAAAAGTGAAAAAAGTTGATTTTTTTTAGAAACAATGCAGTCTGCTACCTGAAAGTTTGTAGATGCAGACAACTAATTAGGTAAATGAAGCTTTAGTGAGTATTCATGGTAAAGGTCATATCTTCACCTGGGCCTAAGGCCATTTACATTGAAAAATTAAAACTCGCCTTTTTTATATAAACTTGACCATCATGAAATATTTCCGCGCTTGCGCGGGCTCTTTTCTAGTAAAGACAATGTATCGCTGGCAAGCTATATCCCCACCTGAAAAGTCAATGTCACAACTAAAGATAACTGACAATGTGTTTATTCTGACCGATGGTGTTAATGTAAGGTTTACTTACTGGTCATGAACAGACTCAATTAAACCGAGTCTGCTGTTTTCTGTTCGTTGACGTATTCCTTGCTTCCAAAGGATCTTACTATTCAGAACTTATTTATCTTCACTGCAGCTGGTGTTTGTGCCGTGTGGCGGCCGTAAAACGTTTCCCCGTACATCATCATAGTGCAGAAATTCCGCAAAATTGCACCACCATGTAAATATTGGATAATTCGAGTTTCACGGTCTTTTCAACAGTATTTCAACCAAAAAAAGGGTAATGAAAGATGTCTGCAGTGGAACTACGATACAGTTGAAAAAACAGAATTTGTCTGACCAAGAAGAAATACCGTTAACTTCTGAGTATTGGGACAGACAGGTGTGAACAAACAGTGCAGACCCATATCAGAATGCTCCTGATCAGGGTATACACTGTTTGCCATTCCAGCTGCATCTTTTAGAGGCATTAACGCATCATAAAAAACAATAGGGTAGTTCGCCCTTGAGTCGAACACCTTTTGCATTGTCTTGCGCTCACAGACCCCGGCTATTGACCCACATCGTGTTTGAGTCATGCAACAGCCAGCACAGCTTTCCAAGTGCCAGAAAGCTGAAATCGTTTAGCCATACTTCGTGAAATAAGGGAAAAATAAGGGATTTTAGCAACCTACCCAAATTAGCCCTTATGTCGAACAGACTTGCCCTTGACACGAACAGATATACTGATCCAGCCATTATAGGACAACCTCATGTAGGGTCTGTGATATCAAGAAAATCCGCATTTTTTTAAATTACATATTTTCAAATCACTTTTGTTTGATGTCAAATTAAAACACTTTTTAGGAAATAATGAGACACACAGCAATGTATGTAAATGTAGATAAATCCACCCTGTGACTCCTGGTGCATGTAGAAAAACATTCGTTTAAGTGGCTCAGTTACCATGTGTGCTATTTCATTTATGGTAAGCGTAGATCCTTATTGCATAAAAGAAAAGAGGAAGATGGGTTTGTGCATTTAGTCTGTGACTGAATGTATTTGCTAGTGATACAGTGAGTAAATCGTCTCAGAAACTGTATGCCCGTGTTCGACTTCAGGGCGAATCGGTGTTCGACTCAATGACGAAGCATAGGTATGTGTTAATTGTGAAAATTTTTGTTGATTTTACTTATTTTGACCAAAAAATAGTCATCTTTTCGAGAAATGAGAAGCCATGGATTAGTTTAATATAAATGTTAAATTTCGCAAACTAAGACTCTTTTTGCTACATAATACAAGTATTTTACAAAATTCATAAAAATCAAAAGTACGAAATTTAGAAACAGCTCGAGAGGGATGCGTTGCGACGACAGCTAGTCGTACAATAATGCATGTTTTATATTTGGAAGTCTTTTATGCATATTGTTCATAGATTAAGGTAACGTCTGGTATCTTAACAGGTAATGTCCCATCAATTTGAGATATTAATGTTATCAGTTTAAATTGTTCGACTTAAGGGCAAGTTCGACTTAAGGGCGAGTTACCCTATACATGTGTGTACCATTTTTAAGGCAATGAAGGTTCCAGTGTTAAGCGGGATAGTTGGTTATCTACGAATTATTGACCATTGGTAGTCTAAACGACTGGTATCAGTCCATTAAATAGAGCAGTATTGTAAAATGCATAAAAATAAAAATGCATATCATACTCTTTCACTTCAGTTCGAATAATGTCTGATTTAATGTATTTCAGTTATGGGCAAGTAATAAAATGTTTTACTGATAGCAGTTTACTGGTTACGTACCTTACCATAAAGGCTATATAGATGCCAGGTTAGTAGACTTACTAACCATTCGTAGACTGAATTATATTGGAGTCTGAGTTTTGATGTTTTATTATTATTGGTAATTGATCATTTAGGCCAAGTAATTTAGGCCGAGTCATTGGTCTTTCTGTAGCAGCCGCTTTATAGGTAAACAACAGTACAACAATTTATGAAGTACTTTATCGGCATTATCCGCGTAAGCGTAGGTTGCGTTGACGTTTTCTACATTTGTTTCAAACTAACCAGGAAATGCTTTTTACTGCATTTAGCGTAATGCATGTAAGAAGACACGCGGACCAATGCAATGCTTCTTTCAGACTAGGAAAGACTCTGTACTGACTCCTAACGATTATAGAGTGACTGTCTGAAGTCTGTCTTAACTGGTTAACTGCTGACCTCAGTCACTCTGCAAAAGACTAAATATTCTCTGCAGCCATCTGCAAACGATGTTTGAACTGCATTCGTCTGTTAGATGTTAAAAGATGACTTTTTTTGTCCAATTAGATTAATCAGACTAAGGCAAAACAACACTGCCAAGCTGCCACAACTTAGTTATGTCATCCTGTCCAGTCCCCTAATATGTGTGGGCACACCTCTATGTATTTCCACCATTTTGCAAGGGACGCCACATTTGTGACTAGCTGTTGGCTTCCCGGACGATAAAGTTCTTCCGCAATGATGTCTACTCTCAAAGTAAAGAATTTGCTGCAGCAGAATCAAAGTCTTTCTTCGAAAATTACACCGCTATTCAGGAGAAAGCTAAACTAAAGATGACAGCGCTGCTGTCCCTGAAAGTGTTTCACTGTAACAATTGTGACCCATTTTCCCAGTGCAGCAGTGATGAGG
Source organism: Ctena decussata (assembly GCA_963989385.1). NCBI lineage: Eukaryota > Metazoa > Mollusca > Bivalvia > Lucinida > Lucinidae > Ctena > Ctena decussata. The sequence continues at coordinate 35,483,034 of OZ022504.1, read as the reverse complement.
ACCTTTTCATGATTGAAATACCTAAACCTCTTTTGTTGAGAAGTGCTCTTTAAAACCAGCGCGAACCCAGTGGGCAACCATCAAACATACATATCGATATAGGCCTATAGCGTAACAATTTAGCTACTGCGGAGGAGCGCACTAACTGCATATTTCGTCTAATTCTCATAACAATGACCCCGGGAGAAACAAAGGAACGAATCCATAACTCTCACAGCCAGGCACCGAGTCTGTGCGTTTCCTCGCCCATTTGAAGAAGAGAGTTGTTCTGATGGACTGTGGTCAATGTAATTAAATGTTATAGTGACATCTAAAATAAGAAAAGAGTAAAGAGTTTAAAGCCCTATTGCTCTATCAACGTGCGATATTTTATCGTGAGCTATCGCTGCAAGCTTCTAACTATAATTTCCTCATTGATAATGGCCTGCTGAGCCAACTTCAAACAAATAAAGCAGCACTGAGTTTCATATAAGAAAGTATTGAAAACTGATTTGGGTCGTTTAAAGGTCCAGTTGCTCTATCAGAATGAAACATTTTAACGTGAGGTATCGCTGCAAGCTTCTCGCCATAGTTTCGTCATTGATCTCGTTAATGACCTCGATTAGCTATATAGTCAACTTTAAACAAATAAAATATCAGTGAGTTTAAAAAAAAAAAGATTGGAAAAATGAATTTAGTCATTTTAGTTGCCAACTAAAATGACCTACTTTCGATTTCATAAACAATGAATAAAATGGCAAAAATACAATGTAGGTCACTGGAGGACTTAGATGACAATTTCTTGTATGCACGATATCTCTTGAACCAATGGATGAAATTTCACCAAACTTGCAAGGATACATCATTTGGACAAGTTTAAAACCTGATTAGAATTTGATGGCCTTGACCTCATTTTCAATGTCACTGGAGGACTGAGATGATATTTTCCAATTACCACAATATCTCATGAACCAATGGATGGTATTTCACCAACTTGCTTGGATACATCACTGGGACTAGCTTAAGAGCTGATCAGATTTTGGTGACCTTGGCCTCATTTTTAAGGTCACTGGAGGAATTAGAGGGCTATTTCTTGTACCCAGAATATCTTATGAACCAGTTTCACTAAACTTGCATGGATAAACTTAAGAACTGATCAGATTTTCAAGGTCACTGGAGGACTTAGATGACAATTTCTTGTATGCACGATATCTCTTGAACCAATAGAAGGAATTTCACTAAACTTGCATGGATACATCATTTGGAAAAAGTTTAAAAGCTGATTAGATTTTGATGACCTTGACCTCATTTTCAAGGTCACTGGAGGACTGCGATGACATTTTCCTATGACCATAATATGAACCAATTGATAGTATTTCACTAAACTTGATTGGATACATAACTGGGACTAGCTTAAGAGCTTAAGAGCTGATCAGATTTGGGTGACCTTGACTTCATTTTCAAGGTCACTGGAGGACTTTGATGGCTATTTCTTGTACCCAGAATATCTCATGAACCAGTGGATGGAATTTCACTAAACTTGCATGTATACATCACTGGGACAAGCTTAAGAACTGATCAGATTTTGCTGACCTTGACCTTATTTTCAAGGTCACAGGAGGACTTAAGATATATGAAAATTTCACTGAAGTCTCATTAGCCTTTGGCTTGATTTCCACTTTACTCTCATAGACATACCTTTGGGACAATCTCAAGAGTTTACTGTGTTTTGATTACCTTGACCCCATTTTCAAGGTCAAAAGCTAATTTAAAAATGTTTCTTTTTTTCTCCTGAAAATTAGTTATATATTGGTCCAATTGACAGATAGTCATCAGACTTGCATGAATATATCGTTGTGACACATTTAAGACATGTTTAGTATTAGGTGACCTTGGCCCATTTTTGAAGGACATAGTCATCTATGTAGGATATCTTTTGAACCAGTGGATGAATTTTCTCCAAACTTGCCAAGATATTTTACTTGTACAGGCTTTTTATTCATGACAGGGGATGGGAAATGGGCTGGTGGGGGGAGGGGGGGGAGGGGGGCATCAGTTTTTCTCTGAAAAACATTTGTAGTTACTATATATTTACACTTGCCACTGACCTCCCATAGATAAACCTGTAAGAGCAACTGGCTTCATACACAGATGAAGGACAGTTGATCATGTGACGTTGTCGTCAAGCGACGTCTAAGGTAAACAAACGTCTTGATTGGTCCACGTTACGTTAGATTGACGCCACGTTATGGCGACGGCTTTTAACGTAATGGCCGACCACGTCGTTACTATCTTTTCTTTGACGCATATTTTGCATATTCTACATTAAATGACCATGAAAAAAGCACAGGAAGGGTCTCAAAATAAAGTGTAAATATAAGAATAAAATTTTGATTTTTCAGCGCTCATCGTGTGAAGAAGCCAGTGGTCGTCGCTAAAATTCTACAATAAGCGCTTCGCGCTTCACGGAATTTTAGCTCCGCCCACTGGCTTCATCACACGATGAACGCTGAAAAATCAAATTTCAATTCTTAATTATAGGACTAAGGAGAATTTAAGTTGGCGACTACAATGACTTATTTCGATTTCAGTAACTTGAATAAAATGGTAAAAATACAATGTACAGGCATGGGGCCCCATTCATTTCCCGCTTTTTATACTCAATCTCTCGACGGGGAAGCAAAAAGATAAATTGTAGTTTGTCTAGCTATTTTTCGTTTTAAAAGCCCCTACGTCTTGTCAGTTATATGACTCAATATATGCATGTCAGCATACATTTTATCATCAAATTTGAATGCTGAAGCGCTTTATAAAACGGTTTTTGCATAGACATTTTTACCTCTGAGAGGAATCAATAAAGGTCACAAACAGACGGACCTCGTTATTATTGACTTTGCCAAGGCTTTGATAAGGTCCCCCATAGACGATTGATTTATAAACTGGAGTATTATATGGTATCCGAAATGATATCCTCCGGTGGATCTCTGCCTGGCTATCTGGAAGGACACAAAAAGTTGTTCTAGATGGTGTCTGTTCAGACCCTCGCCCCGTGTTGTCTTGTCTCCCCCAGGGTTCTGTTTTAGGGCCCATTCTGTTCTTAATCTTTATTAATGACCTGCCAGACAACATAAGCTCAACAGTCCGCCTTTTTGCTGATGACTGTGTACTCTATAGAAATATATGACGGTCCGAAGACCAACAGATACTCCAAGATGATTTGGATAAATTGGCATTTTAGGAAGAGGCATGGCTCATGAAATTTAACGTTGCCAAATGTCACTCTATGAGGGGGACTAGGCACCCCCCTCCAAAGCAAGTAATCCATGGTTATACATTGCATAACCAAGTTCTAGAGAATGTATCTTCAGCCAAATATTTAGGAGTTAAAATTACGGATGACCTCGAGTGGGGTCAGCACATCAATGAAATTACCAGTAAGGCTACTAAGACTTTGGGTTTCCTTCGTAGAAACTTGACTTTTGCATCGAAGGAAATCAAGGCTGCTGCATATAAACTCTGGTCCGGCCCAAATTAGAATATGCAGCGCCAGTTTGGATGCCCCATCACCAAGTAGATATTAACAGAATAGAAAAAGTACAGAGGACTGCTGTCCGTTGGACCTGTAGGCGCTGGCGCAATCAAAGCCGGGTGGGAGAAATGTTATAAGAACTCCAATGGCCAGACCTGCAGGAAAGACGACAGGAGGCTTCTCTGTCTCTATTCTACAAAATCCACAATAATCTTGCCATTGTAGATAAGAATAAGTACATATCTGAGGTCGGTGGAGGGAGCAGGAGAACTAGGTCCCACCCATTCCAGTATCACCGTCCAAACGCTTATACGGACGGTTTTAAGAATTCATTTTCCCCCAGGACAATTGCATCTTGGAATGGCCTTACAACTGAAGCTGTCTTTTCGGAGACAGTTGATGGGTTTAAGGCCAAAACATAATATCCTAGGGTAGAGCAGGGGTTATGTATGGAATGCCTGCCCATGAGGACTTCTTGTAAATAGTTTTAATCTGCTGGTGGCTTTGTCACAAATTCATTTTTTGTGATAACTTATGTGCCCCACCACAAACCTGCCATCATGGTCATATTTGACCGAGAGCAGTATAGATAGAAAGAAAGAAAGATCGAGACTGAATACAATTATACCTGTCAAGGATTCAATACTGTAAATAAGCGTAGGTTGGTCGCCTACCTTCCGCACCGCACCTGTGCTTTACATATGCATTCAATTGCACAGCAGACCTTCCCTCTGGATTCTTTTTAAAGAGGTCAGCTTGTTTTTTCTATGTAGGGGAATGTACTCTCTTGTCTGACAGCATAGCATCCCTTGGACAAAATTCGGCTAATCAATTCTAATTTGTGTTGATTATTCCGAAGACCATTTCACATAACATACTGAAGCTGCTTATCGCACTGTGAACTGATATGGTAGAATAGGTAAAATTTATCGTTGTCCATAATGTTTAAACTGTCATCTGGAGCTGTAAGACGAGGTTTCTAGCATCGATATATTTGACGGTGCACCATAGGTCGGCAGGATCCTATGGTCGTCAATAAGCGAGTTCGGAGTTCCGCGGTGTGCCTAAATACAGTAATGATGCGTAATGTAGAGTAATTATGCGTAATGTATTGTATAAACATATATTTTTTATAAATAATCTGGAACATGTAAATGTTTCTCTGCATCCTGAGACTGATTAATCGTCAGAGATACTGCTTCGGTTTAGAGACAGGGCAGCATTTTTTATGATCTAGATCTACCTCTTTTTTTTTATTTATTGTGTTTAGAAATCAGCGTTTATGTACTGAATCTATGCATTTTCTGCACAAACCCAATAGGTGGACAATCATAACAAATGTCTGTATTTTATTATTATTTCATTTTAATGGCATGCATGAATGATATTTGATGGCCTGACACTCCGCCTGATCTTGTTAAATTTCCTTAACATATAAAGGTATTACATTTTTAGCGTGCCATTGCAAAGCAAACAAGAGCTTATGCTATACCCCCGGCGTCGTGGTCCGAGTATGCGTCAGCGTTCGCGTCTGCGTTCGGGTTCGCGTCCCTGTCCGCGAGCAGTTTAACCTGTGTTAACCATTTGCATTTACTGGTCATGGTCTACTGACTTTGAAAAAATTTAGGTTAATGTAGGTTAACCTATGTTAACCGTTTGGGTTTAGGTCTTTTTCTCACAAAGTATAAAAGCTAGAGTAATGAAACTTGGTACACACTTACATCAGCACATGTTCACATGAATATATGCACCATGCATGACCTTGACCTACTAGTCATGGTCTGCTGACTTTGAAAAAATTAGGTTAATGTATGTTAAGCATTTGTGTTCAAGTTAGTTTCAAAGTATAAGGGTTAGAGTCATGATAATTGGTCATACTTGCATCTGGACGAGGGCATGTGAGTGTAACCGACCATGTGGGACAGTGACTTACATCTTTACGCTTCACTGACTTTATGATATTTCTCAGTCCCTATATGGGTTACAGCTATGATACTTGCACACTCTTACACATGGAGAAGATCATTTCAGCAGCATCCTCTTGTATGGATTTGAATATATTTTATGCTTCATTTGACTTTATGATACGCTTCACTGACTTTATGATATTTCTCAGTTCCTGTATGGGTTAGGGTGAGTGAGTGAGTGAACTCCGGTTTAACGTCCCACCAACAACAAGGTCATATGGAGATGGGACCTCGGTTTAAAGTCTCATCCGAAAGACCGGAGAAGCGGGGGATCGATCTTGCGACCCCTGGATTGGTAGTCTGGAGTGTTATCCACTACACTACAGCCGCTCCTATGGGTTAGGGCCATGATACTTGGCACACACCTACATAGGGACAGGACCATTTGAACGCCATCATCTGTGTATGGATTCGACCTATATTTTGCTTCACTGACTTTATGGTACGCTTCACTGACTTTGTGATATTTCTCAGTCCATATATGGGTTAGAGCCATTATACTTGGCACACACTTATATATTGACAAGACCATTTTAGCATTACCATCCATGTATGGATTTGACATGTGTTTTAGCCTTCACAGACTCAATCATATTTCTCAGTCCCTATATGGATGACAATTATGATACTTGACACTCACATACATTTGGACAAGAGCCTTCATTACCACCAGGGCTGTGAGAGTCAAGCTCCTGTAAGGCACGCTTTGTTGTCTTCTGACAACTCTTGTACGTTATGGGACAGATTTCCCACCCACACCTCTGCAGATTATAATCCTGGTTAGTAAAATGGACCTTGTGCACTTCTAAGGCAAATTTATACGTTGAAGGAGCCATACATATGCCACAAGGGTTCTCCCCAGAAATTTCTCATTAAAACGCCCTTGTGGCATATGTATGGCTCCTTCAATGTATGTAAAAGCCTGACAAAACCTAACAACATACAAAATACCAGGTGGCAAAAGGTAACTGGGTAAGGATTATATTACAATTCGTTCTTCCCTACATTGAAAATCGGATAAACAATCCGAGTTCCATTTTTACAAGGGAAGAGGCCTAGGATAGAACCTTCACAACCGGTGGGTTGTAAACTTTAGAAAACATAACACTTTAAATTAAATGGCCCAATAGTTGCAACAAAGAGTTGTAAAAAGAGGAAACCAGTCATCTGAAAGTTCAATCTGTCTAAGTCACTCGGGTTATCACCTGTAGAGTATTTCAAAATATTACACACAATACACAGGTATGCAGTTAGCTGTTTCTGCTTTATATCTGTATAACCCTGGCTTGCTCCACAATTTCCATGCCCTTATAACTTTTAGAACATTGATGATCATGCCATGATATCATGTTCCTAAATCTCTGACCCTTCTGTAACACCCCTCCCCCCCCCACTTCTGTAACCCCCCCCCTCCCCCCGCATTTTTTTCCAGATTTGGATTCTTTGTTCAAATTCACTTTCTAGAGAGCTCAAAATTAGATTTGTAGGTCTTGTACTTTAGAAGTTATTCACACATTTTGAAATGTTGAGTGTATCATATGCTATACATTGTATACATGGTGGCTGTTTGAGAATTTACCTCTTTTTAGCAGTCTGGCATACTGTTTTGGTCTGAGTAATAGATAATCATGCATCTGTTAAAACAGATAATGTCTATCAGAAGCATAAAAGAATGACAATATATTACTTGTGTTTTGAAGTGCACCCTGTTTACCAAAGCGCAAGGGGCCTTCAGTCGGGGGATTTGCCATCTGCTCTGATGGCTATTTATTATGGAAAGGTCAGATATGGATTTTATGGAAAGTTCTGAAGGTTTTGGCCCAAGAATGTTCAAATGATGACCTTGGGTTGACCTTGACCTTTTCTATGGCAAGGTAAAATTTGCTTTCTGGTGCTTTTGTATGGGAAAATGCTTTAATGTAAGAGTTGGTGGAACTTGTACAAGATTTTGGTGCAAAGTTAATAAGTACAGTCAAAAAATGAGTTCATTTGTACATGAACAACTTTTAGCAGTAGGGATCAAGGTTATTCTTTGACCTTTTACCAGTGTCTGTCATATTTTGACAGTTTCAAACTATCAGGTTTGTTCAAATGATGACCCTATTTTGACATTTGACCTTTTTACTCAGGTGAGTGATTCAGGGCTTCATGGCCCTCTTGTTTTTTATTCAGACAGTATTCTTTTTTTAATTTTTTTGCTTATATTTCAAAATTCATTTGTGAAGATGAGATAGTTATGTCCCCCCACCAAAGGTGAGGGGGGACATATTGTTTTCAGTGCGGATCCCGTCGGCGTCGGCGTGACAGATTCTTGTATGCGCGATATCTCTTGAACCTATGGATGGAATTTCACCAAACTTGCATGGGTATATTATTGGGACAAGCTTATGAGCTGATTAGATTTTGGTGACCTTGACCTCATTTTCAAGGTCACAGGAGGACTTAGATGACAATTTCTTGTATGCGCGATATCTCTTGAACCAATGGATGGAATTTCACCAAACTTGCATGGATACATCATTGGGACAAGTGTAAGAGCTGATTAGATTTTGGTGACCTTGACCTTATTTTCAAGGTCACAGGATGACTTAGATGACAATTTCTTGTACCCAATTTCTTGTATGTGCGATATCTCTTGAACCAATGGATGGAATTTCACCAAACTTCCATGGATATATCATTGGGACAAATGTTAGAGCTGATCAGATTTTGGTGACCTTGACCTCATTTTCAAGGTCACAGGAGGACTTAGATGACAATTTTTTGTACACACTATACATCTCCTGAACCAATTGATGGAATTTCACAAAACTTGCATGGATACATTATTGGGACAAGTTTTTGAACTGATTAGATTTTGGTGACCTTGACCTTATTTTCAAGGTTACTGGAGGACTTGGATGACAATTTCTTGTACCCACTATATCTCCTGAACCAACGGATGGAATTTCACCAAACTTTCCTGGTTACATGATTGGGACAAGTTTATGAGCTGTTTAGATTTTGGTGACCTTGACCTTATTTTCAAGGTCACTGGAGGACAAACATGGCAGTTTCTTGTACCCACAATATCTCCTGAACCAATAGATGGAATTTAGCCAAACTTTCGTGGATACATGATTTGGACAAGTTAGAGCTGAACAAAATTTTGGTGACCTTGACCTCATTTTCAAGGTCACAGGAGGATTTAGATATGTGCAAATTTCACTAAAATTGATGTATCTCTTTAAGCTTTTGCTTGATTTCCACTTTACTTTCATAGATATACCTATGGGACAGTCTCAAGAGTGTAGTGTGTTTTGATGACCTTGACCCCATTTTCAAGGTCAAAAGCTGTCTTACAAATAAGATATCTTGAACCAGTTGATGGATATTCATCAAACTTGCATGAATGTATCATTGTGACAGGTTTAAGACATGTTTAGTAGTTGGTGACCTTGACCCATTTTTGAATGACATAGTCTTCTATGTAGGATATCTTTAGAACCAGCAGATGGATTTTGCCCAAACTTGCATAGATATTTCATTTGTACAATCTTTTTATTCAATTGAGGGGATGGGAAATGGGCTGGTGGGGGGACATCAGTTTTTCTCTGAAAAACATTTCTAGTTTTAATTTATTTTGCATATTGAATTATTGATTTTGTAAGTTTTACTGACAAACTAATGGATAACTAAATGTGGAAAGAGAATTTTGGTCCGATTAGCAATTTTGGCTTGAAGCTCATGTTGCTCAATACCCCATTGCATTATCTAAATTGAAAAGTGGCTGTTTGATCTGAATTACCATCTTAACTCTAAAACTTGGAACAACCTGTATGTCAGGGGTAAGCATTATAGTAAACATACTCCATTTGTTTGTAAGTTCTGCCATTTTTGCATTAAAGTTTTGTGTTAAGTTTTATCTTTTCGCTCTTATTTTCTTGAGAGTCTATACTGAAACTTTCTTATATGTGCTTAGTGTTACTATACAGGGCTGTATCCAGGTATTTTGGGAATGGCACCATTTTTCTAGAATGGAGGAAAGGTATGGCCATTTAGGAATGAAAATTCCAGGTCTAAGTTACAAAAATTTGGAATTCTGCATGATTTTAAAGAAATTCTGTTTGGGAATGGGGCCCATATTCAGCCCCTATGAATACTTAGAAAACCCTTAACTATCTAGGCTGTATACTGATCAGTTTGCATCACCTGGATGCTGCTGCTGACCTAAGGTCAAGGTCACAGACTTAGAAATTTGTTACAACAGTTGTGTTTGAGCATTAAGTTTTGTTTTTGCCTTGTTTTCCTGAAAGTGAGCTGTTCATATGTGTTAAGTGTTACTACAGGATGAATACTGATCAGGTTTGTGTCACCTTGATGCTGCTGGTCAGGGTCACAGATGTAAAAATTTATACAACAGTCGCATAATAGTTTCACATTAAGCTTTTGCTTTTGCTTAAAGTCTCTGCTGGAAGTGGTTCATATGTGTTTAGTGTTACTACAGGATGGAAACTGATTAGTTCTGTGTCTCCTGAATATTGCTGCTGGCTTGCATTATCTTGTATATGTTTGCTTATATTTTAAGTATACTTAAATGGAATCGCTTAATGTGCAACTAGGTTAACTTTTAGTTGAGATCATCTGGATGCTACTGACCTAACCATAGGTAAAGGTCACAGACCTCGAACTTTATATAATATTTCTGTGAAAGTTTTACTCTAATGGGTATTCTTTTGCTTATAGCCATATCTTGGGATGGAACCTTTTTATATTTGACTGGGTCTATTGCTTGACATGATTGATTGTCTGCCTGTCTGTTTGTCAAAATTTGCATTTATATATTATGTAAAGCTTATTTTCTGTAGGCGGTGGCCAGGGGGTATACCTGAGCCCCTGCTCACTTGCTCAAGTTCATCTCAGACTTTAAAAGACGTATATTAAAGTCTTCCAGCAGATAAATTCCTTTTCATCTTTCAGAACGATTTGTAAAGACTGTTCTGCTTCAAAAACTTCATTCCAGCAAACTAAATTGGAATTAGGTGGTCTACACAGATGCCTGATAAGAAAAGATTTACATGTACTTTTAACTGGATACGCTTCTTCCCATATCATTCAAGCCTTACATTTTCTAACTCTGGTCTTTGTTTACAGCATATTCCCTCTTTCACATACATCAGAAGTCCACCCTCATTCAATCCCATATAGAAGGCTTTTTTTGAAAACTGAATCAGGATGGTTAGCATTTCATTTTGTTTCACTTAATTGTAGAATTATGTCCCCCAAGCATTGGTAAGGGGTACATATTGTTTTTGGTGCGAATCGCGTCGGTGTCGGCATTGGCGTTGGCGCTGGCGTGGCATCGTGTCTGCACTCTATCTCCTGAAGGGATGGATGGATTTTGACCAAACTTGCACAGATATATCATTGGGTAGGGGGAAGAACTGATTAGATTTTGATAACCTTGACCTCATTTTCAAGGTCACAGAAGGTCAAAGAGTGTTGAAAATAGAGGATCTTACATGAGTGCTCATGTATCATTGAATTTTTTAAATGAGTTGGGGAAAAAGATAAGATGCGAGGCTATGCCGAGCATCTTATAGGTTTTCTCAAAGAAGTTTAATAAATTAAATAATACTGGAGCATGAATGCAAGATTCTATTTATCATATGACACTGAAATCGCATTTTATTAGCCAATTTTGCACTAAACTTCAGGATTTCGCCATTAGAAAATGCAGCTTTTTATGGACGTCAGCACTTAATGTTATGGCATAATTTACATATTTAATCCACTTGTGGATAATCATTTTTAATGCATGGCTTTAATACGCTCTCAGATGCGACGTCAGATGATAAAATGCCTTATATGCACTCTGTCTCCTGTAGGGATGGATGGATTTTAACCAAACCAGCATCATTGAGAGGTGAAAAAGAAGTGATTATATTTTGGTGACTTTGACCCTATTTTCAAGGTCACAAGTGGTCTAAGAGTGAAAAATGCCTTGTATGCACCCTACCTCCTGAAGGGATGGATGGATTTCAACCAAACTCGCACAGATATATCATTGAAAGATGCAAAAGAAGTGATCATATTTTGGTGAGTTTGACCCTATTTTCAAGGTTACAGGTCAAGGAATGTTGAAAAATGGCTTGTCTACACCATATCTCCTGAAGGGATTGATGGATTATGACCTAACATAGACTAGTGTATAATCAGGAGGTGCAAAAAAAACTAAGTTTAGGTGACCTTTACCCTATTTTCAAGGTCACAGGAGGCCTTAACATGGCAACATATAGTGAAAATGATACTGCTAGGAAAGGGCAGGTGGGGGGGGGGGGTATTTGTTTTTGTGAAAAAACATTTCTAGTGTGGATCTAGGCTTGGTTGGATTGAAATAAAAGTCTTAAGTGGTCAATGCTATTGCTAATGGGTCTAGGTTTGTTGGATTGTAATTAAAGTCTTAAGTGGTCAGTCTTATTGCTAATGGATCTAGGTTTTGTTGGATTGTAATAAGTCTTAAGTGGTCAGTCTTATTGCTAATGGATCTAGGTTTGGTTTGATTGTAATAAGTCTTAAGTGGTCAGTCTTATTGCTTATGGATCTAGGTTTGGTTGGAGTGTAATAAAAGTCTTAAGTGGTCAATCTTATTGCTCATGGATCTAGGTTTGGTTGGATTGTAATAAGTCTTAAGTGGTCAGTCTTATTGCTCATGGATCTAGGTTTGGTTGGATTGTAATAAGTCTTAAGTGGTCAGTCTTATTGCTAATGGATCTAGGTTTGGTTTGATTGTAATAAGTCTTAAGTGGTCAGTCTTATTGCTAATGGATCTAGGTTTGGTTGGAGTGTAATAAAAGTCTTAAGTGGTCAATCTTATTGCTAATGGATCTAGGTTTGGTTTGATTGTAATAAAAGTCTTAAGTGGTTAATCTTACTGCTAACGGATCTAGGTTTGGTTGAATTGTAATAAAAGTCTTAAGTGGTCAGTCTTATTGCTAAAAACATTTCTAGTGTGGATCTAGGCTTGGTTGGATTGAAATAAAAGTCTTAAGTGGTCAATGCTATTGCTAATGGGTCTAGGTTTGTTGGATTGTAATTAAAGTCTTAAGTGGTCAGTCTTATTGCTAATGGATCTAGGTTTGGTTTGATTGTAATAAGTCTTAAGTGGTCAGTCTTATTGCTAATGGATCTAGGTTTGGTTGGAGTGTAATAAAAGTCTTCAGTCTTATTGCTCATGGATCTAGGTTTGGTTGGATTGTAATAAGTCTTAAGTGGTCAGTCTTATTGCTAATGGATCTAGGTTTGGTTTGATTGTAATAAGTCTTAAGTGGTCAGTCTTATTGCTAATGGATCTAGGTTTGGTTTGGAGTGTAATAAAAGTCTTAAGTGGTCAATCTTATTGCTAATGGATCTAGGTTTGGTTTGATTGTAATAAAAGTCTTAAGTGGTTAATCTTACTGCTAACGGATCTAGGTTTGGTTGAATTGTAACAAAAGTCTTAAGTGGTCAGTCTTATTGCTAATGGATCTAGGTTTGGTTGGATTGTAATAAAAGTCTTAATTGCTATTGGCCTGGATGTTAACCCAGTGGTGATGAGTGGTTTCTTCTGCCTGACTCTTTGGACAAATCCATTTCCAGTTGAAGGGATTGATTTGTCTTTTAAAAGGCATTAGTGGCATCTGATCTTGGTCTACGCTGTTTGCCAATGCCTTTCATGGGTATCCAGAATATTTCCTTTCATTGTCATTCTGTTGCTGATAGTAATTGATGAGTCAGTCATAACTGATAAATTGGATGGATGGATGACTTGGGATTTTTCATCCGTTTCACCAGTATTTCAGTCATATCAGGATGATGGAAGGGTGGTAATGACAGGCTGTGTGCAATAAAACCCCATTTACAGTTGGAAAGATTGCATCTCAAGCATGGCTTGAACCTGGGACTGCTAGATCAGTAGGCCAGCGCTTAACCTAATGAGCTACCGAGACTCCTCATAACTGATAAAAGAGTTCCTCATGGATGTATTTAAATGAGCATCTAAATTATTATTCTAAGAACATGAAAGATATAAAGACTAAATGGCGGAGAGGTAAAAAAGGACTTTGTCATTACAGCTGAGCCCGAAAACCATCCTACAGGTATTGTACAGGTATTACTTGAGAGGAATCAGTTGGAGTTTGCAATAATGTGTCTCTATGAATATTTGTAAAATCGAAACTTTTGTTCAACAGTTCATGAATTTCATCATTACAGTGTTTTTCTCTTTGAAAAGCAAAAGAGTCATGTGACACTTCAGTTCAGGTTTCCATACCACAGACATCAGAACAGTTCTGCTGTCTGTGGTATGGAAACAGAATGATATATTTCAAGGTTACAGGTCAAGAACACTTAGAACATTGTGATGCAAGGAGTACTTATTCCTGACAGGAATAGAAAAATCCAAAGGTAATTCTGTACCTAAGGTACCTTTGCAGAGTACCTTGTCACTTACAGTACATTTATTATGCCCCCGGAAGAATTCAGGGGAGCATATAGTCGACGCTTCATCTGTCTGTCCGTAATTTCATCCATCCATCCCGTTCTTGTCCACGTGAATTCTCAACATTCAATGAAACTTCATGGGAACTTGAAGTATCAAAGGTGGATGCGCATATCATCTGGACGTTTAGGTTTGATTATTTTTTCCATAGTTATAGCACTTTGATGAATTGTGCATTAATTTATAGCACATACTTCATGTCCACGTGAATTCTCAGCAACTACTGGTTGAATTTCAACGAAACTTCATGAGAACTTGAAGTATCTAGGGTTGATATGCATATCAACTGGACGTTTTGGTTTGATAATTTTTTTTATAGTAGGGGCGGCTGTAGTGTAGTGGATAACACTCCAGACTACCAATCCAGGGATCGCAAGATCGATCCCCCGCTTCTCCGGTCTTTCGGATGAGACTTTAAACCGAGGTCCCGTCTCCATGTGACCTCGTTGTTGGTGGGACGTTAAACCCGAGTTCACTCCCATTTTTCCATAGTTATGGCCCTTTGATGAATTATGTATTAATATATAGCACATACTTTGTGCTCGCTCGAATTCTCAACAACTACTGGTTGGATTTCAACAAAACTTCATGAGAACTTTAAACATCATGGGTGGATGTGCATATCACCTGGACGTTTTAGTTTGAAATTTTTTTCCGTAGTTCTGGCCTTTTGATGAATTCTGCATTCATATATAGCACATACTTCATGTCCACACATGATGTTGCGCACATTACCTGGATGTCTTGGTTTGATAATTTTTCCCAGAGTTCTGGCCCTTTGATGAATTCTGCTCATACTTCATGTCCACGCAAATTCTAAACCACTTCACTTGTGAAGCTGATTTTTAATGACTGATTCTATCAGTCATTCAAAGCTGTCACAAGCATATTTTGGAAAGTGGCTTTCGCAGCTGTATTCTTCCGCTCAGAAGTGAAATGAAGTGATCGTAAGTTCATTTCGCTAAAAAACGTCTGGAGTGAGTGAGTGAACTCGGGTTTAACGTCCCACCAACAACGAGGTCATATGGAGACGGGGCCTCAGTTTAAAGTCTCATCCAAAAGACCGGAGAAGCGGGGGTTTGAACTTGCGATCCCTGGATTGGTAGTCCGGAGTGTTATCCACTACACTACAGCCGCTCCTAAAACGTCTGGAACTGAAGATAAGTTTTGTACGAAGTTAAATGAGAACTTATACAATGTCTTCTTGTGCAGGTATAATTATTTATGAAGTTCTGTAAAATAATAAGTATCCAACTAATGACATTAGCGGTCAAATAAAATTTCCTTTTAAAAGGAAGGCTTGCGCAGCTAAACCAGTGAAATTTTCATGAGTTGTTATTGAAGAGAACCCGATTGTTAGTGCACTTTCTGTTGCTTACTTTTATTTAGCAAGTATTAAATTTCTCACTTCTTGAATGGTGGCATTATCCACGAGTGTAAGGTAAAAACAAGTGTAGAATTTATTTGGAAAACAAATTGAGGAAATACACACACACACACACACACACACACACACACACACACACAAAATACAGTTTTCCAACATTTTGGCTGTCCGTTAGCCATGTCTCAAGGAAAATAAGGATATGGACCTATTTCAAGTCTTTTCTTTACGGCTGTTCAGTCACATTTAGTCTGAATCAAAATTTTAGGAAAGACTGTTATAAACCCATGTCTATGGAATCTTGGCACATCTGAACTTGGCATCAAAAGAAGAAATAAATTAATATTTACTGAAGTTTATTTTTGGTATAAGTGGCATCAGTGGCAGTGACTGGAACACAATTTTGACACTCTGTGAAGTAAATGCATGCTGTTATTGTTTGGACAATAACTTGCTTTACACCATTTGGGAACAACAAAGCACGGAACCTATTGCTATTTGGGAACAACAAAGCACGGAACCTATTGCGTTCGTATTTCCATGAAATCCCGACAAATGAAATTTATCTTTTATATAAATTTATGCTATGTTTTTACATCAATTTTGTTTACTCATTCATGAAGTTCTGACTAATCTAACGCCAAGCAAAGGACGAAGAATAGTTATTAACCAACGTGTTTGGTAATGAAGTGCAGCAGCCGTCACTATTACATGACGTATATCAAAGGTTACGTCGGCCAATCATCTATTTGAATTATCCGTGGCGTTGCTCACGCGTAAGATTGCATGAATGTGTGTTGTTGGCGGATGTATGAACATCTAAGGAAATCGTCGATGGGTGTAAATATTTCTCTGTACATTTGTATAGCTGAACTAAGAAGGCAACATTAGAGAGTGTTATAAAAGCAAGAAAAATGTCCACACACCCTAACCCGCACCTACTGCAAGCACAGTAGTCCCTTGTTCTACTATAATCCAAATAAGTAGGACACCCCGGCACTGGAAATTATACCCAGCATCTTCGCACCAACGAACCAACCCCTCCGTTGTCATAAAGCTGTCAATGAATCCCTAACAGTTTCAAAATTTAATAATTCTGAATTTCAATTGTTAACAATTCTGAATTGTCCCCTTTTGTTGTATCATTGTTCAAGCTATTCATGAACATGTTGATGGCCAAAAGGAAATTTATCAGATGCTAAAAATGTGTACATAATATATCGCTTTGTTCCATGGAAAGGCCTGTTGCAATGCGTAAGCGTTAAGTACTCACCGACATTACCAACCTATACATACATGACACGGTCAGGTCTACATATAAGCAAGCCACACACATAGATAGATGGAATATTTTTTTTTCAGTTAAATTTGTGATAAGGGAAGAAAATCGTCAAAAGCGCTTGTTTCTAAATCTAAACAATTAATTTGAACTCTGCTCTTTCAGTTTTTACAGATACACAGATCAGCCCACTCCAGCATAAGCGCAGTCTCATCAGTCTATCCTCAGCATAAAAGATGTCTTCATCATGGATCATCATGAAGAATATATATGCCGAAAAAGACTGATCAGATCCCATGAATGCACCGGCGCTGGACAGTGTGCCGGCTGCTCTGACCAGTCAGATTATGCGATGCCCTAAGGCCTATTTTTCGCAACGCCGCTGCACGATTTTTGAAAAAGCTAATGCTTTGCGCTGTTGCTATATATAAACACTGTTTCTTACACAGGTTTTGGTATATTTCTTCGATTGCAATGCCAAATACTTTGTTCAGAGTTTCATTAATGCAATCAGTTTATAAAAAGCAAAAGAAATGTGGCCAAGTTCAAGCACTTGTAAAAGAAAAACATGCTTTTTAACGGAAATATTAAAAAAAAGTACATGTACTATCAAAAATAGAATTAATTATTTAAGTTTCCATCTGTTATTTTTAGCAGATGAGGTAAATCGGATATGGATAAAAATAGACAAAATCGGATGAGGTCTTTGTTTGTTATGTCTGTGAAGAAAATAATGAAAAAATGCAGTCTCAAACCGGAACGAGATTTCCAATCTTGCGGCCCTAAAAAAGTTTAGATCGAATCGTTGCAGTACACACTGCCCAGGTATTTTCCGACTAAGTGTGACGTATCGTTTCTTCCAAAAATAACTCGGTATCACTAAACCACTTGAATACTGGCTTGCCGCCGAGACGGCAAGCCAAAAAATATAACGACTACAGCTGAATATGAAAAATCAATCTGCCTATTACCGTATTCGCCCCCTTTAAGCGCGTCTGTCTCTTTAAGCGCCCCTTATACTTTATCGAGTAAAATAAATTAGCTGCCGCTAAAAAAACAACAACAGCAACAACAATAAACTGTTTTACAGTTGTAAACTTGCCTTAAACAGTATCCGGAGCACCTCAATCATTGCAGAGTATGTAATGTAAAAGAAGCTCTCTAGGTTTATCCCCATCTCTCGAAAGTGTTATACTGGACATCATATGGTAATTGTGTCATCGGTGGCTATCTATAGAACTGCAAACATTGGAGTGGACACCCTCGTGGTCCATAGGTAATGCGAAATACCACAAACACTGAGTGCTTAAAAGTCAGTGAAAAGCAGTAACTGTTGTCAGAATTCAGAAATTACTTATGTACAACTTGAGACAGAATTTTGGCAGGTGTATGAGGTGATTTGCACTAAATGGCTTATTTACATAATTAGTTCTGGACCATATACAAGCAACAGGGCTGAAGTTTGAAATTATTTTGAGCCGACTTTATGACTTTTTTTCTGATAGAATCTGTGATAGAATCTGTCATTTCAGGGCTATTGGCCCTTTGATGATATACTGATAGTGTTTGATATGTAATTTATTTTGAAAAAGGCGAGATAATTTTGCATTCCTTAAAACACCGTCATTGCCCCTGTTATCTATTCTTACTGTTTTTACTCTGTGTTTACTCCATAACTCTTTAACCAGTTAGAATATTTTAACGAAATTTAATAGTAATATGTATCTCATTGTGGCAATCTGTTGCAAACAAGGACATCGACTCTGGATTACCAACTTTTTGAATTATCTCCATTGCATAAATTTAGCACTCACTCTGTAACTCTTAAGCCATTTGGAATATTCTCAGCAACTACTGGTTGGATTTCAATGAAACTTCATGAGAATTTTTATGTTCAAGGGTGGATGTGCATGTCACCTACATGTTTTGGTTTGATGATTTTTCCCACAGATTACATTCTGTTCACAATGCATACATACAGATCTTCGGGGAGCATCCATCAGTTTCACTGATTTCCTTGTTATGTTTAATTTATGGCTGAAAAATCCACACTGATAACACTTGATTTGCTCAGGGTGTCTGCACAACGAGTTGAACAGACTCAGCTAGTTCAGATATACTGAGAGCTATTTTGTCTCTTGCTTCCAAAGGATCTAACTACTCAGAACTTATGAGTAGAACGTATTGAATGTTTATAGTTTTTCCACATTTACTATGTCCTTTGACCATGTGGGTGGGTGGGTTGGGGGGGGGGACATTGTCTTTGGTGCAGATTTTCAAGGTCACAGGAGGTCAAAGACTGTTGAAAAATGGCTTGTCCGCACCATATATCCTAAATGGATGAATGGATGGATTTTAAACTTGCACAGATATATCACTGGGAGATGGAAAAGAACTGATTAGGTTTTGGTGCCCATAAACCTATTTTCAAGGTCTCAAGGAGGTCAAAGAATGTTGAAAAATGGCTTGTCTGCACCTTATGTCCTGAAGGAATGGATGGATTTTGACCAAATCTCCACAGATATACCATTGGGAGCTGCAAAAGAACTGATTAGAATTTGGTAGCCTTGACTCTATTTTCAAGTACAGGATGTCAAAGAATATTGAAAAGTGGCTTGTCTGCACCATATCTGCTGAAGAGGTTGATGAATGATGACCAGGCATAGACAAGTGTATAATCAGGAGGTTGAAAAGAATAAATTTTGGTGACTTTGATTCTAGTTTGAAAAATGTACCATATTTCCTGAATGGATGGACAGATTTTAATCAACTATCACAGCTATATTACTGGGACATGGAAAAGAACTGATAAGATTTTGGTGACCTTGATTTCATTTTCAAGTCACGAGGTCAAGGAAAATTGAAAAATGGCCTGTCAGCATCATATCTCCTGAATGGATGGAAGGATTCTGACCAAACTAGCACAGATATATCACTGGGAGATGGAAAGGAAGTGATAAGGTTTTGGCGACCTTGACCCTGTTTTAAAGGTCACAAGGAGGTCAAAGAATGTTGAGTAATGGCCTGTCTGCACCATATCTTCTGAATGGACACATGGATTTGTACCAAACCTGCACAGATATATTATAGGAAGATGCAAAAGAACTAATTAGATTTTAGTGATCTTAGCCAAAGAGCGTTGAAAAATGGCTTGTCTGCAACATATCTCCTGAATGGATAGATGGATTTTAACCCCTCATACAGATATATCACTGGGAGATGGAAATGAACTGATAAGATTTTGCTGACCTTGATCTCATTTTCAAGGTCACAGAAGGTCAAAGAATATTGAAAAATAGCTTGTCTGCACCATATCTCCTGAATGGATGGAAGGATTATGACCAATCATAGAAAAGTGTATAATCAGGAGTTGAAAAGAATAAATTTTGGTGACTTTGATTCTATTTTCAATGTCACAGGAGGTCTTAAATTGGCAACATTCAGGGAAAATGATACTGTAGGAAAAGGGCTGGTGTAGGGACATCTGTTTTTGTCACAAATTGTCTCTATTTTGTCACAAGAACATCTTTGGTTATATTTAAGTGTTTGTCCTAGCCTATGATGTCTTGACCATAGAGATTCTCTGTCTGTCCATTTTTACCATGTGACCTATTAAACACACAGTTTTTGTTTCACCTGTGAAGCAGAGGCGAGAAATATGTATTGCTTTTCCAGTGTTGGCATTGGCGGCGTAAACTTTTGTCAAGTTTTTGCGTTTAGGTTTTTGCTTTTAGGTCATTTTCTCAGAAACTATAAGGGCTAGAGCCATGAAACTTGGGTCATGCATACATCTGGAAGAGTAGAGCTAAAAGCCATCATCATTGTTGAGTCTTGACCCACATTTTACGGTTCACCGAGTTTGCAATGGCTAGAGCCATGAAACTTGGGTCATGCATACATCTGGATGAGTAAAGCTCATAGCCATCATCAGTATTGAGTCTTGACCCACATTTTACGGTTCACTGACTTCACAATTTTTTGTTGAGTTTTTGCGTTTAGCTCTGTTCCTCAAGAAGTATAAGGGCTAGAGCCATGAAACTTGGGTCATGCAAACATCTGGGAAAGCAAAGCTCAAAGCTGCCATCAATAATGAGTCTTGACCTACTTTTCACGGTTCACTGACTTTGTAATTTTTTTGCAAAGTTTTCGCATTAAGCTCTTTCTCAGATGTTATAAGGGCTGGAGCCATGAAACTTGGGTCATGCATACATCTTGCCGAGTATAACTCAAAGTTTCCATCAATACTGAGTCTTGACCTACATTTTACGGTTCACTGACTTCGTATTATTTTTGGTCAGATTTTGTGGTTTAGCTGTGTTTCTCAAGAATTATAAGGGCTAGAGCCATGAAACTTGGGCCATGTAAACATCTGGAAGAGTAAAGCTCAACATCTGGAAGAGTCTTGACCCACTTTTTATGGTTCACTCAGTTTGCAATTTTTTGTCAAGTTTTCATGTTTAGCTCTATTTCTCAAGAACTATAAGCGCTAGAGCCATGAAATATGGGTCATGCAAAGATCTGGAAGAGTAATTACCGTAAATTCTCTATTAGTTCGAACACCCTAGCAGTTCGAACACTGAAATTCATCTTCAAACGGCTGCTCAAAACTTTCTCATTTAGTTCGAACAGTGGATTTTTCTATGCATTTGAATTTTTAATACTTTGAACACCAAAAAATATCATGAATTCCACAAAATACACACCAAACTTTTCAGGTGTTTTCAGTTTTGTTTTCCGGACGCAATGTGCGAAGGGAGCAACTCTATCGGTCTAAATGTCAATCGGGCATCATTGCTGATATTTACGCTATTAATATTACGGAGTTGGCTGAAGTGTTATGATGTGTACGAGTTCGAACAGCGAAGACTCGGATCAGCCTACGCATCTGCGCCGTCTGATTAGCGTCTTCTCTATCTGCATCAACAACGGGAATGTACATGTTGACCCGAGAAGGATCGAGCTTACGAAGTTATTAGGTTGCGGGGGTGCGCAGGCTGAACCGAGTCTTTGCTTTTCGAACATGCAAAAAGGCGCCATTTTGTCATATATAGCGATACTGTGCACGTGCACTAAAGTGCGTTTGGGAATGATACATGAACGACAGATGAGAAACCCGGGTTGCAAAAGAAATAAATTGTCATAACGACAAAGTCTTCTTTCCTGACAAAATCAGTCTGAATACATGCGCAAACTGAAAGCAGCGACCAACCTGCACATATGCATGGTCTGTGCATTTAAACAAAGTTGGCAGCAGCCGTAAGATCGGTTTATCACTGGGGCATAGCTGGCCCATGGGTCTCAAAAGGGCCTCAGGACACATCCGATCAGGAAACACCCGCATCATACCATGCATTTGCAAACATTGACCAGTCTTACCAATCTCCAGGATTCACGATAGTTTGCAAAATAATCGTTTTTAAGATGCGCAGACTGGTCTAAGGCTTTGCTGTTTGCACATGTAATACGGTACCTTTTTCATGACACGTTGCCAATATTTCTGCACCCTTGGACGTAATATACGACAGACAGAAATAGGGAAGATCAAACTGTACTGTATTATTAATAGAAGCCCGTGAATTTAAAGCAGGCCACTTGTGGTGAATGAGTAGCCAGGGCTCTGGCAAACTTACCTAAGGTGTTTAAACAATCACATATTAGGTCATCGTATATGTGTTGAATTACTTTCCTTTCTTTCGGAATATTTATTTGGAATATTGAAAAAGGATGAAGAGAATGAAATAAATGCTGTAGTTAATACTGAGAGGTATGAGAAATAATTTGCGGCATGACATGAGATTGTTTTTCTCCCGGAAATTGGCAATTCAAATAGTTCGAACACTAAATATTTTCATGACTGGCAATTTCTAATACTTCGAACACCTTGATCAGTATTTATTTTTCAACTGTTCGAACTAAATGAGAATTTACCGTAAGCTCAAATTCACCATCAGTATTGCTAATTGACCAACATTATATGGTTCATCTCTTTGCAATCAGAGTTGTCAATCGTTCAGTTTATAATAAACATGTACAATGGACTCGACAGTATCGGATCATCGACAGTATCGGATCACTCATAAGTTATCATCCATTTTTCTCACAAATGAAGCAAATATTTTTTACCATTATATAACAGGCATCAAGTTAGACCAACGGTAAAGTGCAGGGTGAAAAATTCGATCGAAATCTGTGGCTGTGAAACAAATCAGAGTTGTTGAAAAGCTTGGCCCCTCTTCAGCGGCGCTTGCATTTTGCCTGTTGTTCGTTAACCCCAATACACTGATTGCACTGAAATATCATTAGGGCAGAAAATCACCGTAAATTTGTTGATCCTGATCAGACACTAGGGTCTTATCAGGGTCTACACTTGCTTCAAGTTTAGCTTTTGTTTCTTAGGAATGATAAAGGTTAGAGCCATGAAATGTGGGATATGCATACATCTGTAATGTTCAACTGTCATTAATGTAGCATCTTGACCTAATGTTCACTGACAATTCAAAATTTGCAATGTGTTTACTAATTTAGCTCTGTTTTGTGACAAAGCACTGGCAGGCGAGACACCGCATTCCGTGGAATTCTTATTAAAGTTTTGCTCTATTTCCAGAGTGTTATTAATAGTGATATGCTGAGCCACTTGTATCTTTCAATCATATTTGTCATGAGCAATCAGCACTTTACATAAGATGTTCTTTTGGGTAATGTATGCCAATGGTCAGGGTCATAAACAAGGGTCAAAGGACATTTAAGGGGCCTTCAGGGGCATTTGTTACATACTATAACATTTCTTGTTTTGATCTTGTTATTGAATATTTATCAAATATTTATTCATAATACATGGAACTACCACTTTTTAGCTCGCCTGTACGAAAGTACAGGGAGAGCTATTGTTGTCACTTGGGGCGTCGGCGTTGGCGTCACACTTTAAAGTTTTACGTTAAAGTTTTTTTATGTGATGGGCAAGGCACTGCAGGCGAGCTATCCTGTACGGGGACAGGTCTTGTTCAAATTTATTTCAGATTTATTTATAACAGAACATAAACACAGAGCGACTGTATGGTAATAAACTATTGACAAGCATGTTTTTAAAAAACAAAGATCAAGCTGTTGAAATCAATGGAGAACAATTATTTACCTGGTTAAATCTGATTTAATAATTAGAAATAATTGACTGAAGCAGAAGAGCATAAAATGTAATTAAAAGATTCAGTAATAAAGAACATATATCATGTTGAGTTAAAAAACATTCAGCAGTAAGCATTATTATATACGGATAGCTAGCATGCAGTTTATAGGGAGTGCACATTTGTGTTGATGATGAGCTGTTGTGATTAGCCACCATCTATGATCAGTCCATTTTGTGTCATTCGTTGTCCACTTTTTACCTACTGGGCCCAGTTGTTCAAAGCATGATTAGCTTATATACGAGGTCATTTGTTGAGGATTCATTAAATCTTACAGTATTCACAAAATCAACTGCAGTAATATTTTTTTGATGGAAAAATTGTGAGGAGCTTTTGCACTGCACAATTTTAGGCAAAAAATGGCAGTGTTACATGTATAATACATTTAAAAATTTGATGTCTTGTTTACTAATGACGTCGTTAGTTTTGAACAACCCGGCCCTGGTGAACTAAATAAAAACAGTCAAAAGTGAACTTACACAACATACTTACAGCCGTAAGATCTCAGCCAGGGTCAGGGTCAGTGATGAGCCAAAGCTGACAGTTAGCACCAGAGTTACTGCCCCTTAATCACTGAAAAATGTTGTGTTTAAGTTTGTGAACTCTAGAAAAGGGCCATACCAGACAATAACTACAGAGTTACTGCCTTTTTCTTGACAAAAAACACTGCATATCTTCCAGGTTATGGTTTTTGAGCAATATGAGTCGCAGTATCTGTACTCAGCCAGGTTTGATAATGGGTCAGATTGGACATTTAACATGGAGCTAGTGTCCCTTAACCAATGGAGGAGCTCTGGTAGCTCTGTGGGTTAAGCCCTGGCCTGCTGATTTAGTGGGGTTCTGGGTTCAATTCTCACTGGAGGTGGAAATCTTTTTAATTATTGTAAACGACGTTCCATTACACACGGCCTTTTGTTATCATTTCCCCATCATCTGGGTATCACTGAAATACTGTTGAAAAGGACGCAAAATTGCAAGTCATTCATCCAGCAATCCTTTATCAGTGAAAAGGCAATTACAAGGGATGATCAAAAAGTTCCCAGAAAAGTGCTGTATTCTCTTTACTTTTTTCACTTTTTTGAATAAATTTCATCTTAGGCAACCTTAATATAATCATGATTCATATCATACAAAATTATTAACTTCTGTCTTACCAGTTTATTGCATGGGCCCTGAACGAAATGACCTGTAAGGTGACCCGGCCCAGCTAACGTTACTTTTCATTTTATTGTTCATAATAGCAAAATTTGAATGTTGCTTAGTCACAAATTATTAACATAAAAATGAATTACTTTACAAAAAAATTAAAACTATAACTAAAGAATATAGATCCTGACCGCAAGGGATATGAAGCTATTTGACTGGATTGTTTGTCATTCCCGCCATGCTCGGCTTGAATATGCAAACTGCGTCAATTATAAGTATAAATAAAACCTAAATGTTTGTACATTGAAGTGGATAGGTAAACAAGCAAACTTGCGAGTTACATGTGCCTATACATCACTACTTTCGAGATGAAAACTGTCATCCTCAGTACCCGTAATGCATGCACTCAGCCGTCGGTCGGCTTTCTAAATAAGAAAGGTTCCTCAGCCCCGGTCACGTGATACAGCAAACAAAACCGGCCCCCGGGGGCCGGTGGTGACGTCACAATTGGTGCCGGTACACCGGCACCCTGATGCTATAAATACGGAGCAGATCGCCTCATAAACAGGCTGTAAATCCTCTGATGAAGTCCATACTATTGGACGAAACTAGGCAGGTATGCTGCCAATAGTATTTGCGCTTTTTAATGCCGATAAGCTGAACATCAGGAGTACGAGCCAAGTTGCAGCCATTCTATTCCACTTGTTGATAAGTCTTTTACCTTGTTCCCTAGCTCCTGATGTTCATGCCGCCCGAATGGGGAATCCAATGACCTTGTGAGATTGCAAACCATTCCCTCTTCAACAGGAGGAAAAAATAATGACAACCAGTCATACATAATGGCACTCACACCACCATCTAATTCTCATATAACACACATATGTGAGGGAATGGGATTATGGGAGAAGCGTTGTAAGACAGTCAACAATGTAGCTCGCCTGCATGTGCACCCATTTGAAAGGATAACCTTTCTTATTTAGAAAGCCGACCGACGACTGAGTGCATGCATTATGGGTACTGAAGATGACAGTTTTCATCTCGAAAGTAGTGATGTGTAGGCACATGTAACTCGCAAGATTGCTTGTAAACCTATCCACTGCAATGTACAAACATTTAGGTTTTATTTAGACTTATAATTGACGCCGTTTGCATATTCAAGCCGAGCATGGCGGGAATGACAAACAATCCAGTTAAATAGCTTCATATCCCATGCGGTCAGGATCTATATTCTTGAGTAAATTGGAGTTTGCAGCCACAATTTCTTACGTTTTTCAAACTTGATTTCCACTCCAATTTACCGCGAGAATATTCGACCGATAGAAACGCTTAATACTTTCATTGTGGTGACATGTTTCTCTGAGTAAAAAAGCTTGAGAAGTCTTGCACCTACATTTTTAGGTGAATATCGCAAATCGGCGTGATAAGACAGATCGAAAATAGGTCTGCATGAAACCACAGGTGAGAGGGTGATACTTTACTACCGCCTACTAGTATGACAATTTTGTCAAAAACTAAGCTACAAGTTACTGCCGACGAGTATCACTCTGAAATGGACAATAATGGCAGCGCATATGTCGCTGGTTCTCATGACAACACTCGGATGTGATTTCGTCAGGTAACAATGGCAATATGGCGGTTATTCACGTCACAGGCCTCCGGGGGCCGGTGTGATCTTCCCACCGGTTCCTCAGCGCCGGTCACATGATACAAAACCGTCCACCGGGGGCCGGTGGTGATGTCACAATTGGTGCCAGTACAGGCGCCCTGATGCTATAAAATCTGAGCAGATCGCCTCATAAGCAGGCTGTAAATCCTCTGATGAAATCCATACTATTGGACAAAACTCAGGTATGCTGCCAATAGTATTTTCCTTTTTTAATGCTGATAAGCTGAACATCAGGAGTACGAGCCATATTGCAGCCATTCTATCCCACTTAAAACTATAACTAATCTTGATGTTGATTAAAAATTTTGTAAGTTTTTAGCTCACCTGAGCACGAAGTGCTCAAGGTGAGCTATTGTGATCGATATTTGTCCGTCGTCCGGCGTCGGTCCGTCTGTCTGTCCGTCCGTCATCAACAATTTCTTCAAACGACATCTCCTCCTAGACCAGTAAGCCAATTTCAAAATAATTTCACACAAATGTTTCTGTTGTAGCTCTGAACCAAAATTGCTAAAATGGTTCCGCTCCGCTGAACAAAATGGCCCCCAGAGCTAAAATTAGAAAAACCTTTAAACAACATCTCCTCTAAAGCCAATGGATCGATTTCAAAAAAAATTCACAGAAATATTTGACTCATGGCCCTGAACCAAAATTGCTAAAACGCTTCCACTCTGCTGAACAAAATGGCCACCAGAGCTAAAAATAGAAATCTAAAAATAGAAAAACCTTTAAATGACATCTCCTCTGAAGCCAATGGCTCGATTTCAAAGTAATTTCACAGAAATGTTCTGACTTATGGCCCTGAACCAAAATTGCTAAAATGGTTCCACTCTGCTGAACAAAATGGCAGCATGAGCTAAAAATAGAAATAAATCTTAGAATGACACAGAGGGCACAGTTTTGATCCAATCATCATGAAACTTTGTCAGAATGTTTATCTTAATGAAATCTAGACAAATTTTGAAATTGGGTCATGCGGGGTCAAAAACTAGGTCACTAGGTCAAATCTTAGAAAAACCTTGTGTACACTCTAGAGGGCACAGTTATGACCCAATCTTTATAAAACTTTGTCAGAATGTTTATTCTTATTCAAGCTAGGCCAAGATAGAAACTGAGTCATGCTGGGTCAAAAAGTAGGTCACTAGGTCAAATCTTAGAAAAACCTTGTGTACACTCTAGAGGGCACAGTTATGATCCAATCTTCATGAAACTTTGTCAGAATGCTTATCTTTATGAAGTCTAGACCAGATTTGAAACTGGGTTATGTAGGGTCAAAAACTAGGTCTCTAGGTCAAATCTTAGAAAAACCTTGTGTACACTCTAGAGGGCACAGTTATGACCCAATCTTTATGAACTTTGTCAGAATGTCTATCCATATACAATCTAGGCCAAGACTGAAACTGAGTAATGTTGGATCAAAAACTAGGTCACAAGGTCAAACCTTAGAAAAGCATTGTGTATACTTTAGAGGGCACAGTTATGATCCAATCTTCATGAAACTTTGTCAGAATGCTTATATTTATGAAATTTAGACCAAATTTGAAACTTGGCCATATCAGGTCTAAAACTAGGTCACTAGGTCAGATCTTAGAAAAACCAAGTGAATGCTCTAGAGGGCTCAGTTTTGTTCCAATCTTCATGAAACTTTGTCAAAATATTTATCTCCAACAAATCTAGACCAAGGATGCAACTAGGTCATGTTGGATCAAAAACTAGGTCACTAGGTCAAACCTTAGAAAAACATTGTGTATACTCTAGAGGGCACAGTTTTAGTTCAATCTTCATGAAACTTTGTCAGAATGATTATCTAAATGAAATCTAGGCCAAATTTGAAACTGGGCCTTGTCTGATCTAAAACTAGGTCACTAGATCAAATCATAGAAAAACCTTGTGTACACAGTTGTTGCTTTATTTTGCATTGAATCTTAATGAAACTTTGTCAGAATGTTTATCTTCATGAAATGTAGGACAAATTTGAAACTGAATAATGTCTGATCAAAAACTAGATTGCCAGGTCAGATCTTAGAAAAACATTGTGTACACTCTAGAGGGCACATCATCAAATAGATGATCTTCCATGTTATTTCATCATAACTCAGGTGAGTGATTTAGGTCCATCATGGACCTCTTGTTTTCTTATCCTTTCTACGAAATGATAAGGAAATATGTGGGGGTGGGCTAATTCAAGGGCAGATAACTTACTCTACCTTATAAAATGGAAGTGTTATGATAAAGTTTCATAAACTAGAGAGTCCACATGATTTATGCATTTCAGTCAAACTTTTCTAGCAATACGTCACCACAACCTGATATGGGCAGCGTGATGAGCTTCCAGCCAACTCACACGGCAGCAATGCTGTATCGGCAACTTTTTGACATAGTTGAGGTCAAAGTATTTATTACCGTATGTGTATGCATTTAGAATTTCATTCAACTACATATATAAAGAATCAGTCAATCAACCTAAGACTATGGTTGAATTTTGACAAAGTTTGT
Source organism: Ctena decussata (assembly GCA_963989385.1). Classification (NCBI taxonomy): domain Eukaryota; kingdom Metazoa; phylum Mollusca; class Bivalvia; order Lucinida; family Lucinidae; genus Ctena; species Ctena decussata. The sequence continues at coordinate 35,453,892 of OZ022504.1, read as the reverse complement.
TGATGTAGCCTTGCTGTAGTGGATTTAAGACTTTTGATAGACAGCTTTAAATGCTGATGCAGATATCAGGTTGTGTTGTATAGTATTGCTGGAAGAATAGTTCACTAAAAGCGTACATATCATATCTAACAAATTGTCATTACATGTATCTTAGTTGACGAAACCTGATCATAACAAGTATTATTTCATTTTACAATTTAAAGCAAATTATCCACCCTTGGGCCGGGCGGCGTAACGCAATCGGCAGGGCACCTGACTCATAAGTCAGAGGTCCTGGGTTCGATACCCAGTCTGGCCACATACTTTCGTTTCTCCTTCTGCTGATTCAAGAATGGCAGTTGTCAGTTACTAGGGAAAGTAAGTGCACTTAGTACTGGTTAACCGCTAAGGAGGTCTAAGCCTGCCCAGGAATAGTGTGGTTAGGTTAACTGACCGTCCCGACATGACCATAGTTGTTTACCGTGGACGTTAAGCAACAAATCAATCAATCATTCAGTTTATAATAAACATGTACAATGGACTCAACAGTATCGGATCATCGACAGTATCGGATCACTCGTAAGTTATCATCCATTTTTCTCACAAATGAAGCAAATATGTTTTACCATTATATAACAGGCATCAAGTTAGACCAACGGTAAAGTGCAGGGTGAAAAATTCGATCGAAATCTGGGGCTGTGAAACAAATCAGAGTTGTTGAAAAGCTTGGCCCCTCTTCAGCGGCGCTTGCATTTTGCCTGTTGTTCGTGAACCCCAATACACTGATTGCACTGAAATATCATTAGGGCAGAAAATCACCGTAAATTTGTTGATCCTGATCAGACACTAGGGTCTTATCAGGGTCTACACTTTGCAAAGGTAGATTATGATCTTTACTGTTTGAGTAGTTCCGTGCTGTGGGGCGCAGGGGAGTACTAAGTTAAGAATTTTAGGCATGCTTGTACTTTTGTACATACATTTAACTTTTATTTAACAGACATAACCCTTGCTAGTGAAGGACCACGCGAAAAATATTGTTGAAAGGTCGTAAAAGTTTCTCTGAGGGTTTTATAGGTCCAACTGTTTATGTAGCAAAATTATTGAAGCTAAGAAGGTTAGCAGAATGCCTCCAAGAAACTCTCCTATAAAATAATATCATATGATCCTATACTGTCGCACGTGATTCGTTACTGTCGTAAGACCCCCCTAAAAGTCTCGATAGGTTATCTGCCCTTAAAGGAATACATATCATAAATATTTTGACAAGGATAGATAGAAAGGATATTTAACATTTATTATGTGTCATAACATACATAATTTTAGCATTCACATACAACAAAACAGGAGTTTTATTGAACTTGATCCGATACTGTCGAGTCCACTGTATAATTATAATCTGGGTATGTATATTAAGTTTTGTTACTGTCTGAATTTTTTTATTTCTCATTCATTTGCTTGTCTGGGGCATATCTCTGATGAAAGTATTAAAGGTACATGTACCTAAATGAAATATGGCATATTAATAGAGGCAGTTTCATAAGGATACCCATTTCAGTATTGCGCACCATTGGGGAGCATCCATCAGTTCCTCTGATTCTCTCATTTGAACCAGTATCCCTGCCATGCCAGTATTTCCTTCTGCCTCCTGTATAATGGGGTCAGTAGGGGCATCAACCAAAGTTCCATGTCTGTATAGCTATGTCAGGTATATTGTGTTAAAGATGCTTCTATTTTCTGAGTAGATAACTTTTTAGTTCACATGGTTACATATACTTCTGTTTTACTTTTGAGATGGCCCCCATACTGGAATGTAAATCAATGAAACTGTACCAAAAAAAAAAAAAAATAGAGAAAAATATCCAGCCAGTGTGTTTGAATAATAGATATTGTTTGCAGTATGTTACTGTATTTGCTGATGCTGGATATAGTGGTTTTCATAAAATTTTCGTATCTGGGGATTTTTGGCAGGTATGAACTTCATTAATTGTATGGGCAAAGTAGGGTACATTTTCTCTTCTGAAGATTGCAAAGACTATGAACTTGAATTATGATGAGCTAAACACACATTCAGATACCAGAGATAGGAGCTGAAATGGGACATTATTCTGAGAATCAGAGACTTGTCTGGTCACCAAATACCAATTCAGCCTCACATTTTGGTAGAAGGACCTGCTTCAGTGGACACCAGTGACCATTCTTTCTTTGTTTTATTTCCCACCTTTTTAAGGTGCACCTCCATATGGCATATACCAAAACCATGAGTTGAGTGTATGACCTGAGCCTATGAGTTGAGTGGATGTGAGCTGAGTGTAAGTGGCATTTTTAGATAGACACTACACCAAAATGTTGAAACAGAAATGTAATCATAAATACTTATTGTCATGGAGGGTTGAACTAAACAAAAACAGTCAATAGTGAACTTACACAAGATACTTAGAGCCGTAAGATCTCAGCTGGGGTCAGTGATGAGCCAAAGCTGACAGCACCAGAGTTACTGCCCCTTAATCTCTGAAAAATGTTGTGTTTAAGTTTGTGGACTCTACAAAAGGGCCATACCAGACAATTAACTACTGAGTTACTGCCTCTTTCTTGACAAAAAACACTGCATATCTTCCAAGTTATGGTTTATCAGTGGAAACACTTGCACATGGTCATATACTTTGTTAAGAAGTTGAGGTTTTATAAATGTCATTTTTTAGCTTGCCAGAATGGAGTTCAGGAAGAGCTATTGCGCTACGCCGGGTGTCTGCATCAGCATTAGCAAAATGTTAAAGTTTTACGTTAAAGAAAAATTTAAATCTCATTGATTTGAATTATACATGTACTTGGTATGATGATAGGTATTAGTCCAAAATTTTATTCAACACCATCCCCACCCCTGGTCATGACCTATTGGTCAAAGTCACAGAAATTTTATGTTAAAGTTTTATGTTCAAGTTTATAAGTTCTCAAGAGTTTCCGTTCGATATCTTTTGAAAGCATAGGTGTATTGAATTCATATTTTATACACAGGTATATAATCATAAATACAGGTCAAGTGCCATGTTGGGCAAAATCCGTCTATTATTGTGGGAGTTATGGCCCTTTTTCGACTTCATTTTGTATGAAAAAATGGTTTCCATTCAATATCTTTTGAAAGCATTGGTGTATTGAATTCATATTTTATACACAGGTATATAATCATAAAATACAGGTCGAGTTCGTTGTTGGGCAAAATTTGTCGTTATTGTGGGAGTTATGACCCTTTTTTGACTCATTTTGTATGAAAGAATGGTTCCATTCGATTTCTTTTGAAAGCATTGGTGTAAATTCATATTTTATACACAGGTATATAATTATAAAATACAGGTCAAGTTCGGTGTTGGGCAAAATTCGTTGATTATTGTGGGAGTTATGGCCCTTTTTCGACTTCATTTTGTATGAAAAAATGGTTTCAGTTTGATATCTTTTGAAAGCATTGGTGTATTGTTGTATTGAAAAATAAAGAATAACCTTTAAATGACATGTCATCTGAATCCAATGGCTCGATTTCAGAATAATTTCACAGAATGTTTTACTCATGGCCCTGAACATAAATTTCTAAAACGGTTCCACTCCACTGAACAAAATGGCTGCCAGAGCTAAAAATAGAAATAAAACTTAGAATGACACAGAGGGCACAGTTTTGATCCAATCACCATGAAACTTTGTCAGAATGTTTATCTTAATGAAATCTAGACCAAGTTTGAAACTGGGTCATGCGGGGTCAAAAACTAGGTCACTAGGTCAAATCTTAGAAAAACCTTGTGTACACACTAGGGGGCACTCTTATGATCCAATCTTCATGAAACTTTGTCAGAATGTTTATCCTTATACAATCTAGGCTAAGTGTGAAACTGAGTCATGTGGGGTCAAAAACTAGGTCACTAGATCAAATCATAGATAAACCTTGTGTACACTCTAGAGGGCACAGTTAAGATCGCTGAACAAAATGGCCCCCAGAGCTAAAAATAGAAATAAATCTTAGAATGACACAGAGGGCACAGTTTAGATCCAATCTTTATAAAACTTTGTCAGAATGTTTATCTTTATGAACTCTAGATCAAATTTGATACTGGGCTATGGTAGGTAAAAAAATAGGTCACTAGGTCAGATTGTAGAAAAGCCATGAATGCTCTAGAGGGCACAGTTTTGTTCCAATATTCATGAAACTTTGTCAAAATGTTTTTCTCCAACAAATCTAGACCAAGGGTGCAACTGGGTCATGTTGGGTCAAAAACGAGGTCACCAGGTCAAACCTTAGAAAAACATTTTGTACACTCTTGGGGGCACAGTTTTGATCAGATATTCATGAAACTTTGTCAGAATGTTTATATCCAAGAAATGTAGAGGGTCATTAGGTTAAATCTTAGTAAAACAATAAAGGGTTCATTTTCCATTGAGTCTTTGTGAAACTCTGTCGAACATATGGATGTCTCTGAGGTTAAGTTCACAGGGTACTCAGGTGTGCTATCCAGGGCCATCATGTCCCTCTTGTTCCATTTTGGCCAGTTAGATTATTCTGGAGCAAGAAATACATAGAAAACTAGAATATATGGTATTCTCTATTTGATTGAGTCTGTTTATGAAAGTAATGAAATGTGCAACATAGGCCATGACTGTAGAGCCAGCTTAAGCAGAATTCTATTTTCAAAATGACTCTGACTGACATCATTGATCCCAAAGGACCAGAAAATATATATCCTGCACTGTGATGGAACACAGGGAGACATTTTTTATTTCTACAGTAACAGTAAAGCAGTAGTTTTTGAAATGTAGCATAATGTGCTTAAGAAATGGGACATCTAAATTAATTTTCCATTTGTCCCAAATAAAAAAAAATCATTATATTAGGTGTCCTAAAATGTAGACATGTTACAGTAATTCTGGTTTCAACATCTAAGGGAAACACTCTGATATGGAAGTATTTGCATCCCTTCTCATAGGAGGCTGTTCTTGAAGGAAAGAGGTTTGCTCTCTCTTGCTCTCTCTAGAAAGCAAATCTGTTCCTTTAAGAGTAGCTCCATCCCTCACACACACACCCCTCACACACACACACACACACACACACACACACACACACACACACACACACACACACACACAGAGAAGGGATTTTACATGCCAATGAAACAAATACTACTTCGATAAAAGTTGTCCCCTTTGTAAACATGGAGGTACATGTATATCTATACCCCTTTTAAAGATGTAATTTGTTTTCAGATAGAGAGCTGGTTGGCGCTGTGATTATGTGATGCTGGTCTGATTGTTCATGTTGTATAGACTGCCATTAGAGACACAGACTGGTTGGCCATGACTGATCCTGCTACACAGAAACTACAGAACCTCAGCATCCAAGGTACACTATCAAGATTTCTATGAATAATGTAACATTCTTACTAGTAACTGGAATTCTGTGATTTCCCTTAAGGTCCGCCCACTCTCATTTGTAGAAGAAAATTTTGATTTTCAAACCATTTTTTGTCAGATTTAGTAGATATTTTCTAATATTTACATTATCGGTGTATTTACTGAAAAGCCCTGTAGTAAACCATTGGAACGTAATGTAGTTTACATTCCAATAATTACATTGAGACACGTGGCGTCAATGACGTCAAAATAAACAATGGCTCTCTACGACCTGATTGGACGTCAGCAACGTCATGACGTCATGCATGCCGTTCTGCTGTTAGCAGAAAAACTGCGTGTACATGTTTTACTGCTTCAATTTTAGCGCTTATATAAGATTTTTCATGAAAGATTTGATTGAAACGAATGTAAATATAAGCAATGAACTTAATTTTTCTGATGTTTATCGAAGTGTAAACTACATTGGGTCACTAGCAAAGTATACATGAACCCCTTCGGGGTTCATTCACTTTGCACGTGACCCAATGTAGTTTACACTTCGATAAACCTCAGAAAAATGAAATTCATTCCTTAAATAAAATATAAAAGTTAGTCTGAGAATTTCAGAATGGTGTCATTAATAATGAGTTATTTAGGTATACCCTGATTAAAAAAGAATTGTCAGGGCGGAGTTATCTTTGTACCTTCCCCTAGAGTTTTCTATTGTACAAAAAGGGCCACAGGACATACACACTGCTCACTCACCGGTACCAAAAATTATTTAGCTGTAACAAAACTTGCAAATACAATGTTAAGTTATGCAACAGCTGGATATGCGGTATAGACACACGTGGCTAGCCATATTACCTGTCCTTGTACAATGTCGATCAAAAAGGGATGGATTGATGACTTAAAATTTTACGTCCTTTTCAGCTGTATTTCAGTCATATCAGGATGATGGGAGAGTGATAATGAAAGGCTCTGTGCAATGGAACCCGGTTAACGATTGAGAATGCCTCCAGGAATCTAGCTCAGGACCGTTAGATCAGCAGGCAGGCGCTTCACCCACGACCGATCAGATTCACAGGCTAATCTTATTATTTCCTTTTTGTGCATCCAATAAGGTATCTTTACATGCGATGCCAATCATTTACTATTTAAATTTACCAGATCAACTGCGAGGATGCACAGACTGACCTGAGTCATGTTTGTTCACACTTTAAATAAGTTTTGCTTTTCCAGTAACGAAATAAAGAACATAACGTTGTGGTTTCAATACATAGATAGGGATGAAATGAATGCACAAGCTTATCTGAGTCTTTGCTATTGGCACATGCTATCTTGGTACATGTACAACCCAACTCCTGATCCTTATGTATGGCCTGTCATCTTTTAAGCCAAGTGTACTAAGTCCACTTTGTTCCTTACTTAATAAACAAAATAAGAAGCAAAGTGAACTTAGCAGTCTTTGCTTGCGAAGTTTACAGCCTGTGTGACCAAATTCCCTTTGTTTTTTCCTTTTGATCCAAATATCGGCTATGTGAACAGAGAAGACAGCATGTCCTCATGATAGAAATATTTTCTTTTCAAAAGTACAGAATGTACAGGCTTGTGTTTTTCTTCCCGTTTCAAGTGATACAAAAGGCCCAACAATGTGTTATGTCTGAATCCATCACATACAAAATAGGAAAGAAGCTGATTATTCTACAGGGAGGCTGTGCAGGCGGATTTGATGCATCACTTTTACACCGATAATCTGCACATTGCATAAAAGCATTACTTTGGCATGTGTCAAGTATTGCAGTTGCGGCAAAATATCCAATGGGCACAAACCCGCTGAAAGAACATCATATTAATGTCAATGTTGACACGATGTTACTTTTAGATTTAGAGTGCATCACCGTTGATATGACGTTTTTCAACATTGCACTGTGCTAAGACCTGGCTTACCTAGTTTGAATCCCGCGGCAGCCAAATTCGTCACACCTTAAATGGCGCTTCCTTGTGCACAGAATATCATTATCAACTTTATAAAATGCACCTTCCTTATTACTTCTTTTATCAACCTAGATACGTCTTTCTTACATGACAGTAAATGTGGTGACAAGAGGTACAATAACAGTGCATTATGCTTAGTGAACTTGAACAAGCGTGCAAAATTTATTTGACTGAATCCTCTAGTAGACTGATTGAATTTGACAGTGATTGCCAGCGCATATCTGTTACGGCCGTGACATTTCTTTTGCATCAAGGTATAAGAATTTACTATATTTTTAATCATTTTCAGTGTATAAGCGGCTGAATTTGATCTTATCTGTCACAGCATGCTTGGTCAGGGCACTTAATAGTTTTAACCCTCACAGCTATGATTGACCATGGTCAGCCATACTACAGACATTGTTTTTTCATGGCATTTGATAGTTGACCATGAAAAAAAATGTTAGACCTTAAAAAACCATGATGACCTTGTTCAACCATGGTAAGCTAAAATATTTATGACAATTGACTATGATCAACCACAGTCAACCGCAAATTGACCCTCTTTCTCTACCATGGACAACCATGGTTGACCATGGTAGATCATGGTTAGTTGGAAAGTTTATGACAATCGTGGTCAACCATGGTCAACCATAGTAGTAATTTTGACCCTCTTTTCTACCATGGTTGACCATGCTAGACCATGGTCAACCATACTATAGACATTGTTTTTTTATGGTATTTTATGGTTGACCATGAAAATACATGTTAGACCTTCACAAAACATGATGACCATGGTCAACCATGGTCACTATTTCGCCTGGGCCATTTAAGATTTCTTCATGATAGTTTATACGAACATAAAGCATCATCAGAGGATGTACAGAGAAAAAGAACCATAATTTTACTTTCTGTTATGTATTTTTCATATAGTAATTTCATATAAGCTTCATTTGGGCTCGGCTCCATATCTTTTAAACCGTTTAAGATTTCTTCTTGAACGTACGAGGGGAGTTCAATAAGTTTGTAGAACTCGGGGGTTTAACTCATACATTGGAAGATGGTTTCAACATTATTTTTCAATATAATTCCCCTTTACTTCAATGCATTTGGCCCACTTTTCTGTTAAGCAGTCTATGCCTTTGAAATAAAAGTCGTCTGTTTGGTCCTCAAACCAAGCCTCTGTAGCAGCCTTGAGCTCATCATCGTCCTGAAATCTCGTTCCACGCAAGTGAGACTTCAAACTCGAAACAGATAATAATCACTTGGGGCCAGGTCTGGACTGTATGGCGGGTGATTTAACTGCTTGAACTTGCACTCACGAATAGCAGCTTGTGTAACTGGACTCCACTCTTTGCTGACGATCTTGCATGTTCAGGTTTCTAGGTACCCACCTGGCAGATACTTTTGACATGCCTAAATGTTCATGGATTACGGTATAGTGTAAACACTTCCATTAGAAATACCACATTCTGAAGCAAGTTCGGCAACTTTGATTCGGCGATAGTTTAGCACAAGTCTCTCAACACGGTCGATCATCTGGCTGATGACATCAGCAGGGCAACCTGGCCTTGAGTCATCTTCTAAGGAGTTCTAAGGAGTCTCGCCCACGCGTGTAAACTCTGCTGACCACTTTGCCACTGTGGAATACTTTGGGCTACTATCACCATACACATCAGACATGCGCTGATGGATTTCTTTGGCGTTTGCACCCTCCTTAGTGAGGAACTTTATGACTGCTCTGAACTCAATATTCTGACTTTCCATTTTTGCCTGTGGGTATAGGTTTTCAAACAAAAAGTAAGAGCAAAAAAAGTACGTGTTGACTGAACGGCTGTTATCATTCAACTGACAAAGGTTTACACTGCACAAAAATGAAAAAAGAAATCTTGAATTGTATAGAAAAATGCCGAGTTCTACGAACTTATTGAACTCCCCTCATATGTTTCAATACAAAGCACTATCAGAGGTTAAGGAGAGAAAAGAACCATGACCTTGCTCTCCTTTGTGATGGAATTGTCTCCTTAGTATTTTTCACAAAGTAATTTTGTATTAGCTTCCTATCTGCTCCGTAGCTTTTAAACTGTTCAAGATTGTTCATGAAAGTTCACACTCATATAAAACACTGTCACACAGTGTGTAGAGAAAAGGAACCATGACCCTGCATTCAGTTTTGACAGAAGCATCCCCCTTTGTATATTTCTTGCACTGAATTCATGTCTGCTCCCTAACTTTTACACTGTATAAGATTTTGATTTGAAACTTTGTATAACATAAGGCACTATCAGACAATGTGTAGAGACTACTTGATTTTTTGAGAGAATTATTGGGGATAAGGAGGGAAAACCATATTAAGTTAGGAATTCGTACTCGATTGTACGCCGTTTCCTTCTGCTGAAATAGGGTCCCTCTATTTCCCGGTACTTCTACATTTGGCGCACCCTACTGCAAGATTCTCGCCAGCATCGCAAATGCATGATCTTTATAGCTCATCTTGAACATGTTATCTCGCCCTATACAAGCAATTACCCGAGAGTTCAGTACAGCTTCCAAGAGTTGTCACTTACCTGTACAAATCAAAAACAAGTTGTACTCGATTATGCGCCGTTTGGTTTCGCTAAATGCGGGTCCCACTTTTCCCGGTATTTTTTTGCGCACCCAGCTGCAGGGTCCCTCCCAGCATCGCTGAGGCATGAGCTGTAAAACTTGTCCTGACACTTCGTCTCACATATTACAAGCATCTCACCTAATACAAGCAATTACGAGATAGTACAGTCCACTCAGGAAGAGCTGTCACTAAACAGTACAGGTCACCTAACAAAAGTTAATAGCACTGAAGCTCACCTGTTACAAGCAATCACTAGACATAAGGAAAAAGCTGTCAAACTTGCCCTTTATCTACAGCTTCAACAAAGTCCAAGAATACAATAAAATTAACTTGTATTGCTGCCAATTTTCTACTGTACCACTTGCATCGTATAGATTCATTGCTAAGGGATAACCTCTCAAGCTTTTTCAAAAGCTAAGCTTGTGACCTTTGAAAGGCTTTTGTACAACTTTTATTACATGATTTCATATCTGCCTCCATCACAGTATTGAAGATTTTAGTTACTGACAGAGTTCTGTCATCTCTTGTTTCCTTTCCTACTTTAAACCCCAACAGGCATATATTGCCCCGCTCAGTAGAGCTCTTGTTTGAAAAGGAATTACAGTAGAACTTGAATGGCTTGAACAGGCTTGGGATCATATAAATTTGTTGTTCTAGCCATCCAGGGCTAGTTTCTTTATAAACTGAATTCTAGGGACCCAAGAATGAGTTCTAGACAGGCAGGGTTACCGAGCCATTAGGCCTTGAGCCAGCATAGTTCTATTGTAATATTTTTTGACAAAATTATGACCTTTTCAAACTTAGAAATTTTTTTTGGCTTGTTGCTAATACATGATGACATGTTCCTATAATCAACTCCTTCCACAGTTTGGAATTAGTCTGAAACATTTGTTGCAGACATATTAAAGATATGCATGCGTCTTTTTGAAAAGCAAAGTATTATTTCTGACAAAATTACTGCCTTTTCGAACTTAGAAATTTTTTCCAGTAATGGCTGATACAAGATAACAAGTTTGTATAATCAACTCCTTTCACAGTTTTTAGCTCCTTGGAATGAAGTTCAGGAAAAGCTATTAGGCCTTTCCAAACTTAGAAAGTTTTCAAGTTATGGTTAATACAAGATGACAACTCCTTCCACAGTTATTAAGCAATCAATATGAAATTTGAACAGAAGTCACAGACATAATTGAAGTTACCTAAATGATAATTGGCCTGATAGCCAAATGTGTCTAATTCTTGTTTGAGGCCACCAAAAATCTTCAAAATATTAACTTAATTCATCTTAATTTGTCTTTTGGGCAATAATCTTCAGCTAGTGGACAGTTTGGGCCATTAATATTTTGGGCTGTTAAGCTTTTAGGCCACCATAGTGACCTTGAGACTTTCCTGCACTGTCAGAAACAGGTGTATATTGCTCTGCTCCCGATGCTCTGATTTCTTTGGTTTAAACAATATTTATTTCAAGAAAACGAGCACATACAAATGTACAGAATCAATTATCGGGATTTGGTCGCAAGCTCTAGGCTTGTAAAGACCATCTCCCCTAGAGTTAAAGACTGAAAAATTTTCCCATAGACTTACAATGCGGTAAAAGTTGTCCCTTGCATAGCAACTTTCTTTTTATCAGAACTTGATCAAATTTACTGATGACCAGGACAGGCATAAAATTTAGGACAAATTTGAAATTGGACCATATTGTCAGTTTTTGATGCAAAATAGAAATCACTGCTATCGATGTGCAAAGCAGATTTCTTCTTAATACTTTTCACCTTACGCTTTTAGTGAAACTTACCATATTATTCTTTAAAGAGTTCCTTCAAGAGCAGAGAAAACATTCAGAAGAAGGAACATGGGCCAGACTACGTAGTTTCGGATAATCCTAATAAATGCCCCTGCTCTGATAAACACCCCCTGCTTCTTTCCAAAATTGATGTAATATTATCTAGAATAAATTCCTGTTTGCTTCTGTGGATAAGGTTGCTCTTTGCAATGGTGTCTACTCTTAAAGAAAAGAATTTGCCCCTTCCTTTAAGAGTTGACACCTACTGAGAAAGGAGGCAAAATGGTAGAGTTGCTTCCTCTGAAAGAATATCAGTTCACCTTAACACTGGTATTTTGGTAGTGACTGATTTACTTAAGGAATGAATTTCATTTTTCTGAGGTTTATCGAAGTGTAAACTACATTGGGTCATGTTGAAGTGAATGAACCCCGAAGGGGTTCATGTAAACTTTGCTAGTGACCCAATGTAGTTTACACTTCGATAAACATCAGAAAATTAAGTTCATTGCTTATATTTACATTTGTTTGTATCAAATCTTTCATGAAAAATCTTATATAAGCGCAAAACTTGAAGCAGTAAAACATGTACACGCAGTTTTTTCTGTTAACAGCAGAACAGCAGGCATGACGTCATGATGTTGCTGACGTCCAATCAGGTTGTAGAGCCATTGTTTATTTTAACGTCATTGACGTCACGTGTCTCAATGTAATTATTGGAATGTATAAACTACATTACGTTCCAATGGTCTACTATAGGGCTTTTCAGTAAATACACCAAGAATGTAAATATTACATTTTAAACTCTAAATAATGCCCCCTTTCATAAAAGCCCTGGGGCATTTAATAGGATTAATACAGTATTTATTGCCTTGTTATAAGTGCTGTCTGACCATTTAAAAAAATATTGGCAAAATTATGATGCATTTTAAACTCCTTAATATTTATTTCAGAGTTAAACCCCATAGACTTACAGTGCGAAAAATGGCGTCCCTGACTTAGCAACTTTATTTTCTATTGAATCTTGATCAAACTTGCTGATAACAAGGGTACAGCATAAAATCTCGGACAAATTCAAAATTGGACCACATTGCACATATTGTCAGTTTTTGATGGGAAATCAAAATCAGTGCTAATGGTGTGCAAAGCAGAATTGGAAAATTCCTCTCAATACTTTTCACATTACACTTTTTAGCTCACCTGAGCATGAAGTGCTCAAGGTGAGCTATTGTGATTGATATTTGTCCATCGTCGGTGTGTCCTTCTGTCCATCCGTTGTCAACAATATCTTCAAACGACATCTCTTCCAGTAAGCCAATTTCAAAATAATTTCTCATAAATGTTTCTGTTATAGCCCTGAACCAAAAGTGCAAAAATGGTTCCACTCCGCTGAACAAAATGGCAGTCAGAGTTAAAAATAGAAAAACCTTTAAACGAAATCTCCTCTGAAGCCAATGGCACAATTTCAAAATAATTTCACAGAAATGTTTAACTCATGGTCCTTAAGAAAAAATTGCTAAAACTGTTCTACTCGGCTGAACAAAATGGCCACTAGAGCTAAGAATAGAAATAAATCTTAGAATGCCACAGAGGGCACAGTTTTGATCCAATTATTGTGAAACTTTCTTTATCTTTATGAAATCTAGACCAAGATTGAAATTGGGTCATGTGGGGTCAAAAACTAGGTCACTAGGCCAAATCTCTGAAAAAGCTTGTGTACACTCTAGAGGGCACAGTTATGATCCAAGCTTCATGAATCTATGTCAGAATGTTTATCCTTATGAAATCTAGGCAAAGTTCGAAACTGAGTCATGTGAGGTCAAAAACTAGGTCACTAGGCCAAATCTTAGAAAAATCTTGTGTACACTCTAGAGGGCACAGTTATGATCCATTCTTCATGAATCTGTGTCAGAATATTTATCCTTATGAAATCTAGGCAAAGTTAGAAACTGAGTCATGTGGGATCAAAAACAGGTCACTAGGTCAAATCTTAGAAAAACCTTGTGTACACTCTAGAGGGCACAGTTATGATCCAATCTTCATGAAACTTTGTCAGAATGTTTATCTTTATGAAATCTAGACCAAATTTTAAACTTGGCCAAAACTAGGTCACTAGGTCAGATCTTAGAAAAACATGTGAACACTCTAGAGAGCACAGTTTTGTTCCAATCTTCATGAAACTTTGTTACAATGTTTATCTGCAACAAATCTAGACCAAGGGTGCAACTGGGTTATGTTGGGTCAAAAATTAGGTCTCTAGGTCAAACCTTAGAAAAACATTGTGTACATTCTAGAGGGCACAGTTTTGATCCGATATTCATGAAACTTTGTCAGAATGTTTATATCCAAGAAATCTAGACCAGGTTTGAAACTGGGTCATGTGGGGTCAAAAACTAGGTCGTGAGGTTAATTCTTCGAAAATCCTTTGGTACACAATAAAAGGTTCATTTTCCAATGAATCTTTGTGAAACTCTGTCGTACGAATGGATGTCTCTGAGGTTAAGTTCACAGAATACTCAGGTGAGCGATCCAGGGCCATCATGGCCCTCTTGTTATCGAAACTTATTTATTTCCTTGTTACATATAACTAAAAAGAATATTGGGAAAAATGAGTATGCATTTTAAACTCCTTTAACTTTGGCTTCATTTTTAATGTCAGCTTTAGACTTAAGGTGGGAATCACAGTAGGTGGACTCTTGCAATGCTGCTTCTGTGAGATACCAAAAGCTCAATTAGGTATTTAACTGACCTTGGTTAGCGGAAAAACACACTCTTGATAAATGGGTGGATTCTGACCAATTCTGATTAGTTATGGAACAGGAATTGAGTCTGACCAATATAACAGGGCTGGATTAAGTAGATGTTTTTCACAAGGATCACCCTTGAAATGACTGGTGAAGTAGACTGTCAGTCCATGAGCATTTGACATTTCATCCTTAAACAGTGGAAGAAAGTGGTTATATCAGAGAAAGATACAAAACCTCTACAAGCAAACTTACTTTGTTGATAGTACATTTTGGCATACTTATAACTGTCTATAGCCTGTTTTACCATTCTTATTCCAGATCAAATGTTGAATGCCCATGATCACATTGTTTAGTTTGTTGGCAATGTTTTGTAAGAATTTCTGATCATCAATATATACATATTAATCAAGTCTTGTGACTGTCTGGTGTTTGTTTCTTGGGATGCCTACAGAAACTGTTGTGATTTTATGGTAACTTTAGTGTGACACCATTGGTTGTTTTTACTAGTGACAGATTTCTGTTTTTCCTAGATACTGACATATACCCTCAGAGCACAGCTCAAGACTGGAACCTTATTAGAGAATCTTCTCTAAGTTACCAAGGACAGCTGGGTACCAATGGACATGAGCAGATGTCAGTAGACCGGAATGATATAAGGCCAGTAACTGAACATACTGGAGACAAAACATTTCAAAATCGGGAACCAGGTCAGGGTAAACAGTTTGAGGCAGGGATAGGAAGGAAAATGAGTGAGCGAGAGATGCTAGGATACCAGAATGATTATGGCGGAACATTTCAGAGTTCTGCTCAGATGGAATATATTATTGATAGTGATGAGGATGATGATAGGAATAACTTTGTAGATCTAGGAGCCGCTGCACCTGAGCAGCATAATGTACCTTCTGCTGTTAGTGATCAACAGTATTACATGTCTACAGGACAACCTCTCATAGATCTTGGCTCTGAGACCGACAGACAGTCAAGTGTGATCAGTAGTGATGATCAGGTATATAGTCCAGACTCTAGTCAGTTACATACTGAAGATATTTTAGGCTCTCCTGATGTTATGGATGAAACTTCCAGTGCCGAAGGGGCTAGTGCAGGGGTTGTGCAGAATATGGATTATATTGACCCAGAGAACTGGGCACCACATATGGATCCAGATAGATCAAGAAGGTCACGAAGCCCAGAAAGATCTCTTTCACCAGCCACTCATGGTGATAGTAGTAGCAGTCTAAATGATCCTGATAGTAGTAGCTTAAGTGATAAACAAGTTAGATATGACTCACAAGATACTTATAATATTAGACCTGTTGCAAAACAAAAATCACACCTAAAGGAAGCAACCATTCCAAAAACTGGTAGTGAACAAGTAGATACTGCTAGGGAAAACGACTCTAAATCAGATAAAAAAGAAGCTAAGTACAAAGTTGGTCATATCCCTAGACCATTAGGCTCCCCTAGAGTGACAAGAGGAAAGAAACCTCTAGAGTTGCCCCCCTGGAATGACAACGTTGTGATACCTCCACCTCCGAGGATGAAGCCAACAATGATAGGTAAACAGCCGGATCTTCCTTCTCCACCACGACCCATGACGGCGCCATCATCTCTACAATACAGGAGACAAGGTTAACTTTTTTAAGCTTGTTCCTGCATGTGATCTTGAATAATGTAATGCATGTGATTTTTAAGTGTGTGTAATCCAAGCTATTCTTGAGTTTGTGAGCATGCACTAGTAAGATGTGATTGCTTCATTTCATTGTAGTAATTTTTTTAGGGCTACCACAGTTAGGCTTTGCGATCAGTCAAACCTGTCCCGAAGACCACCTCTTTACATTGAAACTAGCTGTTGGAAATTCTCTGAGACATTATGTTAACTACTAATTGCAGCTGAAAGTGCATTCTAAAACTGTTGAAATGGTTTTAGAGGACAAGTCACTTGATAATTTGGGCAGTGGAGTGAATGGATGGCTCATCATTCTATAAAGCTGTTCAAGTCAGGTGTCCTTAAGGATATTTGCTAGGAAATACTTCCTGCACTGGAACCTGTCTAAGACTATGTGTATGTTCTATTTCATATATAGGCTCACCAATGATGAAATAAAAAATATACATCATGATGCAAAATTTTAAAAAATCTGAATTGGAAAGATACACCCCTAGTCTGCTCTTCGGAAAAGATCACTAAACAACCCATGAGGTAAACAGCAGTTCCAAAATGACTTAAATAGTACTTTAATTAACTCAGTCATGTCAATATGATATACGAAAAGATAATCCTGTCCATCAAAGGATTAACTATCACACTGGTACAAGATGCTTTAAAATCAGTTTTAATTAGGATCCGAAAAATCCTCAAAAATATTTTCTTTTCTGCAATATTTTTGACCATACAGAAAAATGCTATACTGCAGTTTTAATTAAACAAGTTTATTTTGAAAGCAGAACTATTCAGCAAACAGAAAATTAAAAGATAAGCATCGAGCTTATTTCTATTTTACTTGACAAATTCTGCCCCTACCCCCACATAAATCATATGGAAAAATTTACATAAAACTATAAAAAATAATGTTACCCATTCAGATTAATTTCATTGTGCTTGCACACCATAAGCTGCCATGATATGAAACAAATAAATCATTTTAGAAAGTTATAATCCATCAAGTTTAATCACAGTTTGAATAAATGTCAAAAAATAAAATATTGCAAAAAATTCTAATTTTACTTTTTTCCTGAAGTTTAGGGCCAAATTTAGCACAACAGAATGGTAAAATGACCCCGAAATATTATTTAGACACCAAGTATGTGATTTCACTTAAAATGTGCATGGTTATTTATAGTAAAGCACAGTACTCTATTGGCATGGAAGAGCAGTTTAGCAGTGGTTTGAAAGTATGAATAAAATAGTGTTCTTTATTTTCCCATGAAGCTGCACTTTCTACCATCAATTTATATAATGGGAAAATATGGTATTTAGGTTCTAGTTCCCATGCACAAAAGTCAAGACATACTCCTTTTATTATCAAAATTTTGATATGCACAGCTGGAGATAGAGGTGGGCCGGGAGTGGGGTGGCATGCGGGTTGGTGGGTGGGAGGGGGTGGGGGGGGGGGTTGTAGGGGGTGGGGGCAGAGAAGGGATGGAAAGACATCTGTTTTTGTTTCAGAAACAACATTCTAGTAGGTCTTGTCAGTAATAAACAGAAAGAAAGTACGGCTAGCGATTAGGAAGGGGATATTTGAGACCTTTTACAACAGTCATCTAAAGGATTGTTTCTCCTCATATCATTTTCTTCTTGCAAAAAGAAACAAAAATCACAGACGAAAGCAAAACACTTTCTTCTTATAAATGATCAGACAGATCATGTCAAAAAGTTAATAACCATTTATGCTGAGACAGATATTTCATAATATGATACAAGTATTTGATAAGAAGGCTGTCTACCCAGTGGGCATGCAATATTGGTACAACTTCTACCCAATGTTGAGACAACAGCATGGACAGTGTACCATTGTCCAAGTGTTGCTTGCCCACTGGGTATCTATTGTCACTCTGGGTTAGTTTATAATAATATTATTACCTCAGAATATTTGAAAATATTTCATAACCTCATTATATCTGAATCTGTTCATGTCAAAATGTTTTGCATCTTGAAAACCTGAGTGACTTTGATGTTATCATAGAATTTGTTACTGGAGAATTAAAGTGATTTTATAGACAGCGTTATAAAAAGTTGAGCAATTCATGTTTTTTTTTGCTTGCTTCAAATTTGTACTGCCATTTGAAAATTCTGTCTGTGAGTGGAAGCATTGCTTGAAATATTGACAACAGGAGTTGCCCTAGAATAATCTCTGTGTGGTCTCTTGATACAGGTTTGACTGGTTTATAATCTTATGGCACAGTACATGTACTATGTTTTCAATGGGAATTTGTGTGGAGCAGTCTTGGTGCGACACAGTCATAGCTCTGCAGAACCACACTGTCTACTGTTTCAGTTTCCATGTTTTTCCAGCTTTGCAAACAAGCATTATCCCATGGCATTCTGGGTATTTTTTGTTGTCTGCTGAAATTGTCGTCTGCATCAAAAATCAAGAATATTTTGACAATATTGGTCTAACTATATTATAACTCTTGTAGAAATGATGTCTAGGCAGCAAACAGTTTGGATCTCAGATCAGGCCCCACATTTGTTGGGCCTGATCTGGATCCAAACTGTTTGCCCAGTCCTGATTGGAATGGGTTAAATTTAGTATCAGACTGCCAAACTCAAGTTTTGGAAAAGCACCTCAGTAGTAAGGATGGGTTTATGAAGAAGCACATTATTCCAGTTTCTGAATGATTTTGATGACTCAATGATAATTGTCAAGGGCAATGATTATTTTCAATACATGAGTCAAGGTAGATGACAATGCTAGATGTAAGGCAATATGAACAGCTTTCATTCTTCACACCTTTTTTAAGATCTAAAGAAAACCAGAACTTTTACAGGCATTCATGAAAGTTAAGTGCTTCCCTGCCACCCAGCCACAGGCATGACTTGTGATTGCAGTATTGTACAGCTATTTGCTGCTGGAAACACATCCAAATTACTGCAAAAAGCTGTGCAGTGGAGGAGCATATGGTGTTTTTATACCCCGCCACACTTTAGTGGCGGGGTATTATGTTATACCTTTCGGTGTCTGTCCGTCCGTCCGTCCGTCCGTCCGTCCGTCCGTGCTCACCATTTCCGATCGATAACTTGAGTATTTATTCACGGAATTTTTTCAAATTTTGCATACATATTGTTATCGGTGATGAGTGGTATGGGATTGTTAATGGGCAAAATCCGTCCATTTTTAACGGAGTTACTGCCCTTTTTCGTATTGGAAAAATGGTTTCTGGCCTGTTATTCCTTTACTGTTCATGATATCTGAATGAAACTTCACAGATATGTTGCACATCAAAGGTTACATATTGTGACTAAGGACCGTCACTCTGACCTTCCCAGTTTGTGAGTTATCCGCCCTTGATAGGTCTGAAAAAAGGTTTTTGACCTATTGTTCCTTTACTATATAGAATATCTGAATATAACTTCACAGATATGTTTCACATCAAAGGTAACATATTGTGACTAAGAACCGTCACTCTTACCTTTCCCGTTTGTGAGTTATCCCCCTTGATTGAATTAAAAAATGTTTTTTACCCGTAGTTCCTTTACTATGTGGAATATTTAAATGAAACTTTACAGATATGTTTCACATCAAAGGTTACATACTGTGACAAAGAACCATCACTCTTACCTTTCCAGTTCATGAGTTATCTGCCCTTGATAGGTCTGAAAAATGGTTTTTGACCTGTAGTTCCCTTTCTATATGGAATATCTGAATAAAACTTCACAGATATGTTTCACATCAAAGGCTTCATATAGTGACTAGGAACTGTCACTCTGATCTTTCCGGTTTGTGAGTTATCCGCCCTTGATTGATCTGAAAAACGTTTTTTTATCTGTAGTTCCTTTACTATGTGGAATATCTGAACGAAACTTCATAGGTATGTTTCACATGAAAGGTTACATATTGTGACAAAGAACCATCACTCTTACCTTTCCAGTTAATGAGTATTCCCCCTTGATAGATCTGAAAAATGTTTTTTGACTTGTAGTTCCTATACTATATGGAATATCTGAATGAAACTTCACTGATATGTTTAACACCATAGAATAGGAAACAGAGTCTCTCAGCTCAAAGAAATGCTTTACAGCCTGATCTAAATCTACACTGGTCAGAATGCTCCACGTTGTTGGGTGGTTTATATTAATATTTATTTACAGTAAGGACATCATATCTCTGTCTATCTCAGTTCTGTGGCTCTTTAGCTATTATATATCTCAAAAAATAAGTTACGATGCACAGCAGTGGCGGGGTATCATGCAGTGCCTGCGGTGCTTTTATTGAGTTATGGTGTGTGTTTTCATTCTCTTCATTTATAGCACATCAGTCTTGTAGATTCAGACCGGGAAAAATTGGAGTGCTAATCCACCCCAGTTGCTAAGGAAATAAATACTCTTTGTTAAACAATAGTTTTACTGTCGTTCTTCTAGAATTTTGTTAGTTTCAGAGAGCTTTAGATAAGAAAAAGAAAGATAATACTTCTGGGATAGTATCAAAATTTGATTAATTCATCATAGGAATATAAGTAATGCCTCCTCATTAGAATGATCAAAATAAAAATGATTTCACAAGCCTCTTATCTACAGCTCTGCAGGACTATCACTCTCACTATTTTTTGGACTTCAGATACCGAATTCTCTCAGTGAGTAAGTTTTGTAGTTATGTTGATTTTTGAAACCTAGTTGTTCATTTGGTTTTTAGCTCACCTGGCCTGAAAGGCCATATAGTGAGCTATTGTCATACCAAAGCATCCAGCCTTTGTCGTGTGCTGTGAACGGTACACCATTATCAACTGTTACTATAAATATAAAAAAAAACACACACAAAATAATTGATATCTCAAGAACTGTTGAACGGATTTTGATCAACTTTTTGCAGGATGATCCTTGCATGCAGTCATTTAGATGAATGCAAAAATTGAACAATCCAAGATGACCATCCATATGGAAGATGGCCATTAAGAAAAAATTAAAACATGAAAATGATAATATTTCAAGAACCTGTGTGGAATTTAACCAAATTTAGTCAGACTTATCCTTACAAGGACATTATGCAAGTTTATGGAAATTGACCATCCAAGATGGCAGGCAGCCACCATTATTAAAAATAGCAAAAAATATCTTGTGAACTGCTTAATGGAATTTTCCCAAATTTGTGTCAAAATGATGCATTGACTGAGTTCTTTAGAATTATCAAAAAAATTGAACCAAGCAAGATGTCCAGTGTTATTAAAAATTGCTTCATATGAAAATGAAGACATCTTAAGAACCCCTAAATAGCTTTTACCAAGTGTCAGAACTATCTGTGGGTAAGCATTTTTCAAATTAATGCAGATTGAGATGGCCGTTACTGTAAACAAGGAGAAATATGAAAATGAAACACTGTCTTGTGAACTGCAGAACAGACTTTGACGTAATGTATGTGAAAACAATCCTTTCATGAAGAGCAAAAGTGGGCACGAAATATTGCTAAAATATCACCGGACTTAAATTTCAAGAACCCCTGGAGATTGCATGGACATTATTGACCATCCATTAGAGGACTTTGATACATTGTGGCAAATACCCAGGTGAGCGATATCAGGCCCATTAGGGCATTTTGTTATAAATACACATGTAGTTTATTTTCTAATACGCTTTTCCTATTCTTAATTTAACTGTTATAGCACTGTTCTAATTATGTCACAATTTAAATGTTTAGATAGTTTTTTCCATTCCCACATTTAATGTTGTGTTCTTCCTTGCCAAACAATGAAACCAGCAAACTGCATTTGTTTCAGAAATGAGATCACCAAGTGGAACCTACATGGTACCAGTGCTAATATACACCAGTTGTGGAAGAAATAAATGGAAGAGGGACTTTTTTTGTTAAAACATTAATTTTGCTGTCATTCTTTGAGATGGTGTAAATTAGCAGTAGGTTCTGCTAGGACAGGCTTTTCATAGATAGTTTCTTGGAAAAAAAATTCTCTTGCAAAACAGTTAGTATTATATGAGGCAAGTGTGATCAATGAAAATCTCTGATCAGCATGTGCAGCCACATTTGCTCAATCTTTTCCTCTCTTGGTTGGTTGGTTGATTTGATGCTTAACGTCCACGGTAAACAACTAAGGTCATGTCGGGACGGTCAGTTAACCTAACCACACTATTCCTGGGCAGGCTTAGACCTCCTAAGCGGTTAACCAGTACTAAGTGCACATACTTTCGCCAGTAACTGACAACTGCCCTTCTTGAATCAGCGGAAGGAGAAACGAAAGTATGTGGCCAGACCGGGATTCGAACCCAGGACCTCTGACTTACGAGTCAGGTGCCCTACCTATTGCGCTACCCGGCCCGGCTTTTTCCTCTCTATCTTTAGGATTTATTGATTAATGGTTTAATTAAAGAAGACTCTGATTGAAGCTCTGGGCCCAGTTGTTCACAGTATTCTTAGCTTATCAAAGTCATTAGTCAAGGATTTATTAAGTCTCTTAGTTTATGCAAAACCTGGTGAGCTAATATTTTTTAGCTAAAAAATGATAGGAGTTTTTGCAGTGCAATTAAGATATCCTCACTTTTTTAGCAAAATATGTCTATTTCTGCATAAAATACATTTAAACGTTTAACATCGCAACTAATGGCATCATTGCTTTTGAACAACTGTTAACTTATGCAGTGTTCTGCCAAAAAATTTCTTAACTGGGGATATTGTCCCTGTTCTCTTGAAAAAGCCCAGTTCTCTTGAAAAAGTGGGGACATTTCAGAAAAAAGTGGGGACATTGTGCAAAAATGATGGGACAATGATTTGAAAGGCCAGAATTTTCATTAATGCATTGTTCATTTTTCATCAGATTCATATTAGCAGGATTATGGCCCTTGTCATTTTGTTATTGGGTAAACAGTCTTGATGTTTTTGCCATTCTGTAAGGGCCTAAAGTTTCAGTCACCCAATTTTACACATAAATGCCCCTTTCTAAACTTAAGTATTTTATAACTTCATCGAGGCCCAGTAATTTGGTCACCTTTGTTTTTCGTGTCTGCGGGCTGAGCAGCGAAAAAACTGAGGATTTGTTATGTTTCAGTCATGCAGTCCACCATCTTGAAAGCGTTGCTGGGCATGTCAAAAGGATTTTCATTGGTCCATCGGAATCATGCGAATCGACTGGTACCTGTTTACATACCAAAAATCAATATGCATTGTCACTGTTTTGGATTACCAGTACAATTCAGAAATCCGATACACCAATCAAAACAGCTGTGACAACTATGGGAACTCCGGTAAAAAAAACCCCAAGTTTTTTGGGCATGAAATTTCTATTGCAGCTTACAGCCTGGAAATCCTGTGACAGGCCGAAAACTGATGCGTGCTAGATGTCCATTAGGGACTGTTTTGGCTGCGTCTTATTCAAAATTTGTGTGACAGTGGCGCAAAAAGGCAGCCTTGGCAGAACACAGCTTATGACATCATCGGTTTTGATGGACAACCATTAACTATATAATGGAACCATTGGTTTTGAAGAACCATTAACTAATGGCATTATTGGGTTTTGGTTTTGAACAACCATTAACTATAAATGGCATTTTGGTTTTGAACAACTATTATGGCATGACTGGTTTTGAACAACCATTAACTAATGGTATCATGGGAACCATTACTAATGGCATTATTTGTTTAGAACAACTGGGCATTGATTTTGAACAACCATAGACTATAAAATGGCATTTTGGTTTTGAAGAACTATTATGGCATCAGTGGTTTTGAACAACCATTAACTAATGATATTTTTGGTTTTGAACAACCATTAATGAACAACCATCAGCTAATGGTATCATTGGTTTTGAATCACCATTACTTATGGCATTATTTGTTTTGAGCAACTGGGCCTAGATATACAGGCAGGTGAGAGTTTGCTGTTTGCACATAATGATGATGTCTTTCCTCATAGCACTTCTGGTGGGTGGGGAACTAGAAATTTATCTGGTGATAGAAGCAATTGTTTATTATAGGTGATACTGTTCAGAAGTTGTGAACAGTTATAGGATAGTCAGGACAAGGAAGAGGAGGGGTACCTGCTTGTTTGCAAGTTGAACTCTGCATATCCATTTGTGTAAATAAGCCCCCCCCCCCCCCCACCTCCCAATCCCCGAAATAATAAAAAATAATAATGAAAAACTGATTATAGACTAAGCATTTTCAAGAAATATAAATGATGCACCTTCACTCTTCTTGTCACAGGATAAATAAATATTTGGAAACATTAAAATACTCTTTACTAGGGTTAATACATACTCCTGTTGAAAAGTAATGTTCCTTTTACAAGATACTAGTCTGAAATTTTCCTTTTGGGGTGGCACCTCATGTTGTTCTCTGTTAACATGTCACAGCTTTTGTCTTTCTTTCTGCAGCTAAATCATTATGGCATGCTTTTTTAAGACAGTATGTTAATGCATTGACTTTATTACTTGCATTATGCTTTATAACCACTAATACATGCAATTGTTTCTGAGTTTTCTGTAAATTTCTCATATATGCTATCTCTGTTACCCATAATAATCTTCCGAATTCATTTTCCCTACTTTAGCATAATACTCAGTTGAGTGAAATGGTGAAATGGGCATATATGGCCCCACTTGTGGTGAGCTTGTCTTTGTATTTCTGATGTTTACTGTGGCAGGTTTTGCGGACAAAATGTTTGAGAATGTGACCTGGGATTGGTCAGACGATTTATAGTATAACTGAAAAGCATGCATTACAGCATAAGTGCATCTAGAACTATTGTGTGCTAAGCATAGTTCAAGTTTTTTTTGTGTAAAAGCTGAAACTTGTAGTTTCAACATCAAATGTTGCAATGGCATGCCCACCATGGTAGGAGGAAACAACAGGGTGAATGAAGAAAAGTCATTCTGAAACAAAAGTCATTCTGAAACATTACTTCTTGCATCATAATTCAGAAATCTGTGTGCAATTTGGTGTGTTTAAGAGGGGTGTTTGGAAAGTTTTGCAAGCGACGTAATTTCTTGGTCAGAACTTCTGTTAAGCTATGATATGCCTGGACAAGTCTGCAAAGACAGTGTATTTTTAGGAAAGGACGTATTTTTACTTTCTTTGAAAGAGGTATACCCTAAAGACACACACTGCAGAAATTTACTTTAATAGGCTGTTGAATTAGTAATTTATATATATGAGCAGTCTTTGATTCTTTTTCATCTTTTCCCATGCAAATTTGTCCTGTAAATATCGTGGACATTATACTTCATCTAGGGTTCATACTGTCCTGTCAATATGAATTATCCGTATTTTATGTAGTAGCAAATTTTCCCTTTTTATTAAGTTATTATGATTTTGTTATGAAAATAAGTGTATTAGCATTTAAAATCTTGTCAGCAACAGTATTTACTTGTGTCAGTGAAAACCTGTCAATAAATTCAAATTAATGCAGAAAATGGAGTGTCTACAATCTTTCAAAAATGATGTTCACATCGATTTCAGTAACGTCATAAGGACTGCCCATTGCTTTGCGAGGAATGAATAGATAGCAGTTGCCACCCTTCCAACTTTTGTACGGATGTTGTAGGCAACGATGGATAAGCCATTGACAAAGATTAATTAGGGCCCCGCCAGACAAAGTCTGCGGAGGCCCTATAGTAATCACCTTGTCCGTCCGTCTGTCCGTCCGTCTGTCCGTCCGTCTGTCCGTCCGTCATCATTTTGTGTCCGCTCAATAACTCTGAAACCGTTGAAGATATTTTCACGAGACTTGGTACAAATGTAAAGCATCATCATACGATGTGCAGAGAACAAGAACCATAACTCTGCCTAAATTTTTAACTGAATTATGCCCCTTTGAAATTTTGCGTCATCATTTCGTGTCCCCTCAATAACTCTGAAACCATTGGAGATATTCTCACGAGACTTGGTACAAATGTAAAGCATCATCAGACGATGTGCAGAGAACAAGAACCATAACTCTGCCTACATTTTTTACTGAATTATGCCCCTTTGAAATTTTGCGTTCAGAAATCGTGCCCACTCCATAACTCTGAAACCATTAAAGACATTTTCGCAAGACTTGGTACAAATGTGAAGCATCATCAGCTGATGTGCAGAGAACAAGAACCATTACTCTGTCTACATTATAAACTGAATTATGCCCCTTTGTGATTTTGAGTACTGAAATCGTGTCCGCTTCATAACTCTGAAACTGTTAGAGATATTTTCATGAGACTTGTTACAAATGTAAAGCATCATCAGACGATGTGCAGAGAATAAAAACCATAACTCTGCCTACATTTGTTACTGAATTATGCCCATTTGAGTACAGAAATTGTGTCCGCTGCATAACTCTGACAGTTAAAGATATTTTCACGAGACTTGGTACAAATGCCCCTTTGTAATTTGAAATATAGAAATCATGTCTGCTCTGTAGCTTTAAAACCACCAATGATATTTTCATAAAATTTGTACATAATATAAAGCATCATCAGACAATGAGCAGAGTATAAGAGCTGTAATTTCATCTACATTTTTTGCAGACTTATTCCTCTTTGTAGTTTACAGTCTAGAAAACCTGTTCACTCTCTCACTTTAAAACTGTTGAAGATATTTTCACAAAACTTGGTACAAATATAAACATCATCAGACAATGTGCAGAGAAAAAGAACCATAACTACACCTTCATTTTTAACAGAATGATAACCTTTTTGTTATTTTACATACGGAAATTTTGTCTGCTCTATAACTTTAAAGCCTCTGAAGATGTTTTTATAAAACTTGATGCAAATATAAAGCATCATCAGATGATCTGAAGGTGTGCAGAATGCAAGAATGGTAACATCAGTTTCCTGCTTCACAGAGTTGTTGCCCATGTTTTAATAAATCATGATTTTCTATTTTTGTATTTATATCTTAATGACACTGCCAGAGGCTTAATTTCAAACAGCATATTGAATATGAAGGAAAAACATGATAATATAGAAAGCTGGTATTTTTATTTCTGGTTGGGCACATATTACTTAAATGTTATCCACATTTTCATAAGGGCGGGGCCCTATTAGTTACCATGTTTCTAGTTTTGTATTTACACCAATATTTGACTTGAATGCCTAACACTGAAAAGATTTTACATATGAAATTTACCCAGTGGTATGACTGGAGCCTAAGAAAATGCGTTGTTTGTCAATAAGGAAGAGTGTCTTTTTATTGTGTTTGGTATCATTAAAAAGACAAAATGTAGTTTCTTCAGTACATGCATGGCATTTGTACCCAGCATGCCCCTAAACAAAGTTATGAGGCCATTTGCAAAACACCCCTCATAATTTGTTTAGGTTAATGAGAAGTAGTGGTATATGTAATCTTGTACTTAACACACATAGCAAAATGATCATCTTTCCCAGTTGTACAAAGTATAGCATGTGTAAAGGTAGCTCTCATGCTGCAGGAAAACCAGAAACTGGTGAGCTTTACCAGATTTTCAAGTAAGAAAGTAGTTTTAGCCTATACATAAACAATCAATATTTTTTTCCAAAAATAATTGGCTTTGCATAAAAAGATTTCTTGACAAAAAATAACCTAAAAAGTGTCATTTTCACCTCTAAATTACCCTAATGTGCTTAAGTATTGGGACACCTTCCATTTGTGCCAAATGGAAAATTCGTTATTTTTAGGTGTCCCAATATATATGCACATTACCGTACTAGGGTGTAAAACTTGGCTGTTGGATTTCCCGTTTACATTTACGTTTTATAGCACATAACTAGTATACACTATCTTTAGAACAAAATTTGCATAATTTATTGTAAGTTTTTAACAAACCTCTTTTTTGGCCTGTTTGTTTCACCCGAATATTATCATATTCTGTTGAATAGGCATTTTGCTTGGAAACTGTACAAAAGTCCAGTATTTATTAGCAACATAATATCACCTGACCTTTAACGGTAAGCTTTATGCATGCAGATAGTTGACTACATTTGTATTCCTCTATTTCCTTTCGTTGACTGGGCGGTGCTTATTTCTAGCCTTACCTTCAACGAGTATATTTTCTAAAAAGGTATAATGCTGTAATGATTTTATGCTTGCTCGCGCAGAACAAAGCTCACCTTTACAAAAGGCGTGGAATAATCGGAGATCGCACAACAATCTTCTTTTTTTCTTCTTTCAACCAAGCATACGTACATCATCTAAACAACGTTGTGACGACGTAGATGCAACATTATGATGTCGGAACAACCTTGCATATACGTCAATAAAGCGTCAAAACATTGCATCGACGTTCTTCCGACGTTGTTTCAACGTAGTGTGCCTATACAAACTGTTTCATCATTTGTGATGACCGATAGCGTTTGCTAGGCATTTTTAATCTGACAATTATGCGTAACAACTCATGAGCATGCTACTTTACCGATTTTTCATGTGGACTGCTCGATTTTGACATTTAATGGCAAGCCTCTAACAGCTCCACCCAGTCAACGAAAGGAAATCGAGGAATACTATTTCATATATTCTCGCAACTGTAGTAAACAACGGTTTTTGCTAATGCTTACCAGTAGTATTTTGGTTGATCTGACAAGGGTGGGGGTTGTTTGGTGATTTTAACTCTCGCCTATTATCTCTTTACTTTCTCCCTCTCTCTCTGTGAGACGACCTGATTTTTACTGAAATACTGTCTCAAAGGCCTTTTAAACCCAAACCAACCAACCAACCAACCTGATAAGTATACAACACCCGTCAGTGAAATTGCTAAATTTTTGCATAACATGTAATGGAAAATGTTTTACTAAAGCATCCAAAAATTTCATATTCTATGTTTTAATATAAGATTCATTAGGACATCAGAATGGTTCATGGCAATTTCATCTTTTTTGAGAAAATAAGCAAAACCCTGTTTGCATTTGGGAGCAAACAAACTATAATCTTGTTGAGTTTCTTACCAAAACAATGTGCTTTGGTTTTGCTTACAACAACCAATAACCAGTTTGGATGTGTGGTGTGTTTATGTTTTTGTTTGCTTTTGCCAGGCTATGTCAAAAGAGTAGTTTGATTTATGTAGTAGCTGCTTGACTGAATGTAATACCATTTTCAGCACCTTATTGAACTACATGTATAGTACGAGGGTCACATTTGAGAAGTGGTGGCAACAGTGGCAGGAAATCTACAACACACTTGATAGTATATTATGCATTTAGACTCTGCAGTATGTTTTTATCCCCCGACCAAAAGGTTCGGGGGATATAGCGATGAGCCTGGCGTCCGTCCGTCCGTCCGTCCGTCCGTCCGTAAACACTTTCTTGTCCGCTCTATATCTTGAATACCCTTTGGAATATTTTCATGATACTTCACAATTATGTAGAACAGGTCATGACGATGTGTCGCGTACAAGAATGGTAACTCTTGCTATTGTACTTTTTGAATTATCTCCCCTTTGGTGATTTTTTGGCAGATTCGTGTCCGCTCTGTAACTTGAATACCCTTTGGAATATTTTCATGATACTTCACAGAAATGTAGAACAGGTCATGACAATGTGTCGCGAACAAGAATGACAACTCTTGCTTTCTTACTTTTTTAGTTATTTCCCCTTGATAGTTTTAGGTGTGATTTTTTGGCAGATTCGTGTCCGCTCTATAACTAGAGTACCCTTTGGAATATTCTCATGATACTTCACAGATATGTAGAACAGGTCATGACGGTGTGTCGCGAACAAGAATGACAACTCCTGCTTTCTTACTTTTTGAGTTATTTTCCCTTGATGGTTTTAGGTCTGATTTCGTGTCCGCTCTATAACTTGAATACCTTTTGGAATATTTTCATGATACTTCACAGAAATGTAGAACAGGTCATGACGATGTGTCGCGAACAAGAATGACAAGTCTTGCTTTCTTACTTTATGAGTTATTTCCCCTTGATCATTTTAGGTATGATTTCGTGTCCGCTCTATAACTTGAATACCTTTTGGAATATTTTCATGATACTTCACAGATATGTAGAACAGGTCATGACGATGTGTCGCGAACAAGCTCGACAACTCCTGCTTTCTTACTTTTTGAGTTATTTCCCCTTGATGGTTTTAGGTCTGATTTCGTGTCTGCTCTATAACTTGAATACCTTTTGGAATATTTTCATGATACTTCACAGATATGTAGAACAGGTCATGATGATGTGTCACGAATAAGAATGACAACTCTTGCTTTCTTACTTTTGGAGTTATTTCCCTTTGATGATTTTAGGTGTCCGCTCCATAGCTTGAATACCTTTTGAAATATTTTCATGATACTTCACAGATATGCAGAACAGGTCATGACAATTTGTCTCATACAGGAATGATAACTCTTGCTTTTAGACTCAGTGACTTATTTCCCTTTGGTACTTTGAGCTGCTGTTTGAGTCTCTGCTCCATAACTGTATAACCCTGGCCAGCTCCAGAATTTGAATAACCGTGTACCTTTTAGAATATTGATGATCATGCTGTGGTATCTTATCAGTGTTCCTAACTCTCTCTTACCCCTCCACATTCCTGTGACCCCCCCCCCCCCCAAAAAAAAAAAAAAAAAAACAAAAAAAAAATATTTTTTTTCCAGATTTGGATACTTTGTCCAAATTCACTTACTAGAGAGCTCAAAATTAGGTTTGTAGGGCTTATACTTTAGAAGTTATTCACCCATTTTGAAAGTTGAATGTATCGTATGCTATACATTTGTGTATATGGTGGCTGTTTGAGATATTACCTCTTTTTAGCAGTGAAGCATACTGTTTTAGTCTGAGTGTTAGATAATCATGCATCTGTTAACAGTTAATGTCAATCAGAAGCATAAAAGAAGGACAATATATTACTAATATGTGTTTTGAAGTGCACCCTTTTTACCAAGGCCCATGGGGGTCTTCGGTCGGGGGGATTTGCCATCTCCTCTGATGGCTATTTTTGTAATGTGTGTTAGGTATTATACATGTTAACCCTGTACATTTCATCCATACCAGTCCATTTTTATCCCCCAACTGAAAGGTTCGGGGGATACAGCGATGAGTCTGGCGTCTGTTCATCTGTCTGTATTTCCATTCCTCTTACATACGTCCATCTGTATGCATTTTCTTGTCTGCTCTGCAACTTAAATTTTCATGATACTTTACAGTTGTATAGAACAGGTCATGGCAATTTGCCACATACTAGAATTTATGGTACTTCACAGATATGTAGAACAGGTCATGATGATGTGTTGCGAACAAGAATGACAACTCTTGTTTTCTTGCTTTTAGAGCTATTCCCCCTTGATGGTTTTAGGAGTGATTTCGTGTCCGCTCTGTAACTTGAATACCCTTTGAAATATTTTCATTATACTTCACAAATATGTAGAACAGGTCATGAAGATGTGTCGCATACAAGAATGACAACTCTTGTTCTATTTTTTTTTAGTTATTCCTCCTTGATGGTTTTAGGTGTGCACGATTTCCTGTCCACTCTATAACTTAAATACCCTTAGAAATATTTTCATGATCCTTCACAGATATTTAGAACAGGTCATAACAATGTGTTGCAAACAAGAATGACAACTCTTGCTTTCTTACTTTTTGAGTTATTTCCCCTTGATGGTTTTAGGAGTCCTCTCCATAACTTGAAATATTTTCATGATAAGTCACAGATATGTAGAACAGGTCATGACAATTTGTCTCATTCATGAATGACAACTCTTGCATTCATACTTTCTGAGTTATTTCCCTTTTGAAGTTTGAGCTGCAGTTTGTGTCTCTGCTCCATATCTTATGACCCTGGCCTGCTCAACAATTTTAATACCCTTATACCTTTTAGAATATAGATGACCATGCCATGGTATCCTATCAGTATTCTTAACTCTCTGAGACTTGTCTGCACCCCCTCCCCCCTTTCAATTTTTTTTTTTTTTATTTCAGATTTTGATTCTTTGTCCAAATTCACTTACCAGAGAGCTCAAAATTAGGTTTGTAGGGCTTGTACTTTAGAATTGATTGATTGATTGATTTATTGCTTAACATCCACGGTAAACATCTATGGTCATGTCGTGTACTTTAGAAGTTATTCACATATTTTGAAACACATGCTATACATCTGTGTACATGGCTGTTTGAGATTTTACCTCTTTTTGCAGTCACGCATACTGTTTTGGTCTGAGTGTTAGATAATCATGCATCTGTTAAACAGATAATGTCAATCTGAAGCATAAAAGAATGACAATATATTGCTTATATGTGTTTTGAAGTGCACCCTGTTTACCAAAGCACATTAGGCCTTAGATCGGGGGATTTGCCATCTCCTCTGATGGCTATTTTTATTGTCGCACCTGCTTTAGCAAGGTGCGATATAGGTGTCCGGTTTTCCGTCCATCAGACGGTCCGTCCGTTCACAATTTACGTCGACCCTAGCGTTTAAGTCCATGGTTCTCAAATTTCACATGCAGCATAATCAGACTGCAGGGCTTCAGAATGGTAAAATTCAGCTGGGTTGAGAATCCAAGATGGCCGCTGTTACTAAAAATAGCAAAACCAACAAAATCAATTTTTCTCCAGAACCTTTTGATATATTTGGCTGAAATTTTGTATGAAGCATAAGTGGCACCTTAGTATTCAGAATTATCAACATGAAAAAAATCTGTAGCGGAATTAGGTCGCAGTGACCTTACATCGACCCTAGCATAATCGTCGACCCTTGCGTTTAAGTCCATTCAATTGGCTTATTCTCTGAAACCACTGCACCCATGGTTCTCAAATTTCACATGCAGCATGATCAGACTGCAGGGCTTCAGAATGGTAAAATTCAGCCGGGTCGAGAATCCAAGATGGCCGCCATTACTAAAAAATACCAATAAAATCAACTTTTTCTCCAGAACCTAGCTTTTAAGCCCATTGAAAAGGCTTATTCTCTGAAACCACTGCATCCATGGTTCTAAAATTTCACGTGCAGCATGATCAGACTGCAGGGCTTCAGAATGGTAAAATTCAGCCAGGTCGAGAATCCAAGATGGCTGCCGTTAATAAAAATAGCAAAACCAATAAAATCAACTTTTTCTGCAGAACCACTTGGTATATTTGGCTGAAATTTTGTGTGAAGCATTAATGGGACCTTGGTATTTACAGTTGTAAAAATGAAAAAAAATATAACAGAATTAGGACGCAGTGACATTATGTTGACCCTAGCATAATTTACGTCGACCCTAGCGTTTAAGTCCATTCAATCGGCTTATTCTCTGAAACCACTGCACCCATGGTTCTCAAATTTCACATGCAGCATGATCAGACTGCAGGGCTTCAGAATGGTAAAATTCAGCCAGGTCGAGAATCCAAGATGGCCGCCATTACTCAAAATAGCAAAACCAATAAAATCAACTTTTTGTCCAGAACCACTTGGTATATTTGGCTGAAATTTTGTGTGAAGCATTAATGGGACCTTGGTATTAAGAATTATCAAAATGAAAAAAATCTGTAGCGGAATTAGGACGCAGTGACATTACGTTGACCCTAGCATAATTTATGTCGACCCTTGCGTTTAAGTCCATTCAAACGGCTTATTCTCTGAAACCACTTCACCCATGGTTCTCAAATTTCACATGCAGCATGATCAGACTGCAGGGCTTCAGAATGGTAAAATTCAGCCGGGTTGAGAATCCAAGATGGCCGCCATTACTAAAAAATACCAATAAAATCAACTTTTTCTCCAGAACCACTTGGTATATTTGGCTGAAATTTTGTGTGAATCATTAATGGGACCTTGGTATTAAGAATTATCAAAATGAAAAAAATCTGTAGCAGAATAGGGTCACAGTGACCTTACGTCCACCCTAGTATGATTAACGTCTACCCTAGCATTTAGTTTTTCATGTGAAGGCACATAGCAGGTGCGACATAGCATTCCGCGGAATTCTTGTTTATTTTCATGCCCCCAACTTTGAAGAAGTTGAGGGGCCATATTGTTTGGGCCTGACCATCTATCCATGCGTCCATTCGTACATAACACTTTATTATCTCAAGAACCAGAACTGCTTGGGCCTTTATATTTCATAGATGGTATAAAAACCATAAACCATAGATGGGTATAAAAACCATAAACCATAGACCATAAAAAAATAATAGACATAAACTTTTTTCCTTGTCCATTAGCTTTGTACTCGCAGGGTTATGCCACTTTAAAAAAAAACAACAAAATATATTTTGTATCGAGAACCTTTTTAGCTAGGATGCTCATACTGCTAAGGGTAAGGTGTAGATCACCTGATTAGCTTTTGGGCTAATGTCATAAAAAATTGACTGAATTATGCCCTTCTTGAATCAGCGGAAGGAGAAACGAAAGTATGTGGCCAGACCGGGTTTCGAACCATTTCTCTTTCTGCTGATTCAAGAAGGGCAGTTGTCAGTTACTGACGAAAGTATGTGCACTTAGTACAGGTTATCTGCCCCCCCCCCTGCCGAACACACCAAAGAAAAAAGAAGAAGATTTTTTTTATTCACTTAATAGAGAGCTAAAAATTAGAGTTGTAGTGTTTGTAGTGTTTGTACTTCAGAATGTTGATTATGTGCTGTACATTTTGTAAATGGTTGCTGTTCAGGATTGTACCTCTTTAGGCACTCTGGCATAATGTTTTGGTCTGAGTGTTAGGTAATCATACATCTGCATAATGTTTTGGTCTGAGTGTTAGGTAATCATACATCTGCATAATGTTTTGGTCTGAGTGTTAGGTAATCATACATCTGCATAATGTTTTGGTCTGAGTGTTAGGTAATCATACATCTGCATAATGTTTTGGTCTGAGTGTTAGGTAATCATACATCTGCATAATGTTTTGGTCTGAGTGTTAGGTAATCATACATCTGCATAATGTTTTGGTCTGAGTGTTAGGTAATCATACATCTGCATAATGTTTTGGTCTGAGTGTTAGGTAATCATACATCTGCATAATGTTTTGGTCTGAGTGTTAGGTAATCATACATCTGCATAATGTTTTGGTCTGAGTGTTAGGTAATCATACATCTGTGATAATGTTTTGGTCTGAGTGTTAGGTAATCATACATCTGTGATAATGTTTTGGTCTGAGTGTTAGGTAATCATACATCTGTGATAATGTTTTGGTCTGAGTGTTAGGTAATCATACATCTGTGATAATGTCAGTAGGAAGAATAAAAGAAAGACACTATGTTTCTTATATGTGTTCGAGATGCACCCTGTTTACCAAGGCTAATGCCTTTGGTTGGGGGATTTGCCATCTCCTCTGATGGCTATTTTCAGTGTGATTGTTCTTATTGGCATCAGACCAACATTAAGCATGTGAATTGCTTTTCAAGTGGACTGGTATTGGTCTGATCATGACTGATGAGGAGTGGATCTGTTAATTTTTGTCACCTGTGACTAGCAGAAGCAAGACCTATGAGCTACTTTTCCAGTGTTGTCGTCATTGTCGGTGGCGGCGGTGTAAACTTTTATCAAGTTTGTACAAGAAGCTCTGTTTTGTGACAATGCACTGACATGCAAGACACCACATTTCGCTAAATTCATGTTAACTGTGTAGGGTGATATAAATCAGTTAAGATTGCAGACATTTTGATCAGAAACTTTATAAACTTCTTTTTTTTTTTTAATAAATAAGATATGCAGCCAAGGCAACACAGCATCAGATAGGTTTAGAAAACGAATTTTGAAATAAACATATATTTGAACAAGTTGTTTTTACTCTGACAATGTATCTGAATGGAATGGCAGACCCTGATCATACTGCACAATTAGTGATGTGGGTGTGTGCCAGTATGTAGGGTGATTTACAGTAGTTTGTATTTCAGATGGCTCGTCAGACAGTGGAGTGGAAGAAGACAGGTCATCAAAGGTGGACACGAAGGTTAGTTTCTGTTGGCAGTGTGTAAGTCAAACCTGCATTTAAGGTGGTGAGTATCACTGATTTGGGGCAAAGACAAAAATCTGCATAAAATGCTGAAAATACAACAGATCTTCCCAAAACTTCGCAGATGTTTTCTTTATGTTGTTTAACACAATTCAGAATCCCAAAATGCAGGACTTGTTGATGTTAAAAGGGATTTATATAAGAAAAGATCAAAGGGTAATTTTGTGCGAATAAATCTAAAAAATGACCATCATTATTGAAAATGTAACTAGGTCTGAACTTAATGTATTATGAAGAGCGTCCTAGCAATTATTTTTAGCTCACCTGAGCCAGAGGCTCCGGGGGAGCTTATAGTATGGTCAGGCTCCGTCGTCCGTCGTCGTCCGTCGTCCGTCCGTCCGTCATCCGTCCGTCCACAATTTCAAACGACTTCTCCTCTGAAATCGCTGGGCCGATTGTAACCAAATTTCATATAGAGCCTCCTGGGACCTTAGGAACAAAAAGTTGTTCAAACGATCCTGGTCACATGACCAACATGGCCGCCATGCCCATATATGGTAAAAACCTAAAAAAATCTTCTTCTCCAGAACCAGTAGGTCGATGGCCTTGAAACTTGGTATGTAGCATCGGGTACGGGAGTACTACCAAGATTGTTCAAATTATGACCTTGGGTTGACCTTGACCTTTTTTACGGTAAGGTCAAATTTGCTTCCTTGTGCTGTTAAATGGCAAAATGCTAGAACATAAGATATCTTGGAAACTGTTGAAGATTTTGGGATAAAAATTGGTATCTACAGTCATCTTAATGAGTACATGAAGATTTATGAGTACAAGAGGTCAAGGTCATTCTTTGACCTTTGACCCAGAACTCTCATATTTGGCAATTCCAAACAATCTCCTCAAAAGCCCCTGGGCCAATTGAAACCAAATTTCATATAGAGCCTCCAGGAGTTGAGGGAACAAAAACTTATTCATACTGTCCAGGTCACATGACCAACATGGCCGCCACGCCCATATATGGTAAAAACCTTTAAAAATCTTCTTCTCAAGAACCAATTGACTGATGGCCTTGAAACTTGATATATGTAGCTTTGGGTACTCGAGTACTGTCAAGAGTGTTCAAATTATGACCATGGGTTGACCTTGACCTTTTTTACGGCAAGGTCAAATATGGGAAAATGCTAGAACATGAGATTTCATGGAAAGTTTTGAGATATGCCTAAGAATTGGTATATACAGTTATCTTAATGAGTACATGAAGATTTGTGAGTACAAGAGGTCAAGGTCATTCTTTGACCTTTGACCCAGAACTCTCACATTTTGACAATATCAAACAATCCCTAAAAAAAACTGGGCCAGTTGTAACAAAATTTCATATAAAGCCTCCAGGGATTGAGGGAATGAAAATTTGTTCAAACAGTCCAGGTCACATGACCAACATGGCCGCCAGGACCATATATGGTTAAAACCTTTAAAAATCTTCTTCTCCAGAACCAATTGACCGACCAATTGACCGGCCGGGCCGGGTAGCGCAATCGGTAGGGCACCTGACTAGTAAGTCAGAGGTCCTGGGTTCGAATCCCGGTCTGGCCACATACTTTCGTTTCTCCTTCCGCTGATTCAAGAAGGGCAGTTGTCAGTTACTGGCGAAAGTATGTGCACTTAGTACTGGTTAACCGCTTAAGAGGTCTAAGCCTACCCAGGAATAGTGTGGTTAGGTTAACTGACCGTCCCGACATGACCTTAGTTGTTTACCGTGGACGTTAAGCATCAAATCAACCAACCAACAACCAATTGACCGATGGCTTTGAAGCTTGGTATGTAGCATTGGGAATTCCAGTACTATCAAGATTGTTCAAAATAATGACCTTGGGTTAACTTTGACTATTTTACTGCAAGGTCAAATGTGGGAAGATGCTAGAACATAAGATTTCATGGAAAGTTTTGAAGATATATGCCTAAAAATCGGTATATACAGTCATGTTAATGAGTACATGAAGATTCATGAGTACAAGAGGTCAAGGTCATTCTTTGACTTTTGACCCAGAACTCTGTCATTTTGACAATATCAAACCATCTCCTCAAAAGCCCCTGGGCCAATTTTGAAACCAAATTTCATATAGAGCCTCCAGGGGTTAAGGGAATGAAAATTTTTTCAAACGTCCAGGTCACATGACCAACATGTCCTCCATGCCCATATATGGTTAAAACCTTTAAAAATCCTTTTCACCAAAACCAGTTGACTGATGGCCTTAGAGTAACTAACCCTAGAGCACTGAGACTGAATGGACCCAGGTGAGCTACAGGACCACTGGTCCTCTTGTTTCCATTTTTGCTGCACGAGATCAGGCTGCGACGATAAAAAAAGGGTGTGGCCTGTGTCCAAATATTTGTCTTAAAATACACAGTAAAGTCTATTTTCAAGGTTGAATAATTTCAATAACATGCCTGTCTTGGTCATTGTAATGTAATATTTATACTGTGAGTATGATATAGGTATAACTGATCTACCTGTATTAATGAATGCAATCACTACACATGCACATATATACATGGTCAGACATTTGAGAAAAAGCTACTGTTTTTATCTGGTCTACCTTATAATTTGAGAAAGAGTTGGAACAAATAATTGCTAGAACACTCTTTTTAATGGATCAAAGTATCTTCAGAGCTAAGTACATTTTCAAGAACAGATTTTATTTTTCAGATTTCTGCGCAGAAAATTACCCTTTGATCTTTTCATATAAAACACTTTTCTAAACAGTATGTCCCTCTATTTTGTATTCTAAACTGTAGAGAACAACAAAAATAAGAAGTCTGCTAACTTTCAGGGATATACGATAATTTTTTATGGTTTTATTGAGATTTTTGTATATACCACAAATCACCAC
This sequence comes from Ctena decussata, assembly GCA_963989385.1. Taxonomy (NCBI): domain Eukaryota; kingdom Metazoa; phylum Mollusca; class Bivalvia; order Lucinida; family Lucinidae; genus Ctena; species Ctena decussata. Next base: position 35,415,073 of record OZ022504.1, on the reverse strand, counting down.
CTTAAGGCCACCCCAGCTAAATGAACTCCCTCTCTGAAGAGGCAAAACTCATCTCGTGATTAGCTAGTTGCATAAACTGACCTCTGTGAAAGTAAACACAAATAGTAAGTAAACACAAATAGGTCTGAGACCCTCTGACCAAACAGTGCAGGCCCAGATCAGACTGCTGCAGGAGCAGTTTGATCAGGGTCTACACTGTTTGCCATTCCATGTGCATTGTTTGTGAGCTATTGTCATACCAAAGTGTCCGGCGTTTGTCGTGCATCGTGCGTCATTTGTCGTTGGTCGTTCGTCGTCCGTCAACAATTGAAAACAAATTATTGAAAGATCTTCTTCGGACCCATGGTTCTTAATTTTTAAATGGAGCATGACCTGACTCCAAGATCTCAGAATTTTAAATTGGGTCAAGTCGCATATCAAAGATGGCCGCTTTTACTAAAAATAGCAAAAATAACAAAATCATTTTCTTCTCCAGAACCACGGGGTATATTTGTCTGAAATTTGGCATGAAACATCAGTGGAACATTGGTATTCAGAAATGTAAAAATGAAAAAAATCTGTAGCAGAGTTTTGTCGCAGTGACCTACTTTCTGTTTACGGGTGTAATTTTGCTCAAATGCCGATGTCGTTGAATGGATTTTATCAAATTTGTGCCAGTTGACTATCCAAGATGGCCACCAGGGGGTCCGTTACAAAAATAGCACAAACATAAAAATGACAATTTCTCAAAAACCCTTGAATGGAATTGGACCAACTTTGTGTTAGAATGTTCCTTGCATGAAGCCGTTTTGATTAATTGCAATTTGGCAATTCAAGATGGCCACCATCTGCCGTTACTAAAAATAGCACAAAACATGAAAACCACTGAATGGATTTTGATGAAATTTGTGACAAAATGATTCTTGTAGTGAGGTATTCCAAAAGTAACTAAAAAAGACCAGTCATGTTGGTCTCTTGTTACTAAAAATAGCAAAATGTGAAAATCAGAAAATCTAAATGGAATTAGACTAATTTTTTGTCAGAATGGTCCCTTCATGAAGCCTTTTCGATTTTTTGCATTTTGGCATTCCAAGATGGCTGCCATCTGTCGTTACTAAAAATAGCACAAAACATGAAAATGACAATATCTCAGTAATCGCTGAATGGATTTTGATGAAATTTGTGGCAAAATGGTTCTTGCATTGAAGTTTTTCAAAAGTAACTTAATATAGACCAGTCATATGGTCTCTGTTACTAAAAATAGCAAATGTAAATATTAGAAAATCTCAATGGAGTTGGGCTAATTTTGTGTCAGAATGGTCCTTTCATGGAGCCTTTTTTGATTTTTGCATTTTTGCATTCCAAGATGGCTACCATCTGCCGTTACTAAAAATAGCCCAAAACATGAAAATGACGATATCTCATTAACCCCTGAATGGATTTTGTAGCAAAATGATTCTTGCATTGAGGTTTTCAAAAATTAATGAATATAGAGCAGTCAAGTTGGCCTCTGTTATTTAAAATAGCAAAATGTGAAATTTTGAAAATCACAGTGGAACTGGGTCAATTTTGTGTCAGAATGGTCCTTGCATGAAGCCTTTTTGCATTTTGGCATTCCAAGATGGCCACCATATGGGGTTACTAAAAATAGCACAAAACATGAAAATGACAATATCTCAGTAACCGTTGAATGGATTTTGATGAAATTTGTGCCAAAGTGATTCCTGCATTGACCTGTTTCAAAAATAAATGAATATAGACCAGTCAAATTGGCCACTGTTACTAAAAGAGCAAAATGTGAGAATGAGAAAACCTCAGTGGAATTAGACCAATTTTGTATCAGAATTGTCCTGTCGCAAAATAGCCAGGTGAGCGATATCAGGACCATTTGGGCCTCTTGTCTAGAATGTTAACTGTGAGTGCCAGTTGACTCTCTTTTTATCTCCCGACCCAAAAGTCGGGGATATAGCGATGACCTGGCGTCCCTCCATCCATCCGTCCGTAAACATTTTCTTGTCGGCTTTATATCTTGAATACCCTTTGGAATATTTTCATGAAACTTCACAGTTATGTAGAACAGGTCATGACAATGGGTCACATACAAGAATGGTAACTCTTGCTATTGTACTTTTTGAGTTATCTCCCTTTTGATGATTTTTTTAGCAGATTTGTGTCTGCCCTGTATCTTGAAAACCCTTTGAAATATTTTCATGATGCTTTTCAGAATGTAGAACAGGTCATAATGATGTGTTGTGATCGAGAATGACAACTCATGCTTTCTTACTTTTTGAGTTATTTCCCCTTGATGGTTTTAGGTGTGATTTCATGTCCGCTCTATAACTTAAACGCCTTTTGAAATATTTTCATGATACTTCATAGATATGTAGAACAGGTCATGATGATGTGTTGTGATCAAGAATGACAACTCTTGCTTTCTTACTTTTTGAGTTATTTCCCCTTGATGGTTTTAGGTGTGATTTCGTGTCCGCTCTATAACTTGAACACCTTATGAACTATTTTCATGATACTTCACAAATATGTAGAACAGGTCATGACGATGTGTCGCGAACAGGAATGACAGCTCTTGCTTTCTTACTTTTTGAGTTATTTCCCCTTGATGGTTTTAGATGTGATTTGTGCAGAGCCCCGTTTCCCACTTGAATGGTAGACCCTTGAGTTGGGTTCTCCTAATCCCCACTGGGCACGAGTGATAGATTCTGTTTATCTCAGACACTGATGTTAAAGTGCTCTCTTATGTTATTGTGACTTTATGGAAAGTTTGGATACAATTTCTATGTCTTCAGCTCCTGTTAGCACAAAATACTGATATCTGAAAGTGTATTTTCTGGCACCTTGGACTCTTTAGATATCGAGAATCAACTCTTTAACTCACCTGTACAAAAGTTTACTCATAGTTGTAGAAAAAAAAATGTAGCAGAATTAGGTCACAGTGTGCAAGTCTGATTTTTATCATGACTGCTTTTGCAAGCAGGAGCAATGTAGGGGTCACTTTCTGGCCCCGGCCTGACTCTGACTCAGCCTCAACATTGTGTGCCCACTGTGTTTAACTCCATTTCCCAGAGACTAAGAGATCTATTGTGATGAAACTTCACACAGGATTATTTCATGACATTATCCACAACAAAAGTGTTGTTTGCTGTTTAGGTCTGACTTTGACCTACTTCTCATACTCTGTTGAAAATGGCCAATTTTTAGCTCACCTGTACGAAAGCAGCCTGCAAGTGAAGCTGGAAGGAAGGTTTATATTTGGTCCAGGTCACATGACCAAGATGGTCACCATGCCCATATATAGTAAAAAAAACCCTTAAACAACCTTCTCCAGAACCACTGGGCCACTTGCCATGAAACTTGGAAAGTTGCATCTGGGACTCTAGTACTACAAAGTTTATATAAATGATGACCTTGGATTGACCATGACCTGTTTTATGGCAAGTTCAAACTGGCCCCTTAGGCTTTTGAACGGGAAAATCTGAAAAAGTGCATTTTTCTGTTGCTATTGTGCTCTGTGATTTGGAAATGCAGTTGACTTCAACCCCTATGAATTCAAGCAGTCTAGGTCATTTAGTGACCTTGATCAAAGTTTACTTGTCCTTTGTCTGTCAACATTTTCAAAGGACTTCTCGCTGAAACTACTGAGCATGTTTCAATTAAATTGCATATGCAGCCTGCAGGCAAAGCTGGAAAGAAGGTTTATATTTGGTCCAGGTCACATGGCCAAGATGTCGGTCATGCCCATATAATATTATAGTAAAAACTTTAAACAGTCTTCTCCAGAACCACTGGGCCAAATTGTTCCCTTAATTCTTTTGATTGGGCAAATCTGAAAAAGTGCATTTTTCTGTTGCTGTTGTGCTAAGAGTGAGTGAGTGAATATGATATGGACATGCAGTTGACTTCAACCCCTATGAATTCAAGAGGTCAAGGTCATTTAGTGACCTTGGTCAAAGGTGACTTGGGTTGAATTTTTCAAAGTCCTTTCTCTTGAGAATTACATGATCAAACTTGCTGATAACCAGGACAGGCATAAGCTGTCAGATGAGTTCGAAATTTGGCTGTATTTGGCTGTATTGTACATGTTGCCTTGTAGTTTCTTGCCCTTGAGTGCTTAAATAGCCCATATTTTACCTTGTTCCATGCATAGAAACTTAAGTTTTCTACTGAAACTTCATCAAACCTGCTGATAACTAGGACATGCATAAAACCTCAGATGCATTCAAACTTCGTTGGTTGGTTGGTTGTTTTGGGTTCAACGGCCCTTTGAGACAGTATTTCAGTCTATATCGGGCCGTCTTCCAAAGAGAGGGAGAAAGAAGAGAGAAATGATAGACGAGAGAAAAAATGTCCAAACAGTCAAACTTCGTCCAGATTGTACAAGTTGCATTAGAGTTACTTATATGAATGGACTCAGGTGAGCTACAGAACCAATGATCCTGTGGTCATTTTTATACGCCCGTTTTGAAAAAACGGACGTATTATGTCATGGCGCTGTCCGTCCGTCCGTCCGTCCGTCCGTCCGTCCGTAAACATTCTTGTGCGCTCCATAACTCATTAACTGTTTGGGATATATTCATGATATTTGGTAGGAATATGTATTAGGTTGGGGGAACGTGTCGCGTACAGAAGTGGTTGCTCCCCCTTCCTTAGTTTCCAAGTTATGCCCATTTGATTAATTTTTTCCCTGCCAGTCTTGTGCGCGCCATAACTAGATAACCGTTTGGGATATCTTCATGAAACTTCATAGCAATGTGTATGAAGTCTCAACGATGTGTCGCGTACAAAAATGGCTGCTCTCCCTTTCTTCATTTTAGAGTTACATCCCTTTCATTAGTTGATTATGGTTATTTTTGTGTATACATATCTTGTGCATACCTTAACTTTGTAACCGTTTGGAATATCATGATGAAACTTTATAGCAATGTGCATGATCACAAGACGATGCGTGGCATACAAGTATGGTTGCTCCCCCTTTCTTCATTTTGGAGTTACTTCCCTTTGATAAGTAATTTTAGGCATTTCTCAGTCACTCCATATCTCCTTAACCTTTTGAAATATTAGAATGGAACTTTGTAGGAATATGTATAATAATGGGGCAATGTATCCCGAGCAAGAACCACAACTCTGGCTTACTGAATTATCTGCCCTTGCGTAAATTTCCTGTTTCCTCTGTGATTCCTTAACCCTACATGTGATTTTGTCAGGGGAATGTAGTAGAGCCAAGAATCTAGTATATTTAGTTTATGAATTATCTCCCTTGTTCAACTATGGCATTACTCAACTTTTGAGCCACAATAACTTTGAAGCTGATTTTTGGTATACTCATAGTATTTGATGTGTTAAATATTTGAATAATGTTGCCGTCATTAGTTATAAAGTGGTTGCCCCTGTTTGTCTGCCTATCCATCCTTTTGTAAACAATCTTGTTCATTCCATACTCCTTTATGACATTAAAACGGGCGTATTATGCGCCGCTTGCGAAGCCCTTGTTGCCTCCTGTCCCATAAGGGTCAACTGTCAGTGAAAAGACTCTACTCCTCTGGAAGAAAACTTTTTTCTTTAAGAGATACCCGTTTTGGAAGGATTTATCACTCTTGGACAGAAACAGGAAGTAACAATAGTTGTCACCCTTTGGCAAAATGGTGGAAAAGAATATGGTGGTGTACCCCGACATGTTAAAACATGTACAATGTGGGTCATATTAGAATTACAAAGCTGAGGAGATCGTAAATGAAAATGTGCAGCATAACATCCCCAAAATTATTTCATAGCTGGAGCTTTGTGTCTGTTATCTTACTGTCCTTGTTGTTTTTAGCAGTTTTATCTGCTCTCAAACCTCAGCGCTAGTCCTCTACAGCCCAGCACAAACAAATAATATTGTACCATAGCTGTTCTAAATATTGGCACACCTGTAATAACCAACTATTGTAGTGATCCTAAAGTGGAAACAATTGGATTTTTTCTGTAAGAGAATGTGTTGACGAGTTGCAAGGCAATGGGAAATAGTGTTGGTCCAGATTGGTACAGATGGGTGGATCTTGTTCTACACTCTGTTCAGGCACAGTTGTCCCAACATTTGGACATGTTATGGTAGCTGATAAGTGTCATCAATATAAACAGTGTCCAGTTGGCTAGTGAGGCTAGTGTTAGACTGCTGGGTTGGAACAAGTATGAACAGAGACCCATACCTTAGTCTCATTAAAGACAAGGTAACAGTTTTATAGTTTCTTAAAGATGAGGTATCAGTTTTATAGTTTCTTAAAGATAAGGTAACAGTTCTATAGCTTCTTAAAGATGAGATAACAGTTTTATAGTTTCTTAAAAATGAGGTATCAGTTTTATAGCTTCTTAAAGATGAGGTAACAGTTTTATAGTTTCTTAAAGATGAGGTAACAGTTTTATAGTTTCTTAAAGATGAGATAACAGTTTTATAGTTTCTTAAAGATAAGGTAACAGTTTTATAGTTTATTAAAGATGAGGTAATAGTTTTATAGTTTTTTAAAGATAAGGTAACAGTTTTATAAATTCTTAAAGATGAGGTAACAGTTTTATAAATTCTTAAAGATGAGGTAACAGTTTTATAGTTTCTTAAAGATGAGGTAACCGTTTTATAGTTTCTTAAAGATGAGGTAACAGTTTTATAGTTTCTTATTTATTGCTTCTTAAAGATGAGGTAACAGTTTTATAGTTTCTTAAAGATGAGGTAACAGTTTTATAGTTTCTTAAAGATAAGGTAACAGTTTTATAGTTTCTTAAAGATGAGGTAATAGTTTTATAGTTTCTTAAAGATGAGGTAACAGTTTTATAGCTTCTTAAAGATGAGGTAACAGTTTTATAGTTTTTAGCTCACCTGAGCCAGCGGCTACGGGGGAGCTTATAGGATGGTAAGGCTCCGTTGTCCGTCGTCCGTCCGTCGTCCGTCCGTCGTCCGTCGTCCGTCCACACTTTCAAACAACTTCTCCTCTGAAACCGCTGGGCCGATTGTAACCAAATTTCATATAGAGCCTCCTGGGACCTAAGGAACGAAAAGTTGTTCAAACGGTCTTGGTCACATGACCAACATGGCCGCCATGCCCATATATGGTAAAAACCTGAAAAAATCTTCTTCTCCAGAACCAGTAGGTCGATGGCCTTGAAACTTGGTATGTAGCATCGGGTACACGAGTACTACCAAGATTGTTCAAATTATGACCTTGGGTTGACCTTGACCTTTTTTACGGTTATGTCAAATTTGCTTCCTTATGCTTTTATATGGCAAAATGCTGCAGCATAAGATATCTTGGAAACTGTTGAATATTTTGGCCTAAAAATTAGTACATACAGTCATCTTAATGACTACATGAAGATTTATGAGTTCAAGAGGTCAAGGTCATTCTTTGACCTTTGACCCAGAACTCTCATATTTTGACAACATCAAACAATCTCCTCAAAAACAACTAGGCCAATTGTAATTAAATTGCATATAGATCCTCCAGAGGTTGAGGGAATGAAAATTGGTTCATACGGTCCAGGTCACATGACCAACATGGCCACCACGCCCATATATGGTAAAAACCTTTAAAAATCTTCTTCTCCAGAACCAGTAGACGGATGGCCTTGAAACTCGATATGTAGCATTGGGTACTCAAGTACTATCAAGATTGTTCAAATTATGACCCTGGGTTGACCTTGCCCTTTTTTACGGCAAGGTCAAATATCGGAAAATGCTAGCACATGAGATTTCATGGTAAGTTTTGAAGATTTTGGCCTAAAAATTGGTATATACAATCATCTTAATGAGTACATGAAGATATGTGAGTACAAGAGGTCAAGGTCATTCTTTGACCTTTGACCCAGAAATCTCAAATTTTGACAATTTCAAAGAATCTGCTCTAAAACCACTGGGCCAATTGAAACCAAATTTCATATAGAGCCTCGAGGGGTTGAGGGAATGAAAAAATTTTCTAACGCTCCTGGACACATGACCAACATGGCCGCCATGCCCATATATGGTAAATACCTTTATAAATCTTCTTCTCCAGAACCAATTGACCGATGGCCTTGAGACTTTGTATGTAGCATTGGGTACTTGAGTACTATCAAGATTGTTCAAATTATGACCTTGTGTTGACCTTGACCTTTTACAGCAAGGTCAAATATGGGAAAATGGTAGAACATAAGATTTCATGGAAAGTTTTGAAGATTTTGGCCTAAAAAATTGGTATATACAGTTGTCTTAATGAGTTCATGAAGAATTATGAGTACAAGAGGTCAAGGTCATTTTTTTACCGTTGATCCAGATCGCTCATATTTTGACATTTTCAACCATTTCCTCAAAAGCCAAAGGGCCAATTGTGAACACATTTCATATAGAGCCTCCAGGGGTTGATTGAATGAAAAATTTGTTCAAACGGTCCAGGTCACATGACCAACTTGGCCGCCATTACCACTTATGGTATAAATCTTTAATATTTTTCTTCTCCAGAACCAATACACCTATGGCCTTGAAACTTGGTAAATAGCATGGAGTACTAGAGTACCACCAAGACTGTTCAAATGGTGACCTTGGGTTTACCTTGACCTTTTTTGCGGCATGGTCAAATATGGGAAAATGCTAGAACATAAGATTTCATGGAAAGTTTTGAAGATTTTGGCCTAAAAATGGTATATATGGTTGTCTTAATGAGCACATGAAGATTTATAAGTGCAAATGGTCATGGTCATTCTTTGACTTTTGACCCAAAACTCATATTTTGACAATTTCAGACATGATAAGTAAAAGCCACCTTGCCAATTGTTCAGGTGAGCGATTCAGGGCCTCATGGCCCTCTTGTTTAAAGATGAGGTAACAGTTTTATAGTTTCTTAAAGATAAGGTAACAGTTTTATAGTTTCTTAAAGATGAGGTAATAGTTTTATAGTTTCTTAAAGATGAGGTAACCGTTTTATAGCTTCTTAAAGATGAGGTAACAGTTTTATAGTTTCTTATTTATTGCTTCTTAAAGACAAGGTAACAGTTTTATAGTTTCTTAAAGATGAGGTAACAGTTTTATAGTTTCTTAAAGATAAGGTAACAGTTTTATAGTTTCTTATTTATTGCTTCTTAAAGACAAGGTAACAGTTTTATAGTTTCTTATTTATTGCTTCTTAAAGACAAGGTAACAGTTTTATAGTTTCTTATTTATTGCTTCTTAAAGATGAGGTAACAGTTTTATAGTTTCTTAAAGATAAGGTAACAGTTTTATAGCTTCTTAAAGATGAGGTAACAGTTTTATAGCTTCTTAAAGGTGAAGTAACAGTTTTATAGTTTCTTAAAGATAAGGTAACAGTTTTATAGCTTCTTAAAGATGAGGTAAAAGTTTTATAGTTTCTTAAAGATAAGGTCACAGTTTTATAGCTTCTTAAAGATAAGGTAACAGTTTTAGATAAGGTAACAGTTTTATAGCTTCTTAAAGATGAGGTAACAGTTTTATAGCTTCTTAAAGATGAGGTAACCAATTTATAGCTTCTTAAAGATGAGGTAACCGTTTTATAGCTTCTTAAAGATGAGGTAACCGTTTTATAGCTTCTTAAAGATGAGGTAACAGTTTTATAGTTTCTTAAAGATAAGGTAACAGTTTTATAGCTTCTTAAAGATGAGGTAACAGTTTTATAGCTTCTTAAAGGTGAGGTAACAGTTTTATAGTTTCTTAAAGATAAGGTAACAGTTTTATAGCTTCTTAAAGATGAGGTATAAGTTTTATAGTTTCTTAAAGATAAGGTCACAGTTTTATAGCTTCTTAAAGATAAGGTAACAGTTTTAGATAAGGTAACAGTTTTATAGCTTCTTAAAGATGAGGTAACAGTTTTATAGCTTCTTAAAGATGAGGTAACAGTTTTATAGCTTCTTAAAGATGAGGTAACAGTTTTATAGCTTCTTAAAGATGAGGTAACAGTTTTATAGTTTCTTAAAGATGAGGTAACAGTTTTATAGGACAATAGAATAGGAGGTGGAAATCTTTTCAGCCAGAGATGGAATTTCATGTCACACACATTTTCACACAAGGTTTTCACACTATGTCACAAGGTTAAGACATGTCTAACAAACTATCTGCTAGAAAAAAACACATTTTAACATTGTTCTAGATTTTGACCTCCAGACCAACGAAATATACGCATCATTGCATGCAGTAGATCTTCCCCTGATTTTCATAATTTTTTAACCAGTTTGAAGACACTATCCCTTTTGGGTACTTAGGAATTGAGCTTAACGCAATAGGTGCACAAAATTTTTTTTTGTTCAGTTACCCATGACATATAGGTCATTACCCAATATGCATCACTGCTTCAAAAATCCTATTTAGATGTTCCTATGTAGCAAGTTTGAAGACTCTTTCCCTTTTAAGTACAATCATGTAGATGCTGAGCTTGGACCAAAATTTTTTTTATGTTCAATGATCCATGAAATATAGGTCATGACCCAATATGCATCACTGCATACGATAGAGTTTGTAGACTCTATCCCTTTTGGTTTAGTAGAAACTGCACTAAACACAACAGATGAACCAGAAATCACTATGTTCAATGATCCATGTAATATAGATCCTGTTTGTGTTGCTGCCTTCAGTAGATCTACCCCATATGTTTCTGTGTATCCAGTTTGAAAACTCTGTCCCTTTTGGTTACTTGGAAACGGAGCTAAATGCATCAGGTGAATATTTTTGGTAAAGAATACAAAAGCACATGGACATGTGCATACACAGGCACCTGCAGCACAGGCACTGGGATGGGGATAGGGATGCAGGTAAAGGGTATCACATCAGCAACAATTTGCTTTGCGAAGGTGCGCTTAAGATGATGTCGGTACTAAAATAATCTTGTTATTGCAGTCTTTATATGGTATACTTTCAGAAAAATTTGCATGATGTCCATCCAGCAGAATTTCTTTTTGACTTGAGTACGTGTCAGTAGAGCATCAGTCTATAATCATTGATAATCTTTCCTGTAATTGCTTGTTATTATTATGTCCCACCACTAAAGGTGAGTTGGGACATACTGGTTTCAGTCTTCCGTGTTGGCATTGGCATGACAGTATGTACCCACTACATTTTTTGTATCATTGGGTGAAATTTTACCACTATATTTCTTGAATGTGTGGGTGGAATTTTATGAAAATTGCATAGATACATCATTGGGACAATTAAGCCAAAGAGCTGATTAGGCTCAGGTGACTTTGACATCATTTGCAAGGTCACAGGAGATCGTAGACTGTGAACCAATTTTTTGGAATTTCACCAAAGTTGCATTGATTTATCATTCATACAATCTTAAAGCTGATTAGACTTTGGTAATCTGGACTTCATTTTCAGTGTCGCTGGAGGACTAAAATATGAGAAATTTTCATTGAGAACAAAAAAAAAAAAAAAAAAAAAAGACCTCTTTTTTAGCCATTGGCTTGATTCAAACCAAACTTGCATAGATATACCTTTTTGACCATTCAAAGAGTTTATTATGTTTTGGTGACCTTGACCCCATCATGAAGTTCAAATGCCAACTTATAAATGTTGAATTTTCCCTCAAAGTCTTGAACAAATGGCTAGATATTCATCAGACTTGCATGGGTATATCATTGTGAAAGGTTTAAGACATGTTTAGTTTTTGGTGACCTTGACCTCATTTTCAATATATAAGCTTAAGGGCTTAGATAAGTTTGGACAAGCTAAGGAGCTATTAGATTTGGGTGACCTTTATTTCATTTTAAAGCTCACAAGAGGACTTAAATAAAGTAGAACTTCTGTGGCTTGAACAGGCTTAGAACCAATAATAATTAGTTACCATGAATTTTAGTTCTTGCCAAAAGTAGTTCCAGCCATCCAGTGTTAATTTTGCTTAAAGTGACATGTAGGGTCCATGGCAATAGTTCCAGCTTACCAAGGTTAATGATAAGCCATCAGATTTCAAGCTATCGAAGTTCTACTGTAATTTGAAATTTTAACTGAAAAATGAGATATCTCTTATTATGTTCAGCGGTTATTATGTTTAGGGGAGCAATCAAGACCCAGTGGTCCCATGTTTGATATGAGCTGACAGGTGAGACACCACATTCTTGCTTACACAGCTGTGCTGGGACATTCTGCATTTTGGCAGTGTCACAAGAAAATAGACCATAATTATCTGATGGTATATTAAATATTGATTCTGAACTAGGCTCATTAATTTAGTTCAATTTACCCTGGCCATATTTTCCAGTTTCCCCTGCCTCATGCCTGTTTTTCTGCATGTTCTGTAGTATGTTTTAGTTCTGTCTTTATCTCTAGGCTGCTGCAGATGCAAAAAAGAAATATGGAATTGATTCAAAGAATGTCAAGTACAAGCCTGGAGGTGGCAACATCAAGATATTCAATGAGAAAATTGACACAGCATCAGTGGGAGCCAGGACGGACACTAAACCTAGAGCCTCTATGAGCCCTAGGGGTAGCACTTCATCTGGTGAGTCAACACTAACCCTTAAAGCGCCAAAAATTAAAATTGTTGAATTGGCAAACAATGTAGGTCCAGATAAGATGGCTCATTATGAGCCACCTCCTCTGAATCTACACTGTTTGCCCTCTACAGGGTGTAAAGAAAGTTCGAAGACATTACAATATTGCTTATAACTTCAGAAGTAACGTTCATTTAATCTTAAAACTTTACAGGTTTCAAAAACTATTCAATACTAAAGGATCCTCATTGTAACAACTTTTACAACCATACTTTACCGTTACAAAATTAGCAGTTCTTATCCAAGGTGTCAAAGTGGCCTGCTAGTTATTATGTATTTTATGCATAAAGATGTGGCATATTAAACTGTTATTTATTCTTATCCCTCAGTGAATCATCATTTTTAAACTAACTGAAATGATAGAGACTAAGACAAGTAGTAGTTTATTAGTTACAGTTTGTAAGGAATCGTAGACAACATGCACATCTTGACAGATGATTCATTCACATGAAAAAGTAGATGAGGCATTAATATTTTGCAAAGGGGGTGGGGGTAATGAATTAACATCTGAAACGAAACTTGAAATCAAAAGTTGACATAAAATCATTTATATCATGGAGTGGATCATAGAGATATCAGAGACAAGAATAAAATTTCGAAATAGTTGTGATGTATCTGAAAATTATTATATATTTGAAATCTTACCACCAAAAAGTCAAATTATGCAAATGTATTGGTAAAATAGCGTTTCTATGACAATAATGCATCTAAATGACAAGAAAAATTGTTAATTACAGGAGCTTTTATCCCAGTATAAAATATTTCAAGCGTTTCCTAAACTTTTTCATATTCTTACCTACTCTCTTGTTGAGGCACTCCAGCAAGTGGTTTTTCGAAGTTTATGCTTAAAGGATAAAGAAACAGCAAATCCCACATACATGGTTCAGTTTACTACCATTTCTCGTAGTCAGATTTGTCCAGTTCATTGGCATGCTCTCAGGCTTGGAAAGTAATCTCTTGCAATGTATTTTTTTCAGTTTCATAATGGCCGCCTCAGGATAACCATTATTGCTGTAGGGGTGGCATGTTTCAAGCACATTCTTGAAAATCACCATTTCATATAAAATTAACATGAAATCATTTCAGAAGAATTTATGCTTATATCTTATAGCAGTTATTTTCATAAGTAATATCTTTTTGGAAAACAAAAAGATGCATAAGTGTAGCTGACACTGCAAACAACCCTTTGCTGAAATGGTCATATTCAAAAACAGATCAGGTGATTAGTGATGACATCATTTCTGTTGTGATGTCACAATGGGTGGTTCCCAGCTTTATTAAAATTAAAATGAACCTCATCAAAGGCTGGAAACCAGAAGGAATATTTTTTTTACTATTGGAAAACCCACCTCAAAACAAAAAATGATAAAAATAGACAAAAGAGGTCATGCATTATGCTGCAAGTCAGTATTTAGCTACGAGAAATGGTTTTGGGTATGTTAAACCTAAAATTTTGATATTTAAGCATCTTTAAAGAAAAAAGTTCCACTAAAAACCATTTGCTGGAGTGCCTCAACAAGAGAGTAACATGTTTCAAAACAACAAGGTTTTAGTGCAAAACTCAATATAAAATGAATTTGAAGTTAAATCTTAAGAGCAGTTTGTTAAGACTGATTTTGCGAAACAATATGAAAAGAAAAGTCAGATCAGATGTTTATGCTCGATGTGAAAACAAATCTAATAACAATGGACTAAAAGAAATCTGCAGAATGCCTCTCCGTTTACAAATACTGATAGAAATTCTATCCCTACCCTCTAAAATTTATAGTTTCAATTGAGAATGGGGGCACCCTTTCGATTTAGTCAGAAATTCCGTAGTAAACCATCGAAAATTATTAAAAACTAAATAGAAAATCAGGAAAATATTCCCTGCAATATCAGTATCTTAAAATCTTATATATTTCTATTAGTTTTTAAAAACCAAGCACTAAAGATGCCGAACTCCGATGCCAATTAAAATTTTGCTTTCACAATTGTCAGCCCTGTAAAGGGTATGTCCATAGCAATATAGATTTTCTTGTCATTTTGAAATTCAAAAAAGAATTTATATGTTGCGTATTTTTGGTAGTGCTCTCTATATCACACTTGCAAATTTTTATGAAAATCATAGCATTATTAAGCATTCAGTGTAAGTTTAAATAATGTCTACGAACTTTCTTACCACCCTGTAGTGTTCGAATGATATCACTTGGATGAAACATTATTTTTAAATTCTGCAGACGTAAATTTTGTCGTTTGCTTTTTGGCACATTAAGGGCTAACCTCTTGTAGTGGGAGTTGATATGGAAATGAGAATGTGACACCTTCAGCAAATACTTGTACTCCATATGCATTTAGATACTGAGTGTCTGGTTCACCTGAGCACAAAATACTCATGATGATCTGTTGTGATTATATCACCATACATCTTCAGCCCTTTATAAGACCTTTTAAACATCTTCTCCTTCAAAGCAGAATGGAACTAAATGAGAGGCATGAACAAAGATGTGTTTGAAAGGTTCCACTTCAGTAACCAACATCTCCAAAACTGATGAAGTGTAGGAGCTGATGTTTGGTAGGACGCATTTGGGACACTTGCTCACTCAAATTGGTCAAACATAACCTTGGGATCACAAATGCCTCCTGTGCCCGATATCAAACTAAATGCCTCCTGTGCCCAGATAACAAACTGTAAGTCTCAGTGGTTGTATAATGATTTGGTAAAGATACTCATTTTGTCCAGTTTTAGCTCACCTGAGCCTTTTGGGTCATATACTCGTATCCGAGTAGTTCTCGTCATTTTTTACTAACAATTTCCTGTTTTCTCCCAAACAAGCAGGTTTTCTTTCAGTTTGCGGTAGTTATGTATTGTGTACCTAATAACTCCGGTTTCTACACACACGTCATGAATTTATTTATAGAAACGAACCTCAGGGAGCGATCATTATTTGATATGCTATCACGCACAGACAACGTCACGTCCAGAAGCAGTTCTCGTCATGTTGCTTTTGAGCTCGATTTTAAAATAAATATAAAACCCATTTTGCTGTTGTTCCTATAGAATGATTTTTGACATTTTATTCAAGTAACAAAGTCCGTTCGTATGCCGAATGCGCTCATTTTTGTAATGAGGTCACAGCAGACGAAAACAAACACAAAACTGAGACGAAGAGTTTGTCTTGTTCACGAGGCTGCTGAAAACGATAAATGATGACTGGGTCAGGTTTGCTATTTTAATATTTTTGTGTTTTTCCTGCAATGTTGACTTACATTCGGAATTCGTTTGCACAGTAGACACAATATTGGAAAACCTGATCCAATTAAGAGAGGTCAGCACGTGGCTTGAACGTGCTCACGTGAATGCCCCTGACGTAATCACGCGACTTTGCGAATCCAAAAGAGAAAAAACGGCATTTATATATACACAGCTCAATATCTTGATGAGTTTTTGCACTAGTTTGACCAAATGTATCATAAACTTAGGCTTAAGGCAGTTGAAGTGAAAAAATACGCGGAAAACTCGTTTTAAGCAGAATGACGAGAACTACTAGCTGACGAGATCTACTCGGATACGAGTATAGCCAGGCCTCCTTAATTCATCTGTACATTTGTCTATTTGAAGTTGTGTTTTTAGCTCACCTGGCCCGAAGGGCCATAGTGAGCTATTGTCATACCAATGCGTCTTGCGTGCGTCATGCGTCGTCCCGTTAACACCTAAAAACAAAATTTCAAACATCTTCTTCTGTAAAACTACTGGTCCCATGGTTCTCAAATTTCACATGGAGCATGACCTAACTCCGGGGTCTCAGAATTGTAAAATTGGGTCAGGTTGAAAATCCAAGATGGCCTAAAAATAGCAAAAACAACAAAATCAACTTTTCCCACAGAACCACTAGGTATATTTGTCTGAATTTTGGCATGGAACACCAGTGAAACCTTAGTATTCAAAATTGTAAAAATGAAAAAAAAATCTGTAGTGGAGTTTTGTCACAGTGACCTACTTTCTGTTTACGAGTGTAATTTTGCTCAAATGCCAGTGTCAAAAAACGACTTATTCAAACAACTTCAAACAACTTCTTCTCTAAAACCACTGAACCCACAGGTCTCAAATTTCACATGGAGCATGACCAGACTGCAGGGTTTCAAAATGTAAAATTGGGTCAGATCAAGATTCCAAGATGGCCGCCATTACTAAAAATAGCAAAAACAACAAAATCAACTTCTTCTCCAGAAGCATTAGGTATATTTGGTAGAAAGTTTGCGTGGAACATTAATGGGACCTTGGGATTTAAAATTGTAAAAATGAAAAAATCTATAGCGGAATTAGGTCACAGTGACCTACTTAGCATTCACAAGACTGATTTTGCTCAAATATCAGTATCTCAAGCAAACACAATCGATTCTGGTCAGATTTGGTCAGAAATGGGCCTTGAATGGAATTATTTCAATTTTGTGCTGGTTGACTATCCAAAAGATGGCCACCATGGGGGTCGTTACTAAAAATAGCAAAAATATAAAAATGACAATTACTCAAGAACCCTTGAATGGAATTGGACCAATTTTGCATCAGAATGTTCCTTGCATGAAGCCTTTTCGATTAATTGCAATTTGGCATTCCAAGATGGCCACCATCTGCCATTACTAAAAATAGCACAAGCATAAAATGACAATTACTCAAGAACCCTTGAATGGAATTGGACCAGCTTTGTGTGAGAATGTTCCTTGCTTGAAGCCGTTTTGATTTATTGCAATTTGACATTCCAAGATGGCCGCCATTTGCCATAATTAAAAATAGCACAAAACATGAAAATGACAATATCTCAGTAACTGCTGAATGGTTTCTGACAAAATTTGTGTCAAAATGATTCTTGCATTGAGATGTTTCAAAAATAACCACATATAGACCAGTTCTATTGGCCTCTGTTACTAAAAATAGAAAAATGTGAAAATTAGAAAATCTCTATGGAATTGGACTAATTTTCTGTCAGAATGGTCCTTTCATTAAGCTTTTTCGATTTTTTGCTTTTTGGCATTCCAAGATGGCCCCCATCTGCCGTTACTAAAAATAGCCCTAAACATGAAAATGACAATATCTCATTAACTGCTGAATCGATTTAGACGAAATTTGTGGCAAAATGATTCTTGCTTTGAGGTGTTTCAAAAAATAACAAATATAGACCCGTCAAGTTGGCCTCTGTTACTAAAAATAGCAAAATATGAAAATTAGATATTTACAATGGAACTGGACCAGTTTTGTGTCAAAATGGTCCTTGCATGAAAGCTTTTCGATTTTTTGCATTTTGGCATTCTAAGATGGCCGCCATCTGCCGTTAGTAAAAATATCACAAAACATGAAACTGACAATATCTCAGTAACCCCTGAATGGGTTTTGATGAAATTTGTGGCAAAATGATTCTTGCATTGAGGTGTTTCAAAAGTAAATATGTAAAGACCAGAAAAGTTGGCCTCTGTTACTAAAAGTAGCAAAATGCGAAAATCTTACTGGAATTTGACAGAATTTGTATCAGGATGGTCCCAGTACACAAAAGCAGGTGAGCGATATCAGGCCCATTTAGGCCTCTTGTTCTCATCTGCGAAGCAAAGGCGAGACATATTTATTGCTTTCCCGGTCAGTTACCATCAATATTGAATCTTGACCTACTATTTACTGTTCACTGACTTTGCAATTTTTTGTAAAATCAGTGAATCATTGATAATCAGTGATCATTTGTAATCATTGATCAATGAAAATAACTGTATACGGTAGTGTCTGAATACTTTATAAAGTATTTGGCTCCAGGTCTGCTGATAAATTGTCAGAGAAAACTTAACTTGGCTCAGATGCTTGAAATTTAGTATGTAGCATATTGCCTGGTGGTCCTTTACCAAGTTTATTCAAATGTTGGCCCCAGGGTCCAAAATGGGCCCGCCCACAGGGGGTCCTGGGTTTGAACCATGGCAATACATAGCAAAATATTCAAAAATCTTCTTCTTCAGAACCATTTGAAAATGGTTGCAAATTATAAGGTTTGTTCAAATGACTGTTTGTATAATTTATAATCACTCAGGTTATACACATACATATAACAACATAAGGAGCATAATGTACAGTCCTTCCTAACAATTTCATTGCGATGCATATGAGAAAAGAAAGTGAAAGAAAGAGGAAAATAGAAGAGAGAGTTAAGAAAGAAAGTGAGGACCCTAGTTTTACCTTTAGCCTTTTTGCTCAGGTGAGCGATTCAGGGCCTCTTGTTCATGGTGTGTTTTGAAGAGATTTGTATCACTTGCCTCAAACACTACAAACATAATCAATATGAAAGCTGCCGATTTAGGGAATACTGTTACAAATGAAACAAAACCATATATTTATGACTTTCTGAGGTTCTTCAGGAATCCCATGACAAATATATTAGCCTTATCTTCATTTTTATATACCTGTTTGAAAAACAGGCAATATTATGTTAAGGCATGGTGTCTGTCCATTCTGTCCATCCATCCATTAACTTTTTCATTTCTGGGTAACTCCTCCTACATTTTACTTCTGATTGAACTGAAACTTCGTATATTGTAAGATTATGAGGTTGACCAGCACATTTGAGGTTAGGCAACATAAATTTTTAGCCCTTTACTAAATTTTTTTAACCTTTTTGTTTCTGGATAACTCCTACTGTTTTGTTATCGTCAGATGTCATAGTTTCTAAACCATTTGATCTTTTTGAATTATATTTGGTTTAATGATAGATATTAGTTGGAAATTATATTCAGTCGCATCCCCACTCCTGGATATGACCTATAGGTCAAGGTCACAGACTTAGCAATTTTATGTTAAAGTTTTACAATAAAGTTTTTTAAGCTTTCATACTTTCTAAACCCTTAGATCAATTTGATTTATATTTATTTGATGATAGATATTGGTTAGAAATTTTATTCAACTGCATCCCTGCCCCTGCACATGACCTATAGGTCAAGGTCACGGACTTAGAGAAATTTTTGTTAAAGTTTTATGTCAAAGCCTTTGAAATCTCATAGCTTCTAAACCCTTTGATGGATTTGAATTATATTTGGTATGATGATAGATATTGATAGGAAATTTTACTCAGCACCATCCCCACCCCTAAGAAACAAATACTAGCACTTGAAGATGGACAATGGCAGGTTCAGGCGAGCTGTCCTGTCTGGGGACAGGTCTTGTTTTATAGCCATGTGAACTAGGTTGAAATTGTGTGTCACATAGAAGAATAATTGCTCCTCCTTTATAATTGGAGTTACATCCCTTTGATTAGATGTTAAGGCTATTCTTGTGCTGGCCATAACTGCGTAAGCATTTGGAATATCTTGATGAAACTTTGTAGGAATGTGTACAGATTGAGATGGTATGTAAAGTAAAAGAATTATTGCTCCTCCTGCCTGACTTTTGGAGTTAAGTCCTTTTGATTAGTTTTACTGCTATTCTTGTGAGAACCATAACAAGTTTACCATTTGGAATGTCTTGATGAAACTTTATAGCAATGTAGATGAGGTGGAGATGGTGTATGTCATAGAGGAATGGCTGTTTCCCTTACTCTCAGAGTTAATCTCTTTGATTTTTATTGATTATTTTTGTGTGCACCATTAGTAGGTAATTGTTTGGAATATCTTGATGAAACTTTATAGCAATGTGCATTAGCTTGAGACTGTGGGTTGAGTATGAGAATGGCTGCTCCCCACTTACTTAATTTTAGAGTTTTAGCCCTTTGATTAGTTTTTACAAACTAATCTTGTGCTGACATTAGTACCTGTGTGTGTGGCTTATTGTCAGTGCTATAGATCTGCCCAAAGGGACTGATATGGACTAAAACTCAAAGACAGGCGTATATTGCCCTGCTTGCGATGCTCTCGTTTCAGGACATTTTTAACATGTAAATGTTCAGATGAGATTCTAGCACCCTGGAAACATTAGCTGTGTCAATAAATGATGTCAGCAGTATTTTTGATTGCAGAAAAATCGCCATTATCTCCACGCCTACCATCACCCAATGTGAAGAACGTGAAATCTAAGATTGGATCTATGGACAATACCAGACATAGTCCTGGAGGTGGAAATGTATGTACAAAGTCGTTATGTAATGTGTGTGTAATAGCTGCCTGTACCTAAAATAATTAATCCTGAAATCTTTGGTAGTGTAACTTTAGCTAGGCTATATAAGTGATTGTTGATATATACACATTATTATAATAGAAACTTGATTTGGTGTACTGTATCATGTCGAGTGGATGAGCTCATACCATCGGATCGGATCTGATTCATTGAAATGAGCTCTTCCAAGAAACGTGATAAAGTTTGCCAGATCAAATTAATAATTATAATAATTTGTTTATTATATACCTTAGGGAACAGCCAACCATTCATACTTGCCAGCGCTAATGCATTGACCCATATTTGAACCTGTGCTGCAGAGGTTTGTAGCTAGTCATGAGACACCAACTGAGCTATCGAGGAGCGACTTTTGACTTGTTTGTTGATGTTAAGTCATTAGTCCCATTTCTCTGGTTCTAGTTTCAACAATGCACATTAAAAAATGACGTGTCTGAAGCTGGAACTTAGACATAGCCTCGTTTTAAGGGATAGTGATATGGATTCAGAAAACATCAGATTGATACGGTTTCTGTATCAGATGGCCAGAAACAGGCAGTTTAAAGGGTGTATTACTGATAGGTAAATAATAAACATGTAATAATAAACATGAATACATGTTTATTGAGGCAGAACACCAAGTTATAGCAGGTGCACATTAACCTGTCTTTCTGACATTAATGCATGAATATAATAATGGGATTATTGGTTGCAAAAAATAAGACACTACACATGTTTACAAATGTAGTTAAAGGTAGGTTCCTGGCCTAGCTATAACAATTATGTTCACAAAATAATTTTGTCTTTTTCTGGGTAGTATTTAATTCTCTTATTTTTCTGAAAATGTTGCTACTGAGAAAATCGTCAGGTGTTGTAGAAAATAGTCGTTTTTCCTTTGGTTTATTTTCTTTTGTTGGAATTCCAGTTCTAAAAATAAATATGTATATATCTCTACAAGCCCGCAGTTTCTGATGTCATTTGCCAACGGTTAATTTTCTCTTGCCGTGAGCTCTTCCAGAGGTCCTGGCATGGCGGATGGGTTAAAACTATCCTGAAATGCAATGCAGCATGACGTCAGCTATGTTATCTATTTTTGGCACGAACTAAAAATAGCGCTAACTGGTGTGCGAAGCAGAGTTAGGAAATCCCTTGCAAAACGATTTTTCTACGAGTTTTTGATTTACACTCTTTCGTGAAACTTATTCATTTCCTCTTTATAAGTGCTTTCCAACAACTTGGATAAAAAAATCATCAAAATTATGATGCACTCCAAAGTAGAGGAACCTACCTTTAACCATGTGCACCATATCTCAAAGCTGGTTTTGTAGCATGTTTTGGCAGTTTTTGTCTTGCCTGCAAAGCAGAAGCGAGACGTATTGCTTTTCCGGTGTCGTCAGCTGCATCAGCGTAAAATTTTTGTCGAGTTTTTGCATTTAGGTCAGTTTCTCAGGAACTATAAGGGCTAGAGCTTTGAAACTTGGATCATACATACATCTGAAAGAGTAAAGCTTAAAGCTATCATCAAATATGGGCCTTGGCCTACATTTCATGCTTCAGTGACTTTGCAAGTTTTTGTCAAGTTTTCGCGTTTAAGTCCATTTCTCAAGAACTATAAGGTCTACAGCCATGAAACTTGGGCCATGCATACATCTAGAAGAGTAAAGCTCAAAGCTACCATCAATATTGAGTCTTGACCTACATTTACACTTCAGTGACTTTGCAATTTTTTGTCAAGTTTTTGCGTTTAGGTCCATTTCTCAACAACTATAAGGGCTACAGCCATGTAACTTGGGCATGCATACATCTGGAATAGTAAAGCTCAAAGCTATCATCAAATATGAATCTTGACCTACATTTTATGCTTCACTTACTCTGCAAATTTTTGTCAAATTTTCGCATTTAGACCCATTTCTCAAGAACTGTAAGGGCTAGAGCCATGAAACTTGGGCCATGCATACATCTGGAAGAGTAAAGCTAAAAGCCACTGTCAATATTGAATATTGGTATTACTTTTCAGGTGTCATCAGTGGTGTCTACTTTGTGTCAGGTTAAGCTCTATTTTGTAACAAAACGCAGGCAGGCGAGACACTGCATTCCGTGGAATTCTTGTTGGCATCCAGTAGCTACTTTTATCATGCTTTCACAACAGCTTGGGGGCTGAAGTTCTCCCAAAAATACATGACATGGAAAATAGTCTTAAAGTTTTATTGAGTATGAAGCCAGATTTTCATTCCATAAAGCACAGTATTAGCTCACCAGAGCCAAAGGCTCATAGGTGAGCTTAAAGTATAGCCATGTCTCTGCCATCAGGTGACCATCAACAATTTTAAACATTGTTTTCTCTGAATCTACAAGGAGCTTATAGGATTGGCAGGCTCCGTTGTCCGTCGTCGTCGTCTGTGTGTCGGTCTGTCTACAATTTCAAATGACTTCTTCTCTGAAACGGCTGGGCCAGCTTTAATATATTTTCATATATAGCCTCCAGGGGTCTTAGGAATGAAAAATTGTTCAAATGGTCCTGGTCAAATGACCAACATGGCTGCTATGCCCATATATGGTAAAAACCTAAAAAATCTTCTTCTTCAGAACCAATAGGCTGATGGTCTTGAAACTTGGTATGTAGCATCGGGTATGCAAGTACTAACAAGATTGTTCAAATTATGACCTTAGTATGACCTTGACCTGTTTTACAGTAAGGTCAAATTCGCTTCCTTGTGCTTTTATATGGCAAAATGCTAGAACATATCTTGGAAACTGATGAAGATTTTGGGTTAAAAAATTGTTATCTACAGTCATCTTAATGAGTACATGAAGAATTATGAGTACAAGAGGTCAAAGTACAAGAGGTCAAAGTCATTTTTTGACCTTTGACCCAGTTTCTCATATTTTAACAATTTCAAACAATCTCTTCAAACGCCACGGGGCCAATTGAAACCAATTTTCATTTAGAGCCTCTAGGGGTTGAGGGAACAAAAGTATATTCATAGGGTCCAGGTCACATGACCAACATGGCCACCACACCCATATATGGTAAAAACATTTAAAAATCTTCTACTCCAAAACCAAGTGACCAATCATGAATGGCTTTGAAATTTGGTATGTAGCATTGGGTACTCCAGTACTATCAAGAGTGTTCAAATTATGACCTTGGGCTGACCTTGACTCTTTTTACTGCAAGGCCAAATATGGGAAAATGCTAGAACATAAGCTTTCATGGAAAGTTTTGAAGATTAAGGCCTAAAATTGCTATATACGGTCATCTTAATGAGTACATGAAGATTTGTGAGTACAAGAGGTCAAAGTCATTCTTTGACCTTTGACCCAGATCCGTCATATTTTGACAATTTCAAACAATCTCCTAAAAAAACATGGGGCCAATTGTAACCAAATTTCAAATAGAGCTTCCAGGGGTTGGGGAATGAAAATTTGTTCAAACGGTCCAGGACACTTGACCAACATGGCTGCCACACCCATATATGATAAAAGCCTTTAAAAAATCTTCTTCTCCAGAACCAATTGACCGATGGCCTTGAAACTTGGTTTGTAGCATTGGGTACTCTAGTACTATCAAGATTGTTCAAATGATGACCTTGGGTTGACCTTGACCATTTTATGGCAAGGTCAAATATGGGAAAATGCGAGAACACAAGAATTCATGGAAAATTTGAAGATTTAGGCCTAAAAATTGGTATTTACATTCATCTGGGGAAGATTCACTGAATGCAGTGATGCATAATGGGCCACATGCTTTGTTTCTTGGTCCATGATTTAGCCTTATATACTGCACACAAAATATTTGGGATATTAAAACTTTTAAGAAAGCAAAATTAAGAAAAACAAGTGGATGAATATTAAACAGTTATAATTAATAAAAGTATGAATATTGATATTGTCATCTGACCTAGAGTAAATTGGAAGTAGACAGGGTTGACACCTAAATTTCACCCAAATGATCCAGCACAGCAATGACTGACCATTAACTTAATGGTTTGGGCAGACACTGTAAGTACTAATTGTACGTCAGTGTGGCCTATATTCCATTGTCCAGTGATTTTGCATCCTATTTCTAACATTTTTACATGGATTTGCATTATACTTGGGCTTCTGGTTTGGGCTGACACTATGAGTGGCTTCATACTAATTGTAGGTCAGTGTGACCTATATTTCATGGTCCAGTGATTATAGCCAACACCTCAAACACAATTCCATAGATTTGTTTTCAATTAAGAAATCCCTTATGACATAACCTTTTGCAGGACCATGAAGAAGAAACAGCATGCTTCAGCCATCCACCTGTGACCTCAACCATATTTTATGGTGCTGTGACTTAATGATATTTCTGTAACTCCTATGTTGATATTTTGTAGCCATGAGAGTCAACCAACCATTAGGCATGCTCCACTGCCTTTTGACAACACTTGTGATAACATATAATTCATGTTTTGCTGCCATTTATAAAGAGGGTAACACTTTGATGACTTACTCTTAGCTTCCCTGTATATTAGCCCATTTTAGACCGTATACCTGTTTTGGGGTATTACGCAAACAGTGCAGACCCAGTTCAGATGCCACAGAATGTGGCATCTGATCAGGGTCTACACTGTTTGCTTACAGGAAATTCTACGCAAAATACAGTAAAAGCCAAAAAATCACCAGAAACCCTTAAAACTTGAAATGGACTAACCCAAATAATATGGATGGACAAGTCCACTGGTCAAAAAAGGGTTAGAGCACTTCCAAAATATGGGCTACTCTTAAAGGAAAGGATTTGTTCATTGAGGGAGCAAATTCTTTTCTTTTGGAGTAGCCTCCATGAAATGGGAGATAAGTTGTTCTTGATAAGAATCACCTCATGCCTCCCTCTTGAAAAAGCCAGGGCTGCTACATAACATATCTCATAATTGCAGGTGAAAGTTCTCTCGGCCAAGGTAGATTATTCTAATGTTGGCAGTAAAGTAGGATCAAAGGACAAAATTGATCATAAGCCTAAAGGTGGAGATAAAAAGGTATGTATCAGTAGAGAAGGTTCTTTGTTAACTCTTTGGAATGCTTCAGAACTCCAGATAGCTCAAATATTTGGGGGTGAACATTTTGGTATTGCCTTATTTCTACACACACATATATGCTGTGGGTTTTCATACAAGTCTACACAGGAAGCATTTTCCTTCCAGAGAATGAGCCCTTGATCAGTCCCTCAACTTATGACATATAGTAGGAACTTCAACCCACTTCTATGAAACTTAACAGAATAGAATTGATCAGGTAAAGCTACTTAAGTTAATCATATGATCAGATGATATCTGTCAGAATTGTGGTCTGTGATCATCACTCACCTTGTAGCCATGACTCTTTTTAAAATCAAATTTTCAGGTTATTGACATATCCATATGAAGGGGGACAATTGGCCTTTGGCATTTTATTCTTTGAGATATGGCAAGGATTTTTTCCTTCCAAATTCCTGGGAAAAGAGAACAAAAAAAACAACAACTAATGTTATATAACAGTTTTGAAGTGAAGTTTTTAATCACTATCTTAATTTTTGGCAATCACTGAGATTAAGAAGGGAGGCAAAACATGGGAAAAATTGTTTCCTCTAAAAGTATATCCATTGCTCTTAAAACTGCTTATTATAAGTATTTTGGTAGTTTGTTGATTTGCTTCTCTTTAGGCTCTTAATAATGCTCCTTTCATAAAATGTAATCCCCATGGGACTTCTAATAGAATTACTATGGTATTTTCTTGCATTAAAATCTGACGACTGATTTACACATTTTTGAGGTCACTTTGGATAGGAAAAGCCCCCGTCTTATCATCAAATAAATATGATTGTCCTTTACAACCGCTTATCATCTTTCAGTCACATGTATACAGTATGCTTACTATTTTGTTTGCTGAATGAAAGCACTTGACCCAAGTAGAGTAACAGAATTTAGTAAGTCCATGATTGTCATTTTTTATACAGAAACACTGCTTGTGCTTTTAAGTAGCTGCTCCTATCATTTAAACTGGAGGCCAACAGAGAAGATCCAGGTCCTTCTGTTCAAAGTGTCTAAAGCTGAACAAAACCATTAGTCAGGGATTTGTTATGTCTTCTGGTACATGAAAAAAATTGAGAAGCTGTTGCAATGCCAATAAATATATGGTATTGTTTTTCTGCACAGCACCTGTTAAAGTATTGACTTCTCACAAGCTGACAACAATATTTTGAACAAGAGTGCCTGAGCAAAATAAGTGATAGTTTGTTGTCAGAGTGCTGAGCGAGTGTGCCCTGAGCAAATTAAGTGATAGCTTGTTCTAAACTGACAACATTGTGTTAGCAAGTGGGACCTGAGCAGAACCAGTGAGAGTTCATTAAAGGTTGACAACATTGCATTGAACAAGTGGGCTCTCAGCAGAACCAGTGAGAGTTTGTTTTGAGGTGACAACATTTTTCTTGATGATTTGAACTGGTGGGCCCTAAGCAGAACCAGTGAGAGTTTGTTCTGAGCTGACACTATTGTTTGATGTTTTGATCAGGTGGGCCCTGAGCAGAACTAGTAAGAGTTTGTTATGAGCTGATAACATTGGATAAGGGGGCCCTGAGCAGAACCAATGAGAGTTTGTTATGAGCTGACAATATTGTTTTGAACAGCCAAACCAGTGAGAGTTTGTTATGAGCTAACATCATTGTGTTGAGCAAGTATGAGCTTAGCAGAGCTAGTGAGAGTTAGCTATGAGCTGACAACATTTAGTTGAGCAAGGGTGCCAGAAGCAGAACCAATGAGAGTTTGTTGTGAGCTGAAAACATTGTGGGTCCTAAAATGAACCAGTGAAAGTTAGTTTTGAGCTGACAACATTGTTTTGAACAAGTGTGCCCTGAGCTAAATAATTGATAGTTTCATATGAGCTGACAACATTGTTTTGAACAAGTGGGCCCTGTGCAGAACCAGAGCGAGTTTGTTATTAGCTGACAACATTTTGTTGAGAAAGTGTGAGGTTAGGAGAACCAGTGAGAGTTTGCCATGTGGTGACAACATTGTTTTGAACAAGTTGGCCCTGAGCAGAACCAGAGAGAGTTTGTTATGAGCTGACAACATTAGTTTGAACAAGTTGGCCTTGTGCAGAACCAGTGGTGGATCATAATGAGCTGTCAACATTGTTAATAAGTTGGCTCAAAGCAGAAAAAGAGATAGTTTGTTATGAGCTGACAACATTGTTTTGAACAAATGTTCCCTGAGCAGACCCAGTGAAAGTTTGTCATGAGCTGACAACATTGTGTTGAACAAGCATTATCTAAGTGGAACAACTGACAGTTTATTTTAGGCTGACTACAATATTTTGAACAAGTGTGCCCTGAGCAAAACCATTGAGAGTTTGTTATTGGCTGACAACATTGTATTGAGCAAATGTGCCTTGAGCAGAACCAGTGAGGTTTATTTATATGGCCGTTTTGAAAAAAGTGACATATTATGGCATGGCACTGTCCATCCTTCTGTCCATCTGTCTGTCTGTGAACATTCTTGTGAGCACCATAATCAGTAACCAATGGGAGATTTGGCCAAAGTGTCACGTACAATAGTGGTTACTCCCCCTTTCTTAGTTTCCAAGTTATGCCCCTTTGATTATTATCTCCCTGACTAGGCTTGTGCGCTCCATAACTATACTGAACAAAAAAAGAAACGTTACTTGTACATTCAATGCACATTTTTTTAAACTGAATTAAGATTTTGCCAATGTGATTTTATGTCTAACTGACAAAAAAATTTTGGAGTGTAGAAAATGACTATCAAAACACAAACTGCGAAATTAATGTCCTCAGATTAGTTTGAGTCAATGAGGGGTCAGAATTTGAAAGTGCTATTATGAGGTGCTTTATGAAGACCCGTATTTCACTCAAGTTGTCAGCAAAAGTGAGCAAGTTACCTCTGAGACTTTTATCACGCACTAGTTGTTACAGAAATAGTCCAACAGCCGCTTCTAAAGGATTGATCAGTGAAACACTGGGATTGAAATATCGCTTTTCAGGACACTTGACTCTGACTTTCATGCTTTGCACTGAAAATCCTATAGTCAGTGCAATGTGGTATACCACCAACAATTAAGCAGTTTGATCAGCCTTTTTCATCATGAACCATTGTCTGGAGAAGCTGGAATAAGATCCATGAATTAAACTTGAAAATTTTATTGAAACGTACTGGTTAATCGGAGTAAATGGTTTGCTTTACTTTTAATTGCAAGGGAGGCAATTTAAAAGACACAAAATCTTTAACATCTTATTTCTTTGAACTGCTGGTTAAAAAGCATAATGTTATTAGGGTTTCGTATTGGTGGTTACCACGCAAATCCGAAAGTGTAAAAATTTAAACAATTGCGCATACTCATTAAGCGTTTCACATTGTCTGTGGTGTTTTCCATCAAACTGGAATAATTCTGTTAGAATTGATGCAAATCAAAAACCAATCAGTTCATAAGGTTGTCTGACCTCTTGCATGTAAGAGCATAACGTAGCGTTATTTGGAAATATTGTTCTATAGCTTAAAATTCATGAACAGTCTATGTAACGTTTCTTTTTTTTGTTCGGTATAGATAACAGCTTGGGATATCTTGATGTAACTTCAAAGCAATGTGTATGAAGGTCGGATGATGTATTGCATATAACAATGGTTGCTCTTCCTTTCTTCATCTTGGAGTTGCATCCCTTTGATTAGATTTTTAGGCTATTTTTGAGTATACTAATCCTGTGCAAACCATAACTTGGTAACCATTTGGAATATCTTTTAGCTAAAAAACGTTATTTTGAACAAGTAGGTTCTGAGCAGAACCAATGGGAGTTTATGAGCCAACAACATCGTGTTGAACAAGTGTGCCCTGAGCAGAACCAGTCAGAGTTAGTTCTTAGCTGACAACATTGTTTTGAGGAAGTTTTCCCTGAGCAGACTTTGTGAGAGTTTGTTATGAGCTGACAGCAGTCTTTTGAACAAGTGCACCCTGAGCAGAACCAGTGAAAGTTTAATATGAACTGAAAAAAATGTTTTGAATAAGTAGGCCCTACGCAGAACCAGTGAGAATTTGTTATAATCTGACAACATTGTTTTGGTGTTTAGGACAAGTAGGTCATGAGCAGAATAAGTGAGACTTTGTTATAAACTGACAGCATTGTTTTGAACAAGTGGACCCTGAGCAGAGTCAGTGAGAGTTTGTAATAAGCTGACAACATTTCTAACAAGATAGTGCTGAGCAGAACCAGTGAGAGTTTGTTTTGAGCTGAAACATTATTTTGATGTGTGTAATAAGTGGGCCCTGAGCAGAACCAGTGAGAGTTTGTTATGAGCTGACAACATTGTTTTGAGCAGGTTTGCCCTGAGCAGAACCAGTGCAAGTTTGTTATGGCAGAACCAGTGAGAGATTGTAATGAACTGACAACATTGTTTTGAGCAAGTTAACCCTGAGCAGAACAAGGGAGAGTTTGTTGTGAACTGACATCATTGTTTTGAACAAGTGGGCCCTGAGCAGAGTCATTGAGAGTTTGTTGTGAACTGACAACATTTTTTGAGCAATTGAGTGTTTGTTATGAACTGTAAACATTGTTTTGAACAAGAGTGCCCTCAGCTGAGCCAGGGTAAGGTTGTTTTAACTTATAACATTGTTTTGAACAAGTCTGTCTCAGAAGAACCAGTGAGAGTTTGTTATGAACTGACAATACAGTGTTGACAAAGTATGAGCTTAGGAGAACCAGTGAGAGTTTGTTATGTGTTATGAACTGTCAGCATTGTGTTTTAACAAGTGTGCCTTCAGCAGAACCAGGGAAAATTTTGTGTTGAGCTTACAACATGGAATTGAACAAGTATTCACTGAGCAGAACCAGTGAGAGTTTGTTATGATTTGATAACATTGTGTTGAACAAGTGGGCGCTCAGCAGAACCAGTGGGGGTATGTTATGAACTGACAACATTGTTTCGAACAAGTGGGCTTTTAGCAGAACCATGAGAGTTTGTTTTTAGCTGACAACATTGTGTTGAACAAGTGTTCCCTGAGCAGAGTTATTGAGAGTTTGTGATGAGCTGACGACATTGTGTTTAGCAAATATGCCCTGAGCAGAACCAATGAGGGTTTGTTAGGAGCTGACAGCATTGTTTTGAACAAGTTTGCCCAGAGCAGAACTAGTTAGAGTTTGTTTTGAGCTGACAACATTGTTTGAACAAGTGGGCCCTGAGCAGAACTAGTGAGAGTTTGTTATGAGCTGACAACATTGTTTTGTACAAATAGGCCCCGAGCAGAAGTAGTGAGAGTTTGTTATGAACTGACAACATTTTTTTGTACAAATAGGCCCTGAGCAGAACCAGTTAGAGTTTGTTGTTAGCATATAAGGCAGCTCAGACAATATGATAACAGAGATTGCTTTAAAGCTACTCAAATTTTTTTCAGTAAAAACAAGGGCAGTGTTTAACTGTTTTCTGCATATAGTGCATTTGCAAATGTAACATCACCCTTACTAATGGCATTGTTAGTTTTAAACATTCAGGTCCTGAGCAGAACCAGTTTGTTGTGAACAATGAAGACAGACCAGACAGTGGAAACAGAGGCTGGTTTGAGTCTGCATTTATCACGTGTTTGATGGCCCTTCCTGTTGGTCTCTGCTTGCTTCAAGATATCAGGGTAGATAATAGTAGTGAACCAAGATATTTGGAAAAAAGTGCAGGAGAAAAGAAAATAGAACCAGGTCAGACTGGCCATTGAAAGCAGTGTGATCAGAGTCTTCATTGTTTTCCATTCTGCCAGTTTATTTGTATGCTACACCAGATAGGTAAATGAATTTGTTGAAAGTTCAGGACAATTATAGTACCTGGTCAGCATGTCCAATTGTTTTGGTTCGTGATAGTAGTTTTTATATATGCCCATTTGAAAAATGGGACGTATATTGTTATGGCCCTGGTGTCTGTCCGTCTGTATGTCTGTCGTAAACTTTTCGTTTCCGGATAATTTCTCCTACAGTTTACATCCGATTGAGCTGAAACTTGGTATATAGTAAGACTATGAGATGGACCAGGGCATATTGTTTCTAGGTTATGCTCCAATGATTTTTAGGGGAGTTACAGCCCTTTACTTAGAATTTTCGGGGTGTTCTTTCCGGATAACTCCTCCTACAGTTTTCATCCAATTATCCCGAAACTCTGTAAATAGTAAGACTACAACATGAAGTAGCACATATTATTTGGAGGTTACGCTCCGATGATTATTAGCAGAGTTACAGTCCTTTGAAAAAACGCGACTGTAGCAGTTTGTATGGCAATTCCTTAGCATTCCATAACTTGGTTACTCTTTGGAATATTATGATGAAACTTTTTACCAATGTATATGAGGTTAAGACAACATGTCTCATACATAATGGTTACTCCCCTTTACTTAGAATTTGAGTTACCTCCATTTGATTAATTTGTCGGACTATATTTGTACACCTCATATCCAACTAACCCTTTGGACTATTGTGATTAAACTTGATAGTGATGTATATTAGGTTGACACAATATGTCATATATAAGAACGATTGCCTCCCCTTACTTATTTTTGGAGTTACCTCCCTTTGAATATTTTCTAAGGCTATTCTTATTCAAGCAATAAGTAGGCAACCGTATGGAATATCTTGATGAAAATTTATAGCACTGTGTATTAGGTTGAGGCTGTGTGTCTTATATAAGAATAATTGCTCCCCCTTCCTTATTTATGGAAATACAGTCCTTTAATTAATTTCTACAGCTATTCTTAGGCAAGTCATTATGAGGTAACCGTATGGAGTATCTTGACGAAACTTTATAGCAATGTGTATTAGGTTGAGACAGTATGTCCAATATAAGAATAATTGCTTCCCCTTCCTTATTTTTTTAGTTACATCCCTTTGATTACTATTTTAAGGCTTTTCTTTTGAGAACCTTAATATTTGGAATGTCTTGATAAACTTGATAGCAATGTAGACAAGGATGAAACGGTGCAAACATTCAGAAACGGGCATATATTGCCCTGCTTGCTGAGCTCTTGTTCTTTCTTGTTCCTATGTAGCTTTCCCAATGTGATATTACTTATAACTTATTGTGATTTACTAAATTTCTTTCCCACAGATTCAGAGCGTGAAATTGAGTTGGGCTAGTGAGTCTAAGGTGGGGAGCATGAAGAACGTGACTCATTCTCCAGGCGGTGGTAACGTTAAAGTAATTATGGTTTGTTTGTTGTAGCTCTCTGGCAGACACTGAGGGAGCTGACATTCTGGCAGTTGTTTACACATCATGTTACATATCATTATTATCACATTCATCCACAACAATACCCAACTGTAATCTTCCATTAATATTTTCCACTTTGAAGTACTATCAGTTTTTGGGTTAACATTGACATATTATGTTTCCATTTTAAAACAGTTGGGAGTGTATACTCTAACTCCATATTCTTACAGTCATCCATGGTGATTTCTGGTGAGTTTTATCCCACCACATCACCCCTCAAGTCTCCAAAATGTTGTGACATTGTGACAGGGGCTTTAACTATGTGATATTAAGACTTTAGTCACAAACTACCCTACATCAAGAAATGTCTGTCTCACGTGATCAGCCTCTAAACCAATGAAATTAGTTTAATTTATAGATTATGTATTAAATAAACTTTGTTGCAAGCTTAACTATTATGCTTTTGACAATTTTTGCTGCACATTATGCTTATCAGTCTATTGTCATTATTCTCATGGCATACAAAGTATGTTGAGGGGTATATAGCTTTCGTCTTTCCATCCATCAGTCTGTTTGTCCATCTGTTTGTTAGTTTGTTCATTAGCTCACCTAGCCCAAAGGGCCATAGTGAGCTATTGTCATACCAATGCATCCCTCGTGCGTCGTGCGTCGTCACGAAATGTGTCCGTCAACACCTAAAAACAAATATTCAAACATCTTCTTCTGTAAAACTACTGGTCCCATGGTTCTCAAATTTCACATGGAGCGTGACCTGACTCCAGGGTCTTAGAATTGTAAAATTGAGTCAGGTTGAAAATCCAAGATGGCCGCTGTTACTAAAAATAGCGAAAACAACAAAATAAACTTCTTCTCCAGAACCACTGGGTATATTTGTCTGAATTTTGGCATGGAACATCAATGAAACCTTGGTATTCAAAATTGTAAAAATGAAAAAAATCTGTAGTGGAGTTTTGTCACAGTGACCTACTTTCTGTTTACGAGTGTAATTTTGCTCAAATGCCAATGTCCAAAAACGACTTATTCAAACGACTTCAAACAACTTCTTCTCTAAAACCACTGCACCCATGGGTCTCAATTTCACATGGAGCATGACCAGACTGCAGGGTTTCAAAATTGTAAAATTAGGTCAGGTCAAGAATCCAAGATGGCCGCCGTTATTAAAAATAGCAAAAACAACAAAATGAACTTCTCTTCCAGAACCATTCGGTATATTTGGCCGAAAGTTTGCGTGGAACATTAACGGGATCTTGGGATTAAAAATTGTAAAAATTAAAAAAATCTCAGTGACCTACTTAGCGTTTACAAGACCGATTTTGCTCAAATGTCAGTATCTAAAACAAAAAGCAATCGATTGTGGTCAGATTTGGTCAGAAATGGTCCTTGAAAGGAATTATTTCAATTTTGTGCCAGTTGACTATCCAAGATGGCCACCATGGGGGCCGTTACTAAAAATAGCACAAACATAAAAATGACAGTTACTCAAGAACCCTTGAATGGAATTCGACCAATTATGTGTCAGAATGTTCCTTGCATGAAGCCGTTTCGATTAATTGCAATTTGGCTTTCCAAGATGGCCGACATCTGCTGTTACTAAAAATAGCTTAAACATAAAAATGACAATTACAAAAGAACCCTTGAATGGAATTCGAACAATTTTGTGTCAGATTGTTCTTTGCATGAAGCCGTTTCGATTAATTGCAATTTGGCTTTCCAAGATGGCAGACATCTGCCGTTACTAAAAATAGCACAAACATAAAATGACAGTTATTCAAGAACCCTTGAATGGAATTGGACCAATTTTGTGTCAGAATGTTCCTTACATGAAGCCAATTTGATTAAATGCAATTTGGCATTGTAAGATGGCCACCATCTGCCGTTACTAAAAATAGCGCAAAACATGAAAATGACAATATCTCAGTAACTGCTGAATAGATTTTGATGAAATTTGTGTCAAAATGATTTTTGCATTGAGATTTTTTAAAAGTAACTAAATATAGACAAGTCATAATGGCCTTTGTTACTTAAAATAGAAAAATGTGAAAATAAGATAATCTCAGTGGAATTGGACTAATTTCTGTCAGAATGGTCCTTTCGTTAAGCTTTTTCAATTTTCTGGATTTTGGCATTCAAAGATGGCCGCCATCTGCCGTTACTAAAAATAGCACAAAACATGAAAATGACAACATCTCATTAACCCCTGAAGCGATTGAGACGAAATTTGTGGCAAAATGATTTTTGCTTTGACGTGTTTCACAAATTAACAAATATTGACCCGTCAAGTTGGCCTCTGTTACTTAAAATAGCAAAACTTGAAAATTAGAAAATTACAATGGAACTGGACCAATTTTTGTGTCAAAATAGTCCTTGCATGAAAGTTTTTCAATTTTTAGATCACCTGGCCTGAAGTGCCATAGTGAGCTATTGTCATACCAATGCGTGCATCGTGCGTCCGTGCGTTGTCCGTCAACACCTAAAAACAAATATTCAAACATCTTCTGTAAAACTACTGGTCCCATGG
Source organism: Ctena decussata (assembly GCA_963989385.1). Classification (NCBI taxonomy): domain Eukaryota; kingdom Metazoa; phylum Mollusca; class Bivalvia; order Lucinida; family Lucinidae; genus Ctena; species Ctena decussata. Next base: position 35,379,753 of record OZ022504.1, on the reverse strand, counting down.
TTCTCAAATTTCACATGGAGCATGACCTGACTCCAGGGTCTCAGAATTGTAAAATTGGGTCAGGTTGAAAATCCAAGATGGCCGCCGCTACTAAAAATAGCAAAAACAACAAAATAAACTTCTTCTCCAGAACCACTGGGTATATTTGTCTGAATTTTGGCATGGAACATCAGTGAAACCTTGGTATTCAAAATTGTAAAAATGAAAAAAATCTGTAGTGGAGTTTTGTCACAGTGACCTACTTTCTGTTTACGTGTGTAATTTTGCTCAAATGCCAATGTCAAAAAATGACCTATTTAAACAACTTCAAACAACTTCTTCTCTAAAACCACTGAGCCCATGGATCTCAAATTTCACATGGAGCATGACCAGACTGCAGGGTTTCAAAATTGTAAAATTGGGTCAGGTCAAGAATCCAAGATGGCTGCCGTTACTAAAAATAGCAAAAACAACAAAATGAACTTCTCTTCCAGAACCATTTGGTATATTTGGTTGAACGTTTGCATGGAACATAAGTGGGACCTTGGTATTAGAAATTGTAAAAATAAAAAAAAACTATAGCGGAATTAGGTCACAGTGACCTACTTAGCATTAACAAGGCCGATTTTGCTCAAATGTCAATATCTAAAAAAAATGCAGCCAATTCTGACCAGATTTGGTCAGAATTGGTTCTTGAATGGAATTATTTCAATTTTGTGCCAGTTGACTATCCAAGATGGCCACCATGGGGGCCGTTACTAAAAATAGCACAAACATAAAAATGACAATTACTCAAGAACCCTTGAATGGAACTGGACCAATTTTGCGTCAGAATGTTCCTTGCATGTAGCCGTTTTGATTAATTATGTCTCCCCCCTTCAGGGTTGGGAGACATATTGTTTTTCCCCGGGCGTCTGTCCGTCCGTCCGTCCGTCCGTCCGTCTGTCCATCTGTCCATCTGTCACAAATCGTGTCCGTTCTATAACTTGAAATCCGCTCAAGCTATATTCGCGAAACTTCATATAAATATCAATCAACATGAGACGTCGTGCAGAGAGCAAGAATGGTAACTCTGGCGTTTATACTTTTTGAGTTATTTCCCTTGGAACTTAGTCCATCACAAAATTGTGTTTCAATCGTGTCCGTTCTATTACTTGAAAACCGCTCAAGCTATATTCGCGAAACTTCATATAAATATCAATCAACATGAGACGACATGCAGAGTGCAAGAATGGTAACTCTGGCATTTATACTTTTTGAGTTATTTCCCTTGGAACTTAGTCCATCACAAAATTGTGTTTCAACCGTGTCCGTTCTATAACTGGAAAACCGCTCAAGCTATATTCCCGAAACTTCATACAAATATCAGTCAACATCAGACGACGTGCAGAGTGCAAGAATGGTAACTCTGGCATTTATATTTTTTGAGTTATTTCCCTTGGAACTTAGTCCATCACAAAATTGTGTTTCAATTGTGTCCGCTCTTTAACTTGAAAACTGCTCAAGCTTTATTCACGAAACTTCAAACAAATATCAATCAACATGAGGCAATGTGCAGAGAGCACAAATGGTAACTCTGGCATTTATACTTTTTGAGGTATTTCCCTTGGAACTTTGTCCATCACAAAATTGCGTCTCAGTCGAGTCCGTCTATAACTTTAAAACCATTCAAGCTATATTAATGAAAGTTCATACAAATATCAGTCAACATCAGACGACGTGCAGAATGCACTCTGGCGTTTATACTTTTTGAGTTATTTCCCTTGGAACTTTGTCCATCACAAAATTGCATCTCAGTCGAGTCTCAGTCTATTTCTTTAAAACCATTCAAGCTATATTCATGAAAGTTCATACAAATATCAATCAACATCAGACGACGTGCAGAATGCAAGAACTATAACTTTAGCATTTTTACTATTTGAGTTATTTCCCTTAGAACTTTGTCAGTCACAAAATCGTGTCTCAGTTGTGTCTGCTCTATAACTTGAAAACCATTCAAGCTATATTCACGAAACTTCATACAAATATCAATCAACATTAGAAGAATTGCATAGTGCAAGAACCATAACTCTTGCATTTATACTTCTTGAGTTATTTCCCTTGGACCTTTGTCAGTCACAAAATCGTGTCTTAATCGCTTTATTACTTGAAAACCGGACAAGCTATATTCACGAAACTTCATACAAATGTCAGTCAACTCTAGACAACCTGCAGAGCACAGCATTTATACTATTTGAGTTATTTCCCTTGGAACTTTGTCATTCACAAAATCGTGTCTCAATCGTCTAAGCTCTATAACTTGAAAACCGTTTAAGCTATATTCATGAAACTTCATACAAATATCAGTCAACATATAAATAGACGACGTGCAGAGCACTGTAACTCTTGCATTTATATTTTTTGACAAAAACTAAATATGAATATCAGTCAACATTACATGACATGCACAGCATAACAACTATAACTCTTGCATTTATACTTTTTACTTTAAATATTGTGAATCCCTGCTTCAGGGTAGGGAAACATATTGTTTTTCCCTTGGCGTCTTAATGACTGATCCTTTTGACATCAAAAAGGGGGGAGACATCTGTTTTTTCGTAGGAAAACAATTCTAGTTGCAATTTGGCATCCCAAGATGGCTGCCATCTGGTGTTACTAAAAATAGCACAATCATAAAAATGACAATTACTCAAGAACCCTTGAATGGAATTGGACCAATTTTGTGTCAGAATGTTCCTTGCATGAAGTCGTTTTGATTAATTGCAATTTGGCATTCCAAGATGGCCGCCATCTGCCGTTACTAAAAATAGCACAAAACATGAAAATGACAATATCTCAGTACCCGCTGAATGGATTTTGACGAAATTTGTGTCAAAATGATTCTTGCATTGAGTTGTTTCAAAAATATCTAACTGTAGACCATTCATATTGGCCTCTGTTACTGAAAATAGAAAAATGTGAAAATTAGAAAATCTCAATGGAGTTGGATTAATTTTGTGTCAGAATGGTCCTTTCATTAAGTTTTTTCAATTTTTTTGCATTTTGGCATTCCAAGATGGCCGCCATTTGCCGTTACTAAAAATAGCACAAAACATGAAAATGACAATACCTCAGTAACCGCTGAATGGATTTTGATGAAATTTGTGTCAAAATGATTCTTGCATTGAGATGTTTCAAAAATATCTAACTGTAAGACCAGTCATATTGGCCTCTGTTACTAAAAATAGAAAAATGTGAAAATCAGAAAATCTCAATGGAATTGGACCAAATTTGTGTCAAAATGGTCCTTGCATGAAGGCTTTTCCATTTTTGCATTTTAGCAATCCAAGATGGCCGCCATCTGCCGTTACTAAAAATAGCACAAAACATGAAACTGGCAATATCTCAGTAACCCCTGAATGGATTTTGATGAAATTTGTGGCAAAATGATTCTTGCATTGAGGTGTTTCATAAATATATAAAGACCAGGCAAGTTGGCCTCTGTTACTAAAAGTAGCAAAATGTGAAAATGAGAAATTCTCAGTGGAATTGGACCAATTTTGTATCAGAATGGTTCCGTTGCACAATAGCCAGGTGAGCGATATCAGGCCCATTTGGGCCTCTTGTTTGCATTTTGGCATTCTAAGATGGCCACCATCTGCCGTTACTAAAAATAGTACAAAACATGAAACTGACAATATCTCAGTAACCACTGAATGGATTTTGATGAAATTTGTGGCAAAATGATTCTTGCCTTGAGATGTTTCAAAAGTAAATATATAAAGACCAGACAAGTTGGCCTCTATTACTAAAAGTAGCAAAATATGAAATTGAGAACATCTCTGGAATTGGACCAATTTTGTATCAGAATGGTCCCATTGCACAAAAGCCAGGTGAGCGGTATCAGGCCCATTTGGGCCTCTTGTTCTTTCACTCCTCCTTACCTACGTTCATATGTTGTTAAAGTTTTGTATTAAGTTTTATCTTTTGCTTCTGTTAACCAGAACTTGTTCATAGATGCTAAGTGTTTTAGCAGAGGATGAAAACTGATTAATTTACATCATCTAGATGCTGCTGCTGACCTAAAGTCAAGGTCACAGACTTTGAAATTTGTACGATAGCTCCTTTAATGTTTTGTGTTTCTGCTTTTGCTCTGTTTTTCTGAAAGCCTATAGTGAATCTTGTTTATATGTGCTTAGTGTTAGTACAGGATAGATACTTCTTAGTTTGCATTATCTGGATGCTGCTTCTGACCTAAGGTCAAGGTCACAGACTTGGAAATTTGTGTACCCGGTCACGTAAAAGTTTTGTGTTAAGTTCAGTATACTTAAATGGAACATTTTCCTATGTTACCAGGTTTATTTTTAGGTTGAAACTGATTAGTTGACGTCATCTGGACACTGCTGGTGACTTTAGATCAGGGTTACGGACATAGAATTTATGTCAAGTTTGTGTTGAGATTTTTAAGTTAAATTTGTTTATTGTTCTGCTAATTGCAAATTTTTAACTGAAGCTTTAAGTATTTGCCGATAGGCTTTCCACTGGGTTTGTTATACGTAGACTGTTTGTCTGTCTGTTTATTTGTTAACATTTACTTTAAAGATTTTGTATTAAGTGTGCTTTTAGTAGGCGGGGGCACTGGCTGGGGGTATATGTGAGCCCCCTGCTCACTTGCTCTAGTATTATCTCTGTAGGTAATTAATGAAAGGCCAAGGTGGTCAGCCAAGTCTAAGATTGGTTCACTGGACAATGCCCAGCACACTCCTGGTGGTGGTAAAATTAAAGTATGAAATGACTGTCCTCTCTGTTATCATTTTGTTGTCAGTGTTCTAGCTGAACTTATCATAGTAGTCTGAATCATAGTTTTTTTCTCTGATGGAATCACTTATTTTTTTGTGCCTGTGCTTATTTGTGTCTGTTTCTTCAGTTTATGTCTGTATTTTTTTTTCATTTTCATGTTACTGGTACAGAAACAAACTTCTGTGACTGCCCTTGGGAAAATGTCAGACTGCTTGGAATCAATGGAAAACCAGCAATGATTCTGTGCACTCTTTGATCTTACAAAATCCTTATCTTACCAGTTGCTAATGATTTTATGAAGCACATGAATGAAAAGAATAGATCAGCAAAAAAGAAGTCAGGGAGCAAGTAACCAGCTGTGTGTGAGAGAGAGAGAGAGAGAGAGAGAGAGAGAGACAGAGACAGAGACAGAGAGAGACAGAGACAGAGAGAGACAGAGGAGAAAAGGAAAGTTCCTTTATGAATTATATTGTTTGACCGTCTTCACCAGTATTTCACACAGTTAGCTGATTTACTAAGGTTTGACAAAATCAGCATAAAAATCTCGTACAGTCTTTAAATAATGCTGATTTAGTGGTTCCCAGGTTGAGAGGCCCTGGAGGAGGGAATCTTTTCGATTATAAATGTGGTTCTATTGTATGAAGCCTTGCATTATCACCCACCCATCATCCTGATTATGACTGAAATACTGTTAAAATGATGTAAAAGAGCAATTCATCCATCCATGCATCTTAAAGGATGCTCATAATTTTGTTTGGTTTACATTATGACAATTACAAAGATATCAAAAAGATTGTCGGAACAGCCTGAGCATTCACATGATCTGTTTTGAGATGCTAATATATGTACCGCTATTTCTTTTGCTGCGTAAAAGCTAGATGATTATTTTCCTTATTCATTTCACTGGCCTGTCATTGAATTAACTATGATGCCCCAAAAGAATGGGACTGAAAACCCTGATTAAACAAGGCTGTTCTTGTGCTGGCCATAACTAGGTAATTATATGGAACATCTTGAAATTTTATAGCAATGTGTGTCAGGTTAAAACTGTGTGTGACTTATGAAAATAATTGCCCCCTCTTTCTTATTTTTGGAGTACATCTGTTTGATTAGTTTTTAAGGCAATTCTTGGGTGCGCCATAACTAGGTTACCTATGGAATATCTTGATGAAACTTTATAGCAATGTGTTTTAGGTTGAGGCAGTATGTGGCATATAAGAATTATTGCTCCCTCTTCCATATGTTTGGAGTTACTTCCCTTGATTGATTTTTTAAGGCTATTTTTGTGAGAACCCTATGTAGGTGATCCTATGGAATAGCTTGATGAAACTATATAGCAATATAGGTGAGGTTGAGATGGTATGCATAGTATCAGAGTAATTGCTTCCTATTACTTACTTTCAGAGTTATGTCCCTTTGAGTATTTTGTACCCGCTGTTACTAGGTAATTGTGTGGAGTATCTTGATGTCACTTTATAGCAATGTGTACTAGCGTTAGACTTGTGTTGAGTATAGGAATAGTTGCCTCTGGTTTCTTAATCATGGATTTAGGTCTTTGTGATTAGTATTTACAGAATATTCTTGTGCTCACATTAGTACCTGTGTGTGGCTGATTGTCAGGGCTATAATATTTACAGAATATTCTTGTGCTCACATTAGTACCTGTGTGTGGCTGATTGTCAGGGCTATAATATTTACGGAGTATTTGTGTGCTCACATTTGTACCTGTGTGTGGCTGATTGTCAAGGCTATAATATTTACAGAATATTCTTGTGCTCACATTAGTACCTGTGTGTGGCTGATTGTCAGGGCTATAAATCTTCCAGATGTTACTGCCTGAGGCTGAGATTCTCTGATCAGAAACAGGCCTTTATTGCCCCACTTGCGGTGTTCTTGTTAAACAATTATTTTGAAAATTTTCATAGATGTTACAAACGCATTAAAAATATGCATGTCTTATAAGCAAAAACGGGGAGGGTAGGGGAGAAGAGTGGTTGGGGAGGTCAGGCACAAACACAGGTTTGTAGTTTGAGTTTTTTTTTTGTCTCGACTGCCTCTGGCAGAATGTGAGATACAAGCATTATGCATCCTGTGTTGGGGTTGGCTAGCAAATTATAGGTTGAAATCTTATTGAGTATGTTCCTCCTTCTTGCATAAGTTACTCGAAACATGTCATATGTGATTGCTCTTTAATTTATGGTGACATTGACAGTTCCCTTGTATAACATTACAACAAACTGAATAGGGTAAATGACACCCTTAACCCTCCTGTTAGCCATGTGCAACATTTCCTTAGGTTATTACCTGGAAAACTAGCAAAAAATAAGACTTAAGATTGTTGTTTATTTCAGAAAAGCTATTGTTTTACCTCTAGGAGAATAACTACTTGATAGTAAAAGCATGTTCATACCTTATTAAGTTGTCAAAGGCAAGTGCTCAGCACAATCTACTACACTCTGTAATGTGAATGGGTACACTTTAACAGTTTAAGTGCCAGAAACAAAAATGCAGATAGTTGAATTGGTAAACATGGAGAAAGTTGATTGACTTATTTGGAGCTGTATCCCATGATTGCAATATAGACCAGAGCTCTAGATAAGAGGGAGTATTTGATGATAATTAAGGATAATTTTTCTTATTTTTCGTCGAAACCATATGTTGTGACCCCTCATCTGAACCGTCTCGGTGAGACGGTTCGGATGAGGGGTCACAACATATGTTTTTATGCAGAATTAACAAAAATTATCCCTAATTATCACCAAATACTCCCTCTTATCTAGAGCTCTGTATACAAATTTCATACAAGTGTGATAGTCATTCTAAACTATCTACACTGTTTGCCATCTTGTCTGTGAATTCTCAAGATGAGGTAGCTTAGACAAAACATTTTTTGAAATATTGCAGACATACATACATTTTGTCTGCATTTTGGCACTTAAAGGGTTAAGGAGAAACCGCTTTTGCCTCCCATCTCAGTGGAGGTCTATTCTTACAGAAAAAAAGTTGCTGCTCTAAGAGAACATCCTATTTTGGAAAGCTTTGTTGTATAGGGAAACAAAAATGAAGTCACAAAAGTTATTTCCCTTTTTAAAAATTGTGGAAAGAAACACAGAGGTGAACCCATATACCCTTAGTTTAAATCAGATTAACACTAACAGTGCCAAAAATGAAAATGGTGGAATTTGCAAACAACTTTGATCCAGATGAGGTGCCTAATATTGGTCTGCTTCATCAGGATCTACACTGGCTCCTTTAGTCTTTGAATTCTCAATACACAGTTTGGACAAAACACTTTTTAAAAAATTTGCAGATGTAAATTTTGTCATTTGCTTCTTTGCCGCTTTAAGGTTAAGCTGTAGATAAGAGGGATTTCTTGTTGATATTCTTACTTCACCTTGAAAACACATCAAGGCAGTTCAGATAAGTGGTCACAATATACTGTTTTTGTGCATTTTTAAGGTGAAAGGGTACACTTTCATGGGAAGCAACTGCCAATTTTGTGTTTGCTTTCTCGGTAGGGGTCAGCTCATAAAGGAAAGAATTTGCTCCTCTGGGAGCAAATTCTTTCCTTTACGAGTAGACCCCATTTTGAAAGGGCTATGTTGCGCATGGAAGTGAACAGGAAGTCACAAAATCATTTCTCTTTGAAAAATGTTGGAAAAACATGAAAATGTTGGAAAAACATGGAGGTGTACCCATACACCATAAAAGAAATTCCTAAATTTTCTCCAGATATTCCCTCTTATCTAGAGCTATGTGGCTGTTTTGAGATGAGTACTTCAGCAGTAGGGTTGTAATATTTTCAGATCTTAGATGAGAAGATAGAGGTGAAAGCTCAGTCAAAGATAGGCTCAACAGCTAACATCAAACACAAACCAGGTGGAGGGGATAAAAAGGTATTCATTCAGCTATGGCTCAAAAAAAAGGTTGTATCATACCAGTATGGCCAGAGCCTAAAGTACAGTCACAGTGGTGTCTGTTGGGCATTACAGTTTACGAAGGGGGGAGGGGGTAAGGGGGGTGCTCTATTTGGAGCCTAAAGAGTAGTAAATCATCCACTGCAAAAATAATGATGATAAATAGTACATGTATTAAGGTGAACGAATATACTTTAAGATGAAGCAGCTCTACTATTTTCCTCTTTTTTGCCTTGATCCCTTCTGAAAAAGGTTCAGCTCTTAGAGGAAAGATTTTTTTCCTGTAGGGGCGTCTATCTTTCCTTGCTGAGTGGACCCCATTTGAATAGAAGAATCGCCAGAGAAGAAAGAGTTTAGCAAGTCAGTCTAACTTTATATCTGGAAAAGAGGCTTGGGGTGGGGGTTGGGGGAGGGATTTATAAATGCAGGGGCATTTATTGGGATTATTACAATTTATCCAGTTTGAGCAGAGAAAGTATATCCATACCAGGAGTTCTAGCCAGTTACCCCACTGGAGAGAACAAATTCATGTCCCATTTCAAAGATAATAAGTATCTCTCATGGGTGTGAGGTATGGATAGAAAATTTAGGAATCTTTAGAAAAGAAACACATTAGGAATCTTTTCTACAGAACCAGTGGGCTGATTGGCTGATTGCAATGAAACTGGCTATGTTGCATTTGGGACTCAGGCCCATCATAGTTTCTTCAAATTATGACCCTTGCTTGACCTTGACCTATGTAATGCCATGGTAAGTAAGATAACTTGACATTTCTTTGTTCATATGATACTCAGGTTATGGTCCAAGGCCACACTGGCCCTCTTGTATTTGGTAGAATGGTAGATATAGGTCCAAAGGTTCTTTCAGTAATACCCTCTGTATAAGGTCAAGGTCACAGACTTTGAAATTCTACATCAAAGTTTATGTTAAAGTAAACTGAGACCAGCCTTTTCAGTGTCTTGCCTGTATTTTGATCATTTTTCTTGCCCCTCATGTCTTGCATAATAAAACAGACACAATTTTAGTAAGGTCACTCAGCGGGCATATGACTAGATCATCTGACAGTTCTACTTTTTAGTGTGTCTTTGCGAAGCAAAGGAGGGCTTATGCGATACCCAAGGCGTTGTAGTCTGAGTATCTGTTAGTGTTTGCTTCCACGTCTCCGTCAGCCTCCTCGTCGGCGTCCGTGATCAGGTTAACCAATGTTAACTTTTGCGTATAACACGATGTTTAACTCTGTATCTTACAAACTACAGTAGCTACAGTCATCATACTTGGTACATATATACATCCATATGACTGCAGCAGCAGCCTCACACAATTGTGTGTCCTTGACCTATATGTTACGGTTGATTGACTTTGCTGTTTGGCACTGTTTTGAAGGCAATATTTTCAATTTTCATAATACCTTTGAGAAAAGAGAGTTGATACTTAGACAAAAAACACATCTCTACAATTACAGCTGCTGCAAAGCATCCATGCTAACTTTTGTGCCCTTGACCTTTATTCACGGTCTACTGATTTTGCCTCATATCTCTAACACTATATGATGAATTAACATACAAGGCTTATAGTAGAGCAGACGGAGCCCCAAAAGTGCTCTCCTTAAGGACTTTACTGGTAAGGTTCTGCAAACATCAAGTGTTATATACCAAATTGTTTGTCAGCATGTCTAGTTTATGAATCAGGCTGATGACATCGCCGCAGCTGAGTACTAACAGAGTTTTGGCCCTTGAAACTTTCGTACCCATAAACAGCAAAATTACACAATTTTTGTCGGTGTACGTCAAAAATGTCCATTTATTTCAACTAAAGACAAGTGTTTGTCATTTTCCGGTAGTAGGTACGGAAAACAAATGGAACGAACTAAACATAGAAGCTTTTATTGAATATGGCTTATTGAACAGTGTTTGTCCGTGCATCTGTTTGTTAATTACCGTTGATTACCAAAGGTTGACAATTTTCGACATCAATATTAGAATTTGTCTGTTTTATTACCACGACAATAAATATGTCAAGTCTTATGCAGAAACTGATTTACAAGGTATTTCATTGTTGAATTAACTATCTAGATATATTTCAACATGTACAAAAGGTCAAGGTCACGATCAAACAGAAAACGTACATACCGTAATCGACCCATTTACCGCACCGTGCGCTTAACTTTTTCAAAATTGCAACAAAAAGATGTGGTTAAAATGTATTTAATAACCGCACACTCAGAACAATGAAATGCAGGGTGACTGGAAAGAGGCAACATGGGTAGGACTGGAAATACTTTGTGTTTATACTTTTCATGAGTTCCCTGTTAATTATATGGTTTTGTGAGAGTTTCAAAGAAAAAGCAGTGTGCGCTTGTGCAGTTTGTCCGGAAATGGCCTTGGTGTGTGGTTATAGGGGCATGTGCGGTGAATGGGTCGATTACGGTAAATGACTTAAATTACTACTTTAAGACCAGCTAAATGGGCTAAATGCTTGGAAAACAGTATATATGTGCAAATTCTATTAACTCGCACTCATTTAGATAATATGTGCTTGATATATTTATTTTTCCATCCGTCCGTACGTCGGTTTGTCAATAGCATGTGTTCACCACTGTTTTGGCAGTCAACTTCTCAAAAATGACAAGCTTAACAGTGGTCAAAACTAGCCGCTGATTATACAAGCGTTGTAGTTGCATACTCTGGTGTCATTTTCAATCTAATCCAGTACTTTAAAATTGTCTTCGGGTCGTCTGTCCTTGTCAGTTCATCCATTTGTTCGTTCGTCGGTACATTTGTCGGTTGAATTTGATTGAATGATACATTAATAAAAGCTAGTAGATTTTTAAGCTCCAATACCTCCCTCTCCTTTTATGAGATACTTTTTCAACATGTTTTGTTTTCTGAAAGCCCAACGTCTACAAAGTAGTTCCCTGCTTTCTGCTGTCTGAGTATTGGGCAGTTTGGCTGTTTCTCTCTTGTTATATACGTGACCGTATCATTTTAATGACATTAGCATATTCTCATCCAAATAAACACAATAACATACATAGATCTTAGTGTTGTAGAAAATATGCTTGGAAGCCTCTGAATTAAATCAATATTGTCTTCTGAAGGGTTAGAAACCGTACTGTTGTCTACGTTACCCAGAATGGACAAACTACTTAATCTGATTAGAATGAGCATGTAAGTACAATCAATGAAGAACACTAATGCATTTATATATCCTTAAATAAAAACAAATGCTATCAAACTTGCACAACTTTACACTGTCATATACGTTACCGAATATGAGTAAAAATGAAATGCATCCAAAATGGTATTTTGCGCTACAGAAACTGTTATTGCTAAAGTGGTCTTTTAGCATTCTATGGTGGAACTATATTATAAATAAAGTGATTAGATGGTTGCCTAGAAGACTTGGAGAAGTCTGAAACAGTATCACTGTAACACAAGGAGTTACTGATCAGAGGACTTTTAAAGTGTGTGTACACGTTTTTATATATGAATGAAGGGTTAGAAGATAATTTAAGGATAATTTTGGGATTTTGCTCTCTCTCTCTCTCTCTCTTTCTCTCTCTCTCTCTCAATTCTCCATAAAATGATATACTGTGAATGTACATTAAAACTGCCTCCCATTTTTATGGGCAATCAGGATAAATATTTTCAGAATTTGTTACACACACTCTCTCCTATACTAGTCTCGCTTAACGTATATTACATCAAATATTGTAAGACTGATATACATATATATATAATGTGTTACTGTCGTGTTTGAACTCTGAATTACACTAATGCCATTTTTATGTCGAAGGCACATCAGCAACTTAAAACTGTCGCCAGACAGTTTTCAGTTTCATGACTTGAGTGTATAGATTTAATATTACAAGATGAAACAAGAAAAGTAACTCACAGCATGCTCATAAATATTTTATGCATGAAACACATTTTAAAAGTGTTGATGTCATAATCTTGTCATTATCTCCAGTTTATTCTACATTTTGAAAAAGGCTAGAGAAAATACTATCATATACATTTAGGTTGTATGGTTATCAAATGATACTATTTTTTCTATAAATGTAACAGTGAATAAAATCTAGGGCGCATATACAGCTTTAGTGAGCAAACTACACAAATCTGAATAATCTCAGCTTTAGTGAGCAAACTAGATACACATGAGTAATCTGTTTTCTTTTTCATGTTTTTTGTCATTATTTTAACATATTTCCCTATTTATGTGTCAATATTATTTCACACATTAAGGTGACTACGAAACTGCATTAGAATTCATGCAACAACTCTGAAAAGTTTCTGTCTCGTAGTCTACACAAGATAAATCACACCTACCTTTCCTTTATGAAAGCTGTGCTAGAATTATACCCTAAAAGGGTTGAAAGTATATTTGTATATTTTTATTTTCCAATTCTGACTTGTAGAATTCATGCAACAACTCTGAAAAGTTTCTGTCTCGTAGTCTACACAAGATAAATCACACCTGCCTTTCCTTTATAAAAGCTGTGCTTGAATTATACCGTAAAAGGTTTGAAAGTGTATTTTATTTTCCAATTCTGACTTGTTAGTTATTGTTTTATGTGCTGTAAATCTTGTTCTTCATGATGATATAAATCACAGTCTCATAAGATGTGTTACTATTTACTTTAGTTACATCAATTTGATTAATATCAATTCCGTAAGATACTCTTAGAGTGTCATACTTTGAGAAATTTTTGAATCTCAACATGTAAGCGCCATTTCAAATCATTATAATGTTTTTGAATATTGCATTAAAAATTATATTACACGTATTGGACAGTTTCTGTATGGTAAACTACAAAATTTAATGAAACCACTTTTTCCACTATAAAGCTTGTTCCTAGACCTAAATAGTAATATATTAATACTAATTCAATTTATCAATTTTAATTTTGTCTTGTATAGTTTTATTTGTCTTAAATTCGTATCTACAGGTAACATAGATTACAGCCTTATAAACTGTAGAATAATTAAGGATAATAATAAAAGTTTAAGATTTAAAAATGTTTTTACATCCCTTAATATAAGAAAAATAATTTCATGTATATCGATTTATAGATAGATTACTGACTTTCATTTTTATTTAAAAACATAGTAATTTTTTAAACTTTCTATTAGTAACGTATTTAACAGTCTGAACTCTCAATTGCCCCCACTAAGTAGGCAGCAGGAAAAAGGCAAACATTCCGCATATATTGGACACTTAGAAAAATGAGGTCTACACAACTTCGTCTGGTGGCTGGGCAACATCCTAATGGCCTGGCCTACATTTATTTAGCGGCTGGTATAACTAGGATACAGGTTCTAATGCATTTTAGTGAGTGGGTAATTTTTCTTTTTATTCTGTTTTAAGACAAACTGTTCTTTTGCAATGTCTTGAATCTTGAAGATGTCAAAACTATGCCAGTAGTTCATCAAAACATCAATGAATATGTATGCGCTTGCTAAGAAAAATAACAAAGTGTTGCATACAGTATGTTCACTTGAAATGTAAATAACAAATGAAAAAGTTATAAGGTAAACAATCACTTATTTACAACATCTGGAGATATATTTTGCATTTCCATTGCTAGTTAGAAGTGTTGCGAATAAAATGGTATGTGACAAAACATTGTGATCGTGTCCTTTGTGTAAGTAGGGTTGTAGAAGTACTGTCTGTATAATACTGTTTCAAGTGAATTAATCCTTGCTCAATGAAGCGTGAAGGATTGCTAGAAGTAATTTTATTTGCAAGAAAGTAGTGACTGGTGACTCAGGCCTGGGTCCTCGTCGTGGTGCTTATATGTGCACTCATAAGGCTGTGCAACGTTTCTGACTAGTTTCGTCAGATTATTCTGACTCCTCAGAGATTTTCGTGTTTGAAATAGCCTGTTGCTGGCTTGTTTATATTGTCCCGCGCGCCGCTCATGTGATCCGCGCCGAAAACGGCGCTCCCTGTCACGGAAAACTTAGGAGCTATCCACTGGAAATTCACCTACTGTACAAAGATACTAGGGGTTATCTGTCGAAGTTAACAAGAACAAGACAATTAGCGAGTTTCTAAGGGAATGTAAAGAAAGAAACATCACACTATCTGACCTTACGATCAACGGCCTATTCGTGCCAAAGACGACACCGACTTTACCAAAGCTTCAGAGGACACTGCACAACGAGAAATGTTGTCTATTTAATAATATGCGAACTTCGCAAACAACAAGAAGTCGGCGAAACTAATAGAAAGAAAAAGGTCAGAATGATAGAGCACCAACGTGACACCCGCAATAAAGGGACGCACCGGTCGCTAATCATTTTAACCTAACAACTACTCCCTACAACATACGAAATTTCAGATTGTTGAAATTTTAGCATCAGACCCTGACAGTGAAAAAAGCACTGCCGTCCGTCGGAGAAAGGAGCTCCACTAGGTCTATCAGCTCCACACACTACGAATGTCCGAATAGGATCAATGTTCAAGGGTAAAGCCGGAGTTTTCCAGTCACTCCGAATTCTTTAATTTTATTTGCACTAGCATAGATGTGCAGCCCTATAATGTCACGATAATATGTTACAATATGACTTAACCTTACTTTTTGGAACCGCAAGAGCCTGAAAGATTTCCAGTATTGCAATGTATATTTAGATGGGTGGGGTATTTAGTCATGTTTCTCAGAGTTTCTTTGTCTCGGTACTGAAATATTGAGTTCTGATAATCTATACATAAGCAAAGATTCTAGACTTGCTATTCTATTGCAAATATTGTTTCAAAATCTTGACTGATGGAGCCAACATTAACAGTTGTAAACCTGAAATTTAAAAAATTATTTTCAAAACAAATTTCAACGTAAACGCGATATCAAAATGTCACAAAATGAAAACTAAAGTAAATAATAAGTACCGCATATACGGTAAATAAGCTACAAACTGAATACAAATAAAAAATCATACAAAGTACCATCTCATAAATGATTTTTTTTCTACTCTTTTCCATTTAAATATTATTTTACCCAATTAAATGGGTCGGGTAATTCAAGGGGATATAACTCCCTTAGTACTCAGAATCAGAGGTGTCATCAGCCGGTTCTGTAAACTAAAGATTCTAACGATTAATCTGATATATAACTCAAGATGTTTGCAGAACCTTACCAGTAGCACCTTCTCGTAGGCTGCCTATCTGTCGTACTATTAGTGGATCAGCCTTACATTTCGAATGACCTAATACTATTTATAGATCACTACCTGCTTCGTATTTGGTCAGGACCTTCCCTGGAGCATTGGGTTGCAGCAGCAGCAAAGCATCCATGCAGACGCTTGTGTCCTTGACCTTTATTCATGGTTGAGTGATTTTGCCTTATACCTTTAACACTATTTAATAAATATGCAATATGAATATGCATTTCTCTTCGAGCTCATAACTTCGATACCTTATATGCTACAAAGTTCAGATGTAGTATGATACTTACCCAGACCAACATCTTTGACTTTGTGGTAGAGTTCCCCTGGGTGGGGCTAGGGGTCAGGATGTATAACAGGTCATATTAAACACTTGCAAAATGGGAATAAAATCATGTGTGGTACCATTACTTGCCCTGGAGAGTTAGAAACTGGACATAATGATCACAGATGAAATAGTTTATATGGAGACCAGGCTTTGACAACTGGTTCAGGCTAGGGGTGAGGTTATGGGATGGGGCCAAAGGAAACATGAGAAGTCTGCAAAGGGTAAGGAGGTGTATTTAGACCGACTTAGTACTGGGTAAAGGTGGTGTGAAAACCCATACTAGGAACCACCCTTTGTCACCATGAGGCATTATAAGTTAGACTGAGTTGGTATTTCTCCGTCTGGTGCATGAGAACCCGACCCTCAATATCAGCAAAGTGTCCAGATAGTGGCATACAAGTAGGCCCTGTATGCCAAAGGGAACAACTGACTTAGTCAAGCTTCTGATGCAAACTTCATTTGTGCACTAGCTACCACATTCACCCCTGGTTAACTATGTTAACAATGTTTTGAGTCAGGATACTTTGTAACCTTGAGAGTCAGGCACCCATTAGGTGCGCTTCATTGTCACCTGATAACTTTTGTTATATTAATAATGGCTTATGTGTGATTTTATGTGCTTTTCAAGAGAATAACAGTACAGTCAAACCTGCTTATGTGGTCACCTCTATTAAGGGATCACCTGTCTTAAGCAGCTATATTTTCTGGGTCCCTTGAACCAAAATTTGGTGCAAATGAATCTGTATTAAGGGGTCGCCTGTCTTAAGCAGCCAATTTTTGTCCTTCCCTTGGGTTACCCCGTAAGACAGGACTGACTGTATTTCAGTTGGGAGGAGGATGATAATGAAAGGCTGGTTGAAAAGTTGTCCACCTCCAGCAGGAATTGAACCTGGGACCACCAGGTCAGCATGCCAGCACTTAACCTACTGAGCTAAAGGGGCTCCTAATAAAAATGGGAGGGATGGGGGTTTGGATAGCAAGCTGCTGAACAAAGGAATCAAGGTTGTAGTACCTTATCAGATGACGGGGCACAGAAGCTACTTACATATCAATTGACTACAGAGTGGCTTTGAATTACCTTAATTGCCCTATATATTGGGCAGCCTTAAGAAATTGTATAGCTACGTAGAAACTGAACAAGTTCATTCTACTTCCCAGTGATCTGTTAGAAACTTCTGGCAGAATGGCATACTGTGCAGAACCTCTTGATCAGAATGTACTTTGATGCCGATCTGGGTATGTAGGTTCCATATACAGCAAGAATTAGAAAAATAAGTAAATAGAATAATAATGAATAACATATCATTTCAGATTGAGACACAGAAAGTAGATTTTAGTGGTCATGCCAAATCAAAGGTGGGGTCAATGGACAATGTTAAACACAAAGCTCATGGAGGGGACATCAAAGTAAGTACAGCATTCTGGCCTGCCTCAAGGTTGAGTCAGGAATCAAACAAATGGGCCATACAAGCTGGAAATCGTTCCTAGAAATTGTAAACAAATGACAGTATGGATTGGTCAGAAAATCCTTGCTTTCAAAATAATATGTATGGCTTTAATAGTAGTGAAACAGGAAATAACAATAGACGTTGTACAAGCTTGATATGAACATTATTTTTGATGCATGCAATATCTTCTGATTTCGATGGGAGCTCCCGATTTGGAGCCTTTTCCATGCTATCACAGTCAAGGGACTAAATCTCCAGATGAGAGGTTTTTCCTATGTCATTTTTTCTCCGACCAAGCATCTTAGCATTACCTCAGTAGTCTATGTGGGGATCATTCAGTGGTTTACAGCATGAGAGTGGTTGACCTATGTCAGTCTTATTTGATGACTAACAAACACCAGCGGACAGTTAAATAGATTGGATAATTACTGTGCTTGTAAAATCTATTAATGGATGTTAATCAGTACCACAGGTAATCCTAAGATCAACTTGGGCATGGCATAAGATTGTATAAATTACCTGTGAGAAAAGCAACTGCGTATTTGGCCCTGCCTATTATCCAATCAGAGGCACTATATTAGATTGAGAGCCTATGCTCCGCCCAGGTGTCACACATTCATGACAGAGATGACATCGCAAAGCAACTATGTAAGTAAACATGATAATGACAGTTTATATAATTGTTTGACCTTGGTGGTTGCTTTGGTTGTTAAAAATTGAACACTGCAGTCAGATAGTGGACTAGTGGACTAGTACAACTAAGGCGACTAAGACTAAAGACTAAACGCTATGCCAAAAACTAACGATGGCGGATTGTCTGACAAGTTTTCGAAAACGAAATTCTCGACTTCAGAAACCTTTGGTGGCATATATAAGGTCTGTAAGTTCGTGAACAAAGTTTTCCAGTTTCTTTCTTGAATAGTAATCAAATAATAAATCATAATCCCTTCTTTTCAAATAAAGCAAAAAAGGAAAACGAGCTAGATCCGCCACGCTTTGTTATTTATTTAACCGTGTCCAATCACGTGTATTTCACCGTTGCGCATAGTTGTACATTTTTACTAAAATGAGTTGTTGTTATTCATTTGTGTGATTGACATTTGAGTTGAAAATGGCTGAACAAGCCAGTGGAACAAGCATGAGTAGGATGAAAATTCAGTGGAAAAGTCCTCCGAGGGCGAGAAAGCCTTGGAGTGTTTTCTACCTCTAGTGGGTTGACTGGGCAGTCGGGCGATGGTGATGGGTAGCTTTCAGTACTGGTGCGTCCTACTTATTTGGATTATTTTGGGGCAAGGACCGACAGTGCTTGCTATCTTGCAGTAGATACGGGAATGGTTGTTTGGACGTTTTTTCTCATCTGTCCTTTCTCCTTTCTCGCCTACTCTCTGGGAGACGGCTTGATATAGACTGAAATACCATCTCAAAGGGCCGTGAAAACCTAAACGACCAAACAACTAATTACCTCCCGCTGTCATTGTCGTAAACAAAGAAATGAGCCGCGACACGACAAAACCAACAATGTGGTTGTGCGCCCAGCGCAGACTCAGATCAGCCTGGGCATCCGCCCAGTCTGATCAGAGTCTTCCCTGTCCGCATGGAGGTAGCTTAATCCCTTAGCTACCCTTTGAGCACTTAATAAAGGGTCTGATCAAACTGGACGGATGCCCAGGCTGATCTGAGTCTGCACTGGGCGCACAACCACATTGTTGGTTTTGTCATGTCGCGGCTCAAATATTTTTTTAAAAAATCCTACAACTACATATAGTACCCTGGTACAATGGTATGAGAGTCGGACCTGTATATGGGCTCCGGCTGAAAGCAAATATTTTTAAACATCTTAACGTGTTACAGCTCTTTATTTTCCTTCTCTCTCCTCCCCCCCCCCCCCCCCCCCCCCCCCCAAAAAAACAAAAACAAACGGAAAACGAAATAAATTTCATTAGTTTTCATCACCTCCAGAGCCTTCAATTTTTCTCATTGTTTTGCAAAATTTCGTAGCATGCGGGACAAATCGGATATTTTGCCAATTCTAGTAAGCTCCTAACAGTGTAGAGCCTATATAAATATACTGCGATAGTGACCTTGCATACACATTTTTCCCCAATGCCTCCAACAACGGGTCCTTCCCAGCGGCTCCGCGGAACGAATCCATAATAGAACCGTCTGGGTGCCCGGGTCTGTCTGTCATCTGTGTCAAATTCAAAGATAGTGTGCACGTTGTTCCTGGGATCGGTATCCGACCTAGCCGCCCCAAAACGTGCCTGAGTACGATCGATTGATTGGGGCCTCGGTTTAAATTATTATCTGGAATAGAAGAAGAGCGAAACGTCGAAATTTATGACAAGAACGCTCATACGAAAGGCTAAGCAATGCTTTGTGTAAAGTGCTCAATAGACTTACAAGACCAGCACCACTATCCGAGGTATAGGTCCAAATGCAACATAATTGCATGTAAAACACTTCGAAGAAAGCTTCAGAATAGAATAGAATGACGACATTAGGAGAATAAGTTGCAGAGTTCTAGATGCGAGTGGGCAATGGGTGACAATTTTTGTCAGATCTGCTAATAAACCCCTCATCCGAACCGCCTCAACGAGGCTGGATGAGGGACCACAAGCCTGTCAGTTCATCTGCCGTCACACTGTGTCTGGGCAGGCTTAGACATACTAAGCGGTTAACCTAGTTACCAATACTGAGTGCACATACTTCCGCCAGTAACAGACAACTACCCTTGCCGGCAGCCCGCTAGCGCAGTCGGCAGCGCGTCAGACTGCAGGTCAAGGGGTCCTGAGATCGATTCCCAGACAGGCCACATAACGCTCAAGGAGACTGATCATGAAATATTTTCTACGGTCATTCATTCCCTTCTGCTGATTCAAGAAGGGCAGTTGTCATTTACT
Source organism: Ctena decussata (assembly GCA_963989385.1). Taxonomy (NCBI): domain Eukaryota; kingdom Metazoa; phylum Mollusca; class Bivalvia; order Lucinida; family Lucinidae; genus Ctena; species Ctena decussata. The sequence continues at coordinate 35,359,239 of OZ022504.1, read as the reverse complement.
GGCGAAAGTATGTGAACTAAGTACTGGTTAAACGTTTAGGAGATCTAATTAAAATCTTAAAGAGCTTCTTCGAGAGCAGAGAACACATTCGAAAGAAGGAACATGGGCCATACCATGGAACAGTGTCATGGAATAGTTTGAGTAAGTTAACTGACCGCCTAGACATGACCTTAGCTGTTTACTTGGCCGTAAATGCTCAACAAAACAAACAAACTCACAACTGCCCTTAAGTCAGCGGAAGGGAGAGAATGAGCGTAGAAAATATTTCATGACCAATCTTCACGACTGTTCAGGGGCCGGGCTTTAGAATCGAACTCGCGACCGCTTGATCTGCAGACCGACGTGCTGCCGACTGCGCTAGACGGCTCGGTAGGACACATGTCAAATTCTGAGGGTACCAAACTCTCTGCATAGGGTAAAGGTGATTTCTAGAATCTCCACATGTAACGCCTTTCGTGCCTGAACTGGTCCTCCATGTGTGAACGAGACCTTGGCATGTAAATGGGTGGTTCATCAATGAAAACAACGAAAACAACAAAAAATAAAACTGGTAATGTGAATTGAATCTCCTCCAGTGACTTGGTCCTCCATGGTCGGAAAGGATTCACCACGAGTGAACAAAACCGTTATAGGTGAACCAAACAAGAAGATGTAAACTTGATCTGCACGTGTGAACATGTATTCTACGTCTGACAGGGCCTCCATGTATGAACATTTCTGCTTGTTAGAATGGCTTCTCCAGGTGTGGGCGAGATACCCACATATAAACGGGACGGGACGTGTGAACGAGATAGGTACATATGTACGTATGAACGGGACACCCACCTGTGAAAAGGTGCTGCACGCTAGATGGAGACCTTCGCGGGTCCTGTATTTTTCAAAGATCCATCACGTAAAACGGGACATGCAGTCTGATTATCCAAGTATGCAAGGGATCGCCACAGGCGAACGGACAATCCATGGTTGAACGGGCTCTGCGCCTGTGAAGTGTAAACGGGACCTCCACGTGTTAACGGGATTCCGCTTTGAGAAAGGAACCTTCATTTGTTAACGGGTCGTCCATATGTGAGCAGGAACTGCATTTGCGAACAGGACCGCCACCTGTAAATGGATCTTCCACAAGTGAACGGACCTCCACATGTGTATTGGACCGCTACATGTGAACGGGGCCTGCACAAGTGAACGACGTCTGCAAGGCTGTACCTGCGAAAGGGAACTACATATGCGAACGGGATGTCCATATAGGAACGGGGCTTGCATTTTTCAACGGATCCTCTACGTGTTAATGGGACTGTCCATGTGTGAACGAAACGTGAATGTATGAACAGGACCTCATTCGGATGTAACATTTAGGCTCAGATGCGCAATACGTGAATATTATACAAGTTTCTATCACAAATATGTTTGGACTGTATTGACAAGTTTCAAGGAAACATAGCGAGTTGCGACTCTAGACTGACGCTAGATGAATCCCCCTCCTAAGGAAAAAATGCTATACAAGATTCTATCACAAATATGTTTGGACTGTATTGACAGGTTTCAAGGAAACAAAGCGAATTGCGACTCTAGACTAACCCTAGATAAATAAAATAAAATTCACGTGTCTTGTCTAAGTAATGCAGAAGACAACTTTTAAATGAAGGGACCATTTGCCTTTTAAAATTGTCCAGGGGTAGCAAGTTTTTCATTTTAAAATGGTTCCTAACTGGCTAAGTAATGACTTTCATCAGACTGCCACTGTTTGGTGTGATGGACTTTCGAATAGGGACAAACTACATCTTCAAGACTAAAATGCTTGCAACAGATCGGCGCGGAGAGTTGGGGAGGGCGCAGGGGTTGGGTGTCCTGTGGGATTATAATTTTCTCTGCCTCGTCTTTGTCTCAACCCTATCTTTCCTTTCTACTATCGCGTTGTGAGACGGCTCGACGTAACTCAAATATTATTACTCAGTAAAACAAACAACAAACCATCAAACCAAAGCCGATTCAAGTATTGGCATCAAGCCAGTTATATTTTAGGTTTTCATTATTTACTGTCACTCAACGTTCAGGACCGCCGTGCAGTGCAAAGTTAATGTTGACGTCGGCTCAACGAAAGCACTCGTACATCGCATAATCTATCTATCACATAGAGGCAATAGCTCTAGCAAAAGAGAGAGCAGTTATCGCTTTGGGCTCGGCCATGTCGTGACGTTACACTTGAACGTTTTGAAGTTGGAGTGATAGAAGTTACGTTTAACAAATAAGAGTCAATGTTTTACCCTAAGGTGAATGGGTATACTTTCAAAGGAAACAACTCTGCCATTTTCATTTTTTGCCTCTCTTTTCAACGAGAGTCAAGTATTAAACAGAATAACTTGCCCCCCCCCCCCCCCCCCCCCCCCTCTCCCCCACGTGCAGAAAAGTTCTTTCCTTTAAGCGCAGACCCCATTTTAATGGAATTTATCTTCCAGGAAAGCAAATAGGAAGTCACTAACATTGTTGTTGTTCCCCTTTCCAAAAATGGCGGAAAAACATCAACGTGTACTCTTTTACCTACATATTTTTTTCAGGTGACCTTTAGCCTTTCTTACTTATTGTTGAGGATTGGGGAAATGTTGAGTACAAGTTCTATACATAATTCACACTGAGGTTCAAACTTTCCACGCGTCTCGTATTGTTACAAAAAGTCCAGGCTTCCACTCGTCTCTGTAGGCCTCGTTTTAATTTAGCCATATACCTAAATCTTGGGCCACTGCTCACACCGGGTAGGCGGCAATCGAAAACGCTCTTAACAATCAATTAACGCGGGTCAAAAACAGTTAGAAACAGCGTTTTCGATTGCAAATTGGGGACAATTTGCAATCGAAAACGCTGTTTCTAATGGTTTTTGACCCGCGTTTGTCGACTGCATGAGCGTTTTCGATTGCCTCCTACCCGGTGTGCTGCTGGTGTAATATTAAAATTTGAACCTGTTGAAAAAATGACCCAACTGGCCACTTTTCAATGTTGAATATCGACCTATAGAGCATTTTTCAGTGTTGAAAATTGACCTGGGTCAAGTTTCAACATTGAGAATTGACGCGTGGGGTCAAGTTTTCACGGGGTCAAAATTTAATGTTATCCAGCTCAAGAACCTCGGGGCGAATACCCCATTATTTAAAGTTTACATTGTAGTATACAAATCAGTTTTCCCGATTCAATATGATTTATATTTGATGTGACGCAAAGGATGTAAATTTTTATCAGGTATGGCAACGTCGAAATCTACAGTCACATTGGACGCTTCAATGGATATATATATAGCCGTTCACTATTCTAAACAGTGAGTTTAGTCTTTAGTCAATAGCCGATAGCAGCATTAGTTGTACTAGTCCAGTAGTAATATTAGCTCTTGTGAAAAGATGAGGATGCCAAAATCGGAAGTGTAATTGTTAACTGATATCAATGAAGCAGTTACTGGCAATCCATTATTACTGAATACCACAACAAACCTGTCTATTTTAATATGTCATAATTTGTCTGAATCAGGTAAATTTAAATCTTTGTATTTTATCTGAACAACCCTTAGTGGCACTTTCATCCTGTTTTATTATCATAACTGTAACCTCACAGAATAAATCAGAAGACAAAAAGCAGTGCATGTCACTTTGATCTATGTAAAATCATAATTGGATATTTAAAAAGACAAGCAATTAGGACAAATCAAATGGTAAATAAAATATTAGTGAAGGATATGAAAAGTCTGGAGGCATTAAAACAATTTATCAGACTGTTTTTAGCTCACCTGAGCCTTTTTAGCTCACCTGAGCCATAGGCTCAGGGTGAGCTATTGTGATCACCCAGTGTCCGTCGTCCGTCGTGCGTCGTCCGTCGTCCGTCGTGCGTCGTCCGTCGTGCGTCGTCAACAATTTGCTTTAAATGACATCTTCTCTGAAACCACCAAGCCTAGGGCTTTGATATTTGGTATGGAGCATTGACTAGTGGTCCTCTACCAAGTTTGTTCAAATGGTGGCCCCAGGGTCCAAAATGGCCCTGGGGCAGGGGGTCTTGGGTTCGAAACTAAAAAATACTTAAAAATCTTCTTCTCCAGAACTGCTTGGCTCAGATGCTTGAAATTTGGTATGTAGCATTGCCTAGTGGTCCTCTACCAAGTTTGTTCAAATGGTGGCCCCCAGGTCCAAAATGGCCCCAGGGCAGGGGGTCTTGGGTTTGAAACTAAAAAATACTTAAAAATCTTCTTCTCCAGAACTGCTTGGCTCAGATGCTTGAAATTTGATATGTAGCATTGCCTAGTGGTCCTCTACCAAGTTTGTTCAAATGGTGGCCCCAGGGTCCAAAATGGCCCTGGGGCAGGGGGTCTTGGGTTCAAAACTAAAAAATACTTACAAATTTTTCTTTTCTAGAACTGCTTGGCTCAGATGCTTGAAATTTGGTATGTAGCATTGCCTAGTAGTCCTCTACCAAGTTTGTTCAAATGGTGGCCCCAGGGTCCAAAATGGCCCTGCGGCAGGGGGTCTTGGGTTCGAAACTAAAAAACACATAAAAAATTTCTTCTCCAGAACTGCTTGGCTCAGATGCTTTAAATTTGGTATGTAGCATTGCCTAGTGGTCTTCTACCAAGTTTGTTCAAATGGTGGTCCCAGGATACAAAATGGCCCTGGGGCAGGGGGTCTTGGGTTTGAAACTAAAAAATACATAAAAATCTTTTCCTCCAGAACTGCTTGGCTCAGATGCTTTAAATTTGGTATGTAGCACTGCCTAGTGGTCTTCTACCAAGTTTGTTCAAATTGTGGCCCCAGGGTTCAAAATGGCCCTGGGGCAGGGGGTCTTGGGTTGGAAACTAAAAAATACATAAAAATCTTCTCCACCAGAACTACCTGGCTCAGATGCTTGAAATTTGGTGTGTACATTCGCCTTGTGGTCCTCTACCAAATTTGTTCAAATGGTGGCCCCAGGGTCTATAATGGCCCCAGGGCAGGGGGTCTTGGGTTCGAAACTAAAAAATACTTAAAAATCTTCTTCACCAGAACTGCTTGCCTCAGATGTTTGAAATTTGGTATGTAACATTTCCTAGTGGTCCTCTACCAAGTATCTTTAAATAGTGGCCCCAGGGTCCAAAATGGCCCTGCGGCAGGGAGTCCCAGGTTTGAACCATAGAAATACATAGAAAAATATTAAAAAATCTTCTACTTTAGAACTGCAAGGCTCAAATGCTTGAAATTTGGTATGTAGCATTGCCTAGTAGACCTTTACAAAGTTTGTTCAAATGGTGGCCCCAGGGTCCAAAATGGCCCTGTGGCAGGGAGTCCCAGGTTTGAACCATAGAAATATATAGAAAAATATTTAAAAATCTTCTTCTGCAGAACCACTTGGCTCAGATGCATGAAATTTGGTACATAGCTTTACCTAGTAGTCTTTTACCAAGTTCGTTCAAATGATGACCCCAGGGACTAAAATGGCCCGCCCCAGGGGGTCCTGGGTTTGAACCATAGAACTACATAGAAAAATATTCGAAAATCTTCTTCTTCAGAACCACTTGGCTCAGATGCTTAAAAATTGGTATGATGCATTGCCTTGTTGTTCTTTATCAAGTTTGTTCAAACGATGGCCTCAGGGTCCAAAATGGCCCTGCGGCAGGGAGTCCTGAGTTTGAGCCATAGAAATACATAGGAAACTATTAAAAAGTCTTCTTCTTCAGAACCACTTAGCTCAGATGCTTGAAATTTGATATGATGCATTGCCTGGTGGACTCCTTCAAAGTTTGTATAAATGGTGGCCCTTGGATCCAAAATGGCCCTGGGGCAGGGAGTCTTGGGTTCGAAATTAAAATGTACTCAAAAACCTTCTTATCCATAACCCCTCTGTGCAGATGCTTGAAATTTTGTATGATACATTGCCTAGTGGTCCCTTACCAAGTTTGTTCAAATGATGGTGCCAGGGTCAAAAATGGCCCTGCCCCATGGTTTGAACAATAGCAATACATAGAAAAACATTAAAAATCTTCTTCTTCAGAACCATTTGGAAATGGTTGCAAACTATCTGGTTTGTTCAAATTATGACCCTGGTTTGACCTTTAACCTTTTTGCTCAGGTGAGCGATTCAGGGCCTCTTGGCCCTCTTGTTTAAGCTTGGAAAGAGCATTTAGTAGCACAATTTCGGACTTAGCTGTCGGTCTGGCAAGTGTTTTGTAAGCCCATAACTCCTCATATTATGATGCCTGAATGCATTTTTAGCTCACCTGAGCCAGCGGCTCCGGGGGAGCTTATAGGATGGTAAGGCTCCGTTGTCCGTCGTCCGTCCACACTTTCAAACAACTTCTCCTCTGAAACCGCTGGGCCGATTGTAACCAAATTTCATATAGAGCCTCCTGGGACCTTAGGAACAAAAAGTTGTTCAAACGGTCCTGGTCACATGACCAACATGGCCGCCATGCCCATATATGGTAAAAACCTGAAAAAATCTTCTTCTCCAGAACAAATAGGGCGATGGCCTTGAAACTTGGTATGTAGCATCGGGTACACAAGTTCTACCAAGATTGTTCAAATTATGACCTTGGGTTGACCTTGACCTTTTTTACGGTAAGGTCAAATTTGCTTCCTTATGCTTTTATATGGCAAAATGCTGCAACATAAGATATCTTGGAAACTGTTGAATATTTTGGCCTAAAAATTGGTACATACAGTCATCTTAATGACTACATGAAGATTTATGAGTTCAAGAGGTCAAGGTCATTCTTTGACCTTTGACCCAGAACTCTCATATTTTGACAATATCAAACAATCTCCTAAAAAAAACTAGGCCAATTGTAATTAAATTGCATATAGATCCTCCAGGGGTTGAGGGAATGAAAATTTGTTCATACGGTCCAGGTCACATGACCAACATGGCCACCACGCCCATATATGGTAAAAACCTTTAAAAATCTTCTTCTCCAGAACCAGTAGACCGATGGCCTTGAAACTGGGTATGTAGCATTGGGTACTCAAGTACTATCAAGATTGTTCAAATTATGACCCTGGGTTGACCTTGCCCTTTTTTACGGCAAGGTCAAATATCGGAAAATGCTAGCACATGAGATTTCATGGTAAGTTTTGAAGATTTTGGCCTAAAAATTGGTATATACAATCATCTTAATGAGAACATGAAGATATGTGAGTACAAGAGGTCAAGGTCATTCTTTGACCTTTGACCCAGAAATCTCAAATTTTGACAATTTCAAAGAATCTGCTCTAAAACCACTGGGCCAATTGAAACCAAATTTCATATAGAGCCTCGAGGGGTTGAGGGAATGAAAAAATTTTCTAACGCTCCTGGACACATGACCAACATGGCCGCCATGCCCATATATGGTAAATACCTTTATAAATCTTCTTCTCCAGAACTAATTGACCGACGGCCTTGAGACTTTGTATGTAGCATTGGGTACTTGAGTACTATCAAGATTGTTCAAATTATGACCTTGTGTTGACCTTGACCTTTTACAGCAAGGTCAAATATGGGAAAATGGTAGAACATAAGATTTCATGGAAAGTTTTGAAGATTTTGGCCTAAAAATTGGTATATACAGTTGTCTTAATGAGTTCATGAAGAATTATGAGTACAAGAGGTCAAGGTCATTTTTTTACCTTTGATCCAGATTGCTCATATTTTGACATTTTCAACCATTTTCTCAAAAGCCAAAGGGCCAATTGTGAACACATTTCATATAGAGCCTCCAGGGGTTGATTGAATGAAAAATTTGTTCAAACGGTCCAGGTCACATGACCAACTTGGCCGCCATTACCACTTATGGTATAAATCTTTAATATTTTTCTTCTCCAGAACCATTACACCTATGGCCTTGAAACTTGGTAAATAGCATGGAGTACTAGAATACCACCAAGACTGTTCAAATGATGACCTTGGGTTTACCTTGACCATTTTTGCGGCATGGTCAAATATGGGAAAATGCTAGAACATAAGATTTCATGGAAAGTTTTGAGGATTTTGGCCTAAAAATGGTATATATGGTTGTCTTAATGAGTACATGAAGATTAAGAGTACAAGTGGTCATGGTCATTCTTTGACTTTTGACCCAAAACTCATATTTTGACAATTTCAGACATGATTATAAGTAAAAGCCACCTTGCCAATTGTTCAGGTGAGCGATTCAGGGCCTCATGGCCCTCTTGTTTTATCTGGGGATGCCAAACATTACCCAGCAGGGACTCCTGGACGTCTTTTTAGCTCATCTGAGCCAAAGACTCAAAGGTAAGTTTATAGTATCGGAAGGCCTACATGGTCCATAATCCACCCTCTTTCAACATCTTCTCTGAAGCCACTGGGCTGATTGAGGCCATATTTCATGTGGAGCCTCCCTGTATAGAAGAGTAAGAGTTCAAAGGGACTCATAGATTGAACTTTGACATAAGTGATAAGTTTATAAATGTCCCAGGAAATGGAGTGTGACAACCATCCTCCCTTCCTTTAAAATTTGCGAGGTGTAGCTCTTGTTTTCCCTTTCATTTGCACTAAGTTTACTCTGAAAGTCACTCCTTCACCAGGATGCCCATTCCACTTTTGCATACCTTTCTCTTTTATTGCTGTTGCTTTTGTGGTTTTGTCAGCATAACCTCAGTGCTGAGTGATAAAGGACCATTGGTCCTCTGGTTTTAGCTCACCTGAGCCAAAGACAGGTAAAGAAAGTATGTACAAATGGTGTGGGTCACATTATTAAATGCCCAGATATGGTAAAAACTTTTAAAAATCTTCTACCCTAGAACCAATAGACCTATTGTACTACTAAGCTTGATCAAATGATGACCTTTGGTTGACCTGCACCTATTTTTTACAACAAGGTTGAATTTGCTCACTATTGCTTATCTATGGGAAAATACTATTGCACAAAATTTCATGGAAACTTTCGAAGATGTTTTTGGTATGAATGTTGGTATATGCAGTCAACTAAATAAGGAAATGAAGATTTTAGCACTATAGAGGTCAAGGTCATTCTTTGACCTGTGACTAAAGTCACTCATATTTCAGCAATTTCAAACACCTCCTCAAAAGCCACTGGGCCAGTTGTAATTAATCTCATATGGAGCATCCAGGGATTATGAAAATCAAAAATAGTATACAGTGCTTCTGGTCAGATGATCAATATACCTGCCATGCCCATATATTGTAAGAACCTTCAAAAACCTTCTCTGACATAAAATTTCATGGAACTTGTAGAAGATTTTGGTAACCAGGTTTTGGTTAAACTAGATGAGTATGTGAAGATTTTTGAGTGACAGAGGTCAAGGCCATTCTTTGATCTTTGACTGAGGTCTTTGACTGAAACTCCTGTATTTCATTTGGTTTAAACATCTTAAAAGCCACTAGGCCAGTTGGAATCAAATTTTCTCATCCAAAGGCCTTCACTAACATGCCCATCATGCCCATATATGGTAAAATACTTTAAAATCTCCTCCTGAATCAATAAATTTCGTACAGAAGGATGGCAATAAAACTTGATATGAAGCATTGTATACTGAGTACTGCCACCTTTATTCAAATAATGACCTTGGGTTGACCTTGACTTTTTTATGGCAAACTGGAATGTGCTACCGATGCTTTTAAATGGGAAAATGCTATAAGATTTCATGAAAATTACAGTATTTTTATCCTCTCACACCACGAAGTGGTGAGGGGATATAGGTTTTGTCCCGTACGTAAGTACGTACGTACGTACGTACGTATGTTCACCTTTTGTCAGCGCTCTAGCACCTTCATTTCTCAATGGATTTTGAAATAACTTCACACAAGTGTAGGGCATGACAATATCTCGAGCATGTTCGACTTTCAGGGTGCTGCGCCCAAGGTCAAGGTCACTGTGGCTATTTTTAGAAAAACTTTGTCAGCGCTCTAGCGCCTTCATTTCTCAATGGATTTTAAAATAACTTCACACAAGTGTAGGGCATGACAATATCTCGAGCAAGTTTGACTTTCAGGGTGCTGCACCCAAGGTCAAGGTCACTGTGGCTATTTTTAGAAAAACTTTGTCAGCGCTCTAGCGCCTTCATTTCTCAATGGATTTTAAAATAACTTCACACAGGTGTAGGGCATGACAATATCTCGAGCAAGTTCGACATTCAAGGTGCTGCGCCCAAGGTCAAGGTCACTGTGGCTATTTTTAGAAAAACTTTGTCAGCGCTCTAGCCCCTTCATTTCTCAATGGATTTTGAAATAACTTCACACAAATGTAGGGTATGACAATATCTCGAGCAAGTTCGACTTTCAGGGTGCTGCGCCCAAGGTCAAGGTCACTGTGGCTATTTTTAGAAAAACTTTGTCAGCGCTCTAGCACCTACATTTCTCAATGGATTTTGAAATAACTTCACACAAGTGTAGGGCATGACAATATCTCGAGCAAGTTCGACTTTCAGGGTGCTGCACCCAAGGTCAAGGTCACTGTGGCTATTTTTAGAAAAACTTTGTCAGCGCTCTAGTGCCAATATTTCTCAATGGATTTTGAAATAACTTCACACAAATGTAGGGCATGACAATATCTCGAGCAAGTTCGACTTTCAGGGTGCTGCGCCCAAGGTCAAGGTCACTGTGGCTATTTTTAGAAAAACTTTGTCATCGCTCTAGGGCCTACATTTCTGAAGGGATTTTAAAATAACTTCACACAAATGTAGGGCATGACAATATCTCGAGCAAGTTTGACTTTCAGGGTGCTGCACCTAAGGTCAAGGTCACTGTAGCTATTTTTAGAAAAACTTTGTCAGCCCTCTAGCGCCTAAATTTCTCAACGGATTTTGAAATTACTTCACACAAGTGTAGGGCATGACAATATCTCGAGCAATTTCGACTTTCAGGGTGCTGCGCCCAAGGTCAAGGTCACTGTGGCTATTTTAAGAAAAACTTTGTCAGCCCTCTAGCGCCTACATTTCTCAATGGATTTTGAAATTACTTCACACAAGTGTAGGGCATGACAATATCTCGAGCAAGTTCGACTTTCAGGGTGCTGTGCCCAAGGTCAAGGTCACTGTGGCTATTTTAAGAAAAACTTTGTCAGGGCTCTAGTGCCTATATTTCTCTACGGATTTTGAAATAACTTCACACAAATGTAGGGCATGACAATATCTCGAGCAAGTTCGACTTTCAAGGTGCTGTGCCCAAGGTCAAGGTCACTGTGGCTATTTTTAGAAAAACTTTGTCATCGCTCTAGGGCCTACATTTCTCGGCGGATTTTGACATAACTTCACACAAATGTAGGGTATGACAATATCTCGAGCAAGTAGTCTTGTGTGAGGGGATTTGTATCGCCTGCGATGCCTTGTTTATATATACAGTCAGCTATATATACTCAAAAGCAAAAATAACGCATATTTTTCTTTTTGGTAGTTTATGTCAAAATAAAAATCTGCTGAAATTTGCAAAATAGAGAAGACATTATCAATGCATGGAGTACACTTCGTCAGAAACTTATTGAAATTTTATTTGTTTATTCCTGCGTAACGAAAGCGTAAACAATCAAGGGGTCAATCTCAAATTTCACAAATACTGATCAGTTAAATCAGTGTTCTGAACTGAGTTGTGCCTGGCCCCATGACTAATGCCCTCTTTATCTAGAACGCTACAATGTCTCAGAAACATCATCAAGAATTTTCAGCATTGGTTACTTGTTACAAACAAAGTTATGCCCCTTTCTGCAAAACCCATAAAATAGGCAAGTTTTGCGATATGAAAAGAACATTTTGTGGATTTTTTAGCAAACCGAATTGGAATCCATTTCCAATTCGGGTTAAATAAAAGGGTAAGTGGTCACAATCGAATGGAGTATGTAACAAAGGGAAGTAACTCTGTACGTCTTCCAAATAATGCAACCACAGATTGAACTTTTGGGCGCTGGATCCTTGAAATCACTGGGCACAATTAAATGAAAATCATACAGCATCTTTATCACAAAGGGCAGTCTACGATAAGCGAATCGGAAGACAAGATTTTTTCCTGGAAAACATTTTTATCGGCTTTTAAATTTCGTAGCTCAAACCGGAAGTGAGCAAAATACGTGCTCATTTCAAACCAAAATTTATTTTAAACGTGTTGTTTACCCATAGCCTTACTCATTTTGAATCCCAAATTACCAGATTTTTCTAATAATTTGATGATTTAGACGATTTTCAAAAACTTCGAAAAACTTCGGAAAAATGCAGATTTTTGCAGGTGCAATTTAACTGTATAAGAATCAATTTTTCTAAAGTCTTATACTGTTTTCCAGTTGGTTACATCATGCTGAACTCATGTGCAGCAAAATCGTATTGGTAATTTAACTTTTGTCACTGTGAGCCAGAATTTTGTGATTTTTTCCTTTTTGACTAAATTCTTCATATTTTTTTCGAAGAATTGCACTGTGACAAGAAAATGCTTCAGAACTTATGGCTACGTTTAGACTAATCCCACTATTAAGTTAAAAGTAAAATATCATTACATTTTATGACGCAAAACAAGATACTAAAAATATGCGTTTCTTTTGCTGTTGATTATATTTGCATAAAGTGTTTTGATTACCAGAGGTCATGGTCATTCTTTGACACCTTTGACCAAGGTCACTCTTATTTCAACAGCTTTAGACATCTCCAATTTGACATAGCTGATTGAAGCAAAATGTCATATGCAACCGCCATAAGTTGGGGAAATGACAGTTTGTCAGCATGGTTGTGGTTACATGACCAAGACAGCCATCATATCCATATATGGTAAAAACCTTTAAAAAACTTCTTCTCGAGAACCAAATGGTCCACTCAGGTGAGCAATTCAGGGTGATATAAATTTCTCTCTTTTAAGATAATACCTGTTATTTATGTTCAAACAGCAAACTCCCAGTCACTTAAAATGCACATTCTTATTGTATTGATAATAACTGCATTCCAGTCACAAGCTGATTTGGAGAATTGTCACCTCCCTGATCACAAAGTGGTATGGTATAAACTGTAATTACATTAAGATGAAAGGGTACACTTCTGGCGGAGGAAATCTGCCATTTTCATTTTGGCCACCCTTTTCAGTGGGAGTCAGTTCTTAAAAGGAAGAATTTGATCCATAGGAGCAAATTCTTCCTTATAAGAATTGACACCCTTTTCTGTGGGAGTCAGTAAAGGAAGAATTTGCTCCCCTAGACTCCCTAAGAGCAAATTCTTCATTTTAAAAATTGACTCCCACTGAAAAGGGTGGCAAAATGCTTCTAAATGGTTTTTTCAGGCATGCTCAGGATATCCCCTTGGAGTAAATTCTTTTTTTATGCCCGTTTGAAAAACTGGACGTATAATGTTATGGCGCTGGCATCCGTCTGTCCGTCAAGAGTAAACTTTTTGTTTTGGGATAACTCCTCCTACAGTTTACATCCGATTGAGCTGAAACTTGGTATATAGTAAGACTATGAAGTGGACCAGCGCATATCGTTTCGAGGTTACGCTCCAATGAATTTAGCAGAGTTACAGCCCTTTACTTAGAATTTTTGGGGTGTTCGTTTCCGGATAACTCCTACTACAGTTTACACTCAATTAAGCTGAAACTTTGTAAATAGTAAGACTACGATGTGGAGTAGCGCATATTATATGGAAATTTTGCTCTGATGATTTTTAGCAGAGTTACAGCCCTTTGAAAAAACTTGACTATGGCAGTTTGTATGGCAATTCTTTAGCATTCCATAACTTGGTTACTCTTTGGAATATCATGATGAAACTTTATACCAATGGTTATGAGGTTAAGACAACGTGTCTCATACAAGAATAGTTACTCCCCTTGACAGATTTTGAGTTACCTCCCTTTGATTATTTTGTCAGACTATATTGTAAACCTCATGTCTAACTAACCCTTTTGACTATTGTGATTAAACTTGATAGAGATGTATATTAGGTTGACACAATATGTCACATATAAAAACAATTGCCTCCCCTTACTTATTTTCGGAGTAGCCTCCCTTTGAATATTTCTTAGGCTATTCTTATGCAAGCGATAAGTAGGCAACCGTATGGAATATCTTGATGAAAATCTATAGCAATGTGTATTAGGTTGAGGCTGTGTGTCTTATATAAGAATAATTGCTCCCCCTTCCTTATTTATGGAGTTACATCCCTTTGATTAATTTCTACGGCTATTCTTGGGCAAGTCATTACTAGGTAACCATATGGAATATCTTGACGAAACTTTATAGCAATGTGTAGTAGGTTGAGACAGAATGTCTTATAAAAGAATAATTGCTTCCCCTTCCTTATTTTTTTTAGTTACATCCCTTTGATCACTTTTTTAAGGCTTTTCTTTTGAGAACCTTAATGTTTGGAATGTCTTGATAAACTTGATAGCAATGTACAGAAGGATGAAATGGTGCAAAAAAAAACATTCAGAAACGGGCGTATATTGCCCCGCTTGCGGAGCTCTTGTTTTTAAGAGTAGACCCCATTTTGGAAGGACTTACATTGTCCAAAAAAGCAAACAGGAAGTAAAAAAATCTGATTCCGCTTTTGAAAAAAATGGCAGAAAAAGATGGAGTATACCCATTTACCTAAATCTCAGATTTGGACAGTTAACCAATGAGGAAGTTTGAACCAGTGGATTTTCCTATCCTGCATTGTGTCAAACGATCATGACAGAATCGTCAACAGTGCAGACCCATATTATACTACTCCTTAGAAGCAGTCACTGGTCATCTACTGCAGTGCCAATATTTAGGGATGCCATGATATATTACAGATATTTGATGAAAAGGTGGAGTTTGCTGATAAGGCTGCCTCCAAGGTTGGTTCTATGGACAAGGTGACACATCAGCCAGGGGGAGGAGAGAAAAAGGTAGGTAAAAAAGCTGACATTTCAACCAAGTTATAGAAAAGGTTTGGTAATCTGCCTCATCCTGCATAACAATTAAGATAATGCCAAATTGTAATTGCAACTTTGCTGTATGATAACACAGTAGAAACAAGCTTTTTGGTGAAGAGAGTTCAGTATACCTACTGTATTTAATTGGTTATAAGACATGGGGGACAGGGTAGGAGGGATTCACCGAAACAATTTCAGAAATCTAGAGCCATCTTGTAAAATGGATCTAGATTTTGGAATTGTTTTGCAAGGAAAAAACCATGTAACAGTAGAATTAGACACAGTTGAATTCTGCCGTTCCCCTGCCTTAAACCTGAATTATCATAATAATATGAATAATACTGAAAATATATGTAAACAAAAAAATATGTAACCGCAGAATTTCCTATATGGATATCATAAAAAACATTATAAATGACTATGCTATAATAAATGCCCATTCCTTTTCCTCCCTCCCACCTCACCCCCACCCCCTACACACATACACTTCCCCCTTCCATTTGTGCCCTGAAAATTAGCTGTTTTCCCCCAATTTCAAATATCATAGATGTTTACAATAATGCCCACCAAGGAGTTTTAAGGCAAAGAATCAAACCTATCAAGGGGTGACAGGGTTGGGTGAAGGTGCCCTGAAACACCCTACTTATATTGTAGGGCAAGGGCCAACTCTGCTTGCAGTAGGTGTGGGTGGGGCTTGTTTGGAATTTTACCTCACATAAGCCTTTAAGCTTATAGTTTAGCTTATAGTATAGCCAGCCCCCATCTGTCAGTCTGTCCATCAACATTTTCAAACATCTCCTCGGCAGCCGCAAGGCCAATTGAAGCCATATTCGTGTGGAACCACCCTGTGTAAGTTTGTTCAGGTGGTCTTGGTCACATGACCAAGATGACTGCCATGCCTATATATGGTAGAACCAAGAGGCCAGTGACCTGGAAACCTTGTATGTAGCATTGGGGATTCAGATCCTACAAAATTTATTCAAATGATGACCCAGTGTTGACCTTGAAATAATTTATGACAAGGTCAACTTTGGTTCCTTATGCTTTTACATGAGAGAATGCTTAAACAGTGGATTTCGGAGAAACTGTTTAAGTCTGAGATATAATACTTGGTATGTATGGCTAACTTATAAGGAGCAGATGAAGACACTATAAGATCATAATTTGACATTTGTTCAAGGTCACTGAGACTTTAGAATTGAAACCAGCTCTCCTGTAAAGCCACTCAGCCCTTTAAAAGCCATATTTCATGTGGAACCTGCATGGTACATTTATGGTATAAACCCATTTAAAAACTTCTACTGTAGAACTGAACGGCCAATAACCTTGAAATTTTGTATGAAGCAACAGGACCTCAGGCCCTACCAAGTTTTTCAAATGATTATGCTGTGCCGATCTTAACCTAATTTATGGCAAGGTCATCTTTAATTTTTTAATGTCCACCCCACAACTTTATGTACAGAGTGAAGATACTTTTTTTTGAATTTGGTACAAGTATTAAGTTTGTTAAGATGGTCTTAGTTACATGACCAAGAAGGCTGCCATGCCAATATATGGTAAAAACCCTGTAAAAGTCATCTCCTCCTAAACCAAGAGGCCAATGACCTTAAAACATAGCACTGAGAACTTGGGCTCTACAAAGTTTTTGTTCAAATTATGACCCTGTGTTGACCTCAACCTAATTCATGGCAATATCAGCTTCGGATTGTTAATATCCACCCCATATCTTTATGTACAAAGAGTGAAGATATTTTTTTAAAATTTGGTACAAGTATTAAACATCATCAGATTAATATGCATACTGTTTGCAGTATCTTGGTTAGACTTCACATAAACCATCAAAGGGACAGAAGCTTGGTAACAATCATAATTTTCACACAGGCTGTCTGCCCCTGCCTCAGGACTATGTTCATGAAAATCTGTTCAAAATAAATTTGCAAAGGCATTTTTCTAAACCTTACTCTGAATGCTTGAATTTACAAAAGCCGCTTGTAGCTATCAAAATTTTCAAAATTTGGATATGCTTTGCTGGGGATAGAGGTGTTTTTTTTTTTTTGTTTGTTTCAGAAACAAACTTTCAGTTTATTAATCAATTCACAATGTAGAGTGTAAATTGTGGTGTCAGGATCTTGTAAGTTGTAAGCTTACAGTGGCTGTGACTTACAGTGCTCACATGATCAGAATTGCCTCCTTATTCATATGTGGTAAAATTGTTAAAAATCTTTTTCTCTAGAACCGTAAAGGCAGTATGGCAGTAATTCATATGACCAGCCCTGGGGCTGATGGGATCTCTGCTGGTTCTTCAGGGCCCTGTCATGTGATACAGCAAACCCCTGGGGCTAGTACTATGATGTCACAATAAGCATCAGTATACTGGCACTTGACACTATAAATACTGGGCAGATTGTCTCATAAGCAGGCTGTTAATCCATTGTTGGACAAAACTAATCAGCTATGCTGCCAATGGTATTTACACTTTTACAGCCAACATGAAGAGTTTGGACCAAGTTGCAGCCTGTCTATCCTACATGTTTCATCTATTATCATGATTCTTAGCTCTTGATGTTCCATGTTATCCAATGGAGAATCCAAGGACCATTATTGTGAGATTGAAATTATTTCCTCTCTAAAATGGGGTGAAAATAATGCACTCCAGTCATATTGAGAGCACTCACTCCATCACTTTTTATACCCCGCCACACGTTAGTGGCGGGGTATTATGTTTTCCTGCTGGCTGTCCGTGTGTCCGTCCGTCCCTCCGTCGTACGTATGTCTGTCCGTCCATCCGTCCGTGAGCACTTCATTTCCTTTCGATAACTTGAGTATCAATTAATGGATTTTCTTCAGACTTGGCATGTGCATTGGTCTTGGGAAGATCTCAGATGGGATTGTTAGTGGGCAAATTTCGATATCCTCTGATGGAGTTATTGCCCTTGGCATGGTCTTAAAAATAGCTTTTGGTCTGTAGTTCCTTTACATTTTGGTGTATCTTGATGAAATTGCACAGAAATGATCAAAGTAACATAAGCTTTCTGTTACAAGCTAAATTTGTCTGCCTGGATTATCTGTCCCTGCCCTGGGGCTATATACATGTATGAAATAATGAAAAAAAAAAAAAAAAAAAAAATAGAGTTAAAAGGGATTTTTCTAAAACTTGTAACAAATTATCATATTAATATAAGCTTTATGTCTTGATCAAAATTTTGTCCCCCAGTGTTTATATGCCCCTGACAAAAGCTGTATACATGTATGAAATCATGCCAAAAAATCTATATAAAATCAGATTTTTGGTATACCTTGATGAAATTTCATAGAAAGGATTTAAATAATATAAGCTTTCTGTTACAAGTAGTATTAAGTCCACATAGGTTACCTGCCCCTGCCCCAGAGCTATATACATGTACAAAATAATGAAAAAATTCTGTATAAAATAAAGATGAACAGGATTTTTCTGAAATTTGCAACACATTGTCTAGGTAATATAAGCTTCATGCAGGGATCTCCCCAGACCATTAAGGCATGTCGCTTGCAACATGTCTTAATTTCCAATAAAAATTTATGAAAGTGCTATTATTTTCATTTTTTAGCCAGTAAAATTGTTTTAAATGCATTAAGGATCATCAATAGATTATTTACAATGTAAATTTAGGCTAATTTTGGCAAAATATTGCTATATTAAGGATTTTAAAAATTGATCAGCAATTCAAAATCTGACTTTTGTGCTAAAAGTGACATGCCTTCTGAAATTTCTGGGGAGAACACTGTTCATGTCATGATAAAAAAATGTATAAAAGATAAAAGAAGGAGTATTGGTTTGCAGTGGCAGGGTATTATGCAGTCGTTTACGATGCTTTTATTCTCAGATAACATAAATACGTGAGAGAATGGGATTATGGGAGAGGCATTGTAATCGTATCTGTCCACGGGAGTGGGTGGTTCCCAGCAATAGCCTGTGTTACCTGTACAGGTAAAAATTTATCCAACCAATCAGTGGACAAGAATTACCATTTACCATATATAAGATAATTTTCACAGTGTTCCATTTTTCGCCTTATTTCACGGTCACTTAGAAACCGCGAATATTAAAATCTCGAATTAATTTCCTGTTTCTTACAAAGTATCTTCTGTAGGCACAGTGTTCATATATTTTATTTCTGTTTGCTTAGGTAATTGCTGGTACTTTTCACTTGAACCAGTTCTTTCATTAACCTGCGGCAAGGCTGCCGCAGGTTAATGAAAAACTGGCTCAAGTGAAATAGAAGTAGTTTTGCTTATGGGGCATGTTGCTAACCGCAAAAATCGCGAAAATTAATGTTTATGTTTTTGATCCTTAACCGCAAAAATTTGAACCCGCGAAAATTACCCCATATACGGTATAATAATTTCATTGGCTGACTAGATGTGTTGACATTTTGTGATCTAGAGACAGAATGACACTGTTCAGTTCAGTTCTCCTAACTACGTTCCCCAAGTGGCTCAGCCGTACGTAACCATAGTTGCACGCACTTGGTGCCGAGTGTCCGTCCAAGAATGACACTGTGGAAGTTATACTCCTTATATAGTACCATTCCTGTCTGTAAGACAGTCAACAATACAGCTCGTTTTTCATGTACGCCAAAACCAAAAACAGCCTCTCATTCATAGAAAAATTGACTGATGTTGAAGTACCGGTACTGTGTTAAGGATCTCAGTGTTCGTGTCAAAAGCAACAATGTGTAGGCACATGTTACATGCAGTTTTGCTTGTTTACGTATCTGCTACATGTACAACAGTAGGTTTAGTTTTGAACTGCATTTTGACTCCATCTGTACATCTGAACCCAGCATGGCAGAAATACAAACAAATGAGTCAAACAGTTTCAAATCCCATATCAAAGTTAGGATCTGTGTTTTTTAGCTCACCTGGCCGGAAGGGCCTATTGTCATACCAATGTGTCCGGTGTGGGTTTTGCATTTTCTATTGTCAATCAGCCATTGAAAACAACTTATTCTTAACCCATGGTTCTCAGATTTCACATGGAACATGACCTGACTTAAGGGTTTCGGAACTGTAAAATTGGGTCAAGCTGTAAATCCAAGATGGTCACCATTACTAAAAATAGCAAAAATAACAAAATCAAAATATGTGGTTAGAAGAAGTTGATTTTGTGATTTTTGCTATTTTTAGGTCGAGAATCAACCATGGCTAAAAACAGCAAAAACAACAAAATTTTTGTCACAGATTTCTCAGCTTCTATGAGAGCCATAGTCTTTAAAGCTTGTACAAAACTTGACAAAAGTTTATGCCACTGCCACTGCTGCCGCCAAGGACGAGACTGGAAAAGCAATACATATGCCTCGCCTCTGCTTGGCAGGTGAGACAAAAATGACATTGGAAATAAACTCTTAACCCTTAGACTGCTGAAAAAATAATTCACCTGGCCCTAAAATGGGGGTAGGGGTATCTCAGAGGCCATAACTTGCACACACTCTGGTCAATTTGCTTGAAATTTTCACTCAATATGGCGGATGTGTGAGCTGCCATTTTCCAGAAGTTACCAAGGTCACGTGACCTGCCATATTAGGGTGTCACATGATACCACCAGGAACCGACAAAAACACTTAAAAAAAAGAAGGTACAAGATATTAGCGCCAGTGATATGCTTCGTAAGACAAAAGTAATTGCTTGTCTGAGGGCCTGTGTTATTGCTGAATATTTATCAAGAGAGAAAGTTTGGAAGGATGAAGTCTAGTTGTCAGAAAATCGGGATCAAGTAAGTAGGGGTAGCCACCTGAAAAGCTGACGTTGAAAATATCATAAATTTTTGACGTTTTCTCCGGGTATAAAAGTCAACAAATCAATTAGGTGAGTAAAACCTTGCTCTAGTAGAAAGCAGACTCCCTCCTGCATAGGACAACCGCAAATGATGGGGAGTACTTGATGCCCTTGAGCACTTAAATAGCCCATATTTGACCTTGTCTTGGGCATAATGCATGATGAGACTCAGATGAACGATAGTTGCCCATTGGGCAACTTGTTGTGTATACTGATCTTGTGATTGCCATGGCAATAACTTGGTAACCGTTTGGATTATCTTGAAACTCAATAGTAATGTGCATGTTTTCAAGACAGTGTGTCGCAAATAAGACTGGTTGCTCCTCATTAATTTTGGAGTAACTTAAGCTTTGATTAGTTTTTAGCTCACCTGAGCCGAAGGCTCACAGGTGAGCTTATAGTATAGGCAGGCATCTGTCGTCCGTCCGTCCATCTGTCCATCCGTCCGTCCATCCATCAACATTTTCAAACGACATCTCCTCTGAAACTACAAGGCTCATTGTTAACAAATTTCATATGTAGCATCTATAGGCAGGGGGAACCAATAATACTGTTTTTTATCCAAATCGCTTCAGAACTTTGGTTGCTATGGCAACTTAAAATTTCCATTGACTTGTATGGGAAAATTTGAAAATTTGCATTTATTGCTATTTCTCTGCAGATAATTTGATAAATCTTTTACAGAAATGTTCCTTGAGTAGCTCTCTATCAGCCACATGAAATTTATGTTAATTGCACAATTTGGCTGGTTGCCATGGCAACAGAATGGTTAAAAATAGAAAAAATATTCAAAAATCATCTCCTCAGAAACTATTCAACCAATAAACCTCAAACTTCACAGAAAAGATCTTGGTACTACCCTCTATAAATGTACTGTTTTTCTTGGCAATTTGCTCCAGCAGTTTGGTTGCAATGGCGACTTAAAATTGCCATTGATTTATAATGGGAAAATGGAAAATTTGCATTCATTGCTATGTCACTGCAGATATTTTGACAAAACTTTCATAGAAATGTTCCTTGAGTAGTCCCCAACCAGTCATATCAAATTTATGCAAATTGAGCTATTTGGCTGATTGCAACCGAATGGTTAAAAATAGAAAAAATATTCAAAAATCATCTCCTCAGAAACTATGCAACCAATAAAGCTCAAACTTCACAGAAAGGATCTTGGTACTACCTTATATACAAATACCGTTTTTCTTGGCAATTGCCCCAGCAGTTTGGTTGCTATGCCAACTTAAAGTTGCCATTGGCTTATAATGGGAAAAATGGAAATCCGCAATTTTTGCTATCTCACTGCAGTTATTTGGATTTCTTTCCTACAGAAATGTTTCTTGAGTAGTCCTCTATGATTCATATTCATATTAATTTTGTCCAAATCACCGAATTTGATTAGTTGCCATGATGGCAACATAGAGGAAATTTTTTTTGAAAAAATATTCAAAAATCTTTTCCTCAAAAACTATATAGGGGGATGAAGCTGATTCTTTGCATACATGTTCATGACATTAGCCACTACATAATTTTTTTTTTTTCTATTATTGTTGCCCACGTGGTTTCATTGCTATGGCATTTCAAAGTTTCCATAGACTAACAACTCAGTCAACATTGAAATTAGGCCACATTTTACAATTTACTTTAGAGTTACCTACCCTTGAGCACTGAGGATGAATGGACTCAGGTGAGCTACAGGACCAATGGTCCTCTGGTTTAGCTCACCTGTACAAAAGTAAAAGGAGTAATATTTGTCATCCTGATGTCAACGTTGGCGTGGTAGTTGGCGTTAGTGTTAGTGTTGGCATTGGCGGGGATTCACTCTTTAAAGTTTTACAACAAAGTTTTTTAAAATTTAAAATCACAACAATCACTTTCCAGAACCCTTTGATATTTGTAGTATGATCATATCATAGCATATTCTTGTATTCCTTAACATCATACTCCTGGGTGAGGCCTTGGGGTGAGGCATAGGGGTAAAAAAATTAGGTCACACTCGGTTTAAAGTTTTACAACAAAGTTTTCATATCTCAGCAACAACTTGCTAGAACCCTTCTATATTTGGAACATATTCATATCATAGCTTAACATTTCATTACTTAACACTATACCACAGCTTCAAAGCCTGGGATGGGGCTTAGGGGTAAAAAATTAGGTCACACTTACTTTAAAGTTTTACAACCAAGTTGTTTTAAACATTCATATCTCTGCTGCCTCTGACAAGACGCCTTTCATATTTGGAACGTAATCATATGATAGCATAACCTTCCTTGCATAACACTATACCATAGGGTGAGATAGTGGGGTGGGGCATAGGGGTAAAAAATAGGTCACACTCACTTTAAAGTTTTTCAATTAAGTGTATCTCCTTTTCTCATTATACCCACGACATATGAAGTATGTCAGGGGGTATATAGTTTTTGTCATTCCGTCCGTTCGTCTGTTTGTCCGTTTGTTCGTTCGTTTGTCCATTCGTTCATTCGTTTGTTCGTTCTTCTGTCCGTTCGTTAACTTTACGTCAAAGTTTTGCGTTAAACCTTTTTGGGTTGCTCATATCTCTGTAACCGCACATCATATTCTTTTCATATTTGGTTCATGATGTCTCTATAGCATTACCTTTGATGTGAACAAGCTAAGCCCCTGGGTCAGGTCCCAGGGTGGGGCCAGGGGTCAATAATTAGGACTTAGGCATTTTCATTATGACAAAGTTTTGTGTTAAACCTTTTTGATTGCTCATGTCTATGTAATTGCAGTGAAGATTTCTTCCATTTTTGGTTCATGATAACTCTACATCATTGCTTTCGTTATGGACTACCTAAGCTGCAGGGTCAGGCTCATGGGTGGGGCCAGGGGTCAATAACTAGGACTTAGCCATATGCTGTAGTTTTTGGCCTATAGTTCCAATATACTTCAGTGGAGCCTAATGACACATGACTAGGTCTATTTCATACTGGTTTACATCATATGGATGCTGCTGCTGCTGTCCTAAGGTCAAGGTCACAGACTTAGAATTTTGTACATGTATGACACTTGCATTGAAGTTGTGTGTTTAAGTATGCTTTCATTAGGCGGTGGCACTGGTCGGGGGTATACGTGAGCCCCTGCTCACTTGCTCTAGTTAACAGATTCTTTTGATATTTGTACTGTAGTTAGATATTGGTCCAAAGTTTTACAGAGTACCACCCCTTTCCCCACTCAGTGACAATGAGGTCAAGGTCATGCACTAAGAAATTTGGATTTTTCTGAATGTTTTCTGATAGCATACTGTTCCATAGTGTTTGGGATGGAATTTAGTTTATACTTGAACTGATGATAGATGCCAGATGGAGTTTACACAAAATACTACCCAAATCCAACTGGATGACCCTGAAGTCATGGTCATTGATATAGAATTTTATCTTAAAGCTTTTGTTTATAAATATGTTGACAATACCTTGACATGCTTGCATGAAGTTTTATGTAGTGCAAGCCATAGTGAAAAATGCCTGTGAGATAGGCAATCACCAGTTCAGGCGAGCTATGCTGTCAGACAACAGCCCTTGTTTAGGCTATTTTCATTCAAAACCATAACTTCTTAGCCCTGTGAAATATTTTATGAAATTTTTTAGGAGTTTGTGAGTGAACTCGGGTTTAAGGTCCCACCAACAGCGAGGTCATATGGAGACGGGACCTTGGTTTAAAGTCTCATCCGAAAGACCGGAGAAGCAGGGGAACGATCCTGCGAGCCCTGGATTGGTAGTCTGGAGTGTTATCATCTGCACTACAGCCGCTCCAATTTTGTAGGAATGTGTATAATAATGGAGCAATGTATTATGAGTAGGAACCACAACTCTGGCTTACTTACTTCCTGAGTTATCTGCCCTTGCATAAATTTTCCATTTACTCTGGAACTCCTTTTGAAAGATTTTTAACAAAACTAAATGATGATGTGTATATTGTCAAGGAAATGTATTGGGACAAAGAATGGTAATTCTGGTTGACTTAGTTAATGAATTACCTTGTTTGTTTGACTTTGGTATATCTCAGCTTCTGAGCTGCTTCACCTTGGAGGTATACAAATAGTATTTGATGTTTTGATAAAGGTGCAATCATTAATTACAGAGTTGTTGCCCATTTGTCACCCTGTCCATCATTCTGTAAAAATCTTGTGCATTCTGAGAGAGTAAAAGCCACTGGGCCAATTGCAACCAAATTATATAGACCCTCCAGGGGTTGAGGGAATGGAAATTTTTTTTCTAAAGGTCTGTGGGTCACATGACCAACATGGCCACCCCGCCCATATATGATAAAAATCTTTAAAAATCTTCTTCTCCAGAACCCATGGACTGATGGCCTTGAAACTTGGTATGTATCATTGGGTACACAAGTACCATCAAGGCTATTCAGATGATGACCTTGGGTTGATCTTGACCTTTTTTACGGCAAGGCCAAATATGGGAAAATGCTAGAACATAAGATTTCATGGAAAGTTTTGAAGATTTAGACATAAAAATTGGTATATACAGTCATCTTAATATGAGTACATGAAGATTTATGAGTACAAGAGGTCAAGGTCATTTTTGACCTTTGACCCGGAATTCTCATATTTTAACAATTTCAAACTTCTCCTCAAAAGCCACTGGGCAAATTGTAACCAAATATCATATAGAGGCTCTAGAGGCTGAGGGAATGAAAATTTTTACAAATGGTCTGGGTCACATGACCAACATGGCCGCCATGCCAATATATGGTAAAAACTTTTAAAAATCTTCTTCTCCAGAACCAATTGTCAGATGGCCTTGAAACTTGGTATGTAGCATTGGGTACTTGCGTACTATCAAGAATGTTCAAATCATGACCTTGGGTTAACCTGACCTTTTCAACGTCATAGTCAAATATGGGAAAATGTTAGAACACAAGATTTCTTAAAGAATTTCAAAGATTTAGGCCTAAAATCTGGTATATGCAGTCATCTTAATGTGTACATGAGGATTAGTGAGCACAAGAGGTCAAGGTCATACTTTTACCTTTGACCCAGACTATTTTATATGGGAAAATGGTTAAATATAAGAGTTCATGGAACTTTTAGAAAATTTTAGTGCAGAAGTTAATAAATACAGTCAAATACTTGAACATTTTTAGCAATAATAAGGTCATTTTTTTAGCTTTAATATAACCAATGTCTCTCATATTTTGACAGTATAAACTACCGGGTTTGTTCAAATGATGATTCTGGTTTGACCATTAATCTTTTTACTCAGATGAGCAATTCAGGGTCTCATGGCCCTCTTTTTTGCAAATTGTAGTTTTTACTAAAAATGGCAAAAAGCATGAAAATGATCTCCATAACCTAAACAAATTCTTACCAAAGTTGTGTTAGAATGATTGTTTCATGGAGTTCTTTCAGAATTAAATAAAACTTGATGAACCAGAATGGCTGCCATCGCTAAACATGAAAATGAGAAAATCTAAAAAACTGCTGAGTATATTTTGACCCAGTTTGTATCGGAATGATCCTTCCATGATTTTTTTTTCCTTTTTGCAATTTGACCATTCAAGGTGGCTGCCATCTACCAGTACTAAAGATTGCATAAAAAAATATGAAAATGATATTTTAAGAACCGCTGAACAAATAAGGACCAAATATGTGACAGGATGATCCTTGCATGGAGTTATTTCAGATGAATGCAAAAATTACAATCCAAGACATTTGGAAATTAATGCCATTGACCTTAGATGACAAGACTTTAACCCTATTGTACTCAGAACGGCAAAAATGCTATGGAGTTTTGGCCGTTATGGAGTTTTGGCCATTCTGAGTGCAATAGGGTTAATACATTTTTGCAAAATACACAGGTGAGTGATATCAGGCCCATTTGGGCCTCTTGTTCTCAAAACATGTGCAACTGTAGATAGAACAATATAGCACTCAAGTGATGATTTTGTTAGAGTATCAGTCAATCATATTATAAATTATTTTATCATGTGACGTTGCTGTTATTCAGCGGATATCGTCATGTCATAAAAATCGTATGACCACACTTGTAATAACACTTTGGAGCGTGCCTACATGTAATATCATTGACAATGTCCAGTTTAACAATGCGTTTTCTATTGAAATAATGTTCACTTTGAAGGCGTTGAAATCCCATTTTAAAGGGTCATATGATAAACGGAATCTTACACATGTGGTCATTTTATATAAAATTTATGAAACTCTACAAAGGTTCGTTTCATAAATTTCATATGAAATGACCACTCATGTAAGATCCTCAATGTAATATGGGTCAGAAATGCTTGAGTTACCTGTGTTGAATCAGACCAGACTGTTCCTTTAACCCAGGCTCTGCAATGTTTGCCACTCTGCCAGCAATCTTCAAGCCTTCTCACAATAGTAAAATCAGCTGTGGTACTAATCCTATTAAAAGCCACAGGAGGCATTGCATTTCATGAAAGGGAGCGCTAGTTAGAGTCTAAAGAGTAACATATCAGCCACACACCATAATACTGCCAATAAATCTTTTGGTTATGTACTAAAATAACTGACTGTCATATGAAATATGTCGTGGACCATGATGAAATGAAAATAAGACCGTATATAAACTACAGTTCTGAGGGTTTTATGCATAGAATTCTGCATTTTTGCAAGTCAGAGTAACATTATTTTTGAGGGGGCTTATATTAGAGCAGGGGCAATTATTGGGATTGATATGGTAGTTCAAATTTTGCTAAAGTGTCCCAATATTTGGGGTAACTATGGTACTCAATCAATACAGGTAAAGGTGTAGTATTTCCATGAAGAGAATGTTTTGACCTGACAGTTTTTGAAAGTTGACAATAACCTGGACTTAAAACAAGTTTAAATATATGTATGGTTAACTGCTTAAGAAGTTCTGTTACCGCCCTAATACATGATTTGGAATTAGAATTGAAAATAGAAATGTTATTGTCCTGCTTATGATAGTATTGATATATCATTTAGTGCAACTTACTATGTACAAGTGATAGTGAGAGTAAACATAACTACAAAAGAACTGTTCGATATTGATATAAGTTTATAAATGTACTAATGTATCATTATATATCTGGACCTTCCTAGATGATACGTCCAATTGGCGGGACAAATATTAAGAAAAATAAAAACAGCAAGACAATAAAAATACAACTGATACTAAATGAGAAATTTGGCACTGCTACAGGTTAAAGCACAACTGTGAATAGTAATGTACACTCACTTGAAAATTTAGGCAGTTTGAAAGGGAATATATTGATTGCTGACAGGCTGACTGCTGACTGGCTGCTGTTTGATCATATAACACCTGTAAATACAGTGTCAGTGTTTATCAGAAACTGATGAATTAAACTTGCTTATGGATACACCTATAACAAAGACACTGTCAGAGAAGTGAATTAATATCTGGATCTTACTGTTATACCATAACTATGAGTGAAATTGAATCTGAGGTTGGTAGTGAGGTAAATACACCTACTGGAGCCGTTAGAGAGGAGACAGATGATAAAACAGCAAGTATAGGTGATGAGTTCAATAACTTACAGACTAGTAGTGTTACGGTAGAGAGAAGTATTATTTCTCCCCATTCAGACTCGGATCAAGATGAGTCTAAAGAAGAGAAGAAATATTCTGGAATGCAGTCATTCAAGGTGAAGAAGATAAATGAAGATTATACAAGCAGCAAGCAGTCAGAGATTGAAGAGGAACACATGGAAGCACAGGCTGTATCAACAAACAAGGATTTGAGACAAGTTATTACTCCAATAGAGGAGATCAACAGCTCCTACTCTGTGTCACCGACATTCTCAGAACACACAAACCAGCTACCAGCCATGAAAGGGACAGCCATAAGTACTCCAGTTCATTCCAGGTCTAAACATAGTGCCTTGAGTACTCCGTTGATGACACCTGTTCCTGTAAGATCGAAGAACAGTGGTAGACTATCACCTACTGCAGTGAATACTCCTCAGTCTGTCTCCATTGGAAACCAGCCTGTGACATTGACCAGGTTTAATGAACCATTGAAGTACCGCAAGGGAAAACATTTTGTAGATTATGAAATCCCTGGGCCAACTGTTGTGTATGTCCCTCACAAACAGCAGAGCCATGGACAGTGGACTAATGTGACTGTAGAGAGAAAGCCCAATGGACGCTATGTTGTAATAGAGCAAAGACCTGTACACACTAGGTTCACTGATGTTAGCTTTGGTTCTAAAACTAAAGCTGATGACAATATCTTCAGTCGGGGATATAAATTCAGAGTCAAAAAAACTCCTTGGAACTGGTCAACTAAAGGGAATTATATCGAGCGACAATCAAATAAAGGATTTTATGAACCCTATCTCCCACCAATTAAGCCCAAATATGAATCAGTAGAATCTAAGATTGGATCATTAGAAAACTGTGATCATATTCCAGGTGGTGGCTCTCACAAGATTCCATCCTTCAAGTTAAAATGGGAGGTAGAATCAAGAATTGGTTCCCTACCAACAACTGGGCGACCAGATGCTTCTCCAATTAGCCATGCTCAGACAGACAGAAACTCTCTAAAGCTGCCCGAGATAACACCTAGATATGGAGCCAGTGCTGATTCTGCTTCATTTAGTTCCATACATTACTCTCCTGGTGGTAGTGTGTTTATAAGAAAAAGTAAAGGGAATGGCAAATCACGAATTGGCTCTCTTGACAATGCCAACTACAAATCTCTTGGAGGAGATGTTGAACTTCCAAGAAATGAAGTGAAATGGAAAAGTGGCTCAAAAGTAGGATCTTTAGACAACATCACTCACTTACCAAAGAGTAGTAATATTCAAGTATTTTCTGAGAAACTTGACTGGCAGGCCAGTGCCAAGATTGGATCCTGGGATAATGCAGATCATAAACCAAAGAAGTCACGTTTCCGAGTTCCTCACTTTAACAAGAACTTGAGTCAAACACCTATCTCAAAGATTGGTTCTCTAGTAAATATGAATCATAAACCTGGGGGTGGCCATGCACAGATCATTAATGAAAAAGTCTCTTGGAAAGGGAAGTCAAGAATAGACTCTCATTGGAAATTCAACTTTGATTACAAAGGCCTATTTGACAATGACTTTGACTCAGATTCTGGCTCTGAGTTCCAGGAACAAACATACAACACTTACAGTGGTACTGTTTAAGCAGTTATAATATATTGAGTGGATTATAGAGGAAATTGATACTGTGGAGAAACGGATTTGATTCAAACGCTTTATGCTTATTGGACCCCTAGATCATTCAAACACTTTGTTATACCCCTGACATATGAAGTATTTCAGGGTGTATATAGACTTTATCATTCCATCCATCTCTCTGTTTGTCTGTTCATATTATTGTAGCAACTTGAAATTTTGTATGAGGATTCATATCTATAAAGTATGACAAGAATATACAAGAATCAGAGTATGATGATCCATATGTCCACTGACTTCAGACTTAGGCCAGTTTGGCAAGGTTAAGATTTTTGTAAGAGGTAGATTTCAGGGTTCTCATTTTTGGCGCAACTTGAAATTTTGTATGAGGATTTATATCAACATGAATTTACAAGAATCAGGATAATACGATGATCCATATGTTACAGTCCACTGACTTCAGACGTAGGCCAATCTTGCATGGTTAAGATTTTTGTGAGAGGTAGATTTCAGGGTTCTTATTATTGTATCAGCTTCAAATTTTGTACAAGGATTTATATCTATAAGTACAACAGGAACACGATAGAATCAGGGCATAATGATCCATATGTCACCTTTTATGGAGGTACTTGTGGCGGGGGCATCTGTACATTGAACACATTTCTTTAAGTTTTGGGGCAATTCCGAGTGACTGGAAAACTCCTGCTTTACCCTTGAACATTGATCCCGATCGGACGTCACAGTGTGTTGAGCTGATAGACCCAGTGGAGCCCCTTTTCTCCGACAGATGGCAGTGCTTGTTTCACTGTCGGGGTCTGATGCTAAAATTTCAATATTCTGAAATTTCATATGTTGTATGGAGTGGTTGTTAGGTTAAAATGATTAGCGACCAGTGTGTCCCTTTGATTGCGGGTGTCACGTTGGTGCCCTATCATTCTTACCTTTATTTATGTCTCCCCCCGTAAGGGTCGGGAGACATATTGTTTTTCCCCGGGCGTCTGTCCGTCTGTCTGTCCGTCCGTCCGTCTGTCCGTCTGTCACAAATCGTGTCCGTTCTATAACTTGAAAACCGCTCAAGCTATATTCGCGAAACTTCATATAAATATCAATCAACATGAGACGACGTGCAGAGTGCAAGAATGGTAACTCTGGCATGTATACTTTTTGAGTTATTTCCCTCGAAACTTAGTCCATCACAAAATTGTGTTTAAATCGTGTCCGTTCTATAACTTGAAAACCGCTCAAGCTATATTCATGAAACTTCATATAAATATCAATCAACATGAGACGACGTGCAGAGTGCAAGAATGGTAACTCTGGCATTTATACTTTTTGAGTTATTTCCCTTGGAACTTTGTCCATCACAAAATTGTGTTTAAATCGTGTCCGCTCTATAACTTGAAAACTGCTCAAGCTTTATTCATGAAAGTTCATACAAATATCAATCAACATGAGGCGATGTGCAGAGTGCACAAATGGTAACTCTGGCATTTATACTTTTTGAGTTATTTCCCTTGGAACTTTGTCCATCACAAAATTGCGTCTCAGTCGAGTCCGTCTATAACTTTAAAACCATTCAAGCTATATTCATGAAAGTTCATACAAATATCAATCAACATCAGACGACGTGCAGAATGCACTCTGGCGTTTATCCTTTTTGAGTTATTTCCCTTGGAACTTTGTCCATCACAAAATTGCGTCTCAGTCGAGTCCGTCTATAACTTTAAAACCATTCAAGCTATATTCATGAAAGTTCATACAAATATCAATCAACATCAGACGACGTGCAGAATGCAAGAACCATAACTTTAGGATTTATACTATTTGAGTTATTTCCCTTAGAACTTTGTCAGTCACAAAATTGTGTCTCAGTCGTGTCTGCTCTATAACTTGAAAACCATTCAAGCTATATTCACGAAACTTCATACAAATATCAATCAACATTAGAAGAATTGCATAGTGCAAGAACCATAACTCTTGCATTTATACTTCTTGAGTTATTTCCCTTGGACCTTTGTCAGTCACAAAATCGTGTCTCAATCGCTTTATTACTTGAAAACCGGACAAGCTATATTCACGAAACTTCATACAAATGTCAGTCAACACTAGACAACCTGCAGAGCACAGCATTTATACTATTTGAGTTATTTCCCTTGGACTTTTGCCATTCACAAAATCGTGTCTCAATCGTCTAAGCTCTATAACTTGAAAACCGTTTAAGCTATATTCATGAAACTTCATACAAATATCAGTCAACATATAAATAGACGAGGTGCAGAGCACTGTAACTCTTGCATTTATATTTTTTGCATACCTGTCAACTCTCCCGCATAAATCGTGAGTCTCCCGATTTTTGGACCCTTTCCCGATCTCCGGATCGTATTTCAAAAATAACCCAATTCTCCCGCTTTTCAGATAACCTCCGGATTTGCATTTTCATCGCTAAAATTAATAATCAAAGCGATTTTTATCATTTGTTTCTTCGCGTGTTTATAGTTTTTCAAGGTGAAGGTCAGACTCACTTCCGCTTGGACTCGCGAGTTTCCGATTGGTTCCGGTAGTTTTCGCCAGTTGCAAGCGGTCATTATAGGAGGTAGTCCTACAGAGGCAGGATTGCAGAAAGAAGAATCGGGAAATTCCGTGACCGGTCGCACGCAACGATTAAAAATAGATTGTTACACCTGGTTCTCGGTTTCATTCCGATTACATATTATAGTCAGTGCGTTCGGAAAACCAGAAAATGTTTATTTCCTGCAGCAAAAAAACACAAGAAAAACGCGAAAAATGAGAGAAAATTCAAGCGTCTCCTATCAATATACGCAAGGGATTGAATTTCCCTGCATACAGAAAAGCGAGAAGAAAGTCATTTTTACACATAGTGCTTGTTGCGAGAGACATTTCAGCCTGGGAAATGGTGGTAAGAACGATCATAGAAAGCACTGGAATCGGCGGCTAACAACCCTATTTTGATTGGGACATATTGAGGCTTTAATTTCTATAGCATTAATCAGTCATAATTGAATTATGCTCATGATGCTGTAAGATTTTAATGTTGTTACAATGATAAAGAATTTTAAGGATTAAGTGTTTCTCCATTTTTAGACTAAATGCATTGGTTATCTCTTGAAACAAGAATGCTTTGTAAGCCTTCATTAACATGAGAAAAAAGTCTCCCCCATGGAAATTTTAAGTGATTTTCTCCGCGCGCTTAGTCATCAAAAAAGTGGTCCAAAATGTCGGTTCGCGCGCTGTCTCCCCCATGAAAATTTCTGAAAGTTGACAGGTATGTTTTTGACAAAAACTAAATATGAATATCAGTCAACATTACATGACATGCAGAGCATAACAACTATAACTCTTGCATTTATACTTTTTACTTATTATGAATCCCTGCGTCAGGGTAGGGAAACATATTGTTTTTCCCTTGGTGTCTGTCTATTACTCTATCACAAAATATCTTTACTGGATACAAGCTCATTGTTTGCATGAAAAATGACCAGTATTTGCATTAGAAATTGTATTTAAAGTTTCCGTTTTAAATTGTATTTAATGACTGATCCTTTTGACATCAGAAAGGGGGGAGACATCTGTTTTTTCGTAGAAAAACAATTCTAGTTCTCTTTTAGTTTTGCCGACGTCTTGTTGTTTGCACAGTTCGCATGTTGTTAAATAGACAACATTTCTCGTTGTGCAGTGTCCTCTCAGTGCGAATTTATAATTGTACTATGTGCATGTATAAGTATACACTATATTTGTTTCTATAATGTGCAGTATTTGCAATTCATTGTAGTACAATCTTATACTTGGTTTATGTGTGTCAGGCCATTTTGCCCGCGTGTTTTTGAGTGAGTTTTCTCGAAGAATCTGAGAGTATGTCATACCAAGCTTTGGTAAAGTGGGTGTCGTATGCCGTTGATGGTAAGGCCAGATAGTGTGATGTTTCTTTCTAAACATTCCCCTGAAATATTCGCCAGCTGTCTTGTTCTTGTTAACTTCGACAGGTGATCCCTAGCATCTTTGTAGACTATGTAAATTTCTTGTGGTAGCTCCAAAGTTTTCCTCCACTTTGAGGTTTCTACGTCTCCTTTGTAGTCCCTTGTCTGCTTTTTTGGGCGTTTATTAGACCACTGTGTTCTGTGAACTGCCAGAAATTGACGGTGTTGTCAGAGTTAGTCCGCTCATGCTGGTGCTGACTGACATATATCACTGTTAGTCCTTGTTGGATTCTCTGATTTGGACGGCTACGACGGTGGACCCCGGTCCGGGCGCTGAGTATGGGTTATAAAACTGGAAAGTAGTGACTGGTGACTTGGGCCTGGGTCCTCGTCATGGTGCTTATGTGCACTCATACGGCTTTGCAACGTTTCAAAGGTTGCAAAGCCGTATGAGTGCACATAAGCACCACGACGAGGACCCAGGCCCAAGTCACCAGTCACTACTTTCCAACTACATTTCTAGTGTTGATTGCTCATATCTCTCGAACCACACTTCAGAGCCTTTTCATATTTTTGTTTCATGATATCTTTGATGTAAATTATCTAAGCCCCTGGGTCAGGTCCCAGGGTGGGGCCAGGGGTCAATAATTAGGACTTAGACATTTTCATTATGTCAAAGTTTTGTGTTAAACCTTTTTGATTGATCATATCTCTGTAATTGCATTGAAGATTTCTTGCATGTTTGATTCATGATATCTCTGTGGCATTGCTTTCCAGCTGCTGGGTCAGGTTTATGGCTTGGGCCAGGGGTCACTAACTTAAGCCATTTGTTGTAGATTTTTTTAGCTCACAGTCAATAAATGAGTACATGAACATTTTTAGCAATAGAGGTCAAGGTCATTGTTTAACCTTTAACCAATGTCTCTCATATTCTGACATTTTCTAACTGTCAGGTTTGTTCAAATGATGGCCCTAGTTTGATGTTTGGCCTTTTTACTCAGGTGAGCGATTCAGGGCCTCATGGCCCTCTTGTTAAAAATTTTACAGTACATTGTACTTTGTTTATGAGATTTACCAGTCATTATCCAACCAGTCAAACAGTATGTGGATCAAACTATTTATGAAACACACCTTTCATACTGTTTGTAGACAAACTGTTTAAAGATGAGATGGACCAGCCACACTGTTTGTTTGTGAGACAGACCATTTGAACTGTTTGTTTATGAGACAGACCATTTGAACTGTTTGTTTATGAGACAGACCATTTGAACTGTTTGTTTATAAGACAGACCTTTCAAACTGTTTTAGCTATGAGACAGACCATTCAGACTTGTTTTTGTGAGACTGACCATTCAGACTGTTTGTTGGTGGGAATGAAAATTCAGACTGTTTATGAGACAGACCATTCAAATTGTTTATGGGACTGCCTATGACTATTTATTGGACTGAAGTACAGTCTGTTTATGGGACTGCTTGTTTATGGGACACACCATCCAGACTGTTGTTTGTTTAGTGTAAACATATTCATTTTAATTTTATACAAGTTACAGGTTACAGTTTTCAATAGCAAAAGGATCTGAATTTTGTTTGTTTATGGGACCAACCATTCAAACCTATTATAGGACTTTCCATTCAGATTGTCAGTGTTCAAACTATTTATGAGAAGGACTGTTTACTTATGTTCAAACTATTTATGAGAAGGACTGTTTACTTATGGGAAAAACTGTTTATTATTGGGGGCAGACATTTCAAACTGTTTGTTTATGGCAGATATCTGGATATATAATTCAGACTATTCAGACAGTCTGTTCAAAGTTGTTGCTTAGGAGATAGACAAGTGATATAGCTATTTTATAATTGTTTCAAATAAAACAATATGATAAAGGGGTTTTAAAGGTAGAAGTATTTGTAATTCATTAAAACATAACAAATTGGAGGAATCGGGATTTATTTATGCTGATTAATGTAATCTCAACTGAATCTAAAGAGAGTGCATGTTTTTTGTGTTTTTTTATGAAAATCCTTGAAAATTCTGACCTTTATAAGTTTGAGACAAGGACAACCAATGATTGAATGCTGTCACTATCTCAGAATACCTTCTCTTAGAATGTATATTTCTCCACTTATTATAGTCATACTGAGACATATTCTGTCAGAAATAATGTATTTATATGAGAGATTCATTGAGAGATGTAAAAATGTAAGCTCCTCGACACCTTAATAAATTCTTTTATATGAACATAGCAGAATACAGTAACAGTCATTTCATGAATTTTATTGCATTCGGTAAATGAAATATGGTTGCCTATTTAGTTTAAGTGTGTATGCACAATCATATGCCCATTTCATACCATTAATGCAAAAGTCATTTCCTTTTTTCTTCTGACAAATTTCTCCTCTCTCGTAAATGCCCCACTCATTTTAGCTCACAAAAATACTGGATGCTTCTGTATGACAACTCCTCACTACTACCCTTCAGGCAGTAGTGAGCAGTTGTCATACAGAAGCATCCAGTATTTGTCATGTGTTGTGAATAGCTACTTCAAACCACTTCTCTGAATGGTTCTTAAATTTCACTTGGAGCATTACCAGACTGTACAGTTTAGAATTGCAAAATTCAGCCACGTTGAGAATCCAATATGGCCACCATTACTAAAAATAGCAAAATTACTGTATCAATTCTATTAAATGCCCTGGGGCACTGCATTTTGCAAAAGGTGGGCAGGGTCTGTGTGCATTATTTGGAGCATGACATATTACAAATCACCCACTTGCCAAAATGCATCCATTTCACCATGTAAGAATATTTGTAGTTTGTCACTTCTAAAATATAAGACAGTTGCTTGAAATAACTTGTGGATCACATTGATGTGACCATATGATCATATATCTGGGGAGTTTATACCTGGAATTCTTCAGTTTTAACAAGTCCAAGATTATTTGTGGAAAAGGAGGGAGGGGCAATATATTTGAACTGGGGCATTTAGTAGGATAAATACAATAACTTCTTCTCGATATACTGGCAGAAATTCAGCATGGAGTATCATGGGGACCTTGGTTTTTAAAATTGTAAAAATAAAAGAAGTCACAGTGACGTACTTTCTGTTTACGAGTCTGATTTTACTCAAATGCCAGTGTCTCAAGAAAACTAGAACAGAGTTTGGTTAGATTTGGTCAGAATGATAGTTAAATGGAACACTTTCAAATTTATGCAATGGACCATCCAAGATGCCTATCAGCAAAACATGAAAATGACAATATCTCAAGAACCCCTGAATGGAACTGGACCAATTTACTGACTGTCTAATATGGCTGCCAGCTACGTTATACCATTACTAAAAATAGTGAAAAACATGAAATTGACAATTTCTCAAGATCCACTGGAGGATTTTGACCAGTTTATGTCAGAATGCTCTTGCATGAAGTTCTTTCAGACTTACACAAAAATGGACCTTCCAAGATGGCTTACCATTACGAAAAATAGCAAAACATAAAAATGAGAAAATCTCTAGAAACCCTGAATGGATATTGACCTACTTTGTATCAGAATGATCATTGCATGAAGCAACGTCTTTTTGAAGCAAATTGACCATCCAAGATGGCTTCCATCCACCATTATTGAAAATAGTGAAAACATGAAAATGACAGTATACCAAGAACTGCTTAATGGATTTTGGCCAAATTTGTGCCAGAATGATCCAAAATGCATGGATTTCTTTCAGATGGATGCAAACAGAACAATCCAAATGGCCATCATTACTGAAAAAAAAAAGAGCAAAATAATGAAATGCTTAAATCTGAAGAACCTGTGAATTGAATTTGACCAGATTTAGTCAGAACCATCCTTGCATGGACATTTTGCGAATTTATGCAAATTGATCGTCGAAGATGGCCACCATCCACTGTCACTAAAAATAACAAAAGAATATGAAACTAATAATATCTCATGAACTGTTGAACAGATTTTGACAATTTTGTGCTAGAATGATACTTGCACAAAAACTTCAGACTTACACAAAAACTTCAGACTTACACAAAAATGGAACATCCTAGCTTGGTGGCATTATTAAAAATAGCAAAACATGAAAGTAAGAAAATCTCAAGAACCCCTGAATGAATTTTGGCCAACATTGTATCAAAATGATCCTCGCATGAAGCTATTTCATTGTTTTTGCAAATTAACCATCCAAGATTGCTGTCACCCACCTTTACAAAAAGTAGTGATAAACATGAAAGTGACAATATCTCAAGAACCACTTTACCAGTTCAAACCAAATTTGTGTCAGAATGATCCTTTGTGTCAGAATGATCCTTGTATGGATTTCTTGTAGATGAATACAATTATGAACCATCCAAGATGATCATCATTACCATAATATGAATTGCAAAACATGAAAATGAAAAAAATCGGAAGAACCTGTGAATGGAGTTTGACCAGATTTAGTCAGAACCATCCTTGCATGGACATTTTGCAAATTTACGCAAATTGACCATCTAAGATGGCTGCCAGCTACCATTACTTAAAGTAGCAAAAACTATGAAATTGACATTATCTCATGAACTGAAGAATGAATTTTGATCAACTTTGTGTCAGATGGTGCTTTCATCAAGTTTTTTGAACCGTGCAAAAATGAACCATACAAATGCCCACCATTACAAAAAAAATTGCAAATTATGAAAATGAGGAAATCTCAAAAGCCCCTGAATGGATTCTTACTACATTTGGCCAAAACCATTGGTGCATGGACATGTTAGTTATGAATTTATGCACTTTGAATTGGCCCCCATCCACTGTTACAATAAACAGGGAAAAATTTGAATATGTCACTGTCTTGTGAACTACTAAACAGATTTGGATGGAATTTATGTGAAACGATCCTTTCATGAAGTGCAAAAAAGACCACTCAGGATAGCCATCAGTTATTAGTAAATGTAGCAAAACATTAAAATGAGAAAGTTTCAAGAGCCCCTGGATGGATGAGAACATGCATGCTGGCATGAACATTTTGCAAATTTGCAGTTGATCTTCCATTAGAAGATTTTGATAAATCATAGTGAAATACCTAGGTGAGCAATATCAGGCCAATTTGGGCCTTTACTTGCGGAAAAGTACTGTTAGAATCTGAATGCAAGATCGACTTTAGCCCACCAACATTGTTATTTATTGCCCAAATTTAGTCTCAAGAATGCTAATAATTATAAGACTTATAGATTGCTCACAATGCACCTTGGGCATTTACTAGAAGCTTATATATATTTACACTCCAACTCCTTTGATCTCTGTAAGTTTATATTTCACGTAAACACCTGCATGGTTTTCTATACCACCTAGCGGATAGGTGGTCTAGGTTACACTCCACTGGAGGAGGTTGAACAACCTACCTCCAGCGAAGCGATTAATCCTGCTTAGCACATGCAAAACAGAATTTATCCCCAACACGCGAAAAAGAAACTAAACCTATCTGAGACCAATGATTACTCTAACCAGTTTGCGATGCGCTGACTGTGCGCCTACAGATGTCTTTAGATTCATACAGGTGGATGCTCCTACCAGACTGCGTGGACCCACATGCTGGTTTGAGCCTTTTTGGCGTTGAGCACCTTTCTGCTTGTCACATAGCAATTGTATAATGAGACTTGGCACTGGTTAAACAGAAATAAACGTGAGCTGCATATGCCCGTCTGCCGTTTCAATAGCTGGATGACGAGAAATTTGACGTCTTTTTCAACAGTATTTCAGTCATATCAGGATAACAGAAGGTGGTAGATTAGATTAAACATATTTTATTGTATAAACACAATAAAATATGTTTAATCTAATTTCAGAAGGTGGTAATGAAAGGATGTGTGCACTGGAACCTTGTTTATGACTGACAAGGTTTCTGCCTCCAGCGGGAATCGAAATCGGGAGCGCTAGATCACTTGGTCAGCGCTTAACCCACTAAGCTATCCACAGTTTGTAAAAGATCAGAATTCATTAGGGAACGGCCCAGAGAGCGAACTGACCTTAACATTTTTTCCTTTTGTTTCTCCAGTCCGACAACCTCAATATAGCTAGAACATGGGCAAAAAAAGATGTCTATGCATTTGCACTAACTGATCTTTAGCCACCTTTCATCATTTTAAAAAGCCCCAGTGGCTCAGTAGGTTATGCGCTGGCCGGATGATCTACCCGTCCCAGGTTCGACCCTGACTGTAGGTGGGAATCTTTTCAATCAGAAACGGGGTCCCATTGCACACAGCCTTTCATTGTCATCTACCCATCATCCTGATCAGACTGAAATACTGATGAAAAGGATGTAAAATCACAAGTCATCCATCCTTCCTTCCATCATTTAAAGATAGATTCAATCTGCGAACAACGGAGACTCAGACCAGCCTACAAATGTACGCAGTCTGATCTGAGTCTTCTTTGTTTGTACAACTTTAGGTAACACTCGATCAGCTGTTGATAGGTTTTTTTTTTCTGTTTATGCAAGATACTTTTTGCAAAAATAAATTATTAAAGGCCCCATTGCTCTATCAGCATGAAAAAATTAACATAGTGTATTGCTGCAAGCTTCTCACTATAGTTTTGTCATTGTAAATTGACCGTGATAAGCCAGCTTTCACATAATCACGGTTTGAAAATTTATTTGGGTCATTTTACTTTCGATTTCAGTATGCTGAATAAAATGGTAAAAATACAATGTACAGGCGTGGAACCCTAATTACTATCCCGCCTATCTTCATATAGCATTGCTAGACGGGAAACCAGATCAGGAAATTGTATTTTGCGGAGCGAATGGTTATTTTTAAAAAACTTGTTTTCTCTCCTTTTTGCCGGTTTTATGACTCAATATATGCACATCAACCCACATTTTATTACCAAACGCGATGTATATTAATGTTTGTTTCTTGCCATGTCTTGCTGTGTTTGTATTGTAGGGGGAGGGCTGTAACTAATGTCGCGAGAACTTGTAGCCCAACCCCATTGTATATAAAGGCAATAAAATATGTTTAATCTAATCTAATCTACCAAACGCGATGGTTGAACCGCTTTTTACAAAGATTTGTGTTTAGACGTTTTTACCACTGATAGGACTATGGAGACTTTAAAAATGCTGGTGCTCCTCGTTAAAACCGACTCTGCAAGACTGTTCTAATAACGGCCAATAAGGGGCCACAGTTATCGTTTCTAATGAAGAAAACGGCAAACCATCTACTCTGTCACTCTACAACTGTATTGGCGGAGACCTTATAATCCAGAGGTCGCAAGCTCGAGTCCGGCCTAGATTGTAATTCTTCCTTAAGTGATGGTTTACTTCACCCTGTTCCTCATGGTGATTTCCTCCCGTTTCCTAGCTCGGGTTTGAACCTGGCTGGCAACGGATTTTCTTTACAATCGTAAATGGAGTTCCATTGCACATCCCTCTCATTGTCCTGTTTTGACTGAAATAATGTTGAAAATGATGTATAATCGTGTCATCCATCCATCCGTCACGTTTCCCAGTAAACAGTGTCAGAGATATTATTTTACAAATATCATTTTCTTATTTCTCAAAGAAAAGCTATGTTGTGGCACATAAGAACCGTTTCGGCGAGACGATTCTAATTAGGGATCACAACTTAGTTTTCTTATGGAGAAATTCTGATGATTATCCCTAGATTATCCCTATTACCCCTTCTTATCTTTAGCACTGTATTAAGCCTCATATGATATACTATACATGTACAATAAACAGAAAAAATCAAATAAAGCATTTTACCTGCGCATCCGATCTGCGACTGCATTCTCTAAACATGTACTCATAGTACTGTCAATGTTGCTATTCGGGTGTGTAAGTCGGATATCAACATTGTCCTCGATGTTCATCCAGTGGAATGACCTGCATGTGCGTATCGAAACACCTCCCGTGCTCCGCGTGGTCGGTGTCTCGATCCGCACCTGCAGGTCTTCCCACTGGATGAACACCTTGGACAAGGTCGATATCCTATACATATATTTCCTATAGGAGTTACTGGACTTTTGCCCCAAGCTGATGATATATACACCCATGTACAATTTGGAAAAAAATCTTATCTCAGTTTCCATACAGCAGATAGGCTTCACACTTCATCAGAAGTGTCCAATCATTTTAAGTCGCCTTCTAAAAGAGAGGTCACTTGTCCCCTTGTGCTGAAAGCCACGTCAGGGTTGTCCTCATATTATGGCTTCTGTTCTATACACCTCCTAAGGTCAACTCCAGCAGAAATAGGTGTCTGAACCATCCATTCAAAAAAAGATATAGGGATGTGTCTACTGTAGCTGCCTATAGGCTGCCTATGAGTCACTCAGTAGGCTGCTTATAAGCTGCCTACGGGAAAATTTGCCTTGCAAATGTCGAGCTGCCTACTCCTTATATGGAGTAGGCAACCAGTAGGCAGCTCCTTTTAATAGAAAGGTGCTTACTTTGCTGACTGATGAGCTGCCTGCCTACTGGCTGCTTACTGAGCTGCCTTCTAGAGAGCTGCCTACTCTGCTTACTAGAGTGGCCTAAAGAGCTGCCTACTCTGCCTACTTTGTACATGAAATTTTATTTTCATAGCATTAATATCCAAATGGCTTTTAAAAAACACTTAACAGCAAACTAACTCTTTGTAAATTACAGTTTTGTACTCAGAAATGTAATGTTTTTAACCTTTATTTTAAAACAGTCCTTGAGATTAAATATTGCTACTGCCAGTTATACCTAAGTCCTGTTATTTTGAGTTTAAACTAAAATGCTTTTTAGCTCATCTGGCCCGAAGGGCCGTAGTGAGCTATTGTCATACCAAAGCGTGTGTCATGCGTTGTTCATTGTCTGTCAACAATTGAAAACAAATTATTCAAACATCTTCTTCTATAAAACTACTGGACCCATGGTTCTCATATTTCACATGGAGCTTGACCTGACTCTAGGGTCTCAGAATTGTAAAATTGGGTCAGGTCAAATATCCGAGATGGCTGCTGTTTCTAAGAAATAGCGAAAATAACAAAATCATCTTCGTCTTCTCCAGGACCACTGGGTATATTTGTC
Source organism: Ctena decussata (assembly GCA_963989385.1). NCBI lineage: Eukaryota > Metazoa > Mollusca > Bivalvia > Lucinida > Lucinidae > Ctena > Ctena decussata. The sequence goes on along the minus strand of OZ022504.1, from coordinate 35,316,494 downwards.
TGAATTTTGGCATGAAACATCAGTGGGACATTGGTATTCAGAATTGTAAAAATGAAAAAAATCTGTAGCTGAGTTTTGTCACAGTGACCTACTTTCTGTTTACGAGTGTAATTTTGCTCAAAAACAATTTATTTAAACAACTTCAGACAACTTCTGCTCTAAAACCACTGAACCCATGGGTCTCAGATTTCAGGTGGAGCATGATCAGACTGCAGGATTTCATAATTGTAAAATCGGATCAGGTCGAGAATCCAAGATGGCCACTGGTACTAAAAATAGCAAAAACAACAAAATCGACTTCTTCTTCAGAACCATTAGATATATTTAGTTAAACTTTTGCATGGAACAAAAATGGGACCTTGGAATTAAAAATTGTAAAAAACAAAAATAATCTATTTCGGAATTAGGTTACAGTGACCTACTTAGCGTTTATTAGACTGATTTTGTTCAAATGTCACCCTTGCGAAAATTAAACGCAGCTCTGTATAAAAGCTGCTCAAAAGCCAGCTTTTCTGCAGTTTTTCTGCGTATTTTTTAAAAAGCTGTAGAAAAGCTGCGTTTCTTTTCAGACCTGCGGAAAAGCTGTACATTTTTTCAAATTGCTGTGCAAAAGCTGTACTTTTTTGTGTGAGCTGCGCAAAAGCTGGATATTTAATTTGGTTAATTTAAGACCACAGACAAATAGATAAACTGACATACAAGCAGACAGACAGGCATGCATGCAGGCACCCCCCCCCCCCCCCCCCCCCCCCCAGTGACCTCCCACACACACACAAAATGGGAAAGACTTGAATTTGAATTCCTTTTGATTGTTTTCCCCCTAAATTCATCATTATCTGTGAGTATAAAAGTCAAGGGAATGGGATAAGCACTGAAATTTAATAGTTTTATGCTCAGTTTGTATTTTTGTTACTGCATGATTTCTAGTCAGCTATCTGATAATTTACCATATCACTGTTGATACCTTTTAAAGGTGTTTGTATAGCACTGTTTTATTGTATTAAATTCTATTTGTTTTCATTTTTGACCTTTCTGTTTTTCTGTCCTCATCCAGAACTTTTAAAGACGCAGGTTTCTGTCAGATACGCAGCTTTTACGCAGGTTTGCTTTTCAAGCAGTAGAAATGCAGCTTTGACCTAAAGCTGCGTTGTTGAAGCTGAGGAAACGCAGCTTTGACCTAAAGCTGCATTGTTGAAGCTGTGGAAACGCAGCTTTGACGCGGCTTTGACCTAAAGCTGCGTTGAAGCTGCGGAAACGCAGCTTTGACATGGCTATAATGCAGCTTTGTCATAAAGCTGCATTTTAGCTGCAGAAACGCAGCTTTAACACAGGTCTGAATCAGAGCTGTAGAAAAGCTGCGCAGAAGCTTCCCAAAAGCCGGCGGTATTGGCACCTGCGGAAAAGGTTCTGTAGCTTAAAGGCAGCTTAATAGTTTGACGCAGCTTTATGTGCCTCTGCATTAAAGCTTCGCTAAAGCTGCGTAAAAGCCGGCTTTTCTGCAGCTTTGTATAAAGCTTCGTTAAAGCCGGCTTTAACGCAGCTCTGCGGAAAAGCTAGCTTTTCTACAGCTTAAATACGCAGGTGCCAATACCGCCGGCTTTTGCGAAGCTTCTGCGCAGCTTTCAAAGCTGCGCTTAAACTGTAGAAAAGCTGGGTTTTTTTCGCAAGGGCAATATCTCAAGAAAGCATAAAATGCATTCTGGTCAGATTTGGTCAGAAATGGCCCTTGAATGGAATTATTTCAAATTTCTGCCAGTTGACTATCCAAGACGGCAGCCATGGGGGCTGTTACTAAAAATAGCTCAAACATAATAATGTCAATTTTTCAAGAACCCTTGAATGCAAATGGACCAATTATGTGTCAGAATGTTCCTTGCATGAAGTCATTTTGATTAATTGCAATTTGGCAATCCAAGATCGCCGGCATCTGCCGTTACTAAAAATGGCACAAAACATGAAAATGACAATATCTCAGTAACCGCTAAATGGAATTTGACAAAATTTGTGGCAAAACGATTGTAGTATTGAGATGTTTCAAAAGTAACTAAATATAGACCATTCATATTGGCCTCTGTAACTAAAAATAGCAAGGTGAAAATTAGATAATCTCAATGGAAATGGACTAATTTTGTGTCAGATAATTGAATAATTAAAAGAAACTTACCCAGTAAGTTGAAGTTTGATTGAGATTTCATATACCATAAACACCTTTAGGGTTCACATGGAGAGTGAGAGTCACGTGACGGCGAAAATCAGACTTTAGAGAATACCGCAGTAAGTAAACATGTGGACACAGCTAACCCTTTTAAATGGGTGGGTTCATCTTAAGGGTTGGTATGTGAACCCTAAAGGTGTTTATGGTATATAAAATCTCAATCTGGGTAAGTTTCGTTTGATTATTCAATTTCATTCCCCATAAACACCTTTATGGGTCCCCATAGAGTGTTTAGAGTTGCTGTGTACACTTGTTTATTACTGTCTGTGTCAAAATTAAAGCCATCAAGTAACAATTGACATTTTTTTTTTTTTTTCATAATCTAATCACTATTGAATAAGTATCTAAACTCTAGAAACCCATGCTGTTGCACGGTAAGAAAACTGCATGCATCGTAAACATGTTCCACAGCTAGGACAACTGAAATAGTGTCACTGCTTCAATAACCCTAGTTGAGAAACCATATTCCCTTGTATTGGCTTATCATAATATTTCCTGAAAGTACTTTTCTGAGTCCACCCAGCCACCTTCATGATACACTGCAATGGAATACCCTTATCTTTAGCTGCTGATGTTGCAGCTGCCCTAGTGCTATGCGGCTTGAACTGATCTACATTAATTCCAGCTTTCCTCATGATAGTTCTAGTCTATCTAGATATAGTAGCCCTAGCTACTGCCTTGAACGGTGGTTGTGTGGCTATTAACAGTCTATTCTCTGTGCCCCTACGTGATTCTGTTCTCTTAATATACTCTCTTAAACACGAAACTATACAGATTGATCTGTTCTCAACAAATGCTTTCAACATTATTGGCCCTTGGTGCCTACCAGGCTTAGTGTGTTTCGAAATATTAGAAAAATGTATTTCTAGTTCGTTTTCATTGCTACATATATCACTTAATTTAAGCAAATGAATGCTTTGTCCCCTCTGACCTGTTAATAAAAGCAATAACATGCACACTTTCTGTGATAACTGCATTAAGGTTATGTTAAATCCTAGCGAAGTTAGATTGGCCAACACCATGTCAGGATTCCACGTTGAACTATATTTGGGTAAAGCTGGTCTTTTGTTAAAGAAACCCTTCATAAACTTTTTAACTAACACACTATTCTCAATATCAGTCTGACCCTCTGAGCATATATTTACAAAGCTACTTATTGCTGATCGTGCTGTTCCTATACCACTATATTTCACCCTCTTTTCATATAAGCTGTACAGAAAATTAATCACCATACTTATAGGGGGATTAATTGGATTTGCTTCCTTTGAGTCTGAAAATTTCACCCACTGTTTGAGATAGCAGTCATACTGTTTCCTCGTTGACTGCCTCTATGACTGGAGGATGATGGTGGCAGACTCACCCTGAATGCCTCTGCTTTCCAATGACTGCCTGACATGCGAAAAGCTCCCAACGTTAATTTCTTTAACGGATGAGTTTTTGTCAGATCGTTGGGCTGATACAGGATTCTCTGACCTCTTGGAAGCGGTAATGGTAAGTCTGTGATGTGATGGACCAGCACTCTGTGTCGTCCACAGTGGCGCTATCACTATTCCTTCTGCTCTGTCTTCTGCAATCTTTCTCAAAACCATGTTCAGTGTACTGAAAGGTGCAAAAATAAAAACATAGTCATTGGACCATGAAATTGAAAAAGCGTCTACAGGAAAAGCACATAGATCTGGCCTAATGACACATATCTTTTGAGTTTGTGATTGGAAGTCTTGATGGGAATAGATCAATGTCAGGTAGCCCAAATTTTTCAACAATTTTATCAAAAATGTCTTCACATTGTTGTTATTGATCTTACGCGACATTCGGTCAGCCTCAACATTTAAGCATCCCGAAACATGGCCGACAGTTAGATGAATTTTCTGTTCAATACACCAATTTCAAATTTCAATTGCTAATTCATTTTATCATTTCTTTCTGCCTCCGAAATTTGCTATGTGGGAACTCTAGCGGGCACACTTTTGATCCAATCCTTTTGAAACTTTGTCAGAATGTTCGTCTTTATAAAATCTAGGCCAAGTTTGAAATTTAGTCATGTCGAATCAAAAACTAAGTCACTAGTTCAAATATTAAAAAAAGTTTCTGTATGCTCTAGAGGTCACAGTTTTGATCCATTCTTCATGAAACTTTGTCAGAATGTTTATCGTCACAATAACTAGGCCAATTTGAAAGTGGGTCATGTCGGGTCAAAAACCAGGTCACTAGGTCAAATCTTAGAAAATTTTTGTGTACACTTTAGAGGGCACATCTTTGATCCAAACTTTTTGCAACGTTGTCAGACTGTTTATCGTCACAATATCTAGGCCAAGTTTGATAGTGGGTCATGTTGGGTCAAAAACTAGGTCACTGAGTCAAATATTAGGAAAACCTTGTGTACGCTCTAGAGGGCACAGTTTTGATCCAAACTTTTTGAAACATTGTCAGAATGTTTATCGTCACAATATCTAGGCCAAATTTGAAAGTGGGTCATGTTGGGTCAAAAACTAGGTCACTGAGTCAAATATTAGAAAAACCTTGTGTATGCTCTAGAGGTCACAGTTTTGATCCAATCTTCATGAAACTTTGTCGGAATGTTTATCATCACAACATCTAGGCCAAGTTTGAAAGTGAGTCATGTTGGGTCAAAAACCAGGTCACTAGGTCAAATCTTAGAAAAATCTTGTGTACGCTTTAGAGGGCACAGTTTTGATCTAATGGTTTTGAACATTGTCAGAATGCTTATTGTCACAATATCTAGTGCATATTTGAAACTGGGTCATGTTGGGTCTAAAATAAGGTCACTAGGTCAAATCTTAAAAAAAAAAACGTTTTGATCCAATCTTCATGAAACTTTGTCAGAATATTTATCACCATATAATCTAGGTCAGGTTTGAAAGTGGGTCATGTCCAATCAAAAGTAAGGTCACAGGGTCAAATCTAAGAAAAACCTTGTGTACACTTCAGAGGGCACTGTTTTGATCCAATCTTCATGAAACTTTGTCAGAATGTTTATCTTCATAAAATCTAGGCTAAGATTGAAAACGGGTGTTGTCTGATCAAAAACTAGGTCACTAGGTCAAATCTTAGAAAAACCTTGTGTATACTCTATAGAGCACAATTTTTATTCAGTCTTCATGAAACTTTGCCAGAATGTTTATTTTCATAATATCTAGGCCAGATCTGAGACATGAGTCATGTCGGATCAAAAACTAGGTCACTAGGTCAAATCTTAGAAAAAAACACTTTTGTACACTCTAGAGGGCACAGTTTTGATCAAATCTTAATGAAACTTTGTCAGAATATTTACCTCAATTAATTCTAAGTCAAGTTTGAAACTGGGTCATGTCGGGTCAAAAATAAGATCACAGGGTCAAGTCTTAGAAAACCCTTACATACACTCTAGAGGGCACAGTTTTGATCCAGTCTTCATGAAACTTTGTCAGAATGTTTATCTCCATTAAATCTAGGCCAAGATTGAAACTGCGAATTTTCTGGTCAAAAACTAGGTCACTAGGTCAAAACTTAGAAAAACTTTGTGTACACTCTAGAGGGCACAGTTTTGATCCAGTCTTCATGAAACTTTGTCAGAATGTTTATCTCCATTAAATCTAGGCCAAGATTGAAACTGCGAATTTTCTGGTCAAAAACTAGGTCACTAGGTCAAAACTTAGAAAAACTTTGTGTACACTCTAGAGGGCACAGTTTTGATCCAATCTTCATGAAACTATGTCAGAATGTTTTTCTCCATGAAATCTATGCCAAGTTTGAAACTGGGTCTTTGGGCCAAAAATAAGGACACTAGGTCATATCTGAGAAAAACCTTACGTTCACCCCATAGGGCACAGTTTTGATTCAATCTTATGAAACTTTGTCAGAATGTTTATCTCACTGAAATTCAGGCAAAGATTGAAATTGGGTCATATTGGGTTAAAAACTAGGTCAAGGCTTAGAAAGACCTTGTTTACGCAATAGAGGCTTCATTTTCCGTAGAATCTTCATGAAACTTTATCAGAATGTTTGTTTGAATAATATCCAGCTTATGTTTGAATATGGATTATATTGGTTCAAATACTCGGGTCACAAGGTCGATTGGCCAACTGCAATGAAACTTGGTATATGGCATTGGAGACTTGGTCCCATCATAGTTTTTTCATATTATGAGTGAGTTAGTTAACTCAGGTTTAATGTCCAATCAACAACTAGGTCATACGGGACAGGACCACAATTTAAAGTCTCATCTAAAAGACCGCAGATGTGGGTGATCCATCTTGGGACCCCTGGATTGGTCATCCAGCGTGTTATCCACTACACTACCACGGCTCCTTTCAAATTATGACACTGGTATTTCATACCGGTATTTCATGCCAAGGTCAGTAAGATAACTCTAATATTCTTGGTGCACATGATACTCAGGTGAGCGATTCAGGGCCACCATGGCCCTCTTGTTAAAGTTTCAAATCTCGACAACCACTGACCAGAACCTTTTGATATATGGAATATAATCATACCATAGCATATCATTCTATATTATAACACCATAGCCCTGGGTGAGGTCTTGGGGTGGGGCATAGGGGTCAAAATTTAGGTCACAGTCACTTAAAAGTTTTACTTAAAGTTTTTTTTAAACATTCATATCTCAGCAACCACTTGCAAGAACCCTTCCATATTTGGAACATATTCACATCATAGCATAACCTTTCATTAAATAACACTATACCCCAGGGTCAGACCCTGGGGTGGGGCATAGGGGTAAAATATTAGGTCACACTTTTAGAAATTTGGCCTTTTGTTAAAGTACAGTAGAACTTCATTGGCTCGAACGGGCTTGGGACCATGAAAATTAGTTCCAGCCAAGGGTAGTTCTAGCCATCCTGGGTTAGTTTCCATATAAAGTGACCTCTCGGGACCAAAAAAAGAGTTCTAGCCAGCCAGGGTGAATGAGCCATTGAAGTTCTACTGTACTCTGATAGCATACTGTTCCATAGTGCTTGGGATGGATTTAATTTATACTTGAACTGATGTTAGATATTGGCTTCAGTTTTCACAAAATACTACCCTCACCCCACGGTGACTCTTAAGTCAAGGTCATTGAGTTTATAAATTTGTTGACAATACTTGGACATGCTTGCATGAAGTTTTATGAAGTGCAATCCATACCAACAAATGCCTGTGAGATGGGCAAGCACGAGTTCAGGCGAGCTATGCTGTCAGGTGACAGCTCTTGTTGGTTTTAAACTATGCCTATTGGTAGACCTCATTCAATGTACTGGCATTTTCCCCTAAATTTGATACAATATTCTGATGCTTATCAACAAATGCTGTTGTTTTAATAAATCAGGCCACAATGCGAATAGTGGCATGACGTCATGGTGTCAGTTGTTCAAATGTTGTAGATTCTGCTTGTGCAAAACCAAGATCTGTTACCAGTATAACAACAGAAAGGAGGGTATAGTCACATAGTGCAGCCCGTACCAATCAGATTCTTCTCAGATCTAACAAAGAAACTATATATTTTCTCACAAGGCCCCTTTTTGATAAACCACGGTAACTACAGTCGAACCTGTGCTTACGGTCACCTCCGAATAACGGTCCCCTGTAAACAACGGTAGGTTCGAATTCCTCCCGTCGAATTTCCTGGTTAAATTGCCTGGGAATAGCGGTCCACTGTGAACTACGGTCAACGGTCATCCGAATCCATCCCGAGACGCGCTAGTTTCTCCGAATAACGGTCAGTCCTTGTGTCAAAAACATAGTTTCACTTTCAGACACACGTGTTTGTGTATTGCCTAATCTATTTTTAGCAGTAGACTGGTTATTGATTTTCGGGTGCAGTATAATTTATGTAACAAAGTGTATTCTACGCAATTGAATAGCGCATAATGCGTTTGATTCAATAAGTGTTGATTTCTGTAAGGTAATTAAAGTCAGTTTTATTCGGCTAATCATGTCATATACAGTATGCTCAGTCAACCGATAATTAATCATCTGTAACTGATTTAATCAGTCAATAGAACATATCGCCGAAAGATCGTGTGCGTCAACCGTGAAAGCAAAAGTATTTTTACCGATACGTGTGTGTAAACAAATTATTACAGAATTCAAACCTATAGCAACAATACTATTTCGGAAATTTATTTTCTGGAGTATTTTAATGGTATATATGCACTTTGAATATTGATTTTGTGCACGTGCAAAAAAACGCGGGAAATCTCCGACGAAGTTTACATATATCTGTCAGTCGATCAAAATCGTGAAATTATTGAATCTTTGAACAACGGCCACCTGTAAACAACGGCCAATTTTGTTTTTTCCCATGGCTGACCTTTGTTCACAGGTTCGACTGTAGTTGCACTCATGCCGCTGTAGTGCTGACTGGGCAGTATACCATCTGATACGAGGGAAACCATTTTTAGCTCACCTGAGCCGAAGGCTCAGAGGTGAGGTTATAGGATGGGAGTCGAGCCGTCGTCCGTCCGTCCGTGGGTGCGTGGGTGGGTGCGTGGGTGGGTGCGTCAACACTTTCAAACATAAATATCTCAGAGACCAATGGGCCGATCGCAATCAAATTTTATCTGAAGCATCATTTGAGTGGGGGAAAGGCTGCATTAGGTTTTGGTGTGGATCAGCTCAGAACTCTGGTTTCCATGGCAACAGATAGCCCCCATAGGGTTATAATGGGGAAAACGGCGTCATCACGTTTTCTCAACTGTTTTTGATTAGATCCTTATCATACTTGCAGGTAATGATGACATACACAAGAGCTTGGATGAGTTCGAAATTTGGTCGGATTCGAGCACAGACTACGGAGTTAGCTGCCTTTGAGCGTTTGAAAAAATCCCATAGGGTTATAATGGGGAAAATGGCGTCATCACCTTTTCTCAACTGTTTTTGCTTAGATCCTTATCATACTTGCAGGTAATGATGACATACATAAGAGCTTGGATGAGTTCGAAATTTGGCCGGATTCGAGCACAGACTACGGAGTTAGCTGCCCTTGAGCGTTTGAAAAAAATCCCATAGTGTTATAATGGAGAAAACGTCATCACTTTTTTTTTTTTAGAAAAACTTTGTCATCGCTCTAGCGCCTACATTTCTCAATGGATTTTAAAATAACTTCACACAAATGTAGGGCATGACAATATCTCGAGCAAGTTCGACTTTCAGGATGCTGCGCCCAAGGTCAAGGTCACTATGGCTATTTTTAGAAAAACTTTGTCAGCGCTCTAGCACCTACATTTCTCAATGGATTTTGAAATAACTTCACACAAATGTAGGGCATCACAATATCTTGAGCAAGTTTGACTTTCAGGGTTCTGCGCTCAAGGTCAAGGTCACTGTGGCTATTTTTAGAAAATCTTTGTCATCGCTCTAGCACCTACATTTCTCCATGGATTTTAAAATAACTTCACGCAAATGTAGGGCATGACAATATCTCGAACAAGTTCGACTTTCAGGGTGCTGCACCCAAGGTCAAGGTCACTGTGGCTATTTTAAGAAAAACTTTGTCATCACTCTAGTGCCTACATTTCTCAACCGATTTTAAATCAACTTCACACAAATGTAGGGCATGACAATATCTCGAACAAGTTTGACTTTCAGGGTGCTGCGCCCAAGGTCAAGGTCACTGTGGCTATTTTTAGAAAAATTTAGTCAGTGCTCTAGCACCTACATTTCTCAATGGATTTTAAAGTAACTTCACACAAATGTAGGGCATGACAATATCTTGAGCAGGTGCTGTACCCAAGGTCAAGGTCACTGTGGCTAATTTTAGAAAAACTTTGTCATGGCTCTAGCACCTACATTTCACAATGGATTTTGAAATAACTTCACACAAATGTAGGGTATGACAATATCTCGAGCAAGTTCGACTTTCAGGGTGCTGCCCCAAGGTCAAGGTCACTGTGGCTTTTTAAAAAAAAACTTTGTCATCGCTCTAGCACCTACAGTTCTCCATGGATTTTGAAATAACTTCACACAAATGTAGGGCATGACAATATCTTGAGCAAGTTTGGCTCTCAGGGTGCTGCACCCAAGGTCAAGGTCACTGTGGCTATTTTTAGAAAAACTTCGTCATCCCTCTAGCGCCTACATTTGTCAACAGATTTTAAATCAACTTCACACAAATGTAGGGCATAACAATATTTTGAACAAGTTTGGCTTTCAGGGTGCTGCGCCCAAGGTCAATGTCACTGTGGCTATTTTTAGAAAAACTTTGTCAGCGCTCTAGCACCTACATTTCTCAATGGATTTTAAAATTACTTCATACAAATGTAGAGCATGACAATATCTCGAGCAAGTTCCACTTTCAGGATGCTGCGCCGAAGGTCAAGGTCACTACGGCTATTTTTAGAAAAACTTTATCATGGCTTTAGCACCTACATTTCTCCATGGATTTTAAAATAACTTCACACAAATGTAGGGTATGACAATATCTCGAGCAAGTTCAACTTTCAGGGTGCTGGGCTTAAAGTCAAGGTCCCTGTGGCCATTTTTTTTAAAAACTTTGTCATCGCTCTAGCGCCTACATTTCTCCATCGATTTTCAACGTAAATAGACTCTCTCCCGTAGATATACCTCGCTGAAAGACGGTCGAATGTATGAACTACGGTTCAGTTGTAATGGCATCTAATTTGGTTTTTGGGACAATTTTCTTTGCAAAATAACTTTGGGGTACTGTCTTAGGGTTTTAATTGTCTGAAAAACGGTTGTCAAATTGTGATCGTTGTTTTGGGTGTGCAAACTGCATTGAGGTACCGATATGCATCTGATTTCAATAATAAAACATAAAATTTCATTGTGATCTGGTCTGTCAGAAAACCACGACTGCATATCTTTTCAAATGAGCATTATTTTGGGGCTGTTTCTGACAAAAATTTCCCGCCATTTTTCTAAGGCGAAAAAAGGGATTACTTTTTTGTGCGTAGACTACCATTCAGAAAATGAATTACTCAAATGTGATGAGTCTGCGTTCCCACTGGTTATTAAACAAAAAATCCTAAAATTTGAATAGCTGAAATAATTACTGTAATACACTGTTCCTAGCCACACCCAGAATGTCATTCAAAAGTCACCTTATAGTGTACAACTGCCCAGTGCAATGACAACTTAGCATGCGACCTACCTGTTTAAATAGGTGTGGCTTTGGGAAGGTGAATTCTGCTGAAATTGGAACAGTTTGGTTTTTTAGATCAGAAGTGCTCAAGGTGAGCTATTGTGATCGAAATTTGTCTGTCGTCCATCCATCTGTCTGTCTGTCCGTCCGTCGTCAACAATTTCTTCAAACGACATCTCCTAGACCAGTTGACCAATTTCAAAATAATTTCACACAAATGTTTTGTCTTATAACCCTGTACCAAAATTGCTAAAATGGTTCGGCTCCGCTGATCAAGATGGCAGCCAGAGCTAAATGTAGAAAATCCTTTAAACAACATCTCTCAAGCCAGTGGATGGATTTTAAAATAATTCCACAGTGTTGTTCGACTTATGGCCTTGAACCAAAATTGCTAAAACGGTTCTGCTCCACTGAACAAGATGGCCACCAGAGCTAAAAATAGAAATGAAACCAGAGCTAAAAATAGAAATAAATCTTTAAAAGAGATAGAGGGCACAGTTTTGATCCAATCTTCATGAAACTTTGTCAGAATGATTATCTTCATGAAATCTAGCAAAGTATGAAACCTGGTCATGTCCAGTCAAAAACTAGGTCACCAGGTCAGATCTTGATAAAACCTTGTGTACACTCTAGAGGGCACAGTTTTGATCCAATCTTCATGAAATTGTGTCAGAATGTTTATCTAATTGAAATGTAGGCCATATTTGAAATAGGGTTATGTCAGATCAAAAACTAGGTCACTAGGTAAAGTCTTAGAAAAACCTTGTGAACACTCTAGAGGTCACAGTTTTGGTCCAATCTTCATGAAACTTTGTCAGAATGATTATCTTTATGAAATCTAGGCCAAGTATGAAACTAGGTCATGTCTGGTCAAAAACTAGGTCACCAAGTCAAATCTTAGTTAAACCTTGTGTACACTCTAGAGGGCACAGTTTTGATCCAATGTTCATGAAACTTTGTCAGAATGTTTATCTTTATGAAATCTAGGTAAAGTTTGAAACTCTGATTTGTTGGGTTAAAACCTAGGTCACTAGGTCAAATCTTAGAAAAACCTTGTGTACACAATAGTGGCCTTATTTTGCATTGAATCTTCATGAAAATTTTTCAGAATGTTTATCTTCATGAAATCTAGGCCAAGTTTGAAACTGAATAATGGCAGATCAAAAGTTAGGTCACTAGGTCAGATCATAGAAAAACATTGTTTACATGCTAGAGGGCACAGTTTTGGTCCCATCTTCATGAAACTTTGTCAGAATGTTTATCTTCATGAATTATTGGCCATGTTTTAAACTGGGTCATGTTGTATCAAAAACTAGGTCACTAGGTCAAGTCTTAGGAAAAAAAACCTTGTGTACACAATAGAGGCTTCATTTTCCATTTTATCTTTGTGAAACTGTGTCACAATGTTTACCTCCATGAAAAGAAGTTTGAAACTGGAATATGATGGGTCAATATCAAGTTCACTAGGTCAAATCTTAGAAAAACATTGTGTACTCTCTAGAGAGCACAGTTTTGATCCAATCTTCATGAAACTTTGTCAGAATAATAGATTGGAAAGTGCAGAATTGCTCCAATTGAATCATCATCAAATAGATGATCTCCCATGTTATTTCATCATAACTCAGGTGAGCAATTTAGGTCCATCATGGACCTCTTGTTTCAAATGATGGCACCAGGGTCAAAAATGGCCCTGCCCCATGGTGTCCTGGGTTTGAACCATAGAAAATACAAAGGAAAAATATTCAAAAATCTTCTTCTTCAGAACCACTTGGCTCAGATGCTTGAAATTTAGTATGTAGCATTGCCTAGTGGTCCAAGATTATTCAAATGATGGCCACAGAGTCCAAAATGGCCCCGCCCCAGGGGGTCCAGGGTTCAAACCATAGCAATACATAGAAAAATATAAAAAAACCTCTTCTTCAGAACCATTTGGAAATGGTTGCAAACTAGCAGGTTTGTTCAAATGATGACCCTAGTATGACCTATAACCTTTTTGTTCAGGTGAGCGATTCAGGGCCTCTTGGCCCTCTTGTTTAGAAAAACTTTGTCATCGCTCTAGCACCTACATTTCTCAACGGATTTTGAAATAACTTCACACAAATGTAGGGCATGACAATATCTTGAGCAAGTTTGACTCTCAGGGTGCTGCACCCAAGGTCAAGGTCACTGTGGCTATTTTTAGAAAAACTTTGTCATCGCTCTAAGGCCTACATTTCTCAACGGATTTTGAAATAACTTCACACAAATGTAGGGCATGACAATATCTCGAGCAAGTTTGACTTTCAGGGTGCTGAGCCCAAGGTCAAGGTCACTGTGGCTATTTTTAGAAAAACTTTGTCATCGCTCTAAGGCCTACATTTCTCAACGGATTTTGAAATAACTTCACACAAATGTAGGGCATGACAATATCTTGAGCAAGTTTGACTCTCAGGGTGCTGCACCCAAGGTCAAGGTCACTGTGGCTATTTTTAGAAAAACTTTGTCATCGCTCTAGCACCTACATTTCTCAAAGGATTTTAAAATAACTTCACACAAATGTAGGGCATGACAATATCTTGAGCAAGTTTGACTTTCAGGGTGCTGCAGTCAAGGTTTTTGATTAGATCCTTATCATACTTGCAGGTAATGATGACATACATAAGAGCTTGGATGAGTTTGAAATTTGGCCGGATTTGAGCACAGACTACGGAGTTAGGTGCCCTTGAGCGTTTGAAAAAAATCCCATAGTCTTATATATATATATATATATATATAATGGAGAAAACAACGTCATCACATTTTCATTTTTCATCAGATTCTCTTCATACTTGCAGGTAATGAGGATATGCATAAAAGCTTGGATTAGTTAGCATTTCGGCTAGATTCCACCACTGACTATGGAGTACCTGCCCTGAGCATCCAAAAAATCAATGTCACCGCTTTTTCTTGGTTTCTACTGATCCGATCCTTTTCAAACTTGCAGGTTATGAGGAAATGCATAATATCTTAAACAAGTTCAAATTTTGGCCAGATCAGGCCAACCACTATGAAGTTAGCTGCCCTTGACAGCTCTGTCTATTGTGCTCTTGATCGGATACTTTTTAAACTTGCATATGCTAAATGAGGGCATACATAATGTTTTGGATGAGTTTTATTTTCAGCCTGATTGGACCACTGACTGTGGAGTTAGCTGCCCTTGAGCATCTTAAATATCCCTATAGGTTTACAATGTCTCTCAGGTGAGCAATTGTTGCCCTTTGGGCTACTTGTTATTATTCAAACGGGAAAGGGAAGATATCTGTATTCTCTTGAATACCTCCCTCTAGTTTTAGATTTTTACAAGAATTCCTCTGACAAGCAATAATTATTTTCTTTGACACATTAACCATTTAAGCCAAATGCATATAGACAATTAAACAACACAAAACCAGATCCCAGCTGCTCTGATATTGGGAATTCAGCGTTTCATGACCTTCCTGCAGAAAATGTTTTCCATAAGAACGTTATCTTACAAAAATGTACAGAGAATATCATTCTCAGCATTCTCAGCATTTTCTAGCTAAATTTATAGAGCCTGGCCTTTAGAGAGCCTATGCTTTTCTTCCTGCCCTTTCCAATTTTGTTAGTGCGTCTTTGCAAAGCAAAGGAGGGCTTATGCGATACCCCCGGCGTCGTAGTCCGAGTATCCATTAGCGTTAGCTTCAGCGTCTACGTTAACATCAGCGTCCTCGTTGGCATCCATGATCAGGTTAACCAATATTAACTTTCGCATTTAACTTGATGTTTAACTCTGTATCTTACAAACTGCAGCTGCTACAGTCATCATACTTGGTACATATATACATCCATATGACTGCTGCAGCTGCATGGCACAATTCTGTGTCCTTGCCCTATATGTTACGGTTGATTGACTTTGATGTTTGGCACCATTTTTATGGCAAAATTTTTAGTTTTGATGATACCTTTGGGACAAGAGAGTTGATAATTGGTCAAATAGCATATCTCTATAAGTGCAGCAGCTGCAAAGCATCCATGCAGACTCCGGTGCCCTTGACCTTTATTCACGGTCAACTGATTTTGCCTTATATCTCTAACACTATTTGATGAATTAACATTATACCTGGCATAGCGGATCAGTCTGACAAAGTTTAAGTCTTGTACCTCCAAACACATTCGAGGTACCTGCTTTGTATTTGGTCAGGACCTTCCCTGGAGCATTGGGTTGCAGCAGCAGAGCATCCATGCAGAACCCCTAATTCTAGAACTTCAGATGTTCTGAAGAACAACAGTTCAAGAACTACAAAGATTCATAAACTTAAATCTTGAAGTTCAAGAACTGTTCTTGAAGTTAAAGAATTGTTTTTGAAATTCTTGAATAGTTCAAGACAAATTATAAGTTCTGGAACTTTTTTCGCATCAAGAATGGAGGTTCAAGAACATTGCAAGTTCAAGAATGGCTGGTTCTAGAACTTCATCTGTTCAGGAACAACAGTTCAAGAACTACAAAGGTTCATGAACTTAATCTTGAAGTACAAGAACTGTTCTTGAAATTCTTGGTCAGTTCAAAAATAAATTATAAGTTCTTGAACCTTTTTCGCAGGGGAAATGTATACCCAGACTGATGACAAATACTGCTCTAGAGTTTTACATGGAGGCAGCATCACCTTCCTAATTGACCATGTAGGTCAAGATCACATTCTTAGAACTTTGAGTTCATGATGGGCAAGCACCAGTTCGGGCAAGCTATGCTGTCTGGTGACAGCTCTTATTAGTACATTCAGCACATCACTCCATGTCATCTCCCAAAATGTTTCTTTTGGGATATTAAAGGTAGCTTCCTGTACTAATGATGACAATCTGTACAAAAAATATTTGATCTTTCTTTGCTTACTATCTAAAAAATTGTACTTTCTGAATCTGTTGCTGCCGAGAAAACCGCCGGAATTTTGCTGAAAATCGTTGTTTTTCTTTTGTTTATTTTCTTTGGATTAACAATGTGTTGGGATTCCGGTTCTAAAAATAGTTTTGTCACATTAGCCATTAGTGCATGATATCTAATGTCATTCTCCAAGTCATTTTTGGGCGAAAGTCATGAGCTCTCCTGGAGGTTGCAGCATGGCTGCTGGGTAAACACTATCCCAAAATGCAATGCAGCATGAAGTCAGAGTGTTATCTATTTTTGGCGCGAAAGCAAAAATAGCTCTAACTGGTGTGCGAAGCAGAGTTAGGGAATCCCACACCCAACAACTTATCTAATAGTTTAAACTGTACTTTTTGGCGAAACTCATTTATTACCGTGTTACAAGCGCTTTCCGACAATTTAGAAAAATAATCAGCAAAATAATGATACAGTTGAAACTGCAGGAACCAACCTATAAGTGAAGGTACCATTATTAGAGAAGCATCAGTGCATTTTAAAAGTTATAAAAGACCACAATATCATATTGCACAGGGTCACCGAGGGTGGTTGCTTTGTCCCGGTAGGAATGAATTTTATCAGAAAATTGTCAAAGATTTTGTCCGTATACATGTATAGTTTATCTCATCATTGAAATGACTTCATAAGGTATTTTAGTGTGTTATAGCTCACTCAAGCCAGCGGCTCCAGGGGAGCTTATAGGATATGCAGTCTCCGTTGTCCGTCAGTGTCCGCAAACAGTTTTATAAGACTTCCTCTCTGAAACTGCTGGGACAGTTGAAACCAAATTTCATATTGAGCTTCCATAGGGTGGGGAAATGAAAAGTTATTTTAATGGTCTTGGTCACATGACAAACATGTCCGCCTCACCCACATATGGAAAAACCTTTAAAATTCTTCTGCTCCAGAACCAATTGGCCATTGAAATTGAAACAAAACATCTCGGACCAGTTCGAATTTAGGCTAGGTTGGGTCATTCTTCTTAGAGTTACTTGCCCTTGAGTGATATGTTTTCCCATAGACTTATAATGGGGAAATGTTGTCCGGGCCCTAGCATATTCATTGTTGATCGCAATTTATTGTAACTTGCAGGTATCCAGGACAGCCAAAACATCTCTGACCAGTTCGAATTTGGGCCAGGTTGAATCATTCTTCTTAGAGTTACTTGCCCTTGAACTATAAAATATTTTCTCATAGACTTAAATGGGGAAAATGTTGTCCGGGCTATAGCTCCTTCATTTTGATTGCAGCTCCGTGAAACTTGCAGGAATCCAGGATGGCCAGAACATCTCGGACCTTTTCGAATGTGGGCCAGGTTGGATTATCCCCTCGTACAATGAAGTTATGGAGGGGATATAGGGTCTGTCCCGTACATAGGTATATATGTATGTTCTTATGTTCACCTTATGTCATCATTCTAGCTACCTCATTTATTAACCGATTTTGATGTAAGTTCACACAAGTATTGGGTATGACATGACCTTGAACAAGTTTGCATTTCAGCATGATGGAGTCAAGGTCAAGGTCAAAGTGGCTATTTTTAGAAAAACTTTGTCATCACTCAAGGGCCTTCATTTGTGGACTGATTTCGATTTAACTTTACACAAGTGATAAGTATGGCAATATCTTGGACAAATTCGCGTTTCAGCATTCTGGCATCACAGTCAAGGTCACAGTGGCTAATTTTAAAAAAACTTTGTCATGGCTCTAGTTCCTTGATTTGTGGACCAAATTCAGTTTAATTTCACACAAGTGATAAGTATGACAATATCTTGGACAAGTTTGCGTTTCAGTATTCTGAGGTCAAGGTCAAGGTCACAGTGGCTATTTTTAGAAAAACTTTGTCATCGCTCTAGGGCCTTCATTTATGGACCGATTTTGATTAAAACTTCACACAAATGTTTAGCATGACAATATCTTGAATAAGTTCGCATTTCAGCATCCTAAGATCAATGTCAAGGTCACAGTGGCTATTTTTAGAAAAACTTTGTCATCATTCTAGTGCCTTCATTTATGGAATGAGTTTGATTGTACTTCACACAAGGGATAAGTATGACAAAATCTTGGACAAGATCATGTTTCAGCATTCTGAGATCAAGGTCAAGGTCACAGTGGCTATTTTAAGAAAAATTTGTCATTTCTCTAGCACCTTCAATTTGTGGATCGAATTCAATTTGATATCACACAAGTGATTAGTATGACAGTATCTTGGACAAGTTCGCATTTCAGCATTCTTGGGTCAAGATCAAGGTCACATTGGTTATTGTTTGAAAAACTGTTTCATCCCTCTAGCGTTTTGCATGTCAATATCTTGAACAAGCTTGCGTTCTAAGGTCAAAGTCAAGGTCACAGTGGCTGTTTATAGAAAAACTTTGTTATTGCTCTAGCGCTTTCATTTATGGACCAGTTTTGATTTAACTTCACACAAGTGATAAGTATGGCAATATCTTTGACAAGTTTGCATTTCATCATCTGGGGTCAAGGTCAAGGTCACAGTGGCTGGTTTTAGAAAAACTTTGTCATCGCTTAAGCGCCTTCATTTATGGACCGCTTTTCATTTAACTTCACACAAATGTTTAGTATGACAATATCTTTAACAAGTTTGCATTTCAGCATTCTAAGGTCAAGGTCACAGTTGCTATTTTTAGCTCACCTGAGCCAAAGGCTCACAAGGTGAGCTTTTAGTATAGGTTTGGTCTGTCGTCCGTCGTATGAAGAACGTCCACACTTTTAAGCATTAATATTTGCTTATTACTAGCTGGCCATTCTTGATCAATTTTATATGTAGCATTGTTGGGGTGGGGGGTTAATTTCGTATAGTTTTGGGACAGATTGGTTTAAAACTGGTTACCATGGCAACAAAAAGGTCCCATAGACTTATAATGGGGAAAATGTTGTCCGTGCCATAGCACCTTTAGTTTTGACCACAACTTCTTCAAACTTGCAGGTATCCAGGACAGCTATAAAATATCGCACCAGTTCGAATTTGGGCCAGGTTGGATGGTTCTTGTCTTTTTCATTTTCCACCCTGAGGGTCAAACGTATGATACCACCTCCTATGTGTTCAATTTGCCTTAGAGTAACTTACCCTAGAGTACTGAGGCTGAATGGACTCAGGTGAGCTACAGGACCAATGGTCCTCTTGTTTGGCTTCTTTCTAGAGTGAAGCAGTTACTTAGTCTTGACATACTTATAGGTCACTAAAGCAAACAGCAGGCTCGACCAGTTGTCCCTGGACAACCTTCTAGTTTGATTTAGTGCATTGTAAGCCTATGGAACCTTGTGAACAAAATATCTCAAGAACCCCTGATGCTATAGGGTCGTGTTTTTTTTGCAGGATGACATTGCCTAAGGTGTAGATGACCTGATTAACTTTTGAAAGAAAATCATGAAGATTTGATGGAGTTATGTCCCTTTTTCGACTGGACAACCTTCTAGTTTGATTTACTGCATTGTAAGCCTATGTATCCTTGTGAACAAAATATCTCGAGAACCCCTGACGCTAGGATCATGATTTTTTTGCAAGAAGACATAGCCTAAGGTGTAGATGACCTGATTAAGTTTTGAAAAACATTGGTGAACTTTTACTGAGTTATATTCTTTTCTCGGACATAGGCAATTTGTATAGGAACAAGCTTGTGAACAAAATATCTGAAAATCCGCATAAGCTAGGTTCCTTATTTTATGCATGCAGGTTTGGACTAAGATGTAGATAACCTGATCAACTTTTGAGCCTATTTCATAAATTTTTGGTAGAATTTTTCCCTTTTTCAGACATAGGCATTTTGAATATATGAAGAAGCTACATGTGTATATGAATAACTTTGTGAACAAAATATCTGAGGAACCACTAAGCTATGTTCTTTATATATTTGGCATACAGTTACAGGCTTAGATGTAGATGAACCTATTAAAATCCCTTTTTGACTTAAACATTAGGGGATATACCTTCTTTAGAGGCAAGCATAAGGTTGGGGGCATAGTGTTTCATAAACACATTTTCTAGGGTTATCATGCGAACCGAACAACCAACTAAATGTTTTGTACCACTTCAGAAACTGAGGGTGAGGTTGGGCCTGTAAAATCGATTTAAGCCCCCCAGTAATTCATTACTGACCGTTCCAAGGCGGTAGTTCTGTTGTGGTTCTCTGTTGCCTGTTTTGGTGTCAGAGTTTCTGTGATGTTTTACCTTATGTATGTTCTTATTATTTTTGGTTCGGTTTGGGTTGCTGAGTGGCCACCTTTTGGGAACAAGCTGCTCACTCGGTTGGCCATATGTTCTCTGTATCTTGATTATTTGTAATCTTAGTTGTTTCCAACTATGGTTTGAGGGCTGGATTTGGATTTTGATTGTTTCAGTTCCTGGTCTTTGCATACTTTTACTTCTAGTTATACAATGTGCAGATTATTGGTGTAAAAGCGAAGCATCAGATCAGCCTGTGCATCCTCCCTGTATAGTTATCAGCTTCTTTCCTATTTTGTACATGGTGGATTCATACAGGGCCTTTTTTAACACTTGAAATGGGAAGTAAAACACAAGCCTGTACATTCTGTAGGTTCGAAAGGAAAAAGGAAATGCTGTCGTCTCCGTTCACATAGACGATATTTCGATCATACATCGAATATACAGAGTGCATTTGGTCACACAGGCTGTAAACTTCGCAAAGGCTGCCAAGTCCACTTCGCTTCTTATTTCGTTTATTACATATGGAACAAAGTGGACTTAGTACACTTGGCTTGCGAAGATGACAAGCCGTATGATCGTACATGAAGATCAGGAGTTGGGCTGTACATGTACTAAGATAGCATGTGCGAATAGCGAAGACTCAGATAAGCCTGTGCATTCATTTCATCCCTATGTATATGGCAAACCACAACTTATGTTCTTTATTTCGTTACTGAAAAGGAGAAACTTATTAAAAGTTTGAACAAATATGACTCAGGTCAGTCTGTGCATCCTCACAGCTAATCTGGTAAATTTAAATAGTAAATGATGGGCGTCGCATGAATAGATACCTTATTGGATTTGCGAAAAGTAAATAATAAGATCAGCCTGTGTATCTGATCAGTCGTGGGTGACATGCCAGCCTGCTGATCTAGCGGTCCCGAGCTTGATTCTCGAAGGCGTTCTCAATCGTAAACCGGGTTCCATTGCACAGAGCTTTTCATTATCACCCTCCCATCGTTTTGGTATGACAAAAACTGCTGAAAAGGACATAAAATCGCAAGTCAATTCATCCCTTTTTGATTGAAGTCAAGGACAGATAATATGGCTAGCCACGTGCATCTATTGTTGGCTATACAGCATATCCAGTTGTTGCATAACTTGACGTTGTTTTTGCAACTTTTGTTACAGCTAAATAATTTTTGTTACCGGTGAGTGAGCAGCGTGTATGTCCTGTGCCCCTTTTTGTACAATAGAAAAGTCTAGGGGAAGGTACAAAGATAACTCCGCCCTGACATTTCTTTTGGATCAGGGTATACATATAATGAATATTCGCATACATTTCATTCCTGCAAGCCGGGCCGCGTAGCGCAATCGGTAGGGCACCTGACTCATAAGTCAGAGGTCCTGGGTTCGAAACCCGGTCTGGCCACATACTTTCGTTTCTCCTTCCGCTGATTCAAGAAGGGCAGTTGTCAGCTACTGGCGAAAGTATGTGCACTTAGTACTGGTTAACCGCTTAGGAGGTCTAAGCCTGCCCAGGAATAGTGTGGTTAGGTTAACTGACCGTCCCGACATGACCATAGTTGTTTACCGTGGACGTTAAGCATCAAATCAATCAATCAATTCATTCCTGCAAGCAAACATTTAACCTTTAAAAAGAGCAAGGTGGGACCGTCTTTCAGAAAATTAGCATAGGTCCAGTGCTAGAAACAGCTCAGCTTGCTTTAGAAATTTAATAAACAGAATGGCTCTATTTTCCCATCTGCAACCTATTTTGCAAACATACTTTTCATAGCATTTCGCTTGCGGTTAGTCACTGATAATTGGAAATTTAACATGACGGAAGAGAGGGGTGGGGTAATTTACTCAAGTCTTGCTTTAAAAAAGTTTAAATTGATTCGTTTGCGTTTTCAATCTCCCGTCTTAATCATTTAACATGATTGAACATGTGATTTCATTCATCCTTTTTTGTTACTGCGAAAAGGTGTGAACAAAGCTTTCTAGTAGGTACACTGGTTGGCTAAAAGATAGGAGAAACTAGACATTTTATATATTTCTATGCAAGGTTTTACATTTCTAAAAACTCACTTTTGGGCTTTGCTAAAATATTAACAGGAAGAAAAACGATAAATTTTATAAAGAATTAAAGCCAGCACCTAAGTTTCAAAGCCTGTACTACAACAAATATGGATGTAGTAAGACGTATGAAACACTGGCATAGGTATACTGTCCACCCCTCTCTTCTGTCCGGCCTTCCAGTTACTGTGAAAAGCACTCTGTCAATGGCTCACAAATTGGATAAAACAGGCATTCTATTTATTAAATGTCTAAAGCAAGCCTAACAGTTTTAACATCAGGATCTTTACTATTTGGCTCCGAAGAAGGTCTCCTCTGGCTCTTTTTAAGAGTAAATATTTTTATGCAGGAAGGATTTTTTCCGGGGTCTCATTAAATATAACATGTTTAAATATTTGTTATTGAAATGTCGATCTCAGTTTTTCATTATCATATTCATGTACACAGCAAAATCAACTTTAATTACGCGGAAGCATTACAGCACTTGTCAATATGATTAAGATAACTTTGATAGGTTGCAAAATCGCTTCTCAGCAATATATCTATACAACGAACTATTCTGGAACCCTAAGCAGTGTCCGTTTATTTATTCCCACGGTAAGTGTAAGATTTTTTAACAAAAAGACTTTCAGCCGAATCTAGAATGCACTTTGGCTTATGAAAAAATTGCATAGGTATAAAATTCATACAAAGCACCTGTAAAGTGTCAGTGGCATAAAATGTGTTTTCCCCATATGTGTAAAGTCTCGCTGATTACAGAGACATCACATACTACCTGAGCGGTATGCATGCATGCACAGAAACAATGTGAAAAAGGTCTATTGCAAGACATAATCATATATTCTATGTGATGGGGGGGGGGGGGGGGGGGGCATTGAGCTTTACATGTCTCAATATTTAGCAGATTATGGCAGTTGGATATCTCAGTATTAAGAGTTATTGCGGTATCAAGGAGACTTTAAAGTACTGCAGGCACACTATGAAGACCTCATGCCATGTTTGAATGTCAAGTCACCATGGTGTCTCTGTTGCCCAAGGTAATCCTACACTACCATTATACTACCGGAATTTCATGCTCTCTGATTCCAAATCAACTTTACCATTTTCTATGGTGCCTTTTAACCCCTTCTCAGGTTTACCTAGCTGTTTTATTAAAGTCAGGTGTGCCAATAGACCTTAGTGAGTCTTTGGTGTGTGAAGAAATTCTTTAACTTTCACTTAATGCTTTATTAGTTTCTAATTAGTTTGAGATTTAAAAAAACGTATCAAGTTTTATATATCTTTAGTTACAGTTTGAAAAGACTTTCATATATTTGTCCATTTAACTGAACAGTATTTGGCTGTACATTTCAATGAACAGATTTTAAATACCCATAAGCTTATCTTACTAATTAATGGGAGAGACATGCTGGTGAAGGCCCAGGTTTCGGCCTATATCATAATTGTCATGCTTTGCTTATTCCCAATACTGATAGGGTAAGTGGATTAAAAGATAGGTTAATGTATTATATAACAGAATTACAGAAACTCTGTAGGCAGATGCCCACCAAGCACAGCATAAGATAATTTTAAGGGGTAGATCGCTTTGAGAAAGTAAGTAGGAAAATTCTCAAGAACTGACATGATTCAATCATAGATCCTGCCCAAGACACCATGTGGGAAAAAGATAACACAAAATAAGTCACCACCAAAGACATCATCAGTGGCAGCCATGTGAACAGCCATTTCCCATATAGGTGGTCACCAGGCTAGCCTTAACATCACAAACAATATATCAATAACAGACATGGCAACAAACAACACATAAAACAACCAAGAAGAACCAAGGGGCGATTGCACTTTACGGGTCACTGGTTTTCCGAAGGAAAATACACGTGAGTAAGGTTGCTAAGGTCTAAATACTAGGAGCATGTGATCCCGACTTAGATTCGAAAAATAAGCAAATTTCCAGAAGTAGACCTCAAAATCATGTAGCTCATGCACTTTTATGGTTAAAACTAATGTTTTAAATTGTAAGTTATACAAAAATCAGCTGTAAACAACAACTTGTTTCGAGATTCTTGGCTCCTGAAGTTTTTGGATCGAAGAGTGGGCGGAGGTAGTTTTGTCGCTTTTCATTGGTTGACACGTTAATTATTCAGGTGAACTTTGACAGCACCGCAACGGCGACTCAGCGCTCAGCATCAACTTGTAATTGGTTGATTGGTTGATTTGATGCTTAACGTCCACGGTAAACAACTAAGGTCATGTCGGGACGGTCAGTTAACCTAACCACACTATTCCTGGGCAGGCTTAGACCTTCTAAGCGGTTAACCAGTACTAAGTGCACATACTTTCGCCAGTAACTGACAACTGCCCTTCTTGAATCAGCGGAAGGAGAAACGAAAGTATGTGGCCAGACCGGGATTCGAACCCAGGACCTCTGACTTACGAGTCAGGTGCCCTACCGATTGCGCTACCCGGCCCGGCATCAACTTGTAAACAAACACGTTTTAGCAGTTGAAAATGTGGAAAACACATTTGTTTGCAATGATCTATATGCTTATGTTCTTCATCTGAAATTGTTTACAGGCTATGCAACAGCAGTTTTATGGCATCATTTAATTGATATCAGTTTCTGTTGCGACAAGTATGGAAAAACAACATGGCGGACATTCAGGTATGAAAACTAAAATAGACCACGCCCCCATAACAACAGCCAGTACATGCCCACTTGGTAAAAAAAAGAATGACCGGAAAAGTGCAGTCTAGCCAGAACCAAAACAGAAGTGCCCATTTGGCCTGTCAGGCACACTAGACACCAAGTACACCCCACCAGTTGAGATTGTCCTGTGCAGGAGGGAATCTGCTTCTAATGGAGCAAGTTTTTACCCACATCACTGGTATTGTAGACTTTTAACACCGAAAATATGTAACAAATTTATGATTTTTTCAGGTTAGTGCCACTACCCTAATCGACCCATTTACCGCACATGCCCCTATAACCGCACACCAAGGCCATTTCCGGAAAATCTGCACAAGCGCACACTGCTTTTTCTTTGAAACTCTCACAAAACCCAATAACCAACTGGGAACTCAAGGCTTTCATATCATGAAAAGTATAAACACAAGGTATTTCCAGTCCTACCCATGTTGCGTCTTTCCAGTCACCCTGCATTTCATTGTTCTGAGTGTGCGGTTATTAGATACATTTTAACCACGTCTTTTTGTTGCAGTTTTGAAAAAGTTAAGCGCACGGTGCGGTAAATGGGTCGATTACGGTACTTTCAAAATGTCTACTCCCTAAACATCTACTCTCAAAACATCTATTCATACTTGGTCTGCTGTGCCAAAACGTCTACTCTAATTTGGTCGACTGTGCGAAATCCCCTATTCCCATTGGTCCACATATAAAGCAACTATCTTTTCATACTAGTAGTACTTGGGATAATTGCGAGTGGGGTCAATGTTTTAGCTAGTGTATAGGGTATAAGGGGTGGTATATCTTATAGTGTGACTAGAAATGTGTCCACCGGACACAGATGCCCCCGCCTAGTGCATTGAGTTATAGATGGTGCCTTGATCAAGGTAGTAGCACTTAGAAGATAGCTAGGTTCACAGAGGCAGACTTGTATAGTATAAAAGAGGAAATCAAGGGACCATGAAACATAGGTAAATGTGAATAACATTTATTCTACTGACACGAATACGACACAAAAATGTTTTCATTATAGCCTATTCACATAGCTTAAGAGTGCACTGTGACCTTGACCTATAACATAGTGACATGCCTTGCAAGCAACAAATCATCTTGCCATATAGTTTTGAAATCCCAACATGCAAGAAAAATTATGGGCTGCATATGAACAGGTTTTCACTGTAGACTATGCACAAAGTTTAAGTGCTAACTGTGACCTTGACCTTTAAGCTAGCAAACAATTATGGTTCTTGCATGTGACACATTGTCTTGTCATGATAATTATCTATGCCATATAATTTGAAATCTCATCATGCAGGGCAAAGCTATGGGCCTAACACGAAAAAGTTTTCTCTACAGCCATTTACCCAAAGTTTTCACATTACCTTTGAGAAAAGAGAGTTGATACTTGGACAAAAAATAGCCATCAGAGGAGATGGCAAATCCCCCGACCGAAGACCCCCATGGGCCTTGGTAAAACGGGTGCACTTGAAAACACATATAAGTAATATATTGTCATTCTTTTATGCTTCTGATTGACATTATGCATGATTACCAAACCTTCAGACTAAATAGTATGCTTGACTTCTCAAAAGAAGTAACATCTCAAACAGCGGCCATATACATAAATATATAGATATAGCATATGATACATTAAACTTTCAAAATGTGTGAACAACTTCTAAACTACAAGCCCTACAAACCTTATTTTGAGCTCTCAAGTAAGTAAGTGAATTTGGACAAAGAATCCAAATCTGGAGAAAAAAAATAAAAATTTTTGGCGGTGGGGGGGGGGGGGGGGGGGGGGAGGGGGAGTGGAGTGGTCAGAGAGAGAGTTAGGAACACTGATAAAATACCACAGCATGTTCATCAATATTCTAAAAGGTATAAGGTTATTAAAATTGTGGAGCAGGCCAGGGTTATACAGATATGGAGCAGAGACTCAAACAGCAGCTCAAAATACCAAAGGGAAATAACTCATAAAGTTTGAATGCAAGAGTTGTCATTCATGTATGAGACACATCGTCATGACCTGTTCTTCAGATCTGTGAAGTATCATAAAAATATTTCAAAAGGTATTCAAGTTATGGAGCGGACACCTAAAATCATCAAAGGGAAATAACTCAAAAAGTAAGAAAGCAAGAGTTGCCATTCTTGTTCGGGACACATCATCATGACCTGTTCTACATATCTGTGAAGTATCATGAAAAAATTTCAAAAGGTATTCAAGTTATACAGCGGACACAAAATCATACCTAAAACCATCAAGGGGAAATAACTCAAAAAGTAAGAAAGTAAGAGTTGTCATTCTTGTTCGCGACATATCATCATGACCTGTTCTACATATCTGTGAAGTATCATGAAAATATTTCAAAAGGTATATGAGTTATAGAGCGGACACGAAACCACACCTAAAACAATCAAGGGGAAATAACTCAGAAAGTAAAAAAGAAAGAGATGTCACTCTTGTTCGCGACACATCGTCATGGCCTGTTCTACATATCTGTGAAGTATTATGAAAATATTCTGAAAGGTATATAAGTTATAGAGCGGACACAAATCTGCCAAAAAATCACTTCTAAAACCATCAAGGGGAAATAACTCAAAAAGGAAGAAAGCAAGAGTTGTCATTCTTGTTCGTGACACATCGTCATGACCTGTTCTACATATCTATGAAGTATCATGAAAATATTCCAAAGGGTATTCAAGTTACAGAGCGGACACGAATCTGCCAAAAAACTTACCAAAGGGAAATAACTCAAAAAGTACAATACCAAGAGTTACCGTTCTTGTACGCGACACATCGTCATGACCTGTTCTACATAACTGTGAAGTATCATGAAAATATTCCAAAGGGTATTCAAGATATAGAGCGGACAAGAAAATGTTTACGGACGGACCGCGGACGGACGGACAGACGGACGGACGCCAGGCTCATCGCTATATCCCCCGAGCCTTTCGGTCGGGGGATAAAAATATATCCCTACAATTACAGCTGCTGCAAAGCATCCACGCTAACTCCTGTGCCCTTGACCTTTATTCGCGGTCTACTGATTTTGCCTTATATCTCTAATACTATTTGATGAATTAACATTATGCCTGGCATAGTGGATCAGCCTGACATTGCGAATGACCTCATACTATTTATAGATCACTACCTGCTTTGTATTTGGTCAGGACCGTCCCTGGAGCATTGGGTTGCAGCAGCAGCAAAGCATCCATGCAGACTCTTGTGTCCTTGACCTTTATTCATGGTTGAGTGATTTTGCCTGATACCTTTGACACTATTAAATAAATATGCAATATGAATATGCATTTCTCTTTGAGCTCATAACTTCTATACCTTATATGCTACAAAGTTTAGATGTAGTATTATGATAGTTACCCAGACCATCATCTGTGGTAGAATTCTCCTGGGTGGGGCCAGGGGTCAGAATGTATACTGAACGTCAAAAGAAACGCATACAATGTATACGCCCAAGTCATTTGAAGGTATAGGTGTATGCTCTAATTTAGACATTTTGAGTTACTTTGCTTATGATATTCCGACAGAGTGAGCCCCTTAACGCATCAATATTCCATAAACTTTAGAGACCAGAACGCTTGCTTTTTTGATGGGGTGAAACTATAAGTCACCATACTTTCAGAAGCTGAATTTTAAATTCCATATAATGCTCAGCGAATTTTTTTCTCCAGGCATAATGTTCGCGGCAAGGGTAAAAAATTGCGAAAAAAATCAAAGCAGTCGGGCCTTGCTTTTTAGAGAAACAATCAGGTGAAAGTTGGCTGTAGAAACAGTAACACTGGCTTACCATTTGATTTCCAAAGACCTTTTAACACCCTGTATTTCTAAAAAAGAACAGAACCATTCATACGAAGAGATTAAACGAATTAACAAGAGTAAAATAAAAAGGTTTGCAAAGAAATGTTTCATAGCACTGCAGAATTTTTTATGTTATTGGACTTCCCAATTTGCTATTTGTTTAATTGCAAGGGAGATAATTTGACAAGTTTTCAACTTCAAACTGCTGTCATGTTCCTAAGAAGAATACCATGGTAATAAAACCGACGTCTTTTTCATAATGACACATCAGAGTCGTGTTTTGGAAACAATTTGTTATACCGCCAAAGGAAAGACAACTCTTACAACAACTTTGAATGTTTCACGATAAATTGAGATAACTCTTTAATCCAAGTTTAATTTTGCAAGAAGATAAGTTTATATTGTTGGCAGACGTCAGTAGTGTTTTCTGCCATATATGATTTAAAACCACAAATCAGCTGATAGAAGAAAACTGAACCGAAACTTGTATGCGTTTCTTTTGGCGTTCAGTATATAACAGGTCATATTAAACACTTGCAAAATGGGAATAAAATCATAAGTCTGGTACCATTACTTGCCCTGGAAAGTTAGAAACTGAACATAATGATCACAGATGAAATAGTTTATATGGAGACCAGGCTTTGACAACTGGTTCAGGCTAGGGATGAGGTTATGGGGTGGGGCCAAAGGAAACATGAGAAGTCTGCAAAGGGTAAGGAGGTGTCATCAGACAGACTAAGTACTGGGTAAAGGTGGTGTGAAAACCCATACTAGGAACCACCCTTTGTCACCATGAGGCATTATAAGTTAGACTGAGTTGGTATCTCTCCGTCTGGTGCATGAGGACCCGACCCTCAATATCCGCAAAGTGTCCAGATAGTGGCATACAAGTAGGCCCTGTATGCCAAAGGGAACAACTGACTTAGTCAAGCTTCTGATGCAAACTTCATTTGTGCACTAGCTACCACATTCACCCCTGGTTAACTATGTTAACAATGTTTTGAGTCAGGATACTTTGTAACCTTGAGAGTCAGGCACCCATTAGGCACGCTTCGTTGTCTTATGACAACTCTTGTTAAATCCCACCATGCTGCTCATTTATACCAAAAACTTTTTAAATCCCACCATGCAGGACAAAATTATGGGCTGGACACAAGCATGTTTCACTAACCCATGCACTAAGTGTAAGAAGTCACCTTACCCAACATACATGCATGAGTGATCAAATATTTGTCCTCTCTTGTTTGTAAACTGTCCGATACATGTTTTCTCAGGCAGTATCGGTATGTATTCCAAGCACATGGCCTTTGTTGATATTTGTCGCCACTGTGGTAAAGATTCTAAAAATGTGTTCGTATAAGTATAGTTTGAGTTGTCTTTCTTTGGTTGGCGTATTCGGCATACACACCCAATAACTCAGCATCCGATAGATACTGTGTATTGATGTAATGGGAATGCCAATATTTTTAGCTCACCTGGGCCGAAGGCCACAGGTGAGCTTATAGTATAGGCAGGCATCCGTCGTCCGTCCGTCCGTCCATCGTCCATCAACATTTTCAAACAACATCTCCTCTGAAACTACAAGGCCCATTGTTACCAAATTTCATATGTAGCATCTATAGGCTTTGGTTGGTTGGTTGATTTGATGCTTAACGTCCACGGTAAACAACTAAGGTCATGTCGGGACGGTCAGTTAACCTAACCACACTATTCCTGGGCAGGCTTAGACCTCCTAAGCGGTTAACCAGTACTAAGTGCACATACTTTCGCCAGTAACTGACAACTGCCCTTCTTGAATCAGCGGAAGGAGAAAGCATCTATAGGCAGGGGGAACCAATAATGCTGTTTTTATCCAAATCGCTTCAGAACTTTGGTTGCTATGGCAACTTAAAGTTTCCATTGACTTGTATGGGAAAAATTGAAAATTTGCATTTATTGCTATGTCACTGCAGATATTTTGACAAAACTTTACAGAAATGTTCCGTGAGCAATTCTCTATCAGCTACATGAAGTTCATGTAAATTGCACAATTTGGCTGGTTGCCATGGCAACCGAATGGTTAAAAATAGAAAAAATATTCAAAAATCATCTCCTCAGAATCTATACAACCAATAAAGCTCAAACTTCACTGAAAGGATCTTAGTACTAGTCTCTATAAAAGTACTGTTTTTCTTGGCAATTGCCCTAGCAGTTTGGTTGCTATGGGAACTGAAAGTTGCCATTGACTTATAATGGCAAAATGGAAAATTTGCATTTATTGCTATGCCACTGCAGATATTTCAACAAAACTTTCATGGAAATGTACCTTGAGTAGTCTTTAACCAGCCATGTTAAATTTATGCAAATCGCGCAGTTTGGCTGGTTGCCATTGTAACCGAATAGTTAAAAATAGAAAAATATTAAAAAATCATCTTCGCAGAAAAAGTGTTGCCAATAAAGCTCAAACTTTACAGAAAGAACCTTAGTACTAGTCTCTATGGAATTACTGTTTTTCATGGCAATTGCTCCAGCAGTTTAGTTGCTTTGGCAACTAAGAGTTTCCATTGACTTATAAGGGGGAAATTGGAAATTGGCAATTTTTGCTGTCTAACTGCAGTTATTTAGATTTTTTTTTCTACAGAAATGTTTCTTGAGAAGTCCTCTACGATTCGTATGAATTTTTTCCAAATCGCTGAATTTGATTGGTTGCCATGGCAAAATATAGGGTAAATTTTTGAAAAAAAAAAAAAAATCTTCTACTCAGAAGCCATATGGGGGATGAAGCTGATATTGTGCAAACGTGTTGATGACAGTAGCCTCTACGTAAATTTTATTCTTTTTCTTCCAATCCCATAAGAACTTTGGTTGCTGTGGCAACTTATAGTTTCCATTGACTTTTTATGGGAAAAATGAAGCCATGAAGGGGGTGAAGCTGATACTTTGCATACCTCTACCTAAAGTATGTTTTATATTATCATTGCCCATGTGAATTCGTTGCTATGGCAACTTAAAGTTTCCATAGACTTATAATAGGGAAAGTGGACATTTGCTATTTATTTCTGTGTTACTGCAGATATTTTGACAAAGGCTTTACAGAAATGTTCCTGGAGTAGTCCTCTACCAGCCATATGAATTTTTCCTAAATACCTGATTTCGATTGGTTGCCATTCAGCTGAAAGGCCCAATTTTCATTTTTTTTTTTTGCCATTAAGATCTTCTGAGAAGCCATTAAGGGGGGATAAAGCTTTTTTTTTCATAAATGTTTGTAATATTATTCTCTACATAAATGGTGTTTTTTTATTGCTGTTGTGCATGGTGTTTTGTTGCTGTAACCTCAGTGCTCAGGTGAGCGATATAGGGCCATTGGCCCTCTGGTTTTAGAATCTTTACATTATGAGCGGACGAATAGTATGGCGTACAGAGGTCGGGAGAAGCGTTGCGTGAAAATAGGTCCTAGGCCTTATGCAAGCCTGCGCATTTACCCAAAGCGATGAGACTGATTCGTTGTCATTATTCCCCATTTCCCTGAAGTGCAATATACAGGAATCTTCCCTGCTTGCATAATTATGCAAACCACACCTATGACAATCACATGTCAGTCACAGTCACTTAGCGTCTTTCCAGAATGTGTTTACGTAAAGAGCGGCAGACTTTAAAGGAAAGCTGTTACGACAGACCTTTTATTTCGCTCTCCTCTGATCATGTTCTCTTAATGAGGATTACCTGTACATGATTAAATTAATGACTGCTTAGGTAATCTTATGATTCATACACCAGGTGAGATAAAATAATTTAAACTTGTTTTTGTTACTCAATTCATAATAGTTCCCAATTAGGTTTAACACGCATTGTTGTATTGATCAAAGGCTAATATACCGATGCTGTAATTTTACCGTTGCGATGCTCATGTCTCGCCTGCAGATTCGAACTTCTAGACCCATGAAACTAGTCAGTAACTTCTGTAACAGGTTGACCCATTGTTGTAGGTTGGACCAAGGGTTGTTCTATGTGGGGGGTGTCTTGTGGGGATCTACTTCACAATAACAATACTAGTGGTGGTATTGTAGGGTTTATTCGTCATATCCCTACCGCCCAAACCAGGAGCCACCTCTGCAAATATTACAAATATAATCCTAAGGAAAAGATTATATAAGGCAACAACGATGTCGTCCTGACAGGGGAACGTGAGTTACCCCTTCCCCAGACAATGATGGACTGCCTTCGCGGTTTGGGTGTAAATACTCAATTACTCAATTATCAACAAATGTTCAAATATGCATGATATTCCACAAATGACATGATAAACATATGAATGAAAGTAAACGCATACCTGCAAATATTACAAATATAATCCTAAGGAAAAGATTATATAAGGCAACAACGATGTCGTCCTGACAGGGGAACGTGAGTTACCCCTTCTCCAGACAATGATGGACTGACAAAGGAAAGCCCGCTGTTAGTTGGCGCATGCTAAGTGACATGCATTCAAGTGCATCGCGCCCGCAACATGCGTAGAACGACCGGATATGGTATAGCGCTTAACTTTTAGAATAACATTAAGATGACTTAACTGTTAATGGAACATGAGGAGGGATATTTTAATGATGTGAAATATAGGAATGGGATTTATAGGACTTTTAGGACCAGCGGGACATTCATTTCATTAGCTCTTCAAGCTGACCCTTTGACATTCTCCTCCTCTTCGGGAATGTTCGTCCCGACATTTAAAGTATGAAATGAACAATCATATGTCCCTGATTAAACTTATTTAAACAATTCTATCCATTGTAGATATACCTATCCACAACCAAATCAGTTGTAGATATATCATATACTGTAATCGCCCCATTTACCGCACATGCCCCTATAACCGCACACCAAGGTCATTTCCGGAAAAAATTCACAAGCGCACACTGTTTTTTCCTTTTGACACTCACAAAACGCATCAAGTTCAACTTACCATTACTGTTTCTTTTCAGTTTTGTTTTCCCGACGCAATGTGCGAAGAGAGCAAATGTCAATCGGGCATCCTCGCCGATATTTACGGAGTTGGCCGAAGTGTTATGATGTAGCGGACTCGGATCAGCTTACACATCTGCGCCGTCTGATTAGCGTCTTCTCTGTCTGCATCAACAATGGGAATCCAAATGTTGATCCGAGAAGGATCGAGCTTACGAAGTTATGAGGTTGCGGGGGTGCGCAGGCTGAACTGAGTCTTTGCCTTTCTTACATGTGAAAAGGCGCCATTTCTCAGAGCAATTCTTGTCATATAGCGATAATGTGCACGTGCGCCAAAGTGGGTTTGGGAAAGCAACATGAAAGACAGATGAGAAACCCAGGTTGCAAAAGGAATAAATTGTCATTACGACAAACTCTTGTTTCCTGAAAAAAATCTGAATACATGCGCAAACTGAACGAAGCGACCAGCCTGCTCATATGCATGGTCTGTGAATTTAAACAAAGTTCGCGGTAGCCATAGGATAGGTTTATCATTGGCATAGCCGGCCCGTGGGCCTCAAAAGGGCCTCAGGACACATCCGGTCAGCAAACACCCGCATCATACAGTGCATTTGCGAACATTGACCATTCTTACAAATCTCCAGGATTCGCCGATAGTTTGCAAAATAATTATTTGAAGATGCGCAGACTGGTCTAAGGCTTTGCTGTTTGCACATGTAATACGGTACCTTTCTCATGACACGTTGCAAATATTTTGTACCCTTGGACGTAATATAGGACAGACAGAAATAGGAAAGATCAAAAGGACCGCATCTTCCAGAATTAGAATGTCTGTGTTATTAATAGAAGCCTGTGGATTTAAAGCAGACCCCTTGTGGTGAATGAATAGCCAGAGCACTGACAAACACATATTAGGTCATCGTAAATGTGTTGAAATACTTTCCTTTCTTTCGGAATATATTTATTTGGAATATTGAGGAGGATGAAGAGAATGAAATACATGCATAATGAGGACACATTTAATACTGAGAGGTATGAGATATAATTTGCGACTTGACATGAGATTGTTTTTCTCCCGGAAATTGGCAATTCAAATAGTTCGAACACTAAATATTGTCATGACACTTCGAACACCCCGATTAACTGTTCGAACTAAATAAGAATTTACCGTATCGATTTTCCTTAACATCTTTACAGTAGACAATGACCGTTGTTTTTTGTTGTTGTTTTTTTTTTTTTTTTTTCGTTCTGAGCGTGCGGTTATTAGAAACTTTTTTAACCACACCTTTTTGTTGCAATTTTGTAAAAGGGAAGCGCACCGTGCGGTAAATGGGGCGATTACGGTATACACAATACAATTCACTGTAGATATGCTATATCCACAGTATAAGACACATGCAAAAATCAGGACTTCACATGATCGTGCATATATATTTCAATTAAAAACAGAATCTAGAAACTGTACAAATGTCATCCGAGACACATTTTTTTCTGTTTACCTATCACTAAAGAACAAGCTAACTCCTGTAGGTAACTAAATAGAAGCTAGCTGACAATTACCTAACCACTAATTTTCAAGAGATATGCTATAAGTAAAATAAATAGCATATTTGGATCAACAGAATTATCCTTTCTCCAGCCTTTCCGTCTCGTATATACATAACATTTACATGACTCTAATAGTTTATTTTGTCATGAATGACAAAATATTAAAAACAAGAGACAAGTCATGCAAACATCTGAACACCATGGAAAACGTCAATCCATGTTAAAATAACTTTTATTTACAATATATTCTCCTGAGTATGTTATCAAGGTATAAGCCTAATAGACAGTAGCAGATCCTATACAACCCCATATGGAGAACAAAACACTGGCATCCAAGTGATCTGGTCAATCCATACCGACTCGTAGCCAAGTGCCCATCAACCCACCGCGAAGTACTGAACCTGCCAGACATCTATTGAAAGAGGCTTTGCAATGTCCAGCACCTCAAGAGCATACTCAATGAATGTAATGTACCATGGCCATCAGTCAGACTAACAAACTTAATTTCAGTCAACCCAAAATATGAGTATCCAGACGTTTATGTCAGTGTCCCTTAGTATTAAACACTGACAAAATGACATGATTTTCCAGTCCTGTTCTGCACACTTAAAAGATATGCATCAAATTGGAAACATATATGGCATCAGTAGAGAGATAAAAGCAAACGCTAGTATAACACCGACAGTGTTAGACATGCAATGAATGTATGATGTAAGTAAATTCAATAGTGCATGCGGATTAAGTGCCGTCAAGTTCAGCTCATTTGCTACACAAGACGCCTCGTCACGAAAACCGCATTCACCACTGAACCACAGTTTCACACACAGGCAATGAAGCTATGAATAAGTATATTTAATAGTGCACATGGGTCAAGTGCCATCAAGTTCAACTCATTTGCTACACAAGATGCCTCGTCACAAAACCCGCGTTCACCATTAAATTACTATGCTTTATCATATGAGCATAAAAACCAATGGTTCTCTCCACACTGAATACCAACATTTCACTGACCCTGTGACACTCCACTTTTACAAAAGCATTGGTCATCGGGATTTTCCGTGATCAGCTGCACTCACGGACAATGCCGAAAACAACCATGATTTCCACAGCCTTGGCTATAAGACGGGTGCAATTTTTCGAGGTCATTTCGGCGGGGAAAACCCTGTCTTATAGCCGAAGAAATACGGTAGGTAACCATAGGAATATTTTGATGAAAATGGAAATGTATATTAGTTGAGAAGGTGTGTTGCATATAAGAATGAGTTTAGTCACTTTGATAAGTTACTTAAGACTATTTTAGTGTGCACCATAACTAGATTACCATTTTGAATAACATGATGACACCTTTTAGCAATGTGCAATGTATATGAGGCTGAAAGGGTGTGTCATATATAAGGAGTGTCATGGATAAGAAGATTTGCCCCCCCCCCCACCCCCACCCCCACCCAAGTTACAACCTCTGTTTATTTGTAGAGTATTTTATTTTTTCTGTGCGCGGTTCGATAACGAAGTAACCATTTCAAATAAATATATGAAACTTTATAGCAGTGTATTCATTTGAGACTGGAGGTGCAGTATGAGAACGTTGCTCCCCTTACTTAATATTGGAGTTACATCCCTTTAATTACATTTTACAGACTTTTATTGTGCACACATTAGTATATTTCTGTGATTGTTTGTCAGAGCTATAGATTTGCCCAAGGGTACTGACTGGGGCTGAAACTGGCATACATTGCTCCACTTGCAGTTGTCTTGTTAAATAATGTCTATGGACTGTCAACAGCAAATAGGTAATCAGTTTAAATCTATCAGCTGTACAACTATTTCACACCAATATAACGATTAAAATCCATAATATGCTTTTAGGTATGTTAAAACATGCAACAATAGAATTAACAATATCAACTATTGATCTTTTGCACTGGGATATTATAGTCATAGTGCTTACAATGTTAATGCCTTATGTTCATTGTCAAAGTTTTTAAGACTGAAAAAACATTATGCATGATGTAAAAGAAGGTAGAAATCTATCCAGAGTTCTTTTTTCCACTGATATTGTTAGATGCTTATTTACTTCTAGATTATATTGAATGATCAGATTTGTGGGCAAAGACAATAAGCAGTGTAGTGAGTATTGACTATTGTTGAAAGGTCTATTGTTAAAAGCTTCATATAGCTTCATATCTGATTGTGCTGCTACAACAAACTTAAAAGCCACTGTTATTTGGGGGTAGGAAATTGACACCAGTGCCTATCTACCTTGACTGCTTGCACTTTCTTGAGTTTGGATTTAGAAGGATAGGTTAGTCCTTAGCAACAAGATTTAATATGATGTAACAAACAATAGACTTTTCTGCTTTAGAACACAAATAGGATCTATGAGTGTGTGGAAACTTAAAAAAACTCACATAAGATTGACTGGAAACTTGGTTGTACAAGTATATGGAAATTAGTATTTTACATGCATATCATTGCACAGGTAAAAAGTATTAGTTTTAGACATATACATTAAAACGAAGTTGTAAATTGATTTGAAGTATATACTGACTATATTGAAAAAGAAGTATTATGAATATGATATTATTTGCATTTGTATGAAGGATTTAGCTGAGTCTTATTGACAGTTTGATTAGATGAATTAAGGAATAAGTACAGGTGAAAGTGACGTTAGTCGTCTATTAGTTGTCTGGTAACTAAACAGACTTTACATTGATAATTTCAATAGTTGATCATAGTTATCAAAGAGTTGTTGAAAAAGAACTGATAGAGACATTCATAAACATTAAGACTGTGTAAACATTTTAGTGAGGAAACCTACCAAAGACATCTTGTTTTATGGACTCCAGCTTTCTCATTCTTACATGGAACTGAAAATATCTTCCTGTTTTATCTCAAATACTGTTTAAAGTCTGTACAGTGTTAAGCAAAGAGGAAAAGTAACTGGGGAAAGGTACCGGTAACCTAGCTGCTAGTGAGGAATGCTTTTTGAAAACTGAACATCTGAGGGACATTGATTGGTAACACTGTTTTAATGTATTAACCTTGGATGAAACATATATGCATGAGAGTATCATATCATATTAGAACAACTTTAAGTTTGGCTGTACCATGCAGTGACACATGTTTTGTTATGTAAGTGACTTAGAAGGCATTATACAGTTTCACAGCTGTAAAATTTTACAGTTTTGTTGACAGTTTCCCACAGTTATTGTCTTAAAAGCCTTGATAGACTGCTAAATTAAAAGAAGATCTAGAGGAGCCTGGGATTCTGAACGCTGCCAAAATGCCTTATGAGTTTCCAGATTTGCCAAAATGCTATGATTTACGCTGGGAAAGTGGGCCTAAGGTGAATTCCCTGGAGAATATACACTATATGCCAGCAGGTGGGAACAAGGTGATTCCGCAGGAGAGATTGCAATGGAGAAGAGAAGCCAAAATTGGATCCCTTGATAGACAACACATGGACTTAGCCAGCTCCAGGAGATTATCAGATGGGGCAGATGGCAAAAAAGTTAAATTATTACAGTACAGGACTGAATACTATAAAGGGTTCAGGAATTTAGAGTATGACCAGTATGGACGACCATATGTCAGAGTTCAGAGTGAAAAATTTACGGGTCAGCCAAAAGTAGGTTCGTTTGACAACAAGGACCATGTACCAGGAGGGGGTGATGTTAGTATAGTGAACCAACGAGTAGATTGGTGTGCTAGCCCAAAAGTTGGATCTCTTCTCAATGCTCATCACAAACCACTTGGTGGTAATAAACAAGTTGCTTCTGAAAAATTAGATTTTAGGCAACGGGCCAGCCCCAGGGTTGCTTCCTTAGAAAATAAAGGCTATGTACCTGGAGGTGGGGATGTAGAAATTATAAATCAGAATTTAAATTGGGATGCAAAGCCAAAAGTTGATTCCTTGTCTAATGTTAGCCATACTCCAAGAGCTCCTACAAAGAAAATTGTACATGACCCAGCCAAATGGCAGGCTGCTCCAAAAATTGGGTCTCTGGAGAATAGGGACTATTGCCCAGGTGGTGGTCAGGTTGCAATAGTGGATACAAAACTGAACTGGGACTGCGATGCTAGAATTAATTCTTTGGAAAATGCTCAACATAAACCTGGCGGTGGACAAGTTAAAATAGCTACAATGCCAACAAAATGGGAAGCCAGCCCTAGAGTCTGCTCTTTGGAGAATGCTCATTACAAACCCAATGGCGGAAATGTTCAAATTGTCAACCAGAGTTTGAAATGGGATGCAAGTCCAAAAGTAGGTTCACTTGAGATGGCTTCCCATAAACCTGGTGGTGGCGATGTTCCAATCTTTCATGACACACCACGCTGGAATACTACTTCTAAAGTTGGATCATGGGAAAACGCTACATACCGACCTGGAGGTGGGAACAAAGCTATCACTCCAAACCCCATTCCAGACTTCAGGAGAACTGCTTCACCACGGGTAGGATCCATGGATAACACCAAATTCAAACCAGGACATTTACATGGGCCACTGAAGATGAACTGGGACAAAGATGAAGTAATGTGGCCCCAGTATGAATTTGGGCGAACTTCAAGATTTAGTGGTACTTGTTCTAGAAATTCTGCTCAAACAGTGCCATAAGAGTGTCATAAGTAAGTATTTGGGATATGAAAAATTGTTTTGTAGAGTTGCGTAAAATGTTCATCAGTGTAGAGAA
Organism: Ctena decussata; assembly: GCA_963989385.1. Taxonomy (NCBI): domain Eukaryota; kingdom Metazoa; phylum Mollusca; class Bivalvia; order Lucinida; family Lucinidae; genus Ctena; species Ctena decussata. The sequence continues at coordinate 35,276,364 of OZ022504.1, read as the reverse complement.
AATTTTATTAGCTCACCAGGCCAAAGGCCGAGTGAGCTGTTGTCATAGCAAAGGCTCTGACATTCATTGTGCATCGTCTGTCAACAATTTTATTCAAAGACCAATGCTTATTCATAGGGAGAGCATAGACGACTATCAGCAGATTTCAGAATAATAACAGTCATCAAGGTTGAATTTCCAGCATGACCACCATTACAGATGATAGCAAACACAACAAACTTGACCACTTGTTATTTTAACTGCCTGTTACATAAACCTATAGATAATTTGCTATTCCCTTTCTATTATTATAGCTTCCAGAGAAGTTTTCTAAGTCTTAATCCAGGAGTTTGCTGAGGCAAATATCTGCATGACATCACCTCTCTTACCATATAGATCACATTCACATTCCATTCTGTGGACCAGACTGGGTGACAAATTTCTTTTATTTCCTTTTTATCCCCCGACCCAAAGGTTCGGGGGATATAGCAATGAGCCTGGCGTCCGTCGGTCCGTCCGTCTGTCCGTCCGTAAACATTTTCTTGTCCGCTCCATATCTTGAATACCTTTTGGAATATTTTCATGATACTTCACAGTTATGTAGAACAGGTCATGGCGATGTGTCGCGTGCAAGAATGATAACTCTTGCTTTTGTAATTTTTGAGTTATTTCCCCTTTATTGAATTTTTGGCAGATTCGTGTCCCCTCTGTAACTTGAATACCCTTTGGAATATTTTCATGATACTTCACAGATATGTAGAGCAGGTCATGAAGATGTGTCGCAAACAAGAAGGACAACTCTTGCTTTCTTTCTTTTTGAGTTATTTCCCCTTGATGGTTTTAGGTGTGATTTCGTGTCCGCTCCATATCTTAAATTTCTTTTGAAATATTTTCATGATACTTCACAGATATGTAGAACAGGTCATGAGGATGTGTCACGAATAAGAATGACAACTCTTGCTGTCTTACTTTTTGAGTTATTTCCCCTTGATGGTTTTAGGTGTGATTTCGTGTCCGCTCCATAACTTGAATACCCTTTGGAGTATTTTCATGATACTTCACAGATATGTAGAGCAGGTCATGACGATGTGTCGCGGACAAAAATGACAACTCTTGCTTTCTATTTTTTTGAGTTATTTCTCCTTGATGGTTTTAAGTGTGATTTTGTGTCTGCTCCATAACTTGAATACCCTTTGAAATATTTTTATGATACTTCAAAGATATGAAGATCAGATCATGACAGTTTGTCTTATACAAGAATGACAACTCTTGCTTTAATACTTTTCCGAGTACCCCCCCCCCCCCACCCAACAATTTTTTTTTCAAGATTCGGATTCCTTGTCCAAATTCACTTACTAGAGAGCTCAAAATTAGATTTGTAGGGCTTATACTTTAGAAGTTATTCACACATTTTGAAATGTTCAATGTCTCATATGCAATACATTGAATTTGTCTACATGGTTGCTATTTGAGATTTTACCTCTTTTTAGCAATCTGGCATACTGTTTTGGTCTGAGTGTTAGATAATCATGCATCTATTAAACAGATAATGTCAATAAGGAGCATAAAAGAATGACAGTATACTATTTATATGCATTTTGAAGTGCACCCTGTTTACCAGGTAACAGGGGGCCTTTGGTCGGGGGATTTGCCATCTCCTCTGATGGCTATTTTTAGCTCACCTGAGCACGAAGTGCTCAAGGTGAGGTATTGTGATCAGTCTTTGTCCGTCGTCTGTTTTCCGGCGTCAACTTTTGCTTTAAACGACTTCTCCACCAAAACTGCTTGATGGATTTTGACATAATTTCACAGAAATGTTCCTTTGGGGACTCTCTACCAAAATTGCTCAAACGGTTCCGCTCCACTGAACAAAATGGCCGCCAGAGCTAAAAATAGACAACCTTTAAACAACTTCTCCTCCAAAAGTGCTTGGCAGATTTTAAAATAATTTCACAGAAATGTTCCTTAGGAGGCCCTCTACCAAAATTGCGAAAATGGTTCTGCTCCGCTGAACAATATGGCCGCCAGAGCTAAAAAAAAGAAAAACCTTTAAACGACTTCTTCTCCAAAACTGCTGGGCAGATTTTGCAATAATTTCACAGAAATGTTCCTAAGGAGACCCTCTACCAAAATTGCTCTAGACTAATGGTTCTGCTCTGCTGAACAAAACGGCCACCAGAGCTAAAAATAGAAAAACATTCAAAGGACTTCTCCAAAACTGCTATGCAGATTTTGAAATAATTTCACAGAAATGTTTCTTAGGAGACCCTCTACCATAATTGCTCAAACGGTTCCTCTCTGCTGAACAAAATGGCCGCCAAAGCTAAAAATAGAAAAAAACCTTTAAACGCCTTCTTCTCCAAAACTGCTCGGCAGATTTTGAAATAATTTCATAGAAATGTTCCTTAGGAGGCCCTCTACCAAATTTGCTAAAACGGTTCCGCTCCACTGAACAAAATGGCCACCAGAGCTAAAAATAGAAAAAACCTTAAAACGACTTCTCCTCCAAAACTGCTGGGCAGATTTTGAAATAATTTCACATAAATGTTCCCTAGGAGTCCCGCTACCAAAATTGCCCTACCAGTTCCGCTACGCTGAACAATATGGCCGCCAGAGCTAAAAGTCGAAAAGCCTTTAAACAACTTTGCCTCTTAAACTGCTGGGAAGATTTTAAAATAATTTTACTGGAATGTTCCTTAGGAGACCCTCTACCAAAATTGCTAAAATGGTTCTGCTCCGCTGAACAAAATGGCCACCAGAGCTAAAAATAGAAAAACCTTCAAACAACAGCTCCTCTGAAGCCAATGGCTCGATTTCAAAATAATTTCACAGAAGTGTTTGACTCAAGGTTCTGAACAAAAGTTGCTAAAACAGTTCCACTCCGCTGAACAAAATGGTTGCCAGAGCTAAAAATGAATTTTAGAATGACTCAGAGGGAACAGTTACAATCCAATCATCATGAAACTTGGTCAGAATGTTTATCTTAATGAAATCTGGACCAACTTTGAAACTGGGTCATTTGGGGTCAAATACTAGGTCACTAGGTCAAATATTTGAAAAACCTTGTGCACACTCTAGAGGGCACAGTTATGATCCAATATTCATGAAACTTTGTCAGAATGTTTATCTTCATGAAATCTAGACCAGTTTGAATCTGATTCTTGTTGGGTCAGAATTAAGGTCAAATCTTAGAGCAACATTGTGTACACTCTTGAGGGCACAGTTATGATATAATCTTCATGAAACTTTGTCAGAATGTTTTTTTTATGAAATCTAGGCCATGTCATGTCAGATCAAAGACTAGGTCACAATGTCAGTTCTTAGAACAACCATGTGAAAGCTTTAGAGGACACAGTTTTGTTCTAATCTTCATGAAAGTTTGTCAAAATGTTTATCTCCAACAAATCTGGACCATGGGTGCAACTTGATCATGTCAGGTCAAAAACTAGGTCACTAGGTCAAACATTAGAAAAACATTGTTAATGATCTAGAGGGCACAGTTTTGATCTGATATTCATGAAACTATGTTTATATCCAAGAAATCTAGACCAGGTTTGAAACTGGGTCATGTGGGGTCAAAAACAAGGTCATTAGGTTAAATCATAAAAACCTAAGGTACACAATAAAAGGTTCATTTTTCATTGAATCTTTGTGAAACTCTGTCTGTCGTACCTATGGATGTCTCTGAGGTAAAGTTCACAGGATACTCAAGTGAGCGATCCAGGGCCATCATGGCCCTCTTGTCTTATCCCTAGTTATTGATTTCACTTCATTTGTTCACTTCATTTGTAATTCCTTTCACAGATTATGTTGTCATTTTGACTTTCACTTAAATTTGCCGATGTTTTATGCCCCCAACTTTGAAGAAGTTGAGGGGGCATATTGCTTTTGCCTTCTCCATTCGTCTGTTCGTCCGTTCATCTGTTTGTCAGTGACATGTGATGCAGCTATATTACTTAAGAACCACTGGGCCTAGGGTTTTGTAATTTTATATATGAATAGGTCATGAAAATTGAGTGGACTCATATTTTGTTTTTACTCCGTCAGACTTGTACTTTTCAAGTTACTTCCCCTTCAAGTTACTGCTTATTCTTCCCTTTATTTGTCCATTTTTCTTTATTTCCATACTTTGAATAATGAAATTTTTCGTCAAAGATTTCTCCACAACCATACAAGCTAGAATGGTCATATTTGGCATACAGGTTGATGACGATGTGTCTTATAGTGGGATTGAGAACCAGCCTTCTCCTGCGTATTCTTCCCTTTATTTGTCCATTTTTCTTTATTTCCATACTTGGAATAATGAAATTTTTTGTCAAAGATTTCTCAACAACCATTCAAGCTAGAATGGTCATATTTGGCATACAGGCTGATGATGGTGTGTTGTATCCTGGGATTGCAAACCAGCCTCCTCCTGCTTATTCTTTTATGTATTTGTCCAATTTTCTTACTTTCCATACTTTGAATAATGAAATTTTTCGTCAAAGATTTCTCCACAACTGTGTAAGGTAGAGTAGTCATATTTGGTTTGCAGGTTAATGACGATGTGTTGTATCGTGGGATTGCAAACCAGCCATCTCCTGCTTATTCTTCCATGTATTTGTCCGATTTTCTTTCTTTCCATACTTCGAATGATGCAGTTTTTCGTCAAAGATTTTTGTGCAACCATGCAAGCTAGAGTAGTCGTATTTGGTATGCAGGTTAATGACAACTTATTGTAGTGTGGGATTGAGAACCAGCCGTCTCCCGCATATGCATCCCTTTATTTGTCTGATTTTCTTTCTCTCTTTACATTGAATACCCGGTAATGCAATTTTTTGTAAAAGATTTCACAGCAACTCTTCAAGGTAGAATGTTCATATTTGGTGTACAGATTGTAAATGACTTATTGTATAGTAGGATTCAACCCAGCTGTATCTGGCATATTCTTCCATGTATTTGTTTTATTTTCTTTCTCTCTTTACGTTGAATCATGCAATTTTTCGTAAAAGATTTCATAGTAACCCTTCAAGGTAGAATGTTCATATTTGGTATACAGATTGATCACAACTTATTGTATTGGGGGATTGCAAACCAGCCATATCTGGCATATTCCTCCCTGTATTTCTCTGATTTTCTTTCTCTCCATATTTTGAAGAATGACTTTCTAAGCAGCCATTGCAGGTTAGAAGAGGGATATTTTGTTTGCAGGTTGATGATAACTGTTGTATTGTGGGATTGAGAACCAGCCTTCTCCTGTTTATTCTTCTCGATATTTTTCCAGTTTTTCTTTCTCTCCTTACTTAGAATAATGCAATTTTTCGTAACAAATTTCACAGCATCCTTTCAAGTTTGAATCTTCAAATTTGGTATACAGATGGATAAAGACTTATGTCTTACATGTATTTATTAATTTTTCTATCTGTCTTTGTGAAATCATTTTATTCCGTATTAAGTATACATAGAAAGGGATTTATTGACATTTGGTATACATGTTGACAATGAGTTCTCTCTCTCTATACCTAATGTAAGGTAAATAACACTATTTGATTAAAGCACTTAAGCGGGGGTATAGTCGGATTCTCCGACAGTTCTAGTTTTGTTTTTACTAAGTCAGACTTGTACTTTTCAAGTTACTTCCCCTTCATCGATAGTAAAATGAAATCTTGTTACCACGATATCTCAAGAAGTATTTGAGCTAGGATGATGATATTTAGTATACAGCTTTGGGGTAAGATGTTCAAGAACTGATTAACTTTTGGACAATTTCCGTATAAAAATGATTGAGTTTTGTTTGAATTTGGCATTTCTCCAACTTCTGAACCACATAAACTAGGAAGCTGTTTTTATTTATTCCCTGACCAAAAGGTTCGGGGTATATAGCAATGAGCCTGGTGTCTGTCCGTCTGTCCATCCGTCCGTCCGTCTGTAAACATTTTCTTGTCCGCTCTATATCTTGAATACCCTTTGGAATATTTTCATGATACTTCACAGTTATGTAGAACAGGTCATGATGATGTGTCGCGTACAAGAATGGTAACTCTTGCTATTGTACTTTTTTAGTTATCTCCCCTTTGGTGATTATGTCTCCCCCTTTAGGGTCGGGAGACATATTGTTTTTCCCCGGGCGTCTGTCCGTCCGTCTGTCTGTCACAAATCGTGTCCGTTCTATAACTTGAAAATCGCTCAAGCTATATTCGCGAACTTTCATATAGATATCAATCAACATGAGGCGACGTGCAGAGTGCAAGAATGGTAACTCTGGCATTTATACTTTTTGAGTTATTTCCCTTTGAACTTAGTCCATTACAAAATTGTGTTTCAATTGTGTCCGCTCTATATAACTTGAAAACTGCTCAAGTTTTATTCACGAAACTTCATACAAATATCAAGGCGATGTGCAGAGTGCACAAATGGTAAATGGCACAAATGGTAACTCTGGCATTTATACTTTTTGAGTTATTTCCCTTGGAACTTTGTCCATCACAAACTTGCGTCTCAATCGAGTCCGTCTATAACTTTAAAACCATTCAAGCTATATTCATGAAAGTTCATACAAATATCAATCAACATCAGACGACGTGCAGAATGCAAGAACCATAACTTAAGCATTTATACTATTTGAGTTATTTCCCTTAGAACTTTGTCTGTCACAAAATCGTGTCTCAGTCGTGTCTGGTCTATAACTTGAAAACCATTCAAGCTATATTCACGAAACTTCATACAAATATCAATCAACATTAGAAGAATTGCATAGTGCAAGAACCATAACTCTTGCATTTATACTTCTTGAGTTATTTCCCTTGGACCTTTGTCAGTCACAAAATCGTGTCTCAATCGCTTTATTACTTGAAATCGGACAAGCTATATTCACGAAACTTCATACAAATGTCAGTCAACACTAGACAACCTGCAGAGCACAGCATTTATACTTTTTGAGTTATATTTATGATTATTTATTTTTTACCAAGTTATGAGTGTGCAATAGTTAACTGCATTGGCAGGATATCTTTACTGGATACAAGCTCATTGTTTGCTTGAAAAATGACCAGTATTTGCATTAGAAATTGTATTTAAAGTTTCTGTTTGAAATTGTATTTAATGACTGATCCTCTTGACATCAAAAAGGGGGGAGACATCTGTTTTTTCGTAGAAAAACAATTCTAGTTTTTTTGGCAGATTCGTGTCCGCTCTGTAACTTGAATACCCTTTGAAATATTCTCATGATACTTCACAGAAATGTATAACATGTAATGACAGTGTGTCCCCAAAAGAATGACAACTCTTGCTTTCTTACTTTTTGAGTTATTTCCCCTTGATAGTTTTAGGTGTGATTTTTTGGCAGATTCATGTCCACTCTATAACTTGAATACCCTTTGGAATATTCTCATGATACTTCACAGATATGTAGAACAGGTCATAAGGATGTGTCGCGAACAAGAATGACAAGTCTTGCTTTCTAACTTTTTGAGTTATTTCCCCTTGATCATTTTAGATGTGATTTCGTGTCCGCTCTATAACTTGAATACCTTTTGGAATATTTTCATGATACTTCACAGATATGTAGGAATGACAACTCCTGCTTTCTTACTTTTTGAATTATTTCCCCATGATGGTTTTAGGTGTGATTTCGTGTCAGCTCTATAACTTGAATACCCTTTGGAATATTTTCATGATATTTCACAGATATGTAGAACAGGTCATGATGATGTGTCGCGAACAAGAATGACAACTCTTGCTTTCTTTTGGAGTTATTTCCTTTTGATGATTTAGGTGTCTGCTCCATAGCTTGAATACCTTTTGAAATATTTTCATGATACTTCACAGATATGTAGAACAGGTCATGACGATGTGTCGCGAGCAAGAATGACAACTCCTGCTTTCTTACTTTTGGAGTTATTTCCCTTTGATGATTTTAGGTGTCTGCTCCATAGCTTGAATAACTTTTGAAATATTTTCATGATACTTCACAGATATGCAGAACAGGTCATGACAATTTGTCTCATACATGAATGATAATCTTGCATTCATACTTTGTGAGTTATTTCCCTTTGGTAGTTTGAGCTGCTGTTTGAGTCTCTGCTCCATATCTGTATAACCGTGGCCTGCTCCAGAATTTGAATAGCCTAATGTACCTTTTAGAATATCGATGATCATGCTGTGATATCTTATCAGTTTTAGAATATTGATGATCATGCTGTGATATCTTATCAGTGAACTCTCTCTGACCCCTCCACATTCCCCCCCCCCCCCCCCCCCCAAAAAAAAAAAAAAAAAAAAAATTTCCAGATTTGGATTCTTTGTCCAAATTCACTTACTAGAGAGCTCAAAATTAGGTTTGTAGGGCTTGTACTTTAGAAGTTATTCACACTTTTTGAAAGTTGAATGTATTGTATGCTATATATTTGTGATTTGTGTATATGGTGGCTGTTTGAGATATTACCTCTTTTTAGCAGTCAAGCATACTGTTTTAGTCTGAGTGTTAGATAATCATGCATCTGTTAACAGATAATGTCAATCAGAAGCATAAAAGAATGACAATAATTATATAACTAATATGTGTTTTGCGGTGCACCCTTTTTACCAAGGCCCATGGGGGTCTTCGGTCGGGGGATTTGCCATCTCCTCTGATGGCTATTTTTTAGTATGTTAGTAGTCCTTGATGTATTAAATAGTTTTGTAATGGTTAGATAAATCTGTGTTCATAAATTATGGAGTTATTCCCCCTGATAGTAATTACTTATGCAGCTATTGGGAGCAAGAACCACTGGGCCTAGGGTTTGAAATTTCATAGATGAATAGATCATGAAAATTGATAGGTCCCATATTTCATTTTTTTTCATCCATCAGACTTGTACTTTTTGAGTTACCTCTCCATTATAAAAATCAAAATGAAATTTTGTTACCAGGATATCTCAAGAAGTATTTAAGCTAGGATGATGGTATTTAGTGTACAGGCTTTGGCTGAGATGTTCAAGAACTTATGTACTTTTGAGCAAATTCAGTCTGAAACTGATTGAGTTGTGCCGCTTGTTTGAGTTTGGCATTTATTCATCTCCTGAACTGCTTAATTCTGGAGGCTGATTTTTAGCTCACCTGAGCACGAAGGGCTCAAGGTGAGCTATTGTGATCGATATTTGTCCGTCGTCCGTCCGTCCGTCCATCAACAATTTCTTCAAACGACATCTCCTCCTAGACCAGTAAGCCAATTTTTAGCTCACCTGAGCACAAAGTGCTCAGGGTGAGCTTTTGGGATCCCTTGATGTCCGTCGTACGTCTGTCCGTCCGTCAAATTTTGCTTGTGTACACTCTAGCGGGCACAGTTTTGATCCAATCTTTATGAAACTTTGTCAGAATGTTAGTCTTTATAAAATCTAGGCCAAGTTCGAAACTGGGTCAACTGGGTCATGTCGGGTCAAAAAATAGGTCACTAGGTCAAATCTTAGAAAAACCTTGTGTACAGAGGGCACAGATTTCATCCAAAATTCATGAAACTTTGTCAGAATGTTTATCCTCATAATATTTAGGACAAGTTCGAAACTGGGTCACGTTGGGTCTAAAACTAGGTCACCAGGTCAAATCATAGAAAAACCTTGTGTACTCTCTATAGGACATAGTTATGATCCAATCTTTATGAAACTTTGTCAGAATGTATATCTCCATAAACTCAAGGTCAAGTTTGAAACTGGATCATGTCGGGTCAAAATCTAGGTCACTAGGTCAAATCATAGAAAAACCTTGTGTACACTCTAGAAGGCATAGTTTTGATCCAAAGTTCATGAACCTTTGTCAGAATGTTTATCCTTATAATATCTAGAACAAATTTGAAACTGGGTCATGTCGGGTCAAAAACTAGGTCACTAGGTCAAATCATAGAAAACCTAATGTACACTGTAGAGGACACAGTTTAGATGCAATCTATATGAAACATTGTCAGAATGTTTATCTTCATAAACTGTAGGCTAATTTCAAAACTGGGTCATGTTGGGTCAAAAACTATGTCACTAGGTCAAATCTTAGAAAAACCTTGTGGAAGCTCTAGAAGGCACAGTATTGATCCAAAATTCATGAAACTTTGTCAGAATGTTTATCCTCATATAATGTAGGACAAGTTTGAAACTGGGTCATGTTGGGTCAAAAACTAGGTCACTAGGTCAAATCTTAGAGAAACCTTGTGTACGCTCTAGAGGACCCAGTTTTGACCCAGTCTTTATGAAACTTTGTCAGAATGTTTATCTCCATAAACTCTAGGCTGAGTTTGAAACTGGGTCATGTCAAGTCAAAAACTAGGTCACTAGGTCAAATCTTAGAAAAACTTTGTGTACGCTCTAGAAGCCACAGTTTTGATCCAAAGTTCATGAAACTATGTCAGATTGTTCATCCTCATAATATGTAGGACAAGTTCGAAACTGGGTCATGGCGTGTTGAAAACTAGGTCACTAGGTCAAATTTTAGAAAAACCTTGCATACACACTTGAAGGCATAGTTTTGATCCAATCTTCATGAAACTATGTCAAAATGTTTATTGTCCATATATCTAAGCCCCCCTATGATACTGAGTCACGTCGGGTCTAAAACTAGGTCACTAGGTCAAATCTTAGAAAAAACTTTGTGTACACCCTAGAGGGCACAGTTTTGATCCAATCTTCATGAAACTATGTCAGAATGTTTATCTTTATGAAATCTAGGTAAAGTTTGAAACTGGATGATGTCGGGTAAAAAACTAGGTCACTAGGTCAAATATAAGAACAACCTTGTATACGCTCCAGAGGGCACAGTTTTGATCCAATCTCAATGAAACTTTGTCAGAATGTTTATTCTTATAATATCCAGGCCAGGTTTGAAACTGGGTCATGTCTGGTCAAAAACTAGGTCAAATATTAGGAAAACTGTGTGTACACTCTAGAGGTCACAGTTTTGATCCAAACCTAATGAAATTTTGTCAGAATGTTTATCTTCACAATATCTATGCCAAGTTTGAAACTGGGTCATGTCGGGTAAAAAACTAGGTCAGATCTTAGAAAAACCTTGTGTATGCTCTAGAGGACACAGTCTTGATCCAATCTTTTTGAAACTTTGTCAGAATATTTATCATCACAATATTAAGGCCAAGTTTGAAAGGAGATCATGTCGGGTCAAAAACTATTTCACTAGGTCAGATAGAAGAACGACCTTGTGTACACTCTAGAGGGCACAGTTTTGATCCAATCTTCATGAACCTTTGTCAGAATGTTTATCTTCACAATATCCAGGCCAAGTTTGAAACAGGGTCATGTCAGATAAAAAACTAGGTCACTAGGTCAAATCTTAGAAAAACTTTGTGCACACCCTAGAGGGCACAGTTGCACACCCTAGAGGGCACAGTTTTGATCCAATCTTCATGAAACTTTGTCAGAATGTTTATCTCCATAAAATCTAGGTCAAGTTTGAAACTGGGTCATGTTGGGTCAAAAGCTAGGTCACTAGGTCAAATCTAAATTAAGTGAACTCCTTGGAATGCATTAGTTTCACCACAGTGAGATAATGATGCTACCATTTTATCATCTCTGTTTGCCTAATTTTGTCTAGTTCAAATCCATCAAAGGAACTCAACATGAACAGGAACTTTTCGGAGAAGTGACTCTGCCATTTTCAGCTCACCTGAGCCTTATAGTATTTGTGTTAGCTGCCTCTGTCATCCATCCATAAACATTTTCAAACATCTCTGAAACCACTGGGCAGACTAAACTCAAATTTCATATGGAGCCTGCACATGGGTCAAAGGATTGAAAGTTCTTCAAATGATCTTTGTCACATGACCAAGGTGGCCGCCATTCCCATGCATGGTAAAAACTCTTATAAATCTTCACCAGAGCCAGTGGACTGATTAATGCTCAGGTGAGCGATTCAGGGCCACCATGGCCCTCTTGTTAAAAAAAATTCACAGAAATGTTTGTGTTATAGCCCTGAACCAAAATTGCTAAAATGGTTCCGCTCCGCTGAACAAAATGTCCGCCAGATCTAAAAATAGAAAAACCTTTAAAAAACATCTCCTCTGAAGCCAATGGATCGATTTCAAAATAATTTCACAGAAATGTTTGACTCATGTCTCTGAACCAAAATTGCTAAAACAGTTCCACTCTGCTGAACAAAATGGCCACCAGAGCTAAAAATAGAAATCTAAAAATAGAAAAACCTTTTAAAGACATCTACTCTGAAGCCAATTGCTCGATTTCAAAATAATTTCACAGAAATGTTTGACTCATGGCCCTGAACCAGAATTGCTAAAACGGTTCCACTCTGCTGAACAAAATGGCCACCAGAGCTAAAAATAGAAATAAATCTTAAAATGACACAGGAGGCTCAGTTTCGATCCAATCATCTTGAAACTTTGTCAGAATGTTTACTTAATAAAATCTAGACCAAGTTTGAAACTGGGTAATGTGGGGCCAAAAACTAGGTTAGTAGGTCAAATCTTAGAAAAAACCTTGTGTACACACTAGAGGGCACAGTTATGATCCAATCTTCATGAAACTTTGTCAGAATGCTTATCTTTATGAAATCTAGACCAAATTTGAAACTGGACCAAGTCAGATCAAAAACTAGGTCACCTAGGTCAGATCTTCGAAAAACCATATGAATGCTCTTGAGGGCACAGTTTTGTTCCAATCTTGTTGAAATTTTGTCAAAATGTCAGAATATGGATTAGAAAGGTCAAAACTGCTCCAATTGAACCATCATCAAATAGATGATCTTCCATGTTATTTCATCATAACTCAGGTGAGCGATTTAGGTCCGTCATGGACCTCTTGTTGATAAATTAGTATGGTCCATAAGGTGCTAAGTATTTTGGTAAATATAAGGAAGTTATTTCCCATTTATACACTTCTGGACTTATAAACATTTGGCTAAAACAAAATTAAAACAAAATTTTTAACAATATATCTAGAGAACTATTTGAGCTAGGATTTTGCTATTTGACATACATCTTGGAATCAGTATGTAGATAATCTGATTAACTTTTTAGGAATTTCCATAAATATTTATAGAGCTGTGCTCCTTTTCAGTCTTAAACATTGTAAAGTTTGACACCTTTAGTGGCAAGCAAAGAGTTGGGGGCCTAGTGTGGCACAAACACAATTTCTAGTTTAATAGTACATCTTGTTTTCCAGTGTCACATACTTTCCCAATGGCGTTTACTATGCCTGCCTGTCAAGGTAATTGTGCGGTCATTTAAAGGCATCTTGGGACAACCATACTAATTGTTTATCTTGTTGCTGGGCCGTATAGGGCAGTCGGTAGCGCATCTGACTTATAAGCCAGAGGTCCCAGGTTGAATACCCGATCTGACCACTTCCTTTTATTTCCCCTTCCGCTGATTCAAGAAGGGCAGGTGTCAGTTACTGGTGAAAGTAAGTGCACTTAGTACTGGTTAACTGCTTAGGAGGTCTAAGCCTGCCCAGGAATAGTGTGGTTAGGTCGTCCCAACATGACCATAGCTGTTTACTGTGGATGTTAAACAATAACACAACACAACTGTTTATCTTGTTCATCTGGTTCCAGTTTTAGTAATTGCGCTGTTTGTCAGTTTTGGTCTTTTTATGCCCCCGAAGGAACTTCGGGTGGCATATTAAAATCGCACCGTCCGTCAGTCCGTCTGTCCGTCCGTCCGTTACAAATCGTGTCTCAGCGATAACTTTAAAACTATTGAAGCAAATTTTATGAGACTTCACAGAAAGATAAAGCATAATGAGAAGGTGTGTCGCGCGCAAGACTTAGGTCCCTACGCCCAAGGTCAAGGCCACAATTGGGTCAAAGGTCAAATTGTGTCTCAAAATCGTGTCTCAGCGATAATTTTAAAACTACTGAAGCAAATTTGATGAAACTTCATAGAAAGATAAAGCACTATGAGAAGGTGTGTTGCGCGAAAGACTTAGGTCCCTACACCCAAGGTCAAGGCCACAATTGGGTCAAGCGTCAAATTGTGTCTCAAAATCGTGTCTCGGCAATAATTTTAAAACTACTGAAGCAAATTTGATGAAACTTCACAGAAAGATAGAGCATAATTAGAAGGTGTGTCACACACAAGACTTAAGTCCCTACGCTCAAGGTCAAGGCCACAGTTGGGTCAAAAATCAAATTGTGTCTCAAAATTGGCTCTCAGCGATTACTTATAAACTACTGAAGCAAATTTAATGAAACTCCACAGAAAGATGAAACATAATGAGAAGTTGTGTTGCACATCACATTTGGGTTGCCAGGTTCAAGGTCAAGGTCACAATTGGGGGTCAAAGGTCAAATCTTGCCTCTATGATAGCTTAAAACCTGCTGAAGCTAATGTCATCAAACTTCACAGAAAGGTAAACCATAATGAGAAGGTATGTTACACACAATATTTATGATCCCAAATCCAAGGTCAAGGTCACAATCTGGGGTCAGAGGTCAAATCATGTCTCGGCAATTACTCAGAAAAATACCATTTATATAGCAAACTTTAAAGAAAGATAAAGCCTAATGAGATAATTTACCATGCACAAGACATAGGTTCCCACACCCAAGGTCAAGGTCATAGACAGAGGTCAAAGGTCTAGTCATTCATCCTCAATTACCTAAAAACTTCTGAAGTAAACTTCATTAAACTTCATGAAAAGGTATAAAATAGCAAATATGCCACAAACAAATAATGGTTCTGTTGCCCGAAGTCAGGATCATGATAAAATGGTAACGTAAAGAAAAGTAAAGTATAAGTTATGTAAGGTGCGACATTTTTGGTCCCACACCCAATGCCAAGGACACAACACAGTTTGGTTAGTGAATCAAGTTTTCTTGAATCCTCTTAAACTTCCAAAGTGCATTTAAACATTACAGAAAAGTAAACCGAAATGAGAATGTATATCATGTGCAAGACTTAGGTTCTATGCCCAAAGTCAAGGTCACAACTAGGGCTCAAAGGTCAGTTTAAGGGACCTTCGGGGGCATTTGTTACTCACTGTAACATTTTTTGTTCTACTTGCGATGGTATCGGGCATAAAATAGGAACCATTATTCTGGAATACCTAACTTCAAGATGACCATTGAATCAGGAGTCTTCTTCAACTTCTAAGATATCAACCAAGAAAGAAACTTTTCCTGCCCCTTCTGTTCTCTGACTGACTGAAGATAATCCTTCTGATCATCATGGGAGCACCACCCCACATAGCTTTACTGCTGGGGGTAGGACACATATTGGTGGCATTTTTATGCCCCCACCTGCCAAAGTAAGGAGTGGGGCATACTGCTTTTTGCCAAACCAGAGTCTAACAAATGTTAAAGTTTAGATTCAAGTTAAATCCACCTTTACATCCGCGTTACTCTTGTAGCTCATAACTTTGATACCTTTTATGCTACAAAGTTTAAATTTGGTATGATACTTACCCAGACCAACACTTTTGACTTAATGGTAGAGTTGCCCCTGGGGTTTGCCCCTGGGTACGGCCAGGGGTCACAATCTGTAAGGTGGGGCCAGGGGGTCACAACAGATCATATTGAACACATTTGCATGTCTCTTGGAGCTTATAACTTCGATACCTTTTATGCTACAAAGTCTAAATTTGGTATGATACTTACCCAGACTAATACCTTTGTGCTCATGGGGCCAGGGGTCGCAATTTATAACAAGTTATAATGAACACGTGCAAAATGGGACCAAAATCATAAGTCTGGTACCATTTCTTGACCTGGAGAGTTAGAAATTGGGCATAATGATCACAGATGAAATAGATTGGAGACCAGGGTTTGCCAACTGCATCAGGCTAGGGGAGGGATTATAGGGTGGGGGCCAAAGATAATGTGTTTGAAAGTTTTGTTGATCATAACTCAGGTAAGTGTTGATGCTGGAAAGTTGAAAATATTTATGGATTGTATAATTTATTAAAGAAAGGAATTATAATCATAAGGGTCTGTCCCTCGTAGGGAGCAGTCTGGCCACTGAGTCGGCTAGGAGTGAGGATACAGGTTGGGGCCAAAACAAACATATTATTCAGTGTTTGCTTGATCGTAAGTCTGACACATTTGATAATGAAGAGTTGAAATTATCTATTAAGTGATTGATATAACTTCATACAAATATTGGGTATGACAATGCCTCAAACAAGTTGGTGTTTCAGGGTGGAAGGGTCAAGGTCAAGGTCACTGTTGCTATTTTTTAGATACATTTAATCATTCTATTTTGATATTGCACAAGTTCTCTTCTTCAGATATTTTTGTATGCTTACAACTATGACTAAATTGACATGAGATGGAGGTGTTGTCAGACTGACTTAGCCCTGGATAAAGGTGGTGTGACAATCAGTACTAGGAACGTCCCTTTGTCACCATGAGGCATTATATTAAGTCAGACTGAGTTGGTATCTCTCCATATGGTGCACTAGGGCCCGACCCTCAATGTCCACAAAGTGTCCAGGTAGTGGCATACAAGTCGGCTCTGTATGGCCAAAGGGATCAACTGACTTAAGCGTCAGTCCCTCATGTGGAGTGGTCAGGCTTGGCTTTTGGCTATGGGGTAGGGCCTAAAGAAACATGCTCAATATATTGTTATGCATTATCATACCCCCCTGCAAACACACACAGCTATGTTTAACATCAAAGCTTACATATCGTGAATAAGGACAGTCACTCTGACCTTTCCAGTTCATGAGTTATTTACCTTTGATAGTTCCTATACTATATGGAATATCTGAATGAAACTTCAAAGATATGTTTAACACCATAGAATAAGACACAGAGTTTCTCAGCTGAAAGAAATGCTTAACTGCCTGATCTAAATCTACACTGGTCTGAATGCCCCACATTGTTAGAAATCTCACAAGACTGCTATGTACAGTGGCTATGTATGAGTGGTTTATATTAATATCTATTTGCAGTAATGACATCATATCTCTGTCTAACCCAGTTCTTAGGCTATTTAGCTATTGTATATTTCAAAAAATTGTTACGATGTCCAGCGGTGGCGGGGTATCATGCAGTGCCTGTGGTGCTTTTATTTGAAACTAGACTTCATCATTCCATCCAAACTTTCTGACTTAATAAGTGTTCAGCAATAACACCAGGCCTCGGATAAGCAATAACTTGTATCATACAAAGCATATAACGGGCACTAATATTGCTTTAATATCTTGTATTATTCATTTTTAGCTCACCAAAGCCAAAGGCTCCAGGGGAGCTTATAGTATAGGCAGTTGTCCCTCGTCATCTGTTGTCTGTCCGTCAACACTTTTAAACAACATCTCCTCTGAAGCCACAAGGCCGATTGGGCCCAAACTTCATCTGTAGCATCCTTGGGCTAGGGGATTGAAAGTCTGTGTTTTTTATGAAAATCTGCCAGTTAGTTTGGGCAACTTAGAGTTCCCATAGACTTACAATGGGGAAAATAGAAAATTGGCATTTACTGGCAAGCCATTGCAGATATGTTGTACAAATCTTTTATAGAAATGTTCCTTGAGAAGTCTTCTATCAGCTATATGTTTTTGGTCCACTGCTTCTTTTATTGGTTGCCATGGAAACCAAAATGAAAAAAAAGGGAACAAAATACTTAAACCAGAGGACCAGTGGTCCTGTAGCTCACCTGACACTTGGTCCTGGTATATATTTTAATGCTTTTATACATGTATATAGCACCAGGGCAGGGGCAGATAACCCCCCTCCCTTGGGGATTAATGTTGAGTCCCAATTCTATATACCAAGCCACAAGGTCACTGGGCCTTTGTTTCTGGACAAAGATTTCTGAAGGGTTTTTATCATATATGGGCGTGGTGGCCACCATGTTCATGTGACCATGACATCTGAACAAACTTTGATTCCTGTGACCCAGTATAAAAGCTCCATATGAAATACAGTAATCATTTGTATAAACTATGATGGGCCTGAGTGCCCAATGCTACATACCGCTACCAAGTTTCAAGGTTATAGGCCTTTCTGTTCTCGAGAAAAAGACGTTTAAAGAGTTTTTACCATATATGGGCATGGTGGCCATCTTGGTCAAGTGACCAAGACCATCTTAACAAACTATGGTTCCTTTAAGCCGGTGAAGCTCTATGTGAATTATGGCTGAAGCTCTATGTGAATTATGGCTTCAATTGACCCCAGTGGCCTCTGAGAAGATGTTTGAAAATGTTGACGGGTGACAGAATCTCAATGACCTTGTACAAAAGTCAAAGAATGACCTTGACCTTTAACGACAAAATGTCTTCATCTGGTCATTTAGTCAACCATATATACCAAATATTGTACCTTAGACTTAGATAGTTTCTGAAAAATCCACTGTTTAAGCATTTTCCCATATAAAAGCCTACATAATGTACCAAAGTTGACAGTGTCATAAATAAGGTCAAGGTCAACGCATGATCATTTGTATAAACTATGATGGGCTTGAGTGCCAGAAGCTACATACCAAGTTTCAAGGTCATACGCCTTTTGGTTCTGGAGAAGAAGATTTTGAAGAGTTTTTACCATATACGGGCATGGCGGCCATCTTGGTCAAGATCCCGAGAACAAACCTTTATTCCCCAATCACACTTAGACTCCATATGAAATTTTGCTTCAATCAGACCAGTGGTTTCAGAGGAGAAGATGATGACGGATAGACCGACAAATTGACCTTGACCTTCAGTGACATAATATCTTCATCTGGTCATTTAGTGAACCATATATACCATGTATTGTACCTTAGATTTAAATAGTTTCTGAGAAATCCACTGTACAAGCGTTTTCCCATATAAAAGCCTAACATACCAAATTGACCATGTCGTAAATTAGGTCAAGGTCAACGCAAGGTCATCATTTGTATAAACTATGATGGGCTCGCATGCTCAATGCTACATACCAAGTTTCAAGATCATAGGCCTTTTGGTTCTGGAGAAGAAGATTTTCAAAGGGTTTTTACCATATATGGGCATGGCGGTCATCTTGGTCATGTGACCCAGACCCCGGGTATAAACTTTAGTTACCCTATCCCACTGAGACACCATATGAAATTTGGCTTCAATCTCCCCAGTAGTTTCAGAGGAGAAGATGTTTGAAAATCTTGATGATGGACAGACCGACAAAATGACCTTGACCTTCAGTGACATAATATCTTCATCTGGTCATTAACATGACCATATATCCTTAGACTTAAATAGTTCCAGAGAAATTCACTATATAAGCGTTTTCCCATATAAAAGCCTAACATACCAAAGTTGACCATGTCGTAAATTAGGTCAAGGTCAATGCAAGGTCATCATTTGTATAAACTATGATGGGCTCACATGCTCAATGCTACATACCAAGTTTCAAGATCATAGGCCTTTTGGTTCTGGAGAAGAAGATTTTCAAAGGGTTTTTACCATATATGGGCATGGTGGCCATCTTGGTCATGTGACCCAGACCCTGGGTATACACTTTTGTTCCCCCATCCCACTGAGACTCCATATGAAATTTTGCTTCAATCTCCCCAGTGGTTTCAGAGGAGAAGAAGATTGAAAATCTTGACGACGGATGGTCCGACGGAATGACCTTGACCTTTAGTGACATGATATCTTCATCTGGTCATTTAGTCGACCATGTATCCAACATACTGTACCTTAGATTTAAATAGTTTCTGAGAAATCCACTGTTTAAGCGTTTTCCCATATAAAAGCCTAACGTACCAAAGTTGACCATGCCGTAAATTAGGTCAAGGTCAATGCAAGGTCATCATTTGTACAAAGTATGTGGGGCCCGCATGCCCAATGCTACATACCAAGTTTCAAGGTCATAGGCTTCTTGGTTCTGGAGAAGAAGATTTTTGAAGGGTTTTTACCATATATGGGCATGGCGGCCATCTTGGTCATGTGACCCAGATACCACAAACAAACTTTCCTTCCCCCAACCCATGGAGGCTGCATATGAAATTATGTTTCAGTCGGCCAAGTGGAATCCACTATTTAAGCGTTTTCCCAAATAAAAGCCTAACGTACCAAAGTTGACCATGCCGTAAATTAGGTCAAGGTCAATGCAAGGTCATGATTTGTACAAACTATGATAGGCCCGCATGCCCGATGCTACATACCAAGTTTCAAGGTCATAGGCCTTTTGGTTCTGGAGAAGAAGATTTTCAAAGGGTTTTTACCATATATGGGCATGGCGGCCATCTTGGTCATGTGACCCAGATACCACAAACAAACTTTCCTTCCCCCAACCCATGGAGGCTGCATATGAAATTATGCTTCAGTCGGCCAAGTGGAATCCACTATTTAAGCGTTTCCCCAAATAAAAGCCTAACGTACCAAAGTTGACCATGCCGTAAATTAGGTCAAGGTCAATGCAAGGTCATGATTTGGACAAACTATGATAGGCCTGCATGCCCGATGCTACATACCAAGTTTCAAGGTCATAGGCCTTTTGGTTCTGGAGAAGAAGATTTTTGAAGGGTTTTTACCATATATGGGCGTGGCGGCCATCTTGGTCATGTGACCCAGTTACCGCGAACAAACTTTCGTTCCCCCAACCCATGGAGGCTGCATATAAAATTTGGTTTTGATCGGCCCATCGGTTTTTGGAGAAGAAGACCTTTGAAAATGGTGGACGGACGGATGACGGACGACGGACGGACTACGGAGCATTGCCATACTAAAAGCTCACCTTTGAGCCTTGGCTCATGTGAGCTAAAAATTATCTCCGTTGAAGCCACTGGGCCGATAAGGCCCAGATTTCATCTGTAGTATCCTTAGGCTGGGGGATTGAAAGTTTGTGGTTTTTATGAAAATCGGCCCCTTAGTTTGGTTGCTATGGCAACTTATAGTTGCATTGACTTAGAATGGGGGAAATTGAAAAATGGCATTTACTGCCAAGCCATTGCAGATATGTTGACAAAACTTTTATAGAAATGTCCCTTGGGAAGTCTTCTATCAGCTATATGGTTTTTGGCCACCTGCTCCTTTTGTTGGTTGCCATGGAAACCAAAAGGCAAAAAAAATGGGAACAAAATACTTAAAAAATTATCTCCGCTGAAGCCACTGGGCTGATAAGGCCCAGATTTCATTTGTAGCATCCTTAGGCTTGGGGATTGATAGTTTGTGTTTTTAGCTCACCTAAGCACGAAGTGCTCAAGGTGAGCTTTTGTGATCGATATTTGTCCGTCGTCCGTCCGTCCGTCTGTCCGTCCGTCCGTCCGTCGTCAACAATTTCTTCAAACGACATCTCCTCCAAGACCAGTGGGCCAATTTCAAAATAATTTCACACAAATGTTTCTGTTATAGCCCTGAACCAAAATTGCTAAAATGGTTCCGCTCCGCTGAACAAAATGGCCGCCAGAGCTAAAAATAGAAAAACCTTTAATCGACATCTCCTCTGAAGCCAGTGGCTCGATTTCAAAAAAGTTTCACAGAAATGTTCGACTCATGGCTCTGAACCAAAATTGCTAAAACGGTTCCACTCCGCTGAACAAAATGGCCGCCAGAGCTAAAAATAGAAATCTAAAATTAGAAAAACCTTTAAACGACATCTCCTCTGAAGCCAATTGCTCGATTTCAAAATAATTTCACAGAAATGTTTGACTCATGGCTCTAAACCAAAATTGCTAAAACGGTTTTGCTCGGTTAAACAAAATGGCCGCCAGAGCTAAAAATAGAAATAAAAGTTAGAATGACACAGAGAGCACAGTTTTGACCCAATCTTCATGAAACTTTGTCAGAATGTTTATCTTAATAAAATCTAGACAAAGTATGAAACTGGGTCACATGGGGTCAAAAACTAGGTCACTAGGTCAAATCGTAGAAAAACCTTGTGTACACTCTAGAAGGCACAGTTTTGACCCAATCATCATGAAACTTTGTCAGAATGTTTATCTTAATGAAATCTAGACCAAGTGTGAAAATGTGTCATGTGGGGTCAAAAACTAGGTCACTAGGTCAAATCTTTGAAAAACCTTGTGTACACTCTAAAAGGCACAGTTTTGACCCAATCATCATGAAACTTTGTCAGAATGTTTATCTTAATGAAATCTAGACAAAGTTTGAAACTGGGTCATGTGGGGTCTAAAACTAGGTCACTAGGTCAAATCTTAGAAAAACCTTGTGTACACTCTAGAGAGCACAGTTATGATCCAATCTTCATGTAACTTTGGCAGAATGTTTATCTTAATGAAATCTAGGCCAAGTTCGAAACGGGGTGAAGTAGGTTAAAAAACTAGGTCACTAGGTTAAATCTTAGAAAAACCATGTGTACACTCTGGAGGGCACAGTTATGATTCAATCTTCATGAAACTTTGTCTGAATGCTTATCTTTATGTAATCTAGACCAAATTTGAAACTGGACCATGTCAGGTCAAAAACTAGGTCACTAGGTCAGATCTTAGAAAAACCATGTGAATGCTCTAGAGGGCACAATTTTGTTCCAATCTTCATGAAACTTTGTCAAAATGTTTATCTCCAACAAATCTAGACCAAGGGTGCAACTGGGTCATGTTGGATCAAAAACTAGGTCAGTAGGTCAAACCTTAGAAAAACATTGTGTATACTCTAGAGGGCACAGTTTTGGTTCAATATTCTTGAAACTGTCAGAATGATTATCTTAATGAAATCTAGGCCAAGATTGGAACTGGGTATTGTCGGGTCAAAAACTACCGGTCAAAAACTACTGGTAGGTCACTAGGTCAAATCATAGAAAAACTTTGTGTACACAATTCTGTGTTTATTGTGCATTGAATCTTCATGAAAATGTCAGAATGTGTATCTTCATGAAATATAGGCCAAGTTTGAAACTGAATAATGTCTGATCAAAAACTAGATTGCCTGGTCAGATCTTAGAAAAACATTGTGTACACTCTAGAAGGCACAGTTTTGATCCAATCTAAATGAAATTTTGTCAGAATATAGATTAGAAAGTGCAAAACTGCTCCAATTGAACCATCATCAAATAGATGATCTTCCATGTTATTTCATCATAACTCAGGTGAGCGATTTAGGTCCATCATGGACCTCTTGTTTATGAAAATCAGCTCTTTAGTATTGTTGCTATGGCATCTTATAGTTGCATTGACTTATAATGGGGAAAATTGAAAAATGTCATTTACTGCCAAGCCATTGCAGATATTTTGACAAAACTTTTATAGAATTGTTCCTTGAGAAGTCTTCTATCAGCTGTATGTCTTTATTCCCACTGCTCCTTATATTGGTTGCCATGCAAATCAAAATGCAAAAAAAAATTGGAAAAAAGTACTTGAAAAATTATCTCCTCTGAAACATTGGGCCGATACTGGGCCGATGGCATTTACTGCCAAGCCATTGCAGATATGTTGACAAAACTGTATTAGAAATGTTCCTTGAGATGTCTTAATCCTTTCAGCTATATGTCTTTTGGTCCACTGCACTTTTTATACCCCGCCACACGTTAGTGGCGGGGTATTATGTTTTCACGTTGGCCGTCCGTGTGTCCGTCCGTCCGTCCGTCCGTCCGTAGTATGTACGTCCGTCTGTCCGTCCGCACTTCGTTTCCGTTCGATAACTTAAGTATTTATCAACGGATTTCCTTCAAATTTTGCATATGCATTTGTATCAAGAATGTCTCGCTTGGGATTGTTAATGGGCAAATTTCGATAATTTCTGACAGAGTTATGGCACTTGTCAATGTACAAAAAATGGTTTCTGGCCTCTAGTTCCTTTACTACTTGGAGTATCATGATGAAACTTCACGGAAATGATCGAAGTAACAAAAGCTTGATATGAGCACAGAAATTTTATTATCGGGGATTATCTGCCCCTGCCCTGGGGCTATATACATGTATAAAATCATGAAAAATGTCATATAAAATCAGAATTTGAAGCAATTTTTCTGAAACTTACAGCAAATGATCAGAGTGATGCAAGCCTCCAGTGATGCTCAAATTTACCCCATGTGAGGTATCTCCTCCTCCCCCCCCCCCCCCCCCCCGGGCTATATACATGCATGAAATGATGATATCTGTGTCCTGTCATGACAAAGATTTTTATCCTTGTTCAGTGGGGTTAGGTTGCCCCTGCCCTGGGATTATACAGAGAAAAAAAATAATTCTGGAAAAATCGGTGTGTAAAAAAGGTTTGCAGTGGCGGGGTATCACGCAGTCGTTTGCGATGCTTTTATTATTGGTTGTCATGGAAGCCATAGAGCTAAAAAGGAAGAAAAAAACCTCAAAGATATTATCTTCTGAAGCCACTAGGCTGATTGGGTCAGATTTTTTCTTTAGTATCCTTCGGCTGGGGATTTGAAAATATTTGTTTACTGTTTACTTTGTATGTACATTTACTGCAATCAAAATACATATATTGTTATCAACTCAACAGACTGTCAGATTGAGACTTTGTAGTTGTAGCAAGTTTTAGCTAGAGATCTGGTGAGCTTTGTGTCCGGTGGGCCTCTTGTTAGCTCACCTGAGCCATAGGCTCAGGGTGAGCTATTGTGATCACCCAGTGTCCGTCGTCCGTTGTGCGCCGTGCGTCGTCCGTCATCCGTCGTCAACAATTTGCTTTAAATGACATCTTCTCTGAAACCACTAGGCCTAGGGCTTTGATATTTGGTATGAAGCATTGTCTAGTAGACCTCTACCAAGTTTGTTCAAATGGTGGCCCCAGGTTCCACAATGGCCCTGGGGCAGGTGGTCTTGGGTTCAAAACTAAAAAATACTTAAAAATCTTCTTCTCCAGAACTGCTTGGCTCAGATGCTTGAAATTTGGTTTGTAGCATTGCCTAGTGGTCCTCTACCAAGTTTGTTCAACTGGTGGCCCCAGGGTCCAAAATGGCCCTGGTGCAGGGGGTCTTGGGTTTTGAAACTAAAAAATACTTAAAAATCTTCTTCTCCAGAACTGCTTGGCTCAGATGCTTGAAATTTGGTATGTAGCATTGCCTTGTGGTCCTCTACCAAGTTTGTTCAAATGGTGGCCCCAGGGTCCAAAATGGGCCCTGGGCAGGGGGGTCTTGGGTTCGAAACTAAAAAACATTTAAAAATCTTCTTCTCCAGAACTGCTTGGCTCAGATGCTTTAAATTTGATTTGTAGCATTGCCTAGTGGTCCTCTACCAAGTTTGTTCAAATGGTGGCCCCAGGGTCCAAAACGGCTCTGGGGCAGGGGGTCTTGGGTTCGAAACTAAAAAATACTTAAAAATCTTCTTCTCCAGAACTGCTTGGCTCAGATGCTTGAAATTTGGTATGTAGCATTGCCTAGTGGTCCTCTACCAAGTTTGTTCAAATGGTGGCCCCAGGGTCCAAAACGGCCCTGGGGCATGGGGTCTTGGGTTCAAAACTAAAAAATACTTAAAAATTTTCTCCACCAGAACTGCTTGCCTCAGATGCTTGAAATTTGGTATGTAGCATTGCCTAGTGGTCCTCTACCAAGTTTGTTCAAATGGTGACCCTAGGGTCCAAAATGGCCCTGGGGCAGGGGGTCTTGGGTTCGAAACTAAAAAATACTTAAAAATCTTCTCCACCAGACCTACTTGGCTCCGATGCTTGAAAGTTTGTACGTAACATTGCCTGCTGGTCCTCTAACAAGTTTGTTCAAATGGTGGCCCCAAGGTCCAAAATGGCCCTGGGGCATGGGGTCTTGGGTTCAAATCTAAAAAATACTTAAAAATCTTCATCACCAGAACTGCTTGCCTCAGATGCTTGAAATTTGGTATGTAGCATTGTCAGTGGTCCTCTACCAAGTTTGTTCAAATGGTGGCCCCAAGGTCCAAAATGGCCCCGGGCATGGGGTCTTGGGTTCGAAACTAAAAAATACTTAAAAATCTTCTTCAACAGAACTACTTGCCTTAGATGCTTGAAATTGGGTATGTAACATTGCCTAGTGGTCCTCTACCAAGTTTGTTTAAATAGTGGCTCCAGGGTCCAAAATGGCCCTGGGGCAGGGAGTCCCAAGTTTCAACCATAGTAATACATAGAAAAATATTAAAAAATCTTCTACTTTAGAACCGCAAGGCTCAAATGCTTGAAATTTGGTTTGTAGCATTGCCTAGTAGACCTTTACAACATTTTTAGCTCACCTGAGCCAGAGGCTCCGGGGGAGCTTATAGTATGGTCAGGCTCCGTCGTCCGTCGTCGTCCGTCGTCCGTCCGTCCGTCCGTCCACAATTTCAAACGACTTCTCCTCTGAAACCGCTGGGCCGATTGTAACCAAATTTCATATAGAGCCTCCTGGGACCTTAGGAACAAAAAGTTATTCAAACGGTCATGGTCACATGACCAACATGGCCGCCATGCCCATATATGGTAAAAACCTAAAAAAATCTTCTTCTCCATAACCAGTAGGTCGATGGCCTTGAAACTTGGTATGTAGCATCGGGTACGGGAGTACTACCAAGATTGTTCAAATTATGACCTTGGGTTGACCTTGACCTTTTTTACGGTAAGGTCAAATTTGCTTCCTTGTGCTTTTATATGGCAAAATGCTAGAACATAAGATATCTTGGAAACTGTTGAAGATTTTGGGATAAAAATTGGTATCTACAGTCATCTTAATGAGTACATGAAGATTTATGAGTACAAGAGGTCAAGGTCATTCTTTGACCTTTGACCCAGAACTCTCATATTTTGACAATTCCAAACAATCTCCTCAAAAGCCCCTGGGCCAATTGAAACCAAATTTCATATAGAGCCTCCAGGAGTTGAGGGAACAAAAACTTATTCATACGGTCCAGGTCACATGACCAACATGGCCGCCACGCCCATATATGGTAAAAACCTTTAAAAATCTTCTTCTCAAGAACCAGTAGACCGATGGCCTTGAAACTTGGTATGTAGCTTTGGGTACTCGAGTACTGTCAAGATTGTTCAAATTATGACCATGGGTTGACCTTGACCTTTTTTACGGCAAGGTCAAAATATGGGAAAATGCTAGAACATAAGATTTCATGGAAAGTTTTGAAGAAATATGCCTAAGAATTGGTATATACAGTTATCTTAATGAGTACATGAAGATTTGTGAGTACAAGAGGTCAAGGTCATTCTTTGACCTTTGACCCAGAACTCTCATATTTTGACAATATCAAACAATCCCCTTAAAAAAAACTGGGTCAGTTGTAACGAAATTTCATATAAAGCCTCCCGGGATTGAGGGAATGAAAATTTGTTCAAACAGTCCAGGTCACATGACCAACATGGCCGCCAAGACCATATATGGTTAAAACCTTTAAAAATTTGCTTCTCCAGAACCAATTGACTGATGGCTTTGAAGCTTGGTATGTAGCATTGGGAATTCCAGTACTATCAAGATTGTTCAAAATAATGACCTTGGGTTAACCTTGACTATTTTACTGCAAGGTCAAATGTGGGAAAATGCTAGAACATAAGATTTCATGGAAAGTTTTGAAGATATATGCCTAAAAATCGGTATATACAGTCATGTTAATGAGTACATGAAGATTCATGAGTACAAGAGGTCAAGGTCATTCTTTGACTTTTGACCCAGAACTCTGTCATTTTGACAATATCAAACCATCTCCTCAAAAGCCCCTGGGCCAATTTTGAAACCAAATTTCATATAGAGCCTCCAGGGGTTAAGGGAATGAAAATTTTTTCAAACGTCCAGGTCACATGACCAACATGTCCTCCATGCCCATATATGGTTAAAACCTTTAAAAATCTTTTTCACCAAAACCAATTGACTGATGGCCTTAGAGTAACTAACCCTAGAGTACTGAGGTTGAATGGACCCAGGTGAGCTACAGGACCAATGGTCCTCTTGTTTCAAATGGTGGCCCCAGGGTCCAAAATGGCCCCACGACAGGGAGTCCTAGGTTTGAACCATAGAAATATATAGAAAATATTTAAAAATCTTCTTCTGCAGGACCACTTGGCTCAGCTGCTTTAAATTTGGTATGTAGCTTTGCCTAGTAGTCTTTTACCAAGTTTGTTCAAATGATGATCCCAGGGTCCAAAATGGCCCTGCCCCAGGGTGTCCTGGGTTTGAACCATAGAACTACATAGAAAAATATTCAAAAATCTTCTTCTTCAGATCCACTTGGCTCAGATGCTAGAAAATTGGTATGATGCATTGCCTCGTTGTCCTTTATCAAGTATGTTCAAATGATGGCCCCAGGGTCCAAAATGGCCCTGCGGCAGGGAGTCCTGAGTTTGAGCCATAGAATTACATAGGAAACTATTAAAAAGTCTTCTTCTTCAGAACCACTTGGCTCAGATGCTTGAAATTTGATATGATGCATTGCCTGGTGGACTCCTACAAAGTTTGTGTAAATGGTGGCCCTGGGATCCAAAATGGCCCTGGGGCAGGGAGTCTTGGGTTCGAAATTAAAATGTACTTAAAAACCTTCTTCTCCAGAACCCCTTAGTGCAGATGCTTGAAATTTTGTATGATACATTGCCTAGTGGTCCCTTACCAAGTTTGTTTAAATGATGGTGCCAGGGTCAAAATGGCCCCACCCCAGGGGGTCCTGGGTTTGAACCATAGAAATACATAGAAAAATATTCAGAAATCTTCTTCAGAACCACTTGGCTCAGAGGCTTGAAATTTAGCTTTTAGCATTGCCTAGTGGTCCTTTACCAAGTTTATTCAAATGATGGCCTCAGGGTCCAAAATGGCCCTGCCCCAGGGGGTCCAGGGTTTGAACCATAGCAGTACATAGAAAAACATTGAAAATCTTCTTCTTCAGAACCATTTGGAAATGGTTGCAAACTATCTGGTTTGTTCAAATTATGACCATAGTTTGACCTTTAACCTTTTTGCTCAGGTGAGCGATTCAGGGCCTCTTGGCCCTCTTGTTTTTTTAGTCTTAGTTAGTTTCCAGTTGGTCATGTGACCTTCGTAACTTCCTGAAATGGCAGCTTACACCTCGATCTTACTGAGTGAAAACATCAGTCAATTCGATATATATGAGTTTGTGAAAGTTATGGCTTCCGAAGTATGGGTTCCCACATTTTTTGGCCAGGTGAACAACTTCATCGGCAGGTTAAGGGTTAAAACTTAGCCCTAGTCTCTTTCACAACTATGAAATTCTACCATACAGTACGGGGAGAGATGGATGACTTGGCTTTTTAACATCCTTTTCAACAGTATTTCAGTTGTATCAGGACATTGGGAGGCTGATTTTTAAGGGCTTTGTGCAATGAAGGACTGTTAAGGTTCAGATGAAGTCTGATCTCAAGGTCTTCTGGTTTAGCAAAGACAATTCTTCTGGGCACAGTGAAAGGAAAAAGCAGAAGAGGTCGACAGAAGAAGAAGTGGGAAGACAATATCAAGGAGTGGACAGGAATGGATTTTGCCAGCTCAACTAGTGCAGCTGAAGACAGGACAAGGTGGAAAGGGATTGTTTTGAAGTCATCTGTGGTGCCCCAACGACCTAGTAAGGTTATGGGATAGAATAGAATAGAAACAGATAGATATGACATACACTTTATATGTCAGTATATTATTTACCTATTGTTATAAATCATAAAGTCATATTCACATTTCAGTCTAATATTTCTTATTCTGTTTGAAAGCCTTTAAATTTGAATGATTTAATAATCACTTGCTTGATTTACTTTCTATGACTTCTTAGTTACCAGATATTTATACCTAGTATTCACCATGTACATTGTCTCACAATCTTAGTTGTTATTGTTCTCAACTACTTTAAGAGGAATTATGAAAGTTTTAAGTAATAGCTGAATTGCAGCATCTGAAGGATTAAAAGTATATGAAGCAACTGTCCTATTAACCTTTTGGGACAAACATTATGATAAAAATTATTGTTGAATTGTGATACGTTGTATTCATAGATAGCCAGCAGCCAAGACAATGGATTGGCTGTACATGCCTCCAATTGATATGGGCTGGGAGTCCAAGCCTAAGGTCCAGTCCTTGGATAACGTTAACTACGTACCTTCCGGTGGCAGTAAGGTCATTGAGACACACACTGTTAAATGGAAGGCAGAACCAAAGGTTAAATCAGTGGACCGAGAGCATATTCGCAGAGTAGCAGAGTCAAGGACAGCTGATTATGAAGATAAGACCAAGAAAATCTGGCTGCCACCAAATGTTCCTTCTGATCACTTGAAAAATGCTGAGGTGACTGATAAAGGTGTGTACCTTGTTGTTACACGAGACAAGATCAGTGCTGAGCCAAAAGTTCATTCTCTAGAGAACAGAGAATATAAACCAAAGGCAAGTAATTTCAAGATTCACAGTCAGAAACTGGAATGGGACAAGAAGGCTAAAGTAGAGACATTTGATAATTTGAAGCATACTCCAAGAGTGAGAGAATTTAAAGTTCCTTCTCATAAAGTGCACTGGAAAAAAGAACCAAAAGTTAAAACATTTGAAAACGTGAAGTACAGTCCTCAAGGTGGTGAAGTGCATGTTTTTAATCAGAAGCTCAAATGGACAGAAAAGCCCAAACTAAATACACGAGAAAATGTCAACTACTCCCCACCCCCATCGACAAGGAAAATAGTAGATAATCCTGTGAAATGGAAAGCCGAAGCTAAAGTTGATGATGATAATCATGAGTATCAGCCACATGAAGGCAGGGTAGAGATTATTAATGAAGTACCTCATTGGCGAGGCAATCCTAAAGTTGATCATGATAATTTAGACTTTAGGCCCGGCGGAGGAAATGTTCATATACCAAGACAGAGTATCAGGTGGGATGCTAAACCAAAGATTAACACTTTAGACAACCGTATGTATTCACCAGGAGGTGGGGACATTCATATAATCAATGAAAGGCCTCACTGGAGGGCAGTACCTAAAGTTGAGTCTTTGACTAATGTTGACTATAGACCACCAGGAGGAGATGTGAAAATTCAAAGTAACTATGTTCGCTGGCCAAAAATTCCAAAAGTTAACTCACTAGAGAATGCAAGTTGGAGACCACGCGAAAGTGATGTAAAGATAGTATCTCAGAATGTAAATTTTAATGACGGGGTTCTACCAAAAGTTGACACTCTGTCTAATGTTAATCACAGACCAGCTAATAAAGGAAAGAAGAGAAAGATTCATTATTCCAAATATGATGTGAAGTATCCAGAGCAGAAAGGCTACCTAAGTATAACTGATGAAATTCACCGTAGTAGAAATAGCTCTTTCTCTAAGAATTCTGCTCAAACTATCCCCTAAAGTAAGTTAACCCTTTATGCTTACAAACAGAGGTGTAGCATTTGTCTCACCAATGACTTGCAAGAATGCAAGACATAGGTATTACTTTCCTGGCAGCATCCTTATCAGTAGTCAGTGGTGTAGACTTCAATCAATTTTTCTGGTTTAGCTTTGTATGACAAAAGTGATTGTCTGAGGCCCGGTGCTATTGCTGAACATTTATAAAGTCAGAAAATTTGGACGAATGAAGTCTAGTTTTCAGAAAATTGGAATCAACTAAATAAGGGAGGCACTTGAAAAACTGATGTTGGAAATATCATAATTTTTTTATGTATTTTTGGTGTTATTTTAGTTTTAACATACTGTTAAACACTTATATTTGGTGGCAGCAAAATTTGGCGGTTTTTATAAATGAAAAAGATAATAATAATAGTTGTAATAACAATTAATAACAATCAATCGGTGTTTGCTGCTGTTATCAAAAGTTCAAATTGAGACCATGCTGGACATTGTCATTTCTCCATTTATGCTTGTGAATGCAAATTGTTATGCATTTCTTCTTATCACTGAAATGTTTAGAGCGAAAATATTTTGTATTGCTTCTGATGTAATCAACTCGGCTTGGGTACAAAGTAGCATGACATAGCAAAATCCCTTTCCCCTGGATTGCTTGCTTGAGATCTGTTTTATTTATACAATATAGACTAGCTTTGATATTATGGAAGGGCGGAGGGCCTGAACTTAATACTAACTTCAGCCCTTCCTTTTATGATATAGTTTAAATTGGCGGCATTTTAATTTAGCGGTTTTTGTCTCGCCTGCGAAGCAGAGGCGAGACATATGTACTGCTTTTCCGGTGTCGTCGGCGGCGTAAACTTTTGTCGAGTTTTTGCGTTTAGGTCATTTTCTCAGAAACTATAAGGGCTAGAGCCATGAAACT
The DNA here is from genome assembly GCA_963989385.1 of Ctena decussata. NCBI lineage: Eukaryota > Metazoa > Mollusca > Bivalvia > Lucinida > Lucinidae > Ctena > Ctena decussata. Next base: position 35,244,428 of record OZ022504.1, on the reverse strand, counting down.
TGGGCCATGCATACATCTGGAAGAGTACAGCTGAAAGCAATCATCAATCCTGAGTCTTGACCTAGATTTGACGGTTGACTGACTTTGCAATTTTTTGTCGAGTTTTTGCGTTTAGGTCATTTTCTTAGAAACTATAAGGGCTAGAGCCATGAAACTTGGGTCATGCATACATCTGGAAGAGTACAGCTGAAAGCCATCATCAATATTGAGTCTTGACCTAGATTTGACGGTTGACTGACTTTGCAATTTTTTGTAGAGTTTTTGCATTTAGGTCATTTTCTCAGAAACTATAAGGGCTAGAGCCATGAAACTTGGGTCATGCATACATCTGGAAGAGTACAGCTGAAAGCCATCATCAATATTGAGTCTTGACCTAGATTTTACGGTTGACTGACTTCACAATTTTTTGTCGAGTTTTTGCGTTTAGGTCATTTTCTCAGAAACTATAAGGGCTAGAGCCATGAAACTTGGGCCATGCATACATCTGGAAGAGTACAGCTGAAAACCATCATCAATATTGAGTCTTGACCTAGATTTTACGGTTGACTGACTTCGCAATTTTTGTCAAGTTTTTGCGTTTAGGTCATTTTCTCAGAAATTATAAGGGTTAGAACCATGAAGCATGGGTCATGCATACATCTGGAAGAGTAGATCTCAAAGCCATCATCAACATTGAGTCTTGACCTACATTTTACGGTTGACTGACTTTGCAATTTTTTGTAGAGTTTTCGGATATAGGTCATTTTCTCAGAAACTATAAGGGTTAGAACCATGAAGCATGGGTCATGCATACATCTGGAAGAGTAGATCTCAAAGCCATCATCAACATTGAGTCTTGACCTACATTTTACGGTTGACTGACTTTGCAATTTTTTGTAGAGTTTTCGGATATAGGTCATTTTCTCAGAAACTATAAGGGCTAGAGCCATGTAACTTGGTTCTTGCTTACATCTGGAAGAGTAAATCTCAAAACCATCATCTGTATTGGGTCTTGACCTACATTTTACGGTTGGCTGACTTCACAATTTTTTTGTCAGGTTTTTGCGTTTAGGTCTGTTTCTCAGACACTATAAGAGCTAGAGCCATGAAACTTGGTTCATGCATACATCTGGAAGAGAAGAACTCGAAGTCATCATCTGTATTGAGTCTTAACCTACATTTTGCGGTTGACTGTCTTTGCAATTTTTTGTCAAGTTTCCGCATTTAGGTTTGTTACTCAGAAACTATAAAGGCTTGAGAGCCATGAAACTTAATTGGGTCATGCATACATCTTTGCTGAGTGACAAAGCACCAGCAGGCGAGACGCCACATTCCGCGGAATTCTTGTCTTCTTTTCCGCCAATATCGCCAAAATAAAGTGACCGCTAAGTATAAGTGCTTTACAGTAATTTATTCATTCAGAAAGTACATATGTTCATGAAAACAGCTGCAATTTTATAAGTATGAACAAAATAGGATCAGAATGAAAGCATAAGCTTTTTTGGTTCTCTTTTTGGTGTTTGAAAGTCTACAATTCAGTGATATGGGTAAAACTTTGATCTGGTAGAAAACAGATTCCCTCCTGCATAGGGCAACCGCAACTGATGGTAAATAGCTTGCCAATTTGACCTAATTTATGGCAAGATCAGCTTTGGTTTGTTGTGCTTTAAATGGGAAAACGTTTAAACAGTGGATTACCCAGAAACTATTTAAGTCTAAAATATAATACTTAATTGGTATATATGGTTAACTGTAAAATTAGGGTTGGTCATAGTTAGCAGCTGAGCCACTCGCCATCTATGTTGTAAGAGTTAAAGGGTTAGGTTACTTTCATTTACATGTATAATAAAGATCCTTGGACATAAATTTAACTGAGAGCCTGTAACACCTGTGTTGTTAGTCATTGGGCACTATGCTTTAGCTCTGTTCCATCCATATGTTAGTCATTGGGCACTATGCTTTAGCTCTGTTCCATCCATTTGTTATTCATTGGGCACTATGCTTTAGCTCTGTCCCATCCATTTGTTAGTCATTGGGCACTATGCTTTAGCTCTGTCCCATCCATTTGTTAGTCATTGGGCACTATGCTTTAGCTCTGTCCCATCCATTTGTTAGTCATTGGGCACTATGCTTTAGCTCTGTCCCATCCATTTGTTAGTCATTGGGCACTATGCTTTAGCTCTGTTCCATCCATTTGTTAGTCATTGGGCACTATGCTTTAGCTCTGTCCCATCCATTTGTTAGTCATTGGGCACTATGCTTTAGCTCTGTTCCATCCATTTGTTAGTCATTGGGCACTATGCTTTAGCTCTGTTCCATCCATTTGTTATTCATTGGGCACTATGCTTTAGCTCTGTCCCATCCATTTGTTAGTCATTGGGCACTATGCTTTAGCTCTGTTCCATCCATTTGTTAGTCATTGGGCACTATGCTTTAGCTCTGTCCCATCCATTTGTTAGTCATTGGGCATTATGCTTTAGCTCTGTTCCATCCATTTGTTAGTCATTGGGCACTATGCTTTAGCTCTGTTCCATCCATTTGTTAGTCATTGGGCACTATGCTTTAGCTCTGTTCCATCCATTTGTTAGTCATTGGGCACTATGCTTTAGCTCTGTTCCATCCATTTGTTAGTCATTGGGCACTATGCTTTAGCTCTGTTCCATCCATTTGTTAGTCATTGGGCACTATGCTTTAGCTCTGTTCCATCCATTTGTTAGTCATTGGGCACTATGCTTTAGCTCTGTTCCATCCATTTGTTAGTCATTGGGCACTATGCTTTAGCTCTGTTCCATCCATTTGTTAGTCATTGGGCACTATGCTTTAGCTCTGTTCCATCCATTTTTTAGCTGTGTTCCATCCATTTGTTAGTCATTGGGCACTATGCTTTAGCTCTGTTCCATCCATTTGTTAGTCATTGGGCACTATGCTTTAGTTCTGTTCCATCCATTTGTTAGTCATTGGGCACTATGCTTTAGCTCTGTTCCATCCATTTGTTAGTCATTGGGCACTATGCTTTAGCTCTGTTCCATCCATATGTTAGTCATTGGGCACTATGCTTTAGCTCTGTTTCATCCATTTGTTAGTCATTGGGCACTATGCTTTAGCTCTGTTCCATCCATATGTTAGTCATTGGGCACTATGCTTTAGCTCTGTTCCATCCATCTTTTCATGTGACAGGCCAATATCAAATTACACTTTGTAAACCACCACAGTTATAGCCAAATTGGTTATGACTGCCTGTGACTTGTAGAAAACTCTCAGGAAAAGGTAAATTGGTGTCCATCTTGTATTATACTGTGTATGATAACCAGAAACTTTATTTAACTCTTTAGGTGCCATTGTCGCATTACTGCTATAGGCCATTTGCTGTCTATAAAACAGGTCATTTTGCAGATTTGCTCTTTTATTACTGGTGATAAAATTGATTTTTTTTTCTCCACTTGTATTGTCAAACTAATACATAACTGGAAACTGACTTTCAGAATTTTATCTTGTCATTTTTTCTCTTTTGTCTGTTAAATCCTTTACAAAAATTTCTAAAAATTTCAGCTTAAGTAAGGGGGAGTACGTTAATTTAATGTAATAGCTATAAGCAATGCCCATACGCATCACAAACAATAAATGTTTCTATAGATAAATTAATCCTATTCACCACCAATCATTTCTCTTTCCATCCAATAAATAAGTAAACTTCATTTTTACTCAAATGAAAAGATTAACAGGTATACAGGTGACATTGAGTAACTCTGTAAAATTACTACCAGTTGACATAGGTAAATATTGACCATTCTAAGGCTGTTACATAAATACACTTACTCCCTTGTAAAATAAAGTCAAAATATCTTCAAAAAATGGGCTGTTTTCAAAAGAAACTTTTTAGTTTCAAAATATAATTTTGAGGAAAATTATAGATTAGTTTTGTATAAGATAGACATTAAAGATACGCTTTACTTCACAGTGATATCTATGGTAGTTTTAGAGATATTTTAGCAAAATGACCTGTTTTATAGACAGCAAACAGCCTATATCAGCACAGTCCCATTAAATATCACCATTTTATGACATTACCAAGGGAAATAATTCAAAGTCAATGACCAGATTATTGCAAGCAAAGATTTGTTTTCTTAAGAAAAACAAAATTTAGCTGTTTTTGATGAAGGGTTTTATTTACCAGAAACACCCAATATTAAGTTTTCTTGTAACATAAATTTGGCACTGGAAAACGCATTTTTATATAAACTTGGCCCCGAAAGACTTAAATTTATTTAAAGGTGCTATTAGACCCTTATTCCATATTCACTGTAATAAGTGGACATAAGTTTCATTGTAACCTCAAAATTTTCACAAATCCACAGCACAGTAGTTGGCGTATACAGGTCTGATACCTGTTGTCTCTAAATTGAAAAGGTGAAATACTACATCAAAGACTACAGTATAAATAAAAGGGAATAAGATACCATCAGTATGAAGTATTAATACCCAGTGACCAGAAGATTCACAATTTATGTCTTTGTTTTTACAGCTGCCATTATGACCTCAATAATCGCTGTAGGAATGGTTATGGTTAACATAACAATTATAGGTTCCAGTGTAATTTTGGACCAACAAAAAAAAAAAAAAATTATATATATATATATATATATACTGCTCACATAAAGTAGGGGATATTATGACATAGAAGCGTGTATAAAAATTAATAATAATGTCTGGGTTAGTTTATTGTTGTATATTCAACTGAAACAGAAACAATCAATGCAGGTCATATGACCTAGAGCATCACATAAAGGACTATGGGGTCTACACCTCAATTTCACATCGGCGAAAAAAATTCTTTTGGACCCTCAGATTCTGTGAATAATAAAATTCTCCATAATTTTACAAACTGAAAACACCCACTTTGGTAGGCTTTATTGCGTTATTTAAGGTGTAGGGCTGTTACAAATGTTACCATTGGTGTCACAATTCACCACACAATGGTACCTTTTATGCCAATCATTTTCTCCTGTGATAAAACTGCATGAAAAAAGTATCTGTATCTTGTTAACTGAGGCATTAGGCGTCTGTCTTAGTGAAGCTTGCATAAAAGTTATTAGTCATTGCTGCGCTGGATTTGTGTGAAATTTGGGTGTCAACCCCTTGTCTACTTCCAGTTTACTTTAGGTCACGTGACAAGCTTAATCATTTCAATATTGATATTGAGGGTCTCTATGAATACTTGTTTTATGAATTATGACAGTTTGATATTCATTTACTTATTTTCCTTACTTCTGCTGCCTTAAATGTGTTGATATCCCTTACTTATTTTGAGGAGTATATATAATATTTAGAACATTTTTCAATTAAATTAGAAGAGACTGCATTACAACTTTAGTATTGTGAATATGCCTCTGCCATACAATTTGGATACTGCTGCAATCAACAAAAAACAATTTCCAGGAGACTAAATCTATCCGCTTGGTCTAGTGATTTTTTTTATCGGAGGGGCATATAGTTTTGCCCTTGTCCGTATGTCCGTCTGTCACACTTTGTAGTACCTTTCTTGTCTCCACAACTCCTCCTACAGTATTTGATGCAGGGATTTGAAACTTGCAATACAGTTCAGACATGCATTGAACATGTGCAATGCAACACAGTTCAGACATGCATTGAACATGTGCATAAAGGAAACAGAACTTTGATTCAGGACTCATTGCAGAATTATAACATACATATTTTGACCATATTTCACACTTGTAGTACTGTTTGTGTCTCCGCAACTCCTTCTACAGTATTTAATGTAGGGAGTTGAAACTTGTATGACTCATGTCCTCTGTCACCAGGGTAATTAAGGTGGTGATTTATGGTAAATGTAAAAATCTGCATAACCATAAAAAAGTAACGTATCTCTCTGAAAGTTAGCAGACTTCTTATTTTCGTTGTTCTTTACAGTTTAGAATACAAAATAGACGTACATGCTGCTTAAAAAAGTGTTTTTATAAGGAAAGATCAAAGGGTAATTTTTTGCGAATAAATCTGAAAAAATAATATCGTTATTGAAAATTTACGTAGTGCTGAAGGTGCATTATTGCATAATGAAGAGCGTTCTAGCAATTATTTATTCCAACTCTTTCTCAAATTGTAATGTAGACCAGATGAAAACGGTAGCTTTTTCTCAATGTTCAGCCATGTACAAAGTAAATGTACACTGGATGCATTTATTGAATATAGGGTAGGCAAGCATACCTATGTTAACACCTACAATGTAAATAATACATTACTGACATGATCAGTGGTGTGTAGATGAAATTGTTCAACCTTGTTAAAATAGTATCACCTGTCTCACCTGTGTGTTTTGACAAACAAATTTGGACACAGACTGCATCTTTTTTCAACTGCTCAGCCTGATAATGTGTGAAAGAGTTTGAAAAAATAATTGCTAGGACGCTCTCCATTATGCAACAAGGTACTCTAAGCACTAAGTATATTTTCAATAATGATATTATTTTTTCAGATTTATTCGCAGAAAATTACCCTTTGATCTTCTCTTATAAAAACACTTTTTAACATTAACAAATGCTGCATTTTGGGATTCTAAATTATGAGAAACAACATAAAGAAGGCATCTGCTAAGTTTTGGAAAGATCAGTGTTATTTTGAGTATTTTATGCAGATGTTTGTCTTTGTCCCAAATCAGTGATTATCACCACCTTAATGTACTAATCGTTTAATTAAAATTAAACGATTAGTACATTAATTACCCTGGTGACACTTGCAACACAGTTCAGACATGCATAGAAACATGTGCATAAAGGAAACGGAACTTTGATCCAGGTCATTATGGCAGAATTATATCCCCTTGAATGACATACATATTTTGACCATATTTCACACTTTGTAGTACTGTTCTTGTCTTTGCAACTCCTCCAATTGTATTTGATTAGGGATTTGAAACTTGCAACACAGTTCAGACATGCATTGAACATGTGCATAAAGGAAACAGAACTTTGATTCATGTCTTTATTGCAGAATCATGTCCCCATGCATGACATACATATTTCGACCATATTTCCATGGCTTAGATAGAAGCGTTATGTCATCACTCTAGCGGCCTCATTTATTAACTGATTTTTATATAACATCACAGCTATATTCACAGTATCCGAATGCACTGTACCCTCTCTTCCGGTTTTCATAGGGTTGAATCGAGAGTACAAAATTCGCTTATAACCAGTAGCCGGAAATCATTATGTTTTTAGTTTTTATCCGGAATCTACTGCGTCATTTATAGTTATTCAGCTTCGAAAATGTAAAGAGGTAAGTTTAATATAATTTTCTCTTCGGTCTTTTACTTTATTGCCCTGTACAATGAAAAACTCCTTGCCGTAGCAGATTTTTTTTTCCAAACAGCTTAATTTAACACGAGACTGTGTCGTGCAAAACTAAGCTATCATTCTTTTATCAAAACTAACAAACTGTAGATTGATAACGCCTTCCGCTTATGCTCAAAATGGTTTAAGAATCATGCCAAGGGCGATTTGAATACTGTACCAATTACTACCCACCCATACACGACATTGTACAGGGTAATAAAGTAAAAGACCGAAGAGCAAATTATTATCCCCCGCCGAAGGCGGAGGGATATAGTTTTCTCCATGTCCATCCATCCCTCTGTCTGTCCGTCCGTCCGTCCTTCCTTCCTTCCGTCCATCCGTCCTTCCGTCCGTCCGTCCGGAGCCATAACTAAGTAACCACTGGACGGAATTTCATGAAACTTAAAATAAATATATATCACTATAATGCGCTGCGGCACATGAAGTTTCATCAGACTGGCTTCAGTAATGCATGAGTTATCCCCCTTTAATTGACTTAAAATCAATGAAATGAGCCAAAACTAAGTTACCACTGGACAGGGAATATCATGAAAAAGTAAAAGACCGAAGAGCAAATTATTATCCCCCGCCGAAGGCGGAGGGATATAGTTTTCTCCATGTCCGTCCATCCGTCTGTCTGTCTGTCCGTCCGTCCGTCCGTCCTTCATTCCATCCGTCCGTCCTTCCGTCCGTCCGTCCGGAGCCATAACTAAGTTACCACTGGACGGAATTTCATGAAACTAAAAAAAAAAATATATATCACTATAATGCGCTGCGGCACATGAAGTTTCATCAGACTGGCTTCAGTAATGCATGAGTTATCCCCCTTTAATTGACTTAAAATCAATGAAATGAGCCAAAACTAAGTAACCACTGGCCGGAATATCATGAAACTTAAAATAAGTATATATGACTATAACACGCTGATGCACATGAAGTTTCGTCACGCTGGCTTCAGTAATGCATGAGTTATCCCCCTTAAATTGACTTAAAATCAATGAAATGAGCCATAACTAAGTAACCACTGGACGGAATATCATGAAACTTAAAGTAAGTGTATGACACTATAACATGCTGATCCACATGAAGTTTCGTCAGACTGCCTTTATTAATGCGGAGGGATATAGTTTTCTCCATGTCCGTCCATCCGTCTGTCTGTCTGTCCGTCCGTCCGTCCTTCATTCCATCCGTCCGTCCTTCCGTCCGTCCGTCCGGAGCCATAACTAAGTTACCACTGGACGGAATTTCATGAAACTAAAAAAAAAAAATATATATCACTATAATGCGCTGCGGCACATGAAGTTTCATCAGACTGGCTTCAGTAATGCATGAGTTATCCCCCTTTAATTGACTTAAAATCAATGAAATGAGCCAAAACTAAGTAACCACTGGACGGAATATCATGAAACTTAAAATAAGTATATTTGACTATAACACGCTGATGCACATGAAGTTTCGTCACACTGGCTTCATTAATGCATGAGTTATCCCCCTTAAATTGACTTAAAATCAATGAAATGAGCCATAACTAAGTAACCACTGGACGGAATATCATGAAACTTATAGTAAGTATATGACACTTTGGCATGCTGATCCACATGAAGTTTCGTCAGACTGCCTTCATTAATGCATGAGTTATCTCCCTTTAATTGACTAAAAATCTATGAAATGTGCCATAACTAAGTAACCAATTACCAAAACTTCATGAAATTTAAAGTGAATATGTATCACCATAACGTGGATATGCACATAACGTTATATCAGAATGGCATCACTAGTGCATGAGTTATTGCCCTTGAATCAATGTGAGATAACAAGTGAACAAAATTTTATGAAACTTGAAATAACTCATAAAAATTCGGTGCCACAACGGCGGGGGATATAAATTCACTGAATTTGCTTGTATTAAACTTACCTCTTTACATTTTCGAAGCTGAATAGCTATAAATGACGCAGCAGATTCCAGGTAAAATCTCAAAACATAATGATTTCCGACTACTGGTTATAAGCGAATGTTTGTACTCTCGATTCAACGCTATGAAAACCGGAAGAGATTGTACATGTAGTTCGGATACTGTGATATTGGATATGACAATACCTCGAACAAGTTTGTGTTTCAGGTTGGTGGGATAAAGTCAAGGTCACAGTTGCTATTTTCAGAAAAAATTTGGGCATCGCTCTAGCGCTTTTATTTATGGATCGATTTTGATATAACATCACACAAGTGTTAAGCAGCCCCGGATCCAGGGGGTAGGCTTTGGGGCTGCAGCCCCACCATTTGGCCTCTGTGTTATGTATAATATGCAGGCATCCAGATAATTAGAAGTATCAGTATGACAGTTTGAGAAAAATTATCCAATGTGGTTAGATAAAAAATTCAAAATACATATTCATACTTGCCAGCGCTGATGCATCAACCCGGATTCGATCCTGCACAGTAGCTTAGTATAAACATTATTTTATTTGTATAAACTGACAATATAAATACAATACACATGACAAGACATATACAGAAGAATATACAAAAAGGATCCAGAAGAAAGTCAAACGACTTATGTAAATCTGTATCCCGTTGACAATGGTGTTATAGCATATAATAAGTGACTTGGTATGTCAGCTACAATAAATAATGTTTAATTGAGCAATATCAATGAAAATGAAGCATGATACAATAGATAAGCATCTTAAGAGAGATGGAGAGCATCTTAAGAGAGATGGAGAATGACCACAGTAGCTTTATGTGGCTAGTCATGAGTCAAACCCTACCGCTTGAGCTATCGAGTGGGCCTTTTGACGTGTTTGTTGACGTTACGTCATTAGTCCCGTTTCTCTGGTTCTCGTTTCTACAATGCACATAGCCTCCTTTTAAGGATAGTGATACAGATTCAGAAAACGTCAGTTTGAGATGGCTTTCTGTATCAGATGGCCCCAATCACTACCACTTGTTTAACATATGTTATTGTATATTTGCTCAAGCTGGGGCAGTAATAGTCTTTTAAAACAAAACCATTAGAGGATTTCATGTTTATAAGGACTTTTGGGACCCAGCTCTAAATGAGGAACTATGAGGGTCCTGCAAAGTTTTGTTACAAATGGGGTTCCATTACTTTCTATTGGGCATATTTTAAAAATGCTTCAGTTTGTACTTAAAAACTATTTTCACTAGCTGACGATACCTGTTTGTTTTGTGCAAATTGCTTCTAAAATGACCAAGATATTTCCTTTTGAATTACTGTAATGTGAGTATATATTGGGACACCTTAAAAAAATGAATTTTCCATTAGGGACAAATGGAAAATTAATTATTTTAGGTGTCCCAATACTTAAGCACATTAGGGTATATGCAGTCAATCAATGTCAATCAAGGAGTTATTTTCTGAACTGTGTGATATATATATGGACCTCAGTCTATTACCATGCCTACAATATTTAGGTGGGTTAAAGCTTTTAAAATTGGAAAATGTTACGTTAGAGGTGATTCCCGCCTTGATGTAGGCCTAAAACCTCTATTACTAAGGTAAACATCACTGCTGGACATGAATTACAGGTTAGGTATACGGTCGCGGACTTAGCAATTTTATGTTAAAGTTTTACAATAAAGTTTTTTAAGATCTCATAGTTTCTAAAGCCTTTGATCCATTTGATTTATATTTGTTTTGATGATAAGAGTTGGTTAGAAATTTTATTCGACTGCATCCACACCCCTGGACATGACCTATAGGTCAAGGTCACAGACTTAGAGAAATTTTATGTTAGTTTTACATCAGAGTCTTTGAAATCTCATAGGTTCTAACACCCTTGGATGGATTTGAATTATATTTAGTATGATGATAGATAGAAGCTGGAAATTTTATTCAGCACCATCCTTACCCCTAAGAAACAAATACCAGCACTTCAAGATCGACAAGCGCAGGTTTAGGCGAGCTGTCCTGTCTGGTGTCAGGTCTTGTTTGTTAAATGGCTCACAGTTTCAACAGTGATTATATAACCATGATCATGTGTCATTGGCGACCATGGATTTTAACCATAGACATTTCAGCTGCCTATAGTCAATCATAGTTAGTCATTAGACCATGGTCAACCATGTTTAACAGACATTGGCTAGCCATGGTTAATAGATCATGGTCAACCAACCATTGTTAACCATGGTTAACAGACCATGGTTGACTGTGGTCCATTAAACAAAAATGTCAAGCCCATGGTCAGACATGGTCTGTTAACCAGGGTTTACTCTTTAGATTTGTAATTATTCATGGTTAACAAACCATGGTTGACCATGATACATAAACCATGGTTGACCATGGTGAACAAAACATGGTTGATCTTGGTTAACAACAGGAAATTTATCTTATACCTCACTGACACCAGACCTGAGTCCCTGTGACTTCTTCTTATTTCTAAGGCTCAAGAAAATGCTTTCTGTGAAGAAATGCAATTCCTTTGTTCTCCTTGATGAGTAGACTTGCCATTTTAAAAATTCGTTCAAGTAGCTTGAAGGTCAAGGTCACACTTGAAGGTCAAATGATAAAATTGTCATAGATAGAGCTTGTCCGGGGACATTATATCGAAATTTATTCATGGATTTCAAACTGATTTGGCACAATTGTTCATGATAGAGAAGTGTCATGTGAAATATTAATTCAGATAAGTCCAAATTCAGGATCACACTTGAAGGTCAAATGCTAAAATTGTCATAGCTAGAGGGGGTGGCTGGGTGCTGCATATAACTTACAGTGCTGGGGCGTCCTACTGATTAGGATCATTGTAGGGCCAGGGCCTTCTGTGCTTGCAGTAGGTGCGGGTGGGGGTTGTTTGGACATTTTTTCTCTAGTCTGTCATTTCTCTTCTTTCTCCCTCTCTCTGGGAGACTGCCCGGTACAGACTGAAATACAGTGTCTAAAAGGGCCGTTAAACCCAAACAATCAATCACTTATAGCTAGAGATAATGTCCCAGCCATCACTTCTACATTTATGCATGGATTTCAAAATAATTTGGTGCGATTGTTCTCCTTGGTGAGTCAGGTAGGTCCAAGGTCAAGGTCACACCTGAAGGTCATATGATGAAATTTTAATAAATGGAGCTTGTCCAAACCATTTCTTCTTCTTGTTTTTCTTTGTGAAAAATTTAAAAACAGAAACATGCTAAGCATAATATTGTTTGTCTTCTGTCTAGAGTGAAGCAGTTAGTCTTGACATACTTAGAGGTCACTAAAGCAAACAGCGGGCTCAGTAGGTTGTCCCTAGATAATCATCTAGTTTAATAAAATGCTTCAGTTAAGAAATCCATCCCTAGACAGAACTTTTTGCAGGACCCTCATCGATATTATGTGAACTAGAACCTAGCTGATAATGAGTTTGATAAAAGTGCAACAGCAGATCAAATCTTTTTGGGACAGGTACCCCAGAAAACCAAAAATATGCTTTCAAGTTACATGGAAGAGCGGGATACTGGAACACTGTCATTTCTAAAAGACATAAAATCAATGAGTTTCTGTTTCACATGTTGGTGCTATTTCAGCCTCTGCAGCAGTTAGGAGGGAACTCTATGCAGTTATATGTGTTTTGTTTTTAATAAGACATAAAGAATGCTTCTCAAAAACACCCTAGCTGCACACTTACTAGATGTATATGCTATTTATGGCAATAGGGTATATAAAGTGTCATATCCCCCAGAAATGTCCGTTAATTTGAAAGATCTGACTTTTTTGAGGTTTTGAGGCCAGCCAAAAGTACATAAAAACAGACTATTTTCAGTATTTTAGTTTTGCAATATTTAACATGACACACTGACATAAAGCAGAACTGCTGCTCTGAATACAAATAAGGTTGTACTCTTTCAGAAACAACTGGAGGTGCCTGTGATGGCTGGAAGCAAAAATATAGTGAAAATCAGTATATGCTTCAAATGTCAATTGTCCCTACTATTATAGGGATTCTTTCCAGGCATTGCTCTAATGGTTTTTAAGTTAAATAACTTCATACAGATTTTCACTATATTTTTCTCACATCAATGCTTGGGCATTTGTATTTCATGACCTAAAATCATGAAAATGAGCAGATCAGACCAACACACATCCCCAGATTCTTCAATTCCAGTCATGACCTGTAATATAGCATCTGTTAGTGAGAACAGAGGTTACTGTATAAAATATGTACAGTTTGCTCTGGATATTGGTAGGACTGAAATAAAGTCTGTTTTATGTACTTTTTGCTGACTTCAAAACTGATTCAGAAGTCATATCTTTCAAATTTATTAAAGTATCTGAGCAGACTTTGTAAATATTAGGGTTGAATAGCACTCTTCAATATTAAATAAAATCTCTGGTCATCATACACTGTATCACAAAAGATGGATACCGACGTTTTATTGACAGTTTTTTACTGGTCACAGGCCACACAAGACACCAGTCACAGCTGATGTTAAAAACCTCCTACCATGGTAACTGTGATAGTTTACCAGGCATGCAAATGACCTTACAAGGTTGCCAGCCTTTGGAAACGTTGTAAGTGTTGTCTCTTTATTGTACAATACATAGGTCCATTTTCATGATGTCAGAATTTCACAGTGTATTATTATTCCTGATTTCTAGTCTCAACTGAAAACAAACAATACACTCATGTCACACATACATTTGTAGTATTTTAGTACATCATAGATCAGATCACTTTGTAGGACTTGTCTTGTCTACTCTGTTCTATCACAAAGCTCCTACCTTTCTGTTTTGATAAATCCTTAATGGCTTTCAGTTTAGTCTTGAAGAAAAGCACTATATTTTCAAGAATAATCCCTGTTAAGCTCTGAAAATCCTGTGTTGTCAGTCGGAGGCTCTTGAAATCAGTAGAATCTTATTAATGGTCAGTACATTATGAGGTAAAATCCAACAAATGCAGGTTTAACCCCAGATAGCATTAGCTGCTAGAGGGTGGTATAAATTGCTGTAACGGGGCTGAGGGAGCAGTGGAATTCAGTTTTGTTGTCTCCCCTGCAGGTAGCAGAAGCCAAATGTTAATATTACTTTTCCGATGTCAGCAGCAGTGGCTGCTTCAAATTTTTATAGAGTTTTTTGGTTTAACTTGTTATATGACAATGCACAGATGTGAGATTCCACATTCTGCAGAATTCTTGTTGAGAAACTCAAAGACTGCAGAACATGGCTTAGAAGATTGGTGATTATTTGCACTAGTATTAGCAGGCAGTATTAATTGTAATGTAACTTTGCGTGGAAGATATTAATGTCACCTGATGTATTAAGCGGAGGGGAACTATAGAAATGACCCTTGTCCATCTGTGTGTGCATTCTTTCATCTGTTTATTTGGCCAGCCATCTGAAATCTTGTCTCTGCAACTCCTCCTACATCATTCAAAATTTTGTAGACTTTCTTCCTATAATATGAAGAAGTACATATGGTTTTGAAATGTTGTTTCGGCTTTTTAGCTCACCTGTCAAGGTGAGCTTATAGTATAGCCTTGGTCTGTCGTCGGCGTTGGGGTTGGCGTCGGGGACGTTTGCGTTCACACTTTTAAACATCTTCTCAGAAACCACTGGGCTTATTGAAGCCAAATTTCATATGGATCCTTAAATGGATGGGGGAATGAAAGTTTATATATATATGGCCTAGGTCACATGACCAAGATGGCCCCCATGCCCATATATGGTAAAAACCTTAAAAAATCTTATTCTCCAGAACCACTGCACTGATGGCCTTGAAAATTGGTATGTAGCATCTTGGACTCCAGTACTACAAAGTTTATGTAGATGATGACCATGACCTATTTAGCCGCAAGGTCAAATTTGGTCCTGTAGGCTTTTGAATGGGAAAATCTGAAAAAGTGCATTTTTCTGTTGCTGTTGTGCTCTGTGATATGAAAATGCCGTCAATTTCAACACCTATGAATACTAGAGGTCAAGGTCATTTAGTGACTTTGACCAATGGTCACTTGTCCATTGGTTGTCAACATTTTCAAACATCTTCTCCTCAGAAACCATTAGGCTGATTGAAGCCAAATTTCATATAGAGACTTAACAGGATGGGAGAAGGAAAAATTTATATATTTGGCTGAGGTCACATGACCAGGATGGCTGCCATGCCCATATATGGTAAAAACCTTAAAAAAATCTTCTCCAGAACCACTTTGCGGATTGCTTGGTATGTAGCATCTTGGACTCCAGTACTACAAAGTTGATATACATGATCATCTTAGGTTGTCCTTGGCCTATTTTACCACAAGGTCAAATAATGTCCCTTAGGCTTTTGAACCAGATATGCTGAAAAAGTGCATTTTTCTGTTGCTATTGTGCTCTGTGATATGGAAATTCAGTCATCGTCAACCCCTATGAATACTAGAGGTCAAGGTCATTGTCGTCGTCGTCCTTTGTCATCCGTCATCAACACTTTCTAAGGACTTCTCCTCAGAATCCACTGGGCCGATTGAAGCTAAATTTCATATGGAGCCTTAACAGGATAAGAAAGAGAAGTTTATGTATTTAGCTCAGGTCAATTGATCAAGATGGCCGCCATGTCCATATATGGTAAAAACCTTAAGAAATCTTATTCTCCAGAACCACTGGGCAGATTGCATTGGAACTTGGTATGTAGAATCTTGGACTCTAGTACTACAAAATTTATATAAAGATGACCTTGGGTTGACCTTTATCTTTTTTATGGCAAGGTCAAATTTAGTCTCTTAGGCTTTTGAATGGGAAAAGCTAAAAAAGTGCATTTTTCTGTTGCTATTGAGCTCTGTGATATGGAAATGCAGTCAGCCAAAGGTCATTTGTCTGTTGTGTATCAATTTTTTCAAGGGACTTCTCCTCTGAAACTACTGGGTCAATTTCAATTATGTTTCACATGCAGCCTTCAGGAAAATTTCATTTCAGTTTAACGATGTTCCCCAAGTGGCTCAGGGGTACATAACCATAGTTGCACCCATTTGGTGCCATGTGTCCGTCCAATGTCTTCCAGTCTGTAATTGCATTCAGGAAAAGCGGGAAAGAAAGTTTATATATTTGATCCAGGTCACATGACCAAGATGGCAGCTTTGCCCATATATGGCAAAAACCTTTAAAAAAATCTTCTTCTCCGGAACCATTGGGCCGATTGGTTTGAAACTTGGTATGTGGCATCTTGGGCTGTAGTACTACAAAGTTTATATAAATGATGACCTTGAGTTGTCCTTGACCTATTTTACCGCAAGGTCAAATTTGGTCTCTTAGGCTTTTGAATGGGAAAAGCTGAAAAAGTGCATATTTTGTCGCTATAATGCACTGTGATATGGAAATGCAGTCATCTTCAACCCCTTAGAATTTTAGAGGTCAAGGTCATTTAGTGACCTTGGCAAAAGGTCACTTGTCCATTGTGTGTCAACATTTTAAAAGGACTTCTCCTCTGAATTTACTGGGCCAATTTCAGTTAAATGTCATATGCAGCCTTCAGGCAAAGGGGGAAAGAAACTTTATATTTTTGGTCCCAGTCACATGACCAAGATGGCCACCGTGCCCATATAAGATAAAACTTAAAAAATTGTCTTTCCTAGATCCACAGGGCCTATTGCTTTGAGACTTAGTATATAGCATCTAATTGGACTCTTGTACCACAAAATGTATAAAATGATGACTTGGATTGACCTTGATCTATTTTACAGCAAGGTCAATTTTTATACGCCCATTTTGAAAAAACGGACGTATTATGTCGTGGCGCTGTCCGTCCGTCCGTCCGTCAACATTCTTGTACACGCCATAACTCAGTAACCATTTGGGATATCTTCATGAAATTTGGTAGGCATATGTATTAGGGTGGGGGAACGTGTCGCGTACAAGAATGGTTGCTCCCCCTTTCTTACTTTTGAAGTTATGCCCCTTTGATTAATTTTTTCCCTGTAAGTCTTGTATGCGCCATAACTAGATAACCGTTTAGGATATCTTTATAAAACTTCATAGCAATGTGTATGAAGCCCTAACGATGTGTCGCGTACAACAATGGCTGCTTTCCCTTTCTTCGTTTTAGAGTTAATCCCTTTCATTAGTTCTTGTCCGCTATTTTTGTGTAATTTACTAGCTTATTGTCAAGGGAAAAAAGTAGAACTAAAAATGTTAATCTAGTTTATTTAGATTATCTCCCTTGTTCGAAGATATTGTATCAAAGATTTCTTCACAACCATACAAGCTATACTGGTCATATTTGGCAAACAGGTTGATGACGACATGTTTTATTGTGGGATTGAGAACCAGCCTTTTCCTGCTTATTCTTCCCTGTATTTGTCCGATTTTCTTTCTTTCCATACTTTGAATAATGAAATTTTTCGTCAAAGATTTCTCCACAACCATGCAAGCTAGAGTAGTTATATTTGTTATGCAGGTTGATAACAACATGTTGTATCATGGGATCAAGAACCAGCCTTCTCCTGCTTATTCTTCCCTGTATTTGTCCGATTTTCTTTCTTTCCCTACTTTGAATAATAAAATTTTTCGTCAAAGATTTCTCCACAACCAAGCAAGCTAGTGTAGTCATATTTGGTATGCAGGTTGATGACAATATGTTGTATCGTTGGATTGAGAACCAGCCTTTTTCTGCTTATTCTTCCCTGTATTTGTCCAATATTCTTTCTTTCCATACTTTGAATAATAAAATTTTTCGTCAAAGATTTCTCCACAACTAAGCAAGCTAGAGTAGTCCCATTTGGTTTGCAGGTTGATGACGATATGTTGTATCGTGGGATTGAGAACCAGCCTTTTTCTGCTTATTCTTCCCTGTATTTGTCCAATATTCTTTCTTTCCATACTTTGAATAATGAACTTTTTCATCAAAGTTTTCTCCACAACCATGCAAGCTAGATTAGTCATATTTGGTATGCAGGTTAATGATGACTTACTGTATTGTGGGATTTAGAACAGCCGGGCTGCGTAGCGCAATCGGTAGGGCACCTGACTCATAAGAGGTCCTGGGTTCGAAACCCGGTCGGGCCACATACTTTCGTTTCTCGTTCCGCTCATTCTAGAAGGGCATTTGTCAGTTACTGGCGAAAGTATGTGCACTTAGTACTGGTTAACTGCTTAGGAGTTCTAAGCCTGCCCAGGAATAGTGTGGTTAGGTTAACTGACCGTCCCGACATGACCTTAGTTGTTTACTGTGGACGTTAAGCATCAAATCAATCAATCAAAACCAGACTTCTCCTCTTTTTGTTCCCTGTATTTATCTGATTTTTTTTCTCTCTTTACTTTGAATAATGCATTTTTTTTTCGCAAAAGATTTCTATGCATCTGTAAGTTAGAGTAGGGATTTTTGTATGCAGGTTGATGATAACTTGTTGTATTATGGGATTGAGAACCAGTCTTCTGCTTATTCTTCCCTATATTTTTCCAATTTTCTTTCTCTCCTGACTTTGAATAATGTAATTTTTTGTAACAGATTTCACAGCAACCATTCATATTTGGTATACATGGTTACAATGATTTCTCTCCCTCTTTACGCTTTTTGTTATGAAAATAACACCATTTGATTTAAGCAATTAAGCGGGGGTATAGTCGGATTCGCTGACAGTTCTAGTTAATTATAGAGTGGTTGCCCCTGTTTGTATGCCTGTCTATCCTTTTGTAAACAATCTTGTTCATTCTGTAACTCCTTTAGGACATTGAAACGGGCGTATTATGCGCCGCTTGCGAAGCCCTTGTTTCTGTATGGCTTTTGAATGGGAAAAGCTAAAAAAGTGCATTTTACAGTTGCTATGAGACTCTATGCTGTGGAAATGCCGTTGGCAAGCATAAAATCAGATGCATTTGACATTACACCATATTATACAATTTGCCTTAGAGTAATTTACCCTAGAGTACTGAGACTGAATGGACTCAGTTGAGCTGAAGGACCAATGATCCTCTTGTTGTTATTTCTGGTTGGGAACATATAATTTAAATGCTGTCAGCAGTTCCATAAATGTGGGGCCCTATAAGTTACCATGTTCCTAGTACGAAAGGTATCTCCTGCCTTCTCTCAGAAGCTTAGCTTTTGTAGAGATGGTTGTAAGTATACAAATACTAGTGACTGGGTGACAGGCAATAATATTTATTAGCTGGAACTCTTGTTAGCTGAGGCTTACACTGAGTTGGAGCTCAGAGAGAGATGGAGTTCACAATTAGAATAGTAAAGAAGCTCAACATTTGCTGATTTTTCATAGGGGTTGGAGTGAGTGAGTGAGTGAGTGAACTTGGGTTTAACGTCCCACCAACAACAAGGTCATATGGAGACGGGACCTCGGTTTAAAGTCTCATCCGAAAGACCGGAGAAGCAGGGGATCGAACTTGCGATCCCTGGTTTGGTAGTCCGGAGTGTTATCCACTACGCTACAGCCGCTCCTCATAGGGGTTGGAACTTGGTGTAGTGCAAAGAAGCTCCAAGTGTGTCACAACAAATGGATTCCTATAATTAAAGATGAAAAGTATTGTTGAAGGTGCAGCATTGATTATTATTACTACTGAGGGCATGTATCAGGTTTTAATATTTAAATGTATGATACAGAATTAAGCTATTTAAGTAATAGGCATTATCATAAAAGCATTAGAGAGTACATGATGTGTAATACAGCAAAAGGGCCTTAAGAGGGTCAAAACGGTGTTTCATTCCAACCATTCAGCCTGCAAACATAAATTGTACACCAATTTAAAGAGTGGAAATTGTATTTTAGTGGAGGTTTAGCCAGAATGTCATAAATCATGTAATTTGCAGAAAAATTGTCGTGCACAAAATCCAAATTCTAAATATTTAATGATGATAAATATAACAGTATGGCTGTATGTTGGTCTAAATATAGGCATTCTAAGGCTTCCACTTAAACGGTCATCGGCATCCACACTCTTTTAACATTTTCTTCTTAGAAACTACTGGTCAGATTTCATGTGAAGCCTTTACAGGATGGGAGAAAGAAAGTTTGTATGTATGGTCTGGGTCACTTGCCCAAGATGACTGCCATGCCATACCCTGTTCTCCAGAAGTGCTGGGCCTTGAATGCCTTGAAACTTGGTATATAGCATTTGGGACACTAGTACTACAAAGTTCATATGAATGCTGACAATGGGTTGACCTTTACCTATTTTATGGCAAGGCAAATTTGGTCCACTAGACTTTTGAATGGAAAATGTGCTGAAAAACTGAAAAAAAGTGCATTTTTCTGGTGCTGTCATGCTCTGTGATATATAAATGTAGTCAACTTCAACCCATATGAATTCCAGAGGTTAAGGTCATTTAGTGACCATGGCCATAGGTTACTCGTCTTCCAGCATTTTCAAAGGACTTTTCCTTTGAAACTACTGGGCCAATTTCTATTAAATTTCATGAGCAGCCTTCAGGCAAAGGGGAAAAGATAGTCTATATATTTGGTTCAGGTCACATGACCAAGATGGCCGCCATACCCATATATGATTAAAACCTTAAAAAAAAAAAATCTTCCCCAGAAGCACTGGGTCGATTTCCTTGAAACCTGGTATGTAGCATCTTGGACTCTAGTAGTACAAAGTAATATCCCTATTAAATGTCCCGGGAGCATTGCATTTTATGAAAGGGGGCATTATTTAGAGACTAAAGTGTAGTAAACCAACCACTGCCAAATATCTTTAATCAAAGTACTGAAAGTACTGAAAGGCGGGCATTTTATTCAAATGGTTTAGAGGAGACGCTCTGAAAAAGTTAACGCACAGACATATAATGGATGATGACAGAGGCACACCATTCTATCAGCTAGCTTTTCGGGATGAAATTTAGATAAACTCTTAGAAAACAGTAGGGCTTTGTCAAATATTCAGATTATTTTATTGAATACCAGAAATCACAATTGTTAAGCAAAAAAAAAATGTTCTAAAAAGTGTTGTTTTTATACAGTATGGGTGCTATTGTGATTGGTTTCAGTTTTGAATTGAATGGGTGGAAGAAATGGTGCTGACATTTTCCTTCATCCCTGTTACTTGTTCAATATACGTTGCCTTATCTTCTCAAACGTAACACGGTCAAGGTTTGAATCATATTTGAGGCAAACTTCTTCTCGACTGTCACTAAGACGGTGCTCCATTGCAAATTTCACCAGAAATTGATTTTGACGACCTTGTCAGAGTCCCTATTTAATATCTGTACAGTTGAAAATGAAGTTTGTTATTCTTAATAGTAGCAAGGGTGCAGGCATGTGCACTCACCCATTTGTTTTATTCACGGGACTCAACATACCGCAAGGTGAGCATTAGGAAGAAATACAGGATAATTAAATATCCACAAAATGTTGACATTTGACAGACTGAGTTATATTGGAAACTGACTCTTGTGTGTGTTTGCCAGTGGATCATTTAGGCTGGGCCACTGTGCCTTGGTCTGGCAATAGCCGCTTTATAGGTAAACAGCAGTACAGCAATACTTATGAAGTGTTTTGTTGGCATTTAGTGCGTAAATTTAAGTTGTCTTGACTGCATGTTCACGGTTTTCTACATTTGTTTCAAATTAACCTGGAAAGGCCATTAGGCAAGCTTTTTACTGCATATAGCGTAACGGAACACTACTGGCGGACCACGAAAGACTCTTCACTGACTCCTAACGATAAAAGAGCGACCGTAGTCTGTCTAAACTGGTTAAATGCTGACTGCAGTCACTCTGCAAAAGACTAAATATCCACTGCATCCATCTGCAAAAGATCACTTTTAATTGCAGTCATCTGTAAGATATAAAATGATGACTGTTGTCTTTTTCTTGCTCAGTTTGATTAGTCTGACAAGATGAAAGTCATAACAACACTGCCTAGCTGCCACAACCTAGTAATCTCATCCTTAATGACACGTCAGTACAATCAGTCGGCTTAAACTATGCTTTGCATAGCACAGCAGATCTTTGCTTTGGATTCTTTTTTAAAGAGAAGCCAACTTGTATTCACCCATCGGCGAATAATTTACGTAATGTATTTATACGCTTGATCGCTTGGATAAACATTGATTTTTAAAAGTCGCAAACTGAAGCTTTTTTTATTTTCAATTTGAATAAATCAATCAACATTGATTATGACGAATCATTCTGCCTTGTTCAATGGGCTTGATTTTCGAAACTGTACAGAAATGTCCGAACTATTTTCTCTGTTTCAAAATGTAGAGCGCGTAGCGTAGGCTTACAAAACCAGAGATATGTTAAGACCTTCGCAAAACGGTTTTGACAACCGTAGCTATAGACGAGCTTACAGCCCGCCTAATAAACAGTATTAAGGTGAAAAGGTATATGTGCAGAGGAAGCAGCTTACTATTTTTGCCTCCCTTTTCAGTGTGGTCAACACTTATAGGATAGAATTTTCTCCTCCAGGAGCAAGTTCTTTCCTTTAAGAGTAGACCCCATGTCAAAGAGCTACCTCATCCAGAGAAGCAAACAGGAATTCATGCAAGTTAACATTATTTTTAGAAAAGGCAGGGGATGTTTATTAGAGCAGGGGTGTTTATTAGGATTAATTTGGTAATTCATGACCCTGCGTTGACTTTGACCTATTTTTATATGCCCGTTTGAAAAACGGGACGTATATTGTTATGGCGCTGGCATCCGTCCGTCCAGCGTAAACTTTTTGTTTCCGGATAACTCCTCCTACAGTTTACATCCGATAGAGCTGAAACTTGGTATATAGTAAGACTATGAGGTGGACCAGAGCATATCGTTTCGAGGTTACGCTCCAATGATTTTTAGCGAAGTTACAGCCCTTTACTTAGAATTTTTGGGGTATTCGTTTCCGGATAACTCCTCCTACAGTTTTCATCCAATTAAGCTGAAACTTTGTAAATAGTAAGGCTACGATGTGGAGTAGCGCATATTATATAGAAATTTTGCTACGATAATTTTTAGCAGAGTTACAGCCCTTTGAAAAAACTCGACTGTGGCAGTTTGTATGGCAGTTCTTTAGCATTCCATAACTTAGTTACTCTTAGGAATATCATGATGAAACTTTATACCAATGTGAATGAGGTTAAGACAACGTGTCTCATACAAGAATGGTTTCTCCCCTTGACTTAGATTTTGAGTTACCTCCCTTTGATTATTTTGTCCGACTATATTTGTACACCTCATATCCAGCTAACCCCTTTGACTATTGTGATTAAACTTGATAGTGATGTATATTAGGTTGACACAATATGTCACATATAAGAATAATTGCCTCCTCTTACTTTTTTTTAGAGTAACCTCCCTTTGAATATTTTCTAAGGCTATTCTTATGCAAGCGATAAGTAGGCAACCGTATGGAATATATTGATGAAACTTTATAGCAATGTGTATTAAGTTGAGGCTGTGTGTCTTATATAAGAATAATTGCTCCCCCTTCCTTATTTATGGAGTTACATCCCTTTGATTAATTTTTACGGCTATTCTTGGGCAAGTCATTACTAGGTAACTGTATCTTGACGAAACTTTATAGCAATGTGTATTAGGTTGAGACAGTATGTCTAATAAAAGAATAATTGCTTCCCCTTCCTTATTTTTTTTTTAGTTACATCCCTTTGATTACTTTTTTAAGGCTTTTCTTTTGAGAACCTTAATGTTTGGAATGTCTTGATAAACTTGATAGCAATGTAGACAAGGATGAAACAATGCAAAAAAAAACCATTCAGAAACGGGCGTATATTGCCTCGCTTGCGGAGCTCTTGTTAAAATTTTTTCCCCTTTTGACTGGGAAAAGCTGAAAAATTGCATTTGAACTGCATAATGCATCAACATATGGATAAAAATTGCTATTATACCTTCCACAGAAATTTATTAAGTCTTAATCCAGAAGTCCCTGGAGCAGTAACACTCCCATGAGGTCACTTCTCCTGCCCCAGGGGAGGAAGAAGGAAATGTGTTATCCATAGGTTAAGTATTATTTGATAAAATGTTTTACTTTAAAAACTTCATTTTAGCTGCATAATACATTAACCCATGGATAAATTGCAAGAATTTATCAATTAGGAGGGAGGTACCTCAGTAGATTCCTTGCACTTCTGATCTAAGATCCAGGAAACTCTGTAGAAACAAGATACATCCAGTATAGTCTGCGGGTTTAGTCTACTAAAACCATAAACTAAGGTAGTAGTTACCTTGACAATCTGGAATATAGACTCAGGTGACTAACAGTTTCTTCAAGCTTCCAAGGCCTGAATTCCTGGCCCCCGACCACTTTTTGCTCAAGTTATGTAAAGAGTTTCTCCTTTTAAGACAGATTTTTGCTTGATAGAGGTGGACATGTTTGACTGTACATATCAGTTTTTTTGTATCATTTCAGATAGAGACTCAGAAATTATGTTTCACAGAGACAGCAAAAGCCCGTACAGATTCGGGGGCCGGTTCTGGGGGAGAGAAGAGGAAATCAGCAACAAGTTCTAGATCTGAAAGTGTGGCCTCCCAGGGTAGTAGTGGTACACAGGAATAGAACTTTATCTCACCAATCTCATCATCATTCACTTTATACTGATATTCTAGAGTGTAGGAATGTTTGTGTATCATCAGCAAAAGAAACATGATCATCAACGTGCCAATATCATTCACTGTTATTGAATAATTGCGTAACTCAGTGTTGAGCAGGTTATGGAGGGCCAAGTTAGACTTCAAGAAGCTCAGCTTTCCTTCAAATAATATTTCACACAGCAAAATACCACCAGACACAGTCAGCTGTTTCACACTTGGGAAACACAGACACACTCAGTCTGCCTCTGCCAAGTTTATCTAACATGGGTAAGCAATGAGTGATGATACTTCATACCAATTTGCCCATATTTGCTATCGCTGCCTCACATCTCTGCCTGTAGTTTCTTAGATCTTAAACCCTTAAAGATGACAATTTACACCTGCAAATTTGAAAAAAGAAAAAGTTTGTCCAAGCTACTGGTATATCATGTTTAGCCAGCCTGTTTGAATGTACAGGAATAGATATTGCACTACCCCCTATGCCGGCGGCAGAGTTAGCATTGGTTGCTGCAGCGGCAGCAGCGTTAAAGTTTTACATTAAAGGTTTTTTATGTAATGGGCAAGGCACTGTCAGGAGAGCTGTCATGTACACAGACAGGTCTTGTTAGAATTCAAAGACAATTAGGCAAATAGTTTTGATTCAGATGAATAGGCTCACGATGAGGTGGCTCATGATGAGCCACCTCATCTGGATCTAAGCTGTTCGCAAATTCAACTGTTTTTATACGCCCGTTTTGAAAAAACGGACGTATTATGTCATGGCGCTGTCCGTCCGTCCGTCCGTCCGTCCGTCCGTAAACATTCTTGTGCGCTCCATAACTCATTAACCGTTTGGGATATATTCATGATATTTGGTAGGAATATGTATTAGGTTGGGGGAACGTGTTGGGTACAGAAGTGGTTGCTCCCCCTTCCTTAGTTTCAAAGTTATGCCCCTTTGATTAATTTTTTCCCTGCCAGTCTTGTGCGCGCCATAACTAGATAACCGTTTGGGATATCTTCATGAAACTTCATAGCAATGTGTATGAAGTCTCAACGATGTGTCGCGTACAAAAATGGCTGCTCTCCCTTTCTTCATTTTAGAGTTACATCCCTTTCATTAGTTGATTATGGTTATTTTTGTGTATACATATCTTGTGCATACCTTAACTTTGTAACCGTTTGGAATATCATGATGAAACTTTATAGCAATGTGCATGATCACAAGACGATGCGTGGCATACAAGAATGGTTGCTCCCCCTTTCTTCATTTTGGAGTTACTTCCCTTTGATAAGTAATTTTAGGCATTTCTCAGTCACTCCATATCTCCTTAACCTTTTCAAATATTAGAATGGAACTTTGTAGGAATATGTATAATAATGGGGCAATGTATCCCGAGCAAGAACCACAACTCTGGCTTACTGAATTATCTGCCCTTGCATAAATTTCCTGTTTCCTCTGTGATTCCTTAACCCTACATGTGATTTTGTCAGGGGAATGTAGTAGAGCCAAGAATCTAGTATATTTAGTTTATGAATTATCTCCCTTGTTCAACTATGGCATTACTCAACTTTTGAGCCACAATAACTTTGAAGCTGATTTCTGGTATACTCATAGTATTTGATGTGTTAAATATTTGAATAATGTTGCCGTCATTAGTTATAAAGTGGTTGCCCCTGTTTGTCTGCCTATCTATCCTTTTGTAAACAATCTTGTTCATTCCATACTCCTTCATGACATTAAAACGGGCGTATTATGCGCCGCTTGCGAAGCCCTTGTTCTTCTTTGTTGCTTGTTAAATAGAAGAAGACAACAAGAGCTCACATTGTTAACTTCCATTTAATTTATATTATCTTGGTCCAGTGACAGGCATGTTCCACAAAATTCACCAATTTCGCCTTCTTATTATGCCACCAACTTGGATGGGGCATATTGCTGTTGGCTTGTCCATGCATTAGTCCCTGGGTTTGTCAACCTTTTCTATGCCTGCTGTAACCTTGGAATCGTGCCTGCATTAGTTTTGAAATTTCATATAGTGATTCGTCATAGAAAAATAGCTGATACGTATTTTTTATGCCCTTTTTTAGCCGATACATATTTTTATACTCTCGTTTTTGAAAAAACGGACATATTATGGCATGGCCCTGTTTATCCGTTTCAGGTTTGTCTCCATCTGTCCGTCCATCCATAAATATTCTTGTGCAGGCCATAACTCAGTAACCGTTAGAGATATCTTCATGAAATTTTGTAGGAATATATATTAGGTTGAGGCAATGTGTCACATACTTTCTTACCCCTTTCTTAGTTTCCAAGCTATGCCTCTTTGATTATTTTTTCCTGACTAGACTTGTGCACGCCATATCTAGATAGTGGAGTTGCTTATGTCACAAAAATGTGCTCCCGTGTCCACTTTTTGTTAATCAGGGTTTATATACATCAAAATGTTTGTCAATCTAAGTAGAGTCAGAAAATGGTTCCTGCGAATTTTTTCATGACCTTTATAAGGTCAAGGTCAAGGTCAAATGCACGGCACTATAATTTTCACCTTTATTTCATTGCTCTCCATTTTAAGACATAAATGTCGTGTTTCAAAGGCGTAAATGAATTTAGTTTTATGAAAATTGTAATCTGATGGACGAAGTGAGGAAAATGATAAGAAAAATTGATTTTGGAGAGCTTTAGCGAGCATTTTACGGGTATTTGCAGTACTTTTTCCACATAAATACAATGAAACTAGAGCTTTATATAGACTAGGTTGACAAAACATTCAGTTACAGACTTCGTATGGTATTATATAGCAATCCCTTAAATTATGAAAAATAGGGTTGGGCCCTAACGAACACAGTTGTTGCCATGGCAACCAGTATTTTCGACCAGCAAACCTTATATCGAATCGGATTTCTATATCGGCCATGCGCTAGCTGGTTCATTTTATGGTCAACCGTTCGAGATAGAGAAATAATATGCAGAAGGCCCATAGGCTGGTAACACTAAACACCTTATTTTTGTAGGTAAGTGGAAATACCGTAAGTCGAATGGTCACACTAAACACCGTGTAAACTGACATCGTAGGTGTGAGATTTCGGAGAAAGTCTAGGGTACATGAAAGCTTGCTGTACATTTCTGTTTTAAAGCAATGCTAGTGACTATATATAGGTCACTGTGTAGTGTAAGAGATTTACAAGCAGTTAAATATAAGAAACGAGGACTGAGCTTGCACAGAAATCATCTTTCCAACTAGGAAACAGCTTTTATAGCCCAAGTCGAGAATACCAAGTAATCGAATATGACTAAGATATCTCGCCATGCTATTATATTAAGTAGCCTATTTTAAAACGTTAAAGGAAATAATATCAAAAGTACAAAAAGGATCGGGTCTCTGTATCATGCCATGCGCACTACTGCAGGGAATGCTGGTTTGTGTTCATCATAGATATGAGTCAAGAAGCAAATGAGAGACATAATTTTACATGAAAATTATGTTTTTGCTTGTAAAACCTGTCATTACTATACCAGTGTTCTAGAGGACCTGTCCCGCATTGCCGAATATTTCCGTACCTAACCAAAAGATTTTGTGTTCTAACAAACGAACGCGACCATTTTTCTGACTGAATAAAATAATTTATACATTATAATGCTCTATTCTACCAGCAGACTGTTTCAGTTGTAGGGTTTATTTCCTCAATCTGTAACAGCTGTATTGTCAATGTTAAGATCCCCGACATGTTGGTACAAAAAGATAACAGATATAGTCTAATAAAGACATATTATCCTGCCAATTATTGTTTCCAAATTATTAGCAAGGTGAACTAATTTCATTTCTCTATGGAGATATTATATCTATATTCCTGCAATTTAAATTTCTAAAAGAGAACGTTTTGAATATATACTAATGTCTACGCTTAATACATAATGAGTCGTAAACTTACAAGCATCGAAGTCGCGAAATTAAAAATAGGGAGTATGATGAAATGGAGGATTCTAGAATTACGTGTACCGCTCCTACAGAATTAACTTCCCTGATATCAGACATATCGGTATGGTGTAATGTGATATGTTGCAAGGTTTAGAAAAGCCTCGAAAACTTGTGCCAGATCACACAAAACACACGATAAATCCATATGGAAGCTATGATATAGGCTGTTTATCTCTATATAAGAAAGACTCAAGAAGCGGACAAAAACAGAGAAAAAATCTGATTTGGAATGCTTATGCTGACAAACGAGTTAAACATGCATTACGCTCTATGCAGATCAGGATCACATTCATTATCAAGATAAATGTGTCGAACTCCCACCAGCTGTCCCACAAAATATATTCTACCGCACAGATCGTAGATAAAAAGCTGTGAAAATCATGTAATTTTTTCATGGTACAATAGAAAGATAATAGTTCGATACATTTCTTTTAACAGACGGGGTAATATACCACCCCGACAGAATGGGAAGGGGTGGGA
This sequence comes from Ctena decussata, assembly GCA_963989385.1. Taxonomy (NCBI): domain Eukaryota; kingdom Metazoa; phylum Mollusca; class Bivalvia; order Lucinida; family Lucinidae; genus Ctena; species Ctena decussata. Next base: position 35,215,228 of record OZ022504.1, on the reverse strand, counting down.
GGAGATAAGGCAGTGGATAGACAGCCACCTGTGATCTGGCTCTTATCATGTTCTTGATTGATTAACTTTTTTTTTAAGAAATGAACGTATGTTAAGAAATGAACGTATGTTATAGCGATAATATTTCTCGCGACACGACAAAACCAACAAAGTGGCATTTGCGCCCAGCTCGACTCTGATCCTCCTGGGAATCCGCTCAGTCTGATCAGAGACTTCGCTGTCGGCATGGAGCTAGCCTAGAACCTGAGCTACCCTCCAAGCGCACAGCAAAAGCTCTGGTCAGACTGGGCGGATGCCCAAGTTGATCTGAGTCTTTGCTGGGTGCACATGTCACTTTGTTGGTTTTGTCGTGTCGCGGCTCACATATGCGAAAAGTGAAATCGTTACTTGCGAGTACAGTTGTATTACTAGTTTGTTGAGCATAAAGATCTATTGTTTAGTATTCATTCATAAGCTTCAAGTCAGTTAAGAGTTGGTTGCTGAGGATTCAAACTGGTTGCTCAAGCCTAATACAAAACACGTTTTTTTTCTTCAAGAGAATTAAAAGTCACACAGCTGTACTTCAAACATTGCAATCTAGTTCATTGCACATATAGGATGTTCTGTTTGAAATTCAGTTAAGGTTTGAGCGCTGTTTAAAGTTAGTCGCTTAAGGCACATATTGGGAGCTGTGGGCGGATGCATAGAGGTTTTCAAGGTATTTTTTTTAAACTCTATCGACTTTATTTTGTCTACATAATTTGTAGGGCATAAAAGATAATCTTAGTGGAATATGGTCAAAAATTCCAAATCTCATAAGACTTCGTTGCTAGGGGCTCAAACCGGTTGCTAAGGACACATTTATCAAGAGATTGTAGAAGTCCGACAGTTTCTTACAACACTGTCTTCATATTTTGTTTCAGGTAGAATATATTCCGGATGGATTTCAGTAAACAGCCTCGAATTCGCGAAGAGTTAGTTGCTAAGACTGGTTGCTAAGGATGCTAAGGATAAATGTATAAATAATTGTTCGAGAACAAGTGTATATTAAATAGGGTTTTTTTCAACAAATTGTTTAAGTCCAATACTTACGCTTCAAAAGTATATACAACAGCTAATATAATACATCGTAAATAGAAGATGATTTGTTTGGAATTCTTTCAATAGCTCTAAATCTGTTGGAGGATGGTTGTCAAGTGCTTAAATCGGTTGCTAAGGACAAATATATACCCATATTGTTTCAATGAATTTTCAAAGTCAGCCGGCAATGCTTCAAATTGTCTTCAAAGTTTGTTGCACATAAAAGATATCCCTTATGAAGTTCAGTACAATGTCTAAAATTTGTTAAGAGAAAGTTGCTAAGTGCTAAGGGTCGTTGCTATGGACAAAATATACGCCTCTTTTTCAACAATTTGTTATAGTCTGTAACTGGTTTGATAAACATAACTTACAGTTATCTATATAAACATTGATTATAGAAGATATTTCATTTCGAATAAACTTAAAACATCCAAATTAGTTACAAGGTGGTTGCTATGGGCTCAAACTGGTTGCTAAGGACATAAAAATACCCATATGTTTCAACAGATTTTCAAAGCCAGATAGCTGTGCTTTAAATATTACTTCCAATTGTCTTCGTAGTTTGTTGCTCATAACAGATATCCAGAATGGAATTAAATCAAAAGTCTATAATCTGTTGATAGGAAGTTGCTAAGGACGAAAATTGGTTGCTAAGGACAGATGTATAGAGTGGTTTGTCAACAGCATGTTAAAATCCATTACTTGTTTGTTAAATATAACTAATAATTGTCTGCATAATACATTGATAATAGAAGATATCTCATTTGGAAATAAGTAAAAATAATCCAAATTTATTAAACGGGGTTGCTATGGGCTCAAGCTGGTTGCTAAGGACAAATAGATACCTATATGTTTCAACAGATTTTCAAAGTCAGACAGCTGTGCTTTAAATATTACTTTCAATTGTCTTCATAGGTTTTTGCTCATAACAGATATCCAGAATGAAAGTCAATCTAAAGTCTAGAATATGTTGATTGAAAGTTGCTAAGGACTGAAACTGGTTGCTAAGGACAAACGTATACGCAGGTTTTTCAACACTTTGTTAATTTTCATAACTTGTTTGTTAAATATTACTTACAATTGTTTGCTTAACACATTGCAAATAGACGATATTTCATTTGGAATTCAATCAAAAGTTCTAAATTCGTTACAAAAGATGGTTGCTATGGGCTGAAACTGGTTGCTAAGACAAATATAAATGCATCTTTTCAACCAACTGAAAATCTACCAGCTGTCCTTTAAATACTTACAACAGTTATTATCATGATTTATTACACATAATAGCGATTCTTCGTGGAATGAAGTCAACGGTTTCAAATCTGTTAAAGGTTGGTTGCTAAGGGCTGAAACTGGTTGCTAAGAACAAAGCTATACACATTTCCTTCTTAAAAAATTACAGGAGTCCAATATCTATGCTGAAAACAAACTGTTTCGCATACAACAATCAAGATTTGCTGCCACAAAACCCATCAGGTTTGCACGACAAACTCCAATGCTTATCTTTAAAATGCCCAGTTTTTAGAAATATGCTTGCATAAATCTGATGCCATGGCAACGGATTTGATAATTAAGATATAATCTTGAGTATAATGGCCTGCTTAACTATTTTAACCGTAAGAATAATCTGAGAAATGTCATATCCAATTCGCGTTGAACGAAACAATAATCATAGTGTTTATATCTATATATTTTCTTTCGACCTTTAATGAAATGACCTTGACCTTGTCCCACAAGCGGTCAAAGTCAATTGTAAAATGAATTTTTAATTACTAACTTTTATTTTCTTTCGATAATACCAAGATTTAGTCCCATATCTTATACTGTGCCCACCATAAATCACGACTTTTAAAGTGTTCCTTTCTATTTTGAAGCGTTGACCTTTGACCTTTGACCTTGACCTTGAAAAGTGATAGAAAAAATTCGCTGGAACCATTTTTGAAAACTACTTGTCAAAACAAACATTTTGGTATATAACATTCCTGATTAACAAAAAGTGGACACGGGATTACATAAGCAACTCCACTAAGATAACCCTTTGGGATATCTTGATGAAACTTCATAGCAATGTGTATGAAGGTTCAGCGATGTGTCACATATAAAAATGGTTGCTCTCCCTTTCTTTAGAATTGCATCCCTTTGATTAGATTTTTAGGCTATTTTTGTGTATACTAATTTTGTGCATACCATTACTTGGTAACCATTTGGAATATTTTGATAACACTTTAATCACAAGACAGTATGTCACATAGAAGAATGGTTGCTCCCCCATACTTAATTTTGGAGTAACTTCCCTTTGATTAGGTTTTTTTTAAGCTAGTCCCAATCACTCCATAACTCTTTAACCCTTTGAAATATTTTAAAGAAGCTTTGTATGAACGTGTATAATAATGGGGCAATGTACCATGAGCATGAACCACAACTCTTGCTTACTTCCAGAATTATCTGTCCTTGCATCAACTTCCATTTTACTCTGTACTTTCTCAACCGTTTGAAATATTTTAATAAAACTTTATGGGGATGTGTATATTGTCAAGGGAATGTGTTAGGACCAAGAATGGTAACTCTAGTTTACTTAGTTTAAGAATTATCTCCCTTGTTTGACTTTGGCATTTCTCAACTTCTGAGCTCCTTCACCTTGGAAGCTGATTTTTAGCCTGTCTTTGCAAAGCAAAGGAGAGCTTATGCTATACCCCCGGCGTTGTAGTCTGAGTATGCATCAGCGTTCGCGTTCCCGTCCATGTCCTCGTCTGTGTCTGTGAGCAGCTTAATCTATGTTGTTTGCGTTTAGGTCTTTCACTCGCAAAGTATAAGGGCTAGAGTAATGAAACTTGGTAATCACTTACATCAGCACATGATCACCTGAGTGTGTGCACCATGTATGACATTGACCTACTGGTTATGGTCTATTGACTTTGAAAAAAAAAAGGTTAATGTATGTTAAGCATTTGTGTTCAAGTCAGTTTCAAGTAGTTATAAGGGTTAAATGCATGATAATTGGTCATTACTTGCATGTGGATGAGGGCATGTGAGTGTAAACAATCATGTAGGACAGTAGCCTACATTCTATTTACTGACTTTATGGTATTTCTCAGTCCCTATATGGATTACAGTTATGATACTTTGCACACACTTACACATGGACAAGATCATTTCAGCAGCATTCTCAGTCCCTATATGGTTTAGAGCCATTGTACTTGGCGCCATCCATTTTATGGATTTGACCTATATTTTATGCTTTGTTGACTTTGATACTTTTCACTGATTTTATGATATTTCTCAGTCTCTATATGGGTCAGGGCCGTGATATTTGGCACATACCTACATATGGACAAGATCATTTCACCACCACCATCCATGTATGGTTTCGATCTATATTTTTGCTTCATTGACTTTATGACACACTTCAGTGACTTTGTGATATTTCTCAGTCCTATATATGGGTTAGCGCCATGATACTTGGCACACACCTACATATGGTCAGGACCATTTTATCACCATCACCCAGGTATGGATTCAACCTATATTTTTGCTTCACTGACTGTATGATATGCTTCACTGACTTTGTGATATTTCTCAGTCCCTATATGGATTAGAGCCATTGTACTTGGCGCCATCCATTTTATGGATTTGACATATTTTATGCTTCACTGACTCACATTTGGATAAGAGCCTTTCAATACCACTATCGCTGTGAGAGTCAAGCACCTGTAAAGTGGGCTTTGTTGTCTTCTGACAACTCTTGTTGGTATACTTATATTATTGAATGTGTTAGATGTTTTAATAACATTGCAGTCATTAATTACATGGCTGTTTCCCCTGTTTGTCTGCATGTCCATCCTTCTATAAACAATCTTGTTTATTCTGTAACTCCTATAATTATGACACTGAAACAAGCGTATCATGCGCTGCTTGCTAATCTCTTGTTTTCTTTTCCAAGTGATGCCCCCTTTTTAGGGCCCCGCCAGACGAAGTCTGCGGAGGCCCTATAGTAATCACCTTGTCCGTCCGTCTGTCTGTCTGTCCGTCCGTCTGTCCGTCCGTCCGTCATCATTTCGTGTCCGCTCAATAACTCTAAAACCCTTTGAGATATTTTCACGAGATTTGATACAAAGGTAAAGCATCATTAGACGATGTGCAGAGAACAAGAACCATAACTCTGCCTACAATTTTTACTGAATTATGCCCCTTTGAAATTTGGAGTACAGAAATCGTGTCAGCTCCATAACTCTGAAACCGTTAAAGATATTTTCACGAGACTTGGTACAAATGTAAAGCATCATCAGACGATGTGCAGAGAACAAGAACCATAACTCTGCCTACAATTTTTACTGAATTATTCCCCTTTGAAATTTTGAGTACCGAAATCGTGTCCGCTCCATAACTCTGAAACCGTTAAAGATATTTTCACGAGACTTAATACAAATGTAAAGCATCATCAGACGATGTGCAGAGAACAAGAACCATAACTCTGCCTACAATTTTTACTGAATTACGCCCCTTTGAAATTTTGAGTACAGAAATCGTGTCCGCTCAATAACTCTGAAATCATTAAAGATATTTTCACGAGACTTGGTACAAATGTAAAACATCATCAGAAGATGTGTTGAGAACAAGAACCATAACTCTGCCTACATTATTTACTGAATTATTTCCCTTTGAAATTTTGAGCACAGAAATCTTGTCCACTCTAGAACTCTGAAACCTTTAAAGATATTTTCACGAGACTTGGTTCAAATGTAAATTATCATCAGATGATTTTCAAAGAAGAAGAACCATAACTCTGCCTACACTATTTACTGAATTATGCCCCTTTGTAATTTTGAGTACAGAAATCGTGTCCGTTTCATAACTCTGAAACAGTTAGAGATATTTTCACGAGACTTGGTACAAATGTAAAGCATCATCAGACGATGTGCAGAGAACAAGAACCATAACTCTGCCTACATTATTTACTGAATTATACCCATTTGTAAGAACCATAACTCTGCCTACAATTTTTACTGAATTACGCCCCTTTGAAATTTTGAGTACAGAAATCGTGTCCGCTCAATAACTCTGAAATCATTAAAGATATTTTCACGAGACTTGATACAAATGTAAAACATCATCAGACGATGTGTAGAGAACAAGAACCATAACTCTGCATACATTATTTACTGAATTATTTCCCTTTGAAATTTTGAGCACAGAAATCTTGTCCACTCTAGAACTCTGAAACCTTTAAAGATATTTTCACGAGACTTGGTTCAAATGTAAATTATCATCAGATGATTTTCAAAGAAGAAGAACCATAACTCTGCCTACACTATTTACTGAATTATGCCCCTTTGTAATTTTGAGTACAGAAATCGTGTCCGTTTCATAACTCTGAAACAGTTAGAGATATTTTCACGAGACTTGGTAAAAATGTAAAGCATCATCAGACGATGTGCAGAGAACAAGAACCATAACTCTGCCTACATTATTTACTGAATTATACCCATTTGTAATTTTGAGTACAGAAATCTTGTCTGCTCTTTAACTCTGAAACATTTTTTACCGTATTTTTCCCTTTGCTAGTTTACAGTCTAGAAAACGTGTTTGCTCTCTAACTTTAAAACTGTTTAAGATATTTTCACAAAACTTGGTACAAATATAAACATCATCAGACAATGTGCATAACTACACCTTCCCTTTGTTATTTTAGGTATGGAAATCTTGTCTGTTGTATAACTTTAAAGCCTTTGAAGATATTTTTATAAAACTTGGTACAAATATAAAGCATTATTAGATGATCTGAAGGTGTGCAGAATGCAAAAATGGTAACATCATTTTCCTGCCTCACAGAGTTGTTAATCAATCATAATTGTGTATTTTGCCCATTTCTTAATGACACTGCCAGGGGCTTTATTTAAAATGAAGGAACAACATGATAATAGAAGGCTGGTATTGTTATTTCTGATCGGGCACATATGACTTAAATGTCATCAATAGTTTCATAAAGGCGGGGCCCTTTTAGTTACCATGTTTCTAGTTTTTTTTTAGTTATGACCCTTTAAAAAATGAAATGAATATCTTGGTAGCAATTATGATATCAAAAAAATCTAAAAATGTATATGAGCTATGGCCTAAATAAATGGTATAGTGATTGGATTTGAGGAGTAGATTACCTGACTAACTTATGGGAAAATTCACATGAGTACATGAACATTTTTTGAGTAATAGTAGTCAAGGTCATTCTCTGACCTTTCACCAAGGACACGCATATGACAGTTTCAAACTATCAGATTTGGTCAAATATGACCCTGATTTAACCTTATGGCCCTGTTGTTTAGTATAGCAGTAGTCCATGATGAGTTAAATGTAGTATAGGCTAGTTTGCATTCTTTTTGAGTTATGCCCCTTTTTTAAGATGAATATTTTGTTAGCTAAAAAAGTATTTTAGCTACTGCCTTGATATCTGGTATATTCGGGTCTGAGAAATAGAATACCTGATTAACCTTTGGTAAAATTCCATTAAATTTTATGGTGTTATGGCCCTTGTTTGAATTTGGCATTTTTCCAACTTCTGGACTGCTTGATTTAGGAAGCTGATTGTTGGTATGGTGGTAGTCCTTGATGGGTTAAATATTTTAGTGAAGGTTAGGTAACTCTGCATTTATTAATTAGTGAGTTATTTCCCCTGAAAGTCAATACTTATGCAGCTACTGGGCTTTAGAACCACTGGGCATAGGATTTTGAGTAGCCTTTTCCCATATTAAAGCATCAGAAATAGGGTGGACAAAAATGTTTGTTAAAATGACATGTTGCCTTAATGTAATACAGATATAATATGTTTGTATGCTTGTGATCTCCAGTTGTAGAGTTGTGAATGTTTGAAGATCATGTAAAGTTTTAGGTAACACTGTTTCCCTTGACATCAGTGGTGACATTAACAGAATTTACCACATGGAAATACCTAAATGAGGTTAAAATAATGCAGAATAGTAACTATAGACATCAGGAAATCAAGAAAGTTATTAATACTGCACAAATAATTTAGCTTGATATTGGTGCAACCTAGTATTCTTTTCTCAAAGTAAATTTTGCACTTATAAAAGAAATGCATTTAAATTAACAGCAACATTACAATTTAATGAACACTTTGGTCCACCCTCTGTATCTAGTGGAACATGTCTGTAATTGCTGAACATAGAAGAAAAGTTATTTACACTATTTTTGCTTTTGCGACGAAATACATAGCAAGAACTAAGCAGAAAGGTTTTTAGCAAAGTGTATGTATAAACAGTATGTTCTGGACACCATCTTATGAGGTCTAAGTTTATAAATGAGCTTCAATGAGATAATGAGGCATTTACATTAAACTGACTTTGAACAAGCAAAAATACTACAAATTGAAAAAATAATTTCTCTTTTGCACAAATATTTAAAAAAAATATACATGAGATTAAACAAGAACAAGATTAGAACATTTAAGTAGTTTTGTATTATGGGCATCACAGTGAATAATGTGAAATTGCCAACTCTGTTTACTGCAAATGCAAAATTTCATTCTGTTAAAATTTAACATCTGTATACATGTAATTACATTTATCATATGACGTCGCTGTTATTCAGTGGATAACGTCGTGTCATTAAAATCGTATGACCACACGTGTATTAACACTTTGGCGCATACACATAACTTCAATGACAACGTCCATGTCAACAATGCGTTTTCTTATAGAAATAATGTTCAGTTGGGCGGCGTTAAAATCCCATTTTGAAGGGTCATATGATAGACAGAATCTTACACTCGTGGTCATTTCATATGGAATTTATGAAACTCGCCGAAGGCTCGTTTCATAAATTCCATATGAAATAACCACGTGTAAGATCCTCTATTTTAGCACTCCCTTGTGATATGTCCGTTATGCATGCCTTTTGCTATAATAATGCATCAGTCTGACACTATGCTTGACCTCATTGTCACTTTGACATATATTTCATAGTCCAGGGTTTTTTGCCTGTTATTTTCAGCAGTATTTCATAGATTTGTATCATATGCTGCATTGAACCATGTCTGACCTGTATTGTTCACATTAAATGTACTCTATTTAAAATCAAGCTCCTTTCTTCTTGCAAAGCTTGTAATGAATGTGATGGAAGTTCATTGATGACACATTGGATTAAATCTTCATGTTTGTGATTTATTACTTACAGTATATTTTAAATATATGTCTTGTTTTATTATTTCAGCTGCAATATTGTGTTTATGTGTGCTTTACATATTTTAACTTACCTCTATTGAATAAATAGATTTGAGCAGCGGCACAACAAAACCAACAGTGTGGCATGTGCACCCAGCAAAGACCCAGAGCAGCCTGGGCATCCGCCCAGTCTGATAAGTCTTCCCTGTCGGCATGAAGGTAGCTTAACTCTTTAGCTACCCTTTAAGCGCACTGCCAACACTTTGATCAGACTGGGTGTATGCCCAGGCTGATCTTAGCCTTTGCTGGGTACACATGCCACTCTGTTGGTTTTGTCGTGTTGCTACTCATTTGTATGAAGGTCCAGCTATAAGTTCTGTAACTGGGGTTGGCTTTCTCCTGAAGTTCAGTGTTTTATCAAAAATGTTTTAATTACAAACTTTCAAAGAAATCCATCATTTTTGTAGCATTTACCCAGTCATGAAATGCAGTTTCATAATCTTTCTTTTGGAGACACTGGTACAGTCCAACCTGTTAAGCGGGTACATTTCTGTGTAATAGCCTTTTTGGGGAAATGAATATGTGATTGCTTAATACAGGTAACTTGCTTAATATATGTGGCCACTAAGACAGGTTTTACTGTATAAAGTGCTGCCAAGATAATTTCTGGACTGAAGCATTTTCTATAGCATTTTAAAAAAAGAAGTCACATGGACTCAGGTCTGGTAAAGCAGTTGTTTTACGATATACATGTTTTCAGACATCAAGAAAACCTTAACATCTTGGCACATGTGAGAGGAGGCATTGTCGTGTGTCAGATGGACCCCTGGCCATTCTTTGCTAGGAGTTATGTCCCCCGCCACCATGGGGGAGGGGGGGACATATTGTTTTTGGTGTGGATCCCATCTGCGTCGGCGTCAGCGTAGCTTCTTGTCTGCACTCTATCTCCTGAAGGGATGCATGGATAATGAACAAAGTTGCACATTGCACAGTACATCACTGGGTGGGGGTGGGGGAAAAAGTGATTAGATTTTGGTGACCTTGACCCTATTCTCAAAGTCACAGGAGGTCAAAGAATGATAAAAACTAGCTTGTCTGCACCATATCTCCTGAAGGAATTGATTGATTTTTACCAACTGGCACAGATATATCACTGGGGATGGCAAAGAACTGATAGATTTTGGTGACCTTGACCTTATTTTCAAGGTCACAGGAGGTCAAAGAGTGTTGAAAAATGTGACTGCATATATTTCAGACGTTAGAATTTCGGTCAATTGAAAAGCAGTTTGTAAAAAAGAAACGGGTATCATTAGCTATTGAATAAAGCACTAAAGTGCAGAAGCATTTTACAATCTACAGGAAGTAAAACAGATGCACCCCATTAGTGAAGGACTCTTTGCTGGGCCTTATCATATACATTTTAATGTATCCTTATGACTATTAAGATTGTTATAAAGAGGATACCAAAACTTTTTATGCTAGGACATGGACAACTGATAACATCACTGATTACAGCAAATTCTGACAAATGTTATTCTTCTGTTTTTAGACGTTTGGATTTAGACATTTAGCTGAAACTAGAATTTTTACAATGCCATATTAATCCTCATAAATGCCCCTGCTCTAATAAACACCCCTTGCCTCTTTTTCAGAAATGATATTATGTTGACTTGCTAACCTCTGGGTTTTTTCTAGGGAACAACATGAACTCCTGTTTGCTTCTCTGCTGTGGAAGACGTATCTCTTCCAAATGGGGTCCACTCTTCAAGGAAAGAATTTGCTCCTAAAGGACCCTTATTTAGAAGGAAGGCAAAAACAAGAAACTAGTAGAATTACTTCATCTGAAAGTTTATCAGTTCACCGTAATACTGTTTTGTTAGAAGTATTATGAGAGTGGCTGAGTCACCTCTCTTTGGGCTCTAAATAATGCCCCCCCACCCCTTTCATGAAATGCAATGCCCCCAGGGCATTTAATAGGATTAATATGGTATATCTGGAGAACCATTTGAGCTGGGACTAGAATTTGGAATCAGTATGTATATAATCTGATAAACTTATGAGGAATTTCCATATAAATTTACAGAACTATGCCCTTTTTCATTAGCGCCTAAAAAGCATGGTAAATCAGCCATTGCAAAAGTACCTCTAATAAGCAATATAAAGGTGATGGGTATACTTTTAGAAGATGCAACTCTACTATTTTCCTCTAAGAGCAAGTTCTTTCCTTTAAGAGTAGACCCATTTCAAAGAGTTACCTTTTCCAGAGAAGCAAACAGCAACATAATTTATCATTTATTTTTTGGAAACGAGGCAGGGGATGCTTATTAGAGCAGGGGCCTTTATAAGGATTAATATGGTGCCTATCATTGTGTATTTCCTTCTGAAGGAATAATACCCATACTGATTTACTTTGGATCGGGTTTGTAAAATGCATCCAAGACTGTGGAATTTTTTCATGTTGTTATTTTCTGAATTCTTTGAACTATCTCTTTGTCGTTAGTGCATTGAAAGTGATTTGCTGACAGTATGTAGTAATGTCTGTTTTGAAGCCCTGATTATAAACAGCCTGAAGGCAGTGTTAGATTTTTGTTTTGCCTGCAACTAGCAGAAGTGAGCCATAGGTATTACTTTTCTGTTGGTGGTGGCATAAACTTGGCAGTTTAGTTCTGTTTTGTAACAATGCCCAGACAAGGGGGACACCACATTGTTTGGGATTCTTGTTTATTTGGTAACCACAACACTCTAAACATTCAGATATAAACAGACCTGATTAAGGCCAGCTGTCACTCCATTTTTCAGAATGATCTTTTATATGCTCCATGCTGGTCTGATGTTTAGACTGGCTTATAGCATATAAATTATTCACATCCCTAAATAATTATCCAAACAAATATACAAATATAAATTATTGTTCATAAAATAGACTGGTATATATTGATTGTATCATGACTGGTGAGGATTAGATCTATATACTTGTGACTGTAGGATGAGCAGTCTTCAGCATTTTATATGATATTAAGTTGGGTATTGTTGGTCATTTTTGAAAGAGATTATTCATTTTTACTGCCAGTATAAAGAAGACTTTGATGGAATTTCAGTTCACCTTCTTCCATCAGTACAGGTAATTATGTCTTGGGTCCCCACTCTGGGAGGGACATGTTTTTTCCATACTTTTCTGTCTACCTGTCTGTCCATCCATCTGTCTATCTGTCCATCACAAATGTTATCCCCTTCATAGCTCTGAAACTAAGTCGAGTCAAGTTAAGACAAAGTTTTATTCAAGACCCCTAACCGGGGTATGTGAATTAAACAAACATATAACAATGAAATATACAAATATTTTCAGTTCAGTTCCGTTCAGTTCAATTCTCCTAACGATGTTCCCCAAGTGGCTCAGCGGTACGAAACCATAGTTGCACTCACTTGGCGCTGTGTGTCCATCCAAGTATATGCTGTATATATAGTGCTGATATATTTACAAATATGACAAGTGATGGAACATAAGTACAACAACATAGTACCTACTGGAAATAATTGCAGGCATTTTTACAAAACATGGTACAAATACCATATAAATCCTATTTAAGGCCTAGGGGGATTATGCAAAAGGGGGCAATATCTAGAGCCTAATGTGAATCATTAAATCAGTAAATCATTCATTGCCAAAATACCTATGATAGGCAATATAAAGGTGATTGGTATACTTTCAAAGGAAGGAACTCTAATATTTTTGCCTCTGTTCTCAGTTAGGTTCAACTGTTAAAGAAAGAATTTGCTCCTCTAGGAGCAAATTCTTTCCTTTAAAGGTAGGTTCCTGTACTAGCGATAACAATTATGTCCACAAAATAATTTCGTCTTTTTCTGAGCAGTATTGAATTCTCTTATTTTTCTGAATTTGTTGCTACTGAGAAACTCGTCAGATGTTGAAGAAAATAGTCGTTTTCCCTTATGGTTTACTTTCTTTCGTTGGAATTCCAGTTCTAAAAATAACTATGTTTATTATGTCTATAAGTGCGCGATTTCTGATGCCATTCTCCAAAGGTCAATTTTCCTATTGTCGTGAGCTCTCCTATAGGTCCTGGCATGGTGGATGGGTTAAAACTATCCCAAAATGCAATGCAGCATGACCTCAGCTGCGTTATCTATTTTTGGCTTGAACTAAAAATAGCGCTAACTGGTGTGCGAAGCAGAGTTAGGATATCCCTTGCAAAACAACTTTTCTAATATTTTTTTGATTTACACTTTTTAGTGAAACTTATTCATTCCCTTTTATAAGTGCTTTCCAGCAACTTGGATGAAAGATCATCAAAATTATGATGCATTCCAAAGTACAGGAACCTACCTTTAAGAGTAGACCCCATTTTAAAGAGCTACCTAATCCAGAGAAGCAAACATGACTTCATGCAAGTTAACATATGTATTTTCGGAAAAGAGGCAGGGGACATTTATTAGAGCAGGGGCATTTAGTAGGATTAATATTATATAAAGCATCATTAAACTGTTGAATTTATTTAAATCAAACTTGGCACAAATATAAGGCATCAGCAGATGATATGCAGAGAACAAGAACTATAACTCCACCTACTTTTTTGAAGGAATTATGCCCCTTTGTTATTTTAAGTATGTAAATTGTTTCAGCTCTATAACTTAAAAACCTTTGAAGATAATTTCATGAAACCTGGTACATAATCAGATAAGAGGAAGAATCATAACTCCACATTATCAGATAAGAGAAAGAACCATAACTCCCAAAAATATCTTCTCCAGAATCACTAAGCAGATTGCCCTGAAACTCCGTATGTAGCAGCTGGGACTTGAGCACTACAAAATTTAAGAAGGTAAAAAAGAGCTTTTTTCTGTTGCTATTAGACTCTATGATATGGAAATGCAGCCTCAAACTAAGCAGTAGATCAGCTCTAACTGCAATTTGCTGTTTAATAAATCACTGTTTGAAGGTCTGTTGGTCACCAGGACAGAGTACAAGATAGGTACTTATAACTGACTGACATACAGTGATTTATTACCAAGCATTTACTGAAGAGCTGAACTATTTCGATTCTAACAAATAAAACTGCAGAAAAAACATATTTGTTTCTTCAAACTCTCCACCATATGACGGAGGGATTGACTGGTTCTGTTGACAATATTGACGGGAACAAGTCTCTGTGTATTTCTTATCCCTACTTTTCTTCCCCCCCCCCCCCCCCCCCCCCCCCCCAAAAAAAAAAAAAAAAAAGACACAGTACTATCTAATATTAGGAAAACATTGACATCAGAAATATAGACTATGTCAGCCTCTTGCACGGCAAAACAGTGATTTGATGGAGAAGAAATCAGTGTAATTTTCCAGCACCTATAGAAGCAAACTCTGTTAGAATATACTATTGAATATTATTGGCGATTTATATGTGAAAATAAAATTACTCATGTATAAAAAAGAAAACATGCAAATTATTTCAGGATTAGGACATTTTGTAGGCAACCACTCCTGTAGTAAGAAAATAATTCTGCAAACATGTTGAATGTACAGACGTCAATGCATTTCCTTTCCATGCTTTCTTCTAAAAAGGAAAAGAGAAAGGAAGAGATTGGCTCCATCAAATAGTGAGCAAGGTCTGACATCATAAATTTGGCAGTGTCATCAGTTATTAGCCTGCACAGCAAAACAATGATTTGTTACAGAATAAATCACTCTTATTTTCCATTGCTGCAATAGAATATGCTGTGAAATATGTGAAAATAACTTGATTTCTGTTTATAACTGTATACACGTGTATTTAGAAAATAAAATGGTTGTATGTTTGTTCATGAACAGACTATTTATGTCAAATGTAATGGCTGAATGCCAGAGTGAATCAAGATAGGTAAGGAGAGACTGCAGCCAAACAGAATAGTCAAATGGGACAAATACTTTCCACAGTTTATTTGAGAATCCGTGAGAAGTTGATGTTTCAGAGAAGCTTAAGGACTTAAGTAGTTTAAAAGTAACTTAATTTAACAAGTTCTAGAATTATATTATTGTTGTATACATTTGAGCTGCGACATGACTAAGCCAACAACATGGCATGTGCACCCAGCGGAGACTCAGATCAGCATGGGCATCCGAACAGTCTGATCAGCATCTTTGCTCTCCACATGGAGCTAGCTTAGACCCTCAGCTATTCTTTAAATGGACAGCAAAGACACGGATCAGACTGGGTGGATGCCTAGGCTGATCTGAGTCTTCGCTGGGTACACATGCCTTTTTGTTGGTTTTGTCATGTCATGGTGCATTAATTTGATTGGCATCATGTGAGAAGGTACCTTAGGACATACCTAAACAGGAAAGATTCAGATGTGCCTGCCCATTCTTCAGTCTTCTCCGCTCTCATATACACAATGAAAACATATACTGTCTATGACTCCTGGGAAATATGAAAAGTGAAGACTGTAACTAGTTTGGACAAATGTGCAGGCTGATTTGGTTTAAACAATATTTTATTTATCAAATTTTTAGTACATAGTATAGAAAATATTGACCAGGATTTAATCGAAAGCCATAGGCTTATGAGGACCATCTCCTGAAGCAGGCTGAGCAGGCTGATTTGGGTGTTTACATGGTATAAGATTCCTTATCAGGTGATGCTGATCATTTATTTTGTTGTACTGGAATCACTTTTACAAGGTCTTTTACTACTTTTTATATTTACAGATATGTTTTATAATCTATAATTGCCCTGAATATTAGGACAGATGTCTGAGCAAACAGTGTTGACATAGATCACACTACTCCTAGCCTAGTGGAACAGTCTGATCAGGGTCTGCACTGTTTGACAATCCACAAGCTTTTTAACACATTGCCAGAAAGTGAAATGAACTTGTTAGATTTCTAGGTAATATAATTGCTTTAGGATTCCCTATATTCAGGCTTATTACGGTAAGGTAGAACACACCATTTACAGATATTTAGCCATATTTTGTACCTGATAGATATTTACAAATAAAAGAGCATGCTTTACATGAAAATATACTTAGCAAAAAAAGAAACTTGACTTTTTTTTTATTTTTCATTTTCTTGAGTTTTGAGAAATCCCACGTATGTTGCATGTCAGTATTATTGATGTTACATATGTTGTATCATCTGCACTAATTGTTTACTTTACTGAACCTGTAAACATCACTATATGCTACAGTTCCATTTATTTGCATGTTTTGCGTTTGAGCAGGTGTACATTAGTAACTTGCCTGGAGATTTATTTGTAGAGTCAAAGAAAATTCAGACATTACTGAATCTTCAGGTTTCGCATTACTGTCATTATGTATACTCCTCTGAAAATCAGAATTATGAAATTGGGATTTGTGCACTTTCTTTGCTCAGAAAGCTGGACGATTGATTGTCGTCGCAAGAGATTTTTTTGTCGTGGGTGACCATTTTCTGCAGATATTGTGTGTTTCTGACAGTAGAGATATTTAAACTGTGCATGAAAGAACTAGTAGCACAGAGCCTGGACTTGCACTACGTTTTTAGCTCACCTGGCCCGAAGGGCCATAGTGAGCTATTGTCATACCAATGCGTCCGGCGTGCGTCGTGCGTCGTCACGGAATTTGTCCGTCAACACCTAAAAAACAAATATTCAAACATCTTCTTCTGTAAAACTACTGGTCCCATGGTTCTCAAATTTCACATGGAAAATGACCTGACTCCAGGGTCTTAGAATTGTAAAATTGGGTCAGATTGAAAATCCAAGATGGCCGCCGTTACTAAAAATAGCAAAAACAACAAAATAAACTTCTTCTCCAGAACCACTGGGTATATTTGTCTGAATTTTGGCATGGAACATGATCAGTGAAACCTTGGTATTCAAAATTGTAAAAATGAAAACAATCTGTAGCGGAGTTTTGTCACAGTGACCTACTTTCAGTTTACGTGTGTAATTTTGCTCAAATGCCAATGTCAAAAAAAGACCTATTTAAACAATTTCAAACAACTTCTTCTCTAAAACCACGGAGCCCATGGATCTCAAATTTCACATGGAGCATGACCAGACTGCAGGGTTTCAAAATTGTAAAATTGAATCCAAGATGGCTGCTGTTACTAAAAATAACAAAAACAACAAAATCAACTTCTTCTCCAGAACCAGTTGGTATATTTGGTTGAAAGTTTGCATGGAACATAAGTGGGACCTTGGTATTAAAAATTGTAAAAATAAAAAAAATCTATAGCAGAATTAGGTCACAGTGACCTACTTAGCGTTTACAAGGCTGATTTTGCTCAAATGTCAATATCTAAAGAAAATGCAACCAATTCTGACCAGATTTGGTCAGAATTGGTTCTTGAATGGAATTATTTCAATTTTGTGCCAGTTGACTATCCAAGATGGCCACCATGGGGGCCGTTACTAAAAATAGCACAAACATAAAAATGACCATTACTCAAGAACCCTTGAATGGAATTGGACCAATTTTGTGTCAGAATGTTCCTTGCATGAAGCCGTTTCGATTAATTGCAATTTGGCATTCCAAGATGGCCGCCATCTGGTGTTACTAAAAATAGCACAAACATAAAAATGACAATTACTCAAGAACCCTTGAATGGAATTGGACCAATTTTGTGTCAGAATGTTCCTTGCATGAAGTCGTTTTGATTAATTGCAATTTGGCATTCCAAGATGGCCGCCATCTGGTGTTACTAAAAATAGCACAAAACATGAAAATGACAATATCTCAGTAACCGCTGAATGGATTTTGACGAAATTTGTGTCAAAATGATTCTTGCATTGAGATGTTTCAAAAATATCTAACTGTAGACCATTCATATTGGCCTCTGTTACTAAAAATAGAAAAATGTGAAAATTAGAAAATCTCAATGGAGTTGGATTAATTTTGTGTCAGAATGGTCCTTTCATTAAGCTTTTTCGATTTTTTGCATTTTGGCATTCCAAGATGGCCCCCATTTGCCGTTACTTAAAATAGCACAAAACATGAAAATGACAATGTCTCAGTAACCGCTGAATGGATTTTGATGAAATTTGTGTCAAAATGATTCTTGCATTGAGATGTTTCAAAAATATCTAACTGTAAGACCAGTCATATTGGCCTCTGTTACTAAAAACAGAAAAATGTGAAAATCAGAAAATCTCAATGGAATTGGACCAAATGTGTGTCAAAATGGTCCTTGCATGAAGGCTTTTCGATTTTTTGCATTTTAGCAATCCAAGATGGCCGCCATCTGCCGTTACTAAAAATAGCACAAAACATGAAACTGGGAATATCTCAGTAACCCCTGAATGAATGTTGATGAAATTTGTGGCAAAATGATTCTTGCATTGAGGTGTTTCAAAAGTTAATATATAAAGACCAGGCAAGTTGGCCTCTGTTACTAAAAGTAGCAAAATGTGAAAATGAGAAATTCTCAGTGGAATTGGACCAATTTTGTATCAGAATGGTTCCGTTGCACAATAGCCAGGTGAGCGATATCAGGCCCATTTGGGCCTCTTGTTTTAGTGTAACATCAGAATCAGACATCAGTGCCTCAGTTGAAATTAATGGCTGTGTTAACAGTTTTGAATACTGTTTTATGAGACAAAATTGGTACATTTTTCACTTCAAAATTAAAATGTGTTTATGATTTCATCATTGTCTTTCTCCAAAACTTGACTTCTTTTTTGTCCCCCACCTTTCAAAGAAAAGCGGAGGGACATAGTTATCGGCATTCCGTCCTTATTTATGTCCTTCCGTCCCCCTAAAGTAGTAGGTACCTTGTGTGCGCAACTTCTCCAATAGTTTTATGCTGACTCTTTCGAAACTTTACAGCTGTTTTTGTCATGGTCTGAAGATGTGCATGTGGTTTGGATATAATCCTGAGATTATTTTTTGTTACTTTTTCCACAAGTTGAACTTAGTCATTTTTTAGGCGTTTTTACTATCAAAGTGACTAGATATATGGGTACCTTGTGTGCGCAACTCCTACAACAGTTTTATGCCAATGCCTTTGAAACTTCACAGGTGTTTTGGTCATGGTCTGAAGATATGCATGTGGTTTGGATATAATCCTCATATTATATTTTGGTAACTTTTTCCACAAGTTGAACTTAGTCATTTTTTAGGCGTTTTTACTATCATAGTGACTAGATAGTGGGTACCTTGTGTGCGCAACTCCTCCTACAGCTTTATGCCGATTCCTTTGAAACTTCACAGGTATTTTGGTCATGGTCTGAAGATATGCATGTGGTTTTGAATGTCCTTTAATTGAAATAAACAATAATGGCGGGGGACATAAATTCTTTGAATTTGCTTGTATTTTTTTTCAATTTTCATTTAGACCCCAACCTTTGTAGAACAAGTTATTACCAAAATTTTAAATGCCCTGAAACTTTACCAGAATCAAACCAAATAAATATTTGTTCAATTTCAAATCACAAAATATAAGTGTGTATCTGAATTGTCCAAAAAGTGACAAGTTGTCAACCGTCAAGTTTCTTTTTTGCCAAGTATATATATATATATAAACGGAATCTTACTCTATGAGCGTTTATATGTGCTAAGCTTATCATTTAGAAAATGTATGGAAATATTAAAGTCCTTTCATCATTGCAATTTTGATATGCTTATCATTTTAAACCATTATAAGACAGAATATATGCAGATGTTTATTTCATGCCAAAACCAGGAGTTCCCCTTCCCCACCCCCTCCAGGGAAGACATACTGTTTCCCATAGTTGTCTGTCTATCTGTTTTTCAGTCTGTCTGTCCATCCTAAGTCATGTCGGCTTCATAACTTTGAAACTGTTCAGGATATTTTTATTTTGGCACAAATAATACAAACATCATCAGATGATGTGCATTAACCCACATTGTTATGGAATTATGCCCCTTTGTATTTTCAGGGTTCCCACAGATAATTAAAAATGAAATTCCATGACTTTGCCATGAAAATTACATGATGGAAGTTTAAATTTCCATGACCATTCAAAGAAGTCTTCCTTTCTGTGTTTTGTCATATAATGTGGTATAAACGACTACAAGACCTGTCCGGGTACAGGATAGCTCGCCTGACAGCGCCTTGCCCATCACTTAAAAATGTCAAGACCTTGACATTAAGGTCACTGAGCGGGATGGGGTGGTACTTTATAAAACTTTTGACCAATATGTAACTACAGTGCAAGTTACATAGGTTAAGGAGATGTGAGTCTTTAAGAACTTTAACCAAGACATCGAATGCAGACGAAGTCCATGACCTTGACATCAAGGTCACTGAGCAGGGTAGGATGGTACTTTATATAACTTTGGACCAATATGTGACTGCAGAGCAAGTTACATAGGTTAAGAAGATATGAGTCTTTAAGAACTTTAACCAAGACATCCAATATGGACAAAGTTCATGACCTTGACGTCAAGGTCACTGAGCGGGGTGGGGATGGTAATCTACAAAAATTTGGAGCATTATCTAACTACAATGTAAATATCAAAAGAATCCAGCCATGAGTTAAGGAGATATGGGTCTTTAAAAACTTTACCAAAACATCCAATCCGAAAACCACAATTTTCTAAGTCCATGACCTTGACATCAAGGTCACTGAGCAGGATGGGGGTAAGACTCTGTAAAATTTTCGACCAACATATGACCACAGTGCAAGTATCAAAAGAATCCAACCATGGGTTAAGGAGATAAGGGTCTTTAAAAAACTTTAACCAGAACATCCAATCCGAAAAACCTCAATTTTTTATGTCCATGACCTTGACATCGAAATCACTGAGCATGATTGGGTTGGTATTCTGTAAAGCTTCAGACCAATATCTAACTACAGTGTAAGTATCAAAAGAATCCATCCAGAGGTTAAGGAGATTTGGGTCTTTAAAAACTTTAAGCAAAACATCCAATCCGGGCGTGGAGGCTGATGCGAGGGTGACAACAATAGCTCTTCCTGAACTATCATTCAGGTGAGCTGAAAACAGATCATTATGTTGCAAAAGTAATTGACTTCTAAGTCATCTTTAGCACGCCTTTGTAAAGCAAAGGAGAGCTTATGCTATACCCCCGGCGTCGTAGTCCGAGTATGCGATAGCATTAGTGTTAGCGTTAGCGTCAGCATTAGCGTACCCGTCAGCATCCTCGTCAGCATCTGTGATCAGGTTAACCAATGTTAACAATTGTGTTTAACTCGATGTTCAACTCTATATCTTACAAACTACAGCAGCTACAATTATCATACTTGGTACATATATACATCCATATGACTGCAGCAGCTGCATCACACATTTGTGTGTCCTTGACCTATATGTTACGGTTGACTGACTTTGCTCTTTGGCACTGTTTTTAAGGCAAAATTTTTAGTTTTGATGATACCTTTGACACAGGGGACTTGATACTTGGTCGAATAGCATATCCCTATAATTGCAGCAGCTGCAAAGCTACCATGCTGACTCCTGTGCCCTTGACCTTTGTTCATTGTCCAGTGATTTTGCCTTATATTAAAAGCACTGTTTGATGGATTAACATCATACCTAGCATAGTGGATCAGTCTGACATCGCAAATGACCTCATATTATTTATAGATCACTGTGACCTATATTTTATGGTCCATTGATTTTGCCTTGGGTCTCCAAAACCGTTTATAGATTAACATATCATATTTGGCAGTTCAACACTTTGAATGACCTCATAGAATTTTAGGTCACTCTGACATAAATTTTATCATTCAGTGATTTTGCTTCATATTTTGAGTTGTATTTAGTATGTATTCATCATATACCTGGGATAATGGCTCAGTGCGATACTGCAGATGACCTGATATATTGTTAAATCTTTGTGACTGTGAGAATCAGGCATCCATAAGGCACGCTTTTTTGTCTTCTGACAACTCTTGTTTGTTTTCTGATGAAAAAAAAATATTTGAATTGCTTTGATGAAAAATCAGAAATTTACTTCTCAAGATTTAACAAGTGAGTGAAGCAAGCAAGAAAAATTTCAGAAATAATGACATCCAAACAGGCATCTCATATTAAAATGCCATGATTTTTCCATGATATATCATCATTTCGTCGAAGACGGGTTGTATTATGTCGTGACCTCCGTCCCTCTGTCCGTCTGTTATTCCGTCCGTCCGTTAACTTTTCGTGTCCGCTCCATATCTCCTAAACCCCTTGAAAGATTTTTTAGCTCACCTGAGCCTTTAGGCTCATAGGTGAGCTTATAGTATAGCCAGGCATCCGTCATCCGTCCGTCCGTTCGTCATCAACATTTTCAAACATCTTCTCTTCTGAACCCACTGGGCCGATTGAAGCCATATTTCATATGGAGCCTACCTAGGTCGAGGGAACAAAAGTTTGTTCCGGGTATCTGGGTCACATGACTAAGATGGCCGCCACGCCCATATATGGTAAAAACCCTTCAAAAATCTTCTTCTCCGGAACCAAAAGGCCTATGACCTTGAAACTTGGTATGTAGCATTGGACATGCGGGCCCATCATAGTTTATACAAATGATGACCTTGCGGTGACCTTGACCTAATTTATGACACAGTCAACTTTGGTACGTTAGGCTTTTATATGGGAAAACGCTTAAACAGTGGATTTCTCAGAAACTATTTAAGTCTAAGGTACAATATTTGGTATACATGGTCAACTGTATGAGCAAATGAAGATATTATGTCACTAAAGGTCAAGGTCATTCCGTCAGTCCATCCATCACTAAGATTTTCAAACATCTTCTTCTCTGAAGCCACGGGGCCGATTGAAGCCATATTTCATATGGAGCCTACCTAGGTCAAGGGAACGAAAGTTTGCATTGGGTATCTGGGTCGCATGACCAAGATGGCCGCCACGCCCATATATGGTAAAAACCCTTCAAAAATCTTCTTCTCCAGAACCAAAAGGCCTATGACCTTGAAACTTGGTATGTAGCATTGGACATGTGGGCCCATCATAGTTTGTACAAATGATGACCTTGCGGTGACCTTGACTTAATTTATGACACGGTCAACTTTGGTATATTAGGTTTCATATGGGAAAACACTTAAACAGTGGATTTCTCAGAAACTATTTAAGTCTAAGGTACAATATTTGGTATACATGGTCAACTGTATGAGCAAATGAAGATATTATGTCACTAAAGGTCAAGGTCATTCCGTCGGTCCATCCATCGTCAAGATTTTCAAACATCTTCTCTGAAACCACTGGGCCGATTGAAGCCAAATTTCATATGGAGTCTCAGTGGGGTTGGGGAAAGAAAATTTTTACCCTGGGTCTGGGTCACATGACCAAGATGGCGGCAACACCCATATATGGTAAAAACCCTTCAAAAATTTTCAACTCCAGAGCCAAAAGGCTTATGACCTTGGAACTTGGTATGTAGCATCGGGCATTCAGGCCCATCATAGTTTATACAAATGATGACCATGTGGTGAACTTGACCTAATTTATGACACAATCAACTTTTGTACCTTAGGCTTTTATATGGGTATACGGCTAAACAGTGGATTTCTCAGAGACTGTTTAAGTCTAAGGTATAATATTTGGTATATGTGGTCCTCTAAATGAACAGCTGAAGATATTATATCACTAAAGGTCGAGGTCATTCTGTCAGCCTGTCCTTTGTCAAGATTTTCAAACATCTTCTCCTCTGAAACCACTGGGCTGATTAAAGTCACATTTCATATGGAGCCTACCTAAGTTACGGGAGCGAAAGTTTGTTCTGGGTATCCGGGTCACATGACCAAGATGGCCACCATGCCTATATATGGTAAAAACCCTTCAAAAATCTTCTTCTCCAGAACCAAGAGGCCTATGACCTTGAAACTTGGTATGTAGCATCAGGCATTCAGGCCCATCATAGTATATACAAATGATGACCATGCGTTGACCTTGACGTAATTTATGACACGGTCAGCTTCGGTACCTTAGCCTTTTATATGGGAAAACGCTTAAACAGTGGATTTCTCAGAAACTATTTATGTCTAATTTAAAGGTACAATATTTGCTTTTTATGGTCAACTAAATGAACAGCTGAAGATATTATGTCACTTCAGGTCAAAGTCATTCTGTCAGCCCGCCCATCGTCAAGATTTTCAAACATCTTCTTCTCTGAAACCACTAGGCCAATTGAAGTCAAATTTCATATGGAGCCTACCTAGGTTGGGGAAACGAAAGATTGTTGGGGGTTTCCGGGTCACATTACCAAGATGGCCGCCACACCCATATATGGTAAAAACCCTTCAAAAATCTTCTTCCCCAGAACCAAAAAGGCCTATGACCTTGAAACTTGGTATGTAGCATCGGGCATTGAGGCCCATCATAGTTTATACAAATGATGATAGTGCAGTGACCTTGACCTAATTTATGACAAGGTCAACTTTTGTACCTTAGGCTTTTATATGGGAAAACGCCTAAACAGTGGATTTCTCAGAAAATATTTAAGTCTATGGTACAATATTTGTTATATATGGTCAACTAAACGAACAGTTGAAGGTATTATGTCACTAAAGGTCAAGGTCATTCTGTCAGCCCGTCTGTCATCAAGATCAAACATCTTCTCCTCAGAAACCACTTGGCTGAGTGAAGCCAAATTTCATATGGAGTCTCAGTGGGATGGGGGAACAAAAGTTTGTTACCAGGGTCTGGGTCACATGACCAAGATGGCCACCACGCCCATATATGGTAAAAACCTTTCAAAAATCTTCTTCTTCAGAACGAGAAGGCCTATGACCTTGAAACTTAGTACGTAGCATAGGGCACTCTGGCCCATTATTGTTTATACAAATGATGACTGTTCGTTGATTTTTACCTAATTCAAGACACTGTCAACTTTGGTATGTTAGGCTTTTATATGGGAAATTGCTTAAACAGTGGATTTTTCAGAAACTATTCAAGTCTAAGGTACAATATTTGGAATATAAGGTTAACTGAATGACCAGATGAAGATATTATCACTAAAGGTCAAGGTCATTCTGTCAGCATGTCCATCTGTTGTCAAGATTTTCAAACATCTTCTCCTCTGAAACCACTTCCCTGATTGAAGCCAAACTTCATATGGAGTCTTAGTGGGATGGGGAAACGAAAGTAGGTTCCCAGGATCTGGGTCACATGACCAAGATGGCTCCCATGTCCATATATGGTAAAACCCCTTCAAAAATCTTCTTCTCCAGAACTAAAAGGCCTATGACCTTGAAACTTGATATGTAGCATTTGGAAGTTAGGCCCATCATAATTTATACAAATCAGGACTGTGCATTGATTGTGACCTAATTTATGGCTAGGTCTATTTTGATGCATTGGCAAATGCTTAAGCAGTGGATTTCTCAGAATCCATTCAAGTCTAGGACATGCCCATATATGGTCAAACTCCTTCAAAAATCTACTTCTCCAGAACCAAAAGCACAATGAACTCGTGGCATGGTATGTAGCATTGAGGACTCAGGGCCCATCATAATTTATACAAATCATGACAGCGCATTGACCTTGACCTAATTTATGGCATGGTCAGCTTTGGTATGTTATGCTTTTATGTGGGGAAATGCTTAAACAGTTGATGTTACAGAATTTTTTAAGCCTAGATATAATAATTGGAAAATATGGTTATTTAAATGAATACATGAAGACAAGGTCATCAAAGGTGAAGGTCATATTTTGAACTTTGCTCAAGGTCACTGAGATTTTAAAATTAAAATATGCACACCTTTTAAGATACTGGTTTCAAATTTGTAACAAATGAGCGAAATGACAAATTGTGTTTGTTGACAGAAGGTATCAGGTGAGCTACAGGACCATTGGTCCTCTGGTTTGAAACTTGGGTCAAATATTCACCTTATCGAGACGATGTGCAGCACTCTTACTTCAATGATGTCTGACAAAGGTCAAGGTCACTCTTAGAGGTCAAAGGTCAAACAGTAAAATTTCGTGTCCGCTCCATATCTTGAAAAACGTTCATGAAAATTTGTACAAATATAAAGCACCATCAGACGATGTGCAGATCTAGAGAAAAAGAACCATAACCCTATTTTCATTTTTGATGAAATTATGCACCCTTGTTTTTTTAGCTCACCTGAGCCAAAGGCTCACAGGTGAGCTTATAGGCAGGCATCCCTCGTCCGTTGTTTTAAGATTTCTTCATGAAAGTTTGTATAATTATAAAGTACCATCAGACGATGTGCAGAGAAAAAGGACCATAACTCTACTTTCACTTTTGACAAAATTACGTCCCTTTGTATTTTTCTTATATCAATTTCATATAAGCTTTGTATCTCGAAAACCGTTTAAGATCTCTTCATGAAAGTTTGTATAAATATAAAGCACCATCAAAAGATATGTGCAGAAAAAGAACCATAACCTATTCTGTTTTGACGGAATTATGTCCCTTTGTATTTTTCGTATTGTAATTTCACATAAGCTTCATGTCCGCTCCATATCTCGAAAACCCTTTAAGATTTCTTCATAAAAGTTTGTATACATATATAAGATTTCTTCATAAAAGTTTGTATACATATAAAGCACCATCAGATGGTGTGCAGGGAAAAAGAACCATAATGCTACTTTTACTTTTAACAAAATTACGCCCCTTGTATTTTTTGTATTGTAATTTTGTATTAAATTAGTGTCCACTTCATATCTCTTTAACCTGTTGAAAGATTTTTTTGAAACTTGAGTCCAATGTTCACCTTATCGAGGCAACTTGCAGAATTTGTATTTCAACAATGTTCAACAAAGGTCAAGATCACACTTAGAGGTCAAAGTTCAAAAGGTAACATCATTTGTCCGCTCCATATCTCAAAAAATGTATAAGATTTCTTCATAAAAGTATATACAAATATGAAGCATCATCAGACAATGTGCAGAGAAAAAGAATCATAACCCTACTTTCAGTTTTGACAGAATTATGCACCTTTGTATTTTTCATATAGTAATTTCGTGTCTGCTCCATATCTTGAAAACCGTTTAAGATTTCGTCATGGAAGTTTGTACAAATATCAGACAATATGCAGAGAACAAGAACCATATCTCAAAAAACGTATAAGATTTCTCCCTCATGGAAAATTAGTGTCTGAATGTTGGCTGAAAAGCAGTCTGACCTTTGACTGAACTTGAGCTGAACATTAGTTTCTGAATTTGGTCTGAAATTCGGACTTTCCAGACCATATTCAGACACTGATATCAAAAGTTCAGACATTTGATTCAGAGCAATTTCAGACACTGTTGAGATAAGATTCAGAATGTTTTCAGATAAGGTTCAGTTGTATTTCAGACAAAGTTAAGCGTGAATTCAGAAACATTTTAGACAAAATTCAGAATGTTTTCAGCTATGGTTCAGCTGTTTTTCAGACAAAGTTAAGCCAGGATTCAGAAACAGTTAAAACAATATTCAGAATGTTTTCAGCTATCCACCCCACCCTGCCTCCCCTGCCCCCACTTACCATATACTTGATATTGATTATATTTAAATCAGCCAGAATCCACTTCAAGACATAGATTCTCTACACAATATCAAAAGTTTTTTTTTTTTCAGTTTAATCCTTGATTAACCAGTCTCTCAAAGCAAACATTATATACAAGTATTTTGAAGTGGGTGGGATAAGGATATGTAGTTTAAAGATGAATTTCAAGGCCATCAAGGGCAACACATGAATAAAATATCTTTACAAACATCCACTATAAATTCTGTATCATATCTTTACATGTTTCTGCCATCTTTCCTCACAAATCATTTCTTAAAAACAAAGTTTAAACTTACTAAACTAAAGAGATATTTCTGTGTTGTTTGAAATTTCTTCTGCAGATGATCTGAGGAAATGCCCACTGAGCATGCCCAGAAGTCACATGACTTCCCACTGAATAGTTCAGAAAGATTCAGAAAAATTTGGTTCAGAAAAATTCAGACAAATTTGGTTCAGAAAGATTCAGACTATTATGAGTTCAGAATGGTTCAGACTATAATTTATATGAGGTTCAGAAACTTCAGATAATTTCAGAATTTCTGAATCTTTCTGAATATTTGTCTGAATTGTTCAGCCTGTGCCCAGTAATGTTTCAGAAAGTGTTCAGAAAAATTCAGAAAAGGGATTTTGTGTTCAGAGGGATTCAGACACCAATTTAGTGTTAAGATCAGATTCAGTCCTGATTCAGACAAATTTGGTTGGTTGATTTGATGCTTAACGTCCACGGTAAACAACTAAGGTCATGTTGGGACGGTCAGTTAACCTAACCACACTATTCCTGGGCAGGCTTAGACCTCCTAAGCGGTTAACCAGTACTAAGTGCACATACTTTCGCCAGTAACTGACAACTGCCCTTCTTGAATCAGCGGAAGGAGAAACGAAAGTATGTGGCCAGACTGGGATTCGAACCCAGGACCTCTGACTTATGAGTCAGGTGCCCTACCGATTGCGCTACCTGGCCCGGCGATTCAGACAAAGTCAGCCAAGTTCAGAAGATATTCAGAAAATGAAGTTCATGAGGGATTAGCTTCATAAAAGTTTATACAAATATGAAGCTCTGATGGAATTATGCCCTTTTTGTCGCACCTGCTTTAGCAAGGTGCGATATAGGCATCTGGTTTTCCATCCGTCCGTCCGTCAACCCGTTCATCTGTCCGTCCGTTCACATTTACGTCGACCCTAAATTTTAAGTCCATTCAAATGACTTTTTCTCTAAAACCACTGCACCCATGGTTCTCAAATTTCACAAGCTGCATGACCTGACTGCAGGGCTTCTGAATGACGAAAATTCAGCTTGGTCCAGAATCCAAGATGGCCACTGTTACTAAAAATAGCAAAATCAATAAAATCACCGTTTTCTCCAGAATGACTTGGTATATTTGGCTGAAAGTGTAGGTGGAGCATTAATGGGACCTTGGTTTTAAAAATTATCAAAATCTGTAGCGGAATTAGGTCACAGTGACCTACTTTCTGTTTACGAGTCCGAGTTTGCAAAAACGCCAATATCTAAAAAAAACTGAACAGATTTAGGTCAGATTTAGTCAGAATGGTCCTTAAATGGTTAGGCGAATGGAGACCATCCAAGATGGCCGCCAGCCACCGTTACTAAAAATAGAAAAACATGAAAATGACAATATCTCAAGAGCCCCTGAATGGAATTAGACTAAATGTGTATCAAAATGATCCTTGCATGAAGCTGTGTCATGATTTTTGTCGCACCTGCTTTAGCAAGGTGTGATATAGGCGTCCGGTCAGCCGTCTGTCTGTCAGTCCGTCCGTTCACAATTTACATCGACCCTAGCATTTTAGTCCATTCAAAAGAGTTATTCTCTGAAACCACTGCATCCATGGTTCTCAAATTTCACATGCAGCATGATCAGACAGCAGGGCTTCAGAATGATTAAATTCAGGCGGGTCGAGAATCCAAGATGGCCGCCGTTACTAATAATAGCAAAACCAATAAAATCAAGTTTTTCTCCAGAACCACTGGGTATATTTGGCTGAAATTTTGTATGAAGCATAGGAGGGACCTTGGTATTCAGAATTATCAAAAGGAAAAAAAATCTGTAGCGGAATTAGGTCACAATGACCTTACGTCGACCCTAGAATAATTCACATTGACCCTAGCATTTAATTCCATTCAAATGACTTACTCTCTGAAACCACTGCATCCATGGTTCTTGAATTTCACATGCAGCATGATCAGACTGCAGGGCTTCAGAATGGTAAAATTCAGGCGGCGAATCCAAGATGGTTGCTGTTACTAAAAATAGCAAAACCAATAAAATCAAGTTTTTTTCCAGAACCACTGGGTATATTCGGCTGAAATTTTGTATGAAGCATAAGTGGGACCTTGGTATTCAGAATTATCAAAATGAAAAAAATCTGGAATTAGGTCACAGTGACCTTACGTCGACCCTAGAATAATTTACATTGACCCTAGCATTTAAGTCCATTCAAATGACTTATTCTCTGAAACCACTGCATCCATGGTTCTCAAATTTCACATGCAGCATGATCAAACTGCAGGGCTTCAGAATAATAAAATTCAGGCGGGTCGAGAATCCAAGATGGTTGCTGTTACTAAAAATAGGAAAACCAATAAAATCAAGTTTTTCTCCAGAAACACTTGGTATATTTGGCTGAAATTTTGTATGAAGCATAGGAGGGACCTTGGTATTCAGAATTATCAAAATGAAAAAAATCTGTAGCGGAATTAGGTCACAGTGACCTTACGTCGACCCTAGAATAATTTACATTGACCCTAGCATTTAAGTCCATTCAAATGACTTATTCCCTGAAACCACTGCATCCATGGTTCTTGAATTTCACATGCAGCATGGTCAGACTGCAGGGCTTCAGAATGATAAAATTCAGGTGGGTCGAGAATCCAAGATGTTGCTGTTACTAAAAATAGCAAAGCCAATAAAATCAAGTTTTTCTCCAGAACCACTTGGTATATTTATTGAGTTCTTAATGTGAAGTCACACAGCAGGTGCGACATAGCCTTCCAAGGAATTCTTGTTTCAAATTGACCATCCAAGATGGCAACCATCCACCGTTACTAAAAATAGTGAAAAACATGAAAACGATAATATCTCATAACTACTGAATGGATTTTGACCAAACAGATTTCAAAATGACACTTTTATCAAGTTCTTAAAGTGAAGGTGCATCGCAGGTGCGACATAGCGTTCCGCGGAATTCTTGTGTAACTTTTCTAGGAATTACATACTAAGCTTTGTTTGTTTTGTAGTTTTATATCTGCCTTATTATTGAAGATTTAAGCTACTGACAAAAGTTCTGTCATCTCTTGTTGTCTTTCCAACTTTAAGCCTCAACGGGCGTATATTGCCCCGCTCAGCGGAGCTCTTGTTCAAATTTAATGACTTTTTCCAGTCATTGTGACTGTAACGATAGTCAGGGGGCATTATGTTTTACCCCTTTCTAT
Source organism: Ctena decussata (assembly GCA_963989385.1). Classification (NCBI taxonomy): domain Eukaryota; kingdom Metazoa; phylum Mollusca; class Bivalvia; order Lucinida; family Lucinidae; genus Ctena; species Ctena decussata. The sequence goes on along the minus strand of OZ022504.1, from coordinate 35,184,146 downwards.
CTGTCTGTCTGTCTCTCTGCACAACTATGTCTCAGTAAGTTGAATCACCTTGAGGTTATAAGTTAAGCCAGTGGATCAGCTAAGAAGAGTTCATCTTTACGATATCCCAAAAGGTAAAGTAGTCCCAGGGGGTGGGGATGGGGTGCTTTAAAATCTCTTTCTCCAGAAATGAACCAAAGAAGAAACAAGGGCAAAGCTTGGTTGACAATAAAACGGTTACCCCCTGCCCCCCGCACCTCCCCAAATAATTTCATTACTGGCCATCCCAAGGCAGCTCTTCTGTTTTGGTTCTTCTTGGTTGTTATTTTAGCTCACCTGAAGCAAAGGGCAGCTGAAGACAGGACAAGGTGGAAAGGGATTGTTTTGAAGTCATCTGTGGTGCCCCAACGACCTAGTAAGGTTATGGGATAAAATAGAATAGAATAGAATAGAGCCAAAGGCTCAGATCACCCTGTCTCGGTCGTCCGTCGTGCGTCGTCAACAGTTTGCTTTAAATGGCATCTTTATCTTCTTTAAAACCCCTAGGCCTTGGGCTTTGATATTTGGTATGAAGCATTGTCTAGTGAACCTCTACCAAGTTTATTCAAATGGTGGCCCCAGGGTCCAAAATGGCCCTGAGGCAGGGGTCTTTGGTTCGAAACTAAGATAGACTTAAAAATCTTCTTCTCCAGAATAACTTGGCTCAGTTGCTTGAAATTTGGTATGTAGCATTGCCTAGTGGTCCTCTACCAAGTTTTTTCAAATGGTAGCCCCAGGGTCCAAAATGGCCCCGGGGCAGGGTGTCCCAAGTTTGAACCATAGATATACATAAAAAAAATAATCAAAAATTTTCTTCTTCAGAACTGCAAGGCTTAGATGCTTGAAATTTGGTATGAAGCATTGCCTAGTGGTCTTTTACCAAGTTTGTTCAAATCATGGCCCCAGGGTTCAAAATAGCCCCACCCCAGGGGGTCCTGGGTTTGAACCATAGATATACATAGAAAAATATTCAAAAATTTTCTTCTTCAGAACCACTTGGCTCAGATGCTTGAAATTTGGTATGATGCATTGCCTAGTGGTCCTCTACTAGGTTTGTTCAAATGGTGGCTGCAGGGTCCAAAATGGCCCTAGGGCAGGGGGTCTTGGGTTCAAAACTAAAATATATTTAAAAATCTTCTTCAGAACTGCTTGACTTAGATGCTTGAAATTTGGTATGTTGCAATGCATAGTGGTCCTCCACCAAGTTTGTTCAAATGGTGGCCCCAGGGTCAAAAATGGCGCGGGGCAGGGAGTCCCAGGTTCGAACAACAGAAATACATAGAAAAATAATCAAAAATCTTCTCCAGAACTGCAAGGCTTAGATGCTTGAAATTTGGTATGTAGTATTGCCTAGTAATCCTTCACTAAGTTTGTTCAATTCATGGCCCAAGGGTCTGAAATGGCCCTGTCACAGGGGGTCCATCCAGGGTATAACCATAGAAATACATAGAATAATAATTAAAAATCTTCTTCTTCAGAACGGCAAGGCTCAGATGCTTGAAATTTGGTATGTAGCATTGCCTGGTAGTTCTTTACCAAGTTTGTTCAGTTGGTGGCCCCAGGATCCAAAATGGCCCCATGGCATGGAGTCCAAGGTTTTAACCATAGAAATGCAAAGAAAAATATTCAAAAATCCTCCTCTTCAGAAATGCAAGGCTTAGATGCTTGAAATTTGGTATGATGCATTGCCTAGTAGTCTTTTACCAAGTTTATTATCCCCCGCCGAAGGCGGAGGGATATAGGTTTCTCCATGTCCGTCCGTCCGTCCGTCTGTCCGTCCGTCCGTCCTTCTGTCTGTCCGTCCGTCCGTCCATCCGGAGCCATAACTAAGTAACCACTGGACCGAATTTCATGAAACTTAAAATAAATATATTTCACTGTAACGCGCTGTGGCAGTACATGAAGTTTCATCAGACTGGCTTCAGTAATGCATGAGTTATTGCCCCTTTATTAGCTTAAAATCAATGAAATGATCCATAACTAAGTAACCACTGACCGGAATTTCTTGAAACTTAAAATAAGTATATATCACTATAAGGGGCTGCTGCACATGAAGTTCCATCAGACTGGCTTCAGTAATGCATGAGTTATTGCCCTTTAATTAACTTGAAATCAATGAAATGAGCCTTAACTAAGTAACCACTTGGCAGAATTTCATGAAACTTAAAATAAATATATATCACTATGATGTGCTGATGCACATGAAGTTTCCTCAGACTGGATTCAGTATTGCATGAGTTATTGCCCTTTAATTGACCTGTCCATCCTTCTGTCTGTCCATCCGGAGCCATAACTAAGTAACCACTGGACGGAATTTCATGAAACTTAAAATAAATATATGTCACTATAACACGCTGCGGCACATGAAGTTTCATCAGACTAGCTGCAGTAATGCATGAGTTATTGCCCCTTTATTGGCTGAAAATCAATGAAATGAGCTATAACTAAGTAACTACTGAGGGGAATTTCTTGAAACTTATAATAAGTATATATCACTATAACGTGCTGTGGCACATAAAGTTTCATCAGACTAGTTTCAGTAATACATGAGTTATTGCCCTTTAATTAACTTGAAATCAATGAAATGAGCTGGTACTAAGTAACCACTGGGCAGAATTTCATGAAACTTAAATATATATCACTATAATGTGCTGATGCACATGAAGTTTCCTCAGACTGGATTCAGTAATGCATGAGTTATTGCCCTTTAATTGACTTAAAATCAGTGAAATGAGGCATAAACAAGTAACCAATACTTCATGAAATTTAAACTGAATAATTATGTATCACCATAAAGTGGATATGCACATAAAGTTTCATCAGAATGGCATCAAAAGTGCCTGAATTATTGCCCTTGGATCAATGTGAGATTGCCATTTCCAGCCATAACTAACTTATCAATGAATAGAAAATCTTCTTCTTCAAAACCACTTGGCTCAGATGCTTGAAATTTAGTATGATGCATTGCCTAATGGTCCTCTACTTAGTTTGTTAAAATGGTGGCCCCAGGTCCAAAATGGCCACGGGACAGGGAGTCCCAGCTTTGAACCATAGAAAAATATTAAAAAAAATCTTCTTCTTCAGAACTGCAAGGCTCAGATGTTTGAAATTGGGTATGTAGCATTGCCTAGTGGTCCTTTACTAAGTTTGTTCAAATGGTGGTCCCAGGGTCCAAAATGGCCCCGCCCCAGGGTGGTCCTGGGTTTGAACCATAGAAATACATAGAAAAATATTAAAAAATCTTCTTCTTTGGAACCACAAGGCTCAGATACTTGAAATTTGGTATGTAGCATTGCCCTGTAGTCCTTTACCAAGTTTGCTCAAATGGTGGCCCCAGGATCCAAAATTACCCCTTGGCAGGGAGTCCAAGGCTTAAAAGAATAGAAATGCAAAGAAAAATATTCAAAAATCTTCTTCTTCGGAACCGCAAGGCTTAGATGCTTGAAATTTGGTATGATGCATTACCTAGTAGTCCTTTACCAAGTTTGCTCAAATAGTGGCCCCAGGGTACAAAATGGCTCTGAGGCAGGGAGTCCTAGGTTTGAACCATAGGAATACATAGAAAAATATTAAAAAATCTAATGCCTCAAAACCACTTGGCTCAGATGCTTGAAATTTGGTATGTAGCATTGCCTAGTGGTCTTTTACCAAAGATGCTTGAAATTTGGTATGTAGCATTGCCTAGTGGTCTTTTACCAAGTTTGTTCAAATGATGACCCCAGGGTCTAAAATGGCCCTGTCCCAGGGGGTCCTGGGTTCGAACCATAGAAATACATAGAAACATCTTCTTCAGAACCACTTGGCTCAGATGCTCGAAATTTGGTATGTAGCATTGCCCTGTAGTCCTTTATCAAGTTTGTTCAAATGATGGCCCCAGGGTCCAAAATTGCCCATGGCAGGGAGTCCCGAGTTTGAACCATAGAAATACATAGAAAAATATAAAAAAAATCTTCTTCTGAACCACTTGGCTCAGTTGCTTGAAATTTGGTATGATGCATTAGCAGGTGGACTCCTACAAAGTCTGTGTAAATGGTGGCCCTGGGATCCAAAATGGCCCTTGGGCGGGGAGTCTTGAGTTTGAAAATAAAATATACTTAAAAATCTTCTTCTCCAAAACCCCTTAGTGCAGATGCTTTAAATTTGGTATGATGCATTGCTTAGTGGTCTTTTACCTAGTTTATTCAAATGATGGCGCCAGGGTCAAAAATGGCCCTGTCCCAGGGGACCCTGGGTTTGAACCATAGAAATAAATAGAAAAATATTCAAAAATCTTCTTCAGAACCACCTGGCTCAGATGCTTGAAATTTAGTATGATGCATTGCTTAGTGGTCCTTTACCAAAATTATTCAAATAATGGCCCCAGGGTAAAACAAGAGGACCATTGGTCCTGTAGCTCACCTGGGTCCATTCAGCCTCAGTACTCTAGGGTAAGTTACTCTAAGGCCATCGGTCAATTGGTTTTGGTGAAAAAGATTTTTAAAGGTTTTAACCATATATGGGCATGGAGGAGATGTTGGTCATGTGACCTGGACGTTTGAAAAAAATTTCATTCCCTTAACCCCCTGGAGGCTCTATATGAAATTTGGTTTCAAAATTGGCCCAGGGGCATTTGAGGAGCTGGTTTGATATTGTCAAAATATGAGAGTTCTGGGTCAAAAGTCAAAGAATGACCTTGACCTCTTGTACTCATGAATCTTCAGGTACTCATTAAGATGACTGTAGATACCAATTTTTAGGCATAAATCTTCAAAACTTTCCATGAAATCTTATGTTCTAGCATTTTCCCACATTTGACCTTTGAAGTAAAATAGTCAAGGTCAACCCAAGGTCATTATTTTGAACAATCTTGATAGTACTGGAATTCCCAATGCTACATACCAAGCTTCAAGGCCATCGGTCAATTGGTTCTGGAGAAGAAGATTTTTAAAGGTTTTTACCATATATGGTCCTGGCGGCCATGTTGGTCATGTGACCTGGACTGTTTGAACAAATTTTCATTCCCTCAATCTCTGGAGGCTCTATATGAAATTTCGTTACAATTGGCCCAGTTTTTTTACGGGATTGTTTGATATTGTCAAAATATGAGAGTTCTGTGTCAAAGGTCAAAGAATGACCTTGACCTCTTGTACTAACAAATCTTCATGTACTCATTGATATAACTGTATATACCAATTTTTAGGCATATCTCTTCAAAACTTTCCATGAAATCTTATGTTCTAGCATTTTCCCATATTTGACCTTGCCGTAAAAAAGATCAAGGTCAACCCATGGTTATAATTTGAACAATCTTGACAGTACTCGAGTACCCAAAGCTACATACCAAGTTTCAAGGCCAACGGTCAATTGGTTCTTGAGAAGAAGATTTTTAAAGGTTTTTACCATATATGGGCATGGCGGCCATGTTGACTATGTGACCTGGACCGTATGAATAAAGTTTTGTTCCCTCAACTCCTGGAGGCTCTATATGAAATTTGGTTTCAATTGGCCCAGGGGCTTTTGAGGAGATTGTTTGGAATTGTCAAAATATGAGAGTTTTAGGTCAAAGGTCAAAGAATGACCTTGACCTTTTGTACTCATAAATCTTCATGTACTCATTAAGATGACTGTAGATACCAATTTTTAGCCCAAAATCTTCAACATTTCCAAGATATCTTATGTTCTAGCATTTTGCCATATAAAAGCACAAGGAAGCAAATTTGACCTTACCGTTAAAAAAGTCAAGGTCAACCCGAGGTCATAATTTGAACAATCTTGGTAGTACTCCCATACCCGATGCTACATACCAAGTTTCAAGGCCATCGGCCTACTGGTTCTGGAGAAGAAGATTTTTTTAGGTTTATACCATATATGGGCATGGCGGCCATGTTGGTCATGTGACCAGGACCGTTTGAACAACTTTTTGTTCCTAAGGTCCCAGAAGGCTCTATATGAAATTTGGTTACAATCGGCCCAGCGGTTTCAGAGGAGAAGTTGTGAAATTGTGGACGGACGGACGGACGACGGACGGACGGGCGACGACGGACGACGGAGCCTGACCATACTATAAGCTCCCCCGGAGCCTCTGGCTCAGGTGAGCTAAAAAGGCACCGTTCCAGGGGATCCTGGGCTTGAACCATAGCAATGCATAGAAAAAATGAAAAAATCTTCTTTTTTAGAACCTTTTGGAAATGGTTGCAAACTATCAGGTTTGTTCAAATGATGACCCTAGTTTGACCTTTAACCCTTTTGCTCTGGTGAGCGATCCAGGGCCTCTTGGCCCTCTTGTTGTGTTCTTTGTTGCTATGTCTCTTTGTGATTGTTTCTGATGTTAAGCTAGCCTGGTGACCACCTATATAGGAAATGGCTGTTCACATGGCTGCCACTGATGATGTTGTTGATAATGGCTTAATTTGTGTTGTCTTTTTCCCACATGGTGTCCTTGGTAGGATCTGGGATTGAATTGTGTCTGTTCCTTAGAATTTTCTTACCTACTTATTCTATATAAGAAGAGATCAAAGGGTAATTTGTTGCACAAATAAAAAAACCTAAAAAAAAAAAAACCCATAAAACAATGTCCTTTAGCCCACCTGACACCTTTTGTCAACAGACACAACTTGTCATTTTGCTCATTTGTTACAAATTTGAAACCAGTGGCTTATAAAGAGTGCATAGTTTAATTTTAAAATCTCAGTGACCTTGAGCAAAGTTAAAAAAAAATTACCTTGACCTTTGATGACATTATGTCTTCATGTATTCATTTAGTTAACCATATATACCAAATATTATATCTAGGCTTAAAAAGTCCATGAAATCAACTGTTTAAGCATTTTCCCACATAAAAGCACAACATACCCTAGTTGACTGTCTCGTAAATTAGGTCAAGGTCAAATCTACGTCAAAATTTGTAGAAACTATGATGGCTCGAATGCCCGATGCTACATACCAGGTTTCAAGATCATAGGCTTTTCGGTTCTGAAGAAGAAGCTTTTTGAAGGGTTTTTACCATATATGGGCGTGGAGGCCATCTTGGTCATGTGACCAATTAAGTCCATCTTAACAAATCTTAATTCCTTTGGCCGACTTAAGCTCCATATGAAATATGGCTTCAATCAGCCCTGTGTTTTCAGAGAATATGACTGAAAATGTTGACAGGAGATATAATCTCAGTGTCCTCAAACAAAGGTCAAAGAAAGCCCTTGACCTTAAGCAACATAATTTCTTCCTGTGGTCATTTAGTTAACCATATATGCCAAATATTAAACCTTAAAGTTAAATAGTTTCTGAGAAATCTACTGTTTAAGCATTTTCCCATACAAAAGCATAACATACTAAAGTTGACCGTGTCATAGATTAGGTCAAGATCAACCTGCGGTCATCATTGTATAAACTATAATGGTCTCGAACGCCCGATGCTACGTACAAGGTTTAAGGTCATAGGCCTTTCGGTTCTGGAGAAGAAGATTTTTGAAGGGTTTTTACCATATATGGATGTGGGGCCATCTTGGTGATGTGACCAAGTCCATCTGAATAAACTTTAATTCCTTTGGCCCAATATAGTTCCATATGAAATATGGCTTCAATCTGCCCAGTGGCTTCAGAGGAGAAGATGATTGAAAATGTTGACAGGAGACAGTATCTCAGTGTCCTTGAATAAAGGTCAAAGAATGACCTTGACCTTAAGCGACATAATTTCTTCACATGATCATTTAGTAAACCTTATATACCAAATTAAACCTTTAACTTAAATAGTTTCTGAGAAATCAACAATTTAAACATTTTCCCATATAAAAGCATTATGTACCAAAGTTGACTGCGTCGTAAATTAGGTCGAGGTCAACCTACGATCATCATTTGTATAAACTATGATGGGCTCAAATGCCCAATACTACATACAAGGTTTCAAGGTCATAGGCTTTCCGGTTCTGGAGAAGAAGACTTTTGAACGGTTTTTACCATATATGGGTTTTGCGGCCGTATCAGTCATGTGACCAAGTCCACATGAAAAACCTTAATTCCTTTGAAGCTCCATATGAAATATGGCTTCAATCTGCCCAGTGGTTTCAGAGGAGAAGATGACTGAAAATGTTGACAGGAGACAGAATCACAGTGTCCTTGAACAAAGGTCAAAGAATGTCCTTGACCTTAAGCGACATAATTTCTTCATCTGATCATTTAGTTAACCATGTATGCCAAATATTATACCTTAAAGTTAAATATTTTCTGAGAAATCCACTGTTTAATCATTTTCCCATATAAAAGCATAACGTTCCAAAGTTGACCTTGTCGTAAATTAGGTCAAGGTCAACCTACGGTTATCATTTGTACAAATTATGATAGGCTCGAATGCCCGATGCTACATACCAGGTTTCAAGGTCATAGGCCTTTCGGTTCTGGAGAAGAAGCTTTTTGAAGGGTTTTCCATATATGGGCGTGGCGGCCATCTTGGTCATGTGACCCAGATACCCCGAACAAACTTTCGTTCCCCCAACCTAGGTAGGCTCCATATGAAATATGGCTTCAATCAGCCTAGTGGTTTCAGAGGAGAAGATGTTCGAAAATGTTGATGACGGACGGCAGATGCCTGGCTATACTATAAGCTCACCTATGGGCCTAAAGGCTTAGGTGAACTAAAAAAAAAAACAAGCATCCTTATGAAAATGCATTTGGGTCTGAAGATACTTCATTGCATTGAGAAGAGCGTCCTAAAATTAATTAATACATTTTTTTCCACAAATGATCAGGTTTAGCATATAAAGAAGTTGCATAAATTAATAAGAAAAAACAGAGAAGTCTATTTTTTCAAAGTTGAATAATTTCACTTACACACCTATCTTGACCACAACAATTGATGTTTTTACACTGTGTGAGTGATATAGGTGTACCTTCTTACCCTTTATCAAATGAAAGCCCCAGTATACATGCAGCTTAAACATGGTCAAACATTTGAAAATAAGCTACTGTTTTTATCTGTTCTACCTTACAATCTGAGAAAGAATTCAAACAAATAATTAATAGGACATTCTTCTCAATGTACAGATGTATCTAGACCTAAATACAGTTTCAATAGCTATGTCAATTTGTTCGAGTTTTGCGCAGAAATTTACCCTTTGATCGTTCCTTATAAAATAATTTAATCGGCATGTCACCATTTTTTGTCGCGATTATAAACAGTAGAGAACAACAACAACAACAAAATAACTTTCGGGAAATTACATTGGATTTTTATGGTTTATTCAGATTTTTGTATATATCTAAAATCACTTTCTTAAGCGAGTGCTCTATCTATCTATCTATCTATCTATCTATCTATCCAGCCATCCATCCATCCAGCCAGCCAGGCAGCCCATTAATCCGATACATCTACCTATCTACCTCTATGTATGTCCCTATCACAGTCTGTCATATCCTCCTGTATCGGCAATACTAATGTTTATTTATGTACATGAAAAAGTAATGATTCATTAAAATTTCGTATTTATTATATTAAGATATGAAAATTCAACAAAAAGCTATATCGTAGGCAGTCTTAGCCCCTCCAGTGCCTTGGCATGTGAACGTGCTCTTCTGATCGTCATAGGCATAGCTGTAAGCATCAGGACACGCATTTTTGAACTGGCGTGCGTAGTCGAAGTATGGGCAAGTTTTTGGGACGTTATGAGCTCCCCTGCAGCAGTATCTGTCCGTGTTGAAGGCAAGACATGCGCTTTTGCAGGCAACAACAGCGCCACTGCTACTTCGAATTTTCATTTGTTCTGACGGACACACAGTATTCAAATCATAGTTACACCCGGCCCTTCCACAATGATATTTACCACTGCCAGCCTGGTAAGTTCCTGCTCTCGGAGACATTGACACCTTCACGTTGTAGCCATCAACAAGACTAACGTCATAATAGTCTTGGCCGCCATGAGCGTCAAAAGTAATCTCAGCTAAAGTTACAGGCGGAATTCCGCCGGCACCATTACAATGAAGTCTGCCTCCTCCACAGTCTCCCGTCTCACACATACCTGATCCACAACCTGTCCTGGCCCAAACTCGGCCGGACCATCTGTCGGGAACCACCACGGTGCGGCTAGCTCCACTGGCGAGACTGAAACCTCCTGCAAAGCAAGAATAGAAATAGAGCGAGACAACGCAGAGGTGTGTTCAACGTCAGTGCTCGTGCGCGCCCGATTTTCAAGGCTGGTACCAATGGGTGAACAACTTGATATCAGTCCACTGGGCGCCTGGAAGCGCCCGGACATGTTGGAATGCACCTCGTCCAGCATGTGCTATGATGGTATGATGTAACTGAGTCATAAATGAAACATGATAAACATGATAAACTGAGTCACAGTACAAGTTATTCAAGAGAGGCTCTTGTTGAAAATCTGAAATTATAGCTGGGAAAAGTATGAAAGCGAGAGGTAGGTCTCACTGGTTGGGAGTGTACAGTACGTGTAACCCGTTGTACCGACCTGTATAGTGGACGCATCTTTGTTCAAATATGGCGGGTAAGTTTCAGAACTGTTTATTTTTGTGTTTTAAAATTTTAAAGAAAGAGAGTTTCAACTTAGTACCGATAGTTCGACAAGCCTAACCACAGATCTTTTCGGCATGCTACCTTGATCTTCTGTATATTGTTATGATGTGCTTCATTTTCACATTTCATCTGAGAAAATCACTACTGTACTTTCGATTTCAAAAGGTGCATTGGTTCCATTTCTTCAAATTTGTCCATCAATTTTACATGAAACAACCGTATCTTCTTTACAATTATTTTATTGTGTATTTCGGCTCAGGATTCATTGATCTTGTCGGATATTATGCTATGTAATCACAGTGTATGTAATGGCAATTATTTTCAAAGAAAACGATACAGGGGTCAAAAACTGTTCTGTATCGTGTGTCGCAAAACCGATTCTCAGTACTGTATGCTGTGTCTCAGTTATACTGTATAGTGTGTGATAACATAGCACAGAACTCTTTTCGGTCTTTTCTTAGGATAGGCTACAAATATGTTAGAACTAATGTTTTGGGCATGTAGAAACTTGGTTTAATATCAGCTTATAAACCGAAGTAGGAATATAAACGTCAATTTCGCTGCCTATACAAAACAATCTGGGTGTGTTTACACACTCTTTAAACATAGACATGTCCTACCCGATGATTGACTAAGGGACGACTCATTTATTATCAGGTTAGGGTAGGGGAAGGTGGGGGGGGGGTTACATTTTCATATGATTCAGTAAACTATTTACGACCATCTCAGTTTAACCAGAATCCCCCCTTTCTCCCCCTAGATAAGTGAGAAAAAAGTTTACGACCCCCCCCCCCCTCCTACCCACAGCGACCCATCACACAAAGAGCATATCACCTATTTTATGTCAGACTGGCTTTAATCAATCCTGTATGAAACACAAAAAAAACAACATTTTCTTATTTATACAGGTTAATTGGATTTCTGGATGAGCAAACGCAGCAAAAAAGATACAGGAGAAAATAAATTAACAGAAATCTGATGCTGGATGCCCTATAAAACGCTAATAATGATATCAAGTGGGGTCTAGGGCGCAGTCGCCAGAAGCCACAGCAGTTTTTGCCTATGGCAAGGCACCCCAGGAGATATGATACCGCACACGCAGGAATTAATTTTACTTGAGAACGAATTCGTCTTCCCGACATGATTTTATAGACCATTGTATACTGTCCTACTGGTAAATCAGTGGGGATATAAAGCAACCAAAGAGTTTTATTTGGTAAAAGTTTTGAAGTTTTAAAGTTGAAATAAGAGAATTGGAGAATGTGAGGGTAATGGGGGTGGGGGTGGGGGGGGGGGTCTGTTGGGCGAAATGGAAGACTGGTGGAAGAATTCTTAACTCCCATCCCCATATGTCAAACAAAACATATGACCTCACGCCCTGTTCGCCCCTGCCTCCCCCCGCTCTTAGGCTTATTGTAGATCACCAAGAAATATTCCGATCCCTCCCCCTACTCCTCCCCCCCCCCCCACACACACATCTGAATGCACCCGCCACCTCTACCCCGCTCCCACCTCAGCCTGATAATAATAAATCTTTCCTTAGGGACGAGTCATTTATTATCAGGTGTGGGGTGTGGGGGGGGGGGGGGAGAGAGGGATTGGGTACATTTAGGGGGGGGGGGGAGGGTCTGGATTTCTGGATGCCCATGAGCAGAAGAAAGTGCGAAATATGCTGACTAAATTTAAAGACCATTAATCTGCATGATTTATCAACTTGTCAGAATAAGAAAATGTTCTTTGTGTTTCATACAGGTTTGATTGAGATGGGACGGGTACATTTTCATATGAGTCACCAAAATTTTTCCGACCCCTCCCCCCCCTCCCCCAGTCTCACCAGATTTTTTTTCCGACTCCCCCAACCCCCCCCCCCCCCCGCCCCAACCCCCAGATAGGTGACAAACAGTTTATGACCCCCGACCCCACTATCCCAACTCCCCAGCTACCCCTAACACACACCATATTACCTTTTTTATGTCAGACTGCTCCCCCGCCCCCACCCCCTCCCCACCTGATAACGACTCGTCCCTTAGCTAAAAAGTGAAATACTCTTGATGTTCCATAACATCTCCAGAAAATTATGTAATAATTGCGAGGCGACTTAAAATACGTCGTCACCTCACTGTTATTGCACGGCAGTTAGTGCATGCCTGTTGAATACTTTATCGGAATCACCATCATTACCATAGAATTTCTAAGTAGGGGGACAAATAGGTTCGGGTAAACAGTGCAGACTCAGAGCAAACGGCTACTTCAGCTTGAGCAGTCTGATCAGGGTCTTTACTGTTTATTATTCATTTGACATTATTTTGGATGATTAAAAACACGTGGACATGCAAGTGCTGTGGCAAATGGCATTTTTGTTCAAGTTGGGCATAATCGCCAAATTCAGTTGGCACTTTCCGTACCTCCTGTCCGACTTAACGGCTCGCGAGATAGAACGTTGGGAAGGTGATAGACTGGTTCTCTCCCTTTATAGCTACCGCATATCCACACTGTAGTAGAGGACTTTAGGAAGTCGGTCACGTGAGCTGGTTCCCGCCTCTAGCCGTGACCGGACCTAAGATAGCATCTGGCTAAAAACCAGTACCGACCGTGCAATAGAAGAATGCAGTAGTCAAAACTATTGCACGGTGGTCCAGCTCGATGTGCTAACTTACAAGCAGTCATACCATTGCAAATAAAAAAATCGTTCATACTGTTTATGTAGTAGAATGGGTAATAACAGTATCCCATCAGGCACATGACGCCATAACGACGTCGTATGGACATTGATTCGACGTAATGACATCGCATCGACGTTAGTGCGATTACGTTTCGACGTCATGTGCCCTCTGGGTAGCTCTGAGGTGACGACTTTTCACGGTCTATGATTAACAAGTTATTACATTAAGGTATATACGGACACCATGGGAAGGTACTCTATTTCTACTAATATAAGGGAGGTAAATCGTGGTATTTCTCGATTCTCTTTTTTTAAATGGTGTCTGTAAACCGGTATAAGCATTTTGGCAAACGCAAATAAAGATCATTTTTAGACGACTTCTCGCAAAAAATAAATGGAAACAATTAAAATTACGACATTGTACATAATTTCTTATACTTTAAAAGGAGAAATACGTTGTTGGAAATATTGAATAATGTAATAGATAAGGCGGACTTTTAGAACCAATCCACATGTAAATCGAACACGCCAACTATACATGTGTTTACTTTTTACGGGGAATGTGAACTGGTCGATGGCAAGTTTGTCCAACTTTTTTCTTCATTTGTAGCTTCTATTTCTTTACAATTCAATGTCTGATTGTGAATTTCTAATTTGCTACTGAAATACGTTCAAAATGTAACAAGAAAAACTATAACATGAAATGTCATGTTATATTGGGCGTTTGATTTTACTTCTCAGTTTATGCAGGTTTATAGAAGTAAATGTCGCAATGATTGTTGAAATGAAACTTGAATCTCATTGCAGACTGATGAGGCTTCTTCCGTGTTGTTTTCGACCCCAACAAATTATCTTACTTCGATATAGCCACGCAAAAAAACTTTAGTTTTTGGATGTATTAATTTTGTTAAAAATGACCACAGTAACATATCTTTGATCTGAAGATTTGTAAGCTAGTGCAGAATACTAGGCTAACACAATTTTTGACTTAAGACTTGCATTTTAAGAAAAATGAATAAATAAATAAAACTGAGTAACCTTTTGTTCATTTTCTCTATTTTCTCTATATACTAATATTAAAGAATGATGCATGGCCATGTAAATCAGAACAATATTGACCGCGTTTAATGTAGACTAAAAAATATGCAAAAAGACCTTAGTGCAGCTAAATTGAACTATATGGACCTAACACCTTTAATTCAAAATAAAAATGCAAGGAAGGCAATAAAAATCGAAAATTATCGATGTCCTACGATAGCCCAAATACCTCTCTTATTTCACAATTCTGAATTTCGAATTCTGAATTCCAAAATTCGTAGTACAAACTGAGTGATAAATTAAGATGAATGAGATTTATGTTAGTTGAAATGCAAATAACAATTGGTTTTAGGCCCGATTTCACGTCACAGTTATAACTCGTATTAACCAGTCCGTGGTCTATTTTACCGTAAGGCGCAATGTAAAATTTTGGTGTTCCGAATGCTAATCCATGTACTAAGTTTAACGTGAAATCGGGCCTTAGTATATAAAAATCTGAATTAAATAATTTCACTAGAAAAAACAATGAACTATGTGAATATGCTGACCATTGTCGCGTGCAAAGGGACCTAGCTTCTATATCTAGTATAGGTATAGAAGATATCATATAAGAATCTTATATACTATATAAGATATCTAGTATAGGTATATAAGATGTCTTATTTGACTTTTCCATAAGACGCAACACAATATATGTTATCTGATATAGCATTTAAGATGTCTTGTATCACATATAAGATATCCTGTTTTGTAAATCAGATATCGATATCAGATATGCTATCTTATATAGGATGTGAGATATCTTATTTAAATATATAACATATCTGATATATCAGATATCTGATTTATTATATAAGATATCTTACATGCTATATAAGATATCTAATATATAAGATATCTGATATATTATATAAGATATCTTATATGAAAAATTAAATAAGATGATAACTCATATCCTCTATAAGATATCTTATTTTCTATATAAGATATATCCTGTATCAGATATCTTATAGAGGATATAAGATTTCTTATATGTTATATATCTTATATGTTATATTAGATATCTTAACTGGAATATTAGATATCTAATATACTATATAAGATATCTACTATGCATTATGATTAGTAAAATGGCTTGCCATTGATATCACTTTACAGATTTGGATATATATCAAAAAGTAAAGTGGATATGATTTTTCGATATCACAAATTCGATTTTTGTTTGATATCACTTATTTGATTTGGTGATATCAGTAATCTGAGTTTGTGATATCACTAATTCGTACAAAATCGAATTTGTGATATTACAATGTCGACTGTGTGATACCACTATTTCAAGTATGTGATATCACATGTGGTATCATATTATTTTCTGATTTCACTAACTATTATGTGCTATCACTGACTCACCTGAGTGTCATAAACCATGTGTTATATTATGTTTATTAAATCGATTTAGTGAAATCACAAAATCGTTTTTGTAATATCGATTTCTTGATATCACTAGTTACGAACGAATTACTGACCACAAACTCGATAGATATAGTGATATCATAAAATCGATTAAGTGATATCACAAAATAGATGTTGTGATATGCAAAATCGAATTAGTGATATCACAAAGTAGCTGTGATCTCGTGTCATCACAAAATCGATTTTGTGATATCACTTTTTCTATTTTGTGGTATCACTAATTGGATTTTCTGATATCACTCAATCGTACATATTTTGTGATATCACTTTTTCGATTTTATGGTATCTAGAAACATGTCAATGAACATCAGTCTGATTTTTACCGGCTTAAATACATTCACTGCACTACCTAGAACCATTTGTTTGAACATTTGTCTAATACCTACCCACTCAGACACATTCATCTCACCACCTGGAAACACATCGAAGAAAACCAGTCAAATAACTATACCGCACTCCCTCTAAACATGTCAATTAATAATTAATATATGTCTGATACGTACTTGCTCAGATACACTAACCGCACTGCTAGCCGCAATGCCTACAAACATTTCGAAGAACACTTGTCTGATAGCAGCCTGCTCAAACACAATCACCCCACTACCTAGAAACATATTGATGAACACCGGTCTGATTCCTACTTGGTTAGACATGATCACTTCACTACCAAGAAAAATTTTGATGTACACCGGTCTGAATTTTACCTCTTTAGACAATTCACTGCACTACTTAAAAACATGTCAATGACTGGTGTTCATCAACATGTTTCTAGGTAGTACACTGAGTTTGTCAAAGCAGGTAGGAATCAGTCTTAATATATGTCTGATACGTACTTGCTCAGATACACCCACCGCACTTCCTTGAAACATTTTGAAGAACACTTGTCCGATACCGACCTGCTCCAACACAGTCACTCCGCTATCTTAAAACATGTCGAAGAAGAATGGTTTGATTCCTACTTGCTTAGACATGATCACTTCACTACCAAGAAACATGTCGAACACCAGTTTTATTTTACCTCTTGAGACAATTCACTGCACTACTTAGAAGCATGTCCATGACTGGTGTTCATCAACATGTTACTAGGCAGTGCGCTGAGTTTGTCAAAGCAGGTAGGAATCTGTCAGTTAATATATGCCTGATATGTACTTGCTCAGATACACTCACCGCACTACCTAGAAACATTCTGAAGAACACCTATCTGATCCTGACATGCTAGGACACAATCAGCCCACTACCTAGAAACAAGTCAATGGACACCGGTCTGATTCCTACCTGCTTATACATAATCACCGTATTACCTAGAAACATGTCAATGAACACCAGTCTGATTTTACCCTCTTTAGACAATTCACTGCACTACCTAAAAACATGTCGATGACTGGTGTTCATCGACATGTTTCTAGGTAATGCAGTGAATTTGTCTAAGCAGGTAGGAAACAGACCGATGTTCATCAACATGTTTTAAGGTAGGATGGTGAAGTTATTAGACCGGTGTTCATCAGATTGTTTCTAAGTAGTGGGGTCAGTGTGTCTGAGAAGATAGGTTTCAGACAAGTGTTCATCCAAATAGTTCTAGTTAATGCAGTGAGTGTGTCAAAGCAGTTTAGATAAGGAATCAGACCCGTGTTCATTGACATGTTTCTAGGTAGTGCGGTGAGTGTGTCTGAGCAGACCGGTATTCATCGATAAGTTTCTGGGTAATACAGGATGCATCTCTAAGCAGGTAGGAATCAGACCAGTGTT
Source organism: Ctena decussata (assembly GCA_963989385.1). Classification (NCBI taxonomy): domain Eukaryota; kingdom Metazoa; phylum Mollusca; class Bivalvia; order Lucinida; family Lucinidae; genus Ctena; species Ctena decussata. Next base: position 35,166,708 of record OZ022504.1, on the reverse strand, counting down.
CATAGGTGTTATGCCGGTGTTAAGTGAGTCTGTCTCTGAACTCACCAATATATCCCAAAACAACTCTTTCAACATCAGGATGAGTCAAAAGTGTAGCTAGTTTGGCCAGATGAGACCTTTATATAATATTTACCTTGTACCCCATCCTGTTAATAATGAAGTTTTGAACCAAGTGTGGATGGATTGCAACTTAATAGTTTCATACTGAAAGAGCTTTTACTCTTGTTTCAAACGGTACAATATAGTAACAATGCCTGTAAATATGAATACAATATTAGGTATACTTTTCTAATAATATATTAAACAAAAGAAAAACTAATGTAACTGTCTGGATTATCCTCCTCGGACTTAGCTCAAACCGCAGTATTGGTGACATTTACTTCCGCTTACACTGACAAATCCTTGCGTTTCGTTTTTTAGGCTGAGAAATCTGTTTGAATTTCAATAAATTCACGAACTAAACATTAAAGTTAAAGCCAGTGAGAATCACGAGTGTACAGTCTTATGTATCGGATTTTGTATTCAGATTCGTTCTTTTGTTTTGATACGATGATCTCTTGATGAAATCTAAATGAATATGGGTCGAAACGTCCTGAGACGAATCGTCCCGGGTTTTTGGCCTGTTTGGGACGAAACGTCCTGGGACAAAACGTCCCTGGCGCGAAACGTCCCGATACGGTCTCGAATATCTAGGTCACGGCTTAAATTTTGTTATGCGAGCTGAAATTCAGCAATTAAATTCATCTTTCATGGACTGAATTATTATTTTTGATCATTAATAATTTAGCGGTATCCAGGTCGATTGAATATTGAGATAACGTTGTTCAAATCTCGTAACGATGTTCACTAGGAAAATACGGAGATATTTCATCAGCTAGGAGGTCGACCGAAGTACCCTTCCAATCGGAATACACATACGCTCAAATAATCATCGTTTACTTTCCTTCCACTGTGCATATTAGTCTAAAATATCTGTTATCGTCTTTTATATAAATTTATGTATTACATGGAGATACTCAGATCTTAAACTTCTTATATACGTTGACAAAATACCAAACTACTTTGTACATAATAATTCCGCGATGTAAACCGGCCAGAAGAAATATTGGTTCCAAGTCTACTTACATTTAAATGAAGAGGGGAACCTAACATTAACTGGGTCAATATTGACGTAACAACTCGTAACGTCGATTTCTGAATTCAATGGGACTCATTAACTACTAGTTAGACTAACTCTATAATAGAACTTCTAGGCTTAGAAACTATACATGACTTCTGTTTTTCTTAACTTCTACGCCCAGAAAAAAAATATGAGACGCGGCAACGAGATCGTCAAATAGAAACGATAAAATCTTCGTTTCGTACCCTGGACGTTTCGGATCCCCACAAAATCCGTAGCCCTGTAGCCAACTTTGGACGTTTTATTACCTTACTCTTGTCGGTTCGTACCCTTCTCTAGTCGATTTATACCTGATTTAATTCTCCACGTTTTAGTTTTATTTTAAAAGAGGCAAACATAAACTGAATACACATCACAGAGCTCCAGGATAGAAGGCCCAAAGGTAACAGGGCAAATTCAGATACAAATTTTCTTATTGCTGATGAAAATATATGTTGTGACCCCTCATTAGAACTGTCTCGGCGAGTTGGTTCTAATGACGGGTCACAACGTACGTTTTTCTAGTAAAACTAGGATAATTATCCCCGTATTATCCTGGTACAAATTTATTTAAAGTCGATGAGTTTAAATCAGAATCAGAATTGTTTACTGGTGATATGTTTTGACTCTCATTAAATTTTCTCGTTGAGAGTGAGACGGTTCTAACGAGGGATCAGAGCATATGTTTTTATTGTGGAATATAGAAATTTATCCCTTCTTATCTGAAGCACTAAATGATATTGAAAACATCATGCAGACACATTTGTCGATAGACAGAACATTGAAAGGATGACCCCCACCCCCTCCACCACCACTTAAAGAGAGAAAAAAGTAGAAATCAGGTGTTGAAAGGAACCTTTTGCACTACCGTTATTATTATATTCTCCCACCATCAGGTGGGGGCTGGGAAAGGGGACATGTTGTTTTTGGTGTGGATTGTGTCGGTGTCTTTGTAGCTTCTTGAGTGCACTCTGTCTCATTTTCAAGATCACAAGAAGTCAAAGAATGTTGAAAAATGCCTTGTCTGCACTATATCTCCTGAATGGATGGATGGATTTGAACCAAACTTGCACAGATATAGTATAACTGGGAGATGCAAAGAACTGAGATCCTATTTTCAAAGTGACAGGAGGTCAAAAAGTGTTGAAAATGCCTTGACAACATAATTAACTCCTGAAATTTAAAAATGATAGTGATATTTTATCACAGGAAAATTAACATGGGATTGCAACATTACCTGTGATTACCTCTCATCGACATCATGGTTAAGCTTCAAGCTTCTTGCGACGCAAATCGAAAATCATCAACAAAGAAATAACATTAATCGTTAGCTGCATGTGCATGCAAGCATTGTAGTTTAGATCAGTGTTTCATAAACATGCAGCTGGTGTTTAAAATTTTGCAGCAAATTCAAACCTTAGAAAACTGTGAAGTAGCATCTGGAAACAAAGAATTTTGGAAAACTTCTACTGCACCAGAGTCACATGGGGACATACTCAGTTCTATTCTGACATTACATGAAACTGGCACAGATTAAACCCGGAATGGAATGGCTGAGATAATCTATGAATTCTATAGGCTACAAAGTACAATGTGCTCGAAAAAGCCTGGGATGGTAGTCATGCAAGAAAGAATTTGCTCACTCCAAGGAAGCAAATTCTTTCCTATAAGAACGACATCACAAAGCCATGGAATAGATGGAAGATTAGTCCTGCAAGTTCAGTCCATACAATGTTTAATACTGTGTCTATGAAACTAGTGTTCATTTTTATACACCCGTTTGAAAAATGGCACGTATTATGTTATGGTGCTTCCGTCCGCCCATCTGTCTGTTCATCTATCCATCCGTCCATCCATTGTAAACTTTTCGTTTCTGGATATATCCTCCTACAGTCTACATCCAATCAAGCTGAAACGTGGTATATAGTAAGACTATGAGGTGAAACATAGCACTGTGTCAGGGGCAGGTAATTCCAGGGAACAAATGTTTGTCATGAGTGAAAATTTATATTACTGATAATTTGATGCAAATTTTCGACTGATTTTGTTTAGATTTGTTGCATTATTTTATACATGTATGTTGCCCCATGACAGGGGCAGATAATCCTGTTCGACTAAATTCTGGTTGTATAGGAAAGCTTAGGGTAAACTATTATCATTTCTGTGAAATTTCTATGAGGGTACACCGAAACATGGATTTTATATAAGTCTCTAATGATTTTATTAACAAATCAACTGATCGTAATGTGCACAACTCGTGGTGAATGTAGAATAATCAGTTTATGGTGCCAGAAGGAATGTAGGGAAATGAAATTGGTCATTTCTTGTAGAATGATGCATATTTTTATCAAACTACACCATGTGGTTAAGAGTTATGAGCAATTTCACTCACTGACTATAGTGGATGTCATAGTCCAGATTTATCTTTATTAGTCAACAAAAATAGTTCATTTCCATTGGCGATGAGGAGTGCAGAGGTGTGTGTGTGTGTGGGGGGGGGGGAGGGGGGGGTAAAATACACATCACAGGGTAGAAATAGATTTGTAGAAACTGAGTTTCTGTTCATTAAAGTGAATACAAATGGCATCTTTTTCCCTCTGAGATTTTTTCAACGTGCAAATCTTAAAATGAGTTCATAGCTTTAGTTTTGGCATGCGAAACAAAATGTAAAAGAACTCACTCCAAATGGTTAAAATCGCTTATACTACCATGTAAACATATACAATGTTTATAATTTTGCATTGAATGAGATTGCATAAGATAAGCATATGGATAAGGTTTATAATAAAAGCATCTTGAAACCCAATTATTCAATTATCTTCAACCAAGTGACGGTAAAAGCAGAAAAATGAAATGGGGGGTGGGGTAATACAACAGACCGCAGAATTTTTGCGGATCTGATGACCCCTATTTTTTTCCCTTTGAATTATGTCTAATAAAGAGATCTATCATTAAAAAGTTTTTAAAAAAAATTCACTGGTAAGTTTTCTCAAAAAATGGGGTTGAGTGCATCTACTGGGACCTAAACTAAAAACCACAAAAATTAACCTTTTCACCGAATAAGTGGCATTTTTGTAGTATTCAAAGAGCTTATGAGACCCTACCAGCACTCTGCATAGAAAAGCATCTCTGCTGTCATAAGAACATATTGTTTTGATTTTACTTCACATCTTTTTGATATTTTTTGTTGGTAAAACATGCATGGAAAGTGTCAAAAATGACATTTTTCGGACCTCGTACAAGGCTGTTTTTAGGCATCTGTAACTCAAAACCCAGTCTGGTGACCCCCTATTTTTATTGTTTCAGTTCAAAGAGCTTACTTTAAACAAAAAATAAACTTGCAAAAATAAAAAAAAATTCACTGGTCCGTTAAAAAACGCCAAACCCGTCAGTATATACCTTAAGTGCCTTGTTAAACCTCTGTTGAGAAACGTTCTTACATTTAAAAGAACCTTTTTGTATATTTGTGTAAAATGTTATAAAAATGAGGGATATTATTAGAGATTTGTTTATAAAATGAGCATAAAGGCCAAGGTGGGGTTAAATCATACCCTGTTTTATGTGACAGACTGTGAAAAATGCCATTACTGGCACTTTTTGAACCAAGATGTTGTGTAGAATAGGCCATACTTCCTGCTTGTGGTCATTTCATTAGACTAGTACTTCAGCCCTTTTCTCCAAGGTTTTGTGAATTAAAAATAATTTCTTTTGTAACAATACTTCGCTAGACGTTTAAACATAATATATTTAATTGAATGAAATAAAAATGCAATAAAATCTTTGAATAAGTATCGCACCTAAATAGGACATCCCATACAGTCAAAACAGCGTATCATATGACAAACCATATAGCAAATATGAGACATCCCATACAGTCAGAAAAAAATTGGGACGCTCAATCTTGTTTGTCGTGTGGTTTTGTCCCGTACTCTAAGGATATTTATCATGAGTTAATCATTATTAATCCCTCTTAAAAAGGCATTTACTGACAAGTTTTTCGAATAAAAACGCTAAATCGGTCTCTGGTTACAGGCGAAATGATACTATTACAAACACCAGTGATTTGCAGATGAAAAAATAGATTTAGAGCTAAGAAAGCAAAATATAGCCATCTCCAAAGACGTCCATTATGGATAACATGAATAAAAAAAACACGCTTACCAAGTCGTTTTAATCCAAATAGTAAAAAATCAATAAACAAAAACAAAGTTCACGCAGACCGTCCTGAAGGTCATAAAACAGACAAAGATTTGTCCACTATACAGATCAGACAATCTGGTCACATGTACTGTACGATCCCAACCAGTGGGTTAGTGTAAATGTCACTTGGATTTTTGAAAATCCTTGTTCCGAGGCGAGTCAAATCATTCGGCGGCATGGAGTGCGAGAAAAGTCACTATATTTTCCCATAAACTGACGACCTATGTGGACTTGAAAGGTGACATTAACGTGTTTTTGATTTTAAAAAATATTTTTTTCTTTACCCATGGATTATCGCAGATTAACACATGTCGTTGGAGGGTAGATCATGAATTATTAATTCACGACAGCCGCAGGCCGGAGTGAATTAATATTCGTATCTGCCCGATAACACGTGTTAATACCGGTAAGGAAAAATTATTTCGTTTCTAACATATACGATCAAATTGCATGGATATTGCGACGTTGGCCCAGTTCGAATCGAACTACAGTAGCTACTATAGCTACTAAAGTTCTAATCAAAGTGCGATGGTAACTACCAAAATGACGTCATGAACTTACCAAAGATCAACCGAGGTTACTCTAGTAGGAAGATGGCGGCCGTTGAAGACTTCTGCGATTTGTGGGTGTACAACAAGTATATATTTGTTCATACAATTATTTTAGGTCATGTATTATCATTTAATCTATAAGTTATCGTTTTTAAAGACTACATGTACGGAAAAGGAAATGGGTGCACAGTATTTATATCCGTTTCCATGACAATCTACTATTATAGCAACTTTTTGCGTTCGATTGGTAATGCGAGTGCGCATGCCCAAAAATACTACTATGGTAGGTACTTTAGTTCGATTCGAAGTGGGGAAGTGGGCCGTTTTCTAATGGACTCTTCTGAGGCGGACGCCGCCAGAAGTTTTAAAAATGTTTACGTCCGACGTCATCAAGGCGCGAAATGCAGGCCGAGCGTTAAAAACGTAAATTATCAAAACTTTTCAAATGTCGCTGCTTCCTATAGGCCCAACGGGGAAAACGTTAACGTCATGTCAGAATGGTAAACATGGTTCCACAATTAGGCCTACCCCGATCAATTTTCTGAACAAAACTACTTAAAATCTGGACCAAAAGGGTGTTGCTGCGTTTATGTAGTGTGGCTTCGTTTATGGAGTGCGGCTCTGAAGTTGTGGATCCAGTTTCGTCTAGACCACAATGGCTCATTATTACCCCGCACTTCGAGCCTAAACAGACTGTCAAAATCAGTCACCTGCAGACTCGACACACGCAAACTCGCTAACATACAAGCACAGCAGTTAACACCAAATTGAATAAAGTAACATTGGAGTACACTCAGCAAAATTTCTAATTGGTCAGTTTTCTAATGTGCAGGAGTATGATTTTTAAACTGTATTTTTGAATACAATTATAATCAAAATTTTGGGCTGTTATCTTCTTATTGAAAGTCAGTGTTATAATCAATACTTTATTGTAGTATTAGAGTTATGACCCCTTATATGTAAACCACAGAATGCTTTGAAAGCACATACAGACTGCATCAAACTTCCACAAAAGCATGACATTTCAGAAGTAAATAAAGGTTTTCATAATAAAAACATGAATTCTGATTTTAGTCTTCATGCATTTTTCACCTGTATTAATTTCAATATTGACGTTTTCAAATTACCTCCCTTTCAATGTTTGTGTAAATCTTAATAGACGCCTCAAGTTGTTGTAGCCTAAATTATTTTGCAAATGCATAAGCGATTGTGCTGCTTGTAAAATACAAGACTACTTATACATTTGTTCGTCCCAGTTGGTAGCCAGGCTAATCTAAATCTGCTTAAGACTTAATTCTATGGCAAAAAGTGACCAATTAGAAATTTTGTTCAGTGTACTGTGTCACCTTTCAAGTCCACATAGCTCGCCCGTTTATCGGAAAAATAGTGACTTTTCTCGCACTCCATGCCACTGAATCGGATAAGATTAATATTTTCAAAGAAAGCCAAGTGACATTACGTTTTTTGGCTCACTGCTCTTTTTGTTGGTTGCCATGGGAACCAAAATGCAAAAAAAATGGGGAAAAAAATAAAGAATTATCTCCTCTGATGCCACAGGGTCAAATTGGGCTTAGACTTCATCTGTAGCATCCTTGGGCTGTGGGATTTAAAAATGTTTTTTTTTTTATGAAAATTGGCTGTTTAGTTTGGTTGCTATGGCAACTATGAGCTGGACTGACATATATTGGGGGAAATTGAAAAATGGCATGTACTGCCAAGCCATTGCAGATCTATAAGCTATATGATTGTTTGTCCACTGCACTTTTGATTGTCATGGAAACAAAAATGAAAAAAAAAAAAAAAAAAAAAAAAAAACTCAAAACCTTATCTCCTCTGACACGCCTGGTAAACTATCACAGGTACCTCCGGCGGAGGTACCGATAAAAAGTTGTGACAGGCATCTGGAGCTGCCTGTGACTGTCAAAAAAATGACAACAAACGGTAGGTATTCCTATTTTTTGACAAAATATAAAATAACCAGGGAGTTTATTAAAAATCATACAGTGCTATTCGACCCTTATAGACATAAAGTTTTGTCACACATCATATCCTCCAGAGCCTTCCATATTAACCAAAGATACGACCTTTGAAGTGGCTTTGATGTCAGCCCACAGAACTCAAAACATGAAGAATTCGGCCGTTTCTGGTCTTAAATGCAGTGATCTTGCAAACGAATCTGTTTTTTTTTTCAAGGCACACTGATGTCAAGGTAACCTCCTTGCCCAAAATAAATGTCGATTGACTACAAATAAGGCTTGTTTTTAAAAACAACAGCTGGAGGTGCCTGCAATGGTGTGGCGGTGCCTGTGATGTAAGCAAATATAGTGAAAATCTTTATAGTTATTGCAGTTGGAAATATTGACATCTTCTCTAAACTACTGCCTGGAGAGAATCATTCAGTCAACATTCCATTAAGCTATCATAATGCGTATATAATGAAATTCTATGTTAAAATTCCTAAAACACCATCTCAACGAGTTATTGTCCATTTTGTTGCCGCTTCTGTTAGTCAAACGTACAACTCGTCAATGTTTGACTAACAGATATGGAAAAAAACGCGCAATAACTCTTTGAGATGATATGCTTTGGATTTTGGATGCCTGTTGTGAAGCATCAATGTTACGTGTTCTTATGTCCGCTTGTCTGTAGTCTTCTGGCAATATTAAGGTCACCTGTACAGCTGCCCACTTTGATTTCTGGTTTGTTTTGCAATTTAAAATATCAAATAGGAAAAACAGAAATTAGCGTTGTTTTCATTTGGGGTAGGTGAATGACCACCTGTCTGGGAAGAGCTCTTTATTCGGTTTACCATGCGTGTCTTTTATGAACTATTGTCAATGTATACTTACTTCCATCTTGGTTTTGAGAGCAGGATGTAGAATCTGATTGTATAAGTTCATGATCATTATCTGTCGTTTTAACAAAAATTTGCTTGATATTCGCTTTATGATAGATTATTGCGACGTTGAATGAATGATTCTTTCAAGACAGTGGTCTAGAGATGAAGATATATCAATATTTGCGACCGCAATAAAACTTCAGATTTTCGCTATATTTTCTTACATCACAGGCACCTCCATTTCGTCACAGGCACCTCCAGTTGATTTTTTACAGATCCAGCCTTATTAGGAGTTTATCGGCATTTATATTTGGGCAAGGAGGTTTACTTTACGTCAGGGTGTCCAGATCAACAGATTCTTCTGCAAGAAAAGTGCATTTAGGACCTTAAACAACCGATTTGTTCTTGTTTTGAGTACTTTCGACTGACCTTAAAGCCACTTCAAAAGCCATATCTTCCGTATATATGAAAAGTTCCAGGTGATATATTGTGTGACAAAACTTAATGTATATAAGGGTCGAATAGCATTTTTTGATTTTCAATAAACTCCCTGGTTATAATGTATTTTATCAAAAAAGACGAATACCTACCCTTTCTTGTTTATTTTTTGACCGTCACAGGTAGCTCCGGATGCCTGTCACAACTTTTTATCGGTACCTCCGCGGAGGTACCTGTGATAGTTTACCAGGCGTGTCTGAAGCCATTGGGCAAATTCGGCCAGATTTAATATGTAGCATCCTACTGAGCTGGGAAATTTAAAGTTTGTGTTTATTTTATGAACACTAGCTGCACGCCTGGTAAACTGTCACAGGTACCTCCGGCGGAGGTACCGATAAAAAGTTGTGACAGGCATCTGGAGCTGCCTGTGACTGTCAAAAAAATGACAACAAACGGTAGGTATTCCTATTTTTTGACAAAATATAAAATAACCAGGGAGTTTATTAAAAATCAAAAAGTGCTATTCGACCCTTATAGACATAAAGTTTTGTCACACATCATATCCTCCAGAGCCTTCCATATTAACCAAAGATACGACCTTTGAAGTGGCTTTGATGTCCGCCCACAGTACTCAAAACATGAAGAATTCGGCCGTTTCTGGTCTTAAATGCAGTGATCTTGCAAACGAATCTGTTTTTTCAAGGCACACTGATGTTAAGGTAACCTCCTTGCCCAAAATAAATGTCGATTGACTACAAATAAGGCTTGATTTTTCAAAACAACAGCTGGAGGTGCCTGCAATGGTGTGGAGGTGCCTGTGATGTAAGCAAATATAGTGAAAATCTTTATAGTTATTGCAGTTGGAAATATTGACATCTTCTCTAAACTACTGCCTGGAGAGAATCATTCAGTCAACATTCCATTAAGCTATCATAATGCGTATATCATGAAATTCTATGTTAAAATTCCTAAAACACCATCTCAACGAGTTATTGTCCATTTTGTTGCCGCTTCTGTTAGTCAAACGTACAACTCGTCAATGTTTGACTAACAGATATGGAAAAAAACGCGCAATAACTCTTTGAGATGATATGCTTTGGATTTTGGATGCCTGTTGTGAAGCATCAATGTTACGTGTTCTTATGTCCGCTTGTCTGTAGTCTTCTGGCAATATTAAGGTCACCTGTACAGCTGCCCACTTTGCTTTCTGGTTTGTTTTGCAATTTAAAATATTAAATAGGAAAAACAGAAATTAGCGTTGTTTTCATTTGGGGTAGGTGAATGACCACCTGTCTGGGAAGAGCTCTTTATTCGGTTTACCATGCGTGTCTTTTATGAACTATTGTCAATGTATACTTACTTCCATCTTGGTTTTGAGAGCAGGATGTAGAATCTGATTGTATAAGTTCATGATCATTATCTGTCGTTTTAACAAAAATTTGCTTGATATTCGCTTTATGATAGATTATTGCGACGTTGAATGAATGATTCTTTCAAGGCAGTGGTCTAGAGATGAAGATATATCAATATTTGCGACCGCAATAAAACTTCAGATTTTCGCTATTTTTTCTTACATCACAGGCACCTCCATTTCGTCACAGGCACCTCCAGTTGATTTTTTACAGATCCAGCCTTATTAGGAGTTTATCGGCATTTATATTTGGGCAAGGAGGTTTACTTTACGTCAGGGTGTCCAGATCAACAGATTCTTCTGCAAGAAAAGTGCATTTAGGACCTTAAACAACCGATTTGTTCTTGTTTTGAGTACTTTCGACTGACCTTAAAGCCACTTCAAAAGCCATATCTTCCGTATATATGAAAAGTTCCAGTGATATATTGTGTGACAAAACTTAATGTATATAAGAGTCGAATAGCATTTTTTGATTTTCAATAAATTCCTGGTTATAATGTATTTTATCAAAAAAGACGAATACCTACCCTTTCTTGTTTATTTTTTGACCGTCACAGGTAGCTCCGGATGCCTGTCACAACTTTTTATCGGTACCTCGCGGAGGTACCTGTGATAGTTTACCAGGCGTGAGCTGGCTCATTAGTTTGGTTGCTATGGCAAATTAGAGTTGCACTGACTTATAACTTCCCCCTATAAGAAATAGGAAAATTAAAAATGGCATTTACTGCAATCAAAATGTGGAAAATAGTTACATATTTTGTTATCAATTCAACAGACTGTCAGACTGAAACTTTTTCGTTGCATATTTTGTATGAGCCTGTGCAATTGTGACAGCAATTTTGAGCCCGTACAAATGTTATAGCAATTTGGAGCTAAAGATCTGGTGAGCTTTGTGGCCCGTGTGCCTCTTGTTCTCATTTAATCCCTGAAACAACAAATGAAAATCGAAAAACACCAGACCTACCTCTTGCTTGTCACACTTTTCCCAGCTACAACTTCAGAGCCGTACGTGACTCGGAAGCCAATGGCTTCGTTTATCGAGATTACCCACTCGCCCAACATATGTTGTTTACGATATATAAATTGTTTTCTGTTGCCCTCTGAAATCTAATGCATCTGAATAGCCGTAAATGCTATTTATCATGGTGTTTACACATCAATATGCAAGAATTTTAAAAGTGTGAACTGTGAAGAATGTAATATTCAATGCAGATAAATCAGTCTCATGTAGTTTACGTTACCAAAATGGTAAATTAGTCATATAAATTAATATTAAGAGATTCAATTACATAGAAAAATAGAGTATCATGCATGCTTTGTGTTTATATATTTTCTATATTAGAAAGTAGACAATAATCCATTTTCAAACTACTTTTAGACATTAATTGCACATCAACATGTCGAGAATAAGTTTTCCGATACACAGGAGTACTTTACATGTTTAATCCAGAATATGAAAAATTGTTGACAGACATTTTGACACTCATCAACTCATGCTTTGATTCTAAAGGGTTTTTCTGTTTTACATGTTATGGAAGCGTCCTAGTGACAGGTAAAAAAATATTTTTCTCCCACCTTTGCCTATATAAGATAGGCTCTCAGCTCATATAAGAAATTTGTATCTTATACCTGGCAACATCTTTCTTATATTAGCAACCAGATTTTTTCATTTTTTGACTAATGTTTTAATTTTAAATGAATAAAATGGACACGCAAGCATGTCGGATGACGTTTGATAGCAGATCATGAGTTTGTGACGTTACTCAATTTTAATGACGTCACTAAAACCGGTTAAAACGTCGCTAGCAAACTTGACGCGCGTGACGTGAGAGGCTAAGTTGCATTTTGTTTTCACCCTCCAGAAGATAAAATAGTCCACATATCGTGTTTTACGTCTAATTTTGAGGTGCAAACTGTGTATACACCCATTTTACGACCCGCTAAACACACTGGGCTGATCAAAATTTACTTCAGATTATTGGTTTAAAAGTAAGAACTTTCCTGTTCTGAAGCCTAATCCGACTTGAGGTTTAAAATCCGCTAACATAGGGAGAAAAATAATCCATCATGAGCCAGTCCATGTAGGATAGGTAAATCTCACCCTCGGGGTCGGAATTTCAACAAGGGACTCGGCAAGCCTCGTCCCTGGTTGAAATTCCGACCCCTCGGGTGAGATTTCCCTATCCTACATGGACACTCATGATGGATTGTTATAATCTCATACGTAGGAGATAGGAAGTCCTACGTAGGAGTTAGTAAGTCCTACGTAAGATTTACTAAGCCCTAAGTAGGACTTACTAACACCTACGTAGGAGATAATAAGTCCTACGTAGGAATTACTAACTCCTACGTAGGAGATAATAAGTCCTACGAAGGACTTACTAACTCCTACGTAGGAGATAATAAGGCCTACGTAGAACTTACTAACTCCTACGTAGGACTAACTAACACCTACGTAGGACTTACTTACTCCCACGTAGGACTTACTAACTCCCACGTAGGGACGTAGGAAATAATATGTCCTATGTAGGACTTGCTAACTCCTACGTTGGAAATACTAACCCCTACGTAGGAGATAATAAGTCCTACATAGGACTTACTATCTCCCACGTAGAACTTAGTAAGTCCTACGTAGGACTTGGTAAGTCCTACGTAGGAGTTACTATCTCCTACGTAGGACTTAGCTATATATTTAACATGTATTTTATGTGTATCTGTGCTCAAATTCTGCCTGCTTCAATTAATGTTATTTATATAACAAAATATATAAATTAGAAACGTATTATTTATTAATCTGCATCTCAATTACGGGAAAACTGTATTATGATTATCTCCATTGTAATGCACCTGTTATTATTTTTAGGATATTTCAAGTATCGGACTAAAATTAAGTCACAATTACATTGTTACATATAGCAAGTCTTATTTTCTATGAATGGAGAATAAAAAGCTACTTTTTTTCTAATCATCATAAAGCATATTCTTAATAGCGAGATTACCGATGCATAATGAGTAGATTAAGAAATACTTGATCAAATCGCTTTCATGTAACTGCTTAAATTTATCCAGATTTGTATCAATACAAACTGCTTTATTGTTATATATTGTGAAAAGTAAATATTTGTTCTGCGCATTATGCAGCCCTCTGAACGAATATTTCTTGTCTTGTCTGAGATCAATAATACATATCATAAAAACAATTAACGTTATTATGACGTTGTTAAAGACTGGCCACACGTCCTAGAGTAACAGGTTTTGAAGCAGATAAATTGTAGTAAAGAAAAAAGATAGGCAATGATCAGGAATTAATACAATCGAATCCCACATTCTGCCCTAAAACCAATAGGGAAAGAAGCACACACACACACACACGGCCAAATTGACACAAGTTCACGAACTACAACATTTTGTCAAAGGACTACAACATTTACACTAACTCTCCGAAAGTAGGTGACTCAAGACAAGATACAAATCTATCTAAGATCTATACCAGATCTGGATGTCTCGAACACCGTTCAAACAACGTCTTATCGACGTCGATACAACGTGATTATGTTGCAAAGATGTTTATACGACGTATTTTCAACGCTAAACGCCTGCTGAGTTCATACTGTAGCAGTTTCTGGCTTTCTTATAACTCTTTCTTTCCGTTATATTATCTCCTACGTAGAAGATAGTAAGTCCTACGTAGGACTTACTAAGTCCTACGTAGTACTTAGTAAGTCCTACGTAGGAGTTAGTAAGTCCTACGTAGGACTTACTATCTCCTTCGTAGGAGTTAGTTAGTCCTACGTAGTACTTAGTAAGTCCTACGTAGGAGTTAGTAAATCCTATGTAGGGCTTATTATCTCCTACGTAGGAGTTAGTTAGTCCTACGTAGGACTTATTATCTCCTACGTAGGTGTTAGAAAGTCCTACGTAGGACTTAGTAAGTCCTAAGGAGATAGTAAGTCCTTCGTAGGAGTTAGTAAGTCCTACGTAGGACTTATTATCTCCTACGTAGGAGTTAGTAAGTCCTACGTAGGAGTTAATAAGTCCTACATAGGGGTTAGTAAGTCCTACGTGGGAGTTAATAAGTCCTACGCAGGACTTCCTATCTCCTACGTATGAGATAAGTACTATTTTAACCTGTCACTAGGATGCTTCCATAACATGCAGACTTGTTCAACTACTTTATATCATACTTTTTTTTTGTATCAGTCTTACAGCACCCCATGTAATTTACGTTAAGACAGACCGGTTTATGGGAAGCATATGTAATCTGAATACTGCTATTGCCAATATGACATTACTTTAGTTTTCGTCTGAATCGCGTCTGCTACACATCCCTAATGACTCATCACCATATAACTTGCATGGAAAAATGAGAGAAACTAACAAGAATTGTATACTTTCGTTTACCCGTCGTTAAGGGGCTATGTGGAGGTTATTAAATGGCTCCCATAAAAATATTGTTTTAGGTGGTTTTCATGCAGTGACTGCAGAGCTTATAGAGGTTACCTGAAACAGTGAAACGCTCCAGGTTTGACGAGGCTTGTTTTGCAGTTTTCAGAATTTCGCAGGAAAACATCGAATCAAACCTAGGCTGCTGTATGCAAGTCTGTGTGTCATTTTTACTTGAGAATGATCAGATTATTCTGATAAATGCATTTGAAGCTGGTACATTTGCTCCTCACGACTAAGTCATCATGTTTTGTTTTGCATAGCCATTTCATTGGCTTTTAAACTGACTTCATAGCCTCTGTAGCTTACGCTATAGGAAACGTTTAAATTTCGTACCTGAAATCTACTGAGCTTTTAAAAAGGGCATAATTGCAGGGACTTGAATCTTTGTCTACATATAATTACGCATACGGTTCATGTAAAAATATTTACAAACATGCTGCTTACTATATAAATACAAACGGAATCAGACTAATCAAGAAGTTGGGGCGGGTGTGGGGGGGGGGGGGGGGGGGGGAGGGGGTGGAAGAGATGGTGAAAACTGTGATTAAGGCGCGACCCACCCCCAATTCCAAAAACATACACTACTACTCTGGCTATCTCAATACTCTTTTTGTCAGTTAACTGTTAAGATATCATTTATGATTAAAACCAGTTATAATTTAAGGTTTTTGTTGTTGTGTTATTGTTTAACGTCTATGGTAAACAGCTATGGTCATATTATAGACCGTGGTAGATCATTGTAGTGCCAGCGTAAGATGCTGACTATAATATCAAGGGCCATGTTTCTGGTTAATGATTTTCGATAACATATGGGCGGTATGCAACAGTATTCAATTTTTATTTGAATAAGACGTATTATAACGGTAACATATTTAAATTGGCGATGACTGTCACATGCACCAACAGTCAGAGAGCAGAGAATGGTATCTTGTAAAGTTGTAATATACTGTTGGAAAAACAAAAGATGTAGAAAGTCTCTCCTTCAGATGGGTGGGGGCAGGCTTCTGGGCTATTTGTAACTCAAAAGGCTGTTTTTAGAATTAATGGTATAACAACTTTCGATATGACGTCGGAAATATGGCAAACGTACAGTAGGCAGACAAAAGTATTCGTCACAAAGTGACGTCGCCGTTTAAATCAATGCATTTCCATATAAAGCCCAGAAGCCTGCCCCCACCCATCTGAATATAAAGCGAATTGAAAACTGATTCCGGAATGACTATAATATCAAGGGCCATGTTTCTGGTTAATGATTTTCGATAACATATGGGCGGTATGCAACAGTATTCAATTTTTATTTGAATAAGACGTATTATAACGGTAACATATTTAAATTGGCGATGACTGTCACATGCACCAACAGTCAGAGAGCAGAGAATGGTATCTTGTAAAGTTGTAATATACTGTTGGAAAAACAAAAGATGTAGAAAGTCTCTCCTTCAGATGGGTGGGGGCAGGCTTCTGGGCTATTTGTAACTCAAAAGGCTGTTTTTAGAATTAATGGTATAACAACTTTCGATATGACGTCGGAAATATGGCAAACGTACAGTAGGCAGACAAAAGTATTCGTCACAAAGTGACGTCGCCGTTTAAATCAATGCATTTCCATATAAAGCCCAGAAGCCTGCCCCCACCCATCTGAATATAAAGCGAATTGAAAACTGATTCCGGAATGACTATAATATCAAGGGCCATGTTTCTGGTTAATGATTTTCGATAATATATGGGCGGTATGCAACAGTTTTCAATTTTTATTTGAATAAGACGTATTATAACGGTAACATATTTAAATTGGCGATGACTGTCACATGCACCAACAGTCAGAGAGCAGAGAATGGTATCTTGTAAAGTTGTAATATACTGTTGGAAAAACAAAAGATGTAGAAAGTCTCTCCTTCAGATGGGTGGGGGCAGGCTTCTGGGCTATTTGTAACTCAAAAGGCTGTTTTTAGAATTAATGGTATAACAACTTTCGATATGACGTCGGAAATATGGCAAACGTACAGTAGGCAGACAAAAGTATTCGTCACAAAGTGACGTCGCCGTTTAAATCAATGCATTTCCATATAAAGCCCAGAAGCCTGCCCCAACCCATCTGAGTATAAAGCGAATTGAAAACTGATTCCGGAATGACTATAATATCAAGGGCCATGTTTCTGGTTAATGATTTTCGATAACATATGGGCGGTATGCAACAGTATTCAATTTTTATTTGAATAAGACGTATTATAACGGTAACATATTTAAATTGGCGATGACTGTCACATGCACCAACAGTCAGAGAGCAGAGAATGGTATCTTGTAAAGTTGTAATATACTGTTGGAAAAACAAAAGATGTAGAAAGTCTCTCCTTCAGATGGGTGGGGGCAGGCTTCTGGGCTATTTGTAACTCAAAAGGCTGTTTTTAGAATTAATGGTATAACAACTTTCGATATGACGTCGGAAATATGGCAAACGTACAGTAGGCAGACAAAAGTATTCGTCACAAAGTGACGTCGCCGTTTAAATCAATGCATTTCCATATAAAGCCCAGAAGCCTGCCCCCACCCATCTGAGTATAAAGCGAATTGAAAACTGATTCCGGAATGACTATAATATCAAGGGCCATGTTTCTGGTTAATGATTTTCGATAACATATGGGCGGTATGCAACAGTATTCAATTTTTATTTGAATAAGACGTATTATAACGGTAACATATTTAAATTGGCGATGACTGTCACATGCACCAACAGTCAGAGAGCAGAGAATGGTATCTTGTAAAGTTGTAATATACTGTTGGAAAAACAAAAGATGTAGAAAGTCTCTCCTTCAGATGGGTGGGGGCAGGCTTCTGGGCTATTTGTAACTCAAAAGGCTGTTTTTAGAATTAATGGTATAACAACTTTCGATATGACGTCGGAAATATGGCAAACGTACAGTAGGCAGACAAAAGTATTCGTCACAAAGTGACGTCGCCGTTTAAATCAATGCATTTCCATAATTTTTAAAAGAAAACTATCGCAAAGTGTTTAAGAACAATGTAATGAAACTTACAGGGATATAAAGCGAATTGAAAACAGCAATATAAAATGAAATATTAAGATTATTCTGTGTTTAGTGTAGGAGTTTCACGTGATTGAAATGAATGTAAAAGTTTAAAAATCTTGATCCCCATTGACGTTAATGTTAACGTCATCGAAAATGAAAGTTTTTGTCTTCCTTTCATTTAAAACTGTTGGTACAAGAAAAAGGCAAAGGAATCGAATTTCTTGTTAGGCTTGTTTATTGCGTAAATCAGTTTGCATATACATGGTGAAAAGAGTGTGGTGATTGCTGTCGTAGTTTTGCGATAATAAGTTTTACAAAATTTGTATAAATACATTGATTTAAACGGCAACGTCACTTTGTGACGAATACTTCAGTCCACCTATTGTATATTTATATACTTCATTTGCAATAGCTGCCTCTAGTTCTGTGAAAGTGCCTATTATTTCAATAATTCACTCACGAACTTGTATATAAAAATGCACTAAATAACCTTTGACCCGATTTTGACCTGATACGATGTCTGTTGAGCATGCAACTGGGCAAATGTTTTAGGATGTTTACTGACTTCAATGAGCCTGGCTGCCCGTTATGCCGCGAAATGCCCACAAATTAAAAATTTGACTCAAAAACCACCTGACTAAAATACTCGCAAGCTCGTGCGTCCCTCGCCATATGAACTCGTTACCAATATTTAACAATATGAAATAACCTATCATTCAATTACGAAGTCAATAACTGAGTCGAGCTGGTAGTGGTGGAAGGTTGGGAGTGGGAGTTAACAGTATGACATGTTGCCTCTGTAGCATTAATCTTATATTTACCTTGATCTGGAATGGAGTTACCGAGGATGCCAACCCAGATTTCCCTACCACAGTGGTTCTGCATCACCATTTGATGACTGGCCAGACACGGAAGAACTAGTGCCGTAAGCACACACAGGCCTCGTAGAAGCTCCATATTCGCTCTGCAAAGTCAGCAAAAATATTTTCAATGGTTGTTGCGAGCCGACCTAATTAAACAAACACATTTTCCAGACCAGTTATCACTTTCCATGCCAAATACACAAAGTTCAAACTTTTCAGCGCAGTTTATTTAACCTCTCCTTATTTTGACCTCGGTCATCTAAGATTACGATGTGCATGCTGAAGTAGCCTGTCTAACCTCTCATGAATGCCAAGTTGCTAAAACCGCTGTCTCACCTCTGATGATTTCAAAGGTTATTCTAAACGCTGAACCTGCGTCTTACCTCTCAGGAATTCAAAAGGTTGTTCTGCGCGCTGAAACCGCTGTATATAACCTTTCATAAATACCAAAGGTTATTCTGCACGCTGAAGCTGCTGTCTAACCTTTTTATGAATGCCAAAGGGTATTCTGCACGCTGAAACGTGGTCTAACCTCTTATGAATTCAAAAGGTTATTCTGCAAGTTGCACCCGCTGTGAAACCTTTCATGAATGCCAAAGATCATTTAACATGTTGAAGCAACTGTCTAAATCTCTCATGTATGCCAAAGGTTATTTTGCACCCTGAAGCCGTTGTCTAACTCTTCGGAATACAAAAGATTATTCTGCACAACGAAGCCGCTCTCTAGCCTCTAATAAATGCCAAGAGTTACTTTGCACACGTCAGTCGCTGTCTAAACCCCTCTTGATTATAAGTGGTTGTTTTGCACGTTGAAGCCGCTTACCTCTCCTGATTGCCAAAGTTTTTTTGTAAGATGAAGCCGTTTTCTAAACCCTCTTGAATATCAGTGGTTATTTTGCACGCTGAAGCCGCTAATCTCTCATGAATTCCAAAGGTTATTTTGCACGCTGAAGCAGCTAACCTCTCATGAATGTCAAAGGTTATTTTTGCACACTGAAGCTGCTGTTTTAACCCTCTTGAATATCGGCGGTTATTTTGCACGCTGAAGCCGCTAACCTCTCATGAATGCCAAAGTTATTTTGCACGCTGAAGCCGCTAACCTTTCATGAATGGCAAATGTTATTTTGAACGCTGAAACCGCTAACCTCTCATTGATGCCAAATTTTATTTTTGCACGCTGAAGCCGCTGTTTAAACCCTTTTGAATATCAGTGGTTATTTTGCACGCTGAAGCCGCTAACTTCTCATTAATGCCAAAGGTTATTTTGCACGCGAAAGTAGCTAACCTCTCATGAATGCCAAGGGTTAATTTTGGCACGCTGAAGCCGCTGCCTTAAACCTCTTAAATATCAGTGGTTATTTTGCACGCTGAAGCCGCTAACCCTTCATTATTGCCAAAGGTTTTTAAGCATGTTGAAGTCGCTGTCTAACGCTGTTGAATATAAGTGGTTATGTTTCACACTGAAATCCCTCTGAATATGAAGCTTTATTGTTCCCTCGTAAATTAAGTAGGCCGCAGCACTCTTCCCTTTTTATACCAAATCATCACAAAATGGAAGTAGAATCTCACAATCATCTCGGACTTCTTCTTTCTTTTTTGTTTTTACTAATTATTGTACCTAGCATGAACATATTTAATTATTGAAGAAAAGACTTAGTTTAGAATAAGTATTATGAGGAAACTAAAATTTGAACTGGATAGAAATTTCTTAGACAATTTTTTCAACATTTATTCCCAGCCCTTAAATCCAGCGGGCACAGGGCGTCTCGGTGGCATCGCACTGGCATCAGTGGGACGTCAGTGAGACGTCACTGCGACGTCATGTGCCTGTTGGGAAGTTAAATGTGATTAGATCATCGTCTTGTTTCTGTGATGTGTTCTAGATGCGCTAGAATGTATTTGGCAATCTGAATAAAGAATTGAATTGAGTTGAATTGAATAATTAGACCTATACTTGAGTACAGAGATGTAATACGGGATAATTGTACCCAATACGAAAAACTAGTCCAAACTGAAGCTGTAATCTCTGCAGGAACAACAAAACTTGTTTCATTAAACGCACTTTACATAGAACTATGTCGGGAAAGCCTTGAGAAAAGACGGCGCATCCACAAACTTACTTTATATCACAAAATGCTGAATAGTACTTCACCATTATACCGTTACCTATCTTGTCTTGTCCCACAGACTGTCAGTTATATATCTCGCTTTCGAAAGTCTTACGAGCTACCAACCATTAAGGCTAGATCTAACCAGTATTTCAGTTCATTTCTGCCATCGAATGCCAGAGCGTGGAATAACCTATCTCCTGGA
Source organism: Ctena decussata (assembly GCA_963989385.1). Taxonomy (NCBI): domain Eukaryota; kingdom Metazoa; phylum Mollusca; class Bivalvia; order Lucinida; family Lucinidae; genus Ctena; species Ctena decussata. The sequence goes on along the minus strand of OZ022504.1, from coordinate 35,145,459 downwards.
GAAATGCAACATAAATCTGTAAACTGTTTCAAATGCATCTTACAAAAATAGCCATCAGAGGAGATGGCAAATCCCCCGACCGAAGGCCCCCCTGCGCCTTGGTAGGGGGGGTTGGACTCGGAAAAGTGTGAAAGCAAGAATTGTCATTCTTGTATGAGACAAACTGTCATGATCTGATCTCCATATCTGTGAAGTATCATATAATTTTCAAAGGGTATTCAAGTTATGGAGCTGACACTAAATCACACCTAAAACCATCAAGGGGAAATAACTCAAAAAGTTAGAAAGCAAGAGTTGTCATTCATATTCGCGACACATCGTCATGACCTGTTCTACATATCTGTGAAGTATCATGAAAATAATTAAAAAAGTATTCAAGTTATGTAGCGGACACGAATTCTCACTTAAACCCATCAAGGGGAAATAACTTAAAAAGTAAGGAAGCAAGAGTTGTCATTCTTGTTCGCGACACATTGCCATGACCTGTTCTACATATCTGTTAAGTTTCATGAAAATATTTCGAAGAGTATTCAAGTTATGGGGCGGACATGAAATCACACCTAAAACCATCTAGCGGAAATAACTCAAAAAGTAAGAAAGCAAGAGTTGTCATTCTTGTTTGCAACACATTGTCATGACCTGCTCTACATATCTATGAAATATCATGAAAATATTCCGAAGGGTATTCAAGTTATGGAGCGGACACAAATCTGCACTAAATTCACCAAAGGGGAGATAACTCAAAATTACAAAAGCAAGAGTTACAATTCTTGCACGCGACACATTGTCATGACCTGTTCTACATAACTGTGAAGTATCATGAAATTATTCCAAATGGTATTCAAGATATGGAGCTGACAAGAAAATGTTTACGGACGGACAGACGGACGGACGGGCGGACGCCAGGCTCATCGCTATATCCCCCGAACTTTTCGGTCGGGGGATAAAAAGATAAAACAACAGATCCTAAGCACTATTATACAGGGTGTATGAAAGATTAGTTACTATAACCCCGCGTAGGGAAAAATTGCAGCTCGCTTAACTTCGATCTTTTTGTGAAAAACATATCAGACTCTCTTTTTATGTCATTATGGTAGCACAGAGAACGCTGAACACTTTTACTGTCATTGTTCATTCTATCAAGCTCAACTAAACGAATTGATATGCGATTTCTCCATAATAAACTCCCTTCCCTAAAATCATTTTGGTGATCTGTCTCTGTCGGTAGATATAATCAAATAAATATCTGAGAAAGTCAGAGCGTACACACGTCTTATCTTTTTCGACCCCGGGTCGAGTAACCTTTCAGTCTGCCGAAGACGGAAGGTTGCTCCAGTCGAGATGGTGCAAATTAGAAGACAATAAAATTATTAAGGTTCTCCCCTGCGTTATCTGCTACTGCGCATTAAGTGATTTGTTATCTATGATCCGATGAATAATAAACCTGAATAATAAAATATCTAAAGACAAATCTGAGTTACCAATAAACCGTAGAAATATTTCAAGCTGTGCAGGATTATATAACTAACGGTTTTCATAATTTTTTACTGCTACATTGCTACAGTATGCCTATCCGAAAGTGTCGAAGGTATTCAGGACGCGCCTGGCAGATATGTATCACTGTGAGGTTCTAACATTAAATAAACATACCGAGGAAACTCTCTCTTCTCCCCCGCTATCTCAATCTCTCTTTTGTATTGGTTTTCATTTTCTTCTATATATTCATATTACTCTTTCTCTTAAGTTTTTTTTGCTTTACTATAGATCATTTCATGTACACATGTATTCATATTGTTGCATTAGTTTACAATATATTATATATCATATGAACTTAGTATTATGCTTGCGGTCTATGTTATTTCAAAGCTAACTGTATGCAAAATAACTGACATGCTTGTATTTGGGAAACATATGTTAAAAAAGTCACTGACTTTCTTCTGTATCCCGTTCATTGTACTGTGTGCTACTTCTTGAATCTCTGTACAAGAGATTATAGAGATATATAGAAATATAGGTCACTGATGTACCGTTTTTTGAAATAAATATTGTTTAAACCAAACCTGAATAAAATACTAGTTTCAGTATCCATTAACTCTACAAGAATCTAAAATGAAAATTCGGTGTTTTCACAAAATTTTAATTAAATTCGACTCTTATGTCGCTTTTCTGAGCGCAATATTTATGATTTTCCGCCAGGCAGAAATTGATTTTAAACCGGGTTTTTCAGAAAGTAGTCAAGTACCTAGCATAATTACCTACCACATGTGGTGAGCTGCAAGAGCAGGAGCACTTGACCGACATATTTTTATAACAGACACCATATGGTAACTTCATGGTTAGGGGAATGACATGGAAACAGTTTTTCGATTCAAGACTTTTGGACGCTATGTGTCAAATTTATAATCGAAACAAAACGCTCTTAAGCATACAAATACTACGCATGCACCATGTGTATACATGTATCAAAATGAACAGACAGTCCGATCTTCCTGATATTTTGCGACCTGTCTCTCCACTCTCAATCCTGTGCGTCATATCGTAGGGTATTTTTTTTATCATCTCCTTTGGTGGCTTATTCTTTTTTTTCCCATGAGTATTTAACATTTTCCTTTTCAACATTCTTCTCTTCGCCATTTCGTGGTGCATATTTTAGATATACATACTGGTCTATTTTTTATTTTATCTGGCAATCATTTTGTTTTGCATTTTTTCCATTTATTATTTTTTCTTATGATAAGTTGGAGTTTTGCTTAGTTTTCTCTTTTCTGATACCGAATGTAGTATAAAATTTGGTTTACAATGTAATATCATAGCTTCCGCCACATTGTATACAAACATTCCATGTCAGGGAGAGAAACTTAGCTTCTGTTCCAATCCCTAAGCTTGTACTGTTTGTATTTGTTTGTATGTTAATTGTAACAGTGAAATAATAAAACATGTTTAAAGCAAAAGTTGGATCACCACACGAAGCTTTTAACAATTATTTCATTAGATGTAAGTTGCAGAAAATTCTCTTTAGTTTGTATACAGATTTTATCCTGATTTTAGGCATGTATATAGACCCAAGGTAGAAGCAGTTAACCTCTTTGGTCCCAAGTTTTGAACATTACAGGAAACGTACGCTGATCGTTTGCTGTAAGTTTCAGAAATGTTGCTTTCAACTTTTTATTGATGTAGAACTCTTAAATATCTTATACATGTATATAGCCCTAAGTTTTGCTACTTCAATTATTTCTGTGAATGTTCGCCATGATATTACGGAAGAAAAAGAAGAAAGCGCAGTTTTGGGGCATTCAAAAGGACCATAACTCTGTCAGAAATCACCGAAATTTGCCCATCAACATTGTTGGAACAAATGAAGGTGCAAAATGTAACTGAAATCCTTGAACAAAGAAGGGTACAGTCCGCTAAATATTCCTGAGGACTTGCCCCGCCTTTTTTCGGGGAGAGCATTAGGTTTACATTGTAAGAGAACTGACGTCACCTGTCAATCATGCATGTTAGATTTCTTGCAGTATAAAAAAAAGACCGACAAATGATAGTTACAAAAAGACATATTTAATTGAGAAATAGTTTACCAGAAGGAGATGGAGTTGATTTCGGTAACGGACCCCCTAGTAGAAAAAAAGCTATTTTTTTTTGGGGGGGGGGGGGGGGGGCGGGTACGAATTGGTAGTTGCCATCCTGAATCTATCCTAGCGGCTTACTGAGTTGGGAAGGCAGTGGACGTTTTCGTCTGAAATTGATAGGCTAGGCTGACACTTTAGCAAGACGGGTTTGGAGAACTTTGCATGTACAGTTTTGTAATTACATGACCAGATGTTAATATTGTCGTCTATGGAAAAATTAATTGTGTAATGCAACCAGAAGGACTATTCGTGCGTGTTACGGGTATGAAAAGAAACGGTAATGACTTCCCGTAGTCAAGTGGCGGTTGGTGCAGTGGGGTCAACCGTATCATTGGCACAGCATATGAAAGAAAAGCCTTAAAACCAATCCAAGGGACAGAACGCCGAAACCAGGAAGCAGGGGCTGGGGGCGCGGGGGGGGGGGGGGGGGTGTCAGTTATTCTTATATGCGGCACACCGTTTGAACCTAAAACACACTGCTTTAAAAGTTGTTTATATATTCTAGTAATTGCACGCACAAGAACAGCCTTAAACTATTCAAAGGGATGTAACACCAACAATTTGTTACGTGGAGCAATCATTCTAATATTCAACATTCTGTTTCAGCCTAATACATACCAGTGGGAACGCGTATCCATGGCGGAGTGATATTTTTATACAAACATTCTAAATTTCTGAGACTCAGATTCAATCGACGAAAGTGTCGCAATTTCAGTTATGCTTTGTCGGCGAATCAAACTACACATAGCTGGAAATAATATATGGTTTTATTCCTTACATCTTAATTTAATTCTCTATGCCTTTAAGAGCAGAGCTAAACACCGAGATATTCGGCAATCGAACATTTTAAACGACTCTTATCCGCCAACTTCAACAGCAATTTTCAAAATAAATCGACTTTCTCCCGTCGGCGGACATATGCCATGAAAAACCATGGGGTCTGCCCTTTCTCCATTATAAAAATTAAGTAATTCGGTGTGTGGGACAATTTCCTTTGCAACATAATGTTTAGGTACCCTATTCCTTTTCTAAAAAAAATGGCGGAAATTTTACCTGATCGATAGACAGCAAAATAATCTGTAATAAATTCAAACATTACGGAAATGTTCTTGAATCCTGAAATCCGACACACGAAGAGGAACGCATCTTGTAATTCAACATACAACAATATTTTTTTCTGTACTTTCTTCAGAATGATTGGGAAAAGAATTCTGATCAGTAGCCTACACCATACTGTAAACAAATCGATCGATTTATGACAGTTGTGACGCAATTACATAACTGCGTCAACTGTTTCAGCCTTCGCATTTACTTGCTTATAAGTTATTAAGACCGGTACATTGTGGTCAAAATCAGGGGGACTGCTAGAACAAAAATACTTTTGCCATCCAATTAATCCTGCACGTGCCAATATTTCAAAACCTCCAATTTCCTGCAACTCACACGATCACCCTACCCAACTTAAGACCCTTCTACCCTCCCCCTTCCTCCCCTCCCCCTTTCACCCCTACACACACACACACACACACACACACACACACACACACACACAACTTTTAACCTTCTTTTACATGTAATACTAAGCAAAATATAATAGATGTTTAACCATAACAAATACTTGCAAAACTTCAATGACTAAATCCTTGAATAAAAAGTGCAGTGTTAGACCTGGGTTAGACTACTTCCAAAACAGCAGTCTAATCAGGGTCAGTACTATTTGATTTTCCCAGCAATTTCGACACCTTGTCAGATGGTGAAAGTGGTAGGACAATTGTAGTGATGAAAATTTTGTTTCAACTTTAAGCTTAGAAAATGACTTGGTCATACATACGTTTACACTCCTTTACACTCCATATAATTTCAGCCAACATTGAGAAGCAGCAGATATACTGTTAAATGAGCTTTTGAGCATTAAAATTGCAGTATGCATTTTTATAACATATGTTTTGGCCCTCTGTAGAACTGCCTGAACGAGGAGTTCTAATGAGGGGTTACAACATACATATCTATTATGAAATGCCAGGTTTGTCAAATACTAGCTCATCAGGTGGGAGTGGGGCTGTCAGCTCTGCAATGCCCTTGGTTCATAAATTAAAATGCCACAGTGTGTTTATATACTCAATGATCTTTTGAGGGATTTGCTCTAACTGCTGCCAAAAATCTCATGGAAATCTATCAGTAGGGGCAAATCTCATGCAAAAATTATATAATTTATAATGAATGGTGTAACCTTAACTTTTCATTGAGAATGGAGAATTTTTCAAAAAATTTAGTTCAATGAGATGTGTTCTCTAATATGATTCTGAGTCACACTCACAAAAAACAAAACAAATAAATAGCACAGCTGTCCAGCAAACCAGAAAACTTGATTAAATATGTGGCAAAGGCTCAGGACTAGGTAATCCATTCTCTGAGTTGAATAATGGTAAGATATAAACATGATTAAACAAGAAAAATAATAGGCCAATATTTAGTGAGCCAAAGTGGAGTTATTTTTATCATTTCTCTTCAAGTAAAATGTACATTTGTATGTTGTGGTGTCTCATCACAGTTGCTTTTGATCAAAAATTAAAATTTAACACAAATTTCAACTGAACAAATTACTTCTATATAGGTATTCTAAATGTATAAAGCTCTGATTAAATTATTATATTCACATGCAGTCTGACATTGCCATTCAGTGTTTTCCCTATAAGTATAAATAAATAAATATCCAAAATAAATTATAACATATAATTATATAAGAAAAAAAATCTGGAGACATTTCCACAAGTGATGGTTTTATGATAATCATTTTACAAAGACTCAGCTGGGGCATGATAGCAATTCTGGGAGTTCTGTCTTATTCAGCCATAAAAACATTTGTTGTGATCCATTAATAGAACCATCTATGCTCTTGCTGAAGTGCTTCTAATGAGAGGGCACAACAGGTGATAATATGAAGCCCATTGATGCTGGTGCGACATTTATGGTGGACCTGTGTATTTTTTTTTTTCATTCTAACATGGTCTTGACATGTAGAAGGACAAACAGCATTATGCAACATTCCACATAAAGTGCAGGGTCCAGCAGTTAGCAGGGTATGCCCCATTTATTTTTTGTGCACTTATAATGATATAAAAAAGCTCGCTAGCATAATAAAGTCCTTAATATTTGGCCAATAAAAGCCTATGTGAAAAAGCTTTTTAATAGGTTGGTGTGGGGGGGGGGGGGGGGGGGGGGAGGGGGGAGGGGGGGGGGAGGGGCGGGGGCGTCGTCTGGGAAAGAATTCTTTAAAAGGGCGTTCCAATCCTATTATTTGAATTGTTATAATGTATATATGTATTGTAAAGTTCGAAATAAAATATGTTTAAACCAAAAGGGCGAGTGGTCTCAGAATGTGGGGCGCGTTAACTTGGGGGAAGTTATCTTGGGGAGTTGTCTCAGAATGTGGGGCGAGTTGTCACCTGAAGGTGGGGCAACTTGTTTTGTGGCGAGATTTTTGTGGGGCGAACGGTTGTCTTGGGGCGAGTTGTCCGTAATTCGACTAAAGCATGTAGGTTTCACTTGAAATATTTATTTAAGATATTCATTATCATTCCGCATGCTCTTGCTTGTTCCACTATCAATAAAACAGCCGGTCAATCACTCAATGTTTTTCGTTTGTCAAACTTTGTGGTTTACCAGTGTGTTTGGTTTGCTTTCTGTCGTTCGTTCTCGGCGTGTAGCCTAAATTCAGAAGCCCAAAAAATCACAGGCAGGCAGACTAATGCAAAATCTTAATAAATGCACAGTATGCTAAATGATTACAAACTTTACTGTACCATAAATGAAGAAACAGTTGGTCTCCTCAACTGGTTCAATTCGATCCAGCAAAAAATGTCTGTGTGTTGACAAACGCACGTGCCGTAAAAATGACCAACCTCATTATCGATTTCCAACGTAAATAAACTTTCTTCCGAAGATATACCTTGCTAAAAGACGGTCGAATGTATGATCTACGGTTCAGTTATAATGGCATCAAATTTTGTTTGTGGGACAATTTTCTTTGCTAAATAACTTTGGGGTACTGTCGTAGGGTTTTATTTTTCTGAAAAACGGTTGTCAAACTGTGATCGTTGTTTTGGTGTGCAAACTGCATTGAGGTACCGATATGCGTCTGATTTCAATAACAAAACATCAAAATTCATTGTGATCTGGTCCGTTGGAAAACTATGACTGCATATCTTATCAAACGAGCATTAATTTGAGACTGTTTCTGTTAAATATTTCCCGCCATTTTTTTCTCCGGCGAAAAAAGGGATTATTTCATTGTGCGTAGACGACCGCTCAGAAAATGAATTACTCAAATGTGATGAGTCTGCGTTCCAACTGTACTGCTAGAAACTTTCATCTCGATATTCAAGAAGATTACCGAGTTATGGCGCGTCGAAAAAAAAAATAATAAAAAGAACGTTACTCCAAAACTTAGTGTGGAGGAGCAATCATTCCTCAGCGAGACACGCCGTCTCAATTAATTGCAACCTCATATATTTTGCTATACAGTAAGTTTCATCAAGATATTTCATATGGTAACCTAGTTACGGTGCGAACAGGAATAGCCTTCAAAATGGTATAGTCGGTTTATCAAAGGGCTGTAAATCTGCTAAAATCATTTGAGCGTAACCTTGATTGGATGTAGGAGGAGTTTTCCGGAAACGAAAAAGTTAAAACAACGGATGGACGGATAGACGGATGGATGCCAGCGCCATAAATGGGCTTATAAACACACACACACACACACACATAAACACAAACGCACGCAAATCAGAAGCACTAGCACTACAACACTAAAGGTTAAGATTGTCATTGTAAGAAATGACAGACAAACAAAAGAATACAAAATCAAATACATATTCCATTTTACCTCCTTTATTCTCTGCAAAAGTCTTCGCGTCCCCTGTAGAAGAAACGAAATGAAGCGCGGTCACTTTTTAGATCTATTTTGATAAGACTAGTGTGTCACTATGCTACTGACTATTATTTAACTTGATAATAAAGCAAGGTCATATGTCACATGGCCGAAGCTTGCGCTGCTGGTTTTGTCTCTCATCTGGTATATAATCAACGTAGCCTTATTTTGGATATCGACAAATTATTGTGAAAATTAATTCCTAGGAAAGCCATGTCGAAGATTTAGGTATTGCTAGTACAGCCATAACGAGTGGTCTGTAATGTACGGGTGCTGAGTATATGTTTGTATAGTCCGTCAGGTTCATGTACGAATGTTAACTATATGTTAGTATCTTCCCTCAGCTATAACGAGTGGTCTGTAATGTACGGGTGCTAAATATAATTGAGTATATTCCGTCATCCATAACGAGTTCGAGTTTATCATGTACGAGTGCTGAGTAAATGTAAATATGTTCCGTCAACCATAGCGAGTGGTCAGTCATGTACGGGTGCTAAATTCATGTAAGTATATTCCATCAGCCATAACGAGTGGTCAGTCATGTACGGCCGCTAATTATGTTTGAATATATTCCATCAGCCATAACGAGTGGTCTGTCATGTACGGGTGCTAATTATGTTTGAATATATTCCATCAACCATAACGAGTGGTCTGTCATGTACAGGTGCTAATTACGTTTGAATATATTCCATCAACCATAACGAGTCTTTTTTCATGTACGAGTTCTAATTATATGTAATTATATTCCGTCAGCCATAACGAGTGGTTTGTTATGTACTATGGCTAAGTATATGTAAGTTTATTTAGTCAAACCATGACGATTGGTCTGTCATGTACGAGTGCAAAGTATATTTAGGTATATTCCGTGAACCATAATGAGTGGACTATCATGTACGAGTGCGAAGTATATGTAAGTAGGGTAAATTCCGTCAGCCAAATTGAATGGTCCGTCAAGTATGAGCGCTGAGTATATGTACGTATATTCCGTCAGCCATGACCAGTTGTCTGCGATGTACAAGTGCTACGTATTTGTAATCATATTCCGTCAGCCATAACGTGTAATTTGTCATGTACGAGTGCAAAGATTATGTTATTATATTCCGTCAACCATAACCAGTGGTCTGTCATGTACGAGTGCAAAGTTTACGTTGGTATACTCCTTCAACATAACCAGTGGTCTGTCATGTACGAGTGCAAAGTTTATGTTAGTATATTCCGTCAACCATAACCAGTGGTCTGTTATGCACGAGTGCAAAGTTTATGTTAGTATGTTCCGTCAACCATAACCAGTGGTCTGTCATGTACGACTGCAAAGTTTATGTTTGTATATTCCGTCAACCATAACCAGTGGTCTGTCATGTACGAGTGCAAAGTCTTAAACCGCTCTTTAATATTAAGAAATAAGACAAGATTTCTTTGCAGATAGCAAGATTTATACGTCGACAGTGGTTCCATAGAAACAAGTATATGATGGACACAACATCATCCATTTGACATGATATGATACTGAATACATACATGTAACTGCTTGTTAGCGTAATTCCCAAATATACTTATCATTTTGAAATACATCACGTACATATATCATATATTGCAAATTAGGGGACTTTATTATGAAACGTTTATAGAATCTGTGCGAGCGGGCTACCCGATCCTGCTCCCTTTTAGGAAGGGGGAGGTAGCTTTATCCATACTCAAGACCAGCAAGATCGTTTGCACCAGCTGTCAAAATGCCTAAACCCAAAGTACAAAACCATTCAGTCACCAACGAATGCTCCTCTACTTCGGATTCCAGGCATTAAATCCCAAACAAGTGCCCTCGATCTAGAGAGTGTTGTCTCACTCTACATAACAAACGTCTCACAAAATTATTATAATACAAACTTTTGCAAAATTGAAAACTTCGACTTTCGAACGATGTGTTCGGGTAGAAATCTCGCTTAGAACTGAAAAATTATTTCCCGCCCAAGCCTTTATATGACACCTGTCACATGACTACACACTGCTCAAACCTGATATAGAACCGGTTCTGTTAAGACTTAAGTTCTCCGCTATACGTTGCTACGCGGAGAACCAGTAAGTATATTCCGTCAATCACAACGAAAATAAACTGGGGCCTAATAACATGCGTTGTAACTCAATAAGAAAATGTATCTTTGTATAGTGTTAGAGGTCACTGTAAAGGCGAAATGTAGTGCCTTCAATACATGCCTAGCATTTGTCCCCAGCATGTCGCTCAACAAACTTATGCGACGAGAATCAGAATTTTCTGAACAGCCCTCGTAACCGGAATGTATACAGAGTGGCTTGTTTAGGGATTTTTAGGCAGTCAATGTACATGTTATCTACACCGATATATCGGTATAGTTTACATGTACATTGACTGTCGCTGTGTGTTGTATAAACAAGTTGGATGGTGTTCTTTAAATCATGAAAATTAGTGTTTAATGACATTTTGTTGAAAAAATATATTTCGGCTGCATTGGTTCATAGATTGTGCTATATATTGGTGCTAAAATATATTTCCGATAAAGGAAAATGGAGTTCTACTTTCCCAAAATTTCGCCAAGTTCTAGGTAGTATTATGACTTATTTGATTAATGTTTATTTCCGGTCAAGAACAAAAATATAAATTATAATATGCATATCTTATGATTATTTCTGTAATTCAGAACAAAAGTGCACATTGTTATTGTTACACCTCAAAATAAATATACCCGTATATTTTAGCCACCAAGTCTTATAGATATTTTAGAAGTCATTTTTAAAATGTCATCTGAATTCTGTAACGTTATAACCAAAGTAATCAATCATGGATTCAGTTCGGACCCTCCGATAGCTTGAAAGCCCCGCTAGGAGAACTATTGAAGTTGCAAAACGACACTCACCACCTCAGATATTCTTGAAAGCATCCTATTTAGGTTATCCTACATGTAAAAATGCTTTGATGGCTAAAATATAATGGTGCTATGAAATTCGAGGTGTATCAAGATCAATATACACTTTTGTTCTGAATTACAGAAATAATCATAAAATATGCATATTATAGTATATATTTTTGTTCTTGAATGAAAAGTAAACATGTATTAAATTAGTCAAATATTACCGTCATCTTGCCCAAACTTTGAAAATCTAGAACTCCATTTTCCTTCAACAAATATATAGATTATTTTGCACCAACATATAGTATAATCCATGATCTTACACAGCCGAAATTTGTTTTGTATAAACAAGTGGGGCGGGGTTCTTTAAACCATGAAAGTCAGTTTTTAATTACCTTTTGTTGAAAAAAAAAGTACGTTTCGACTGCATTAATTCATAGATTATGCTATATATTGGTGCAATTCTGATGAAGGAAAATGGAGTTCTACGTTTCTAAAACTTGACCAAGTTCAGATTAGTATCTGACTAATTTAACAGATATTCATTTTTCATTCAACAACAAAAATAAATCATAATATGCATATCATATGATTATTTCTGTAATTCAGAACAAGATTGCGTACTGTTCTTGTTTAACGTCAAAATACAAAGCACTTGTATATTTCAGCCACCGAGTCATATTGACATTTAGAAGTACCTTAATGTTGATCAGAACCACGGCCTTGCACGCGCTTAGTATCAGTTCTAAAACACATACTTGGAGGACACTAGACTCTTTCAAATGCTGAAAAATCACTCCTGAAAATCGACTTTGACCTTGTCGTTTTGTAAACGCCCTACTGGTCTTATCACACGAGCATTGACAAATCTCAATGTTACCACAGCTGGTATGAACTTTGCCATTTATGTCGCTGCTAACAGTGAGCAGTGAGTACCAACGGTAGGCAGAGTACTGCTAACGGTGAGCAGTGAGTACCAACGGTATGCAGAGTACTGCTAACAGTGAGCAGTGAGTACCAACGGTAGGCAGAGCACTGCTAACAGTGAGTAGTGAGTACCAACGGTAGGCAGAGCACTGCTAACGGTGAGCAGCGAGTACCAACGGTAGGCAGAGTACTGCTAACGGTGAGCAGTGAGTACCAACGGTATGCAGAGTACTGCTAACAGTGAGCAGTGAGTACCAACGGTAGGCAGAGCACTGCTAACAGTGAGTAGTGAGTACCAACGGTAGGCAGAGCACTGCTAACAATGAGCAGTGAGTACCAACGGTAGGCAGAGCACTGCTAACGGTGAGCAGCGAGTACCAACGGTAGGCAGAGTACTGCTAACGGTGAGCAGTGAGTACCAACGGTAGGCAGAGCACTGCTAACAGTGAGCAGTGAGTACCAACGGTAGCTATAGGCAGAGCACTGCTAACAGTGAGCAGTGAGTACCCACGGTAGGCAGAGTACTGCTAACAGTGACCAGTGAGTACCAACGGTAGGCAGAGCACTGCTAACAAGCTCAGTAAATGCTAAACTTTCTACGATGTTCTCATTGCTGAAGAGTGTCAAGAGTACTACTTATTGCCCTCATTGATAAGACGTTTGTAGCCTTTAACTTTAAAAGGATCGTAACGGATCAAAACCGGATAGCAGTAATAGTGGGAAAATGACGCCACAGGGCTAGGTACACACTCTCATAGAATGTTAAAACTTGCAAACAGTCTTTCCCTTGATGTTATATTGTGCTATGTCAGCTTGTCTAAGTTCTTTTGCGGTTTGGTCACCTGTTTTGCTTCCCAATCTGCCTTTTGTTTTGTAAGTTAAAAATAAAATAGATAAACATAGATGTTGCTGCTGTTTTTGATAGGGTAGCTGAATGACCACCTGTTTGGGAAAGGGCTGCTCATTCGGTTTACCGTGCGTGTCTTTCGTGAACTTGCGTCGATTTTTCCATGTGTGTTTGCTTCTTTCCCTATTGGTTTTGAGAGCGGGATGTGGGATTCGATTGTATTAATTCCTGATTTGCTTTCCAGTACAGATGTTTGTATCAACAGTCGAATAAAGTAAGAGTCATGTTAAACTCCGTTCATAAATTCTGAAACTGGGTTTTTCGTTGATCATACTTTTATTATCTAATCAATCCAGGTAAGACTTTGCATAGTGATAGTACTAGACTTCCGCCGATTTCTCATCAACGTGTCCTCTGACTCTGCCCTTCGTATGATGCTGGGCTTACCTGCACAAAAGTGCAAATAACAGATTTTCAATCCGAGACTAAGTCCATCGGACAGGTTGGAAACGCCTTTTAATACCATATAAAGTGGTCGCTATAAATAGTTTTGTGTAGGGTGGGGTTAGTATTCTAACACATGTTCTGCGCGTGCGAAATCAGTCAGCGTGACAACAAGCTAATCATCCGCGTAATTTTGACTCGATTTGAAATTTATCACACCGCATAAATTCACATTGGACAAGGTGTTCAGTGTTTCATCATAGTCCTTCGCCACCGGCAAACAACGTTTACACGTCACGTAATTACGTCAAAAGACAAATCATTTCGAAAAACGCTTCAACCTTAACTGTCGATGATAAAATGTGGGGTGATGTGCGATCCATATAACTGGCAAAAAGTTTGGGAAATATGTTTCTTGAAAAGAACAAATCGCTCCACAAAATATATATATTTTTCCTTTGCTGGTTCCCCATTTAGCGATGCAATATAAACAAACGCAGGACAGTGATACCGGCCCCAAGCTTGTACATTGTATTTTTACCGTTTTATTTAACTTGATGAAGTGGAAAGTAGATCATTTTAGTTGACCCAGATTATTTTTCAAACCTTTATTATGTGAAACTCGAGGATGTTTTATTTGTTAGACTTGGCTAATCACCATCATTTGCAATGACGAACCTATATAGTGAGAAGCCAGCAACGATAATTCACGACAAAATGTTTTCATGCTGATAGAGCAATGGGGCCTTTAAATACAAGGACAAAATCGCTCACCTCTCAAACTTACTACAGCTGCCTTCAGTCGGTTTAGTCCTCCCTTCCTCACTCCACTCCCCCCCCCCCGCCCCCCCCCCTCTAAAATAATTTAATATCCCCCACATTACCAACAACCCGTCCCTTCAATTATTCTATCACCCAAACTCCCACCCCTTGACATTACCCCCGTCCCAAACACACACCTTCAATCCATCACCCAAACCTCCACCCTAGTCTCTAGACACGCCTACCTCATCTAGCATCGGTTTCAGAGGAACCCTATTTTCAAACTGTCACAAACAAATACACTAAGGTCTGAATGAAGAGACCTTTGGAAGCAAGGAATATTGCAAGACTTGGTTTAATTGAGTAGGTTCGTATGCAGTAATGTAATGGTGACACTGCCAACGCCTAGCACATGCTTTAGCGGAACTCTATTTTCAAACTGACTCAGAATGAGTGTTCAAAATACAGTTTGAAGACTTATTGATTTCCATCACGCACATTTGTGATGGTTAACCATGCACTTTAAATGAACTGACATTATGGCTTACCATAATATAAGTAAAATTTTTACCACAAGATGTCACTACATGCCCGGAGGATGAAACGTGATGGAAAGCCATAATGTTAATTTCTTCTGGATATGGCTGACCATTACAAAACCCAAACCCTAAAGTACTTTTCAACTGAGAAACTGGTGCAAAACCTTGAGTAACCCATACAATAAGTATTTGTTGCGAAAACGCAAGCATTGCAGACAATTTTTAAAAACGTAGCCGGACTTCAAAACGCTTTTTTCTGGAATCATCCTTCGTGTGACTTTGCTGGAGGATCAACACTTATTACCCGAATGACCAGCGTGATACCCACGTGGAATGTATGTGAATATGTATGACTTTAGGCTGTCAATTTTCATCAAACGGTCTTAGTTTGCGGACGGGTTTTTGAAATTTGCCGTTTCATGCACGTAACTGTAGCATCAGACGCCAGGCTAAGATACATGAGACCTTGATGAGAAATCGGTGGAAGTCGAGCTTTATCACTATGCACAGCCTTGCGTGGATTGATAAGAAGATAAAAGTATGAGCAGCGAAAAACCCAGTTTCAGAATTAATGAACGGAGTTTAGATATAAAGAACTTCTATGCTTAAGGTGGTGATAATCACTGATTTGGGACAAAGACAAAAAGCTGCATAAAATACTCAAAATAACACTGATCTTTCCAAAACATAGCAGATGCCTTCTTTATGTTGTTTCTCATAATTTAGAATCCCAAAATGCAGCATTTGTTAATGTTAAAAAGTGTTTTTATAAGAGAAGATCAAAGGGTAATTTTCTGAGAATAAATCTGAAAAAAATAAAATCATTATTGAAAATATACTTAGTGCTTAGAGTACCTTGTTGCATAATGGAGAGCGTCCTAGCAATTATATTTTCAAACTCTTTCACACGTTATCAGGCTGAGCAGATGAAGAAAGATGCTGTCTTTGTCCAAATTTTTTTTTGTCAAAACACACAGGTGAGACAGGTGAGACTATTTTAACAAGGTTGAACAATTTCATCTACACACCACTGATCATGTCAGTAATGTATTATTTATATTGTAGGTGTTAACATAGGTATGCTTGCCTACCCTATAATTAATAAATGCGCCCAGTGTACATTTACTTTGTACATTGTTGAACATTTGAGAAAAAGCTACTGTTTTCATCTGGTCTACATTACAATTTGAGAAAGAGTTGGAATAAATAATTGCTAGGACGCTCTTCATCATGCAATAATGCACCTTTAGCACTACGTAAATTTTCAATAACAATATTATTTCTTCAGATTTATTCGCAGAAAATTACCCTTTGATCTTTCCTTATAAAAACACTTTTTTAAGCAGCATGTACGTTATTTTGTATTCTAAACTGTAAAGAACAACAAAAATAAGAATTCTGCTAACTTTCAGGGAGATACGTTACTTTTTTATGGTTTTATGCAGATTTTTACATTTACCATAAATCACCACCATAAGGCGAGGATTTTCCCCATTAGATAGGTCCGAATTTTCAAAAGTATAGAGTGTGCTTATTTTTCTTAGCAGAGCTTCCACAAATATGTAAACAGCATGGAATCAGATCATTTGTGATTCAGACCCAAAGACATGGGGAGATAATACTGGCTGACCTTACCTACCCTAAATTCAAGGTTTTCGCAATCCTCTGTCATTCATTCCTATTTTTTTGTCATAAATGCATGCTAATAGATGCATATCACAATACAAAGCAATGAGTTTCTTCTTGTTACGCCTGATTGGCATCTAAGCATGCAAAACCATAGTTATACTTTCGGTCAAAACGGTAAAAAGAGAACGCTTCACTATAATTAAATACAAGTACTTTCCTCCTCGTGACCCAGCATTTTCTTTATGCAGCAGACTTATGCATGGCAAGTACGTGGTATATATGAGTGGGAAGCTGGGTCACGGGGCGGGGGGGGGGGGTGACGATACTCAGTAAGCCAAAGAAGAAGAATGCTCAGCAGTAGCACTGTGACCTTCAAGGATTAGATTGTGTACCATGACCTTGAAACGAGGTCAAGGTCACATACATATAGTCAACACTATCCAGTGTTGTCTGTTATGTAAGTAATGTAAGTAAAAAGGGGTGAAATGTATACATTAAATAATTATTTCAACTATCAGTTTGAGGATAATTTACAATTAATCTCAACAATGACGTCAACGTCAACGTATGTTTAACGTAGTTTGCATAGTAACACAAACACTTGAAAATTCATTTGTCATGCAAGTTGCATGTCATAGTCATAAATGCAAGGCAAAAGTCAGTGACTCGTATAATTTTCAATGACTGATTCTATCAGTCATTCAATGCTGTCACAAGCGTATTTTGGAAAGTGGCTTTCACAGCTGTATTCTTCCGCTCAGAAATGAAGTGATCGTAAGTCATTTCGCTAAAAAATGTCTGGAATTGTAAATTTTTGAGAAATTTTGTACGAAGTTCAATGAGAATTTATGCAACATATTCTTGTGCAAGTAATTATTTATGTGGTTCTGTAAAATGATAAGTATCCAACTAATGACATCAGCGGTCAAAACATATGACGAATGCAAATCAACCCGCCAATTACCGTATTCGCCCCCTTTAAGCGCATCCTGTCTCTTTAATTTAAAATAATTTAGCTGCCGCTTAAAATATAAATAAAGCAAAAAAAAAAAAAAAAAAAAAATACAACAACAACAAAAAACTGTTTACAGTTGTTTATTGCCTAAAACAGTATTCCGAGCACGCCATTCATTGCAGAGAATGTAATGTAGGTTTATCCACATCTACTAGACATCATACGGTAATTGTGTGTTTATTGGTGGCTATTTATAGAATTGCCATGTTGTACACGAAGGAGTGGACGCCCTCGTGGTTCATAGGTAATCCGAAATACTGAGTGCTTAAAAGTCAGTGAAAAGCAGTAACCGTTGTCAGAATTTAGAAATTACTTGTGTACAAGAGATAGAATTTCGGCAGGTGCATGAAGTGATTTGCGCTAAATGGCTTATTGCTAGAGTTGGACCATATATAAGCAACAGGGCTGAAGTTTGAACTTATTTTGAGCCGACGTAGCATGTCTTTATTCTGATAGAATCTGTCATTTCAGGGCCATTGGCCCTTTCCTTTAATCATGGGAGAAATTCCCACCTTAAGCATAGAAGTCCTTTCACCTCTGTGATTGATATGTATAATGTCTCTGCCCACACAAAGTATATAGTTCAACAGTTTCGGATTATACCTACGTCTCTCATAAGCTCTGCCACGGTTATACTAGCATCCAAGTACCAGGATAGTTGAGAATCATGCCTAAATATGCAGATACGATCCGTATTAAATCAATTGCACCACTCATGGTAATGCTGACGTCTTTGATGCTGCTCATACTTTAATTTACTGATAGGTTAACTCGACTTAGGTACGACAATTTTAGCTGCGTGCACAAGACGTTGCTAGAGCCGCCATAATCCATAAGGCTGTAGGAAATGGCGTGACTTGTCCGAGATGGAGTCATGCACTGGAGTCACGCATAGGATAAAAGGACTTTCTGGCCCACATTTGCCGTGAAGGCGTTTTGAGCACCAGGTTGAAAACAGGTTAGGAGGTACCATTGAGACTCGGGAGCGTGTCGCTATGGCGGAGTGATACTATCAAACAGATGGAAAGCAAAGGGTTTTTCTTCTTCTAATTTTCTGAAATGCATATTCAGTCCATTAACGTGTCGTAATTTCAATTCTGTTTTATTAGCTCACCTGAGCTCAGGGGAAGCTTGAAGGATAGACAGGCTCTGTCGTACGTCGTCCGTCGTCCGCCAACACGTTTAAACGATAGTAATAGAATTTCATATAAAGCTTCCAGGTAACAGGGGAACAAAATATTAATCGAACTGTCCGGGTGACATGAACAACATGGCCGCCACGCCCATAAACTAAATGTTTTTAAAAATCTTCTCCAGAACCATTTTATCGATAGCTTTGAAACTTGGTATGTAGCATCGTTTACACGAGTACTACCAAAGTTGTTCATAATTAATTTTTTATAATTAATTTCTATTTGGAGAGAGAGAGAGAGAGAGAGAGAGAGAGAGAGAGGAAATTATTTAAGAGTCCTAGAGAAATTTTACGATAACCTAACATGGTCTTGTAGCCTATTCCGGCGGACTTTTCAGTTTCGGCGGACCAGTATATTATTTGCCATACCTCGGGCTCCGAAACGGTAAATGTTTGGTTATTACTTACCCTGTGTAAGATAATTCTATGCAAAAAAAACAACAACAAAAAACAAACAGCTTTTTGAAATCAGATTATTTGAGACAACAAATTATAGATAGCTATATAACGAAAAATTAATTCAGTCATTTTAGTGGTCCGAAAACGTAACACTTAACGTTGTTGTCATGAATTCAGTGACCAAAGGATACCATGGTTTCCAAATAATACCATCAAATTTTCTTTTACTTGAAATTCACCTCGGATACACTAATCAGCATGAGGAGAATGCCACTGGGTACCATGAAAATAAAATTCCGTAAAAGAAAACTATTTATACACCGGAATAGCCTAAAATAGGCTAAAATGAGTCACGAATTAAAAAATAGATAAAGCAAACAATTTCATTTGCCTTCGGAATTTATTAGCCGAGATTCCATATATGATGAGGAATCGACATATTTATATTTTCACCAAATATCTGTTTACACAGCTATTGTCCTGACCGTTTTTCACAGTTGTTCTGAAAACGCGCGCAAATTGTCCTGCCAAATATGCACTGTTTACCAGTTTCAAACCCAGTTTTCGGTACCTTTAATACATAAACGAACCCATTACTATATGTGGCTTTGACCAGAACAAAAATGTCCATAAATGTATTTCGCCGAAACATTGTTTACCGCCGGAGATAAAATCGAAATACTTCCAAACAGGCGAGTGGGTCGGAATAGGTCAAACAACTGTATAAGGATCCAGAAATGACAGTAAAATTGTAAAATGATTTCATGTATCTAGAATTTATGTATTTTGTTTTTTTCTCAAATAATTTTATTCTTTTATTTGATTGAATATATACAGAAAATAACGAAAACAAAACTTAGGAAACCTAAGATTGATCAAGAGGAATTCATAATCCTGATGGGTGCTGGATGCGTAACTGTGTGTGTGTGTGGTGGGGGAGGGGGTGGCAGAATATTTTTCTTCCTAATTAAATCACTTTACCATTAAGTTGGACCTTGAATTGATCCGACATCATTAAAATCTAAGTTTTGCACATTGTTTTGATAAGGAGATAGTTTAGTTAAAGTTTTAAATAAGCCTCCCATTGGTTAAGAATATATGGAGCTGGCAAGGAAAGAGTGACAGACGGACAGACGGACTGGCAAATGGAAGCATGGTTATGCTCATATTATTCTTCTCTCCGAATATTGTCTGTAATAATGTTTTATGGTTTTTCATAATCTTAAAAGGTTTGCAACACACAAAATGTTAAAACTTGAAATTTGACCTGTATGTGTGACCTTGACCCGACATTCTTTAAGCATATATTCTCACATCGTCTTGATAAGCTGAATGCAGATGCATGACAAAGTTTCAAGATAAAAAGGTTGATAGAAGATATATACTACGCAACGGACAGTCAGACGGACGGACGGACAAACTGACAACGCTACAATATAAGTAACGACTCGTCTAAAATATGATCAAACAAGAGATATGCAAAAAGCAAATTATCGGACTAGCTTGCGCACCAAAGCCAGTTAAGTTATATGTTGTATTCATAAACAACGATTGGGTTGAGTTCAAGGGAGGTATCGGTCTCACTGAACACTCACTCACTTTATCGAGTCCACTCAGAGTTCCTTCATCTTTGTGAATACCAGCGAGCCCTAAGTTGAGGCTACCTGTGACCGCTAGACGATTTACTCATTGAGTGGAGTGTGAGTGGAGTGTGAGTGACATTCTAGAATATAGCCGTTATACAAAAAGCTTATGCGGAACGTTTCTATCATAACCACATAGCACAGAAAGATATTCCCTTGTTGATGTAAGTATCTGATTTTGAAAAAACGCAACCGCATAATATTTCTTCACAGAGACCATTCTATTTTTGCGCATCTATAATACTAAATAAACGAAGTAACGCAGAAACTGCAAAATTGGTGGCATTTTCAAGCGTAATTTCTGTACTGGTTCTTTCGCATGTTGCTATCATTGATAATTTCGGTTAGCGTGTGTTTTAGTTTCACGTAGATTTAAAGAATTTGGGAATTAAATTCGTCTTTCATTTTAAATTCTCCCAAGTATTTTTCTAGAAACTTCGACTATTGGTCGAATTTTTTTTGTCAACAATGGGTGCGTTCGAGTGAAATTATCGTGTACTCGAAAACACGTTTTACATTAATCCGGTCGTTTCGGTTCTGCGTCGTTATATCGGCGCGCTGCTTAGCAAGTCCAAATTTAGCCGGTTCTAATGCAAAAATCCGACCCATGAACGTACGTCATTCCCCATAAATAACGATTTATTTTTGTATTTTTGCTCATATGTCTAAACGGATCAAGAACTAAATGGTCGTAGTCCCGACGGCCCTGGCTCGAAACGACCCATTTTCTTCCAGAACGATAGTCAATACGAGTAGCCAATCGAACTCGCCCATTGAAGAATAAAGCCCAACGCACATGGTCTTTCGAAAAGTTGGACGGACACACGGCGCCAAGTGTGTGCGGCTATGGTTACGTATCGCTGAGCCACTTGGGGAACGTCTTTAGGAGAATTCAAACTAAACTGAACTTTCGAAAAGACAAAAATTAAAAATGTCTAAGGTTAACACACATGCGCCAGGTAAGAAAGGGCATTTTTCCAGCGAAGAAGACAAATCAATTTCAATGATTCAACGAAGCTAAATAAGCCTTTAGTCTTCAGAGGGCTTGAAAAACGTTCCAGGACCCAATTTTTCCAGAAAAAAAATACCCAGGACAGGTCACATAACCAAGATGGCAAACATTTATTATGGTAAAAGTTTTCAAAAATCTTCTCCCCCAGAACCACGCCGGGCCGCGTAGCGCAATCGGTAGGGCACCTGACTCATAAGTCAGAGGTCCTAGGTTCGAAACCCGGTCTGGCCACATACTTTCGTTTCTCCTTCCGCTGATTCAAGAAGGGCAGTTGTCAGTTACTGGCGAAAGTATGTGCACTTAGTACTGGTTAACCGCTTAGGAGGTCTAAGCCTGTCCAGGAATAGTGTGGTTAGGTTAACTGACCGTCCCGACATGACCTTAGCTGTTTACCGTGGACGTTAAGCATCAAATCAACCAATTCTCCCCCAGAACCACAAATCCTATGATCTTGAAACTTAGCATGTCGCATCAAGGACTCAAAAGCTCAACAAAATTTATATAAATGATGACCCTGGGATGATCTTGATCTGTTTTACGGCAAGGTCAACTTTTGAGTCACTTGGGTTTTTCTATAGGAAAAAGTGATTTTTTTTAGAAACAATGCAGTCTGCTACCTGAAAGTTTGTAGATGCACACAACTAATTAGGTAAATGAAGCTTTAGTGAGTATTCATGGTAAAGGTGATATCTTCACCTGGGCCTAAGGCCATTTACATTGAAAAATTAAAACTCGCTTTTTAGCTCACCTGAGCCGAAGGCTCAGAGGTGAGCTTACAGGATGGGAGTCGAGCCGTCGTCCGTCCGTGGGTCCGTGGGTCCGTCAACATTTTCAAACATAAATATCTCAGAAACCAGTGGGCCGATTGCAATCAAATTTTATCTGAAGCATCATTGGGGTGGGGGAAAGGCTGCATTAGGTTTTGGTGCAGATCAGCTCAGAACTCTGGTTTCCATGGCAACAGATAGCCCCCATAGGGTTATAATGGGGAAAACGGCGTCATCACGTTTTCTCGACTGTTTTTGATTAGATCCTTATCATACTTGCAGGTAATGGTGACATACACAAGAGCTTGGATGAGTTCGAAATTTGGTCGGATTCGAGCACAGACTACGGAGTTAGCTGTCCTTGAGCGTTTGAAAAAATCCCATAGGGTTATAATGGGGAAAATGGCGTCATCACGTTTTCTCAACTGTTTTTGCTTAGATCCTTATCATACTTGCAGGTAATGATGACATACATAAGAGCTTGGATGAGTTCGAAATTTGGCCGGATTCAAGCACAGACTAGGGAGTTAGCTGCCCTTGAGCGTTTGAAAAAAATCCCATAGTGTTATAATGGAGAAAACAACGTCATCACATATTTTTAGAAAAACTTTGTCATCGCTCTATTGCCTACAATTCTCAACGGATTTTGAAATAACTTCACACAAATGTAGGGCATGACAATATCTCGAGCAAGTTCGACTTTCAGGATGCTGCGCCCAAGGTCAAGGTCACTGTGGCTATTTTTAGAAAAACTTTGTCAGCGCTCTAGCACCTACATTTCTCAATGGATTTTAAAATAACTTCTCACAAATGTAGGGCATGACAATATCTCGAGCAAGTTCGACTTCTAGGATGCTGCGCCCAAGGTCAAGGTCACTGTGGCTATTTTTAGAAAAACTTTGTCAGCGCTCTAGCACCTACATTTCTCAGCAGATTTTAAAATAACTTCACACAAATGTAGGGCATGACAATATCTCGAGCAAGTTTGACTTTCAGGGTGCTGCACCCAAGGTCAAGGTCACTGTGGCTATTTTTAGAAAAACTTGGTCATCGCTCTAGCGCCTACATTTCTCAACGGATTTTAAATCAACTTCACACAAATGTAGGGCATGACAATATCTTGAACAATTTTGACTTCCAGGGTGCAGCGCCCAAGGTCAAGGTCACTGTGGCTATTTTTAGAAAAACTTTGTCAGCGCTCTAGCACCTACATTTTTCAATGGATTTTAAAATAAATTCACACAAATGTAGGGCATGACAATATCTCGAGCACGCTTGACTTTCAGGGTGCTGTGCCCAAGGTCAAGGTCACTGTGGCTATTTTTTAGAAAAACTTTGTCATCGCCCTAGCACCTTCAATTCTCCATGGATTTTGAAATAACTTGACACAAATGTAGGGTATGACAATATCTCGAGCAAGTTTGACTTTCAGGATGCTGTGCCCAAGGTCAAGGTCACTGTGGCTATTTTTAGAAAAACTTTGTCATTGCTCTAGCACCTACGTTTCTCAACGGATTTTGAAATAAATTCACACAAATGTAGGGCATGACAATATCTCGAGCAAGTTTGACTTTCAGGGTGCTGCAATCAAGGTTTTTGATTAGATCCTTATCATACTTGCAGGTAATTAGGATATGCATAAAAGCTTGGATTAGTTGGCACTTCGGCTAGATCCCACCACTGACTATGGAGTACCTGCCCTGAACATCCAAAAAATCAATGTCGCCACTTTTTCTTGGTTTCTACTTATCCGATCCTTTTCAAACTTGCAGGTAATGAGGAAATGCATAATATCAGGGCTACAGAAATCCGATTTTTTGTCGGTCCTGATCTGGCGAAAATATGAACTTGTTTAAGATATTATGATAATATCTTAAACAAGTTCATATTTTCGCCAGATCAGGCCAACCGCTACGAAGTTAGCTGCCCTTGACAGCTCTGTCTATTGTGCTCTTGATCGGATACTTTTTAAACTTGCATATATTAAATGAGGGCATACATAATGTTTTGGATGAGTTTAATTTTCAGCCTGATTGGACCACTGACTGTGGAGTTAGCTGCCCTTGAGCATTTTAAATATCCCTATAGGTTTACAATGTCTCTCAGGTGAGCAATTGTTGCCCTTTGGGCTACTTGTTTTTATATAAACTTGACCATCATGAAATATTTCCGCGCTTGCGCGGGCTCTTTTCTAGTACCTCGAAAGTAAACGAGGAACACGCAATAAATCTATGCAATATAAGTGTAACCACTTGTAAATATCAAACAACAGGACACTCAGAGATCATTTACATTCTTTCTGAACTTCCCCTCGCAATGGTAGAGGAATGCTTCATGATAAATTTACACGATGTATTTGAACACTATACATCATGGCCTCGTCGTCATTTTCTATATCAGTTATTCCTTGCTGACGAGCTTCGATTTTATGCTGAAATACTTTCTGAATGGATGTATAACCTGTATCATCTGCACTTGGCTGTGATTCCGCTGCAGTAAAATTTGGTGGTTGTTTGTTTTGATTTGCCTGCAATAAAATGCAAGAAGCACCGTCAGTCTCTGTCTCTACAATGGTTTTTAAAGTGTGTGAGGACAGAGGACTATACCAAGTATTGATATCACAATCTTCTGATTTCTGCAATGGCTCCTTATTTTCCACAAGGCCATCAGTGATCATTACATTTTCGTTTGTTTCATTACTCGGATGGTGCAGATGCCTAACATTTATATCCAAACTAGGCAGTCTTCTGAGTTCAGTATTTATCAGTTCTTCTTTTCCATTTATCATACCTCTCCAAGTGAAATTAGAAGACCTTACATGGCGTGTTTCCTGTTCATGAACTGGTGTGGTGACCGACTCAGAGGTAGGTCGTATCTCACACTGAATTCGCCTAAAGGGTGACTCTGTCTCTAAGTCATACACAGATTCGTAAGTTCCGATGGAAGGTTCTGGTTCGACTTCTCTTGTATAAGGATCATTTCCTTTCGAATAACACAAAACACATGACGCTTGCTTTCTATTCGTCAGTCTTGTAGCTCTTGGGTTTGAGAGACGCTGCAGACGGAACCTTTGGGAAACAGATCATAGGTTATAACGTTTTCAGGTTCAAATGTTTTACTATGGACAAGAATTCCGCGGAACGCTTTGTCACACCTGCTTTGCACCTTCTCATTAAGTAAATTTGCAAAAAAAAATAAACTAGCTCAATGCGAAGATCATTCTGATACAAAGTCGGTCCAAATTCATTCATCCAGTTCTTAAGAGCTGTCCTTTTCTTTTGTTCCGGCAGCCGACGGCACTCCTGAATTGCCCAGTCACATAAATGTGAAAGAACTCCATTTGCGGATCATTCTGACTGAATTTGACCAAAATATGTTAAGCATTTCATGGTATATATTGACATTTTAGGCAAAATCAAATACTTAATCAGAAAGCAAATCAAAGTTATCTAATACAGCCACAGAGTTTTTTTCTCATTTTATCAATTCTGAAAACCAAGGTCTCATTAATCCTTCATGCAATTTCAGCCAAATATACCAAGGGGTTCTGGAGAAAAAGTTGATTTTATTGCTGTTTTTTTATTTTCAGTAACGGTGGCCATCTTGGATAAATTTCATCATTCTGAAACTATGCAATCTGCTGCATGTGAAATTTGAGAACGAGAACCATTGGTGCAGTGGTTTCAGAGAACATGTCTTTTGAATGGACTTAAATGACAGGATCTACGTAAATTATGTTAGGGTCGATGTAAAGTGTGAACGGTCACTGTGACCTAATTCCGCTGAAGATTTTTTTCATTTTTATACTTCTAAAAACCAAGGTCCCATTAATGCTTCATGCAAAATTTCTGCCAAATATACCATGTGGCTCTGGAAAAAAAGTTTATTTTATTGGTTTTGCTATTTCTTGGATTCTCAACAGGTTTACCGTTATGAAGCCCTGCAGTCTGATCATGGTGCATGTGAAATTTGAGAGCCATGGGTGGAGTTGGTTCATAGAATGTCTTTTGAATGGGTATAAATACTAGTGTCTACACAAATTGTGAATGGCCGGACGGAAACCGGACCCCTATATCGCATCTTGCTAAGCAGGTGCGACAAAAAATGATAGTCAGTGTAATGACACTGAAGATCAAAGCTGCAGTGCATATACATGCTGTATATATGTACAATGTATACTCTTAAACTCCGTTCATTAATTCTGAAACTGGCGTTTTCTCAGCTCATACTTTTAGAATCTAAACAATCCATATAAGACTGTGCATAGTGATAATGCTAGTCTTCCGGCGGGCGATTTCTCATCAATGTGTTCTGTGATTCTGTCCTTCGTAGGATGCTGGGCTTAACCTGCACGAAAATGCAAATAACGAACTTTCAACCCGAGTCTATTTTTCAAGACTTTTTATGCAAAAATGTAGACTCTGATATAACTGCACGATCTGAGTCTTCCCTGTTCGTACATTACAATGGTACCTTTTCACAAGCGTGCAAATCATTTACTTCAATTAAATGTATTCAAAGAAATTGGCGTACAAAGGTGAACCCTCATACAACTGTTTTTTCTTTAATAGAAAAGTAGCCAGACTCAAAAACTTTTTTTTTCCTTCTGAAATCATCCTTCGCATGACTTTGCTGGAAGGCCAAAAGTTATTACCAGAATGACCAGCGTGATACCCGCATGGAATGTATGTGAATATGTATGACTTATGTCTATCAATTTTCATCAAATGGTCATAGTTTGTGGACGGGTTTTTGGAATTTGCTATTTCATGCACGTAACTGCAGCCTTAGCCGCCAGGCTAAGATACACGAGACCTTGATGAGAAATCGGCGGAAGTAGAGCTTTGTCACTATGCGCAGTCTTACCGGGATTGATAAGATTATAAACGTATGAGCAGCGAAAACCCCAGTTTCAGAGTTAATGAACGGAGTTTAGATGACTTCCAAACGACATGAAACTGTAGCTCAATACTGTCTTAATCCAAAGCCTCATTTACTCTAAAAATACACCTACAGCGATATCTTATGCATATAAATGCATTTACACAAATTGGTAAATTTCCTCTAAACATGCATTTTAACAGTTCAAGGGTAGAGCCCTACAGGGGTTTAAGGAAAGGAATGGCTCATTTTACGTTATCTGAACGCAATTTTGATTACTACTGTTGACAGAATTGCAAAAATGCACATTCAGGTAGCAATGATATGAATTTACAGTATTGTTTTCTACATATTCGAACCAATGTGTAAGAATAATCACTACGCATGGTAACGTTAGAAACAATTTGACAACAACAAGAGGATTGCTAGGGTCTTGATCAGTCATTTCAGTAATGCTGGTCCTCACTGATCTCAGACTAATTAGAATGAATACTCTAAACTTTTTATCACACATGTCTGGTTTGTTGCAGCTCAAGATTCAACAAGTGGCAAAACTGTAACATTCTTACTTTTCCGTACGTATGACACGATACGTGTAACAGTGTTACATCTTACGTACATCTGAAACAAAAAATGGTGTAAGGGGATGTGTGTGTGTGTATGTGGTGGCGGGGAGCTGCGGTCCAAATCTGCCCACGCATGGACTTCTTGTTATTGTTATGTTTAATATATTGAATCAACCCGCTTTAATAACAACATTTATCTCAATATAAACTTTAAGGTCTCAGAAGAGCACCCTGAAGTACTCCCGTTTTTGTAATACTTGTCTTATAACTTTTCAGCTACAGATCTTCAGCTTTATTCAATTTCAGAAAGTGTAAACTAGAATAGTAAAAGTGCTTCACATAGATGTCTTGAAACAGGCAAACAAAACTTTTTCAAAACTTTAAATCAGAAATTATGGCTGAATATTTTATTTAAAAATGCATCCTATAGTTTATGTATGTTCCAGTCAGTGACAACCTTTGAAATTTCTTGAAAAAAAAAAAAAAAACCGACAAAAAACAACAGGCTATATGCTTCTTCTTTATACCTGAGGAATTTCATGAAATTTGGAAATCGGTAAAATTGTCGCATAATGCATGATATTGTTGAAGGTATTTTTAGACAAAAATGCATGTCAAATTGAAGTGTTAATAAGTTCATAGAAACTCATTTTCTAGACCTTTAGCAACAGTTCACAAGTCAAAATCATGTTTACTAAAGTCGCATGCTCTTCAATTCTTACAATATTCGAATCTGTATATCTCTCGCATACAGGCCTATTATCGCTAACTTCAACTGCAAACTACTCGTTCGTCTTTGTATGGATTGAGAATTACCCTGAAACTTGCATACGAAAAATCGCAAAGCAGTTCATTATCAACACGTGAATTGCCTTCTTCGTTAAAACATGTATGTTAATACCGTGTGAAACCAGTTTTTATGCAACAATACAATTAAACAGCAAAACATAAACTAAAATTATAAGTTCTTTATATTTATTGTATCATTATATTTATATTTTTCATCTTGAATATACCCGAACACCAGGCCGATTTTAACAAAGACTAGAAATGCTTTTTCTTTGAAAAAAAAAAAAACAAACAAAAAAACAACAACAACATGTACCCCACCAGCCCATTCCCATCTTCTCTAATCCCCCACCAGTGCATCCCCATCCACTCGTTTCAATAGCGTTAAATTTTGCTATTTTAAGCATAAGGTATCAAATTTGGCCTAGAGGTGTCAATATATACAAGAGCATTTAAAATCCGTTTAAAATCCCTCTGTGACCTTGAAAATGGAGTCAAGCTCTCCAAAATCGCATCATCTCTTCTGTCAGAATTATATATCCATAAAAGTCTGATTATATTCCAACCACTGTTCACAAAATATATTCAAAGGGAAAATTATTAAGTCTAGCTACTATGACCTTGAAGATGGGGACGAGGTCATCACACTCTAATCAGCTCTTAAGTTTGTGTCAATCATATGTCTATGCAAGTTTAAAGAAAATCCATCTTTCGGTTCAAAGGATATTCTACATACAAGACTATGACAAAAAATGTGTCAAGGGCACCAAAAACTAAACATGGCTTAATCCTGTCATAATAATATATCCGTGCAAATCTGATGAATGTCCATCCACCTCATTTTTAAAGAAAAATAAACATTTGTTAGCTGGCTTTTGGCCTTTATAATGGGGTCGAGGTCACCAAGGTCAACTCTTGGGAATGTCCAATCTACGCGAGTTTGCAGAGAATACATCCAATGTTCAAATATATATTTATCCTTCATACAAGACTATGACATTGAAAAATGGGCCAAGGGTACCAAAACTAAACATGTCTTAGACCTGTCAAAATAATATATCTATGCCAGTCTGATGAATATCAATACATCGATCTAAGAAATATCTCATTTTCAGGACTAGATATGTGTCCATTGGACACGGATGCCCCCACCTAATGCCTTAAGTAAGATGAGGCCTTGTTTAAGGTACTGGTACTTGTAGAATAACTATGTTCAAAGAGGCAGACTTGTGTGGTACATGGTTTATCTTTTTTCTTAGGCTGATGTAGTGTGCTTCTTGGATCAAGGGTGGGTTGGGGTTGGAGGGGGGAGGGGGAGGGGGAGGCCCGACTGTGAAATGCGATAACATTCTGTATCTTACCACAGAAATGGATGCCATGCAACTTTCCAAAAGAAATAGCCCGAAAACAAGTAACTCTTCAAAAAATAACAAACGGAAACCATTTTATTTTACAAAATGAAGTTGTAAAAGGGCCATAACTCACAAAGTTATTAGCGCATTTTACCCTTAATTAAACGACCTGTATTTAATAAATATATACTGTGTATAAAATATGAATCTAATGCACTAATCTTTTAAAAGATAACGAACGGACACCATTTTTTCGTACAAAATGAAGTCGAAAAAGGGCTATAACTCCTATAACAACTGACGGATTTTACGCTTAATCGAACTTGACCTGTATTTTATCATTTATAGACCTGTGTATAAAATATGAATCCCATACACTAATCTTTTCAAAAGATAATGAACGGAAACGATTTTTTCGTACAAAATGAAGTTAAAAGGGCCATAACTCCCATAATAAAGGATGAATTATACCCTGAATCAAATTTGACCTGTATTTTATGATTATATACTTGTGTATAAAATATGAAGTCGAAAAAGGGCCATAACTCCCATAACAATTGAAGATTTTACCCTAAATCAAACATGACCTATACTTAATGATCATATACCTGAGTATAAAATATGAATCCAATACACAATTGTTTTCAAAAGATAACGAATGGAAGCCATTTTTTCATACAAAATTAAGTAAAACCTGTAATTTATGATAATATACACTAATCTTTTCAAAATATAATGAACGGAAATCATTTTTTCGTACAAAATGAGGTAAAAAAGGGCCCCATAATAATTGACGGATTTTATCCTAAATCGAACATGACTTGTATTTTATGATTATATACCTGTGTATAAAATATGAATCCAATGAACTGATATTTTCAAAAAGATAACAAACGGAACTTCGGACTTACGGACCGGACGTATGTTCGGAGTGGACCGACATACGCGACGGACATACGTATGGACAGCGGTGATACTATATGCCCCCACATTAAAAATAGCGAGGGCATAATTTTTTTAAAGATTTATAAGTTGGCTATTGACCTAGAAAATGTGGTCAAGATCACCAAAACGTAGTATACTCTAAGGTTATCCCAAATGTAAATCTAAGTATGTTTGTAGGAATCTAGCCAAATTCTCAAGAGTTATATTAATTTTAGTGACATTTTCACATATCTTTGTCTTCTTGTGACCTTGAAAACGAGGTCAAGGTCACCAAACTATTATCAGCTCTTGTGCTTGTGTGACATTCTGGGTGTGGCTTGGAAAGGTGAATTTGAATAGAGGCCGAAAACGGCCCTTATCATGCAAGGTCCTTTCTCTTTGCTATAGTTTTTGTATCAGACATACGATAATTGCAGCATTATTACACATTTCGTGTCATAAGTAAACATCAGCTTATTTCTCCAGCAGTTTCTTGAGAAGTTTTTTACTTAAACACACTTATCTTTCCTAACGACAATCTTTGTAGTCAGACCATTAACCTTTTGAAGTGACTATCGGCCTTACTCATCCCTGGAGATTTCAGTTTGGTTCCAATCGACACAGAGGTTTTAGAGGCGAGACCGTCTATAAATATAATGACGATAGATGACGAATTCTGCCTAAGCGTGAAGTAGCTTCTTTACATTAGGTAACTTTAGAGACTCATCCTGCAAAAAAACTAAAAAAGGCGAAAAAAAGTTTTATTATGTTACTTGATGCGGCAACCACTAGAACGCATTAAGTAACTAACTTTCAGATTGCAGTGACGTTGATATCTGACTTTTCAATACCGTGTTACTGTTTTTTTCCTCTGGCTCCTTGTGCCAGATTTAAAGGGTCACTGATGAGGCTTGAATAGCCGAAACCGCGGTATGGCCCAACTTCTTACTTATGAATGTTTTCTTTGCTCTTAAAGGATCTAAACTTTTATCATTATTTACTATCACTGCAGCTGGATGTTGTGCCGTGTGGCGGCCGTAAAAAGTCTCCCCGCACTCATCTATAGTGCAGATTATATTTTCCTTTTGGTCCTTTGAGATCATGTAATATATTCTGAGAAGTCAGAAATGATCATACGTTTAGATTCATTTTCTAAACAAATTTGAAATATTTTGGTATTTTTCGACTTATATCAGTCTTTGAGACAACTGCCATGTTAAACCTGCAAATTTACTGTTTTTTTCCTCTGGCTCCTTGTGCCAGATTTAAAGGGTCACTGATGAGGCTTGAATAGCCGAAACCGCGGTATGGCCCAACTTCTTACTTATGAATGTTTTCTTTGGTCTTAAAGGATCTAAACTTTTATCATTATTTACTATCACTGCAGCTGGATGTTGTGCCGTGTGGCGGCCGTAAAAAGTCTCCCCGCACTCATCTATAGTGCAGATTATATTTTCCTTTTGGTCCTTTGAGATCATGGAATATATTCTGAGAAGTCAGAAATGATCATACGTTTAGATTCATTTTCTAAACAAATTTGAAATATTTTGGTATTTTTCGACTTATATCAGTCTTTGAGACGACTGCCATGTTAAACCTGCAAATTTACTGTTTTTTTCCTCTGGCTCCTTGTGCCAGATTTAAAGGGTCACTGATGAGGCTTGAATAGCCGAAACCGCGGTATGGCTCAACTTCTTACTTATGAATGTTTTCTTTGCTCTTAAAGGATCTAAACTTTTATCATTATTTACGCACGTAACTGAGATGGTACACATCGCAACAGGGAATAAAAATTCCTTCTAAAAGGAGAGGCATGCCTAGTTTAGAGTAAATTGTATGTTTATGCCAACGACAAAGGAATCATGGGAACGACATGTACGAGAGCTGAATGAAAAGATTTTAGTCTAATCATGAGGATGCTGACGTACTCGTCCAGTCACGGTTTATTTTCCAACGTAATTCCCTCTTAAGCCGACAAATGCTTTAAGCCATGCTGCTGTGACTAGATCCCACTTGCCTCCAAAACCCAAATGACGTCATCATCGCAGTCATTCTGCTTCCCAGCCAATTATTTTTTTTCATATTAAGAAAAAGGTGGAAGTGATCAACCAGCTGACTCTATATTCATGTATCGCAGCCATAAACATCATCGATGTGTTAGCAGGTGCACTCTTATGGTGAAACAACACGCTTTTGGTAGGTTTCCCTCGGCGATGGATCTTATTCCAGCTGCTTCAGTAAATTGACACATAATCCTCCACTTTCTGTCCATCCCTTTGGAAGGTAGTAAATAATAATAATAATAGAAAAAAAAACTTTTTTTATCCCAAACGATTGAAGTTGATGGCGTAGCCTCTGCCTTCTTTGGAGAGAAGGTGTCAGGTTGGGGGATGTAGGATTTTTTTCCATTGCTTCAAATGCTGGTTCGGTTTTGGCTGAAGAGATAGTCTAAGACCAGTGTCCCAGTTATCGTCACTAATCTGTCAATGAATCTCTCAGAATCAGCCTCAAAGAACATCAAATTTCCGTAATTCTGTGTTACTGGGACAGGTTCTAGGACAAACTATTCATGAACATGGCAGTGCTCAATAAGAAATATATTAGATGACTTTTTATCATATGACGGCGCTGTTATCCAGGGGATAACGTAGTGTCATAAAATCATATGACCACACGTATAATAACGCTTTTGCGCGTACACGTAACGTCACTGACAGAGCGTGTCAACAATGCTCTTTCTTACTGAAATCATGTTCATTTTGAAGGCGATAAAATCCCATTTAAAAGGGTCATAATTATGATAAACAGAATTTTATACTCGTGGTCATTTAATATGAATTTTATTAAACTCGCCGATGGCTCATTTCATAAATTTCATATAAAAAGACCACTCGTGTAAGATCCTCAATTAAGAATTGAAATTTGATTTTTCGGCGTTCATCGTGTGATGAAGCCAGTGGGCGGAGCCAAAATTCCATGCAGCGCAAAGCGCTTCTTGTAGAATTTTTGCGACGACCACATCACATTATCACATGATAAACGCTGGAAAATCAAATATTTTCTTTTATATTTACACTTTATTTTCAGACTGTTTCTGTTCTGTTTTCGTGGTGATTTAATGTAGAATATGCAAAATATGTGTCGAAGAAAAGACAGAAACGATGTATTGGGCCATTACGTTAAACAGCCGTCGCCATAACGTGGAGTCAATCGAACGTCACGTGGACCAATCAAGACGTTTGTTTACCTTAGACATCGTCTGACGACAATGTCACATGATCAACTGTCGTTCATCGGTGTATGAAGCCAGTTGCTCTATACGGTTTACCTATTAGTGCTAGGCCCGAAATCTGTATCTACGCTAGAAAACACATTCGCTCTCCCTAAAGAGGAGAGTTTGGCACTCATGCGGATGTTATAGCCTGTCCCCCTCCGGACATAATAAAGCCCGGAGACATTCTGAGAAATCCCTCTGGGGCGCTAGAGGGGTAAATTTGTAAGAATGATAAAAAATGACTATTTTCTCTCATTTTTTTTTTAAATTTTGAAAAAATCCGGTAGTCTTAATTTTGTAATAGATTACACCCATATGTATTCTGCCACATATGTGCTCTAATAAATAAGACCGTTCAAGTTGAGGTAAATATCACCACAGGGGCCCCACGAAGGGAAAATTACCAGTAGTATAATATTCGCAATTTTGACCCCACCCTATAAAAATGTTATGTTCTGAATCACTTCTAAAAGATTTTGATTTTATTTAAGTATGGAGGGTTTGCATATAGCATGTGGCAGTTTTTAAGTGCATAACATTTTTGTTCGAGACAACGGGCGTGCGACGGTTAAATGAGATATATGAATGCAAAATTCTCTTAAACCAGTGACCAAACTAGTTACATTTAAACTACAACTGTCTCTCATTGACATGGAATAACGCCTTTGGAATTTCGTTGATGAACACTGAAATGTTTAAATAAATATATAAACGTCTAATTTGATGCGAATTTGGCACACATGTCGGTCATAAATATTATGTTTATATAAACCCTGAAGGAAAAGGCTACCCTTCGTTAAGTCGCAACCCTGTTTAATCTGTATAAAAATGATTTAGTAAAGAGATATTTTAGAAAAGTTCCCTTAAAAGGGGAATATAAAGGAGAATATATACATATTCTTATGTGCTACTGAATTATATATGACACATATATATGTACGTTTTATATGGACATATTTATATGTAAAATACAATTCATACAAAATGTACAATATGATTCCATTATACTGTATAAAGATAAAAAATAATTTTAAATACTGGTGGAACTAGGGCTGTTTCGAACTTAAAATGTATTAGTGCATTTTATAACCTAATCGTCATGGTACCATGCTGTCCAAAACTAACAGTTGCAAGTGGGTAGATGGATCTCATCAGCCTGGTGTGGGGGGGGGAGGGGGGTAATAGAAACCACATGTAGAGGGGAAGATGCAATCCTTAGCCATGGCTGGCAGCCCACCAAGGAATTCCTTGCAAGGTCTGTGAACAAAACGTGCTAAAGAACACCTGTGAAAACAGCATCACTGGGTTGAAGACTTCCTAAAAGAAGTCAACGGCCAGTGTAGAGCACCAACATGAGTTCAACAGTCGTGTGTTTCTTGCAAGACCCGAGCGGGTCTTGCTCAGCTTAGTACAACATCTAGATTTCGGAGTTCACTGTTGATTAGGATAGGCCTAATCAGCTTGGCCCTTTCCGTCGGGTTGTATTATATTCAGTGGCTTGCGTGAAGAAAACAAGACGCCACTTCCACCTCCAGGAGTCTCCCAAGCCTAGGGATCAATTTGGGTTGGTGTTGACCCAACATCATAGAGTAAACGTCTTCCTAGAAGAAGTCAACTCCCGAGGTGGAATAACTCTTTTAGCCAACGGACACGTGTTAATGACCAAGGAGAGCCATATAATTTTCTTGGAATTCGGTTGTGGTAAACATAATCAGCCTGGAGAAGTATGGGCTCCATCAGGTTGACATTTGCCCAAGTGACATTTTGGAAGACAGACCAGATGATACTTGTTGTTGTGTTATTGTTTGACGTCCATGGTAAACAGATATGGTCATGTCGGGACGGTCAGTTAACCTAGCCACACTGTTCCTGGGCAGGCTTAACCCTCCTGAGCGGTTAACCAGTACTAGGCGCACTTAGTTTCACCAGTAACTGACAACTGCCCTTCTGGAATCAGCGGAAGGGGAAATGAAAGTAAGTGGCCGGATCGGGTATCAAACCCGGGACATCTGGCTTATGTCAGACTCGCTACCCACTGCGCTACGCGGCCCGAACTCCAATGATACTTGAATAATGGGTCTGTCGGGGCCCGGCTTAACAATGATCACGCATACCATTTGACTTTAGTAAGTAGTTGATAAGTGTGCGACTGATGTGACAAAGGTCAAGAAAATAGGAGGTAGGCAGAACATCTCAGTAAGAACCTGGAATATGAGGGCTCTAAGGCCGTCCGGGAAACTTGAAGAGCATATCCGCAAAATAGACAGGTACCACTGGAATATACTGGAGCTCTGAGAGATGCATTTAGAACTTTGGTGAAATGTCAACGGATGACAGACACAAGGTTTGCCAACCAGTATGCAGCAGACTCTCCTTTTGCGAGTAGCTCCTTTCAATGTCATAACACAGTCATAAAGATCTGAGCACGATGACAAGAAGGTAGGCCACTTCTACCAGTAACTCAAGTAAATTACAAAGGTCATTCTGGCCGTACAAGGTGATTGGAATGGCAAGTGGAAGGGAATCACAGACAGACTGGAGAGACGTGTGTGGACCCTACTGCAATCCCGAGACAAATGAGCGAGGTCTCAAACTCCAAAATTTGCAACTTTAACCACCTGTACTGACAAATACCTGAGCCCACAAACCATCCAAAAAGTGGACATAGCACAGCCGAGACAGCAAGCATTAAGTCTTAAAGACCAGATCGACTACATCTTGGAGAGGAAGCGTTTCCAATGAGGAGGACAAGGAGCTTTCTTAGCGCAGACATAGGAAGTGGACATTACCTGTTGATGATTACCTCTCAGGCCCGTCTAAAGGAGACCAGAAAGACAATAACCCAGCCAAGACTGAGGTTTCACCATGAAAAGTTCAAAAAACCCAGACGTGGACGTGCACGTTCCAAGTACCAACATGCGGAAAATTGCACCATTTATCAGTCTGAGGGATAATGACATAGACATTGATAGCATGATTACAAACTACAATACAGCATTGCCTGACACAGCCAGTGAGATACTTGGGATGGAACGTGAGAAGACAACGGCCTGTGTCAGCAGATATGTTCTTGATGTCGCTGATGAGAGGAGAGATTCGAAGAAGAGCCGGTATGAAACAAAAGGAATGAAAGAATACAGGACAGCTGACAAGAGTGTTCAAAAACCCTGAAAAACCAAAGGAGGACAGTTCGAGGAGATTGAAACTTGCCTGAACAAAAATTTTAGCATAACAGATGGCGAAGGATCTAACTTAAGGGAAACAGGGTAGATCAACAAATATCCAGGGCTAGTCTTGTAACATGTCTAAAAGAGCACCAAATTCTCAGCAGATGGACAGAATTTTGCTCAGAGCTATACAACCATGCGTCATGGAGACAGGACAGTTCTGGACTGCACTTGGCACTCAGAAAAAGATCTACAACCGATCCTTCGCGAGGCAGCTTAGATTGCAGTGCCTGCACTAAAAAGGAAGTGTCTGCCGGGGTTGATAATATTCCAGTAGAACTTGTTCAAGCAGGCGGGGAGACCATGAACGGTCCGTAAAATATTCTGAAGAACAGAAGAATGGCAGACACCATTGACTCAGTCGCTGGTGTAGCGCTCCCTCAAGAGGACCAAAAGCAGCTCTGCCAGAACTACAGAACCATTAGCCTGAAAGGAAAGCCATGCTGAAACTAATCTTGAACAGGCCAAAACCTCAAGTTGAAGAGATTATCGCTGTACAAAAGACTGGTTTCAGTGTCGGAAGAAGCACAGCAGAACAGATAGGCTTATTCTCTGTAGAAATAACTCAGGTGAGCAGATGGTCATTTTTTAGTCTCCTGGGCTTTTCTCCATATGTCTCCGGGCCAAATCTATGGTAAAATAAGTGTATATTTTAATGCACAGGGTTGCCAAACTCTACTATTAAAGGAGAGCGAACCTCTTCTTTTTCTCCAGGGCTCCTGGACTATATGGGAAGTCAGTGGCAAGTGTAAATATTGTGCGTTACGCTGCTTCCCTGTGCCGCAGTGCACATGCGTTAATTTACTGTAAAACACTTATATTTAGCGGTCACTTTATTTTGGCCATATTGGCGAATTAAAATGCCGCCAATTTAAACTATATCATAAAAGGAAGGGCCGAAGTTAGTATAAAGTTCAATCCCTCCGCCCTTCCATAATATCAAAGCTAGTCCATATTGATTAAATGAAACAGATCTCAAGCAAACACGCCGAGGGAAAGGGAGTTTGCTATGTCACGCTACTTTGTACCCAAGCCGAGTTGATTACATCAGAAGCAATACAAAATATTTTCGCTCTAAACATTTCAGTTATAAGAAGAAATGCATAACAATTTGCATTCACAAGCATAAATGGAGATATGACAATGTCCGGCATGAACTTTTGATAACAGCAGCAAACACCGATTGATCGTTATTAATTGTTATTACAACTATTATTATCATCTTTTTTTTCAGAAACCACAAAACCGCCAAAATAAAAATCAGCCAAAAGGTCCATTTATAAAAACCGCCAAATTTTGCTGCCGCCAAATATAAGTGTTTTACAGTATTACAGGCATTGCCGTATTTTACATATATAAATATCAGTCAACTGTGCGTATTACCGATCACACACAGATAAATGGGGATGGAGTGATTTGGGTCTCACGGCACATCAGCACAAAAAGTCTACTTCGCGCCGGGATACATTCATATGGTAAAGAACATCATACTTTTCCAAACGCGCCCGCTGGTTATATCTCGACAATGGTTTTTAGCTTTTAAAGATGATTATCTGACAGGTTTTACAATGTAAAGAGGGAGTACTTAGATCAGGCTACGCATAAGCGCAGTCTGAGCAATCTTCCCTTAATTAGCATTAATGATTTCCGGATCATAGGAAATATGTATAGAAAAAAAGGAGACTCTGATCAGACTACGCGGATGCACAAGCTCGGCTTTGCTGGCTGATCTTATTAGTTACGGTACCCAATTGCCCTTAGGACTTTGGTGTAGGATGCCGCTGCATGATAAGAAATGAAGCAAGCATTTCATGTGTTGAAAAAACATTGCACGGTCATGAAGTACATCGCATCCTTTCTGTACCAAGACATTGCTTATATTATTATGATCACCTGCCATTTATCTAGGTAATGGCAAACTACTTTGCCGAAATGGTCACCCATTTACGTAATTGTATTCTTCGTTACTACAGGAGCTCAGCGGGTGGAAACTTCATCTGTCCAGGTGAACTCCAGTTATATCAAATGCTCGAAGAGCTTGACCCGAACCGTTCCAAGTTTATTCTCCTCTCAGAGTCGAGTAAGTGGAGAAAGCTTGCAACGTGGGCTGACCATTTTTGGATGACATATTGCGTTTGGACAAAATCACACAGGTGGCACTACTTACTCGGATTACTTACTCGGATTACTCCTGTTTTGTATGCCGAATACGCACAACCTGTCGATTTTTGTGGTGCTTAATGTTACCGGCAAACGAAACAGTCAACTGTAGTTGCGACCCCTAAGTGTTCTCCACATATTATTTCTCCTTTGCAATAGTGGAACATACTTGGAGCTTCTGAAAGTGTATATACATTTACTTTAAACGTTACAAAGCTACAAGCTGAGAGAAACTTAACATCAGTCTAACACCATTGCACACACGTATGTACGGACGCACGATACCTATGCCTAAACACAATATTTCTCCAGCAATACCTAGCAAGGGCATAATTATCGAAAGAAAATGTAATGGGAGAGGGGGGGGGGAGTTTTCAAAAATGATCCAGTCAAGAATCCATATTAACACAAACATCTGCACATCATAGCAAACAACTTTCAAAGTTAAATGGTTGAAAGTGTCTGATGAGTTGCGCTGTTTATTTTTTCAGATTCAAGAAGGGACATAAGGATTCAATACAAAATCTCATCAAAGTCTCATCTAATATGCATATCAGCATGAACGTATCATGATAACACTATTAGTTTAATAAAAACTAACTAAATAATTGAATAAAATCGGAAGCAAATGAAAGAAGAGTTGCGCAATAAAATCGGAAGCAAATGAAAGAAGAGTTGCGCAATAAAATCGGAAGCAAATGAAAGAAGAGTTGCGCAATAAAATCGGAAGCAAATGAAAGAAGAGTTGCGCAATAAAATCGGAAGCAAATGAAAGAAGAGTTGCGCAATAAAATCGGAAGCAAATGAAAGAAGAGTTGCGCAATAAAATCGGAAGCAAATGAAAGAAGAGTTGCACTTTCAAAATAATTTTAAGAATCAAAATTGGACATAACTGTTGCAAAAGCCACACTCCAGAATCCCTGATAAAGAATTCGATGAAAGACCTCAGGAGAAATCGCGCTGTTACTTTACGGTCACCGTGATGGATAGACAGACGGGCATGCTGTTGTTGTTCTCTCTGTGGTAGCGATCTTCCCCAGGAGGCATAAACGAACGAATCCATAGTTGCACACACCTGGCACCGAAGGCTAAAGGACAGGTCGGTATACAAAGGTTTGGCGGGGACATAATGATTAATACGATCAACTAATTGTATAGACACATCAAGTAGATCGATTGCGATAACTGTTTCTGTTGCAATAGTGCCTGTGAAGATGCCATCGATAAGTGTAGGCATATATTCCCATCGGTTACTGAACATGGTGTTGAAATATTATATATCATCAATATTCCTGCAGAGTATATTTTACTTATCGCGTTTCAGCGATTGCGCATTTAGTAACTGATTTTGTTTTCACCGCGGATGGCGAATTTCTCGCTAGAAGTCACTCGCGGTAATGTCACATTCGTAATGACACTCGTAAAAGTGTTCGTTAAAACATAACGTTACCATTCACTTTAAAGCAATTCTTCATTTATTATGCCCCCAACTTCGGAGAAATTGAGGGGGCATATTGGTTTGGGCCTGTCCGTCCGTCCGTCCGTCTGTCCGTCCGTAACACTTTTCAGCAGCTTGAAAACGCAAGAAGCCCTAATGCTAGGATCTTGAAATTTTATATGTGGCATCTACATGATAAAAAAGCAGACATGTATTTTTTCTTTTTTCCACTGGTCATGTATTTCTAGAGTTATGCCCCTTTCTGACTTAGTGCATTGTAAGCCTATGGAACCTTGTTAGCAAAATATTTCAAGAACCTCTGATGCTAGGATCATGATTTTCTGCAGGAAGGCATAGCCTATGAAGTAGATGAACTGATTAACATTTGAAAAAATATCGTGAATTTTTTACCGAGTTATGCCCCTTTTTCAACTTAGCGCATTGTAAGCCTATGGAACCTTGTTAGCAAAATATCTCAAGAACTCCTGATGCTAGGATCATGATATTTTGCAGAAAGACATTGCCTATAAAGTAGATGAACTGATTGACTTTTGCAAAAATATCGTGAATTTTTGACCGAGTTATGCCCCTTTTTCAACTTAGTGCATTGTAAGCCTATGGAACCTTGTTAGCAAAATAGCTCAAGAACCCCTGACGCTAGGATCACGATATTTTGCAGGAAGACATTGCCCAAGGTGTAGATGACCTGATTAACTTTTGAAAAAAAATCGTGAATTTTTTACTGAGTTATGCCCCTTTTTCAACTTAGTGCATTTAAGCCTATGGAACCTTGTTAAAAATATCTTGAGAGCCCCTGATGCTAGGATCATGATTTTTTGAAGGAAGACATTGTCCAAGGTGTAGATGAACTGATCAACTGTTGAAAAAAATATTGTGAATTTTTGACTGAGTTAAGCCTCTTTTTCGACTTAGTGCATTGTAAGCCTATGGAACCTTGTTAGCAAAATATCTCGAGAACTCCTGATGCTAGGATCATGATATTTTGCAGAAAGACATTGCCTATAAAGTAGATGATCTGATTAACTTTTGAAAAAATATCGTGAATTTTTGACCGAGCTATGCCCCTTTTTCAACTTAGTGCATTGTAAGCCTATGGAACCTTGTTAGCAAAATATCTCAAGAACCCCTGATGCTAGGATCACGATATTTTGCAGGAAGACATTGCCTAAGGTGTAGATGACCTGATTAACTTTTGAAAAAATATCGTGAATTTTTGACCGAGTCATGCCCCTTTTTCAACTTAGTGCATTGTAAGCCTATGGAACCTTGTTAGCAAAATATCTCAAGAACCCCTGATGCTAGGATCACGATATTTTGCAGGAAGACATTGCCCAAGGTGTAGATGACCTGATTAACTTTTGAAGAAAAAATTGTGAATTTTTTACTGAGTTATGCCCCTTTTTCAACTTAGTGCATTTAAGCCTGTGGAACCTTGTTAACAAAATATCTTGAGAGCCCCTGATGCTAGGATCATGATTTTTTGAAGGAAGACATTGTCCAAGGTGCAGATGACCTGATCACTTGTTGAAAAAAATATGTTAATTTTTGACTGAGTTAAGCCCCTTTTTCGACTTAGTGCATTGAAGCCTTTGGTATAAAAGTACCTGTACATACGGTGAAGAACCGTCAGAGATAGGGACTTGAAATTTTATGTGTGGCATGTACATGAAAAATAAGCGAGCTTGTGAACAAAACATCCAAAGAACTGCTCAAGCTTTGTTCCTAGTATTTGGCATACAGTTACAGACTAAGATATAGATGAACCGGTTAATACACCTTTCTGACTTATAAATTATGGGATGAACTCCCTTAAAGGCAAGCATAATGCTGGGGGCATAGTGTTTCATAAACACATTTTCTAGTTATAGTGAGATTAGCCTGGCCCCAGTCGAATCTGTATGTTACTCTGGTAGTCAGATTCGCCTGGTAACTTACATACAGGCTCTGCAGCATGATACTCTTCTAAAAAATTCTTGAGTTAATCAAAGCAACATTACAAGTGCCATAAAGTGTTCATTAGACTAACACAGATCTTTATCTCATCAATTTGTTTTGGTTTCTCCAAATACCATTACCTGTCTGTGATCTGAGGGCAAAGTTGAAAACCATGAAAAGGATTGGCGTGGAATGGACGTGAATGGATGACATAATCTACATATATTTTGGTATTGCAAATGAATTGTTCTTTCGAAGGTCTCTTGACGTTAAACCACTTTTCCTCCATAGAATTAGGATGCGGTTCGGATAATAAGGGTGACGTTATACATGTAATGTCATGCTCGGTCTGGATAATGGTTGACATTTGCCTCATAAAACCTGTCTCTGCAATTCAGTTTCTACCACTGATCTCAGCATTTTGGGTTGCAAAAGGTAACGAATTTACGAAAAGTTATTTTGAGAAGGTCTTATTTTTTCGTTAAACCAAGTTGATGTTGTTTGGAGATAACTAAGCAGACAGATATAAATTTGCATT
The DNA here is from genome assembly GCA_963989385.1 of Ctena decussata. Classification (NCBI taxonomy): domain Eukaryota; kingdom Metazoa; phylum Mollusca; class Bivalvia; order Lucinida; family Lucinidae; genus Ctena; species Ctena decussata. The sequence goes on along the minus strand of OZ022504.1, from coordinate 35,101,737 downwards.
TTAAGGTAAACGTTTACCGAAAATGTATCTTTTCTTTGTTTAAAATGTAATATATTATATACGCGAAAGGTATTTGGCGAATGCGCACATGTAGATAATGTCTAAGATTTTCAGGATGTAATGCGCATACACTACCCACAAAATGTCAAGGGAGGCAACAAGAGCTGATTGCGCAACAAAATGGCGGATCTAAATTACCCAAGGAAGTTTGTATGTGTGTGGGTGGTATGGTAAAATCTCTCTATGGCCGCTATCATGTTAACTCGAAAGTGTCGGACAAAAATGCTTAGTCGAAGTGTAGACCCTGATCTGACTACTCACTGTACGATTCTGGCTTCAGTTTTACAACACTTTTTTGTCGTATGAAATTTGTTATAAGATTTTTGCAACTCAACAGCTGCAAACTCCGTCTGACAAACTGATGAGAAAATGCCTCGGAAAACGGGCTATAATGTTTTTCAGTTTCTTCTTTGCGGCACTAAATTTCATCCAACGCTCAGCCTCCTTCATTTTGTGTACTGACTATTTAGTGATCTACTCATAGAAGCGTTTCACAGTGACACCATCTTGTTTTATTTTTTTTTTTCTCACGAGCGTTTGACGTCATTACATAACGTAACAACAGAAAGACTGTACGACCTCTATTTAGGTAGCGGATAATGCAGTCGTATAATGAGTTTTTCTCAATGCGTCGCATCTATTCCGTTCAATGAAAGCCTGCAGGATCTAGAGGATACAAGTGAAATTCGATAGATATTAGTTGTTAGAGAAACATCAGTTCTTTCGAGCTACATATGGTCGAAACTGATACAGAGGTATAATGAAGATTGATATAGAGAGATATAATAAAGCAACTATGCCGGTTAACGCTAAAGATATTATAGGTTCATGCTGGATTCAAACTCACGACATCGACAACACCGCCTAACACTGCACTATCGGACACCGCTACCAACTTCGGCATCGAGAAAACGCCAAAAAAAGATTGTTCGAGTAGCACTGATAAAGGTAGCGGATAATGCAGTACACGCAGTACACGAGTTCCTCTCAATGACTGTATTCCGTTCGCCAATGAAAATCTGCCGAATCCAGAGGATACAGGTGAAACTAGATAAATATTAGGTGTTAGTGAAATATAATTTTAAATACAACAGTACTTTCGGGCTACACAGGAGCTATATATATGTATAGTCCGTTTGCTCCCAAGTGCAAACGGGGTTTTGCTTATTTTCTCGAAAACGATGAAAGTTCCATCAAAAGTTCTAATGTCCTAATGATTCCGATAACTATACATAACAGAATACGAAAAATCCCAATTGTTGGATGCTTTTGTAAAATATTTTCCATTAACAGTAATGCAGAAAGTTAGCAGTTTCACTGAAGGGCGTCATATGCTTGTTAGAACAGCCAAAATATTGTTGATAGGCAATAGCGTAAACTCATTGTTTACTACAGGTGTGGGCGTATATGAATGGAATAGTAAAATGTATTCACATGTGCGCACGCGGTAACGCATGGTGACACTGGTCAGGTGATACTATGTTGTAAATAAATATTGAACTTTTATATAGTTTTGAAAGTGAAAGGTTTATGTTTCAAAATTTGCTAATATATGAGTGAAACAAAATGTAGAAAAAATGGATTCAGAATAAAATTTCAATTAATTATGCAAATTTTGTTCCAGGGATAGCATACGTTGGTCACATGCTCTAATACGTAAGACTAAACGGGAATTCCAACAGCCATCATTTACTCCCTTGTAACTGAGAGGTGAAAATGACATGTTTTAGGTCCATTTTTGTATAGAAACTTTTTTATGCGAAGCGTCACATTTTCACAAAATTATGATTTTGTTATGTATAGGACGAAAACTAAGAATGAGCAATTCAAAAATCTTCTGCCTCTAACCAATTTTGAGAAAATAATGGGGATGCCGTTTGCATTTTGGAGCAAACGGACTATAAACTATTATACGCCGCTAACATGCAAAAGAAATCTGGCCAGAGCGGGGCTCGAACCTGCGACACTTCCAACGTTAGCAGGACGCTCTACCGACTGAGCTACTCGGACACATGTTCGTCCCCAGCCAGTTTTTGCATCCGTAAGGGATGAACAATGAAAGAACTATCGGATCAATGATACACGTGACTTTAGGGATATTTTTTTGGTTCTTAAGAGAAGCTAATGTCATATCAGCAATCGCTTTCGGGTTACATAGGATCAGAAAATATAATTAATATTTATTTTTATTTTCTAATGGGATACCGGCTAGATGCAACAAAGTCTGACAACTGCGGGACGCGAACCCGCAACCCTCCCAACGCTAGCGGGACGCTCTACCGACTGAGCTACAAGGCCAGTTTTTAGCATCTATTAGGCATGAATAATGAAAGCATAACTGGATCAATCAATGATACACGTGACTTGATATATTATATATGCAGAGGACTGGGAAATGCAAAAAAAAAAGAGAGAAAAAAAACAAAAAAAAACCTCCCACCTCACGCAGCAGATAATGATTCCGCCTGTGACCAGCGCAAAGATCATGCCACAGATAAAACCAATCGCAACGTACACACCTGCAAATACATAAAAACATACACATTTTTGTTTTCATTCAATGCGTCGCTAATAATGAAAATACTGTTTTTGTTGTTCAAGAGATGAAGTGAACAGTCTTTAAATTACCAATAACCACTCAGCCCTAGCGGAAATATTCCGCTCTATGTCTTTCTTCAACGTATTTTGGAAAAAGAAAGAAAGACAAAAAACTATAACATAACGGATTCTGCCACCAGAACACCGGGGCATCTGGCTGTTATCGCAGGTTATATACGTTGCCTGTTATTATTTACTATATATACTCAGAGGCAAAAGAAAGTATGCACTTTTTGAATGCCCATATTTTACTCAATTTTCACTGCTCATGTCTGAAATTCTGCATGATTTATTTTTACTCAGTGTGGATCAATGTGGTATAGTAAACTTACTGATTGAAACGCTTGACTAGCGGCACCATACGTATATGCCGGCTTGGCACGTTTTCCACGTGCAGCAAAATGGCCGATACGATTTTGCTGTAAAAATGCGTTTGAAATTTTGGGTGTTTTTCTAAACAAACCACAACGTTTGCGTTTCATTTGCACTATGAAAAGGCTCCCGGTGGCAAGCGCGATTCATACACGCAGAGGCAAAAGAAAGGATACATTTTGAATGTCCTCATTTTTCTTATCAATTCTTGCTCAGGTCTAAATTTCTGCGTGATGTTTATTTCCTCAAAATACAATAATGTGGTTTTGCAAGATTACTAATAGTCTCCCTTGACTAGCGACACAATATGTACATGTTGGTTTTGCCCATTTTGCACGTGCATCATATTTAACAATACGATTTTGCTGAAAAGTCAGGATAAGCATTTTCGGTTGTTTTTCTGAACAAACTACAGTGTGTGCGTTTCATTTACATGATGACAATGCTCTTGATGCAGACAGAAAGCGTAGCAGTCCACTCAAAGCCACTCAAAGATCTTCATGGCTGGCTTAATAAAATACACTATGTCACGACTGATTGGCGATGATGTGTATACTTATTTTTTTCTCTGTGTGTATGAGTTCTGTCTGCCACAGACAGCATTGTCATCGCGTAAATGAAACGCAAACGTTGTGGTTTGTGTAGGAAAACACTCGAAATTTAAAATACAGATTTACAGCAAATTTGTATTTCCCAGTTTGTTGCACGTGTAAAATGAGCCGCGACACGACAAAACCAACAATGTGGTTGTGCGCCCAGCGCACTCAGATCAGCCTTGGCATCTGCCCAGTTGGATAAGACTCTTCATTAAAGGTTTAAAGGGTAACTAAGGATTTAAGCTACGCCCATGCGGACATCGATTACTCTAATTAGATTGGGAAGATGCCCAGGCTGATCTTAATCTGCGCTGGGCGCACAACCACATTGTTAGTTTTGTCGTGTCGCTGCTCATTGAATGTATTTTGATAGTGCACCATTAAGACGCCCAAAAGAAACTTTTTTTATTAACCTTTAAAACCGAAATTAAATAAAACAACAAAGTTCGTGCCGTCAGAGTATATGCTTGCCTGTATATGTATATAATATGCTTTAATATAGCAAGTATGATTCATTTCTAAACAAAATACTTCTTTTTTTATCTTTGTACTATCTTATATGCATTAGAGTTAATAACGCATGCATTAGGGTTTATTACGCATGTACTAGGGTTAATAACGCGTGCGCTGAGAACGCAACGTTACTAACGTTGTACTATGCAACAATTCTCAATAAATCATTACAGTTGTGAACTCGGACTTCATATTGTTATATATATATATATATATATATATAACACAAAATTATATATACGTGTTGTCAATATTGAACGGTTGTGATTGAAATTACACCAATCTCTAAGGGTTTCAAAATTTTCAAATATAAATCAGAACCAAATAAATAGATTCGCCTTAAATTATTTCAGTCAGTAGCAAGTCACATATACTGGTCTAAGTTGGCTTCAACTCTCAGTACTTAAGCCACATTTAGCACTCTTCGCGGATCAATATTGGGCAATGATTAAGGCAAGTTCAGTTCAGTTCAATTCTCTTATCGACGTTACCCAAGTGGCTCAACGGTACGTAACCATAGTTGCACATACTTGGCGCCGTGTGTCCGTCCAAAGGCAAGGCAAGATAACAATGAACTCCTTACATAGTGTCAATGACCGTGGTCGCGGAGTAAAGGAAACCGTGGTATCTGATTCTCCCTCTAAACTTTCTGCTGAACTCTCTGTTCTAGTGTTGGAGCTTAGTTCAGTTTCTTCATATCTTGGTGAGTCTTAAAAAAAAAGGAAAAATAAGGCGGTTACATGTTACGTATAACAACAACTCATGTAAAATAGACTGAAAAGTATACTGTGGAACCACAACGGGTTCAAAATTCATACGAATATCGCAGAAAGAAGTATTGAATTAGTAGACTGCAGAAACACTACTCATAATATTTAAAGGAACACCTAATAGTTTTTTTTATAGACGATAGTGCAATGCTCCCCCGCACTTTCGATCAACAAAGACATGAAGTAAACAACTATTTTGCAAAATCTTTAATAGAGTAGAGGTTACTGACTGCTCAAGTCTTGACCCAATATTTAATCCTGCCCATGGCCATGGACTGACTTTTCAAAAAATGGAATTTTGTGAAAAAATGAAATTCTCAGAACAGGTGAAAAAACATGATTTCAATCAACCTAAAAAACCTCTCGAGTGGAAACCCAAATGTCTTACAAAGTGACCTGTCTGAAAGGGTCGCTTTGAACTCTAGTCTATTGGCAACAACGGCTTTTCTGACTCGGCCTAATGCAATTATCTTCGGATCATATGAGTTAACTCGTGTTCAAGCGCGAATCTGGGTTCGTGGTTTTATTGGTTATCCCCTCGGGGATACCCATATTAAGATAGGAATTCGTACTCGATTGTACGCCGTTTCCTTTTGCTTTGCTTTCGCCGTTTCCTACAGGTCCCACTATCTTCCGGTACTTATACATTTGGCACACCCAGCTACAGGTTCTCGCCAGCATCGCTAATGCATGATCTTTATAGCTATATCTTTAAACCCTTTATGTCACCTTATACAAACAGTTACCTGAACGTTCAGTTAGCACTTTACAGTGCAGATCAATAACAAGTTCTACTTGATTAACGCTAAATGCAGGTTCCACTATTTACCGGTACTTGCTTTCCCATAGTTTGGCGCACCCAGCTGCAGGGTCTCTTCCAGCATTGAGCTGTAAAACTTATCCTGAAGACTTCATCTCGCCTAATACAAGAATCTCACCTAATACAAGCACTTACCAGAGAGTACAGTCCACTTACGAAGAGCCATTACTAAACAGTACAGGTCATCTAACAAAAGTTAATAGCACTGAAGCTCTCCTGTTACAAGCAATCACTTGACAAAAAGAAAAAAACTGTCAAACTCGCCACTTACCTACAGCTTCAACAAATCCAAGAATACAATAAAATTAACTTGTATTGCTGTCATTCTTCTGCTTTACCACTTGCATCCTATAGATTCATTTGCTAAGGGATAACCTCTCAAGCTTTTTCAAAAGCTAAACTTGTGTTATAAAACTTGAGATTAATCTCAAACTCAACATAAAGCACACTGATTGGCTGCTTCCGAGCATGTAGCCGAACAGTGTGCTTTATCATGTGCTCGGAAGCAGCCGATCAGTGTGCTTTATTTTGAGTTTGAGAATGTACTCAAGTTTTATAATCTCTGGGCCAGATCACATTTGATCGGCTTTATCACGTGAAGATCAAGTCACACTCATCTGAGTAACGATCATACTTGAACAACAAAAACAAAAAACTGAGTTCGAAAGGTTTGTAATGTACGTAGTATTCGAATGTCGGTATTAGTTAGGCAGATCTAGTTCTTGGTACATGTAAACAGAGGACGCCATGACCAGTCTGCGCACTATTGCAGTCATATGACATGTATCCATATTATCCGTTATTGCTGGCTGACATTATACCGTAACCGTAACTGTGTCCATTTACGTTTGAGCAAATCCATTTGCTCAAACTGGCTCTATGCTTTTGGATAAGAATAAAAATGTTCGAACACAGATTTTATCATAGAAGTGTTATCCAAAATTCGGATAAACAAAACTGCTGATAAAATGGGCGATCATTAACATAGAATTTTTATCCAAAATTTGGATAAAACTACATGCTATATGGCATAAAGTTAATTGTGTCCAAACACTGACACTTTACGTGAATGAAATGCTTGTTCGAAAATCAACTGTGAAAGTCGGGAAAGCTTTATCCAAAATTTGGATAAAACTTTGCAGAAGAGACACCACCTATACTTTCATTGATTATATTGATTTCTCACTAGACTATTGCTATAGCTTGCCGTTATCCAAGTTTTGGATAAAAATCAAACCAGCCGGGACAAAGAAACACCCTGTCTTGACCTACACTGCACCCAAATGCAGAACCTAAAATTTTATCCAAAATTTGGATTAATTATTGTGCAAGGAAAGCAATACACCAATTATTCAGTAATGTATTCATTTTATCCAAAATTTGGATAAAATCAAACTGGCTAGGAGAAATGATATTCCTGCCTTGAAATACTCTGTACCAATGAACAGCCGTAAGTCTTATCCAAAATTTGGATAAATCACCTTACAAATCATTTGTTGAAAATTCGCATCGGTTATCATAGCAGTTTTATCAAAATTTAGCTACCTCAATGCTTTTTGCCAACAACTGTCATCAACATGACTGTATCAAAGCACAGACGCACAACACCGACATGACTGTTGTACGATAAATTATTCTTGTTATAGTTTTGATAGTCAATTACAAACTGAATGGATACTCTAATAAAAATTATTCTCACACTACAGTTTCTTTTCTGTATGAGTTCTTTGTCAGGAGTTGTTTGGCATGAATATAGTGACTTATAATAGGAATATACAATGAGTGCATTGTAAATAACTTAGGATTATCAGTAAATGCAGTAATAACAAAATGATTTCTTCTGCATAAGACATACTTTGGTAGTCATAACGGTAGCTCGATTTAAACCATTCTCTTTTGACAGTGCTTGCAGAAAACTCTCTTTTTTTTAAAAATCTCATCCTTAGTATTTGTGCCTAGATTTCTCTACAGAAATTGTTAGAATGTGTCCTTAAAATTCATAGCTGCATCCTAGATTCCATAGCATATTTGTGGAGTTCGGGTGCATTAATTCAGAATCCTGGCACTGTTGTTTCCTTTCGTCGTTCTGTCGTGCAATCTGAAATAACAAAATATACAATTTTGTAAAAAACGATACTTGGTGTTTTATATTTTTTAGACCTTTCAGCTGCGCATAATATTTAATCCTAAAGTAATAGTCGACAGCGCTTTGTAATTTTCAGTGTCTTACAGTATTAACTACATTTCTTTTGATTCTACTTACTTGTTTCAAGTTGCAATGCCAATGGCGGGACTGTTTCTTTTTTCTGGTGATTTTTGGTATATACAAAAATCTGAATAAAACCATAAAAAATTTAACATATCTCCCCGAAAATTAGCAGGTTTCTTACTTTTGTTGTTCTCTACAGTGTAGAATACAAAAACAGAGGGACAAGCTGTTAAAAAAAGTGTTTTACATAGGAAGATCAAAGGGTAATTTTCTGCGCAGAAATCTAAAAACTTAAATTCATTGTTGAAATTGTACTTAGCTCTGAAGGTACTTTAGTGCTTTAAAAAAAACGTCCTAGCAATTATTTGTTCCAGCTCTGTCTCAAATAATAAAATAGTAACTTTTTCTCAAATGTCTGACCATGTATATTATTTTGGGTTTTCTGAATTGAGAGAATTAACATAAAGAGGGCTAAGGTTTGGGAAGATCTGTTGTATTTTCAGCATTTTATGCAGATTTATGTCTTTGCCCCAAATCAGTGATAATCACCACCTTAATAAACATATTTAAGTTAAGAGTTAAGGGTATTTAAGTTTTACAAGGATGGCATGCCAGTTAGCATAACCTTCATGAGCTGAAATTCAGTAGTCATTGTGTTCATTATCAAAATTATTCAGACAAACTGCTGTTCGGTTAATTTCGCAAATGTTTAAGCTTCTCGAAGACTTTAGACGGACAATGGGCGGACTAAAATATAATTTGTTGTCAGTATTTACGAGATGACAGAAAATGTAACAATCGTGACATACTATAGGACAAATAAATTTTCCTTTCGAAGCAGTTTATATCAGTGAAGAACTAATGAAAATAAATATTATTACCAGTCACTGAAATAGACATAGCATAATAAATTTTAACGACAATAGAAAAAAGATTCTAAAAGTTAAGCGTTTACATTATGAAAGATTGTAAGATGTCTGGAATTCCACATGCATAGGAAGGATAGCTCTTGCAGTATCTTACTCTTTCTTTAATATATGTTTTGTGTAGGAAGTATAAAATAAAAGTATAGACATATGGTATTACCTTAATATATAATTTATATAATTGCTTATTGCATCATAGCATTATCTATATAGTTTAACTATCACAAGTGATGCATTAGAGGATGGTCGGGTCGGGCGATGGTGCTGGGTATAACTTCCAGTGCCGTGGCGTCCTACTTATTTGGATAAAAGTAGTGCATGGTCTTACTGTGTTTGCTGTAGGTGCGGATGTGGAATGTTTGGACATTTTTCTCTCGCCTATCTCCCTCTCTTTAGGAGACAGCCTGATATAGACTGAAATACTGTCTCAAAGGGTCGTTAAATCCAAGACAACCAACCAACCAAGCACTCAGTATGCAGGCATGCTATGGGGAGTGGCTGCGTGTTTCACTGTATTTCCTCATTTATGCATTTAAAAAACAGGCAAGCAATAAAACTTAGAGTCTGCATGCCTTGCGTGTTTGTGACAGAGCTTTGCATACTACAATTAACTGCAACAAAGGATTGACTTTTTTCGCACTTAGTGAATCAACTGTAGAGATATGCAATAGAAAGAACGGCCATAAAGGCCCAATATCCGAAATGATCCTTTGGTTTGATTTTTTTAACTTACGGGTTTTCTTCAGATAAACACCCAGTAATCGAAAACCTGACATGTTAAAAACAAAATTTGGGCGTTAATTTCAGGGTCCAAGAAAGTACATAATTCCATTGACTTATTTTGGACACAGAATCATGTCGGATCGTCTTTTTGGAAAACTGTACATGTTCAATAATTTCCATAGATTTTACGGTTGAATACCTGACAACCAGCTGTCAGTCCATTCCCGTTATTTTAACGGGCACCTGTCTGTAGAACATTTTTTTGAAATCACGATATAGTAGAGTTACGTAAACTGATTGTACTCGAGAATACTTTGATAGTGTCGAAGAGCTATATGACCAAAACAATACCTGTCTTATTATACACTGCTCTGCGCGATGATTCCTGCGCCTGTTTACAGGCGCCCGTAAAATAACGGGTAAAGGTCTGGCAGCTGGTTGCCAGGTATTCTTCCGTTAAAATCGACGGATATTTTACCGTGTACCATAGTTATCTGGCCAAACTTACAATAAATGAAATTTTCACAGTTTCTATGGCCTTTGCAAACTAACTATTATTCGGGCTGCGGGAAGCAGCAATCAAAGATTTTTCATATAAGATACATATTTAAAAGTAAATATTTAAGTTCTGAATTGTTAGATCCTTTGGGAGCAAGGAATACACCAAAGAAATGAAAATAGCAGACTCGGTTTAACTGAATCTTTCAAGACCAGGGATGCAATATGCAACACTGGCCTGGCCCTGGCTGAAGCAGAACTCTAGTTTCAAAATGACTTAATATGAACTCAATATTCCCAAAGGACCAGAAACAAATAATCTGCACTATGATGATGCACGGGGAGACGTATAAGGCCGACAGAAAAGAAAAATAAAACATGGGTCCATTTTTTTCAAGGTCTATCTACAATATATTCATCCTAGCATCAGTGGTTTTCCTAGGATATTTGGGAACAAACAATCAAATATTATTTTCAAGAAAATGAGGTTAACACTGTAAGTGCAAGGCCGATAGACATGAACAATTACGTGACCACTAGTTTTTTAATGAAATATCAATGCCCCAGCAGTTACGATTTTTGCAAGAGAGTAATATTATTTACGGATGTATAGGCAGCTGAGCCAAAACGAAGCTGGGGACATTAAAAGGAAGACGATGTCTGGGGAATACTGTGTCTCGCCTGGAGCGCAATCAATTTGTCACAAATTGCAGCCAAACCAGAAAACGCGACGCAAAGTTTATGCCACCGTCGACGACACCAGCAAAGTGATAACTATGGTTCGTTTCTGCTAGTTGCAGGCGAGAGAAAGGCCGAACATAAGCAATATGCCTTAGGAATTTAGTTTACAAAGTATTTTTTATTACGTAATACCTATCATACCCATAACACTCGAATACAAACAGACCCTTTCAAGACCAGCCCTGACACGCCCGACTCCACGCCGCTAAAAGTGGCGATATTTGTAACCATGCCAGAATTCGGGAAAAAACTCACTAACATAAACCTTAATATGTCTGCTTCAAAAGCTTGAAATATTTATAGATAATATACGGTTCACAAAAAGTAGGGGATATTAAGATATTAAAAATTGTGTAAATTAGAAAACATATCAAATCCATCTGAAACGGCAAGTGTCAATCAGAAAAATATTCGATTAAACATTTTGCATTACAATTTTGATGATATATCCTGTCATGTGATCTGCGTGTAATTCGTTTTAGACAGGGGGTCGACACCCAATTTTCACACGAATCTGCTACAAAAACAGATCCTTTTCAGATTACAAAATTTACACAAAAACACTCGTTTTGATTCATTTAACAAGCTGAAAATTGCTTTTACGCGCTGTTGCATCAAAATAAAGTGTGCAAGCCATAAACGTGTGAATTTTTCGGTGACTCGATGTACCTGTACGATTTTTGTTTTCTGGTTTTCTTCCCAAAATGACCGTTTTGAAGAAGAAAAAAAATCTTTTAGCATAAAAAACTTAAAAGTGCATTGAAAAGTTAGCCTAGTTGAAAAATTTGAATAAATTTTTGTTCGAATTTACCACATTTTTGTCCTGACCCCCTGTCTGAAACTAACTGTATGCAGATCACGTGACAGAAAATATCGTCCAAACTTTCATGAAAAGTGTCTTAACGGATGTTTATCTTATCGATACTATGCGTTTCATATGGATATCACATTAGTTGCATATGCTACAATTTTTCAAATCTGAATAGTCCCTACTTTTTGTGAACCGTATAGTTTTTAGAATTTGAAATAACAATCATTTAAGAGCCATCATGTAACAATTAGAAATGACGTATTTTATGACGTTACTTAGATAAGATGAAAGACGATGTCGCATACGCTTTGTTAGACATGAGTAGCATTGCATATTTGCTTACTCACTGACGGTTGATTATTTTCGCTGGTTTAAATGGAATGTTTTTCTTTGCTTTCTTCAGATTAGAATAAGGGAGTTTCTGTGAAGCGTTACTGATTCAAATGACGTCAACGTTAATCCGTTTTCTGTTAGGATGCAAAGGGTAAACTACCAGTACAAAACAAACCAGATAGTAGCGAGGTGGGAATACAATAATCTGGCCGAAAAGTATACATGAAAAATGTAACTGCCAATTACGGAGACATCGGGCGAAGGTATCACATGCCGAAATGTGGCTTTACCGCCTATAAAGTATACATCCGCAAAGAAATAATGTACATATACGATTGTAGAAATGTTTATAATTTTCAATTGTAAGAAATGTTTCACGTATTAATTAAGATACACAGCTTTTTGTGCAACGCAGCATTCGATTGAAAGTATCAATGTAATCACAATGCATATTATGTACGAAGCAATGAACGAAGAAATGGATATGCATGAATTTATTTACATATTGTTATAGCGTTTATCACTACAAGTCATAGAGTTTATCACTACAAGTCATACTGCAAACGTTTTGATATTATATCTATACTAATTTCAATAAATGTAACTAGCATTTTTAGGTTTACAAAAAAATAGAATAATGGTTACAAATATGTAAATCTTCTAACATTTCGATCGAAAAAAAAAATAAAATAAAAAAATAATCACGGCTAAAACCTTGCAGGGAGTTCTTTACAAATACCAACAGATTTAGATAACAAAACAGACAAACAGTTTTAAGTTTATTTTAGATTCTTTGCATCCCATGAAATTTTAGCGTTAATGTATACAACGTTTCTCTTTCTTTCTTTTTTTGTTCTTCAGTATATATGTATGTATAAAAAAATAGAAATGATAAAATAAATTCACAGTTCTTAGCTTCTCACAAATACTGTGGGCCAATTGGTCAATGCTTTAGATGCTAAAACCACTCAGGGAAGTCGAAATTTGTTACAGACAAATAATGCTTTATGGCCCTCGAGAATTCAATTGGCCGTCAGTATACTTTGATCTCTGTGGCCAATCAGATGAAAATAAATATGAAAGGTCTGAAATGGCCTCGGTCGTTAATCTTAGTCCTAGATTCCTTCAAGAATAAAGCCATAAACATGTCAGTAATAATTAAAATTGGTTTTTAGCCACTGTTAATAGCGACAGAATTTGAAGGCTCATCAATTATGAAAACATGGAGCAGTAAAAGCCTTTCTGAAATTTGCAGAAAATGCCATAGCCTGGCCGAAACATATTGTGCCAGTGAAACAGTAAATACCCAGATCAGTCTATCGGATCACTCTTTCGTATCTGTTGACCCTTTTCGAGCTACTGAGTGAAAGGAGAGAACAGGTCAGTTTGTAAATTTTTGAAAATTGATAGCACAAGTTGTATCCATCCATAACTGGCACAAAGGCAAACAGTGCAAACCCAGATTATCGATTATTCATTTAACAATAAGTTATTGTTCGAAATCAACTGTCAAAGTTTTGAAAAAATTTCTGTTTTAATAAAACAAAATATCGTCAACCCGAAATGCAAATTGTTTATATCGTTACGATAAAATATTAGTTTTGGCTTTTGTATATGATGTGGTCATATAAAGGACATGAACAGACTCGGTGCCAAGAGATGAACCCTCAGAGCCTCCTGGGAAACATCGTTATGAAAATTAGGCAGGAAAAAAAAGCATTTTTCTGATTTGTGAACAGTATCCCGACGCTAGTGCAAATTAATTCTTTTAAATTTGAGTAAAATTTACAATCGCCGCGAGTTCAAATATTTTAGGGGTGGTTGGGTGGTGCGATCATGCTGGGTATAACTTCCAGTGCCGGGGCGTTCTACTGATTTGGATACTAGTGGGACAAGGGCCTACTGTGCTTGCAGTAGGTGCGGGTGGGGGTTGTTTGTACATTTTTCCTCGTCTATCATTTCTCCCTTCTTTCTCCCTCTCTTTGGGAGACGGCGCTATTAGACTCAAATACTGTCTCAAAGGACCGTTAAACCCAAAACAACCAACCAACCAACCACATCTATCTTGGCCGAAAGAGTATTTCCTTCGTAACAATTTTCAGATGCTAAATTGTATAATTTTGAAAGTATGGTGTAAATTTTTCAAAGAAGTATTATTTATTTTTATTTCTTTTTATTTTTATCATTATCATTACTGATAGTAAGCAATTCGGCTGACAATTATTTGATGCTGTTACATATTTACACACAACACAGTGAGATAACAGAATACTGAAATGCAGCAATTATCCCACTGGGCACACAACGTTGAATCACCACTGAATTCAACACCATGACATAGCCCAGCTCTGGGCCGGAAAATGCCCCGAAACAAGTTTCAATTTCCACGGCCCAGGCCTCACCTATTCCGCTACTGCTGGGTTTTTGCCGGTAAATGCTACCGGGGAATTTCTATACACAGATAAAATCATTATATTTTAATCACTTAGGAAAAACATTAGCGGTTGTGTTCTTTGGCCATTTTGGATCATGACTGCCACCAGTTTTACCTTTTCTAAGAGACATTGGGCTGGCCTCGAAATATTATCCTCAAGAGGGGTGAAAAGAAATTGCGTTTCAACGGACATGTGACAGGATATGTAAATGAGCTCGTGGAGGTCACGTGATGACGCCATATGTCAAATGATAAAATCCAGTACCAGAATTGCAAAGACAGGCGCACTCCAGATAACCCAAGCTAAGCGACTAACTTCTGGGCTTAAACGATAACAGAATATTTATACGACGGCTGTTTGCGCCTTACAGACATATTTGAATCTTGTTAAACATGAAACGTGTGTTGTTATTCCGGTATTCAGTGTTGTTTGTATCAAAACGAGCATCCCCTGTCCGATAGGTCGGAAAACTTTATCTTATAGCTGCACTGCAGAAACGCTTTTTAATTACAAATTGCATCGGAGGGGAGGGGGTGTGGGGGGGGGGGAAGAAAGTAAGGAAGTGTCATATATCCTAGGAAGTGTCATATCCTAATAGTCGGCGGTTCTTTGATATTTTCTGTCTTTCACCGCCCCCCCCCCCCCTTCCACCACGATCGCCTTACGCCTCCCTGACTGTGATTTTTGTTTTGTTTGTTTAATTTCTACTTTCTTTTTTTCTTTCTTTGTGTGTGTGTGGCGGGTGGGGGGGGGGGAGTCGGTTGTTTGATATCTGCTCCCAGTTACGCCTTACGTCTGCCTGACTATATTTCTAGTTTGTTTGTTGTTGTTTTTTTTGTTTTGTTTGTTTGTTGTTTTTTTGCGTAGAATAACAGTACATAGGAAATTTACCGATCAATAGTATGTTCGATGTATCGATCAAAGAGAAAACTAGCAAAGACATTTACGTTGCCATAAGAATGTGATGATGTCGAGGTTATTTCCTGCCACATATACCTACTTACACAAACTTAAACAACAGTTCCGATGCATTAAATGTTTTTATATTAATTTCAATGAACCAAGAACTTATAAGATTTTTATTACCAGCTCGCTAACAGTAGTATTGCCTCGTCCGTCATCGGTATTTGAAACGGATTCGAAGAGAGTCAGTGGCTTCGGCGAAGTTTTATTTTCCATAGTTTCAATTGTTGAAATTAAGTGAAATATACGCAGACGAGAACAAATCGCGCCATAGCAAAACACGTCTAACTGCAGGCCCAGACCAGTTAGATATTGGTTCTATAGTAGGTCCTGTCCTTTGCAAAGAAAATGCAAATCATACAGATAGAGGGCCTTTAAAACTATCAGCATGAAAATTTTCATCATGAGGTAACGCTGCAAGCGTCTCACTATAGTTTCGTCATTGTAAATGACCGGGGATAGCCAGCTTTAAAATAATAAAACATCATTCAGTTTCTCAAAAAAGGGATTCGAAAACTTTTTTGGGTCATTTTAGTTGGCAACTAAAATGACCTACTTTCGATTTCAAAAAATGGTAAAAATACAATGTACAATGTGGATTCCCAATCAATATACCGCCTATGTTTATATAGCATTGCTAGACGGGAAACCAGAACAGGAAACTGTATTTTGTGTAGCGAAATGTTATTTTTCAAAAACGTGTTTTCTCTACTTTTTGCCAGTTATATGACTCAATATATGCACACCAACCCACATTTTATTACTAAACGTGAAGGTTGAACAGCTTTTTACAATGATTTGATTTTAGGCGTTTTTACCGCTGATAGGACTATGGAGACTTTAAGAATTTCAAAGAAGTACCGCATTTGTACATAATCACGGTTCCGATCGCAACATCTTAAGAAAACGTCCTCGCGGTTTGACTATATCGCTGTTAACGCTTAACGGTTAACGGTAAACAACTAAGGTCATGTCGGGACGGTCAGTTAACCTAACCACACTATTCCTGGGCAGGCTTAGACCTCCTAAGCGGTTAACCAGTACTAAGTGCACATACTTTCGCCAGTAACTGACAACTGCCCTTCTTGAATCAGCGGAAGGAGAAACGAAAGTATGTGGCCAGACCGGGATTCGAACCCAGGACCTCTGACTTACGAGTCAGGTGCCCTACCGATTGCGCTACCCGGCCCGGCGTTAACGCTTGAGATCTTAAAAGATTCTTATTACGTAAGTTGCGCGGATATAAAATATTGTGATCGTTCTTTTGCAGTCTGATTACAGCATTTGTCTGAAGACTTTTTGCAATGTGTTTAAGCATAACAGCACGTAATTTCTTTTAATCGCGTCCTCTCTTATGATAGTTGAAAGTATACAGGCCTGTACGCGACTTCAAACACACAAAAGTTGTTTCATATGTTGTGAAGTGTTTAGGTTTACTTTTTTTACCAATGTTACGTTTTGACATGGACTAGATCTATTATAAAATTGATAGCTGACCTTAAATACAATAAATTAACAACATTAGAACTTTTTTTCATATATAAAATATCTAACAGCACGAATAAAAGTTTTATCTGTGTAAAAAAGCAGAGAGTTTTAAGCAGCCTGCAAGCAATTACTAAACGCATGCAGTCTGATCTATGTCTTTTAGGTCACATGTTCCTATCCAGTAAAATTATGTTTGCTAGTGTATTCTTTCATTCTCTTTTCACATTTCTAGTATTATCTTTTAATCACCTTTACTAGAATAATTTTCTTCACACTAGAATGGTAACTAATTAACACAAGTGTCATCTGAAACTCCACAAGAATACGAATTCTCTTTAAACCGTCTACTTGGTATTTATTTCTTTATTATTATTATTATTATTATTATTATTATTATTATTATCAATTTGAAACTCAAAACAGCAGTATGATCTACACTTGAAAAAAACTAAAATGTGAATGGATAAATAGAGCAGGTACAATAAACATCTTTTGTGCAAAAGAGCATTGATCTTTGATGCAGTCTCTAGAGACAAGCAATAGAGCCAGTAATGGACATTTTTCAAGAAAACTGACAGCATTCTAAGCCGGTTAGATGTCATTAAGTAATTTTTAAATTGTGAAGAAATTTCTTAATAACTTATAACCGATACGAAAACATAGATTTTGACTATGACTTTTCAATGACCTTCATAAGTTCAACTGCTGGTACATTTTACATCATCTGAAACATGTGGTCTGCTAGAAATATAAGACATTAAATATGCTGATTTGATTGTTTCTGAAGTGCTTTTAATCACCCTCTAACGAGACTCCTCCATATATTATATTATGCCTGTAAGAACAGGTAATTTGAGCCTCGACGTGACAAAACCAACAATGTGGTTGTGCGCCCAGAGCAGACTCAGATCAGTCTGGACACCAGCCCATTTTGACCAGACTCTTCGTTAAATGCTCAAAGGATAGCTAAGGGTCTTAGCTACCTCCATGCGGACAGCGAAGACTCTGATCAGACTGGGCGGATGCCCAGGCTGATCTGAGTCTGCGCTGGGCGCACAACCACATTGTTGGTTTTGTCACGTCGAATTATTTCATTCAATGGGCTACCAATTTCACAGGTTTTTAATTTCATCTTTGATGTAACCGCAAGATCTGGAGAAATGCTATCAGCGCATAAGTGGCCCCGTATAGTGCAAATGGCCGTGTGCTGCAAAACGCATCAGGGGAAAAATATCTATCACCGAAATATCAAACTGCCATTGATTACCTTCCGCTTATTGCATAAGCGAACATCAGAGACATTGATGTTCGCTGGTCTTTACTATGTTAATAAGGATCCATATTCATAAGGATCAATAAACTGCTGGCCTAAACAGAGGTTGTGCAACGCTGAAACGCACTTTCTTTCGTCACATTGATCATTCATATGTTTTGGCATTCTGAATTTCTTTCTCAATGTGAAAATGTATATGTTTACCGTGATCTTACGTCCTTTATATTTTTAACGCAAACTGACTTACGCAGCGGCACAGGCTAACATGAGTCTTCTGTTATCGCACACAACTGGTGTACGGGTACTAAAATTATGGATCGGGCCAGGGTAATACAGATACGGAGCAGAGGCACCAACTGCAGCTCAAACTTCTAAAGGGAAATAACTTGGAAAGTGTGAATGCAAGAGTTATCATTCATGTACGAGAAAGATCGTAATGACCTGTTCTGCATATCTGTGAAGTATCATGAAACTATTTCAAAGGGTATTCAACTTATAGAGTGGACACCTTAAACCATCAAGGGGAATAACAAAAAGTAAGAAAGCAAGCGTTGTCATTCTTATTCGCGACATATCGTCATGCTTAGTTCTATATATCTGAGAAGTATCATGAAAATATTTTAAAGGGTATTCAAGTTATAGAGCGGACACGGAATCACACATAAAGCATAGAGGTGAAGTAACTTTAAAAGTGAAAAAGCAAGAGCTGCCATTCTTGTTTGCGACACATCGTCATGACCTGTGCTACATATCTATGAAGTATCATGAAAATATTTCATTATGTATTAATGTTATAGAGCGGACGCGAGATCACACCTAAAACCATCAAGGGCAAATAACTCAAAAAGGTAAAAAGCAAGAGTTGTCATTCTTGTACGCAACACATCGGCATGACTTGTTCTACATATCTGTGAAGTATCATGAAAATATTTTTAAAGGTATTAAAGTTATAGAGGGGACACGAAATCACACCTTAAACCATCAAGGGGAAATAACTCAAAAAGTTAGAAAGCAAGAGTTGTCACTCTTGTTCGCGACACATTATCATGACCTGTTCTACATAACTATGAAGTACCATGTATATATTTCATAGCGTTGTCAAGTTTCAGAGCGGACACGAATCTGCCAAAAAATCACCAAAGGAGAGATAACTCATAAAGTACAATAGCAAGAGTTATCATTCTTGTTCGCGACACATCGTCATGACCTGTTCTACATAATTTTGAAGTATCATGAAAATATTCCAAAGGGTGCTCAAGATTTTGAGCGGACAAGAAAATGTTTACGGATGGAAGGAGGGACGCCAGGCTCATCGCTTTATCCTCGGAACCTTTCGGTCGGGGGATAAAAAGCGAGTATCGAGCTAACAAATTTACATGTTTGTTGATAAATTGACACCCAGCCCTCCTAGGAGGGCATGGTATAAAACATGAGGCGGAATCTTGGAGACTAGTTTTTATCTTGAATTTTTGGGCGGACATGTCTGAACAAATAGTGTAGACAGAACCCTATCAGGACCAGCCTGTTCAGGGTCTACACCATTTGCCTTTCCGCCAGGACATAATAGGAACATTACCACACAGTGCAATCAATTCGTTCAAATTTTAAGAGATGTTGCTCATGGTGTCCCAATTTTAAGGTATTTACAATGCGCAACATTACTAAAACTAAGCATATAATCTGCATGCCCCTCCGCTTCTCCCCAGAGAGCAATATTGCAAGTACATGCTGCTAGCTGACAGGTTATGTTAACACATTCACGTGTCGAAACTAATTCCAGAGACAAATGAATTGATATTTTCTTTTGGCGAAATAGTTTAAAATAGGAACGGTATCTTACATCTGATGCATATTAAATCTTAATATTGTTGATGGCATTGCTTATCTGCGCATGGTGTTTTAAATGTTAGTGAATGCGGGAAAAAGCAGTGACAGTGTAGGCCTTTTTCAAAAAAGGCCGGCTCGGTAAAGTTAGCAGAACGAAAATTCTGCAAAAGATTCTGCAGAATTTTCTGCAGAAAAAGTGGTAAAGTTAGCGAAATGAATATTCTGCAAAATTTTCTGCAGAAAAAGTGGTAAAGTTAGCGAAATGGATATTCTGCAAAATTTTCTGCAGAAAAAGTGATAAAGATAGCGAATTGAAAATTCTGCAGAATTTAGCAATTTTTATTTCTTTGTTTTGTCAACTACGGACCACAAAATGTGAGTGCGCACCGATTACCGCACTACCCTATTTTATATGAGAACCTAGATATTCACAAAAATTGCATAGTTTCTTCCGCTGGAAAATAGCAGAACGACACTAAAGAAACCCGTTGTAAGCAAAGTTTAATTTCCGTGTTCTGTCATCTGGAGGCCACAAAATATAAGTGAGCACCGTTTACCGCACTACTTATGAGATAGAGTAGTGCGGTAAACGGCGCTCACTCACATTTTGTGGCCACCAGATGACAGAACATAGAAATCAATCTTTGCTAACAAAGGGTTTCTTAAATTTCGTTCTGCTACTTTCCAGCAGAAGAAAATATGCGATTTTTTTAATATCTCGGTTCATTTATGAGATAGAGTAGTGCGGTAAATGGCGCTCACTCACATTTTGTGGCCTCCAGATGACAGAACATAGAAATCAAACTATGCTAACAAAGGGTTTCTGAAATTTCGTTCTGCTACTTTCCAGCAGAAGAAAATATGCGATTTTTGTGAATATCTTGGTCCGATTTTAAGATAGATAAGTGCGAAAAACGATGCTCACTCACATTTTGTGGCCTGTAGATGACCGAACATAGAAAACAAACTTTGCTGACAAAAGGTTTCTGAAATTTCGTTCTGCTACTTTCCAGCAGAAGAAAATATGCGATTTTTGTGAATATCTCGGTGCACTTATGAGATAGAGTAGTGCGGTAAACGGCGCTCACTCACATTTTGTGGCCTCCAGATGACAGAACATAGAAATCAATCTTTGCTAACAAAGGGTTTCTGAAATTTCGTTTCGCTACTTTCCAGCAGAAGAAAATATGCGATTTCTGTGAATATCTCGGTCCATTTATGAGAAAGAGTAGTGCGGTAAACGGCGCTCACTCACATTTTGTGGCCACCAGATGACAGAACATAGAAATTAATCTTTGCTAACAAAGGGTTTCTGAAATTTCGTTCTGCTACTTTCCAGCATAAGAAAATATGCGATTTTTGTGAATATCGCGGTCCACTTATGACATAGAGTAGTGCGGTAAATGGCGCTCACTCACTTTTTGTGGCCACCAGATGACAGAACACAGAAATTAATCTTTGCTAACAAAGAGTTTCTTAAATTTCGTTCTGCTACTTTCCAGCAGTAGAAAATATGCGATTTTTGTGAATATCTCGGTCCACTTATGAGATAGAGTAGTGCGGTAAACGGCACTCACTCACATTTTGTGGCCACCAGATGACAGAACATAAAATCAGTCTTTGTTAACAAAGGGTTTCTGAAATTTCGTTCTGCTAATTTCCAGTATAAGAAAATATGCGATTTTTGTGAATACCTCGGTCCACTTATAAGATAGAGTAGTGCGGTAAACGGCACTCACTCACTTTTTGTGGCCACCAGATATCAGAACATAGAAATCAAACTTTGCTCACAAAAGGTTTCTGAAATTTCGTTCTGCTACTTTCTAGCAGAAGAAAATATGCGATTTTAGTGAATATCTCGGTCCACTTATGAGAATAGTAGTGCGGTAAACGGCGCTCACTCACATTTTGTGGCCACCAGATGTCAGAACATACAAATCAATCTTTGCTAACAAAGGGTTTCTGAAATTTCGTTATGCTTCCTTCCAGCAGAAGAAAATATGCGATTTTTGAGAATATCTCGGTCCATTTATGAGATAGAGTAGTGCGGAATACGGCGCTCACTCACATTTTGTGGCCACCAGATGACAGAACACAGAAATTAATCTTTGCTAACAAAGAGTTTTTTAAATTTCGTTCTGCTACTTTCCAGCAGAAGAAAATATGCGATTTTTGTAAATATCTCGGTCCTTTTATGAGATAGAGTAGTGCGGTAAACGGCGCTCACTCACATTTTGTGGCCTCCAGATAATAGAACATAGACATCAAATTTTGCTCACAAAGGGTTTCTGAAATTTCGTTCTGCTACTTTCCAGCCGAAGAAAATATGCGATTTTTGTGAATATTTCGGTCCACATATGAGATATAGTGGTGCGGTAAACGGTGCTCACTCATATTTTGTGGCCTCCAGATGACAGAACATGGAAATTAAACTTTGCCTACTACGGGTTTCTTTAATGTCGTTCTGCTACTTTCCAGCAGAAGAAACTGTGCAATTTTTGTGAATATCTCGGTTCTCATATGAAATAGGGTAGTGCGGTAATCGGTGCGCACTCACATTTTGTGGTCCGTAATTGACAAAACAAAGAAATAAAAATTGCTAAATTCTGCAGAATTTTCAATTCGCTATCCTTACCACTTTTTCTGCAGAAAATTTTGCAGAAAATTTTGAAGAATATCCATTTCGCTAACTTTACCACTTTTTCTGCAGAAAATTCTGCAGAAAATTTTGCAGAATATTCATTTCACTAACTTTACCACTTTTTCTGCAAAAATTCTGCAGAATCTTCTGCAGAATGTTCTGCAGAATTTTCGTTCTGCTAACTTTACCGAGCCCCTTTTTCAAGCCTAAAATGGGACAGCCAAGTTTACAACCTCGCGTTCAACGTGTTCTTGTTGTGGTTGAACAGAAACAGTAAAACATTATCTGTACGATTGTCCAAATTATCTGCAACTACGAAACCAAGTATTTTGCTACGCTGATGGTACATTTTTGTCGGGAAGCGGTTCAGACAACGGAAATGAATTGAAACATCTGTTGTCTCTCTCTCTCTCTCTCTCTCTCTCTCTTACAAAGCTTATATCTTAAATATGGTTCGATTGATTCTTATTGAATGCTGTTCTCACATCAAAACTTTTCAGTCCTAATACAATAATGTATATGTTCATATAAACGTGTCTTGATTGTCTGTTGCTTAGAAAGCTTATGCACTAATATGTCATTGCAAATACATGTTAAGTAGGCGACGATGTTTATTAGCTAGTTAGCTTGTTATCGAATCATTTCATATTATTCTTTTATGTATTGATTGTGTATGTCTACATGTTGAATAAAAACTGTTTAAAGTAACAACCTCGCGTATTTTTTTCCACAAAAATGATTTTCTTGAAATGTTGTAACAAATCACTTGAACATGTCTGTATTGCAACTTAAATTCGTTGCGTTTGGGAAATGAAACAGACAACGTGCCATGAGTCAATCGCTATGATTTAGACATTAGTGCTATGTAATTACATATTCAGTACATTAAGTACGAAGCATAACCAGACCCCTGCGATTGTTATAATTGTTAATCGCTGTAATGTTCGCGTGAATCCTCCATATTACAATCATTTGGGACCCAGTAAAATGAAGTTTAAAAAGAGTCTAAAAATAAAGTGTAAATATATAAATTAAAATTCGATTTTTCAGCGTTCGTCGTGTGATGAAGTCAGTGGGCGGAGCTAAAGTATCGGAAGCGTACCCCAGCAAATGTGTTTGGGTTTCACTCACCTTAATTATTTTCTGTGAAAAAATGCTCATTTAGCCTCTCGCCAAGAAAATAATATTGCGTATACCGTATATTTATTGTTCTTCGGATTTAGTTTAAGGCCCAGTTTCATGTAGGCCATACAATGAATATGAGGGTGTGGCTTAATAGAAGTTACTGGGCTCTCTCTGTCAAAGAAACTAATAGGGTTCACCAGGACAGTAGCATAGCTACTGTTTAAATCACCTGACTTGGTCAAAGGTAAACATTCAAACTGTCATTTTTTCTTCTTGACTAGCTAGAAATCTTCACAATACATTTAAACTTCAGGGTGTTGAAAGCATCCGTAAGAACAGTTAAATCAGTGTATATGTAGAAGAAGAATAATTCAACTTCCACTGAAATTATTTTGAAGAAATAATGGTTTAATGTTTCAGTGAAAAAGATGTATCCAAATCTGAAATGATTTTGAATTAACCACGATTGATAGTTTGAGGGCGGAGCCTGCTTTTCATACTGTGGCCTTGGGTGTAAACAATGTTTTATTTCAATTACAACACATACTGTAACATGAATTCGATGGGATAAGACAGCAATCTAGAGCTCCCAAACAGGTTCAATCTTTTGACCACCCCATATAAGAATTATTTACAGAAAGGGAGTTAAAAATTGTCGATTAACTAGTTTTGCACGGATTCATTTTGTTCACCTTTTATCTATTCATTATTATTTTTTGTCCTCTCTGCATCAATTACCAGCAGTCTTTAAATTAGTGAAAAAGCGTACTAGAACGACGAATATCGCTTTTCTCGCCTGAATTCCAAACAATAACCAAATGACTATATTACATGTAGCTATATTTTGATAAGTCCATGCATTAACGTGTAATATCAATTGAACTAGGGTTATAAGGGGCATTCGTTTTCTGCACACTGCTAAAAATCGTGGTTACTTATTTGAACAGACTCGTTGAGACTGTTCTAATTCCTTTTACATGTAGCGAGCAGAAACAAGTAAAATATTATAAATTATCATCTACAAGCGCCGTAACAAAAGCATGCTAGCACAATCATGAGTTTTTCATCGTCTATGCACAATATAAAAGGGAAAAACAACAAAGAACAGAAAAACACATTGTGTTACTTACCATCTGTGACGTTTACACGGGCGATACAGTATGAGACACGAAATCATCATACGCTGCGTCACAAATCTTCATCGCAATCCAGTATCACGCGTAGGACAATATCACTTCTGCAGCTTGGATTTTCTATGCATTTACCTATAAAAATAACAGACAAAGGGTTATAAGGGGCACACGTCTTCTACTCACAGCTCAAAAATATTTATTGTGGTAACTCATTTTAACCGTCTCAGTGAGGCTGTTCTAATCAGACAAACAATATTCTACATTTTGCACACAGAAACAAGTAGCACGAAGAATTCTAGCACAATGATGATAATGACGTAACGTCAGATGTTGGTGACAATTTCATTTTTAAGCCATCTTTATCATTTGCCCCTGATACAGTATTTCTAACGAACGAGCAAACGTGATAAATTTTATACCATTTGAAAGGTTGTTCATTGAGTATTTAGTAGATAAAATGATTATATTCAGTTATGAGACATTAAAATAAATACACCGTCTTATAATACCAAACAACGTCAGTTTTTACGGTGTAAGACGTTGCAACGCACTCGCAATGCAAATTAGTTATTTCAGCTTAAATTGAAAACCGGAGCTCAAAAACCAACAAAATTTTCACCGTCGATGAGATTGAAGTAATGTAAACTGGCGTCGGAATGCCAACAAGTTTAGCCTTTCCGTCTAGAAGAAAATCTAATATTTAGCGATTCAAGGAAAGGGTAAACTTCAGATTTTTGGCACTAAAAAGCGACATCCGACGAAGATCACGGTGCCACTAAAGAATAATACGAAGCCGAAGAAGAGTAGAAAATTTACTGACATACAATACCTATTTGGAATTGTTTTACTGTGGAATCAGACTTCGGAATGTATGATCCGATTTAAAGAAATACCAAATTTTCCAAATCTAGCGGTTTTGTCCACAACGCCAGATTTCTTTATTTTGCATACTGGGCGGTATTTTCTGAGTATAAAAATCATATCAAAATTTTATGTTAATAAAATTTAAATCAGGCGCACATGAAATACCTGTTCCGAATAGTTCTTTACTAGGAATGTTTTTGAAATTTATTTCTGAGAGCCGATGTAAAATACGAATAAGCAAATCTAGCGGTTTTGTCCGCAACTGTATTTGTACGTCGGTAACGTTTAATTGAAATCAATGAATGGCTGGATGACTTGCGATTTTACATCCTTTTCAACAGTATTTCAGTCATATCAGGACGACGAGAGGTTGAATATGAAAGGCTGTGTGCATTGGAACCCCGTTTACATTTGAAAAGATTCCCGCCTCAAGCGGGGATCGAACCCGGGACGGCTAGGTCAGCAGGCCAGCGCTTAACCTACTGAGCTACCGAGGCCCCCTATTGAAAAATCGCAAGTTGTCGCGAAAATTAATGTCTTCCGAATATATTCTGCTAGCAGTTGCAGTTGGCTATTCAATTCACATTTAATGAGTATTTATTTAGGGAAATATTTGAAGAAATGCGCTGTGGCCGTTGCAGTAAACTGGCAACAGAACTCAAAATCTAACATTTTCTGACGTTACACTTATTGTCACCAACATCTGACGTTACGTCAATGTATTCAACGTTTAAATACGAAGGAAAGAATAAAAATAAACATTGTGTTACTTACCATACGAGACGATGACATGAGCGACACGATGTCATTAACAGTTTTAATTGTTTTATCACAATAATCTAGTTAACTATCCAAAAAGATGTTTTTCTCAGACAACATTTCTCACAATAATTCAAAACACTGACACGATTTTTTTAATTTGGCCGCTTGATGCGCCAACCATTGATTGCGCATGTTTATAAACGGCGCATGCGCAGCAGAAAAGGAATTTCAAATTTCTCAGCAGGTGGCGAAAACTTGTATTTCACTGTGGTTAATAATATAACTTGAGGAAATTTATTGATAGGTAACTATTGTGTTTGCTTTCGTAATTATAAAATACAGAATAGAATTGAAAATTTAAATTTTGAAAATTTCTTGCGCTTTTTAGCTCACATGAGCCATATAGGCTCAGGGTGAGCTATTGTGATCAGTCGGTGTCCGTCGTCCGTCGTGCGTCGTGCGTCAATTTGCTTTAAATGACATCTTTTCTGGAACCACTAGGTCTAGGGCTTTGATATTTGTTATGAAGCATTGTCTAGTGGACCTCTACCAAGTTTTGTTCAAACACTGGCCCTGTGGTCCAAAAAGGCCCGAGGGGGTCTTGGGTTCGAAATTCAAATATACTTAGAAATCTTCTTCTGAAGAACCACTCGGTGCAGGTGATTGAAATTCTGTTTGTAGTATTGCCTAGTGGTCTTTTACCAAGTTTGTTCAAATGATGGCCCCAGGGTCTAAAATGGTCCCGGCCCAGGGGCCATGGGATTGAACCATAGAAATACATAGAAAAATATTAAATAATCTTCTTGTTCAGAACCATTTGGCCTAGTTGCTTGAATTTTTTTTTTGTAGCATTGCCTAATAATCTTATATCAAGCTTGTTCAAATAATGGGCCCAGGGTCCAAAATGGCCCAATGGCATGGAGTCCGAGGTTTGAACCAAAGACAAATATTCAAAAATCTTCTTCTTCAGAGCCGCAAGGCTCAGATGCTTGAAATTCGGTATGTAGCATTGCCTAATAGTCCTTTACCATGTTTGTTCTAATGGTGGCCCCAGGGTCCACAATAGCCCCACGGCAGGGTGTCCTAAGTTTGAACCATATAAATACATAGAAAAGTATGGAAAAAAAAACTTCTTTTTCAGAATCACTTGGCTCAGATGCTTGAAATTAGGTACGTGGCATTGCCTAGTAGTACTTTACCAAGTTTGTTCAAATGATGACCCCAGGGTCTAAATGGCCCCACCCCAGAGGTCATGAGATTGAACCATAGAAATACATAGAGAAAATATTCAAAAATCTTCACTTTCAGAACCACTTGGCTCAGATGCTTGAAATTTGGTATGTAGCATTGCCTTGTAGTCGTTTATCCACTTTATACAAATGATGGCCCCAGGGTTTAAAATGACCTCGCGGTAGGGAGTCGTGTGTTTGAAACATAGAAAACATAGAAAAATATTCAAAAATCTTCTTCTTCAGAACCACTTGGCTCAGATGCTTGAAATTTAGTATGTAGCATTGTCTATTGGTCCTTTACCAAGTTTGTTCAATGGGTTTGAACCATAGCAATACATAGGAAAATATTCAAAATTTGGAAATGGTTGCAAACTATCAGGTTTGTTCAAATGATGACCCTTGTTTGACCTTTAACTTTTTCGCTCAGATGAGCGATTTAGGGCCTCTTGGTCCTCTTGTTTTAAATAGTAAAGTGAAGTACTTATTCTGACAGCAAGTAGAAAATGTTAGAGTATATTTGATCAATGTGCTAATACCAAATATGAGCCACGACAAGACAAAACCAAGAAGTGGCATATAGGCCCAGCAAAATCTCACATCAGCCTTTGTTTCCGTCCAGTGTGATCAGAAGCTTTCTGTTCCCATGACGCTCTGACTTTGAGATCATAGGCTTGGGCAAGAGTATTGCTGAAAGAAAATTTGGACCTATGTCTATCATCATACCAAATAGGAACCAGATCCATCAAATGATTTAGAAAATATAAGCTCTTAAAACTTTTAGCGTAAATGCGGACGCCGCCGCCGACTCCGACGCTGACGCCGATGCCGACGCCGGGGGTTGTGCAATAGCTCTTCCTGGACTTCGTCCAGGCGAGCTAATAACCCATGTCCGGCAACACGCATAAGTATACCAAACAATCCGCCTGCATTATAAAATAAAGTCATGTTATACGTTTTTCTTATTTTGGTTCTTATTCTATCACAGTGCGCCTATAGAAGCAATGGAAAGTTCCTGTGCTTTATTCTGCAACGATTCGCTGTTTCGGAGCACGTGAGTCTAACTACTGACGTCACTAGCGATACTGACGTCATTTTGTGACGTTTTGAGACGTTAGACGGTGTTATGTCTCTTTTTCTTTCTAAATTCGCCTTAAAAATGTACATTTATCTTAAATACAGTTAAGAAAATTGGCGGGAGCATTAACGCGCTGGCAAGAAGGTTGAGAGAATTTGAATGAAAAGAATACTTTTGCAGCGTTTTTTAGTGTTAGAATCAAGATAGTTCAGCTCTAGGATTGAATTGTTGTGTAATAATTCACTGTTTGTCGGTCTGTTGTAAGTAGATATATCATTCGCGCTCCGCTCTCGTGATATGCTCTACTTCACAACTGACCTCCAAACAGTGCATTATTACTCAACAATTCACTGCTAGAGCTAATCTATTTCTTAATTAAATTCCCTTACATGTATTACGTATATTTTTATCATTAATCATGATATGATCTTTTTACATTCATAATATAAAACTGTGCATGTCTAGGATAGCTTGTGCATATGCAAAATCTGTTTGAGGCATCACAGTTCGTCCAACAAAGAACGATACAACTCAGTCTTCACGTGCGCAAGTTGATTGCGAATAGGTTGGTGTACGACAAACATTTCGCATACGTATGAGTACAGTTTTTTTTTAACTTAACACGAGATTGTCAAATTTTAGTGTATGTATAAATGTGTACATCAGACTCTCTTCGGGACGTTTATAAGACACAGTAGGGACAGCACCATCGCCGAACCCAACCACACCTTGTCCTGTAAGAACTTAACGCAATATTAATTGAGGAAAAGAACGATTTTCCACAAAATAATTCATGTTTATTCAAAACGCTTATGCAAGGCCTGAATAGGAAAGTTGCCCATGCAAAATTTTGGTTTAGCAACTCTCAAGAGTTTTGTGATAACTTCATCACCATTATTTTTTTTCTTTCTTTTTTTAACTCAAAACAGAAAGTTTGCACAATGCGTTTTACATGCATACGAGTCAAATAACATCGACATATTTTGGTTATTTATTTGCAAAAGCTTTATCGGTGGGAATGGAATTACGCTTATAATAATAAGTCGGGAATTGATAAAAGGTGACATTACAATATCAGATATGACATTTAAACTTGACCCAGACTGACACACAATTGACCGGTAAAAGTGTTGAAAAGCATGAACATCTGGAATCTGCCAGATTGAAAAATGAGTTTTATGTCCCAAGACGTAATTAGCTATAGGAAGGCGATTTGTTTTATCTTAAGCTGAGTGGGTACAATTTCAGGGATTGAAACTCTGGCACTTTTGTTTTTGTCTCCCTTTTCAATATGGTTCAACTCTTATATTCTTAGAGAAGATTTCCTTTAAGAGTAGACTCCATTTTGGAAGAGTTACGTCATTCAAGGGAAGTCTGACAAAATACCTCTACAAAGCAAAGACATATGTTTCTATATGCAGTATCTCTCTCTCTCTCTCTCTCTCTCTCTCTCTCTCTCTCTCTCTCTGGAAAGACGAATCATTCCATTTGCCTGAGCGAAATTCTCTCTCTATCTGTCCGTGGAAAGAAGAAAACAAGGATCATTCCACTAGCCTGAGCGAAATTGGTGCAGCATATGGCAGTAGGATATATGGGTTGTGATTTCGGACTGGACAGATGCGCAAGTTTATCTTGATTTTCAATATGAGCTATGTCCGGGGAATATCTCTCGAGACATAAAATGTGCGCATGCCCAGACCATCGTCAGCATATGCGCAGTCTGTCAGGCTTCTGCAGTTTGCTACTGGCTGAAAGGAGGCAGATCTTATTGATAAATAAACTGTGATTACTTTCAGTTCTGCGAAATCATTTTTGACTGATTGATATATTGAAAATACGTTAAACTTCGTATATGGTAACTTTGCTACATGCTTAATTGCGGATTCTGTCTGAAGTTTTTCTTTGAGTACAATTTTACCCATGCGGCCAGGAAAAATTATTGCCTTAGCAGGGCTGTAAAAATCATTAGTATCAGACAAGGAGCTAGTCTACATACCAGACTGCGCATGTGCGCAAGCTATCATAGGCAGACACTGGCTTTAAAACATTAAACCGTTCTTGATTAATCATAAAAAAAGACTTCAATGACCTATTTTTCGATTTCACAAACTTTATGACATGGTAAAACTACAATGTACATGAAGATAAATACAAGGTGAACGCGTTAAATAGATGGTAATAAAATGTAAGACAAGGATCCCATTTATTGTTTCTCTGATGCGTAGTTGCATTGCCAGTAATGAAGAGAAATCAAATCAGTATCAAATGATATTCATTCGTAATATGATAGTTTTGTAGAGTTCTGTATATAAATTTTAATCACTTCTTTACTCCATACTGTCTATAACTGCTTTCTTTTTATATTACTCGCTTTTGATTACTTGAAACTCGCTTTAGATAGTTCGATACTATAAATGGTAAATAAATAAAGACGACGACGACTGCTGGACGTTTTGGTATGACGATTGTTGAAAGACTTGAAAACAAAGAGGGACTGGCTTTGAGGGACTTGCGCAAAGCGAAGGTAGAGCCTGAAAACGTTTGTCTTTAAAGCAAAATGGTGTCAAATAAGGCCCTGCACAATGCGTTTATGATGATACGGATTAAATTATATATTCGTACAAACACAACTTTGTTTCTCTAGAAAATTTTTCATATGTGTTATAAGAAAATTATCTCTTGTCAAAGTTAAAACATGGTACAGATCTTTCGTACCCTGCAAACATCTAATATGCAATTAATTACCCAGAGACAGATTAGTCAGTGATAAAAATCACGAAGAATTTGCTAAATAGCCACATTTTGGATGGCAGGCCATAACTGGGAGTGTAATAGGTCTTTCTAGGTCCGACCAATGGGATAATTCGCTAATTTTCATGGCATTGTTTTTAATCTGTCAATGAACCGCCTATAACAACATAGATTGTAAAATTATAGCATTTTAAACGACTCTGAAGTGTAACTGACGCTGAGCAGTGCAGCTGAAAGCGTGGTCTGGTATTCCGTATATTTGGTACCAAAAATTATAATAAACATTGGGACACCAAAACTAATTACAAAAAATACTCGAAAAAAATGTAAAGTTATATATATTTTAAAGTGCTGCAATGCGCCCAACAGATGCCAGTGGAATGGAAAAACAGCGTTGATTGTGATCAGACTTCCCCTTGCAAGGGTACCGTCAGATGTTGCGTAGCGCATATATTGTAAAACTATGTAAATTCATATTTTGTGTGATTATTTTTGAGCGTACATATGGCATATGATCGATTTACTTTTATGTACATTTAAAGTGACCCGTTTTTTTTTTTTTTTTTTTTTTTTTTTTTTTGAAGATACCCAGAAACCGGGGCTCGTTTTTGCTTTTCGTTTTCGGGTAGGGTAGGCTACTGGATTGGGCTTCTTTCTTTTCATTCCGTTATACCATAAAAAAATCTATGTATTGGGATAGATAGGTCTGAGCGGACAGTGTAGACTCCTATCAGGCTATCCTAGAGGAGCAGTCTGATCAGTGTCTACATTGTTTGCTATTCCGCCTGAATCTTTTGGCAACCGCTTTGTAAAACCAGGCTGTTCCGTGTTTGGGACAGTTGCGGCGATTATTTTTGGTGTCCCAATATTTAGAATTTTACGGTAGTACTGATTGCTGCCAGTGCTTTTTCTTTTCTTGAGTCATGAGGCCTGAAACAGTAAATGTTTGGTTTCGCTGACCAGTGTCTGTTGTATATATGTTTTTGATAGATCTTTTGATTTGTACATATTTTTTAAGTGGGCCTCAAATAAGAGTAGCTTGTAACTAATTGTGTCACCCACTGAAAATAAAGTCTTTATTATCATTTATTATTATTATTATTATTATTCTTTTCAATGTTATGCACCAATGGGTTTAGTACAGTTTCGGCACTTAAACTAAAATGTTAACTACAGTGTTTTAAGGCTATTCTTGTGCGTTCCATCACTAGGCGTTCGTTTTGAAAATCTTGACGAAAATGTGGGGTTGAAACGCAAAAAGTACATACAATAACTGCCAAAGTTCACGAAACACACGCATGGTAAATCAAACCAGACAGTGGTCATTCAGAAACCCTTACAACCCACGTCACCAGAACGAAACGTATTTTCAAAAGAACTTCATTTGGTATGATCCAGTGCTTTTACTTGTGTTTAGTTTTGATATGATCTGCCATTTTCTGTTCTGTTCAATTCTCGTATCGGCGTTACCCAAGTGGCTCAACGGTACGTAACCATAGTTGCACACATTTGGCGCCGTGTGTCCGTCCAATGTCATTCAGTCTGTAAATGTCTCGTCGGTCAGTGCTGCCTAACCAGTATTTATGCATAGATGTTTGCCTTCTACGGCTCCAAGTCAGGTTCTGTCCGGAGAAGGAGGCGCGCGCCACATGAAAGCCACCCCAGCGGAAAGTCCAGGGAAACACAGGCCAACCCCGCCCGCAGAGGAGGAGCACACCGAAACCCAGGTCCCAACGAGAGAACACGCAGGCGTTCCTTAGGTTTCAAGGATGGGACCTGTTGGGGTCCCATATTACTTACAGCCCTTAATTTTAACCCTCCCCCGTATCCAAGTAATTTGGTTCCGGATAGAGGTCCCTTATTCTGACCTTACCCTTAGGTGGGGATTGACGCAGTCACAGGTAGGGACCTTTTCAGGTACCTTTAGGGCTGTTGCACTTCAGTTATTTTGGTCGAGTAATTTTGCCAAGTGATGAGTGCAACATTAAGTTTGAATTTTGAACTCCCCCGTCAAAAGTGAGCATCTAGCGTGGTGCCGGCTTTAGGATGCTAGCGCCTTGCTCATTAATCATTTATGATCCTAAAGGATATAGTCCGGTGGTTTATGAGTGAAATTTTGGATTTGAGGGCACTTTCACGGCATGACGGGCAACCGGGCTCATTGAAGTCAGTAAACATACCTAAAACCATTTTGCCCGGTTGCCAGCTCAACAGACATCATATAAGGTCAAAATGAGGTCAAAGGTCATTTAGTGCATTTTTATATACCAGTTTGTGAGTGAATTATTCAATTTATAGGCACTTTCGCGCAATAAGAGGCAACTATGTCAAATGTAGTCAGTAAACATACCATTAAAGCTTTTGCCATTTTGCCGACGTCGTATTTAATCATAACTAGGTCAAAGGTCAGTAAGTACACTTTTGTATAGTGGTTTATTATACCATTAATTCAAAAACAGTCTTTTAAGTTACCAATAGCCCATAAGCCTGCCACCACTCAGCTGAAGGAGAGACTTTCTGCACTGTTTGTTTTTCCAAAAGTATATTAAAACATTACAAGATACAATTCTCTACTGTCTGACTGGCGGTGCGTTTGACAGTCATCGCCAATTTAAGTACGTTACCATATAAATCTGCTGAATTCGTCTGTTCCTATACTTCTCAATCCAATAAATATTAAAACGGATTTAAATCTTGCTATTTAAAAATTTGCGTTGCTTTTCTGTACAGTTATAACAGTTATCTCTTGTAGAGCATAACTGTAACCTACGTTACCGAGTTTTTCCCAGCATAATGGACAAACTATTATATTTTGGATAAAGTTACCATTTTATTGAAACCAGCAAATATTTATCGTCTTTTTACATTGATGCAAGTAAAAACAAAAATTATGGGTGTATCAAACCATGCAGAAACTTGCAGCGTTACATACGCTACCGGGCGTATGTTATCAGAAAACATAAACCAGAAACATGGAGAAAAAGCAATTGCTTTGTCCAAGGCATCTATATGATATTGCATAGCAGACCATTGTTCAAGCTCTATTTACCGAAAATCTTCATTCAGAATATTGCATCACCTCATCTGTTAAGGATAACTGTAGGTCATTGTAGTACCGGCTCATAAGATGCTGTCTATAATATCAATGTGAAGTATTTTAGTCAAGCAGCTGGCGCTACAAAATTGAAAGTAACAATTTATCGACAGAATTTGAACTTGTACTACAGTGTTGATAGAGCAAATTCAGCTGAAGCACCGATACAATTTTCTTTGTATTAGTGGTTTTCATGTAGTCGAATAAGATAAAGATGCAGACAGAATAAAGTAAGGAATCACCGAACGGCGAGCCATGACTCTCAAGAGGCTCTGTAGTGACCCGAATTTATAAAACCATGTCAATGCATCCTCTTTTCATGCCCTGTGGTAGTACAACAGTCTTTTGTAGATGTCTGGAAATAGACTGATCTTGATTCTGCCCGTGTCGATATAAAAGAATGAACAACCTTAATTTTACAATATCTCCAGAGGCATTTCGTACATTGAGCAGGTGCCATTATATAATCGATGCTCAGGTTTTGCAGTGGCATAGATAGGTACCATGATGTCTGTTGATGTCATTCAATAGCTTGGCCCGACACTACAGTGTTTACAGGCGTCTTCTAGTAGATTAAGATGCTACCCTTGTATCTATTAACCTCTTTGTAAAGCCTTATCTGCAGTGTTAAGTACGTTACGCAGTATGCATGAGCAAAAATGGAAATTAGCATTATTGAGTATGTGTTTGTGTCTGCCACTACAGTGGTATTTTAGCATACTGACATTGAGGACATTTGGTGGCCAGAACTGGTATAATACTCACACAACATGACTTGTAGAAATATGAAATGGTAAAACATAGATGTCTTGTAATTTCTTAGCCGGCATAGCAGTGGGAAACGTCACCATGTAGTAGGTTAACTTCGGATAACAATCGCCTTTGCTGTTTTCTCAAAATGCTTTCACTATCCCAACCTATTCAGATGTGCTGAGATACCGGAACAGGTTTAACAGTTGGTGATTTGATGCCTGAAGCTTGCATTAGAGCAAATGTCATGTAGTTTTAAGAGCTTGAACAACGGTTTCAGGAATATTTTATAGTAGATTGTATTGATGATTAAGTCCCCTTGGTGGTTTGTAGTGTAGCTATATTTTCACCCCTTCCCTTCCATACATACATAAACACCTTGAATTATAACTGGCTTTATTCACTTATGATGTCATAACTGTTAAACGACGAATGTAGTATTAAGATTCCTGGGGAAATGGGGTATAAACCTTGGAATTGGGGATAGCTTGGACAGTTCTTACAATTTTCACCCCGCTCCCTCCTCCACCTGCTTGATTCATCTTGTTTCCTTTGTATTTATATAGTAAACAGCATGGTTTGTTTTCTTCAATATTTTACTTGTACCGTATGCCTATTCATACGTAGACAAAGTTTCAAGTTACTTTTAAGACCTTTCTAAAAAATCAACAGTTTTTAGGTACGAAATTAAAACAATTCCTATAACGTTAACTACAAAGGCTAATGCCTTTTAGTCAATTAAATTCATTATGAATCTCTAGGAGAAGCGATTCACATGAGGACTAAACATCGTATAGCAAATAGCAATATTTAGATTCGACTTATCATATATGCTTCCCATAAACTTCCTATGAATCTATAAACTTGTCTGTGTTAACGTAAATTACACGCGATGCTGTAAGACTGATACAAATCGTAAAGATACAGTTTTGAACAACTTTGCATGTATAACATAAACTCCCATTAGAATCAAAAGCACGAGTCGATGAGTTTCAAAATTTCTGTCGACAATTTTGATATTCTTGATTGAACATAAAAAATACTCCTGTATATCTGAAAACTTATTCTAGACATGTTGATGTGTATTTTATGTCTAAAAATAGTTTGAAAATGGATCATTGTCCACTTTCAAACATGTATTAACTAGAAAACATCTATAAACACAAAACATGAATACTACCACATATTTTTATATAACTGAAGCTCTGAATATTGATTTATATGACTTATTTACCAATTTGGTAACGTAAAGTACATGAGATTGATTTATCTGCATTGTATTTTATATGCTTCACAGCTCAGTCTTAAAATTCTTGCATGTTTATGTGAAAACACCAAAAAAAGTTTATGGCTATTAAGTTGCATTAGATTTCAGATTGCAACTGTAAACAATTTATGTATCGTAAACAACACATGCTAATGGAACCAGCATGTTTTATGTAAATGTTGAGCTAGAAATATATGATAGCTTGCTTATAAAGATGAAATTTACCAAGTCTAAAAGCGTTGTTAATATATTTATGCAGTGTAGTCTTTGATTTATAAAATATTAAAGTTATTTCTATGAATGCATGCATTTTACGAAAATAAGTGTACAGACGGACACAAACACAGTTTTATTTGAACAGAAATTGTTCAAGTTTGCTTTACAATTGTCGCACGAGGTTTTTGATGTGTACACCATTTAACTGCGGTGATATTTATATTCCAAATGTACAATAACCATTTTCTAAACAGTTTTTCGTGATTTTGCACTTAATGACCTTTGACCTCGTTTATATGGTACACAATGGGCAATCAGGTTTGGCAACCGGCAAAAATTAAACGAGGACATATCGGCAAGTATTTTTAGCATGGTTGCCAATCATGCCGCGAAAGTGCCCACAAACTCATTTTCTAGAGCTCTTTTCTCGAATCCGCCACCTGACTAATATTAAAAAGAGCAGAAATTAGTTGGGAATGGTTTAAAGTTTTTTTTTTGCATAGAAATGGATCTCGCACTGTATGGTCAAGCATATATAATAAAGATGTGGCTGTTATATACTAACCCCAGTTAGTTAGGTATATAATATTGATAAGTTGATGGGCCGTTAGTAAGTTTTCTTGTGAGTATGATGATGCCACCATAGGGCTGTCGCTATTAAAACACGCCTCACCCAGGGGTGGCAGAGCATCAAGTTTGGTTGTTAGTATGTTTTGCGTGTGTGTGTGCGTACTTATTTTGTGCTAGCACAATGTGCGTGTACTTGTTATTTTTTGCGTGCATGCGTGTTTGCGTGTATGCCGGCTTGCGTGCGTGTTTGTGTGTTTATGTATGTGATTGCGTATCTGTCCGTCTGTCCGTCTCCATCCTCTTCTTCTGGGATGTCTCCACCGTTGTTGTGTCCTGCATCCATCGTTGTTTCGCTGCCGCGCCGTAACTTTAACAGGCATGCTAAGGTAAGACTGGCGGAGTGTCATTACCCAGAGAGACAAGGACGGTCCTTAATTGGTTATTGCTTAAATTCCTGTTACTCATTTTGTTGCAAAAATACCAATTTAGATGCCTAGGTGTGTAGGTTATTTTACCCTAGTCTTATTGAAATATAGTATGTGTTGCTCACCTATGTTTTGGCCCCTCATGCGTCAGCCTTTTCATGGCACATCTTTCTTCCCCTCTGTTCTTTTTTCGATGGCGAAATAGCCGAGGTGTCTCCCCCCGTCGGGGCACCGATGGGATTACCTCCCTTGCCCTTTCCTCATTGAGGGGGCACGCGCACCGTCTCCCGCGCGCGCCGCGTGTAACACTTTTGTCCAATATAATGATGGATTTCTATGTTTACGGTCACGTCGCGACAGGGTCTAGCCGCGCGAAGCCCGCCCCCCCCCCCCCCCATTCCCGGATAATGAATGGTCTCGTCCACATTCTAAGGGGGATGGTTCCATTCCTTATACACCCGGGGAATAATTACTAACTCTTATGAAGCCCACCACCGCCCCCCCCCCCCCCCCCCCCCCCGAGAGGATTTTCCGAGTTAAAGGACGGAATTTCCATTTTTTGTCGCCTTTTTTATTCAAAAAATAGTCTATGCGTCATTTCCCCCCCCCCCGCCTGCGGAGTGGAGTCGTCCACATTTATAATTGGCACACCCCCCTCCCTGCAGGTAGTGGGAAGGGGGCCAACCCATATTTAAGCGATTTATGTATTTATTTGTTCTATTATTGTATTTTGAAATTTATGCTTCGTTACAAAAAGGGGTTTATAAAGAAATTTTTGAAAGAACTTTAACCCATACTAATGTTTGCCTTTTGTTGTCTCTTTCTATTTTGGTAGGGTTTAGCGTCTGATGTAGATTACTAATTCCCTATATTACTCTAAATTCCTAATATAATTAACTAAATTCCTAAATTCCTAAATTCATTTTATGCTGTAATACTTCTTCTTCTTTCTTCATTCGAGTGCCTGTGATTTATTAATTTCGGAGTTGCAATTTCGCTCTGTGATCCTAACTAAATTCCTAAAATTCCTAAATTCAACAAATTTCATGAAAGTAATTCTTATGTTGTTTTTTTTTTGTTTTTTTTTTTGCCTTTTTTCTTGATACGACTGCATATTAAACATTTTCCCTTGATCTGGCTTAAATGTAAGTCGTCGTTGTGCTCCCCAAAAACGTCCGGGCGGTTCTCTTTCTATCACACGTAGACCCCGATCAGACGCTCCTTACGTGCCGACTCAGTGATATGCTATCCTACCCGCTTTCCAGACTAGTCCATTTACAAGGATGGACGAGTTCATATTAAGCCCTACCTTTATAAACCGCCCAGACACTTCCGGTGCACACGGTAAGCTGTATGTGTTAGAAACTCGCAGTGGAGATCATTGACCCTATAATTGGCCAGTTGCGCTTTTGTTGAATTATCTCGTGCTTCCACACCTGAGCTTCCCGTGGAATGCCATTAAGCCGTGAGAGCTCGCGATATTGATTTTTGTTGTAAAATAAATATTAATAACGCGCACCAAATTTTGTGGTCTAAAAATGTTGGATGCTGTATTTTCTGTTTCGGGCTTCGGATTTGATTGGGGTTTTCGGTAATGTCCGAGTATGTATAAGAGCTTTTGATCCACCTCCACTGCGCGCCTCTCTGTACGTCTGTACGTCTGTTTACTGTAGTGTACGATTATGTCTAGTCTGCTATTGGCTCGGCGGTCGGTGGCACATGCGTTAGAGACTTTTATATCCTGGATGTTACTCAGAGCCGGCCAGCAAGTGATTGGGAAAGAGCCCCACCTAGCATGTGACCGGCTCCGCACATCATTTTGAGTTCGCTGAACACTATGCCACCGCTCGTCGAGTCTAGTCTGTAAATGTCTGTAATATAATGGTTCGTATGTCTGTCTTTTTTCTAGTACTCTGCCTCCGAGGTGTAGGTGTAGGATCGGACTGCGCCAACACGTGTAGGGTTTATTATTATTACTATACTTAGTACATTTAAAAACGCAACATTTTTGGTTTTACGTTTTTGCGTAATGGATAATATTTTGACCAAAAATAGCATGTAAATGTATGTCAGGCAACTGTATCTTTATGTTTTGGCATAAAATATACTCACATGTACTCGTACTGCAGTGGATACTCACTCAGGTATGAAAATCAAGATTTGCTCGTGCGCGTATCATGTAAACACTTAAAAAACATTTGGTCAACGCTACTGGATAGTCCGTAGATCGGCATTAAAGAAAAACAACAAATAACAAACAAATTGCAACAAACCAAACTTTTTGTCATGATTAACTCTTTAAAAATCGTCTCCTTATTGCCAGTTCATAAAGTCTCAAACTTAGAGCTATTTGGATGGTTAAGATGCCATATGGCCACATTTTTTTTCTACTGACCAGTACCTTTAATGATCGATAAAAGCCGGTTCAGTCAAGAGAATGTGTCCATAGACAAGGCAGATCAATCATTGTCATTTATTACAACACAGATGCTTCCGACACGCTGATGCTGTCTAGCAGACATTTGGGACTCGTGCGAATGTTTCCCTTAGGTAAGCAGAAAGGAATTTGGAAAAATTAAAAGTTTTCGGAGTTTTAAACGTGTATGCTCTTTGCCCAAAATTTGTGATGCATTTCTTTTTACGGACTGTATACAATTGCAATATCGGCATTAAACGTTTTAAAGAGAAAGATTGTAAACATTCTTACACATAACTTACACCACTTTCTCTTTCCACACCATAATGACATCAGTATGCCAGAATGACCAGCTTTGCCATTTGATTGGTAATCAAAACGACAAGTCTCAGATGAACAGAAACATGGCGTTTTAGGGTATACTGAATCATTTTCAAATATTGCAAACGCTTTTGTAAAGGTTTAATTCAGAAATGGAACAAAATTCCACAGCATTTGATGAATAAAACATGAGTGAATGTGACGCAGCAAGGCCCATGCCTTACGATTTGATCTTGTGAATTTTAATTTTAGGGGTAACGCTCCACGATGAACGTAAACTTAATGAAATACACAATAAAATGCCAAGAAATTTAGCAAAACGACAGAAAAGATGTCAATCTAAATATCTCTTGCGTTTCAAATATTTGTCTTAAAAATTCAGAGATATTTCCGAAAAACTAAGTGTTGCGTTTTTAAATGTACTGAGTATATTAGCCATTATGTCCACTTTGTTTTACTTTCCCCACTTCGCGCACCCCCGAGCGATGCCTAGGCAGCCGGGAGAGGCCATAGTCGTGGCAAGGGCACCGCTTCTTCCGATCTGACTCTCGCCCAAACCTGTAATTCACAGTCGCCTGCCGTCCCACAGCCAGGCCAGACCGCCAGACAGGGCCAGGTCGGGTGGCGACATGTTGGCGCGCGTCGTTATGCAACCGCTCGTCGAGTCTAGTCTGTGAATGTCTGTAA
Organism: Ctena decussata; assembly: GCA_963989385.1. Taxonomy (NCBI): domain Eukaryota; kingdom Metazoa; phylum Mollusca; class Bivalvia; order Lucinida; family Lucinidae; genus Ctena; species Ctena decussata. The sequence goes on along the minus strand of OZ022504.1, from coordinate 35,060,452 downwards.
TATAATGGTTCGTATGTCTGTCTTTTTTCTAATACTCTGCCTCCGATGTAGGTGTAGGATCGGACTGCGCCAACACGTGTGGGGTTGTTATTATTAATGTTAGCCATTATGTCCACTTTGTTTTACTTTCCCCACTTCGCGCATCCCCCGAGCGATGCCTAGGCAGCCGGGAGAGGCCATAGTCGTGGCTAGGAAACCGCTTCATCCGATCTGGCCATTCCAAACCTGTAATCCACAGTCGCCCGCAGTCCCACAGCCAGTCCAGACCGCCAGACAGGGCCAGGTAGGGTGGCGACATGTTGGCGCGCGTCGTTATGCAATATGGGTTCGTACCCAAATGGACCCATGCACATTTCAGCATAAAACACATCCTATATACAGGGTCCCCGCGTCCCATTTATGCAGGCCTTAGCAATACATCTCAGGGCGTCAGGAGACGGATGGCATGTGAGGCCTCTTCGGGCCATTGTCAACATCCGCTCTATATTCCCAGATCTGTAAGCCTCCATCGGACCTCGCTTCGCTACGTCCGATGGAACAGACCCCTGTAATCACATTCCCCGGTGACTCCTAGTATTGTATGTCCGTTGTCTATGTCTGTATTGTTCCAGTTGAAATAGTGGGTAGGATTGGCCTGCCTGAACTGTCCGTTCGAATGCCCCTCACCCATGACACTGTCGCAAATGATAGGTTTGTGCACGGCCCTATATTTTTTCCTCATACTGGGTATCTCTAATATACTGAAATATAGCTTCCCTTACTTCTTGAGATTTTGTTCCCAACAAGCTTGTCGAGACAAGGTTACCTGCATATGTAATGTCCTGCAGTGTTCTAAGCAATTTTTGTCTAGGCCCACTGTGTGCGCTGCATTGCCATTTTGATTTCTTGCCATGATTATATATACTTACTCAGATGTGTACGTGCCCGGACGAAGGCCGAAATTCCGGATAAAACTTTTGTATTCTTCTTTCTTGTACTTTTCATATTGTCAAAACGAAAGAAAAAAAAAAAACACGCTCACACACTCAGAACACCTAATCAATTAAAAGCAGAGCAATCCGACTACATGGCGGCATTCGAAATTATAATTCATTTTGCGGAACAGAACAGAAAAGAATTAAGCTCATCTATGTAGGTAAACATGTCAGGTTACACATAGATGATATATGATATTTAAACAAGTGACATGTAATATTTATGAGAAAAAAGGAACTTTTCAGTCTATCACACAAAAACTGTCAGCTGATTGGCCATATCTCCAGCTGCACATCACCAGATGCAAGAAATCAAAACCTGCTTAAAACATGTAATGGTATATGGTCCTGGAGAATTCAATTGGCAAAATTAACTCCTTTGATGTCTTTGACAAATCAGATGACAATGAAAGTGAAAATTCTGCGGTGTAGACCTTAATGCATAAATATGCCAAAAGCAGTGCGTTCAGCTCATTAATGATACATAAAATTGAAGAAAAAAAAATAAATAAATATAAAAATAAAAAAAATAACACCGGCATGCTGGGAACTCGATACTCCCTTTTTACAAGTCGAACCTCGCTTTTTATAACTCGATACTTGCCTTTTATAACTCGAAACTCTCTTTTTATTACTCGAAACTCGATACTGTAAAAAAGAAACCCTCCTGTGGTCGAGTGGTTATAGTAACTCGGTTATGCTGCAGAAAGTCGCCGGAAGGTCACGAGATCGCGCCCGCGTTTCGACGACTGGGAAAACTCTCTCTGTCAATCCAGCAATAAATGGGTAACTCTTTTGAATCAGGGAAGGATAAGGCCGCAAAAGGAGAGTGATGGGCTCCGCCTTTCATCTGTTGTGCCCAAGATACAGTGAGTCTCTAACCCCCACTGCACCTACGGCTATTAGGCTACATGTATGAGAAACATTTACCTTTTTACCTTTACCATGCATAGACCTTGCTGAACATTAAATTGTTAACACAAATAAAGGCTGCTGGGGAAAGAAAACACAAAAACATAGCAAAACACATTTACTACCTATGAATCACTTGAAGGGAGTCAAAAAGCCCATTGCCGAGCTATAAGATGAATTAAAATGTTGGAGTTGACTTGTTCTTTGCTTAAAATCAAAACTTTACAAATAAATATATGTTGTGAGATATCATGTAAATTACCTCTTGCCATTCTCTTGAGTTCCGACTGTATAAAAATATAAATTGGGAGGCCTAAAGCCCCAAATTACCAATGTATGAAACTAAATGCCGGGAGATGGATGCCTTAGCGGTCAGTGTAAACCCATATCAGACTGCATCTGAAATAAGCAGGCTTATCAAGATCTTCATTGTTTGTCTTTTCCAACTATTAAAATCAGCTTAAAGTGTATGGGTATAGCTCCGTATTTTTCTGCACTTTTTACAAAGAGAAACAACTTCCATAACATCATGTTTGCCTCCCTGAATGACGTAACTCTTCAAAAATGGAGTCTACTCCTAAAAGTAAGTTTAATTTGCAGGAGCAAATTATTCCTTTTAAGAGTTGAACCCTATTGAGAAGGGAGACAAAAAACGAAAATGGAGAAGTCTCAATCCCTGAAAGTGTACCCACTCACCTTAATATAAAACAAATAGATTTCCAACATATAACTTTGTCTCGGGGCATAAGACTCATTTTCTGTGATATGCACTCTTAAATCTGGCAGATTCCTGTTGTTCTGATAATGTCCATGCTTTTCAATACCCTTACAGATCAATTGTGTGTCAAGCTGACACGTCCTATCTGGTATCTTATAGCTGATATTGTGATATCGCTTTTTGTAATTTTTCCCTTACTAGCTTGTTTCGCAAAACTTATCAAAAGGCTGGTAGCATGTTAACGACGTTATTGTTCACCTGCGCTTATTAAGTTATCTAGATAAAACATTGCATAACTGTCCTTAATTTCAAAATGATCGGTAAAGCATTGTTCTAAATATGAGAACATCTGTAAATATATAAGTACCACAAAGTAACAAAATGTAACAAATTCATGCAGAAACTGCCATATTCTAATAGCGAGTATGTATCATTCAGTATCATATATTTATGTATTTATTTGTTATTATTATTATTTTACAAATCTTGCAAGTATTTTTCTTACAACCGTCTTTGTGGTAAGCTATCAGACATCCTTTCCTCAACAGGATAATTTTAAATCGTGGGTCTAGGACACGTAGCCGTATGACCACTTTATGGGACTGAACCGCTTTTTGTTGCGAATGTACTGCTCTGTATATAAAATATCACTCATTACAGCCATAGCACTTATTGCATTACTGATCTATTAGGAAAAGAATGACTGCTTCATAAAGTAGCTGACACCAAACAGTCTAGTGGGTGAGTCCTTTTGGTTGCTAAATACCTGTCATGTAGCTTCTGAAACCGGACCAGTCTGCATGAGCAGTGTATAATTATCTAAGTTTGTTCAAACTCAGTGCCCAAAATAATAGATCAGGGTCATGGAATCATGCCGAATCGCATCATAATAGTTCCCTAGTATGTGCGTAATTCCTCTAGTATTGAGTTCACTGGAATAACTTTTTAATCGACGATTTACTTTCAAGGACCGAAGATGTTATCAGTAATTATAGCCTGTTTGTCCGGAGGCTACTAACACTTCATCACTGTCATGCTAATAGCCTTGAAAGTATCTAAGAAGGATAAAGCTGCATCCCATTCCCTAAAACCAGTAGGTCACAGATATGCACGTTGATATTGCATGAGTGATGGGCGCATTTTTGCCATTGAATTTTTTTTTCTATATATAACTAGGAAAATTTAATTTCGGCTACTTATTTTAAGAGCTTAAGAGTTGTTGCTTTTGACTCTGTGTTTATTGAACCGCGTTTTACCTTTTGGAAGGAGTTTGTTGTTTGTAAAATGTGCGAAGTTTTTAGCACGTGCTCAGCATCATGCTCTGATTTCACATGTGTCCGCCATTGTGAACTCGAAGTTATTTTTTATACGCCGCTCTAAGATGGTCGTAACATGTGCCCTCCATGCGTCTGTCTTTTCGTCTGTTTGTTCATCTGTCCATACATTAACATTTTTGTAGCTTTGTAGAGCTTCATACATTTAACCACAGTATTCAGATCAGTAGCTTTGACGTTGACGTTGCCAATAGCATGGTAGCCATAAGGGTAGTGAGGAAAAGAAGCCCACTATATCTTGGGCACAGCGTGTGCATATGTTCATTTTTTTAAAGTCATGTAAAATAAAGGATATAATGTTTATTTGAGTAAGTCAATGTAAAATTTAGGTTAGCAATAGAAATGTTTAGAAATTTGATAAAAAGAAATAGTCCTGCAATAAGCCCAGAAAAAAAATGAGATAAGGAACAATTTATGTCGACTATTAGTCGATCATCGGTTGGTTTTACAAAGTAAAATGCAATGATAGGGAACATATATATTCATTCAGACCCCATATTAAAGGGAAAGGCATATTTTCATTAAACTGACAACAGTTCACGAAAAGTGACCATAATTTTTTGGATGATTCCCATCCCCACTTCCTAGATGGCTTGAACGTCAAGGTCACATAATATACTAAGAATTTTGTTCCAAATTCTGAGATAGATATAGTTCACATTTGGCACAATGATAGATATTGATCCTAAACTTCACATTACCAAGTCTATTTCCCCATTTGACACTATGATTTTCTTTTCCTTTTTGTGAATAAACATGCCTAATTGAAGTATGAAAATTAGAAAATATTTTCCATCGTCAAAAACTGAAAAAGCTTATTTCTTTTGCCGTGCATTATCTTTTGCTGCACCCTGCAGCAACCTTTTTACTTGTTTTCTAGCAGTTGTGCAGCAACCTGAGCGACTTGTAATATTTTAACTCTATCAAATGTAGGTTGGAGATATAAAGAGTACGTCTGTTCAGCCATGAAATATTGGATTCATTGAAAGTGGACAGCAAGACTTACTTCTTTCGAGTTTATTTTGAGGCGGTCGGACTTCTAAACCCTCGATGATGCAGGCTGTCGCGGAAGACCTTCCAGTGAAGCGGTGTACTCCTCTTCTGCCCCGAGGCAGCTTGTTTGTCAAGGTGTTCGACCTGCGACAGCAGACCGCTGGTTCATGACACCTAAGGAAGATGCGACTTAGTCTTTTGCGGTTCTGTCTATATACTGAATAAACCTGCAATGTTCTTCTTCCACATTAAATACAGACTCCGAACTTTACACGGGCACGGAAGTTCGTGAATGTCGGAAAGTTAGACGCTCATATCAAACTCCACAATGTTTATGGCAGTTTGTTGTACGTTTGTTCATCTCCGGATGATTCGTATTCAGTCTTGGTAACAATTTACTCCTCTTGTGACATGCGGGTGGTGAGTCTCTATAGGTTGGAATTCCTGAGATACAGGGGACTAAATATATCATTACTGTCTCGATATCAATTTTAAAGAAAAGCAGAGTCTCGGGGTCCGGTACCGGATCCCTAGCCTGCCAGTCTCGGCGTCCGGTACCTGACCCGGAGCCTCGCCTGTTAAGAATGGCTCGGGGTCCGGTAGAATGTTAATTAGCGGTTGTTACTTTAAATAGTTAAACATATTTCATTCACAATTTCACTTTCATGCAACATACGTGCAACGGACGGGCGAACACACGGACGGCCAATTGGAAAACACAATACCTCGCCACTGTTAAACAAATAGACAGACAAATAAACAATATATTAAAATATGATAAATAAATAACTAAAATAAAAATAAGAACAATATATTATTATTTACAGTACCAACAATTAATGTGATCCCGCTTTGTAATTCATTTCAGTTTTGGTTAGTTTAGTATGACCTTTGGTCATACCGTTATACCGCTTGTACAAATGGCGATATACGTAGAAAAGATCAAAATCTAATAAGATTTAACGATTACTGTGTATTTCTTTCCATTTGAGACATATATTACCCGTATTGAGACATGCTGGACCCGGAGACAATCCTCGGATGAGCGCCTAAGAGTCCGGTACCGGACTCCGAGACTCAGAGTGCGCATAAAGAAAAGGACCTCTGACAGTATCAATGCATATTTGCCTATTATTCGATAAATTATTGCACCTTCCTCGGGCAGCAAAAGTTGAAATATTTGGCATCAATATGTAGGCCTGTGTACTATAAAGGCATTTTAACAGTGATTTTGAAAAATTATCAGGCATCTAGACTAACTTTAACCAATTTCATCAAGAGGGGGTACGTGAATGTTTCAGACTCTGAAAATAAGTCCATTTTTGGGATTTCTAATATATCGAAATTTTAATTGATAACTATGCTAAAACTAAAGTACACACTACTGTTACTGATAGTATGCAATATGTTTTCAATAATAAGGACTTTAGCCTATTTGTAGATATAAAGGGTGTAAGTATCCTACCCACTTTTTCAGTTTTTCAGCTGTAGACTATCTCGCCCCCCCTCCCACGTGCCTCAGCAAGCCACTCACATATAATGTGTATTATGATAGTACACTCATACATGCAAAGTGGCTAGCTGAGGCACGGGGGGGGGGTATCTTTAGAAAACTTTTCCTGTTTCGATTACGTTTAATTATAAAATTTGGCTTTTTCCAACCAGAATTGAAGTCCATGTACTAAAAAATCAGAAATTAAATTCATAGCCAGTTAGGGGAAGTTGAGAGCAACAAATTTCAAGAAAAATTCTTGGGTATATCAAAAATTTAATTTTGACTAATTTTATAGGCAAATTAACATTATTACTGTCAGAGGTCCTTTATAAATAACATAAACACATATTGTCAGTCATTAACACGTATGTTTTGTCATTTCAGATCACACAACACAACGAAAGAAGAAGAAAAAAAAAAACTGAAAAAAAAACCCCAAATCAAAAGTGCTGCATTCTAATTTAATGTGATTCAACTTAAAAAAAATATATGTAATGGACTTTGGCATGCATTTATAACGTATTCTAAGGACTCAGTAAAAAAAATTTTGTAGAGAAATCTAAATACAAATACTTTGAATGATGAAAATAGAATTTATTTCATATGCACGTTTACGATTTAAATCCCATTTCCGTTCACTGAAAACAAAACCTGACTACCGATGCATGTCTTATGTATGTCTTATGCATACATACTTATTCTTTATTATCTAACTGCGTCATTAATCAGTTACAATGTACTCAGTATAATAAAGATGAAACATAAGTTGTCATGTTTTTGCGAGCAACTTTTCGCGTAGCATCTAAATCGAACCAAAAAAAAACTAATAAAAATAAATAAATAAAAATGAAATAATAACACTAAAATAAACACCTTTTCGATAATAATATTTTGCTGAAACACTTAGAAACAGTTGTTTTCTGACAGTTATACTAATTGATTAAATGACAAAATTAGAATAAGTTAAGTGTACAAAGACGTTTTTTTTTTTCAAATAAGATTCTTATACATTTTATTCGTCTGAATTTCGACATAGTTTTGTTCATGGTATTTTTTTGCAATAACCATAATGTGGTTTATCCGAATTATGGATAAAACTTCGATGGCATTCACTGCGTATTTTAACTAAAAGTTTTATCCAAATTTTGGATAAAACTTACACCTGTGTTTTGGAACAGCGTATTTTAAGACAGGGGTTTTGCTTTTCCCAGCTAGTTTGGTTTTATCCAAATTTTGGATAAAATTATTTCTGCGTATTCGTTGTACTGCATTTCCTGCTTATCCAAATTTTGGATAAAAATTTTGGCCGTGTGTTTGCATAATGTGATGGGCAAGACAGGGTGTTTGTTTCTCCCAGCTAGTTTGGTTTTATCCAAATTTTGGATAAAATAAAATTTAATGTATTTCAGTCTGTTTATACGCTGCATTGTATTGCCTGCACAGTCGCTTATCCAAATTTTGGATAAAATTTTCGGCCATGTATTTTCATACAGTATAAGGCATAGGCAGGGTGTTTTCTTACCCCAGGCTATTTGGTTTATCCAAATTTTGGACAAAATGGATTAGATCTAATTCTAATTATCACTCATCAGTTAACTAAATTTATATTTCCCGCAGAGATATTAATCCAAATTTTGAACCAACAAACGTCTTATCCAAAATCATAGAGCCAGTTTGAGCAAATGGATTTGCTCAAACGTAAATGGACACAGTTACCGTGTAGAAAGCAATGAATCTGAATCTCACGGCGTGAATTTGCCTGCTGATCTTGGCAGCGACATGTTCATTCGAAATTACAGGGCGCGCTTCCGATATCTGCGACGAGAGGGACATGTGCGTCCACATTCATTAAGATCTGACCCATTTGTAAAGCGACCGTTTCTACTATAGCCCTTGTTTAAATTCTGGGGTTGTATCTCCAGACCTTAGTCCTAGTCGTTGAGCATGACAAGAAAACAGCGAGACAGTGGTCATGTAAAAATTCAAAAAGAAAATAAGTTTTATTATTTAAAAATGCTGTAAAAAAAGGGAAGATGAAAAGGAAAACTTAAAAAGGAAATAGAGACCGTCGAGCAAGTTCGAAGTTGTACATACAAAACAATTTTAAACACAACAATGATCATTTATGGCAGTTAAGAGTAGAAATAAATTCGTAACTTCTTTTTAATTCATTAGACAAAACATCTGTTAAAGCAAAATGTTATAGAGTATCCAAAGTCATTTTTGCTACTTTTACGAGATTGAATATATATACTTTGCAAAATATATTTAGCAAATTTTTATATATTGCAATTTTTCTCATTACTGAAGCGCAACATTGAGCGAAATTAAATTGAATTGAAAGGAACCGTAGTTGGGGCTTAAGATACCATGGGATTACAGAAACCATCTTTAAAAACGATATTGGGGAAAAGCAATAAGCGCGGAAGGGGTCATTAGCCGAAATTCGCACCCATTGAAAAGCAACATAAAAATGGTAAGCATGTGATTTTTTGTACGGTATTTCTCAACATGTTCATGCTCAGTTTTCTTGTCAAAGCTATTGTTGTGTAAAAGATATGGTTAAGCTTAACAACTGACGAATCTTAGCATGCGCCATTGACGTTAAAACGTGTTAATTCGGTCCAATTTGTAATAATTCACGGGTGCTTCAGTTCAATGCAGAATCAAAACCCGAGAAAAACAATAGGCTAAAATAAAAGGTCACACCATGATTAATTTAACTGTGAAGTTTCTTCATTGAAGTTTAACGTAACTGTGAGAAAATGATGACGTTAGTCTGAGACGTATGACTTATGCTCAGTAACCGGGAAGAATTTTCTTTCTGAATTGTTTACATAATCATATTGGTAGCTACCAAACAATCATACACTCAAAAGGGATTCAAGAAATACCGATTAGAAACAAGTTTTTAAGACGATAACGTAAAAACAAGGGAAAACGTCAAATTTTCGAGCTTTGTAAACCTCATACTCGTAGCATATTCAAATGTTTTAGAGCGTTTTCCTTTATTTTAACAGCAAACCAGCTGCCTCATTATGGTTGTGTCTTTTGTACATGATAATAAATGTCGTTCAGAAACAATGGTCATAAAAACTGACGTCACGATAGTTCAAACGCTACAATTGAGCAATCTTGATTCTTTTACCTGCCAGTCCATCTCGAATGATCGGCCTTTATATCTTTATGCAGTAAAGTGACAATAAAATCCTAATATGGTGGAACTGACACATACAAAAAATTGCTATATTTATTGTGCATACTATATATACGAAGTCTCGGTGTAGCTTATATGATCTTTTTCATAAGTCATCCGTCTGTAACACTTGCTCAAGCAAATTCTTCTCGAAACCACCGGTCAATTAGTCTCATTTTTCATGCAGAACATCATCAGACTCAAGGCTCTCTAAATTGCGAAATATTTTCTGATTGACAATCCAAGATGGCCACCGTTATATTAAAATGAACTTCTTTTTCAGCATCGCTTGATACATGTATTATTGGCTGTATGTTTGTTTCGAACATCGACGGGACGAAGGCTCGTTAAATTGCGAAGGAAAAAAATCTGAAGCCGAATGAGGACACTCTGGCCTACTCAGTGTTTTTGAACCATGGGATTTGCAGGATAACAAGATTGTATAATCAATTCCTTTCACAGTTCTTATGCAATACATGATCGCAAGTTTCTATATTCAACATTGTCAACAGTTTGTAAACAATCACTGAAACCTTTCACAGATGTTACAGACAAGCACATGCATTTTTGAAGTACAAAAGTAGAGGAGGGGTAGAGGAAAAGAAGGAAAGTAGGGAACAGGCGAAGCAAGGAAGCTTCATCTGTGTCTTACAGTTTAAACCTGTTTTACGACCCCTTCAGGAATATATCACTGCACAGGTGGGTAAAATTCGATGCTCCAAGGCTAAAAAACCCCACCTGATCTACCGTATCAGAATGTGGCTTTCTCACTTGTGCATGAACCAAGGCTCAAATCCATAGTGATGACCTTGTGTTTACAACTCAGCGCTTCTAGCCACTAGGCGACGCCACAGAGGCACATTACGCCAGCAAAGCAAACCTGACTACATAAGTTCATTTACAGTATGTCAGAATACATGTAGATCTTTTGATCCATTTTCTCGAAATCCAGTGGCATTGGTAAATTTCAAAATATTTCGGATTCTATGGCAGCTAGAGTTACTAGATTGAAACATTGCATGCATCAGGCTCCACTAACTCGAAGCTATTGTATTAAGAGATGCGAATTTAGTTACGATAATGATACGACATTGTCGGAAATATTTCTGTATGTGCTATGAAGATAACTCGAAGCTTTCATAGCGCCATCGTAAATACACTGTCGTAACTGTCTACTTATGATGGCGTGGAGCAAAATAGATGGGTTTAAACACATTTCATTTTCAAGAATGTACATTACACATACAAACAACATATATACACAGCTACACAATGAGAAAGGATCAGAATGAAAGCTGATAGCTTATAGAGCTCTTCTCATGAGATTACAAAATAAATTACAATAATATATTGAAAATGAGACTTTGGCAATCGCTTTCAGATGGGGTAAAAGTTCTTAAATTCTAAAGGTGGCCATACAAAGTGGTATTACCAAGGCTTCTGAAAAATACTCGCAACGGTCCTGTATGTACAAGGCAATTGATCCTCGTGAAAAATGACAGGTAAGAACATAGGTTTTCATGTGTATGCAGAAATATGAAAAAAATATTTAATCAGCAATTAAACGTCAGTGAATGTAGAAATGCGTCGCCAAAGATCGTTTTCTTCAATTTTATTTAATCGAGGGGGCCTACCATAATGTTACAATAGCCTAACGGCAACCGCGACTAGTCGTTAAGTTACGATGGTATTGAGTTAGTGCCAAAATTTACGCCTGTTTACAGTTAGTCGATTCTTCTGCGACAACGTGACGATGGTCTACTGGCTGGCGACCAGTTGTGGCCGCGTACCAGTGGTGGCCATTTGCTTTCGCAATTGTGTATTTCTTGTGTCTCAGATTCAGGCATTTTGTACAAGGAAATAAAACAATCGCCCACAAAGAAGATGGGTAAAATTCTCTGCCTGGGAGGCAAAAGGTATACAATTTCCCCAAGCTACCCTCATATCAACATCATTGCCTTTCCGGGGAACTACAACACTTGACACGCATATAAATAAATACAGAAATAAACATGCACAAATTGATGTATTAATGTTCCCCTATCAGGAAAACGGTATAACCATCAGGAAAACGGTATAACCTGCAACCAACCTTCAAAAAAGGCATCTAAATTCTTGTACATCACAACACACTTGTAGCAAATATTTATGTTTGTTTTCGACGTAATAGGTAGCGTATGCCTACGAAAAATTGCTACGTCACAATTTTAAAGTCCGTTTCTGATATCTATTTCTGTTGCTTATATTCCGCCGCTTTCGAACGCGCTAAAACTGTTAAAACGTAAGAAAGACCACAAACTAACAACACGATATCATCAAAGTTTAAACCCACAACAAGTTTTGGGAAAATGCATTATCAACACAGAGCCATCCTGATGGCCACCATTGGTACGCTACGTTCGTATCTTAATGATCGCTGGTTACCTAGTTTGAGGGTCTGTCACAGGCACATGTTACAGTCTATTTGAAAATATAAATAAATATTACAGCGACAAGAGCTCCTAAGCCCGCGGTCAAGTAAGCATAAACTTTCTGATGTAAGAGCTGTCAAGTTTCACCTATGCTTGTATCATTAAACGCGCACGCGACAACAACAAGTGGCCTGACTTGATTAGCAAATGGGCAGTCTCAGAGGTGATTGGCGTCTTCTTAATCGCTCTCTGAATTATGCAAATTTGTAAACCTGTTTGTTTGACAGCTAAAAAATATACGCCACAGCTGCATCCTCTTAATCAGTTCATTCATGAAATATGGAAAATATGATTTTGCGTCGCTGATCAATAGTCAAAGTGCTCGGACTTTAAAAATGCATCAAAATGAAAGAAAAATAAGAGGTGAGAAGTTTGTTTTATAAATCCGAACTCCGTGTGGCAAAATCACAGTATCTATATGAAAATCGAAACTGATTCTGCTGCGCGGAGAAATTCTCAAAGTATTCGGACCATTAAACATAACAGCTCATTACATAGTTTTCCCTGGCTTTGCTGCGCGTTCGAATGTCTTACTTTCTTTTCAAAGTTGTTTGCCAGGAAGTCAAGGAACAAATCATTAATATGTATCTTCTAGCACTGTGTCTGATCGCGTCTTTCAAAATCGGAGAAATGATTTCTGTGATTGAAATTTTTACCCAATACTATATGTATACAATGGTCACATTTACTATACTGAGAGACTTTAGAAACGCACCAATTTGTAGCTTTGGATATGCTAGAAAAATGAATTTTTGTTTCATACAGCCATCAACTATAATTGTAATTTTGGTTTATTCCAATTTTAACCGGGAACACAAGCTTTCAAAATGAATGCGAAATTTGGCTTTAGAATATTCTTAAAGGGAGATAAATTCGCATTAATCCAACGATGATTGAAGCCTGATTTTCAGTTTGCTGCAATTTCGTAACTGCTGATCAGATTTCAATGACATAAAAATCAGAGGTTATTCATTGTTCATGCTTTGTGTTTGTTTATCGGTTACATTTCTTTCTTTTCAACGTCATTTTGCAAAGATTCAAACTTTTGCACAAAAACCGGAAGTGAAGGTAACGGACAACATTTGAATAATTATTCAAATTTGCTTGAAACTGGTACATTAAGACATACTCTCATAGCCTGGGTAGGTATACCATCAACTGGTCGGCTTTTAAGTCGGGTATCTCCCAATTTTGAACTGTACCCCATTTTTTTAAAAAAAATCCAATTTTCGAATATCGATAAAACACTTTTTCAAGGATCTTTGCCATATTTCATTGTTTTTACAGTGTGTGGTATCCATTCAGATGCATAAACATTAAATTCGACAAAATGTGAATTAGTTAAAATTTATGCGAAGAAGTAACCAAATTTCCATTTTTCTCGAAATTTCTATGCATGGTTGCACACTCTCTGTAAGCGTTTGCAAACTTAAAGAACTCAACCATGCTTACTCGCACGAATGCTCAAACGTTTCCAATATTGCAAACTCTGGGTAAAGTAACATGATATACAATGGTGCGTTTTTAAAGTCCCTCAGTATATATTAAACAGACTTGTAATATGTTTGGGTACACCTACATGTTCTTTTATGCAAACGGAAATAACTTTCTTGACTTCCCGTTTTCATGTCTCTTTCTAAAATGAGATATGCTCTTCAAGGAAAGAATTTGTTCCTACAGGAACATATTTTCCCTTATGAATTAACCCCTCTTGAGAGATGAGTCCAAAATTAAAACGGCAGAGTTGATTCCCCTGAAAGTGTATCCATTTACTTTAATATCCCGCACTGCGTGAAATTACCCTATGTATAATCGGTCCGCTGATTCATTGAATTTTAATTTCTCTAGGGCTTGTAAAACATTCATGCGAACCAATTAATATAAACGGATGCGCAGGCTGATAAAAGTGCTACCTGTTCGCAGGTCTCTAATGCAAAATACATTTGTTCAAAAACTCAAACAGTATTCCCGTTTTTTTTACTAGTGAAAGATACCTCCTGCTGATGCACTCCCACCGTATTGTTATTTACTCAAACAGTATTCCCGGTTTTTTTTTTCTAGTGAAAGATACCTCCTGCTGATGCACTCCCACCGTATTGTTATTTTTCTGCGTTGACCCTAACAGAGACTTTGTGAAAAGAACACTAGGTTTTGAGATGAAATGCTATATTCAAAGTTTACTTCACTTCTCTCAGCAAAACCAGAAGTTTCTATATCGCAAAGTATAAAAGCCCCAGCTTTGGAAGAACATGAAAGAAACTTTAGTCTTGGTTGGGTTGGCTTTCTAGCCTTCTTCAGACGAACTCGGAAGGTCATCATGACCAGGTCATAGTCACTTCCTATGCCTGCTCCAGGAAAACTCCTTGTCCTATGGATGTTGACTCCTGATCGGAAGCGCTTCCTCACCAAGATGTAATCAATCTGATTGTGGTGTTTCCCATCTGGGCTGTGCCATGTCCATCTTCTTGATGGTTTGTGAGGGCCGAGGGTGTTTGTCAGTACTAGGCTGTTACAGGTTGCAAACTCTAGAAGTCTGAGACCTCTCTCATTTGTCTCTTCATTGCAGTAGGGTCCACAAACGTTTTCCCAGTCTGCCTGTGCATCCTTTCTAACCTTAGCATTCCAATCCCCTTGTACAACCAGAATGTCCTTCTTGGGTGTTTGGTCTATGATTTCCTGGAGTTGCTGGTAGAAGTGTTCTACCTCATTGTCGTCATGCCCAGATGTTGGTGCATAAACCTGTATGATGGTGATGTTGAAAGGAGCTGCTCTCAGGCGAATTGAAATCAGTCTGCTGGAGACTGGTCAGCATCCCAAGACAGCACTCAACATGTCCTTATGCACAAGAAATCCAACCCAATACTCATGTTTGTCCTCTTCTCCACTGAAATGAACCTTGTGTCTGTCATCTGTTGAGATCTCACCAAAGTCTTTCCAGTGCATCTCGCAGAGCCCCAGTATGTTCCAGTGATACCTGTCCATTGCATGAGTCAGCTCTTCAAGCTTCACAGCTGGCCTCATAGGCCTCACGTTCCAGGTGCTATTAAGGTCTTATTTAGATTGTCAACCATAGTGTTTCAAGGGCAGGATTCAGCCTGACGGAGCTCATCCCTCTCCAGGCTATCAGTCATTCAAGCAAAGTCATGCTGAAAGTCATATTGAACAGGCTTAAACCACAAGCTGAAGAGATAATCGCTGAGGAACAGGCTGGGTTCCGAGCAGGAAGGAGCACCATAGAACAGATCTTCAACCTTAGAATCCTGTGTGAAAAGTATCTCCAACATCAGCAGAATCTGTACCATGTCTTCACTGATTTCAAAAAAGCCTTTGACAGGGTATAGCATGCAGCCTTATGGGCCACCAGCGCACAAGACAACAGTTCTGCTTGCGAAACGTCAGGAGTTTTCCCCATGAGCTCCGGTTTTGGCTTTTAAAAGGGCCGGTTAAACACTGGTTTTCTTTTTTTTCTTTTTAAGCTTGCCGATGACTATATCATTAACATCTTATGTCAGATAAAAAGGTCGCATTTTGTTAAATTTTGGGGCACACATTTTAGTTCAGTTCAGTTCAATTGCACTCGCTACACCTTTGAAGATCGGGTGAAAGGGAGGCGGGTCTTATGGATCAATAATAATTATGAGACTACCAATAGGACTGATGTACTGTAAGCTGACGTAATAGATTTTGACAGACATAACAAGTTAGTTCGACACAACCGTGATAGCTTTGTTTACGGGCTTAGTTTATTTAATCAAAATATAGAATCATTCAACACAATATGTCGGTTACAAGATAAAAAAAGTGTAATAAAAAAACGGCCACCACTGGTAGCCTGCCAGTAACGATCATCGTAAGCTTTACCACAGCTTCGAGTTAGTGGCCCCTGATGAATAAAGGTCACATAACTTGAAACATGGTCCTCCAAGGTCACGAAGACCTACTTACCCGAAGGTGGTAAGTTTCAACATCAAATTGACTTCGTCTCCGAAACCGTTGCATCTAATTTTTCTAAATTTTGTGAAGCACCATCAGGCTTTTTTAATTAAAAGAATATTGAGACTGACTACCCGAGATGGTTGTCATTGCAAAGGTTATAAAGAAAACTTTAAAATTGACATCTTTTCCAGAACCGCTTGATATATATAACTCGATGAAATGTTATATGAGTTTCGATGGGATGTAGGTTCATAAAATCCGCAAACGAAACATTTCAGTAGTAAAGGAATAATTGACTTTGTTTTTCATAGCATGTGATTCGCTTATTTCGCTGTATATTGTATATTTCTCAGCATATTCATCTGATAACTCTTCATCAATTGCCATTAAAGTAAGTCATCATACGTGTAGATCATTATGATCTACTTACTTGAAGTCAAATGAAATTGGTAGATTTGAGAACAATCATGGCTTCTATGTGCCCCACAGCAACATCATTATGACTGAATCACATTGCTTAACACTAGGTCATTACAGGAACGTGAAAATAAATAAATTATAGGCATTCTAAAACTGTAAAACTGTATACATGTACTCTCTTTTGCATTTGAGTATAGTATACGACACCAAAAGCACCGTCTTAGAATGGCCAGCAATAACTCAATAGGCTTAAACCACTTTTAAATGAGCAAATCTCTCGCCGGGGATTCTGCTGTGGTTCATAAACATACAGTCGATTTCAAATCCATCAATGGCTTATGACAGCAAACATATAAACCAGAATTAAATACGGAGATGAAACAAGATGAGCAGTCAACAGCAAGGACACCTCAGAAACGCTGGAGCAAGAAAGTCCCTACATTTGTACCCCGATGGAACCTGTCAAAAACAAACCATCAAGCCAAACCAACTATCCTGTTGAGGAGATGGCTTATCCTACGACCGAAGACAGCAAGGACTTGGTAAACAGGTAGCACTTCAAAATATACGTGGAGGGTGCAAAATGTCTGTCACTGGACACGTTATTTAGCTACAGACGTGCTACTGTATCGTAGTATTAATCAGTAAAATGAGCAATCTTTTCTCTTTATAGTGATGTCAAACACCTCGTGGAAGGACATAATTTAGCTGATTTATGTGCTCAGATACATGCCAAGTTATAGACACTGAGCTATCTTTTTTACTTTGTGTTTCTGTTATTAATGATTCGTGCTTTATGTTTCCTGAACTACATATCACAGGCTGCTGAAATTTTCAGGACTATTGCCTGTTGCATTCAGGGAGAGAATGCACCAAATAAACGATATGAATGCATGGTACACGGCACAAACGCTGGCTATCTATGATGTCACTGAAATACAAAGTCACGTGATTTTTAAGGAATCACTAAAGCGTCATTTTAGGCTACAGCTTTACATATTTGATTCAGGGAACATTTTAATGATATGATGACCATTGATATGTTCTCAACACGGTTGACGTTTGCTAAACGTTAGACATCTTTTTTTTAGACCGAGTTTCCGCAACACAAATAATGCAACAACTCTTATATTTTCTATGTTAGGTTGTTTCTTAATTCTAATTATAGAGTAAAATATGTCAAACTTTGTTGGAAATATTGTCATTCAAAGGTATGATATAACCTTATTTAAAGCCACACAAAATAGACCTTTTTCGCATTGTTTCTGCGCATGCGTATACCGCTCACGAGATGCGTTATTTCCCGATAATAGGTGAGACTATACACCGAGGGGGCTACTGGATTTTAAGCCAGTGATATTTCCTATGTAATGTGTAACAAATAATTTAATCATCTATATTCACATTTCTGCTTGTCCTAATGATGCTTTATTTACTATTTTAATTTTCCATAATGATTTAAAGCAAAGATTGTAAATACTTGTATTTAAATTAAAAATTGCAAAGAAATCACGTCAAAAGATATGCAGAAAACTCAGAAAAAGGTGTACGTCTAATACAAAAGTCAAGTCGCTAAGATGGATTAATTCGAAATTAAGAAATCGAGTACAGAACATATATATATATTAAATATTGAAATATGCTTTCCGTTTTCTTTGAATGAATTCTGAACTAAAAGAAAATCATTCATATATGAGGTTGAATTTTTTTTATCGAAACCAAATAAATGAATGAAACTAAATAATCAAGAGATGAAATAATCTCCCAAATAAGTGTGTAAATCGTCTTGTGTCAGATTTTTTGCTAATTATCTGAAGGTTTGGCATTTACTATGACTTATCTTTTGACAATTAACCCAATCAACGGAGCATGCCATACGTTGACACCTCCAACACTATTTCACACTTTAGTGGGTGATATTGATATCGCATAATAAGCAAATACTTGCCAACGGAATGAAAAACAACAAACAAATTGTTTTTATGCGATTAATTAAACGGTAGAAATTTTATAATAATGATAAAACATACACCCAATTCAATTCCTGTGGCCATGTGTGACGCTAATGTTCAGCTTCAATTGTTTACTTTTATTTATTCTCCCATAATATTTAACCCAAAAATGTTGATCTTCGTGCAATTCTAAAATAAAAGAACAAAACATTATTATTACTTTTTTTCAGACACATCCACACATCTCTGCATGTCAGGTTAATTTATAATGAAGATGCGGCCAGATTCGGTAACTGTTTCGCGACCAAGTTGGACGGTTAACGGCTGTTTATTTTTGTATCATTTAGTTAGTTTATAAGTAAAAAATGTCTTCAAAAAGATAAAACAAATGAAAAAATATATAAAACAAATCGACGGTTTACTTAATGCAAGCATGAGCGGGACCGATGTAACCTCGAATGGCTAGCAATTTTTCTGTCTCTGTTTTAATACTTGAAATAGATAGTTTGGTTAAAATATTGACCTGAAACATTATTTTGATAGTCTCCTTAGCAAAAGGGTGATATTTTAATGATTTAAAAAGTAATTTACCAAAGTATTTAAATTATTAAAACTTATTTATACCAAAGTTTGGTATCGCGCAGCCGATATATGGCTCTGCTATTTGTACTTCTTTCTTAGCAAAAGCTACTTTTGATCCATAAACAAATATTTATAATTGAACAACATTTCAAAAACACAGAATCACAATACAAATTCCGTTTAAATGGCATTTCGCACGAAAAATATTCAAAATCCTGACACCAACACATCTCCTCCCGCAAGGCTTGAATTAGACTGCCCCATATAACTTTTCAGGTATATTTTCGTACCTCCATTGAAGAGTAGTCGACAAGGGAGATAAAAATGTGAAAAAGGTCTATTTTTAAATGATTGTTAAAGTCTTGTTCTGGATCATTATTTCTGGCAATTCTTTCTGACAAGTAATACGACCTATCTCCTTTATAATTTCAATTATTCTGATGTTGTTTTGGTATGATGGTGAACTAAGAAACAATGTGTGTATGTGTCTTTCTGATTTATTGAATGCTAATTTAGGGGTGGGTAATTCTACCCCTGACATACAAACGACACATTGCACAAATATTCCTGCCGGGCCGCGTCTAACTCATGAGCGAGAGATCCCGGATCGAGCCAGATACTTTCGTTTCTCCTTCCGCTGATTCAAGAACGGCAACTGTCAGTCACTGGCGAAAGTATGTGAACTTAGTACTAGTTAACAACTTCGGAGGTCAAAGCCTGCCCAGGAATAGTGTGGTTAGAATAGCTGACTGTCCTTTTATGCTCCCTCCATAAAGTGTTTACTCTCTCTCTCTCTCTCTCTCTGCTACCAGAATCATCTCAGGCCTATAAGTTTGTCCTGCAAAGTGGGATTTCAAAATTGTTTGGTACAAATGATCATCATGGCAAGACATTGTGCCGCGTGCAAGAACCTTGTCGCTAGCTTATAGGTCAAGTCACACTGTGCGTTTAAACTTTATGCGTAGGCTAAAATGAAAAAATGTTCGTGTCCGTCATAACTTTGTCCTGCATGATGCGATTTATAAATTATTTGGCATAAATGATTATCATGACAAGACAATGTATCGCGAGAATTATGTCGCTTGTTTGTAGGTCAAGGGCACAGTCTGCAAAAAAAAATGTACAAAGGGTTCAGTGAAACATAATCTTGTCTGGCCCATAAATCTGTCCTGCGAAATAGGATTTCAAAATGAGTTGGGATCATCATGACAAGACGATGTGTCTCGCAAAAGAACCATGTCACTATAGCTGGAAACTCCAAGTCACACCGCGCACATAAACTTTGTGTATAAGTTTTAGTGAAAACATGCTTCTATCCGGCCCTTAACTGTATCCTGCATGGTGAGAACCTGATTATCCTACAGGTGTCAATACCTTTATCAAAGCGCCTTCAGTACATTAATCAAGGCGCCATCTTACGCAAGGGACTATGCGGGTGTGTATGTGTTGGTGGGGGTGGGGGATACGTGGACATATTAGTAGTTTAAGTAATCTCTTTTATTTTTTGAATTTTGACAAAAAAGTTCATATAATTTGATTTAAATACATTATCTCTAATATACACAAAAGATTCGGTCTAGCCGAGACTATCCCATATTTGTGCAAGGTCACTGGAGCACCATAGATGATTTCACAACAATCCGTTAGCACCTAGTCCTGTTTTCAGCTGTCTTATTCGTGCTGGCAAATTCCATCCCTGTCTGCCCTCCTCAAATTATCTTCTGTCTACCTCTTCGACTCTTTTCTTTCACTGTACTCTGTAGAATTTCTGTGATTATCTTTGTTAATTACGTGGTCCTTGTAGGAGATGTTCAGTAACCTTCAGAAGCATCTTATCTAGAAGGCCTGCATTCGTTTCTCAAACTCTGCTGTCAAGGGTCACGACTCACACGCTTACAGAAATATGGACATGACAAGGGAGCGAATAAGTTATCTCTTCAATTGGCTTCAGCTTTGTGAAAGCTGCTGTGGCTGAAGTGAAATTCGAGGCGGATATATAATGAACTAAAATTAGCTCGAAATTAAGTTCTGTTTTATGTACAGAATGATACATACAATCTTTTGGATCAAACAAAGCTACGTTGTTAGATATATATTTTCCTACCATACTGACATATGTACTTTCTGGATATGCTGCAGGATCTTGCTGCCAACCCTAGTCTACCATTTCTTAAAAGTAGCACCGCACAGTTATCTCCAAGCTGTGTCATACGCTCATCATTATGAAAGTTAGATTTTGATATGGAGGAACCTGGAAGACAAACAAAGAAATGCAATATAGAACAGACCCCGGAGACACAGCATTGATGCATGGAGATGGAGTTCATAAATGCGGAGGGATAGAATACGTTTCATAAATGTCAACATCTAAAAACGTAAAGCTTACAAAACATTTTCATTGACGTTAAATTCATTCAGAATGGCTATATTGATCAAAGCTGATCAAAGCTAACGGCGTCGTACCTTAAGGTGGAATAGGACAAAATGTATTTTTTTCGTTTTCTGAGCAAAAATAGTGTCATCAAAAGGTTTAGTCTTTTCGGAATCATTATTAGCCTTTTTGAGCATGAACCAAATATTTATTGTCTCAATGACACCATGCAAATGTGATTTTGATAAAAAATTAATGACGCCAAGATATCCACATTAACCGATATTCATTTGCAGTCCATTTAGGTATTGGAATAAATTCCATATCAAAGCATGTGCCGTCTAAAGTGGTATAAAGTTGTGAACTATTTTCTGCTCAATCTCTACGCATTACGTATGCACGAAGCAAGCATTACTTTTCATTTGCGGTTCCACTTTTCCCTTTTTCTTGTCTTTTTTTCACTTTTGAAATGAAATAGAGAAAAAACGTCTCCGACCAATTTATTTTAAATTTTGATATGTTTTAATGAAATGTGATTTTAGAAAAATATGAAATAATATCAATTGTTTACCGCGTAATAAATTTTTTAAGTAGATTTTTAGAATTATACCCCTGATCCGATTACAACGTTTCATTTAACGTCTAATTGAGAGGGCGCTAAGAGAGGTTTGTGACAAAATCTTGTAATTCCTAAAGAACACTGACACGTGTTCCTTCTAAAGACTCCATCATGGTTAAAAAACGAAACAAGAGGGCCATGGTGGCCCTGAATCGCTCACCTGAGCATTAATCAGTTCACTGGCTCTGGTGAAGATTTATAACAGTTTTTACCATATCAACATTTGACCTAGTTTTTGACCCGACATGACCCAGTTTCAAACTTGGCCTGGATATTGTAAGAATAAACATTCTGACACAATTTCATTGAGATTGGATCAAAACTGTGCCCTCTGGAGCGTACACAAGGTTTTTCTATGATTTGACCTAGTGACCAAGTTTTTGACCCGACACGACCCAGTTTCAAACTTTACCTAGATTTCATTAAGATAAACATTCTGACAGAGTTTCATGAAGTTTGGATCAAAACTGTGCCCTCTAGGGTGTACACAAAGTTTTTCTAAGATTTGACCTTGAGCCGACGTGACTCAGTTTCATAGAGGGCTTAGATATATGGACAATAAAGATTTTGACATAGTTTCATGAAGATTGGATCAAAACTATGCCTTCTAGTGCTTAAACAACGTTTTTCTAAGATTTGACCTAGTGACCTAGTTTTTTACCCGACATGACCTACTTTCAAACTTGGCCGAGACTTTATGAAGATAAACATTCTGACAAAGTTTCATAAAGATTAGATCAAAACTGTGTCCTCTAGAGCGTTCACAAGGTTTTTCTATGATTTGACCTAGTGACCTAGTTTTCAACCTGACATGACCCAGTTTCATACTTGTCCTACATATTATGAGGATAAACATTCTGACAAAGTTTCATGAACTTTGGATGAAAACTGTGCCCTCTAGAGCGTACACAAGGTTTTTCTAAGATTTGACCTAGTGACCTAGTTTTTGACTCGACATGACCCAGTTTAAAACTTGGCCTAGAGTTTATGGAGATAAACATTTTGACAATGTTTCATAAAGATTGGATCAAAACTGTGTCCTCTAGAGCGTACACAAGGTTTTCCTATGATTTGAACTAGTGACCTGGTTTTGACCCGACGTGACCCAGTTTCTGACTTGTCCTAGATAGTATGAGGATAAACATTCTGACAAAGTTTCATGAACTTTGGATCAAAACTGTGCCTTCTAGAATGTACACAATGTTTTTCTAAGATTTGACCTAAGTGACCAAGTTTTTGACCCGACATGACCCAGTTTCAAACTTATCCTACATATTATGAGGATAAACATTCTGACAAAGTTTCATGAACTTTGGATCAAAACTGTGCCTTCTAGAGCTTACACAAAGTTTTTCTAAGATTTGACCTAGTGACCTAGTTTTTGACCCGACATGACCTACTTTCAAACTTGGCCGAGAATTTATGGAAGTTAACATTCTGACAAAGTTTCATAAAGATTAGATCAAAACTGTGCCTTTTAGAGCGTCCACAAGCTTTTTCTATGATTTGACCTAGTGACCTAGTTTTTGACCCAAAAAGACCCAGTTTCGAACTTGGTCTAGAGTTTATAGAGATAAACATTCTGACAATGTTTCATAAAGATTGGATCAAAACTGTGTCCTCTAAAGCATACACAAGGTTTTTTTCTATGATTTGACCTAGTGACCTAGTTTTTGTCTCGACGTGACCCAGTTTCAAACTTATCCTAGATATTATAAGGATAAACTTTCTGATTAAGTTTCATGAACTTTGGATCAAAACTGTGCCTTCTAGAGCGTACACAAGGTTTTTCTAAGATTTGACCTAGTGACCTAGTTTTTGACTCGACATGACCCAGTTTTTAACTTGGCCTAGAGTTTATGGAGTTAAACATTCTGACAAAGTTTCATAAAGATTGAATCAAAACTGTGTCCTCTAGAGCGTACACAAGGTTTTTCTATGATTTGACCTAGTGACCTAGTTTTAGACCCGACGTGACCCAGTTTCAAATTTTTCCTAGATATTGTGAAGATAAACATTCTGACAAAGTTTCATGAACTTTGGATCAAAACTGTGCCCTCTAGAGCGTACACAAGGTTTTTCTAAGATTTGACCTAGTGACCTAGTTTTTGATCCGACATGACCCAGTTTCGAACTTGGCCTAGATTTTATTAAGAATAACATTCTGACAAAGTTTCATAAAGATTTGATCGAAACTGTGCCTGCTAGAGTGTACACAAGCCAAAGTTGACGGACGTCCGGACGGACGGACGGACATCCGGACGTACGACGGACGACGGACATCAGGGTATCCCAAAAGCTCACCCTGAGCACTTCGTGCTCAGGTGAGCTAAAAACTGAATAAATATCTTAATACGTCTTCGAGTGAGAACAGTTCAAACACGTCAGTGGTACACTTGTCATGATGATGCTTCGTCCGAAGTACGTGACGCGGAATACGGTTTCGACTAACGAGACGTCACATTACGCGAAAGAAATACCATGGTAGAAATGAGCACCTGATGTGTTTAATCAGTTCTCCCTGTGAGACGGAATGAGATAGTTACTCAGGCTTGTCGTTTTCCATGCACTTAAATTCTCTGAAACAGTTGATAATGTTTTTCTAGAGCTAAAGATATGTCGGAAAACGCCCTTAAGAAACATCGCACTCTGACCTGAAAGCAACGACGATATACGAACAGCGAGTGTAGTTCAACAAATATACTTTGTGAAAAATTTACATGGTGAAACCTTAGGTTATCTCGAAAATTTACCTGAAAACGCATTTTATTAAAACATACCAAAATTTCAGATATATTGGCGGAGTGAATTATGCGTCGTATGAGGAGTGAGTCTTTTTTCGGAATATAGCGAAGGTTTGGTGAGTAACCGTTGGTTTTTCTACCTTTGAGCGTGCATATTTGTTCTACAAGGAAAATGCACGGGCCAAATGAGTTTCTTAGCGTCTAAATCGGCGTGTTGGATACACATTTACTGGCGTAGTAACAAAACTGACGCGTGCAACATTTGCTCGGTCGATGTAGATGTACAGAAAACATCAGGAAGTTTCTTTTAAATGTCAACTGATATGACTTCCAGACATCTGCTTTCCTACGTAGCCAAAGATTTATCTTTTAATTAGTGAGAAGAAGATATAAATATATGGACTGGTACTTAAGAGTCACAGTTAAGGCCACTGAATGACAAACTTTCGATATGCAGTATGTGGAATAGTGTCACTTAGCATAATGTGGAATGGTATTTTGTTTATCTAATGTTCGTGTGACAGATTTTCCGGTCAATTTGCAGTTAATGTATCAGTACAGGCCTGCTATAAAACATTTAAGGTAATTTTCTCCTTTCATCACAAATACATATACACGTACATGTGTACGTGCATCTTCACGCCCGCTGGAAGTAACTGTTAATCGTACTTAGGCGTTTATGCGTCTGTGTCTAAGCTAGGAAGAAAGTTATGGAGAAATATTACAGCAATATCATGACCTCTCCTTGTCTCTCTCTCTATCTGTCTGTTTGTCCGTGTGTCTGTCTGTCTGTCTCTCTCTCTCTACCTGACGCCACTGACGGTGTTCCTTATTCATTAAACGGTTTGCTCTTTTCGGCATTGCTACTTGTTATACAGTGTTTAATATTTTTTATTTCAAATAAAAGCAATCTGTAAATAACTGTCATAATCATGAAATCCGTCAATACAGACTAGCATATTCTGCATGAATTTTGTTGAAGCGTCGATCTCCTGGCGAAATTTACAAACCCTTTCCAAAATCCCTGATAGCTATATGTAATTCATACTATCAAGAACGACCTTTCTATCTGGCATGCATAAGAGCATGCATTTATCTTGTTTAGTCTGGTCTGTCCCAGATCATAATCTTGCAAGATCGTTGAGGCACCACGGATGACTTTACACTGATCCCTTTCCTGCTAGTCTTTTCTTCAGCTGCCTGTGTTGTGCTGGCACAGTACAGTACATACCGGTTTACTCTTTGATATTGATATTGTCTTCTTACTTCTACTGTCAACCTGTGTTCCCCTTCCTTTCACTATGTCCTGGAGAATCGTCTTTGCTAAACCAGAAGCCTTGAAATGTAGCTAAAACGCCTAAAGTTTCCATTTTTTTACTGTGGTCGGGAGTTCGTCTAGTATTCTCCAGTGGCTGCCTGATCATCATCACCACGGTATGGTCTTTTGCTGTGTGTGCTTCAGGAAATTCTTTGTCCTTTTGATGTTTACTCCTGATTGGAACCGCATCCTTACCAAGACATAGTCAAACTGGTTGTGATGCTTCATGTCTGGTCTGTGTCATGTCTATCTTCTGAGTGGTCTTTGGTCCACGGTTTTACTTGGGTTGCTGGTAGAAGATATCGACCGTGTTGTCATAGTATCCAGATGTTGGTGCATAGCCCTGTTTGATGATGACATTTAAAGGAGCTGCTCTTTAGAAGATTGAAACTAGTCTGCCGGAGACTGGTCGGCAATCAACGACAACAGACCCATAGGCTTTGGAGACTCTTGAAGGCAAAAGCGTCTCATTTCGTCTGCCTACTGCCGGCTGTGTGTGGCGCAGTCTGTAACTCTTCTGACTCAAGAGCCAGAGCTTCCAGGTTCGATACCCGTCCGACCCCTTACTTTAATTTTCCCCTTTCGCTGATTCAAGAAGGGCAGTTGTAAGTAACTGGCGAAAGTATGTGCACTTAGTACTGGTTAACCGCGTAGGAGGTCAAAGCCTACCCAGGAATAGTGTGGTTAGGCTAACTGACCGTACCGACTTGACCATAGCTGTTTACCGAGGACGTAAGGCAACAAAACAACAACAATACTGACTTACACATGATCTTCAATATAAACAACCAGAGTCAACTTCAATATAAACAACCAGACTCAAAGGGCAAATGTGATTGGGTCTATCCGTACCTACAGTGGCCCGTTAAATTTAAATGTTGTACCAAGCTGAGCAAAATCTTACCGGTGACAAATTATTGTTGGCGTTCTATACCGGACGTTGGTTTCTCCTAGAAACACTACCGTCGGTGATGCTGTGTTTACATGACTGGTGTTGTTTAGCAGGTTTTGCATTGACCTATGAATGAACTCTTAGGTGGACTGCCAACAACGGCTAGGTTTTGCACCTATCTTCTTGTTTTTATTGGAGACTAGAGAGTCTTAGATATAAACGTATTCATACCAAATGTAGCGCAAAAGACGAGCGTTTCTGTATTTACCTTCTTCAGTGTCATTAATCCCCAAAAGTTTGAAAGAAAAATATGATGGCAGGTCTAGGCAGGCAACGAGCATACCTCTCCGAGATACTGTCGCATTCATTCCCAGGCTGATGAGCCCTCAAAGGTAACAGGTAGCATCGGGCAGCATGGTACCATTCGAAGGTTTTGACGGACTGACATGACCTGACCTCCTGTCAATTGCCTAATTTGTCGTATTTATTTGCCGCGAGCTGTCTAATGCAGTCATAACTTGATGCATTTGCAAGTTCATGTCCAAATACTGACCTTCTATTCGTTGCTTCTAAGCACTGTTACATTATGTGTATTTTAATGGACATTGTAAAAATAATTTGCACATGCCAAAGTACATACGCCAATACTAAGTGTTTCCTGTCTTCTGTGTACTGGCTGCCTCCTGCCAACGGCTTTCTGTGTATTGTCTACTGTGTTCCTTACCTTGCTTGGCTTTTGATATGAGATGAAGTTTAGATTCATGTTGACAGGCAACGTGTGTATGAAACAAAGAGAAATATGTGGATGCAAAATGGTATTCGCAATTTTTGACCAGCTTAAATTTTTATATAAAATTCGTTGTTTGTCAAGGAAACACAGAGTTTCTTCTAATTGCCAGTACATGGACGTACGGTATAACTCCAAACAATATGATGACATCGAAATCACCTTTACTCTGTCATATTACTGACACCTAAGTGCACATGTGCTGATACGGTTAATAGGTCTTACTAAATACCATAAACATTTTCAAAAGTAAGGGGGAAACCCTTTTCTATTAGCTCTTCCCAGGGCTGCCTGTGCAATACATCTTCTTACCATAGCACACAAACGCACGACAGAACAACTATCCAACAATCTTTTGAATTCTGCCATTAAAAGAATGGGTAAAAGAGGACCCTAATTTGAAATCAGTAACACATTTTCAAGTTTGTGGAACCGCAGATATTGGTCTAGTAGCATGTCTGTAACTCTCAGATACATGTAACACTGGATTAAATACCAATGTTTTAGCTTGAAAGGTGGACGACCGGATAGACTTAAACGGACACCCTAACTGCAGGCAGAAGCCGTTGCGGACATGTGGACAGACGCACGTACTGACAAATCTAAATGCTGTGTGCCCTTAGCTTTGCCTGGCATGGGTATTAAATACGGTACAGGTAATATATACTAGCCAAAAGTTCTAACCGGCCTCTTACATTTTATCGATTTTCTTCAAAGCCCCAAAAATCTTGCAATTTTATTTACATCCCCAAATAGGCAGATGTGTCAGTCAACTTAGCCTATAAAAGATTTGACAAAATTTTTAACTTCACATCCTGGATGCGCCGATGAACACAAGTACCCCCATTATAAAAAAATCACAAAATCCAGCATTTCATCACAATTTGTGAAAAGACACTTTTTGAAATATCCAATTTACCTGAGCAAAACCACTTCATTACTAAAGCAAATGACTAAAAAAACAGATTTATGCAGAAATGAACAATCTTCCTGCATGACGATTGGCGCTTTGGGTCAAAATGTTAAAACTTACCCCACCACTCAATGCAAATTCCTGTTAATTTTGAAAATGGGGGTACCCGTATTCATCTGTGCCTCCTGGATACAATGTACTGAATATTGCTAAACCTTTTAGTGGCGTAGTTTACCGACACATTCGCCTATCTGTGGCTGTATACTGAACTGTGAGATTGCTAATAGCATTGAGGAAAAATGACAAAAACTAAGTGGCCGGTTAGAACTTTTGACTAGTATATAATCAGTTAGCCGTACCACACCAAAAGTTTGCTTAAGACTTAAGTGCGCAGCAAAAGATGCTTTTCGCAGTCCGCTCACAGCCTTTGTGTTTGTTAAAACTATGTTTGGCCCAAACGATATCTACGTACAGAAAACGAAAGCTGTAGATAGAATGCATGGGTTCACAAACTGTTTAAACTTTTTGCTGTTCACAGATATATTAAGTTACCTTTCTGCGTTCTGCAACCCAAATATATTTTACAACCGGCAACATATTTTTACAATACTCAAACATACACTTTGAACCACACACAGACCTGTCAAAAAAGGCATTTTAAAAGATACTCATCCCAAAAACATATACTGTACAAATACAATAGCCACGTACTGCACATTGCAAAATGTTTAATTTTTAGCTAAACGTAGAACAAATACGAATTCCATTGAATATATGCGTATGCTTAATAGCTGATAGGTGGCAACAGATAACTTGATGGCACAAGACAACAACAAAAACTGATAAATAAATACGACGTTTGCTACTTTTCTGCACATTTTCGTCGACCGAGTGAATGGTGCACGCGTCAGTTTTTTAATTACCACAGTGAACTTCCTTTCGAAACAGTGTTTGAATAAAGCTAATACTAATAAACAATTGAATAAAGCTAATACTTCAGATACCGAGGCCCCCTTTTTGGATTTACATCTATCTATTTCTAACGGTTTTGTATCTTCTAAAATTTATGATAAACGTGATGACTTTGACTTTGATATAGTTAATTTTCCATTTTTGGATGGTGACGTTCCACGTCGTCCCTCTTATGGAGTGTATATTTCTCAACTTATAAGATTTGCTAGAATGTGTAGTCATGTAGATGACTTTAATGCTCGTAATAAATGTTTAACTGCTAAACTTCTTCAACAGGGCTATCGGTATCATAAGCTTAGAAAGGCTTTTTCTAAATTCTATCGCAGACACCATGAATTGGTTTCAAAATTTGATGTCGGATTAAAATTTCTTTTACACCAAGGTCTATCGGAACCAGAATTTTATGGTGACTTAGTATACAAATTCAAAAAGATTAAGGGTAGGACTGATTATTCTGATCAATTCCGAAAAATAATAATACGTCACAAACGTATTGGCTATAATTTAAATGTTATGCGACAGTCTGCATGCTTAGTGATTAACCCAATCACGGTTGATAGCTTTGCTGCACTCTTTAATTGCACACCGGGGGATCGGTCGTCAGACTCTATGATGGCCCCGACCTAAAGCTATATATTTTAGTTGGTTGGGACCGGTGCCTTTTTGTCTGTTGCTTGGTCCACCGGGGCTCAACTGGTGACCTTCTTTTGCTTCAGATTTCCAGTGGGGTTGTTTGGCAGGACAGGGATCTCCACCTGTCAGACGGCCCGTTGTATCTGTTGAGTCCTCGTCTTTGCTTCTTCATGGTGTTGAAATTTGATTTATGTGTTTACCGCGATGATTCATTGACGAGTTAGAGGGTTATCATGCGAACCGAACAACCAACTAAATGTTTTGTACCACTTCAGAAACTGAGGGTGAGGTTGGGCCTGTAAAATCGATTTAAGCCCCCCAGTAATTCATTACTGACCGTTCCAAGGCGGTAGTTCTGTTGTGGTTCTTTGTTGCCTGTTTTTGGTGTCAGAGTTTCTGTGATGTTTTACCTTATGTATGTTATTATTATTTTTGGTTCGGTTTGGGTTGCTGAGTGGCCACCTTTTGGGAACAAGCTGCTCACTCGGTTGGCCATATGTTCTCTGTATCTTGATTATTTGTAATCTTAGTTGTTTCCAACTATGGTTTGAGGGCTGGATTTGGATTTTGATTGTTTCAGTTCCTGGTCTTTGCATACTTTTTACTTTTTTTTTCAAAAGCTAAAAAACTGATGTGTTCCGTGCACTTTTCACGAAAAACAAATGTAAAGGCTTAAAGGGAGGACCAACATAAATTTATGACCAAGCCTTCGGAATTGCCCAAAAAGCACACAGTCCGGATGCGACATATCCACCACTACACAATTGTGTAGCTATACCCGATGTTTTATGTGAAAACAAACGATATTCGAAGCATGTGTAAAGTTCATGTTTGCGTAAGTCAACACGTAATGCAATAAGATTTGGAAAACGTAATAACGTATCTTTAAAGACCTCTTGAAGAAAGCATTTGAATATGAAATTTATTTCAATATCTTAACGGAAAGCAAACCAAGTGCGAAAAATATTGTATACTCGAGCGATATTTATTTTGATTAAAAGATGTCAACCCCTCACAGTTTCACGACGTCAAAGAATAAGATGTGTTTGTTTCACTCTCAAAAGAAAATCATTTTGTGATTTAGAAACAGCTGAACTTTTTGTTTATTATTTTTTTACATGAAAAATTAAATTTTGGTTCGTCCTATTACCACATAACAAAAACTTTAATTTTCATTCTTTTGTACGCAAAAACCGCTGCCATAATTTAGCAAAGATATAAGCACATTTGCTTTTAAGTCCGTTAAAGTAAACGAAGCCCTGACTAATGGTATCGCTACGCTACCAATGCTTTGTACGACGATCTGTAGTTTAAATTAAAACCAGCTATAACCCGTCTTAAGATTGTTTTAAGGGTTGGTGAGAATTTATAAAAAGGGTCTATAATGACGTCGCATCGACGTCAGCATAAAGTGATTATGACGTCATGTGTCTACGGGACGAGAACTACAGCAATAAACTGTTTCTTTTCTGCCATGTAACCTATGGATATCTTCAGAAGATCTACGCTGAGCGATTTAGGCATGTTTGTGGCTCTTCTTACCATTATTCCAGCGCCATATTGTACGTCGTCGTAAAGCTATCCAGAATCTTCCCACAGGTAACTGATGTAAAACATCCAGAAGCGCGTCTGGTGGTAAATCAGCTCTCATTAAGGAGCCGTTCTCTTTCCGACAATGACTTTTAGCGTTCTGCCAAGTCGTCTGTACCGAGCTCCAGCGAATGCACGTAGATTGTAGTCCACACTTTTCATTATTGCCTGTTAAAGAAAACTAGTATGTGTTAAAGACTGGTATGTTTTAAAAATTGCAACAGAACTGAAAATAGCTCACAATTAGTTTGAAAGAAACTTGAGACAATATACGAAGTAACCATAAAACTGGACACCAATACATCATCGTTGCTTACTGTGTTTTCAAAGAATTGTGATATTTTAAGATTGATTTTAAAGACATGATTACATTAACTGAAGTATGTTTTCTATATAATGTTTGATATCTTCATTTTTTATCTAATACAAAATACTGATATTTAAAACATTTACTTCTTATTCTGTTCAAGTTTAAAAATGCCTGTCGATCCCAAATTTGCTCAGCAAAACTGAATTTCTGTAAACGCTGAAACATATCCATGTTTCCTGACAGGACTTTGCATAGCTAGCCTCTATCTTCTTCGATTGACAGATGTATGCCTCCTTTTTATTATACGTTGTAGTTCCAAACAATAGAAAATCAAAGATAGATTACAGACATTGTTTTCAAGTTCGCTCAGGATATAAATAATAACTTATTTTCTTTTGAATTTTAGCTTATATTTATTGCCTTGCCATGTTTATCCAACTTAGTCGAAGTAGATGAAAAGGCAATGATCAGGAATCGACACAAATGCTTTAGCACATGCTATCCTCGGTACAAAATGGTAATTCTAAATAATGTACGTAATGTTAAAGACTTAGGTCTCCTAAGGCCGACAGTGACAATAGTAGATACAAGAAAAATCTTGGAAAAATAGATGATGGATAAAATTAGATTAAATGGAAGTGTGTTTTGTGATATGTCTCTAGGTGAAGAGCTGGTAATAACTTTCATGGATATGACTCAAGTGAACTATGTCGATAGGCACCATACAACGGGAAAACGCGAAAATTAAATAGTTATTGACCTTTGATAGTTTTGGCTAAATTTTGACTTGCGCGTTATTTGACCAATGAAATCTTTTGAAATGTGGAACAAAGTGAAATTATACTCGACTGCGCGACGAGAATAAACCACTCACATTGGAATGGTCGGTAATAAATTACTGTAGGAGAGGAATAGGGTGGGGTGTGGGGCTTAAATCGTTTTTAACACGGTAATAACCATTGCTCTGGATTCTGACGTGGTTCGTGTGGAGTTATACAAGTTAAGAATCTCTAATTGTTGTCTTTTTACACAAGATTTGAAACATGCCCAGTTTTTTTTACTATTTCATGTTCCGGATGTCATATATTTAAAGTTTATATATTGATGTACCATTTTACCCCTTTCCATTAGGTGAGTATGCATATGCACACATGTTCGTTTTTAAATAAAGGAAAACCAAGATATTAAAACCAAAAAATAAAATACATGAATAAAAGAACAAACATATAAATAAAGAAATAAATAAATAAGTAATAAAACAGTCCAGTCAAGTTTTAATCTGTTATTACAGAAAAGGCTGAAAAAATGGGGGTAATATATGAGCTGAAATAAAGAGTATCAAGCCAGGAAAGATTTCTACCTCAAAGGCCCGATTTCACGTCGAAATTTATCTAGGGATTAGCATCGGAGCACCATTATTTTACATTGCGCCTTACGGTAAAATAAACAAAGGACTGCTGCCGCTGGTGATGTCTTTGGTAGTGACTTATTGTTGGTGTCTCTTTCCCACATGGTGTTTTGGGTTGGATATGGGATTGAATTTTGTCAGTTCCCGAGAGTTTTCCTACTTACTTTTGTTAATTTGAGTTATGACTGTGACGTGAAATCGGATCTTAGTTCATTACGAGTTTTAGTAAATATGAAAATCTAATGATGAGGCTAAAAAGAAAGTCATGTAATCTATAAAAAAAATTGACGATTTGTTCTACTACCTTCTCCAAAAAAGAAAAAGAAAAAAAAATTCAAAGTAATTTAACGCAATTTCATTATTCAATCTGTGGATTACATAGGAACCACAAAAGACTTATGCAAGCGCGTCTGGCAACACAAAGCGGGTACTGAGCTCATACTGTTATTGGACATATGCCTACGTTTCATGTTTTTGATATCATATATTTAAGTTTTATGATTATTTATGCCATTTTGTGACTCTTTTCACTAGCTGAGTGTGCATATGCACATCGCCAAAGGTTAAGCATGGTCTGCGTTACACATCCTGGATTTTGCATGTACATCTAAAGCTGGATTAATTTAATTCAAATACTGTATTGATCCATTTATCTTATTTTGTTTATACCATATTTTATGATAAAATTGGGATGTTTAACAGAGAGTGTTGCTGAAAACGGTGCTTATCTTTTGTCGATATGCATTCTGCAGAGAAGGGCAAAATGGCACAACTGACGAAGACGGCATACTGGTTCCGAAACGTCTTTAAACAGGGTCTGAAACGTACCAAGCAAGGGTCCGAAACGTCTTGGCGCCGAAATATACGCAGGATCCGAAACACAAATTTATTTATTTCGAAAACCTGTATCAGCGAGGTATGATTTGAAACGACAGAAAAAAAGAGAAGAATTATTTAAAAAATCATAACAGCTCTAAAAGAGACAACCTAAGCACTAGCAACATTGCTTTAGTTTACTGGCAACTTTGCTTTACTTAGTAATTATTTCAGATATTGCCCATAAAGACTACATTTATCTTAATCACATAGGTAAACCTGAGCAAAATCTAAACTTTGGGCGACGATGTGTATATCTACATACCCTCTGGTAGCCAAAGGAAATCCAAGTGATCATGCTGACAGAGCCCAAAGTCAACCAATAATATTTTTTTTTATAAAATGCCATATTTCTTAAGACTATCTGAACCATCTATCGTATAAATCCTTATTAACGCCCCTGCTCCAATAAACGCCCATTTCGCCTTTCCAAAATAATATTAACTTGTTTGTATTCCTATATTCTTCTTTGTATGGGGTGGCTCATTGAAACTGAGTCCAATCTAACAAGAAAGGATTTGTTCCTGGAGAAGCAAATTTCCTTCTTTAAAGGGCTGAAGCTTACTGAGAAAGGATGCAAAAATAGTAGAGTTGCTTTTTCTGAAAGTATACCAAGAAAAGAGGCAAAACTATTACAGCCGCCTCCCCTACAAACATTGCTTTAGTACACTAGAGGCATATTGGCAGTGGCTGATTTACTAAACTTTACATAACTTAACGCCCCTTTTTCCTAAAATGCAACGCGCCTGGGGCACCTAACAGGACCAATACGGTACTTCTTTCACACTAATTATTATCACTGCGGTACCCAGACAGGAATTATTACATGACAACTCGAAGGTGACTACTATAAATGTCCGCCAATACACCAGTACCGCCTCTATGAGATAATATATGCGATAATACATGACTAAAATTTCAAAATTTGCCATGAACATACAGGCCAAAAAGAGGGGTTAAGCCATTAATGTGTATTGTAAGTATGGCTGGATGACTAGCACTTTGAAATCCATTTCAAAAGTATTTCAGCCATATAAGATCCATGGGAGGGTGAACTACTATGCACAATGGGACCCCGTTTACGGTTGAAAAACTGTCCGCCTCTGGCGGGAATCGATCTTGGAACCGCTAGAGCAACAGCTTAGCGCTTATACTTACTTAGCTACCGGGGCTCCTATAGTGTTACGTATTTGTTTGCTCATTTACTTGTGGTCGCATAGAACCTACCTTGCATACAAGAACACGTTAATGCATGCCAAACGTTGCATTATTCTATAAATAACTTATACAATACAAATGTAAGATTGTTATTGAATATTTTAACTAGTCGTCTCAATGAATGCAAATGTGACAATATATATTAGAAATCAACGAGTTTATAGTCACAGTATCCGAACTGACTGTACAATCTCTTCCGGTTTTCATAGCGTTGAATCGAGAGTACATACATTCGCTTATAACCAGTAGTCGGAAATCATTATGTCTTGAGATATTATCCGGAACCTGCTGCGTCATTTATAGTTATTCAGCTTTGAAAATGTAAAGAGGAAAGTTTAATATAATTTACTATTCGGAAGAGAGGGTACAGTCAGTTCGGAGACTGTGATAGTGTAGATAAAGCAATTTACAAACTCTGTTAAATCGCAGAAAAAAGCATAAACTTCTATTGTTTTATAAAATGCAAAATAGTTTATCTCCTAATTACTTATCATCTCTTGTTCCGCCAACTATTGGTATAACCACAAACTACCCGTTACGGAACTCTTCAGATTTACTTACCGTTCATGCAAGCTCTCAACTTTACTATAACTCTTTCCTACCATCTGTAGTAAGAGAATGGAACGAACTCTCAGAAGATGTACGTTATCTGCCAAGCATAGCTAACTTTAAGCACGAGTTAAACTCAGATCTAACGAAAATACCTTCTTTCTATTTTGACGGAGTGAGACTTGGGCAGATTTATCATGCACGGTTAAGAACAACTTGTAGTTCTCTCAATCAACATATCTTTTCCAAAAATATAATAGATAGTCCGCTTTGTGTCTGTCAAGCGGTTGAAGATACCAGTCATTTTAGGTTCAACTGTGAACGCTTTCATAATCTCAGACAAGATCTCTTTAATAAGATTACTCCTATTTGTCAGCCTTCTTTAAATATACTTCTTTTCGGTAGTGAACAACTAATGATATCGAGAACCGACACATATTTATAGCTGTACAAGAGTTTTTGATAAAATCTAAACGCTTCGAAATTGCATAATATTTATTTAGCTATTTGTGTGTGTGTGTGTGTGTGTGTCTGTGTGTGTGCGTGCGTGTGTCAATATGCGTGATGTGCAATGTACATAGAATTGCCGTATCCTTGGTCCAAATTTCTTCATAACACTTTCTTGGCGACCTTGTATTTCTCATATTTACAGACAAAGTAGAATATATTATTGCAATTCATTTTCCATTCCCCGTGGAGCTTAAAGAGATCAAAAGCATTAATTCGACATTTTATTGAGAATATGTTGAGAATATGAGATGTAAACTTACTAGTATGCCTATTTATGTTTGGAAATGCTTTCATTCGGTATAAGGTTCTCAATTTTCCTAAATTTGTTTAGCCTATTAAGCTAAAATATCAATCGGCAGTATGCTCCAAATCATTTGTTTTATATAAATATACAGTAATTGTGGGATACAGATCATATCAGTCGTAAGACTTTCTTCTGAATCATTTCAAACTACTATATTGAGTGATATTCTTGGGAGACTGTATTGTTTGTATTTGTTCAGTATTTTGAATAAAATATTGTTTACACTAATTTACAAATATAAATGGAAAACATCAAATAAAAACAACAGTTATTAAATACAAATCTAGACATACAGAATAGAAATAAGAAATATATAATAGAAATGAAACAATTGAAGATAGAAATCAGATAAGATTGAAAGAAAATATGAACATATCAAATTTAAAGGTAGGTTCCTGTACTTTGGAATGCATCATTGTCTTGATGAACTTTCATCCAAGTTGTTTGAAAGCACTTATAAAAGGGAATTAATAAGTTTCACTAAAAAGTTTTAATAAAAAATTATTAGAAAAGTTGTTTTGCAAGGGGTTTCCTAACTCTGCTTCGCACACCAGTTAGCGCTATTTTTAGTTCGCGCCAAAAATAGATAACGCAGCTGATGTCATGCTGCATCGCATTTTGGGATAGTTTTAGCTCATCCGCCCTGCCAGGACCTCTAGGAGAGCTCACGTCAAGGGAAAATTGACCTTTGGAGAATGGCATCAGAAATCGCGCACTTATAGACATAATACACATAGTTATTTTTAGAACTGGAATTCCAGCGAAAGAAAATAAACCAAAAGGGAAAACGACTATTTTCTTCAACATCTGACGAGTTTCTCAGTAGCAACAAATTCAGAAATATAAGAGAATTCAATACTGCTCAGAAAAAGACGAAATTATTTTGTGGACATAATTGACATCGCTAGCCCAGGAACCTACCTTTAAGGTATTTAGACACACAATAACTCTGTATTGACATGTTAAAACACATAACAGAGGTATTGTTCATGGTGAAATCAATCAACTATGGAATATATAAACACTTACATTGTCTACCATAAAGATCCTAAGTTTTCGGGCAGATACGTCTGTACAAACAGTGGAAACCGTGATCAGACTGTTCCTTAGGAACCAGAATGATCAAGGTCTTTACAATTTCAATTCCATCTGCGCATATTTGAGGCATTACTCTATGGTAGACCCCGAATAACAGGAAAATAAATATCAGGGTTAGGACCGGCTGTGCTTGCAGCAGGTGCAGTATTTGGGTAGTCTTTTTTGGGGATATTTTTAACTTAAGCATTGTTTTTCGAGGAAACAAAACGGTGAACTTTTTGTGTTTTGTTTTATTCTGTATCATACAATGTAAGTTTTACTAAAACAATATGCATAAGCATGCCCCATCGATTGAATATATTTTTCATGACGTTTTTAATGAAATTCAATTTTCTTGCATTATTTTAAAAATGTAAAAATATACTTATTATCAAGATAATTGCAATTTTTATTACCAGTTTGTTTCAAATACCCTATATTAAAGATTATATGATTTGCAGAAATGAAAGTGCATCCATGAGCGAGAGTAATGAATTTTAATGGAAAATGTGTAAAAAAGTATGTATAAATACAAAAGTTTGTTTTTTAGGAAAACAAAACGGTGAATTTTTTTCTTTTCTTATCCAAATGTTTTATAGCCCTTTAGGTTATTCAGCTGGTATAATGAAATGAATGCCCCACCAATATTTTATTCACTATTCGTCTACCTTAAATCACTAAGTACAGAATGTAAATATCGAAATATAGGATACAAATGAAGGAATATAAAATAGAAATGAAATAATATAGGATTGAAATGAACAAAAGTTTAATGCTAATATGAAAATATTACATGCAAATCATAATTATACAATAAAAATATATAAAAGAATAAAATGAAAAATATGGAATATAAACGAAAGTCAATGAGTAGTAATGAAACAATCTAACATTCAAACCACAAATTATTGAACAGAAATACTGTAATATGGAATAAAAACAAAACTTATACAATAGAAACTAGAACTGCCAGAGGAACTGACTATAGCCCCGCTGCACTGCCATGTAAATAGGGCAATAAATCAGTTGCAAAGAAAACTGTTACACCTTTTTTACAGGTCCTTAATACAAAAAGACCTGTAAAAAGAAGAAACAACTTAATTTACTTTTCAGAAGCTAGGTAGCAACGGATTGAAAGCATGTTTTCGTACTTCTAAAGAACATCAGATAATATTGCTCATGTAACATTGTCTTTTTTTTATCGTGAAATAGTAGCACAATAGTGCTTTATATTTTTTCTTTTGTTGTGAAACCAGACCTGTGACACTGATTTGTTTGTAAACATAGCACGAACCGATGTTTTTCATCACATCCTTCACAGGTCATTCCAAAGCGGCCGTAATGATGTTGTTATTGTTTCATGTTGATCACCCGTGTTTCTATGTAACGGCCACTTCAGGAGTGTAATCACCTCACAGAGGTGGGGGGGCATGCGGGTATGTTTGCTTGATATCTTCTTATGGGTTCACTATAAATTGTTTGAATATCGGTTCTCTTCTCTGCAAATATTAGTCTGGATGGGTTCGTTTTATTTTACAAAGTTGAATATAGAATGAATACAGCAATAATCCTGTTGGTCAGTCCCACAATACAACAGATTGTTTATCCTAATACCAAATATGAAGTGTTCAGCTTAATTAGTTCCTGAGAAAACTGTGATACAACTTTACTTTGAAAAGACAGAAAAATTGATAAATAAGGGAAAAATAAGAGCAATGAGCTCGATTCTTAATCCAATGATACAACAGTTTATCATCAATATGTATACCAAGTTCCAAAATTCTAGCTTTGATACTTCATGAGAAAACTCTGACACAAATTTTCCATGTTAACATGCAAAATAGGAAAAGAAAGAAAAATTATAATAAAGTTTCCTTTTAAAAGGAAAGGCTAGCCAAGTTAGCGCTCATGTAGTTCAATGTTTGTGGTATTTTGTGGTTTATGGTTTGTGGTCTTGGGAGATGGTATCTTACTTGGAGACACTTTCTTCATTTAAAAACGTCCACAACTGTAGTAACAATGAGCACGGGTGGTTTCAAATTGACCTCCGCGGAGGTCTGTTGAAAAACAATTTGACTACTTTCCGGTAGGCAATTTGAATATATCCTGTCATGAATTTTCGCAGTTTACTGACAGGGTTCAGACAAGATTTTTCTCGCTAGAAAAGGTATTCCAAAAATCGGAGACCAAATGACATGGAGCAGTTTGAAGCGGTGTTTTTTAAATTACTTTTGTCCTCCAGGTTCAGTACCGAAAACGAAACTAGGAAGGAGTCCTGCACAGTTAAATAGGCTTTTTGAATGCATTTGCAGGCTTTCTGTGAAATCTTACCGATGCAGTAAGACACGTAGCTTGTATAGCTTCGTTCTAAACATACTTTCAAGAATACGTATGCTTTTATTACTACATGCTTACCCAATTTTCGTCGGCGGTCAATTTGAACACGATGAGAACAATTTGACTAATAGAGGTTAACATGGAAAAAAAATAATCAGCTAAAAAGAAGAAACAACTTAATTTACTTTTCAGAAGCTAGGTAGCAACGGATTGAAAGCATGTTTTCGTACTTCTAAAGAACATCAGATAATATTGCTCATGTAACATTGTCTTTTTTTTATCGTGAAATAGTAGCACAATAGTGCTTTATATTTTTTCTTTTGTTGTGAAACCAGACCTGTGACACTGATTTGTTTGTAAACATAGCACGAACCGATGTTTTTCATCACATCCTTCACAGGTCATTCCAAAGCGGCCGTAATGATGTTGTTATTGTTTCATGTTGATCACCCGTGTTTCTATGTAACGGCCACTTCAGGAGTGTAATCACCTCACAGAGGTGGGGGGGGCATGCGGGTATGTTTGCTTGATATCTTCTTATGGGTTCACTATAAATTGTTTGAATATCGGTTCTCTTCTCTGCAAATATTAGTCTGGATGGGTTCGTTTTATTTTACAAACAAGTGAGAGCCACAGGTCTGCTTTTACAACAAAGAAAGTGATAAAACACTATTGTACTACTATGTTGCGTGAGCAATATTTTCTGGTGTACTTAAGACATATAAAATCGTGCATTCAAATCATATGACATCTGGCTCCTGAAAATTCAGCACGCATTTTCTTCTTTTTGGCTGATTAAATTTTTCCATGTTAATCTCTATTAGTCAAATTGTTCTCGTGGTGTTCAAATTGACAGCCGAGAAAAATTAGGTAAGCATGTAGTAACAAAAGCATGCATATTCTTGAAAGTATATTTAGAACGAAGCTATTCAAACTACATGTCTTACTGCATCGGTAAGATTTCACAGAAAGCCTGCAAATGCACTCAAAAAGCCGATTTAACTGTGCAGGACTCCTTCCTAGTTTCGTTTTCGTTACTGAACCTGGAGGAAAAAAGTAATTTAAAAAATACCGCTTCAAACTGCTCCATGTCATTTGGTCTCAATATACAACTGTAAAATATATATAGCATGACATTCTCCGATTTTTGGAATACCTTTTCTAGCGAGAAAAATCTTGTCTGAACCCTGTAAGTGAACCGCGAAAATTCATGACAGGATATATTCAAATTGCCTACCGGAAAATAGTCAAATTGTTTTTCAACAGACC
Source organism: Ctena decussata (assembly GCA_963989385.1). NCBI lineage: Eukaryota > Metazoa > Mollusca > Bivalvia > Lucinida > Lucinidae > Ctena > Ctena decussata. The sequence continues at coordinate 35,018,772 of OZ022504.1, read as the reverse complement.
TCCGCGGAGGTCAATTTGAAACTTTACCACCCGTGAGGAGGTTACGCTACATTCTGGTTGTTCTGACAATCATATGATAACCTTCAGTAAAAAGGTCAATTTTTGTATTACTGCTATTGAAAATTATTTCATAAAAGCATTTAGAAATAAGGATTTTCGTATTCTGTTATGTATTGCTATATAAGAAATTTTAGGACATTAGAAGATTTACTGGGAGTTTCGTCCTGTTTTGTGAACTAAGCAGAACTGTGTTTGTACATTGGAGCAAATGGACTACACATAACTGGTGAAGTGTAATGAAAATAGTCCAAAGGGTATTCAAGTTACAGAGTGGACAACAAAATGTTAATGGGCGTACTAACATACGGACAGAGACAGATGGACGGGAATTAGATTGCTATATTCCCTGAGCCGTTCGGTTAGGACAAAGTTATGTTCATTATTAGATCGTCAAGTCTTGATGTTGAAAAAATACATCTTACATTGGAAAAGTTATTTTACAAGTCCCTTACACATAATATGATATATGGTTCATGACTGCTGATATGAGAAGGAAATAGTGGAAGTAGTTCGTCCTACTAGCCTCATTTGTGACAGATTGGTAGGAAAAAAATCTTACCGTCCGCAACAATGGCTATTATTAAAAGGGGAAACAACTTTAATGACTGTTTGTCTCATTGTTTCTGTTGAAGAAAAGCTGACAACCACTGAGAGGAGGTTATAATGAAAATGATAGTTCCTTCCCAAACAGTTGCCATAGATCGTCTGCAAATATTCAGCTTATTCTTGTTAGTATTTTGTCATTACTGAGTTCAGTTATAAGTACTGGTTAAGCCTGTGGTATGTTGTTATTGTGTTATTGTTTTACGTGCACGGTAAACAGCTACAAGGACGGTCAGTTAATTTAACTACAATATTCCTGGGAAGGCTTAGCCATCCTAAGCGCTCAACTATTACTAAGTGCACTAACTTTCGCCAGTAACTGACAGCTGCCCTTCTTGACTCAGCGGAAGCGGAAACGAGAGTAAGTGGCCGGACTGAATATCGAACCCGCGACCTCTGTTTTTTAGTTAGACGCACCACCGACTGCACTATGCGGCCCAGCAAGTCTGCGGTATAGAGTATAACTGGTAATTGGTAATGATTACAAGTCAGTGTATTTTTTTGCTTCCACGGGATGTTTGTTTTCAGAATCTAGCGTGTTGTCCTTGGTCATCACATATTTTGTCATTATATGGGGATTTAATGCAAAAGAAAAAAGAAGTCTTCTATATTTTAGTAGTTATTATTTTGTTGTTGTTTTATTGTCCACGATAAATAGCTATGATCATGTCGGGACGGTCTGTTACCCTAACCACACTATTCCTGGGTAGGCTTAGACCTCCTAAGCGGTTAACCAGAACTAAGTGCACATACTTTCACCAGTAACTGACAACTGCTCTTCTAGAATCAGCGAAAGGAAAAACGAAAGTATGTGGCCGGACCGAGTATCGAACCCGGGACCTCTGGTTCTTGAGTCAAAACGCGCTACCGATTGCGCTACGCTGCCTTGACCCTCTAAATTTTAGCAACTTTTATTCAAAAAGGAAGGTAATTGTTAAAATTGCATAGGCCTAGAAAAGGATGATTTGATGGCAACTGTAAGATACTGATATTTTCCCACACATGTTGTGTTTCCTGAATTGAATTTTTTTCAATAAGACACTTACATTAAACTGAATAACATTAAATAAGAAACTGAATTTCAATGTACGCTAATGAAAAAAATAAGAAATAGTATCTAGTAAATACGATCAAACACCTTGTCTGTAAAACCAGTAAATGCTTTTAAATAAGGATATTGGCACAGACCCTGATCAGACTGTTCCAACCAGTAGTCTAATTTGGATATACACTCTACACTGTTTGTACAGGCATAACAACTATTGCTGAAATATTTCAGTCCAAGTTTACAAAATCCAGAGTCCAAAGTCCAGGTTTTACAAAGTCTGAAATCCAGGTTTTACACAGCCCGAAGTCCAGAGTCCAAAGTCCAGAGCCCAAGTCCAGTTCATATTTTACATAATGCCCGCGAATTACGCATGTCGTTATTTGACCTTATTTGACAGTGGACAATCAAGAAATATTCAAACACACCGGATAGAATAATAACTCATGTTTTCAGTAAGGCAAAAAGATGCTAGACATGTTCGATTATTTGGTGTGCCAGATTGTGGCGTGTCGTTATGTTTCGGTGCTAAGGTAAAAGAAACAGTCAAACGAAGTTGCGCCCCGTAGACACTCTCCATAAATTGGTTCTCCACTTGCAATTATGAACCATTCTCGAAGCTGGGAACAAATCAGCGTCTTCCGCTGGAGTGCGCATGACAGGAAGTCATAACCTGTCTGAATATACGGGCGCCGCCGAAGCGGCAAGCCAAAAATTGAAGAATAAGAGCAATGAGCCTGAGTCTCAATCTCACGATACAATACTAATCCTCAATATCTATACTATGTTTAAAGATTCTACCTATCGCAGTTCCTGAGAAAACATATTATACGCTGAATAAAGAAAACCCGCTCGCGACCGTGCAAACGTCTATTCAATTTAACCGACAAATTTATGGTTTATTAAAACATTATGTAAGGTAGTATCAAGAGTGAAAAATCTTACACAGACAAGGTAACCTTTAAATTTTGATTTGACCAACAGAGATTTTAAATGCCTTTCATGCATCTTTCACAATTTTTGCGTTTTTTTTTTCTTGCATAATTATTAACAGGATTGGAGCAAGAAGTAATAAAATGTAGACAATTTAAAGTAGTCGTGTATGAACAAGAATTTGCAATAGAACATGTTTTGTCGGGTTCTTTCTGAAGTTTAGGTAACCAGTAAAGGTAACCAGTCTAGTGAAATAATAACATTTCTTATATTATCCACTAATGAAAACAACATTTTGGAAATGGTCATTCATCAACGTTTCTGTAACAAAATAAGACATTTATAACCATAAGAACGAATGTATCTTGACCTAAACTGTACTTGTGGCAGATCAAGAACTTACTAAAACTACACACAAATCTTGATTGCATCCCACAACTCGATGATACTAGCTCTGGCGTAGATCTGGGTGTCAATCGTCTCAGCAGCGCACAGTGTGCATTACTTCTAGGTTCCTCTGCCCCCCAGTTAATTGATCTTGAACCTGAAAAGAATCAGTGGAACAGCGCGCTCTTTCTTATTATATTTAGTATATTCTTTTTTATATTATTTACGAAAAACACATTGTTTTAATAGTTTTTACACACACACACACACACACACACACACACACACACACACACACATACATACATACATACATATATATATATATATATATATATATATATATATATATATATATATATATATATATATATATATATAAACAAATGGAAATTGACGCACAAAAATCGGTCGCGCCGCGACCGGGAATCGAACCACGGATCTCCTGCTTACCGGGCAGACGTGCTAACCATTACACAACCGCGGCCTTCCGACATCGTGCGCCAATTTTAACATTTATAAACCTAACGTCATAATTGTTTCTTAGATACGATAGTTGTGTTAGTTACTTATTGTTAGCTATTTATAGGGAGGATACTTAGTGTTAGGTCCACAAATGTTCTACTGCATCGGAGTAATTATATGAACAACAGAGAAATGCACGATGCAGGGATTTAGATAAACAAATGGAAATTGACGCACAAAAATCGGTCGCGCCGCGACCGGGAATCGAACCACGGATCTCCTGCTTACCGGGCAGACGTGCTAACCATTACACTACCGCGGCCTTCCGACATCGTGCGCCAATTTTAACATTTATAAACCTAACGTCATAATTGTTTCTTAGATACGATACTTGTGTTAGTTACTTATTGTTAGCTATTTATAGGGAGGATACTTAGTGTTAGGTCCACAAATGTTCTACTGCATCGGAGTAATTATATGAACAACAGAGAAATGCACGATGCAGGGATTTAGATAAACAAATGGAAATTGACGCACAAAAATCGGTCGCGCCGCGACCGGGAATCGAACCACGGATCTCCTGCTTACCGGGCAGACGTGCTAACCATTACACTACCGCGGCCTTCCGACATCGTGCGCCAATTTTAACATTTATAAACCTAACGTCATAATTGTTTCTTAGATACGATACTTGTGTTAGTTACTTATTGTTAGCTATTTATAGGGAGGATACTTAGTGTTAGGTCCACAAATGTTCTACTGCATCGGAGTAATTATATGAACAACAGAGAAATGCACGATGCAGGGATTTAGATAAACAAATGGAAATTGACGCACAAAAATCGGTCGCGCTGCGACCGGGAATCGAACCACGGATCTCCTGCTTACCGGGCAGACGTGCTAACCATTACACTACCGCGACCTTCCGACATCGTGCGCCAATTTTAACATTTATAAACCTAACGTCATAATTGTTTCTTAGATACGATAGTTGTGTTAGTTACTTATTGTTAGCTATTTATAGGGAGGATACTTAGTGTTAGGTCCACAAATGTTCTACTGCATCGGAGTAATTATATGAACAACAGAGAAATGCACGATGCAGGGATTTAGATAAACAAATGGAAATTGACGCACAAAAATCGGTCGCGCCGCGACCGGGAATCGAACCACGGATCTCCTGCTTACCGGGCAGACGTGCTAACCATTACACTACCGCGGCCTTCCGACATCGTGCGCCAATTTTAACATTTATAAACCTAACGTCATAATTGTTTCTTAGATACGATACTTGTGTTAGTTACTTATTGTTAGCTATTTATAGGGAGGATACTTAGTGTTAGGTCCACAAATGTTCTACTGCATCGGAGTAATTATATGAACAACAGAGAAATGCACGATGCAGGGATTTAGATAAACAAATGGAAATTGACGCACAAAAATCGGTCGCGCCGCGACCGGGAATCGAACCACGGATCTCCTGCTTACCGGGCAGACGTGCTAACCATTACACTACCGCGGCCTTCCGACATCGTGCGCCAATTTTAACATTTATAAACCTAACGTCATAATTGTTTCTTAGATACGATACTTGTGTTAGTTACTTATTGTTAGCTATTTATAGGGAGGATACTTAGTGTTAGGTCCACAAATGTTCTACTGCATCGGAGTAATTATATGAACAACAGAGAAATGCACGATGCAGGGATTTAGATAAACAAATGGAAATTGACGCACAAAAATCGGTCGCGCCGCGACCGGGAATCGAACCACGGATCTCCTGCTTACCGGGCAGACGTGCTAACCATTACACTACCGCGGCCTTCCGACATCGTGCGCCAATTTTAACATTTATAAACCTAACGTCATAATTGTTTCTTAGATACGATACTTGTGTTAGTTACTTATTGTTAGCTATTTATAGGGAGGATACTTAGTGTTAGGTCCACAAATGTTCTACTGCATCGGAGTAATTATATGAACAACAGAGAAATGCACGATGCAGGGATTTAGATAAACAAATGGAAATTGACGCACAAAAATCGGTCGCGCCGCGACCGGGAATCGAACCACGGATCTCCTGCTTACCGGGCAGACGTGCTAACCATTACACTACCGCGGCCTTCCGACATCGTGCGCCAATTTTAACATTTATAAACCTAACGTCATAATTGTTTCTTAGATACGATACTTGTGTTAGTTACTTATTGTTAGCTATTTATAGGGAGGATACTTAGTGTTAGGTCCACAAATGTTCTACTGCATCGGAGTAATTATATGAACAACAGAGAAATGCACGATGCAGGGATTTAGATAAACAAATGGAAATTGACGCACAAAAATCGGTCGCGCCGCGACCGGGAATCGAACCACGGATCTCCTGCTTACCGGGCAGACGTGCTAACCATTACACTACCGCGGCCTTCCGACATCGTGCGCCAATTTTAACATTTATAAACCTATATATATAAGGATATATATATATATATATATACACTGAAGGACTTTAAAAACGCAAAAATTAAAATTCATAAAAATTACTAATTTCTAGTGTACTAATTTAATTGAAATTTGGCAACGATGACCATCAATATGTCAGCAAAACATGTTCAAAATTTCATATAAAAATAATAAGTAACATTAGCGCAACAGTCTATCAAATAGCAATACCCTTAGATTCTAAAGTTGCAAGTACTATCTCAATCAGTGACATGTCTAGAGACAAAGGCGACCAGTCAAACTTTGCTGCCATAAAATTGACGGTGAGGCGGGCAGTATGGACTGGGGCATTGTCTTGTTGGTATAAAAAATTTTCCTCTCTTATAATTTTGACGCACAAAGGGTATTACCACAGGACGAAGAACATTGTTAATGTAGCGTCTTGACGTCGGCTCGTAATTCTTCGGTGTCAACCTTTACTGTCCCAGTAGCCTGGTAACGATTTCTAAGGCGCTAAACAGTCAACAGATTGCAATTATAATGTCATGTGACGTCAGAAACACACAGCCCGTCTTGTAACATTCCGATTTTGCCAGATCGTTCATGTTTGGACAAGCGTGGCGTGATTAATAATGTTGTAGAACTAAAGCTTAAGTGTTTTTTAGACATGTATAACTACAAGCTACATGTGAAATGGTAATTTGTTTTTCCTCATTCATTTGTGGGTACACCACATGCAAAAACTTGTAAAACAATGATGCATAGCTAGTGGTGGCCAGTGCATTTAAAAATGCCGGTTTTAGATATAGATAGAAGCAGAGTGTCGTTACCAGCCAATTTTATCTGTTAAAGAAGACAAAAAATATTCTGGGTGCAAGAAAAAACGATTTTCATTTTTTGCGTTTTTAAAGTCCTTCAGTGTATATAGAGAGAGAGAGAGAGAGAGAGAGAGAGAGAGAGAGAGAGAGAGAGAGAGCCTTTAATTACATCTTTATTTCAACCGGTTTTACTTCTACATAGATCATAATTGGAAAGATGCAATGAAATATTTTGTTGGTGTTACATTTTTAAACCTAATTTTTCTGCAGTGTAATTTTCCACTGCAACACCGTTCGTAGTGGATAGTATCAGAGCGACTGGGAACTGAATAAGCTGCAAACAAAAGTTAAGTACCAACTAGACATCGCAAACGATACAATCCCATCGCACCGAACATAGTCCATAAGGGCAACTTTCACCTTGACCCTCGACCTGATGGTGAAACACGAACTTGTCCTAGATACTGTCATACTCAAAATTTCTGTGGAGTAGTATCAAACTCGGTTCATGAATAAAGGGACTAGAGCGATGGCAGTTTAAAAACAAGTAGCCCAAAGGGCAACAATTGCTCACCTGAGAGACATTGTAAACCTATAGTGATATGTAAGATGCTCAAGGGCAGCTAACTCCACAGTCAGTGGTCCAATCAGACTGAAAATTAAACTCATCCAAAACATTATGTATGCCCTCATTTAATATATGCAAGTTTAAAAAGTATCCGATCAAGAGCACAATAGACAGAGCTGTCAAGGGCAGCTAACTTCGTAGTGGTTGGCCTGATCTGGCCAAAATTTGAACTTGTTTAAGATATTATGCATTTCCTCATTACCTGCAAGTTTGAAAAGGATCGGATCAGTAGAAACCAAGAAAAAGTGGCGACATTGATTTTTTGGATGCTCAGGGCAGGTACACCATAGTCAGTGGCGGGATCTAGCCGAAATGCTAACTAATCCAAGCTTTTATGCATATCCTCATTACCTGCGAGTATGAAGAGGATCCGATGAAAAATGAAAATGTGATGACGTTGTTTTCTCCATTATAAGACTATGGGATTTTTTTCAAACGCTCAAGGGCAGCTAACTCCGTAGTCTGTGCTCGAATCCGGCCAAATATCGAACTCATCCAAGCTCTTATGTATGTCATCATTACCTGCAAGTATGATAAGGATCCAATCAAAAACCTTGATTGCAGCACCCTGAAAGTCAAACTTGCTCGAGATATTGTCATGCCCTACATTTGTGTGAATTTATTTAAAATCCGTTGAGAAATGTAGGTGCTAGAGCGATGACAAAGTTTTTCTAAAAATAGCCACAGTGACCTTGACCTTAGGCACAGCATCCTGAAAGTCGAACTTGCTAGAGATATTAACATACCCTACATTTGTGTCAAGTTATTTTAAAATCCATGGAGAAATGAAGGTGCTAGGGCGATGACAAAGTTTTTCTAGAAATAGCCAAAGTGACCTTGACCTTGGGCTTAGCACCCTGAAAGTTGAACTTGCTCGAGATATTGTCATGCCCTACATTTGTGTGAATTTATTTTAAAATCCATTGAGAAATGTAGGTGCTAAAGCGCTGACAAAGTTTTTCTAAAAATAGCCACAGTGACATTAACCTTAGGCGCAGCACCCTGGAAGTCAAACTTGTTTGAGATATTGTCATGCCCTACATTTGTGTGTAGTTGATTTAAAATCCGTTGAGAAATGAAGGCGCTAGAGCGATGACCAAATTTTTCTAAAAATAGCCACAGTGACCTTGACCTTGGGTGCAGCACCCTGAAAGTCAAACTTGCTCGAGATATTGTCATGCCCTACATTTGTGTGAAGTTATTTTAAAATCCATTGAGAAATGTAGGTGCTAGAGCGCTGACAAAGTTTTTCTAAAAATAGCCAGTGACCTTGACCTTGGGAGCAGCACCCTGAAAGTCAAACTTGTTTGAGATATTGTCATGCCCTACATTTGTGTGTAGTTGATTTAAAATCCGTTGAGAAATGAAGGCGCTAGAGCGATGACCAAGTTTTTCCAAAAATAGCCACAGTGACCTTGACCTTGAGTGCAGCACCCTAAAAGTCGAACTTGCTCGAGATATTGTCATGCCATACATTTGTGTCAAGTTATTTTAAAATCTGTTGAGAAATGTAGGTGTTAGAGCGATTACAAAGTTTTTTCTAAAAATAGCCACAGTGACCTTGACCTTGGGCGCAGCATCCTAAAAGTCAAACTTGCTCGAGATATTGTCATGCCCTACATTTGTGTGAAGTTATTTTAAAATCAGTTGAGAAATGTAGGTGCTAGAGCGCTGACAAAGTTTAGCTAAAAATAGCCACAGTGACCTTGACCTTGGGTGCAGCAACCTGAAAGTCGAACTTGCTCGAGATATTGTCATGCCCTACATTTGTGTGAAGTTATTTTAAAATCAGTTGAGAAATGTAGGCAATAGAGCGATGATAAAGTTTTTCTAAAAATATGTGATGACGTTGTTTTCTCCATTACAACACTATGGGATTTTATTCAAGTGCTCAAGGGGCAGCTAACTTTGTAGTCTGTGCTCGAATCCGGCCAAATTTCAAACTCACCCAAGCTCTTATGTATGTCATCATTACCTGCAAGTATGATAAGGATCTTAGCAAAAACAGTTTAGAAAACGTGATGACGCCATTTTCCCCATTATATACCTATGGGTTTTTTTTTCAAACGCTCAAGGGGGCTATGGGGCCCTATGGGGGTTATCTGTAGCCATGGAAACCAGAGTTCTGAGCTGATCGGCACCAAAACCTAATGCAGCCTTTCCCCCACCCCAATGATGTGATTGCAATTAGCCCACTGGTTTCTGAGATATGTTTGAAAGTGTTGACGCACGCACCCACGCACCCACGGACGGACGACGGCTCGACTCCCATCCTATTAGCTCACCTCTGAGCCTTCGGCTCAGGTGAGCTAAAAATAGCAACTATTGCCTTGAACTTGGACCTTAACACTGACTGATACGCAAACATTTTCAAAGAAATTGTCAGACTAAATATGTATATGAAAATATATTTAAATCAGTTTATGAATGAAGTTGTTAGAGCAATGGCATTTTTTTTCTAAAATGTACAACTGTAACTTTGACTTTAGACCTAAAATGCTAAAATGCAAACTTGTCCAAGATATTGGCATATCAAACATTTGAAGAGTAATGTTAAAATCGGTCTATGAATAAAGGCACTAGAGGAATGGCATTTTTTTAAAACAGCAAGTGTGACCTTGTTCTTGAACCTACAGTGTTGAAACGTTAATTATCAAAGATATTGTAATGCATAACAATTCTTGTTATGTCAAAATCGATCTTTAAATAAAGGCACTAGAGCCATGACATAGATTTTTCTAAAAACAGCAACTGTGACTTTGATTCCACCAGCCTGAAATGCAAACTCTTGGAAGGTATTATACACCCAATGTTTATATGCAGTTATATCAAAATCTGATCATGAATAAAGGCGCTTGAGCGATGACAATGTTTTTTAAACAATAGCAACTATGACATTGACCTTGGACCTACAATGCTGAGACGGAGATATATATATGTCAGATATTGTCATACTAAACTTTTGTGTGAAGTAATATTTAAATTTTTTATAGATAAAGGCGCTTGGGCGATGACAAAGTTTTTTTTCTGAAAATAGCATGTCTGGCATTGATCCTGACCGTTCTTGCCTGAAACGCAATCTCGTTCGACGTATTTTCATGTCCAATATCTGTGCGAAGTTCTATTAAAATTGTCTAATAATTAAGTTCGCTAGAGCGATGAGTAAAATGTGAACATACACAAATACAAACGTAGTACGTACGGGACAGACCCTATATTCCCTGAACAACTTCAGTGTGTGTCAGGAGAATTAAGTCATCACAGCAATTTAGATCTGCAAAATGTATTTAAACATATGTTGAAAAACATATGACATACAAAAGTTGAACAAAATTCTTTTTACGTGACAGTGTATGCCGAAGATATTCAGAAGTATTATATCTGCACATGTCGGCAAATTGTCACAGGGAACAATTGGATAATTGTGAGTAACAAGATAGTAATTCAAGATTTCTTTTCCGCTGCAGCAATGAATATAGGTGGACGGCGGAACCTTACTTATATATGAGCCGCGACACGACAAAACGAAAAAGTGGTTGTGCGCCCAGCAAAGACTCAGATCAGCCTGGGCATCCGCTCAGTCTGACCAGAGTTTTCACTGTCCGCTTGAAGGTAGCTTAGACCCTTAGCTACCCTTTAAGCGCTTAGCGAAGTGTCTGATAAGACTGGGTAGATGATCAGGCTGATCTTAGTCTGCGCCGGGCGCACAACTTCATTGTTGGTTTTCTCGTGTCGCGGCTCATATGTGTGTGCATATTCGGCAGCTAACGTTTACACCAACGGCTGATGCGAAACTGGGTAAAACACGGAACCGGATAAAGAGCTGTATTCAGAGAGAGAGAGAGAGAGAGAGAGAGAGAGAGAGAGAGAGAGAGAGAGAAAGTATTAAACAATATTTAAGAATTTTCTGTAAATCCTGTTTTTACATGACAGTCAATCCTTTTCGTTTCAGTGTGTGTGATAGACCTACTTTGAAAGCTTGACAGGTCTCGGTTATCAGTCTTCTATCATTTTAAAATATTTGATAAGAACGAAATAAAAATATGAACGTTTGGATAAATTATCTCAGTTAGGGTGGAGATATGGCTGTTTAATTTTCGACAATTCAAGCACCTGTTCAGTGTTGTTAAATGGTAAAGACAGGAGATGAAAGGAAACAAATCGAGATTTAAACTATTTTTAGCAAAAGTAAATTACCCCAACCCTGTCTTCTGTCACGTTAAAATTTCAATTATCAGTGCCTAACCGAAAGCAAAATGACACTTTTTTTGCAAATAGCTCGCAGATAGGATAGTAGATGTATTCTACTTATTAAATGTCTAAAGCAAGCGAAACTGTATCTAGCACAGGACCTACTCTTATTTTCTCAAAGGCGGTCCCGCCTCGCTCACTTTAAGGGTAAATCATTTCTTGCAGACAAGAATTTTATAACATGTATGAATATCTGTTATTGAAATGTATTCCTGTACACCGCGAAAAAGACTTAAGATACGTGGACGCATTTCAGCACTTGTCAATATAATTAAGATAACTTTGATAGGTTGCAGAGTCGCTTCTCTGCAATATTCTTTACAGCGAACTTTTCTGGAATCCTAAGCAGTGTCTCATTATTTATTCCCATGGTAAGTGTAAGATTTTTTGATAACAAAGACTTTCAGCTGAAGCTAAAACGCACTTTGGGGTATGCTATGAAAATTTTGCATAGGTTTAAACTTAATGAAACGCACCTGTATATGTTTTCCATATTTTCAAGTCGCTATAATTCCAGAACTATTCAAGATATCAAATTAAAATGTGCAGCATTTCTAAGTTACACAGAGACCGTAAAATATGTGAAATTTCAAAGTGCTTGGCGCACAGGTGTTGAAGTTGGCGTTTTCCAGATAAGCCCTATTAATTGTGATGAAAATCGAGATCAAACAAAAAGCGTTTATGAGTGACTTACCAGGTTGGTAGATTGATAGACCAAGGGGACCACCACAAGTGCGTGTTACGTCGCCTTCACAGGCTAGCTGACAATTGCTTTCATTGACTAGTTCAACATCACTTAGATTTTCTTCACATAAGCAATAGTTCTTCTGAAATAGATCAGAATAAGATTGACTCAGAATTTATCTAGAAAAAGAGTCCGATCTTTGACCACCACACAGTAAGGACACCAGAAAACCCTGAACAGTTGTATAATGGAATAAAGCATTTACACTCTGCAATATTTAATAATTGATCATTTTCTTCGACATTCATCGTGTGATAAAGCTAGTGTCTAAAGCGTTTCATGAAGAAATTTTGCGACGACATATCCAACTATTGCGCTTCGTCATAATACGAGGAGCGATCGAAATGTTCTGAGCCTAAGATGCTTCTAGTAAGTCTGCGCATGCGTACTTAACACGAATGTAATAAGTTGTCATTTACTAGCTTTCGATGGAAGTTTAAAAAATATTTGGCGAAAGTGTCCTTTTTTACAGCACTTTAAACACAAGAGGGATGCATATTTTGACTTTAGCCGTATAACCTTACTATTAATCAATATTTTAAGTATTTCATTGGCCAATATAAATACACCCGGGATTTTGATGTAAGTAGCTTACTTTCGCTTTCTCTTTCTACTTTCAGTTCCATTTGACTGTTGGCCAATAAAACCGTGTCATGATGAATCTAGATATTTCGGTCCAAATCGCCTTTTGCCAAAGAACATTTCGCCTGTTATGTCGCTCATGTAAAATGTAAAACCAACAAAATAACTTGACACAGAAATCGAAGACAAAATTAAGTAATTGTTGCTGGCTTAATTGTTGACGTTGTGTTGGAACTGCGACAATTTTAAGGTTATATGTGGAGCGGTCAGCCAGCCAATCCTCATTTTATGTGCAACAGAGACAAACCCCAATCAAAACTCAACAGCATTTCCGAAATCGAAACCCAAACACCAACAACAAATATGCATATCAACATGCGCATCCGTACAATCTGATCAGCACATTCGATATCTTACATGTACCTGACTCATACATATTAAAATACACACTTCTGTTTAATCTAAGCCGATTATTTTTTTAAAGATATTTCTTGTTTTAAAATAACATTTAAAATCTATTTGTCTTGCCTTACTTTGAATAAACGTTCTTCACATTCTACAAGATTTAAACGGTTCTTGTTGTAGTATATAAAAATGTGATGATTTATCAATAGTTTGATGGAAATGCAAAATATTCTGGCATCTGGTGGCTTTGCCGTAAACCCTTAAATATTGCAACCCTGAAATTTAGAGACCCATATCCTACTTTCGTGTTTGTTAGGAACATGATGAGCAAAATCAAACAATGTTTCCACACATATAAACATTGACATCTAACATGTTTTTGTCAAAAAGAGTTAAAAGATATCCGCTTCTGTGCACGCAGAGCATGCGACTCCAATTGTGCACTGTCTGCAGAAACTCTCAAAATAGACACTTCCAAAAAAAAATTAAAAGTTTGCTTTTTATTCTGAAATGGAATAAATTTATGTTTGCATAGATCATCAATTACCGGAATGCTGTAGGACAGATATTTGCAAAAAATCAATTACAAATGTTTGACTCTGCTAAAGTTATGGTCGGTCAAAGAGTGCACTGATGGGGTAACTGTAAAAGGTGAAGTGTTATCCAATTGATATTTAAGATAAACTCCCGAAATTTGGTGATTGTTGCTCTGTAGAATGGCTGTTTAAAATCAATAATTCAAATTTGCTCTAAAGGTTTCAAAACATGGTGGGGCTTAGAACTTTTCGATCGCTCCTCGTACCACTAGCCGATGTAGTAGGAGCAGTTTGTCTGGAATGTGTTTTACCTTGAAAATGTCCGTTATTTAAGTTAAAATTAATGAAATATTCTTCTGTCGTGAGCATGTCTTGCAATCGACTCCATCTTGCGCAGCTCACTGAATTAATTATGAAAGCCTTCCCCCGATTGGCTCTGCCAGACACACCTCCGACCGTTTGACCAATCAGTGTACCGCTCCTTTTGTTCACTGACGGTCAATGTTATAATTTATGTTTAATGATTAGGTTTGGTTATCTATGCCACACGAAGAATCCAAGACTGATAATTACACGCTCTTTGATAATTAATTCTTCTTTATTATTATTTTTCACATATTTTACATATTTTAAGGCATTCCTGGCAATGGATAAATATTTATTATATATTTTAGAATATTTCCAATTTATATTCTGCAAGAACTAGTAGAATTTTTCACAAACTTTGTTAAAAATAAGGATTCTAAGAGTCGTTGGTGCCATATCAATAGCACCGATTCCAATTAATTTTGTCTGTAAACATAAAGATAGGTTTTTCAATTAAACCTCAGCCAAGTGTGTGCAACTATGGTTACGTACCGTTGAGCCACTTGGGTAACGTCGATAAGAGAATTGAACTGAACTGAACTGAAAATTAAACGTCAGCCACTTCTGGGGTATACTCTCATGCTGAGAAAGTCGTCCTGTTCTAGGTGAGTCGATGTATTTCTCTCGCCTGAACTTTTATGGTTCAGAATCATGTTTTTTCCATATAACTCTGTCTAGTTTCCTGATAAACTAGAATTTCTTGTCAAGATTCTCATAATCTTGGAATCTCATTTTGATTGTATTTTCTAAATTTTCTGAAAAGGCTCTTTTCTCTTAGTTCACTTTAATCAGCTGATTCTCTCTTCCAATTTAAAGCTAAGGCTAAGGAATTCTATGTACTTTTTCTTACAACTCTGAAATTCTACGCGAAGTACATAATTAATTTTCTCTAGCATCACATCGTTTCCTTAGATTGAAATTATTTGTAAATAACAGAATACAGAATTATTGAAAACTTGATTTTGTTTACCTTACTTGTTGTTTAGACTTTAAGACAGAAATCCAGAGATCGAACCTAGAACCCCTGTACTGATCACGGAGGGTCTGTCATACCCTCAGACGCCGCAGCCTAACCACTGGGAGTGTCCGTGAATCCGTTCGTCTGTGTTTAAAACCCGGTACTGGTTACAGAACTTTCTAAGAAAACTTAAAGTTCAAACGCCACAACATATTTCAGTTATCTGCTACACCGATTTACTAGAGACTGAATTCCTAAAATCCTTAAATCCTTGGAATTCAGTTATCGTTGTGATCGGTCGACTAATATGGCCGCATAGGGGACTTAAATGTATATAGTCAAACCAAATATTAGCTTATTCATTTTTATTTTATAGGTCAATATCTATTTTAATACTACTAATATTAATTACCACCCATTATTTACAGAAGGCCTGTATCATGCTATATTAGCTTTAAATTTGTAATTCATATCTTCAGTGTTTTAATTAAATTTTACTTTAGTTGCTTTCAATTCTATCTTTTAAGAGGTTACAAACAACCTCTTTTCATTCACTTACAGAAGACCCACTTTCGAAATTTCTCTCATGTTGTCCTATGACTCATTTTGCCCTTTGACTCTTTTTATTCTTTTGAGGAAAAATGTGTTTTGATCAAATATGCACTCTTGTGAGAATAAATGGAAAGAAAGAACAATTTCTCACCGTATGTTACAGTCATGACATGGTTACCACCCATTTTTTGAACGTCTTTGCGAAACAAATAAGGGCTTATACAATATCCCTGGTGTCGAATTCGAGTATGTATCAAGGGTCGCGTTCGAGTCCTCGTTTACGTTGGCGCCTTCATCCGCGTCTGTGACCTGTTTAACCTATGTTAATCCTCTGCGTTTAAGTTTGTTTCTCACAATGTATAAGAAGTAGAGTATTGAAACTTAAAACACACTTATATCTGCACAAGATCATCTGAATGAAATGCGAGCACCTTTTTTAACTTTGACCTACTTGTCATCGTCCATTGCCGAATTTGGCCGAAAAATATGCCCGTCGATTAACCCATCAGCCCCTGCCCATCGAAATACTCATAAAGGGAGAAAGGAAAGGGATATTTTAAGTCCGGTATGTACCATTTAAGATACGTATAAAGAAAGAAGGAAGTGGAGGACAAAGTAACGTATTTCTAGAGCTTAGCAAGATTAGGCCGATTAAAACGGGTCGGGGCTAACACGGAACGCTAGTCAACCTGAACCCAGGGCCAAAGGAATGTGTTGTAAAGCTATCCATCAACTACCAGGATCCCTTTTTTCCAGCAAACGAGACGCCACCCACGGCAAACAGGTGGCTGCTGTTTAATAGGAAATTTCACCCCATTTACAATAGAAGTAAAGTGATCTGTAAATTTTATTCCTCACAGACAAGAGAGAAAACTTAAGGAACATTTGTGAAATCGACGTTTTTGGCGTTGGCGAAATTGGAAATCCTTATTTAACAAGTACATGTATTTGCGATAGAAATGGAGAGTTTGTGAAGTATACCAAATTTGCCAAGAAAGGTTGAAACATATAAGATTTGTTAGATGACTAATAGCTTTAGAATTTGTATCTAGACAAAAAGAAGCTAACATTTGCTACAGAAGACAATATGTGTTTTTATATTTCACAGCTGAGACAAAATTCTTTCTAATTTTGACTATATGTGCAATGTGTTCGAGCTTAGAAAAGTGACACATACACACGACAAATAATATAGATAGATAAGGTGATAGTCTTCGTCCCGTGTGCGACCGAGGGGCCCAGAATGTACACGGACAAATGAAGCATGTGAGTATCATGAAATAATAAAGATCGAATGGACAGAATTCGCGTTTAAGGATTTATTTGAATATTTAATAAATTTTTAAATGCGATTTTTTAACTTTGCATGTTGGATCTGTCAGCGCAAAAAATTGATCAATTCAACTTATTTTTTTTTTGCGCTGTATAATTGACGGCTGCATTGTTCAGCAGAAATTTTACCCGTCTGCTACAAGCGAAAAACATCCACCTATTTCTAGCCCCACCACATACCAAACAGGTAAATTCGAAAATAAACACCATGACGTACTCGAATTATATGAAAAAGTAACAACATTACTTTATGTGATATCCGTAATATATAAATCATATGTTTGAAACGTATCATAAAAAGAGAATTCCCAAACAGTTTGGATACAGATTAAAAGGGGGATATCAGAAAAACTGCTTAACCAAGGTCATCCGGGTTATCCTTAGTTGTCCAAAGAGGGCTACTTGGGTTCATACACCGAATGCTGTCCATGCAAAATCCGGCCGAAAACAAAACAAAAGGAAAATTGACCAAACAGGACGCTACTGACAAGTGTAAATAATTGCTGCGTCAGATTAGCTGTTTAAATCAATTGAGCTTTATATTCATTGTGTGCCTTTTAGAAAACCTTTATGAAAGCCTTATCTTTTACTCCTGGCTTCGTAGTTGATTTTTGAAGTATACGTCAGCGTTCGCGTTCGTGTCCGCGTCCTGATCCGCGTCTGAGATAATTTTAACCCATGTTAACCATCTTCGCTAAGCTTTAGCCCTGTTTATACTGAAACTTAGTGCACACTTACATCAACAAATGATCAAATGAATGCATGTACTATTTATGACCTTGACCTACTTGTCAGGATCTACCGACTTTGAAGCAATTTAGGCTTATTTATGTTAAGCATTTGTGTTTATTCAGTTTCACAGTAACTTTAAGGGTTACAGTCATGACACTTTGCAAAATTCAAAGTGGTTAGAGATCATAACACAACATGAGTGGCAGAATTAGAAGTGAAATACTTGGTAGGAAAATCAAAACATTATGGTGCGTTTTTATAGTAAGTGTACTAGAGGGGAACTTAAGCCCCAGTCACACACACACATTACGGAAAGGGCGGATAGTTGCGGATAAAATCCTCAGTTTATCCGCAGAATTTGTGGGCGTGGCCTATTTTTATTTAATGAATTTACGGATATAGTTACCAATAGATGCGTATGGATACGGATAGGTACGAACTACTAACCTACCGTTACCTTCTGTAACCTTTAGATGCGGATAAATACCTTCAGATGCGGACTGTTGTGCATGCCTAGCGGATAGAAGAATAGAGAGGATTAACTGCGACGTCCACATCTGTGTCTGCTCCTTGTATGCTCCAGTCACACACACACATACGGATTGTGCGGATACTACGGATGACCCGTCCGTATCTATCCGTTTTATCCGTAATGGATCCGTATCAGATCCACAGAGTCCGTAACTGTCCGTATCATATCCGCAGAGTCCGCAGGATCCGCGTCGAAATTTTGAAAAGTTTCAAAATTCGGGCGCGGATGAGTAAACCGTAATGGTGCGTTACTAAACGCATATATCCGTATCTATCCGTATCTAATCCGTGTCTCATCCGTATCTATTACGTATCTTATCCGTTATTGAACCTATCATTCCGCAGTCCCACTCCAAGTTGAGGACCGATACGGTTTCAAGCGGATAGTTACCTTTAGTTACGGAAGTTACGGGTCTCGTTCGGCGTACTGTAACGGACTGTTTTCTACAGTCACGTTTCAAAACAAAAATGTTGCGTTCCAATACTGACAGATACCTACAGGATGGTTCGGAGAGGCGGCTGTACGGCAACAACACCAGTAGGGGGGGGGGGGGGGGGGGGGGGCAAAGGACTACTATAATAGAGAGGCCGGGTCGGTGCAATGGCAGTGACGTATGGTGCACTTATGGTGCGATGTTATGTTTCTTATTTGTAACAGTGGGGTCATCTTTTCATGAACTTGCCAATGGCAAAAGTAGGGCCATCATTTCATAAACTTTGACTTTTATCAATTCGAATTAGTTGTCCAATATAGGACAAAGTAATTCTTTTATAAATTCCAATTAGTTGTCCAATATAGGACAAAGTTTAATTGTAAAATGAAGCAATAAATATCTTCTGGTCAGGGGAGCTCCATACGAACCGAACTACCAACTAATTGCGTGCACCGCGGCGGAGGGTGAGGGTGAAGGTTTGGGCCCAGTAAAACCGGTTTAAACCCCCCACTAGTTATTACTGACCGTCCCAAGGCGGTACTTTCGTTGCGGTTGCATTTGTTTTA
The DNA here is from genome assembly GCA_963989385.1 of Ctena decussata. Taxonomy (NCBI): domain Eukaryota; kingdom Metazoa; phylum Mollusca; class Bivalvia; order Lucinida; family Lucinidae; genus Ctena; species Ctena decussata. The sequence continues at coordinate 34,999,404 of OZ022504.1, read as the reverse complement.
TGTTCGGTTCTGTTCAATTTATTGTGTTCTCATTTTAACCCTTCTATAATAAAAGTAGAAAATGGGTGAAAATAGTTGTTAAATGTTTTTCGTATAATTTGCTTAGTCTGTTGTAACCCTTCTATTGGTCTAAATTATTTAGTTCAATAAAGATAGCTGAGTTGCCACCTATTTTGGAAAGAGCTGCTGACTCGGCTTATCACTAGTAATTTATTGTTTGTTGGGATGTCTTTGTCAATCTTTCCTTTTGATGTTGGGGATAGGGTTCGGGATCTGATTCAGTCAGTTCTTGAAGTGTAGTTACTCTTTAAATTTGAGTAGCCGAAACTTCGAAGATGGCCCATGTTCCTTCTTTCGAATGTATTTTGTGCTCTTGAATGAACTCTTCTAGATTTCTATTTTACTTCAGTGCCACTGGTGTCATGCCGTGCGGCGACCGTAAAACGTCTCCCCGTACGTCATCTGTAGTGTAGATTATATATAATTTTTCCTTCCAGGTCAGGAAAATATTCTGAGAAATCAGAAAATTTTGATTGGTTTAGATTTTTAGTCTAAATTATTGCTTTTTTTTTTCCTTTTACATCTTTTATGGTACTAATCAGTGTTTGAATTTACTGCCTTATCAAAATTAAGAAATTACATATGCTTTCTCTGGTTTTCGTAACCAAATCATATCGGGGTCACTGATGCGGTTTGAGTAGCCGAATTCTCGAAGTATGGTCCATGTACCTTCTTTCGAATGTGTGCAGTGTTCTTGAAGGATTAGAATAGTATCTACTTTATTAACTGCCGACTGAATATCTATGTCAACCAAGCAGTAAATGGGTACTTTTTTTCAAATTAGGGAAGGACAAGGCAGCGAAAGGAGAGAGATGGGCTTCGCCTTTCATATGCTATGCCCAAGATACATAGATCCTAACCACCTACCCCCATCCTCCTCCTCCCCGTTGCCACCGCCTCTACAATCATTAGGCTATAGGAAACCTTTACCTTTACCCAATTTATAGCTTGAATCCAGGTATACAAATTTAAATAAAAATCTAATCCTTCATGAGCACAGAACACTTAACACATTCGAGAGAAGGAGCATGGGCCATGCTTCGAGGTTACGATTACTAGAGCCTCATCAATGACCCTGTCATGACCCATAACTTCCGTAACTAAAGGTAAAGATCCGTATGAAACCGTATCAGTCTTCAACTTGGGACTGCGGAATGATGGGTTCAGTTACGGATAAGACACGGAATAGATACGGATGAGACACGGATTAGATACGGATAGATGCAGATGAATGCGTTCAGTTGCGGACTTTTACGGTTTACTCATCCGCGCCCGAATTTTGAACCTTATCAAAATTTCGACGCGGATCCTGCGGACCCTGCGGATATGATACGGGCAGTAAAGGACTCTGCGGATGCGATACGGATCCATTACGGATTAAATGGATAGATACCAATAGATACGGACTGGCCATCATTAGCATCCGCAGAATCCGTATATGTGTGTGTGACTGGGGCATTAGGTATTCACTTAATTGCAAATTCTGTGTTTCCTGATATTTTTTTTGAGGTTCTCATAGATGTCAAAATAAGAGTTCAAAAAGTGTTATTTTCATCACATGCCTTAACAGTCTGAATGGACATTGGTTGGAATATTTATTTTTCTTTCATGAAATTAACAGACATAATTAGAGTTGTGCACAATCACTTGCATCTAGGCAAGAGCACCTGAGTTCAACAACCATATATAGCAGTGACTTCCGCTCTCGCACTTCACCGACTTTATGATAGTTCTGAATCCTTTAATGCGGTACAGTCATGATACTTTGTACACGCTATCGTATGAACCAGATTGTTTCAGCACCATCCGTGTATGGATTTAGCGATATATTTTGCTTTGACTAAATTGTCATTGTCTGTATACAATGAAAACTAAAATATTTATGTATGTTAAACACTTATGTTTAAAGCAGTTTTACAGTAGCTGTAAGGGGTATATTCATGATACTTGGGAGGATTTGCGTCTTGGCAAAAGGATCTGAGCCATACAGGACAGTGACCTGCATGTTCCCGATTCACTGACTTTATGATACTCCTCTATCCCTTTATGAGTACCGCAATGCTACTTTGTACACACTTATATATGGACAAAATATTTCAGTATCATCATACAAGTATAAATGAATTTGTCCAATATTTTTATGATATGCTTCACTTACTTTATAATATTTCTCAGTCTCTAAGTGAGTTGAGGGCAAGATACGTTGAACACACGTACAAAGTCAACAAGAACATTGCAGCAATACCATCCAAGTATGAATCTGGCCAACCATTTTTCTTCACCGACTTTATGATAAGCTTTACTAACTTTATTATATTCCTCAGTCCCTGTATGCGTGAGGGAAATGATACTTGGAACAAACTTACATATAGGCAAGAACATTTTAACATCTTATCCATGTATGGATTTGACCTATATTTTATGCGTCACTGATTTGATGATATTTCTCAGTACCTCTTCGGGGGGCAGTCATGCAAGTTGGCACTCACATAAATCTGCACAAGAGCAATTATAACTTTTGAATTCAAGGTAATAAGTGGCATACTCATGAGTAGTAAAGGACGTCACTCTGGACACGCCGTCCGGAGACTAAGTCCGCAGCCTGGGGCAGTCTCGGGGCGGGCGTGTCCAGAGGTGACATCGCTTTAGTAAGCTTGAAAAGGCTAGTTTGAAATAACTTAGTCTTTTTCAGGGTAAAAGTCTATGTTAAATGGCATAGGAGATGTCTTAAGAGGCTATACAGTAATATGCGTCTGCTATGAGTCTCTTGGCCTTGTATCTCAAGACCTCACTTTACCAGAGGCATAACTCTATAGCGTCAGTTGATGGTGTGAGTTGCTGTGACATACTCTTGTTCAATCTGTTCAATTTCTGAGGCTTTACAGTAATATGCGTCTGCTATCAGTCTCTTGGCCCTGTATCTCAGGGCCTCACTATACCAGAGGCATAACTCTATAGCGTCAGGTCCACATATCCACATTGAAATTGTGGAGCTGATGTGGATGTCAAGTGGAAGGTCCACATATCCACATTGAAATTGTGGAGCTGATGTGGATGTCAAGTGGAAGGTCCACATATCCACATTGAAACTGTGGAGCTGATGTGGATGATGTGGACTTGATGTGTATGCAATGTGGAGGTTATGTGGATGATGTGGATCCACAATGTGGAGTTTCCACATGTCCACATCTACACATTAGACAAATCGGCTTACCCTGTCCCATTTCTGAAAGACTGACACAATGCATCTCAAAACCTCACTGTTACAATAATAAGAACTAGGAAGAAAAGAACAATTAACAACAGTTTAAATTCAGAACAACTTTATTTGTCCCGCTCACCTATTCATTACGACAGACAGAGGATTAGGACCGTCCCTCTGTCTTCGTTTACATAATGATCATTAGTCTTTTATAGTAAATAAAACTCTTTTGATAGGTTCCACTGCAGGTCTACTATTATTTAAATGATCTCAATGCTTTGTCATCGCTGAAATGGTTAATTTCAGAGACCTATCAAGAATCAATGTCACTGGGTTTCCTCTTCAACAGTTAAAGTTGGTCTTTCATATTCGTCAAGTTTTCGTTCAAGTAGATATCTTCTTTTTTTCACTGCATACTGCATCGCCTCTTCTTCATCATAGTCTTCATCTTCTTTCAATCTGTGAGCTGTTGATATTACTTTCTTGTGGATAGGATCTTTTCTCAAAGCAGACCCGAGTGCCACGAGGTCTTGATACTTGGTAACCAGCGTTGATCTGTATTTTGGTTTCAGTTCTTCATATGCCATTTCCTCAGCTGATTCAACATCGATGTTAGGTGTCTCCTGCATGGTATTTTCCACTGTTTCATCGAACTGATCTTGATTGTCTCTGTAAGTGCTTCTCATTAGCCTATCCCAAGGACTTGTCTTTTGAATTTTCCTGCGTTTGGCTTTCTGTTTTTCCTCTTTACTAGCAGACTCACTGTCTGTCTCGACTTCTGACGGTTCTGTATCTGGATCGTCTGAGAGTTTACTATAATCATATTCTCCAAAGATATCATGTCCTTTCATTCCCTTCAAATATTTTCTGTTTGTAGTTACATCTGACACTTCTGAGATAGTACTTTCTTCGCTGTCAGACATAGTTGTAGTTGCTTTACAAACACCACTGGACGTATGTCTTCTCAGGCTGTCTGATCGAGCAAATTCACGGAAGCACTGCTTGCACTGGTATCGACCCATTAACGACTGGTTGAAGAATGAAATTATATCCTTTGACTCTTTCTTTTATAGTCTGCAATAGACATTGAAGAACTTGTGCTAAGTTTGGTAAACCACTGCAATTCTTACATTTTTACCAATTGCATGCACTTTTGTGAACTAAATAATGTAGAAAATTGTGAAAAAAATGTGTATAATTTAAAATCAGTTTTATTAATTCTGTCAATAATTTAAATACCAACTGAATTCTATCAAACCTACATTTAGAAAACAATGTTACTCAATCGTCATAGCATTAAAAAAGTGACTAACACTTTATTTCATTGTTTTTAACTCCAGCTTGTTCCCTGTCTGTCTGTTGATATCCTCTTTAGCTTCACTACGTCTATGACATTTCTGACCCCCAGAAACATTCTTTGGCCGTCTGGAACGTCTTAAATGTTTATTCTTCTTGTGTATGTATCCTTTGAGTTTGTGTTGTTTTTCTTTCTCCTCACGACATAATGAACGAATTTCCGCTCTGCATAGTCGGCAATACTTTAAAGGTCTACCCTCTCTGAGTCTTTTGTCTAAAGCAGTTGACAATCGTTTCATGAGGTATCGAATCTGTCCAAAGGTAGAAGGATTTCTTTTTCTTTTCTGTACAACAGGAATGACAGGCAAGCCTGAAGATTCAGAAGTTAGCCCACAGTGTGCTTTTGTTAGGTTATTGGAACTACCAGACATTCTGCTTTCTCTCAAGATTTTACTTGAAATGGTGACGCTTGTAACAGTGTGTTGTATTTATACTTATTTCCTGTTTCTTATTCAACAAGAAATCAAACAAATTTTCTTTTTTTTTATTTAATTCGCCGCCTGAAATGTAACTTAATTAAAGTCTTTCCAGAGCTGAACTGAATATTTTTACCGGTATCACCTTTGATACTGATATGAACTTGATCAATATAAGATTTTCCTACTGGAACGTAGTGCATGTTGACAAATTCTTTGTGTGACTGCTGAGAGCGTTTTGAATTCTCAAATGGTACAACTCTCAAAATAGGGGCCGTCACGTCACCAAGGTTTGTATAATCAACTACATCTGAGTACACGTACAAGCGATTATGCAATATATTTAGGTCTACTCCATATTTGAAAGCATATGATTCGTTTCCAATGGGGTTTTCTGACATATCCGGATTAACTCCAAGAGCTTGTCCAAGTGAAGCTGGAAAGCGAATCCTGACCTGGTTTGGATTTTGCGCAACAACTTTTAGACGATTTGTGCTTTTAACATAAGTAATGCTGATAGAAGCATTTATTTGTTTCATTAAAGATCCATGTTTTGTATCTATTACAGATTGCATCTCATCCACCAAATGCTGTGGAGAGTTGTAATTTCCTTCAGGAAGAAATAATTTATATTCATGACAGCCCTCTCCACTAGCATACAAATCCTTTGTCGCATCTATTCCTTGAGCATTTAATACCGCTTGGTCCAGAAATGACAAAAAGAAAAAGTTATTGTTTTCTGAAATATTATTGACTCGAGATGGTGTAATTAATTCCACCAAAGCAACTTCCCACTTTTCGCTTTCGATATTTATCGGTGCTGTTCAGCACCATTTTCTTCCCCGGTCGGTTACCCTGTACCTGGGAAGCCCTGGCGATTTGAAGCCATATCTACATGATCACAAGTCCTGAATGTCGCTATGGACCAGAGACCTGCCAGCGGAGGTACCATTTACGGAACCATGGATGTTCCGACCCCTTAAGCCATAGGCTTCTACTGTTTCACATGTAATCGATAGACTTCGCATCTGCGGGCCCAGGCGGTATAACCGTTGTGCACACCAGTTCCAGTCCAGTGGTGACCGGCAAACCAGCAATATTAATATGCTAGTTCCCAATATATATAACTAAACATAAACCAGTTTACTTGAAACAAGATTGAAAATTTGCATAGCTTGTATATGTTATTTGAATTAGGTCATGTTACTATTTATTGTAACACATTTTAAAATATAAAAGATAATTAGAGAATAATAAAATCTACATTTTGGTGTTTATTTTATCAAAATCGGCTGAAAAATAACAAAGTTATTCATTTTTTTCATATTATGGTGTTATTACAAGGGAGATAAATCTGGATTGACTTTGTTCATTCTATTAAGTAGCATTCCGTGTAAGGCTCAGGCAGCTGTAGTGAAAACCGTGGAAAGTGACATCTCTCAGATTTGACTCATATTCCATGTATGGTTGCCTTTTGATGAAAAAGTAACTCAAACAAAATATTTCCGGATTCTTTCGAACCGTTGCCATGGTAACCAAGATAACACATTTTTAACAAAAATCTGGACTTTGTTGCTCGAAAAATCGCTTTTTTGGACATATTTAAGCAACTGTCTACTCCTTAATGCCCATACTTAAAAATAATGATTTGTCTCATGTAAATATTTGATGTATGGAATGAAAATTAAAATTAAAATAAAGGTCAGTCATCATTCTCTTTGAGTGTACTAAGAGTTTGGAATGTGGTGGGGTCAGCACTTTGTCAAAAATCACAAAAAGTAATGTTTTTAAACGAAATTATCTTCCGTCAGCAACGCAACACAGCAAAATGGCAACTGTGCGTATAATGTCAGTTGTCAGCACAAATAAGGACCATATTCAGATATCTGTGTTTTGGGTCAATGTTCAAAGATAAATCTCCTTGCATTTTACTACCATAACAAATAAATGAAAACCTCTTTATCTTATTACCCTTATGTGATTCATAGGTATTTTATATGATGAATGTGTAAAAATGCATATAAACATTTATTAATACATGTGTAAGAATAATTACTCTTTGGGAACTTCAAAGATACATGAAAAGGACCTGAAATGGGGTCTGATTACCCCACCCACTTTCTTACACTGGAATATCATTGCAAAGCCTTCTTCATAAAAATGATATGTTTTCATTTCTGATGAAATTTTATGCATGAAACTCTTTAACGTGGAGGTGGGTTTAAACATTAGTACACAGTTTGTACAGTGCAAATGCCGTTACCATGGTAACCATGATATACACATGCATTATACCTCTTAAGCATGATACAATGATCCTGTAACCTGGCAATTTTGATACAAACTAGAAGTCAGTTTTCATCATTTGGTAGTCTGACTTTAGACACTTTACAACCAATAATTTACTTAAATGGGAACTTATAAAAATCGGGGCTGTATAGCCTCAGAGAATTAAGTTTAATTCAAAAAGATTATGGATATCAGTTTAAGAGGCATTGGCAGTTTTATCTGTGCAAATTAAAGTGGATAATACAACGCATTTATTCATTTCCTAAAAAATTAATAAGCAAAAACATATCTGGAGAATATGTATACCTGTGTTTAATCAATGTTTAAGGCTTGTACATATGCAGCGGGGTCTAAATACCCCACCCACTTACTTAAATACTTTAAAATTGAAATATGAATGTTTTGATTAGCACACAAAGTACTATCATTAATTATGAGTCACTTCTTTACCATTTTATGTAAATATGACATTTACTTTTGCTTAACACACCCGAACATTTTATACGCATAGGCGAATTTTGGTTAAGTATTTTGCTTGTTGTCCGGCCATAACCATTCATAAAACATCTTCTTGTGGGAAATTTTCTGTCTGGCCAAATTAAGTGGCTACAACGTAAACGATATATTTTTTAGAGGACCACTAAATAAACATGTTTGTGCCGTTTGCATAAACGGGACGTATTATGCTATGGCGCTGGCGTCCGTTCGCCCTCGACTTTTCGTTTCTGGATAACTCCTTTTACAGTTTAATCCGGTTGAGCTGAAACTTTGTATATGGTAAGACTATGTAATGGAGCAGCGCTTATTTGTTCGAGGTTATGCTCCAATGATTTACAGCAGAGTTATAGAGAAGACAGTATTAAGGAGTGTTCAGAGATGGACTTTGCTAGCACAACTAGGCATAACTAGGTGGAAGGGTATTGTTGTCAAGTCATTTGTGGTGCCCCCCCCCCCCCCCCCCCCCCCCAACGACCAACCCTGCCCCCCACCCCTTACCCGCACAATCATACCACCACTTGCTAGACATGTTATATGTAAAATTTATATGTAAAGTATGACAAGAAACAGCTTCGTGGTTTCAGAGATGTCACGTTTGAATATGGGGATAATAGTCGGACGGATCGACAACGGATGACTGCCTATGTTATAAGCTCACCTATGAACTTTCTCCTCATTGAAATTGTTCTTTGGAACCAACAAGCAAATAACCTCGAAACTTGGTGTACAACAGTTTAAGTCTAACCACAAACCCCTTCTGTTCAGGAACAAATGGACTGTTTCATTGTTGTCCGGCTGATTTAACCTGATCTTCATCAAACTTGCAAGTAAACAGGACACCATAAAATCTCAGACAGATCTATCCAGACCAGATTTTTCATTTTGTTGTTAGTTTGACCATGAGTGCAAATATGTATTTGTGTATGGAGCCTGATAAGCTTTAAGATAGAAGTCCTTGATAAGCTTTAAGATAGAAGTCCTTAACACAAACAAACTATGTAATTTAATTTTGGTGGTGCTTCTGGGGTGATTTGGTTTGTATTTGTGTATGGAGCGTAGCCTGATAAGCTTAAGATAGAAGTCCTTAACACAAACAAACTATGTAATTTAATTTTGGTGGTGCTTCTGTGGTGATTTGGTTTCTAATTTTCATTGTTCTACCGTTGTCGTGTAGTCTTTGGCTATTTACATTATGGCAACCTGCTGGCAAAGAGCTGACACCTTGTTTTTTTTTTGGAAGGGGGTGGGGGGAGGGGGAGGCGGGGGGCGCAGAGCTGGTAGCTTAATTGTTTTTGTTCCTTTCCAGCCTTGTTGTTAACTGAAGATGAGGAATGTTATGATAGCGGCTTAAAAGCATTGCCGTTTCATCTCATAAAAATACTGACTTTTTATATAGTTAGGGAAATGTCTCAAAGGATCTATCAATCTTCTTTGATTTGATTGTCACCATTCTTTTAGATGAACAGAACATGCATTAAGTCTACAACAACTTACATTCTGCCAACGCAGAGTTATTGACCTTGATAGCCAAAAATGGCCATATTTGACTTTGTCAAAAGCTTAAACCGTTTAGCCAAATGAAACTAAACTTTTTGTGTGTGTTTGTTCTCAGAATCACAGAAATCTGAATAAGCAATATTTCTGATGACTGACCTTTTGCGGAACCCTTGCAAAAATAAAACGCAGCTGTGCATTAAAGCTTCGTAAAAACCGGCTATTTTACAGCTTTTCTGCGTATATTTCAGAAAGCTGTAGAAAAGCCGCGTTTTTTTGAAAACCTGCGGAAAAGCTGAAGATTTTTCAAGAGAGCTGTAGAAAACCTGTACTTTTTTGTGTGAGGCGCATAAAAACTTCGTTTTTTTTTTGTCAAAAGCTGCGTCTTTTAAACTATTTGCTGTAGAAAAGCTGGATATATTATGTTATATTCTTTTAAAACATGAATTATTTAAGTTAAATACGCAGCTTTTGGAGCTGCAGAAAACCCGGGTAATAATTCAACTAGCCATAGACCTGGTCATGTCATCCACAAAAAATGCAAAAATAAAAAAACGCAGCTTTTAGGCAGCTCTGCAGAGCCGCGTAAATTCATCAACATTAATCTGGTATTATGTAATATTAAGCAATATTACCTTGTTGCTATGGCAATTTTCCCTGAGGGGGGGGGGCGCATGTGGCATAAAAATCTTTCCAAAAAACTTTTTAAGTCATCATTTATAAAAAGTCAAGTAAAGAGAAAACAGTGACTTTAAAGCTAAACATGTGGAGATAATGTTTGTAACTTGTTCCTTTTACACTGGATTTGGATTCTGGTAAGATTTAATTTTTCTAGAATTTCATTTGGTTCTTATCTTATTAATTTTGCATTATTTAAGACCACAGACAGACAGATAAACTGACATACAAGCAGGCAGAAGACAGGCAAGCATGCATGCAGCCACCCCCCCCCCTTCCCCACACACACAAAATGGGAAAGACTTGAATTTGAAGTCCTTTTGATTGTTTTCCCCCTAAATTCATCATCATCTGTGAGTAAAAGGGAATGGGATAAGTAAGCACTGAAATTTAATAGGTTTATGCTCAGTTTGTATTTTTGTCACTGCATGATTTCTAGTCAGCTGTCTGATATCACCATAAAACTGTTGTTACCTTTGAAAGGTTTTTTTGTATAGCACTGTTCTATCATATTAATTTCTATTTGTTTTTATTTTTGACCTTTCTGTTTTTCTATCCTCTCCCAGAACTTTTTAAGACACGAGTTTCTGACAGATACGCAGCTTTTACGCAGGTTTGCTTTTCAAGCAGTAGAAACGCATCTTTGATGCAGCTTTGACCTAAAGCTGCGTTGAAGCTGCAGAAACGCAGCTTTGACATTAAGCTGCATTTTAGCTACAGAAACGCAGGTCTGAATCAGAGCAGTAGAAAAGCTTCGTTAAAGCTGCGGAAAAGCCGGCGGTATTAGCACCTGCGGAAAAGCTGCGTTTCTGTAGCTTAAACGCAGCTTTTGAGTTTGACGCAGCTTTTATATGGCTCTGTGTCAAAGCTGCGTTAGAGCTTTGCTTAACCTACGTTAAAGCCGACTTTTCTTCAGGTTTGTATAAAGCTGCATTAAAGCCGGCTTTTCTGCAGCTCTGCGAAAAAGCTAGCTTTTCTACAGCTTAAATACGCAGGTGCCAATACCGCCGGCTTTTCGAAGCTTCTGCACAGCTTTCAAAGTTGCGCTAAAGCTGTGGAAAAGCTGGGTTTTTTTTCGCAAGGGAAAGTTACACTCTTGCTATTGTATTGCCGGACAGATGTAGTAAAAATGCTAAAATCATTTTAAAGAATGTTTGTCAAAAATATCAAACCAACCATGTTTGATACAGTATTGCACGAATCAAACACAAGGATTGGCACAGGTTAAATTTTGAATACATGTATTATCTTGATGCATCAGATATTTACAGAGTTCAAGTAATTCTTCTGAGTATGATTGTTCTTGACCAGACCATTGCTTTAAATGGTGAAGAAGTCTGGACAAGACCATTGCTTAAAATGTGAAGAAGTTACAATTTATTTCAATTTTCAATTTACCTTGGGGGCCATCCTGTCTGTGTGGTTAAGGCCGCTTTAGCACTTTAAATCGCTTGTAATCTCCCCGCTGCGGAATCGAGCCAAACTCTGGTCATATACGAGACAAGTCAAGTCAAGTTCTGCTTGCGAGTAGTCAGGTGGCTTTTCTCGGGATCTCCCGTTTCCTCACCACCTAACAACAGACTCGGCTCAAAATCAGTGAAGTAATCCTGACTGGTCATGAAAGCCCATATAAAAAGTTATTCTATATTCAACAACCAGTTACACTTTGCAAATGGTTTGTCAAGTGCAGACATACATGAAATATAAGCCATAGCTGAAACATGTTGAGTTACACTGACTGACTGAGGATCACATTCATTGATGTAGTACTTACAGTTGGTGGGATAGTTAGACCCCAAAGAATATTCAATCTTTTCTGAGGGCCATCAGCAGTCTTAGTTCACTTGAATTATTTATGACTATTTAAATGCAATTGTTAAACATTGACATGCGCTATAGTTGTCCAGTTTTTAAATTTTGAGAAATTTTCAAGTTTTTAAACTTTTTGAATTTAATATATATCACGGCCATTTATTCAGTAAACATTACTCAAATACACAGACATCTAATTTGATATCTAGATTGTGACAAAATTGATTTCATATGTACATTTATAAGGTTAAGGTATAAACAACCTTTAGAGTAAGTCATATATTTTGTATAAGAAGACACACACTGGCTTGAAAATATGCCAAAAAGTAGATTTTTACCAAAGAATAACATGCTTTTGTTCAAAATTTGTTGTCTCAGTTGCCATGGCAACGGTTTTAAAAGACACTATTCATATTTTGTTTCAGTTACATTTTTAATTAAAATAAGTTCTTACACATTTTACCAGCAATTTCTTAGCCATGCTAGTTTTGACTAAAAATCTAAGTTTCACATTGATTTTACAGTGCTTTATAAGTGGGTGGGGTACTTAGACCCCTTCGAATATGCATAACATTCATTTCTGAAGGTAACCAGATTTCCTGGTTCTTTCATATGTATTTATAAATGTTTATATGCACTTTTACACACTTTATATGCAAGCTACCAGTGCATTCTACAAGGTTTGTGAAATCAGAAAGTTTTTCACTTTTGTAAAAGTGGTGAAATTCAAAGCCAATTAGTTTAAAAGATACCCACAAAACACAGACATCTGAATCGACATTTTGTTTGTGGTGACAACTGACTTTACTCAGGTATCAGCCGCTTTGCTATATAGTGTTGCTGACAGAAGATAAATGCATTCAAAAATGCTAAAAAATCTCATTTTTTAGGATATGGCAAAAAACGCTGACCCTACCATGTATCTTTCAGTGATAACGCCAACCCACACTGTGAAAAAGTATAAGTTTCAATTTGAATAATTGCAGGTTACCTCAAATATTTATCGTATATAAACTGTATGTTTGAACCTGAAATATATATGAGTAGACATTGGCTTAAAATTGTGCCAAAAACATGAATTATTTTATAAAATTGTGTGATTTTCGCTCAAAATGTGTTATACTGGTTACCATGGCAACGGTTTGAAAGAAACTGGAAATATTTTGCATGTGTTATTTTTTCATCAATACTCAACTATACAATAAGTTTCAGCGATATCTGAGACATGTCACTTTCCACCATCTGCCTGATCCTTACATGGAACGGTACTTAATAGACAAAACAAGTAGTAGCTTTCAGAAAAATGATACAAATGAAAAGTGAATACCTGTATGTATTTATCACTTCAGTTATGAGTATTTTTTGTGTTGACTACTAGCTCTAAAATAAAAAGAAGCATGTTTTGCCAGGCATGTGCACTGCGCATGCGCGGAATATGGAGGGTAAGAAATCTGTAATAACTTCATTTTGCCTTGATGGATTTTCAAAATTCTTTTTTTATTGGAAAGAGCAAGTCAAAACCTACCAAATACTCTTAAAATAAATTGTCACACTGCGCATGCGCGGAATATGGAGGGTAAGAAACCTGTAATAACTCCAAATTGCCTCAGTAGATTTTCAATTTTTTTCTTTTATTGGAAAGAACAAGTCAACACCTACCAAATTTTGTCTCAAAATAATAAACCACAATATGCATGTACAGAATAGAAGGTAGGAATCAGATATAACTCAGAATTAGGAAATATGAGGAACAAGTGAACCCCTGGGCAGTTGGCATTGTAACAGTGAGGTTTTGAGATGCATTGTGTCAGTCTGTCAGAAATGGGACAGGGTAAGCCGATTTGTGTAATGTGTAGATGTGGACATGTGGAAACTCCACATTGTGGATCCACATCATCCACATAACCTCCACATTGCATACACATCAAGTCCACATCATCCACATCAGCTCCACAGTTTCAATGTGGATATGTGGACCTTCCACTTGACATCCACATCAGCTCCACAATTTCAATGTGGATATGTGGACCTTCCACTTGACATCCACATCAGCTCCACAATTTCAATGTGGATATGTGGACCTTCCACTAGATACCCACAAGTTCAAGCACACTGGGAGCAGAGAACTTCTCATCATCAAATGTAGTAGTCAGGCTTTAGAAGGCTAGTAAGAAATAATTTCAGTCCAGAAGATTAAAATCTTGAGATACAAGATTTTATAATCCCCAAGGAACAAGTACTGACGCTATAGAGTTATGCCTCTGGTATAGTGAGGCCCTGAGATACAGGGCCAAGAGACTGATAGCAGACGCATATTACTGTAAAGCCTCAGAAATTGAACAGATTGAACAAGAGTATGTCACAGCAACTCACACCATCAACTGACGCTATAGAGTTATGCCTCTGGTATAGTGAGGTCTTGAGATACAAGGCCAAGAGACTCATAGCAGACGCATATTACTGTATAGCCTCTTAAGACATCTCCTATGCCATTTAACATAGACTTTTACCCTGAAAAAGACTAAGTTATTTCAAACTAGCCTTTCCAAGCTTACTAAAGCGATGTCACCTCTGGACACGCCCGCCCCGAGACTGCCCCAGGCTGCGGACTTAGTCTCCGGACGGCGTGTCCAGAGTGACGTCCTTTACTACTCTCATGACTTGTTAACCGTTTTCCATATTGATATAGGTTAAGGTCATGACTACTGAATGATGTACTCCTACATGCGAAGTCATCCGTCTGTGACCTATATCTGTATGGCCTACAGATTTCATAATACTTCTCTTAACCTGAATGACGTGGAGTCGTAATTTTGTGGCTGTGGGAGTCAAGTTCCCATTTTGCTGTCTTTTGTGTTTTTCATTCATCGTTCACTTATCTTCAGAAATTGTTTGTATAGTAGAAGTAATCGGACAAATCTGACACAATAAAGAGAGATCAGCACGTGCCTTGAACGAGCCCACGACGCCCCCTCCCCATCCCCATCCCCAAACATAAACACACAACAAAACTTGCATTTGATTATAACTAAATACGTTGCTTAGTTTATGCGCTAATTTACACAAAACGTCATAAACATAGGACTGGTATTATGCATTATGCATTTGGGAACTAGAAAGCTTATACGATGAAACTGTTATGAGCAATGTGACGAGAACTTCTAGGCGACGAGCACGACTCGGATATGAGTAAACGGTAGAATCTTTGCGAATACAAAAATTTCAGACCAACCTGGGCATCGCAATGCCTACAGCATCAGCCATTATTGTCTGAAACTTAAGATTTGGGTATTTCCCAGCATCGAATGTATTCTGTCAGCATGCGCATAACGTTTTCATGTTTAGTAGGACCTATTTATTACCCGCTCGAAAGCAATATGGATAGCGAGGTTAGATTATTTGTAATAGAACAATGCACTGGACGAAGCTTCTAATCGACAACTTAATGTCACCTCTTTTCCTCAAAAAAAAAAGAAATACTAGCACATTTGTGTTGCCATGTTTCAAAAGGCATAGCGTTAGTGAAGTAAGTTGATGAGAATCTTATTCCCAAAATCTTTTTAGTATGTCAAACGGCTCCCTTTCCAAATATCACAACAATTTGGCCTTTTGTCATGATTCGAACCAAACTTGTTTTCAGAATTTATCATCATCACCGACGTTAACATAGAAAATAACCTTGAGTTCCAAAAAAAAAAAATATCGTGCTTCATATGCAATTTTCGTTCAGACTGTTAAAACGTTCTCCACTTTAGTAAAACTCTTGTAACTTTAATACAATGGAAGAAACATGAATTTCTTCTACCAGAAAAGATGTATTAGTTTAACATCTTTTAAAAATTTTGCATGAAAAATATAAGAAAATATTGTTCGGATACCGTCGACTAATACAATTGTTCAAGGAACTTTTAGTTATCGGTTAGAAGTGTTTTTCATTTGACTTTCGTCCAGAAACTACTCAGATTGGACAACTTACACATAGCGCTTTAAATGTGAAATTTTGATTTATTGTAGTTCCACATGAGAGAACTGTCTTGAGAGAGAAGATAATTCCATGGAACTTAAGTTTTCGACTGCCTTCATGTACAATCGGACATCAGGCCTACTCGACTCACATCTTGAAAACAGACAGGCTTCGATGCGATAAGTAAACAGTGGAAAATTGTACCTTAAGACCAACAGCAGCTGTGGCTCCACATATCTGAAAGCACTTGAGTGGCGTTAATTGATAAACCTGTATACCACCGACCCAATACTCTTGTCTATAGCAGCCAGTTGCTTTGTAATTCCATATACCACCTGAAATGTTATGATACTCTTATTTTCAATAGCAGAAGAGACAACCTGCTTTTAAGTATATATAAACATATAGTATGACAATTAATTATATAAGGAGCCCCGGTAGCTCAGCTGTTTAGCGGTCCTTGGTTCGAAACCTGCTTTAGGCGGAAATCTTTTAAGCTGCAAACATGGTTCGAATTCTGTTGCAAACAGCCTTTCTTTAAATTTTCATATCACCCTCCCATTATCCTGAAAACCTGTTGAAAAGGACGTACAATCCCAATGAATTATTTACATTAGAAATATCGCAATAATTTATCTACATTAGAAATACGAATTTAAAAAATATCCACGTTTCCGTAATGCGCCTTTTTGTGGCAATTTGCGATTCTTGGAGTTTCGGATTTTATATTCACAAACCGTTACTTATAAGGTTGAGTATGAATTCCATATACTAGTATACAGCTCTACAGGTCTCAAAAGTCTACATATTAAGCTTGACCAAGATGGCTTTCATGCCAATATATGTAAAGGCTAATGACCTTGACACGTTTTGTTTAGCATTGCAGACTCTGGCCCAACAAAGTTTGTTTAACTAATAACCCTGCGTTGATCCAGACCAAATTTATTGTTACGTCAACTTTGGCTCGTTATGCTTTTATAATGGAAAAATGCTTAAACAGTAGTTCTTTAGAAACCATTTAAGTTTAAGATACGATACCCCCGGCATACGAACTTTGACGAGGGGTATATAGTTTTTGTCCGATGTCCGTCCGATGTCCGTTCTTCCGTTCCTCCGTCCTTCGAGTTAACATTTGCGTTAAAGTTTTGCGTTAAATTTTTTGAGATCTTATATTAACCAAACCCTTGGATAGATTGGGTTTATAATTGGCATGATGAATGATAATGGTCCAAAGAGTTTTATTCTGTACCAGCCCCACTCATGTCTATGACCTATAGGTCAAGGTCATGGACTTTGACTTTTCATGTTAAAGTATTGCGTTAAAGTTTTTGAGATCTCTATATAATTCAAACTCTTTCTTGGGTTAGGTTTATGTTCAGCATGATGATAGATGTTTGTTCAAAGTTCACTTCTGTACCATCCCACTCATGCCTGTGACCTAGAGGTCAAGGTCACTGACTTCGACTTTACATGTTAAAGTTTTGTGTGAAAGTTTTTAAGATTCTTTATCAACAAAACACTTTGTTCAGTGTGGTTTTTATGCCCAATGTTTTATTTTGAACCATCTTTCCATACCTATGCGCATGACCTAGAGGACAAGGTGAGGCCCTCTCAGGTGTTTTGGGGAGCTGGGGAGAATGGCCATTTATTTTCAGGGAGCTGGGGAGCACTAGCAATTATTTTCAGAGAGCTGGGGAGCAAGCTCTTTATTTTGGGGAGCACTGTCAGAATGTGATTTTCTAATTTGTTTTCGGCCCATTTATACATATAAACAATACCATTCTAGTCATTCCTTTTAAATTAAAATGACTCCTGATGGCAATTCAGACTTGCAAAAGCCAAGATTTCGGTTTCAATTCTGGCAGATGAAGGAAATTTCTTCCAAACAATTTTGGGGAGCAGGGTTGAATATTTTTAGGGAGCTGGGGAGCAGATGAATTACTTTTAGAGATTTTGGGAGCAGTAGCAAAATAATTTTAGGGAGCACGAGAAAATATTTTAAGGGAGCTCGGGAGATTTGGACTTTGTTTTCAGGGAGCAAGGGAGCACTGACCCCCCCCCCCTCTGGGAGGGCCTCCAAGGTCAAAGACATAAACATTTTCAGATACATGTATGTTTTTTGTGTTAAAGGTTTTGTTGAAGACGCGATTGTATCACCCGTTGAGATCCCAAGCAGCATCGAACGCTATCAGAATACACTGCAGAATGCATCCACACCTTTGGATTTCGAGTTCGGGGCCGGGCTCTACCTGTCACCAAGCGACATGACGCTCCACCCTGGCAATGTTCATGGCTACAACAACGAAATTATGATAGCTGGGTCTGGCGCGGATATCGGCCATAACCCGGGAATAAACAAGTTAGCACCCCTCCCTAGAGCGAGCGACACAACATTCAAAGGAAAAATCGCCCCACCACCAATTAAGAAAGGACCACAAAAACCTTTGCATCGACAACAAAAGGCAAAGTCGCACGAAGAAGAAAAACAGCTTTAATCACTGGTTGCATTGCTGCAGGACAAATGACAATTTGGTTAATGTCTTGAAACATACGAACGAATAACCACGAGCAACAATCTACCCGCTGCAAGAACAACAGCCCACAGATTTTCAGCGAGCCAACCAGCCGTTTTCGAGAGAGTGCTTAGGAGCCATGTACCTATAGAGCCTATGATACCTGGAAGAGCAGCTGCAGCCTTTTCCGCCACATTGCGAGGACACGCCCGAGGCCCCGTAATTGTTTTTTTACCCACTCTTTCAAACTGTCTTTGCTGGATGGCTTGGGAGCTTGAGGCACACTTCCTCCGCCAGAAAGGGCTAATACCAGAGTTGAGATCACCATTCCGATCGCTTTAAGAATACTCGCAATTGTAACCCCTTGCTCACGAAAAAGGGTGCGAATGCGTTCGGCAAGCGTGGTGTCCTCATGAAGGATACGATTGATTGTCTCACGGATTCTGTTTATCTGAGACCGAAGAGCTTCTCTGTTTGATGAGAGGGCTTCTACCCTTGAATCTCTTTCTAAACATCTGTCTAAGTGATCCCGCTTAAGTCTCTTGATTCGGTCTCGATTGTCTTGTTGAATCTCAGGGTCATCTGTGTCTGTCAATTTTTGATACTGACGGGTGAGGTGTTTTCAGTTTCGGATATGCTGGCATTGACATCTGACAGATGTGCTAAATTGTTTGCCAACTCATCTCTCATTTTCGCCATCATCTTTTCTAGCCCAGCGAGCTCTCTTCTAGCCTGGGTGACCCACGCGGTGTCATATGGTTGATCATTAATTGTTTTTCGAAAATAATCTCAGTTACGTCCCTACCACGGTCGGCTGCGCTTGAAAGGTATTTCAGTTCGATGTTCTCAATGTTGCTTGGAAGGGCTTCATCTGCTTTCCGGAGTGCATTCACAGCGGATTTATTTAAACGTGATGACTTTGATTTGTAGTCAGGAAGCCCCAGTGATCTCCGCACTGCATTTATGCCACCTTCTCCGTATTTTAAGGTCAATGATTGAAAAGCCAGAAACCGAAATTTACCCCGCATCGCGGTGATTTGGATGTTTTTAATCATCCGGCGTCCAATACAGTGTTTTACCATCATCATCAAACTCAAATTGATTATAATCGGTCCTACCTTCAGGACGCAACTTAAAGGCGTAGCTCACTTCTTTGTTGGAAGTATCAACCAGGCGCTTCTTTGGTTCTCAAGCGCCATCCGCCTTAACTCGCCTTGCATGTTCTGAATACGGTCTCCTGATGTATTAAGCTCATCTTGAATATCAGGTAGTTGGTTAAATACATCGGGTAGGTTCAAATTATCGGTTTCGTGGTCATCGTCAGGCTCGAACAATGGGTTTTCTAAATCAGCCACACTGAGTATTTATTTGAATGTTAACTTGTAAGTTTAATACACACAAACATGACTACATTTGGACGCAAACACCAGATATTGTCAGGGTCACTGGCGAGGCTTTATTAGCCGAAACTACGTAGTCTGGCCCATGTTCCTATTTCTGTATGTATTCTCTGCTCTTGAAGTAACTTTTTCAGATTTTGATTTGACCCACATCGCAGACTTCGCGAGCCATTGGCATTAAAGGAACGCGGCAATCCGTGGGCATCACAAACAATCCGAGCACGATTGACCATAAACAACAGCTTCTTCTTCGGTTTCCGAACCTTGAGCCACATGACATCATTGTTCCAGGGACCACGAAGTTGGCTTTCAAGATCACGTTAAACAGTAAAGGTGTCAACAGGACTGTGGTTCAGCACCTGGGCCGTGCCATCGTGAAAAAGACCACAATAAAATTTCTGGAAATGATGTCATGTCCATCGATGACAGTGATGTCCTTCAATGTTACAACGATCTCTGCAAAACTGCAGAAAACTGCAAAGGAGAGGAAAAATGATCACTATCAAGGCATCGACACGTCCTACAACGGGAACGCAACGAGGATAAGAGTTGGTGCTGGAAACAATGATGCGAGTGTTGCAGCTGACAAGGCTACAGCCGCTTCTATCCCGCTAGATGTTGAGCTTCTGGACACTCACATGCCTTTCTACCAGAGCGCACTAGAGTACCGCCTCGAGTATTAACTCACCTTTAACGACTTAAACCGCGTGATCCAGACGGCGACAGGTGACACCGACGCCTCTTATATCATTGAGAACATCAGTCTGGAGTATGAGAAGTATGACATGGTCACTCAGCAAGAGCTAGCCCGAATGATCCAAAACCAATACAAAAGCCGCCTTGATATCTTGTATGATCGTGTATTGCGCCACCGAAAAATCAGCAAAGACAAGAGCTACAGGCTCCGGAAAATCAACCTCAACTTACCTGCTCGAAGCATGAAGGGCATTTTGATGCTCTTTGAAGTTGTTGCCACGCAACCGCACTTTGCTCGCAATACGAAGCAAATCTAGAACCCGAAAATACCAAAAGCAGAGGTTACCATTAAAAAGGTTCCAAACCAACTCTTCAGTCAAGTGGCGCGCTCTTACTAGATGTGGGATGAGGCAATGACGTTTGCTGGCGCTGCTGGCAGCAAACGCCATCCCGAAATTGCAATGGTCGCAAAAGACCTAGCGCTCGCAGACGTATCTCTTGTAGAATTCCTGACCGATAAATATTCCCTGTGGCTTGACCTCAGAAGAACTGATGATGACCAGGTTCATGGCAAAGGCCGGCGTGTAGAGAACGCCAGCGAAGGTGTGACAATTCAGATCACAAAAATGTAGAGGCAATTGCCGCTTTGAATTTATCTCTTCATCATTATGGATGCGCAGCTGAACATTGAAGATGGCCGCTTCATCTCAGCAATCTAATGATCTCCTGCCCAAGACGGCTCATATAGGACTCATATGTGGACAAACCGGTTGTGGAAAAAAGTTGTTTATTCTTTATCTACTTGAAGGTCCTTATCGGGGCGTATTTCGACACATTGTGATCTTGTGTCCTACGATTTGACATAATCGGACGTATCAAGAACGCCTCTGGATCTGGAACGACCCTGAAATTTACGTTCTAGACCCCGTTGAACGCCTTCATGATTACTTGCGAGGCTTTTAGCAGGTGTTTATGCGCGAGCCAATTCTATATATCATAGATGACTTCTCGGCCACGAAGGTGCTGACAAAGAAAAAGGACATGCTCTCATAATTGGCTTTTAGTGGCCGTCATGCTAAGCAATCTGTCTGGGTTCTTACACAGAAATATAACTCTCTCCTGAAAGACGTGCGAACAAACGCACTGGGTTGCTCTCCCCCACTGTTAAAATCGTGATTCAATCAAAGACAGCCTGCGTGAAAATGACGTGATCCCCACTCGAGAAGAGCTGGCGTTGGTGCGGCAGCAACTAGCCGAAACAAAACATGTAAAGCTTCTGTTGAAGACTGATCAGCCCGCTACTTAAACGGTGTTAAAGTAAGGTTTGCGAAAAAAGAAAGTAAGGTTTGCGAAAAGAAAGTAAAGTTTCGAAAAGAAAGTAAGGTTTGCGAAAAGAAAGTAAGGTTTCGAAAAGAAAGTAAGGTTTGCGAAAAAAGGTAGGGTTTGCAAAAAGCAATTTGCTAAGTAATGCTTAGCATTTTCTGAGTAATGCTTAGCATTTTCTGAGTAATGCTTAGCATGTTTAAGTAATGCTTAGCATTTTCTGAGTAATGCGTAGCATTTTTTAAGTAATGCTTAGCATTTTCTGAGTAACAGTGGAAACGCAGACTCATCACATTTGAGTAATTCATTTTCTGAATGGTCGTCTACGCACAAAAAAGTAATCCCTTTTTTCGCCGGAGAAAAATGGCGGGAAATTTTTGTCAGAAACAGCCCCAAAATAATGCTCATTTGAAAAGATATGCAGTAGTGGTTTTCTGACGGACCAGATCACAATAAAATTTTATGTTTTATTATTGAAATCAGATGCATATCGGTACCTCAATGCAGTTTGCACACCCAAAACAACGATCACAATTTGACAACCGTTTTTCAGAAAATTAAAACCCTAAGACAGTACCCCAAAGTTATTTTGCAAAGAAAATTGTCCCAAAAACCAAATTAGATGCCATTATAACTGAACCGTAGTTCATACATTCGACCGTCTTTCAGCGAGGTATATCTACGGAAGAAAGTCTATTTACGTTGAAAATCGATAATGAAGTTGGTCATTTTTACAGCACGTGCGTTTGTCAACACACGGACATTTTTCTGCTGGATCGACTTGAGCCAGTTGAGGAGACCAACTGTTTCTTCATTTATGGTACAGTAAAGTTTGTAATCATTTAGCATACTGTGCATTTATTAAGATTTTGCGTAAGTCTGCCTGCCTGTGATTTTTTGGGCTTCTGAATTTAGGCTACACGCCGAGAACGAACGAGAGAAAGCAAAACAAACACACTGGTACTCGAGTAAACCACAAAGTTTGACAAACGAAAAACATTGAGTGATTGACCGGCTGTTTTTTTTAATAGTGGAACAAGAAAGAGCAAGCGGAATGATAATAAATATTTCAAGTGAAACCTACATGCTTTAGTCGAATTACGGACAACTCGCCCCAAAGACAACTCTCCCCACAAAAATCTCGCCCCAAGACAAGTCGCCCCTCCTTCAGGTGACAACTCGCCCCACATTCTGAGACAACTCCCCCAGACAACTTCCCCCAAGACAACGCGCCCCACATTCTATCTATCTATCTATCTCTATATACTGCCACACGCCCTCACGGGCATTCTAGGCATTCTGAGACCACTCGCCCTTCTAAAGAATTCTGTCCCGGACGACGCCCCGCCCCCCCCCCTCTCCCAACACACACGTACCCTTTCAGAAGGCATCCCACACAAAATACAAGAGACAGCTTGCTCTTACTCATAAATCTGTCAAAACCCTGTCCCGTTAGGCGCTAAGGGACCGACCATTTGATATTCTTGGGGGGGGGGGGGGGGGGGGGGGGGGCGGAGGGGGGCTTTGGATATGCAAGAAAAAAAATAAATGAGCTCATAAGGGGATTTAAAAAAAATCAGACATCGAAAAACAATGAAAAAAAAAAACCTGGCTCCACCCAAAATTTCTTAAGAAAAGTCTGCAGATAATTCCATTTGAATTGAGTTTTTAAAATGTCACTGGCTTCTGGGGGCGCAGACTCCCCATATTTATAGTATTGTTTTAATATCTACAATTTATTTTTTACACCAGCAGCACCCCCCCCCCCCCCCCCCCCCACACACACCCATACACATATCATATGTTCATACATTTTACCAAAAAAAAAAAGATCCTATACAGCATTCACATACATGTAGGTATTATTGATGAGCCGCATTACGAAGTAAATGTTTCTACTAAATAAAACTGAATTGCAAAAGAGTCACTAGCATGTGGGACACAAAGCCATTATGGCAAAATAAACACTCTAAAAGGAGGCAAAATTCCTAAAAAAAAACACAACCATTTATTTCTTTTATCATCATTCCTAGTTTTGCTCTATTTTTTTCCAGTCTTAAAATTGCCATTAAAATTGGGAAATTGCTTTGGCTTCGGGGGGGGGGGCGTTGCCCCCTAGACCTCCTTTGTTAACTTCTTAGCAAAGAACTTTTAGCCATTTATTAAATTGCATTCATTTATAATGTGACTCTATCCATAAGTATTTACAAGTAGCACATCGCACTTGTGTGATAGGCTCTTGGTATTTATCAAACTTTCAAAAGTGCGAATAAAAGCATACAGGGATGTTTGCATCTGTGCCATAGATGAACAGGGTAACATGCTCCAGGCACTGGTTTGCAAATGCAAGCTAACCCATGCCCTTATTCTTATGATCGGTCCCTAAAGGGGACAACAAATACTAATAAGCATTAATGCATGATTTTAGCATGCCTCCCAGCCACAGTTTGATAATTACTCTGCAGCTGCAGAACCCTCAAAACCTCGCTGCTCAGCCCCTGGGTGTACCAGGTTATCGTTGAAGTGCTTTGGGTATTTAATGTATTTACCAAGGTCCACCCATCCACAACCAGGGTCACGGCGAAGCTCTTCCTTTTTTTTTGGGGGGGGGGGGGGGACAGGGGTGGGGGGAGGGGGCGAGTTGTGTTCTGCATCGGGGACAAGAACGTAGATATTCTAGTAATGCGAGTGTCTGAGAATATGGGGCGAGTTGTCTTCTGAAAGTGGGACAAGTTGTCTTCTAAAAGATGCAGTTGTAATGACAAACAGCGTAGATCCTGCTTCGGGATCTATCGCACTTTCATCGCACTTTAATCACTTTTTTCATCAAATTCGGTAATTTTACTTGAAGGAATATGGAGGCTTCAATTCAATTCATTTCAATTCAATGTATAATTTAACATTGATTCAACACTGACTCTCAACATTTTACTATAACAGGTTTACCCAAGGGAAGTCAGTTTCTGTGCACAAGGCAGTAAGTATATGCCATATTTTTGAATATGTGGGTCAAATTTTACCAAACTTTTATGGATATATCGTTTGGACAAGCCAAATAGCATCTTTGCAAGTCAAGGGTACTAAGGCCACTTTGTTTCTTATGTATATAAGGAACAAAGTGGTCTTAGTACCCTTGGATTGCATAGTGGTCTTAGTACCCTTGGTTTGTAAAGATGTCTAAAAAGTTGATTAGGTTTTGGTGACTTTGACCCCATTTTCAAGGTCACAAGAGGCCTTAGACTTGACCTTCTGTGGTCTGCGTCAGCATGACAATTTCTTGTACCCACAATATTTCTTGAAGCAATTTCACCAAACTTGCATGGATATATCATTAGGACAAACATAAGAGCATCATGGATTTTGATCACGTTGACCTTATTTTCAAGGTCTTCGGAGGATTTAGTCTACATATGTGAAAATTTCACTTATACAGTATGCTGTATATCTCTTCAGCCCCCACTTTCAATCTCTTCAGTAAGGGGAAAAAAGGAGACCGTGTTTGGCAACACATGGGAAGAAACTCGTGCAGAAAGAATTATAATAGTGATTTGAGAAGTAACTTCCCTTATATTGAACTGGCTGACGTACCATAAAGTCTCTAAAGATTAGAGGTGAACTCGGGTTGAACGTCCCACCAACAACGAGGTCATATGGAGACGGGACCTCGGTTTAAAGTATACGAAAGACCGGAGAAGCGGGGGATCGATCTTGCGACCCCTGGATGGGTAGTCCGAAGTCTAAAGATTGGAATTAAGCATAACTGTCTTAAAACTGATGTTTGATTTTTCACTGCAGTAATGCGTCTAAAGATGCAGATGGAATGACAAACAGCGTAGATCCTGCTTCGGGATCAGTCCGACCAAGATCTGAAGTGTTTGTCTCTATATTATATTACTTTGTATCGAAAGTGCAAATGCACTCACGAAAACGCTAGAAATAGGCTAAAACTTTTGCGAATTTGTTAATGGAGTATTGAGGCTTCAGTTCAATTCAATGAATAATTCAACATTGATTCAACACTGACTCCCAACATTGATTCAGCATTGAATGTCTGCTGGGCCTTTAATACTTCTGTATTCCATGTCAGTCCATTGGCTATCACCCCATGAATGCTATAGGGCCTAACCTATTTTGAGTCGACATTTATTAAAGAGAAAGTCGACTGATCAAGTAAATTTTACCGGCGAGACTCCACTTGGCAGCTGCGCTACCGAGACTCTTTGGACTGTGGTATGAGCCAAACAAGAGTTGCAAACAATGTTTGGTTTGTAGATTCAGACTCTAGAATGGGTTGAGTTTTCATACGATTTCTAGAATGAGGAAAAATTAGAAATTTGTAGATCTTTGTAATCGTGTCTGTTCCGCGTGTTGTCGCTGATGACATCACACCAAAAACACACATACACATACTTTTCGATATTTGTTTTATATTTGACCTGAGAAAAGGTGCAGACTTGTCAAAGCTGCCAGGTGACAGAGTCGATCCAACTCCGCCTCCCCGTTCCTCTCACCAACCAGCACACCGAGCCTGTACGACGGAGAGCGGAGGGTGCACCTCCCATAACCGAGCAAATTACATAAAAAAACATGCAGTTTTCTGCCAGAAAGCGAGTTTACACCCCTAAACTAAAGCTCTAAAAGTGTCCTTAAAATCTGGATTTTCTTAACTTTCTTACCCCCTTCAACCCACCCCAACCACCACCACCCTAGGGCACCCCTCCTCTCCCGCCACCTCCCCACTCACACTGAAATTCGTTCCAGCCACACCTTCTTACCCTCCGCCCCTAATCCCTTGGCAAAAGTATGTGTACGGGCCTGCACAACCATTCCATTTGATCCTTCAGATGTAGGACCCATTAAGGTGAAATTTCACGTGCTGTCTTAATTGAATAGTTGTTTAGTGGTGTAGCGATATTTGTCTTGCTTTAATTTTTCAAACAGGGTCGCGCGATATAGCATTTGAAATATTGGCACACTGGCTGTCAGCCGACTCACAAGTTAATATCAGTAATACAATCAATTTACTGTTTACGTCACAATTTCATGACGTAACCAGCACTACTGAGCTAGCTTCCTTGTTTACAAACTCTGCGGGTGGGTATGGAATTGTGGTTATTTGTGAATAAAATATAAAGATAGACTTCTGTCATGCATTGTATTTTATTTAATAAACATATTTAATTTAATCGCGCTTGGTATTCTAGCAATACATGGAATAATGATTTTTCTCGATTTTGTCGCAAACGTTGAAATGCATAGCCGGGCCGTGATGTAAACACTGTTGTCCGCCATTTTGTTGAAAACAACAACAACAAGTTGCGTAGAGTACCCGAAGATTATTTTGCAAAGAAAATTGTCCCAAACACCGAATTACTTGATTTTTGTCACAGGGAAAGGGCGAATACCATGGTTTTTCATGGCATATGTCCGCCGGCGGGAGAGAGTCGAATTGTTTTGAAAATTAGTTTTGAAGTTGACTTAAAAAGTCGTCTTTCGACGATCGTGTCAACTGCTCGAATGCCGAGTATCTCGGTGTTCAGTTCGGATCTCAGAGAACTAGGAAATTAAATTAAGATGTAAGGAATAAAACCGTGTATTATTTTCGGCTGTGTGTAGTTTGATTCGCCGACAAAGCAGCACTGAAATTGCGACCCGTTCGTCGATTGAATCTGAATCTGAGGAATTTCGAACGTTTTTTTGTTGCTATCTGTATAAAAATATCACTCCGCCATGGATACGCGTTCCCACTGTAATGCTTAGCATTTTGCTAACAAATGTTCAGCATTTGCGAAGGGCTGCTGATCGCTGTGCTTGCTGTGCAACTGGTACTACTTTTTTCATTGCTTGAGATATTGCACACTTTGGTCGGTGCCTTCAACACTATATTAAACAGGCCTGCCAATTCTTGATAACAATCAAAATGGACTGTGATGAATTGATAGATGAGTTGCTGTCTGAGCAGGACAAGACTCCAATGGCAGAAACAACGGCGACGCCAGGCCGCACGCAAAGCCGTGAAAGCCTCGCGCAAAACCACCGTGAGCGCCTCGCCGCATTGGTAACGGGAGGCTAAGCCAAGCAGTACTTTGGAAAAGTATTCACCTTTGATCAAATCGACTTGCTTGATTATGCTGAAATCGAGAAACTTTATGTTCGCTATGAGGTGCGGCTTGGTGCGGCGATGACGAAGACGCTGGTGTCTGCAGCACTCCAGCTTTATACGCGGTTGGTATCCATGATTTTCCCAATCCCGACCAAAACCAGCAAGCGCTTATCGCTGACCTCGATGGCGACCTGTTTGTTAGGCATGCAATTAGCAGTGTTATCTGTGAACTTTATCATCGTCATGGTATGTACCTCGCACTCGCTGTGCTATCGAAATTGAAGCATTGTCAATTTGAACATCGATGCTCTCCAAAAATAGACAACAGTGGTGGAGAGCAACGAGCAGATGATGGAGAACGAATGAGTAAAAGATCCGGTTCCGGCTAGAAAAACCCAAAGAAAGTAGCAGCCGGGCGTGCCGCCGCTGCCACCAGAAAGGTAAACAGCTTGAAGAGCTTCGGGCGGCCAAGAATCATTTCATCCCCCAAGGTCAATATTCCTCCAGAGTCCAGAGAACGAACTTACTGAACTCCATGGATCAATGGGGCTTGTCTTGCGGGTCGTGCACTTATGTTTTTTCGAAACACGCAACTAAGTCCCGCGTCAGTTGCAGTTAACTCCGCGCCCGAGCCTAAGCAATAAAAGGGTAGCCAAGTTCCATTCACAATGCAATAAACAATCATGACGACTCCAGCTACCGACGAGAAGATGTTAGTTGACGCGCTATATCACAGCGTAGTCGTCTCTGGCCTAGCTATGGGGTATGCAAAACTAGGTAAGATGGCTTTGGGAGGTGCCCTTCTAAAATTAGAATTTACACTGAGTCTCCGAGATATCGGAATTAATGTCGCGAACGAGGCCTTAGCAATGTCAACAAAAGACATTCTAATTATATAAGGACTAACTCCTGCTGATATGAAATAAAAATGGCGTCAATAGCGATGTTAGTGGGCCGTGCGCTCGTCAACGCACTGGCGTTTAGCGGCTCAAACTTTTTATTTAGTAAGCTGAGGAGTTCTGACATCGATAAAGAACGCAGGCGCCACGATCAGGCGGTTGAAGCTCTTCAAGCTGCACATGAAGCTTGGAGCAGAAAAAAACAGAACGATTAGATTTCATTGATGAAGAATTATAAAGACAAAAACACGCCGTTAAAACCTATCATGATGTTGATGAAGCGATGCGCGAGTACGCTCTGATTTCTAGCAAATAATTAAAACCAACTGCAATTATCAGATTTTTACACACCGAGCAGTGACCAAAAGGACCGTGAGATTGCTTTCGTGGTCTTGGAAATGACCAAGACAGGTCTGATAGCCTACAAACTCGCCAAGTAATAGGTCAAGGTTTTTGTTTGTGACAAAAGGTAATATTTGAAACATTGCTGAGGGCTGGAAAGGGTCTAACGGAGCCACAACCCCATTTTTGCACGACTGTTATAGACTTACTGGACTGTTGAATATGCCATGTCTAACATTAAGCTATCAAATATATACTACAGCCCTAAGGGCTACTGGAAAGGCATTGCGGCCATCAAATAACTTGCGGCCGCAGCTAAGGTCACAAAAACTCTAGCCCGAGCTTGTCTGAAGAACCAGGCCATCTAGCATGTCTATTTAACGGCTCCATGAAACATTCCAATGCCAAAGTTCGATGTTAGTGTACCTAATGAGGTCCACGAAGCTGACCTGCTCTTTCTCCCACATGACAAGGTCGGGCGTAAGACTTACAAGTAAGCCTTGACTGTTGTTGATGTAGCAAGTCGCTACAAAGTAGCTGAGCCCCTGACAAAAAAAGAGGTCAAACAAGTTGCTGAGGCCTTGTCTCGCATTAACATGCGATGCCTTTTGAAATGGCATAAACTGCTTCAGGTTGATCCTGGACGCAAGTTTATGGTTGCGGTTAGCCAGCTTCTGGCAAAACGGAAAGTGACAGTTAGGCGTGGTCGTGTAGACATCCACCGCGACCAGGCTATCGTAGAACGCATCAACCGGACATTAGCAGAAAGACTATTCGGACATTAGCATGCCCAAGAGATTCGGCTCTTTCAGGTGAAAAGTCCACAAAGTCGGTTAAGCGGTTACCCGCAGTGGTTGCGGCCTTGAATGGAGAAGTGACCCGGCTGATTGGTAAAAAGCCCTCTGAGGCCATCAAAGACTGGCACAAAAGCTTGCTGCTCCTGCATCCCGCCCGGTTGGTCTTCATGAGCAAAATGTCCCATCTGAGGTCGGTGTTCGCTAGCTTTACCAGCCTGGTGAACTAGAAGGAGGCCGTCGCCGCGCAACTTACCATGTGTGGTCTCTAGATGTGTACCGGCTCGGACGCTCGGTTACCAAACCTGACGAGCTTGTGTTGTTCTGTCTGGAGAGTGTGCCAAAACGCGGCTTTGTCAGAGAGGAATTTCACGTGGTACCTCATGACACGTAACTTCCGCCGGATGGCGTCCTCAGACGTTGAGGTCTGCAAAGCCTCTTTTTCGGTTGCACTCAATACATGTCAACCTCATGTTATCATCACTGTGGCCTTTGGCATTGTCCAAGCGGTCGAGACTGATTTGCTGCGTATCTAGCCCACAAATGCTTACTATTTCAGCCAGCACAACGATTATATTGGACATCTTTAAGATGCAGGATGTGATCGACCTTCAGGTTAAATCTGAGCCCCTTGGTTGGTCTTGTCGCTTGTAGGCCATGAGCATCTTCTGAATAGTTCCGCGGAGCTGTTGCTGGGTGAGCTGAGTAATCTCGGAACCCTCTTCCAGAGGAACAACAACCCTTCCGATGCATTTGCTCCTCATGCGACACGGCAAGGTAGGCAAGGTTTGACCACTGGAGTAGTCATCGATGATCCAGACTTTTTGTGGGTCGTGAATCACCCCGTCCAATCGAAACGCCGGAAAAGGGGTACGAACGCCGGATATGTGGTAATTTCACGCCATTGTATTAAATTACAGAGCATTTGTCTTACTTCACAAAAAATTAAATAAATAAATAAATAAATAAATAGAAATGATAAAAATAGGTAGATAAAATTCCAGAAAGCAAGCTTAAAATAACATATTAAAAATATATAAAAAAGTTATAGTAGTTAGTGATAATACAGGAAAATACTTTTAAAATGAATTCAATTTTTTTTTCTTTCTTCCTTAATTTTTTATTTTTTATTCTTTTTTTTCCCTTTTTTCTCTTTTTCTTTCTTTCGTTTTAAATTAATATTTGAGTATTCTTTGACTGCTTATCAGCAAATTATATTTTGCAAATTATATAATATATTGTTCTTATCTCTTACATTTTGACTATCCCACTAGGGCCCCTCGGCAGGCAGTGGTTTCAGCTCTGCATTGCTTTATGACCTTATAATGAGGTGATTAGGAGGTGCCTTTTTTTCTTATCACTTGTTTGTTTGAGGGGATTAGATTGGGAGAGGGGGTCAAAATGATAGAACAAAATCTAGGCCTTTAAATCAATGTACGGGGAGACTTTTTAAGTAGCCAAAATTTCGAGGTATGGCCCATGTTTTCTTTTTTGAATTTGTTCTTAATTCTTGAAGGAACTCTTAAAATTTTAATTTTATTACACTGATAATTGATATAAGTTTATGAAAAATGCTTAAAAAGTTTCCAGCTCTGATTTTATGTAGGTGTTTTATAGTTTTATACATTTATATGCAGGGCTTCTCGCAGGGTAAGAAGGTAGGTCAGATTTGATCAGTTCACAGCAGTAGCTGAATGGAGAGCTATAAAAATGTTACCCTGTGTGTAAGACTGTTTAGCCAAGGTGGGCAGATAACTTCTGGGGACAAAGCGTCTGTGGTAACAGAAAACTCTTGTTACTTCATTTTCTCTGTGAAAACGGAAACGGAGTGCGGACGGACTTCCAACGTTAAAACATAATACACTGCCACTAACGTGTGGCGCTGGTATAAATATTGCATCAGTGCCAATGCGACGTTGTTTCAATTTAGTGTGCCAGCTAAGAGAGGGAAGTAGGGGCAATACGAGAAAAACGCGAAATGCATTCGAGTTTGTATCGGCGCACCCTGATCAGAAAGTGCCATGTTCAGGCATATGGGCAAACTAATTTGTAGGTCCTGGTCTCTCATGGCGTAAGCTCCCTTCTTATGCCTTTTATCTATACAAGGAATTGTGTTTGCAATCATATTATTCCATCAAATGAATGGTACATCGATAAATCCAGGTAACTATTTACTACATGTTTTATTTAATGTCAGCGTCATATTGAAATCAGTTGTTTATTTCCTCAAAAGGGCGGCGTCCTAAAGAGTGTTTTTGTTTTGAACATTGACTGTTTTCGAGTGTTCTCAATTTTTCAGGCACAGGCAAACTTCGAACGAAATATGTATGCACACCTTATGGGGAACAGAAAAGCTGTCAACCCTCCCACAGCAGATCAGTGGACTATTCGCAGCCAACAACAACCAAAAAAGAAAAAAAGAAAAAAAGAAATAAATAAAAGAAAACATTATGATGAAAATAATTGGAATATCCTCTACGTGATTTTATCTATGCCGAAGAGTCAGTCACAAACATAACATTTTTTTAGTTTGTGAGCGATCGTTTGCACATCGATAAAATGTAACCAAAGAAAACTGAACCTCAACAAGTTTTGCGAATAAAGAAGTTTCAGACAGACCTGGGCAATTGTATCCCGCGGATCAAGGCCTTTATCATCAGCTTATTTAGCCTGCCACTTGAAATGACCCCCAGGTATTTCTCAGCGTCAGGTGTGCTTTCTTAGCCTAATGTCCTGTTGAACCGCCAGACAAACAAAGATAAAGCGCCATCTAACTTAATAGGCTTTAATATAGACTTTAAGTATTGCCCATGTTCTTTCTTCTAAATGCGTTTTCTGCTCTTAAACAACTTCTTTCAGATTTTCATTTAGGTCATTTTAGGTCGGAGCTGTTATTAAGTCTGAGATCAAGTTTCAAACTATAAATGAAACGTAATTAATGCCCACCATACCTGTATAGGCCAGCTTCTTATCTTCTTTCTGACCTTCCCATTTCCAGCCTTCATCAACCAGTTGTCCAGCTACCCAGGTTTCTTCTCTACTATCTAAAATGGAGATTAGGGACTTGATTTTTCGTTTATTTCGGAAACCATCAGTGTCTTCTAGGTCCGCTAGACGCCCACCGAAGTGACTGCATTCCCTACTGGCTTCTCGCCATGTGCCAGTTTTTCGAGAACGTCTATAGAGTTCCTCTGAAATGAAATTGGAGAAACTGGATGTCTTCAATCTGTAGAAAAAAGATATAGCGCCTATCTACCACTCTAACGAAATAGCACTGACCGTTTCCCGTATTTAAGCTAAAATAATATTATTACTGGCTATTCACAGATAATAAAGTCATTTAAAGTTCAGTAACGATTGGAAAACCTAGGGAGCTGTCATTTAGAATTTTAGGAAACAGTGTCATGAATAACAAGAGGGTTTTCTATACAACGATACAATTTGTCTTTGTCAGCCCGTATACCAAATATGAACTTTTTATCCAATATGGTTGTGGAGATATCTTTGACGAAATCATTTAGAGGAAAAAAGGAACGAATACAGGGGAAAACTCTGGAAAAGGGTTCTCAACATGCATACCAAATATGGATTTTTACATTGTATCTTATACGGTTGTGGAGACATCTTTGTGTCAAAAAAGTGTTTCGGAATTACGAAGGACGGACGGAAGGACGGACAGACGGAATGACGGACAGATTTAAACAAGTATACCCCACCCCGTTTTTTCAAAGCGCAGATATAATTATACCAAACTATGATCTTCCTATCTTATAAATCTGCTGAGAGATCTTTGGTAAAAATGTGTGGAGAGAAAGAAAAGGGAATAATATAAGGAGAATGCCTATTCTCTATCCCATGTTACAACAAGTCATTGTCAAATTGTCAACTTATGTATAAAATATATGAACCTTCTACCTTGAACAGTTGATGAGAAATATTTTACGAAAATCACAGTACTGATTGCATGGAGAGAAACAAAGTAAACAATACAAGAACGATCAAACAAACAGTTGTTCTCATGATATAACCAGCTGTTGACAACCTGTATATTAGATATGAATTTTTGTCTTATACCATAAGGGAGATATATTTTACCAAAACGTGTGGAGAGAAACAGAAAGGAAAAAATACAGGGAAGAACAAACAGGAGAAGACACTTACACTATCCCACGATACATCAAGTCATTGTCAACTCGTGTACCAAATATGAACTTTCTACCAAAAATAATAGCTCAGAAATCTTTTACGAAAATTTTGAGTACTAAATGCATGAAAGGAAAGAAAAGTGGACATATACAGGGATGAGCAAACAGGTAAAGGCCGATTCGCAAATTGTCTTTGTCAACTTGTACATGAAATATAAACTTTCAATCTTTTGCCATTGCGGATATACCTTTGACGAAAGCGTGTGGAAAGAAAGACTAACGGACCAGATATAGAGATAACAAACAGATGACCCATTTGTTATCGGATGATACAACAAGTCATTGTGAACTCACATACTAAATAAAAAGTAAAATATAGGCAATGATTAGGAATTAGTATAATCAAATCCCACATCCCGCTCTCAAAACCAAAAGGGAAAGAAGCACACACACAAGGAAAAATCGACACAAGTTCACGCAAGACACGCACGGTAAACCAAATGAGCAGGCCTTCCCCAAACAGGTGGTCATTTAGCTACCCTGATCAAAACCGGCATCAACATCTATTATTATCTATTTTATTTTTAAGTTACAAAACAAAACAAAACAAAAGGCAGATTGGGTAGCAAATCAAATGACCAAACCGCCAAAGAACATAGACAAGCGGACATAGCACAATGTAACATCAAGGAACCACAACAGAAGTACCGCCTTGGAACGGTCAGCAAAAGATAACTGGGGGACTTAAACATGTTTTACTGGATCCAAACCTCGCCCTCTGCTTCTGCAGTGGTTCGAAATGGATCCAAACCTCGCCCTCTGCTTCTGCAGTGGTTCGAAACATTCAGTTAGAGTTTGGTCGGCATGAGGGTTTCATAACCCAGCAATGAATCATCATCGGAGACAAACACATCACGTATAAGCTTAAGACCTACGCTCTACCAGAGATGAGGACTCGACGGAAATAACGTATTGCTCTCTTGAACGGTTTCTGAGAAATCTTTTACGAAAAATTACTGTAACAGTACTGAATCCATGAAGAGATAGAAAAGTGAGCAAATACACGGAAGAACAAACGTGAGAAAGCCGATTCTCTATCCCACAATACAACTTGTCATTGTCAACCCGCATATTAAAGTTTTATATGAACTTTCTACCTCATAACGTTGCAGATATATCTTTGGCAGATATATCTTTGATGAAAATGTGTTAAGAGAAAGAAAAAGGAACAAATACAGAAAATAACAAACAAGAGATCGCCAGTTTTCAATTCCACGATGCAACTCGTCGCTGTCAACCTACATACCAAATATGAAGTTTCTAGCTTACACGGTTGTGGAGATATGATTAAAAAGTGTTGCAGAATTAAGATATGAACTAAACCAGAATACCCCTCACTTTTTCAAAGCGGGGGTATAAATAGTCAGCTCATCTACATCTTGATTTAAAATTGTATGCCATGATATATACTAATGAAAAGCCTATGTCAGAAATCTGAATAACAAGGCCGGCGTTATAAATACGGGTCTGCTCATTTTCATGTTCATTCAATTAAAAAATCAAATTCCTAGCAGAAGCCGTTGATAAGTTTCGTAGCATAGCTGCCCACAAAGCACTGTGGATGGACAGACATACAGATGGACAGATGGTTGGACCTTGACCGGTTTGCTTTGTCATCTTATTTTTCGAAACAGATTGATTTAAATTTTCTTATCCTCTGCTAATCCAAGTTTAACCTACACCAGCGACTAATTCAGCATTAGAAATCGGATAGCCGAGACTTCGAAGTATGACCAGTCTTCCTCCTTATGAATTTGTTCTCTGCTCTTGAAAGAACTCCTTAAGATTTTAATTTGACTTTACTGCAGCTGGTGTTGTGCCGTGTGGCGGCCGTAAAACGTCTCCCTGTACATCATCAAAAGTACAGATTATATCATATTTTTGTTGTTTGAGATCAAAGGATATATTCTGAGAAATCGGAAAGTTTTGTTTTGTTAAGACTCTTTTTCTAGACTATCGCTTTTCATTGATTTGAACTCCTTTTCATGCCCCCGTGATGATAGTCAGGGACAATATGTTTTGTCTCTGCCCATCTGTTTGTCCGTCTGTCCATCCGTCGCGCCTTCTAAAAGTTTGTGTAATCAACTCCTCCCACAAGTTTCAAGCAATCTATTTGAAACTTTGCATAGATGTTACATGCATATTGAAGGTGTGCATATGACGTTTTGAAGATGAAAAAATAATTTTTGACAAAATAACAGAATTTTTGACTTAGACAATTTTGAGATTAGGCTTAAGTGTAAGATAGCAAGTTTGTGTAATCAACTCTTCCCTGACTTTTTAAGCAATAAATTTGAAACTTTGCACAGATGTTACAAGCCTATTAAAGATGTGTATGTGACAGTTTGCAGACGAAAAAAAAAGCCAAATTACAGTACATGTATTTTAAACCTATACCATTTTGACATATAGGGTAGCAAAGAACGGATCTCCATAAGGCCCATTTCGTCGCTAGAATAGATTTCTTTCAAACCTTGTTTGTAATAAGTACTATATACTGGCTGTTGATTGACGAAAAATTAGATAGCACAGAAACCAGTGAAGCTTGATATGCATAATACAAGTGGGTGCGGTAATTTCACATGATTCTTACCACTATTTCTAAAATGCTGTATCATTTTATAAAAAACTGTAGCCAAATATCAATTATTATAGAATGATAAAGATACATGTATACCAGTAAGTATTTGCAGAAGTTTTCCGGAAATGCTCCTTAATGATCTTGTATACTCACTTACAAATCATACCTAAATTTGGGCCATTTTTAGTCTACAACTTTACAAAAAAAACGCAATTTTTCTTCATTTTCAGAGCGATTTAAATATATCTTACAATTATAAAGTGGATATAACGGACATTTTAAAACCATAAGGAATTATATATAAACTCAGTTGTTATGCAGTTATCTGCCCCTGAATATAGAAAAAGTTCCATTTTTCCAATAGCAATGTTTCTAGGAGGCCTCGCCATGACAAGAACAGATTTCCACCAACTTTTGTGCATTATAAGTACTTTCTGTTGCCAGTTATTTGTTGATATAGTAAATTGACCAGTAATAAGTTGCCTGCAGTAAGTAACTTACAGGTGGGTGGGGTAATATCACATGATTATAGCCTATATTTCTAAGATGTTGTACAATTTTATCAGACATTGTAGCCAAACATCAATTATCATGTAATGGTACAGATACATTTTTACATGTACCAAATAGCAGATGAAGAATTTTTTTCTGATATGCTTCTAAATGATGTCTTTGTACTCGCTTATAAGTCATGCCTGAATTTCGGTTATTTTCCTTTTCTTCTCCAACTTTAAAAAAATTAGATCAGTTTTTTTTCGTTGAGAATTTCAAAAAAGATATTTTACGTGTTCAAAGAGATTTATATGGATACTATAATTTTATTAGGAATCTTTTATAGGCTGAGCAGTTATGAAGTTATCTGCCCCTGAATGTAGAAATGGCTACTTTTCAAAGCTGTTCATAATCAATTATCCTATGTAGCTAGTAAATATGTTCTGAGTCATTCAATTCTTCCAAAGCAAGGAATACTCCAAAGACATGAATGTAGCTTTTGGTATAAGGATATGCTTTTGATTTTAAAGTGCTTGAATTAAAAGAACTAATCTGATTTTTGTAAAGTTGGAGAAGAAAATAAAATAACCGACATTTAGGTATCACTTATAAGCGAGTATAAAGACATCATTTAGAAGCATATTAGAAACAAGAGGACCATTAGGTCCTGAATGCTCCCATGAGCACTGAGCCTGGCATGTGATATGAACTGTTTGGAATTTGGTTTCAGTATGAACTAACAGATCTCTTGTAGACATAAGGTAACAGTGCCAAAATGGTAGTTAGCAATGCAACCTGGCATATAAGTTTAGAGAGAGAAAAGACCTTAACATATACAAGCCAAGTCACCTTACCACTTAATGATCTTGACCTCGAAAATTCATAGGGGTTAAAGTCGACTGCATTTCCATATTACAGAGTACAATAGCAACAAAACAAGTGCACTTTTTCAGCTTTTCCAATTAAAAAGCATATAGGAAAAACTTGACCTTTGCCTAAAAGAGGTCAGCATCACCCCAGAGTCATCATTTATAATATATTTATTGTACTAGAGGCCCAGATAGTATATATCAAGTTTAAAGCAATCTGCCCATTGGTTATGGATGAGAAAATGTTTAGGGTTTTTACCATGGTGGCCATCTTGGTCATATTACCCAGATCATTAGACTATAAGATCTTTTTTTCTCTAACCCTATGCACGCAGACTTCGTATGAAGTATAATTAACCAATTAGATTCTGAGGGAAAGGACTTTGAATATAATTCAAGTGCCCTTCAGCCAATCTCACCAAATGACCTTGACCTCTTGAATTCATAGAGGTTGAAAGTCGACTGCATTTCCATATCATAGAGTCTAAAAGCAAAAGAAAAATGCACTTTTTCTGTGTTTTCTATTCAAAGGCCTAAGGGACCAGTTGAGTCTAATAGAACAGAAAAATGCACCGTTTTCAGCTTTTCCTCTTCAAAAGCTTAAGGGACCTAATTTGACCTTGGCATAAAATAGGTCAAGGTCAACTCAGGGTCATCCTTTATATAAACTTTGTAGTACTAGAGTCCCAAATGCTACATACCAGGTTTCAAGGCAATCGCTCGATGGTTCTGGATAAGAAAGTTTTTTAGGGTTTTTACCAGATATAGACATGGCGGCCAACTTGGTCATGTGATCTAGACCAAATATGCAACATATCTTTCCCCCTTTGCCTGACGGCTGCATGTGAAATTTAAATGAAATTGTCCCCGTAGTTTCAGAGGAGAAGTCCTTTGAAAATCTCTGTGACCTTTGGCCAAGGTCACTAAATCACCTTTACCTCTAGAATTCAAAGGGGTTGAAGTTGACTGCATTTCAATTTCACAGAGCACAAAAGCAAGAGTAAAATATAATGCACTTTTCAGCTTTTTTCTATTCAAAAGCCTAAGGGACCGAATTAGACCTTGGATTTTAAAAGGTCGAGATCAACCAAGGGTCATCTTTTATATAAACCTTGCAGTACTAGAGCCCCAAATGCAAAATACCAAGTTTCAAGGCAATCTGCTAAGTGGTTCTGGAGAAGAAGATTCTTTTGGTGTTTTCACCATACATGCGCATGGTGGCCATCTAAGTCGTGATCTGGACCAAATGTATGAACTTTCTTTCTCCCTTTGCCAAGAGGGTGCATATGAAATTTAAATGAAATCGGCATCGTAGTTTCAGAGGAGAAGTCGTTTGGAAATGTTGACAGACGACGGACAAATGACCTTTTGCCAAGGTCACTAAATAACCTTGACCTCCAGAATTCATATGGGGTGAGTTTTGGTGCATTTTGATATCTCAGAGCACAATAACAACAGAAAAAAACACTTTTTCAGCTTTTCCTATTCAAAAACCAAAGAAACTAAATTTGACCTTGGCATAAAATAGGTCAAGGTCAACCGATGTTCATCATTTATATAAACTTTGTAGTACTAGTTCCCCAGATACTACATACCAAGTTTCAAGGCAATCATCACAGTAGTTCTGGAGAAAAAGATTTTTATGGTTTTTACCATATAAGGGCAAGGCGGCCATCGTGGTCATATGATCTAGACGAAATTTATTAAATTTTCTTTTCCTTTGGCTGAAGGCTCCTAATGACATTTAGATAAAACTGGCCCAATAGTTCCAGAGGAGAAGCTGTTTGAAGATGTTGACAACGGACAGACGGACGGATGATGGGCGACAGACGCCGAAGACTTACATCCTATAAGCTCCCCCGGAGCCTCTGACTCAGGGGAGCTAAAAGCTTCTCCATCTGCTATTTGGTGCATGTACATATATATCTGAACCATTACATAATAATTGATGGTTGGCTACAATTTCTGATAAAAACGTATAGCATCTTAGAAAAATAGGCTATAATCATGTTATATAATACCCCACCCATCTGTAGTCTGATTACGGGTCAGTGTATTACTATTTCAACGAATAACTGTCAACAGAAAGTACTAATAATGCACAAAGTTTGGTGAAAATCTATTCTTATCATGGAGTGGCCCTCCTAGAAACTTTGCTATTGAAAAAATGGAACTTTTCCTATATTCAGGGGCAGATAACTCTTAAACAGCTGAGTGTATATACGATTCCTCATGATTTTATAATGTCTGTTATATCCACTTCATAATTATAAGATATATTATAAATTGCTCTGAAAATGAAGAAAAATTGTGTTTTTTTGTCAGTTACTGGCGAACGTATGTGCACTTAGTACTGGTTAACCGCTTAGGAGGTCTAAGCTTGCCCAGGAATAGTGTGGTTAGGTTAACTGACCGTCCCGACATGACCTTAGCTGTTTACCGTGGACGTTAAGCATCAAATCAATCAATCAATCATGTTTTTTTCGTAAAGTTGGAGACTAAAAATGACCAAAATTAAGGTATGATTTGTAATTGAGTATACATCATCATTAAGGAGAATTTCCGGAAAACTTCTACAACCAATAACTGGTATAAGTAAAAAGTATGCAAAGACCAGGAACTGAAACAATCAAAATCCAAATCCAGCCCTCAAACCATAGTTGGAAACAACTAAGATTACAAATAATCAAGATACAGAGAACATATGGCCAACCGAGTGAGCAGCTTGTTCCCAAAAGGTGGCCACTCAGCAACCCAAACCGAACCAAAAATAATAATAACATACATAAGGTAAAACATCACAGAAACTCTGACACCAAAAACAGGCAACAAAGAACCACAACAGAACTACCGCCTTGGAACGGTCAGTAATGAATTACTGGGGGGCTTAATTTGATTTTACAGGCCCAACCTCACCCTCAGTTTCTGAAGTGGTACAAAACATTTAGTTGGTTGTTCGGTTCGCATGATAACCCTCTAACTCGTCAATACATGTACATGTATCTATATCATTCTATAATAATTGATATTTGACTGCTGTTTTCTATAAAATGATACAGCATTTTAGAGACAGAGGTAAGAATCATGTGAAATTACCCCACCTACTTATATCATGCATATTAAGCTTAACTGATTTCAGTGCAATCTGATATTATGTCAGTCAAGAGCCAATATATAGTAGTTATATCACACAAAGTTTAAAGGAAATCTATTCAAGCCAAAAAATGGGCCTATTGGAGAACCGTCCTTTGTGTAATCAACCCCTCCCAGACTTTTGAATCAAACAATTGGAAACTATGTAAAGATATTACGAGCATATTGAAGATGTGGATGTGACTTTTTGAATGTCAAAAAATAATGTTAAACAAAATTACCGCATTGGCGACTTTGAAAGGACCAGTTGCCATATGGGGGTTTTCCTGGTACAATTATAATTGAATAATAGTTTGTGAACAATTAGCCCTACGTTGGGGTCATTCATCCATAAAAAGCTTAA
This sequence comes from Ctena decussata, assembly GCA_963989385.1. Lineage (NCBI taxonomy): Eukaryota > Metazoa > Mollusca > Bivalvia > Lucinida > Lucinidae > Ctena > Ctena decussata. The sequence continues at coordinate 34,957,922 of OZ022504.1, read as the reverse complement.
GTCAAATGGACCTTTGGTTTGTGTGCACTATCTCTTAAAAGTGGGTGGGGTAATTCCATACCAGTCGACCCTAATAAAACTAATTTGTAACTTACGGTCTTCTAATAACAGATTGACTAAAGGTTGTGGCATATAACAAATGAGCAGTAGAAACACTTTAAGATGATATAAGATTTTGTCGTCCACTACATATCTATACTAAAACATATCACTTTATTTGCAATTTTTAGATTTTTGTATATTTTGCACCCACCAACTTTGCAAAAAACCACAACATTTCTCCATCGAGAAATAGAATTGCCCTTTCTTTGGTGCAAGTATTTGTCAATGACTGAACATTACAAAATTATGAGCATTTTCTGTAAATATTCAGAAAATTGAGTTAAGTGCACTTGAATGCAGAAATGTCAATTTTGTATGTTACGGACTTAAACTCTCCAATATTCTACCAGTTGTAAAATCTCTAAACACAAATCATTATAAAAAGTGGTTTCACTGTCACATTCAGTGATGGATGGATGACTTGCGACTTTACGTCCTTTTTAACAGTATATCAGTCATATCACGACGATTTGTGGGTGATAATATATGGCTGTATGCAATGAAATACCGTTAGCAATTGAAAAGATTCCCGCTTCTGACGGGGCGTGCACCTTGGACCTTTAGACTAGCAGGCCAATGATGAGCCTACTGAACTACAGGGGCTCCACGTTTGGTATTAAAATGTGGGATGATGTATATAAACTGAGTCGCATAATAGGCGAACAATCGCGGGACATGCTTTCAAAAAAACAAATTGCTCCACAATAAAGTTTCAATTTCTGGTTACCCGTCAAGCGATGCATTTAAACAGAAGCAGCACAATGACTGTGGTCCCAAGCCTGTACATGTTATTTCTCATGTTTATGATTTTGAAAGTTGAGGCTGAACTGAGAACCCTCTGCTCTCACATGCTTTAAGATAAAAAAATGTAAGTTTGAGTACACGTTTGAAAAGAATGTACTTTGCGTAAATAATCGGACACCTTAACTGTGTTTATAATGGGCTTTTCTATCTTCGAGCTTAGAGAAGTCCATTTATCACATAAGAACATGCTTCATATAACGGTTGGCAAACAGTGCAGACTCTGGTCTGATCTGAATTAACATTGTTTTCTCAATCAATTCTGTCAAGAAAGTGTCCGCTATTAGCTAACTTTAAACAAACAAAACGTTCATGAGTTTCACATCAATCGGTTTCGAAAAAAAAAATGATTTGGTAACTAAACTGACCTACTTTCGACATCATTAACTTTAATAAAATAGTAGAATTACAATGTACAGGCATGGTTCACCGTCAATTCTCACGTTTGCTTATACTGAATTGCTCGACGGGGAAGTCAGAAAAGGAAATTTATATTTTGGTGAGTAATTTTATCATGTTTCAATAAATAAACTTCCTTTACTTTTTGCTCATATGTATGACTCTATATATGCACATTAACCCACATTTATTAGGAAATGTGAGTAACCCACTGTTCATAATGATTTGTATTTTGCCATTTTTACGAATGGTACGACTATGGAGGACACTTAAATGAATGACGAATGTGTAACATACAAAATTAATGTTTTTCAGATTTTCAACACAATTTTCTGCATCAAAGGGCACATAACTCATTTTTCAGAAGATTTACAGAAAAAATGCTCATAATTCAGCAATGTCCAGTCATTGACAAATACTTGCCCCAAAGGAAGGGCAATTCTATAGCTTGTTCGAGAAACGTTGTGGCTTTCTGCAAAGTTGGTAGGTGCAAAATACACAAAAATCTTAAAATTGCAAATAAAGTGATATGTTCTAGCACATATATAAAGTGGACACCGAAACCTTATAGAATCTTAAAGTGTGTCTACTGCTCATTGAATATTAGCAACAACCTTCAGTCAATCTATTATTAAAAGATTTTAAATTACCAATTAGTTTCATTAGGGTCGACTGGTATGGAGTTACCCCACCCACTTTTATGACTGTGTGTACATAAAACCAAAGCTCCGCTTGACGTAAACTTTTTATGAATGAACGTCCCCTACTTAGGGCTAATTGTTCACAAACTATTATTCAATTATAATTGTACCAGGAAACCCTCCTTATGGCGACTGGTCCTTTCAGACGTAAGTCTTCATTATGAGATGAATGTGTTAAGGGCTTTTGGGAGGGGATGGGGTAAGGGGTGGGAACTGTGGCACGGCACAGGGTATCACCTGTGTCTTACTGACACAATTCTCATGTTGATACTAATCAGTCTTTGAATCGACTGCCTTATTAAAATTAAGAAGTTACAGTATTCTTGTCTCTGGCTTTCGTCGCCAGATATTGTCAGGTCACCGATGAGACTTTGATAGCCGAAACTTCGAAAACTTGTCCATGTTCCTTCTTTTGAATATGTCCTCTGCTGTTGAAAGAACTCTTTATTTTGATAAAGTAACACACGTACTAAGTGTGTATTCCTATTAGGATAATCCACTTTTAGAGGTATAGAATACGTTATCGACAATGTTACAGAATATCTACCGTTATTATCCTAAATATTGACTCAATGTAGCCAGTTCTGCATATAATTGTAAAATCTGTTTAGCCACAATCTTGCAGGTAGAGTAGCAAAGTACGGCACCCCGGAAGGGAAATGAGCAATATTTTTCTTAATTCGTGGCCACGCTTTATTTAGTCGTTCCTTCGAGTTACTATGTCGTTCCCTCGACTTAGTATGTCGATCCCACGACATACTGAGTCGTTCTCACGAGTTATTTTGTCGTTACCACGACTTATTATGTCGTTACACGACATACTAAGTCATTTCCACGAGTGATTATGTCGTTCCCTCGACTTACTTAGTCGTTCCCACGACTTACTAAGTCGTGGCCACGAGTTAATACTGCATCCCCCCTCCCGCTATTGGTCAAATTAAATCGTGGCTACGAGTTGATAAATCGCTCCGATTGGTCATGGTGTACTGTTGATAAAATCCTTTACCAGATTAGTCTGAATATATAGTGCAACTAAAAACCGAGATACCAGACTACTTGCATATTATGCGGACTTGAAAGTGATGCGGACCTGTTTCACACACAAAACAGCATCTACTGATTCTATCTAGCGGAGACACGTGTATAAATAAGGACGTTTTTTGAGGATATTCCTAAGCAACAGATGTTGCGAGTATCCATTAGAACTTCGTCAACAAGGCATCTCTAGTTAGGGATCCCGACATGTGTTTTTGCTGAGATTTAACAAACATTATCCCGAAAGTGTCCTAAAAACCCAACAATTCTGGACCCCTGCTTTAGTAACAACGACATTTTGTCTGCGTGTTGGAATGATATTAATGCCATAATTTGTACAAAGTAGACTTTAGAAAATTTCCATATATTTTACGGTAGAATACCTGGCAACCAGCTGCCAGTCCATTTCCCGTTATTTTTACGGGCGCCCGTAAACACTGGCGGAATCATCACGCAGAATAGGGTAGAATAAGAGAGGTTTTGTTTTCGTCATATACTTGTCAACACTATAAAGCCTTTGCGAGAACGGTCAGTGAACATAACTTTACCATATCGGGACTTCAAACATACGAGGCTTGTTCGGAAACTATTGAGACAAAGGAAATAACAAGGAAACAAGTAAAGTTACGAACTTGAATTTACATCACTGAATACCTGGGCTAATTGTTTATCATCGTGCCAAATATCAAGGCACAGGGACCACTAGTTCGGTTTTAAACTCCGTCTGCAACTCATTACCTCGCCGGTACCGCAGCACGCTAGCGCTATTAACGCGACGTCATTCAGATTCAAGTTGACGTAAAACCAGAATAGCGATCACTCTTTCTCAAAGTACACTCCATCCAACTCAATACACTTCCTATGTCTCTGAATCCACTTATCAAATATGTTTTTGCTCCACTGTTCATCTAGTCTCCGCACAGCATTTAAGGTGGCGCACTTCAGCTCACAGAAATCACTAAACTTGACAACCCGCTACTCAGCCTTGACAGGAGGAAAAACAGCGAAATCCATGGGTGCCAGGTCAGGACTGTAAGGCGGATGAGTGATCTGGTAGAATCCTAGTAGTCCAATTTCCTACTGCGTCGTCGCTGCTGTATGCGCTGGTGCATTATCCTGATGAAATATAGCATTCTCAAGCTGCTGTGAGAGCTCCGGCCGCTTCTTGCGAATCGCCTGTATAAGATCCCGCCTAACAACCTGAAAAATATAAGGCAACACTCGGCTGGTATACACTTAAATGTCGGCATTATATAAACGGTAACATGCTGATTTAATTGGTTTATGCTTATATATGATTTGATTTGTTAACTTAAATATTAACACAACTAACCTTCGAGTAAAACGCTGAATTGACAGTTTGGCCATGAATTACGAAGTGCGACAACAGAATCCCCTTACGGTCCATAAACATTATGCACATGTGCTTCCCAACGGACTTGCAGACGCGCGCTTTTTTTTTTTTTTTTTGGAGGAGCCGATCCTTTCACTGCCCACACGCTAGACTGTTTCTTGGTCTCCGGGTCATAATAATACAACCAAGTCTCGTCAGTTGTTATGATCCGGTCAAGAAAATTGTCACCGCCGGCCCGCCATCTCTTGAGAAACGCCTGCGATGCTGAGACTCTCCGTTGACGGTCGTTTTCTGTCAGGAGCCTACGCTTCATGTTTAAGTTCTCTGTCATAAGTTTATGTGCTGTTGCGGTCCCAATATCGAATTGCACAGCAATATCCCGAACAGTGAGACGCGCATCCTCTCTTAAAGCATTGAACACTTCTGACGTCAGTGATTCCGTGATGCTTCTTGGTCTTCCACCACCATTTTTTGCACTATATGGAGTTGATGGATCATCCGTAAAACGTCTATGCCAGCGATAAACAAGTGCCCGAGAGACACCGCTACCGCTCTGTGTCATTTCTAACATTTTCTTTGTCTCTACTGGCGTCTTTCCCGACTCAACACAAAATTTTATGAACGATCGCTGCTCCGCCTTTATCTCGAAACTCATAATGACGCTGCGATTTAAAATTTACCGTTTTCCACTGAATGCTTGTAACTTGCTTGATTTTCACGCAAATGTTGCCATACTTTCACATACTGACGCCTGAGTCGCAACGTCAATATGGCGCAAATTGAGTTGACGTTGTCCCGCTATTTCTATGTTTATAAGCACTTAGTCTTTTAAGAAATTTTCGTACTTCCGCAATTTAACGGCGTGCTCCATGTAAGCATACCAGCGACTACTAAAACATTTATTTCTACTTAAGTATTTATGTTATCATATTATTGTTTTGTGAATTGCGAAGAGTTATTTTATAACTGTACCGATTTTGAACCAACGGCGTTAATTTTATATCGAAAAATGAACAGTGGCTCAATAGTTTCCGAACAAGCCTCGTATGTTATACAGGCATATGCCTGTAAAAAAATGGGTAACAGACTGGCAGCTGGTTGCCAGGTATTCTGCCATAAACTCTACAGATTTTTTTACAGTGTAAAAAGATAGGTAATCATGGAGACTGTGACACTCACTGGCGCTTAACCAAATGTCGAAACGTTTGTATGGCGTGTCTTGGACGTGTCCCAAGCGCTAGCCGGGCGGATCGGCTTGCATGTGGAGAGCTTCGGGCGTGTTCGAAACGTGTTCGTGACATGTGTCCGGCCACGGTTGCAGGCGATACTAGCGGTTTTAAAGGCACGCAGCACACACGCCGCTAGCCATTTGTGTTTTGTCGTCTGTTGGAGCTGTGTCAGTGGTCTGTTTCAGTTCTTTCATTTATTCGAGAAAGCTACGGAAGAGGAAAGGCCATGGCAAGTGTACCCGTAGCCTTAGATCATTTCATACGATTGATGCACGTTAGTGGCATGTAACAAGCGCGTCCCGCAAACATGACAAGGTCGTGGGACATCGTGACGAGCATGTACCTCAACACGCAGAACGCATCCGTAACGTATTCGATGCGCCTGTAACGCATATATAACGCATACATAACGTTTGGGGCATTCGCCCCAGCTCCCGAGAATTTGTTTATGCATGCATTCAAAATTTCATAGCCGAAACGCACACTGGCGCACATCAAGCGTACACGACCCTTAAGTTGCGAGTCTTTTATTGTTTCTGACTTATTTCAAACGTTTTGGACTTTGCCCATTCTTTTTTCCAAACGCCCAACGCACGTCTATAGCTCGTAGGTCTATATATGACAGGCCCATAAGATTTTATCACGTCTGGTATAGATGTCTTCTTTATTTTACTTACGTGAAACAGGCAATCAGAAACAATCAATCAGGCATTGTCCATTGTGCCGGTTTCTTATCTACAAGGAACTCTTGAACTTGCTGGATTCTACTTAAGCAATTTGACAACTTAAGAACTGCCTAGCCTTCGGTGACGTTGGAAGTTTTGAACATTGATATAGCAATTAAAGCATTTCAAACAGACAGACCTTTATGTACAGGTGCCCCATTTTGTCAGATTTTTATCAAATTTCGGGGGAAATATCAATGTGTTGACTAGCCACTAGTCTGATAATAGTAAGAAAAGGGTTTCGTATTTGAAATAAAAAGGAAACTGAAAAAGATTTGCTTCTTTTCACCGACCAGTATATTTAACTTGACCCTGCTCATTTCCTGAGCTAAAAGTGTTGATTACGTTTATGATCTGGAGATGTACATTCAATGAAAAATAAGAAGAATGACTGATATTACGTAATCGCCTAGTGAATAGGCTATATCGTTGCGAAACTGAGGGCCTGTAAGAACCACTGCCCCTTGCCACAGGGCTACTGATTTTTTTTTACCTTTTTAGCCTACCTGAGCCAGGGCTCCGGGGGAGCTTATAGTAAAGGTAGGCTTCGTCGTCCGTTTGTCTGTCCAAAATTTACTTTAAATTACATCTTCTCTGAAACCTTAAGGCTTATGGCTTTGGTATTTGGTATACGGCATTGTCAAGTAGACATGTTCCAAGTTTGCTCAAATAGTAGCTCAAGGGTCCAAAATGGCTCTGTGAATTCGAAAATTAAATAAACTTAAAAATCTTCTTCTCCAGAACAACTAGGTGTTTGAACTTTGGTGTGTATCATTGCCTAGTAACCCTTTACCAAGTTTGTTCAAATGGTGGCTCAAGGGTCCAAAATGACCCAGCCCCTGGAGAGGAATATTTCGAAAACTATTAAAAATCATCTTCTTAAGAATCACTTGGCTCAGATGCTAGAAACTTAGTATGTAGCGTTGCCTAGTTTTTTAAATGGAGGTCCCAGGTATAGAAATACATAGAAAAGAAAATGTTCAAAAATCTTCTTCTTCAGAACAACTAAGCTCAGATGCTTGAAATTCGGTATGAACTGGTGGACTCCTACGTCGTTTCTTCAAATGTTGGCCCGAGGGTCCGAAATGGCACAGTCCCAGAGGGTTTTGAATTTGAACTATAAAAATACATAGAAAAATATTTAAAACTCTTCTTCTTCAGAACCACATGGCCAAGATGCCTGAAATTTTCTATGTAGCATTGCCTAATAGTCCTTTACCAAGTTTATTTAAATAGAGGTCCCAGGATTCAAAATAAACCAACCCCATGGGGTCCTTGGTTTGAATCTTAGAAAAAGAACCGTAGAAAAAGTATTTTTCAATCTGTTACTTCAGGACCGCTAAGCTTAGATGCTTGAAATTTATGTCTAAGCATTGCCTTGTAGACTTCCACCAAGTTTGTTCAAATGGTGGCCCAAGGGTTCAAAAAGGCCCTGCGGCAGTGGGTTTTGAGTTTGAAAATTTAATATACTAAACATTCTCCTTTTCCAGACTTGAAACCGGGTATGTAGCATTGTCATGCGTCATTTAAGCCCCTGTCACACCAAGCCGCGTTTCCACTGCGTTGTCACGGAGTTGTTTAATTTTCCGGAGCGCCGTGAGATCGCAAGAAAACCCTGATATTTTTTGTGAAAAAGGGCCTGTCACGGCGTCCTGACAGCGACCAAGGCGTTGCTACGGAGCTCGCATGGCGTTCTATGGCGTTCATACGGAGTTCTTGTTGGCGATTCTCTGCGCTCTCACGACGCTTTCACTGCGCTTTCACGGCGCTCACAATGCATGCACTGCGCTTTCACGGCGTTCGCACTGCGCTGACGGCGTGTTGAAGACGTTCCTTTGCGGGCGGCACTCGGAGGTAATTGAAGTAACTAGAAGGATCCTCATATCGCAGCTCAGGCATGAGACGATGAAAGTGGCCATGCTGAAACCGTCTAGCTTCCTCCAGCCATGACCGGACCCAAAGCATTCTACGCCTTTTGGCCCTCCTCCGTCGTCGTCTTCCAAGAATGATGTGAACAGCGTCTGCAACATTTTGGAACTGCTGGACCTGCATATGGGCAAGAGGAGTCCAGCTTGCTGGCGTTCGTCGGACATAGTGAAATGAATGCTTATTTGCATATCTCGTTTTTAGCTCGCCTGAACGAAAGTTCAGGAAGAGCTATTGTTGTCACCACGGCGTCGGCGTCCGCGTCCGCGTCAGCGTCCGCGTTCGAATTGGATATTTTGGTTAAAGTTTTTAAAGACTTATATCTCCTCAACCCATGGATGGATTCTTTTGATACTTGCACTGTAGTTAGATATTGGTCCAAAGTTTACCAGTGTACAACCCCCACCCCACTCAGTGACCTTGATGTTAAGGTCATGGACTTAGAAAATTGGGAGTTTTTTTGACTGGATGTTTTGGTTAAAGTTTCATAAAGCCCAATATCTCCTTAACCCATGGATGGATTCCTTTGATACTTGCACTGAAGTTAGATATTGATCTATAGTTTTCGAAGGTACTACCCCCCCCCCCCCCCTCAGTGACCTTTATGTCAAGGTCATGGACTTAGAATATTGTCTTTTGATTGATTGGATGTTTTGGTTAAAGTTTTTTAAAGGCACATATCTCCTGAACCCATAGATGAATTATTTTTATATTTGCACTGTAGTTAGAGCTACAGAATACTACCCCAACTCCGCTCAGTGACCATGATGTCAAGGTCAGGGACTTAGGAAATTTTGGTCTTTATTAAAGTTTTGTAATTGCATACTGATTCATAATGCTTTGCAGAGACTTAGTTTATACTTGAACTGATGTTGGACACTTTTTTGAGTTTTTTCAAAACACCTTATACTTACCCCACTGGATGACCTTGAAGTCAAGGTCATCGACTTAGAATTTTGTCTTAAAGATTTTGGTTAAAGTTTTATATTTATATATTTATGAAGACATAATTTCACAGTGCCACGATGACAGAATCAGTTTATACTAATACTTGGACTGATGTTAGATAATGGTTGATGCTACAGCTTAGCCCCCCCCCCCCCTCCCTCCCCCCCCCCCCTTTTTTTTTACCTTAAGCTCATGGACTTTGAAATTTTATTTCATTTTTTTTTACTTTAAGACTTATTTCTGAGATAGCTTTTGTTTATAAATGTGTTTTTATTTTGGACATGCTTGCCTGAAGTTTTATGCATAGCAGTCCACACCACCATAGCGGCTATGTGATGGGCAAGCACCAATTCAGGCGAGCTATGCTGTCAGGCGACAGCTCTTGTTATAGTATTTTGTTTGCTTTTGTTATAATTGTTTCCATATCTCATTTTTTAATCTATTTTGTTTGCTTTTGTCATACAAACGCCGATGGGTGCGGTAAAAGCTCCAAGGGAGCGCAATTATCGCCATGGCAGCTTCTTACAGTCGTTGTAAGAGCGCAGTAAAATAAATTGCACTCCGTATAAGCGCCGTAGACGCGTCGAATAAGCGCGTTAAAGACGCAGTGACATCTCAAAGAACGCCGTACAATCTCCGTGCAAACGCCAAGGACGACCACGGCGTTTGTACAACGACCCTTATGCGCGCCCGCGGAGCTACTATTGCGTTGTAGGAGACTTTACTGCGCTGCTATTGAGACCTTACGGCGACCCCGCTGCGCTCTTATTAGAACGCCGAGCGACGGCGTTTGTTTTGAGCATGCTCAAAGTGCGCGCCGTCGCTCGGCGTTCTATGCGATCCCACAGCGTCTACTGGCGATGCCACTGCGTTGCTGCGGTGATGCTTGCGATCGTACTGCGCGCACCTCGGCGTTCTGCATTTTTCTTGGACGCCGTGGGATCGCCGTGAGAACGCTGCTCTGGTGTGACAGGGGTTTTACCAAGTTTCTTCAAATGGTGGCCTCAGGGTCCAAAATGGACTTTGGGTGTCCTGGTTTTGAACAAATAAATACATAGGAAAATATTCTAAGAAGATCTTCTTCTTCAGAACCACTTGGTTCAGTTGCTTGAAATGGTATGGTAGGGGTAGAGCAAACAATTTTTTTTCAAACGGCCCAGGTCAAATGACCAACATGGCTGCCACTCCCGTATATGATACAAACTGTTAAAATACTCTTCTTCAGAGCCAATTGACCGATGACCTTGAAACTGTATTTAGCATAGTGTACAGGCGCTCTGCCAATATTGTTCAAATGATGACCATGGGTTGACCTAGATTTTTAGGACAAGGTTAAATTTGCTTTCTGGTGTTTTTATATGGAAAGTGCTTCAACATAAGAGTTGATGGGCAAAAGCTTTAAAAGTTGGGGTAATTAAACTTTTTGAATAATACTCCAATCAAGTAGCCAAAATCCTAGTAACAGAAAGCGTCAAAATTCCCCCATCTTCAGAAGCCTTTTCAAGTGCTTAAACTGACTATCCCTTGTCTGAAGAGTTAACCTTCATCAAATGGTCAAAAAAGTATTGTGGCTGGTTTGTGCCATTTCGTTTATTCGTCTTGTCGCCGCGAAAAGACGCCAGGCGAAAAGACGCCATGCGAAAAGACGAAAAGACGAAAAAACGCATTGCGAAAGACGAAATAACGCCATGCGAAAAGACGAAACCCGCCACGCGAAAAGACGAAATTTCAGCGCGAAAAGACGAAAAAATGCCATGCGAAAAGACGCCATTTGAAACTCTTATTTTGTCGTCTTTTCGCGTGTCGTCTTTTCGTCTTTTCGCATGGCGTTATTTCGTCTTTTCGCGTGGCGTCTTTTCGTCTTTTCGCATGGTGTTATTTCGTCTTTTCGTCTTTTCGCATGGCGTTATTTTGTCTTTTCGTCTTTTCGTGTGGCGTCTTTTCGTCTTTTCGCATGGCGTTATTTCGTCTTTTCGTCTTTTCGCGTGGCGTTATTTCGTCTTTTCGTCTTTTCGAATGGCGTTATATCGTCTTTTCGCGTGGCGTTATTTCGTCTTGTCGCATGGCGTTATATTTTCTTTTCGCATGGTGTTATTTCGTCTTTTCGTCTTTCGCATGGCGTTATTTTTGTCTTTTCGTCTTTTCGCGTGGCGTCTTTTCGTCTTTTCGCATGGCGTTATTTCGTCTTTTCGCCGCGAAAAGACGAAAAGACGCCATGCGAAAAGACGAAATAACGCCACGCGAAAAGACGAAAAGACGCCATGCGAAAAGACGAAATAACGGCACATAAATACCCTGTTATTGACAACTGTTTTGATATCATATACTTAGACAGTTTGTCTGAGTAAACTGTGAAGACTCATATCAGACTACTGTAAACACAGATCCTGATGCAGTCTGATCATGTTCGCACTGAAATGTTATTTGATGTTCTTTTTCGACGTATAAGAATTATAAGGATAGACTATAAAAGTAATGTAGAGTCGGCAATATTTTCGGTCAGTATGGTACCGTTTTGCAATTAAGGTGTATAAATATCCTATTCTTATTACAGTTAAGACACTTATACTTAGAAAAGTGTTTTTGATTAAACTGTGTAGACCCTGATCAGAATGCCATCTGTAGAGAAGTGGACTAATCACGGTTAGCAGTTTTTGCAACTGATTTTTTTTTTTTTTTTTTTTTTTGAAACAACACCAAAAATATGAGGAAGGTCAGTATGGTATTTCTACTGAACGGACAGACAAGAAAATGAGCCGTCCTTATGTTTTGGAGTAAAACACTCCAAACAAGTGTCATCCTATCTTAATTTTGATCTTAAACTGCCTCAAAGATTAACCACTTGTTGACCATGTAATCTCTCTCAAACTATGGAAGACGAAGGTGTCTATACAAACACTGAAACATTGTTGTACTTCGCTGCAAGTGTTATGATATGAAAAAATAATGATACGGTATTTTCCCTAATTTGACATACATTTATCTGCAGCTAACCCAAAAATTGAACAAGTTTATAGTTTTCTAAAGACGTGCCAATCGCAGACAGAGCAGAGCCTCTCTTTGGCTTACGCATATGTGTCCCAATATTTAAGAATATTATGGTATCATTGAGCTGCAACTCAATCCATAATACTTTCTTATAGGAAGTATTTTTAATCTGAATGCACCTCTGTGAGAGATCCATTTTAAATTGAAAAATTGCCCCCTTCCGCCATTTTTACAAAGAGGCACAGCTACTGTTACTTCCTCTTCAAGTCTTCTTTAAACGGCAGGGATGGATTTTGCTAGCTCAACTAGGGCAGCTGAAGACAGGACTAGGTGGAAAAGGAGTGTTGTAGAGTCATCTGTGGTGCCCCAACGACCTCACAAGATTATGGGATAGACTAGACTAGACCAGCGGTTGCAGTCAGTTCGACCCCCCCCCCCACTCCACACACACACACCCTCGCCTCAGTGGTCCTTTAGATGTGACTCTAAACCGCAAGGTCCTGTCTTCATATGACCTTAGCATTGGTGGGACGTTTTACCCAATTCTTTCGATCTCTCAGTTTGAACAATAACATTTGTAACACAGTTTACTCAGAAAATACATTAAGTAGCAGATTAGGTGCTAGCATTAAGTAATAAATTTTGACCATGTTACCATTATGATCCTAAATCCTAGGACATATGTGTCCTGGGAAAACAGTGGTCTGGTCAGGCTCTGCATTGGTAACCATTCTGCGTATGTTATGATACAGCTCGAGATATGAAAATCTACTTGTTCAAAAACGGTTATTTTTATGTAGGATGCATGGAGACACAGGTTTCAAGGCTTCAACATATTTGCATCTGTGCTTAAGGTGAACGGGACCACTCTCAGGGGAAGCAACTTTGCATTTTTGCCTCCTTTCTTAAGGAGGGTCAGCTCTTGAAAGTAGAATTTGGTCCTCTAGGAGCTAATTCTTTCCTTTAAGAGTAGACCTATTTAAGAATCTATTTTTCTGTTTGCTTCACTTCCCTATCTTGGGAAGCAAATAGAATGTCACTAAAGTTGTCCCCCTTTGTAAATATGACGGAAGGGGACAGAATGTTCAATATTAGAGAGATCTTTCTTGGAGGTGTATACATTCAGTTATACAGTCAAACCTGCTTATGTGGTCACCTCTATTAAGGGATCACCTGTCTTGAGCAGCCACCTTTTCTTGGTCCTTTGAATCAAAATACAGTGCAAATGAAATGTGTTATGGGGTCACCTGTCTTACGGAGCCACTTTTTGTCCTTCCCTTGGGAGGCCCCTTAAAACAGGTTTGACTGTATTTCTCAAAAATGCTTGCTACAACAACGTATTAGGTCTGCCTACGTTCCTCAATAAGTAAATTTGCGTCTGCAAATTTTAAGTCAACATGGCCCAGAGTTTTTTTTTATCAATAACTGTAATTATTGCCGACCCCATACTAATACTTATAGCTATCCTTTTCACTTTTAACAAGTTTTATTTTTCTGTTGGATAAAATAGAGTTTTAGTGGCAAATCCATTCTAATTTTCATAAGACTGCTGCTTGATACTGATTATCTTGATTATATCTGTGTTTGATCTCAGTCAACAAGACACAATTTGTTATTCAATCTAAACGGTACCATACTGACCGAAAATGTTGCAGACCTCACGTTAATTTTATAGTCTATCCTTACAATTTTTAGCTGTTAAAAAGCATTTCAGTGGCAAATTCTGTGATCAGACCGCTTCTGAAGCTGCGTTTGCAGTAGTCTTATATGAGTCTATATTGTTTACTCAGACAAATCTGTCTTAGCATTAGGAATCAATACAGTTATCTGTGTGTCGTTATTTCGTCTTTTCGTCTTTCGCTTGGCGTGTTTTCGTCTTTTCGCATGGCGTTATTTCGTCTTTTCGCGTTGCGTTATTTCGTCTTTTCGCATGGCGTTATTTCGTCTTTTCGCGCCATAAAAAGACGAAAAGACGCCATGCGGAAAGACGTAAAGACGAAATAACGCCACGCGAAAAGACGAAATAACGCCACGCGAAAAGACGACATAACGCCATGCGAAAATGCGAAAAGACGCCAGGCGAAAAGACGCCGCGCAAAAAGATGACAAATTAAGAGTTTCAAATGGCGTCTTTTCCCATGGCGTTTTTTCGTCTTTTTGCGCTGAAATCAGGTCTTTTCGCGTGGCGGGTTTCGTCTTTTCGTCTTTTCGCCTGGCGTTATTTCGTCTTTTCGCCTGGCGTTTTTCCGTCTTTTCGTCTTTTCGCATGGCGTCCTTTCGTCTTTTCGCGTGGCGTCTTTTCGCGGCGAAAAGACGAAATGGCACAAACCAGCCACCATACATAAACTTATTTAATTAAGACCTGGAGATATTTTAGGCTATTCTTGTCCCATAGAAGACTTGTAACATTACCAAGACTCAGAGGCTTCTTCTGAAACTGAGCTACTAGAGCATTTAAAGCCTTTACTTGAAAATGTTTCTGAAGATTTCAGTTACAGCAGTTTTCCACCCTTTTTGCTAAATTTCAAGACATTTTTATAAATCCTGATGGCCAATGTAGCTATTCAATCAATTGATGTGGGTAATGCCAAACCAATAAAGATACCTCTTAGGAAATGTCAATTAGCCCAAACGGAGTTATAGATAGATACTCAGACAAAATGTTGTCACAAAATGTCATAGAGCAAAGTGATAGTCCATGGTCAGCTCTTATCTGTCTGGTTAAAAACAAGAGGGCCACGAGGCCCTGAATCGCTCACCTAAGTATTTGACCTAGCGGTAAAAATGTCAATGTCAACCTGTGGTCATCATTTGAACAGTCTGGGTAGTACTTGAGTACCTGATTGGTTCTGGAGAAGAAGATTTTTGAATGTTTTTCCACATATGGGCATTGTGGCCACGTTGGCCATGTGACCTGGACCAGTTTAAACAAATTTTCGTTCCCTCAGCCCCTGGAGGCTCTAAATGAAATCTGGCACAGTGATTTTTGAAGAGATGTTTTTAATATTGTTGAAGTATGAGAGACATGGGTCAAAGTTCAAACTGTTCTACTCAGAAATCTTCATGTTCTCATCAAGACAAGACCTGTCCGCGTACAGGATAGCTCACCTACAGTGCCTTACCCATCACATAAAAACTTTGTCGTAAAACTTTAATGTGTAACACCAACACCCACGCCCACGAGTACGCCAACGCAGATGTCAGGATGAAAACAATAGCTCCCTGTTCTTTCGTACAGGCGCGCTGATGCCTGTATATACAATTTTTGGCCAAAACCTCCAAAACGTTCCATGAAATCTTATGTTTTAGCAGTTTCCATACTTGACCTTGCCGTAAAAAGGTCAAGGTCAACCCAAAGTCATTATTTGAACACTTTTAGTAGTACTTGAGTACCCAGTGCTACATACGAAGTTCAAAGGCATGTGTCATTTGGCTCTGAAGAAGAAGGTTTTTTAGGTTTTTTACCATCTATGGGCATGGCGGCATGTTGGTCATGTGACCTGGATCGTTTAAATAAATTTTCATTCCCCATGTCCCTGGAGGCTCTATATAAAAATTGGTTACAATTTGCCCAGTGGCTTTTGAGGAGATGTTTGAAATTTGCGAAATATGAGAGACATGGGTCAAAGGTCAAAGAATGACATTGACCTGTCATTCTTATAAATGTTCATGTCCTCATTAGGATGATTGTATATGTCACTTTTTAGGCAAAAATCTTCAACAGTTTCCGAGAAATCTTACGTTCTAGCAGTTTACAATATAAAGGCATCAGAAAGCAAATTTGACCTTGCCGTAATAAAAATCGATGTCAACCAAAGGTCATTATTTGAACAACCTTGGCACATGTAGTACTCACATACTCAATGCTACATACCAAGTTTCAATTCCATCCGCCTATTGGTTCTGGAGAAGAATATTTTTAAAGGTTTTTACCCTATATGGGCATGGCGGCCATGTTGGTCATCTGACCAGAAATATTTGAACAATTTGCGTTCTCTCACCATCTGGAGGAACTACTTGAAATTTAGTTACCATTGGCCCAGCGGTTTCAGAGGAGAAGTCGTTTGAAATTGTTGTTGCTGGAGCACATAGATTTGCAATTGACTTTGGAGGAATGAACTCAGTCACTGCCAAGGATGCTTACCCCCTTCCCAATAGCAGACAAATTGTTGACACCTTATCAGGTCCAAAGTGGTATAACACAATTGATCTTGTTTCCGAATATTGGCAATTACAAATCGAACCAAAACCAAAGAAGTACACTGCGTTTGCTACGCCGACCTGTGGTCTGCTCCAATTGTTGGTATATATGCTATTCGGTCTCTGCAATGCTGTGGCAACGTTTGAGCGAGCAACTCAAACAGTTCTAGGTTTGTTACGGTGGGGTAACTAGATTACCTCACCCGACCCCACCGGGCCTGGCTGCCTAAGACCAGTAACTCTAAGATGAAATAGGCGCTACCTATACTGCAACCAACCAACATTATAACTCTAACTCTGCACAGTTTGCATTTAATTAACATGCTTAAATATTATCTGAAAGGGCCTTTAAACTGAAAACGCTGGTAGCGCCGTTAAAATTTCGGTTTCCTAACCACTTCAGTAGTTTTTCCGTTGCAGTGCAATTCGTCCTGTCACGGTACTGTTCTTTTGCACTGTCTACTATGACAGAAGTTTAATATACCGGTATGCCTAAGAGCATGCACATACACTAACTGTATACTATTTTGCTATGTACTGAAAACTGTGTAGTGTTTACGGTCTACTGTGTACTGTTCCTTTGTCCTGTTTACTGTCTTCTGCCTCCTGCAAAATAGTTCTTTGCGCCGCTCGCCACTGCGAGAACATTCGCATACTCATCCAGCTTTTGCAAGTGTATTCACTTGTGCAAAATCAATGTCGCAGATGTCAGTACTCAGTGAACAGTGGACAGGACGCAATAGCCATTACACAGGACACAGTAACGATAGTTGCTAGTTGGTTTGGGTTTAACGGTTCTGTTAGTCAGTTTTTCAGGCAATATCAAGCCGTCTCTCGAACAAGAGATATGATAGGCCAGGAAAATAATCCAAACAACAACATCCGCACCTACTGCATGCATAGTAGGCACTTGCAAAATTATCAAAAATAGTAGGACGCCCCGGCACTTAAAGTTTCCCAGCACCATCGCAAGACCACGACCATCCCCAGTGCACTATAGACAATGAACATGGCATTGTAGAGAGAATCCAGTCAGTGTATGTGCTCGCTATTAGATATGTAGTAGTAGATAGAACACATAAAGAAGATAAAGAACACATAGAGAAGATAATATATTTTCTTCTTCTTCTTTTCAGGCTAGCCTAGTTTATTTTTTTCTTTTAGCACCAGTTTTTCTCCCTGACAAATCAAGGGCACACTGTCATTTACACCGGGCATGAAGCCCGGTGTACCTATTTAACTTTGACTTTACATGGTGTAGATGCATTCGAAAAACTTCGTTTTCTTCCAGCTAATATTAGTATCATGATTAATATTTGGCAGATGAAAACAATAAAAAAATATGTATTTGTAGTTGCCTGTGTTAATTTTCTGAGCATGCGAGTCTGGCGGCATTGTGGGTTGGCTGAAATAATTAACGTCGAAAAAGGTCAATTTCAACATTAAAAACAGGAAAATAGTAAACAATGTTAATTCAAAAGGACAATAAAAAACCCCTAAAAGCTTGACCAATAAATTTTACTTCGGTGAAGATTTTTTTGCTTTATGTCCAGTACAAAAGCCAGCGTCTAATTTTCTCCGAAGAAACAACTCCAACCAGAACTTCCGTGGCACTAAACATATGAAGCCTAGGAGGTATGGGACAGAATAGAATAGAACAGAAATACGCGTTATATCGTAAAGCAACCAACACTCGGTGTTTGGCGGCAAACAACTTATTGGTTGGTTGCTGTTATACTAACATTCTATTCATATTGGCTAAGATCTTCTGATCGTGACATCTTATTTGTGATTATGTAGAGGTAAGTAAAGCCCATGAATTCAACTCTTGCAAAAGTAAAGAGGAAAATTCTCAGGAGCTGACACAATTAAATCCTAGATCCAACCGACAAAACACCATATGGGGAAGAGACAACACACAACCACCAAAGACATGCAGACAGCCATTTCTCATGTAGGTGATCAACGGGCCAGCCTGAACATCACAAACAATATATTAATAACAGACATAGCAACTAACAACACATAAAACAACCAAGAAGAACCAAAACAGAACTGCCTTTTTGGGAACGGCCAGTAATGAAATAAATTTTAACACTCGTTTGTGGTCGACCAATCCTTAGCCTTTGTTCTGCCTTTGTTTCATCAGATACTTAGTTATTCAACCCAACAAAAACAACCACCGCCCACACAACTGTCTTACAAAAAGCACCAACCCTGACAATAAGAACAAGTTCTACGTAAAACGTTAAACTTCTATTTTACCTATTTTCAATTTCTTAAAGTCAGGGCTTGGCTTGGCATAACAAACCATGTATCAAAACAGTCAAAGCGACAAACAACACTTGAAACAACTAAGAAGAACCAAAACAGAAGTGACGCCTTGGGACGACCAGAGTGAAATTACTGGGGTGCTTGATCCTGATTTGGTTCACCAGACACTTAGTTGTTCGGTTTGCCTGGAAGATTCCTAACTCATAAGTGTACTATCACAGAAACACAGAAATTAAAATTAAAACTTAGATAAAACAAACATGAGGACTCACAGAAATAGCAACACTGATATTCTGGAGCAGAAGAAACTTACAAGTTAAACCCACGTTACTTGAACTTAGTTCAAGGGGACTGGGTTTGAATCCAAATCTTGGACATGTTGACCCGCAGGTTGCCACTCCCAAAGGTCAGCCTCCACAAGTCTATTCGGTTATATAATTATCACTGTATGACTGTATTTTATCAAAAATAGTATCCTTATACAGCAATGATTTGTTTATCGGTGCTTTTGGAAATGGAAAAATAACTCTTGCAATGGAATTCAATGTTTTTCGAGAAAGTAAGATGACTCAAGACTAAAGTCTTGTAAGCTCCATTGTTTATTGTGGTTGGATGAAAATCAAAGTCTGCGCAATGATCGATTTGAAATTGCCAAGTAACAGTGCCGTTAAAAGAGAACATCAACTTGTGGGCGTTTCTTTCGGCGTTCAGTATATATACATTCGATTGTATCGGCATATTTTCATTTCTGTTATTGTGCAGATTTAATTTTTCAGTGGTGAACCAAATACTTTCATGACTTTCCGATGAAACGTCATTCATACTTTTGTAATATGTTTATGAATAAGATGCCCAGTTTAAGTCGACCATAGACACCCAAAACCGTGTTTAAATATCTTGGCTGTTGTTCAGGAAGAGCCATTGAAAAATGCAGCGTCTAACATATGCAGACAAGATTTGCGCAATATGAGCAATGGGCCACAACGCCGTTGTAAGCGAACAATTGTATTAATCCAATGTCTTGTAAGTTGTGACATTATTACAAAGTTTCAACAAGATGTCTTACAAATTTCTTCCTTTTGTAATTCAATAAAAATTCAATGAGCCGTAACTCAATGAAAAACCTAAATTTAATATGTTTGTCTGAGATCTTATGGCCATCAGCAAGTAGACGATCAATTGAAAAATTTACTTATAACAGATGGACAAAGTTTTCCTATTTTTAAAAAAAGTCAGTTTTGCAATTTTAGCAAAGTGGGGGTGCCTAAAAGGCCCTTTTTCTGCCCAAGAGCAAAATGTTTTATTTTCAGCTGATGATTAGCCCATAGTGTCCGCTATACTGAATGAATAGTGGTGAAGCTCCGTAACAGCTACTTTTGGAGAAAATGGGGTTATTAAAGTGGGTGGGGTAAACCAGCATGAACCAGGGGAGTCATATTATAATCTATATTTCTACTTCAAAGGACCTGGTATGATAAGGGCCATTTTCGGCCCCCACTCAAATTCTCTTAAAATTGCGTGGTTTCTATTGCTTATCATTTGAGCGTATGGGAACTAACAGAAATAATATGTTTCACTTTTGTTAATTCTCAGAATAACATGATTTCTGACATGCCTATGTTGGTTCAATAATATGTAGGAAAATTGCAAGAAAAACTGAGTTCAATCATTTTTCCGTTAAAGAAATAAGTCATTTATAATAGCTTTTGAAAGCTCTTGATAATAGGCCTTTGATGAAATGCTTATACGTTTGGTACCACGGCTAATTACCTGTGCACTGCACAAGGCCTGTCAAGGTACCCCATCCACTCAAGTTTGCAAGTCAAGAGACGCTAACCAAAAAATTCCAACAGATCAATATGAAGTGGTACCAACTTATTCTTTGTGTTCTAACTAAGAAAATGAATACCCACAACATATGTTTATTTTGTCTATGAGCGGAGATATGGGCATTTTTGTGTTGAGAAAACAGGGAAAATGGTCCGAACGCTGCCAGTTTGGTAACAAAAATTTAAAAATAGACATTGAGCACGGTCTCCAGCACATTTAATATTTTCATGGCATGTACATGCTCAGAAATGGAGTACAGATTTACCTGGCTATCGTATAGGTATACCGATAGGTATAGCGCTCAAAATATAATGGCCTGAGATAGAACATGTTATCTCATACTCCTTTTACATCATTTAATGTTTAAATAAATAAATCATCCTTGATCATTCCTAAATCTACATTACATCCTCTATAAGATGATATTTTTTTTAAAAAATTTACTCGAAAAAAATCGAGGTCTTTTGAAGTTACAAATTTCATACCCTTGTTTCTATTAAATGATAGAGGAAATCACAAAAAGAAGCACCCCCTGTTGAAATGAATGCCTGGGAAATCATTATATTTTCTTTTAATTACAACATCCTTGATGGATCCTATTAGCCGATTTAATTATCTTTCTAAAGATATATTTTACAGGCATCTACTAGAAATTTAAGTTAGGTCAAACTAGAATAATTCCTAAAGGACATAACAATCTTTTTTTTTTTCGCTTTTAATCGGGCCCGTAAAATACAGGTAGTATATATCGATTTCAGTGAAAACGGATAACGGCCATATTCGCGGATGACACTCAACCAGATGCTTAATAATAATAAGCATAAATGATGATAATAACATTCATTTCTTTCTTTCTTTTCTTTCTTTCTTGTCGGATATTGACCGACATTAAAGGCAGTCGCATAAGATAGACCATTATCATCATATTTCAATTCTCATATCGACGTTACCCCCGCACCTCAGCGGAACGAATCCATAGCCGCAGTAACGGGGCGCCGAGCGTCCGTCCATTAATGTCAATCGTTAGTCAAATTCGTCCGTCAGTCCTGCTTATTAAGGCCCTACGGCTGCCGCATGCGTGGAAAAGGAGTACATTAGCAGGGTCCAGGAGATAGACCGTTAAAAATTGATTGCAATTATATATTTAACCGATTTACAGTGCGCGGCCCGTTCTAATATTCAAAAATTGAGATGACCATCAAACTTGTCGGTATGAATTATTTATAATTGTAATCCAAACATATTCATTGTGTCCTCCTAATTGGTGAAAGTCGCCAGGGTATCTGATTTTTCGCACATAGGGTAGTCCTATTGTTTAAATTTATTGAAACGTGGTGAAACAATATTACTCAAGCTGCAACCTTAATTGACACAAAGTCTAAAAGCATTCTGTCACCAGCCATGGCTAATCTAAGACAAAGAAAGGAAGGTGAACTATAGAGAACTCAACGAAGGAGAAAAGATATCAGTCCGACGTGTTCCAATTCATGTACGAGCAGTTCTGCCAGAGACATATGATGGAGAACTTGACATACTTGGCGCATACTTATCATCAAATGTCCTTGTTCACATAATATCTGCTTATCTGAATGGGGGGCTCATTGCGTTAAAAATCTATTTGATTATTTACTTATTGACTTGTTTACTTATTGATGTGTTCTCGGTTTATTTGTCCTTTTTTTTATTTATTCATGTAGTTTTCGCATATGCAAAAAGCTTGTTTTCTCATGATGCGGCTAACATTCCAACTCCTAATAATACAATAATAATGCGTTGCAAGTTTTATTATGACTGTCATTTAGTGACCACGTGCCGCGGGCACGCGCTGATTTATTGCTTATTATACCATATCGCATTAGATCACTACAGATTATATGCAAATATTGGACAAGGGACCGTATTGGAAGTGGACGATAAGAACATAATCAAAATTTACTTTAACTAAAAAGATAGGTTTTAGGACGAAATAACACGAGTTTAGAAACTTTATAAGATCCTTATTGCTAATAATACACTGATCTGTGCATTTTATGCTCGAAGAAACCTTCAAAAATCAGTTATGATAATTTATGATATGTATTTTACAGTAACACAACTAACCAGACTGTGCGGATGCGAAGGCTGACAACTTATTATTTTATCGATACGGTAAAAGAATTGCCGCAAATATTTTGACAATATACAACGGTGTCTCAAAATGCCATGTCAAGAGATCACCATTTGACTCCTAAATTATAGACAGGTAGATGAACTTATGATTTTACGTACTTTTCAACAATAATTCAATCATACCAAGGAGGGTGGTGATAATAAAGAGCTATTTGCAATGCGAGCCCAAAAATCAGTCCAAACAAGACATGTCCGGCTAATAATAATAAAGGCTCAAATCAAGCCCGCGCAGTCTGGTCACATGCTCCCCTGGGCACTCTTTTGAGCCAACGCTTCTTCGGCCGGAAAGAGACTACTCTGATTTGAAACGTGTGAAATAACAGGTTGATTTGAGTCCTGTCCACTTATGGGCGGGACAGCAAAATAGTGCCTTAAGACAAATGCGGCTAATGTAGACACAGCCACTAGGTCCAGATCCAGATTTTCGCATACACCCTCGATTCTATAGTAAGCATACTTTCTAAGCTCAAGACTAGGAACCTAATCAGCCGGCTATTATGTCTTTAGCGCAGGCTGGTCTGCGTCACTAAAATCACCTGATAGCATGAGCCACAGGTTAATTACAGCGTTCTTTCTGTGTTTTGACAGAATACAGGGACTAATATGCTAAATGCCACATGACTAACAAGTACTATTATTTCAATACAGCCCCGTTGATTAGGCTGTGCATCTGTTCCAGTTTTCATACTTATACTATTATATGTACATGTATATATTTTTTAAATAGCCAGAATTTCTCCTTAATTTGGCCGGATTTTATCCATCCTTAATTTCTTAAGTAACATTGTGTTAGAAAGTTTCAGAAAACTGAATTTATAGAAAAAATATTGTGGAAAAAAAATAAATAAAAATAATAATGATAATAATAAACAACCACAAACTCAAATTTTATACAGAAAGTCGGAAATACATTACATGGTAAATTACCCAAAAGCACATTTTCGCTATCGTCTTATTACTATCTTTTTTATTTTCATTTTATTTTTTTTTTAATTTTGCTTTTTTTTGAAAATAAGAATGAACAGTTTATGTCTCAATCATATATGTACAACTGGCGATAAATTAGTCAAATACAGGTAAGGTGCTGGGCCAATATTGTCCCGCGAGAGCTTATCGTGAAACAATGGGACAATATTACCTAGGCGTGTCATCGAACATTGATATCAAACCGTCTAACAGGTAACCAAGCGTGCTAACTCTACAGGGTAATCGGAAATCAATAGATTAAAGGAATAAGTGGTTTTCTCTCCCCTGATATCGATTTCTGCTCATGAATATATCAAAATTATGCCCGCATATAAAATATAAAATGTGCTGGAGGCCGGGCTCATATATTTTGAAAGCCGCCAAAGGCTACTAAATTCGTCTTTTTCGTCAGAATCTGCTGGGGGTATGGGTATGTTCAAGATTAAAAACACAAATATTTTATGCAAGAACTGGTTGATTTTGTATTTGCTGTTACATTTAAGTTTAGAACTTTCCTATGAATGCATCATGATGTGTACATCCTCTTAGAGAAAAATAACCTAAAATTTATGCCTAATTGATAATCAGACCAGATGTTTAAGCCATCCCCTAATTATCTGGACACTGCAGGTATCAGCTAAGCATGCTCTGTGAACTACCTTTTTCGATAATCTGGTTCCCGGTTAATAATACAGGTAATTCAAGCTCATAGTATTTTTATCAGCAGTGCTACTGAAACCTGATTCACGGTATAAGTGTGACGCTTAAAGATACACTAGAAAATCGCATATCCAATGATAAAGGTTTGTCTACCCTTATTCTAAATACAGTCAGTGTGTTTGAAGGCATATTTTGAAGTATCACACGAAAACAAGTTTGCAATACAACTGGAACTATTTTTTCATAAACCAGGAGTAAAGTTTCGCTGGTTCCCGTGCCATTATAAAATTGTTATATTACAAAATGCTTAAATTTTAACGTAGAAAGCCGTTCAAAAAGCCTAAACAACATAACTTTTAACGAGGATTTCGATTTTCTAGTTTATATCAAGATAAGGGTGCGGGATATTTATGTTTTACTTTTAACTAGAGAAAGTCGGTTAACAGTGTTATCTTTACCACCTGGGGCATTGCTGCGAAATTGCATAATTCTGTATCATTTATTGGTATACCGGAGGATTATACAACCGGTTTCATTAGAAACCCATGTGAAATCGATACCCCGAGCAACCCGAGTTTATATAGCAGTAAGTCGGGTCGGTCGGGGTCAATTTCCTAAGAGCATGTACACAGCATGTTAGTTATCGAAATAGAACTTTTGAAAAATGAGTTTTCTGGGGGGCCAAATATGGGCCTTATCATACCAGGTCCTTTAATGACATTCATATATATCTTCTTTTATAAGTTAAAATAATGTCTTAGGTGACATCTTTTTTCAATTTATATCCTTCAAAGTAAAATCTTGTGTCTGAAGAATTTCTTTTAGAGACACTGTCAATTTTCAGTAATTTTGGTACTTTGAATTCAATATATTCTACCATATCTCTAGAACCAATGGATGACTTATTACCAAACAAACATGGGTCCATCGTTGGGAGAGTGCAAATTGATGATTAAATTTTGGTGACCTTGACCTTTGTTTCAAGGTAAAAGTAAGACTTATAATGTCAATTTTAAGTCAAGTTTTGACCATTGTCTACACATTAGCTCCTGAATCGCATTTATATAATATTTAGTTACTTCCATTGAAAAACTTAAACATTTCCAATGAGATTTATACCTTTAAAATTTTCTGTTCCGTTCCGCAAAATATCCAGTATTAATCTACAGAGAACATGTACTCTTTTTCACTGAATACCATGACTATTTTCATGTCATGTAACAAAAACATAGAAAATCTTCCTCTTGTCTGGGACTCATGAAAATAACTGCACTCGATGTAGATGTTTATATCATATGTACTATATATAGGAGTATGTATCGTTTACATTTTTAATTCACAACGCTACCAACACCTGAGATAGACACAGATGCATACGCAGCTGACGAATTATATTTAAAAAAAAAAACATGTGAATGAAAAGAAAAATACTTACCAGACGACACTATTAAAACTTTAAAGACAAATATAAGTGAAAATGTTAAC
Source organism: Ctena decussata (assembly GCA_963989385.1). Lineage (NCBI taxonomy): Eukaryota > Metazoa > Mollusca > Bivalvia > Lucinida > Lucinidae > Ctena > Ctena decussata. The sequence goes on along the minus strand of OZ022504.1, from coordinate 34,932,130 downwards.
TCCATGATAAGCTTGAATAATCACTAAATTGGGGGTTATTGAACGCCACAATCTCATAGCTGCATACATAATAAGTATTGCAAGCGGAAATGATACTTCAACATATACCAATTAGTGATTTTACGTGCTCAGTAATCATTTTTCATAAAACGTCCTTTAACTCTTGCCAACATACTGTCCTAATATCACGCAAGGCTATACTGCCGTCAGTGTTGTTCATAACAGTAACAGCAGTTTATTTAGCAAATAAATACTGACAATAGTTCGGGTTTAATGTCAGTGAAAGACGAATATCAGACCTAACAGATACTTTTTTACATGTGATTATGTAACTTCACGCTCCTTATTTTGTTACCATCCCTGGCTAATTACAAGAACAGGGGTCTGTTGCACAAACTTTAAGTTATAACTTCAGTCAAAAGATTATATTTAAGCCGTTTCATACACATACACACATACACACACACACACACACACACACAATCTTAGTGCCTACAGTTCGCTTAAATTGTGCTGTAAACTTGTCACCTAGTGAGCAGACAAGTTAGAACCTGATCCGTCTGAGATAGTAAGTCAAAACTGACAAAACAGTAGCTTTATCTCAAGAATCAAGAGTGGCATAATGAAAACATAAGAGCTATCCACTGCGTGCAAATTATTTAATTCATTAATTCATATAAATATATACGGGATTGGGAGTTGAGGGAGTATAAACATTTATGTCATTTATTTCGGAAGTATTGTCAGTGCGTTGGTTGCTTGTTCGCGGATCGGACTGTTCACCCTTGTTGATACTATGATGTTGTATGGCATTCAGTCGTCGGATCCAGTAGCTCTCACAGGCCTTCCTAGTATCATCCGACCACTGAGCATCATGTTCGATGCAGCAAAGGGAGACATGGCTGTTAAAGCCGTGGTCATGTAAGTAGAAGTGCTCGGCTACAAGTGACCTCTGTATTAGTGCATGATGCCAATTGACCTCCAGTCGTCCTCATATCGTCCCTGTAGTGATAGAAGGTAGCAGCGAGCATGCCGTGAAACTGTCTCACAACAGTTTGTAATGCTGCGCAAAAGCATGCTATTATACTTGTAGTTGGGGTATGTGCTTGTTTGGATTAACTCTTCTTGTCTATCCTGTCACACTTTTGTCTCCCTCTCTCTGTGAAACGGTCTGAAATCGGCTGAAGCACTGCCTCATAGGACCGTTTAACTCCAGTATACCTTCCAGGGGATAGCTGACTGGATGCATTTGCGGTGTCCTTCCGATATTGACTAGACTATAGACTGACAAGTGCCTGCTGTGCTTGCAGAAGGTGCGGGACGTCCCTTTTTGTCTTTGTTCTTTGGACGTAGGTGCCGTGAACACTGCCCAACCGATAAGATAGTCAAGAGCCTGTTGCACTTGCAGCAGGTGCGTTATCCCTTTTTAGTTTCTATTCCTATACAATCTTAAACTTCATTTCCCTTCTTCCTGGTAGGAACGAATGTGCCGTCTCTGGGTACCACTGAATCCAATACAACCAACAACCTACTGAATATTACGTCAGCTGTAATGCAGTTTTACGATTTCAAAAGCCGCAACACAGCGAGACTGGACTTTTGTACATACCCGTGTTTTATACTTTGATTGGTGTAGCGTTGTGTTTATATCCGTATGTGCAAGACAATTTCATATCAGTTACGTTGTCAGCCATTTTAGTTTTATTATTTGGTTTAAACAATATTTTATTTACTACAAACTACATGGTTACAAAAACGGTACAATATACAATATGGTACATGATCTGGTGGTAAGCGAAACGCTTTTATGAAAGTCATCTGCCTGGTCCCGCATAGGGGTTTCCTTTGTTCATTTTTTAGTTTTTAGAATTTTTCTATTTATGTTTATTTTTTTTCTCTCGGAATGTAAATGTTTTTGCTTATTGTTTGTTTGTTTAAATTGCTTGAAACTTTGTTTAAATTGCTTGAAACTTTGTTTTAATTGTTTGAAACCGCTGATGAAGCCGATAGGCGAAAGCGCTTAGGTAGCATATTTACATATCATGTACTGTAATCAGAGACTCCTTTATTTTGCCATCTCATTTTTTTTTAATTCTTCATACAACTCATGCACCATTCTGGCGGAGCCCTGATTATTATATAAAGCCAGGTTTTGCACATTTGTTGTTCAGTTTTCTGTTTAATTGTGTAGAGTCAGGTGGATTATTAAATCTGTGATTTAGCTAGTGCGTTTCTTGTTCTGTTGTCTGGAATTATATAGGAAATTCTCACATTTGTGTCACAAGCTGTATTTTCTTAAATCTCATGAGATTGTGTGAACCTAGTGATTCAGGCAACATGCAAGACTCAACGGATCTAGCGAGAACACCAGCAGAGCATGAACGTTCATTGGGTGTAAATTCGCCTGGACAAATTAGTCCTAGCGGTGATTCGGGCCTTGGCCAGTCATTTTTGTCCCCCGACGAAGTCGAAGGGACTATAGTAATAGGTTCGTCCGTCCGTCCTTCATTCCGTCCGTTCGTAGACACAATCTTGTCTCCTCAGCTCTTCTTACAGTTTTCAAGGGATTTTGATGAAACTTCCCAGTTATTGTTCTCATGATCTGAAGATGTGCATATTTTACCAAGGTCATGCGCAACTGATTTTACCAGACTTATGGCCCTTTGTCATTTTTTCAACAGTACGTTTTGTCTCTTCAACTCCTCTCGCAGTTTTCATTGGATTTTACTGAAACCTTTTAGTTATTGTTTCCATTAACTGAAGAGGATCATATTATACCGAGGTCCGGCTCTTTCTGATTTTTTACTAGAGTTATGGCCCTTTGTCCATTTTAGCCATTTAATCAACAGAAATTCCTGTCTCTGCAACTCCTTTTTCATGTTTCAAGGGATTTTGATGAAACTTTCCTGTTATTGTTACCATGACCTGAAGGAGATCATATTTTACCGAGGTCATGCATGACTGATTTTTACTAGAGTTATGACCCATTGTCAGTTTTAGCGATTTTGTCAACAGAAATTTTTGTCTCCACAACTTCTCCTTCATTTTTCTAGGGATTTTGATGAAACTTTCCTGTTATTGTTACCATGACCCGGAGATAGTCATATTTTACCGAGGTCATGCTTGACTGATTTTTACTAGCGTTATGGCCCTTCACATTTTTTCCAGTAGTAAGTCTTGTCTCTGCAATTCCTTATGCAGTTTTCAATGGATTTTGATGAAACCTCCCAATCATTTATTATACCGAGATCACGCTTATTTGCTTTTGTCCCCCGACATTAGTTGAAGGGACTATAGTAATGGGTCCGTCTGCCCGCTCGTAAACATTCTTGTGGGCGTCATTACTCAATAACCGTTTGGAATGGCTTCATGAAATTGTATAGGAACATGTATTGGGTCAGTATGATGTGATGCCTGCAAGAATGGTTGCTCTCCCTTACTTAGTTTCCAAGTTCTGCTCCTTTGTTAGTTTTTTTAAAGACTTGTGCGCGCCATAACTAGATAACAGTTTGGGATATCTTCATAAAACTTCAAAGCGATGTGTATGAAGTCCCGACAATGTGTCATGTATAACAATGATTGTCACCCCCCCCCCTCACCCCCCACCCAAACGAACCCCATTTTTTTTCTTGGAATTGGACTCTTTGTCAGAATTCATATTTAAGAATTAGGGACATAACGGACCACGGACAAAACGGACCACGGACATAACGGACCACGCTTGGGACAAAACGGACCATGTTCAGGACGAAACGGACCACGTTCAGGACAAAACGGACCACGTTTAAGGTCAAAGCGGACCACGTTGAGACCTTCCGTTAACCTTGAGAAAGCATGTTTTATTTTAGTTGCAACACTAATAAAGACATTTGCATGCTTAAAAGATAAATATCTTACCATTAACTTAATCAGATAGGTGCGACAACCAAAGATAGTTGAGATCATGAACGGTAGTCAAATAATTGTGACCACTTAACATTGTCTTTGGTAATTATTTACTCCTTAATCTTTTAATTGGCACCAATCAATGGTCTGGTTTGTCTTCTAGCGTGATCCGTCTGGTCCTGAAACGTGCTCCGTTTTGTCCTGAAACGTGGTCCGTTTTGTCCTAACCGTGGTCCGTTTTGTCTGGTCCGTTTTGTCCATGGTCCGTTTTTTTCCGAGTACCATATTGAAGCCCCCCCCCCCCCCGCCACACACGCACACACACACCAAAAAAAACCACAACAAATCCTAGATTTGGATTCTTTGTCAAATTCACTTACTAGAGAGCTTGAAATAAGAGCTGTATGACTGGTACATTGGAAGTTATTCACTCATGATCATTTTGTTATAAAATGTGGTTGTATTATGTGGCTGTCACACAGTGAGGTATAGCATCGGCGTATGCCGACGTATGAAAAATTAAACAAACACGCTGGTGTACGTTAAATAAGTTAGGGGTAAGTTATGAATAAGTTACGAGCACGCTGAAATACGATGACATAAGTTGTTGTGCGTCGAATGCTGCCAAAAATTTGTGCATGCATAAAATTTTCAGCGTACGCCGACGTATTCCTTATAAGTTAGACATAAGTTTGATGTACGAGACAGGCACGTTATGCGTAAGTTCATGCACGTAACGTGTAAATTAACCATACGTTGATATACGTCGGCAACAAGCAGGTCCATCGTGTAGCGAACGCGTAACTTATTTCTAAACTATAGGTAAGTTATCGGTAATTTATACAGTGACGTATAGCATCAGCGTATGTTGACGTATGAGAAATTAAGCAAACACGCTGGTGTACGTTAAATAAGTTAGGGGTAAGTAATGAATAAGTTACGAGCACGCTAAAATACGTTGTCATAAGTTGTTGTACGTCGAATGCGGCCCAAAATTTTGTGCATGCATAAAATTTTCAGCGTACGCCGACGTATTCCTTATAAGTTAGACATAAGTTTGACATACGCGACGAGTACGTTATGCGTAAGTTCATGCACGTAACGTAAATTAACCATACGTTGATATTCGTCGGCAACAAGCAGGTCCATTGTGTAGCGTACGCGTAACTTATTTCTAACCTATAGGTAACTTATCTGTAATTTATACCGGACGTTTCCAGAACGTATTCAACCAATACCTTACGACCTTAGAACTTATTTAACGTGTCACGAACGCACAGAGCGTATTTAGGTAGCGTATCCGCCAGCGTCCTGGGCTTCAGCTATATATACTGAGAGACTTTAGAAACGCACCACTTACTAAAATTGGAATATCTTGTTACAGGCCCAACATTTTCATTCTGTGAAAACAGAATGAAAAAGTACTGTCATTTGGCTTTCATTCAATAAGAAAATCGAAAAGTTGAGACTTTTGGTTGCCGAGACATCGCAAGAATTCTGAAACAACCCCAATTTAAACAGTCACAGAGTAACTATGTGCGAAAAAAAGTTTTCAAACCAATATCAGTTTTCAAATGCAGTAGGCAAGACAAAATCAAATCATGAAGTTTTAGGCCTCTGGCAACGTTCATTTCGTCTACGCCACGTCTTTACTTTTTAACGTAATTGGCTGTTTATAACCTAAGGAACATGAATAATCAGAATCTTTTAGTCTCATCAGATAGTCCTGAACGTGTTGCATAGGAAACAAAAGAATCGTGTCATTATCGACCGCCATGAACCTGTAATTACTGTTTGAAAAATTTGGGCTGACGTCAGCAAAGAAACGCTGCGACTGGGAGTGTAAATAAACGGTAATGTCCGAAACTTTTTGTGTTTTCCCATTAGTTAAGACATCTGGCTACCAACTAAAGTTGTTTGTCATGGTAAGGTCAGAGTAAACAGCATGAGCAAAGCCAATTTATGGCAATCAATAGCTCGTTGCGTGTGAACATATAATATGATTAAGAAAAAAATCATCAAATCAGGAAGTAACAGAGGATGTAAAAGGGTGCTTTCTAAAGTCCTTCAGTATATATTCGATACAGATGAGCAATTCATCACTTTTAAATAAGGAATCTACTTGGACCGCTTCTGCTTGTCGTTTTGGGGCTTGAGAGGACGTTGACAATTCAGACGCCACTACACCTGCTGCAGATGCCACCACGGATACCACTAAAGAGGCATTGGAGTCTGCGCGAGAGCGAGGTTGGCTACCATCATAGGCACGGTAATCGGGTGATGAATGGGACGAGGGTAGGCATGCAGGTGGTAAAGATGAGTTTCCTTGGGTCAGCTACTACCCGCAACGTTCTTTAATTTTCGTTTGTTAGGCATGTCCATCGATCCACGTCCACTGCAAAAAAAAGTTTTGTAGAGAGCCGTCGCTTTACATCTGATCGTCGAAGTACGCTCCAACACGCTATGCATAAGGTCGGCGTAAGTTTGACTAATGTTGTGCAGACAAGAACGCTACAGATACGCTGGGAACACGCTGTTATATGCTTGTTGAAGTTATGTATACGTTAGTGATAAGTTGTGAATAAGTTATTTAAACGTTATATAGTCGTTCAGTACGCTATGTATGCGTTCAGAACAGGCTGCCGTTTTGATGTTTTAATTTATCTCCAGCGTATGCCAGCGTATTAGATAAATTTTTCATACGTGGGCATACGTTGTCCTTAAGGTTGTAGTGTGACAGGGCCTTTAGATACTATACAGTGTGTTGATGGCTTCTAGGATGGTTCTTGGTATTTTTGTCAGTTTTCAACTGATTTTCATCAAACTTTCAGGATTAATATTATCACCATTAGACAGTGATCATATTTTATTTGGATCCTAATAGGATACTAATAGAGCTATGGCTTTTTAGCTCGCCTGAACGAAAGTTCAGGAAGAGCTATTGTTGTCACCACGGCGTCGGCGTCGGCGTCCGCGTCCGCGTCAGCGTCCGCGTCCGCGTCGGCGTTCGGATTGGATGTTTTGGTTAAAGTTTTTTAAAGACCTATATCTCCTTAACCCATGGATGGATTCTTTTGATACTTGCACTGTAGTTAGATATTGGTTTAAGGTTTAACAGGGTACCACCCCCACCCCACTCCGTGACCTTGATGTCAAGGTCATGGACTTAGAAAATTTGTAGTTTTTTTGGACTGGATGTTTTGGTTAAAGTTTTATAAAGCCCAATATCTCCTTAACCCTTGGATGGATTCCTTTGATACTTACACTAAAGTTAGATATTGGTCTAAAGTTTTCAAAGGTACTACCCCCACCCCCCTCTGTGACCTTGATGTCAAGGTCATGGACTTAGAATATTGTCTTTTTATTGATTGGATGTTTTGGTTAAAGTTTTTTAGAGACACATATCTCCTGAACCCATAAATATATATATATACTTGAACTGATGTTAGACTCTTTTTTGAGTTTTTACAGAACACCTTATACTTACCCCACTGGATGACCTTGAAGTCAAGGTCATCGACTTGGAATTTTGTCTTAAAGATTTTGGTTAAAGTTTTATATTTATGAAGACATAATTTCACAGTGCCACGATGATGGACTCAGTTGATACTAATACTTGGCCTGATGTTAGATAATGGTTCAGGGTTTTGATACATCCTAGCCCCCCCCCCTCCCCCTCCCCCTACCCGTCAGTTTTTTACCTCAAGCTCATGGCCTTTGAAATTTCATTTCATTTTTTTTTATTTTATATTTTATTTTAAGACTTACATGTATTTCTGAGATAGCTTTTGTTTATAAATGTGTTTTCATTATGGACATGCCTGCATGAAGTTTTATGCATAGCATTCCCAATTACCCCCCCCACCCCCCACCCCCACCCCTCCCCCCTACCCGTCTGTTTTTTTACCTCAAGCTCATGGACTTTGAAATTTCATTTCATTTTTTTTTATTTTAATTCTATTTTAAGACATATTTCTGAGATAGCTTTTGTTTATAAATGTGTTTTCATTATGGACATGCTTGCATGAAGTTTTATGCATAGCAGTCCACACCACCATAGCGGCTGTGTGATGAGCAAGCACCAATTCAGGCGAGCTATGCTGTCAGGCGACAGCTCTTGTTGTTAGTCTAGTCAAATCTTGGGGCTGCAAAGATTTCTGTCAGAATTGTTGCCTGTGATGATTAATAAGCTTGTAGTCATGACTTCTTTCAAAATCAAATATTCCAATTACTGATATGTCCATACGTCGGGGTCATTTGGCCTTTGGCCTTTTATTCCCGCCAGATTTTACGAATGATGTCAGTGTGAGTACTCCTGTGGCTACAGAACCACCACACATACAGTAACAATTCATAGGAGAAATATATTGGTGGGCTAAGTTTCTTTTCGTTTGGATGCTGTTCTGATGGTTATGATAAGCACTCAGCATGGGACTGAACAAGTGAAAAGGCTGAAAAATACGTTTGAGGAATTGTAGAAAATCGTGTATTTAAGTGATTATTGGATTTATTCGGTTTTGTTCTGTGTCTTTGTAATATCTTTATGTGTCACCATGTTCTGGCCGGATCGGCGATCTCATCAGCTTTCCCAGAGTTCTTTCTCCTATACCTCACAGTCGACAGTCCAAATGCAACGTTGAACATTGTTGTATTCTTGCTTGGCTGGAGGAGCGTTTCGGTCCTGCAAACATTAAAGACAACTTTGAAGCAGATTAAAAGTAAAGGCGGAAGCGAAAAGATGAAACTTATCGTGATTTTGGTCAGGTTATAGAGGATCTTTTTCCGAAAGCTTACCCTAATAATAGGGATGTGGCCAAAGAACAATCACTCATAACATTTTTAGACAATTGCAACGAATCTACGGATTTTCGGTTAGCTGTCAAACGCACGCATCCGAAAACCATTCAGGAAGCCGTTACCAGTTCTTGGAAAGAAGAGTGTTGACGTTTGACGGAGTCCGAAAAACCTAAAAGGACTCATCAGCCTGTATATGATATCGGAAAACGGTCAAAAAGAGGTTATTTCCGTGGAGGTAGATGGAGAAACACACAAAGAGGGGAAGCGCTAAAGGTACAACGGAGCAAAGAACGTGGAATGAGACCGGTTCGACGGGCCACGAGGAGGTCGAAAATACAGAGAGGCCTAATCATGATAAAGTCAAGTAAGTGTAAATTTAAATTCGAATATGAAAATATCTTGTTACGTTTACTCAGTTCCTATTGCATGGAAGATCGATACTGGAGCAAAGGATATTCTCCTATCAGTTAAATCTTTCAACAGGATCCCTGACAAGAGCAGACCAGTACCCGGTTGTATCAAACTTTAATGACAAATTAAACCGTCATTAAACCGCCATTAATTAACGCGTTTTTAAATTCGGTTGAATGGAACTTTTAAGGACGCGACTTCGTCATTATCTCTTCACTTACTTAATGATACAGACTGAGAAATCAGTCCAAAACTGGACCCAAAAATGCTTTAGGTACTGACATGTACAGAAGTGGCATAAAAACAGCAATTTCAAATACATTTCATGAGAGAAAGCAAAATTTGCATTAGCTTGATCCATAATATACATCTAGTTCTGAGCAGATTTGTAGCTGACTTAAAAAAAAAAGAAGAAGTCCATCCTAAATTCTCATGTTTTTTAACCGTATTATGCATGAGAATGTATGGGTAGCTGAATCGAAACCCTTTTGCCAGATCAAAATATACAATTTCAATATCCAGTATAATAATTAGCTTGCAAGGTAGAACATGATCTAGCTGCTCTGTGGAATAGGTGGGTAGGCTTTAAGAGGTCTTTACAACCTAGCACTTTGAGCAAATAGATCATTATTCATATGCAGTATATAGTGAGTTTTTTTTATTTTTTTTCATTTAGCCTATGCATTTATTTATAACAGTGCAAGGATAGAATTAGCTGGTTTTCACCCCCTATATTAAAAAAAAATAGCTCAAGTAAACATAAAGCTACTCTAAATAGGCTGGAGGGCTGGGATGGCTGCCCTCCCCTCGGTAGCTCCAGTGAATGGGGTCCGCCGCTTGTCTTAACTTACTGTGGACAAGCGGAGGGCCTGTAAGGTTCACTGTAGCACTGATGGAGTGGCGGGACATCCATCTAATCATAGCTTATCTAGAATGTGGCTTTTTATTTTTCTTTATTAAGCAATTCAAGATGGCCGCCATCGTCCATTCCGACCTCGATATTTCGGAAAAGCGACCATTTTCAGGACGACATGGTCGATGCAGAGTTCGAGAAGGAGATGGAGATTCTTGAACAGAAAACAGATACCTCGATATGCAATCGTTTACTTGCAAAGCAAGAACCTTAAGCCATTCAAATGTCATCCAGCAGTTGCTTATTATCCAAAGCTTGCTACATTTTACTTTAAAAACTTGCTTCTTTCCCGTTGGCATCGTAAAAGTACGTAAACATCATTGACGTCCTATTTGTTTTGAAATGTATCGACCAGCTGCTCACGACATGATGACATCATAAGACAACACAAGCTGCTCTGTCAATATCTAAGGACTTTTGATATAACTTATCACCCGATTTGACTTGGTGACCAATACACTTTGTTGAAGTTAACTTTCTAAGGCTCTTGGATTTCCGGGAGCCTACACAGCGAGCTATCGACGTTGAATAAACGTTGATTAAACATTGATTCAACGTTGTGTGCCTGCAGGGTAGGCTTTGTACATGAAGACCCTATTCCATATGCTAGGGCCTATACATCGGACCTACAACATTGAATCAACGTTATGTGTCTGCTATGTAGCCATTTGTATGCATGACATCCTGTTACGGATGCCTACACGTCGGCGATTCAACGCTTAACCAACGTTGTGTGCCTGCAGGAAATGTACCCTTAGTAAGTTATCCGAATTCTTGGAGTACAGAATTGAGTACATTGAATCAACCTTATGTGTCTGCATGGTAGGCCTATGCATCCCTTCATATGCATGGTAACCCCATTCTAGGAGCCTACACATCGGGCACACAACATTGAATAAACATTGTGTGCCTTCAGGGTATGTACCCCTTTGTATGCACGACAATCTATATGGGAGCCTTCACATCGAGCCTAAAACGTTGAGCCTGAGTTGTGTGTCTGCAGGGTATGCATTCATATTCATGATATCCCATTCTGGACGCCTACATATCGGGCACACAAAGTTGATTAAACAGTGTGTGCCTAGAGGGTATGTACCCCTACGTAAGCCTTTGGGAGCTTACGTCTCGGATACACAACATTAAACCAGCGTTGTGTTCCTTTTTGTAAGGATGATATTCCCATTTTGGGAGCCTACAAATCCGTCTTACAACGTTTAATCAACGGTGAGTGCCAGCAATGTATGTACCCCTTTCTATGCATGACATTCCCATTCTTGAAGCCTACATATTGGGCACACAACATTCGATCACCACTGAATCAACGTTGATTCAACGTAATGACGCTGAACTGATGTTGAATCAATATTGATTCAACGTTGTTTCCTGCAGGGTATATACCTCTTTGTGTGCTTGCCCAAACACTATTGCTGTATACTGCTTCCGCTGCCACATTGACTGCTCACAATTCTTATCAAACACGAATTATTTCGAATCTACTGCAAATAACATAGCAAACAAGCATGCACTAAATGAGTCTTCAACTACTGCTTTTACTTCCGACGAAATAAACTGTTAATTTAAGCTGTCCTTGAATAATACTTCCATAGGTAAGTGCCCGAATTACAGGAGAGCAACAGTTTTATCCTATCACTTTCTCAGAAAAGCACATTATCAGTCAATATCAATTCAATATCATTACAGTTTCCAATGTTCTTTCAGGTATAAATCATGGCTTTCCTGTGAATCCCATGTACATTTGACCGTCATGTACATATTCATCTTCGTCATGGATGATAGTTAAACTTCTACCACCGACCTCATTTCGGGTCTAAGGACTCAGCCTCTCCATGACCACCAGCTACGCATATGCATTGGCAGCTTAGCGCAGACTGGTTTACTAACACATAAATTCATCAACAAAATGCGAGGCTTATCTATAACACGCACAATACTTATGCCTTTGCCTTTGTCAATAATGTGCCTTTTCTTTGGACACATATACCCACCGAGAGAAGTCGACATGAACATCCAATCTTTTCTCCTTACTTACATAACAGCATCAGAACCACCCAAAATATGCCAACACACCGAGTTTCATTTTTCCAAGCCGTGCCAACACAACAAAATATAGAAGCCAAAAGTTGTTACACCATTAAATGAACCTTTAACAACTTATTTACATGTACAAGTTTTCCTAAGCCTCTTGCTTCTTAATTTAGCAATATCTTTTATTGCATACTACACAACAACCTTTGTTGCGCGATCGACATCATCACATTTATACTCAAACATACAAAACAAATTACAAAACATAACCTTCAACCCCTATGGCATTAAGCCAACCAAAAAGGTACCCTGTATAAAAGTGCTGAGATAATCAAGATCTCAAAAGCGAAACTAACACTCCGACATATATGCCGACACCCTATACACAGGAGTCCTTACTCCTATCTTCAACCTACGCACTCTGGCCATATGATAGTCTTTTAATGATGCGGTACACTTTGACCTAATATCTGACTAACATACAGGAGTAAATTAATCCAATACACAAAAGACGAAGACAAAACACATAACACGTCACAAAATACTGATGCGGGATAATAGCACCAGGAAGTTTTCTCACCTCCGACAAAATTTATGTCGTCACAAAATACTGATGCGGGATAATAACACCAGGAAGTTTTCTCACCTCCGACAAAATTTATGTCGTCACCATTCGTATGCACTTGATGAAACAGAAACCCTTGAACCAAGTATCAACTTTATGCCTCAGTTATTTCTGTTACACAAACATCTTTTTCACACCATACATATACTTTTGTTTACAAAAAGAATATCTAGTTCCAACACAGTGCCAATGTGCTTCCCTTTCATATCTATGCAAATCATTCTGTCTGGATACGCCCATAGACAAACCAACAAACTGATAATTCCGAAGTTACAAATATAGCTTCCAATTATGATTTATTCACCAATGACCAGTATACAAGAAGTTAGAATTTCGCTCTATGCATAATATGGAGTGACCTGACTCTTTACATGCAACAACATCTGATAATATTGCTAACCTCGATTTTGTCATGCAATATGTGCAGGTAAATACCAGTATGAGCTTTACTTTGAATGATCGTTGTTCTTTCTTCCAAGGAGAGAGTCCGACATCCATATTGAAAGTTTTGACAAAGGTCACAGTGTCACATAAATTGTCCCAGAACTCAAGTCCAAATAGGTGAATTGTCCTGGTACGGTCACCAAAAGAATTAGATATTGTCACACTATTAATAACAAGTCCATGATCGTATAGTTTCTATAACTTTATTAACTAAACAATACAGCGACTACCCAGGTTCAAAATACGTTAAAGTGATTTCCATGCTTCCAAGTTACCAGAACAATATCTAAAGACAAATCTCTAAAATCTCCCTAGAGCGAGGCGCGCTTCAGTCTTATATACCCAAATCTCATGTACCTGCTTATGCTAGAGTTCAACAGTTATTTCCATGGTAATATTGCTTACGTATTGCATGCTTTCTCTATGCCTGAATTGTTATTACCAAATAAGTTCATGGCATATACTCAGAATCGCTATTTCTTGGAAATTGTACATGAGCTTGCTCAAGTTATAGTTATGAATCATCGATCCATTTAGGCTGTTTAAAAATATACTGATTTCCTAAGACAGACCAAGTGTAAAGAGTTCTTAGTCCTCATAAAAAATACTGAAAATCTAATTGCAAGTGCACTCTGTGACATTTCAGCCAATGAATTTAAAACCATGCATTAATGTTACAAGCAAAATGAAGATGTGTGATATTAACGGCCATGATTTTTGATTTGGACATTTTAGATTAGTCTTCAATATAGAAGAGCAAGTTCAGCTTCAGTTCAGCTACAGTTTTCAAGCAATCAATTTGAAACCATGCAAATATGTCACAAGCATATTGAAGATGTACATGTGAGTTTTATCCAGATTAAAAAAAAAGACAGAAAAGAAAAAAGAAAAAAGCCTACTGCATTTGCGGCTGACATTTCAAACATCAGTCTGGTATTGGATTATTTTTTCTTCTGTAAAACGTATGTTGTACACCCTTGAGAATCATCTGGCGATGTTGAAGCGACTCACCAGTCGGTTCTGATTGGTAATTAAAGATCTTATGGGGTAAGAAAAAAAACAACATCTGGTAGAAACTACTAATTGTACCGCCATTTCATGAAGAGACAAGGGAAATAATACATTTGAATACTTCTTCTGATTACAAGAACATATGAGCCGCGACAAGAAAAAAAAAGTGGTTGTGCGCCCAGCGCAGACAATATCATCCTGGATATCCGCCCAGTCTGATCACAGTCTTCGCTGTCCGTTGTTGTGGGTCCAGCGCAGACTCAGATCAGCCTTGGCATCCGCCCAGTCTGATCAGAGTCTTCTCTGTCCGTATGGAGGTAGCTTAGACCCTTAGCTAACCTTTTAGCGCTTGACAAATACTCTGATCAGTCTTTGTGGATGCCCAGGCTGATCCGAGTCTGCGCTGGGCGCATAACCACTTTAGGTTGGTTTTAGGTCCGTGCGACTAGTTTGTCCACTTATGATTTTTCTACTCTTTATACCACATTACCCCATAATTTAATAAAGGAAAAACTTGTTGATTTGATTGAGAGGGCCTTCAAAAAGTTCTCCAAAAATGAAGATACCCTTTATATTGCCTGTAACGATAAGAAAGCGTTTTTCACTTCTACTGACCGTAAAATATATAGAAGATATAGTCTTTGGTCATGTCAGAATGTATGTGACGCCTTATCATATCTCTTAGATAATATTTACATCAGATTTGGTAATAAGTTATACAGACAAATTGTTGGTATTCCGATGGGTACAAATTGTGCTCCTCTTGTGGCCGATTTGTTTTTATTTTGTTATGAAAGAGATTTCATGACTTCTCTTTCGGTTGATAATCAAGCTGATATCATTGAGGCATTTAACTCTACCTCTAGATATTTAGACGATCTTCTGAATATTGATAATCCTTATTTTGAAAGCATGGTTAACCAAATTTACCCACCTGAACTTAAATTGAATAAAGCTAATACTTCAGATACCGAGGCCCCCTTTTTGGATTTACATCTATCTATTTCTAACGGTTTTGTATCTTCTAAAATTTATGATAAACGTGATGACTTTGACTTTGATATAGTTAATTTTCCATTTTTGGATGGTGACGTTCCACGTCGTCCCTCTTATGGAGTGTATATTTCTCAACTTATAAGATTTGCTAGAGTGTGTAGTCATGTAGATGACTTTAATCCTCGTAATAAATGTTTAACTGCTAAACTTCTTCAACAGGGCTATCGGTATCATAAGCTTAGAAAGGCTTTTTCTAAATTCTATCGCAGACACCATGAATTGGTTTCAAAATTTGATGTCGGATTAAAATTTCTTTTACACCAAGGCCTATCGGAACCAGAATTTTATGGTGACTTAGTATACAAATTCAAAAAGATTAAGGGTAGGACTGATTTTTCTGATCAATTCCGAAAAATAATAATACGTCACAAACGTATTGGCTATAATTTAAATGTTATGCGACAGTCTGCATGCTTAGTGATTAACCCAATCACGGTTGATAACTTTGCTGCACTCTTTAATTGCACACCGGGGGATCGGTTGTCAGACTCTATGATGGCCCCGACCTAAAGCTATATATTTTAGTTGGTTGGGACCGGAGCCTTTTTGTCTGTTGCTTGGTCCACCGGGGCTCAACTGGTGACCTTCTTTTGCTTCAGATTTCCAGTGGGGTCGTTTGGCAGGACAGGGATCTCCACCTGTCAGACGGCCCGTTGTATCTGTTGAGTCCTCGTCTTTGCTTCTTCATGGTGTTGAAATTTGATTTATGTGTTTACCGTGATGATTCATTGACGAGTTAGAGGGTTATCATGCGAACCGAACTACCAACTAAATGTTTTGTACCACTTCAGAAACTGAGGGTGAGGTTGGGCCTGTAAAATCGATTTAAGCCCCCCAGTAATTCATTACTGACCGTTCCAAGGCGGTAGTTCTGTTGTGGTTCTCTGTTGCCTGTTTTTGGTGTCAGAGTTTCTGTGATGTTTTACCTTATGTATGTTCTTATTATTTTTGGTTCGGTTTGGGTTGCTGAGTGGCCACCTTTTGGGAACAAGCTGCTCACTCGGTTGGCCATATGTTCTCTGTATCTTGATTATTTGTAATCTTAGTTGTTTCCAACTATGGTTTGAGGGCTGGATTTGGCTTTTGATTGTTTCAGTTCCTGGTCTTTGCATACTTTTTACTTCTCGTGTCGCGGCTCAGAGTATTTACCAAAAACTAACAATAGTGAATAAATCATGGTGCGCACAAAAGTATATGCTATCGCATCGTCATAGTTCCTAGATATTCGATCTTTCTTCCGAAATAAAATTCCAAACCAGGCCTACCCATGAAGTAGACAATGGATTTGTGTACTGATCCCGAGATAAAATATTTTGGTAAATATATTCTGGTGAGATAAATTGTTTTTATTAAAGTATAGCATGCAGGCCAAACCCTGGCCTCAAATTTCAGAGTCCGCATCCGATGATAGAACAAAAAATCGGGAAAATTAATTCAAGCCAGATTTGACAATGAAAAGAATGAAAACGAGTTTTGCTGATGAATCATTTTCCATATACAGTGAGGTTGGGAGATAGTTTTTCTTTATTCTATTTTCTGTTTATTCATTATTATTCTTTTCTATTTGTTTAACATTTTCTCCAATATTAAATATTGTTAAATCTACGATGCAAACAAATGCAGAAAAAGATCAAACACTCAAGAATAATAAGTGGAAAATTATGGTAGAAAAAGATTTAAATTGCTTAATCAGTGCGCGAAAATCCAATTAAATTGCACGCAGTCAATAACGTCACGTTATTATGTTCCGATGACGTCAGATTTAATGACAAACTCGTCATTAACGCATCATTAACTTATGACGGTTAAATGAACGTTTGATACAACCAGATTTAATGCCGTCATTAACTAATTTGTCGTTAGGACTTTAATGATAGATTAGCGGTTTAATTTGTCATTAGTTTGATGATGGTTTGATACAACAGGGTCCAGGACTTAAAACCAATCAAACAAAGATTTGTTATAGCAAATGGAGGTACTTTCATTGTAAGGGAGAAGCGACTTTTGTATGAGAATTCGGTGGTCTTGGGTGTATTTCAGTGTTATTGTTGGTCACCAAAATTAGTTGGGTGAAGACTTCATTAACCATTTTATTTTATTTTTTAAACAACATATGAAACAGTATATTCATTCTCAAATATATCATATGTTATACAAAACGGGATTCAGAAGAAAGTCAACTGACTGATTCAAGTCTGTATCCTAAATGTAATTTTGACAATAAGTAACACAGATTCATAATCCACAAGGGAGGAAGGCTTTTGCTTAAAGCTTTGGAAAGACCAAAATCTAGGCGTTTTGTGCGTGTAGTGTTAAATAGTGATACGGAAATTCCATCTGGATGTAAAGCTATTGTAAGTGCCCGTTTCCAAGAGAAAGTGACGGTATTTTGGTACCTGATTTGAATCTGTCAGCAAAGCATGAATTATTACTCGCGCGGACATTGGTTTCTTCTCAAATGTTTGTGTAAGAATATTCATCCATGGTAGAATAAATATGAACATTCAGAAATGATTATTCGAGCCTGTAGAAGACTTAGATAAGAGTAATGTGAGCAAAACTGATCAGGAAGTCGTATCTCATATCAAAGAAGTCGGAGATGTGACTTTGCCAACTCATTCGATGGATATGTACGATAGTGGAAGTAAAAATTTGTCAATTCCTCAGAAGGAGCAATTCAAACTGTTCTTAATTAACAAATAAAATGTATTTGCCAAACCTGGGGAAGTTGGCAGAGCAAGGTTTAGAAATCATAAAATTAAGTTGATTGATGAGTCATCAATTAAGGATCCAACCAGAAGGGTACCACTATTCAAAAGGGATATTTTCATTCTATCATTGCGCAACGGACTCCTAGGTGGGAGCATTCTAAAACTGACAAACGCGGCATATTTGTGTTCCTTCATCACTTGAACAATCAGTTCTTTGGTATGTACATGATGCTAATGTGTCGGGCCACCTGGGAATTAGGAAAACAAGGGCAAAAGTGTGATACAGGTCACTGTACTGGATTGGAATGAGCAAGTCCGTGACAGAATAATATGTTAGATCATGTTACCGTTGTGAGAAGCACGCCCATCTATTGTGACAATATGTTGTGGGAAGCAGGTTTCAAAGCATTGTTTGTAATACAGCAGGACCGTTTCCTAACTCTGACACTAGGAATTCCTATAGCTTATTGATAAATGATTAATTCACTAGGCTGACTGCTATGTTTCCTTTGCGTGGTATTCGTGCAGAAACAATGGCGGAGCATATTGTGCGTGGCTATGTAAACCATAATGGACGCCAAAGAGAGATCCATTAGGATCAAGGTAGATAATTTGTTAGTTCAGTATTCCGTGAATTGTGTAAGATGTAAGAAATAAATAAGTCTCAAACTAGAAAAGGCATTTGTGCCCCCAATCATATGCCTGACCCTTAAAGGGAATGGTCTGCACTAAAAATATTGACAGATATTGTCCAAAAGTTTTTTCCGTCAATTTACTTATTATCTTCAATCAGCAGACCAAAGTTCAACTATCTAGCTCAAACACTTTTGCTGACAAGTTTAAACTGCTGACCTTTTAAAAGGGCCATGACTATGAGAAAAAAATGCAGAATTCATTCAAAAGTTTATCAATTAATCTAATCATCTCCAATCAGCTGTCCAAGTTTCAAGTTTCTAGCTCAGATACTTTCGAGATACTTTGCTGACAAGTTTGAAATGATAAAATTTTCACAGGGCAATAACTCTGAAAAAATTGACGGAATTTGTGCAAAGGTCGATCAGTTCGTTTATTAATTATCTTTAATCAGATGACTAAGTTTCAAGTCCCTAGCTTAAATACTTTTCGATATAACTTGCTGACAAGTTTAAAATGCTGAAATTTTCAAAAGGCCGTAACTCCAAAAAAGTGGATGAAATTTGTTTAAAAGTTAATCAGTTTATTTCCTTATCATCTCCAATTAGTTTAATAAGTTTCAAGTCCCTAGCTATCTTTCTGACAATTGAAAAATGCCGAAAATTTCAAAGGGCCATTCCTAAAAAAAATAGACGGAAATTGTTCAAAAGTTAATCAATTCATTTACTCACCATCTCCAATAAGCTGGCAAAGTTTCAAGCCCATAGCTAAATTACTTTTCGAGATATCTGCCTGACAAGATTTCGTTATGATTTTTTCAAAGGGACATAACTCCACAAACAGAGACAACTCGGACAAGGAAAAACATATTGGTCAGCTACTTTTTGATGATGAACCCATATATGAAATTTCAAAACTCTAGCATGCATGGTTCCTAAGATATGGTATGCGTGACGAACAAACGTACGGAAGCACGCACGGACGGACAACCCAGAAGCGAAATGTCCCTCAACTTCATCAAAGTTGGGAGCATAACAACTTTATTACACCCAAGCTCAAATGGCTTAGCATTGTTCCAAGTTTACAAGTGACGACCAGAAGGACTGGGATACGCATTTAGACTTAATTGTTATGGCTTATAATAACTCTACATCTCACAACAGTGCAGGAATTAGCTCTCATAAGCTTGTTTATGGGGAAGAGATGATACAACCAGTGGCTATGTTCACTGAACCAGTGAGAAAATAGACTGATGATGTGAAAAATTTTAGGTCTAAAATGAAAGCTGTGTATACGTTAATTAGGAAAACATTACAGAGAGCTTCTGAAAAGCAGAAAAAAGCACCATAATTGTCGAGTGAAAGATCATAATTATCAGGTTGGTGATTTGATTTGACGCAACCAGAAACAGTTGTGCGAGACATGAAGGCAACTATTGCCAGACACTGGGTGATTTCAGAAAAGTTGTCTGATGTTTTATTTCGAGTGCAGCATTCCTAAATTTCGCGTTCAAAATGTGAAGTTGTCAGATATTGGTGCATTTGGTGGCGGCAGCAGTGGTAACAGGCACTTTAACAGTGGCGCGCACAGTGTGAGGTCTTCATATCATGGTGTTCCACATGTGCAACCTTAAAGAAATGTGCATTCTAGTGCAAAAAAATTTAAATGTGAAACACAAAATATCAGTTCAAACGACTTGCCAAATGGTAATTAAAGTTTTGAAGAAACGTTGACTTTACAAGGAAAATTATATGCTGATCCCACACGTTGTGACTTTCAGTCAACTCAATCTTCCTCGTTGGCGGAGCAGTCCAGCAGCGCACGTGAATCACACCTAACTTTGGCGGAGTTTTGTACAAGGCTAGTGGAACAAACATCTGGTCCTCTGAATTCAAGTGCAAAGTTGTGTAAACAGTTGGCGGAGCAAGTACAAAATTCACGTGCATACATGGAACAATATACACTGCTCAAAATATTTAAAGGAACAGCAAGTATTTTACCATAGATGTTACTACAACATATGCCCAGTTTAACGGCCCATAAATTTGACCGTCATTGAGCAAAAATTTCTATCTTTTTGCAGCACTTTTAAGAAGAATCGAAGTTTAAGACGATCAAAATTTAAACACAACAGATGCCCTGCTCATTTCCATGGTACAAGTTTTGCAGTTTTCTTATTTTCTGAAATTGAGTAATTTTGTTGAAGTCTATAAAATCTGATAAACTTCTGTTCAAATGGATCTTCTCATTTAGGTTCATCTTGAAAGACATTCATTTTCATAGACAAAATGGTTCTTTTGATTTTGGTTGAAATTTTTACGCTTTTTAACTGTTCTGAAAATTTGCAAATTTTTAGCAAAATTCCGGTTTTACTTAAACCTGTGCATGGACAAGGGCAGGACAAATATCGGATCGAAAATTGTGCAGTCAGTAACCTCGCCCCTCTTTGAAATATGGCAAAATAAATTGAAATTCCGCGTCTTTATTGATCGAAATTATATAACCTCAAAGTGGGGATGCGTTGCACTGTCGTCTATGGAAAAATATCAGGTGTTCCTTTAAATATTTTTAGCAGTGTATTATCACAATATATTTATTATGATGGTAAATGCCAAAGATATATATAAATATATGATATGTATTGATTGTTTACAACAATCACACAATAACGTAAGACGCATGTGCAAGCTAGTGAGAACTAAAGGGCGGTAACTGCCCATAAGGTTACAGTTGACCATCTAAAGTGTTAAACTACGTTACCTACACAAGGTATGTCTAGCGTCTATAAATCAATATTCAGGACGGGAAGGGTAACAAGACTATAGGATTATAGGAATTATACGGAATATTTACTTAGCCTATGACATATTTCCCCTCTTTGCGAAATGACGTCCCGACATTTACCAAACATGGCGGCATGTTATAGTTTTTAACAACGACAAAATGACACTGAAATGGAATGAGTGACTAACGGATGCTTGTAACGAATCAAATGTAATAATGACAATGAAACGGAATCGGTGACTAATGCATGTTTGAAATCGATCAAACGAAAATAATGACAATGGAAATGAATGGGTGACTACTGAAAGTTTGAAATCGATCAAACGAAAATAATGACAAGTGAATGGAATGTGTAAACATATGAAGTAGGCCAATAATCAAATACAGCGGCATACTGTGATCCTGCAATGAAATGTATGTGAAATGTAATGGTATAAGAAATGGTATGAAATCAATTAAAATGATGAATAAACATTCTAATATCTGGACGGGAATTATGGATTTTGCTGACAGACCAACTTGCATATTTATCCTGAGAAAAACAAAATATCTGCATCTCAAAATAATTATAATGATGTACAATAGCAGATCAATTTCCGGAGCTGTGTCTGTGACACCTACTTATACGACCTGCAAAGCAAAAATAAAATATACAGCAAACACAGATTAAACTGCAAAGAAAAAAATGTCTGTGTTGGTCATCTGAAAAGAACAAATAATAAATAAAAATATATAACATGGTTTTAGGCTGTCGGCACTGCCATCTGATCTGAAACAGAATGTTTAGTGTGTTTACATGCTTCGAGTGTTCCAAGTTGCAAAATCATGCTATAATGTAACCTGAAACACAAGAAAATCTACACGTAGTACATGCAATGCCATAACAAGTCCACTTCAGTGCAGAAAGTGAAATCGCTGAAATGATAAAAACAGTTAGTAAAATAAATACTGACCTAAACTTAACCTTCTCAATTGACTTAGAACATAATCTGATCAGGTTAGTATCAATCTTTGTCTTGATAGCGCCATCTTGATACTGCTTTGTTAGAAATCTATCTACAAACTTTCTGAAATATAGCTTTGTACTAGACTGAGAAATATTCATGTGAGCAGTTCATCGGAATGCATGAGTATTGTTGCAAAAAACATCGCCTCATATCAAACAGAACCTTTAAAAAACGAGCAAGGCTTTTCTTTAGCGGTTTCAGTGATACATAATCATGAATTCTCAATCGCCTTGTAAACGCTCACAGACACGTAGATGTGTTCTACCGAGCTAACTTTCGTCGGACTTGCTATACCTGAAGAAAAGAGATGATAGGGTAACATACTCACATATACTTAGCAGTTTATATTTCAACGATGCTATCATATATCCTGATCTCAAAATAATCAGAATTGTAGCGATAGTTTTACAATCTCACGAGCTACAATGGGATAAATATAGCTCTTGAAAGTGAAACACCAGTGGAGTGGTTATTTAAAAATATTTACAAATACCTGAAATGGTCAACATCACTGTTATCTATACAAGTGTACCTCAACTCACTTTAATGCCTTATAAGTACACAACCTGATCTGGCTCAACGGCAAATGTATGCAGCTGTCCCACAACCCAATCGTCAGATTGCATCCACTTTGGTGGCTTGCGGTCTCGTTTGGGTCTTGGTTTAGCAGCTTCCTCGTCGGAAGAGACGTCAGAACACTCAGAACGTATTATGGTTGAGTTTCTAGGAAGAACACCCGGCTCACCAGGTTTACGACGCATAGGAATGACGTACCTTTTAGTGCCGTCTTGTTCCATCGAACGTCCAGACAAACTCTCGTCACCTGAGGAAAGCTCAGTCTGACCTGTATCAGACTCCGAGCGCGAGAGTGTGTCAAAACAGCATTTGACGGTTCGTCTTCTTGTGGAACAGGGTGAAATGAGTGTTCAGTTTCATCTTCAATACAAGGAAGACCCATGAAAGGAAGAAGAAGTTTACGGTGAAGTAACCTGGTCCTCTTCGACCTTGTGTCGGTACGCTGCACTCTGTAGACTGGGAGATCTTCATTTGGCTGTTCCAATACTAAGTAGGGTTCATGCTCCCACCGATCTGCAAGTTTGTTCTTGCCTCTAATGCCAACATTCCTGACAAGTACCAGATCGCCAGGTTCTAGAATTGAATTTCTAGCATTGATATCGTATCTGATTTTGTTTCGGGCAGCAGCCTTCTTTGACTGTTCTTGTGCTTTCTTGTAAGCAAATTGTAGGCGCTCTTTGAGTTTCCTAACATATTCTGTCTGTGTTGGTGAAGACAGTGATTCTGTAGGTAAACCAAGAAAAGCATCGACAGCTAATCTTGGGTGACGCCCGAACATCAGATAATGTGGCGAATACCCGGTACTGTCATGGAATGTGGCATTATAAGCGTGCACCAAGGTTGGAACGTGTGCCTTCCAATCACTTTTCTGGTAATCCTCCAGAGTGCCTAGCATCTGAAGGAGGGTTTGATTAAACCTTTCAACCTGGCCATTCCCCATGGGGTGGTAGGGCGTTGTTCTAGACTTTTCCACTCTGGCAATCCGACAAAGCTCCTGTATTAACTTAGATTCGCAGTTTTGAACCTGGTCACTATGTATGCGTGCCGGAAAGCCATAGTTGACTATAAAGTTGTCAAACAACACCCTAGCCGTCGTCTTGGCTGTTTGATTCCGTGTGGGAATGGCCTGGGCGTACCGGGAAAAGTGATCGGTAATTACGAGATTGTCCTCGAAACCACCTTTTGACCTTTCTAGTGAAAGATAGTCAAGGCACACGACTTCCATTGGTGCACTAGAGGTTATGGGAACCATCTCTGCGCTTTTTCTTGCTCCAGTCTTCCGTCTGATGCATCTGCCACACATTCTGACTTTATCCTTGATAAAAGTGTCCATGCCTGGCCAGAAGAACCTCTGTTTCATCAGAGACATGGTTCTGTCTCTGCCCTGATGACCAAGGTCATCATGAAGGGCACGGAACACCTCATCATGGAAGAGTGGCGGAAGAACGAGTTGAGTGAAGTCCTGGAACAATATATTATCACAATATATTTATTATGATGGTAAATGCCAAAGATATATACAAATATATGATATGTATTGATTGTTTACAACAATCACACAATAACGTAAGACGCATGTGCAAGCTAGTGAGAACTAAAGGTTAGCAAATAACTAGTCAGTATCGATGGATGGATAGATCGATGGACAAAGCGTACCTTGCACTTACACATTTACAATTACACAAGCATACATAAGCATAGCACAACAAAGACAACTGATTTACAGAATATGCGAATGGTTTAACAATGACAGAGACTTGAATATGATAAAATAACATACCTGGAACAATATATTATCACAATATATTTATTATGATGGTAAATGCCAAAGATATATACAAATATATGATATGTATTGATTGTTTACAACAATCACACAATAACGTAAGACGCATGTGCAAGCTAGTGAGAACTCAAGGGCGGTAACTGCCTATAAGGTTACAGTTGACCATCTAAAGTGTTAAACTACGTTACCTACACAAGGTATGTCTAGCGTCTATAAATCAATATTCAGGACGGGAAGGGTAACAAGACTATAGGATTATAGGAATTATACGGAATATTAACTTAGCCTATGACATTTCTTTCATACTTTCTAATTGTTAAAAATATGCCTTATTTAACCAAGTTATCAGTTCTTACTTCAGAAAAATAACATTTTCTCCCAGCAATTTCATTTCGCAACAGTTTGGGGGGTTTTCTGCGCGTACTGAATGTAGCTTCAGCCTGATATTTTGACGGATGCACAGACCTTAACTTCTAAATCGGCATCAGGAATGCTGCATCAGCTTGAGATCTCGTAAACGGATCATAAATGAAACAATCTAGCTTATGAAATTAGATACTTACGGGTCTAAGACACAAAGATAACGTCACTCTTATACCGTCCGTTAAATGCAACCTCAGTTTTCCTTATGAAAATCCGTCCGTGATACCATCATATGAAAAACGACTTTTGGATGGCGAAAAAGGGCTAATTGTATACGAAATTTGATAGGAATATTAGGCATAGCTGAAGTCGATGCTGAATTTTCGATACTTTCGATACGATAAAACGGACTTTCGATCGCAATTCGTTGACATCCGTGATAGCTACCTCGTATTTTTCGGAATTTTGTGAAAAGGGCTGTCAATAAAAACAAACCTCTGAGAGAAAATGGAGGTACCAATAGAAAGCCAATTTTATGCCGCATATAATAGGCTAGGATTCAAAATACACCTTTACGAGATATATTAATAAGAAACGAAAATACTTGTTTTCCGCATTAATGATACCTTCGAAAACTGACCTATTGCTTGTTACGTGTACACAAATTATTCTATCACGGAAGTTTTTTCCCGACAGTGAATATTTGATATTGTCTTTTCGCCTCTTCTTCTGTCTACCTCTGTTTTCTTTCACTTTGCCCTGTGTAATCGTCTTTGCTAAGCTAAACGACCTTTAGATGTGGCCAAAACACCTTAGTTTACGTTTCTTGATCATGGTCAGAGCTCGTTATTTCCTCAAATGGCTGCTTGGAACTTTCTGCGAGCATCCCAATTAGTTAAATGGTCATAAAACGAGATTTACAGTAACCTTTTACTTTTACAAATATACTGATATACCTCAGCTTTGAGGATTATCACCAATGACCTTCGGTAGCTTCTTCTCTCAAAAGCCTGCGTTCTTTTCTCTAACTCTGCTGTCAAGGTCTAGGTCTCACAGACTAACAAAACAATGAATGTGGCATTGGAGCGTATCAGTTTCACCTTTGACCCAAGAGATAAGTCGTAATCTCTCCAAATTGGCTTCAGATTTGTCATAGCTGCAGTGGCTTGTGTAAGTCTTGAGAGGCCCTGTAGTTTTAAGGCATTATCTAAGACAGTTCCTCCATGGTATCTGAACCTCGTTACAGTTCCCAACAACTGGCCTTTTACCTTGATTTCCCTCTGGGTGCCATCAGCTCGGTTTGTCATGATTTCGGTACTCTCAGCACTTATCTCCATTATACATCTTGTGCAGGTTTTGTCGAGATTTGTTATATTTCTGCCGCCTATGGTAAGCATACTAGCATGTTCTTCCATCGCAGACATAAATCTTTCGAGAAAATTGTTGCAGAGGGTGGGTGAGAGAAGGCGACCTTGCCTGCACTTATAGCCTTGTCATAGAACTGCTCAATGACGCTAACAAGATTTGCATTGTAATTCCGCATGGTGGTCCATGAGGTTGCATGTCATATCCTGTCAAAGCGTTTTTGAAAATTATGCAGACATGTACAGATTTTGCTGATGTTGAAGATACTTTTCTCACAGAATTCTGAGGCTTAAGATATGTTGAGTTTGGCGTCGTGGATTACTTTTAAAATTAGAAAGGTGTGGAATAAGGGGTGATCTTTTATTGTGGTTCAAAAGTTATTGAGGACATAGAAATCAAAATGTGTATGTATCAATGAATCCTCCTTGTTTTCCAGAAACATAACTGCTGAGGCGTGCCCCAAGGCTCAGTCATTGGGCCACTGTTGATTTCAATATGTATTAATGATATACCTAAAAACTTACAAGGATCAGCTGTGTAATTTGCTGATGATACATCACTTAGTACTTCGTCGAGAATTCTTCTGAATTTACAAATTATAGTCAATGGCAATTTAAGACATTTACACTAATGGGCCTGCCGATGGTTAATTTCATTCAACCCAACAAAAACTCAAGTTCTGCTTATATCAAATAATTTCATTGATTTTGTTATGCAATAAGTAATGGATAACTCAATCTTGGAAATCGTTGATATGCATAAGCATTTAGGTGTCACTCTGTCATCAAATAACAAATGGAGTAAACATGTAGAATCAATCATAAATCAGCGTCCAAACATGTTTCATATCTTAGAAAAGCTAAATACATGTACCAACTTCCAAAAGACGTATTGCATAAAGTGTACTGTACATATATTCGTCCGTTATTAGATTATGCTGGTGAAGTATTGGATGGTTGTAATCAAACTGATGCATATCGTCTCGAACAAGTGCATTTAATTGCAGCGCGTATTGGATTTTGCATATCTTAATTCGATTTATGCTGAAACAGGTTGGGAAACATTAGCTGAAAGTTGGACAATTAAAAAGTTAACTCTCATGTATAAAATAATAAATAACGATGCACCAACATACTTGACGGATCTTCTTCCAAGTAAAGTAGAGTTGACGCAGCTTCGACTTATAATTTAAGGAATAGTCGGAATTTTGAAATACCTTCGCTAGATTATGTTCATTTGAGACGTCTTTTTTCCGTCGACTCTTAAACTATGGAACAACACTGAACAATCACTATGTAATGCGCCTACTCGTTCTCTGTTCAAAAGAAATATTAAGAAACAGCCAGCTAAGATTCACCAATATCCATCTACTAAGGTCAGACTTTAAGATACTATATTAACCAGAATTGGTCATAACTGTAGTAATTTGAATGCTGATTTATTCCGCATAAATATTTCAGCTAATTCGAACTGTACGTGTGGCGCCGTGGTTGAAAAAGCAAAACATTATTTCTTCGTTATAACTTTTGTCCAATCCCTTTGTTTACTTAGCACAAGAAAATATGTTAAATCTGAAGATATGTTCTGTGCTGCTCCTTCCAGCTCTGAACCATGCGATCTAAGGTGATTATCTCTTCAGCTTTTAGTTTGAGCCCGTTCAAGATCTTGATTTAAACAGATTTTATTCGTTTTTAAATTGTAACACACATACATATTGTTACGACCTGGCGGAGGCAACAAAAAGATGGAAGTAAACCAGCAACAAGCCTGTTTTTTAAACTTAACAAAATTTATTTACATGTACATCAAAATAAAACAGTCATTTGTTAATCAAGAAAATATGTAATTTAAGATACCTTATTTTAGTCTGAATGTCCCTCAGAATTTAAAACACAAGTCCTTTAATAATTTCTGATCCCAGAAAATAAATTCTGTATGAGCACATGAATATTTCCAATAGTCACAAAAGTAATCCAGTATGTTTAAATTCCAGTATAACTTATTTAACTATAGACTGGCGAAACTTACAAAGATGAACTAAATGAAAATCTGTCCTCTTTATATAATATCTAGGAACATTCCGGAACTAACCAAAAATAGATCTTACCAAAAAGTACTCAATTCTGACATAATTTCATACCAGAAGATTCTTAATGTTAACAACAGAAAGGTCTAATATTTTCTCAGTACTAAAAATAGTTATTCCAGAATGTTCTAAAGTACAATGTAAACAACTTGTTTATTTCAAACCTAGTAAACATCTAAAAACTGCAAAATCATGGTAAAAGAAAATATTTACACCAACTTAAACACCATATTCATAACACTTCCCCTCTTCAAGGAAAAGAAAGTTTTATGAAATAAAGCTTTCTTTTGCCATATGGCCAATTATGAAACAAAATTAAGTTTAATGCATATACACTGTATATATATCAGTACTAATCCAGACATCATGTAGTAATAGCCAAATTTAGGCTCTTGAAAGTGCATCTGGGATAATATTATCTTTTCCTCTGATATGTCTGATGTCAAGATTGTACTCCTGCAACATGAGACTCCACTTGAGTAACCGCTGATTCTTGTTCTTCATTTTATGAATGAAGGTCAGTGGATTGTGATCACTGAAGACAACAATTGGTGTGGCTGAAGAAGATAAGTACACTTCAAATTGCTGAAGAGCAAGGATGAGAGATAAACACTCTTTTTCAATAGTAGAGTAATTTCTCTGATGTTTGTTAAACTTCTTAGAAAAGTAACAAACAGGGTGATCCACACCATCATTATCTTCCTGAACCAAAACACTGCCTGCACCAACGTCACTAGCATCTACCGCCAATTTAAATGCTTTGTTGAAGTCTGGTGCTAAGAGAACTGGAGCACTCTTAAGTATGGCCTTTAACTTATCAAAGGACTTTTGACAGTCTTCATTCCAAATATATTTCTTTCCTTTACCTAGTAAATTTGTCAAGGGCTCTGCAATTACAGAGAAGTTATTACAGAACTTCCTGTAATATCCTGCCATACCAAGAAAGCGCATCAGTTGTCTTTTGCATGAAGGTACAGGAAAATCCGAGATAGCCTCCACTTTAGCTTCTACAGGTTTTACCTGACCTTGACCCACAACATGTCCTAGAAATGTCAAATTTGCGTGACAGAATTCACTTTTTGCTAAATTGATTGTCAATTTTGCATCACTAAGTCTTTGAAAGAATTCTCTGATAGTCTGTAGATGTAGTTTCCATTCATCGTTGAAGATGATTGCATCGTCGATGTATGCTTTACAACCACCCAGATCAGATGTCAAGCTATTTATAAGTCTCTGAAACGTTGCTGGAGAGTTTTTCATACCAAATGGCATAACCTTATACTGATAGAGTCCATCTGGTGTAACAAATGCCGAAATCTCCTTAGCTCTGTCTGTCAAAGGAATTTGCCAGAATCCTTTCAGAAGATCAAATTTAGTAACATATTTGGCTTGTCCAATTTGATCAATACAGTCATCAATACGTGGGATTGGAAATGTATCCGTTTTAGTCACAGAATTAACTTTTCGATAGTCTGTACACATGAGAAAAGTTCCATCAGGTTTTGGCACCAGAATACAAGGAGAACTCCAGTCACTTTGACTTGGTTCTATAAAATCATTTTCCAGCAAATATTGAATTTCTTCCCTGAGATACTGTTGTTTCACAGGGTTCATTCGATAAGGATGTTGCTTCACAGGCTTTGCGCCATCAATGTCAACATCATGAAAGATTCTGTCAGTCCTGGTTGGAATGTCCGGAAATAAGTGCTCATATTCAAGAATTAACTGCTTGAGTTCAAGTCGCTTGACTGGATCCAGGTGTGACAGTTTCTGGTCAAGATCCTTTAGGATGTCAGAATTCTGGAGTTTTGATGATGAGGGATCAGATTTATAAAGTTCATATCCTCAGAGTCCATTTCAGATTGTTCTTGAGGGACAGAATTTACTACACTTATTGGTGAGACAACTGAATTATCCCTATCAATGTACTTTTTCAACATATTAATATGACATAATTGTTTTTGCTTGCGCCTCCCAGGTGTGTTGATAATATAATTTACATCACTGAGCTTTTTGTCAACAGTGTAAGGGCCATAATATCTGGCCTGCAGAGGTCTGCCAGGAATTGGCAAAAGAGCAAGTACCTTCTCTCCAGGTTTAAAATTTCTTTCCCTGGCATTTTCATCATAGTGAAATTTCATTTTGTTTTGAGTTGATTTGAGATTGGACCGAGCAGCTTCACAGGCTTTTGACAATCTGTTATTGAAGTCAGAGACATACTGAAGCAAATTCAAAGAACTGTTATCATCAGAAAGAAATTTCTCTTTCAAAAGTTTCAGTGGTCCACGAACTGTGTGACCAAATACAAGCTCAAATGGGCTGAAACCAAGAGATTCTTGTACAGATTCCCTAGCAGCAAATAACAACAAATGAATGCCTTCATCCCAATCCTTTTCAGTGTCAAAGCAGTAAGATCTGATCATGTTTTTCAGTGTTTGATGAAATCGTTCTAAGGCACCTTGACTTTCAGGATGATATGCTGATGACCGATATTGCTTAATGCCTAATTCATGCATCACTTGCTGAAATATTCCTGACATAAAATTAGAGCCTTGATCTGACTGAACAGATTTAGGGAGGCCTACAAATGTGAAAAACTTCACAAGAGCCTTAACTATGGTCTTTGTCTTAATATTCCTAAGTGGAATTGCTTCTGGGAAACGTGTGGAAGCACACATTATGGTCAAAAGATATTCAGAACCTGACTTTGTTCTGGGTAAAGGACCTACACAATCAATGATTATTCTGCTAAAAGGTTCCTCAAATGCAGGAATTGGCTGCAAATGAGCTTTAGGGATAGTTTGATTAGGTTTTCCTACCATTTGACATGTATGGCAAGATTTGCAATGTTTAGAAACATCCGATTTTAACCCTGGCCAGTAGAAATGATTAAGAATCTTGTGGTAGGTCTTGTTTACACCTAAGTGGCCTGACAAGGGAGTTTCATGGGCTAAGTTTAAAATTTCAGGGCGATAAACCCTTGGAACCACAATTTGGTGGTTAACAGTCCACTCGTCTTCTGCTGAGACATCAGGAGGACGCCATTTTCTCATCAAAATGTCATTTTTGACATAATAGCAAACAGGAACCTGGGACATGTCATTTTCATCTAAGACCCTTTCAAATAAAGGTGAGATCTCAGGATCACTGTGTTGTTCTTTGCAAAGCTGTGACCTTGACAGAAGGTCATTACCTTGGTCATTTGAAAATGAAGAAGAGTGGTCTGGGTTGGACACAGATGAGGTGTGAGTAAAGTCTGTCTGCATGTCAGACAGGCTGGGTGAAAGAGATTTTGAAATCTCATCATTAAAAGACTGACCTATAAAAGTATCAGTTAAATCAATATCCTGCTTCCCATCATTCAACATGGCTTTCTTTGCCATAGCCCTAGTGACAGCACACGAGGGGTAAAGGTCAGGAATTTCCTGCTCAATGGGGTCAGGTGGTTGATCAACACAAGGAGTGTTGGTCAAAAGTGGATTAACCACAACCTTATCTCCTGCTAGGTCATTGCCTAACAATAAGTGAACACCTTTAAAAGGTAATGAAGGTCTAATACCAACAGCCACTGGACCAGAAATTAAGTCTGAGGACAAATAAATGTTATGAAGCGGTACATTAATAAATCCACATTCTACACCCTGAATAAGGACACTTGTCCCAGAAGAAGTCTTCTCGGAAAATGGCAGGGTATCTGCCAAAATAAGGGATTGAGAAGCTCCAGTATCCCGTAAGATAGTAATAGGGGTAGACTGGGCAAAGTCACAATTTAGTGACACAAAACCTTCTGATAAGAATGGTTCATAAATCTCCATAACAGAATCAGTCTCAGAAATTTTGGCCTGAATAGGAATTTGATCCTGAACACAAGACTGTGGCATTGACCGTAAAGAGGTAAGACCTGTGGGTTTTGGACCCTCTTGTTTTTCTCTCTTCCTCTTTAAAAGTAAACATTCAGAAATTATATGTCCTGACTGCTTACAATAATTACAAATAGGCTGAGATAAGGGATTTTGACCTTTGTTTTCACCAGGGGGTTTTGGTTTTGGAGTATATGAGGGACTGGAATTGCCAGATGGATTACTGGGACTGAATTTTGGACCTGACTGAGGGGAAAAGGTCTTTTTAGGAAAAGGCTTGTGCACAAAAGAAGTCTTATGAGTTAAAGCATAATCATCAGCCAAACGAGCTGCTGCCTCTAACGTTTCGACTTCCTTTTCATCTAAAAATGATTTAATGTCAGAATTAATGCACCTTTTAAATTCTTCAACAAGCATGAGCTGTCTAAGTTTACCATGATCAGAGCCCACTTTCTTTGATGAGCTCCACCTATCAAATAACTGCTCTTTTGTCCTAGCAAATTCAACATAAGTTTTGTCATTTTCTTTTCTACAGTTCCTAAATTTCTGCCTGTAAGCCTCAGGGACCAACTCATAAGCCTTAAGAATAACTTCTTTTACTTTGTCATAATCTGAGCTCTGCTCGAGAGAAAGTTGAGTATAAATTTCGCGAGCCTTGCCGATCACAACGCTCTGAAGAAGCAAAGTCCAATGCTCTTTTGGCCATTTCAAATTTTCAGCTACTTTTTCAAAGTGAAGAAAATATTTATCAACTTCTTTTTCTTGAAATGGAGGAACGAGTCTGATGTGTTTAGTAACATCAAAAACTTTGGTTGAGTCCAAAGGCAAAGATTTTGATTTAGTCTTGTCTTGTATTTCAATTTCTTTCATTCTAATTTGAAATTGTCTTTCTCTCTCTTTTTCTTCTTTTTCATATTTCAATTTCTCCTTTTCAATTTCAATTCTTTCTTTTTGAAATTTTAATTTTTCCTTTTCTATTTCAATTCTTTCTTCTTTTTCTAATTTTTCTTTTTGCATTTCTCTTTCTTTTTCTTTTTCTCGTTCTTCCATTTCTAACCTTAATTTTTCATGTTCTAATGTTTGTTTCTGCAACCTTTCTTCTCGTTCTAATGTTTCAAGCCTAATTCTTTCCTCACGCTCAGCTTTTTCAATCCTTACTCTTTCTTCATGCTCCAATCTTAATTTTTCTATTTCAATTTGTCTTTGAATTTCTAATTCTCTCATCTGCAAATCAGTTTGAGTGACGAGAATGTGAGAGGTTGCAGAGGAATCAAAAATTTCCTCGTCAACAAAGAACTGAATCAAAATATTCTTAATTTCATGTTTCAACATGGACCTTTTGACTGAAGATAATTCATAATGTGCTGCAATATCCAATAAATCAGTCTTTTTGGCCAAGCTCAGCAGCTCCTGAGAAGGCGCAGCAATAAATTTATCAAGATCAAAAGACATGATTGCTTTTTGCTGGCTTTACTTATTTGAATAGCAAACAGTGAAAAAATTTTTTTTTTTTTAATTCAAAATTGTTTGATGCACAAGAAATTTCAATCTCGGACGCGAGCCCCCAATTTGTTACGACCTGGCGGAGGCAACAAAAAGATGGAAGTAAACCAGCAACAAGCCTGTTTTTTAAACTTAACAAAATTTATTTACATGTACATCAAAATAAAACAGTCATTTGTTAATCAAGAAAATATGTAATTTAAGATACCTTATTTTAGTCTGAATGTCCCTCAGAATTTAAAACACAAGTCCTTTAATAATTTCTGATCCCAGAAAATAAATTCTGTATGAGCACATGAATATTTCCAATAGTCACAAAAGTAATCCAGTATGTTTAAATTCCAGTATAACTTATTTAACTATAGACTGGCGAAACTTACAAAGATGAACTAAATGAAAATCTGTCCTCTTTATATAATATCTAGGAACATTCCGGAACTAACCAAAAATAGATCTTACCAAAAAGTACTCAATTCTGACATAATTTCATACCAGAAGATTCTTAATGTTTACAACAGAAAGGTCTAATATTTTCTCAGTACTAAAAATAGTTATTCCAGAATGTTCTAAAGTACAATGTAAACAACTTGTTTATTTCAAACCTAGTAAACATCTAAAAACTGCAAAATCATGGTAAAAGAAAATATTTACACCAACTTAAACACCATATTCATAACAATATATATATAATATACAATACAATCTTGGGATTAGAACGAAAGCTGAGTGCGTATAGAGTTCTTCTCCCTAATTAAATACAACTGTATACAGTATGGCGGATATTTGTATATGATTTCAAATATTAAACCAAATTTAATTCTACATTCAGGTAGAAAAGGAATAACAAATGAGGCCCTGCTTATCAGAAAAAATATAATAACTTAGTAACTTAGTGGGAATTATTTCCAATATATATAAAACCAAAAAAATCAGAAAAAAGGATAACGCTAGACAAATTAGAGTACAAGAAAAAATACACATGTAATAATTATACCAATAATATAAAATACCAGTTACCAGTGAGAAATCCACAAAACATAACAATTGGTTTAAACATATTTATTCATATGATTTCATCATACATATATAGATGTACAATAGCAATACAATTATGAAGGGGCCGGGCCGCGTAGCGCAATCGGTAGGGCACCTGACTCGTAAGTCAGAGGTCCTGGGTTCGAAACCCGGTCTGGCCACATACTTTCGTTTCTCCTTCCGCCGATTCAAGAAGGACAGTTGTCAGTTACTGGCGAAAGTATGTGCACTTAGTACTGGTTAACCGCTTAGGAGGTCTAAGCCTGCCCAGGAATAGTGTGGTTAGGTTAACTGACCGTCCCGACATGACCATAGTTGTTTACCGTGGACGTTAAGCAATAAATCAATCAAATCAAATCAATTATGAAGGGATCCAGATCCTGTTGACTTATATAAATATGTCTCCCTATAAACATAAGTGACAAATAGACGATGAGAACATGAACACAAATTTTAAACTATTACGCGGAAACAAGTAGTAATGTCAAACCAAATTAGGAGAAAATAATATATGATAAGGAGGAAAGCCTGAAGTCAAGTTGAAAAAAGTCTAATACATACTACTAGTTGTATCAACAAATGATAGATGATGTGACAGTAAATCAACCAGAGAGACAGAGAGAGATTAATCCTCAAGTTATAAATCTTCTACTTTCCAATACATGTATAAATTTATGTACTGCAACAAAAATTTGACAGTTGGTATGAAAGTCTAATTCGGCAACTCCAAATAGTATACTATCTACAGGTGCGTTGCATTAATTTTATACCTATGCAAATTTTTCATAAGTCTTAATACCTCAAAGTGCGTTCTAGCTTCGGCTGAAAGTCTTTGTTGTCAAAATATCTTACACTTACCATGGTAATAAATTAAGGGACACTGCTTAGAATTTCAGAAAAGTTCGATGTATAAAATATTGCTAAGAAACGATTTTACAACCTATCAAAGTTATCTTAACTATATTGACAACTGCTGAAACGCTTCCACGTAGTTTAAGTCGTTTTCTCGGTGAACAGGAATATGGTATTGAAAACCCGAAATCGACATTTCATGACAGATATTTAAACATGTTTTATTAAATGAATACCCCGCATAAATTTCTTTTCTGCAGGAAGAGATTTAACCTTAAAAAGAGCAAGGCGGGACCGTCTCTGAGAAAATTACGATAAGCCAATGCTAGAAACAG
Source organism: Ctena decussata (assembly GCA_963989385.1). Classification (NCBI taxonomy): domain Eukaryota; kingdom Metazoa; phylum Mollusca; class Bivalvia; order Lucinida; family Lucinidae; genus Ctena; species Ctena decussata. The sequence continues at coordinate 34,896,046 of OZ022504.1, read as the reverse complement.
TTAAGCTTGCTTTAGACATTTAATAAACATACTACGTCTTCTATCCCATCTGCGACCTATTTTGCAAAAAAATACTTTTAATGTCATTTCGCTTGCAGTATGGTAATGATAATTGAAATTTTGACATGGCAGAAGAGAGGGGTGGGGCAATTTACCTTTGTTCAAGAAAGTTTAAATTCCGATTTGTTTTTTATCTCCTGACTTAACCATTTAAAAACACGAACAAGTGATTTCATTCATCCTATTTTGTTACTGCGAAAAGGTATAAAAAATGCTTGCTAGTAGGTACAATGCTTAAATAAAAGATAGGAAAAACTAGACACTTCATATATTTCTATGCAAGGCTGCCACATTTCTAAAATCTCATATCTGTGCTTTGCTTAAATATTAATAGGAAGAAAAATGATAAATTTAAGAAAAAACAACATAAAAGCCAGCACCTCAGTTTCAAAGCCTGTAAAACAACAAAGAGGGGTAAAACAAGACGTATGGAACACTTGCATAGGTATACTGTGTTTATCCCTCTCTTCTGTCCTGTTTTCTAGTTGTCAGTGTCAAAATACCGCAAAAGTATTCTCCAAATAGCTCGCAGTTGGGATAAAACAGGCATTCTATTAATTAAATGTCTAAAGCAAGCCTAACCGGTTTTACTATCAGGACCCATACTAATTGGCTCCGAAGAAGGTCCCGACTGGCTTTTTTAAGAGTAAATATTTTCATGCAGGAAATAATTTTTCCGGGGCTTCATTAAATATAACATGTTTAAATATTTGTTATTGATATGTCGGTCTCGGTTTTTCATTACCGTATTCCTGTTCACCGCGAAAACGACTTAAACAACGTGGAAGCGTTTCAGCAGTTGTCAATGTAGTTAAGATAACTTCGATAGGTTGCAAAATCGTTTCTTAGCATTATTCTATACAACGATTTTTTTCTGGAATCCTAAACAGTGTCCCTTAATTTATTCCCATGGTAAGTGTAAGATTTTTGACAATAAAGACTTTCAGCCGAAGCTAGAATGCACATTGGGGTATGCTAAGACTTATGAAAAAATTGCAAAGGTATAAAATTAATGTAACGCACTTATATATATGGTATACAGTTCAAGTTCTTGGTCGCCAACGGTAAGGGATTTGTTGATACATTAGCGATTCTAGAGTTTGCAACCTGTAACAGCCTAGTACTGACAAACACCCTTGGCCCTCACAAACCATCAAGAAGATGGACATGGCACAGCCCAGATGGGAAACACCAAAATCAGATTGATTACATCTTGGTGAGGAAGCGCTTCCGATCAGGAGTCAACATCCATAGGACAAGGAGTTTTCCTGGAGCAGACATAGGAAGTGACCATGACCTGGTCATGATGACCTTCCGAGTTCGTCTGAAGATGGCTAGAAAGCCAACCCAGCCAAGACTGAAGTTTGATCTTGAGAAGCTAAGGGACCCAGAGGTGGCATGCACTTTTCAAGCAACAATAGGTGGAAAATTTCCACCACTCATTGGTCTGAGGGATGATGACATGGACATAGATACCATGATTACCACCTACAATACAGTAGTGACTGATGCAGCCAGTGAGATACTTGGAAACGAACGTCGCAGGAAAAAACCAAGGGTCACTAGAGATGTTCTCGACCTCTGTGATGAGAGGAGACATTTGAAGAAGAAGAGGTATGAAGCAGTAGGAGCAGAAGAATACAGGGAAGCAAACAAGATGATTCAGAAGGCAGTGAAGAAAGCGAAGGAGGACTGGATAACTAGTCAGTGCGAGGAGATCGAAACTTGCCTGAACAAAAACAACAGCAAGAAAGCATACCAGCTGGTGAAGGATCTAACTTCAGAGAAACAGGGTAGATCCACAACTATCCAGGACAAGTCTGGGAAATGCCTTACGAAAGAACAAGAGATTCTCAGCAGATGGACAGAATATTGCTCAGAATTATACAGCCATGAGACTGATGGTGACGAAACGGTTCTGGACTGCAGTCAGCCCCCAGAAGAAGATCAACAACCGATCCTTCGTGAGGAAGTTGAGATTGCAGTAGCAGCACTGAAGAAGGGAAAATCTGCCGGAGTTGATAATATACCAGCAGAACTTGTTCAAGCTGGAGGGGAGACCATGATTGATGTTTTAACAGATATCTGTAACAGGATCTGGAGAACAGGAGAATGGCCTACTCCATGGACTCAGTCGCTGATTGATACTCTCCCAAAAAAGGGCAACCTACAGCTCTGCCAGAACTACAGAACCATCAGCTCCATCAGTCATTCAAGCAAAGTCATGCTGAAAGTTATCTTGAACAGGCTTAAGCCACAAGCCGAAGAGATAATCGCTGAGGAACAGGCTGGGTTCCGAGCAGGAAGGAGCACCACAGAACAGATCTTCAACCTTAGAATCCTGTGTGAGAAGTATCTCCAACATCAGCAGAATCTGTACCATGTCTTCATTGATTTCAAAAAAGTCTTTGACAGGGTATGGCATGCAGCCTTATGGGCCACCATGAGGAAGTACAATATCAATGCAAACCTAGTTCGCACCATTGAGCAGCTATACGAGAAGGCTACAAGTGCGGTCCTGATAAATGGCAGCACAGGAGAATGGTTCAGAACAACAGTTGGAGTAAAACAAAGATGTTTTCTGTCACCCACCCTCTTCATTTTTCTCGAACGGATCATGTCTGATGCTCTGGAAGAACATGACGGAAAGGTTAGCATAGGCGGCAGAAATATTACCAACCTGCGGTTTGCCGATGACATAGACGCTCTTGCTGAGGAAGAGCAGGAACTAGAAGCTGTAGTTGAAAGTCTCGACCAGACCTGCACAAGGTATAAGATGGAGATCAGTGCTGAGAAGACCAAACTGATGACAAACAGCGCAGATGGCATCCAGAGGGAGATCGAGGTAAAAGGGCAGAAGCTGGGTACTGTAAGCAGCTTCAAATACATTGGATCAGTTGTCTCAGATGATGGCTCAAAACAGGAGGTTCTCTCAAGGATAGCACAAGCCACTTCAGCTCTTGCCAAGCTGAAACCAATTTGGAGAGATAACAACATATCTCTTGGATCAAAGGTGACACTTATGCGCTCCCTTGTCATTTCCATATTTCTGTATGCCTGTGAATCATGGACCTTGACAGCAGAGTTAGAGAAAAGAACGCAGGCCTTTGAGATGAGATGCTACCGAAGGTTACTGAACATTTCGTACAAGGACCATTTAACCAATGAGGAGGTTCGCAGGAAGATCCAAGCAGCCATTGGAGAATATGATGAACTCCTTACGCGGGTCAAGAAACGGAAACTAAGGTGGTTTGGCCACGTCTCAAGGTCTTCTGGTTTAGCAAAGACAATTCTTCAGGGCACAGTGAAAGGAAAAAGAAGAAGAGGTAGACAGAAGAAGAGGTGGGAAGACAATATCAAGGAGTGGACTGGAATGAATTTTGCCAGCTCAACTAGGGCAGCTGAAGACAGGACAAGGTGGAAAGGGATTGTTTTGAAGTCAGCTGTGGTGCCCCAACGACCTAGTAAGGTTATGGGATAGAATAGAATAGAATATAAAAATAGCAATTAGAGCAGTTCAATTTCGGATGGTATACGACAAATCTTTACGTATTAGATTATTACGGGGGCATGCTAAAAGAAATTTATTACTCTCAACTTCACTACATACACAGTTAAGACTTAATAAGAGATCACGTTTGAAAAGATGCTTGTTAAGGTGGTGATAATCACTGATTTGGGGCAAAGACAAAGATCTGCATAAAACACTCAAAATACCACTGATCTTTCCAAAACTTAGCATATGCCTTCTTTATGTTGTTTTTGACAATTCAGACTCTCAAACTGCAGCATTTGTTAATGTTAAAAAGTGTTTTTATAAGGAAAGATCAAAGGGTAATTTTGTGCCCAATAATCTGAAAAAATAATATTGTTATTGAAAATATACTTAGTGCTGAGAGTTCCTTGTTGCATAATGAAGAGCGAGCTAGCAATTATTTTTTCAATCTCTTTCACACATTATCAGGCTGAGCAGATGAAAAAAGATGCGGTCTGTGTCCAAATTGTTTTGTCAAAACACACAGGTGAAACAGGTGAGACTATTTTAACAAGGTTGAACAATTTCATCTACACACCAGTGATCATGTAAGTAATGTATTATTTATACTGTAGGTGTTACATAGGTATGCTTGCCTACCCTATATTTAATAAATTCATCCAGTGTACATTACCTTGTACATGGTTGAACATTTGAGAAAAAGCTACCGTTTTCATCTGGTCTACATTACAATTTGAGAAAGAGTTGGAATAAATAATTGCTAGGTCGCTCTTCATTATGCAATAACGCACCTTCAGTACTACGTAAATTTTCAATAACGATGCTGATTTTTTTTTATTATTGCGCAGAAAACTACCCTTTGATATTTCCTTATAAAAACATTTTTTAAGCAGCATGTTCGTCTATTTTGTATTCTAAACTGTAAAGAACAGCAAAAATAAGAAGTCTGCTAACTTTCAGGGAGATACCTTACTTTTTCTGGTTTTATGCAGATTTTTACATTTACCATAAATCACCACCTTAAGTGAGCGACACTCAGTATTAAGACGCACGCATGTGAAGGATCTGCACAAGCTTTCACCACTATAATAATACTCTGGTATACTTGGAGTTGATATGCCAATCGTCGTTTGAAAGTAAACGAGGTATTAGCTGATTTGAATGAGGCTGGAAAATTGTTCCAGGCCTGGGCTTTTGAAAGAAAAAAATATTCGGCACAATTATGTGCGTGTATGTGCAATGTACACTATGGTAGTTTTCTGAATCGCAGGAGTATCTCCTAGACGAGTGGGTATAAGGTTTGTGTGTGAGAGAGAGTGGTGTTAAGCCATTTTCCGTTTAAAAGAATAAATCCAGTTTATTTCAGATAATTTTACTCACTCCTCTATTAGATTGCTTCGTTGCTGCATGCAATTGTCCCAGACTGTGCTGCTTACTCAAGAATTGAACGTTAAGTACATAAACGTTAACATAAATTAAAGTACTTTTTTTATAGTGATCTGCTATCGAGAATGCATTTGTAGTTTCTTAAGAAATTTATGCAAGGACATGCCTTTTGTGTCATCAATATGTATGTTTCAATCACAGAGTTGAGAAAACAATAAGCCGAAATTTTTATGAGATATTACTTCTTGTATTAGTTGGGTTGGGAGTATACTTATTGTTTTTCGGGCCTCTGTTTTATCGGTATTGTAAATAACTAACCATTGCATATTGATTTCCACTTGGTTATTCTTCTCAGATCAATATTAAGTGTCTGAGCTGCCAAGTCAGGAAAACCTACAAATCAAGTACAAAGTAGGATCGTCGTTGAAAATTAGAAATCATTTATTGAACTATGTAATTGTTGTACAAAATCAATAACAAAGGAATAAAATAGGTTCTTGTGGTACTCCAGCGATTATGTAAAGCCACTTTGAAGTTCCGCCGGGTTATAAACTCTTTAGAATCTATGGTTCACGTAACATTCCTACCAGCAAAATAAGCTATCAGAAATTCCATAATGCTTAAGTTCTACTTTAAGACATCTATGCTAAACCCTGTCGAAGGCTTTACTTATATCACAAAGTACAACACATACTTCATTTCCCTTGTCCAGGGCCTGGCAAAATGTATTAGGCAAATGAACAAGTTGATAAATTGTGGATTCACTACTTGTGAAATCCTACTGAAATGTTAAAATTGATGTGTCAATAGGAAACTATGCACATGTTTATGGAGAAGGATAACAAGTGTTTACCAGTTGAGGTTATGAGAGATATAGGTTTGTAATTCTCAACGTTATGTTTTCTCGTCTGGTTTGTAAACTGGGCTAACATTTGCTCTTTTCCGTATATCTGGGACTTCAGAAGTAAAAAATTAAAAAAATAAAAAAGGGCAATTAATTCGAAAGATAAAGCGGCTACTACTTTTTTAGTTTTCAATTACTTTTTTGCTCGGGGCCACATGCCTTTCCAGTTATTACTGTTTTTTTTTTTTTTTTTTTAATTTAACATACTTCTTCACTGGTACGTCCAATTGAAGGTTATGTGTAAGAAAATTCAGATAATTTTGGGACAGGTTTATCATGATCGTCGAAAACTGACATATTAAAAATATTTGTTGAATATATTTATTTAATCCACAGGATCGGTGACAGATTTCCCATTAAAATTTAAAGAAAGAAAGCTTCATGTCGTTTATCTTTACCTAAATGAAATTCAAAGGTCCTCCACAAGTCTTTACTGGTGATGTTTCCAGATTTAAACTTCTCTGCACTTTTGTTAATTAGATCACTTTTGGTCTTGTTTATTGTGTTTACTCTTTGATTACGCAGTTTCCTAATTTTTCCAACTATCAGCAGTATTTAGTTACTTGCATGTGCTACTAAACACATGTTCTGATATTTTTTTCTACTAAAGTAATTAAATCATGGAGGATCCACTGATAAGAGTAACCACTGTGTTAGGAATAGCTTTGTTAAAAAATCTTAAAATCTTATTATTAAACTTTCAGCAAAAATATTAATATTTTCAAGTAATACTTTCAGCAAAAATATTAATATTTCATGTTTTACTCATAATCACCGTCATCATATTACCTTATTGTCCTTTTTAAATCTTTGTTGCCTATATTTATCAAATTTAAATATAACATAGTATAATAATATATCTGATATTCTGATCGAGGAAAACGTCACCTACACCACTAAAGAGGATATTTGTTCGATCGTTTAAAAAGAGGAAAGTCAATTATTGAGGACGAATTTTCTGTATATTGAGTTGGGTCAGAGATTACCAGACCAAGACTGTACTGATTTAATATTGAGTGAATCTTACGGCGACCTACAAGTTCTTGGTAGTTGTAGTTAAAATTACCGGCCGCTGTAATATGGTGGATATTCGTATCGTATGCTATGGTAATCGACTGTTCAATTATATCGTTTATGTCCTGACTGAAATTCGGCAAAAACACCAAAGTGCACTATTTTTTTATTATTTTTTTTTTTCATTTATTAATTTATTTCACTTCCACTCAAATCCTTGTTTTCCAAGATGTTTGATCCAGTATCTAGCCTGTCCTTGTCTTTTAGACTGCTCTTTGAAACAAGAGGGCCATGGCGCCCTGAATCGCTCACCTGAGTAAAATTTCAAACGTCAATCTGGGTCATCATTTGAACAAACCTGATAGTTTGAAAATGTTAAAATATAAGAGACCTTGGTTAAAGGTCATGAGATGACCTTGATCTCTGTTGCTAAAAATGTTCATGTACCCATTTTTACAACAGTATTTATTAACTTTTGAACCAAATTCTTTTACAAGTTCCATGAACTCTTATATTTAAGCATCTCCCATATACAAGTACAAGAAATCAAATTTTATGTTAAAACTGCCATGTTAAAACTGCAAATTTACTGTTTTTTTCCTCTGGCTCCTTGTGCCAGATTTAAAGGGTCACTGATGAGGCTTGAATAGCCGAAACCGCGGTATGGCCCAACTTCTTACTTATGAATGTTTTCTTTGCTCTTAAAGGATCTAAACTTTTATCATTATTTACTATCACTGCAGCTGGATGTTGTGCCGTGTGGCGGCCGTAAAAAGTCTCCCCGCACTCATCTATAGTGCAGATTATATTTTCCTTTTGGTCCTTTGAGATCATGGAATATATTCTGAGAAGTCAGAAATGATCATACGTTTAGATTCATTTTCTAAACAAATTTGAAATATTTTGGTATTTTTCGACTTATATCAGTCTTTGAGACGACTGCCATGTTAAAACTGCAAATTTACTGTTTTTTTCCTCTGGCTCCTTGTGCCAGATTTAAAGGGTCACTGATGAGGCTTGAATAGCCGAAACCGCGGTATGGCCCAACTTCTTACTTATGAATGTTTTCTTTGCTCTTAAAGGATCTAAACTTTTATCATTATTTATCTTGCCGTAAAAATGTCAAGATCAACCCGAGGTCATCATTTGAACAATCTTGGGCCAAATCTTATCATAACTTTCCCTAAGATCTTATTATAAAAAATCCTGTTGTAAAATAAGACATTGTCAACCCAAGGTCATCTTTTTAACAATCTTAGTAGTATTATTCAATTGGTTCCGGAGAAGAAGATGTTTAAAGGTAAATACCATATATGGGTATGGTGGCCTTGTTGGTAATGTGACCTGGGCCGTTTGTACAATTTTTCATTCCCTCGGCCCCTGGAGGCTCTATATGAAATTAAGTTGAAGTTGGCCAGTGGCTTTTGAGATGTTTAAAATTGTCAAAATATGAGAGTCCTGGATCAAAGGTCGAAGTTTGTCTTTCACCTCTTATACTCTCAAATCTTCATGTACTCATTAAGAAGACTGCATATACCAATTCTCGAATCGATCTGGTGGCCCTGATGGGCTATGTATAGAAATGTTTAATTACATTTATGATCAGGGCATTTTTCCAGAGGACTGGTGCAAAAGTATAATTTCCCCAATACACAAAGGTGGCTCTACCGATAATCCTGAAAATTATCGGGCAATCTGTTTAATTAATTGTTTATGTAAAATATTTATGAATATTTTGACAGAACGTTTATCCAGTTGGGCAGATTTGAATGATGTAATAGATGAATCACAGGCTGGCTTCCGTAAAGGCTACTCGACAACTCATAATATATTTTCGCCTCAAGCATTAGTTCAAAAGTATTTATGCAGAGAAAGAGATAGATTTTATTGTATTTTCGTGGATTTTAAGCGTGCACTTGACAGTATTGAACATATAAAATTATGGCATTCTTTAGAGAGAAAGGGCATTAATCCAAACGGCAAATTTCTAGGCATATTTAAATCTATTTACTCTCAGCTTAAATCGTGTGTAAAATGTAAGAACGGATAAACGAAATATACTGGACAAAAAAGTTAGGGATCAAACATTTGACTTAAGATTAAATCATGAAAAATAAATTCTCCAAAAATAATTTTCTTTTATTTAGTACATCTGTTAAAGTGGCACAGGACTGCATGAAAAATATTGGAATCGGATCAAGTGAAACACCAGTAGAAACGAATGAGCAGCAATACCCCTAAAATTGAAGTAAAAAATGACATCCCTACAAAATCGAATGTCTATGATTATTGCCTTTATCCATGCAAATTCATTTCCAGTGCTCAACGATATCTCTTGGGGACTGAATAACTGCATGACCGCTACTCGGTATGCTTTTAGTAAAGCGCTAAAGGCTTATTTGGGGACCCGTTTGCCATTCTTCATGAAGGGTCTGAATTAGCTCTCCAGGAGGTTTCTGAAGCCTCTGATGAATAGCAGATTGTTGCAAAATCTGTTAAGCATGCTCAATCTGATTTGAAACTTGCGATCGACTTGACCTGTCCAGATGGACGATTGTCTCTGTCTCAAGCTACTGGTTCATCACAATAACACTGTTAGGACGCGCATTTTTGTCCATTTAAATGTTTTAAACGGCCGATTAAAGCGAAACGGTTACAAACAGATTTTATACAGCTAAATTGTGCCATTTCATGCTGGTAATGAGTCCAGGTTTGACGCGATTTAATAGAAAAGCGAGGCTACAATGGGCAACAGGTGACGCTAATTCGCAACTGGTTCATTCGACACAATTTCTTTTCGCAGATGAGTCCAGATTGACTGTAGATATCCTCGATGATAGGAGAAGGATGTGATGCCTGGCAGGCTCACGTCGTGTAGACTATAACTCAAATCTTCATGTGGAATATGACATGTCTTGAGGAGGGTGGGCGACAGTATGGGCCGGCATCTTGATTGGCAGCTGCGTGGACTTGCAAATGCCAGACAGAGGCGCTCTGATTGGTGTTCGATTTAAGATTGATATGTTTTGTCCAATTACGAGACCGTTTGCTGAAGTTTATGGTGATGGCACCATCGAATCACAGGGCAAATGTGGTGGACCAGAACCTTCCGGCAGAAACAATCGTGTGCACTGACATGTCATTTCACGACTTGTTTTAAATCCGATCAAACATGATTTAGACATGTTATACCGCCAATTCTAATTACTGAAACTCTTAGAGACCTCATTCACGTCTTTCATGAAAAATGGCAAACAAGTCCCTAAATGGGCCTCTGGGCATTTACCACAAGTATACCGTGTACCTATCATGCAGTTATTCAGGCCCTCAGAAGTCACACTGAGAACTGAAACTCATTTTGCATGGATAAAGCCAAAAATCATGGACATTCAGTTTTGTGGTAATGCTAATTTTCACTTTGATTTTAGGGGTATGCCTGTTTATTCATATCTGCTGGTGTGTCATGTGATCAGATTCCAATATGTGTTATGCAGTCTTGTGTAGCCTTGACATTTGTATTCAACATAAGAAAATGATTTTTGGAAAATTATTTTTTTCGATATAAAAATTTCATAAAATGTTTGATCCTTAACTTTTTTGGTCCAGTATATTTTGAATGTCATATTGGAACAAGGCAGGGCTGTGTTAGTTCGCCTATATTTTTTTCATTATTCATTAATGATTTAGTTTCATATTTGAAACAGGAGTGTGACAGAGGTATATTTGTTACAGACCAAATAGAAGATTTACTGGCATTAATATTTGCAGATGATGTGGCTAGTTTTAGTGAAACCATTATACGTCTTCAGCACCAAATAAATTGTATACAAAGGTTTTGTGAAACCGTTGGGATGTCTTTAAATCTTTTAAAAACTAAAATCATTGTTTTCAGAAATGGCGGTATTGTTAAGCAAATTGAGAATTGGTCTGATCAAGGTGAGATTGTCGATATCGTTTCGTTTTATAAATACTTAGGAGTCTATTTCACACCAAAATTAGTCTGGTCGAAAACAAAAGAAGTTTTAGCACATCAAGCTTGTAAAGCTGTTATGAAAATTTTCCAATATCAACGTCATTTCGGCTATTTTTCTCCAATAGATATATTCAAGCTATTTGATGCCATAGAGCCTATTCTATGTTATGGAGCAGAGATATGGGGATACGAATATAGCAAAACTATAGAAAAGGTACACATTAAATTCTGTAAAAGATTTGTTGGATTGCATCAAAACACTGCAGATTTCTTTGCTTTAAGTGAATGTGGCAGGTATCCAATCTCTGTTACATACATGAGTAAATGTGTAAAATATTGGGCAAAATTGTTACAAATGCCTAACTACAGATACCAAAAGCAGTGTTACAATATGCTTTGGTCGTTATCAGATGCTGGTAAACTCACATGGGCTTCACATATTAGGGCACTTCTTTGTGAATACGGTTTTGGGTATGTATGGGAAGCAAATACAGTTGGTGATATTACCATATTTGTTAATGTATTTAAGCAACGCCTTAAGGATTGTTGTTTACAAACCTGGCATTCTGACATTAGTGAATCTCCTAAATCAATATATTATAGTAAATTTAAACAGGTTTTAGAAATTGAAATTTATCTTACTTTCGATTTACCATATTTACTTCGGAAAACTTTGGCGAATTTTCGATGTTCAAGTCATTCGTTAATGATAGAAAAAGGGAGACATCAGAATATTGAAAGAAATTTACGATTCTGTCAATTATGTTTGAAACGAAACGTACATAGTATAGAAGATGAATTTCATTTTCTCTGTGTTTGTCCGTTTTATAAAGATATTAGAGATTTGTATTTTAAACCACAGTGGAACAAAGATATAATAACTATTAATGTGTTTTATACCATTATGTCGCAAACTGATAAGCAGTCAATTATTTCTATCTCTAAGTTTTTAGTAAGTGCATTCTCACACAAGTAGGATTTGTTACAAACTGCTACATAACTTGTTAAATACCGTGAATACCGAAATGTTTGCGACTGTCTTATTTCTGTGAAACAGTAAAGTTTCATGAAGCTGAAACAGTCGGCAAATAGTTTTGACACTTAGTAATACAGGCAGGCAATCTTGAAACTGTACAAATGTTTTTCTCTAGGGTGAATTCATGAAAATGGAAATATTTTCCAAATTGTTCCGGTTGACGATATGTTACAGCTATATTACAACATACAGTCGATTCAACATGCAATCTCGGACAGTTTTTCATAAGAGTGTGCTTATAAACATGACGTAAATTCATCGTATGACGTTCGCAATTGCCATTTCACTGAGGCATTTTCGAGCTTCATACGACCATAGTATTATGAGACTGGCCTGATTGCTGGCATATTTTATCGTGGTACACTCTTGATACGTAACTTTCGGAAAAGATCTGATAAAACTTACATTTATGTCAAATGTATTTAGATGTCACTTCTATTGTTTGTATCAAATTGTTATGTATTATGGGCCGGTGGCCTTCCATTACGAAATAAACTAATGTTATGTTATGTTATGTTAGGCCTAAATCTTCAAAACCGTAAATGAAATCTTATGTTCTAGCATTCTATCATATTTGCCCATGATTTAAAAAGGCCAAGGTCAATCCAAAGTCATCATTTGAACAAGTAGTTCTCGAGTACTCATATCTACATACCAAATTTAATGGCCATCGGCGTATTTGTTCTGGAGAAGAAGAAGAAGTTTGAAGGTTTGTACCATACATGGGCATGATAACCGTATTGGTCATGTGACCTAGACTGTTTAAATTATTTGTTCCCTTAGCCACTAGCTATAGAGGCTCTGTGAGAAATTTGGTTACGTGTGATTTTTTTGGAGTATCTGAAATTGTCAAAATATGAGAGTTCTTGGTCAAAGGTCAAGGAACTTGTTCTCATATCATGTACTTATTAAGAGGAATGCATCGTCAAACTTTAAGGCCAAAATTTTAAAAAAAATTCCATGAAATCTAATGTTTTAGTATTTGCTCCTATTTGACCTTACCATAAAAAAGATCAAGGTCAACAAAAGGTCACCATTCAAACAATCTTTAAAGTATTTGTAAACCTGATGCTTCTTATCAAGTCTTAAGGCCACCGGTTTATTTGTACTGGAAAAGGTTTTTACCATACATGGGCATGGCAGCTATGGCCGGGGCCATTTGAACAAGATTTTGTTCCCTCAACCCATGGAGGCTCTTTATGAAATTTGGTTACAATTGGCGCATTGGCTTTTGATGAGATGTTTGAAATTGTTACATTTCAGAGACCAGAGTGATAGATCAAAGAATAATCTTGACCTCTTGTACTCATAAACTTTCATGTTCTCATTAAGATGACTGTATAAAGCAATTTTCAGGCCAGAGTCTTCTAGAATTTCCATTAAAATCTTATGTTCTAGTATTCACCCATATAAAAGCATCATTAAGCAAATTTGACCTTGGCGCTAAAAAGTCAAGGTCAACCCAAGGTCATCATTTGAACAATCTTGGTAGTACTCGTGTATCTAATGCTACATACCAAGTTGCAAACCATCGGTCCATTGGTTCTGGAGAAGATTTTATAGGTTTTTATTATATATGGGCGTAGCGGCCATTTTATCATCTGACCGGGACCGTTTGAACAACATTTCATTCTCATGAGCCCTGGAGACTACACCTGAAATTCTGTTATCATCAGCCCAGCGGTTTTAGAGAAGAAGTTGTTTGAAATTGTGGACGGACGCGGATGGACGATGCAGCCTTCCTATACTATAAGCTTTCTCGGAGCCGCTTTTTATTAAAAAAAAATAAAATGTAATATTTGAAACATGAGAAAATCAAGAAAATTTCAACTACAGTTAGAACGCCCATGAATGTCACTGAATGTCTTAAAAATTGACACGTTTGAAAGAATCACTTTGAACTTAAAAGTAGGAAAATTCTCATGAACTGACACAATTGAATCCCAGGTCTCACCGAAGACACAGTGTGGGAAAAAGACAACACAAAGTTAGTCATCACCAAAGACATCATCGCCGGCAGCAATGTGAAAAGCCGTTTCCCATGTAGGTAACCTGCTAGACTTAACATCACAAACAATATATCAATAACAGACATAGCAACAAACAACACATAAAACAACCAAGAAGAACCAAAACAGAAGAGCCGCCTTAGGACGGTCAGTTATGAAATTTATGTGTGTGTGGGGGTGGGGTGGTGGGGTGCGGGGCTTTACAGGTCTGTGGTCGACCAACCCTCGCCCTTGGTTCTGCCTTGGTTTATCAGACACTTAGTTGTTCAACCCAACCAAAACAGTTGCCACCCACACCAACGAAAACATCAATGCTGACAACACGAACAATTTGTTCGAAAAACATTAAACAACTATTTTAACTATTTTCGTTTTTGGGCTAGATTCACTATCATAAACAATATATCAATAACAGACAAAACAACAAACATCACATAAAACAACAAAGAACCCAAAACAGAAGTGACGCCTTGAAACGGACAGCAATGAAATTACTTGGTGACAGGGGGTGCTTAACCAGTTTGCGGTCAACCAACCCCTCATATTTCAAGCACTATTTCATGGATTAACCATATACTTCGGTTAATGGTTAAGTCTAACATACTGAGTGGCCTCATTCTGATTGTCGGTCAGTGTGACCCCTATTTCATTGTTCAGTTATTTTGCCACATATTTTTATTACAATATTATGGGTTTGCATCATACTTGGTTAAACGGTTTGGGCTGACACTATGAATAATACCGTGCTAGTTCAAGGTCAACCTGACCTATATTTCATGGTCCAGTGATTAAACTCATATTTCTAAAACTAGTTCAATAATTTTGTATAATACATGTACTTAATTTGGGCTGACATTTTGAGTGACCTCATACTAATTGTAGGTTAGTGTGACCCATATTTTATGGTTCCGTGATTTTGAATCATACTGGATATTTCAAAGTTAATTAGAGTACGAAAACGATTTTGGTTAAGATAATTTTGACTGTAAATCTTGGGGTTTTCTCAGTTTGATATATAGGTGTTACTTTTAAGGTCAATTTACTGTAAATGTTAGTTTGTATAATATACAAAACATGTCACAATCAAAAAATAGGATAAATTTTATTAAATATTATTCATTAATTTTGGTAGCAATTTATGTTATCTGTCTTTGAACAGTCTACATTCTCCCAGAATTCGCGACAGCCTTCGTATGCCATGCAAATCACGGCAGTGAAAATACATTGATTTGCACTCATGAACAGAGAAAAAGGTTGAGAAGACAAAACTTATGTCAAACATCCCCAATAGCAGCCAAAATATTCAAGGTAAACGAAGAGAAGTTTGAAATTGTGGCAAATTTCAAAGCACTTGCTATAGATGATCTCCGTACCTGAGGTTCTCCCAAGGATTGCACATGTTACTGCAACCCTTACAAAGCTGAAGCAAATTTGGAGAGATGACAACTGGATCAAAGGTGAAAGTGATGCACTTTCTTGTCACGTGACAATAAAATGCCTATGAAACGTGGCCCTTGGCTGCAGGGTTAGGTAAATAAACGCTTGCGTTAGACAGGAGATGCTACCGAGGTTCCCGAAGATCTTGCATTTGGGCCACGGAGCTAATGAGAATGTTTGCAGAAAGATCCAAGTGTTCACTGGCTAATATGACGGACTCTTAATTAATCAAAGTAGATCTTCGCTGTTTTAGCATAATACTAATGTGTATTCACTCATGTTTATCTCACCTTGCAATATTATTTGAGCAGCCCCGCAGCTCAGGTTCAAGAAATTACACAGTATTCGAATTGCAGAACATCGGCCTTCATATATGGGGTCTTAACCAGAGTGACGTTATTGTCTGATACTGCACATAAAGACCGTCCGGTTGTCAGACGACCCTCTAGCGAATCATTTGCATCACTACAGCGCTGATTGCAACTTAAACAAACTTTATAATCACTGTTATATCACCGCATGTTTAGTTAAACCGCTCTTGAGTCTCTAATGGTGATATTCTAAACGTGTGGCAAAACCGCATGAATATGCGCTGACGCGTTTGTCAGACATCCACAGGTTTTCACTAGGCAGTAGCAAACATTGGCACTCACTAACGAACGTCAGTCTGCAATGATGTTATCAAAGTTTCAACAGTGGACAGTAAAAATATATTTCGTCATCGTATAAAATTTTCATCTGATTTGGCGCTTTAGTTTGATTTTGATTTGTAATGTCTTTTTAAAATTATGTTCATGTAAGCAACGTTATTTTAACGTGCGGCGCGATGGCGTCGATGGCGTACTTTGAACGTCTATATATCTGGAACGGAAAAAAGATTCCAACTTTATGTTTATTCTGTAAATTGGAATTGAATTACAGTTTAACTTGATATAATTTTTATAATAATGCTTCGATGAAAAAGCGCGTAATGGACACAGTGACATTACTTCTAGTTCAACCCTTGTATAACAGAACATAATAGGTAAGAGTTGCATTTGAAAATAACTGTATTTTCGAAGTCTCTAGTGTTATTTGTGAACTCGCTGGAAAATGATATTAATAATACAATGCCGCACACTGCCTGGTTTGAATAGCATCCGGTCCGTTTTTTTATCGAGCACCCCACACATAAGCTATATGTAATATTTTTATGCCCCCGCCACGAAGTGCGGAGGGGCATATAGTTTTGCCATTTTCCGTACGTGCATACGTCCGTCACACTTTGTGGTATTGTTCTTGTCTCCGCAACTCCTACAGTATTTGATGCAGAGATCTGAAACTTGCAACACAGTTCAGACATGCATTGAACATGTGCATAAAGGAAACAGAACTTTGATTTAGGTCTTTATTGCAGAACTATGTCCCCTTGAATAACATACATATTTTGACCATATTTCACACTTGTAGTACCGTTTTTGTCTCCGCAACTCCTTCTACAGTATTTATTCAGGGAGTTGAAACTTGCAACACAGTTCAGACATGTACCGAACATGTGCATAAAGGAAACAGAATTTTGATCCAGGCCATTATGGCCGAATTATTTCCCCTTGAATGACATACATATTTTGACCATATTAATAGTAGGGATACAGATATACAAAAGTCGACAGACTTCCTTCTGAATCCCTTTGTATAAACGTGTGTTCTGTTAACCATTGTCTGTACATAAGTGTATGATGTTTATACAAATAAATAAAGTTTAAACTAATAGTAGTACTGTTCTTGTCTCTGCAACTCCTCCAATAGTATTTCAAGTAGGGATTTGACACTTGCAACACAGTTCAGACTTGCATATAACATGTGCATAAGGGAAACAGAACTTTGATTTAGGTTTTTATTGCAGAGTTATGTCCCCTTAAATGACATGCACAGTTTGACCATATTTTCATGGCTTATAATAAGCTCACCTGTTGTCGTCGCTGTAGCGGCCACATTTACTAACCGATTTTGATATTACATCACAGCCATATTTGGTATGACAGTACCTCGAGCAAGTTTGCTTTTCAGGTTGATGGGATCAAGGTCACAGTTGCTATTTTTAGAAAGAACTTGGGCATCGTTCTAGCGCTTTTGTTTGTGGATCGATTTTAATATAACGTCACACAATTTTTATTTATGATAATATCTTGAATAAATTACCATTTCAGCACCGCAGGTCCAAGGTCAAGGTCACAGTTGCTATTTTTGGAAAAACTTTATCTCCCTCTAGCCCCTTTATTCATTGACAAATTTTGATGTAACACTTCACCCAAATGTTTACTTCTATAATATATCTTGGACAAGTTTGCAATCGAGAATTTCAGGGCCAAGGTCAAGGTTACATTTGCTTTTTTTTTTTTTTGAAAAAAAAAATACGTTGTCATCCCTCTGGAATGATTTGGACATAACTTGACACAAATATTTAGCATGACAATATCTGGGACAAATTCACATTTCAGCATTGTAGGTCCAAGGTCAAGTTCACAGATGCTATTATAGGTATATGTAAAACTTTGTCGTGGTTCTAGCGCCTTTTTTTGTTAACTGATTTTGATATAACTTCATACAAATATTGAGTATGACAATATCTTGGATGAGTTCACCTTTCAGGGTTGTGGATCCAAGGTCAAGGTCACAGTTGCTATTTTTAGAAAAAACTTTGTCATCCCTCTAGCACCTTCATTTATCGACAGATTTTGATATAACTTCACACAAATATGTCTTAACACACTACCCATCTAGTGAGGCATATGTCGGGGGCATTAATCACCTTTAGTAATTGTATAGTTGTTTTACATTTACATTTCGGTGATATCTACTTTTCTTTATGCGAGTAATGATATTGTGAACTTCATGTCACTGACTGTGTTGTCCACATGAAAGAAAAATAAAACTCTCGCTGAATGCAAACTTGCAGGTATTGTGGGGCCGCTTTTGGGTGAGTATCTATAATCATAATATATTTTTATTCGATTTCAACTTTTTGAACGGAGAAAGTAGACAGTTCACCGTCAGCAGGAGAAGGGAGGGCACGTAGGAGACTTTGGTCCCCGAACTCCCTACTGGAGACTTCGAACCTTGTATCCCTAATTTTGTGGGCCCCTACTCCCCTCATCCGACCACCATTCCTCTGCGAAAGCCGAATACGGATTGAGTAGTCAAACACGGGTACCTGGGTCCCCTGCTCGGGTCACTTTGCAACCCTACTATAGACTGACCGTAGAACCAGTTACAGAAATGAAACTTTAAAAGGTTATCTCGTCCAGAAAAGCGCTGTGGTCGAGTGGTTAAAGAAGCTCGGTTATGGTGCAGAAATGCGCCGTAAGGTCGTGAGATCGAACCCGGGCTTCGCCATCCAACCACTGGAAAACTCTCTCTGTCAACCAAGAAGTAAACGGGTATCTGCTCCGAATCAGGGAAGGATTCCACTTTTTATATACTGTACCCAAGACACAGTGGGCATCTTACCCCACTGCCCTTACGGCTTAAAGGCTACGGGAAACCTTGGACTCTTTCTTTTTTAATGGCCATCTGGCGACATAATATACCACTGCTTTCACATTAGTAACAAGACAAACAGGACGTATATGTATATGTAGCCAGGGCGCGTAGCGCAGTCGGTAGCGCGTGTGACTCAATATCCAACGGTCCAGGGCTCGCTACCCGGTCCTTCCACATACTTTCGTTTCTTTTCCCGCTGATTCAAGAAGCGCTTAAGCCTAAGTCACATATTCATAGATCAAGCTACAGTTTACCACGATTCACCAGACGGCCTAGACGGCAAAACCGGGATAAACCGTACAGCATCACTACGGTTTCCTTGGGTTTAGTCAACGTCAGTACGATGCCATTTCGATGTCTTGTGCCCACTGTGAGGCCTGTTCAACAAAGTGAGCACTCGCAGGTGTGTTATGTATATGTACCAAGCTGTAAACACTGGTTTTGTCTTTGACAAAATCCCCCAAAAGCTTTTTATTTTGTCCATATCCAGAATACCTATCCGAATCCGATTAAATTGGAATTGTCAATTACTAACACTTTTACGTGGATTTGCCTCATACTTTGATCATGGGAGTAAGGTGACACTGTGAGAAAGCTCAAATTATTATAGATGATTGTGACATATATTTCATGGTCAAGCGATTAAAGACTGTTTCATTGACTTCTATTATACTTGGTGTAATGGTACATTCACATACAATGATGAACCTCATAATACTTCTAGGTCACTGTGTCCTACATTTCACTGTTCATTGATACTGTCATATCTCTGGCAATATATTAGAGGTTTGAATTTTTCTTAAAGAGCAATGCAGTTGATCTCATTTCACTTGGCCCATATTGTCCATATCAAACGTCCGCTTGTTGAAGCCAAGCTCCCGCAAAGTCTCGCTTTATTGTTTTCTGACAGTTCTTGTGTATTGTTATTTTACCATGCTTAAAGGACTTCTGACAGCTTTTATGTAAATTAGCCTATAAAAGTGGTCAAAAATGAACTTCCGGTACACTTCAAATTTTCCATTGAAATGTATTGTTTTATCCTCCCTTTAACTGAAACATAAATAATTTTTCAATCATTTTAGCCCATAGACTTAGATTTTCGATGTAAAAAGCAAGATTTTATCATTGAATGTATGAAAAACAGGAAGAGTTTTATAACTCCCAATCCCCCCCCCCCCCCCCCCCGCCCAAGCCCCGTGCCTCAGGAAGCCACTTTGCATGTATTTAAAGAGTAACTACACTTCAGGAACTGACTGAATCAGATCCCAAACCCTATCCCCAACATCAAAGGGAAAGATTGACAAAGACATCCCAACAAACAATAAATTACAAATGATAAGCCGAGTCAGCAGCTCTTTCTCAAATAGGTGGCAACTCAGCTATCTTTACTGAACTAAATAATGTAGACCAACAGAAGGGTTACAGCAGACTAAGCAAATTATACGAAAAACATTTAACAACTATTTTTACCTATTTTCTATTTTTATTATTGAAGGGTTAAATTGAGAACACAATAAATTAAACAGCACCGAACATAAAACAAAGGCAACCGCAACGAAAGTACCGCCTTCGGACGGTCAGTAATAACTACTGGGGGTGGGGGGGGGGGGGGGGTTAAACCTGTTTACTGGGCCCAAACATTCATCCTCACCCTCCGCCGCGGTGCACACAATTAGTTGGTATTTCGGTTCGTATGGCGGTCCCCTAACTCATCAGAGAGTCATCACGGGCAACAATTAAAATCAAGAAAAGACTGTAATGAAGCAAGGATGAGGACTAGACAGCCAAAACGTGTTGAGACACCTGGAGATCCATGGGGCGTCAGCAACATCACAGGAACACTGGAGCAAAAGAAGACCACCAGTTGAACCCCGGTGGGCCGGCCCAAACCAACTAATATATAGCTTTATGTAGGGGCTATCATAGAGTCTGAACCCGACCCACCAGCGTGCAATTAAAGAGGACAGCAAAGCTAGGTTAACCACTAAGTATGTAGACTGTCGCATTACATCTTTGTTATAGCCAATGCGTTTAAATCGCATGATAATATTTTTTTAAATTGATCAAGAAATTCTGTTTTCCCTGCGATTTTGCGTAATTTATATACTAAGTCACCATAAAAATCAGGTTCCGATAGGCCTTGTTGCAAAAGTGACCCTAACCCTGTATTATATTTAGAAACCAATTCAAAGTGTCTACGATAAAATTTAGAAAAAGCTTCCGAAGTTTATGATACCGATACCCCTGCTGTAAAAGCTTGGCAGTCAAACTTTTATTACGAGCATCGAAATCAGCCAAATGACTAGACACCCTAGCGAAGCGAATAAGTTGAGAAATGTAAACACCATAAGAAGTGGTGCGGGGAACATCACCATCCAAAAACGGAAAATTAACAATGTCGAAATCATCGCGTTTGTCATAAATTTTAGATGAAACAAATCCGTCTAAAATTGATAAATGTAAATCCAAAAATGGGGCCTCGGTATCAGAAGTATTTGCTTTATTTAACTGCGATTCAGCAGGATAAATTTGACTAACCATTCCTTCAAAATAAGGATTGTCAATATTAAAGGTCGTCCAAGTATCTAGACGTTGAGTTGAATGCTTCAATGACATGAGCTTGAGTATTATCAGAAAGAGACATTATAAAGTCTCTTTCATAGCAAAATAAAAACAAATCTGCTACAAGAGGAGCGCAGTTATTACCCATCGGAATTTTTTCCACAATTTGTCTGTGTAACTTAGTACCAAATCTGATGAAAATGTTATCTAGAAGATATACTAAAGCATCACAAACATTTTGGCAAGACCACATTTTAAACCTTTTTTGGTCATCGGAAGTAAAAAAAAAGCATGTTTATCATTACAAGCAAGATAAAGAGCATCCTCTCTCTGAAAAGTAGTCTTAATTAAATTTATTAGTTTCTTTTTTATTAAATTATGGGGCAAAGATATATAGAGTGTAAAATAATCGTATGTAGACAAACTAGATGCGCGATATCCTCTAGACTTCAGTTTATCAAGAACCTCAGTAGAATTTTAATAGACCAAAACAAATTTTTCCTGACCGTTCGTAAACTTTTTCACAGTACCTAATTACATGAATTTTGATAGCGGTAAGACAAGAAGTTAATAACTTGAAAAGTTCAGTAGTGGTACAAGCACTAGAATTAGCAATAAACCTGGCTTTATATGTTCGTTTATGAAGTTTAAGTAACCAGTACATCGTAGGAAGTTTGTCCTGCTGTTCCTCTACATTAAATTTTACAGAAAAATTGAGGGCTATATCATTACAGTGCCTAAAGACAACAGACTTTTCTTCTTCTGAAGTTTCTGTATGTGTGTGCTATCATATATGAGTGGTATGCTGAGGTACCGGATGGAAAGATAGTCTACAGCTGAAAGACTGAAAAGTGGTGGTGTAGCTACCCCTCTGTGTGTCTGTGAGACTAACATACATTTTATTTACGTATTATTGCATACTATGAGCAGCCATAGTACTTATCTTATTTTAGGCATATTTAAGAAAATAAAATTCAGTAGATAAGAAAAATTGAAATAAAGCACCGCAGGCACTGCATAAGACCCCGCCACTGCTAGGGCATCGTAACTCATTTTTTTAGATAGATCATAGGTAAATAATCACAGAACTGGGATAGACACAGACATAAGTGTAAACAGATATTGATATAAACCACTCATACATGAGCAGCCTTGTGATATTTCCAACAATGTGGGGCATTCTGACCAGTGTAGATTTAGATCAGGCTGTAAAGCATTTCTTTGAGATAAGAGACACCGTTTTTTATTCCATGGGTAGCGTACAATCCACAGAAGCTTAAAAAACAGCGAAGGCTCTGATCTGGCTGCGAGTATGCACAGGCTGATATGACCGTTCCCTGGTCATACAAGGCATTCTGTAAGGGTGGCTAAAATTAAAAGGTTTATGGGTGATTTTCATGCATAAAATCTGTAAATTAAGAAATTCTCATATAGGTACAGACTACCTGACCTTTTTTCAGGATTTTAAAGCAGCCCAGATAATCATGTGATCTGAGCAATATACAGGCAAAGTCCCAACTTGCACCGCCATGTCCTCTGGATAGTTAGTGAAAATGAGATCTATGATTGAGCCTGTGTCACATGTTGGTGAAGTAATCAACTGACGATATCTAAGATTAGTCATTTGTTGAGCAAACTGCTTTGCACCAGGAGATTCATTCACTGTTCATGTCTCTACTGAACAAAAAAAAAAAAAAAAACGTTACATAAATAATTCTTATCTTTTAAACTAAAGAACAATATTTCCGAATAGTCTCTCTTTTGTCAGACGTCAGACAACCTTATGAACTAATCGTTTTTTATTTGCATTAGTTGTAACAGAATTGTTCCACTTTGACTGAAAACACCACAGACATAGTGAAACATCTATTGCGCATGCGCAAGCGATTAATTTTTTACACTTTCGGATTTACCTTGTAACCGCCAACACGATACCCTATGGACCTTATGAGTGTAAACCAACAGTATAAAGAAATAAGATTTTAAAGATTTTGTGTCTTTAAACTTGTCTCCCTTGCAATTAAAAGTATAGCAAATCATTGACTGCGATTAACCAGTACGTTTCAATAAATTTTTCAAGTTTAATCTAGGGATTTTATTGCAGCTTCTTCAGACAATAGTTCATGATGAAAACATTTGATCAAACTGGTTAATTATCCGTGCAGTATTACCTTGAATTGTCTATGGGATTTTCAGTGTATGGCATGAAAGTCAGAGTCAAGTGTTCTTAAAAGCGATATTTCAAGCCTTGTTTCACTGATCAACCCTTTGGAACCGGCGATGGGGCCGTTTTCGTAACAACTAGTGACTGATAAACATCTATCTAATGACATGCTTGCATGGGCTCACAAATTTAGTGAAATACCGGTGTTCAAAAAGCACCTCAAAATTGCACTTTTAAATTCTGAGCCCTCATTGAATCAAACTAATCTGGAGACATTAGTCTCGCAGTTTTTGTTGTGATAGTCCTTTTCTGACCTCCGAAAACTTTTCGTCAGTAAGACATAGCATAAAATAGGCAAAATAATAATTCAGATCAAAGAAAACGTGCTTTAAAAGTACATGTAACATTTCCTTTTTGTTCAGTATAATACTATGAAAACCGTCCGACCTTGGAATATTTGCGCGGAATAGCGCTGAATTTGCAATACTAAGTACATTATCAGAGACGGAAAACGGACATAAGATTGTGTCAGTGCAGTCTGTTCAGTGATGACATGTGCTAGATGGTGTTAAACGCACCAAATTGTCTTTCATAAAATGTGTACATATCGGTTATTAATTTCAATAGATCATTGTTTTATTTTCTCGTCTCAATCACGAGCACCCTTATTCAGATTCAGATTCGGTAATCTCCGCCAGTGTCCGTAGCATCAAAGTCATATGATCCGTAGTCACATGATCAGCACATACAAAATGGCGGCCATTTAGCGTTAAATATTTCGTCGAAAGTATTTGACGAAACATGTTTTCGACGAAGTGGCTATTCGACAAAATGACCCTTCGACAAAAAGGTTTTTCGACGAAATGGTTCGGTAGACAAAGTGTCGTTCGACGAAGTGTCGTATATCCAATTGAAATCACCCATTACAATAGTAAACACATAGTTCAAATAAGTATGATGGATGTTTGTCAGCACTAAATTTGATTTTTGTTGTGCTTTGGGGGGACTGTATACGTTCACAAGGGTGATTTTAGTTCCAGTTCTGCTGGATTTCAATATGGATTTCAATATTGTCACTAGTTAGAGAGTTGGGACCTATGTGTAACTTCTCTGATGTATACAAGGCTATTCCATGTGGTGTTCGTTGACTCTGGTTTATATGAACTTAAGAGTCTTGACTATATTGGTGAAAACCATTTAGAGAAATATTTTCACTACTGTCTCTGTAATCAATCTGGTTTCACAAAAGCAAATTACTTCTGCTACTTGTAAGTTGAAGTCATTTTTCCAGATCTGATAAATGCCGATGTAGGAACCTCGCATTTAAAAATGCTAATCTGAAAACATTAGCCATATCGTATAAAAATGCAAAGTCAAGTCCGTTTTGCATTCTCTCAAATGTTGCATTTCTGCTTTCACAGCTTCACTTATCGATATCTTGTTTGTGTTAATATCTGTGATATAAAGGCCGTCAATGATCTTAAGTCTGCTCAACGCTACGTAATGTATGTGATCTGCTGGTGCTCTTTGATTTTAAGCAAACGAGAGATCTACAACTGCTTCACTGACAGTGTCATATTGGGATCTATGAACAGTCTTTGCTGCAGCAGGTCTAAGAGGATACTAAAACCTTTGTACTTCTATTTCACCCTTATGGCCTGCAGCACAATTTCTGGAGACTGGCATTAGAGGAGTCCAGTTGCTGTTATGACATGACTTGTACCTATGTTTGTTTTGATTACATAACTGCTGTCCTATTGCTGTATTGTTGAACCCATATTGGCCCATTTGACACTTTGTAGTTCAGTTTTAATAATTGTAAATGAAGTCCCATTTGTAATACCATCCTGTGTATCAATATTAATAGTGATATCATAATTGAAACATTCTGATAGTTATAGCACAGTAGTTGAGTGTCAGTTGTTTTTCTTGTCTCAAACGATTTTAAGACTTTTGCTTTCACTTCTGCTGATACGGGATTGACAACCCTATAGCTAGCCTGAACTTCATACACAGTAATGCTCAATTGAGATAAGACCATAGGATTGTGAGCATTGAGTTTTGCATTGTTTGTGAATAAGTGAACAGCTGCTCTCGGGTAGTTAACACTAAATGTGTCTACAACTCTGGTTGATAAACAAGCCACATCTGCTACCAAGGGCTGACCTTCACGAAAGTAATTCTGCAAATGTCTTGCTGTCTTTTTGTCGCATTATCTCATTTAACTCATATAGTACAAAATGATATTTTTCCATAAATTTGTAGCTAGTTGTAGGTCATTTTTATCAGGAGGTACAAAAATGTATGAGTCCTTAACTGATCTGAGTTGAAAGAGGGTTACCTAAAGCAATAATAGATATGCCACCAAAGTCTTCATTAGATTGTGTCAGTTCTATGAAGCACTGATGGATGCAATTTAACATTCGAAAACTAACCATAGAGATCTCATCGATTATGACAAGTGATATGTGACCAGACTTTTTTCTGAAATTATTTAATGACTTTGTATTTAAAGATCTATTCTCAAGTTTCTGGTTTCTGCTATAAGTAATGCAGAATGAATAGTATTTCCATGTACAGGGTATGCAGACTTTCATTTAGGAGCTAATACAAGCACCTTGATTTGTTGAAAGTCTTCTTGCAACATTGTACTATTTCACTGCCATTTGGTAAATTGCTTTAGTCACATGGCTTTTGCCAACTCCTGCACCTCCACGAAGGAATCGATATGTAGGAGCTATGCTAGTCTTCAAATGATTAATAGTATCATAAATAAATGCTATTTGGTCTTTTGTTAATGATCTCATGTGTGTCCTAAATTGTTCGTTATGAATTTCATAAACAAAATTCAGATCATCTTCTTGTCTAGTCACATGAATTCCTAAATCAGAACCCATATCATAATTTTCTTCTTATCCATCTTCTGTCTGTGGGAGAACTTCCATATTTCTGTATGTTCGGTATTTGGAGCGATATTAACCCAATTTCATCAACATCACTATCAATATTTTCTATAAGAACCTCATCTTAATCTACTGCATCTCTAAAAGGCTCATATATTGGTCTTTCAGTTTCAATGGAATCACAAATTTGTAAATAACGGTGCTTGTATGTTTGACTTTCTCCCAGCAAATTATTGTTCTCATCTCGCCATGGATGGAACAACATTATTTGTTATCTGTAGTAGTTTTCTGGGTCTGTATCAATATTAAAATGGACATATCGTTTAATCCTTGCTGTTCTCCTTCTTTTCAATTACTTAGTTTGTGGATTTTTTTTAACTGTCTTATACGGACGTTGAACCGATTATATCCACATTGTCTTCATTACCTGAATGTCTACTTTCAGGTACTAAATTGTCAACTGTACTTGAAGTCAGTGAAGAAGATATGGAATTTGGTTTTGTAATGTCATAATGACAGCATATTCTGCCAATATCATATCAGTTAACTTTCTAGGCCGTAAATTGTCCACTGTACTCGAAGTCAGTGAAGGTGATATGAAATTTGGTTTTGTAGTGTCTTTTTATCTTTCTAGGCCGTTCGCTGTATCTGGTGGGGAGATTGAAACATTCAATATCTTCAGAGTCATTTTTGCATATTTTGAAATACACTCTGTGGCTTTAGAAGAGCCACTCTTTCATCAGGTGGGCTGGTATTGATGAGTATTAGCTGTCTTGATGACTTTCGCATGGGAAGCCCAAAGCAAATATTAACTCATTCTTGAGCACTTATTTCAATAGCATTCAAAAACTGTTGCCAATAGTTCTTACTTGTTGTCTGAAATCTTGATTGCAACTCCTTGCTTCAGCACAAGCCTTTGTTAACAATTCACTCATTCCCCTCCCCTTTGTGACTTAATAACGTAAGAAGCTATATAGCAAGAACATGCATAAACGTCTAAGACCTACTGGAGATCCATATTTGCACGTGAGGCCTTTAAACACAGTGGATTGTGATTATTCACTCTTATTTCCAAAGGGGTTCTCATAAAGACAGTATCACATCTAATGGAGGACCTTATTGCTAGGATATATTGGTCTTCTGAGAGACCCAAGTTATTAAGAAACTGATCAAATGTGATGTTTTGATCTCCTGTCAAGTCTTTGAGATGGGTCTGAATTTTCGTCCAATTATTTTTGGAAATTATTAACTGTGACTGACCTAGGTCATATTCTAAGGGTTTGAGTATCTCAGTTTGCCTTAGTGGTGGTTTAGGAAATCCAAACCGGAACTGTTTTCTGTTTTTCTTATGACATGTATGGCTGTGTCTGTGTGTTTGGTAGTGGAAAGCTCTGAAATCACTTTCATTTACTTTTAACATTGTACATATGTGTCAATATAGCTTATGTCCAGAGGTCCAGAGGCAAAAATCTGCCTGACACGGTTCAAAGTAGCATCAACTGTCTGCTCAGCAAGCCCGTTGATCTGACTAAGATCCGAGCCAGAGTCTGTGCCAATTTCATCATTGTCAACAGACTCATTTTTTGCAACCAACACACACTCCACAGCAGGCGTTTCTTGAGAAGAAGCTAGAACCGAGTGACAGATTGCTCTGATAGCGTCATTAAACATGACTTCTTTGTTGATAGCAGGTAACCTGCTTAAAGCATGTGCATCTTGGAATTAAAAAAGTAAAAAAAAATCATTTCAAGCCTAATATTTCATTAAATTTGTTGGGATGTTTACTGTTTGAGTTGCTGTGTGACTTCTCACCCGGTGAATGCACCACTGCATAGTAAAAAAAATAATAAAAGCTTTACTAATCATATCAATAGGTTATCAATTACAACATATGTATGTAAACACCGTAAAAATAATCCATCATCTTCTCAACTTTCAATAACATCTAAATGCTATTGATCAGACTTTAATGTTCGAGCAAAGGACCGCATATTTTATGGCTACGCCCATAAAGACCTTTTTGATTTCTTCTTTTTTACATTTAGATACTACTTCGTTTGAGAACAAAAAGATATTTCATTTAATAAAACCCTAAGAAGTATCATTTTGGTTTATTTCTGGGCCAAGATGGACCGAAACAATAGAATATAGAAGCGAACCCCCTTTTAGGGGGGAAGGGACATGCTGTTCTACCCATTTGTATGTGGTCACTTTTAAAATGTTCAGAAAATCAGCATTTTATAAAATGTTGTAAATGTAACAACAAAATGAAGAATTTCAGTATAAAGAACAATCATTTTCCTAGATTTCTGCCTTTCAAATTTTTTTCTAAACTGCATAGTACAAATGCAATAATTCCATTTCAGAGCCGGATTGAAGGTATCTTCTGTTTTTTTGAACCCCATCTGGGCCCTATTGGCAATTTTGCATTTCTCTAGTTTTGAGAAGTCATGTCTTTAAAACTAAACAGTTAAATTTTGAATAGTTGGATAAATTAGTATTCTATACTGGACAAAAAAAGTAAGGGATCAAACATTTGACTGAAGCTTAAATCATGAAAACTAAATTATTCAAAAATAATTTTCTTTCATTCAATACATCTGTTAAAGCGGCACAGGACTGTACGAAAGATATTGGAATCGGATCACGTGACACGCCAGTAGAAACGAATGAACAGATATACAGGGATAAAACATTTGACTGAAGCTTAAATCATGAAAAATAAATTATTCAAAAATAATTTTCTTTCATTCAATACATCTGTTAAAGCGGCACAGGACTGTACGAAAGATATTGGAATCGGATCACGTGACACGCCAGTAGAAACGAATGAACAGATATACCCCTAAAATTGAAGTGAAAATTGGCACCACCACAAAATTGAATGTCCACGATTCTTGGCTTTGTCCATGCAAAATCATTCCCAGTGCTCATTGATATCTCTGGGGGTCTAAATAACTGCAAAGCAGCTACTCGGTATGCTTTTAGTAAATCGCTAGAGGATCATTTGGGGACTCGTTTGCCATTTTTCATGACGGGTCTGAATTAGCTCTCCAGGAGGATTCTGAAGCCTTTGATGAATAGAATTGGTGTGTTGCAACATCTGCAAAGCATGCTAAATCTGATTTAAAACTTGCGATCGACTTGACCTGTCCATACTGACGATTTTCTCTGTCTAATGCTACTGGTTCATCACAATAACACTGTTAGGATGCGCATTTTTGTCCATTAAATGTTTTAATCGGCCGATGTATGCAAAAACGGTTACAAACAGACTTTACACGGCTAAATTGTGCATTGCATGCTGGTAATGAGGCCAGGTTTGACGCGATTCCATAGAAAAACGAGGAGACAGTTGGCAACAGGTGACGCCAATTCGCAACTTGTTCTCTTTTCACAGATGAGTCCAGATTGTGTGTAGATATCCACGATGATATGAGAAGGGCATGATGTCTGCCAGGCTCACGTCGTTTGGACTATAAATCAAATCGTCATGTGGAATATGACATGTCTTGAGGAGGCTGGGTGACGGCATGGGCCAGCATCTGGATTGGCAGCTGCGTAGACTTGCGCATGCCAGACAGAAGCGCCCCGATTGGTGTTCGAGTTAAGACTGACATGTTTTGTCCAATTACGAGACCGTTTGCTGAAGTTTATGGCGATGGTACCATCGAATCACGGGGCAAATAAGGCGGACCAGAACCTTCCAACAGAAACAATCGTCCACAGTGACATGTCAATTCCATAACTAGTCTTAAATTCGATCGAACATGCTTTTAGACATGTTACACCGCCAATTCTAATCACCAGAGGCTTACTGAAACTCATGGAGAGCTCATTCAGTCCTTTCATGAAAAATGGCAAACGAGTCCCTAAATGGGTCTTTGGGGATTTAGCACAAGCATACCGAGTGGCTATCATGCAGTTACTCAGGCACTCAGAGGTCACACTGAGGAGTTAAACTCATTTTGCATGGATAAAGCCAAAAATAATGGACATTAAGTTTTGTGGCAATGCTAATTATTACTTTGATTTTAGGGGTATGCCTGTTTATTCATTTCTGCTGGTGTGTCACGTGATCAGATTCCATTATGTGTCATGCAATTTTGTGCAGCCTTGACAGTTGTATTCAACAGAAGAAAATGATTTTTGGAAAATTATTATTTTCGATATAATAATTTCACACAAATGTTTGATCCCTAACTTTTTTGGTCCAGTATATATGTTAATGTTATTCTTTTTTAAGATTGCATTAATATCTTTCTGCGCAGGTCCAGTATTCTAAATATACACCAAAATGCCAATTTTACCCTCTTTACTAAATATAGAAACAAAATAGTGCTGGCAGAAGAAAATTTCCCTGCCCCCCGAATAGGGGATTATCTTGTACTGAATACCAAGTCTTTTTTCTGTCAACTGTTATCAATTTTTTTGGCATTCCAAATTGCAAATTTAGCTATGAGAAAAAATGCTTGACACTCATAGAAATAATATTGACCATTTAGGGTATTTGCCACATACACAAAACATAAAAGCCTCATGTAAATCTGCATATAAGAGCAGACTCACAGGAGCCACTGGTGTTCATAGACAAGTTAGCTAGGTTAGACCTAGAGGATGGTTCAAATAAAGAAAAGGATCCTTCCTGTCCTATCACATGGCTTGAAGAATTGAAAATTGGTCAGTCCTCAGCACCTTTATACTGAGTCAACTCAGAGTCATCTCAACTTTGCACAGCATCACTGGTAGCAAAAGGTGTGGAAAGGGACTGAAACCGTCACCAAGAGAAAGTGTAAAATAAATTGAAACGAAAATATAACATATCTGTGCATATGTGTACAGACTCTTCATTATGTTAATTCTAAATTGACAAATTGGGACATCATTTGACAAGACCTAGTAGTATTAGCACATCTTTCTGATAACTAGAAAACCTCAGTGTCATCTTTCTCAGTTCCCAATGTCTTTAGAGCTTCTTTAATCCTGGGCTCATTACAGTCTTTTTCAGAACTTGGTGATGTGTTAGAAGAATCACATAATGTTTCCTTATTGGATTCCTTTGCGTCTTTCAATTCTGGTGTTGTCTTTGGGGGTTTCTTACAGATCTTTTCTTTAGGCTTTGAATGTGTTGGTGAAGATTTATCTGTTGTTTTTCTTCTTAGGCTCTGACGGATCATTCTTAGAGTCTAGTGTTGTTTGAATTTTGCAGGCTGTTTCTTTCTTGGGCTTGAATGGAGCAACTGAAATGGAGATAGAAGCTACACTAGATTTTGATACAATAAAAAGACTGTCATTACTAATGGAGGTCTCAGAATCCTAATCATAATTGCTTTTTCAGAGAGTCCCTATCTTTTTGGAAATTGGTGATCTGACTTTCCAGCTGTTGTATGTGTTCATTATTCTTGTATAGCAGCTGATGCAGTGACTGATTATGCTCTGCAGGAAGTGCTCTTCAGGCTGTCTTCCAGTATTTTGGAAGTGTTAAACACTTTGCCATTTAGTCTTGCAAATATGCCATTTATTTGGAGAGTTTTTTTTTCTTTTATCACTGTTGTGTAGTCCATTGTTCATCTCTTCATTTGGAATGTTGTCTCTATGTACTGCAGCAGAGGGTTTAAACTATAAAATTTGTTTTAGGTGCAAAGC
Source organism: Ctena decussata (assembly GCA_963989385.1). Taxonomy (NCBI): domain Eukaryota; kingdom Metazoa; phylum Mollusca; class Bivalvia; order Lucinida; family Lucinidae; genus Ctena; species Ctena decussata. The sequence continues at coordinate 34,863,934 of OZ022504.1, read as the reverse complement.
GTCCTTTCACTATTTGCCAACTTTTTATTTCAGAGATTTAGTCTAATACTCACTTGAAAGCAATACCACTTTCCTGTGCTAAAAAAAAAAGACAAATTCGACTATGATAATTTTGCAAACCTAGAAATTTTGTGTATTGCACTTTACAGCCACAATACAGATAATTTGACAGGAATAAATATCACATTGTTTCCTGTAACCGCGCTTCGCAAAAGATCGTGTTACAATCCTTTGTGACGATGAATGACAATAAACGCTGTAATATTTATAAGGCTTATGAGTCTTTCATTAGTTTGTAATCGCTTTGTTTCTTCCATTTTCCAATACACGAAACAGCTGCCAGAGAGACCATGCCATTCAAGGGTAAACTTCTTGGCAAAATGAGAAAATACAAGTTCATCTTTTTTCCATTTTGTTGATAACAGTAGTTTGAGGCTACAGTTCAGATAGGTGCGAAGGCTATCTTACACCTATATGATTCTTTTATTCATAGCAAGTGGTACTGCAAACATAAGACTGAAAGAACATAAGCAATAAAATGTTCTGATTTTCCTTGGCAAAAAGTTCTGAAACTTATTCTGTCTGTCTGTTGGCCTCTTTTAGTGCAAAAATTGATAAAGACAGTTCAAAAAGAGATAAAATCCAATGAAGGCACCTGACATCTTCATCAATCCGACTTAAAAATGGACCAAGTGACCTGATAAATTATTCAAATATTTCAACACCTTCATATTACAAGCTAACAAAGTGATAAATTGGCTCTGACAGACTTGCAAATAATGTAGACCCTGATCAGTCTGGACCTATATGAGCTTTAAACTATTTACTTCTATATATTTCTGTCTCAGAAAGTATGACTATCATACAATCTTTTTGACTTCATGGAATATAGTAAACCCTAGAAGTCCAAATTGCTCATACATTTTCTAGTTTAACGTTAAAAACAAATTGATAAAGTCAAAGAATGAATCTTCTACTGACAACAAAAACTGGAGCAAAAATAGGAAAACTCTATTAGATGGCAAAACAGCTGAAAGAAATATGTCTCGGATAGTGGTGAATCTGGATAACTCTATTGTCATATGAAACAATAACAAGGGCAACTGGAGGCAAAGTCTGCTTCCTATGGTAGATGTGTTTGAGCTCAGAAATCTTCAATACAATTAACGCATCTCAGAACATCAAAGTCTAGCTGAATTTGGTCCTAAATTTTCCCTGTCGAGGAGCCTCACCTATTGATATGTCTCAAGTTGGGAATCTCAATAAAACATATATAAATGCACATAAACACACACATTAAGAATACACGACTTTGGCCTTGCTCGGAAGAACACATATTATAACAATTAACACCGTTAGTACAAAAACTGCTAGGCAACATCATTCCTTTGCTGTTCTGAATCTCCTGAAAATGAAATATATCGATGCTACAGGAAAATCTATTCAAGAAACAACACAACTCCTTTGCCCAAAATCAGATATTTCCTAGGTACTGCGCATCTTTGAAGCTTTTTGTCTTTCAAAAACGTCATGCCTATAAATCAAAATATCTAGTAATGTAATGATATACTTATTAATTCAGGAAATAAAATAAAAATAATTATTAGTAACAAAAATTATTAACGGCCCTTTAGCCATCATGTATTCAGAAAATTTTAGTATGCAGCCAAGCCCTATTAATCACCCTCTAGCCATCATGCATTCATAAAATGTAAGTTTGCAGCCAAGCCCTATCTTGATTATACAGTTACAAGACTAAAAGAGTAAGTACAAAAAATAAATATACACTAATAATTATATAATATACACTAGACTTTTTATATAGCGTGCTGATATGACACGGATGATAAATGGAATATATGAATGTGGAATATTAAAGTGCACCAAAAGGGTAAAATGAGTTAGATTAATTACAATGTGAGGAAAGGATACATATACAACATGAATACATCACATTGCCCGGTATCACCACGAGGAGGTAGGTCAACATGACATAGGGAAAACGATGGCAGCAAGCACTGAGCAACCATGCCACAGTTGACTGAATGAGCCCTAACTATATGAATTGTTCAAAGCCATTTCAGTGGTTTTCAATCTCTTTCTCTTTCTTATGGATTCACTTCTTGGCTAAGTCATGGTTTGAAATAATTTTTTTTTTTACATTTTCAAGATAATGAATTGCATTCGTGCCTGGAAAAGTTTTATAGGCTTTCCAAGATTAATTTTATGTCATATGTAACAAGACTCATTTAAACCACAACAACAAGCAGATAAGACAAATGAGAAAATGTACACAATATAAATTCTAAGTGGATCATTTTCTCTCTTCATATTTATTCAAACCATGCGAAGGCATGTGTACCAGACACAATCATTTATATATGACCTATTTCAAATTATATTTGATAAAGGCCTTGCTCTATTCCCAGTCTGAACATTTCAATTTGACATGCTAGACATATTTATGATAAGAATAGATCTACAGGATTGGAATTGAAGCAAGTTCTATTTTTATGGTACTTTTTTAAGAGACGGGACCATAAACATCGCATGTACAAGTCACCAATATCATAACCTGTTTATTTGTAAATGTAGTCCCATCCACAAGTATCGTTTCACTAAGATAAAAATTTATGTATACAACATCTGATCAGCGTCAGCGAATATGTTCAACAAACTGTTGACTGGATACAACACACGAACAGCGATATGGATCTTCATTAAGTACGCACTGACCTATGGTCACCGGAGATCAGTAAAAGAACGTTCCAGTAAACGAGTTAACTGGACAGAAGCATGATTTAGACGGAGTAGTGCATATAGACTAACTGATAGATAACAGCTGCAAGTCATAAATGTTTTCATATACATCAAGGGGAAATAACTTGATAGGAGAGGCAATACTTGTCCCCCATTGGTCACAATATGTAACTTGCAATGGCTATATACCTGTGACGTTTCAATAAGATAGTCAATATCGTAAGCTAACTTCAGCTCAACATCCATTTTTCAAAGACATCAAGGACAAGAACAGGAATGGTCAGAGTAGCTGTCCTTATCCATGATAGGTATTTTAGTGGTCTATATATCAGTAAAGTTTCATTTAGATATTCCATATGGTAAAGAAACACCATATCAAAAAGGATATTTCAGATCTATCAAGGGCAGATAACTCATGAACTGGCTAGGTCAGAGTGACGGTCCATAGTCGCAATATGAAACCTTTGATAATAAACATATCTGTGAAGTTTCAATCAGCTATTCCATATAGTATAGAAACTACAGGTAAAAAAACAGTAATCAGATCTATCAAAGGAAGATAACTAATAAACTGGAAAGGTCAGAGTGAAGGTCTTTAGTCACAATATGTAACATTTGATGTAAATATATATGTAAAGTTTCAGTCAGATATTCCATATAGAAAAAGAACTACAGGTCATTACCCATTTTTCAGATCTTTCAAGGGCGGATCACTTATGAACTGGAAAGGTCAAGGGTGACGTTCTTAGTCACAATATGTAACCTTTGATGTAAATCTTATTTGTGCACTTTCAATCAGATACTCCATATATAAAAGGAACTACAGGTCATAAATTATTTTTGGATCTACCAAGGGCAGATAACTCTTGAACTTAAAAGGTGAGAGTAATAGTCCTTTCTTCCAATATGTAACTTCTGATGTGAAACATGTCTGTGAACGACCATTTAGATATTCCATATAGGAAAGGAACTACAGGTTAATAACTTTTTTCAGATCTGTCAAGGGCGGATAACTCAAAAAATGGAAAGGTAAGAGTAACGGTCCTAAGTCACAATATGTAACCTTTGATGTGAAAGATATCTGTGAAGTTTAAATCAGATATTCCATATAGTAAAGGAACTACTAGTAAAAAGATATTTTTCAGACCTATCAAGGGCAGATTACTCAAGAACTGGATAGTAAAAGTAACGGTCCTTAGTCACAATATGTAACCTTTAATGAGAAACATATCTATGAAATTTCATTCAGTTATCATAAACAGTACAGGAATTACAAGCCAGAAACCATTTTTCCAATATAAACAAGGGTAGAAACTCTGTTAAAAATGATTGGATTTTGCCCATTAACAATCCCATACCACTCATTCCCAATAACAATTTGTATGCAAAATTTGAAGAACTTCCGTGAACGAATACTCAAGTTATCAATCGGAAATGGTCAGCCCGGACGGACGGACAGACACCGGAAGGTATATCGTAATATCCCGCCTCTATCGTGTGGCGGGGTATAAAAATAGATGTATTTTGGACTTTCGAAAACTTCACTTACCCCTCCTGAGAAAGTCAGTTACAATTAGTGTGCATGTGGCACTTTTTAGCTCACCTAAGCCAGCGGCTCCGGGGGAGCTTATAGCAAGATGGTCCAGGATTGTGTTTTGACCCAGAGTTCGGCGTAAAGATTCTGAGTTCGGAATAAAGAAACGGGTCTTTCATGAGTTCGGCAGGTTCGGAGTTCGGACTAAGAATGGGTTGTTTGTTGGTTCAGTTCGGACTAACTGTGGGTCCATGTTGGGTTCGGCAGGTTCGGAGTTCGGACAAAAAGGTAGGTTCCATTATGAGTTCGGCAGGTTCGGAGTTCGGACTAAGAATGGGTAGTGTGTCTGTTCGGTAGGTTCGGAGTTCGGACTAACTGTGGGTCCATGTTGGGTTCGGCAGGTTCGGAGTTCGGACGAAAAGGTGGGTCCATTATGAGTTCGGCAGGTTCGGAGTTCGGACTAAGAATGGGTAGTGTGTCGGTTCGGTAGGTTCGGAGTTCGGACTAACTGTGGGTCCATGTTGGGTTCGGCAGGTTCGGAGTTCGGACTAACTGTGGGTCCATGTGGGGTTTAGCAGGTTCGAAGTTCGGACTAAAATGAGCCCTTTATGGGTTTGATAGGTTCGGAGTTCGGACTAACTGTTGGTCCATGTTGGGTTTAGGCAGGTTCAGAGTTCGGACTTGCAATGATTGTGGCATGGGGCACTTTTTATATTTTGGATGGGTTGTACTCCCGAGTTGATCTATATTGTTCCCAGCCTTTAGTCAAAACTCCAGGTTTGCCAATCCCAGGTCGGACTTGGTCCTTAGTCCGAACTCCCAAGTCTGCTGAACTCATGTTGGACCCAATCTTAAGTCCAAACTCCCGATATGCAGGGTTTACCATGTACTCAAGTTGGAACCAATCTTAACTTCGGACTCCAGGTTTGCCAAACCCAGGTTTCACTCAGTCTTTAGTCCAAACTCTGAGACTGCTGACCTATAGAGATTATTAAACGGTTGTTTTGATCCCAGCCGATTGATTGATTGATTGATTTTTATTCGGTAAAAACAACATACATGTACAACAATAATACAACAATTACATAAAAAATGATTGAAATTTAAATGTTTAAAAGATATATGAATAGATTTATATTAAACAAAAAAATGCACTTTGTAAAAAATATTTTTTAGAAAATAATATATATGTGTATAACTATCTGTAAAATAGGAAAATAAGAATTTACTGTTTTTTATAATTTAAACTATTTAAAGTCAAATCACATTTCTGGATTTTCGTTATCACAGCTCTGTTGATAATCACAGTTCATAAGGAAATGACTAGAGTTACATATAAAAATTTAAATTTTGGTGACTTCAAACATAACTGAAAATAATTTTCACCACACACATTCGCAGACCATGGGAAAAATCCAGTGAGTCGTCATAAACAATACTGACTCATCGATGGATCTGGCACCGGAGTGTTACCGTCAGTGAGGCTTCTCCACGAGCCATCCCCATCTCTCGAGGAACAGTGCTCCTAGAGCAGATGGTGGACCATGAATGTGAATGGTGAAAATCAAAGTCAATATCTGAAATGCCGTCAACGGTGAATTTGGAGGCCAAAACCGAAAGGAAACTATGTACGAGCCCTAAAATAAAATACAGCTTGAAACTAAGTACCGACAGTATGTATGTTGAAGAAACCTAGGATAACCCATGAAAGCCCGTAGGCTTATTTCCAATGGGGTCCTAATTGGTTAGATTCAAGGTATGGGGGGGGGATACGGACTTGGAATCGACACAAACCTAAGTTACCTACATACAAATGAAAGTGATCTAATAATAGCAAAATATATTGTTTTCCATAAGCTGCATTTGATCTCAGTTGACCAGATTGGCCCGAGCCCGAAGTGCGAGGACTGCGCCAATAAGCAGGAACAGCAATTAATGACAAGTTGATTGGTGAAATGTATTTATTGCCGGAAAACTGTATCGACAATCTTATGAAATCCGCCGAACAGAGAGAGAGAGAGAGAAAATTGGCAAACGTAACTCTGAACGCACTAAATCAACTATCACTGCAACTGCAGATTTATAAACATATATTAAGACAAGACATAACAAACAACACAATATTGTTCTCTGGCACTGATACAGTCAGAGGGCTGAGATCTGATCAGGGATCAAAACAACCGTGTTATGATCTTTTTATCATGGATGTGTATAAAAAATAAATGCTCAGTTCCAGTACCGAGGAAAACTCTCCGGTATTCCGCTGGACCTGTGATGTGAGAGTTGCAGTTGCAGATATCCTTGGAGTCTAATACAACCAGAGTCGTCTTTAATGTCCCAGTACAACATTCACAAAAAAGTTAGAAATTAGAGAAACGAGGCTGCTTAAGCCTGCTTTCATGACAGATGTTTATAGAAAACTGTTTCGACACGAGTGACTGTGACAAACCACCACAGAAATCATTTCTGGGTGGAGAAGGGCAGAACCGGGAAAATGTGCGTGTTTTGAGTTCTCTTTAGCTCGTCTGAACAAGAGTTCAGGAAGAGCGACTGCACTACCCCCGGATGCAGCGTTGCCATTAGTGAAATGTTAAAGTTTTACATTAAAGTTTTTGGTGTAATGGGCAAGGCACTGTCAGGCGAGCTATCCTGTCCATTTATCGACTGCATTTAGGGTCAAGGATGACGGTTTTTAAAGCTGTCAATTTATGATTTTAGGGCAACAATGCTGTCCAAACGCATTTGTTGTGTTAAAGTAGTTAGAGATGCAATTAAAACCTTTACTTTGCCAATTTTCAAATGCAGATTCAAGAGGGCTGACAGGTTATATCAAGGGTGAGACAGATATCCGTCTCGGCCCTCTATCAAGAGCAAGTTGGATATCCTTCTAGGCCCTCGATATAGCATTTTGGAGCTCATGGCCGGATCATACCTCACAGTGTGGAAAATAGAGTGGGACCAAATTAGATGTATCAAAGGCAAACAATAAGCATATGATAAATAATGTTCCCAGTCTTTAGTCCGAACTCTGGGTCTGCCAAACCAAGGTTAGAGTTGGTCCGTAGTCCGAACTTCCAAGTCTGCGGAATACATGTTGGACCAAATCTTTGGTCGGAACTCTGAGTCTGCTGAACCTAGGTTGAACTCGGTCCTTACTCTGAACTTCGAGTCTGCCAAACTCATGTTGGACCCAATCTTAAGTCCGAACTCCGATTCTGCCGAACCTACGTTTGACTCGGTCCTTAGTCCGAACTCCGAGTCTGCCGAACCTAAGTTGGACTCGGTCTTTAGTCCGAACTCCGAGTCTGCCGAACTCATGTTGGACCCAATCTTAAGTCCGAACTCCGAGTCTGCCGAACCTATGTTTGACTCGGTCCTTAGTCCGAACTCCAAGTCTGCCGAACCTAAGTTGGACTCGGTCTTTAGTCCGAACTCCGAGTCTGCCGAACCTAGGTTGGACTCGGTCTTTAGTCCGAGTCTGCCGAACTCATGTTGGACCCAATCTTAAGTCCGAACTCCGAGTCTGCCGAACCTAAGTTGGACTCGGTCTTTAGTCCGATCTCCGAGTCTGCCGAACCTAGGTTGGACTCGGTCTTTAGTCCGAACTCCGAGTCTACCGAACCTAGGTTGCACTCGGTCTTTAGTCCGAACTCCGAGTCTTTATTCCGAACTCCGGGTCAACACGCAATCCTGGACCAACCTGGCTTATAGGATGGTAAGGGTCCGTCGTCCGTCTGTCCGTCGTCCGTCCACATTTTCAAACGACTTTTCCTCTGAAACCGCTAAGCCGATTGTAACCAAATTTCATGTTGAACCTCCTGGGACCTTAGGAATAAAAAGTTGTTCAAACGGTCCACACCACATGACCAACATGGCCACCATGCCCATATATGGTAAAAAACAAAAAAAAAATCTTCTTCTCTAGAACCAATAGGCCGATGGCCTTGAAACTTGGTATGTAGCATTGGGTACGCGAGTACTACGAAGAACGTTCAAATTATGACCTTGGGTTGACCTTGACATTTTTTACGGTAAGGTCAAAGTTGCTTCCTTATGCTTTTATATGGCAAAATGCTACAACATAAGATATCTTGGAAACTGTTGAAGATTTTTGGGCTAAAAATTAGTATCTACAGTCATCTTAATGAGTACATGAAGATTTATGAGTACAAGAGGTCAAGGTCATTCTTTGACCTTTGACCCAGAACTCTGATATTTTGACAAGTTCTTACAATCTCCTCAAAAGCCACTGGGCGGATTGAAACCAAATTTCTTATACAGCCTTCAGGGGTTGAGCGAACGAAAATTTATTCATACAGTCCAGGTCACATGACCAACATGGTCACCACGCCCTTATAAAAATCTTCTCCAGAACAAGTTGACTGATGGCCTTGAAACTTGGTATGTAGCATTGGGTACTCAAATACTATCAAGACTGTTCAAATTATGGCACTGGGTTGACCTTGACCTTTTTTACGGAAGAGCTACGTCGTCCGAGGAAGCAAAAAAGAAAGTCACAAAAGTTGTTTCCCTTTGTAAAAATGGTGGGAAAACATAGACTTGTACCTTACGCCACGTCAGAAGAAATATTAATTCTGCTTTAGAGCATCTGTTCACCATACAATTTACCGGCCGAAAGGCCGAGATTATATATATACAACAGATGGATACAAAGGCACTGATGCAAAGGCTGAGTTTATTTGCATACAAATAATTGCATGCATCATCTATTAAAGTCTCCATATTCCTATCAGTTTTAAAATTGCCTAAACACAAATTGTTTTGAAAAGGAGTTCAACCTTCACGATTGGTGACAAAAAGTTGATTGATGAGCATATACTGTGCCAGATAACTGGCAAAAAGTAGGGAGAGCATGATTTAAAACTGTCTTACCGCTCAGCAAAACGCAATTTCTGGTTCTAGTTTCCCGCCCAGCAATTCAATGTAAACAATGATAAATAAATTGGGTTCCAGGATTGTACATTTTATTTTTACCATTTTGTTCAAGCTAAAATAACTCGAAAGGAGGTCATTTTAGTTGCCAACTTAAAAGGCTCAAACAATTTTTCAACCTTTTTTTATTACCATCCTTATTATTTAGTTATTTCACCCCTACTCCCCCCCCCCCCCCCCCCCCCCCCCCCCCCCCCCCCCCCCCCCCCCCCCGTTTTCTCCACATCCACACCTATGCCAGCTTTTGGTTAAAACGGATTTCTTGATCATATAGGCGTCTCTTTAGAAAGGGGACGTGATCTTATATTTTCTGTGTCCGTAACAAAAATTAAATCGTCATTTTGGTATCAGGTATGGACTTTGAGTTGCCAAACCGCGGAAGAGCAAACAAATCATTTATTTTAAACGAAAGTGAAACATCTTTTTTTTTTAATTTGTTAATTTATTTTACAAAATATAATCCACCAACCACCATCAATATAGACAGGGAAAATCAAAAATTAAAACATATATAAGCTTAAGGAAAAAACAAAACAACCAGACGGACTAATGACTTAAACTCGCAATTTTCATCTCATTGGACAAGGAAGTGTAAGTAGAAATGGTTCAGGACTGTATGTATTCAATAACTGGTAAAATTGGAAAGCGTTTTGTCTTCCACCATTTAGAGACATTAAGATTTAGACGACATTTCTTTAATTCGCCCTTTGCCGTTTGCCACCCCTGGCATTCGTCTGCGCTGACAGGCAAGAGAGGATTGATTGATTGATTGTTTTGGGATTTAATGGCCCTTTGAGACAGTATTTCTATCTATATCGGGCCGTCTCCCAGAGAGAGGGAGAAAGAAGAGAAATTAGAACCAGACAAAAAATGTCCAAACAACCACCACCCGCACCTACTGCAAGCACAGTAGGCCTTTGCCCTATAATGTTTCAAATTAGTAGGACGCCCCCGCACTGGAGGGGAGGAAACAATCGTATTGAAATTTACCTTCGACCTGGCAGTCTGTGGTATAGAAAACAAGCAGCATGAAAACTTGAATTACTTTTTCACAAGATTTTTCATTTTGTTTGTTGTCTTGCAGTTTAGACTGTAAAAATTGTAAACACAATGTCAGTGGATGCATGGATTCGCTGACGATGTTTGTATACCCAAACAAAGCTATAGGCTTGGGATTTTTTTATGCCCCCGCCATGAAGTGGGGAGGGGCACATGGTTTTCCGTCACACTTTGTAGTACTGTTCTTGTCTCCGCAACTCCTCCTACAGTATTTAATGCAGGGAGTTGAAACTTGCAACACAGTTCAGATATTCATTTAACATATGCATAAAAGAAACAGCCTTTTGATTTAGATCTTTATTGTAGAATTATGTCCCCTTGAATAACATACATATTTTGACCGTATTTCACACTTGTAGTACTGTTTGTGTCTCCGCAACTCCTTCTACAGTAGTTAATGCAGGGAGTTGAAACTTGCAACAGAGTTCAGACATGTATCGAACATGTTGATAAAGCATACAGAACTTTCAACTAGGTCATTGTGGCAGAAATATGTCCCCTTGAATGACATACTTATTTTGACCATATTTTACACTTTGTAGTATTGTTCTTGTCTCTGCAAATCCTCCAATAGTACTGGATGTAGGGATATGAAACTTGCAACACAGGACATGCATTGAACATGTGCATAAAGGAAACAAAACCTTGATTCAAGTCTTTATTGCAGAATTATGTCCCCTTGAATGACATACATATTTTAACCATATTTCCATGGCTTGTATACAAGCTCACCTTTTGTCATCCCTCTAGCAGCCTCATTTATTAACCGATTTTGATATTACATAACCGATTTTGATATTAAAACACACATATATAGGGTATGACAATACCTCGAACAAGTTTGCGTTTCAGATTGGTAGGATTAAGGTCAAGGTCACATTTGCTATTTTCAGAAAAACTTGGGCATCGCTCTAGCACTTGTATTTATGGACCGAGTTTGACATAACTTCACACAAATGTTAAGTATGACAATATCTTGAAGAAATTTCCGTTTCAGCACCGCAGGTCAAAGGTTGAAGGTCAAAGTTGGTATTTTTAGGAGAACTTTATCATCCCTCTAGCCCGTTTATTCATTGACAGATCTTGATGTAACTTCACCCAAATGTTTAGTGTAACAATATATTGGACGAGTTCGCGATTCAGAATTTTAGGGTCAATGTCAAGATTGCATTTCCTATTTTTAGAAAACACAATGTCATCCCTCTGGAATGATTATGTCCCCCCACCAAAGGTGAGGGGGGACATATTGTTTTCAGTGCGGATCCCGGGCGTCGGCGTCGGCGTCCCTGTGACAGATTTCTTGTATGCCAATATCTCTTGAACCAATGGATGGAATTTCACCAAACTTGCATGGATACATTATTGGGACAAGTTTAGGAGCTGATTAGATTTTGGTGACCTTGACCTCATTTTAAGGTCACTGGAGGACATAGATGACAATTTCTTGTATGCGGGATATCTCTTGAACCAATGGATGGACTTTCACCAAACTTGCATGGATACATTATTGGGACAAGTTTAAGAGGTGATTAGGTTTTGGTGACCTTGACCTCATTTTCAAGGTCACTGGAGGACATAGATGACAATTTCTTGTACCCACTATATCTCCTGAACCAATGTATGGAATTTCACCAAACTGGCATGGATATATTATTGGGACAAGTTTAAGAGGTGATTAGGTTTTGGTGACCTTGACCTCATTTTCAAGGTCACTGGAGAACTTAGATGAAAATTTCTTGTACCAGTGATATCTCTTGAACCAATGGATGGAATTGCACCAAATTTGCATGGATGCATCAGTGGGACAAGTTTAAGAAGTTTATAGATTTTGGTGACCTTGACCTTAGTTTCAAGGTCATTGGAGGACTTAGATGACAATTTCTTGTAACCACTATATCTCCTGAACCAATGAATGGAATTTTTCCAAAATTTCAGGGATACATCATTGCGACAAATTTAAGAGCTGATCAGATTTTGGTGACCTTGACCTCATTTGTAAAGTCACTGGAGGACTTAGATGACAATTACTTGTACCCACTAAATCTCCTGAACCAATAGATGGAATTTCACCAAACTTGCATGCATACATCATTGGGACAAGTTTAAGAGCTGATTAGATTTTGGTGACCTTGATCTCATATTCAAGGTCACTGGAGGACTTACATGACATTTTCTTGTACCCACTATATGTCCTGAACCAATGGATGGAATTTCACCAATCTTGCATGGATACATCAATTGGACAAGTTTAAGAGGTGATTTGATTTTGGTGACCTTGACCTCATTTTCAAGGTCATAGTCATCTATGTAGGATATCTTAAGAACCAGTGTAGATTTTCTCCAAACTTGTCTAGATATTTTACTTGCTCAGGCTTTTTATTCATTAGAGGGGATGGGAAATGGGCTGGTGGGGGGACATCAGTTTTTTTTCTGAAAAACATTTCTAGTTTTGACATTACTTGACACAAATATTTAGCATGACAATATCTGGGACGAGTTCATGTTTCAGCATTGTAGGTCCAAGATCAAGGTCAAAGATGCTATTATAGGTACATGTAAAACTTTGCCACGGTTATAGCGCCTTTGTTTTTACTGATTTTGATATTACTTCACATAAATATTAAGTATGACAATATTTTGGACACGTTCTCCTTTCAGGGATGTATATCTAAGGTCAAGGTCACAGTTGCTAGTTTTGGAAGAAAACTTTGCTCCCCCTCTAGCACCTTTATTTATTGATATTATGTCACACAAATATGTTTTAACACATTACTCATCTAGTGAGGCATATGGCGGGGGCATTCATCACCTTTAGTGATTGTCTAGTTTTTTTTTTATGTTTGTGTTTTGTTTTCGGTTCGGGATTTATCTTTGGTATTACTATTATTATCACTGAAAATTATTTTTTTCTAGATTTAAGCTGAAAATTTATGAACATGAACTAAAACGGGACCAGAACTGTCGCCAGTCTCAATCATTTTTACGCATCTGCGAATAAAAGATTTTTTTTCTTCAATTTATTGAATTCGGGTATAAACGCAAACTGCACTTTTGGAGATGCATAATGCTCCAAAGAATCATATTTCTGGAACCTGGCAACAAATATGCGGTTACAGTGATTTCCCACACTATTAACATTCATATTAAAGCAAGTACACGCCATGTGAAACAGCGGGAAAAATTGTCTGACGCAACGTCAAACTTTGACGTCATTTATCTCAGTTTCACGTCGCGTGTCATAAGGTCGATTTCTATCTGGTCGGACTCATATGTTGTGACCCCTCATTAGAACCGTCTCGCCGACACACAACATATGTATTCATTGAGAAATAAGATTCAAGATCCCAGGATTATGTTAATATCTATCTAAGCGACGTGATTAACGATACTCATTGTTATTGCTAACCTTTACTACTTAGACGTCATAGTAACAACAGAATGTCATTAGTATTGGAGTCCGCATTGAATATGTTGATAAAAGAACTATTGGTTAAATAACTAAATGGAGTTATGTGGTAGCAGAGCGAATATAAAGATTCCTCAGCGTGGGACAAAACATCAAGTGTCTACAGCGCCAAGAGCTGGAGAATAATTGGTGGAAATAGAGAGAAATAGAACTTACTGTGTAGAAAATGGACAGTGAATGACAAACAGCTTATAATACAGGATGACAACTAAAATTCAACTTGCATTATTTTCCAACGCGAAGACATAATTATGAAAGATTCAAACAGAAAATCCTTGTATGGAAAGAGATTACATATCTGAGCGAAAGCAAGCAAGGTATAGCAGTTACCTTTCGGTAACAGAAGATTAGTAAAGTCAAACCAAGGACAAGGTATTTAATCAAATATAGCAGGACGATCTCAAAAGCGAATTTGGGCTCAGTATACTTCTTGGACTTTTAAACAAACATTTGGCAAAACAACTTGGCTGATAGACTTGAAAAAATTGATGACTTTGATGGTTAAGATCGAGGAAGGGCAACCAGAACACGAATTTATAGCTGTTTGATTCCATGTACAGGAAAAATAAGAGAAAAAATGGGACATTTGCCTCAGAAATTTTGGCTTTTAAATTGCCAAAGAAAGCGAACATTACAAAAGAGGAAAGATTATGCTCTAACTGGTATGAACTACCAAAATAAATCCGCTGAGCGGATTGGCATTGAGTGTATGAAGGTTTGTTCTTTAATCTTACTGGCATGGCACAATATGAATAATACCTGTCCATTTGAGAGCAATCATTTAAACGGCCCATGCCAGTCCCCTTATCGGACTGGCATTAGGCGTATGCTATAAAGAATTGTTCTTAAATATAACTGAGACGGATCGTATTGCCACTGATGAGTGGACCCATTTCGACCTTGATGGATAATGCCCTTCGCTGTCGGTAGATACACTGACACTGCTGACAAAGGTCATATTGTAGCCCGGCCCTCTCCAGCAGCTGTTTTCCTTGGCTAGGGTGTCTTCATCCTGATAGGCATTAATGCAAATTAATTTAACGTGCTTTTAAAACCCTATGTCCTCCATACCGCACTCCCTCCTACACACACACACACACACACACACACACACACACACACACCATAAGCTTGCCTTTCAGGAAGGTTCAACTAAAATTCTGCCAGAAAAGGTTCAACTAAATATATACAAGGACTGCATAGGTCAGTAAATCGCTTTCAAATATGAGGAGCCTAGCTTAAGTAAATTGTTTCAGTCTTGAACATTTTTCCATAAGTTATTTTGTCCTATATAAATGCAAAAAGTTGGAAAAGGACATAGCTCAACCAAATGTTTATTAAATAATGTAATGCCCAAAAAGTTAATCAGGCCATCTACACATCAGTTTATAACTACAAACCAAATATATTGATTGTAGCCTAAATGTTTTTTTTCAGATGATATTGTTCAGAAAGTAGTTGCTATACAAAATAACTCTGCGGAATAGGAAAAAATGCGATATTTTTACAGGCTAAAACGCCTATCAGTAATCTGTAACTATATTCTTAATTCAATGATCCGATAAGCGGCTTGTCAGATAGTTTGTTTACAAAATTGTTCCAGGTTTGAAAAGAAACATAACCCAATAAGGAATGTCTCGAAAAACTAGCTTGGCCATTTACAGTCTGAATCGCTGTCGTATGCCTAAACATCCAAACTTGATCGGTTCTTTAATATTTGTTCACAATGTTGTTCCTGCGTGCATTTAGGTTGAAGATAAAGAATAACTCAAACATTTAATTTAAATGCACTCAAAAAATTAATCAGGTCTTCTGTATCTTGGTTTATAATTATATGCCAAATATATGATATACTGAGAAAATGCCTATGTCAGAATCTCAATAATAAGGCCGGCAAAAAGAATATTGGTCTGCTCATTATTATTATTATTATTATTATTATTATATTCTTGGTGGTGACTTTAGCTTTTGGATAATATTACCATGATAGTGATTAATTAATTTAAAAGTCATTTTCATTTTCGTTCAATAAAAAAATCAAGACCCTAGCATAAGCCGTTAATAAGTTCGACAGCTGCCAACAAAGCGTTGTGGATGGACAGACAGACAGATGGACAGACGGAGTCCAAACCATTTCGGCCTGTCAACTTGTTTTAATAATAGATCCATATATTTTATTTTATTGTTTGTTAATTTGCGTTTTACCTCTATTATCGACTAATTCAGCATGTGAAATCAGAATAAATTAACACACGTACTAAATTAGTATACGTTTAAGTTAGTCCAGTGAGTGAGTGAACTCGGGTTTAGCGTCTCACCAACAACGAGGTCATATGGAGACAGGACCTCGGTTTAAAGTCTCATCCGAAAGACCGGAGAAGCGGGGGATCGATCTTGCAACCCCTGTATTGGTAGTCCGGAGTGTTATCCACTACACTACAGCCGCTCCTAAGTAAGTCCATGACTAGCGTTAGTCATTCACTAAATTAACTTGTTGACGTAAAATCGGGCCTTAGTATAAGACAATTAATCCATTAGGGGCAGATGGGCGAATCTTAACCTGTAATTGATGTGCTTGTCTCCGACATTTGTTGGCTGATTGTCCAGATAGCTGGGAGACTATGGCAAAAGTCAGTGTTGTTGAAGATGAACATGCCATTTTGTTTACTAGTTACAACAAAGACGAAATTGCCAGGTTGAGTGTGGATGCCCGTTGTGCTGTCCTTGATAGCGCATGCAGTAGCACTGTATGTGGTAAAAACTGGCTTGAATGTTATTTAAAATCATTAGATCCAAACGACAGAGATAAAATCTGCAAGACTCATGGTGTTAAAGTTTTAAAATTTGAAGGAGGAAAACGTTTGAAGTCAGAGGGTGAATACAGTTTCCAGATTGCATAGCTGGTAAACAGGTTGCTATCAAAACGGATGTGGTCAGATCTGATGATCCACTGTTACTGTCAAGAACTACGGTGAAAAATGTCAGTGTAAGAATAGATTTAGATCATGACAGAGCACATATATTTGGACAAAATGTTGCACTTAATTTAATATCATCTGGCCACCACTGTATACCTATTGATAAGACAGAAAAAAATCCAGTGGAGGCAGTCTGTGTAGTAAAATTTAGTGATATTGTTGACAAGGAAAGATAAAAAAAAATATTTCTGAAACTGCATAGACAATTTCCGCATCCACTGAAGAAGATATTGAAAGCCTAGTTAAGTTATGCTGAAGTAAGGAAAGATGACTACATAGAAGCTCTAACAAGAATTCAGAAAACTTGCAAACTATGCAAAAGTTATACAAAAACTGACCTATGTCCAGTTGTAGCATACATAAATTCAAGAAGAAAGTTACAAGGGACTTGAAATGATGGAAAATACGTTGCATATTAGATATGATTGACATGTGGTCGTCATGTGATATAATTATCTCATTTAAGACATACTGGACTGGAAACTTTGGGATAATGACATCAATTCTAACAAAAAAAAACGGTTGTGAGATTAATTCCGAACACATGAAAGAAGTTGTATCCATCTTTAATTTTCAAATATGTACCACAGCTGTTGAGTGTCCTTTTCAAAATGGTCTCTAGGATAGAAAAGTAGTATTTCTTAGGCATGGCAGTGCGTTTGTTCGAGTGTCACCTTAGAGATTGTGCAAAATAATTCTTGTTGAAGATACTGGACAGAACAATGTGCAGAAGAGTGAGAATAATGAGAAAAATGAAGATGCATTTGAGCCAGGGAATTGTTTTAAAGTTATGTGGTGCCTAACCAATTTCGCAAGGTTATATGATAGACTAGACTATAGCTGCAGCAATTGCGAGTTCGATCATCAACCAGTTTGGTTTGGTCTGGTTTGCCCGCTGTTCTTTTCACCCCTATGGTAAATCAAGAGCAAATCCAAACCGTCGAAACAAATAGTGGTTCTGCGATTTTAAAGACTTTTCAAAGCATGGGAAATCAGTCACAACCTCGGTTCAACCAAATGAATTCGGTGGTTTGTCTAGTCGCACCGACGAGTTCAGAACTGTGAACTGGTGGACCCAAACGAGACAAATCAGACAAAGTTCGATCAACTTTGGTTAAACCACAGTTTAACCGCGGTTGATGATCGACCTCGCACAATATAATCTTTCTCTGTGTCACATTTCTTATCTCGCTGTGTCAATCTAGAGATTATAAAATTGGGTCTGTAAGACACAGATAATGCCCCCATGCTGTGCCTGTCTCCCCTTTCCCCCTCCTCCCGTACCCCTCTTTCGCACTTTAAAAAGGCATTTGCATGTTTAGGCCATAATTTTGTCAAAAATGATTTTTTTCTTTACACAAAGTCACATGCACATTTTCATATGTCTGTAACATCTATGCAAACTTTCAGATCTATGGTTTACAAACTGTGAAAGGAGTGGATTAAACAATTCTACCATACTGTATTAACCAAAGCCCGAAAAAACTGTAAGTTTGAAAACGCCGTAATTTTATCAAAAATTATTTTTTCTTCTACAAAAAGCACATGCATATCTTCAATATGTCTAGAACATCTGTGCACAGTTTCAGATTGATAGCTAAAAACTGTGGGAGGAGTTTGTTATACAACCTTACCATTCTGTATTAGCCACAACCTGAAAGATTTCAAAGTCCGAAAAGGCCATAATTTTGTCAAAAAATATATTTTCTTCTTGAAAAAAGCACATACATATCTTCAATATGTCTGAAACATCTATACAAAGTTTTAAATTGATAGCTTACACACTGTGGGAGAAGTTGATTATACAAACTTGCCATTCTGTATTTGCCAGAACCTGCAAAATTTCAAAGTCCAAAAAGGCTGTGATTTTGTCAAAATGATTTTTTTCTCTTTAAAAAGGCAGGTGCACATCTTCAATATGTCTGCAACATTTATGCCAAGTTTCAGATTGCCTGCTTAGAAACTGTAGGAGATTTTGATTAAGATGCGACAGACGAAATTTCACTGTCCGAAAAGGCCGTAATTTTGTCAAAAATATTTTTTTATCTTCAAAAAGGGAGGTGCACATCTTCAATATGTCAGCAACATTTGTGCCAAGTTTCAGATTAATTGCTTGAAAACTGTGGGAGGAGTTGATCATACAAACTTTTTTTATCGCCACGGGGGCGTAAAGAAGCTTGCCACTTGTTGTCCTGACAGAAAGTTATCTTTGCTAAATCTCTCCATTCCACACTGATATTATTATTTCCTCAACAACTTCAAATGGATCCTCCTTTCCCCCTCTCTTTTGCTAACATTTATCGGCTCTGTAAAGTATGCTTTCTGGTCCTCAGTATAATTTGAATTTAAACGTTTTTTTTTCTGTTTCAGCTCAAGTTTCAAGAAAATCTTTCCAGGGGTTTAAAAGATACGGAGCACGCACAAAAAACTAACAGAAAGACGGACAGACAACACTATTTATAGACAGCCAACATCATGCATACGTCCCATCTCATGAACGACATATAGACCCACATGGTAAGATCATAATCAACAAAATTTCAAATCAACCTGATGAAAGATATGAG
Source organism: Ctena decussata (assembly GCA_963989385.1). Taxonomy (NCBI): domain Eukaryota; kingdom Metazoa; phylum Mollusca; class Bivalvia; order Lucinida; family Lucinidae; genus Ctena; species Ctena decussata. The sequence continues at coordinate 34,844,617 of OZ022504.1, read as the reverse complement.
TAGTGAGGACAAAATTTTGGATGCACATACAGACCAACGAGTATCATTTTTACAGTCCCCTTGAACCTACATCGGGTGGCAATAGAAGTCAAAATGCCAACTTTCATCCATGGTTAACTATTATCGGAAAGTGACAATGCACACAGATCTGGATCTTTCAGCCTCTGTCAAGTAGTTTTGAAAAACAGCCTAATGCAAGTTCTCTTGTAATATGATATATTGACTGTCAATTTCTGTGTCATTTTGGAAAAGTACAGATGACAAAATTTTATAGTAATGTCTCGCAGATTGATAATTTGTCTCTCGAAGCTGGGTTACCCTTGAGTCAGAAGCTACAGATTGAAGCTAGAATTCTGAAAATGGATGCAATGTTGTGACAGGTTATACATGACTTTTGAAGCTAGTTTAATGTTGTATCAGAAACTTTTATAGCGATATGATATCAATCCCTACCTTAAACAGAGTAGCATCAGGCTTGTCGAAAGTTCCATTTTTTGTTTTATGCAGTACACCATGAAGAAAACTTTTCATATTCTCACACTGAATACAGGAATCAGTATGTTCATGTCTTTGCATTCGGCTTTCAATTCTGTTCTTTGCCACTTAGTGCAAATGTTCGACAGTGATCAGCTATAGATGATCCTTCTTGAAAAAGCACCTGAGATATAATTTTGATAAGCTAAAACACATTATATTCTCCTTGAAAGTTATACAATAAAGCCAGACCTTCTTAAGCACTGTGAACCACTTGTTGACATAACTGGGCATATTCTCCCACCAAGACACCTGATACCACTAAACTGCCGTATAAATTTTAATTCATTCCGCTTATCAATGATAAGTTATTGAACCTTAACCAATTGTGTTGAGAAATGACCAAAGGAAAAATGATGTAGAATGTCAAAACAGAACACATCCAACAAGTTTGTGGGAATACAATGCAGCTGACATAGGGAATATGATGGCAATTACCACATTTGGCCTGAGTGGCATCAAATACCATGTCAGCTAAGCAGCAACACAGTACACGATGACGAACCCATTGAATGATTTGTTTGACTGGACCAGGACATGTTGAGTTTCAGATCATATTTTTCTGACCAAATTTCTGTAAAATGCACTGTTTTGCCTACTGGAGTGCTGTCATTGATAAGAATGACAAGGCTTGCAAAATGTCGATGAACGCCTTTACACATGACGAAAAAGTCTATATGGTGCCGTTTTTACGATTTAATCCCTATTCATAGATATTATACGTATTGAATATTGACAATATTTTCTTTGATAGCATGTTTGATCAATTTTACCCTTTTGAGCTTCGGTTAGATAAGGCCAGCGTCTCAGATAACGAGGCTTGATTTTGGATTTACATTTAACTATATCGGATGGTTTTGTTACAACTAAAATTTACGATAAACGAGACGATTTTGCTTTGATATTGTTAATTTTCCATTTTAGATCGTGATATTCCTCGTTCTACATCCCATGGTGTTTTTTTTTCTCAATGTATTCGTTTCGCTCGAGTGTCCAGTCTTGTTGATGACTTTGATATTCATAATAAAGTTTTGACAGCAAAACTTCTCAAACAAGGTTATAGATACCATAAACTTCGTAAAGCGTTTTCAAATTTTTATCGACGACATTTCGACTTAGTGTCTAAATATTTATATAATATTAGATTGAAAACACTTCTTCAGCAAGGCCTTTTGGAACCTGAATTTTATGGCGACTTGGTGTATAAATTCAGAAAAATAATTGGTAAAAATGACTTTCATTATCATTTTAATAATTCGATATAAAAAAATTGAATATAATATTTTTGCGACAAACTGCATGCTCGATTGTATCCCAATTAAGGTTAACAGCTTTGCTTACCTCTTCGACTGTACGACGGTGGGTCGGGCCTCAGACTTCCTGAAGGCGCCAAATTAATAGTAACCTAACTTAATAGTAACACAGACGGTTGGCGCTTGACACCCGTTCCTGAATGTCTTGGGTCGGGCCCACCGTGGTTTAACTGGTAGGTTTCTTCTGCTCCAGAATTCCAGTGCTACTATTTCTATGAGTCCTCATGTTTGTTATATCTTAGTTTTAATTTTGATTTTTATGTGCCTGAGATATTACACTTATGAGTTAGGAGTCTTCCACCAATAACCGAACAAATAAGTTTTTAATGAACCAAATCAGGACCAAGCACAGTATATAATCACGTGACGAGCGGACAGTGACCGAAACCGGAAATTGCGACACTGTCCGACGACAGTCGCAAAATTGACCCCAAACGTCAAGGTAAGAAAAGCTTGTATTTTTGCAGTTTTCGGCTTGCAGCGCGTTGCTTGTATAACAAAGATGAATGCAGTATGAATGTCTGGTTATATTCAGCAGCTGTAGTGAGGAAAGCTGCAGAAAAAACGGACAGTTGCCGTCTTAATCGAGAAAACATTTCAAGAAATCACGGGACGATGGAACAAAACTGCTGAAGTCAATATATTTTTTTCCTTATTTTTTGCTGTAGTTTTTCCATTTAAGCAAAATGTTTGCATATATGTGCGCCAAAATATTAGTCCTAACATAGAAATGCCTTTTTAAACCATTTTTGCCATTTTGGCCTTTTTTGAAGACAACTTGTCATTGTACCCTAGGCTCTTATACTGTCCGCAAAATTGAAACTTTACGAGTCTAAAAGTTGTCGAAGTCAATATTTTGACTGTCCGCAAAGTTGCCCGAGTATTAGTTTAAAAAAAACAGTATTGTTCGAAAAATAACCATTATCATAGCCTATCTTTATGCATTGTTGAAAATATTTTCACCCTGAATAAAATGATCTGGAGTACTGAACTTCCTACTAGATTGTTTTTGCACCCAGCGAAGGCTCAGCTCAGCCTGTGCATTTACAGTCTGATTAGAATTTTTCTTTGGTGCTTTATGTATAGGTAGCCTAAACATAGCCCTCTTAGAAGGATAGCAATGACTCTGATAAGACTGCACAGATTCGCAGATTAATCTCAGTCTTTGCTCGGTTATTCATGTGATCATATTGCTAGAGACCATGGACAAGCGGACATAACAACATGTAACAAAGAGGAGCCACAACGCCTACAAACGCGGTCCTACAGCTGTATTAAACATTCTGACACCACAAAGACACTGAAAAACCGCAAAGACACCACAAAGACCACACAAAGACACCCCAATGACTCACAAAGACAAGAATAATTATATCCTGTACAAATGCTATCAGACGCTCTTGAAGGAAATTGATCTCACAATGGTTAATGGTTTCAATCAGCTCCTAAACCCTATGATGGTACTCTAGCTGAAAAGAAATTGCTCCCACGGGAGCAAATTCTTTTCTGCACTTATAACAGGACAGGTTCTCGGAGCAGGCTGTAACCAATGAATTGTGCATTTCCTTTTTTAACAAATGTAGGACCCTGTGATGGTACTCTTATGGGAGGAAATTCTTTCCTGCTAATACCAGCACAGGCTGTCGAAGCATGGTGTAACCAATGGAATGTGCACTACATTTGTAACAAATGTGGTACCCTGGTACGACAAACTGAACACTTATAGTTAGTATCCTGGTTGTAGTAGCAAGAAAATTATTTTCAATAAATAATGGTAACTATCATTTGTAAACTTGTATTTCCTAGTATCAGATCTATTTGAGTGATTTTGTGTGTCCGGGTACCGTCTTTGTCTCTATACAGGAATGCACGGCATCACAATATTAAGATGTCGGAGTGAATTCTATCAAAATTAATGATAAAAATAATTCATAAAGTAGTATTTCATGGTATTAGACGTCTTTGTGAGTCCTTGTTGTGTCTTTGTGGTGTCTTAGCAGTGATAGCATACTGGGGGCCTTAAAGTAGTTCTACTGAATTGGATCCAAATCCTCGCTTTCTGCTCCTGCAGTGCTTTAAAACATTTAGTATGTTGTTTGGTCCGCATGAAGGTTTCCTAATCCATCAATGAATCATGACAGGAAACAACAACAACAACAACAACAAAAATCCGCATAAGACCTATGATGAATCAGAGATGAGGACTTGACAGAAGAAATGTATTGAGACTCCTGGAGATCCCTGGGGTGTCATACAATACCACTGCACTACCAAAGCAAAAAAAAGTTGACCTAGTTATTTTTCCATGGTACAAGTTAAATAAACATAGTACATGTAGTTACTCTAAAATTTTCAATATGATTCGTATGCATCATTGGTATTACTATGATGTATACAAACCTACAACGTATATGAAAGACAATACAATGCAGTATTAACAATGCTTGCATATGAAGGGTGAGCTATATACATGTAAACTATTTTAATTAGTCTGTGTTCGCTGGGACACTGTAGGTTTTCTGTAGCACGTGTTGACGCCAATTCAACGTTGATACATTGATTCGACGGTGACACAGCGCTGGCCTGGCGTTGGGCGATTGCGTATTCGTAATCCCAATGGACACACCGCATTAGAGCGTCATGATCATATTCGCCTTCATTTCACAGTCGAAATACGGTCATAAAATGTAATGCACATGTTTATTTCCTTCTTTTTTTCAGACAAGATGGATACAACTTCATCGTCAATGTACCGGTGTGTAACATGCATTTTTGCATGTTCGTTTTTTTTCTGAAATCATAGACCATTTAGTTATAAAGCACCCGGACTTGGAAATGAAAGTACAGAAGCTTATATCAAACACTTCGTCTACAAAACTTTGGCAGACAAAACGTTTCATTGACATTATTCCAAGCAACATTACAACACAGGGTGGATTTATTTATAGTGATAATTCAAGAGCAACTATTATTCTGTCCAAAATCAGTGAATGTGACTTCCAACGTGAACTCTTCGACCAAGCAAATTTTTGAAGTCCACATGCCAAACAAATAAAAATGGCAAAATCAACACCTAAAAAAGCTCCACTTAAAAACGACCTTGGACATTATGATGAGTCTTATGTCTTTGAGTCCTCTATTGACAGAAAACAAAATGAAATCTATGGATGTTTCACGGCCCAAGAAACAAATTATGTAGCTACTGCTCCAAATGCTGCTGTTTCGGAGTTTGAAATTGGCAGTGACATGTCAGTTGAATTAAGTTATCTGTCTCTTCTAGATGACAATGAGAACGCTTGGCACATACAGTCTCCGCATGAAAACGCCACTGTTGAAGACAAAACTAAATGTACAACTGTTGATCCAGGTGCAGTGTCTTTAGACGCTGAAATTGACAAAGATATATCAGCTGACTTTGGTAGTCTGTCTCTCGTAGAGGACAATGAAAATGATGAACTCTTAGACGAGCTAATTAAACTGTTACCATCGGTTCTCCAAAATTTAGAAAGAGCAAATCAAAAAGAAACGTTTATGAAATTTGCAAGAATGGTTGCTATTGACCACTTCCCTTTGAATAACATAGCGTACTTACTTTTTATTGACATTGTGGAATGGTTTTCGTCTGAATCCACATCACAAATGAGGTATTCAGAAGACGTGAAAAAATTTTGATGAGTTGGACTTAAACTTTTTAAAGGAATTTTTTTCCATTCATGAGTGGCTTGAAAAATAAGGGGCAATCGTTAGACCAAAAAGTTGATTGCGGAATTTATAATCCTTCTAAGTCTAAAGTAAATTTTGCAGTGCCAAATAGAAACATTTCAGATAATATAAATCACCCAATAGATGCTTCTACTCCAAAAGTACTTAATGACATGATAGACAAGATAAGTGAGTCTGATCCAAATCAAATCGATTCGTTTAAAGTATGTGTAGATGGGAAGAAAATCAACAGTGGGACTAATGAACAAAAACTAGGGGACATAAATCTGTGGGGATTTGAAAGTTCTCCCACCCTTGAAGAGCGAGAGAGCCTTTTTAATAATGACATGTCGGTATTTAATGAGCTTCAGGAACACATGATCATGTTTCAAATACAAGAGCTAGAATTACTTGAAAACTGTTCTGTTGATCAAATCGGACAGGTATCGTCTCTATTAAGACAAGTGATTTTCATTCTTTCGAACAGACTAGGTAATCTGAGAACAGGGTTTGTGGGACAAAATCTGGCTTTACAAAAATTGTTGAAGCAGGTGTCAGGAGATTGGAGAACATCAAAGTATGGATATGCGATCAGTGCACTAAAAACAAAATTACATGACATGGACGCATGTATTTTGGATATCCTGAATTCAGTGGATAGTTTGGGCGAAATTTGTTTGTTTTTATTGGGAACCGAGAAAGATTATAGGATGTCATCTTCAGTGCAGTTGGACAGACAAGGCAATTATGTTTGTCTGCAAGGTTTGCAGAAAATAAGTTTCAGCGAAAGTGACAATGTTCTTCAACTGATGCCTGTTATACAACAGAGGAGCGAAGCATGGTTTGCTGTAAGGAAATTAGCATTAGTTACTGGAAGCACATTTTGTAAAGCCCTAGTAATGGAAGGTTTGAAAAAGCAACAGTGTCATTTTGACACAGTTTATAACAACAAAGAACAACAAGAACCTGATTCAGAGACTAAAAAGCGGCTACAGCATGGACAGCTGAATGAAATAAATGCAGTAGCAACACTGGTTTCAAAAGTTTTACCCATTTACTTTCCAAGCATGAAATTTTATGAAGAAGGCTGCTATGCTTTAAACATGAAAAACGGCGGACTTATCATCGTTAGTCCAGACAGGAGTCTAAGACAGTTGTCTGAAACAAAGCCTTCGATAGGCATTGAAATAAAATGTCCGTATCCAGACAAATTATACACCATTCCTGTTCAATATAAACTTCCCTACTATTATGTCCCACAAGTATTGAGTGAATTGGCTGTATTAAATGTTGGAAACATTGCTTCATAAATGCACAGAATGTATAAAGACTGCTTACAATCTTTGCAGAGTGAAAGCGACAGAGGTACTGGTTTTTCTTGCGTCAAACATGGATAGAATACAAAAAACAGAAATCCCACACGCTAGGCCCATTGCGTATGCTATGAAAGGGTATAGCATGAAGACCGACGTTATGAGGTGTCTGACTGAAAGGGTTCTACACGAATGTTACACCCGTGGATTGTATGTCCCTGTTATATCATTTGACGGGCAATGGTACAATATCGCTGTTAGAGACAGAAATGGAGAACCTCTTACTCTGTTGCAACTACAGAAAGATGTTTACAACGAAGCTAAACAAGAAACGAAGAAATCATTGTTAAATCGGTTGTACCGTGGTAACGTTGTGCAAGCGCCTGACTTACAAAGTCTGAGAGCTGAAGTACAGATAGATTATGTGTTAAATAGTAGCAACTTTTTCATAGCGCCTATCGTGGTTGGTAAAGCGATAAACAAAGAAGTATTTTCACCTTCAATAGCCATGGCGAACTTAATAAAAAGAGAGCTAGCTTCAGCCAGTGGTAAAGCAGAAGAGCGATCGACAGAAATAGACGGCGGACCTATTTCTTCAGAAACAGGAAACAGTAAAAGCTCTGAATGTATTCTCAGCGTTTTGCCTGAATCAGTATTAAATGCTCTGGACGACCAGATGATTAGCGAAATAAGACGAATTGAGAGTGACATTTCACATAGTCATAATGATATACAATTTGCATCTCAAGATGTACTTCAGGATATGCCTAAGCTCTTCGTAGGAACTGGGAATAATTCAGAAAGTTCCGTAAGTCTTGGAGAAAAGCATGACGAACCTGATATAGATATGAATAACATTGATACAAACATTCCAGAAGTAGGCAACACAGGATCTGTTTTATCTTTCAATGAAGCAGATTATAATGGAATGCTAAATAGCTTGAAAGAAAGTCAGTATTGTGAACGCTGGACAGCCTGTGATATCAATCATTTTTCTGAAAAAATTAAATCTGTCGACACTGTAAAAAAGTCTTTTAATGCAAAAGAAATAAAGTTATGTCTGCGCTCAGTTGTAGAAAAATTAAAAGCCGAGAAAGTAACATTTGGCCTGTCGTGGCCGAAATATAAGATAGCAGATTTATTTTTTAAGATTGCGAATAAGCAACCTGTAGGTTGTCTTACTCACGATGGGAGAAAGAAACAATCGGTTAAGAGTTTGAAGTTTCTAAGTCGAAAAGCGGTATCGTCCTTGTCAAAAACTATTTTAAATGCCGCTTATGCTGAACATATTTTCCCATCAAGACTTCAGAACTGGCGAAATCACAATCCCTTCGTTGACGGAATGAACATATCCCAGTCTACTATCAACTGGTACTGCAGATCTGAAAATATTCCCGAACGATATCAATATGTATTTGCTCTCCTGGACCCGCATCATTTATTTACAAACGGTCGAGTGAAATGCTGTAATAGTGGAATTTCTGCAAGGGGGATAAGAAAGGAAGCGTGGCTAAAAGTTGCAAAAGACGGTAAAGCTGGGTTGAATCGAGCTCTAGTTGAAGATTTGGTTGACCGACAGAGTATTAGCTTCGCACATGCAACATTCTCTGAATCTGTTGAGGCTGCTATGACAGAAAATGGATTCGACGAGGAAGCAAATTTTTGCAGATTATTTCGAAAATGGTACGACAGCGAGGATGAACCAGGAATAAATGCATTGGATCGATGTAGGGCTAGATTAGATTTAAGAAGCTGGTTGTTAAACAAGGTGAAATTCAATAGTTTCCCGCCGCCTGGCACACACATTCGAGGAGTTCCATTAGTAATGTTTGAGGGCTTGCTAACTAATATAGAAAGACGTCTGCAGTTGTTCAGTTTTGTCAAGAAAGGCACATATAACGTGAGATCTTTGGGTACCCTAGAGGCCGAAAATCTATTTGGAGAATTTCAGGACCTTGATCCTAAAGGGGCTGGTGTTATTCGACCTGATGACATACCCTGCGCAATAAGTACGGCTTGTGAGTTGCTTACGTATCGAATGGACGAGACAAAACCCTTTTATATGCATACGAGTAAAGCTAAATGCTACCCATTGCACCAGCTACTGCATCGTCGTGAGGCTGAAAGTAGTCTCTTGTTTTGTAACCCCGATCGAGTTGTAGCAATTGAACCAGAAGATCATGTATTTGACTCTGTATCAAGAGGAACCAAAAGACCAGTAAAACGGAATCTAGGCACTATTTCTACATACAATGCTCCGGCTAGACGCATTAAGCCTGTTAGGAGAAATCATGAATGTAATGAAGAGAAGGTAATGCCAGATAAGCGTGCTAATAAAAATTTTGAAAATACCAAATTTGATTGATTTCTTCCTCACACAGAACAAAATTTTCGGGAGAACTGAAAGAACTTATCATTTGCAAAAGTTTATTCGATTCTAAATCACGTTGACAAGTTCATTCAATGAATACTTCTTTAAAACCCACATTAAGTAGCGAGAAAATATGGCTTACAAGGGCATTAACTTTCCTATTATTGTTTGAAAGGTAAATTGTGGGCACTGTTTCGAATGGCCTGAATAAGACGGTTCTAACGAGCATCTGCAGTCTATGATTGAATTATTCACAGCAGGCACTCGACGTTGAATCAACGTTGTTACAACGCTTATAATATTTGCTAACTCTAATGTAATACAGTTCAATGACATAAACTCAGTTTATTGAATTAGACGTTATTACATTTGGCGTTACACTTAACACCTAATGTAATAACGCCTAAAGTAATAAACTAACTTTTCTGTGACAAGATTAAATATTGACTAAAACATATTTCGTATAATATCGCTGGGATGGGGAAAGGGGGAAAGACTTCCTTTTTTGAAAGAAGCTAAGGTAACTCGAATCATATGCATGTTATTCAAAATCTTAAAGAGGTCGGGGTTTATTGCATTAGGCGTTATTACATTTGGCGTTGAGTGCAACGCCGAATGCAATAACGCATAATGTAATAAACCTTATTTATTATATTAGGCGTTATTACATTTGGCGTTGAGTGCAACGCCGAATGTAATAACGTCTTTTGTAATAAACCTTAATAAACCTTACTACATTAGGAGTTATTACATTTGGCATTGAGTGCAACGCCGAATGTAATAACGCCTAATGTTTATTACATTAGGCGTTATTACTTTTGGAGTAATAAATGCCTAATGTTATAAACCTAGAACTTTTCAGAAGGCTTTGAATTACATAATGCATGTCAATTGTGTTGCCTTGACGTCTTAACTATTTGCAGCCTCCCCCCATTACCCATCCTCCCAGACCACGTAAACTAAGGGGGTTTAGAGAGACATTTTCACTTGATATTGCACACTTACTCGGAAGGTTTCGAATTTTACCATTATGCGACGCTGCATTTCACAACGTCTTGCGGCTATGGCGTCACGCAAAAAGTTGTCGCACGTTCGTTCAGAGTCTGATTAAAAATTATATTTTGGCGTTAAACTACTGAAATCTAAGATAAATTTCATAGCGATATAATAAAAGCATTATTGCACTGATATTGATTAACATTGGCACTCGTTGGGATATCGAAGAACGCTCACGACCTTCGATATCCGAAGTCAGGACGATATTCACAGTGCAACAACCCTATATTCTTGCATACTGGTAAACAGAGGTAATGTATACAGTGACGTAATGCATTGCTATTATTATCAATGCATTAGAGCGAAAGAAGCTGATGGTAAAAACGACAATTCGTCACTCTTCACCTTGAATAACTAAACAGGCGTGAATGTGCTGTAATGTCCTGGAAGCAGTCAGTGACAAGAATAACTGCGCATTAACTTTGTCAGGGTCCGAGTTTATAAAACTAGAGTATAATCTCAAACTAAAAAAAAAAACACTGATTGGCTGCTTCTGAGCATGTGCTCAGAAGCAGCCAATCAGTGTGCTTTATTTTGAGTCTGAGAATGTACTCAAGTTTTATAACCTCCGGGCAAGGCCGCCTTCTGTCCCATTATTGGGACGTTGGCATACAGTACAGACACCACCGAACGTGGCGGCTAAACAGTTTCTACTAAGTTGTCTTAAGGTTGTCATTTTTGTATAAGACAATGAAAATAAAGTTTCAGCAGACACCCTTAAGAAAAGAAATAGACTTGTCGGAGTACAGAGGCGAGGAGTGCAGTTTAGGTCTATGCAAATGACCAGTAAACAAGTTATTTGTCTTTCGTGTTGCATATTGGTATTCATATTGCTTGGTTGTTTTGTGAAGAGTTAGAAGAGGAAAAGGACAGACAGGGCATGTCATGTCACTAGCAATATGAAGTCATAGTATGCAATGGTTTCTTTTGTGAAGCACTGTAATGCACACAGTAATTTTTTCATCATCGAAATATCAGTTTTCACAGAAAGATCATCTCAATGAAAATAAAGTCTCTACAGTATTGTGCTTATTTTGTTTCCATATTACTTGCCACGTAAGATCCGAAGGCTCACAGATATGGGCCCCGCCTAGGGTCACAACCGTTCCTCAAAGTTAAGATCACCTTAACTTCAAGTTGAAAACAAAATCCGTCATAATTTAGGAAATAACTCATTTTGTAATTGTTATAAGTGAATTAAGTAAGCCTTGTGGGATACACGAAGCATGAAAAATACAATAAAGTTAAGTAGTCCTTAACTTTGAAGACTAATTGCTACTGAATCATCCCTGATTTTCGATCATTTTATGCGATGTCGAATTTTCAGACCATGAAGTTAAGGTTTCAGACCATGAAGTGAAGTTTCAGGAATTTTAGTAAACCTAGCACCTAGACATTAAACAAAGAGAAATCAAGAAAACTTGAGATAAAAGATTTTTTTCTAAAGTAAATTTAAAAATACAAAATAAAAACTATCATTTAAAAGTATCTTTCCGAAACTTCTTGTCTATACAAATAAAATCAAATCGTCTGCAATTAACGGAATAACAAGTCATCTCTCTCTCGCGCGCTCCCTCTCCCTCTCTCTCAGCAAGGAGGTAAACAGAACAGACACCCAGTCTATATAAAACTACAAAAAAAAATCAAAAACTCTCTCTCTCTCTCTAACACTAACAATCGCGTAAACAGTTAACTAATTGTCTACGTAACAGGAAATAACTTGAAAATACAAACAAACGACGTCATCTAAATTGTCAAATTGCATTCTTCAAGAAAATCTTTGCTACTGAGATTCCATTTCATCATTAGTCGTGTCACCCTATGCATGCGATGCCGCATTAATTGCAAAATCGTTTTTGTTACAAATAGTAGCATGCTGTTGTGTAGTTTTTGGAAACTTCAAGTGCTTGCGAAAACCACACAACAGCAGACTACTCTCTGTAACGATTTCCGTTTTTATATGCCGTGAGGAACTGGAAACACGACAAATGGAATCGTAGGAATTAATAATTTCATAAAAATGCAATATCGACACGCCTACCAATCGCTCTCATGCGAAACCACGGTTCAGAACGCCAATCGATGAGAGGAGTTTCCGGTTTTGCAGAAGGGGAGCCGAAAACGTAAACAAATTTGACATCGGCACAAAGTTTGAGGCATTTTTTTTCTCTGAAAACTATTTATGCAAAAAAATAAGAATGAAATAAGAATGCATTTTTATATTTTGCATAAATAGTTTTCAGAGAAAAAAATGCCTCAAACTTTGTGCCGATGGCAAATTTGTTTACGATTTCGGCTCCCCTTCTGCAAAACCGGAAACTCCTTTCATGGATTGGCGTTCTGAACCGTGGTTTTGCATGAGAGCGATTGGTAGGCGTGTCGATGACGTATCGTTATCATTCAGTACAATAAAACCACGTGATTGAGCATAGTTTCATATCAATGAAAACCGATGTCTTACGGGACAAGATTCCCTCCAGTAAGTTAATTATGTTTCACATGTCGCTTATGATAAGAAAAAGAGCTCCTCCACTTAAACGAGTTGTTGCAAATTTCACATGAAAATCGTCTATTTTCATGTTGCCCTTTCAAATGGTCCTGTAGGTTTTTGATGCTTGGCAGAGTGTACACGTGAATTCTTTAAGCTTTGTTGCCGTAAATTAACAACGCTTTTGATGCGTTAACAAGTTGCTCTTGTATTTGAAAGTTTTACCACATACTTGACATTTGCATTTTAGTTCATTGTAATGTTTTGCAAGATAACCCCGATATGTCCACAGCTGCATGAATCCTTTTTGGCATCGATGACACCAAAAGCGAAATGATTTAGTGTGTTTCAGTTTCCTGTGAACAGTTAGGCTGAAACGAACCTTGTATTCCTTACCACAAAAATCACATATGTACAGATTTTGGGTATTCTTGGCAGGTAAAGAATCCTTAGGTGTATGAATAGTTCTGATATGCCGTCTGACATTACCAACCCACTGTGACCTGTAGGCACAGTGCGAGCAGTCGTAATATTTCCTATCTTCCTCTAGAACTAACGATTCGTCAAATCCCTCAATCTCCATGCTTCAATTTCAAGGTCTGAAAGAAAACGCATATCTTAAAATTAAACGAGAGATCGCTCATTTCATATCGTCTGTTAAGGTGTTGATAATTACTGATTTGGTAGTGATAATCACTGATTTGTAGTGAATTTAAAAATTTGTATAAAATATTGAAAAAAAAAATAGATAATTAAAAAAAAAATCTTCCCAAAACTTAGCAGATCATGACTTTCTATTTGTTGTTTCTCACATTTTAGAATCCCAAAATGTCTGACTCGTTGATGTTTAAAAGGGTTTGTATAAGAAAGGATCAAAGGTAATTTTCTGCGCAAAAGTATAAGAAATTAACAGCGTTGTAGAATATGTATTTAGATTTAAAGGTACTCTAATACATTAAGGAAAGTGTCACATTATTTATTTAAACTTTCATATTTCTTTCATACATTATCAGGTTGAGCAGATAAAGAAAAAAGTAGCACGTATCTAAATTTTGTCAAAATTATGAAAAATACACAAGTGAGTCTACTGTCTCACGGTTGAACAATTTCACTTACACACCAGTCATGGCCACAGTAATGTACTTTTATACTGTATTTGTGATATAGGTATACCTACCTAGCTTATATTAAAAGAATGCATCCAGTAAACCTGCACCTTTAACATGGTTGAACATTTGAAAATAAGTTACTATTTTCACCTGTTCTATCTCACAATTTGAGAAAGAGTTGGAACGAATAATTTCTGGGACTCGATGAATTGAAGCACCTTCAGATCAAAATACGTTTTCAATAACCATGTTTTTCTTCTTTCAGATTTTGCGCAGAAAATTACCCTTTGATTTTTCCTTACAAAAACACTTTTTAGTCAGCATGTCGCTCTTTTGGTATTCTAGAAGTATCATAACTTTCGGGAAGACGTGATAAATTTTTATGGTTTAATTCAGATTTTTGTATTTACCACAACTCACCAGTTTCAGCATAAGAAATGTTTATGTGCAACTTTGGACATTTGCACTCACACTCCTTTTTGTGCTAAACAGGCGATATTTAGTCGGGTAGCCATTACGGGACCAGAGTGATCATTTAGTAACGGCGTCTAACTTTTTCCAACTGTGAAAGAGCAAACGTGTCTAGAATCGTTTTGGGCCACGTGTAACATGTTAGTTATCTGTTGTGTGCTGTGAACTAAACGTACTCTGAGCTTACTCTTTTACTGCAGAAAAGAATCACTGCAGCATTGGCCGTCCATAGGTAAAGTGAAAAAAAAAAACTTAGGCGCCATTCCTAAATCACAAAGGCACCGTTTAGGAAATAAGATCACTCGGGCCCAATAACGGTCATCCATCGTGGATATGTTCATATTTGCGCATGTCTTCAGAGGTATGTGGCTGCACTCAGAACATAAATGGATACTCTGTATCACAGAGGCGCAAACGGTAGAGTCTTGGACTGGAGAATGGATACTATACAAACCTCGCCTTTGGACGGCAAAATATTAAAAAATGCATACCACATCAAAAACGTTTCACAAAACGTAATAATTAGACTATTTGGGTGTTTTTACCAGATCAACAGCAGTTTGGGCAATTTTAAAAATGTTGTCCAACAGGCTGTTAAGATGCAGGATCTACATGTAAATCTAAAAAAAATTATATTTGAGCCGCGACAGGAGAAAACCAACAAAGTGGTTGTGCGCCCAGCGCAAACTCAGATCAGCCTGGACATCCGCCCAGTCTGATCAGACTTCGCTACGCGCTTAAACGGTAGCTATGGGTCTAAGCAACCTCCAAGTGGACAGTGAAGCCTATGATCAGACTGAGCAGATGCCCAGATTGATCTGAGTCTTCGCTGGGCGCACAACCACTTTGTTGGTTTTCTCGTGTCGCGGCTCATTTGTAAGTATGCCGGTGTTGAGCATCTGTCGCTTTTCATTTTTCAGATCTTTTTTAAGGTTTTTGCTTTGTTTTAATTTTAGAGAAAGTCCAAGTCAGACAAATATCAAATGGCAATTTTTCGGACAGCGTAGAATGTCAACAAACGATTTTGCGGACAGTCATGACGAATAGGGTGTGTGACTGTTTATGCCTCAAAATCCAAATATTTGACTGACTTGGCTATAATAGGGCTATAAAGGGCCTGGGAAATGATTTTTACGCAAATATTGTTAAAAGATACCCTTCGTTTATTTAAATTATTGACTTTAAACGTTATAAAATGAAGCTCCGGCGGAGATGAACATGCCGAATTGATGTGATCGAACCGAACGTTTTCTTGTCTCTTTTTATGAAAAGAAAATTTCCACTGTATTGAGTTATTGCGAAACATAAACCGACATCTTACCAATAGCCCGCTTTGTTTGTAAGAAGCAAATTACATGAAAAAGGGAGAAAAATGCAAAACTCAAATGTCACTCACCTTGTATTTTGGGGGTCAATTTTGCGACTGTCGTCGGACAGTGTCGCAATTTCCGGTTTTGGTCACTGTCTGCTCGTCACGTGATTATATACTGTGCCAAGGACTCGACCGCAAACCGGTTCAGCCCCAGTAATTTCATTGATGACCGTCCCAAGGCGGCACTTCTGTTTGGGGCCTCCTTAGTTGTTTCATGTGTTGTTTGTCGCTTTGACTGTTTTTAATATATGGTTTGTTATGTTAAGGCTAGCCCTGACATTAAGAAATTGAAAATAGGTAAACTATATGTTTAATGTGTTATGTATAATTTGTTCTTATTGTCTGGGTTGGTGCGTTTTGTAAGACTGAATGAAGAGTTATCTAAACTTCAGAAAAATATTTCACACCTCAAAAACATCTACCATTCCAAATCTACCTTCCCAGGTCAAGCGGTTCAGAAGTTGAATAAATGTCAAATTCAAACAAGGGGCATGACTCTCATATATTTTCCTGAATTTGCCAGAAGCTTAATCTGTTCCTACATATCTCACCACTAACACCAATACTTTTTTCAAATATTGTGCTAACAAGACTTCCTTTTAGTTTCGACAAAGGGTAGGTAGATCTAAAAGTACAAGTTTGACGTATTTAAGAGAAGCTGACTGTAAGCATCGAGCATTGGATGGAAACTCAAAATTTTGTATTTTGCTAAAAGTTTCGTAGTTTAAAGCTCTCGACAAAAGATGAAGATTGGTGAAAAAAATAGTGAAAAATGTCAAACGGTTCTCGAGATATCTAAGCAATTACTGTTGCCATGGCAACCATTTTCAGGCTGGTCAAATTTTACATGTTTTCATGTATTTTAAAAGGAAAACGTGTCTGTCTTGAAGAAAGTATCATATACTTGACTGGTATGGTGCTTAGGATTAAATGAAATTGTCAATCTGTGCACCTTCAGAGCATCGGCCACTGCACGTTGTTGAAACCATGGCAACTGGAAGAACATATAGTCTGAGAAAAATAAAATTTGTGAACAAAGCTCTTTTTCAAATCGAGTGATACCAGTGAGTTATCACATGGTGTTGAAGAACAAATCGCAAAATATTAATTCTCAACGGCGAAGCCTATTAATTCTCGACGGCGAAGCCGGAGTGAGTTAAGAAAAGCTAGCTGTAAGAATCGAGCTGAAACATCACAAGCTCAATCAATAATAATTTCATCACAAAATGGACATAAACATTTTTATGGCAGACTAGAAAACGAAGAGACTTAATGACAGGTTTGTAGTTTTATGGCCCTTTCAACAGTACTTAGGCCATGCAACAAGGCATGAGTGCTTTTTAAAGACTGTGTGCAATGGCGCCCCGTTTACGATTGAAAAGAATTCTGCCTTCAGAATTTGAGATTCGATCAAGGACTGCTAGCTTAGCACGCCAGCGCTTCATTCGCTAAACTACAGAAAAGTTGATGGGACGAATAAATCACTCGTGAGCACTCGTATACTTAAGATGGCACCCCTATCAGGATTACCTAAATTTCAAGACTTTCTTGGCTATTCTAGCAGCCCAATTAGCACAGTAGATTAAGGCCTGGCCTGCTGATCAAGTTGTTCAGAGTTCGAGATCTGGTGGTTGCATTAATCTTTCTAACCGCGAATTTGGCTCCCTGCCCCCCCCCCTCCCCCTCCCCCATTCATACCCCAATCGTCCTGATATGACTGAAATACTAAAAAGGACATAAAATCCGAAGTTATTCATCATCCATCCTCTCTTATCTGTTCTATGTAGTATCATTATAATCATAGGTAACAGAATATTGCTTAACATTTCAGTATATCTCTCGGTGAATAGACGCTATAAGCCCTAGTCTACAACATTTTCTGTCGTGAAAATGCCTCTTTTTGCGTTTTACCGGTTTCACAGAAGCAATTCATTCAAGAAACATTAGTAAACTTATTTATTTCAACATAAAATAAGGTTAAGGCAAACATTTTGCTGGAAATAAAACGTTTTTGGCTTGCGCTTTCGAGCGCAAGCCAGTATTCAAGTGGTTTAGTGATACCGAGTTATTTTCGGAAGAAACGATACGTCACGCATAGTCGGAAAATACCAGGAGAGTGTGTACTGCAACGATTCGTTCTATGGCCGCAATTAAGCAAAAGAGATCGGAAAGTTCGTTCCGATTTGAGACAGCATTTTTATTCATTATTTTCTTCAGACATAACAAACAAAACGTTCGTTCCGGTTTGAGACAGCATTTCTTCATTACATAAACAACGACCTTGTCCGATTTTGTCTATTTTTATCCACATCCGATTTGCCTCATCTGCTAAAAATAACATTCTATTTTTGATAGTACATGTACTTTTTTCCTTTTTTTTAATATTTCCGTTAAAAAGCAAGTTTTTCTTTTAAAAGTGCCTTAAACTTGGCCACATTTCTTTTGCTTTTTATAAACTGATTGCATAAAAAATGAAACTCTGAATGCAATGCAAAGTATTTGGCTTTGCATCCTAAGAAATAAACCAAAACTTGTGTAAGAAACAGTTAGCGCAAAGCATTAGCTTTTCCAAAAAATCATGCAGCGGCGTCGCGAAAAATAGGCCTTAGGGCATCGCATAATCTGACTAGTCAGAGCAGCCGGCACACTGTCCAGCGCCGATGCATTCGTTGGATCTGTCTTTTTCGGCATATATATATTCTTCATCTTTCATGCTGATGCTAGACTGATCAGACTGCGCTTATGCCGGAGTTGGCTGATCTGGATTTTGGATTATAGTAGGTGCGGGTGGGGGTTGTGTGGACCCTTTCTTGCTTTTATAACACTCTCTAATGTTGCCTTCTTACTTCAGCTATACAAATGTACAGAGAAATATTTACACTCTTCGGCGATTTCCTTAGATGAACCTGACGTTGTTCATACATCCACGAACAAGACACATTCGTGCAATCTTACGTGTAAGCAACGTCACAGATAATTCAGATAGATGATTGGCCGACGTAACTTTGATATTTGTCATGTCATAGTGACGGCTGCTGTACATCATTACCAAATAGTTGGCTAATAACTATTTTTCGTCCTTCGTTAAATTAGTCAGAACTTCACGAATGAGTAACATAATTGATGTAAAAACATAGCATAAATATATATAAGATAAATTTCATTTGTCGGGGGTTCATGGAAATACGAACACAATGGGTTCCGGGCTTTGTTGTTCCCAAATGGTGTAGAGCAAGTTATTGTCCCAAACAACAGCAGCATGCATTTTCTTCACAGAGTGTCAAAATTTTGTTCCAGTCACTGCCACTGATGCCACTTAAACCAAAAATAAACTTCAGTAAATATAAATTTACTGTCTTCTTTCGATGCCAAGTTCAGATGTGCCAAGATTCCATAGACATGGGTTTGAAACAGTCTTTCCTCAAATTTTGATTCAGACTAAATGTGACTCAACAGCCGTGAAGAAAAGACTTGAAATAGGTCCATATAGTTATTTTCCTTGAGACATGCCTAAAACGGACGCCAAAAACGTTGGAAAACTGTTGTTTTTTTTTTGTGTGTGTGTGTGTGTGTGTTTAAATATTTCTTCAATTTGTTTTTCAAATAAATTCTACACTTGTTTTTACCTTACATCCGTGGATAATGCCACCATTCAATAAGTTAGAAATTAAATACTTTGCTAAATAAAAGTTAGCAACAGAAAGTGCACTAAAATCGGGTTCACTTCAATAACAACTCATGAAAATTTCACTGTCTTAGCTGTGCAAGCCTTCCTTTTAAAAGGAAATTTTATTACTCCGTTCTTCTATTCCGTGATTTCTGCAGATGTTTTGCTCGGGACAACTCTTGTCACCAAATGTTCCGAATATAGCTGCAACTGCAGTCGTGGTAAATGAACCTATTTCATAGATAAGAAAAAGGTCATTTTGAGCATTGTTGACAGTAATCTAATTCTTTCAAAGATACTATCTTTTATTATTAAAGATCATGGATACTACCTGTTGTGTTCGCAGATTTGTAATCATCAAGTGAGGTAAGATAATGCACGTTTGACTTATCTCCCCTACTACTATTTTACAATATTGACATTTCAAAGATGGATAAGTTTTAAAGTTTTGCGAGTTTACACCTAATTTTTTACTTTTCTAAACTTCGAACCTTGCTCTATCATTATTGCTCTTCCTTATTTTCAAACGTGACTGCCATTTTTAGTTATTAGGCGAATGAAACACCAATTTTTCACTCAAAATTGGGTCGATTTTTTCCAGTAAAAGCTCTCCCGTTAATAATAAGAGACAAAAAACATTCATATCATGTTATCTTATAACACAGCCATGTATTGTTAAACTTTATAAACAAATAGGAATGAGATAATATTTGTTGTTCAATTTTTAGCGAGGAAATATTGCATACACGTCTCAATATTGATGGTTTCGAAATGGATTCCTGGTTACCATGGAAACGGCCGAACGTTTACCTCTAAAAAGTTGTGAAACACAAACAAGCATAGTATATATCAATTTCCCAAAGTTTGAGCCAAATCCGTAATTTTCGACTTTCCACGTTATTATGGGCCAATGCTCGATGCTTACAGTCAGTCTCTCTTAACTCTTTAGGAATAACTAACAAACCAAGCTTCCTATGTCAAGCGCTTCAAAAGTTTGAAAAAATTGAAAAAAATGGAAAATTCAGACGAAGGTGCATACCTTGGGCTTGTTTAGGGAGACTTGCTCAAAAGGAAATACTTTTAGGGAAATCTGCCCAAAAGTTAATGAGTTAAATTGTACATCTCAGCCCAAACCAGTATACAAAATAATATGATCCTAGCTTAGGCACTTTTTGAGATGTCGTGGGTACAAATTTTCCTTTTATTTTCAACAGAAAGGAGATAACTCTTAAATTCCAAGGAAACTTGTATAGAAGGGCAAAATGACGGGTGAAAAAAACAAATATGGGTCCGAAATTTTATGGCTGTCCTAATCATCTGTATTTTTTCGAAATATCCAATAAAAATGTATGGACTATACCTGCTAGAAAGTCTAATAAGAACTATTAAGCACTCAAGGGCAAGTACGAGGGATGATCAATATTGGAGTAGAAAACTTCATACATAAATGAGTATACTTTATGTAACACCAAATAATCTCTTTTGAGCTTTCATACTAATCTTTGAAATTGGAATTTCAACGTGTTAAAATATCCACATATGACGTCACGTTCATGCTTGGTACGGCGTGAGAATTATTTGACGTCATTTTGACAATTGGGATATTTAAAGAGAAATTGAAAATTTAGAAACAACCTCCGTTTAAGTTTGGTCTTGGCTTACAAACACACATATAATGGTTCTTTATGAACATATTCTGAAAATCTGGTATGATTGAGATTTTATTTCGTAATGGTCAGTATTATGCTGAAATTAATTGATCGGTTGTCAGAAACAGGATAATTTTGGTTCTTTCTGCTATACAATTATCCGAGGACTTTTCCTGTTAAATTGCAATGACGTCTTAATGCTCGTCCCTCAGGCTTAAAATCAGGAGAAACGTCACATTTTGCTCGATCGAAATTCTTTCATGGTCTGTATTTCTGCCAGGTTTGAGACAAGTCATGAATAACTATGAATAAATATATATTTCTTTAAGTATCTGAGACGTGTATCAAGCCACAAGACCATCCGGCTTTGGAACTAAATTGTATGGCATATGCTGGCCTATTAGATACTATATATCTAGAATACTGTTCTAACTCAGTATCTAGGTGTGTCTATTTAGGCTATAGCGTCTGCTATCAGTTTCTTGGCCCTGTATCTCAGAGCCTTACTACACCAGAGACACAATTCAATAGCGTCAGTTGATGGTGTGAGTTGCAGTGGCATACTCTTGTTCATTCGGTCCAACTTCTGTCTGAAGCTTTACAGTAATATGCGTCTGCTATCAGTCTTTTGGTCCTGTATCTCAGAGCTTCACAACACCAGAGGCATAACTCTATAGCGCCAGTACTTTACCAAAAACAATAGAATAAAATCTTGTATCTCAAGATTTTATGTAATTCTAGTATAAGGCTGAAGTTATTTCTTACTAACCTTCTAAAGCTTGACTACTACCTTTGGAAGGCAATGAACTGTATTGATGTTGACTAGGTTTGAGAAGACCTATTCCCAGTAAACCATGCTTATCTTATTTTATAGTTACTAGTAATACAGAATATACTCGTAACTGAAGTTATATAATTGTCTGGCAGTTCCAATATTCAATCAAAAGAACACTGCGGGCTAACTTCTAAATCTTCAGTCTTGTCTGTCATGCCTGTTGTACAGAAGCGAAAAAGGAATCCTTCTAGCTATGGACAGGTTCGATACCTCATGAAAAGATTGACAACTGCTTTAGACAAAGGGGTCAGCGAGGGTAGACCTTCAAAGTGTTGCCGACAATGTTGAGCAGATATCCGTTCATTCTTTCGTGACGAGAAAGAAAAAACAACCCAAACTCAAGGGACACGTACTAAGCGAATCAAAATTTAAGACGTTCCAGGATGACAAAGAATGAATCTGGGCGTCAGAGAGGCCTTATACGAGATAATCGCAGTGAAGCTAAAGAAGATAAAAATGAACAAACAGGGAACTAGCTGCAGTTAAAAACAATGAAATAACCTTTAAGCATGGTGGTTGATCAACTTTAGAAAATTTGCATCAGTCTACTAAATGTATGTTTATTTGTCGGAATTCATTTATTATTTAGATGAATGACAAATAATAAAACTGATATTAAACTATAGAAACATGGTAACTAATAGGGCCAGGCTTAAATTATGGGACAGTTGATGGCATTTAAATTATATGTCCCAAACCAGAAATAACAATGACAGCTTTCTATTCTCATAATGTTCCTACATAGTGTAATATGTTGTTTTGGAATAAAGCCTCTGGTAGTCATTAAGATATAAGCAAAATACAAAATCATGACTGATTTAGACAAGGGCAACAACTCTGTGAAGCAAGAGGAGTTACCATTATTGCACTCTGCACACCTTCAGATCTTCTTATGGTGTTTAATATTTGTACCAAATTTTGTGAAAACATCTTCAAAGGCTTTAAATATGTAGAGTGGACAAGATCTTCACACCTGAAATTACAGAGGGACATAACTTTGTTTAAAATGAAGGTGTAGTTACAGTTCGTGTTCTCTGCACATCATCTGATGATGCTTTGTTTTCGTACTAAGTTTTGTAAAAACATCTTCAACGGTTCTAATTAAAGCTATAGAGCAGAAACCTTTCTCTAAAACCCTAGTCACACATTCAGGCCACGGTTCACCACGGTTTCACAAACCGTAGCACATCGTCGTGATTCGTAGTAAAGCCGTAGAGGCATCCGCCGTGGTCCGTAATGATCCTTAAAGAACCGTGATATCCCGGAGTCGCCACGGAAATTTTAAACTGACCGAGTGTTTAAAATTTCCCGGGTGAACCGTGGTGGACTGAGGGCGTGGTCTTAACCGTAGCGCATCCGTAACGGAACCGTATTTATCCGTAGTGGTAGTGGTACCGTTCGTGTATCCGTGATTATCCCTGGCTTTCCGTCTGTGTTCGCAGACAACCTTGGTAGTTTCGTCACTATGAATACTCAGTTTTTATTCAAGTGAAAAATTTTCCCAGACTCGAAAGTTTATGATCTTGGATTACTCTCCTTGCCAATGCAAAATGCCTTCTCAAAATTAGTTTTAGTATAGAATTTTTATTTGTATTTTATAAAACAAATTAGTTGTATTTTATGTCATAAAATACTTTCATCATGGTGCAGATTATATTTTCTGGTCCTTTGGGATCATTGAGTTCATTTGAGTAATTTTGAAAATAGAGTTCCGCTTAAGCCGGTGCTAGGGGGCGTGGCTGGTGTCGCACATTCCATTACTAGTCATAAACAGACTCAATTTAACCGAGTCTGCTATTTTCTATTCTTTGGTGTGTTCGTTGCTTCCAAAGAATATTACTTTTCAGAACATATTTGTCTTCACTGCAGCTGGTGCTTGTGCCGTGCGGCGGCCGCAAAACGTCTCCCCGTACATCATCATAGTGCAGATTATATTTTCTGGTCCTTTAGGAACATTTAGTTCATTTGAGTAATCTTTAAAATAGAGCTCCGCTTAAGCCGGTGCTAGGGGGGCGTGTCTGGTATCGCACATTTCAATACTAGTCATATTAGACTTAATTAAACCGAGTCTGCTATTTTCTATTCTTTTGTGCGTTCCTTGCTTCCAAAGGATCTTACTTTTCAGAACATATTTCCCAGCCTCCAAATAAATTGAACATTATCCACAAAAATAATCATTTACATGACTACCGTTAAAACCGTTAAACCGTAGACACTCGTAGGAGACCGTGGGGCTACCGGCATGAGTCGTACCAGGACCTATCGAACCGTAGTAACATCGTGGACGTCTGTTATGCCCCTATTCCACATAGACCACGAATCCCAAGAATCGCCAGGAATTGATAAATATTAGGATTCGTAGCGATTGTTAATTTTCTGGTCCAATTCGTGATGCTCTGCGATTCAGTTACGATACAAGTAAGATAGGGTTACGAATATTCTAGGGATTCGACTGGATTCGGCTGGACTTGCACGAACATTGTCAAAAAGTCAGTAGGAATTACAAAATCTCTTTGGAAATACGGCACGAACGTTTAGAATTAGTTACGAATCAGTTCAGAATACGCCGAATGGAGTTACAAATCCGGTACGAATAAGAATGAATTCGTGACTATTCTTGAAAATCCGCGGGGTTTTCTCTCAAGATATGTATAAAAAGGTCCAAAGCCTGATCAGACCCTTTGCTGTACGCACATATTAAGTATGAATCATCAGAAATCTATGGCCACAAAATGAAGTCTGTACCCACCAGACACATTACGTCGTAACGACGTCGTACTAAGGTCAGTGCGACGTAGTGACGTCTCATCGACGTCAGTACGACGTCATTTGCCCGCTGTGTAGATAAATGCATGCGTCCAGAGTCTTCACTGTGCGCAAACCCATCAAGGTACACATTCACGAATCCCCGGATGAGTTGAGAACACCTACGAACGCCTCAAAAGTTACGATGCTTAAGAATGCACTAAGAATCTGTTACGAATCAACTACGAATTTTTGGAATCGGGAGTTCGTGGCCAAAATTTAGAACAGCTCTAAACTTTTCTCACGAAGTCCCGATTGCTGAAGAATTGCAAGAACTGACTACGAATAAATACGATTCAGTTAAGAACTTCATGAAGTGACTACGATTCAGCTACGAACTCTAAAATTTATCAATTCGTGGCGATTCGTAGGATTCACAGTGCGACTATGCCAGTATTGGCCATGCACTTAATTGGTAGATGTAGATGTAGATTCGTGGTCTGTGCGTAATAGGGGCATTATGCCACCGTGGTCTATCCTTGTTGTCCGTAGTGGTGCCGCCATGCACAGTCGTAAATTCGTAGATGAATCGTACAGAAACTGTATCAGCACCATGAAAAACTCTTATGAAACCCTTGCAAACATAAGTGATGCTGGAATTTCTACGGTTCATTCCGATTTCGCCGTCCAGATCAAACCGTGGGGAATCGTAGTGAACGGTAGCCTGATCCGTGACTATGTAATTGAGGCTTAAGACAATTACAAAGAGACATATTTCTTTAAAACTTTAGGTGGAGTTATGGTTTTTATTTTCTGCTCATTATCTGATAATGCTTTATATTTGTACAAAGTGTCCTGAAAACATCTTCGATAGGCTATGGTCTGGCCACATACCTTCCTTCCGCTGATTCAAGGAGGACAGTTATCAGTTACTGGCGAAAATATGTGCACTTAGCACTGGTTAACAGCTTAGGAGGTCTAAGCCAGCCCAGGAATAGTGTGGTTAGGTTTACTGACCGTCCTGACATGGCCATAGCTGTAAAGCAACACAAAAAATTATTAAAAATAACAAAGAGGCATAATTCTGTTAAAAATGTAAACAGCGTTATGTTTTTTATTCTCTGCACATTGTCTGATAATACGAAACCCTATAAGGACATTTTACAAACATGAAAAAAATAAAGTTCTCGATATAACGAGAAACCAACTCGTAATAACGAGAAACCAACTCGTTATAACGAGAAGCCATCTCGTTATAACGAAAAGCCAAGTCGGAAAATCGAGAAACCAACTCGTTATAACGAGAAGCCAACTCGTTATAACGAGAAGCCAATTAGTTATAATGAGAAGCTAACTCGTAATAACGAGAAACCAACTCGTAATAACGAGAAGCCAAGTCGTCATAACGAGAAGCCAATTCGTTATAACAAGAAGCCAAGTCGTAATAATGAGAATTGATGTATCGAGAAACCAACTCGTTAATACGAGAAACCAACTCATTATAACGAGAAGCCAACTCGTAATAACGAGAAACCAACTCGTTATTACAAAAAGCTAACTCGTAATAACGAAAAATAAACTCATTATAACGAGAACCCAATGCATTATAACGAGAAACCAACACGTAGTAACGAGAAGCCACCTCGTTATTACGAGAAACCAACTCGTAATAATGAGAAGCCAACTCGTTATAACGAGAAACCAACTCATAGTAACGAGAAACCATCTCGTTATAACGAGAAACCAACTCGTAATAACGAGAAGCCAACTCGTATTAACGAGAAACCATCTCGTTATAACGAGAGTCAAACTCGTAATAACGAGAAGCCAACTCGTTATAACGAGAAGCCAACTCGTTATAAGGAGAAGCCATCTCGTAATAGAGAGAAACCAACTCGTAATAACGAGAAACCAACTCGTTATAACGAGAAACCAACACGTAGTAACGAGAAACCATCTCGTTATAACGAGAAACCAACTCGTAATATCGAGAAGCTATCTCGTAATAACGAGAAACCAACTCGTTATAACGAGAAACCAACTCGTAGTAACGAGAAACCATCTCGTTATAACGAGAAACCAACTCGTAATAACGAAAAACCATCTCGTTATAACGAGAAACCAACTCGTAATAACGAGAAACCAACTCTTAATAACGAGAAGCCGACTCGTTATAAGGAGAAGCCAACTCGTAATAACGAGAAACCAACTCGTAAAAACGAGAAACCAACTCGTTATAACGAGAAACTAACTCGTACCAACGAGAAAGCATCTCGTTATAACGAGAAACCAACTCGTAATAACGAGAAGCCAACTCGTAATAACGAGAAGCCAACCTCGTAATAACGAGAAGCCAACTCGTTACAACGAGAAGCCAACTCGTAATGACGAGAGACCAGCAATTCAGTATCAAGGGGAATAACCTTAACCGGTTGTCAAAAGTAATGTATGTATATCTTCAGTAATGTTTATATTAGCACGATGACAGGCTGCACGATATCTGAGGTCTAATATGTCTAAGTTCTAAGAATTTGCAAAAAATTATGAGGTTATGTGCAAGACTATGTCTGAGATCTTATGCGCTAATCTGTCTGATATTATTTCATGGTTATATCTGATGTTAAAGATGTGCAAAGCCATGTCTGAAAGTTATTTGACCATGGTAGCTCAGTATGATAAGCGCTGGCCTACTGAACTAACGGTCCTGGGTTCAAGACCTGGAGGCGGAAATCTTTCCAACCCTTAGCGGGGTTCCATTGCACACAGCTTTTCAGAACCACCCTCTCATCGTCCTGATATGACTGAAGTAATGTTAAAAAGGACGTAAAATCTCAAGCCATCCACGCATCCAATTTAAAGCTGTTAAAAGCAGTGCACAATTACAGTATGAGGTTTAAGGCATATATTTCGTGTCGAGATCTGCATAGAAAGTGAGCAGACTGGTTAGTACCTGGCACCCTCGGTCCGTCACAACAAAAGCATAAGTTAAGTAATGGTTACTATCGTTACAGCATCCTGACAGAAAAAGCTGCAGTTCTTCATGTACAGGCTCTCGTGTTAGACGCGGACAAGCGTCAGCGATCCTAGTCATGGTTTACATAGCCCAAATCCCCCATCCTCATCCCCTCGCCACACACACACACACACGCATTCCGCACATTCTCTCAGAAGGCTCGGAAAAACGTATGTACATGATAGATGGATAAGGAGATTACAATGTATGTCCTTTTCAACAGTATTTCAGTCATATGATGAAGATGAGAGGGTGATCATGAAAGGTACGGTTTGTGCAATGAAACCCCGTTTATAGTTGGAAAGACTTCCATCTACAGCAGGGCTCGAAATTGGACCTCTAGATCAGTAGGCCAGCACTTAACCGAAACGTATGTGAGTTAAATATGTTCTCGTAATTACGACTTGGCTTCTCATTATAACGACTTGTCTTCTCGTTAAAACGAGTTGGTTTCTCGTTAATACGACTTGGTTTCTCATTATTACGACTTGGTTTCTCGTTAATACGAGTTGGCTTCTCGTAATAACGAGAACCGAAAATTTACTATTATTAGATCAGCTAAAGTTAGATGGAAATGAGTAATTCAACTTCGTAACTCTAGTGCATTCAAAAGATGGCAACTCAGACTCATCACTGCCATCTTCTCCTAGTATGATTAGCCTTTATACATTTCGTACTTTCTTGTATACATATAACCTGTCTTTTATTTTTGAGGTTTACAACAGTACATTGATAGTGGAAGAAAAGAATGCAAATTACAAGTGGATAACCTCTTAAAAAATCCTATAATATAGATATCTTAAATACCGCCTAATTAGAAATATTCGCCAAAAATACATTAATGATTTATTTATCAAATTAAAATTAGTTTAAAATTTGAATATAGTGATCTTCTTTCCTTCCATTGGTCTGTCGTTAATCTAATTAAGACAGACATCATACTACTGTAAAATAGTATATATGTAATTACTATCTAAAATACACTGATTCAGACTGAGGATATTTCTCATAAAGAGGTGGATAGGGCGCGCAAATAGCTCTACCTCCCTTTTAAAAATACAAGTATGAGCTTTTAAATAAATACAGGTTTCAACATACATTATTTAACACAACACAACTTTTATTTTCACTCATAGCACACAAGGTGAAACATGAGGATAGATCATAAAGTATTTGGTGGTAGTATGACGAATTTTAAACAATTTGCAATATACCTAATCCCTAATATTACAAGAATAGCCAGAGGAAAAACTGCTGATACAAATACTTAGTGCTCCAGATAAGAAGGAGTAACAGCGCTATCCCAGGGACATCCTTCCACAAATACACTGCTATGACCCATCATTAGAACCGTCTCGCCAGCGATAACCCAGGGACAACCTTCCGCATTGCTCCACGAAAAACGCATGCTATAACTCACTGAGACGGTTCTAATGAGGGGTCAGAACATACGCCCCCGTCGAGAAACAAGAAAAATCATCCCGGAATTATCCTAAAAAAATATTGTTGTTGTCTTTTTTCCAAACTTTGAAATCAAGCACCTAATGGCTTTTCGTTTACACATAAAATGTAATTAAAAAATGGCTTGTTTCATTGTCACTATTCAGTAAACTCCCGATATCTCGAAGTCGAAGGTCATGCCAAACTATCATCTCGAAGTAATTTTTCAGATCCCAGAAAATTTACTTTGAGATACCAGTAGCTTGAGATTGAGGAGTTGAAATGTAAAGAAAAAAAGGAAATGTATAGAAACTATATATTCTATGATCAAAGGATGCTTTGAGACATCAGTTGTTGTTTTTGTGTTATTGTTTAACGTCCACGGTAAACAGCTATGGTCATGTCGGGACGGTAGTTAACCTAATGCTACGTTTACATTATGTTTCCGGTGCCCAAAACGTAGCGCGCCGTAGGATTTTGGCCATTTTTCCTCCGTATTCAAGTTATGTCAGGTCTATCTAAGTTTTCTCACGGTCTATCACGGTATCCGTAACGAGCCGTGCATGGGGGAAAGGGGCTGCTCAAAGGTGCACTAGGTTGGCCTGCGGCCAACCACGTATGCCAGTACAATCCCTCCAGGTCTGTCACGTTCTAAAGGCGATCGCTCACGTTTCTCGCGTTCTGATAAAGGTCTGGCGCGTTTTTCACGTTCTGTCAAGGTTTCTACGAATGAAACGGGAACGCCGGGCAGCTTTGGAGCACGTTTGTGCCCACGGTTGAAAAAGAAGGCATCCCAAGCAATAACAATCATTGTATCCTGAGACTTCGACGAGACATCAAGAATATCCAAGATGAAGAAGACTTTTTGTTTGCACGTTTGCTGGGTGCATACATCCAGCCAAGAGACTGGGTCAGTAGCAGCTACACGCTCGACTTCATCTGGCAGCGGTGAACGATGAGGATAGGACCGAAGGTGTGTGTGGGGGGGGGGGGGCTTCCTACGGCTTGGCTTCTTCGGTAGCATTGCTTTGCCTTCTTTCTTCACAGCTCGGTCTTCTCTGTTCGTATTGTAGATACAATAATGTGTCGTTGATTGATCAGACGTAAATGAAGCGCCCCTGCCGGGCTTGTTTTTTTTAGGGTTTTCCGTATGAAACTTTGCCAGCTGATAAGGAATGATGAACTGACTAACTTTTGAACGAATGCCGTCAATTATTTTGCAAGTTATGCCCCTTTGAAAAGTTCAGCAGTTTAACCTGGTCAGCAAGATATCTCAAAAAGTATTAAAGCTAGGGACTTGAAATTTGGATTTCTGATTGGAGATGAAGAGTAAATTAACTGATATACTTTTGAACGATAATTTTGTCAATCGTTTGGAGTTATGGCCCTTTGAAATTTTTAACATTTTACACTTGTAAGCAAGATATCCCGAAAAGTATTTGAGCAAGGAACTTGAAACACGGTCAGCTGAATGGAGATGATGAGTTGATTGACTGATTTACCTCTGAATAATTTCCGTTAAAACTTTTTAGTGTAGACCATTCCCTTTTCGGATCAGGCATATGGTTGGGGGCATAGTGTTTTACTAACACCTTTTTTAGTTCATCTATCTCCCAGACCGCGAGCGCCGTGTCAGACTTAGTAGAATGCAACGCTCCGTAGCGCGCCGGCCTGTAAAAACCGTCACAAGCCGAGTTGCGTCGTGATTGAACGCGACAAAACGGCTACCATACACCCTAGCCTGCCGTGAAAACCGTGACAAAACGTGACAAAACTTACAGTAACCGTGAAGCAACCGTGACAAAACGCGCACTAAACGCAGCAAGACGTGACATAACTTAAAAGGACCGTCTGATACTGGGATATACAAATGTGTCCCGTTCCACTACGGACCCTCTCCAAGATCTGTTACGGCCTGTAACGTACTGTCACGTTTTATTGCGTTCATCCCGATAAACTACAGCCTATTAGGTTTCTCAACCGCGCCGTGACTGCCATGGCATTTTTTTTGACAGTTTAAAAATCTGGCCCGGCATCCACGGCAAGCACGGCCTGTCACGTTTGCCCATACCGTCTCCCCGCGTTGTCTCACGTCCATCCCGCTTTGTCCACGGCGGCATGAAACGTGGCTGCCGTGACCGCCGGGAACATAGTGTAAACGCAGCATAACCACACTATTCCTGGGCAGGCTTAGACCTCTTAAGCGGTTAACCAGTATATCAGTGTCTGAGAAAATGAAAACCAGCTTCTGTGATTGAATTTCATACATGATGCCAGGGCATGATTTCTTCCTACACCCAGAGCAGGAACAATCCTTACCAATCATGATTCAGTCATCACTGGTTTGTGCTGTGAACAATTTTTATGTTGTATCCCGTTCATGGGACTGACATGGACCGTATAAAAGATTATATGTCTTACGAATGTATTCACCGATTTTAAAACTGCATTAACTTTTGTAGCAGAATGAACAGAACATACCACTGGTTTCAAAAATTCCACCGCTATCTCTCTTCTTCTGTCTGTCTGTCTGTCTGACTCTGTCTGTCTGTCGTCTGTCTGTCTCTCTGCCTGTCTGTCTGTCTATCTCTCTCTCTCTCTCTCTTCCAAGTTCACCACTTTTACAAGCAGGCTGGTGAAGGAAGTTTTCGTCAACCCTATATCTATGGTCAAGATTTTCTAGCTAAGACTGGAGAAGAGGAAGCAGGAAAAGAAGAAGAAAAAGATAATGATAATGAAAAAATGAATAACGGTTCTAAGCTTCTACCAATTTTGGTCACGTGACCACAGGTGTCGATAACTCTTTTCTACATTCCAGCATGTTTAGCACATTGTATTATTAACATCCGATGTAGGTGTTAAATCATAATACCCTCCCTCAAACACACCCACACAATACCTAACACCTCAGTTGGGTATAGAAACACTAACTTTTGGTCCAGCCGGTACAGTATTTTATGCTGTTATGAGTTCCTGTCCTTGATATTGTATCGTTGGCTTCTCGATGGTTTCTAATAATGGTAAGGTTTCTCGTTATAACGAGTTGGCTTCTCGTTATTACGAGTTGGTTTCTCGTTATAACGAGTTGGCTTCTCGTTATAACGAGTTGGTTTCTCGTTATAACGAGTTGGTTTCTCGTTATAACGAGTTGGTTTCTCGTTATTACGAGTTGGCTTCTCGTTATAACGAGTTGGTTTCTCGTTATTACGGGGTGAGTTCTCGTTATAACGAATTGGCTTCTCGTTACTACGAGTAGGTTCTCGTTATAACGAGTTGGTTTCTCGTTATTTCAAGTTGGATTCTCGTAATAATGAGTTGGTTTCTCGTTACTACGAGTTGGTTTCTCGTTATAACGAGTTGGCTTCTCGTTATTACGAGTTGGGTTCTCGTTATAACGAGTTGGCTCCTCGTTATAACGTGTTGGTGTCTCGTTATTACGAGTTGGTTTCTCGTTATAACAAGGTGGTTTCTCGTTATAACGAGTTAGTTTCTCGTTACTAAGAGTAGGTTCTCGTTATTACGAGTTGGTTTCTCGTTATTTCAAGTTGGGTTCTCGTTATAAGGAGTTGGTTTCTTGTTATAACGAGTTGGTTTTTCGTTATAATGAGTTGGTTTCTCGTTATAACGAGTTGGTTTCACGTTATTACGAGTTGGCTTCTCGTTATTACGAGTTGGTTTCTCGTTATTTCGAGAAATTTATTTTTTCTTGTATTGAAAATGTCCTAATAGGCTTTACCGTGATGATTCATTGACGAGTTAGAAGGTTATCATGCGAACCGAACAACCAACTAAATGTTTTGTACCACTTCAGAAACTTAGGGTGAGGTTGGGCCTGTAAAATCGATTTAAGCCCCCCAGTAATTCATTACTGACCGTTCCAATGCGGTAGTTCTGTTGTGGTTCTCTGTTGCCTGTTTTTGGTGTCAGAGTTTCTGTGATGTTTTACCTTATGTATGTTCTTATTATTTTTGGTTCTGTTTGGGTTGCTGAGTGGCCACCTTTTGGGAACAAGCTGCTCACTCGGTTGGTCATATGTTCTCTGTATCTTGATTATTTGTAATCTTAGTTGTTTCCAACTTGATTGTTTCAGTTCCTGGTCTTTGCATACTTTTTACTTTTCGTACCCGCCAGACGAAGTCTGCGGAGGCCGTATAGTAATCACCTTGTACGTCCGTCCGTCTGTCTGTCCGTCCGTCTGTCTGCCTGTCCGCCCATAGGGATTTCGTGTCCGCGTCATAAATCTGAAACGGTTTGAGATATTTTCACGAAACATGGTACGAATAAAAAGGATCCTCAGACGCTGTACAGGGAACAAGAACCGTAACTCCACCTACTTTTTAACAGATTTATGCCCCTTTGTAATTTTTAGTCAGGATGTCGTGTCTGCTCCGTAGCTCTGAAACGGTTTGGGATATTTTCATGAAACTTGGTGTAAATATAGAGCATTGTCAGACAATGTGCGGAGAACAAGAACCCTAACTCTGCCTACATTTTTACAGAATTATGCCCCTTTGTAATTTTAAGTATGGAAATCATGTCCGCTCCATTACTCTGACACTGTTCAAGATATTTTGATAAAACCTGGTACAAATGTAAAGCATCATCAGATGATGATTAGAGGAGAAGAACCGTAACTCCATCTACAATTTTTATGACATTATGCCCCTTTATAAAATTTTAGTATGAAAATCGTGTTCACTCTATAACTTTGATACCCTCAAAGATATGTTCATGAAACTTTTTACAAATATAAAGCTTTATCATACGTAAAATGTCCTTATAGGCTTTCGTAGGCGGGGCCCTTATTACACATTTTCACAATTTTCAACATTTTTCACAAAAACGTCATACAATTAGGGAAATAAAGTAGGTCTTGCAGTAGTTTGACAGATGTTCTTCGATATCCATTGCAGACTGTCGCCTATAAAAAAAAGACTCAAAGCATATTACTTGATTCTTCAAACAGCCGTTAATCGGCCGATACCAGTGCCAGCAGTGCTTTCGTGAATTTGCTGGATCAGGTAGCCTGAGAAGACATATGTCCAGTGGTGTCCATAAAGCAACTACGATTATGTCTGACAGTGAAGAAAGTACAAGGGGTGCAACGTATTACGGTTTTTACGGTCAATAGGTCGAAAATATATCGCCACAGGTCAAAGATGGCGTCATAACGTATAAAATTTGTGAATTTTGTTGGACAAAAATACAAAGTAAGTATGTTTGCTGGCTCTGAAATATTATATTACCTAGCGCAGGATGTGGAGAAATTATGCAGTGTCTCTGGAAAATTGGCCGTATCTTCTGATCTTTCCTCAAAGTTTAGTGATGTCCGGTCAGCTGCGAAGCTCGAATCGACGAGAAAATCGGAACCGATTTTGACCTGTATAAAATCACGCTTAGCAGCGAAAATCAGGTCATTTAGGATTAAATTTCAGTGGCTATATCACTAAAACGATAAGCCCCACATTTAAGTCCTAATTTAACTCTAAGACCACCCCTCCATCTCGAGGAATCAAGGTTTAAGCCATTTAATGTTGCTTCTGGTCAATTGTAGGACACTTATGTTGTTTACTGGTCAATAAGTAATTGCAATCAGCACTTCTAGTTAGCCTCACTTTCGTTTCAGAATCAAGATTACTGAATGTCCCATAATACATGCGACTATTCCTCGGTTTAATGTCTCGTTTATATAGGCATATATCAAAACCTGTAATATACGTTACAACATTCAGACTAGTAGGTATGTTTACGTGTTCGGTAGTAGTTCGTTCCCTTGGCGCTAAAAGGCTGTAACTAAAATTGTGGTCGAAAAGCTTCTTTTTGCATAAGTTGGTGCCTAAGAACACAATACATTTAGAAAAGAAGTATTATAACTGGATTATGTCTACATCTTGAATAATTTCAGCATTTTCACAGTTCTGCACTATATTTTTGCACAAAAAGGTGTAAATGCTCTTACATCCTTTTTACGCCAACATTTCGAAAACTTCAAAATATTAAATCCTGCTGCTTTATATTGCAAAATATGAGAATTAGTACCAATCAGAAGCTATAACACATAACATATAAGATTTCCAGTGCCTTTAATTTACCCCTGTACTATGAAAAATGTTTAACAAAAAAGTTGGAGCGAAAACGTTGTAAGTGCATAATCCAGATTTTTCTTCCTGGAGAGAACATACTGGAGAGTAATCATCCTGGAGAGAACTCACTGTAGAGTTTTCATACTGGAGAGAACTCCGAGTCACTGGAGAGAACTCCGAGTCACTGGAGAGTTCTCATACTGGAGAGTTTTCATACTGGAGAGAACTCACTGGAGAGTTTTCATCTTGGAGAGAACACACTGGACAGTTTTCATACTGGAGAGAACTCACTGGAGTTTTCATACTGGAGAGAACTCACTGGAGAGTTTTCATCCTGGAGAGAACACACTGGAGAGTTTTCTCCCTGGAGAGCACTCACCGGAGAGTAATAATTGTGGGGGTTATTTATTTATAAATGTCTCCTGATGAAATTTGAAATCTGATGTGACTTTTTATCTCAGAACAAGACTAACCTATTTCCGGCTATTAACATTTTCGGGCTTCTCATGCCTTCAGATATCAGTATTCTACCTTGAAGCATGTTTATGCTAAGCAAAGTCATCAGTATGACTAATTTCTTGTTGCAGTTCAGTTACTGACCTGCAAAAATTCACTTTAGATTTTAAGGCAGAATAAAGAGGGTGGGGTAATTTAATTCAATTTTAGACTTAAATGGCTTTCGTTCAACAAAGAAATGTGCTGTATTCAATCTTAAACTTTTAGATTCAATTCTGGCAGAGGCAGAATAGGTTCTAATCCTCATATTTTGCAATATAAAGCGACAGGATTTAATATTTTGAAGTTTTTGAAACGTTGGCGTAAAAAGGATGTAAGAGCATTTACACCTTTTTGTGCAAAAAATTTAGTGCAGAAATGCTATTACTGACAAAAATTGCACAAAAACTACAGTAACTGTGAAAATGCTGAAATAATTCAAGATGTAGATATAATCCAGCTATAATACTTCTTTTCTAAATGTATTGTGTTCTTAGGCACAAAATTATGCAAAAAAAACTTTTCGACCACAATTTTGGTTACAGCCTTTTTGAGCCAAGGGAACGAACTACTACCGAACATATAAACATCCCTGCTGTGAATGTTGCAACGTATATTACAGGTTCACAGTATCCGAACTCACTGTACCATCTCTTCCGGTTTTCATAGCGTTGAATCGAGAGTAAAAAGTTCGCTTATAACCAGTAATCGGAAATCATTATGTTTTGAGATTTTATCCGGAATCTGCTACGTCATTTATAGTTGTTCAGCTTCGAAAATGTAAAGAGGTAAGTTTTATATAATTTGCTCTTCGGTCTTTTACTTTATTACCCTGTACAATGAAAACCTCATGGCCGTCACAGATATTTTATTCCGAACAGCTTAATTTAAAGGTAGGTTCCTGTACTTTAGAATGCATCATAATTTTGATGATTTTTTATCCAAGTTGTTGGAAAGCACTTATAAAGAGGAAATGAATAAGTTTCACTAAAAGTGTAAATAAAAAAATCGTAGAAAAGTCGTTTTGCAAGGGATTTCCTAACTCTGCTTCGCACACCAGTTAGCGCTAATTTTAGTTCGCGCCAAAAATAGATAACATAGCTGACGTCATGCTGTATTGCATTTCGGGATAGGTTTAACCCATCCGCCATGCCAGGACCTCTGGAAGAGCTCACGGCAAGAGAAAATTAACCGTTGGCAAATGACATCAGAAACTGCTGACTTGTAGACATGTAAACATATTTATTTTCAGAACTGGAATTCCAACAAAAGAAAATAAACCAAAGGAAAAACGACTATTTTCTACAACATCCGACAATTTTCTCAGTAGCAACAAGAGAATTCAATACTACCCAGAAAAAGACAAAATTATTTTGTGAGCATAATTGTTATCGCTAGGCCAGGAACCTACCTTTAACACGAGTTTGTGTAGCGCAAAACCTAGCTACCATCCTATTATCAAAACTAACAAACTGTAGATTGATAACGCCGTCCGTTTATAGGAGAAAACGCGATGACGTCATCGATAAGGATTGCAAGGGGATTTCCCGCTCTGGTTGGCAAAAAGTCGATACATGTATATTGAATATTAAGGGGTCGATTTTAAAATATGTAATTAAACATGTCTTGTATTTTGCGCATTATGACACATATTTTTTTATATATATAATGATGACGCCGAGAAGTGTAGGTATCTGAGTGTCAAATATTGTTTTATTGTCTCTCATAATGCATTTAAATTGGTTCCACATGAAGTGCTTTAAAATGTACGGTTTATCATGGATGCTTTAAAAAATTATTTGTGTCTGTATCTGGTGAACTTTGTCTGATCATAAACCGGTTGTTTATTGTTTGTAAGTGAATGTACCGGGTATTCAGTGGTCGCTTTGATAAGGGATGTCTTTAATTATCATATTTCAAAGAACGCCGCTGCTGTCCTGTAGTGACAATCATTCAGATTTAATAAACAAACTATTTTGGCGGTGCGGCTAATTAACACATCAAATAGAACTCGATTATTACAATCATTGATATTATAATATTAATACGTTTGTCTCTTTATATACTATCACGGACAAACAATTAGAGAGAGAGAGAGAGAGAGAGAGAGAGAGAGAAAGAGAGAAGGAGAGATAGAGATTGTTGTTTAGATGTCATGAGCTCGGACTAAATGATGTGGTAATTACTGATAGCCATTTCAAAACATAGAAGGTTCTCTGTTTGGAATTACCGTTTTATAACATCCTCTTTTTAATCGCATTCATGAATTTTAATTCATTTTCTCATTTATTTATTAAATGTTCATTACTAAGACCAGATCAATTTTTTAGTTAATTTTGCATTAGTTCTCATCAGATACTAGTTTCCATATTTTATTGTGTCTTTCATATCTTATCACCCCTGTTATATTTATTTAAAAATCTCCTTGATCGTCAAAAAGATTAAAATTCTGATGTTCAATACTTCCGATTTATTTTTATTTTATTTATTTTTTTTTTTCAGTCGAAGTTACTAAGAGAAACAGTCCGGGTCTGGAGCGAGTCAATATATGTCCAGGCCGAGTAATTAAATGAATTTAAGTAATTAAACATGTTAAATAACTCTCTTTTTTCGCGCGACAAGCGATTATGACAATATTCGCAAAGGTTTCATCGGTTGCTATTTATTCGAAGCCTTCCAAATTACATTTTCGCACTTTCATCGGTTAATTTTCAGCAAAATCTTATATTAGACCACTGTCTGTCGCTATCTTTTTGCCAACCAATCCACCCACGTGATCATCCGACGACGTCACTGCGGGGATTCCCGTTATCTCCTATTTTAAAGATTTTTATAAAACATGTAAGAAAAGGCTCAAAATGGTTTTAGAATCATGCCAAGGGCGATTTGAATACTGTACCGTTTACTTTCCACCCATACAGGACATTGTACAGGGCAATAAAGTAAAAGATCGAAGAGAGCAAATTATATTAAACTTACCTCTTTACATTTTCGAAGCTGAATAACTATAAATGACGCAGCACATGCCGGATAAAATCTCAAAACATAATGATTTCCGACTACTGGTTATAAGCGAATGTTTGTACTCTCGATTCGACGCTATGAAAACCGGAAGAGCTGGTACAGAGAGTTCGGATACTGTGAGGTTTTTATATATGCCTTTATAAACGAGACATTAAACCGAGGAATAGTCGCATGTATTATGGGACATTCAGTAATCTTGATTCTGAAACGAAAGTGAGGCTAGCTAGAAGTGCTGATTGCAATTACTTATTGACCAGTAAACAACATAAGTGTCCTACAATTGACCAGAAGCAACATTAAATGGCTTAAACCTTGATTCCTCGTGATGGAGGGGTGCTCTTAGAGTTTAATTAGAACAAGAATGTGGGGCTTATCATTTTAGTGATATAGACACTAAAAGTAAATCCTAAATAACCTGATTTTCGCTGCTAAGCGTGATTTTATACAGGTCAAAATCGGTTCCGATTTTCTCGTCGATTCGAGCTTCGCAGCTGACCGGACATCACTAAACTTTGAGGAAAGATCAAAAGATACGGCTAATTTTCTAGAGACACTGCATAATTTCTCCACATCCTGCGCTATGTAATATAATATATCAGGGCCAGCAAACATACTTACTTTGTATTTTTGTCCAACAAAATTCACAAATTGTATACCTTATGACGCCATCTTTGACCTGTGGCGATATATTTTCGACCTATTGACCGTAAAAACCGTAATACGTTGCACCCCTTGAAGTACGATCTCAGAAAAATCAGACGTAAATGCAGACAGAAAATATTTGAGAGGAATGGAAGGACATGATATCTTTGAAGAATATGATTATAGTAAACTCTCAGAAGATCCAGATACAGAGACCTCAGAGATGGAGACAGACAGTTAGTCTGCTGGTGAAGAGAAAAAAAACAACAGAAAGCCAAACCAGAAAAATTCAAAAGATTATCAAGATCAGTTTGATGAAACAGTGGAAAATACCTTGCAGGAGACACCAAGCATCGACGTAGAATCAGCTGAGGAGATGGCACATGTAGAACTGAAACCAAAATGCAGATCATCTTTGGTTTCCAAGTACCAAGACCTCGTGGCAGTCGGGTCTGCTTTGAGAAAAGATCCTGTTCACTAGACAATATTATAAACAACTCAGAGATGAAAAGGAGATGAAGACACTGATGAAGAAGAAGCGATGCAGTATGCAGTCAAAAAGCGAAGATATCTACTTGAACGAAAACTTGATGAATATCAAAGAACGACTTTTACTGTTGAAGGAAACCCATGGACATTGATTCTTGATAAGACTCTTAACTTAACCATTTCAAAGATGTCAAAGAAACGAGACTTTCTAAATTATAGCAGAATTGCAGTGGAACCTGTCAAAGTTGTAGGTTCCTCTATTTTCAGTTACTATGAAAGGCA
Source organism: Ctena decussata (assembly GCA_963989385.1). Taxonomy (NCBI): domain Eukaryota; kingdom Metazoa; phylum Mollusca; class Bivalvia; order Lucinida; family Lucinidae; genus Ctena; species Ctena decussata. Next base: position 34,804,524 of record OZ022504.1, on the reverse strand, counting down.
TGTAAACGAAGACAAAGGGACGGTCGTAATCCTCTGTCTATCATAATTAGTCAATGAGCGGGACAAATAAAGCTGTTCTAAATATAACATGTTGTTAGTTCTTTTTTTCCAAGTTCGTATTATTGTAACTGAGGTTTTGAGATGCATTGTGTCAGTCTGTCAGAAATAGGACGAAAGGGTATGCCGATTTCTCAAATATGTAGATGTGGACATGGGGATCCACATCATCCACATTAACTTCATATTGCATAAACATCAAGCCCACACCATTTATAGCAGCTCCACAATTTCAATGTGGATATGTGTATCTTTCACTTGACATCCACATCAGCTCCACAAGTTCAGCCACATTGGAGCAGAGGTCTTCTCAAACCTAGTCAACATCAGTACAGTTCATTTGCCTTCCAAAGGTAGTAGTCAAGGTTTAGAAGGCTAGTAAGAAATAACTTCAGCATTAAAGTTTGATCAAATAATGGCTGCATTGATCTTGACCTTAATCATGGCACGGCTACCTTTATTGCATTATGTATGTATATGGAAAATGCTTAAACAGTGTATTTAATCATTTAAGTCTAAGCTACAATTTTTGGCACATATGGTTTACGAAATAAGTAAATGAACACACTGTGTTGCTAAAAGATCAAAGGTCTTTCTTTGACTTTTGTTCAAGGTTATTGAGATTCTGTCGCACGTGAACATTTTCAAACAACTTCTTCTCTGAAGCCACTGGGCTGATTGAGTAGGGCTCTGTGCAATGAAGCGCTGTTGTACCGTATAAGGCTACTTACGAAAAGAGCTACTAAGATAGCTGAATTCGAAAAGAAACAAGTACGAACAGAGATACTGCGCAGCTGTATCCGTACGTTCAGTGCTATCGTGTTGTAGATTAATTATATTCGAAGCATGACATGTAAAGTTCTTCCATATGAAGCTACGCTGGGCTTTGTAATCCTTAAGACTAATTCCACCTAACCACTAAAAAATCTAAATAGGGGTACGGCACGCATAGTCACCGATTTTCTTCAAACTTTCAGAAAATGTTAACAATCACATATAAACAAATTTTTGACAGTTCTTTCCTTCGAAAACTCAACCGTTGCCATGGCAACGGTTAAATAGTATTTTCTGCTTAAAAACTAACAGATTTGCTTTGAATTTTTTTATTAAAATCAACAATTTTGACTATTTAGTCCATGGCAGTGTGACTATGTAGATCTTCTTTACATAAAAGATGTAAAAGAACTATGTTTACATAACACACTTTGCTTGTTTTACCAGTGTACCATTTCACATAGTGTTATTATTCCGGCCTCAAGCAGGGTGGGGTTTTCCGTTTTCCAGTTTTACCGAAAATCCTGTTTTTGGACATTATTAAAAATCTATTATTTTAAAAAGCCAGCAGATTTGAGTGTAGTCAAGTGTTTTTATAAAAAGCACATTACCAATTAAAGAGAATAAGATAATAAAATAGATGGACACTCCGTAGTCGGAAATTTAAGACGCTAGCAAATTTGACCACTGAAACATCTTTGTAACATTTCTCCATTTCAGTTGATGTTGTCCTTTAACCATATTCCATAATTTATTTCTTTACCAGACTAAATACTTGAGCTAAATAATTATGGTGTAAAGAAATACATCTTCTCCAAAGCTTTACACAATGGTTCTACAAAGATCTGGTTAATTGAAATGGGACTGTGATTACCCCACCCACGTAAAATGCATGCAAAATTGTGAATAACCATAAACTGTATTTTATTGTCATTTTTTATGTCTGTTAAACCAAGCAAATAAGTAAAGAAGATAGCAACATCAGTTTCTTTATTTTATTTATTGTGGGCCAAGTTGTACTGTCGTAACCGTGGAAACAAGAAATGACAAAACGGACTGAACTCTATAAATATATTTGGCTTTCAATTGTTTAAATTATCACTCTGAAACAAAGCAATTATTTGTCACATTGTCAACTTTTCTAAATCATCCTAGTTGATCAGTGTATAAACATAGATTCTAATATGCTTGGATATGTAATACAAGGTCTGATTGGATAACGACAAACAGTTTTAAAAGTACATACATGTATGTATATTCTGTGATTCACTTAGTAGAGCAAACTTGATGGGCTATCTTTCAAGGGGATGGTCTCCAGAGTGTAACATTTGTTTTTATCTATCAAAATAACCCTCTGGGTCTGTAGTTATCAAATTCAGTGTTTGCCACCTTGGCAAACCTTGAATAATTCTGTAGCGCACTGTTATTTACGTTACCCCGTTAAATTTTGCATATCTAAAATATTCATTGAGGTCAATAAGAAATGTGTTTAAAGTATGCAAGTGTATCAAAAATAAATATTTACTGTAAGAACATTTGATATGCTATAAATTCGGCTGCACAGAAAACGGTTCAGAACTTTGGTGTTGTTATTTTCGTTACAATATATCATGGATATACGATAGATCATGGACCCCTGGAAATATAACTTATGTTGTTGCATTTTGCTTAGACCCTGTGAAAAATGTCCCAAAATGTTCAATTCTCTAATTGCCCCCAATTAATATTTTTCTAACAGAACAAATTTGAGACCTCTAGCTTTTAAACAGTGTCATCTATGTAATGTTGAACATCGTTATATCTATTCCCTGTTAATGACTGCAAAGTCATTTCTTCACGCAGCTGTTCGTACAAAAATTGCTAATAAGCTACGTATCTATAATACTAAATAAACGAAGTAACGCATAAACTGCAAAATTGGTGGCATTTTCAAGCGTAATTTCTATACTGGTTCTTTCGCATATTGCAATCATTGATAATTTCGGTTAGCGTGTGTTTTAGTTTCACGTAGATTTAAAGAATTTGGGGATTAAATTCGTCTTTCATTTTAAATTCTCCAAAGTATTTTTCTAGAAACTTCGACTATTGGTCGAATTTTTTTTTGTCAACAATGGGTGCGTTCGAGTGGAATTATCGTGTACTCGAATACACGTTTTAAATTAATCCGGTCGTTTCGGTTCTGCGTCGTTATATCGGCGCGCTGCTTAGCAAGTCCAAATTTAGCAGGTTCTAATGCAAAAATCCGACCCATGAACGTACGTCATTCCCCATAAATAACGATTTATTTTTGTATTTTTGCTCATATGTCTAAACGGATGAAGAACTAAATGGTCATAGTCCCGACAGCCCTGGCTCGAAACGACCCATTTTCTTCCAGAACGATAGTCAATACGAGTAGTCAATCGAACTCGCCCATTGAAGAATAAAGCTCAACGCACATGGTCTTTCGAAAAGTTGGACGGACACACGGCGCCAAGTGTGTGCGGCTATGGTTACGTACTGCTGAGCCACTTGGGGAACGTCGTTAGGAGAATTCAAACTGAACTGAACTTTCGAAAAGACAAAAATTAAAAATGTCTAAGGTTAACACACATGCGCCAGGTAAGAAAGGGCATTTTTTCCAGCGAAGCAGACAAATCAATTTCAATGATTCAACCGTCCCCAACAATCCTCCTCACCTCGATACCTCGATATAGTCACGCACTGTACTGAAAATTCAGTTTTTGGATGTAGCATGTGCAGGGTAGTATTAAGTTTGTAAAAAATGACCGCACTAATATTTCTTTGATTTTCCCACAAAATATATCAAAAGATTTGTAAGATAGTGTAGAATACTAAGATAACACAACATTTTTTTACTTTAGATCCGTGCTTTAAGAAAAACGTAGATAACTGAGTAACTTTTTGCTCATTTTCTCTATTTTCCCTATATACTATTAGAAAATGATGGCCATATTAATCAGAGCAAAAATGACCGCATTAAATTTAAACTTAATAGTTAGAAAAACATATCTATGTGCAGCTAAAAAAGTGCACTATATTGACCTAACACAACATTTTTCATTTTTTATTCTAGGAAGACAAAAAAAAGAGAAAAACTGTCAATGTCCTATATAATTTAATGCTATTTCAAGCTCACGCGATATCGTCGTTTACAAGTAGATTATACGGAGCTGAGGAAAAAAGTTGCCCATGTGAAGCTAAATAAGCCTTTAGTCTTCAGAGGGCTAGAATATTTTCCCCCAAAACGTTCCAGGACCCAATTTTTCCAGAAAAAAAATACCCAGGACAGGTCACATAACCAAGATGGCAAACATTTATTATCGTAAAAAAAAAATTCAAAAATCTTCTCCCCCAGAACCAAGCCGGGCCGCGTAGCGCAATCGGTAGGGCACCCGACTCATAAGTCAGAGGTCCTGGGTTCGAAAGCCGGTCTGGCCACATACTTTCGTTTCTCCTTCCGCTGATTCAAGAAGGGCAGTTGTCAGTTACTGGCGATAGTATGTGCGCTTAGTACTGGTTAACCGCTTAGGAGGTCTAAGCCTGCTCAGGAACAGTGTGGTTAGGTTAACTGACCGTCCCGACATGACCTTAGCTGTTTACCGTGGACGTTAAGCATCAAATCAACCAATTCTCCCCCCAGAACCACAAATCCTATGATCTTGAAACTTAGCATGTCGCATCAAGGACTCAAAAGCTCAACAAAATTTATATAAATGATGACCCTGGGATGACCTTGATCTGTTTTACGGCAAGGTCAACTTTTGAGTCACTTAGGTTTTTCTATAGGAAAAAGTGAAAAAAAGTTGTGTTTTTTTTTAGAAATAATGCAGTCTGCTACCTGAAAGTTTGTAGATGCAGACAACTAACTAGGTAAATGAAGCTTTAGTGAGTATTCATGGTAAAGGTCATATCTTCGCCTGGGCCTAAGGCCATTTACATTGAAAAATTAAAACTCGCTTTTTTATATAAACTTGACCATCATGAAATATTTCCGCGCTTGCGCGGGCTCTTTTCTAGTAACTGACGAATTGGACTTGTTATAATAAGATCATGTAAAAAATGATATGACACAACAGTTCAAACATAGTTTTGGCCTTTCGACACATAATTGCACTGAAGTAACGTACTAGGATCTAAATATTTGAGTAAAACGTCTGTCATTCACACCAGGAAAACACTCTTTTAAAATTCTGACTTTAAACCAACGCAGTTTTGATAAATATCTTTATTGTTTTTAGTGAAATGAAAATTTGGCATAGTACCTACTTAGACAGAAAACGGTTATTTATGAAATGCAAAGCTGAGATTGCCCTGATGTTCAAGAAGCCTTCTTTGAATTAATCTGTACATTAAATATACTTTTTTTCATTGACATATAAAACTTTAAACTGAAACAAAATCACAAAATATCAAATAACTTATCATAACTGACAGTTTTGTACTCAGAAAGGTAATGTTTGCAACCTTTATTTTAAAAATCCCTGAGATTAAATATTGCTACTGCCAAATATATGTTAGTTTTATTATTTTGAGGTAAAACAAACACGGCCACATTAAAATTACCCATTTAATGGTTCGTTCACACGAACAAAGTTTAATTGTCGCAGAGACTGTAACAAAGAAAGTTTGTCAAATATTTCGCGTTTACACGGAACAAATTATTTGTTAAAGAAAAATCTGGCATAGAATCTTTGCCACATAAAGTTTGGCAAGGAAATATTTGCTGCCGTGCCAACACGAACAAAGAATTCTCATCAACGTTACCTGGACAAATGAATTTTGCTCGTGTAAACGGCTGACTGTGCCACATTTTCTTTGTTAAAATACTTAGTTCAAAATCAGACTGATTTGATTATGAGCAATGTTTTCTGTGTTCATCTTCGTAGCTAATTTCTTTGTTACATATTTTATGGCAACTTTTCTGTTCACAAATTTTGTTTGTCATAGAAACTTTACCGTATGAATTTGGCAATGAATATGTGGCATACTGTTTCATTCACATGAGCAAATTTTTCTATGCCAATCCTACTTTGTCACAGAAACTTTGCCCGTGTTAACAAAGCTTATGCTACTATCACACTATTGCGTATCAGCTGCGTATTTCACAGATATTACATACGCTTGTCGATTGCGAAGAACGGTGACGTATTTTATGCAAATTCTAGTCCTGCGAAGTAAACGGCGTTTGTGTGACAATTCCGCGACGTAGCCATAAATTTTACTCCGCTTATCTCTTTTCGTACCTGTTTCAAGATTCCACGCATTGAGGCGTATGCGTGGCACATGTGTGGCGTATAATGCGTTGCTGTTGCGTAACTATTGCGTTGGCACGACGTTTCATTTTCAAGGGCAACGTAGCTACTGCAAACTAGCGGTGTAAACAGCTGCGTATAAATGTTCCTGTGCTCTGCGCAGCTGTTTTTCTTTCCAAAGCAGTCAAACAAAAGGTAAAGGTGAAGGATTCCCAATGTCCACAGTCAAACAAGTCACTAGCAAAACATTATGCCTGCAAAGAAGTACGCCCAGGGAGCACCAGGAGAACCGGGGAAGAAAAACTCGACTGCACTCACCAAACCAGACCTTTGGGCACAGCCAGCTGCCATCCCTGAGATCCAGCAGCAGCATCTGAGTCTGAGACAGCTGTCAAACTAACAGGGGGCAAAAAGGCCAGGACATGTGGGGTGCCGTTTTACTATATATTCTCTATTTATAGATACCCATAGAATTTATGGATCTCCATAATTCAAGAAAGTGATATCCATCATTCGAATAAGTGATATTCATAATTAGTTATGAGTTTCCCTTATTCATTTATGGATATCCATGGGTCGAATTATCGAAGTCCATAATTTGAATTATAGATATCCAATCATCTGAAAGATTGATGGATATCACTAATTCGAATTATGGATTTCACTTTTTCGAATTATGGATCGAACCATGGATATCCATAAATCTGCCAATTTATGGATATCACCTGTTCGAGTTATGTATATCAATAAATCGAGTTAGTGATATCCTTAATTCAAATTTGTGATATCCACTTATCATTTAGATTTCTGATTATCCATAATAAGAACAAGACCAGTCACAGGGACAGGATAGCTCGCCTGACAGCGCCTTGCCCATCACATAAACAAATTAACATAAAACTTTTACATTTTGCTAACGCCGCCGCCGCCGCCGCTAACGCTAACGCCGACGCCGGGGTAGTTCATTAGCACTTCCTAAATTTTGTTCAGGCGAGCTAAAAATTGATGTTCATGATTCGGATTGTGGATGTCAATAGTTTGGCCTATTTATGGATATCACTTATTAGAAATATGGGTATCAATAATTCGTCTTTGTAAAGAATAAGTTTAATTAACAAACCAATACAGTGATTTATGGATATCCATAATTCAAGGGATTGATTTCATTGATTCAGCCCGATTTATTGATATCACTGATTCAAATTATGGATATCCATAATTCAAATTATGAATATCCGTAATTCAGTCCATTTAAAGATATCCATGATTCGAATTATGGATATCCATTAATTTAATTGGTGATATCAATGAATGGGCTGAATAATGGATATCACTTATTCGAATAATGGTCATCCATTAATCAAATTTATGATATTTATGAATAGGTATTAGATGGTGAAACTGCACATCATAAAGACAGACTTAAAAGTTACCTTCTGCGGTACTGCAGAAAGTGGATCTTCTAGGTCCAGGGCTATGAAAATAATGAGAACAAGCAAGAAAAATGTGTCCTCTGCCTGCGATCGTCGTGTTGACGTAGTAGGTACTCATGCAACGCCGAAACAAAATTGACAACGCAACACCTACCCAGCGGCTGCGCCACAACAGCGGAAGGTGTGTAGTTCGAACGCAGTTCCTATGCAGTTCATGCGCCACGCTACTCCATAGAAGCACTTAATAGATACGAAAAGAACGCCGTACGTACGCAGTGAAAACGCTTTATACGCCATACGTACGCCACAGTTACACCGTACGCATTCCTATGGCGTATCAAGCGATCATGTTGCGTTACCACTGTGTCACTGCTGCGTTGTTTTTGCTTTTGCGGCGTTCGTGTGACGTATGTATAGCGTATCAAAGCTGCTACGTACGTGCGGTGATTTTTTCAAACCGGTTTGAAACAAAAATCGTCGCAGCCTGGCGTACAAGGAGATCGTGCTGCGTATCAGCTACTTAAGATTTCATTGCTGTGGCGTTCCTTTCTTACTGCCACGTTATCCGGATACGCAGTACGTACGCAAGCTTATACGCCAATGTGTGATAACAGTATTAATTGTTTGATTAAGGCTAGCTTTGTACCCAGAAACTTGAATTGGGCTGCATGTTTATCTGGCTACCCGCTAGTATCTTCTTACTACTTGTTTTATAACTTATGCTGGTATTTCCAGTTTGGTATCATGGGTGGATTGTTGCACAGATGGAATCAGTTTGTGGTCGTTGCCCCTATTTAAAAACAATGTATACAACCTGAGTTTTATAAATTTTGTCTTGTAGCATGTTTTTTCACAAAAGTAACATATATAGGTGGAAAAAAAAGTTTTTATTCTACTGCAGCTACAGCAAATGTCATGAGGCTACCATGGAAAGCTTCCTCGTACCTCACCATATTCAAATTATGTTTTGGATCATCTGGGCTCAGACTGAGTCAGTAAAGCTGAAGCTGTTGCTAGGGTCATTGGTGTTGTTGCGCCATTACATTTCTGGACACACACGTAGCTTAATTGAGGTTGTGTGTGTGTGCGCACGCATGTGCGTGCGAATGTGTTGCATTCCTCGCTTCCAGACAACCTTCCTTCAAAATTAAGTTTTATCATTCCACCAGATATTAAGGTGAATCGATATTGTGTGATGAGAAATAACTATGACTATTTTGGCCTCCCTGCCTAATTAGGAAATGGTGGGGAGGTGGGGTGGGGGTAACCTTATTACTTGAAATTATCATCAAAATGACTTCTGAAACGAGTCAATGATAAGTCACAGCCTTGACTCCATGGTTTGTTAGTCGTAAAGGTAACGTATATAGAGATTATTACACGGCTGTTTTTGATCCCAGCCCTGATCTAAGCCCGAGTTGACGGTATCGGCCCAAGCCTGAAGGGCGAAAGCTGATACCTTCCGAGAGCTCTTACAAATGTACATTACATCTCTCTCTCTCTCTCTCTCTCTCTCTCTCTCTCTCTCTCTCTCTCAGAAAATCGTTATCACTAACAAAACAAATTGCTTTCGAGTACACAAGTACCAATTGGACACGTTTAGCACTATCAAGACTTGGCTTCGGCACTAGCTTGAGTTGACCTCGGTTAAACTCTTATCAGAGCGGAGTATCTATACTACTTCTACTCCGTGAAGAGGTTTGCATAAGCGTTGCACCATGAAAAAGGAAGGATGAAAAAGCAAGTTAGGAAATATTGAAAAACTAGCAGTTATGTTACAGAACTTTTGCAGGCTGAAAATACTTAAAAAATCAAATGTTGAGATTTAGGGCATGCGAAGTGAAACTGTCCTTACCCAGGCATACCGCTGACCTAAATGACTCAAGGTCTGGGAAGAAAGGGCTCTGTTCTGATTAGACTGGGTTAGGCAGAAATCAAAGTGGCTACGATCACCACTCACCGACACGGGAAAGTTTTTTCAGCTGATTCAGAAACAAGGGATACTTTTTGTGCATGGATGCAGAAAGATTGACCTTTAAAAAGGGTTTGTCAGAAATCAAGCATGTGCATTTTGCCCGATTAACCAATCATTGAATGTTGGTGACACACTGCTAATCTATACTCATGGTAATAGCCGAAGAGGGTTACTTGGATTTCATGCCGAATGCACTCTATTCATTTTTAAATGTGGTGTCACAGCAGACGAACACAAACACAAAAGTGAGCCAAACAGTTTGCTTTCTTCACGAGGCTGCTGGAAACGATGCATCATGACTGGGTCAGGTTTGCCAGTTTCATATTTTGTGTTTATCCTGCAATGTTGACTTACTTTCGGAATTTGTTTGCAAAATAGAAACAATATTGAATAAACGTGACCAAATTAAGAGAGGTCAGTACGTTGCTTGAACGTGCTCACGTGAATGCCCATGATGTAAACACGCGACTTTGCGAATCCAAAAGAGAAAAAGGCATTTATTTATTCACATCTCGATATCCTGATCAGTTTTTGCACTAGTTTGATCAAACACGTCTTAAACTTAGGTTTAAGGCAGTTTAAGTTGCGAAGAACTCTTTTTGTTTCAGCTTCCTCCAATTGAAGAGTAGCAAAGGGAGGTAAAGGCACTGGCTCTTGTTGCTAAGGAATCCAGCCATAAAAAAGGCTACTGTTCATCTCAGAAGTGAATTTAGTGCTAAAACCTAAATATTTACCTACAAATCTGTTCAAAATGGACAATTTATACCACTAAACAGCATATTTACCTGTTACAGAGCATTTAAAAGACTGTTTTGGAATCACTTAGTAATCAACAGAAATGAGAAAGTCAACCCCATTTATTTGCAGTTGTTTTCAGTTTGCCCACAGATGTTTTTCCATGAAAGTAATTCATGAAATGTGTCATTCATAGAAAAACAGTGTCACTACCAGACGTTCCTGCCTTTTACAATAATTGTTCACCAAAATACACAGCTATCGTCACTTTTTTGCTCCACTTTCACACCTGTATCAGCTTACAATTTTTTTTATTTAAATTGCATACTCATGATAATTATACGTTTTGACATCCTTTTCTTCTAGAAGTATAAACTACAATATAACGAATAAAATTAATTTTTAACCCAGCAAACCCATTAAAATCATAGGACCCTATATTTTCAGCTTATTCTCAATTTTCAGACAGTTCTTCGCTGTTACCATGGAAACGAAGAACAAATTTTGAAAACAAAGATCAGTTACTTACAATGTTGATGGGTCTTAACTTATATAGCACCGTTTTATCCAAATCCCTGACTATGCGTGGCCAAGATATTTTGGTGGTTACATGGAATTAGTCTTAATTACAGAAACAGTAAAGGTGAGAGTGCCACAGGAATGTTACATGTAAATGTGATTTACGAGTTATTCATCCGTCTGTTGGTTCTCTGTTCCACCTGTGAGAGTGGAATCATTTCGTTCTTTTAAATTGAGTCCATTCAGGTATGCGGCGATGCATGTGCAAATAACTTAATCAAAATTGAATAACTAACTGTACAGTTGTGTGCCTTGAATTGTATTGCTATAGATAGATACATCGGATTCAAAACAGTCTAGCATCGCTTCTGTAACGCGGTTTCTCACCAAGGACTTTACTGTTTGACACTGTCATCATCTGTTGTATTTCTTTTGTTTAACTTGTCAACGAGTGCAGACGCTGAGTATATACACGCTTTGGAATGAAATAGCTTGTTAGGCCTACATTGTTCGCAAGTTTATCAGGTCATGATTTGCAGACACTATCTAAGTAGTGAATATAGAGCATTCACAGTAGCCAAGCGTAATGTGACGTTAAAATTACGGCAACTAATCTTGGGTTCGGCCCACATAATACACAATAGAGATGTCTCAATCTATAAATAAACATATCTGTATTTAAAAGTTAATGCAAATATCTCTATTTGAAATACCCTTCCTCTAGTGAAAATACAGATACTAGTATCTTGTTAGAATCATAGTCTTCTCTATTCAATATTGAAATAGAGATGCCTTCATTAAAGTAGATATATCTGTATTTCAGTTACATATATCTCTATTTCAACGACCTAAGTTTCATAAGCTTAGCTTTCTCTATATTGCTAAGGCAACCTCAATTTCAGACTGACGATAAGAAAGCGTGTGATGTTAACTATCTGCTTATTTACGTGCATTTACATTCCAGGTTTTATAAACTTACCTTGGACACTTTTCAACAAGGCAGAATCTAGTATTACCAAACGGATGGACGGGCGGAGGCTAACTTATTGTTGCCTCCGGTACTGAACTATCTTGCCTTAATTTATGCAGCAGCGCGGCGCATGTTTGTAATGAATAGAGCTTCTCAAACACACTCCATCAAGACGATTCTAAAGAAACATCAAATGTAACTATTTGTGATTTGTAAGTATAAGTTAGGTGCCGACCATTTGATATTCTGGACCGGCAGGGGGATCTCTGTCTTTGGATATGCAAGAAAAAATAAATGGGCTCATAAGGGCATTTAAAAAAATAATCTTGCCTCAAAAATTACTGAAAAAAAAATAATCTGGCTCTGCCCAAAATTTTATAAAAATATAGTCTGCAGCTAAGTCCATTTGAATTGAGTTTTCAAAATGTCGCTGGCTTCTGGGGGGGTGGGGGGGGGAGGGGGACAAGACTCAAACACACTCCATCAAGACGATTCTTAAGAAACATCAGATGTAACTATTTGTGATTTGTAAGTATAAGTTAGGTGCCGACCATATGATATTCTGGGCGGGCGGGAGGAGGGGGGTCTCTGTCTGGATATGCAAGAAACAATAAATTGGCTCATAAGGGCAATTTAAAAAATTAATCTTGCCTAAAAAATTACTGAAAAAAATCCGGCTCTGACCAAAATATTATAAAAATATAGTCTGCAGCTAAGTCCATTTGAATTGAGTTTTCAAAATGTCGCTGGCATCTGGGGGGGGGGTCTCCCATGTTTACAGTTGTTTTACATCAGCAGTGGCATCAGCACACATTTGCAGAACATACAAAATTCACATGCATGTATAATTGATCTGCCGCATTACTAGGCAAAGCGTCCCTAAAATTCCTAAAAAAGATCGTATTTTTTAAGGCTTTCCTGAAATTTCTAAAATAGGCCGAATTCCTAAAAAAGCCCAAATGTTTTAACATCATCCCAAATTTTTCTCAGTTTCTAGACTGTATGCCGTTTAACTTGAGATATTGCCCCGGACCCCCTTTGTTACTTTTTCACAAAGAACTTTTAGCCATGAACCAGCTTGCTTAATTCATTTATAATGTGACTCTATCAGTAAATATATATCAAACTTTCAAAGTGCAAATCAAGCACGTCATGCTTTGCATATGATTTTACTAGAATAAGTTCTATCGGGGAAGTTCCAAATGTGCCCACGCATGGATTTTTGTTACCTTGCCTGTTTAATATCTTGAACCTAACAACTACAAGTATGCATTTATTTATCTCAATATAGACTTTAATAAATTAATAAATTGAGGTTGAGAGGGTTCCGTGCGACCAGTTTGTCAACTTATGATTTTGCCACATAATTTGATCAAGGAAAAACTTAAAGATTTTATTGAGTGGACCTTCCAAAGGGAAGGTTCAACTTTTCTAGCATGTAACGAAAGAAACGCTTTCTTTACTTCTGAACACCAAAACCGATATAAGCTTTGGTCATGTGTGAAGCGTTAACATACCTTTTAGATAATATTTACATTAGATTTAGTACTAAGTTATACAGACAAATTGTTGGTTTTCCGATGGGTACTAATTGTGCTCCTCTTGTAGCGGATTTGTTTTTATTTTTGTTACGAAAGAGATTTCATGGCTTCTCTTTCTAATGATAAACAATCTGAAATTGTTGAAGCTTTTAATTCTACATCTAGATATCTAGATGACCTTTTAAGTATTGACAACCCTTACTTTGAAGGCATGGTGAATCAAATTTATCCACCTGAGCTACAGTTAAACAAAGCTAATGCAGCCGATACTGAAGCCCCATTTTTGGATTTACATTTTAAATTATCTGTTTGAAATGGATTTTTTCATCCAAAATTTATGATAAACGCGATGACTTTGATTTTGACATAGTAAATTTTCCATTTTTGGATGGTGATGTTCCCCGTTCCACCTCTTACGGGGTTTACATTTCTCAACTTATTCGGTTTGCTAGAGTGTCTAGTCATGTGACTGACTTCAATGCCCGTAATAAAATTCTAACTGCTTAGCTTCTCCAACAGGGCTATAGATATCATAAACTTCGAAAAGCATTTTCAAAATTCTTTCGCCGACACTATGAATTAGTTTCGAAATTCAATGTCGAATTAAAAAGTCTTTTGCAACAGGGCCTATTGGAACCAGAATTTTATAGTGACTTAGTCTATAAATTCAAAAAAAATGTAGGTAAGTCCGATTTTTTTTATCAGTTCCGGAAAATTATCGTGCGTCACAAACGTATTGGATATAATATAAATGTAATGCTACAGTCTGCATTTTTAGTGGTTAACCCAATTATGGTTAAACACTTTGCTTCCCTCTTTAATTGCACGCCGGTTGGCCAGGCACCAGACTCAATGATGGGCCCGACATAAAGCTACTTAATTTAGTTGGTTGGGGCCGGAGTTTGCCTTGTCTGTTGCTTGGTTATTCGGGGTTCAACTGATAGTTTTCTTTTGCTCCGGTATTTCAGTCACTGTGGTGTTTGTCTGACTTCCCAGGGGTCTCCTGGTGTCGCAATACGTTCTTTCCGTTGAGTCCTCATCTCTGATTCATCATAGGCCTTATCCGTGAATTGTTTGTTTCCGGTGATGATTCATTGAGGAGATAGGAAACCTTCAAGCGGACCAAACAGCTAACTTAATGTTTCAAACCACTGCAGAAGCAGAGGGCTAGGTTTGGGCCTAGCAAAACATGTTTAAGCACCCCCACCCCCCACCCCCAGTTATCTTTTGCTGACCGTTCCAAGGCGGTACTTCTGTTGCGGTTCCTTGATGTTATAGTGTGCTGTGTCCGCTTGTCTATGGTCTCTGGCGGTTTGGTCACCCGTATTGCTGCCCAATCTGCCTTCTGTTTTGTTTTGTTTTGTTTTATAACTAAAATAAAAACATAAGTAAAAATAGATGTTGATGCTGTTATTGGGGTGGCTGAATGACCATCTGTTTGTGAAAGAGCTGCTCAATCGGTTTATTGTGCGTGTCTTTCGTAAACTTGTGTCGCTTTCTGTGTGCATGTGCTTCTTTCCCTATTGGTTTTGAGAGCGGAATGTGGGATTTCATTATATTAATTCCTGATCATTGCCCATCTTTTTACTTTAAGGTCTCAGAAGAGCACCCTGAAGTACTCCCGTTTTTTTATGATACCTGCCTTATTATTTTTCAATCATAAATCGTCAACTTTATTCAATTTCATAAAGTGTGAACAAGATTAGTAAAAGGACTACATATGTATATCTTTGATACCATTTATGCTTATCTCAACATGCAAACAAAACTTTTTCAAAACATTAAATCAGAAAATATGGCCAAAAGGAACACTGCAAATATTAAAAAGAAGAAATGCATCCTAAAATTTATGTATGTTCCAATCAATGTCAACCTATGGAATTTCCCTAAAAACAGGCTTTACTGTTCCTCTTTATACCTGATAAATTTCATGAAATTTGAAAAACCGGTAACTTTGTCACATAATGCATGATATAGATGAAGGTGATTTTAGACAAAAAATGCATGTCAGATGTAAGTGTTAATAAATTCAAAGGACACTTCTTTTCCTAGTAATACAAATAGTAATCTAAACTACAATCATGACCAGAAGCTCTAAATGCAGATAAACTGATCTAATTTGTCTGAGAGATAAATGGAAAACTAAATTAACTCCGACCATTTGACAGTGTATGAAGAAAAAATATTACAACATTTAATTTCATGGCATATTTTTTCCGTAATAATTCTATGCACAAAATGATTTCATTCATTTCTATTTTCTCCTCGGCAAATACATCATTCCGTTTGCAAAACCTCTGGTCGCTTATTTTCTCCAGGTGAATTTTGAAAGTTTCCTGACCAACAAGATGTTAGTCAAGGTAATCCATTTTTCCATTATTGTTCTTTCTGCACGAAAGTGTTGGGATCACTTTTGGAAAAGCATTCAGCCAGTGGTCTAAGACTTTCGCACCAATAACAATATCTTGATGGAGGTCATCTCCGAAGAAATGGTCAGAATTGACTTTTGATTCATCTTGACGCCTGAGGTAACGAAATAAGTCAGGCGGCACATTGCTGATATTGGAAGACAGACTAGGCCAAAATCTGCATACTGCAAACAAAACAGTGTGAAATCTGGGTTCATCAGGATTCAGATGATCTAATTAGAGGTGTAATTAAATCCAGACACAAGTCCTAGACCAAGTACAATGTTTGGGTTCAGTTCGACAGAAATGATGGAAGTGATCCATTAAGGATTACAACTGCGTCTATCCTGCTGAGAAGAGGAAAATTAGCATGGGCGCACATACAGGATCATACAGCCAGTATCCTTTAATATCTTAGACACATGACTTACCAGCCATCAATAGAGCCACTGCCACTAGCTAAACTGTTCAAGTCCTCTTTGATATCGTATGATAAAGATGGACAGATACTGATGACTGAAGGGGTTATTCATTTATGTAACATGCATTACATATTTTGGGCTGATACAGGTGAAAGTCTGGACATAAGTACTGATGAACCACTGAGAAAGCCTCCTCA
Source organism: Ctena decussata (assembly GCA_963989385.1). Lineage (NCBI taxonomy): Eukaryota > Metazoa > Mollusca > Bivalvia > Lucinida > Lucinidae > Ctena > Ctena decussata. The sequence goes on along the minus strand of OZ022504.1, from coordinate 34,788,238 downwards.
GGAACATTTTGGATGGCTTACTGTGCTCGACATAACCTTAAATTGACAGGGCCAAAAGCAACAAACATAATTTTTTTATACAGAAGTGTCTAAGAGATTATTAAAATGACATTCATATTTTTTATCAAACTGTATATGAGACTAAACTTGACCACATTTAAACTTTCTCTGTGGTGCAAAACAGGATGCAGTTAATATGTTAAACATATCTATGTAACAGGAATGAAACACTTTGATTTTATTAAGAATTTGGTGATGCAAATTGATCATAAAATTCACTAAAACATACTAAATTAATATGAAATAGGCGCCACCTATATAGCAACCAACCTACATTATGACTCCAATAAAAACAACTGAAACAAGAAAACTGTAGCACAGCTGCATGGATAGCTCGTTTTTTAGTATTTTAATGCAACTCCATCCTACAGCACAGAAATCCTAGAAAACTTTTTATAAGTTGTAAAACGAAAAAATAAAAAAAATAGGACAGCTCAAAACAAAATTACGACGCCCAAAGGATGCAGACAGGATTAAATATTTTTCCTTTCATGGTCACAGTGCCATTGTCGTCACTACCTATACTCGATGTATACAGCTTGCGTCGTCTGATATGAGTGTTCCTTATTCACATTCGTATATGATTAATTAAATCTGGAGAATCTAAAAACTAAAAGTAAAGATTCTTGACTAATTTGCTGAAATGCACAGGCTGATTCGAGTATTCGATGTATTTACATGGCTTAAGGCACCATTTCAGGCGACGCCAATCACTACCCAGTGAACACACGAGGTCGAAATGACTTCGTTTCGATGTCAGTTTGCCGTTATGATGTCCCAGAGATGCACATACGGCATCGTTTCGAGGTTGTGTGCCTCTCGTCGGTAGATGGGATTACCAGCATGATAAAGAAGATGAAAAATGTGAAGACAAAGGAAAACAAAAAGCAATTTTGACATCGGTATCATTTATGTATTATGAGATTGATTGATCGACTGATTGATTGATTTTACCATTTTCGGTCGACATCTGTACAACACAGACGTATCATCCGTATCACGAGATAAATGATAATGAAATGAGAATAAAAAAAGTAGGCCTAGGCAAGAGACGGGACAGATGTTTTGAAGACAGAGAGAGAGAGACACGCACACACACAGAGACAGACAGACAAAGAGAATAGTATCATTGGCAACCGTAAAACCGTGCACAGTATCGGCAGCCAATGGTGCCATTGGCAACCGTTGGCACCACTGGCAAAATTGCCAATGTCACCACTGGCACTTCTGTTGGTAGAGCCCATGGTATCATTGGTAGAGCCGATGGCGCCTAGGATTTTCTGTGCTTAGAAAATTTTAGTTTTACTAATTTTCTTTCATTATTGAGGGAAAAAATCGCCTGTGTCAACTCGGGTGTTTATGATGGGCTCAATAAATTGCCATATCGTTGGTTGGTTGCTATTAACATAAACAATATCACAAAACTATATTAAATTCTAAATTTTACGTTCTTGACTGTTCACATTCAGCATTAAAAAAACTCATGTTACCGGTTTTCGTTTACCAAGAAAATCTATGATTATAATCTACACATGTATGGCCTAATTTTATATTAATTTAACAGGTTGATAGGAACAGCAACATAGCTAAAACAAAGACTTAATTTGTTCAAAATATTTTTGCAGCTAAAAATTGGGGGCATCTGCAATCAAAATTTAATACAGAAAATTTTATAGTATGATTCCTAGTAATTCTTGATTATGTATGTACCATTTATGTAATCAAATTTATCATATGACGTCGCATCTGAGAGTGTAATAAAGCCATGCATTAAAAACGATAATCCACTAGTGGATTAAATATGTAAATTATGTAGTAACTTTATGCGTTGACGTTCATAAAACGTGGCGTTTTCTAATGGCGAAATCGAGACGTTTTAGTGCAAAATTTACTAATAAAATGCGATTTTAGTGTCATATGATAAATAGAATCTTGCATTCGTGCTCCTGTATTATTGAATTTATTAAACTCGTTGGTGAAAACGATAAGATGCTCGGCAGAGCCTCGCATCTTATCTTTTCCCCAACTTGTTTAATAAATTCAATAATACATGAGCACTCATGTAAGATCCTCTATTTACATAAATGGTACATACATAATCAAGAATTACTAGGAATCATTTTGAGAATAAAACAGGTCATAAATTCTAAAATCCAATGGTTTTGGGCTGCTTTGAATTGGGATGCCCCTATTTTTTTGCAACCAATCCTATAAAAATGCTGTTATTTAACAATTTAGTAAACGTTTCAATAAGGCAATAGTCATGTCCAACTACAACATTATGCATAATATTACACAATTCGGTGCGTAAGCAGAACCGTAAATTTCCTATGGTGGAACTCTTCCTCTCTAGAAAAAGCCCTTAATTCTTAGCCCTAAACTTTTGCTGAAATAGCCCTAAATTTTGGCCAAAATAGCTCTAATTTTTAGCCCTATGTTTTGCATAGTAGTGCCTGCAAGCCTGTATATACATACATAATTTTATGAGGGATGTTTGTATCTGTACCATGGATTAAGAGAGTACCATGTTCAAGGAACTGGTTTGCAAAAACAAGCTAAACCATGTCCTCCTTCGCCTGGTTACAGACAGATCTTGTTTTTTATATGAGAAACAAAGTGTAAAATTACTGATTTGGGTAAAATGAAAGGATATTCATTTATTATGTAACTGTCAAATAAATTAGGATCTGATACTGATAGTGAAAAAAAATCCTGACTCCATCAAATTCCCCCCCCCCCCCCCCCCCCCTAGAATATCAAATGGTCAGTCCCTTAACGATAGCATCCATTACCATTTCGAGGAAACCCTGATTCATAAGAGTACAATTCAAATTGACTCAGAAAACAGCTGCGACCCTCATTTGGCTTCTATTAAAAGAAGCCACCTCGTTTGATCTACAGGTTAACCGCAGTGAATTCATCTGCCATTATCAGGGCCTGCATACACATGAACCGTTGAGAAATAACTATATAAAATCAGAACTGAAATTATTTTTTCTGTAATTTACCAGAAAATCCGCCAAAACGTACAGGGCTTTCAAAAGATATCATCGCATAACAACCAGAAACGCACGTTATTAACACCTATGTTTTAACTAGGCCATGTTCTAGCAAAAGAGTTCTTTGTGTGTTTATACTCATTTCGGTTGGTTGGTTGGTTGTTTTGGGTTTAACGGGCCTTTGAGACAGTATTTCAGTGTATATCAGGCCGTCTCCCAAAGAGAGGGAGAAAGAAATGAGAGAAAAATGTCCAAACAACCCCCGCCCGCACCTACTGCAAGCACAGTAGGCCCTGGCCCTATTATTACCCGAATCAGTAGGACGCCACGGCACTGGAAGATATACACAGCACCATCGCACCACCCAACCACCCCCACTCATTTCGGGGTTGCTACAAAACACTCATTTCGGGGTTGTTGCAACACATCAAATTCTCTGTGTGAATAGAAACCAACGTCAGAAATGTCGTTTTGTCAATTGCTGAAAATAGCTTCTTCAAACTTCCGCAGCTAGCGTTAATTAGTTTCGCAGACTTATTTGCCCACTCGAAAATATTTGTCGGTTCTGTAACCTTGTAAACTCTTATGCATAATACGTAGTCTCCATGCATGTAACATTTCCTGGTTGCTTCGGAAGCAGTTGAAACGCTCGCCTTTCAGTATGTGGTCTCAATACGTCCCTCGGTGCCCAGCAGATAGTACTGACTTGTTGTATCCATCCTTTTGAAAAATTGCGTTGTTCCTGTATGTTCATATAGACACTCATGAGGGACATGTTTTTAGAATCGAAGGCTAACACAATATTTAGCAACGTCTTATACAAAAACAAAAATGAATACGATCGTATTTATCACCAATTTCTTTTCACTGAAGTTAATGTGTTCACAAATTCATTTCCGCCTTAAGTGTTAATATCTTCGGATCAGTTAACAGAAAGCGACAGGCAAAAGCCGAGATAAGAGCCAATTTGTATTTCTTCTCACGAAGAGGTAATTAGTCATTTGGCGGCTGATTGTTATAAGATCATGAGTATTTAAGGAATCATTTGATGTGTATAGAGTGCGATATAGTTTAGTGCAATCTGTTCGACACAATCCCTTTTACTCTTTGACATCTCACTCTGTCTGCAAATACTATTGATCTTGTCTTCATAGGAAATCCCCTTGACTGATCAGAGCTCCAGATGCTACAAGATCACTCCTCATATATACAAAATTCTCGTGCCCTCTCTAAAATGGTATTCTTTTTAACACCGCCGCTCGATGAAAGCCTGGGCCTGTTTCACAAATGCTCTTTATGAAAGAACATTTTTGCTTAAGTTATAACTTATATTAAAAGTTCATACTTACGAGTAAGTGCTTTCACAAAATAAATCTTAGTGCAAACTGTTTGCTTGGATTTTACTGTAAACTTAGTTCAATCAGCGAGGTGACTTTAACTCTTTAAATGTCTACGAGGTACCTCGTAAGGTAGACATGCTGATGATAGGCTGCCATAATCAAGGAAAATAGGCACTAAGGCTACCAAAGAGCGAGTTAGTAAATAAAAACTGTTTTGTTCATTTATGGATTTAAAAGTCACCTCGTGTGGCACTGAGAGTGTTTAAGATAACAAAGCAAATGGTATATATGTAAACAGACTCAAAACGTTTGTACGGATACTAAACTCTTTTGACTCAAACTGTGTTATCTGTCAGACTTTTGCTCTAGACTTTTTGCTCTGCTTTTTAACTGGAATCTCTGGGCAAGAGACCGAATTCCAGAAATTCTATGACGCTGTATTCCGTAAATATGGTTTCAAATTAAATTTGGTTTAAAATTTAAAATTATATACAAATATCCGCCATACTGTATACAGTTGTATTATATTAGGGAGAAGAACTCTATAAGCACTCAGCTTTCGTTCTAATCCCAAGATTATTGTATATTATATATATGTATGTATGTTACAATTTAAAAACGAATAAAATATGTTTAAACCAAATATGGTTTCACTCATCAATTTGCTATGCTATGTTTTACCTTCTGTGAAGCTCACAGTTTCCAAATGTGTCTGGACAACCTACGCATGTTCACACCAGGCTGTACATGTATAAAGGCAGTCTGACCTTATACAGTCGGAACAGATATTCTCATGACGTATGGCCAATATATTTATGAAAACCACATACGCACGAATATATATATATATATATATATATATATATATATATATATATATATATATATATATATATATATATATATATATATATATATATATATATGTTCATAAATATATATACTAGAACCAACTTCTAACCGAACACTTAAGTATATATCTTTTTACGCAAGACAAAGTGGACTTTCGAATATATGTTTCCGTCTTAAATTAGACCGATATATTGGTAAAATAAATCCGGTAACACTTAAATAAAACTCTCATCTGTTTACCTTTAAATTAGTGCAGAATACAGGTAACCCTGTTTCTGAAAATCGCAATATTTAAGCCGTTTGTCATGATTCGGACAGAACCACTTTTCGGATTCTAATCAGCATATGCTTATCACTTGTGCGAACATTTAGAAAATGATTAAACTGAGCTTGAGAATGCATCATAAAGCATCCTTCTAAAACAGAATTCGAAAATTCAGTCAAAATTTCAAAATCTTCCCAACCACAGTCCTAAACCTTGCGAAGTTTGAAACTGGGGGTACATGTAAAGCCTCTGCTGCCAAGAAAAAGGAAATGATGATATTGATCTCAAATTTTTTAAACCTTTCCATGACTTATTGGGTGTACTGAATATAAGAAAATTATATCCAGCTACCATCTACTAATAACACTGTTCAAGACAAAGCAAGTGGTCGGTTAGAAGTTGTGCTTAGTATATATACAGCTTGAGTCTCTTCTTATGAAATATAAGAGGATGTGCAATAATGTTAAAACACCATCTCTCTCTCTCGCTGTCTCTCTAAGAGACGGGTGTGGTTGGGGTGAGGTTATGGTTTTGGTTACGCAAAAGCAAGACGGAAAACCATCATCAGGTATAAACCCTTGTATTTTTTGTTATGACAATGGTGTCCAATCCATAACTTTAAAACCCTAAAAATATTTTTATGAACCTGGTACAAATATACTAGCCAAACGTTCTAACCGGCCACTTACATTTTATCAATTTTCTTCAGAACACCAAACAATCTTACAGTTCTATTTACATCCCCAAATAGGCAGATATGTCAGTCAACTCAGCCATCAAAAGGTTAGTATTACATCCAGGATGTGCTGACGAACAGAAGTACCCCCATTTTCAAAATTCACAAAATTAAGCATTTCGTTACAATTTATGAAGAATCACTTTTTGAAATATCCAATTTACGTGAGCAAAACCACTTCATTTATACAGCAAATGACTGAATAAGTACCACTTATATAGAGAAAAAGAATCACTGTCGTATCACTGTATTTATTGTTGTTTAACTCTACCTGCTGGTAGTTTCTGCGAGCCGCACCCCCCAACACTCCCCCCCCCCCCAAAAAAAAAAAAAAAAAAAAACAAAAAAAAAAAAAAAAAAACACGACCCCTTCCCACCTTCACACGTCGTATGCGCTTTCTTTACTTGTTTCGTGAACAGCATTTATACCACGGATTTTATTCAAACTAGGCATATACTAGTATAGTGACACGGGGACGACATAGTTGCATGCAATGAACAGCTTCGATGATACTAAAATTAATTGTTATGGGCGTGTTTCTATATCATTGTAGCCCCTCCATCCCCCACCCCCACCCCCAAAGGACGATGTATGCTATGGAAGGCCGTCCGTTCGTTCGCTCATCCGTCTGTCTGTCCGACTGTCCACAAGTATTTGGTTTTTTCGCCGGTTTTAACTGCTGAAATTTCAGTAACCACAAGTGATTTTTTCTTATGTTAGGTGTACCAAACTTAGATAAAATTGACTTTGATACTGAGATGACTGGAGATTAGAATAGCCATTTTAAGACAGTAATATTTTGTATTAAAATGTTTGTTATTATTATTATTATTTATTAATTATTTTATTGCGTGTGTTTGAAACTAATGATATTTATTACATGTATTACTAAATATAGTGACAAATATCTTGGATACGCAGTCCAGTATGGCTCGTGGCTCCTTTCTTCATATCAGCCTGCTCGTGCAGAGCCATATCGGCCCGCTCGTGCGGCCATATCAGCCCGCTCATTCGTTAATAAGATTGCGGAACGCAAACTGGAACTACTGTAAATTTATGGCTTGAGCGACAGGATTGATATGGGGGAGAAAGACCGACAGGCAACTGCTAAACGGCTGAGAAAGTTTCTAGAGAAAACGAAAATCCCAAATAGAATCGTAAACACAATGTGATAGTCTTTTACAGCCTCAGACAGAAGGAAAAATCCTCCCCAATGAATTTGAAATGCATATTGTAAGTTTTTTTTCTCTGTCTCTCTTTCTAAAAATTTGCTCTCTCTGAAATCCTCTCTTATTCTTTGTATTTCATTTCTAACTTTGTTTGAAAATGATTGCATAATGACGTCAGCATGGCAGCGATGCGTGCGTGCGTACTGTACTTTTCAACGTAACATAACGTCAAAAACATTCGAGTTGACGTATCGCCCAAAATAGGTTCGTTTGTTTGAATCGGTATACTAATTTTAGGGGAAATGCAGAATACATGTAATAAAGAGGTTACGACATTCCTAGTGTCGGATTGCCAGGCATATCGGCCCGTAGCCTAAAGGCCCTCGGGTCAATATGGAACTATTCGCGCCGATATGCCTGGCAACGCGACAATAGACATGTAATAACCTCTAAGTAGCAGTACTCGATTCAAGATCAGCTAGGATAATGTAGCTAAGGTCAATGTAGAACATTTATGTTGAGCACCCTCTTTTAATATTGTATAACAATGAAAATTAAAATAAAATTAAAAAAAAAATGTGTATGTTGAAGCTTAGTACTTTCAAAGATTTTATTCGTTTGAATATACATATTCCACCCTTTCCCTAATCACACCACTACCACCTATATCCATAGGGAAGAATTCTCGTTATAGTTACGGGATTTTTTCGATAATAGGAGGGTCGAAGATAGCGATTACCTGTGTACGCTTCTCAGTTTAACAGGAAAATGTATAGAAGCTCAAAAATAAATTATATTTTCTTATTTAATTTATTTTCCGACATTACATTATAACGTATAGCTCAAAAGAGCATTTCAAGCTCTTTAATCTGGTATAATAATTATAGAAATGCGTCAATGAAAAGTTTCTTCCATTAGAGCCCATAGTTTTCTTTCTACAAACCATACGTTTCTTAACACAATTTATTCAAATTACGCGAACCTTCGTTTTTGGACCTAAATAACATATATAAATTAACATTTGCGAATCTATTATAACGTATGATCTGAAAGCTGTTATTCCACTGATTACAAAGATGTATTTTTTGGCTTGCGGCCTTTTTGGCTTGCGGCCATATAGATTGAAAAGCTCGTTCCGGTTTGAGACTGCATCTGTTCATGTTGTTCTTCACATATACGAACGTTTCATTGCAACAAGCGGAGAACTCGTCCGACTTAGTCTATTTATATCCATAGCTGGTTTACCGCTTCTGCTAAAAATAACAGCTGGAATTTTTGGTTCTATTTTTGATCGCATTGTCGCCAACGGTCGGCACTTTCCGTACACATGACGCTTATCGTACAAGAATTAGCTTTTCCAAAAAGCTTGCTGTTTTTAGCATACAGCGGCGTTTGGGCGAAAAAGGCCGTAGGGTATTGTGTAATGTAACTACGTAGAGCAGCCACCACGCTCGAGCTGATGCATCCGTGCAGACTGATCAGGGTCTTTCTTTTTCGATATTCATATTCTCCATGATCCAGGAATACGTCATGCTGAGGATGGATTGATCAGACAGCGCTGATACGTCTGGAGATTTGTGTATCTCGAAAACCTGTCAAAGCAGAGAATATCAACGTTCAAATTTATTGTTTAAACTCAACTATCAAGCGCTTCTGGAGATTTTCCTCATCACTCATCACCTTTTACCAAATAAAGTATCACATCTATCTGTGTGTGTGTGTGGCTTATATGCACAGTGGCCGTGTTAATATATGCAAAATACGGTAACGCCGGTGTATACATTGTAAAGGCCATGTTGATGGCAAGCAGCGGTGTAATGTACTCAATGCAACATCTAATACAATACCGTTTGACCATTCATGGTCTATCCTTGAAACCTCTTGTAGGAATACAGGTAACGAAAAGAGTGGACAATTTCAGAACCGTTGAGATTTTAATCTCTCTGAGGGATTCATTGACAGTTTTTAGACACTGAATGAGCCATTGGTCTATCTCTCTCAGCCAGAACCGAACCAACACCCGAAACTATGGAAACATGCCACAACGCCTCGCCATGTCTCCAAAGAAGGCAATGGCTATGCCTTCGGATGACAAAGTGATCGCTTCAGTCATTCGGGATTCATAAAGTGTTTGCATGTTAACCACCTGTTTAGGGACAGGTAAATAGTGGGGAATGCGAGGCCAATTACTGAAGCAGCTGAGACAGAAAATCAAGATCCATCGCCGAGTAAAGTTATCAAAGGCGTGTTGTCGCTGCATTTCTGTTGATTAGTTCCAACGTTTTCAAGAATTGGCTGGAAAGCAGTTTGTCAGTGATTATGGCGTCATTTTGGTTGTACTGGAATTTCTTGACATGCAAGAAGAACCTTTGTATGCAACTGGAATCCAAACACTGCAGAATCTCTGGCCTAAGAGGAGATTTAGTTAAAAAATAAATTGTAACGAGAAGTTACGACAACAACTTCATAATTAGGCTAAATTTCTTTTTGTTTAGTCCTCATACGCTAGTTCTCGTAATTCCCCTTCCGTTGGTATTAACCCAGCGGGCACATAACGTCAAAATGACGTCGATGCCAGGCGCTAACATCGCAGTGCGACGTCAGTAAAATCTCGGCAAGCCTTTCCTTTTAAAAGGAAACTTTATACATACATAGCTAAACCACAGTATCCGAACGCACTGTACCCTCTCTTCCGGTTTTCATAGCGTTGAATCGAGAGTACAAAATTCGCTTATAACCAGTAGTCGGAAATCATTATGTTTTGAGTTTTTATCTGGAATCTGCTGCGTCATTTATAGTTATTCAGCTTCGAAAATGTCAAGAGGTAAGTTTAATATAATTTGCCCTTCGGTCTTTTACTTTATTGCCTTGTACAATGAAAAACTCCTTGCCGACACAGATTTTTTTCCCGAATAGCTTAATTTAACACGAGATTGTGTCGTGCAAAACCTAGCTATCATCCTTTTATCAAAACTAACAAACTGTAGATTGATAACGCCTTCCGTTTATTCTAAAGATTTTTTATAAAACATGTAAAAAAATGCTCAAAATGGTTTTAGAATCATGCCAGGGGCGATTTGAATACTGTACCAATTACTACCCACCCATACACGACATTGTACAGGGTAATAAAGTAAAAGACCGAAGAGCAAATTATATTAAACTTACCTCTTTACATTTTCGAAGCTGAATAACTATAAATGACGCAGCAGATTCCGGATAAAATCTCAAAACATAATGATTTCCGACTACTGGTTATAAGCGAACGTTTGTACTCTCGATTCAACGCTATGAAAACCGGAAGAGACGGTTCAGTTAGTTCGGATACTGTGTAAACAGGAAGTTTCTTTCCTGAACGCCTAATTTTGCTAACTATTGATTCGAAGCTTGGTCGAAAATTTTCTCTCTATTGACCATTAAGACACTGGAACTTGTGGCCAAGGGCTGAAGTTTACAGGTAGTATAGAGTTATCGATTTGACAACGTAACGAGTTTTCTTCAAGGTGGCAAAATGAGTCTGGGGTTGGGGTATATTGTTTTCGATCTGTCCGCCAGTCTGCTGTCCGCATTTAGGGTTTTACTTAAAGCGCATTTGTCGGATCTCAATAACATTTTTAACATATATTTATGATGACTGGAGACAAATCAGCCTAACAAAAAGGGGACCCGAAGAGGTTTTTGAAGGAATTACGTTTCTTTGTAGATCTAGTTTCCGCTAAAAATGTGTAAATAGTGTCAGAGTTTCCTTTTTTAAAAGTTATATTCTAGCTCAACATTGTTAAGATATCAGTCAAAGGACTTCTATGATTAAGGCATGAATTTTCCCCATGATTAAAAAGTTATACGGATCACTGAATTCTGCTTTGCATTTATGACTATGACATGTGACTTGCATGACAAATCAATTTTCAAGTGTTTGTGTCAATGTAAAACAAACGTTGACGTTGACGTCATTCTTGAGATAAATTGTATATTATCCTCAAACTGACCGTTGAAATAATGATTTATTATATACATTTCACCCTTTTCTTACTTATATTACTTACATAACTGACAACACTGGATAGTTTTGACTACATATATGTGACATTGACCTCATTTCAAGGTCACCGTACACAATATAATCCTTGAAAATCACAGTGCTACTGTTGACCATTCTTCTTCTTTGGCTTATAGAGTATCATCCCCCCCCCGTGACCCAGCTTCCCACTCATATATATTGCGCACTTGCATCGCATAAGTCTGCTGCATGAAGGAAATGCTGGGTCACGGGGGGGGGGGGGGGAGTACTTGTATTTTAGTTATAGTGAAGCGTTCTCTTTTGGCCGTTCTGACCGGAAGTAGAACTACAGTTTTGCATGTTTAAATGCCAATTAGGCGTAGCAAGAAGAAAATCATTGCTTTGTATTGTGATATGCGTGTATTTAGCATGCATTTATGAGAAAAATTTATGGAATGAATGACTAATTTCAATATTTTTATTACCTCAAAATATGAGGTATGCAAAAACCTTGAATTTAGGGTAGGTAGGGTCAGCCTGGATTATCTACCCATGTCCTTGGGACTGAATCACAAATGATCTGATTTCATACGGTTTACATATTTGTGGAAGCTCTGACAAGAAAAAATTTGCACACTTTACACTTTTGAAAATTCGGACATGTCGCGCCGGTCTAATGGGGAAAATCCTCGCCTTAATCATAGAAGTCCTTAGAAATTCGGCTGGTTTTTGACAGGTTTGGGGTTGTTGTTTGTTTGTTTGTTTGTTTGAGGTTTAACGGCTATTTAAGACAGTGTTTCAGTCTTTATCGAGCGGTCAGTCAGAGAGAGGAAGAAGGAACGATAGGACAGACGAGAGTAAAATTAAATCCGACCCCCGTTCCGCACCTGCTGCAAGCACAGAAATTCTTATCCAGATTTATAGTACGATCCTCGGATACCCAAATCTTTAGCATGAGATACCCCATAACGTGCAAGGCCTACAATGGATATCATGCTACAAGTGAGAAAAACGCAGTTTGTCAGCCTGTACGGTCGATAATGCACTTGCTAAAGCTCGTGGTTTATGTCTCCGTACAGGAGGACGAACCATGCTCTAGCCTTCTTACACTAGTAAGACTTGCCTACACCAAACGTAGCCCTACCCGACCACGTGTGAATGCGTATGTGTGGGGAGGGCTCTCTCTTCTCTCTCTATCTCTCTCTCTCTCTCTCTCTCTCTCTCGGAGACGTCTGAATATAGACTTAATATTTTCTAAACGACATAATAGCTGAAAGGAGATACAAATCACATGACGTACGCCAAAACTCTGTCTGTGAAACGCAGCACCATAAAATATGAATTTGTCACACACACACACACACACACAAAATGTATGACAAAGAAGCCGTCTGGCCTATAACAACAGCTTTTGGTAGTCGTGCTTCTTCGCGTTGTCATATCATAGCCATGAAATCGCTGAAATATTTATCAAAATTAACTTGAGCCGCCGTCGAGGGAGCTTCACCATTCCTCGACCAATTCTTACTTACTGGAGTTTACTCCAGCTGCGCTTATGTCTATGAATACGACTTGACCTTACCTTGAGACAATCGTTGAGTTTAGTTTGCAAATAGGGACCTCAGTATTAGAAAACAAGTAAATAGTTAATATGCATGCGCCGAAAAAGTCTAAGATCAGCCAGTCTTTCTATGATGTTTTACAATCATCCAACTTATATTGAAGTTGTGATCACTAAGGGTCTTATGATATTCTCGAAGATCTTGGGTTCTTATTTCGATCAGGACAGGTGGTTCTTAAAGCATTTGCTAAAGTCGCCTTGCACACATAGGTTTACCATCTCTATTTTACTATTTTGCTTTTCATGTCACAATATTTACCGTAGGAAACATAAACGTCCACCGTAGAATACGTTAGCATAACATTCGAAAACCAATACACAAGGTTTGGATTAGCCGTAGAAAACTATAAAACCTTTTTTCTAAAATTCACATGTTTTCATACATTCGTGCATACTGCAGTAAATATCGGTGTACATTTACAATTTAGTGCAATATTCCTCTGCATGGACAAATACAGGAGTAAATAGAGCCAGTAAAAACCTACTTATGATGACTGGAATTCTCGCTGAGCCTATTTCGATAAACTGCCAAAACAAACGAGAATTTTTACGTGCAAAGGGATAACAGTAGGAGTTGGAGTTTCTTCGGCACAGCATAAAATGTTAGATTTGCATTAAGATATGAAAATTAGTATTTATTTTGTTAAAATCGTCTGCTAAACGGCCGTTAACATTAGAAATCTTCATCAAAAGCCGTAGAAAATCGTAACGTTAACCGTAGCATGCAGAATCCTGAAATAACACATTGTAGGTAGTGAACCTACTATAGAGAGACATGCGTTACATTCACCAGTTCTTTGCATATGCATCAAAATAAAAATAGCAATAAATATAATAATAATAATTATTATTGTTATTATAATATTTATTAGTATTTTTATTATCGACACCTTGTACCATATTTTGAAGAAACAATATCCTACACAGTCTCTAACTTGTGACGTGTAAGCTAGCGCGCAGTTGTTTATTGAATTGATTCATAACATGTATCTACTGGGCCCCGAGTAACTGGACCCTGTGACTGAGTGATGCTGAGGCGCAGCAGGCCACAGATGACTTCCCCGTCGGGGCAACAGCTTAAAACCAGGCCGCCCTATTTCGAACCAGAGAGGGTCAAATACAGTGAAAGGAGTGGGATCCGTCTCTCGTATACTGTGTCCAAAATACTGTATGTCTCCAATACCACGGGGGTAATACCAATGGTTCTACGTACGCTGTCGGCCGAGCCGGTTCTGCGTATTTGGCTGTCGACCAAGAATTACGGCTTTCGACCGAGCAGTACTGCTGTCGATAGAGGGATAACACGCGAACGGAAGTTTCTTCAGTGGAATCAAAAGGTATTTTTCAATGTTTTTTTCTGTCAGAATTTGTTGTAAGATATTTTCCTTTTCTGCGAAAAGTCTTGGTGAGCCATTGTGTCGCTTGTTTTCATATGAGGCGGTGTCAAACCGATAAAAGTCAAAATCAGGCACAATATGCAAAAATTGTGTTATTTAGCCTATCTCGATGCTAATTTACCATTGAAACACGTGGGAAGCATCATTGCAAAGGTTAAACGTTTCAAGTTTGCAACAAAATGCACGTTGGAAAGATGTGCCCGGAAAGTTTTGTTTTCAGTGATACTGCTGTCGATAAGGTAAAAGTGTGTCTAATACTGCTGTCGATGTAACTTGATACATGTACAGATGTCGACGATTCAGGAGGATTGCAATTCATTTATAAAGCGCAACAAAATTATTTTTATAACTTTATTTCCGTACAATTTAGGCCCATACGTCGAAATAAATTAGAGACGCACCGTGACAAAACCAATAATGTGATATTTGCGCCCAGCGAAAACACAGATCCTCCTGGGCATTCGTCAAGATTTATCAGAGTATTATATGCCTGCATGGAGGGGCGTAGGTCCTTAGCTATACACTTAGCACAAGCAAAGACTCTGATCAGACTGGGCCAATGTCAAGGCTGATCTGGGACTCCACTGGGCACAAATGTCAAATTGTCGGTTTCGTGACTGTGTAGCTAATTATTATATTAATAAGTCCATG
The DNA here is from genome assembly GCA_963989385.1 of Ctena decussata. Lineage (NCBI taxonomy): Eukaryota > Metazoa > Mollusca > Bivalvia > Lucinida > Lucinidae > Ctena > Ctena decussata. Next base: position 34,773,147 of record OZ022504.1, on the reverse strand, counting down.
AAGATTTGTGATGACAAAAGGTCAAGGTCATTATTTGACCTTTGACCCAGGTCTCTCATATTTCGACAATTTCAAACTGTCGTATTAATGAGTACAAGATTTGTGAGTACAAGAGGTCAAGGTAATTCTTCAACCTTTGACCCAGGACTCTCATATTTTGACAATTTAAAACATCTCCTGAAGACCACTGGGCCAATTGTCACCAAAGTTTATACAGAGCATTGAGAAGCTGAGGGAACGAAAATTTGCTCAGCTCGTCCAGACATGACCAACATTGCCAGCATATGGTAAAAACCTTTAAAAATCTTCTTCTCCTGAACCAATTGACCAATGCCCTTGACTTTGGTATGTAGCGTTGGGTACGCGAGCAAAACCAATATTGTTCAAATGATAACCCTGGGTTGACCTTGACCTTTTTACGGCAAGGTCAAATATAAGAGTATAGAACTCTATATTTCATGGAAAGTTTTGAAGATTTTGGTCCAAGATTGTTCAAATGATGATCTTTGGTTGACTTTGACATATTTTATGGCAAGGTCAAATTTGCTTTCTGAATCTTTTATATGGGAAAATGCTTATATGTAGGAATTATGGAACTTGTTGAAGTTAATAAATACTGTCAAAAAATGAGTTCACTATTTTTTAGCATAGAGGTCAGGGTCATTCTTCGACCTTCAACCAATGTCTCATATTTTGACAGTTTTAAATTGCCAGGTCTGTTCAAATGATGGCCATAGTTTGACCTCTGACCTTTTTACTCAGGTGAGCGAATCAGGGCCTCACGGTCCTCTTATTACTATATGTTAGGTGCATATTTGGGGTAACTTTAGTTCGGAAATGTTCCCGTGATGGTTAATGATTTTCGAAGTTCTTCTTAATATCTAACCGAGGCAGAGAAAATGGAAAGAAATAGTGCTTTTGTTTACCTTGATAATTGAAAAATAGCCAGTTCCGAGTTACTGTTGTTTTGGTTGTGTGGGAGTAGGTGGGGAGGGGTTGTCGTTCTTTTGTTTTTAGTCTATTAGTACAACTTTTAAACTTGATAGCAGATCTAGGCAGGGACTGCATTTTTTCGATTTAATAGTTGATTATAGAATGTGTCTAATTTTTAAATCAGTCGATGATGGCATTTTCAAACTTGAGTGTTGAAAACTGGACGTTTTTCACAAGAAGATAATTGTTCAAGTTGGTTCGATTTTATCCGGTCGCATGCCGTCAGTTGAAACTCATTCTTGCATGTTTCCACAAAACGGTTTAAGATGATTTGTGAAAGCTCGATTCTTAAAAAAAAATGCACGCTTATTACGCCAGTGATGAAAATAAATTCAGATCGTTTGCCAGCAAAAACAAAAGCATATCACACATGCACATATGCTTTTTGCATATTGGAATAGCAAACGTTCAGATTAGTCTGCGCATGCGCATCCACGCAGTCAGGACAGCATCATTGTTCAGAGCCTCGATAATAGCCTACAATCATAACGAAACTTTTGAAAAGGTTCGTTATCCTTTATCTCAGATTTCAAGCCTTCAGCTAGCTTATGAGGCTGGGCAGGCCGGTCGGTGGTTCGGGCCCCTGGACACAGATTTTCTTGTGAGAAATTTATGTTCCATTTGATTTTGAAATCACATTTGATTGTGAAAACTAAATAATTAAACATCAGTTGTCTTTGTTTTATTGATAATATCTCATCCCAGAGAGAGAGAGAGAGAGAGAGAGAGAGAGAGAGATCGTAACTATGCAGTTGAGCCAACCGGGCCAAATGAAACGATCCTATGTAGTTTTGACCAGAAGGATCTGAACAAGCGGTGTAGAATCCTATCAGATCTTCTTCAAACGGAAGGATTCGAGCCGCTGCAGGACAAAAAAGCAAATTGATGTAGCGCCAAGTGACGACTTAGATCAGATTCGTCCAGTTTGATAAGAGTGTTTGTTGCGCGCGACGGATTGATTTGAGCTAAACTTCCTTCATGCAGTCTCCGAAGAATCTAATCATACCGGGCTGATGATCAAGAATATCTGAGTCTTAGCTGGGCGGAACATAAGCTACATTAACTTTACATACACTGTACATTTTACTTGCCAAATGTCAAATGGAATGCCCAGGGAGTGCTGCAATCAAATGACGTTGCTTATCATAGACATCAAGAGGAAGAGAAAACCCCTCCGAACAAACCCCACAAAATAACAAGTAATCAATATCAGAACAATTAGCTCTCTCTTCCCCAGACAAGGTTATAATTCCGCTTAAGCTTACATTTAAACGAGATAACAACAGCTTGGGCAATACAAAATACGATATAAAGCACCTACTCCAAGTGATATGAAGTAAGTATTACACCAGAACCGTTGCCTAGGAACGCCTTTAAACGATTACTTTTATTTTCATGACTCCTGTGTTTCATATACACAAAGGGACTGTATTGTGCGGCTTGTTCTTATACTATAGTTAGTTGGCTGACTTTGTTCAGACTCCCAAAATATCCCATAAAATGCGTTGGTTTTGACTTAAATACACAATATGCCATCTCCAATCACTATTGCCAGCCGTACCGTGCAAATATTTTTACAATCGACAGCCGTATCATTGGTCATCGACAGCCGTATTGTAACTTTTTTGGAGCGTTCATAACGTCTGGCAGAAATGATAAATGAGGCAAATGATATCAGTTCGCCGGAGCTCATTCGCAAATCAAACTGGCCAGACAGTTTTATTTGTCTCTGACTTTTGTAAATACTGAAATTTTGCATACAAACGAAGAACATGGAAGTTTTTGATACCAAGTACATTTTCGTGATGATCTTTGTGTCACAACGCTTTGCAAGAGATAAGATATAAAGTTCAATACCATGACGATCATTGGTGATTAAAAATGATTTTTTGTCGTTTTTCGTAGCTCAGAAGGCATCCGAACTTGCATACTAACACCATCAACAGCCGTACTGCTCGGACGAAAGCCGTTATTCTCGGTCGACAGCCAAATACGCAGTACCGGCTCGGTCAACAGCATAGTTAGAATCATTGGTATTACCCCCGTGAATACTAACTGCCGTTGAAAGTTTACTGCCAGGAAAGCTTATTTATTTATTCATTTTTTTTTCATTTTCCTTCCACAGATTTGCACCGGATTTCATTATCGTATTCTTTCTGTTTTCGAAAAAAGTAGTACTTGTTGTAGGCGCGCGATGTTTGAGCTGTGTCATGCTTTATATGGATTTTGCGGCCCTTGTACGAATATTTCGCTTATGAAGAGCCGATCGTTAAGAGCAGAGGTGTGGGAAAACCGGAGCTCCTGGAGGAAAGAAAAATACCTGAACTTCCGCAAGCAGACCTTGGCTTTTTCACGTGCGCCACCGAGGCTTCAACACTTAGTTCTTTTTAACCATGGAAAAACTGTGTTTCTGAAAAGACCAACTACGTACAGTACGTATTCTGTATAATCAATGCATCTGTTATTCGGACAAATTGCCATGAGCAGACTGACTGTGCTGTGTGAGAGCTAATCTTGGTTTACCTAAGAGATCAACGGTGGGGAAGGTAAGTAAAGGGGACACAATCCCACACAAGAGCCTGAAGAAGTAACTGGCCCTGATCGGAATGAAAACACTAAAGTTATGTTTACTTACTGACTAACTGAAATATAACCCACTTCGGATTGTGTTGACAGTATGACATCGGTTCAGCTGAATGCTGAAGGAATAGTTGCCGCCATACGAGTAAGTAGCTGCTCTGAAAGGGCCAGATCATAGCCCTTTGTATCCACAACACCCATCTTCCTAAACTGATTAAGGGCCATAACATCTGCAGAAGGGTACCCATTTACTTCATTCAGATAATGACGATACCATCTTAAATTTTTATCACAATCAGATGAAAACTGGAGGATGCGTTGCGACTGTCCGAGACTGAGTAGCTCCTCCACCTCATTATAATCTCTCCGCAAGGGAATATGGCTTTTTTCCATAGTCAGTTTCCCATCGGAAAATGGCTGTATAGTAGAATATCCCCTTAAAAATGACTACAGCCAGTTTCCTCAGGGAAAATCTACTATACGTGCTTTTGCGCAGCCGTTAGTCGCCCTGGGAACATTGCTGGAAAAACAAAACGTTTTATGGTGGAATTTGCTCCCTCAACTCTTATAGGGTAATTTGGGGAAATATGGACCGTTTAAGCATTTTCTTGATTATTCTGACATCATTTTCGAGTTAGAATTATCTTGTTTATTTACATATAGGCATACATCAAATAAGAAAAATGATATATAAATTATTTCTCTTTGCCCTAAATTTTCTGAGATGAAATAGAAATTATACGCCTAGGGGGTGGACCATATTACTGGCCCCAAAACGTTGGTGATAAGTGTGGCAAAAAATCTAAATTTCTTTGCATTGTATATACTAGAAAAGAGCCCGCGCAAGCGCGGAAATAATTCATGATGGTCAAGTTTATATAAAAAAAGCGAGTTTTAATTTTTCAATGTAAATGGCCTTAGGCCCAGGTGAAGATATGACCTTTACCATGAATACTCACTAAAGCTTCATTTACCTAATAAGTTGTCTGCATCTACAAAGTTTCAGGTAGCAGACTGCATTGTTTCTAAAACAAACACAACTTTTTTCACTTTTTCCTATAGAAAAACCTAAGTGACTCAAAAGTTGACCTTGCCGTAAAACAGATCAAGGTCATCCCAGGTCATCATTTATATAAATTTTGTTGAGCTTTTGAGTCCTTGATGCGACATGCTAAGTTTCAAGATCATAGGATTTGTGATTCTGGGGTTGATTTGATGCTTAACGTCCACGGTAAACAGCTAAGGTCATGTCGGGACGGTCAGTTAACCTAACCACACTATTCCTGGGCAGGCTTAGACCTCCTAAGCGGTTAACCAGTACTAATGCACATACTTTCGCCAGTAACTGACAACTGCCCTTCTTGAATCAGCGGAAGGAGAAACGAAAGTATGTGGCCAGACCGGGTTTCGAACCTAAGACCTCTGACTTATGAGTCAGGTGCCCTACCGATTGCGCTACGCGGCCCGGTGTGGTTCTGGGGGAGAAGATTTTTGAAATTTTTTACCATAATAAATGTTTGCCATGTTGGTTATGTGACCTGTCCTGGGTATTTTTTTCTGGAAAAATTGGGTCCTGGAACGTTTTGGGGGAAAATATTCAAGCCCTCTGAAGACTAAAGGCTTATTTAGCTTCGTTGAATCATTGAAATTGATTTGTCTGCTTCGCTAGAAAAATGCCCTTTCTGACCTGGCGCATGTGTGTTAACCTTAGACATTTTTAATTTTTGTCTTTTCGAAAGTTCAGTTCAGTTTGAATTGTCCTAACGACGTTCCCCAAGTGGCTCAGCGGTACGTAACCATAGCCGCACACACTTGGCGCCGTGTGTCCGTCCAACTTTTCGAAAGACCATGTGCGTTGAGCTTTTATTCTTCAATGGGCGAGTTCGATTGGCTACTCGTATTGACTATCATTCTGGAAGAAAATGGGTCGTTTCGAGCCAGGGCCGTCGGGACTATGACCATTTAGTTCTTCATCCGTTTAGACATATGAGCAAAAATACAAAAATAAATCGTTATTTATGGGGAATGACGTACGTTCATGGGTCGGATTTTTGCATTAGAACCTGCTAAATTTGGACTTGCTAAGCAGCGCGCCGATATAACGACGCAGAACCGAAACGACCGGATTAATTTAAAACGTGTATTCGAGTACACGATAATTTCACTCGAACGCACCCCTTGTTGACAAAAGCCAATAGTCGAAGTTTCTAGAAAAATACTTGGGAGAATTTAAAATGAAAGACGAATTTAATTCCCAAATTCTTTAAATCTCCGTGAAACTAAAACACACGCTAACCGAAATTATCAATGATAGCAATACGCGAAAGAACCAGTATAGAAATTACGCTTGAAAATGCCACCAATTTTGCAGTTTATGCGTTACTTCGTTTATTTAGTATTATAGATGTTTGCATGTCTTAAAGATAAAACAGTATATTCAGAAAATAAGTCTGCGAACTATTGGGCCATAAACGCAACAATAGAAAATTGCGTATAAAATAACAATTTCCTAATGTTTTAGAAAGTAAGCCATTTTGCGCATTTATTTCGCCTTTTAAAAAATCCTCTCTGGGAAATTTTATTAAGCCTAGTTAATAAAGCATGAGGATATGAAAATTTGCAAATATTCCCAGAAAACAGGACAGTTTAGACTCACGCGATGACTTTTAGCTGTAATGCCATGGTGGACCGTATTACCCCAAACAGGCCATGGTACTGTTACATGAAAATTTTAAAATTTCCTTTTTCTATCCAAACTAATGATTTTTCTTACTGCTTTGAGAAGAAATGTTGTTGATTATGAGATACAAATTTCGTGAAAATCTCAACAGTCGGGTAGAATTAGCTCATTTATATCTAAAGCTATTTTCTTCTTACATGGACATTTTTTTCGACAGGAAAATTAGGTCGGGTCACCTTCTTTATATGCGAGCTATACTGTTGTTCTTTGTGATATTGAGATAGGCTTCAAAATTTGTCATGGTCCGTGAAAATGATAACATACTATTTTTTTTTTTAGATCGAATAAGGTTTGAATTTATAACCATTTGCACGGCAATATTACCCGTTTTATTCCGGGTGGATCTATTCCCCAACGGACCATATTCCCCAAAATTCCCCTAATTTTATAATAGCGAAGGCAGAATTTAAAACAGAAATGCGAGTATCGGTCCGAAAAACACCACCGAATAACAGATGGTAGAACCGAATGCCTGTGTCTATCAGTCTGTCCTATTTTTAGCTCACCTGAGCCAGAGGCTCCGGGGGAGCTTATAGGATGGTAAGGCTCCGTCGTCCGTCGTCGTCCGTCCGTCGTCCGTCGTCCGTCCACAATTTCAAAGGACTTCTCCTCTGAAACCGCTGGGCCAATTGTAACCAAATTTCATATGTGGCCTCCTGAGGAAGGGGGAACGAAAACTTGTTCAAATAGTCTTGGTCACATGACCAACATGGCCGCCATGCCCATATATGGTAAAAACCTTTAAAAATCTTCTTCTCCAGAACCAATCGGCCAATGGCCTTGAAACTTAGTATGTAGCATCGGGTACGCGAGTACTACCAATATTGTTCAAATTATGACCTTGGGTTGACCTTGACCTTTTTTACGGTAAGGTCAAATTTGCTTCCTTGTGCTTTTATATGGCAAAATGCTAGAACATAAGATATCTTGGAAACTGTTGAATATTTTGGGCTAAAAATGGGTATCTACAGTCATCTTAATGAGTACATGAAGATTTATGAGTAAAAGAGGTCAAGGTCATTCTTTGACCTTTGACCCAGGACTCTGATATTTTGACAATTTCAAACAATATCCTCCTAAGCCACTGGACCATTTGTAACCAAATTTCATATAGAGCCTCCAGGGGTTGAGGGAAAGAAAATTTATTCATACCGTCCAGGTCACATGACCAACATGGCCGCCACACCCATATATGGTAAAAACCTTTAAAAATCTCCTTCTCCAGAACCAATTGACCGATGGCCTTGAAACTTGGCATGTAGCTTTGGGTACTTGAGCACTACCAAGATTGTTCAAATTATGACCTTGGGTTGACCTTGACCTTTTTTATGGCAAGGTCAAATAAAGGAAAATGCTAGAAAATAAGATTTCTTGGAAAGTTTTGAAGATTAAGGCCTAAAAATTGGTATACACAGTCATCTTATTGAGTACATGAAGATTTGTGAAAACAAGAGGTCAAGGTCATTCTTTGACCCTTGACTCAGAACTCTCATATTTTTACAATTTCAAACAATCTCCTCAAAAACCACTGAACCAATTGTAACCAAATTTCATATAGAGCTTTCAGATGTTGAAGGAATGAAATTTTGTTCAAACGGCCCAGGTCACATGACCAACATGGCTGCCACACCCATATATGGTAAAAACCTTTAAAAATCTCCTTCTCCAGAACCAATTGACCGATGGCCTTGAAACTTGGCATGTAGCATTGGGTACTTGAGCACTACCAATATTGTTCAAATTATGACCTTGGGTTGACCTTGACCTTTTTTATGGCAAGGTCAAATAAAGGAAAATGCTAGAAAATAAGATTTCTTGGAAAGTTTTGAAGATTAAGGCCTAAAAATTGGTATACACAGTCATCTTATTGAGTACATGAAGATTTGTGAAAACAAGAGGTCAAGGTCATTCTTTGACCCTTGACTCAGAACTCTCATATTTTTACAATTTCAAACAATCTCCTCAAAAACCACTGAACCAATTGTAACCAAATTTCATATACAGTCAAACCTCGATAATTCGAACTGACAGGGACCTCACTATTTTATTCGAATTATCCGTAGTTCGAATTCGGCCTTTCCTGTTCATTTCCGTACATTTTCGGAATTCGTTATTACGGCAGTTTTCAGGCAGTCCAGTATTTTATTTCTCTATGCTTACTGACGTTCTAGATTTACAAATCAATGAAAACAAAATCAGAACGTAAAATAATCAACATTACATACTGGAAACATCCAAAATATCCACGATCATTTAATATCGCGAGACACCCCTCATATTTGGCACATGTACATGTGTATTGTCCGAAAGCTGCACAGCTGCCCAACATTTCTCAGCTCTGCAAATCAATAGTTTATGATAATGCAGCGCCGGCAAAGATCAAAGCCAGACTGAACGGAAACAGGCTAGCCGCTCAACGCCTCGGACATTACTGTACTTTCACTTTCCGTTTATGTTTCCGAGAACTGGGCTACTTTCGTTTTCAGAAAAAAAAACGACTCAACTGGTCATCTGAGCCGTGTCACAGAAAAGATTCCTCAGTCATTCGGAGTTAATCAGTGACCTCTATTTACATGTATATATTTGGGAACGAATACTCAAACCAGCCTCTCAGTCTGCGCAGTGTAGCTGGAAACTGTTAAGTGTCGTGTGCAAACCTTATGATCCGTGCGCAAACCCGTAAGATCACCGACTAACGAAACCTAAGTTCGGATGCGCATGCTAGTCCGATCCTTTGCTGGTTACAAAGGCCATCACATTTGGCCTTTAAGTTTACAAACTACAAACAAGATAATCATCGACAATTACGAAATTAGACAGACACCTTTTGCTCAACAGTAATTCATGACTTAGCCATCAAAACTTAGCGATAATTACCTGTGCAGGTGGCAGTGATGACCTGAGGCTGTTAATATTTATCCCATTGAAGAAAAAAAAGGTGTTATTTTTAGGCAGGAAATTGGAGCATGAGTTTTGTTTTCGAATAATAGGGGGTATTTTTAATGGATTTTACTCCATCGGGACCTAGTTTTTCTTTCGAAAAATCCGATTTTTCGAATTATCGAAATTCGAATTTGCGGAGGTGTTTTTGCATAGAATTAATGGGCCTACGATCGGGACCGTGATTCAACTTCGAAAAATCCGGTAGTTTCGAAAAATCGGCGTTCGAACTACCGAGATTCGACTGTAGAGCTTTCAGATGTTGAAGGAATGAAATTTTGTTCAAACGGCCCAGGTCACATGACCAACATGGCTGCCACGCCCATAATGGTAAAAACCTTTAAAAATCTTCTTCTCCAGAACCATTCGGCCGATTGCCTTGAAACTTGGTATGTAGCATTGGTTACTCCAGTACTATCAAGATTGTTCAAAATGATGACCTTGGGTTGATCTTGAATATTTTACGGCAAGGTCAAATATGGGAAAATGCTAGAACATAAGATTTCATGGAAAGTTTTGAAGATTTAGGCCTAAAAATTGGTAAATACAGTTATCTTTATGAGTACAAGAGGTCATGGTCATTCTTTGACTTTTGACCCCAGACTCATAGTTTGACAATTTCAGACATAAGAAAAAGCCACTTTGCCAATTGCTCGGGTGAGCGATTCAGGGCCTCATGGCCCTCTTGTTTTGTTTTGGGGAGATCTGTCTTTCCGTGTCTGTCAAAAAAGAGTATGTGTGTACATGGTTGTGCGCATATGCATGTTAATATATGTGTTTGTGCGAGCGTCCACTTGTTCGTGCCTGCAGCGGAGTACCTTGCGTGGTAGACTGAAAGTTCGCTTTTCACGCATTGAGTCGTGTATTCGACTCCCACCGACGGTACATGTCCAATTAATATCTTCAATCCAATAAACCATGTTAATCCGAACCAAGGGTGTCCTGAGCGGGAATAAGTGGTATCGGGGTGGCGGTCAGTGAAAGCAATGTCGCTGAATATCGGCAGTGGCATCTGCCTCATCAAAGTAAAAAGATAGGCAATGATAAGGAATAAAAACAATTTAATCCCACACCCGCCCTAAAAACCGGAAAACATGAACATGTCATGTACATGCAAATCACAACACACATTGAGGAAATGTGTCTGTGGTGCCGGTTTCGTACCCGGGGACTTTGACCACGCAGAGGTGTAACTAACGGCTTTTACATGTTACTCACAATTATGGTTGAGGTCGAAAAGTAAAGTTTAGCCCCAAAAATATTTCATGTACATGTGTAGTCGCGTCTGTTTGCAGTTACTATTGAAATCTTGTCCAATTTACAAAATTTTAGCATCATCAGATATGCAGGTGCGTGTTGAATTTTTGTCACTTTGACAAAATTTCATTACGCGCCTGCGTATTTGCGTAAAGGCAGTTACACCCTTGCCGCACTAAAACAAGCACGACGGTACAAAACGAAAAAATGTCCATCTGCGCCTTTTTAGGCGTATGTGTATGTGTTTTCTTATCTGCAACTGTATGTATGTATGTGTGTAAGAGCATAAGTAACGATAGCGGGAAAAGTTTTTTAGTGGAAAGTAAGACTAATGCACTTTTTTGTATATGTCTGTCTGTCTGTCTGTCTGCCAGGCTGTCTGGGAAGAAAACATGACGAGGAAAGGGGGTCAAAAGTACTTTCAAGTTCTTTACTTCTGCAGCTATTGCCAAGCAAAAAAGAAGTTGTATGATTTGGGCGTGAAAACGATCCTGTGTATGGGCTAATATGCTAGAATGCGTGTCCGTATCTCTACGTGTGTCTCTCTGAATTCAGTTATGCGGAAAACTGGAAATCCTACTATATACCAAGCACTCTACTGACCAATTTTTCGGTGTATGGGAGAAAAGGGGCTCTATTAGGTGGGGCTTATCCTTTTTTCCTATAGTCATTTTTTCCATGGGGAAAGGGGGTTTCGGGTTGGGAAATTGCCCTCTGACAGCGACAGCCATGGTTATCTCACTGGACACATCAGGGTCTGTTACTCAAGCAGGTACAGCCTGATCAGAACCCGATAAAAGAAGATCTACAACAGATAGCTACGGACATAATTTCAAATCCATTTATAGTTGAAGGAGGGAGAGAAGAATATTGATAATGGAAGATTTTTGTTTTCCAAAAATTGACTCCAGTTGTAACTCTGACAGAAAAAATCATAACATCGATAAATTACCTCAGGTAAAAGTGGAACATATCTTATGTTCAGTCTGCTGCATTTCAAGAGAGAGAGAGAGAGAGAGAGTCCCAAGCTCTCTCCAATCGTACACTGAGATTTCTTTCTTATGTTCAGTCTGCTGCATTTAAGAGAGAGAGAGACTTCCATGCCCTTTCCCTTCGTACCGTGAGATCTCTCTCTCTCTCACTCACACACACACACACACACACACACACACCATAGATCTATCCAAAGTTGGCATAAGTTGATATTTCACTCGTAGTGAGTATTAGAGGCCACCGTATCTATGTCACAACATATAAAGCGTAGCCAATCGCTCTCTTTTCGCTGTCTTTATCCTTTCCTTATTCGAAACAGGTACCCATTTACTACTGGACCGATAGAGTTTTCAGCCCTGGATGGCCAAACGGAGATGAGAATCCGCAACGTTCTGCACCACAGCCGAGCGCTTCTAATAGCGACTCACTTCTTTGTGCATTTGCCATACATGTGATTGATAGAAATTCATAATCATAAACGTTTCAGAATATCGTATTTCCGGCAGCGTTTGAAGTAGACTTGCTCCAGTCGGATATATTAAATTGTCACATATATATTTTTTTATCATACTTGATATTTCACTTCTTTCTTCTTTTTTATGGTCGATGCTTGGCTAGTCTAGAAATGAAATTTTCTCTTGTGGGTTTGTCTGAGATATTAGAAATATGCCCCATAACTATAGACCAGCACAAAGAAGAAAAAAATATTTATTTAAGAAAATTTATGACAAATCCAAATGTGTATATTTCTAAGCCTTGGGCAAGGCTACGTTTGAAGGTGTGTGATCTTGAATTAAATTATACTAAAACGTTTGTTTTTTCCTGTTATTTTTTATTTCTAATTTTTCGACCGGCCCACGGTATTTGCGCGCTAACACGTGACGTTACGTCAGACGCGCAACGTTATTTTGGTCAAATAAACATAAACAAACGTAATTAGCACGACGTCTCCGCGTCCTGAAATGACGTCTGGCACTGAAAGGGTCAAAGAAACAACTAATAATTTGGACTTTTTTGTGTTTGCTTTAATTTCAATTTTGTGTTGTGATTTTTTTTCAGCTGATATTAAAATATAAACTTTATTTATTTTACATCGATTGCATGAAAGCTCATGCGAACTTATTTAAATACTCTCGATGCCACGGATGTTGGCGCGTTTGTGGGTTATACTGGTGGAGGAAACCGGAGTACCCGCAGAAAACCACCGACCTCGGACGGGCGACTACTACCCTCCCACATGACGACGCCGGGAATCGAACCCGAGCCGCAGAGGAGGAAAACGAATGCTCTATCTACTACGCTATCCGGGCCCTAGCTCATGTTTTTCCACAAAATTTCACAGTCAGTGGGTTTAAATGAACTATTTTTCACAAGGAGAATAAGAAAATGGGTTTGAAATTTGATTTGCCATTGAAATCTACGTATTTTAGCCCCAACAATTATATTCGTGGCAAATTACTCATCGCACCAGATTTCCGGGAAAAATACTCAATGATTCAACATTGCAAAGTTGTTTCCTATGGGCATAGGTGAACTTATCTCAATTAAATAGTTATTGTGATTTAGTATTTATTTCTGGCCGATTCAAATGGCTGTCTTTTAAAGCGATATCACCTCAGTGCTCGTGCGCATACATTTTGACGCAGCGTCATTGTTCCCTGATATTGTTATCATAACGTCGTTTGCCGTAACGTTAAAATGTAAACGTCACTTTTGAAGACAACATGACTTCTGAATGGACGCTTTGTTAAAACAGACGTATGAGTTTTTGCGACAGAAAAATGGTAAATATGTAAACCTGGACAAAAAAAATGACGAAAATGGGGCTGAAGAATTTTATACGAAAACAAGTAGCCCAAAGGGCAACAATTGCTCACCTGAGAGACATTGTAAACCTATAGGGATATTTAAGATGCTCAAGGGCAGCTAACTCCACAGTCAGTGGTCCAATCAGGCTGAAAATTAAACTCATCCAAAACATTATGTATGCCCTCATATGCAAGTTTAAAAAGTATCTGATCAAGAGCACAATAGACAGAGCTGTCATGGGCAGCTAACTTCATAGTGGTTGGCCTGATCTGGCCAAAATTTGAACTTGTTTAAGATATTATGCATTTTCTCATTACCTGCAAGTTTGAAAAGGATCGGATCAGTAGAAACCAAGAAAAAGTGGCGACATTGATTTTTTGGATGCTCAGGGAGGTACTCCATAGTCAGTGGTGGGATCTAGCCGAAATGCTAACTAATCCAAGCTTTTATGCATATCCTCATTACCTGCAAGTATGAAGAGGATCTGATGAAAAATGAAATTGTGATGACGTTGTTTTCTCCATTATAAGACTATGGGATTTTTTTCAAACGCTCAAGGGCAACTAGCTCCGTAGTCTGTGCTCGAATCCGGCCAAATATCGATATTGTCATGCCCTACATTTGTGTGAATTTATTTTAAAATCCATTGAGAAATGTAGGTGCTAGAGCGATGACAAAGTTTTTCTAAAAATAGCCACAGTGACCTTGACCTTGGGCACAGCATCCTGAAAGTCGAACTTGCTTGAGATATTGTCATACCCTACATTTGTGTCAAGTTATTTGAAAATCCATGGAGAAATGAAGGTGCTAGGTCGATGACAAAGTTTTTCTAAAAATAGCCACAGTGACCTTGACCTTAAGCACAGCACCCTGAAAGTCGAACTTGCTTGAGATATTGTCATGCCCTACATTTGTGTGAATTTATTTTAAAATCCATTGAGAAATGTAGGTGCTAGAGCGCTGATAATGTTTTTCTAAAAATAGCAACAGTGACCTTGACCTTGGGCGCAGCACCATGGAAGTCAAACTTGCTCGAGATATTGTCATGCCCTACATTTGTGTGAAGTTGATTTAAAATCCGTTGAGAAATGTAGGCGCTAGGTCGATGACAAAGTTTTTCTAAAAATAGCCACAGTGACCTTGACCTTAAGCACAGCACCTTGAACGTCAAACTTGCTCGAGATATTGTCATGCCCTACATTTGTGTGAAGTTATTTTAAAATCTGCTGAGAAATGTAGGTGCTAGAGCGCTGACAAAGTTTTTCTAAAAATAGCCACAGTGACCTTGACCTTGGGCGCAGCATCCTGAAAGTCGAACTTGCTCGAGATATTGTCATACCCTACATTTATGTGAAGTTATTTTAAAATCCGTTGAGAAATGTAGGCAATAGAATGATGACAAAGTTTTTCTAAAAATATGTGATGACGTTGTTTTCTCCATTATAACACTATGGGATTTTTTTCAAACACTCAAGGGCAGCTAACTCCGTAGTCTGTGCTCGAATCCGGCTAAATTTCGAACTCATCCAAGCTCTTATGTATGTCATCATTACCTGCAAGTATGATAAGGATCTAAGCAAAAACAGTTGAGAAAACGTGATGACGCCATTTTCCCCATTATAACCCTATGGGATTTTTTTCAAACACTCAAGGGCAGCTAACTCCGCAGTCTGTGCTCGAATCCGGCCAAATTTCAAACTCATCCAAGCTCTTGTGCATGTCATCATTACCTGCAAGTATGATAAGGATCTAATCAAAAACAGTCGAGAAAACGTGATGACGCCATTTTCCCCATTATAACCCTATGGGGGATATCTGTTGCCATGGAAACCAGAGTTCTGAGCTGATCAGCACCAAATCCTAATGCAGCCTTTCCCCCACCCAAATGATGCTTCAGATAAAATTTGATTGCAATCAGCCCACTGGTCTTTGAGATATTTATGTTTGAAAGTGTTGACGCACCCACCCACCCACCCACCCACGCACCCACGCACGCACGCACGGACGACGGCTCGACTCCCATCCTATAAACTCACCTCTGAGCCTTCGGCTCAGGTGAGCTATAAAAAGAACGCCAATTGTTTTGGGATATTGTGTAAATTTTAGGTATTACCTGTCAGGTAAATGGAGGATGTGAAAACTGCAAGTGCGTTTTGAATCCCGTAATTACTTTATGTAAGCATAAATACAAATAAGGACTTATGAGTCATGAAATACATATGCAAAAAGTGAAAGCAGAGATCAGACTGAGCCAATGCGCAGGCTAATAGCTTTTACTGTTAGGTCATGTCATTGAGGTAAGTTCCCACAATGCGCAGGTTGATCTAGGCAGTTACTGTTAGATTTTTTCTGCAGACGGTTAGAGTCTTTCTGAGGGAAGTAACTCAGCCTTCAAGCCTGCTAGACCTTCCTCATGCACCTGAAAATTACGACGTACCAAACGCAAAAACGTAATAAAATTATTCGACCATAACCCCAAAGTCACATGCACATTTGTAGACCAGGAAGATGAGCCCTGCAAAGTTTCAGAATGATTCTGAGAAGCGTAGCTAGGCGGCGAAATCTTATTTTTCACTAATTGCCTTACAGGATTCATAGAATATCGTTGCGAACGGGGGAAAAATATCAGGCTGCGCATCCACGAAAATTGGTCTCATCACTGATAAATTGAAACCATGCCCCACGGACCAAGCTTTGCCTATGTTTCTGTGAAAATACATGTCGGGCAGTGGCCGGGTCCAATATAAAATGTTCGCATTTGAGCTTGTTCATTAGATATAAATGGATATAATCTAGAACGTGAAAAAAGTTCGAATACTCTATGAGTAACAACAATGAACATGCTGCCTAGTTTCAGTCCTTGGAATTTCTCTCATTAATGTATTGTCTGCATACGAGAAAACTTGAAGGCGACAGTTTAATATAGACTAAATTTTTCAAGACATTAGGGCATTGCTGAAAATGAATAGGGAATTACATTGCATTGCTATAAACAAGCATCGAAAGGTAAGAGCGTTATCAGTATTGCCGTTTAGGTTGCATTCCACCATTAATTTTCCATAGACGACAATGTTAACATCTGGTCATTTTAATTAAAAACTATACATACAAAGTTTTCCAAACCTTTCTTGCTTTAAAGTGTCATCCAAGCCTATCAATTTGAGATGAAAACATCCACTGCCTTCCCATCTCAGTGAGCCGCTAAGCTAGGCTGAGTATGGCAGCCACCGATTCGTACCCCAAAAAAGAGCATACTCTTGTCCTAGGGGATCAGTTACCAAAATCAACCCCATCTCCTTCCGGTTAAATATTTCTCAATTAAATATGCCTTTTTGTAACTATCATTTGTTGGTCTTTTTTTATACTGCAAGAAATCTAACATGCACGATTGACAGATGACGTCATCTCTCTTACAATGTAAACCTAATGCTCTTCCCGAAATAGGCGGGGCAAGTCCTCATGAATATTTAGTGGACTGTACCCTTTAAGCGACGTCAACGCATCAAACATTGACGTCAACGCGCTTATATGAAAACCGCGCGAAATAAAAGTGGTTTTCCTTCCATAACTCGAATATTTGGCCGATGACCTATATTTTTATTTGCTTATTTGCACGGGGTAGATCATCCCTTTACTATATCAAAAGTATATAAAAAATTCAATTGTGGAACTTTTTACATTGAAGAAATTCCACGTGTTTACCAATAATGGAAAATATAGGTATTTAAAAACTGAAAATAACCTATATAATGAGGCATACGACGATGACACTTTTGATGTTCAAACAAAGAGACAAGAAAGAGGTGTTAAATTAACTTTATTTCGAAACGATCGGTCATCTATTTCTAGAATAAAACATATGTAAAAGACATAGAAATACTTCACATAGGCATATAGATGGCGCTGCATTATCTCAAAAAGTAGTACGGTGACCCCATTTTTTTATTTCATTTTTTCACTCAGCATATAATATTCTATCACTGTATGAAGTTTCAACAAAAACTCAATTGCAGTTTTTATAGGGTGATTTCCCTTTAAATGGTGTATGTATTCCAACGTTTTATGCAATGTATTACAAAAGACAGAACGTTTAGGAAAGTAGTGCTTGATAAAGAAGAACAGTCATTGTTCTACTCAGACAATGTCCTAAAATAAGAAACTTTAAGGATAGGTAGTGAGTGAGTTAAAGAACTCTGGTTTTATTTCCCAACAACACTAATGACATATGGAGACGGGAACTGAAGTTTAGAATTGGTGGCCTAGTAAGCTAGACCTATATTAGCTAGACACTACCGCTTCAAGCGAAGATACCTAAAATGCTACGACTTGATTGAGCCCCTGTAGCTAAATGGGTCAAGCGCTGGCCTAATAATCTAGCGGTTTCGGTTCGAGACCCGTTCGAGGCGGAATTCTTTTTGACTGTAAACGGAGTTCCATGGTACACAGCCTTTCATTATCAACCTCCAATCGTCCTTATATGACCACTTTACTGTTAAAAGGACGTAAATTTGCAATACATCCATCCACCATTTACGACTTGATAATTACTGATATGCTGAATAAGAGTTTCCTTGTATCAGGAAACCTAAAAAGATCCCCGTTTACTTTACATTGGAGTAACCGTGCTACATGTTTTGCATATTGCACGGAGTCAAATGCATATTACACGGAGTTAAGGAGTCACGTTCACCAGAACTACTTTTGGTTAGAGAGGATAAAAGTGTGGCAGCTATTGCCGACTGCAATTAAAACTCCCGCAAAAGGATGACATTGGTGTCGGTTTCGCTGTATTAATTACATGTAAGACAATTAAATATGATTTACGAGGGGAGTTCAATAAGTTTGTAGAACTCAGGGTTTAACTCACAGATTGGGGGATGGTTTCAACATTATTTTTCAATATAATCTCCCTTTACTTCGATGTATTTGGCCCACTTTTCTGTCAAGCAGTCTATGCCTTTGAAATAAAAGTCGCCTGTTTGGTCCTCAAACCAAACCTCTGTAGCAGCCTTGAGCTAATCATCGTCCCGAAATCTCGTTCCACGCAAGATGGACTTCAAATTGCGAAACAGATAAAAATCACTTGGGGCCAGGTCTGGACTGTATGGCGGGTGATTTATCTGCTCGAACTTGCACTCACGAATAGCCGCTTGTGCAAATCTGGACTCCACCCTTTGCTGACGATCTTGCAAGTTCAGGTGTCTGGGTACCCACCTGGCAGATACTTTTGACATGCCTAAATATTCATGGATTATAGTGTAAACACTTCCATTGGAAATACCATATTCTGAAGCAAGTTCGGCAACTTTGATTCGGCGATCGTTTAGCACAAGTCTCTCAACACGGTCGATCATCTCCTGGCTGATGACATCAGCAGCGCGACCTGGCATTGTGTCATCTTCTAAGAAGTCTCGCCCACGTTTAATTCTGCTGACCACTTTGCCACTGTGGAATACTTTGGGCTACTATCACCATACACATCAGCCATGCGCCGATGGATTTCTTTGGCGTTTGCACCCTCCTTGGTGAGGAACTTTATGACTGCTCTGAACTCAATATTCTGACTTTCCATTTTTGCCTGTGGGTATAGGTTTTCAAACAAAAAGTAAGAGCAAAAAAATGTACGTGTTGACTGAACGGCTGTTATCATTCAACTGACAAAGGTTTACACTGCACAAAAATGAAAAAAGAAATCTTGAATTGTATAGAAAAATACCGAGTTCTACGAACTTATTTGAACTACGAACTTATTTGAACTCCCCTCGTACCATTGATATGTCAATCTTTTAAGACATAATCTGCGAATAACAGTGGAGAATTTGCTAAGGGCTGCTGAGAGTAAAACTGGAAAATGGCGCCCGCTTCTTGCTAACGTCAAAGTTTGTTTACTGAGGTCACGCCGATTCTATGACGTCATATTCACTTTCGCGCCGTCGGGCGTAGCTTATGAAGAGACCACATTACATAATGATATTTCAAATTGAAAGAAGTTGTGGGTTGATATGCCGATATTTTTTTTCTTATGCAGACAGCACTGATGAAACTAGCAGATAAATAATAAAGGTATATAATAAAAAGGTTATTGAATTTATATTGTGAAATATTCGGCACTCGTTCATATGGCGGAGACGCACTCGCAAGCTCGTGGGTCCTTCGCCATATGAACTCGTGCCGAATATTTTCCAAGATAAATTCAATAACCTATAAATAAACATTTATGCGATCTGGAACATTCAGCACGAAACTAAACTGAGAGCGCTAGTGAACTGAAAATGCAAACCAATGTTTTTTTTATCACAAAGATCTTAATCGACTGTGTTGAAACATAATAAAACAGAAGTAATGTCGTAATTTGAATTTCAAAGTTGTTTGATAATTAGAAACTTAGTTGTTTAGAATTAGAAAATAAACATCATTTGTAGCTGGCCTGTACGATGTCCATGAAGAGCTATTGCACTACCCCCGGCGTCTGCGTTTGGCATCGGATTCGGCGTCGGCGTCGGGGTCCGCATTAACGTTAAAGTTTTTTTAAAGAGCTTATATTTTCTAAACCATTTGATGGATCTGGTTCATATTTGGTATGTTTCTTTGGTATGGTGATGATAGATATAGGCCCAAAGTTACTATCTGCAAGTTTCATTATGCCCCCAACTTCAAAGAAGTTGAGGGGGAATATTGGTTTAGGTCCGACCGTCGAACTGTCCTTTCATCTGTCCGTCCGTACGTAACGCTAAATTTACTCAAGAACCGTAACTGCTGGGGCCTTGATATTTCATAAGTAGAAAGACTATAAAAACAGAGACTATTCTGTTCATCAGCCTTGAACTTGCAGAGCTATGCCCCTTTTTCAAAACATTAAATGAAAGTTTGTTCCGTTTGAGCTAGGATGCTCATATTTGGCATATTGCTAGGGACTAAGGTGTAAATTTACTGATTAACTTTTGGCAAATTCTGTGAAAAAATGACTGAATTATGCCCCTTTGTTGAATTTGGCATTTTTCCAACTTTTGAACTGTTTGACATACAACCCTAAGTTTTGGTAAACTATTAGTATTTGATGTGCTGATTATTCTGATTTAGTTGCATTATAATGCGTTCATTATTTACAAAGTTATTCCCCTTTTCTCATCTGTACAAAACAAAATTCTGGGCGGTCTATTTCTCAAGAACAATAACTGCTGGGGCCATGATAATTATAAAACGGATAGACCATAAAATATTGGCAGATACATATTTTTTTCTTTTCCATCTGCCATTTACTTCCAGAATAATGCCCCTTTTTCGAAAATTAACATGAAAGTTTGTTCCCAAAATTTTGGGATAGGATGCTCATATTTGGCATACTGCTAGGGGCTAAGGTGTAGATCAGTTGATTAACTTTTGGGCAAATTCCGTAAAAAAATGACTGAATAATGCCCCTTTGTTGGCATTTTTACAACTTTTGAACCGTTTGACATAGAACCCTAATTTTTGGTATGCTATTAGAATAGTATTGTGCAGAACAATCCGGAATTTCTTTAATTTTCGCCGGGCCGGGTAGCGCAATCGGTAGGGCACCTGACTCGTAAGTCAGAGGTCCTGGGTTCGAATTCCGGTCTGGCCACATACTTTCGTTTCTCCTTCCGCTGATTCAAGAAGGGCAGTTGCCAGTTACTGGCGAAAGTATGTGCACTTAGTACTGGTTAACCGCTTAGGAGGTCTAAGCCTGCCCAGGAATAGTGTGTTTAGGTTAACTGACCGTCCCGACATGACCTTAGTTGTTTACCGTGGACGTTAAGCATCAAATCAACCAACCAACCAACTTTAATTTTCTTGTCTCATCAATAAAAGTCGATAACCGAGCTATGGTGAAGACCATTTATCCATGGCAGAGTTATCCTATGTAAACAATATTATTTCCCTTGCCGATGACGTCAGTCACGTGACGACTCGGTTGCCAGACGACAGCTTCCGCAACTCCAAGATGACTGAGTTAGACAACAGAAAACGTCTCCGAGATTTATATGAAAGCAGTGTACAATCGGCTCGTGTTTTGGTAGAATTGACAAACATTCCTCAAAGTACTGTGTACGATAATTTGAAGAAATTTCGTGACGGGAAAGACGAGGTACGGGCTCCAGGGTCCGGGAGAAAGCCGAAATTGGACGAAAATGACAGACGACGGGTTGCGCAGTTGGCTGCATCACACCAAAACTGGTCGGCCCAGCAAATTGGTGATGAAGCAGCTAGGAAGTGTCTTCTTCGACAAGTCGGGATAATTCAAAACTGTACCGAAGAAAGAACCAATGTTGACAGACACCCACAAGTTGAATCGAGTGGCTTGATGTACAGAACATGCAGCGGATAGTTTTGACAATGTAATCTTTACAGATAAGAGCAAGTTCCAATTCTATAGAATTACAAGGAAACGCTGGGCGAAATTCGGCAGGAGTGAGAAAATGGTACCAAAGTTCTCCCCCTCAGTAACAGTTAGGGGTGGCATCAGCAAACTTGGAATGACTCCTCTGATCTTTATATCAGGAAACATTGACGCAGTTAGATATTGTGAAATTATTCAGGAGGGTCTACTAGATTCTGCTTTAGGTCGAGCTCTATCCCATTCCGTCTGCAGCAAGACAACGCAACACCGCATGTTTCTGCCTATACAAGACATTGGCTTGATCAAAGTCACGTGACCATACTGCCATGGCCAGCTGCATCACCGGACCTGAGTCCTATTGAAAACGTGTGGCAAGTTATGAAGGACAGAGTTGAAAAGCTTCAACCAGAAAACATTGCTGATTGGAAGACAGTTATCCAGGAAACTTGGGAGGGGTTGTCCCAACAGTATATAGACAATTTGATAGACAGTCTACCACGACGAATGGAGCAGTGCGTGGCACAGAATGGTGACCTTACGGACTATTAAAGTAGTTGCCCTTTGTGCTGATCATTCTGATGTTAGTTGCGTTAGGATGCATTCATCATGGACAGAGTTATTCCTTTTCTCATCTATATAAAACATAATTATAGGTGGTCTATTTCTCAAGAATAAAAACTGCTGAGGCCTTGATATTTATAAAATGGGTAGACCATAAAAAATGGGCAGACGTGTATTTTTTCTTCTCCGTCAGCCATGTATATACAGAATTATGACCTTTTTTTCTAAAAATTACATGAAAATTTGTTCCTTAAATACTGGGAATACTGTTTGATCTAGGATGCTCATATTTGGCATACTGCTAGCATACTGCTAGGGACTAAGTAGATACTGTTGGGTAAATTCTGTAAAAAAAATGACTGAATTATGCCCCTTTGTTGAATTTGGCATTTTTCAGCTTTTGAACCTTTTGACTTAGAACCCAAAATTTTGGTTTACTATAAGTATTTGATGTGCTGATCATTCTGATGTAAGTTGCATTATGATGCATTCATTATTGACAGAGTTATTCCCTTTTTCTCATATCTATAAAACATTGTTATGGTGGTTTATTTCTCAAGAACGATATTTGCTGAGGCCTTGATATTTATAAAATGGGTAGACCATAAAAAATGAGCAGAACGCATTTTTTCTTCTCCGTCTGCTATGTCCTTACTGAATTATGCCCCTTTCTCGAAAAAAATAATGAAAGTTTGATCCCAAAATCGTAGGAATACTGTTTGGTCTATGATGCTCATATTTGGCATACTGCTAGGGGCTAAGGTGTAGATCACGTTAATTTTTTTTGGCACATTCTGCCACAAAATGAGCAAGTTATGCTAGACATATAAAGTTTGACACCTTTAGTGGCAAGCATATGGTTGGGGGCGTAGTGTTTCACAAACACACTTTCTAATTAATCAATATCCTGTCCACCTCCATGAACAAACTTTGACATTTCTTTTCACGTTTAAGTTTTCTAAAGATCATATTTTTTCAAAAGTATATGATTTGATTATTTCATTTTTAGCTTGCCTGGACGAAATCCAGGAAGAGCTATTGCATTAAGTTTCATGTCTGTGTTTACTTAAAGTAAAAAGTATGCAAAGACCAGGAACTGAAACAATCAAAATCCAAATCCAGCCCTCAAACCATAGTTGGAAACAACTAAGATTACAAATAATCAAGATACAGAGAACATATGGCCAACCGAGTGAGCAGCTTGTTCCCAAAAGGTGGCCACTCAGCAACCCAAACCGAACCAAAAATAATAAGAACATACATAAGGTAAAACATCACAGAAACTCTGACACCAAAAACAGGCAACAGAGAACTTTACTCTGTTATTTTTTTTTTGCTTGTTCCCAATAGTTCGGAGAACCTCTAATGTCTTTAACACCCTAAAACCTTCATCATGGCGGCACACTTTCTCAACATTTTCAGTGATTTAAAAAATGCAACTGTCAAGTCTTGGCTGCCTTTTGTAGTTAGCTTATTCTTACCCATTTAAATTAGACTTTATCACTTGGAGTATCTTCTTCTATCACCCCAATTCCATGCGAGCTATGCTGTCTGCAGACAGCTCTTGTTAAACAACAAGTTTCATCTTCACGTCAAATCTATAAATTTCAGTTTGCAAGAATGTC
The DNA here is from genome assembly GCA_963989385.1 of Ctena decussata. Taxonomy (NCBI): domain Eukaryota; kingdom Metazoa; phylum Mollusca; class Bivalvia; order Lucinida; family Lucinidae; genus Ctena; species Ctena decussata. The sequence continues at coordinate 34,749,290 of OZ022504.1, read as the reverse complement.
TGCTACAATGAGATTACTATCAAGGAAAGCATGCACATAAAAATGATAAGGAACTATAAGGAACTATAATACACATTCTTCGATTAAAACGGTCCTGCTCCATTCTAAACGTTTTAAACATGATTCGGATGGGAATCTTTGTTTTGTTTGATAGGATTGATGCATGACTGGCGGGTTTAGTGTCCTTTCAGCAGTAAGATAAGATATTATTAGCCAATTACGGACCAGTTTCATGGTATATATGGCATGAACATACATATTACAATAACAAATAGTTTTTGGTTCATTTTGGATAAAACATGTATACACCAATAACGAATATAGACTTAATCAATACACGTTACCACTCACACATTATAATCGCAGGGCATGTGCACACTAACACTCAGTCCAGTACGAAAATAAACGTCATTGAAACATATGTCGTACTTATTTTAAAATGTAACACAGCTGTCTTTGATAAGCAGATTATTAAAGCCGAGTACCCTTTTCAAAACATCCATTAGACCAGTTCAAAACTGCAATATATAAGTTCCTCGGCAAGGGTCGCAAAATACAAATTGTTGAGCTCGTTCAATATATGAACTCACAAAATGTTGAGCCAATAAAAGGTTCTCATCATAGACAGATGGTATGAGACAAATGAGAATAATATACAGGGATATAATAAATCAACTATGCCGGCCGGTAAATGCTGAAAAATATTTTCACGCCCGTGCGGGATTCGAACTCACGACCTCGACAACTCCGCCTAGCACTGCACTATCCTTCAACTCTACCACTGCGCCACCGAGACAACAAAACAGATTGTTCGAGTAGCACTGATATAGGTAGCGGTTAATGCAGTACACGTCGTATATGAGTTCTTCTCAATGCGTTGCATCTATTCCGTTCGCCAATGAAAGCCTGCCGGATCCACAGGATACAAGTGAAATTAGATAAATATTAGGTGTTAGAGAAATATTATTTCACACAATACAATACTTTCGAGCTACATAGGATCGAAACTGATATATATATATATATATGCCCGATTAATCAAACATTCCACAACACAGTAACTATCGTATATTGCGCAAGCCAAAATATTTACAAAAAAAATCAGCTGTTTTTTGTTTAATATCAGTATCTCTGCATGCCATCAGCCAAATCATTTTTGCAGAATCATCAAGAGTATTGAAAGATGGAACTAAATCTATTATGTATTTGAAAAACATATATCTTTCGGAATCGTAGAAGGGACAACTACATAGGAAGTGTTTCTCATGTTCAATTTGATTTAAGCTGCAACATTTACAAATTTTTTCTGAAAATGGTTTCTGTATATATCTACAAGATTCTACTTCTAGCTTGTGAGAACTAATTAACGAAATCAAACATTTTCGCCTGCTTGCATCAGTAACTGTATTTAACTAGTGTTCTCCTTGAAAGGACGACTTAAATAAATACAGTGTTCTCAACTTACACTGATTTTGCACTGTCTCCTTATGAAAATTTAAGAACCAAATATTTTTATTTCTATTCTTCAGATTATTTCTAACTTGATCAAGATTGCAGTCTTCAAAATTTACTTCACTTAAAATAAGTTTTACGCCACTATAGCAAGACTTAAAACCTTTAAAAGAAGGCAAGTGATTTTGTTTTTGATTCACCTAGGGTTAGTCTAGAGTCGCAACTCGCTATGTTTCCTTGAAGCTAGCCAATACTGTCCAAACATATTTGTGATAGAATCTTGTATAATATTTATGAATTGCGCATGTGCGACTAACTGTTACATTGGAATGAGGTACTGTTCACACATTCACGTCTCGTTCACACATAGACAGTCCCATTAACACGTAGAGGATCCGTTGAAAAATGCAAGTCCCGTTCACATATGGACATCCCGTTCGCATATGTAGATCCCATTCGCAGGTACAGCCGTTCAGATGTCGTTCACTTGTGCAGGTTCCGTTCATGGGTAGCGGTCCAATACACATGTGGAGGTCCGTTCACTCATGGAGGATCCATTTACAGGTGGCGGTCCTGTTCGCAAATGCAGTTCCAGATCACAGAGGGAGGACCCGTTCACAAGTGAAGGTTCCTTTCTCACATGCAGATCCCGTTCACACGTGGAGGTCCCGTTTACACTTCACAGGTGTAGGGCCTGTTCAAACTTGGAGTGTCCGTTAACCTGTGGTGATCCCTGGCATACTTGCATAACCAGACTGCATGTCTTTGGATAACCAGACTACTGGATCTTTTAAAAATACAGGACCCGCGGAGGTCTCCGTCTAGCGTGCAGCACCTTTTCATGGGTGGGTGTGCCGTTCATACGTACACATCTCGTTCACACATCCCTTCCCGTTTACATGTGTGGTTCTCGTCCACACGTGGAGAAGCCATTCTAACAAGCAGAAATGTTCATACACGGAGGTCCTGTCAGGCGTGGAATACCTGTTCACACGTGCAGGTCAAGTTTACATATTTTTGTTTGGTTCACCTTTAACGGTTTCGTTCACACGTTGAGAATCCTTTCCAACCATGGAGGACCCGGTAACTGGAGGAGATTCAATTTACATTACCTGTTTTTTTCATGGATAGCCCGCCCATTTACATGTGAAGGTCTCGTTCACACAGTTCAGGCACGAAAGACGTTACACATGGAGGTTCCAGAATCCACTTTTATCCCATTCAGATAGTTTGGTACCCTCAGAATTTGACATATAACCTACCGAGTCGTCAAGTGCAGTCGGAAGCACGTGGCGAGTTCAAATCTCAGCCTGGCCCCTGAACAGTCGTGGAGATTGATCATGAAATATTTTCTACGGTCATTCTCTCCCTTCCGCTAACATAAAAAGGATAGTTGTTAAGGTTTTAAGGCGCAGCTAAGGTCATGTCCAGCCGCTCAGTTAACCTTCTCACTCTATTCCATGGCAGGCTTAGACCTCCTAATCGGTTAACAAGTACTTAGTGCACATACTTTCGCCAGTAACTGACAACTGCATTGACAACTGCCCCTTTGAATCAGCGGAAGGGAAAGAATGACCGTAGAAAATAATTCATGATCAATCTCCACGAAAGTTATGTGACCGGTCTAGGAATCGATCTTACGACCCCTTGATCTGCAGTCCGACGCGCTGCCGACTGCGCTAGCTGGCCCGGCAAGGGTAGTTGTCAGTTACTGGCGGAGGTATGTGCACTCAGTATTGGTTAACCGCTTAGTATGTCTAAGTCTGCCCAGACACAGTGTGAGTAGGTGAACTGACAGGCTTGACATGATCTCTGCTGTTCACCGGGCCGTAAAACTACAATTCAACATTGACCTGTACCCCGCAAAAGGACGGATTAGACTACACATATGCTGCTATATCATTGATAAATTATATATATATACTGAACAAAACTAAAAAACTTGACGTTTTTTATTTCTTAATTCCGGCCAGCCTAGCAAATATGTAATGTATATACGGATATGTTCGAGTTGGTCAGACGTCTGATTTCCTAAATCATGAAAAATTACGGTAAAATTTTGTCCTGTCCGCAGTTATCTAACTTATTCTTATTTTAATAATTCAGACCAGAACTTTAATTTGCGCAGAATAAAGTTTTCTTGTACGCAATAAACAGTAGGTCCAGTAGGCACAGAAAACACTTTTAACGCTTATGTAAATTGTAATCACAACTTGAAAATAACGTTTAATGATTCAAAACTTTCAGATTATCTCCCTTTGAATTAAACATATAGAGATTTTTGAGATGCCATATTTTAAAGATCCTAAATTTTCCGGCACATAGGTCTGTACAAACAGTGGAAACCGAGGTCAGACTGTTCCTTAGGAACCAGAATGATCATGATCTTCACAGTTTCCAGTCCATCTGCGCATTTTTGTCCACATTACTCTATGATACAACCAAATAACAGGAAAATAAATAGTAGGAAAAGGACCGGCTGTGCTTGCAGCAGGAGCAGAATTTGGGCAGTCTGTTTTGGGGATATTTTTGAACCTAAACATTGTTTTTCAAAGAAACGAAACGGTGAAATGTTTGTTTTTTTGTTTTATTCTTTAACATACAATGTAAGTTTTACTAAAATAATATGCATAAGCATGTCCCATCGATTGAATATATATTTAACGACGTTTTTCATGAAATTCAATTTTCTTGCATTTTTTTAAAGAATGTAAAAATATACTTATTAACAAGAAAGCTGCAATTTTTTGTTACCAGTTTGTTTCAAATACCCTGTATTACAGATTATATGATTTGCTGAAATGAAAGTGCGTTCATGTGCTAGAGATATGAATTTTAATGGAAAATGTGTAAAAAAAAAAAAAAAGTATGTAGAAATACAAAATATTTTGAGTTTTTTTTTAGGAAAACAAAACGGTGAAAATTGTTTTTTTCTTATCCAAATGTTTGATAGCTCTTTGGGTTATTTAGGCGGTATAATTGTTTGAATGCCCCGCCAATATTTCTATTCAGTATTCGTCTACCTTAAGCAGGGGTAAATAACCCAGAAGTTTAAACTTCCAGTTGTAACAAAAATATCTGTTTACTTTGATCTTTTATCAGAAGTTTAATAAAAATCGCTTTCAGTTCTTTGATATTTCGTTGAACTTATCTCAGTGTTCCGTTATTAGCATATGGGCTAGAAGCAGGAATTAACAACCCTTCGTGACAAAAGTTTGACTCTGCCAGGAAACCTTATTGCAGTTTTGGAAAATCTCTTTCAGAGATTGGTCTAACTCTACTTGTTCCTTTTCTTTTCCAAGTGTTAAGTAATTTTTTCAGCTTGTCTATAAAGTATGTGACCCGGGTTTGGGGGCATACGTGATCCAATGTTTATTTGTACACATCTAAATCTTTTGAGGAATGTGAAATATTACATGAAAATACCAACTTAAGTGTACTTCAGTGGTTCAGGAGAAGAGGACCTTTTAGATGAAACGGTGACACCTATGGCCGCAAGCATGCATACCGAACTTCAATTCTCTCAAACAAATGGAAGTATAGCAATATACATGTATATCAAATTATCCCAGTAACCTTTGTGCGGTTGGAGCAGTTGGTTGTTAGATTTTCGCTGTGTCTTTGGCACAGCGCTATTAAGAAAGGTTGGGTTAAGTCCTATCCTTGTGCCGTTTTTTGACCATCCTTGATTCTAGTCAGGTACACATTTTTTGGGGAGTCTACAGATAGCCGTTTTCAGTTGTTGTCAGAGATAGGATTCACCCCCCCCCCCCCCCCCACCTCCCACAACCGTACTTAAGCCAACTACTCTAGTCACCCAAAAAGTGGTTTTGATCGACCTAGCGGCTTCGGAGAAGAGTCTGTCTGAATGTGTGAGTGGACTGAGGTGACGGACTATATGAAGTCAGTTTATACTATTAGCTTTCCTGTAGCATTGCTCGGGAGATTCAGTCAGGTAAGAATACTTGCACAAACTGGCATGACATGTATGCACTTTTTAAGCTAAAACATTTTAAATGTGCATATACAAATTTGAAGTCAACTGTCTATGGGAAGTACTGTTTCCTTTATACTTGAAAGAACTGGGAAGATACTAAAATTTCAAAAGCTATTTTCAAAATTGGTAACTGCTTTGAAGAAAGTATGATCTTTTCTGACACGTAAATTTTCTATACCACCAAGATGCTAAAGAATCTGGCTGTGGCATGGCACGTGCCTGTCACACTCAGACCCATATTGCCGACCATGAGCTGTAATTTTAAATGACGCAAGCAACCAACAATTATATCAGAGTTTCTTAACCTGAATTTTAATTGGAAAAAAAATGTATAATAGTTAAAGAGAATACAACACATTTCTATTAACCTTTAGATCATTACTTGTAACAATAGCTTTCTGTAATGACTAACGCTTTGTCAATAGGGTTATCTGCTCCTGCATGCACTAGGTTCTTGTGAACCATTATGGTCTTCTTGTTAAAACACTGTCAAAATGGGGCTTTTATAACTTCATTTTTATATTTAACAATCTTATACATGCAAAATTCGGGTTCTAATACAAAAACCTGAATTCTGAAACCGCAAAGTGCATTTCTCCGCTATTCAGAACCGTGACCGTTGCTTTATCCGCCATCTTGTCTGCCATTTTGTGTAACTGGTGTACTTTAAGTCAATTTTAACATGTTGAACCAATTTCTTGGCCCCAAAAATCCATATGTAGTCACCAAAATTATGTTTCTGGCCCGTATACTAAAGAAGAGATAGACATTTTTATGCTTTTGCGGTCCGCCATTTTGGGTAACTGATTTGTCTGAAATAATTTTTAACATGCTTAATCGATTCCTCGACCTCAAAAACCTATACGTAGCCACCAAAAGTATGTTTCTAGCCCTTAGTAATTATGGTAATTTTTATATTTTGAAGCTCCCCACTTAACGATTTCTGTTACGTTTCTACATGCAAAATTCGACGTTTTTTACTTAATATGTGGACAATAACTTTAACTGTATGTCTAAATTGGTCACTTTTTTCTCTCTAATGTAAAATGTAATGAATTGCCTTTTTGAATGATGTTTAGTTTGTAGAAGTGTGTCAAGGAATAATTGAAGGAGAGAACATCCAATATAAAGACCCTCCCCTACTATTTGAAATTATCACCAACACCTGTCCGCGTTTAGATGTTTAAAATATTTGCTTTCGGTCGGAGTCGAACCTGGCTGCCCATATACAAGTCCGACTCTCACACCACTGCACCAGGGTACTATATGTAGTTGTAGGATTTTTTTTATTTCTTTGTTTACGACAAGGATAGTAGGAGTTAACTGGTTGTTTGATCGTTTTGGGTTTAACGGCCCTTTGAGATAGTATTTCAGTGTATAACGAGCCGTCTCCCAGAGAGTAGGCGAGAAGGTGAAAAAAAACGTCGTAACAATCCTTCTCGTATCTACTGCAAGATAGCAAGCACTTCAGGCCCTTGCCCCGCAATAATCAAAATAAGTAGGACGCCCCAGCACTGAAAGCTACCCATCACCCGACCTGTCCGCCCCAATTAACCCACTAGAGGTAGAAAACTCTCCGACGTCCTACTCATGCTTGTTCCACTCGCTTGTTCAACCATTTTTAACCCAAATATCAATCACACACATGAATAACAACAATTCATTTTAGTGAAGATGTACAAGTATGCAGAACAGTGAAATACACGTCATTGGACACGGTTGAATAAATAACAAAGCGTGACGGTTCTAGCTCATTTTCCTTTTTTGTTTTATTTGACAAGAAGGAATCGTGTTTTATTATTCTTTACTATTTAAGAAAGAAACTGTAAAAGTTTGATCACGAACTTAGAGATCTTATGTTTGCCACCAAAGTTCCTGAAGTCGGGAATTTCTTTTTTAGAAACTTGTTAGACAATCCGCCGTCGTTAGTTTATGGCATAGCTCTTAGTCTTTAGTCGTTAGTCGAGCCTTAGTTGTACTAGTCTAGTAGAAAGACAATCAAAATTGTCATATCATTCTAGCAAAAAGAAGACAAGATATGTTTTGGCCCTCAGTAGAATATCTTCGCCGAGGCCACCCATATGTGCGGCAACAGCCGATGCTTTTATGAAGCCAAAAAGAAAAACATATATTGCTGCAATGCATTCATAGTGATAACGTGGCAAGTTTCTGCTGTTTTTACTTTTCTATATGTGGTATGGTTTGTCTCTGTGGTTACTGTCTAAGACGGCTTTGTCAAACTCTGATTTGTACATTTACCAAAAACGAACTCTTCCTCTATGCAGTAAAATGCGTGAAGATGTGAGCATTTGTTTAAAAGTCATGGTTAAAACTGCATTAAATATTGTGTTTTCTGATACTTTGTCAGCTGACCCACAGGAACAGAGGAGGAACAGTGACGATACCAAAGACATTCGAAAAACGTTCTCTTCATGTTTCATTTTAATCACACTCATCCTCGAAACACTTTGTGGTTACATCTAATTTAATCTATGATATTTTACAGTGCAAAATTTTCAAATTTCTGTGATTTTTTTTTCTGAACTTTTCTGCAAAATTCTTTGAGCACGGTTACCATTGGAACGAAATCAAATATCAAACGAGACATCATTTTTTGTGTGTGTGACTATACAGCAAGTGAAAAAGTTTGAAGAAAATCTGTGATTATGCGTATACTGCCTCATCTTTTTCACCATCACCAAAATAAACAATTTTACTAATTTCGTTAGACAGTATATTATCATATCGAAATACACTGTAAAATATCAGAAATAGTATTTCGGTTTAATGTAATTTTTAATTAAAATACAGTATCGAAATCGAAAATGTAGATGAACACCGTCGTGAGCCAATAGGAAAGTTGATACCACACCTTACGCTCATATGACAAGACCCAGGTATTTTTCTAATTCGTGCACGCGCTAGTGACGTCAAAGCAAATTAATTCTGTCCAATAAAGCAATTTCGATAGCCGTCCGCGATTTTATAAAATTTATTTTATTTCTTGATTTAAGATTATTTTTCACAAAAAATGCTCTTAATATCTATTGTCACGTGTATAACAGGGCCTTTTCGGAGTTACTGTTTAGATATTTCATGAAAACATTTTTTGTAATTATAAACAAGGGCGTAAATCGTTAATTGGTATTAATAATTTGGTATGCTGCTCATTCTGAGATCATGTATATGGCATGCTAGAAGACGTCACTTACATTAAATAGAAGTCCAGATATTGGATTTCATGTGCAATTGATCTGCTTAATCTTATGCGTCACTTCACGTAAAAGATATTGTATTAAACTCGCTCATCTAAAGAGCAATGTGACCATGTGACATTTCTGGTAACGAACGATTTACTTCATACTGGTATCTTATTGATTCTGGCGCATTCACATTTCTTCAGATTTTCTGTTCTGTTCGGATAATCAGGTGACCTTATAGTGTATGAGTGCTCGACTTTGTTTCGTTCTTGCTTTTGTCGGATTAACAATTCCGCAAGGACACAGGATAACTGTTCTAAAACAATAAACCTAAAATTAAGATGTAATAATTAACACTGTCTATACTAAAAAGTATAAGTTATTTTAACGCTCTGGTCCAACAAACATGTGATCAAAAAAAAAAATAAAAAAAAGTTTCTTCATTTAGGTAAGTGACAACCATGATTTGGGTCAAAACTGTACTTACACAAGAAACGGACTCGCGGTGGGTAAAGGTTAGTGGTGTTGTATTAACAAGTTTTACTTTTTAAAAAAACTTGAAAAGTCATGTTTCAAACAGGTAGCGGAGTAGGAAACTTGAAACATTACCATTTTTAACTGTTTTATTTTTTTTTCTTTGTAATTTTGCTATTTTGTTTGCCCAAGACTCCGACTTTATGTTCAAAGATAACCTTTATAGATTTTTAACCGAAGTCTCGGCTCGGCATTACTGAATTATTGTTGGAAACGCCGTACAACACCATACATGAAACAAAAACTCTACATGGTCTGCAGTTAACTTCTTTAAGAAATGAGTAGAAGTGCCTTTAAGCATATAAAATAGTCCCATTTATTCTTACTGTAGTTTCTCTAATATCGGTACAAGGTGCCTTAAGTAGCACTAAAGCAACCGCGGTATACTATGCCACTGCAAAACAAATAGCACAGAACATGCCGACACACAGTTTGACGGTGAAATGATATTGTTTAAATGGACGGAGACGGAGTATAGCAAGCCGGGTGAAGGGTGTGGAGACGAATAACTGGAATCGAATTTTAGGCACCGACTGACATTGAGGCCTCTAAAAGGCTATTGGTGTTGCTTGCCTACTAAAATATTTTGGTTTAAACAATATTTTATTAATCAATTCACATTATAAAAGATGCATTTATTCCATGAAATAGCAGATTTTACAACTCAAAACTGACCCCAGAAATGTTTTCGCGATATCAGAAGTTGTTCTTTATAAACCTGATGGAAAACTTGTGATTGTTTTATTGCTCCATTCCTTGTATTAAATAAATGCTAAAACAATGATTTAGTGTCATGATTTCCTTAGTGGATCTTATCAGCTTCGCATTTTGAGCACTAGCATATACCTGACGTCAGCGTGACGTTGTGGCGTGCGACGCGCAACGTAGGGTAACTGAACAAAATGTATTGTTATATTTGGACCGTTTTAGGCATCTTATTCAAAATTTACACGTGTGTTTACCAATGGTGTGGCAATGGGCACGTAACGTTTCATTGATGGGCCTTTTCAGATTCCTTAGTTATTTAAGGTGTCCACAAACTTCTGGATCAACCCTCATAATATAATTGTATGAGGTATATGTCATTTTCACCAAATATGATTATGAAATCACAGGATGCAATGTGTCTGACCATTACATAATGGTTTGTATACGTAGCATAATATCATGTGCACTTGTAGTTAAACATAATCGGTGCAAAGGTGTATTATGCTGCTACAACCACAACAAATTTTAAAAAGTTTTCTTGATAAATAAAGAAGTTATAGCAATTTCAGAAAAGATCCACGTTTTTTGAGACACCGTGTATATTCAGTATTGCTTTTTCTTTCGCAGAGAAAAGAATATATTTAGTCTTCGATTAGAGTGAGTAGGTGAACCAAAGTTTAACGTTCCACAAACATAAATGTCACACGGAGGCGGGAGTTCTGTCAGCTCTGCCTTTGGAGCCCTGAATCAGCCATCCTGTTGTCAGTGGTGCAGCTTCTACCATACCATGATCTACACTCTGCAGCAGATCCAACTGCGTTTGTCAGAACTTATTTATGCTCTCAGCAGTGCGTCTACCATTCTTAGCTCATTTGAGAAGCTCACATTATCCCAACCCATCCAGTGTCATATCATAAGCTCTGACCATTGTTTGCCTATACTCCATTGTATTTCCTTTTCACACTGAAGTCCCTCATACAGCTCCTACTGCTATCAAAATTCCCTTAAGGACCTTCCGGAAGCTCACACTGTTATCATAAATCCTGCTGCCCGACTGTGATAGCTCATACTTCTTATGTATCGCCACAATGGTTTCTATAGTATCTCCCTCTGCTATCATCAGCACCATATAGTACCGGTGGTGTCCACTGTAACCATTTTGTGAGCCTTTGAAGAGCTCAAATAGAAGCCGAGACTTCATTGTTGCTCACACAGTTAGGCACATCAATCCAATTGGCGCTGCAGTTACATTGCTTCCATAACCTCCCTATTTTCTCTTTCAGTTACAGCAAGAACGTCGAACGCCACCCATCTTTAGTCCCAGTTGAGTTTGCTCGGTCCCGGTATATATGTTTTTCCTTCTGGTAACTATAATTAGCAAAAATTGACACTTTTCTCAAAATATATTCCAGATAACATTTTTCAATTTCATGAGTACAAACTTCATTCATTTTAATTCAAATCAAGTTATTGCGTCAAAACATATCAGCTGTAATATATGAAACCACTCGGAGTGCTAGGGGTCCTTTACAAAAATATTGGATTATCCTAAACATTAATTTTGATTTTCATGAATTTGTAGTGGAGAACGATTTCAAAATCATGCCTAATAACGGGTATGACCTCCTTGTGCACTTGAGTTGACGTACTGTTGAATGAGTGCCATTCTTGAATCAATGCTGTTTGAAGATCTTGCTGTGTGTTGATCTGAAGAATTGTCCTGTCACGCCGACCCAACTCGTCCCATACATGCTCGATCGGGTTGAGTTGAGATCAGGGGACACGGCAGGCCAAGGAGGAACTTCAGCGTTATTTCGGGCAAGAAACTGTCGTGTTATCAAAGCAGTTTTATCAGGCTGAAAAGCAACGCCGAGGCCCTGATTACGGAGAAAAGTTATGGCATGCGGACGCAAGACCTCATCAAAATAATGACAGGCATTCAGATTGGCTTGAATGACAACCAAGTCTGTCTTTTGATCCCTAACCATCAATCTGACCCACCAAAACAATCCCTCTCCAGCTCGCAGCAATAAGCGCTGAACAGAACTCTGTTCCAAGTCAGCACGCCATCAGATAAAAACTACGTCTAGCCCATTGAACGCTAATAAGCCTGTGGCGTCTTGTCAAAATCTGGCTTTTATGAGGGCGACGTGCACGAGTGAGATTTTTTCTCACAAAACCTCCCTATGACACCTGTTTAAGCGATTCGTCTTATACAGCCTCCCTATTTTTATCACGTATTTGTTTCCGCTGCACCCAATACCTACGTATGATCTCTTTTGTATCTCCTACTGTACTACAACCTACTCCTCGATCACTGATGGAGGTCATACTGCTTTTAAATAAGATATACTGCATGGCCTAATTCTAGTAGTGCTTCTTGTAGCTTAATATCGCTGTAGTCCCAACAATAACTCATATTTCCTGCTACACTGTTCACTAGTTCGAACTGCAACGGCCCGATTGTTCTCTGTCGTATCTCGTACTGCTACCATAGCCTCCTTATGATTCATTAAGAAACGCACATTGCCAACGGGACGGGAAGACTTTATGGTAAATATTGCAATAGCTCATATTGCAACAATACCGTATCTGCTATTGCTGCAATAACTATGTTACGGTGAGTGTAGTATCTCATATCACGCCTTAAGTAGTTCCTATTCAAGCTACTACTCTCACCACAACATACGGCGCTCCTTGCTTTTATCTTGTTTTTAATCTTTAATGTTCAGGCAGTAGCTTTTCCGGCAACACTAACCTCCTTGTTGTCAGGGAGGTTCTCCTACTGAAACCATATAATCCCTTTATTATTCTTCAAGTGCCTATTAAGTTGTCCTTATGTCCTAGTAGTTGCTCTTACTGCTACCTTCACCTCCCTGTTTCTTGAGAACAAACTTCATTTATTTTTTTTTATTCATAGATTTTGCGTCAAAAAATCATCAGCTGTAATGCATGAAACCACTCGGAGTGCTAGGGGTCGTTTTCAAAAATATTGGATTATCCTAAGCATTGATTTTGACTTACTGTGAGTATGGCCCCCATCAGGGACTACAGATTGGTGGCGTTCGACGTTCTTGCTCTACATAATTGAAAGAGACCTTAGGGAGGTTATGGAAGTTACCCTTGTAATACAGTCACAGTTGCGAAGAAAGGTTCTCAATATTAGTGCAGGGAGGGGGGAGGGGGCAAACCTTCGACAACCCAAACGTTTGGAGGGGCAATGAGGGGGGAGGGGCAACCATGCATTTCAAAATTATTGGGGCTTGTGTAGGGGGACTGCTGCCTATGCATAAGAGTCAAATCTCGCTGCAAAGTCTCTGCTGATCACTTCTTTTACTTCTGGCTGATTTTTAGCTCACCTGAGCCATAGGCTCAGGGTGAGCTATTGTGATCACCCAGTGTCCGTCGTCCGTCGTGCGTCGTGCGGCGTCAACAATTTACTTTAAATGACATCTTCCCTGAAACTGCTAGGCCTAGGGCTTTGATATTTGGTATGAAGCTTTGTCTAGTAGACCTCTACCAAGTTTGTTCAAAGAGTGGCCCCAGAGTCCAAAGTGGCCCTGGGGCAGGGGGTCTTGGGTTCGAAACTAAAGTATACTTAAAAATCTTCTTCGGCAGAACCGCTTGCCTCAGATGCTTGAAATTTGGTATGTAGCATTGCCTAGTGGTCCTCTACCCAGTTTGTTCAAATGGTGGTCCAAAATGACCCCTGGGCAGGGAGTCTTAGATTTGAACCATAGAAATATATAGAAAAGTATTCAAAAATCTTCTTCAGAACCACTTTGCTCAGATGCTTGAAATTTGGTATTTAGCATTGCCTACAGGTCTTTTACCAAGCTTGTTCAAATGATGGCCCCAGGGTCCAAAATGGCCCCTGCCCAGGAGGTCCTGGGTTTGAACCATAGAAATACATAGAAAAATATTCAAAAATCTTTTTCTTCAGAGCCGCAGGGCTCAGATGTTTGAAATTTAATATGTAGCATTGCCTACTAGTCCCTTACCAAGTTTGTTGAAATGGTTGTCCCAGTGTCTAAAATGGCCCCTTGGCCGAGAGTCCAAGTTTTGAACCATTGAAATGCAAAGGAAAATGTTCAAAATCTCCTTCTTCAGAACCACAAGGCTTAGATGCTTGAAATTTGGTATGATACATAACCTAGTAGCCCATGACCAAGTTTGTTCAAATGCTGGCCCAAGTTTGTTCAAATGGTGGTCCCAGATTCCAAAATGGCCACTTGGCAGGGAGTCCAAGGTTTGAACCATAGAAATGCAAAGAAAAATATTCAAAAATCTTCTTCTTCAGCACCACAAGGCTTAGATGCTTGAAATTTGGAGTGATACATAACCTATTAGTCCATGACCAAGTCTGTTCAAATGTAGGCCCCAGGGTCCAAAATGGCCCTGCGGCAGGGAGTCCTAGGTTAGAACCATAGAAATACATAGAAAAATATTAAAAAATCTTCTTCTACAGAACCATTTGGCATAGATGCTTGTGGTTAAATATGTAATATTGCCTAGTGGTCTTTTACCAAGTTTGTTCAAATGATGACCCGAGGATACAAAATGGTCCCGTCCAAGGGAGTCCAAAGTTTGAACCATAGAAATGCAAAGAAAATTAAAAAAATATCTTCTTCTTCAGAACCGCAAGGCTCAGATGCTTGAAATTTAATATGTAGCATTGCCTACTAGTCCCTTACCAAGTTTGTTGAAATGGTGGTCCCAGTGTCTAAAATGGTCCCTTGGCCGGGAGTCCAAGTTTTGAACCATTGAAATGCAAAGAAAAAATGTTCAAAATCTCCTTCTTCAGAACCACAAGGCTTAGATGCTTGAAATTTGGTATGATACATAACCTAGTAGTCCATGACCAAGTTTGTTCAAATGGTGGCCCCAGGGTCCAAAATGGCCCTGTGACAGGGAGTCCTACGTTTGAACCATAGAAATACATAGAAAAATATTCAAAAACCTTCTTCTTCAGAACCACTTGGCATAGATGCTTGAAGTTTAATATGTAGCATTGCCTAGTGGTCTTTTACCGAGTTTGTTCAAATGATGACCCCCAGGTTCAAAATGACCCCGCACAAAGGAGTCCAAAGTTTGGACCATGGAAATGCAAAGAAAAATATTCAAAAATCTTCTTCTTCAGAACCGCAAGGCTTAGATGCTTGATATTTGGTATGATGCAAAGTCTAGTAGTCCTTTACCAAGTTTATTCAAATGGTGGCCCCAGGGTCTAAAATGGCCCCAGAGCAGGGAGTCCAAGGTTTGAACCGTAGAAATATATTCAAAAATCTTCTTCTTCAGAACCACTTGGCATAGATGCTTGAAATTTGGTATGTAGCATTGCTAAGTAGTCTTTAACCAAGTTTGTTCAAATGATGACCCCAGGGTCCAAAATGGTCGCGCTCCAGGGGGTTCTGTGTATTGAACCACAGAAATACATAGAAAAATATTCAAAAATCTTCTTCTTCAGAAGCACTTGGCTCAGATGCTTGAAATTTAATATGTAGAATTGCCCTGTAGTCTTTTATCAAGTATGTTCAAATGATGGCCCCAGGGTCCAAAATGACCCCGCAGCAGAGAGTCCTGAGTTTGAACCATAGTTATACATAGAAAAATATTCAAATCTCTTCTTCTTCAGAACCACTTGGCTCAGATGCTTGAAATCAGGTATGATGCATTGCCTGGTGGACTCCTACAAAGTTTGTGTAAATGCTGGTACTGGGATTCAAAATGGCCCTGGGGCGGGGATGCTTGGGTTCGAACTTAAATATACTTAAAAATCTTCTCCTCCAGAACCCCTTAGTGTAGAAGCTTGAAATTTGGTATGATGTATTGCCTAGTGGTCCTTTCAAAAGTTTGTTCAAATGATGGCGCCAGGGTCAAAAATGACCCCGCCCCATGGGGTCCTGGGTTTGAACCATAGAAATACGTAGAAAAATATTCAAAAATCTTCTTCCTCAGAACCACTTGGCTCAGATGCTTGAAATTTAGTATTTGGCAATGCCTAGTGGTTCTTTACCAAGATTATTCAAACGATGGCCCTAGGGTCCAAAATGGCTCCGCCCCAGGGGGTCCTGGGTTTGAACCATAGCAATACATAAAAAATATAAAAAATCTTCTTCTTCAGAACTTTTGGAATTCGTTGAAAGCTATCAGGTCTTTTCAAATGATGACCCTAGTTTGACCTTTAACCTTTTTGCCCAGGTGAGCGATTCAGTGCATCTGGGCCCTCTTGTTTATCGTATAAACTCATACAGGCTGCTTGGTCGTTCTGCTACCTTACTCTGCCTGTTGCCGCTTTATGCAGTGCAACCATGAAACTAGACAATCCATAAGACAGCTCTTGCTTTCACAATTTTAAGTGCCTTATATTTAGATATACGCTAACAATCAAGTCCAAATAAAATTCGCATTACGTGTTATGATAAGAGTAAGACATTATTTATTTTATCAACATAACATGAATAGAAATGTTTCAGATTCTACATGGTTTAACAATGACATACGAAATATGTCATTATCTTAGGTAAGTGGTGGTTATTGTGTTCTCCCACCAAAGGTGAGGGGGGACATATTGGTTTTATCCGCCATGCGTCGAAGTGACAATGCGTACAATTTTACTAAAATTGCGTGGATACATCATTGGGACAAGCCATTTAGCTGATTAAGTTTTGGTGCATTTTGCCAAATTTTAAAGGTCTTAGGGGGGTCTAGACTGTTAAATTTTACGCGTCGGCGTCGGTGTCGGCGTGAAAATTTCTTGTACCCATGATTGAACCGTGAAATTTTCTTGTACCCATGATTGCACCCTTGATTGAACCGATTGGTGGAATTTCACCAAACTTTCATGGATATACCAATGGGACAAGCTTAAGGGCTGATTAGATTTTTGTGATCGTATTTTCATGGTTAAAGGAGGACATGTGAAAAAAAATCACAAAAATTGGTATATCTCTTGAAGCTTTGGGTTTATTTCCAACAAACTAGCATAGATATACCTTTGGGACAATCTCAAGAGTCAAATTGATTTTCAATTTAATCGCAAGTATTGAAGTAATTATGTATACTTACTTCTTGTCGTAGTATTGTTCTTGAAGTTTTGTCGATATGATTTATGATGATACGTAACGCTTGTCGTCATGACGCGATATACTTCGACATGTCAACATAAAACAACTCGACCGTGGCGACATTATCACAACATCCCGGGGGTCCATAGACGGTTCTGTTCTGCTACGAAATAAAAGGATGTTATGCACGCCCATTTTTCATTTCTGGCATTTTGTCACCAAGATTAAGAATCCGTCTATTATATTGATGAATCATCATAGCTCTAATTGCTGACGTCAGTGGCCGAATATACTAAACGTTTGTTGGTGTTACGTTGGGAAGAAAGGCGGAAGGCAAGAAATGCATATATGAATGTTACATTGTTGGCGAGATTATCTGCAATCGTGTATGATCCTCTTTACAAGAAACCCAAAAACAATGATTTATTACACAACAGATCATTGCTACAGTTCAGCTCAGTTCAGTTCAATTCTCCTAACGACGTTCCCCAAGTGGCTCAGCGGTACGTAACCATAGTTATACGCACTGCCATCCAAATCATTGCTACAGCTGATCTGTTGTTTCTTAAATACAGTAAAGCTACGATGTTAACAAGATCAATATCTGGGTCTTGGAAATTTAGTAGACCATATAATGGCATGTAAATATTCATTCTCTGTCTGATAGGCACAAATAAAACTGAACGAGTCTTTGATTGATTAGATAGTCTAAAGAGATTTTTTATTGTATTTATAACAAGACTCAGAACATTTTCATTATTTTCTCTGACAGACATCTTGGCTATTCTTCAGTTAAAGCCAATATTACCAAATATAGCAGATATTTGCAAGAATAAAAACAAGAACGATCTCAGAATTATAACATGTGGAAAAAATGGGTATCATAACATACATCTCTTACATACTTCATTTGAGTTCAGTTTTGCGACTGATTCCTAGTAGTATATACTAATAAGTCTGACATTATTGGGCCTTATGCCCAAATCCCATGATGAGGACAGTAAGTGGATACTTCCGATATAGTTAATCATTGAGCAATGAACACAATCATTAAATTGAACACAGTGTGTCAAGTTTTTAGAGCGCTCTATGCAGTCTTATCCACCTTCCTCCATTAATTTCTTTCATTGCCCTTGAAGCAAGTCATTTATGATCTTTTTGTGCAATTGCTGCAGCTGATGTTGATCCGCAGCCATATGATTGACCGGAATCATATTTACTGTCAAATCGGTATTAAAATTTTGATGAGATCTAATTCTAGATGTGTTATTTTCACAATCTTTTATCTGTGTATATAGAGAGGCGCGTGGCCGTGTGATTACAGACGCTCTGGCGTCCATAGGCTGTGCCAAAGTTACGGTGGGTGTACACTTACCCTCACTGCGCGTACGGCCATTACACTTACCCTCACTGCGCCTACGGCCATTATGCTTCGGAGGTGCATGGTCGAGTGGTGATGATGCAGACGGTCGCGGGTTCGAAATGCCCTTCGGCCAGCCGGTGACTGAAAAACTCTCTCTGTCAACTAAGCAGTAAATGGTTACGTTTTTCGAATAATTACAGTTTGGGCTACTGTTAGATTAAGTATTCATTTGGACCAAGCTGCACTGAATTTTATTTGAAGTCTTGACATGCACATGCAGGTTTATACAAGCTTTTATTCAAAGATCAGTATTACTTTTTATTTATAATTTTGATAAATATAAGCTGGGTCATGATGACCTATGTCTGTTATAAGTTATTTATAGCGACAAAACGATCGACCAACATGCACATCTGTAGTCTAATCAGGAATCTTGGAACAAAGAGTTTTAGTGAAAATTCGGTAGATGTAGTTCTGTTTACTACTGACTGTTCTAAAACTCGAAAACATAACTCCAATATAGAAATTTGAAAACATTAACTCAAAAAAGCTTACCTAAAAGCTCGAAAATTATAACTCAAACTAGAAAATAAAAGAAAATACTTACTCGAAACTCAAAACATTAACTCTAAACTCGAAAATCCTTACTCGAAATTCGTGACAAGATCAAAAGTGTCTCACCGATGGTAGACACCCAAGATAGACAAAATTCCAAATATAACTGAAAAAAAAACATCTTTTTAACTTTGCTTGTTTCTATAATTTTTTGTTAAAGCACCCCAACCTCTTATCTCAAATATATAGTTTTTATTATTTGATGCAGAGAGAATCAGAAAACTGAGCAGAAAACCATTAAAGAAAAGTTTCACCATAACAGGAACCAAAGTTACTCTGTCCGTATATAAACTCGGATAAGACGTTTTAAATTATCGAGATGTGACCAAAGCTTTTGACTTTCTGATACAAACATCAAATTTGGTATGTGGGCATGTTTGGAATCTCGTTTGCAACCTTTTTGTTTCAAATTGGCCCCTGAAGTCATGTAACAAATCAAATCAAATTGATTTCGAATATCCCTATCATCAGGATTAGAAAAGATATACAAAAATCACATCCAGTCTGAAGGAGATAACCTAAGGCACGAATGCTGATGGTAGCAGCCAAATTCCAACGGTCGGACGGCTCGTATTTTTCATCAGAAAAAAAATCATAGCAATGACGAGCTCAGCATATACGCGGCAAGAAACATTTTCACAATTAAAAAGAATCAATTCAAAATATATACAAGAAACGTCGGTACATACTCACTCCTATTACTGCTCAAGCTTGATAAAACTGCGTGACAAATACAATTTCTTTGTCAAATTCTAAATAAGCATTTTCGTTGATTACATGTTAGCGCGACTTAGCGAAAGCAAAGAAGAGCTTATGCAGTGCCCTCGGCGTTGTGGTCCGGCATTTCGGAGTATGCATCAGCGCAGGCGTTCTTGTTCATGTTCGCCTCCGCGTCTGTGACCCGTTAAACCGGTGTCAACGTTCTGCGTTCAGGTTTGTCATCTCAGCATTTGTTAGTGCTTATTACATCTGAGCATTTGAGATGCAGCCACCAGTACCTGACGTAACTGAGCATTTGAGGTGCAGCCACCTGTATCTGACGTAGGACAATTATTGTCATTTTAATCAGTTTTCGGTGATTATTTGGGCTAGAACAATAAAATACCAAACAAAACAAAATGATTGCAATTACCCACAAATAATAGTAATCTTAATTTTACAATTCGACACTTGGCACATATTTGAACCTGGAAAAGAACATGTCAGCATAACCAACGAGATCCAGAAGGACCAGAAGAAAAATTGCCAACTCATGTTATGATGAATTCATGAATTCAGTTTCCAGGGAATGTCCATACCTAGTCTTCCTAGAAACGCCTTTCAAACTTATCCGATAATGATGACATTGCGTTTGTATGACAATTTATCTAACAGAAAGAAAAGAAAAAAGAAAAAAGATGAACCAGAATAGGAAAAGCACCCCTGACAATCTATGCCACTAGTAAGTGACGTATACGCAAAATTACACCGTTTTGTTTTGTCCAGCCGTAACTCTTGTACATTCCAATGTCTCATTGATGCTATTTGGCACACTTAATAAATAAAAAAAAAACAATCTTACTGACTGGAAGTCAGCTTCCGACATCTTGTTGATTTGAAAATGCTTCAACCAAACATGTTTATTTGTATTGTGATGTATTCAGTCAAGGCAGTCACTTTTATGCCAAATATTGTCATTTTTAATATATTTGCTGCATGCAGTATTTTCTCGAAAAGTTCCAATATTACTAGATTTGTTGGTATTCCGAACAGATGGTTTTTTGTGTGGTTTTTTACTTGACTATGACGTTTTGAAAAAATCTCTTATGTTTTATCCAAAAGGAAACAATTCAAAATTTTGAAAATTAGTTTCAGTGTCTGGTTATTAACAACACAATACACTGAAAATAAAGTTTAAGATTCAAAATTTAAGAATACAAAATATATTCTGTTTGTACTTAGACTAAAAAACTAATATCATTTGTGTTTAAAAAATTTTCTTCTGCGCTGGCGCAAATTAAAGTTACAGCCTGATTTATTTAAACAGGAATACATAATATATTACTCCAGACAGAAAGTAAATGCTTTTGTTTTCAGTGCACCAAAATGGTTATGACATGCGAGTATCGGGACGAGACAGTACGTGTAGTGCCGTATATATTTGCAAGCGTGGTGTAAATCAAGAGATGATTCAAAATTGGTAGTCCGTTAACAAATCCAACATTCATAGGCTCCAAAAGTAAGGATGTTATAAAGCGCTCATGGAAAGTAAGAAAGCATGCTTAACAAATGGTTTAAAACATAGGTAGGCTTCGTCCACCATGCATTTAGCAGGCTGGGAGCACTTTCCGATTGAATAGGTAGGGCTTACTATCAATTAGTTGTTGCTAGAGAAAAGGACATAATATATGCCGTGTTACAGGAAAAACTCCAAAACACTGTCGGGTCGTATCTCACCAGTACTTGCAAATTATTCGAACGTTTGGGACAATAGAAAAAAGAAAATCAGCCTGTTTATCCCCTTGTATATTTCATTGTAGACAACTTACATCTAACTTGCCGTATCATTGACTTCTGCATTGTATAGCCGTATCGTGCTCCCTTCACTCCTTCCATACCATATATGTCTGCATATCGCTATCATTCGTAAAAAGCTCCCCTGCAAATTGCGATGGGTTACCTTCAAATACAATCCCATGGTCACATATCATGCCAGCACACATAATGGCGGCGAAGTATTATTAGGTATCACGTTTATACGTCCTCGTGTCCGTCCGTACGTCTATACATTTGTATATCCATCCATCCATCCGCTCGCCCACCCCTCGTTGTGAGTCCGTTTGTACCGGTATCATATACACTGCCAATACAGGCGAAATACGGACTCTGCCGAGTTTTAGTTATGGCTTGGCCTACCACAACTGAAAATATACACGGCACTACACGTGTCTGACGCGTCTAAATGGAAATAATCTTAAATGTGATAAATAGCACTACACTTTCCTACTATAATTAACCAACTTCAATTTACGTAGTCTGTACGATTCTTCCCTTCACTGCCCTACCTACAGATTCTTCTTTACTTGACCTACCATATACCTGGCCTGTTCTTTCATACTTTACACTTCATCATGCCGTGTAACGAAGTAAAGTGACCCCCATAGAATAACGACCCCCGGTCATTATTCTTTAAAGAATAGTGACTCCCCGGTCATAATTTTATGACTCCTAGTCATAATATTATGACCCCCCCCCCCCCCCCACACACACACACGAAATAAATCGACCCCTCGCGAAGAAGTGTAACCCCCCATAGAATAACGACCCCCTTTAAAAAAAAGTGACCCCGCCGGTCATAATATTATAATCCCTCTACGCGAAGTTGAATGACAATTCGCGAAAAAGAAAACAACGTCAGACCCGTCTCACAACCCCCCTCCCCGCCTTCGCCGCAACCACCCCGTACAATAAATAAATACATGAATAAATAGATAAATAAAAGTCATTCCGCGTATACTGTACGCACCTATGGCTCATATGATTTCATTAGCCCGTTTAAGCCAAGCGTCCATAAAAAGGGACAGAGGCAAACGTGCAGACCTAGATCAGACGCAGCAGAAATGCGCGTCTGATCATGTTCTTCATTGTTTGCATAAAATTTAAAGCAATTTCTATAAAATGGAAAACAAGAGGGCGATGAGGCTCTGAATTGCTCACCAGAGTAAAATAAAGGTCAAAGATCAAATTAGTGTCATCGCTTGAACAAACCTGGTAATAATTGAGTCCTTAAATGCTGGGTAATTATCATATTTTCAAAATCATTAGACACCGGGGTAATTTGGTTACCTGTGCTTTCGACCGAGTCTGTATTATTCAAAGTGGCTTTTCGACCGAGAATACGATCGTAAGCATTACCAATAACGGTAAATGGCACTACTGTTAAAAGCTGTCGACCAAACTGATACTGCTGTCGATTGTCTCAGTCGACAGCCACTGTGTTAGATGTTAGGGAGAAGAGGAATTAATAAGGTTTTATAACACATAGGCATAACGGACATCTCGCTCATATGACTAGAACCGTTCAAGAAAACTGTTGTTTCCTTGACTCATGGAGATTCTATGTGACATTTGCTTCAATCAGCTCAGTCGCTTCGTTTAACAGAGATGTCTGAAGCTGTTTAAATACGAGCAAAGACTGGCCTTGACTTCCGGTATTAAATTTCTTCAAATACTCATTAAGATAGGCTATACCAAAGTCTTCAAAAATATGTTATGATATTTTCTAATATAAAGAAAATTTGACATTGCTGTAAAAAAGTCAAGGTCAATCGAATATCATTATTCGAATTAATCTGATAGAACGCCAGTGCCCAATGCTATATACTAGGCTTCAAGGCTACCAATATTTTGGTTCCAGTGAAGAAGATTTTTAAAGGTTAATTTCCATGAACTCTTATGTTCCAGCACATGACCCACATAGAAGCACCAAAAAGCAAATTTAACATTGCTGTAAGAAAGACAAGGTCATCACTTGAACAATGTTGGTATTACTTGGGTACCTGATGCAAAATATCAAATTTCAAGGCCAAGGGTCAGCTGGTTTTTACTGGGTGGTCGTTATTTTATGGAAAAAAATAATGACCTGGGAGTCGTTATTCTATGGGGAACCCATAGAATAACGACCCCCGGTCATTTGAAAAAGTGAAACGTTACTAAAAGGTCCTGATTCCCGTTTACCCACTCAATGGTAGCTATATGGAGTTTATTAATCGTCCCATTTAAAATATGGGATTTATAAACCGAGGGGAGGTGTAAAGATCCGATAAAGAAACGAGTCCGAAGGACGAGTTTCTTTATCGGAACGTTAAACCTGTTTTTAAACCTCCCGATGTTTATAAATCTCATATTTTAAATGTGACGGTTCAATAAACTGTATATTACATTCGAATGCCCTACATTTAAAGAATATTTCCATCTATTTTTTATGTTTTAGAGTCATTCCAAGAGCCTGTACACAGTAGCGCGAAAGAATACACGAACTTGAAATGTTCTGACCGCCATTTATTTAAAGGCTTTTCAAAGGTTTGTCAAAATAAGAATAATTTACTTGCCTACGGAACCTGCACCATGCCTTTACAATCATTGTCTGTACGGCTACTGGTCTTGACGATCCAAGGCTCTAAGAAAGTCTGCTACGAGCTGAATGATACGTTTTTATAGCACAATGCGAAGCGTGTGCGATAAAAAAAGCAATGCAAAGCAGCATTAAACTGACGAACTCGTGGAATCTTTCAGTTGAACACGCCAGAAATACACACCAAAGTTTGTTATAGGTTTGACAATTTTGTAATTTGGCGTCTGTTGTTTTCTCAAGATCATAAAAGGCAGTGGGGGGGGGGGTAAGTGGGGGATGCGTTACAATATTATAATGTTGTGACCGCAGAGGCATAATATTATAATGTTGTGACCGCAGAGGCATAATACTATGGCGGCTAGGGGGTCACTATTCTTTACAGAATACTGAAATTTGTAAGCACTACTACTGCTGCGATAGCAGAAGCAGCTACAGTAGCAGCATCAACATCAATAAGTATTACTAGTGATAAAACCTGCAGGAGTTTATAGTCACTTAGTGGTCAATAAGGTGGGGATTAATATTTTATGGCTCTCATCGAGGGGTTAACGGATCGACAGTATCCTTTAGAAACTAAGGTTTTTTCTATATAATAATGACCTGGGGTCGTTATTCTATGTGTTCCCCATAGAATAATGACTCCCCGGTCATTATTTTGAAAGAATAGTGATTCTCTACCCCGTCATAATATTATGACTCCGCGGTCATAACAATATAGTATTATAACGCCCCCCTCCCCTCAAACCAAATACACATAATTCTTAACAACATCAGCAAGTGTTACCAATTATGAAACTAGCAGTAGTTAATAGTCAGTTAGTGGTCGATTAGGTTGCTATCATCGAGGAGTTAACGGGAGTCAGTATGATTTAGAAACGGAGTCACTTTTTCCATTATAGTATAATGTTAAATGACTCCTCACGAAGAATTGTGACCGCCTAAGAAAATTGTCTCCCGGCCATTATTTTTAAAGAAAGGTACGCTGGTCATAATATTATGACTCCTCTACTCGAAGTTAAATAACGATACGCGAAGAAACTGTTTATAGAGGGGTCAAAATGATCATTCGCTTTACTTCAAAATTTCCTTTCAAAGGGCGGTGCTCTGAATTCCCTATAAAAAGCACTTTTTTTACATTTTCAAGCAGATAGCCTTCAAGTCTTTTGGTGTTTTGTGTTTTATAATTGAATGTATTGAAAATAAGCAAAGTTTTATAGAGATACTTTTCCCCAACCCCCGTGCTTCAGCAGACCACTTTTGCATGTATGCGTAGACTTTTAATATATACATTATATGTGAGTGGCATGCTTAGGCAAAGGGGAGGGAGAGATAGTACTGCAAAGTGGGTGGGGTAATTAGATACTCTGCATCTTAGAATAAGGCTGACGTTATTGCATACTATAAGCAGCTGTATTATCGTCTTCATTTTAAGCATATTTAACAAAATAAATTCAGTAGATAAGAAAAATTGAAAAATATATTTGGAAGACTGAAAATGGTATATACCCCTCTTGAGAAAGGCAGTGAGAGTACGTGTGCAGACGGTATAATTTTTCAAAATTAACAGAAAAACCTCTTTATAGTGCATAGGTCTACCTGTAAATGATGAAATCTTATATTACATTAACACCATTAGTCAAACTAAACATATTGTTATTTATCTTAATTTGTGACATTGACTTTAATTTCTGAAGTGGGGATCCTATATCTTGCACGCGATACATTGTCTTTATGTACCTAACATTTGTTTCCAGTTAATTGAAATCTAGCCACAGATGACAAAGTTACAGGTCAGACATGACAATCTGTTTGTCAGAGTTATATAGCAGGACACCAGTATCTTTGAATGATCTTGTGATATTGACCTTCGAGTTAGGTACCTAGGACTTGCGCGTGACACATTGCCTTGACATTTATGCCAAGTTATTTTAAAATCCATCATCAAACAAGAGAGTTGTAACAAACCGGACACAAGATTCTGCATGCCATAAGCATATATGAAGACACCATTGCTTCATGGAGAGTCATAAAATATTATGATTGAAGTGGGTGTTGGGGATCACTATTCCTTAAGGAAAAATGACCGGGGGTCACTATTTTATAATATAGGCCAACGAATAGTGAAAATAAAATTTGGTTGGTAAAGCTGTTTTAAGTTATGGTGACGGATAAAACTCATTTATACTCGACAACCTCCGAAATGTGTATCCAATTCGCTCGCATGCCATCAAAACAGTAAAATATTGCCTGCGTTGAAACAAAGAATGATTCACAATTTTAGGAAAAATGAATATTATAGTCACATGGCATTTCATGATTTTCGATATTTGACGTTGGGAAAGAATACATCCCGGTTCAGCCGGTTGACTAATCTTCGTGAAAGCCCAGTTTCAAGTCCCCTTCAGCGCAACCGGACATCCCCTCAGTGTATTTCTGTTCACATTACAATGTTGGGATTGGGGAGATGGCACACAATTATCTTGAAAAATATTTCAACACAACAATTGTCTTTTGAATTTGGCTTATATTTTACTGCTCATTGACTACATTATGTTTTTAAATACCTATATGTGTTGAGGTCGCAAAAGATGCACTTTTTTTTACACGTTAAGGAGATGGTTTATGACTTTCCTCTGTATATCAAATAAGACTTCATAGTACGTTTTCCTCTGGCATTCGTTGCAGGCCATTACAGGTTCACTAATGAGGCTCTGTAAGCTGAAACTACGTAGTTTGACCCACCTTCTTTCTTATGAATGGGTTCACTGCTCTTATCATTTTTAATTATAATGGGAAAGCTTGTTCACGCGACCTTCTAGAAACTTTAATCACAGAAATGTCAGATTGCCATCACTCATTAGCGTGCTCAAAGTTTGAGGTATTACATAAATCATTATCGAGGCTATCGGCTGAAAACATTACTCACCTACGGTTAAGACAAACTTTTTGCAGCATGCTCAAGAGGCCATTACTTTGTATTTAAAAAGTCCATTTGTGATAAAAAATTTTACTATGTAGATCTTACTATTTATGCTAAATTACATGCTTTGAAAAAATCACTTCCAAAATGCAGACACTGATTTTCCCATTGTAAGAAATAAGTTTCTCGTAGCCATAACTCTGTAGTGAGAAGTCCTTTCTTGCTCAAATTCAAATTGTTCGAGGTCTTAGCACCGTTTATCAACGTACTACGGGTTGGCAATCTGCAAGTTATTCCTGTAAAATAAGGGTATACCTTTTTCGAAGCAGATTGTAAATGCACTTTTAAAGATTCGAAAAACATTTTTCTATAGCAATATTACAAAGAGTATGCTTTTTTAAATGGCATTACTTGTAGGCAAATAATTCTTTTGGTTTTCGAAAAATAATACTAGTGACAGAACTTTTTGGATGATCCTCGTATCATTGAGTCGTTCATGTATTAAAGTATACTTAAGACAATAACAAATAGTCAGGAAAAATCTGTTTGAGTTACCATGGACAAAAATGTCCTACCTAATCACCGATTTTTTTATCTGACTTTCACACTTTCACCTGTCTGTCTCGATTTTATTTATACAAAAACGCCGCTGTCTATGATCAAAATATATTTCTATATGCCTTACGCCTGTTGCTAAGTATCCGCTTATGAAGCAGCTCTTCCAAAAATGCGCTTCGTTATTTCGATATTTAGAGAAAACAACCCCTTTTAGTGTGCGCTATATACATGTAGCAGCCAGTAGACGAACGAGTGTACGAATTATAGCAATTGTAATGTAATGGTAATGGTCTATAGCTAACATGAAAAGTCTTATGAGATAATGCACATTCGTTTAAGTAAGTTAGGCCCCTTTCAGGTTAGCTGTCATTCCTTGCGGTTATGTGCGAACATTTCTGGGTCATTTGTGCTTGAGAAATAGTTTTAAGGTATTTAGATACACAATAACTCTGTATCGACTTATTAAAACACATAACAGAGTTATTGTTCATGGTGAATCAATCAACTATGGAATATATACACACTTACAATGCCTACCATAAAGATCCTTAGTTTTCGGGCAGATACATCTGTATAAACAGTGGAAACCGTGATCAGACTGTTCCTTAGGAACCAGAATGATCAAGGTCTTTACAATTTCAAGTCCATCTGCGCATTTTTGAGGCATTACTCTATGGTAGACCCGGAACAACAGGAAAATAAATAACAGGGCAAGGACCGGTTGTGTTTGCAGCAGGTGCAGTACTTGGACAGTCTTTTTGGGGATATTTTTGAACTTAAACATTGTTTTTCTAAGAAACAAAACGGTGAAATGTTTGTTTTTTTGTTTTATTCTGTATCATACAATGTAAGTTTTACTAAAACAATATGCATAAGCACGCCCCATCGACTGAATATATGAAATTCAATTTTCTTGCATTTTTTAAAAAAATGTAAAAATATACTTATAATCAAGATAATTGCAATTTTTCTTACCAGTCTGTTTCAAATACCCTATATTAAAGATTATATGATTTGCAGAAATGAAAGTGCATCCTTGTGCTAGAGACATGAATTTTAATGGAAAATGTGTAAAAAAAAGTATGTATAAATACAAAAGTTTGTTTTTTTAGGAAAACAAAACGGTGAAAAATTTTCTTTTCTTATCCAAATGTTTTATAGCCCTTTGGGTTATTCAGCTAGTATAATGAAATGAATGCCCCACCAATATCTTTATTCACCATTCGTTTACCTTAATTCAAGTTTTGGTATATGACCAGAATGTTTTAAAACGTCTATTTACACCATTTTGTAGGCGTATTAGCTTTGTACTTTAATGATATGCCCCAGAATAAATTGCGTTCGCGGGCCTTAGTTGGAAATAAAGGATGAACCATAAAACTAACAATTCTAGAGAAATCAAATCAAATTGTTATTTTATATAACATACTGTCATTGAAATATATGAGTGTGTGGGGAAACGTATCGTAAAATATCAGGTAGGCCACTGACAAAAGAGCATAAAGTGCCGTTAAAGATTATTTTTAACAGAAAAAAGCATGACGAATTAAATTTATTTATTTATTGTTTCATATCTGTCAACAAATATTCACTTTCACTTAAACTGACCTAAAACCGAAGTTTAAACAGCTTACTATACATTTCAATTAAGCACAGGAAGTGACGTCATCAGAAATGTGCATTGTACCATGATTAGCCTTCT
Organism: Ctena decussata; assembly: GCA_963989385.1. Lineage (NCBI taxonomy): Eukaryota > Metazoa > Mollusca > Bivalvia > Lucinida > Lucinidae > Ctena > Ctena decussata. The sequence goes on along the minus strand of OZ022504.1, from coordinate 34,720,061 downwards.
TGTATGTTTTAGCAAAGCTGATACAATGCTTTTTATACTGGAATATGTTCAGTATAACATGTAATAAAGGTATCAATCAAGAGCTGCTTGTATCCAGAGTTAAGAAAATATGAATTTGTCTTCACATAAATATTCCGTCCGTATCTACTCAGTGTCCTTACCATTACAATAAGTGTCAAGGCATATTTTGAAGAAAATACCATTGACCCAAATTGTTGGAGTGAAGGCCATTGGGTGATATGTAAACCTATAAGTTAAGACATAAATTTACGGAACGACTCTGTCCTTACTTTATTAAAAAAAAAAGAGAGTTATTGTTCATGATGAAAGCGATCGACTGTGAAGTATATACAGTTTTACGAGGGGTGATCATTAAATAATGGAAACTAGAATTTATCTCATTGGCCATGCGTCAGCAAAGTATTCAAGATATATAGTACATAAGAAGCACGCAAATGGCATATAATTAAGTTTTACAGTAATATTTAGGAAAACCGTTGCCATGGCAACGGTGCCTTTAACGTGTTAAGGTTTAGTCTCTAAAATTTTGAATATTTCCGTGCAAATTTTCTGCTGAAAAGTATTAAAGAATGGGTTAAAGTTTGTGATGGTGTGATGGTGTGATGGAAGTCTCAGACACTAAGGCCCGATTTCACGTTACAGTTAGTACTCAGATTAACAAGTCCGTGGTCTATTTTACCGTAAGGCGCAATGTAAAATTTTGGTGTTCCGAATGCTAATCCGTGTACTAACTGCGACGTGAAATCGGGCCTAAAAGAAATATATATAGTTATTCATAGCAGAAATACAGACCGTGAAAGATTTTTTGATCGAGCAATGTTTTGCTGATTTTAACCCGGAGGGACCACAATTGTGACATCATTGCACTTAAACATGCAGAATCTTGGGAGAATAGCAAGGAGAACCAAAATTATCCTGTACTTGACAACCGATCAATTAACTTCAGCTATGTACTGAAAATGACGGGAAAAAAATGTCAAACTCCATGTAAATCAAGTATTTTAATCCCTGCTCCAGCTTTAATTCATGCCAGATTTCAGAACAATTTCATTTAAAATCATTACATGTGTGTTTCTTAAGCCAAAACCTTTCTTAAACGGAAGGTGTTTCTAAATTTTCAATTTCTCTTTACATATCGTATATGATAAGCATAATACGATCACCTCCTTACTAAAATGACGTCGAGAAATTCAATCGCGGTACCCAGCATGAACGTGACACCATATGTTGCTATAATGGTAACACTTTAAAATTTCAATTACAAACTTGGATTCTAAAGCTCAAAAGACACTCTTTGGTGTTACATGAAGAATACTTATATCTGTATAAAATCAACAAATCTACAAAGGTGTTTCCACTATTTAATGATCACCCCACGTAACTCACACTAACAATGTCTACCGTAAAGATCCTAAGTTTTCGGGCACACAGGTCTGTGCAAACAGTGAAAACCGATATCAGGCTGTTCTTTAGGAACCAGAATGACCAAGGTTATCACAGTTGCCATACCACCTGCGCATTTTTGTCGGCATAACTCTATGGTAGAACCGAGTAACAGGAAAATAAATAGCAGGGCAAGGACCGGCTGTGCTTGCAGCAGGTGCAAAACTTAGGCAATCTGTTTTGGGGATATTTTTGAACAATTGTTTTTCTAGGAAACGAAACGGTGAAATGTTTTTTTTTTTGTTTTGTTTTTTTTATTCTGTAACATACAATATAAGTTTTATTAAAATAATATACATAAGCATACCCCATGGACTGAATATATTTTTCATGACGTTTTTCATGAAATTCAATTTTCTTGCATTTGTTTTAAAGAATGTAAAAATATACTTATTATACTATATATAAGATAACTGCAATATTGTGCCACTAGTTTCTTTTAAATATCCTGTATTATAGATTATATGATTTTGCTGAAATAAGAGTGCATTCATGTGCTAGAGATATGAATTTTAATGGAAAATGTGTAAAAAAATGTAGAAATAGGAGATATAAGCATGACGTCACGGATAAGACACATGGGGGATTCCCCGAGTATGGTTGGCAGAAAGGTTGATACAGTATTATAGAATATAGTTAATGCGCTTGATTGTTTGTATAAAATATGAATTTAAACAGCAAAAGTTTAATGTTTTAGACAGATAATATGTAAGGCTTACATTTATTCCGATGAAATTGAATTTCATGATCTATTTTTGGTTGTTGGTTGATTTGATGCTTAACGTCCACGGTAAACAACTAAGGTCATGTCGGGACGGTCAGTTAACCTAACCACACTATTCCTAAGCGGTTAACCAGTACTAAGTGCACATACTTTCGCCAGTAACTGACAACTGCCCTTCTTGAATCAGCGGAAGGCGAAACGAAAGTATGTGGCCAGACCGGGATTCGAACCCAGGACCTCTGACTTACGAGTCAGGTGCCCTACCGATTGCGCTACCCGGCCCGGCTCATGATCTATTTGCGTGCTAAGATGCTTCAAAAATATATTTATTTATTTTCATTTTTATCGCACATGTTCATAGCGCAAATTTATAAAAGTCTAGATGATGTAGCGTGTAAAAAGGGAAACGGAAAATACAACGAATGAAAGAAAGACAAACAAACCATTTAATGAATGAATGACTGAATAAATGGCAGTGAACCGTTGATGAATGACTCAGATGCATATCTTTTTCTTTTATATTTCTTAGTTCAAGCTTTTGAACTTCATGTAACTTTCAAAACGTACTGTTGGCAAAGCTCATTTATAGAATTTTATAAATTGTTTTAAAATCAATATTTTAGGTTGCATTTACTTGTTTAAAAGCTTACACTGAAACGAGATGAAATGCAAAATTCAATTTTATCATTGAATTAATGTTAGCATGAAACTGTTCTTAACTTATTAGATCTCGATCGCATTCACAAAATACAATATATACTTTTTATCATAGATACTCAAATAAAAAATATCTGAGTCTGTATCCATTGTAATTTTCTGAATTAGAAATGTTTGTTTCCTATTGTATAATATCTCTTCTTTGTCTTCAGAGTGGATCCTTTAATCATGGACGTCTTAAAAAGTCGCTGGTGTCCTCTGGTGAAAATTTGAAATGTGCCGAGTGCGGCTAATTATCCGTTACCCGTTAGCTTCCTTTATTTTTTTTCTTTCTTTCTTGATTATTTATAAACTTTTAAGAAATCGCAACCATCGATAGATGATTTCTATTATTGGCTTGTGGTTTCGGCCACAAGCCAGTATTCATGTCATTTAGTGATACCGAGTTATTTTCGGAAGAAATGACGTCACGCTCATTCGGAAAATACCTGGAGAGGTTGGCATATACTAAAATATGGAGTGGGGTCAACCTATGGAGTGGCGTGTTTTTTTTGAATGGTATTTTGGAGTATTCTGGACAATAAACCATGCCTCACCATTTTCGGGCAATGACCAGTTGCAAAATGCAAAGGGGCATGTTCTAATTTCTCTCCTGGACTAGCCAGATTATGTTAAATAACATAATACTCCACTCCAAGACTCCACTCCAAAGGTTGACTCCACTCTATATTTTAGTATATGCCGGACGATTTGTTTGTACCTTCGCGTACGTCATAAAATACATACAATTTCGCCTGCTACTTTGCCTCAGTGCATTTTTTTATCCACACCCGACAACAGAAAATGTATAGGATCGCCCACATGGTAATGATCAGACTGCGCAAAATGCAGTCTGATCGGTACCTTTGTTGGTCGCATATGGCATAAAGCAGGATTCTTTTATGAATCGCCTATGGCATGTTTCAAGGGAGGTAATACTTATATAATTTGCAACAAGTCTTCGTTAATTTTGTGTTACGTAGTAAACTAGTTTCTTACAGGTAAAGATAATTTTTAAACAACATAATAAATATACAAATTTGAACGTAAATAATTACATGTCAGAGTGATAGCCAGCAGAATGTATATCTTTTTGTATTTTTAATTTTCTTGTCCCTAAATCCGATCGACATTTTACAGTAATTCCGCTTATTAATAAGTTCTCTTACATATAATATTCTATTGTTATTTTTTTTCATCTGATCCTATTTATACTAATAAATATAATTCATAGTAGAAAAGATTAAGATACTAATCTACAGCATTTTCATTTTATTTTGTTAATATTTTTTCAGACGTAGTTGTCAAGAAAAACAGTCCCGTTAGATTGATGGGTTTATCCGAATACGCGTTTTACTAGATAAATTCAATTAATCAAATGATTTCTTTTTCGTATGACAGGTGACTAAGACCTTATTTCCAATTGTTTTAAATCGGTAGCTATATATTCGAACTTATTTCAGTTATCTTTTACGCATTTTAGCGATTACACTTCAGACTATCCTATAGAAAAGCACTGTCCGCTGCTAATCTTTGCCAATCAAGCTACCCACGTGATCATCCGATGACGCCACTGCGGGGATTCCCGTTATCTCCTATACAAAATATTGTTTTTTTTTTAGGAAAATAAAACGAGGAATTTCTTTTCTTATCCAAATGTTTATAGCTCATTGGGTTATTTAAATGGTATAATGGTTTGAATGCCCCGACAATATTTCTATTCAGTACCCATCTACCTTAATGCTAGAGCTGAACTTTGCATTCTAACACTCCAAAACACTGAAAAAGTATTCTTTTCATTCAAACTATCCCAACCTTCTGCCATCGCGTTCATGCTCCCGCCAATATTATTAACTGTTTCTAAAGTAAATGTACGTTTTTATGGCGAGTTTAGAAAGAACAATAGGGCTATGATGCCCTGAATTACTCACCGGAGTAAAAAAGCTCAAAGGTAAAACTAGCATCATCATTTGATTGATTGATTGATTGATTGATTGATTGATTGATTGATTGATTTGTTGCTTTACATCTACGGTAAACAGCTATGGTCATGTCGGGACGATCAGTTAAACCTAACCACACTATTCCTGGGCAGGCTTAGACCACCTTAGCAGTTAACCAGACTAAGTGCACATATTTTTGCCAGTAACTGACAACTGCCCCTCTTGAATCAGCTGAAGGAGAAACGACCAGACCGGGTATTGAACCAATGACCTCTAACTTATTTCAGGTGCCCTACCGACTCCGCTACGCGGCCCGGCGATCATCATTTGTACAAACCTGATAGCTTAAACTGTCAAAATATGTCAGACATTTTGGTTAAAGCTCAAAAAATGATCTTGGCCTCTATTGCTAAAAAGAATTCAAGTACTCATTTATTAGACTGTTTTAATTAACTTCTGTACAAAAACTTTTACAAGTTCCATGAACTCTTATATTTTACCATTTTCCCAAAATGCACCAGAAAGCAAATTTGATCTTGCCAAAAATTGTCAAAGTCAAAACAAGGTCATCATTTGAACTATCTTGGGCCAAAATCTTCAAAACTTTCCATGAAATCTTATGTTCTAGCATTTTCCATATTTGACCAAGCCACAAAAAGATCAGGGTCAGCTCAAGATAATTTATTTGTATTATCTTAGTATTTCTAGGGTACCCAATACTACACACCAAGTTTAAAGGCAACCGGTCAACTGGTTCTAATCTTCAAAACTTTTTATGAAATCTTATGTTCAGGCATTTTCCCATATTTGACCTTGCCATAAATTGGTAAAGGTCAATCCAAGGTAATCAGTTTGAATAATCTTGATTGTACTTGAGTACATATCAAGTTTCAAGGCCATCGGTCAATTGGTTCTTGAGAAGAAGATTTTTAATGTTTTTTACCATAATTGGGCATAGCGGCCATGTTGGTCATGTGACCTGGACCAGCTGAAAAAGAATTCGTTCCCTCAGCCCCTAGAGGTTCTATATAAAATTTGGTAACAACTGGTTCAGTGGTTTTTTAGGAGATTGTTTGAAATTGTCAAAATATGAGAGTTCTGGGTCAAAAGTCAAAGAATTACCTTGATCTCTTATATTCAAAATCTTCATGTACCCATAAAGCTGACTGTATATACAATTTTTTTTTGCTTTTAATCTTCAAAACTTTTCATGTAATCTTATGTTCTAGCACTGAGTCAAACTTGTCTTCAACAACCCAGTCGCCTTCGTCCCGCATACGTTGAAATTTTAGCCTCGGGACAAACTCGCTCTCTTCGAGGATTGTAAGGTGTTGCGATGCCCTCGTGTCTGTCATGCGAGCGTCCATGGCCAGTTGACCGGCTCTAGCATAAATTCAGTCGACGATATCAAGAATGTATGATATTCTTCAAATATGATTTTATCATATATCTATGCTATGATATTTCTTCAAATGAAAATTTTTCATCATATATCTATGCCATGATGTTTCTTCAAATAAAATAAAACGGAGTTTGGCGAGGGTAATGGGCCTTCCTCCAGATTTTTTTTCTGGAAAGCTCAATTACCTTTGGAAAGCTGTATACTTCATCGCTGGTATGGGTGGTGGGAGCATTTGTTTTCCAAATCAAGTGGTCTGTTCACTCACCCTGCTGCTGAAGGTCACTATGATTTACTGGCCTTGGAGGTGTCTGACAAAGTAGAGATGAAGTTTGAAAGGTCTGAGGCCTATCAAAACTGAAATACGGGACAGACCTCAAAATACTTCCTTTGATGTCATCTTTGGGTATTTGCCCAGTCATACTTTTAAGCTCACGCAGAATAGTTGACATCATCTTTATGTTTTTGCTGAACCAAGGTCAAGGACACATTTGCGTTAAAGTTTTGCGTTGAATTTATTCTTCGCTGATATTTCCAATACCCTTTGTTTAGAACCTTTTGGTATCTGGCTAGGCTATATTTTTAGGTTCATACTCAGTAGTTGACGTCATTGTGGCTGCAGGTTAATGTCACAAACTTATACATGTGCATTTGCATTACAAAATTGCGTCAAGTTTATAATTCATTATATTTCTAACACCTTTTGATAGAACTTATTCGTATGTGACAAGACTTACTTTTAGGTACATGCAGATTAGTTGTCATCATTTGGATGCTGCTGCTGAAGATCACAGATTTAACCATTGTCGTTAAATAATTGCGTTAAGTTTTACATTCTGGGTTTACATTTCAAATATATTTGATTGAACCGTTTGATCGTTTGCATGCTGCTGTTGACTAAGGCCAAGGTCAGATACATACATTTGCATTAATCTTTTGTTAAAGTTTATACTCTTTGCAGATATTTCAATATAATATGATGGAATCTTCTGATATAAAATTAGGTTTTCTTTAAGTTTCTTACCAAGTATTAGAGTGGTTTCATTTACCGTTGGCGCTGGTTGGGATATATGTGAGACACTGCTCACTTGTTCTAGTTTTTCCTGCTTTACACAAACATTACAACTCGCATCCGCTGTGCAAAACATTTTTTACTGGAGCGGGCAACCTTATTACCGAAAATACTCAGATTCGCCTGCAGTGTGCTCGATCTATATACAAGAGAACCGTAACTTCGTTCGTAACTTTGTTTGTAATTTTTTGTTTGATCATACTACATGTATATGTAACTTTTATCGTGTTCACAAGGAAACACAGCATTTTTGACTATGTAAAAAGACAACAATTATAGTTTAAGGGTCCGACTTGGCCCATTTATTAACTTGACCGAATTTTTATGGCCGTAATCTTACTAAGTGTGGCCATGATTTTAAAAAAAAACCTGTAGCCTCTACCGCCTTCATAGGGTAAATGGTGGACGGACGGACATCGGGCGGTGATGATAGCTGACATTAACTTACACCGAGTACTCTTATCCCTCATATTTTCCCTGCTAAAAATACAAAGGGATATGACTCCGTCGAAAAGAAGGTCGCTGTTAATCATTTAAATTATACTCCATGGAGTTAGCTCCAGTTCACTCAAAGAGCGCATTTTAGCTCACCTGAGCTAAAGGCTCACAGGTGAGCTTATAGTACAGGTAGGCATCCGTCGGTCGTCCGTCGTCCGTCAACATTTTTTTTTTATCCAAATCCCTTCAGAACTTTGGTTGCTATGGCAACTTAAAGTTGCCATTGACTTGTATGGGGAAAATTGAAAATTTGCATTTATTGCTATGTCACTGCAGATATTTTGACAAAACTTTTACAGAAATGTTCCTTGAGTAGTCCTCTATCAACCGCATGAAATTTATGTAGATTGCACAATGGTTGCCATGGCAGCCGAAAGGTTAAAAATAGAAAATATATTCAAAAATCATCTCCTCAGAAACTGTTCAACCAATAAAGCTCAAAATTCACAGAAAAGATCTTAGTACTAGCTTCTATAAAAGTACTGTTTTTCTTGGCAATTGCTCTAGCAGTTTGGTTGCTATGGGAACTTAAAGTTACCATTTACTTAAAATGGCAAAATAGGAAATTTGCATTTATTGCTATGCCACTGCAGATATTTTGACAAAACTTTCATAGAAATGTACCTTGAGTACTCTTTAACCAGCCATGTTAGATTTATGCAAATTGCGCAATTTGGCCCGTTGTCATTGCAACCGAATAGTTAAAAATAGAAAAATATTAAAAAAATATCTCCGCAGAAACTGTGTGGCCAATAAAGCTCAAACTTTACAGAAAAAACCTTAGTACTAGCCTCTATAGAATTACTGTTTTTCATGGCAATTACTCCAGCAGTTTGGTTGCTATGAGTTATAATGGAGAAAATGGAAATTGGCAATTTTTGCTGTCTCACTGCATTTATGTAGACTTTCTTTCTACAGAAATCTTTCTTGAATAGTCCTCTATGTTTCATTTGAAGTTTCTCTAAATCGCTGAATTTGATTGGTTGCGATGGCAAAATATAGGGTAAATTTTCGAGAAGAAAAAATGAAAAAATCTTCTGCTCAGAAGCCATATGGGGGATAAAGCTGATATTGTGCAAGCATGTGGATGACAGAAGCCTCTACATGAATTTTGTTTTTTCTTCCAACCCCATTAGAAGTTTGGTTGCTATGGCAACTTATAGTTTCCATTGACTTATAATGGGAAAAGTGAAGCCATGAGGAGGATGAAGCTGATACTTTGCATACATATTAATAACATTAGCCTCTACCTAAAGTATGTTTCATATTATTATTGCCCGTGTGAACTGGTTGCTATGGCAATTGGGAAATTGGACATTTGTATTTATTTCTGTGTTACTGCAGATATTTTGACAAAAGCTTTACAGATTTGTTCCTAGAGTAGTCCTCTATCAGCCATATGAATTTTGCCTAAAGACCTGATTTTGATTGGTTGCCGTTGCAACTGAAAGGCCAAATTTTCAATTTTTTCATTTTTTTTATGCCCCCGCCACGAAGTGGGGAGGGGCATATAGTTTTGCCTTGTCCGTCCGTGCATACGTACATACGTACGTACGTACGTACGTCCGTCACACTTTGTAGTACTGTTCTTGTCTCCTCAACTCCTCCTACAGTATTCGATGCAGGGAGTTGAAACTTGGAACACAGTTCAGACATGCATTGAACATGTGCATAAAGGAAACATAACTTTGATTAAGATCTTTATTGCAGAATTATGTCCCCTTGAATAATAAACATATTTTGACTATATTTCACATCTGAGTACTGTTCTTGTCTCCGCAACTCCTCCTACAGTATTTGATATAGGGAGTTGAAACTTGCAACACAGTTCAGACATGCATTGAACATGTGCATAAGGGAAACAGAACTTTGATTAAGGTCTTGGTTGCAGAATTATGTCCCCTTGAATAATATACATATTACAACCGTATTTCACATTTGAGTACTGTTCTTGTCTCCGCAACTCCTCCTACAGTATTTAATGTAGGGAGTTGAAACTTGCAACACAGTTCAGACATGCATTGAACATGTGCATAAGGGAAACAGAACTTTGATTAAGGTCTTTATTGCAGAATTATGTCCCCTTGAATAACATAAATATTTTGACCATATTTCACATTTGTAGTACTGTTCTTGTCTCTGCAACTCCTCCAATTGTATCTGATGTAGGGATTTGAAACTTGTAACACAGTTCAGACATGCATTGAACATGTGCATAAAGGAAACAAAACTTTGATCCAGATCATTATGGCAGAATTACATCCCCTTGAATGACATGCATATTTTGACCATATTTCACACTTTGTAGTACTGTTCTTGTCTCTGCAACTCCTCCAATAGTATTTGATGTAGGGATTTGAAACTTGCAACACAGTTCAGACATGCATTGAACATGTGCATAAAGGAAACAGAACTTTCAGTCAGGTCTTTATTGCAGAATTATGTCCCCTTGAATAACATACATATTTTGACCATATTTCCATAGCTTAAATACAATCTCACCTTTTATCTTCGCTCTAGCGGCCTCATTTATTAACAGATTTTGGTATTACATTACAGCTTTATTGGGTATGACAGTACCTTGAACAACTTTGCGTTTCAGGTTTGTAGGATGAAGGTCAAGGTCACAGTTGCTATTTTCAGAAAAACTAGGGCATTGCTCCAGCGCTTTCATTTATAGATCGATTTTGATGTAACTTCACATAAATGTTAAGTATAACAATATCTTGAATAAATTACTGTTTCAGCGCCGCAGGTCCAAGGTCAAGGTCACAGTTGCTATTTTTAGAAAAAAACTTTATCATTTCTCTACTCCTCTATTCAATGACAATTTTGATGTAACTTCACTCAAAAGTTTAGTGTGACAATATCTTGGACAAGTTCGTGATCCAGAATTTCAGGGTAAAGCTCAAGGTCATATTTGCTATTTTAGAAAATATGCTGTCATCCCTCTGGAATGATTTTGGCATAACTTGCCACAAATATTTAGCTTGACAAAATCTGGGACAAATTTACGTTTCATCATTTTAGGTCCAAGGTCAAGGTCACAGATGCTATTATAGGTACATGTAAATCTTTGTCATGGTTCTAGCGCCTTTAATTATTAACTGATTTTGATAGAACTTCACACATATATTAAGTATGACAATATCTTGGACAAGTTAACCTTTCAGGGTTGTAGTTCCAAGGTCAAGGTCACAGTTGCTATTTTTAAGAAAAACTCAGTCATCCCTCTAGCACCTTTATTTATTGACAGATTTTGATGTAACTTCACACAAATATGTTTAAACACATTACTTTTCTAGTGAGGCATATGGCGGGGGCATTCATCACCTTTAGTGATTGTCTAGTTTTTTTTTTTTTTTTTTTTTTTTTTTGCAAAAGATCTTCTTCTCAGAAGCCATTAAGGGGGGATAAAGCTTATTTTTTGCATAAAAGTTGGTGATATTATCCTCTACATAAATGGTGTGTTTTATTGCTGTTGTGCATGTTGTTTTGTTGCTGTGGCAACTTAGTTTTTCCAACATAACCTCAGTGCTCAGGTGAGCGATATAGGGCCATTGGCCCTATGGTTTATTTTCGTTTTTTGAAATTGCTGTTTCTACGAATGCACTGAGCTGTCTTGCTTATCTGAATAATAGATATTTGAAAAAAATCTAGTTCTTAATGACGGCTCTAGAGCACAAGGTATCATTTCAATCCGAAAAGCCAACGTAAAGGCAAATCTTGTCATTCCTCATGCAATCTCGTTTGTTCTAATTTGCGGTTAATCACAATCGTTTCACACTTTAGGGCACTTAGTTTACAGTTTTCTTAGTACATACAGCCAAAATAATGGTACACAACATGAGCTGAAAACAATAAATATTCGGAATGGCGGTCATTCGTAAACTGTTAATGATCTGTGGTATCATTCAGGTTAAGTAGCCAGCCCCCTGAATAGGACATTCTCACATATCGCGCCTGTAGAAGATATAGACAATTACGCTAAACTGTTCTGCAACAGATCACTGTTTTCGAGGCTAATTTTGTGACGTGCAGCAAGTTCCGAGCGGTTGAAACACCAAGTTCAAATTAGTCAAGATAAGCTTATATGGTTGCTCACTCATAAATAAAAATTGCAAGTTAAAATATAAGTCAAAAATATAATGAGCTGATCTTTACAAAAATCAAAACACAATGATTGATCCGAAGTTAGATAGAGTTACCTATTTCGGAAGTTGATTAGAATAGGTCCCCTTTGATTGCCAACTTAGGAAAAGCTCAAAATTGCAAAACCTGTTTAAGACAAATGATTATAGTAATGGAAGTTAAAAATATGAATTAAGAACTGTCAAGAACAATGATTAGCAATTATAAAAAAAATGAGCAGCTCAATTTGGTTTCAATCTACATTAAGCTTAGAGAGCTTGACTTATTCCTTTGTTGCTTTGAATGATATATATTTCAATAAAACTCCAAAGCTAGGTAGGCATGTTTCACCCAACTCATTCATTTTGTAGATATTTTACCTTAAGCTTGCTGCGATAACCTTCTTCAGAGGTCAACACTAGAATGGAATCAACTTAAAGTGTGCCTAGTGCTTTTATACTCCCAGTGGGTTATATGGATATTTGTTATTTGATTGGATAGTTGAAGTGAAATTAAGCTGTCGATTGGTTGAAATATAAGGCAGTTCGTTGGTCAAAATAGTTGCCTAATTCAATTCATTGTTGTGATCAAGCTAATTGCAATGTATATTGAGGCTACTATTCTATAGACTGACTACTTTGTCACATTACACACGCTTCTAGTACCTTGCGTCCCTGCATGATGCCTTATAAGAAAACAATAATTATTTTATCAGAAACTTACCTTCTTTAAATGACAATACCATCGATGACCAAATCGTAAACCTGTCTGGTTTAAATGTAGCTAAAACTGATTACAGAATAAAACACGGAAACATCATTTCCGATGTATATTGAAAATGAATTTAGCTGTTTCTTTGCAGCTTACAAGCTCTCCCAGAGCTCTGGAAAACAAAGAATCTGACTCTTATATTTCTTTATTTAGAAGTCACTGTACCCCGTCTCCTCCATCTCTACTATCTCAATGTCCTTGTCACACTCTTGATACTTTGTGGTCTTCCAAACAACTTTCCCAAGGCGGTACTTTTGTTGCGGTTGCATTTGTTTTATGTTCGGTGCTGTTTAGTTTATTGTGTTCTCAGTTTAATCTTTCTATCATAAAAATAGAAAATAGGTAAATATAATTGTTAAGTGTTTTTCGTGTGGTTTGCTTGGTCCGTTGTGGCCCGTCTGTTGGTCTGGGTTGTTTGGTTCGGTGGGGATAGCTGGGTTGCCATCTGTTTGGGAGGGGGCTGCTGGCTCGGCTTGTCGCTTGTGGTTTGTTGTTTGTTGGGATGTCTTTGTCAATCTTTCCCTTTGATGTTGGGGATAGGGTTTGGGATCTGATTCAGTCAGTTCCTGAAGTGTAGTTACACTTTAAATTTCCTATTTCTCATTGGTTCTGTCTGTACACCCCTGCTGAACTTTTCACTAGACTGCTTTGGTACTTAATGCGGTGTTTTGTCCATCGACGCCCCTCCCTGAGGCAACAGTGATGTGGTACTTGCAGCAGGTAAATTCTTCCCTAACGAGTGCTTAATGAAGGGCCGCTGAATCCTTGGATTCTTAAATGTAGCAAGTCGCCATTTCAGCTGGAGTCTATCTCTCAGACTTTCACTATTATCTATAAAGTCTTCTTTGAAGTAAACACAGGTTTTGGTGCTGTTGGTACTCTATCTGTTGGATCTAACTGTTGGTGTTTAGGCTCTCTCTATTACAGGTTTCTATATCCTGGTTTTCTCTATCAGGTTTATTCTTGTCGACCCCCTTCTCGTCACTGGAGGATTCGCTTTCTGAGAGTTCCTTGGCCTCACCTCTAAAATCACTTAGATCTCCCGCATCGAACTTTTCCCTTATCTGATTCAGTGACCTGTAACTCATCTTTCTCCTGTCTAACTGTACTTTCTAATTGCTCTTTCACTTTCAGAACTCTACTGTGAAGTCTATCCTTTTCTCAGGCTCATAACTACACCCATCACACTTCCACCTTCTTTCCCTTTTCTGTAAACCACAGACAACCAGGTGAGCCCTCATCGCTTCAGGGTCTGAAGTCCTGAAGGGACACATAAGACATTTATATCTGTAAGACCTGAAAATTAAAATTTAGTTATATAATCAGACATCCACTGTGGAGGTCTTTGCCTAGTACGTGTACTTGGAGCCAAATTATCATCTCCTTGGCCAGAATGTTCTTCTTCATCAATATTCCCCATGTCAATGATAACTTCATCATTTCTATTTTGTAAGGAGCTTTGTACGTCTCTGGTACTACTTTCTAAATTAAACTGCTGTGGCCTTTTTGCTTTCATACGGTCAAAATGAATGACTTTTTGCTTTCCCCTATATCCATACAAAACTTTGTATGTTACATCTGTGATTTTCTCACTGACTCTGAAAGGACCTCTTCAATAGTTGGTTAACTTCGGAGACAATTCTGGTGTATGCCTTGGAAAGTACACATAAACTTCATCATCCTTTTTAAAATTCTACCAACTAACTTTCCGATCATGGAGCGATTTCTGTCTCAACATTGCTTCAGAATTCTATTTCGGAAATTCTGTGTGTCCATTTTCTTCTATAACTCCCAAGCCCACTGGCTTGTTGGAGTGCTCGTTACACTTGCTTGCATTTTGTACATAATGTCGTGAGGGGTCTGTACTTCTCTTCCAAGAATAAGGTAGCTTGGTGATCCTGTAATTTCATGTTCTACGGACCTGTATGCCATAGTGACAAATGGAAGATACTCATCCCAATCAACCTGAATCGTCAGCCCATTATGTAACAATTATGGTGGCTGGTTTGTGCCATTTCGTCTTTTCGCCGCGAAAAGACGCCACGCGAAAAGACGAAAAGACGAAATAACGCCATGCGAAAAGACAAAAAGACGAAACCCGCCACGCGAAAAGACGAAATTTCAGCGCGAAAAGACGAAAAAACGCCATGCGAAAAGACGCCATTTGAAACTCTCAATTTGTCGTCTTTTCGCCTGGCGTCTTTTCGCCTGGCGTCTTTTCGTCTTTTCGTCTTTTCGCATGGCGTTATTTCGTCTTTTCGCATGGCGTTTTTTCGTCTTTTCGTCTTTTCGCGTGGCGTTATTTCGTCTTTTCGTCTTTTTGCGTGGCGTTATTTCGTCTTTTCGTCTTTTCGCATGGCGTCTTTTCGTCTTTTCGCATCACATGATTTGCATTAATATGTATCAATAAATCCTATTCTAAATGCAGTTAATACTTTGAATACTTAGACAGGTGTTTCTTTTTTAAACTGTGTAGACCCTGATCAGAATGCAATCTGTACAGAAGTGTACTGATCAGGGTTTGCAGTTTTTGCCGCTAAACTGTTCTTTTAAAAAACATTACAAAAAATATGAGGAAAGAAGTCATTATGGTATTTCTACTGAACGGACAGAAAAGAAAATGAGCCGTCCTAATGTTTTGGAGTAAAATACTCCAAGCAAGTTTCATCCTATCTTAATTTTGATCTTAAACTGCCTAAAAGATTAACGACTTGTTGACCATGTAATCTCTCTCAAACTATGGAGGACGAAGGTGTCTATACAAATATTGAAACATTGTTGCTCTTCGCTGTAAGTGTTATGATATGAAAAAATAATTATACAGTATTTTCCCTAATTTGACAAACATTTAACTGCAGCTAACCCAAAATTTGAACAAGTTTATAGTTTTCTAAAGACGTGCCAATCGCAGACAGAGCAGAGCCTGATTAGACTTCTCTTTGGCTTTCGCATATGTGTCCCAATATATAAGAATTTTATATTGAAAATGTGCCCCCTTCCGCCATTTTTACAAAGGGGCACAACTACCGTTACTTCCTCTTCAAGTCTTCTTTAAACGGCAGGGATGGATTTTGCTAGCTCAACTAGGGCAGCTGAAGACAGGACTAGGTGGAAAAGGAGTGTTGTAGAGTCATCTGTGGTGCCCCAACAACCTCACAAGATTATGGGATAGACTAGACTAGACCAGCGGTTGCAGTCAGTTCGACCCCCCCCCCCCCCTCCACACACACACACACACACACGCACGCGCGCGCGCGCGCGAGGTCATGTCTTCATATGACCTTAGCATTGGTGGGACTTTTTATCTCTCAGTTTGAACAATAATATTGTAGCTCAGAAAATACATTAAGTAGTAGATTAGGTGCTAGCATTAAGTAATAAATTTGGACCATGTTACCATTATGATCCTAAATCCTCGTATACAGTGGTCTGGTCAAGCTCTGCATTGGTAACCATTCTGCGTATGTTATGATACAGCTCGATATATTAAGATCTACTTGTTCAAATTTTAAAAAAAGAAAAGAAAAGGAAAACGGTTATTTTTACGTAGAATGCATGGAGACACCGGCTTCAACGTATTTGCATCTATGCTTAAGGTGAACGGGACCACTCTCAGGGGAAGCAATTTTGCATTTTTGCCGCCTTTCTTAAGGAGGGTCAGCTCTTGAAAGTAGAATTTGGTCCTCTAGGAGCAAATTCTTTCCTTTAAGAGTAGACCTATTTAAGAACCTAACTTTCTGTTTGCTTCAATTCCCTATCTTGGGAAGCAAAGAGAATGTCACAAAAGTTGTTCCCCTTTGTAAATATGACAGAAGGGGGCAGAACGTTCAATATTAGAGAGATCTTTCTTGGAGGTGTATACATTCAGCTATTTTTTGATTGATTGATTGATTGCTTAACTCTATGGTCATGTCGGGACGGTCAGTTAACCTTACCACACTATTCCTGGGCAGGCTTAGATCTCCTAAGCGGTTAACCAGTACTAAGTGCACATACTTTCGCCAGTAACTGACAACTGCCCTTCTTGAATCAGCGGAAGGAGAAACGAAAGTATGTGGCCAGACCGGGTATTGAACCCAGAACCTCTGACTTATGAGTCAGGTGCCCTACCGATTGCGCTACGCGGCCCGGTATACATTCAGCTATACAGTCAAACCTGCTTATGGTCAGCTATACAGTCAAACCTGCTTATGTGGTCACCTCCATTCAGGGATCACCTGTCTTAAGCAGTTAAGGTGGACGATCCCGGAAGAACTCTGTTCTTGCTTGTTTAAAATACAAACAGAGTTATTGTTCATCACCAAATCGACTAACTGTGGAGTATATACAGTTATAATATACGCTTACAATATCTACCGTAAAGATCCTAAGTTTTCGGGCACATAGGTCTGTACAAACAGTGGAAACTGAGATCAGACTGCTCCTTAGGAACCAGAATGATCAAGATCTTCACAGTTTCTATTCCATCTGCGCATTTTTGTCGACATTACTCTGTGGTAGAACCGAATAACAGGAAAATAAATAATAGGGCAAGGACCGGCTGTGCTTGCAGCAGGTGCAGAATTTGGGCAGTCAGTTTTGGGGATATTTTGAACTTAAACATTGTTTTTCTAGGAAACAAAACGGTGAAATGTTTGTTTTTTGTTTTATTCTTTAACATACGATGTAAGTTTTACTAAAATAATATGCATAAGCATGCCCCATCGATTGAAGATATTTTTCATGACGTTTTTCATGAAATTCAATTTTCTTGCATTTTTTTCAAAGAATGTAAAAATATACTTATTAACAAGAAAACTGCAATTTTTTGTTATCAGTTTGTTTCAAATATCCTATATTACAGATTATATGATTTGCTGAAATGAAAGTGCATTCATGTGCTAGAGATATGAATTTTAATGGAAAATGTGTAAAAACAGTATGTAGAAATACAAAATATTGTTTTTTAGGAAAACAAACCAGTGAAAATTGTTTTTTTCTTACCCAAATGTTTTATAGCTCTTTGGGTTATTTAGACGGTATAACGGTTTGAATGCCCCGCCAATATTTCTATTCAGTATTCGTCTACCTTAAGGGGTCACCTGTCTTAAGTAGCCACTTTTTTGTCCTTCCCTTGGGTGACGCCTTAAGACAGGTTTGACGGCAATTCTCAAACAATGTACTAGGTCTGCCTATGCTCCTCAATGCATAAATTTTCGTCTGCTAATTTTTAAGTCAACATGGCCCAGATTTTTTAATCAATAACTGTAATTATTGCCGATCCCATACTGATACTTATAGCTATCCTTTTCACTTTTAACAAGTTTTATTTTTCTGTCGGATAAAATAGAGTTTCAGTGGCACATCCCTTCTAATTTTCATAAGACTGCTGCTTGACACTGATTATCTTGATTATATCTGTGTTTGATCTCATTCAACAAGACACACATTTGTTATCCAATCTAAACGATACCATACTGACCGAAAATATTGCCGACCCCAGTGCACGTTAATTTTATAGTCTATCCTTACAATTTTTAGCTGTCAAAAAAGATATATTAAAAAGCATTTCAGTGGCAAATTCTGTGATCAGACTGCTTCTGTAGCTGCGTTTACAGTAGTCTGATATGAGTCTATATTGTTTACTCAGACAAACTGTCTTATATTAGGAATCAATACAGGAATCAATACAGTTATCAATAGAAGGGTATTTGTGTGTCGTTATTTCGTCTTTTCGTCTTTTCGCCTGGCGTCTTTTCGTCTTTTCGCATGCCGTTATTTCGTCTTTTCGCATGGCGTTATTTCGTCTTTTCGTCTTTTCGCATGGCGTTATTTCGTCTTTTCGCGGCGAAAAGACGAAAAGACGAAATAACGCCACGCAAAAAGACGAAAAGACGAAATAACGCCACGCAAAAAGACGAAAAGACGAAATAACGCCACGCGAAAAGACGAAAAGACGAAATAACGCCATGCGAAAAGACGAAATAACGCCATGCGAAAAGACGATAAGACGAACAGACGCCAGGCGAAAAGACGAAAAGACGCCAGGCGAAAAGACGACAAATTGAGAGTTTCAAATGGCGTCTTTTCGCATGGCGTTTTTTCGTCTTTTCGCGCTGAAATTTCGTCTTTTCGCGTGGCGGGTTTCGTCTTTTCGTCTTTTCGCAT
Source organism: Ctena decussata (assembly GCA_963989385.1). Taxonomy (NCBI): domain Eukaryota; kingdom Metazoa; phylum Mollusca; class Bivalvia; order Lucinida; family Lucinidae; genus Ctena; species Ctena decussata. Next base: position 34,701,216 of record OZ022504.1, on the reverse strand, counting down.
GGCGTTATTTCGTCGTTTCGTCTTTTCGCATGGCGTTTTTTCGTCTTTTCGTCTTTTCGCATGGCGTCTTTTCGTCTTTTCGCGTGGCGTCTTTTCGCGGCAAAAAGACGAAAAGACGAAATGGCACAAACCAGCCACCATAAACAATAGCACAAAGCGGCATATAGCGTGTAAACGTCTCCGTTATGGAAAATTACAAGTGCCTTCATCATTTGAGCCGCGACACGACAAAACCAACAAAGTTCAATGTGCGCCCAGCAAAGACTCAGATCAACCTGGGCATCTGCCCAGTCTGATCAGAGTTTTGCTGTGCACTTAAATGGTAGCTAAGAGTTTAAGTTAGCTTCATGCGGACAGCGAAGACTGATCGAACTGGGCGGGTGCCTAGGCTATTCTGAGTCTTCACTTGGCGCACATGCCACTTTGTTGGTTTTCTTGTGTCGCGACTCAATTGTTGTTCGAGGTTGCACTCTTGTCTGACGTTAGGATTGCTTTGCCAGTGTATAGCACATAATTCGACTCGGCTACTTTGTTCTATTGAATAGATATAAAGGCTTTGGGTTCCAGTCTTTCGGGAGCCCCAGTAGCTCAATTGGATAAGGGCTGTCCTGATAAGTTAGCGATCCGGGTTCGATTCCTGCTGGAGAAGGAAGTCTTCAAAACCGGACAAGGTTCTTGAACAGTGTATGATCATATGCTGAAACTGAGACAGCGTTTGCATGCAGTATGCTTATGTGTATATATGCAACGTATGTACATGTGTCAATGGTATCTGTTGGAAACATGAACGAAGTCGTATCAGGCTGATTGCACCGACGCGCAGAAAGGTCTGAGTCATTGTTGATCGACGCAGCTGATTTCACAGACGAACATCTATGGTCCGATCAGGGCCTGTAGTGTTTTCTGTTTTATACCAGTTGCCGGTCAGTATATTAAATATCGTTCAAAATTTTGGATAATTACAAGTTGTCGTAATATTTAAGGTAATTAACCCTTTTTAGACTGGTAACCCATTTTGGCGAAATATGCAAACAGTGCAGACCCAGACCAGATGCCGCAGAACGCGGAGTCTGGTCAGTATCAACACTGTTGGCTTACAAGATTTTCTATGGGGGCAGCAGGTTGAGGTATTGAGGTACTGTGATAAGAGTCGGAATTACCCATAGTTTAATGAGCTAACAAAAACAAAATGTTACTTGCGATTTGTACTACCTCAGCCTTTCCCGGTGTACGAATAATCTAGTGTTTCCCGTTGTACGAATATGTACATGTGTAGCCTGGTCAGGGCGTGTGCATTTAGTCCACATAATTGATTTGGCATTACAGATCGTTGCCAACAGCTGAAAAACGCCGTAGCAATATAGCATTTGATAGGTTCTGTGCAAGCTTCAAATAATTTGCTATATAAATGGTCACAGTAGGTAGATAACGTATATCAAAGCTGAAACAACGTTACAGTTCTGCCAGCTAGACACTGTTTTGAAATTGCCTGATCAAGTTTGGGTACGTTGGGGGTCCTGCCAATGGTGACATTGGCGATTTTGCCAGTTGATTGATTGATTGATTTGTTGCTTTACGTCCACGGTAAACGGCTATGGTCATGTCGGGACGGTGAGTTAACCTAACCACACTGTTCCTGGGCAGGCTTAGACCTCGTAAGCGGTTAACCAGTACTAAGTGCACATATTGTCGCTAGAAACTGACAACTGCCCTTATTGAATCAGCGGAAGGAGAAACGAAAGTATGTGGCCAGACCGGGTATCGAACCCAGGACCTCTGACTTATGAGTCAGGTGCCCTGTCGACTGCGCTACGCGACCCGGCCGATTTTGTCAGTGCTGTCATTGGTAAATGTAGAACCCCTCAACAGTAACAGCAGCCAACGATGCCATTGGTACTATTGGTTGAGTCAATGGCGCCATTGGCACCATTGCAGAGCCGATTTTTTTCTGCAATTAGAAATTTTTAGTTTTTCTAATTTGCTTTCATCATTGTGGGGGGGGGGGGGATATTTTCTTGTCTCAACTCGAGCGTTTATGACGGATTCACTAAATTGTGATATTGGATGACGCATATTTTTCCTCGTTGGTGAGATTGCCCACGCCCTTAGTTGTCTGAAGTATTGGCAGCTAATGGTCTGTAGTATTGGTACCAACGGTAGAGTCAATGGTGCCAGTGTTCAAACTCTAAACGGCATTGGCATGCAAATGATGACATTGGCAGAACACCAAACGCACCCTTTTTTAACATATAATTTAGTACATTCCCGAGAGTGACAAAACGCTGAAATGGCGAATCGAATGGACGTTACATTGCTGACGTTGCAGTGACATTGATTCGACGCCTGATGCAATTGATGCATACCTGACTTGTTCCAGAAATCTTTACTCGTTTTGAAATGGCACACCGCTCAGAAATCATTTTATGAAAGTCGATTAATATGCGACGTTGTCTAGTTTCTGTATAAGTTTCAGGTTCCAAACATTCTACATGTATCTTAACTTTGTTGACAGTGTTTATACAATGGTTCAAACGCCGTATAAATGTCGGCATTGCATGACGTTGATTCGACACTTTCCCGCTTGGTTCCTTCAGAACAGGCTTCCAACACTTACATCTCAAATCATTCTCTGTTCGCACCAATGTAGAGCATCCAGCCAAAACAGCTCTGCTCACTATACAAGGAACAGCGAGTATCATGATCAGACTGCAATTATGTACCTGTCTGAACAAGGGCAAAATAAATAACTGAGCCGCGACACGACAAATCTAACAAAGTGGCTGTGCTCCCAGCGCAGACTCAGTTCAGCCTGGGCATCCGCCCAGTCTGATCAGAGTCTTCACTGTCCGCATAGAGGTAGCTTAGACACTTGGCTAGCGTGAAACCGCGTCTTAGCAAAGAGTCTGATTAGACTGGGCAGTGGTCCAGCTCCGGACCGAAATTATTTCAGAAACAAAGTTTATAATTTCGTGAAAATTGAAACTTGTTTCTAGGTATTTTCCGGCCCAGAGCTGGGCTAACTGGGCAGATGCTCCGGCTGATCTGTGCTGAGTGCCGGTCTGCGTATCACAATCAGTAGGGCGTCTGACTCGAGAGCCAGAGGTCCCGGGTTTGATACCCGGCCACATACTTTCGTGTCTCCTTCCGCTGATTCAAGAAGGGCAGTTGTCAATTACTGGCGAAAGTATGTGCATCTAGTACTGGTTAACCGCTTAGGAGGTCTACGCCTGCCCAGGAATTGTGTGGTTAGGTTAACTGACCGTCCCAACATAACCATAGCTGTTTACCGAGGACGTAAAACAATAAAAGAACAACAACTGTGTTGATTGCACAACCACTTTGTTGGTTTTCTTGTGTCGCGGCTCAACTGTTATGTTTTTGTAACGGCATAGGAATTCAGTTTGTCTGCTCAACACTATCCTTGTCGCAATACAGATAACCCTGTTGTTTTGGTATTTGTTTACTCTTCAGCCACGTGAGAAAACTTGACATATATAAAAAGTAATTTACTCATCTGACTCAGTTCAACTGAAAGATCCATCCATACGTATACTTTAATATCTACCTACCATTCTTACCAGCCTACGTATCTATCTATCTATCTATCTATCTATCTATCTATCTATCTGTAATTTTTTATGCATTACTTATAGGACACCACTATTTTCATACAGTATGGATGGATGGGTGACATGCGATTTTACGTCCTTTTTAACAATATTTCAGATAAATCAGGACAATAGGTGGGCGATAATGAAAGGGTCTGTGCTATGGGGCCCCGTTTACTATTGAAAAGATCCCCGCCTCTTGCGGGGCTCGGACCCGAGACCGCTAAATCAGCAGGCCAGCGCTTCACCTACTGAGGCTTCATTTTCATTCAGTACGAATGGTCTGATTAAATAAAAACAGAAGACCCCTATCGGCAAAATCGAAGTAAAATTTCCTTTTAAAAGGAAGGCTTGTCAGCTAAAACAGTGAAATTTTCATGAGTTGTTATTAAAGTGAACCCGATTGTTAGTGCACTTTCTGTTGCTTACTTCTATTTAGCAAAGTATTTAATTTCTAACTTCTTGAATGGTGGCATTATCCACGGGTGTAAGGTAAAAACAAGTGTAGAATTTTTTTGACGAACAAATTGAGGAAATATTCACACACACACACACACACACACAAACACACACACACACACACACACACACACACAAACACACACACACACACACACACACATACACACACACACACACAACAACAACAACAACAACAACAAAAACAGTTTTCCAACATTTTGGCCGGCCGTTAGTCATGTCTCAAGGAAAATAACTATATGGACCTATTTCAAGTCTTTTCTTTACGGCAGTTGAGTCACATTTAGTTTGAATCAAAATTTTAGGAAAGACTGTTTCAAACACATGTCTATGGAATTTTGGCACATCTGAAATTGGCATCAAAAGAAGAAATAAATTAATATTTACTGAAGTTTATTTTTGGTTTAAGTGGCATCAGTGGCAATGACTGGAACAAAATTTCGACACTCTGAGTCTGAGAAGAAAATGCATGCTGTTATTGTTTGGACAATAACTTGCTTTACACCATTTGGGGACAACAAAGCACGGAACCTATTGCGTTCGTATTTCCATGAACCCCCGATCAATGAAATTTATCTTTTATATTTATGCTATGTTTTTACATCAATTTTGTTAACTCAGTCGTGGAGTTCTGGCTAATTTACGCCAAGCAAAGGACGAAGAATAGTAATTAACCAACGTGATTGGTAATGAAGTACAGCAGCCGTCACTATGATATGTATATCAAACGTTACGTCGGCCAATCATCTACAGTACATGTATTTGAATTATCCGTGACGTTGCTTACGCGTAAGATTGCATGAATGTTGTTCGTGGATGTATGAACATCGTCAGCCCAGTATAGGTTCATCTAAGGAAATCGTCGACAAGTGTAAATATTTCTGTACATTTGTATAGCTGAACTAAGAAGGCAACATTAGAGAGTGTTAAAGCAAGAAAAATGTCCACACACCCCAACCCGCACCTACTGCAAGCACAGTAGGCCGGCCTTCTTCTACTATAATCCAAATAAGTAGGACGCCACGGCAAAGGAAGTTATACCCAGTATCATCGCACCAACCAACCAACCCATCCTTTGTCATAAAGCTGTCAATGAATCCTCAACAGTTTCAAATTTTAACAATTCTGAGTTTCAATTGTTAACAATTCTGAATTGTCCCTTTTTTCTGTATCATTGTTCAGGCTATTTATGAACATGTTGATGGCCAAATGGAAATTTATCAGATGCTAAAAATGTGTACATAATATATCGCTTTGTGCCATGGAAAGGCCTGTTGCAATGCGTAAGCGATAAGTACTCACCGACATTACCGACTTTTACATACATAACACGGTCAGTTCTACATATAAACAAGCCACACACATAGACAGATGGAATAAAAAAAATTTAGTTAATGTGATAAGGGAAGAAAATCGTCAAAAGCGCTTGTTTCTAAATTTAAACAATAAATTTGAACTCTGCTTCTTTCAGTTTTTACAGATACACAGGTCAGCCCACTCCGGCATAAGCGCAAGATGTCTTCATCATGGATCATCATGAAGAATATATATACTGAAAAAGACTGATCAGATCCCATGAATGCACCGGCGCTGGACAGTCAGATTATGCGATGCCCTAAGGCCTAGTTTTCGCGACGCCGCTGCATGATTTTTGGAAAAGCTAATGCTTTGCGCTATTGATATATATAAATACTGTTTCTTACACAGGTTTGGGTATATTTCTTCGGATGCAAAGCCAAATACTTTGCATTAAATTCGGTTTCATTTTTAATGCAATCAGTTTATTAAAAGCAAAAGAAATGTGGCAAAGTACAAGGCACTTGTAAAAGAAAAACGTGCTTTTTAACGGAAATATTAAAAAAAGTACATGTGCTATCAAAAATAGAATAAAGTGTCCATCTGTTATTTTAGCAGATGAGGTAAATCGGATATGGATAAAAATAGACAAAATCGGACGAGGTCTTTGTTTGTTATGTCTATGAAGAAAATAATGAAGAAATGCAGTCTCAAACCGGAACGAGCTTTCCAATCTCTTTGGCTTAATATTGCGGCCCTAAAAAAGTTTAGAACGAATCGTTGCAGTACACACTCTCCATGTATTTTCCGACTAAGTGTGACGTATCGTTTCTTCCGAAAATAACTCGGTATCACTAAACCACTTGAATACTGGCTTGCCGCCGAGATGGCAAGCCAAAAACAACAACAATAAATAAATAAATAAAAGAAAAGAAAAAACACCATAAAATACTTCATTTTGTGCTTTTAGATTCATGAAAATCCGAACATAGAGTGCGAACAGCAAAGGCTCTGACCTAACTGCCCGGATGCACAAATGGCTACATTTTCAGGGGAAGCAAGTCTGCTATTTGCATTTTTGCCTCGGTTTTACCTAAGGGAAAGAACTTACCCATGGGTATTCGACTTTTTGCCTCTAAGCGTTGTTTCAGTTTGAAAGGGCAACGTTGTGCCGAGAATAAAACAGGAAGTCACAAAAGCTGTTGGCATGAAAGCATGGTAGTGTACCAATTCATAAGACAGGTTTTTCGCCAGTTTGATACTTCGCACATGTTATGAGAAAACGTTTTACAGCTCGTGCGAACGGAAAAGACGAAAATAAGCTTGCACTTCTGCAGATGGATTTATATTGTGGCCGGGCCGATTCATCGATATGTATTTTGATAAGTAGATAAATGGATGAATTGATGACTTGCGATTTTACCTCGTTTCTAACAGTATTTCAGTCATATTAGGACGATTGGTGGATGATAATGAAATGTTGTGTACAATGGAACCCCGTTTACGATTGGAAAGGTTCCCGCCAACAGCGGGGCTCGAATCCGGGACCGCTAGATCAGCAGGCCAGCGCTTAAGCTACTGAGCTACCGGAGCTCCTTTATTAGTAGATAGACCCAGAAGGCGCAGGACGTCGTTTTGACGTCGGTTCTGCGTAATGACATCGCATCGACGTGATAACGACATCATTTCGACGATACGTATCCGCTAGGCCAGGGTAGAGAACATGTTAACAGACAGATAAAAAGATGGTTAAATGGACGGTTGGCTGGTACATTTTGGTTGGGTTAATGTTTAATAGGTAGGTAGGTACAGAGAGAGAGAGAGAGAGAGAGAAGGAATGCATTCAGTAATAGCTAAAACAAATTTCCACCCAGTAAAAGTATGCACGAAGGCACAGGCTGATCTGTCTTTCCGCTATTGTATGCATCAACTGTGGCTAAGATTCTTTTAAATTTGAGATGACCCCCAAGTGTTTCGTCAGCCTCGAAAGTATATCTCGGCGTACTAGTAAAGTTTTAATGTCCACTACTGGACATTAAAATTTTAGCTGTACGCTGAGATACTACATTCTACGCTGACAAACAGGTTGGGGTCATCTCAGATGTAAACCAAGTAAAAAGTTGCTCTAGTATAGAGCAAAGGTGGAAGCGCTGCGGAAAACAATATTTAAGACTTGGTAATCCATTTTTAAATAACTTTGTATAAAATAAGGTATCGAGGTATCAATGAATTAAAGTAGCGATAATATATTCTTGAATTATTAAAAATGACCCGTAACGCTGGATTGTGATTAGCATTGTAATTTGGAACAATACAGCATAAAATAAGGCTATATACATATGGACAAAGGTTCTTCACGGTCAGTTAATTTCACTAATAGTTTCAAAAACTTTAGATAAACTATTTCTACCAGTTTTATTTATAGAGCAGAAACAAATGTTATAGCTTGGATGAATAGAGCCGCGTTTAAGACAGGCACCCTACATTTACTTTTAAGTTAAAGGACATTTACATTGAATTTACTGTTTTACTTGTGTGTTTTATTTTGAAAAACTCAAAGTGTTGTGACTATAACATAATTTTACAACCTTTTTTTTGTAAGATTTAGCTTGAGGCTGCCCAATAAATTGTACTCAAAATAATCTAAGAACATGTCCAGTTAAGATTTTGTGTATGAGTCAAATGACGTTCTGCAAAACATTGCGTTATTTGTTTGTTCTGTTACTCTAAAACTTTTATTTATTTATTTATTTATTTATATTGGTGGTGTTTAGATTAAAGTGGGCATCAAAATTAAAAGAACAATCACGTGTGAATTTTCTAATGAAGACTACCAAGTTTAAAGGCCCATGCAAAACTTTGTATATTACTAAAATACCTAAGTATGTTTTGAAAGATATTTAAAGTATTAAATTGATCTCGGTCATGTGTATACCTTTATGTTGTTATTTTTTTCTTTTTTCATCATTTTGCAAAGGGGAACAACTTGTGTGACTTCTTGATTGTTTTCCTGGATAATGTAGCCTTTCCAAAAGGGAGTCTACTGTTAAAGGAAAAATCTCCTTAAGAGGCAAGTTCTTCAGTTGATCTCCACTGTGAAGGGAGGCAAAGAATGAAATCGGCATGAGTTGCTTCCCCTGAAAAAGTACCCATTTACCATTAGCACACGTTATGCGAGAAACAGCTCTCACGAAAGTACTGTAAACCAGAAAATTTTAGCAAATCTGAGTTTTAGAAAATGTTTCCAAGGTTTGTAAGTAGCTTCTCATAATGGTCCTTTGATTATAAGACAACGACTATTTCACCGCAGTTTTACTTTCCAAACTTTGCATTCTTGAAGTTTCGAGTACATCTTCGGAATTTTCCCCGATTTAAAGTCCCATATTGACTGTAATTACTAGGACAGAAGTGCCTCAGAATCTATGATTGGGTTTAGATGGAGCCAAGGAAATCTCAAGTCTCGTGCTTGGCAAGTCTTGCATGAAACCTATTTAATTTGAAAAAGAAAGCTCGAGCTTTCCTCTTTGGGATTTCAACAAAATCACTATTTCTTTGCCCATTAATTAATTTTCATTTGATAAAAAAAAAAACTTTGAACCAGGTCATTACTATATTCCTTTATTTGACTTTCTCTTAATGGTTCTGTCCGTAAGCCTAGCCTATGAAAGGTGTTTTAGTTTGTCAGTCGTTGCTATTCAGAATGATACAAAATCAGGGTTCCGAGGTTACAGTTTTCTACCCCGTACATACAATAATATAATATGTAATTGAAATTGAGCCGTAAAAAATTATGATAATAGGACATGCACCCAGAGAGGGGGAGGGGAAGGAAGGGGGCGGTTTAGGATCAATTCAGCTGAAGGAATTTATCCCATTTCGTAATATTAACAGGAGATGCGCCCCTTTCTATTTTCAAATAGCAATTTTTGCCTGCTAGTTCCAAGCAGGCACATGACGTCAAAATGGCGTGATGTCATCGCATCAACGTCAATAAGACGTATTTCCGACGCAATGTGCCCGCTGGGTTGCCTGTAGTCAACGGAATACAGATTATCTTATCTTTTCCACTCATTCCATTCCAGATTTGAAACTATGTCCAACTGTTTCTGTAGCTGTTAAGAAATGTTATAATCATTATGTAATTAAAAACAAAGCAACAAAATAGTTATTAAAGTGCCAAAATCGTAATTAGCTCCGTTAAATGAGACTAGATCAACCATGGATGGATATATACAAGAAATGCACGTTTCCTGTTCGTGTCCTAATATCAGATCTATCAACGGTAATGATATGGATAAACCGATTTTAAAAATAAAATTTCCTTTTAAAAGGAAGGCTTGCACAGCTAAAACAGTGAAATTTTCATGATGTTATTGAAGTGAACCCGATTGTTAGTGCACTTTCTGTTGCTTACTTTTATTTAGCAAAGGATTTAATTTCTAACTTCTTGAATGGTGGCATTGTCCACGGGTGAAAGGTAAAAACAAGTGTAGAATTTATTTGAAAAACAAATTGAGGAAACACACACACGCACACACACACACACACACACACACACACACAACTAAAAACAGTTTTCCAACATTTTGGCCGACCGGTAGTCATGTCTCAAGGAAAATAACTATATGGACCTATTTCAAGTCTTTTCTTTACGGCTGTTGAGTCATATTTAGTCTTTATCAAAATTTTAGGAAAAACTGTATCAACCCCATGTCTATGGAATTTTGGCACATCTGAACTTGGCATCAAAAGAAGAAATAAATTAATATTTACTGAAGTTTATTTTTGGTTTAAGTGGCATCAGTGGCAGTGACTGTAAATTTTTTTTGGTTTAAACATATTTTATTTCATCAATGATTTCACATTACAACATATACTGACACAAAAAAGAAACGTCCGTTTTCTAAGGTTCTGTATCTTTTTAAACCACCAGTAATGATGTAGCCATAAAAAAGAAAATAAAATGTGTACCGAGCGTTTGGAACACATAAAGTTCCAACAATTTAATTTTTCTCCATAGCCACAAGATTTATCGAACGTAATGTCAAAACACCATTTTTTCATTCTCAGCAGCATTTTATTCATCAAAACCTAAAATATTTTACGTAAAACAATGGCTAGAAACATTGACAAACGAAAAATCAACTTTTTAAAAAAAAAAACGCTTATTAAATGAACGAGAAAGCTGCCCAAAGTCTTCGATTTATAAAATTATTTCCCTTATAATTAAATTAATAACGATTTTAGAACTTCCGTATCTCCATAACCGTTCATCATTTTGACACCGTTTTTGTTTCAATTGACTATTCTTGTGTGCAATAATGACAACATGCATTAGAAAAAAATAAGGCTGAAATCTGAAATCCCGGTGCACTAAAATCCGGTTTTATTACCCCACCTTTTACAGAAAAGTAATCGACCAATTTTGTAACCAAATTTTTGCAATGCTGAATGATACTGATTTCAGTGCTATTAATGGCTAGAAATGAATTTTGAAGTAGTCCTATGACATTGACTTCCAAACTGATGGCTCAACAAAGTAATGTTTGCGTGTATCTACGCACTGTCATGATCGACGTTTTGTTTGGACAATAACTTGCTTTACACCATTTGGGAACAACAAAGCACGGAACCTATTGCGTTCGTATTTCAATGCACTCCCGACAAGTGAAAGTTATCTTTTCTATTCATGCTATGCTTTTACATCAATTTTGTTTACTCATTCGTGAAGTTCTGACTAATTTAACGCCAAGCAAAGCACGAAGAATAGTTATTAACCAGCGTGTTTGGTAATGAAGTACAGCAGACGTCACTATGACATGACGTATATCAATCGTTACGTCGGCCAATTATCTATTTGAATTATCCGTGACGTTGCTTACTCGTAAGATTGCACGAATGTGTGTTGTTCGTGGATGTATGAACATCGTCAGCCCAGTATAGGTTCATCTAAGGAAATCGTCGACGAGTGTATATATTTTTCTGTACATTTGTATAGCTGAACTAAGAAGGCAACATTAGAGAGTGTTGTAAAGCAAGAAAAATGTCCACACACCCCAACCCGCACCTACTGCAAGCACAGTGGGCCGGCCTTGTTCTACTATAATCCAAATAAGTAGGACGCCCCGGTACTGGCAGTTATACCAAGCCAGCATCATCGCACCAACCAACCAACCCATCCTTTGTCATAAAGCTGTCAATGAATCCCTACAATTTTCAATTTTTAACAATTCTGAGTTTCAATTGTTAACAATTCTGAATGTCCCCTTTTTCTGTATCATTGTTCAGGCTATTCATGAACATGTTGATGGCCAAAAGGAAGTTGATCAGATGCTAAAAATGTGTACATAATATATCGCTTTGTGCCATGGAAAGGCCTGTTGCAATGCGTAAGCGTTAAGTACTCACCGAAATTACCGACTTTTACATACATAACACGGTCAGTTCTACATATAAACAAGCCACACACATAGACAGATGGAATAAAAAAAAATTAGTTAATGTGATAAGGGAAGAAAATCGTCAAAAGCGCTTGTTTCTAAATTTAAACAATAAATTTGAACTCTGCTTCTTTCAGTTTTTACAGATACACAGGTCAGCCCACTCCGGCATAAGCGCAAGATGTCTTCATCATGGATCATCATGAAGAATATATATACTGAAAAAGACTGATCAGATCCCATGAATGCACCGGCGCTGGACAGTCAGATTATGCGATGCCCTAAGGCCTAGTTTTCGCGACGCCGCTGCATGATTTTTGGAAAAGCTAATGCTTTGCGCTATTGATATATATAAATACTGTTTCTTACACAGGTTTGGGTATATTTCTTCGGATGCAAAGCCAAATACTTTGCATTAAATTCGGTTTCATTTTTAATGCAATCAGTTTATTAAAAGCAAAAGAAATGTGGCAAAGTACAAGGCACTTGTAAAAGAAAAACGTGCTTTTTAACGGAAATATTAAAAAAAGTACATGTGCTATCAAAAATAGAATAAAGTGTCCATCTGTTATTTTAGCAGATGAGGTAAATCGGATATGGATAAAAAAATAGACAAAATCGGACGAGGTCTTTGTTTGTTATGTCTATGAAGAAAATAATGAAGAAATGCAGTCTCAAACCGGAACGAGCTTTCCAATCTCTTTGGCTTAATATTGCGGCCCTAAAAAAGTTTAGAACGAATCGTTGCAGTACACACTCTCCAGGTATTTTCCGACTAAGTGTGACGTATCGTTTCTTCCGAAAATAACTCGGTATCACTAAACCACTTGAATACTGGCTTGCCGCCGAGATGGCAAGCCAAAAACAACAACAATAAATAAATAAATAAAAGAAAAGAAAAAACACCATAAAATACTTCATTTTGTGCTTTTAGATTCATGAAAATCCGAACATAGAGTGCGAACAGCAAAGGCTCTGACCTAACTGCCCGGATGCACAAATGGCTACATTTTCAGGGGAAGCAAGTCTGCTATTTGCATTTTTGCCTCGGTTTTACCTAAGGGAAAGAACTTACCCATGGGTATTCGACTTTTGCCTCTAAGCGTTGTTTCAGTTTGAAAGGGCAACGTTGTGCCGAGAATAAAACAGGAAGTCACAAAAGCTGTTGGCATGAAAGCATGGTAGTGTACCAATTCATAAGACAGGTTTTTCGCCAGTTTGATACTTCGCACATGTTATGAGAAAACGTTTTACAGCTCGTGCGAACGGAAAAGACGAAAATAAGCTTGCACTTCTGCAGATGGATTTATATTGTGGCCGGGCCGATTCATCGATATGTATTTTGATAAGTAGATAAATGGATGAATTGATGACTTGCGATTTTACCTCGTTTCTAACAGTATTTCAGTCATATTAGGACGATTGGTGGATGATAATGAAATGTTGTGTACAATGGAACCCCGTTTACGATTGGAAAGGTTCCCGCCAACAGCGGGGCTCGAATCCGGGACCGCTAGATCAGCAGGCCAGCGCTTAAGCTACTGAGCTACCGGAGCTCCTTTATTAGTAGATAGACCCAGAAGGCGCAGGACGTCGTTTTGACGTCGGTTCTGCGTAATGACATCGCATCGACGTGATAACGACATCATTTCGACGATACGTATCCGCTAGGCCAGGGTAGAGAACATGTTAACAGACAGATAAAAAGATGGTTAAATGGACGGTTGGCTGGTACATTTTGGTTGGGTTAATGTTTAATAGGTAGGTAGGTACAGAGAGAGAGAGAGAGAGAGAGAAGGAATGCATTCAGTAATAGCTAAAACAAATTTCCACCCAGTAAAAGTATGCACGAAGGCACAGGCTGATCTGTCTTTCCGCTATTGTATGCATCAACTGTGGCTAAGATTCTTTTAAATTTGAGATGACCCCCAAGTGTTTCGTCAGCCTCGAAAGTATATCTCGGCGTACTAGTAAAGTTTTAATGTCCACTACTGGACATTAAAATTTTAGCTGTACGCTGAGATACTACATTCTACGCTGACAAACAGGTTGGGGTCATCTCAGATGTAAACCAAGTAAAAAGTTGCTCTAGTATAGAGCAAAGGTGGAAGCGCTGCGGAAAACAATATCTAAGACTTGGTAATCCATTTTTAAATAACTTTGTATAAAATAAGGTATCGAGGTATCAATGAATTAAAGTAGCGATAATATATTCTTGAATTATTAAAAATGACCCGTAACGCTGGATTGTGATTAGCATTGTAATTTGGAACAATACAGCATAAAATAAGGCTATATACATATGGACAAAGGTTCTTCACGGTCAGTTAATTTCACTAATAGTTTCAAAAACTTTAGATAAACTATTTCTACCAGTTTTATTTATAGAGCAGAAACAAATGTTATAGCTTGGATGAATAGAGCCGCGTTTAAGACAGGCACCCTACATTTACTTTTAAGTTAAAGGACATTTACATTGAATTTACTGTTTTACTTGTGTGTTTTATTTTGAAAAACTCAAAGTGTTGTGACTATAACATAATTTTACAACCTTTTTTTGTAAGATTTAGCTTGAGGCTGCCCAATAAATTGTACTCAAAATAATCTAAGAACATGTCCAGTTAAGATTTTGTGTGTGAGTCAAATGACGTTCTGCAAAACATTGCGTTATTTGTTTGTTCTGTTACTCTAAAACTTTTATTTATTTATTTATTTATTTATATTGGTGGTGTTTAGATTAAAGTGGGCATCAAAATTAAAAGAACAATCACGTGTGAATTTTCTAATGAAGACTACCAAGTTTAAAGGCCCATGCAAAACTTTGTATATTACTAAAATACCTAAGTATGTTTTGAAAGATATTTAAAGTATTAAATTGATCTCGGTCATGTGTATACCTTTATGTTGTTATTTTTTTCTTTTTTCATCATTTTGCAAAGGGGAACAACTTGTGTGACTTCTTGATTGTTTTCCTGGATAATGTAGCCTTTCCAAAAGGGAGTCTACTGTTAAAGGAAAAATCTCCTTAAGAGGCAAGTTCTTCAGTTGATCTCCACTGTGAAGGGAGGCAAAGAATGAAATCGGCATGAGTTGCTTCCCCTGAAAAAGTACCCATTTACCATTAGCACACGTTATGCGAGAAACAGCTCTCACGAAAGTACTGTAAACCAGAAAATTTTAGCAAATCTGAGTTTTAGAAAATGTTTCCAAGGTTTGTAAGTAGCTTCTCATAATGGTCCTTTGATTATAAGACAACGACTATTTCACCGCAGTTTTACTTTCCAAACTTTGCATTCTTGAAGTTTCGAGTACATCTTCGGAATTTTCCCCGATTTAAAGTCCCATATTGACTGTAATTACTAGGACAGAAGTGCCTCAGAATCTATGATTGGGTTTAGATGGAGCCAAGGAAATCTCAAGTCTCGTGCTTGGCAAGTCTTGCATGAAACCTATTAAATTTGAAAAAGAAAGCTCGAGCTTTCCTCTTTGGGATTTCAACAAAATCACTATTTCTTTGCCCATTAATTAATTTTCATTTGATAAAAAAAAAACAACTTTGAACCAGGTCATTACTATATTCCTTTATTTGACTTTCTCTTAATGGTTCTGTCCGTAAGCCTAGCCTATGAAAGCTGTTTTAGTTTGTCAGTCGTTGCTATTCAGAATGATACAAAATCAGGGTTCCGAGGTTACAGTTTTCTACCCCGTACATACAATAATATAATATGTAATTGAAATTGAGCCGTAAAAAATTATGATAATAGGACATGCACCCAGAGAGGGGGAGGGGAAGGAAGGGGGCGGTTTAGGATCAATTCAGCTGAAGGAATTTATCCCATTTCGTAATATTAACAGGAGATGCGCCCCTTTCTATTTTCAAATAGCAATTTTTGCCTGCTAGTTCCAAGCAGGCACATGACGTCAAAATGGCGTGATGTCATCGCATCAACGTCAATAAGACGTATTTCCGACGCAATGTGCCCGCTGGGTTGCCTGTAGTCAACGGAATACAGATTATCTTATCTTTTCCACTCATTCCATTCCAGATTTGAAACTATGTCCAACTGTTTCTGTAGCTGTTAAGAAATGTTATAATCATTATGTAATTAAAAACAAAGCAACAAAATAGTTATTAAAGTGCCAAAATCGTAATTAGCTCCGTTAAATGAGACTAGATCAACCATGGATGGATATATACAAGAAATGCACGTTTCCTGTTCGTGTCCTAATATCAGATCTATCAACGGTAATGATATGGATAAACCGATTTTAAAAATAAAATTTCCTTTTAAAAGGAAGGCTTGCACAGCTAAAACAGTGAAATTTTCATGATGTTATTGAAGTGAACCCGATTGTTAGTGCACTTTCTGTTGCTTACTTTTATTTAGCAAAGGATTTAATTTCTAACTTCTTGAATGGTGGCATTGTCCACGGGTGAAAGGTAAAAACAAGTGTAGAATTTATTTGAAAAACAAATTGAGGAAACACACACACACACACACACACACACACAACTAAAAACAGTTTTCCAACATTTTGGCCGACCGGTAGTCATGTTTCAAGGAAAATAACTATATGGACCTATTTCAAGTCTTTTCTTTACGGCTGTTGAGTCATATTTAGTCTTTATCAAAATTTTAGGAAAAACTGTATCAACCCCATGTCTATGGAATTTTGGCACATCTGAACTTGGCATCAAAAGAAGAAATAAATTAATATTTACTGAAGTTTATTTTTGGTTTAAGTGGCATCAGTGGCAGTGACTGTAAATTTTTTTTGGTTTAAACATATTTTATTTCATCAATGATTTCCCATTACAACATATACTGACACAAAAAAGAAACGTCCGTTTTCTAAGGTTCTGTATCTTTTTAAACCAGTAATGATGTAGCCATAAAAAAGAAAATAAAATGTGTACCGAGCGTTTGGAACACATAAAGTTCCAACAATTTAATTTTTCTCCATAGCCACAAGATTTATCGAACGTAATGTCAAAACACCATTTTTTCATTCTCAGCAGCATTTTATTCATCAAAACCTAAAATATTTTACGTAAAACAAGGGCTAGAAACATTGACAAACGAAAAATCAACTTTTTAAAAAAAAAACGCTTATTAAATGAACGAGAAAGCTGCCCAAAGTCTTCGATTTATAAAATTATCTCCCTTATAATTAAATTAATAACGATTTTAGAACTTCCGTATCTCCATAACCGTTCATCATTTTGACACCGTTTTTTGTTTCAATTGACTATTCTTGTGTGCAATAATGACAACATGCATTAGAAAAAAATAAGGCTGAAATCTGAAATCCCGGTGCACTAAAATCCGGTTTTATTACCCCACCTTTTACAGAAAAGTAATCGACCAATTTTGTAACCAAATTTTTGCAATGCTGAATGATACTGATTTCAGTGCTATTAATGGCTAGAAATGAATTTTGAAGTAGTCCTATGACATTGACTTCCAAACTGATGGCTCAACAAAGTAATGTTTGCGTGTATCTACGCACTGTCATGATCGACGTTTTGTTTGGACAATAACTTGCTTTACACCATTTGGGAACAACAAAGCACGGAACCTATTGCGTTCGTATTTCAATGCACTCCCGACAAGTGAAAGTTATCTTTTCTATTCATGCTATGCTTTTACATCAATTTTGTTTACTCATTCGTGAAGTTCTGACTAATTTAACGCCAAGCAAAGCACGAAGAATAGTTATTAACCAGCGTGTTTGGTAATGAAGTACAGCAGACGTCACTATGACATGACGTATATCAATCGTTACGTCGGCCAATTATCTATTTGAATTATCCGTGACGTTGCTTACTCGTAAGATTGCACGAATGTGTGTTGTTCGTGGATGTATGAACATCGTCAGCCCAGTATAGGTTCATCTAAGGAAATCGTCGACGAGTGTATATATTTTTCTGTACATTTGTATAGCTGAACTAAGAAGGCAACATTAGAGAGTGTTGTAAAGCAAGAAAAATGTCCACACACCCCAACCCGCACCTACTGCAAGCACAGTGGGCCGGCCTTGTTCTACTATAATCCAAATAAGTAGGACGCCCCGGTACTGGCAGTTATACCAAGCCAGCATCATCGCACCAACCAACCAACCCATCCTTTGTCATAAAGCTGTCAATGAATCCCTACAATTTTCAATTTTTAACAATTCTGAGTTTCAATTGTTAACAATTCTGAATGTCCCCTTTTTCTGTATCATTGTTCAGGCTATTCATGAACATGTTGATGGCCAAAAGGAAGTTGATCAGATGCTAAAAATGTGTACATAATATATCGCTTTGTGCCATGGAAAGGCCTGTTGCAATGCGTAAGCGTTAAGTACTCACCGACATTACCGACTTTTACATGCATAACACGGTGAGTTCTACATGTAAACAAGCCATACACATAGACAGATGGAATAAAAAAAATCATTTAATATGATATATGATAATGACCGTTAAATACGTGCCTGGTTCCTGGTTCCCGGTTCCTGGTTCCCGGTTCCCGGTTCTTGGTTCCCGGTTCCTTGTTCCCGGTTCCTGGTTCCCGGTTCCCAGTTTCCAGTTTCCGGTTCCCGGTTCCTGGTTTCCGGTTCCTGATTCCCGGTTCCAAGTTCCTTGTTCCCGGTGACCGGTTCCTGGTTCTCGGTTCCTGATTTGCCGTTTTCAAACGATGATGGATAAACAAATTAGGAACAAGGAACTAGTTCCCGGTTTCAGATTCTCATTTCCCGATTACGATTAGTATTTGTTTTTTCCCTTAGATACAAAGAAGCATTGATAACAAATGCTTTATCACATTTACCCGATTGCAAGATCATTATATGCTTTACACAATGTTACATGTCAGATAAAAAATTATCGTGCCAATTATTTAAAAATACGAATTGTTCAAAAAGGAAACGGGAACTCTTATCCGATTATTTTGTGCTTTCATTTCTCACTTACAAAGTTGAATTCATCGTAATTAAAACATAACATTTACTTGGTGGCAACATCATCTTATGCCTAATAACATGTCATATGTGAAAAAAAATCATTCATGCAACTTTATTTAAACCGCCTTTTGTTCTATAAGGAACCGGGAACTGGTTCCTTGTTGCCGATTGGACGTTTTCAAACAAAGATGATGGGTATAAAAATCAGGAACAGGCAACTAGTTCCCGGTTCCCGATTCTCAGTTCCCGATTAGTATTTGTGTTTTCTTTGAGTTACAAAGAAACTTTTTTAAGAACAAATGACTTGTCACATTTACCCGATTGCAACATGTTATATGTCAGAACAAATTTAAGTGTGCCAACTACATAATAATCAGTATTGTTCATAAGAAACCGGGAGCTGGTTCCTTGTTGGCGTTATGCAGTTCTCTCAGATTGATGAGTTTTTCCAAGTAAGGAACAAGGAACTAGTTCCCGGTTCCTGGTTCCCGATTCCCGATTTCCAGTTCCCGGTTATTTTGTACTTTCATTTCTTACTTGCAAAATTGAATTCTTTGTAATAAAAGCATCACATTTAGTCTGTGGCAAAATCATCTTATGCCAAATAATATGTAATAAGTCAAAAACAATTATTCATGCAACTTTACTTTAACCCCTTTTCGTTCTATAAGGAACCGGGAACTGGTTCCTTGTTACCGATTGGCAGTTTTCAAACACAGATGATGGGTATAAAAATCAGGAACAGGCAACTACTTCCCGGTTCCCGATTCTCAGTTCCCGATTAGAATTTGTGTTTTCTTTTAGTTACAAAGAAGCACTTGTAAGAACAAATGACTTATTACATATACCCTATTGCAACATCATTACATGCCTTATACAACATGTTATATGTCAGAATAAATATCGCTGCCCCAACTATATAATAATCAGTATTGTGCATAGGGAACCGGGAACTATTTCCTGTTTCCGCATTTGCAATTCGCTCATTTATATGAGTTTTTTTTAAATAAGGAACAAGGGACTAGTTCCCGGTTCCCGGTTTCCGATTCCCTGTTGTCGATAACATTGTGCTTTCGTTTCTTACTTACAAAGTTGAATTGATTGTAATTAAAGCAACACCATCTTATGCCTGATATTATTTCATATTTCAAAAATTAATTATTCATCTTGATTAAAACCGCATTTTGTTCAATAAGGAACCGGAAACTGGTTCCTTGTTGCCGATTTGCCGATTTCAAACAATGATGATGGATATATAAATAAGGAACAAGGAACTAGTTCCCGGTTCCCGATTCTCAGTTCCCAATTAGATTTGTTTTCTTAGTTATGAAGAAGCATCGATAAGAAGTGACTTTTCACATTTACTCGATTGCAACATCATCACATTCCTAACAACATGTTATATGTCAGAAAAATATTAAGTGTCCAAAGTATTTGATAATCAGTTTTGTTTATAAGGAACCGGGAACTGTTTGCTTGTTGTCCTTTTGCAGTTCTCTCATATTTTTTATTCTTCTCCAAATAAGGAACAAGGAACTAGTTCCCGGTTCCCGATTCCCGATTCCCTGTTCCCAATTTTTTCTCCTTTCATTTCTTACTTACAAAATTGAATTTATTGTAATAGAAGCATCACATTTACTCGGTGACATCATCATCTTTTGCCTTTAAATATGTCATATATAAAAATATAAATTATTCATGCAACTTAATTTAAACCGCTTTTTGTTCTATAAGGAACCGGGAACTGGGTCCTTGTTGCCGATTTGCCGTATTCAAACAATGGTGATGGATATACAAATCAGGAACAGGCAAGTAGTTCCCGATTCTCAAGTCCAGATTAGTTTTTGTGTTTTCTTTTAGTTACAAAGACGCATTTATATGAACAAATGACTATTCACATATACCCGATTGCAACATCATTATATGCCTTATACAACATGTTATAAGTCAGAATAAATATCGCTGCGCCAACTATATAATAATCAGTATTGTTCATTAGGAACCGGGAACTGTTTCGTTGTTTATCTTTTGCAGATCTTTCAGATCGATGAGTTTTTTTTTCGATGAGTTTTTTTTTCAAATAAGGATCAAGGAACTAGTTCCTGGTTCCCTATTACCGATGCCAAGTTTCCTATTATATTGTGCTTTCGTTTCTTACTTACAAAGTTGAATTGATTGTAATTAAAGCATCATATATACTCGGAGGCAACACCATCTTATGCCTGATATTATGTCATATTTCAAAAATAAATTATTCATTCAACTTGATTTTAACCGCATTTTGTTCAATAAGGAACCAGGAACTGGTTCCTTGTTGCCGATTTGCCGATTTCAAACAATGATGATGAATATACAAATAAGGAACAAGGAACTAGTTCCCGGTCCCTGATTCTCAGTTCCCGATTAGATTTGTTTTCTTAGTTACAAAGAAGCTTTGATAAGAAGTCACTTTCCACATTTACTCGATTGCAACATCATAACATTCCTTACAACATGTTATATGTCAGAAAAATATTTATTGTCCCAAGTATTTGATAATCAGTTTTGTTCATAAGGAACCGGGAACTGCTTTCTTGTTTGCTTGTTAAATTATTCATGCAACTTAATTTAAACCGCTTTTTGTTCTATATGGAACCGGGAACTGGATCCTTGTTGCCGATTTGCCGTATTCAAACAATGGTGATGGATAGACAAATCAGGAACAGGCAACTAGTTCCCGGTTCCCGATTCTCAGTTCCAGATTAGTTTTTACAAAGAAGCTTTGATAAGAAGTCACTTTTCACATTTACTCGATTGCAACATCATAACATTCCTTACAACATGTTATATGTCAGAAAAATATTTAATGTCCCAAGTATTTGATAATCAGTTTTGTTCATAAGGAACCGGGAACTGTTTGCTTGTTTGCTTGTTGCCCTTTTGCAGTTCTCTTCTACTGATGATTTTTCTCCTCATAAGGAACAAGGAACTAATTCCTGTTCCCGATTACCGACACCCAGATCCTGATTATATGGCAACATCATCTTATGCCTAATTCGTGTCATATGCCAAAAATAAATTATTTATGAAACTTTATTTAAACCGCTTTTTGTTCTATAAGGAACCGGGAACTTGTTCCTCGTTGCCGATTTTCCGATTTCAAGCAGTGATGATGGTATACAAATAAGAAACAAGGAACCAGTTGCCGGTTCCCATTTCTAAGTTCCCGATAAGTATTTTTTCCTCAAGTATAAAAAGCATCGATAACAAATGACTTATCACATTTGCCCGATTGCAACATCATTAATGCCTCACACTATGTTATATATCTGAAAATATATCCTACGTGCAAATCTATCAAAACCTAATATATACTGAACGCCAAAAGAAACGCATACACGTTTAGGTTCAGTTTTCTTCTGTCAGCAGATTTATGGTTTTAAATCATATATAGCAGTAAACACTACTGACGTCTGCCAACAATATAAACTTATCTTCTTGCAAAATTAAACTTGGATTAAAGAGTTATCTCAATTTATCATGAAACATTCAAAGTTGTTGTAAGAGTTGTCTTTCCTTTGGCGGCATAACAAATTGTTTCCAAAACACGACTCTGATGTGTGATTATGAAAAAACGTCAGTTTTACTACCATGGTATTCTTCTTAGGGACATGACAGTAGTTTGAAGTTGAACACTTGTCAAATTATCTCCCTTGCAGTTAAACAAATAGCAAAATGGGAAGTCCAATTACATCAAAAGTTCTGCAGTGCTGCGAAAAATTTCTTTGAAAACCTTTTTATTTTACTCTTGTTAATTCATTTAACCTCTTCGTATAAATGGTTTCTGTTCTTTTCAAGAAATACAGGGTGTTAAAAGGTCTATGGAAATCAACTGGTAAGCCAGTGTTACTGTTTCTACTGCCAACTTTCACCTGATTGTTTCTCTAAAACGCTAGGCTCGACTGCTTTAATTTTTTCGCTGTTTCTTACCCTTGCCGCGGACATTATGTCGGGAGAAAATAATCAGCTGAGCATTGTAAGGGAATTAAAATTCAGCTTCTGAAAGTATGGTGACTTTAAGTTTAACCCCATCACAAAAGCAATCGTTCTGGTCTCTAAAGTTTATGGAATATCGATGTGTTAAGGTGTTCATTTTGTCGGCATATCATAAACAAAGAAACTCAAAATGTCTAAATAAGAGTATATACCTATACCTTCAAATAAATTGGGCGTCTACATTGTATGCGTTTCTTTTGACGTTCAGTATAATTTAATAGGGAACCGGGAACTGTTTCCTTGTTGCCGATTTGCATATCTGAAACATGGATGGTTTCTTTCCAAAATAAGAAAACAGGAACTAGTTCCCGGTTCCCGCCCCTCAGATCCCGATTACGAATGTTTAATATCATATCAACAAAATATTTTTATTACGATAAAAGCATCACATTAACTCGATTGCAGCATGACTCTATGCCTAACACATAGTTATATGTAAAAACAAATACATTATACATGCAAATAATCAAAACTTTTTATTGCTTTTATAAAGAACCGAAAACTGGTTCCTCGTTGCCGATTTGCTGTTTGCAAACATCGAAGATGTATATACAAGTAAGGAAACCAGGAACTAGTTCAAGGTTCCCTGTTTCCGGTTCCCGAACCTAAGTTCCCGAATATGATTGTTTCGTAATATATTCACAAAGTAGGATTCATAACGATAGAAACATCACATTATCTCGATTTCAACCTCATTTTATGCCTAACGCCAAGTTTGTTGTCAGAAAAGACATTCCCTTCTTTTTTTAAGGTGCAAACTGTGTTTACACTCATTTTTGGGCTGCTCAAAATTAGTCTAATTCGACTTGGGATTTAAAATCCGCAAAAAATAAAAACAATCCATTATGCGCCAGTCCATGTAGGATCGGTAAATCTTACCCTCAGGAGGCCTCGTCCCTGGTTGAAATTCCGACCCCTCGGGTGAGATTTCCCCGTATCTTACATGGACACTCATGATGGATTGTTATAGTCATCGCTCTAGCAACCTCCTTGACGGACCATGTCCAATGCCATGGGATTGTATCGCTTGCGATGCCTTGTTAGTTCCCGAAAGTCGGATCCCGTTTTTTATTTTTGTCACATTTCTGCTCTGACTACTAGTAGGTGGCCATGTTCAAAAAAATGTGACCAGAGCATTTCAGAGCATTTTAAAGGAAACAGGGCTTTAATAGTACATTATTTTTGTTGCTGAAGATGTATCATGTAGCCTTGAAGATACGTGCCAAAATTAATTGAAATAGTTTGAGTATTGAAAAAGTTGCGGTCAAAAATATAGCCAAAAAACTCAGGAGTGTAACGCTTTTTGTGTGACATTTTTTTTGATTACTGATTTTTTTGCCTGCATTTTTACAAAACTCTGCCGGTTACTATACCTATTAGCCATATGTTTGACTTTCCAGTTCTTTGGGCTGCATGAAAATGTAAGATTTATCTCCTTTCATCATCACTCATGGAATAAGAAAGGCTAAACGCAACAGCACTATGCTGAATTTCTGATGCACCAAAAATGAAGAGGTTCTCATGTAAATGGGTGTCGTTTTTATATTTGATGCTTCTAATCTCTATAACATGGTCTGAAACATTGAATAAAGATGGTATATTGTATTGCAAATTTTCCAGTTGCTGTATCAGCATCCATCTCAGAATGTAATCCACTTTTTCTCAAGTACCCCTTGAACTCAGGAGTGTAACATTTGTGATTTGAAACCCCATAACTTTTTCCAGGGGTAGATTTAGTCAACTTCGTTGCCATGTATGAAAAGTCTTTGACCCATCATGGTAATTGGTACACAGGCAGTCTTCATCTTGGCTCTTATTTTCTTCATAAGTACCATTTGAGCCACTCAGGAGTGTAACACTTTTTTGAAAAAAGACAAAAATAGCTTATTTGTTTACCACAAGTAGTGTTATTTTCATTTATTAGGCACATACATGAAGACCAAGTCCCCCTCAAACAATTTTGGAACATAAATTTAACTTCTAGATGTAAATAAAGCTGTGCTGCCATGAAATCGACTGAAAGTTGAAGATTTTGAGATGCCATTTTCTTCATGTCTATCACTATGAGGCATTCCAAATAATATCCGTACATAGCTATCAAGTGTTTTGTGAAAAATAATAAGATAAAAGTGACCAAGATGATGATATTATGTGATTTAATTTGGGTTTTGCTATGACATGTATTGTGCAAGGTGTTACACTCCTGAGCATTTTCAGTTAAATGCCATTTTGGACATTTTTTCTTCCCCTACATCAACATATTTGGATTAATTCATGCTAAATATAATGTTACCAACATCTGAAAATGTTTTTGATGCAGTGCCATCTGTTTTGATAAGATTTTGAGGTTAATGACATTTTAGGAAGGGACATTTTCTACTAATTTATAATGTGACCATCAGCTTCTGAAACTGGTATGGAACTCTGTTTCTGTAATGTCTTTTGTAACAGGTAATGATATTCAGGTAAAGAAAACTGTTCAATTTCCAAAAGAAAGAGTGAAGAAGAAATTAATTAAATTCAGAATTTGTTTGATTTGTGTGCAATTAGACAGCTGATTAGCAAATTATTGTGGCATAATACCCAAGCACTGAGTTGAAAGATATGATTTTGGTTTTTGCTATAGCAATGAGTGCTTGTTGCATTTATAGTGAAGACAACATCATAATGAAATCTAAAGGCAGAATATTCAACTTTTTTTACAGTACCAACAAATGGCTGAAAAGTGTTACACTCCTGAGCAACAGACCAAGTTTTCTTGTTAAAGAGGCCAATAAATTTGGAAAAACTGATGTTTACAACATGCAGTCATTGTTACTTAATTGCAAAGAACACTTAATCAATGATTTAAGTTCTTGTGATGCTAATTCCAGTAGTTTGAAAATAATACTCAGGAGTGTAACACATTCCTTGAAACTTTTAGCACATTTTTGACATAGAATCACTACTATCAGTATGTTTTTATGTCAACAATCATTCTCTAGATTAGCTCCCTACTCATATGCCATCATCCCAATGCACATTTTACTGAGGCACAGCCAAGTAAAGAGAAGATATGGAAGTTTTTAAAACTCTACTTCTAAAAAAGTGTATCAAAATGAAGTTAAAATTGAAGTTTTATTTCATCCAGGGGTTTCTGATAGAAAACAGCACTTATTTACATAATTTGAAAGTGCCTTGCATCAAATAATAGAAACTTACAGTGATATGATCATGATTTTAGCTTCCAAAGCTTTCATAAAATTTGGTCATTTTAACAGATTTTTGGTGTAAATCTCTTCACAAAAACTGTCATAAATATTTTATTAGTAAAATTAAAATCTAAAAAAGTTCCTTCAAGAGCAGAGAATACATACAGAAGTAGTAACATGGGCCAGACTACGTAGTTTCGGCTAATAAAGCCTCGTCAGTGACCCT
The DNA here is from genome assembly GCA_963989385.1 of Ctena decussata. Classification (NCBI taxonomy): domain Eukaryota; kingdom Metazoa; phylum Mollusca; class Bivalvia; order Lucinida; family Lucinidae; genus Ctena; species Ctena decussata. The sequence goes on along the minus strand of OZ022504.1, from coordinate 34,674,992 downwards.
GACATTATCTTGTGACGAAACCAGAAAAAAAAAAAAGAAAAAAAAAGCATACTGTAATTTCTGAATTTTAATTGGGCAGTCGATTCAAAGACTGATTAGTTTCAAAAGGATCCAAATAATACAAAAGAGGATGCTCTAGAATAATAGTCTTCATCGATCTCAAATTTTAGATTTCTCAGAATCTATCCTCTGATCTCAAAGGATGTAATTAAAATATAATCTGCACTATGGATGATGTACGGGGAGACTTTTTACGGCCTCCACACGGCACAACACCAGCTGCAGTGAGGTAAAATTAAAATCTAAAAAAGTTCCTTCAAGAGCAGAGAATACATACAGAAGTAGTAACATAGGCCAGACTACGTAGTTTCGGCTAATAAAGCCTCGTCAGTGACCCTGACAATATCTGGTGTCGAAACCAGAAAAAAAAAATGCTATTATTAAAATTTATACAGTTTTGTAAACTGTAAGCACTGTAGATAAGTCTGGAATAAAAATTAAACCTATGACAGAGTGTTTATTTTTGACCTCCAATGTAGCACTTTGGTCACATTTTTTTGTACGTGCGCATGTGCTTTGCATTTTCCTTTTGGATAAAAAAGTAAAATTCTTGTGAATATGATAAAACCAAACGCATTGTTAAACAAAACTTTCTGTTCTGGGCGGTAGATAAACCTATGATTAAGTGTTCGCATATTTGCCTTAAAATTTTGCAGCATATGGGCAATGCTGCATTGAATCCAACGAGCTGTTGTCAAATTGGATATGTTCAAAGCACGTTGTTGACTACGCCACACTTTGGAAGTGATGTATGTGTGCCGATGTAACTGGTTCAATGCGTCCCAGGCCGTGCAAACCAATATGTGGAACGACTCTATATAATAAAACCTCCTCCCCATCCACCCTCTTTCATTTTTTGTTTAGAAAATGACCCATTTTCTATACAATACTGACTCCCGTTAGAAAATGAAAAGCCCTTTGATGATATCTATACAATATTCCCCCCCTCCTCCTCCTGGTCATTTTTCTGGGGCTGTTGTTTGCCGATTACATAAATGCTGTAGCTGAGGAAGGGCAGGAACGAGAAGCCCTAGCTTAAAGATGGAGACCAGTGCTGAGAAAACCAAACTGATGACAAACAGCGCTAACGACATCCAGAGGGAGATGAAGGTAACAGAACAGAAGCTGGGCACCGTAACAAGCTTCAATTGCATTTGAGCAAGATGATGTTCAAAACCTGAGGTTCACTCAAGTTCTGCACAACTCACTGCAGCTCTTACAGAGCTTCAGCTTTTGGAGAGATGACAACATATCTATTTGTTCAAAAGTGAAACTCACACCGGGTAAGCGGCAATCGAAAATGCTGTTAACAATCGATTAACGCGGATCAAAACAGCGTTTTCGATTGCAAAACAGCGTATTAGATTGCAAATTGTCGCCAATTTGCACTCGAAAACGCTGTTTCTGTTTCTGACCCGATTTCGTCGATTGCACGAGCGTTTTCGATTGCCGCCTATCCGGTGTGAAACCGGTCGCCTCCATTGTCATTTCTATATTTCTGTATGCCTGTGACTCATTGGCCTTAACAGCAGAGTGAGAGAGAAAAACATACATGCCTTTTGGATGACATGCTACCGAAAGTTATTAAATATTTCGTACAAGGACCACATAACCTACGAGGAGGTTTGCAGAAAAATTCAAGCAGCCATTGGAGAATATGATGAACTCCTGACGATAGTCAGGAAACGGAAACTAAGATATTTGGCTACGTCTCAAGGTCTTCTGGTTTAGCAAAGACAACTCTACAGGGCACCATGAAAGGAAAAGAAGGGATAGACAGAAGAAGAGGTGTAAAGACAATATTGAATAATCGACAAAGATGGGCTTTGCCAGCTGCACTAGGGTAGCTGGTAAGTTGTATAATGTAGTTGCCTTGCGGACCTAGCGGCCTCGATTTCGAGTCTCGCTGGAGGCAGAAATCTATTCAACTGTAAACGGAGTAACATTGCGAACCGTATTTCATTATCACCCTGCTGTCGTACTGATATGACAGAAATAGTGTTGAAAAAGGAAATGAAATCGCAATCATCCATCCATCTCTGTAAGGAATGTGATGATGTTGCAATCGAGTAAATGTGAAAAGTCACTTCTTATGAAAGCTTCTTTGTAACTAAGAAAACAAATCTAATCGGGAACTGAGAATTGGGAACTAGTTCCTTGTTCCTTATTTGTACATCCGTCATTATTGTTTGAAATCGGCAAGTCGGCAACAAGGAACCAGTTCCCGGTTCCTTATTGAACAAAATGCGGTTTAAATCAAGTTGAATGAATAACTAATTTTTGAAATATGACATAATATCAGGCATAAGATGGTGTTGCCTCCGAGAATACATGATGCTTTAATTACAATCAATTCAACTTTGTAAGTAAGAAACGAAAGCACAATGTAATCGGCAACAGGGCATCGGGAATCAGAAACAGGGAACCGGGAACTAGTTCCTTGTTCCTTATTTGGAAAAAAACCCTCATCAAACTGAGCGACACGCAAATGAGGAAAAAGGGAGCAGTTCCCGGTTCCCTATGCACAATACTGATTATTATATAGTTGGCGCAGCGATATTTATTCTGACATATAACATGTTGTATAAGGCGTATAATGATGTTGCAATAGAGTATAAGTCATTTGTTCTTACAAATGCTTCTTTGTAACTAAAAGAAAACACAAATTCTAATCGGGAACTGAGAATCGGGAACCGGGAACTAGTTGCCTGTTCCTGATTTTTATACCCATCATCTTTGTTTGAAAACGGCCAATCGGCAACAAGGAGCCAATTCCCGGTTCCTTATAGAACGAAAAGGGGTTTAAGTAAAGTTGCATGAATAATTGTTTTTGACTTATTACATATTATTTGGCATAAGATGATTTTGCCACAGACTAAATGTGATGCTTTTATTACAATTAATTCAATTTTGTAAGTAAGAAATAAAGGTACAAAATAACCGGGAACTGGAAATCGGGAATCGGGAACCGGGAACCAGGAACTAGTTCCTTGTTCCTTATTTGGAGAAAAATCATCAATCTGAGAGAACTGCAAAAGGGCAACAAGGAAACAATTTCCGGTTGCTTATGAACAATACTGATTATTTAATATTTGGCATATTAATATTTGTTCTGACATATAACATGTTGTACGGCATATAATGGTGCAATCGAGTAAATGTGAAAAGTCTCTTCTTATCAATGCTTTTTTGTAACTAAGAAAAAAAATCTAATCGGGACCTGAGAATCGGGAACCGGGAACTAGTTCTTGTTCCTTATTAGTATATCCATCATCATTGTTTGAAAACGACAAATCGGCAACAAGCAACCAGTTCCCGGTTCCTTATTGAACAAAAAGCGGCTTAAACCAAGTTGCATAAATAATCTTTTTTTGAAATATGACATGATATTAGGCATAAGATGATGTTGCCACCAAGTAAATGTAATGCTTTAATACATCAATTCAACTTTGTAAGTAACAAACGAAAGCCTAATATAATCGGGAACTGGGAATCGGGAATCGGGAACCGGGAACCCTTTACTCGTTCCTTGTTACTTATTTGGAAAACATCATCAATCTGAGAGAACTGCAAAAGGCCAACAAGGAACCAGTTCTCGGTTCCTTATGGACAATACTGATTATTATATAGTTTGCACACTAATATTTGTACTGACATATTTAAGGCATAAAATAATGTGGTAATCGGGTAAATAAGTCATTTGTTATCAATGCTTCTTTATAACTTAATAAAAACACTTAATACAAATACAAATAGTAAGCGGTAATTGAGAATCGGGAAACGGGAACTACTTCCTTGTTACTTATTTGTATATCACTCAGCAATGCTTGAAAACGGCAATTCGGCAACAAGGAACCCGTTCCCGGTTCCTTATAAAACAAATGCCTGTTCAAATCAAGTTGAATGAATAATTTATTTTTGAAATAAGACATGATATTAGGCATAAGATGCTGTTGCCGGTTCCCGGTTCCTTATAGAACAAAAAGCGGTTTAAATTAAGTTGCATGAATAATTTATACTTTGATATTTGACATATTTATAGGCATAAGATGATTTTGCCACCGAGTAAATGTGATGCTTCTATTACAATGAATTCAATTTTGTAAGTAAAAAATGTAGGCACAAAAAACTCGGGAACAGGAAATCGGGAATCGGGAACCGGGAACTAGTTCCTTGTTCCTTATTTGGAGAAAAATCATCATTAGGAGAGAACTGCAAAAGGGCAACAAGCAAACAGTTCTCGGTTCCTAATGAAGAAAACTGATTATCAAATACTTGGGACATTACTATTTTTCTGACATATAACATGTTGTAATGTGATGATGTTGCAATCGGGTAAATGTGAACATCACTAAAATGTGAACATCACTTCTTATCAATGCTTCTTTGTAACTAAGAAAACAAATCTAATCGGGAATAGAGAATCGGGAACCGGGAACTATTTCCTTGTTCCTAATTTCTATATCCATCATCACTGTTTGAAATCGGCAAATCGGCAACAAGAGACCAGTTTCCGGTTCCTTATTGAACAAAAAGCGGTTTAAATCAAGTTGAATGCATATTTAATTTTTGAAATATGACATAAGGCATAAGATGATATTGCCTCGGAGTATAAGTAAAAAACAAAAGCACAATATAATCGGCAACAGGGCATCGGGAATCGGGAACCGGGAACCGGTAACTAGTTCCTTATTCTTTATTTGGAAAAAACATCATCAATCTGAGTCAACTGCAAATGAGGAACAAGGAAACAGTTCCCAGTTCCTTATGATAATACTGATTATTATATAGTTGGCGCAGCGATATTTATTCTGACATATAACACGTTGTATAAGGCATATAATGATGTTGCAATAGGGTATATGTAAAAAGTCATTTGTTCATATAAATGCTTCATTGTAACTAAAAAAAAATTCGGGAACCGGGAACTTGTTGCCTGTTCCTTATTTGTATATCCAAAATCATTGTTTGAAAACAGCAAATCGGCAACAAGGAACCAGTTCCCGGTTCCTTATAGAACAAAAATCGGTTTTTATGAAGTTGCATGAATAATTTACATTTTGATATATGACACATTTATAGGCTTAAGATGATGTTGCCATTGAGTAAATGTGATGCTTCTGTTAAAATGAATTCATGTTTGTAAGTACGAAATGAAAGCACAAAAAATCGGGAACTACGAATCGGGAACCGGGAACTAGTTCCTTATTTGGAGAAAATTCATTAATATGCGAAAACTGCAAAAGGGCAACAAGGAAACAATTCCCGGTTCCTTATGAACAAAACTGATTATCAAATATTTGGGACATCAATATTTTTCTGATATATAACATGTTGTAAGGAATGTGATGATGTTGCAATCGGGTAAATGTGAAAAGTCACTTCTTATCAATGCTTCTTTGTAACTAAGAGAAACAATCCAATCGGGAACTGAGAATCGGGAACCGGGAACTTGTTCCTTGTTCCTTATTTGTATTATCCATCATCTTTGTTTGAAAACGGCAATCGGCAACAAGGAACCAGTTACCGGTTTCTTATTAAACAAAAAGCGGTTTAAATCACGTTGAATGAATAATTAATTTTTGAAATATGATATGATATTAGGAATAAGATGATGTTGCCACCAAGTAAATATAATGTTTTAATTACAATGAATTCAACTTTGTAAGAAGAAACCCGGAACCGGGAACTAGTTGCCTGTTCCTTTTTTGTATATCCATCATCATTGTTTGAAAATGTCCAATCGGCAACAAGGAACCAGTTCCCGGTTCCTTATAGAACAAAAGGCGGTTTAAATAAACATGATAAAGTTGCATGAATATTTTTTTTTTCACACATGACATGTTATTAGGCATAAGATGATGTTGCCACCAAGTAAATGTTATGTTTTAATTACAATTAATTCATCTTTGTAAGTAAGAATTGAAAGTACAAAATAATCGGGTAAGAGTTCCCGTTTTCTTTTTGAACAATTCTTATTTTTAAATAGTTGGCACGATAATTTCTGATCTGACATGTAACATTTTGAAACGCATACAATGATCTTGCAATCGGGTAAATGTGATAAAGCATTTGTTATCAATGGTTCTTTGTAACTAAGGGAAAAAACAAATACTAATCGGGAAATGAGAATCTGAAACCGGGAACTAGTTTTTTGTTCCTAATTTGTTTATCCATCATCGTTTGAAAACGGCAAATGAGGAACCGGGACGAAGGAACCGACAACCAGGAACTCGTCACCGGGAACAAGGAAGCAGGAATCAGGAACCGGGAACCAGGAACCTGGAACTTTGAACCGGGAATCAGGAACCGGGAAACAGGAACCGGGAACCGGGAACCAGGAACCGGAAACCGGGAACCGACAACCGGGAACCAGAAACCGGGAACCGGCAACCGGCAACCAGGAACCGGCAACCGGGAACCAGGAACCAGGAACCGGGAACCAGGAGCCGGGAACCGGGAACCAGGAACCGGGAACCGAGAACCAGGAACCGGGAACTGGGAACGTACTTTACGGTCATAAGGGAAGAAAATCGACAAAAGCGCTTGTTTCTAAATCTAAACGATTAATTTGAATCTGCTCTTTCAGTTTTTACAGATACACAGATCAGCCCACTCCGGCATAAGCGCAGTCTTATCAGTCTATCCTCAGCAATAAAGATATCTTCATCATGGATCATCATGAAGAACAAATATGCCGAAAAAGACTAATCAGATCCCATGAATGCACCGGCGCTGGACAGTTTGCCGGCTGCTCTGACCAGTCAGATTATACGATGCCCTAAGGCCTATTTTTCGCGACGCATGATTTTTGGAAAAGTTAATGCTTTGCGCTATTGCTATATAAACCACGCCTGGTAAACTATCACATGTACCTCCGCGGGGTTACCGATAAAAAGTTGTGACAGGCATCCGGAGCTACCTGTGACGGTAAAAAAATAAACAAAAAAGGGTAGGTATTCGTCTTTTTTGATAAAATACATTATAACAAGGGATTTTATTAAAAATCAAAGAATGCTATTCGACCCTTATATACATTAAGTTTTGTCACACAATATATCCTCGGGAACTTTACATATATACAGAAGATATGACTTTTGAAGTGGCTTTAAGGTCAGTCGAAAGTACTCGAAACAAGAACAAATTGGTTGTTTTAGGTCCTAAATGCACTTTTCTTGCATAAAAATCTGTTGATCTGGACACACTGACGTAAAGTAAACCTCCTTGCCCAAATATAAATGCCGATAAACTCCAAATAAGGCTGGATCTGTAAAAAACAACTGGAGGTGCCTGTGACGGAATGGAGGTGCCTGTGATGTAAGAAAATATAGCGAAAATCTGAAGATTTATTGCGGTTGCAAATATTGATATTCTTCATCTCTAGACCACTGCCTTGAAAGAACCGTTCATTTAACGTCGCAATAATCTATCTTAATGCAAATGTCAAGTATATTTTTGTTAAAATGACAGACAATGATCATGAACTTATACAGTCAGATTCTACATCCTGCTCTCAAAACCAAGATGGAAGTAAGTATACACTGACACTAGTTCATAAAAGACACGCATGGTAAACCGAATAAAGAGCTCTTTCCCAGACAGGTGGTCATTCACCTACCCCAATGAAAACAACGCTAACGTTTTACCCATTTTATATTTTGAATTATAAAACAAAACAGAAAGCAAAGTGGGCAGCTGTACAGGAGACCTTATTGCCAGAAGACTACAGACAAGCGGACATAAGAACACGTAACATTGATGCTTCACAACAGAAATCCAAAATCCAAAGCATATCATCTCAAAGAGTTATTGCCCGTTTTGTTTCCATATCTGTTAGTCAAACATTGATGATTTGTACGTAGCTGTTGAAAATTTACTGCCTAATTCAGCGTTAGATTAGTTATGAAATGCGCTTAAATAAGAGGCAACGTTTTGTGAATGGTGATGACTGTCTGTTAGTCATTCCGAATCGTTAGAAGTTGTCGAGGTCACACGCCATGCTAGCTACTCGAAATGTTTGCATAATTAACAAAGTTTCGGAAGATGACTTATATGTAGCAAAAGTGCTCTTTTGTTACCAAATTTGATGCAGTGGCTATTCGGAGACTTTTAATTACACATAATTTACAGCAAGATTCCGATCACTTCAGCATACTAAAAGGTGTAATGTTGAGAATATGTCACCTGCCGATGATGTAATCTGTAGGCCTTACGGTTGTATTTGGATTTTAGCGCCAACAACTAAAAAACTGGCCAGACTGAATCACTTGTAGCACCTATGACCCCAGTTACCACAAAGTTAACACATGTAGCGAGCGTCATACGACACATGCGAGCGACACGCATATGAGGTACCAAGAGGATCAACACTATAGATACCTGTACGTGTATGCCTGTTGACGGGTTTCGGCAATCATCAAGTTTGACCCATTTGACACACTATACGTGTAGCTGGCATGGCGTGTGACCTCGACAATTTCTAACGTGTTGGAATGACTCACAGGCAGCACCTCCCGATCACAGTCATCACCATTCACAAAAATGTTGACTCTTATTTAAGCGCACATTTCATAACGATTCTAACACTGAATTAGGCAGTTAATTTTCAGCAACTATGTGAAGTTCGTCAATGTTTGACTAACAGAAGCGGAAACATAATGGGCAATAACTCTTTGAGATGGTGTTTTAGGAATTTTAACATGGAATTTCATGATATACGCATTATGATAGCTTAATGGGACGTTGAATGAATGATTCTTTCCAGGCAGTGGTTTTAGACAAGATGTCAATATTTCCATCTGCAATTACTATTCAGATTTCACTATATTTGCTTACATCACAGGCACCTCCACACCACTGCAGGCACATCCAGCTGTTGTTTTGAAAAATCAAGCCTTATTTGTAGTCAATCGTCATTTATACTTGAGCAAGGAGGTTACCTTAACATCAGATAGCCGAGAAAAACAGATTCGTATGCAAGATCACTGCATTAAAGACCAAAAATGGCCGAATTCTTTATGTTTTGAGTACTGTGGGCTGACATCAAAGCCATTTCGAAAGTCGTATCTTTGGTTAATATGGAAAGTTCTGGGGGATATGATGTGTGACAAAACTTTATGTCTATAAGGGTCGAATAGCACTTTTTGATTTTTAATAAACTCCCTGGTTATTTTATATTTTGTCAAAAAAGAGGAATACCTGCCGTTTGTTGTCATTTTTTTGACAGTCACAGGTAGCTCCAGATGCCTGTCACAACTTTTTATCGGTACCTCCGCCGGAGGTACCTGTGATAGTTTACCAGGCGTGTAAACACTGTTTCTTACACACGTTTTGGTATATTTATTCGGATGTAAAGCCAAATACTTTGCATTAAATTCAGATTTTCTTTTTTAATGCAACTAGTTTATAAAAAGCAAAAGAAATTAGGCCAAGTTCAAGGCACTTGTAAAAGAAAAACGTGCTTTTTAACGGACATATTAAAAAAAGTACATGCACTATCAAAAATAGAATAAAGTCTCATCTGTTATTTTTAGCAGATGAGGTAAATTGGATATGGATAAAAATAGACAAAATCGGACGAGATCTTTGTTTGTTATGTCTGTGAAGACAATAATGAAGAAATGCAGTCTCAAACCGGAACGAGCTTTTCAATCTCTTTGGCTTAATATTTGCGGCCCTAAAATAGTTTAGAACGAATCGTTGCAGTACACACTCTCCAGGTATTTTCCGACTAAGTGTGACGTATCGGTTCTTCCGAAAATAACTCACTAAACCACTTAAATACTGGCTTGCCGCCGAGACGGCAAGCCAATAAGGCAGTTACGAAATATCTGAGTTCCATCACGTGTCGATGACCTCAAATCTTGTAGGTCATATACCTCGAAAAATCGAAAGGATGCTATAGTTAAAGACGATATGTATATGTTATTAAACTTTTTCTTTCTCGCTAATCAATTATTATTTTACCCAATACCATGAAGGCTAAACGCTAACTTGATTAAACTCTTACAGTGCAAAAAATGAAAAAAGTCGTATAGCTGACATATTTGCAACAATACAATGCGTTTATCAAAGCCGATGATCCTTTCGACATTTAGGACAGACAAATAGTTCCATGCTTTTATCCCGAAATATAAAAAGTAAAAATAATACAGATAGAAAAAATATATTTAAATGTTATGTTTCAGGTAATTAGATGTCATAGTCGAAATTTTAGTGAGAAAATATGCATGAAAGTTAACTTTTTAAGTCGCTTATAGCAATAATCAATAAAACAAATCTACACCCAACGCCTTCCCAAACTCATCACAAATAGCACTGCGTTGGTACGCAGCGCAATAATTAATCATTCGCCTTTTGCGAGCACCGGAAACCCAGATCAGCTTGCTCCATCGTGCATTCATTTCGCTGCATAATGATGTGATACTTGCTCGTAATGAAGGCCACGTCAATCCATAGACATGCGCAGGCTGGTCCATAAGTAAACTATTGTCAAAGAAAAAAATAACGGAATAAGAAATGAGCGATTAGTTATGAAATCATGTATACATATGCCAGCTTGTGGATCCTCATTCAGAGATAACTTTTGGCCTTGTGGTCGTACAGCTTGTGGGTTGTATGGGCAGAGCATGTATGGTTACTGCATTTTATCCTTTTACGGTCCTATTCACCGCCTGGCCTACTACAGAGAGAGTTGATCAGTTAGGCCTGGCGGAACCTGAACTTGCCACCTTCAAGAGCAACCCGACCGCTATACAAAAGTGACCCTGCACATGCATCATTTAGGTGTGTACTAATGTGGAATGGAAAAATCAAGATACTTTATAGCCCACGCACATATAACGTATTTTGGCATCACTAGAATAGAATGGCATTTTTTTTTATCTTTTTTGATGGGTTTCATGCCAAGCAGATGTGCGAAAGCCGGAACTCCTGGGGCAACACCTGTCCTTCCGTAAGCAGAACTTGGCTTTTCATACGTTCACGGCCCAGGCTTCAACGTACAGCGCTGACCGACCTTATGTTTAAAGGTCAGGGCTCTCTATCATCAGGCCACGGAGGCCAGTGCGGGGAAAACAGCATACAGCCAATTACATGTACCAATTTCTTTATTTGTATTGTCGACCGAACCGGTACTGTGCACAGTGGTCGTCGACCGAGAAATCTGCCGAAAGAAACGCCAAATAACGGATGGATAGACGGACAGATAAACATATAATCATACAAACAGATAAAGAGGTGTGGGTGTACATTAGCACCGTAACATAAATGAGACACTTCGAATACCAGTCTCGCAAGAGGCAAACACTCATGAGACTATGGGTGTTTACTTTTGGATACAGATGTCGACCAAATAACTTAGTCTGGTTTAAACTGCCAAGTAATCCCGATGAACTTCCCCAGCATCACCGCCAATATTAATAATTAATAGTTTATGATGGATTCACTAAATCACCATATTGAATAACGCAATTTTCCCGCGTTGGTAATTTTGCCCACGCTCTAAGTTGTCTGCTGCATTAGCAGCCGATGGTCGGCAATATTGGTACCTTTGGTATCAACGATAGAGCCTATGTTGCCAATGGTGAAACTGAACGGATTGGCATACCAATGGTGACATTGGCAGAACCCCGAACGCACCCTTTGTTGACGTATATTTAGTATATTCCCGAGAGTGACAAAACGCTGAGATAGCGAATGGACGTTGCTCTGCTGACGTTGCAATGAAATTGTTTCGACGCCTTTCTATGAAATGCCTCGTAGCAACGCATACCTGACTTGTTCCAGAAATCTTTACTCGTTTTGAAAAGGCACACCGCTCAAAAATAATTTTATGAAAACTGTTACAGCTGCCTCGATGTTTATGCCACGTTGCTTGGTTTCTGTGTAAGTTTCTGTTTCCTAAAATTTTACATGTATCTTAACCTTGTTTGCAGTGTTTATACAACGGTTCAAACGTCGTATTAATGTCGACATTGCATCGAAGTTGATTCGACACTTGCCCTCTTGGTTCCTTCAGAGTAGGCTTTTAACACTTACATGGCAAATCATTTTTGGTTCGCACCCATGTAGATCAGTCAGCCCAAACCCCTAAAAGCGTACAGCTCTGCTCACTGTACAAGAAACAGCAAGTATCATGATCAGACTACACTTACGTACATGTCTGAACAAGGCAAAAATAAATATGTATTTGTAACGACATCAGAATTCAATTAGTCTGCTCATCGTACACATTATAGACACACGACCGAAATCGAAAGTAGACACGCTCCTTCTCGCAATACAGATAAACCTGTTGTTTTGGTATTTGTTTACTAACCAGCCACCAGAGAAAAACTTGACAAATTAGAAAAAAAAAATATAGTCACATGTAATTTGAATCAGCGCTCAGTTCAACTGGAAGATCTATCCATCAATCTACTTACCTACCTACCATTCTTACCAGCCTACGTTCCTACCCTATGACTGTCTGTCTGTCTGTCTTTCTCTACTTTCATCTATCTATCTATCTATCTATCTATCCGAGACGCCGTCTGCCTGTCTCGGTCTGACAGATCGTCTGTCTGTCTGTTTGTCAGTCTGAAACTTTTTATACAATAATAAGAGGACACCACTATTTTCAGACAGTATGGGTGGATGAATGACTCGCAATTTTATGTTTTTTTTAACAGCATTTCAGTCATATCAGGCGATGGGTGGGTGATAATGAAAGGGTATGTGCAACAGTGCCCCGTTTACGATTGAAAAGAGACCCGCCTCCGGCGAGGCTCGAACCCGAGATCGCTAGATCAGCAGGCCATTGCTTAACCTACAGAGGCTCAATTTTCATACAATACGAATAGTCTGATAAAAAAAAAACAGAATACCAAGATCAGCCCAAATCGTAAAAACCAACAACACCATAAAGAAAAACACTTAATTTTTGCGCTCGTAGATTCCTGAAGATCCAAACATAGCGTGCGAACAGCAAGGGCTCTGAGCTAACTGCCCGGATGCACAAATGGGTACACCTTCAAGGGAAGCAAGTCTGCCATTTAGTGTCTCGCTTTTACTTAAGGGTCAAACCATAATTCTTTCCTCTAAGCTTTGTTTCAGTTTGAAAGGCCAGCTGGGCCGAGAATAAAACGTCCTTTCTAACAGTATTTCAGTCATACCATGACCTGATATGAAAATACTGTCATAAAGGATGTAAAATCGAGACACGCTGGCAATTAGTACCGGCAAATTTCACTGCCATCCGTCCATTTCTTACATTGCGATTTAAGGACCAACTTGAACATCCCTTTACACTGGCGTGGCATTCGTTACTATCACACAGTGAAAGATTGTACGAAGGCGCAGGCTGATCTGTCTTTCCACTGCTGTATGCATCAGTTGTGATTGGGATGCTTTTAAATTTGAGATGACCCCCAAGTGTTTTGTAAGCCTCGAATGTATAACATTGGCGTACAAAGTTTTAATGTCTACTTGCATATGCGCTCTTGGTGTCTTAACAGGATCTTTGCTTTTGTGGCATTTCTCACATCCAGCAATATAATGCCTTACATATTTCTGGAGACCTGGCCAGTAATACGATTGGCGTACTTTACTTAAAGTTTTTCTGACGCCCAAATGTCCAGAGGTTGGATGATCATGACAAAAGGAGAAAATTTTTCTACGGTCAATCAGCGATACTATTGCCTGTAGAGTTACTCCTTTCTCATCGTCCCATTTCTATACATCTTGTCATTTTCTATAATAAGTTTCTGTCTTTGTTGCAAAAGAGCTTTTCCAGTTGAGCTTGCAGAGCTTATCACAGCAGTTTCGGATTGTCTGTTGTTATCAATCAACTTTCTCACCGTTGAAATGTCTTTCTCATTCTGCTGGAGCTCTTTTAATGATCTGTCTTCTAGAATTTCACCACTTTTGCTGCAACTTGTCAGATTTTCACTGACTGTAGCATGTACAGTGTCCTTCATCTCTGTGCCTTTGCATTATCCACAGCTATGTTTGCTTAGCGCATCGGCGTTTCTATGCTAGGAACCTGGACAATGTTGAATGTCCATGTCATACGTTGTTAACACCGCAGTCCATCTTGCAAACTATCCTTTTTTTTAATTGAGCAGCCATCTGAATGGGCTATGACCAATTTGCATTGTAAACCGTTCCCGTGTGAGTTTTACAAGTTTTTTACAAGTTTTACCACTGCTAATAATTTCTTTCTGGTAACACAATACTTTCCTTCCGACTTCGTGAGAGCTCTGCTAGCGTATGCTACCACCTTCTCTAATAATTTCTTTCTTGTAACACAATACTTTCCTTCCGACTTCGTGAGAGCTCTGCTAGCGTATGCTACCACCTTCTCTTGTCCATCTATATTCTGTGATAGTACGGTTCCAATAGCAAAATTACTTGCATCCGTATCAAGAATGAATGACTCATTGAAATTTGGATATCTCAGAATAGATGTCTGTATAAGCTTAGATTTCAGAGAGCCAAACACTTCCTGACATTCTTTTGTCCATACAAATTTCTGATTCTTTTTAAAGAGGTTATTGAGAGGTTTGACAACACTGGCAAAATTGTTAATATATCGTCTGTAATAACTGCAGAGCCCAACAAATGATCTGATCTCACTCGCATTGCCAGGCCCTTTCCATTCTTTAATGACTTCTATCTTCTTTGGAACCGTTGCTATGCCATTAGGGGAAATGATATGTCCTAAATATTCTACCTGTTTTTGCTTTTAACTTCAAACACTTTCTCAAAATTTTCAAGCATCTGCTCGAAAAAATTTGCAATGACAATAATATCATCGACATAAATATGGCATATGTCCCATTGCAATCCAATGAGCACGGTTTCCATTAGTCTTTCAAAAGTGGCAGTCGCACAAACCAAACGGCATCAATTGAATTGAAAGAGACCTCTCTTGGTAACACATGCAGTTTTAGGTTTGTCATCCGGCTGCAGTTCCACTTGCGACTGCCCTGAACATACATAAGTCTAACGTGGAGAACCACTGCGTACCCGATAAGTGGTCAAGTGTCCGTAAGGGATATGCATTTTGTTTTTTGACGGTAATTTCGTTCAACTTCCTGTAATCGACGCAAAAACTTGTTGTTCCATCCTTTTTCTTTGCAAGTACCACACCTGTGGACCATGGACTAACTGAGGGCTGTATTTCATCCCGTTCTAACATATCATTAATATGTTTGTCAACATCTTCTCTCATATTCCTTGATATTCTTCTGAGCGGTTGCTTTATGGGTTATCTGTTTTCAGTTTTGATGCCAAGTCTCACGATGCCATTGCTACCTAACTCCTTGTCATTGCTGCAAATAGAGTTTTGTGCTTAAAAAGCAATTTGATAACTTTTTTTTGCTTCTCAGTGACTATTTCTCAGCTTCTTTAACAAATCATTTAGAGCTGGCGATAAATTCTCTCCTTGTGTATATGAAGAGTATTCTTCCGACCCCATAACCTTATTTACCGGACTATGATAAGCAACGCAAGTGCCACTGTGTATGGTCTTCACATCCAAAGAAACGCTCACGCTCATTATTCTTAAAGGAACCCTTTTGTTATTTTCAACCTCAGGCTCAACAAGGCTCACACCCTCAGACAAATAGTCTTTCTCAGAAATATTTACATTTCCATATATTTTTATTTCTGATCTTGGCGGTATGCTACAGGTTTCACCTACATATATTCGATAACATCCTATTGAGCCTTGAGAGATCCTTTAAACCTCATCCGAATCTGTTAAAAGTTTTCTGTTGACTGTGTCAATTTTGCATCTATATTTGTTCATGAAGTCCAATCCAATGACTCCGTCTATTGAAAGTTTCGCTATGGCGAACTCTTGTTTGTTAATCTTTTCTCCTATTTTGATGCTCATTTCTGTCTTTCCTGAACATTTAACTGTCTCAAATGTCGCTGATAAGATTTCTCTCTTATCCTTTGCTAACTTATGCTCTCCAACTAAGGGACCGACCATTTGATATTCTGGGAGGGCCTGGTATATTTATCAAAAAAATTCCCTGTCTTTGGATATGCAAGAAAAAAATAACCTGGCTCATAAGGGGGTTCAAAAAATAATCTGGCCTCAAAAGTAAGAGAAAAAAATAACCTGTCTCCACCCAAAATTTCAAAAAAAGATATATTGTCTGCAGATAATTCCATTGGAATTGAGTTTTATAATGTCTCTGTCTTCTGGGGGGCTGCGCCCCCCAAACCCCCTTATTTATAGTAATATTTTGATATTATCTACAATTGGTTTACATCAGCGGGCCAGCATGTGCATACATTTACAAAAACATCCTATACAACATTCACATACATGTATAATTGATCTGCCACATTACTAAGTAAATGTTTCCACTAAAACTGAATTGCAAAAGAGTCACTAGCTTATGGGAGACAAAACCATTATGGCAAAATAAACACTCTAAAAGGCAAAAGTCCTAATATAAAAACCCTTATTTTTATCATCATTCCTAGTTTTTCTCTATTGTTTCCAGTCTTAAAATTGCCGTTGAAATTGGGAAATTGCTTTAGCTTCTGTGGGGGGGGGGGGGGTGTTGACCTCCAGACCCCCCTTTGTTAACTTCTTAGCAAATAACTTTCAGCCATTTTATTAATTGCCATTCATGTATAATGTGACTATATCATGTAGGTATTTATCAAACTTTCTAAAGTACAAATATAGCATGTGTTGGCATATATTGGGATAGAAAAAAAACACTTAAATTCCTAATGTTAGCCCTAAAACTTTGCCAAAATAACCCTAAATTTTGGCCAAAATAGCCCTAATTTAAGGCCTAATTTTTGGCCAAACTCATACAGGGATGTTTGTATCTGTACCTTAGATGAAAAGAGTAACATGCTCCAGGCACTGGTTTGCAAAAGCAAGCTAAGCCATGCCCTTGGCCTGGTTAAAGACAGCCCATGTTCTTTTTGTGAGAAAAAAAAGGTGTAAAAAATACTGATGTGGGTAAAATAAAAGGATATTAAGGTCAAGTAAACAAGGAACTGATAGTAGTTCAGCTATAAAATTTAAAAAAAAATAACCTGTTTGACTTGGTTTGTAAAAAAAAATTGGCTCCCACAAGGTGAAAAAAAAAAGAAATTGTTTCCAGAGGCCAGTGAAATAAATCCCCCCCCCCCCCAGAATATCAAATGGTCGGTCCCTAATGAGCTCTTTAATTAATTGCACAAACTATCACTTAAAATGGACTTACTTGCTCCAGTGTCAACAAGCAATTTCACATTTTTATCACAAATCTAAACATTCACAAATATTCAAGAATTACTTGAGCTCCTTTTTATTCCATTTTGTATTCCTTGCTGATTGCTATAAGGTCTGATTTCCTCTCTGAAATTCCCAACCTCGGCCTCGACCACCTCCTTGAGATTGTTTCTTGAAATGACAGTCCCTTTTAAAATGGCCACAATTATAACAAATTATTTTCTGGTTGTCTTCTTTCGTTCCCTTTTGTGAATATGCTTGGGTAGCTTTCAATAATTTCAGTTTTTTTAATTTCTTCCTCCATATCGAGCGTTGACTTTTGCATTTGATCAAGTCGGCTCACTAGCTTTCCAAGCTTACTTTCATCTCTTAGCTGCACACTTGGTTCACTCACATCAGCTGGTCAAAGATAGTCTTTCAACTCTTTGTTATTCCGTTCTACCTAAGCAAAAGCTTCTAATTCTACTGCCTGGCAAATTGCATCATAAAGTGTCACTGGTCTATCTTGTTTGATGCGGAACCGTATATCTGAGTCAGCCAGGGCATCTATAAAATATTCTTTTGTTAATGTCTCCCTGACATCAATCGGAGCTGTCCGATAGGCCAAATTTGTTAAGCTTCTGGTGCTTTGTCCCAGCGCCGGCAAGCTATTAAATGCTCTCTGCTTTCTTTCTTTTAACTGAGCCTTATGTAGCTCCGTCCGATTTGGTGGTGAGTATCTCTCATTTAGTGCAGTAACTAATTCATCATACTTCTTTGGGACTCTTCCTACTAAGTCTCCCAGGACAGACTGAGCTTGTCCCGAGGTGACACTGCTAGATATAGAGCTTTATCGTCTTTCTTCCAAATCCCTAGACTTGAACATGCCTAGAAATGGGATTTATAATTTAACCAAGACATTGTTCCGTCATATGTTGCTGGTTTTATCAATTCCGGAGGTTTGTGATGTTCTGTTTGCCCTTTACTCTTTTCTACCACTTTTTCTGACGTTGAAGTCTTGTTTACTGCTACTCTCCTTAGACTCGCTGGCTTACAGTTTTCTCTGCTCTTTCTGACATTCATTTGCTTGCTCTTTTCCGTCTTCGATCTGTACTTTTACTTTTTGTCACTTGAGCGCTCCTTATTTTCGCTTCCCGCTGAGCACTCTTTCTCAGCGTCAGTCTTCAATGGATCAATACTTTTCTTTCTGTAGGTTATACCCGGTTCTGTTTCTCTTAACTGAATATCGGTTTGCCCCGCCATATCCCTTTCAGGTGAATCTTTGATCAAATATTTGCTCAAATCGTACATGTCATCCTTAGGCATTGAATTTGGCTCCTTCAACATAGGAGTAGCTCCTATGGATACTGATTTCCTCTGAGTTCCTTTACTCCTACCTAACTTAGCCTTCTCTCCACTTGTTGTCTCATTTTCTTTTGTAAACCTGGAGCCTGATAACTGAGTTCTCAAAACTGATTCTCCCATTGTACTGTATTCTGACTCCCTATATGTGCGGTCCTTACTTTTAGCTAAACCCTGTTGCAAACGCGGAGTCGAATATTCTATGCTATCAATTTCACTATGTTGATAGGCAGCGAGCTACAGCTCCAACTGCCTAATGCTTTTATTGAGTTCATCAATGGTCATTTTGATAATGAGCTACTATAAATTACTGAGCTTTCAAATCCCACCGCTGTCACCAAACAGTTGTGACGTGCAGCGTGTTCCGAGCGGTTGAAACACTTAATTCAGATTGATGAACTAATATTGTTGCTCACTCACAAATAAAGAATACAAGTAAGAATAACAGAAAAAATATAATGAGCTGATCTTTACAAAATTTATAACACAATAATTGATCCCAATTTTGATAGAGTAACCTACTCCTGAAGTTGAATAGAATGGGTCCCCTTGGGTTGCCTACTATACTACAAAGCAGGGTAGGCATGTTTCAGCCAACTCCTTCACTTTGTAGATATTTTACCTTTAGCTTCCTGCGATAATCTTCTTCAGAGGTCCACACTAGAATAGAATCAACTTAAGGTAGACAGATCCTGAATAAAAATATTGGTGGGGCATTCGTTTCAGTATACCAGCTGAATAACCCAAAGGGCTATAAAACATTTGGATAAGAAAAAAAATCACCGTTTTGTTTTCCTAAAAATCAAACTTTTGTATTTATACATACTTTTTTACACATTTTCTATTAAAATTCATGTCTCTAGCACATGGATTCACTTTCATTTCTGCAAATCATATAATCTTTAATATAGGATATTTGAAACAAACTGGTAAGAAAAATTGCAATTATCTTGATAATAAGTATATTTTTACATTTTTTAAAAAAATGCAAGAAAATTTAATTACATGAAAAACGTCATCAATCGATGGGGCATGCTTATGCATATTGTTTAAATAAAACTTACATTGCATAATACAGAATAAAACAAAAAACATCCATTTCAACGTTTCCTTTCCTAGAAAAACAATGTTTATGTTAAAAAATATCACGAAAAAAGACTGCCGAATTCTGCACCGGCTGCAAGCACAGCCGGACCTTGCCCTGTTATTTATTTTCCTGTTGTTCCGGGTCTGCCATAGAGTAATGCCTCAAAAATGCGCAGATTGAATTGAAATTGAAAGACCTTGATCATTCTAGTTCCAAAGGAACAGTCTGATCTCGATGTCCACTGTTTGTACAGACTATCTGCCCGAAAGCTTATGATCTTTATGGTAGACATTGTAAGTGTGTATATACTCCATAGTTGATCGATTTCACCATGAACAATTACTCTGTTGTGTGTTTTAACAAGTCAATACAGAGTTAGTCTGTATCTGAAGACCTTCAAGTCACTACTGACACCAATAACTGCAACTCTTTTTTCACTAAGGGAGACAATAGGTAACTTTCGATTAGTATTCGGAAACCGGGAAAGCGACCTTGGTAGCAAGAAATTAAATAATAGTTTCAAGACACTTTCTGGCAAAAGTAGACCGTAGAAGTTGAAATTACTCCATTTTAAATAATATTTCTCATTTATTCTTATTTCAAAAATGAAAAACATGTCTTATAAAAGTAAAAAGTATGCAAAGACCAGAAACTGAAACAATCAAAATCCAAATCCAGCCCTCAAACCATAGTTGGAAACAACTAAGATTACAAATAATCAAGATACAGAGAACATATGGCCTACCGAGTGAGCAGCTTGTTCCCAAAAGGTGGCCACTCAGCAACCCAAACCGAACCAAAAATAATAAGAACATACATAAGGTAAAACATCACAGAAACTCTGACACCAAAAACAGGCAACAGAGAACCACAACAGAACTACCGCCTTGGAACGGTCAGTAATGAATTACTGGGGGGCTTAAATCGATTTTACAGGCCCAACCTCACCCTCAGTTTCTGAAGTGGTACATAACATTTAGTTGGTAGTTCGGTTCGCATGATAACCCTCTAACTCGTCAATGAATCATCACGGTAAACACATAAATCAAATTTCAACACCATGAAGAAGCAAAGACGATGACTCAACAGATACAACGGGCCGCCTGACAGGTGGAGATCCCTAGCCTGCCAAACAACCCACTGGAAATCTGAAGCAAAAGAAGGTCACCAGTTGAGCCCCGGTGGACCAAGCAACAGACAAAAAGACTCCGGTCCCAACCAACTAAAATATATAGCTTTAGGTCGGGGCCATCATAGAGTCTGACGCCCGATCCACCGGTGTGCAATTAAAGAGTGCAGCAAAGTTATCAACCGTGATTGGGTTAATCACTAAGCATGCAGACTGTCGCATAACATTTAAATTATAGCCAATACGTTTGTGACGTATTATTATTTTTCGGAATTGATCAGAAAAATCAGTCCCACCCTTAATCTTTTTGAATTTGTATACTAAGTCACCATAAAATTCTGGTTCCGATAGGCCTTGGTGTAAAAGAAATTTTAATCCGACATCAAATTTTGAAACCAATTCATGGTGTCTGCGATAGAATTTAGAAAAAGCCTTTCTAAGCTTATGATACCGATAGCCCTGTTGAAGAAGTTTAGCAGTTAAACATTTATTACGAGCATTAAAGTCATCTACATGACTACACACTCTAGCAAATCTTATAAGTTGAGAAATATACACTCCATAAGAGGGACGACGTGGAATGTCACCATCCAAAAATGGAAAATTAACTATATCAAAGTCAAAGTCATCACGTTTATCATAAATTTTAGAAGATACAAAACCGTTTGAAATAGATAGATGTAAATCCAAAAAGGGGGCCTCGGTATCTGAAGTATTAGCTTTATTCAATTTAAGTTTAGGTGGGTAAATTTGGTTGACCATGCTTTCAAAATAAAGATTATCAATATTCAGAAGATCGTCTAAATATCTAGAGGTTGAGTTAAATGCCTCAATGATATCAGCTTGATTATCAACAGAAAGAAAAGTCATGAAATCTCTTTCATAACAAAATAAAAACAAATCGGCCACAAGAGGAGCAGAATTTGTACCCATCGGAATACCAACAATTTGTCTGTATATCTTATTACCAAATCTGATGTAAATATTATCTAAGAGATATGATAAGGCGTCACATACATTCTGACATGACCAACGTTCATATCCTCTATATATTTTACAGTCTGTAGAAGTGAAAAACGCTTTCTTATCGTTACAGGCAATATAAAGGGTACCTTCATTTTTGGAGAATATCAATGATATCAGCTTGATTATCAACAGAAAGAAAAGTCATGAAATCTCTTTCATAACAAAATAAAAACAAATCGGCCACAAGAGGAGCACAATTTGTGCCCATCGGAATACCAACAATTTGTCTGTATATCTTATTACCAAATCTGATGTAAATATTATCTAAGAGATATGATAAGGCGTCACATACATTATGACATGACCAACGTTCATATCCTCTATATATTTTACAGTCTGTAGAAGTGAAAAACGCTTTCTTATCGTTACAGGCAATATAAAGGGTACCTTCATTTTTGGAGAACTTTTTGAACACCCTCTCAATCAAATCAACAAGTTTTTCCTTTATTAAATTATGGGGTAATGTGGTATAAAGAGTAGAAAAATCATAAGTGGACAAACTAGTCGCACGGAACCCTCTTGACTTCAGTTTACTAAGTACCTCACCAGAATTTTTTATAGACCAAAACATATTTTCCCTGACCTCTCATACACTGTCTCAAGGTGCCAAATCACACGAGATTTCACAGCAGTGAGGCAAGAAGTTAATAATTTAGATAATTCTGTAGTAGTACAAGAGCTAGAGTTGGCAATGAATCTAGCTTTATACGGTTTTTTGTGAAGCTTAGGTAACCAATACATCGTAGGAAGTCTGTCTTGGCGTTCCTTAACGTTTATAGCAAACTTATAAGGCAAATCATTTGAGTGGCTATTAACGACAGTCTTCTCATCTGTAAAAGTCTCTTCGTAAGCCGTGGTGCCATTAAGTTCCTGCTTCAAAGTGTTAATATAGTGCAACCGACAAACAACAACAATGTTGTTTGCGGCCTTGTCAGCAGGAACCAAAACATACTTCCTATGAAAATCCTGGATACCCTGCTTCAAATGTCTAAAGGAAGATTTAGGCTTAGGAGGTAAAAGATAAGTATTGTGTGAATAAAACTTTAAAGTTGTCAGTTACGGTCTGTCGACCGACGCTAAGAAATGATTTGTAAATCGAACACGCTACATATTGTACTTATTTACGTTTCACGGGAAAAGCGGTTCGGCTCCTTCAAGACCATCGTTACGAGAACTGACTCAACAACAACAAAAACAAAGTGATTCGTGCATCGAGCAAAATAAAAAAGGGTTTCCGAAGTTGAATTACCTGTCCTTACAGGACAAAAATATTTAACATATACATATTGTGCCATTATGTGACTAGCTCAGTTGATTCGTGAGAGTCCAAGGAGACGCATAATTTTTAACATTCCTATTCCGCTCTCATACAAAATTATATTACATCATATAATCAAACAATAAATCTAACTAACCTTGTCCCTTTTATTCCAATTCGAGTCCTTAAAATACATTTTATTACTTTCCAAACACGTGTGTTGATTGTAAACAACAATGGCCACTGACGACATGTTAGCACTCAGTGACGTGGTATATATTTTCGCTGACGTCACCATTAACTATACTGATCACCAAAATTTAGGCCTATGTTACATGAAGGTTGTCCAGACTATATAGACTAATATTCAGTCTCATATTCAGCAATATGCCTCTCTGATCCCGTTTTAAGGGCAGCTGAATAAGAGACTGATTAACCTTGCAGTGCCGTGACAAAATAAGAATCAGCTATTTTTATCCTGGCAGTAGGTCATGGTTTCAATATTGCTTCACATTTCAGCAGAACTAATTAATCATTTTTAGTAAGGATCATTTAGTTAAGGATCTCTTGGTCATTCTCCAGTTGTTGAACAATGATAAACTGTTGAGCAGTATTTTTATGTGAAGGAATAGTTAAAAGCAAAGGTTCTGATCAGTCTGTGCAGACAAATGTTGTGATCTGAGACTTGGCATTTCACAACTGCAATAGTGGAATTATATAACAGTTCAGATTATCAAGGTGGTAATACCAATTTTCCTACCTGTGTTGTCGACAGAGCCAGTCAGTTACCATTCATGCAAAAATAGCTGTCGACCGAGACAATCGACAACAGTGTTAGCTTGGTCGACAGCCATTAACAAAAGTATCATTTATCGGTATTTGTAGTGCTCAGGACTGAATTCTCGGTCAACAGCCATGTTGTATAGTACCGTCTCAGTCGAAAGCATAGGTTGCGAAATTGGTATTACCACCGTGATTATGTAAAATGCAGGGATGTTTTATTATGCCCCTGTGATGATAGTCAGGGGGCATTAAGATTTGCTCCTGTTTGGCAGTCCGTCTGTCCGTTCGTCACACTTTATTGTATAGAGTCTGTGTAATCAACTTCTCCCACAGTTTTATATGGATCTTTTTCAAACTTTGCGTACGTGTTGTGGATTAAAGATGTGCATGTGTAACAGGATGTAGAATCCGGGTTCGTCTGGACCAAAATTGAGACCACAAAGCCTTGATGAGTTTTACTAGTTTAATGAAATGATGATCAGATGGTGAAATCTCGTCAAAGGAACCTCTGAAAAGACATAGTTGAAATATATCTTTTAATGCATGAAAACATCGAAATTGTCAACTATAGAAGTTGTCAATATTGAGAACTAATGGCATATGCATTGAGGCGAGACTAAGGTACTGACGATCGCCAAGAATAAGCATTGTTTACATTTTATATGAATCTACACATGACTACATAACCATTACAATCATTACACACATGGACAAAATATTTCTCGCAGAACAGAATTACAAAATAGAAACTAAACAACATATTTTATCAATAAATAATACACTATCAAAAGGCTAAACAACTAAGCTTTCACATACCTGAAAAGACATAGTTGAAATATATCTTTTAATGCATGAAAACATCGAAATTGTCAACTGTAGAAGTTGTCAATATTGAGAACTAATGGCATATGCATTGAGGCGAGACTAAGGTACTGACGGGTAAAATAGGTAAACACACTAGACACGCCCAACACCCTGATAATCACAACAGAGGACAACTTTTGTGACCTACAGGCAAACAGCCAAAAGTTGCAAGATGAATATGAAACCAATTGACAAAACATAGATTCCATAAACCACCACTGTTACACATTTCTCCTCACAGTGAAATGGCGTCCCGACGTTTTCAAATAAGTATTTACACTTCGGTACGCGGTTAACAAATTAGTTCTGCGAAAACAAAAATTAATAAAAATACCATACAAAAAATTATCACACACACTAAATCAACCATTCATATGAGCAAGATGAGAATGATATGATTTTTTTAATAAATGAGAAGAACGTTCACAGTTAAGGTCACAAACCTTCATGAAAGAGATATAATGCAATCTACTTGGCAAAGCTTTCTACGCTCCATTCAAATATGACTATTTAAAATGCATCGTTATTTTACGTGAATGCTCCGCTGCAAATGACCATACATTCCTTTAATAATAAAATGTATAAGTTACTACTTGTGCACGGCAATCTTAAGTATCCTGATGCTAATATCTTGTAGTATAATCCACTGCAAATGGTATAAAATATGAAGAAACCCTTGGATTTGTTTCTTTCTTTTAACATACCTACCTTAACTTACCTTAGCTTTCCAGTATCTGTTCTGTCTCTTCTTTCTTCAACCTGTGTTTCTCAACCCCTGACCGCATGCATATTTACAAATGAAACTGCAACGAAATGAATAGCAAATGATAATCTGTACGTGAACTGGAATCATCTCTCTACAGGTGACTTACTACCCTTACTGTTCGAAACTAGCCTGTTGGCTTCTCACCCAAGCCTCATCCCTGAGCCAACCAGGTGGTCTTCTTGTTCTCGCTTCTCTCTTGGGTTCTATCTGAGGTGTGTCTGGAGTTGTCAAGTGTGGGAGTAAACCTCTTTGCCTAGAGCCTCTAGATCTACGCATAGGTGGAATGTATGGTGGTGCCTTCGGTGGTTCAAGTTCTACCTCTCCTCGTCAGCTGAAGACTCGTCACTATCTCTATATTTTCTTTCCTCTGACAAATCTAACTTCCCCTCGGCTATTCCAATTTGTTGTTTGTCTTTCTGAGCTCTGGCTGCTTTGTGTGTCCGCGGGCAAGGTAGCCCTGTAAAGGGAAGTAGCATATTTCTATGCAGTGTACGCGGTTTTGACTGTCGAGCGTTTTCCCTAACTACCTCATAGACAGGTATATCGGGCACAGGCTGCCCTATCACTATATATGGGCAATGCTCCCATAGATCGGCCAGCTTGTGTTTTCCTTTATGTCCTTTCTTTTCGACTAGAACGCGGTCACCAACTTCAAGTTTGGAATGCCTGACCTTCTCATCATAAAATGATTTCTGTCTTTCGGCATTTTTCTGTGCCTCTTCAGACGCCGCATCGTATGCAACTGCCATCCTACGTTTCAGTTTGTCAACATAGTCCTGGTGACTTTTTGCCGTTTCTGAGTCCTGGGGTATCCCAAGGAAGGCATCGACCACCAGACGAGGGTGGCGCCCAAACGTCAAATAAAATGGCGAAAAACCCGTAGTGTCATGGACCGCTGCATTGTAAGCGTGGGTCATGGTTGAGACATGAGACTTCTAATCCGACTTCTGGCTCTCCTGGAGGGTTCCTAACATGTTTAACAAAGTTTTCTTAAACCTCTCAACCATGCCATTTCCCATAGGATGGTAAGGGGGTGTCCGCGTTTTCCTGATGCAAGTCAGGCTGCACAGACTCTGGATCAGCCTTGATTTGAAATTAGCTCCCTGATCACAATAGATTCTGGCCGGGAATCCATAGTGAACAAAGAAGTTCTCGAATAAAGCCTTTGCAGTGGTCTGCGCAGTCTGATTACGGGTCGGAATTGCCTGGGCGTACCTCGTATAGTGATCGGTGATAACTAGAATATTCTCTAGACCTCCCTTGGAACGCTCCAGTGAAAGATAGTCAATACAGACTACTTCCATTGGTGCTGTGCTGACTAAGTTGACCATATCAGTTGCCCTTGTTGGCAAGACTTTCCTTCGAATGCACCGTCCACATTCCTTGATCTTCTGGGTGTTGAAGGCGTCCATACCGGGCCAGAACAAGCGTCTCTTCATTAGACTCAGGGTACGGTCACGCCCCTGGTGCCCTAAGTCATCATGATATGCTTTGAACATATCCATACGCAGCTGTTCAGGGACCACAAGCTGTTGCACTTTCTGTCCCGGTAGAACAGACTCTCTGAAAAGAACGCCTTCCTCTATTCGAAACCTCCTCCATTCCTTGAAGAATCTCTTATCTATTTTAGCAGCCTCAACCTGCCAAGGAGTCGGTCGTTGGCCTAGAGTGACATATTCAAGGATCTGGGAAATGTTTCGATCATTCTGCTGAGCTTTCCTCCAGTCTCTTGTTTTCAGTGCTGTCGATGCCAACAGTTCCAGAGGGACCTCCTGTTCTTCTGTATTGGAATCAGGTGCAACTGTAATTGATAAGCTCTGTACATATGGGACATCTTGCATTGATGCACATACTGCATACAAGCTAAGTATGGTAATTTCCTCCCATCCGGTCCTTCTAAATTAAGCTTTAAATCACCAATTGGGACCACTGTTGGGGTTGGAGATAAGGTATTGAAAAACTCCTCGCAAACAGTGGTCACTTGAGACCCGCTGTCAATCAGTGCATGAGTAAACACTCCGCAAAATGATACAGTAGTTTCGTTGGCATTACCTATTAAACTGTCCATCCAGTAACCTTGACTGCCTTGGGGGTCTGTTTGTCCATGGTCTCCAGCTGACCCCTCGTTGAAGACCCCTACCCGTTTAACGGCTCTTTGACTTGGGTCGCCTCACCCTTTTGATCTTCTTTGGCTTTTTCATCTTTAGCTCCTGTTGGTCTGTTATTATGATTGCTATTCTGATTCCTTTTATTAGGATTCCAACCTCCTCTATACCATCTGTTTCTTCCTTTCTCCAATGCTTCTATTCTTTTCAAGATAAGATTTAACTTATCTTCACTGACATCTTCAGATTTTGTCTGCGCTCTGGATTGTTGTGATATATTTGTGATAAGTTTCATTTCATTTTCTTCGGCCCTAACTGCCCTCCGTATCAATTCAAAGCTTTCGGCATGTTCATATTTCACTCTGGTTGCATTCTTTAACCGTTCGCTTTTTAACGATTTCCAAAACTGTTCTTTCAAGGTACCATCTCGGTCTTCAATTCTTGCCTTTCCTTTCTCAATGGCTCTTTGAAATATTTCCTCTAGTCTTAATCCCCATGCAGTGACTGTTTCGTTTTCTTTCTGCGTGGCTGTATAAAACTCTTTCAAAATGCTCTGTCCTGACGCAACATTTCCAAAGACATTCTCCAGTCTTTCCATGATGTCTTCTATCTTTGCTGTGGTTCCTACGGGGAGTATAACTCGTTTTGCTTGTCCTCTTAATGACTTCCGAACTGCTTGGGCTATTGCCGTGTTTGAATGTTCTTTATCTTTCCTAATACACTCTACCTCGTACTTCCATTCTTCGAATGATGCCTCTATTTTAGGTCTAGGATCATCTCCAGAAAATGGTGAGAACTTAGGATATATGCACTGAGAGTCAATGATTGTTTGTCGGATGTCGGTTGTTGCTCTACCTGTGTCATTTACGTTCTCCTTTTTGTCTTCCTGATCTAAGTTGTCTGTTCCTGTATTTATTTTATGCTCATGTGCAGGCATTGGATCATTGGGGCTTTCCTTTAAAACTGTTGTTTCGGGTACTTTCACTACCTCTGTTTTACTGGTCATCTGAGGTTTTATGTCCAGTTTCTTCTTTAAGGAATCAGTTGTGTCCTTCTTGTCTGTTTTCTTATCTAGTATTTCCAATTTGGTTGGATACAGTTTTGATAATTTTTCTTCAAAAGCCATCGCTTCTCTTTTTGCCTGAGCTATTGCCAGGGCTTTTTCCTGTTCTACAGATAATCTTTTCATAATCTCTTCTTTTTCAGCTAATTCTGCTTCTTTTATCTTCACCAGTTCCATTCTTCTACAAATTTCTTCCTTCTGTTCCAATAAAGAACTCTTTAGTGGACTTAATTCCTGTAAATATTCTTCTTCTTGTTTTATCCAGTTTTCCCTTCCCTTTAACTCTTCTTCTCACTTTTTAATTTCCTCTTCTCTTTCTGACAAATATTCTTTCATTGGAGTCACTTCTTGCAGCATTAGTTCATGCTGTCTTAACTTATCTTCCTTACTTTTAGCTCCATTTCCTTTCTTTTTATTTCCTCTTCTCGCGCCTTAAAATATGTTTCTATCTTCTTTTATTCTCCGTATAGAAACTGCCGACTTTGCATTTTTGCTTCTTCTTCGCGGGCAATTAAACGTTCTTCTATTTTTCTTTGTTCTTCCACTAGCAATTGCTTGTTTTGAATTCTGAATTCTTGTCGCACTTTGGACATGACTTCTGACTCGAAGTTACACATAGCTATCTGGAGACTGTAATCAGTCATCACTCTAACTGTTCCCAACTGGGTAGAGGAAATTGAATTTGCCTGACCATCATTTGATGTCCTATCCCTCGTTTGTATATTATCTTTTTCTTTTTCTGAATATCTGCGGTTGCTTAGGCCTTCGAGCTTAAGCTCATCATCATTAAATCTTAAATGTTGTCTGGCTTCCTCCATTGGACTACCATACGTTTCTTTTGTCGTATGATTTTCCTTTGTTTCAATGGGCCTTTGCAAAATTTTCTTTTGTTCAGTTAATGCTTCTTTAGTCTTATTAGACTTGTCTTTCCTTCGAACACCGTCAAATTCTCTGCCACTGCAGTCTGTCCTGTGCAGTATGATATTATTCAATTATATCTGCTCTTTTACTTGGATCCTTTTCCACACTCTTGGTTTCGGAAATAAATCCTTGTTCTCTTAGCTGGCTCAATCGCCTATCAAGACTATTAATCTCTGTATCCATCATTTCAAAGAAGTCAGATGTTTCTCCTTCCTGTGTGGGTTTATTTCTTACGGTATCCATTTTCTTGTTCCTGTCTCCAGTAGAATATACAATCCTTCTTGTCTTCGCAATCTCTTGTTTTCTTCAAAGAGCATTGTCTACTGTTCTAAGCCCATGTTTTTGCCTATCCTTTGGGCTTAAGTATGATATACAGGAGATATCTACAGTTTCAAAAGTCCTGTCCGCCGCCAAGCTACTGTAGTCCGGATTTTCTCCTGTAAGAGAAACTTGGTCATCCGTTTCGTCTCTTCTCAATTCAGTTTCTTCTGACCTTAGTGTCTGATGTCTATCCGATTGTGGAGAAGCTCTCTGACTCATCAATAACCCCGCTTGTGCCTGTCTAAGGTGTTGTTCTTTCAGTTGCAACATTCTCATATAGTGCTCCTTCTGGGCTTGCATTTTTGTAAGTTCTGCACTTTTTCTATTTGACTCCTCTTGTTCTCTTGTGTTTTCTCGTCTAAGACGCCTCAAGTCTCTATCTTTATCTGTGTCCTTCGACATTGCCATGTCTATTGGCAAAATACAGCTTCTGTTTATCACTTTTTTTGTATTATCACTCTCTCTCTTTGTATTACACTTTGAGAACGGTTTCTCCCCAGTATGTATTGCAAGATATGTATAAGTTTCTCACCAGTATGTACTGCACTTTCGCAAATGGTTTCGCACTAGTATGAATCACACCAATAATAAGACTTTTTACCACTTTGTATTACACTATGAGAATCTGGTTTCTCTCCAGTATGTATTGCACTTTCTCAAATGGTTTCGCACTAGTATGTATCACACCAAGAATAAGACTTTTTACCACTTTGTATTACACTAGAAGAATCTGATTTCTCTCCAGTATGTATTGCACTTTGTGCAAATGGTTTCGCACTCGTATGTATTACACGATATGTGTACTAAGCTTTTTCACCAGTGTATATGATGAAATTTCAACTAACTATTTTTTGCAACTCTCCCTACAAAAGGGAAACTATTACATAAAATAAATATAAATAGGCTTGCAAAGAAACACTATACCCTGTTTCTGATAAGTTTTACACAAGTGGATTATCAGCCACTTTCAAAACTACCAAAACCCCTGAAATAAAATTTTATGCAGATTTGATCCGACCGGGCTTGCTAACTTACCTTTTATTTTTTTAGACCCTCATACTCATACTGTCTATGTGTATTTTTGACTAAAGGATGTGAAATGAGTTGGTGAAGAAAATGAATTCACACACATTCAAAATACATATGCAAAAATAATTAAATAATAAATGACATTATATAATGAAAAGAATGCGAAAAAAAAATTGTCTGCGGTGCGACTCGAACTTACCCCGATAAAATCATCTCGCTGATGTTTATCGGTAATGCGCGTTACCAACTGAGCTATTGCAGCTCCACACTAAATGTACACTAGTAACAGGGATATATCAATTAACCTGTGACGGTGCGGCGAGAGTCTGGTTCCCTGTTCTACGCCAGAAAATCGGAGCAAAACGACTAAGTTCGACAAAGCTTCAATATTGATAAACTGTCAAAGAATCCAAAAACATCAATCATCAACCTACTTGAGTTTGAAAATGGTTTTACAGGACTCAACTGGTTAACATAATGGGTACGGTTGGATGCTGACGGTTAGGACTAAGGTTTGGGAATGTGGGGTGGGGTAAAGGTGAAGTAACTTAACTAAGATATTATCTTAACTAGTAAGTTCCACCAGGAAAGAATTGCGCAGAGTTGCTTACAGTCATTATGCAAATGAATCCAATTATTCTCCCCGGGGAAAATGTCCGTGAGCAAGCCTACGCAATGTTATCATGACTAAAATCTGTTGTGGAAGTATACAGATATTCACCACACTGTATTCTATAACATCCTATATTACGACAAAAACTAAATAAAAAAAAGAAAAGTGGCCGACATCAGCGTCTCGCCTAAAAAATAGCGAGCTACTAATTTAGGCCCAGAACAAGAATGAAAAAATAACAGTAAAGTAAGTAAAAGTAAGCTTACCAAAAGTAAAAAGTATGCAAAGAACAGGAACTGAAACAATCAAAATCCAAATCCAGCCCTCAAACCATAGTTGGAAACAAATAAGATTACAAATAATCAAGATACAGAGAACATATGGCCAACCGAGTGAGCAGCTTGTACTCCTAACTAAGTACTAAGTACTCCTAAAAACTAAGTACTCCTAACATTTCTTTCTCACATTTCAGTGAAATATACACGCACACAACACACTGTGATCATAAATTAAAGTTCACATTGGTCACATCGAGTCTTCCAAACGCGCTTCTGTATCCATTGAATGAAGGAACTGTTCGTCCTAATCCCGATATATCACGCGATAGAACGAATTTTTATTCCATTTTGGGCCCAGAAAGATACAATTATGCGAACAACACAGTGTTAATAAATATCTCCGCGGACGGGAAATCCAGGGAATCACTGCCTTTCCGTTGGTTAAGACAACGAGTGACGTCACATGAGTCCCAGAACGAGATTTTTATAGCGCTGTTGGGTTCCACCGAAGGGCTCGCAGTTTCAATAGAAGCTGATATCTAAGTTTGGTCCAGTTCACGTGGCCACCATTGTAACAGGATGTAGAATCCGGGTTCGTCTGGACCAAAATTGAGACCACAAAGCCTTGATGAGTTTTACTAATTTAATGAAATGATGATCAGATGGTGAAATCTCGTCAAAGGAACATCTGAAAAGACATAGTAAATATATATTTTAATGCATGAAAACATCGAAATTGTCAACTATAGAAGTTGTCAATATTGAGAACTAATGGCATATGCATTGAGGCGAGACTAAGGTACTGACGATCGCCAAGAATAAGCATTGTTTACATTTTATATGAATCTACACATGACTACATAACCATTACAATCATTACACACATGAACAAAATATTTCTCGCAGAACAGAATTACAAAATAGACAAACTAAACAACATATTTTATCAACAAATAATACACTATCAAGAGGCTAAACAACTAAGCTTTCACATACCTGAAAAGACATAGTTGAAATATATCTTTTAATGCATGAAAACATCGAAATTGTCAACTATAGAAGTTGTCAATATTGAGAACTAATGGCATATGCATTGAGGCGAGACTAAGGTACTGACGGGTAAAATAGGTAAACACACTAGACACGCCCAACACCCTGATAATCACAACAGAGGACAACTTTTGTGACCTACAGGCAAACAGCCAAAAGTTGCAAGATGAATATGAAACCAATTGACAAAACATAGATTCCATAAACCACCACTGTTACACATGTATATTTTTGATGTAGGCAGAATTTATTTTGACAGAATAACGTCCTTGTGAACTTAGTCATTTTAGGCATTTGTTTCATTGTAGGTTATGGAGTTTGTGTAATCAACTCCTCCCACAGTTTTCAATTGAACTTGTTTCCAACCATGCATACTTGTTGTGGAAATAATGAACATGTACATGAGGGTTTTTGATGGAGAAGAAATTAATTTTGATGGAGTTAAGGCCTTTTAAACTTAGTCATTTTGGGCCTGAGCCTTTTGCACTCTATGGTAAGGTGTTTGTGTAATCAACTCCTATAGTTTTACATGGATTATTTTCAAACTTTATACACATGTTGGAGGCATAATGAAGATGTGACTGTAGATTTCTTATAAAGATAAAACTAATTTTGACAGAATTACAGCCTTTTGAACATAGTAATTTTAGATAGTTTTCGGCATTAAAGAATAATGGGATAGTGTAATTGTCAATTGATTCTTTGTAGATAGTGTTTGTGCTTAATTTTCTAGTTTCTTCATGAAACGTGATTAGGACAGGCATTACCGTAAAATCCTTAGTATTGGGACAGACAGGTCTGAGCAAACAAGTGAAGACCTAGAGCAGACTGCTAAAGGAGCTGTCTAATCAGGGTCTGCACTTTTTGCCATTCCATATGTATCTTTTGGGCGCATTACTGCTTTGTAAAACCGAACTGTTCCATTTTTAAGAAAAATACGGTCATTATCTTAGGTATCCCAATTTTTTAGAATTTTATGGTATACAAATCTGCCTTGGGGAGGTGCTCTTTATTGAGGTGCCACAAAATGTTTTTTCGGTGAAGGATAAACTATATTATACCAGAACATGTAAAACAAATTCCACAGTACTTTTAATTAAATGTTCCTCTCTGTCGGTAAAATTCAGCCTTGAATGAATTCCTGGGAAGTCAAAGGCAATAAAATAATGTTACAGTGGTCAGTGGCACCTTGCTGGAATTAGTGTGAAATATTTAACAACTGGCGGAGTTAACTAAATAAACATTAAGCTGCATTTCAATGATACTACTTGTGGGATTTAGCCAATCTATAGCTGGAGCTTGATAAAGATTGAAAATATTCAGAAAAGTAAAATATGCTTTAAGTAGGAGACTTGTATAAGTCTACAGACTATATTACCCAGCAAGAAATGTTTCTCGCCGGGTTGTTAAAACATATTTATCCTACTGAATAAGTGTATTTAATTAAATTTAGCAACCATTTAGCATATTCTGGGATACCATGATTGAAAAATAGTCATGAGTTCTATGAGAAGGAAAACTGAGCGGTTCTTATGTTTGAAGGAGACTTCACCCAAAACTCATTATTTATAGTCTGATGATGACTGATTACTTGGCGCTTTTACTTCTTGTTCAACAGTATTTTTGGGTCATATCAGCCGAAGGGGCGGCGATTATGAAGGTTTTACAACAAGGAACCGTTTAGCTTCGGACAGAATTGCCACCAGTGGGTCGCAAACCCGTAACCGAATGATCTGCAGTCGGAAATGCTAACCACTTGGCCACGCTTCGTGTTTGAAAATAATATTATAAGGTCAGGTTACCAGAATATTTCAATTTTATTGACGTTGTAAATATCATAGCTTTATAAATGTGCAATATCAAAATACTTTTTTTACCTGACTCAGGGAGAACCCAGTTGCCATGGATACAATACAAAGCGGTTGGAGGTGCAAAACTTGTATCAGTGAAATTGAAGATGTGTAAATGTATGAACCACAGTATCAGAATCATAAATGATATAACTATCTAAGCATTGCTGTTCCTTTCTGAACGCCAAGAGAAAAGCAACATTTCAGCTCCCAAAATCTTGTTGTTATGGCAACAGTGTTTACCTGATTATCTCTTATTTTACGAAATACTACACTGGTTACTGTGCATTTACTTGCAATGATTTAATTGTACACTTCTTTGGTCTGTTATAAAAATATGATTATTTAGTGAGCTTGCATACTCTTTCAATACCATACTATGGCGGATGGGTGGGATAACATCATACTGGATTTTCAAAATTGTAGTCCTTTGTGCCTGTTTGTGTACTTGGATAGTTTATACATTGTATCTAAAAACAAAACCAGCTGAATGCATTTCTAACAAAAATTGAGAATTGTTATAAGTGTAATATCCTTGCAAAGATCAGATATTGTAGATTTCATGATTAAGCCTTCACTGGGTAATAGGGTAATCATTGGATTATATCTCTCATACTAAACGGTGGATTGTTTTCGTACTCTGTAACAATACAACTTACATAGCGAATTCTCTGTTGACAAAAGTTGAAAAAATCTATTGTTGGGAAGTATGTTGAATACTTGAATTATCAGTTTATGCTTGTTAAAACCTAATGTAATCTTGTGAATATTTGCAGATAAAAAATGAGATGTCGAATATAAAACTTTGTGTTTCTTCAAGATTGTGTTTTTGTTCTTTTGGTTAGTTCCTGTCAGTTTCCTGATAATATACGAAAACGTTTCTTTTACATTACCGATGAAGTTATAGTAGATTTAGCTATGAACATAGAGTTTGAGAGATTTGGCTAAGTAAGGAGAACATATGAGAATTGTAAAAAAGGCGTAACTCCAAAACCAGACGGTGACATGGCATTTTTTTTGTTTCATTCTACCTGTAATATAATTTATAACAGTTATGCAAAATATAAAGAAAATCTATTGCTGGGAAAAACTTATGGTCAGGTGTCAGTAGTGACCTTACTTTCAGTTAACTTCAGTTCAATTCTTCTAATAAATGACGTTCTCCAAGTGGCTCAGCGGTACGTAACCATAGTTGCACGCACTTGGCGCCGAGTGTCCGTCCAGAATCAACTTAATGTGTGCTTGGTGCTTTTATACTCCCAGTGGATTATCTGACTGGATATTTTATCATCTAATTCGATTGGATAGTTAAAGTGAAAATAAGCTGTCGATTGGTTGAAATATAAGGCAGTTCATTGGTCAAAATAATTGCCAATTTCAATCTAGTTTTGTGTTCAAGCAAATTGCAATGTGTATTGAGGCTACCATTCTATAGATTGACTACTTTGTCACAATTCTATGCTCATTGCCAAAATTTATGATGTCCGACTATGTTTCCCGTATGTTTCGTTTAAACAATATTTTATTTACTACAAACTACATGGTTACAAAACAGTACAATATACAATATGGTACAGGATCTGACGGTTAGCGAAACGCTTTTATGAAAGTCGTCTCCTGAAATACGACCTAGTTTACGGCATAAGAATGGCTGACCCAATTTTGCAAACCAATTAGTCAAACAATAAGGATGAAACATAAATACAAATTAGGTACAGATGAAACAACCGAACAAGCACTCAGCATCGAATCAACACCCAGTCAACGACGACTCAACGCCGTATGACATTGAATCAACATTGATTCAGCGTCATATCAAGACTGCGTGCCGAGTAGGGAAAAAGAACAGACGAGATGAAAAAACCAGCCCTTTTTCCGAGTATTGCTAGTAATGCTCGTATTATTAATACATTAGCTCACTTAACATGATCGAAATTTGCAGATATAAATTAAATGGGAAACTTTTCTGCAGAAAGAGGTTCAGAATACGGTAGACGTGAATCATTTTTGCGACCAAAAGCCAGTTGTTTTATTAATCATTAGCTGTTCATTACACACATAATTCAGTGAGCATAACATCGCATGAGGGTGTGCGGAAAATAAGTCTCGCTCTACAGTAACAAGAACAATAAATAGAAAAAAAAACTCTACGACCGAGTCTCTGTTTGGGAAAAAAATCCCATGACAATAGCTGTGCTTATTTAACTTCAAGACATTAAATCATATGCAATGTTGAATAACAGACTAGGATGTCATATTTGTGTTGTGTTTACAACTAACTTCCTGACTTAATAATAAACTCCTGCACTTTTTGGAAAAGAGATTCATTTTCGTGTAACGGCACGTTCTCCACATCAAACAACATATCTTGTGTCGTAATATTATGCAAATCGTTAGGTAACAGTGGGAACGCGTATCCATGGCGGAGTGATATTTTTATACAGATAGCAACGAAAAAACGTTCGAAATTCCTCAGATTCAGATTCAATCGACGAACGGGTCGCAATTTCAGTGCTGCTTTGTCGGCGAATCAAACTACACACAGCCGAAAATAATACACGGTTTTATTCCTTACATCTTAGTTTAATTTCCTAGTTCTCTGAGATTCGAACTGAACATCGAGATACTCGGCATTCGAGCAGTTGACACGATCGTCGAAAGACGACTTTTTCAGTCAACTTCAAAAGCAATTTTCAAAACAATTCGACTTTCTCCCGCCGGCGGACATATGCCATGAAAAACCATGGTATTCGCCCTTTCCCTGTGACAAAAATCAAGTAATTCGGTGTTTGGGACAATTTTCTTTGCAAAATAATCTTCGGGTACTCTACGCAATTTGTTGTTGTTGTTTTCAACAAAATGGCGGACAACAGTGTTTACATCACTGGCCCGGCTATGCATTTCAACGTTTGCGACAAAATCGAGAGAATCATTATTCCATGTATTGCTAGAATACCAAGCGCGATTAAATTAAATATGTTTATTAAAAATACAATGCATGACAGAAGTCTATCTTTATATTTTATTCACAAATAACCACAATTCCATACCCACCCGCAGAGTTTGTAAACAAGGAAGCTAGCTCAGTAGTGCTGGTTACGTCATGAAATTGTGACGTAAACAGTAAATTGATTGTATTACTGATATTAACTTGTGAGTCGGCTGACAGCCAGTGTGCCAATATTTCAAATGCTATATCGCGCGACCCTGCTTGAAAAATTAAAGCAAGACAAATATCGCTACACCACTAAACAACTATTCAATTAAGACAGCACGTGAAATTTCACTTTGGGAGAGAAAACTTAATGGGTCCTACATCTGAAGGATCAAATGGAATGGTTGTGCAGGCCCGTACACATACTTTTGCCAAGGGATTAGGGGCGGAGGGTAAGAAGGTGTGGCTGGAACGAATTTCAGTGTGAGTGGGGAGGTGGCGGGAGGGGAGGGGTGCCCTAGGGTGGTGGGGGGTTGGGGTGGGTTGAAGGGGGTAAGAAAGTTAAGAAAATCCAGATAATAAGGACACTTTTAGAGCTTTAGTTATGGGGTGTAAACTCGCTTTCTGGCAGAAAACTGCATGTTTTTTTATGTAATTTGCTCGGTTATGGGAGGTGCACTCTCCGTCGTACAGGCCCGGTGTGCTGGTTGGTGAGAGGAACGAGGAGGCGGAGTGGGTGGGGGGGGATCGACTCTGTCACCTGGCAGCTTTGACAAGTCTGCACCTTTTCTCAGGTCAAATATAAAACAAATATCGAAAAGTATGTGTATGTGTGTTTTTGGTGTGATGTCATCAGCGACAACACGCGCAACAGACACGATTACAAAGATCTACAAATTTGTAATTTCCACATTCTAGAAATCGTATGAAAACTCAACCCATTCTAGAGTCTGAATCTAGAAATCAAACATTGTTTGCAACTCTTGTTCGGCTCATACCGACTCCCACAGTCCAAAGAGTCTCGGTAGCGCAGCTGCCAAGTGGAGTCTCACCGGTAAAATTTACTTGATCAGTCGACTTTCTCTTTAATAAATGTCGACTCAAAATAGGTTAGGCCCTATAGCATTCATGGGGTGATAGCCAATGGACTGACATGGAATACAGAAGTATTAAAGGCCCAGCAGACATTCAATGCTGAATCAATGTTGGGAGTCAGTGTTGAATCAATGTTGAATTATTCATTGAATTGAACTGAAGCCTCAATACTCCATTAACAAATTCGCAAAAGTTTTAGCCTATTTCTAGCGTTTTCGTGAGTGCATTTGCACTTTCGTTACAAAGTAATATAATATAGAGACAAACACTTCAGATCTTGGTCGGACTGATCCCGAAGCAGGATCTACGCTGTTTGTCATTCCATCTGCATCTTTAGACGCATTACTGCAGTGAAAAACCAAACATCAGTTTTTAAGACAGTTATGCTTAATTCCAATCTTTAGACTTCGGACTACCCATCCAGGGGTCGCAAGATCGATCCCCCGCTTCTCCGGGCTTTCGTATACTTTAAACCAAGGTCCCGTCTCTATATGACCTCGTTGTTGGTGGGACGTTCAACCCGAGTTCACTCACTCCAATCTTTAGAGACTTTATGGTACGTCAGCCAGTTCAATATAAGGGAAGTTACTTCTCAAATCACTATTATAATTCTTTCTGTACGAGTTTCTTCCCATGTGTTGCCAAACACGGTCTCCTTTTTTTCCCTTTCTGAAGAGATTGAAAGTGGGGGCTGAAGAGATATACAGCATACTGTATAAGTGAAATTTTCACATATGTAGACTAAATCCTCCGAAGACCTTGAAAATAAGGTCAGCGTGATCAAAATCTATTATGCTCTTATGTTTGTCCTAATGATATATCCATGCAAGTTTGGTGAAATTGATTCAAGAAATATTGTGGGTACAAGAAATTGTCATGCTGACGCAGACCACAGAAGGTCAAGTCTAAGGCCTCTTGTGACCTTGAAAATGGGGTCAAAGTCACCAAAACCTAATCAACTTTTTAGACATCTTTACAAACCAAGGGTACTAAGACCACTATGCAATCCAAGGGTACTAAGACCACTTTGTTCCTTACATACATAAGAAACAAAGTGGCCTTAGTACCCTTGACTTGCAAAGATGCTATTTGGCTTGTCCAAACGATATATCCATGGAAGTTTGGTAAAATTTGATCCACTTATTCAAAAATATGGCAGATACTTACTGCCTTGTGCACAGAAACTGACTTCCCTTGGGTAAACCTGTTATAGCAAAATGTTGAGAGTCAGTGTTGAATCAATGTTAAATTATACATTGAATTGAAATGAATTGAATTGAAGCCTCCATATTCCTTCAAGTAAAATTACCGAATTTGATGAAAAAAGTGATTAAAGTGCGATGAAAGTGCGATAGATCCCGAAGCAGGATCTACGCTGTTTGTCATTACAACTGCATCTTTTAGAAGACAACTTGTCCCACTTTCAGAAGACAACTCGCCCCATATTCTCAGACACTCACCTTACTAGAATATCTACGTTCTTGTCCCGATGCAGAACACAACTCGCCCCTCCCCCCACCCCTGTGCCCCCCCCCCCCCCCCAAAAAAAAAAAAAAAAAAGGAAGAGCTTCGCCGTGACCCTGGTTGTGAATGGGTGGACCTTGGTAAATACATTAAATACCCAAAGCACTTCAACGATAACTTGGTACAGCCAGGGGCTGAGCAGCGAGGTTTTGAGGGTTCTGCAGCTGCAGAGTAATTATCAAACTGTGGCTGGGAGGCATGCTAAAATCATGCATTAATGCTTATTAGTATTTGTTGTCCCCTTTAGGGACCGATCATAAGAATAAGGGCATGGGTTAGCTTGCATTTGCAAACCAGTGCCTGGAGCATGTTACCCTGTTCATCTATGGTACAGATGCAAACATCCCTGTATGCTTTTATTCGCACTTTTGAAAGTTTGATAAATACCAAGAGCCTATCACACAAGTGTGATGTGCTAGTTGTAAATACTTATTGATAGAGTCACATTATAAATGAATGCAAGTTAATAAATGGCTAAAAGTTCTTTGCTAAGAAGTTAACAAAGGAGGTCTAGGGGGCAACGCCCCCCCCCCCCCCCCCCAGAAGCCAAAGCAATTTCCCTATTTTAATGGCAATTTTAAGACTGGAAAAAAATAGAGCAAAACTAGGAATGATGATAAAAGAAATAAAGGGTTGTTTTTTTTTTTAAGGAATTTTGCCTCCTTTCAGAGTGTTTATTTTGCCATAATGGCTTTGTGTCCCACAAGCTAGTGACTCTTTTCAGTTTTATTTAGTAGAAACATTTACTTCGTTATGCGGCTGATCAATAATACATGTATGTGAAAGTTGTATAGGATTTTTTTTTGTAAAATGTATGAACATATGATATATGTATGGGTGTGTGTGTGGGGGGGGGGGGGGCTGCTGGTGTAAAAAATAAATTGTAGATATTAAAACATTACTATAAATATGGGGAGTCTGCGTCCCCAGAAGCCAGTAACATTTTAAAAACTCAATTCAAATGGAATTATCTGCAGACTTTTCTTAAGAAATTTAGGGTGGAGCCAGGTTTTTTTCATTGTTTTTCGATGTCTGATTTTTTTTAAATCCCTTATGAGCTCATTTATTTTTTTTCTTGCATATCCAAAGCCCCCCTCCTTCCCCCCTCCCCCCAAGAATATCAAATGGTCGGTCCCTTAGCGCCTAACGGGACAGGGTTTTGACAGATTTATGAGTAAGAGCAAGCTGTCTCTTGTATTTTTTGTGGGATGCCTTCTGAAAGGGTACGTGTGTGTTGGGGGAGGGGGGGGGGGAAGGGGCGTCGTCCGGGACAGAATTCTTTAGAAGGGCGAGTGGTCTCAGAATGTGGGGCGCGTTGTCTTGGGGGAAGTTGTCTGGGGGAGTTGTCTCAGAATGTGGGGCGAGTTGTCACCTGAAGGAGGGGCGACTTGTCTTGGGGCGAGTTGTCCGTAATTCGACTAAAGCATGTAGGTTTCACTTGAAATATTTATTATCATTCCGCTTGCTCTTTCTTGTTCCACTATTAAAAAAAACAGCCGGTCAATCACTCAATCAGTCAATGTTTTTCGTTTGTCAAACTTTGTGGTTTACTCGAGTACCAGTGTGTTTGTTTTGCTTTCTCTCGTTCGTTCTCGGCGTGTAGCCTAAATTCAGAAGCCAAAAAAATCACAGGCAGGCAGACTTACGCAAAATCTTAATAAATGCACAGTATGCTAAATGATTACAAACTTTACTGTACCATAAATGAAGAAACAGTTGGTCTCCTCAATTGGCTCAAGTCGATCCAGCAGAAAAATGTCTGTGTGTTGACAAACGCACGTGCTGTAAAAATGACCAACTTCATTATCGATTTTCAACGTAAATAGACTTTCTCCCGTAGATATACCTCGCTGAAAGACGGTCGAATATATGAACTACGGTTCAGTTATAATGGCATCTAATTTGGTTTTTGGGACAATTTTCTTTGCAAAATAACTTTGGGGTACTGTCTTAGGGTTTTAATTTTCTGAAAAACGGTTGTCAAATTGTGATCGTTGTTTTGGGTGTGCAAACTGCATTGAGGTACCGATATGCATCTGATTTCAATAATAAAACATAAAATTTCATTGTGATCTGGTCCGTCAGAAAACCACGACTGCATATCTTTTCAAATGAGCATTATTTTGGGGCTTTTTCTGACAAAAATTTCCCGCCATTTTTCTCCGCCGAAAAAAGGGATTACTTTTTTGTGCGTAGACGACCATTCAGAAAATGAATTACTCAAATGTGATGAGTCTGCGTTCCCACTGTAAGTATCTATTCCTTGTACTTAGGACAAATAAAAACGAAATGAAAAGCACTCTCATACTCACCGCATGAGCATGAACACCGAGTGTAGCCGCACCATTGTGGAGTAGTGGTTGTGTCGTATCAGGAGTGTGTGTTTATCAGGATATAGCGAAGGTTTTGGTGAGCAATTATTATTTTTTCTACCTTTAAACGTCCATATTTGCTCGACAAGAAAAATGCACGGACACGTTAGTTTCTTAACGTCTAAATTGACTTGTTGGATACTAATTTACTGGTGTTATAACAAAACTGACGCGTGCAGCATTTGCTTGGTCGCAGTAAATGTACTGAAAACATCAGGAAGTTGTTTTTAAATGTCAGCAAATATGTCTTTTCAAACGATTATTTTCTTAAGCTGCAAAACATTTACCTAGTGAGAAAGAGCTACAAATATATGATCTGATACTGAACAGACACCAAAAAAAGCCAGAGAATGTCAAAATTTCGATGTGCAGTATGTGGAATGATGTCCCTGAGCAGAAAGTCGTGTGCTGCTCTGTTTCTAAGTGTTCATATGACAAGCTTTCCGGTCAATTTGCATGAAATTTATAAGGACTCATGCCCGCGAAGGCATGTTGTAAAAATTACTGATCATACGAATGAGTGTTGTCACGTGAAAGTGGACATACAGCCATGTTTGAAAACAAATGCTCAAATCAGCCTGTTTAACTGCAAAAACTGAAATCAATTTCAAAATTTCGAGCTTCAAATAAGGGTTTTCGAGTTTCGAGTAAGGATTCTTCTCGAGTTATTTTTTTTTTAGTTCTGAGTAAGGTGTTGCTGAGTTTGAGTTATTTTTTTCAAATTTCGAGTTTTGAGTTAATGTTTTCTAGTTTCAGAACAAAGATTAAATTGATGGGAGCCCCGGTATGTGTACCGTCAAGTGTTTTTTTTTTGTCAAAGGGGAGCAACTTTTCTGACTTCCTGTTTGCCTTCCGTGACGACGAACCCCTAGGTTGGGATTCTTTCCTTTCGGAATTAACTCCCATGGGGTAAAGGTAAAACTGACAGAAATACGACCCCCTCCCCCTCTTCCTCTTGAAGTTTACCTATTTACGTTAAATACACTGACTATATTAATTTGACAAAACTGGCAATACTAAGTTGAGTGTGTATAAAGGGGATTTTTTACCTTTGGGATCAACAATTGATTTAGAGTAGACTCTCGCTAAAATTTCTCCTCCATACTAAAATATTAATTTGACGTTAGGCTGAATTGATGAACATATAGGTTTTCAAAGCGCCGATAGTTAATGTTCTCTCTTATCCACAAATTCATTCGAAAGGGCGATGTTTATGATCTGTAAGAAATGTATATGGCATTTTTATACTATCAATCCCAAACGTTGCGTTAGTTATGACGTCTTGCAAAAATCGTACAATAACGAAATAAGTCACAATGACGTCAAATCTGACGTTAAATCAACCATGTGCGTGCTTATTAAGTAAATTAATAATGTAAATAATGTAAATGGTAATGTATATTCCGTTCAGCGCAGAATAATAACATCATATATTGTTCTGGATCAAAACATTTCTTCTCGGGGAAAATTCAAAATTTCAGCGTATGAATTTCATTTTTATACCCCGCCACACTTCAGTGGTGGGGTATTATGTTATACCTTTCGGTGTCCGTCCGTTCGTCCGTCCGTGCTTACCATTTCCGATCTATAACTTGAGTATTTATTCACGGAATGTTTTCAAATTTTGTATACATATTGTTATCGGCGATGAGTGGTATGGGATTGTAAATGGGCAAAATCCGTCCATTTTTAACAGAGTTGCTGCCCTTTCTCGTATTGGAGAAATGGTTTCTGGCCTGTTATTCCTTTACTGTTTATGATATCTGAATAAAAGTTCACAGATATGTTTCACATCAAAGGTTACATATTCTGACTAAGGACCGTCACTCTGACCTTCCCAGTTTGTGAGTTATCCGCCCTTGATAGGTCTGAAAAAACGTTTTTGGCCTGTTGTTCCTTTACTATAGAGAATATCTTAATGAAACTTCACAGATCTGTTTCACATCAAAGGTTAAATATTGTGACGAAGAACCGTCACCTTTACTTATCCC
The DNA here is from genome assembly GCA_963989385.1 of Ctena decussata. NCBI lineage: Eukaryota > Metazoa > Mollusca > Bivalvia > Lucinida > Lucinidae > Ctena > Ctena decussata. The sequence goes on along the minus strand of OZ022504.1, from coordinate 34,630,301 downwards.
GTTTGTGAGTTATCTGCCCTTGATTGAACTGAAAAATGTTGTTTTACCCGTAGTTCCTTTACTATATGGAATATTTGAATGAAACTTCACAGATATGTTTCACATCAAAGGTTACATATTGTGACAAAGAACCATCACTCTTACCTTTCCAGTTCATGAGTTATCCACCCTTGATAGGTCTGAAAAATGGTTTTGACCTGTAGATCGCTTTCTATATGGAATATCTGAATAAAATTTCACAGATATGTTTCACACCAAAGGCTTCATATCGTGACTAAGAACTGTCACTCTGACCTTTCCAGTTTGTGAGTTATCCGCGCCTGATTGATCTGAAAAACATTTTTTATCTGTAGTTCCTTTACTATATGGAATATCTGAACGAAACTTCAAAGATACGGTTCACATCAAAGGTTTCATATTGTAACAAAGGAGTATCACTCTTACCTTTCCAGTTAATGAGTTTTCCCCCCTTGAAAGATCTGAAAAATTGTTTTTGACCTGTAGTTCCTATACTATATGGAATATCTGAATGAAACTTTACTGATATGTACCATAGAATAAGAAATGCTTTACAGCCTGATCTAAATCTACACTGGTCAGAATGCTTCACATTGATGGGTGGTTTATATTAATATTTATTTACAGTAAGGACATCATATCTCTGTCTATCCCAGTTCTGTGGCTATTTAGTATTATATATTCCAAAAATAAGTTACGATGCCCAGCAGTGGCTGGGTATCATGCAGTGCCTGCGGTGCTTTTATTATACCTAGCAGGAATACTCGCTACATAGCATAGCAGCTGCAATGTTAAAACTTGGCTTTCGATAACATGGTCAAAATTAGCATTAGGTTACACACGTTCACAGGCAACGTGTACATAAAATAATCAGAAATATTTTAGTCGCAGTCAATGGCCATGTGGAATTCTTGTATAAACTTGCGGTTATTTGACATGCATACATAGAATTTCTAATCTCCTGTTCTTATGAGGTAATTCCAAACATGATCATTGGTGCTGTGACCTAGTTTATAGAGCGGAAGTCATATGTCTTGGGATAAAATAAGGAATTTCCATCATTTGTAAATATGGTTTATACAAAAAATGAAAATAAAGAAAACAAATGAAACGAACAAAAAGCAAATTCTTTTTTTTACCAGTGGCTAATTATCTCCGCTTAGGGCTTCATGTGCAGTGCATTTTCTTATCCACATCCTTGCGACTATCCAACACTCCAACAATCTTACATAAAGGACCTGGTATGATAAGGCCCATATTTGCACCCAGAAAACTCAGTTTTCAAAAGGCCTATTTAGATAATAAAATCGTATTCATAGGAAAGTTCAAACCTTGAATGTATCAGCAAACACGAAATCAACCAGTTGCTGCATGAAATAATTGTGTTTTTTATCTTGAACATACCCATACCCCCAGCAAATTCTGACAAAAATGACGAATTTGGTAGCCTTTGCGGATTTCAAAATGTATGAGCCCAGCCTCCAGCACATTTATATTTCGTATACAGACAAATTTTTTTTATATATTTACATGCCATGAAAATATTCAATGTGCTGGAGACCGGGCTCTATGTTTATTTTTAACTTCTTATTACAAAACTGGCTGTGTTTAGAACATTTTCCCTATTTTCTCAACATAAAAACGTCCATATCTCCGCTCATAGACAAAAATAAACATATGAGCCGCAACACAAGATAACCAACAATGTGGTTATGCGCCGAGCGCAAACTCAGATCAGCCTGGGCATCCGCTCAGTCTGATCAGAGTCTTTACTGTCCGCATGGCGGTAGCTTGAACCCTTATATCACTTAACGAAGAGTCTGGTCAAACTGGGCAGATGCCCACGCCGATCTGAGTCTGCACTGGAGGCACAACCACATTGTTGGTTTTGTCGTGTCGCGGCTCATATGTTGTGGGTATTCATTTTCTTAGTTAGAACCCAAGGAATAATTTTTATACATTTCATTTTGATCTGTTGGAATTTTTTGGTTAGCGTCTCTGGGCTTGCAAACTTGAGTGGGTAGGGTATCTGGGCTATTTGAATGGGGGCCAAAGGCGGCCCTTATCATACCAGGTCCTTCAACATTTCGCAGATGTATTAAACCAACTTTTTGTGCGACACTGCCAGAATACTACCCATTCCGAAATCTATTGACTTTTTTATCCTTGCCCACGCAATATTACCCCCGTGCGCAACGGCAAACTTGTCCTCAAAGAAACACTTCAGACAGAACCCGCAAGAGAAATTTCCTTTCATCATATCAGCGGGAATCGCTGCACGCCTGTCATTTACCACCAGCTGTTGCAATAATAGCAACGCCCACTTGCCTCATTCGCCGTGCAAACTACCGCCTACTTTAGCGCGCAACAGAATAATTTAAGCAAGCAGTTCGGCTATGGAGGCACTGTAATAAATTCTTGTACCTTATTCATATCTTATTCACATTCTGCATGTTCTGAAATAGTGTGTGCTTCAATTTGTGTACAAATAAAAAAATTGTGAACCCGATCAGAGTGCGCGGAAGCGAGTGTTAGGCAAGCACTCAAATGACTTTGCCTTCAGCTTTGACCTGTTTAATGATACCAAGTCTATGAATATAATTTAAGTCGGCACAACAGAAAAGGCCGAAGTGCCCGATTTATTAATTTTCAAATGAACGCGCGTAGCCCCTTCGAGAATTTGGGCCTATGGCTTGCTTAAAGTCTTACAGGCTCGTTTTATTTATTTATTTTGCTATAATATCATATCGTTTCATGGTAGCCGTAAAATGCGGGAAAACCAAGGGTTGTATTTTTTCTGTAAACTGTGGTCACCCCAAAAGAAGATTCATCTTACAGGAAAGAATTTGCACCTCAGGAACTAATTCTTTCACTGACACGTAATGTTAGGCCCCCTTTGACGACGGGCAAAATATGTTATTCCGAATGATCCCGCTGGAAATTCATCAATTTACCTTGATGGCAGAATTATCCTTACCTCGCACTCCTCCCCTTTTTAACTTGAACAGGTCCGTTTTAAGTTTTACGACTGTATGGTCAAAATTTTCTACATTATTCAAATTCATATTTGGTATAAAAAGCAAACGCTGAAGGCTCTGATCAGACGCCGCGTTCTGTGACATCTGATCTGGGCCTGCACTGTTTGCGTATGTCCCAAAAATGGAACGCTCAGATGAGATAGGTTAAATGTTGACCAACATTACTGTTAAATCCCGCCTTTCCATGGTGGAAAGAACATGAGATAGCTCTTAATCCTGTCACTGACAGTTTAATGTTAATTAATTTGATATCTTAATTTGAACAAATTCTATTTTCACCAGCTTTGAATAATCCTATCATTGATGACAACATGAATGCACATGCTTTTGACCGCTGACATAAAATGATCTGTATTATGATCAATTCTTTTTAATCTTTTTTTTTGGTCAGCCCACTTGGTGTTGAATTACACAGGCTCAAAATCTCCACACACTTATTCATCTTTATATTTGTCGCGTGAAAAGGGGACTTGAGCCTTCTGCGTACAGTATTAGCCGAATGATCAGCATTTTCACTTTTACAGATTCCGCAGGATTCACATATTGTTTATGCAAAGTCTGATACGCAGATAGATCTGAGCCGTCTCTATATGCACATGTCATAAGTAGTTTTCACGTTTGTCAGAGCATCGTAGGCCTTCCTCAGGTAAGTTGTCCGTTCGAACGGACAAACATACACCAACTTGCCCGAGAGGAGTGAACTACTGCAGAAGGGCCGTAAAAACCCTCATTCTAACCGTTATCTTCTGGCCAAGTTCGTGGCGTTCGAATAATGGAATACGACAAAACCGGTTAAGGCGAACGGGTCCATGTTTTTTTCAGAGAAACATCTTTTGTTGTTTCCCTAGCAGACAAAACCCATCCCGAAAAGGGTCTACCCTTAAAGGATAGAAGTTGCTTCTCTTGGAGCTAATTCTTTCCTTTTTGAGTTACCCTAAATGAGAAGGGAGACAAAACTAAAAATGGCAGGGTTGTTTCTCATGAAAGTGTATCCATTTATTTACCTGAAGATTCCATAAGCTTTAGCAATGTAATAGTCTGTGGTACGGCCGATGTACTCGTTGAAGTTTACTCGCTTTCGAAACAGAGAAGACTTAGTTCAGCAGGGCACTTAGTGAGAAGCAAGCACTGGCATATACCGAAGCTCAAATGTGTCGCTTGAATGCACATGCTGGCATTGTTAATGCGTCATTCACTTCTGGCCTGCTGAGTCTACGGAGCCCGTATCCTGCCCGTATTCCCTTCAACGCACGGCTTTCTAGCGAAGGCAGCCGGCGGCCGTGCGATTTTCGTACGGATTCATTGCTGCCGTGGTCTCTAGGATTTTGTTAATTGAAATGCATGGTGACAAATTACAGTCTAGCGTAATTGTGGATTGGTTGAAATAATTTACGTAGCAAAAGGTCAATTTCTTTAGTGAAAAAAAAAATAAATAAATAAAAACAATAGTAATACTAACCATGCTTACGATGATACTTCTACTTTCCTTATATCCAATGCTTATGCCAGTGTCCCAATTTCAATTTCAAAATGTTCTTGAGGGCCTCGGGGAAGATTGGCCTCGCCAATCGAGTTACCCTCACTAAATAAAGACATTACTTACTTTACTTACTTACCTACCCAAAACAAGATCCGACCGGAACTTCAATGACAGCAAAAATTTGAATCTTTCTAGGTATTGGACATAATAGAAAAGAATAGAACAGAAACACGCGTTAAATAACAGAAAGCAACCGACACTCCGTTGTTTGCCCCTTCGGCAAACAACTCGTATGTTGGTTGCTATAAGTACGGCAACAGGAAATAATTCAAGCATCCTTTTCTTCTCATTCCTGCATATGAAGCTTTCGCACAACTGGTAAACGCGCAGTTTCATTCCCACCTGGAAATCCAAAATGAAAACTTGTTCAGCCATGACATGTAATTTCAGCTTCGTTAAAGAGAAACTGATGGAGTTCACACAAAACTCCTGAAAGTGGCCAAACCGAAATTTCTGTTAGTTACCAACTTTCAGGAGTTCTGTGAGAACTTCACGAGTTATTTTGTGTGCGCTAATATGTTTTTTTACGAGTCGATTTTGGCTATATTTGCAAGAGCTTGAATATTTTTTATTTATTTATTTTTAGCGGAATGCGCATGTTCGCAAAAGAACATGCAGAACGACAGTTGAGAAATGAGATCGCAAAAGAAAATTTCTGTGCCATAGCCGTCCTGAACGCTTGTTCAAACTGAGAGCACCAACCTCAGTTTCCAGTACAATTTCCTTCACTTACGAAACATCGTCCCGTGTTGAAATTTACAAGGAATAAAAGACCTCAGAACCCAACCGATCTTCTACCGAGTATTTGCGAACACTTTCTCCAGGATTGACCGATTGATTATTCGGATGCGCAGGCTGATCTTGTCTTCCTTGTTCGCACTTGCTATACCTCCCATCTACTTGGGTAAATTATATAATGTTACGCTCCATCGAGAATTTTATTCTAACTGAAAATAGTAAATCCTTTTTTCTGTTTCTTATACCTGCGCACATGCCCAGTTTTATATCAAACTACGCATGTCTAGGATAGCTTGCGCACACGCACAGTCTTGTCAGGGCCACTTGGACTGAACATGCGTAAGCAGAATGCGGATACGCCTGAATTCAGTCACTTACATGAGATTGTCAAACTCTAAAATTTCGAGCACTGACTTGCACAATAAAATACAGCAAATATTTTTCTTCTGAGCGCCTACTCTTACATTCAGATTGATTGACATCTTCGACAGCAATAGCTGGACAGAATATAAGACTTCCTCTCTCACCAAACCTTCCAATGATCACGAACAAAAATAAGAGCGGTCGGTTCAAACAGCTTCCGACCGCAATCTAATCTCTTTGAAATCGATGCCGCTTGTCAAATTTTGACAACCAAACCGTTATAGATTTGTGAATGAGCTTAGGTGAAAAAAGTCAATAGATTTCGGAATTAGTAGTATATTTTAAACTAGCTCAAGAGATCATATACAATACCAAAACATAAACTTTAGATCACATGTGGGCCTGCTAAAATCGTTTGTTATCTGTCATTATCAAAACATACATCTTCCACATACGGTACAAATACGATTTCTACATACTGAACATAGCAAAAAGTTTAATTTTTGGCAAAAAGCAGAGGCATGGTGTATTTTATTGAATATTAGGTAGGTTATGCTTAATAGCTAATAGGTGGCAACGGATAACTTGATCACATAAAATAACGTAAAAAAAGAACAAACACTGACAAACAAACACGATTTTTCCTCATTTACAGTACATTTACATCGACCTACTGAATGGTACACGCGTCAGTTTTATTTATTACGGCAGTGTTTTTGCTTCCGAAACGGTGTTTCAATCGCTGATGTGTTCCCGTGCACTTTTCAAGAAAAGCAAATATGTAGGTTAAAAGGGATTAAAAACATCAATTTATGACCAAACCTTCGCATTATCATAAAAAACACACACTCCCGATGCGACACATCATCACTCCACAATTGTGTGGCTATACCCGGTGATGATGGGCTATGAACAATGTGCTTGCGATAAAGATGAGGGTTGAGAGAGCTACATTCTGTTCTAAGCCTTGCGTGCAGCACCTGCCCTATCAGTGTACCCGCATTGAAGTATGCTGGGGACATCTTTAAGTCTTTGTTCAATAAGTGTTTATAAGATGCAATATAGGTGACTTGTTAAATATGTTGAGGTACATCATTCAAGGCACGAATAGTGGAAGGAAAGAATGAGTTAAAGTACAAGTTGGTTTTTACATGACGTGTCTGAGCATCATTAGAATTTCTGAGATTGTAGTGAGTAGTATCCTGTATTAAAAGGGGAACACGTTCACTGGGATAGTTAGGTGAGTCCATTCATTCCCGTATGTTTTGCAGTGTCGCATCCATTTTTCCGGAAGACAGGCATGGAAAAAGAAGAAAGTAGTAAACACTGTTAAGCTGTAGACAGTGATGGACTTTGCCTGCACGACAAGGCAAAGAGAAACAGTCCAGCGACACTATGCTGAAGTAGAGACGTTGTTACAGCTGGTAAGCCTATCATGCCTATGGAGGCTTTAAGTGCAAAAAATGATCTCTTTATTCTTTGGGAAGCCAGTATTAATAACGGAAACAAGGAAGCAAAATATTATACTAGTACTCCGAGTACGCACATGCGGTCGATTTTCTCGAATTTATTAACTGAATGATTGATTGTCCCAGTTATTGACGGAGTAAAATTATTGATAATTTGTTTCTACAACCTAGCTCAATGTGTCCGTTTGAGTATGTTAGTTGCACAAGTACACGCCGAGTAAGACCACTTTGCAGAATGCTTACGGATGAGGAATTAGTGTTCTATGTTTTTTATCAGAAAAGTTAGATTTAGGTCCCTCTTTTCTTGATATTTTTATCTTAGACATCAGCTACAACTGCATGTAAATTTTCCAAGCATCAGTCCCTGTAATAACACAAGAAACGGCGAAAATCCTTACAAAACATGACAAAATATTCAATACTGGCCTTAATTTGTACTAAACAGTAGAAGAAATTTCCAGATCGAGAAACAAAAGTTTTAAGCGCGACTTTGCGAAAAATGTGTTTTAAGGTTACTTTACTTCAAATGAACAGACTCAGTTGAACCGAGTCTGCTATTTTTGTTTCTTTGATGTCTGTTTGCTTCCAGAGGACCTCTCTTCGGAATTTATTTGCTACTAGGGCAACAAATGCTTTCCTTTACAAATTTAAGCCTATTTAGAAGGTTGGCAATAATAAAAATAGCAGAGTTACTTCCCCTGAAAATCCATGAACCTAAACAAAGTAGGATTTTCTAGTGATTTGCTGAGGAAAATGATCATAATAAGTGCCTCTTTGCAACTACTAATTTGAAATAGCATTTATATCTCTCTGTCCGTTGCTCTCAAGTGGCAGACATATTACTCTGTAAGTTTCTTTCTATCCCCTCGATGGTGCTGGTTATAACTTCTAGTGCCGGGGCGTCTTACTTATTTAAATAAAAGTAGGGCAAGGGTTGGGGCGGGGGTTGTTTGGATATTTTTCTCTCATCTGTCGTTTCTCTTTCTCCCTCTCTTTGTTAGACGGCCCGATATAGACTAAAATACTGTCCCAAAGGGCCGTTAAACCCAAAACAAGCAACCAACCAATCTATCAGAACGCTTGATATTTGAAAACTTCCACTTTACTTTGCTTAACCCGCATCGCGACGGGCCGGATCCAGCAATTGTAAAATAGCTTTGATTCATATTTTAGTCAAGATGCAAATGCAAATTAGTACATTTACTTTCTTATATTTTATGATTCTCAAACGAGCTCAAACCTAGCACAAAATCTTGTTTTCCTTTTCCGTCATTCTAATGTTCGTCCCGTATCTGTCGGTCTGCATACATTATGTCTGTATATGTGCACAGGAGATAACTTTATTGACTGGGAGTCGGTATTGCAGTTGAAATTGTGTTGCAGGACGCGAGATGGTGTAAACATTTTGAAATGTTTTTAGAGAAGCGGCTACATCCTGTTAAATGCTAATGTTGGGCTCCCCTAAGTGGACTGGGAATCTTGGTGGTGCTGGGTAGGGGGTGTGGGAGTGGCGCGGGGGGAGGTCTCATTCGACAGCAGGTATAAGATGCTTTTATTCTGCAACAATACACTATTTCTGAGCGCGTGAGTCAAATTGCTGCTGTCACTGACGTATTTTGTGATGTTTTAAGACGTTAGACTGTGTAACGACTCATTTTACTTTTCTAAAATCGCTATAAAAATGTGCATTTATCTTAGATACAGTTAAGAAGAATATTGCTGGGAGCATGAACAGGAAGAGTGGGAGAATTTGAGTGAAACGAATACTTTTCAGCGTTTCCGAGTGTTAGAATCGAAATAGTTCAGCTCTAGCATTTAATTGCTTAATTAGTAGTTCACTGTTTGTCGGTCAGTCGTAAGTAGATACATCACTCGCGCTTCGCGCTCATGATATGATCTTCATTACAACTGAGTTCAAAACAGTGAGATATCACTCAACAATGCACTGCTAGAGCTGATCTATTTCTTTTATAACACCGGTTTATGCGCTGTTAAAGGAATCTGTGTAAAGCGGTCAGCCATGCGCAGGCTAATCTGAATCTTCAGCGTTTCGCATAATGCGGTATGGAGCCGTATTTCGTACTGCAGCTCAAAAGATCTTTAAAGATCGCTGTATGTGAGGTACTGGTACATGTATTACGTCTAGCCATGTATAGACATGGTGGAGGGAATTTGGAATTATTTTACATGATATTCTTTTTCTTTTTGCAACGTAACTGGAGAAAGTCTATTTTGAAAGCAAACAGGCATGGCACTTACTTTTAGTGTGAAATCTGCATGACAATGTCATCTGCACAATAGGATCTCTGTTTTGTCACTATAAACCGTGTATCTTCTTGTATCATACTAACAACGTGGATTTAAAATTCGAAAAAGAAAAAATCATATCAGTGAAATATGGTGGCTAGTTTGTGCCATTTCGTCTTTTCGCCGCGAAAAGACGCCAGGCGAAAAGACGAAAAGACGAAAAAACGCCAGGCGAAAAGACGAAAAGACGAAATAACGCCATGCGAAAAGACGAAAAGACGAAACCCGCCAAGCGAAAAGACGAAATTTCAGCGCGAAAAGACGAAAAAACGCCATGCGAAAAGACGCCATTTGAAACTCTTAATTTGTCGTCTTTTCGCATGGCGTCTTTTCGTCTTTTCGCATGGCGTTATTTCGTCTTTTCGCATGGCGTTATTTTGTCTTTTCGCGTGGCGTTATTTCGTCTTTTCGTTTTTTCGCGTGGCGTTATTTCGTCTTTTCGCATGGCGTCTTTTCGTCTTTTCGGCGCGAAAAGACGTCTTTTCGTCTTTTCGCGTGGCGTTATTTCGTCTTTTCGTATTTTCGCATGGCGTCTTTTCGTCTTTTCGGCGCGAAAAGACGAAATAACGCCATGCGAAAAGACGAAAAGACGAAATAACGCCACGCGAAAAGACGAAATAACGCCATGCGAAAAGACGAAATAACGCCACGCGAAAAGACGAAATAACGCCATGCGAAAAGACGAAAAGACGCCAGGCGAAAAGACGAAATAACGACACACAAATACCCTTCTATTGATAACTGTATTGATTCCTGTATTGATTCCTAATACTTAGACAGTTTGTCTGAGTAAACAATATAGACTCATATCAGGCTACTGCATTAGCAGCTACAGAAGCAGTCTGATCACAGAATTTGCAACTGAAATGCTTTTTAATATATCTTTTCGACAGCTAAACATTGTAAGGATAGACTATAAAATTAACGTGCACTGGGGTCGGCAACATTTTCGGTCAGTATGGTACCGTTTAGATTGAATAACAAAGTTGTGCCTTGTTGACTGAGATCAAACACAGATATAATCAAGATAATCAGTGTCAAGCAGCAGTCTTATGAAAATTAGAAGGGATTTGCCACTGAAACTATATTTGATGAGAGTGGTAAGTGATTTATCAGAAGCTTATTGTGATCAGAGTAATGAAGTGTCCTGTCATGACAAAGACTTTTATCCATAATCAATGGGGTTAGGCTGCCCCTGCCCTGGGGTTATACAGAGAAAAAATAAATCTGGAAAAAATCGGTGTGTGAAAAAGATTTGCAGTGGCGGGCTATCACGCAGTCGCATGCTTTTATTATAATCAGATCTCAAGAAATTTGCTATGAAAGTAAAAAGTATGCAAAGACCAGGAACTGAAACAATCAAAATCCAAATCCAGCCCTCAAACCATAGTTGGAAACAACTAAGATTACAAATAATCAAGATACAGAGAACATATGGCCAACCGAGTGAGCAGCTTGTTCCCAAAAGGTGGCCACTCAGCAACCCAAACCGAACCAAAAATAATAAGAACATACATAAGGTAAAACATCACAGAAACTCTGACACCAAAAACAGGCAACAGAGAACCACAACAGAACTACCGCCTTGGAACGGTCAGTAATGAATTACTGGGGGGCTTAAATCGATTTTACAGGCCCAACCTCACCCTCAGTTTCTGAAGTGGTACATAACATTTAGTTGGTAGTTCGGTTCGCATGATAACCCTCTAACTCGTCAATGAATCATCACGGTAAACACATAAATCAAATTTCAACACCATGAAGAAGCAAAGACGAGGACTCAACAGATACAACGGGCCGTCTGACAGGTGGAGATCCCTGTCCTGCCAAACGACCCCACTGGAAATCTGAAGCAAAAGAAGGTCACCAGTTGAGCCCCGGTGGACCAAGCAACAGACAAAAAGGCTCCGGTCCCAACCAACTAAAATATATAGATTGCCTACAGGAGACTAAGGCGGCCTGAAGTCGCGTGCACTAACAATTTTACTTTGACGCTTTAAGTGACGTCATCAACGTCGTAATGACGTGCAAACATGCGTGACATAATTTATCTCAAGCTGGATAAGGTTTAAACAACTAATCAACAAATAAATGAGACTATATCACAAAAATCCCTGTTTTGAAACAGTGAAATCAAAAGTGATAATTTCAGAAGTGAGATTATCAGTTTCGATTTCACCGAGAAATATATATAATTTATCATATGACGTCGCATCTGAGAGTGTAATAAAGCCATGCATTAAAAACGATAATCCACTAGTGGATTAAATATGCAAATTACGTCGTAACGTTATACGTTAACGTCCATAAAAACGTCGCGTTTTCTAATGGCGAAATCGTGACGTTTTACTGCAAATTTTGCTAATAAAATTCAATTTTAGTGTCATATGATATTAAGAATCTTGCATTCGTGCTCCTGTATTATTGAATTTATTAAACTCGTTGGGGAAAACCGATAAGATGCTCGACAAAGCCTCGCATCTTATCTTTTTCCCCAACTCGTTTAATAAATTCAATAATACATGAGCACTCATGTAAGATCCTCTATATAATTATTGAAAAGTATAAAAGAAAATGCTTTACTGATGTTAGATAAGGAATCTGCGAAATCCAGCTGCTGTGAAGTAATACCTTTAAACTTTATTGTCATCTAATGCTTTAATTTCAGATTCTCTTCTCTTGCCTGGTTTATTCCAAATAGAACTGTTTCTAATACTTTTTCCATGTTTTTCATCACTTTAAGGTGGTGATAATCACTGACTTGGGACAAAGACAAAAATCTGCATAAAATACTCAAAATAACACTGATCTTTCCAAAATTTAGCAGAACCCTTCTTTACGGTGTTTCTCATAACTTAGAATCCCTAAATGCAGCATTTGTTAATGTTAAAAAGTGTTTTTATAAGGAAAAGTCAAAGGGTAATTTTCTGCAAATAAATCTGAAAAAATAATATGGTTATTGAAAATATACTTAGTGCTTAGAGTACCTTATTGCATAAGGGAGAGCGTCCTAGCAATTATTTTTTCAAACTCTTTCACACATTATCAGGCTGAGCAGATGAAAAAAGATACCAAATTGTCCAAATTTTTTAGTCAAAACACACAGGGAGACAGGTGAGACTATTTTAACAAGGTTGAACAATTTCATCTACACACCACTGATCATGTCAGGGCACAGTTTTGATATAATCTTCATGAAACTTTGTCAGAATGTGTATCCTCACAATATCCAGGCCAAGTTTGAAAGTAGGTCATATCGGGTCAAAAACCAGGTCACTAGATCAAATCTTAGAAAAAAACTTTGTGTACACTCTAGAGGGTACAGATTTGATCCAATCTTCATGAAACTTTATCAGAATGTTTATCTCCATAAAATCTAGGTCAAGTTTGAAATTGTGTCATGTCCGTCAAAAACTAGGTCGCTAGGTCAAATCTTAATAAAGTGATGCTGCAAGAATCAGAACTAACATTGCAATGATGCCAGCCACAAACTCCAATTTCACCACAGTGAGATAATGATGCTACCATTCTATCATCTGTGTTCGCCTAGTTCAGTTTAATTAAAAATCCGTCAAAGGAACTCAACATGAACGGGTACTTTTCGAGGAAGCGACTCTGCCATTTTTAGCTCACCCGAGCCTTGTACTGTATTGGTGTTAGCTGCCTCTGTCATCCATCCATTAACATTTTCAAACATCTCTGAAACCACTGGGCAAACTTAACTCAAATTTCATATGGAGCCTGCATGGGTCAAAGGATTGAAAAATCTTCAAATGATCTTGGTCACATAAATTTTCACCAGAGCCAGTGAACTGATTAATGCGCAGGTGAGCGATTCAGGGCCATCATGGCCCTCTTGTATTCATAATTGTTCTGTGAGAGACAGTGAAGTAATTCTGGAAATTGTATTATAATGGACTATGTTATAAATTAAAGTTATTTACGTTACTACTTGTGGTAGTTAATGATGAAAAAACAAACTTATAGTAGAGCAGACGGAGCCCCAAAAGTGCTCTCCTTAAGGACTTTACTAGTAAGGTTCTGCAAACATCAAGTGTTATATACCAAATTGTTTGTCAGCATATCTAGTGTATGGATCCGGCTGATGACATCGCCGCAGCTGAGTACTAACAGAGTTATGGCCCTTGAAACTTACGTACCCATAAACAGCAAAATTACACAATTTTTGTCGGTGTACGTCAAAAATGTCCATTTATTTCAACTATAGACAAGTGTTTGTCATTTTCCAGTAGTACGTACGGAAAATAAATGGAATGGACTAAACATAGAAGCTTTTAACGAATATGGCTTATTGAACAGTGTTTGTCCGTGCGTCTGTTTGTTAATTACCATTGATTACCAAAGGTTGACGATTTTCGACATCAATATTAGAATTTGTCTGTTTTATTACTACGACAATAAATATGTCAACTCTTATGCAGAAACTAATTTACAAGGTATTTCATTGTTGAATTAACTGTCTAGATATATTTCAACATGTACAAAAGGTCAAGGTCACGGTCAAACAGAAAACGTATATAAATGATGAAAATCTACTTAGATTACTACTTTAAGACCAGCTAAATGGGCTAAATGCTTGGAAAACAGTATATATGTGTAACTTCTATTACCTCACACTCATTTAGATAATATGTGCTCTGTATATTTATTTTTCCATCCGTCCGTACGTCGATTTGTCAATAGCATTTGTTCACCAATGTTTTGGCAGTCAACTTCTCAAAAACGACAAGCTTAACAGTGGTCAAAACTAGCCGCTGATTATACAAGCGTTGTAGTTGCATACTCTGTTGTCATTTTCAGTCCAATCCGGTACTTTAAGATTGTCTTTGGGCCGTCTGTCCTTGTCAGTTCATCCATTTGTTCGTCCGTCGGTCCATCTGTCGGTTGGAATTGATCGAATGATACATTAATAAAAGCTAGTAGATTTTTAAGCTCTAATATCTCCCTCTCCTTTTATGAGATACTTTTTCAACATGTTCTTTTTTTCTGAAAGCCCAACGTCTACATAGTATTTCCCTGCTTTCTGCTGTCGGAGTATTGGGCAGTGAGGCTGTTTCTCCCATGTTATATACGTGACCGTATCGTTTTAATGCCATTTGCATATTCTCATCCAAATAAACACAATAACAGACAAAGATCTTAGTATTGTAGAAAATATGCTTGGAATACTCTGAATTGAATCAATATTGTCTTCTGAAGCGTTAAAAAACGGAATGTTGTCTACGCTACCAAGAATGGACAAAATACTTAATCTGATTAGAATGAGCATGTAAGTACAATCAATGAAGAAAACCAATGCATCTATATATCGTTAAATAACCACAAATGCTATCAAACTTGCAAAACTTTGCACTGTCATATACGTTACCGAATATGAGTAACAATGAAATGCATCCAAAATGGTATTTTGGGCTACAGAAACTGTTATTGCTAAAGTGGTCTTTTAGCATTCTATGGTGGAACTATATTATAAATAAAGTAATTAAATGGTTGCCTGGAGGACTTGGAGTAGTCTGAAACTGTATCACTGTCACACAAGGAGCTACTGATCAGAGGACTTTTAAAGTGTGTATACACTTTTTTATATATGGATGAAGGGGTAGAAGATAATTTAAGGATAATTTTGGGATTTTGCTCTTTCTCTCTCTCTATTCTCCACAAAATGATATACTGTGAATGTACATTAGAACTGCCTCCCAGTTTTTATGGGCAATCAGGATAACTATTTTCAGAATTTGTTACCACATAACTCTCTCCTATACCAGTCTCGCTTAACGTATATTACATCAAATATTGTAAGACTGATACATATATAATGTGTTACTGTCGTGTTTGAACTCTGAGTTACACCAATGTCATTTTTGAGTCAAAGGCACATCGGTTACTTAAACCTGTCGTCAGACAGTTTTCAGTTTCATGACTTGAGTGTATAGATTTAATATTACAAGTAGAAACAAGAACAAGTTACTCACAGAATGAGCATAAATATTTTATGCGAGAACACATTTTAAAAGTGTTTGTGTCACAATCTTGTCATTATCTCCAGTTTATTCTACATTTTAAAAAGGCTAGAGAAAAATATTATATACATTTAGGTTGTATGGTTATCAAATGATACTATTTTTTCTCTAACTGTAACAGTGAATAAAATCTAGGGCGCATATACAGCTTTAGTGAGCAAACTACATAAATCTGAATAATCTCAGCTTTAGTGGGCAAACTAGATACACCTGAGTAATCTGTTTTCTGTTTCATGTTTTTGTCATTATTTTAACATATTTCCTATTTTTGTGTCAATATTATTTCACACATTAAGGTGACTACGAAACTGCACTAGAATTCATGCAACAACTCTGAAAATTTTCTGTCTCGTAGTCTACACAAGATAAATCACACCTACCTTTTCTTTATAAATTTAAAATCTTAAAAAGTTCCTTCAAGAGCAGAGAATACATACAGAAGTAGGAACATGGGCCAGACTACGTAGTTTCGGCTAATAAAGCCTCGTCAGTGACCCTGACAATATCTGGTGACGAAACCAGAAAAAAGCATACTGTTATTTCTTAATTTTAATTGGACAGTCGATTCAAAGACTGATTAGTTTCAAAAGGATCCAAATAATATAAAGACGATGATCTAGAATAATAGTCTAAATCGATCTCAAATTTTAGATTTCTAAGAATCTATCCTCTGATCTCAAAGGATGTAAATAAAATATAATCTGCACTATGGATGATGTACGGGGAGACGTTTTACGGCCGCCACACGGCACAACACCAGCTGTGCTAGAATTATACCCTACAAGGGTGGAAAGTATATTTTATTTTCCAATTCTGGCTTAATTATTTTTTCATGTGCTGTAAATATTGTTCTTTACGATAACAAAAATCACAGTCTCATAAGCTGTGTTACTATTTACGTTAGTTACATCATTTTGATTAATATCAATTCCGTAAGATACTCTTAGAGTGTCATACTTTGAGAAATTTTTGAATCTCAGCATGTAAGCGCCATTTCAAATCATTATAATGTTTTTGAATATTACATTAAAAATTATATTACACGCATTAAACAGTTTCTGTATGGTAATCTACAAAATTTAATGAAACCATTTTTTTCCGATATAAAGCTTGTCTCTAGACCTAAATAGTAATATACCAATACTAAATTGCAAATTATCAATTTTAATTTTGTCTTGCAAAGTTTTAATTGTCTTAAATCCGTATCTGATGGTAACATAGATTACAGCCTTATAAACTGTAGAATAATTAAGCAAAATAATAAAAGTTTAAAACTTAAAAATATATTTACATCCCTTGATATAAAAATAAATAATTTATATCGATTTATAGATAGATTACTGACTTTCGTTTTTTATTAAAAGAAATAGTAGTTTTTGTAAACTTACTATTGGTAACGTATTTAACAGTCTGAACTCTCAATCGGCCCACTAAGTAGGCAGAAAGAAAAAGGCAAATATTCTGCATATATAGGACACTTAGAAAAATGAGGTCTACACAACTTCGTCGGGTGACCGGGCAACATCCTACTGGCCTGACTTACATTTATTTAGCGGCTGGAATAACTAGGATACAGGTTCTAATGCACTTTAGTGAGTGGGTAATTTTTCTTTTATTCTGTTTTAAGACAAACTGTTCTTTTGCAATGTCTTGCATCTTGAAGGTGTCAAAACTATGCCAGTAGTTCATCAAAACATCAATGAATATGTATACGCTTGCAAAGAAAAATAACAAAGTAACAAAGTGTTGCATACAGTATGGTCACTTGAAATGTAAAGAACAAATAAATAAGTTATAAGGTAAACAATCACTTGTTTACAACATCTGGA
Source organism: Ctena decussata (assembly GCA_963989385.1). Taxonomy (NCBI): domain Eukaryota; kingdom Metazoa; phylum Mollusca; class Bivalvia; order Lucinida; family Lucinidae; genus Ctena; species Ctena decussata. The sequence continues at coordinate 34,612,958 of OZ022504.1, read as the reverse complement.
GATATGTTTTGCATTTACATTGCTTGTTAGAAGTGTTGCGAAAAAAATGATGTGATAAAATATTGTGAACATGTCCTCTGTGTAAGTAGGTTTGTAGAAGTACAGTCTGTATAATACTGTTTCAAGTAAATTAATCCTTGCTCACTGAAGCGTGTAGGATTGCTAGAAGTAATTTTATTTGCACTAGCATAGATGTGCAGCCCTATAAGGTCACGTATATTATGTTACAATATGACCTAACCTACTTTATTGAACCGCAAGAGCCTGAAAGATTTCCAGTTTTGCAATGCATATTTAGATGGGTGGGGTATTTACTCATGTTTCTCAGAGTTTCTTTGTCTCTGTACTGAAATCTTGAGTTCGGATAATCTATACATAAAGCAAATGTTCTAGACTTGCTATTCTATTGCAAATATTGCTTCAAAATCTTGACGGATGGCGTCAACATTAAAGATTGTAAACCTGAAATTTAAAAAAAAATATTTTCAAAACAAATTTCAACGTAAACGCGATATCACAACGCCACAAAATGAAAACTAAAGTAAATAATAAGTACTGCATATACGGTAAATAAGCTACAAACTTAATACAAATAAAAAATCGTACAAAGTACCATCTCATTAATGATTTTTTTACTCTTTTCCATTTAAGTATCATTTTACCCAATTAAATGGGTGGGGTAATTCAAGGGGAGATAACTCGCTTAGTACTCAGAATCAGAGGTGTCATCAGCCGGTTTTGTAAACTAGAGATTCTAACGATTAATATGATATATAACCCAAGATGTTTGCAGAACCTTACCAGTAGCACCTTCTCATAGGCTGCCTATCTGCCGTACTATTAGCTGTATTTGCTGATACTTGCAGATGATTCTATTGAAAAAATACTGAGAACAACATTAAAACATAAGGAGGTACCTTGACATTACATGAATATAACGAAAATACGCATAGGTAACGTATATAATCGATTGCTACGGCCAAAGAGTCACTAGAAAAAATGGCAACATGTGTTCTACCATAGTGTACCCATCACTGATGAAGTTGATATATCTTGCCAAAAGTTAACACGAATGCTCACCGGAACTACATATGCCCCCGGACTAGAGGAGACCCGGTAGCTCAGTGGGTTAAGCGCTGGCCTACTGATCTAGCGGACCGGGTTCGAGCCCCGCTTGAGGCGAGAATCTTTCCTACCGTAAACGGAGTTCCAGTGCACACAGCCTTTCATTATCACCGTCCCATCGTCCTGATATGACTGAAATACTGTTGAAAAGGACGTAAAATTGCAAGCCATCCACCATATTGTCGATATGCTCACAGTTTGCACCTGCGTATAGCGCGTTTCTTTAATTAGTAAAATCTTTTTAAAACATGAGACAAACATTTAAAACATATACAAAGTGCTTACGCGCTGGTGGAATGACTTTGAACGTTTTTGAGAAACTTTACGAATCCCTTGTAGAACCAGTTTTATTTTATGCTAGTGGTATCTTGGGCATAACTGATTTTACAGAAATACAAACAGTTCAAAATAAAGCGTGTAGATATTTTCTTGGCGGAGGAAAATGCGCTTCAAACGTTGCCTTACGAGGTGATATGGGATGGAACTCTTGTTACGTCAAGTCAAAAACTGAAGTCTTCCGGCTGCGAATTAAACTGAGAAACATTGACGATTCACGTTTATTAAAATCCATTCATAATTGGTCTAAACGTAATGCACGTGGTTGGGAAGGTAGAGTGCTTAAACTATCGAACAGTCTTAATGTCACAACAGTCATAAATGACGCTAATTTGTCTTTACGAAATGCTCTTGAGAGCGTAAAAAGTATCCTCAGTGCTAAAGATTCTGAAAATTGGTACAAAAAATTAGTGGAATCTGACAAATTAAGAGCCTATCGAAAATTTAAGTCCACCTTGGAAAAAGAATGGTACTGTATTTTACCGCTATCTAGAGACCACCGCCGCGTTCTATTCAAATTACGCTCATGTAGTCTACCGTTAGCTATTGAAACCGGTCGATACTCAAAACCAAAGACCCCATTGAATGAAATACTTTGTAAATTTTGCCAGTCGAATTCACTGGAAGATGAAACTCATTTTATGATTGACTGTGAACTCTACTCAGATTTACGACACTTGTTATTTGAAAGAGCTGACTCACTGAACGAAGAGTTTGGAAATTTAAGTTCAATTGAGAAACTTTCCTTCTTAATGCAGCATAGGGAGCTGCAGTTTTTATTAGGCTCAACGGTCAACAAAATGTTCGCACGGAGAAAAATGTTTTTATAATGTTTTTAATACATCAGTCAAAAATAGCGTAAATGGCCACTTTTACGGCGCGGTGACCGCCGCTCGTGTCTCACTCACTGGCTTTGAATAGTATTATTCACGGCCGTTGAGTCCGACTGGAGCCGCGCTCAGCCGCGCTTTGTGGGTGACCGGAGAAAGTCGACTTTTTTTTCTCTATCGCGTAGTATATATTTTAGCAGGAAGTATTATTGCAGATTTAGATTTTAGATTAGGACTGTAGTGTCTTATAAGCCGAACTCGGCTGGATATCAATATGTTTTAAGTTTTAAAATAAATTATGTATAACATGTATATATTGATATATGACACTTTAATAAATAAATTACTTACTTACTTTTTTACTTACTTTAAAACTAGAAATTTGCTTAAATATTCTTTTGTTGTCTAGCAACCACAATTGTTTGATAACAATCTCTTATTTGAGTTCTAATTTCCTCATTTTAGAAAACGAAGAAGTAATTTTAAACGTATGTGTGAGTATTTTCTTCCCCTCACCTCTTGTATAAGGCGTCGTGATCGTGCAGTTTCACCACCGATATCTCTTACAATTCTGAGGAGGGTATATCATATGTAATAATTATTAGCACATATGTTTCTCAGCACAGGTTTGCACTGTGGCTCCTCGGCGATGTCTCGGCGAGGGGCCATGCAATATAATTTGTCCCAGGGTTGCCCGTGTTTCTATGGAGCACTGGATTATGGATGTAAAATTAAAGCTATAAGAGTTCCTTCAAAAGCAGAGAACACATTCAGAAGAAGGAACATGGGCCATACTTCGAAGATTCGGCTATTCAAGCCTCATCAGTGACTCTGATATGATCTGGATGAGCCAGAGTAATACATACTGTAATTTTTTAATTTTGATAAAGCAATCGATTCCAAATTAAAAATAGCAGCATAAAGTTTTAAGACAAGTAGTCAGACGATACTAGCCAAGTAACCATCCAGCCCATGCAAATGATCACAAAGATAGCCTTAACTAAACATTCGCCTATTTTCACCCATTTATGTCCTTGTCTATGTATGGCTATATATGGCAGAATGATGGCAAATATGCCGATGAAATAAACTAATGTTTGAAGATTACAGATAAGAGGTCAACACAAACTATAACATCGATACACTAAAACTGATGCTCCGCCGTGGAGCTGTCAATAATGAGTTACATTGAGTAGCCTTAAACCGGTCTAATGTGCCTTTAAAAAGTTTTTATTTCAGCTCAAAGTAATAAAGCTTACACATATTTGGCAGTAGCAATATTAAATCTCGGGGACTGTTTAAAAAGAAAGGTTATTATCGTTACCTTTCTGAGTACAAAACTGTAAGTTATGATTAGCTAGTTTGACACTTTCGGGTTTTTTTAAAGTCATTAGGCTATTAATAAAAATATATAGATATTCCATGTACAGATTAATTCACAAATGCTTCGTTTGAACATCAGGACAATCTCAGCTATGCGAGTCATGCAAACAACACTATTTTCTGTCTATGTAGGTGATGAAACTCTCATTTAAGAATAAATAACAAATATATGTATTGTCATCACAACTGTGTTGTTTAAAAGTCATAATTTCAAAAAGGTATATTCTTGGTGGGAATGATCTATGCTTTACTCAAACATTTTAATCTGTTAACTACGTTACTATGGTTAAAATATGTATTGTTATGTCAAAACAAAAATGTGAACTGTTGTTTTATATCATGTATTACATGATCATATTGCAACAGGATCAGTTTGTCAGTTTAAAATAACTTATTAACCATTTTTTGTAGAAACAATTTTGGGAAAATGACTTTGCAGCCACCAAAAGGGAATAGGTGTTATAATGTTCAACAGTACATATTTGACAAATTATAGAAGCTAGAGGTCTCAAATTTGTTTGTTAGAAAGGTATTTAACGGGACAATTAAAAAATTGAAGAGGTTTGGGCTATTTTATCACAAATTGGCTGTCAATGCAACAACTTAAGTTACATTTTAAATTTTGGGGGGCTACATAATATATTGTAACGAATTTAACAGCACAGAAGCTCTGAACTGTTTTTTAAGCAGCTTAATTTGTAGCATATTAATCATTCTTGCAGAAAATATTGATAATTGATACATCTATATTGATTAAACACATTTCTTATTGACCTCAGTAAATATGTTTGATATTCAAAATCTAGCGGGATAACGTAAATAACTGGCCACTGCAGAGTTTTGCAAGGTTTGCCAAAGTGGCAAACGCTGAATTTGATATCTATAGACCCAGGCAATCATTTTGATATACAAAAACAAATGTTACACTCCGTTGATCACCCCATTGAAAGTTAGCCCAACATATTTGCTCCACTAATTACTGAACAGTTAAAAATGACGGCATAAATATATGTCCACAATAAGGTAACGGCATAATGCCGTTACTATGTATACAACGCCATTATTCCCCTGATGGTCTTATACAGTGAAATGCATAGAGAAAAATATATTATTTACAGACGTTCCATCTCGTTAATTTGATTTTTCATATATATACATATATATTTTTTGGTGATGGTGGTTGGGAGGGGAGCGGAGGAGGGGCGATGAGAGAGGGTGTAGGGGGTGGTTCTGGGGTGTTTTTTTCCCTAATTTCTCAGCAGAGGTTTGCTTTGTTGCCCCTCACAGAGCTGCCTCGGCGAGACGGTTCCAGTGAGGGGTCATGGAATATATTTTGTCTGCGAGTTGTCCCTGTTTCTTCTATTATTGAGAACTGGTATATATGTCTTCCTAAGCAATGGACAATGCTGCGTAGTGTTATAGTCAACAGGATCAGTTGATCGACAATTCTGCTACGCAACATACTAATCCACAGGACTTGAATTATTGATCTCGTTAATCAATATTGTTCTCTATGGTGTTGCCTTGGTCACAATCGCAGCCATGAATAATCAGTCTCATTAGTCGATACCAAAATTTGCAACTTTTCTCTGATGTTTATTGTTTTGCTCTTGTTGAAAATTTGACTAATGTCCCAGTAGGGGTAACGGTCAATAATAAAACAGTAGGGGTAACGGTCGATAATAAAACAGTAGAAGTAACGGTCGATAATAAAATCTTGATTTTAGTGGTCACCCAATCCTTCCCAATTTTAATGACTTTTCTGTTTTAACGTTTTGGTGTAGTGTAGAGAAATTGATTTTCACCTGGTATTGCACATCAAATAGCTCTTACACTCGGCTCATACACTCAATTCATAGGCTCAACTCATAGCCTCAGGTCATGTTTTAGTCTATGCCTTTAAGCGTTGCAATGGTGGTTCTGATGGGAGGTTTAACTAAGATGGGTAGTAAAATGATCCAATTTGTACTGCAAAAATCATCCCTTAATTTCACTGTACGATTTCTCTGTTAATTTTCTTTTCTTTATCAATATCATCAGCCCGTTGTTCCAAATAACTAGTGATTATTTTGACTTACCTACGTCAGATGGTTGAACTATTTCTCTATAATGCCCATCACTGCATTAAGAACGAGAATTAGCAATAAATGTCTACAATGAAGGCAGCTTTATCAACCTACTCAACAGGCTGCTCATTAATGTTGTTCAGTTTGTCTCGAGAGTGGACATTATGTCTCCACTTATAAAAGTCGTTAGCTCTCGAGCTGTCAGTTAATTAGATGAAACACTACATCTGAGGAACTATCAATTCTCAACAAGAAAATTTTGGCTAATGTTTAGTATTGTACTATACTTAGCAAAAATAAAAACTTGACAGTCGCAGTTTTTCATCTTACGGTTGTCGGGAAAAAGTGGGACATAAAAATCTTTTAATTTAAGAAAAATAACCATTTTGTAATACCATAGTCACACAAAATGCAAAGTTCTTTTAGATATAGCAATATTGAGGCTATTGTAAACGTCACAAGGGTACTTTTCTGTTTTCTATGCTCAAAACCAAACAGTCACCGAATTTAAAATCGTTAAAGTCTGCTTAAATGATAAAAATTCAGTTAAAAATGCCTTTCCATTATTTAATCCAATCTGTATGGACTTATAAGCTAAGTTTATGCCAATGCCCTGTCGACTAGGAGGCCGTGAGGATCAGTCGAAAAACCTCAGTCCATGCCTAACGCATATATTCTTCCGCATTTAGATTATTGTTGCACAATCTGAGGTAACATTAATAATAACCTCACAAACACATTGGTCAAGTTTCAAAAAAGGGCAGCAAGAATTTTTTTAGACCAAAACATTGACACACCTCAGCTGACCTGTTTGCTGAGTTGAAATGGATGATTTTTCGTGAAAGAGTGAAGTATCAGAAGGCTGTACTAATGTTTAAAATAATGAACAACCTTACCCCACATTACCTTCATAATCTTTACAGCTACACATCAGATATTCATCAAAGATCGAGATCAACAAGTGACAATTTACTATATGTACCGAAACCCAATTCTGAAATCTTCCGAAATTCATATTCCTACTCTGGATCTATGATATGGAATGCCATCCCTGAGTATGTGAAACAAAGTTCTTCTGTGGCTATGTTTAAAACAAAATATTTGCAGTGGGCTAATTCCCAAACTTAATAATACATGTTAAGGGCTAGTAATTTATTTATTTTCTTTTTCTTTAAATTTTGAACTTTTTATGATAGATGTGCATGTGTCTGTGTTTTAAGATGGTTGGGTACACCACCATATTTTCTGCCATTTGCTGGGGAGAACAGTTTCTGTTACCTCCTGCTTTGCTTATTTGGATGACATAGCCCTTCCAAAACGGCGTTTGTTCTTGGAGGAGGGAATTGGCTCATAGTGGAGCAAATTCTGTCCGTAAGAAGTTGGCCCTTTTAAACAGGAAACAGAGAACGGAAAGGCTGCTTCCCCTGAGGTGTGTCATATTCCTTAATTTTCTGTTTATATATATTATGGCAGTGCCTGTAAATAACTGTTTGTGTTTTGAGATGTTTGGGTACACCTCCATATTATCTGCCATTTTGCTGGGGAGAACAGCTTTGGTGACTTCCTGTTTTGCTTTTTTTTGGATGACATAGCCCTTCCAAAATGGGGTTTATTCTGGGAGGGAGGAATTAGCTCCTACAGGAGCAAATTCTGCCCTTTAGAAGTTGCTCCCCCCCCCCCCCCCCCTTTGGAAGGTAGAAAAATGGTAGAGCTGCTTCCCCTGAGGTCTGTCCATATTCCTTAAATTCCTGTTTTTGTATATATCATTGTATTGCTTGTAAATGTCTGTATACATGTGATTCAAAGAGGACCCCAGGGAAGATTGGACGTACATCCAACTGGGCTTCCTCTATAAATAAAGTCATTATTATTATATTATTATTATTATAATTATTATTATTACGAAGTCGGAAACTTTCAGTATCAGTGGAATTCCCATTACACTTTAAAGTCTTAATGGCAGTTTAAGAAATGGCTTTCAACTAAATTTGAGCCGCGACTCGAGAAAAACAACAAAGTGGTTGTGCGCCCAGCGCAGACTCAGATCAGCCTGGGCATCAGCATAGTCTGATCAGACTCTTCGGTAAGCGCTTAAAGGGTAGCTCGGGGTCTAAGCTACATCCATGCGGACAGCGAAGACTCTGATCAGACTGGGCGGATGCCCAGGCTGATCTGAGTCTGCGCTCGGCGCACAACCACTTTGTTGGTTTTGTCATGTCGCGGCTCATTTAGTGATGAAGACATTGAGTTTGCAAGACAATCAAACAAATTTAGAAGAAAATAATAAAAAAGACACACTGGTATAGAAAATATGGCATCTCAAAAAAACTCTGTATGTTTAATTCAAAAGGAGATAATCTGAAAGTTTTGAATCTTTAAACGTTATTTTCAGGTTGTGGTTACAATTTACATAAGCGTTTAAAGTGTTTTCTGTGCGCTCTGTTTATTGCGTAGAAGAAAACTTTCTGTTGCGTATGCGCAAATTAGAGTTCTGATCTGAATTATTAAAATAGGAATAAGTTAGATAACTCCGGACAGGACAAAAATATACCAATACTTTTTCATGATTTAAGTAACCAGACGTCTGTCCAATTCGAAAAAATCCATATATACAGTACATATTTGCTAGGCTGGCCGGAATTAAGAAATAAAAATCGTCAAGTTATTATTTTTGTTCAGTATATATAAATTGGTGCAGCGACAGAAGTAAAAAGTAAAACAGAAATTGTATTTTAGGACTACTCAAAATAAAATACACCTAGACTGGTCCAAGATGGTGGAAATTAACATTAAACAAATTTCATTGCCTCTCTGATACATTTATATCTGCCTCCAATATATTGGACTTTTTATGTCTGCAAGACAGCCAGATAAATTGTTTGGTTTACAAATTTTAAACTGAGGGGTGACCATCTGTGGCTTATCAAGACCTCTTTCAAGTGCTCCTGTGATTTATTGCTTATATTATTCTCCATTCACTCGCGCCTATTGTTCAGTGTTAGTCATTTTCACTGTGTTAGCTTACAATTTTAAAATAAGACAGTTTGTTATAACATAGATTATTTTCCAGTTTATTCTAAAACTAAGACAAACTTGTCATAACGACAAGAATCTTAGCTGAGTTTGGCTTCCATTCTTTTGAGTTGTTTTGGCTTTTTGTGGGTTCAAAATGCATTGAACATCTCTTTCCTGATGCCCTTGTCTGTCGCTTTTCTAAATTATTCTAAAACTAAGACAAACTTGTCATAACGACAAGAATCTTAGCTGAGTTTGGCTTCCATTCTTTTGAGTTGTTTTTGTCTTTTTGTGGGTTCTTCCTGCATCGAACATCTCTTTCCTGTTGCCCTTGTATATTGTTTTTCTCGAGACACAGGGGTTGAGGTGGCTTGATCGGGGACACCTGCACTCACGAGTTAGTACGTAGGCGTCTGATACCTGATGTCCGCATCTAATGTGTCCCGCGGAATGCGACAGTAAGTGACGCTCGGAGAGGGATGCTCCTGCCGAGATCTGCCCATCATCTCTTTTCTCTCAAACTTTTGGGGTTTAGCGACACTTTGAAGTTAAATACAGAAACGCGCGTGTGTTGTACTAAAATTGGTATGGATATGTTTATATCATGAAATTAATACATGAATGTTACAGAAAATTTAAATTACACCGAGAAGTTTCTTTTTACGCTTGTGAAAAAGTTTCGGGCGTTAAAAAGCATAAATAAAACAAAACCAGGTCATGTAAATTCTCTCAAAATGGCATGTATGTCAGCAAAGACTTGATTCAGCCTGCTCAGCAGAGACGTTGCTTTTGCGCTATGAATAGATTCAATAAATAGGCGCCAAATGATCAGCCTACGCGCGAATAAGCAGGCTAATTGAGTATTTGCTGCAGGCACATGCTTTGTTTGAATTTTCTGATCTGGGTCTGCACTGTTTGTTCCGACAGTAATGTCAGAGTGCATGAAATGTCGTGATTTTTTATTATATTTTTTATGCTGTAGACGTAATGATGTCATTGCTGTTTTGATTTCAAATCTGGAAGGAGGAGGGGTTGGTTTGATTTTAAATCTTGTGGGGGTGGGGGATGTAGGGGGTTAGGGAGATCGGGGATGAAAAATAATAATTAAAGTAACTAGGTGTTTTCCGATTGTACAATGTAAAATATTCAAGTTACAAGTTAAAATGTCTCAAATAACCATTCATACGCTAGGCATTTTTTTATTACTTGTAACTTGTTTAGAAGCCTCTTAGGACTAGTGGATAAGCGCGCTTAATAATTACATGTCTCACCACTTGGGTTCGAGCCTCGTATGGCGCTCATGTGAGAAAGCCACGTTCTGCGGTCATGCGTGTTTTTCCATGAGCTCCGGTTTTCGACAACCTCTGCCTAACGATTATGTATCTGACTGCGTTTAACGCAATTTAAATGTTCCTCAACAAGTACCTAAATTATATATATACTCAGCGTCAATGAAAACGCACCAGTTATGACATATGGCACATTATGTCCGTTTAATATTTGGTTTATTTACGTAACAGACAAGTTGATAAATCTTTAATTTCTGGTGTTGGGATAGGATGTTTACAAATTAAATTCGTTAACCAGTCGGTGTTATCGAGTGTGACGTCTAAAGTGACTTGTTGAACACTGTCGATATCAAATGACACATTTAAAGCGTAATAAATCCATATTTCGCGCTCTGCCAGACACTTGATTGCAAATGAATCGGTCTTTGGAAGGTATCCTGATATAAAACCACTTTTCCTCCACGGAATATGACGCGTTTTGGCATATAAAGGTGACGTAATACATGTAACGTCATGCTCGGGCTGGATAATGCTTGAAGTTTGCCCCACAAAACTTTTGAATTTCAGTGTCTACCACTGATGTCAGCATTTTAGATTGCAAAAGGTAACAAATGTACCATAAGTTTATTTTGTCTGTCCGATTTTTTATAAACATGACAATATATTGACGTTCGACTCCATGTTACTTTGTTGCCTTCGACGGCCTGGATTTCTTTTCTATGGCGATTTGATAATCTATCTATTCTCTAGCAAAATCCATTATTTGGGATTTTCTGCCAAGTGAAATTGTGCTAGGATTTCGTTTTTCTTGATTTCAGAGCTTACGTTACGTCACACACTCACAGCGTTTGTTTAGGCAAAGCAGCATGTAATAGGCGTAATGAAATGGTTCGAAATGATAACTATATCAGGTTGATATAGTATGACCACTGAATTTAAGGAACTATATGACATTATAAGACTGGTGCGTTTTCATTGACGCTGAGTATATATCGATGTATATGTATACAAGTGTAAACTGACAGTCTTCTCCCTTCACTTGTTAGGTGTGCATTGTTTATGTGAACGGGCAAACCTTGCTCTGACTTGCAGGCTGGTCAGAGTCTGCTATCTTTGGACATGTAAATAAGGTACCTTTTTCCCAAAGGGCTCTGTTTTTCAGAAACAAGATTTTTACATGATTTTACAAACTGTCCCCTATTACATTGAACATGTCTTTTTATTTTCAACCATTACATTTCTGAATCCTTTATGAAAATTGGAGTCTTAACGTTTCATCTGTAACCTATTTGTGTCCTAGCGACTCAAAAGGGGTAGACAGTGACAGACAATGTAGACCAGCACCTGATGCCCTGTAGTGTGTAAAACCGGATCTGATGCCGTAGACCCAAAAAAAGATGTCTACAGACAGTGTAGACTCGGATCTGATGTCGTGCGTTGTGTATAACCGGATCTGATGCCGCAGACAGAGTAGTGTGTAGACCCGAATCAGATGTCTACAAACAGTGAAATCCCGGATCTGATGTCTTCAGACAGTGTAGATCCAGATATGGTGAAGAGAAGTGTGTAGACCCGGACCAGATGTCTACAGACAGTGTAGACCCAGATCTGATATCAGCAGACAGTGTAGATACGGATCTGATGTCGTGTGCTGTGTATAATCGGATCTGATGCCGCAGACAGAGTAGTGTGAAGAACCTGATCAGACGATGTAGACTCGGTTCTTATTCCTATAGACAGTGTAGATACGAATCTGATGCGGTGTGCTGTGTAGAATCGGATCTGATGCCGCAGACATCTAGTAGTGTGTAGACCCAGATCAGATGTCTATAGGCAGTGTAGACCCGGATTTGTGTCTACAGACAGTGTAGATCCGGATCTGATGTCGTGTGCTGTGAGGAACCGGATCTGACGCCGCAGACAGAGAAATGTGTAAACCCGGGTCTGATGTCTACAGACTGTTAGACCCGGACCTGATGCTGCAAAATGCAGCAGCTAATCAGGTCCTACCATATTTGTATTAAAGTTAGTTGTTAGTTGTTTGGGATTTAATGGCCCTACGAAACAGTAGTTCAGTCTATAGTCTGCCAGAGGAAAAGAGAAAGAAAAGAAGAAAAGGAATATATGACAGACAAGAGTAAACAAGAGGGCAATGAGGCCCTGAATCGCTCACCTGAAAAGATCAATGGGCAAATAGGATCATCATTTGAACAAACCTGATAGTTTAAACTGTCAAAATATGAGAGAATGAGTGAGTGAACTCGGCTTTAATGTCCCACCAACAACGAGGTCATTTGGAGACGGGACCTTGGTTTAAAGTCTCATCCGAAAGACCGGAGAAGCGGGGAATCGATCTTGTGACCCCTGGATTGGTAGTCCGGAGTGTTATCCACTACACTATAGCCGCTCCTAAATACGAGAGACACTGGTTAAAGCTAAAAGAATGACTTTGACCTCCATTGCTAAACATGTTCAAGAACTTATTTATTTGACTGTATTTATTAACTTTTGCACCAAAATTTTCTACATGTTCCATGAACTCTTATATTATATTTAACCATATTCATATATAAGCGCCAGAAAGCAAATTGGACCTTGCCAAAAATTATCAAAGTCCCTCAGCCCCAGGAGACTCTTCATGAAATTTGGTTACAATTTGCCTAGCAGTTTTTGAGATGTTTGAAATTGTCAAAATGTGAGAGTCCTGGGTCAAAGCATGACCTTGACCTCTTGTACTCACAGATCCTCACGTATGCATTAAGATGAGTTCATATACCAGATTTTTTGCCTAAATCTTTTAAATTTTCCAAGAAATCTTGTGTTCTAGCATTTTCCCATATTTGTGTTTTAGCATTTTGCCATATTCGACTATGCCGTTGAAAAGGTCAAGGTCAACCCAAGAACATTATTTGCACAATCTTGATACTACTCTAGTACCCAACGCTAAATACCAAATTTCAAGGCCATCAGTCATTGGGTTCTGGAAAAGAAAGTTATTATGCCCCCAACTTCGAAGAAGTTGAGGGTGCATATTGGTTTGGGCCTGACCGTCCGTCCGTACGTACGTAACGATTCATTTACTCAACAACTGTAACTGCTGGGGTCTTGATATTTCATAGGTAGGTAGACTATAGAAAAACAGAGGACGTGTTTTTATTGTCCACCAGCCTTGATCTTGCAGTGTTATGCCCCTTTTTCAAAAATTAAATGAAAGATTGTTCCCAAAATCCTGGGAATACCATTTGAGCTAGAATGCTCATATTTGGCATACTACTAGGAACTAAAGTGTTGATTACCTGATCAATTTTTAGGCAAATTTCTTGAAAAAATGACTGAATTATGCCCCTTTCTTGAATTTGGTATTTTTCCAACTTTTAAACCGTATGATCTAGAACTCTAATATTTGGTATGCTAGTAGTATTTGATGTTCTTATCATTCTGAGGTTGGTTGCATTATGATGCATTCTTAATTGGCGGAGTTATTCCCCTTTTCTCATCTGTATTAAACATGGGTGGTCAATTTCTCAAGAACAATAACTGCTGGGCCCTTGATATTTATAAAATGGATAGACCATAAAAATAAGCAAAGGCGTATTTTTTTCTATTCCCTCTGAAATGTACTTACAGAATTATGCCCCTTTTTCGAAAAATTACATGTATGTTTGTTCCGAAAATCCTGGACATATCATTTAAGCTAGGATGCACATATTTTGTATACTGCTAGGGGCTCAGTTGTAAATCACCTGTTTAACTTTTGTGCAAATTCCGTGAAAAATGACTGAATTATGCCCCTTTGTTGAATGTGGCATTTTTCTAAATTTTGAACCGTTTGACACAGAATCATAATTTTTGGTGTGCTATTAGAATTTGACGTGCTGATTGTTCTGATATGCGCCATGATGCGTCATTATTGACAGAGTTATGCCCCTTTTCTCATCTGTATAAAACATAATTATGGGTGGTCTATTTCTCAAGAACAATAACTGCTGGGGCCTTGATATTTATAAAATGGATAGACAATAAAAATTAGCAGACGCGTATTGTTTTCCTTTCCCTCTGCCATGTACTGTCCCTTTTTCAAAAACTTACATGATAAATTATTTTTTCAAAAATCCTGGGAATATCATTTGAGCTAGGATACGCATATTTGGTATACTGCAAGGAGCTAAGCTGTAGATTACCTGATTAACTTTGGGGTAAATTCCGTGGAAAAATGACTGAATAATGCCCCTTTGTTGAATTTGGCATTTTTCCATTTTGGAGCCGTTTGACCTAGAACCCTCATTTTTGGTATGCTATTAGTATTTGATGGTCTGAATATTCTGATGTTGGTTGCGTTATGATGCATGCATTAATAACAGAGTTATTCCCCTTTTCTCATCTGTATGAAACATATATATGGGTGGACTATTTCTCAAGAACAATAACTGCTGGGGCATTGATATTTTTAAAGTGGATAGATCACAAAAATGAGATGAGGCATATTTTTTCTTTACCCTCTGCCATGTACTTACAGAATTATGCCCCTTTTTCGAAAAGTCACACGAAACTTTGTTCCCAACAGGCAACATGTTATCATTTAGCAGTAGGGGCTATTAAATTTTATTAGCCTGCACTACTACACAGATTCTTATCAAATGAATACTAGCCTCATTTACAAAGCCTTGCACGGAAAAAGTACCTTATATATGGTAAAAGGAAAAGTAAATAAGAAGATCAGCGTGTGCAAAAAGGTTTTGTCTGATCGAGTTATGGCCTTTTAACATGTACAATAGTTTGACCTGAAAAAGAAACATGACAACAGGCAGTGCCACAGTAATGCTGTGCATACTGGTCTCAGTTAATGTTTCATAGCTGAGTTGCCACCTATTTGGGAAAGAGCTGCTGACTCGGCTTATGATTTGTAATTTATTGTTTGTTGGGATGTCTTTGTCAATCTTTCCCTTTGATGTTGGGGATAGGGTTTGGGATATGATTCAGTCAGTTCCTGAAGTGTAGTTACTCTTTAAATTTAATGCCAACTGGTACCTTCTTGATAAAAAAAAGTTCAGTATGTTACTCTATGGTTTAGCTTTCTAAAAGCAGACAGGAAATTTTAGTAAGAGTATTGTTTCATTCCCATCATGGAAGGAAGCCATATCATTTGGACTGAAACAGTTAAATTATCAAGAAAGGACGGGTCTCCATAAGGCCCATTTCGTGGCTAGAATAGATTTCCTTCAAACTTTGTATGTGATAAGTACTATGTATTGGCTCTTGATTGACAAAATATTAGATTGCACAAGAATCAGTTATGCTTGATATGCATGATATAAGTGGGTGGTGTAATTCCACATGATTCTTAGCTCTATCTCTATAATGCTGTTCAATTTTATAGGAAACCGTAGCCAAATATCAATCATTATAG
Source organism: Ctena decussata (assembly GCA_963989385.1). NCBI lineage: Eukaryota > Metazoa > Mollusca > Bivalvia > Lucinida > Lucinidae > Ctena > Ctena decussata. The sequence goes on along the minus strand of OZ022504.1, from coordinate 34,597,507 downwards.
AATGGTAATGCTATGTGTTTACCTACCAGTTAGTGGTTGCAGAAGTTTCCCGGAAATGCTCCTTAATGATGATGTATACTCACTTACAAGCCATACCTAAATTTTGGCCATTTTTTGTCTCCAACTTTACGAAAAACAACAATTTTTCTACATTTTCAGAGTAATTAATAAGATATCATATAATTATTAAGTGGATACAATTGACATTATAAAATTGTGAGGAATCATATATACACCTAGTTGTTACAGAGTTATCTGTCCCTGAATATGGAAAAAGTTCTATTTTTCAAGAAAAGGGTTTCTTGAGGGGCCACCCCATGACATGAATAGATTTCCACCAAACTTTGTGCATTATAAATACTTTGTGTTTATTGACACTTATTTGTTGATATAGTAAACTGACCAGTAATGAGTCACCTGCAGTAGGTAAGCTACAGATGGGTGGGGTAATATCACATGATTATTGCCTCTATTTCTAAGATGTTGTACATATTTTATCGGAAATTGTAGCCAAATATCAATTATCATGTAATGGTACAGATACATAATGTACAGGTATCAAATAGTAGATGCAGATGTTTTTAACCTCCCTGAGCCAGAGTCCCTGGGGAGCTTATAGAATGGTAGTCTTTCACATCCTTCATCTGTCATCCATCTAGCCAACATCTTCAAACAACTTTTCTCTGAAACAACTAGGCCAATTTCAATTTAAATTTCACATGCAGTCTTTAGGAAAAAGGGAAAAGAACATTTTACAAAGTCGGTCTAAATCACATGACCAAGATGGCCGCCATGCCCATATATGGTAAAAACCTTAAACATCTTCTTCTCAAGAACTACTGTGGCAATTGCCTTGAAACTTGGTTTGTAGCATCTGGGACTCTAGAACTACAAAGTTAATATAAAGGATGACCCTAGGTTGACCTTGACCTATTTTATGCCAAGGTCAAAATTGGTCCCTTAAGCATTTGAATAGGAAAAGCTGAAAAAAGTACATTTTTCTGTTCTTATTGTGCAACGCAATATGAAAATGCAGCAAATTTCATCCTTTTACACTCTTTGATATGGAAATGAAGCCGACTTCAACCTTTATGGGTTCAAGAGGTCAAGGTCATTTAGAGACCTATGCCCCAAGTCACTTGGGTTGGACTGTTTAAAGTCCTGTCTCTCAGAACATAATTGGCTAATGGCAATTATATGTTATATGAAGTCTGTGTGGGATGAGAGAAAGAAAGATCTTATAGTCAAATGGTCAGGGTCACATGAACAAGATGGCCGCCATGAAAAAAAAAACTTAAGAATTTTCTTATCCAGAACCAATGGGCAGATTGCTTTGAAACTTGGTTTGTAGCATCTGGGCCCTGACCTAGTACTACAAATGTTATATAAATATTGACCCTGAGGTGACACTGACCTCTTTTATGGCAATCTCAAAATTTGTCCTTTAAGCTGTTTGATTGGAAAAGCACAAAGTCTATCACAGAGTAACATAAAAATGCACTTTTCAGCTTTTCCTGTCAAGGTCAACCCAGGTTCATTGTTTATATAAACTTTGAAGTACTCGAGTCCCAAATGCTAAATTCAAAGTTTCAAGGCACTTGCTCAGTGGTTCTGCAGAAGAAGATTTTTTAAGTTTTTTACGATATATGAGCATGGCGGCCATCTTGGTCATGTGATCTAGACCAAATATGTAAACTTTCTTCCCCTTGTTGCCTGAAGGCTGCATATGAAATTTAAATGAAACTGGCCGAGTTGTTTCAGAGGAGAAGTCCCTTGAAAGCTGATGAGTGATCTTTTGCTAAGGGTCACCAAGTTTCAAGGCAATCGCCCCAGCAGTTCTTGGGAAGAAGATTGTTAAAATTTTTACCATATATGGGCATGGTGGCCATCTTGGTCATGTGATTTAGACCAAATTTGTAAAATTTTCTTTCCCCCTTTGCCTAAAGACTGCATGTGAGATTTAAATGAAATTGGCCTAGTTGTTTCAGAGAAAAGTTGTTTGAAGATGTTGGCTAGATGGGTGACAGATGAAGGACGCGGAAGACTACCATTCTATAAGCTCCCCCGGGGACTCTGACTCAGGGGAGTTAAAAACTTCTGCATCTGCTATTTGATACATGTACATTATGCATCTGTACCATTACATGATAAGTGATGTTTGCCTAAATCTCAGATAAAAAAACAAGCAACATCTTAGAAATAGAGGCACTAATCAAGTGATATTACCCCACCCATCTGTAGTTTACCTAATGCAGGTAACTCATTACTGGTCAGCTTACTATATCCATAAATAACTGTCAATAAACACAAAGTATTTATAATGCACAAAGTTTGGTGGAAATCTGTTCACGTCATGGGGTGGGTCCTCAAGAAACCCTTTTCTTGAAAAATAGAACTTTTTCCATATTCAGGGACAGATAACTCTGGAACAACTAAGTGTATATATGATTCCTCATAATTTTATAATGTCCATTGTATCCACTTAATAATTATATGATATCTTATTAATTACCCCGAAAATGTACAAAAATTGTGGTTTTTCGTAAAGTTGGAGACAAAAAATGGCCAAAATTTAGGTATGACTTGTAAGTGAGTATACATCATCATTAAGGAGCATTTCCGGAAAACTTCTGCAACCACTAACTGGTAAACACATAGCATTACCATTCTATAATAATTGATATTTGGCTACGGTTTCCTATAAAATGAAACAGGATTATAGAGACAGAGCTAAGAATCAAGTGGAATTACCCCACCCACTCATATCATGCATATCAAGCTTATCTGATTCCTGTGCAATCTAATATTTTGTCAATCAAGAGCCCATACATAGTTCTTATCACATACAAAGTTTAAAGGAAATCTATTCTAGCCACGAAATATGCCTTATGGAGACCCGTCCTTTAAGACAATCAAGAACATTGGTGACAGAATATTTAAATGGACAAGATGTTTTTTTTCTGCTCGCCTACAGGCAGTGGGAAATCACTTGTTTTTGAAATAGCACCTTTTATATACAGTTTTATAGTATTCCTCAAAATCATTGAGAATTGCATTTTGGCTCTCAGTGGCTAGCTGTATGTTATCAACAATATTTTAAATTAGTGAAACACAAGAAAAGGACCTCATTTTCAAGTTTGATATGCAAACATGACAATATGATGCGTTTTCTTGCATCTGTTATTGGCGACTATGGGATAGGGTACACCCCTGTAAAATAATGTCCCTTGAATTTGATTATATTTGGCTATACTACCTTTGCTGGCAATAGATTATCTCTTTGCAAATAGTTTATTTTTTGTCGTAGACATATCAGAGCATGCATGACCTGCATCCGGGTTTTTATTGTATGGGGGATAATAAACACAATCTACCATTTGTGAAAAGAAACAGTTTTAAAATGACGTTTTATGAATATAAACTTTATTTTGGCTTCGTTTCCTTTTTAATTTAGTCGCCGTTATTTGCGGATAGACGTGTTTTATTCAATAATAACGAATGACGAAAAGTGTATTTGCAAATTTCATGACCCGTTTGAGCAGCCGTAAATCAGGCGCATTCGAGTTTTCCAATCGTGTATTTAAAGGTCTAGTATGAAATCCATGACCGCACTGCGCTTCCGATCTGCCGCGACAGAAATCAGTTTTCTTTAACAACTGATGTATTTCTAACTAAAATTACAAGGAAACAAACAGTGCTTCCACTAGTGGAAGTCTGGGGGTCTGTGACTTCTAAAACTGAATACCAGGAAGTCACTGACTTCCAATTTTTATCATAACCTACCATTTATAAAGTGAAAATTGACTTAAATAATGAGTTAAATTTGTTGTAATAATGGTATTTCACCCATTAATGAAGGAGAAAGCAATATAAATATGGACATTCTGGAAGAAACCGAGTCTATCCTTCAGTATGACTTCCAAATGACAAACCTTGGAAGTCATATGACTTCCTGATTTTGATGGTTAGTGCTAGCACTGAACAAAATACAATGAGAACAAAAAACTACTTTTCGAAGCTGAACAAAAAATCAGACATACCCCTTATCTTTTTGAATTTGTATACTAAGTCATCATAAAATTCTGGTTCCGACAGGCCTTCATGTGAAAGTAAGTTTAACCTGACATTGAGTTTTGAAACCAATTCATTGCATCGGCGATAAAATTTTCTAGATAAGGAATTATTTCGATGCAGGCTTATCTTGATACTCATTCGCTCAATTGCACACACGCTCACTCACTCACAAACGCACGAATTCACTCCCTTAGCAATTGGGCCAAACGAAGTCAGGGAAAATCATGAAAATATGAGGCAGAAAAAGCTAAGAAATAGACTTTTAATAAGTGTTCACCCGGTTACAGCTAGCTCCTGGTGAGGTATCGGTATTTTTGCAGTTCAGTCATGCCATTAAATCTTACTTGTGGCAAATAAACTAGGATATCGAAGTTGTATGAAAATGAGTAAGGAAAACATCAGTTTTGGCCATGGTGCCGCATGGTTATATGAGGGGCATTTCAGAAATAATGTAAATGAGTCTGTAATTCCTTTGAATGTTGACCGATTTTTGAAATGTATGTCTTAACTTTTAGGTTTACATCTCACCCAATGACCTTCACTTTAAAAAAAACAGTCACTAATATTTTCTTCAAAATATACCTTGGCGATTGTTGTTAGGGTAGGGACACTGAGTAGAAATGGACGAAATATTTATGTGAAGACAAATTCACATTTTACTAACTCTGGATACAAACAGCTCTTGATTAATACCTATAATATCTGTTTCACTGAAATTATTCCAGTATGCAAGTAATTATATCAGCTTTGCTTAAACATGAGATTTACTTTGCAAAATATGCTCACCATGAAACAGTGCGCAATTCTTATGACGTCACTTCCTGTGCTAAATCGAAACCTAAAGTAAGCTTTTTAAACTTCGGTTTTGAGATCAATTAAGGTGAAAGTGAATATTTGATGGCAGATATGAATTAAAAAATGATTGAAATTGAATTCGTCATGCTAGTTTTCTATAATAGATAATCTTTTACGGCACCATATGCTCTTTTGTCAGTGGCCTACCTGAACTTTTACGATAAGTTATCCCACCCACCAACATGTTTCAATGTATGTATGCCATATAAAATAAAACTTCTATTAAGTCTTTATGTAAACATTTTGTTGTCAATATGTCCCTCTAACTTTTGATATTAGACAAGGTGAAATGTATTTAGCCGATATCTTTTTATAAGAAGGTAATTTCATTTTATTGCTTTCTATTTTACATGAATGGCTGCTACGTTGCAACTTCTGGTGTGGAGTTAGCACTTGTATCATCCAGTTTCATGAGTTATATCATATTAATCGCAACGAAACATGCCGACCTAACCATTTCAGTAATAAAATGCCGGTCGTTTGTTGAAATTTGATGTGAATAAGTCAAACAAACCAATTCATTGATATAATGCTTTTATAATAATTTTGCAGTTATTTAAGGAATGAATGTTATTTTTTAAACGTTTACTGAAGTATAAACTACATCGGGTCACGAGCAAAGTAAGTGAACCCCGAAGGGGTTTACGTAAACTTTGCTCGTGACCCGATGTAGTTTATACTTCAGTAAACGTATAAAAAATAACGTTTATTCCTTATATTTATATTATTAAACAATGTTTTTGATCAATAAAAAGATTTCAAAAAAGTAAGAAATACATATAAAAAATCGTTCTAAAAACAATACCGGCTGAATTTTACAATAGTTTGGAACAGCCGCATTGACACTGCCTACCAGTAAATTCCACCTCCTGCTGTATATTTCACGTGGAAGTAGGCGTAGCGAGCTGTCAGTCAATGTTTACTGGCCATTCAAGTACACAGCATGTTGTAGATTTCACGTGCTACTTAGTGAGATGAGCTGTCACTCTAAAGCGCGTGACACAATGTAATTATTGACTTGTAAACAAAATTGACTCCCGCATCACTTAATTAGGTTTACAGGGAGCTCTGCACTATAAATGTAAATATAACCACATAGCAGAGGAAAAAGCTCGCGTATAATGTTATTTGTGTAGAATCTGGAAACAATTTCTGTATAACTTTCTTATTTTACATTTAAAGGACAGTATTATGTCTTTCTTTGTTAAAATATATCATTGTCTCATTGAGCAAACAGCAAAAGAACACAAGAGATTTCGGTGAAGATGTACAGTTTCCAGTATCCACACCCTTATGACATATCAGCACGTGCTGCCATGCATGAGTGACTTAGAAATTATTTTATTACATACCATTCTAAAGCACTTGAATTGCTCTTTCCAACGACATATAGAACTACTGCTAAATATCAACCAGTAGGGTACCCTGAGCTCATTTACATTATATCTGAAATGCCCCTCGTATATCTATGCGCCAGTCATTTGTATCCACACACCCCACCTACAGAAATGGAATTTTTACATTTCAGAGACCTGTGATAATTAGCTGATGGTAACAACCATGCTCTTATTTCGACCCTATACTACAGAAAATCTCACAGGGTAAAGGACCATAATCTTAAAACTCCGGCACTATGGAAACAATTAAAATATAATTGCCCTGCACCTTGGTCCGGCTATCCCAGCGCCATTGTATTATTGTAGGCCCGGAACGTCCCGTTACCATAGTCTAGCTGCAGTTGCAGTTATCCGTTGAGGGATTATTGGGTTGCCCTTTATATTAATTCATGTTTTGTCCACCATTTTGAAGGACTTCTTATTAAATCAACAACCCAACAAACTCTATTCGTTTATTGTGTTTCCGTTCATTCCTGGCGCAGCCCATCTTCGTAGGTTGGGGCGAGGATGCAAATGACAGCAGGCCGAATTGACCCGGACGAGTTGAATGGAGGCCGAGTTGACCCAGGAGCCGTGAAGACCCCAGGCTTACAGAAAGCAGGCCGAGTTGACCCGCTTCTTCCATGACATACTATCGTCAGACAATAGTTGTAATCGAACTCGACCAAGGCTGATCACGATAATCCTCACTCGGGAATGTTTTGTACTTGAACAAGATACATTTACTTTACAAAAGTACTGATAATACCCAGGAAGCGGTGGATCCGTCCTGACATGACTAAAAAGTTGTTCTTTAAAAACGAATTTCATCTTCGACAATTATCTTTTTTAAAGATGTTTCTTGTTTCCATTGTTCACCATCATCTATATTATGAATGGTGTCTTAAACATTCTGCGTGGTTTGTAGTTGTTTATACCAATTTCTGAGACAGCTACTGGCAATTGTGACATACGAGGAAAATTGAAGGCATGAAAAAACAGCAAAAATTCCAATCTGTTAATGATCTGAATGAAATATTTCTTATAAGGTATAGACAATCATGTCAAAACTTATGTCCATAAAACACACATTTACGAAGCATAACAAATCTATGGAATTTTTTGCATTTTCTTTCGAGATGCATGAAATAAGAATGCATCAGAGCAACATACCATCAGTAAAAATGCAAAATTCCCCATTTTTATGCACGTTTTGGAAATGAAGTACTGTGTTTGACAGCCAGCATCACCTACAGCAGACAAGGTAATATTTTTTTTCTTTAAGTGATAGCAGTTAATCATTAGATCAGACAACAATTCGGAAAACAATTGCTTAGTCATTATCTTATCCACAAATTATGATTTTATTCGGTCAGGGTACATAATTTTTTTAAGTCAGACGAAAAATCTCTGGGCAGCACAATTCAAGGGGAGATGTAGTAAGTATATTATTATTGCCTTAAAAATGTGACTAAATTACACCCGTATATACAAATCAGACTATTTATCCATAAGCGTGACATACAAGAATGAAACCTGAATTTGAACAGCTAAGGTTTAGACATCCTGCATATTTGCAGCCTGGCCTGTTTCTATCCTACAAGCAGTTCAGTTCATAAAGATGTTTTGACAATGAGCCTTTGAAGTACAAGGTGCCTTTTGTTCTATAATTTCTCTGATTTGTCATATCACTTATTGAAATTAGTGAAATCACAAAATATGTGTGATTTGGTGATATCACAAACTCAATTTTGTGATATCACTAATACACAGCTATTTTGTAGGTCACCAATTCAATTTTGTGACATTACAAAATCTATTGAGCGATATCACTAATTTGACCTTGCGATCAGTAAATGGAATTAGTGATATCACAAAATCATATCTATTTTCAGATATCACAAAATATATTTAGTGATATCACTTAATCTACCTTCGAAATAGTGATGTCACAAAATCAATAGTTATATAACAAATTCAGTCATAAGATATCACAGAAAAAGGGATTTATATATTTATAATTGAAATAGGTGATATCTCAAAATCAAATCAGAACAATTACAAAATATGTGCGGTTTATTGATATCACAAAATTGAATTAGTGATATCACATAACAGAATAAGTGATATCATACAACAATCATATACACTTTTTGATATCAAAAAATCTATTTAGAGATATTACTATATCGACTTTGAGATATCAGAACTTTCATTTTCTGATATCATTAATTCGTTACTATTTAGTGATATCACTAAATCGATGTTTTTATATCACAGAATCGATTTTGTGATACTAATAAATCGATTTAGTGATTTCACATGGTTATCAGTGATATCTTTGTTTTCTTGCCATGTGAACTTTCAAATTTCTTAAGAGTACTGTTAAACTTATCTTTTAATTCTGTCATTTTATTCTCTCTTTATTCTGTCAGTTTTCTGACACAATTTCACCACATAAAATGCATAAGCACTTTTTAGTTGTTGGTGTCAAATGCAATCTGGTGAAAGTTTTAGGCATTGTTATCCATTTTTTCGCGCTCTTTATCTATTGTGCACATAAGTATTATTATCCATTATTGTGCATGTTCTTTATCAATTTGTCACAAGTGCATTGTTATGCTTTTTCCAGTTTTCATATTTTTTTCCATTTTTTTTAAATTCATTTCTTTCAAATTTATGGCATCTGATAGTATTCAAAACCCATAACATCAAATAATGTTTGAGCCGCGACACGAGAAAACCAACAATGTGGTTGTGCGACCAGTGCAGACTCAGATTAGCCTGGCCATCTTCATAGTTTACTCAGACTCTTCGGTAAGAGCTCAAAGTGTCGCTAAGGGTCTAAGCTACCTCCATGCGGACAGTGAAGACTCTGATCAGACTGGGCGCATGCCCAGGCTGATCTGAGTCTGCGCTGGGCGCACAACCACTTTGTTGGTTTTCTCGTGTCGCGGCTCATTTATCAGTTTAAAACTTATTATAGCGCAGAAACCAAAAGTGCAGTCAAAAAAGAAAATGTTTCCTGGCTAAATGTGCAACAACAGTTGAGTCGCACCTCTTAAAAAGGTTGCTTAACATAAAGACTAAAACCAGTCCATAAATCCAGACAGTCTAGCCAGAAAATTCATTTTATGCCTGTATATTTTTCTGGGTCCATGCATGATGTTTGTGAATATCACTGACACTGATCAGATTGCACTGGTGTGCAGGCTGGTCTGAACCACTGCTGTCTTCCACTACCATAAGTACACTTTTTTGATTGTCGCCATCCCATTAACTCTCTTATTCTATAGAATACACAGCAAGTGACCACATGTCGACTAATCTCAATGTTTTGGTACAGCAGAGATATAAATCTGATTTTTCACAGACCATTTGCATACCTTCTCCTGGGGTTATATAAACATTTCTAGCTGGATACACTTTAGGGGGGATTCTCGACCTATCCAGTCTATTAAATTCAGCTATCAGAAAATGTAAAATTAGTATGATTGTTAAATTGTTAGTAAAATTTTGCATTTTTTTTTGTCACATTATCATTTGATAGACTGATGCCAGTCTGGGCTCAAGATCGCATACAAGTTTCTATAAAAACTGGTATCTGGGTAATATCTGATTCCTTACGGTCAGAATTTTATACGTATTAAAAATTGTATTCAAAATAACGTATTCAAGGAGAGTACTGCTATAATCTCATTTTTCGGCAGAATCAGTGTTTATATGGTTAAGAGTCAATAGTCGAATAGCTGCTCTAAATTCTAATTCTCTTTGTACAATCTGCACTACAGTGAAATATTGCTTTTGTCGATAACGAACTCTATAACAAACACTTATATGTCTTATCGAGGGTTTCTCTTATAGGAAATCATCTTGGCCTATAGTGTTTAGTGTGTAAGCTTCAGTACCATATCAATTCTCCCGCCATCTGTCAGATATGTTATTTACTCATCCAGCTGTGTGTACCTGATTTGTTCCAATCATTCTAGAGGCAAAGTCAAATGTTGTTGCAGACAGCCATTTTTTTTATTTGGAAAATAAACTTCCATGGCATATTTTTTCATGAAATTTTGTTTGATGATGTAGACTACCCCGAATAACTTTCATGCCAAATTCAGACATTATCTGTTTGGTAAGTAACCTATAATTTTGAAAACGAACCTTCTGCGCTGTGTTGTTTGCCGCTCAAAGCATAGGTAACAAGTGGCCATCTCACAGGTGAGATTTCTTTTCTAGTGCCTTCCCTGTGTTTAAGTTTAGCTTCAACTATCTAGAGTGGACAGGAGACAAGAAGGCAATAGTAAGAAAATGACACAGTCGCTTTCCACATCCTGTCCTAAATACAAGCGGCAAAAAGACAAACAAACAAAGATGTGCCATCTTTGTTTGTTTGTCTTTTTGCCGCTTGTCAACAAGACAAGCGAAATGCCAAGTCCCAGCAGATGGCCACTGCATTAGTTCATTTGAATGGAAGCGACATTTTCATATGAAAGAAGAATAGCAATACATCCGCGTGCTGAAAGTGCTAAAAGGAAAACTGTGTGAGAATAGACGATATAATCTCCAGCAGAAGCATCAATCAAGTCTAGCCATGACGTTATTTTAACACTTGACACTGTCATTATCTGCCACAAACCCAAGAGAATCCTATATTTCCTCAATATTAAGTCATCACTGAAGATGTTCTGTACCTAGGGGATTTTGCGAATTCGACAGATGATCTTAGCTCAGGAACAGTGGAAGTTTTCATATCATACTGGTGCTTACTTATACAGTACATTGTACCTATTATTCCTATTAAAAATTTGGACACATCATTGTGGATCCAGCTCAGTAACTGTCTGCTCGTATTAATTGAAATGCTGTAAACCATTGGCTATTTACGAGTGTCCAAACATCTCTTTTTATTTGAGATATTTTTTCTCTTTTTCCTTAAACTTTCCCTACCGTGTATTTCATTCTCGTATTGCGTTGCAAAAATGCTCTAAATGTGAAATGAAACAAATGCCATAATGTAGCATAATGACTAACAAGAGCTCCGCTCAGCGGAGCAATCAGTATACGCCCGTTGGGTTTTAAAGTAGAAAGGAAACAAGAGATGACAGAAATTTGTCAGCAACTGAAATCTTAATAGTGAGGCAGATATGAAATCATCATGAAAGTTATACAAAAGGTCATAATTCTGTCAAAACTTCAAGCAGAGTCTAATCGCCCCTTAGGTTTCACCCTGGTTAACTCTGTACATACAAGGACTGTTACAAAACGAAAAAGAGTCATAGTTCCAAACAACTTGGTAATCGTAGCTAAACAAAATTTATTGGTTACGATCGAATTGTACTGGTTGCGCTCCACAGTGTCAACAAATATACAGCCTCGCAGTAGATAATCGGCACAAGAATGGTAATTCTTTTAGAATGATCTCTATACAAATAAAAGTATGTTAGAGCTTTCAAAACACTGAAATTTGTTGATGTATGGTCTTTGTCCAGGAAAATGCCGACTCATCACACTTAAGCTTAATCTAGCTTCTAACGCTTTCATTTTTGTTTAAGAAAGGAAAGAGAACTAAAACCACTGTATTTGGTCAGCAACAGAAACCTTACTTGCGTTGCTACATGCAAATATACTAGTATTATTTGCATTCTACAGAGATTCTGTGTATTAGTTCCAAGCAGAAGGTGTTATTGGTGCTAACCGATAATCAGGTAGTGTGCTTTGGATACTAACAAATTCTGATTTATTTGCTATGGTAGCCATGAGAGGTACGGTTTCAGAGAGATTCAAGAACTGAGTTGATAAAAAATAAATGGTTCCTTTAGAAATTTTGGTGTAAATGTAGGCCTAAACGCATGAAAAAGAACCCTTAAAATAGATAGCCAGAAAATGTCAGAAAATGATCATCTCAAAAATAGGTTATGGAGGCCCTACTCAGATACGAATAGACGTTTCTGTGACGTAGACCGATGACAGATGACACAGCCAATACGCAATGCGTGTTGTTATGTGGATCCTTTCGTATATCTTTGCTGATTCCTTTGGTCCCCAGACGCTGAGACATTTCTAAGACCCCACCTCCCCATCCCCACCCACTGAATATACCCAAGACATCATGTGGGAAAGAGACGACACAAAATTAGTCACCACCAAAGACAACACCAGTGGCAGCCATGTAAACAGCCATTTTTCATGTAGGTGGTCAACGGGCCAGCCTGAACATCACAAACAATATATCAGTATTAGACATAGCAACCAAGATTTATAGCTGTTTATTTGTTCGTCACTATGTCTAGGAAGCATTATGATTATCAAAGGACCTCTGACAGTTTCAATGCAAATTTGCCTATTTTTTGACAAATTACTGCATCTTCCATTGGCAGCCAATGTTGATGATTTTAGCATTAACATGTAGACTTATGCATTATAAAGAAGTTTTCATTTGATTTTGGAAAAATATCATGTCTGCAGAATAACTCTTACTGCCTTTCTCAAGGTGGGTATGTGGAATTTTCGGTCAACCAAAATACATCAAATTTTCGATTTTTCTTATTTACTGAATTTTATTTTGTTAAACATGCTTAAAATAAAGTAAACACTTCATCTGCATATAGCATGCAATAATATGTTAATAAAAATATGCTAGCGTGATTCTAAGATGCAATGGGTCTAATTACCCCACCCACTTTTCAGCTGTAGACTATCATTCCCCCCCCCCCCCGTGCCTCAGCTTGCCACTCACATATAATGTGTATGTTGACAGTACACACATACATGCAAAGTGGCTAGCTGAGGCACGGGGGGGGGGAAGTATCTTTATAAAACGTTTCCTATTTTCCTTACATTTAATTATAAAAACATAAGTATTACTCCAAAATCTCAGTCTAGGTGTTTAATAACCTAAAAAATGTTTTTGTGCCAATTATAGGGATTTCCCAGGAATACATTTCAGTGAAAATTTTGAAGTATACCAAAAGTTCATTTTTGACTACTTTTATAGGCAAATTTACATTACAACTGTCAGAGGTCCTTTGTACTGTTGGTAAAATGCCTGGATATTTGGCGCATTTTGCAGGAGTGAGTGAGTGAACTCGGGTTTACGTCCCATCCTCAGCCAGGTCTAACGGAGACCGAACCATGGTTTTAAGTCTCATCCGAAACCTCGAACCTGCGACCTTTGGTCCAACGAGTTATTCACTATAGTACCACCGCTCCTAATTTTGCATGATACATACTTGTTTAGTGCAGGTAGGCGGATGGATCTCATTTAAGCTCAGTTTACACGGGTAAAGTTTCTGTGACAAAGACATTTGCCACAGGAAAATGTGCTCGTGTAAATGCCAAAATATGACAATGTTTCTTTGACAAGTATGTATGGTAAAGTTACTTCGATAAATCAAATTTGTCCGTGTAAACGGAGAACTTTGCTAAAGATTAAGTAACACAGAACTTTGCTATAAGCATGGAAAATGTAACAAAGATTTTGTTTCATTACTGCATGTAACTTTGACGAATAAAATTTGGTCGTGTGAACACTGCAGCAAATATTTCATTGCCAAAGTTTATTTGACAAAGAGTCTATGTTACATTTTTTCCGGGTAAACGCAAAATGTTTGGCATACTTTCTTTGTTAAAGTTTCTGTGACATAGAAACTTTGCTCGTGTGAACGCGGCCTTAAGCCTCATTCACACGACCAAGGATTCTTTGTCACAGTTTGGCAAACAAACAAAAAAGTTTGGCAAACAGTTTGCGTTTACATGGAGCAAATTATTTGTTAAAGAAAAGTGTGGTATAGAATCTTTGTCACATAAACTTTGGCAATGAAATATTTGCTGCCGTGTTCACACGAACAAAGAATTCTCGTCAAAATTACCTGGAAAAAACACAAAATTTGCTCGTGTAAACGGCCAACTGTGCCACATTTTCTTTGTTCAATATACTTTGTTCAAAATCAAACTGATCTAATAATGAGCAAAGTTTTCTGTGTTCATCTGCATAACTAGTATTTTTGCTACATTTTTATGGCAAATTTTCTTTTCACACGAACACATTTTGTTTGTCATAGAAACATTACCACATAAATTTGGCAATGAAGATGTGGCATATTTTTCCATTCAGACGATCGAATTTTTCTATGCCAAACCTACTTTGTCACAGAGGCTTTGCCCGTGTGAACGAAGCTTTAACTCTAGGTAGACACAGGCTTTTGTGCAGGGTCACAAGCGGTGAGTTCTGTTCTAAACTTAAAGTATATCTTGACCACCAACAAATATAGTGGCCCGGTATGGACTTTGCTAGCTCAACTAGGGCAGCTGAATACAGGACTAGGTGGAAAAGACATGGCCAGCTTTGATTTGAAGGGGAGACAACGCCTCAGCCCTTACCTGTCTAATATCGATAGTCTCTACACAATGGCGCGAGATAAGAAATCGTTTATTAATGCTTTGTCAAACTGTTCCTGATAAAGACACATAAGATTCCCTGATATATTCTGAAAGCCTGGTTTATCACCAACCTTTTCATATTTTGTCTTATTTTTCACACAAGTATTTATCGCTTCAAAAGATAGATTTTATGACGACATGCCGCAAAAGTCATTTTCCCTTTGGTGCTGTGTTGAAATGTCGTATTTTTAATACCTGTATACATGGGCTGAACGTGACGTCGCTATCAACAATCTTTCAGACATATCACGGCCATGTCTGGTTGTGACAGGGGCCTCATTGCTCACTATAATCCGGCCAGCCCTTTTCAATTGCGAAAAAGAAAACAATTTTGAAAGAAAGAAACTTTTCCCTGATTTTTTCTGAAAGTATAGAAAATGAGCTTTCTGATGATACTAATATCATATCTTTAGCTCACCGGGATTTTGCTTCGCTTTTCAATTTTTTATCAAATTTCTAACTATCGTTGACAGCAATTTCTACTTATGGCACGACTGCCTTCCATACATAAAAAGTACGTATACAAGCCGCGACATGACAAAACAAACAAAGGGGCATGTGCGAATGGCGCAGACTCAGATCAGCCTGGGCATCCACATTAGGTAAAGGGAAACTAAGGGTCTAAGCTGCCTCCAACGCCGACAGCGAAGACTGATCAGACTGTATGAATGCCCAGACTGGTCTGAATCTTCGCTGGACGCACGTGCCAGTTCGATGGTTTTCATGGCTTGAGTGGTTATCCCTTATACCCCCTTCACACCAAACTCGTTCTCACTACGTTCTGGAAAATTTTGCCAAACGGGCTCAACTGTGTGCGAACGGAGTGGACATAGTAGCAACGTTGTAAGGTCTGTTTACGAACCTCATAGACGGACGCGGACGGGTTCGGACGGTAAGGGTGCTCCAGAACGTCGAGCATGTTTAAAATTTTCTGGCGACTATCCCGTTCTGGAAGTAGACGGAGTGGCAACGTTCTTAAAACGAGATGGACGTGCTTCGAACGGAATTGTCGTACTTCGATCCTAATAGGACGTTTTACGATCGGGCACTTCGTGTGCACGCTGACCTGTCCGTTGTAGCTCGTCCTTCCGATTCACAGACGGAACAAACTCGACCAGGGTATGCAGCGCTCTTCTTCTCTTGACTCCCAGACTCAGGAAAAGGCACAGGAGACTCTGCAACTTGAGGATGAGCTGAATGGGCTTCAGATGAGACGCAGCTTTGGGATCTAACAGTAGCTGCATTAGTATGGCCCGTCTGTCTAGCTCCGCTCTTGTTTGGAGGCATGATACTCACAAGGATGCAATGCTCTGCACAGCTCGATGACGAACCCGAATGAGAATTTGGGTAGAACGCAGTGTTTTTTTGTAGCTGTCGGACCAGGATGTGATTGCAATTACGTTTAGCAGGCGCTAGGGACGAGATGAGGACGTAGTCAAAACGAGAAGAACTGCTTTCGAACGAGGTACTCGAGGTACGAACTAGTTTGGACGTATTGGGGACGTAGTAGAAAAAGCTACGAACGGGATTGAACTGACCACGGACGTGCTTGGCCTGCTGGAAACGGTCTCTGCACGAGGTGAACGGGGAATCTGACCCGATATGAACTTAATACGAGCGGACTGCGGACGGGATACAGACGAGACGGACGTACTGAGGACTGTTTATGAACGAACTAGAATTGTATTACAGACATTTTAGACCGAAAGTTACACGTTCTACCCCGACCACAACCCGTTTCACGATATTCTGTGGACGGGATAGGACGTGTTGAGAACTAGTTTGGTGTGACAACGGCTTGAATCTGTAGGATGCAAGTGGTACAGTAGAAAATTGGCAGCAATACAAGTTAACTTTATTGTATTCTTGGACTTTGTTGAAGCTGTAGGTAACGAGCGAGTATGACAGCTTTTTCCTTATGTCTAGGTAATTGCTTGTAACAGGTGAGCTTCAGTGCTATTAACTGTTGTTAGGTGACCTGTACTGTTTAGTGACAGCTCTTCCTATAGGGACTGTACTTTCTGGTAATTGCTTGTATTAATTAGGTGAGATGCTTGTATTATGTGAGACGAAGTATCAGGACAAGTTTTACAGCTCATGCCTCAGCAATGCTGGGAGGGACCCTGCAGCTGGGTGCGCAAAAACATGGGAACTAATACCGGAAAATAGTGGGACCCGCATTTAGCGTAACGAAACGGCGCATAATCGAGAACAACTTGTTCTTGCACACCAGATAAGGATATCCACGTGCTTCCCCTGTACCTACAAATCTTATCTCACCCATGTTATCTCACCCAAGACCGGATAAAAATCACGAGTACCCAATGCATTGGTTGTATTGGAGGTCACGTATCTGCGTTGCCAAGTGACGTTGGCTTTTTATATGATGAGGTCACGAAGACGGCAAAAATGACGTCAGTTTATGCACGCCGGACGTTGACGTAAAGAACCGAATGGCCGTCGTTGAAAGCGGCGCCTTTCAAAATCAAATAGAAACCTCTCAAGCGCTAAAATTACGCGTTTTAACAAGTTATAAAGTTAAAACAAAACGTGGTGTGCAAGAAAAAGTATCTTCCACGGGTGTGAGGTGTGGATAGAAAAATCCGTCACTCGGGACCATTGTTCGGCATCACTCGGCAAGCCTCGTGATGCCGAACAGTGACCCTCGTGACGGATTTTTCTATCCACACCTCGCACCCATGAAAGATACTTATATTATTGACCTGTAACCTTAAGTGACAACTCTTGGTAGCTGTACTGAACTCTCGGGTAATTGCTTGCATAGGGCGAGATAACGTGTTCAAGATAAGCTATCAAGATCATGCATTTGCATGCTGGCGAGAATCTTGCAGTAGGGTGCGCCAAATGTAGAAGTACCGGAAAATAGTGGGACCCTATTTCAGCAAAAGGAAACGGCGTACAATCGAGTACGAATCGAGGCCATTGATCAATAATTAGGGCTTAAAGGTAGGTTCCTGGACTAGCGATAACAATTATGTTCACAAAATAATTTCGTCTTTTTCTGAGTAGTATTGAATTTTCTTATTTTTCTGAATTTGTTGCTACTGAGAAAATCGTCAGATGTTGACGAAAAAAGTCGTTTTCCCTTTTGGTTTATTTTCATTCGTTGGAATTCCAGTTCTAAAAATAACTATGTTTATTATGTCCATAAGTGCGCGATTTCTGATGCCATTCTCCAAAGGTCAATTTTCTCTTGCCATGCGCTCTTCTAGAGGTCCTGGCATGGCGGATGGGTTAAACTATCCCAAAATGCAATGCAGCATGACGTCAGCAGCGTTATCTATTTTTGGCACGAACTAAAAATAGCGCTAACTGGTGTGCGAAGCAGAGTTAGGAAATCCCTTGCAAAACAACTTTTCTAATATTTTTTTGATTTACACTTTGTAGTGAAACTTATTCATTCCCTTTTTATAAGTGCTTGGATGAAAGATCATCAAAATTATGATGCATTCCAAAGTACAGGAACCTACCTAATTAAGCCAAAGTTTTGTTATACACCTTTTGTTTTGCTCATATCTCTGTAACCATATTTCACATCCTTTTCATACGTGTTCATGATATCTCTGTAGCATTACATTTCATATGAAATGTCTATAGAAGCATGTGGGTTTGCTCCTGGGGCCGGGGTGTCAACTATTAGGAGCCGCTTTGTCCAAGTTTTGCATTAAACTTTTTTATTGCTCTTATATTTGTTTGATGCCTGATATTTGCATAACATTACATTTGATATAAACCATCTAAGTACTGGGGTCATGCCCTGGGTGGGGCACTGGTCGGGAGTATATGTGAGCCCCTGCTCTCTTTCTCTAGTTTCACTAATCCACGTGGTAGTGGGTGTGGCATGATGGATGTGGGGTTGGCCGACCACGCAGGCGACTCAGGTTTGATACCCTGATGTGAAAAACGTCTGTTATTTTTTAATTTGTATTTTGTAATGTATAAACAATGATGATCACACACAACAAGAACCATCGTATAAAGTATAAGACAGATATAGATGAGCTTTCATGAATCGCCAAGCCATGTTTTCGCTGCTCATATTTTTATGATCTGATAAATCTAGGCAAGACCATGCATATTGATACATGTAGTGCTAGAATTCCACCTACCCAGCAGGCACACAACATTGAATCAACGTTGAATCAACTTTGATTCAACGTCATGACGTTGAATCAACATTGATTCAATGTTGATTCAACGTTATGTGTCCAGTGGGTTTTTTTTATCAGTGTGGAGCCCTGGTAGCTCAGTAGGTTAATATCAATTTGGCCGGTCGAGCTCTTTTATTGAAAATGCTCATAACTCTTGGACCGCTTGGTATATTTGCTTCAAATTTTGCATGCTTATGTATTTTAACATAGTCCAGCCACCGGCATGCAAAACAGTGACGAGGCTTCACCGAGCATCAATTTGGCCGGTCGAGCTCTTTTATTGAAAATGCTCATAACTCTTGGACCGCTTGGTATATTTGCTTCAAATTTTGCATGCTTATGTATTTTAACATAGTCCAGCCACCGGCATGCAAAACTTCTTATTGCACAACCCGCAGGTTTGCACTATAATCACTGTGTCCGTCCGTCCGTTATCAGTTAGCGAAAACGCTTATAACTCTTGAACCGCATTCTATATTTTGATAAAATTTTGCATAATTATACATGTCAACATTATCTAACAACTCGCATGCATAATCGTCTTTTTGATGGACGAGGCTTTGCTGAGCACAAGTTGAAAATTTACGGTCAAGTAGTGAAAATGCTCATAACTCTTGAACCCCGTGGTATATATGGTTCAAATTTTGTATACTTATGTATTTTAACATTGTCCAGCCACCGGCATGTAAAACGGTGACGAAAGTCTAAACAGTATTGCACGACCCACAGGTGTGCACTTTAATCGCTGTGCAAGTCCATCAGTCTGTTTGTCCTTCCGCTGTAGTCAGTGAGTGAAATTGCTCATAACTCTTAACCACTTGGTGTAGTTTGATAAAAATATGCATCATTCTACAAGAAATGACCAATTTCATTTCCATACATTCCTTCTGGCATCAGAAACTGATTATTCTACATTCACCACGGTTGTGCACATTACCATCAGTTGATTCTATTTAATATAGCGCTACTTAACCAACGCTAATATGGCACTTCAAAGTCAACGATTCAAAGCAGAAAGGCTGGCATTGACATTGCTAAGAATATAACAGTGAAGCCCAAGTTCAGATGCCACAAATGGCATCTGACCAGGGTCTGCACTGTTTGCCTTTAGTATTGGAAATAAAAGATAAATGAGTATAAATAAATTAAACGTGACACCCCTTACACTAGAGCTGGACTCGCTCAATGAGCCAAGTAGAATCCCATTTGTCATCAATTAAATGGGGTACAATTTCAACTTGAAATGGTTGATGTGTCTGTGATTCGTATTCTAGATACCATGACCTCAGTTCTGTTCAAGTCAGTTTCTTCCGGCCTGGCACCATGGTCCTGTCTGTGACGGAAAACTAATTTTGTTGAATATTGTATGATATTCTCGTATTTCTGCCATAAACTTATATTGCGATTCCTCATTTGAATAATCTCGTCGAGGCCCTTCTGATTAGGGCCATACTATGCATTTTATGCTGATGCCTATCACTAAATACTCCCACTTAGCTGGAGTTCTGTTGGCAGTATTAGCGGTAGTTCCAGACTGTTTGTAAAGTTGTGTAACTAACTGCACTAACGCCAATATACTTAGTTTGGGAATACTTTGATAAAAATAATTTGCATAAACTTTTTTATAGTTTGGTGACCAATGGTCATCAAGCAATTGAAGTACAGTATAATACTGTGTATTTTCATTTATTTACCTTCGAGTTTCTCAAACCTCCGATTTCCTTGTATCGGGTCTCCCTAGGTGATGTCTATTGATTTAGAATATATGGAAGCTCGTCTTTGTCGAAACATTTTAGTATACCAGGGGTGTTAATCCAGTTTTTTTTCTATCCGAGAATTGAGTTAAGTCCCCTTCAATGAATAGTTGCGGTTGGAATTGTTGTAAAGTCATCTGTGGCGCCGCAACGACTTCACAAGACTATGGGATATACTAAACTAGACTAGAATAATAAAGATGAACAAAGCCACAAGTCAATCAAAGTACTGAAAGTACTGAAAGGCGGGCATTTTATTCAAATGGTTTAAAGGAGACATTTTGAAAATGTTAACGCACAGACATATGATTGATGATGACAGAGGCACACCATTCCATAAGCTAGTTCTATTGCTATTGGGATTGTTTTTTGTTTTGAAATGAATTGATGGAAGAAATGGTGCTGGCATTTTCCTTCATGCCTGTTACTTGTTCAATGAACTTTATCTTCTCAACCGTAACACGGTCAAGGTTTGAATCATAATGGAGGCAAACTTCTTCTCGACTGTAGACAGTGCTCTATTAGCAGTTGATTTTGACGGCATTGTCAGAGTCTCCATTTATATCCGTACTGTTGAAAATGAAGTTTGTTATTCTTAATAGTAGCAAGGGTGCAGGCATGTGCATTCATCCATTTTTTTTATTCATGGGACTCCACATACCGCAAGGTGGGCATTAGGAAGAAATACAGGATAATTAATTATCCACAAAATGTTAACATTTGGCAGACTGAGTAATGTTGGAGTTTGACTCTTGTGTGTGTTTGCCAATGGATCATTTAGGCTGGATCATTGTGCCTTGGTCTGGCAATAGCCGCTTCATAGGTAAACAGCAGTACAGCAATACTTATGAAGTGCTTTGTTGGCATTTAGTGCGTAAATTTAAGTTGTCTTGACTGCATGTTCGCTGTTTTCTACACTTGTTTCAAATTAACCAGGAAATGCCATTAGGCAAGCTTTTTACTGCATATAGCATCACGGAATACTCCTGGCGGACCATGAAAGACTCTTTACTGACTCCTAACGATAAAAGAGCGACTGTTGTCTGACTAAACTGCTTAAATGCTGACTGCAGTCACTCTGCAAAAGACTAAATACCCATTGCATCTACTGCAAAAGATTACTTTCAACTGCAGTCATCTGTAAGACATAAAATGATTACTGCTATCTTTTTCTTGTTCAGTTAGATTAGTCAGACAACATGAAAGTCATAACAACACTGCCCAGCGGCCACAACCTAGTAATCTCATCCTTAATGTCACGTCAGTACAATCAGTCGGCTTCAACTATGAATTGCATAGCACAGCAGATCTTTGCTTTGGGTTCTTTTTTAAAGAAGCCAACTTGTATCCACCCATCCGCGAATAATTTACGTAATGTATTTATACGCGTTGGTCGCTGGGATAAACATTGATTTAAGTCGCAAACTGAAGCCTTTTTCAATTTGAATAAATCAACATTGATTATGACGAATCAGTCTGCGTTGTTCAATGGGCTAGATTTCCGAAACTATACAGAAATGTTAGAACTATTTTCTATGTTTCAAAATGTAGCGCGCGTAGCGTAGGCTTACAAAAACAGAGATATGTTAAGACCTCCGCAAAACCGTTTTGGCAACCGTAGCTATAGACGGGCTTACAGCCCGCCTAAAAACGGGTTAATCTGTTGAACAACGTTGATTCGACATTCTAATTGATCAGCATTTTACCAGTATAATTTTAGTACTCCCTGGTCCGGTAGATAAGAGCGCCAGCTCTTAAAATAGTAGGTCTCTCAGCGCTGTGGGTTCGAGCCTCGCTCGGAGTACAAGTGAAAAAGCCGCGTTCTGCTTGCGGAAGGTCGGGTGGTTCGGAAGCTCTGATATTCGCCCACCTCTGCTTTACGATCGGCTCCATATAAGTCAATTGTTCTTGAAAGGGACTTAAACAAACATCGATTAAGTAAACAGTCTTATTTTATCATGAAAATAATTCCAAGAGAGAGAGAGAGAGAAAATAGTACCTGTATTTTTTTAAAGATAACTTCTGAAGCGGAACACGAAATAGGGCGCTTAAGACAAAATAAAGTTTCAGATCCGTGTGCGCATCCACGTCATCGGATCACAGCCTTTGGGGTATATGGACCATTAGGAATCTCTGGCAGGCTGCGGCTCGACATCTAACGATAGGACAGAGTTTGTTAGAGGATCACCGTATCTTGGGCATAGCATGCAAAAGGTGGAGCCTATCTCTATCCTTTCGCTACCTGTATCCTTCCCTGGTTCGAAAAATGTACCCATTCATTGTGTGTGATAATGTTTTATATTTGTGCGAACTTCCATGAAGAAATCTTAAACATTTTAAAAGATACGGCGCGGACATAACGGTAATACAAAATTACTGTACGAAAAAATACAAAGGGGTATAATTCCGTCAAAACGGTAAAAGGGTTATGGTTCTTTCCATCAAAACGGAAAAAAGGGTTATGGTTCTTTCCGTCAAAACGGAAAAATGGTTATGCAAAAGGGTAATGGTTCTTTTTCCCACACATTTTCTGATATTTATACAAACTTTAAGAGCCATTCTCTGTAATGACTTAAATTTTTACATAGGGCCGTGGCACGCATAGTCACCGATTTTGCCCAAACTTTCCTATATTACTTATTGTGACACAAAAACAAGAAAAACAACATCAGTTTCATTCCAAAGCATGCCCGTTGCCATGGCAACAGCAGCTATACATTTTGGGGAAAAAAGTGCTTAAAAATGTCCTAAAATGGGCAATTTTTCAACAAATATATTAACTTTTAAATGCATCCCAAGCTCTAATTTCTTTCTACCGACAAATAACTTGTTCCCACTGACTTTAAAAAAAATTTTAAAAAATTATTTGGAAAACCTCTGTGGTCATCAGGCTCAAGCAAAGTGGGTGGGGGTTTCCATATATGGCAAAAATCCAATTTCACTCATCTTTAAGGACATTTCTAGAGTTCTTGCAGCCTCATCAATATATGTGTGCACCGTCCTCCTACAGAACAGTGTTCTGTGAATATGTTTCTTGAAAAACATGCTTGGGAAAGTATACTTCCTGAAGCGTTACCATAGCAACAATAAGTGTACCGTTGCAAAAAGCAAGTTCTTAGGGGTACAGTCCTTGTAATGTCAAATCATCATAGTTAATGATCATATTTGTTTCTTAATTTTGAAACTCATTTTACAATATATTTATCTTCTATAAACTATGGACATTTTGTCGGTTTCTCTTATCAAGGTCAAGGTCAAGGTCACAGAAACAATAAAAACTGCTAAAATGCATATTTTTTTCATATTATGTGTCCTGTATCAACCATATATTGCAGCAATGGCTTTGGACCTGGTCATTATCTGATATATTACAGAAGCTTTCAAATACACATATAGTTGGGTTTACTCAGGAAGCTCCAAGGTCAAGGTCAAGGTCACATAAACAAGAACAAATGCTACAAATACATACTTTTTGAAACATTTTGTGTCCTATATGAACAATAAATTGCAGCAATGTCTTTCTATTTGGAATTTATTTAATATATAACAAAAGCTTTCAAACAACCAACTTTCCTCCAGAAGCATCCAAGTTCAAGGTCAATGTCAAGGTCACAGGAACAAGAAAAATACTAAAAGTGCATATTTTTCTCATATTTTGTGTTCTGTATCAACAATATATTGCAGCAATGTCTTTGTACCTGGTCTTTATCTAACACATTACAATAGCTTTCAAATACTCATATAGCTTGTTTATTCAGGAACCTCCAAGGTCAAGGTGAAGGTCATAAAACAAGAAAAATGCTAAAACTGCACATATTTGCAAAAAAAATTGTCATATATCAACAATATACTGCAACAGTGCCTTTGCAGTTGGCATACATTTAATATGTTACAAAAGCTTTCAAACAAACAACTATTCTTTAGGAGCCTCTAAGGTCAATGTCAAGGTCAAGGTCAGAGAAAGAAGGAAAAAATGCTAAAAGTGCATATTTTTTCTCATTTTTTATGTTCTGTATCAAAATATATTGCAGAAATGTCTTTTGTACCTAGTGTTTATCTACTATATTACAATAGCTTTCAAATACACATACAGCTAGTTTCCTTCAATATGCTCCAAGATCAAGGTCAAGGTCACAAAAACAAGCGAAAATGCTAAAATGCACATAATTTCGGTATTTGTGCCCTTTATCAACAATACATTGCAGCCATGTCTTTGTAGTTTGTCTTTATTTAGTATATTACAAAAGCTTTCAAACAAACAACTTTCTTTCAGTGGCCCCAAAGGGTGAGGTCAAGGACACAGAAACAAGAGGCCATGAGGCCCTGAATCGCTCACCTAAGCAATTGGCCAAGTGGCTTTTACTTATGTCTGAAATTGTCAAATTATGAGTCTTGGGTCAAAAATCAAAGAATGACCATGACTCATAAATCTCCATGTACTCATTAAGACACAAAAAATACCATTGTTAGGCCAAAATCTTCAAAACTTTCCATGAAATCTTATGTTCTACCATTTTCCCATATTTGACCATGCCGCAAAAAAGGTCAAGGTAAACCAAAGGTCATTATTTGAGCAGTATTGGTAATACTCCAGTACTCCATGTGACTTGCCAAGTTTCCATGCCATCGGTCTATTGGTTCTGGAGAAAAAAGTATTAAAGTTTTATATGATAAGTGTGTATGGCGGCCCTGTTCATCATGTGACCTGGACCGTTTGAACAAATTTTCATTCCCTCAACCCCTGGAGACTCTGTATGAAAATTGGTTGAAATTTGGCTTTTGAGGTACTGTTTGAAAATGTCAAAATATGAGAGGCCGAGCCGCGTAGCGCAATCGGTAGGGCACTTGACTCATAAGTCAGAGGTCCTGGGTTCGAAAACCGGTCTGGCTACATACTTTCGTTTCTCCTTCCGCTGATTCAAGAAGGGCAGTTGTCAGTTACTGGCGAAAGTATGTGCACTTAGTACTGGTTAACCGTTTAGGAGGTCTAAGTCTGCCCAGGAATAGTGCCGTTAGGTTAACTGACCGTCCCGACATGACCTTATCTGTTTACCGTGGACGTTAAGCATCAAATCAACCAACCAAAATATGAGAGACCTGGGTCAAAAGTCAAAAACTGACCGTGACCTCTTGTACTCATAATTCTTCATGACCTCATTAAGATGAGTGTATATACCAACTTTTAGGCCAAAATCTTCAAAATTTCCCATAAAATCTATGTTCTAGCATTTTCCCATATTTGAACTTGCTGTAGAACAGGACAAGGTCAATCAAAGGTCATAATTTGAACAACCTTGGAAGAACTTGAGTACCCGATGCTACAAATCAAGTTTGAAGGTCATTGGTCAATTGGTTCTTACTAAGAATTTTTTTAAGGCGACGGCTAGTGACAACCGGTTGTCAGTAGCCTCATAGGCTAGAGACAACCGGTTGTCAGTAGCCTCACAGGCTAGAGACAACCGGTTGTCACTAGCCTGTGAGGTTGCTGACAACCAGCTAATAAATTAATATGCATTTTAAAGGACAGGATGCATTGGTTCATTGTAAAAACATCACAAGTAATTCTCAATAGGTTTATGCTTTAAATCAAGCTACATATGAATCACAGCAACAAAATATCTGCAAATAAAAAAGCAAAAATATGGAGAAGAGATATCTTCTAAAAATAGATTTTCCAAGGGATGTAACTCAAATCATACTTTGTATTGGAACTAACTCAAAATATCACTTTCAGATTTTCTCTGAATGCTTATGTGCTAATTCTGTTTGCACATTGCCTCCATGATTATAGTAGTTATACATGTATTCTTATCATAAAATTGTAGTTTATTTTTCCTAGTGGATAGAATCAGTAAATAAACAAATTTGCTTGACTGAACAGCAAGTATATAACTATAGGGAAGATCATGTAATGGTAACTTGAAAATTTAAGTAAAACCTTTTTTCCATCAAGGTAAATGTATAATTTGTGTGCATGTGATGCATAAATTCTTTTAGCTATTTGTATGAATAACCCAATGACTTCCAGACAATAATAATGTAGATAATAAAAAAAAACACAGAAATGTACATCTGATTCTTTTAATAGTTTCTTGCTTTCTATAGATCTTCTATGAATTTTAAAAACTGTTTACACTTTCTAGTTCAGTGGTGGTAATGTTTATTCACTGAATAAGGGATGTTACACCTGTAAGATTTAGCATACTATGCATGTGCAATCAGTGCACTGTTCAAAGTCTTTCACCTGGCTAGTTTTGCGTAAATACATGCTTAGAAGTCATCCCTATGTCTCCTTAAAATAAAAGCATCGAAAAGGTCAAGTTTTAGACTTCCGCTGATTCGAATGCTTAGACTCTGCTGTTGAAGTATTTGAACGTGTCTCTTAACAAAAACTAAAAACTTGCGGAAACTGGACCTAAAAACTAAAGATTTGGGGAAACTGCAATTAAGAAGGCCCTGAATAAACGGCATAAGGCAATACAAGGTCTTGAGCAACAGGTTTGAAACTATAAGAACTTGTTGACCGGCTTTCCCCAAGACAGTTTTAGGCTATCCAGATATACATCTTGGCATAGACATAATATGACATCTTTCCCTCTTCATTTATTCATTTTACTGTATATCCTGTACAAGCATATACTCGGATTTTCACTCCAGAGATATACAAACAAAGGTGCGAATTCGGTCTAACAAGCACATAAATGTTCTTAAATGGTCTTCAAAAGTTGTACCATCTCACTAAATATTGGGGCAGTAATGTCTGAGCAAACACTGTAGACCAAGGTCAGACTGTTCAGAGACTGCAGTAGTATTTCCCATTCTGTCAGCAATTTTGTGTCAAATTAATAATTGTCAGTTAAATCAGTGAAAGTCAAATCAGCTTAGTTTAGGTTTACAATCGCATCTGCTGCAAGAGATAGCTTTAATATGTTAAATTAAAGCTGTCATGGTAAGGTGTTATATCAGTAAGCAGTCAGCTGTAGCAGAAAAGGCTTAAATTGTGCTAAAATGAGCAGTCAACCTTAGCGAAAAGTGGACTTGGCCGTTACGGTTCAGACCTGTTCTTAAAATTTGTATAAGACCTATACATGATCAGAGTGGAAACAAATATCAACAAATATCATGATATAATAAAAATACATTGAAACTAATATTCTAAAAATATCTTGGGTTTTATTATTTGAAAACAATAGGATTTACAGTAACTGGTTGTCACTAGCCTGTGAGGCTAGTGACAACAGGTTGTCAATAGCCACTTCCTTTTTTTAAAGGTCTTTGCCATATATGGGCAAGAGGGTCACAAAATAATTTTGGTTACAATTGGCCCAGTGGCTTTTGAGATGATATTTGAAAATGTCGAAGTATAAAAGACCTGTGTCAAAGGTCAAAGAATGACCTTGACTTTTTGTACTCTTAAATTTTCATGTACTTATCAAAATGACTGTATTTACCAGTTTTTAGGTCAAAATCTTCAAAACTTACCATGAAACCTTATGTTCTAGTATTTACACATAGTTGACATTGCCATAAGAAAGGTCAAGGTCAACCTAAGATCATCATTTGAATAATCTTGGTAGTACTTGAGTACTTTATGCTACATACCAAATTTCAAGGCCATTGGTCCATTGGTTCTGCAGAAGATTTTTGAAGCTTTTTACCATATATGGGTGTGGTGGCCATGTTGGTCATGTGACCTGGACCGTTTGAACAAATTGTTTATCCATCAACCCCTGGAGACTCTATGTAAAATTTGGTTACAATTGGCCCAGTGGCTTCTTACGAGATGTTTGAAATTGTTGAAACATGAGAGAAAGAATGACCTTGATCTCTTGTACTCATAAATCTTCATGTACTCAGTAAGATGGCTGTACACACCAATTTTAGCCCAAAATCTTCAACAGTTTCCAAGTTATCATATGTTCTAGCATTTTTCCATATAAACGCACAAGGAAGCCAATTTGACCTTACCGTAAAAAACAGTCAAAATCAGCCCGAGGTCATTTAAACAATCTTCGTAGTACTCGCTTACCCGATGCTCCATACCAAGTTTCAAGGCCATCTGCCTATTGGTTCTGGTGAAGATTTTTAAGTTTTTTTTTGTCGTAGACATATCAGAGCATGCATGACCTGCATCCGGGTTTTTTTGTATGGGGGATAATAAACACAATCTACCATTTGTGAAAAGAAACAGTTTTAAAATGACGTTTTGTGAATATAAACTTTATTTTGGCTTCGTTTCCTTTTTAATTTAATCGCCGTTATTTGCGGATAGACGTGCTTTATTCAATAATAACGAATGACGAAAGGTGTATTTGCAAATTTCATGACCCGTTTGAGCAGCCGTAAATCAGGCGCATTCGAGTTTTCCAATCGTGTATTTAAAGGTCTAGTATGAAAGCTATAACCGCATCGCGCTTCCGATCTGCCGCGCCAGAAATCAGTTTTCTTTAACATCTGATGTATTTCTAACTAAAATTACAAGGAAACAAACAGTGCTTCCACTAGTGGAAGTCTGGGGGTCTATGACTTCTAAAACTGAATGCCAGGAAGTCAGTGACTTCCAATTTTTATCATAACCTACCATTTATAAAGTGAATATTGACTTAAATAATGAGTTAAATTTGTTGTAATAATGGTATTTCACCCATTAATGAAGGAGAAAGCAATATAAATATGGACATTCTGGAAGAAACCAAGTCTATCCTTCAGCATGACTTCCAAATGACAAACCTTGGAAGTCATATGACTTCCTGATTTTGATGGTTAGTGCTAGCACTGAACAAAATACAATGAGAACAAAAAAGCTACTTTTCGAAGCTGAACAAAAAATCAGACATACCCCTTATCTTTTTGAATTTGTATACTAAGTCATCATAAAATTCTGGTTCCGATAGGCCTTCATGTGAAAGTGATTTTAACCTGACATTGAGTTTTGAAACCAATTCATTGCATCGGCGATAAAATTTTCTAGATAAGGAATTATTTCGATGCAGGCTTATCTTGATACTCATTCGCTCAATTGCACACACGCTCACTCACTCACAAACTCACGAATTCACTCCCTTAGCAATTGGGCCAAACGAAGTCAGAGAAAATCATGAAAATATGAGGCAGAAAAAGCTAAGAAATAGACTTTTAATAAGTGTTCCCCCGGTTACAGCTAGCTCCTGGTGAGGTATCGGTATTTTTGCAGTTCAGTCATGCCATTAAATCTTACTTGTGGCAAATAAACTAGGATATCGAAGTTGTATGAAAATGAGTAAGGAAAACATCAGTTTTGGCCATGGTGCTGCATGGTTATATATCTATGCGCCAGTCATTTGGATCCACACACCCCACCTACAGAAATGGAATTTTTACATTTCAGAGACCTGTGATGATTAGCTGATGGTAATACCCTTGCTCTTATTTCGACCCTATACTACAGAAAATCTCACAGGGTAAAGGACCCCAATCTTAAAACTACGGCACTATGGAAACAATTAAAATATAATTGCCCTGCACCTTGGTCCGGCTATCCCAGCGCCATTGTATTATTGTAGGCCCGGAACGTCCCGTTACCATAGTCTAGCTGCAGTTGCAGTTATCCGTTGAGGGATTATTGGGTTGCCCTTTATGTTAACTCTATTCGTTTATTGTGTTTCCGTTCATTCCTGGCGCAGCCCATCTTCGTAGGTTGGGGCGAGGATGCAAATGACAGCAGGCCGAATTGACCCGGACGAGTTGAATGGAGGCCGAGCTGACCCAGGAGCTGTGAAGACCCCAGGCTTACAGAAAGCAGGCCGAGTTGACCCGCTTCTTCCATGACATACTATCGTCAGACAATAGTTGTAATCGAACTCGACCAAGGCTGATCACGATAATCCTCACTCGGGAATTCATATTTTGTCCTTGAACAAGACACATTTACTTTACAAAAGTACTGATTTACTTTACAAACGTACTGATAATACCCAGGAAGCGGTGGATCCGTCCTGACATGACTAAAAAGTTGTTCTTTAAAAACGAATTTCATCTTCGACAATTATCTTTTTTTAAGATGTTTCTTGTTATCATATATGGGCGTGGTGGCCGTGTTGGTCATGTGACCGGGATGTTTGAACAAATTATCGTTCCTAAGACTCCTGGAGCCTGCATATGAAATTTGGTTACAATCGGCCCAGGGTTTCAGAGGAGAAGTCATTTGAAATTGTGGGCGGACGACAGACTTACGATGGACAACGAATCCTACCTATACTATAATCTCCCCTGGAGCCTCTGGCTCAGGTGAGCTAACCAGAGAACCATTTTTGGTTCTGTAGCTCAGCTGAGTCCATTCACCCTCAGCACTCAGGGGTAAGTAACTGAAAGGTAACTTGTACAATATGGCCTAATTTCAACTTTGACTGAGTTGTTATGCTTGTCCTAGTTAATATTAGCAAAATTGATGAAGTTACAATAAAAAACATGTTTGTAAAACTTTATGCCTAAACATTGCAGTAACACAGAAATAAATGCCGATTTGCACAAGTCTATAGAAACTTTAAAATGCTATAGCAATAAACCACGTGAGCAACAATAAAAAAGAACAATATTTATGTAGTGGCTAATGTCATAAACATGCATGCAGAGAATCAGCTTCATGCCCCTATATTGTTTTTGTGGGAAAGATTTTTGAATATTGTTTCAAAAATTTTTCCTTTGTGGCAACGAATCAAATTCAGTGATTTGGACAAAATTAACATGAATCATAGAGGACTACTCAAGAAACATTTCTGTAGAAAAAAATTCCAAATAACTGCAGTGAGGTAGCAAAAAATTGCCAATTTCCATTTTCCCATTATAAGTCAATGGAAACTATAAGTTGCCATAGCAACCTAACTGCTGAAGCAATTCCCATGAAAAACACTAATTCTATAGAGGCTAGTACTAAGATCTTTTCTGTAAAGTTTGAGCTTTATTGGCTTCATAGTTTCTGCAAAAATGATATTTTAATATCTTTTCTATTTTTAACCATTTGGTTGCAATGGCAATCAGCCAAATAGTGCAATTTGCATAAATGGAATGAGTGTGGTTGAGGACTGCTCTGGGAACATTTCTATAAAATTGTGTCCAAATACCTGCATTGACATAGCAATAAATGCAAATTTACTATTTTCACATTATAAGTCAATGGCAATTTTAAGCTGCAATAGCAACCAAACTGCTAAAGCAATTGCCAAGAAAAACAGTACTTTCATAGAGGGAAGTATTTGAACCCTCTCTGTGAAGTTTCAGGCTTAATGGTTGCATAGTTTCTGAGGATATGATGTTTGAATATTGTTTTTCTATTTTTAACCATTCGGTTGCCAAGGCCACCAGCCAAATTGTGCAATTAACATAAATTTCATGTTATTGATAGAGAGATACTCAAGAAAGATTTCCGTTAAAGTTTTGTCAAATCATCTGCAGAGAAATAGCAATAAATGCAAATTTTCAATTTTTCCCATACAAGTCAATGGAAACTGTAAGATACCATAGCAACCAAAGTTCTGAAGCGATTTGTATGAAACACAGTATTATTGGTTCCCCCTGCCTAAAGATGCTAGATATGAAATTTGGTAAGAATGAGCCTTGTCGTTTAAGAGGAGATATATACTAAATAAAGACCAAGCACAAGTACATTTTCTACATTTAATTTTGATACCGAACACAAAATATTAACAAAAGGTGCATTTTTAGCATTTTTTTTGCTTTTATGGCATTGACCTTGACCTTGGAAGTTTCTGGAGGAAATGAACTGTACGTGTATTTGATAGCTATTGTAATATTCCAAATAAAGACAAAGTATAAATACACATTCTGTATTTACTCTTGATACGGAACACAAAAATATGAATGAATTGTGCATTTTAGCATTTTTCTTGTTTTTGTGACCTTGACCTTGACCTTGTAGGTTAATGGAAGAAACAAGCTATATGTGCATTTGAAAGCTATAGTAATATATAAAATAAAGGCCAAGTCCAAAGACATTTGCTCCATTAAGTGTTGATTAAGAACATAAAATGTGAGAAAAATGTGCATTTTAGCATTTTTCTTGTGTTGTTACCTTGACCTTGACCTTGGAAGCTATTGCAGGAAACAATCTATATGTGCTTTACAAAATTATTGAAATATATTAGATAAAGACCAAGTACAAATACATTTTATGTATCTGCTGTTGATACAGAACATAAAATATGAACAAAATGTGCATTTTTAGCATTTTTCTTGTTTTTGTGACCTTGACCTTGACCTTGGAGGTTACTGGAGAGAGCAAGCTATATGTGCATTTGAAAGCTATTGATATATACTAAATAAAGGCCAAGTAGAAAGACATTATATAAATTTACTTTTGATAGAGGAAAAAAAAATATTAACGCAAATGTGCATTTTTTAGCATTTTTCTTGTATTTGTGACCTTGACCTTGACATTGGCTGTTACTGGAGAAAGCCAGCTATATGTGTATTTGAAAGTTGTTGTCATTCACTAAATAAACTCCAAGTACAAAGACAGTGCTGCAATATTTTGTTGCTAGAGAACACAAAAGTATAAGGAAAAAACGCATTTTAGCCATCTTTTCGTGCTTCTGTGACCTTGACCTTGACCTTGAACAGAGAAACTAGCAATATGTTGATATTTTATAAAAGATTAATTTACTTTTAAGCGTATTTAAAAATTTAGGAACACATATATTTATAAGATATGATGATTTGACATTATAAGTATTATTACCCTACATTTTGGAATTTTGCGACGGTCCACTTATTGTTGCTATGGTAACGCTTCAGGAAGTATACTTTCCCAAGCATGTTTTTCCAGAAACTTATTCTTGGAATGTTGCTTTCTTAGATGAAGCTGCACACATATGCCGGTATGGCTGCAAGAATTCTACAAATAACCTTAAAACTGCCTTAAAATAGCCTTTCGCAATATAGCGCTACCCCCACCCACTTTGCCCAAGCCTGATGACATTACAAGCATTCCAAATACAACTCAAAGTTTTGGTGTCGACACAAGGTTCACAAGACATTTACATATGAGAAGCATTCAGAGTATGTCGTTCTTTTTCTAATACATAAATTTGTTAGAAATATGTCTATTTTAGTACAATTTTTACCTCAATTTCTGACAAAATATTCAACAACCGTTGCCATGGCAACGGGCACATTTAGGAATTAAATCGATATGGTTTTCTTGCTTTGGTGTCACAATAAGTAAATAAGGAAAGTTTGAGCAAAATCGATGACTATGCGTGGCGCGACTTTTTAAGTGGTTACAGAGAATGGCTCTTAATAAGACACGAAATGTTAGCTTTTGAACCTCGACCTTTAATGAGAGTGAGTGAGTGAGTGAGTGAACTCGGGTTTAACGTCCCACCAACAACGAGGTCATATGGAGACGGGACCTCGGTTTAAAGTCTCATCCGAAAGACCGGAGAAGCGGGGGTTCGAACTTGCGATCCCTGGATTGGTAGTCCGGAGTGTTATCCACTACACTACAGCCGCTCCTCGACCTTTAAGTGTGACCTTGACCTTAGTCAGACATTGCTGAAATATGAGTTCAGCACATTGTTTTGATAAGGCAAATATTTGATCCCAAGTGTAAAACAAATCTGCTTAAGAGGTATTGCGCGGATACGGTGATAACAAAAAACTAATATTCGAAAAATAAAAAGGGGCATAATTAGCTCACCTCAGCCATAGGCTCAGGGTGAGCTATTGTGATCACCCAGTGTCCGTCGTCCGTCGTTCGTCGTGCGTCGTCCGTCGACAACAATTTGCTTTAAATGATATCTTCTCTAAAACCGCTAGGCCTAGGGCTTTGATATTTGGTATGAAGCATTGTCTAGTGGTCCTCTACCAAGTTTGTTCAAATGGTGGCCCCAAGGTCCAAAATGGCCCTGAGGCAGGGGGTCTTGGGTTCGAAACTAAAAAATACTTAAAAATCTTCTTCTCCAGAACTGCTTGGCTCATATGCTTGAAATTTGGTATGTAGCATTGCCTAGTGGTCCTCTACAAGTTTGTTCATATGGTGTCCCAAGGATCCAAAATGGCCCTGGGGCAGGGGTTCTTGGGTTCGAAACTAAAAAAACTTAAAAATCTTCTTCTCCAGAACTGCTTGGCTCAGATGCTTTGAATTTGGTATGAAGCATTGTCTAGTGGCCCTCTACCAAGTTTGTTCAAATGGTGGCCCAATGGTCCAAAATGGCCCTGGGACAGGGGTCTTGGGTTTGAAACTAAAAAATACTTAAAAATCTTCTTATCCAGAACTGCTAGGCTCAGATGCTTGAAATTTGGTATGTAACATTGCTTAGTGGTCCTCTACCAAGTTTGTTCAAATGGTGGCCCCAGGGTCAAAATTGGCCCTTGGGCAGGGGGTCTTGGGTTTCGGAACTAAAAAATACTTTAAAATCTTCTTCTCCAGAACTGCTAGGCTCAGCTGCTTGAAATTTAGTATGTAGCATTGCCTATTGGTCCTCTACCAAGTTTGTTCAAATGGTGGCCCCAGGGTCCAAAAAGGCCCTGGGGCAGGGGGTCTTGGGTTCGAAACTAGAGTTACTTAAAAAATTTTCTCCAGAACTGCTTGGCTCAGATGCTTGAAATTTGGTATGTTATATTGCCTAGTGGTCCTCTACCAAGTATGTTCAAATGGTGGCCTTAGGGTCCAAATTGGCCCTGGGGCAGGGGTTCTTGGGTTTCGGAACTAAAAAATACTTAAAAATCTTCTTCCTCAGAACTGCTAGGCTCAGATGCTTGAAATTTTGTATGTACCATTGCATAGTGGTTCTAAGTTTGTTGAAATGGTGGCCCCAGGGTCCAAAATGGCCCTGGGGCAGGGGTCTTGGGTTCGAAACTAAACAATACTTAAAAATCTTCTCCAGAACTGCTTGCCTCAGATGCTTGAAATTTTATATGTTACATTGCCTAGTAGTCCCATACCAAGTTTGTTCAAATGGTGGCCCCAGGGTCCAAAATGGCCCCGGGGCAGGGATTCCCAGGTTTGAACCATAGAAAAATATTGAAAAATCATCTTCTTCAGAACCGAAAGGCACAGATGCTTGAAATTTGGTATGTAGCATTGCCTAGGAGTCCTTTACCAAGTTTGTTCTAATGGTTTGCCCCAGGGTCCAAAATGGCCCCGCGACAGGGAGTCCTAGGTTTGAACCATAGAAATATATAGAAAAATTATTCAAAAAATCTTCTTCAGAATCACTTTGCTCAGATGCTTGAAATTCGGTATGTAGCTTTGCCTAATAGTCTTTTACCAAGTTTGTTCAAATGATGACCCCAGGGTCTAAAATGGCCTCGTCACAGGGGGTCCTGGGTTTGAACCATAGAAATACATAGAAAATATTTAAAAATCTTCTTCTTCAGAACCACTTGGCTAAGATGCTTGAAATTTAGTATGCAGCATTGCCTAGTGGTCCTTTACCAAAATTATTCAAATAATGGCCACAGGGTTCAAAATGGCCCGGCCCCAGGGGGGTCCAGGGTTTGAACCATAGCAATACATAGAAAAATATTCAAAAATCTTCTTCAAGACCATTTGGAAGTGGTTGCAAACTATCAGGTTTGTTAAATGATGACCTTTGTTTGACCTTTAATCTTTTTGGTCAGGTGAGCGATTCAGGGCCTCTTGGCCCTCTTGTTCCGTTAAAACTGTAAGTATGGTTTTGGTTCTTGTTCTCTGATATTGATTTATATTTTTATATATTGCCATAAAGAACTTAAAATGCTTTAGAAGAGACGGAGTGATTACGAAGCCAATATGAAATAACTGTACGAAAACTACAAAGGAGCACAATATAATGTCTAAACTGAAAGTAGGGTTTTGGTTCTTTTTCTCTGACCATCGTCTGATGAAGCTTTATATTTGTACAAACTTTCGTGAAGTTTTGAGATATGGAGCGGACACAAAATGTTACCTTCTCAACTTGACTTCTAAGTGTGACCTCGATCTTAGTTGGACCTTGTTGCCCATCGCCTTTGATAAGATGAACATCTAACACAAATTAAAAAAAATCTTTCAGGTGGCACTACAGTCAAACAATGCCCATAGCTCACTGAGCAAAAAAGGACAAAGTCATTGCACTGTCAATTTTCTCCTGAACAAAACTTTCCAAATTGAGGTGTGCCATTGAATAGACAACATCTTTACCTACCAGCAACAGCTAAAAAAAGTTGGGATTTGCACGGCATATTTTGGACTTTCTGTACTTTCAGTTTTAACGGCCCAGGTTCGCAGTAAATTAATCTCGATAGCTTAAAGAGCTCTTCTCCCGAAAGCTGATAGCTCTATAGAGCTCTCCTCCTTAAAGGCCTAGATTTTGTTCTATCATTTTGACTCCCCAATCTAATCCCTTCCAATAAACAAGTGATAAGCAAAATCAAAGGCACCTCCTAATCACCTCATTATTAGGGTCTTAAAACAATGCTGTACTGAAACCAATGCCTGCCTGTGGGGCCCCAGTGGGATAAATTCATGCATCAGTCAAAATGTAAGAGATCAGAACAATATAATCTATAATTTGTAAAATATGATTTGCTGATTAGCAGTCAAAGAATACTCAAATATTAATTTAAAAGAAGAAGAAGAAAAAAAAGAGGAAAAAAAAGAGAAAAAAATGATGGAAAAAAAGAACTTCAGGAAGACAGGAAAAAATAATTGAATATTTATTTTACAAATATTTTCTTGTATTATCACTTACTACTATAACTTATTTTTATATAGTTTTGATATGTTATTTTTAATTTTACTTTCTTAAATTTTATTTACTTTTTATAACTTGTATTTTTTTAATCTAGAGAAGACAGGCTAGCCAGAGGAGGTTGTTTATTGGATTAGATAAGGTTTACATAACTTACTAATGACAAAAATCCAGGTCTTTTAACTTTCACAATAAAACCAATCAGAGGCCATCAAATTTTCATTATACTACTGAAAGCTCTCCTGAAAAGAGACAGAGTTTGCATAATGAGCATTTTACTAGAGTGCAACCTATAAGGGGTTAAGGACATTTGGCGGACACGCAAAGTTTAACGGACGGACGAACGAAAGGACCGACGGACCGACGGAGGCCATTACATAATACGACCCAATTTCGACGGGCGTATGAAAATGACAGACTTCTATATTTTGTAGAGGACATTTTGGTTCGAAAATTGCAAGCGTGATATTATTTTTTAGCTTTTCATATTATACTGAGATTTTCTGTCCAAGACATGTGAGCCGCGATAGCTCAGTGGGTTAAACGCTATCAGCTCGCCTGCTAAGCTAGCGGTCTGGGTTTGATTCCGGTTGGCGGGGTTCCATTGCACACAGTCTTGCATTATCACCCTCCCAGCGTCCTGGTATGACTGAAATACTGATAAAAAAAGACGTAAAATCGTCATTCATTCATCCATCGTATACACGCAAAACAGTTTTTATCTGTTATTCACGGGAGATGAACAAATTAGGCGTATTTCCAGGCAAGTGAGGGTACAAAGGCTATGTAAACAAATAAGTTAATTGATATGACCTGTCAATGGGGTCGATGTGAGAGTCTAAGATCCAATATCACGTCGTTAAATCTCGATTAATCTCTGAGAAAGATTCATTTTGCATGGGATAATGGGATAATGCGTGGTTTAAACCACAGATGGTGCTTTTAAATTTTTGATTGCTTTAGACTCATATTCTAGATCATCGCTTTTATTCATTTTGGACCCTTTTTTATTCTAACCAGTCTTCGAACCGACTGTCTTATTAAAATTAAGAAATTACAGTATGTTTTCTCTGGCTTTTGTCAGCAGATCACGTCAGGGTCACTGATGAGGTTTGAAAAGCCGGAACTTCGAAGTATGGCCAATGTTCTTTTCTTTCGAATGTGTTCTCTGTTCTCGAAGGAAGTCTTTTAGATTTTAATTTACTGCGACGTGAGATTAGCACTAAGACCCCGCAGATGTAACATGGTTGTTGCTGTAAATTTTGAGTCGAAGCCGTTGTCGTCTCGCGACATCAGGATATGACAAACTCAATTCACTCTATTTTTTATGTTTAACATTCTAACTATTATAATTTTTGTGCAGTAACAAGTAAACTGATAAGTGAATTGACATTATTAAATACAGTACCATCAACAATTTTCGGCATAAGTAATCTTATGCTCGGTGAGAAATGGTATATGGCATGGTTTAAACGAGGTTGCTTAGTTAGCATGTCCAAGATATCAGAAGACACTCTAGGTCCCAATTTCACATCGACGATTTATTTCTAGGTGGTTTAACCCGCAGTGACGACCTGGCTAAACTTTCTATACAACCACAGTTTAAATCGATTTCATGTGCGCAAAATCTACATGATACGGCAAAACCATGGTTTTGCTAAGCAGGCTGTTATACCCCCGTTATACTGGACAAAAAAAGTTAGGGATCAAATATTTGACTGAAACTTAAATCATAAATAATTGATAATCCAAAAATAATTTTCTTCTGTTCAATACAACTGTCAAAGCGGCACAGAACTGCATGAAAACATTTTGGAATCTGATCGCCAGAATGTGCCACCAGTAGAAACGAATAAACAGATATACCCCTAACATTGAAGCGAAAATTGGCATCACCACAAAATTGAATGTCCGTGATCCTTGGCTTTATCCATGGAAAACCATTGCCAGGTCTCATCTGTTTCTCTGGGCGTCTAAATATCTGCATGACAGCTAGTCGGTGTTCTTTAAGTAAAACGCTAGAGGCTCATTTGGCGATTAGTTTGCCATTTTTAATGAAAACCCCAAATTAGCTCTCCAGAAGTTTCCTGGAGCCTCAGGCGATTAGAGATGGTGTGTTGTAACATCTGCCAAGCACATTCAATCAGATTTAAAACTTGCGATCAACTAGACTTGTCCATGTGCACTATAGTCTCTGTCCCAAGATACAGGTTCATCACAATAACACTTTGAGGAGCGCATTTTTTGTCCATTAAAGTGATTCAATCGGCCAACATAAGCGGAAAAGGGTTGGAAGACAGACTTTACACAGCTAATTTGCGCACTTGCATTCTGGTAATGAGGCCACGATTGATGCGATTCCATAGAAATGCAAGGCCACAGTCGGCAAAAGTGACATGAATTGGCAGCTGGGTCATTGGACCCATGTTGTTTCTACAGATGAGTCCAGCTTTGTATGTAGGTATCCACTATGCTGGGAGAAGGGCGTGATGCGTGCCAGGTACACGTCGTGTAGACTATGAATTAAATCGTGCTTTGGAATATGACATGTCTCGAGGAGGATGAGTAATGGGATGGTCCGGCATCTGGATTGGCAGGTGTGTGGGGATGCGCATGCCAGACAGAGGCGCTCTGATTGGTGTTCGAGTTAGGAATGACATGTTTTATCCAATTACGAGACCGTTTGCTGAAGTTTTTGACGATGGCATCATCGAATCACAGGGCAAATGTGGTGGACCAGTACCTAGCGACAGAAACAATCGCCCGCATTGACATGTCAATTTGATCACAAGTTTTAAATCCGATTGAGCATTCTTTGGACATGTAACACCGCCAATTCTGATAACGATAGGCTTCCGGAAACTCAAGGAGAGCTCATTCAGGCCTTTCGTGAAAAAATGGCAAACGAGTTCCTAAATGGGCCCCTGAGGATTTAGCGGAACCATACCGAATAGACCTTGAGCTGACGATAGACCCCCCTCATCCCCAGGGGGAATTTTGTATCCTATAATTTTCTGAAACTACATTATATAAGAAACAAAATGACACATGTTAGCCCTCTGTACGCTGGGGCGTTAACGTGCAACGTCAACGCCAATTACATTACCCAAATTTACATATTCACGTTATATTAGAAAATATACATTGGTATACACATGTTAGTATTTGCCCTAAATAATGTTGGGTTATGTCTGCTAGTACATAAATCGCTGTTTCAAGGTAATTGACATTGTCAAGGATAAGTTGACTAACCCGTATAACGTAGTTTACATTGTATTTGACGTTTTGCCCCTTCAATGTCTAAATACATGTAATATAAGGAGCAAATTGTAAGAATTGAAGAGAAGAGAAAAGTTATTGCCATATATATGACTGTTTCAATATTCTAGTATAAAAGACAAACAAACTAAAGTCTTACAAAACTCATCAGAAGTCACGATAAATATGTAACGTATATAACCACAACAAAAATTCGGTGGGGGGGGGGGAACAACCAGACTAAATCGCTGACTTGGTGGACTGAAGTTTATACATGCTGAATCAATCTTCTTTGATTCATTCCCAGCTTAGATAAGTTAGGCAGCAGTTAGCAGTGGATATATTAAATGTGGAAAGCATCTTATTTTTGAAGAATTTAACCTATAAAATGACGAGATAAGCTAAGAAAGCCAACATCAGCTACATTTTATTTTCAATGTTATCTGTATTATGTCTTAAGTAGACACTGTTGTATATGTAAATATGAAGAAATGCCAAAGTTATGTGTCCTCAAACTATATAAAAAAATCGGATAGTAGTAGTAAGGGCAGTCACTTTGGGTACGGATTTTCCCATGTATTTTTACATAGACTTTAGGCCTGAAAAAAACTAAGTCCGCACGGTCGCCTAGTGTCAAAATACATGGCCGTACCCAAAGATGACAATCCATGAGTTAACTGCCTCAGGCTAGTGAGCCTCTGTTAGGTCCTTGCAAAGCCGTAGAAGTCAAGTTCTTAGACTCTCAAAGCTGTTCTTAGGACGATTCAGAGCCATTTTCCCACAAGAAATAGTCTTGGGATCACGCACGCAACTTTGCGGGACGTTGTAGGAAATTTGTAGAATCTGTAGGATCCCACACAAAAACTTTGCGGGATCGCGTGACGTCTTTGGCCAGTTGTGACGTTATGTTAAAGGAAGTCTGTAGGAACTGTAGGATCCCACAATAATACTTTGTGGGATCACGCGCCGTCTTTGGACAATTGTGACGTTATGTTTGAACGTTTATGACGTCACTTATTTCTAGCCGAAGTAAACAAGACATTGGCCGCCATAGAAGCTGCGCTTAGTGTATTTTCAAGGGAAAATAGCAACATCCACATATCCACAATGAAATTGTGGAGTCAATGTGTATGATGTGGATGTTTAGTGGATGTTGTGTGGAGTTAATGTGTATGATCTGGATGTTTTGAGGCTGATGTGGATGATGTGGATGTTTTGTGGGTGTTGTGTGGTGTTTATATGAGATGTGGATTTGATGTGGATGTTGTGTGGAGTTTATGTGGATGATGTGGATCTGATGTGGATGTTTTGTGGATCCACAATGTGGAGCTTCCACACGTCCACATCTACACATTCGACAGTGTGGATGATGTGGATTTGATGCGGATGTTTTGTGGATGTTGTGCTACTGAGAATCTCAGTGAAACAATGACCAATCAAATTATAAGTGACAGGACGTCATCGAGATGTCTTTTGGCCAAGGTACTAAGCATACCAGTTAGTAATTCCATTGTTGTATGGTAACAGATCTATGGCGTCATGTCACTTATAATTTGATTGGTCACTGTTTC
This sequence comes from Ctena decussata, assembly GCA_963989385.1. Lineage (NCBI taxonomy): Eukaryota > Metazoa > Mollusca > Bivalvia > Lucinida > Lucinidae > Ctena > Ctena decussata. The sequence goes on along the minus strand of OZ022504.1, from coordinate 34,555,299 downwards.
ACTGAGATTCTCAGTAGCATATGTCTGTGAGCATACTTGAGAAATAAGCTAGGACAAGGGAAAGAAGAGACTAAGCGAATTTATCGAATGTGTAGATGTGGACGCGTGACAACTCCACATTGTGGATCCACATCAGCCACAAAACATCCACATCGAATCCACATCATCCACATAAACTCCACACAACATCCACAAAACATCCGCATCAAATCCACATCATCCACACTGTCGAATGTGGACGTGTGGAAACTCCACATTATTGATCCACATCAGCCACAAAACATCCACATCAAATCCACATCATCCACATAAACTCCACACAACATCCACAAACATCCACATCAAATCCACATCATCCACACTGTCGAATGTGTAGATGTGGACGTGTGGAAACTCCACATTGTGGATCCACAAAACATCCACATCAAATCCACATCATCCACATAAATTCCAAACAACATCTACATCAAATCCACATAAACTCCACACAACATCCACAAAACATTCACATCATCCACATCAGCCACAAAACACCCACATCAATTCCAAATAAACTCCACAAAACATCCACAAAACATCCACATCATCCACATCAGCCACAAAACATCCACATCAAATCCACATAAACTCCACACAACATCCACAAAACATCCACATCATACACATCAGCCTCAAAACATCCACATCATACACATTAACTCCACACAACATCCACAAAACATCCACATCATACACATTAACTCCACAATTTCATTGTGGATAATTATGTGGATGTTGCTATTTTCCCTTGAAAATACACTAAGCGCAGCTTCTATGGCGGCCAATGTCTTGTTTACCTCGGGTAGAAATAAGTGACGTCATAAACGTTCAAACATAACGTCACAATTGTCCAAAGACGTCGCGTGATCCCACAAAGTATTCTTGTGGGATCCTACAGTTCCTACAGACTTCCTTTAACATAACGTCACAACTGGCCAAAGACGACACGCGATTCCGCAAAGTTTTCGTGTGGGATCCTACAGATTCTACAAATTTCCTACAACGTCCCGCAAATTTGCGTGCGTGATCCCAAGACTATTTCTTGTGGGAAAATGGCGCTGAATCGTCCTAAGAACAGCTTTGAGAGTCTAAGAACTTGACTTCTACGGCTTTGCAAGGACCTAACAGAGGCTCACTAGCCTGAGGCAGTTAACTCATGGATTGTCATCTTTGGGTACGGCCATGTATTTTTACACTAGGCGACCGTGCGGACTTAGTTTTTTTCAGGCCTAAAGTCTATGTAAAAATACATGGGAAAATCCGTACCCAAAGTGACTGTCCTTACTACTGATAGTGTATATTTGAAAAGCAATCTAACAGTAACGTTACTTTACATAATTGTAATATGTCGGGGGATAAGATTTGTGAGTCATCTGTTATCAAACATTTAGTTCCCGGGCGATACGAATTATTCATTGCTGTAGTTTTAGCTTACCACTGTTAGTCAGATGGCAAATTTAGCTCTTTGAAATACACAAAAAGTCAGCAAACGCACATAGACTGTTATAGCTGAAGCAATTTGACCTTGCCTTCAATTCAGTTTTACTTAAAGTGACTTCATAAAAATGATTTTTTTTTTAATTTTATGCATAGAATGAAATAAGTATAAGTTGATATATGCTGCAACTAATTACTATTTAAATTCTCGTCATGGTGGGGATAGGTTAGCAAATATGTGTGGCTCCCGTGATCATAACTTACATGTTAATTTGTGATCTACGTGATCTGTTTATGCAGTACCCGGCCATCAAATAGATTACAAACTATTAACAATGTGAAAATTTAAGGTTGATAGAAAGTGACATACTTTATAATGCATACAACATTCTGTCATCAGCCTGTTCAGAGTTCTATTTTTCATTATGTTGTTACAAATATTTAACTGGTCAGGTAATTTTGAAAACCCCATGGTTTTATTCCCACTTGTTCTTACTATCAAGGACTACAAGTTTTACGAAATACAAATTTCAGTCAGACAATTTTTCAATATGTAAGCAACTAAAATTGTTTTTTGGATATTGCCAAAATGCTGTATTCTCTAACAGTATTTAACATATTTGGACAAAGATGATTAGATAAGCAGTAACGTATCATAAATAAGCAGTTTCCAACCATATTTACTGCTAAAAAGTAAACAATATGGTAATGCATGGTCACAGAGATCAAATGCAGTAAGTTATTTAGGTTAGTCCTTCCTTGTCATGTAAAGGTATGCACTATTTCTATTGTTTGATTATTTGCTCTTTAGAAATACTGTATTACTAGTCAAGGATATCGGAAATGAAGAATCCATAAACTCGCAATGAATACGTTGTATACGTTACTTGTTCGGTCTTTCTTTTCTTTTCTTTTTATCTCAATATTATGCTGCAAAGCACAGCTACAGTGTAGGCGAATACATTCTGAAGGAGAACACCTAAGATTTGCTCATAAATATCTGAACAGCGATGACCAACATTAATATATTCTGTCATTTTCATTTGCCATTTCATTATGTGTGCAGAGCTACTGAAACACTGTCCCTGAAAAAAAATATGTTTTTTTGTGAATAGATGCTTTAATAGATGGTTGAACGTAGTTAGATTCTTTAAGAGATGATTGAATGTAGTTAGACTTTAAAGAGAAAGAAACAAAAGCATATAAATATAGATCATCTTAAACAAAGCATTTATAGATTGCTACAGTATACTGGTAAACTGCCAGTGTCTCTTTTCTGTATTAAATGTTTCTGATACTATTCTCCCAAACTCCTGATTGACACATTATCGTTAGATACATAAATGAACAAAATAAAGCAATGTTTTGACACTACCATTAATTATTTTCAAGAGCTTATTTCTTAACTGTAACTCAGCAATGTTGTTCTCCTTGGTAACGTAAAATATACGATAGTCTTACAAAAGTAAGTATACGGTGCCAGAAAACATCTACATTAGCTTTGATGCAGAACTGTATTTGGCTTCAAACTTCAGGTTTACTGTTCTGCTTTATAGTTTTTTCAGTGTGCACGTAAAAACTATGCCAAATCCTGTCAATAAACAAGGTGGTACTCCATTTGGCATTGTTAATTACTGTTTATTTTATAATTTTATACTAAACACGTCAAAAGCGCTTAGCTTTTAATGTTATCAAACTGAATGTATATCATTTTATTCGAGGCCTATATGCAAAATTTATGCTGGCTTAGCTGCGACTTTATATTTTTTAATCTTTTCTGATGTGTTATTTTGTTTATTTATTTTGTTTATTTATTTTTATTTTATTTTTATATTTTTAGTTGTATATAACAAAATTTCACGTATTCTACTGTCTTTAGAACTCAAATGTACAAATTATAAAAGAAACGAACTGGGCAATGCCATTATGAAATACTTTTATTTTTGATATAATAAAAAACGTTTTACATATGCAGAATATGCAATGCCCTTTACATTACAATTTGAAGTATACTGTGTTTAATCACGTATAAAACACACCTCATGAATCCCTAAAGTAAAAACTGAGAGAAGTGTTGCTAGGTCCAAGTACACAATATATCATAAGAACACCCAGACTTATATGTGTTATTGTTTTTTTATGTGACAGTGGGAAAAACCTGATTAAAGATATTATAATGAAATATTTTAAATGTTAATGTTATTTACGTTACTACTAGTAATGGCTTATCATAGAAATAAACCAGAATGCATTTTTCTTTTATATTAAAAGATTCTTTTATGAAGAAACTGCTATCAACGAAAATAAAATGATTCTGTCTTCAAATTGTATGAGTTTAACAAAAAAAAGCCCTCGGTAACGTATATAATCGATCATTATGGCCTACTAAAATGCGTTCAAATATTGAGGAACTGTTCCTTGCTGTTGAGATAGGCTGGCATATTCAATATTACCTTTTACTGTTGTTTTTAATTCATACAGTGTAGTTCAAGCACTTGAATTATACAGAAAGTGATAATTGTAATATGGAACATTTATAGGGGGCTACTGTGTTCAACATCCTATTTCTCCCAAAGTATAAAAGATAGGATAATAATTTTTGCAGATCTGAAAAGGTCAATTAATTGTCTTTAATACAGTAACAAACATATGGTCTAATATTAAAGGAATAACTTACAAAAAGAAAGTATTTTGGATGAAAATAGCAATTTTAATGGAGTGTAAAAACAAATGTCACGTATGTTACACCATGTAGGCTAAAGTGACCTTTCAAATATCATAACTTTTAGCTACTGGATTCTTCTATTAGACTCTAATAAAATTTTAAAGATAGGAAAGTGACTTCTATTTTTTTATAATTTTTATTTTATGTTTATTTTTTAATGGGTAACGTTTGTAACAGGCCACTCGCCAGAGGGCTAACATGCTGCAAAATACTGCATAATTTGCATGGATAGCGCCAAAAACAATGGACATTCAGGTTTGTGTTAATGCATTGATTTTAGGGATATGCCTCGGGATTCATTTCTGCTGGTGCGTCACGCGATCAAAGTCCAATATGGGCCATGCAGTCTTGTGCAGCATTGTCAGATGTATTCAACAGAAGAAAGTAATTTTTTGAAAATCACTTTTTTTCAATATAAAAATTTCAGTATAATGTTTGATCCGTTACTTTTGTTGGCCAGTATATATCAAGGGGGGGGGGGTATATAGTTTTTAGCATGTTGTCCGTTCGTTTGTCTATTTGTTCGTCCGTCTGTTTATTAGCTAACCTTTACGTCAAAGGTTTGCGTTAAATATCTCTGTAACCGCTGGTCAGAATGTTTTCATATTTAGTTCATGATATCTCTAGCATTGCTTTCGAAGTGAGGTAGCTTAATGTCTGGATCAGGCCCCGGGGTCAATAATTAGGACTTAGTTTACGTAAAAGTTTGTGTTAAACCGTTCGAATTGCTATGTTTCCCACATGTTACATTCTTTTCATATTTGGGTAATGATAAGCTGTAGCGTTACCGTTTATATGAAATGCCTAAACATTAGGTGATAGGGCCCCCTGAGGAGGGCAAGGGGTCAATAATTAGGACTTATATTACAAAGTTTTGCGTTAAACCATCTTTGTAACCACTAGTAAGATTCTTTTCATATGCGCTTCCTGATATTTCTATAGCATTACCTTTGATAAGATACAGCTAAGCCCGCGGTTAGGTCCTTGGGTAGAGCCGGGGGGGGGGGGGGGGGGGGGGTCAATAATTAGGACTAAGATTACATCATTGTGTTGCGTTAAGCCTTTTGCATTGCTCATATTAAACTGCATGTCAGATTCTTTCATTTTTGGTTCATGTTATTGCAGTAGCACTACCTTTGATATGAAATGCCTTAGCATGCGGGTTAGGCCTCTCTGTAGGCCAGGGCTTAAATAAGGTCAAGGTTTTGTTATACATCTTTTGTTTTGCTCATATTTCTGTAACATGATATGTCGGATTCTTTTCATGTTTGGTTCATGATATCTCTGTAGCATCACCTTTGATATGGAATGCCTTTAGAAGCATTTGGGTTTGCTCCTGGGCGGGGCCGGGGTGTCAATAATTAGGAACCGCCTTGTCCAAGTTTTGCGTCAAAACCTTTTTTATTGCTCATATATCCGTGAACAATATTCTGGGGGGGGGGGGGGGGGTGCTTGTATTCTGGATGGAGACAGGACATTTTATTTCACTGGCTTCTGGAACCAATTTCTTTTTTTGTTTTTCACCTTGAGGGAGCTAATTTCTTTTTTTTAACAAACTAACTCAAAAAGGTTATTTATTTTTTTAATTTTATAGGCTGAACTATCAGATCCTTGTTACTTGACCTTAACATCTTTTGATTTTACCCACATCAGTATTTTTTACGCCTTTTATCTCACAAAAAGAACATGGTGCTGTCCTTAACCCGGCTAAGGGCATGGCTTAGCTTGCTTTTGCAAGCCAGTGCCTGGAGCATGTTACTCTCTTCATCTAAGGTACAGATTCAAACATCCCTGTATGAGTTTGGCAAAAAATTAGGGCTATTTTGGCAAAGTTTTAGGGCTAACATTAGGAATATATGGGTTTTTTTCTAGCCCAATCATATGCCAAACATGCTGTATTCGCACTTTAGAAAGTTAGATAAATACTTACTGATAGAGTCACATTATACATGAATGCCAGTTAATAAAATGGCTGAAAGTTCTGTGCTAAGAAGTTAACAAAGGGGGGTCTTGGGGGCAACGCCCCCCCCCCCAGAAGCCAAAGCAATTTCCCAATTTTTATGGCAATTTTAAGACTGGAAACAATAGAGAAAAACTAGGGATGATGATAAAAATAAGGGTTTTTTTATTATAGGACTTTTGCCATATAGAGTTGTTATTTTGCCATAATGGCTTTGTCCAAAAAAACAGTGTGTTTACCTAAATATTCAACTTCCTCAAAACACATACTCAGAAGCCCGTATTGTGACTATGCACATGAGGGCCTGCAGGTGTAAAACGATTGTAGATAATATTAAAATATTACTATAAATATGGGGGGGATTGGGGGCGCAGCCCCCCAGAAGCCAGAGCCATTATAAAAACTCAATTCAAATAGAATTATCTGTAGACTATATTTTCTTTTCTTTTTTTTTTTTTGAAAGTTTGGGTGAAGCCAGGTTATTTTTTTCACTTACTTTTGAGGCCAGATTATTTTTTAAACCCCCTTATGAGCCAGGTTATTTTTTTCTTGCATATCCAAAGACAGGGATTTTTTTTATAAATATACCAGCCGCCCCCCCCCCCCACCACCACCACACACAGCCCCCCCCCCCCCCCCCCCCCCCCCACCACACACACACACAGAGAATATCAAATGGTCGGTCCCTTACATAACATAACATTTGATAAGAAGTATCTAAGTATAAGGGTCATGCTCTTGTATTAGGCCAGGGGTCAATAATTTAGACTTAGTTTGGCGGTGGCACTGGTCGAGGGTTTAATGCCCCTGCTCACTTTCTTTAGTTCTTTCATGTAAGAAATCATATAAATTGACTCACCAAGGAGCGCATAGAAGATATCGTTTTGGGAAGTGCAGTGTAACTAGCATCATTAATGAAGTCATCACCCTATAGTCCTTCTAGTGACGCTGGTTGAGGTGGCTATTGATCGAGAAGAAGGTTTTCGGGTGCTTGCTCTCGCGAGATAATATGTAGGCGCCTTTGACTTGTTGTCTGGGTCTCGCGATCACAAATACAGAAACGTGTATGTGTTGCTCTAAATTTAGTAGAGATATTAATAGCACAGCGGAAGAAGCGCCACTTCAGAAGACATTTGCTTTTAGTAGCACAGCAGAACTGGCGCTAGTTCAGACCACATCACTCTTAAGTAGCGCAGCTGGACTAGCTCTGCTTATCCTTTAGATGCGCAGCGGAACTTTCAGAAGTCGCCAATCTTTATCTCTGTCATACAAACTTCTCCTTCTGAAGCACTGCTAGTTTCGCTGCACTACTAAGAAGTGGTTTCTCTGAAGTATAGCATACTTCTGCTGCTCTACTAAATGGGATGTCATCTGATACAGCAATAGCTCCGCGCCGCTACTAAAGGAGGCTGTCCTCTGAGTTGCGGCAGTTCCGCTGCGCTACTAAAGTGCGACGTCCTCTAAGGAAGTGCTAGTCCGCTGCTTTACTAAAGACTGATTTCTCTTAAAGTAGTGATACTTCCGCTACGCTTCTGATTGACGGTGCCTTCTAATGTAGCGCTTGTTCCGCGCTGTTATTAATGGAGTAGCGCTGTTTCCGCTGCGTCTAAAGGCAGCAGACTTAAATCCGCTTTTGTGCAAAATGCGCACTTCACGTTCAGTAGTACTGTACTTGTTATCATGCTGCCCAACAAGCTTTGTTTTGAAGTGTCTCCTATTACTGTAAGTACACTTTGCCTATCCACCAACTCTCTTAATGTACTGTCGTACATAAAACATGAACTACCAAGCTAGTAAGTAATTAACATGAAAGAGAAAAAATACAGGACATCGCTTATAGGAATGAGAAGTCTATATAACATAGTTCGTTTGACCGGGGATGGCAAAACGTGTTTTTTATGGAAAACAAATTCTATTTGCAAGAGTGAACAAATATGCTAACTAATTCAGGACTGGCGAACAGACAAACGGACAACGAAAGAAAAAGAGGAAGGAGCAAAAAAAAAAAAAAAAAAAAAACATGGGATGCATTGGTAAACAAATCGAATCCGAAGCCCGTGTAACCATGCGCTGTTTGTTGGGAAAAAAATAAAGGCTGAGCACGAAAATCGGAAACGATCTTTAGCAAACAACACGTGCCAAGTGTCTTATAGTGATAAGAAGTTGTTTTTCGGCGTGATGTTATTATGTCCCCCCACAAAAGGTGAGGGGAACATATTGTTTTCAGTGCGGATCCCGTCGGCGTCGGCATCGGCGTGACAGATTCTTGTATGCGCGATATCTCTTGAACCAATGATATCTCTTGATACATCATTGGGACAAGTTTAAGGTGAGGTGGGAGTAATTGACAGAACACATGATTTTATTCATACTTCCAGAGTTTGTACATTGTCAGTCCCTCTTTCAGAAAATGTAATACAAAAGGGGGGTCGCCGATGTCATTTTCAAAATATCTGACCTCGAAAACGTCAATTTTTCGACTTTTTCGAGCCGACGTTATAATGGCGTTCTATGGAAAACGCACATTTTTGCTCGTCACTCTTGGATAAAAACCTTCATTCTGAGAAAACGAAACACATTTTTTTCTTCAAAAACTAACAAAGTATGTCTCAATGACAGAAGTTTACACTAAAACAATAAAAATAGTAGGTCGCCGACTTAGCTTTCGAGCTATTGTGCACAAAATGCCCGGCTTGCCGTCTCTTTAGACTGAAATGTTAATGTTGCGCATAGTGACGTTATTTAGTTTTATTTGTTAGACTTGGCTAATCACCATCATTTGCAATGACGAACCTATATAGTGAGAAGCCAGCAACGATAATTCACGACAAAATTTTTTCATGCTATCACCCAAACTCCCACCCCTTGACATTACCCCCGTCCCTAACACACAAAATTTTTTCATGCTGATAGAGCAATGGGGCCTTTAAATACAAGGACAAAATCGCTCACCTCTCAAACTTACTACAGCTGCCTTCAGTCGGTTTAGTCCTCCCTTCCTCACTCTACCACCCCCCCCCCCCTCTAAAATAATATAATATCCCCCACATTACCAACAACCCGTCCCTTCAATTATTCTATCACCCAAACTCCCACCCCTTGACATTACTCCCGTCCCAAACACACACCTTCAATCCACCACCCAAACCTCCACCCTAGTCTCTAGACACGCCCACCTCATCTAGCATCGGTTTCAGAGGAACCCTATATTCAAACTGTCACAAACAAATACACTAAGGTCTGAATGTAGAGACCTTTGGAAGCAAGGAATATTGCAAGACTCGGTTTAATTGAGTAGGTTCGTATGCAGTAATGTAATGGTGACACTGCCAGCGCCTAGCACCTGCTTTAGCGGAACTCTATTTTCAAACTGACTCAGAATGAGTGTTCAAAATACAGTTTGAAGACTTATAGATTTCCATCACGCACATTTGTGATGGTTAACCATGCACTTTAAATGAACTGACATTATGGCTTACCATAATATAAGTAAAATTTTTACCACAAGATGTCACTACATGCCCGGAGGATGAAACGTGATGGAAAGCCATATTGTTGATTTCTTCTGGATATGGCTGACCATTACAAAACCCAAACCCTAAAGTACTTTTCAACTGAGAAACTGGTGCAAAACCTTGAGTAACCCATACAATAAGTATTTGTTGCGAAAACGCAAGCATTGCAGACAATTTTTAAAAACGTAGCCGGACTTCAAAACGCTTTTTTCTGGAATCATCCTTCGTGTGACTTTGCTGGAGGATCAACACTTATTACCCGAATGACCAGCGTGATACCCACGTGGAATGTATGTGAATATGTATGACTTTAGGCTGTCAATTTTCATCAAACGGTCTTAGTTTGCGGACGGGTTTTTGAAATTTGCCGTTTGCACGTAACTGTAGCATCAGACGCCAGGCTAAGATACATGAGACCTTGATGAGAAATCGGCGGAAGTCGAGCTTTATCACTATGCACAGCCTTACGTGGATTGATAAGATGATAAAAGAATGAGCAGCGAAAAACCCAGTTTCAGAATTAATGAACGGAGTTTATAACAATACAAAATGTTTTTAAACACAAAGAGAAAAAAAACAAGAGAGAGAGAGAGAGAGAGAGAGAGAGAGAGGGATAAACATCAAGTTGGCATTGATAGCATACCGGCAATGTACTACATGTTTATCAGCAAACGTATTGAAGAACTGCACTAAAGAAATGTTATATCAGGATTACGATATACTCCGATTTTTATTGTTTCCAATCTTTCAATGAATAACGGTGGCTAAATTCTGAGTTCGAAAGTGTATGCGCCGTGGACATGTCCGAATACATATTCCGCTCGGTCGACCCTGAAAACCAAAAAAAAATCGGAGTATACGAACCTGGTAATAATGAAATAAAAGTATACGTCACGAAAATGAGTGAGAAAAACATATAGAAGGAGAAAGTAAGAAGCTCCTCAAGCATGAAAACGCCTACTTTCATCTATGAATCTTTGCACCCCAAGGAAAATCCTTTCGTTTGTATGGTTGTCGAGATGACTGTCTCCTGAAAGCAAGACATTCAGACTTGGGGTACAATAAAGAGAAACGCAATTTATCATGTTGGTACGGATATGCTGATATCTAACACAGTCTAACAAGTAGTGTTTTGTAGACTCAACTGAGCCGCAAACACAAAGTGGGTCATCAATTATGTTTTTCGAAAAAAGATGTTGGTTTAAAGAGCTACACCCTGTCCGTAATCTTGTATGTTGTATTTGTGGGAATCTAGTGCCAGTATAATAGTATTTAGGGATTTTATGGACATCTTTGTTCAGTTGAAATTTAAAACTGGTCAAGGAGGTTGAATTTCGAACTTCTACCGGGAGCTCATTCCAGTCTCTTATAGATGAAGGGAGAAAAGATTTATAGTACAACTGCGTTCTTGATAATATCGGCCTAATATTTTGTGAGTCGCGTAAATTGTACGTTGTGCCTTCAAAAGATTCTGGTACTAGTGAAGATAGATAAATGGGAGAAAGATTATTTTTCATTTTATAAAACATACATAATTTGTGTTTTGATCTTCTAACTTGTAGTGATTCCCAGCCTGTTTCGCGGTTTAACATATCAAGTAAAACTAATTTCGTTGCCCCTGTTACTACCCTAGCTGCTTCATTCTGAATTTTTTGTATTGCATTTACTTCATATTGTGTGATATTATCCCAAACGATATCCGAATATTCCAGGATGGGTCGAATAAAAGAAGTATATATTATTCGAAGAGATTGCCTATCGAGTAAATGTTTTAACTTTCTCATAATATTTAATCGTTGCCATGCTTTAGAGGTTATGTAATCTATATGTTCGTGCCATGTACCATCATTCGAAAGAAATAAGCTTTAGCTAAATGTTTGTGATGTGTAACTTCTTTAATATGTTCATTGTTCATTTGTAAAGGTGGGTGTATATTTGCAATAGTTGTTCTTGACAAAAGTAGGGATTCAGACTTTGAAGGATTGAATTTAACAAGCCAAGTTTCAGCCCACTTATGAATAGTCTCCAAATCATTATTAAGGATACTAGCTGTTTCGTTTGGGTCATCAACTATAAGATATAAAGTCGTATCATCAGCAAACAATCTCACATTAGCATTAATATTAACTACAATATCATTTATATATAATAAAAATTTAAGAGGACCTAAAATAGAGCCTTGAGGAACCTCGGCTTGAATATACGCCCAATCAGAACTTGCTCCTGGTATAACGACCCGTTGTTTCCTGCCGGAAAGATAACTGGACAACCATTGTAAAAGACATCCGTTAATTCCCACATTATTTAATTTAAACAGAAGCCCCCTATGCCAGACACGATCAAAAGCTTTACTTATATCACAAAATATTGCCCTTACTTCCTTTCCCTCATCTAGATCTTTACAAAATACATTATAAATTTCAACAAGCTGATTAGTAGTAGAATCCCCCGGGACAAATCCAGACTGTAAGCAAGTAATAATACTTTGTTCTTTAAAGAAGTTGAATATATGCTTGTGTATTATTTTTTCCATTACTTTACTTATTGTATTAAGTAGGGATATAGGTCGATAATTTATGGTTTGGGATGGGTCATCTTTTTTAAATAGTGGTGAAACGTTAGCTTCTTTCCATATACTAGGACAAACACATCTTGTTAGGGAAAAGGTAAAAAGATCACATAAGGGCTGGGACAGAGGGGTAGCTAGCTCTTTAAGGATCCTATTATTTATAGTATCAGGGCCAGACGATTTTCCTAATTTCAAAGTTTGCAAAACATATTTAACTTCAGCGGGTGTGATTGATATGCTATCAAAGACAGCATTACCTTGGTTAATTATGTCAGGAATAGTTGCATTCTGATCATCTAGTACTGTTTGGGCTACAAAAAAGTCATTTAGAATATTAGCTTTGTCCAAACTTTCAGAATAGTAAACACCATCATGGTAAAGGAGGAATTGATGTATTTTGAGTCGGCTTTATAAAGGATTTCAGTGTTTTCCAATAGTCTTTACTACTAAGGTTTGTATTTTTAAGTTTGTATGCTAGGGAATCAATAAAGTCTTTTTTAGCTTTACGCAAATCTTGTGTTACCTCATTTCTAATTTTCTTATAAGAATTATATTTTTCAGGACTTTTATTAGCTTTATACTTTTTATATAAACGATTTCTTTCTCTCATTAACTTTCTTATATTATTGTTCATCCATGGTAAATCTTGTGGCCTTACATTAATGGATTTAGTTGGTATTAACTCGGAGGCTATTTCTAGGAGTTTATTAGAAAAATTTAGAGCATACTGGTTTACATCTTCATTACGAACATTATTCCAATCAAAATCTGAAACCTTATTGCGAAGTTCATCATAATTTCCTTTTCCATACAGCCAAATTTTACGTTTAAATGGTTTAATAATTGGTTTCTTTAAGTTAAAAATACTATAAACAGTCAATAAACAATACTATACCTATTTTGTCAGACTGATCTCAGTCAAAACTATGAAAGACAATGTCAACTCAGCAGTAAATGGGTACCTTTTTCGAATCGGGGAAGGTTTAGGCAGCGAAAGGAGAGATGTTTCTTTCTTTCTTTTTTTTTTCGGAACATTGAAATATGTGAAAAATAAAACAAGAGGTCCATGATAGACCTATATCGCTCACCTGAGTTATGATGAAATAACATGGGAGATCATCTATTTGATGATGATTCAATTGGAGCAATTCTGCACTTTCCAATCTATTATTCTGACAAAGTTTCATAAAGATTGGATCAAAACTGTGCCCTCTAGAGTGTACACAATGTTTTTCTAAGATCTGACCTAGTGAACTTGTCTGACGTACTCCTGTTTCAAACTTTTCTCATGGAGATAAACATTGTGACAAAATTTCACAAAGATGCAATGGAAAATGAAGCCTCTATTGTGTACGCAAGTTTTTTTTTTCTAAGATTTGACCTAGTGACCTAGTGTTTGATACAAAATGATCCAGTTTAAAACATGGACTATTTTTCAAGAAGATAAACTTTCTTATAAAGTTTCATGAATATTGGACCAAAACTGTGCCTTCTAGAGTGTACACAATGTTTTTCTAAGATCTGACCTTGTGACCTAATTCTAGATTTGAAATTATTCAGTTACAAACTTGGCCTAGATTTCATGAAGATTATTATTTTGACAAAGTTCCACGAAGACTGGATCAAAACTGTGCCCTCTAGAGTGTACGCAAGATTATACTAAGATTTGACCTGGTGACCTAGTTTTTGACCCGACATGACCTAGTTTCAAATTTGGCCTAGATTTTATAAAGATAATCATTTTGACAAAGTTTCATGAAGACTGGATCAAAACTGTGTTCTCTAGAGTGTACACAAGGTTTTACTAAGATTTCACCTGGTGACCTAGTTTTCGACCTGACATGACCTAGTTTCATACTCGGCCTAGATTTCATGAAGCTAATCATTCTGACAAAGATTCATGAACATTAGACTAAAACTGTGCCCTCTAGAGTGTACACGAGGTTTCACTAAGATTTGACCTGGTGACCTAGTTTTTGATCCGACATGACCTTCTTTCATATCTGGCCTAGATTATATGAAGATAATTATTCTGACAAAGTTTCATGAACACTTGATCAAAACTGTGTCCTTTAGAGTGTACACAAGGTTTAACTAAGATTTAACCTGGTGACCTAGTTTTAGACCAAACATGACCTACTTTCATACTCGGCCTAAATTTTATAAAGATAATTATTCTAACAAAGTTTCATGAACATTCGATTAAAACTGTGACCTCTAGAGTGTTCACAAGGTTTTTCTAAGATTTGACCTAGTGACCTACTTTTTGACCTGACATAACCTTTCTTCAAATCTGGCCTCGACTTTAAGGTTAACATTCTGACTAAATTTCATGAAGATTGGATCAAAACTGTGCCCCCTATAGTGTACACAAGATTTTACTTCGATTTGGCCTGGTGACCTAGTTTTTGACCCGACATGACCTAGTTTCATCCTTGTCCTAGATTTCACGAAGATTATCATTTTGACAAAGTTTCATGAAGATTGGATCAAAACTGATTCAAAACTGTGCCCTCTAGGTCATTTAAAGATCTGTTTCTATTTTTAGCTCTGGTTTTATTTCTATTTTTAGCTCTGGTGGCCATCTTGTTCAGTGGAGCGTAACCGTTTTTAGCAATTTCTCTTCAGGTCCATAAGTCGAACATTTCTGTGAAATTATTTTGAAATCCATCCACAGGCTTGAGAGATGATGTTGTTTAAAGGATTTTCTATTTTTAGCTCTGGTGGCCATCTTGTTCAGTGGAGCGGAACTATTTTAGCAATTTTGGTACAGGGTTATAAGACGATTGTTAAGTTAGTTCCTTTTTCCTTATTCCTTTTTCCTTTTTCCTTTTTCCTTATTCCTTTTTCCTTTTTCCTTATTCCTTTTTCCTTATTCCTTTTTCCTTTTTCCTTATTTCCTTATTCGATTTTCAGGCTCATAGAACTTTGCGAAACTGTGCCAAAATAGATTCGCATATAGCACATTCGTGATCATTTTTACTTCTAAGAATAATGGTATAGATTTTCAAAGCTCAACGCTGCAAACTACGAATAAGGAAAAAGGAAATGAACGAACAATTCCTTTTTCCTTATTCGATTTTCAGTCTCATAGAACTTTGCGGATCTGTGCAATAGCAGATTCGCATATAGCACAGTCATGATCATTTTTACTTCTAAGAATAATGGTTTAGATTTCCAAAGCTAAACGCTACAAACTGCGAATAAGGAAAAAGGAAATGAACGAAAAATTCCTTTTTTCCTTATTCGATTTTCAGTCTTATAGAACTTTGCGGATCTGTGCAATAGAAGCTTCGCATATAGCATATTCATGATCATTTTTACTTCTAAGAATTATGGTATAGATTTCCAAAGCTCAACGCTAAAAACTGCGAATAAGGAAAAAGGAAATGAACGAACAATTCCTTTTTCCTTATTCGATTTTCAAACTCATAGAACTTTGCAGATCTTTGGAATAGAAGATTCGCTTATAGCACATTCATGATCATTTTTACTTCTATGAATAATTGTACAGACTTCCAAAGCTCAACGGTACAAACTGCGAATAAGGAAAAAGGAAATGAACGAACAATTCCTTTTTCCTTATTCGATTTTCAGACTCATAGAACTTTGCAGATCTTTGCAATAGAAGATTCGCTTATAGCACATTCATGATCATTTTTACTTCTATGAATAATTGTACAGACTTCCAAAGCTCAACGGTACAAACTGCGAATAAGGAAAAAGGAAATGATCGAAAAATTCCTTTTTCCTTATTCGATATTGAGACTCAAAGAACTTTGCGGATTTGTACAATAGAAGATATGCATATAGCACATTCATGGTCATATTTACTTCTAAGAATAATGGTATAGATTTCCAAAGCTCAACGGTTCAAACTGCGAATAAGGAAAAAGGAAATGAACGAAAAATTCCTTTTTCCTCATTCGATTTTCAGACTCATAGAACTTTGCGGACCTGTGCAATAGAAGATTCGCATATAGCACATTCATGATCATTTTTACTTCTAAGAATAATGGTATAGATTTCCAAAGCTCAACGCTACACACTGCGAATAAGCAAAAAGGAAATGAACTAAAAATTCCTTTTTCCTTATTTGATTTTGAGACGCATAGAACTTTGCGGATCGGTGCAATAGAAGATTCGCATATTGCACATTCATGGTCATTTTTACTTCTTAGAATAATGGCATAGATTTCCAATGCTCAACGCTACAAACTGCGAATAAGTAAAAATGAAATGAACGAACAATTACTTTTTCCTTATTCGAATTTGAGACTCATAGAACTTTGCGCATCTGTGCAATAGAAGCTTCGCATATAGCACATTCATGATCATTTTTACTTCTAAGAATAATGGTATAGATTTCCAAAGCTCAACGGTTCAAACTGCGAATAAGGAAAAAGGAAATGAACGAACAATTTTTTTTTTCCTTATTCGATTTTCAAACTCATAGAACTTTGCAGATCTTTGCAATAGAAGATTCGCATAGAGCACATTCATGATCATTTTTACTTCTATGAATAATTGTATAGATTTCCAAAGCTCAACGGTACAAACTGCGAATAAGGAAAAAGGAAATGAACGAAGAATTCCTTTTTCCTTATTCGATTTTCAGACTCATAGAACTTTGCGGACCTGTGCAATAGAAGATTCGAATATAGCACATTCATGATCATTTTTACTTCTAAGAATAATAGTATAGATTTCCAAAGCTCAACGCTACAAACTGCGAATAAGGAAAAAGGAAATGAACGAAAAATTCCTTTTTCCTTATTTGATTTTGAGACGCATAAAACTTTGCGGATCGGTGCAATAGAAGATTCGCATATAGCATATTCATGATCATTTTTACTTCTTAGAATAAAGGCATAGATTTCCAAAGCTCAACGGTACAAACTGCGAATAAGGAAAAAGGAAATGAACGAACAATTCCTTTTTCCTTATTCGATTTTCAGACTCATAGATTTTTGCGGACCTGTGCAATAGAAGATTCGCATATAGCACATTCATGATCATTTTTTCTTCTAAGAATAATTGTATAGATTTCCAAAGCTCAACGGTACAAACTGCGAATAAGGAAAAAGGAAATGAACGAAAAATTCCTTTTTCCTTATTCGATTTTGAGACTCATAGAACTTTGTGGATCTGTGCAATAGAAGATTTGCATATAGCACATTCATGATTATTCTTACTTCTAAGAATAATGGTATAGATTTCCAAAGCTCAACGGTTGAAACTGCGAATAAGGAAAAAGAAAATGATCGAAAAATTCCTTTTTCCATATTCGATTTTGAGACTCATAGAACGACGCGGACCTGTGCAATAGAAGATTCACATATAGCACATTCATGATAATTTTTACTTCTAAGAATAATTATATAGACTTCCAAAGCTCAACGGTACAAACTGCGAATAAGGAAAAAGGAAATGAACGAACAATTCCTTTTTCCTTATTCGATTTTCAGTCTCATAGAACTTTGCGGATCTGTGCAATAGAAGATTTGCATATAGCACATTCATGATCATTTTTACTTCTAAGAATAATAGTATAGATTTCCAAAGCTCAACGGTTGAAACTGCGAATAAGGAAAAAGGAAATGAACGAAAAAATCCTTTTTCCTTATTCGATTTTCAGACTCATAGAACTTTGCGGACCTGTGCAATAGAAGATTCGCATATAGCACATTCATGATCATTTTTACTTCTAAGAATAATGGTATAGATTTCCAAAGCTCAACGCTACAAACTGCGAATAAGGAAAAAGGAAATGAACGAAAAATTCATTTTCCTTATTCGATTTTCAGACGCATAGAACTTTGCGGATCGGTGCAATAGAAGATTCGTATATAGCACATTCATGGTCATTTTTACTTCTAAGAATAATGGTATAAATTTCCAAAGCTCAACGGTTCAAACTGCGAATAAGGAAAAAGGAAATGAACGAAAAATTCCTTTTTCCTCATTCGATTTTCAGACTCATAGAACTTTGCGGACCTGTGCAATATAAGATTCGCATATAGCTCATTTATGATCAATTTTACTTGTAAGAATAATGGTATAGATTTCCAAAGCTCAACGCTACAAACTGCGAATAAGGAAAAAGGAAATGAACGAAAAATATCAACAAGTTCTTCTAAAACACTTTTTGCAAACTCGTCTGGCTCTGGGGATTTAAGGATGCGATTGGAGAGTACTAAGTCAGACGCGAAATGGATTTGGATAAAGAACACCTTGATTTTACTTTAGGTCCGCAACAGAAACTGATAGAGAATTCACCGTAATTCCATTGTAAAAGCAAATTCGATTTCTCAACTTGAAAAAAAGAAGCTAAATGACAGACCATTACAAAAGTACATAAAATAGACATGGTCTGCCTTGGATCGAAAACCATAATCCCACCCCCAAAAATTAAGATGGGGATAGTCGTTACCATTTTGCTTAGAAGTAAAAATGATCAAGCATGTGCTATATACGAATCTTCTTTTGCACAGCTGCGCACAGTTCTATGAGCCTGAAAATCGAATATTTACATTCATTCTCTCTTTCCTTATTCGCAGTCTGTACCTTTGAAATTTGGAAATCTATATCACTATGCTTAGAAGTAACAAGAATTCCGCGGAATGCTATGTCGCACCTACCCTATACTTTCTCAGTAGTAGAAACCATGGTTAGAGGAAAGTGCACACTAGGTCTGATGAATTTATGTAGAAATGTGAGCAAATAGAGCTTACAAAGTAGAAAAGATGCAGTTGTATCAAAATACAGGTTAAAGGTATAAAGTAGTAAAACAATCGAGGAAAACGGCTTCAGAAAACATTTTATGCCATGTCTGATGATTGTAGGTGGTATAGATAGTGAGAAATGGACTGGAATGCACTTGTCCATATAATCATGGATGCCAGGTTGACATAAACTTTTCAAAGTCAACAGAGCATGATATATAGGTCAAGGGTACAAATAATAGCAGCATCCCATAAGAATTTTCAAGCCAGGTTTGATGATTACACCCATTGTATTTAAAGACAAATGGACTGAAAACCAAAGGTCAACACAATTTTGTATGTGAAATTTTACAAAATCTGTAGCAAGTGAAATAAAGGTCAAGGCTTGAAACAAGTCCATTAATCCTAGAGTCCATTCTAAGATGAAATTTTTACCAGGTTTGATGATTCTAGATATAATAGATTGAGAAAAATGGATTTAAACCATATAGTTGATGTCATTTTTAAGTAAAATTTTATAAAGTCAGCAGAGCATGAAATATGGGTCAAAGGTCAAAATAAGTACAACAAGCCTCTTGATCAACCTAAGCATAAACTTTATATCAGGTTTGATGACTTTAGGTATCATAGACTGAAAGAAATGGAGCAGTATACAAGGGTTGACGCAGTTTTTGACGTAATATTTTACTAAGTCAGCAGCAGAAGATATAGGTCAAAGGTCAAAATAAAGGCAACAATCCTCTAGACCGTTCTAAGAAAAAAAATTAATACCAGGTTTGATGGTTGCATGTATCATAAATGGAGAGAAATGAACTTAAACACTAGGGTAGATATAATTTTTGACGTAAAAATTTACAAAGCCATTAGAGCATGAAAAATAGGTCAACGGTCAAAATAAGTGGAGGGTTCCTCGAGAACATACTAAGAAGAAACTTCATATCAGGTTTGATGATTATAGGTATCATAGATTGAGAATAATGGATACGAACGTTAGGGTCGACGTAATTGTGGACGGACGGATGGACTGACGGACGGACGGACGGACGGATAGACTAACTTACGGACGGACGGACGGACGGAAAATCGACCTCCTATAGCTCACATTGCTTAAGCAGAGGTGCGACAAAATGATCGTGAATGCGCTATATGTGAATGCTGTATTGCATAGCATCACTAAGTCTATCGACCTCTAAATCGAATAAGGAAAAAGGAATTTTTCGTTCATTTCCTTTTTCCTTATTCGCAGTTTGTAGGGTTGAGCTTTGGAAATCTATACCATTATTCTTAGAAGAAAAAATGATCATGAATGCGCTATATGCGAATCTTCTATTGCACAGATCCGCAAAGTTCTATGAGACTGAAAATCGAATAAGGAAAAAGGAATTGTTCGTTTATTTCCTTTTTCCTTATTCGCAGTTTGCAGCGTTGAGCTTTGGAAATCTATGCCATTATTCTTAGAAGTAAAAATGATCATGAATGTGCTATATGCGAATCTTCTATTGCACAGATCCGCAAAGTTCTATAAGACTGAAAATCGAATAAGGAAAAAGGAATTTTTCGTTCATTTCCTTTTTCCTTATTCGCAGTTTGTAGGGTTGAGCTTTGGAAATCTATACCATTATTCTTAGAAGTAAAAATGATCATGACTGTGCTATATGCGAATCTTCTATTGCACAGATCAGCAAAATTCTATAAGACTGAAAATCGAATAAGGACAAAGAAATTGTTGGTTCATTTCCTTTTTCCTTATTCGCAGTTTGTACCGTTGAGCTTTGGAAGTCTGTACAATTATTCTAAGAAGTAAAAATGGTCATGAATGTGCTATATGCGAAGCTTTCTGTTGCACCGATCCGCAAAGTTTTATGCGTCTCATAATCGAATAAGGAAAAAGGAATTTTTCGTTCATTTCCTTTTTCCTTATTCGCAGTTTGTACCGTTGAGCTTTGGAAATCAATACAATTATTCATAGAAGTAAAAATGATCATGAATGTGCTATATGCGAATCTTCTATTGCAAAGATCTGCAAAGTTCTATGAGTTTAAAAATCGAATAAGGAAAAAGGAATTTTTCGTTCATTTCCTTTTTCCTTATTCGCAGTTTGCAGCGTTGAGCTTTGGAAATCTATGCCATTATTCTTAGAAGTAAAAATGATCATGAATGTGCTATATGCGAATCTTCTATTGCACAGATCCGCAAAGTTCTATAAGACTGAAAATCGAATAAGGAAAAGGGAATTTTTCGTTCATTTCCTTTTTCCTTATTCGCAGTTTGTACCGTTGAGCTTTGGAAATCTATACCATTATTTTTAGAAATAAAAAGGATCATGACTGTGCTATATGCGAATCTTCTATTGCACAGATCCGCAAAGTTCTATGAGAGTGAAAATCGAATAAGGAAAAAGGAATTTTATGTTAATTTCCTTTTTCCTTATTCGCAGTTTGTACCGTTGAGCTTTGGAAATCTATACCATTATTCATAGAAGTAAAAATGATCATGAATGTGCTATATGCGAATCTTCTATTGCAAAGATCTGCAAAGTTCTATGAGTTTGAAAATCGAATAGGGAAAAAGG
The DNA here is from genome assembly GCA_963989385.1 of Ctena decussata. Taxonomy (NCBI): domain Eukaryota; kingdom Metazoa; phylum Mollusca; class Bivalvia; order Lucinida; family Lucinidae; genus Ctena; species Ctena decussata. The sequence continues at coordinate 34,533,757 of OZ022504.1, read as the reverse complement.
AATTGTTCGTTCATTTCCTTTTTCCTTATTCGCAGTTTGCAGCGTTGAGGTTTGGAAATCTATGCCATTATTCTTAGAAGTAAAAATGATCATGAATGTGCTATATGCGAATCTTCTATTGCACAGGTCCGCAAAGTTCTATAAGACTGAAAATCGAATAAGGAAAAGGGAATTTTTCGTTCATTTCCTTTTTCCTTATTCGCAGTTTGTACCGTTGAGCTTTGGAAGTCTATACAATTATTCTTAGAAGTAAAAATGATCATGAATGTGCTATATGCGAATCTTCTATCGCACAGGTCTGCAAAGTTCTATGAGTTTGAAAATCGAATAAGGAAAAAGGAATTTTTCGTTCATTTCCTTTTTCCTTATTCGCAGTTTGAACCGCTGAGCTTTGGAAATCTATACCAGCATTCTTAGAAGTAAAAATGATCATGAATGTGCTATATGCGAATCTTCTTTGGCACAGTTTCGCAAAGTTCTATGAGCCTGAAAATCGAATAAGGAAAAAGGAAAAAGGAATAATTCGAATAAGGAAAAAGGAAAAAGGAATAAAGAAAAAGGAAACAGGAATAAGGAAAAAGGAAAAATGAATAAGGAAAAAGGAATAAGGAAAAAGGAATAAGGAATAAGGAAAAAGGAACTAACTTAACAATCGTGGTTATAAGAGGTACATTTGTGTGAAATTATTTTGAAATCGGTCCTCTGGTCTAGGAGGAGATGTCGTTTGAAGAAATTGTTGACGGACGGACGGACGGACGGACGGACAGACGACGGACAAATTACGATCACAATAGCTCACCTTGAGCACTTCGTGCTCAGGTGAGCTAAAAACAAGAGGACCATTAGGTCCTGATTGCTCCCTTGAGCCCTGAGACTTTAATGTCATATGAACTTTTTGGACATTCGTTTTCGCTATGAATTTAACGATCTTTTGTAGACATAAGATAACAGTGCCAAAATGGTGGTAAGAAAAGCAACCAGGTCTAACAATTTCTGAGAGAAAGTACTTTAAATATTTAACCCAAGTGACCATTGGCCAAGGTCACTAAATGACCACTGGCCAAGGTCACGTAATGACCTCGACCTCTTGAATTCAAAGGGATTGAGGTCAACTGCATTTCCATATCATAGAGTCTTAACTAGCAACAGAAAATGCACTTTTACAGCTTTTCCAATTCAAAAGTCTAAGGGGGTACATTAGACCTTGCCATATAAATGGCCAATGTCAACTCAGGATCATCAGTTATATAAACTTTGTAGTACTTTAGTCCCAGATGCTACTCGCCAAGTTTCAAGGTATCTGGAGAAGAAAATTTTTATGATGATTTAAACCATATACGCCATCTTGGTCATGTTACCTAAACCAAATATATATAAAAAAATCCCCCCTTTGCCTGAAGATTGCATATGAAATTTAATTGAAATTGGCCCAGACATTTAAGAGGAGGTCCTTTGAAAATGACAACAAACGACAGATATATGTGACCTTTGGCCAAGGTCACTAGATGACCTTGACCTCTAGAATTCATCGGATTTGACCTGAATGCATTTCCATATCACAGAGCACAATAGAAACAGAAAACCTTTTTCATTTTTCCCATTCAAAAGCCGTCACAGAAAACAGCATCAACTAAGGGTATACACTGTTGGCCTTATATTACAGGAAATTCTGAGAAAACATAAAAATCAAAGTAAACATCCCTTATAATGGAAATCGAAACTAGAAGAATCTATTTTGCAGTTATTCATTAATTTTAACTATTCTCACTAAATACCCGAAATTACACCTTTACAGTTTCTGAATCAGAATGGCACCATTATCTGACCTTTGGCCGAGTAAGTTACTTAATTGGCATTTGACAGAGTCAAACAACGCAAATTTTCAAAACCATATATATCATCCCAGGGGTTTTATTAACCATTTGTCTGTTGGTCCAGGACCAGTGATTTTGGTGGTCCTCCAGACCAACTAATTTTTATGTTTACTGCAAAAAGGTTATAATGAAAACCAGCAGAAACACCGAAAGTACCAGTCAAATCACATCCATGCTGGTCCTGTGGACCAGTTGGGTTTTGGACCCTGTCATCCCACAATGCTGTCTGCTTCCTTTCTTAACCGATAAGAGAGAAATCAACATTCTAAATTAAATGATGAGCTACCCAAAATCAAGGTTTCTAAATGCAGAGGATACAGGTATGGAGCAGAAACTGGTGAGGTATAGTCTTCATTATGCATAGTCTGCAGATAAGAATACGGAAGACTCTGAGAAGACAGTCGTTCATGCTGGCCTATGAGGTACTTTTCTAGATTTTCTGATAGAATCTGTCATTTTGGGGCTTCAGAGCCCTTTGATTCTAAGAGTTGACCTAGTGACTTAGTTTTTGACCCAACATGACTCTACTGAAAGTTAAGAAGGCATGCCCACACACTGAATCAACATTGATCGATGTCATGACAGAGAATCAATGTAGTTTCAATGCTGTGTGCAAACTTAATTCTGGCATGGTGTAGGGTCTTCTCTATTCACAGTATTATTTCATTGAATCATTCGGATAATCATGGCACCCATTCCCTATTGGCCTGATGTGACTGAAATAGTGTTGAAAGGGCTGTAAAACTCGAATGACAAGGCTCAAGGTCAGACAAAATTTGGGGGATTGGAAGCTTGTTTGAATCACACTGTTCTAAATAAACTTTGTATTAAGTCCTACTTCTGAAAATTGTAGCTAAATACAAATAACTTCTATGGATCCCTGTGTCAGACCTGCCTCCTACTTCCACAGAAGCAGAGTCATGGTAAGAGAGAACAAGGGCTTCACAAGCGGCGCATAATACGCCCGTTTTAATGTCATAAAGGAGTGATAGAATGAACACGACTGTTAACAAAAGCATAGAGAAGCAGACAAACAAGGGAAACCACTCTATAATTAATGATGGCAACATTTATATTTAAATATTTAACAAATCAAACACTATTATTATACCAAAAGTCAGCTTCCATGGTGAAGCGGCTCAGAAGTTGAGTAATGCCAAAGTCAAATACGGGAGGTAATTCATAAACTAAATATACTAGAGTTACCATTCTTGGTTCTAACACATTTGCTTGACAATATACACATCACCATTAAGTTGTGTTAAAATATTTTGAACGGTAGTTACAGAGTAGACAGGAAATTTATACAAGGGCAGATAATTCAGTAAGTAAGCTGGAGTTGTGGTTCTTGCTCAGGAAACATTGCCCCATTATTATACACATTCCTACAAAGTTTTGTTTATTATAATATTTCAAAAGGTTAAGGAGATATGGAAAGAATGGGAAATGCCTAAAAATACTAATCAAAGGGAAGTTACTCCAAAATTAAGTAAGGATATGTGACACATTGTCTTGTGATCATGTACATTGCTGTAAAGTTTCATCATGATATTCCAAATGGTTTCCAGGTTATTGTATGCATAATATAAGTATACACAAAAATAGCCTTAAAAACTAATCAAAGGGACATAACTCTAAAAGGAGGTAAAGGAGAACAACCACTGTTGTATGCGACATATCGTTCGGACTCCATACCCTGACACTGCTATTAAGTTTCATCGAGATATCCCGAACTGTTATCTAGTTGTGGTGTGCACAAGACTTGCAGGGGAAAATAATCAAAGGGGCATAACTTGGAAACTAAGGAAAGGGAAACAACCATTCTTGTATGCACCACATTGCCCAACCTAATACATATTCCTACAAAATTTCATGAAGATATCCCAAACGGTTACTGAGTTATGGTGCGCACAAGAATGTTTACGGATGGATGGTCAGACAGACGGACAGCGCCATGACATAATACGTCCGTTTTTTTCAAAACGGGCGTATAAAAAGGCTCATGTGATTCTGGTTGTAAAATTTCCGAGTCAACAGAGCATGAAATATTGGCTGATACCTTGATGGTACAAAGTAGTATAACAATCCAGCACATCTGCAGCAAAGCATCCCTGTCACTGCAGAAATGAGGGATTTCTGTGTTCCTGCTGCAAGCAAAAGTTGGCATGAAACACAAGACCTAGCTTTTCATTATCAGTTTTATGTAGCCTTTAGGAAAGCATATGTACACATGTTAGATTTGCTAATTTATTCCTCATTTCTGACAGCTCTCTGCCCATAATATTACAAGCTTGAAACTTCACACAATGAATAATCACTACCAGTCCTAGACCTACAATAGCTAGTTTTGGGATTTCCCAGTATCTTTTTCCCTAACAGTCATCTCAAAACTGTATTTCAAAACTTTTAATATTGACAGGCCAGTTTACTCTAAAAGAAAGCGTTGTTCATTCCTTTGGCAAACTCTTCTAAAGTCGCATCACAAGTTCCTGTTCAGTCCCTCATCATAAAAAGAAGAAAAAAAATGATCTCACTTTAATAATTCAACCTCATTGTAGATTAAACAAGTTTCAGTTTCAGTGATAAAATAACAGTCAATGACGACTTCATCCCTATATCTGTTTTTCTTTTCCCCTTTCCTCTGGAACTCCCAGTCTGATTTTCGAGCAAGAAGGCAAACCCAAGTAACAAGTTGTTCATCTGTAGAACATGTCTGCCTCAATCAGATGAAGGTACTCTGCTCCTGTAATACAGTTCAATTAAACTTGATAATACTGGAATTTTAAATTACATTTCCAAAATTATTTACTGATAATATTTAGACACCCAAACCATTTGAGCCGCGACACGAGAAAACCAACAATGTGGTTGTGCAACCAGTGGAGACTCAGATCAGCCTGGGCATCTGCCCAGTCTGATTAGACTCTTTGCTAAGTGCTTACAGGGTAGCAAAGGGTCTAAGCTACCTCCATGCAGACAGCGCAGACTCTGATTAGACTAGGCGGATGCCCAAGCTGATCTGAGTCTGCGCTGAACGCATAACCATATTGTTGGTTTTCTCGTGTTGCGGCTCATTTCTATAATAAACTTCCAAACTTCCAAACTATGGCAAGTCTATTTGTTCTATCAAATGGTCTAGAAAATGGCACAAACAGTGCATGATATGACAGCATTTTTGAAACACTCTGATGTGGGTTGCTAACTGAACAAAGGTTGTCCAAATATTTTGGGTTGGTATATTATTATTATTACAGAGCAGGGGTAGAGACTAACAAGGTCGAGTCACCCAAGGCCCCTAGATTTTTTGGAGAAGTTGCCTATACAGTACATAATACGTACTGTATAGGCAATTTCTCCAAAAAATCTAGGGGCCTTGTACCTAATATAAAATATGATTGAAAATGGTAAGTTTGTATCTCTGCAAAGCACCTTTTGACTCTCATTATCTCTGTATCTCAAATGATAATGCATTTTCTGAATACGTTTTAGTAATAAATGTAAAATATATACATGTATATAGACATTAGTGAATATGCCTGCCTCTACTATAAACACAATGTTCCCCACTGATCCTATAAATTAAATGCTGCAAATGAAATTTTTTTCCAAGGGCCATACAGCTTCAGAGATTTCATTTGAAATTTATGTTTAGTAAAATTATGCCAGATAGCTGCACATGTGTATACTATGGCCTCCCCAAGAGCCTTTACCTTAGGGAAGCTAAAACTGTTGATATTCTGTTTACCTAGCCAATCACACTGTCTGACTCTTGGCCACTTCAGTCTTTTATAAATATCAAGGAGCATGGTAGTGAAAGAATATAAGTACCACTTCCAGTGCTTGCTTCATGACAACATGGCCTGTTTTATCACCTGGAAAAGCGCACAAATATTTTTCAAAAATTATTAGAATAAGAATTTTTAGAAGACAATGGATTGCACCTTATAGCAACTTGCAGCTAACAAAGGGCATACTTAATGCAGACAATACTGGCCAGGTTATACAGATCATATCACTGGAGACAGCAAGTAAAACATGCTGGACAATAAAATACCACCTAAATCCTAATAAACACCCCTGCTCTAATAAACACCCCCTGCATCTTTTCCAAAAATAATGTATTACTTAACAACATTTGAATTCTGTTTGCTTCTCTGGATGAAGTAGCTCTTAATGGGGTCTACTATTGAAAGAATTTGCTTTCCTTTAAGAGTTGACCACTACTGGGAAGAGAGGCAAAATAGTAGCGTTGCTTCTTCCTCAAGTATACCCACTCACTTTAAGGTGGTGATTTGTGGTAAATACAAAAATCTGCATAAAACCATAAAAAATTAACGTACCTCCCTGAAAGTTTGCTGACTCCTTATTTTTGTTAATCTCTACAGTTTAGAATACAGAATAGAGGGACATGCTGTTAAAGATTGTCTCCCTCGTTTATTTCATGTTTTCAGAAACAAATATTTTAACAAAATTTCGTTAGACAATATGTAATAGTCTCATAATTAGCCGTAAAAGTTTTAAGAAAATGCATGTTTATTCGATAAATGTGGAATGAAAAATACTCTTCAAATTAAAATGCAAATTACCTATTTCCTCACGGCCTGTAAGAATATCGATTTTGACCACGTGTGTCATGTGATCATGTAGAGGTATTTTTCTTATTCGTGCACGTGATTGTGACGTATGAATAAATTATTTTTGTCCAATAATGCGATTTCAACCGCAGTCCGCGATTGTATAAAAATTTATCTTATTTTTTGTTTAAAGGCACTTTTATCAAATATTATTATCTAAACTCTAATTCAAATGTATAGTCAGACCATGTCGGAGGTATTGCATGAAATATTTCATCAAATCATTTTTGTTATTATTATAAAGGGAGTAAATCTTTAAAAAAAGGTGTTTTATATGGAAAAATCAAAGGGCAATTTTGTGCGCATAAATCTAGAAAATTAACTTTATTCTTGAAAATATACTAAGCTCTGAAGTTTCTTTAATGCATTAAAAAGAGCGGTCACTAGCAATTATTTGTCACAACTCTTTCTCAAACTTGAAAGGTAGACCAGATGAAAACAGTCACTTTTTCTCAAATGTCTGGCCATGTATGGTGCATGTACACTGCATGCATTAATCAAATACAGGTAGAGCAGCTATACCTTTATCATACTCACAGTATACCATAAAATTCTATATATTGGGACAGTTAGGTCTGAGCAAATAGTGCAAACCCAGATCAGACAGGAGCAGTCTGATCAGGGTCTACACTAAAAAAAAATAGCACAAGATATTAGCGCCAGTGATATGCTTTGTATGACAAAAGTAATTGCTTGTCTGAGGGCCGGTGTTATTGCTGAATATTTATCAAGAGAGAAAGTTTGGAAGGATGAAGTCTAGTTGTCAGAAAATCGGGATCAAGTAAGTAGGGGTAGCCACCTGAAAAGCTGATGTTGAAAATATCATAAATTTTTTGGCTTGCGCTTTCGAGCGCAAGCCAGTATTCAAGTGGTTTAGTGATACCGAGTTATTTTCGGAAGAAACGATACGTCACGCTTAGTCGGAAAATACCAGGAGAGTGTGTACTGCAACGATTCGTTCTATGGCTGCAATTAAGCAAAAGAGATCGGAAAGTTCGTTCCGATTTGAGACAGCATTTCTTCATTATTTTCTTCACAGACATAACAAACAAAACGTTCGTTCCGGTTTGAGACAGCATTTCTTTATTACTTTCTTCACAGACATAAACAAAGACCTTGTCCGATTTTGTCTATTTTTATCCAAATCCGATTTGCCTCATCTGCTAAAAATAACATTCTATTTTTGATAGTACATGTACTTTTTTTTTTTTTTTTTTTTTTTTTTTTTTTTAATATTTCCGTTAAAAAGCACGTTTTTCTTTTAAAAGTGCCTTAAACTTGGCCACATTTCTTTTGCTTTTTTTATAAACTGAGTGCATAAAAATGAAACTCTGAATGCAATGCAAAGTATTTGGCTTTGCATCCTAAGAAATAAACCAAAACTTGTGTAAGAAACAGTGTTTATATATAGCTTAGCGCAAAGCATTAGCTTTTCCAAAATATCATGCAGCGGCGTCGCGAAAAATAGGCCTTAGGGCATCGCATAATCTGACTAGTCAGAGCAGCCGGCACACTGTCCAGCGCCGATGCATTCGTTGGATCTGTCTTTTTCGGCATATATATATTCTTCATCTCTCATGCTGATGCTAGACTAATCAGACTGCGCTTATGCCGGAGTTGGCTGATCTGGATTTTGGATTATAGTAGGTGCGGTTGGGGATTGTGTGGACCCTTTCTTGCTTTTATAACACTCTCTAATGTTGCCTTCTTACTTCAGCTATACAAATGTAAAGAGAAATATTTACACTCTTCGGCGATTTCCTTAGATGAACCTGACGTTGTTCATACATCCACGAACAACACACATTCGTGCAATCTTACGTGTAATTCTAACACAGTGCGCCTATAGAGGCAATAGAGTTACCGTGTTTAATTCTGCAACAATTCACTGTTTCAGAGCGCGTGAGTCTAATTGCTGACGTCACTGAAATTACTGACGTAATTTTGTAACGTTTGGAGACGTTAGACGGTGTAACGTCTCTTTTTCTTTCTAAAATCGCCATAAAAATGTACATTTGTCTTAGGTACAGTTAAGAATATTGGCGGGATCATGAACGCGCTGGCAGGAGGGTTGGGAGAGTTTGAATGAACAGAATAGTTTTTCGGCGTTTTTGAGTGTTAGAATCGAAATAGTTCAGCTCTGGCATTGAATTGTTGAGTAATAATGCACTGTTAGTCGGTCAGTTGTAAGTAGATATATCACTCGCGCTCCGCGCTCGTGATATTATCTACTTTACAACTGACCTCCAAACAGTGAATTATTACTCAACAATTCACTGCTAGAGCTGATCTATTTCCTAAGCAACGTCACGGATAATTCAGATAGATGATTGGCCGACGTTACTTTGATATATGTCATGTCATAGTGACGGCTGCTGTACATCATTACCAAACACGTTGGTTAATAACTTTTTTCGTCCTGCGTTAAATTAGTCAGAACTTCACGAATGAGTAACAAAATTGATGTAAAAACAGAGCATACATATATATAAGATAAATTTCATTTGTCGGGGGTTCATGGAAATACGAACGCAATGGGTTCCGGGCTTTGTTGTTCCCAAATGGTGTAGAGCAAGTTATTGTCCCAAACAACAGCAGCATGCATTTTCTTCACAGAGTGTCAAAATTTTGTTCCAGTCACTGCCACTGATGCCACTTAAACCAAAAATAAACTTCATAAATATAAATTTACTGTCTTCTTTCGATGCCAAGTTCAGATGTGCCAAGATTCCATAGACATGGGTTTGAAACAGTCTTTCCTCAAATTTTGATTCAGACTAAATGTGACTCAATAGCCGTGAAGAAAAGACTTGAAATAGGTCCATATAGTTATTTTCCTTGAGACATGCCTAAAACGGCCGCCAAAAACGTTGGAAAACTGTTGTTGTTGTTTTTTTTTGTTGTGTGTGTGTGTGTGTGTGTGTGTGTGTGTGTGTGTGTGTGTGTGTGTGTTTAAATATTTCTTCAATTTGTTTTTCAAATAAATTCTACACTTGTTTTTACCTTACATCCGTGGATAATGCCACCATTCAATAAGTCAGAAATTAAATACTTTGCTAAATAAAAGTTAGCAACAGAAAGTGCACTAACCATCGGGTTCACTTCAATAACAACTCATGAAAATTTCACTGTCTTAGCTGTGCAAGCCTTCCTTTTAAAAGGAAATTTTATTACGTTTTCTCCGAGTTTAAAAGGTCAACAAATCAATAAGGTGGGTAAAACCTTGCTCTAGTAGAAAGCAGATTCCCTCCTGCATAGGACAACCGCAAATGATGGGGAGTACTTGATGTCTAGTGTGCCTGACATGCTCTCAAAGTGACCTACCCCTCGAGAACGACTATAGTCGCGCTTAGCAGTCTAAGGGTTAACTTTATTTAGACTTTTGAACCTCTGCTAAGTTTTTTATATTATCTGATGTTGATTTTATGACTTTTAATTAGGTAAAATATCTAAACTTTTAATTTCTTTAGGGAAAATAGTGACTTCCATTTCTTATTACCATTTATTTGGCTATTTATTTCTCCAGAATAACCCCAAATATCTAAATCAGTCTTATGGAATTCTGCTACAAGATGAAATTTGAATTTCATGCAAAAACAATCCCAATAAGCTAGATCCATCTTTTTCGACTGATATATATATTTTTGGAATTGTTTTGGAAGGGAAAAACTGAAGAAATGAGGTAATTGCACAGATAAAAATCCTTATTCACAAAAATGAAAAAAATATGGATGTATTTTTTGCTTGGTTTTATTTGTCATTCTTTCAGAGTGTTTACCAAATAATTTGTATAAACATGATTCAAAGCCTGATGATATCCATAAAACTTCTAAAAGATCTTGATGAGCATGGGTACATCTCCTCCATGTTTTTCAAAAGGAAAAAAAATATGTGACTTCCTGTTTGCTTCTGTAAGGAAAAGTCAATGTTAGTACTAAAGTCAACATTGGCTCCAAGGAGGCATACTCTATTCAACCTGTGAATGGAGGCAAAAAGATAAGTAAAAGTTGCTTCCCCTGATACTGTGTCTCATTCACATTAACATAGATATAACCAGAAAGTCATTTGTTGATCAAGGATCGCTGATAAAGATTTCTATTTCTTTATCATTTATTAATTATTATTTTTTCATTATTATTATTATCTTATAATTTCTTTCTTGTTGGTGAAATTTGCCACCAAATTAACAGTAAAGAGCTATAATTTCCACGAGGAAGGTTTTCTACTGTCATTAGTTTTGTTAAAAATAATAGGATGGTGTTGCTTCCCCAGAAAGTATAAAATTTCATCTTAACAGGCAAACAGTCAGAAAGTTAGCATGTATTGTACTGTAATCATTGCCAAAATATTGGGACACCTATAATGATTTTAAAATTTTCCATTTGGGACAATAGAAATTGATAATTTTTAGGTGTCCCAATATTTAAGCACATTATGGTAATTAAGGCTAGTAATACCTGTCTTTGTTTTTCCTCCTTTCAGTTCTTTTCTGGTGGCAGTTGCCACAGTAAGGATCTTATTCCATGATTTGTATTTTTCTGCCATTGCTGCTTTTGAAATGAGCCTTATGTCATGTACGTCGGGATAATCTTTATTCATAATACAAGTATATTTGATGAAAGTTTTCACACAAAAAAAGAAAAAACATCCAACTGCTCTGCATTGCTCCTTACACCAAGCTAGCTAGTACAGTCAAACCTGCTTATGTGTTCACCTCTATTAAGGATAACCTGCCTTTTAAAGTCACTTTTTCTGGGTCCCTTGAACCAAAATACAGTGCAAATGAACCTGTATTAAGCGGTCACTTGTCTTAAGCAGCCAGTTTTTGGGCTTCCCCAGGGTGACCCCTTAAGACAGGTTTGACTGTATATAACTAAACGTTTGCGGATGAAAGCTTAAAGGTACTAAGTTGGCAAACGTGTGTCAGAGGGCAAGCCAAAGTATTTTTTCTGATCTTAAGGGTGTAAAAAACTAAAATTTGGCCCTTACTGCATGTATTTTTAATTTATTTTATTATTTTATTTTATTTTTTAATGTTAGGCAGACCTAAATAAAATTTGAATTTTAGTGATGTTGTAAAGCAGCAATGAATTAATTTCAAAGTGTCTCAGACAGATCTGATACCAGTCAGAGTCCCTGATATGCATACTGAATAATAATTTTGAATATCTTTTCTTTTTACATGTTTAGAAATATATGCTGTGAATTCTAATCAGAGCCTTTTTATAAAGATAGTTCTGATGACTATTCAAAGCATATGATGAATATCTAATACTAGAAATGTTTTTCAGAGAAAAACTGATGTCCCCCACCTGCCCATTTTCCATCCCCTATAATGAAGTCCTCCTGTGATCTTGAAAATGAGGTCAAGGTCACCAGAATCTGATCAGCTCTTAAGCTAGTCCCAGTGATGTATTCATGCAAGTTTGGTGAAATTCCATCCATTGGTTCAGGAGATATAGTGGGTACAAGAAATTCTCATCGAAGTCCTTCAGTGACCTTGAAAATTAGGTCAATGTCATCAAAATCTAAATAGCTCTTAAGCTACTCCCAGTGATGTATCCAAGCAAGTTTGGTGAAATTCCATCCATTGGCTCATGAGATATTTTGGTAATAGGAAATTGTCACCTCAGTCCTCCAGTGACCTTGAAAATGAGGTCAAGGTCACCAAAATCTAATTAGCTTTTAAACATGTCCCAATGATGTATCCATGCAAGTTAGGTGAAATTCCATCTATTTGTTCAGAAGATATAGTGGGTACAAGAAATTGTCATCTAAGTCCTTCAGTGACCTTGAAAATGAGATCAAGGTCATCAAAATCTAATTAGCTCTTAAAATCGCCCAAATGATGTATCCATGCAAATTTGATGAAATTCTATCCATTGGTTCAGGAAATATAGTGGGTACAAGAAATTCTCATCTAAGTCCTCCAGTGACCTTGAAAATAAGGTCAAAGGCATTCATCAAAATCCAACGAACTCTTAAACTTGTCCCGATAATGTATCCATGCAAGTTTGGCGAAATTCCATCCACTGGTTTAGGAGATAACATGGGTACATGAAATTGTCATCTAACTCCTCCAGTGACCTTGAAAATGAGGTCAAGGTCACCATAATCTAATCAGCTCTTAAACTTGTCCCTATGACGTATCCATGAAAGTTTGGTGAAATTCCATCCACTGGTTTAGGAGATAACATGGGTACATGAAATTGTCATCTAACTCCTCCAGTGACCTTGAAAATGAGGTCAAGGTCACCAAAATCTAATCAGCTCTTAAAATTGCCCAAATGACGTATCCATGAAAGTTTGGTGAAATTCCATCCATAGGTTCAAGAGATATCATGCACGCAAAGTGGGTACATGAAATTGTCATCTAAGTCCTCCAGTGACCTTGAAAATAAGGTCAAGGTCACCAAAATCTAATCAGCTCTTAAACTTGTGCCAATGATATATCCATGCAAGTTTGGTGAAATTCCATCGATTGGTTCAAGAGATATCGCGCACACAAGAAACTGTCACGCCGACGCCGACGCCAGGGAACCGCACTGAAAACAATATGTCCCCCCTCACCTTTGGTGGGGGGTCATAATTATCTTAGAATGAACTTTTTTAATACCCATCTTTATCTTGGGCTCTGATATTAAGACAGTTACTTTTTTTCATGGTTGTACATTTTCTTTTTCTGCTTAGGGTTTTATGCCCCTTAAAAGAATTCCATTTTTACTGAGGTTCATTAAAGCTGAACTAAAATTTAGTTCCAGGAACACCTTAACTCCCTAGGCTCCCTTTAAGCACAACCTGGCTTAATCACATAGGTATATGATAATGGCCTGACTGAGGCTGTATGAAACTCCTTGTGCTTTGACCCACTAAGGAAATAATATTGTCACACAGCATGTGTGAAAAACAAGAGAAAAAAATACAGAAGCTTTGTTGTTCCTGTGAAAATAAAGGACCATTTACAACTGCAGAAATCTGGTCAAATAAAATTTTCAGTTAAATATTCCAGATTACAGAAATGCATAATCACCATCTGAGTCAGAAGGGTATATGCTCTGAATGGATCTGGATAAAAAGTCAACTCTATCCCACTGCCAGGACAATGCTGAAGAAAAGTATGGCACATAAGCCTCACTTTGTCCCGGCCTCGTAGGAGATGTGGGTACAAACAACAAATTTTACATTTATTTCCAAATAAGAGCCCCAAACACAGGTTGGGGGAAGAACAATTCAAATTGTATTCTTAAAATGAGGTATAGACATGAATTAATATGACATTCAAAAGTACAATATACAGTAGTCTAATAGATTTGTTCTTGTTTGGTGGGGAATAGAACATATCTGTATAAATTTACTTTTTAAAATTTTGTAATGGTGGATTAATTTAATTGAGTGTGTGTGTGTGTGTGTGTGTGGGGGGGGGGGGGGAATGGTATTTTCTTTATCTTATTTCTTTTTTTTTTACATGTGCTCCTGGTGTTTTAAATTAGCAATAATATAAAGTACGTTGCAATATTCTTTGGTAATAAGAAAATATCAATATTTCATATTTCTGCATGCATGCCTACTTTGTACTTAGATGGATGTATATACCTTGTTCAAGGTATGTACTTAGGGATTGAGTCATTTATTACCAGGGGGAGGGGGTCTACTTACTCATTTTTTTATGATTTACAAAAAGTTTTACAGCCCTTTCTATCTATTTTACTATTTCAAGTCAGACAAACCTTAGTATGAAACACAAAGAACATATGAAACCCAAAGAACATCCTCTCATTTCTACCTGTTAATTATAATGCTTTTTTTCTGCACATGCCCACCAAGAATTTGATGCTGAATGGTCTATTATAAAGCTATTAATTATATCAAGGGGGTTTGGGGGCTGTGCCCCCCCCCCCCTACCCCCAGAAGTCACAGCAGTTTTGCTGCTGATAGGCACCTAAGGATCTGATGCCACTAATGCAGCACAGGCATTAAATTTACTGGTTTTAGACTATTTTATACTACCCTACTAGCAAATCAATGAAAAGAAGTTTTTCTGGATATGAAGCAGGCAATTTTTTTAATAATATCATTATTTTTCTTTCTGCAATTTATGTTTTTGAAGACTAAAGTTTGAAAGAAAAGAACATAAATCGAAAAGTCTAAGAGAAATTTATGGATTCTGACTGATTGGTTGTTTTGGATTTAACGGCCCTTTGAGACAGTATTTCAGTCTATATCGGGCTATCTCCCATAGAGTGGGAGAAAGAAGAGAAATGATAGACGAGAGAAAAAAATGTCCAAACACCCGCACCCGCACCTACTTCAAGGGCATTAAGCCCTTGTCCTACAATGATCCAAATCAGTAGGATGCCCCGGCACTGGAAGATATACAAAGCACCATGGCGCCATCCGACCACCCCCTTATGCGGGGTCTGGGTAGCCCCTATTGTGGTCTTGGATTCAAACATCATATTTTTATTTTAATTCTGAATATGTTTCTATGATTATATGTGTGTGTGTGTGTGTGTGTGTGTGTGTGTATGTGTGTGTAGGGGTGGGGGAGGGGGGGGGCTGTGCCCCCCAGAAGCTGAGACATTTTTTATTGAAGACTGATGAAAGAATTCAGATCCAACCTATGTCAGAATCGGAATTGTCTACTGGTGAATCGGAATTGTTTACTGGTGAGATTAAAGTCCAAGGAAAATCATTCACCAGGCCAAATTACATTTATGACACACCTGCTCCACTGCTTAAATTACTGAGTTCGACCCCGCCTCCCACTCACCCCAGTCGATTACCAAAAATTTTCCTCCCCATCCCCTGAATGTACCGGGTCCCCACCTAATAATAAATGACACGTCCCTAGAATTGATCTCTCACGCCAAGCTGACAAAGGAGTCACACCTCCAAGGACATACAGATTACTATTGTGCATATTTGAACGACAGCGTGACTTGGTCACAATACTGCAGTGGGTGCTGAGTTCACTGTCGGTTGTAATCTTACTCGTGAAATGGCTGAAAATTGCTAAAATTAATGTGCACCCTCACCCCACCCACTCATGCGTCAAAACCAGACACGATAAATGAACATATTTACTTACCCAGTCATGCATCTGTTGAAACGAGAAGCTACTAACTGGTCAGGTATTATTAGAATACACCTCATTAAAACCAAAAAGAGCATGACATGTCTTTACTGCGGTTTGCCGCAATCGAATCGAACTGGAGGCCCCCCTGTGCACGGAGAGTCATCCCCTGTGCAGGTTAAAGATCCCTACTATAGCTACATGGCTATATGTAGGCTTGCATCCTGCAACACTGGAGTGTACAAAAGTACACCTGCTCATAATACTCTGAAAAGAGGGTGTAGCAGTAAATATAGAAAGAAAGAAAGAATCGACGAGATTTTTGTCCAAACGGATAAAAGCGGTAGTGTTAAAATTTACTGGTTACACCGGCAAGAAGCGATATCGCTTTTGTCACGTGACTCGTGCGCAGTTCGGCAACGAACAGCAGCCAGTGCAAAAGAAAAATATAGTAGGTGTCTTTGACAGCTGATATTTCTATGAAGATTGTTACCGGTCTAGAATCCTTTACCTATACTTCAAGATAAAGGATGTCTCCAGTCAAAAATACCTCGTTTTCTGAGTAGTACCCCCTAATAAATGCCCCATATTAGCGAACAGAAATGATTCCCTAAAATTTCACGTTTTTGCTATGTAGCGATCCGTGAGGGTGACTCGGAGAAAACCGGAAGTCGATCTCACGGCACCGGGGTTAGGAGAAAGGATTCTCAATGTATAGACAAACAGCAAAGACTAAAACCAGCCTGCGCATCCACACAGTTTGGTCCGGCCCTTTGCTGTTTGCATACAACATGTATGAACTCTCTGGAATCTGCATTTTAAAATACAGTCTACCTAGATCTTACACGGTGGTAATACCAATTTCTCAATCTGTTCTGTCGACCGAGCCATTCATTTACCCCACATGAAAAAAATGGCTGTGGACCGAGGCAATTACAACAGTATCAGCTCGGTCGACAGCTATTAACAAAAGTAACATTTACCGTCAACGGTAATGCTGTCGACTAAATTCTCGGTCGACAGCCATTTTTATAGTACCGTCTACGGTCGACAGCGTAGGTGGTAAAATTGGTATTACCACCGCGGCTGCAAAGACATATGTGCAATCAAACCCTTTGACAGCAGTTTGAAAGCTCTACATATTAATACAGTAAGCCACGTAAGACTGCATGGGTGTGCAGGATGGGCTTAGCTGTTGCTCACACACAACGAGCGTACACAGTTAATGCTCTTCAGGTACTCTACTCCAGCCAGCTTCACACATAGAAGCCGCGTCACACAATAAGTTTGGGTAACTATCCGCGAACAGCAAAGACTCAAACCAGTCCATGAGTCCATGCATCTATGAACAACCTTCATTTTGTGTCTGTAAAATTCTGAGGACCCACTTATGGTCTTCGTTAGCAGCAAAGACTCTGATTAGACTGCAAAGATGCAGACTGATCTGAACCTTTGCTATTCGCATTTCCCATAAGCACCATGTTGCGTGTCGCGGCTCATATAACAGCGCCTAGCACAGGTCGAGGCTCAAGCAAGCTAAATTGAGACGTTTATTGATGAAGATGCAAAAGTCTAAGCTCAAGTCAGGAACCCAGTACATGATCAGTGGTCCGCGTCCCTTCCCGCACCAGTATATATGAGAGGCAGTCAAAATCACTGAGACATGTTCGTCCTTTGGAAACCATTCAGTTTTTGCCTGCCCATCTACTTAAAGATGGGGACACGTACAGGGACTTCGCACCGTGTATAAATGGATTATCCGCTTTACAACTAATTCGTCTATTAAAAGTTAAAGATTTCCGGAAACAAACAAGTTCACATTATTCATTTCTTCCCTTTTAATGATTCCAAAAGAAAAACGGTGCCCGTCTTATACCGTAGTCTTTCGAAAACACTGAGCCGTGTTACTCCCTTGCCACACCCGTGTTATCCCGCAGCGCCAATTATTCGCAATTTATGTTTGATTCTGGTCGGTTCAGCGTAGGGATTCTAACTTGCTGATGCATGATTAATATGTAAAAAATAGAATTGTCAAGAATATTGCCTCAAAAGAGCTGTTTGAAGGGAAAGTGGTGTGCTTGACTTTGTGGCAGCATACTTTAAAAATAGTGTAAGTTTTGCCAAATAAACCATTGTTGGTATATGTAAGATATATTGGTTGAAATTAAAAAGTGTTAGATGAAACTTACATCTTAATTTGTCGGTGAAATCTAACATTTTCTGAAAAGTCACGCGTAAACGCCGTGCTACGCCGTGTTTCTCCGTGCTATACGATTTACGAGTACACTTGCCCGTGCTACACGCGTTTCCACGTAGCCAGTCTATATGGGTTGGATTCTGGTTTCGTTTCAAGAGGCTTTGTTACGGTATAGAAATTCGTAATAAAATCATTGCAGCTCAACAGCTCCGAACTTTGTCGTGTAACAATTAAACTAATGAGAAACTGCGGGGAACAGGTTCCTTCCCACGAAAAAACTAGCTATACTTTTTTCAGTTTCTTCTCTACGGCACTTTCTATTTCCTTTTCTTGCCATATGAAATTTGTAATAAAATTACTGCAACTCAACAACTGCGAACTCCGTCAAGTAAACATGATGGATGGAAGGATGACTTGCAATTTTAAGTCCTTTTCAACAGTATTTTAGTCATATCAGGACGATGGGCGGACGATAATGAAAGGCTGTGTGCAATGGAACCCCGTTTACGATGGAAAGACCTCCGCCTCCGGCGGGACTCGAACCCGCGACCGTTAGATCAGTAGGCCAGCGCTTAACCCACTGAGCTACCGGGGCTCCTCAAGTAAACTGATAAGAAACTGTCTGCTATCCCGCTTTCCCGCTAGTAGTCTTCCGCATGGAAAACTAACTATACTTTTTTCAGTTTCTTCCCTAGTGTAAACATCGTTTTTATTGTCTTTGTACACATACAATATGCAAACAGTGGGGTCGGGCTACAAGTTCTCTCAACATTAATTAGTTATGCCACAACCCTTCCCCTAAATGATGAAATACAACAACCAACATGGCACAAATGTAGAACTGCAATAATTTATACAAGAATCTTCTCCACGGCACTTTCTATTTCCTTTAAATTTCACCCACCGCTCAGCCTCTTGCGTTTTGTGAGCAGACCATGTAGTGATCACAGAAGCGGCTAACGTTGACGCCATCTTGTTTTTTATCAAACGGAACGTTTGACGTCATTACGTAACGCAGCGACAGAAACTGCCACACGGCGGCGCTGAACTACTCCCACCTCACCTTAAGAGCTGATTAGATTTTGGTGACCTTGAACTTATTTCAAGGTCACTGGAGGACTTAGATGACAATTTCTTGTATGCACGATTTCTCCTGAACCAATGCATGGAATGTCATCAAATTTGCATGGATATATTATTGGGACAAGTTTAAGAGCTGATAAGATTTTAGTAACCTTGACCTAATTTTCAAGGTCACTGGAGGACTTAGATGACAGTTTCTGTTATGTGCGATATCTCTTGAATCAATCAATGGAATTTCACCAAACTTGCATAGATACATCATTGGGACAAGTTTAAGAGCTGATTAGATTTTGGTTACCTTGACCTTATGTTCAAGGTCACTGGAGGACTTAGATGACAATTTCTTGTATGCATGATTTCTCCTAAATCAATGAATGGAATGTCATCAAACTTGCACGGATACATCATTGGGACAAGTTTAAGAGCTGATTCAATTTTTGTGACCTTGACCTTATTTTCAAGGTCACTGGAGGACTTATATATCAATTTCTTGT
The DNA here is from genome assembly GCA_963989385.1 of Ctena decussata. Taxonomy (NCBI): domain Eukaryota; kingdom Metazoa; phylum Mollusca; class Bivalvia; order Lucinida; family Lucinidae; genus Ctena; species Ctena decussata. The sequence continues at coordinate 34,514,402 of OZ022504.1, read as the reverse complement.
ATGCACGCTTTCTCCTGAACCAATGAATGGAATGTCATCAAACTTGCAGGATACACCATTGGGACAAGTTAAAGGGCTGATTAGATTTTGGTGACCTTGGTCTCATTTTCAAGGTCTCTGGAGGACTTAGATGACAATTTCTTGTATGCCCGATATCTCCTTAACCAGTAGATGGAATTTCACCAAACTTGCACGGATACATTATTGGGACAACCCTAAGAGCTGATCAGAGTTTGGTGACCGTGACATCATTCTCAAGGTCACTGGAGGACTTAGATTACAATTTCTTGTACCTTCAATATCTCATGAACCAGTTGATGGAATTTCACCAAACTTGCATGGATACATCACTTGGAGTAGCTTAAGAGCTGATCAGTGTTTGGTGACCTTGTCCTTGTTTTCAAGGTCACAAGAGGACTTAGATAAGTGAAAATTTCACTAAAATTGATAATATCTCACTAGCCTTTGGCTTGATTTCCACTTTACATTCACAGATACACCTTTGGGACAATCTCAAGAGTTTACTTTGACCCTATTTTCACGGTCAAAAGCTAACTTACAAATCCTTTTTTTTTTCTTAAAAATGAGTTATATCTTGAACCAGTTCATCAGGCTTGCATGAATATATCGTTGTGGCAGGTTTAAAACATGTTTAGTACATGTAGTTGGTGACCTCCACCCATTTGTCAAGGACATAGTTTTCCATGAAGGATATCTTTAGAATCAGTGGATGGCTTTTCTCCAAACTTGCATAAATATTTTATTTGCACAGGCTTTTATTCATTAGAGGGGATGGGAAATGGGCTGGTGGGGGGACATCAGTTTTTCTCTGGAAAACATTTCTAGTTTTTCCACTGTTAAGTTGTAGGACCTCCGCCCAGTGCCTTATGAGCCGCTCAAGTCTTCGCAGCTACGTCTTTGTTAAACGAAACCGTTCTACAACCTCTGTATCATCGTGATTTCCAAAAGGGCCAACTCTTTGAAAATGGTGTCTAAGGGCTTCTTTCAACCATCTGTGCATCGCAAATGATCATAGTCATCCGTTTTTCGCACAAAACCCAGGTTTGTCAGTCCTTAATCTTCCAATTTTCGACGCTCAAAATAATCTGTAATTCTATTCACAATCAAAAATAATATTTGGACGTGAAATTCATTCCGAAGATTATCTAAGAAGATCAGCAAAAACTGCCTTAATTCTCGGTTTATGGGCGACGTGAAATTGGCGCTAGGTGGAGTTGTTCGTTCACAACGTCATTAGTGGTGGATACGTTAAAGGTAGGTTCCTGGGCTAGCAATGTCAATCATGTCCACAAAATAATTTCGTCTTTTTCTGAGCAGTATTGAATTCTCTTATTTTTCTGAATTTGTTGCTACTGAGAAACTCGTCAGATGTTGAAGACAATAGTCGTTTTCCCTTTTGGTTTATTTTCTTTCGTTGGAATTCCAGTTCTAAAAATAACTATGTTTATTATGTCTATAAGTGCGCGATTTCTGATGCCATTCTCCAAAGGTCAATTTTCCCTTGACGTGAGCTCTCCTAGAGGCACTGGCAGGGCGGATGGGTTAAAATTATCCCAAAATGCAATGCAGCATGCCATCAGCTGCGTTATCTATTTTTGGCGCGAACTAAAAATAGTGCTAACTGGTGTGCGACGCAGAGTTAGGAAATCCCTTGCAAAACAACTTTTCTAATATTTTTTTGATTTACACTTTTTAGTGAAACTTATTAATTCCCTTTTATAAGTGCTTTCCAACAACTTGGAAAGTTCATCAAGATTATGATGCATTCCAAAGTACAGGAACCTACCTTTAAGTGGTGCAGTGACTATATGATCAAATACGGTGACTTTTGAATAAAAACATGAAAACTATATGCTCTCTTTTTTCCAATACAAAATTCACTATTTTCACCGTTTTCAGTTAAACTTTTGTTGGCTAACTACATCATCGTTTTAAGCAACTAGTCCCTGCTAAATAAAAACAAACTTTCAACAGGCTTTACTGAAAAAGAATATATTTGGCTGGCTATCGGCAGTTATGAGTTTTAACTCACCTTAGCCGAAGGCTCCCGGGGAGCTTATATGTTTGGCAGTCTCCGTCGTATTCCGACAAAATTATCAAACGACTTCTCCTTTGAAACCACCTGACCGAATGTCATCAAATTTTATATGGAGTATCCTCGGGTTGAGTAAACTGAAAATATGCCAAAAACAGTTCTGGTCACATGACCAATATGGCCGTCGTGTATATGGTAAACACAAGGAGCCCAGGTCGCTCAGTGGGTTAAGCGCTGGCCTGTTGATCTAGCGGCCCCGCGTTCGAGACCCGCTGGAGGCGGAGATCTTTCCAGATGTAAACGGGGTTTCATTGCTCACAATCTTTCATTATCACTCTCCCCTTGCCCTAATATGACTTAAATACTGTTAACAAAGACGTATAATCGCAAGTCATCCATCCATCTAGGGTAAAAACATGTAAAATTCCTCTCCAGGTCCGACAGACTGATGGCTTTGAAACTTCGTATCAAGTACTGCCAAATATGTTCAAATGATGACCTTGGGTTGACCTTGGCGATTTTAATGGCAAAGTCAACTTTGCTTTCTGGTGATTTAATAGGGGAAAATGCTATAAGATAAGATTTCATGGAAACTGCAGAAGATTTTCGGTTTACAAGTTGGTGTGTGTACAGTCAAAATGAGAAAATGAAGCTATCAGAGATATAGAAGTCAGGGAAATTATTCAACCTTTGACCAAGGTCTCTCATATATCAGAAATTTCAAACATTTCCTCAGAAGCAACAAAGCCAATTGCAATCAAAGGGCCTGATACGATTTGGTCCATATTAGGCGCCCATGTAGCTATGGATTTTTAAAACTTTATTTTGATATAATATGAGTGTTGAAACCTTGAACTGCCTAATACGATTCAAACTTTCTACATTCTTATGATTTTATGTTTTTCTGCGCTTCTAGTTGCACCCTACTCAGCTAATATTTGGCATTTTTGACTATTTTTAGCCTGCACTTAGGCTATAAAAAAGTCAGCACATGGAAGTGCACAGCTAATTTTTAGCACAATAATGCATTTTCATAATGATGTGAAAATTTCAACTGTAAATTGACACTTAATTTTATTATTTTAATAAACAAGAACTGTCAGAAGACAATAAAGCGTGACTTACGGGAGTTTCACCTCGCAGCGTTTCCTCTTATCGACCTGACGTCCTGCCCATCTTCTTCCGAGTATACTAGTATACCAATATTGGCTGACATAACTGGACAATTAAGTATAGGTCGCACTGACCTACAATTAATATGAGGTAACTAAAAATGCCAGCGACGTGCATTAATCAAAGTATAAATAGTATTTGAGATGTTGACTGAAATCACTGTACCATGAAATTTAGGTCACACTTACTTTAAATAAGTATGAGGTCACTCACAGAGTCAGCATAAATCGTAAACCCAAGTATAATGCAAATCCATAAAATAGTCCTAGAAATATGCGGCTAAATCACTTGACCATGAAATATAGGTCACTGACCTACTATTAGTTTAAGGTCAAACATCTGGTCATACTTAGGCATTATCCCAAGCAATCATTCTCGTTCATCAAATTGTCTTCACGAAAAAGGCAAAATAACTGGACAATGAACTTTAGGTCACTGTGACCTTCTTTTAGTTTGAGATCAAACATCGGGGCATACTGAGTCATTATCCCAAAAAAATCATGTTCGTACATCAAAATATCTTCAAGAAATAAAGTAAAGTCGTTGGACATTGGAATAGAGGTCACTGTGGCCTACTGTTAGTTTAAGGTCAAACATCGGGTCATTGAGTCATTATCCCAAGCAATCATGTTTGCACATCAACAAGTTTTTAAGATATAAGGCAAACATCCCAGGACCATAAAATATAGGTCACTTTGACATACTGTTAGCTTGAGATCAGCTAACTGATTATTCTGAGTTATTATCCCAAGCAATCATGTTTGTACATCGAAGGTCTTTTAGATATAAGGTAAAATCAATGGACCATGAAATAAAGGTCAATGTCACCTGCTGTTAGTTTGAGGTCAAACCTCGAAAATTCTTCAAGATATTAGGAAAACTAATTGAGAGATGACACTCACGGTGACCTGCCGGGCCGCGTAGCGCAGTCGGTAGGGCGCCTGACTCGTAAGCCAGAGGTTCTGGGTTCGATACTTGGTCCGGCCACTTACTTTCATTTCCCCTTCCGTTGATTCAAGAAGGGCAGTTGTCAATTACTGGTGAAAGTAAGTGCACTTAGTACTGGTTAACCGCTTAGGAGGTCTAAACCTGCCCAGGAGTAGTGTGGTCAGGTTAACTGACTGTCTCGACATGGACATAGCTGTTTACCGTGGACGTTAAACAATAACACAACAACACTGTGACCTACTGTTAGTTTGAGGTCAACCAGTGGATCATTCTACGTCATTATCCCAAGCATTTATGTTGGTACATCAAATAGTCTTCAGGCTATAAGGCAAAGTCAGCGGACCATGAAATAAAGCTCCCTGTGACCTACTGTTAGATTTAGGACAAACATCGGGTCATACAAAGTCTTTATCTAAAGCAATCCAGTTACAAATCAGAGCTGAGATTTTAAAATTCATATTTTGGTAAAGGTTAGGTAACTGTGCAGTCATTATTAACGGAGTTATATCCCCTTAAAGTCAGTAACTGTCAGCTGCTGTTGCAGCTACTGTGCTGATAGATCATGAACAAGAGGGCCCTGAATGAAACGTCAAAGGTCAAACAAGAATCATAGCCTTGAATGAATTGTCGTTTAAAACTGTCAAAATATGAGACACTGGTTTAAGGTAAAAGAAATACCTCTATTACTCAAAAAGTTCATGTACCCATGTAGTTGGTGTATTTGCACAAAATCTTCTACAAGATCCTTGAACTTATATGTTCTAGGATTTTTCCCATGTAGAAAGACCAGAAAAAGGAAACTTGACCGGGCCGTTAAAAAAGGTCAAGGTTAACACAGTGACATCATTAACAATCTTAAGTACCCGATGTTACAATGTTACATACCAAATTTCAAGGTCATCCGTCTACTGGTTCTTGGGAAGAAGATTTTTAAAGTTTTTTACAATATATGGCCGTGGCGGCCATGTTGGTCAAGTGACCTGCACCGTTTAAACAAAGTTTTATTTCCTCAACTTCTGGAGACTCTATATGAAATTTGCTTATCATTGGTCCAGTGGCTTTTGTGGAGATGTTTGATATTGTCGAAATATGAGAAACCTGACTCAAAAGACAAAGAATGACCTCTATTACTCACAAATCTTAATGTATTAATTAACATGACTGCACTCGTATATGCCAATTTATAGGCCAAACCTTCAGCAATTTCCATGAAATCTTATTTTCTTGCATTTCCCCATATGTACTCGTATATGCCAATTTATAGGCCAAACCTTCAGCAATTTCCATGAAATCTTATTTGCTTGCATTTCCCCACATGAAAACAAATTTGACTTTTCCGTTAAAAGGTCGCGGTCAACCAAGGGTCATTATTTTAACATTCTTGGTAGTACTAGATTACACAATGTTACATACCAAGTTTCATCCGTCTACTGATTTTAGAAAAGAAGATTTTTAAAGGTTTTTACCAATTATGGGCTTAGCGGCCGTGCTGCTCGTGTGACCTGGGCCGGTTAAACGACTTTGCGTTCTCTCTACCCTCTTCACACTGGAGGCTCTAAATAGAATTTAGCTACGGTTGGCGCAGCGGCTTTTGGGGAGATAATTGAAATTGTCAAAATATGAGACGTGAGTCAGAGTTCAAACAATGACATTGACCTCTTGTACTTACAAATATTAATGTACTCATTAAGATGAAGGTATATGCCATTTTTTAGGCCGAAATCTTCGACAACTGCCATAAAATCTTATGTTCTTGCATGTCCCATATAAAACACGATAAAGCAAACTTGATCTTCCCTAGAAAGAGCCAAGGTCAACTCAATGTCATCATTTGAATAATCTTGGAAGTACTCGAGTAACTGATGCTACATATCAAGTTTTAAGGCCATCGGTTAATTTCATTTCAAGGATAAGATTTTTAAATGTTTTAGCATATATGGGCGTCGCGGCCATATTGGTCATCTTACCTGGAAAGTTTGAACAATTTTGTTCCCTCAGTCCCTGAGAGCTCTACATGTGATAAAAAATTAGCCCAGGGGCTCTTTAGAAGATGATTGAAATTCTCGAAATAGGAGAGACCTGGGTCAAAGGTCAAGGAATGACCTTGACCTATTGTACTCACATATTTCATGTTTTCATTAAGACGGCTGTATACGCCAGTTTTTATGCCAAAATCTTCAGCAATTTCTATGAAATTTTACGCTCTAGATTTTCCAGTACAAAAGTTCTAGAAAGCTATTTGACATTTTGTAAAAAGGTCAGTGTATATCTTATGGCATAATTTGAACAATCTTGGTAGTGCTTGAGTATCCAATGCTACCTACCAATCTTCAAGACCATCCGTCAATACGTTCTGGAGAAGAAGATTTTAAAAGTCTGGAGAAGAAGATTTTAAAATGTTCTTTTTATATATGGACGGGGCGGCCATGTTTGTCATGTGAACAAATCTGCGTTCCCTCAACCCCTGGAGGCTCTAAATGAAATTTGCTTACATTTGACCTGTGACTTTTGAAGAGATGTTTGAAATTTTTGAAATATGAGAGACCTGGGTGAAGGTCAATTAATAGCCTTGATCTCTTGTACTCACATATTTTCATATACTCATTAAGATGACCATATATGTCAACTTTTAGGCCAAAATCATTCTACAACTTTTCTCTGGAATTAGGCACCGCAGCACCTTATGGTTGCAATCATGATAAACTCGATTCTGTTGGAAAGCCGACCAGCCCAGGCTGTAGTTCGGTGAATGTGATATGGCTTTTTGACGGTTCTGAACGTCGGTCGAGAAGTCATGGACATCGACGATATCATCGTCTTAGCTTTTACACGATGATGTCACATTTGACTATCTCCTCCCATATGTACATTCGTACCAAACTATATGCATTGCCTTGACCGAAGTTGCAGTTACTTCGTACAGAGGTGCTGAATATGAAGTCCTTTTCGCCAAACACTCCCGGATATAAGCCGACCGGCATTATTTTAGATATTGCTAAATACAGGCTATTTAGACCCGTTCGTTCTGGTTCCACTGAGGATACCAAGGGAAACTTCATGAAAATCGTCTGGATACAGTTAATATAATCAATATATTAAATCACAAAGATGTCAAAGCAGCAATTCCACCTTACTTTAATCAAAGGGCCAATAGCAGATTCTATCAGAATAAAGTCATGCTACATCGGCTCAGCTCAGTCCTTTTGTTAATAGTCCAGCTCCAGTTATGTAAAACCTACAGAATATCTTTTACATTACATTCTCTGCAATGACGGACGTGCTCGGAATACTGTTTTAGGCAAGTTTGCAACTGTAAAACTTTTTTCAGCGGCAGCTGATTTATTTTACTTAATAAAGTATCGTCGGAAGGGTGAAGAGGGGCGAATACGGTAATCGGTGGATTGATTTTTGATACTCAGTTTGTATTCGTTATATTTCTTGACCGCTGATGTCATTAGTTGGATACTTCTTATTTTATAAAACTACTTAAATAATTATACCTGCACAAGAATATCCTCCTGTTTGCACCTGTACCTCCTCTAAGTACTGTTACCAAACAACAGGTGACAGCAGGTCACACTATAACTGGTGATCTTGGCATTGTTAAAAAAACAACTTAAGGGATTTACTCTCCCAAGGCCCTAAATGTAGGGAGCCTAAGTCTTTTAGTTGGAAACAGAATTCAACATAAATCGGGAATTCTGTTGAAGACTATGCCAGACGCTGGGCTAAGCATGAGCAAGTTGTAGTTGACACACTATCTGAGTGGGTCAAATCGATAGCGTATTTGGTTAACGGGCGCATTTCAATCTCAAGCGCAACCATGTCTACCCGACATGGCACAGGTGAGCAAAAAATGAGCAGACAAATATTTTTCCTCTTGGCGGACTTGTACTTTTATAGTTACCTCCCCTTTGTCGAAAATAGGATGAAATATTGTTTCCATGATACCTCAAGTAGTATATGAGCTAGGATAATGGCATTTAGTATACAGGTTTTGGATGAGATGTACATGTCTGGGCAAATTCCGTTCAAAATGATGGAGTTATACCCCTCCCTTCTTTGAATGTGGTATTTTCCCATCTGCTGAACCGCTTGACATAGGAAGCTGATTTTTAGTAAAATAGTAGTCCTTGATGTGTAAAATATTTTGGAAAAAGGTTAGGTCACTCTGCATTCATTGATGACGGAACTATTTCCCTTTAAAACCCATAGTTTTCCAGCTACTAGGCATTGGGTTTTTCTTGAAAACAAGGTAGTTGTTGGGTTATGGTAGACATTCTAAAGTTTGACGCTTTTAATAACAAGCATATTTTGAGGGGAAAAGAGTTTCACAAACACAGTTTCTAGTTTTTAGCTCACCTGAGCCTTTAGGCTCATAGGTGAGCTTATAGTATAGCCAGGCATCCGCCGTCCGTCCGTCGTCCGTCCGTCAACATTTTCAAACATCTTCTCCTCTGAAACCACTAGGCCGATTGAAGCCATACTTCATGTGGAGCCTACCTAGGTCGGGGGAACGAAAGTTTGTTCCGGGTATCTTGGTCACATATATTGTAAAAACCCTTCAAAAATCTTCTTCTCCGGAACCAAAAGGCCTATGACCTTGAAACTTGGTATGTAGCATCGGGCATGCGGGCCCATCATAGTTTGTACAAATCATGACCTTGCGATGACCTTGACCTAATTTACGGCATGGTCAACTTTGGTACGTTAGGCTTTTATATGGAAAAAAGCTTAAACAGTGGATTTCTCGGAAACTATTTAAGTCTAAGGTTTAATACTTGGTATACATGGTCGACTAAATGACCAGATGAGGATATTATGTCACTAAAGGTCAAGGTCATTCCGTCGGACCATCCGTCTTCAAGATTTCAAACATCTTCTCCTCTGAAACCACTGGGTCGATTGAAGCCAAATTTCATATGGAGCCTCCATGGGCTAGGGAAACGAAAGTTTGTTCGGGGTATCTGGATCACATGACCAAGATGGCCGCCACGCCCATATATGGTAAAAACACTTCAAAAATTTTCCTCTCCAGAACCAAAAGGCCTATGACCTTGAAACTTGGTATGTAGCATTGGGCATGCGGGCTTATCATAATTTATACAAATCATGACCTTGCAATGACCTTGACCTAATTTACGGCATGGTGAACTTTGGTATGTTAGGCTTTTATATGGAAAAACGCTTAAACAGTGGATTTCTCGGAAACTATTTAAGTCTAAGGTTTAATACTTGGCATACATGGTCGACTAAATGACTAGATGAAGATATTATGTCACTAAAGGTCAAGGTCATTCCGTCGGACCATCCGTCTTCAAGATTTTCAAACATCTTCTCCTCAGAAACCACTGGGCCGATTGAAGCCAAATTTCATATGGAGCCTCCATGGGCTGGGGAAACGAAAGTTTGTTCGGGGTAGCTGGGTCACATGACCAAAATGGCCGCCACGCCCATATATGGTAAAAACCCTTCAAAATTTTCTTCTCCAGAACCAAAAGGCCTATGACCTTGAAACTTCGTATGTTGCATCAGGCATGCGGGCCTATCATAGTTTGTACAAATCATGACCTTGCGATGACCTTGACCTAATTTACGGCATGGTCAACTTTGGTACGTTAGGCTTTTATATGGAAAAACGCTTAAACAGTGGATTTCTCGGAAACTATTTAAGTCTAAGGTTTAATACTTGGTATACAAGGTCGACTAAATGACCAGATGAAGATATTATGTCACTAAAGGTCAAGGTCATTCGTCGGACCATCCGTTTTCAAGATTTTCAAACATCTTCTACTCTGAAACCACTGGGCCGATTGAAGCCAAATTTCATATGGAGCCTCCATGGGTTGGGGGAACGAAAGTTTGTTTTCGGTATCTGGGTCACATGACCAAGATGGCCGCCACGCCCGTATATGGTAAAAACCCTTCAAAAATTTTCTTCTCCAGAACCAAAAGGCCTATGACCTTGAAACTTCGTATGTAGCATTGGGCATGCGGGCCCATCATAGTTTATACAAATCATGACCTTGCAATGACCTTGACCTAATTTACGGCATGGTCAACTTTGGTACGTTAGGCTTTTATAAGGGAAAATGCTTAAACAGTGGATTTGTCAGAAACTATTTAAGTCTAAGGTACAATATTTGGTATATATGGTCAACTAAATGACCAGATGAAGATATTATGTCACTGAAGGTCAAGGTCATTTTGTCGATCTGTCCGTCATCAAGATTTTCAAACATCTTCTCCTCTGAAACCACAGGGGAGATTGGAGCCAAATTTCATATAGTGTCTCTGTGGGATGGGAGAACTAAAGTTAATACCCGGGGTCTGGGTCACATGACCAAGATAGCCGCCATGTTCATATATGGTAAAGACCCTTCCAAAACCTTCTCCAGAACCAAAAGGCCTATGACCTTGAAACTTGGTATGTAGCATCGGGCATGCGGGCCCATCATAGTTTATACAAATCATGACCTTGCGTTGACCTTGACCTAATTTACAACATGGTCAACTTTGGTACGTTAGGCTTTTATATGGGAAAACGCTTATACAGTGGATTTCTCAGAAACTATTTAAGTCTTAGGTACAATATGTGGTATATATGGTCAACTAAATGACCAGATGAAGATATTGTGTCACTGAAGGTCAATGTCATTTTGTTGTTCTGTCCGTCATCAAGATTTTCAAAACATCTTCTCCTCTGAAACCACTTGTCTGATTGAATCAAAATTTCATATGGAGTCTAAGTGTGATCGGGGAGTAAAAGTTTTTTTCTCGGGGGTCTTGACCAAGATGGCCGCCATGCCCCATATATGGTAAAAACCCTTCAAAATCTTCTTCTCCAGAACCAAAAGGCGTATGACCTTGAAACTTGGTATGTAGCTTTGGGCACTCAGGCCCATCATAGTTTATACAAATGATCGTGCATTGACCTTGACCTAATTTATGACACTGTCAACTTTGGTACGTTATGTAGGCTTTTATATGGGAAAATGCTTAAACAGTGGATTTTTCAGAAACTATTTAAGTATGAGGTACAATATTTGGTATATATGGTTAACTGAATGGCCAGATGAAGATATTTTGTCCTTAAAGGTCAAGGTCATTCTTTGACTTTTGTACAAGGTCATTGAGATTCTGTCACCCGTCAACATTTTCAAACATCTTCTCAGCGGCCACTGGGGTCAATTGAAGCCATATTTCATATGGAGCTTCACCGGCATAGAGGAACCATAGTTTGTTCAGATGGTCTTGGTCACTTGACCGAGATGGCCACCATGCCCCATATATGGTAAAAACTCTTCAAAAATCTTTTTCTCGAGAACCGAAAGGCCTATAACCTTGAAACTTGGTACCAGTATGTAGCATTGGGCACTCAGACCCATCATAGTTTATACAAATGATTACTGTATTTTATATGGAGCTTTAATACTGGGTCAAAGGAATCAAAGTTTGTTCAGATGGTCATGGCCACATGAACATGGTGGCCACCACACCCATATATGATAAAAACCCTTCAGAAATCTTTGTCCAGAACCAAAGGCCCAGTGACCTTGTGGCTTGGTATATAGAATTGGGACTCAACATTAATCCCCAAGGGAGGGGGTTATCTGCCCCTGCCCTGGTGCTATATACATGTATAAATACCAGGACCAAGTGTCAGGTGAGCTACAGGACCATTGGTCCTCTGGTTTTTCGACGTAACTGACATTTTAAAATTAAAATATGCACTCCTCTTAAGGCAGTGCTTTAAAATTTGTAACAAATGAGCGAAGTGACAAAAAATGCCAGTCGACAGAAAGGCCTCAGGTAAGCTGCTGGACCGTTTTCAAGAGGTTTGATAAAGATGCAGCCCTAAATGAGTTGTGCAGAGTTGACAAGATATTATAAAACTGCGAAGAGATAAGAGCCATGTTGTTTTTGTTGTTCCAATTCTCATAACGATGGCTTCCAAGAGATTCAGCTGAACGGATCCTTGGCTGCACCTCCTGGCACCGAGTCTGTCCTGAGTAAAACCAATAAGAGATAGGTTTGTCTTGGAATTTGGCAAATTTTAAAGAAAATCGTATTTTATTTTTCTGAAAAGGGGATTTTTTTTAATTTATGAAAGAATGCGAAAAAATTTAATAATAAAATGACAGAAAGTGAATTATCCCTAAATCAAGGACAAAGCTTATCCCATTTCCAGACCGCCCTTTTATCACATGAATGCACCTAACAAAAATTAATATCCTGTTAGGCACTACAAAAATTATCAGAAAACAGGTACGTGGATCATAAATCACTTATATGCGAGGTAAGTGTTTCTTCACATTACATACATGTATGTGAAGCGACGAAATGGGAAATACGTTACATTGGGATATATAGCGCCTAAGTAGGAAAAGAAAATCAAGAATTCCGCGGAATGCGGTGTCTCGCCTGTCAGCGCTTTGTGAAACTGACCTAAACGCAAAAACCCGATGAAAGTTTACCCCGCCGACGCCGCCGACGACGACACCGGAAAAGCAATACCTATGTCTCGCTTCTGCTTCGCAGGCGAGACAAAAAAACGCTTACCTGGGAAAACAACTTTTGGGGCTTAAGTCGGAAAATGTCTCTGTTTCAGTAGAAATTACATTGTATTCTTCTGCTCAATGTCAAAGAAAGTAGCATAATTTAAATATAACCAGTAAACATGCCTCTGACTTGTGCTATGCACACTGAGCTTAGCCGTTATCCCGGGCGGCCGGGTTCGGGATGTGCGACTGGATGAAAGTCAAAAAGGATCAAAATTTGAATTCAGTTTATGTAAATGGTTTACTTAATATACCATAATCCAGTTAGCAACTGTCGTGGCTAAAGTTTTACGGGGAACAAGATACATATTCTCATGACGCGACAGAAACTGCCGGTGTTGACGGCTACTATGAGGTAAACGACTGATATATTACCCCTTTGCCTTGATTACCGGCCCGCGCTTTTAATTGCAGCGAAACCGCTGTGGAATATTGTATATGTTTTGCTAAATTAAATGCACTTTATGCAGGAAACTGTGATGAAGAAAATTCATTAACAAAAATATATATTCTATAACAGTTTGAGTCATCTGGTAATTTTTAGTCCAACACACTGCCTCTCTGATAGCATTGCAGCCTTCTTGATGAGTACATTGAACTAAGTATAGTTGTTTCTTGCTTGTAAATCATTTACTGCACGAATTTGGCGCAAAAAATTAACAAGACCATTTTTGTAAGCTATAAACATTTGGTTACATGGGTACAAAGTAACACACGTGCCAATCAATAGACTATTCAATAGACTAGTACAGGCAATATAGTTCCTACAGCTGAATTATAAATATTTCTACAACCTATATACATAACTGTTACATATAAACAAATTGGCACACGCCATATTTGATGCCTAATATTTATTATTGTGCATCTCAGAAAACATACCTCGAAATATCTGCTTACACTGCGTACACTGCGTACAAAGTGAAAATAGAAGAGGGCCAGAATATTATCTATAATCATCAAGTATGCGATTGTGCCGACCTGTAACCTTTATGTAGATAGGTTGTAGACAATGTATATAGACAGTTGAAAAGGTGGCCTTTTCTATTTTCACTTGTAAGCAATGTACGCAGTGTACCCAGGTATTCGGAGATGCACAATGTAAAATATTAGCAGAAAACATCAAGTAAGGCGTGTGCCACTTTGTACCCTTATGTAGATAGGCTGTATTAAATGTCTATAGCCTTTTCAAAACATGCCCTCTTCTATTTTCACTTTGTACGCAATGTACGCAGTGTAAGCAGATATTTCGAGGTATTGGATCAGAATATTATCTATAATCATCAAGTATGCGATTGTGCCGACCTGTAACCTTTATGTAGATAGGTTGTAGACAATGCACATAGACTTTACAAAAGGTGGCCTTTTCTATTTTCACTTGTAAGCAATGTACGCAGTGTACCTAGGTTTTCGGAGAACCACAATATAAAACATTAGCAGAAAACATCATGTAAGGCGTGTGCCACTTTGTACCCTTATGTAGATAGGCTGTAATAAATGTGTATAGCCTTTTCAAAACATGCCCTCTTCTATTTTCACTTTGTACGCAGTGTACGCAGTGTAAGCAGATATTTCGAGGTATTGGACCAGAATATTATCTATAATCATCAAGTATGCGATTGTGCCGACCTGTAACCTTTATGTAGATAGGTTGTAGACAATGTACATAGACTTTACAAAAGGTGGCCTTTTCTATTTTCACTTGTAAGCAATGTACGCAGTGTACGCAGGTTTTCGGAGATGCACTATATAAAATATTAGCAGAAGACATCTGGTTAGGCATGTGCCATTTTGTACCCTTATGTAGATAGGCTGTATTAAATGTATATAGCCTTTATAAAACATGCCCACTTCTATTTTCACTTTGTACGCAGTGTACGCAGTGTAAGCAGATATTTCGAGGTATTGGATCAGAATATTATCTATAATCATCAAGTATGCGATTGTGCCGACCTGTAACCTTTATGTAGATAGGTTGTAGACAATGTACATAGACAGTACAAAAGGTGGCCTTTTCTATTTTCACTTGTAAGCAATGTACGCAATGTTCGCAGGTTTTCGGAGAGGCACAATATAAAACATTAGCAGAAAACATCATGTAAGGCGTGTGCCACTTTGTACCCTTATGTAGATAGGCTGTATTAAATGTATATAGCCTTTTCAAAACTTACCCTCTTCTATTTTCACTTTGTACGCAGTATTGATCATCATGTGCGTGATTGTGCCGACCTGTAACCTTAATGTAGATAGGTTGTAGACAATGTACATTAACTTAACAAAAGGTGGCCGTTTCTATTTTCATATTTTTTTTACTTATTTACTGTCTACAGTAGGAACTATATTGCTTGTACTTGTCAATTGAATACTCTGATGATTGGCACGTGTGTTATTTTGTACCCATGTAACCATATGTGTATAGCTTACAAAAATAGTCTTATTAATTTTTTGCGCCAAATTTGTGCAGTATCTCTTGTAAATACATAGTTTGTCATAGTAGTTAGTCACACTTCTTTGTTGAACGTAATAATATATGTCTTATCTAGCTACTCACCAGTAATAAATTGTTGTCCCATGGTTACGTGTGCTAAAAAGTTCTATGTGAAATATTTCCATTCAGCTGTACCCTTACCGACAGGTAAAGCTTGCCCTGTGAACATTCTTCAGCGCCCATCCGTCTGTCCATACTTACGTAATTTTTTCTTTGGGATCTAGTTGTATCTAAAAGAAACTGGTTTCGTTTGTAGACCAACACCGCCGATATTGGCCGTCTTTGACGTTACTCGTTATCGTACACCACTCCATACTCTAGACAAAAACAAAAGTATTTAACTACACTTGCCTACTCTTTACTAGCTGACCACGCTTAGCACTTGTTCTTTCTTGCAATCACCATATCAAACTCTTCCTAATCCTACCCTAACACACCGTACCTTATATTACTTTACCAATAACTTCATGTAATACCCTATATATGCCTGCACTGCCTAGGCCTGCCGTAAAATAGCTTACACTAGCCAATCCTACCATAACCTGCTCGTCATCCACTATTCCGTCCTACCATCCCTACACTGTCCCATCAGCACTCCTTGTCTGATAAGGCGAGGAACTCCCTACCCTACTGAACTCTACCCTACCATACTTTTTTCCTGTTCCGTTATTTCCTAGCATTTCATTTCGTATTACAGCATACTCTACGATCCATGTACCTCTACACTATACTACACTTAGCCTACCATAACAAAACAAAATCTATTCGATTCTTCCTTTCACTGCCCTGCCCCACCTGGCTTTAAAGACAAATATTCTCTACTATATAGAACTCACCCTCAGTCTTTATTGGTTTTATGACCCTGTTATGTCATTCCTATGTGAGAAAAGGTATTTACTTTGGTGAAATACCAGGGTCACTGGACTGTTGCATAAAAGGATTATGATAGCCAATAAACAAGAATATTTACCAAATCTTCATTACCTGGTCTGCCATACTTTTCATACTTTACCTACCGGTCGCCTCCTACTCCACATACCCAAGCAAAACACACTACTGTTTACACCAGTAAATGAAATACATGTAACCGTTTCATGAGGACTCTGTTTCGCCAGGCTTCGCTGCGAAGCCGTCCCACTTCTCATGTTTATCCGAGTGTATTGTACTACACTCGACAGTACTTCACTACACTGTACAACACTACACTGTATTGTACTTAACTACACTACACTACGCTAACAGCACTATACAACTTGCCTCAACCATACCGTGATTAACCCTCCATAACCTATTCTAAGTCATGCTTGACTGGCCTTATTTTCCCACTCACCGGTAATAGTTTTCCCACTTAAGCTGTAACCATTCACGTTGCTTATTTAGTCGTATTTCCTATTTAAGCGCTTGATAAGACCTTTTCCTAGATAGCAGTTAATTTATCCCACTTAAGCGCATTTCCCATTTAGTCGCTTCACATACGTACAAAACACAAATCTAATAAATCATAAGATTATTGCCCGCGTCTGCCCATTACTCTCGAAGCTGTTTGGTAAACAAAAACAGGCTGGAAAGCAGATCTTTGAAGTCGGAAGTGTATGCCTATCTGTCCTCTAGTCGACACTCCACATGCATGTATCTGTTATCCGATTATTTACGACTTCAGACATCGGTTTTTGTCTAAGAGATAATAAGATTACTTCTTCATTGAGTATGAACAACTATTGTTTTACGACTAGAGGTAGAGCTAGAACTACAGTCAAAACAAATCTTATTTACGACTAGAGGTAGAACTAGAACTACAGTCAAAACAAATCTTATTTACGACTAGAGGTAGAACTAGAACTACAGTCAAAACAAATCTTATTTACGACTAGAGGTAGAACTAGAACTACAGTCAAAACAAATCTTATTTACGACTAGAGGTAGAACTAGAACTACAGTCAAAACAAATCTTATTTACGACTAGAACTAGAACTAGAACTACAGTCAAAACAAATCTTATTTACGACTAGAACTAGAACTAGAACTACAGTCAAAACAAATCTTATTTACGACTAGAGGTAGAACTAGAACTACAGTCAAAACAAATCTTATTTACGACTAGAGGTAGAACTACAGTCAAAACAAATCTTATTTACGACTAGAGGTAGAACTAGAACTACAGTCAAAACAAATCTTATTTACGACTAGAACTAGAACTAGAAGTACAGTCAAAACAAATCTTATTTACGACTAGAGGTAGAACTACAGTCAAAACAAATCTTATTTACGACTAGAGGTAGAACTAGAACTACAGTCAAAACAAATCTTATTTACGACTAGAACTAGAACTAGAACTACAGTCAAAACAAATCTTATTTACGACTAGAGGTAGAACTAGAACTACAGTCAAAACAATTCTTATTTACGACTAGAGGTAGAACTAGAACTACAGTCAAAACAAATCTTATTTACGACTAGAGGTAGAACTAGAACTACAGTCAAAACAAATCTTATTTACGACTAGAACTAGAACTAGAACTACAGTCAAAACAATTCTTATTTACGACTAGAACTAGAACTAGAACTACAGTCAAAACAAATCTTATTTACGACTAGAGGTAGAACTAGAACTACAGTCAAAACAAATCTTATTTACGACTAGAGGTAGAACTAGAACTACAGTCAAAACAAATCTTATTTACGACTAGAGGTAGAACTAGAACTACAGTCAAAACAAATCATATTTACGACTAGAGGTAGAACTAGAACTACAGTCAAAACAAATCTTATTTACGACTAGAGGTAGAACTAGAACTACAGTCAAAACAAATCTTATTTACGACTAGAGGTAGAACTAAAATTGGAGTCACCATGAAAGCTCCATGCTACTGGTTGAAAAGACTTACTCAGTCCGGACAATAGACGTTCAAAGAGCAGGACCTATCCCAGCAAGCACATGGTATTTATACAACGTCACATCAACGTCAATGCAACGTCATCACATTGCATCAGCGTTGATGCGACGTTACCGTTACGTTAAGTTGCATAAATGATGAAAATTCTGATAACCTTCGACAATATCTTTTTAAAGACATTTCTTGTCTTCCCTATTTTCATATTTGATAGCGTCTGCTGTCGAAATAAGGGGGCATATTTAGCGAATCGGAAGATAAGTTGAGAAAGTCTGCAAAAAGTGACTTAATCATCCGTGTACAATGACTGTTGTGTTTAAACACGTTTGTTCAGGCACAGGTTAAATGTAAAGGTCTTCGGTAGCCTACTGGCCGTAGAGGCAGTGGTGGTTAGAGGCCCACTGTATCCTGGGCACATCATAAGAAAGGCGGAGCCGTCCATTTCCTTTCTCTGCCCTATTCTCCCCCGATTCGAACAAAGTAACCATGTATTGCTGAGAGTTTACAACGGCTGGCCCAGCCCGGATTCCAACCCTGGACTTTCTACACCATAACCGAGCGTCTCTAGCCACTCAACCCCGGCACCTCTGTGTATGTGTAGATTAATAGTGTCTAAAGTCGCACTGACATAAAATATTGTTAAGACTGGTATGGTATAGTTGAGGTTTTGCTCATACCGTTTATGTCTTCTCACATATCAAATCGCACTACATTTTCAACTGTCAGCTACGCGTTAAGAGCATTTCTTGTTATATGGATTCTTATTGAATCAAGCCAAATAAACACAGTGAATACGTCAAAACCGATCAGAAATTATGCCTGTAACTAAATGTACAGCGAGGCAGTGCATGTGTAAAAGGAAACAGTTACTAATTGACTTTTATACATTGATAAAGAAGATAATATATCTTAAAAACAATAAGGCAAAGTAACTGTTTGCACACGAAACAATCTCCAAACTTCAGTGTCACATAAAATGAATTTTCATTTAAGACAAGATTTCTGTGCCGGAGGGACGGGGAGTGAGGCGTCAGGGAATACAACACGTAGAGTTTGTTACTTATACAGGTAAGATGAAAACATTTTGTTAACCAATTACGGGTATAAAGGCTACACAGGCTGATCCGAGTCTTCACTACTAGCGCATTCTGTGAACCCTGGGGAATCTATAAAATGTACAAGTGAACCAAAAGAGGTGCAATATACGCCTGTTTCTGATTGAGTTTCAGCCCCAGGAAGAATCCCCTGGCATATTTATAGCCCTGACAATCAGCCACATGCAGGTACTTATGGGCGCACAAGAATATTCTATAAATACTAATCAAAGGGATGTAGCTCCAAAATTAAGAAAGGGGAGGCAAGCATTAACATACTCAACCCACAGCCTCAAGCTAATGAACATTGTCAAGCTAGTCCACAGAATTACCTAGAAATGGCGGGCACGAAAATAGTCTAAAAATAATCAAAGGGACGTAACTCTGCAAGTAAGTTTGGAAGAGCAATTATTCCAATAATATGCACACCGTCTTTTAAAAATTAATCAAGGGAGGTAACTCCAAACATAAGGAAGGAGAAACATTTTTTTTCATATGCCACATACCGTCTCAATCAAAAGTTTCATTAAGATATGACATACAGTTACGTCGCGCACAAGCACAACCTTCAAAATTTACGAAAGAGAAGTACCACCAGAAAAAGTAAGAGAGAGCAATTATTATTATAAGTAACATATTGTCTTACCCTAATACACATTGCTATTTAGTTTCATCACGATATTCTAAAGGGTAACCTAGTAATGGGGTGTGTAAAAATAGTCTACAAATATTCAAAGGGACGTAACTCCAAAAGTAAATGACGGGAAGCAACCATTCTGGTATGAAACGTGCCGTCTTAACATTATTGTCATATTACCTTAAAAACTAAACAAAGGGCTATAACTCCAAAAATATGGAACGAGAGAAATTATTTTTATATTTGATCCACAAGATTAAACTAATACATGTTGCTTTAAATTTTCATTAAGATATTCCATACGGTTACCCAGTTATGTCGCGCGCAAAAACAGCCTTCAAAATTTATTAAAGGGCAGTACCTCTAAAAAAAAGTAAAAAGGAGCCGTCATCATCATATGTAACACACTGCCTTACCCTAAAACACATTGCTATTAAGTTTCATTGCGATATTCCAAAGAGTTCAGGGAAGTCGGAACGATTTTGACATTGGGGAGGCGAACTTTTTATGTTCTTTTTATGTCTAAAATAGAAGCCTTAAGCCTTTATCCCCGAGAAAGGTAAAAAAATGCTTCCAGGCAACAGCACGAAGAGGCGCTTCTAGTCATAGCCCAAAGTTTTTTTATTTTACTTTTTTCTAAATGTATATACACGTAGCGTTTATTCACAATTATCCCAGGAGATGCACGCTTCTCGTGGGGCACAGAAGTTCTAATTGTAAAACAAATTGAAGGTTTGAAGGTTCATTTTTTCACCGTTCTTACGAACGCCAGAAGACTCATTACTAATTTATTTAAAGCTCACTTTCAAGTAACATTTCCAAAATTAAATAGACGCCTTTCATTCTCTGAACAAAATTCATCTGCAACCCGTTTTAGCGATAGACTGTCTGTCTTGTCCTAATGCACATGTAACATCATCAGAGGATTCAATCGTTTCTGTGTCATACTTGATCTCAGATAGGTTTTGACCCTTCGCAGGGCGGGGGGACGACCTT
Organism: Ctena decussata; assembly: GCA_963989385.1. Lineage (NCBI taxonomy): Eukaryota > Metazoa > Mollusca > Bivalvia > Lucinida > Lucinidae > Ctena > Ctena decussata. Next base: position 34,493,558 of record OZ022504.1, on the reverse strand, counting down.
TCATTTGTTGCATTAGTTGCCGCCATCACTAACAACAGGTTGACTAGTGGGATCACTTCTAAATAAATGTATCTAAAAGCTTGCGACAAACTTTTCAAGTACATCACGATATCTGTTAATCCAAGTTTACTGACATCTAATACGTCGTTCTTCTTAAAATGCACATGTAATGTTTGAAGTTGTGATTTCAGTAGCACAGCGTCAACACCTCCTTGATAAAACTCTGCAGAAAACTTCAAGCTGTTTTTCAAAGTCTTCCCCGATAGCACTTTTATCAAGCAAATCCTGCAAATTTCTGTAGATCTAGACGCCATCTTGATCGATTTTTTTGTGATGCACACTCTGTAAACTAGAGGCTCAAACAGCCAATCGACTATCTGGACTCATGTCTTCGTTGAGCTCTTCCAGTTTGAAGATTTCTTAATCAATTCTCACATTCCATGAACCGTATCCATTGTGTTTGAATAACTTTTAAACTCTTTATGCAATCTCCCGCAGCCAGATGTTGGGCATGGCCATAACAGAGGGTGTATACAGCTCGCGACTCCTTCTGTTCTGTTTGCGCAGCAACTGTTTTTCGCTCCAGACATATTGCTAGCACCATCGTAGCACTGACCACTGCCTTTATTAAAAGAAAGATTCATTCTTAGCAACGTGTCTTCAATTGTTCTCACTAACGTGTTCGGGTCAATAGAAGGTACCGCTTGGAGGTCGATGAAGTCTAGTTATGGGGTGGACAAAATAGCCCCTAAAAATAATCAAAGGGAGGTAACTCCTAAAATAATAAGGGGAAGCAACCATTCTTGTATGACACATGCCCATCTTAATCTCGTATACGTTGCTCTGTAGTTTCATCATATTCCAAAGAGTAACCTAGTTATGGGGTGCACAAGAATTGCCCTGCAAACTGCCATAGTCGATTTTATCAAAGGGCTGTAACCCTGCTAAAGATCATTGGAGCGTAACCTCGAAACAATATGCACTACTCCACATCCTAGTTTTATTATTTACAAATTATTTTGTAAATATTATTTACAAAGTTTCAGCCTTATTGGATGAAAACTGTAGGAGGCGTTATCCGGAAAGGAACTCACTAAAAATCTACATAATGACGTAACTTCGCTAAAAACCATTGGAGCGTAACCTCGAAAAGATATGCGCTGGTCAACCGTATATACAAAGTTTCATCTCAATCAAATGTAAACTGTAGAAGGAGTTATCCGGCAACGAAAAAGTTAACACCAGATGGACGGACGTATGTACGCCAGCGCCATAATATAATACGTCCTGTTTTTGAAACGGGCGTTTAAAAAGTGGAAACACTGAAACAAAAGCTGATAAAATATATTCCCCTCACACATGGCCTTATGTTCTTTGTGACATGACACACTCATACGGATTACAATATGAAAGGCTATCTAGGACATCACGATCGCGTGTAATGTTAGACAGGTATTGCTAAGGGTATTGCGGATTTGATGCTCAATACTAGTATATATATGAAACCTGAATACCAAGACTGACCAGCATTTTCTGTAAGAGGTTGTCCTACAGAATCTCGGAAAATCTCTTGCAGCCACTCATACTTGACAAATGATTGAGGGCTGCATGAATTACATCTTTTGGACAGTAATGTTCACATTTGCACTAATATTCATGTTGATAGGTTCGGATTTAATGGCCCTTTGAGCAGTATTTCAGTCTATATCGAGCCGTCTCTCAAAGAGAAGGAGAAAGCAACGGGATAGGATGGAAGAGAGAAACATACAAACAACCCCTATCTGCACCTGCCGCAAGTACAGCCGGCCCTTGCCCTACTGTTACGAGGGTCATTCAAGCAGTCTTTCAAACGCCATCATAACTTCTTTATTAATTCAGCTAGGACAATCAAATTATACAAGAGACATTTCACGCATAAGATACACATGTGTGCCAAATATCATACACGTGTTTTGAGGAATGGGAGGATTTTGAATGCGACAGTATAGGCGATACCGGCTGTAAAACTGAACCAACTCGACAACTTTCCCAATAGGTGAGGGAAAGAAATCCCTGCATATCTGTTTATGTTTCTTTCAAATTATAAGAACTTGTGTTCTAAAATGATTGTCTAATACCGAAGAGCTGAAATAAGAGACAGTTATTATTTCTTTTTACCACCCAAATGTGGTCGCTATGCAACAATAGCAAATCAACAAAGTTCTAGTTTTTAACGTTTGCCTATGGCTTCCGTAGGCTGCAAATGATATCAAACGAAGCTCGCCGTTTATGTTTTCTTTAATTTTTACATTTCAGCATCTTGTGAGTACTTTTTGATATCAAATAAATGCCATTTTAGGAAACGCGTCACTCTTTTGTGAACGCGTCTTTTAAAGTAGTCATTTTATATACTATTGTAGTTCCCCGAAAAGCATGACGGCTTTACTTTGAAAAGTAATCATATATTGACTGAAGTCAATATCTTTAAGGACCTGCTATGATAAGGGCCGTTGCTTGGCCCCCATTCTAATTCTCTTTAAAATGCATGGTTTCTATTGCTTACTAGTATCATTTGCATTGATAGGAACAAACACAAATAATATGTTTCGTCTTTGTGAATTCTCAGAATAATATCATTTTTGACATGCCCACGTTGTTTCAATAATAATAAGGAAATTTGCAGGAAAACCCCGTTTAATAGTTTTTCCTTTAAAGAAATATGACAGTTACAACAGCCTTTTAAAGCTCTTGATAATAGGCTCTTGAAGAAATGCTTATACGTTGGATAGCACTGCTAACAGCATGTAAACATCAAAAGGTCTGTACCCCACCCACTGAAGTTTGCAAGTCCAGAGACGTTAAACAAAAAAATTCCAACAAATCAAAATAAAATATGTACCACGTTATTTCTTGAATTCTAACTAAGAAAATGAATACTCACAACAAATGTTTATCTTGTCTATGAGCGGAGATATGGGCGTTTTTATGTGGAGAAAACTAGAAAATGTTCCAAACGCTGCCAGTTTTGTAACACAAAGTTAAAGATAAACATAGAGCCCGGCCTCTAGCACATTTAATTTTTTCATGGCATGTTAATATATCAAAACATTGTCTGTATACAAAATATAAAATGCGCTGGAGGCCGGGCTCATATATTTTGAAAGCCACAAAGGCTACAAAAATCGTCACGTTTTCGTCAAAATCCGTTGGGGGTATGTTCAAGACAAAAACAAAACATAATATTTCTGTTAATTTTATTTTTACTCTTACATTCAAGGTTGGAACTTTCCAACATATACAATTTTATTATCGAACTTGGACTTTTGAAGAACGAATTTTCTGGGGGCCAAATATAAGCCTTATCATAACAGGTCCTTTGGTATCGTATAGTTATTTAACTATTATTTTTCATGTCTCCTAACAAAACTCAGGTATGTACTAGGACTTTGAAGTAAGCTGAGGAATCTTAAAGAGACAGTTAGAGGCCACCGCCGCAACCCTATTATTAGTATTCTTCCGTTGCCTAGCAAATGATTTTTAAGACAATACAGTTCTTTGAAACGGTTGACTGGAAAGATGGGAAGCTGTATTAGAGGGAATATGTACCGCTTGAATCGCTATAAATTATCATTTGCCCGAGACTCAGTTGTTTGCAGGACTTATTGGATGACCCTCGTATTCAAATTAGCAGAACGCCCCGGTACTAAACGTTACTCAGCACTATCGCGTGACCCGACCATTCTCAATTCATGTTGGACTCATATCAAGCCGTCAGTCGGCGCTTTCAGCGTGTGGAATACCATCACCCGGAAATGTTCCTTTCTAGGTTCCAGTTTCAAAGTTTGCCACCAATATGCGATCTAATCTCGTTGGAACACCCCTACAATGGTCTAGTCTAGCCTTGTCTAGCAGCAAAAGTTTTACGACTGTAATTCATGTGAGCGTGTCACGCAAACAACAGCCAATACCCCAAACAGCCTGTCAGCTACTAAAACTTTCACTTTTTCCGGCATTTTTCCAAGCTTCACCGGTTTAGCCCTTCAGAAATAGCTTTATTGGCCGTCCCAAAGCGGCATCTTCTTGGTTGGTTTAAGTGTTGTTTGTTGCTATGTCTGTTATTGATATATTGCTAGTCCGCTGACCACCTACATGGGAAATGGCTGTTCACATGGCTGCCGCTGATGATGTCTTTGATGGTGACTAATTGTGTGTTGTCTTTTTCCCACATGGTGTCTTGGGTGGGATCTGGTATTGAATTGTGCCAGTTCCTGAGAATTTTCCTATTTACTTTTCCCACTGTATGTAGAAGGTAACATTAAATTACATTCTTTCGTTTTGATGCGACACAAATCTTCGGCAGCTGAGTATAAAATTGAACCGCTGAGTATAAAATATTGCAATATTACACGCACACTATAATACAACATACAATGCAATAAATACTGTGAATTGTTGATTTGAAACATTTGGTATATTAAGTGCCCAGCTCTACAACAAATATATAAGACAGAATTCTCAACTGGAAGTCGAAGAGTAAGAGCATAGAAAGCTTGTTAGGACACTTGTGAAGAACTTATTTTGTAAAGACATATTTTCTAGTCTAGTCTAGTCCCATAATGTTGCAAAGTCGTTTGGGCACCACAGATGATTTTACAAAATCTCTTTCCACCTAGTCCCGTTGTGCTAGCAACAGTTGCCCTAGTTGTTCAAGCAACGTGACTAAGAAATACAATTTTGCTTAGTCATGGAATAATCATGAAATATACCATTTTGTCTCAGCCAGGACTGCTTAATATAGTCCATATAGTTTCTAATATGTTAATGTCATCTTGAAAGTGCTGTGTCAGAAGCATACAGTAAAAGAGAAATGTGGTGCTCTATTGCAGCAGCATAGGGTTTGGCTACGAGAAGCAATTCATTTTATGGCAATTTTTATTTCCATGCTTTGTTACTTTCATTTTCTAGTCTGACAATTGCTCATTTAAAGTCTTTGAAAGGGTCACTTAAGCATGGAGCCTGGCGTATTACTTTCAATTTGATGTATTTAATTGATAGTGTTTCACATAGTTCTGATCTCAAAATTAAGTTGCAAATAAAAATGATCGAGTATAAGGCAATGCTGCTGTAATAGATCTAAATGAGCCGCGACACGAGAAAGCCAACAAAGTGGCTGTGCGCCCACCGCAGAGTCAGATCAGCCTGGAAATCCGCCCAATCTGATCAGAGTCTTCGCTTTGCGCTTAAAGGGTAGCTAAGTGTCTAAACTAGCTCCATGCGGACTGCGAAGACTCTACTCAGACTGGGCGGATGCCCAGGCTAATCTGAGTCTGCGCTGGCGCACAACCACATTGTTGGTTTTGTCGTGTCGCGGCTCAAATAATCCATTGAGATTATCCATTGCAGTTGTACTTTGCATCTTGGCAAAACAAGGAGAAAGAGCAACAAAACAAAAAGAACAAGTAACGTATAAAAGCATTTGTTTGGCATTTTTTAATTTAATTACACTTTATTTGCTCAATACTAATACAGCATATATCTGAATAGAAAGTTAACAAGGAAAAAGGCTAGTCTATGCCTATGATGTCAAAGTACTCGTCTAAATTACCCTCATTCCCTTGACCTTGCATACACAATTTGGGGATGAAGTACTTCAAAAGGAAATTCTGTCGCTTTACTAGCAATCAAAATTCGTCTTTTGCTGGGATATGACATTCTGACAGTCTCCGAACAACTACTGAAGGATTTTTTCTTTCAAAGTTATCTGAGTGAATTAAGCCTCTTGTTACAGAATATTTGGGGGTTGAAGGGGCTTTACGGCGTTTTATGCAGAGGGAAGTACCCTAATGAAATTGTACAAGAATGAGTGATAAATGAGAATGAGAAATAAATACCTATTACTGCGAATAAGATAGAGTAGGTATAGAGTTTTTACTGAGGATTTTATTGCTCAAACTCTAATATACTTGCAATTGTCATCGATATCCGAAAAAGCCTATGCTTATTTTTAGAACACTACGCGTTGATTTTAGTGAATGTTAAGTCTAGTAATCCCACCGCTTATATACGGAAAAGTACTTTACAGTAAAGATGATATAGATGATTTAAGTGAATGTTAAGTCTAGTAATCCCACCGCTTATATACGGGAAAGTACTTTACAGTAAAGATGATATGTTTTTCTTGACTAACGATCGAAGAAAACATTCACCCCTGGAAATCAGAACCGTGAGGTATTTTCAAAGTTACACCATTTCGTATAGATTTTTTTCCGGAAGTACAATTCCCGTCTATTTATAACTGGCTTCGCGAATGCGCAGTTCACGTACGGCAACTTTCAACAACCGGTTTCACGCTAGAAATCTTCAATATTATCTCGGTTATTTCTCTGAATTAACACGGGAAACACGAGTGATTACTTCAAAGGGCTGTCAGAAACCTGTAAACGCCGATACGAAGAAAAACTGTCAGAATTAGGTATCGAAAATGTGGAGAAACTCGACCCGTTTCTTTGTTCAGACATGTAGGTGGACGATATCACAAAATGGCCTGAGTGGAATTTGGACAAATATACGAGGGTTGATTGGTAAGTCCTGAGCCTAAGATACTTCTAGTGAATCTGCACATATATGCTTACCGCGAAAGTAATTAGTTGTCATTCACTAGCTTTCGGTAAAAGTTTCATTTTTTTTTTTTGGCAAAGGGTTTCTTTTTTACTTAAACACAAGAGGGGTGGCATATTTTTAAAATAACAATTACAATCTATTTGCCTTGCATTTCTTTGAAAAAACATTTCTCATATTCTACAAGATTTAAACGGTTCTTGTTTTAATACATGCAAGTATAATCAGTGGTCAATGGTTTGATGGAAATGCAAAAATATTTTGACCTCTGGTAGCTTTACCGTAAACCCTTAAATATTGCAACCCCAAAATTTAGAAACCCATATCCTAATTCCGTGTTTGTCAGGAACATTGTGGGCAAAACCAAACTATGTTTACACACAAATGAACACTGACATCTTACATGACAGGCCCGTCGCCGTGTAGTAAAAATTGGTCCGGCGGAGGATAGCGAGTGCCGAAGGCGCGAGAGGGGGGAGAGCACGAGAGGGGGAATACCCCTTCTCGTAAGGGGGGTTCGGGGGCGTAAGGGGCGTTTGAGGCCAAATTTCAGTCGTTTTGGTCACGAAGTTTTGCTAGTTAAATACACTGTGTGAAAAAAGAACAAACGTAAGACTCAAGAAGATCTTTAACAACTATTTCGACCCCTCTGCGAGTCTCATCAGGCGGTGACATCAATGTCTGCGTTCAAGCAAAATTAAGCCTGTTTCAGATACGTGGGGTGATCATTAAATAATGGAAACACCTTTGTAGATTAGTTGATTATATACAGAAATGAGTAACTTTCATGTAAGACCAAAGAGTGTCTTTAGAGCTTTCGAATCCATGTTTGAAATTGAAATTGTAACGTGTTACCATAGCGATATATTACGTCATGTGCATGCAGGGTAACGCGTGTGATTTTTTTCGACGTCATTTTGGAAAGGGGTGCTTGTATTATGCTTATTATGTGAGATCTGTAAGAAGAAATTGAAATCTTAGGAACACCTTCCGTTTAAGTCAGGTTTTGACTTTTGAAGCACACATATAATGATTGTTTATGAAAACGCTCTGAAATCTGGCATGAATTAAAGCTAAAGCAGTCGTTAAAATAATGGATTTTAGGGAGTTTGACATCTTATTCCGTGATTTCCAGTATAATGCTAAAGTAAACAGATCGATTATCAAGTACAGGATAATTTTGGTACATTCTGCTATAGAAATCTCCCAAGACTCTGCTTGTTAAAGTGCAATGGCGTCACTTTTCTGGTTCCTCCGGCTTATTTTCAGCGAAAAGCGTCAAATTTTGCTCGATCAAAAGTGTTTCACGCTCTGTATTTCTGCCAGGTTCGAGAGAAAGTCATGAATAACAAAATAATTCTTTTAGTATCTGAGACTTGCATCAAACCATCACACCATCACAACCTTTTATCCATTCTTTGCTACTAATCAGCAGCAAATATACATGAAAATATGCAAAAATTTAGAGACTAGACCCTTATAAGTTTAAGGAATCGTTGCCATGGCAACGATATTCCCATGCAGTCCTTTAAGACTTAATTATATGTCATATGCTTGCATCTTAGGTATTATATACCTGGAATACTGTTTTGACACATATCTAATGAAATAAATCCTAGTTTCCATTACTTAATGATCACCCCTCGTATAATCCCACTATAGTTGTTTTATTTTTGTTTGTTTTGTTTGTTATTGGCTAGCCACGGCCTACTGCCAAACCACGACGGCTTAAAACTTCTCTGCTCCGGCTTTTTTTTACACCAAAGGTACGTTGTGGGAACCAAAAAGTCTTGGGCTGATTTGGAACAGGCGGTACTTGTATATCCATAATGGAATAACAACATTTACATGGAACTTTCGGTACAGTCTCAGGACTTAGAATGCTCATACATGTACATTCAAAGTGTTTTATGCATACTTTGCCGCCGGACATGTTCTTTGATTTAGAATAATTAGAAAAATAGTAGTAACTTTAGTAGTAACTTTATTCATAAATCCAATAAGCCATAGGCCCATGAGGACAACATTCTCTAAATGACGACAGATAGTGCAAAGCATATACTACGATACATGTACATGTACAATATTCTTGCCACAGATTAAATAGTGATGGATTTTTTTTTTACATTCTTCAACGGAGAAGGTGCCAAAAATTTTATCAAGATCCTATCGAAAACGTATGTCCCAATTCTAATGCTTATCAGTCAAATAGTCGATAAAAATTGCCATCCGACGATACTTTCGGCTCACCGTACTATTGCAGTAGGAAGCAAGAAATGCGTGCTCGTTAAACTCAAAGCGCACGAGTTACTATACTGAAAGGATTTAAAAACTTCCACCCATTAAAATTGAATATCTTAAAAATGAATGCATCTACGTCCACCAAAATTTTACAACATATATATTCTTTTATACCTGATTATATCAACATACCAAATCTTAAATCGTTCAACCGAATCGGTCAGGAAAATGCACGTGATCCTCGTGTTCTTAGTACCGTTTACATACTGATAAATAGCTTCATGTATACAGTTTTCTGAAGAAACATTTCTCTTACGATATCAAATTGAATTTTAAAAGTTTGAACTCGGTCTGTGGCTTTATTTAGCCTACCACGCCGAAAAATCGCAAACAGGCGCAGAGTTTTGGGCCAGATAAATGCTGAAATTTCAAAAAGTGACGTCGCGTGACAATGTTATGTGTTAATTACGGCAATGTACAATCTCAGACAACGTGCTCTGTTTACAGGACGCTCAAAAGTCCGTCAGAAAAGCACCCAACCGAGATAAAAAACCAGAGGTCATGACGTTATCTAACGTCGAGCCGTCTCCGTAATAGGCTTTGCGCGACAGTATCATCCGCTATAATATTTGCAAATCAACGTGGATGACGTCACAATATTAAGACAGTAAGAAATGGTCGAAAAGAGTGTTGTATAAGATAACGCCGGCATCGCCTTATGCATTTCAGTGACGTAACGCTCTTTTACTGACGTCATTTAAGTAAATGGTACCAATTAACTGCATAATCTTTAAATTTGATAAGTTTCAAGCAATTTATCGTTAAATATTCAACACTGTCATGACTGAACAGATCAGCAGCAAGCACTAAAAAGTGGAAGTTTTTAAATCCTTTCAGTATATAAATACATAACGTAGTAAAATACTTGCGTGTTCATTCACTAAATTAACAAACTTTTATTAAATTTGGACTAATTTTCGCTAACTTCTGAAGCTGGATTTATGGAATTTGTACATGTACATGTAAAAGGTATGTTAATTCATATCGTTTGGCGTCAGGTGAAAACAACATCGCATGACAAATGCGAAAAGGGGGGGAAGACTCAGACCATCCAGCGCACCCGCAGGCTGATCAGAATTTTACCCTTCTGTTCAAACATCAATATGATAAACATGAAACACAGTGACCAAGGTCAGTCTGCGCTTACACGCCAGCCTGATCCAAGCATTCACATGACCCTCACGTGACGCCATCCGATCAGCATGTTCAAAGTTTCACCTGCTTTAAATAGCAGAAAAGATATATATTTTTGTTGTTTAACACGTAATTACTCTAAACTAAATTTCACCAGGGCTAGATATCAAGTAACCGGATGAGACTGATCATTACGATGAGACGATTCATCCACGGCTGCACTATCCCCGTGTCGGTTTATCTTTCACTGCCGCATACACCACCGTAAAACAGTGCAGACCCTGATGAGAAGGGGTCATCATCGTAACAGAACTGAATCAACATTGAATCGGCATTGAGTCAACGTTATTACGTTGAAACCATGCCGATTCAATGCTGATACCGCTCTAAATACACCTTCCAAATACAAAGTAAAGTGAAAGGACTAATATATACATAGAATATCATGTAATAGCTTCTTATTGCAGAGGTTGCAAAGGACTGAACTAATTGAATACGACTGGTTAGAGGGTGCCACATATGAGCCGCATCTACAGAAAGCAACTCCAGTCCAATGAAGTCATTCCTTTACCAGCACTGGCGTCAAAGACTGAACTTCATGGACAATTATAATAGAACACAAATGTGACTCCTTAGCGGCACAAAAACTATCGCAAATTTCAAACTAATAAAGCTGTTAGCCAATAATGGTAATACAAATCATTAACCGGGGATGCATAGGATTTAGCTAATTAAATAAGACAAATAAGATTTTATAAAATAAAAGGGTGCCACATACAAAGTGCAACGTCAGTCAAGTAATAATTTCCAGTAATTTCAGCCCTATACCCCTGGCAAGGGCCGAACTTATTGGACGAAAATTATAGAGCACAAATGTGACTTCCTTTTAGTTTAACAAAATCTCGCAGATATTGTAATTTCAAACTTTTGTAGCTAATAACAGAATCATAATGATACAAATTATTACCCGTCGTCGTACAACCTATCATTCCTCATTTTAAAGGCTTTATAGACGTATACACTTAAGTTTTTCAAAATGGTAATATTCTCATTGGAAATTAACTCCATAAATTTATACATATTTGGTCGATTCCAGTAGTATTTCTTAATATAAATTTTACGAAGATCTTGATATAATGAACATTCAAGGACAAAATGATATTCATCTTCGAGTCTGCCGCAAATTACACATATTCTTTCATTGAGTGGTTTACTGACAGGCTTATGCCACCTTCCTGCCTCAATCTCAAGGTTGTGGGACGAAACTCTTAATCTGGAGAATGCATTTCTAAATTTTGGTAGATTAACGTGATTAAGATATGCTCTAAAACCAAAACTAGAATGACAAAGATTTCTATAGAATAATGCCCTTGTTGAGTTTTCCAATCGCGCATGCCAATTCTGAATAAAAGCATCGCTCAATCTCTGTTTAAGAAATGATAGGAAAAAGTCAATATCTCCTACCGACTGCTCTAACCATACATCGAAAAAACCAAGAGACGCTAATAAATCCTGAACAAGTGAAGCCCAATAAACTTTATTTGGAAGTAAATCTAAATCTTCTAACATCATATTATGCACTTAACAAGTTTATTTTCATTTGACTGGACAACTTTCAGCCAATACTTTATGACTTTAAAATGCCTTTGAACTATTAAACTTTTCCTGCCTAATTCCCCATATACGAAGTCATTTTGTGTTGACATTTTTACATTTAATGTCTGTTTACAGAATCGAGTATGAACACGTTCAATGCATAAAGCCGGAATAAAACCCCACACTTCACAACTGTAATTCAAAATAGGCAAAACAAGTTTGTCAAATAAGTCTAGCTTATGTTTAACCGTTATATTCGTATAGTGATATAAATATGTATTGAGCTTAAAAATTGCTTTTTGAGCTTGACCTGCTAAGGTCTTTTGAGCTTCTGTAAAAGCTGCACCTTGGGTAAGAACTATTCCTAAGTATGAAAAGGATCTTACTATATGGATATCTTTTCCTTCAAAACTAAATTTTAAATTGCATTGAAGAAGTCCCCCTTTCCGAAAAATCATTACCTTTGTTTTATCCGCGTTTACTTTAACTTCCCATCTATTACAATATTCTGCAAGGACGTCAAACCCCTTCTGTAATACTTCAGCAGACTCCGAAAATATTACCATGTTATCTGCATATAGTAAGACAAAAAGCTTAACAATAGCTATATCTACCCCATCTAAACCCTTCAGTCTAAACTGCTCTTCAATATCATTTAAAAACATGGTGAAAAGAAATGGAGATAAACATTCTCCTTGACGCACACCGAGATCACAAGAAAACTCATTACTTAACCGATTTGCATTTTGCATATTTAACTTTAGACTTAATACCCTTATACATTGCCCTAATTTTATTCAGAATATTACCCCTAAGCCCTAGTTTAATTAATTTAGCCCATAAGTTTTCGCGTACTACGTAATCGAAAGCTTTTGTGAAATCTATGAAAAAATGTTATCGACCGTTCCCATGCTTTTTCTGAAACCAGTTTGAGATTCAATATAAACACTATAATTCTCTGCCCAACTAGATAACCGATTATTTAAAACTCTACTAAATAATTTACCCAAGGTACTTAATAACGTAATTCCTCTGTAATTTTCTAGTTTATTTATGCTACCTTTTTTATCCTTCACTCCAGCTTTCTGGAAAATGACATGTTTCAAATATTTTGTTAAATAAAACCAACATTACTTGAATTAATTCAGTTTTACCATGAATATAAAATTCGTTTAATAAGCCATCCGGCCCACTACTCCGTCCGTGTTTTAACTGATTAATGGCAACAGATATTTCTTCATACGTAAAAGAATGATCAAGCTCATCAAACATAATCTGAAATTCATTTTTTACATATCGTTCATTAAAATAAATTATGTCCTCATCAGGCGTGAAAAATGGGTCATTAGGATTGCTAACCGCCTTAAAGTATCTCTCAAACTCAGTAATACCTACGCTCGAGACTTTTAACCCTGACGCCTTTTTGAGCATATTCCAGGATTGCTTTGCATTTTTAAAACGATTTTCTTCTAGTTTCATTGTCTGGGCATTATCAAAATTTAGTTTACTACGTCTTATTGTGGTTTTATATTCTGATCTGGATTTTACCATTTTTATCCTATTTTCATCACTTTTACATTCACTGAATATATTCAGAATTTGCATAAAAGCATAGTGTTTAACTCTACATTCCTCGTCGTACCACGGATTTTCGCTCTTATTATCAAAAACGTTTGTTTTATTTTGCAAATAATTTTTCTTCTTAAATAAGGGCGTTGCTATCGACTCCAAAATATTGACTAAACCCTGAACAGAATTATCTATGTCCTCTGCAGTAATACATGAGGCGGTACTAGTACCCAAGTCTTGTAATTTTAAAGTAATATATTCTGAACTAAGACTATCTTTAAATTCCGATTGTAACTCATTATTCCAAATAAACTCATTTCCGACTTCTTCAAAACTTTCACTGCCAACTTGCAAATCTATTGCTTCACTATTTTCATATAATGTTTCAAAAAAAAATTTAAATTCAAAATGAATGCAACAGTGATCTGACAATATATTTGGGTCCGCCACATCAAAACTCGATATATATTTGAAAACTGAGTCGGAGCATAAAACGTAATCAACTAGGCTACTGCCTCTGCTACCAACGAATGTATACTTCCCTATATTTGCATCACGACCGACCCTACCATTTAATATTCGAAGACACGTCTGCTTACAAAATTCAAGAAGTAAATTTCCATTATTATTTATATGCCCGACGTCTTGTGAACTACGGGGTAAATACTGATCTGTGATGTAATTATCAGGAAGCATATCTATAGCTGAGTTAAAATCATAATTTACATAATCTGCATGATCGGACGTGCTACTGTTAAAATCCCCAGCAAGTATTAAATTACATTGCTCGTCTGTACTACTGCAAATCGAAAGAACTGAATCAAGTAACCTATCAAATATGCTAACTTCAACCATAGCCTGTCTACCACTATCATCAGGCAATACGTAACACAAACCTATAAACAAATCATTTTCAAGTTTTACCTTATGACCGTCAATTTTAATCCACAATAAATCATCTTCACTTTGATGAAATAATGTTTTATCATTAACATATTCATTGCGAATATACAAAATTATGCCCCCAGAGTCCCTTTTACTGTTTTTCTTCTTCTTTAATCTATGAAGTGCAAAGTGTTCAAATTCATCAAAATTCAAGCCAAATGCTCATTAGACCAACTTTCAGTTATCAAAACAATGTCATTATTCTGAAAAATTGAAACCAATTCTCGACTTTTAAGTTTATTTTGGCGTTTTGAAATTAACCCCTGAATATTAATCAATGCAAATCTAAGTTTCACCTTCTCCTGCAGTCATTAATTTTGCGCACTCCCTGTAGCTGAAGTACCGTTAGGACCGTCAGCAGTACCATCTTGTTTGGACTTACACGGCAGCCGATCACGGCTGCGAGAAACACTACGCGACCCACTTCTCTGTGCCCCTTCCTTAATAGAGTGGGCTTTACCTTTTCCATCCTTCGCACGTACTGTCTGTCTGGATACATGACCCGAAAATGTAACTGAAGCCGTCGATAATGAAGCCGTCGTGTGCGGTAAACTGTCATTTTGCGTATTACATGCACTCTTATCAGTGCGTACTGCGTTATTATCCAGCGTATAAGGCTTAAAAATCGACGGCTGTGGGATTAAAACTTTCTTCTGTTGCGCCGAGAAAAACATGCCGCTGTATTTTGTTTTCATACCATTGTTGGCATACAAAAATCAAAACGAAGAAGTTCTTTAATACATTCTGGATCAAAGAGTTTATCATATCTTAGATAACTCGTCCACTGAAAATATTCCTTTAACGATTATGAAATTAATCAAGCAGGTGTCATTATAATAACTGCATTGTTTTGCACGGTGTGTGACTGCATGTTTCACACCTTGGGCAGGTTTATTGATGACACGAGCAGCGACCGTCATTGATAATTTCATCGATAAATTCCGGCACTTTTGATGATGCGATTCAATAAGATCACAGGTAAGCACGAAAAAAAAATCGGCTGAAAAGAAAAAAAACGTGGTACGGCAGATTGCATACTCGGCCAAAAAAGTGGTCCGGCCCTCGCCGGACCTGCCGGACCGGCGGCGACGACGGCCTTGCATGATTTTCGTAAAAAAAGTTAAAAGATATCCACTTCTGTGCACGCAGAGCATGCGAATCCGATTATGCACTATCAGCAGAAACTCTCAAAATAGTCACTTCCTGAAAATTAAAATTTTGCTTTTCTTTATTCTGGAATGGAATAAATTTATGTTTGCACATATCATCAATTACCGGGATGTTGTAGGACATATATTTGCAAAAACAATTGCAAAATGTTTGACTCTGCTAAAATTAAAGTCGGTCAAAGAGTTATACAGTGCACTCGTGGGGGTAACTGTAAAAGGTGAAGTGTCATTCAATTGAGATTTAAGGATGTCCGCTGGTGACAAGTTTGAGACCTGTGCGCAACGCGAACTGCCAACAACTGTTCGGAATGTCAAGTGTCGGCTGTCGTAATTTTGCCGTCTTACAATTAAGAAATAATAAAAAATCACTATGTTTTTGAAACCTTTGGACGCTGTTGTATAATTTTCATTCGAGCGCTACCATTTTTTCTTTCGCTCAAGAGATAATAGGTCCAACGTACCCGTGATGTCGTTATTTGGCTGCACACCAGCCGCTTTACTATGCCTTTACAATTTGCAAAATATATTCTTGGGAGCTCTAACCACACTGCATTTAGTTCCTATGTCATCCGGCATCCCATCCGTCAGACTGTCTTTGGTTTTACTTGACAAAATATTCGACTTTCTTTACGAGTTTCGGAGCAGGTTGACACAATCCATACACCCCACCCACATTTGGTCGCGAGAGGCCAAATCCCTTAGACACCAAAGGAGCTCTGATGAGTCTAAGGGCTAGACATGATATAAAAATATGCCTGTTGACAGATATAATCTTACTTCAGCTAATATGTTATGCTACACAAGCCTAGTCCTAGGCATACGGCTGAAATTCTCTTATCTCCGCAAATACACTGCAGCTGTTTTGTTTAGGTTCGTTGGTACACGTAACGATGACGTGTGATGTTGCTGTCAATTAGATGTAGAATCTACAGCTGACTTCATCTGAAACTCTAGTGAATTGCTAAGTGGTGTGTTTAATTTTACTTTGGTATCAGTCAAAAAGTGTTTTTTCGCGCACCTGCAACAAACAGCTAGCACATACAAGCCCAAAAACTGACCAGAGTGACAGTGGTGGAGTGAAAATTCTGTCATTAGTGAACTAACTGCGCTGAAAGCCTACATTAGACTTCATTAGTGCTCCTAATCTCCTCTACGAAAGCAGGTCACAGTGAAATAGTCTAAGTTCTTGAGACCCGACACCATATCAAAATTTTGAGGTTAGTACTTTATCCTTTGGGCGGTATTTTACTTATCAAAAGTTTTGATGTAACCCGCTCACAGCGACATGATTATATCGGACAAGTCATTTATTACGAAGTGGGGAACCGGGTACATTCAGTGGGAACGGGTGTCGGATTTTTTTTTTTTTTTTTTTTTTGGGGGGGGGGGGGGAGGGGGTCATATATTCTGTTAGGCATATGAGGGTTGGGGACACAATTTTTGTATACGTCTACATTTTAAAAAATCAGCTTTCAGGGGCCGCTCCCACCACCCCCACTACTACTACATTTTCAGATTAGTTCTATTCGATCAAACTGGGGACTACGCCCCTAGACGCCCTAAATATAATTAACAGCTTTACAGAGCATTCAGCATTAGATTTCTTGTGGTAAAGGACCTTGGCAAAAAAAAATATAAGGCAAAAGGAAGATCATTATTTGCGCAATTTTGAAGTAAAAGAAAGTAATTTCTATGGATTGCCCAAAGTGCATAAAAGTCTACAAATAACTTCCGAATGTAACAATACTCGAACACAAAATATCAATCTTAACAATGTCACAGACTTAAAGCTGCGGCCAATCATAGCGGGACCATCATGTTTAACGCATCGTTTAAGTAACCTCATAGACATATTATTACGACCTTTCACCAAACGAGTAAAAAGCTATCTCCGAGATACTATGGATTTTCTCAACCATCTACCAGAGCAAGTCCCTCAAACTACTCTCCTTGTTTCATTTGACGTTGTATCTCTATATTCAAATATACCCCATGATCTTGGGTTGGAGGCTATTCGATTTTGGTTGGAAAATTATCCCGACGACATACATAGGCGTTTTACAAAAGATTTTATTTTAGACGGGATTAATTTTATTTTGAAAAACAATACATTTTACTTTAATGGGAAGTTTTACAGACAGAAAATAGGAACAGCAATGGGCACCAAATTTGCCCCCGTATATGCCACTTTGGTGATGGGATATCTTGAAGAAAAGCTATACATAAAAGTAGCCGCGAAATTCGGCGAACAATTCAAAGAATATTTCATTAAATATTGGAATCGGTTCTTAGATGACTGTTTCGTACCATGGACGAGGTCTGAGAATGATTTGCATACATTACAAGATATGTTAAACAATTTACATAGAGATATAAGTTTCACTATGGAATTTAGTCACAGTCAACTTCCGTTTCTTGATGTTTTAGTGCTTAAAAACGGCACTCACATTGCAACAGACATATATTATAAACCAACAGATAGTAAACTATATTTAACCTTTTATTCTTGTCACCCTAAGCACATAAAAACAAGCATCCCCTTTTCACTAGCAAGAAGATTACGAATGATTGTTACAAATGACAATATCTTAGCGCAAAGACTGGCTGAATTGAAAACGGCATTACTTAGGCAACATTATCCTAATACGATTATAGATACCGGCATTGAAAAAGCATTGAGCATCAATAAATCAGATTTACGACGTGTAAGAGAGAAATCGGATGAAAATGTGGTGACATACGTATCAACGTTCAATCCGAAAAATCCAGAGATGTTCCGTGCAATACATGAAAACATGGATATCTTGTATGAGGATGAAAGGATGAGAAATATATTAAGCAAAATCAAGATTATAAAAAGTAAACGTCAACCCCAAAGTCTTAAAAAATTACTCACTTCAGCTAAATTTGAGGAGAAAACGCACCATGCAAACATAACACAGTGTGGTCGCTCGAATTGTGGAATTTGTAAAAATATTATAATTGGTAATCAGTTTACTTTCAAATGTGGGAAAACATTTTTTGTAACTGTAGACATGACGTGTGATGCAAAAAATATTATATACGTTTTACTGTGTGGCGGCTGTGGAGAGGAATATATTGGCGAGACCGGTGATACCCTGCGCCACCGCATGACATTACATCGTCAACATATTAGGCACAGTAGCGTTCGTAAACTTTTTGTTAGCGAACACATTGCAACCTGTGCAAGAGGACTTGATATAAACTTTAAAGTTTTCCCACTTTACAAAATGAAAACAGACAACCCCATTTCAAGAAAGCTTAAAGAGACATATTTTATAGATTTATTTAAGCCTAAACTTAATCGAACGCTTTAGTGAATTTTCATTATTTGTCAAATATATTAGAGACGTTATTTTAACTCAATCTATTA
Source organism: Ctena decussata (assembly GCA_963989385.1). NCBI lineage: Eukaryota > Metazoa > Mollusca > Bivalvia > Lucinida > Lucinidae > Ctena > Ctena decussata. The sequence continues at coordinate 34,474,853 of OZ022504.1, read as the reverse complement.
ACGTTGTTAACGTCGTAAACGTTGTTACTATGACGCCAACGTCATTATTGTTCATTCCTTGACGATCTATTGAAGTAGTGAAACGCGTTGGAATTAAACAATGTAATATCTGGCTATTCCTCTTTTTGTTTCACTCCTACATTTCCTGTGTTGTGGATAGACAGTTTTCAACTTGTATTTTGCGCAACATAGTGAGGAAATGCCGATCACCAGGACTTCAAGATCAACAACAAACCAGCTTCGAGACACGGATGTCGATATCACATTTACAGGCGCCAGTCAGGACCAGACGAACTTGGCGACAGTACTGGGGAAATTTGATCAAACTCTGGAGAGATTAAGCAGTATATCTGACAATGTGAGTAGAATTCTAGATTTTCTGCTTAAACTGCCGGACAATCAAACGCAATCCAGCTCGACAAACATCAATGAGACGATGCATTTATGCCAGACAAATACGCAGGAGCTCTGTGAAAATATTTAGGAATTTATTAATGTAACAAGCGAGCCAAGAATTGTCGGAGAAGCTGCTCAAATCAAGGAAACAATAACCACTGTTTGGAATAAGAAACTGTTTGCCCGGCGAAACCAATTTTGGCTAAAAATTAGGAATGAAAATACCGCCAAAGTATATGAAGAATGGCGAAATAAAACACCCATGATTTTACCCCAAAAACTTCAAATGTTTGCAATAAATGGTGAACATGACGACCAAACTAGACGAAGAGAGCGGCAGGTTCTTGACAACTATGGAACTGAAAGAGACTTGCTGACTCTAAGAGCTGAAAGTCATGAAGAGAAATTTAGAAATATTGATGAAGAGATGCTTTCGATCTTTTCGGAAAAGTGTTCTGGCAAAGTAAAAGAAAAACTAGTAGACATGTGGCAAAAAGAAACAAAGCAGCAAGAAGAGATTTCACAGTCTAGATGGGATAACAAAAACAAAATTTGGTTACAAAAGTATGAGACAGACTTTTCCTCCAAGTATTCAGATAAAAACCCTTTTATTAAAGAACGCCCTTTAAATACGGAAGTAGAGCGACCTCAGAATAAGCGGGCAGATCAACGGCTTTATACGCAACAACAGAACAGAAATGGTACAATGGCAGTACCTACCACCACACCCCAACACAACTTTCCTCAGGGAGATGAACGGCGTACCCGAAATTTGCAGGCACCTGTATCTTACGCAAACGCTACAAGAGCTAGTTATACACAGGATAGTGGCAAACGCGTATGGAATTCAGGAACTGGCAACAACACAACATATATAGGACAGCGGTTCAACAGGAGACGTGCGCCACCTAGAAACTACACAGACGGGGTTCGTGAAACATCACAAAGACTAAACAATGAGAACCAAGACAAGTACTACCGTACGCAGGATAGAACACAGTATAATTGGGACTACAGTTATGCAACAGACTCACATAATTATGCAACTCAAAACCAGGGAAATCTTAGCTCTAACCGAAATTATTTTTTAGAGCAGGACGAAGCCTCGGCGAACGAACTTTAGTATCAAGATTAAATCAATCAATCAATGCTTCGTCAGAATTAGACGACAAAACACCAGTAAAGATAATTAACTTATCCAAAACAATGCTGGATCCTGTCGAAATAAGCGTTCTTGAAAAGGGGTTGAAATTTACACCTACTCCGCATAGGCATAACGATCAGGAATTAAAAGAAGACATTGCAAATTTCAATAGAAAACTAAGACTTTTAGAGTTTTTTTCATAATGAAGACGAGGTTGACGACGATTCCCTCGTTAGAAATAATAGCAATTTCATGCCACCTAAAAACCGAAACATGGCTTTAGAAAAATTCATCTCTAATTTAGAAAATACCCCTACTAAACTCAGAAACCCTAAATGTAAAGAAAACATAACTCGGCAGCAGCGCGCATCGATTAAAAATTTGTCCGAAAACAATAGCATAGTCATTAAGGAGGCAGACAAGGGCGGGGCGGTTGTAATTATGGACAGGGACCATTATAAGGAAATGGCATATGAAATATTACAGAATAGAGAATACTATGAACTGTAAGATAGCGATCCGCAACGATCAAACAATTTAACTTATAAGAGATTTTTGAAGAAACACGAACATTGTTTTACGCAAAAGGAAGATGATTATTTGCGCAATTTTGAAGTAAAAGAAAGTAATTTCTATGGATTGCCCAAAGTGCATAAAAGTCTACAAATAACTTCCGAATGTAACAATACTCGAACACAAAATATCAATCTTAACAATGTCACAGACTTAAAGCTGCGGCCAATCATAGCGGGACCATCATGTTTAACGCATCGTTTAAGTAACCTCTTAGACATATTATTACGACCTTTCACCAAACGAGTAAAAAACTATCTCCGAGATACTATGGATTTTCTCAACCATCTACCAGAGCAAGTCCCTCAAACTACTCTCCTTGTTTCATTTGACGTTGTATCTCTATATTCAAATATACCCCATGATCTTGGGTTGGAGGCTATTCGATTTTGGTTGGAAAATTATCCCGACGACATACATAGGCGTTTTACAAAAGATTTTATTTTAGACGGGATTAATTTTATTTTGAAAAACAATACATTTTACTTTAATGGGAAGTTTTACAGACAGAAAATAGGAACAGCAATGGGCACCAAATTTGCCCCCGTATATGCCACTTTGGTGATGGGATATCTTGAAGAAAAGCTATACATAAAAGTAGCCGCGAAATTCGGCGAACAATTCAAAGAATATTTCATTAAATATTGGAATCGGTTCTTAGATGACTGTTTCGTACCATGGACGAGGTCTGAGAATGATTTGCATACATTACAAGATATGTTAAACAATTTACATAGAGATATAAGTTTCACTATGGAATTTAGTCACAGTCAACTTCCGTTTCTTGATGTTTTAGTGCTTAAAAACGGCACTCACATTGCAACAGACATATATTATAAACCAACAGATAGTAAACTATATTTAACCTTTTATTCTTGTCACCCTAAGCACATAAAAACAAGCATCCCCTTTTCACTAGCAAGAAGATTACGAATGATTGTTACAAATGACAATATCTTAGCGCAAAGACTGGCTGAATTGAAAACGGCATTACTTAGGCAACATTATCCTAATACGATTATAGATACCGGCATTGAAAAAGCATTGAGCATCAATAAATCAGATTTACGACGTGTAAGAGAGAAATCGGATGAAAATGTGGTGACATACGTATCAACGTTCAATCCGAAAAATCCAGAGATGTTCCGTGCAATACATGAAAACATGGATATCTTGTATGAGGATGAAAGGATGAGAAATATATTAAGCAAAATCAAGATTATAAAAAGTAAACGTCAACCCCAAAGTCTTAAAAAATTACTCACTTCAGCTAAATTTGAGGAGAAAACGCACCATGCAAACATAACACAGTGTGGTCGCTCGAATTGTGGAATTTGTAAAAATATTATAATTGGTAATCAGTTTACTTTCAAATGTGGGAAAACATTTTTTGTAACTGTAGACATGACGTGTGATGCAAAAAATATTATATACGTTTTACTGTGTGGCGGCTGTGGAGAGGAATATATTGGCGAGACCGGTGATACCCTGCGCCACCGCATGACATTACATCGTCAACATATTAGGCACAGTAGCGTTCGTAAACTTTTTGTTAGCGAACACATTGCAACCTGTGCAAGAGGTCTTGATATAAACTTTAAAGTTTTCCCACTTTACAAAATGAAAACAGACAACCCCATTTCAAGAAAGCTTAAAGAGACATATTTTATAGATTTATTTAAGCCTAAACTTAATCGAACGCTTTAGTGAATTTTCATTATTTGTCAAATATATTAGAGACGTTATTTTAACTCAATCTATTAACGTTGTTAACGTCGTAAACGTTGTTACTATGACGCCAACGTCATTATTGTTCATTCCTTGACGATCTATTGAAGTAGTGAAACGCGTTGGAATTAAACAATGTAATATCTGGCTATTCCTCTTTTTGTTTCACTCCTACATTTCCTGTGTTGTGGATAGACAGTTTTCAACTTATATATATATATATATATATATATATATATATATATATATATATATATATATATATATAAGCGTAAGAAAAGCGTAAAAATATTTAACCTTTCTAGTAGAAAATTGTCGAAGTACGAAATGTCTGTCTTGTTGAAGGGTTTTAAGTTCACCCCTTCGCCAGAGAAAAGTAATGATGAACAGTTATCTAATGATATTGCAGAATTTCACAGAAAACTTAAACTTAAAGAATACTTTTACTGTAATGAGAGTACAGAACAAGATGACTCATTAGTAAGAAACAATAGTTACTTTTCACCGCCTAAAGGGAGAAATCAAAGGCTTGATGAATACGTGGACATTACTAAAGTAATACCAAGAAATGACACCTATAGGAAAATGTCTTTTAATATTACTAGAAACGAAAGAAAAGCGATTCACAGTTAAGCAAATGATACGTCCATAGTAATTAAGGAGGCAGATAAAGGAGGGGGTATAGTATTAATGTACACAGAATTTTACAAAGCAAAGATTCTAGAAATGTTGGGGAATCAATCGTTTTACAGACAAATAGGAAACCAAAATGCAAGGGACACCATGAGAAAAATTAATAAAGTGATAAGTTTAGCAAAGGACATTACTCGTAATGAACAAACTTACTTACTTGATTTTTAATGCAAACCAAGCATGCTCTGTGGTCTCCCTAAAATTCACAAAAGTCTGCTAATTAATAATAAATGAACTAAAATAGATGGTGAATAATTAGACATATTAGACCCACAAGATCTCAAATTTCGTCCTATAGTGGCAGGCCCTGCATGCGAAACCCATCGACTGAGTAATTTAATTGATATCTTACTAAAACCATTTATACAGAAAGTAAAGAGCTATGTAAGAGACGATATAGATTTCCTTAAATATGTTCCTGAAACTGTGCCTCAAAATACCTTATTAGTTTCCTTTGACGTGGTTAACCTCTATACTAACATATCCCATGACTTAGGCTTGAAAGCAATAAAAAATTGGTTATCAAAATATCCTGAATTAATATACAAGCGATTCTCGAAAGAATTTATACTTGAGTCCATAAAAACTGTACTTGAAAACAACAACTTTTATTTTAATGACATCATGTACAACCAAGTTCGAGGCACCGCAATGGGAACAAAATTTGCGCCCACATATGCAACCCTAGTCCTCGCTTATTTAGAAGAAAAACTCTACTCAAAGATTGAAATAGAATTTGACAAAGAATTTGCCAATTATATCACGGACAATTGGAAACGGTTTTTAGATGACTGTTTTGTATTTTGGACTAAAGGAGAGGAAAATCTGAAGAAGTTTCATTCAATTTTAAATGATCTGGATTCTGATCTAAAATTTACAGTAGAATACAATGAAGAAAGACTTCCTTTCCTTGACGTTTTGCTAATAAAATCAAATAATAATCGCATAAGTACAGACATATACTTCAAAGAAACAGATTCCAAGCAATATCTTAACTTTCATTCTTGTCATCCAAAGCATACCAAAACAAGTATACCCTATAATTTAGCTAGAAGAATCTGCACAATCGTTTCCGATCAGAATCTTAGAGAAAAACGCTTATCAGATTTACGTATTTCTTTGCACAAACGAAATTATCCAGATACAGTTAATACGGAAGGCATCAGGAGGGCTAAACTAATACCAAGAGACTCACTTTTAAATCCAAGTGCAAAGAAGGAAGAAGACATACTTCCATATGTTTCAACTTTCAATCCTAATAACACTGAAATGTTTGGCATTCTCAAAAGTAATATGCATATTTTAACCAATGACCAAACTATGCGAGAAGCACTTTCAGGTTCAAAAATTATTAAAAGCAAACGACAACCTCCAAACCTAAAGAGACTTATAACTAAAGCGAAATTTACGGAGCAGCAAACAAGGACCTCAAATAAAGTGTTCAAATGTAATCGTCCAAACTGTGCCCTTTGCGAATGTTTGGAAGAGGGTAGCTCCTACAGTTTTAATGGTAAAGTATTTTACGTAAATGAAACAATGTCCTGCGACGTAAAAAATGCCATTTATGTCATCAAATGTAATGGCTGCAAAGAACTATATATTGGACAAACAGGTAACAAATTACGCACTAGAAGAACTGTTCATGCGCAACAAATCAGAAATCCTTCAACAAGACAGATACCTTTAAGTGAACACATCGACAATTGCAGCAAAAATAATCCAAAATTTCAAATGTTCCCCTTCTTCAAAATGCACACAGAAAGTATTTCTGCCAGGTTAGCGAAGGAAAAATATTTTATTCGATGTTTTAAACCTAAATTAAACGCTTTATAAACGATTAGACTAATAACGTAAAGTCACGTCATGTGACATTATTAAGTTTACGTCGTAACGTTACGGCGTTTCTATGCAACAGTCCTGACGAGCTCAGCGAAACGCGTTGACATATTTTTGCATAGTTGATCATTAAATAACAAAACATGTAACGTCAACTCTTATTTCATTTATATATATATATATAAATCTTGAAAAAGTTCACAATACAGGATAATAAATATATCAAATAGAAAGAAGAAATCTGCCTGAAAGTTCTGTCGCTTTATTTTCTTAACCGGTTTCACTACTGCATGTAGATCATCAGAAGAAGTGAAAAAAACATTAACACAATCACAATGTTAAAATAACATGGAGATAAATTACGTTGGCGTTAATAGCAACGACGTTGGCAGCAAGTAAAGGAAATGACGTCATGTTACTTCCGTCTAGTCGGTTGATCATATAAATAAGTGTGTTAAACAGCTCTATTTAACTTGGGTTTAACTTTGAAAAAAAAACCTTCTTTTGATTTTCTTAAAGTAACATTGTCAGAATTCATTTTGAAGAGAGGACAAATTTTAAATTTTATTGTTTGTCCTCTTGCACAGTCATCTATATGATGACTCACATAAAGCATTCTTGTATTAATGTCCCGTATTTGCTGTCTGTGCACCGTAACTCTGTGTCTCAGGGTATCCCCTGTTTCTCCGATATATTCCTCGTCGCACCCGGTGCATCGCATCACATAAATTACGTTTTAAAACTCTGTGTCTCAGGGTATCCCCTGTTTCTCCGATATATTCCTCGTCGCACCCGGTGCATCGCATCACATAAATTACCCCCTGTTTCTCCGATATATTCCTCGTCGCACCCGGTGCATTGCATCACATAAATTACGTTTTAAAAACGTTTTTAAAACGTAATTTATGTGATGCGATGCACCGGGTGCGACGAGGAATATATCGGAGAAACAGGGGATATTTCTCCGATATATTCCTCGTCGCACCCGGTGCATTGCATCACATAAATTACGTTTTAAAAACGTTTTTAAAACGTAATTTATGTGATGCGATGCACCGGGTGCGACGAGGAATATATCGGAGAAACAGGGGATACCCTGAGACACAGAGTTACGGTGCATAGACAGCATATACGGGACATTAATACAAGAATATTCCTCGTCGCACCCGGTGCATTGCATCACATAAATTACGTTTTAAAAACGTAATTTATGTGATGCGATGCACCGGGTGCGACGAGGAATATATCGGAGAAACAGGGGATACCCTGAGACACAGAGTTACGGTGCATAGACAGCAAATACGGGACATTAATACAAGAATGCTTTACGTGAGTCATCATATAGATGACTGTGCAAGAGGACAAACTATAAAATTTAAAATTTGTCCTCTCTACAAAATGAATTCTGACAGTGTCACTTTAAGAAAATCAAACGAAAGTGTTTTTTTTTTTTTTTTTCAAATTTAAACCCAAGTTAAATAGAGCTGTTTAACACACTTATTTATATGATCAATCGACTAGACGGAAGTAACATGACGTCATTTCCTTTACTTGTTGCTAACGTCGTTGCTATTAACGCCAACGTAATTTATCTCCATGTTATTTTAACATTGTGATTGTGTTAATGTTTTTTCACTTCTTCTGATGATCTACATGCAGTAGTGAAACCGGTTAAGAAAATAAAGCGACATAACTTTCATAACTTTCAGGCAGATTTCTTCTTTCTATTTGATATATATATATATATATATATATATATATATATATATATATATATAGACAATATATATATAGACAAGGGCTCCCTTTTGGCCCCCACTCAAATTCTCTTAAAATTGTATGAATTTCATTGCTTTTCATGTACAGTGGACCGTCTTTACAACGACGGTATTTGTTCCCAAAAAATTGGCGTTAAACTGAATTTGCTGTTCCAAAGAATTTAGCCATTCCGTGCAAATCAAAATGACGTTATAAAGTATTTTGCTGTTGTAATGAGTGCCGTTGTAAAGAGGGTTGACTGTATGCGTGTTTGGAACAAACAGAAATAATAGACGTCAATGGAAACAAGGTTTTATAGAAATTACGCGATTTTTAAAAAATTCTACAACTAGAGATCACAAACATACAAAATTATTTTTCTTTTGATTGATTGATTTGTTGCTTTACGTCCACGGTAAACAGCTAAGGTCATGTCTGGACGGTCAGTTGACCTAACCACACTATTCCTGGACAGGCTTAGACCTCCTAAGCGGTTAACCAGTACTAAGTGCACATACTTTCGCCAGTAACTGACAACTGCCCTTCTTGAATCAGCAGAAGGAGAAACGAAAGTATGTGGCCAGACCGGGTATCGAACCCAAGACCTCTGACATATGAGTACCGACTGCGCTACGCGGCCCGGCTATTTTTCTTTTACATTGTATAAATCATTTATCTACATATTAGTATAATTTTCATGATGGTATAATGTTGTGCTTTTCTGATAATCAATTTGTCAGCATCAGTGGAAATGCACCGAAGTTAACGGCAAACACTTTTGTCCAAGCTCTGAGTCTCTGTAGGTTAGGTTTTCTTTTTTTCTCAACTCGTTTTGGAACATGACGGCTTTATATAGCTTGGTGCTGAAAATAACACCTAACTATTTAATTTTAGACGCAAGGGGGGGGGGGGGGGTCTGTTCCAACGACACACCTTGAGGTGTGGGGGGGGGACTGACACAAGCAACAAGGCACGCCATTTCTTTTTAAACACGTCCAGTTACCGGACTTTCATTTTCACTGACTTTTCCATCAGATATATAGACATGGCGGGTGTATTATGATAGGCAGGCGATGCTTACTACTCGCGAGCACCTGATCACCTTTCTGTTTTGGGGCCCATGTCTTTGCATCTAAATATTACGGATTTGTCGACGTTTATTCAGATTAAATGAGTTAGGACTAAAGATTTAGATACTTTGACCGCTCTACTATTTCAGTTGCTTAACGGTTTAAGAAAAAGGAAACAGAACAGTGTAGATCTCGAGGTGCGCGGGCGTCTGGGCGTTGGCGGAGTAGGGGTGGGGTGTAGTTCTGTATGATGCATTATAGGCCTCAGTCTCCCCATGTTATTAATAGCATGACCAATACTGAGACACGCTGTGGGAAATTCAACATTATCATAAAATACACATGCTTTCGTAGAAATTATTGAGAGATTTGTTGCATTTGATGCGAACTCAGCCATAGTATCCACTCAGTCAATTAATGCGCGCGTGCCAACTTGTCATTGTGACGTCACTGAACTGATAGTTTAGTTCAACGTTACGCAAAACTATATTTTTCTCTTCAACACGACATATGTTTCTATCTATTTTCCTCGGGCAGTGGTCCAAATCGAGTGCATTGTTGACCCGTGTAGACTGAGATCAAGCTGCTCATTACACTGGCTTATTCAATGATTCTAAACATTTTAGGTAAAACAATAAAATGCTACCCGACAGTAGCATACAAGCTGGGGAAAAACGACCCAGTTTTGAGAGAAAAATTGTTGTTTTATTTGCCTAATAACTAAAAATGGCAGTCACGTTTGAAAATAAGGTAACATATACATGATAGAGCAAGGCTCGAAATTTATGAAAGTCAAAAATTAGGTGTAAACTCGCAAAACTTAAAAACTTATCCATCTTTGAAATGTATCAATATTGTAAAATAGTAGTAAGGGAGATAAGTCAAATTGGCATTATCTTACCTCCCTTGATGATTACAAATCTGCGAACACAACAGGTAGTATCCATGATCTTTAATAATAAAAGATAATATCTTTGAAAGAATTAGATTACTGTCAACAATGCTCTAAATGACCCTTTTCTTATCTATGAAATAGGTTTATTTACCAAGACTGCAGTTGCAGCTATATTCGGTACATTTAGTGACAAGAGTTGTCCCGAGCAAAACGTCTGCAGAAATCATGGAATAGAAGAACGGATAAAAAACGTTTTATTTGCAGGAATATGTTTGCCTTAACCTTATTTTATGTTCAATAAATAAATTTACTAATTTTTCTTTAAAAGAGTTGCTTCTGTGAAGCAGGTAAAACACAAAAAGAGACATTTTCAGGACAGAAAATGTTGTAGACTAAGGCTTATAGCGCGTCTATTCACCGAGGGATATACTGAAATGTTAAGCAATATTCTGTTACCTATGATCATATGATACTACATAGGATGGATGATGAATGACTTCGGATGTTATGTCGTTTTTAACAGTGTTTCAGTCATATCAGGATGATGATGGGCTTGGGGCGGGGGGGGGGGGGGGGGAGGGAAAAGGGAGTCAAATTCGCATTTGTTAAGATTAATGCAACCAGCAGATCTCGGCCTCTAAACCACTTGATCAGCAGGACAGGCCTTCTGTGCTACCGGGGCTTATAGCATAGCCAAGGAAGTCTTGTAATTTGGGTAATCCTGATAGGGGTGCCTTCTTAAATATACGAGTGCTCATATGTGATTTATTCATCCCTTCAACTTCCCCAATTTCATCAAATCTTCTGTAGCTTAGCGGGTGAAGCGCTGGCGTGCTAAGCTGGCAGTCCTTTTTCGAATCTCAAATTCTGAAGGCAGAATTCTTTTCAATCGTAAACGAGGTGCCATTGCACACAGTCTTTAAAAATCACCCATGCCTTGTTGCATGACCTAAGTACTGTTGAAAGGGCCATAAAACTACAAGCCTGCCATTAACTTTCTTTGTTTTCTAGTCTGCCATGAAAATGCTTGTCCATTTTGTGATGAAATTATTATTGGTTGAGCGTGTGATTTTTCGGCTCGATTCTTACAGTTAGCTTTTCTTAACTTGCCCCGGCTTCGCCGTCGAGAATTAATATTTTGTGATTTGCTCTTCAACACCATGTATACATCAGCGATAACTCACTGGTAAGAAAAAATATTTCTTAATCGTGTAGTTCTACATCACGCATTTTTTCACATTTGTACACACTTTCGCTTCACAAAATGGTGATATGCTATTGCATATACAGTGGGTGGGGTATATAAGCAGCAACTTGAAATCTGTTTATTACAAAAAAGAAAGCCATTAAAGATAAAGAAACCAAGTACTGACTTACATTAAAACTATATCGATTCTACTGCAAATTAAGAGGTGTATATCAGTTATATGAACTGATGTAACACATTTTATGCATTGTTACCATAGAAAAAATATCAAACACTACATTTCTACGCCGTTATTTGCGAAGTTGGGATAAAATGCGACTCGTTATTTGTTTAATAAGCAAATTCAAACTGACAGTGTGGTAATTAGGGCAAATGTAAAAAAAAGTGTTTTTTTTTCTGTAAAATTGGAATTGCGAGAGGGAAGCCATTTGCACGTGCATTTACTTTAGTCAGTGAAAGTTTACAACTAGTTGTATTTGTTATGTACCGTACTTATGTTGATGTTTGAAGACATGTTAATGGTATTTTTAGGTCAGGCCTCGATTTGAAAAAGAGCTGTTTTCACAAATTTCATTTTTTCTCTGACTATATGTACTTCCAGTTGCCATGGTTTCAACAAACGTGCAGTGGCCGATGCTCTAAAGGTGCAGAGATCGATAATTTCGTTTAGTCCTAAGCACCATACCAATCAAGTATATGATACTTTCTTCAGGACAGACACGTTTTCCCTTAGAAATCCATAAAAATATGTAAAATTTGACCGGCCTAGAAAATGGTTGCCATGGCAACAGTAATTGCTTAAATATCTCGAGAACCGTTTGACTTTTTTCACTAATTTTTTTTCACCAATCTTCATCTTTTGTCGAGAGCTTTAAAGCAAAATACAAAATTTTGAGTTTCCATCCAATGCTCGATGCTTAGTCAGCTTCTCTTAATCCTTTAACCATCAAGCGAGAATCAATAAAGTAAGTAACAAAATTCGAAATGGTAACATATGTCCGCCGCCTTGAGACACCGGCTGTCCGAAACTCCAACCCGCGTGGAGCAAATATTCAAATATTAGAGCATACTTTTAGTATACTAGTGATTAAAGCTCTTAGATGATGAATATGTAGAGAAATTATATGAATACATCTATTTACGTATATTCAAACTGCAACGGAAAATTCTCAATTCACATGATGGTTTACAAGTTCCCCACTTTATATCATGTATCAATGATTAGTATATCGAAAAGCATTTTTCTGTTCATGAAATCACTTACTTATTGGTTTAACTTTTGATGCTGCAATTCGGGATACAGATTCATATAAGTCTTTTGACTTTTTTCTGAATCCCTTTTAAATAAGTTTGTATGATATTTATGACTTTAATGTTTGTATTTTGATATGTATTCTTAGGGCGCGTTTACACGACCAAAGTTTCTATGACAAAGTAGGTTTGTCACAGAAAAATTTGCTCGTGTAAATGCCAAAATATGACACTGTTTCTTTGACAAATATATATGGTAAAGTTACTTCGATAAATTAAATTTGTCCGTGTAAACGGAGAACTTTGCTAAAGATTATGTAACAAAGAACATTGCTACAAGCGTGGAAAATGTGACAAAGATTTTGTTTCATCGCTGCAGGTAACTTTGACGAATAATATTTGGTCGTGTGAACACTGCTGCAAATATTTCATTGCCAAAGTTTATGTGACAAAGATTCTATGGCACATTTTCTTTAACATATAATTTGCTCCGCAAAATGTTTGTCATACTTTCTTTGTTAAAGTTTCTGTGACATAGAAACTTTGCTCGTGTAAACGCGCCCTTATACAAATGAAATAAAGTTTAAACCAACAGATTGAAGCAAGTAGGTTGTTTTTCAAGGTACAGGCTGCTTCCGCGGATAGAATTGTTAAAGAATTATTTCTGAGGCCTAGGTCCCATGGTAAATCATGGGAACGTCGGTTCACATATTTCATAAATAGTATTTGTGTAAATGATATATTGAACCGAAAAGGTTGTTCATTGAAGTAAAATAAAAATTGTATTAAAGATAAATTGAAATCCAATGACAATAACAATTGGGAAACTAAACTTTGGAATGATTCACGCCAAGCAAATGGTAATAAACTTTGTACATATAGGCTTTACAAAATTGAGTTGCAAACTGAATCTTATGTCAAGTTGAAAATGGACAGGAGCCAACGCCAATTTTATCAAAATTTAGGAGTGGAAGTTTACCACTCAATATTGAGACCGGTAGCTACGAAAATCCGAAGGTTCCACTAAACTAAAGAATCTGTAAATTATGTTCGAAAAATGTATTAGAGGATGAAATGCATTTTTTGCTGGTTCGGATTTACCACGTGCATTATTGCTTAAAGCCCAAAGTTGTAGCACTGATTTCGTTACTTTGTCTTTACAAGATAAGTTTATATTCATCATGAATTACAATAATTATTACCGCCCCGACATACGAAGTATGTCAGGGGGTATATAGTTTTTGTCATTCCGTCTGTTCGTCCGTCCGTAATTCCGTCCGTTCGTCAACTTCACGTCAAAGTTTTGCGTTAAACCTTTTGTTTTGTGTAATATAGTGATATAAAGCATATTTTAAGTTAAGGCCCTTTTTATGTACATCTAAAATGTAGATATAATGTAAGTTAACTTTGATTGATTGTTTTGGGTTTAACGGCCCTTTGAGGCAGTATTTCTGTCTATATCGGGCCGTCTCCCAGAGAGAGGGAGAAAGGAAAGAAATGATAGACTAGAGAAAAATGGCCAAACAACCCCCACCCGCACCTACTGCAAGCACAGTAGGCCCTTACCTTACAATGTTCCAAATCAGTAAGAAGCCCCGGCACTGGAAGTTACACAGCACCATCGCACCACCCGACCACCCCTGTTAACTTTGATATTTATTTATTACTCATCGTGTATATACCATTGTGTGTCTCATAAGTCAAATCTGACTGGATGTTTTTTACTTGTTTTATGTTTTATGCTGTGCTAATGTTTTATTAGACTAGCGCTAGTCTGATAATGAAAAGAAAAAGAATTATTTTTTTCTTCTTCTTTTCTCTGGCTAGTCTATAAAACTTGAATCTGCTCCTTTTCTGATATATACATTATCAGACTAGTACTTTACGAAACCTTCCCATTAGAGTGATTGACATTTATTGCTATCAAATTGCCCCTTCCTAATTCCTCTGCTGGTCAGGTCAGAGAATTTATTTACATAATCATTTTACAGATTCCAGAATGAAAACCTTTTCAATTCTGTTGGAAGATACAGCCAGTAGCCTGATTTAGAGGTTGAAATATGTTTCGATTGGTAATGATTTGCATTTTGTTCTTCTTCTTCTTATTATTTTCTTTTCAAAAAATGTTGGAACATAATTGCCTGAACATAGATTATTCTGATCAGGACCTGCACGGTACTGCATTGGTATGGCATTTACTACCGTAATGACCCTAAATGTTGGAACATAATTGCCTGAACATAGAGTATTCTGATCAGGACCTGCACTGCACTGCACTGGTATGGCATTTACTACCATTTGACCCTAAATGTTGGAACATAATTGCCTGAGCATAGAGTATTCTGATCAGGGCCTGCACTGCACTGCATTGGTATGCCATTTACTACCATATGACCCTAAATGTTGAAACATCAATGCCTAAACATAGAACATTCTGATCAGGGCCTGCACTGCATCGGTATGGCATTTACTACCGTTATGACCCTAAATGTTGGAACATAAGTGCCTGAACATAGAGCATTCTGATCTGGGCCTGCACTGCACTGCATTGGTATGCCATTTACTACCATATGACCCTAAATGTTGAAACATCAATGCCTAAACATAGGACGTTCTGATCAGGGCCTGCACTGCATCGGTATGGCATTTACTACCATATGACCCTAAATGTTGGAGCATAATTGCCTGAACGTAGAATATTCTGATCTGGGCCTGCACTGCACTGCATTGGTATGCCATTTACTACTGAAATGACCCTAAATGCTGGAACATCAATGCCTAAACATAGAACATTCTGATCTGGGCCTGCACTGCATTGGTATGGCATTTACTACCATATGACCCTAAATGTAGGAACATAAGTGCATAAGCATAAAGCATTCTGATCTGGGCCTGCACTGTCTACCATTCAATCAATATTTTAGTAAGATAACCTCATTTATACTTAGGAATATTATTGTAATCTATCATGGTGTCCCAAAATTTATGGTAATTATGCCAAGAATTCTTTTATAGTACTTCAGGTACTTAAAGCAAACTTTTTTGGAATATAATAGATCTGTCTAAATACTGGGGTCTACACATTTTATAGCAAAGGTGCTATGTGATGCAGAAAAACACATCCCTGTTATACACTGAACTTGGTAAAATAAGAGCAAATGACAAACTTGGTTAAATATTTTAAAAAGATGAAGACAAAATATTTGGGAATACATATATCTAGAAAAGATGCTTCTGTCGTTTTTTAAGAAGATGCAACAATTTTAGCAGAGGCATAAAATTTCAAATGTTTTGATCACTCACTAGTATAAATTTATCCAATCTAATGTTTCATTTGAATTTGCTAAAAATTTGCGGCAAATTATATGAATGTCCCATGCTTATCTCCCACCCTACATTACCTTATAACAATAATAATAATAATAATAATCCCACCCCTTGCCTTATAGTAATAATGATAATAATAATAATGACTACTTTTAAAGAATAAATCAGTACAAGGGTCCATGTCTGTGTATCTAAATATGTTGAATATGTCAATGCTTCTCTGATAAGTGATTTTGGTATTTTGATTGCTTTAACTTGGACAAGTCGAATCTTCCAAAAGGTGTGTCTGCTCAGCATCTAAAATGCATTAAAATCTAGCAATCTGTCACCCTTTATATCCTTGTACAATGTGTGCAATAGACAAAATAATACTTAATCCCTAGACTAGAGTGCCAAAAAAGCCTATGACAAAATTTACTTTTGCAAAATTTCAAAAATATTTTAACCAAACTATATCATATTGAGAATTCAAAGACTAAATGGCAAAAACTGTGTAGACCCAGATGAGGCGGCTCATGAGGAACTGCCTCATCAAGGTCTACCATGTGTGCTTAATTCACTGCATCAAAATTTATTTCCTAAATTGTTGGTGTCGCATGAAAACGTATCATTTGGCATGTGTGAACAGGATAGAATAGGATCAGCCTGCACATCCACACATTGTTCTTTATTCGCATTTACAATTTATAAGTCCGGCGGAATTTATACATAAATAAGTGTAGACTGAACAGTTCACACAGACGCACAGGCTAATTTTGGTATCTATTGTACACATAAGGCCTAAGGTTCATGCTCACGTGGTGCCAATAATAGCTCCCTAACTAGATTTGAACCTTGATAAGTTCATGGTTTTCCCTCCTTCCAGATGTAACGATTATCTGTGTAAACATCAAAACCATTTAAGGTAGACGAATACTGAATAGAAATATTGGCGGGGCATTCAAACCATTATACCATCTAAATAACCCAAAGAGCTATAAAACATTTGGGTAAGAAAAATACAATTTTCACCGTTTTGTTTTCCTAAAAAACAATATTTTGTATTTCTACATATTATTTTTAAACATTTTCCATTAAAATTCATATCTCTAGTACATGAATGCACTTTCATTTCAGCAAATCATATAATCTGTAATATATGATATTTGAAACAGACTGATAACAAAAAATTGCAGTTTTCTTGTTAATAAGTATATTTTTGCATTCTTTAAAAAAAATGCAAGAAAATTGAATTTCATGAAAAACGTCATGAAAAATATTATCAATCGATGGGGCATGCTTATGCGTATTATTTTAGTAAAACTTACGTCGTATGTTAAAGAATAAAACAAAAAAACAAACATTTCACCGTTTCGTTTCCTAGAAAAACAATGTTTAAGTTCAAAATATCCCCAAAACAGACTGCCCAAATTTTGCACCTGCTGCAAGCACAGCCGGTCCTTGCCCTATTATTTATTTTCCTGTTATTCGGTTCTACCATAGAGTAATGTCGACAAAAATGCGCAGATGGAATGGAAACTGTGAAGATCTTGATCATTCTGGTTCATAAGGAACAGTCTGATCTCAGTTTTCACTGTTTGTACAGACCTATGTGCCCGAAAACTTAGGATCTTTACGGTAGATATTGTAAGTGTATATTATAACTGTATTTACTCCACAGTTAGTCGATTTGATGATGAACAATAACTCTGTTTGTTTTTTAAACAAGCAAGAACAGAGTTATTCCGGAATCGTCCTCCTTAAATGGCAATACTTGACAGTGGCTGTGAAGCTGATAAATGCCCTCGCTAGATCTTGCGAGGTATCAATATCGCTCCAAGCTAGGCGAAGAAGTCGACCTATATGTATAGACTAGCTGTAAGAACACAGTGGTAAGAACTGGGAAAATAGTATGGCTGACTGATATAACTTCTTCGCCTAGTGGCTAGGCTATTGTTTTATGTATTTGATAACATCACTGTCGTCTACGTGATACCGTGTAGACTTTTTTGGCCCCAGTGTAAACAGTCAAAGATGGCGGCTAGAAGTGACAGGCAATTGTAAGTAGCTTTTCATATTCATAAAATATACTGAGACTTTACTTTTAGAATCATAGCATTGACACCGATATACCCGCAAAGTTTGGATTTTATGTTATTGCTCTTGTTTTAAGTCAGGCTGCTTACAATGGCGAAAATTTGACAATGAAAGAGTGACCCGGTGATTGACTCAGGAAATGAGGTGGAGAGCCGCTATGTTTTTCTGTAATTTTATCTGTTTCACTGCAAATTGAGCCTGAAATTTACTAACTACCATAAGTCCATCCCCTGAAAATGTCTCCCTATTCCTAAAAACCCAAAGAAATCTCTCTGGAGGATGAAATTCAACTTTCAAAAAATTGCATGGTACATTGTGTAGACACAGGTAATTTTCGGCGGTGTACCGTGTAGACAGATGCAAGTTTTGGTCATTTCGTAACCGTGTAGACACGGATTTTGTTTACCGTGTAGACACATGTATTCGTAAAATGGAAAACCGAGAAAACTTGTAGACTGAGTGTCTACCTACAGCTAAAACAGTGTGTGTTAGTCCACCCAATGGGAAAACATCGCACCTGTAATGTTTACAATCGATCATGCCGTATCACGATGAAGAACATCTTCCCTTCAGCCATTTTTACAAAGGAGAACAACTTATGTGACTTCCTTTTCAAGTCTTCCCTGGATAGAAATTCTTTCCTAGGAGGGTCTGCTCTCTAACGAAGGAATTTGCTCCTAGAGCAGCAAATTGTTTCCTTTCGGAGTTATCCCTTCGAGTTTCCTTGGATAGGAGTCCTTTCTTTTTGCTTTAGGAGTTGTCTCTCATAGAGAAAGGAGGAAGAAATTCAGAGGTGCTTCACTTAAAAGTGCACTTATTTACCTTAAGCAAAGATGCAATTATGTTGAAGCATGTGCCTCCAGGCCTCCTTCTATCTACGGCCTGGCTTATAACAACGTGATGTGACATATATGTTGGGTTACATAGCTATGATGGTTCTGATGGGTGCCAGTATTGAAGTGGTATGCATGGCAGCCTCATCTTCCGATGGAGCTGTTGTGAATACATATGGAAACATGAACGCTGGAAGGGCGCTCGGTGATGTGGCGCCAAGTTGTAAACAGAAATTGTGAACGTACATGTTTGCAAGCCAAGGGTTCTAAGGCCACTTGTGTACCCTTGGCCGACGGTCTATTCGCAAATCGGATTTCCCGCAGCGCTGCCTCTGCTCCCTAACATTATTTTGCCACTGCTCCCCAAATCCCTAAAAGTAATTCATCTGCTCCCCAGCTCCCTAAAATATTCAAGCCTGCTCCCTAAAATGTTTTGGAAGTCACTTCCGCCTCTACCCAAAATTGAACCCGAAATGCTAGCATTTGCAACTATGAATGCCCATCAGAAGTCAGTTTTGCTTAAAAAGAATGACTAAAACGGTATTATTTATATGTATAAATTGGTGGTCTGGGGCGAAGCAACATTCCCAGCGGGCACGCGACGTCGAATGATGTCATATTGACGTCAATGCGATGTCATCATGTCGCATCGATGTCAATGCGATATTTGCTGGGATTATACTAAAGAAGCGTCGTAACATACATGTCTAGAGAAAGTGTCTACACGGTAAACAAAGCCTGTGTCTACACGGT
This sequence comes from Ctena decussata, assembly GCA_963989385.1. Classification (NCBI taxonomy): domain Eukaryota; kingdom Metazoa; phylum Mollusca; class Bivalvia; order Lucinida; family Lucinidae; genus Ctena; species Ctena decussata. Next base: position 34,455,313 of record OZ022504.1, on the reverse strand, counting down.
TACGAAATGTCCAAAAATTACATCTGTCTACACAATACACCGCTGAAAACAACCAGTGTCTACACAGTATACCGTCCATTTTTTTAAAAGTTGAATATCATCAGTCACAGAGGGTTTTTTTAGTTTTCGGGAATAGGGGGGTGTTTTCAGGGGGTGGGACGAGTTTCATTAAGGTGCAATAACGGCCCAATTTTTTCGCGAAAATTCAAATCGCAGTAATCGAAAAATGAAGACAGCATACCAATCCTTATATTTTGAAGATCTGGTTTTGAATTTTTGACAATCATCCTAGAACATCGTCATTTGTTACCATAAACTACCCTAGAAATGGCAAAAACAGCGAAAAGTAAGCAGTTTGCGAACTTTAACATGAGTGAAAAGTATCAGCACAGGCATGGCCCAACTTAAAATTTTGACAAAATGTGTCGTATTATAGTATATGCCTACAGTGAAAAAAATCAGTTTGGATCTCGCCTGTGCTCGGTTTCAAAACATAACTTTTATTTTAAAAAATCTTCAAATCGCATGGCAAGAATTAAACCAACGCACCGCCGGTGTGCCTCAACGTGATGAAAGAACTGACTTTTCGCCTTACCTTGACGAATAAAATAGAAATATCTTCATATCCGTCTTTAAAATGTTTCTCCTAAAGACTACCGGACCGACTGACATTTATTAAATGTGTCTGATATCGGGACAAACAACGTAAAAGGTCGTCTGTCAGGAAAAGGCTTACATGTGTAAAAAGACAACTCTTGACTTCTTATCCAGAAAGTGTATAGCTGCAACTGTCACTGTACTATTTCATCAATTAACTAAATACGTTGCACTATAAACAAATTCGAATTCAAATTGTTTATTTTCTCAGGTTATAAATAATATAACAACATGAGTGGCAGAACAAGTAGCTAAATATTTTGGCGGCAAATTACTTGAGGAAAATCGAAAGCACTTATTCAATCTACTAGAGGGCAACGTAGGTGTTAATTCAATTGCAAATTTTGTGTTTCCTAATAATTTTGCAGTGTTGTCATAACTGTCAAAGTCTCGCTTTAAACGTGTCAATTTCATCACATGACTAAAAATAAAACCTGAATGGACATTGATCGGAATACTTTTTTTTTTTTTTGTTATTGTTGTTGGTTTAAATCATTCATGAATTAACAGCCATGCACAAGATACTTTTGTGTCACGGACTATTCATATTTCTATAGAAGGTAAGAGAAAGTTCACTATAAATATATCTCCTGCTACGCCCAAACACTCGGCCATAGACAGGCATGATCCATGCCAGTCGCATCTGTCCTCAGAACCAGGGAACAGTCCTCCACACCCTCCATGCAACCCCGTGGTTCGGACCGGCACGGAGGATGTAAAGGGCCACTTCCTTGAAACCTAGCTACAGCTATACTTAAAGATATATACTTAAAAAGGGTGGCGACTGGCCCGGACCAGATCCGTCCACATTCGAGCCCGTGGCGCGACATCAGTATGTATAACAATTTACCGTCGGGCACACAGCGCCAAAACATCGAATCAACGTCGATTCAACGCCACGACGTTAAATAGACGTTGATTCAACGTCAGTAAAGCGCCGCGCGCCCGCAAGGTTTCTTTAATAACTTTCGAATTTCCTCTAGCCATTTGTCAATTTAGAACATATGCAGATCACATAAAGAATACAATATTACAACATTGACCATTAACACCAACACTGTCAAGCCCAACATAGGCATTCCCATGTTACCATGGGAAAACCTAACCCTTTTACAATGTTTTGCCAAAAGACACTAAAAAGTACCAAAATGTTAATTGTCTCAAACGATAATATGATCTACCGGGTACGCGTAATGAATGGTGACGATTGAGGGGGGGGGGGGTATTGTTAGATATAGCATTCAACCAGATATAGCGATAAACATTCGTTACCTCGACCTCAAATATTGTACTTAGACTTATTCAGTGTGTTGTCTGAAAATTTTCATTACTATTTCAATAAACGAGCATAGATTGTTTATAGCTGTCTTATTACTGCTATTCATTAATAAATTAAATTTGATTATGTTTGGATTTCTGAAAAAGTATGGTTTTATAAATTTTCGTCTTTCTTCGTTGAAATACCTGCATTTTAGTATATAATGAAATTCATCACCAATTTCGACATTGCATAGCCAACAAATTCTCTCATTTAATGGAATGCTTAGCCACCGTCCTATTTCTATAGGTAAACGATGATTGTTCTAAAAGCTGTCATTAAACGGCAGTTTTTATTTGACAAATACGAAAAATAGTTATTTATTTGGAAAGTTTCTTTAAACATACGATAATTTATTCCGCTAGATGTTATGTCAACCAGCGAACTCCAATTTTGTATGTATTCGTCTTTCAGCTTTTGTTTAAACGATTTGACGAACCAGCTTATGCTTGTTACATTGTGCGCATACCAAATATTACTATAGCCGTTTGTACAGATTAAGTTTTTGACATTATTGAGCCATTTTGAATGAAGTTTCCCTTGCTCATTTAAGCTATAGATAAGTAAATAAACAGACAACACCGTTTCGTTAATGCCTTTAACGTTCATTTTAATCCAAAATGATACTGCTCTGGTATAGATGTCGATTGAACGTGGATATGCCCCTAGCTCTCCATAGACCATAATTGACGGTGTCGATTTCTTTAGATTTAAGATTTGTTTAAAGAATTTTAACTGCACCTTTTCTATGACGTCTAGATTTCCGAAACCCCATATTTCGCTTCCGTAAAGTAAGATAGGCTTTATGATTTTATTAAAAAGATCTACTTGCATATTAATCGGAAGATTTAGAGTCCTAATTTTACGTAAAAGGGAAAACAGAGCCATATTAGCCTGATCTGCAATGTGATTTTTTGCCTTTAAGAACGAACCGCTACGTGATAAGAAAACACCAAGATATTTATAGTCACCAACAATTTCAACTTCTTCGCCTCCGAACTGAAATTTTAGACCCTGGGGAATTCTTCCTCCAGAAAATACTACAATTTTGGTTTTAGATACATTTACTTTTAATTTCCATTCATTGCAATAGTTTTCAAAAATATCTAATGTGTTTTGTAGCTCGTCTTTGCTGTTACCAAATAGAACTGTATCATCCGCAAACAATAAAATGAATAATTTGAAAAACACATATATATTTTTTCGTCGTTTCGTTCACATTTTACTCCGGGTGCATTATGATCATCTAGATAGCTTATCAGATCATTCAGATAAATAGAGAACAAGAAGGGAGACAAATTTTCACCTTGTCGGACAAGAAAACCCTTTATTTGTAATGTTGATGTTCTATGTTTTTATGACCCCATCCCCGTCGTGGAGGGGGGGCTTACGTGTTAACCTCGTTCATCGGTCCATTCGTCCGTCCGTCTGTCCCCTCAAAAAAATAGTATATTTAACACCTCCAACAGTTTTTAACCAATCAGTTAAATCAAATATTTACAGATATATGAGGACATGCATTTGATTTTGCATTTCTTTTGTAAGAGAAGGCTATTGTATGTCTTGGATGGGGGGGGGGGGGGGGGGGGTAGTAGGTGTAGGGGAGGATGCCACTATATGGGGGCAGGCATGACGCAGGAGACAGTAACTGTGTCTCACAGACATAATTTTCTATTATTTTTTTTAGCTCACCTGAGCCAGCGGCTCCGGGGGAGCTTATAGGATGGTAAGGCTCCGTTGACCGTCGTCCGTCCGTCGTCCGTCCACAATTTCAAACGACTTCTCCTCTGAAACCGCTGGGTCGATTGTAACCAAAGTTCATATAGAGCCTCCTGGGACCTTAGGAACGAAATGTTGTTCAAACGGTCCTGGTCACATGACCAACATGGCCGCCATGCCAATATATGGTAAAAACCTAAAACATCTTCTTCTCCAGAACCAATAGGCCGATGGCTTTGAAACTTGGTATGTAGCATTGGGTACGCAAGTACTACCAAGAATCTTCAAATTGTGACCTTGGGTTGACCTTGACCTATTGTTACGGTACGGTCAAATTTGCTTCCTTATGCTTTTATATGGCAAAATGCTACAACATAAGATATCTTGGAAACTATTGAAGATTTTGGGCTTAAAATTGGTATCTACTGTAATCTTAATGAGTACATGAAGATATATGAGTACAAGAGGTCAAGGTCATTCTTTGACCTTTGACCGTGAACTCTCATATTTTGACAAATTTTAACAATCTTCTCAAAAGCCACTGGGCCAATTGAAACCAAATTTCATATAGAGCCTTTAGGGGCTGAGGGAACGGAAATTTATTCATACGGTCCAGGTCACATGACCAGCATGGCCACCACGCCCATATATGGTAAAATCCTTTAAAAATCTTCTTCTCCAGAACCAGTTGACCGATGGCCTTGAAACTCGGTATGTAGCATTGGGTACTCAAGTACTATCAAGATTGTTCAAATTGCGACCCTGGGTTGACTTTGATCTTTTTACGGCAAGGTCAAATATGGGAAAATGCTAGAACATGAGATTTCATGGAAAGTTTTGAAGATTTTGGCCCAAAAATCATTATATACAAGGGGCATTGCAGAAATAATGTAAATGACCTCTGGGTAGTCTATTGGCTGATAATTAGCTGTGGTGTTATATATCGTTGGAAAGGTAAATGCAAGTGCTTTAGAAGGGTATGCATTAAAAGAATTTCTAAGTCATTCGTGCATGACAGCAAGTGCTTATACGTCATAAGGGTGTGGATACTGGAAACTGTATATTTTCACCGACAGTCTCTTGTGTTCTATTGCTGTTTTCTCCATGATAAAATGATATATTTCAATAAAGAAACACGTAACACTATCCTTTAAATGTAAAATCAGAAAGTTATACAGAAATCGTTTCCAGATTCTACCCCAGTAACATAATAAACGAGTTTTTTTTCTCTGCTATGTGGTTATAAATGCAGAGTTATTTTAAATGCATTATGACATTAAATTGTGATTTTCGACTTATTCACATCCAATTTCAACAAATGACAGACATTTTATGACTGAAATGATTAGGTCACTATATTTTGTTACGGCTGGCATCAAATCACTGATGAAACTGGATGATACATGTGCAAACTCCACGCCGGAAGTTGCAAAGTAGCAGCAATTCATGTAAAATACAAAACAATAAAACGAAATTAACTTCAAATAAAAAGACACAGTCTAAATATAATTAACTTTGTTTAATGTCAAAAATTAGAAGGACAAATTGAAAGCATGATTCATACACAAAGACTTGAAAATTTGTTATTCTATATGACATACTGACATTGATATATGTGCGCGGGTTGGGAAACTTATCGTAAAATATTAGGTAAGCCTCTGACAAAAGCACATAAGGTGCCGTGAAAGATTATCAATAACAAAAAACAAGCATGACGAATTAAATCTAATTTATTTTCTGTTTCATATCTATCATTAAGCATTCACTTTCACTTAAACTGACCTCAAAACATTCCAGATGATCCGAACAAAACTGCTAATTTGCAAAAGCTGTTAACAGTAGCAGTTGGGATGATTTATGATATAACAGTCAATGTCATTGTAGAGGATGGTTTGACAAATGGGTCTACATGTGTTGTCAAATTCATTGAGTACAAAATGGAAGGCACAAATCGTCCCAGTATTATATGGGTTTTGTTTCAAGATTCTCAAATTGGCCAGTCAACTCGTGAGAAATTTTCTAATAGGGGTTTATACAGTACAAACATAGATAAAGCATGGACTCCGATATTTGATATAGAACGAACATTTATTTACTCCTAATGTCATGCAGACTTCCGAGTCTGTTATGAACAAGGGCCTCATAGAGGCAAGACCTGTCAGCGTGCAGGCACATCAAAGAAATCATTGTCAATTGACCAAAGGCTATAAAGCAAGTTTTGTACAGAGACATTGTCAAATAGAAACACAAATTGCAGACAATAATACTGATACCAGTACTGTCCAACATACATTGACTGAAACTAAAGGTCCTTGTTTGACTGAATATGATAATGGAAGTCAACCTTTTCAGCAAGCATCAGTTTTGACATCATTTGAGTTAGATACTACTCAAAACACATGTATTGCCACACCGGTGACCGATGGTATTCTGTCCAGCTCTTGCAATCATTGTTTTCAGAGCTTAAAACCATTTCATTCAGAATCATTTATCTGTGGCTCATTTCATCAAGGAAGTGACAGATTCAGTGCAGAGTTTCGAGGAAGCCAATGTGTGTCAAATGCTCTTTGTGCCCTAATTCATGCTCAGTTTTCAAATACTTTTTCAAGTACTCAGGTAGATCAAATACTTATTGAAGGAGATAGTCTATACCAAAAAATCTTATCTACATTGAAAGCTGAACAGAAATACACCAGTCGATTGTTAACTTTTGATGAAATTCCAGAAAATGTAAATGTCTTCAATAGAGATATACATATAATAAAGTCAGATGTTGTTTCTGGCATTGCAGTCCAGTTTGGTAATACATCATCCCCAACTCTTCACCAGTCAATGTACACAGCATTTCGATCATCTTCATATGTTCTGGTCATGATTGGTGCAATATGTTCTGCAGTATACAAGAAAGATAGTATGTACACTTTTTTGATTCACATTCTCATGCTCAAAATGGTCTATCATCATGCGATGGATATTCAGTTTTAATAAGATTCAGATGTCTAGATGATTTGATCACTTTCATGTATGCATTGTATGATAGCATGCAAATAAACATGACAACACAGTATGATTTGCTGCCACTTGCTCTGACATTTACAGAAAATTCTCATGTTGGCATAGATCACATTGACAGTGTGGTTTCTTCTCAAATGCTACCTCTAGCTCAGTCAAGCAATTTAGAGCCATCTTGTATGAGTATGCAGTTTGATTTTTTACCTGAAACAAAAAGTATAAGTGAACATGAAAACAGGGTTACTGATCAATCAGAAAATCTTCTGGAAAACTATTTTGAGGATCAGAATATCAGACAGCAAAAGAAAACACAAGATGTTTATGACGAAATGAGTATTCCTAAGAAAACTTGTGACAACAAAATGAAGAAAAAACGTACTGAGTACTACGCTGTATTTAAAAGGAAACAAAGAAGTAAGTCAGCTTTTAAAGAAAAAGAAAAAACAAATCAGCTTGTCTCAAAACAGTCTGCTAGAAAGAAGCCAGGTCTCAAAACAGTCTGCTAGAAAGAAGCCAGCTTTTAAAGAAAAAAAAGGGTAAATCAGCTTGCATCAAAACAGTGTGCCAGAAAGAAACCAGCTTTAAAAGAAAAAGAAAGGGTAAATCAGCTTGCATCAAAGCAGTCTGCTAGAAAAAAAAACAGGTGCATTAGCACAAGAATGTGCCAAGAAGCAGTCAGCCAGCCAAACGAAGTTTTTAAAGAAAAAGAAAGGTTATATCAGCTTGCATCAAAGCAGTCTGCTAGAAAGAAGCCAGATGTATTAGCAAAAAAATGTGCCAAGAAGCAGTCCACCAGACAAAACCAAGTTTTTAAAGAAAAAGAAAGGGTATATCAGCTTGCATCAAAGCAATCTGCTAGAAATAAGCCAGGTGTTATAGCAGAAGAATGTGGCAAGAAACAGTCCACCAGACAAAACCAAGTTTTTAAAGAAAAAGAAAGGGTATACCAGCTTGCATCAAAGCAGTCTGCTAGAAAAAAGCCGGCTTTTACAGAAAAAGAAAGGGTAATTCAGCTTGCATCAAAGCAGTATGCTAGAAAGAAGCCAGATGAATTAGCAAAAGAATGTGCCAAGAAGCAGTCAGCCAGACAAAACCAAGAATTTAAAGAAAAAGAAAGGGTATATCAGCTTGCATCAAAGCAGTCTGCTATAAAAAAAGCCAGGTATCTTAGTGAAAGAATTTGCATAGAAGCAGGCATATAGACAGGACCCAGATTTTAAAGAAAAAGAGAAGATATATCAGCTAGCTTGTAAGCAGAGGCAAAGGCAAAAACCTTTCTTTTTGGAATGTGAAAGAATCGCTCAGCAGCAGCGCAGGCAAGAGAAAAGAAAATTAGAATATGCACCTGGGCTGAACATGGAAAACAAAAGGCGTAAAACTGCTGAAGAAAATTCACATGAAATTGAGCCATGTGAAGTATATGATAGAAAAGTACATGGCAGTGTAGCAGAATGTCTTAAACAGTTTCATGAAAATATTGCAAGAGGACCTCTGTTTGTATGCACTTGTTGTCATCAAACATGGTTTCGAAAAAGTGTATCATTGCTAAAAAACACTAACATTATGAAATGCAGTATGAACTATTGCTCAAAACTAAAATCAGTTGATGGTGAAGAGTGGATATGTCACACTTGTTTGTCAGCATTAAAAGATGGTAAAGTTCCCAAACTGTCAGTTGCCAATGGAATGAAATGGCCAACCAAACCTTCAGAGTTAGATTTGCATCAGCTTGAAGAAAGATTAATAGCACTGCGTATTCCTTTTATGCAAATCAGAGAACTGCCACGTGGTGGTCAGTATTCACTTAAAGGAAATGTAATCAATGTACCCGTTGATATTCAGCCCACTGTGAACTCACTTCCAAGACCTATGGATGAAAATTTTACAATTGCCATCCAGTTGAAGAAAAAACTGTCATATAAGAAAATAGATTTCAAGGAAAATGTAGGACCAATGAGGGTTCTGACAGCATTACACTGGCTTATAACTAATAGTGATATGTATAAAAATTCGGGCATTACAGTTGATAACAGCTGGTTCCAATCAGTAACTGAAAGTGCAGAGGATACTTTAAAAGAGTTTCTGGAAATGTCAGTGCAAAATACAAATCCTGATATGTACATAAATGATTCAATGCTGGAAGAAGATAAAACTGTTCCTTTGGTACCTAAAATTAGGGAAAAGGGTGATGGATATGAATCAGATGGATTCAGTGAGGTAGATTGTAATGAGCATGTTGGAAATGTTGATACCTTGGTGGATGATGCTAATATTGAAAATAAGTTCGATCAAGTGTTGACCTTTGCCCCTGGAGAAGGACGGCATCCTCTTAGATTGTATCAAGATACAGATGCAGAGTATTTATGTTTTCCTACTATATTTTGTGGTCAGAGGCGTCCGGATAAGACTGAGAGAAAAACTTTAGTTCATTACAGTGACATTGTTAAGTAGGAACTACGAAGCATTGATAGAAGAGCTGCTTAGTTTGTTCCAAACATTTTCTTCAAGCATAAAAAGCTTCAAATGAAACAAATAAGTGACAAAGTTAACTTAGCTGTAAGAAGATGTAAAAATAAAGGCAAGAACATAACAGCAGCAGAGGCAAGAGATCCAGCATATTTGCAGAAACTTGTGAAACTTGATGAAGGTTATTGTATTTTCGCCAGCTTAGAAATTCTCCAGCTTATTTAGAAAAAAGGAAGAAAGACATATTTGCAATGATTAGGCAACTGTCTTTACCTACTTGGTTTATATCTTTGTCAGCTGCTGATACTAGATGGAATGATCTTCTGAAGATGTTAGCAAAACTAAATGATGAAATTGACTATTCAGACAAGGATATTGAGGCTCTAACTTGGCAAGAGAAAACAAGACTTGTTCAAAAAGACCCAGTAACTTGTTCAAGATATTTTGATCACAGGGTACAAGAATTCTTGAACACTGTCCTTAAAAGTGAATTTGAACCTATTGGAAAAGTGATAGATTTCTTCTACAGAGTGGAAGTTTAACAACGTGGTTCTCCGCATATCCACATGCTTATTTGGATCGAAAATGCACCTAAATTTGAAAAAAAACAATGATGAAGAAATAATTCAGTTTGTTGATAATTACCTTACATGCAGTACTGAAGATAAAGAAATTGGGGAGCTTGTTGAACTTCAGTCACATAAACATTCAAAGTCGCGCAGAAAGAAAGGAAAGGCAGTATGTAGATTTGGATTTCCTTTGCCTCCTCTTCCAAGAACAATGTTATTGCATCCTTTGGATGAAGAAATTGAAAAATATAAAAAGAAACACTCAGAACTTCAGAAATCAATGAATGAGTTCAAATATGTCTCTGAAATTGGATTTGATGATTTTTTGGAGCAAGTTGCCACGATGGACTTTGAAAATTACATCAAGTGTATAAGAAGTTCACTCAGTGCTCCAAAAATTTTCCTCAGGCGGAATCCAAATGAGATGAGAATTAATTTATTTAATAAAACAGTTCTTCTTGGTTGGAAGGCAAATCTTGATATTCAGATGGTTCTTGAACCATACGGTTGTGCAGCATATGTTGTTGGGTATATAAGCAAATCTCAAAGGGGCATGAGTGCACAGCTTGATGCAGCAGCAAGAGAAGCTCGCAAAGGAAATTTTGATGTAAAGAAACAAGTAAGACATATTGGAAATGTGTTTTCAAACTGTGTTGAAGTGAGTGCACAAGAAGCAGTATACCTTGCTTTGCAGATTCCTTTAACAAAAGCTACAAGGGAGATAGTTTTCATCAATACCTCAATCCCAGAAGAAAGAGTATTTTTACTGAAATCTAAATCTGTGCTTGATGAACTGCCTGCTGAATCTACTGATGTAGAAGCAGACAATATAATTCAGAGGTACGCAAAACGACCTAGAAAACTTCAGAAATTCTGTTTGGCAGATTATGTCTCTACAGTTGCTATTGTTTATCCTAAAGGGAATAGCTTACCTGACATGACTGAAGATAAAAATGAGGATGATGGTAATTCATATGATTCTAGTGATGAAAATGATGAAGATGATAATGATGAGAGTGTTGACTCTGAAAATCATGGATCAGATTTGTTATATGTAGCAAAGAATGGGACAAAATATAAACGTAGGAGAGTTCCTAGAATAATACGTTATGTGAGGTATGATATAAAGAAAGACCCTGAAAATTACTACAGAGAACGACTTATGCTGTTTATGCCCTGGAGAAATGAAGCAAAAGATTTGTTAGGTTCCTTTGAAACATATAAAGCTCATTACAATTTCTTGAAAACCACTCTTGAATCTAAACGCAGCCAGTATGAACACCATATTGAAGAACTTGAGCTTGCAAGGCAAATGGCGGAAGAGGAAGATGCTTATGATGAGATAGCACCAAACGCAGAACATGAAAACAGAGATGCAGAAGAAGAAGGTGAAAAAGAAGCTGAAAAATTTGTATATTTCAATCCAGATAGAGTTGTAGAACATCGACAGTATGAGATTGGTATAGAGATACAGGCTGCTTGTTCAGTGCCATCGGTAGAAATAAATGGAGTCATGTTACCAGATGAACAATACTTAAATTTGCTCAGGAGTTCAAATTTGAGACAAAGAGAATTTTTTAATCATGTATTGCATTGGATGAAATGCAAAGAAGAACCACTGTACGCTTTCTTGTCAGGTGGAGCTGGGGTCGGCAAATCTGTGCTCATTAAAGCACTGTATCAGAGTCTATACAGATTTCTGAATTTGAGAGAAGGAGAAAATCCTGATGATATTAGAATTCTTCTTTGTGCGTACACTGGCAAAGCTGCATATAATATTAATGGTGTCACCATTGCCTCTGCTTTCTTAAAGAAGTTCAAACAAGGTAGTGACCTTTTGTCAGCAGATGAACTGAACACATTTAGAGTGAAATATAGACATTTGAAAGTAATTATTATAGATGAAATCTCTATGGTAGGAACAAACACACTGACCTTTCTAGATACACGTTTGCAACAGCTCACTGGAACAAAAGTCAGTTTTGGTGGTTTAAGCATCATTGCTGTGGGGGATTTGTACCAGCTTATGCCAGTATGTGACAAGTGGATATTCAGTGACCCATCAAAGGGTGCTTCAGCTCTAGCATATAATTTATGGAAGGATTATTTTAGATTGTATGAACTGGTTGATATCATGCGACAAAAAGATGACGTTGACTTTGCTCAGATGCTAAATCGGCTTCGACAGAATGAGCTGACTGAAGATGACAAAAATGAATTTAAGAAACATATTGTCAACCCAAATATGACAAATTATCCGAAAGAGGCTCCTCATTTATTCACTGAAAATAAGTTTGTAGATAGACACAATGAGAATTATTTGAATAGATTATCAGAAGAAAAAGTTGTTATCCCATGTCATGATACAGTTGTTTCTGCAAATATTTCCTCAGAAAAAAGCAGGAAACTCATTGAAGCACTTCCAGATGATCCGAACAAAACTGCTAATTTGCAAAAGCTGTTAACAGTAGCAGTTGGGATGATTTATGATATAACAGTCAATGTCATTGTAGAGGATGGTTTGACAAATGGGTCTACATGTGTTGTCAAATTCATTGAGTACAAAATGGAAGGCACAAATCGTCCCAGTATTATATGGGTTTTGTTTCAAGATTCTCAAATTGGCCAGTCAACTCGTGAGAAATTTTCTAATAGGGGTTTATACAGTACAAACATAGATAAAGCATGGACTCCGATATTTGATATAGAACGAACATTTATTTACAACTTCAGAACATACCAAAGAATTCAATTTCCTTTGAAACCATCAGCAGGTAAAACTATTCATAAAGCTCAGGGGTCTACAGTTGATGAAATTGTAGTAGACTTGTCTCAAACGAGACTCAGGAAACAACCACATATTCACTATGTTGCTCTTAGTAGAGTGAGAAAACTAGAGAATTTATATATCTTGAATTTGAATGAAACTGCCATGGCAGTGGATGAACAAGTGAAAATTGAGATGCAGCGGTTAAAAACAGAAGCACCTCTTGAATTGTGTTACGTTCCATTATATAAAGTTGATTCACACAAGATCAAAATTGCATTTAATAATGCAAGGTCCTTACATAAGCACTTTAAGGACATCGAATTTGAGCCAAATGTTTTGTCAGCAGATGTGATTGGGTTTGCAGAATCCAGGCTGTGTGCAAGAGATGATAGTTGCCATTTTGCTCTGAAGAATTTCAAACTTTTGAGATTGGATGAAGCAGGACTTGATTCTGGGAACAGGCCATACCATGGGCTTGCTTTGTACATCAAGGATTATTTTGAAATTCAGAGAATAGAAAAACTTTATTCTGACATATGCAAATTCATGTTGGCTACCATGTACAACAATGTAAAGGGATGTTTCCAAGTTGTATACCTCTACAAATTCCCTAAAAGTGTGCAAATGGATTTAAGAAATGATATGCAGCATCACCTCATCCCATTGGTAGATATGCATACAAAATTAGTAATAATTGGTGATTTTAACATACATTCAAATGCCAACACTTCTACATTTGCAAATTTCATGAGGAAACAATTTAAATGTGAGCAACACATCAATCAGTCAACTACGGATTCTGGATCTGTGATAGATCTTATTTTTACAAACTGTCCAGCATCCAGTGATGTTATTGAGGCTTACTGGAGTGACCACAAACTTGTGTATTGTGCACTAGATGCATAGATAAAATACATAGTAAACATGTCAAAGAACACATAGAATTCACCCACAAGGTAATTAGCAATACCAGCCTGCAGTCAGGGGCTGGTATTGCTGGTGGTTATAGCAAGGATGGGTGGCCACCAAACAAAATTCTGTTATTTGCCATCATATGCAAAAGTAGGTCCAGGCTTGCTATTTTGATATCTCTTAGTGTTAAGTAAGGTCTGGACCATTGTCTACTTTAATGGCGGAAGTGATATCCTGTATCTGTAGGGACAGACAACGTTTGCCCTTGCAGATTAGTATTATGGGCTGAACTAAGTTACCTGACAGTCTGCTGTTTTAGTACTTCTTTAAAGTTGCCTGTGTGTGTTAGGCCAAGCCCATGTGACCCCATGGTTTTGGAGATGTGGCACCAGCCTTATCTACAGGAGCATACAATGTGTATCCCTGTAGAGCTAGGTTGGTAGTGATGGGGTAACTTGGAGTTCGCAGGTCATAATCTAGGTTTATCAGATGAATTGTCAGTCTCAAAATAAGTTCAGTTAGTCATTTCAGAGAAAAGTATCAGTGTTTTACACATTGCAGAATTGAATATACCATAAAAATCCTAAATGTTGGGACAGCTTGAACTGAGCAAACAGTATAAACCTGCAGTCTGATCAGAGTCTACACTGCTTGCCATTTCCTCTGCAGCTTTCATACCTGTTATTATATTGCAAAGTTAACTGTTCCATTTTTGGGACAATTTATGGTAATTGTTTTTGGAGTCCCAATTTTTAGTACTTTTTACAGTACTTTGGATACATTTCAAGAAAGCAACTCTGCCTTTTTCTGTCTTGTCATCCTTCTCAATAGGGGTCATAGGAAAGAATTTTCTCCACTTTGGGCAGATTCTTTCTTTCAGATGTAAACCCTAATTTTTTATGAGTTCGACATCGGAGGCAAACAAGAAGTCACAAAATGTGTGGATGGCGGCATACATGGAGGTGTACCCACCTCTCTTATATAACTGTAATGTTTCAATTTGACAATACATTTATCCTCCTTGGAGATAGATTAGTACTAGCCAGGAAGGGCTAATGAGTCATCAGGGTTCAAGCCATTGAAGTTCTACTGTAGTTTGATTTCAGCATTTAGGTCAGGAAGCCGAAAATTTGAAATAATTGTAATTAATATTGTCAGAAATAGCTTCTCTGTTGAAGATATGCTAAAGAAGTCTTAATAATTTAAGTAAAAAAAATTTAGTTACATAGTGTTGTAGGGCATTTTAGCACATATTAGTATCCACACTTCATACCAGAATTACTGCTGTGCAGGTTAGTTTCCTTCTGTGTTGTGCATTTGTTCTTGTCCTGTAATACAATATTTCAAGACATTTTTCTGAGTCATGCCTGCAAATACTAGAAAGTGAGATACAGGAAATACTTTTCAAGTGGTAACAGTGGCATCTTGAACTTTATTACAGCTATCTGGTTTAGCTCTGATGACAGTGAGCACATAGATGAAACACATATGTTCCTGCTTAATTTTCATTAAGGAAGAATAACTATGCATCATGTTTTCATTGAAACCAAGACCAAATTTTTCTATATCTGCTGTAAACCATTTCATTATACCCCCGACATACGAAGTATGTCAGGGGGTATATAGTTTTTGGCATTCTGTCCGTTCGTCCGTGTGTTCGTTTGTCCGTTCGTTTGTTCATCCGTCCGTTCGTCAACTTTACGTCAACGTTTTGTGTTAAACCTTTTTGGGTTGCTCATATCTCTGTAACCACTCATCAGATTCTTTTCATATTTGGTTCATGATATCTCTATAGCATTACCTTTGATGTGAACTAGCTAAGCCCCTGGGTCAGGTCCCAGGGTGGGGCCAGGGGTCAATAATTAGGACTTAGGCATTTTCATTATGTCAAAGTTTTGCGTTAAACCTTTCTGATTGCTCATATCTATGTAACTGCATTGAAGATTTCTTCCATATTTGGTTCATGATATCTCTACATCATTGCTTTCGTTATGGACTACCTAAGCTGCAGGGTCAGGCTCATGGGTGGGGCCAGGGGTCAATAACTAGGACTTAGCCACATGCTGTAGTATTTTGTCCTATAGTTCCAATATACTTCAGTGGAGCCTAATGATACAGGGGTCAATAAATAGGACTTAGCCACATGCTGTAGTTTTTTTGGCATATAGTTCCAATATACTTCAGTGGAGCCTAATGATACATGAGTAGGTTTATTTCATACTGGTTTACATCATATGG
The DNA here is from genome assembly GCA_963989385.1 of Ctena decussata. Lineage (NCBI taxonomy): Eukaryota > Metazoa > Mollusca > Bivalvia > Lucinida > Lucinidae > Ctena > Ctena decussata. The sequence continues at coordinate 34,439,652 of OZ022504.1, read as the reverse complement.
ATGCTGCTGCTGTCGTTAGGTCAAGGTCACAGACTTACAATTTTGTACATGTATGACATTTGCATTGAAGTTGTGTGTTCAAGTATGCTTTCATTAGGCGGTGGCAATGGTCACGGGGTATACGTGAGCCCCTGCTCACTTGCTCTAGTTTCTTGTACTGTATTACTTTTTCATTTCTTGTAGGTATGATATCTTAAAGAATCATTTGTTAAGGAATATACCGTAATGTGCTTAAGTATTGGGACACCTTAAAGTAATTAACTTTCCATTTGTTCCAAATAGAAAAGTAAATATATTTAGGTGTCCCAAAATTTAGGCACATTACAGTACATCAAGCTGTTGAAGCATCATATTTATTTTCTGAGAACGCCATTTTCTGTAAAAGGTTTGTTATCTAAACCAGTGATATCTCAAAGTACTGTCAAGTAAAATTAATGAAATATTTTATATATATACATGTAATTCCTATCTTGGACCAGTGGTATTTGTTAGTCTTGGAATTCGCTCCTATTGAGTTACGGTGGAATGACTCTTAAAAATATCAAGATTAAATAGTTGAGATACGAGTTTTCAAGCACCTTTTACTAATTTACTGATCAGTGGGCCTGAAGATTGATCTTTGGCCAGCCATCTGTCTGTAACCGAGAAGGAAAGTATCTGATAATCAACTTACAGAATAACTAGTTTGAAGTACAGAATGTGGATTACATCAAATAAACAAATATTTAAAAAAAGATTAAGAACCCTAACTTGATCAGATCAGAATCAGACACTTCTTGAAATGTTGAAATCTAACATACGATACAGTGTGGCATTCAATTTTCTACCAAGATGATACTAAATTCACGGAACAATTTAACAGATAACCATTGCCAAGATCATGCTCAAAACTGTTACATAAACATTATATTTTATTATGACAGGGCTCAGTAGGCACAGTCGCACATTCAAATGATTCAAAATCAGTGCTGTTTAATGCTGAATCAGCATTCTGCTTTTGAAAGTTGCCATGACATACTTGAGAGAGGAGGCAAGAAACACACTGAATGCTTCTCAGACGTTATAATTATGTACACTACAGGATATGGCATGTTATGAAGATCTCATGGTATTACTGCCATATTTTCATAACAGTTTAACACAGAATTTCATCTAATTTAACACGTCAGTTGTCAAAACAAACTGCAAGGCCAGACAAGTGAGTGCTGTTCCAACAATGCCTGTCCTGATATGGCATTTGTCAGCAGAGCCTACTCCTACCAGCATCATGTTAATGTTCTGCCATGTGGAATATTTTGTGTCATTGTGATAGATATCTATAGCCAAAGACATTACCTCAGAGCAGTTCCTGGTTTAGCTCTGAAATGCCATACCAAAGGGAGACGTTCGTAATTTCTTGATGCATTACCACTATGGCAATGCAAATGAAAAACACACCTGGTATATTAATTTCATTTTGACTGTCTAGTTATCTCATCAGCCTTCTTTGAAATTGACTCTGAAGAATAAGAGTATCTCAGTGATTGGATTAAGATAGCACAGAGACATGGACTGAACTAAATTATAAACCTGTTGACAGTTGTAACTATGTACCATTTCTTTTCTGAGACAGTATACTACCAATCTGCAAATAATAATAACTTATTTGAGCCATGAATATGTCTGTATAAGCTAAATGGTTAAAATGTCTTCAAAGCAGGTACAAAACATTGAATAAAGATTGATTCAATGGAATGACATTGAATCAGTTTTGATTCAATGTTTATTCAGTATTTTTTCACAGGTGGGATTTGATGTTCTTAGTTTTAAATCATGAATTTGATATATCAGCTTAACAGGAGGCAAAATACACAGAGGATATCTTAATTTGTTTATTTGTAAATTTGAATTAATGAAATCATATGGTGGGTGGGTTGGTTGGTTGTTCTGAGTTAAATGGCCCTTTGAGACAATATTTCAGTCTATATCGGGCTGTCTCTCAGAAAGAGGGAGAAAGAAGAGAAATGATAGATGAGAGAAAAAAATGTCCAAACCACCCCCATCCACACTTAATGCAAGCACAGTAGGCCCTACTATTATTCAAATCAGTAGGAAGCCCAGCACTGGAAGTTATACGCAGCACCACCATGCCAACCGACCCCCCACCCATATGGTGGGGAATCACATGACATTTTGTATCTATAGTTAGACAGAAAGGGTGAGAAATTTATCATTATTCTATAATACTCTATAAATTTTCATACAGTAAAGTGCAGATACCTTGTCACTTTTGCAGCAAGCCATTACCTATTAAATAAAATAAAATGAAAATAAATAAAATCATTTAAAAAATTGTCTGTTTCAACTGAAGACGTTACTGGTGAAAGTATGGACACTTAGTACTGGTTAACCGCTTAGGAGGTTTAAGCCTGCCCAGGAATAGTGTGGTTAGGTTAACTGACCGTCCCGACATGACCATAGCTGTTTACCGTGGACGTAAAGCAACAACACAACAACAACAACAACATGGTATCTGCACTTTACTTCATGAAAAATCAATTTAGGAAATAACATTTATGTTTCCCATTCACGTGATTCCCGTCTTGTAAATTAATACCTAGGAAAACCTTCACAGATATACTGGGTTTTAGATGCTCAGATCAGCTGGTACTCATGCAAAGATACAGTAACTGGAAAATATATTAAGTTCCATTATTTGGGAAAACTTCACATATGGGCAAGCTAGTCTGGGCTCCAGTGTTCGGAGATGCGTTAAGGTGGCAGCTTATCAAAATCTAGCTCTAGTTTAAATGCATTTTGTTGCCATTTAAGAAGAAATAAATGAATTAAAGAACTTGCATATTTTTTATTTTCCTTCTGTTTACCAAGTGCACATTTATCATACTTATTCGCCTATAAGACGAAGGGTTCCCCTTCCAAAATTACCCTTAACCCTTTTTTGACCAGTGGACTTGCCCATCCTTATAATGTGGATGAGTCCATTTCTAATTCTAGGGGTTTCTAGTGGATGTTTTCACTTTTATTGTATTTTCCATAGAAATTCCTGTAAGCAAACAGTGTTGACCCTGACCGGATTCCTCATTCTGCAGCATCTGAACTAGGGAATACTGTTGGCATATGTCCCCAAGACAGATTTCTGGTCTAAAAAGGGTTGATAAGTCTTTTAACTTCAAGGACTCGCCAGTATGCATTCTATGCATTATATTCTATATGAATGCTTTTGAAAGTAAAGGTAATAAACCAGGAATCAATTGTGCTGCTGGCTTGCATTTGGTGTAAAATCACATCATCATCCATCATGTATTAGATACCCAGCCTGTATTTAATATCTATTCTTAGTCAGACATTAACTGTGTCACATGATTAATATGGCCCTCTCACCAATATGTGGTAAAACCTTTGGTTCATGATCCAAGATGGCAGCCTGCTCACATAATAGCGCAGAAGAGATTTTTTGTGACAATGTCTCAGGTGAGCGATTCAGGGCCTCATGGCCCTCTTGTTTCAATCGGGATGGTCGTCGAATATTTTTTGACTTGGCAACAAGGTAGAAAAGAATATAAAGTCTATTATGAACAACCTTGTGAACAAAATACATCAAATGTAGGGTAGTGATAGATTGCATACTGTTTTGACATAACGCAAGGATGATCTGATTAACTTTTGGGCCTATTCTTGGCTGAATTATGTCCTCTTTCGGATTTAGAAAAAAAATAACAGAAGAGACACTTTTGAGCTAGGGTCATGGTATATTGCATACAGATTATGCTTCAGGTGTAGTTGACTTTATTATTACTATTATTATTTTGTAATACGCCAATACTCAACCCAGTGAGTGACGCGATTTTACGTTCTTTTCAACAGTATTCCAGTCATATCAGGACAATGAGAGGGTTATCATGAAAGGCTGTGTGAAACAGAAACCCGTTTACCGGTGAAAAGGGTTCTGAGTTCCGACTTTAGCGGGAATTAATCCTGGGATCGCTAGCTCAGCAGGATAGTGCTTAACTAACAGCACTTTCGGGCTCCTCTCAGCACAGTTGTATCCGTTTACCAAGTTTCATGATAAACGCACAGGTACTTTTTAATTGATTAAAATTTTATTGTTCTTCCATTATTAACCAATGGTAACTTCTGAGTAGCAATATCGTACGTTAGTATATTCTGTCATTTTTTATCTGCAATATCATTATGCGGGTAGAACTTTGGAAAACTCCGTTTGTCACACTAAAAAAAAATAGAAAAAGACTATCTCCTCTATTGGTGCAACAGTGCATGACTTGACTTTCATTAAGTGTTTCTGGTACTGTACTCCCAAAGTCCATGTTGATACATTATTTCCTTAGGTACTAAATATATTGACCAGATAAAGCAATGTACAAATATACCATCACAATTTGACATTGTGGTGGATGGGGCTGGGGTGGGGGTCCTGAATTTAGCAGTTATTTTCAAGCGAGAAAAAATACTTAGTAACATAATATACACTAAAGGCTTGCAGCTGTTTCCTTAACTTTTCGGTTGCATTTTGTTTCTTTATATAGTTTCTCAACTATATCTTTAATACTGTGCCAGATATTTAGATATTTTCAATTACAAGGCAATTTTCATGTTTTTTTATCGGGACAACTCTTAATATTATAGTTTTATACGAAACAGGCACCAGCTTTATCAAACCAATTATTGTCATTCTATCTATTGGATGCCCTTTATACAAACAAGCTGGTTTATGATAGCAGTGGCTTTATATTTTTTTCTGAAGCAATGTATCTTTTTTATTATTATTATTTTTCTTAGCAGCTAGCTCTATATATTAAATTGTCACGTTTGTTACTCTCTAAAATCGTAAAATTGAGTAGCTGGGCAATAAAAGCGATGACTTTAACTGTATTGATTTATGCTTTCAGAATAATCAGACAAACTGCAAATCTTTTGTGCTTCTTCAGAATACTTCAAGTTTTTCGACATGTCAGTTCGAGCTATTCTGTGTTTGTCACGTAAACAACTTACAAAATGAAAGCCTAAAAATATCTGCTAAAATGCTGGTATATTCACGTAAACAATATTTGTTAAGAACTGTAAGAATTATTCTCTGAGAGAGTCAGTAAAGAAATTTTATAAGTGGTATTGAAATGGATTACCTAATCAATTAATGTAACTTATGTTATTACCAGTCATATCTTTTTATATATACAAACAAACTTAAGCTGTATTTTTTCTATTATTTTAGGATTATTTTATGGAGAAATTTTACCTGAAAACATAATAAAAATATTTTTCCTTCTAATTTTATGATTTTAACGAAAATAATTACAGGTAACGTATATTTTTTACCAATACGCCCAAAGGGTCTTCAGAAAACTGGCAACAAGTGCTGTTTTTATTTTTTCCATTTCGTATGCACCACTTCTACAGTTTATATGTATTGCCAAAATATAAACAAGCATGTCCATGGGAATACCATATGCACCCGGAATATATGTGGCATGAAAAAACGGTGAAATACTTTTAAAACGCTTTAAAAATGTGTAAGTTTGAAGTTGTTGCCATGGCAATGACAAACACACCAAGCCTACATTATTTTTTTTCGCTGTAACTATTTTATTCATACATCTTATAACAGTTTAAACATTTAACTTTTACTCGCTAAAACTGCCGTATTTTTGTTTTACAAGCCTATTGCTTTGAATAATTCCACGTGCATTTCAGTAACAAGATGCTGAGTTAACGCACTTTAGCACTGAATATGTCGACGTCATACATGTCAAAATTATATAAGCAACACAACAAATCTTATCATAGTTTCACTGCATAAATACTTGATGTTTAGCCAAGAGAGTAAATCTTGCCCAAAAAAATGCTTCCCTTCTCCCCTTTTTTCACTCAAATCTCAAGCTATCTACCATTCTTAATAAATTACAAATTTTCAGACAAGCAAGCGCCAGTACAGGAGTAAAAATTATATTTCTTGTAAGTATGGTTACTTGACTAATTTTTTATGACAACTAAATTCATTTCTGACATTGGGCCAAAATCGGCCCTTATTGCACCTCGTCCTTTGCAGTGTAATTGATAGTATAACAGATAAATGTAGCGGCCCTCCACCTTATTTTCTGACTCTATCACCAGGTCACTCTATCATTGTAAAATTCTCGCGATAGCAAGCAGCCTGCCTTAAAGAAGAGCAATATCACAAAATCCAAACATTTGCGGGCATGCCAGTTCCAATGTTATGATTCTTAAAGTAAAACCACATCATATTTTTAATATGAAAAGCTACTTACGATTTCCCATCACCTTGGTCCGCCATCTTTAATTGTTCTACACCGGGGCCAAAAAGTCTACACGGTATCACGTAGACGACTTTGAACATGTGACATAATAATAAAAATCTACTTATTTATAATTCAGTATGTCCAGTTTTTATATGAATTCATAATATTTCTGTTACTTTTTTACTAAAACCAGCTCACGGAAACTCAGGTATACTGAGCATAGAAAGAGACGCCTACAAGTTCAATTTTCTTCTGTCAGCTGATTTATAGTTTTAAATCACGTACAGCCAAAAATACTACTGACGTCTGCCAACAATATAAAACTGAGAGTCTTACAAAATTAAACCTTGATTAAAGATTTCTCTCAATTTATTATGAAACGTTCAAAGATTTTGTAAGAGTTGTCTTTCCTTCGCAGTTTAACAAATTGTTTCCAAAACGTGGCTCTAATAATGTGTGGTTATATAAAAAAAAGTCTGGATTATTACCATAGTTTTCTTCTTTTAAAAGAACATGAGAACAGCTTGAAGTTGAACGTTCGTCAAATTATTTCCCTTCCAATTAAACAAAGAGCAAGTCGGGAAGTCCAATAATATCAAACGTTCTGCAGTGCTACAAAAATAAGTTTGAAAATCTTTTCGTTTTACTGTTGTTAATTTATTTTCACTCTTAGTATGAACCGTTTCTTTTCTTTTTAAGAAATACAGGTTGTTAAAAGAGCTATGGGAACGCCAAAGGTAAGCAAGTGTAACTGTTTCTACTATCAACATTCCTCCGATTGTTTCTCTGAAACTCAACGTCTGTATGGGTTGATTTTTTCTTCGCTTTTTCTTACCCTTTCTGTGGACATTACGTCTGGAGAAAATTATTGGCCGAACATTTCATGGAGTTCAAAATTAAGCTTCTGAAAATATGGTAACGTTTTACCCCATCAAAAAGCAAGCGTTCTGGTATTTAGAGTTTATGGACTATCGACTCGTTAAAGTGCTGAATCTAATGGAATAGCATAAAAAAAATAACTAAAATGTCCAAATAAAAGCATATAGCTCTACCTTCAAATAAATTGAACATAAACTATGTGGCCATTTCTTTTGATGCCCAGCATATATTGATAATACTAAGGAAAAATAGAATGTTACAGTTTCTGGGAAAGAGCTGACCTTTTGGCTTGTCTTCTTTTGTTTAGTGTGCCTTCTTTATTTTTATGCCCCCGTGACAATAGTCAGGGGGGCATTATGTTTTACCCCTGTCAGTCTGTCTTTTCGTCAGGCAAACATATGAGTAGCAAATTGTGTAATCAACTCCTCCTACAGCTTATGATGGATCAATTTGAAACTTTGCATACAGGTTGGAAGATGTGCATGAAGTTGTTGTGTTTTTTTGTGTGTGTGTGTGTGTTTTGTTTTTGTTTTTTGTTTTTGTTGTTGTTTTTTTCTTCATTTTTTTTCTTTTGTTTTGTTTTTTGCTAAAAAGTTATTTTTGACAAAATTACGGGCTTTCGAGCTTAGATAGTTTCAGTGTTTGTTAGTAATGTACGGTAGCTAATTTCTGTATTCAACTCCTGCTACATTTGATGGATCGATTTCAAACTTTGCACACATGTTTCAAACACATTTAAAATATGCTTGAAGGTATTTGAAGGTCAAAAATTATTGCGAAACAATTACGGGCTTATATTACAAAAAAAAACGGAGATTAATTACGGAAAAATTGAAACTGTGAACAAAGGTTTCTCAATCTGAAGGTCAGAACTTGATTTATGACAAAATTATGGGCTTTCAAACTCAAAAACTTAAGTGTTTGTTTGTGTGTATTAAACCGAAAGAAGATATCGAAAGTAGATCTACACTAAAAAAAAAGAAAGTTTTGAATATCTGCCTCTGTTTTCGATAAAACTTCCATTGTAAATTTACAAACGAGAGAAATATTTTGAATTAACATCTGACAGAGTGCTAGTATTTAAGTAGTGCAGTACAACGGATAAAGGAGATTAAATATTCATTTACCTTTGATATTATTGGCTAAATTTTGACACACGCGTTCTTTGACCTATAAAATAAATTGTGAAATGCGGAGCAAACGTGAAATTATACTCGACTGCGAGAAAAATATTCACCTGTTGCGGTCAGCTCAGTTTCTAAGTACCGTAAGAGGTAAAGTCTTCAAACATGCTCGATAGAGGAGATGCATATCGGATCATGGGCTAAATTTTACTGTTGATTGAACACAGAAAAAGTGGTCCCCTGTTGCGTTTAGCTCAGTCTCTACGTAACCGTAAGGCTTGAGTTTATAAACTTGCTCTATGGATCGGTCTAAGAAAAGTCAACTAGAGGCAGCGAGGCACATCAGACAATGACGTTTATTTTTAATAGTTGATTGGACATAGACAGAATTAATCATCGGTTGCGATTTGCTCAGTTTCTGAGTAACCGCAAGTGCTAGAGTTTTCAAACTTGCTCGATAGATATGTCCGGGGAAGATCTGCTAAGTAGCAGCGATGCAAAATTGGCCATGACATTGATCTCAGAAAAACTATTCATTTGTTGCGTTCCACTCAGTTTTGTAAGTAACCATAAGGTCTAGAGTCTTCATACATGCTCAATACACACATCTTGGGCGGACCATAGCCCATATTTCACGGTTGATAGAACATAGAAAAGATTTGCCAGTTACAATTAACCTAGTTTCTAATTGCAAGTGTTAGATTCTCCAGACTTGTTTGGGGAAGAAGAACTGAAAGCAGCGATGCATAATGGGCCATGACCTATATTTCACAGATGATTGAACATAGAAAAAAACATTCATCTGATGCGTTTATCTCAGTCTCCAAGTAACCACAAGGTCTAAGTCTTCAAACATGCTCCATATATGCGTTTGGGGAAGATCTACTGAAAGCAGGGATGAATATTGGTCCATAGCCTATATTTCACAGATGGTTGAACATAGACAAAATACCTACCTGTTGCGTTTAGCTCAGTTTCTTAGTAACCATAAGGGCTAGAGTCTTCAAACTTGCTCTATGTATACAGCTTGGTAAAATCTACTGAAAGCAGAGATGCATATTGGGCCATAACCCAATTTTCACGGTTGATTGAAAAAAAATATTCACCTTAGTTCCTAAGTAACCGCAATGGGTAGAGTCTTCAAACTATCTCCATAGATACATCTAGGAAAGATCTACTGAAAGCAGTGATGCATAATGGGCTATGATCTATATTTCACGGATGATTGAACATAGAAAAATATTCACCTTTAGCTCAGTTTCTAAGTAACCACAAGGGCTAGAGTCTTCAAACTTTCTCCATAGGTACGTCTGGGGAAGATCTACTAAAAGCAGAGATGCTATCGGGCCATAGCCTATAATGACTCATTATGACTCGATGTTTGACCTTAAACTTACAGAAGTTCATAATGACCTATATTTCATGGTCCATAGACCTTTCCACTGTGTTCACTTTACAAGCAGGGCATTTTAATCTGATTCTGCATTTATTACTCCTAAAACTGTCATCGCCGGCATAGAAAAAATCGATAAAGCGATGTCCAGTCCAAAATCACAGAGCATATTAAGGTACGGTAGGGAACAATATTTATTGCAAATTTTCACTGTCTTGGACAACGTACGGCGTATTATTTTTTGTTGAGCATTGCACATTACATCAAGCAACGAATGCACTTTTTTTAAATTGAATTGCCCAACTATATCCTATTAGCAAACTAAAACTAGACAACGGCGTTTCATTCCTAAACAGGTATTACACAATCAATAACAATAAAGATGATGCGCCGTACCTTAGAAAACACATTGATTTTGAAGCTGGAAACTTTCTCTTTTTATTTTCAAGTTTTATGCATTATTCGTGTTTGCAAATAAGAATTGTTTCACCTGATCTTATAAGTAAGCTAAACGGAAATCATTTCTCTATTAGCCAATGAAATGCCACAGCCGTCTAGGAATAGGTAAAAGGTTGTACCTCAGCGCACACATATGCTTGCTTTTATAGCTTCCTTCTTTTGGAGGGACATGTAACACAACACATGTTGTGTTATTACCACCTCTGATTCACCCATTGGGCTGGGAGACTCATGCAGGCCCGTGCATGGAGGTAGGAGCGTCATACAATGTATTTCCTTTCAGTAAGTCAATGACTTGCCCACTGACTATGATATAAACGACAAGACTCAAAGAGTCAAAATAATTGGGCCTATCCCTAACTTACAAGGACCCCTTAATCTGGCTCTTTTACCAAGCTGAGCAGGGCTCGCTCGGATATTACCGGTAACACTTGACTCAGATTCGAGTTCTATCCTGGTCGTCGACTTCTTCATTAACCCAAGCAATCGTGTTCCTACATAAAAAGTTTTCAAATTATAAGGCAAAATCACTGGCCCATGAAATACACGTCACTGTGACATACGTTTAGTTTAAGGTCATACTTATGGTCATACTGATTAATTATCCCAAGTATAATGTACATACATCAAACAGCATTCAAGATATAAGGCAAAATCATTGGACCTTAAAATATAGCTCATGGTTCGATATGCTTCACTGCCTTCAGTAGATTTTTCTAAACAGCAAGTTTGAAGACTCTAGCCCGTGTGGTTACTAAGATACTGAGCTAAACGCAACAGGTAAATATATTTTCTTTATTCAATTAACCGTAAAATATGGTCATGGTCCAAATGTAACACTGCTTTCAGTAGATTTTCTAAGACAGACCTATGGAGCAAGTTTGAAGACTCTAGCCCTTGCGCTTACTATGAACTGAGCTAAACGCAACAGTTAAATAGTTTTTCTATGATCAATCTACCGTGGAATATAGGTCATGGCCCAATATGCATCGCTGCTTTCAGTAGATCTTCCCCAGGTGTATGTTTGAAGCAAATTTGAGGATTATTGTTGTTGTGCTATGGTCATGTCGGGATGGTCAGTTAACCTAACCACACTTTTCCTGGGAAGGCTTAGACCTCCTAGGCGCTTAACCAGTACTAATTGCACATACTTATGCCAGTAACTGATGACTGCCCTTCTTGAATCAGTGGAAGGAGAAACGAAAGTATGTGGCCGGACCGGGTATCGAACCCGGGACCGACCTCTGGCTCTTGTGTCAGACGCGCTACCGAATTTTGCGCTACGCAGCCCGGCATGCGCTGAATGATGCATTTCCAAAAAAGAATATATATAGCAACATAACGTTATCATTGTTACAACTCAGTTAACGGTGTAGTCCTTAAAAGACTTTGAAAATTGATTAAATTCATGAAACCGGTAAGTCATAATTAGGAATAAAATATATCAAATATATTTGTGCATCCATAGAGTGTTTCCGTATTATATATATATATATATGTATTCTTGAAAATCTGTTTGTAAATACAGTGAAACCGAGGTAAAAGTTTACTAAATATACAGTATTTGGCGATATCGGACTTACTGATTTTTACTATATATATATATATATAGAGAGAGAGATTTTAATCCAATCCGTTGGAATTCCTTCTATATATATACTTAGAGAGAGAGAGAGAGAGAGAGAGAGAGAGAGAGAGAGAGAGAGGAAGGGTATAAAAGGCAACAGCCCTGACGAGCTGAGCGAAACGCGTTGACACTTTTTTGCATAGTTTTATTTTAATAAATCTAAACATGTAACGTCAAACCTTACTTTATTTATATATCATGTCTCTGAATCGCTAGGCGGAGTTGTCGTAGTCGGCGTGGGTTCGAGTCCCAGTGGGTACTTCTTCATTTCTCAACTATACAATTTTTTCGGATGTACTTGCATCAGTAAAATGATCCTGGGCCGGAATATCTGTTGAAGTTTGTTAAATCTTAAATTTAATCATATAATATTTCCAAGCTTCTGTACCGCATGATCCAGATATTCCATGTATATACCTGATTGTGTTAGCAAAACTTAATATAACAGCCCTACCCGATGGGTCATTCAGAGAAATAAAGCTTAACATTGTTCCATGAAACTTTTTTTTGGGGGAGCGTAGTGGCGCAATCGGTTAAGCTCATGTCTCTGAATCGCTAGGCGGAGTTGTCGTAGTCGGCGTGGGTTCGAGTCCCAGTGGGTACTTCTTCATTTTTGCAATTTCAAATTCGAACTGGGGCCGTGAAACGGCCGCCTTGTAGCAATTTTGCTTTGTTAAACGACCTTTTTTCAATTTCTTTGGTCGTTTAATGTGAATTTGAATAGTAAATTGAGAAACGTTTTCATGATTATTTTGTTTTTTCTTGATTTACCTGTAGAAATGTTGAAATTTTGATTTTTTTCTTGTACCTGTAAACTCTGAAGAAGGCGAAAGCCGAAAGCGCTCAGTAAATATTGTTTTGCACTGTTGATGATTTAATCCTACCATATATATATATATATATATATATATATATATATATATATATATATATATATATATATATATATATATAACACAATTGAGTCCGATTTCACAGTAACGTATGATTTATTTCGCTGTTTTCTACCGGTTTCACTGTTACAGTACAGATCATCAGGGACAAATATGGCGACTTTGTGTCGCATGGGGACGACGTTAGCAACGTAGCGTTCCCGTCGCATGCGCCGTAACGTCTACTTCCGCTCATTACAGTACAATACACTGTCACATTACTATCTATACAGTATAGTGTAATAATGGCGTATAGTTCATTTTACTAATATAAGAGTAAGTTGTTATTAATACATGTATACAATAACGATATACGTTGATGGTACAGATTAGCAAGACCTATTTAGCTCAGGTTTAAGGAGATTAATGAAATATTTTTCTTTCGCGCGCCTTAATGACATGCTTTCAAAATACCTTTTGTAGAACGGGAAGATGTAATATTTCGGATCTTGCCGACTGGCACATGTACTTATGTGTTCACTTACATGAAGCATTCTAGTACTTGGGTTTCGGATTGCTGATTGTGCACAGTGACCCGTTTTCGTAAATAGTTTCCGGTTTCGCCTATATATTCTTTGCCGCAGCCTCTGCATTTCATGACGTAAATCACATTTTTTACTTCACAGGTCAATGTTTCATGTACGTAAAATTTTCTACCGCAATTAAAATCAAATGCGGTGCCTTCTAATAGATGAGTGCAGAGACCGCAGTTTGACCTCTGACAACGTTTTACTTTGTGTTCAGAGTCACGACTAAATTTGGCTTTTGTTAGAATTCGCTTCAAACTATTTGGTTGCCTTTTGCTTTTAATCATCGTAAACTTTGAAAGAATACTTTTCATTTTTGGATCTTCTTGTAAAATTGGAAGATTATATTTTATGATATTAAATATCTCTGCATTTCTCGGAGTACGTGTGGACACATAAGTAATTACAGGTTCCTCCGTCTTTTGCGCAACTTGTCTTAATATAGTTCTATCAAGATTCATAGCTCTGTCGATTCCCATGTCAATTATATTCTCAGGGTATTTTTGTTTGACTAAAAACGTCTTCAGTTCCTTAATTCGAGTTTCTAGTACCTGTTCTTCTGAAATTATTGTTCTTAATCTTCGTGCCAGATTGTAGGGTATGTTAATTTTTGTATGTCGGGGGTGACAGGAAGAAAATAAAAGATACTGTTTACTGTCAGTCTTCTTATGGTAGATATCTGTCTCAATCTTTCCTCTTAAATTCCGGACCATAACATCTGAAAACGATTGTTCAACTGTATCAGATTGTAATGTGAATTTAATGTCACTGTGTAGATTGTTTAAAATATCATGGAAATGTATTAGTTCTTCTCTAGATTTAGTCCAGCAGTCGTCTAGAAATCGTTTCCAGTACCGTTTGAAGTAAATAAAAAATTCTGTATCATAAATGGTTTCTACAGAATCATGTAAGTTTTCCTCCAAGTACCCAATAGTTAGGGTTGCGTACACTGGTGCAAATTTGGTACCCATAGCTGTGCCCTTTACTTGCTTGAAATAAGTGCTATTGAAACAAAAAATATTATTCTCAAGTATTAGTTTCATTCCGTCAAGTATGAAATCTTTTGAGAATCTTGAATGAAGGGTACCGGGGTACTTGTCTATCCAATAATTTACCGCCTCTATACCGAGATTGTGTGGAATATTTGAATAAAGTGATTCTATGTCAAATGAAGCCAATATGGTATTTGTTGGTACATTTGTCGGAAATTTGTTTAGGAAGTCAGTAGTGTCCCTTAAATAGCTGGTGACATGTTTGGTATAGGGTCTTAAAAGAATATCAAGTAAATTACTAAGCCTATGCGTGTGACAGGAGGGGCCAGCAATAATTGGTCTTAATTTACAATCATGTACTTTTTCTGTAATTTCTACGTGACCTGATTTTTGTTAGTTTACATTTTTCATTTATTTCCTTGCATTTATGTACTTTTGGTAATCTGTAAAAATTACTAGTTTTAGCTTCGAAATTTTGTAGATAATTAAATTCTCAGTCATTTGACTTTTCTATTTTTTAAGGAACTTCTGATATTTAAGTTGTAAATCTTTTTCTGGATTTGTATTTAATTCAGAATAATAGGTTTCATCATTCAAAATTATTTCTACCATACTTTTGTAATCTTCTTTGTTCATTATTACTGATGCCCCACCTTTATCGGCTTCTATTATTATAATTGAAGTATCTTCTTTTAAACATTTTACAGCCTCCCATTCTGATCTTGTTAGATTTTGTCTAACGTTATTTTGGCATGATTGGTTGGGAAATTTTTCAACTGTTTCAATAAATTCGTCAAGGGCTGTTTATATATAGTTTCAAACGCCCTCTTTCAAGCTACTCGCTAACTGATCACGTTAATGGTTGGATTTGAGCCGACTTTCATAATAGCGACAACGCCACTTACGTCAACTGAATAATACGTTGAATTTTTGGCGCTAAGCGGAATTTGACTGTCATCTAAAGTGTTAACATTGGCGCATCACTTTATCAAACACTCCTTTCATTTGATTAGACATTTATTGATTCTGGACTTTATAACTGAAACTTTCTTTTTTATGATTTCTGAAGCCAAAAATAAGCGAGTCCACCATTAAGATGACAGAAATTGGCTTTCAGACAGGCTTGTACTTTCACTTTGCCTACAACAGAGTGTCAACTATCATCATGCTGACGATAAAAGATGAATCCCTCTTAATTATGATATGAAAATTCACAGAGAACGCGTACTACGTTGCCCAATTGGCTCACATTTCATTTCCATACTATTTCACAATTTCCGAAATGTGAATTCTGATTTCCGAATTCTGAATTCCGAAAATTCGAGATTGGTTGTACGCTTGATAATGTTGACATCAAATTTTTAAGTGAAATGATTTATGGTATTTGAAATAGAAATGGAAGACAACATTAAACGATACAAAAGATCTGAACCAAATGATTTTAACAGAAAAACAAAATATACAATGATCAGTGTCGCATGTAAAGCTGTATACTCTAATAAACCTGCACATTTGCGCTTACAGATCAGATTTTTCACTTTCAGATTTTACGTCCTCAATGTTACGCCGCGTAAAGGTGCGACAATGAACAGGTTGCGCAAATGCGCCTTTGCGGTACCTGATCAGATTTTTACTATCAGGATTGATAGGTCGTATCTGCGAAAAGAAACGACTTGGATTAGGTTGCAATTAATTTTTTTTTCACTTTTAAGCTCACCTGAGGCAGGCTCCGTCGTCAGTCAGTCCGTCGTCAGTTCGTCCGTCCGTCAACATGTTCAAACTTCTCTGAAAATGCCGGGCGAATTGTAACCAAATTTCATGTAGAGCCTACAGGGGGCGGGGGAACGAAAAGTTGTTCAAACGGTCCTGATCACATGACCGACATGGCCGCCACGCTCATATATGGTAAAAACCTGGGGGGTGGGGAGGGGGGCTTAGCCGGTTTGCAGTCGACCAACCCTCAACTTTGTTTTTCCTTTGGTTCATCAGACACTTAGTTGTTCGGTTTGCTCATAAGTGTGATATCTCAGAAACATAGATTGTTCTTGGGTTGAGCTTGACCTTTATTATGGCAAGGTCATACTTTTATATGGGAAATGCTAGAACTTTAAAAGATTTCTTTGAAAACATAAAGATTTGAGAATTCAAGGGCTAACTGTCATTCTTTCACCTTTGACCCATGTCTCTAATATTTCGACAGTTTCAAACACCTTCTCAAAGTTCCACAGGGCAAATTGTAACCAATTTACATAATAAAAAATTATAGAGTCTTCAGAGGCGGAGGAAACGAAAATTTGTTCTAACAGTTCAGATCACAGGACCAACATGCCCGACATGCCCATATATGGAAAAAACTTCTTCTGCGGAACCAAATGACCGTTTGGCATTAAACTTAGTATGTAACATCAAGTTATTTAGTACTACCAAGATTATTCAAATGATGACCGTGGGTTGGCCCTGACCTTTTTTCCAGCAAGGTCAAATATTGATAAAAGCTAGAACATAAGATTTCATGGAAAGTTTTGAAAAGTTTGGCCTAAAAGTGGTATTTACAGTCGTCTTACAAGAGGTCAAGGTCATTCTCCGACCTCTGATCCATGTCTCATATTTTAACAATTTCAAACCTCTCCTCAAAAGCCACTGACGTCAGTGTGCATTTCGTTCGTGTGTATGTGGGCATGAATTTTGATATAATGTTGACCCCTTATCTCACACCGTATTTATCCCAAACGCCACAACAACCCAAGGTGACTCATCCAAAAACGAGGTCACTACGACTTAGTTTACCTGAAACTTCAAACACATGAAGTTACGGCTGTCTGAGAGTAGCCCCCTTGTTGTATTTCTCTCCGGGAAAATGACTTTGACTTTCAGCTCATCTGAACAGAAGGCTTCAGGAGAGATCATAGGATTGGCAGGCTCCGCCATCCGTCATCGTCCGTCCGTCCACAATTTCAAACAACTTCTCCTCTGAAACCTAAATGCACGTATCATGATTATAATCTTAATTATTTCCATAAGCTATCGGCCTTTCATTCAGAACTAAAGCCCAACGGGCTCGACATACTAGCCGAAGCCATGTGTTTGTATATGTTGTGGTTTAATAAATTAATTGATTTCTTCTTAATCCACAGCTGACAGTACTTTTCTTTGAAGTTGCCAGTACTGAGAAATTCTGATAACTGTATAGTTACCATGTACTGTTATCATATACAGTTATCATGTACAGTTTTAAATAGACCAATCATTACAGAACTGCAATTGAACAAACTTCTGTTTCAGTAAACTCTGCTGTTTTCCTTTTGGCCGCAGTGAACTTTGGGTAAGCAACTCTGCCATTTTCATTTTGCCTCCCTTTTCAATGGGGGACAACTCTTGAAAGCAGTAATTTACTCCTTGCTCCTTTAGGAGCAAATTCTTTCCTTTAAGATTAGACCACTGGGAAGAGCTACATTATCTTGGGAAGCACTTTGTTCCTTTTGCATTGATGGCAGAAAAACTTGGATGTGTACCCATACATCTTAAAACATATGTTGTGGTTACTCATCAATTAGGTGAGTCCCTATAACATTAGTTTTAGTAGAAAAATGTTAAAATTAAGCACTGAAACTTGTTGGTAATCCATATAAAAAGGCACGCCAGCGAGATAATTTCAGTAGCACAACATTTGTTTTAGTTGAAATAAAACCCTCTATGTTATAGGTTCTGATGTGCCATAAACAGCATACCTGGTAATAGAGAGAAAAAAACTAAAGCATAGTTTATTAGTTTATTGGAGTCTCATCCTGGTGTACAACATCACATACATATATACATATTACAAAATAAAAATACACCAAGCCATTCAATATAGAATTATAAGAGACTTATCACAGCAGTTCTTATTTACAAGCATCATCATTATAAAATTTACTGAAAGATATATACAGTCTATCACACGCTCAACTCAGCAGGGAAGCAATCCGATCGAAGAAAGTCTTGGTACGCCACCACACACACAAAAGGAACCAGAACATACGTGATTGAAATAACCCAAACAAATGAGATTAATGAGTACCCTGAACAAATATTTTCTTTGTTATTTTAAATAGAACAGCAGAACAACAAAATTTGTTTAAACTGCAGCCCAATTTTCTGGTCTTTCCTATCCTGTGTGTCACGGACTCTTAAAAAATCTCACGCCCGGGCCGAGGATCGAACCCGGGACCTTTCGATCTATAGGCGGACACTCTACCACGTCGCTATAAAAGCCGGCTTGTACCGCAAGGCAGTACAAGTGTATTATATACCTAACCATTACCCTGTGACATTCTCCCCCTCCATATTGAATTCGTCCTCGAATTCTCAGGAGTAACAAGAATCACTGGAAATGAGACTTAAGGAGTTCTAATGCACATGTGGGTCATTTACGTTGGGCGCCATTTGTCACGGACTCTTAAAAAATCTCACGCCCGGGCCGAGGATCGAACCCGGGACCTTTCGATCTATAGGCGGACACTCTACCACGTCGCTATAAAAGCCGGCTTGTACCGCAAGGCAGTACAAGTGTATTATATACCTAACCATTACCCTGTGACATGTGTACAACCTTAAAATGAGACAAACATTCTGATTCAAATTTCCCTCTGATCACTCAAGCCGTTTCTGATTGGTAAGGTAACTGAAAAACCTTATTGCATCAGACAGGAAGGTCCATTTTCCAGACAAGGTTAGGCAGGTTGAATTAGATAAAATAAATGAAGAAGCTAAAATATATTTTTTATAGTTTAATTATTTGTTTTAGGTGAAAAGTTCAATAAAGCTGTGGATTAAATCAGATTTTAGATGTATTAGTAAATATCAATACTGATTGTTAGATATACAGGATAATTGGCCTCGCCCTAAAGGGCTCGTCCAATTATGTACACCTAACAATCAGTACTAATATCTACTGATACACCTCAAAAAGAATGGATATATCTATTACATATAGGGTGTTAAGAGAGTTCGAACAGAAGTTACAACCATCCAATTTTAAAACTTTAAATATGCCAAACACACTCTCTTAGAAAAGTGTAGCCGACTAAGCCAACTTAACAGGCCTTTAGTGGGGTAGGTCGTATTTATTGGTTTATGGTTTATCCAGCTTTCACCTCGGTTGTTTCTTAAGATAACCTGGGAGAAGGCTTGGAAATCTTACGTAAGGTGATATGATAACCAGATTTTGGTTTTAGTACCACTACTTAAAAAAGTAAGAAAAAAAAAACAATATGTTGTTGAATAAAAGTAATTTTAGAGTTAATAATTATAGTAAGCAGAAAATCGTAATAGGATTTAGTCTGTGAATCACTGCTCTATGTTGAGAATTATGAATTTTACTAATTGGTATATCTAGTAGCTCAAATTAGTTCGGCACATTAAGTCATTACCTAGCTGCTAGTTGACAGAGATGTTAATTTATCTTACATCACGCCCCAGGAGCAGCTTTGGTTCGGCATTGATACAACGACAAGACGTTGAATCAATGTTGAATCAACGCTGTTCCGGCTTTGGATGGACTTTTGGGATACCTCTGCATTTTGGATGAAATGTTTCGATTCATTACTTGCTGGCTCCTGTGCAAAGAAACATGCAGATTTGAATCCAAAACTATCCTCCGATCAATTTCCGTTCCTTTCTATGGTGCTTGTAGATATATGCTATAGTCGAAAGTCCATACAACGCTAAACCAATACGGCAAAAGCGCCGTGAGGTTGAGCCAACGTTGATATGTTGGTTCGGCGTCATCGGACTCTGATACCATAATGTTGTTTTGGCGTTTTGTACCCGTTGGATTCCGACGGCATTATGGAATAAATTTGATGTATAATGCAGAGAGAGAGAGAGAGAGAGAGAGAGAGAGAACTACAACTGGTACAAATTTCGGTACATTCTGACTCACTACCTGTTTAATTTCGTCTTTTATAAAGGTGATAAATTTAAGTATAATTACTGTAGTTGTGCAGATACAGATCGGGAGCCGTATGACCGTGGTGTGCTGGGTGTGGTGCATAGTGGATGTTGGCTAATTCCGAACGAACACCCACTATGCTCTACGTCTGCCAACAGGTTCATGCGTTTCCCTTGCTGTGTATGCACCCACAATAGAGAGAGAGAGAGAGAGAGAGAGAGAGAGAGAGAGTTATACCTGGCAAGCTTCATCATAATTCCATGTTTAAAATTGTTTTTCATTCTGTTTAGTTCGAAACCATTTTGTATAGTACAAATCTCACAAGATAATACTGACTGTCATATTACGCTAGACAAGCACGTTTCTCGCACGAAAATCATGCACTTGACCGATTAGTCTCATAATAAAAGCATGCACCAGCCCTTCAGGGTAATTAAAGGGTAATCAATGCGAGCAAACCATCGAAGTGTATTGTGGTATTTAATCTTTCATACACAATAGTACCTGTTTACCCCATCGGACACCGTTGGGGCAACATTGAATCAACGTTGCAAAGGTCAATGTTGATTCAATGTAGAGTCAACTTTGTGTGCCTGCTTTATATCTATAAGTAGTAGACATTTACATTCATGGCTTAGCCGTTATTAAAATCAGTAGTTACTTTACTCTTGACATTCGAGTCGGACGGATCTAGTTGGCTCCGCTCATTTAAGGTAGCGGTTTGGGCTGACGCGCTCCATGTCAGCCCGATTACAGGACTGTCATGGAGAGTGTGGGGCTACTCTCTAGAGATCTGGCGCCATCGATCCGTCCGCATTCGAGCGTGAAGGGTAATACTATCGTTGCAAAAGTGAAATCTTATTTGTTACTTTCATATATCATACACATTTATGCCTCCGTTATAACATGTATCACAGTATTCCTCATGTTGCCATTGTATGGACTAAGATGATGACAAAGAGATTTGTATTGTATTGTATTGCATTTTAATTGCCGATAAACTTTATTATTACTCTCAGTTTACATAATGTAACAACATGAGGAGCACAAACAAAAACAATAATTTTGATCCTATGGCAAAACGGATCTGAAGAAACAAAATCACATATACATACAAAACACACCCCTACTCTACTATATTAAAGAGTAACTACACTATATATCTGTTCATCGTTGCACCTGCCTTTATAATTGTCGCAGAATAGAATGGAATATAATGATGAGCTTGTCCCATTCTGCCTCGAGGGGGTTCGGGGAAAGTAATCACCACGACATAGTTGATGAAAAGATGGTTTAATGATGATTTTCCTGACTCCCAGGCCAGCACACACTGTAAATATATAAAATGCGCTCCTTAATTAAAAGGAGACATTTATATTATGTTGTCCTTAGAGGTGGACGTAAGTCCTACCCCTGCCAGAGACAATGAAAGACTGACCGGCAGCTTGGGCAGTACGAGGCCCAAAGAAGGGAAATACACAATTTAGCAAATATTTACAAATGGACACAAATTACAAAATTATCTGAATTATCACTAAATGAAGACATGAAATAGTAAGCACATACCTGTAAATATATAAAATGCGCTCCTTAATTAAAAGGAGACATTTATATTATGTTGTCCATAGAGGTGGACGTAAGTCCTACCCCTGCCAGAGACAATGAAAGACTGACAGGGCGCAAAGGTCGTGCGTGCGCATGCAAGCGTGAGTCAGTGAAGTGAATCGCGCGCGCTAAATTACATAAGGACAAAAACCGGAAACGGATATGCGCTAACTTTTAAAATAATGCTTAAGAGGATTAGAGCTATAGGGAAAATGATTGGAATGAAATGAAATATAGGATAAATTGGACTGTAGGATAATTTAGTACAGGATTTTTAGAATGAAATATTTTCACCCTGTGACATTCTCCGCCTCTTCGGGAAATGTCGTCCCGACATTTAGTTAATAGATTTACAATATTAGCAATTTTACTATTTATAAATGTGTATTTACAACATGTTATCATTTCAGACGGTATCTTATCCAGTGACAATTATGTGTTTGAACAGCTCTGCACTCTAATAAAAAACCTTTATATGACAAAACATACAGGCTTTTACATGTACACATGTACAAACTTTATTATCTGTATAACTATACAGAATTTTATCTATACTACTGTACAGATATTTATCTGTACATCGGCGCAGATATCTGAAAGAGCAAGCTGTTCACTGGATCAAACTAAAATGTTATTTCATGGAAGTTCTATGAAACATCAACACTTAAACACAAATTTCAATAGATATGCTATAAATAAACTATATAGCATATATGGACCAAACGAATTATCCTTTCTTTAGCCTTTCTGTCCCGTATATATACACAACGTTTGCATGACTTAAGTGCCTAATTTTGTCAAACAGCAAGACAGTGACAAAATGTTAAAAACAAGAAACAAGTCATGCAAAAATTTGGACAGAACACCATGGAAACGTCAATCCAAGTAAAGAAACTAATATTTACAATACATTCTCCTGAATATGTTATCAAGGTATAAGCCTAATAGACAGTAGCAGATCCTATACATCGCCATATGGAGGACAAAACACTGGCATCCAAGTGATCTGGTCAGTCCATACCGACTCGTAGCCGAGTGCCCATCAACCCACAGCGAAGTATTGAACCTGCCAGACATCCATTGAAAAAGACTTTGCAATGTCCAGCACCTCGACAGCATACTCAATGAATGTAATGTACCATTCATTCGCGGCAACATTATGCAGCGAAGTCATGAATATAAAAATACTACTCCATTGTCTTTCAACAAGACAATATTTCACACAAACTTCCGAATGAATTGTTTTAAAAGGGCAGAGAACTGTCTCCTGTTCTTTTTACGAACTGCATGTAAAAAGAAATTAAAGAAGGGCACAACATTTTAAAATTCACGATGTCGTATAGCACCAGTGTAGAGAGCTCAATTAGCATAACATAGGAAATGTCATGTCATGCAAGTATACTGAAAATGGAATTAAGTATATTCAACCGCGTTTGCGGCTCGAGTGCGTCAAGTTCAGCTCATTTGCTACACAAGACGTTATGCCACAAGAAACCGCACCCACCATTAAACTACTTAATATGTAAAGCAAAATGTTTTTATTATTAACAACTGATACTCTCCACACTGGATACCAATAATTTGGCAATGCCCCACCTCCTCTTTAAGAAATGTCGTCCCGACATATGTAACCGTCGAAGAGGGCAGCTGCAAGGCACAGGTACACGAAAATTGCATTACAAACAGTGACGAATGTCATAAAATGCATCAGGAATGACGATCTACCGGCATCCAAGTGATTAGGTCAATCCTTCCCGACTTGTAGCCGGCAGCCATCAGTCCACAACAAAATATGAAAACAGTCACCATTTATAAGAAATGGCTTGTGTCATCTGTAACGTGCAACTCCAACCAAAGACGGACATTAACTCGGGACAAAAAAAAATGTAGGAAGCAGACCGAGTATTGTCTGCAAGAAAGATATGATGCAAGAAATTGCATCATACCAATAGAACAGGATTTCCGCATTGCGAGAAAAAAAAATACAATGCAGAATATGTGCACTTAATTATCCAGAAACCAGGGCAGTGATAATTAAAAATTTAAAAAACAGAAAACACAGAGCCACAAAATGGCTAACAGACCCAGTCACCTCCAGTTTGCCACACAGGTTTTTTTCTATTTCTAGATGGAAGGACCCTAGGCCGCAAAAGCCCCGGGGAGGTTAACCCAGGAGTAAAGGGTGGTGCCAGAGGATTTAAGTTAGATCTCCTCTGTGGTATCACATACCTGGGCACCTCATGACCCGCCTGCTCGATACCGCCATCAGCTGTTGAATCTACAGCATTATGTAGCCCCTGGTTGAATTCCACGATGTCACTTACAGTTTGAGTCTCATCCGGTGACGGATGAGAACTGTTTGACAGTGCCACTTTGGAATCCACTCCAGGTTTCGATGGAGGTAGAGCCATAAATGGGAGCAACAGATTCCTGTGGAGCATTTTAGTGTTGCTTCTGCCATGCTCACGTTTTACAACGTAAACAGGAATCTGTTTATTTGGCTGTTCAACCACCAAATAGACATCCTTCTCCCATTTATCGGCAAGCTTGTTTTTGCCCTTTAACCCCAAGTTGCATATCAGCACGCGATCCCCAGGCATCAGGTTGGACTCTCGAACCTTAAGGTCATAAGTGACCTTGTGCCTCCGACCTTGTCGACGGGCCTCCTTCGACGCAGTTTTGTATGCAAAATCCAGCCTCTTTCTAAGATCAGCTGCATATTTAGACTGATCTTTACATGCACTTTCCGGCTTGATGCCTAAAAATGCATCGACAGCAAGCCGAGGATGCCACCCAAACATTAGGTAATGGGGCGAATATCCAGTGCTCTCGTGACGGGTCGAGTTGTAGGCATGGACCAAAGAAGGAACATACGACTTCCAGTCGGATTTCTGATGGTCTTCGAGAGTACCTAACATATTGAGCAGCGTTTGGTTGAAACGCCCTGGCATTCCATTGCCCATAGGGTGGTAGGGCGTGGTCCTAGATTTGTTAATGTTGGCAATGGAACACAGCTCTTTAATAACCTGACTTTCGAAATTGCGTCCTTGGTCGCTATGCAGACGGGCGGGAAAGCCGTAATGACAAATAAAGTTATCGAAAAGAAGTCTGGCTGTTGTTTTTGCAGTCTGGTTCTTGGATGGGAGTGCCTGAGCATAGCGGGTGAAATGGTCTGTAATAACAAGAATGTTTCCGTATCCACCCGCTGACATCTCAAGAGACAGGAAATCCATACAGACCAAGTCCATTGGATATGTAGATTCCACAAGGACGAGGTTTGCCGAATTCCTACTCTGAGTCTTGCGCCTTATGCACCTGGGACAGTTTTTCACTTTTTTCTCAATGTCACCATCCATCCCTGGCCAGTAAAACCGAGACTTAACCAAGGACATTGTTCGATCTCTCCCCTGATGGCCGGCTTCATCGTGGAGACCTGCAAGCGCATTATCCCTGTAAATCTCAGGTAAATAATGATAAAAGTTTAGATCCTTTAAGAGCAAAGAAAACATTCATAAGTAAGAAGTTTGGCCATACCGCGGTTTCGGCTATTCAAGCCTCATCAGTGACCCTTTAAATCTGGCACAAGGAGCCAGAGAAAAAAAAAAACAGTAAATTTGCAGGTTTAACATGGCAGTCGTCTCAAAGACTGATATAAGTCGAAAAATACCAAAATATTTCAAATTTGTTTAGAAAATGAATCTAAACGTATGATCATTTCTGACTTCTCAGAATATATTCCATGATCTCAAAGGACCAAAAGGAAAATATAATCTGCACTATAGATGAGTGCGGGGAGACTTTTTACGGCCGCCACACGGCACAACATCCAGCTGCAGTGATAGTAAATAATGATAAAAGTTTAGATCCTTAAGTAAGAAGTTTAGATCCTTAAAGTAAGACTAGCTGGTTAATGGACGTGCCATTAAGAGAATGACGACGATGAAGTATGTCGTCTTTGAAAAACAAATTGTCCCAGTCTTTCAATACTTTCTGGCATTCTTTAGACTCAAGAGCAATCTGCCTGCTGGTAGGCTTATGTCCAGAGGTTAAAAGCTGTTTGACTCGATTCAGTGTGCTGTCCATTGTTTGTTCAGCTTTCCAGTCAACCTGACTGATATCTGAACCAAAGTCAGAGCCAATTTCATCACTGCCGATCGACGCAACCTGAGAGAGCAACACACACTCCACTACTGGAGCATTCTCCAAAGAAGCCAAAGCCGATTGACAGATGGCCTTTATGGCATCATTAAACAAAACTTCTTTGTCTGTGGAAGGTAATCTACTTAATGCATCAGCATCCAGATTTTTCCTTCCAGACCTGTAGAGAAGTTTAAAATTGTAATTGGACAGTGACGCTATCCATCGATGTCCCGTCGCATCGAGCTTAGCAGTAGTTAGAACATACGTTAGTGGATTATTATCCGGTCTAACTAGAAACTTGTTTCCATATAAATAATCATGGAACTTGTCTGTCACTGCCCATTTTAATGCCAAAAATTCCAATTTATGTGCAGGATAATTGCACTCATTGGCTCTTAAACCTCTGCTTGCATATGCAATGACATGTTCAATACCGTCTGTTTCCTGGTAAAGAACAGCGCCTAAACCATCCCCACTAGCATCTATATTTAAGATGAAGTCTTTGCTGTAATCAGCATAAGCAAGGATTGGTGGTGATGTCAGCTTTTCGATGATTAAATCGAAAGCTTGTTGTTGCTCAGGACCCCAGATCCATGGCGTGGCAGTTTTAGTTTTCTTTCTTTTCTTGTTCGTTGGGTGACCGACAAGAAGACTGTTAAGTGGTTTAACAATCTGGGCATAATTACAAACGAAACGTCTGTAATAGCCCGCAAACCCAAGAAAA
Organism: Ctena decussata; assembly: GCA_963989385.1. NCBI lineage: Eukaryota > Metazoa > Mollusca > Bivalvia > Lucinida > Lucinidae > Ctena > Ctena decussata. The sequence continues at coordinate 34,413,046 of OZ022504.1, read as the reverse complement.
CTACGGAGTTCCCTTATATTTGAAGGGATAGGCCATTTCTTTAATGCAGAAATTTTGTCAGGATCGGTTTGTACACCCTTATCACTGACAATGTGGCCTAAATACTGCACTTGGGTCTTGAAGAATTCACACTTAGAGCCTTTGAGCTTTAAGCCATGGCGCTCAAGCTGCTTGAATACATTTTCAAGGCGCTCTAAGTGCTCTTCGAATGTCTTACTAAAGATGATTATATCATCTAAGTAAATTAGACATTCCTTCAAGTGTAACTCACCCATACAACGCTCCATTAGGCGTTGAAACGTAGCTGGAGCGTTGGTTAACCCAAACGCCATTCTGTTACACTCAAAGAAGCCTAAGGGACCTACCGAAAAGGCGGTCTTATGTTTGTCAGCTTCTTTGACACCAACCTGCCAATAGCCAGATCGAAGGTCAAGTTTCGAAAAATATTTAGAACCAGATAAAGAATCAATTGTTTCTTCAATTCTGGGTAAGGAGTAAGCATCCTTAACTGTTCTATTATTAAGTTTTCGAAAATCTATACAAAAACGAAGGGATTTATCTTTTTTACGGACGAGGACAATATTAGACGAGAAGGGGCTTTGGGACTCCCTAATAGCACCAGCGTCTAACATTTCTTTGAGGTGTTGACGCACCTCCTCAAACATTGCAGGAGGAATACGCCTGTATGGGTCCTTAAACGGAGTATTATCTGAAAGGTTAATTTCATGTTCCACAAGATCTGTGAAACCTAAATCCGTAGGACCCGTTGAAAATATATGCTTCCACTTATCAAGTAAGACATTGGCTTCTTGTTTCTGTTCTGGTGTTAAATTTTCTTGCGGAAGACTAACGCCAATATCTTCAAAAGACAGTCCACTAGAACTAGACTTTTTCGAAAATGAACTATCGAAAGGGTCAACATTCTTAATAACGTTGACTTCATGCAAGTCACAAAGGGGAGTTTTGGGTTTAATAGTGATAGGCCTGGCTGAGATATTACAAATGCGAACAGGTATTCGTGCAGTTTTCATGTTTTGTTTAACCGAAACAACCCTAGGGCAAACATTAAATTCATTGTCAGACATATTTTCCGTAACTGCATTTTGTAAGTTTGCAGTATTTCTAATTAATCCTGTTAAAGTTACAGTTTCGTTTGACCTGACTATAACTGGTTTCTTATTGGTTGACTTAACTACTTTAGACTGACAAGAAAGTACTGAAAATGCGTTAGTCCACGCTGAAGGAACAGATGCAGTTCCATTGACATGATCCCTGAATGCAGCAATAATATTTGTACCAACTATTATAGGAACTTGGCCAGAGAACCTTGTCGTTGATACAACTAATATTGGCACAGTCAATGGATCATTGTCAATGTCAGACATACTAACTTGTGCTTCAATATAACCTAAATATGGTATAGAAGAACCACTGGCTCCAGTTATATTCAATTCAAAATCTGACATATCTCTCAGCTCAGGCCTAGGGTTCATAGTATTATAAAACGTTTCACAAATAGTAGTGACCACTGAACCAGTGTCAATGAGGGCTGTACATTTTTGCCCATTAATGAAAATAGAAGATTCATTAATTGAACCAATCATTCTGGATATGAGAGGTTCTTTAGTACTGGAGCTATTAGAGTCAACAGCTGAGTCTTCATTCTGCTCCGCAATGAAGACTCGACCTAGTTTAAAGGATTTGGACTGCTGTCTGTCTTATTGTCGGAGGCAGAAGAAGACGTAGAAGTCTCTGTCTTTTTATCAGAGACTGACTGCTGTTGTTGTTGGTAGGCCCCTCTTTTGTTATATTGTCCTTTTCGAAAATTATACCTACCACGGTATGACCCACCTTTGCCTCGAGGTGTATAACCTCGCTGTGAAGTGGCAGAGGAAGGTACCGTGGTAGGACTGGAGGTGGCTGTTTGTAAAGTGGCATCCTTGAATTTATTTTCAAGGCCATCCATCCTCTCTCTCAACAATTTCATTTGCTGCAACAGCCCATCCAATTTCTTATTTGTAGAATTGGAGGAGTCAGAAATGGACTGTTGCATTTGCTTTACTTCTTTTGTTTCTGACTTGTCAGTTGCTGAAGAAGAAAAAGAAACAGAAGCAGGAGAAGAAAAAGAGTGTGCTGTAGCAGAAGAAACTGAAAGATCTTGTTCTATTGCTCTTATTTTCTTTCTTAAGTCATTAAAATCCTTAACAGTTTCATAAATGTATCTACTAGAGTTTTTTAGAAAGGGATCTCTTAACCCATTCCATAATTTAGAACAGAGCATTTCATTTCTTATTTCATTAGTAACTGTTCTAGTTCTTGTTGCTTTTCTTAAAAGATTCTCTATTCTTATACTATAGTCAGCAACTGACTCATCTTTACCCTGACTCTCAATATAAAATTGCTGAAGTAATACCTCATTAGAGGAGACATTGCCATAGATACCCTCAAGTTTATTGAGGATATCAGCTGGTTTGGCTGTTTCACCAAGAGTGAGTAAAATTTCCCTGGCTTTTCCTCTTAGATTTTTCCTAATGGATTGTAAAATAAGAGAGTCAGGATAGTTTTCTCTTATTAGGCAGCTGAGCTCAAACTTCCACACCTCGAAAGAAACATCTCCTTTCTGGTCTTCACCAGAAAAGAATGGAAGTTGAGGTAATCTCATGCTGGCCAAATAAGAACTGTTGAGAGAACTATCAAATGCAGAAGGATGGATATTAAAAGAAGGGACTGTACTAACTTTGGGGGGATCACTGCCTGGTTCTGGTTTTACAACTGTATGGGGGAACACAGAAGTAGAGTCTTTCTTGATGATATTTAGAGGAGGGTTTGACTCTACTTCATCTTGGAAGTGGACATGGGGATTGAATGGGTAGTCTGTGGGGGGTGGGGGTCTTGGGGGTTTCAATGTTGGGGATTTGGGGGGTTCTGTTGATGTAGTTCTATGAACTACTAATCTTGAAGATTCTCTTTTCGGGACAGGAGGGGGTACCTTTCGGTATGTGTGCCCAAGAAGAGAAAATTCACTGGGGACAGAGTCACCCCTACCACTTAGTGGGGTGCTAGTGGCTGGAAGATGACCATGTTTATCAGGACCAGACACATTTTCCATATCAAGAGGGACTACTTCGAAACGGCCTGTAGCCCTCAACATTTCAATCATAAAATCAACATCTTTGTCTGGCCAAAATGTTTTCAAATCAACTTTAGGGTCTTCACCACCTTCAGCCATTATGCAAAAATGTATAAATAATGGGCTGGTACTCTGAATATATTTCAATAAATCAAGTTCACTATATAATTCAACACTAAATAGTCAAATATGACTAAACTATGACACAAAATCAGTTATTAGAAACTGCACTAATATGCACTAATACTTTGTAAACTGATTTTTAAACAAGTAGTTCTTGTTGGAAACTGTCACACAAACACATTTAAATAGTGCTACTAGACTTCAGCTGTGCCTTCAATATCATACACAATTTTCATTTGATTTGAAAAATAAATGAAATTGTGTTGACAAACTCTCACTAGTGTGCAAATCACTTTAATTGACACAAATTATTCAGACACGCTAAGAATATTCACTAAAATTAAATCACTTGACCTCAAAAGCCATTATTCAACCAAAAGTGTGAAAGCACAACACTTCACACTAACACAGTGTAGCACTATCATCAAATATACATAAATAAAGACAATGCAGCTATGTTGCTAGCTTTTTATCTCATAACTTCTAAGTGAAATTCAAGAATTTGTTTCACAATCACAGACAAGAAGTCATTTTTCAACAGTAATATGAATAATCAAAGTACCAGTCCCTTATTTATCAACAACTAATCTCACCTGAATCATCTAAGGTCTCCACCAGAGAAAATTCTTCGAAAACTAAAACAAAACTGTCGAAACGCAAAGTATTTGTCGACAAATTTAAAACGCACCGCTTAGTCATATGACAATAAAAACATCGGCCGGCCTGTACGATATAATATGTTTCATTATTTTCACTGATTGGAAAATACGACAAATTGTTTATGAAATTTCACCGACCCGTTTATATGACAAAAAGTATGTAAAAATATACACTGTTCGGTGAAACTCAAAACGTCTGTTTTATTTTTTTTTAAATTGAAGCTCAAATGTACTATTACATAAATGTAATAGTGACAGATGACATCAAAGGTGACAGGTGACAACCAACCAATGAAATACTGTTGACAATGTTCATGTCAATACCATTTATATATGTCTGTTAAATAAATGGTGACAGGTGACAGACAGCTGACAACCAATGATCAACTAGTATATTGTTTCATTTTCATTAAATGGTGACAGGTGACAGACAGGTGACAGGTGACTGACTGATGAAGATATCGAAAGCTATACCAAAATCAAACAATGTTTGTTTTCAAAACACAGTGCCAGCTTATACAAAAGTACATTGAATAATTTCAATCACCAAATAAAAAGGTGACACATGACAGACAGCTGACAACAACTTTTTTTTTAAGTAAATGCAAAAAAAAAAATCATGTCATGTTTTGAAACCTCCTTTTCAACTGGGGAGATGTGGTTGGGTCTATTGGCTTTCACAGGGCATGGTACAGATGATAATAATGATGGGCCAAAATAAGAAAAATAAATAAATAAATAATAATGATAAATAAATAGATCAATAAATATTTGTAAGAAATTCAATTTAAATTCTTACCACTTTGCAGTCTTACTTTATACTGTTCTACTTGTGCAGTGTGAACGTTAGTGCACTGTGCTGTACATGCAAGGATGTGAACAGGATTTCTGAAAAATATGACAAAAAGTATCAATATCACAGAAATGGCAAAAAATCACAATATCACATTTGTAACGGTAGAGCAGAAGAAAAGATATAATTATTTCAGAAATAGAGCACGATATCACCTAAATATTATCTATATGATACACTACATGTAATTATCCTAGACAAACACTTTCTGAAAAAAAATTACTGATGTTTAACACAAAATTTCATTCAGGGCAAAATAATCTCAAAACATTGGATCACCATTCACCAAGATAACCACAGCAGCAACACATATGTATTTAACAAATATAATGATGCTGTGCCATTTTCCATGGAATACAATACCTTGAAAATATTATGGCCTATCAACACAACCTAACCCTAAATGATCTCAAAAATGTAAACCAATGTAAGATAAATGACTGACATACTCAATTTAACCAAACTATAGCTATATAGCTAAAATGTGTGTGTAATGAAAAATATAGGGCACTGTGTAAAGAGAAATTTTATGGCCTCTCAACACATTAAATTAATTTCCAACACATGGTCTTCAAATTTATGTGATGACCACTACTAAATTGTTGAGCTGTTCACACAACATAGATTTGAGGCTGTCCACACAATAGGGATCCAATTAGAGGCTGCTCACACAAGATGGATCCAATCTAGCACTGTGAATACATGTATACTAGGTGAAGTGTACATGTATGCAAACAGCAATCAATATAAATGAACTAATCCAATTAATAAAGAGCTATGGAAACTAATAAATGTTCACTAGTAATTCACCATTATGCAGCAAAGAATGCAGTCACTAGAGTAGAAAAAAGTAAATAAACACTGTAGATAGAAGAAACTGCAGATATCTAAACCGAAAGTAGAAAGTCACTTCATGTATACATTTCCGTGTTGTTGTTTTCAAACTTTTTAAATATGCAGAATTCAAGCGTAAACGAAGAGTTACAGTTACATGGCCATATGAATAATTGAAAATTACCACGAAATGATACTATTCCAAGCTGTACAGCGCACAAGAAAGAAAATACTTATATTCCAACTCCGGCATGATTTACACAGGGCGCAGCCATTGTGACGTCACGATATTAAAATGTAGTTGGAGCTCCTTTCGTGATTGGTCAGCAGTCGGGAATCACCACACTTGTTGTAGCGCCAATGTCGCAGAATAGAATGGAATATAATGATGAGCTTGTCCCATTCTGCCTCGAGGGGGTTCGGGGAAAGTAATCACCACGACATAGTTGATGAAAAGATGGTTTAATGATGATTTTCCTGACTCCCAGGCCGGCACACTCTGTAAATATATAAAATGCGCTCCTTAATTAAAAGGAGACATTTATATTATGTTGTCCTTAGAGGTGGACGTAAGTCCTACCCCTGCCAGAGACAATGAAAGACTGACAGGGCGCAAAGGTCGTGCGTGCGCATGCAAGCGTGAGTCAGTGAAGTGAATCGCGCGCGCTAAATTACATAAGGACAAAAACCGGAAACGGATATGCGCTAACTTTTAAAATAATGCTTAAGAGGATTAGAGCTATAGGGAAAATGAGTGGAATGACATGAAATATAGGATAAATTGGACTGTAGGATATTTTAGTACAGGATTTTTAGAATGAAATATTTTCACCCTGTGACATAATATAAAAAAGTATTGACTGGATTGCAAACAATGCAGTAGCGGATCAGAGTGCAGCCAGGGTCCCCTGCCCATTTTAATTAAATAGTCCGTACTTCATGAGGAACTTAGGAAAATAAAAACTGAAGACCCTTACCTTCCTGCGCAAACTCGCAGTGTGATCTGAGCAATAACACCGCCACACACATGACTCAAAGCCCCTCTTCACGCAACGCGGATCAATTCATCATCAAATATGAATGAAATAAAAACGTGCAGCACGAAATATTCCTTATTCAATTTAACAACAATAACGGCCCTTTTCGACTCGAACTAAAGTTCCTACCATAGTAGTATTTTTGGGCATGCGCACTCGCATTACCAGTCGAATGCCAAAGTTGCTACGATAGTAGATTGTCATGGAAACGGAAATAAATACTATGCATTTCATTGCCTTTTCCATGCATGTCGTCTTTAAAAACGATAATTTTATAGATTAAATGATATAAAGTGGAAAAGAAACAACTCAGTAAAACAAATACTTGTTGTACACCCACAAAACGCGAGAGTCTTCAGCGGCCGCCATCTTGCAACTAGAGTAACGGCGGTCCAGACCTCGGTTGATCTTTAGAAGGTTCATTACGTCATTTTAGTAGCTACCATCGCACTTTGACTGGACATTTAGTTAATATAGTAGCTACTACAGTTCGAGTCGAAGTGGGCCAACATATCTATATCCGATACACACCAGTAATTTCATCCAATCGATTATAAGATAAGAAACATCAGTATTTAGCTGGCGCACATTGACCTGTCTCTTTGACCCCTAATTTAAATATATTAGTAGGTTCAGTTGATTTCACAGATAGGGATGCATGAATTATAAAACAATTTTAAGGCCATACTTTGTGTGTTTGTTGCAGTGGTTTGTTGTGCTCCAATGCAGATTTCGCTGGATCGGTAGGTTGGAAGGAAGATTTTTTCGGGTGCCACAAAGTACTGGTTGCGACTAAAATGCATTTGCAAAATAGTGTTGACTCGAATCAAAGTAATCGTCAAGAGTCTGATCAGGTCAACACTGTTTGCCATCTTACACTGACAGTCTTAACTCCGTTCAGCAGCCGTAACCCAAGTTAAGATTGACAATTATTATGATTAAAATATTACTACATACGAAAAAAATAACTTCCTGAATGAAAAGGCACAAAGACCAAATCTTGGACAGGATGGAATGCAGCAAGCAGAATTTTTATCATGGCCTTACACATAAACAATCCTCTCATGATTCACGAGCATTTTCCACCTGAAAATGAATTACTTCATGCAGTTGTGAATAGTATACCAGATACACTTGCATAAACCTATAGACGTGTGTACAGACGTGTGGGCACAACTGAATGGGGTTGGTACAAAGTTTATCAGTCCCCAATAGGAATTTAGATTCGGGGCCGATAATACTATGCATTCCAGAAGACATAATTAGTTTTAATCGCAAACAGAAGCAACTGCAAAAGCGTACACCTCAAAGAGGGTTCAGAGCCTGGTCGCGGAGAGGGGGGAATGGATGGATGGATGACATTCAGTTTTGCTTCCTATATTTAAGTCATATCAGGACGATGGTTGGGTGATAATGAAAGGCTGTGTGCAATGGAACCCCGTTTACAATCGAAAAGATTCCCGTCACCAGCGAGCTCGAACTAGGAACCTCTAGATCAGCAGACCAGCGCTTAACCTACTGAGCTACCGGGGCTCCTCGAGCTGTGTGTGTGAAGAGGGGTGTGTGTCTGCATTCTTCATCTTAATATCAAGTCACCTAAACGTAGCAGACGATACAGGTACAGGGATTGTGCGAGCTGTGTGTGTGAAGAGGGGGGATGCATTCATCATCTTAATATCAAGTCACCCAAACTGAGAATACAATGTAGCAGACGATACAGGTACAGAGATAGTGTATTACATCCATCTAAGTATCTGAATATTATTTCAACGTCGTCATGATTCATGGGTTAAAAAATAAGCATCTTAACTTATTCTGCCATGCGCAACTTGTCTCAACCTACAGCATGATGCTCGCGTTTGCAACGCTTTCATTCAACCGAGCTTCTAAATGAGTGCATGCTCTCTCTCTCTCTCTCTCTCTCTCTCTCACCAAAACATATAAAATCATTTTAACAAGCTCTGGAATCCAACATTCGGAAAAAAATAATTATATGTGTGTTAAAATTTAGGCGATTTTCCATACAGCTTAGTTATGCGCCAAAACTCCTTGGCATTTGCATTACGTGTAGCAACTAACACTTACATAACACTGAAAAATGAAAGTAAAAAAGTATTCACTCCAGGGAAATGGAAAACAGGCTTTACACTGCGACACGCTCTGAAAATATCTAAGGCTCTATTCTATGGCGTGTATTTCATAAAGACTTCGACGTCGATGAATGGATGGATGACTTGCGATTTTACGTCCTTTTCAACAGTATTTCAGTCATATCAGGACGATGGAAAGGTGATAATGAAAGGTTGTGTGCAATGGAACCCCGTTTACGGTAGGTAGGAAATATTCTTGCCTCAAACGGAGCTCGAACCCGGGTCCACTAGATCAGTGGGCCAGCGCTTAACCCACTGAGCTACTGGGGCTCCTCTTCGACGCCGCAGCCGCCGTTGTAAATGCGTGGCCAATGTAATCGCGGTCAAGGAGTTTCGAGGCTGAAGCCGCCAAAAATACGCTCCACGAAAACCCGGCTTCAGGATATGGTAGTCATTCAATCGCGTAAGTACGTGTAGGTGTGGTTCTACTAAAAATCTTTGTCTCCTATTTCGCAATGGATTGTGCTATTTTGCATATTCATGCATAAAGTTCAGAAAGACAGGTCAATTTGCGCCAGCAATAGTTAGAGGAAAAGAGATGAGTCATGACTGTGATATGTGATAACATTCTGTATCTTATCACAGAAATGGATGCTATGCAACTTTCCAAAAGAAATAGCCCGAAAACAAGTAACTTTTCAACTACTAACAAATGGAAACCATTATTGTATGAAATGAAGTTGAAAAAGGGCAATAACTCCAAAAGTAATAGGCGGATTTTACTCTAAATTGAACCTGATCAGTACTTTATTAATATATATCTGTGTATAAAATATGAATCCGATATATTAATCTTTTCAACAGATAATGAACATAATCATTTTTTCATACAAAATGAAGTCAAAAAGGGCCATAACTCCCACAATAATAGACGGATTTTACCCTGAATCAAACTTGACCTACATGTATTTTATTATTATATACCTGTGTATAAAATATGAATTCAATACACCAATGTTTTCAAAAGATATGAACGGAAACCAGTTTTTCATACAAAATTAGGTCGAAAAAGGGCCATAACTCCCACAATAATAGACGGATTTTACGCAACATCGAATTTGACCTGTATTTTATGATTATATACCTGTGTATAAACTATTAATTCAATACACCAATGTTCTCAAAACATATCGAACGCAAACCATTTTTCCACACAAAATGAAGTTGAAAAAGGGCTATAACTCCCACAATAATAGACGGATTTTACCCAACATCGAACTTGACCTGTATTTTATGATTATATACCTGTGTATAAAATATGAATTCAATCCACCAAAGTTTTTAATAGATATCGAACGGAAACCATTTCGTATGGGACGTACAGGACGGACGTACGTACGTACGGACAGCGGTGATACTATATGCCCCCCCCCCCATATCTAATGGCGGGGGGGGGGGGCATAAAAAACCCGAAAAATTCCTTTCCCAAAGAAGAAGCTTTTTACTAAAATATGAAATATGCATCGCTACTTTCAGTAGATCTTCCCCAGGTGTATCTTTGGAGCAAACTTTGAAACAGAGATAAACACAACAGGAGAATATTTTTTCAATGTTCAATCAACCGAGAAATATCGGTAATTGCCCAATATGCATCGCTGCTTTTAGTAGACCTTTCTAAAGCCGTGTTCATGTGCACTTTTTGCACCCGGGTGCAAAAATACACCCGGGGTGCAAATTTGAACCCCGGGTGTATTTTTGGCCACGTGAACGGTGTTTTAAGAAAAAGCACCCGGGTGCAAATTTGCATCCGGGTGCAAATTTGACCCTACTTTTGAAGTGGTGCAATTTTATTTGCACCCCCGTGCAAATTTGCTCCCGGGTGCAAATTGTGCACATGAACGCATATTGTGTTTATCAGTATACATTTTGATCTACGATTTTTTCAAAATGACTGGCCTTTTTATTATGATCTTGTATAATCGGATACCAAAATAAGATATCAATGTTCTCTTTATCAAATTGATTGTTATCAAAACAGATATGCATAAATTACTGACACTACGATTTTGGTCATTCTTAAGCAAGCTGTCCACCCGTCAACGTCGTAAATGTGGAAGCGGCTGGGACGTCGAGACAACAGATGCCTTGTTGGACATCTGGAGCGATGTTACGGTGCAAAACGAATGGCGATGCTGCGGTGTCCGATACAGTAGTTTATAAGAATATTCCCTAGTTAATGAAAGAGAGGGGCTTCGAATTATCTGATACACAGTGTAAACAGAGGATGAAAACTCTTAAAACAAATTACCGAACAGCTCGTGACAACCTGAAAATAAGGTGGAAGAGGCTCATTTCCCTCCGAAAACTTAACGTAGGCTGTGAATAGCTCGTCCACGATTTCCGAGCAAACCCATTTTACACATTCACACACAGTGGCCTTGGCAATCCCGAAAAGGTTCCCTATCGTCCTACACTCTCAAGTCGCAGCTAAATAATATAGAGTTACTGCCACTTGCAGCTCAACTGACAGAACGTGTACCCGCGCATCCCGTTGGAGCTGCCCGCGCAGTCTGTCACACAGATTGTCAAAAGAGGCCTTTGGCATGCTGAAATCGTTCCGCCACTGATCATCAGTGTAAGTCCCAACGGACTCAAGCACTATAGTCGTCCACCACTCTTGACTACGCGGTTTCTCTCAGTGGCCTTTCTCTGCTCTTTTCTAATCATCTAGACACAGCGAATTTATCCTCAAAACTTGGTAACTTATGTTAAGTTTAATGTCAAATCCAGGCACGTATGGACACAATTTATTGGCATGTGAACGCTACACAAGGGGGTGCAAATTTGCCCCCGGGTGCAAATTTGCACCTGGGTGTAGATTTGCACCCGGGTGCAAAAAGTGCACATGAACACGGCTTAGGACAGATCTATGGAGCAAGTTTAAAGACTCTAGCTCTTGCGCGTACTTAGAAACTGAGCTAAACGCAAAATATGAATAATTATTCTGTGATCAATCAATCAACCGTAGAGTATAGGTCATGGCCCAATATGCATCGCTGCTTTCAGTAGATATTCCCCAGGTGTGTATATAGAGCGAATTTGAAGAGTCTAACTCTCGTTGTTACTTGAACACTGACTCTGTCAGACCTTAATTCAAAATGTTTCTTTCGTTTGTAAATTTACAATGGAAGTTCATCGGAAACAGACGCAGATATTCAAAACTTTCTTTTTCAGTGTAGATCTACTTTCGATATCTACTTTCTATGTATTATAATAAAGACCTTATGCGACTAGTATCGGAACTTTCTCACCCCTCCTCATGTGTAGTCAGAAAATACGATTTAATATGATAACGTAAGGAGACAGCTACTTGTGGATTTCTTCTTCTTCAAGTTGCGAAACACAATCATTTCAGACCTAGCACACTTTTGAAAAGCAATACTCTGTATCTAGCAGTGTTTTATTCATGTGATAGGCAGGTGTCTTGCTTCATCAGGTGATACTGCAGCTGAGAGGCTTGTCATATACGTGTGGAATGTGTAATCTGAATCAATCTGAGTTTCCTTTCAAAAGAAAAGACTTCTTACATACATGTATTTAACAGCAAAACATGACCATTCCAATTAAAGGGAAATCAACTCAATGTTCGTGCGTATACATTTTGACGCAGCGTCATTGTTTCCTGCCATGGTTATCATGACGTCGTTTGCCGTAACGCTATTTAAAACGTTTACGTCACTTACGAAGACAACATGGGCGCTTTGTTGAAACAAATATATGAGTTTTCTTGCGTCAGAAAAATGGTAAATATATTAAACTGGGCAAGAAAAAAAATACGACGAAAAATGGGGCTGAAGAATTTTATACGGAAAAGAGACCGCCAATTTTGGGGGGTAGTGTGTAAAGTTTTTAGGAATTATTTGTCTGGTAAAGAGAGGCTGTGAAAACTGCAACTGCGTTTTGAATCTCGTAATTACTTAATGCAAGTAAGGACTTAGTATCCTTGGCTTGAGGCATGAAATACCCTACAAACAGTGAAAGCGAAGATCAGACTGAGCAAATGGCCAGGCTGATCTGAGCTTTTACTGCTAGCTCATGTCGTTAAGGTAAGTTCCCACAATGCACAGGCTGGTGATCTAAGCTTTTACTGTTTGCTCATGTCATTTTGGTAAGTTCCTACAAAAAAGTTTGTATATCTTCTGCACGAATTAGTACATTTTTTTCGGCATACGGGTATACGTGCTCGGAGACAGCCTTTACAAGGGAATTAACTCAGTATTTTAGCCTGCAAAACCTTCCTCATGCAGCCTGAAAATTACGACGTTCCAAACGCAAAAATGTGATAAATTTATTCGACCATATCCCTGTAGTCACATGCACATTTACAGACCACGAAGAAGAACCCTGCAAAGTTCAGAATGATTCTAGGAAGCGTAGGAGGAGTTGCGCACTCAAATTACATTATGTCAATGGGTTGGTGTGTGTGTGGGGGGGGGGGAGCACGGATGTCCAAATACTATGTCCCCTCGCTTTTCTTCGAAAAGGCGGGAATATCAAACTAAACTAATGTGCAGAAATAAAGCATACGTTCAGACGTAAGAATGGAAAGTATACAAAACAGCTAATTGTGTTTTTCTCTTCTTCTATTTTTTTTTCTTCTTCTTCTTTTTGAATAATTGCTTCTAAGATTTAATGGTAAATCGGATAGCTTACTTGGCTGGTTCGAAAGTTACCTGAACCATAGATTTCAAAGAGTTGTTTTACCCGGAGGAACTTCAGAGCGGCTTTATATTAATGCTGGCGTACCCCAAGGATCTATTCTCGGTCCTTTGTTATTTATTCTGTATATAAATGACATAGTTCATGAAATAAATTCTAATATCCGTTTGTTCGCTGACGATACTAGTCTGTACTTAATAGTAGATTTTCCTGACTCTGCAGCTCAGATACTTAACACTGACTTGGAAAGAATTAGCAACTAGGCATCAACATGGTTAGTTACTTACAACCCTGATAAAACGGAGGCTATGCTCTTGTCACGGAAAACAAACAAGGTAGTACACCCAACGCTTGTTCTAAACGAGGTACCGATACAAGAAGTAATATCGCATAAACATCTTGGCTTATTCTTTTCTCAACGCTGTGATTGGCATATGCATATTCAATATGTTACAGAAAAAGCATGGTCTCGCATAAATCTCTTAAGAAGCTACAAATTTATTCTTGATAGAAAATCATTACAAAAAATGTACTTTACTTTAATACGTTCTGTTCTGGGGTATGCCGATGTAGTCTGGATAAATTGTACGCAGCAACAAAGCAATGATATTGAAAAAATTCAACTAGAGGCTGGTAGAATTGTTTCCGGTACTACTAAATTGGTGGAGTTAGACAAACTTTACAAAGAACTGGGGTGGCTTAAGTTATCTGAAAGAAGAGGCCTTCATAAACTGTTTTTATTCTTTAAACTGGAAAATGGCTTAGCACCACTCTATCTCACAGACCTTATACCCCCTCGTGTGGGAGATATTTCTGCGTACAGTCTTCGCAACTCTGAAAACTACATTAATGTACAGGCACACATACGCACATATGCTGATTCATTTCTTCCTTCAACAGTCCAGGCCTGAAACAATCTCCCAGCCTCAATCAAGTCAGCTAATACCTTGACTGCTTTCAAACAACGGTTGACACATACAACTCCAACTATACTTGAGTACTATTATAGTGGCGTAAGGCTTGATCAGATCCTTCATACGCGTCTTAGAACCGAGTGCAGCTCACTAAACCAGCATCTGTTCAAACGTAATCTCGTATTAAGTCCAAACTGTGTATGTGGTGAAGTTGAGAGTAATGAACATTTTCTTTTAGCATGCCCAAGGTATAACCTAATACGTGAAGATTTGCTCAATACTATTCGTAATCAAACTACTCTAACTATTAATGTATCAACAGATCTGTTACTGTTTGGAAACCGAGAACTTTCGGTCCAAAGCAACACAAGCATTTTCAAGGCCGTACAAGAATATATAAAGAAATCTAAACGATTTGCACCATAACTTTTGAATTCTGGAATTAGGTAATTTATGTGTCCTAAATCGATATTTCAACATCAGATTGATAAGATAATATTTTGGTTACCTTTGGATTTGGCATGTCTAGCTATTCCTTTTCTCTCTCTTTTTTTTTTCTTCTTCTCCTTATTATTTATCTCCTTTTCAAACAATTACAGTTTTTTTTTAATTTGCTCTCGAAAACACAAGCTCATTATATTACATACTTATTGTTATTACTCTTAAGTCGATTATCTAGAAAACACATATTAGTCATGTATCTTGAACTTCTACATGTGTATATATTTGCCGATGTTTCTGTGAAAATACATGTCGGGCAGTGGCCGGATCTAATATACAATGTTCGCACATAAACTTGTTCATCAGATATAAATGTGAGATAATTTAGACCCTGAAAAAGTTCGAAATCTTATGAGAAACAACAATGAACATGCTGCCTAGTTTCAGTCCTTGGAAGCTCTCTCATTAATGTGTTGTCTGCATACAAGAAAATTTTGAAGGCGACAGTTTAATATAGACTATATGTTTCAAGACATACGGAAATTGCTGAAAATGAATGGGGAATTACATTGCATTGCTATAAACAGGCATCGAAAGGTTAGAGCGTTATCCATATGGCCGTTGACGGCGCCAAACAGAAAGCGACGTAAACGCATTAAAGCATTGACGTCAACGCGCTTATATGAAAATCGCGCAAAATAAAAGTGGTTTTCCTTCCATAACTCGAATATTTGGTCGATGACCTATATTTTTTATTTGCTTATTTGCACGGAGTAGATCATTCCTTTACTATATCAAAAGAATATAAGAAATTCAATTGTGGAACTTTTTATATTGAAGAAATTCCTCGTTTTTTTCCAATTATGGAAAATGGCGGGAAATTAAAAAGTGAAAATAACCTATATAACGAGGCGTACGACGATAACAATTTTGATGTCCAAACAAAGAGACAAGAAAGAAGAGTTAATTAAACTTTATTTTGAAACGATCGGTCACCTATTTCCAGGGATAAAGTGTTCGTAATTCACACAGGCACATAGACGGCGCTGTATTATCTCAAAAAGTAGTACGGTGACCGCATTTTTCTATTTCATTTTTTCACTCAGCATATAATATTCTACCACTGTTTGAATTTTCAACAAAATTTCAATTGCAGTTTTTATAGGGTGATTTCCCTTTAAAAGGGTTAAAGCTTTCCCAATAGGATTTCCCAGACGATCACTCAGATGTAACCGGCAAATGTTACCAAATACTAACAAGACGACTGCAGCAAACTGCGGTGACATGTTTTCCTTTTCTTTTTATGCTATGTGATTCAAATCGGAACACAATACTGAAAGCCTGAATAGCCAACATAACCTTGTCAAACTCTTGATCTTTCGACCGTCTGATGTGCCAAGCACAGATAAAAGTTTTAACGTCATATAAGCCACGTCATGTCTAATGTTCATGACTACATCGTTTACAAGGCTTGGTCCCGCTTTGTGCGATTCAATAGAAGGGATGTCATGACATTTCTTCGATACGCTGCACGGAGAAATATAAGTGAACCTATGTTAATGTCATGGTAAATACACTGAACGAAACTTATAACCTTCTACCCTATATTTTGGCGACTGCAGGTACTGCAAATAAAACTTGGTGGTCAATAGAGGGGCTCAAGTTAAACATAAGGAAAAGTAGTTCGGCGTTAAAAAGTGAGGTAAAATCAATACGCAAAGTACAGTCTTAATACGCGATTCGCAGGATCCAGAGTTGAATTAATATTGTACAAGCGTATTAATTTTATAATATTGGTAGTAATAGTAGTAATAGTAGTAGTAGTCGTAGTATTTTAGGTGGATTTCTGCAAGCTGATTTCGAACAATTCGGTGGACAGGTAATCTGATAGTAGTAGTAGTTTATTATTTGTAGTGGTAGTAGTAGTAGTAGTAGTAGTAGTAGTAGAGGTAGAATAAGCAGGAGAAGGCCGATTTGCATTCTCACAATACAAACATTGTCATCTACCTGTATACCAATTATGACTATTCTAGCCTTCACAGTTGTGGAGAAATCCGTGATAAAAAAAGTGACAGATGGAAAGAAAGAAAATCGAACAAATACAAGGCAGAAAACTGAATGCCAGGAAGTCAGTGACTTCCAATTTTTTATCATAACCTATCATTTATAAAGTGAATATTGACTTAAATAATGAGTTAAATTTGTTGTAATAATGGTATTTCACCCATTAATGAAGGAGAAAGCAATATAAATATGAACATTCTGGAAGAAACCAAGTCTATCCTTCAGCATGACTTCCAAATGACAATCCTTGGAAGTCATATGACTTCCTGATTTTGATGGTTAGTGCTAGCACTGAACAACATACAATGAGAACAAAAAACTTTTTCGAAGCTGAACAAAAAATCTGACATACCCCTCATCTTTTTTGAATTTGTATACTAAGTCATCATAAAATTCTGGTTCCGATAGGCCTTCATGTGAAAGTGATTTTAACCTGACATTGAGTTTTGAAACCAATTCATTGCATCGGCAATAAAATTTTCTAGATAAGGAATTATTTCGATGCAGGCTTATCTTGATACTCATTCGCTCAATTGCACACACGCTCACTCTCTCACAAACTCACGAAGTCACTCCCCTTAGCAATTGGGCCAAACGAAGTCAGGGAAAATCATGAAATTATGAGGCAGAAAAAGCTAAGAAATAGACTTTTAATAAGTGTTCCCCCGGTTACAGCTAGCTCCTGGTGAGGTATCGGTATCTTTGCAATTCAGTCATGCCATTAAATCTTACTCGTGGCAAATAAACTAGGATATCGAAGTTGTATGAAAATGAGTAAGGAAAACATCAGTTTTGTCCATTGTGCCGCATGGTTATATATCTATGCGCCAGTCATTTGTATCCACAACCCCCACCTACAGAAACGGAATTTTTACATTTCAGAGACCTGTGATGATTAGCTGATGGTAACAACCTTGCTCTTATTTCGACCCTATACTACAGAAAATCTCACAGGGTAAAGGACCCCAATCTTAAAACTCCGGCACTATGGAAACAATTAAAATATAATTGCCCTGCACCTTTGTCCGGCTATCCCAGCTCGCCATTGTATTATTGTAGGCCCGGAACGTCCCGTTACCATAGTCTAGCTGCAGTTGCAGTTATCCGTTGAGGGATTATTGGGTTGCCCTTTATATTAATTCATGTTTTGTCCACCATTTTGAACGACTTCTTATTAAATCAACAACCCAACAAACTCTATATGTTTATTGTGTTTCCGTTCATTCCTGGCGCAGCCCATCTTCGTAGGTTGGGGCGAGGATGCAAATGACAGCAGGCCGAATTGACCCGGACGAGTTGAATGGCGGCTGAGATGACCCAGGAGCCGTGAAGACCCTAGGCTTACAGACAGCAGGCCGAGTTGACCCGCTTCTTCCATGACATACTATCGCCAGACAATAGTTGTAATTGAACTCGACCAATGCTGATCACGATAATCCTCACTCGGGAATTTATGTTTTGTCCTTGAACAAGACACATTTACTTTACAAAAGTACTGAATATACCCAGGAAGCGGTAGATCCGTCCTGACATGACTAAAAAGTTGTTCTTTAAAAACAAATTTCATCTTCGACAATTATCTTTTTTAAAGATGTTTCTTGTCTGTAAATATGCTGGGCTAGCGGTAACGTCGGTAAGTTATAAAGATGGTTGCTTGTGACAAACGGTTGTCTCCTGTTACTACGGCTATGGATACGTTCCGCTGAGGTGCGAGGGGTAGCGTCATTACGAGAATGGAAATACTGTACACAACCGGTTGTCAGCATCCTCACAGGCTTGTGATAACCGATTGACACTAGCCTGTGAGGCTGCTGACAACCATCTTACAAATTAATACACATTTCAAAACACAGGAAAAATGGATTCATTGTAAAACGAATCTCACGTTTATGCTTTCAATAAAACTACATTCATGACACACAACAAATATCAGCAAATATCTAAAAATAGCTATTTTAAGCGAAGTAACTCATACTTGGCAAGGGAAAATAGATATTATAAGTTAATTCACAACACGTACATGTTGTGCATTGTATTCTTCTAGCTTTTGGAATAAATGACTAACAGATTCTAATAATATAGATAAATAAACAACATCAAATAATCAACACAAATCTATATATGTCGCTGGCCGGGTTTGAACCCTCACGGATGCGGCGACAGCGATATATCTATATATCTTATTGATGGTTTTATCATTATGCTTTATGTTTTCATGTTAGCTACTGTTTTATAGTCGCTCTGAATAGGTATGCATATATCATGAGTTAAAACATTATACAATGAAACAAATATAATTTTAGAGTATCTTGGGTTTTATTATTTGAATAGAAAGGCTTAGATCAGCATGCGCATCAGCGAAGACTGGTCAGGGTGCTTCGTGTAGTATGACGAATAGACTAATATTGAGTGTATAGGGCTCTGACCAGTTTCAACGGATGCGGGTGCAGATGATAATATGCCAATTTACTGTACGCATTTACCCTTTCACTTGGCCAGTCATTTGTGCTATTTTTTTTTAGGGTTTATTTGAGTTTTGTATGTTTATATTTGCTGCACCTAACTGTATATATGATAACTTGATAAAACTTTCAGTATTTCACGTCAGATTGTTCGTACCAAACGTAGCTACCATTCGCATGCATGCCTTTAAACTCTTATACTTCTTTAATAATTCTTTTTCTGTTCTTGATTTTTTGGTTGTCGGTGCCTACTATAAACTTATGCATAATGGATATGCGGCCGATGCTTACAGTATGAGTATCCTTTAAATAAACTAATTGCTTTCCAATGGGTAATACTATAATAGCACGGAGAATCAGCATCGGCCTATTTCACAGTAGCACCTGTATTTGTACGCCAAAATCTATTAGTTTGGGTACGAGAACCCAACTATAATACATGAATATATAGAAAACCTCGATTCCGGCATATCGTAAATACAGTGGACATTGCCGAGTCAGTCTTAAGTTTGACTAGATTATTCGCCGATGACAGCTCTTTGTATTTTTCGGGATCTTAATTGGTCGATATTTAAGGAATTATGAATCATGATTTACGCATAGCATTTTCGTGTAGCGATCTTAATTTTGATTTATACAATAATCATGTACCATTTTAATTTGTGAATGTGCTGCAGAAATTGAAGATGCAGTTCATTTTTTTTAATGATGTACAAAGAGCTGTCCTGTTTAATTCAACTAGGAACTTTCACCCCCTTAGTATAAACAGCTTGTTATATTGAAATCCTGACTTATCAGATCAAATGAAAATAATCAACAAGCAATGCTTATTAGATACCTCACGCACAGTATTGGTCAGTAAAGAAAACTCACTTGTTCCGGACAAAAAAAATACAAAGGGATTTAACTCTAACAGAAGTGGCTCATTGTTTTATAAATATTTATCTTGTGGATGTCAATCTTCCTGTAAAATTTCATGAAACTCCATTATTGCCTTTGCAAGACATTGAAAAAGAAGTAAAACAATTTTTTTTCTATCAAAATTTGAGTTTCAAAGTGCCAGTGTGAAACTGAAAATGAGGTCAAGGTCACCAAAATGCAATCACTTCTTTTCCCGATCCCAAGGAAGTATCTGTGCTACTTTGATCACATTCCATCAAACGATTCATGAGATAGAGTGCACACAAGACTCATTTTCAGAGTCTTTATAATGAAGTGACCTTGAAAATGAGGTGAATGCCACCAACATCTAATCATTTCTTTGCCCTGCCCTAATGATGTATTTATGCTAGTTTGGTCAACTTCCAGCCATTGGTTAAAGCGATAATGTGCACACAAGCTTTTCAACTTCCAGCCATTGGTTAAAGCGATAATGTGCACACAAGCTTTTCACTGCCTTTTATTAAAGTGACCTTGAAAATGCGGTCAAAGGTCACCAAAATCTAATCACTTCTTTGTCCCGTCCTAATGATGTATCTATGGTAGTTTGGTCAAATTCCTCCTCCATCCTCGGTCCACTACTGTTCTTAATATTTATGCTCCATCCTCGGTCCACTACTGTTCTTTAAAATATTTATAAATGACATTGTCTCAGAAATGGGCTCTAATATTAGGTTGTTTGCCGATGACACTAGCTTGTTTATAATTGTCGAACATCCGGACACGGCAGCATTATGTCTCAATAATGACCTTCAAACTATTACTGACTGGGCGCATAAATGGTTGGTTACCTTCAATCCCCTTAAAACGGAATCCCTTACCATCTCACATAAAATAAATAAACCATATCACCCTCCCCTGTACATGTCAGGAACTCAAATTAAGGAAGTAAAATCACACAAACATCTTGGTATTTATTTCTCAGACGATTGCACTTGGCATAACCATATTGAATACGTCAAAGAAAAAGCATGGAAAAGGCTCAACACAATGCGTAGGTTGAAACTGGTTTTAGATAGAAAATCCTTAGAAGTAGTATACATTTCCTTCTTAAGACCTATTTTAGAATATGGCGACACATTATGGGATAACTGCACTCAGTATGAGAAACGGGAACTAGACAGAATACAAAATGAAGCAGCTCGGATCGTGACTGCATTAGTTTCTTTACAATCTTTGTATGATGAAGAAGGATGGGAGTCATTACAGTCCAGAAGATCCAACCATAAACTTTGTTTATTTTTTAAAATGCAGCATGATTTATCTCCAGCATATTTGTCATTTCTTGTACCCTCCTCTGTAAGTGAAACATCCAGATACAATATTCGTATTGCCGATGATTTTGCAACCATTCAGTGTAGATCCCAACTATATTATACGTCGTTTTTGCCTTCCGTAGTATGAGACTGGAATGATCTTCCACAACAAGCCAAACAGCTAAACTCTTTACCGTCATTTAAATCGTTCCAGGCTCGTAATAAAACCAAAGTTCCGAAATATTTTTATGCTGGTAAACGTTATTGGCAGGTTATACACACAAGAATGCGGACTAATTGTAGTGCGTTAAACAGCGACCTGTACTCGAAAAATATTACAGATTCTTCTTCTTGTAACTGTGGCGCTAGTGTTGACGCATATCATTTTTTCTTCACGTGCCCTCATTACCTTGATCAGCGAACCGTTATGTTAAACTCCCTAGCATTTTTTGCCTGAAATCACCCTTAGAATAATATTATATGGTGATGGGTTGTCTTGCCTCGAAACAAATTTTAATATTTTTTCGGTTGTGCAACGATTTATAGAAAAAAAGTAAAAGATTTTAAGTTGTATCAATTTAAGAAACAACAAATAAAAACTTAAGAAGTATTGTCATTTTTATAAAGATAGATGTTTTAGTAGTTGTTAACTGTTTGAGTTTTGGGTTTGGGAAGGTGTGTCGGACAGTTCTTTTATTTTTCTACCATTTTCATGTCTGTTTAATTTTCTGTTTCTTTGTATCTATTTTCCTGATGCCGTCTTCCTATATTACATTGTATAAGTCTGTTAGTTGCAATTGTCAGGAGATATGTTTACTAGTGTGTATGATTTGATTGTTTGTTATTTATCTATTTATTATTTTTCATTCTCTTTTTCATGTTTGAGGAAATACTGTACATACTATATTGTCGTTTATATTTCATATAATGTTTTAACTAGAAGCCGCCCTATATGATATAGCTCTGAAGGAGATGAACTCTATAAGCTTTCAATAGCTTCCGTTCCAATCCTTTAACCTCTTACTTGTACTTATATGTTTACTTGAATGAAATAAATATGTTTAAACCAAATTCCTGCCGTTGGTTAAAGAGGTATTGTACACATACGCTTTTTACTGCCTTTTATTGTAATGACCTTGAATATAAGGTCAAGCTCACCAAAATCTAATCACTTCTTTGCCCTGTCCTTATAATATATCTGTGCTAGTCTGATCAAATTCCTGCCGTTGGTTAAAGAGCTATTGTGCACACAAGCTGTTTACTGCCTTTTATTGTAGTGACCTTGAAAATATGGTCAAGGTCACCAAAATCTAATCACTTCTTTGCCCTGTCCTAATGATGTATCTGCACTAGATTGTTTGAATTCCGCCATTGGTTAAAGAGATATCGTGCACACTAGCTTTTTGCTGCCTTTAATTGTAGTGGCCTTGAAAATGAGGTAAAGGTCACCAAAAATCTAATCACCTTTTTTCCTGTCCTTAAAACGTATCTGTGCTAGTTTTGTCAAATTCCTGCCATTGGTTAAATGGATATTGTGCACACAAGCTTTTTACTGCCTTTTATTGTAGTGACCTTGAAAATAAGGTCAAGGTCACCAAAATCTAATCACTTCTTGTCTGACCTTATGATGTATCTGTGCTAGTTTGGTCAAATTCAAAAAGAGATATTGTGCACAAAAGGTTTTAACTGTGCATTTAGAAAATTTACTGATACAATTTACTCTAAGAGAATTGGCCCATATAGCCATTACTTCTTTTTATGTAGGTACACCCCATTGATATCAATGTGTCTGCAGAAACTGATGAATACTCATCACTACGTTTCCAAGATATTAGGAAGAAAACAATGTGTTACAGACGGACAGACACACGATGGACGGACGGACAACGTGAAAACAGTATACCCCACCGCAAAGTTGCGGGGGTGTATTATAATTTTCGACGCTATACATACATCACACTGAGGAATCGATGGTCGCCCAGAATTCAGTGACCGCGCAGCAAATCAGTGAACGCGCAGTACAAATGTTTTAATTTTACGTGTGTGGTCAGCTTCTGTGCGGATTTTCGTGTCTATATAAGATGTTCTGAAAATACATCTACACATACATTACTTGGCTGTAATTGTATGTTTCATATAATGAGAATAAACTTTTGCGAATGTCTCATGGAGTCGGGTAAAACCCGTTTTATTGTGTTCATTATCTTAAAAACGTAGAAAATAACAAGGTTTTCTTCTGTTTATCATAATAAGCTATATTCTATTTGATGTTTTCTGCAAGCAGAAGTAAGAGCTGCAAATACAATAAATTTCGTAATTGTCTGTCGTTTAGTTTGTGAGATATTCTGTATTATATGATTGTACCCTGAAAATCAACGCACTAGTAATTTGTATCAGTGAACGCGACACTGTGAACGAATTAAACGTGTAAGCCACCAATTGTAGTGTACCCAGTGAACGCTAATATTGCACCCAGTGAATGCGTGATATGTACCCAGTGAATGCGCAAGTTTTGTATTATCTGCCTGGAAGTCCATAAAATTTGTCAGTAGATTTACCAGTAGGTGTTAGTTATGCGTGACTTTAGTTTTAAAGTCTCCATATCCCTATCAGTGGTAAAAACGGCTAATTTCAAATCATTGTAAAAGAGGCTCAGCTTTCACGTTTGGTAATAAAATGTGGGTTAATGTGCATTTATTGAATCATATAACCGGCAAAAAGTAGAGAAAACAAGTTTTTGAAAAATACCAAATCGCTCCACAAAATAAAATGTCCCGTTCTGGTTTCCCGTCTAGCAATGCTATATAAACATAGGCGGGATAGTGATTGGGGCCCCACGCCTGTACATTGTATTTTCACCATTTTATTCAAATTAATGAAATCGAAAGTAGGTCATTTTAGTTGCCAACTAATATGACCCAAATAAGTTTTCAAACCCTTTTTATGCGAAACTCAAGAATGTTTTATTTGTTGAAAGCTGGCTAATCACGGTCATTTACACTGACGAAACTATAGCAAGAAGCTTGCAGCGATACCTCTTGATAAATTTTTTCATGCTTACAGAGTAATGGGGCCTTTAAGCATTCTTCTGTGTTTTTCAGAGGTACGAACGAGAGGGCGAATACCCCTGAGTACAGGTGCTATAGCTGCTCGTTTTAAAGAGACTTCCAGAATGTCTTGGAACACTCTGTTTAGTCTGAACCTGACAATGTACTGAAATGCCACCTTGATCCTCCCACATTTGTATAACAAACAAAAGATTTTCGCATAATACCCAAGGAAGTTATTGAATCTAGAAAAAGAATATTGTTCGATTCTGTACATTTCAAGGAAAAGTTGTCATTAAAGCGGATCCGGACTGTAGTCCAAGTTACATAAGCATTTAAAAGAATAGGCTGAAATGTCGCCAAGAATCAAACAAAATATTTTTGGATCCTGTCTTCATAGCATAGACAGCTATTTTGTTCTTGATCTGAAGGTTAAACAATTGTAATCTCCAGCAACTGAAAACTAACAACTGATTGAGACTAATTGAGTCTCAATTTACAGCTGAATTTATTTAACTTGGTACAAATGATAATTTTAAACAAACTGTTTAGAACTGACAAAATAGTGCAGTCTAATGCACCAGTCATTTGAAACCACTGCTCCCCACCTACGGGGAATAGCGAGGCAAATGACTTTTCATTTATGACTGCCCTGGTATAAGCCCCACCCACTGGGGACCCGCTGATGGTTATAGCCCTGCTGTTAGCCCTGCTCTGTATAACAAATTAAATTCCACTGGGGTAAAGAGCCAAATGTTAGAACCCCGGTACAAATGGGACAATAAAAAAGTTATTGCCCTACACCTTAGCCCAGCTACCCCCCCCCCCCCCCACCCTACCCCGTAAGTGTGTGTGGGGGGGAGCAGTGGTTACAAATGACTAGTGCATAAATCTGCTCATTTACCTGCCTAATCTGGGTCTGTACTGTTTGCCATTAAATATTTAGTGTCCATATGGTAGAATTTGCTGCAATAAGAGGAATTGCCTTTTTAATGGGTGACTCTTTTATTATAAAGTGTGTTAATCATATGAAAACACACATACACCTGACAATAAATGACTCGTGCCTAATCTCAGACTGTCTTACTCTTTCTTTGAATGAAAATTAAACAGAGCTTCGCTCAACACCATGGATCTTGAGGCAAGTGCGAACCGTGAAAGCTTTGATCAGTCTGCAGTCTGATAAGAGTCTTTGATGTTCGCAATACTGATTCCTCAGGTTCCATACATTGCTTATATGACACTAATCAGACTGGGCGAGTGCCCAAGCTGATCTGAATGTACCTGTATATCATTTGCGTACGCACTAAGACCGTTTTCGTCAATCAAATTGGCAGAATTGTGCAGGAAATAATTCAGATATCCGCAGAGATATTCCGGCACAATTCATTGTAAAATGAAAGTAGAGTTTAGCTCCGACTAAAGCTCTACCTCAGTACTTTCTAACAGTACAAATTAAAAAAATGTTGCTCAATGGGCTACTTCAAAGGAAAATAAAGTAGGCCATGATACAAGATGGGATTATGGGTACACAGTTTAGATGATTTCAGGTTGTAATTTCAAGCTAAATGTAGCTCTGGCTTTAACGACGACCTTTCCGACGCGTTCAATGCGTACACTTTTTCCCTTTCACTTCGTTCAACGCAGCGCGTTTGCTTCGTACACACAGGTTATTGTGCTACTCGTTCACTGATACAGTTTGCGCGTTCACTGATTTAGAGCGTACATTGCTAAAATGTTTTGTATCTCCTAAATGCCTGCGTCTTATGGCACGAAACTTTTACAGTTTCGGGATTACTTTACGTCTTAACCACTTACAACAGCAAATTTACATCATGAGCTTTGTTTTATGGAAAAAAGCCGCCGTTTTGAAAATTTATGACACGAAATCACCTTGCAAGCCAATCGGTTCCTTATAATTTTTTTAATAACTTGTTTTGACAAAATTTATTTCAAAATAGCCGAAGATTATTATAATTAGCTTTGGCTAAAGGGCAACTGAAGTGGTTATAACGCAAATAATAACACCACTAACTACTTTAAGCAGCAGTACCCCGCTCCAAAAACCTAAAATAAACTGCGCGTTCACTGATTGGCTGCGCGCTCACTGAATTCTGGGCGACCATCGATTCTTCAGTGTGATACATTCATCTATCAAAAGTTCGCGGTGAGTTTAAGTTATACTCGTTTAAACTCACACAGTTTACGTCCAAATACTGTTTGCTAAAAGATAATGCAATCTGGTGGAGATTGTTTTTTTTCATTTACGTGTAGGGCCTGGACGAACGAAGAATCTTCATGTTTTCTTCTTTGTCCTTTTCCTTTCTTTCTCGCTTTCCTGTCTTATTGTTAATTCTATATTGGTGTTGTTGTTGTTGTTCTGTTGTTGTAAGACATTGTCTTACCTTTTTTCCTTTGTAGCTGGTTATGCGCATGCAAGCGATTGCTCTGAACATTCTATTGGCTTTTCTAATCATATCATCTAGTGCTGAGCTGTCATAGATGTGTTTTTATATGCTTTATAATTTGCACTGTAGGAGAAGGGCCGTAACTAATGTTTTGAGAACTTGTGGCCCGACCCCATTGCTGTATTATTGAAGCAATAAAATATGTTTAAACTCTTATTTGGATTAAACATATTTTATTGCGTTGGGCTACAAGTTCTCACAACATTAGTTTAAGCCCTCCCCCTTTTATTTTTCTTGAAAATAGTATAAGGATTTATAGAGACTGGGTGCCAGCTGCCCGTTAAGCTTGCTACAACCGGTTGGTCTCCAGTCTGTGTAGCCGTTTGTAAGCAGTGAAATCGCCTGTGAATTGTTCTGTATAAATAAAATATGCTGATTAAAATACAGAAAAAAGATAATGCAAACTGGTGGAGATTGCTTTTTTTTTATTTTTGACAGACTTAATGGTAAACAACAATGGAATTAAGATACTGAGTATATTATTTTGTATGTGTTATGCGATGCAAGGAAACAGACATTTCTTTTCTGCAAAAAAAAAAACGTCAAAACGGCTGACAGAACCCTTTTTCTGTGATAATCCGCCTTCCCTTTCATATTACCAACCCTCTTACAATATGAGTTAGTACTTCACACTTATTGGCTAAGTGCCCATTATAATGTCTTGCTGTTTGGAAGGTTTTGAAGACATACATGTATGTCTCGTTTGAATTACCCATTTTTTTTCAGATCCTGTTAAATTCTGTTTCGAAGTGTCACATGTGACATTTGTGAGAAAGTGTTTTCTTATGTAAACGCAAACGTAAGCGAGAACATGTACTTAGAATTCTAGAATGCACTGTTGTTTTGATTACGAAGTTAAAAAGACAGAAAACGGTAGTTAGATATTCTCCAGTATTTTTTCTTGACAAACGATCATAAAATATTTCACATGACATGTCTTGTCGCTTGGAACTTTGAAACTGTATACACGTTTGGGAAAAGTTCTAATGATTCCATGGAAACGGAATTTTAATATTTCCTACACAAACGTAAATCTGAAATCTTTAGAAATATCGTGTAATGCTAGACGATTTTCGAGACAGAAAGCTGATATTTCTCTAGATAATTAAGGCAGTTTATTGAGAAAATATCATATTCTTCGAAAGACTTCAATCATTGTTTCATTATCGCACCTGCGCATTCATTTCTCTGTGTTGAAATAATTGAATGTCATATCTGCTGCTTACACTGAGCTGGTTTCGCTTTAAAACACTAGTTTTATGTTTCCTCGTGTGCTATTATTTCTTTGAAAAAGAGTTTTATTGCAGTGCTTGAGTATTCTTTGCGAGATAGAACAATACTTGTTACACGAATCGTTCCCTCGTGGCTTTTCATGCCTCGAAGCGTCTGCCATTTTTAGAGTATGGCACAGTATTTGCAAGAAGTTTGTCTTTTGAAATCTACGATTTATGCGAATGCAGCAGCAACGCAGTTGTTATTGCACACGGCGTTTGCTTACCTGTGCTGTGCAAAGTGGCTCTCAACCGAGAATTCGGTAGAAAACAATACCAACTACAAACGGTTTACAGAGAAAAACAGATATCCCCAATAGCCCATTCCCGCCCCTCGTATCCTTCACATTCGCACTTGCTCGCATCATTGTCCCAACACTTTGATATGCCGAAATAATCTTTCACGTTTGGTGACCTTGAAAATGGAATCAGGATCACCAAAACCTCAGCATTTTTTGGCTTTTCATAATCATATTTGTATAATCTATACAAGTTTGATAATATATCACCCACTGATTCAAGAAAGTAAGAGCGCCTATGGCCCCGTAAATAGGACCAAGGTAATTAAAATCTAATCAGCTTTTAAGCTTTCCTCTATAAAACATATATGCAAGTTTGGAAAATATTCATTCACTGATTGAAAAGATATCCTATATACAAGAATATGACCTTGAAAACAAGGTCAAGATCACCAAAACTAAGTATGAATTAAACCTAAACAATGATATATCTATGTATTTCTGATGAATATTCTTCCGTTTGTTTAAGAAATTTCCCTTTCCTTTTTTAGGGAAAATTGAACATTTGTAAGTTGGCTTTTTACCTTGCTAATGATGTCAAGGTCGCCAAAACATAGGATTGAGATTTCCCAAAGATATACCTATGCAAGTTTTGTGGCAATTTCTCATTTTAGGTCTTCTTGTGACCTTGAAAATCAGGTCAATGTCAATAGAATCTAATCAGCTCTTAAACTTGTCCCAATAATATATTCATGCAAGTTTTCTGAAACTGAGGCATTTTTTCAGAAGTGTATAAAATGCAATAAACTTAAGTTAAAAGTGATTCTTTCAAACGGTTCACCTTGTAAGACATTCCGTTTCATAAAAAAATGGTCGTTTTCAATTATGGTGAATTTTCATGATTTTCATCTGTTTGAAAAATTACATGTTTTTGCCAAAATTCCATTTTTTACAAAAAAATCAGCCCATGGACAGGGACAGGATAGATACTGGATCGATATTTGTGTTGTCAGTAAAATTCGATCCACTTTAAAAATTGGTAAATTAATTTGAAATTCTGTGATTTTGTCGATTGAAAGTAAACGATTCTTAAAGTGGGGATGCGTTGCACTGTCGTCTATGGAAAAATCATTAGGTGCTGCTTTAAATATTTGGAGTAGTGTATTATGTGTCCCTTGTCAGCAACTATGCCTCACCTTAATTCTTACAAATACTGTCAATACTCCTTCATTTTCTATCCGTTAACTGCAAAATGCCTATAGCTGAATTTAAAAATCAGGGTATGCCACGAGTTAGCTAGATAGCTATCGGAATGATATTTCTCATTTTCCAGGACGTTCAGTTCATAGTTCTGAAAATAATATCTGTTGTATCGTTGCATGAAAACAACCAAACACAGACTACAGACCTGTGAGCTGCAGTCCGTTTATTTAGCGCTAGGTCGATTCAATCGTCAACGTCACAGTTGAAATATACAATGTGTTTACATGTTCATTTATTGTACTGAGTTTAAGATAAATAGAATCTATCATTGGTCTCCGATGCGGACAGAGAAATCCCAACCCGAGGGCATACGGGGTATGTCGGAAACGAGGCTTGCCGAGTTTCCGACACACCCCGTGTGCCCTCGGGTTGGGATTTCCCTGTCCGCATCGGAGACCAATGATTGATTATTTTTCTTACCTACGATAATATTTACTTCAAATTGAACGGGGAACTAATAGGCCTATTTCATGCGAACGTGTACAAGTGTAAGTAGTACAACCGTGTCACCCTCATTGCTGCTGTACACTGTAAAAATATTCTGTAGATATTACGGTAGAATAACTGGAAACCAGCTGCCAGTCTTTTTCCCGTTATTTTTACGGGCTTTTGCCTGTAAGACATTGTTGGAAATCACGAAATGGAAGTTTTATGTTAACTTGGCGCACTCGAAAATAACTTTGTATTGTTGAAGGGCTATCTAACCAAAACGACATCTGCTCTTTTTCTGTCCCACTCTGCTTGATAATTCTTGCAATTTTTACGGGCGCCCGTAAAAATAACGGTAAAAGGACTGGCAGCTGGTTGCCAGTTATTTTACCGTGAAATCTACTTTTTATTTTTGCAGTGTAGTGAACAGACAAGTAAAAAATAGGTCATTGACAAATCCGCATTTTTTAGGTTTTCTAATTGAAATTTATATTAAAGAATAAAATTTGTATTGAGACGACTACAGAAAGCGCGTGTATGACGTTAATTGTGACGTAACATCAACGTCATTTCAAACGTCAGTTGGTAACGTCTTCAAAATGGCGACCTCCTCGACAGTGTTTGTCACGGTGAAACATTGACTATTTTGGATTTTTCCGACTTTAGGACCTTGAAACAGGCTATAATGGGATTATAAAGACTGAATAACCTTTCTTGGGTTGGATTTTATCGATGTGACAATTCATTCCTATGAAAGAATAATGCATAAAGTATGGAATCGACAAACCGGGCGCACCGTATTTCAAGGAGCGCGTAGTGTTACACAGAATTCAAGCTCGTGTGAGCTGTCCCAACCCATGGGCAAGACAGAATTTTCCAGCACCGCTAAAAATAGAACAAACTCTGTCTCGTAGGTAAGAAAAAATTGGTACATATCCTTTTAAATCAAATTTTCTTACGTTTTCAATTTTTCATTTTTCTGAACATTTACCATTTTAACTAGTTTTAGCCTATCCATTTTTTCAAGCGCCCTTAAGCTTTACCAGGATTGATAGGAAAGAATATTTGATCAGTTTTAGTACACAAAATACTGGTGTGAATCTGATGTTTGCAAAATGTCGGTGTTCAAGAAACAATGACAAGCTATCAACCGTCAAGTTACCATTTTTGCTGAGTAAAGTTATACCATGATTTGTCCGCTTATTATTGAGACAATCCACTCGCTAAAACTATATATTGTAGATAAAGGGAAGAAAATGGGCAATGAGCCCGATTCTCAATTCCAAAATATAACAACTCAACCATATGTACCCAAGTTTTGAAAATTCTAGCTTTTATATTTCTTGAGTAAACTGTGACACGAATTTTCAAAAAAAAATCTTACGGAATTAAAGACATGGCAGCAATTCCATTATAGTCCCATTTTTTCCAAGCGGGACTATAATGAAGTCAGTGTTACCAGTTACTTCAATGGAATTTGCCGCTGAAAATGTCCAGTTGGCACATAACATGTAAAGAATACATGACACTAAATTAGCACTTAGTACTGAGGCTTAATTATTTTCAGTTAAACATCTTAACTCCGATGTTGTCTTTGAACAGCGAGACTCTCTTATTAAACGCATGTAATTTCGAATAGTGTCTTACAGCAAAACAAATCAGCCATGAAACCTAGTTACATATTGATTTGTGGTGTAAAGGCTCTACGGGAGTCTGTATGCAAGACGGATATGAAACACTGCAAACAATGCCGTATTTAATATCAATCGCCATGGCTTTTACACTTGGCTTTTATGAACAGATTCAGAACATCGCTTTGATTATTCACAATACACTTTCGAAGCTAGAAGTAAATTTAGAATTTGTTTTAGTTTTGCAAACATTCAATAGATTATATACCTTTTTAAAAGCGTAAGCTGTGTACATTATGAATGTACGATTTGTAAGCTCATAACACATGAGCCAATCTTTAAACGCACCCCCAAAGTGCAGGGACAGAAATAAACATTTTATTGCGAAATACTGTGTTCAAAACAATACTGTGTATTTGAGTTGTACCTTACAATAGGTTCATATTTCATTTAGAATTCGTATCAGAGGAACATACATCAAAATGCTCACGGGTTCGAGGGTGGTTTTGTAAAACATTGATTCTCAAGAAAGTGGGAATTTTGGATGGTTAAAATATCGAAAAAGTAAACAAGTCATAGAGAGATTGCTCACTGTCGTTTCACAACTTATCGCTGGTATCTAACGTAGCTAATATAAACGTATCCATACCAAATTTAGTGCGACAGACTCGCGTTTCTGTATCTAACTTTTTCAGTGTCTCTTAACCCCACAACTTTGAAAGAAAAGAGATGATGGGCATCTCTCGGCAGGCAACGAGCATCCCTCTCCAATCTCCAAGCCACACTTACTGTCACAATCCGCGGGACACATTAGCTGCATACATCAGGCAAGAGACATCTACGTATTAAGTCGCGAGCGCAGGCGTCCCCCATCGAGCCACATCAGCCCCTGCGTCTCGAGAAAAGCGACAGATAAGGGCATCAGGAAGGAGATTTCTTACCTACGAGACAGAGTTTGTTCTATTTTTAGCGGTGCTGGAAAATTCTGTCTTGCCCATGGGTTGGGACAGCTCACACGAGCTTGAATTCTGTGTAACACTACGCGCTCCTTGAAATACGGTGCGCCCGGTTTGTCGATTCCATACTTTATGCATTATTCTTTCATAGGAATGAATTGCCACATCGATAAAATCCAACCCAAGAAAGGTTATTCAGTCTTTATAATCCCATTATAGCCTGTTTCAAGGTCCTAAAGTCGGAAAAAAATTCAAAGTAGTCAATGTTTCACCGTGACAAACACTG
Source organism: Ctena decussata (assembly GCA_963989385.1). Classification (NCBI taxonomy): domain Eukaryota; kingdom Metazoa; phylum Mollusca; class Bivalvia; order Lucinida; family Lucinidae; genus Ctena; species Ctena decussata. The sequence continues at coordinate 34,379,935 of OZ022504.1, read as the reverse complement.
TCGAGGAGGTCGCCATTTTGAAGACGTTACCAACTGACGTTTGAAATGACGTTGATGTTACGTCACAATTAACGTCATACACGCGCTTTCTGTAGTCGTCTCAATACAAATTTTATTCTTTAATATAAATTTCAATTAGAAAACCTAAAAATGCGGATTTGTCAAGGACCTATTTTTCACTTGTCTGTTCACTACAGCAGCCATGAGGGTGACACGGTTGTACTACTTACACTTGTACACGTTCGCATGAAATAGGCCTATTAGTTCCCCGTTCAATTTGAAGTAAATATTATCGTAGGTAAGAAAAATAATTAATCATTGGTCTCCGATGCGGACAGGGAAATCCCAACCCTCGGGCACACGGGGTGTGTCGGAAACTCGGCAAGCCTCGTTTCCGACACACCCCGTATGCCCTCGGGTTGGGATTTCCCTGTCCGCATCGGAGACCAATGACAGATTCTATTTGTCCGCTGCAGCAAGAACCCGCAAAAAGCCAAAACAGCTAGAAAAGAATGGAAGCCAAACTCCGCTAAGATTCATGTTGCTATGACAAGTCAGTCTTAGTTTTAGAATACTTTAGAAATTTTACCAGATATACATCAAATTGAATAAGAAATACTTTAAATCAGCATTTTAGTAGTGACCCCAATGCCAGAGAGCCACACTGATTAACTGGATTGATGATATCCTCGGGGACAAATTGTCCACCAACAGTGATATCGGCACAGTGGTTCTAATATAAAGGTTTTCATACCAAATTTAGTGCGACAGACGCGGGTTTCTGTATTTAACTTCTTCAGTGTCGCTTAACCCCAAAAGTTTGAAAGAAAAAAGATGATGGGCATCTCTCGGCAGGCAACGAGCATCCCTCTCCGAGCCACACTTACTGTCACATTCCGCGGGACACATTAGCTGCAGACATCAGGTAAGAGACGCTTACGTATTATCTCGAGTATGGCACAGTAAATATCAGGTAAATTCAGAATAACGAAAGACAACGTGAAAGGACTAACACTTTTTAGCTCACCTGAGCCAGCGGCTCCGGGGGAGCTTATAGGATGGTAAGGCTCCGGCGTCCGTCGTCCGTCGTCCGTCCGTCGTCCGTCCGTCCACAATTTCAAACGACTTCTCCTCTGAAACCGCTGGGCCAATTGTAACCAAATTTCATATGTAGCCTCTAGGGGACATAGGAACGAAAAGTTGTTCAAACGGTCCTGGTCACATGACCAACATGGCCGCCACGCCCATATATGGTAAAAACCTAGAAAAATCTTCTTCTCCAGAACCAATAGGCCGATGGCCTTGAAACTTGGTATGTGGCATTGGGTAAGCGAGTACTACCAAGATTGTTCAAATTATGACCTTGGGTTGACCTTGACCTTTTTTACCGTCAGGTCAAATTTGCATTCTGTAGCTTTTATATGGGAAAATGCTAGAACATAAGATTTCTTGGAAACTGTTGAAGATTTAGACCTGAAAATTGGTATATACAGTCATCTGAATGAGTACATGAAAATTTATGCGTACAAGAGGTCAAGGTCATTGTTTGACCTTAGACCCTTTTCTCTCATATTTTGACAATTTCACACATTTCCTCAAAAGCCACTGGGCCAATTGTAACGAAATTTCATACAGAACCTCTAGGGGGCAGGGGAACGAAAAGTTGTTCAAATGGACTGGGTCACTTGACCAACATGGCTGCCATGCCCATATATGGTAAAAATCTAGAAAAATCATCTTCTCCAGAGCCAATAGGCCAATGGCCTTGAAACTTGGTAAGTAGCATCAGGTACACGAGTACTATCAAGATTGTTCAAATTATGACCTTGGGTTGACCTTGACCTTTTTTACGGTAAGGTCAAATTTGCTTTCTCTAGCCTTTATATGGGAAAATGCCAGAACATAAGATTTCTTTAAAACTGTTGAAGATTTTGACCTGAAAATTGGTATATACAGTCACCTTAATGAATACATGAAAATTAATGCGTACAAATGGTCAAGGTCATTGTTTGACCTTTGACCCTGGTCTCTCATATTTTGACAGTTTCATACATCTTTTCAAAAGCCACTGAGCCAATTGTAACCAGATTTCATATGTAGCCTCAAGGGGCTGAGGGAATGAAAATTTGTTCAAAGGGTCCTAGTCACATGATCAACATGCCCGCCACGCCCATATATGGTAAAAACCTAAAAAAATCTTCTTCTCCATAACCGATAGGCCGATGGCCTTGAAACTTGATATGTAGCATCAGGTATGCAAGCACTACCAAGATTGTTCAAATTATGACCTTGGGTTGACCTTGGCCTTTTTTACCGTAAGGTCAAATTTGCTTTCTCTGGCCTTTATATGGGAAAATGCCAGAACATAATATTTCTTGGAAACTGTCGAAGATTTAGACCTGAAAATTGGCGTATACAGTCATCTTAATGAGTACATGAAAAGAGGTCAAGGTCATTCTTTGACCTTAGACCCTGTTCTCTCATATTGTGACAATTTCACACATCTGCTCAAAAGCCACTGGGCCAATTGTAACCAAATTTCATACAGAGCCTCTAGGGGCTGAGGGAACGAAAATTTGTTCAAACAGTCTTGGTCACATGACCAACATGGCCGCCATGCCCATATATGGCAAAAAACCTTCATAAATCTCCTTCTAAAGAACCAAGTGATCGATGGCCTTGAAACATGGTATGTATCAGCAGGTACTTGAATACTATCAAGATTGTTCAAATAATGACCTTGGGCTGACCTTGAGCTTTTTTAAGGCAAGGTCAAGTATGGGAAAATCTTAGAACATAAGAGTTCATGGCAAGTTTAGAAGATTTTGGCCTAAAAATTGGTATATACAGTCATCTTGGGTAGTACATGGAAGATTTGCGGGTACAAGAGGTCAAGGTCATCCTTTGACCTCTGACCCATGTCTCTTATATTTTGACAATTTAAGACGCCTCCTAAAAAGCCACAAGGGTAATTCTAACCAAATATACACAGCCTCCAGGGGCTGATGGAACAAAAATTTATCAAGCAGTCTAGGTCACATGACCTACATGGCCACCATATTCAGGTGAGCGATTCAGGGCCTCATGGCCCTCTTGTTTCAGTATTCTGCGAGTCGTCTATACCAATAGATTTGAAGCAACCGCCAGAAGTATAAGGGCCCAGTCTCACTGTCACGTTTTGAGGGCTAGATTGTATTACGTTTCCCGCCGTACGTTTGGCAAAGAAATGTACCCCGTTTTCTAGGTATTTAGGTGTTACTACGTTTTTAGTACGTTTCCAATACGCGTAAATACGATTCACTTCGTATTACCCGGTTATCAAACGGTTTAGTGCCACGCTTTCAGAAGGGACGAGAACAGTTTACTTAACTACTACGATTCCGTACCGTTTTACTAGGGACTACTAGGTAGTGACCGGGATAACTACCTAGTCAAAGCGACGTTTGAGTAGGAATCGCAAAGCATACCAAATCGTAATAAAACGCAGAATTAAACATCACAAAACGTACTAAAACGTTGTAAAGCGTAGTAGTAGTAGCATAGTAGTGCGAAGAAGACCTTCACGTATGGCTACGTATTTAAAACGTTTCATCTACGTTCTAGTGCGTTTAGACTACGCTTCAATACGCTTTCACTACACATACAGTAAGTATTTCGCTTTACTACGTTTAAACTGATTTTTCAAATCAAACGTAGCTAGGTCACGCATGTAGCTGTTTATATCCGTATATAATATGTATTCACTACGTTTTAATACGCATATTCCCGTCTTGGTACATTTTACATACGTAGAAAAACCTAGTCCTCAATACGTGACAGTGAGATTGAGACTTAGAATCCCTCTAGGTTATTCTTGTTACGCCTTTATATTGCGTTTCGGCTATGTTTTAGTACGTTCTGACCACGTTTTAATACGTGTTGTTACGTTTTGCTACGTATACGCTACGTATATAAAAACGCCATGTTTGAGTTAAACATTCTAAATCAAACGTAACTAGGCTATAGGGATCGAACATGGTTTTTCATGCATTATTGTTTGCCAGGGCCCGAGGGAGATGTTGGAAACCGAGGCCGAAGGCCAAGGTTTTCAACATCTCCCGAGGGACCTGGCAAATGTTAATGCATTGGAAACAAATGTTTGATCGCTGTTATTGCATAAATTCAATGAATTATTCGTTAAAACTTGAGAAAAAAAAATGGCTCTATATTTTGTCACCGTTTGACAGCCAACGCGCTGGTGCATCTTTTTACTAATATTCGTCTTCCGGGCCCGAGAGCATCCATTCTATTCAAAATGGCTGCCATCATCCTATTCAACCTCAATACTTCGGAAAAGTGTCCAACATGGTCGTTGTAGTTGATGTAAAATAGATTGCAAATTAATCAACAAAAAGCAGATACATTGAGCAATATATTCCATGCGGAACACGCCTGATCTATTCATATACCATCCTGCAGTTCTTGATTGCTGAAAGCTTGAGATGCATGTTTTCTTTAACACTTATTTACTCTCCATTTGGCATCGTCAGAATGTAAAGAACATGGCATTAAACCGGAGTCACGACGATGACGTCAGATTACAAAGGCATGATGACGTCATATAGGCATACATAGGTAGCGCACCACCAATTTTTGTAATTCAACCGAAACGGGAGAGACAAAGTTGCATGGCGGTTTTTTTAAGTGGCCCGTCACAAGCATAATGAAAGTTCTGCCATCGTGCATCAACAGCGCGTGAAAACCCTTGTTGAAACACGGCTTTTCGCCGGTTGATGCACGGCTGTTAATACCTCTCGGCACTGCTTTTAATGCAATAACACATATTTAGCTATATCTATATACGTAATCACGTCGCTTTACAACGTACACTGCCGTTTTGCCACGTTTTTAAACGTAGTAATACCTAGTCCTCAAAACGTGACAGTGAGACGCAGAGGCAAGGGAGTTTGTTTAGGACGAAGCTAAGCTATAGAAATTTTTACTCTATTATTTCTGGAAAAGCAAAATGCTCTTCTTCTACCAAAACGAACCAATACGATCTCACTGTATTTAACTAACATGAAAGAAAACCATTCCTGCAAAACATAAGAAGTTATACATGTAGATTTGAAAACCTCAAAGAAAACTCAACCTGTCTGTATAAAACGTATATATTTTATAGAGCATCTAGGGTTTCTTTGCTATTCTTGTCTTCTGTCCTGGAAAATACACGATCTTAAAATGTGCCTATGAATGTTTTGTGTTTAGATACATGACTAAATGCGGTATTAAACAAAGAGAAGTGTTTGCGTTACAATTTGCCAGCCTGTTTGCTTTTTTTATAATAGCGGTACTGCTTTGCATATTAACTTCTTTTTCTCAGATCTTAAAAAGAAAAAAAAAATCAAATCTGACCGGCTTTAATATGAAAGAATTTCCGAGAATAATTTTTCAAGATACATGTATCTAAAAGTCAATCATCTTTGACTTGTGTATATTATAGTGTTATATGAGAAAAATTGCCATAAAGTCATCATATTAAGCCAGTGAAACTTGATTTAGAATTGTAATTTACGGGACATTAATATTGTACTTTATCGCACGATTTCTTCAGTCATCCCACTAAGAAAATATCCAATATGTGGATGGCAATAACAGGTAAATAACACTTATAGATAACTCAACCGTACTAGAACATCATTTCTACCACTATATAAATTGCGAATTAGGCTATCTATTTTAGCGAACCTGTAATTTGACCCAATTTTACAAGAGAACAAATGAAAATTACAAACAGAGACCACATTACTCAGTCTGAGGCAGAGAATAAAGACACACATACTTGTTAATTAGAGATATAATTTCTAATACTTAGGTTTCATATGGAATTTATGAAATCGAGTCTTCGGCGAGTTTCATAAATTTCATATGAAATGACCACTCGTGTAAGATTCTGTTTATTATATAACCCTTTAAAATGGGATTTTAAAACCCTCAAAGTATACATTATCTCAATAAGAAAATTTAAAGAGTAACTACACTTCAGGAACTGACTGAATCAGATCCCAAACCCTATCCCCAACATCAAAGGGAAAGATTGACAAAGACATCCCAACAAACAATAAATTACAAGTGATAAGCCGAGTCAGCAGCTCTTTCCCAAACAGGTGGCAACTCAGCTATCTTTACTGAACCAAACAATTTAGACCAACAGAACGGTTACAACAGACTAAGCAAATCATATGAAAAACATGTAACAACTATTTTTACCTATTTTCTATTTTTATTATACAAGGGTTAAAATGAGAACACAATAAATTAAACTGCACCGAACATAAAACAAATGCAACCGCAACGAAAGTACCGCCTTGGGACGGTCAGTAATAACTACTGGGGGGGGGGGGGGGTTAAACCGGTTTCACTGGGCCCAAACCTTCACCCTCACCCTCAGCCGCGGTGCACACAATTAGTCAACGCTTTGTTGACATGGACGTTGTCAGTGACATTAGGTGTAGGCGCCAACGTGTGTGATCATGCGATTCTCATGACACGACGTATAATCCACTGAATAACAGCGACGTCATATGATATAGTTGACACTTTTTTGCATAGTTTTATTTTAATAAATCTAAACATGTAACGTCAAACCTTACTTTATTTAAATATTTATATATCTATAATACTAAATAAACGAAGTAACGCATAAACTGCAAAATTGGTGGCATTTTCAAGTGTAATTTCTTTACTGGTTCTTTCGCATATTGCTATCATTGATAATTTCGGTTAACATGTGTTTTAGTTTCACGTAGATCTAAAGAATTTGGGAATTAAATTCGTCTTTCATTTTAAATTCTCCCAAGTATTTTTCTAGAAACTTCGATGTCAACAATCGAACGCACCGTTCGAGTGAAATTATCGTGTACTCGAATACACGTTTTAAATTAATCCGGTCGTTTCGGTTCTGCGTCGTTATATCGGCGCGCTGCTTAGCAATTCCAAATTTAGCAGGTTCTAATGCAAAAATCCGACACATGAACGTACGTCATTCCCCATAAATAACGATTTTTTTGTATTTTTGCTCATATGTCTAAACGGATGAAGAACTAAATGGTCATAGTCCCGACGGCCCTGGCTCGAAACGACCCATTTTCTTCCAGAACGATAGCCAATACGAGTAGCCAATCGAACTCGCCCATTGAAGAATAAAGCTCAACGCACATGGTCTTTCGAAAAGTTGGACGGACACACGGCGCCAAGTGTGTGCGGCTATGGTTACGTACCGCTGAGCCACTTGGGGAACGTCGTTAGGAGAATTCCAACTGAACTGAACTTTCGAAAAGACAAAAATTAAAAATGTCTAAGGTTAACACACATGCGCCAGGTAAGAAAGGGCATTTTTTCCAGCGAAGCAGACAAATCAATTTCAACGATTCAACGAAGTTAAATAAGCCTTTAGTCTTCAGAGGGCTTGAATATTTTCCCCCAAAACGTTCCAGGACCCAATTTTTCCAGAAAAAAAAATACCCAGGACAGGTCACATAACCAAGATGGCAAACATTTATTATGAAAAAAAAATTCAAAAATCTATCCCCCAGAACCACGCCGGGCCGCGTAGCGCAATCGGTAGGGCACCTGACTCATAAGTCAGAGGTCCTGGGTTCGAAACGCGGTCTGGCCACATACTTTTGTTTCTCCTTCCGCTGATTCAAGAAGGACAGTTGTCAGTTACTGGCGAAAGTATGTGCACTTAGTACTGGTTAACCGCTTAGGAGGTCTAAGCCTGCCCAGGAATAGTGTGGTTAGGTTAACTGGCCGTCCCGACATGACCTTAGCTGTTTACCGTGGACGTTAAGCATCAAATCAACCAATTCTCCCCCAGAACCACAAATCCTATGATCTTGAAACTTAGCATGTCGCATCAAGGACTCAAAAGCTCAACAAAATTTATATAAATGATGACCCTGGGATGATCTTGATCTGTTTTACGGCAAGGTCAACTTTTGAGTCACTTTCTATAGGAAAAAGTGAAAAAAGTTGATTTTTTTAGAAACAATGCAGTCTGCTACCTGAAAGTTTGTAGATGCAGAAAACTAATTAGGTAAATGAAGCTTTAGTGAGTATTCATGGTAAAGGTCATATCTTCACCTGGGCCTAAGGCCATTTACATTGAAAAATTAAAACTCGCTTTTTTATATAAACTTGACCATCATGAAATATTTCCGCGCTTGCGCGGGCTGTTTTCTAGTTTATATATATATATATATATATAGTTGAGAAATGAAGAGGTATATTCCGTATGTTCCAAGTGCAAACGGGGTCTTGCTCATTTTCTCGAAAACGATAGAAGTTCCATCAAAAGTTCTAATGTCCTAATGATTCCTATGACTATACATAACATGGACGAAAAATCCAAAAAAATTATGTTTTTGTAAAAAAAAACATTAACAATAATACAGATCTGAGTAAAATGATAGAGGAAAATTATAAGGAAAAAGTGGTGAAATTGGAAAAAAATGATAGAAACATGGAGGAAAAGATATTTAACACCTATAGGTAAAATAACAGTTATTAAAACTTTATTTTTGTCAATATTTAACCATCTATTTTTTTCTATTCCTACTCCACCACAGTCTACCATTAAGAAAATAAACAGTATGCTTTTTAATTTTATTTGGGAAGGACCTTCAAAAATCAAAAGAAGTATTTTAGTTAAGCTATATACTGAAAGTGGATTGAAGATGATAACATTAGAAGCCTTTTTATGTGCAACCAAAACAACTTGGATAAGGAAATTTTTAATGGCATGTAATACTAGCAAGTGGCAAAATATAGTACAGTTATATATAGATGTGAAAAAAATAGCTACATTCTCATCCCTTTACTATGAAGAAAGAATTAACCATAGTGATAATGCCTTTTGGAAAGATGTTATGGCAAGTTTTAAAGCACTTATTGATAAAACCAAGATAGAAAATGCTGATCATTTTCTAACAAGCCATCTATTTCACAATAAAAACGTTATAATTGGGGATATAGGTATATTTGACAAAGAAATGTACAATAGAGGAATTATATTTGTTAATGATTTGATAGATAACAAAGGTAAGTTTTTATCATTAGCAAGTTTTAAAAATTATAGTGGGCTGAATTTAAATTTCTTGCAGTATTACAGTGTAATATCTTGCTTAAAAGACTTTAAGAAGAGAAGTAAAGGAAAAACTTTCCAGCCCATTTGTGCCGATTCACCTAGGAAGTGTATTGAAAGCTACAAAGGGTTGTAAAGTAATGTACGATATATTAGATCAAAACTCTGAGATCCCAACTGGGAAACAATCATGGAATAAACTATATCAAATGGAAGATAAAATTTGGCAAAGAGCATTTGAGACTCCTTTCCAGACTACAATAAATACAAAATTACAATGGTTCCAAGTTCAAATTAATCATAAAATATTAGTTACTAATAGCTTTCTTCAGAAAATAAAATTAATAGATAGTCCTAAATGTACTTTCTGTAAAACAGAAGATGAAACAATACAACATCTAATATGGGAATGTAGAGATACTCAGAATCTGATAACACATATAAAATACTGGTTCCAATCTAAAGATCTTATATTGAACTTAGATGACCAGAAATTTTTGTTTGGTATGACAGATGAAGGGAATTTTTCTGGTCTAAATCAAATACTGTTAGAAGCAAGATATTATATATATCGCACACGATGTCTAAAACAAAACTTAAATCTTAATACTTTGAAAACAAGGATAAAGTCATTATATGCGGTGCAAAAGTCAATACATGTCTGTAAAAATGAATTACAATAGTTCAATGACCTTTGGGGAGACTATGGTAAACTAATAGATTAGATAGCATTGTTGGGAGAAAAAAAAGGTATTATATAAAATGATACTCTGTGACATTATAAAATGTTCTGTGTAATGTGTGGAGGGGACCATAGTGGTGGAAATGACAATTCTGGTTTATCACCTTGTTTGCTAGCATACAATAGCTGAAAAATGCTACAGAGTCTTAAGTTTTAATTTGTAAAGCTGCTCTGTCCTTCCGTGACATTAAGTGGCCTTTCTCCTTTTCATTGCCTTTGGATTTGTTTACTTTGCTGGGTGGTAAATTATTGAAATGTGTGCATGTGGGGGAGGGGGAAAGTATACTACAAGTGTTGGCAGCATTGAAGGGGATAGGCAGGCAGAGTGCTAAAAAGGTTGATTATGGTATTATGAATGTAATATAAATATTGACATAGACCGGTAAATGTATTTAGACAGGTATACAGTGATTTAGTTATTTTACAATTTAAAGTCCCAAAGATGAAACAAGAAGAATATGACTAAGGACTCTTTTAAATGATACTTACGGTAACAGTACAAAAATTATTCTTTGAGGTTCCTCAGATATCGAAATTAATATTAGTCTAAATACATCTGAAGGTAATAAGAAATTTTGCCTTATATGTAGTAAGTAGAAAGAATTATATAGGACATTAAATTAGCAAAGAGCATGCTCATTGGAATATGTTAAAATATATATAGCATGCATAGGATTGTGAGGTATACGGTGGGATGGTCCCTGACCCACAATATACCAATTCACGAGGAAAATAAAATTTAGTACCGAAAAAAAAAATACCGAAAGTGAGCAGTATCACTGAAGGGCGTCGGATGCTTGTTAGAACAGCCAAAATATTGTTGACATGCAATAGCGTAAACTCATTGTATACTACAGGCGTGGGCGTAAATGAATGAAATAGTAAAATGTATTCACCTGTCCGCACGCGTAAGGCATGGTGTCACTGGTCAGGTGATACTATGTCGTAAATAAACATTTAACTATTATTCAGTTTTTGCGAGTAAAAGGTGTATGTTTGAAAATTTGTTAATGTGTGGGTGGAACAAAAAGTAGAAAAAATGGATTCAGAAAAAAAAAATCAATTAATAATGCAAATTTTGTTCTAGGGATAACATACAATGGTCACATGCTCAGATACGTAAGACTAAACGGGAATTCCAACAGCCAACTCCCTTGTAATTATGAGGTGAAAATGACAGATTTTAGGTCCTTTTTTTTCTATAAAAACTTTTTTATGCAAAGCCTCATATTTCTATAAAATTACGATTTTGTTATGTATAGGATGAAAATTAAGAATGAGCAATTCGAAAATCTTTTACCTCACACCAGTTCTGAGAAAATATCGGGGATGCCGTTTGCATTTGGGAGCAAACGGACTATACCCACTGGGACTCGAACCCGAGCCGACTACGACAACTCCGCCTAGCCATTCAGAGACTTGAGCTTAACCGATTGCGTCACTACGCTCCCCAATAAAGGAGTTTCATGGAACAATGACCCATCGGATAGGGCTATTTCATTAAGTTGTGATAACACAATCAGGTATATATATAATAAATCAACTATGCCGGTGAATGATGAAAAATAATTTTATGCCCCGTGTGGGATTCGAACTCACGACCTCGACAACTCCGCCTAGAACTGCACTATCCGTCACCGCTGCCACTTTGCCACCGAGACAACCCCAAAAAAGATTGTTCGAGTAGCACTGATACAGGTAGTAGATAATGCAGTACACGTCGTATATGAGTTCTTCTCAATGCGTTGCATCTATGAAAGCCTGCCGGATCCACAGGATACAAGTGAAATTCGATAAAATATTAGATGTTAGAGAAATATAATTTCACACAACAGTACTTTCGAGCTACATAGGATCGAAGCTGATACAGATTTATAATGAAGATTGATATAGACAGATATAATAAATCAATATATATATATATATATACTCAGCATCAATGAAAACGCACCAGTCTTTCAATGTCATACATATTCTTCAAATTCATAACAATACTGTATCTACATTATATATTTACTACTTTGAGCTATGTTATTACGCCAATGATAACATTTAGCCAAAACATACGCTCTGAGCCTGTAAGCCCTGAAATAAAAAACCCTGGCGGACCAGTATGAATTCCATATTGTAGAATTAATTGTTGGTAGCATTTGCTACAGAATAGATATCCTTACAAATCGCCATAGATAAGAAATCCAGAAAGCGGCATGCAATAAACTGAATTAGAGTCGAACGTCACTTAATTGTCACGTTCATTTAACAATGGACATACGAAACTAAAGGTAAAAACGTTACCTTTTTCAGATGGAACTAAAGGTAAAAACGTTACCTTTTTCAGCCGAAAATGTTCTGATTGGTTGTAAAAAATGAATTTGAGACATTTCGCGAGACAAACACCAACTAATAATCCAGCCTGAGTATGACGTTACGTGTGTAATGTAACAATTTTTCGCCTAATTACGTCATTATTAGATAGCGTACAACTGGTTGTATGTCAACAGGTATTTTCAAAGAACTCTACACTGGCAATCAAGTTTCCGGCAGATCGCGGAATATGGATTTAATACGCTTTAAACGTGTGGGTTCATGTCGACAGTTTTCAAGAACGTCACTCTTGACGTTACGCTTGACAGCGGCTACTGGTGGAAAAAGTTAGGTGTGTATACATCTTATATAAAGTTTTCTAGAATTGTCTGTTGCATACGCCATATATTAGATTAACAGAATATGTCATAAGTTCTACACTGATGCGTTTTCATTGGGGCTGAGTATATATATACATAAACACAACTGAGTCCGATTCAACAGAAACGTATGATTTATTTCGCTGTTTTCTACCGGTTTCACTGTTATAGTACAGATTATCAAGAACAAATATGGCGACTATGGCAAATATGGCAACTTTTATTTATTAATAAAAATATGGCTGGAGGACTGTACCAGAAATGAAGAAATCTCAAGAAAACGATGGGATAACAAGAACACAGTCTATTAGCAACACCTTGGTGGATGGCTGATATACTGATATATTGCTCTTCAGGCTCTAAATAACATCACCCCTCTTTTAGTAAAATGTAGTATCCCTCGCTGAGGGGGGAGGGGTCCTCCAAAAGGATTAATATGATAAACAACTGCAAGGCTAACAAGACCAAGTGGTCATTTTATCTAGGTGTACTTTATGTTAATTGGTTATCCTTATTTATTTTGCAGAAATGTAAATTACCGCAAAAGTCAGGTTATTGGAACACCTAATATAATCACATTGTTAGTACCAAAATAATAATAATTAAAAACTGTTCAGGTTGACAGTGCAGTAATGTATCACAAAAGATGCAAACAGAATGACAAACAGTGCAGACCCTGATGACTACTCATTTGGGAGCAGTCTGATCTGGGTCGGCACTGTTTGCTCAGACTTACATGTCCCAATAATTGGATTTTTTATAGGATTTAAAGTTTATGAAAGTTCATCCTGTGAAGAATGAAGAAGTTTAAATATGTTGAGTAATGATAGGGATGGATCTTAGATCCAAATCAAATCGTCCAGTAATTACAAAAAGAACTAAGTGTGAGCTAAGCTGATAGGTAATGTTTTGATAGAGATGTTTAATACCAATTAAGTTATCATAATCTCATTGTTTGGCATAGTCAAACAAGTGACAACTAGCTGCTTTCATTGTTTGGACTGTATGTTAATAGTGTTGTTTTAGCTGGAAAATGCTATACCTTATGAAAATGTTAATTCATGTCTGTAATTAGCCCTTGGTGTGGTGATTCAGTCAAATTGCTGTATCCACCTTAAATTTTCAGCTACTTTGCTATAATGTACTGCCTGTTCTTCAACAATCATCATCAGTGTGGAACGTGATTATTTGGATTCTTGAGGATCTACAGCCCATGTTCCTACTTCTGTATGTATTCTCTGCTCTTGAAGGAACTTTTTTAGATTTTAATTTACCCAGTTGAACAGTCTGGATCAGCATGAACAGAGTTAATACAGTCAAATACTGTGAATAATGTTGTTAAATGATTAAATTATGTATGTTTTGATAGTCACAGAGGGCCTTAGGGAAGATTGGTTTTACCAACTATGTTTACCCTCTATAAATAAAGACATTACTTACTTACTTACTTACAGTCTGGCTTACCAAGTATGCAGAAACTTTCAGACTAAAACACCAAGACAAAACCCCGTTCATCCGAATTTCAGATGACACAGACAAAAAGAAAACTTACGCAGAAGCAACAGGAAAGCCAAAACAAGTAAGGAGACCATAGCAAAGCATTTCCGATTGTCAGAATCAAGTCAGTGGTTCTTATCAAAGAAGGCGGCCTACATCAACTGAAAGACCGCAATCGAGACAGAATGAAAACCAACAAAGTGGAAAAGCTCAACGGCAACCACGACCACAAAGACCTCCAAGATACACCAGACCGGAAGAAGAAAATCAGAGACAGTCCTTCCCGAGAAACAATCAAGAAGACTTTGCAGCAGACAACTGGAACCTGGAAACAAGAAGCAATAGCATGAATTAGGTTGCTTTTTCAGGACGAGGCCGGCCCCGGGGCAGAGGTCGGGGCCGAGGGCAAGGACGGGGACGCCGTAGATGCCTAAAATATTGACACAAAAATAAATAATTCATCAAACAGAAAATTAACAGTTGCAGAATAAAGGACTCAAATTTACTCCGAACCCCAAATTAGGGAATACACAAGAACTTACAGAAGATTTGAATGAATTTAATAGAAAGTTACGATAAGCAGAGTTCTTTGATGGTACAGATGGTACCTCTTTAGTCAGAAATAAATCAAATTTACCCCCCCCCCCCCCCCCCCCCCCAGATAAACGTAATGCAGCCCTTGACGAATTCATTGAAACAGTTGAAAAATTTCCCAAACAATCATGCCAAAATAACACTAGACAAAATCTAACAAGATCAGAATGGGAGGCTGTAAAATGTTTAAAAGAAGATACTTCAGTTATAATAAAAGAAGCCGACAAGGTGGGGCATCAGTAATAATGAACACAGAAGATTACAAAAGTACGATAGAAATAATTTTGAATGATGAAACCTATTATTCTGAATTAAACACTAATCCAGAAAAAAGATTTACAACTTAAATATAAGAAGTTTCTTAATAAATATAAAAGACTGAAAAAGAATTTGATTATCTACTAATTTCGAAGCTAAAACTCTAGTAATTTTTACGGATTACCAAAAGTACATAAATGCAAGGAAATAAATGAAAAATGTAAACTAACAAAATCAGACTACGTAGAAATAACAGAAAAAGTACATGATTTGAAATTAAGACCAATTGTTGCTGGCCCCTCCTGTCATACGCATAGGCTTAGTAATTTACTTGATATTCTTTTAAGACCATATACCAAACATGTCACCAGCTATTTAAGGGACACTACTGACTTCCTAAACAACCTTCCGACAAATGTACCAACAAATACCATATTGGCTTCATTTGACATAGAATAACTTTATTCAAATATTCCACACAATCTCGGTATAGAGGCGGTAAATTATTGGATAGACCCCGGTACCCTCCATTCAAGATTCTCAAAAGATTTCATACTTGACGGAATGAAACTAATACTTGAGAATAATATTTTTTGTTTCAGTAGCACTTATTTCAAGCAAGTAAATGGCACAGCTATTCGCACCAGTGTACGCGACCCTAACTATTCGATACTTGGAGGAAAAATTATATGATTCTGTAGAAACCAGTTATGATACAGAAGTTTATATTTACTTCAAACGGTACATGAAAAGATTTCTAGACGAATGCTTCGTCCCCTGGTCTAAATCAAGAGAAGAACTAATACATTTTCATGACATTTTAAACAAGCTACACAATGATATTAAATTCACATTACAATCTGATACAGTTGAACAATCGTTTTTAGATGTTATGGTCCGGAGCATAAGAGGAAACATTGAGGCAGATGTCTAATATAAGGAGACTGACAGTAAACAGTATCTTTTATTTTCTTCCTGTCACCCCCGACATACAAAATTTAACGTACCCTACAATCTGGCACGAAGGTTAAGAACAATAATTTCAGAAGCATAGGTACTGGAAACTCGAATGAAGGAACTGAAGACGTTTCTAGTCAAACAAAAATACCCTGAGAATATCATTGACATGGGCATCGACAGAGCTATGAATCTTGATAGAACAATATTAAGACAAGTTGCACAAAAGACGGAGGAACCTGTTATTACTTATGTGTCCACACGTAATCCGCAAAATGCAGAGACATTTAATATCATAAGATATAATCTTCCAATTTTACAAGAAGATCCAAACATGAAAACTATTCTTTCAATGTTTACGATGATTTAAAGCAAAAGGCAACCAAATAGTTTGAAGCGAATTCTAACAAAAGCCACATTTAGGCATGACTCTGAACACAAAGTAAAACGTTGTCAGATGTCAAACTGCGGCCTCTGCACTCATCTATTAGAAGGCACCGCATTTGATTTTAACTGCGGTAGAAAATTTACGTACATGAAACAATGACCTGTGAAGTAAAAAATGTGATTTACGTCATGAAATACAGAGGCTGCGGCGAAGAATATGTAGGCGAAACCGGAAACTATTTACGAAAACGGGTCACTGGGCACAATCAGCAAATCCGAGACCCAAGTACTAGAATGCTTCATGTAAGTGAACACATAAGTACATGTTCCAATCGGCAAGATCCGAAATATTACAACTTCCCGTTCTATAAAATATATTTTGAAAGGCGCACGAAAGAAAAATATTTCATTAACCGCCTTAAGCGTAAGCTTAATTGGTCTTCCTAATCTGTACCATCAACAATTCAGTGATCCATCAACAATACAGTGATGGTAAGTAATACTAAAGTATGGCGGAAGTCTGATATTTTGACTTTAGATTCTGAGGTACAGCATCATTAATGTACTTTGCAAAATACCGTATAGTAACAATTATCATAAGTTTTATATATATAATTTTTGGTTAGATAAAATATAGACAAAAAAGATTTTTTTAAAGATACACTGGTATTTTTGACACAAGATGCCACACACACACACACACACGCACACACACACACACAATATCTCTTCAGTTCGGAAACCGAACAACGTGGAAATGGTCATATATAAATAATTTCACCCTAGTAAAACAATAAAACTTCAGAAAAAAACGCACTTTTATTTGCTTGGTTTTTATGTCCTGATAAAGAACGGGCAGACAGGAGACTGACAATCGTGACGATGGTCAGTTTCTTGCCTGTCTGTTTGTCACACTTCGTCACGATGGTCAATCTCATGTCCGTCAGTTCGTCACACTTTTGGACATAGCGTTTGTGTCACGACCTTCTCGAACATTTTCAACGGATTTTTATGAATCTTTGTTCACATGCTGCGGACATAATTAAGATATATATGTTATCTTTTGATGGAGCTAAAATAAATCAAAGAGCCAATAGCCCTGAAATGACAGATTCTATCAGAATAAATTCATGCTACGTCGGTTCAAAATAATTTCAAACTTCAGCCCTGTTGCTTGTGTATATGGTCCAGCTCTAATAATGTAAATTAGCCATTTAGCGCAAATCACTTCATGCACCTGCCAAAATTCTATCGTTTGTACACAAGTGATTTCTGAATTCGTTATATTTTTGACCGCTGATGTCATTTGTTGGATAATTATACCTGCACAAGAATACGTGATCTCAGTTCTCATTTACTCGTAACTTTGTACAAAACTTATTTTCAATTCCAGACGTTTTTAGCGAAATGAACTTACAATCACTTCATTTCTGAGCGGAAGAATACAGCTGTGAAACTCACGTTCTAAAGTACGCTTGTGACAGCTTTGAATTACTGATAGAATCAGTCATTAATAACGACAGAATTAGGGCCTTTTAGTAACCTAAGGGCAGCTATTTCCACCGAGATTTTGTGTAATAAACTACTATCATAATTTTAAATCGATTTACACATGCTATGCACGTAATATCAATAGACATGTAAATTTGTGATAAAAGTTAAGTTAAGTTTGACCTAATTTCAGCCTTTTGAAGTCTTAGGTCGGGCCCACCGTGCTTAAACGGGGGGTTTCTTCAGCTCCGGAATTTCAGTGTTGCTTAATCTGTTAAGTTTTCATGTTTGTTCTGTCTTAGTTTTAGTTTTGAGTTCTATTTTTCTGAGATACTACACTTATGAGCTAGGAATCTTCCACGCAAACCGAACTCCTAAGTGTCCGAACCAAGGGCGAGAGTTGGTCGACCGCAAACTAGATAAGCCCACCCAGCTTCAAACTATTTGGTTGCCTTTTGCTTTAAATCATTGTAAACATTGAAAGAATACTTTTCATGTTTGGATCTTCTTGTAAAATTGGAAGATTATATCTTATGATATTAAATGTCTCTGCATTTCGCGGATTACGTGTGGACACATAAGTAATAACAGGTTCCTCCGTCTTTTGTGCAACTTGTCTTAATATAGTTCTATCAAGATTCATAGCTCTGTCGATGCCCATGTCAATGATATTCTCGGGGATTTTTTGTTTGACTAGAAATGTCTTCAGTTCCTTTATTCGAGTTTCCAGTACCTATGCTTCTGAAAGTATTGTTCTTAACCTTCGTGCCAGATTGTAGGGTACGTTAAATTTTGTATGTCGGGGGTGACAGGAAGAAAATAAAAGATACTGTTTACTGTCAGTCTCCTTATATTAGATATCTGCCTCAATGTTTCCTCTTATGCTCAGGACCATAACATCTAAAAACGATTGTTCAACTGTATCAGATTGTAATGTGAATTTAATATCATTGTGTAGCTTGTTTAAAATGTCATGAAAATGTATTAGTTCTTCTCTTGATTTAGACCAGGGGACGAAGCAGACGTCTAGAAATCTTTTCAAGTACCGTTTGAAGTAAATATAAACTTCTGTATCATAACTGGTTTCTACAGAATCATATAATTTTTCCTCCAAGTATCGAAAAGTTAGGGTCGCGTACACTGATGCGAATAGCTGTGCCCTTAACTTGCTTGAAATAAGTGCTATTGAAACAAAAAATATTAGTCTCAAGTATTAGTTTCATTCCGTCAAGTATGAAAATTTTTGAGAATCTTGAATGGAGGGTACCGGGGTCTATCCAATAATTTACCGCCTCTATGCCGAGATTGTGTGGAATATTTGAATAAAGTGATTCTATGTCAAATGAAGCCAATATGGTATTTGTTGGTACATTTGTCGGAAGGTTGTTTAGGAAGTCAGTAGTGTCCCTTAAATATCTGGTGACATGTTTGGTATATGATCTTAAAAAATATAACAAGTAAATTACTAAGCCTATGCGTATGACAGTATGGGCCAGCAACAATTGGTCTAAATTTACAATCATGTACTTTTTCTGTAATTTCTCCGTAACCTGATTTTGTTAGTTTCTGTTTTTCATTTATTTCCTTGCATTTTTGTACTTTTGGTAATCCGTAAAAATTACTAGTTTTAGCTTCGAAATTTTGTAGATAATCAAATTCTTTTTCAGTCTTTTATATTTATTAAGAAACTTCTTATATTTAAGTTGTAAATCTTTTTTACTGGATTTGTGTTTAATTCAGAATAATAGGTTTCATCATTCAAAATTATTTCTATCGTACTTTTGTAATCTTCTGTGTTCATTATTACTGATGCCCCACCTTGTCGGCTTCTTTTATTATAATTGAAGAATCTTCTTTTAAACATTTTACAGCCTCCCATTCTGATCTTGTTAGATTTTGTCTAGTGTTATTTTGGCAGGATTGTTTGGGAAATTTTTCAACTGTTTCAATGAATTCGTCAAGGGATGCGTTACGTTTATCTGGGGGGGGGGGGGGGGTAAATTTGATTTATTTCTGACTAAAGAGGTATCTTCATTTTCTGTACCATCAAAGAACTCTGCTAATCGTAACTTTCTATTAAATTCATTCAAATCTTCTGTAAGTTCTTGTATTTTCCCTAATTTGGGGTTCGGAGTAAATTTGAGTCCTTTATTCTGCAACTGTTAATTTTCTGTTTGATGAATTATTTATTTTTGTGTCAATATTTTCGGCATCTACGGCGTCCCCGTCCTTGCCCTCGGCCCAGGCCCCGGCCCCGACCTCTGCCCCGGGGCCGGCCTCGTCCTGAAAAAGCAACCTAATTCATGCTATTGCTTCTTGTTTCCAGGTTCCAGTTGTCTGCTGCAAAGTCTTCTTGATTGTTTCTCGGGAAGGACTGTCTCTGATTTTCTTCTTCCGGTCTGGTGTATCTAAGGAGGCCTTTGTGGTCGTGGTTGCCGTTGAGCTTGTCCACTTTGTTGGTTTTCATTCTGTCTCGATTGCGGTCTTTCAGTTGATGTGCCGCCGTCTTTGATATGAACCACTGACTTGATTCTGACAATCGGAAATGCTTTGCTGTGGTCTCCTTACTTGTTTTGGCTTTCCTGTTGCTTCTGCGTAAGTTTTCTTTTTGTCTGTGTCATCTGAAATTCGGATGAACGGGGTTTTGTCTTGGTGTTTTAGTCTGAAAGTTTCTGCATACTTGGTAAGCCAGACTGTAAGTAAGCAAGTAAGTAAGTAAGTAAGTAATGTCTTTATTTATAGTGGGTAATCACAGTTGGTAAAACCAATCTTCCCTGAGGCCATCTGTGACTATCAAAACATACATAATTTAATCATTTAACAACATTATTCACAGTATTTGACTGTATTAACTCTTGTCATGCTGATCCAGACTGTTCAACTGGGTAAATGCTGTAGATCCTCAAGAATCCAAATAATCAGGTTCCACACTGATGATGATTGTTGAAGAACAGGCAGTACATTATAGCAAAGTAGCTGAAAATTTAAGGTGGATACAGCAATTTGACTGAATCACCACACTAAGGGCTAATTACAGGCATGAATTAACATTATCATAAGGTATATCATTTTCCAGCTAAAACAACACTATTAACATTCAGTCCAAACAATGAAAGCAGCTACATGTAGTTGTCACTTGTTTGACTATGCCAAACAATGAGATTATGATAACTCAATTGGTATTAAACATCTCTATCAAAACATTAGCTATCAGCTAAACTCACACTTAGTTCTTTTTGTAATTACTGGACGATTTGATTTGGATCTGAGATCCATCCCTATCATTACTCAACATATTCAAACTTCTTCATTCTTCACAGGATGAACTTTCATAAACTTTAAATCCCATAAAAATCCAATTATTGGGACATGTTAGTCTGAGCAAACAGTGCAGACCCAAATCAGACTGGTCCCAAATGAGTAGTCATCAGGGTCTGCACTGTTTGTCATTCTGTTTGCATCTTTTGTGATACATTACTGCACTGTCAACCTGAACAGTTTTTTATTATTATGATTTTGGTACTAACAATGTGATTATATTAGGTGTCCCAATAACCTGATTTTTGCGGTAATTTACATTTCTGCAAAATAAATAAGGATAACCAATTAACATACCTAGATAAAATGACCACTTGGTCTTGTGAACCTTGCAGTTGTTTATCATATTAATCCTTTTGGACGACCCCTCCCCCCTCAGCGAGGGATACTACATTTTACTAAAAGAGGGGTGATGTTATTTAGAGCCTGAAGAGCAATATATCAGTATATCAGCCATCAACCAAGGTGTTGCTAAGAGACTGTGTTCTTGTTATCCCATCGTTTTCTTGAGGTTTCTTCATTTCTGGTACAGTCTTCCAGCCATATTTTTATTAATGAATTGCGGCTTTGTCCAGTTGCCATATTTGCCATAGTCGCCATATTTGTTCCTGATGATCTGTACTATAACAGTGAAACCGGTAGAAAACAGCGAAATAAATCATACGTTGCTGTGAAATCGGACTCTATTGTTATATAGTGAAACCGGTAGAAAACAGCGAAATAAATCATACGTTTCTGTTAAATCGGACTCAGTTGTGTTTATATATATATATATATATATATATATATATATATATATATATATATATATATATATATATGTCCAAAATAAAAGCACATACAAGGAAAGTCTATAAAACACAATTGAGTCCGATTTCACAGTAATGAATGATTTATTTCGCTGTTTTCTACCGGTTTCACTGTTATAGTACAGATCATCAGGAACAAATTTGGCGGCTTTGTGTCGCATGGAGACGACGTTAGCATTGTAGCGTTCCCGTCGCATGCGCCGTAACGTCGACTTCCGCTCATTACAGTACAATGCGCTGTCCCATTAATATCTATACAGCGTAGTGTAATAATGGCGTATAGTTCATTTCACTAATATAATATAAACGTATTCATACCTAATTTAGTGCGACAGACGCGCGTTTCTGTATTTAACTTCTTCAGTGGCGCTAATCCCCAAAAGTTTGATAGAAAAGATATGATGGCAGGTCTCGGCAGGCAACGAGCATCCCTCTCCTAGCCACACTTACTGTCGCATTCCGCGGGACACACTAGCTGCAGACATCAGGTAAGAGACGCCTACGTATTAATCCGCGGGCGCAGGCGCCCCCCACCGAGCCACCTCAACCCCTGCGTCTGGAGAAAGGCGACAGACAAGGGCATCAGGAAAGAGATGTCCGATGCAGCAAGAACCCGCAAAAAGCCAAAACAACGCAAAGAATAAGAGTAAGTGGTTATTAATACATGTATATAAAAAACAATGTATGTTGATGGTACAGATTATGAAGACCTATTTAGCTTAGTTTTAAAGAGTTTAATGAAATATTTTTCTTTTGCGCGCCTTAATGACATGCTTTCAAAATACATTTTGTAGAACGGGAAAATGTAGTATTTCGGATCTTGCCGATTGGCATATGTACTTATGTGTTCACTAACATGAAGCATTCTGGTACTTGGGTCTCGGATTTGCTGATTGTGTACAGTGACCCGCTTTCGTAAATAGTTTCCGGTTTCGCCTATATATTCTTCGCCGCAGCCTCTGCATTTCATGACGTAAATCACATTTTTTACTTCACAGGTCATTGTTTCATGTACGTAAAATTTTCTACCGCAATTAAAATCAAATGCGGTGCCTTCTAATAAATGAGTGCAGAGGCCGCAGTTTGGCCTCTGACAACGTTTTACTTCGTGTTCAGAGGCATGACTAAATTTGGCTTTTGTTAGAATTCGCTTCAAATTATTTGGCTGTCTTTTGCTTTTAATAATTGTAAACTTTGAAAGAATACTTTTCATTTTTGGGTCTTCTTGTAAAATTGGAAAATTATATTTTATGGTATTAAATATCTCTGCATTTCGCGGATTATGTGTGGACACATAAGTAATGACAGGTTCCTCTGTCTTTTGCGCAACTTGGGTTAATACAGTTCTATCAAGATTCATAGCTCTGTCGATTCCCATGTCAATGATATTCTCAGGGTATTTTTGTTGGACTAAAAACGTCTTTAGTTCGTTCATTCGAGTTTCTAGTACCTGTTCTTCTGAAATTATTGTTCTTAATCTTCGTGCCAGATTGTAGGGTATGTTAGTCTTTGTATGTCGGGGATGACAAGAGGAAAATAAAAGATACTGTTTACTGTCCGTCTCCTTATAGTAGATATCTGTCTCAATGTTTCCTCTTTTGTTCCGGACCATAACATCTAAAAACGATTGTTCAACTGAATCAGATTGTAGTGTGAATTTAATATCTTTGTGTAAATTGTTTCAAATGTCATGGAAATGTATTAGTTCTTCTCTAGATTTAGTCCAGGGGACGAAGCAGTCGTCTAGAAATCTTTTCCAATACCGTCTGAAGTAAATATAAAATTCTGTATTATAAATGGATTCTACAGAATCATATAATTTTTCCTCCCAGTACCCAATAGTTAGGGTTGCGTATACTGGTGCAAATTTGGTACCCATAGCTGTGCCCTTTACTTGCTTGAAATAAGTGCTGTTGAAACAAAACATATTATTCTCAAGTATTAGTTTGATTCCGTCAAGTATGAAATCTTTTGAGAACCTTGAATGGAGGGTACTGGGGTACGTGTCTATCCAATAATTTACTGCCTCTACACCGAGATTGTGTGGAATATTTGAATAAAAAGATTCTATGTCAAAGGAAGCCAATATGGTATTTGTTGGTACATTTGTCGGAAGGTTGTTTAAGAAGTCAGTAGTATCCCTTAAATAGCTAGTGACATGTTTGGTATAGGGTCTTAAAAGTATATCGAGTAAATAACTAAGCCTATGTGTATGACAGGAGGGGCCAGCAACAATTGGTCTTAATTTCAAATCATGTACTTTTTCTGTGATTTCTACATAACCTGATTTTGTTAGTTTACATTTTTCATTTATTTCTTTGCATTTATGTACTTTTGGTAATCCGTAGAAATTACTTATTTTGGCTACGTTGCTAACGTCGTCTCCATGCGACACAAAGCCGCCATATTTGTTCCATAGCAGTGAAACCGGTAGAAAACAGCGAAATAAATCATTCATTACTGTGAAATCGGACTCAATTGTGTTTTATATATATAACAATTGAGTCCGATTTTACAGCAACGTATGATTTATTTCGCTGTTTTCTACCGGTTTCACTGTTACAGTACAGATCATCAGGAACAAATATGGCGACTTTGTGTCGCATGGAGATGACATGCAACGTAGCGTTTTTGTCGCATGCGCCGTAACGTCAACTTCCGCTAATTACAGTACAATACACTGTCACATTAATATCTATACAGTATAGTGTAATAATGGCGTTCATTTCACTAATATAAGAGTAAGTTGTTCATTTCACTAATATAAGAGTAAGTTGTTATTAATACATGTATACAATAACGATATACGTTGATGGTACAGATTAGGAAGACCTGTTTAGCTCAGGTTTAAGGAGATTAATGAAATATTTTTCTTTCGCGCGCCTTAATGACATGCTTTCAAGATACATTTTGTAGAATGGGAAGATGTAATATTTCGGATCTTGCCGATTGGCACATGTACTTATGTGTTCACTTACATGAAGCATTCTAGTACTTGGGTCTCGGATTTGCTGATTGTGCCCAGTGACCCGTTTTCGTAAATAGTTTCCGGTTTCGCCTATATATTCTTTGCCGCAGCCTCTGCATTTCATGACATCAATCACATTTTTACTTCACAGGTCATTGTTTCAAGTACGTAAAATTTTCTACCGCAATTAAAATCAAATGCGGTGCCTTCTAATAGATGAGTGCAGAGGCCGAAGTTTGACCTCTGACAACGTTTTACTTTGTGTTCAGAGTCATGCCTAAATGTGGCTTTTGTTAGAATTCGCTTCAACCTATTTGGTTGCCTTTTGCTTTTTATCATCGTAAACATTGAAAGAATACTTTTCATTTTTGTATCTTCTTGTAAAATTGGAAGATTATATTTTATTATATTAAATATTTCTGCATTTCGCGGATTATGTGTGGACACATAAGTAATAACAGGTTCCTCCGTCTTTTGCACAACTTGTCTTAATCAAGTTCTATCAAGATTCATAGCTCGGTCGATTCCCATGTTAATTATATTCTCAGGGTATTTTTGTTTGACTAAAAACGTCTTCAGTTCCTTAATTCGAGTTTCTAGTACCTGTTCTTCTGAAATTATTGTTCTTAATTTTCGTGCCAGATTGTAGGGTATATTAATTTTTGTATGTCGGGGGTGACAGGTAGAAAATAAAAGATACTGTTTACTGTCCGTCTCCTTATAGTAGATATCTGTCTCAATCTTTCCTCTTAAATTCCGGACCATAACATCTTAAAACGGTTGTTCAACTGTATCAGATTGTAATGTGAATTTAATCATTGTATAGCTTGTTTAAAATGTCATGGAAATGTATTAGTTCTTCTCTAGATTTAGTCCAGGGGACGAAGCAGTCGTCTAGAAATCTTTTCCAATACCGTTTGAAGTAAATATAAAAGTCTGTATCATAACTGGTTTCTACAGAATCATACAATTTTTCCTCCAAGTACCCAATAGTTAGGGTTGCGTACACTGGTGCAAATTTGGTACCCATAGCTGTGCCCTTTACTTGCTTGAAATAAGTGCTATTGAAACAAAAAATATTATTCTCAAGTATTAGTTTGATTCCGTCAAGTAGGAAATCTTTTGAGAATCTTGAATGAAGGGTACCGGGGTATTTGTCTTTCCAATAATTTACCGCCTCTATACCGAGATTGTGTGGAATATTTGAATAAAAAGATTCTATGTCAAATGAAGCCAATATGGTATTTGTTGGTACATTTGTCGGAAGGTTGTTTAGGAAGTCAGTAGTGTCCCTAAAATAGCTGGTGACATGTTTGGTATAGGGTCTTAAAAGAATATCAAGTAAATTACTAAGCCTGTGCGTGTGACAGGAGGGACCAGCAACAATTGGTCTTAATTTCAAATCATGTACTTTTTCTGTAATTTCTACGTAACCTGATTTTGTTAGTTTACATTTTCCATTTATTTCCTTGCATTTATGTACTTTTGGTAATCCGTAAAAATTACTAGTTTTAGCTTCGAAATTTTGTAGATAATTCAATTCTTTTTCAGTCATTTGACTTTTATATTTTTTCAGAACTTTCTTATATTTAAGTTGTAAATCTTTTTCTTAATTTGTGTTTAATTCAGAATAATAGATTTCATCATTCAAAATTATTTCTACCATACTTTTGTAATCTTCTTTGTTCATTATTACTGATGCCCCACCTTTGTCGGCTTCTTTTATTATAATTGAAGTATCTTCTTTTAAACATTTTACAGCTTCCCATTCTGATCTTGTTAGATTTTGTCTAACGTTATTTTGGCATGATTGTTTAGGAAATTTTTCTACTGTTTCAATAAATTCGTCAAGGGCTGCATTACGTTTATCTGGAGGGAGTAAATTTGATTTATTTCTGACTAAAGAGGTATCTTCGTTTTCTGTACCATCAAAGAACTCTGCTAATCGTAACTTTCTATTAAATTCATTCAAATCTTCTATATGTTCTTGTGTATTCCCTAATTTGGGGGTCGGAGTAAATTTGAGTCCTTTATTGAGTAGTGATATTTCTGCAACTGTTAATTTTCTGTTTGATAAATTAATTATTTTTATATCAATATTTTCGGTATCTACTGCGTCTGTGGTCTGAGTCCCCGTCCCCGTCCTTTCTCTCGGCCCAGGCCCCGCCCCGACCTCTGCCCCGGGCCCTGCCTCGTCCTAAAAAAGTAACCTGATTCATGCTATTGCTTCTTGTTTCCAGGTTCCAGTTGTCTGCTGCAAAGTCTTCGTGATTGTTTCTCGGAAAGGACTGTCTCTGATTTTCTTCTTCCGGTCTGGTGTATCTCGGAGGTCTTTGTGGTCGTGGTTGCCGTTGAGCTTGTCCACCTTGTTGTTATGTATATATATATACGTAACGCTCTCAAAGACACAAATTTCATAAAAAGTAAACGCCAACCGCCAAGTTTAAAAAGACTTTTAACTAAAGCCAGTTTTACAAGTTCAACATTAAACCCCCAAAGATTTAAAGTAACAAAATGCGGTAGAAACAATTGTTCATTGTGCCAACATATAATAGAATCAAATTCATACAATTTCAATTTCAAAGGGAAAATATTCTATGTAAATGACAATATGTCGTGTGATATACAAAACGTTTTATATGTAATAACATGCTATGGGTGTGGAGAATACTACATAGGTCAAACAGGCGGAAAACTGAGAACAAGACGCACCATACACGCCCAACAGATACGAGACCCCTCGACAAGAATGATACCATTAAGTGCGCATTTAGATGAATGTTGTAACACGGAGCCGAAATTCCAAATGTTTCCGTTTTTCAAACTTAGTACTGAGAGCGCCTCCGCTAGGTTAAATAAAGAAAATTACTTTATCAAATGTTTTAAGCCTACATTAAATAGCTTACATGAATATTAAACATCTGCCACCATTATGGTGTCATAGAATTTAGAATAGAATAGAATAGAATAGAACTTATATGACGTTACGTCATAAACTGTTGCTAAGAGCTAACGCCGCCATTTTTAATGTCACTTTAACACTGACGAGTTGTTTAACGAAACGCGTTTGTTTATGTGACAATTAAAGTTAAAAAATGAGCATGTGAAGTCGTTTTATACTTCGTTTCTCAGTCATGCCTCTGTTTGCTGCTTAGAAAGCAATTCAGAGTGGAAAGACAATGCCAGAAAAAGTCGTGAGAGCTACTGGATACGTCGTCTTAACACTTTGAATCCAAGCGGCATTAACAAAGGAGATTAGCCTCGGTCCCACCTTCAGTCTATTTCTGCAGGGGCATCTTGCATTATTCCAGACATACAGTGTTCCACTCTTGCTTTTGTAGCGATGTAATTACATGTAAAATTCTCTTTTTCCTTCATTATGGTGAGTTTTGCATCATAGCTGAATGGCCAGTATACAGAATGTATGTATATCGCTATAAATACACCGCTACAAATCGCACAATACGATTTTTCTCATTTTGGCAGCCATTTGCAATTTCAAATTCGAACTGGGGCCGTGAAACGGCCGCCTTGTAGCAATTTTGCTTTGTTAAACGACCTTTTTTCAATTTCTTTGGTCGTTTAATGTGAATTTGAATAGTAAATTGAGAAACGTTTTCATGATTATTTTGTTTTTTCTTGATTTACCTGTAGAAATGTTGAAATTTTGATTTTTTTCTTGTACCTGTAAACTCTGAAGAAGGCGAAAGCCGAAAGCGCTCAGTAAATATTGTTTTGCACTGTTGATGATTTAATCCTACCATATATATATATATATATATATATATATATATATATATATATATATATATATATATATATATATATATTGATTTATTATATCTGTCTATATCAATCTTCATTATAAATCTGTACCAGCTTCGATCCTTTCTAGCTCGAAAGTACTGTTGTGTGAAATTATATTTCTCTAACATCTAATATTTGATGTAATTTCACTTGTATCCTGTGGATCCGGCAGGCTTTCATAGATGCAACGCATTGAGAAGAACTCATATATGACGTGTACTGCATTATCTGCTACCTATATCAGTGCGAACAATCTTTTTTGGGGTTGTCTCGGTGGCGCAGTGGCAGCGTTGACGGATAGTGCAGTTCTAGGCGGAGTTGTCGAGGTCGTGAGTTCGAATCCCACACGGGGCATAAAAATATTTTTCAGCATTCACCGGCATAGTTGATTTATTATATATATACCTGATTGTGTTATCACAACTTAATAAAATAGCCCTATCCGATGGGTCATTCAGAGAAATAAAGCATAACATTGTTCCATGAAACTCCTTTATTTGGGAGCGTAGTGACGCAATCGGTTAAGCTCATGTCTCTGAATGGCTAGGCGGAGTTGTCGTAGTCGGCTCGGGTTCGAGTCCCAGTGGGTATAGTCTGTTTGCTCCCAAATGCAAACGGCATCCCCGATTTTTTCTCAGAACTGGTGTGAGGTAAAAGATTTTCGAATTGCTCATTCTTAATTTCATCCTATACATAACAAAATCGTAATTTTATAGAAATGTGAGGCTTTGTATAAAAAAGTTTTTATACAAAAAAGGACCTAAAATGTGTCATTTTCACCTCTTAATAACAAGGGAGTAAAAGTTGGCTGTTTTGAATTCCCGTTTAGTCTTACGTATCTGAGCATGTGACCAGTTTATGTTATCCCTAGAACAAAATTTGCATTTTTAATTGATTTTTTTTTCTGAATCCATTTTTAGCTCACCTGAGCCGAAGGCTCACAGGTGAGCTTATAGTATAGGCAGGCATCCGTCGTCCGTCGTACGTCGTCCGTCGTCCGTCCGTCCGTCTGTCAACATTTTCAAACGACATCTCCTCTGAAACTACATGGCCTATTGTAACCAAATTTCATATATAGCATTTATAGGCAGGGGGAACCAATAATACTGTTTTTTATCCAAATCGCTTCATAACTTTGGTTGCTATGGCAACTTAAAGTTTCCATTGACTTGTATGGGAAAAATTGAAAATTTGCATTTATTGCTATGTCACTGCAGATATTTTGACAAAATTTTTACAGAAATGTTCCTTGAGTAGTCCTCTATCAACCACATGAAATTTATGTAAAATGCACAATTTGGCTTGTTGCCATGGCAACCGAATGATTAAAAATAGAAAAAATATTCAAAAATCATCTCCTCAGAAACCATGCAACCAATAAAGCCCAAACTTCACAGAAAGGATCTTAGTACTAGCTTCTATAAAAGTACTGTTTTTTTTGGCAATCGCTCTAGCAGTTTGGTTGCTATGGGAACTTAAAGTTGCCATTGACTTATAATGGCAAATGGAAAATTTGCATTTATTGCTATGTTGGTGCAGATATTTTGACAAAACTTTCATAGAAATGTCCTTTAGTAGTCCTCAACCAGCCTTATTAAATTTATGCAAATTGCACAATTTGTCTGGTTGCCATTGCAACCGAATAGTTAAAAATAGAAAAATATTTAAAAATCATCTCCGCAGAAATTATGTGGTCAATAAAGCTCAAACTTAACGGAAAGAATCTTAGCACTAGCCTCTTTAGAATTACTTTATTTCTTGGCAGTTGCTCTTGCAGTTTGGTTGCTATGGCAACTTATGGTTTCCATTCACTTATAATGGGAAATATGGAAATTTGCAACTTTTGCTATCTCGCGGCAGTTATTTGGATTTGTTTCTACAGAAATGTTTCATGAGTATGTTTCATAAGAATTTTGTCTAAATCACTGAATTTGATTGGTTGCCATGGCAACATACAGGAAAAAAAAAGTTATGAAAAACTCTTCTCAGAAACCATAAGGGGGGGGGGGGGGGGGGGGGTGAAGCAGATTCTTTGCATACATGTTCATGGCATTAGCCACTACATAAATGATGTTTCTAATATACCCCCCCCCCCTTGACCAAAAGGTTTGGGGTATAATACGATGAGCCCAGCATCGGTCCGTCCATAAATATTTTCTTGTCAGCTCCATATCTTGAATATCCTCTGGAGTATTTTCATGATAGTTGACAGTTATGTAGAACAGGTCATGACGATGTGTCTCGTACAAGAATGACAACTCTTGCTATTGTACTTTTTGAGCTATCTCCTCTGATTTTTTGGCAGATTTGTGTCCGCTTTGTCACTTGAATACCCTTTGAAATATTTTCATGATACTTTACAGATATGTAGAGCAGGTCATGACGATGTGTCACGAACAAAAATGACAACTCTTGCTTTCTTACTTTTTGAGTTATTCCCCTTGATGGTTCAAGGTGTGATTTTGTGTCCACTCTATAACTTGAATACCTTTTGAAATATTTTCAAGATACTTCACAGATATGTAGAACAAGTCATAACGATGTGTTGGGCACAAGAATGACAACTGTTGCTTTCTTACTTTGAGTTATTCCCCCTTGATGGTTTTAGGTGTCAGTCCTATAACTTAAATACCCTTTGCAATATTTTCATGATACTTCACAGATATGCAGAACAGGTCATGACAATTTGTCTCATACATGAATGAAAACTCTTG
Organism: Ctena decussata; assembly: GCA_963989385.1. Lineage (NCBI taxonomy): Eukaryota > Metazoa > Mollusca > Bivalvia > Lucinida > Lucinidae > Ctena > Ctena decussata. The sequence continues at coordinate 34,348,585 of OZ022504.1, read as the reverse complement.
CATTCATACTTTGCGAGTTATTTCCCTTTGGAAGTTTGAGCTGCAGTTTGTGTCTCTGCTCCATAGCTGTATAACCCTGGCTTTATATAACCTTATACCTTTCACCTGGCCTTAATAACCTTATAGCTTTTAGAATATTGATGATCTGGCCATGATATCCTATCAGCAGTGTTCCTAACTCTCTGTTACCCCCCCCCCCCCCCCCCTCAAAAAAACAAATATATATATATATATTTACCTTTTTTTTTTCTTTTTTAGATTTGGATTCTTTGTCCAAATTCACTTAATTAGATTTGTAGGGCTTGTTCTTTAGAAGTTATTCACATATTTTGAAATGTTTAGTGTATCATGAGCTATATATCTGTGTACATAGTGGCTGTTTGAGATTTTACCTTTTTTCAGCAGTCAAGCATACTGTTTTAGTCTGAGTATTAGATAATCATGCATCTGTTTAATAGATAGTGTCAATCAGAAGCATAAAAGACTGGCAATATATTATTTATATGTGTTTTGAAATGCACCCTTTTTACCAAGGCCCATGGAGTCTTTGGTTTGGTGATTTGCCATCTCCTCTGATGGCTATTTTTTATTATTGCTGCCTGTGTGGTTTTATTGCTATGGCACTTCAAAGTTTCCAAAGACTTGTATTGGGAAAAGTGGAAATTGGCATTTATTTCTGTGTTACTGTAAAAGTTAGACAGAAGTTTTACAGACATGTTACTGGAGTAGCCGTCTACCATCCATGTGAATTTCGTGAAAATCACTGATTTTTATTGGTTGCCATTGCAACCAAAAGGCTAAATTTTCTTGAAATATATTTAAAAAAATATTTTTCTTGGAAGCCATGAGGGAAGTGAAGTTGAATCTCTGCATACATATTAATGGCATTTAGTCTCTACATAAATTGTATATTATTATTTTTGTTGCCCATGTGCTTGGTTGCTATGGCAGTTTAAAGTTTCCATAGACTTATAATGGGAAAAGTAGAAATTGGCATTCATTTTTGTGTTATTGCAAATATTCTGATTTAAGTATTACGGAAATGTTTCTAGAGTAGTCCTCTACCAACCATATGAATTTTGCCAAAACTTTGCGATTGATTGGTTGCCATGACCACTGAAAGGCTTATCTTTTTCTAATTGCAACTTTATGAAACTTGCAGATTATCTGAAAAAAAGTATATTATTATAATGATTATTATTATTATCAGGATAGGCATAAAATCTCTGACGAGTTTGAATTTGGGCCAGATCGGAATATTCATCTTGAAGTTGTCCTTAAAGACAGAAACATTTTCCCATGATAGACTTACGATGGGAAAAATGTTGTCCTGGTCATAGCAACTTTATATTTGATTGAAACTTGATCTTGATCAAACTTGCTGATAACCAAGACATGCATAAACTATCTGACAAGTATGGAATTTGGCTATATTGTATATTTGCCTTAGAGTTACTTGCCTTTGAGTGTTTAAATAGCTCATATTTGCTCTTATCCTGGGCATTGGGACTTTATTTTTTGTTGAGTTTTTGTGTTTAGGTTTCTATCTCAAGAACTGCAAGGATTACAGCCATGAAATTTCTGTGCAATAAATCATGTATACTGATAATAAGATGTTTCTTTCTATTTTCAGGTGAGGCATTAAATGCCTAAAAAGAATGGATGGAGGAGATCAGTGGTGATGTCTGTAAATGTCAGTGCTAGAACAGGTAGTATACTGAACAAAAATAAAAACTTGACAGTTTTTATTTCCTAATTCCGTCAACCTAACAAATATGTTATGTATTTATGGATATTTTCATGTTGGACAGATGTCTGATTTCTTAAATCATGAAAATTTATTGGATAATTTTTGTCCTATCCGGAGTTACCTAACTTATTTCTATTTTGATAATTCAGACCAGATTTTTAATTTGCGCATGCACAGAAGAAAGTTTTCTTGTACACAATAAAGAGTAGTTCCAATATGCACAGAAAACACTTTAAATGCTTATGTTAATTGTAATCACAACCTGAAAATAATGTTTAAAGGTTCAAAATTTTCAGATTATTTCCCTTTGAATTTAACATTTAGAGATGTCATAGTTACTATCCCAGTGCATCTTTTTTTATTATTTTCTTCTAGATTTGTTTGATTGTCTTACAAACTCAATGTCTTTATTCTAAATTTATTTGAAAGTTATTTCTTAAACTGTCATAAAGACTTTAATGTGTAATGGGAAGATCAGGAGATGGCTTATATATCAGGAGATGGCTTATATATAAGCACTTTGCTTACTGCCAGATCCTGTTCCATTATGCATTGTATTACATATATGTATTTATTGGAATAAAATATTGTTTAAACCAATGGAAATTCCATTGAAACTGAATTTCTGACTGCATAATGGCATGGATTGAAGTTTTTCATCTGGTCCTCACTGCCTCCTGGTTGACCGTGCATTTGGCAAAATTTTGGTTAATGAGTCCATACAGTTTAGATTTATTATGGAAAGGCATTGCCAACAGAATTTTTACTATTTAAATTTTAAGCAGACTTCGGTAATTGTTTGGTTCTGAGCATAGAAAATGGAAAAGCACCCTTGTGACATTTACAATAGCCTCAATATTGATATTGCTGTATGTAAAGAATTTTGAATTTTGTGTGACTGTGATAATACAAAATGATTACTTTTTTGTCTCGCCTGCGAAGCAGAGGCGAGACATATGTATTGCTTTTCCGGTGTCGTCGTCGTCGTCGGCGTCGTCGGCGGCGGCGTAAACTTTTGTCGAGTTTTTGCGTTTAGGTCATTTTCTCAGAAACTATAAGGGCTAGAGCCATGAAACTTGGGTCATGCATACATCTGGAAGAGTACATCTGAAAGCCATCATCAATGTTGAGTCTTGACCTAGATTTTACGGTTGACTGACTTCGCAAATTTTTGTCGAGTTTTTGCGTTTAGGTCATTTTCTCAGAAACTACAAGTGCTAGAGTCATGAAACTTGGGTCATGCATACATCTGGAAGAGTACAGCTGAAAGCCATCATCATGTTGAGTCTTGACTTAGATTTTATGGTTGACTGACCTCGCAATTTTTTGTCGGGTTTTTGCGTTTAGGTCATTTTCTCAGAAACTATAAGGGTTAGAGCCGTGAAACTTGGGTCATGCATACATCTGGAAGAGTACAGCTGAAAGCCATCATCAATGTTGTGTCTTGACCTAGATGTTACGGTTGACTGACTTCACACTTTTTTGTTGAGTTTTTGCGTTTAGGTCATTTTCTCAGAAACTATAAGGGCTAGAGCCATGAAACTTGGGCCATGCAAACAACTGAAAGAGTAACTTTCAAAGCCATCATCTGTATTAAGTCTTGACATACATTTTACAGTTGACTGACTGCAATTTTTTGTCCAGTTTTTGCGTTAAGGTCTGTTACTCAGAAACTATAAGGGCTAGAGCCATGAAACTTGGCCCATGCATTCATCTGGAAGAGAAGAACTCAAAGTCATCATCGATATTGAGTCTTTATCAACATTTTACGGTTGGCTGACTTTGCAATTTTTTGGCAAGTTTACGCGTTAAGTCTGTTTCTCAGAAACTCTAAGGGCTAGAGCCATGAAACTTGGTTCATTCATACATCTTTGCTGATTTAGCTCTGTTTTGTGACAAAGCGCCAGCAGGCGAGACACCGCATTCCGCGGAATTCTTGTCTTAAATTAAAATAATTTTTATGTCTCACCTTTTCCTGACTACCGTAGGATGAAAAAAAGGGACTGTCAAGTTTTTATTTTTGCTGAGTGTATCAGGCTGGTAAGTATAAGGACAAACGTAATGAATATGACGTGACTGAGGAGCTGGCCTCACTAAAAACAGAAAACAAAGACATGGTGACTTCTGTCACCGAGCCAAAAAATCTGCCAAATAATTTGCTAACTAATCTGCCAAATAACCTGCTGGATAAAAGAGAGACTAGAAAAGGCAATCAAGGATGTGAGACTCAAAGTCTATTATTATTGTTGTTGATATTTGTAGGATCGGTAGAGAGCCACCTAAACATTTTATAATTCACCGAGTTTGCAAGCCTCTTGTCAAGTTTTCATGTTATAGCCAGTTTCTGAAAAGCTAAAAGCACTAGAGGCATGAAATTTGGGTTATTATTACATTTGGAAAGGTAAAGCTCAAAGCCACCATCAGTATTTCATCTAGACTGACATTTTAAGGTTTACAAATTTGGCAAAATTTGTTAGAGTTTTCAGATTTAGCTCTGTTTCTCCAGAACTATAATGGCTAGAGTCATGAAACTCAGGTCATGCATGCATCTGCAAGAGTGAGGATAAAAGTCATCATCAATCTTGTGTGGATTTACCTACATTTTACAGTTCACTGACTTTGCAAAACTTGCTTTGTCTGTGTGTGCCAAACTTGCTTTGTGTGTGTGTATGTGTGTGTGTGTGTGTGTGTGTGTTTTTGTCTTGCTGGTGTCTTGCAGGGCAGCTAAAACAGGACAAGGTGGAAAAAATTGTTTCAAAGTAAATGTGGTGCCCCAGCGACCTTGTATGGTTATGGGATAGAATAGGTGTCTGGCTGAAGCAAGACATTGATATTACTTTTCCATTGTTAGCAGCGTTAGCTTTGAATCGGGGCAATTGTGTTTAACTTTGCTTTGTGACAATGCAGAGACAGGCCAGGCGCAAGAGTCCATGCAATTCTAGTTCAACTGGAGAAGATGCCTAGTCAGAGCTCACCAATCATTTCAAAAGGCACATGGATTTTGTTGCACCTACTTTAGCTTTAGGTGCGATATAGGTGTCCAGTTTTACCATCGGTCTGTCTGCTTGTCAGTCTGTCCGTCCATTCACAATTTAGGTCGACCCTAGCAATTAAGTCCATTCAAAAGACTAATTTATTTTTTTAAATCACTGCACAGATGGTTCTCAAATTTCACATGCAGCATAAGCAGACTGAAGGGCTTCAGAATGGTAAAATTCAGATTGGTCAAGAACTTAAGATGGCTGTTGTTACTAGAAATAGCAAAACCGATAAAATCACCTTTCTTCCAGAACCCCTTGGTATATTTGGCTGAATTTTATATGAAGCATTTATGGGTCCTTGGTATTCAAAATTATCAAAATGAAAAAAATTCTATAGCAGAATTAGGTCACTGTGACCATTCAAAATGAATCCACTGCACCCATGATTGGCAAACTTCACATGTGGCATGATCAGACTCCGTGGCTTCAGAACGATGAAGTTCAGCCTGGATGGCTGCTGTTATTAAAAATAGCGAAACCAATTAAATCAATTATTCTACAGAACCCCTTTGGTATATTTTGGGTGAAATTTCGCATGAAGCAATAATGGGACCTCAATTTAAACAATTTAAAAACAAAAAAATCTGTAGCAGAATTAGGTCACAGTGACCTTCTTTCTGTTTACGAGTCCACTTTTGCTTAAATGCCAATATATCAAGACCCACTTTTTAGTCAGATTCAGATTTTAGTCAGATTCCAAAAATTGAGTTATTTCACGTTTATGTGACTGGGCAATCCAAGATGGCTGTCGGCTTCTGTTACTAAAGATAACAAAAAAACGTGAAAAGGACAATTCTGTACAACATGTGTATGAATGTGGACCAACTTCGTGTCAGAATGATCCTCTCATGAAGCTATTACAATTTTTTTGCAAATTGACTATCCAGAATGGATGCCATCTGCCATTGCTAAAGATAGTCAAAAATATGAAACAGACAATATCTCATGAATTACCAAATGGGGTTGACCAAATATGTGTCAAACTGATATTCCATTGAGTTAATGTGAAAATGCAAAGCAGGTGTAACATAGCATTCAGCAGAATTCTTATGTGAAATAACTTCTGTTTACTGATCGACTGAAAGATATTTCTTTCTATTTTCAGGTAACAGATAACAATGCCTAAAAAGAAGGGTTGGAGGAGGTCAGTGGCTATGTTAGGGAATCCTAACGCAAGGACAGGTAAGTATGAACCTGGTAAGTATGAGGACAGACGTAGTGAATATGACGTGACTGAGGAGCTGGCCTCACTAAAAACAGAAAACAAAGACATAGTGACTTCTGTCACCGAGCCAAAAAATCTGCCAAATAATTTGCTAACTAATCTGCCAAATAACCTGCTGGATAAAAGAGAGACTAGCAAAGGCAATCAAGGATGTGAGACTCCGAGAAATTCTGTTATTATTCCTGCTGATGTTTCTAGGATCAGTAAAGAGCCGTCTAATAATGTTGAAAATGATGGTATGAGCAATTTAAATACAAATAGTCAGAAAGCATCATTGACATCTTTCTCTTGGAATGCTTGTGATACAATTTTTGGGACTTTTCATCAAAATAATCCAAGATTTTCAAATGAATCAAGAGGATTTCAATGCACATGCAATGCATTGTGTATTTTATCATACTCAGCTTGTCTGAAAGTAGGGGATAGTTCAAACTTAGATAAAATTCTTTGTGATGGAGATGCTGTATATCGAAATGTGATAAATAGGTTGAAAGCAGAAGGAAAATACATTCACCCATTGTTGAGTTTGGAAGAAATTCCTGACAATTTTAAAGTTGATATTGGAACATTTACTGTGGAGAAACAACCAGTTATAAGTGGCATATTGGTGAACACTCAGCAAGGTGATGGTTTTCCAGCACTTCATCATGCTTTACAAACAGCCTTTTCTGCTACATCATCCGGCCTCTTAATGATTGGAGCAATATGTTCAGCTGTATATAAGAAGAATGATTTGTATGTATTTTTTGATTCTCACTCACATGGAGAGAATGGACTTTCATCCGCAGATGGTACATCAATTTTGATATCTTTCTCATGTCTGAATGATCTAATTACTTACCTGTATGCATTTTATAAAAGTATGAGAATAGATATGAGCTTGCAGTTTGACTTTTTGCCTGTTGCTGTCAGAAAAGATGAACTGAATGAAAGCTATAAAGGATACTTGGAATGTAGCCTTGACGCTTATTTTGAAGATCAACTGTTAAAACAGGCTGAAAAAATGCAAAGTCATGCAAGTAACTTAGGTATGTCTAAAGAAGCTTCACATACTAAGAAAAGGAAGAAACTCACCGAGTACAATACAGTGTACAAAAAGAAACAAAGATTAGATCCTGCTTTTAGAGCAGATGAGAAGGTGTATGAGCTTGCATCTAAGCAGAAAAAAGGCAAGATTCTGTATTTAAAATAAATGAGAAAGTATGTCAGCTTGCATCTAAGCAAAAAAAAAGACAAGATCCTGTATTTAAAGAAAAGGAGAAAGTATGTCAGCTTGCATCTAAGCAGAAAAAAAGACAAGATCCTGTATTTAAAGTAAATGAAAAAGTATGTCAGCTTGCAGCTACGCAGAAAAAAGACAAGATCCTGTATTTAAAGTCAGTGAGAAAGTATGTCAGCTTTCATCTAAGCAGACAAAAAGACAAGATCCTGTATTTAAAGTCAGTGAGAAAGTATGTCAGCTTGCATCAAAGCAGAAAAAAGACAAGATTCTGCATTGAAAGGAAATGAGAAAGTATATCAGCTAGCATCTAAGCAGAATGCTAGAAAAAATCCAGAAGTCTTATCTAAAGAGCGTGCTGAAAAGGAGTCTTCAAGAAAAAATCCTGCTTTCAAACAGAAAGAAAAAATACTTCAGCTTGCATCTAAGCAGAATGCCAGAAAGAAGCCAGGTGTCCTATCCAAAGAGCGTGCTGAAAAGGAGTCTTTAAGAAAAAATCCTGCTTTTAAAGAGAGAGAAAATATACATCAGCTTGTATCTAAGCAGAATGCCAGAAAGAAGCCAGGTGTCCTATCCAAAGAACGTGCTGAAAAGAAGTCTGCTAGGGAAGACTTTGCCTTAAAAGCTAAGGAAATAGTATATCAACTTAAATCAAAACAGAAAGCAAGAAAATCACCTTATGTACAGGAGTGTGAAAGGATCAAGCAACATCAAAAAAGGCAACAGAAACAAAAACTGAATGTGCTGTCTGATTCAGATGACTCAAAATCTAACAAGAAATGTAAAACTGTCAAAGATAATGTTCATGACCATAACGCAAATAAATTACATGGTGGAAAAGGGTTGACAACTATTAATGAATGTATAAAGCAGTTTCATTCAAGTATTGCTGTTGGACCATTATTTGTGTGTACATCCTGCCATCAGACATGGTTTAGAAAAAGTGTTTCAATGTTAAAGAACACCCACATCTCAGCACAAAGTAAAAGACTTTTCTGCACAAATTTCACATCTGTTAATGATGAAGAGTGGGTTTGTCATACTTGTTTGAGTGCATTAAGAGACGGTAAAGTTCCAAAATTATCTGTAGCAAATGGAATGAAATGGCCAGAAAAGCCTCCAGAACTGAATTTACATCAGCTTGAAGAAAGATTAATAGCACTTCGTATTCCATTTATGCAGATAAGAGAATTGCCACGTGGTGGTCAATACTCCTTGAAAGGGAATGTTATTAATGTACCAGTTGATATTCAGCCCACTGTAAACTGTCTACCAAGACCCATGGATGAAAACTTTACAGTTGCTATCCAGCTCAAAAAGAAATTGTCCTATAAAAAAGTTGATTTTAAAGAAAATGTTAGACCATTAAGGGTTTTAACTGCATTACACTGGTTAGTAAATAATAGTGAATTATACAAAAACTCAGGTTTATCAGTTGATGATAGCTGGTTTCAGGAAGTTACTGAAACTGCAGAAGACACAGTAAAAGAATTTTTGGAAACGTCAACAGAGGAAACAAAGGACAATAATAGCTTGGAGAATCCAGTACGTGAGCCAGTGAAGAACATTGGTACTTTTGCTAAAGACAGTACTGAAACTGATGGCTATGATTCTGATCATTACAGTGAAATAGATGCCAATGATAATGTTGGAAATGTAGATACATTAGTGGATGATGCAAATATTGCAAACAAATATGATCAAGTATTTACCTTTGCACCTGGAGAAGGACAACATCCGCTTAGTTTATATCAAGATAAAGATGCAGAATATTTATGCTTTCCTACTATATTTTGCGGTCAGAGACCACCAAGCAAAGATGAAAGACCTGTTTCTCTTCATTATAGTGATATTGTTAAGTGGGAATTACGAAGTATTGATAGGAGAGCAGCACAGTCAGTTCCAAACATCTTTTTTAAACATAAAAAGTTACAGATGAAACAAATCAGTGATAAAGTGAATTTAGCTGTAAGAAGATGTAAAAGTAAAGGCAAGAAAATTACAGCAGCTGAAGCTAGAGATTCTACATATTTGGATAAGCTTGTAAAACTTGACGAAGGCTATTACATATTTCGTCAGCTCAGAAATTCACCTGCCTATCTTGAAGCAAGAAAAAAGGATATTTTTGCAATGATAAGGCAGCTCTCCTTGCCCACTTGGTTTATGTCATTGTCAGCAGCTGATACTAGATGGACAGATCTTTTGAGGATGTTGGCAAAACTAAATGATGGTGTTGAATATTCAGAGAAAGATATAGAGAATTTGACATGGCAAGAGAAAACAAAACTTGTTCAGAAGGATCCAGTAACATGCTCAAGGTACTTTGATCATCGTGTACAGGAATTCCTGAAAACAGTTCTTAAAAGTGATTGTCAGCCAGTTGGAAAATTGAAAGACTATTTCTATAGAGTTGAGTTTCAACAGCGTGGTTCTCCTCATATCCACATGCTTGTTTGAATAGAAAATGGTCCAGTGCTAGAAAAGAATTCAGAAGAGGAAATAGTTCAGTTTGTTGATCAATATCTTACATGTAATGCTGATAATGAGGAAATTGCAAGTCTTGTTAACTTACAAACACATAAACACTCGAGAACTTGCAGAAAGAAGGGAAAACCAATATGTAGATTTGGATTTCCATTACCACCTCTTCCAAGAACTTTGTTGCTATATCCACTTGATGATGAAGTCGAAAAATACACAAAGAAATACACAGAGCTTCAAAAGGCCATGAATGAGTATAAAGACAATGTAGAAATGACAATTGATGAATTTTTGGAGAAAGTAGCCAAAATGGATTTTGAAGATTATATCAAATGCATACGAAGCTCACTGAATGCACCAAAAGTATTTCTTAAAAGGAAGCCAAATGAAATGAGAGTCAATCTGTTTAATGTAAAAGTTCTTCTTGCATGGAGGGCAAATCTTGACATTCAGATAGTTCTCGAACCATACGGTTGTGCATCATACATTGTTGGTTATATAAGTAAATCTCAAAGAGGAATGAGTGCACAGCTTGATGCAGCAGCCAAAGAAGCTCGAAAAGGAAATTTAGATCTTAAAAAGCAAGTCAGACATATTGGAAATGTTTTTTCAAACTCTGTTGAAGTGAGTGCTCAAGAGGCAGTTTACCTTGCTCTGCAAATTCCTTTGACAAAATGCACAAGGGACATTGTTTTCATAAACACATCAACTTCTGAAGAAAGGGTATTTCTGCTGAAACCTAAAATTGTTCTTGATGAGCTACCTGCTGAGTCTACAAACATAGAATCAGATAATATTATCCAGCGTTATTCAAAAAGACCTAGGCAGCTTCAGAAATTTTGCTTGGCAGATTATGTCTCAAAAGTTGATGTTATTTATCCTAAAGAAAACAAACTGTCAGAGAAAGTGGAAGATAAAAATGATGATAGTGGCAGTGAAACTGATTTAAGTGATGAAAATGAGGGGAGCTGTGAAGAAGAAAATGTTCCAAATGAAACAGATTGTTCAGACTTGATATATAGAGCAAAGAATGGAACAAAATATAGGAGTAGAAAAGTACCTAGAATAATACGGTTTGTAAGGTATAATAGGAAAAAGGACCCAGAAAATTACTTCAGGGAACAGTTAATGCTTTACATGCCATGGCGAAATGAAGAAAAAGATCTGTTAGGTTCGTTTGACACCTATCGGGACCATTATAACTTGATGAAAGAATCACTGCAGTCTAAAAGCAACGAGTATGAACATCACACTGAAGAACTTGAACTTGCAAGACAGATGATGGAAGAAGAGGAGAATGCATATGATCAGATTGCACCAAATGCTGAACAAGAAAATAGAGAAGCAGAAGAAGAAGGAGTAAATGAATCTGAAAATTTTGTATATTTTAATCCAGATAGAGTAGTGGAGCACAGACAGTATGATATTGGTATAGAACTGCAGTCTACATGTTCAGTACCGCCTGTAGAAACAACTGGCATTATGTTACCAGACGAAGAATATTTAACTCTTCTGAGGAGTCTGAATTTAAGACAAAGAGAATTTTTCAACCATGTAGTGCATTGGATAAAATGTAAAGATGAACCAATCTATGCTTTCTTATCAGGGGGTGCAGGTGTTGGCAAATTTGTAGTCATAAGAGCACTTTATCAAAGCCTGTATAGAACTTTGAATTTGAAGGAAGGAGAAAATCCAGAGGATATAAGAATTCTACTCTGTGCTTACATGGGCTTTGCTGCTTTCAACATAGGTGGTCAAACCATTTGCTCTGCATTCCACAAAAAATATATCAGGGTACAAGCCTTTTATCAGCTGATGAGTTGAATACATTTAGAATAAAGTACAGACATCTAAAGGTTGTTATTATTGATGAGATATCTATGGTTGGCACACAGTTACTCAGTTTTATTGACACACGACTGCAGCAGCTGACTGGAACAAAAAGAACTTTTGGTGGCTTAAGCATAATTGCTGTAGGTGATTTTTACCAGCTGAAACCAGTAGGTGATTCAATGATATTTCATGATTTAAAAAAGGAAGCTTCTTCGCTTGCACCTAACTTATGGAAGGAACTATTCAAAATGTATGAATTAGTAGATATAATGAGACAAAAAGAGGATCATGAGTTTGCCCAGTTACTGAATCGACTTAGACTTAATGAAATGACCGAAGAAGACAAAAAGAAGTTGCAAACACGTGTTGTTGACCGTCAGAGTGATGACTATCCAAAAGATGCCCTTCATTTGTTTGCTGAAAATTTAGGTGTGGATAATCATAATGAGAAAATTTTGAACCAGATGCCTGGAGAGAAAGTTGTTATACCTTGTCATGATACCGTTGTTTTAGCAAACATTTCTGCAAAAAGATCTCGTGAGCTAATTAATTCACTTCCAGATGATTTCTCAAAAACAAGCAGTTTGTTGAAGTTGTTGACAGTAGCTGTAGGAATGATTTATGTGATGACAGTGAATATCAGTGTAGAAGATGGCTTAACAAATGGTGCTACAGGGATTGTAAAATTCATTGAGTACAAGATGGAAGGAACAAATCGTCCTAGTATTATTTGGGTTTTATTTGATGATTCACGAATTGGTAGGTCAACCCGAGAAAAGTTCTTCAATAGAGGATTCTATAATGTTAATATCCAGAGAGAATGGACTCCAGTGTTCGATACAGAAAGAACTTTCATATACAACTACAAAACCTATCAAAGACTTCAATTTCCATTGAGACCTGCTGCCGCGAAAACAGTCCACAAAGCTCAGGGTGCCACAGTAGACAAAGTAGTGATTGATCTAACTCAGAAAACTGTTAGAAAAGTACCACATATTCACTATGTTGCACTTAGTAGAGTAAAGAAGCTTGAAAACTTATACATTTTGAATCTTAATGAACATGCTATGGCTTTAGATTCAAAAGTGACTGAAGAGATGCAAAGATTGAAGACTGAAGCAGTTTTGAAACTTTGTTATGTGCCTTAATATAAAGTTGATCCAGGCAAAATCAGAATTGCATTTAACATTGCAAGGTCTTTGCATAAACACTTTAAGGATATAGAATTTGAACCAAATGTGTTGGCTGCAGATGTTGTTGGTTTTGCAGAATCACGGTTATGTAAAAGAGATGAAAATGTCCATTTTGCTTTAAAAAGATTTAGGCTTATTAGATTAGATGATACAGAGACTGAATCATTAAATAGGCCACACCATGGACTTGCTGTATACATAAAAGAGTATTTTGAAGTTAAAAAAGTCATAAAAATACATTGCCATTCATGTGAATTCATTCTGACTGCCTTGCAAAGCCCTTCAAAAGGATATTTTCAAACTGTACTGTTGTACAAATACCCAAAAAGTTCCCAGACTGATTTTAAAGACGACATTCGTTGCCATTTGAAACCAGTGATAAATGTCAATGCAAAGTTAGTCATATTGGGTGATTTCAATATTAAGATAGATTCTGTCAATTCACAGTTTGTTGATTTCATGGGAACACTGTTCAGCTGTGTGCAACAAATCAAACACTCTACTTCTGACTCTGGATCAGTATTAGATCTGATTTTTGCAAATTGCCAAGCATTTTGTGACATTGTTGAAGCTTATTGGACTGACCATAAACTTATCTATTGTGCCTTAGATACGTAGCAGTTTAAATCAGAAGCTTTGTTGGTGCATTTCATCTGTTTTAAATGTAAAACTTTTTACAAAGAGCAAGAGCAGGTTGTACAGCATTTAAGACAGAGCAGGTTATACAGCATGTTTCTGGATGTTATACACCTTTTTTACCATGTTATACAGATAATGAGTCCAGACCTTCAAGAATGAAGTTAAATTTTAGACATTAGTAAAGTATTTCTTTTGCGTATACTGTCAAGAATGTTGTTACTGAGAAAGTTGAAAAGAAGTTTCTTAAAAAATTGCACACTGTTTACTGGAAAGTTACTGATTATTCCATGACATGTCATGTGATTGGACAGATGACAAACTTATATATTGTTTCATTGATACATTCTTGAAAAGCATTGTTGAAGCATTTTATGTGTTTAAGAGGTGCAGCTTAATATCTGTGACAGGATTTATACGGCATATTATTACTGCATGTAACCATGATATGTTATAAAGATAACCAGCTCAAAATTTGAAGATACAATGGCAATTTTATGTATTGATTAATATTTCTATGACTCCCACTGTCAAAAATATTGGTACTAAATCCTAATGATGAAGAAAGTAAAGACTTGTTTGTTATTTGGAGTTGAAAAAATTCACACTGTTTGCAAGGAAGGTGCATGAAAGTTGAGAGTTTAAATGCTGTTTTAAAATGTAATAATGGATCACAAATTTATGGATAATATTTGAAGTTATTTCAGAAAGTTTCTTAAATGAACTTTAATAATATACAGAAACTATTCAAAAATCCATTGAATATAGTAAAATATATATTTTTTCAAGTTTTTTTTTTTTTCTCTTTTTTTTTTTTAAATTTTTTCCTTTTGTGCTGTGGCCATTGATGAAACTTGGATACATAAGTCCCAATCAGCACATCCCAAACTTCCTATGACCAGAAACGTTTTGATGTAAACAAGGATATGTAAAGACACTGCTGATATGTGTGTATTGTAAGAATATCTTCTCAGTGCTGTTCAGCAAGGTCAAAATGTAAACGAAGAATACTACAGAACATTTCTTTCAACAACATTGATGTCAAAACTGAAATGCAGACACCTTTTCTTGGGTCTGTCAAACCACTTACTGTTTGAGAATGTCTAATGTCATAAAGCAGATATTGTGATGTCACTACTGCGGGATTTGGACTGGGGTTCTTCAAAAGCCTGCCTATTCACCAGAGCTAAGTCCATCTGACTTTGATCGGTTTCAAAATTAAAGAAGTTAACAGCCTTGTTGGATCTATTACCATGAACAACTAAACCAAGCTTTGTGTGCAAGTGCTTGACATATTGTTGACAATTGCCTAGCAGCCAGTATAAGATTGAAACCAGCAAGCTGATTGTCCATCATTGATCACACGGGAGATAAGCAGCTCATTATTGATCACAGGGAAAATAACCTTCAAAGCAATCTAGATTGGTAAGTACCATAACTTGCTAAATATTGAAAATAGACACTGCTTACTCATCCACCCTTTTACTATCAAAACCCTTGAAGCTGTGTGCCACAGTGTTATACAAAATAAAGAACACCATAAAAATAACTGAAAAAGCTCATTAGTAAAAACATTTAATATGGGTTATCAATATTAAATATTACCTTGGTGTATATAAAACATTTACTGTGAGCA
Organism: Ctena decussata; assembly: GCA_963989385.1. Classification (NCBI taxonomy): domain Eukaryota; kingdom Metazoa; phylum Mollusca; class Bivalvia; order Lucinida; family Lucinidae; genus Ctena; species Ctena decussata. The sequence goes on along the minus strand of OZ022504.1, from coordinate 34,333,571 downwards.
AAGCTTGCAACTTGGTCTATATATTGTTTAAAATACAGTATGTATGCCCCCTACTTCAAAGAAATTGATGGGGCATATTGATTTGAGTTTTCCATGCATCAGTCCAGTCCTCAAAGTACATTTTTTATACATGCCATATCTTACGAACTATGTATGTTGGTGCTTTGAGATTTTATTAATGGATTCTTCATGAAAAAATTGCTGATCATATTTTTAGCTCAACTCAAAATATATTCATACATTCAGTTGTCCCTTATCGAATTGCCAAGATGGCTGCCTTGTCCATATCAAATAAAAACTAAATGTCTTTGACTCTAGAAATGAAATGCAGATGTGAGTCAGTATGTAACTCAACTCAAATACTATCAATTTCCTTCGAATAAGGACAGTTGGTTGATGTTTTACCTGTAACAATAAGCTAAACTTGGTCTGGTTTTGATCAAGAGGCCTGTCATTAACATCTGACCTGGACTTCTTGAACACTGTATCTTTCACTGTCTTAAGCTATTGTTATGCGTTGTAGCATCCGATGATGCTCAGGCCAGCAATTCACAGCCTGTGGTCTTCTAGGTTAAAGCCAACGTTTACATGCTGACAATAAATGGACTCAGGTGAGCTACAGGACCAATGGTCCTCTGGTTTCTACTTTTTGTTCCACCCACACATTAACAAATTTTCAAACATACACCTTTTACTCGCAAAAACTGAAAAATAGTTTATTTACGACATAGTATCACCTGACCAGTGACAACATGCCTTACGCGTGCGGACAGGTGAATACATTTTACTATTTCATTCATTTACGCCCACGCCTGTAGTATACAATGAGTTTACGCTATTGCATGTCAACAATATTTTGGCTGTTCTAACAAGCATCCGACGCCCTTCAGTGATACTGCTCAGTTTCTGTATTATTGTTAATGGATTTTTTTTACAAAAACATCAAAAAATTGGATTTTTTCGTCTTTTATTATGTATAGTCATAGGAATCATTAGGACATTAGAACTTTTGATGGAACTTCTATCGTTTTCGAGAAAATGAGCAAAACCCCGTTTGCACGTGGAAGCAAACGGACTATACTTCTTCATTTCTCAACTATATATATATGGTTATATAGTTTCTGCATACTTCTGCATAGCTATATATTTATATATATATATATCATATGACGTCGCTGTTATTCAGTGGATTATACGTCGTGTCATGAGAATCGCATGATCACACACGTTGGCGCGTACACCTAATGTCACTGACAACGTCCATGTCAACAAAGCCTTGACTAATTGTGTGCACCGCGGGGGAGGGTGAGGGTGAAGGTTTGGGCCCAGTAAAACCGGTTTAAACCCCCCAGTAGTTATTACAGACCGTCCCAAGGCGGTACTTTTGTTTCGGTTGCATTTGTTTTATGTTCGGTGCAGTTTAATTCATTGTGTTCATAGGTAAAAATAGTTGTTACATGTTTTTCATATGATTTGCTTAGTCTGTTGTAACCATTCTGGTGGTCTAAATTGTTTGGTTCAATAAAGATAGCTGAGTTGCCACCTATTTGGGAAAGAGCTGCTGACTCGGCTTATCAATTGTAATTTATTGTTTGTTGGGATGTCTTTGTCAATCTTTCCCTTTGATGTTGGGGAAAGGGTTAGGGATCTGATTCAGTCAGTTCCTGAAGTGTAGTTACTCTTTAAATTTCCTTATTGAGATAATGTATTCTTTGGGGGTTTTGAAATCCCACTTTAAAGGGTTATATAATAAACAGAATCTTACACGAGTGGTCATTTCATATGAAATTTATGAAACTCGCCGAAGACTCGAGTTCATAAATTCCATATGAAATGACCACTCGTGTAAGATCCTATATATTTCAGCATTCTTTTAATCACTTCATTACTAGCGTTGCTGTAAGCCAACTGTATGTCTTTATTTTTACTTTGCCTTACATCGGACTTAGTGATAACGTACCTAATTAGTAAAGCATAAAAAGCATGCATCTTAGTATAATGCTTTATAAAGTGACCTCAGTATGCTTTTGCAAACGTAATCATATATAATCGTAGTATTTTTCGTCACAACATCCTCATATCTTAATATTACTAGCCGCACATGAATATCGTTAATATGGCAACACCCAATCTCATTTTCGTCATTGCTCTCTACTATCACAGGGACCAACCGTAACGCCGGAAAAGTGGTCGAAACGCAGGATTTGCGGTGTTTTCACGCCGGATTGCGGTATTTTTCGTAGGATTCGCCGCCATTTTTGTTGACAGTTTCCGAGGTGGGTTGAAAAAACTATTTATTTATAACGTAAGTAGATTTTGTGTGAGCATTAGAACTAGGCTATCCGGATCTACATAGATGCCTTTAATCGCCAGATCTTCTGTAGGTACATAGATATAGTTGAAATATGCAATCAGTCAAGGAGAAAATTGTTTTGCATGTTCGGCCAAACGCTCAGACAGCATTTGAAGCCAGAGGGTTCGTACTTTCTTCAGTTTCCTTAAATTCTTGACCAACTGGTGGATGAATTAGCATTTATAAATAAAACTACATCTTAAACAGCCGATTGCATAGGATCTTTTGCCTGAGGAGGCATAGACTGAGACACAATATGCGAAATTCAAAGTAACGCCGGATAATGTGGTAACTTCAGGTTTCTCATTTGGCCAGTATTTTCACAGACAAACATATCTGAAAGGGTAAAACACAGGTAAAATACTTATGTTAATGCAGTTTAAGCGCAAGACTGCTCCCTTCAGCATTCCATGAGAGACACCATGAATTTTTCAATATTTTCTTTGTGGAAATTTCCAGGAGTATTTTTGTTATCGCCAGTTTTTATTTTAGGACATGTCTTCTTCTGGCATGTTTCATATTCCTTTTAGGTTGAAAGGCCAGGTGACGGAAATATATTCACCAAGCTGTGAATAATTACAAATATCTGATTCTATTCTATTCTATCCCTTTACCTTACAAGGTCGTTTGGGCATCACACCTGACTTCAAAACTATCCCTTTCCACCTTGTCCTGTTTTCAGCTGCCTTAGCTGAGCTGGCGAAATCCATTCTTGTCCACTCTTTAATATCATTGGCATCACCTCTTCTTCTGTCTACCTCTTCTTCTTTCATTACGCCCTGTAGAAACGTCTTTGCCAAACCAGAAGACCTTGAGACGTGTACAAACCACCTTTGTTTCCGGTTCTTGACCAGGGCCAGAAGTTCATTATATTCTTCAATGGCCGCTTTGATCTTTCTGCGAACCTCTTCATGGGTTATATGCCGGGCCGGGTAGCGCAATCGGTAGGGCACCTGACTCGTAAGTCAGAGGTCCTGGGTTCGAATCCCGGTCTGGCCACATACTTTCGTTTCTCCTTCCGCTGATTCAAAAAGGGCAGTTGTCAGTTACTGGCGAAAGTATGTGCACTGAGTACTGGTTAACCGCTTAGGAGGTCTAAGCCTGCCCAGGAATAGTGTGGTTAGGTTAACTGACCGTCCCGACATGACCTTAGTTGTTTACCGTGGACGTTAAGCATCAAATCAACCAACCAAAAAATTCATGGGTTATATGGGCCTTGTACGAAATGTTTAGTAATCTTCGGTAGCATCTCATTTCAAAGGCCTGCGTTTCTCTGACTCTGCTGTCAAGATCCACTATTCACAGGCATACAGAAATATGGAAATTACAAGGGAGCGCATAAGTTTTACCTTTGATCCAAGAGATAGGCCGTTATTTCTCCTAATTGGCCTGTTCAATCCTTGAGAGAACCTCCTGTTCAGACCCATCATCTGAGACAACTGCTCTAAGGTATATGAAGCGTGTTACAGTACCCAGCTTCTGTCCTTTTATCTTGATCTCCCTCTGGATGTCATTGGCGCTGTTTGTCATTAGTTTAGTCTTCTTAGCACTGATCTCCATCTTAAACCTTTTGCACGGTTGGCGAGACTTTCAACTGGGGCTTCTAGTTCCTGCTCTACCACAGCTAGAGCGTCTTTGGCATCTGCAAACTGTAGATACGTAATATTTCTGCCGCCTTTGCTAACCTTTCGTCATGTTCTTCCAGAGCATCAGACACGATGAGTTCGAGAAAAAATGTTGAACAGGGTGGGTGACAAAGGACATCCTTGCCTTACTCTAACTGTTGTTCTGAATCATTCTTTCGCGCTGCCATTCATCAGGAATGCACTTGTAGCCTTTACGCAGAGCTGCTCAACGGTGCAAACTAGATTTGCACTGATATTGTACTTCCGTATTGTGGCCCATGAGGCTGCATGCCATACTCTTCCAGAGGCTTTTTTGAAATTAATGAAGACATGGTACAGATTTTATTGATTTTTAAGATACTTTTCACACAAGATTCTAAGGTTGAAGAGCTGTTCTGTGGTACTCTTTTCTGCTCTGAACCCGGTTTACCCCAGGTTAAATCCCCTGGCATTTCTTATTTCCGTTTTTATGCCCAGAACTTCAAAGAAGTTGAAAGGGCAAGTTGGTGTCGCCTTATCTGTTCGTCAGTTCTTCCTCTCGTCCTTAAACCTGATGCAGCTACTGGACTGGAGAACCATTGCACCTAGGAAATTAAAAGTTATTTCCCTGACAATTATTACTGATGTAGCTACTAGGCTCAAGAACCATTGTGCCTAGGGTTTCGCAATCCCATATACCAATATGTCATGAAAACTGAGGGGACCCATGTTGTTTTCCTCTGTCAGATTTGTACTTTTATTATAGTTACCTCCTCTTTCTTAAAATTAAGATAAAGTCGCGTTACCATAATATCTAAAGAAGTATTAAAGCTAGGATAATGATATTTAGTATACAGTGTCGGGCAGAGATGTACAAGATCTGATTAATCTTTGGGCAAATTTGGTTGAAAATGACTGAGTTAGGCCCTTCAGTATTCAAATTTGCAATTTTTCCGACTTCTGAACCAGTTTGCCCAGTTTTGGGAAACAAGTAGTCCTTGATGTACAAAAAGTTTTGGCAAAGATAAATAGATGTGTTAATTAATCCTGATGGTCGCCTATGCAGATATGGGCTCAAGAACCACTGGCTGTAGAAGTTGAAATTTACAATGTATATATGTTTAGGTCATGAAAAAAGTGAAAGCCCATTTTTTTCAGCCGTCGAACTTGTACTTTTAGAGTTACCTCCCTTTATCAAAATAAAATCGAAAACTTACTAGCACAATATCTGAATAATCCTTTGCGAAAGGATGTTAACATTTAGCTTGATTATCAGACGTAGAAAAATTTATTAACATTTGGGCAAATTTCGTTTGAAAATGATAGAGAGATGCCCCTTGCTTGAATTTGATAATTTCTCAACTTCTAGGAAGCTTTTTTTTGTATATTATTAGTCCGAAATGTGTCATATATTTTGGTAAAGGTGAGGAAAATATTCTTGTGTTTTTTTTTTCATTTTGGACATATTTAGATTAAACAAAATTTTAAAAAACATCTAGAGAACCATTTGAGATGGGATTGTGACATGTGGCATACAGCTTGGAATCAGTATGTAGATAATCTGATTAATTTCTGAGAAATTTTCATAAAATTAATAGCACTGTGTCCCTTTTCAGATTTAGACATTGTAAAGCTTTGCTCCTTTAGCTCACGCTTAAGGTTGAAGGCATAGTCTTTCACAAACACAGTCTCTAGTTAAAGTAGCTTATCATGCCAGAGATTATACATTGCTGCATAAGACTACCGTATAATGGAAAATTTTCGCGTCGCCTAATTTTCCTGGAATTTCGCGGTCGGACTCCGCAAAATATTTTCCATGTTTCTACAAAATAGTAATAAGAAATTTGAATCGTCCAAACATATGGTTTGCCGTATTCAAAGCGCCTCACAACACCTTAAAAGTAGGTTGATATAGAGCTATTATTTTCGGCGCAATTACGTTAGCTGGTAATCAGCAGGTAATTATAATTTGAACATGCTGTCACTTTTTTCACTTGATTAACGGTCACTTGTCCCTGATTGTGCAAGTACAATTGAATTACTTTTAACCGACTGTGAGTTCCGTTTACTTTTATCCTGAACAATAGCCATTCTATCAATTGCTCGCATATTTCAATTGACTGTTTCTGTGAACTAAACATTGATTTGTACAAATGTTTATCTTACGTTTTTTGTGTGAAATAAGGATTGGTATCCACCCAAAAGGAGCCGATTCTATCTAAACAAATATGTTCAGTGTAAAGTGATTACAGTTTCTTTACGTTTCTCTATCCTTTTACGTCTTGACTTTTCAGTCTAGCCAATATTTTACAGGACAAAAACAATTTTTATTTTCGTGGATATTCACATCCGCGAAAAATAAAAACCACGAAAATTAATCGTTAAGTTTTTGGGACAAATCCGCGAAAATTTGGCGACGCGATTGTTTTCGATTATACGGTATATGCTAATGTTGTGAAACCTTTATTTGCAGAGTTAGCTTCAGCAGTGTCTTTTGGCTGGCAAGTATTAATCCATCAATCAGTCTGTCAATCAGTAAATCAATCCAAATTGCACCGACAGGAAACATAACATTTAAAATGAAGTACGAGTCACTAAACATCATATAAGCCTTGAATGCAAGGCAGTCAGCTCTTTCTTCGCCATATTAGGTCATTACGATGTTTAAACATTGATTCAGCACATATACTATGAAGATAGCCATAAAATATAGCTACAGGGCCTTCTTTTCTTTTCTTCTTGGTGCCTTGTTCGGTTCCTGTTCTGCTACTAACTATCTGCGACCCAAAACTTTTGTTTGTACGGTTTGTCAGGTGTTACTACTCAGTCGACAGCTTAGGTCATGTTGAGCCAGTAGGTCATTCGTCAACACCGTTTGTTGGCAGGCTTAAACCTTTTAAGCGGTTAACCAGTACCAAAAAAAGCTCGCGCTAGTAGTATCTGACAACTACCGTTGGGTGATAACGACGGAAACCACAATATTTCAGTCAAGAACAGTCGGTCTCCCAAGAGATTATGCATTAGAAAATGAAAGATAGGATTGACGTAAAGAAGAAGACGCACACATTAAAAACCTGGCCCACCCGTCCACATCTGCTGCAAGCACAACAACCCCTTGTCCTACTATATTCCAATTCAGTAGCACGCCCTTGCACTAGAAGCTACCTAGCACCATCGCGACATACAGCCACCAACGACCCAAAATATAACTTCAGAGAACATGTTGACAGAAATGCTATTATGAAGACACGATTTTAATAGAGCTGCCAAAGGAACATTGGCTTTTGAGGTTATAATATATAACACATTTCTGTGTAAAAGCTCAAAAGTGATACAGAAATACGGTTGCACATGAAGGACATAGTTTCAATCAGAATGTTCACAAGTGTGCAACTCGATTGTCAAATCAGATATATCGGTCACTTGAAGTATCCAGACGCACAATGGTACCGCTATCGTGAGAACCATCAGCTAAGAGTGAGGTCTCCAAATAATTTTGGAAGGAGTCTTGGAACAAGGATATTTTAGGGAGTACAACTTGGTACATGTATATGAGACATGGTCATTTTTGGACAACAACGGACATCAGAAATTAAGGTATTTATTTTGGTGCAAATTTAGATAATATTGTAGTCTTAGTCTGTCAGGAAACTAGGGAAATAGGTACCCTCTGCAAATCCCACAACAGTATACCAAAGCTTATGCTAGCCCATTTTTCCAGTTGATAACTATATAAGTAAAGTGAAATGACTTATTTGTCACCGACATAATTACCTTTCAAACTTATATTGTAGCATTCAGTAAAGGAATAATAACACAAAAATGACACCAAACGCCTCATTGCAAATGTGGCAAGTAAGTGAACAGCTTTTTATCAAACAGATAACCACTAAGCTGACCTCACTGGAGCTTACAATATATGGCGGCCTCATTGGCCGAGTGATAAAATGGTAATCTTACCGCCAGCTCGGGTCACACGTGGGACTAGTCAAGTTCTACTAGTGGATGGTCAGGAGCGGCCTTTCTTAAGGCTAAATTGTATTAACATAAGAATTTTACCTGCGTTTTACTCTTTTAAATGTGTTTATCTGTGAAAATACTGGCCAAATGAGAAACCAGAAGTTGCCACTTTATCCGGCGTTACTTTGAATTTCGCATATTGTGTTTCGATCTGTGCTTCCTCGGACAAAAAATCATGAGCAATCGGCTGTTTACTATGTAGTTATATTAAAAAATGCAAATTCATCCACCAGTTGGTCAAAAATTAAGGAAACTGAAAAAAAGTACGAACCCTCTTGCTTCAAATGCTGTCTGAGCGTTTGGCCGAACATGCAAAACAATTTTCTCCTTGACTGGTTGCATATTTCAACAATATCTATGTACCAACAGAAGATCTGGCGATTAAAGGCATCTTTGTAGATCCGGATAGCCTAGTTCTAATGCTCACACAAAATCTCCTTACGTTATAAATAAAAAAAATTTCAACCCACCTCGGAAACTGTCAACAAAAATGGCGGCGAATCCTACGAAAAATACCGCAATCCGGCGTGAAAATACCGCAAATCCTGCGTTTCGACCGCTTTTCCGGCGTTACGGTTGGTCCCTGTGACTATGTCATATCGCCATTTAAGACAGATTATTTTAGTTGTATTGGTCGGCATTTCAGTAGAATATGTTTTATCTCCAGCGCTGATAACTGAAGCAACAACCGTTACAACTTATCAATAGCTCTTTTATCTAGAGAACAACTCACTTAAAACCTAATTCCATTCTCATTACTGCATTAATCTAGTGTTTTCTGTCATTTTAATTTCAGATTAATTTGACAGTAAATGAGATAACAGGATATTGCGAGACTGGTTTGAAGGCAATGATGCAGGATGCCTTATACATACTTGTCATTGACAGCAGCATTACAGACAGATTTAATCAAACCTTACCCGAACAACCTTAAACGAGGCAAGCCGAGAAAGGATTCTTCTGACACCAGTTAATCAGTGTGGCGTGTAATGCGACTTCTGGCACCAGTTAATTAGTGTGGCGTGTAATGCGACTTCTGACACCAGTTAATTAGTGTGGCGTGTAATGCTACTTCTGACACCAGTTAATTGGTGTGGCGTGTAATGCGACTCTTGCGGTAATATTTCATAGAAAAGCTGGTCCGTGAAGAAACATGTGATCTGGGATTTAAGCAGAATCTTTACGGATTGGAAATCCAATTATGGCTCACGTTTCAGATTGAAAAACGTGTTTTACCTCTTATTTAGGTGATATCCATTTGCTCGCGGCAAAATTGGTCTCTATAGAAATAATATAATGGAACGAAATCGCACCTTTGTGAATAGAGTGTTTCGAATGTATTACAATGTAATGAATCCCTAAAGATATTAAGGTTTACTGTAAACAAACGGTAAGACAGTCCCAAAAATGGCCTGAAATAATTGTAATACAATATCATATAATAAACCACTCATTTTCTAAAAGTGAGAGTTTGAGAAGCATGCGTACGTATTTGCAAATAATTTGCAATGAAACCGGTTTACAAATTAGTGGACAATTCAGCTGTACATAATTATAGGTCTCAGATATTATCTACTGCATACATATTAATACTTTGAAGCTGACGCGATAAGCGCCATTCATTCCCTCATTGATTTTTATGTGAGCAGCATTGTCAATCTGTGGACAGTCATTTCTCCTCCAGTGTTTTGCGCGCTTTATTAGTAGAATCAAGCGTTAGAGCTGCGCATTATCTCTCCTACTCATATTCTTAGTAGAATCATTTTATTACAGCAGACACCAAGGAGATTGCGTACAAAAAAAATGGATTGAATTTTGGAGAACAAAACAACAGAAACATCTTAGTTAAGAAAAGGAATTTTACGTTACTTAAATAAGTAAATGGAATCCATATTGTGAAAACTTCTGAGGAACAAAGAAACAGACTTGTGACAGTAGCTAAATATATTAGTTTCTTTGCGAGCTTTAACGGACAGAAATTGAATTGGATATAATTCCAGTCTTCTACTGAGAAAACAAAATATACACTCATACACACAGACGTATATTGGTTGCAATACAATGAAATTTAAGTTTGTGGTGTGCAATAGGAAAAAAGGAGTTAATATATAGTTGATACTTCATTAAAGCAACAAGTTATTGCTTTACCAGATAATACATAGTTTTCTACAGTTTAATTTCAAAGTTAAAAGACACTGTCTATGGCTTTTAATTTCTGGAGTTCTAGAAGAAAGTTTGGAACTAAAAGGTAAGTTGAAAATCGCATTTTAAGCGTAGTAGATGTGTGATTAACTCATTTTTACTGGCCTCCCTGAATTGATTAATTGCACAAAGCTTTTAATGTGCTACTAGTCGTTTTGATCATACTAAAACTCTTATCAAATGAATGTGTTCCTGTCTCTCTCTCGGTTGTATGAAAATATTTGTCTCGATAACCCATTAATACTTACGCACTTAATGGACACCTGCTACTAATCAAGGAAGAATAAGGCAGCGAAAGGAGAGGGATGGGCTCCTCTTTTCATTTGCTGTACCCCAAGACACAGTGGGCATCTTGCTAGGCTATTGGAAACCTTTACCTGTTTGCCATTAAAAATCCAGGTTTAGCAAACAGGCACTTTAACATTTTTCTCTATATGAAGTGAATAAGAGCCATATATTATATGTTCAAGAGAGGTACTTTTCTTATTCGTCACAGAATAACATACAAAATTTTATGTCTTGTTAAAATTCTTTTCTTTCTTCTTTTTTCCCCCTTTTTTTTTTTTTTTTTTTTTTTTTTTTTTGGCAAAACTGTATGGCCGCCAAATTGCAGAATCAGTGACGTTAATTGATAACATAAATAACTTTGCTGAAGCAAATGAAATATTTTCTTGTTCTGGTAAATTTTATTACTCCGAAATAAAATAGAAATAGCATAAAATACTTTCTGTTGACACACACGCGCTTTATAACAAAAGAAAGGTTTCGACTGTCAAGAGCACAGATACCTGGGGTCAGAAAATTTTGCGTTTTAGAACACCTTGACCACTACCCTCATCATAAAACTTGTATAAGCACTTCTGGACAAGGTTTTAAAAAAGAACCTATTCACTATCAATGCTACCTTTAAACAAGATAACAATCTTTCCGACACGAAAGTAGAAGGGTCGCAGCAGAAAGCAATAGCTGCATGCTCGAAACATATATAACAAAGCTAACAGTAACCTACATTTATCGGTCCCGCAGACATTTGTTTTCACAGTCACATATTTGTCATTTCACGATCTTTTCAGATACAAGCAAATTTCTTCCAAGAATTTCATCAACGAAGGAAATTTTCGTCTAACACAATGCTTCCCGGAGCCTCGAAATGGGTAACAAATGGTCCCCTACTCTGGAGCTCTTTAGACATATATCGGGAGCAAAGCGGATATCCAATTATAGGCGGCCTTAAGTTTACAAAGGTCACACGAACTGCCGGAATTATGCGACTGGCCTGGTGGCTGTTTCATCCAAAAATAAATTGTTGAATGTATGTTTTATCTTATACGTTGCACATAAAAACAAAAGTTATGCTGCATATAAACTACTATTTCTCTACTTAATCTGCTTTTCCCATATCAATTAAACAAAGGACGCCAACGACGTATCAGTTTACTATTCAGATTCAGATTCAATCAGCATCTCAATATTAGTAGGGGTGCGGCCGGAGTGGGAGGGGGGGGCCTCGTAATCTGTTCCTGCGGCTTCTCCATCACCCATGAGCTTACCTAACGCATAGGTCACACCAATTGCACCATGCTGCTTTTAACTAATAATACCGGTAGATCCAGAATTGAGCAATACTTTAACAGTATCAAAATTTAATGAAACACAGGTAAGTCAGCGATAGCACTTACCAAGAAACGCAGTACTTTGCTTGCCTTATGTTATTTTTCTTTCGTCTCTTGATCTGTTTTTTTTTTCGAAAATTCAAATTTAAATTTCGTCACCAATCGGTTGCGCTCGCAGAATTCCGGCAGTTCGTGTGACCGTTGTAAACGTTAGCCCGTCTATAATTGGATTTACGCTTTGTTCGCGGTACATGTTTAAAGAGTATTACAACAGGGGACCTTTTTTGACCCACTTCTACGCTCCGGTAAACATTGTTTTAGACAAAAATAATTTCCTTCGTTGATGAAAGTCTTGGTTGAAATTTGCTTCTATCTGAGAAGATCGTGGAACAACATTCATAAATACACTAAATGTTAACAAAGCAACGGGCCAAGACGCAATAAGTCATCATACGTTAAAAAAACTGTTCTATGTCACTGGCCATCCCTTTATGTTCGCTTTTAAACTTATTTCTTAAGCTGCATACATACCCAAGTTTGTAGAAATTACCACATGTTATTCCAATTTTCAAAAAAGGTGACAAATCAGTTGCTATAGTTTCTACAGGCCTATTTCACTCATTAGCTCTGTAGGAAAATCTTTCGAACGCATTTTATCTAAACATGTTTACAATCATTTGGATAGAAATTCTTTAATATACAAATATCAGTCAGGGTCATTCAGTCAGGGTCATTCAACCGTTCATCATCTTATAGAAAGTATTCACAACACATGTTTAGCATTAGAAAACCTCTGAGACAAATTGCCAAATATTTTGTGATATTTCAAAAGCTTTTGATCGGGTTTGGTATCGTGGTCTACTTTTAAAATTAAAAAGGTATGGAATATTGGGTGATCTTGCATTGTGGTTTAAAAGTTATTTAGAAAAAAAGAAATAAAAAAGTGTGCATCAATGAATCATTGATTCTCGTCTTCAAAAAACATAACTGCTGGTGTCTTTGGGCTCCTGTTGTTCTTAATATATACTGCTCACAGAAAGTAGGGGATATTATGACATAGAATCGAGTACAAAAATTAATGATAATGGCTGGGTAAGTTTATTGTTGTATATTGACGGAACACTATTCACGTAACAATATTCAACTAAAACAGAAACAGACAATGCAGGTCATGTGACCTAGAGCAGCACGTAAATGACTATGGGGTCTATACCTCAATTTCACATCGTCGAAAAAATTTCTTTCCGACCCTCAGATTCTGTGAATGATAAAATTCTTCATAATTTTCCAAACTGAAAACACCCACTTTGATAGGCTTTGTTGCGTTATTTAGGGTGTAGGGGTGTTACAAATGTCACAATATGTGAGACAGTTCACCACACGATGGTATCTTTTACGCCCATCATTTTCTTCTTTGATAAAACTGCATGAAAAAAGTATTTGGATCTTGGTACCTGAGGCATTAGGCGTCAGTCTTAATAAGGTTTGCATAAAAATTATTAGTCATTGCTGCGCTGGATTCGTGTGAAATTTGGGTGTCGACCCCTTGTCTACTTCCAATTTACTCTAGGTCACGTGACAAGCTTAATCGCTTCAATATTCATATTGAGGATCTCTATGAATATTTGTTTTATGAATTAAATCAGTTTAATATTCATCCACTTATTTTCCATACTTCTGTTGCCTTGAATGTCTTAATATCCCTTACTTATTTTGAGCAGTATATATCAACGATATATCTGAAAACTTACAAGGATCAGCTAGGTTATTTGCTGCTGATACATCACTTAGTTATTCCTCGAGAAATCTTCAGAATCTACAAATTATTATTAATGACGATTTAAGACATCTACACGAATGGTTAATTTCATTTAATCGAACAAAAACTGAACTTTTGCTTATTTCAAATACTTTGATTGATTATGATATGCAGTAAGTAATGGATAACTCAGTCTTGAAAATCGTTGAAATGCATAAACATTTAGGTGTTACTCTGTCATCAAATAACAAATGGAGCAAACATGTAGAATTAATCATAAAATCAGCGTCTAAACAAAGCTAAAAATCGATTTTCAAAAGAAATACTATGCAAACTATACTGAACAAAAAAAGGAACGTTACATAGTTCATGAATGAATTCTAAGCTAAAGAACAATATTCCTAAAAATTGCTACGTTATTTTCTCACATGAAAGACTGCAGACAACCTTATGAACTAATCGGTTTTCGATTTGCAGAAGTCGTGACATAATTATTCCAATTTGACTGAGAACACCACACACAATGTGAAACGCTAAATGCGCATGCGCAGGCGCTTAAGTTTTTACACTTTCAGATTTGTCTTGAAACCGCCGAAAAGAAATCCTATGACCCTTATGACACCTAACCAGCAGTTCAAAGAAATAAATGTTAAAGATTTTGGGTCTTTGAAATTGCCTGCCTTACAATTAAAAGTATAGCAAATCATTTACTCCAATTAACCATTACGTTTCAAGAAAGTTTGCAAGTTTAATTCATGGATCTTATTCCAGCTTCTCCATACAATGGTTCGCGATGAAAAAGTTTGATCAAATTGGTTAATTGTTCTTGGAATGCCACCTTGCACTGTCTATGGGATTTTCAGTGTATAGCATGAAGGTCAGACTCAAGAGGCCTGAAAAGCGGTATTCAAAGTCTTGTGTTTCACTGATCAACCCTTTGGAAGCGGCGATTGGACCATTTTTGTAACAACTAGTGTCTTATAAACATCTCAGATGTAAATGGCTCACCTGGGGCTGACAACTGAGTGAAATACGGGTCTTCAAAAAGCACCTCAAAATAGCACTTTCCAATTCTGACCCCTCATTGACTCAAATTAATCTGGAAACATCCGTTTCGCAGTTTTTGTTGTGATATTCATTTTTATGAACTTCGAATACGTTTTGTCAGTTACTTTTTTATTATAAAATAAAATTGGCAAAATCATAATTCAGTTCAAATAAACCGTGCATTGAAATTACATGTAACGTTTCTGTTTTTGTTCAGTATATATTGTACATATAGCAGGCCATTTTTAGAAGACGCTAGCGAAGTATGGGATGGTTGTACTCAAACGGATGCAAATCGTCTCGAACAAGTGCAATTAATTGCCGCGCGTATTATAACTGGTTTGTCAGTTTTTACATCTCTAAATTCGATCTATGCTGAAATAGAATGGGAAACTGTAGCTGAAAGACGGAAAACTAAACAATTAACTCTCATATATAAAATAATAAATAACGACGCATCATCATACTTGATGGATCTTCTGCCGAGTAGAGTTGATGCAGCTTCGACTTATGATTTAAGGAATAGTCAGAACTTTTAAATACCTTTCGATAGGTTATGCTCATTTGAGTCGTCGTTGTTTCCGTCAACTCTTAAACTGTGGAACAACACTGATCTATCAATACGAAATGCTCCTACTCTTTCCTTATTTAAAAGAAATATTAAGAAACAATTCGCCAGGATTCACCAATTTCCATCTACTAAGGACAGACTATATGATATCATGTAAACTAGAATTCGTCATAATTGTAGTAATTTGAATTATTCCGGGTAAATATTTCAGCTAATTCGAATTGTTCAATGGAGGTAGGTAAGTATTAGCTTTGTTATACATTTTGAGCATGTAGCGTTTGTTTTCTGCAGAGACCCTCCTACTTTCGCTTTGGAAAGATTGTTATCTTGTCAAAAGGTGAATATGGTCTTGTTTAAAACCTTATCCAGAAGTGTTAATACAAGTTGTAGCATTAAGAGCAAGGTGTTTTAAAACGTGAAAATTATTATATGCAAGAGATCATTTTGGACCATTTTGGACCCAGGTATCTGTGGTCAAGGGTCATATTGTAATGAAGGGTATGCATTGAAATATCGTCTCAGCCACCGTAACAAAGATGTTTTCGCTGAAGATTTTTTGAACAAATCTTAATTATGTTGCATACAAATAACCAGTTTCATAATTTTGTGATTACTTCGTAATGAAATACAAGGGAGTATACCTTTAAAAAATGCAAGAAAACTGAATTTCATGAAAAACGTAATGAAAAGTATATTCACTCGATGGGGCAAGCTTATGCATATTATTTTAGTAAAACTTACATTGTATGTTACAAAATCAAACAAAAAAAACAAATATTTTTTTCCGTTTCGTTTCCTAGAAAAACAGTGTTTAAGTTCAAAAATAATCCCAAAACAGACTGCCCAAATTCTGCACATGCTGCACGCACAGCCGGTCCTTGCCCTACTATATATTGTCCTGTTATTCCGGTTCTACCATAGAGTAATGCCGACAAAAATGCGCAGATGGGATAGCAACTGTGAAGACCTCGATCATTCTGGTTTTTAAGGAAAAGTCTGATCTCGGTTTCCACTGTTTGTACAGACCTATGTGTCCAAAAACTAAGGATCTTTACGGTAGACATTGTTAGTGTGTGTTATAACTGTATATACTGCACACTTGATCGATTTCATCATGAACAATAACTCTGTTGTTTTAAAAATAAGTAAGAAGTTATGCATCACCGTGCTTTTTGCCATAGAGCTAATGCAAAACAGTCATATTTCATCTGTGTAAAAGTCATATGAGTAGCAATCAAAGACATGGTCATTTTGTTTGATTAAAAGTCTGGGTGTTATAAATGTGAAAAGTTGGTCTTCGGGTTCCGTCCCTCTAAGTAGATATAGGCTTTTAAAAGTAAAAGCCCATTTCTGGTTGATTTCCCATATGGTTTGTCAACAGCCAAATAGTCAGCGAGAAACTTTATCTACCCCGTTGGGGTCAGTTCTGCCCTCAGTTTTGTAATGTGTTTACATGTGCGAGTTACGGAAACTATGAAGCAAAACAGAGGCCATCCTAACTCGGATACCTCTAAGAAATAAGTTGATTGGTTATCCCCTCGGGGGTAACCATATTAAGGCAGGAATTAGTACTCGATTGTACGCCGTTTCCTTTTGCTGAAATAGGGTCCCACTATTTCCCGGTACTTCTACATTTGGCGCACCATACTGCAAGATTCTCGCCAGCATCGCAAATGCATGATCTTTATAGCTTATCTTGAACACGTTATCTGGCTCTATACAAGCAATTACCCGAGAGCTCAGTACAGCATTCAAGAGCTGTCAATTAAGGGTACAGATCAATAACAAGTTGTACTCGATTATGCGCCGTTTCGTTTCGCTAAATGCGGGTCCCACTATTTCCCCGTATTAGTTCCCATATTTTTGCGCCCCAAGCTGGAGGGTCCTCCCTCCCCCCCCCCCCCCCCCCCCCCCCAACACCACCAATCGCTGAGGAATGAGCTGTTAAACTTGTCCTGACACTTCGTCTCACATAATACAAGCATCTCACCTAATACAAGCAATTACCAGAGAGTACAGTCCACTGAGTTATCACTAAACAGTACAGGTCACCTAACAAAAGTTAATAGCACTGAAGCTCACCTTTTACAAGCAATCACCTAGACATAAGGAAAAAAGCTGCCAAACTCGCCACTCACTACAGCTTCAACAAAGTCAAAGAATACAATAAAATTAACTTGTATCGCTGCTAATTTTCTACTGTACCACTTGCATCCTACAGATTCATTGCTAAGGTTGCCATTCACAGTTTCGCACTTTTGGCCGGAGACAAAAATGCTAATATTTGTGGGTTGGCTTGTATCTTGGGCTATAAATTCTTTTTGGCTCGCTGTGCGGCATGGATGCGAAACAATGGCCGCATTAATAAAGCACGAAATACAATTATGAAAATGATAGTGCTCATTTTTAAATTAAAAATCTAAACAGCTGGCAGGTATTCAGTTGCAGTGGACAGTGATGATCTGGAATCCCTCTAGGTAAATCTGTAAGCTTTAGGTCCTGCTCGTGAGTAGAGCATGGGTGATAATGCCATTTTGGAAGAAATTTTCTGGCCTCTAAATGTGGGCGGGGAGTCATTTTCTCTGCAACAATATTTATATAAGGACCTTATAGGGGTTATAAATGGCTATAAAGTGTATTTAGGCATATGTACAGCTCAGTCAAAGAGAAAAAAGAATGATTTATGCATTCAGTCAGGCTGGAATGTCACTTTGTTTGGCTGACCCCCTGCGGAGTCACCGAGCTATCGAAAAAACTGTGGAGTGCAACCTTAAAGGGCCATCATGGATTTTCAGTTTTCTTTTGAGGCAGTTAGAAAACATGTTTTGGATTCCTCAACATTGACCGACTAAAGAAATAAAATGGTTCAGAGCATTGCGCGTTTCAGTGTCGCACAATTGTGAACGCGCTACAGCTAGGGTCCATTTCTTGAAAGCGACGCTTTTTCAGACTTCGAAAAAGGGTACAGTTTAAAATCAGCAACAATTTTGCCAGATTGCATCTAGGCATACTTTCTTTCATTCTCTTTGATTAGAACAATGCTAAATTATTAATCTGAACCAAATTCAGCCTGGAATGAATAGAAAATCTATGCTTTAATGTTGCCATTCACAGTTTCGCACTTTTGGCCGGGGACAAAAATGCTAATATTTGGGGGTAGGCTTGTATCTTGGGCTATAAATTCTTTTTGGCTCCTTTATATGCAGGAAACTTTTCCTCCATTTGAGTGAGCATTTGTCAGGAAAGTAAAACCTGAATTTATTTCCAACCTCAAAAACCATCCAATCGCTGTGCGGCATGGATGCGAAACTATGGCCGCATTAATAAAGCACGAAATACAATTATGAAATTGATAGTGCTCATTTTCAATTAAGAATAGCAGAAAATCTAAACGGCTGGCAGGTATTCAGTTGCAGTTGACAGTGATCATCCGGAAGCCCTCTAGGTAAATCTGTAAGCTGTAGGTGTCAACAATTGTCCTGCTCTTGAGTAGAGCATGGGTGATAATGCCATTTTTGAAGAAATTTTCTGGCCCCAAAAAGTGGGCGGGGTGTCATTTTCTCTGCAACAATATTCATATAAAGACCTTATAGGGGTTATAAATGGCTATAAAGTGTATTTAGGCATATGTACAGCTCATTCAAAGAGTAAAAAGAATGATTTATGCATTCAGGCAGGCTGGAATGTCACTTTGTTTGTCTGACCCCCTGCGGAGTCACCGAGCTATCGAAAAAACTGTGGAGTGCAACCTAAAGGATAACCTCTCAAGCTTTTTCAAAAGCTAAACTTGTTTAGCATTACGTCTATGGGAAAATATATGGAGATGCAAAACTTCCTTTGTGAAACCTTGATCTAGCTAACGTTATTATTATTCAATTACTCTACATTCTTGCGGTTTTTATGTATTTCTGTTTAGTTCCGTCCTACTCAACTGATTTGTTGCATTTTCGACCATTTTCCCCTACATTTTGGCAATAAAATATGCCTGTACAGTCAAGTGCACAGCTAGTTTTTGCACAATGATACATTTAAATAATGTCAACAGTATGTGAAAAATTCTGCTGTGCACTTAACTGTGCTGACACTTAATTCCTTAATTCTAAGCTTCTGTAAAAAAAAAACTTGGAGTTCTTGGACATTTTACCAGTGATCTCAACATGAAAATGCCCATATCTCCTCTCATAGACAAAATAAACATATATTGTAACAAACAATAGTTTAACCATTGTAATACTGATCGAGAATGTTTTGCTTTTTATAAATGTAGATCTTGAAGAAGCTGAGTAATTAAGATCCTCATTCACAATGGCATTGAATATTATTACTTTGAGAGATCTCAGTCAACAAACCAATGGTTCAATAGATACATATAAAGTGCAAAATTATTTATCTAAAACAACACATTCACAATACAAACCAAATAACGAAAACAAGTAATGGTCATTTATTTTACCTAAGAACTAACCTTAGAGTATTAGGTCAGAAAAATAACATCTCTAAACACTGTACCTATCATCTGAACCAGTTAAACTGAATATGTAACACGGTTATGCACGTAAAGTTTGGCCAGAAGGGCATCAGTAATGCATGAGATATTGCCCTTTAATGGACATAAGATTAATATAATGAGTAATAACTAAGTAACCAATTATCAAAACTTCATGAAACTTAAACTGAATATGTATCACCATAACGTGGTTATGCAAATTAGAGTTCATCAGAAGGGCAGGAGTAGTGCGTGAGTTATTGCCCTTGAATCTCAATTTAAGGTTGGCAAATTCAGCCTTAACTAAGTAATCAATGACTAGAATTCTATGAAACTTATATTAAATATGTATCACCATGTCACATTGGTGCATCTTATGTTTTGTCAGAATTGCTTCAGTAAGCAATGAGTTATTTCCATTGGTTTAAAATCAACAAATTGAGTCCTAACTAAGTAACCAATGAATGGAATTTCATGAAACTTAAAATGATTATGTATTGTCATGGCAGGGCACATTAAGTTTTATCATAATCGCTCCAGTAGTGCATGATTTATTGCCCTTGAATGGATTTAAAATCTACAAATTAGCCATAACTAAGGTATCGGTGAACAAAATTTCTTGAAACTGAATTAAAAATGTATCATAGTGCAGTGATGCTGAGACAAGTGTTTTAGAACAGATTCAGCTTATGCCTCACGCATCCCAGAGTTATTGTCCTTGATTTTATTTACAATCCACAAGTTCGGCCGTAACTAAGTAACCAGTGAACGAAATTTTATGTAACTTAAAATAAACCATAAACAAATCAGGGCAACTTCGGCGGGGGATATAAATTCACTGAATTTGCTTGTTATTACAGTTTCACTACATCTCTATGCAACTGAATTCATGTTATTCAACATTGGTAATATGGGTTAAATTCATTTGTCATACACACAGACATGCACAAAACTTTATTGTTCAAAATGATAAACATATCTATAGCATCCTAAATGCACTCTCCAATATACACATATTTTTACCTATATACATCTACATGTATTAACTGTCATGGTTCTCAGTTCTCCATCTAAGGTAAAGTTGCTTAAATGTATCAACATTTGAGCATTTTTTACTGACTCTGGTAAACTATTCCATATTCTAGATCCAGAATAAGACAGAGTTCTTCTGTATATTTCCAAGTTTGGTTTTAGCATGTACAGAGTATCATTAGTAGCTGATCTGAGATTCAGGTCATGAATACTGTGTGTATTCGTGAATTTATTTGTAAGATACGCAGATGCAAGATTATTTAGGGATTTATGCATGAGAATAGCTTTTCGAAATTCAACTCTTTCATCAAATCTCAACCAACCAAGCTATTGCAGATGAAGTTGTCTTGTCTTCATCCAGTATGAGTCTTGCAGCTCTTTTTTTTAAATTTAAGCAGTCGGTTTTGAAGATCAATGTTACAACTACCCCAGATAGTGCAACAGTAGTCTAAATGGGGTAAAATGTATGCATTAAAGAATAGTTGTCTTGAAGGAATATTTAAGAAATATTTAATTCTCCCCAGCAGAAATAAAAGGGAATTGCACTTCTTAATGGTCTTGTCCACCTGAGCAGTCCAATTTAATGTGCTGTCTAGTGTGATACCTAGAAGTCTTTCTGTATGACTGTTTTGAACTGGCTCATTACAGACTCTAAGATCATTGTCCCTGTTTTGTATGATTGGCTGCTTTTGGTTGGTTGAGGTGAACATTGACTTTGTTTTATCTGTATTTATTACCATTCTGTTCTTGTCACACCATTTGGTTGCTTCTTGTAGGTCACTGTTAAGATTCTCAACTATGTTTTCAACAGAAGCGTCAGTAAATGTCATAGTTTTGTCATCTGCAAACATGTCTAGTATTGACTTATGTATTTCAAGTGATAGATCATTTATATATAACATAAAAAGTAGTAGTCCTATTACTGATCCTTGTGGTACACCAGATGCTCTATGTCTAGAAATAGAAACATATCCCAGAGATAGAAAATTGCTGAGACCTTTCACTAAGATATGACCTAAACCAAGATAAGGAGTTGTTACTGAAATGATAGTACTGAGTAATATTTCATGGCTTACAAGATCAAATGCTTTTGAAATGTCTTGAAATATAGTGCCAACAACTTCGTTAATATCTTTTAGCTGTTATCCAGTCATCAACAATAACAGTGAGTGCTGTCTCACAAGAATGATATTCTCTGAATCCTGACTGGCGCTCATAGATTAAATTGAAAGTAATTAAGGTATACTTTTAAGTGGTCTTTCAAGTATTTTTGACATTGGTCGGTAGTTTGCTTCGTCACTTTTGTCTCCTTTGTAGATTTGACCTTGGCTTTCTTGTTCTAATGCTTAAATTCAATATTTTAGACTGAGGCCTGGCTAGGACATTAGAGCTGAGCTTTAAAAATCTAGCACTGATGCCATCAAATTCCAGTGGTGATGATAGTTGATTTTTAACAAAAGTTTCGGAAAGAGAACGAATTTCAAAAGTTACATTTGCTGGGATTTTCCTTTGAACATATGTTTTCAATTTGTCATTTTCATATGAACTCTGAGTGTTGTTTGTGTGATAGTTTTTATGAACAGAAACAAAAAAAACTTATTAAATGTATCTGCTGTTTGTTTTAGATCTAGAATACACCATTTGCATCACATATTGAATGAAAACTTTTTAGAACTTGTTGGCTTATTTGTCAATTCATGCAAACTCTTCCATAGCTGCCTAGGATTTCTTTTATTGTCATTAATCGCTTGTGCATAGTATGATCTTTGAGAACTACGTATCAATGTTTTTACTCTGTTTCGCCAAATTTTGTAATTTTCTGTATCTTTTCTTTGTTGATAGAAGTCTCTTTTTCTACTAGCATGCAAAATTTCTGCATTGTACCAATTTGGTTGTAGCCGACGCTTAGCTCGTTTAGTTTGTTTAGGGGCATTTTTATTGAGAACTGTATTGTACAGAAAAAAAAAACAAATCCATAGCATCATCTGAATTGTCAGTGACCATTGTTGTGACTCTAATTCATTAAAAAAAGTATTTAGTCTGGAAATTTTTCATATTTCTATAGGATATTGATTTTTGACCTGATTCTGTACTTCTACCTGGCCCTAACTTCCGAGTTACACAAACTGGTAGCATAGAATGGCACAAAACATTAACAATATGCTCAGCTCTGTTGCTGTAGGCATCATCAATTAATTTTGTGGGTGCATCAACTTACTGTCCCAGATTGGCAAATTCAGTAATCTGAAGCCAGTTGCGAATACTGCAGTTATCATCAAGCAAATGGAAATTGAAATCTCCTAACAGTAAAATTTCTTTATTTTCAGTGAAAATTGTTCTGGAGCATTTTCAAAATGATTTAACCATGTTTGAGTTGAGGAAGGAGGCCTGTAAATGTATGCCAAAAGAAAAGGCTTTTGTTTTTCATGTTTAACCTCCAGCCAAAGAGCTTCAATGTCATCTACCTATAAGTCTTCCCTTATCATGCAGTTTAAGCTATTCTTCACATATATTACTAAACTTCCTCCATGTGTTTTCCTGTCTTTTCTAAATAACTGATAATTTGCTAGGCTAAATTCATTATCGCTGAACTCGTCATGCAAAAAAGTTCACACAAGCACAGGATATCAGTGTTAGTTTGTTGACTTAACAAAATTTTATCTCATCTAATTTAGTGTATAGATAATGTATGTTAAGGTGCATTATGTTTAAACCTTTCTTCTGAAACCATAATCCATCAGACTCACTTACAGGTAGGTGATCAGTATCAAAGTCAGCAACATCATGTACATGTTCACTGTTTGAACGGAGAAACTATCAATAAAAGAATGGGCCTCAGGGCTATGAAGAAATTATATATTTACTCAAATTGTATTCTTGACTATCAGCAATAATTTCAACTAAATTCGTTTTGAGTTCTTGATTACATTGGTGTTCAGCACTATTTTGATGTGTTTGTACAGTTCCTATTGTTTCACTGGAACTTTGTAGATTGCCTGTAAAAGATATAGAGTCTGTTGTGTGTTTTTGGTTGGATTGGAACTGTATTGCAGTCTCTGCATAGTTTCAGGTTGTTCACAATCTAATATACCTGAAATGACTGTCCCTTGAAGTGATGTGGGGGTGGCATCCAAGGTGGTTAGAATGCCATCCAAGGTGATATAATCCTGTTCTGAAATTGTCTCTTCCCTGTAAATCTCCCACTGTGAAAACCCTGGTCACTGCATGCTGCTGATCTAGCTTCAGACTCAGTACTTGCTTGTATGTCAAAGATACTATCGATAGTATTCCTCATAATTTGACCCAGACATTTGCCTCCTTTTTTATTCAAGTGTATATTATTTTTATACAGGGAAATGTCAGGTCTTTCATTTTTTATGAAATTTTCATCATTATTAATGAACGTGTAGCCAGCAGATTCACAAATCTCACGTATGGAGTCATTCGTTTGATATGTGAAGTTGTTGACAAGCCTGTCATTTCGCCTTGGTAATATAGAAGACACTATGATAGTTGCATCAGGATTGGTATTTTTGATAATATCAACACTATCTCGGAGATCATATATGTTATTTTTCTTAGAGTTCATCAGCCAATACATTGTTTGCACCCACTTGTAATATTACAGCATCTTCACTCTTGAAATAGCCACTGTTTATTTCTGCAAGTCTTGCAAGCGAATTTTCTATGGATTTTATTCTCGCCCCAGCATGAGTATTAACCTCAACATTTACACTTGTATCAGACATTCTCTTTGTACTTAGTATGCTAGTAGTATCATCGCCCATAACTAATACCCTTTCAAGATTCTGTTGCCCAAACGATGAGGATTGAATGTGTATAGGATTTCTGGTTTCTGCTTGCTTTCATATTGCTTTTCGTTAGTTACAGCATCCCTGTATGAGGGATTCTGCTGATTTCTTTCCGCTTGCACATTATTTCTCTGTGTGGGGTTCTGCTGACTTATTACTTGCACAGTATCCCTAGGGGCAGATTTCTGCTGTTTTTGCCTGATGGAACAGAAACCCTTTGTACAGGATTTTGTTGATTTCTCTTATTTCTTCCTATACTGTCTCTTTGTATAGGGCTGAGCTGATTTCTTTCCATTTTTACTGGGTCCCTGGTTGTAGGGTTCTGCTGATTTCCTCTATCTAACTGCCTGTCTCTGTAAATGCTGTTTTGGTAACTCACAGGATTCTGCTGTGTTTTCCAGATTAGTTTGTAGATTAGCTGATTTGTTAATATGAGCTTTTACTTTATTTCAGTCAATAATAAGTCTTTGAGGCTTTCTATCTCACTCTCTATTTTGCTTTCAACGGTGTCTGTGCTGCATGTATTTTGCACAATCTTAGCCACAAGTTCTAATTTCTCCGTGTTCAAAATATCTATCCTTTTTTAAGCTTTTTTATTTTCTTCTTCATAAATGACGATATCAGAGGTGGCTGAAGCCAATTTTAAATCACACAATTTTATTTTACTTTCAAGTTCTTTCAGTTTTGTTGACATTTTCTGCATGTTTTGTTTCTGGTCATTTTTTCTGTTTTCAGCTTTTCCACCTTTGCATTAATTTCTCATTTTCACCCTTTAAACCTTTATACTGTCTAAGAAGATCTTCTGATTTTGTCTGAAGTTCTTTATTTTCACGTTTCTGCTGTTGTAGCTCATCTTTAAGCAAAAGGCTGGTCATATTTTCATTTTCTTTGTTTGTTATGGCACGTTTTCTTTGTTTGCGAAGATGGCTGTGATGTATTATGGCTTAATATGTTTTAAGAGTGTTATCTCATCATCTGAAGCAATTTAGGAAATATCTTTTGCCTGAGAATTGCTGCTCACTGTCTTTCCAAACAGTCCGTGTTCAATTAAAAACAGGGCTGGACTGCTGACTTGTAGTCACAGACTTTTTTTTTTTATTGCTTGATGTCTGCTGTGAAATTTCTTTTGTAGCAGTTGGCTGGTGACTTACAGGTGTAGATGTTAATCTAGGACTTACTCTGTTGAATAAGTTGAGTGGGCTACCATTTGAGTATTTGCTGTCAGGCTGTACCTCTCTGCATGGTGCTGGTGTATTGCCTGCGGATGTGTCTGCACTTTGATTTGTACTGGATTGGTCTAGGTCCTGTATTGATGTAGTGAGTTTTGCTAAAATATCTCTAAAAACAGTAATTCTCCAGGTCCAGCTTCCTGTCCCTTGTATTAACAGTTTTCTTGTTTCTACAGAGAGTCAGAACAACTTTCTGGTTATTTACTGATGTATTCGCAGTTGATGTATTCGCAGTTAGTGTAT
This sequence comes from Ctena decussata, assembly GCA_963989385.1. Lineage (NCBI taxonomy): Eukaryota > Metazoa > Mollusca > Bivalvia > Lucinida > Lucinidae > Ctena > Ctena decussata. Next base: position 34,307,600 of record OZ022504.1, on the reverse strand, counting down.
TGTTTGAATTGTTTCTGAAGCTGTACTGCCCTTGAAGAAATTTGGCAGCTTCATCAAATGTATATTGGGTATAGAAGGTCACAGTACAGAAGTGAAGCAAACAGGAAATTAGATTCTTTTTTTTTTTTTTTTTTTTTTTAATTTATTTAATATTTCACATCTCAAACAGCAAGATATACATATACAAACAGCATTAAAGCTAATACATAAACTACATGGTAGACAAATCCACAAAACATTATACATGTGTACAGGGAATATGTACTTTGCTTTACAGAGCTTTGTACCTTTCACATAAAAAGTGGTAGTTTATATGCTGATATATACATCATAAACCCCATAGATGCGTTACGCTCTGCCGATCAGTCCGTGCATAGAAAAGGCATGTACATATATCACGCTATCAGCTGAGCAACATTTTATAAGCTATCTTGTGCATTTGGAATATGGAAATTAGATTCTTAAAAAAGAATTTTAGGAAATTAGATTCTTAAAAAGATCTACTCTTAAGGAAGGAATTTGCTCCTAGAGGAGCAAAGTCTGTTTTAAGAGCTGACCCGCCTTATGAAAGGAGGCAAAAATGCAGAATTACTTCCCTTGAAAGTGCTCACGTTCAACTTAAGCACAGATGTAAATATGTTGAAGCCTGTGCCTCCAGGTCTCCTACATAAAATTACCGTCCCTTTTATTTGAACGACTAATATCATGAGCTGTATCAAAACAAAGACAGAAAGGTAACCAATACAGAACCTGATCAGGCCGCTGCTTTCCTCCGACACATATGTCCTAGAATTGAGGATTATAATGGCAACAAGCTCCAAATTTATTACTTAATTATTACTAAATGTATTTACTGAGTAAACTATGTTACAATATTATCGTGCAAACTGCTGATTTGCGTCGCACCAATAATAGTGCTATCATTAGACACTGTCGTTACTTCATGAGAGTGATTGATTGAACTGGGTAACACATAGGTCAAATGGAGACAGGACCTCGCGGTTCAGAGTCACATCCGAAAAAACGAAACATCCGAAAAAACGAAGACACAAGGCAATCGAACTGACGGCTGCAATCGCTGGATGTGACGACTGCAACCACTGGATTTTAGTAGTCTGCGCGTAACCACTACACTACTGCCGCGCTTGACAATTTGTAAGATAATACTGTTCATAAGGACCAGTCTGAGCAGTCCGGCAAATGTCAAAGAATAAATGAAGTGGTCATGTGCTTATAAAAATCTTATGGAAAATCAACGATTTTGGAAGAATTGAGCTGAAATTACAGTGGTAACTGCCCGAGTATCATATATAACTTGGGCAGTTACCACTGTAATTTCAACTGAAATCATATATAACTTCTTACAGTGAGCAGTAATCATTCAACCAAGCATTTAGTGGCATTCATGTTATCCATATTCACATCCATTTGATGACATGCGATTTTACGTCCTTTTTAGCTCACCTGAGCCGAAGGCTCAGAGGTGAGCTTATAGGAAGGGAGTCGAGCCGTCGTCCGTCCGTGGGTGCGTGGGTCCGTGGGTGCGTCAACACTTTCAAACATAAATATCTCAGAGACCAGTGGGCCGATCGTAATCAAATTTTATCTGAAGCATTATTTGGGTGGGGGAAAGGCTGCATTAGGTTTTGGTGCCGATCAGCTCAGAACTCTGGTTTCCATGGCAACAGATAGCCCCCATAGGGTTATAATGGGGAAAATGGCGTCATCACGTTTTCTCGACTGTTTTTGATTAGATCCTTATCATACTTGCAGGTAATGATGACATACACAAGAGCTTGGATGAGTTCGAAATTTGGCCGGATTCGAGCACAGACTACGGAGTTAGCTGCCCTTGAGCGTTTGAAAAAAATCCCATAGGGTTATAATGGGGAAAATGGCGTCGTCACGTTTTCTCAACTGTTTTTGCTTAGATCCTTATCATACTTGCAGGTAACGATGACATACATAAGAGCTTGGATGAGTTCGAAATTTGGCCGGATTCGAGCACAGACTACAGAGTTAGCTGCCCTTGAGCGTTTGAAAAAAATCCCATAGTGTTATAATGGAGAAAACAACCTCATCACATATTTTTAGAAAAACTTTGTCATCGCTCTATTGCCTACATTTTTCAACGGATTTTAAAATAACTTCACACAAATGTAGGGCATGACAATATCTCGAGCGAGTTCGACTTTCAGGATGCTGCGCCCAAGATCAAGGTCACTGTGGCTATTTTTTGAAAAACTTTGTCAGCGCTCTAGTGCCTACATTTCTCAGCAGATTTTAAAATAACTTCACACAAATGTAGGGCATGACAATATCTCGAGCAAGTTCGACTTTCAGGATGCTGCGCCCAAGGTCAAGGTCACTGTGGCTATTTTTAGAAAAACTTTGTCAGCACTCTAGCACCTACATTTCTCAATGGATTTTAAAATAACTTCACACAAATGTAGGGCATGACAATATCTCGAGCAAGTTCGACTTTCAGGATGCTGCGCCCAAGGTCAAGGTCACTGTGGCTATTTTTAGAAAAACTTTGTCAGCCCTCTAGCACCTACATTTCTCGATGGATTTAAAAATAAATTCACACAAATGTAGGGCATGACAATATCTCGAGCAAGTTCGTCTTTCAGGATACTGTGCCCAAGGTCAAGGTCACTGTGGCTATTTTTAGAAAAACTTTGTCATCACCCTAGCACCTTCATTTCTCCGTGGATTTTGAAATAACATGACACAAATGTAGGGTATGACAATATCTCAAGCAAGTTTGACTGCAGGGTGCTGCGCCCAAGGTCAAGGTCACTGTGGCTATTTTTAGAAAAACTTTGTCAGCGCTCTAGCACCTTCATTTCTCAATGGATTTTAAAATAAATTCACACAAATGTAGGGCATGACAATATCTCGAGCAAGGTTGACTTTTAGGGTGCTGTGCCCAAGGTCAAGGTCACTGTGGCTGTTTTTAGAAAAACTTTGTCATCGCCCTAGCACCTTCATTTCTCCATGGATTTTGCAATAACTTGACACAAATGTAGGGTATGACAATATCTCAAGCAAGTTCGACTTCCAGGGTGCTGCACCCAAGGTCATGGTCACTGGCTATTTTTAGAAAAACTTTGTCAGCGCTCTAGCACCTGCATTTCTCAATGGATTTTTAAATAAATTCACACAAATGTAGGGCATGACAGTATCTCGAGCAAGTTCGACTTTCAGGGTGCTGTGCCCAAGGTCAAGGTCACTGTGGCTATTTTTTAGAAAAACCTTGTCATCGCCCTAGCACCTTCATTTCTCCATGGATTTTGAAATAACTTGACACAAATGTAGGGTATGACAATATCTCAAGCAAGTTTGACTTTCAGGATGCTGTGCCCAAGGTCAAGGTCACTGTGGCTATTTTTAGAAAAACTTTGTCATCGCTCTAGCACCTACATTTCTCAATGGATTCTAAAATAATTTCACACAAATGTAGGGCATGACAATATCTCGAGCAAGTTTGACTTTCAGGGTGCTGCAATCAAGGTTTTTGATTAGATCTTTATCATACTTGCAGGTAATGATGACATACATAAGAGCTTGGATGAGTTCGAAATTTGGCCGGATTTGAGCACAGACTAGGAGTTAGCTGCCCTTGAGCGTTTGAAAAAAATCCCATTGTGTTATAATGGAGAAAACAACGTCATCACATTTTCATTTTTCATCGGATCCTCTTCATACTTGCAGGTAATGAGGATATGCATAAAAGCTTGGATTAGTTAGCATTTCGGCTAGATCTCACTACTGACTATGGAGTACCTGCCCTGAGCATCCAAAAAATCAATGTCGCCACTTTTTCTTGGTTTCTACTGACCCGATCCTTTTCAAACTTGCAGGTAATGAGGAAATGCATAATATCTTAAACAAGTTCAAATTTTGGCCAGATCAGGCCAACCACTACGAAGTTAGCTGCCCTTGACAGCTCTGTCTATTGTGCTCTTGATCGGATACTTTTTAAACTTGCATATATTAAATGAGGGCATACATAATGTTTTGGATGAGTTTAATTTTTCAGCCTGATTGGACCACTGACTGTGGAGTTAGCTGCCCTTGAGCATCTTAAATATCCCTATAGGTTTACAGTGTCTCTCAGGTGAGCAATTGTTGCCCTTTGGGCTACTTGTTAAAGTATTTTAGTCATATCAGGACGATGTGTGGGTGATAATGAAAGGCTGTGTGCAATGGAACCCCGTTTACGATTGAAAAGATTTCCCGCCTACAGCGGCGCTCGAACCGGGACCATTAGATCACATTCAATTTAAGCACAAACTAGTGCAAACTAGTGCAAACTCTGGCCAGACATCATATATTTTGTTTTTAGTTAAGTCTCATTTACTTGTAGTAAAACTTAGAATATAGATCTGCTTTAGCAGTGAACTGTTGAGTAAGAATTAAGCAAGTCAACTTTAAAGTAGATAATATCATGAGCTCGGAGCGTGAGATATGTATATATATCTTCTTACAGCTGACCGACAAATTGTGAAATTACACGTATCACTCAACAATTCAATGCTAGAGCTGAACTACATGTTTTTCGATTCTACTATTCAAAGCGTTTCAAAGCGTTTCAAAGAGTTTCTTATTGCTTCAATTCTTCATAGTTCTTCCATAGAATCACACGATCCGAAAGTCACAGTATCCGAACTCACTGTACCAGCTCTACCGGTTTTCATAGCATTGAATCGAGAGTACAAACATTCACTTATAACCAGTAGTCGGAAATCATATGTTTTGAGATTTTATCCGGATTCTGCTGCGTCATTAATAGTTATTCAGCTTCGAAAATGTAAAGAGGTAGGTTTAATATAATTTACTTTTCGAGTCTTCGGTCTTTTACTTTATTGCCCTGTACAATGAAAACCTCCTTGCCGTCACAGAAATTTTATTCAGAACAGCTTGACTTAACACGAGTTTGTGTCGTGCAAAACCTGGCTATCATCCTATTATCAACACTAACAACACTTACAAACTGTAGATTTATAACGCCTACCGTTTATTTTAAAGATTTTTATAAAACATATAAGAAAATGCTCAAAATGGTTTTAGAATCATGCCAAGGGCGATTTGAATACTGTACCAATTACTATCCACCCATACACGACATTGTACAGGGCAATAAAGGAAAAGACCTCTTTACATTTTCAAAGCTGAATAACTATAAATGACGCAGCAGATTCCGGATAAAATCTCAAAACAGAATGATTTCCGACTACCGGTTAAGAGCGAATGATTTTACTCTCAATGTAACTCTATGAAAACCGGAAGAGCTGGTACAGTGAGTTCGAATACTGTGAAAGTGAATTGGTGCAAAACCATTCGCATATATTAGAATCTAAGGTTTACGAATACTTTTTTCCAGTAAAACAACGCGACCTTTTTAATTTTTGTTTCCCTGCTCGTTCATTTAGAAAGAAACGCAAACAGAAAATCGGGAAAAGTTGTTCCCCTTCGAAAAAGATTTTAGAACAATTGAATTCATAACGTGCCTGAGTCTGGTCAGGATCTACACTGTTAACAGTTATCCTTGCCGAGTTAATATGATACAAGCTCTTTGTTACGAATGTTCGACCCTCATAGGAGCACATATTGTGGCCAAACAAACTAATCAAGGAAAGAATTCCATATGACAGAATATGAGTAAATTGCTAAGAGACACAAGATCATAAAGCAGTCACCACAACCACACCGTACAACCGGCTGAAGTGATGCCAGATGTCTACAAAGATAGCAGATCACCAAAAGTGAAAGTAGGTTTTGAGCAGGTGAGATAAAGTTGCTGGTAAAAACAGACGATAAAACCCTGGAAAAATTTAGCCTCATATGGAAGTTGCTCAGTGCCTGTAGATTCTACATTGTCAGTCAGGGTGGCTTTCTTACACAGATAAGGCTATGGTAGGTCTTGAATGGGCAGCATTTTCAGAAAACAATACAAAATCTGCATTTCGGCTCCCATTAAACGAATCTGAGATGGTGCTCAATCTGTTTGCTTACATGCAATAAAACTTCAGTTAGTTAGCATTATTTCTGCCAATTTTTGATGCACAATTTGGTTTTATAATGAAAATACACGCTTTTAAAGAGGGTGGGTAGCGACTAAATGGTTGCCTTGGTCAACAGATGCACTTTTAGGTGGATAGCTGGGATGGCAGATCGGTTAGTATGGAATAGGCTGACATTGGTGACAGGTATAAATATATTAGTATGCGTCTTTAAAATCGCATTTGTTAAAGTTTTGGTTGTGTCAACGGCATCAAATCACTTCAAGAACTCGTAAAAAGTATTTTTCTAGATGTCAAAGGCATAATATTTGTGCTTATCGAAGCTGGTTATGCATTCGTGGTGTCAGAAAGAGTTGAACGTAGAAGTATACGAACGGCGGCTGGCCTGTGTTTCTTTTCATTGTATTTGTTTCCTAATTTGAAGCAAATTTCTTGTGTGTTTTGTTTTTGTGTGTTTTTGTTTGTTTCAAAGTTTTATATGCCACCAAAGCAAGAGTTTGTCTGTGTATATGAGCGTTTGTGGAGAGGCGGGACGGGGATGAAGGGGGGTGGGGGGGCTTGCTGGTCAGCTTGGTACCGATACTTAAACAAGGGACTGCGAAATTGCCAATTACCCTTAAATACCAAAAGGCCAAAGGCGTGGGACGAGTGCCGAAGGCACGAGAGGAGGAAGCACGAGAGGGGGTTACCCCCTCTCGTAGGGGGTTCGGGGCCAAAATTTTGAAGATTTGGTGGCCACCGGTGCTATCTGGAGGGGTATCTTTGACTTTCCTCTTACCCAATTGTTTCGCCAAGGTGTTTGAAATTGTCGGCTTATTTACGTTTGTATGGAAGTCACAGTTCAGTAACGTCAACATTTTTGTGATGCTCTATTAGCTTGCCAACAGCCATCAAGCTGCATTCACTTGACGCAGCAATAGTAGAACAACAGAGTGGTATGTGCGCCCAGCGAGGACTCAGATCAGCCCGGACATCCGCCTCATCTGATCAGAGTCTTCGCTGTCGGCATGGAGGTAACTTAGTCCTGCCTTAGCTAACTTTTAAGCGCACTGCAAAGAAGCTGACCAGACCAAATGGATGCACGGTCTGATTTGAGTATTCGCTGTAGCACATGCCACTTCGTTGGTTTTGTCGCGGCGCGGCTTGTATACTTCGGAACACAGTTACCCCGGTAGGTACGTACAAATTATAACTGTATATATGAAATCCATTTATTTTATTATTGTGGCATAATGTCACAACGAGAATACTCTCATTCTTCTTTGAGGTAATGTCATACCCAATATAGCTGTGATGTTATATCAAAATCGGAATACAAATGGGGTCGTTAGAGCCATGACAAAAGGTGAACTTGTACAAAAGGCACAGAAATATGATCAAAATATTTATGTCATTTAAGGGGATATAATTCTACAATAATGATCTGGATCAAAGTTCTATTTCCTTTATGCACATGTTCAATGCATGTCTGATTCAAATCACAGTATCAAATACTGTAGGAGAAGTTGCGGAGACAAGAACAGTACTACGAATGTGACGTACGTACAGACGTATGCACGTACGTACGGACAAGGGTAAAATTATATGCCGCTCCCCACTTTATGGCGGGGTTCCTGACAACCCTTTGTCACCAGCCTCACAGTCTAACAGTTGGTGAGGCTTGTGACAAACGCTTGTCACTAGCCTTTGCCTAAACAGGAAAATAGAAAGAAGTCCGTAACGGCATGATGATTGCTATTGTATCAAGATCGGGGATCCCATGATTTTTGTTTTTTGTTTTCTTATATGCTCCACTGAAAAAATGTTGGCAAATCTTTGTTCCTCTTCAGTAGTAAACAGTCAGTGATCTGTGCATGACTCCCAAGGCCATATCTGACGGTTCTAATGATTTTTTGAAGGAATCGCAAGAATTCGCACTTTGGTCATTGACTCTATCACAAAATTTCAGTCAGGAAATATCCAAACAAATGGCGCCATAATCAGCACCGACTTAACCTGATTTTTTTGTGAAGGAGTCCTTGCTCAAAGTACAAATCTGTGTGGCTCCATCAAAATATCGTTAGAATAAGAAAGAAGTGGAATGGAAACTGATCCATTGCTCGACGAGTGAAAATTATCTGAAAACAATATTAACCTTACATAAAACAAGATACACTCACAGCATCACCATTTTTTCCGACAGCGTGTCAAAACAGAAATTATGTGTTCCCCCACCCTTCTTATAAAACAAAAATATAGATTCCCAGGAAACGCCTTAGTTAACAGTCATATATATCCCGTGCTGTACAGCATTCGAATAAATGGTTGCTTATATAAACGAGACAAACATGCAAAAAAAGAAAAAAGAAAAGAAAACATTTTGGCATGGCATATAGTGAAGACATGCAACAAAGTCACCCCGGAAAAACACAATCAACAGCAATAGCCTTTCCGAGCATAAATAACTGGATAAGGTTTGAACAGTGTGGATTAGGTTGCCAGAATGTTGCCCTAATTTCTGCGCAGTTACAAACATATATTGTAGAAGATACTCAGGAAAAGTTTATCGTTATTGGCTTGGACAATGCTCCGTGGAAACTTTCATGACATTATTATTTTTTCTTATATTTTCTCATTTTTTATTTATTTATTTTTTCTTTGGGGGGGGGGGGGGGGGGGGGGGGGGGGGAAGGGGTATTAGATAATGAAATTTTAGATTTGCCGAAAGCACTGCAGTTCATTTAGCGTATTAGCAGCGAAAAAGTAGTTAACGAAACAATATCAGAAAGTTACTGAGAGATATAAAGCTATTAAATGCAACAATATGCATTCTAGCGGACAAGCATGCTTCATTCTTCATGATTTCACGTCTCGAAGTCACAGTCATAATCGGTTTAAAGATACATACTAATATATTTATACCTGTCATCAATGTCAGCCTATTCCATACAAACCGATTTGCCATCCCAGCTCTCCACCTAAAAGTGCATCTGTTGACAATGGCAACCATTTAGTCGCTACCCACCCTCTTTGAAAGCGTGTATTTTCATCAAGCCAAATTATGCATCAAAAATTGGCAGAAATAATGCTAATTAACCGAAGTTTTATCGCACGCAAGCACACAGATTGGGCATTATCTCAGATTCATTTAATTGGAGCCGAAATGCAGACTTTGTGATTTTTTATGCAAATGTTGCCCATTCAAGATCTGCCATAGCCTTATCTGTGTAAGAAAGCCACTCAGACTGATATTGTAGAATCTACAGGCACTGAGCAACTTCCATATGAGGCTAAATTTTTCCAGGATTTTATCGTCTGTTTTTACCAGCAACTTTATCTCATCTGCTCAAAACCTACTTTCACTTTTGGTGATCTGCTATCTTTGTAGACATCTGGCATCACTTCAGCCGGTTGTACGGTGTGACAACAGATAATACAAGTTCCATAAATATACTGAGTGAATACTGTGTTGTTTTAGTTTGATATCAGCGATTCCACCTCACTTTCAGCGAAGTGGAATAATGTTTGACAAACTGACAAATTTCAACAAGATTATATAAACTCTTTCGTCTGTTGACTTGTAATAATCTCTTCTATAATTTGTGATACACATGGTAAACGCAGTAGTTAATCTTTTAGGTAGTTTACGAACAATGGAAGCTACGATGAAAATTGTTTGGAGTATTTTTCTCCGAAACATAAGGACGGCTCATTTTCTTTTAGTTTAAACATATATATTGTGTACTATGCAAGATATATGTAGCAATTTTTATGTTTTTCAATTTTTCTCGTCACTCAAGTGCAACATTTAGCAAAATTAAATTGCAAGAAAGAGAAACGTATTTGGGGCTTAAGATACCATGGAACTACAGGAACGCAACGCAAAATTGGCCAGCATGTGTATTTTGTGCCGTTTTTCTCATCATTTTATGCGCATTTTTTCTTTCCAAAGCTATTGATCATGTAAAAGATGTGATTAAGCTTACCCACTGACGAATCTTAGCATGTGTCATTGACGTTAAAATGTTATAATTCGGTCCAATGTGCAATGATTTACGAGTGTTTCAAGTTCACTGGAGAATCATAACCCGAGAAAAACAATAGGTTAAACTTAAAGATCACAGCATGTTGACTTAACTGTGAAGTTCCTTCCGTGAAGTGCAACGTAACTGAAATAACGATGACGTTAGTCTAAGTCTTTTCGCATGGCGCTTTTTAGTCTTTTCGTCTTTTCGCGTGGCGTCTTTTCGAATTTTAAAAACGGCCCAATTAATGAGGTCTGCATTTGTATATATAGGAACGTAACTCCGACTTTTATTGAGGCTAACGGAAAATTGCCTTTTAGACGTCGCGCACGGTATTGGGGTACATTCACGGACAGTTATAAAAATGGCCCCACGGAAGCAATATTTTTATCGGCTTTTACGCCATAAACTGTTTTAAAATTATGAATAGGTATTCATTTTATTTGCGGGTCAATAATAGTTGGCTGCCAGACCATGTAAACCCTCATGCTGGCGAAAAAAAACGGCATCTTATTTTGCGCTAAAACGTATGTAACTTGGTAACAAATTCCGCATGGTATGCATACTCGAAGGAGTGCTATATAGAAATACCGACGAGAATTTTTGCGCAAATCAGCATACGTAAAGAGGAAATGAGTCTAAATTAACTCCATATCATTTTTATTGTTTATTCTTCAACGATCGCCATCTTAAGAAGGTATGCTTAAAAGAAACGAAGTGTAACTCACGACCAAATTAACGTTAAAATTGCAGGGTAGGTTTCTTTGGAGACTATTTATTGTACCGAAGTAAACAATTTTTGAAAATATTTTCCTATACTTCAGATGTACTTATGCAGCAGTTATGAACTATGTAAGAATAGTTTCTTTGTGGATATTGAAAGAAAGTAGAAAATCTGCGGTCTTAACATTTGTAACAAAATTCAAATTGGATACCAAATTGTTACACCTGTAATTATGAAGCTGATTTGGATAGAAAGATTATAGCAATCTTTATCAAAAACAAATTTCTAAAATGTACATTATCTATATGTTTTATCTGCAAAATTGGGATTAAATGCATGGGACAATAAAAATGTTATGCGTATTTACAGCGGTCTTAAATTTTGTAACGCGTAGACAAATACAATAAATCAAGCGTAAACGTTATATTTATAAGCGGTTGTCTGGCAATTTTCATATCTGCCCCATTTTACAGCTGTTATTTCTCTTGCCATCGGAGAAGAATTTCTCAAAGAAATATATGATATATTTACCAATCGAGGACAGGAAAACTTGCAGAAAACAAGAAGAAAGAAATGGGAAAAGCAAACGCCAGACACGTGACAGAGGAAAAAGAGAAAAGTATAGTAGGACAAAATGAATTATCTGAAACGGTCAGGGGCTACAACAGCGGGATAAAGTGTGGTTTATAGTTACAGCTTCCGATAGAATTTGATTAAAAACTCATTTCATATTATTTTCATAAATGCAAATTGACCCGTCCTGTAGTGAATGACCAAATGAATACACTGTATTTTAAAATTCCCAATAGTGTTGTCCGTACACTATGTTTAAAGGATCCGGCCCCGAGGTTATAAAACTTGAGTACATTCTCAAACTCAAAATGCGACTTTTTGACAAATACTGATTCAAATGTAAAGTGATTGGCAAGATTTCATGTGTCTTTTTTCCCAAAAGCCTATTATATGGACCTCCGATGAAATTTTACAAGATTCTCAAAAAGTATGAAATTTTACGAAAAATTGGTTTAATGTCCAATGTTAAAAGGTTTTACAACCGCACCCGCAGTATTATTTTAGTTTCTGCATTGTTTTTCAATTTTAGGCATCATACTGAGGATCGTTTGAATAAAATTAGACTGAATCTTAATTTTCTGAATACTTGAAATAGAAATTTGCTGATTTTAACATTTTACTCTCAATTTTTCTCCGACAAAGCGACCTAAGCTAGACTGTTGCTGAAAGCTTGCCGGGCGAAAGGCAAATTGCATGAAGTAAACTACAACCTTGTAGCAATACTTTTATCTGAATATATGTAAATAGTTGCGTTTTTAACGGTTTCAAGTGTGCATTAAGTTTGCTAAAACCTGCTTTGTTCTTCAGTTAATAAAACGGTTGATTCTAGCTAATTAATCAACCTTTGATTTAAAACAGCCGTAAACACTTTCCCAAAGCAGCTAAAAAATAGTGATTTTTCTATAATTATCTGGATCTCCAAATGTCACCATTGTTTTTATAAAATCAGCAAAAATTGTAACTTTAGACCATGCTTCTGGTACCAGTTCAGTTTTCAAAATGATATTCAATATATTACAATAAACTGGTATTACGTAAAGTAAAAAGATGAACAATGATCGGGAATCGATACAATTAGATCCCTCTTCCCGCTCTCAAAACCAAAAGGAAAAGCAGCACACACACACACACACAAATTAACAAAAAGTTGACGGACGCAGGGTAAGCCGAATGAACGAAACGCGTAGTCATTCAGCTACCCTGATTAAAAACATCAGAAGTGAAAAGATAGGCAATGATCAGGAATTAATACAATCAAATCCCACATCTCGCTCTCAAAACCAATAGGGAAAGAAGCACAGACACCAAAAATCTATTTATTCCTTTTTCTTAATTTAAACCAAGAAAAAAGCAGAATGGGCAGCTCTTCAGATGACTAGACTGCTAGAGATTATAGACAAGCGCACATAACCACATGTAACACTGACGAACCACAACAGAATAAAGTTTCCTTTTAAAAGGAAAGGCTTGCCAAGTTAGCATTTTGTTTCCGAAATACATGTAGTTCAATGTTTATGGTATTTTGTGGTTGACAGTTTGTGGTCTTGGGAGATGGTATCTTACTTGGAGACACTTTCTTCATTTTAAAACGTTATAAGAAATCAGACATCAGAAGATTTACTGGGCATTTCGTTTTTTTTTTTGTTTTTTTTTTTTGTAAAACTAAGAAGAATTGTGTTTGCACTTTGAAGCAAATGGACTACACATAACTGGTGAAGTGTAATGTAAATGGTCCAAAGGGTATTCAAGTTACACAGTGGACAATAAATATAAACGGACGTACTAACATACGTACTGAGGTGGACAAAAAATATAAACGGACGTACTAACATACGTACTGAGACAGGTGGACGGAAATATGATTGCTAGACTGTGTTCGGTAAGGGACAAAGTTATGTTTACTATCAGGTCGTCATGTCTTGATGTTGAAAAAATGAAAAAAATACATTTTACATTGGAACAGTAATTTTACAAGTTCCTTACATGTAAGATGATATGTGATTCTTGACCCCTGAAGGAAACAGTGGCAGTAGTTCGTCCTACTAGCCTCGTGTGGGACAGAAAAAAATCTTAATGTAACAATGGCTATTATTACAAGGGGAAAAAACCTTTTGTGAACTTTTACAAGTTCCGAACATGTAAGATGATATGTGTATGGTAATGTCAGGACAGTCAGTTAACCTAACCACACTATTCCTGGGCAGGCTTAGCCATCCTAAGCGGATACCCAGTACTAATTGCATTTACTTTCGCCAGTAACTGACAACTGCCCTTCTTGAATCAGCAGAAGGAAAAACGAAAGTAAGCGGCCGGACCATGTATCGAACCCGGGACCTCAGGTTTTTAAGTCATACGCGCCACCGACTGCACTATGCGGCCGGCCCGGCAAGACTGTGGTATAGAGTATAACAATGAATTGGTAATGATTACAAGTCAGTTAAGGAATTAGTGTATTTTTGTTGCTCCCAAAGGATGTTTGTTTTCAGAATCACTTGTGCATTGTGCTTGGTCATCATATATTTGGTCATTATATATAGAGATTTAATGCAAAAGAAAAAAGAAGTCTTCTATGATTTAGTAAGTCGTATTCAAAAAGGAAGGTAAATGTTGTCATTGCACAGCCCTAGAAAATGATGGTTTGATGGCAGTTGTAAGATACTGATATTTTTCCATATAACACATGTTGTGTTTTCCTGAATTGATTTTTTTCAATAAGACACTGAATTTCAATGCACGTTTATGAAAAAAAGAAGAAAATGTATCTAGTAAATACCATCAAACACCTTGTCTTTAAAACAAGTAAATGCTTTTAAATAAAACTGTTGGTACAGACCCTGATCAGACTGTTCCAACCAGCAGTCATATTTGGATCTACACTCTACACTGATTGTACAGCCGGGCCGCATAGTGCAGTCGGTAGGGCATCTGACTTGTAAACCAGAGATCCTGGGTTCAGTATACCCGGTACGGCCACTTAATTTCATTTCCCCTTCCGCTGATTCAAGAAGGGCAGTTGTCAGTTGCTGGTAAAAGTAAGTGCACTCAGTACTAGTTAACCGCTTAGGAGGTCTTAAGCCTGCCCAGAAATAGTGTGGTTTTGTTAACTGACCGTCCCGACATGACCATATCTGTTTACCATGGACATTAAACAATAACACAACAACTGTTTGTGCAGGCATAGCAACTATTGTTGGAATATTTAAGTCCAGGTCTTAAAAAGACCAGAGTCCAAGGTCCAGGTTTTACATAGTCCAAAATCCAGAGTCCAGATTTTACACAGTCCAAAGTCCAGAGTCCAAGTCCAGTCCACGTTTTACATAATGCCCGCGAATTGCGCATGTCGTTATCTGGCAGTTTGACAGTAGATAATTAAGATACATTCAAATACACCCGATAAATAATGATAATAAAAAACTTGAGTTTTTAGCATGGCAAAGAAAGCTAGACATGTTCGATTATTTTGGTGTGTCAGATTGTGGCGTGTCGTTATTTTACGGTGCTTAGGTACAATAGTGCTACCGAAACAGTCAAACGAAGTTGCGCCCCGTAGACGCTCTCCATATATTGGTTCTCCACTTGCAATTATGGACCATTCTCGAAGCTGGGAACAAACCAGCGTCTTCCGCTTGAGTGCGCATGACAGGTAGTCGTATTCGGTCTGAATACATAGGCTCGCCCGCCGAAGCGGGCAAGGCAAAAAACCGCCTTCGAACGGTCAGCAAAAGATTACTGATGGGTGGCGTGGCGCTTAAACTAGTTTAACTGGATCGCCTTTAGCTTTCAAAATGGCTCAACTCAACCAAATCAGATCAAAACAACATCAATTTTGGACAAAACGAACAAGTTATATGGAAAACATTAATCATCTATTCTCACTTATTTTCTATTTTATTTACGTGAGGGAGCAAAAGTGGACAGCTCTACAGGTGGTCACATTGCTGGCATACCACAATAAATAAACACAAGAACGACAACAGAAGTACTGCCTTGGAAAGGTTAGTAATCAATTACTGGGGAGTTTAAACTAGTTTTTAAACTCGACGTCGCCGTCAGCTTCTTCGGTGGTTCGAAACATTTAGTTAGCTGTTTGGTCCGCATGAAAGTTTCCTAACCCATAAATGAATCGGATTCATCATAGGAAACAAACGAATCACAAATAAGACATATGGGACTCAACGAAAACAACATATTGCGACACCTGGAGATCCCTGGAGTTTCAAACAACAACACTGAAATACCGGAGGAAAAGAAAACAGCCTGTTGAGCCCCGAATAACCAAGCAAACAGACAAGTAGTCTTTTGATTACCTCCAATATTTATTTAAAGACACATTTGTTCCTAGTACTGAGAGTGGTACCACAAAATAATAGTTCAAAATAAACAGTAATTATAGCCATAGCTCACACCAAAGGCTTATTTTATCAATGTGATTATTAGGGTATTAAGGCAGTGATAAGCCCCTGCACAAGGTATAAGATGGAGATCAGTGCTGAGAAGACCAAACTGATGACAAACAGCGCAGATGGCATCCAGAGGGAGATCAAGGTAAAGGGGCAGAAGCTGGATACTGTAAGCAGCTTCAAATACCTTGGAGCAGTTGTCTCAGATGATGGCTCAAAACAGGAGGTTCTCTCAAGGATAGCACAAGCCACTTCAGCTCTTGCCAAGCTGAAACCAATTTGGAGAGATAACAACATATCTCTTGGATCAAAGGTGACACTTATGCGCTCCCTTGTCGTTTCCATATTTCTGTATGCCTGTGAATCATGGACCTTGACAGCAGAGTTAGAGAAAAGAACGCAGGCCTTTGAGATGAGATGCTACCGAAGGTTACTGAACATTTCGTACAAGGACCATATAACCAATGAGGAGGTTCGCAGGAAGATCCAAGCAGCCATTGGAGAATATGATGAACTCCTGACACTGGTCAAGAAACGGAAACTAAGGTGGTTTGGCCACGTCTCAAGGTCTTCTGGTTTAACAAAGACAATTCTTCAGGGCACAGTGAAAGGAAAAAGAAGAAGAGGTAGACAGAAGAAGAGGTGGGAAGACAATATCAAGGAGTGGACTGGAATGGATTTTGCCAGCTCAACTAGGGCAGCTGAAGACAGGACAAGGTGGAAAGGGATTGTTTTGAAGTCAGCTGTGGTGCCCCAACGACCTAGTAAGGTTATGGGATAGAATAGAATCGAATAGAAGCCCCTATGATGGGGGCCTGCTATTATCATATTCATGTATCTACTTAAAACAGTAAATAAATAAGATAAAGATGAACAAATAATTTATAATAAACAAGACCTGTCCGTGTACTGGATAGCTCACCTGACAGCGCCTTGCCCATCACATAAAAAACTTGAACGTTAAGTTTTAACGTTTTGCTTACGCCGCCGCCGACGCCGGGGGAAGTGCAATAGCTCTTAATGTACACTCGTACAGGCGAGCTACTCAATTAAAATACCTTATTTTGATCTGATATACGAGGGTGAATCAAAAAATACGCGGACTACCTGATTTAAATGGTAGATATATAATATGTAAAATTAAATTTTACAGCACACAAAAGTGCATCGTTTACACTATATACATGCAAAATTCGGCATGATATGTCACTGTCCCGCCAGTCTACAGATGTCTACGGCACTGAGCACGTCACATCACCGATTCGACGTCGTGTCGACGTCGCCTAGCGCCCTTCATTTATTCTCAAAGTACGCATAGCGCCCTTCATTTTTTCTAAAAGTACGCACCTGCTGCCAACACGCACTTACGATGGCGCTTAACCCAGTTATTGGAAATATTTCGATACCACTGTTTGTTGTACTTCTCCACCACTGATCTTGCTGCATATCTCAGTTCATTAAGGTTCTGAAAGCGCCTGCCTCTCAGTGTTGACTTCAGTTCAGGAAACACGGCAAAGTCCATAGGTGCTAAGTCTGGGGAGTTAGGTGGATGGCCTAAGCACTGAAATTCTAGGAGATCCAATTCTAGCTGTGTTGAATCTGCTCGGTGCACTGGGGCACCTGGTGGAATATAATCGCATCCATGGAGAGGTGGGAGCGCTCCTTCCGCAAGGCCTAGACCAAATCTCGTCTGATCACCTGTTCCAAACAAAGCATATTTTTACTGATCTTATAAGACACAGAGGAATGTGCCTCCTCATATATACAATGTAATATGTGGTTTTCTATGCTCAGATACACGGCAAATTGTGTCACAGACGTTCTGTTACTTCTGTGTTCCGCGGGGGGCATGCCCCCGAACCCCCTGGGACAGGCTAGCCTCCACATCAAAAAGACTCCAGCTAACCCCTTGACGATTCTAGTCGTATCTATAATTTTATCTCTAAGTATAAATTATCACTATATGTACTGTTAAGTTGGTGATAATCACTGATATGGGGCAAAGACAAAAATCTGCATAAAACACTCAAAATACCACTGATCTTTCCAAAACTTAGCATATGCCTTCTTTATATTGTTTCTGACAATTCAGACTCCCAAAATGCAGCATTTGTTAATGTTAAAAAGTGTTTTTATAAGGAAAGATCAAAGGGTAATTTTGTGCGCAATAATCTGAAAAAATAATATTGTTATTGAAAATATACTTAGTGCTGAGAGTTCCTTGTTGCATAATGGAGAGCGAGCTAGCAATTATTTTTTCAAACTCTTTCACACATTTTCAGGCTGAGCAGATGAAAAAAGATGTGGTCTGTGTCCAAATGTTTTTGTCAAAACACACAGGTGAAACAGGTGAGACTATTTTAACAAGGTTGAACAATTTCATCTACACACCAGTGATCATGTCAGTAATGTATTATTTATAGTGTAGGTGTTACATAGGTATGCTTTCCTACCCTATATTTAATAAATGCATCCAGTGTACATTACCTTGTACATGGTTGAACATTTGAGAAAAAGCTACCGTTTTCATCTGGTCTACATTACAATTTGAGAAAGAGTTGGAATAAATAATTGCTAGCTCGCTCTTCATTATGCAATAACGCACCTTCAGTACTACGTAAATTTTCAATAACGATGTTAATTTTTTTGATTATTGCGCAGAAAACTACCCTTTGATCTTTCCTTATAAAAACACTTTTTTAAGCAGCATGTACGTCTATTTTGTATTCTAAACTGTAAAGAACAACAAAAATAAGAAGTCTGCTAACTTTCAGGGAGATACCTTACTTTTTATGGTTTTATGCAGATTTTTACATTTACCATAAATCACCACCTTAAAGAAAATAAGAATTGGTTTAAAATGTTATAGCGAACCTTACCTTCGAGTAATAGCACGCCTGGTAAACTATCACAGGTACCTCCGGCGGAGATACCGATAAAATGTTGTGACAGGCACCTGGAGCTGCCTGTGACTGTCCAAAAAATGACAACAAACGGTAGGTATTCCTCTTTTCAGACAAAATATAAAATAACCAGGGAGTTTATTAAAAATCAAAAAGTGCTATTCGACAATTATAGACATACAGTTTTGTCACACATTATATCACCCTGGACTTTCCATATTAACCAAAGATGCGACTTTTGAACTGGTTTTGATGTCAGCCCACAGTACTCAAAACATAAAAAATTCGGACGTTTTTGGTCTTAAATGCCGTGATCTTGCATACGAATCTCTTTATCTTGGCACACTGGTGTTAAGGTAACCTCCTTGCTCAAATATACATAAAGATTGACTACAAATAATGCTTGATTTTTCAAAACAACAACTGGGGGTGCCTGCAATGGTGTGGAGGTGCCTGTGATGTAAGCAAATATAATGAAAATCTGAATAGTTATTGCAGCTGGAAATATTGACATCTTCTCTAAACCACTGCCTGGAAAGAATCATTCATTCAACGTCCCATTAAGCTATCATAATGTGTATATCATGAAATTCCATGTTAAAATTTCTAAAACACCATCTCAAAGAGTTATTGCCCAATTTGTTTCCGCTTCTGTTAGTCAAACATTGACGAATTTCACATAGTTGCTGAAAATTAACTGCCTAATTCAGTGTTAGAATCGTTATGAAATGTGCGCTTAAATAAGAGTCAACATTTTGTGAGTGTTCATGTCTGTGATCGGGAGGTGCTGGCTGTGAGTCATTCCAACTTGTCAGAAATTGTCGAGGTCACACGTCATGCCAGCTACACGTATGGAGTGTCAAATTGTCAAAATTGCCGATACCCGTCAACAGGCATACACGTACAGGTATCTTTTGTGTTGATCCTTTTGGTACCTCATATGTGTCGCTCGCATGTGTCGTATGATGCTCGTTGTATGTGTTAACTTTGTGGTACCTGGAGTGATCGGTGCTACAAGTGAGTTTTGACACTAGAATCCAAATACATCCGTGAGGCTTACAGATTACATCGTCGGCCGGTGACATGTTCTCAATATTACACCGTTTAGTATATTGAAGTGATCGGAATCTTACTGTAAATAACGTGTAATTCAAAGTCTCCGAATAGCCACTGCATCAAATTTGGTAACAAAAGAGCACTTTTACTACATAAAACTCATCTTCTGAACTGGTGTTTTTACAAACGTTTCGAGTAGCTAGCATGTCGTGTGACCTCGACAATTTCTAACGATTTGGAATGACTAACAGGCATTCATAACCATTCACAAAAACGCTACCTCTTATTACAGCGTATTTCAAAACTATTCTAACACTGAATTAGGCAGTAAATTTTCATCAGCTACGTACAAGTCGTCAATATTTGACTAACAGATATGGAAACATAACTCTTTGAGATGATCTGCTTTGGATTTTGGATTTCTGTTGTGAAGCATCAATGTTACTTGTTCTTATGTCCGCTTGTCTGTAGTCTTCTGGCAATAAGGTCACCTGTACAGCTGCTCACTTTGCTTTCTGGTTTGTTTTGTAATTTAAATATAAAATAGGTAAAACAGAAGTTAGCGTTGTTTTCATTTGGGGTAGGTGAATTTCCACCTGTCTGGGGAAAGAGCTCTTTATTCGGTTTACCATGCGTGTCTTTTATGAACTATTGTCAGCGTATACTTACTTCCATCTTGGTTTTGAGAGCAGGATGTAGAATCTGATTGTATAATTTCATGATCATTGCCTGTCGGTTTAACAAAACTATGCTTCATATTCACATTATGATTGATTAAATTGCGACGCTGAATGAACGATTCTTTCAAGGGCAGTGGTCTAAAGATGAAGAATATCAATATTTGCAACCGCTATAAATCTTCAAATTTTCGCCATATTTTCCTTACATCACAGGGACCTCCATTGCGTCACAGGCACCTCCAGTTGTTTTTTTACCGATCCAGCCTTATTTGAAGTTTATTTGGACAAGGAGGTTTACTTTACGTCAGTGTATCCAGATCAACAGAGTCTTATGCAAGAAAAGTGCATTTAGGATCTAAAACAACCGATTTGTTCTTGTTTTGAGTATTTTCGAATCCACTTCAAAAGTCATATCTTCTGTATATATGTAAAATTCCCGGGGATATACTGTGTGACAAAACTTAATGTATATAAGGGTCGATTTAGTGATTTTCACTAAACTCCCTGGTTATAATGTATTTTATCAAAAAAAAGACGAATACCTACCGTTTTTTGTTTATTTTTGGTCCGTCACAGGCAGCTCCGGATGCCTGTCACAACATTTTATCGGTACCTCCGCGGAGGTAACTGTGATAGTTTACCAGGCGTGAATAGGCAGCATTCACTGTTTTTCCTTCTGGTACTGCATGTATCAAGATCATTCCATGAATTTCCATGAAGAAGATGAACATATTCTTGCGTGATGACCGACACACTTTCGCCTTCAATGGGGGTGAAGAACCTCTTTTCCTCCACTGGTTAGATTGTCTCTTATTTTCTGGCCCAAAGTAAGCTAACCATATCTCATCCGTCGTAACGATTTTCTCAAGGAAACTGTCACATTCCCGCTCATATCGTCGTAGAAAATTCTGGGATGCCGATACTCGTTCCTGTTTGTTTTCATCAGAGAGAAGGCGCGGGATCCATCGCGCACACACACGGTTCGTGTTCAAACACTCTGTTAAAATGTGTTGAATGGTGCCAAAGCTAATTCCAAGCCTGGACGCAAGTTCATTGATAGTGACACGAGCATCCTCCTGAACGACGCCATTAACCCGTTGGACGATGAAATCTGACACAATTTTCCGTCTGCCGCTTTGTTTATCGTCTGCTAAAGATGACCGACCTTCGCAAAACCTCCAAGTGTCCTACATTGCCTTTGGCTTCATGTCGGCATTTTCGAGCATTTTCATAGTTTCTCCGGGTGTTTTCCCTAATGAAACGCAAAACTTGACGACTGCACGTTGCTCCACGTCATTTTTTCGCCGTGTTGCTTTTCCAAGTATTCCGCGTATTTGTAGATTACTTTGTAACGGACAAAGATACGACGTCAAACTATTGAATATCGTTAGACATGAAGTCACTCAACGTCCACACAATGATACGTTACTTTTTGCCGCCTTATTAGTCAGTTACAGGAAAATAAAATTATTCCACGCGTTTTTGCTTTATTCAAAACTTTACGTGCTCCGTGCTGCAAAATGAATGTACATAAAAGGATTATAAATTTCACATGTTAAAGAAAATTTAAAATAGACCACTCTTTCGGAATGAAATTAATGCCAGTTTTACGCTGATATGAATTTTATGTAAAAATCGTCATTATTTTATGAATAAAACGATTTGTCCGCGTATTTTTTGATTCACCTTCGTAATCTTGTGAATATTCGTTCTATTTTATTTGGATTAATTATGGGTTTATTATTTGTTAAAATATTTGAAATCATGTATCGTCTAGATCGAGGATCTCCATTTTTATTGCTTTTAAGCTGCGCAGACCGACTGAAACACTCACTGTTGACAGAACTTTTATTTGAACAGTAAATATTCAGATCAGCCGTCACATCTGTGTAAAACAGATCAGGATGTTCATCTTTATCCCCCGACCGAAAGGTTCGGGGGATATAGCGATGAGCCTGGCGTCTGTCCGTACGTCTGTCTGTCCGTCCGTCCGTAAACATTTTCTTGTCCGCTCTATATCTTGAATACCCTTTGGAATATTTTCATGATACATGATGTAGAACAGGTCATGACGATGTGTCGCGTACAAGAATGGTAACTCTTCCTATTGTACTTTTGTACTTTTTGAATTATCTCCCCTTTGGTGATTTTTTGGCAGATTCGTGTCCGCACTGTAACTTGAATACCCTTTGGAATATTTTCATGATACTTCACCGAAATGTAGAACAGGTCATGACGATGTGTCGCGAACAAGAATGACAACTCTTGCTTTCTTACTTTTTGAGTTATTCCCCCTTGATAGTTTCTTGATAGTTTTAGGTGTGATTTTTTGGCAGATTCGTGTCCGCTCTATAACTTGAATACCCTATGGAATATTCTCATGATACTTCAGAGATATGTAGAACAGGTCATGGTGATGTGTCGCGAACAAGAATGACAACTCTTGTTTTCTTACTTTTTGAGTTAATTCCCCTTGATCATTTTAGGTATGATTTTGTGTCCGCTCTATAACTTGAATACCTTTTGGAATATTTTCATGATACTTCTCAGATATGTAGAACAGGTCATGACGATGTGTCGCAAATAAGAATGACAACTCCTGCTTTCTTACTTTTTGCGTTATTTCCCCTTGATGGTTTTAGGTGTGATTTCGTGTCCGCTCTATAGCTTGAATACCTTTTGGAATATTTTCATGATACTTCACAGATATGTAGAACAGGTCATGGTGATGTGTCGCGAACAAGAATGACAACTCTTGCTTTCTAACTTTTGGAGTTATTTCCCTTTGATGATTTTACGTGTCCGCTCTATAGCTTGAATACCTTTTGGAATATTTTCATGATACTTCACAGATATGTAGAACAGGTCATGACAATTTGTCTCATACATGAATAATAACTCTTGCTTTTATACTTTGTGAGTTATTTCCCTTTGGTAGTTTGAGCTGATGTTTGAGTCTCTGCTCCAAATCTGTATAACCCTGGCCTGCTCAACAATTTGAACAACCGTGTACCTTTTAGAATATTGATGATCATACTGTGATATCTTATCAGTGTTCCTAAATCTCTCTGATCCCTCCACATTCCCATGCCCCCTTTCGCGCCCCCCCCCCCCCCCCCCCCCAAAAAAAAAAAAAAATCCAGATTTGGATTCTTTGTCCAAATTCACTTACTAGAGAGCTCAAAATTAGGTTTGTAGGGCTTGTACTGTAGAAGTTGTTCACACATTTTGAAAGTTGAATGTATTGTATGCTATACATTTGTGTATATGGTGGCTGTTTGAGATATTACCTCTTTTTAGCAGTCAAGCATACTAGCATACTGTTTTAGTCTGAGTGTAAGATAATTATGCAACTGTTAACAGTTAATGTCAATCAGAAGCATAAAAGAACGACAATATATTACTAATATGTATTTTGAAGTGCATCCTTTTTACCAAGGCCAATGCGGGTCTTCGGTCGGGGGATTTGCCATCTCCTCTGATGGCTATTTTTGCTTTTTATCAAGAATGGCAGACTCGGATAGTTGGCGAGAGCAGGGATGACTGACAATACTGTGCAGGTTGATCTGGGTTTTTTGCATGCTTGAGTGTTGTTATGTACCAGTCCTATTTATATGGCCCTGTTTTCATTATCTGTATAAAAACCAGTCTTCGAACAAAAAAAATGTAAATATTTTCAACACGATTCCAAGTGGGTGTTCAAAAACCAGTCTGATCCAATCAGAATCTGGGCATAACCATAATTCTCTTTTTCCTTGATAGCTGGATTTCTTTTATCCCGGCCACATACCTGTATTTTAGTCACAAGTCTTCCAGGATTTTTATCTCTGAGCAGCATGTTAAAATAAACGGTCTTTAGGGCGTTATGCGATCACAAATGTGTCTTTAAACACTGCCATTCATTGAGCAGGATTTTTCACTTATTGTAATAACACAAAAGTAAAAATAGTTTGAATAAATGATTTCCACCAGCAGACATCCTCAATACCTACAATGTGTTATTGCATTGCGGTATTCTGCATGCGTATGTTAACGTTATGCTTTTCGCCGGTTTTACAAAGAACTGTGGGAAAGCGTCACTAGAGACTGTGTAAACAAATGATAAAAATGGAGTAAAATCGGAATATTAAGGTATGTATACCTTTTTCATATGAAAATCTTTCTTTAATAACTAGCATATATTCCTGGGTGTCTTGTGTTTCATTCTTCCTTAAATCAGCTGTAATAGAGAAGAAAGTGAAAGTAGACATTTCTTCATATTTTATGAAAAAAAAATAATCCATAGTCTTGTGCTTAAACATAATTATGTTGTCCGCTGTCCGGAAAGTCACTTCTGTACCGCAGTTTGCTTTTTTCAGCATTTCTTGTTATAGTATTCGCCGGCAGATGTTATGTTTTTTTCGGCTAAGATATAGCAGTCTACGGTTAAATGTTTATCAGTGATACAGTATTCTACGGTTCTTGGCTATCAGTATTCTCATCTTCTTGCAAACATTATGAATTTTATGAGCTAGGTTTCAAGAATTGTCAATATAAATGAAAGAAAATGTATTACCACTTCTTTGCAGGCCTAGGACAGGGAAATTTATCAGGTACGACCCTCTCCTTTTATCTTAATTGTAGCAGACATGACTAAATCCATTAAATTCGTGCTTTAAACGTTGTGATTTGTGGTAAACACAAACATTAATAAACCCTAAAAATTAACATATCTCCCTGGAAGTTAGCAGACATTTTTTTCCACTGTTCACTACAGTTGAACAAACAGAAGGACATGCTGTTTAAAAAATGTTTTTATAAGGAAAGATCAAAGGGTAAAAAATAACTTCCTTATTAAAATGTACTTAGTGCTGAAGGTACCTTATTGCATTAAGAAGGGCGTCCTAGCAATTATTTGTTCCAACTCTTTTTCAAATTGTAAGGCAGACCAGATGAAAACAGTAGCATAGGTAGCGAAATTGGTATTACCACCGTGGAAATGGGGCACTTTTGTGGCGCGATTAACATGTTATTCTGGTTGTCCGGACCCATTGACCCGTTCACTCGGCGCACAAGTTAGTTTATCGACTTTCTTCAGTGGCTGACTTGATAGCTCAAGCGCTCGCCTTGATAATCTTTTTTCTATTAGCTTAGGCGAGCACACAGGTCTCAGGATAATAAGTCAGATGTTCAACTGAATAAATCGGGTATCCAAGATAATAAGTCGAGCATACGAGAAAAAAAATCGGTTGCAGAATTGTCATGAACAAGTCGAGGTTGTATTGCAGTGCTCGAGCATATAGGACCAGCGAAGTTCAGACTCGCTTGCGAACCACTGTGGTCTAGCCAGTTTCATCTTTGGACAGTGTAAGCATAGTCAGTAAATATGACGACGACGATTGCGTTCGTAAAACTGCGCGAACGTGCATGCTGATATGATTTTTCTTTGGTCGCACATGTCCGAACAAAGTGAACTAAATTGGTCGCGTCGCATGAAAAAAATCCCTTCGGTAAACTGCACACCCTATCAGCACGACAGGAGTCGTGGTTTAACCCTGTATGGGTAGCCAACACATGTATTTTTCATACGATAAATGAAGACTCTGATCCGACTGCGCGGTTGCGAAGGCTTATCTGACTTCGCTAGTTGCACATATCCGAAGGTACGTTTTCTCATGACTATGCTTCAGGTACTTACCTCATGGTCTTTTAAGTTGTACACGATGTAAAATTTCTTGCCCGGGCATTTTTGGCAAGAATGCTTACTTTCCTTATGTTTCAGGCTATGCCTTGAAAGACTTGACTTATGCATTGTAGTAAAAGAGCATCCGCGCATTTAAGTCTATTTAGTCGTTTACTGACATTTGCTGCATCTTGTCCCTGGACAACCTCTTCTTCTGACCGGCCCGATATAGAATGAAATACTGTCTCAAAGGGCCGTTAAACCCAAACAATCAATCAATCAATCTTATCCATTTTCCTTTAAATATTAAATATATAAATGTACATATATCATGCTATGGAAAACATAACCTCTCTCTCTCTCTCTCTCTGTATATATATGTATGCGAAGGTAAACATTAAGACACACTTATGGTTATTAAGATTAGATATGTCGATGTGAGTAAATATTTACAGTCAAACCTGCTTATGTGGTCACGTCTATCAAGGGATCATCTGTCTTAAACAGCCACTTTTTCTGGGTCCCACAATGCAAATGAACCTGTATTAAGGGTTCACCTGTCTTAAGCAGCTAAACTTCGTCCTTCCCTTGAGTGACCCTTTAAGACAGGTTTTGACTCTTCTTCTGTTTCTTCGCAGAATGTATATGGTTTGGGGGGCTGGATTTGGATTTTGCAACTATGGTTTGAGGGCTGGATTTGGATTTTGATTGTTTCAGTTCCTGGTCTTTGCATACGTTTTACTTGTATAGTCCGCCTAATAATTTATTGTAATTTTACAAATTGTGCAGCTGATACTGTAAAAATTTATATGAGCCGCGACAGGAGAAAACCAACAAAGTGGTTATGGGCCCAGCGCAGACTCAGAACAGGGTGGGCATCCACCCAGTCTCAACAGTCTTCGCTGTCCGCATGGAGGTAGCTTAGACCCTTAGCTACACTTTAAGTGCTAAACGTAGAGTCTGGTCACACTGGGCAAATGCCCAGGCTGATCTGAGTCTGCGCTGGGCGCACATTGATTGATTGATTTGATTCTTAACGTCCAAGGTAAACAGCTATGGTCATGTCGGGACAGCCAGTTAACCTATCCACACTATTCCTGGGCAGGCTTAGACCTCCTAAGCGGTTAACCAGTACTAAATGCACATACTTTTGCCAGTAACTGACAACTGTTCTTCTTGAATCAGCGGAAGTAGAAACGAAAGTATGTGGCCAGACCGGGTTTCGAACCCAGGACCTCTGACTTATGAGTCAGGTGTCCTACCGATTGCGCTACGCGGCCCGGCGCTGGGCGCACAACCACTATATTGGTATTCTTTTGTCGCGGCTCGTATAAATTCAGCTGTTAAGTCTAAGATTAGCCAGCCTTTCAAATTAGACGCACAGTCATCAAAACTTATATTTTGCTGTTGTGATCACTTAAGGTTCTAATGATATTCGAAGGGAGGTCAGGATACATGGTTCTAAACATTTGTCATAAACGCCTTAGCATTTGTATTTTACTATTTTTGCTTTTCATGTCATAATATGCACCGTAGGAAACATAAACGTCCACCGTAAAATACTTTAGCACAACATTCGAAAACCAATACATAAGGTTTGATTTAGCCGCAGAAAACTATAAAACCCTTTTTCTAAAATTTTCATTTTGTCTGACATTCGTGCATGCTGCAGTAAATATTTGTTTACATTTACAATTGAGAGCAATATTCCTCTGCAGGGACAAATACAGGAGT
Source organism: Ctena decussata (assembly GCA_963989385.1). NCBI lineage: Eukaryota > Metazoa > Mollusca > Bivalvia > Lucinida > Lucinidae > Ctena > Ctena decussata. The sequence continues at coordinate 34,279,835 of OZ022504.1, read as the reverse complement.
AAATAGAATCAGTTAAAACGTACTTACGATGACTGAGATATTCGCTGAGCCTATTTCGATAAAACTGTCAAATCACCGAAACATTTTCACGTGCAAAGGTCTAACGGTATGAGTGAGAGTTCTTCGGCATAGGTTAAGGGCTCGACTCGCATTAAAAAGTGAAAATAAATATTTATTTTGTTAAAATCGTCTGCTAAACGGCCGTAAGCATAAGAAATCTTCAACAAAAGCCGTAGAAACTCGTAACGTTAACATTCGCATGCAGAATCCTGAAATAACACATTATATGTAGTGATCCTTAAGTGGAGATTTGACAATTGATCTCCATATTTAATCCAGAGATCTGCTGTAAGTCAATATCATATAAAATTTCCTTTCAAAAAGAAGGCTTGCCCAGCTAAGACACTGAAATTTTCATGAGTTATTATTGAAGTGAACCAAATTGTTAGTGCACTGTATGTTGCTATCTTTTATTAGCAAAGTATTTAATTTCTTAACTTCTTGTATCAGGTGTGAGGTAAAAACAAGTGTAGAATTTATTTGGAAAACAAATTGAGGAAATATTTAAAACACACACACACACACACACACACACACACACAAACAGTTTTCCAACGTTTTGGTCGTTAGGCATGTCTCAAGGAAAATTACTATATGAACCTATTTTAAGTCTTTTCTTTACGGCTGCTGAGTCACATTTAATTTGAATTAAAAGTTTAGGAAAGCCTGTTTCAAAACCCATGTCTATGGAATCTTGACACATCTCAACTTGGCATCAAAAGAAGACAATAAATTTATATTTACTGAAGTTCATTTTTGGTTGTAGTGGCATCAGTGGCAGTGACTAGAACAAAATGTTGACACTCTGAGAAAAAAATGCCTGCTGCTATTGTTTGAGACAATAACTTGCTTTACACCAGTTGGGAACAACAAAAAGCACGGAACCCATTGCGTTCATTCTTTCATGAACTTCCGAAAAATGAAATTTATCTTTTATCTTTTATATTTATGCTATGTTTTCACATCAATTTCGCTACTTATTCGTGAAGTTCCGACTAATTTAACGCCAAGGAAAGGACGAAGAATAGTTTTTAACTAACGTGTTTGATAATGACGTACAACAGCCGCCACTATGACATGAAGTGTATCAAACGTTACGTCGGCCAATCATGTGTTTGAATTATCCGTGACGTCGGTTACGCGTTACATTGCAGGAGAAATGGATGTATGAGCATTGTCAACCCAGTATAGGTTCATCTAAGCAAATCGTCGACGAGTGTAAATATTTCTCTGCACATTAAGTGAAGTAAAAGGCAAAATTAGAGAGTGTTATAAAAGCAAAAAAAAAGTCCACACAACCCCCATCCGTACCTACTGCAAGCACAGTAGGCCCTTACCTGTATCATTGTAAGCGGTTTCCAGTTCAGCTATTCATGAGCAACATGCTCAGAGGAAATTTATCAGATGCTAAAAATGTTTACATTATATCGCTTCCTGCCATGGAAATGCCTATTGCAATGCGTATGCGTTAATATTACTCACCTACATTACCAGCCTTTACATACATAACACGGTCAGTTGTACATAAAAGCCACACACACGGAGAGATGGGATACATTTTTCAGTAAATGTGATGAGTGATAAGGGGAAAATCGTCAAAAGTGTCTGTTTCTAAATTTAAACAATGAATTTGAACTTCGCTACTTTTATTGCTCTTTTAGGTTTTACAGATACACAGGTCAGCCCACTCCGGCATAAGCGCAGTCTGATCAGCATAAAGATGTCTGCATTATGAAGAATATTTATACCGAAAAAGACTGATCACATCCCACGAATGGACAGCGTGTCGGCTGCTCAGATTATGCGATGCCCTAAAGTTTTTCGCGACGCCGCTGCATGGTTTTTGGAAAAGCTAATGCTTGCGCGCTAAGCTATATATAAACACTGTTTCTTACACAGGTTTTGGTATATTTCTTAGGATGCAAAGCAAAACATTTTGCGTTAAATTCAGAGTTTCATTTTTATGCAATCAGTTTATAAAAACCAAAAGAAATGTGGCCAAGTTCAAAACAAAGTACATGCACTATCAAAAATAGAATAGATTTTCCAACTGTTATTTTTAGCAGATGAGGTAAATCGAATATGAATAAAAATAGACAAAAAACAGACGAGTTCTTTGTTTTTATAAAGAAATTTTCGTGTTTGTGAAGAAAATCATGAAGAAATGCAGTATCAAGCCGGAACGAGCTTTCCGATCTATATGGCTTACGTCACTAAAAAGAGTTTAGAACAAATCGTTGCAGTACGAACTCTTTTGGTATTTTCCGACTAAGCGTGACGTACTGTTTCTTCCGGAAATAACTCGGTATCACTAAACCACATGAATACTGGCTTGCGGTCGTCACCACAAGCCAAAAAGTCATTATCAGAAGTAGCCTTGTTTAACTTTCTAAAATGCTCATGGACCGAATCAACTTTCTGCAATGCTTTCTTTCAGATGAGTATTTATTTGATATAGCACGATTTGATTTAGGTTCTGAATTTTTCAACAACTTCAAATTGTAACTCAAATTTTACCATTAGATTCGCTAATTTGCCTATTGATTAATTTCTTTTTGATTCTCGTGAATGAGCTCATACCATCGTCTCGACGTGATGCATTACTATTACATGTATAATAATCAAGTTACTATGCTTAGTAAAAGAATTGAAGGATATTAAAATTCTATGAACTTATATTACTTTAAAGAAGATATTTACAAATTCTAATATGCATGCATTTAATAGTACGAGTACAATTGTAGAGTATGACTGATGAAAGTCACGCTTAAAGGTTTACAGTACAGTACCGCTCCAAATGCCATAACCCTCACCAATATAAATTCGCAAACAGGCACACTAACCGCTATAATGTTGCTATCACTCATTTTAAGGAATTGAATAGTCTGTTATTAGACTCTTTCACATCCTTACAATATAAAATTTAAATTCATATCTGCCTAACAGATAGAGCAGTGGAACAGTCTAAGTCTATTATTAGAATCCCACCATGCACATAAAACAATAACTGCAATTTAATACATGTACAAAGGTGCACAATCAAGACTTCTCATGCTCACTGCCCTAAGTGTTACTTCGTTTAACCTTGATAAGCAGCATAATAATTGGCATCAGAGTTTTCTAAGAGACATTCATTGCTTTTTGGGATTACATGCAAACATTGGGCTTTAAACTCAATTTCAGTTGTCTGTGAAGTTTTGCAGTAGAAGGTTAGTACATTGGGAGCAGTACTGTACTGTGTTCACTCTAGTGTAACATTAATGGAACATGCCTTTTATTTGCAATGGCCCCGTAGTGATTTGGTACTTAGTTTGTTGGGTATCACAAATATGATTTAATTTTAATATCCTTCAATTGTTTTACTTAGTATATTATAATACTGTATATTTAACTGTGATATATTCTTTGCGTCTTAATTAACTATAGTTATTAAAGCAGGGTTTTGGGAGTTTTACTTTCTTCTGAAAGTTGCAAGTTTACTTTTTTCCTTCTAAACCGTGACTAAAATTTCTGTCGCATTTAGGAGGTAGTGTTATTAATACTGGACTGTTTAGATCAATATTTAATTGATCAAGATTAGACTCCTAGATTTAATTTAAAAATTCAAATGTTGACTGGTTTCCAGAAGTACTATTTTGCTCACTACTAGCCTAGCGGTTAAAATGTTCTTCTGAGTGAACAATAATGATATTATTATATGCCATCGGACAATGTATATCTGACAATAATGGTATACTAGGAAATGCTCAGGGTACATAATTACATGGTCAGTTACAATTATTTTTACATATTTGTCTACCGATATGAGTATCAGCACAACATCTGGTAGAACATCTAATATTTTGCGTAAATCTATGAGTCTGTAAATTCAAATTTTGACTCTTGCTTCCAAGTACTATTATAGGTTCAAAATGTTCTTCTAATGAAATTAGTCTGTTACCGTAATACCTGTAAGGTCCAAAGAAAACCTTTCTGTTTACAAGCCAAATCATTCAAGATTATTTTTACCTTAAATAAGTTTAAACTCAAAGTCTAAGGCAAAATCACAATTTGTTCATCATCACTGATAAAATCAGATGAAAACGCGCATTTTTTTTCCTATCAAACAGGTTTGAGTGTTCTCATCAGCACAAATATTAATGATATCGTGTTCAAGTTTATCAACAAAACAACATAACTGTTGGGGGGGACCCTCTGAAACTCGGGAAATTGAAGTCTACCAAAAGCCGAAAAAAAACCATGAAGCTGACAACTGAGATCCTTAAAATCCCTGAACGGATTTGGGCAATAATTGTGTTAGAATGATCCTTCAGGCTTACACAAAAATTAACCATTAAAGGTGGTTACTGTTATTAAAAATAGCAATACATGTACATGAAAATGAAAAAAAAAAGAAACCCTAAGACCCCTTGATTTGGACCAAGTTTTGCGTCAGAATGCTTCTTGCATAGACTTCTTTCTAGAAACATGCAAATTATCCAATACGGAAATGTAAATAACAAAACAGGAAATTGCAGAAATCTCAAGACGACTAATCTGTTTCCATACATACCTAACCACATATATTAAAGTGTCCCTAAAAGTATCCTTGGTATATTAGGAAAAAAAAATAACAGAAAGCCTATGGCACTGACCTTAGATCATGAGCAGCATTCATTCGATTTAACTAGTCTGTTTTAGCCAAAAAGTAAAACTTGTTAAACGTCAAAAAATCCATTAAAAGATTTTAGAAAAGAAACACAAATTCTAACGCAAACAAGTAAGTCTTTTGGCCCTGATGACACCCGCATCAGCGCTGTGCCTATTAAGGTTACTTTGGGAATGTTGCTGGTGTTCGGAAATGGCTGTATATTCCTTTCGGTTCATACCCTGATATTATGTTTAGTATAATTTGTATTTTGAGCTGGGAATACATAAAAATATATGGCCGATTGCACAAAACTATTTTATTTTATCCCTTGACTAAGGCGTATCCTTGGATAGCTAGCACCGAGTACTAAAGTGGATCGCAGAAAAGAAAGTTAAGCAGGGAATAGCTATCCTCGGGATAGTTATCCTAGGATAAGTGCAAGGTTAGCCCAGATAAAATTGATGATGCAATTTGTCTCATATCACCTGTGTTGCCATTAGAAACTGAGTTAAACAATGCTAAGAAATTACAGTATGCTTTTTTTCTGGTTTCGTCACCAGATATTGTCAGGGTCACTGACGAGGCTTTATTAGCCGAAACTACGTAGTCTGACCCATGTTCCTACTTCATTATGTATTCTCTGCTCTTGAAGGAACTTTGTAAGTTTTTAATTTGCTGTTGGGTTTTGTTACAGAAAGGCGGCCCCATAGCTATATCCGTGGTAAAATGCAGGAAATAATTTATCCTGAGATTCTCAGTAAAGTTTTGTCATTGTAAATGACAGGGATTCGCCAGCTTTTAACAAATGTAACGTTTCACATAAAAAGGTTTATCAATTAAGTGGGTCATTTTAATTGAAAAAACAACAACAACAACAATAAATGGTAAAATACATTGTACAAGCCTGGGACCCATTCATTGTCCCACTTTTGTTTATATTCAATTGCTCAACAGAGAAGCAGAACAAGGACATCGCGTTTTATGTAGCAATTTATCGTTTTCCCCAAAAAGTTCCCCTTTTTTTTTTCCAGTCAAATGGCTCAACAGATGCACATCAATCCACATATTATCACTAGAGTGTAGGTAATACTGCATATCATGATTTGCGTTTAGAACATGAAATGTTACAGCTTGTAACAAATGGCCCCAAAGGCCCCTTAAACTGACCTTTGAGCCCAGTTTTTGACTTAAACTGCGGGCATGGAACCTTACACTGATATACGGTCGTCATTTCCTTTTATTTTCCGTGATGTTCAAATGCACTTCAGAAGTCGAAGACTACTCATGGGGACATAATTCCACTACTAACCAAACTGTCAAATCCTTGGTTGTGGAAGACTATATAAATCTCGCACCTGACATTACTTTTCACTATGCTTTGAGGGCCTCTGGGAAGATTGGCCTCGCCAACCGAATTACCCTCACTAAATAAAGACATTACTTACTTACTTACATACTTACTTACTTACTTACTTACTTACTTACTTACTTGCTTACTCTACCTTTCTATTAGCTTCAGCGGTTTCTCCTGGTCATAGAGACTGGCCTGACCTTTTGATCCCTTACTGTACGTGACCTTGACTTTGGGTGTTGGAGCTAACATCATGAGTATGACATACCCTCTCATCATGTTTACCTTTCTGCGAAGTTTGATCAAATTTGCTTTTATATAAAATTTGCTTGAGCAGGTTTTAAGTTTTTGCTGAGACACAATTTGACCTCTTACCCCTGATTGTGGCATTGACCTTGAATGTGAGAGCCCTAATCTTGTGCGTGACACATTTTCTTATTATGCTTTATGATTCTATTATGTTTCATTAATTGCTTGTGTAATCAGTAGTTTATAAGTTATTGCTGAGACATGATTTTAGACAAAAATTGACCTCTCACCTAATTGTTTACCTTTGACCTTAGCCGAAGGGATTTAAATCTTGTATGCAAACACACTGTCTCATTATGCTGCATCTTTCTGTGAAGTTTCATTAATTGCTTCAATAGTTTTTATACGCCCGTCAAAGACGGGTCGTATTATGTCGTGGCCTCCGTCCGTCTGTCCGTTAACTTTTCGTATCCGCTCCATATCACCTAAACCCCTTGACAGATTTTTGGTTCGCCTTATCGAGACGATATGCAGAACTCATATTTCAACGATGTCCGACAAAGTTCAAAGTCACAATCAAATGTCAAAGGTTAAAAGGTAACATTACGTGTCCGCCCCATATCTCGAAAACCGTTTAAGATTTTTTTCTTGAAAATTTGTACAAATATAAAGCACCATCAGACGATGTGCAGAGAAAAATAACCATAACCCTACTTTCAGTTTTGATGGAATTTTGTCCCTTTGTAAGTTGTTGTATAGTATTTCATAAAACTTTCGTGTCCGCTCCATATCTCGAAAACAATTTCAGATTTCCTCATGAAAGTTTGGACAAATATAAAGCACCATCAGACGATGTGCAGAGAAAAAGAAACATAACCCTACTTTCAGTTTTGACGGAATTATGTGCCTTTGTATTTTTCATATAGTAATTTCGTATAAGCTTCGTGTCCGCTCCATATCTCGAAAACCGTTTAAGATTTCTTCATGGAAGTTTGTACAAATATAAAACACCATCAGAAGATGTGCAGAGAAAAAGAACCATTATCTTACAAAATTACACCCTTTCGTAATTTTTGTATTGTAATTTTGTATTAAATTCGTGTCCACTCCATATCTCCTTAACCCTTTGAAAGATTTTTTTGAAACTTGAGTCAAATGTTCACCTTATCAAGGCAACCTGCAGAACTCATATTTCAACAATGTCCGACAAAGGTCTAGGTCACTCTTAGAGGTCAAATTTCAAACGGTAATATTTTGTCCCTCCATATCTCTAAAACCGTAAATGATTTCTTCATAAAAGTTTATACAAATATGAAGCCTCATCAGACAAATGCAGAGAAAAAACATAACCCTAGTTTCAGTTTTGACGGAATATAGCCTTGTATTTTTCATACACTAATTTCATATAAGCTTTGTGTCTGCTCCATATCTTGAAAACCGTTTGAGATTTCTTCATGAAAGCTTGTACAATTATCAGACGATACGCAGAGAAAAAGAACCATAACCCTACTTGCAGATCTGATGGAATTATGCCCCTTTGTAATTTTTGTCTATGAATTTCATATTAGCTTCGTTTGTTTTGTAGTTTTATATCTGCCTTATTATTGAAGATTTAAGCCACTGACAAAGTTCTGTCATCTCTTGTTGTCTTTCCAACTTTAAGCCCCAACGGGCGTATATTGCCCTGCTTAGCGGAGCTCTTGTTATGTTATCGCTGAGATACGATTTGTAACGGATGACCAGACAGATGGACAGTGAGATTTTAACATGCCGCCGAAAGTTCCTTTGGGAGCTTAAAAATGGCAGACTGCAAACCACAAAATCCTCTTTATTCTAGTTCCCTTTTGAACAAAAGCGAAACAATGATGGTATACTCCACCTGTTTATTACAATTTTTATATTAATCCCCTTCGACGGTTGAAAATAACAAGGTATAAATATGTTATATGTTGAACCAGGGGAGAGGAACTTTATAAGTACTTGTGCTATCGTTCCAATCCTATTATTTGTATTGTATCAATGTTTATATGTATTGAAAAAGGTTGAAATAAATATGTTTAAACCAACCAGTATTTAAAATCTACTGCAGTATCTACAGATTCCATCAAAGGGTCAAGGATAGATACATACACAGACCTTTATAAAATGCCTGCCAAATTTTCAAGACCGAGTGACCTGATGCAGTGTTCTCACACCATGCCCATCTGGATGCTAGACCATAGTTACTGCAGTAGCTCTTCCTATACATGTACTTTTATTCAAATGAGTCAAACTGACAAATTTTCATTGGGTATGCAGTTAGGATTTTAAGAGAGAGATTTTATTTGTTAGTCAGGCATGTCGGTCTTAAATGATTATTTTAAAACAAAAACAAATACATTGTACATCAGATCTTTGTATTTAGTGTTTGGGATGGGACACATGAAAGGCATAATATTAGTCTTGTTCCTGAGAATTTGATTCCGAAATTATATTTTTATCTCGGCGTTTGTATTGCTTATTTTATTAATTTTCTCATGAGATTTTTATATATCGCTACATGGAATTTGCTCATATTTCTTCCAGTACATTCTGCAATTTTGACATAACAAGAAAAACTATAACACGAAATGTCATGTTATATTGGGCGTTTGATTTTACTTCTCATTGTATGCAGGTTAGAAGTAAATGTCGCAATGATTTATGCAGGTTAGAAGTAAATGTCGCAATGATTGTTGAAATGAAACTTGAATCTCATTGCAGACTGATGAGGCTTCTTCCGTGTTGTTTTCGACCCCAACAAATTTCCTTACTTCGATATAGCCACGCAAAATATTTAGTTTTTGGATGTATTAATTTTGTTAAAAATGACCACACTAACGTATCTTTGATCAGAAGATTTGTAAGCTAGTGCAGAATACTAGGCTAACAATATTTGACTTAAGACTTGCATTTTAAGGAAAAAGAATAATAAATAAAACTGAGTAACCTTTTGTTCATTTTCTCTATTTTCTCTATATACTATTAAAGAATGATGCATGGTCATGTAAATCAGAACAATATTGACCGCGTTAAAATGTAGACTAAAAGATCTGTAGAAAGACATTAGTGCAGCTAAAAAGTTGATATAGACCTAACACAGCATTTTTATTTTGAATTAAAGGAAGGCAATAAAAATCGAAAAGTATCGATGTCCTACGATAGCCCAATTACCTCTCTTATTTCACAACTCTGAATTTCGAATTCTGAATGCCGAAATTCGTAGTACAAACTGAGTGATAAATTAGGTTGAATGAGATTTATGTTAGTTGCAATACAAATAACAATTGGTTTTAGGCCCGATTTCACGTCACAGTTATAACTCGTATTAACAAGATCCGTGGTCTATTTTACCGTAAGGCGCAATGTAAAATTTTGGTGTTCCGAATGCTAATCCATGTACTAAGTTTGACGTGAAATCGGGCCTTAGTATATAAAAATCTGAATAAAATAATTTCACTAGAAAAAACAATGAACTATGTGAATATGCTGATCATTGTCGCGTGCAAAGGGACCTTCTATATCTTGTATAGGTATAAAAGATATCATATAAAATATCTTATATACTATTATAAGATATCTAGTATAGGTATATAAGATATCTAATTTGACATTTCCATAAGATACAACACAATATATGTTATCTGATATAGCGTTTAAGATGTCTTATATCACATATAAGATATCATATTTTGTAAATCAGATATCGATATCAGATATAAGTTATCTTATATAGGATGTGAGATATCTTACTTAAATATACAACATATCTGATATATCAGATATCTGATTTATTATATGAGATATCTTACATACTATATAAAATATCTAATATATTATATAAGATATCTGATAAATTATATAAGATATCTTATATGAAAAATAAAATAAGATAATTCATATCCTAAATAAGATATATTATTTTCTATATAAGATATATCCTGTATCAGATATCTTATAGAGGATAAAAGATTTCTTATATGTTATATAAGATATTTTATGTGTTATATTAGATATCTTAATTGGCATATTAGATATCTAATATACTATATAAGATATCTACTATGCATTATAATTAGTAAAATGGCTTGCCACAGATATGACTAAACAGATTTGGATACATCAAAAAGTAAAGTGGATATAATATTCGATATGACAAACTCGATTTTTGTGTGGTATCACTTATTTGATTAAGCGATATCAGTAATCCGAGTTTGTGATATCACTAATTCGTTCAACAAAATCGAATTCGTGATATCACAATGCTGATTTTGTGATTCCACTATTTCAAGTATGTGATATCACATCTTATTTTCTGATTTCACTAACTATTATCTGCTATCACTGACTAACCTGAGTGTTATAAAGGATGTGTTATATTATGTTTACTAAATCAATTTAGTGAAATCACAAAATCGATTTTGTGATATCGATTTCTTGATATCACTAGTTAGGAACGAATTACTGATCACAAACTCGATAAGATATAGTGGCATCATAAAATCGATTGAGTGATATCACAAAATCGAATGTGACATCACTTTATAGATTTTGTGATATACAAAATCGAATTAGTGATATCACAAAGTAGCTGTGATCTCGTGTCATCACAAAATCAATTTTGTGATATCACTTATTCTATTTTGTGGTATCACTAACTGGATTTTGTGATATCACTCAATCGAACATATTTTGTGATATCACTTTTTCGATTTTATGGTATCTAGAAACATGTCAATGAACATCAGTCTGATATCTACCGGCTTAAATACATTCACTGGACCATTTGGTTGAACATTTGTCTTATACCTACCCACTCAGACACATTCATCTCACCACCTGGAAACACATCGATGAAAACCAGTCAAATAACTATACCGTCAAATAACTAAACATGTCAATTAATATTTAATATATGTCTGTTATACGTACTTGCTCAGATACGCTAACCGCAGTGCTAGCCGCACTGCCTAGAAACATTTTGAAGAACACTTGTCTGATAGAAGCCTGCTCAAACACAATAACCCCACTACCTAGAAACATGTTGATGAACACCGGTCTGAGTCCTACTTGGTTAGACATGATCACTTCACTACCAAGAAAAATTTTGATGTACACCGGTCTGAATTTAACCTCTTTAGACCATTCACTGCACTACTTAGAAACATGTCAATGACTGGTGTTCATCAACATGTTTCTAGGTAGTACGCTGAGTTTGTCAAAGCAGGTGGGAATCAGTCAATTAATATATGTCTGATACGTACTTGCTCAGATACACCCACCGCACTTCCTTGAAACATTTTGAAGAACACTTGTCTGATACCGACCTGCTCCAACACAATCACTCCGCTATCTTAAAACATATCGAAGAAGAATGGTTTGATTCCTACTTGCTTAGAAATGATCACTTTACTACCAAGAAACATGTCCATGAATACCAGTTTTATTTTACCTCTTTAGACAATTCACTGCACTTCTTAGAAACATGTCGATGACTGGTGTTCATCAACATGTCACTAGGTAGTGCAGTGAGTTTGTCAAAGCAGGTAGATATCTGTCAATTAATATATGTCTGATATGTACTTGCTCAGATACACTCACCGCACTACCTAGAAACATTTCGAAGAACACTTGCCTGATCCTGACATGCTCGGACACAATCATCCCACTACCGAGAAACATGTCGATGAACACCGGTCTGATTCCTACCTGCTTATACATAATCACCGCATTAAGTAGAAACATGTCAATGAACACCAGTCTGATTTTACCCTCTTTAGACAATTCACTGCACTACCTAGGAACATGTCGATGACTGGTGTTCATCGACATGTTTCTAGGTAATGCGGTGAATTTGTCTAAGCAGGTAGGAAACAGACCGATGTTCATCAACATGTTTTAAGGTAGGACGGTGAAGTTATTAGACCGGTGTTCATCAGTATGTTTCTAAGTAGTGGGGTCAGTGTGTCTGAGAAGATAGGTTTCAGACAAGTGTTCATCCAAATAGTTCTAGTTAATGCCGTGAGTGTGTCAAAGCAGGTAAGATAAGGAATCAGACCGGTGTTCATTGACATGTTTCTAGGTAATGCGGTGAGTGTGTCTGAGCAGACCGGTATTCATCGATAAGTTTCTGTGTAGTGCAGGATGCATATCTAAGCACGTAGGAATCAGACCTGTGTTCATAGGTGTTATGCGGGTGTTAAGTGAGTCTGTCTCTGAATTCACCAATATACAACTTTTTCAACATCAGGATGAGTCAAAAGTGTAGCTAGTTTGGCCAGATGAGACCTTTATATAATATTTACTATTGTACCCCATTCTGTAAATAATGAAGTTTTGAACCAAGTGTGGGTGGATTGCAACTTATAGTTTCATACTGAAAGAGCTTTTACTCTTGTTTCAAACGGTACAATATAGTAACTATGCCTGTAAATATGAATACAATATTAGGTATACTTTTCTAAGGATAATCCTCGAGGACTTAGCTCAAACCGCAGTATTGGTGACATTTACTTCCGCTTACATTGACAAATCCTTGGGTTTCGTTTTTTTTAGGCTGAGAAATCTTTTGAATTTCAATAAATTCACGAACTAAACATTATAGTTAACGCCAGCGAGAATCATTTATATATTAAATTTTGTATTCAGCTTCGTTCTTTCGTTTTGATACGGTGATGTCTCGAATATCTAGGTCACGGCTTCAATTTTGTTATACGAGCTCAAAATTCAATAATTAAATTCATCTTTCATGGACTGAATTATTATTTTTGATCATAGATAATTTAGCGTTCGATTGAATATGGAGATAACCTTGTTTTTCAAATCTCGTAACGATGCTCACTAGGAAAATACGGAGATACTTTATCAGCTAGGTGGTCGACCTCGACCGAAGTACCCTTCCAATAATCGGAATACACATACGCTCAAATAATCGTCGTTGACTTTCCTTCCACTGTGCATATTAGTCTAGAAATATCTGTTATCGTCTTTTATATAAATTTATGTATTACATGGAGATACTCAGGTCTTAAACTTCTTATATACGTTGACAAAATACCTAACTACTTTGTACATAATCATTCCGCGATGTAAACCGGCCAGCATAAAACTTGGTTCCAGGTCTACTTACATTTAAATGAAGAGGGGAAACATAACATTAACTGGGTCAATATTGACGTAACAACTCGAACGTCGATTTCTGAATTCAATGGGACTCATTAACTACTAGTTAGACTAACTCTATAATAGAACTTCTAGGCTTAGAAACTATACATGACTTCTGTTTTTCTTAACTTCTACGCCCAGAAAATGTCTTAAACTACCCCCTTTGCAGGTTTAGATATTCAATAGATGACGCATAGATTAATACCAAGGTTAAGCTAAAATAGTTTTGTGCAATCCAAAAAATTAATCCTTTAGCCAGAGGATAGTTAAACTACTTTTGTGCAATCCGTCTGCGTTAAACCTTCAATTAACCCTGAGGTTAATTTAAACTGCTATTGAGCAATCCAAAACCCTTAACCCTGAGGATAGACCCAAGTTTCAATACACTCAGTACATGAGGTGAACAATAACATTACAAAAAAATACAGGCTGTATGCAAGAAGGTCAGATAACTAATAGAGAAACATATACATATTCATGCAGAGTTACTCACAAACACCACACACACAGAGGAGAAAAAAAATTAAATAAAATTGAAAAAGAAAAAAAAATCTCTGCGGATAACACGCTATTAATAACAAAGCATATCGAACAGTTTATCGAGAATGTGCCTTAAAGGTAACAAGAACTAGCCTTAAAGGTATCAAGAACTATTTGTGAAAACTTACATAGGCGCCTTAGTTTTACTAAATTCGAAACGAAAATTATAAATTAGAAAATATAATACAGTTGGCATTTCTTTTATTGATATACGGTAAAAATATTTTCCTATCAAAATCGAAAAAACAACATTCGAAAACATAGTGATACTTATCACCGATGGAGTTTAAGTTACAATGAATACATTTTCTAAGATTTCTGTCAATACGAGCCCACCTACCAGTCTCTATCGGAAGTCTGTTATTACACAGACGACAATATGTAAATGTTTTACGAAGTTTAACTGGAAGATTGATTAGGTAATTTTCGAATTTGTGTTCTGTTTTAAACATTCTATGATTCACACATTTTGAGGATTCATTTAGTAATGCTGACCACGATAGTTTAAACTGATCTTGATTCTTTTGAAAAACAGTGTTTGCAAGCCCATTGGAGTTTTGAGGGTTTTGATTTATCCAAATTTTACTCATTCCTACTTCGTCCAAAATAGATTAAACATTATGAATCCATGGAAGATCAAATAAATTAGCACTAAATTCATCGTACAAATTAGAATGAAGCCTGGAAGATAATTTCGAACTTTTACCAAGTAAAAGCTTCGACCAGAAACTAATTGTCCTTTTTTTTAATAGTTAAAGATATTGTAAATCGACCTAGTTCTCCATATAGCATAATGTGCGGAGTACTCTTTCTAACGTTTAAAATATATTTCATGAAATCTGTATGTACTTTTTCTATGATAGAAAGATCACCGTAGCCCCAAATTTCACATCCATATGTTAAAATAGGAACTATAGTATTGTCAAATAACTTTAACCGACAATCTATAGGAAGATCTAAATTCCTAATTTTTCTATACAATCCAGCTTTTCTTGCTTGATCTGCATTGTGCTTTTTTGTATGATGAAAACTTCTAGATTTTGGTAAAATAACTCCTAAATATTTAAAACTATCTACGATTTCTATCGGTTCGCCATTAAAACTTGTATTATCATGATGTCTGGATCTATCTCCAAAAATTACAATCTTTGATTTTTCAGGGTTTAACTTAAGCTTCCAGCTTGAACAATAGTCTGAAATTTATTCAATAGCAGTTGCAGTTCTTCTTCATTTTCTGCAAACAAGGCAGTATCGTCAGCATATAGTAGGACCACGAGTTTTAGACAATCTTGCAATGACTTGTCAAAAATATTTAGACCAAAGTTATTTTCATTTAAAAGAAAAATTTCAAGATCATTTACAAAAATTGAAAATAATATGTGATAAATTCTCGCCTTGCCTCAATCCATTTTTGCAGTTGAAAAACTCGGATGATTCCCTATTAAATGATACGCAAGATTTGATATCGGCATATATATTTTTTTTTATGTATGCCAATATTTTCCCTGAAACATCAGCATTTAATAACTTTCCCTAAAGACCCACCCTCCAAACACTATCGAACGCCTTCTGAAAGTCAATGAATGCGCAATATACTTTTAATTTTCTTACTCTTAGATATTCAACAACAGCGTGTATAACAAAAATTTTGTCAAGTGTACAGTACGATTTTCTAAATCCACATTGTGTTTCATTAAGTATATTATTTTCTTCGAAAAATATATTTAAACGTGTATTTAATATCGCTGTAAAAAGTTTTCCCACACAACTGAGTATTGTGATCGGGCGATAATAATCGGGGAGGGTAGGGTCACCTTTGTTTTTATAAATAGGTTTTATAACACCAATAAGCCAGAAAACCTGACCACTATCAAGAATCATATTGAACAGTTTTATATATATTGGTAAAAAGAGTGGACAAGAAACTTTAATATATTCATTTATGATTTCCTCTGTACCAGAACATTTTCCGCTTTTTAATTTCTTAATAGAATTCAAAATTTCATCCTAAGTTATCTAAGAATTTGAACTATTTGAATCAAAGTTATCAGCATCAAATTCCACGAGACCTGATTCATCATGCTCTGTGGTATTGATATCTTTAAAAAATTCAAACAGATTTTCAGTTTTAATATCTGTATTACTACTTTTCGCGTTTAAACTGTTTACATAATTCCAAAAATCTTTCGGTGACTTTTGCTGCATTTGCCGGACCTTATTTCGCATAGAACGTTTGTACTGTAATAAACTTTTATTTATCTTTTTCTTGTACTGTTTGCTATTATTTATTAAAAATTCTCGATTTTGTTGTGTTTTATTAGAATTATAGATCCTCCTAGCTAAATGGAATTTTTCCTTGCCTGTCGGCACTTGTTGTTAAACCAATTTTCGTGAGTTTTCGTTTTGAACGTTTTGGCAGTAGCTACACGCTTTGTGAATGTATAATTTCTTGTCGTTTTAAAAATATCTTCGATGTCAGACATGATATTATTGATACTCTCTTTATTCGGTTTATTCAAGACGTCTTGTATTTTATCCTGATATAAGTTTTCTACAAATAATTGCTTTTTTGGTTCTTCCCAACGTTTATGTTCGCCGACAACTTCAATATATTTTTTTCGAAACTGTACATTTATCTGACACTTTAGTGAAAATTCAATCACGCTATGTGCATCTGAATATAGCGAACAAAATTTTCTTTTATTTCAAAATGAGACAACGGACGAAGACGAACAGATAACATAATCCACGACTGATTTATCTTTGCATGTTGTTGCACCTATACATCTTTCACTGAAACCTCTACCATTTAAAATTTACGTGTCATTATTTCTACAAACTCTATAAGATTTCTTCCATAAAGCATTTTACTTTATTATCTTTTGATACTCTTTGAATCTTTAAATCTTTAAATCTTTTTTATAATATCAACATCATCAGAAGTATATACTGATTCTGGACTAACCCCTATTTTTTTTCGAGGATATTTTCATCTATAAGAGTTACATCTGGTAGTACAGCGGTTCTGGCATTAAAATCACCCTGAAGGATCACATATTTATGAGCTCTTGAGAAACTTTCTAGTTCTTGATAGAAAAGATCATATATATCGGCTTGACTATAATCAGTATAAGCTGGAGGAACATATATCGCTCCAAAATAGACGTCTTCATCTGTGTTAAATAAAACCTTAGTTTAAACAATATTTTATTCGCATATACATACAAACAGCAATTGTACTATTACAAACAACAAATAATATATGCAAATGGGATTCAGAAAAAAGTCAACAGACTTATCTAAATCTGTATCCCAAGATGCCAACATAATATAACTACTGTATAAGTGATTTGGATGGAATGAAGCACTGTTAATAATCGTATAAGGAAAGGCATTTGGACATTGCAGACTTTCTTAATAGAAAATTCTCCACGGGGAGTGGACGGTGGTAAGTGCATAAACTATTACAATAATGTAAGACATGGATTGCTATTGGAATTGCAAATTGTTGAACTTTATATTTCTCGCCAAAGTTCCTAATAGTGTTACTGCGTTACTTAACTTAAACGTTGATGGTTGAAGATATAAATAAGACTCTTAGATAAGCAGAAGATAAACAGGAAAAACTAGACCGCTTCTAGAAGACAATGAAGGTTTGCGTTGTTTCGTCAACGCGTTGAATATGATTTATCTACTTACTGAATCTGAAATCGCTTAGATTTTACAATATAATTTTGAACATTTAAAATATTTGCTTGTTTTGTTCATACGACAGTTCACTATTCCCATACAACAGTACGTTAAGCGTTGGTTCACACATTTCAGACACAGCATCGATCAATTCTTGTCTTATATCAAGATACCGAGTACAAGCAAAAAAGTAATGTTTGGTGTCCTCATTCACCCCAAAAATGCATGACGGACTGTCAACTATATTTTTAGAAAACAGATGACTATTTAAGGAGCTGCAGTTTGTTCGAAGTTTCGAGTGATAAATCTGCCCAAGGCGGTTGCCCACGTTAGAGAACGACGGCGGCTGCGTTAGATTCGCGTTCAACTGATATTTAAATGAGGTTATAGTAGTAGAGTTGCGAATAACTGAAGATAGCTCATTCCACTCGCGTATTACTGATGGCAAAAAGGAGTTAAAATACTGCTGTGTATTAGAATGGATAGTTTGCAAATCAGCAGCATTACGAAGACTGTATGACGATACGCTTCCGACTGTTGGGGAGACGAGCGAACATAAATAATCCGGACATAATCCATTTGTCATTTTATAAAATAGAATAAGTTTGTGTTTACGTCTTCTTGAAGTCAGAGGTTCCCATTTAATTTCGCTGAGAAGAGAACTGATCGAAACCAGCTTTTTCGCTCCTGTAACTATGCGCGCGGCTTCATATTGTATTTTTTCAAGCTCATTAGATTCATACATAGTACAATTATTCCAGACTACATCTCCATATTCGAGCAATGGTCGGATAAAAGAAAAATATATAATTTGAAGGGATTTTCTATCTAATTGGAATTTGAGTTTGCGCATAACGTTTATCCTTGTCCAAGCTTTAGCTTTTATATGTTCAAAATGGTCATGCCAAGTGCAGCCACTACTAAATACAAGACCCAAATGTTTATGAATATTTACTTCAGCAATTGGTTGATTATTCATACAGACAGGAGGATGATAGAGTCTGTTGAGCTTTCTTGAAAATAATAATGATTCAGATTTATTAGGATTGAAGGTAACAAGCCAGTTTGTGGCCCACGTATATACTTTCGAAATATCAGAATTGAGAAATTGTGCTGTTTCCAGCGGATCATCGACTATAATATATAAACTGGTGTCATCTGCAAAAAGTCTTATTGAACAATTAATATTTTCAACAATATCATTTATATATAAAAGAAAAAGTAACGGACCAAGTATAGAACCTTGAGGAACACCAGCTTTCAGAGTGGACAGGTCAGAAGTTGCACCAGGAAATACAACCTGCTGTTTTCTATTACTCAAGTAATCAGTAAACCATTGTAACAGAGATCCAGATATGCCTACAGTACGAAGTTTGAAAAGCAGCCCTTCATGCCACACTCTATCAAAGGCTTTACTTACATCAAAGAATATAGCTTGTACTTCTTTGCCATCGTCAAGTGCTTTGCAGAAGGTATTATAGATATCTACAAGTTGGTTTACATTAGAGTCTCCCGGCACAAAGCCAGATTGAAGTGTAGACAAAAGTAAAAAGTATGCAAAGACCAGGAACTGAAACAATCAAAATCCAAATCCAGCCCTCAAACCATAGTTGGAAACAACTAAGATTACAAATAATCAAGATACAGAGAACATATGGCCAACCGAGCGAGCAGCTTGTTCCCAAAAGGTGGCCACTCAGCAACCCAAACCGAACCAAAAATAATAAGAACATACATAAGGTAAAACATCACAGAAACTCTGACACCAAAAACAGGCAACAGAGAACCACAACAGAACTACCGCCTTGGAACGGTCAGTAATGAATTACTGGGGGGCTTAAATCGATTTTACAGGCCCAACCTCACCCTCAGTTTCTGAAGTGGTACAAAACATTTAGTTGGTTGTTCGGTTCGCATGATAACTTCGTGTTCATGAAAAAAATTAAAGACGTATTTGTGTATAAGCTTTTCAAGAACTTTACCAATAGTACTGAGGAGAGAAATGGGTCTATAATTTGATACATTTGACGGGTCGTCTTTTTTCAGAATGGGGGTTACATTTGCTAATTTCCAAATGCTAGGTATTTTACCACTGGCAAGAGAAAAATTAAAAAGTTCACATAACGGAAATGATAACGGATGGGACCGTTCTTTCAGCAGCCTATTATTAATATGATCTGGTCCAGCAGCTTTACCAACTTGGAGAGAGTTAAGAATAGATTCAACTTCGTGGGGTATTAACGTGATAGATTCAAGAGTCGAATCAACCCGAGGGATGAACTGTGGTAAAAACGCATTACCATCATCAAGTATTGTTTGTTCAGTAAAAAAAATTATTCAGTAGATTAGCTTTTTCTTTATCGTCTGAGTAAATTTTTCCATCAAGGTTAAGTGGTGGTACTGAGGATGTTCTAGAGGGTTTGATAAAACCCTTCAGCGTCCTCCACCAGTCTTTAGGTCCGGTACTACTGCTTTTTAATTTATCTGATAACTTGTCAAGTTGTAGTTTTTTCGATTTGCGAATTTCACCAGTAACCTTATTTCGAATCTGCTTATAACGTTCAAAGTCATTCATATTATTAGTCCTTTTATAAACGTTTCCGTTTCCTCGTACGTTTCTTTATTATATTATTCAGCCATGGAGGGTCTGATTGTCTTACCTTAATAATTTTATTGGGTATATGCCTACGAGCAAGTTCTGTTATGTGATTTGTTACATTATTTGCATATGTATCAATATCATTATCCTTCAGGGTATTCCAGTTTGTGTCTGCAACTTCTCGGGAGAAAGACTGATAATCTCCCCTATCATATAACCAAATGTTCCTGGTAAATATTGAAGAGACATTCTTCATAAAGGGGGGTGCCTATAAGGCCCTTTTTCTGCCCAAGAGCAAAATGTTTTATTTTCAGCTGATGATTAGACTATAGTGTCCGCTATACTGAATCAATAGTGGTTAAGCTCCGTAAGCCCTACTTTCGGAATAATGGGGTTATTAAAGTGGGTGGGGTAAATCAGCATGAACCAGGGGTGTCATATTATAAGCTATATCTCTCCTTCAAATTTAATGGCATTCATAAATACCTTCCTTTATAAGTTGAAGTAATGTCTTTGGTGACATCTTTTCTCAAATTCTATCTTTTAAAGTAAAATCTTATGTCTGCAGAATTTCTTTTAGAGACACTATCAATTTTCATTAATTTTGGTACTTTGAATTCAATATATTCTACCATATCTGTAGAACCAATGGATGACTTCTTACTAAACTAACATGGGTTCACCCTTGGGAAAATGCAAACTGTTGATTAAATTTTGGTGACCTTGACCTTTGTTTCAAGGTCACAGTTAGACTTATAATGTCAATTTTAAGTCAAGTTTTGGCCATTGTCTACACAGTAGCTCCTAAACTGATATGAAATCATGACCAAAGTGGCCTAAATTTAAACATTATGAGGAGTTAGAGCACTAGCTATGATTAAATGGCCATGACATCATCTTCAAGGTCAAGGTCAAGGTTAGACAAGACAGAGTTTAACCAAAGATCTCACACAGCTAGTAAGCAGAAATTTAACAAATGTGTATGTTTTTATTTGTAAAACAATGCTTAATATGCATATAATGACCTTGACCTTGATCTGAAGGTCACCAATACATTCAGAAGGTCATTATTTTACCATCAACGTTTCTATAACCTTTAAGTTTAACCCAATTCTGTTTCATCATGTTTGGCTAATACTGACCTTCAGACCAAGGTCAAGGTCATTCTGTGCACATTAAACATTGATTTTCAAGTGAAAACACTCGGATTTGGTACATTTCTGCCACCTGGTTGATGAAATCTATGATTAAATTCTGTTTAGTCTAGCCATGACCTTGACCTTGAAGATGATGTCATGGCCATTTAATCATGATGTCATGGCCATTTAATCATAACTAGTGCTTTAACTCCTCAAAATGTTTAATTTAGGCCACTTTGGGAACAATTCCATATCAATTCAGGAGCTACTATGTAGACAATGGCCAAAACTCGACTTAAAATTAACATTATAAGTCTTACTGTGACCTTGAAACAAAGGTCAAGGTCACCAAAATTTAATCAACATTTGCCCTCTCCCAAGGGCGAACCCATTTTAGTTTGGTAAGAAGTCATCCATTGGTTCTAGAGATATAGTAGAATATATTGAATTCAGAGTACCAAAATTAATGAAAATTGATAGTGTCTCTAAAAGAAATTCTGCAGACATAAAATTTTACTTTACAAGATAGAATTTGAGAAAAGATGTCACCAAAGACATTACTTCAACTTATAAAGGAAGGTATTTATGAATTCCATTAAATTTGAAAGAGAAATATAGCTTATAATTTGACACCCCTGGTTCATATTGATTTACCCCACCCACTTTAATAACCCCATTATTCCAAAAGTAGGGCCTACGGAGCTTAAACACTATTGATTCAGTATAGCGGACACTATAGTCTAATCATCAGCTGAAAATAAAGCATTTTGCTCTTGGGCAGAAAAAGGGCCTTATAGGCACCCCACCTTTAAAAACACAAAAAATTGGACAATGGTATATGATATTTTGTTCTAAACAAGGTTCACCGACACCACTTATAAGTGTACTATTTATATTAGAAGTTAGGAACAAATCTATCAGAGAAGAGGAATGTTCTGTAAAATGAGTCGGTTCCGATATTAAGCTTTCCAAACCAAAATATTGACAAATATCATCAATTTTCCTGAAGCTGTTTTGTTTTAAAAGGTCCAATAAAACCTTGTCTAACTTAAACCATAAAACTGCTCACAATCTGTATCAATGTATTGAAAATGCCTACATATGCTTTCTTTTATCAGAACAGCTATGCCACCTGACTTTCGAATAACCTTTTGCCTACGATTCTTTGTGATACATACACACTTATTTATGTTAATAACATCTAGATCATCAAGTCTTGTCTCTGTACACGTAACAATATCAAAGGATTGTATAAGTTCATTAAATTCTGGTATATTCAGTTTAGAAGTCAAACCACAAACATTCGCGTTCAGAAAACATAGTCTTGTTGGACGCCGCCACATCCTTCTGACACCCTTACGGGCGAGTACCTTCCGAAGCACCCTGTACACCGGTTCCACTGGTTTTCTTCCCCCGAGCTCGTCTTGCATGTACTTGTCTCGGCCAAGACCTCTGTGCCATTTTCATATAATTTGTCCTTGACCAGAACCGCTTTCTTGTCATCTCTCCTAGCCTGTCTTAAAAGGGGATACAATGGTTTTCTTCTCTTTTCTATCTCTTCTGGGAACTGCTCGTGTATCCCATAATGCTCACCCTTTAGACGCTTTGCTAATTTTCTGATTCTTTCTCTATCTTTGAAAAACGTGAATTTTGCCACAATAACACGTGGCCTGATATTCCGTCCCCATGCTGGCTGCTGAATTTTACGACCAATGCGGTGCACTCTTTCATAACTAATGCCTGTAATATCCAGTCTATCTCTTAGAAAGTTTTTTAGTACCTGCTCCGTATCCTCGTCGTCATGCTCATGAATGTTTGTAAACACTAGATTATCGCTCATACTCCTGCATTTCATATCAAGCATATCCTCCCTCAACTCATGATTTAACTTTCTCATTTCAAGAAGCATCGATTGTAGATCATCATTTTCTTTCATAACATCATTAAAATTTGACGTCTACTGATTTCAAATGTTCATGGTCCGAGGCCTTTTCTTTTACTATGGAGTCATACTGTTTACTAACGAACTCCACAGACTTCTCAACACTGTGCACAGTTTCTTCTGTTTTCTGTATTCTCTTATCAAATCTAACTAACTTCTGTTCCATCTGATTTACAGTTTTCTCCATTTTGTCTAATCTATACAATTTATCTTACTTATCCAATTTTAACATACTTTTCTCCATAGGCGTAATCTTTTGCATTGGTTTATCGTACGCTTTATTCGATATACTGTCTCTATTCTCTCTAATGCCACCAGGCTGCGGAGTACTCTGAGACGGAATAATTCTACTACTATCTAGGTCAAGATATGACAAATCATTGTCATGGCCAGAGGTCTCAAGGTCCGAGCTAATGTCACCCTTCTTTCTTTTCGCATCTTGTTTGTCAACTTCCATATCATTTCCGGGTTGGGAAGCAATTTTCAATAAAATCACTAAAGTCACCAGGGTAAACTAGAGTAAATTTTCGTCACGGAGAATTGACAGAACATGAAAGTCAGCAAGTCCGAATATAAATACGGTAATATTTAGAATAAGTTCAATGCGAGGACGCTATATGGCAATATATGGCAATATACGACGCTCCACAGCAATAGTTGGCTTACAGTTTATGCTGTACTTCATACCAAACAGTGATGTTTTTTCGAGAACAGTTGATATAGCAGAAATCTGCAGAAGGTAACGACTTATCAAATATTAATCTCAAACTATCACTGCCAGCTTAACACTTCAATGTGAGGACACTGCATGGCCATGCAACAATAAGTAACGATTTACGACACGTGTTACCATGCAGTATCCGCTCATTGAATGGGGATTATATCTGCCGTACTATGTACAACACAGTGATACACACACACACACACAGTGATAGTTTTGTGTGGTGATGTTCGAATTTGGCTCCGCTATTATTATTTAATGCTATAAGATCAAGTTATAAAATTACTCTATTGTGATCATACAACAACGGTAACAAATTTTCCTTTTTATTCAATATTTCTAGACTTGAATCTCAACCGAAAACGTATATGTTTTCTCCCTATTTATAAAGCTCTTCTCCTTTTCCTGTGACGCGGCCCTTTCATTCAGCAGGGTATCGATGCGTAATTGCACTTTTCCCTGGGTTTTAACGGTATTACGGGACAGCTGTCTATTTGCCACAATATAATGGTTTGTTTTTATGAACTTTAAGCATCCTTCTTTAAAATGAATCCTCCAAACAAAATCGGTCGAAAGTGGAACTCATAAAATTTCGGTTTCAATACAGTTGGAGTCTAAATAAAGAATCACAGATTTCACAACAGAGTACACATGTTGCTCACGGGTTTCCCTCGGGGCAACAAGGGCAAGTTTGTACAGACAGGTATCAGAAATTCACTGAGAAAACAAATTCTGACAGCATTTATCAACTTTTATCAAAACTTACAATTGGATTCTGGTGCCATATTATGAGCTTTTCCGTTTAACATTGCATTTCCCATACAGATTTCAGACACAGTTATCTTGTGCGCTTTTTTTTTTTTATTTCTGACTTGTTTCTTTATGTTTTCTAATGGCAGAAATACTGTCTAACTCAGATTGACTGAAACTGCGAAAGTGTGACCCGTATTGGTACAAAGAAACGATCTTATTTTTTCAATGCTTTTTAATAGCAAGGGAGATAATTTTGAAAAAAGAAAATTTAAAGACGAATAGCATCCACACGATGCAAGTTATGGTAATCTTTTTCGATTACTGGCTTTTACTCCAACTGCCTGCCTCAAGGTAGGTCAGTTCAGGCAAACCTGCTACTGGTACCATGTAAACCAGTACTACCTGTTGCATGTGAGCAGATGGGGCTCATCAACCTGGGAAGGTGTCCTGTCTAAGAGTTACTAGTCTCTTATTAAAACTAGAAGGGGTAGGGGGAGCTCTTAGCCTTGGCAGGCAGTTCACCTAGGAGTTAGGTCTCTAAACAAAACCTATTAACAAACCTGTGAACACAGCACCATTGGGCGAAAGTCTTCCTAGAAGAACACAACGGCCAGAGTGGAACTCAAATCTAACTCAAGTGTTAGCAGCCAGACCCGAGCGAGCCCTGCTCAGCTTGGTGAAACAGCTAGATTAAAGGGGTCACTGATAGGTAGGGACAGGCCCCGATCACTTTGACTCTTTGAATCTGGTTGTTTATATTATAGGCAGTGGACAAGTCAATGACTTGATGGGAAGAAATAAGACGCTCCCACCTCCATGAGTCTCCCAACCCTATGGGTCAACAAAGGGTGGTGTTAACACAACATCACTGGGCGGAAGTCTTCCAAGAAGAAGTCAACGACCAGGGCGGAAGAACTCTTTGAGTCAACGGCCATGTGTTCGTGACCAAGGCGAGCCATACAATAGTCATGAATTTCGGCTGTGGTCAACATATATAGCCT
The DNA here is from genome assembly GCA_963989385.1 of Ctena decussata. NCBI lineage: Eukaryota > Metazoa > Mollusca > Bivalvia > Lucinida > Lucinidae > Ctena > Ctena decussata. The sequence goes on along the minus strand of OZ022504.1, from coordinate 34,253,978 downwards.
GGAGATGGATGGGCTCCGTCAGGCTGAACTCTCCCTAGAAACATCATGGTTGACAACCTAAACAATACCATAATACCGGATCGGTCGCAGACCGGGTTAACAATGACCGCGCCTACTGTTAAACAGGAAGGAAAATCGCAGGAAAAAGCCCTGGGTCACCAGAGATGTTCTCGACCTCTGTGATGAGAGGAGAAATTTGAAGAAGAAGAGGTATGAAGCAGGAGGAGCAGAAGAATACAGGGAAGCAAACAAGAGGATTCAAAAGGCAGTGAAGAAAGCGAAGGAGGACTGGATAGCTAGTCAGTGCGAGGAGATTGAAACTTGCTTGAACAAAAACAACAGCAAGAAAGCATACCAGCTTGTGAAGGATCTAACTGCAGAGAAACAGGGTAGATCCACAACTATCCAGGACAAGTCTTGGAAATGCCTTACAGAGGAACAAGAGATTCTCAGTAGATGGACAGAATATTGCTCAGAACTATACAACCATAAGACTTACGGTGACAATGCGGCTCTGGACTGCAATCAGCACCCAGAAGAAGATCATTCTGGACTGCAATCAGCACCCAGAAGAAGATCACGAAGATTCCTTCGTGAGGAAGTTGAGATTGCAGTAGCAGCACTAAAGAATGGGAAATCTATCGGAGTTGATAATATACCAGCAGAACTTGTTCAAGCTGGCAGGGAGACCGTGATTGATGTTTTAACAGATATCTGTAACACGATCTGGAGAACAGGAGAATGGCCTACCCCATGGGCTCAGTCGCTGATTATTACGCTCCCTAAAAAGGCAACCTACAGCTCTGCCAGAACTACAGAACCATCAGCCCCATCAATCATTCAAGCAAAGTCATGCTGAAAGTCATCCTGAATAGGCTTAAACCACAAGGCGAAGAGATAATCGCCGAGGAACAGGCTGGGTTCCGAGCAGGAAGGAGCACCACAGAACAGATCTTCAACCATAGAATCCTGTGTGAAAAGTATCTCCAACATCAGCCAAATCTGTACCATGTCTTCATTGATTTCAAAATAAAGCTTTGACAGGGTATGGCATGCAGCCTTATGGGCCACCATGCAGAAGTACAATATCAGTGCAAATCTAGTTCGCACCATTGAGCAGCTATACGACAAGGCTACAAGTGCAGTCCTGATAAATGGCAGCACAGGAGAATGGTTCAGAACAACAGTTGGAGTAAGACAAGGATGTCTTCTGTCACCCACCATCTTCAACATTTTTCTCGAACAGATCATGTCTAATGCTCTGGAAGAACATGACGGAAAGGTTAGCATAGGCGGCAGAAACATTACCAGTCTGCGGTTTGCCGATGACATAGACGCTCTAGCTGAGGAAGAGCAGGAACTAGAATCTCTTGTTGAAAGTCTCGACCAAACCTGCACAAGGTATAAGATGGAGATCAGTGCTGAGAAGACCAAACTGATGACAAACAGCGCAGATGGCATCCAGAGGGAGATCAAGGTAAAGGGGGAGAAGCTGGGTACTGTAAGCAGCTTCAAATACCTTGGAGCAGTTGTCTCAGATAGATGAGGGCTCAAAACAGGAGGTTCTCCCAAGGATTGCACAAGCCACTTCAATTTTACCAAGCTGAAACCAATTTGGAGAGATAACAACATAGCTCTTGGGTCAAAGGTGAAACTTATGCGCTCCTTTGTCATTTCCATATTTCTGTATGCCTGTGACTCGTGGACCTTGACAGCAGAGTTAGAGAAAAGGGCGCGGGCCTTTGAGATGAGATGCTACCGAAGGTTACTGAACATTTCGTACAAGGACCATATAACCAATGAGGAGGTTCGCAGGAAGATCCAAGCAGCCATTGGAGAATATGATGAACTCCTAGCGCTGGTCAAGAAAAGGAAACTAAGGTGGTTTGGCCACGTCTCAAGGTCTTCTGATCTAGCAAAGACAATTCTTCAGGGCACAGTGAAAGGAAAAAGAAGAAGAGGAAGACAGAAGAAGAGGTGGGAAGACAATATCAAGGAGTGGACAGGAATGGATTTTGCCAGCTCAACTAGGGCAGCTGAAGACAGGACAAGGTGGAAAGGGATTGTTTGGAAGTCATCTGTGGTGCCCCAACGACCTAGTAAGGTTATGGGATAGAATAGAATAGCCTGACGTAAATTTCAAACACACGCGACGTGTACCTGCACCCCACTTCAGAATATGCATATTTCAGACAAAGAACTGTAACTCTTGACTGGTGCTAAACCTGAAGCTACAAGTTTGTCAATGGAAACTTTAATGTCTGATCAACTTATAGACATATACCTTGTTGATGTCTATGACACATGTCAGACACAGTCGCAAGACAAAAAGTGTAAAGTTTTTATTTTTGTTCATAATGAACCTTTAGGTCACAGTTTGGTACAATGATAATTTCACAGTGTCATATTTATCCCCTTTCATGACATTATATTTTTTTATTTTATGGTAATAAACATGTGTAACTGAACTACGAAAATAAGTCCAGGACCATTGGTCAAATATTCTCCATTGTCATATATTGAAAAGCATCGTTCTTCTGCCGTGCATTATGTTTTGCTGCGTCCTGCAGCAACCTTTGTACTTGTATTTTATGTTTTGCTTTCCCATCCGCTGTTTATGGCAGGATCTGTATAACGGATGTGTATCGGTTCTTTATCATTGCCTTTACATCTACCAGCCACATCTCAAAAGGTGTCATTGAAGAGGTTTAGAAATAAAAGCAAATACTAAACTTTAATTCAAATGCCTTGACCTTAGGCAGCATCCACATGATGTCTACTACTCTGTTGTAACCTAGAAGAAACTTAGTCACATATCTAACGTTTTGGAAATATAAGCATAAAATTATCGCAAGACTTTAATGCAGATGTTAAAAGTCTTTGAGTTTGGTCATGGTTCAGCAGCGACATCCGCATAATGTCAGTATCGACGAGGAGGCCGGACATAGGGGCGTACTACAGAGTAACCTCCAAAACACCCCCAGGGTTCTCAATTATATCAGCAGTATATTATAGAAATACATTTGATGCATGGAATTGCCAATGTTTACAGAGATGAAGATTTGCACCATCGCAAAGCATATAACAGAATGGATTAAGCGTGTATGAAGAACAATATTTACTTAACAAACTAGAACATAGTACATATAGATGGATAGCTGGATGTATCTTGCAGATTTCCATTACTATCAACATATACAAAATACATGATTCAAACTATACAACGGATCAATATTTGAATGAAAATATGATAATGACAAAATGATATTGATGCAGATTAACATACCTGCAACAATATATTATAGAAATATATTTAATGTATGAACTTGCTAATGTTTATATGCTTATATACTCAACCGAATTAAACACGCAACACTTAACTTATCCAATATTCCATAGCTCATGTCATATGCAGATCGCTTTCATTTTAATTTCTTAACTCAAAAGGAATTAACGTTTACTGTCCCAGAAATTCAGTTCTGTTGATGAAATGGTTCACGCTTGAGAGAGCATTACAAATAGCTACCCGATTTTCAAAAGTCTCATTTAGGGATATGTTTGCCAAGGCGCTTGGATTGTTGCATGCTTAAGTAAGCCTGCGGTTGGAAGCTAAACATTTAATGATTTTTAGTCTTGTAGAAACAGACGTACTTGGGAGACCATAGATTATCTTAAGCCGTTTTCATGTGCACTTTTTGCACCCGGGTGCAAATCTGTACCCGGGTGCAAATTTGCACTCCTTTCGTAGCGTTCATATGCCAATAAATTGTGCCCATACGTACCTGGATTTGACATTAAACTTAACACAAGTTACCCAGTAACATCTAAAATTTATGCCAAACGCAATGATTTTGATTTGGACATTGTTAATTTTCCGCTTTTGGATAGTGATGTTCCCCGCACGACTTCTTATGGTGTTAACATTTCTCAACTGATTGGCTTCGCTAGGGTGTCTAGTCATTTGGCTGAGTTCAATGCTCGTAATAAAAGTTTGACTGCCAAGCTTTTACAGCAGGGGTATCGGTATCATAAACTTCGGAAAGTTTTTTTCTAAATTTTATCGTAGACACTTTGAACTGGTTTCTAAATATAATACAGGCCTTTAAGGTCACTTTTGCAACATGGCCTATCGGAACCTGAATTTTATGGTGACTTAGTATATAAATTACGCAAAATCGTAGGGAAAACAGAATTTCCTGATCAATTTAATAAAATTATAATGCGATTCAAACGCATTGGCTATAACATAGATGTAATGCTACAGTCTGCATGCTTAGTGGTTAACCCAATCACGGTTGACAACTTTGCTGTCCTCTTTAATTGCACGCCGGTGGTTCGGGGATCAGACTCTATGATAGCCCCTACATAAAGCTATATATTAGTTGGTTGGGGCCGGATGTTTGTCTGTTTCATGGCCCAACGGGGTTCAACTGGTGGTCTTCTTTTGCTCCAGTATTCAAAAGTGGTGTTTCTGACGCCCCAGGAATCTCCAGGTGTCTCAACACGTTTTGGCTGTCGAGTCCTCATCCTTGCTTCATCACAGTCTTTTCTTGATTTTAATTGTTGGCCGTGATGACTCTCTGATGAGTTAGGGGACCTCCATAAGAACCGAACTACCAACTAATTGTGTGCACCGCGGCGGAGGGTGAGGGTGAAGGTTTGGGCCCAGTAAAACCGGTTTACACCCCCCAGTAGATATTACTGACCGTCCCAAGGCGGTACTTTCGTTGCGGTTGCATTTGTTTTATGTTCGGTGCTGTTTGATTTATTGTGTTCTCATTTTAACCCTTCTATAATAAAAATCGAAAATAGGTAAAATTAGTTGTTAAATGTTTTTCGTATAATTTACTAAGTCTGTTGTAACCCTTCTGTTGGTCTAAATTATTTAGTTCAGTAAAGATAGCTGAGTTGCCACCTATTTCGGAAAGAGCTGCTGACTCGGCTTATCACTTGTAATTTATTGTTTGTTGGGATGTCTTTGTCAATCTTTCCCTTTGATGTTGGGGATAAGGTTTAGGATCTGATTCAGTCAGTTCCTGAAGTGTAGTTATATACTCTTTAAATTTGAGGAGAGATGTTTAGAATAGAGTAGAGAAAAGGCCATTTGGAAGAAAGCGCGTAGTCAAGAGTGGTGGACGATTATAGTGCTTGAGACTTACACTGATGATCAGTCGCGGAACGATTTCCGCATGTCAAAGGCCTCTTTTGACAATCTGTGTGACAGACTGTGTACGCAGATCCAACGGGATGCGCGGGTACACGTAGATCTAGTTCTTTCGGTTGAGCTGCAAGTGGCAGAAACTCTATATTATTTAGCTGGGACTCCAGAGTATAGGACGATAGGGAACCTTTTCGGGATTGCCAAGTCCACTGTGTGTGAATGTGAAAAGGGTTTGCTCGGCAATCGTGGAAGAGCTAGTCACAGTTTACGTTAAGTTTCCGGAGGGAGATGAACTTCTACCACTTTTTTTTTCGGGTTGTCACGAGCTGTTCGGTAATTTGTTTTAAGAGCTTTCATCCTCTGTATACACTGTCTAATAGATGACTCGAGGCACCTCATTTTCATTAACTTGGAAATATTGTTATAAACTACTTCATCGGACACCGCAGCGTCGTCTATTTCGTTTTGTTTCGTAAAATCGTTCCAGATGTCAAATAAGGCATCTGTTGTCTCGTCGTTCCCAGCCGCTTTTACGATGTTGACGGGTGGACATCTTGCTTAAGAATGACCAAAATCGTAGTCTCAGTAATTTATGCATATGTGTTTTGATAACAGTCTGATTTTCAATTTGAAAAAGAGAACTTTGATAGATTATACAGGATCATAAGGAAAAGGCCAGTCATTTTGAAAAATCCTAGATCAAAATGTATACTGATAAACACTTTTTGCGATCATGTGCACAATTTGCAAACATCTTTGCTATCTTTTTCTTCAAACACCGTTCACGTGGCCAAAAATACATCGGGGGTGCAAATTTGCACCCCGGGTGTATTTATGCACTCGGGTGCCAAAAGTGCACTTGAAAACGGCTTTAGACCCGGCGTTCGATGCAACATATTCTGCCCTGTCTCGCGATACCTCTGCCTCTTTTTGAGATTTTTGAAAATCGGGTAGCTATCAAGCGTGAACAAAACTGAATTTCTGGTTCTGTTGACCTTAGATAATCTGCATATGACATAAGCTATGGAATATTGGATAAAATAAGTGTTGCGCTTTTAATTCGGTTGAGTGTATACAGAGATGAATTTGTATAGTTAAGATTTCTAGCCTGTCGTGTAAAAAGGTCGTCGATTCCATTCCAACCTCATTATTAGATAACCAAGAATACAAGAATACAAGATCTTTATTTCCAATTTTCGGCCCACATAGGAGCATACACAGAGGTATATAATATGTGAAACCGAATATATAATCAAGGAAAGAATTCCAAATGACAGATTACCTACTGGTTAAACAGAAATAATACTAACACACAGGCATACAGAGAGAGAGAGAGAGAGAGAGAGAGAGGTATCTAGCAATTATCTAACTTTGGTAAAAATAAGCCCTTGATAGCAAGATGATATGATTATGGTTATGTCATTCATCATCATCATAATAATAACCACTGTCAGGAAACACAAATACTAAAGATATTACTGAATTTTTGATACAGAGCAATAAAGGTTAGGGGAAACATTGCATGTAAATGTCTATGACGCAACCCAATCGAAAAGACAATCTGGTGCATGCATGCTACAAAGTCATAAGTGCCCACCAAGACAGCCAAGAGAAGAAAGCATGGGCATACTGCAAAGCTGCATGTACCCCCGAGTCTAACCCACCAAGGCAATCATAGTGCACACCATACCCACATGTCAATGTCATATTGATTCAGGCACCCACCAGTATCGCCAAACAACTGAGTTATGTCATATATCATGATCCACATTAGATACAAAGTATACCATAAACTTATACATAACCAGTACCTATCAGGTATTATATAACAATATGCTTCAGTATATCTCTATTCAATATCAATTGTCTAAGTTCAGATGAATATAGTTAGCAAGACTTTTAATTACATTCTGATCTTCACAATTTAGAAGCCATAGATACTTGTTTAGATTATTCAATCCTATAAAGTTTTTACATACCTTACTCGCTAACCCCATTAATGGCTCTCTAGAGGTACTAAAGGCAGGGCATTCAAGTAAAAAATGGATCTCGTCGCCCAAGACACCATGTGAGCATTTAGTGCATATTTGATCGGCCCTATCAATCCTTGCATATCTACCAGTTTCTATGTTGAGCTTATGGGATGAAATGCGGAGTCGGGTAATATCGCGTCTACATGGAAAATTTAGAAGAGATAGGTTCTTCTCAAAGCCAAAATTGCTTTTTACTTTCGTATAAGTATCAAGTTTACCAACAGAACATTCCTGCTTTTTTGCATGCCATTCATTCAAGTACTTAGCCTTTAAGGCTTTTGTCAATTTGGCATGAAATGTAGATTGTTTCATTGACAGTGAATCAGAAAGTGGTAGATCAAGGAAGTTCGAAAGTTGTCTTACTGTATTATACCATGAATTACCAGATACCTCAATGTCTTTAGAACATTGTAATGCATTATACAATAATGAGTTTGGGTGGAGATGCTCAATACGATACCAAAATTTAAACATGGCCTTAACTATGTCAATATAATAGGGATATCTTCCTATCTCAAACATAACAGCAAAGTTAGAGCTTTTCTTATGAACACCCAATGTAAATTTAGCAAATTTCATATGAAGTTTATCAGGTTCACTGTTCAGATAAATTTTGTCTAGAGAAAGGCCATTTCTAAATTTTGAGCTAAAAGGATTAAAACATCCCCAAATTTCGCTACTATATAGTAATATTGGTTTCACAGTGTGGTCAAAAAGGTGTAAACTGGTAAATACTGATGGTTGTAAGTTTAAAACATTTTTACATAATTTATAAAAAGCTTTAAGCCCTTTTTTGTAAAGTTCCGCTTTGGTGTATGAAAAGGATCCTGATGAGGAAAAATACAGACCCAAATATCTATATTTAGAAACACATTCAATATCTTTGTTATGAGTTTTAAATTCACCCTTGATCAGTCTACCTGCCTTATTGAATACCATCATATTTACTGTTAAGCACCAATCATCACAGAAACTCAGTAATTTATCAAGCTTAGCTTGTAATCCTGTGGCAGATTCTGATAAGATAACTAAGTCATCTGCATACATAAGACAGTGCAAATCAATATTGTTCAGATGGACAGGATCTGGGGTGGACTCTAAATATGATGGTAAATCGTTGATAAATATTTTAAATAAGTTAGGACTCAAAGGGTCACCTTGTCGTACACCAACGCCTACATTGAAAGTCTCTGTCAGGGCATTAGCTATTCTAACACAAAACCTATTATTTGCATACATTGATTTTATAATATTATAAAATCTAGTCCCAATGCCAGTTTTTAGTAGCTTGATTTTGATACCAGTATGTATAACAGAATCGAAAGCTTTGCGAAATCTACAAAGCATGCATATAGTTTACCACCTTTTTTATTGCAATATTTATCAATCAGTGTTTTCAAAACAAACATATGGTCAGATGTACGAGCCTTTTTCGTGAAACCTACCTGACATTTATCAATGACAGAATTATCAGTCAAATATACATCTAATCTAGCATCTACTATAGAGTTAAAACCTGTAGCTAAACAAACGTCCGCCCTTCTCCATTGTATACCCGAATGCACTTGTCATTATCCGCACGGTATAACTATTGAGAAATAATGAGAAGAATTACACTGTCCGCCGCGGCGAAGTGTGTGTTTAGGAGAATAGGGGTTATTTTCCCCCTCCGATATAGTCTTTTTACTTATATTGTCCCACTCGCACATAGCAATTTATTCTATCGATTCATCGTCATATTCCGGTACTCAAATGGTACATGAAGGTGTTCATATTTTTGTTTATTTTTCTCTCTTTATTCATCACATGATACTCAACGTTTTGGCTAATGAAAGCCTTTATCAAGTAGTTTTTTTTTTCATTCAATGCTACATTGTCTTCATATTGCTGATGTCCACCATTTTGAATTGTTTTATTATGGACAACGTTGTCACGACGTTATGGCGTCGGATTCCCGGCATCAAAACGTCATGACACAATCCAGCCCCAAACACTGGAGCAACACTAGTATTTAGATTAATACACATTAAAACAATCAGAACATGTGGTATGGTGCAGCTCACAATAAAAGCAACTAGCTAATATAACCATAGCATACTACTGCTCATATATGCTGCTGCTAATAATAATAATAATAATAGTTATTATAATAACAATAATACTGGTGCTGGTAATAGTGGTAGTATTAGTAGCAGAACTTCATTATTATCAATAGCAGCATTAGTAGTAGTATCAGCTGCACCACTACCACCACAACCACTACTGATAATGATAATGTAATAATTGTATACATCAATGATTCTGATAAAAATAATGATTATAATTTCTCTTCTATTACCTCAAGTACTACTTCCACTACTTAAAATAATAATTAAGACCACTACCGCCACTATAATGATAATTCGATTAATGTTATAATAATAGTGATGATAATGATACTGATAATAATAATAATGATTTAATAGTAATGATAAAAATAAAAGGAACAATGATACCTCTACTACTACTACTAATAATAATAATAATGCTAATAAAGTAATACTACTACCACTTCTACTACCATCTGTTATGATAATAATAATGTAAAATTGTATACAGTAATGATTATGATGATGATGATGATGATAATTATAATGATAATAATAATAAAGATACCTCTATTACTGCTAAAATGACTACTACTTATAATAATCGAGTAATACAACCACCACTTCTGCCACCACCACTAATAATAATAATAGTAATAATGCTGATGAGTATGATGATAGCAGGGTTGGTTAGGGTGAATTCATAATACCTCCTTGAAAAAATTGTATTCAAACAGATTGATTGATTAGATGTTTAACGTCCACGGTAAACAACTAAGGTCATGTCGGGACGGTCAGTTAACCTAACCACACTATTCCTGGGCAGGCTTAGACCTCCTAAGCGGTTAACCAGTACTAAGTGCACATACTTTCGCCAGTAACTGACAACTGCCCTTCTTGAATCAGCGGAAGGAGAAACGAAAGTATTCAAAGTATTCAAACAGGTATAACATTAATAAAATAAAAAATGTAATCAAAATTAGAATAATGGCATTAAGACACAGTTACCGAGAATGTAATTTTCAAATTCACCTCCGTTGAGGTATATGGAAAAACAAATTGACTGTTTTCCGGTAGGCAATTTGAATACATCCTGTCATGAATTTTCGCGGTTTACTATTAGGATTCAGGTAAGATTTTCCACGCTAGAAAGGGTATTCCAAAAATCGGAGATTGACATGCTGCATAAAATTTCCAGTTGATGCTCAGTGAGCTACATAAGACAATTTCTTGTACTTCATCATAGTGCCGTGTTTATTTCTTTTTGGATCATTGAGCCTTCGGCACTAGTGGGCGTATGCAGCCTTGCAAACGACAGCGTTGTTATATAAGAATCTTTTTGTCTATATTCTTCGTTTCCAACTTTATAGTAATCTTTTGCTGACCGTTCCAAGATGGTACTTCTGTTGTGGTTCCTTTATGTTATGTTGTGCAGTGTCCGCTTTTCTAAAGCCTCTGGCGGTTTGGTCACCTGTATTCCGGCCCAATCTGCCTTCTGTTTTGTTTTGTTTTGTAATTAAAATTAAAAAATAAGTAAAAATAGATGTTGATGCTGTTATTGGGGTAACTGAATGACCATCTGTTTGGGAAAGAGCTTCTCATTCTGTTTACTGTTCGTTTCTTTCGTAAACTTGTGTCAATTTCTGTGTGTATGTGCTGCTTTCCCTGGTTATGTATAATACTGTCCAACGTGTGTTAAAGTCCAATCTGAAATTCGTTAGTTTCCAGCAGTCGATACCACTGGCCAAATAACACGGAATTAAATGACAGGAGAATAATTATTCGTTCGAGAAAATCTGAAGTTTCTGTTGAAAAAAAAATCAGTTTGTAATGTCATTAAGAACTCGATGGAGCCTGACAAGCACTGCTTGCGATGCACCAGTACCAATGACGTCAATATTCTGTTACCATAGCAGCCAGGAGTCCATATTGATGTCAAAGGTTCGTCATTGAAACGTCATTCTGTCAAGGTACTATGCACAACAATTTGTTATTCTATAGTTGCTATAGTAACATATCTATGACGTCATTGGTGTAGGTGCATGGCAAACAGTGTTTGCCATGCTCCGCCAATTTATCAATGACATTACATACTGAAATTCTTTAAACAGAAACTTCAGATTTTCTCAAACAAATAATAATTTTCAAGTTATTTAAATCCGTGTTAAATTTCGATGTTGTACCCTTTGTCAATGTTGATTTCATTGAGAGCGGAATGTGGGATTTGATTGTATTAATTCCTGATCATTGCCTATCTTTTTACTTTACTTTATTTTCCATTTTGTACAATAGGACAGTATTTTATGATTCCAGACTTGGCGGTTTCAACGTACTTTTCAATAGTATTTTAGTAATATCTGGGCAATAGGAGGTTGACACAAAGAAGCGCCGTTTATGTTCACAATTTCACCTCCAGTGGGACTCCAACACGCGATCCTGTGATCCAAAGTCTAGGGCGCTTACCTACTCGGTCAATACGCTAGGAGGTGTATCACTCATTTTATGAATCCCTAATGGAAAAAGAGCTGTTAAACGCATACAAACGGTTTTAACTTTGATCACCACCCGGCAGTCATTTCGACTGTCATATGCAAGCAACCCAGTGCTCGTCCGATTTGCTTTATTCATATCTCTTTTGTCAACCACAAACCTACAAAGTTTGAAAGCCTGCTGCCGTCTTTCAAGAATGCTCGCGATTTGTGATTAAAACAAATAAAGTGTTAGAATTTATCTTATTAATTAGATTAAACGGAACATTTTGTGACAAAAATTAAATTGGATGGATTTATTTATTCATTACGCGCTTTAAACAGCAGGCATTTTCAAGAATCTGTTACATTTCAGCGTATTAAGGCGTATTAGTTCATTCAGAAAGAAAAGCATTAGCTGATGCAGCGTATATTTGTTTTTCGTAATTTGATGAAATCAGTCATTTCGAGATAACACAAAGTAGTATGTTATAGAAATCGGAAAGTAATCGACAGACAGCTGGAATATTTTTATAACAAAGCAAGTTATTTGCATATTTAATCCTCTGGTGAATTATTTTTGAATGTATGAAGTTGTTACACTCTAAGAGTCCATGTCTGTCACAGTGTTCAGGTGTTTGCATAGGTTAGTCTACCCCCGTCCACCTCCCATAACCCCCATCTCGCGCTTAGGCCCCTCTTGATTTGATGTGATTTACAGTTTCTCCTGCTTGCGATTATAACGAATTTTGTATTGTCTTCTTGAATACATATGAGCATTATCTTGGCTCTGAATCAAATTTGCTGCTGAGGACTAATTTACTCTGTTTGAGCGAACCCCGGTAAAGTGCCGACATGCAGAAAACATGCGAAAAATATTCATTTTAACACGTCTACACATTCACAAACGCATGAAATTATTCATTTTCAGGTGGGAAATGCTCATGAATCATCAGACTGATTAATGTATTAGGCCATTGATTAAAAATTTGGTTATAGGTGTTCCTACTTACCCGAGAATTTTGGCCTTTCCTGTCAGATTTTTTCCTCTTTTTTTTTTAATTGTATTTTAATCCTCGTCACATTGGTTACTACTATGGCAGTTTTCATAATTACGCAAAATCTGAGCGTCTACAACGTTTACTCTCTCTAGACGATTTGGCGGGTCAGTGACAGACATAACTGTAAAATCTCAAAGACCTGTGACTCTTGTATTGAGTACACATAGAGAGACACCGGGCAGCTCATTGTGATGTAATCAGTAGCAGGAAGTGTCAATCAATTTCTGCTCTTGAAAAGATGTGTAAGCTGCTTTGACTGGCTGACAAATTCGGATCTTCTTCCTTTATTAGATTAAGGTTCTCTTGCCCAAGGCCAGGGTCACAGTCACGGCTTAGAGGAAAAATCATGTCTTTTGAACTGACTCGAAACTGCTGTAGCACATTTCATCAAACTTTACAGAAAGGTAAAACATGATAGGATTTAAGGATTCCATGCCAATGGTCAATGTCACAATCAGGGGTCAGCTATAATATTTCGGTATACTAACTCGAAAATAACCAAAGCGAATTTGTTCAAACGTCACAGAAAGGCAAACATAATGAGACGGCATGTCATGCTCAACACCCAAGATCAAGGTCACAGTAAGGGATCAAAAGTCAGATCCTGTCTCCATGACCAGGCAAAACTGCTGAAGCGAATATGATCAAACTTAATAAAAAGGTAGAACATAGTGATAAGTAATGTCAGGTGTGAGATGTATATAGGCTCCCACACCCAAGGATACAACAAAGTTTGGTTAGTGATGGAATTATGTCCCTCTTATGTCAGACTCTCTACTTTCTGTACGTAAGCCAACTACTCTAGTTACTCAAGACGGTGATTCTGATCGGCCTAGCGACTTCAGAGAAACGTCAGCTTGTCCCATAGCTTTATCGAGAGGTTTAGTGAAGCTATTTATGCACAAACTGGCTTGACAAGTATGCAGTTTTTAAGTTGAAACATTTTAAATATGCTTATACTCGTAAGTTGCAAGTCTGTGAATCAGGGAAATACTGTTTCCTTTATACACTGAGTACATTTAAAAATAGCAAAACTTAGTTGTTTGGAAATATATTTTCAAATTTTTAAATCAAACATTGAAATTAATGAGACATTAGGCCATGAGCCAGAAATGGTTTACCTCCTCACCCCCCCCCCCCCCCCCCCCCCCACGGGGAATTTTGTAGACCATACTTTTCTTAAAGCCCAGCATCTTAGAAGTATTTTGCAGCATGTTAGCCCTCTGGCGAATGGGGCGTTAAGCTATAACAGCCTGTTACAAACATTACCCATTAAAAAAATAAACATAAAATAAAAATAATCAAAAATTATAAAAAAAAAATAGAAATCACTTTCCTATGTTTAAAGTTATAGTGGAGTCTAATAGAACAATCCAGTAGCTAAAAATTATGATGTTTGAAAGGTCACTTTAGCTCACATGGTGTCATATACGTGACATTTGTCTTTACACTACATTAAAATTGCTATTTCTATCCAAAATACTTTCTTTTTGTAAGTTACTCCTTTATTATTAGACCATATCTTTGCTACTGTATTAAAGACAATTTATTGATCTCTTCAGATCTGCAAAAATTATTATCCTATCTTGTATACTTTGGGAGAAATAGGATGTTTAACACAGTACCCCGTTATAAATGTTCCATATTACAATTATCACTTTCTGTATAATTCAAGTGCTTGAACTACACTGTATGAATTAAAGAACAACAGGAAAAGGTAATATTGAATATGCCAGCCTATCTAAACAGCAAGGGACAGTTCCACAATATTTTGAACGCATTTTAGTCGTCCATAATGATCGATTATATACGTTACCGAGGGCTATTTTGTTAAACTCACATAATTTGATGATAGAATCATTTTATTTTCGTTGGTAGCAGTTTCTTCATGAAAGAATCTTTAAATATAAAAGAAAAAATGCATTCTTGTTTATTTTCTATGATAAGTCATTACTAGAAGTAACGTAAATAACATTAACATTTAAAATATTTCATTAAAATACCTTTAATCAGGTTTTTTCCCACTGTCACATAAAAAACAATAACATATATAAGTCTGGGTGTTCTTATGATATACTGTGTACTTGGACCTAGCAACACTTCTCTCAGTTATTACTCTTAGGGATTCATGAGGTGTGTTGTATACGTGATTAAAACCAGTATACTACAAATTGTAATGTTAAGGGCATTGACATATTCTGCACACGTAAAACATGTTTTTTGCTGGCAACTTTGTTATCATATCAAAGATAAAAGTATTTCATAATGGCGTTGCCCAGTTTATTTCTTTTACAATTTGTACATTTGAGTTCTAAAGACAGTAACATACGTTAAATTTTGTTAAATACAACTTAAAAAAAATAAACAAAATACCACAGCAGAAAAGATAAAGTCGCAGCTAAGCCAGCATAGATTTTGCATATAGGACTCTCATAAAATGATATACAATCAGTATGATAACATTAAAAGCTAAGCGCTTTTGACGTGTTTAGTATAAAATTATAAAATACTCAGTAATTAACAATGCAAATGTTGTACCACCTTGGTTACTGACAGGATTTGGTATAGTTTTTACGTGCACACTGAAAAAAACTATAAAGCAGAACAGTAAACCTGAAGTTTGAAGACTTTAGCCAAATACAGTTCTGCATCAAAGCTAAAGTAGATATTTGCTGGCAGCGTATTCTTACTTTTGTAAGACTATCGTATATTTTACGTTACCAAGGGAAACAACATTGCTGAGTTACAGTTAAGAAACAAACTTTTGAAAATAATTAATGGTAGTGACAATACATTGCTTTGTTATGTATTTAACAATAATGTGTCAACCAGGAGTTTGGGAGAATAGTATCAGAAACATTTAATACAGAAAAGAGACGCTGGCAGTTTACTAGCATACTGTAGCAATCTATTAATGCTATGTTTAAGATGATCTATATTTCTATGCTTTTGTTTCTTTCTTTTTAAAGTCTAAATACTTTCGATAATCTCTTAAAGAATCTAACTACATTCAACCATCTATTAAAGCATCTATTCACCAAAGAACATAAAGATACGTTTAGTTGGACAAAAATGTTTCAGGGACAGTGTTCCAGTAGCTCTGCACACATAATGAAATGGCAAATGAAAATGACATAATAAATTAATGTTAGTCCTCGCTGTTCAGATATCTATGAGCAAATCTTAGTTGTTCTCCTTCAGAATGTATTCGCCTACACTGTAGTTATGCTTTGCAGCATAATATTGAGAAAAAAAAGGCGGAACAAGTAACGTATACAACGTATTCTTTGCGAGTTTATGGATTCTTCATTTCCGATATCCTAAACTAGCAAAACAGTATTTCTAAAGAGCAAATAATCGAACAATAGAAATAGTGCATACCTATACATGCCAAGGAAGGGCTAACCTAAATAACTTACTGCATTTGATCTCTATGACCTTGTATTACCATATTGTTTACTTTATAGCAATAAATATGTTTGAAAACTGCTTATTTATGACATCTTACTGCTTATCTTATCATCTTTGTCCAAATTTATTAAATACTGTTAGGGAATACAGCATTTTGGCAATATCCAAACAACAATTTTAGTTGCTTACATATTGAAAAATTGTCTGACTGAAATTTGTATTTCGTAACACCTTTAGTCCGTGATAGTAACAACAAGTGGGAATAAAACCATGGGGTTTTAAATTACCTGACCAGTTAAATAATTGTCACAACATAATGAAAAATAGAACTACTGAACAAGCTGATGACAGAATGATGTATGCCTTATAAAGTATGTCACTTTCTATCAGCCTTAAATTTTCACATTGTTAATAGTTTGTAATGTATTTGATGGCCGGGAGCTGCATAAACAGATCATGTAGATCACAAATTAATATGTAAGTTAAGATCACGGGAGCCACACATATTTGCTAATCTATGTAAAGCAGTTACTGTGCAAAGAGGCTCGTGGCTGACGATTCGACTGACAGCATAGAAAATGGTGTTTATCCCTGTTGGCAGTGTTGGTACTGCTTTTGATTGCCTCGGCTGGCAGTCACAGTTCATATTTGTATGTAGGGTAATTGAATGGCTCAGCCAACAGCACAGGTCGCGAAATTGATTTTTATCCCCATCATTACGAGAACCTAAATATTAATCAGTTGTAGCATATATCAACTCTTACTTATTTCATTCTATGCATAAGATTTTTAAAAAATCATCCTTATGAAGTCACTTTTAAGTGAAACTGAATTGAAGGCAAGGTCGAAATGCTTCAGCTATAACAATCTATGTGCGTCTTGCTGAGTTTTTTGTGTATTTCAAAGAGCTAAATTGCCATCTGACGACCAGTGGTATGCTAATACTACAGCAATGAATAATTCATATTGCCCGGGAACTAAATTTTTGATAACAGATGACTCACAAATCTTATCCCCCGACATATTACAATTATGTAACGTAACATTACTGTTAGATTGATTTTAAATATACACTATCCAATGATTTTTTTATAGTTTGAGGACATATAAAACGGGCGTTTCTTCATATTTACATATACAACAGTGTCTACTTAAGACAGAATATAGATAATATTAAAAATGAAATCCAGCTGATGTTGGCTTTCTTAGCTTTTCTCGTCATTTTGTAGGTTAAATTCTTCAAAAATAAGTTTCTGTCCACATTTAATATATCCACTGCTAACTGCTGCCTAACTTATCTAAGCTGTGCATGAATCAAAGAAGATTGATGGAGCATGTATCAACTTCAGTCCACCAATTCAGAGATTTAGTCTGGTTGTTTTGTTTTTTTTCCGAATTTTGGTTGTGGTTATATACGTTACATATTTATCGTGACTGCTGATGAGTTTTGTAAGACTTTAGTTTGTTTGTTTTTTATACTAGACTATTGAAACAGTCATATATATGACAATTACTTTTCTCTTCACTTCATTCTTACAATTTTCTCCTTATATTACATGTATTTAGACACTGAAGGGGAAAAACGTCAATACAACGTAAACTACGTTATACGGGTTAGTCAACTTATCGTTGACAATGTCAATTACCTTGAAACAGCGATTTATGTACTAGCAGACAAAACACAACATAATTTAGGGCGAATACTAACATTTGTATACCAATGTGTATTTTCTATTATAACGTGAATATGTAAATTTGGGTAGTGTAAGTAACGTTAACGTTACACGTTTATGCCCCAACGTACAGAGGGCTAACATGTGTCATTTTGTTTCGTATATAATGTAGTTTCAGAAAATCATAGTGTTCAAAATTCTCCCGGGGGGGGGGGGGGTCTATGGTCAGCTCAAGGTCTACATTTAGATTGACATCTTTTCTGTCACAATGCTAAATATTATGTTGTTTTTTTCCTCCATTAGGTTTACGTTACCCAAAAAATTAAAAATCACAAGATCAAATCGTAACGGATGTGCCTTTTTATTTTTTTTTTTCACCAAATGCTGTGGGATTTTGTTCCATTTCTAGATGAAACCATTACCAGAGCCATGGAATATTTGAAGATGGTTCAGTGTACCCCAAAACGCCACGTTTCTGTTCATCTGAGACATGTTGTTTTGATTACCAATATCAAATGACAAAGATAGTCTTTCTGGCCTGCTGATGTCATTTTGGTATCAGAAAGAAAAAGTGGCATAAGTTATGTGTGAGATTGTTTACAATATTTCTCTTCAAAACATTTAACGCCGATATTCCAGTTGTAAACCATACTTACAAAGAAATGCATCGCAAACTTTTGGCAAGAGCGTAAAAACTTAAAACACCTAAAAATATTCATTTCTCCGAATTTTTTTCCACTTACCAAAAGAGAAATGGGTCCCAAATGTCTGCTAGACATCATCAGCGTGATGAAAGCACATAAGTTATAAATGACGATAATATCTTGTATACTGAAAGGATTTAAAAACTTCCACCCATTAATTTTGTATATATCTCAAAAATGAAAGAAGCTACGTCCACCAAAATTTTACAACATATATATTCCCTTATACCTGATTATAACAATATACCGAATCTGAAATCGTTCAACCAAATCGTTCAGGAAAAAGCACGTGCTCCTCGTGTTCTTAGTGCCGTGTACATAAGGATGAATAGCCTCATGTATACAGTTTTCTGATGAAACATTTCTCTTACAATATCAAATCGAATTTTAAAAGTTTGAACTCGGTCTGTGACTTTATTTAGCCCACCGCGCCAAAATATCGCAAACAGGCGCAGAGTTTTGGGCCAGATAAATGCTGAAATTTCAAAAAGTGATGTCGCGTGACAATTATATGTGTTAATTACGACAATTCAAAATCTCAGACGACGTGCACTGTTTACAGGAACCTCAAAAGACCGTCAGAAAAACACCTGACCGAGATTAAAAACCAGCGGTCATGACGTTAACTAACGTCGACGCAGTCTCCGTAAAAGGCTTTGAGCGACAGCATCATCCGCAATGATACTCGCAAATCAACGTGGATGACGTCAGAATATTAAGACAGTAAGAAATGGTCGAAAACAGCGTTGCATAAGATAACGCCGACATCGCCCTATTCATTTCAGTGACGTAACGCTCATTTACTGACGTCATTTAAGTAAATGAAACGAATAAACTGCGTAATTATTAAATTTGATAAGTTTCAAACATTTTGTCGTAAAATTTTCAACACTGTCATGGGTGAACAAAACAGCAGCCAGCAATAAAAAGTGGAAGTTTTTAAATCCTTTCAGTATATATAAATGGATTCTTTTGACTGAGCCGGTCTTAATCGATCATTAAGGAAAGGGCACCTGTTGTCTAGAAATGTGGCGATATTGCATCTTAACCAGTTTAGGTGCATCTTAACCAGTTTAGGGCCAAGTGTCACTGTCACGTTTTGAGGGCTATGTTGTACTTTGTTATTTGCCCTACGTTTGGCAAAAAATGTAGCCTGTTTTGTGGGTATTTAGACGTAACTTTGTTACTAGTACGTTTCTGATACGTTCAACAACGACTTACTTCGTATTACCCGGTTATTAAACAGCTTAGTACAACACTTTCAGAAGGGATGATAACAGTTAACACACCTACGACGATTCCATACGTTTTAGTTGGGACTACTAGGTGGTGTCCGGTTAGTCAAAGTGACTTTTCAGTAGGTATCGCAAAACATACCAAATCGTAATAAAGACGCAGAATAAAACGACACAAAACGTACTAAGACGTGGGAAAAGGACTACGTATGTACATCATCTAAAGTGGTCCTGCACCTTTACTGGTCCTGGCCTCTATTTTGGTCCTGACTAGCCTCTAAACTGGTCTCGGCTGGCATATATTATGGTGCGATAGGCAGCCTCTAAAATGATCCCAGTTATATATACTGGACAAAAAAAGTTAAAGATCAAACATTAGACTGAAATTATTATACTGAAAAAAGTAAATTTCAAAAAATCTTTTTCTTCTATTGAATGCATCTAACAATGCTGCGCAAGTCTGCATGACACATATTGGAATCTGATAACGTGACACATCAGCAGAAATTAATAAACAGGCACACCCCTAAAATCGAAGTGAAAACTAGCATTTACACAAAACTGAATGTCCATTATGTTTGGCTTTATCTATGCAAAATCATTTTCAGTTCTCAGTGTGACCTCCAAAGGCCTGAATAACTGCATGACAACCACTCGGTATGCTTCTGCTAAATCCCAAGAGGCCCATTTAGGGACTCGTTTGCCAGTTTTCAAGAAAGGCCTGAATGAGCTTTTCTTGAGTTTCAGGAAGCCTCTCGGGATCAGGATTGGTGGTGTAACATGTCCAAAGAACGCTCAATCGGATTTAAAACTTGTGATCAAACTGACATGTCAATGCGGGCGATTGTTTCTGTGGCTAGGTACTGGTCCACCATATTTGCCCTGTGATTCGATGATGTCATCGCCAAAACCTGCTGCAAACAGTCTAGTAATTGGATAAAACATGTCATTCCTAGCTCGAACACCAATCAGAGCGCCTCTGTCTGGCTTGCACAAGTCCACACAGCTGCCAATCCAGATGCCGGACCATACCCTCACCAACCCTCCTCGAGACATGTCATATTCCACAACAGGATTTAATTCATAGTCTACACGACTTGTTCCTAGCAAGTGTCACACCCTTCTCTCATCATCGTGGATATCTACATACAAAATTGGACTCATCTGTGAAAAAACCATGGGTCCAATGACCCGGCTGCCAATTTCCATCACCTGTTGCCCACTGCCGCCTTGCATTTCTATGGAATCGCATCAATCCTGGCCTCATTACCAGCATGCTAGGGCGCAAATTAGCTGTTTAAAGTCTGTTTCTAACCGTTTTTGCTAAAACTGGCCTATGAAATCATTTTAATGGACACAAAATACGCGTCCTCACAGTGTTATTGTGATGAAACAGTACCTTTGGACAGAGACTATCGACCCTATGAACAGGGTCTAGTTGATCGCAAGTTTTAACTCTGACTGAACATGCTGTACAGACGCTACAGCATACCAATTTGAATCCCCAGAGGCTTCAGGAAAGTCTTGGCGAGCTAAATCAGGCCTTTCATGAAAAATGGCAAACGAGTCCCCAAAGGAGCCTCTAGCGCTTTACCAACAGAACACCGAGTAGCTGTCATGCAGTTATTCAGACCCCACAGATATCGATGAGCACTGGAAATGGTTTTACATGGCTAAAACCAAGAATCACGGACATTCAATCTTGTGGTGATGTTAATTTTCACTTTAATTTTACGGGTATATCTGTTTATTTTTTTCTACTGGCGTGTCACGTGATCCGATTCCAATATTTTTCATGCAGTTCTGTGCCGCTTTCACAGCTGTATTGAACAGAAGAAAATTATTTTTGGATTACTTATTTTTCATCTTTTAAGCTTCAGTCAAATATTTGATCCCTAACTTTTTTTGTCCAGTATACTTGATAACTATGCATAGTAGTGCCTTCTACGAATAATTTGTTATTGCTATGAGTAATGTGAATCTAGCTCAGCCTGGGCAATCAGCAGCGGAAGTAGTCATGTGGCGTCATTTTAGCTAAAAAGAATTTTCGAAGCATTTTCTACAAAGTTCTCGAGCGTCATAATGTTTTATGCAATTCATAATCGCAATCAAACATGCTTTTATGTTACATTTATATCTGCTAGGCCCGTCGGTAGGCGTTGGATCCCCCGCCTTTCAGGTTCGGGTTTAAATGGGTGCAATCGACTAAACATATTATATGGCTTGAATGCCGGGCTACTCGGGGCCCACAGATGATTAATGCATAGAAAATCATGGTTGATCCCTATATCTCTGCCTGTTTTAGACCGCAATTCATGTGCGCGCAATCCACAGTCGGCTTCCGCATGTGAATACGCATATCGTGCAGAGTTTTTTCACGCCCATGCAATGTGTTTTTCGTGTTACATTTTTCGTGTTACATGAATCTCATAAATAGATGCCAGACTGTCGTTAAAGCTTCCAGAGCCAATAGAGCATTAAATATAGATGGGATCTAGGTAGAAACTTTATGGAAGGTTTGATGACTGTAAACATTGTAAGTAGAGAGACTGTAAGTAGACTGTAGGGTTGACGTAAGTTTGGACGTTAATTATGAAATATGTGAAATATATGCCAAGGGTATAACTCACTGCGAAGGCCTCAAAGCCATTCTAAATCTTTATGCCAGGTATATGTACTGAATGAATTATAATCAAAGAGAAACGGACTACTGTTGACGTAATTTTGGACGTAAGATTTACAAAGCAGAGCAGAAAATATGACAATAATCAGAGCATATAGTCCTTTAAAAGGAATCTTATTGCCAGGTTCTGCCAGGCATAATAGTGAAAGAGAAACGGACTAAATGCTAGAATTGACGTAATTTCAAAATCATTGTCTGTCTGATGATCGTGGTCATTCTTGTAAGTTAGATAATCGAGCGTTGTGCGCTGCAAACAAAATTGCTAGCATTCAAAATTCCGATTTTCGTTGTTTTATGTGGTTCATGTGTTTTGTGTTTCCTAGGACATTCTTTAAAGATTTTATGTATGTGTCAATTTCTAATGGGTTGACTGTCGTAGCAATCAAACGTAACTTAGTGAACTCCAAAATAATTAGTGGGAATTTAGCCGGAAGGGCTAGAAGTTTGAAGAAATATTCTTAGCATTCGCATCTATAAAAACTGCAGTTTTGTATGCATATTGGTTTAGAAGTTTGTTTATTTGGAAACTTACAGTCTCCATAAGCCTAAAATTGGAAAATTGAAAACTGGTCATAAGTTTTCTTAATAGTATAGATATTCTGGCAAATTTTCAACAAAATAATTATTGTCCGTTTTCTATCAGGTTATTTTTTGTGCCAACTTTTTTAATAGATTGGTACCAAAAGATGCCGAAATTGGTATAGATTGAAATAAATGACTCCTTAGTAGCCATAAGAGCTGAACGTTGCTAAGGTGGCCATTCACAGTTTCGCACGTTTGGCCGGGGACAAAAATGCTAATATTTCGGGGTAGGCTTGTATCATGGGCTATAAATTCTGTTTGGCTCCTTATATGCAGGAAACTTTTCCTCCCTTTGAGTGAGCATGTCAGGAAAGTAAAAACTGTATTTCCAACCTTGAAAACCATCCAATCGCTGTGCGGCATGGATGCGAAACTATGGCTGCATTGATAAAGCACGAAAAACAATTGTGAAAATGATAGTGCTCATTTTCAGTTAAGAATAGCAGAAAATCTAAACGGCTGGCAGGTATTCAGTTGCAGTTGACAGTGATCAGCTGTAAGCCCTCTAGGTAAATCTGTAAGCTGTAGGTGTCAACAATTGTCCTGCTCTTGAGTAGAGCATGGGTGATAATGCCATTTTTGAAGAAATTTTCTGGCCCCAAAAAGTGGGTGGGTGTCATTTTCTCTGCAACAATATTCATATAAGGACCTTAAAGGGATTATAAATGGCTATAAAGTGTATTTAGGCATATGTACAGCTCATTCAAAGAGGAAAAAAGAATGATTTATGCATTCAGTCAGGCTGTAATGTCACTTTGTTTGGCTGACCCCCTGTGGGGTCACCGAGCTATTGAAAAAAACTGTGGAGTGCAACCTTAAAAGGCCATCATGGATTTTCAGTTTTCTTTTGAGGCAGTTAGAAAACATTTTTTTGATTCCTCAACAGTGACCGACAAAAGAAATTAAATGGTTCAGAGCAATGCGCGTTTCAGTGTCGCTCAGTTGTGAACGCGCTACGGCTAGGGTCCATTTCTTGAAAGCGACGCTTTTTCAGACTTCGAAGAAGGGAACAGTCTAAAATCAGCAATAATTTTGCCAGATTGCATCTTAGCACACTTTCTTTCATTCTCTTTGATCAGAAACATGCTAAATTATTAATCTGAACCTAATTCAGAACATCTATGCTTTAAGGTTGCCATTCACAGTTTCGCTCTTTTGGCCGCGGACAAAAATGCTAATATTTGGGGTAGGCCTGTATCTTGGGCTATAAATTCTTTTTGGCTCCTTATATGCAGGAAACTTTCCTTCCTTTGAGTGAGCATGTGTCAGGAAAGTAAAAACTGAATTTATTTCCAACCTTGAAAACCATCCAATCGCTGTGCGGCATGGATGCTAAGCTACGGCTGCATTGATAAAGCACGAAATACAATTGTGAAAATGATAGTGCTCATTTTCAATTAAGAATAGCAGAAAATCTAAACGGCTGGCAGGTATTCAGTTGCTTTTGAGTAGAGCATGGGCGATAATGCCATTTTTGAATAAATTTTCTGGCCCCAAAAAGTGGGTGGGGTGTCATTTTCTCTGCAATAATATTCATATAAGGACCTTATAGGGGTTATAAATGGCTATAAAGTGTATTTAGGCTTATGTACAGCTCATTCAAAGAATGATTTATGGATTCAATCAGGCTGGAATGTCACTTTGTTTGGCTGACCCCCTGTGGAGTCACCGAGGTATTGAAAAACTGTGGAGTGCAATCTAACATGTTTTTAGGATAAGCCTCTACAAATCTGCTGTTTGTATCCCAATCGGTTAAGAGCTTTTGTTGCTATAAGGTTTAAAGTAACTGTAGATAAATAAAGGCAAAATTGCCTCAAGAGTTCGGGTACAATTATTTTATCATCCCTTACAGTAATGTTCTTTATCTCCTGTAACAGATCATATGGTTTATGTTTGCTTTAGTTCGCTTGGTTGCCGTAGCAATCAACATGCTGAATACAGTGTTATATTTAAAAACAACTTCCGCTCATCTACAGGGATGGGAAATGTGAAAAATGGTAAAACAGAGGAGACTAAATCTTAAGGGCGTCATATACCCTCCCCCCCCCCCCCCCCCCCAAAAAAAAAAAAATTGAAGTAAAAAATTAGTCGAATGCAATTATATGCTTGGCTCAGGACATTCTAACAAAGGAGAGCCAGGTACAGGTATTATCAGCATAACCGGATAAACCCGATTTCAGAGAATTACTGTAAGAGGAATGACGACTAATGAGATGTTGATAAATCAGAAAACAAGAACTATTACACTATCTTTTACACTTAATACATTCAGTTACACCTTAATAATTGGCAGATTATTACGTTTCTGCAGGTACTACATTTTTTCGCGGAGGAAACCAATGAGTAGTAAGGCGGAAGGAAAATACTAATAGCTTCGTTAAGCTTTTGAAAAGACTGAAAGGTGAGGCGTGCCATTGTATAAGACTGCTATAGGCTAGAAAGCACATGTATAGTTATCTGAACTGGGAGAGGCATAAAGGGTCCTTCTCGCATATGCGAACTGAGAGGGCTCAGATACAACATCATTTATTTTCAGAAAGCAAAACTCCATGCCGTTGCTGTTTGCAGGAATTCAGCAATGCGAAAATGTATATGACTGAGACCCCAGCAGATACTCAAATGACTATTTTTGTGTGAGGTAGCTTATGTGGTGATGAGACTGGTAAACGAAAATGGATACATTCTTTTATTCCAGTTCCAATATAATACTCCTTTCAACAAGAAAAATATACGAGGCAGTTGCAGTTAGTCATTATCATTGTTTTTTAGAACTGTATATACAAACAATCAGGAAATTCATTATTACTCTACAATAAAATTACGAGTATCAGCCGCAGTTTTCACACACATTAAAACAGGTCGTTTTTTGCCTTAAGGTATCTGCTGCCATCCGTCTTTCTGTTGTTTTTAGCTCATCTGAGCCGAGATGATGGAACTCGCAGAAGGCTGAGACGATGTCTAGCAACGTGAATTTCGTATAATATCTTGATCCAATATAACAAAATCGTCGCGTGAGACGGCGCCTGGGTAATGTGCGATCTGCGAATGTGCGTTCGGATCAGCCTGCGCATCTGTGCAGGGTGATCCGAGCCTTCACTTGTCTTTTTGGTGGATTCCTTATGACTCAAGGACTATTTTTTTTCGAACAAAGAAAGCTGGGACCAGTCGTACGAGTTGATCTCCTTCTTCGTTTTTCGCACACGCCTTTGGGTGTCTTCTCATGCGGTAGTATGTATTTTTTTGCTAGGTATCTATTTACTAAGGTTTTGCTTGAAAAAAATGTGTGTAGAACTTATTTCTCAGTAATATCTGACAAAGGAAGTCATTAGTTCATTTTAGTATAACTCAAGGCTTTGAGACAAAATTTTGTGTCTTGCAGGAATTTGAATGCGTCGATCCCCCAGTAGTGCCGCGTGAAAAGGTGTCTTGAACAATATGTGGGCGGTGAATGCACCGTTCAGTCTGCACTCGCTCATCTGATCTCTTCTCACATTTTAGCCTTTACTTCAGATACCGAGGCCCCCTTTTTGGATTTACATCAATCTATTTCTAACGGTTTTGTATCTTCTAAAATTTATGATAAACGTGATGACTTTGACTTTGATATAGTTAATTTTCCATTTTTGGATGGTGACGTTCCACGTCGTCCCTCTTATGGAGTGTATATTTCTCAACTTATAAGATTTGCTAGAGTGTGTAGTCATGTAGATGACTTTAATGCTCGTAATAAATGTTTAACTGCTAAACTTCTTCAACAGGGCTATCGGTATCATAAGCTTAGAAAGGCTTTTTCTAAATTCTATCGCAGACACCATGAATTGGTTTCAAAATTTGATGTCGGATTAAAATATCTTTTACACCAAGGCCTATCGGAACCAGAATTTTATGGTGACTTAGTATACAAATTAAAAAAGATTAAGGGTAGGACTGATTTTTCTGATCAATTCCGAAAAATAATAATACGTCACAAACGTATTGGCTATAAATTAAATGTTATGCGACAGTCTGCATGCTTAGTGATTAACCCAATCACGGTTGATAGCTTTGCTGCACTCTTTAATTGCACACCGGGGGATCGGTCGTCAGACTCTATGATGGCCCCGACCTAAAGCTATATATTTTAGTTGGTTGGGACCGGAGCCTTATTGTCTGTTGCTTGGTCCACCGGGGCTCAACTGGTGACCTTCTTTTGCTTCAGATTTCCAGTGGGGTTGTTTGGCAGGACAGGGATCTCCACCTGTCAGACGGCCCGTTGTATCTGTTGAGTCCTCGTCTTTGCTTCTTCATGGTGTTGAAATTTGATTTATGTGTTTACCGTGATGATTCATTGACGAGTTAGAGGGTTATCATGCGAACCGAACAACCAACTAAATGTTTTGTACCACTTCAGAAACTGAGGGTGAGGTTGGGCCTGTAAAATCGATTTAAGCCCCCCAGTAATTCATTACTGACCGTTTCAAGGCGGTAGTTCTGTTGTGGTTCTTTGTTGCCTGTTTTTGGTGTCAGAGTTTCTGTGATGTTTTACCTTATGTATGTTATTATTATTTTTGGTTCGGTTTGGGTTGCTGAGTGGCCACCTTTTGGGAACAAGCTGCTCACTCGGTTGGCCATATGTTCTCTGTATCTTGATTATTTGTAATCTTAGTTGTTTCCAACTATGGTTTGAGGGCTGGATTTGGATTTTGATTGTTTCAGTTCCTGGTCTTTGCATACTTTTTACTTTTGATATGCGGGCAGGGTAACTCAGAGCAGTGCGTGCACGCTGATCTGGGGTTCACTGCTTGCGCAAGTCCTTCGACACCTTTTCACGTGCCGCGCCTGAGTTATCCTTCATAAATCCGTCGTTCTTTGGACGAGTTCGGGAAAACAGTGATTTACCTGCGATGTTAACTATTTTCTATTGAGTTGTATCATGACAACGGCAACTGATTAGTTGGAGTAATCGCTGACTTTGAGCTGAGTATTCGGGTTTCGAGTTGTGGTGGATTATTTTAGCCTCATGGGATGATGTCTTGGGCCATGATGTATGGGCGCGATTATTGGTCTCAGCTAGATCATGTGTGTTGGCTGATCTGAGTCCTTGCGCTGCACATTATGGACAAAGATTCGGGAAATGGGATGAAAGCTGCGAATACCCAGGCTGAACTGGTCTGGATTTTCGCTGCCGCCTTGTCCCCCGTTCTTTTTCACGCGACTCGCCTCATGCTGCTCCATAGGAAATTAGCTACCTAAAATATTTGCCCTAATGTGCTTAAGTGTGGGGACGCCTTAAAACCGTTAGTTTTCCATTTGTCCCAAATGGAAAATTGATGGTTTATAGGCGTCCCAACATTTGAGCACATTGGGGTACGTTGATTTTGTTTTCGTTCGGGAAATGTTGTTTTTTAAGTACCGTATACTTGAAGTATTCATCAATAGCCTCCCAAAGACTAATCGGATTTCAAATTCATCCGTTCTATAAAGGCTGCTTCTGTCAACAAAATACATCAGGTAATATACTTAGTAAAACAATTGAAGGATATTAAATTTTAATCCTATTTGTGACTTTTAATGGAATATATACCAAATTAAATGTGCGTGCATGTACTTGTACCGGGCGTATGCAATTGATGCGCATGATTAATTAACCTCACGCTACAGTGATTAATGTACGGTACCGTTCCAAATGTACTGACCCTCTACTGCAAAAAATCACAACCGATTAAAGTTGAGTTTAAATCTGCTTTTTCGCAAGTAATTCACACAGGCAGCTTGCCTGATCATTTAAGCGCCTCTTACAATATTCTGATGCCAACTATTCTGCTGCTGATCAAGGCTAAACTAAAGAATATCCAGGGCAGTGAGTAGGGGTAGTCTTGATTCTTCAGATTTGCAAATATGTCAAATGCGTTTATTGTGTAACTAACGTTTTATGGGAATGATGGCCTCCTTATCGTAAACAATTCAACTCCTTAAAACCGGTATTAACAACAATATAGCGATAAGTATGCATGTTTGTGAATTCACGATGTAGGGGTTATTCCATTTGGAGCGGTACTGTACTGTATCCACATAAGCGTGACTTTCATTGGACAGGTTTTTAATTTTAAATACCCGATACTATTGAATGCATGCATATTAAAGTTTGTAAAGATTTTGTTTTAAGTAAAAATAATCATAGAATTTTGATATCCTTCAATTGTTTTACTAAGTATAGATATCTGGCCACAATTTGGCATGGTTCAGCCACTAACCTTTATTTAAAACAAATTGGTCAGGCAATGTTTTAGCGTTTCCTATACTAAAGGAATCTAGACTGATGGCTTAGTCTTTGTTATTTAATGTTAAAGCATATTCTGAATTAATTATTTGTGTTGCCACATCTCGGTTAATACATGTACTGCCATAACGTTCCAAAACCACACTATTTTATATCACTTACAAATAAATGAAATGAAGCTTGAACTGTGATCTGTCAGTGGCTGCAAATCCTTTGTTTTAATTAAATAATGCACTCAAACCTTAATGATGCTGTATTGAATGCTAGGAAATTATAGGTTAATCAGCGGTTTGTTTACACTTTTCTACCCCCAGTCAATCAGCTGATTCCTAGTGCTGAGTAGCTGTGCTATAAATAGAAGCTCAGAAAGTTGTCTATTGGCTATCTACTTAGTGTGCTTTATTGTAAAACGTTTCTTAAAAGTCTTATGAGATAAGGTGCCTTGTTTATGCAGCCGATGTAACTTGGACTGGTCGCCTGGTGGAGATTTTGTTTGCCTGTTTTAAGTATCCTTGGGCAATGTGGACACCGATGTCTCTGGTCAAACTGCCCAGTGAAATTTTGTAGTGTTGTTGTCTCTTCGCCGTCCACGGGGCATCTTTATCCCATGCTCTGGCTGGCTATGGTAGTACAGTCGATCTGTGGATTTTTAGCTCACCTGGCCCGAAGGGCCATAGTGAGCTATTGTCATACCAATGCGTCCGGCGTGCGTCGTGCGTCGTCACACAATTTGTCCGTCAACACCTAAAAACAAATATTCAAACATCATCTTCTGTAAAACTACTGGTCCCATGGTTCTCAAATTTCACATGGAGCATGACCTGACTCCAGGGTCTCAGAATTATAAAATTGGGTCAGGTTGAAAATCTAAGATGGCCGCCGTTACTAAAAATAGCAAAAACAACAAAATAAACTTCTTCTCCAGAACCACTGGGTATATTTGTCTGAATTTTGGCATGGAACATCAGTGAAACCTTCGTATTCAAAATTGTAAAAATGAAAAAAATCTGTAGCGGGGTTTTGTCACAGTGACCTAGTTTCTGTTTACGTGTGTAATATTGCTCAAATGCCAATGTCAAAAAATTACCTATTTAAACAACTTCAAACAACTTCTTCTCTAAAACCACTGAGCCCATGGATCTCAAATTTCACATGGAGCATGATCAGACTGCAGGGTTTCAAAATTGTAAAATTGGGTCAGGTCCAGAATCCAAGATGGCTGCTGTAACTAAAAATAGCAAAAACAACAAAATCAACTTCTTCTCCAGAACCATTTGGTATATTTGGTTGAAAGTTTGCATGGAACATAAGTGGGACCTTGGTATTAAAAATTGTAAAAATTAAAAAAATCTATAGCGGAATTAGGTCACAGTGACCTACTTAGCATTTACAAGGCCGATTTTGCTCAAATGTCAATATCTAAAGAAAATGCAACCAATTCTGAACAGATTTGGTCAGAATTGGTTCTTGAATGGAATTATTTCAATTTTGTGCCAGTTGACTATCCAAGATGGCCACCATGGGGGCCGTTACTAAAAATAGCACAAACATAAAAATGACAATTACTCAAGAACCCTTGAATGGAATTGGACCAATTTTGTGTCAGAATGTTCCTTGCATGATTGCAATTTGGCATTCCAAGATGGCCGCCATCTGGTGTTACTAAAAATAGCACAAACATAAAAATGACAATTACTCAAGAACCCTTGAATGGAATTGGACCAATTTTGTGTCAGAATGTTCCTGGCATGAAGTAGTTTTGATTAATTGCAATTTGGCATCCAAGATGGCCGCCATCTGCCGTTACTAAAAATAGCACAAAACATGAAAATGACAATATCTCAGTAACCGCTGAATGGATTTTGACGAAATTTGTGTCAAAATGATTCTTGCATTGAGATGTTTCAAAAATATCTAACTGTAGACCATTCATTATGGCCTCTGTTACTAAAAATAGAAAAATGTGAAAATTAGAAAATCTCAATGGAGTTGGATTAATTTTGTGTCAGAATGGTCCTTTCATTCAGCTTTTTCCATTTTTTGCATTTTGGCATTCCAAGATGGCCGCCATTTGCCGTTACTAAAAATAGCACAAAACATAAAAATGACAATATCTCAGTAACCGCTGAATGGATTTTGACGAAATTTGTGTCAAAATGATTCTTGCATTGAGATGTTTCAAAATATCTAACTGTAAGACCAGTCATATTGGCCTCTGTTACTAAAAATAGAAAAATGTGAAAATCAGAAAATCTCAATGGAATTGGACCAAATTTGTGTCAAAATGGTCCTTGCATGAAGGCTTTTCGATTTTTTGCATTTTAGCAATCCAAGATGGCCGCCATCTGCCGTTACTAAAAATAGCACAAAACATGAAACTGGCAATATCTCAGTAACCCCTGAATGGATTTTGATGAAATTTGTGGCAAAATGATTCTTGCATTGAGGTGTTTCAAAAGTAAATATATAAAGACCAGGCAAGTTGGCCTCTGTTACTAAAAGTAGCAAAATGTGAAAATGAAAAATTCTCAGTGGAACTGGACCAATTTCGTATCAGAATGGTTCCGTTGTACAATAGCCAGGTGAGCGACATCAGGCCCATATGGGCCTCTTGTTTTATATTTAAAAAACGATGACTAGTTTCTTGGGCACTGTTCTAACAAAGATCACTTGTGGAGAGAGTGTGTCACGAGCATGACACATACGCCGTACAACTGGCTGGAGGGTAATGGTTTACTTTAGTTTAAACACAGTCTGTGACAATAAAATGAGCTAGTGATTTTGATTTGATTGAGATGGTATATGTTTATACTAAAATGTGTGTATTGTTGATCGACGATTTATTTTGGCATGATATGATCGACTAATTACAGTGACGCTTTTTGTGTGTCCACCCACTCCCCACGATCCAGATCTAGTGTGTCCATCCACCCACTCTCCTACTGACGATTCAGTGTGTCCTCCCACCCCCCCCCCCCCCCCCACCCCCTCCCATCCCCCTACACCCCCATCTGCCCCGTCGTCTTGTTTCTTTTTCCGCTCTCCTAGTGACAATCCAGTGTGCCCTTCCTCCGTCGTCTTGTTTTTTTTGTGCGTTTTTTTCTGCGCATGTTACCTGCTGTCATTTATGATAATTGAATAAATTCTTATCTCTTGAGTGTATTAATTTTTACAATAGCCGTTAGAATTCGAATCTCTTCAATTAAAAACTAATATACTGTCAATTATAAACTAATGTGCTGGGGCCATATTTATAAAGAATCTTAGATTTTTACTTAAGTTTCATCTTATCTTAAAATTTTCATCTTAGCTAAGAAAAAATCTTAAGTTCTTATTTATAAACGAACTTAAGAATTTTCTTAGCTAAGAATTTCTCAAACTAAGTTTTCTAAGAATGCGTGAAAATCTAAGAGTGCACGCGCTGTTTATTGGAATTTCCAAGCTATTTTTAGACTGATAAAGCAACGGCCATTATATAGATACGTGATTTAGCATCAGAACAAAGGAACTTTCGGTCGAAACATTTTGGAATTAAGCTGGCTCAAAGAATGCAATCTTAATGATCAATGAAATAAGCTTCTTGGACGCGTGCTTGACGTCTGATCAGACTTTCCTGTTCGAATAAACACAGTGAAATCTACTATCACTTCTACAAATACTGTTGTTGTTTTTGTGCAATTCTCGTATCCTAGCACGCAAAGTTAAGAATGATTGTGAAATTTATTTGCCCATTTAGGGTGCAACGTTCGTCCGCAACTTCCTGTCCGCACCTGTCTCCCCACCCTACGACCCTCCTGGAAGTGTGCGTGTGTCACGTAGTGTGTGTGTGTGTGTGTTGGTGTGTGTGTATGTGTGAACCGCCACCCCCTCCCTTTCAGATACGGGCCTGCAGTAACTGCGTATTTTTTTTCTGCTGTGACGTAATATAAGGTAAGCCGCGCGCGCGCGCGGTCCAGCGGCGGATAGAACAAGTATTCAAAGGGCTGCGAAAACAGAGCTTTCACTCGTTAAAAAAATTTCATGCATGGTACACGAACGGTATATCTACAAACTATGAAATCCTACGACAATCTTCATTTCAACAGCTACCGTATGACATTTGCTCATCTGAGGACAGTCACCTTCAGTGCCAGCGATGTTGTTTCTTCGTCCAAGCACTGATGATAAGAAACTTCAATCAGCATGATCAAGGCATTTTGAAACTATAAGCCCATAAAAAATTATCCTTAAACTTTTCGAATAAAATTTTTGATTTCTCATAGGTCCATGTCTTGATTTGAACGTCACCAGTCGGATATGCGTGTGGGTGGGTGTGTTCGGGGGGGGGGGGGGGGGGGGGGGACGTCGGATATGCGTGTGGGTGGGTGTGTTCGGGGGGGGGGGGGTACTGCGCACACCTCTAGAAAAGCACCTAACACATTTCTTACTGTCAAATGGGGGGGGGGGGTACTGCGCACACCTCTAGAAAAGCACCTAACACATTTCTTACTGTCAAATGAATCCATCACTCTAGATTTTCTTAGAAGCATTCTGAAAATGAAGAAAAGTACTCAACTGACGATGGTATATGGGGAATTTGGGAGATACCCGATTGTAATCCAAGCAAAAAAGAGAATGGCCAACCATTGGTCAAAGATTTTAACCGACAAGAAAAATGTACTCAGTTTTATTGTATCTTCATAAGAATAATATATATTCCTGTAAATGGATTTTATGTATTGAAAAAATATTACAAAGTGTTGGTTTATATTATGTATGGCTAGAAAATTCTGTAAATAATGCTGACTGGTTATGCAAAGAAGTCGAAAAAAAGATTACAGTCTCAATTTGTACAAAAAAGGAATTCGGATGTTTATAGTAGCTCAAAATGTATAAATTATCGTATGTTTTAAATTTGAATTTGTCATAGAAAAATATATAACTGAATGCCAGCCAAATCTGTATATTCTATTTGCAAGAATAAGAACAACTAATAATAAATTACCAATAGAAAAGGGGAGGTGGGAGAACATCGAGCGGTCTAATAGATATTGTACTTTATGTAACCTAAATTCACTCGGTGAGGAATTTCACTATATATTAGAATGCACCTATTTTACAGAAAAACGTAAACTATACTTACCTAAATACTACTTAAAACATGTTAATATATTTAAATTTCAGAGGTTAATGTCAACAAAAAATATGAAGTTACTTAAACAACTTTGTAGGTTTGTATCTAATTCTAGTCCCCGATAAGCTGCGCACGCAATGTTTCACAAATTACTATGTATGTCTGTCTATTTTCCTCTTATGTTGTTTTGTCACAAAAGTTGTGTTGTGTTCTGTTCTGTTCTATCAACCCTGTTGTTTTCTAATTCTCATAACGATGTTCCCTAGAGGCTCAAGTGAACGTTGCGTCTGGCACCAAGTGTGGCCATTAGGGGACACCGGGGTTGAAAGTGCCACGGGTTGGTTGTGCCAAGGGCCATTATCCTACCGTTTCTTTGTCCATGACGTTATGGCTGAGAGTTTTAAACGCGCAATTTTTAGAACAGTTTCCTACGAGAAAATCGCTTTTAAATTCTCATAACTTTTGATTTTATATTCGAAAATCGATTTTCCGAGGTGTAAGTAAAGTTTCGAAATTCCGATAAATTGATTATTATCCACTATATGATACCCCGAAAGAAAATACTTTCTAAGCGATAGTTGTTAGTCAGACAAGCCCTAACATCACTGTCATTTTAATCGATGAGTGACAAGGGTGGGGCGGGGTGGGTTGTGCCATCAGACAAGGGGTAGGTTGTGCCACTTTGTGTCAGTTTAAATTAGGCCTAACTGTGTGAAAAAGAGTATTTTGCTATGATTACACACGCACGCACACACGCACGCACGCATCAGCGTATGAGCATGCGCACGCACACACAAACTGTTTTCAAAATCAATACTAATATAATAAAAGATCCCCGTTTGTTTCAGACATTTAATGGTTACTTACGTTACGAAGCGCCACTATGCTATTTATCCCCCCCCCCCTTTTTTTTTTTTTTTGGATATCCAAATATCCAAAAAATCATTTTTGCCAATTTTGGTATGGCAACAATTAATTTATGTATATATCAAAAAAATACACTTTGTGATATCACGAAATAATAACGGATATCCAAAATTATTTTGGCTATCCGTAAATTGGTTTTCAGATATCCATGGATACCCAAAACATCGAATTATTGATATCCCAAAATCGAATTATGTATATTAAAAATCGGAAACCAAGACGATTTTGTATAGACTATCGATAAAAGTATTTTCGGATATACATAATTAACTTCCATCACATCCAATCAAATTATCCATTACAAAACATTTTACGCAGAACAGGAGCCCTTGTCGCTAGAAAAAGATCGTGTTTATCGTGAACAGTTATGCCTATAAAGTAGACGATCAATATACAATCAGTCCATCCGTGTTTTAGAACAATTATGCGATGTTGTGACCTTGTGAGACAACTGTGCTTTGCAGCAGATCTTCTGAATGGTCAAAAAATAACGGGCCAAGGAAAAATACTCGCTGCCGCGACCAAAGGGCGGCGCTGCGGGAAATCTGATATGCGAATGGGCCGTCAGGCTAGGGTTACGTAAGGAACAAAGTGGACTACGTACCCTTTGCTTGCGAAGATGCTGCTTTCTATGAAATCCTCTTTTTGTTTTTGAACTTTTAACTTAGTTTGAAAATTGTTGTAAACACAATGACGTTATATTTTCACCAGCGGCGGCGATATGTGCGTGCGTACTTTACAACGTTACATAACACAAAAAAAACAATAGATCTTGTTTCATTTTGGGAAAAGCACAGAACGCATGTGATAAAAACGGTTACGAAATGTCTAGTGTTGTATTGTCAGAGATATCGGTCCGTCGACAGCTTCATATTGGCCAACTTGGAGCTGGCGGGCCGATATGCCTGGCAATGCAACACTAGACATGTCATAACCGCTAAGTACGATCGACGTTCTATTTCATACTTAATTTGACAGCGTCGGTCCACTTGCTGTCGCTTGTTGAATGTAGTTCATTTGGATTGATAACGATCGATACGATCGAGTATGTTCTCTGCATGTAAAAATCTATTCGTGTCGATCAGCTGGTGTGCAGCCTGGTCGATTGATAAAAATGACTACGACAGAACAATTGACTCGTTCGATACTTTTGGTAATCATTAACAACTGACGTAAAAATAGTGTGGGTTTTTTTTTTTTTTGGAAATTTTATATCGATTGATACTGAACCTGTGTCATTAAAAAGGGAGTCAAAATTAAATGACTGATTTACTTCTCTTTGTGTGTGCTCTTTCACATTGATCCTTGTTCCGACAGGGCCGGAAATTTCCACTGGTCCGCTCGCCATTATAAGTGCAGTTGTATAAACCAGTTCCGTCGCATTCGTCTGTTGCGCCCATGTAAGAAGAGTGACCCCACCGGGTATTCAACGTGGAAATGACGTCGTATTGACGTCGATGCGACGAGATGACGTCGCATCAACGACAATACAACGTCACTTCGACGTCAATCTCGTCACATCGACGTCAATACGACGTCATGTGCCTGCTGGGACAATTTAAAAATCTGTCGGCTCTGACTCAGAAAAATCCATCGAATGGCCTATAGGTCTTCTACGAATTTTAAAAACTGTTTACACTTTCTGGTTCAGTGGTGGTAAGGTTTATTCACTGAATAAGGGATGTAACACCTTTCTGATTTAGCATACTATGCATGTACAATCAATGCACTGTTCAAAATCTCTTACCTGGCTAATTGTGCGTAAATACATGCTTAGAAGCCATGCATCCTATGACTCCTTAAAAAGGCCAAATTCTGAACTTCATGATTCCAATGCTAATACTCTACTGTTGAAATATTTGAACTGGTTTCTTAACTAAAACTAGATATTTGTGGAAACTGGACCTAAAGACAGCTATTCAGAAGACCTTGAATAAAGGACATATGCAATACTGAAGGTCTTGAGAAACAGTTTTCAAACTATTTATAAGAACTTGTTGACTGGCTTTCGCCATGGCAGTATAGGCTTTGCAGAACTGATGCTCATCAATATATCTCTTTGCATAGACATCATTGGATTCTGATATCTTTCCCTCTTCATCTTATTCATTTTACTGTTTACCATGTACATGCATATACTTGGATTTTTACTAAAAGTGATATAAAACACAGGTGTGAATGTAGTCTTACAAGCAAATAAAGTTCCAAAATGATCTGTAAAACTTGCACCACCTCACTAAATATTGGGACAGGAATGTCTGGGCAAACACTGTAGACCAAGACAAGACTGTTCAGGGACAGCAATAGTATTTCCCATTCTGCCAGCACCTTTGTGCCAAATTGATGATAGGCAAATCAGTGAAGCTTCTGATAAAATCAACTTATTTTAGGTTTACAATGGCATCTGCTGCAGAGATGGCTTCTGTCAATATTAAAGCTGCTATGATAAGGTATTATATCAGGCATAAGCAGTCAGCTGGAGCAGAATATGTTTAAATTGTGCTAAAATGGGCAGTCAACCTTAGCAAAAAGTGGACTTGGCGGTTCCGCATCAGACCTGTTCTTAAAATTTGTATAAGAGCTATAGTAGATCTAGAAGTATCAACTGATTAGCTTTTTTTCGAGAGCTTCGTGAAAAAGGGCAGTGGACTCGACAGTATCAGATCAAGTTCAATAAAACTCCCGTTTTGTTGTATGTGAAAGCTAAAAGTATGTATGTTATGACACAAAACAATTGCAAAATATCCCTTCTATCTATCCATGTCAAAATATTTACGAAATTTAGTCCTTTAAGGGCAGATAACCTATGAAGAATTACGGGAGGGTCCTGCGACAGTAACGAATCAGGTGCGACAGTATCGGATCATATGATATTATTTTATAGGAGAGTTTCTCCGAGGCATTCTGACAACCTTCTTAGCTTCAATAATTTTGCTACATAAACAGTTGGACCTATTAAACTCACTGAGGAAACTTTTACGGCCTTTCAACGATATTTTTCATGTGGTCTTTCACCAGCAACGGTTTTGTCTGTTAAATGAAAGTTGAATGCATACAAAACTACAGGCATGCCAAAAATTCTTAACTCAGTAATCCGCTGCGCCTCATAGCATGGAACTACTCAAACAGTAAAGATCATAAACTGCTTTTGCAAAGTGTAGACCCTGATAAGACCGTGGTGTCTGATCAGGATCAACAAATTTACGGTGATTTTCCGCCTTAACGATATTTCAGTGGAATCAGTGTATAAACACTACTTGGTCATTCAACGAGTTCTCCGGCATTAATCTGAGTCTACACAGTGTACAGATGTCCATCCGATGAACGCCAGTCATTATTGGGTTCACATTCATGCGAGCTGATCTCGAATGTTTCAACAGAATGTTTAGCAGAAGCTTGTTGTGCTACGCATAACCTTCATTATCGTACGCTAGAATGTGGGGCTTGGGATGGGGGATATTTTACAAAAAGGATGTTGTCTTAGTTTTAAACTGATTTTCTTTGAAAAAAGACACAGCAGCCACTCAGGTAGTTGATTTATGACTTGTTTTCAGCATCAGACCATACATCCAACATGCAGTTTCCAGCTGAGGCCTGTATTTCAGTTCAAATTATATAATGATCCGTTACTGTCGCATATCGGTGCCTCACTTTTCAAGTCTTTAGTTTCATCAAATACTGGGATGTCACAAAAATAATGACTGCCTGCAATTTTAGGGATGCCAGGACACATTACAAAGCAAAATTGGTTTCAATCGCCTAATGATAAAATAGTTTAAAAAAAACCGAAACCTATCTTGGGGGTAACGAGCAACAGGCAAAATGCAAGCGCCGCTGAAGAGTAGCCAAGCTTTTCAACAACTCTGATTTGTTTCTCAGCCGCAGATTTCGATCGAATTTTTCACCCTGCACTTTGCCATTGGTCAAACTTGATGACTGTAATATAATGGTAAAAAAAATTTGCTTCATTTGTGAGAAAAATGGGTGATAACCTAAGAGTGATCCGATACTGTCGATGATCCGATACTGTCCACTGTATTTAAACAGCCCTTCTTATCATTGAAGATTTCCATGAAAAAAAAAGAGAAAATATGTGAATACGAACATACCCAGTGGGCACATGACGTCGAAATAACATCGTACTGACGTTGATGTGACGTGATGACGTCTCATCGACGTCAGTGCGACGTCATTTCAACGTAATGTGCCTGCTGGGTACACGTTACTCTTTTCTGATGCTGCATTTGTGCAACGCATCTGCTGTGTAAGGGGCTCAGGAGATACCTAAATATGCATCATCCCAACAACCTCCCCATCACACCACAAATTTACATAGAAGTCATTCCTGGACCTACTTTGGCAGGGACGGGAAGAAGGGTTGGAGAGGGGTGGGGGGGGGGGAGGGGGGACTTAGGGTACTACACGTAAATAGAATTACCGTCAAGATGTTTTGGGATGATTCTGGAAAGTGTCCAATACCACGGTAAGGTGGTTTCAATGACCGTTCACAACGAAACTGCCAGCTTTTTGGAAAGCCATCACTTGATTAGTCTGACTAACTTACCCGCGAAAACAGGTTTTCTGTCTTCCACAGTTGACAGTTGCTGAATCTGACCATCTGTTAGGCATTGTTGCAGGCTGCTGTGCTGATGTATCGAATGATATCTATTGTTTTCTAAATTTTTAACCACGAACGAAACTTGCGAAATTTCTGTCTACACATTGTGTGTTTACACACGAACCAGTGCGGATCTAGCGCGGTAGGAACCGGCCAGGCTTTCACCACGAAATTGGTAGAAATCGACGAAAAGTTGCTAGATTAGTACGAAATAGGTCGAAATCATCCGTTTCTAAGATGAAAATTTGTCGACTGCACAATGTCGGCAGCCATGTTTTTTCCCTTAGCTAAAACTTAGCAAAACTTAAGAAAGTTAAGTCACCTACGCACCTATACTGAAAGGATTTAAAAACTTCCACTTTTCATTGCTGGCTGCTGATCTGTTCACTCATAACAGTGTTGAATATTTAACGATAAAATGCTTGAATCTTATCAAATTTAAAGATTACACAGTTTATTCGTATCATTTACTTAAATGACGTCAGTAAAAGCGCGTTACGTCACTGACAATCATAAGGCGATGCCGGCGTTATCTTATGCAACACTGTTTTCGACAACTTCTTACTGTCTTGATATTGTGACGTCATCCACGTTGATTTTCAGGTATCATTGCAGATGATGCTGTCGCGCAAAGCCTATTACGCAGACGGCGTCGACGTTAGTTAACGTCATGACCCTTGGTTTTTAATCTCGGTTAGGTGCTTTTCTGACGGTCATTTGAGCTTCCTGTAAACAGTGCACGTCGGCTGAGATTTAAATTGCCGTATAATTACGCATGAAATTGTCACGCGACGTCACTTTTTGAAATTTAAGCATTTATCTGGCCCAAAATTCTGCGCCTGTTTGCGATATTTAGGCGCGGTAGGCTAAATAAAGCCACAGACCGAGTTCAAACTTTTAAAATTCAATTTGATATTGTAAGAGAAATGTTTCATCAGAATACTGTATACATGAAGCTATTCATCCTTTTGCAAACGATATTAAGAACACGAGGAGCACGTGCTTTTTCCTGACCGATTCGGTTGAACGATTTCAGCTTCGATATATTCATATAATCAGGTGTAAGAGAATATGCATGTTGTAAAATTTTGGTGGACGTAACTGCATTCATTTTTGAGATATTCAAAATTAATGGGTGGAAGTTTTTAAATCCTTTCAGTATATCTTAAAGTTAAGACGAATCTTAAGTTTTCTTAGTGTTAAGTTGGTTTATAAATATGACTTAAGAATTTCTTAACTTTAAGCAGGAATCTTAAGAAAATCTTAGAGTTAAGAGTAAACTTAAGTTAAATTCTTGACTTATGGCCCCTGTTGAAGATACTTATAGAAAATATATTATAGCATTGCTTAATCTCATCGGAAGCGTGGCGTCGACGTGTCCCTGAATCAATGTTGATTCGACGTCATGGCGCGAATTAATGCTGCTACAATGGTATTTCGAGTTATAGTTTGCTTTTCGATTACAATATTTTTTTGAAAATTTACATGTCTTGTGTTCTCACATGTTTTTTGCTTTCATTAATTTGTTTCTTTTGTTTTTGTCACTCCACTTTTTTTCTGTATATATTGTTTATTTTCCAATCTTGTCAGAGCAGATGGTGCCGGTGCGATGCAGATCCAGTGAAGTTAAGCTGGGCTGAAGATCTTAGAATGATGCCGAATGGATTACGGACTCGACTCCAACAATGGCGTAACTTCATTGGTCTGTTTCACAGCGGTGGCATCCTATATCGCTCTAGTTGTCGACTTTATACTTGGTCCTAAAATCGAGCTGTTAAAGATATTTTCAGAGTTATGTCGTATGTTATCATATATTCCTAATGATTGGCTAATTGATATAAATGTTATATTGATTTTAGGTTTACTCTTATTATAATCTGGTGATATTGAACTTAACCCGGGACCAGATTCACGAATTAACTAACACTCTTTCTATCATTCATAGTAACATTAGAAGTATCAGAAACAAAATCGAATATTCCTTAATACTTTCTATCAAGTTTGACTCAACATATAGAAAAGATCGTACTTGCGATGGAGGGGTATACTGGTTCATGTCTCGTCAAATGTTTTGCACTCTCGGCGATTATTTATTGAAATATTTTGTAATGAATCTATCTGGACAGAAATTAAGGTTAATAGAGAAATTTACTTATTAGGAACCTTTTACAGTCCCTGTACTTCAGATATTAATTTTTTGAGCAGCTTAATCTCAATATTGAAAAGGCATTAGAAATTTCTAAGAATATTATCATTGTTGGAGATTTAAGCGAAGACCTATATCAGCAAAATGTGCGCTGTCTAAAAGATGTTTTACTGTTTAATTCTCTCCACAATATCATCGATGAACCAACCCGGCAACAAGCACAGTTCGAACCTACTATTATTCCCGAAGAAATGAGTCGATAAAGGCACGATAAAAGTGCCAAATTTTATAAGTGATCATAGCGCAACCAATTTTACATTACCTTTCTTTCACGATCTTTGAAAGAACCGTTTGGCAATACAAACATGCTAATTTTGATTAATTAAATAAGAAAATAGGAAATTTCGACTGGTCGTGTTTATTAAATGGAACTGTAACCGAGGCTTGTTTATGCTTTAATAGTATTTTCCTTGAATTTGTTAACTCATGTATCCCACATAAAACTGTTATAGTGAGGGGAGATGGAAATATACCTTCGGAAAAAGATCGATTAAATAATAAAGCTTAAGGTTTAGATATAGTTTTGGATACTCCTCTCAAACTTATACCATCATTTCCATTCGCTTTATTTGGATTATGGTTTTCGATTAATAGTTCAATTTCGTTTTCAGAGCAACTAACAGTAGAAATGTTTTGAGGTGTCTTGCTTTGAAAAATAGGTAACTGAGAGTTTTGGTCATTTACACTAGATATGAGAAAAAGTAATCGTTTAAACAATCAGCTTTTACTGTGTCAGTAAAATAATAATTTGAATCACTGGTGTCTGATAATGTACATAAATAGATGAAGACGTATTATTATTTTTAACAAAGTGACGAAATCACTTTCCAGTATTTTCTATTATCATTATTTTGAAAGTCGCAAACTAATAGTTTTAAATTATTGTAAAATTTTTCTTGAGCATATTTTATTTGATTGTTAACTTTGTTACGTGCTTTTTTTATATCTATCCTAATCTGAGGGGTTTCCAGATTTCGCTGCTTTTGCTTTAAGTCTATCTCTAATTCTAGAGAATCGAATGTAATCCCAATTTCCAAAAAAGGTGATAAGACATCGCCGTCGAATTACATACAGGCCAGTTGCTTTATTGAGTAATGCCAGTAAATTGCAAGAACATATTGTCTTAAAAAGCTTATATAATTATCTTTATGCAAACAATTTGTTATATAAATATCAGTCTGGTTTTCTCCCTAACCATTCAACAGTATTCCGGCTTATTACCTTTGACAACCATCAGTTTTCATGTATGATTTTCTGCGACATTTCCAAAGCCTTTCATAGGGTCTGACACAAAGGTTTAATTGAAAACAACATGGTGTACATGGAAGCTTATTACACTGGATATATAATTACCTTGATAACAGAAAACCAAAGGTTGTGCTAAAAGCAAGTAGTTCCTAAAATATTAAACGCTGGTGTTCCACAAGGATCTGTAAATATTTTTGAAATATTAAATGATTTTTCTGAGTCCCTCCTTAGTTTAACAAGATTGTTTGCCGACGACTATATAGTTCTCTTTATTACTCAGCCACTAGCCGGCATGATATTGAAAGTATTATAAATCACGACCTAAGTATGATATCTACGTGGGCTTTTAATCCTAACAAAACAGAATCAGTTTTATTTATCTTAAGAAGTTTTGATACATTGCCCCGTCTAACGTTTGGCAAAACTCAAATAAAATTCGTCGAAAACCATAAACACCTTGGTTTAACTCTTAGTAGCGATTGTAAATGGACTCTCCATATTGATAATATTATAAATGACGCTTCAAAAGCTCATACCATCGGATCACCCTCGACGCAAGTGTCTCGACGCAAGCGTATGAGCTGTTCCACTCGACGTGGTACAGTATGCAAGATCAAGTTACTATTATAATAATGTGGTACATGATGACCATCAAGATTGTTTAAACGTTGACATTGGGTTGGCCTTTTCACGGCAAGGTTAAATATGGGAAAATGCTAAAACATAAGATTTCTTTGAAACTGTTTGAAGATTTTGGCCTAAAAGTTGCTTAATAGAGTCATCTTAACGAGTTCATGGAGATTTGTGATTACAAGAGGTCAAGTTGTCCCCAGGTCTCTCAAATTTCG
This sequence comes from Ctena decussata, assembly GCA_963989385.1. NCBI lineage: Eukaryota > Metazoa > Mollusca > Bivalvia > Lucinida > Lucinidae > Ctena > Ctena decussata. The sequence goes on along the minus strand of OZ022504.1, from coordinate 34,209,661 downwards.
ACAATTTCAAACAATCTCCTCAAAAGCTACTGGGTCGATTGCTACCAAATTTCATGTAGAACTTTCAGACAATGAAATTTTTTTAAAATGGTCTAGATCACATGGCCAATATGGTCGCCACGCTCATATATGGTAAAAAAAACCTTTAAAATTCTATTCTCCAGAACCAATCACCTGACGGCCTTGAAACTCGGAATGCAGCATCGAGTACTCGAGTACTATCAAGAGTATTCAAATGATGAACTTTGGTTGACCTTGACCTTATTTTACGGCAAGGTCAAATATGGAAAGATGCTAGAACATAAGATTTCATGGAAAATTTTGAAGATTTAGGCCTAAAAATTGTTATTTACAGTCATCTTTATTATCATTTTCATTCACATTCTTTGACCTGAACTCTCATACTGTGACAATTTCAAACAATCTCTTCAAAAGCCAATGGTACTCCATACTCGTTTGAGTACTCCATACTCGTTTTAGAACGAAATGTAGCTCTCTAAATTATGATCTTTTTTTGAAAAATATTATAGAACCACCTTTATGCAGCTGCGGTAGCACTGAAAATGCACAACACTACATTTTTCATTGTTCACGTTATACTGATATACGTCGTAATCTGATCAACTCATTGTCTCAAATATGTAGTGTTTCACTCGATACTTAAATGCATGGTAACAGGTCATTGCCTTTACCATTAAATAACACTATTTTTGAATGTGTCCAAGCTTTCATTAAGGATAGTAAACTCGGGGGTAATACCAATGTTTCTACCTATGCTGTCGACCGAGCCGGTACTACGTAATTGGCTGTCGACCGAGAATTACGGCTTTCGACCGAGCAGTTTGGCTGTCGATGGTGTTAGTATCCATGTTCCGGTTCCTTCTGAGCTACGAAAAATGAAAAAAAAAGAAACATTTTAATCACCGCCGATCGTCAAAAAGAAGCTGAACTTTATATCTGATTTCTTGGTAAGCGTTGTGAGACAAAGATCTTCACGAAAATGTACTTGGTATCAAAATCTTCCATTTTCTACGTTTGTTTGCAAAATTTTAGTATTTACAACAGTCAGAGACAAATGAAACTGCCTGGACAGTTTGCTTTGCAAACATGCTCTGGCGAACTAATATCATTTGCCTCATTTATTGTTGTTTCTGCCAGATGTTATGAACGATCAAAAAAAAAAAGTTACAATACGGCTGTCGATGACCAATGATACCACTGTCGATTGTATAAATATTTGCACGGTACGGCTATCGATAGTGACAGGAGATGGCATATTGTGGATTTTAGTCAAAACCAACGCATTTTATGGGATTTTTTGGTGTCTGAACATAAAGTCACTTAGCAGACCATAGTATAAGTACAAGTCTCACAATACAGTCCCTTTGTGTATATGAAATAAAAGTTATCGTTTAAAGGCGTTCTTAGGCGACGGTTCTGGTGTTATACTTACTTCATATCACTTGGAGTAGGTGATTTACGAGTATTTTGTATTCCCAAGCTGTTGTTATCACGTTTAAATGTAAGCTTTAGTAGATTTATAACCTCGGTTGAGGGATTGATTTTGATTGATTGATTTGATGCTTAACGTCCTCGGTAAATAGCTATGGTCATGTCGGGACGGTCAGTTACCCTAACCACACTATTCCTGGGCAGGCTTAGACCTCCTAAGCGGTTAACCAGTACTAAGTGCATATACTGACGCCAGTAACTGACAACTGCCCTGCTTATATCAGCGGAAGGAGAAACGGGAATATGTGGTCGGACCGGGTATCGAACCCGGAACCTCTGGCTCTTGAGTCAGACGCGCTACCGACTGCGCCACGCGGCCCAGCAAAAATATGAGAGACATTGGTGAAGGTCAAAGAAAGAACCTGATCTCTATTGCTAAAAAAGCTCATGTACTCATTTGTTTGACAGTATATATTAACTCGTGCACCAAAATTTTCAACAAGATCCATAACTCTTATATAAAGGTATTTTTCCATATAAAAGCATCAGAAAGCAAATTTGACCGTGCCATAAAATATGTCAAAGCTAACTAAAGATCATCATTTGAAAAATCTTGGACCAAAATCTTCAAAATTTTCCATGAAATCTAGTGTTCTAGCATATTCTTACATTTAATCTTGCCGTAAAAAAGGTCAAGGTCAACTCAAGGTCACCTTTGTTTTACTCGAGTACCCAACGCTACATACCAAATTTCAATGACATTGGTCCAATTAATTGGTTCAGGAGAAGAAGACATTTAAAAGTTTTTACCATATGGTGGCAATGTTGGTCATGTGATCTGGACGCGCTGAACAAATTTTCGTTCCCTCAACTGCTCAAGGCTCTGTATGAAGCTGTATGACAATTGGCCCAGTGGCTTTTCAGGAGATGTTTTAAATTGTCAAAATATGAGAGTCCTGGGTCAAAGGTCGAAGAATGACCTTTGACCTTTTGTACTCACAAATCGTTATGTACTCATTAACACGACAGTTTGAAACTGTCAAAATATATGAGAGACCTAGGTCAAAGGTCAAATTATTACCTGGACCATTTTTACTCACAAATCTTCATGTACTTATTAATAAAATAATGACCTACACAGTCACAAAACCAATAATGTGACATTCGCGCCCAGTGAAGTCCTAAATCAATCTTGACATTGGCCCAGTCTGATCAGAGTCTTTGTTCTTTGTTGTGTGATAAGTGTATAGCTAATGGCCTACCCCCCCCCCCCCCCCCCCACCCCGCTTGCGGGCAGATAATACTCTGATAAAACTGGACAAATGCCCAGGCGGATCTGTGTCTTCGCTGGGCGCAAATGTCACATTGTTGGTTTTGTCACGGTGCTGCTCTGATAATTTCGACGAGTGGGCCTAAACTGTACAGAAATAAAGTTATAAAAATGATTTTGTTCCGCTGTATAAATGCACTGCAATCTTCTTGAATCGTCGACATCCGTATCAAGATACATCGACTGCAGTATCAGACAATTTTACCACATCGACAGCAGTATCACTGAAAACAAAACTTTCCGGGAACATCTTTCCAACGTGCATTTTGTTGCGAACTTGAAACGTTTAACCTTTGCAATTATATTTCCCACGTGTTTCAATGGTTGATTAGCAACGAGATAGGCTAAATAACACAATTTTTTGCATATTGTGCCTATTTTTGACATTTTTTGGTTTGACACCGCTTCATATGAAAAAAGCGACACAATCGCTCACCAAGACTTTTCGCAGAAAAGGAAAATATCTTACAACACATTCTGACAGAAAAAAAATATTGAAAAGTACCTTAGGATTTCACTGCAGAATCTTCTGTTCGCGAGTTATCCCTCTATCGACAGCAGTACTGCTCGGTCGAAAGCCGTAATTCTCGGTCGACAGCCAAATACTTAGTACCGCTTCGGTCGACAGCATAGGTAGGTTCTACCTATTTGTATTACCTCCGTGGTAAAAGGTTTTAAGTAACTTGATGCAATTTTTAAGTAATTGTTATCGATAGTTAAACTACATGCATAAGGTTCGTAAGTGTTATCCAGTTCATATTATTTGAAGGAAATGGTATCCTGGAAACTGCCTGCTAAACTTATAAAGCTATCATCTTGACCTACTTGTAGTTAAATCAAATTCCTATCGGGTAAACCTCGTCCTGACAACAGACACGTTGCTTTAGTCCTTATCTGTTTTCGAATGCTCCAATTATATTTTTTTTGACCTTGTTCTGTTTGTTTTCTGTTTATGTAATCATTATATTGTAATGCTATGTTATACGATTCTACTTACTACTAGCCACTGTCACGGGGGTAATACCAATGGTTCTACCTATGCTGTCGACCGAGACGGTACTGCGTATTTGGCTGTCGACCGAGAATTACGGCTTTCGACTGAGCCGTACTGCTGTCGATAGAGGGATAACACGCGAACGGAAGTTTCTTCAGTGAAATCCTACGGCATTTTTCAATATTTTTTCTGTAATGCTTTGTTGTAAGATATTTTCCTTTTCTGCGAAAAGTCTTGGTGAGCGATTGTATCGCTTGTTTTCATATGAAGCAGTGTCAAACCCAAAAAAGTAAAAAATAGGCACACTATGCAAAAAGTGTGTTATTTAGTCTATCTCGTTGCTAATCAACCATTGAAACACATGGGAAGTATCATTCTCAATGTTAAACGTTTCAAGTTTGCAACGAAATGCACGTTGGAAAGATGTTCCGGGAGAGTTTTGTTTTCAGTGATACTGCTGTCGATAAGGTAATATTGTGTCTGATACTGCAGTCGATGTAACTTGGTACGGATGTCGACGATTCAAAAGGATTGCAGTGCATTTATAAAGCGGAACAAAATCATTTTTATAACTTTATTTCCGTACAGTATAGGACCATTCGTCGAAACTATCAGAGTCGCTCCGTGACAAAACCAACAATGTGACATTTGCGCCCAGCGAAGACAAAGATCCGGCTGGGCATTCGTCCAGTTTTATCTGAGTATTATCTGTCCGCAAGGAAGGGCGTAGGCCCTTAGCCTTATACTTAGCACACAGCAAAGACTCTGATCAGACTGGGCCAATGTCCAGGCTGATCTAGGACTTCGCTGGGCGCAAATGTCACATTATCGGCTTTGTGACTGTGTAGGTCATTATTTTATTAAAAAGTACATGAAGATTAGTGAGTAAAAATGTCAAGGTCATTATTTGACCTTTGACCCAATTCACTCATATTTCGACAATTTAAACTGTAGTGTTAATGAGTACATAGAGATTTGTGAGTACAAAAGGTCAAGGTCAAGGTCATTCTTCGACCTTTGACACAGGACTCTCATATTTTGACAATTTAAAACATCTCCTGAAAAGCCACTGGGCCAATTGTCACAATGTTTCATACAGAGCCTTGAGAAATTGAGTGAACGAAAATTTGTTCTGCGCGTCCAGATCACATGACCACATTGCCACCATAAGGTAAAAACCTTTAAAAGTCTTTTTCTCCTGAACCAATTGACCAACGTCCTTGAACTTTCGTAGGTAGCGTTGGGTACTCGAGTAAAACAAAGATTGTTCAAATGATGACCTTGAGTTGACCTTGACCTTTTTTACGGCAAGATCAAATATAAGAATATGCTAGAACACTAGATTTCATGGAAAGTTTTGAAGATTTTGGTCCAAGATTGTTCGGTCCATCTTCCATGTAAGACCATCACGAAAAGAGGGTTGGTGGGTGGGCCAATGTACAGATAGACCTACTACAAAATTAAAAATAGTGCTCCTTTATAAGCACCGCTTCACAAGCATCTTTCAGTAGCGCAGCGGCAATAGGGCTACTTCACAAGACAGTTTCTGATAGTAGCGCAGCAGCAATAGCATTACTTCAGAAGACAGCCCCTGACACAATCGCAGCGGCAATAGCGCTACTTCAAAAGACTTCCCCTTTTAGTCGCGCAGCGGCAATAGCGCTACTTCAGACGACATTCCCTTACAGTAGCGCAGCGGCATTTGCGCTACTTCAAAAGACATTCCCTTATAGAAGCGCAGCGGCAATAGTGCTACTTCAGAAGAAATTCCCTTGTAGTAGCGCAGCGGCATTAGTGCTACTACAGGAGACAGCCACTTTTAGTAGCGCAGCGGCAATAGCGCTATTTCAAAAGACTTCCCCTTTTAGTAGTGCAGCGGCAATAGCGCTACTACAGAAGACATCCCCTTACAGTAGCGCAGCGGCAATAGCGCTTCAGAAGACATTCCCTTATAGTAGCGCTGCGGCTTTAGCGCTACTTCAGAAGACAGCCCCTTTTAGTATGCTATCTTGGCGGTGCTGTTCAATACTGAGCCATCTTGGCGGTGGCCCCTACTCGGATCCTTTTCAATTGTAGCACTGCTTACCATCAAGCATCAAGCATGATCGAATCAGCTCTTTACTGATGACACCGGACACTAGGCAAGCATCACGGCCGAAGGCCGCTGGGACAAAGCTCCCTACAGGGTCAGTGTGCGAGATGAAGTCAAGCTGATCCTGGGAACTGGTAAGGGTCACAAATAATGCCCAGGTTGAGCTGCTGTACTAAAGGGCGAAGTCCTCTTAAGTGACACTAATGCTGCTGCGCTACTAGAGGGGGAAGTCTTTTTAAATGGCGCTAATGCCGCAGCACTACTAGAGGGAGAAGTCTCCTGAAGTGGCGCTAATGTCGCGGCGCTGCTACAAGGGGAAGTCTTTTCAAGTGGCGCTAAAGCCGCTGCGCTACTACAGGTTGAAGTCTCCTGAAGTGCCACTAATGCCGCTATGCTGCTACAAGCTTAAGGGGAAGTATCCTGAAGTGGCGCTAATGCCGCTGCGCTACTAGAGGGTGAAGTCTCCTGAAGTGGCGCTGATGCCGCTGCGCTACTACAGGGAGAAGTCTTCTTTAGTGGGGCTAATGCCGCTGCGCTACTAGAGGGTAAAGTCTCCTGAAGTGGCGCTAATGCCGCTGCACTGCTACAAACGGGAAGTCTTCTTTAGTGGCGCTAATGCCGATGCGCTGCTAGAGGGTGAAGTCTCCGACATGGCGCTAAAGCCGCTGCGCTGCTACAAGAGGAAGTCTTCTTAAGTAGCGCTAATGCCGATGCGCTCATGTCGCGGCGCTGCTACAAGGGGGAGTCTTTTCAAGTGGCGCTAATGCCGCTGCGCTACTACAGGTTGAAGTCTCCTGAAGTGCCACTAATGCCGCTGCGCTGCTACAAGGGGAAGTCTCCTGAAGTGGTGCTAATGCCGCTGCGCTACTAGAGGGTGAAGTCTCCTGAAGTGGCGCTGATGCCGCTGCGCAACTACAGGGAGAAGTCTTCTTAAGTGGGGCTAATGCCGCTGCGCTACTAGAGGGTGAAATCTCCTGAAGTGGCGCTAATGCCGCTGCGCTGCTACAAGGGGAAGTCTTCTTAAGTGGCGCTAATGCCGCTGCGCTACTAGAGGGTGAAATCTCCTCACGTGGCGCTAATGCCGCTGCACTGCTAAAGGGGGAAGTCTTGTAAACAAGGCGCTAATGCCGCTTCGCAAGTAGAAGGTGTAGTCTCCAGAAGTGGCGCTCATGCCGCTGAGCTACAACAGGGGGAAGTCTTCTTAAGTGGCGCTAATGCCGCTGTGCTATTACAGGGGGGAGTCTTCTTAAAGTGCGCTAATGCCGCTGCGCTACTAGAGGGTGAAGTCTTCCTAAGTGGCGCTCATGCCGCTGCGTAACGAGAAGGTGAAGTCTTCTTCAGTGGCGCTAATGCCGCTGCGCAACTAGAGGATGAAGTCTCATGAAGTGGCGCTAATGCCCCTGCGCTACAACAGAGGGAAGTCTTCATAAGTGGCGCTAATGCCGCTGCGCTTCTACAGGTTGAAGTCTTCTTAAGTGGCGCTAATGCAGCTGCGCTACTAGAGGATGAAGTCTTCCTAAGTGGCGCTCATGCCGCTGCGCAAACTAGAAGGTGAAGTCTTCTTAAGTGACGCTAATGCCGCTGCGCTACTAGAGGGTGAAGTCTCCTGAAGTGGCGCTAATGCCGCAGCGCTACTAGAGGGTGAAGCTCCTGAAGTGGCGCTAATGCCGCTGCGCTACTAGAGGGGGGGGCGTCTCCTGAAGTGGCGCTAATGACGCAGTGCTACTAGAGGGTGAAGTCTTCAGAAGTGGCGCTAATGCCGCTGCGCTACTACAGGGGAAAGTGTCTTGAATTGGCGCTGATGCCGCTGCGCTACTACAGGGGAAAGTCTCCTGAAGTTGCCCTAATGGTGCTGTGCTACTAAAGGGTGAAGTCTCCTGAAGTGGTTGTAATGCCGCTGCCCTACTACAGAGGGAAGTCTTCTTAAGTGGCGATAATGCCGCTGCGCTACTACAGGGGGCAGTGTTCTTAAGTGGCGCTTATGCCGCTGCGCTTCTAGAGGGTGAAGTCTCCTGAAGCTGATGCCTCTGCACTAGAGGGTTAAGTCTCCTAAATTGGTGCTAATGCAGTAGTGCTGGTTATGCTTGCTATAGAAGAATGATATCTTCTAAATTATTTCGTGATTTCTTACATGAAAGAATAACCGATTGTTCAAATGATGGTCTTTAGCTGACTTTCACATATTTTATGGCAAGGTCAAATTTGCTCTCTGGTGCTTTTATATGAGAAAATGCTTTTATATAAAAGTTTATTTTTTATAGAACTTGTTGAAAATTTTGGTGCACAAGTTAATATATACTGTCAAACAAATGAGTACATGAGCTTTTTTTAGCAATAGAGATCAGGGTCTTTCTTTGACCTTCAACCAATGTGTCTCATATTTTGCCGGGCCGCGTGGCACAGTCGGTAGCGCGTCTGACTCAAGAACCAGAGGTCCCGAGTTCGATACCCGGTCCGGCCACATACTTTCGTTTCTCCTTCCGCTGATTCAAGAAGGGCAGTTGTCAGTAACTGGCGAAAGTATGTGCACTTTGTACTGGTTAACCGCTTAGGAGGTCTTAGCCTGCCCAGGAATAGTGTGATTAGGGTAACTGGCCGTCCCGACATGACCATAGCTGTGTACCGTGGACGTAAAACAATGAAATAACAACTCTCATATTTTGACAGTTTAAAACTGCCAGGTCTGTTCAAATGATGACCCTAGTTTGACCGTTGACCTTTTTACTCAGGTGAGCGATTCAGGGCCTCGCGGCTCTCTTGTTACTATACTGTTAGGTGTAAATCTGGGGTTACGTTCCCGTGATGGTTAATACTTTTCGAAGTTCTTCTTAATATGTAACCAAGGAAGAGAAAATGGAAAAAAAGTGCTTTTGTTTACCTTGATAATTGAAAAATAGCCAATTCCGAGTTACTGTTGTTTTGGTGGTGTGGGTGTGTGGGGAGGGATTGCCTTTTTTTTCAGTCTACTACGTCTAGTCAGTGATTACAAGTTTAAACTTGAAAGCAGATCTGGGGAAGGACTGCATTTTTTAATTTTATAGTTGATTATAGAAAGTGTTTAGTTTTTAAATCGGTCGATGACTGCATTTTTCAAACTTGAGTGTTGCAAAAATGGACGTTTTTCACAAGAAGATAATTGTTCAATGTTTGTTCGATTCTGCCAGGTCGCATGCCGTCAATGGAAACTCATTCTGGCATGTTTTCACAAAACGGATTTAGATGATCATCAATATTTGTGAACGCTCCATTCTTCCAAAAAACAACAAAAAAAACAAAAAAACGTTTATTACGCATGTGATGATAATAAATTCTGCTGAAAGTCATCTTGAACAGGCTTAAACCACAAGCCGAAGAGAAAATCGCTGAAGAACAGGCTGGGTTCCGAGCCGGAAGGAGCACCACAGAACAGATCTTCAACCTTAGAATCCTGTGTGAAAAGTATCTCAAACATCAGCAGAATCTGTACCATGTCTTCATTAATTTAAAAAAAAAAAAAAAAAAAACTTTGAACAGGGTATGGCATGCAGCCTTATGGGCCACCATGCGGAAGTACAATATCAGTGCAAATCTAGTTCGCACCATTGAGCAGCTATATATGTACGACAAGGTTGCAAGTGCAGTCCTGATGGACGGCAGCACAGGAGAATGGTTCAGAACAACAGTTGGAGAAAGACAAGGATGTCCTCGGTCACCCACCCTCTTCAACATTTTTCTTGAACGGATCATGTCTGATGATCTGGAAGAACATGACGGAAAGGTTAGCATAGGCGGCAGAAACATTACCAATCTACGGTTTGCCGATGACATAGACGCTGAGGAAAAGCAGGAACTAGAAGCCCTAGTTGAAAGTCTCGACAAAACCTGCACAAGATATAAGATGGAGATCAGTGCTGAGAACATTAAACTGGTAACAAATAGTGCAGATGGCATTCAGAGGGAGATCAAGGTAAAAGAGCAGAAGCTGGGTACTGAAACAAGCTTCAAATACCTTGGAGCAATTGTCTAAGATGATGGCTCAAAACAGTAGGTTCTCTCAAGGACTGCACAAGCCACTTCAGCTCTTACCAAGCTGAAACCAATTTGGAGAGATAACAACATATGTCTTGGATCAAAGGTGAAGCTTATGCGCTCCCTTGTCATTCCCATATTTCTATATGGCTGTGAATCGTGGACCTTGACAGCAGAGTTAGAGAAATGAACGCAGGCCTTTGAGATTAGTTGCTATTGAAGGTTACTAAACATTTCGTACAAGGACCATATAACCATTGAGGAGGTTCGCAGGAAGATCCAAGCAGCTATTGGAGAATATGATGAACTCCTGACGCTGGTCAAGAAACGGAAACTAAGGTTGTTTGGCCACGTCTCAAGGTCTTCTGGTTTAGCAAAGATGTTTCTACAAGAGATGGGAAGACAATACTAAAGTGTGGACAGGGATGGATTTTGCCAGCTCAACTAGGACAGCTGAAGACAGGACAAGGTGGAAAGAGATTGTTTCGAAATCATCCGTGGTGCCCCAACGACTTAGTAAGGTTATGGGATAGAATAGAATAGAATAGAATAGATGATAATAAATTCAGAACGTTTGCCAGTAAACAAAAGCATATCAATACATGACAACACTGCTTTTCGCATATTGTAGTAACAAAGGTAGAGATCAGCCTGTGCATGCGCATCCGCGCAGTCAGGACAGCATCGTTGTTCATAGCATCGATAGTAGCCTACGATCATGAGATTGAAGGATAACAAAACTTTTGAAAAGTTTCATAACGAAACTTTTGAAAAGTTTCATAGCGAAACTTTTGTAAACATTCATAACAAAACGTTTGAAAAGGTTTGTCATCCTTCATCTCAGATTTCAAGCCCTCAGCTAGCTTATGAAGTTGGGCAGGCGGTCGGTGGTTGGTGCCACTGGACACAGATTTGTGAGAAGTTAATTTATGTTCCATGTGATTTTAAATCACATTTGATTGTGAAAACTAAAAAAAAATAACATCAGTTGTCTTTGTTAAATTGATAATATCTCATCAGAGAGAGAGAGAGAGAGAGAGAGAGAGAGAGACGGTGAGAGAGACGGAGAGAGAGAGAGAATAAGAATATGAGAGAGAGAGAGAGAGAGAGATCGTATGCAGTTGAGCCAACCGGGCAAAATGAAACGATCCTACGAGTAGATATGACCAGAAGGATCTGGGCAAGCGGTGTAGAATCATATCAGATCTTCTTCAAACGAAAGTATTCGAGCCGCTGCAGGACAAAAAAAGGCAAATTGATGTTGAGCCAAATAACGACTTAGATCAGATTCGTCCAGTTTGATACATGTAAGTGTTCATTGCGCTCGATGGATTGATTTGATCTAAACGTCTTTCATGCAGTCTCCGAAGAATCTAATCATACTGGGCTGATGACCAAGCAGATCTGAGTCGTCGCTATTCGAAACGTAAAATACGTCTGCAACACTGTACATTTTATTTGCTAAATGTAAAATGGAATGCCCAGAGAGTGCTGCAATCAAATGACCTAGCCTATCACAGGCATCAAGAATAAGAGAAAACCCCTCCGAACAAAACCCCCCTAATAAAAAGTAATCAATATCACAACAATTAGCTCTCTCTTCCCCAGCCGATGTTATAAATCTGCAAAAGCTTACATTTAAAGGTGATAACAGCAGCTTCGGCAATACAAAATACGATATAAATCACCTACTCCAAGTGATATTAAGTACGTATTACACCAGAACCGTCGCCTAGGAACGCCTTTAAACACTTACTTTTATTTTCATTACTCCTGTGTTTCATATACACAGAGGGACTGTATTGTGCGGCTTGTTCTTATACTATAGTCTGTTGAGTGACTTTTTGTACTGACTCAACCAAAAAATCCCATAAAATGCGTTGGTTTTGACTTAAATTCACAACATGCCACCTCCAATCACTACCGACAGCCGTACCGTGCAAATATTTTTACAATCGACAGCCGTATCATTGGTCATCGACAGCCGTATTGTAACTTTTTTAGATCGTTCATAAAATCTAGCAGAAACAATAAATGAGGCTATTGATATTATTTCTCCAGAGCTCGTTTGCAAAGCAAACTGTCCAGGAAGTTTTATTTGTCTCTGATAGCTGTAAATGCTGAAATTTTGCAAATAAACGAAGAAAATGGAAGTTTTTGATACCAAGTACATTTTCGTAAAGATCTTTGTGTCACAACGCTTACCAAGAGATCAGATATAAAGTTCAACACCTCTTTGACGATCGGCGGTGATTAAAATGTTTCTTTTTTCATTTTTCGTAGCTCAGAAGGCACCCGAACTTGGATACTAACACCATCGACAGCCGTACTGCTCGGTCGAAAGCCGTAATTCTCGGTCGACAGCCAAATACGCAGTACCGGCACGGTCGACAGCATAGGTAGAAGCATTGGTATTACCCCCGTGACTGTATTACCTTCAAAGAATTTCATACAACTTGATATATTCCACAGGTGATGAACTAAATAAGCCTTTGGCTTCCGTTTCAGATCCTTTTGGTATTGTATACTACTTGTAACTTGTACATAACTTGTATAAAATTGAAATAAAATATGTTTACACTAAAAGTCTAATTGTAAGAAATTTTCATATAGACCCACCAGGAGTTGAGGGAAAGGAATTTTGTTCATAAAGTCTGGGTCCCGCCCATATATGGTAAAATCTTTAAAAATCTTCTTCACTAAAACAAATTGACCGATGGTCCTGAAACTTGGTACATAGCATAGGCTACTCTAATACTATCAAGATTGTTCAAATTGTGACCTTGGGTTGACCTTGACTTTATTACAGCAAGGTCAAATATTAAAAAAGTGCTAAAACATAAGATTTCATGGAAATTTTTGAAGATTTAGGTCTAAAATAGGTACAGTCATCTTAATGAGTTCATGAGTACAAGAACATTTTCTCATACTGATTACATGAACATGCGTTTGTGTGCATTTCAGTTCTCGTAACGATGTTCCCCCGCGCATCTCAGCGGAACGTATCTATATTTGCGATTTTACATGCATTTGCTGTGTCGACGTTAATAATAGTGATATGCATTTGAAGTGAAAACATTGATAATGGCTTTGTCCATAACAGTGTAACGTGACGTCAAGTAACGTTATTAATTGTGACAAATTTCATTATATACTAGTGTGTTTAAACAGTCATAAAATCCTTAATGATCTAGATAACTTCAAACGGTTTTTACCTTTTTGTTCTATAATGGCGTGCGCATTCAGATAACATAAAACTTGAAAATCGACTTTTTATGTCATAAGGTCGATTTCTATCTGAAAAGGCTCAAGAACACTCAAATAAATGAGCACTTGAACATTTTTAGCAATAGCGGTCAAGGTCATTTTTGAGCTTTGTCTCTCATATTTTGACAGTTTAAACTACCAGGCTTGTTCAAATGATAATCCTACTTTTTACTCAGGATAGCGATTCAGGGCCTCATGGCCCTTAGTCAGAGCCAGGTACTTGACAGCGTAAATGGCGCTGAAGAAAAACAAAATTTGACCAAGCTAATGGGTAATACTGTCCTCAAGCTTATTCATTTATTTTGTTAGAAAGGACAGAAGTAATTACTTTGAGAGACAAATTTCCCTTATATTCCGTAGAACTAGAATTAGCATCATGAGTTAAAACAAATCAAAGTAAATGATGTCTGGACGGTTTCAGAAAGGAATTAATTCCGTACAGTAATATTAATGCGTTAATGCTAAGACACGTAAGAACTTGTAGTCTTAAAATCGATTGTCTGTGTTACTGTCATCTATTATATATCATTATAATTATCTACAAGCTTTATCAATATCCATTCGTCAGGTTTTTAATCTCGGCCATCGGTTGTTGTTGCTTTCACAATGTATTCAGTAGCGATTCTGTTTATTGTTTTGTCTTTAACGTTGCTTGCAGCATAAGGAAACGAAATTCCAGCTGACTCGGAGGTGGAATTTTATCATTTTATCATTTATCGGAGTTGGAATTTTATCATTTTTATCATCACTAAACGGTACGGCGCACAACAGTGCATTCCATTTGAAAACAATAAATTGAGTACAATTGATTTTGTTTGGAAATGCGGTTTACAGCATTAGAATCTGGTCTAGTTCTATATGCAGAAAATCCAGAAGGGCTTTACTCTATTATTACAAGAATCAATACCACCAGAGATGAAATCTTAAAAGAAATTGTGCCGAAAGCGACGCGTTATTTGTTTATAAACTGCCTTGCGTAGTACGTCGTTATAATCGCATTCAGAAAGCAAGCAAATTGATTCAACCAGTACGCTTCATGAATAGCAATTTCATGAGACAAGAATAGCAATATTTCCACGGAGAACAAGATAAACACATTAGAGATGACGTAATGTTGCTTACGTGTTGCGTAGATATGCGTAGCCAACAATAAGCACATAATCAACAACGTGTACTGATTGTGAATCGACCTTTATATACACAGCTAACTCATATAGTACGAACACATATGCTGAATATTATGCCCATAGCACATCGTTTTTATGTATGGGGGCTAGATGCGTGCTGTGACATTTCATTATCCCACCAGCTTGCAATGAATTTGATATTGTTAACATAACTATTTCAATGTCCTGAACACGTGAAAGAATGTTCACCGGTCTCTGTGCTATGATGGCATTCCACAACTTCTGATATTTATCATATGACGTCGCATCTGAGAGTGTAATAAAGCCATGCATTAAATGCGATAATCCACTAGTGGATTAAATATGCAAATAACATCGTAACGTTATACGTTGACGTCCATAAAAACGTCGCGTTTTCTAATGGCGAAATCGTGACGTTTTAGTGCAAATTCTGCTGATAAAATGCGATTTTAGTGTCATATGATAAATAGAATCTTGCATTCGTGCTCCTGTATTACTGAATTTATTAAACTCGTTGGAGAAACCGATAAGATGCTCGGCAAAGCCTCGCATCTTATCTTTTTCCCCAACTCGTTTAATAAATTCAATAATACATGAGCACTCATGTAAGATCCTCTATATACACATTATTATAATAGTAACTTGATCTGGCGTACTGCATCGAATCGAGTGGATGAGCTCATACGTGTCGAGTGGATAAGTTCATACCATCGGATGACCCGAGACACTTGCGTCGAGGGTAATCCGTTGGTGTGAGCTCATCCATGAAACTTGATACAGTACGCCAGATCAATTTACTCTTACAATGATTTGTTGTCCCCCGCCTTTTCGAAGAAAAGCGGAGGGACATAGTTTTCGGCATTCCGTCCTTCCGTCCTTCCGTCCGTCCGTCCGTCCTTCCGTCCATCCGTCCTTCCGTTCGTCCTTCCGTCCGTCCTTCCGTCCTTATTTCCGTCCTTCCGTCCCCCTAATGTAGTAGGTACCTTGTGTGCGCAACTCCTCCTACAGTTTTATGCCGATTCTTTCGAAACTTTACAGATGTTTTTGTCATGGTCTGAAGATACGCATGTGGTTTGGATATAATCCTGAGATTATTTTTTGTCACTTTTTCCACAAGTTGAACTTAGTAATTTTTTAGGCGTTTTTACTATCATAGTGACTAGATAGTGGGTACCTTGTGTGCGCAACTCCTCATACAGTTTTATGCCGATGCCTTTGAAACTTCACAGGTGTTTTGGTCATGGTCTGAAGATATGCATGTGGTTTGGATATAATCCTCACATTATTTTTATTACTTTTTTCGCAAATTAAACTTAGCCATTTTTTATACAGTTTTACTATCAAAGTGAATAGATAGTGGGTACCTTGTGTGTGCAACTCCTCCTACAGTTTTATGCTGATTCCTTTGAAACTTCACAGGTGTTTTGATCATGGTCTGAAGATATGCATGTGGTTTGGATATAATCCTCACATTATTTTTTTTATTACTTTTTGCACATTTTTAACTTAGCTGCTTTTCCAGCTCAAACTTTTTAAGTGTATATACAGTGGAGACCTAGTTTCCAAGGCGGGGGACATAAATTCGTCGAATTTGCTTGTTTATTATATACCTCGGGGAACAGCCAACCATTCATACTTGCCAGCGCTAATGCATCTACTTGGATTCGAACCTGCGCGGCAGCGGTATGTAGCTAGTCGTTTGACTCAAACGCTAACGTTTGAGCTATCGAAGCGCGCCTTTTGACGTTATTAGTCCCATTTCCCTGGTTCTCGTTTCTACAATGCACGTTAAATTTGACGTGCCTGCAGCTGGAACTTAGACATACCCTCGTTTTAAGGGAAAGTGAAAGCGATTAAGAAAACGCCTTTTTGATACGGCTTTCTGTATTAGTAGATGGCCAGGAAACAGGCAGTTCAAACCTATCAATGATACACCCGTTGAACTACCTGCTTTCTGGCCATCTGATACAGCGAACTGTATCAAACTGACGTTTTCTGAATCCGTATCACTATTCCTTAAAACGAGGCTATTTCTGAGTTCCAGCTTCAGGCGCGTCATTTGTTAACGTGCATCGTAGAAACGAGAACCAGAGAAACGGGACTAGTGATGTAACATCAACTAACACGTCAAATGGCGCGTAACGATAACTCAGTCGACAGCGTTTGTCGTGAAGACTAGCTACAATCCTCTGCCGCGAAGGTTCGAATTCGCATAAGTGAATTAGCGAAGGTCGATGCATAAGCGCGCCAAGTATGAATAGTTGACTGTTCCATAAGGTATTTAATAAACAAATTATTATAACAGTAACTTGATCTGGCATTCGACTGGGTTGGAGCCTTTTAAATTCGGGATAGTTAATTACATGGTGGAAAACACTCATTTGGTTCATTTTATGTGACTTGCACAAGCGTGTTCTATACATATCAACGGTTTAATAAGAAATTGCACACGTTAAAATGTAAATAATTCAATAAACCAACACTAAATATATTGCTTGGCTCAGTGGCCGCAGTGTGCGTGGGTTCGAATTCTCGCCGCCCAGTGGGTACTTCTTTATTTCTCTACTTTTTATTTTGTCGGATGTACTTGCAGCAGTAGTGATCTTTGGCCGGAATTTTCGGTTCAAGTTTGCTAAATCTTAAATAATAAAATATGCCCAAGCTTCGGTGATATTCCTTGTTCCTCTCTTAACTAAATCGTTTACCAGGCAGCATAATTTGTCGTCCTGACAAAGTTCTGTATGATTTTTTCACGCATGATTTTATCTGTCCACAATCATGTGTTGGGATTTCTTTTCCACTGTTTCTTTTCACGCCTGAAAAGATGAATATACCCGTAAAGTAAACTGATAGGCAATGATCAGGAATTAATACAATCAAATCCCACATTCCGGTCTCAAACCCAATAAGGAAAGAAGCACATACACACAGAAATTGACACAAGTTTACGAAAGACACGCACAGTAAACCGAATGAGCAGCTCTTTCCCAAACAGATGGTCAATCAGCTACCCCAATAACAGCATCAACATTTATTTTTAATTATTTTTTTATTTTAATTACAAAACAAAACAAAACATAAGGCAGACTGGGCAGCAATACAGGCGACCAAACCGCCAGAGACCATAGACAAGCGGACACAGCAAAATATGACATCAAGGAACCAGGAGAAGGGCTATTTCCAGGAGAAGAGCTATATAAGCTACAAGCTTTCGTTCTGATCCTATTGCTTTGTGTAATTGTGTTATTTGTTTGTTATTATGTGTATTTTGAAAATAAAATATGTTTAAACCAAGGAACCGCAACAGAAGTACCGCCTTGGAACGGTCAGCAGAAGATTACTGCGGCGCTTAAACATGTTTTACTGTGCCCAAACCTCACCCTCTGCTTTTTCAGTGGTTTGAACATTAAGTTAACTGTTTGGTCCGCATGAAGGTGGCCTAACTCATCAATGAATCATCGCCGGAAACAAACAAATCACGGATAAGGCCTATGATGAATCAGAGATGAGGACTCAACGGAAAGAACGTATATTGCGACACCACAAGACCCCTGGGAAGTCAGCCAACACCACTGAAATACCGGAGCAAAAAAAAATGTCAGTTGTACCCCGAATAACCAAGCAACAGAAAGGCAAACTCCGGCCCCAAACCAACTAAATTAGGTAGCTTTATGTCGGGCCCATCATTTATCGCCTGACCAACCGGCGTGCAAATAAAGAGGGAAGCCAAGTTTTTAACCATAATTGGGTTAACCACTAAACATGCAGACTGTAGCATTACATTTATATTATATCCAATACGTTTATAACGAACAATAATTATCTTAAACTGATCAGAAAAATCAGACTTTACCTACAATTTTTTTATTTTTTATAGACTAATTCAAAGAGTAACTACACTTCAGGAACTGACTGCATCGGATCCCAAACCCTATCCCCAACATGAAAGGGAGAGATTGACAAAGACATCCCAACACACAATGAATTACAAGTGATAAGCCGAGTGAGCAGCTCTTTCCCAAATAGGTGGCAACTCAGCTATCATTACCAAACTAAATAATTTAGACCAACAGAAGGGTTACAACAGACTAAGCAAATTAAACGAAAAACATTTAAAGAATATTCTTACTTATTTTCAATTTTTACCACAGAAGGGTTAAAATGATAACACAATAAACCAAACAGCACCGAACATAAAACAAATGCAACCGCAAGGTTAGTACCGCCTTGGGACGGTCAGTAATAACTACTGGGGGGTTCAAACCGGTTTACTGGGCCCAAACCTTCACCCTCACCCTCCACCGCGGTGCACACAATTAGTTGGTAGTTCGGTTCGTCTGGAGGTCCCCTAACTCATCCGAGAGTCATCACGGGCAACAATTAAAATCAAGAAAAGTCTGTGATGAAGCAAGGATGGGGACTCGACAGCCAAAACGTGTTGAGACACCTGGAGAAATTTTGGATGAAACAAATCCATTTGAAACAGATAAATGTAAATCCAAAAATGGGGCTTCAGTATCGGCTGCATGAGCTTTGTTTAACTGCAGCTCAGGTGAATCACCATGCCTTCAAAGTAAGAATTGTCAATATTTAAAAGATCATCTAGATAACTTGATGTAGAGTTTAAAAGCTTCAATAATTTTAGATTGTTTATCATTAGAACAGAGGCCATGAAATCTCTTTCATAGCAAAATAAAACCAAATCCGCTATAACAGGAGCACCCATCGGAATACCAACAATTTGTCTGTATAACTTAGTACCTATCTAATGTAAATATTATCGAAAAGGTATGTTAATGCTTCACACATATTTTGACATGACCAAAGTTTATATCGGTTTTTTGGTGTTTAGCCTTTCTTTCGTTGTAACGAACACCAAAACCGATAAGGCGAAGGTCCACTCAATTAAATCGATTTAATCGAGGAAAGTTTATTCCTGATTATGTGACTAATCATAAGTTGACAAGCGCTGCAAACTTCTCGCTACAGTTTCGCCATTGATTATTATCGTGCTTGTCCGGCTTTGAAAATCAAATTGTCCTTGAGTTTATCATAAAATAGATTTGAAAAAATAACTAGGTCATTTTAGTTGCCAACTAAAATGACCTACTTTCGATTTCACAAGCTTTATTTCATGGTAAAAACACGCGGTACAGGAGATAAAAATATACGGTACTGGCGTTTAACAGTTGATAAAAATGTACAAAGATGTGCATGGATCTCATTGATTGTGACGCGGTTGCATTATTTCATTGCTTAACGTCGAACCAGAGACGAAACCCGTATTTCTATGGAGAGACGTATCATTTTTCCAAAATACTTCTTTTCCATCTTTTTTGCCAGTTATATGATACAAAAAAAGCACATCAACCGTAATATTTTCCTTAATTCTGAAGGCTGTACAGGTTTCACAATGATCTGTATTTTGACGCTTTTACCACTGCTATGGAGACTTTAATTACCCCACCATAAGTTTTAATAGACCAAAAGAATTTTTACCTGACCTTTCATAAACTTTTTCACAGTACCTAACGACGTGATTTTTAACAGCAGTGAGGCAAGAGGTAAATGGCTGCAATGTCCTTTAACTACAGAACTCTCTTCTGCAGATGTCTCTTTGTAGGCCCCTTGTACCGCCAAGTTCCTGGTTGAAAGTGTTAATGTAATGTAGCCGTCAAACAACAACAACGTTGTTTTCGGCCTTGTCTGCTAGAACAAAACATACTGTCTATGAAATTCTAGGATACATCGCTGTAGATGTCGAAAAGTAGATTTAGGCTTAGGGGATAAAAGGTGAATGTTTTGCGAATAAAATTTTATATTAATGCTCATTTTGCTGTTGGTTGAATAAGTATACAAAGTACGTGCGTATTTTAACAGTTCCTCACACGTCTGTTGTTTTCAACTTTCAAGCACTGTCAATGGTCTTAACAATTATTCAGGATATGGAATTTACCGAAGTTGAGCGATTCATATGAGAGAGAGAGAGAAAGGGTGGGGGAGAGAGAGAGAGACCACGCTGTGAAAGCTACGGTTGTTCAAGTCATGTTTGGTATCTAAAGATCACTACAGGTGTCATTCCAGACTACATTCATATCATATTGATATTTTACAACACATCTCCGTCTCATTTGTAGATATATCTGTGATGAAATAGGAATTCGTTACTCTAAACATGATGTAGGAAGTGCAGCACGCCCCCGACCCCGCCCCCGGCCGCCAAACCTCCTTCCATCCCCGCCCGGCTTGTTTCTTGTTTCTTTCTCACTTAAGTATATGTCACTGGTAATTGTTGAGCAAATTATAAAATTAAAATCTTAAAAAGTTCCTTCAAGAGCAGAGAATTACATACAGAAGTAGAACATAGGCCAGACTACGTAGTTTCGGCTAATAAAGCCTCGTCAGTGACCCTAACAATATCTGGTTACGAAACCAGAAAAAAAGCATACTGTAATTTCTTAATGTTATTCAAAGACTGGTTAATTTAAAAAGGATTCAAATAATATAAAAGACGATGACCTAGAATGATAGTCTAAATCCATCTCAAATTTTAGTTTTCTCTGATCTCAAAGGATGTAAATAATCTGCACTATAGATGATGTACGGGGAGACGATTTACGGCCGCAACACGGCACAACACCAGCTGCAGTGAGGTAAAATTAAAATCTTTAAAAGTTCCTTCAAGAGCAGAGAATACATACAGAAGTAGAGAATGGGCCAGACTACGTAGTTTCGGATAATAAGCTTCGTCAGTAACCCTAACCAGACGAAACCAGAAAAAGCATACTGTAAGTTCTTAAATTTAATTTGGCAGTCGATTCAAAGACTGATTAATTTCAAAAGGATGCAAAAAATATAAAAGACGATGATCTAGAATAATAGTCTAAATCGATCTCAAATTTTAGATTGTAAATTCTTTCGAAAACTAGACAAACAAAATGACAAGAGAGACAAACTCTCTTATATTCGTACCGTGTTCTACTGAAATTGTCTGGTTATATTCATGTTCGATGTATACTGAAGGACTTTAGAAACGCACCATTTCTACATCCTCTGTTACTTCCACGTGGCTAATTTGATGTTGTTTTTTTTCTTAATCATATTATATGTTCGCACGCAATGTGCTATTGATTGCCATAAATTGGCTTTGCTCATGCTGTCTATTCTGACGTTACCATTACGTTAGTGTTTTTCAACAATTGGTATCTTGCAGATGGGAGTTTAATTCGATTTGAAAACAAACAACTTTAGCTGGTAGCCTGATGTCTTAACTAATGGGAAAACACAAAAAGTTACGGAAATTACCGTTTATATTTACACTCCCATTCGCAGCGTTTCTTTGCTGACGTCAGCCAAAATATTTCAAACAGTAATTACAGGTTCATGGCGTTCGATAATGACAAGATTCTTTTGTTTCCTACGCAACACCTTCAGGACTATCTGATGAGATGAAAATATTTCGATTATTCATGTTCCTTAGGTTATAAACGGCCAATTACGTTAAAAAGTAAAGACGTGACGTAGACAAAATGAACGTTGCCAGAGGTCTAAAACTTCATGATCTGATTTTGTCTTGCCTACTGCATTTGAAAACTGATATTGGTTTGAAAACTTATTTTCGCTCATAATGTAAGGTATTGTTAATCTGTTATTTTTTTAAATTGGGGTTGTCTCAGATTTCTCGAGATGTCTCGGCAACCATAAGTCTCAGCTTTTTGATTTGCTTATTGAATGAAAGCCAGCTGACAGCACTTTTTAATTCTGAATGAAAAAGTTGGGCTTGTAACAAGATATTGCCATTTTAGTAAGTGGTGCGTTTCTAAAGTCTCTCGGTATATAATCCGTTTACATGGCATGCCGGCTGCCTATATATAGCTGTAGATAATATGAATACGTCCTTTTCATCGATTACGTCACAACAAAGTGACCTAATGAATTATTTGGCAGATAACAGATGGCTGTTTGAAAATTGGAGTGGCAGGTCAAATTTATACAATGCCAATCAGGCCAGCAGTCAGGTGAGGTACGTTCCACCAGTCTATTTTAGCTCACTAAACTCCGTATTTTTTCTCCTCTTCAAGCAATCTGACAAGCTGTTGACCTTAAATTTTCTGTCTACATTGTGGCTGTCCGGCAAGTATTGCTGGTGCTCATATCACGTGCAGGCGTTTCTTGAGCGTTAGAACCACATATGCCATCTTTTATTATGTTCCAAAACGATATTGCTTGAAACTTCACACGCAAAAAGAAGACATAATAAAGTTTTCGATGGCATGGGTGTGTGCATTGGAGAAAGTCTCAGCTTTCTGTAAATCATGTTTTATGTTGATGCAAGTTTTCGGTAGAATCAAAATAGAGTATTGTACTTTGACGATGAATATCGAGCAATTTCGAGCAATTTTGGCCATGAATTTTGTCGAGATAGCCTGCTTAATACTAGTTAGCAAAGCAATTTGTTGAATGTGTCAACGTCTATAAATATATTTGAAAATAATGGTAAATTTCTTTTCCAGCAGAACCATGTTCGCCATTTTTAGGGACTATTTTTATGAATCCCACCGTTGTAAATACAATCACCGCTTTTTGAGGGTTTGCGTTCCAACTTATAAGAGGAGATGGTCCTCACAAGCCTTGGGCTTTTGATCAAATCCTGATCTATTGTTTCTGTACCTTAGTTGAAATTTTGATTAATAAAATATTGTTTAAACCAACTTATAAGGACATTTTCAAAACAAGAAAAATATAAAGTTCTCGAATTAACGAGAAACCAGCCCGTAAACGAGAAACCAACTCGTTATAACGAGAAGTTAAACTCGTTATAACGAGAAACCAGCTCGTTATAACGAGAAGCCAACTCGTTATAACGAGAAGCCAACTCGTATTAGCAATATGGTTTATCGCTAATAAACGATAAACCAAATCGTTATAACGAGAAGCCAATTCGTTAAAATGAGAAACCCACACGTTATAGCGAGAAGCGGAATATTGAGGAGCCAATCTGTAATAACGAGAAAACAACTCGTTATAACGAAAAGCCAACTCGTCATAATGAGAAGCCAAATCGATATAACAAGAAACCAGTTCATAATAACGAGAAACCAACTCATTATAACGAGACACCGACTCTTATAAGGAGAAACCAAGTCATTATTACGGGAAGCCAATTCGTAATAACGTGAAGCCAACCCGTAATAACGAGAAACCAACTCGTTATAACGAGAAACCAACTCGTTATAATGAGAAACCAACTCGTTATAATGAGAAGCCATCTCGTTTTTACAAAATAACGAGGAGCCAACTCGCTATAACGAGAAACTAATAACTCAGTATCCAGAACAACCTTAACCAATTGTCAAAAATTAATGTCTGTATATCTCAGTAATCTTCATATATTTGCACGATGAAAGAGTGAGGTCTTATATGTCTTAGTTCTAAGAGTTTGCAAATATTTATGAGGTAATGTTCAAGACTTTAGTCTTATGCGCAAATCTGTCTGATAGTATAACTTGGTTATATCTGATGTTAAAGATGTGCAAAGCTATGTCAGAAAGCTATTTGACCATGGTAGCTCAGTTGATTAAGCGCTGTCCTACTTATTTGCCGGTCCCGGGTTCAAGACTTTGTGGCGGAAATCCTAGCAACCGTAAACGGGGTACCATTGCGCACAGTTTTTCAGTACCACACTCCCATCGTCCTGATACGACTAAAGTACTGTTAAAAAAGGATGTAAAATCGCAAGTCATCCTCCCATCTAACTGAAAGTTGTTAAAGCCAGTGCACAAAGAAAGTTGATGGTTGAAGGCATACATTTTGTGTCGAGATCTGCAGAGCAGACTGGGTAGTACCTGACATTCTCGGTTCGTCACAGCAAAAGCAAACGTTTAGTAATGGTTACCATGGTTACAGCAGGCTGACGGAAAAAACTGCACTTCTTCATGTACCGGCTCTCGTGTTACAAAGGCTCCACGCAGCATTATTGAAATCACTCTCCTAATGGCAATGTAGTGAAAAAAATGTCTGGTTTCATTTTCACTCGAGTAAAATCTCGATATTTCGAAGTCGAAGTTCATGTCAAACTATCATCTCCAAGTAAATTTTCTGGTCCAAGAAGCTTTACTATGAGATTCCAGTATATTGAGATATTCGGAGCTGAAATGTATGGAAAAAACAGGAAATATGTCGAAACTGTATTCTGTGAATTGAGGATACTTTGGGATATCAGTATTTGTGAAAACGAAAGCCAACTTCTGCGATTGATTTTCATAGCGTGATAATGCCACCGCATGATTTCTTCCTACACCCTGAGCAGGAACAATCCTTATCAGTCATGATTCAGTCAACACAGGTTTGGCTTCTCGTTATAACGTGATGGTTTCTCTTTATAACGAGTTGGTTTCTCGTTATATCGAGTTGGCTTCTTGTTATTACGAGTTGGTTTCTCGTTAGTACGAGTTGGTTTCTCGTTATTACGAGTTAGTTTCTCGTTATTACGAGTTGGTTTTTCGTTATAACGAGTTGGCTTCTCGTTTTAATGAGTTCGGTTCTCGTTATTACGAGTAGGTTCTCACATATACCATTTTAGCGCGTGCAATCCTAGAGCATATGCAACGCTTTAAATAAGTTGGCTTTTATTCTTAAAAAATTACGGCGTCCTGGTGACGTGCGCTGGCGCAAGAAAAATTGCTTGTACATTTTCCAAACAAAAACACCCCTGGGTTAACTATGTATGTACATGGACTGTTACCAAGCGGAAAAGAGCTGTTACTAAACGAAAACGAGCCACAGTTACTAAACGACCTGGTCATCGTGGTTAAACAAATTTGTTTTGATAATTGGTAACTATGATTATTTTTCGTTTCGTATGTAACTTGGAAACATTGTTATCAGGTGTGAAAAAATACACCGCAAAACCAAGCGCATGGCTCTACACTGACTCTGGAAAGCTCTTAAGTTTTGGCGTGCCCCGAAACAGATTCAGCGAGTATACATTATAAACTGTATGGATAATGTGAGAATGAAAATTCTAACAAGGATGCTAACGTTTTCCCCATGCTCTCATGTGAAAATTTGTGATATAGGATGTACATATTTACTTCTGACTACATCCGCCTCAAAGAATTCCTTTAGGAAACGTCGCATTGCCTTGCATTTTCATCATGTTCATTCTGAATAATGTTTGATTCGAAATAATTTTCATTACTGCTTAATTGTCGTGTGTTGTCGGGCATATTGCAACCTTTATTTGCTGAGTGGGCATTATCAGTCACAAAGTGAATAATTTTCCATTTAAAATATCAGTCCAACGATAAAACAATCCACTCTACTACTCTTTGTGCTTACCAAGTATAATTAAGATGATGGACTTTTTTTTCTTTTCACAGTCAACAAAAAATGTCTTGCCATTAGATTCTTTCAAGATCTCAATATCGTTTTCACAAATTTCATCATAACAACAGCAAAGCAGGAAAGATCGTAAACACAGCTTTTATCAACAAAATCAAATTGTTAACACAGAAAATGGTATTACGATCTACAATTTGTTGGTAGCTTTTTCTGGGTATATAATTTGCATTTCTTTTTCTCTTTAAGCTGAACTCTATCAAAAATTCGGACGTGCTTGAAGTTTGTAACTGTAACTCTTTGAATACTTTCCTGTCTTGCATCGCTACGAATAACCCTGCTCACTGAAACGTTGAGGATAATCAGACCAGTTTTGGTTTGCATTGCAGGAGTTTGTGCATCCCGATAAGCCATTCCTTGCCTTCCATAGTGACCTGACATAACCATTTTAAGCCACAATATCCTAAAACAGTTCACCAACTTTATATTGGATTAGACATATGGGTTATAAACATAGGTGCCTATATTTTTAAATGGGCCGTAATAATGTATCCACACACTAGATGTCATGAAGCGTGTACTCTCGACTAAACATGTCTACATTAAAACATGTTATACCTTAAATTTAGCTCATTTATTCCAGTGGACCAGCCATATCAAATAAATGAGTCTATTTGTGTCAATTAAGGGGTGGCTGGTTTAGTTTACTTTTATCGTGTTAATTTTATTTTTAGAAGACCCATTTGTCTTCTGCAAATAGTGTAGACTGTGATCAAACGCCGCTTTTTGCGACGTCTGATCATGTTCTGCTCTGTTTGTCTTAGTCCTATTTAGGGGGCGCTTTACATTTATGGGTTAAATAAGCTATTTTCAAGACCAAATGAATATAAATGCAGCTCCCTAAGCATTTGGACTAATTTTGCATATTGCTAGTAAATTCAACGAGTAGGTTATTTAAGGAAGGTTAGGTGTGTTTTTCCCGCACATGTGAGAAAGCCAAGTTTTCCTTCGGGAAGATCAGATGGTTTTTTCCCCGGGAGCTTCAGTTTCCGTTCACCTAAGCTTTTCTTTTATTCTTTCAGGAGATCCTGAAACGACCAGAAACAGCAATGTGACAAAAACAGCAACTTAAAAGTGAGGAAATTGAGAGACATTTCCAACACGCACCATCAAGGGCGTTTAAACAGACCGTTTGTACAATTTGTTACTGGAAATGGCAGCCTATAACGTCTCATTCGATTACTCTCTAAATTTTTCAGACAGCGGTTCTTCACTGTGTACTGATCCTGAAATACGACCTCCATTAAATTTTTGGATGCTGTTTCCTCTACGCTATTCTGTTCCTATTAATGGTTATATTGCACCTGTTCTTATCATTATGACAGTTATTACTAACACTTTGGTACTTGCAGTTCTACTTAAGAAACATATGCGCAGTCCAACTAACGTGCTGTTGGCTGGCATGGCACTCAGTGACATGCTCACTGGAGTTATACCATTTCCTGTATTTATTCACTTTTTCTCTTTGGGTCACTACAAAGATTTTGTACCGTACGAATGGTGTCATCCATATAAATTTCTTTATGAAATCATACCAACAATATTTCACACAGCTTCAATTTGGCTGACTGTAGGACTGGCGGCTCAGAGATACATCTATATTTGTCACTCTCTACAGGCTCGAACCTGGTGCACCATACCAAATGTCATTCGTGGGACGATCGTCGTTTATGTTGTTGCAATCGTTTCACAGGTTACAAAGTTCCTGGATTTCAAATATGTTCCATTCGTCACCGACAGCTGTAGACATCTTAACACGACAATAACAGGCTGTATGGAAATGCCACGAGACTGGGTTATAGACAATATGACAATATACCAAAATGTATACTTTTGGTTTAGGATTATATTTATTCACCTTGTGCCGTGTACGTCGCTCGTCGTTCTAAATGGCCTGCTTATTTCTGCGATGAGAAAGGCGCAGGTTCGGAGAATGTTACTTCTAAAACAAAACAAGAAAAGCGAATCGAGAAAGCTGAAAGAAAGCAACTGCACCACACTGATGCTTGTTGCGGTCGTTGGACTCTTTCTGCTCGTAGAGTTCCCATTGGGTATCATAATGACACTCTATGTCACTGACAATACTTTCGATTTGGTTCTTTTCACCGAAGAAGTATACGCTATTATGACATCATTTTCTAATTTCTTCATTTTGCTGAGCTATCCGCTAAATTTTTTCATCTATTGCGGAATGAGCCGACAGTTTAGAGAAACGTTTAAGCGTCTTTTCAAGAGTGGGCCATTGCCAGTGGAGAAGGAGTGTTCACAGTACATGACACTTCCAACAGAAAATGGAAGGACTGTATTTACTGGACCAGAGACAGCGTTATGAGATGGCATGTTATCTTTTTATCTCGAATTCATTAGAGCCGCGTGAAATGCCTTATCGTTGTTTAACTGTAAATAAGATGTACCAAGTATTCATTCGCCTGACTTTGAAACGTGTTCTCAAATATTCATAAGTAAGCAACTACATAAGAAAGGCACGAAAAAATATGTAACATACTTTGTAAGTCTGATACGATAAACGTAAAATATAGCAACACACTATTTTCGAAAATGAATTGGGGCGTCTATTAACTGTCCTTTTACTTTTTAAAGACAACTTTTATAATTTACAAGCTTCGTCGTCTGTCGTCTTGCCTGCCAGCACGTCCAGAAGCCGCATAAACAAAAGTTCATATTCAGATCCATGGCGTGAGGAGAGTGGTCTCGATTCACGATCCAAGATGATCACCAGGGAAGCTATAAATTAAAGAACCCACAACTGACACTACTTTTCTTTGAAGTTGTCAGTACTTATTAATTCTGATAGCTGTATAGTTATCATGTACTGTTATCATGTACAATTATGAATAGACCAATCATTACAGAGCCGCAATTAAACCAACTTCCGTTTTAGTAAACTCTGCTATTTTCCTTTTGGCTACAGAAATATTTAAGCGTATCCATTTGACAGCCCTCAATTAGATGTGTCTCCACAACAGTCAGTCATATGAAAAAAAAAAATCCATTTAACCACATGACGACACTAGACTCACTTCAGAGGTGGTTATCAAATTTTTGTGCGGAAAATGTGTACTGAACACAGTAAATTTTTCGGGTAAGCAACACTGCCTTTTTCAATTTTGCTTCCCTTCTCAATGGGGGACAACTCTTGAAAGCAGGAATTAAGGAGCAAATTCTTTCCTTTAAAGAATAGACCACTTGGAAGAAGAGAAGTAGTTTTTCCCTTTGCATAATTGGCAGAAAGACTTAGCTCTGTATCCATACATCTTAAAACATATGTTGTGGTCACTCATCAATTAGATGAGCCCCCTCCAGTAGAAAAATATTATAGTTAACCACTGAAACTTGTTGGTAATCCATATAAATGGAACGCCGCTGGCAAAACATATGTTTTAGTTGTAAAATTGTATTTTCTGAAGTAAATCTGTCAAAACGATAGGTGACATTCTTGGTTTGTGGTCGTATTTCTCTACTTTAAGTGATATTGCTATTTTGTTATGTTGTTCTTTTACGACGTTATGTGGACCAATTGTGCCAGGAAGTCGGGTATTTCGATGCCTGAAACAGGTCTTTACCGGTGGATCAGATGTTGAAACAGCACCCGCACCCGCGTTAATAGAATATCCTCGAACCGCTGAAAACATATGTAACAGCTGAAAACATATTTTAAACGCCGTTAAAATATTGGAATGTAAGACTTACAAATTCGAACGATTTTATAAATAATTATATTTTATCTATCTGATATTAACGAACACCTAAAGTTGAATTCAAACTCGGTAAAATATGAATACCCATGTTGGGGCTCAAAAATCCTCGAAATGTCTACGTAGTAGCAAAATATATGTCGTAAAGGATAGAGCAAATGATATACAAATACTTACTGGTAATATCTCACTCAGAAAATGCACTTGAGATTTAAGTCACAAAATCCAGTACTGCAGATGTAAGGAAATAACTTGAATTTATATTCTATACATGAAACTGAAATCAAAGTGTCTGTACTATACAGTTCAATCAACTGATATTGTAAGCTCATATCGTTAACAATAATTCAGCTCTCGATATCTCAAAGTGGAAGTTCATCCCAAACTCCTGGTACCTCATAGTTAATTTTCTGCTCCCAGCAAATTTACTTTGAGACATCAGAAGTTTGAGATAAAAGGAGTTTTTTTTATACATTGGGCAGATCGATTTGCTAGTTTGTTGTACATGTACATTATTGTTGGGAGCACACGTTCGCAATTGCATAGTTTGACCTTTCAACAGTATTTTGTCATGTCAGGTAATATAAATGAGATACGGACAACGCTGAAACAAGATGCACAATAGAATCGTGACCTTAGTTGGAATCGAACCTGCGACCTCTGGATCGTGAGTCTTGGAGCATCAGTCTCCAAGCCAACAGTTAAAAGTCATGTGGTCACATATTAGCATCATAAATTGGATTGAGTCGGGGAAGCTGATCAGGATCAATCATACCCTGAGTATAATGAGTAAATCGGACCGTGGGATCAGTGGGTATCGGCTACATTACCAATGGAAAAGAAAAACAAGACACAGAAAATTGTGTCGGTCGGGGTAATTCATTAAAGATTTCGAAAATAAATCGGAGCTGGTTGAGAAGATGTGAGTATACGCAGTTAGTACACTGACTATGGTCAGTTTTCCTTTACCGAAAAAAAGAACAGGATAGTACGCTCTATTAGGCTTTGTTTACCACGCCCATTAAAAATATAAGCAAATTTTCATTTGTCTGTAAACATTATTTTGTCAGCCTTCAAGGCAGCTTTACACTACCATAATAGGTGGTAGCGTTATAAATCAGTCTATTTATATTGAGAGACTTTAGAAACGCACCAATTTGAAGCTTTTGATATGCTAGAAATATGAATTTTTGTTTCATACAGCCATCAACGTTTGTAATTTCGGTTTATTCCAATTTTAACCGGGAACACACGCTTTCAAAGTGAATGCAAAATTTGGCTTTAGAATATTCCTAAAGGGAGATAAATTCGCATTAATCCAATGATGATTGAAGCGTGATTTTCAGTTTGCTGCAATTTCGTAACTACTGATCAGATTTCAATGACATAAAAATCAGAGGTTATTCATTGTTCATGCTTTGTGTTCCCTTTTTATCCGTTACATTTCTTTCTTTTCAACGTCATTTTGCAAAATTTCAAAACTTTTTGCACAAAAACCGGAAGTGAAGGTAAAGGACATTTGAATAACTATTAAGATTTACTTGGAACTGGTACATTAACATGACCTGGGTAGGTATACAATCAATTGGTCGGCTTTTTAGTCTGGCATCTCCAAATTTTGAACTGTCCCCCTTTTTTTTTTTAAAAAAAAAATCCAATTTTCGAACATCGATACAACACTTTTTCAAGGATCTTTGCCATTTTACATTGTTTTTACAGTGTGTGGTATTCATTCAGATGCATAAACATTAAAATTCGACAAAATGTCTCCCTCATTTCTTTCATGTTTTCAGAAACAAATATTTTAACAAAATTTCGTTAAACAATATGTAATAGTCTCATAATTAACCGTAAAAGTTTTGAGAAAATGCGTATTTATTCGATAAATGTGGAAGGAA
The DNA here is from genome assembly GCA_963989385.1 of Ctena decussata. Taxonomy (NCBI): domain Eukaryota; kingdom Metazoa; phylum Mollusca; class Bivalvia; order Lucinida; family Lucinidae; genus Ctena; species Ctena decussata. The sequence continues at coordinate 34,178,356 of OZ022504.1, read as the reverse complement.
AAATAATCTTCAAATTAAAATGCAAATTACCTATTTCGTCACGGCCTGTAAGAATGTCGATTTTGACCACGCGGCTATGTGATCAGGTAGAGGTATTTTCCTTATTCGTGCACGTGATAGTGACGTATGAATAAATTACTTTTGTCCAATAATGCGATTTCAACCGCGGTCCGCGACTGTATAAAAATTCATCTTATTTTTTGTTTAAAGTCACTTTTATCAAATATTATTATCTAAACTCTAATTCAAAAGTATAAATAGACCATGTCGGAGGTATTGCATAAAATATTTCATCAAATCATTTTTGTTATTATTATAAAGGGAGTATATCTTTAAGAAGTAACCAAATTTCCATTTTCTCGAAATTTCTATGCATGGTTGCCCACTCTCTGTAAGCGTTTGCAAACTTAAAGACCCCAACCATGCTAACTCGCACGAGTGCTCAAATGTTTCCAATAAAACTGGGTAAAATAACATGATATACAATGGTGCGTTTTTGAAGTCCCTCAGTATATATAAGTTATTGTCGAGTTGCATGAGTAAGAGAGGCACGAGTAAAAACATTACGATGTAGGATTTCTACAGCGATCTGACTTATCACAAGCACATGAAGGAAGAAGGCAGAATATGTTTTTGTTGTTCTTGTAGTTTTATAACCATTCTCAAATATTAGAATAGTTATAATCTGGATACTGTTTTACCGTAATTGGTAGTAACATAAGAAAACATGAAATCATTACATATTTCGTTATATTTTTTTTTAAAATTTACTCCACTATCTTGAATCAAATTCTTATCTATATAATATAATATAAAATCTATATGATATATTCTGTATGGTCGTAAACGTAATCTAAAAATACAGATTTTTATTTGTGCGGAACGTGATTAATACCTTTTGACATTCTTGATGTCTACCGGCTTGGAGTTTTCCCCATGCGACATTACTTGCTAAAATTAGATTTCCTGGAATTTTGGCACATTTATGCCCGCAATATTTGAACGCTGTTATTTAATTGTTTGGCGGATCCGAGACTCAGTGACGTTTTAACACCTAACTTTCGTCAAGCTCTTTGCCAACATTACTGACCTTATATAGATTAGCAGAGAGGCGGCAAGGCATCTAAATGTCTTATGTCGAAGTTCTATTTCCCAGGTAGGCAATACAAACCTTTGTTTATAATAAAACAAAATTGTTGACTGCTGAGTCATTAGACATGTCTAATGCCTCAACAATCAATAACTGTATAATGTTGATTGGGACCTATCACGAGGGGTGATCATTAATTAATGGAAATACCTTTGTAGATTAGCAAACATTATACTTAAATAAGTATACTTCATGTAACACCAAAGAGCTTTCAAACTAATGTTAGAAATGTAAATTTCAACGTGTAATATGATGTCACGTCTATGCTGGGTATGGCGTGTGATTTTTTACGTCATTTGGTAAAGATATGTTTGAATTATACTTATAACGTAGGATATTTTAAGAGAAATTGAAAACTTAGAAACAGATTCCGTTTGAGTTTACAAACACATTGATTGTTTATGAAAAATTTGTGAAATCTATTATGAATTAAAGCGATAATGAAATAATTGATTTTTTGGGGTTTTTGATAATTTGGGGCTTTTTGGTAATGTTCAGTATTATATTGAAATTAATTGATCGGTTGTCAGGTACAGGATAACTTTGGTTCAGTCTGCTTTACAATTATCCAAAGACTCTGCTTGTTAAAGTGCAACAACGTCACTTTTATGGTCCCTCAGGTAAAATCAGCGAAAAACGTCACAATTTTCTGGATCGAAAGTCTTGCATGTTCTGTATTTTCTCCAGTTTTGAGAGCAAGTCATAAATAAATATATATACTGAACAAAAAAAGAAACATTAAATAGATTATTCATGCATTTTAAGCTAAAGAACAATATTTTCAAATAATGATTTTCCCACGTGCCAGACGTTAGACAACTTTATGGTTTTCGATTTGCATTAATTGTTACAGAATTATTCCACTTTGACTGAAAACACCACAGAAAATGTGAAACGCTTGATGTGCATGTGCAAGCTCTTAAAGATTTACTCCCTTGATAATAAGAACAAAAAATGATTTGATGAAATATTTTATGCAATACCTCCGACTTGGTCTAACTATACATTTGAAATAGAGTTTAGATAATAATATTTGATAAAAAGGACTTTAAACTAAAAATAAGTTCAATTTTTAAACGATGGCGGACGGCGGTCAAAATTGCATTATTGGACAAAAATAATTTATTCATACATCACAATCACGTGCGCGAATAAGAAAAATACCTGTACATGATCACATGACCCACGTGGTCAAAATCGATATTCTTACAGGCCGGGAGGGAACAGGTAATTTGCATTTTAATTTGAAGGTTATTTTTCATTCCACATTTATAGAAAAAACATGTATTTTCTCAAAACTTGTATGATTGATTATGACACTATTACATATTGTCTTACGAAAGTTTGTTAAAATATTTGTTTCGGAAAACGAGGGAGACAATCTTTAAATTTTTGCACTTTCGGATTTGCCTTCTAACCGCCAATAAGAAACCCTATGAACCTTATGACATTTAACCAGCAACTCAAAGAAATAAGATGTTTAGAGATGCTGTGTCTTTGAAATTGTCTCCCTTGCAATTAAAATTATAGCAAATCATTTACTCCGATCAACCAGTACCTTTCAATAAAATTTGCAAGTTTAATTCACGGATCTTATTCCGGCTTCTCCAGACAATGGTTCATGATGAAAAAGTTTGGTCAAACTGGTTAATTGTCAAAGGTATATCACCTTGCATTGTCTATGGGAGTTTTTGTTCATAGCTTGAAAGTCAGAGTCAAGTGTCATGGAAAGGGATTTTCCAAGCCTTGTGCTTCACTGATCAGCCCTTTAGAAGCGATGAATTGGACCGGTTTTTGTAACAACTAGTGCCTGGTTAACGTCTCACGTCTCAAAAGGCTGACATCTTGAGTGAAATACGGGTCTTCAGAAAGCACCTCAAAACAGCACTTTCAAATTCTGACCCCTCATTAAATCAAACTGATTTAATAATCTCGCAGCTTATGTTGTGATATTCATTTTCTGAAATACGGACACTTTTTGTCAGCAAGATAAAAAAAATAATTGGCGAAATCTTAATTCAGTTCAAAGAAAACGTGCATTGGAAGTGCAAGTAACGTTTCTTTTAGTATTGGAAGTGCAAGTAACGTTTTCTTTTAGTATCTAAAGTACGTGCACACCATAACAAACTTTAATCCAAGCTTTGTTGCTTATCAACATCTTAGTACATGGAAATTTGCAAAAATTTAGAGACTTAACGCCTCCAAAAATTAAAGCATCGTTGCCATGGCAAGGATATTTCTAAACCGTTCTTTGGAACTCATCTATATACTCCGTGGCAAAGGAAAGTATACAGGTAACGCAGTCTCGATTTTTCTGCATATGTCTGCATAACTGCATGATACCTTGGCATTGTAGATAAATACAATCATTTTGGCATAATTTGCGACAATTTTCAGCACAATTGGACAAAGGATAAGAAAATGACATGAGCCCGTCCAGATAGAAATCGACCTTATGACATAAAAAATCGATTTTTAGGTTTTCTGTTATCTGAATGCGTATGCCATTATAGAACAAAAAGGTGAAAACCGTTTGAAGTTAACTAGATTATTAAGGATGTTATGGCAGTTTTAAACACACTGGTATCTAAAGAAATTTGCCAGAATTAATAACGTTACGTGACGTCACGTTGTAACACTGTTATAGATAACGTCATTATCAATGTTTTCCCTTGAAACGCATATCACTATTATTAACGTTAACACAGCAAACGCATGTAATCAGTATGAGTTAATTTTCCCGTAACGCAGCTCTAGACTTTGGTCCCATCCCGGGACATGCCTCGTGAGATAGGTAGAAAAGATGGAAAGGCTCCAGGTGTCATATACCAAGTATGATCCCTTTACCTCGAAAGGTAATCAAGAAATATATTTTCCGAAGAGCAGCTTTAACAAGACATAAACTTCGGACTGACCGACATGCTTAAGTACTGCCGTTCGCACATACGGGCAATCCGGAAACTTCATACCTCCAGTGCTCCTATGGCTTCGAGTGCATAAAGCAAAAAAAAAAAAAAAAAAAAACTCTTAAAAAGATATCTTTGATGTTTTGAAATACTTCAACTGTGTCTAAAGTTGAGTAAGCAGTTAGCTTAAAGTTTGTCATTTTCTTTTTAATAAAGCAAAGAATTTGTTTCTGTGCATTGTAAGAAAAATTGGTAGATTTTACGATAAAATACCTGGCAACCAGCTGCCAGTCCATTTCCCGTTATTTTTACGGGCATCTGCCTGTATATCATTTTTTTTAAAATCACGATATGGTAGAATTATGTTATGACTCAAAAATACCTTTACTGCGTTGTAGGGCTATAGAACCAAAACATTATCTGTCTTATTCTACTCTACTCAGCGTGTTGATTCCTGCCAATGTTTACGGGCGCCCGTAAAAATAGCGGGAAATGGACGGGCAGCTGGTTTCAAGGTATTCTACCGTAAAATCTACGGATTTTTACAGTGTGCAAGAGTCCTTCAGCAGCATTTTAACTTTAAGAGTAGACCACATTTTTAAGAGCTACGTCGTCCGAGGAAGCAAAAAAGAAAGTCACAAATGTTGTTTCTCTTTGTAAAAATGGTGGTAAAACATAGACATGTGGCATACGCCACGTCACAAGAAATATCACTTCTGCTTTGGAGCATCTGTCCATCATACATTTTACCAGGCCCAAAGGCCGAGATGCAACTAGTTGATGCGAAGGCTAAGTTTATTTGCATACAAATGATTGCATGCATGTTCTATTAAAGTCTGCATATTCCTATCAGATGTAAAATCGCCTATGCAAAAATTGTTTTGAAAAGCAGCTCAGCCTTCATGATTGGTGACAAAATGTGGGTTGATGAGCAGCATATACTGTTCCATGTAACTGGCAAAAAGTAGAGAGAACATAATTTTGAAAACTGTCTAACTGCTCAGCAAAACACAATTTCTTGTTCTAGTTTCCCGCCCAACAGTGCAATATAAACCAGGGTAAGACAATAAATTAGGTTCCAGTCATGTACGTTGTATTTTTACCATTATGTTCAAGCTAAAAAAAACTCGAAAGGAGGTCATTTTAGTTGCCAACTTAAAACACTCAAATAATTTTTCAACCCTTTTTATGTGAAACTCAGTGACGTTTTATTACGAGTTCCTCCCCTCCCGCTTTTCCACATCCACATCTATGCCAGCTTTTGCTTAAAACGAATTTCTTGATCATAGAGGCGTCTTTTTAGAAAGGAGACGTGATCTTATATTTTCTTTGTCCGTAACAAAAATAAAATCGTCACTATGGTATTAGGTATGGACTTTTAGTTACCAAAGCGTGGAAAAGCAAACAAATCACAATTTTAAACGAAAGTGAAACATCATTATTTTTTAGTTTGTTAATTTTTAGAGAGGCGCCGTGGTCGAGTGGTTAGAGTGACTCGGTTATGGTGCAAAAAGTCGCCGGAACGTCGTAACTTCTAATTTATTTTATAAAATATAATTTACCAACCACCAGCAATATAAACAGGGGAAAAATAAAAAAAAATATCAGTTTAAGGAAAAAACAAAACAACCAGACGGACTTTTGACTTAAACTGGCAATTTTCATCTTATTGGACAAGGAATTGTAAGTAGATCAAAATGGCTCAGGATCTCCGAAAACTGTGCTAAAATTGGAAAGCGTTTTGTCTTCCACCATTTACATACATTACGATTCAGACGACACTTCTTTATGCCGCCCTTTGCCGTTCGTCAACCGGCATTCGTCAGCGCTGACAGGCAGGAGAGGATTGATTGCTTTGCGTTTGAGAGAGTATTTCAGTCTATATCGGGCCGTCTCCCTGACAGAGGGATAAAGAAATGATAGACGAGAGAAAAATGTCCAACACCACCACCCCCCCCCCCCCCCCCCCCACACACACACACACCCCACACACACCCAAAAAAAAAACACACACACAAAAACACCCGCACCTACTGCAAGCAGAGTGGGCCCTAGTCCTACAATGTTCCAAATCAGAAGGACGCCCCGGCACTGGAGGAGAGGAAAACATCGCATTGAAAATCTACCTTCGACCTGACAGTCTGTGGTATAGAAAACAAGCAGTGCATGGAAACTTGAAATTGCTTTTTTTTTCACAAGATTTTATCTACATTTTGTTTGTTGTCTTGCAGTTTAGACTGAAAAACTGTTAACAATGTCAGTGAATGCATGGATACGCTGACGACATTTGTAGGCCTATAACTAAACAAAGCTATACGCTTGGATTTTTTTTTCGGTTCGGGATTTTACTTTTGATATTAATAATAAAGTTATTATTATTATTATTATTTTATTATTATCCAAGATTGAAAATTATTTTCTCTAGATCAAAGCTGAAAATTTATGAACATGAACTAAAATGGGACCAGAACTGTCGCAAGTCTAAACCTTTTTTACGCATCTGCGAATAAAAGATTTTATCAATTTATTAGATTCAGTTATAAACGCAAACTGCACTTTTGGTGATGCATAATGCTCCAAAGAATCATATTTCTGGATTCCTGGCAACAAATATGCGGCTACGGTGGTTTCCCACACAATTAACATTCATATTAAAGTTCAATCACATGCCGTGTGAAACAGCGGAAAAATCTTCTGACGTAACGTCAAACTTTGACGTCATTTATCTCAGTTTCACGTCGCGTGTCATAAGGTCGATTTCTATCTGGACGAGCTCACATGTTTTTTTTACAAACCAGGGCTCTGAGTCAGCAATGTTGCTGGAGTAGCTCCCCTTTAAACTTTGGACTATATAGATATTGATTTTATGCATTTTTATGCATTACCTTAAAAAAGGGACGAAAGGTTTGTAAGGATATGTCGCACTCTCACATAAAAAAGGGGGAAAAGTTTCAAATTATTGTACCAAGAAATAAGGTTTTTTGGAGACTTCTGGTAACATGCATTTAATATAGGCATACAGTTCTTATGGGAAGTTTATTTGCCATCTTCTTTCAAATAAACAAGTCCATGAGGCAAAACAACAATTTTCCGAAAATTTCAAGTGAAAACTTCTAACACCAGATAAGAAAGTGCAACATTTGGTTCCCTATAATTTTAATTAAAAGCGAGATCATTTGAGAAATGTAGCATTTCTAACTATGGTTGTAGACGTTTGATAGGAGATTTAATGACTATGTGGTTTTACTCACAGACATTAGCGCTAGATCTTCGTGAAGTGCAAAATGCCATCTGACATGTGCAATGCAAGTTTTGATTGGAACCATTGATTTTGAATAAAGGGCAAAAACAATTTGTTTTTTTGTTTTACAGTTCGCCAAAATGGCATTATTGATATGTTCACGCAGCCATTTACATAAGGTCCAGTTTTCAAAACCAAAAACTGTATACTTTGTATTGCCTCTGAGTATATGTCATATCCTTGTCCCTTAGGAATTAGATATCTAGAATACTGTTCTGACACATAGTTAATGAGATATAGGCGTGTTTCCATTAGTTAATGATCGCCCCTCGTAACAGTTTGACAATACGCATTTGGGTTTTCACGCGATGAATCCGATTTGTAATGGTTTAAAATTTGACTAAATAACACATAGTCTTTTCTGTATTTTCTTGATAAAGTAACGTCTATAGAACTATCTAGCGTTACTTACGAAGACAGCATAACTCGTGGAGCTAAATACTAAATTAAGGAAAATAAATACTGAAGGAAGATTCACAAACATGAAACAAAGAACAAATCAAGAAACGAAAATACATCTAGCAGATTAAGTTTAGTTCAATATGCAGTAATGTAATGTTGCCCCACACTGGCTGATTGGGTTGCGCCACTTGATGCAGTTTTTAACAACGAAACCTCAAGCCTGACCAACGTACAGCAATATCAGAATTGGAGTGAAAAGAGAAATGGCGAATCAGGTCATAATCTGTTTAGAAAAAGTTGCGATCTGTTATGAAAAATAATTCATTCCATGCTATTGTTCCCGTCTCTTCCTGATCAGAGTCGCTTCGGCAGAAACCATGGACTTACATTTTTTTGGCAAAATTTATAATAGAACTCCACAGAGTTCTTTTCACTTTATAAAATGACAAATAGAAAATGACAGATGCTGTATTAACGTAACAATGCTGTGCGTGCATTCAAATTATTTATTGCGTAAATATTCTTAATGATAAATTATTACTGTTCACCACAATACCGTTGCTTTTTAAGGAGTATAAAATATTTAGATATGTCTTGAAATAAGTTTTCCGTAATACTTTTTGGTGCTAAACAAGACAAGATATCTAAAATGAAATCAAATAATAACTATCATAAAATCTGCACAAGATATAAAAGATATAAGCTCTGAAAGGAACAAGCTCATGACAAACAGCGCCAATGGTATATAAAGGAAGATCAAGGTTAAAGGACAGAAGCTTGTTTCAAGACCCCTGGAGCAGTTGAAGGCTCCAAACCGGAGAATCTCTCAAGGATTGCACACTGCAGCTGTGACACAGATAGCAACATATCCCTTGGATGAAAGGTATATTGATGTGCTCAGATCTTACAAAAATAATTTTTTCTAGTGTTACAATTTGATGACAATAACAAAAAGCAGAAAAAATTATGAAAATGAAGCGTGTGCCTTAATTTCACTGGATTTTGTGTCTCACTTTGCTTTCACGCAGTCACAAATACATTATGGAATTGAATGTTTAACAATGGGTCATTTCTAGTTCAACCTATATTCTAGGATTATGATTTCTCTTAATTTAGATTTAGCAACCGAGAAGACCTTTGAGATGAGATGCTATCGAAGGTTACGCAACATCTTATACAAGAACCATGTTACTGATGAGGATGTTCGCAGAAGGCGGCAAGCAGCCATAGGAATATATGACGAACTCCTGACCTTCGCCAAGAAACGAAAACTGAGGTAGTTTGGGCACGGCTTAAGGTATTCTGGCTTGCCAAAGACAATGCTGCAGGGCACTGTGAAAGGAAAAAGAAGAAGAGGCAGACAGAAGAAGAGGTGGGAAGACCATATTAAGTAATGGACAGGGATGGACTTTGTTAGCTGGCAGTTGAAGACAGGACTGGGCGGAAGGGCCTGTTTTGAAGCCATCTGTGGTGCTCCAACGACCTCACAAGTTTATTCGATAGAGTTGACTAGAATAAAACAAGTCTAAAGAAGTATGGAAAGTACGGGTTAGCTGAATCGGTCAAGTTTGGTAATGATAACCCGGTAACAGGTGTATGTATGATGCAATAATATCTGCCTCAAGTCTTACAAAAATATTTTTTTCTAGTGTTACATTTTGCTGACAAATAACATATTGCAATAAATAGTATAAAAATGTAGGCTGTACCTTATTTTCACTGGATATCTTGTGGCTCACACGCAGTCACAAATACATTATGAAATTAATGTGTAACAATGGCTCAATTTGCTATGATCATGATTTCTCCTAAATTTAGATTGAGCAACTTGCTTCGAAAATATTTGTTGATAACTTAAAGCAGTCCTGCCCCAATTTCATATACTCAAAATCTTTGTATAGAGTGTTTTTTATGCAAGATAAGCCATTATAGCTCTGAAGCCGGAATCGTGTGAGTGTTAGCCTCTTTTATCTTTAGTGACCCGGAAAAAAATCAACAAACAAAGGAGCAAGTACATCAATGAGCGATGATAACGTCGTCACTTGTCTGCTCGATGCTACCTTCATCAACACTCTTTTCGTTAGCATCATCCTCTAATTTCTGGGATTTCTTAGCCGGCATCAGTAGACTACATGAATTATCTGTGGTGTTCCTCTTGGACCACATAATACCTTATAAGTGACATCTGAGTATTCTCTACAACTGTGAATGAACCTTTCCAATAATTTATCAGTTTTAGAGACTGGCCGGATGAATGTCTAGGGAAGAACACACAGTTTTGTTAAATGTTTTCCAGCTCGTTTTCTGATCATGCAAATCTTTTGGTCTAAGGAGTATTCATCGAATAAAGTCGAGCTTTAACTTTTGGATCCAATGCCCACCTCTTTTCACACTTGACGAAATCTCATATATCAGATCGATGAGTAGAATTTTCGTGCCCTAACATTGAATAATTTAGATAAAGTATAGGCAATGATCAGGAATTAATACAATCAAATCCCACATCCTGCTCTCAAAACCAATAGGGAAAGAAGCACACACACACACGGAAAAATCGACACAAGTTCACGAAAGACAAGCATGGTAAACCGAATGAGCCGGTCTTTCCCAAATTGGTGGTCATTCAGCTACCCTAATCAAAAACAGCATCAACATTATCTATTTTATTTTTAACTAACAAAACAAAAGGCAGATGGTAGCAAAGGGTAGCAAAACACCAATGAACAAAGACAAGCGGACATAGCAGAATGTAATAACAAGGACCCACAACAGAAGTACCGCCTTGGAACGGTCAGCAAAAGACTACTGGGGGGGCTTAAACACGTTTGACTGGATCCAAACATCGCCCTTAGTGTCCGCAATGGTTCAACGCAACAAAAACACATGTTCCACATAAGAGAACAAACAAACTATACGGAAAACATTTAACAACTATTTTTACGTACACGTATTTCTATTTTTCATTATAAAACATAACGGGAAGCATAGTGGGCAGCTATACAGGTAGCCACATTGCTAGAAGACAACAAACGAATTGACTAAGACACTAAAAGGTAAAGAACCTCGACAAAAGTACTGCCTTGGTACGGTCAGCAATAAATCACTGGGGGTTGGGGGCTTAGACATGTTTTACAGGATCCAAACCTCGCCCTCTGCTTCTGCAGTGGTCCAAACATTTAGTTAGCTGTTTGGTCCACATGAAGTTTTCCTGATCCATCAAAGAAACATCATAGGAAACAAACAAATCACGCATAAGACCTGATGAATCAGAGTTGAGGACTCGACTGCGACACCAGAAGACCCCTTGGAAGTCAAACAACACCACTGAATTACCGGAGCAAAGGAAAGCCTGCAGTTAGACCCAGAATAACCAAGCGACAGACAAGGCAAACTCCGGCCCCAACCAACAAAACTAAGTAGCTTTATGTCGTGCCCATCATTGAGTCTGATACCTGACCAACCGGCGTGCAATTAAAGAGGGAAGCAAAGTTAGTTAACCGTGATTGGGTTAACCATGATTGGGTTAACTACTAAACATGCAGACTGTAGCAGTACATGTATATTGTATCCAGTGCCTTTGTAACTAACGACAATTTTTCTGAATTGATCAGAAAAATCATAGCTACCCACATTTTTTTTCGAATTTATAAACATTGAATTCACTAGAATTCGAGTTCCGGTAGGCCCAGTTGCAAAAATTACTGCTAATATTTCAGTTTTCTGCTAAACAAGACAGATCCACTACGGGCAAACTGACTGATATATTAATTTATTTGAGGTCTATAGGCAAAATCAGTGCTGGCTGCACTTTCCCTATAGAAATAGTATTATTTATTTATATCACTGGTTGGGAGCGTACAGTACATCTGACCAGGTTGTCGGGTTTGTATAGTGGACAAATCTTTGTCCGTTTTGTGACCTTCAAGACGTGTCTGCGTGAACTTTGCTTCCGTTTATTGATTGTTTACTATTTGGATTTAAACAACTTGGTAAGCGTGTTTTATCTTTTTATGTTATCCATTCTGGACCTATTTGGAGATCGCTAGGGTTTGCTTTCTTTGCTCTAAATCCATTTTTTCATCTCCAAATCACTGGTGTTTGTAATCAGGACTTTTCTCCTGTCACCAGAAAATCGACCGATTTAGCGTTTTAATTCGAAAAACTTGTCAGTAAATCACTTTTTAAGAGGGATTAATAATCTCTAAAGAGATTTACTCATGATAAATACCCTTAAAGTACGGGCCGAAACCACACGACAAGCAAGAGTGAGCGTCCCCATTTTTTACTGACTGTATGGGATGTCTCATTTTTGCTGTATGGTTTGTCATATGATACGCTGTTTTGACTGTATGGGATGTCCTATCTAGGTGTAATACTTATTCAAAGATTTATTGCATTTTTTGTTTTATTCAAATAATATAATATAATTTAATTTATATGTTTAAATGTCTAGCGAATCTTTGTTACAACAGCAATTACTTATTAATTCACAAAATCTTGGAGAAAAAGGCTGAAGTACTAGTCTATTGAAATGACCACAAGCAGGAAGTATGACCTATTCTACACAATATCTTGGTTCAAAAGGTGCCAGAAATGGCATTTTTCACAGTCTGTCACTCAAAACGGGGTATGATTTTTACCCCACCTTGGCCTTTATGCTCATTTGTGAGCTTATAGTATAGCCATGCTAAGGGAAGATTTATTATGATCAGGTTGGGGTGGGGGCGGTGAGGAGGGGTGGCGGGTGCATTCAGGTGTGTGTGTGTGTGGGGGGGGGGGGTTGGGGGAGTAGGGGTGGGGAGGGATCGGACTATTTTTGGTGATCTACAATAAGCATAGGAAGTGACCATGACATGGTGATGATGACTTTTCGAGTTCGTCTGAAGAAGGCTTGAAAGCCAACCCAGCCAAGACGAAAGTTTGATCTTGAGAAGTTAAGGGACCCAGATGTGGCATGCACTTTACAAAACAAAACTAGGTGGGAAATTTGCACCACTCATTGGTCTGAGGGATGATGACATAGACAAAGATACCATGATTACCACCTACAGTACAGTAGTGACTGATGCAGCCAGTGAGATACTTGGGAAGGAACGTCGCAAGAAAAAGCACTGGGTCATCAGAGATGTTCTCGACCTCTGTGAAGAGAGGAGAAATTCAAAGAAGAAGCGGTATGAAGAAGGAGGAGCAAAAGAATACAGGGGAGCAAACAAGAGGATTCAGAAGGCAGTGAAGAAAGCAAAGGAGGACTGGATAGGTATTCAATGCGAGGAGATCGAAACTTGCTTGAACAAAAACAACAGCAAGAAAGCATACCAGCTGGTGAAGGATCAAGTTCAGAGAAACAGGGTAGATCCACAACTTTCCAGGACAGGTCTGGGAAATGCCTTACAGAGGAACAAGAGATTCTCTGCAGAGGGACAGTATGTATATTGCTCAGAACTATACAACCATGAGACTTACGGTGACAGTGCGGGTTCTGGACTGCAAGCAGCCCCCAGAAGAAGATCCTTCATGAGAAAGTTGAGATTGCAGTATCAGCACTAAAGAAGGGTGAATCTGCCGGAGATGATAATATACCAGCAGAACTTGTTCAAGCTGGCGGGGAGACCATGATTGATGTTTTAACAGATATCTGTAACAGGATATGGAGAATGAGAGAATGGCCTACCCCATGGACTCAGTAGCTGATAGTTACACTCCCTAAAAAGGGCAACCTACAGCTCTGCCAGAACTACAGAACCATCAGCCTCATCAGTCATTCAAGCAAAGTCATGCTGAAAGTCATCTTGAACAGGCTTAAACCACAAGCCGAGGTATAATCGTCGAGGAACAGGCTGGGTTCCGAGCAGGAAGGAGCACACCAGAACAGATCTACAACCTTAGAATCCTGTGTGTAAAGTACGTGTATGTCCAACATTAGCAGAATCTGTACCGTGTCTTCATTTATTTAAAAAAATACGTTGACAGTGTATGGCATGCAGCCTTATGGGCCACCATGCGAAAGTACAATATCAGTGCAAATTTTGTTCGCACCATTGAGCAGCTATACGACAAGTTTACAAGTGCAGTCCTGATGAATGGTAGCTCAGGAGAATGGCTCAGAACAACAGTTGGAGTAAGACTAGGATGTCTTTTGTCACCTACCCTCTTCAACATTTTTTCTCGAACGGATCATGTCTGATGATCTGGAAGAACATGATGGAAAGGTTAGCATAGTCGGCAGAAACATTACCAATCTGCGTTTTGCCGATGACATAGACGCTCTAGCTGAGGAAGAGCGGGAACTAGAAGCCCTATGTAAAGTCTTGACCAAACCTGCACAAGGTATTTGATGGAGATCAGTGCTGAGAAGACAAACTGATGACAAACAGCGCAGATGGCATCCATAGGGAGATCAAGGTAAAAGGGCAGAAGCTGGGTACAATAACAAGCTTCAAATACCTAGGAGCAGTTGTCTCAGATGATGGCTCAAAACAGGAGGTTCTCTCAAGGATTGCACAAGCTACTTCAGCTCTTAACAAGCTGAAATCAATTTGGAGAGATAACAACATATCTCTTAGATCAAAGGTGAAACTTATGCGCTCATTTGTCATTTCCATATTTCCATATGCCTGTGAATCGTGGACCTTGACAGCAGAGTTAGAGGAAAGAACGCAGGCCTTTGAGATGAGATGCCACCGAAGGTTACTGAACATTTCGGACAAGGACCATATAACCAATGGGAAGGTTCGCAGAAAGATCCAAGCAGCCATTGGAGAATATGATAAACTCCTGACGCTGGTCAAGAAACGGAAACTAAGGTGGTTTTGCCACGTCTCAAGGTCTTCTGGTTTAGCAAGGACGATTCTACAGGGCACAGTGAAGGGAAAAAGAAGAAGAGGTAGACCGAAGAAGAGGTGGGAAGGCAATATTAAAGAGTGGACAGGGATGGATTTTTCCAGCTCAACTAGGGCAGCTGAAAACAGGACAAGGTGGAAAGGGGTTGTTTCGAAGTCATCTGTGGTGCCCCAACGGCCTAGTATGGTTATTGGACAGAATAGAATAGAAATAAGCCGTTCTCGGAGCGTGGGGGGGGGGGGGGAACAGGGGCGAACAGGGCGTGAAGTCATATGTTTTGTTTGACATATGGGGATGGGAGTTCAGAATTATTCTACCAGTCTTCAAATTCGCCCAACAGACCCCCTTCTTTCTCTCTCTCCCTCACCCCCACCCCATTACTCCTACATTTTCAGATTTTGTTATTTCAACTTTAAAACTTCAAAACTTTTACAAAAAAAATAATCTTTGGTAGCTGTATATCCCCATTGATTTGCCAGTAGGACAGTATACAATGGGTCTATAAAATCATGTCGGGGTGAGTGAGTGAGTGAGTGAACTCGGGATTTACGTCCCACCAACAACGAGGTCATATGGAGACGGGACCTCGGTTTAAAGTCTCATCCCAAAGACCGTAGAAGCGGGGGATCGAAATTGCGACCCCTGGATTGGTTGTCCGGAGTGTTATCCACTACACTACAGCCGCTCTTATGTCGAGTGGAAGATTTCGTTCTCAATTAAAATTAATTCCTGCATTTGTGGTATCAGATCTCCCGGGGTGCCTTGCCGTCAGCAAACCCTGCTGTGGCTTCTGGCGACTGCGCCCCAGACTCCACTTAATATTATTAACAGCGTTATAGGGCATTCAGCATAAGATTTCCGTTAATCAATTTTCTCCTGCATTTTTTGCTGCTTTATATGCTTATCCAGAAATAAAATTAACCTGTATAAATAAGAAAATGTTCTTTGTGTTTCATACAGATTTGATTCAGGCCAGTCTGATAAAAAATAGGTACATGTAATTATGCTGTTTGTGTGAAGGGTCGCTGCGTAAAGGAGGGGTGGTGGTGGTGGTGGTGGTGGTTGTGTGTGTGTGTGTGTGTGGGGGGGGGGGGTCGTTATCTTTTTTCTCACCTATCGAGGGGGAGAAAAGGGGGGGTTTGGCGAGACTGAGAGGGTCGTAAATAATAAAGTGAATCGTAGGAAAATGTACCCCCGGCCCCACCCCACCCCAACCTGATAATAAATGAGTCCTCCCTTAGCCAATTATCAGGTAGGACAAACGAGAAAAATAACGGCCGTATCACAGTACTGAGTTTGTATAAAGAGTGTGTAAACACACCCAGATTGTTTTGTGTAAGCAACGAAATTGACAGTTTTAGTTCTACTTCGGTTGAAAAGCTGTTATTAGGTCAAGTTTCTACATGTCCAAAACATAAGTTGTAACATATTTATAGCCTATCCTACGAAAATATTGAAAAGAGTTCTGTGCTATGTCAACACACACTATTCAGTATAATTGAGACACAGCAGACAGTACCGAGAATCGGTTTTGCGACACACGATACAGAGCAGATTTTGACCCCTTTACCGTTTTCTTTGAAAATAATTGCCCTTACATAGCATGATATCTAACAAGATCAACGAGTCCTGAGCCGAAATACACCATAAAATAATTGTAACGAACATACAGTCGTTTCATGTAAAATTGATGGACAGATTTGAAGAAATGATACGGATGCACCTTTTGAAATCGAAAGTAGAGTGGTGATTTTCTCAAATGAAATGTGAAAATAAAGCACATCATAACACTCTACAGAAGATCAAGGTAGCATGTCGAAAAGATCTGTAGTTATGCTTGTGGAACTATTCGTACTAAGTTGAAACTCCCTTACCTACTAATTTTAAAACACAAAAATAAACAGTTCTGAAACTTACCCGCCATATTTGAACAAAGATGCGTCCACTATACACATCGGTACAACGGGTCACACGTACTGTACGCTCCCAGCCAGTGTATATGTTTTTGTTTGTTTTTATATTGCCTTATATAACAAAATTTGACGTCTCTTAAGAATTGTAAAAAATATATAAAAGCGATAGCGTCATTACATACATTGATTGATGATATAATTATAGTAAGTGATAATTGTAATATGGAACATTTGTGAGCAGGTACTGTGTTCAACATCCTTTTTCTCCCGTAAAAAAAATTTGCGGATCTGAAAAGATGAATAAATTGCCTCTTTGTTTAAACAATATTTTATTCAAAGATTTTATACATACATAATAAATGTATAACTCGTAATAAATGTTTAACTGCTAAACTTCTTCAACAGGGCTATCGGTATCATAAGCTTAGAAAGGCTTTCTCTAAATTCTGTCGCAGACACCATGAATTGGTTTCAAAATTTGATGTCGGATTAAAATTTCTTTTACACCAAGGCCTATCGGAACCAGAATTTTATGGTGACTTAGTATACATATTCAAAAAGATTATGGGTAGGACTGATTTTTCTGATCAATTCCGAAAAATAATAATACGTCACAATTTAAATGTTATGCGTCAGTCTGCATGCTTAGTGATTAACCCAATCACGGTTGATAACTTTGCTGCACTCTTTAATTGCACACCGGGGGATCGGGCGTCAGACTCTATGATGGCCCCGACCTAAAGCTATATAGTTTAGTTGGTTGGGACCGGAACCTTTTTGTCTGTTGCTTGGTCCACCGGGGCTCAACTGGTGACCTTCTTTTGCTTCGGATTTCCAGTGGGATTGTTTGGCAGGCCAGGGATCTCCACCTGTCAGACGGCCCGTTGTATCTGTTGAGTCCTCGTCTTTGCTTCTTCATTGTGTTGAAATTTGATTTATGTGTTTACCGTGATGATTCATTGACGAGTTAGAGGGTTATCATGCGAACCGAATAACCAACTAAATGTTTTGTACCACTTCATAAACTGAGGGTGAGGTTGGGTCTGTAAAATCGATTTAAGCCCCCAGTAATTCATTACTGACCGTTCCAAGGCGGTAGTTCTGTTGTGGTTCTCTGTTGCCTGTTTTTGGTGTCAGAGTTTCACCTTATGTATGTTCTTATTATTTTTGGTTCGGTTTGGGTTGCTGAGTGGCCACCTTTTGGGAACAAGCTGCTCACTCGGTTGGCCATATGCTCTCTGTATCTTGATTATTTGTAATCTTAGTTGTTTCCAACTATGGTTTGAGGGCTGGATTTGGATTTTGATTGTTTCAGTTCCTGGTCTTTGCATACTTTTTACTTATATGAATAATACAGTGAAGCAATACAGGATCTGACAGTAAGCGTAAAGCTTATATGTCTCCTGAAAATTGCCTCTTAGACAGTAACAAACATAAGGTCTAATACAGAAAGGAAAACTTAAAAGCTTAAATTATTTTGGATGAACAGTAAAAGTAAAAGATCAGGAATATAACGCCATGTAAGCTAAAGTGATCTGTTAAACTTCGTAACTTGTAGCTGGTGGGTTGTTCTTGAACTGTTTAAAAATGTGACTTCCAGTTCCAATATTGTATAAATTTCAATGATTTGATATCATAATTACCTTTTTAATGGGTAACGTTTTTAACAGGTTGAACATCTTAAATGGCTCAATGATTACAAGATGTCATCAGTCAGATTGTTAAACGCAATCAGTTACCTTAAAAGCTTTGAACCGTATTTCCAGGTCCTCTTAGAATTTGCTAGTCCAGAGTTTAATGCAAGGTCGATACAATTTTTGATTTAGAATTGTACAAAGTCAGCAGAGCGTGAAATATAAGGCAAGGGTAGAAATAGGTGCAATAGCCATTGAGACCATTCTAAGGAGAAACTTTATGCCAATTTTGATTGTGTGATACTTTAAGAAACATGGATTGTGTGATACCAAAGATAACATAATTTTGGTTCAAAGACTTTACCATCTCAGCAGCAGAGCGTGAAATATAGGCCAAGATAAGAATTAAGTTAGAAACACTCACTAAAATCCATGTTTGACTCAAATTAAAGATTCTAATAAAACATGAAAGTTGCCGAAAATTTCATGAAATTCGGACTTAAAATAAGACAGTTTAAAGATATTAAAATGTTGAGCTGGGAACCAGCAAATCTGTGAGCTAATGACGTCATAAACTCACAGTCAAAAATTGAAAATCCTAAATAACTTTAATTTGAAACAAACTTTAGATAAATGAAATGCATAAATCTATATTTTACTTCATGAAGAAACAATAAAAAACTAAATAAAACTGTAAAGTAAGCAATTTATGCTCTTATTCGAGATTTAAATATTTATCACGTGACAGGGACTTCCAAAATGGCGACCTCCGAGACCGCCTTTTTGATTTTTTAAAATCTTAATATCTTTCTTATTTAAGTCCGATTTTCATGAAATTTTCATCAAATTTAATTGTTAATGACGATCTATAATTTGAAGTCTTTTCATTTTTAAGTGAGTGTTTTCCTTTAATGTTCCTCGAAACCGTTAAAAAACAAGTTTAATGATTGTATTTATAATATTTTGAGAAAAAAGGACTCTAACGCTATTAGAGTCGGTGTAATTCTAGACGTAAAGTGAAGTTCATAGGAAAACGTGATCTCCTACATTGCTTCTTACTGAAGCGGGTGCGAGAGAATGGCCCGAAAATCACGGAAGTGTAACCAAACACCTTAAATGATACAGTGAATCAAAAACAACAATTCTGCATCAAAAGACCGTTAAGTTTCAATTTTTTGCACACGAGTGTATGGTTATTTTGTATAAGATTTACGAAAGAGGCAAAATGATGCAGAGTTGCTTTGCCTGAAAAGTACTCAGTCAATAATTCATGAAGGGTATAGATCTGCAGGACATAGGTTATTGAACTTTTACGCAAAGTTTCAGCACTTTTTGTCTACAGGATAAAGAAATGATATAGCTGATGGAAAAACATCTATAAGGTATGCAGAAGTTTATGATATTGCCCGGTAGAGAAGCCATAATGTTTTCTGCACGGGAATAAAAATATTCCAAAAGGAGCTGGACACACACTGTTTTGGGATGTAAGCAAAATTATATCCAAACCAGCCTGCTCTGTCCAAACAATATATCGCACTAAAACCAAAATTAGAGTGATGTGATGTCCAAACCTTTAGCACGTCCCAATTCTTAATGAGCATTTTCAGAACTTTTTATTGGGAGAAGATATTAGTCCGGCAGGATAAGGGCAATGTTGTGATAGACCTGCATTCAAACTTTTTTCTTTATTGATTCTATTAGCTGAGACATTAAAGATGTTTAAGGCATTTAAGATTCCAGCTGATGCCACGTTGCCATCAGATGAAAGTTAAAGCATTTAGGACTGTTATTACCAAAAATTCAAAATAGATTTTTATCTGTCAAGATGGCCGACAAGATGGCGGCTGATATAAGGAAATTTGTGAAAAATAACCCAGACCCCTTAGTGTCCACCATTTTTTATTTCAAGATGGCCGCCGTTAAGAAAAACACGTTATTTTCCCTCTTCACAATACTCAAAATCAAGGATTACCCCACAATAAACTATGATAAGTACACTTGAAATTGATAATTATAATTATGTTAACATATGTTTTAGCATAGCCTTTACAATAAAACAACAATGTCATCATTAGCTTATGTAGTTTACGATACAGAAATTTCTTACCGTTGTTACCCAAACTGTAACCATATTAATGATTTGAATTGGTATTTACACATGTTTATGCAAGATTTCAATAGCAAGTAATAGCGAGTAATAAAACACACACTTAGTGAAATGCAGATGAAGGAATCTGGTGTAGTTTACGTTACCAAAATAAAATATTATTAGAATAGATTTTAGAAGTTATAAAGTCCATTCGTAGCTTGCACAAGTATTTTATTAACCCTTATACAGTTTTGTTTTTAAATTGATACTCATCCTTCTGTTTTGTCGGTTCGAATTGTGTTCAGACAAAATATATATTTATTAGCATTGTGCTTTTATAAAATAATATAGATATTTGTTTTTGTTATTTCAAGATGGTCGGGCTGCCTAGCGCAGTCTGTAGGGCACCTGGCTTATAAGTCAGAGGTCCTCGTTTCGATACCCGGTCTGGCTACATACTTTCGTTTCTCCTTCCGCCGATTCAAGAGCGGCATTAGTACTTTAGTACTCCTATGACGCTTAGGAAGTCTAAGCCTGCCCAGGAATAGTGTGGTTAGTTTAACTGACCGTCCCGACATGGCAATAGCTGTTTACCGTGGATGTAAAGCAACAAATCAATCAATCAATCAATCAATATTTCAATATTTCAAGATGTGATTTCCAATTTTCCATGGCAACTGTATTCTGTTCTGGAATCGTGTTTATTGAAATTAGAATTAGCATATGCACAATATTGTTTAAAGGCAGATGGAAATTGTTGATGCTGATTTTTCTATTTTTTATTCATGCTTTGCGATGCAAAGGAGGTGCTAATGTGTGCGTGTACATGTAAATATTTGAGCGTATTAGCAGTAGTAGATCAACTGAATGCAGTGATGCATCATTGAACCATTTAACCATAAGAATCACTGAACATAGAAACTTTTGGTTCACCATTTGCGTTTAACTCAGTATACAGGTAACCCAATCAGATTCAGCCTTCAAACTTGATACACAGATACGTCTGGAAAAGGTCAATTGAATGCAGTGATGCGATTAGGACTATGACATATATTTTATGGATCATTGAACACAGAAAAGCTAGGAGTACCACTTGGGTGTAGGTCCCTTTTAGGTAATCAAAAGGATTCACACTTGCTACACAATATCATCTGGGGAAGATCAACCGAACGCAGTGGTGCATACTGGGCCACGACCTATATTTCATAGATCATTAATCATAGAAAATGTTTACCAACTGCGTTTAGCTCCAATTGCGTTTAACTCAGTTTCCATTTAACCAGTAAGGATATAGCCTTCACACTTGCTGCACAGAAACATCTGGGGAAGGTCAACGGAATGCAGTATTTTATTTACCCTTATACGGTGATGCATAACCTATTATTCACGGATCAATAAACATAGAAAATTTCGGTTCACCAGTTGCATTTAGCTCAGTTCCTCAGCAATCAAAAGTGATAGAGTCTTCAAATGTGTTACACAGGAACATCTGGGAAAAAAGTCTACTGAATGCAATGATGCATAGTGGGCCTATTATTCATGGAACAATGAACATAGAAAATTTCGGTTCACCAGTTACGTTTAGCTCAGTTTCTTAGCAAACAAAAGTGATAGAGTTTTCAAATGTGTTACACAGGAACATCTGGGAAAAATCTACTGAATGCAGTGATGCATATTGGGCCTATAATTCATGGATCAATGAACATAGAAACATTTGATTCACCAGTTCAGTTTCTAAGTAAACAAATGAGACACAGACTTCATTCTGTGTATACAGCGGAAGAAAAAATCTAAATGCGGTGAACCATGTCTTATGTTGACCTATACTGTTGACCTATACTTCTTATGTTGACCTATACTATGCTGCACTTGAAAAAAAACTTCTCCAACTGTGTTTTAGTTACTTTCCCAGTAAATACAGGAAAGGACAACCAAATGCAGTAGACAATATATGATGTTGACCAATATTTTATGGTTCTCTGCACCTAGAATAAAAGCTTCATATAAATGTGTTTAAACAAGTTTTTCAGTAACTACATAATGAAGAGTCATAACATTTTATATATTCTTACATCTAGGAAAGAGTAACTGAATGCAGTGAACCATATCTGGTGGTAACCTAAATTTTATGGTCCCGTGCTTTTGCCACATATTTCTACCACAATTTCATGGATTTGAGTTATATTCGGGTTATTGGTTTGGGCTGACACTGAGTGACCTCATACTAACTATATAGACTAAATATAGGTCAGCATGGCCTATATTTAATGGTCCAGTGATCTAAGGTAATATCACTCACACTGTTTACTGACTTGTATCATACTTGGTGTACTGGTACATTTAGTGTAGCGGATTAGGGCCAGAAAACGGCCAAATAGTTCAAATAGTGATACAAGCACTATATTTTGCAAAAAACCTTCATCTGCTTTGTGGCAATCAAAACATAACGTTGGCCACCTAAAATTCCACCATTTTAAAGACGACTTTTAAAAATGGCGATAAAACAAGTCAATTTTACTTAAGTACCAATTGTCGTCTACTCCAATAGTCTTCGAACTAACAATAAATTCGCCACACTCTTTGAAATATGTTTAATAGTATAGTATATTTGTAAAGCAGTTATAAACGGAAAATTTTTGCGTTCAAACTACTGTGTTTTAGCAGTAACTCACGTTACCGCATTAATATTATTATGAATTATGTCTATTATTGATAGATTCTCATCTAAATTGGCATTGAAACTAATATTACGCTTACTTTTGTCGAAACAGTACTTTATTATTCTCTACAGAAAAGCAATTGAATCCTCAGAGTCGTTAGAGTTAGTGTTACTTACGTTACCAGGCCTTTTATAGGCCAAAAATGAACAAAATATTTTATTTTGATGATTTGATGAACGAATGCGTCTTACTGACACCAATAAAAGAAACAATCATGATTTTATACAAAGAAATAAAACAAATACAATTATATCAAACACTACAGAATGTTGAGCTGTTATATACGTTACCGAGTATATGTAACTTAAATAATTTCTGAAACATGAATATTTGCACTACAGAATGTATATCAGGAGCAAAACACTATTGTGGTATTTTAGCAAAGACTTTTTGGTATTACATTATTTTCAATCAGAGATAATCATTGGTTTGAACAGTATATTAGTTTGCCAAAAGATTTTGTAATAAACCTAGGAGGGTGTTACCACAGAGATCTTCCAGCAACATGAGCTGGCATCACAGTACTTAGAGATGCCATTCAGTAGCCACAAACCTTCAATAAATCTTCATAGTGGCCAAGGCTCGGGAGGAACGCGATGAAAAGGGTAGACAGAACAGAACAAGGCAATATAAAGGAATGGAAGGGTCTTGAGTTCGCACTCTTGATAATGGGCTTCGAGACAAGAAAGTGTTGCAAAATCATCTATGCTGCCCTAGCTGCATATCTGGCTAAGAGGTTATAAAGTATGTGCAGTGTAGGAAGAGGATTGTGACTTAAAAGGAAGTTCTTTAGGGGAAGCCTCCAAAATGGCTTGATCATGTAACATATTCTTAAAGTCTTAAAGTTCACTATGCTGGTACGTGCCTTAGTATGTGCCTTGTAGGATTCAGAGCTGACATGACAGTCTCCCTTGACATCCTGTTAAAACAGTGTGGCACCAAAGCCCCACAGTCTTTCGGGTGATCTTGTGATAGGTAGCTTGTAATGTAAGTAACATATTCATATGAAGACTCTCGGATTAACTGAAGCGTGCATCTCATCTGATCCCTCCAGTGGTTGTATGACTACAAATAATCCCAACCAAACATCAACTTAACCAAGGTAAGTATCGTTGTTTAGTTGGGGGGGGGGGGGGGGGGGGGATTTCAGGGTATACTTATACACAGAAATCCTGTAGTAGCTGGAACTGTTACTGCAGTGATGTTAACATCATCGTGCCTTGGGCTAGTACCACAGTAGTTTTGAATGTCTGGTATCACAAGCGGCTATCACAATCTGCCTATCAGACTACGATCAGTCTAGCATTAAGTGTCTCTAGATGCCTTGCACTAAATCAAGCTGGCACAGCAAATGCTAAATAATTCCTGTTATTTACAAAATCTGATAGCGTATTCTCTCTGAAAGTCTAGTAACATCCTTAGATGGTAGTGTAGTGTCAATTGCAGTGGACTTTAAATAGCCTGAGCTGGCATCAAAGTGTTTTACAAAGGTCTTCTTGAAGATTTAGCTGATAACGCATTGTCTACAGAAGCTTTGTAATAGCCTCAGCTGCAAGGTTATATACGAGGTCGATTCTAATTCTTAAGATCGCTGTTAAAATAAAGATAACACGGTAATTAAGGTTATAGTGTGTGAACTATTAGCTAGTATTAGTAGGTCTTTTAGCAGCCTGACATGATACCATGTTCTGAAAGCTAAAACTGGTATAGACTGCGGAAAGGTTTGAGGTTGCCTGAGACAGCACCAGTGTTTCTACACAGGTCTAACACTGTCTAATAGTACCCTGAACTGACATCACAGTATAACCAGTGGCCTTGCATTAGCCCATTCTGGTAAACGTGTTTTCGTAGAGGTCCTGTAGTAGGCTGAGATGCTATGTTATTCTGTACAGATCTCTTCTGTAACATCTTGAACTTGCAAAACAGGGACCAGTGACTGAAAAGATTTCATTGCTATCAAAATTGCATAAGCACGTTGACTGTTATATAAATTCCATAGAGGTAATATAGTGGCTGAGGTTCAGTCAGTATGAAAACAATTAAAAGGTCTAAAGCCAAACTCAGATATCCCGATATGTGATATCTGGAGCGTATTGTAGTTGTGTGAGTTTGCGCCTCCCCAAAATATCTTATATATATTTTTTATAATCATTTCAGACTCCACAGAGTGTTTGTAACATGGTCTACAACTGGTAGCACTGTTCCCAGCTTTACTAAGCGGCATTCTGCCATAGTGCAGATTATATTTTATTTACATCCTTTGAGATCAGAGGATAGATTCAGAAAAATCTAAAATTTGAGATCGATTTAGACTATTATTCTAGATCATCGTCTTTTATATTATTTGGATCCTTTTGAAACTGATCAGTCTTTGAATCGACTGCCCAAAAAGAAATTAAGAAATTACAGTAGTTAAGAAATTACAGTATGCTTTTTTTCTGATTTCGTCACCAGATATTGTCATGGTCACTGACGAGGCTTTATTAGCCGAAACTACGTAGTCTGGCCCATGTTCCTACTTCTGTATGTATTCTCTGCTCTTGAAGGAACTTTGTAAGATTTTCATTCTCTCATATAATAAAATTATATTTCATTTCACATACTTTTTACCATTTCTATAACCTGACGATACCATTTCATATCATTACTAAGCATAAAAATCGCATTTTATTTTTACACCCAAAATTTCTGTAACGTAAACAACACAACCCTATGATGCTGATTTGTATTTGGTATTCTGTGTAGAGACTGTGCAAAAATCAAAATTATCTTGAAAAGGACAGTCCTTTTGAATCAAAATTTTGTAAGAGCAGACTTTGAGTGTATTCACGAGAAATACTTAGATAGACTGATCCATGAAGACGTGAGAACCTTAGGCATAAACCCTTTTCTAAAGACAGTGTCTGAGGGTGGAAACAGAGAATCTATTGAGTAAAACAATACTTTGGCGACATTTTACGGCTTCTAAATAAGCACTTATTGAGAAAAAATGTGAATCAGTGATATATATTTTTTCTTTTTCTGCAGAAATCACAAGTTGTTGATAACCATTAGAAGTGCTTCGGCATTTATGATATGTTACATTAGTTGTCCATGTGTGAGGTTTGTATGACATAAATATATTGTTGGAAGCAAATACATACATTAATGATCTTTGGTGTGTCTGTCAAACAATCACATCTTAGTTTAAATATATAAATTTAATCAAAATGATTTGCTACATGCTAATAAACATGTCTTTGTCTGAAGTTAAGTTGAAAATCCAAACAGAAATATAAGAATTGATTAAAATAATACAAATGAATAATGGTTAATACACTACGAACAGAATCTATGATTACTATAATCTTTTCTCATCACATTATTTTGGTAACGTCTGCATTTCATTATGTGTGTGTTTTGCTTCTCATTCTATTGAAAGATTGCATATATATATGTAAATTTCCATTTCGTTTCATTGTCATGACTACAGTTTGGGTAACCACGGTAAGCAATTTCTGTATCGTAAACTACATAAGCTTATTAGACCATTTTTGTATTATTGTAAAGGCTATGCTCATTTTTGTTTTATTGTAAAGGCTATGCTAAACATATGATAACTTAGTTATAAGGATTAGAATTATTAATTTCAAGTGTATTATTTCCAATTAAATGTGGCGTAATACCTGATTTTGTGTATAATGAACACGGAAAATAACGTAAATTTTTCTTCACGGCGGCCATTTTCATGCAACAATTTGTAGTTCTGCTCATATTTCTTAAAAATGTTCAAGATTTTGTATTTTATCTCAGAGTTTCAATTAAAAGTTTCTTCTCATTTCTCTGATGATGACTAAATTAAAAAAAATATATATTTTCAATTTAAAAAATATAACATCTCCATTTTTTTGATATATCAACAACTAGATTTTTTTACTCTCTGCACCAAGAGAATGAAAAAAAAAAACTACCCGCATAACGTCTTAGAATTTTGCTAATTTTTGATGTTTTGAAATAGGCACCTCACTAGCTGGAAGTATAGGTCACTGACTGCTTGACCATAGCAATATGAAGAACATTTTCTGTATTCCTAAGCGTACGTGCTGTACATGGTTCTCTTGTAAAATGTAGGTGTCAAAACCATTTGTTGTGAATTACTACCAGAACGGTCTATTGGAGTCAAATCTTGTATTTTTCATTGAAAAATCACCAGATTAAGGCTGAAAAACAGAAAATCCTGGTTGCCATGGCAACGGATATACAGTTTGATTAAACGAAAGCTTTTATTTTTGTCCATCACTTGACATAAGCAAAAAAAAAACAAAAAAAAAAACACTGAGTTTCGTTAATATCTGAGACATGTCATTTTCACCTTATTTTGTTGCTTACAGAGAATGACTCTTAAAAGTTATTATCAGTGGGCACTACCGTACCATCTAAGGATATACCAAGACCTTCACAGAGAATATGATATCAGATTTTCTGAACACAAGACTTTTATACCGTTTGCTGTGCTAGCTTGGTTAGAAACACTTAATGTTAGCCTGATGTTTGTCTGGTAAACACTATGATAGCCGCTTGCTATACAAGACTTTAAAAAAATCCTAAGCGGCAGCTGCTCAAGGTAGTGTAATGATATAGGATACGGCTGTACCAGTTCAAGCTATCACAGACTTCTTGGTATACTCTGATGTCACCACAAGCTACCTAACACAAGAACATCGGAAAGACTATGGAGCTTTGGTGCCAATCTTTTAACAAGAGTTCTAAGAAGACTGTAATGTCAGCTCTCAATCCTATAAGGCACACACTTAGATGTTGGTATCAACTTAGTTAACTACAAGACCTTTTAGAATAGGTTACGTGCTGAAGCCATTTTGGCGGCTTTACTTCCTTAAGGTCACAACCCTCTTCCATATACTGCACATACTACATAATCTCCCTTAACCAGATAAGTCACTGGGACAGCACATATGATTTTGAAACACTTTCTCTTCTGTACAGAGCCTGTGAAATCAAGACCTCTCCAGTTCTTTATATTGCCTTGTTTTCTTCCGTCTGCCTTTTTCATCCCGTTCCTCCTCAGACCAGTGAAAACTTCTGTGAAGGCTAATTGAAGACTCGTGGCTAATAGTTGCCTGTCAGTTCTGTGATGTCAGCTCGTGTTAATTTAAAACTTCTGTAATAACAACCTCCTAGGTTTATTACAAAACAACTTTGCAGACTAATGTGTAAAGTCAAGCCAATGAAAAGCTCTATTTACAATTACTATAATGCCAAATCACTTTGCTAAACACCACAGTAGTGTTTGTATATAGTTTATAATGCAAATATACATGTTTCAGATTTTTTCCGGTAACGTATACTTAGTAACGTATATAACAGCGAAACATACTCTACATTTTGATACAAATGTATGAGTTTTGTTTGTTTGTATTTTGTTTCACTGGTATAATTTTTTTTTTCATCAAAATAAATAGTTTGCTCATTTTGTCTTATACAAGACCTAGTAACGTAAATAACATCAACTCCATTCACTGCGAGGATACATTTTTCTGTAGAGAATAATAAAGTATTGATTCCACAATGGTAACCTTTATATCTACTTCAGTGTGGATATAGATAAGTCTTTCAAAAATAGACAAAATTCCTAAGCATGATGAGGCAACGTCACTGCCAAAATACGGTTGTCTGATGGCAAAAGCTGTCAAACTATAGCTGTTTCACACAAAAAATTCTTCTGAAGGTGTGGGGTGAATTTATTGGTAGTTCAAAGACTACAAGAATAGACGACAGTTGCTGCTTCTGCAAAATCGACCAGTTTTGTATCCGATATTTCAGAGTTCTCCCATTTACTTATCCTGAAAGGATCTGCCGCTGCACACTGAGTTCTTTCATAATTGCGGCCGTTGGATGATTCTGTGGATACCATAAATAATTCATTAAAGTGTCCTTGCATTAAAACTACCTGTAAAAAGACCAAGAGACACACCAAAATTGCAATGTATGTAGCAAAACTCCTATATTGCTCTATTACATCCACCTTATTGGACGCCATCTTGATTTTCTCAAATTGCTCAAAGTGGCATCTGTCAGATTGTTGAAAGACAGTATCTAAGCTACAAGAATCAGTGAAGAAAAAAGTTTGAACGCAAGTTCCAGGTATAACTGGTTTTCTGCGGGACTATATCTAATAAACATGATAAATTATCTTTACGGCGGCATAATGTCACAAAGAAAGCTTTAACATACTTCTTGTTGAATAATGAGAAAAGAAAGAAAAAAAAAGCTTTTCAGCCTCTTTTATTATATATATATTCAATACATGTATTACTCTGCAAATATGTATTATGCTCACTTTGGTGATTCTCTGAGCTGGGTGACAAATACAGAACGTTAGGTAGAACAGGAATTTTAAAAACTCAGCCGAGGTGCCCTGATCACAGCAGCTAGCATACTATAAATATCAACAAGGAGTGACAGCTGCCATTTTATCCGCTATAAAGGGTCTATGGAGTTTTCAAGGCACCGGCACTGAGACGACGATAACGCACGTTATGCATGCACCAAATATTGATTCCCGATTTACCTATAAAACGCCGTACAATTTAAAGACCAATCCGTTAAACTTTCGACAAACTTTCAAGGGGGAAACTCAAATTTATTCTTGATACCATTTGGGAAGTTTGATTTCTAGTTTTTACAGAACTGGTCAAGTCGCTCTCAAGGTTCTATGTCGTGCTATTCAAATTTGAATTTAACTGGTAAAAACACGTAATCGGATTGTTTTTTTTTTTTTTTTTTTTTTTTTTTTAATTATTACGGCGGAACCAGTATATAGAACGTTGCGGATAAACACTTACACGTTTTCTTGAGTAAGAGGCCAACCGGCTGATAATCTCGCAAGAACTCAAATAGCAACTGCAACTGCAATCCCTCATTATACGTTATCGGTATGTTGAAATACTGATAGATTAGATTAAACATGTTTCAGCCAGACATGGCAAGAAACAAAAATATTATAATAAAAGTTTTAAATGTGGAATAATTATCTTATTACAAGTTTATTTATACTTTTGATAGTTCAACACAATGGCAAGAACACCGTCGTCCCAGTGTCGATGGATTTTTCAAGGCACCGACACTGAGACGACAATAACGCACGTTATGCATGCACAAAAAACGTTTATGTTAAGAAGATACTAACAAAGAAAAAGAAGAAAGAGAAAAAGACAAACAGAAGTAAAGAGGGAAAAAATGAAAGAAAGAAAAAAACTGCAGAAAAGAAGGAGGCACATACACCGCCGCGTATTTTTGGCTATTTAAACCTCTTTGTGTTTAGCTTTGGAGTAAGATACTGATCCCGTTAAGAACATGTTTTGCCATTCTTTTCTTTTATGAATTACCAAATTATTGTCTAGCTACCGCCTTTATTACGATGAAGCGAGGCGTCTTTCACCACGACGGTAGTCACGTCGTCAAGTTTCAAGCGCTTTTTCTAGAATGACGTCAAATCTCATTTGAACCCAAAATGATAAGACGAGTCTGCCTGTCCGCTCATCCGTCCATCTGTCCGTCCGCAACACTTTCTCCATATGTCCTGAACTCTGAAAGAATTTAATTCAGTGAAAGGATGTGCGGACCCATGACTCAACCATGCAGACTCAAGCTCAAGGTCACAATTGAGGTTCATGGTATTTAGCCTTGAATTTCGTGTCCGCTTCACATCTCCTAAACCCCTAGAAGGATTTTGGTCAAATGTTCGGCCCAGTGGGTCAAATGTTCGCCTCAGTGCAGAAAAATAACTCGACCATGCCAACTCAAGGTCAAGGTCACAATTAAAGGTCATGAGTTTGATCCTTCAATTTTCAATATCTCATCGGAAGGATTTTCATCAAACTTATTTCAAATATCCACCTCGGTGAGATGATATGCAGAACCCAGAACTCAGCCACGAGACACAAGGACAAGGTCAAAATTGAATGTCACTAGTCGAATGTTCTGCTTAACGAGATGATGGCAGAGCCCATGGCTCAACATGCGGGGTCACAATCGAAGGTTATTGTTTTGAGCCTCTGATTGCCTGTCCGCTCCATATCTTCTTTAGCCCTGGAAGGATTTTCATTTCAGTGAAACTGTATGCAAAACTCAAGGTCAATGTCAGAGTTGAAGATCAACTGTTTGAAACTTTGTTTTCTTGTTTGCTCAATATTTCTACCCCATAAGGATTTCTTTTAACCTTAATCAAATGTTTTCTTCGGTGAATTTATGTACAGAATTTATGTCTCAGTTATACTGGCTCAAGGTCAGGGTCACAATTTCAACCTTGGACTTCAAGTCAAGCAAAGAAGAATATTCATTTAACACTGGTAAGATAACGATCTAAGTAAAAGAAAAGTGAGAGGCGCCGTAGTCGAGTGGTTAGAGTGACTCGGTTATGGTGCGTCGTAAGGGTGTGAGTTCGCAGCCCAACGTCGCCAGCCGACGACTTGAAAACTCTGTCAACTCAGCAGTAAATGTGTACCTTTATTCGAATCAGGGAAGGATAAGGCAGCGAAAGGAGAAAGATGGGCTCGGCCATTCATAAGCTGTGCCCAAGATACAGTAGGTCTCTAACCCAGACTGCCCCTACGGTTATAAGGCTATTGGAAACCTTTACTTTTTCTTTAAAAGAAAAGTGAAGAACACATATCCATTGCCATTCAAGGTGTTTGCACGATTCGAACCCTGACCCTGTGATCCGAATTCGGGAACGCTAACTGCTAGGCCACGCGGTCGCTTCTACAACCCCCACTCTGACTGCGGGGGATATTAGCTGTAATTAAGACTGCCTTTTTTTTTATTTATTTATATTGTCACCTATTACCTATCCTTTTATTCGAATACAAAGCTCGACGTTTTGGCAACTCTGTGCATTTTGCTGCTTATAGAACAGACAGGCGTCGTTTTCTGTCAGCACGATCATCCGAACCTGCGGGGTCGATCAGAACCAACCTTTATTTTTATCTGAGTACAATGCGCTGACGGAATCAAAGTGGTTTTACAAGTGGTCGAGGCCAATTGTTACAAACTTGCAGTAAATTATACCAGGTATGAAAGAAACCTACGTAGACCTCTGCTGCAGTCGTTTCATGAATAAATGTAAATCTATAAAACCTAGAAGTGATTTTTATCCAGATTTTATCTACCAAACCTTTAATGACAAATTGAAGCAAATCGATATATAAGTCAATTAGGTTGTACACAAAGGAATTAATTATTAAATTACTTATCATTATTCTTATCCACAGCGTCAATTCCTTGAATTTAGTCGCGTTAAACCTACAACAATACAGAAGGAATATCATTAACATAAATGAGCCAATCAATAACGAAGTTATCTTACGTAGCATGCGAAACGCGAAAGCTTATAACCGCTCATCTGCGGACAGTAATAAGAACTGGAACTTTGGACACGGAATTTCCCATGAATATTTACATAGACTTTTCGACTAGAGGAACGGCCGCCTAGTCAGGGTGCCCACTGGTCAGTGAAAAGTCAGGGAAATTTGAATTTTCTTCAAGGTCAGTGAAAAGTCAGGGAAATTTGAATTTTCTTCAAGGTCAGGGAAAAGTCATGGAATTTTGAAAAATTGTCAGGGAAATCCTAAAATACCAAAAATTCAGGGAAAAGTCGGGAATTTATACTTTTTGGACAAAAAATATGAAGTGTCTGTTGATAGTTCTACAGTGTGCTTTTTGATAACTGCTTTTCTGGAACAAGTGGTTTAGCCTAGTATCAATTGTTGCAAAGCGTTTTAAAGCTTTGAAATATATCGGCTGCTTTGCTGTTTTTTCTGCGTCCCAAAACAGGTACTGCACCCGCAAACCTTAGGGCTGAAGTGGAAGGTCGTGACAGTTAAATAATGATTTTTTTGGTCAGGGAAAAATGGAATTCAGTCAGGGAAAAGTCAGGGAAAAGTCAGGAAACTTTGTTTCCTACGAAGAGTGGGCACCCTGCAGTAGTGTAAAATGTGTCCAAGATGCCAGTCCATGAGTTAATTTCCTCAGGCTACAGGGCCTCTGTTAGGCCTTTGCAAAGCCGTACAGGTCAAGTTCTTAGGCTCTCAGGGCTGTTCTCGGATTATTCAGCGCCATTTTCCTACTCAACTATTAGGCTATTATCGATTTTTCTGTGAAGCTTCTAGACTGATATCGTTATATTATGATGTCACTTTGGCGGCCTGGCGTAGGAACTCACGCGCTGATGACGTTAGTTTTATTATGTCATACATTGAAAAGGAAGCGCGCACACTCTGTTTTAGTGCCTTATATAGCCTTTATTTTCTGCAGCTACCACAGTTAGCTACTCGGCTTTAACTGCAGGTAGTTATTTTTTTCTGGAGCTTTCCGTAGGACATTAAAGAACTAAGATTACTTAGTTTGGAGAGTTGATTTGTAGATTGTGTTGAACTCCACACCGAAATTGTGGAGTTTATGTGGATGATGTGGATTTGATATGGATATTTTGTGGATGATGTGAATCCATAATGTGGAGATCTCCACACGTCCACATCTACACATTAGAAAAATTCGCTGTTCTCTCCTGTCCCTTGTCCTAGCTTACTTATAAAGTACTAGAAAAGAGCCCGCGCAAGCGCGGAAATATTTCATGATGGTCAAGTTTATATAAAAAAAACGAGTTTTAATTTTTCAATGTAAATGGCTTTAGGCCAAGGTGAAGATATGACCTTTACCATGAATACTCACTAAAGCTTCATTTACCTAATTAGTTGTCTGCATCTACAAACTTTCAGGTAGCAGACTGCATTGTTTCTCAAAAATCAATTTTTTTTCACCTTTTCCTATAGAAAAACCTAAGTGACTCAAAAGTTGACATTGCCGTAAAACAGATCAAGGTCATCCCAGGGTCATCATTTATATAAATTTTGTTGAGCTTTTGAGTCCTTGATGCGACATGCTAAGTTTCAAGATCATAGGATTTGTGGTTCTGGGGGAGAATTGGTTGATTTGATGCTTAACGTCCACGGTAAACAGCTGAGGTCATGTCGGGACGGTCAGTTACCCTAACCACACTATTCCTGGGCAGGCGTAGACCTCCTAAGCGGTTAACCAGTACTAAGTGCACATACTTTCGCCAGTAACTGACAACTGCCCTTCTTGAATCAGCGGAAGGAGAAACGAAAGTATGTGGCCAGACCGGGTTTCGAACCCAGGACCTCTGACTTATGAGTCAGGTGCCCTACCGATTGCGCTACGCGGCCCGGCGTGGTTCTGGGGAGAAGATTTTTGAAATTTTTTACCATAATAAATGTTTGCCATCTTGGTTATGTGACCTGTCCTGGGTATTTTTTTTCCGGAAAAAATGTGTCCTGGAACGTTTTGGGGGAAAATATTCAAGCCATCTTGAATAAAGGCTTATTTAGCTTCGTTGAATCATTGAAATTGATTTGTCTGCTTCGCTGGAATAAAATGCCCTTTCTTACCTGGCGCATGTGTGTTAACTTTAGACATTTTTAATTTTTGTCTTTTCGAAAGTTCAGTTCAGTTTGAATTCTCCCAACGATGTTCCCCAAGTGGCTCAGCGGTACGTAACCATAGCCGCATACTCTTGGCGCCGTGTGTCCGTCTAACTTTTCGAAAGACCATGTGCGTTGAGCTGGTACTCGGAAAAATGGACCATGGACAAAACGGACCAGACAAAACGGACCATGCTTAGGACAAAACGGACCACGTTTCAGGACAAAACGGACCACGTTTCAGGACACAACGGACCACGTTTCAGGAGCTGACAGACCACGCTAGAAGATAAACCAGACCATTAGTTGGTGCCAATTAAAAGATTGAAATGTATATAATTACCAAAGACAATGTTAAATGGACACAATTATTTTACTACTGTTCATGATGATATCAACTAACCGTATCTTATTAATTTAATATGTTGATAAAGGGGTAATATTTTTTATATTTTAAGCATGTTTATTATTGCTTTATTAGTATTGGAACTAAAATGAAACATGCTTTCTCAAGGTTACGGAAGATCTGAACGTGGTCCGTTTTGTCCTGAAAGTGGTCCGTTTCGTCCTGAACGTGGTCCGTTTTGTCCGTAGCGCGGTCCGTTTTGTCCGTAGTCCGTTTTGTCCGTGGTCCGTTATGTCCCTAATTCGTTGAGCTTTATTCTTCAATGGGCGAGTTCGATTGGCTACTCGTATTGACTATCGTTCTGGAAGAAAATGGGTCGTTTCGAGCCAGGGCCGTCGGGACTATGACCATTTAGTTTTTCATCCGTTTAGACATATGAGCATTAATACAAAAATAAATCGTTATTTACGGGGAATGACGTACGTTCATGGGTCGGATTTTTGCATTAGAACCTGCTAAATTTGGACTTGCTAAGCAGCGCGCCGATATAACGACGCAGAACCGAAACGACCGGATTAATTTAAAACGCGTATTCGAGTACACGATAATTTCACTCGAACGCACCCATTGTTGACCAAAAAAAAATCGACCAATAGTCGAAGTTTCTAGAAAAATACTTGGGAGAATTTAAAACGAAAGACGAATTTAATTCCCAAATTCTTTAAATCTACGTGAAACTAAAACACACGCTAACCGAAATTATCAATGATAGCAATATGCGAAAGAAGTTAGTATAGAAATTACACTTGAAAATGCCACCAATTTTGCAGTATATGCGTTACTTCGTTTATTTAGTATTATAGATAATGACTAATAATGCTATTGAAAATAAATAATGCTATTGAAAATCTCAGTGAAACAGTGACGTCATTTTACAGGTTTCTCATATGCCTACACTGAAACATGTCTCTGAGAAGCATGACCATGCAGTGTCGTTGTATTTTACAGTAGCAGTGTCTGTTAGCAGACTCTCAGCCTCAAATAGCCACACCTTAACAGAGGCATGTCTCTACAGCATCCAAATATGGCACAGTACAGCAACGGGCCCCTGCAGCTCTTGCCCTAGCAGTGGCGTGACTAGCCCTTGTTAACATGCTATTTCTTCCTGAAAAAAGAACAGACAACTTGCGTTCTGTGGAATACGACAATAAGTGGGGCTCGGAGAGAAATACTCGTTGCCTGCCGAGACCTGCACATCATCATTTTTCTTCCGAAAATTGGGGTTTAGCGACACTGAAGAAGTTAAGTACAGAAACGCGCGTCTGTGGCACTAAATTTTGTATGGATACGTTTCTACTCAGCACAACTTTATTTCTCCCGCTAACTGATGACGTTGAACAGGACCGTCACTCTGTATTCGTTTACAAACTACACGTCAATAGAATAAAATAAACGAAGAAAACGGGAAGTTCTGTAGTGTTCTACTAAGTACTGTGTTACAAAAGTCTCATTTCCTTGGCATATCAGTTTTGATCTGTAATGTATATTGATTTCTTAGAGTAGCATTAGGTCTTTTGTATTCGTCAAGTTTCCGCTCAAGTAGATAGCGACGCTTTTTAACTGCATATTGCATTGCATCTTCATCGTCATAGGTTTTATCTTCTTTGTATTTGTCGGCCGTAGACGTTACTTTTTTGTGAATAAGATCGAATAAGATCTTTTCTCAAAGCAAAGCCGAGTTTCACAAGATTTAGAAATGATCTATATGATCTATACTTTGTTTTGAATAAGATCTTTTCTCAAAGCAAAGCCGAGTGTCACAAGATTTAGACATGATCTATATGTTGGTTTGAGTTCTTCACGTGCCATCTTTTCAGCTTTTTCTATGTCCAAATGGGTTCTTTCTGCAACGTAGTTTCCACCTTGTCTTTAAACTGTAGGTTCGTCTCAAGAGTAATACCCATAACTTTCCTTTAGCGTTTTTCTGGGTTTGATTGACCGATCTCCTCATCACCGGGAACCTCACTGCATGTCAGTGTCAAACTCTGCCGTCTCTTATCGCAATCTCGTTAAGGTTTGGTTTAATTATATTTTCCAAAGATATCATGTCCTTTCATAACCTGCATATGTTTATTCTCCGTATGTACGCCAGACGACTCTAATAGAATACTTTCTTTAATGTCGTTGGCTGGTAGTTTTGGGTTTAACAGCCCTTTGAGACTATTGCAGCCTACATCGGGCCGTCTCCCAGAGAGGGTGAGAAATAACAGACGAGTGACAAATAACCCTACTGCAAAAGCACAGTAGCCCTACTTTTGTCCAAATAAGTAGGACGCCCGGCATCGGAAGTGCACCATCGACTGACCACCGTCCTCTTTTTCACTGTCAGACATTGTAGACTTCCATTTGCAAACACCACTGGATATATGTCTTCTTAAGCTGTCCGATTGAGCAAATTCACGGAAAAAAGACTGACACTGTAATCGACCCATAGACTGTTGCTTCAAGAATGAACAAGTGTCATTTGAAGCATTCCTTTTATAAGTTTTCGCCTGGAAACAATACAGAAAATGGTTTGCGCTTCATGTGATATGTCACATTTGTAAAAATATGCATATGTCAAGACAAGAACTAAAATGTTCAAAAAAAAAAGAGAAGTTATTTTAAACTGAGTTTAAGATTAAACTGATTTATCACTTACGCTAACAGTTATGAAAGACAAAAAACGTATCGTTTTTATTAACATGAGCAGTAGGATGTGTTCACAGTGAAGCCTCATAAAATGATTATTTCATTTACTGGCGTAAAACGTAATAGGAGTTTCGCTTGGGTAAGTGGAGTAGGAGGCGACAATGAACGACAGGGTTGGTACAGTGTAAAAGGACAGGCCAGGTATATGGCGGGCCAGGTAAAGATGATTCCATAGGTAAAGGCCAGATAGGACAGGGCATTGAAGGGAAGAATCGAACAGACTACGGTATATTGAAAATAGATTAGGAGGGTAAGTGTAGTACAGTGTAGAGGTACATGTAATGGTAGGGGTTGTTTACGAACGTTAGGCTGCGTGAAATGTCAGGAAATAGCAGATCGAGAAAGGTATAGTAGGGTAGAGTTCATTAGGGTAGGACGTACCTTGCCTTATCAGACAGGGCAGGGATGATGGGATAGCGTTAGTGATGGTAAGACGGAATAGTGGATGACAAGCAAATTTTTGGTAGGTTTGGCTAGTGTTAGCTATATTACAACAGGCAACTATATTACTAATAACCACTCATCCCACTTTCATATAATACACTATCTAGCCCTGCACTACCAGGAGTGCAGGGCTAGATAGTGTATTATATGAAAGTGGGATGAGTGGTTATTAGTAAAGTAATATTTGGTAGAGTGTGGTAGGGTAGGTTAGAACAGGAAAGAGTTGGAAGAGTTTATATGGTGATTGCAAGAAAGAACAAGTGCTAAACGTGGTCAGATAGGGAAGAGAAGGATTGTGTGGTTATTCGTATGAAAGAGAATACTGTTGTTTTTGTTTAGAGTACGATATCGTGTGAGTAACGTCAAAGTAACGAGTAACGTCAAAGATCGGCGATATTCGTCAAAAAAACGGCACCAGTTTCTTTTAAAACAACTAGACCCCCAACGAAAAACATTTAAGGAAGAATGGACGGACGGATGGGCGCCGCAGGTAAAGATATAGGTTCATGGAAATCCGGAAAAAAATACTGAAAGTTGTAATAAATCTTGTTTGAATACTTTTAGAGCGGTCAAAGCGCAAAATCCGAACTCACAACCATATAAACATCGACAAATCCGAAATATGTTGATCCATAGACATGGACGGAAGCAGAAGTGTGATCAGGCACTCGCGAATAGTAAGCATCACCTGCCTGTTATAACACACCTGCCATGTCTATGTTCTGATGGTCTTATGGAAGAAGCAGTGCAAATGGAAGTCCGGTATTTGAAGGCCATACTATGTTTCGGCCGTTGCCATCAGGTCGGAAGTAAGTTTGCAAACTGCCACATTTCAGGGATCGACGAGGTCGAAGTGCCTCCGGAATAGAACTTTTTAACACAAGTAGTCATGTGACAACAATTTGAAAAAAGAATAACTCCTATGTATTTGCAAGCAAGACGCAACTACTTAGTTTAATGTACTCATCAAGAATGTTGCAACGCTATCAGAGAGAAAGTGTGGGACTGAAAATTATCAGATGACTCAAACTATTACAGAATTTACTGTACAGAATTAAATTATATTCTTCATTTTCTTCATCACAGTTTATTGCACAAAATGCATTAAAAACTTAGAAAATATTCCACAGTGAATGCAAAAAGAGCAAAAACATATAAATGTTCATCGCCCCATGTAGGCGGTTTGCAATATACATGAGCCAGTCTATGTGAAAACCGGGCTAAATGACACAGAAGTTAAAATTTAGATAACTGCATCACTGGAAAGTAATAGCTTTCCTAAACGTTTTCTGAAACTTTGAGAGGGTTACCATTATTTGTTATGAAGATATGTGCTTTAGAATCATACAGGTAGAGCAGTTTCTTTATATGACGTTATTAACGTCGCGCAAGTATGTTTTGACGTCAGCGTCATAACGTTCGATCGTACGCGCTTTTGGTGCGTGCTAGGCAAAATAATTCGGACAAAATATGTGCTTGTTCCTGTTCAATGTGTATATGATAGCACACACATGATAATTTGTATGATTCAACATTCTTTCACAAATTACAGGTCGTTCTTATGGTATACTATCTCTTTTCAAGGCTTCGGGGTTACCATAGATAAAGCGTTGCGATGGCAACATATGTCATATTTATAACTAATTTTTGTCTGAATTCAAAAGTGTTATGATATATTTCAACGATTAAGGTATTATCATGGAAATAAAGAGAGGTCCGAAAAATCAATTATTTTGGCGTTTTTCAACGTAATTATTACGTAATGTCATTAAGCCCGGTTTTCACATTCATTTTCGTACAAGATAACAAAAGTAATAAATTAATCAAATGCAAATACATACATCAAACTGTCACAAATGCAATACATACATCAAACTACCACTGTTGTCCCTGAGAGGAGCATGCAAATATATTAATATACCAATTCAATAATTCTAACCATTTTTTGTCTATTTATGACACCTATAATTCAATAAATATAAAAATAAATATAAAATATATAAATTGTGTGTCTATATTATTCATTCGAAAATTTTTCCCTCCTTAGATTTGCACAATAGATATACTTCGCTATTATTTTTTAATTACACTTGTTTGCGTGGAATTAAGTAAGTTTACGAATTTTTGGTGGTTTGGCCAAACACAGTAATAATGCGGTAAAATCTCATTTCTAATATCTCTGTATAAAGGACAAACTATCTTAAAATTGTACTCATTTTCTATGACATTAATATTACATTAAGTACAAAGACGCTGATTCCGCTCAATATTTCTGTATCTTCCTTCTTCAATGTTTAGTTTGTGGGCCGAACAACGGAATCTTGAAAGTGCTATCCGATGTTTATCATTAGTAACACAACTTAAATATTTTTCTGGAATAAACTCTCTTTTTATTTTATTATAAGTAATTAATTTAGAACTTGTGCTTAACTCGGAATAAAAATATTTTAAATATTGATCCTTCAATCTCTCAATGACCTTTTTCTTGTAAAAGAGTGATATTCTCGTTATTCCACAAATAACTAAATCCGAGATCATTCAACAGTTTGTTAACTTCTGACGACCATCCTATTGCCCGACTATTATCATCCTTAAGGTTTAAAAAAAGCTTTATATATAAGAGATTCCGGGGGTTTCATTAATTTATACCAATATTTCAAAATTCTTTCCTTACGTATTATGCTTAGTGGCACCCTGCCTAATTCACCATAGACAGTAACATTAGAAGTTTGAGGCCTAACCCCAAGTATCTGCTTGAGAAATTTCATGTGCACACGCTCTATATCAGGTGCAGGGTGAAATCCCCATATTTCAGATCCATAGGTCAAAATAGGTAGAATCATTGCATCAAAAAGTTTAATTTTTTCTGAAACATTCAACGATACTTTCTGGAATAAGCTATTAACAGAGAACAACGCTTTTGACGCTTGATTAGTTAGAGATTTCTGAGCCGTGATAAAACTTACCGTTTGATGAAAAGTGTAACACCTAAATATGTGAATTTGTTAACGTTTTTCGTTATTATAATAAAATTCCGATGTGTCCAGTCTTGTACCTTGTTTGAAAGTCATAGCAACCGTTTTATCAACATTCACCATAATACCCCATTTACTGCAGTAAACATGTAATTTATCTAGTAGAATTTGTAAACCTTCCGGCGAATGTGAAAATAGTGCAGTGTCATCAGCAAAAAGTAACAGAAAAATTTGAAGCTCTTCAATTGAGATTAAATCAATGCTATTCTTTTGTAACGTTACTGACATATCATTAATGAAAAATATGAATAAGAGCGGGGAGAGTGGCTCCCCTTGTTTTACCCCCATATAGGAATCAAAATGCTCACTTAATTTCCCATTAACCCGTACACACGACTTTACTGATTCGTATATAGCTTTTAACATAAGAACCATTTTAGACGAAACCCCATTACTTATAAGTTTATGCCAAATTCCATTTCTGTATACTAACTCGAATGCTTTTCGAAAATCAACGAATGCGCAGTATAGCTTCCTTTTGTCGCAATTAACCAATTTACTTATTATAGACGATAAAACAAACACACAGTCTACCGTGCTCTTATTCTTCCTAAACCCGAATTGGAAAATCAGACAAAATATTATTATCCTCGGACCACTTTCGCAACCGATTATCTAACAGCAAAGAAAATTTTTTGGAAAAGACACTGGTAAGTGTCCCTATAATTGTTGACATCATTCGGATTACCTTTTTTGGAACTGGTACGATTATCCCCCTTGTCCAACTTTCGGGGTAGATAGCTTTCTCGAACATAAAATTAAAGAGCCTGCATAAAACCGGCGACATAATATTTTTGGTTTCAATGAATATTTCCGGAATCAATAAGTCTTCACCCGCGCTTTTACCCCTTTTTAAACAACAAATAGCTTCTTCAATTCCCTGTATACTAAACGGGCAGTCTAGCTCTTCAATAGAATTCAAGTTAAATTCTTCATTCTGTAGCTCGGTTTCAATGTCGTTATTTACAAAGATATTATCCCTAGAAAAAAGTTCTTTGAAGTGATCGACAAAATCAGCAGCTGATAGATTCGAGCGTGAATTATTAACACCCCGAATCTTACGGATTTCACGCCAGAATTTTTGCGGCTGAGTTTTAGCTGCATTATGCAAAAACGATTTTTGATTGAAATTATACCTAACACGAGCACGGCGCTTCTCTAGACAATATTTCCGTCGTTTTAAAATAACCTTTTCACAGCAGACTTTTTCTTTCTATATTCTCTGTTGGCACATTTCAGCTCCCTTCGAGCTAACTCACATTCCATAGTAAACCACGGGTTTTGTATTTACGCGAAGTTCTATTGTTCACGCCCCCGCATTGTTTAGTAAGGCCTCAGGGGACAGTAAAATCTGCCATTTCTTGTCCCTTGCCGCAAACAATTTTTGAGCGACTCTAAAACATATAAAATGCACTTCAAGCCAAGATTTCATTTGTTGAATATGTTTCCACTGTAAATAAAAACTAAATGAAGCATAAAACATGTGCATCAGCATACTCAGGAACTGTCTTTGCAATGTTAACATTACCCCACCCACCCTATTTCTAGTGCTAAAAAATGCTCTTCTGACCAGGAGCACGTCACATTCTGGAGAAATACCTGCAAGACACTGCCAGTTGGCATATATCCCCTTTTGTTCTTCAAACACATACCTACAGAAAAACAGTTCTCAAATGGAGGTTTTTCAATATTTCACAAAGAAAAGCAGGCCTGTTTTCAACAGAAAGTCGTCTATTGTGACAATGACAAGCCGCTCTTCAATTTGGAGATTCCCCTGACCATGGGAGCTATCAGAAAGTTTCGTATCCTTCTCCAGCTGACATAACTAACCTTCCTACCGGCTTACAAATTAAAGAAACATTTAAATACCCCATTTAATTGGAGCAACCATGCTGTTTTTAACCCTCTATCTAAAAGTATGATTTTTTGACCACTGCCAATACGAAACTGTCCCCTGATGCCTAATCTCGCATACACTGAAAGTTGTAGCGTACAGTAACTCTGCAAAATTGTTTACACCTTGATTGATATCAATTTCAGAAGTAATGGTTTTATCAACAATTGTATTGAAACTATTTATTTCCGAAGAAATTCTGTCCATAAATGTCGCTAGTTTACAGTCGTCCCATATCAATTTATCTATATTGAAGCTTTCGTCAGCTTTTTCTGGCAATTCGTAATTAACTTTAAAATTTAATTGAATAGGTACATGGGTGGAACATGTACAAAACTCATGTACGACAAAATTCGAAATCAAAGGAAACATATCTTGAGGCATTAAAGCATAATCTATCAGGCTCTGACCATTTGTAGACATAAAAGTATACTGACCACTGCCAGCATCATCACCAACTCCGCCATTGACAATTTTCAAATCAGTGCTGTAACATATATCTAGAAGTTTTATACCTGAAGCATTACAGACAACATCCATAGAATATCTGTCAGGGATATGTACAGGACTGATTTGGTCGTCGTCATTTGCATCTATAACGTATATATTTGTCAAAATAATGACTTTTTTCTATAATATCAGACC
This sequence comes from Ctena decussata, assembly GCA_963989385.1. NCBI lineage: Eukaryota > Metazoa > Mollusca > Bivalvia > Lucinida > Lucinidae > Ctena > Ctena decussata. The sequence continues at coordinate 34,134,788 of OZ022504.1, read as the reverse complement.
GTAACCCACAACGAGCATTTAAATCATCCACAATCCCGACTTTTCCAAACGCCGAATACTTTCTAATACCTGCTTCTAATAGCTCAAAATATCCCGTATCATGCATTTTGAAATAAACAGACTCTTGGGGTGGTATATATGCAAAGCAAATGCAAAGATCCTCATTTAAACAGAAAAAAATCTTTACACAATTTGACCCATAGGGCACCCCTGCACTGGAAGTTATAACCAGCACCATCGCCCGACCACCAACCCCGCAATGAAATTAAAATCGTCAACATTAATAAGAGGTGTAAACGTTGCTTGTTGATTGAGTTAATTGTTAATAGACCCTCAGATAATTAAAATAATCGATGGTCGGACGCCGGGAGGTGCGGGAATGGATACGCTGAGACTCTTCCGATGCGCCGTTACGACTACTGAAATAACAAACAATTAGAGTAATTTATGATACGAGACAATTATTTAGGGATTTTTTAATCCTTTAATTATCTATTTTCCTATAAGATAAGATAATTTTATTAACGTCTCACCAATTTTAAAAATCGATATAGATGTAAAACTGCGACTCAATATTGAGCTATGAGAGACGATCGCACTAAAATGTGTCTGTTCCCGTGTCCTGCACCAGCACTACATCCCCTAAATACCCCACACTGAGCCAAGGAAGACGGTTATCCAACCAGCAAGTCTACGCTTCCAGACTCAGCCTGGAGTATTAAATGCAGTACTGGGACAAAACAGCAATTAGTATGATAAAAAAGCGACACGCATTATCTATGAGTCATTATCACTCTAAAACGTACCATAAATTAGTGCCCTGCATGCGCTACCTTCCCTCGATACCCCATGCCGAGTCCGGATAACCGGGAACACGCGGTGGAACCAATGTTCACACAGCATGTTGCCGGATCCGGACACGGCATGGGATATCAAATGCAGCACAGGGACCAGAGCAACAGATAAAATGAAATTGCAACTTTAATCTGCACTAAAAGAGATAATCGTGTCCGTTGAAATGTATACTGTCCCAGTGGTAAATCCTCCCTGATACCCCACGCTGAGTCCATGATAACAGGGAACATGTGGCGGAGCCAATGTCCAAACAGCATGGACCCGTTCATGGACTCAGCATTGGGTATCAACCGCACCACCGGGGCAAAACAGCAGTTAGTATTGTAAATAACAGACAGCTTTTTACATTTAAATGGACACTTATAAAAATATGGTACTAGGTATTAGGTAAAATATCAAACCACACATATGATTTGTTGATTGTTCAGACTTCATTCTAATAAATGGAGGGTAGATGTCAGGTAATAGATTAAACAAATTATGAATAAATATTTCTTTGCGGTATGCCTTTCACTTCACATAATATTTGTGACAAGCCTTCGATAAGATTACGGAAAATATTTCTTAATACAAAAGACCATATGGTCCATGAGTATACAAAAGCATGAACAATTTGTACAATGACAAGATCGGTATTCACTGAATACATATACTTGAAAAATACCACTCATAAAATATATAACTTTGTATGTTGCAACTAATAACATCAGTGGAATGCAACATTAGCAATGTTAACATATACATATCCCTTAACTCATAACATTACACGCCTGGTAAACTATCACAGGTACATCCGGCGGAGGTACCGATAAAAAAAGTTGTGACAGGCATCTGGAGCTGCCTGTGACTGTCAAAAAATGACAACAAACGGTAGGTATTCCTCTTTTTTGACAAAATATAAAATAACCAGGGAGTTTATTAAAAATCAAAAAGTGCTATTCGACCCTTATAGACATAAAGTTTTGTCACACATCATATCCCCCAGAACTTTCCATATTAACCAAAGATACGACTTTTGAAGTAGCTTTGATGTCAGCCCACAGTACTCAAAATATAAAGAATTCGGCCGTTTTTGGTCTTAAATGCAGTCATCTTGCATGCGAATCTGTTTTTCTCGGCTCACTGATGTAACCTCCTTGCCCAAATATAAATGTCCATTGACTACAAATAAGACTTGATTTTTCAAAACAACAGCTGTAGGTGCCTGCAATGGTGTGGAGGTGCCTGTGATGTAGGCAAATATAGTGAAAAACTGAATAGTTATTGCAGCTGGAAATACTGACATCTTCTCAAAACCACTGCCTGGAAAGAATAATTCATTCAACGTCCCATTAAGCTATCATAATGCGTATATCATGAAATTCCATGTTAAAATTCCTAAAACACCATCTCAAAGAGTTATTGCCCATTTTGTTTCCGCTTCTGTTAGTCAAACATTGACGAATTTCACATAGATCTAGTTGCTGAAAATTAACTGCCTAATTCAGTGTTAGAATCGTTATGCAATGTGTGCTTAAATAAGAGTCAACATTTTTGTGAATGGTGATGACTGTGGTCGGGAGGTGCTGCCTGTGAGTCATTCCAACTCGTTAGAAATTGTCGAGGTCACACGTCATGCCAGCTATACGTATGGTGTGTCAAATGGGTCAAAATTACCGATACCCGTCGACAGGCATACACGTACAGGTATCATTAGTGTTGATCCTTTTGGTACCTCATATCATGTGTTGTGTGACGCTCGCTGTAATTGTTAACTGTGTGGTAACTGGAGTGATAGGTGCTACAAGTGATTCAGTCTGGCTAGTCTTGAATTGTTAGGGCTAGAATCCAAATACATCCGTAATGCCTACAGATTACATCATCGGCACGTGACATATTTTCAACATTACACTTTTTAGTATGTTGAAGTGATCGGAATCTTATTGTAAAGTATGTGTAATTCAAAGCCTCCGAATAGCCACTGCATCAAATTTGGTAACAAAAGAGCACTTTTACTACATAAATGTCATCGTTGTTTATGCAAACGTTATGCAAACGCTAGCATGGCGTGTGACCTCGACAATTTCTAATGATTTGGAATGACTTACAGGCAGTCATCACCATTCAAAAAAAGTTGCCTCTTATTTAAGCGCATTTCAAAACTATTCTAACATTTCTAACACTGAATTAGGCAGTAAATTTTCAACAGCTACGTACAACTCGTCAATGTTTGACTAACAGATACGGAAACAAAACGGGCAATAACTCTTTGAGATGATATGCTTTGGATTTTGGATTTCTGTTGTGAAGCATCAATGTTACGTGTTCTTATGTCCGCTTGTCTGTAGTCTTCTTGCAATAAGGTCACATGTACAGCTGCCCACTTTGCTGTCTGATTTGTTTTGTAATTCAAAATATAAAATAGGTAAAACAGAAGTTAGCGTTGTTTTCATTTGGGGAAGGTGAATAAGTACCTGTCTGGGAAAGAGCCCTTTATTCAGTTTATAAGTTCATGATCATTGTCTGTCGTTTTAACAAAAATATGCTTGATATTTGCATTATGATAGATTATTGAGACGTTGAATGAATGATTCTTTCAAGGCAGTGGTATAGAGATGAAGAATATCAATATTTGCAACCGCAATAAATCTTCAGATTTTCGCTATATTTTCTTAGATCACAGGCACCTCCATTTCGTCACAGGCGCCTCCAATTGCTTTTTTTACAGATCCAGCCTTATTTGGAGTTTATCGGCATTTATATTTGGGCAAGGAGGTTTACTTTGAGTGTGTCCAGATCAACACATTCTTATGCAAGAAAAGTGCATTTAGGACTTAAAACAACCGATTTGTTCTTGTTTTGAGTACTTTCGACTGACCTTAAAGCCACTTCGAAAGTCATATCTTCCGTATATGTGTAAAGTTCCCGTGGATATATTGTGTGACAGAATAGTATTCTTTGATTTTCAATAAACTCCCTGGTTAAAATGTATTTTATCAAAAAAGGCGAATACCTATCCTTTTTTGTTTATTTTTGGACCGTCACAGGTAGCTCCGGATGTCTTTGACAACTTTTTATCGGTAACTCCGCGGAGGTACCTGTGAGTGTTTACCAGGCGTGCATAAGTCACAATGTTTAAAATCTCTTACCTAGAGAAGTAGAATATTTTTATAGAATCGAATCGGAAGAGAGAAAAAAAAAGTAGCGAGTTCAAGCCAAATATATGCATAATTTCGAGACCTGCAGTTAAATTGTCGCTATAGGAAACAGCGGGCATACACACCGGTGAACATCGCCCACCCAGCGCCGATGCAACGTCATAAACGCTGCATCAACGCTGGGTTGACGTTGCCCAAATCCTGCATGCCGGCTGGGATAAAAAAAAATTATGCATTGATTGTTTTAAAAGCCTCTAAGATAGAAGATGGTAAGTTCTTAATTGTTTTACTATCAACAAATTTGGGTATATTTGGCCTACACCAGTAGTATTTATTAATATATTTCTTTCTTATATTGATATACATCTGGCATTCCAAAACAAAATGAAATTCATCCTCAATAGTGTTTTTCTTTCATTTAATGGGATAGGTTGAGGTTTGTGCCACCTTACTACCTCTATTTGCAGTGTATGAGAGGACATGCTGTTCGAAAATTGTCAACTTTTATAACATCAAGGTACATCTTATATGAAAAATCACTAAAAAGTGAATATGGTTCAGCCCTAGTCGAGTTTTGTATCCTGTCCGTCCAATTCTGAATAAGTAATCACTTAATCTATGCTTAAATATTGATAAAAATAGATTTATATCTCAAACCCGTTGATAAAGCCAAACATTATTAAAACCTAATGATTCAAGCAAACTTTTAATAGAAGAAGCCCAGTTTAATTTATTTGGATATATCTCTAAATCATTTAACATCATATCATAAGTATATTTCAGAAATTTTGTATTTTCAGAATAACCTGTAATTTTTTAAAGGCATCCGGCCTTATTCACCACCCTAAATCACCATATATGAAATCATTTTGAGTTGTTTTCACTCCTAATAATTTTTTACAGAATTTCAGATGACACCTTTCAAGTATTGTAGCATATGAAAAACCCCATACTTCACATCCATGGTGTAACACGGATCTTATCAAACAGATCTGACGTATGCTGTAAAGTTATTCAGTGCTGAAATTTTATTCCAATATGCATATAATTTAAAAAATGCTTTTGCAACTTGTCCCGCCAAAGTTTCAAAAGTATCAGAAAAAGAGCCACCAGTTGTGAATACTATACATAAATATGTAATTTTTCTATTTCAACATTTTGATCATTATATACTGAGGGAAAAAATTAGCATTTTTTTACAAATCAGAGTATAATTCAGACTTTTTTAAAAAGTGGGAAATTGTATTGTTTCCATAGTGTAAGTAGGCCATGAGCCAGAAATGGTTTACCTCCCCCCCCCCCCCCCAGGGGGAATTTTGTAGACCATATTTTTCTTAAAGCCCAGCGTATTTTGCAGCATGTTAGCCCTCTGGCGAGTGGGGCGTTAAGCTGTAACAGCCTGTTACAAACGTTACCCATAAAAAAATAAACATAAAATAACAATAATCAAAAATTATAAAAAAAATAGAAATCACTTTCCTATGTTTAAAGTTATAGTAGATTCTAATAGAACAATCCAGTAGCTAAAAGTTATGATGTTTGACAGGTCACTGTAGCCCACATGGTGTCATATACGTGACATTTGTTTTTACACTGCATTAAAATTGCTATTTCTATCCAAAATACTTTCTTTTTGTAAGTTACTCCTTTATCATTAGACCATATCTTTGTTACTGTGTTAAAGACAATTTATTGATCTTTTCAGATCTGCAAAAATTATTATCCTATCTTGTATACTTTGGGAGCAATAGGATGTTTAACAGAGTACCCCCTTATAAATGTTCATGTCACAATTATCACTTTCTGTATAATTTAAGTGCTTGAACTACACCGTATGAATTAAAAAACAACAGGAAAAGGTAATATTGAATATGCCAGCCTATCTAAACAGCAAGGAACAGTTCCACAATATTTTGAACGCATTTTAGCGGCCATAATGATCGATTATATACGTTACCGAGGGCTATTTTTGTTAAACTCACATAATTTGATGATAGAATCATTCTATTTTCATTGGTAGCAGTTTCTTCATGAAAAAATCTTTAAATATAAAAGAAAAAATGCATTCTGGTTTTTTTTCTGTGATAAGTCATTACTAGAAGTAACGTAAATAACATTAACATTTAAAATATTTCATTATAATACCTTTAATCAGGTTTTTTCCCACTGTTACATAAAAAACAATAACATATATAAGTCTGGGTGTTCCTATGATATACTGTGTACTTGGACCTAGCAACACTACTCTCAGTTATTACTCTTAGGGATTCATGAGGTGTGTTTTATACGTGATTAAACACAGTATACTACAAATTGTAATGTTTAGGGCATTGACATATTCTGCACACGTAAAACTGTTTTTTTTTTGCTGGCAACTTTGTTATTATATCAAAAATAAAAGTATTTTATAATGGTGTTGCCCAGTTTGTTTCTTTTACAATTTGTACATTTGAGTTCTAAAGACAGTAACATACGTGAAATTTTGTTATATACAACTAAAAAAAAAATAAACAAAATACCACATCAGAAAAGATAAAAAAGACAAAGCCGCAGCTAAGCCAGCATAGATTTTGCATATAGGGCTCGAAAAAATGATATACAATCAGTATGATAACATTAAAAGCTAAGCGCTTTTGATGTGTTTTGTATAAAATTATAAAATAATCAGTAATTAACAATGCAAATGTAGTACCACCTTGTTTACTGACATGATTTGGTATAGTTTTTACATGCACACTGAAAAAACTATAAAGCAGAACAGTAAACCTGAATCTTGAAGACTTAAGCCAAATACAGTTCTGCATCAAAGCTGATGTAGATATTTGCTGGCAGCGTATTCTTACTTTTGTAAGACTATCGTATATTTTACGTAACCAAGGGAAACAACATTGCTGAGTTACAGTTAAGAAACAAACTTTTGAAAATAATTAATGGTAGTGTCAATACATAGCTTTATTTAGCTTATTTATGTATTTAACAATAATGTGTCAACCAGTTTGGGAGAATAGTCTCAGAAACATTTAATACAGAAAAGAGACACTGGCAGTTTACTAGCATACTGTAGCAATCTATAAATGCTGTGTTTAAGCTGATCTATATTTCTATGATTTTGTTTCTTTCTTTTTAAAGTCTAAATATTTTCAATAATCTCTTAAAATATCTAACTACATTCAACCATCTATTAAAGCATCTATTCACCAAAGAACATAACGATACGTTAAGTTGGACAAAAATGTTTCAGGGACAGTGTTCCAGTAGCTCTGCACACATAATGAAATGGCAAATGAACATGACAGAATATATTAATGTTAGAACTCGCTGTTCAGATATCTATGAGCAAATCTTAGTTGTTCTCCATCAGAATGTATTTGCCTACACTGTAGTTAATAGCATAATATTAGGGAGGTTAAGATTTAGAACTTGTACGCGTACGGCTACTGGTAGCTACACGTACACGTACAAGTTCTAATTATAGTTATTAAAAGTTAAGATAAATGTAACTTGTACGTGTACGTGTAACCAAATAAATGCGGCGCTTAGATGGTCAAAGTAATTATAGAAAAAGCTATCTGCATGAGTTTTCGTCCGTGTGTACGTTTATGGGTTAAAATTATCTCCTCTGTACCAAACGTTTCGGTCGGTTTTTGTCGAAACCTAACGTTCTAAGTATTTTGGTGTCAAAAAGAAAGCATACAGGCCCGTTGACCAATATCACACCCGGCGACCATCTTATATACACCACATTTTTTTCTAATAATTGCACTGTCACAAAGTCCCATAGGTTTTACGGGAAAAGACCTGGCATCTGTCAGTTCACTATACCTGTGAACACTCACTTCTTCTCCACCATCCCCGATTTTTTTCGAAAGCTTTCATTGATTACAAAGACCAACAGAAGCCCCTGTGTGTTATCCTTTTTTATCGTTTATTGGTAATGTAGCCCATACCCACCCATCTTACAGTCTGATTTCCCCACTTTGACTTGGATATAAATTATCCCGACCAGCTTTCCTGCCTCAAATGGACGGACGCTTGGCGCCCCGTTTCTGCGGCCATGGTTTCGTACCGCTGAGGTACGTGGCGGAGGGTTGGGGACGTCGTTACGATAACTGAAATACACATGCTTCCAAACTCAGTCCCATTTATGATGCTGACATGTGACCACCTGATTGTTTAACTGCTGGCTTGGAGGTTGATGCTCTAGACTCATGATCACGAGGTCGCGGGTTCGATTCCAGTTAAGGTCACGTTTCTTTTCTGCATCTTGTTTATTTCAGCGTCGTCCATATCTCATATATTTCCCTAATATGCCCCACATGACTTAAATACTGTTGAAAGGGTCGTATAACTCGAAATCAAATATCCATCTATCTTTACAACTGCGGAGATATATACAACAAATACTGCCTTTGCCTCGCATGTACCACCCTCACTGTAAATATTGGTGTATCTTATTTACGCTTCACTGATTTTCAAGTGAATGCTTTAAATCATTTCTCAGATATATGCTCTCAACTCTGATACAATAAAAGGAAATGTACATTTACGAATTCAATCCGAAAAATGAATTCAAAGCACACGTTTATTAAGCTACATGTAAACGCCCTACTAGAAGTAGTCAACGTCTAGAATTTACTTCTAACTGGTAGAGAGTATGCAATATTTGATGACGTATGCACACAAATCATCGCTAGACGTACACGTACACGTACAAGTTAAAAATCTTAACCTCCCTATTGAGAAAAAAAAAGAAAGGAAAGGCCGAACAAGTAACGTATACAACGTATTCATTGCGAGTTTATGGATTCTTCATTTCCTATATCCTAAACTAGCAAAACAGTATTTCTAAAGAGCAAATAATCAAACAATAGAAATAGTTCATACCTATACATGCCAAGGAAGGGTTAACCTAAATTACTTACTGCATTTGAACTCTGTGACCTTGTATTACCATATTGTTTACTTTTTAGCAATAAATATGATTGAAAACTGCTTATTTATGACATCTTACTGCTTATCTTATTATCTTTGTCCAAATTCAGGGCTGTGGAAATACTATGCCCGACTTGTCCTACTTGTCCCGTTTGACTCTGGACAAGTGAGAAATTTCAGTTTACTTGCCCTGGGACAAGTATTCAAGTATCAGTAGAAGTATTTTAGGATAATTCTGAGATAGTTTTCATATTTTCTCATGAAAACATAAGTTGTGGGTTCCTGTTAGAATCGCCTCATCGAGGCGATTCTAACAGGTGCCCACAAGTTTTAATTCTAAACTTTGTAACAGTTAGCCAAAAACTATCATCAACTCTTCCTTTAATTCATTATCTATTACATATTCTTTCCTATTTCATGTATGCCTTTTTTCTGGGCAAGTTATTATTTGTTCGGACAAGTAAATTTTGTTTATTTACTTGCAAATGGACAAGTAGAAAATTTTATTTCCACAGACCTGCCAAATTAGTTAAATACTGTTAGGGAATACAGCATTTTGGCAATATCCAAACAACAATTTTAGTTGCTTACATATTAAAAATTGTCTGACTGAAATTTGTATTTCGTAACACCTTTAGTCCGTGATAGTAACAACACGTGGGAATAAAACCATGGGGTTTGCAAAATTACCTGACCAGTTAAATATTTGTAACAACATAATGAAAAATAGAACTCCTGAACAAGCTGACGACAGAATGATGTATGCGTTATAAAGTATTTCACTTTCTATCAGCCTTAAATTTTCACATTGTTAATAGTTTGTAATGTATTTGATGGCTGGAAGCTGCATAAACAGATCATGTAGATCACAAATTAATATGTAAGTTATGATCATGGGAGCCACACACACATATTTGCTAATCTATGTAAAGCAGTTACTGTGCAAAGAGGCTCGCGGCTGACGATTCGACTGACAGCATAGAAAATGGTGTTTATCCCTGTTCGGAGAGTTGGTACTGCTTTTGATTGCCTCGGCTGGCAGTCAAAGTTGCATATTTGTATGTAGGGTAATTGAATGGCTCAGCCAACAGCACAGGCAGCGAAATTGGTTTTATCCCCATCATGTCGAGAACCTAAATATTTTTCAGTTGCAGCATATATCAACCTTTACTTATTTCATTCTATGCATAAAATTTAAAAAAATCATCTTTATGAAGTCACTTTTAAGTGAAACTGAATTGAAGGCAAGGTCGAAATGCTTCAGCTATAACAATCTATGTGCGTCTTGCTGAGTTTTTGTGGATTTCAAAGAGCTAAATTGCCATCTGACTACCAGTGGTAAGCTTATACTACAGCAATGAATAATTCATATTGCCCGGGAACTAAATTTTTGATAACAGATGACTCACAAATCTTATCCCCCGACATATTACAATTATGAAACGTAACATTACTGTTAGATTGATTTTTAATTATACACTATCCAATGATTTTTTTATAGTTTGAGGACATATAAAACTGGCATCTCTTCATATTTACATATACAACAGTGTCTACTTAAGACATAATATAGATAATATTAAAAATGAAATGCAGCTGATGTTGGCTTTCTTAGCTTTTCTCGTCATTTTGTAGGTTAAATTCTTCAAAAATAAGTTTCTGTCCACAATATATCCACTGCCAACTGCTGCCTAACTTATCTAAGCTGTGCATGAATCAAAGAAGATTGATGGAGCACGTATAAACTTCAGTCCACCAATTCAGAGATTTAGTCTGGGTTTTTTTTTCGAATTTTTGTTGTGGTTATATACGTTACATATTTATCGTGACTGCTGATGAGTTTTGTAAGACTTTAGTTTGTTTGTTGTTTATACTAGGCTATTGAAACAGTCATATATACAACAATTACTTTTCTCTTCACTTCATTCTTAGAATTTTCTCCTTATATTACATGTATTTAGACATTGAAGGGGAAAAACGTCAAATACAACGTAAACTACGTTATACAGTTTAGTCAACTTATCGTTGACAATGTTAATTACCTTGAAACAGCGATTTATGTACTAGCAGACAAAACCCAACATTATTTAGGGCGAATACTAACATGTGTATACCAATGTGTATTTTTCTATTATAACGTGAATATGTAAATTTGGATAGTGTAAATAACGTTGACGTTACACGTTAATGCCCCAACGTACAGAGGGCTAACATGTGTCATTTTGTTTCGTATATAATGTAGTTTCAGAAAATCATAGTGTCCAAAATTCCCCCTGGGGGGGGTCTACGGTCAGCTCAAGGTCTAAAGGTATTGCATATTATTTATATGTAATTAAATCTCTTTAATATAATCTCTTTTATATGACCAACTTACCATTTTGAATGTCTTTTAATTGACCAACCTACCATTTTAGTAACGATTGATGCGATTGATTAATGCAGATAAATCAATCGCAAAATTCAATCGCACTACATGCGATTGATTTATCTGCATTAAATTTTATATGCTTCACAAGTCACAGGTTTAAAATTCTTGCTTATTTATGTGTAAACATCATAAAAAAATATTTTAGATGCATTTGAATTTAGATGGCAACTGTAAACGATTTATGTATCGTAAACAACTCATGTTTATAAAAACAACTGCTTTAAATGCAAGAAGCAGGAAATATATGATAGCTTGCTTATAAAGATGAAATTTATCAAATTTAAAAGCGTTGGTCATACACAATGTAGTCATTAATTTATGAATTATTAAAGTGATTTCTATGAATGCATATATTTCAGAAAATAAGTGTAAGAAAGGACAAAAATACAGTTTAATTGAACAGAAATTATTCAAGTACGCTTTACAATTGTCGCATGTTTTCAATGTGTTCAGCATTTCAGCAGTGATATTTAAACCTCAAATGTACAATAACCATTTTGTAAACAGTTTTTCGTGAATTTGCACTTAATGATCTTTGACCTCGTTTACACGGTACACAATGGGCAGTCAGGTTTGACAACCGGCAAGAAATAAACGAGGACATATCGGTAAGTATTTATAGCATGGTTGCCCATCATGCCGCGAAAGTGCCCACAAACACATTTTCGAGAGCACTTGTCTCAAATCCGCCACCTGACTAATGCTAAAAATCTTCGCTTCAGTCGGAGTTTATCTCTGAATTGTCTGAAAGTGTCTGAAAGTGTCACAATGCAAAAGAATACAAAATAACTTTAACATTTTTAATTACCCTATCTGTCTTGGTGCCTATGGCTAAGTGGGGTGGGCAAGTGAACTCGGGTTTAACTGCCACTAACAACTAGGTCATACGGAGACGATTTTAAGTCTCAGCCAAAAGACCGGAGAAGCGGCTTTCGATCTTGCGATCCCTGGATTGGTAGGCCAGCGTGTTATCCACTATACTACCGCCGCTCCTCTTAGGCTAAGGGGAGCTTGAACACCGTCTACTGACGGGCGGGTCCGAATACATCGGCGGAAGGACGACTGCCGTTCGACATGCCATCATGTAGCCTAGTTACGGCTGCAGTCTAAAAAATAATACATGTATTAAGCTTATGGAAGTGTCACTGAGAAAAGAAAAGGACAAACAATTGGCGAAAGAAGGGCAACACAATTATATTCCGAAAATAATTGTTACATTTTACACAAAGTTGTAATATTATTGTTACATTTTACATACGTCGTTACATTTTTCGTTATCCCTGTTTCGAAAGTTGTCTTAAATATTTCAGAGTTACATAGTTAAAAGTAAATGTAAAATGTACGAAAGTACATTAAATGTAAATGTAGTTAAATGTACGAAAAATGTAACAAGTGTAATATTTTTCGTGTCATATTATAAAAATTGTAATACTTTTTGCATTTGTTGTTTTATGTTGCATACCAAAATGTCCGCATTTGTTTTACGTTTTAAAACTACTCGTCATCCCAAGAATAAGAAAATTTGAACCGGATTGACTTCATGAAAATAGTTTCATGTCTATTTTACCATTTATACTTTCGAGCCTTGAGTGTGTTTAGATTCTCTATTCTGATATCCCGCAGCTAGTTATATTATAACGGAAATTTGACAATTAGTTTGGTTCATGGTGTCTAAAATGACTCAAATATAATCTTCTTCCTATACTGACTTAAGCTAATGTCGACTGTAAATTGCTAAAGCTTTCATGGACATGACCAAACATTGGTGTATACGAAAACAACAAAAAATGAGATAGAAAAGAAAGTCTAATATAACAGCTGCGAGAAATGTAATATACTGTTCACAAAAAGTAGGGGATATTCAGGTATGAAAAATTGTAGCATCTACAACAAATGTAATATCAAAATGAAACGTTAAGTATTGATACACTTTTCATAAATATCCTGTCACGTGATCTGCATAGAATTTGTTTCAGACAGGGGGTCAGGACTAAAATGTGGTAAATTCGAACAAACATTTATTCAAATTCTTCAATTAAGCTAACCTTTACATGCACTTTTAAGTTTTGTATGCTAAAAGATTTTTTTTCTTCTTCAAAACTGTCATTTTGGGAAGAAAACCAGAAAACAAAATTCGTACAGGTGCATCGAGTTACCGAAAAACTTAGACGTTTATGGCTTGCACTCTTTATTTTGATGAAACAGTGTGTAAAACCAATTTTCAGTTAGTTAAATGAAGAATGACGAGCGTTTCTGTGTAAATTTTGTTATCTGAAAACAATCTGTTTCCAAACCAGATTGTGTGAAATTTGGGTGTCCACCCCCTGTCTAAAACGAATGACACGCAGATCGCGTGACAGGATATACCATCCAAAGATTAATGCATAATAAGCCGAATATCTGTCTAATGGATACTTGTAGTTTCAGATGGATTCGATATTTTTTCTAATTTATACAATTTTTAATAACTCAATATCCCCTTCTTTCTATGAACAGTATAGTTAAATATATAATGACATGTAAACGTTAACATTACACTTTTTGGGCATCTGACACGGAAAATATAGCATTAACATCAAAGCATTTTTTTAACAGGATAAATGAAAAAAATGTACACAGCTTATATGTTCGAAAACGATTTTCACTGCTGTTTCCTAGTTCTCGTACGTTTATCACCTGTTCTTTTATTTTCTTAATGATATGTTGTAAATATTTATCAAGTCTTTTGTATTCTTCTAGAAGAAGCTACATGAGCCCCGGATCAGACTCTTGCTGACATTTATTCTGCTCATAACAAAACTTAAAATTACTTTGTTTCTTTGTTGTAATTTTGAGAAATGCCACTTTCAACTATTTTCAGCTTTAATAAGTCCTAAAATATATAGAGTAATGGGAGATGTGGAGAAACCGTCCAGCGAACAACATACTGGTCATCGCAGAAAACTGTTCTGACTTTGAACAACTGGTTCATCCTTCATGTAAGAGAGCACGAAAAACATACCGAGGTAATGGGTGGGTGGGTGGTGGGGTTATGTTGACAGGTAACATTTCCTAAGAGCAGAATTGCGGAAGCGGAACTTGGGAAAGACATTTCACCTACAGCGGAATTGCGGAAGCGGAACTTCAGACACATCTAGTCCCAGAGCGGAGTTGCGGAACTTGGCGAACTTGAGCGGAGTTGCGGAAGCGGAACTTCGCATACACTTTATCTCTTGAGCGGAGCTGCGGAAGCGGAACTTCGTGAACACATTACCCCTCGAGCGGAGTTGCGGAAGCGGAACTTTGCGAACACATTACCGCTTGAGCGGAGTTGCGGAAGCGGAACTTTGTGAACACATTACCCCTTGAGCGGAGTTGCGGAAGCGGAACTTCAAGAACACATTACCCCTTGAGCGGGGTTGCGGAAGCGGAACTTCGCGAACACATTACCCCTTGAGCGGAGTTGCGGAAGCGGAACTTCGTGAACACATTACCGCTTGAGTGGAGCTGCGGAAGCGGAACTTCGCAAACACATTACCCCTTGAGCGGAGTTGCGGAAGCGGAACTTCAAGAACACATTACCCCTTGAGCGGGGTTGCGGAAGCGGAACTTCACGAACACATTACCCCTTGAGCGGAGTTGCGGAAGCGGAACTTCGCGAACATATTACCCCTTGAGCGGAGTTGCTGAAGCGGAACTTCGTGAACACATTAGCGCTTGAGCGGAGCTGCGGAAGCGGAACTTCACAAACACATTACCCTTTGAGCGGAGTTGCGGAAGCGGAACTTCGCGAACACATTACCCCTTGAGCGGAGTTGCGGAAGCGGAACTTCGCGAACACATTACCCCTTGAGCGGAGTTGCGGAAGCGGAACTTCGCGAACACATAACCCAATGAGCGGAGTTGTGGAAGGGGAACTTCGCGAACACATTATCGCTTTTTGATGGCAAACTGCTCAGCCTAAGTAATTTGAAAAAGTACTGATGATAATTTTAAACTTATGTGGAGCCAGAGGGAACCCAAAGGGCCCCTGACAGACCTGGGCCCCAGGCCCCTGTGACAAAGCTATCTAGGCGGTTGCCCATCTTAGGGTAGCGCAATGGAGAATGGCAAACTGCTCTGGCTAAGACAGGTAACTTAAAAAAGTACTGATGATAATTCTACACTAATGCGGAGCCAGAGGGGGCCCAAAGGGCCCCTGATAGATCAGGGCCGCAGGCCCCTGTGACAAAGCTATCTAGGCGGTTGCTCGTTGGTGTAGCCATCTTTGTGGTAGCGCAATGGAGGATTTTTTTTTTAGCTTTAATCCGTTATTGACAAAGTTGGTGTTGTAGTGGCAAACTGCTCAGGCTAAGACAGGTAACTTGAAAAAGAACTGATGATAATTCTACACTAATGCGGAGCCAGAGGGGGCCCAAAGGGCCCCTGATAGATCAGGGCCGCAGGCCCCTATGACAAAGCTATCTAGGCGGTTGCCCGCTTCACGAAGTTCAGCTTCCGCAACTTCACTCAGAAGGGATGGTCTTCACGAAGTTCCGCTTCCGCAACTCCGCTCAGAAGGGATTGTTTTCACGAAGTTCCGCTTCCGCAACCGAGCTCATAAGGGACTGTCTTCACGAAGTTCCGCTTCCGCAACGCCGCTCAGAAGGGAGTGTCTTCACGAAGTTCCGCTTCAGCTACTCCGCTCAGAAGGGACTGTCTTCTTGAAGTTCCGCTTCCGCAACTCTGCTCAGAAGGGACTGTCTTCACGAAGTTCCGCTTCCGCAACTCCGCTCAGAAGGGACTGTCTTCACGAAGTTCCGCTTCCGCAACTCCGCTCAGAAGGGACAGTCTTCACAAAGTTCCGCTTCCGCAACTCCGCTCAGGAGGGACTGTCTTCATGAAGTTCCGCTTCCGCAACTCCGCTCAGAAGGGACTGTCTTCATGAAGTTCCGCTTCCGCAACGCCGCTCAGGAGGGACTGTCTTCACGAAGTTCCGCTTCCGCAACTCCGCTCAGAAGGGACTGTCTTCACGAAGTTCCGCTTCCGCAACTCCGCTCAGGAGGGACTGTCTTCACGAAGTTCCGCTTCCGCAACTCCGCTCAGAAGAGACTGTCTACAACCAAGTTCCGCTTCCGCAACTCCGCTCAGGAGGGACTGTCTTCACGAAGTTCCGCTTCCGCAATGCCGCTCAGAAGGGAGTGTCTTCATGAAGTTCCGCTTCCGCTACTCCGCTCAGAAGGGACTGTCTTCTTGAAGTTCCGCTTCTGCAACTCCGCTCAGAAGGGACTGTCTTCACGAAGTTCCGCTTCCGCAACTCCACCCAGGAGGGACTGTCTTCACGAAGTTCCGCTTCCGCAACTCCGCTCAGAAGGGACTGTCTTCATGAAGTTCCGCTTCCGCAACGCCGCTCAGGAGGGACTGTCTTCACGAAGTTCCGCTTCCGCAACTCCGCTCAGAAGGGACTGTCTTCACGAAGTTCCGCTTCCGCAACTCCGCCCAGAAGGGACTGTCTTCACGAAGTTCCGCTTCCGCAACTCCGCTCAGAAGAGACTGTCTACAACCAAGTTCCGCTTCCGCAACTCCGCTCAGGAGGGACTGTCTTCACGAAGTTCCGCTTCCGCAATGCCGCTCAGAAGGGAGTGTCTTCATGAAGTTCCGCTTCCGCTACTCCGCACAGAAGGGACTGTCTTCTTGAAGTTCCGCTTCCGCAACTCCGCTCAGAAGGGACTGTCTTCACGAAGTTCCGCTTCCGCAACTCCGCTCAGAAGGGACTGTCTTCACCAAGTTCCGCTTCTGCAACTCCGCTCAGGAGGGACTGTCTTCATGAAGTTCCGCTTCCGCAACTCCGCTCAGAAAGGGACTGTCTTCACGAAGTTCCGCTTCCGCAACTCCGCTCAGAAGGGACTGTCTTCCCCAAGTTCCGCTTCTGCAATTCCGCTCAGGAGGGACTGTCTTCATGAAGTTCCGCTTCCGCAACTCCGCTCAGAAGGGAGTGTCTTCACAAAGTTCCGCTTCCCCAAATCCAAGGGAATGTCTTCATGAAGTTCCGCTTCCGCAACTCCGCTCTAGGGGTAAAGTTCCGCTTCCGCAATTCCATCTTAGGGGGAATGTGTTCTTATACTTCAACCAGTTCGAAGTCATTTTCGTGCTCTCTTACATGAAGGATTAGCCGAACAACTGCTGTAGGTTTCAGAAGAATCCCTTCCAACTCTGAAGTTGTACGTTTTAGTGATTTTAAGCATCAACATAGTCTTAGAACCGGGGCTCTCTGGAAAGACGAAGCAAGGAGCCAGGACGTGTGTCCAATGCTTTATTCATCAGAAATTCTTTTTAAGTAAATCAAATCATATTTTGTTCCGGGAACTTGAGGCAAGATTTGAAATTTCGTTTTATTCTCTACATCATGAATCTTTACTGGATTCTTAGTAAAGATTCTGGAATCCAGGAAAGATTCAAGATGTAGCGTAGAAAGCAAATATTTATTATTTAAAGGCTCCTAATAAGCCGAATGTTGAATTAGCTGTAATTGTGGAATGATTTACTTTGCGACATAATGATTTCATTCAATGGCAAAAACAAACACAGGTGGACAGATCATAACAGAAAGTTTTTCAGATTTCGATCTGCCACTGCAACTTTCAGGAGAATGCTTTCAATTCTGATATATACATTTGCATAGTCCCTGTGGAAACAATCCTTAACGCAAATTCTGAGTTGAGTTCTCAGTGTCTTGTAATTTTACTTTTCATCCTGAAATACATTTATTCTGACATTTTTGTTACAGATACTGATGATCTATTTAGTAGTCTGGATGGTTTTTCTAGGATTGATATAAGATAAGAGCTAGAGTCTAAATCAGAATACTAATGTAGTGCTTGACAAGGAAATTCGTCAAGAGCAAGTTAAAGCGACGAGCACTATCTTCAACTAATATTTTTTTCGTTTTCATCTGTCGCACTAAATTTAGTAAAGGTGCATTTATATTTCATAGGATAAGTCATTTCAAAATTAATCTGCAGAAAAATAACGAACCATAAAACAACGATATCGTTTATGTGTGTCGGAAAGATAGAATACTTAAGCATATGCCTCATGACATTTTTATCCAAAATTATCAGGTATTAGAATTTTTTGGGGTTGACATTTTTGTGTAAAATAATAGTTTTTTATCTTTTATTTTCTGCTTATAAAATGTCGTGCCAGGTAAAAAATGTCGCACGTCAGACACGAGACCACGAAACAAGTAAGTTACACATAAAATTTGAAGTGTCAGTATCAAAGACCGACAATTTTCAGTAAGACAAA
The DNA here is from genome assembly GCA_963989385.1 of Ctena decussata. Taxonomy (NCBI): domain Eukaryota; kingdom Metazoa; phylum Mollusca; class Bivalvia; order Lucinida; family Lucinidae; genus Ctena; species Ctena decussata. The sequence goes on along the minus strand of OZ022504.1, from coordinate 34,116,170 downwards.
AATGATAAGAATTCATAGGAAAAATGCATTGTTAATGATTAAGAATAAGTTTCTTTTGTGTCTGATTTAGAAATGACTGAGACACAATCAATATAGCATGTTACGATTTAACATGTCGTCTACCGACTTTGGTAATTTGATGTGTTAAAAAATAAACCTGATGATGTTTTGGACACACTTTTAAAAAGTGTCAAAAACTGTACTTTAATTACAGTGGTCTTAACTTTTGTCGTTGCGTATCCAACCAGCTGCAGGGTTTCGAAAATCCAGTGTGTAGGTGTTTTTATTGTACATTACTTCTGCGGAGAGGATCCATAACCACACATGTTTTTACTTATAAGATACTTTATCAATTATTTCTGCTGCTGCTTTCACAAATAATTATGCTAAACTTTTGGTGATGAGTATATATCCGACCCAAATGCACTATCCGTCACCACAGCCAACTGAAGAAGTATCAGATATTTAGTAAACATATTTACATACATGGGTTTGTAAGATTCGGTGACCTTGGCCTGGTAACCTTGGCCTCATCCTAATTTTAATGTTAACATGCCAGCATAGTGCGTTTTCGAGGACATCGAGACTTAGTCCTTTTAGATAAGGGGGTCAGAATAGAGCACTCGCTTTCCACCTCTGCGGCTCGGGTTCGATTCCGGGGTCGTCATGTGGGAGGGTAGTGATCACCCGTCCGAGGTCGGTGGTTTTCTCCAGGTACTCCGGTTTCCTCCACCAGTATCGAACCACAAACGCGCCATCGAGAGTATTTAAATAAGTTCGCGTGAGCGTAGTAGTGCAATCGATGTAAAATAAATAAAGTATACATTTTTTTTTTAAAACAAATCAGACAATTTTGATTTTTTAGAATTTATTCCCGATCATCGCTCTTTAATCATTTGGACCTTTTTTTGATACTAATCAGTATTGAATCGACTGCCCTATTAAAATTAAATAATAGTCTGTCTGGCTTTCGTCTTCAGGGTCACTGATGAGGCTTGAATAGCTGAAACTTCGAAGTATGGCCCATGGGACTTTTTCTGAATATGTTCTCTGCTCTTGAAGAAACGTTAAGATTTTGATTAAGTATAACCAATCGTTATTGCTTTGTTGTAAGATGCCGGCATGGGTGAAATCTGCTGTTATAGAGAAGCCAATGCAAGTTGCACTGATTTCAGGGAAGAACATCGTGACATATGGTAACCTAATTTCATGGCATGTCAGTTTCAGTTATCCAGTGACTATATATGTGCTCTGATGAAATCAGAAAACTGTTGAATTTGCAAAAGTAAAAGAATGAAATGATATCTATATACAAACAACATTGATCATAAGGAAATAATGTCACTGTGACCTACGAAGACCTATTGTTAGGTCTGTTATTTTCAACAACCAGATGCATCTTAAAGGCCAAGATACAAAAGGAGCAGTTTGTAGTTAAACTTTTTAGCACCTAGCTGATAATGGCAATTGCCCTCTCTCTGTCTTAGCATGGTTCCAGTTCAAAGGTGGTGGATTCATTATCATCTTACATATGTAGAATCTCACACCTGTATCTGGACCTACTAACTATTCAGTAGATAATCACCACTGTTGCTGCTGATAAGTATTATGTATACATATTAAACTGATACTTAACCAATAGATGTAATGCTAAGTGTCCCATATTGCAAACAGTAAAGACCCAGATCAGTTGGATGCAACGTAGTTTATACCCTCCTTATACTGGCAAAGAATGGACTTGTCCGAACAATGAAAGAAAATATTATTTCGGAAAGTTTTTTTTTCTACTGCTATTTAGTTGTGACACTCACTGATCAGATGCTTCCCTGTTTGTATATTTTAGCATTTACTGATTTTAAAACAACTAATTCTAGTTCTGGCATTTTTAATAATGCATTTTCAGTGAGGTTTTACTTTGTTTGAGTTGGAAAAACGGGGGGAAAAAAGAGAAGAAGGAGCTACCGTGGAATAATTCTGAAATTTTTGGAATGTTTCAAACTATGATTCTGAGACAATTAAGCCGTTAAAACATTACAGATTTCGATCAGCCTGCATACCTATGTAGTTTTGCATTCAAAAGCTGCAGATAGTGTAGACCACAATGAGAGCAGTCTGATCTGGGTATGTACTGTTTGCTCCAGCCTGTCTGTCCCAATATTTAGAATATTTACAGTATTATGAAAATTTGGAATAAAATCATACAAGCACCTTTAACATGGAGTCAGACTACAGACTAGTGAAGGAGCAGAAGGCCTTTAAAGTTCAGTACATTATGCAAGAGTATACATGTATCTAAACCAGGAGGTCCAGTAGCTCAGTTGGTTTAGCATTGGTCTGCTGATCTAGTGGTCCTAGGTTTGATTCCCAAAATCTTCCCATTTGTACACAGTGTTCCCTTGTGCACAGCCTTTCATTAATCCTGATATGACTGAGTCACAGTAAAGCCCAGTACATCAGAGTCATCCATCCATATAGCTAAACCAATGGATAGAATTCACTCCTTTTCTTTTCTTTCTTTTTTTTTTTTGACAAGAACGTTTACGTGATCGGATTAAAATTTGATATCGAGCCAGGAAGATCTTTTGGGGCCTCTTGGTTTTTTTCCTATTTTATAAGGAGCCGGGGTAGCTCAGTAGGTTAGGCGCTGGCCTGCTGATCTAGCTACCCCGGGTTGGAGACCCACACCGCTGAAGGCGGGAATCTTTTCAATGGCAAACGGGGCTGCACGCAACCTTTTATTATCATCTACCCATCGTAGTGATGTGACTGAAATACTATTAAAAAGGACAGTATTTAGATACCAGTAGAAGAATTCAGCAGAATGTGGTGTCTCACCTGTCATCACGCTGACACAAACGTAAATTCAACAAAAGTTGACGCCGCCGACGCCGGAAAAGTAATACATATCTCTTGCTTCTGCTAAACACAAGCGAGACAAATCAAATTGTCCTTCACTATCAGCATGAGAAGCCCTGTAGCTCAATGGGTTCAGTGCTGGCCTGCTGTTCTAGTGGTTCCAGGTTCAAGTCCAGCCGGCGGAAAACTTTTCACTGGTAAATGCGTTACAACTGCTCATACCCTTTCATTATCACTCTCCCATCGTCCTAATATAACTGAAATACTGTTGAAAAGGCCGTAACATGAAGAAAGGAGAAAGCTGATGCCGCACAGAAATGTTAATTTTTCATTTTGTGCAGCATGCAGCACAAACCATCGGTGACTGAATCATAAAAGTTAAGACTTGATTATGAAAGAACTTGTTGTTGTTTGGTCATACGTGTATTTGAAATTCAAGATTAAAAGTAAGGAGGTATTTATAATGTCTTGATGTAGTGTTGTTACTCAATCGAGGTTTAATGGTCCAGTTGGCAATATTGTGGTCATGTTGAACCATCTGTATGGAAGGAGAAAAGAAATCTAAGGGGCCGATTTACTGTTTATTCTCTATTACTTGATATCCATAATTCAAATAATGGGTATCCATTATTCGAACTATTAATATCTATTAATCCATTTATGGATATCTATAATTTGAATTATGGATATCCATAATTATATCTATTGATATCTATAATTCGAATTACGGATATCCATAAATCATGTAGAATTGAAGATATCTATTTTTTTAATTATCGACCTCTATAAATCGAATTATAGACATCCATAGTCGATTTATTGATACCTATATATCAACAGGATTTATGGATATCCATGATTTGATATACATTGTAATTCAGATTATAGATATCCATAATTTCAATTACGGATATCTGTATATAGGTAGAGATATCATAAATAGTTATTGATATCAATACTTCGAATAATGGATATACATAACCTGAATTAAGGACATCAATAAATAGGGTATAAAAAGTAAAATGGCACCCATAGAAATTTGCATGGAAAAATAAGTATACTTAGATCCGTCGCAGGGCAGTGTAGAAGTAAAGTTTGGATATCCATATATTGAAAAATGTTACTGAAAACAAATTATCGGTATCTATAAACAGCAAATCAGTACCTTATAGAATGTTCACTACTAGTTTGGATATCCAAAAGTTGATTTTTTGATGTCCGTTAATCTTTTTATACATCTAATATTCTCAAGATTTTTGGATATCCATAATTTGATAAATGGACATCCATAATTCGAGTTTTGATGTCCAATTTTCGAATTATGGATATTCAATAGCCATCATGATTTCCAAAATTTCATTTTTACATATCCATAGTTCTGCTTTTGATATCTGTAATAATCCGATGAATTTATGGAAATTACAAAATCAGATACCCATGAATCGAATTATTGATATACAAAAATCGAATTATGGATGATGCCTGTCCGCACTAACTGTATATCCGAAAATAGAAGTATGGGTATTTAAAGGTAGGTTCCTGTTGTGTCATATACATCACAATTTTGCCGATTTTTTTTCTAAATGGTCGATAAGCATTTGTTTCAAGGAAATTGTTAAGTTTAACTTCAAAGTATCAAGTGAAGAATATTTGATAAGTCGTTTTAAGAGGGATTTTCTAACTGTGCTTCGCACACCAGTTAGCACTATTTTTGATTTCGCGCCACTAACCAACTGCGTGGCTGACGTCATTTTGCATTGCATTATGGGATAGTGTTTACCCATCCGCCATGCGGCGACTTACGACACCGTACGAGTACAGAAACTAGCGCCGTCGAATCGCCTATCACAAGCAACGGTGGATAAAGGCAGTCAATACTGGCGTCGCTATTGATAAATGGAAAATGTTAAAAGTGGATTTAATTCTATAAAAGGCTCGTCGGAGATGCTAGGCAGCTCCAATGGTGTTTGGGGGTGATCTCAACACAGCGTTGTAATGGCGCATTCCATTTACGGTATACATCGAAAGTAATTTTGAGTAAGTCTGATTTCATTTCAATATGCAAACTATCAAAAAGGTGTTGAATTATATTAATTTTGCCTGTATGTATTCTATATACATAACAAATGACATTAACGATCTTATGAAATAATCTGACTACACTTTGTAAAAACGAATTTGAAATCACCGCCCCTACGGAAGAATGGTGGTGTCCGTGTTTGATTCAACTACGGATTTTTTCGGCTTTAGCTGTATAACCTTAGTATTGACCTACATTTTCAGCATTTCATTGGCCAATATAAATACACCCGGGACTTTGATGAAAGTAGCTTACTTTTGCTTTCTCTTTCTACTTTCAGTTTCATTTGACTGTTGGCCTAAGGGACCAACTATTGGGGGAGGGGGGGGGGGGCGGCTGGTATATTTATCAAAAAAAAATCCCTGTCTTTGGATATGCAAGGGGGGGGGGGGCTGGTATATTTATAAAAAAAAATCCCTGTCTTTGGATATGCAAGAAAAAAATAACCAGGCTCATAATGGGGTTTAAAAAAATAATCTGGCCTCAAAAGTAAGTGAAAAAAATAACCTGGCTCCACCCAAAATTAAAAAAAAATATATTGTCTGCAGATAATTCCATTTGAATTGAGTTTTTATAATGTCTCTGGCGTCTGGGGGGTGTCCCCCCCGACCCACCTTATTTATAGTAATATATTAATATTATCTACAATTGGTTTACACCCGTGGGCCAGAATGTGCATACATTTACAAAAACATCCTGTGACTCTATCAGTAAGTATTTATCGAACTTTCTAAAATGCGAATAAAGCATGTGTGGGCATATAATTGGGCTAGAAAAAACCCCCTTAAATTCCTAATGTTAGCCCTAAAACTTTGCCAAAATAGCCCTAATTTTTGGCCAAAATATCCCTAATTTAAGGGCTAATTTTTTGCCAAACTCATACAGGGGTGTTTGTACTGTACCTTAGATGAAGTAACATGCTCCAGGCACTGGTTTGCAAAAGCAAGCTAAGTCATGCTATTTAAGCCTGGTTAAGGACAGCACCATGTTCTTTTTGTGAGAAAAAAAGGTGTAAAAAATACTGATGTGAGTAAAATAAAAGGATGTTAAGGTCAAGAACACAAGGATCTAGCTGATAGTTCAGCCTATAAAATTTAAAAAAAATAACCTGTTTGAATTAGTTTGTAAAAAAAAGAAACAAGCTCCCTCAAGGTGAAAAAAAAAAAGAAATTGTTTCCAGAGGCCAGTAAAATAAAATGTTCTGTCTCCATCAAGAATACCAGGCCCACCCCCCCCCCCCCCCACCCCAGAATATCAAAAGGTCGGCCCCTAATAAACCGTGTGGTGATGAATCTAGATATTTCGGTCGAAATCACCCTTTGCTAAAGAACACATTTTGCCTGTTATGTCGCTGATGTATAAAATATAAAACCAATAAGATAACTTGACATAGAAATAACTTGACACAGAAATCAAAGACGAAATGAAGTAATTGTTGCTGGCTTAGTTATTGATGTGTTGGAACTGCGACACTTTTAAGGTTATTTATTGGGCAGTCCGGGCGGAAACCATTAAGCTATATGTATGCTTGGGGGTGGGGGGGTCTAAATTTTTCCAACAGTCTTCATTTCAAAAAATGTCTCAGCTTCTGGGGAACTCCCAGTTACTCCAACATTTTCAGATTAGTTATATTCTTTCAAACTTGCCTTCAAAACATTTACAGAAACAAATTTACAAATTTTAAACAAGAGGACCATGATGCCCTGAATCGCTAACTTGAGTAAATAAGTCAAATGTCAAACTAGGATTATCAGTTGAACAAAATCGATAGTTTGAAACTGTCAAAATATGAGAGACATTCATTTTATGTCAAAGAATGACCTTGGACTCTATTGCTAAACAATGTTCATGTACTCATTTATTTGACTATATCTATTAACTTCAGCAATAAACTTTTCTACAATTTCCATGAACTCTTATTTTAAGCATGTTTTCCATATAAAAGTACCAGAAAGCAATTTCACCTTGCAATAAAAAATGTCAGAGTCAACCAAAGATCAACCTTTGAACAATCTTGGGCCAAATTGTTCAAAAACTTTCTATGAAAACTTGTCTTCTAGATTTCTTGTCTTAGACCATGCAGTAAAAATGGTCAAGGTCAACCAGAGGTCATTGGAACAGTCTTGGTATTACTCAAGTACTCACTGTGACATACCAAGTTTCAAGACCATCTGGTCTGGAGACGAATTATCAACGTTTTCACCATATATGGGAATAGAGGCCATGCTGGTCATGTGACATGGACCGTTTGAACAAATTTTTTCAGCTCCTGGAGGCCCTATTATGAAATTTGGTTACAATTTGCACAATGGCTTTTGTGGAGCTGATAGAAATTGTCAAAATATGAGTCCAGGTCAAAGAATGACCTTGACCTCTTGTCTTCATAAATCTTCATGTACTCATTTAGATGACTATATATACACCGAGTTTAGCCCAAAATCTTCAACAGTACAAGATATATTATGTTCTAGCATTTCCCATATTAAAGCACCAGAAAGCAAATTTGACCTTGCCGTTAACCGAAGGTCATAATTTAAAAAATCCTGTAAGTTACACACATACCCAATGCTACATACCAAGTTTCAAGGCCATTGGCCTATTGGTTCTGGAGAACAAGATTTTTTTAAGGTTTTTACCATACATGGGCATGGCTGCCATGTTGGCCATGTGACCCAATTATCTTAACAACATTTTGTTCCCCAAGCCCTGGAGGCTATATATGAAATTTGGTTACAATTGGCTCAGTGGTTCCAGTCCTATCGGTCTTCACCACTGAACTGATAGCCATTGAACATTCCATATTTTGGATCCTTGAAAGTAGGATCCCAAACTCAGTTATCCTCACTGACTCCCTTAGCTCTGTACAGGCACTGCAATCGGGTAAATCAAAAACGAGACCCGATAAAATAAACAAAATCTCATCTCTACTCAATCTAGCTGCCATCGTAAATTTTAACATTTCCATGGAATGGACCCCTGGCCATGTAGGAATTGACAGCAATGAAATGGCCAATGTGGCGGCAAGGGAAGCTATGACCACTGGCACTTACGACCATACTAGACCCTCAAAAATGGAAGTTTATCCCCTAATAAATGAAGCAGTAACCAAAGAATGGCAATCCCAATTGACCAAGGGTCGCTCCTTCCATTTTGTCCAACCAAAGGTAAAACTCAATGTGGCGTATATAGTCCCAATAGATGTTTCAACGTAGTCTATTCCCGACTAAGATAAGGACACTGCGGGCTAGGCTGCCATCACCACGGCAACCAGTCCAGCCTATGCCCCCACTGCAATGACGCAGAAGATCATGACCATATCTTCTCTGACTGTGAGGCCCAGACCTAGGCGAGTTCTAGAATCCACCATATTCAAGTTAGGCTATCACACAATAGACCTGAGATTGCTTCTGTCTCCCCCAAAGAAACATGCAAATGGGCATGTTCAAAAAAATGTGACCAAAGTGTGACATTGGAGGTCAAAAATAAACACTCTGCCATAGGTTTAAGTTTTAGTCCAGACTTATCTACAGTGCTTACAGTTTACAAAACTGTATAAATTGTAATAATAGCATTACTAATAAAAATTTTATGACAATTTTTGTGAGGAAAGTTACACCCAAAATCTGTTAAAATGACCAAATTTTATGAAAGCTTTGGAAGGCTAAGATCATAATCCTATCACTTTAAGTTTCTATCATTTTATGCAGGGCACTTCCAAATTATGTAAATAAGTGCTGTTTTCTGTCAGAAATCGCTGAATGATATAAAAACTCAAATTTTGACTTCATTTTGACACACTTTTTTAGATGTAGAGTTCTAAAAACTTTCATATCTTTTATCTACTTGACTGTACCTTAATAAAATGTGCATTGGAATGATGCCATATGAGTAGAGAACTATTCGAGAAAATGATTGTTCATATAAAAAAGATATAGGTAGTGGTGATGCCATGTCAAAAATGTGCAAAAAGTTTCAAGGAATGTGTTACACTCCTGAGTATTATTTCCAAACTGCTCTAATTTGCATCACAAGAGCTTTAAGTCAATGATTAAGTGTTCTATGTAATAAAGTAACACCAACTGCATGTTGTTAACAATATTTTTTCCAAGTTTATTGGCCTCTTTTACAAGAAAACTTGTTCTGATGCTCAGGAGTGTAACACTTTACAGCCATTTGTTGTATTGTCAAAACAAGTTGAAAATTCTGCGATTCAATTTCATTTTTTTCTTGTCTTCTCTTTAAAAGCAAGTTGCTTTCATTGCTATAGCAAAAACCAAAACCATATCTCATAACTTCTGCTTGGGTGTGCCACAATATATTTGCTATTTTGGCTATCTAAATGCACAAAAATCCAACAGAATACTGAATTTCATTTATTTCTTCTTCACTCTTTCTTTTGGTAATTGAACAGTTTTCTTTACCTGGCTGTCATTACCTGTTTACAAAAGACGTTACAGAAGTGAAGTTCCATACCAGTTTCAGAAGTTGATGGTCACATTATAAATCAGTGGAAAATGTACCTTTCTAAAATATCAATAACCTCAAAATCTTATCAAAACAGATCTATGGCACTGCATCAAAAAACATTTTCAGATGTTGGAAACATATGTTTGGAATGAATTTATCCAACCTGTTAATGTGAGGGAAGAAAAAGTGTCCAAAATGGCATTAAACTTAGAAAACTCAGGAGTGTAACACCTTGCACTAAACATGTCATAGCAAAACCCAAATTTAGTCACAAAATATCATTATCTTGGTCATTCTTATCTAATTATTTCTCACAAGACACTTGATAGCCATGTATGGTTATTATTTAGAATGCCTCATAGTGATAGATATGAAGAAAATGGAATCTCAAAATCTTTGACTTTTGGTCAATTTCATGGCAGTGCAGCTTTATTTACATTTAAAAGTTAACTATATGTTCCAAAATTGCTTGAGGGGGGCTTAGTCTTCATTTATGAGCACAATAAATGAAAATTATACTGCTTGTGGTAAAGAAGTAAGCTATTTTTGTCTTTTTTCAAAAAAGTGTTACACTCCTGAGTGGCTCAAATTGTACATATGAAGAAAATACAAGCCAAGATGATGACTGCCTGTGTACCACTTACCATGATGGGTCAAAGACTTTTCATATAAGGCAAGAACGTTTCCTAAAGCTACCCCTGGAAAAAGTTATGGGGTTCCAAATGTCAAATGTTACACTCCTGAGTTCAAGGGGTTCTTGAGAAGAAGTTGTTTACATTCTGAGATGGATGCCAGTAAGGCAAATGGAAAATTTTCAATATGATATACCATCTGTAGTCAATGTTTCAGACCATGTTATAGATATTAGAAGCTATAAATATAACAAGAGCTGTCGCCTGACAGCATAGCTCGCCTGAATAGGTGCTTGCCCATCACACAGTCGCTATGGTGGTGTGGACTGCTATGTATAAAACTTCAGGCAAGCATGTCCATAATGACAACACATTTATAAACAAAAGCTATCTCAGAAATGTCTTAAAATAAAAAAAAAATCCACATGAAATTTCTAAGTCCATGAGCTTGAGGTCAAAGAACTAAGGGGTAGGGGGGAGGAGGGCAGGGCTAGGATGTATCAAAGCTTTTAACTGTTATCTAACATCAGTCCAAGTATTAGTATCAACTGAGTCCACTGTGGCACTGTGAAATTATGTCTTCATTAATATAAAACTAATCAAAATCTTTAAGACAAAACTCAAAGTCCATGACCTTGACATCAAGGTCATCCAGTCGGGTAAGTATATAGTGTTTTGTTAAAACTCAAAAAAGTGTCTAATATCAGTTCAAGTGTAAACTAAATCTCTGCCAAGCATTATGAATCAGTAAGCAATTAGAAAAATTTAATAAAGACCAAATTTCCTACGTCCCTGACCTTGACATGAAGGTCACCGAGCAAGGCTGGGGTAGTACTCTGTAAAACTTTGGACTAATATCTAACTACAGTGCAAATATAAAAAGAATTCATCTATGGGTTCAGGAGATATGTGTCATTAAAAAACTTTACCCAAAACATCCAATCAATAAAAAGTCAATTTTCTAAGACCATGACCTTGACATCAAGGTCACTGAGGGGGGTGGGGGTAGTACCTTGGAAAACTTCGTACCAATATCTAACTACAGTGCAAGTATCAAAGGAATCCATCCATGGGTTAAGGAGATACTGGGCTTTAGAAAACTTTAACCAAAACATCCAGTCCTAAAAACTCCTAATTTTCTAAGTCCATGACCTTGACACCAAGGTCAAGGAGTGGGGTGGGGGTAGTACCATGTTAAACTTTGGACCAATATCTAACTACAGTGCAAGTATCAAAAGAATCCATCAATGGGTTAGGGAGATACAGGTCTTTAAAAAACTTTAACCAAAACATCCAATCCGGACGCCGACGCGGACGCTGACGCGGACGCCGACGCCGACGCCGTGGTGACAACAATAGCTCTTCCTGAACTTTCGTTCAGGCGAGCTAAAAATGACATCCATTTAGATTGGAACCTCTTCTTTTTTGGTGCACCAGAAATTCAGCATAGTGCTGTTGAGTTTAGCATTACTAATTTCATGTGTGCTGATGAAAGGATGAAAGGAGATTTATCTTACGTTTTCATGCAGCCTAAAGGACTGGAAAGTCAAAAAGATGGCTAATAGGTATGTTAACCAGCACAGTTTTGTAAAATTGCATGCTGAAAATTCAGTAATCAAAAAAATGTCACACAAAAAGCGTTACACTCCTGAGTTTTTTGGCTATATTTTTGACCATAACTTTTTTATTACTCAAAGTATTTCAATGAAATTTGGCAGGTATCTTCAAGGTGACATGATACATCTTCAGCAACGAAAATGATGTACTAATATAGCCCTGTTTTCTTTTAAATTCTCTGAAATGTTTTGGTCACATTTTTTTTTGAACATGCCCAAATACAATACAGAAGGCAGTCTTCGAATACCTGGACAAAACCAATATCAATTGCCAGGATACAGATTCCAATACCATAAAGGAAAAAATCCCCAAAATTTTCCCTAATTCGAGCCTTGTTGCTAATCACCTACCCACCCCATTTCCCAAAACCCCTGGACCCAAACCAAACCCCTATCAAGTACAATGCTCGTGACAAAACGCCCAACCTAGTCAATGCTCCAAATCCCATCTATATGACCACAATTGGACTTCCTGTAGAGTCATGTAAATAATTTTTGTCTATTGACAATAAGGGTTAAAATGTATAATGTGTATCCAGCCACTTTAATCTGACACCCAGACTTACTTCCATGGAAAACAGCTGAACCATTATAAAGTTCCAACACATTTCCTCCCTAGAAACACCAAATAGAAACTGCCCTCCTCTCCCAACAATTCGCAATAAGAAATCAGCTACAGGCCTCTTTGTCCATTGATAATAATCTCCATACTCCAAAATATTGGAACACTAACCCATGAACATACAGACCCTTAAAACTTAAATCATGTAATATATTTTGAAACCAACTAAACCAAGATAAGGTGTAGAACAATTGCTACAGTTCTAGGCTCCAGAAGAATTTCCTACCCCACCTACCTCCCCTCCAACAGAATTTAGCTATGGTCATATCCCCATTTTCCTAAAATATTGGAACACTAACAAATTCCCATGAACATACAGACCCCTTAAAAATTATGTAATATATCTGGGAACCAACAAAACCAAGATAATGTTTAGAACAAAGACTACAACAGGCGATAAAAGAATTTTCTACCCCAACTATCTCCCTCCCAACAGAATTTAGCTACCGTCGTCTCGGAGACCATATGGCGTAATTCTATATAATCCAGGCAACCTCAATTACACATGAGGACCACAAAAATATGGAACAATCACATTCTAGATCACCCATAATCCATTGCCTCCTACTGCCCACTCCATCAGTTAATAATAGAATTTGTTCCCCACCCAAGAATTTGCTCCCCATTTAATCATTGGTATTTCAGTGTAATTAAAGAGAATTTCACTGAAATTTTGATACTATTTTCAGGGACAATACATTTGTGCATACATGTGTGGGACTCTGCATGTGTATGAAAATATGCATGTCAGGTAACAGTGATTTTTTTTTCACTATTTTGGGAATGGTGCCGGTGCCCACAGAATTGGGAAAAATCGCGTCGTATTTTCTTTGAATTAGGAATTTCGGAAACACCTTTATTGGCTCAAGTGGTGAGATAGGGGACATGAAACTGAATATATAATGTTTAAATTCAATTATAGGTATATATATCTGCTAGTTCTCCGAGCAAGCAAGTAAATTTATGCTTGTAGAATGGTCCCTAGAAAAATTCCTGCAATTGGGAATTTTTCAACTTGCAGTTGGGAAAAAAAGATACTACTTTGAATTGGGACTGCTGCCTTTTATGGGCACCACTTATATAGAGAAAAAAATCACTGGGTAATGCATGCAGTGCATGCATTCATTTTTAACCATCTTTGTCACTGGAATTTCAGTAAGCTAGTCTTAATTGGTCACTGGAATTCCACTAAAATTTTAGTGATTTTACCCCCACCCCCACCCACAACTGCGAAGGGATGCAAAATGAGACTGGCAGAGGTGATTCCCATGTGTACCCATTAACCCCTACAATATGCTCTTGGTTAAACTTTTCTGATGGACTACAGTTTAAATGCTACTCCTGCAAGATCCATTAACAGAATTTCAGACTTCTGTAGGAGATCTGCTAGCTCATTTGGCTAAGCCCCTGTCTGTTGATCTAGTGGTTCTGGATTTGATCCTTGCTGGAGACAGAAATCTTTTCATTTAGAAACAGGGTTCCCTTGCACACAACCTTTTAATAGTTAGTTAGTTGTTTTGGGCTTAACAGCCCTTTGAGACAGTATTTCAGTCTATATCAGGCAGTCTCCCAGATAGAGGGAGAAAGAATTTAAGAACAAACAGACAAGAGAAAAAAAGTCAAAACACCCCCACCCGTACCTACTGCAAGCCAAGCACAGTAGGCCCCTGCCCTACTATTATCCAAATCAGTCGGATGCCCCGGCACTGGAAGCTACGTGCACCACCAGACCTCCCCCATAACCTTTCAATAACATCCTTTCAATATCAACCTCCTATCAACTTGATACAGGGTCCCCCCTCCCCCCCCCCCCCCCCCAAAAAAAAACACAAAAAAAAAAACACACACACAAAACAAACCCCCCCACACACACACACACACACACACCACACAAAAGATAAATAAATAGAAAATTTAAAAAAATGATAAAGGATATATTATTATATCCTTTACCAGTTTTTATTTTTTTAGTTTTTATTTTTATCTCATATTTGGAATATATTCACAAATTCTAATGTTTTCAATCAAAAGAAGGCTTCAGGTACCTGTGATTGAAACTAGGGGTTCATTGCAATTTGTTTTTGTACCTCAATGTACACATCATACAGGGAACACCATTTTTGGGGGTACAATGTAAAATATCTCATTTATAGCCAAATTTTGCCAAAATTAAATTCTCCAAACTCAGTGACAGTTTTTGTACTGTCCATTTTTGCATGTTTTTTTTTCTCCCACTGAACAGATTTTTGGTGATATTTTTGGCAAAAATAAAGCAAAACTCTGAAAGCTCACCAGAAAATGGCAAAATTGGAGATAAAAACCCTCTGCATGGGATATATGGGAATGCTGTGTGATATGACTGAAATACTGTTCAACAGGATGTGAAAAACAATTCTGTAAGAAGTGAAAAATAAAGTTTCCTTTTAAAAGGAAAGGCTTGGTTTATTTTACTGACGTCGCACTGCAATGTTAGCGCCTGGCATCGACGTCATCTTGACGTTATGTGCCCGCTGGGTTAATACCAACGGAAGGGGAATTACGAGAACTAGCGTATGAGGACTAAACAAAAAGAAATTTAGCCTAATTATGAAGTTGTTGTCGTACACTTCTCGTTACAATTTATTTTTTAACTAAATCTCCTCTTAGGCCAGAGATTCTGCAGTGTTTGGATTCCAGTTGCATACAAAGGTTCTTCTTGCATGTCAAGAAATTCCAGTACAACCAAAATGACGTCATAATCACTGACAAACTGCTTTCCAGCCAATTCTTGAAAACGGTGGAAGTAATCAACAGAAATGCAGCGACAACACGCCTTTGATAACTTTACTCGGCGATGGATCTTGATTTCCTGTCCCAGCTGCTTCAGTAATTGGCCTCGCAGTCCCCACTATTTACCTGTCCCTAAACAGGTGGTTAACATGCAAACACTTTATGAATCCCGAATGACTGAAGCGATCACTTTGTCATCCGAAGACATAGTCATTGCCTTCTTTGGAGACATGGCGAGGCGTTGTGGCATGTTTCCATAGTTTCGGGTGTTGGTTCGGACCTGGCTGAGAGAGATAGACCAATGGCTCATCCAGTGTCTAAAAACTGTCAATGAATCCCTCAGAGAGATTAATATTTCAACGGTTCTGAAATTGTCCACTCTTTTCGTTACCTGTATTCCTACAAGAGGTTTCAAGGATGAATGGTCAAACGGTATTGTATTAGATGTTGCATTGAGTATATTACACCGCTGCTTGCCATCAACATGGCCTTTACAATGAATACACGTTACCTATACACCGGCGTTACCGTATTTTGCATATATTAACACGGCCACTGTGCATATTAGCCACACACACAGAGAGATAGATGGGATACTTTATTTGGTAAAAGGTGATGAGTGATGAGGAAAATTTCCAGAAGCGCTTGCTAGTTGAGTTTAAACAATAAATTTGAACGTAAAATTTTTATGCTTTGACAGGTTTTCGAGATACACGAATCTCCAGACGCATCAGCGCAGTCTGATCAATCCATCCTCAGCATGACGTATTCCTGGATCATGGAGAATATGAATACGGAAAAAGAAAGACTCTGATCAGTCTGCACGGATGCATCAGCTCGAGCGTGGTGGCTGCTCTAGGTAGTTACATAACACAATACCCTACGGCCTTTTTTCGCCCAAACGCCGCTGTATGCTAAAAACAGCAAGCTCTTTGGAAAAGCTAATTCTTGTACGATAAACGTCATGTGTACGGAAAGTGCCGACCGTTGGTGACAATGCCTTCAAAAAGGCTATTTTTAGCAGAAGCGGTAAACCAGCTATGGATATAAATAGACTAAGTCAGACGAGTTCTCCGCTTGTTGCAATGAAACGTTCGTATATGTGAAGAACAACATGAACAGATGCAGTCTCAAACCGGAACGAGCTTTTCAATCTATATGGCCGCAAGCCAAAAATGTTTAAATAAACTGCAGCATTTATCCTTCAGATAGAGATAGAATTTAAAAATAAGGTAGACCCTGATCAGACTGCTCCTTGTGGCAAGACCCTTATCAAACTGCTCCTTCTAGCAACAATGTGCACCTTGTTTCAGATGCAGTCTGATCTGACACTATTTCTGGGTCCAAATATTTATGCTTTTACGGTAGATAAGCACTATCACTGAAAGTTTTGAAACGATCCCTAGCAGGTCTTCGTCGATTGAAATCTTTGAAGTGCCAAATAAGACTTTTCTGGACCTAAAACGATGCTTGTTTGGTATTAATACATAAATATTGTCATAGTTCTATTCCGTCAAGAACGATTGATATCAGATCGGACAGATCTCGGCCTAAAAAAACACTTACTGCGAAGGATGTGAAGGCAGCCATTTTTGTGTATATGAATTCCTGTGGATAATGATGTCAGAGGTCGCGCACTTACGGCCATGTGACAGAATTATTTATAGTCAAGGGGTTGTTGACGCAAAGAGGATAAACAAGAGCAAAACGACGATTTTCGATAAAACCTGGTGATTTTCTTGTCAGCAACCGATTCAGAATAATAGAAGCCTTGAAATAATAATCAAAAATCGACAAAAAATATTTATAACAGAATTTGTATCTCGACCACAGGAACCTACCTTTAAAGTAAAAAATGAATTTCAGACATTGAAAAAATCGATTTATGGTATCAATTTAATTCGATTTTTTTATATTAAAAATTATTTAGTTTAGCCATAATTTAGTTTAGCCTTTAAAGGCCAAGATACATCAGGAGCAGTTTGCAGTTGGCTAATAGGTGTTAATAATGTAGCATAATAGGGATAAGTTCATTAATTGGGACCTAATGTAGCCAACTTTAACATACAATCTTGATTGCAAGTATATGCATAAATTATCTACATTTTAGACAAAGGAAAAAGAACACATATGGACAGCTAATTAGATCCAGAGCTAACACCATAAGAACTTACTGATGCAGCTTATACAGTACTAATGGTATATTCAAAGAATGAATGGAGACATACATAGCTGATTATTAAACAGTTTACTTATCAAGGTGTATGTTTTATTTCATTCTGTGATTAACTCTCCTCCCGAGAACAAAACCTACATGATCTTAAGTAAAATGGATCACACGGGCAGCTGCTAGTCACTGCTCACTGCCACGTCACGTCTCACCACTTGCAGTGACACTGTCAGCATTTACATGTACTGCTAGCGGTAAGTAGGTACTGCTAAGCGTCAGCAGTGACTGGTAACTTGATGTTCATTTAGCCCACACAGTTTCAAGTAAACAACAACAAAAATGTAAATTGGCACAGAGCGAAATGTACGCAATAATGTATGCAAACAGTTAAGTCACATAAGCATGCGTATCCGCGCAGTCTAATCACGTTTTCCTACTCACCTAGGCTACAGAGATCAGATTGGAAAGCGACGACTCCGACAATGAGCTTTTGCGCTAATGACCTGTTTTGCAGTGCGTCTGCGCCGTGTGATGATAGAAAACACAATATCAACCGGTGCATCCGCGCATACTTCTCAGATTCGTTGGATACTACATGTATATACATCGTCTGGGATTTTAAGAGACTGCGCTGCTAGTGTAAGTCCTACAACATTTCATTCTCCGAGGTCTATGTACGATGTCTTTGAACTTCACGTCCCACCAACAATTAGTCATACTGGTATATGACATGTGTCTAAAGGCCCGTCTGAAAGATATAGAGTGTGGTGGATCGAACGCAACACTCCTGGTAGCTTAACCACTACATCTTAGATCGTTTAAGCCTTATACAGGTATCTATAAAACTGACTATTGATATTGTTTTCAACTTTTCTCGTTTCAGGAGAGAAATGTACACCGATGCTGAAAAGAAGAAAGAACGAAGAACAAAGATTGTACATGTACATGTAGCACTATTTTATTCATGCATATAAGAAAGCTCATGTTGCTTTTACCACCGTACCTTCGAAAAGCACGCGAAAAATACACTGCACAATCGTTAATCGGTAATGATTACCAAGATGGGCATACTTCGCAAAGATTACTCTGACTGGCCAGTAACATCGCCCCCCGCCACCACACACCACCCAATCCCCGCCCCCGTTTCGGACTGCCTTATATATATTTTTTTAGATACCGTAATCGACCCATTAAGCGCCCTGTGAGCTTAACTTTTTCAAAATGGGGGTAAATACTTGTAGTACATTTTTTTTCTAATAACCGCACATTTCAACGATATGTTATATATTCAAGGGAACAAATTTAAAGGTAAAGCATAGGAAAAAAGCTGCTTATAGAATGATAGTGAAGTTTCACAAATGAAAACTGAAAGAATCTGTAGCATTTTTCAGCTCTTGTACACTAGCAAACAAAGGGATAAACTGATAGGAAAATGTGCCTTTATAGTCATATACCAAAACATTACCATGATGTGAGCTTATAGGGGCATGTGTGCTACTTACTGAGCTACCGGGGCTCCTGAATGGATTGATCGTTAAACATTATTTTCGTCGAATCCGATCTAGACCAACGTCAACTGACTCAGCGGAACGGGTATTTACGGCGGACGGTGAAATTGGCCCTCGATGTGGGATGCCTCTGTTGGAATTGGACCCCGATGTGGAATCGGCCCTCGATCTGGCAATCGGCCCTCGATTAGGGACAAACCCTCGATCTGAGTCTAACAAATATACCCACTGGATGGAACAAGGGTATATCCTTGTTAAAGTCAGTGCTTTCTGACTTAATTAGGTTTATGACCCAGATAATGACTTGAATTACCAGGGCTGCAGTCTCACAGCAGGTTGCAATCATTAACACAGTTATGAAAATCATAACTGGACCAGGTCTATAAAATGTCCATCTGATTCTGATAATGTTATCTTTACCTAGCAGGAAATCTTTGACAAAAGTTAACAACTGAGCTCAGTAAGATGAAGGAAAATATATACCCTGTATAGATTTAAACTGTCTTACCATTTATATACATGAACAGACAAAAGAATTAACTGAAACTTGTTAATTTTGTGTTTACCATGATTTCATAATTTAAAGACAAAGCTTTATTTTCTGAATGCGCTTTTTATGTATATATTTGTTAAAGTGGTAACTTAAAGCAAGACTTAGTCATTCTGTGGCAATAAAGATTTTGTGCCTATTACTTCAACATATGAAACAGACATATATAAAAAGTAAAGGTTTCCCATAGCCTGGTGGTCGTAGTGGCAGTGCGGATTATCTTTGGCACTGCATATAAAAAGCCGAGCCCATCCTTCTCCTTTCGCTGCCTTATCCTTCCCCATTCAAAGATACCCATCTACTGCTGGGTTGACAAAGTTTCCCAGTCATTAGTTGACCCAAGCACGGGTGTGTGTGTGTGTGGGGGGTCTCTTGGTATTTAAAGGGTAACAGATGTGCCGCTGGAACTCTGATAAACCATCCTATTCATGTTTAACACAAATGCCAAAATATATACCTATTATTGTATTTTGTATCAAATTTGGACCCTATTCATGTGTACTGCAGAAAAAAATGTTTAGATCAGCTCATGAATTTGCCATTAAGCATTGAAGAAAATTCAAGAAATTAGTATGCTGAGAACATTTGTTGTCTTTGTAACTGATATTTGTTTCTTTTTGATAACAAAAATCAGATAAGCTGGCTTTTATATACAGAGAATTAAGACCTATTCTTGTATATAAGTCTGTAAAATCATACCTATTGATGTATCTGGTAGATCAAAAAAGTAGGGCTATTCCAGCCCCACATATATACCCTGCTTTATAATGGAAGTGACCCCCCCCCTCCATGGACTCATGCCAGAATTCGATCACGCAACTTTCTGCACCATAACCGGCTCGCTCTAACCACTTGACCATGGTGCCTCTCCAATGTACACAAATTCAATGTTAAATGGGTATGGGTAAATTAAAATTAATATCGGGAGGGACTCAGTGTTTGAGTATAGCCTTCTGAAAACAGAAAGATTTTGTGTTTGAATGAGTTCATGTGTCCACGTCAACTTTGTTCCAGTCATGTCCATATATCATCTCTGATACTGGGGTCAGTTTTACTGACCTGAGCTTGGTGAGCTACTAGCAGATGTGTTGCAGCCCGGAGGCACTGGACAGCCCATCTATTTCTTGGGTCCCTTTGAACAGGGCCTGAGGAGAACACAATGAATTGTCTCTAGATATTTTGGGGTGCTATTTTATTATTTATTTCCTATTCATGATTGCATAATTCGGTTTTTAGACATCCATAATTCGATTTATGGATATACCGTATACTCGAGAACTTAAAAACGCCTCACCCCAAATTGTGATGTATTTTAGTTATTCCACATTTCAAGCTATTAGAAATGACTAGGATACTTTAGAAAGTGTAAAATTAATCAAATCAGAGAAACTGCACGACTTTATGTCATGTGTGGCGACCTTTGCACTTCACATGTCACCGTCACTTCCCCATGTTAAACCTCTTTATGATACAGTCCTTGAAGTCGATCCCAGCTTTTTCATGAAAGATATTATACAGCAAAAACACAAAATAAAAGTCGCCATGACTTTATGTGCTGTCAGAAAGCTTAAATTGAAAAATGGAACACACAAATTGGAATATCAAAAAGTGATTTTCTAGAAAATAACTTTATTTGACGCTTTACACTTCACATGAACAGCATCCGATACAAACATCTTACAGATTTTCTTTCTAAGTATTCGTGAACATCAGCGGATACTTTGATATCAGCATCAAACGTCTGTTTCTCAGCGCAGTAAATGACGTTAACATCAATGATTCCATTCTGAACGAACTCTAAAATGCACATTTTAACTACACGCGGTTCTAGAGTAGACCACTATTAACCGTAAAATACTGTTTGAGTGACTTTATTTTTGTCGGTTTCGAAGTTTGATGCCATGTTTAAAATGCCATTATTGCATTCCAAGTGCGTTTGTATACCTCGCTTCAGTTCAGTAATTGTTGAAAGATAGCGGAAGACGGGAACCATGCTATACTTGGATAAGGCATCAGGGGACAGTTTCGCATTTGGCAGTGGACGATTAAGAAAATATTTCTGTACCGGGGTCCAAAAAGGCATGGTTGCTGTTATAAATTGAAATCTATAAATTTTTTGTACCAATTCAGAGTTTTAGGATAAACAGTTGTGTCAGCTGAAGTGAAATTCGAGACTAAAATTCTAGCTTCCATGTTCTTTGGCAGGTCAAGGACACGGCGCTTTATACAAATAGCAGGAGAGGATTTCCGGGTTTGAAAATAGCTGTTTTCTTCACCAAGGATTACTGAAAAAGTTTATTGGATGGGAGCATGTTTGCTATTTGTTTTCGTGATTCTAATTTACTGATGAAGGTGCCTGAATATGTATTAGATGCTGGTTATTGACCCGTAAAGTTTTGCAGTATGACAAAATGCTGTGCAGTCGTTGTTCTTCAGGTTTGTCGTATCGGATGTTGGTCCCCAGGGCCAACAGCCACTAGAGCATCATATCCACCCTGGGGCACACGGAGTCCGTCTAGGTCTTGCGTCTGTCGTTGATGTGGTGCTGGTGATGTTTTCTGTCTTTGCGTGTTCTTGTTCTGTCTGTGAGGCTGTGATGTCGCTGTAGTGTCGTTGCTTTCCTTTAGGGCCGCGTGTTGGTGTTGGCAAAGAAGTAGGTCAGTAGGTCGGAAGCGGCCCTGGCTGTCGATGATGCTTTCTCCCAGGGCCGCGTTGATTGCTGCGATGTGGCAGCAAAGAAGTTTCTGGTGACTAGGGCTTGTCTGGATCCATCGGGATGGTGTACGTCAGCTGCTTGTCCCTGACGATCTCTACTGCCTCCCTGATGGCTGTGAGCTGGCATTCCGGCTTTGGTGCTGACCTGTACTTCTCGTGCCAGAAATCCCAGTGGGCAGCATGATGGATTTTGCTGCCCGGTCCCTTCGTCACTTTGACTTTCTCCCAGCTCCTGCTTGTCACACAGTCCTTTGGTTTTCCCTTCCTTCGGAGCTTCATGATGGTAACGTCAGTGTGTTCCATGAATGTTGCCGCTTCCACACTGTACTTGGATAGCGGCTTCTCCTCGGAAAAGGACTCGTTGTGGAACATGTGTCGGTGAGTCTCTGGCAGTTGGGCGTTGTCTGCGGCCGGCTGTGGCTGTGACCTTCGCTTCGGAGCTGGTGGTGAAGTCATCTCCACGTCCTTTGGTGGCGTCTTCGGTGGCGGTGGTGGTGTGGAGGCCGTCTTCTCAGGAGCTGGCTTGGCTGGCGTTGATGGCGCTGGAGCTGCTGGTTTCGGCTTCTGTGCTGCTTTCTGTGTTGTCTTCTTGGCAGCAGGCTTAGGCTTAGGAGCAGACTGCTCCTTTGCCCTCGAAGGAGTAGGCTGGACCGGCCTATCCTTCTTCTGTCCAGGCTGGCAAGAGCGCTTGCCAGCTGAGGGTGCAGGCTTAGAGGGGGCAGACTTGCAACGATCTCCCCCTCTCCTGCTTTCGGCCCTCTCGCTAACTTGACTAACCTCTGGGTTGATCGCCCATGTCAAAGTTAGCTGGACAGTGTTTGATCCGTGATGCAGATCAAACACAGGGAAGCCACTGAGGCGGGCTCCCTTCAAGAATCGGACTGCGAGTGCTGGAATCTTGTAGTTTTCCATCTCTGAAGAAGCGATGTTGTCTGTTCGACGTCCAAAGCAAGAATGAGCTGTGCAGTCAGGGTTTTTTCCCCGTTAAAAATAGTGGGTGGGGTACATGCTAATTGATGACTGACAGGGTATGCAAAGCTGTAGATGGTTTCTTTTTGTCATGTTCAGTTTTTGCTCATCATTAGAGCACTTTGTGATAGTAACCATATGCCCTGGCTGATACAGGTACATGCTATTCAAGTTAAAATATTGTAAGGGGGGCCGGCCAGAAAAACACTATATTTTACTGTCCCCTGATGCCTTAAGGAATGTGATGAATTTTCATTGTGCACATATGATATTTATTTAGCTTTCTCTGAGAACCTTAACATACTGAGTCTGAGAAACTATGGGTTTTTTTAATGACTGCAAACCAGTTACGGTTTATGATGGTTGACCTGCGGACACCATGCTTTTCTCCGATTTCTCCATTTTGGCCGTACCGCGTATACCGAACTGAGTCTAAAGTTTTTCGACACCTTATGTGTACTTTGAACTGAACTGAAGTGTTTCAGTTTTAAAAAGAGCAACATGTTTTATTAAAGTAAAGGGAATGTCTTCCCTTTAAAGTCACTTTTGGGTCAATTAATAGCAATTTTTAGTTGTAATCACTGACATATTCATTGCAAAATACCAGAAACATCAAAATATTGTTTATTTTCTTTTCCAGTTGAACAAATTGGCCATGAAATTTTATGAAAATACTAAATAACTATTAGAAAATAAAACTTACAGGCTTTCGAAGCATTTCGACAAACATATATCAGTAAATGGCACCGGTTTTAAATGGCACGGCCATTCGGACATTTATGAATATGGGAAACTCCGCGTAAAGTTTGGCAGTGTTCATGATTGCCTCAAGGTGCACTGGGATATATTTGCTTTTGCTATCCAATATGCATGCACTGGCTTGTCTGATCCTCATGATGTTTCACAGTTGTGCCACAACATATGTTGTATCAAATTAGAACACCTACAATATAAGCCTGGTGCCATAATAATGCTGAGATTAGTGTGCAGAAATGTACCTACTAACAGAAGCAGATTCAAAAGCCTCACAGCTATGTGTGGTATAAATGCATAAAGCACTCCATTTAAGCTGCTTAACAATTTCAGAAATGTTTTATTTTAATTGAATGTACATATGTTCTTATCATCACAAGTATAAACATGATTATATGAGCACTGAGTGTACATGTAGTACTCTCCCTTTCAGGCCTCTGTCTATGGTCAGTCACTCCTATTGTAGCACTGTTTATATGCCTGTGCTGGCCTCAGAGAACACATCTAGAAGTCCAAAAGACATTCTTCTTGCAGTCGTAAGTGTTTTATTGCTTAATTAGAGCCTCTGCAGCAGTGTAGACACTGATCAGGAATATGTTATACGTGATATGCTGTTGACCAGATAGGCTGGCTTACTATGGCCTAACAAGGGGGTGCATTGGCTTTACAGTCCATAGTAACAGATTCAGTCACTAGGAGTAAATGTAAATTCATGATAATGGCACTGTAGGATAGCCTTTGTTGAGCTGTAGTAGGTTTATTGTTAAAAAGTGACATTCACAGGCAACAAGAACTGTGGGTACCAGCATTTGGTTTTGTCCGATTCGCAGTTCGCCGAGCTGGATAAATAGCAAAATTCTAAATCTGCGAAGAACGCAACATGTTACATTTCAACAAAGTTTATTTGATTGTGTTGCATTGATAATGTACCAAATTACAAGCTGGGGTAATATTTGGTCAGATTACAGACATATCACCAGAAATTAAGGCATCAGGGGACAGTTTCGCATTTGGCAGTGGACGATTAAGAAAATATTTCTGTACCGGGGTCCAAAAAGGCATGGTTGCTGTTATAAATTGAAATCTATAAATTTTTTGTACCAATTCAGAGTTTTAGGATAAACAGTTGTGTCAGCTGAAGTGAAATTCGAGACTAAAATTCTAGCTTCCATGTTCTTTGGCAGGTCAAGGACACGGCGCTTTATACAAATAGCAGGAGAGGATTTCCGGGTTTGAAAATAGCTGTTTTCTTCACCAAGGATTACTGAAAAAGTTTATTGGATGGGAGCATGTTTGCTATTTGTTTTCGTGATTCTAATTTACTGATGAAGGTGCCTGAATATGTATTAGATGCTGGTTATTGACCCATAAAGTTTTGCAGTATGACAAAATGCTGTGCAGTCAGGGTTTTTTCCCCGTTAAAAATAGTGGGTGGGGTACATGCTAATTGATGACTGACAGGGTATGCAAAGCTGTAGATGGTTTCTTTTTGTCATGTTCAGTTTTTGCTCATCATTAGAGCACTTTGTGATAGTAACCATATGCCCTGGCTGATACAGGTACATGCTATTCAAGTTAAAATATTGTAAGGGGGGCCGGCCAGAAAAACACTATATTTTACTGTCCCCTGATGCCTTAAGGAATGTGATGAATTTTCATTGTGCACATATGATATTTATTTAGCTTTCTCTGAGAACCTTAACATACTGAGTCTGAGAAACTATGGGTTTTTTTTAATGACTGCAAACCAGTTACGGTTTATGATGGTTGACCTGCGGACACCATGCTTTTCTCCGATTTCTCCATTTTGGCCGTACCGCGTATACCGAACTGAGTCTAAAGTTTTTCGACACCTTATGTGTACTTTGAACTGAACTGAAGTGTTTCAGTTTTAAAAAGAGCAACATGTTTTATTAAAGTAAAGGGAATGTCTTCCCTTTAAAGTCACTTTTGGGTCAATTAATAGCAATTTTTAGTTGTAATCACTGACATATTCATTGCAAAATACCAGAAACATCAAAATATTGTTTATTTTCTTTTCCAGTTGAACAAATTGGCCATGAAATTTTATGAAAATACTAAATAACTATTAGAAAATAAAACTTACAGGCTTTCGAAGCATTTCGACAAACATATATCAGTAAATGGCACCGGTTTTAAATGGCACGGCCATTCGGACATTTATGAATATGGGAAACTCCGCGTAAAGTTTGGCAGTGTTCATGATTGCCTCAAGGTGCACTGGGATATATTTGCTTTTGCTATCCAATATGCATGCACTGGCTTGTCTGATCCTCATGATGTTTCACAGTTGTGCCACAACATATGTTGTATCAAATTAGAACACCTACAATATAAGCCTGGTGCCATAATAATGCTGAGATTAGTGTGCAGAAATGTACCTACTAACAGAAGCAGATTCAAAAGCCTCACAGCTATGTGTGGTATAAATGCATAAAGCACTCCATTTAAGCTGCTTAACAATTTCAGAAATGTTTTATTTTAATTGAATGTACATATGTTCTTATCATCACAAGTATAAACATGATTATATGAGCACTGAGTGTACATGTAGTACTCTCCCTTTCAGGCCTCTGTCTATGGTCAGTCACTCCTATTGTAGCACTGTTTATATGCCTGTGCTGGCCTCAGAGAACACATCTAGAAGTCCAAAAGACATTCTTCTTGCAGTCGTAAGTGTTTTATTGCTTAATTAGAGCCTCTGCAGCAGTGTAGACACTGATCAGGAATATGTTATACGTGATATGCTGTTGACCAGATAGGCTGGCTTACTATGGCCTAACAAGGGGGTGCATTGGCTTTACAGTCCATAGTAACAGATTCAGTCACTAGGAGTAAATGTAAATTCATGATAATGGCACTGTAGGATAGCCTTTGTTGAGCTGTAGTAGGTTTATTGTTAAAAAGTGACATTCACAGGCAACAAGAACTGTGGGTACCAGCATTTGGTTTTGTCCGATTCGCAGTTCGCCGAGCTGGATAAATAGCAAAATTCTAAATCTGCGAAGAACGCAACATGTTACATTTCAACAAAGTTTATTTGATTGTGTTGCATTGATAATGTACCAAATTACAAGCTGGGGTAATATTTGGTCAGATTACAGACATATCATCAGAAATTAAGGCATCAGGGGACAGTTTCGCATTTGGCAGTGGACGATTAAGAAAATATTTCTGTACCGGGGTCCAAAAAGGCATGGTTGCTGTTATAAATTGAAATCTATAAATTTTTTGTACCAATTCAGAGTTTTAGGATAAACAGTTGTGTCAGCTGAAGTGAAATTCGAGACTAAAATTCTAGCTTCCATGTTCTTTGGCAGGTCAAGGACACGGCGCTTTATACAAATAGCAGGAGAGGATTTCCGGGTTTGAAAATAGCTGTTTTCTTCACCAAGGATTACTGAAAAAGTTTATTGGATGGGAGCATGTTTGCTATTTGTTTTCGTGATTCTAATTTACTGATGAAGGTGCCTGAATATGTATTAGATGCTGGTTATTGACCCATAAAGTTTTGCAGTATGACAAAATGCTGTGCAGTCAGGGTTTTTTCCCCGTTAAAAATAGTGGGTGGGGTACATGCTAATTGATGACTGACAGGGTATGCAAAGCTGTAGATGGTTTCTTTTTGTCATGTTCAGTTTTTGCTCATCATTAGAGCACTTTGTGATAGTAACCATATGCCCTGGCTGATACAGGTACATGCTATTCAAGTTAAAATATTGTAAGGGGGGCCGGCCAGAAAAACACTATATTTTACTGTCCCCTGATGCCTTAAGGAATGTGATGAATTTTCATTGTGCACATATGATATTTATTTAGCTTTCTCTGAGAACCTTAACATACTGAGTCTGAGAAACTATGGGTTTTTTTTAATGACTGCAAACCAGTTACGGTTTATGATGGTTGACCTGCGGACACCATGCTTTTCTCCGATTTCTCCATTTTGGCCGTACCGCGTATACCGAACTGAGTCTAAAGTTTTTCGACACCTTATGTGTACTTTGAACTGAACTGAAGTGTTTCAGTTTTAAAAAGAGCAACATGTTTTATTAAAGTAAAGGGAATGTCTTCCCTTTAAAGTCACTTTTGGGTCAATTAATAGCAATTTTTAGTTGTAATCACTGACATATTCATTGCAAAATACCAGAAACATCAAAATATTGTTTATTTTCTTTTCCAGTTGAACAAATTGGCCATGAAATTTTATGAAAATACTAAATAACTATTAGAAAATAAAACTTACAGGCTTTCGAAGCATTTCGACAAACATATATCAGTAAATGGCACCGGTTTTAAATGGCACGGCCATTCGGACATTTATGAATATGGGAAACTCCGCGTAAAGTTTGGCAGTGTTCATGATTGCCTCAAGGTGCACTGGGATATATTTGCTTTTGCTATCCAATATGCATGCACTGGCTTGTCTGATCCTCATGATGTTTCACAGTTGTGCCACAACATATGTTGTATCAAATTAGAACACCTACAATATAAGCCTGGTGCCATAATAATGCTGAGATTAGTGTGCAGAAATGTACCTACTAACAGAAGCAGATTCAAAAGCCTCACAGCTATGTGTGGTATAAATGCATAAAGCACTCCATTTAAGCTGCTTAACAATTTCAGAAATGTTTTATTTTAATTGAATGTACATATGTTCTTATCATCACAAGTATAAACATGATTATATGAGCACTGAGTGTACATGTAGTACTCTCCCTTTCAGGCCTCTGTCTATGGTCAGTCACTCCTATTGTAGCACTGTTTATATGCCTGTGCTGGCCTCAGAGAACACATCTAGAAGTCCAAAAGACATTCTTCTTGCAGTCGTAAGTGTTTTATTGCTTAATTAGAGCCTCTGCAGCAGTGTAGACACTGATCAGGAATATGTTATACGTGATATGCTGTTGACCAGATAGGCTGGCTTACTATGGCCTAACAAGGGGGTGCATTGGCTTTACAGTCCATAGTAACAGATTCAGTCACTAGGAGTAAATGTAAATTCATGATAATGGCACTGTAGGATAGCCTTTGTTGAGCTGTAGTAGGTTTATTGTTAAAAAGTGACATTCACAGGCAACAAGAACTGTGGGTACCAGCATTTGGTTTTGTCCGATTCGCAGTTCGCCGAGCTGGATAAATAGCAAAATTCTAAATCTGCGAAGAACGCAACATGTTACATTTCAACAAAGTTTATTTGATTGTGTTGCATTGATAATGTACCAAATTACAAGCTGGGGTAATATTTGGTCAGATTACAGACATATCATCAGAAATTAAGGCATCAGGGGACAGTTTCGCATTTGGCAGTGGACGATTAAGAAAATATTTCTGTACCGGGGTCCAAAAAGGCATGGTTGCTGTTATAAATTGAAATCTATAAATTTTTTGTACCAATTCAGAGTTTTAGGATAAACAGTTGTGTCAGCTGAAGTGAAATTCGAGACTAAAATTCTAGCTTCCATGTTCTTTGGCAGGTCAAGGACACGGCGCTTTATACAAATAGCAGGAGAGGATTTCCGGGTTTGAAAATAGCTGTTTTCTTCACCAAGGATTACTGAAAAAGTTTATTGGATGGGAGCATGTTTGCTATTTGTTTTCGTGATTCTAATTTACTGATGAAGGTGCCTGAATATGTATTAGATGCTGGTTATTGACCCATAAAGTTTTGCAGTATGACAAAATGCTGTGCAGTCAGGGTTTTTTCCCCGTTAAAAATAGTGGGTGGGGTACATGCTAATTGATGACTGACAGGGTATGCAAAGCTGTAGATGGTTTCTTTTTGTCATGTTCAGTTTTTGCTCATCATTAGAGCACTTTGTGATAGTAACCATATGCCCTGGCTGATACAGGTACATGCTATTCAAGTTAAAATATTGTAAGGGGGGCCGGCCAGAAAAACACTATATTTTACTGTCCCCTGATGCCTTAAGGAATGTGATGAATTTTCATTGTGCACATATGATATTTATTTAGCTTTCTCTGAGAACCTTAACATACTGAGTCTGAGAAACTATGGGTTTTTTTTAATGACTGCAAACCAGTTACGGTTTATGATGGTTGACCTGCGGACACCATGCTTTTCTCCGATTTCTCCATTTTGGCCGTACCGCGTATACCGAACTGAGTCTAAAGTTTTTCGACACCTTATGTGTACTTTGAACTGAACTGAAGTGTTTCAGTTTTAAAAAGAGCAACATGTTTTATTAAAGTAAAGGGAATGTCTTCCCTTTAAAGTCACTTTTGGGTCAATTAATAGCAATTTTTAGTTGTAATCACTGACATATTCATTGCAAAATACCAGAAACATCAAAATATTGTTTATTTTCTTTTCCAGTTGAACAAATTGGCCATGAAATTTTATGAAAATACTAAATAACTATTAGAAAATAAAACTTACAGGCTTTCGAAGCATTTCGACAAACATATATCAGTAAATGGCACCGGTTTTAAATGGCACGGCCATTCGGACATTTATGAATATGGGAAACTCCGCGTAAAGTTTGGCAGTGTTCATGATTGCCTCAAGGTGCACTGGGATATATTTGCTTTTGCTATCCAATATGCATGCACTGGCTTGTCTGATCCTCATGATGTTTCACAGTTGTGCCACAACATATGTTGTATCAAATTAGAACACCTACAATATAAGCCTGGTGCCATAATAATGCTGAGATTAGTGTGCAGAAATGTACCTACTAACAGAAGCAGATTCAAAAGCCTCACAGCTATGTGTGGTATAAATGCATAAAGCACTCCATTTAAGCTGCTTAACAATTTCAGAAATGTTTTATTTTAATTGAATGTACATATGTTCTTATCATCACAAGTATAAACATGATTATATGAGCACTGAGTGTACATGTAGTACTCTCCCTTTCAGGCCTCTGTCTATGGTCAGTCACTCCTATTGTAGCACTGTTTATATGCCTGTGCTGGCCTCAGAGAACACATCTAGAAGTCCAAAAGACATTCTTCTTGCAGTCGTAAGTGTTTTATTGCTTAATTAGAGCCTCTGCAGCAGTGTAGACACTGATCAGGAATATGTTATACGTGATATGCTGTTGACCAGATAGGCTGGCTTACTATGGCCTAACAAGGGGGTGCATTGGCTTTACAGTCCATAGTAACAGATTCAGTCACTAGGAGTAAATGTAAATTCATGATAATGGCACTGTAGGATAGCCTTTGTTGAGCTGTAGTAGGTTTATTGTTAAAAAGTGACATTCACAGGCAACAAGAACTGTGGGTACCAGCATTTGGTTTTGTCCGATTCGCAGTTCGCCGAGCTGGATAAATAGCAAAATTCTAAATCTGCGAAGAACGCAACATGTTACATTTCAACAAAGTTTATTTGATTGTGTTGCATTGATAATGTACCAAATTACAAGCTGGGGTAATATTTGGTCAGATTACAGACATATCATCAGAAATTAAGGCATCAGGGGACAGTTTCGCATTTGGCAGTGGACGATTAAGAAAATATTTCTGTACCGGGGTCCAAAAAGGCATGGTTGCTGTTATAAATTGAAATCTATAAATTTTTTGTACCAATTCAGAGTTTTAGGATAAACAGTTGTGTCAGCTGAAGTGAAATTCGAGACTAAAATTCTAGCTTCCATGTTCTTTGGCAGGTCAAGGACACGGCGCTTTATACAAATAGCAGGAGAGGATTTCCGGGTTTGAAAATAGCTGTTTTCTTCACCAAGGATTACTGAAAAAGTTTATTGGATGGGAGCATGTTTGCTATTTGTTTTCGTGATTCTAATTTACTGATGAAGGTGCCTGAATATGTATTAGATGCTGGTTATTGACCCATAAAGTTTTGCAGTATGACAAAATGCTGTGCAGTCAGGGTTTTTTCCCCGTTAAAAATAGTGGGTGGGGTACATGCTAATTGATGACTGACAGGGTATGCAAAGCTGTAGATGGTTTCTTTTTGTCATGTTCAGTTTTTGCTCATCATTAGAGCACTTTGTGATAGTAACCATATGCCCTGGCTGATACAGGTACATGCTATTCAAGTTAAAATATTGTAAGGGGGGCCGGCCAGAAAAACACTATATTTTACTGTCCCCTGATGCCTTAAGGAATGTGATGAATTTTCATTGTGCACATATGATATTTATTTAGCTTTCTCTGAGAACCTTAACATACTGAGTCTGAGAAACTATGGGTTTTTTTTAATGACTGCAAACCAGTTACGGTTTATGATGGTTGACCTGCGGACACCATGCTTTTCTCCGATTTCTCCATTTTGGCCGTACCGCGTATACCGAACTGAGTCTAAAGTTTTTCGACACCTTATGTGTACTTTGAACTGAACTGAAGTGTTTCAGTTTTAAAAAGAGCAACATGTTTTATTAAAGTAAAGGGAATGTCTTCCCTTTAAAGTCACTTTTGGGTCAATTAATAGCAATTTTTAGTTGTAATCACTGACATATTCATTGCAAAATACCAGAAACATCAAAATATTGTTTATTTTCTTTTCCAGTTGAACAAATTGGCCATGAAATTTTATGAAAATACTAAATAACTATTAGAAAATAAAACTTACAGGCTTTCGAAGCATTTCGACAACATATATCAGTAAATGGCACCGGTTTTAAATGGCACGGCCATTCGGACATTTATGAATATGGGAAACTCCGCGTAAAGTTTGGCAGTGTTCATGATTGCCTCAAGGTGCACTGGGATATATTTGCTTTTGCTATCCAATATGCATGCACTGGCTTGTCTGATCCTCATGATGTTTCACAGTTGTGCCACAACATATGTTGTATCAAATTAGAACACCTACAATATAAGCCTGGTGCCATAATAATGCTGAGATTAGTGTGCAGAAATGTACCTACTAACAGAAGCAGATTCAAAAGCCTCACAGCTATGTGTGGTATAAATGCATAAAGCACTCCATTTAAGCTGCTTAACAATTTCAGAAATGTTTTATTTTAATTGAATGTACATATGTTCTTATCATCACAAGTATAAACATGATTATATGAGCACTGAGTGTACATGTAGTACTCTCCCTTTCAGGCCTCTGTCTATGGTCAGTCACTCCTATTGTAGCACTGTTTATATGCCTGTGCTGGCCTCAGAGAACACATCTAGAAGTCCAAAAGACATTCTTCTTGCAGTCGTAAGTGTTTTATTGCTTAATTAGAGCCTCTGCAGCAGTGTAGACACTGATCAGGAATATGTTATACGTGATATGCTGTTGACCAGATAGGCTGGCTTACTATGGCCTAACAAGGGGGTGCATTGGCTTTACAGTCCATAGTAACAGATTCAGTCACTAGGAGTAAATGTAAATTCATGATAATGGCACTGTAGGATAGCCTTTGTTGAGCTGTAGTAGGTTTATTGTTAAAAAGTGACATTCACAGGCAACAAGAACTGTGGGTACCAGCATTTGGTTTTGTCCGATTCGCAGTTCGCCGAGCTGGATAAATAGCAAAATTCTAAATCTGCGAAGAACGCAACATGTTACATTTCAACAAAGTTTATTTGATTGTGTTGCATTGATAATGTACCAAATTACAAGCTGGGGTAATATTTGGTCAGATTACAGACATATCATCAGAAATTAAGGCATCAGGGGACAGTTTCGCATTTGGCAGTGGACGATTAAGAAAATATTTCTGTACCGGGGTCCAAAAAGGCATGGTTGCTGTTATAAATTGAAATCTATAAATTTTTTGTACCAATTCAGAGTTTTAGGATAAACAGTTGTGTCAGCTGAAGTGAAATTCGAGACTAAAATTCTAGCTTCCATGTTCTTTGGCAGGTCAAGGACACGGCGCTTTATACAAATAGCAGGAGAGGATTTCCGGGTTTGAAAATAGCTGTTTTCTTCACCAAGGATTACTGAAAAAGTTTATTGGATGGGAGCATGTTTGCTATTTGTTTTCGTGATTCTAATTTACTGATGAAGGTGCCTGAATATGTATTAGATGCTGGTTATTGACCCATAAAGTTTTGCAGTATGACAAAATGCTGTGCAGTCAGGGTTTTTTCCCCGTTAAAAATAGTGGGTGGGGTACATGCTAATTGATGACTGACAGGGTATGCAAAGCTGTAGATGGTTTCTTTTTGTCATGTTCAGTTTTTGCTCATCATTAGAGCACTTTGTAATAGTAACCATATGCCCTGGCTGATACAGGTACATGCTATTCAAGTTAAAATATTGTAAGGGGGGCCGGCCAGAAAAACACTATATTTTACTGTCCCCTGATGCCTTAAGGAATGTGATGAATTTTCATTGTGCACATATGATATTTATTTAGCTTTCTCTGAGAACCTTAACATACTGAGTCTGAGAAACTATGGGTTTTTTTTAATGACTGCAAACCAGTTACGGTTTATGATGGTTGACCTGCGGACACCATGCTTTTCTCCGATTTCTCCATTTTGGCCGTACCGCGTATACCGAACTGAGTCTAAAGTTTTTCGACACCTTATGTGTACTTTGAACTGAACTGAAGTGTTTCAGTTTTAAAAAGAGCAACATGTTTTATTAAAGTAAAGGGAATGTCTTCCCTTTAAAGTCACTTTTGGGTCAATTAATAGCAATTTTTAGTTGTAATCACTGACATATTCATTGCAAAATACCAGAAACATCAAAATATTGTTTATTTTCTTTTCCAGTTGAACAAATTGGCCATGAAATTTTATGAAAATACTAAATAACTATTAGAAAATAAAACTTACAGGCTTTCGAAGCATTTCGACAACATATATCAGTAAATGGCACCGGTTTTAAATGGCACGGCCATTCGGACATTTATGAATATGGGAAACTCCGCGTAAAGTTTGGCAGTGTTCATGATTGCCTCAAGGTGCACTGGGATATATTTGCTTTTGCTATCCAATATGCATGCACTGGCTTGTCTGATCCTCATGATGTTTCACAGTTGTGCCACAACATATGTTGTATCAAATTAGAACACCTACAATATAAGCCTGGTGCCATAATAATGCTGAGATTAGTGTGCAGAAATGTACCTACTAACAGAAGCAGATTCAAAAGCCTCACAGCTATGTGTGGTATAAATGCATAAAGCACTCCATTTAAGCTGCTTAACAATTTCAGAAATGTTTTATTTTAATTGAATGTACATATGTTCTTATCATCACAAGTATAAACATGATTATATGAGCACTGAGTGTACATGTAGTACTCTCCCTTTCAGGCCTCTGTCTATGGTCAGTCACTCCTATTGTAGCACTGTTTATATGCCTGTGCTGGCCTCAGAGAACACATCTAGAAGTCCAAAAGACATTCTTCTTGCAGTCGTAAGTGTTTTATTGCTTAATTAGAGCCTCTGCAGCAGTGTAGACACTGATCAGGAATATGTTATACGTGATATGCTGTTGACCAGATAGGCTGGCTTACTATGGCCTAACAAGGGGGTGCATTGGCTTTACAGTCCATAGTAACAGATTCAGTCACTAGGAGTAAATGTAAATTCATGATAATGGCACTGTAGGATAGCCTTTGTTGAGCTGTAGTAGGTTTATTGTTAAAAAGTGACATTCACAGGCAACAAGAACTGTGGGTACCAGCATTTGGTTTTGTCCGATTCGCAGTTCGCCGAGCTGGATAAATAGCAAAATTCTAAATCTGCGAAGAACGCAACATGTTACATTTCAACAAAGTTTATTTGATTGTGTTGCATTGATAATGTACCAAATTACAAGCTGGGGTAATATTTGGTCAGATTACAGACATATCATCAGAAATTAAGGCATCAGGGGACAGTTTCGCATTTGGCAGTGGACGATTAAGAAAATATTTCTGTACCGGGGTCCAAAAAGGCATGGTTGCTGTTATAAATTGAAATCTATAAATTTTTTGTACCAATTCAGAGTTTTAGGATAAACAGTTGTGTCAGCTGAAGTGAAATTCGAGACTAAAATTCTAGCTTCCATGTTCTTTGGCAGGTCAAGGACACGGCGCTTTATACAAATAGCAGGAGAGGATTTCCGGGTTTGAAAATAGCTGTTTTCTTCACCAAGGATTACTGAAAAAGTTTATTGGATGGGAGCATGTTTGCTATTTGTTTTCGTGATTCTAATTTACTGATGAAGGTGCCTGAATATGTATTAGATGCTGGTTATTGACCCATAAAGTTTTGCAGTATGACAAAATGCTGTGCAGTCAGGGTTTTTTCCCCGTTAAAAATAGTGGGTGGGGTACATGCTAATTGATGACTGACAGGGTATGCAAAGCTGTAGATGGTTTCTTTTTGTCATGTTCAGTTTTTGCTCATCATTAGAGCACTTTGTGATAGTAACCATATGCCCTGGCTGATACAGGTACATGCTATTCAAGTTAAAATATTGTAAGGGGGGCCGGCCAGAAAAACACTATATTTTACTGTCCCCTGATGCCTTAAGGAATGTGATGAATTTTCATTGTGCACATATGATATTTATTTAGCTTTCTCTGAGAACCTTAACATACTGAGTCTGAGAAACTATGGGTTTTTTTTAATGACTGCAAACCAGTTACGGTTTATGATGGTTGACCTGCGGACACCATGCTTTTCTCCGATTTCTCCATTTTGGCCGTACCGCGTATACCGAACTGAGTCTAAAGTTTTTCGACACCTTATGTGTACTTTGAACTGAACTGAAGTGTTTCAGTTTTAAAAAGAGCAACATGTTTTATTAAAGTAAAGGGAATGTCTTCCCTTTAAAGTCACTTTTGGGTCAATTAATAGCAATTTTTAGTTGTAATCACTGACATATTCATTGCAAAATACCAGAAACATCAAAATATTGTTTATTTTCTTTTCCAGTTGAACAAATTGGCCATGAAATTTTATGAAAATACTAAATAACTATTAGAAAATAAAACTTACAGGCTTTCGAAGCATTTCGACAAACATATATCAGTAAATGGCACCGGTTTTAAATGGCACGGCCATTCGGACATTTATGAATATGGGAAACTCCGCGTAAAGTTTGGCAGTGTTCATGATTGCCTCAAGGTGCACTGGGATATATTTGCTTTTGCTATCCAATATGCATGCACTGGCTTGTCTGATCCTCATGATGTTTCACAGTTGTGCCACAACATATGTTGTATCAAATTAGAACACCTACAATATAAGCCTGGTGCCATAATAATGCTGAGATTAGTGTGCAGAAATGTACCTACTAACAGAAGCAGATTCAAAAGCCTCACAGCTATGTGTGGTATAAATGCATAAAGCACTCCATTTAAGCTGCTTAACAATTTCAGAAATGTTTTATTTTAATTGAATGTACATATGTTCTTATCATCACAAGTATAAACATGATTATATGAGCACTGAGTGTACATGTAGTACTCTCCCTTTCAGGCCTCTGTCTATGGTCAGTCACTCCTATTGTAGCACTGTTTATATGCCTGTGCTGGCCTCAGAGAACACATCTAGAAGTCCAAAAGACATTCTTCTTGCAGTCGTAAGTGTTTTATTGCTTAATTAGAGCCTCTGCAGCAGTGTAGACACTGATCAGGAATATGTTATACGTTATATGCTGTTGACCAGATAGGCTGGCTTACTATGGCCTAACAAGGGGGTGCATTGGCTTTACAGTCCATAGTAACAGATTCAGTCACTAGGAGTAAATGTAAATTCATGATAATGGCACTGTAGGATAGCCTTTGTTGAGCTGTAGTAGGTTTATTGTTAAAAAGTGACATTCACAGGCAACAAGAACTGTGGGTACCAGCATTTGGTTTTGTCCGATTCGCAGTTCGCCGAGCTGGATAAATAGCAAAATTCTAAATCTGCGAAGAACGCAACATGTTACATTTCAACAAAGTTTATTTGATTGTGTTGCATTGATAATGTACCAAATTACAAGCTGGGGTAATATTTGGTCAGATTACAGACATATCATCAGAAATTAAGGCATCAGGGGACAGTTTCGCATTTGGCAGTGGACGATTAAGAAAATATTTCTGTACCGGGGTCCAAAAAGGCATGGTTGCTGTTATAAATTGAAATCTATAAATTTTTTGTACCAATTCAGAGTTTTAGGATAAACAGTTGTGTCAGCTGAAGTGAAATTCGAGACTAAAATTCTAGCTTCCATGTTCTTTGGCAGGTCAAGGACACGGCGCTTTATACAAATAGCAGGAGAGGATTTCCGGGTTTGAAAATAGCTGTTTTCTTCACCAAGGATTACTGAAAAAGTTTATTGGATGGGAGCATGTTTGCTATTTGTTTTCGTGATTCTAATTTACTGATGAAGGTGCCTGAATATGTATTAGATGCTGGTTATTGACCCATAAAGTTTTGCAGTATGACAAAATGCTGTGCAGTCAGGGTTTTTTCCCCGTTAAAAATAGTGGGTGGGGTACATGCTAATTGATGACTGACAGGGTATGCAAAGCTGTAGATGGTTTCTTTTTGTCATGTTCAGTTTTTGCTCATCATTAGAGCACTTTGTGATAGTAACCATATGCCCTGGCTGATACAGGTACATGCTATTCAAGTTAAAATATTGTAAGGGGGGCCGGCCAGAAAAACACTATATTTTACTGTCCCCTGATGCCTTAAGGAATGTGATGAATTTTCATTGTGCACATATGATATTTATTTAGCTTTCTCTGAGAACCTTAACATACTGAGTCTGAGAAACTATGGGTTTTTTTTAATGACTGCAAACCAGTTACGGTTTATGATGGTTGACCTGCGGACACCATGCTTTTCTCCGATTTCTCCATTTTGGCCGTACCGCGTATACCGAACTGAGTCTAAAGTTTTTCGACACCTTATGTGTACTTTGAACTGAACTGAAGTGTTTCAGTTTTAAAAAGAGCAACATGTTTTATTAAAGTAAAGGGAATGTCTTCCCTTTAAAGTCACTTTTGGGTCAATTAATAGCAATTTTTAGTTGTAATCACTGACATATTCATTGCAAAATACCAGAAACATCAAAATATTGTTTATTTTCTTTTCCAGTTGAACAAATTGGCCATGAAATTTTATGAAAATACTAAATAACTATTAGAAAATAAAACTTACAGGCTTTCGAAGCATTTCGACAACATATATCAGTAAATGGCACCGGTTTTAAATGGCACGGCCATTCGGACATTTATGAATATGGGAAACTCCGCGTAAAGTTTGGCAGTGTTCATGATTGCCTCAAGGTGCACTGGGATATATTTGCTTTTGCTATCCAATATGCATGCACTGGCTTGTCTGATCCTCATGATGTTTCACAGTTGTGCCACAACATATGTTGTATCAAATTAGAACACCTACAATATAAGCCTGGTGCCATAATAATGCTGAGATTAGTGTGCAGAAATGTACCTACTAACAGAAGCAGATTCAAAAGCCTCACAGCTATGTGTGGTATAAATGCATAAAGCACTCCATTTAAGCTGCTTAACAATTTCAGAAATGTTTTATTTTAATTGAATGTACATATGTTCTTATCATCACAAGTATAAACATGATTATATGAGCACTGAGTGTACATGTAGTACTCTCCCTTTCAGGCCTCTGTCTATGGTCAGTCACTCCTATTGTAGCACTGTTTATATGCCTGTGCTGGCCTCAGAGAACACATCTAGAAGTCCAAAAGACATTCTTCTTGCAGTCGTAAGTGTTTTATTGCTTAATTAGAGCCTCTGCAGCAGTGTAGACACTGATCAGGAATATGTTATACGTGATATGCTGTTGACCAGATAGGCTGGCTTACTATGGCCTAACAAGGGGGTGCATTGGCTTTACAGTCCATAGTAACAGATTCAGTCACTAGGAGTAAATGTAAATTCATGATAATGGCACTGTAGGATAGCCTTTGTTGAGCTGTAGTAGGTTTATTGTTAAAAAGTGACATTCACAGGCAACAAGAACTGTGGGTACCAGCATTTGGTTTTGTCCGATTCGCAGTTCGCCGAGCTGGATAAATAGCAAAATTCTAAATCTGCGAAGAACGCAACATGTTACATTTCAACAAAGTTTATTTGATTGTGTTGCATTGATAATGTACCAAATTACAAGCTGGGGTAATATTTGGTCAGATTACAGACATATCATCAGAAATTAAGGCATCAGGGGACAGTTTCGCATTTGGCAGTGGACGATTAAGAAAATATTTCTGTACCGGGGTCCAAAAAGGCATGGTTGCTGTTATAAATTGAAATCTATAAATTTTTTGTACCAATTCAGAGTTTTAGGATAAACAGTTGTGTCAGCTGAAGTGAAATTCGAGACTAAAATTCTAGCTTCCATGTTCTTTGGCAGGTCAAGGACACGGCGCTTTATACAAATAGCAGGAGAGGATTTCCGGGTTTGAAAATAGCTGTTTTCTTCACCAAGGATTACTGAAAAAGTTTATTGGATGGGAGCATGTTTGCTATTTGTTTTCGTGATTCTAATTTACTGATGAAGGTGCCTGAATATGTATTAGATGCTGGTTATTGACCCATAAAGTTTTGCAGTATGACAAAATGCTGTGCAGTCAGGGTTTTTTCCCCGTTAAAAATAGTGGGTGGGGTACATGCTAATTGATGACTGACAGGGTATGCAAAGCTGTAGATGGTTTCTTTTTGTCATGTTCAGTTTTTGCTCATCATTAGAGCACTTTGTGATAGTAACCATATGCCCTGGCTGATACAGGTACATGCTATTCAAGTTAAAATATTGTAAGGGGGGCCGGCCAGAAAAACACTATATTTTACTGTCCCCTGATGCCTTAAGGAATGTGATGAATTTTCATTGTGCACATATGATATTTATTTAGCTTTCTCTGAGAACCTTAACATACTGAGTCTGAGAAACTATGGGTTTTTTTTAATGACTGCAAACCAGTTACGGTTTATGATGGTTGACCTGCGGACACCATGCTTTTCTCCGATTTCTCCATTTTGGCCGTACCGCGTATACCGAACTGAGTCTAAAGTTTTTCGACACCTTATGTGTACTTTGAACTGAACTGAAGTGTTTCAGTTTTAAAAAGAGCAACATGTTTTATTAAAGTAAAGGGAATGTCTTCCCTTTAAAGTCACTTTTGGGTCAATTAATAGCAATTTTTAGTTGTAATCACTGACATATTCATTGCAAAATACCAGAAACATCAAAATATTGTTTATTTTCTTTTCCAGTTGAACAAATTGGCCATGAAATTTTATGAAAATACTAAATAACTATTAGAAAATAAAACTTACAGGCTTTCGAAGCATTTCGACAAACATATATCAGTAAATGGCACCGGTTTTAAATGGCACGGCCATTCGGACATTTATGAATATGGGAAACTCCGCGTAAAGTTTGGCAGTGTTCATGATTGCCTCAAGGTGCACTGGGATATATTTGCTTTTGCTATCCAATATGCATGCACTGGCTTGTCTGATCCTCATGATGTTTCACAGTTGTGCCACAACATATGTTGTATCAAATTAGAACACCTACAATATAAGCCTGGTGCCATAATAATGCTGAGATTAGTGTGCAGAAATGTACCTACTAACAGAAGCAGATTCAAAAGCCTCACAGCTATGTGTGGTATAAATGCATAAAGCACTCCATTTAAGCTGCTTAACAATTTCAGAAATGTTTTATTTTAATTGAATGTACATATGTTCTTATCATCACAAGTATAAACATGATTATATGAGCACTGAGTGTACATGTAGTACTCTCCCTTTCAGGCCTCTGTCTATGGTCAGTCACTCCTATTGTAGCACTGTTTATATGCCTGTGCTGGCCTCAGAGAACACATCTAGAAGTCCAAAAGACATTCTTCTTGCAGTCGTAAGTGTTTTATTGCTTAATTAGAGCCTCTGCAGCAGTGTAGACACTGATCAGGAATATGTTATACGTTATATGCTGTTGACCAGATAGGCTGGCTTACTATGGCCTAACAAGGGGGTGCATTGGCTTTACAGTCCATAGTAACAGATTCAGTCACTAGGAGTAAATGTAAATTCATGATAATGGCACTGTAGGATAGCCTTTGTTGAGCTGTAGTAGGTTTATTGTTAAAAAGTGACATTCACAGGCAACAAGAACTGTGGGTACCAGCATTTGGTTTTGTCCGATTCGCAGTTCGCCGAGCTGGATAAATAGCAAAATTCTAAATCTGCGAAGAACGCAACATGTTACATTTCAACAAAGTTTATTTGATTGTGTTGCATTGATAATGTACCAAATTACAAGCTGGGGTAATATTTGGTCAGATTACAGACATATCATCAGAAATTAAGGCATCAGGGGACAGTTTCGCATTTGGCAGTGGACGATTAAGAAAATATTTCTGTACCGGGGTCCAAAAAGGCATGGTTGCTGTTATAAATTGAAATCTATAAATTTTTTGTACCAATTCAGAGTTTTAGGATAAACAGTTGTGTCAGCTGAAGTGAAATTCGAGACTAAAATTCTAGCTTCCATGTTCTTTGGCAGGTCAAGGACACGGCGCTTTATACAAATAGCAGGAGAGGATTTCCGGGTTTGAAAATAGCTGTTTTCTTCACCAAGGATTACTGAAAAAGTTTATTGGATGGGAGCATGTTTGCTATTTGTTTTCGTGATTCTAATTTACTGATGAAGGTGCCTGAATATGTATTAGATGCTGGTTATTGACCCATAAAGTTTTGCAGTATGACAAAATGCTGTGCAGTCAGGGTTTTTTCCCCGTTAAAAATAGTGGGTGGGGTACATGCTAATTGATGACTGACAGGGTATGCAAAGCTGTAGATGGTTTCTTTTTGTCATGTTCAGTTTTTGCTCATCATTAGAGCACTTTGTGATAGTAACCATATGCCCTGGCTGATACAGGTACATGCTATTCAAGTTAAAATATTGTAAGGGGGGCCGGCCAGAAAAACACTATATTTTACTGTCCCCTGATGCCTTAAGGAATGTGATGAATTTTCATTGTGCACATATGATATTTATTTAGCTTTCTCTGAGAACCTTAACATACTGAGTCTGAGAAACTATGGGTTTTTTTTAATGACTGCAAACCAGTTACGGTTTATGATGGTTGACCTGCGGACACCATGCTTTTCTCCGATTTCTCCATTTTGGCCGTACCGCGTATACCGAACTGAGTCTAAAGTTTTTCGACACCTTATGTGTACTTTGAACTGAACTGAAGTGTTTCAGTTTTAAAAAGAGCAACATGTTTTATTAAAGTAAAGGGAATGTCTTCCCTTTAAAGTCACTTTTGGGTCAATTAATAGCAATTTTTAGTTGTAATCACTGACATATTCATTGCAAAATACCAGAAACATCAAAATATTGTTTATTTTCTTTTCCAGTTGAACAAATTGGCCATGAAATTTTATGAAAATACTAAATAACTATTAGAAAATAAAACTTACAGGCTTTCGAAGCATTTCGACAAACATATATCAGTAAATGGCACCGGTTTTAAATGGCACGGCCATTCGGACATTTATGAATATGGGAAACTCCGCGTAAAGTTTGGCAGTGT
Source organism: Ctena decussata (assembly GCA_963989385.1). NCBI lineage: Eukaryota > Metazoa > Mollusca > Bivalvia > Lucinida > Lucinidae > Ctena > Ctena decussata. Next base: position 34,072,990 of record OZ022504.1, on the reverse strand, counting down.
TCATGATTGCCTCAAGGTGCACTGGGATATATTTGCTTTTGCTATCCAATATGCATGCACTGGCTTGTCTGATCCTCATGATGTTTCACAGTTGTGCCACAACATATGTTGTATCAAATTAGAACACCTACAATATAAGCCTGGTGCCATAATAATGCTGAGATTAGTGTGCAGAAATGTACCTACTAACAGAAGCAGATTCAAAAGCCTCACAGCTATGTGTGGTATAAATGCATAAAGCACTCCATTTAAGCTGCTTAACAATTTCAGAAATGTTTTATTTTAATTGAATGTACATATGTTCTTATCATCACAAGTATAAACATGATTATATGAGCACTGAGTGTACATGTAGTACTCTCCCTTTCAGGCCTCTGTCTATGGTCAGTCACTCCTATTGTAGCACTGTTTATATGCCTGTGCTGGCCTCAGAGAACACATCTAGAAGTCCAAAAGACATTCTTCTTGCAGTCGTAAGTGTTTTATTGCTTAATTAGAGCCTCTGCAGCAGTGTAGACACTGATCAGGAATATGTTATACGTGATATGCTGTTGACCAGATAGGCTGGCTTACTATGGCCTAACAAGGGGGTGCATTGGCTTTACAGTCCATAGTAACAGATTCAGTCACTAGGAGTAAATGTAAATTCATGATAATGGCACTGTAGGATAGCCTTTGTTGAGCTGTAGTAGGTTTATTGTTAAAAAGTGACATTCACAGGCAACAAGAACTGTGGGTACCAGCATTTGGTTTTGTCCGATTCGCAGTTCGCCGAGCTGGATAAATAGCAAAATTCTAAATCTGCGAAGAACGCAACATGTTACATTTCAACAAAGTTTATTTGATTGTGTTGCATTGATAATGTACCAAATTACAAGCTGGGGTAATATTTGGTCAGATTACAGACATATCATCAGAAATTAAGGCATCAGGGGACAGTTTCGCATTTGGCAGTGGACGATTAAGAAAATATTTCTGTACCGGGGTCCAAAAAGGCATGGTTGCTGTTATAAATTGAAATCTATAAATTTTTTGTACCAATTCAGAGTTTTAGGATAAACAGTTGTGTCAGCTGAAGTGAAATTCGAGACTAAAATTCTAGCTTCCATGTTCTTTGGCAGGTCAAGGACACGGCGCTTTATACAAATAGCAGGAGAGGATTTCCGGGTTTGAAAATAGCTGTTTTCTTCACCAAGGATTACTGAAAAAGTTTATTGGATGGGAGCATGTTTGCTATTTGTTTTCGTGATTCTAATTTACTGATGAAGGTGCCTGAATATGTATTAGATGCTGGTTATTGACCCATAAAGTTTTGCAGTATGACAAAATGCTGTGCAGTCAGGGTTTTTTCCCCGTTAAAAATAGTGGGTGGGGTACATGCTAATTGATGACTGACAGGGTATGCAAAGCTGTAGATGGTTTCTTTTTGTCATGTTCAGTTTTTGCTCATCATTAGAGCACTTTGTGATAGTAACCATATGCCCTGGCTGATACAGGTACATGCTATTCAAGTTAAAATATTGTAAGGGGGGCCGGCCAGAAAAACACTATATTTTACTGTCCCCTGATGCCTTAAGGAATGTGATGAATTTTCATTGTGCACATATGATATTTATTTAGCTTTCTCTGAGAACCTTAACATACTGAGTCTGAGAAACTATGGGTTTTTTTTAATGACTGCAAACCAGTTACGGTTTATGATGGTTGACCTGCGGACACCATGCTTTTCTCCGATTTCTCCATTTTGGCCGTACCGCGTATACCGAACTGAGTCTAAAGTTTTTCGACACCTTATGTGTACTTTGAACTGAACTGAAGTGTTTCAGTTTTAAAAAGAGCAACATGTTTTATTAAAGTAAAGGGAATGTCTTCCCTTTAAAGTCACTTTTGGGTCAATTAATAGCAATTTTTAGTTGTAATCACTGACATATTCATTGCAAAATACCAGAAACATCAAAATATTGTTTATTTTCTTTTCCAGTTGAACAAATTGGCCATGAAATTTTATGAAAATACTAAATAACTATTAGAAAATAAAACTTACAGGCTTTCGAAGCATTTCGACAACATATATCAGTAAATGGCACCGGTTTTAAATGGCACGGCCATTCGGACATTTATGAATATGGGAAACTCCGCGTAAAGTTTGGCAGTGTTCATGATTGCCTCAAGGTGCACTGGGATATATTTGCTTTTGCTATCCAATATGCATGCACTGGCTTGTCTGATCCTCATGATGTTTCACAGTTGTGCCACAACATATGTTGTATCAAATTAGAACACCTACAATATAAGCCTGGTGCCATAATAATGCTGAGATTAGTGTGCAGAAATGTACCTACTAACAGAAGCAGATTCAAAAGCCTCACAGCTATGTGTGGTATAAATGCATAAAGCACTCCATTTAAGCTGCTTAACAATTTCAGAAATGTTTTATTTTAATTGAATGTACATATGTTCTTATCATCACAAGTATAAACATGATTATATGAGCACTGAGTGTACATGTAGTACTCTCCCTTTCAGGCCTCTGTCTATGGTCAGTCACTCCTATTGTAGCACTGTTTATATGCCTGTGCTGGCCTCAGAGAACACATCTAGAAGTCCAAAAGACATTCTTCTTGCAGTCGTAAGTGTTTTATTGCTTAATTAGAGCCTCTGCAGCAGTGTAGACACTGATCAGGAATATGTTATACGTGATATGCTGTTGACCAGATAGGCTGGCTTACTATGGCCTAACAAGGGGGTGCATTGGCTTTACAGTCCATAGTAACAGATTCAGTCACTAGGAGTAAATGTAAATTCATGATAATGGCACTGTAGGATAGCCTTTGTTGAGCTGTAGTAGGTTTATTGTTAAAAAGTGACATTCACAGGCAACAAGAACTGTGGGTACCAGCATTTGGTTTTGTCCGATTCGCAGTTCGCCGAGCTGGATAAATAGCAAAATTCTAAATCTGCGAAGAACGCAACATGTTACATTTCAACAAAGTTTATTTGATTGTGTTGCATTGATAATGTACCAAATTACAAGCTGGGGTAATATTTGGTCAGATTACAGACATATCATCAGAAATTAAGGCATCAGGGGACAGTTTCGCATTTGGCAGTGGACGATTAAGAAAATATTTCTGTACCGGGGTCCAAAAAGGCATGGTTGCTGTTATAAATTGAAATCTATAAATTTTTTGTACCAATTCAGAGTTTTAGGATAAACAGTTGTGTCAGCTGAAGTGAAATTCGAGACTAAAATTCTAGCTTCCATGTTCTTTGGCAGGTCAAGGACACGGCGCTTTATACAAATAGCAGGAGAGGATTTCCGGGTTTGAAAATAGCTGTTTTCTTCACCAAGGATTACTGAAAAAGTTTATTGGATGGGAGCATGTTTGCTATTTGTTTTCGTGATTCTAATTTACTGATGAAGGTGCCTGAATATGTATTAGATGCTGGTTATTGACCCATAAAGTTTTGCAGTATGACAAAATGCTGTGCAGTCAGGGTTTTTTCCCCGTTAAAAATAGTGGGTGGGGTACATGCTAATTGATGACTGACAGGGTATGCAAAGCTGTAGATGGTTTCTTTTTGTCATGTTCAGTTTTTGCTCATCATTAGAGCACTTTGTGATAGTAACCATATGCCCTGGCTGATACAGGTACATGCTATTCAAGTTAAAATATTGTAAGGGGGGCCGGCCAGAAAAACACTATATTTTACTGTCCCCTGATGCCTTAAGGAATGTGATGAATTTTCATTGTGCACATATGATATTTATTTAGCTTTCTCTGAGAACCTTAACATACTGAGTCTGAGAAACTATGGGTTTTTTTTAATGACTGCAAACCAGTTACGGTTTATGATGGTTGACCTGCGGACACCATGCTTTTCTCCGATTTCTCCATTTTGGCCGTACCGCGTATACCGAACTGAGTCTAAAGTTTTTCGACACCTTATGTGTACTTTGAACTGAACTGAAGTGTTTCAGTTTTAAAAAGAGCAACATGTTTTATTAAAGTAAAGGGAATGTCTTCCCTTTAAAGTCACTTTTGGGTCAATTAATAGCAATTTTTAGTTGTAATCACTGACATATTCATTGCAAAATACCAGAAACATCAAAATATTGTTTATTTTCTTTTCCAGTTGAACAAATTGGCCATGAAATTTTATGAAAATACTAAATAACTATTAGAAAATAAAACTTACAGGCTTTCGAAGCATTTCGACAAACATATATCAGTAAATGGCACCGGTTTTAAATGGCACGGCCATTCGGACATTTATGAATATGGGAAACTCCGCGTAAAGTTTGGCAGTGTTCATGATTGCCTCAAGGTGCACTGGGATATATTTGCTTTTGCTATCCAATATGCATGCACTGGCTTGTCTGATCCTCATGATGTTTCACAGTTGTGCCACAACATATGTTGTATCAAATTAGAACACCTACAATATAAGCCTGGTGCCATAATAATGCTGAGATTAGTGTGCAGAAATGTACCTACTAACAGAAGCAGATTCAAAAGCCTCACAGCTATGTGTGGTATAAATGCATAAAGCACTCCATTTAAGCTGCTTAACAATTTCAGAAATGTTTTATTTTAATTGAATGTACATATGTTCTTATCATCACAAGTATAAACATGATTATATGAGCACTGAGTGTACATGTAGTACTCTCCCTTTCAGGCCTCTGTCTATGGTCAGTCACTCCTATTGTAGCACTGTTTATATGCCTGTGCTGGCCTCAGAGAACACATCTAGAAGTCCAAAAGACATTCTTCTTGCAGTCGTAAGTGTTTTATTGCTTAATTAGAGCCTCTGCAGCAGTGTAGACACTGATCAGGAATATGTTATACGTTATATGCTGTTGACCAGATAGGCTGGCTTACTATGGCCTAACAAGGGGGTGCATTGGCTTTACAGTCCATAGTAACAGATTCAGTCACTAGGAGTAAATGTAAATTCATGATAATGGCACTGTAGGATAGCCTTTGTTGAGCTGTAGTAGGTTTATTGTTAAAAAGTGACATTCACAGGCAACAAGAACTGTGGGTACCAGCATTTGGTTTTGTCCGATTCGCAGTTCGCCGAGCTGGATAAATAGCAAAATTCTAAATCTGCGAAGAACGCAACATGTTACATTTCAACAAAGTTTATTTGATTGTGTTGCATTGATAATGTACCAAATTACAAGCTGGGGTAATATTTGGTCAGATTACAGACATATCATCAGAAATTAAGGCATCAGGGGACAGTTTCGCATTTGGCAGTGGACGATTAAGAAAATATTTCTGTACCGGGGTCCAAAAAGGCATGGTTGCTGTTATAAATTGAAATCTATAAATTTTTTGTACCAATTCAGAGTTTTAGGATAAACAGTTGTGTCAGCTGAAGTGAAATTCGAGACTAAAATTCTAGCTTCCATGTTCTTTGGCAGGTCAAGGACACGGCGCTTTATACAAATAGCAGGAGAGGATTTCCGGGTTTGAAAATAGCTGTTTTCTTCACCAAGGATTACTGAAAAAGTTTATTGGATGGGAGCATGTTTGCTATTTGTTTTCGTGATTCTAATTTACTGATGAAGGTGCCTGAATATGTATTAGATGCTGGTTATTGACCCATAAAGTTTTGCAGTATGACAAAATGCTGTGCAGTCAGGGTTTTTTCCCCGTTAAAAATAGTGGGTGGGGTACATGCTAATTGATGACTGACAGGGTATGCAAAGCTGTAGATGGTTTCTTTTTGTCATGTTCAGTTTTTGCTCATCATTAGAGCACTTTGTGATAGTAACCATATGCCCTGGCTGATACAGGTACATGCTATTCAAGTTAAAATATTGTAAGGGGGGCCGGCCAGAAAAACACTATATTTTACTGTCCCCTGATGCCTTAAGGAATGTGATGAATTTTCATTGTGCACATATGATATTTATTTAGCTTTCTCTGAGAACCTTAACATACTGAGTCTGAGAAACTATGGGTTTTTTTTAATGACTGCAAACCAGTTACGGTTTATGATGGTTGACCTGCGGACACCATGCTTTTCTCCGATTTCTCCATTTTGGCCGTACCGCGTATACCGAACTGAGTCTAAAGTTTTTCGACACCTTATGTGTACTTTGAACTGAACTGAAGTGTTTCAGTTTTAAAAAGAGCAACATGTTTTATTAAAGTAAAGGGAATGTCTTCCCTTTAAAGTCACTTTTGGGTCAATTAATAGCAATTTTTAGTTGTAATCACTGACATATTCATTGCAAAATACCAGAAACATCAAAATATTGTTTATTTTCTTTTCCAGTTGAACAAATTGGCCATGAAATTTTATGAAAATACTAAATAACTATTAGAAAATAAAACTTACAGGCTTTCGAAGCATTTCGACAAACATATATCAGTAAATGGCACCGGTTTTAAATGGCACGGCCATTCGGACATTTATGAATATGGGAAACTCCGCGTAAAGTTTGGCAGTGTTCATGATTGCCTCAAGGTGCACTGGGATATATTTGCTTTTGCTATCCAATATGCATGCACTGGCTTGTCTGATCCTCATGATGTTTCACAGTTGTGCCACAACATATGTTGTATCAAATTAGAACACCTACAATATAAGCCTGGTGCCATAATAATGCTGAGATTAGTGTGCAGAAATGTACCTACTAACAGAAGCAGATTCAAAAGCCTCACAGCTATGTGTGGTATAAATGCATAAAGCACTCCATTTAAGCTGCTTAACAATTTCAGAAATGTTTTATTTTAATTGAATGTACATATGTTCTTATCATCACAAGTATAAACATGATTATATGAGCACTGAGTGTACATGTAGTACTCTCCCTTTCAGGCCTCTGTCTATGGTCAGTCACTCCTATTGTAGCACTGTTTATATGCCTGTGCTGGCCTCAGAGAACACATCTAGAAGTCCAAAAGACATTCTTCTTGCAGTCGTAAGTGTTTTATTGCTTAATTAGAGCCTCTGCAGCAGTGTAGACACTGATCAGGAATATGTTATACGTGATATGCTGTTGACCAGATAGGCTGGCTTACTATGGCCTAACAAGGGGGTGCATTGGCTTTACAGTCCATAGTAACAGATTCAGTCACTAGGAGTAAATGTAAATTCATGATAATGGCACTGTAGGATAGCCTTTGTTGAGCTGTAGTAGGTTTATTGTTAAAAAGTGACATTCACAGGCAACAAGAACTGTGGGTACCAGCATTTGGTTTTGTCCGATTCGCAGTTCGCCGAGCTGGATAAATAGCAAAATTCTAAATCTGCGAAGAACGCAACATGTTACATTTCAACAAAGTTTATTTGATTGTGTTGCATTGATAATGTACCAAATTACAAGCTGGGGTAATATTTGGTCAGATTACAGACATATCATCAGAAATTAAGGCATCAGGGGACAGTTTCGCATTTGGCAGTGGACGATTAAGAAAATATTTCTGTACCGGGGTCCAAAAAGGCATGGTTGCTGTTATAAATTGAAATCTATAAATTTTTTGTACCAATTCAGAGTTTTAGGATAAACAGTTGTGTCAGCTGAAGTGAAATTCGAGACTAAAATTCTAGCTTCCATGTTCTTTGGCAGGTCAAGGACACGGCGCTTTATACAAATAGCAGGAGAGGATTTCCGGGTTTGAAAATAGCTGTTTTCTTCACCAAGGATTACTGAAAAAGTTTATTGGATGGGAGCATGTTTGCTATTTGTTTTCGTGATTCTAATTTACTGATGAAGGTGCCTGAATATGTATTAGATGCTGGTTATTGACCCATAAAGTTTTGCAGTATGACAAAATGCTGTGCAGTCAGGGTTTTTTCCCCGTTAAAAATAGTGGGTGGGGTACATGCTAATTGATGACTGACAGGGTATGCAAAGCTGTAGATGGTTTCTTTTTGTCATGTTCAGTTTTTGCTCATCATTAGAGCACTTTGTGATAGTAACCATATGCCCTGGCTGATACAGGTACATGCTATTCAAGTTAAAATATTGTAAGGGGGGCCGGCCAGAAAAACACTATATTTTACTGTCCCCTGATGCCTTAAGGAATGTGATGAATTTTCATTGTGCACATATGATATTTATTTAGCTTTCTCTGAGAACCTTAACATACTGAGTCTGAGAAACTATGGGTTTTTTTTAATGACTGCAAACCAGTTACGGTTTATGATGGTTGACCTGCGGACACCATGCTTTTCTCCGATTTCTCCATTTTGGCCGTACCGCGTATACCGAACTGAGTCTAAAGTTTTTCGACACCTTATGTGTACTTTGAACTGAACTGAAGTGTTTCAGTTTTAAAAAGAGCAACATGTTTTATTAAAGTAAAGGGAATGTCTTCCCTTTAAAGTCACTTTTGGGTCAATTAATAGCAATTTTTAGTTGTAATCACTGACATATTCATTGCAAAATACCAGAAACATCAAAATATTGTTTATTTTCTTTTCCAGTTGAACAAATTGGCCATGAAATTTTATGAAAATACTAAATAACTATTAGAAAATAAAACTTACAGGCTTTCGAAGCATTTCGACAAACATATATCAGTAAATGGCACCGGTTTTAAATGGCACGGCCATTCGGACATTTATGAATATGGGAAACTCCGCGTAAAGTTTGGCAGTGTTCATGATTGCCTCAAGGTGCACTGGGATATATTTGCTTTTGCTATCCAATATGCATGCACTGGCTTGTCTGATCCTCATGATGTTTCACAGTTGTGCCACAACATATGTTGTATCAAATTAGAACACCTACAATATAAGCCTGGTGCCATAATAATGCTGAGATTAGTGTGCAGAAATGTACCTACTAACAGAAGCAGATTCAAAAGCCTCACAGCTATGTGTGGTATAAATGCATAAAGCACTCCATTTAAGCTGCTTAACAATTTCAGAAATGTTTTATTTTAATTGAATGTACATATGTTCTTATCATCACAAGTATAAACATGATTATATGAGCACTGAGTGTACATGTAGTACTCTCCCTTTCAGGCCTCTGTCTATGGTCAGTCACTCCTATTGTAGCACTGTTTATATGCCTGTGCTGGCCTCAGAGAACACATCTAGAAGTCCAAAAGACATTCTTCTTGCAGTCGTAAGTGTTTTATTGCTTAATTAGAGCCTCTGCAGCAGTGTAGACACTGATCAGGAATATGTTATACGTGATATGCTGTTGACCAGATAGGCTGGCTTACTATGGCCTAACAAGGGGGTGCATTGGCTTTACAGTCCATAGTAACAGATTCAGTCACTAGGAGTAAATGTAAATTCATGATAATGGCACTGTAGGATAGCCTTTGTTGAGCTGTAGTAGGTTTATTGTTAAAAAGTGACATTCACAGGCAACAAGAACTGTGGGTACCAGCATTTGGTTTTGTCCGATTCGCAGTTCGCCGAGCTGGATAAATAGCAAAATTCTAAATCTGCGAAGAACGCAACATGTTACATTTCAACAAAGTTTATTTGATTGTGTTGCATTGATAATGTACCAAATTACAAGCTGGGGTAATATTTGGTCAGATTACAGACATATCACCAGAAATTAAGGCATCAGGGGACAGTTTCGCATTTGGCAGTGGACGATTAAGAAAATATTTCTGTACCGGGGTCCAAAAAGGCATGGTTGCTGTTATAAATTGAAATCTATAAATTTTTTGTACCAATTCAGAGTTTTAGGATAAACAGTTGTGTCAGCTGAAGTGAAATTCGAGACTAAAATTCTAGCTTCCATGTTCTTTGGCAGGTCAAGGACACGGCGCTTTATACAAATAGCAGGAGAGGATTTCCGGGTTTGAAAATAGCTGTTTTCTTCACCAAGGATTACTGAAAAAGTTTATTGGATGGGAGCATGTTTGCTATTTGTTTTCGTGATTCTAATTTACTGATGAAGGTGCCTGAATATGTATTAGATGCTGGTTATTGACCCATAAAGTTTTGCAGTATGACAAAATGCTGTGCAGTCAGGGTTTTTTCCCCGTTAAAAATAGTGGGTGGGGTACATGCTAATTGATGACTGACAGGGTATGCAAAGCTGTAGATGGTTTCTTTTTGTCATGTTCAGTTTTTGCTCATCATTAGAGCACTTTGTGATAGTAACCATATGCCCTGGCTGATACAGGTACATGCTATTCAAGTTAAAATATTGTAAGGGGGGCCGGCCAGAAAAACACTATATTTTACTGTCCCCTGATGCCTAAGCACCCGACGATGCATTATAACCGTTTTGGTGAAAATCCTACGTTTTAAAAAAAAAACCTTTCATCTTTGCCACGGGTATTTAAACCTTTTAAATTCTAAGATTGTACTGATGATTATCTCTTGCATTTGTTTTATGCATGCAGTTTTGTTTTAGCTGATAATAAAACAAATGCAGCATTTCAATTTCTTTCAGGTGAGACGTTTTTAAAGACCTCGAGTATATATATATTGACAGTGCTCCAGATAAGAAGGGTAACAGAGATAATTCTGAGATAGTTTTCTTTTTTCTCAATGAAAACATATGTTGTGACCCCTCATTTGAGTGAGTGAGTGATCTCAAAAACATGATAAGGTCATACAGAAACGGGACCTCAGTCTCATATGAAAGACCATGCAGGGAAGCAGGGGATGGACATTAGAACCATTTTGGCAAGATGGTTCGTATGTGGGTCACAACATATGCATATATATTATGGATATTCCTAATTTGAATAATGAACATCCATAAATGGAATTATGGATATCAAAAGATCTGGTGAATATTTGATATCCAAATCCATTTACGGATATCGTTAAATCAATTGACTTTTTGGTTATCCCAAAATCAACTGATTATCATATAAAGTTGTGTTTTGCTATTTACTTCCGTATGGTATCCAAAAAACAATTCTAGGACATCAGTTATTTGATTTATGTATATCCAATATTCATCATGGTTTTTGGATATCCATAATTTGATATGTGGATATTTTGGATATTGATAGATCAATTTTTGAATATCACAAAATCATATCAAATAATGGATATCCATCAATCAAATTATAGACATCTAAAAGTCAGTTAATGGATATCCATGTTTCGATTTTTGGATATCCCAAAATCAAATTATGGATATCAAATAATAATTTAGGATATCCGATATTATTTTCTGATGTTGCAAAGTAAAGTACTGGATATCCAAAAATTAGTTATGGATATCCTAAAATGAATTTTAGATATCCAATAACATGGAAATATGTAGTTTAATGAAGAAGGTAGATACATGTAAAATAAATCTTTAGTTAAATAAAAATTTTCATTCTGCAGAAATATTCATAGAAATATAAATTGTAGGTTAAAAATATTAAACGTTTAACCTGGTTTTCTTTCATATTTTGTTTAACCTTTACCACGAGCTCATTAGCTCATGAGCTACTTGCCTTTTCCTTCTGTTTTCTCAAGCAGTGCGTCAATTAGCACAGTCTGGAAAAGGGTCTTACTGGAGATAACAGTAATTACTTGGGTCATTATCTAATTATATCAAAGAGCACGGATCCGTGCTTTTTTCAACCCTTGTTCCCTTCCCTGTACCAGTGTTTTAGAGGATATACCTGTGCCGCATTGCCGAATATTTCCGTACCTAACCAAAAGATTCTATGTTCTATCAAACGAACGCGAACATTTTTCTGACTGAATAGACTGATTTATACATTATATACCTAATCCTCTATTGTACTAGCAGACTGTTTCAGTTCTAGGGTTTATTTCTTTAATCTGTAATACCTGTATTGTCAATGTTCAGATCCTCGACATGTTGGTATGAAAAGATAACAGATTATTCTGCCTATAATTGTTTCCAAATTATTAGCAAGGTGCACTAATTTCATTTCTCTATGGAGATATTATATCTATATTCCTGCAATTTAAATTTCTAAAAGAGAACGTTTTGAATATACGAGGGGCGTTCGAAAAGTAATGCAAATGGCGTCACAACTTTGTCTAGGGGAATACTGGGTAGAAATGCTATGCATATGCTGAAAACACTACATTTTGTCTTTACAATGATACCAAAACGCTTAGTTTTAGGGTTAATTTCTTTAATCTGTAATACCTGTATTGTCAATGTTCAGATCCTCGACATGTTGGTATGAAAAGATAACAGATTATTCTGCCTATAATTGTTTCCAAATTATTAGCAAGGTGCACTAATTTCATTTCTCTATGGAGATATTATATCTATATTCCTGCAATTTAAATTTCTAAAAGAGAACGTTTTGAATATACGAGGGGCGTTCGAAAAGTAATGCAAATGGCGTCATAACTTTGTCTAGGGGAATACTGGGTAGAAATGCTATGCATATGCTGAAAACACTATATTTTGTCTTTATAATGATACCAAAACGCTTAATTTTAGGGTTTATTTCTTTAATCTGTAATACCTGTATTGTCAATGTTCAGATCCTCGACATGTTGGTATGAAAAGATAACAGATTATTCTGCCTATAATTGTTTCCAAATTATTAGCAAGGTGCACTAATTTCATTTCTCTATGGAGATATTATATCTATATTCCTGCAATTTAAATTTCTAAAAGAGAACGTTTTGAATATACGAGGGGCGTTCGAAAAGTAATGCAAATGGCGTTATAACTTTGTGTAGGGGAATACTGTGTACAAATGCTATGCATATGCTGAAAACACTACATTTTGTCTTTACAATGATACCAAACGCTTACAAAGACACCTTTCCATATTGACTCACAACGCATTTTATTAGGCCCCAGTCATACCGCTGGGCTAATTTAATATGTAAAATCTTTTCAGTGTTGGGCATTCAACTCAAATATCGTTGCAAATACAAAATTAATCTTTGTCAGTTGCTTGTCCATTGTTGCCTACAATATTCATACAAAAGTTAGAAGGGTGGCAACTGTTATCGATTTATTCCTTGCAAAGCAATGCGCCATTCTTATGACGTTATTGAAATATGCGTTAACGTCAAATTTAAAAGCTTGTAAGAGGCTTCGTTTTTGGCAGTCTATTGAATTTATTGACAGGTTTTCGTTGACCCATGTAAATGCTCTTGCTGAATGCTAAAACACTTGTTTTCATTACAAATTCATTAAATTTTTGGTAGAAATTGGGAATTTGTTCCATAATCCATATTCCCGGGCCAGTATGGAACCCACATTAAAAATAATTTCCGTTATATTTACAAGATAACATTGCCTAGGCATTGTCTTTAAGTAGCAAAAATAAAAAATAAATCAAAGACTGCTGATATATAAATTACGGCCTACTAACTAAAATTCTGCAGTGTCTTTAGGGTATACCTCTTTCAAAGAAGTTAAAAATGCGCCCTTTTTAAAAAAATACCCCGTGTTTGCAGACTTTCTTACGCATATCATAGCTTTATGTGTTTTTGCAATCAGAAGTTCTGTTTTTATGTTGGTTGCCGAGAAATTACGTCATTTGCGTTACTTTTCGAACGCCCCTCGTATACTAATGTTCAGAAGTATTTGTTAGTTCGTATGTGCTACTCTGCGCTTAATACATAATGAGTCGTAAACTTACAAGCAATTAACAATAGGGAGTATAATGACATGGGGGATTCTAGAATTACGTGTACTGCTCCTACTTAATCAACTGCCCTAATATCGGTGTAATGTGATATGGTGCAAGGTTTAGAAAAGCCTCGAAAACTTGTGCCAGATCGCATAAAACACACCATAAATCCATATGGAAGCTATGATATAGGCTGTTTATCTCTGTATAAGAAAGACTCAAGAAGCGGACAAAAAGAGAGAAAAAAATCTGATTTGGAATGCTGATGCTGGCAAAAGAGTTAAACATGCATTACGCTCTATGCAGTTCAGGATCACATCCATTATCAAGATATATGTGTCGAACCCCCACCAGCTGTCCTACAAAAACATACTCGAGGATTTTAAAAACCTGAAAGAAATGTAAATGCTGCATTTGTTTTAATATCAGTTACAGTAAAACTAATGATAAATAAAACTGCATACATATATCAAATGCATGAGATGATCATCAGTACAATTTTCCAGTTTTCAATTAAAGCTATCTGACAGCACAGGAAGTCATGGAAGCTTTAGATTTGTGTTTTCCCTGTAGGATATCTTTCATGGCAAAGCTGAGATCGACTCCAAGTGCTGTAACATTAGAAAGGTGTAAATGAAATTAAGGGGCAGTGACATTGACCAGTTAAGTGAAACAGTGGTCACGCATGATATAATTTGCTTTCATTTGATAAGTTTTACAATTTCTAATAAAACCGAGTCATATTTTTCTTGAAATGTGAAATTACTAAAACACATCACATTTTTGGGTGAGGCGTCTTTAATGTCTTCGAGTATATATTCTTCTACCGCACAGATCGTTGATAAAATGTAACTTTTTTATGGTACAATAGAAAGATAACAGTTCGATACTTTTCCTTTTACAGACGGGGTAATATACCACCCCGCCAGAATGGGAATGGGGTGGGAGGAGGTAAGGCTGTAGATAGACAACCACCTGTGATCTGGTTCATAGCATGTTCGTGATTGATTAACTTTTACTTTAGAAATGAACGTATGTTATAGTGATAATAGTTTTCGCGATACGGTAAAACCATCAAAGTGGCATTTGCGCCCAGCTCGACTCTGACTTTCCTGGAAATCCGCCCAGTCTGATTAGAGTCTTCGCTGTCGGCATGGAGCTAGCATAGACCATGAGCTACCCTTCAAGCGGACAGCAAAGACTTGGACGGATGCCCAAGTTGATCTGAGTTACTGGATGCACATGCCACTTTGTTCGTTTTGTCGTGTCGGTAAAAGTGAAATCGTAACAGTTGTCTTCCTAGTTTGTTGAGTATAAAGATCTGTTGTTTAGTATTCATTCATAAGCTTCAAGTCAGTTAAAGGCCAAGATACAACAGGAGCAGTTTGTAGTTAAACTTTTTAACACCTAGTTGATAATGGCAATAGCCCTCTCTCTGTCTTAGCATGGTTCCCGTTCAAAGGTGGTGGATTCATTATCATCTTACACACGTAGAATCTCACACCTGTATCTGTACCCACTAACTATTCAGTAGGTAATCACCACTGTTGCTGCTGATAAGTATTAAACTGATACCGGTATAACCAATAAATGTAATGCTAAGTGTCCCATATTGCAAACAGTAAAGACCAATGGAGGTTATACTGGCAAAGAATGGACTTGTCCGAACTGTGAAAGAAAACATAATTTTGGAAAGTGTTTTTTTTTTTTTTTTTTTTTTTTTGTGACACTTGCAGATCAGATGCTTCCCTGTTTGTAAATTGCCAGTCGAATAATTTAGCATTTACTGATTTTAAAACAACTAATATGATGTTCTGACATTTTTTAATAATGTATTTTCTATGAGGTTTTACTTTATTTGAATTAGGAAAACTGGGGAAAAGAGAGAAGAGGGGGCCACCATGGAAGAATTCTGAAAATTTTGGAATGTTTCAAACTATTAAGCTGTTACAACATAACAGATTTTGATCAGCTTGCATATCTTTGTAGTTATGCATTCAAAAGAGTCGGAACAATAGAAACAGTCTGACCTGGGTCTGTACCGTTTGCTCCAGCCTTTCTGTCCTAATATTTAGAATATTTACAGTAGTATGAAAATTTGGAATAAATCATACAAACACCTGTTACATGGAGTCAGAATACAGACTAAAGAAGGAGCAGAGGGCCTTTAAAGTTTAGTACATTATGCAAGAGTATACATGTATCTAAACCAGGACGCCCAGTAGCTCAGTGGATTTAGCATTGGTCTACTGATGTAGTGGTCCTAGGATTAAGTCCCAATATTTTCTCAGTTGTACACAGGGTTCCATTGTGCACAGACTTTCATTAATCCTGATATGACTGAGCCTCAGTAAAGCCTAGGACATCGGATCCATCCATCCATATACCTAAACCAATGGATGGAAATCACTCCTTTTCGTTTCTTTTATATTTTTTTTATAAGAACCGTTTATGTGATTGGATTAAAATTTGATTTTATCGAGCTAGGAAGATCTATCTATCGCATTACGGATATCCATAAATCATGTTGAATTAAAGATATCTATAATTCGAATTATGGATCTCTATAAATCGAATTATGAGCATCTATAGATCGATTTATTGATATCTATAATTCAATATGGTTAATGAATATTCATAATTCGATATAATTCAGATTATAAATATTCATAATTTCAATTATGGATATCAGTAAATAGTTGTGGATATTCATAAATAATTATCGATATCAGTAGTTCGAATAATGGATATCCATAATTCGAATTATGACATCAATAAATAGGGAATAAATTGTAAAGTGGCACCCCATAAAAATTTGCATGGCAAAATGAGTATACTTAGATCCGTCAAAGGACAGTGTAGAAAGTAAAGTTTGGATAGCCATATATTGAAAAGTGGATACTGAAAACAAGTTATTGGTATCCATAAACAGCAAATCAGCACCTACTATACTAGTTTTGGATATCAAAAAGTTGATTTTTTGATATCCGTTAATCTCTTTATACATCTAACATGTCTAAAATTCTCAAGAATTTTGGATATCCATAATCTGATTTATGGATATCCATTATTCGAGTTTTGATGTTCAAATTTCGAATTATGGATATCCAATAGCAATCATGATTTCCAAAATTTCGTTTATGCGTATCCATAATTCTGTTTTTGATATCTGTAATAAACCGATTTATGGGTATCACAAATTCAGATGTCCATGAATCGAATTATGGATGTACAAAAATCGAATTATGGATGATGAATATCCGCACTTAGACGATTACTGTATATCCGAAAAATAGAAGTATGGCTATTTAAAGTTAAAAATGAATTTCAGACATTGAAAAAAAAAGACTATCAATTTAATTCGATTTCTTTGATATTCAAAAATGATTTAGTTTAGCCATAATACTTTTTGTGATACCACAAAAAGAATATTGGACAATTATGGATACCCTGAACAAATTATGAATAGCCAAAAAATATGGGAATATATAGAAAAAGGAAGTGGCAAGTTGCCCCCTTAGTTTTCTGTGGTATGGAACTACAAATTGCTTGACCATGGACCAGGAGGATTAATCATTTTGGAAAAATAAGATGCTTTAATAAAGTAACGGTATGCAGGCTTATGCTGCCTGAATGGTGCAGGCTGGTGATTGTCAGTTATGTGCTGCAAACTAGGAGGAAGGAAATTCCTAAAACAACGAAACTGTGAAACTTACCAAAGTTTCATGTTTATAACCAAAAAGGAGGATAAACTCACGACTCGGCATAAAAATAAAGTAAAGTTACAGAGATGTAGATGTTCAATCTAGTTTGAATTAGGCTACTGCTGCTTGGAGTAAGGTTTCGATTAAAAATTTTCAATATTCAAAATAAGAGAAAAAATGGAATTGTATTTTAACCATACTTTCAGGTCTGGGAAATCATACATACACCTTGTTTTTATTTTAGGGCAATAAATAAACTTTTTTTATCATACGACGTCGCATCTGAGAGTGTAATAAAGCCATGCATTAAATTCGATAATCCACTAGTGGATTAAATATGCAAATTAAGCCGTAACGTTATGCGTTGTCGTCCATAAAACGTCGCGTTTTCTTATGGCGAAATCGTGACGTTTTAGTGCAAAATTTGCTAATAAAATGCAATTTTAGTGTCATATGATAAACAGAATCTTGCATTCGTGCTCCTGTATTATTGAATTTATTAAACTCGTTAGTGACAACGATAAGATGCTCGGCAGAGCCTCGCATCTTATCATTTTCCCCAACTCGTTTAATAAATTCAATAATACACGAGCACTCATGTAAGAAGCTATGTATGTCTCAATTCATTCTTTGAACATTCCATTAGTACTGTATTAGCTCCAACAGTAAGTTTTTATGATGTTAGCTCTGGATCTAATTAGCTGTCCATATGAGCCGCGACACGAGAAAACCAACAATGTGGTTGTGCGCCCAGCGCAGACTCAAATCAGCCTGGGCATCCACCCAGTCTGATCAGTCTTTGCTAATCGCTTAAAGGGTAGCTAAGGGTCTAAGCTACCTGTTTGCGGACAGCGAAGACTCTGATCAGACTGGGCGGATGCCCAGGCTGATCTGAGTCTGCGATGGGCGCATAACCACATTGTTGGTTTTCTCGTGTCGCGGCTCATATGTGTTCTTGTTCCTTTGTCTAAAATAGAGATAATTTATGCATATACCTGCAACCAAGATTGTCTATTAGATTTGGCCACATTAGGTCCCAATTAATGAACTTATCCCTATTATGCTACATTATTAACACCTATTAGCCAACTACAAACTGCTCCTGTTGTATCTTGGCCTTTAAGAGTTGGCTGCTGCGGATTCAAACTGGATCCTCAAGTCTAATATAAAACACGTTTTTTTTCTTCAAGAGACTTTAAAAGTCACACAGCTGTACTTCAAACATTGCACTCTAGCAAGAGCATATTTATGGTGGCTGGTTTGTGCAATTTCGTCTTTTCTCTGCGAAAAGACGAAAAGGTACCGTGCGAAAAGACGAAAAGACGAAAAAACTGCCATGCGAAAAGACGAAGAAAACGCCATGCGAAAAGACGCCACTGAAACTCTTATTTTGTTGTCTTTTCGCGTGGCGTCTTTTTGTCTTTTCGCGTGGCGTTATTTCGTCTTTTCGTATGGCGTGCCCCCTTCCGCCATTTTTACAAAGGGGAACAGCTTATGTGACTTCCTCTTCAAGTTTTCCCTTGTAAGAAATCCTTTCTTAAAGACAGGGGTGGTACTATATAAGGAGGATTAACTTCAACAGTGTCATTCTGTCTCTTGATCACATAGTGTCAACACCTCCAGTTAGCCAATAAAATGATCATAACTGGTAATTCTGGTCCACTGATTGGTTGAATAAATTTTCACACCTTTACCTATACAGGTAAATCTACTGTGAGATGGGAACCAGACCCCCCGGCAGAGAAGTCCTGTCTTTAAAGAGATTTGCTCTTAAACTAAAGAATCTGCTCCTAGAGAAGCAAAGTCTTTCTTTTAGGAAGTTCTCACAGAGAAGGAAGGCAAAGATGCAGACTGTCGTTAGTTCATCTTTTCGTGTGGCATTATTTCGTCTTTTCGCGTCGTGTTATTTCGTCTTTTCGCGTGGCGTTATTTCGTCTTTTCTCGTGGCGTCTTTTGGCGCAGAAAAGACGAAATAACGCCATGCGAAAAGACGAAATAACTCCGAGGGGAAAAGACAAAATAATGCCATACGAAAAGACGCCACGCGAAAAGACGGAAAGACGCCACGCGAAAAGGCGACAAAATAAGAGTTTCAAGTGGCGTCTTTTCGCATGGCGTTTTTTCGTGTTTTCGCGCTGAAATTTCGTCTTTTCGCGTGGCGGGTTTCGTCTTTTCGCATGGCATTATTTCGTCTTTTCGTCTTTTCGCATTTCGTTTTCTCGTCTTTTCGCATGGCGTCTTTTCGTCTTTAAGCGTGGCATCTTTTCGCGGCGAAAAGGCGAAAAGACGAAATGGCACAAACCAGCCACCAAATATATTACATGTAAGCTACATGACTCTAGTTAGAGGATATTCTGTTTGAAATTCAGTTAAGGTTTAAGAGCTGTTATTGCATAAAAAGCAATGCCGAGAGGTATTAACAGCCGTGCATCAACAGGCGAAAAGCCGTGTTTCAGCAAAGGTTTTCACGCGCTGTTGAAACACGATGACAGAACTTTCATTATGCTTGTGTCGGGCCACTAAAGAAAATCCGCCATGCAACTTTCCCGTTTCGGTCGAATTACAAAAAATGGTGGTGCGCTACCTACGTTTGCCTATGTGACTTTACCATGCCTTTGGAATCTGACGTCATCGTCGTGACTCGGGTTTAAAAGCGATGTTGTTTACATTTTTACGATGCCAAATGGAGAGTAAAAGTGTTAAAGAAAACACGCATCTCAAGCTTTCAGCAATCTAGAACTGCAGGATGGTGTATGAATGGATCAGGCTTGTTCTGCATGAAAATTATTGCTAAAGGTATCTGCTTTTTGTTGATAAATTTGCAATCTATTTTGCATCAACTACAACGACCATCTTGGACAATTTTCTGAAATATTGATGTTGAATAGGTTGATGGCAGCCATTTTGAATAGCTGGATGCTCTCGGGCCCGGAAGACGAATATTAGTAAAAAGATGCACCAGTGCGTTGGCTGTCAAACGGTGACAAAATATAGTGCCAAGTATTTTCTTAGATTTTAACGAATAATTCGTTGAATTTATGCAATAACAGCGATCAAACATTTGTTTCCAATGCATAAACATTTGCCAGGTCCCTCGGGAGATGTTGAAAACCTCGGCCTTCGGCCTCGGTTTCCAACATCTCCCTCGGGACCTGGCAAACGTTAATGCATGAAAACCCATGTTTGATCCCTATATTAAAAGATAGTCGCTTAAGGCACATATTGGAAGCTATGGGGCGGATACATAGAGGGTTTCAACTTATTTTTTTTTAACTCTGTCGACTTTATTTTGTCTACATAATTTGTCTAGATAATCTTAATGGAATATGGTCAAAAATTCCAAATCTCATAAGAGTTCGTTGCTAAGGACACATTTTTCAATAGATTGTAGAAGTCCGGCAGTTGTGATTCAAACATTTCTTACAACACTGTCTTCATATTTTGTTTCAGGTAGAATATATTACGAATGGATTTCAGTAAACAGTCTCGAATTTGCTAAGAGTTAGTTGACTAACTGGTTGCTAAGACTGGTTGCTAAGGATGCTAAGGATAAATGTATAAATAATTGTTCTAGAACAAGTGTATATAAACTCAAATAAACTATTTAAGTTTATTTTCAACAAATTGCTTGAGTCCAATACTCACGCTTCAAAAATTATATAGTACATTGTAAATAGAAGATAATTTGTTTCGAATTCTCTCAAACTCTAAATCTGTTGGAAGGTAGTTGTCAAGTGCTTAAATCGGTTGCTAAGGACAAATATATTCCCATATTGTTTCAACCAATTTTCAAAGTCAGCCGGCAATGCTTAAGATTGTCTTCAAAATTTGTTGCACACAAAAGATATAGAGAAAGTTGCTAAGTGCTAAGGCTCGTTGCTATGGACAAAATATACGCCTCTTTTTCAACATTTTATTATAGTCTGTAAACTGGTTTGATAAACATAACTTACAGTTATCTACATAAACATTGATTATAGAAGATGAAACTTGGAATTAACAGCTATTCTTCGTGGAATGAAGTCAAAGGTTTCAAATCTGTTAAAGGCTGGTTGCTGGTTGCTAAGAACAAAGATATACACATTTCCTTCTTACAAAATTACAGGAGTCCAGCATCTATGCTTAAAACAAACTGTTTCGCAAGATTTACTGCCACAAAACCCATCGGGTTAGCACAACAATCTCCAATGCTTATCTTTAAAATGCCCTGTTTTCAGAAATATGCTTGCATAAATCTGTTGTCATGGCAACGGATTTGATTATGAATATATAATCTTGAATGTAATGACCTGCAAAACTATTCTAACCGTACGAAATGCCCTATCCAATTTGCGTTTATCCAAACAATAATCATAGTGTTTATATCTATATATTTTCTTTCGACCTATATTGAAATGACCTGACCTTGCCACACTAGTGGTTAAAGTCAATTATGAAATTCATTTTTGATTACTAACATTTATTTTCTTTCGATGCTACCAAGATTTAGTACAATATGTTACATTGTGCCCACCATAAATCACGACTTTAAAATATTTCCTTTTTATTTTGACCTTTGGTTTTGACCTTGAAAAGTGATTGAAAAAAATCGCAGGAACCATTTTTGAAAACTACTCGCCAAAACAAACATTTTGGTATATCCTGATTAACAAAAAGTGGCCACGGGATTACAAAAGCACCTCCACTATTATACATGGTGACAAGTTTGTATAATCATCCTCCCCCAGTTTTCAAGCAATCGTTATGAAACTTTGCACAGTTGTTCAGACATATTGAAAGGCACCTGCCTTTGTGAAAAAAAAAATGGTTATTTTTGATAAAATCAGGGCCTTTACAAACTTTGAAAATTATCAGGTTATTGAGAATACATAATGACTTTTTAAGCAATCAGTGTGAAACATTTTACAGATTTTGCAGGCATACTAAAGTCATGGTTCATGGTTTGGACATTTTTTCTGACTAACTTTCGGCATAAACATTTGACAATATCATAGAAGTAACATATATCGCAGAAATGGCTGGAAAATGGAATTAAATCGGAACTCGGAAAGTGCGGTGCATGCTGAAGGTCTTGGCGATGATGATGGGGTATGGTTGACACGAAGTAGAAAAAGAAATAGAAGGTTATCATACATGTAGACGGCTACACCCTTTATAGCCAACCTCGTCAACAAACGTACGTCCGGAAGTCAGGAGGCATAGGCATTTTTGCGAAAAAACGATTTAAGTAAATGTATAGAGATATTCACTTCTGACTCGGACTATATTTTATGGGTTAAATTAAAATTAGATCAACATATAATCATTGGTATTATTTACGTATCCCCTTCCCAATCACGTTTTCTGAGTGAACGAAATAATTTATATTTCTGCCGCTCACTATTGATACTGCGGTTTGAAGTTCGCTATTAAGTGCTAATGCTAGATACTACCGAGCGGAAAAATGTTGATTTCTGACAAACGCGTCAGCGGATATATGCGGTCTTACCACAAATTAGGAATATCACCATTAGAGACTGTAGAGCTGTTTATGTAAGCATGTGGTGATATAACCGCTATTATACACTTCTGAACAAATATCTGGAGAAGCATTAAAGCTAAGCTATTCCCCTGTCCCGCTAATGCACAAACTACCTGCGCAAAGTCTCGAACTATTTGCCTATTATGACAGGTATTTAGACACAAACAACTTTCTGAACAAAATATTTGGAGGAGCCAGCTAAATTTCATTGTTTTACATACAGATTATGGGTTGTGGACCGAGATGAAGATGACCGGATTTGACCGGATTCAGTAAATGTAAATTTTTGGTTGAGTAAACTTATTTTATTTTTACAAAAATAACTTTGAGAACAAAATATCTGGGGAACACGGTGTGAGAGGATAATGAGATTAAGAGAGACTCATATAGAATCGATAAGACGTATACAGCAATTATGAATTTACAAAGCTACAACCGTTTTAGAGAGAGCAGGGTTATAATCTATGAACTCAATTAGGAAAATCAATTAAGAAACTAGGAAGACATTTTATACCAACACTTTTGTTTTGGCACAGATGTCTGAACTGGGGGAAAGATATTACACGCATTGGCAATCGAAGTGAAAGCGAACACAAAGTTTTGTTGGCTAACAACAATCCCTGAACAGAAAGTTTCAATAGCCTCTGGCGTGAGTGTCTGTCTAGACGGTGTATTTCGCCTGAAAGACTACAAACTGTTTTGTTTGAGAATTTTATACATTCAGGCTTTCGTCTCTTTATGGTAACGGTTGCTCCATCACCGATAAAAAAAACTATTACATCATTTATTATTGAAGACAAATTATGAAAAAAATACATGTAGTTCCTCCAGCCCTGTGATCGAATGGTCAGAGGTATTCGCTATGGTACAGAAGGTTGCGGATTCGAATCCTCGTCGGATCAGCTAGTGACTCAACTTTGACAACCCAGCAGCAAATGGCTACCATTTTCGAATCAGGCAAGAATAAAGGCAGGGAAAAGAGAGGGATTGGTTCCGCCTTTCATATGTTGTGCTAAAATACGGTGGGCCTCTTACACCAACCCGTTCGGCCACTTGGATTCGAACATACATACAGTCTGCATCCTTCGTAATTAACCCAGTCATTGCTTTTTGTTTATTTATGTTTTGTCATGCTCTTTTCAATCTGTAAACAGCTGTTTGTAATCGGACAAAAAACATATTACTGTTTGTCCAATAAAAAAACTTGAACTTGAACATGGTCAATAACTTCGCTTCCCTCGGGCATTAGAGCCTCAACGATGGCTCCGACATAAAGCTATTAATTTTAGCTAGTTGGGCCCGGAGATTTTTCTTGGTGGTTGCTTGGCCATTCGGAGTTCAACTGGTGGTTTTCGTTTGGTCCCGTATTAAGTGGTGTTGTTTGACAGCCCAAGGTCTCCAGGTGTCCCAAAACGTTGTTTCTGTCGAGTCCTCATCTTTGATTCATCACAGTTTGTATCCGTGAGCTTTTCTTTCTTTTGATGAATCATTGATGTATTGGAAAACCTTCTCGCGGACAGGAAGCTAACTATATGTTTTGAACCATTTCAGAAGTTAGGACGAGGGTTGGGATCCCGTAAAACCAGTTTAAGCCTCTCCACGCCCCGTCCCCGGTTATTTATTACTGACCATTCCAAGGCGGTACTTCTAGCATGGTGTTACTTGATTCTGCTTTCGATCACACTTTGTGTGAGTGGTCGTTTTAGTTAGGGTAGCTGAATGACCACCTGTCTGGGAAAGAGCTCTACATTCGGCTTACCGTGCGTGACTTACGTGAACTATCAAATTTGTAATTATCTTAGCCGCAAAGTCAACATATCTGTGAAGAAAAAACATTGATAAGAGTCACTGATGAAATTTTTCGTATCATTTCATTATAGACTGATACGACATATTTCGCGGTTGTTATTTTGGGCTTCGTTTCTTTCCAAAAAGGTCTGTAAAGTAGCGTTCCTGTCTGGTATTATCCTACGGACGTTAGCACGTCAAAATGAAGCAACTGACGTCACACTATGGCGTCACTTTTTGCACGCGACGTCAATCCGACGCCACTGCAAGCGGCTTTATTTAATCGCCGATTTGTTTTTATTCATTCACTATAATGACATTACGAGGGATGATTGAAAAGTTCTGAGCACAAGACACTTCCAGTGAATCTGCGCATACATGCTTAACATGAATGTAATTAGTTGTTATTCACTAGCTCCCTGTGGAGGTATAAATAATTTTTATTGAAAGGTTTCATTTATACAGCGCATTAAACACAAGAAGGGTGGCATATTTTCAAAGTAACATTTACAATCTATTTGTCTTGCATTACTTTGAAAAATCATTCCTCATATTCTACAAGCTTGTTGTAGTAGATGCAAATATGATGATTTGTCCATGGTTTCATGGAAATGCAAATTATTTTGACATCTGGTTCTACCGTAAACCCTGAAGTCATGCAACCCTGAAATTTTACTTTCGGGGTTGTTAGGAACAGTGTTAGCAAAACTATACAATGTTTACTCACAAATAAATAAATGACATACATAATTTTCGTCAATGAGAGTATAAAAGAATTTCACTCCTATGCATGCGCAGCATGCGACTCCGATTTTGCCCAAACTTCAGAAACTCTCAAAGTAGACACTTCCGAACAATTAAATATTTGCTTTTAATTCTGAAATGGAATAAATTTTTGTCTGCATATATCTTCACTTACTGTATGCTGTATGACATATATTTGCAAAAACAATAGTAAAGCGATTGCCTCTGCTAAAGTTATCGTCGGTCGAAGAGTTACATAGTGCACTCATGGGGGTGGCTGTAAAAAACGAAAATGCTAATAAAACTACCTTTCTCTCTGACCTAAAATTTTGAATTGACTCGAACTCAGGAGCTTGATATAACTACCTTTCTCTCTGACGTAAAATTTTGAATTGACTCGAACCCAGGAGAAATGATATAACTACCTTTCTCTCTGACCTAAAGTTTTGAATTGACTCGAACTCAGGAGCTTGATATAACTACCTTTCTCTCTGACGTAAAATTTTGAATTGACTCGAACTCAGGAGAAATGATATAACTACCTTTCTCTCTGACCTAAAGTTTTGAATTGACTCAACTCAGGAACATGATATAAATTCTGAAGGATGATCCATGCAATGAAAATAATAGACTCTGTTTAATTGAATGCAGTATTATTGCTACACTACCCTCGCCCCCTTCAGCACCGCCTTCGGCAGAGCTCTATTTCAAACTGGCTCAGGATGAGTCCAATCATCGCAAAGGTCCAGAAAATAATACATAAATAATTCGAAAATTGCCAAAATTTGTTCCATGGAAATGATTAGGACATCAGTTCTATTGAATTTCATGTGTCTTAAACTTCGATCCTTCTTCAAAAATCTGCAAAAGAATGGAAAAATTTCGGCCGCTGGCGGTCGAATTTATGGGCCGTTGAACTGGGTATGTATTGTAGTAATGTCTATGGGAAAATATCAACTGCTCCTTTAAATATTTTGAGTATTTTGTATAATCTGCACTATAATGATGTAAGGGGACACATTTACGGTTGCGAACATGGCACAACAGCAGATGCGATGAAGATAAAAACATTCTACAGAAATAGCCCCAGGACGCAAGGAACATATCAAAGAAATGAAAACAGCATACTCAGTTTAATTGATTTAATATAGTTTAATTTGATTCTTTATACTTTCAGAGATGTGCTCCGGACAGCTGATGTTTGAAAAGAATAAAATACAAAAAATACATTTTATTGTTCCTAAGCCTTCATTTACCGCAACCACTATAAATTAGACACTCACCTAAGTATAAAGTAGGTCTTAACTAGTTTCATATGGAACGTATTGCTTTAAATTTCCATTTAATCTTTATTTTCTCAATGTTTAATAACCCATGTTTCACTGAAGATTCTGCAGCATGAACATATGGACCTATGTGTGATCCATGAATGGATAGATAGATAAGCCAGAACGCTTAGCCCGGTTGTACGCAAATACTGGCTAAATGCCGACAGTATTGTAGGACGACGGGCATCTTATACCACAAAAATGGACATAAACGCGAAGACAGGGGAAACATTGCAATGACTGGTACCTAGACTCATGAGGAAAGAAATTATGAGGGGGATGTTTCCATTTCGCCTACTCCAATTTCGCCTACTTCCGTTTGTCTATTCCCAGTTTGCCTACTCTCATTTCGCCTACTGTCAAATATTACTTCATTCCCATTTCGCCTACTCAGAGAAAATTTTTCATAAGTTATTTTTATTCGTTCATTAATTTTGATTTAATATATATATTATATCCAGAAATCTTTAGTGAAATAAGACAATATAAACGCATTTTACACAGAAATGACAACCTGCATAAAATATTTAAAGACAAAATTTTCCTTAAAAGCAAACGTCAACCACAAAATTTAAAACGCATATTAACTAGAGCAAAATTTACTATCAAACAACCAGAGGATTTTAAAGTTAAAAAATGCAATGAAACCAGGTGCGGTCTCTGTAAACATTTAACGGAAGGAACATCAATTTCATTTAAGGATAAAAAGTTCAAAGTTAAGGACAATATGACTTGCAAAGCCAAAAACGTCATATATGTTATACAATGCAGAGGCTGCAATGAACAATATATAGGTGAAACTTGTAATCTTAGAAACAGGGTAACTCTTCACAACCAACACATAAGAGTTCCCGAACTGCAAAAAATACCAGTTAGTGGCCATATTGCAGACTGCTCTGATAGGGAACCAAAATATTATATTTTTCCTTTCTACCATATGAAAACTGAAAGCATTATAAAGAGGAAAGAAAATGGGAGTAGGCGAAACGGGAGGAACAATCATGATACCTTAATGGCGGCTCATTTTGGAGTTAACAAAAACCATCAAAAGATTTAAACAGAAGTTTTACTGGTACAGAATGGCTAAGGACATCGGTTACGTATCAGGAATGTCATCAGTGTGACCGGCATCAGGACCCTGTCAACAAACCCAAAGCTATTTTGAAAAATTATACTGCAGGTTATGCTATGGACAAAATTGGAATGGATTTAATGGGACCGTAATGTTTTCAAAAGAGAAAAACAAGTGCATACTTAGTGGTCAGGTCAGGTCGGGGAAAACCTGCTACTGGTACCATGCAGTCAAGTACTACCAGTTGCATGTGGGCAGATGGGCCTCATCAACCTTGTAACAGTCCAGTTACTAGTCTCTAATTAAAACAAGAAGGGGTAGGTGGAGCTCCCAGCCTTGGCAGGCAGTCCACCTGGGAGTTCGTTGCTGAGTCTCTAAACAAAACTTATGAACAAAACCTGTGAACCCAGCACCATTGGGCGGAAGTCTTCATAGAAGAAGTCAACGGCCAGGGTTGACTCAAATCTAAGTCAAGTGTTAGCAGTTAGACCCGAGTGAGCCCTGCTCAGCTTGGTGAAGCAGCTAGATTAAGGGGGTCACTGATCACTTTGGCTCCTTGAGTCTGGTTATTATAGGCAATGGGCAAGTCAACGACCTGATGGGAGGAAATAAGACGCTCCCACCTCTATGAGTCTCCCAACCCTATGGGTCAACAAGGGATGGTGTTAACACATCACCGGGCAGATTTCTTCCTAGAAGAAGTCATCGGCCAGTGCGGAAGAACTCTTTGAGTCAACGGCCATGTGTTCGTGACCAAGGCGAGCCAAACGATAATCGTGGTCAACATATATTGCTTGGAGAGGAATGGGCTCCGTCAGGCTGAACTCTGCCCTAGAAACACCATGGTAAACAACCGTAATGATACCGGATCGGTCGCAACTTGGGTTAACAATGACCGCGCCTTCTGTTGGACACCGGGGCGTACATGACAAGTATGCAACTGGTGTAACACAGATCAAGAAGGTCTGAGGTAGGGAGAACATCTCAGTTGGAACCTGGAACGACTCTGGGGCCATCTGGGAAACTTGAAGAGCTGACTCATGCAGTGGACAGGTATCACTTGAACATACTGGGGCTCTGTGAGATGCGCAGGAAAACTTTGGTGAGATGTCAACATATGACAAACACAAGGTTTATTTCAGTGGAGAAGAGGACAAACATGAGTATGGGGTTGGATTTCTTGTGCATAAGGACATGGTCAGGGCTGTCTTGGGATGCCGACCAGTCTCCAGTAGACTGATTTCAATCCACCTGAGAGCAGCTCCTTTCAACATCACCATCATACAGGGTTATGCACCAACATCTCGGCATGACGACAATGAGGTAGGGCATTTGATAGCTAGTCAGTGCGAGGAGATCGAAACTTGCTTGAACAAAAACAACAGCAAGAAAGCATGCCAGCTGGTGAAGGATCTCGCTTTAGAGAAACAGGGTAGATCCACAACTATCCAGGACAGGTCTGGGAAACGCCTTACAGAGGAACAAGATGGACAGAATATTGCTCAGGACTATACGAGATGACTTTCAGCATGACTTTGTTTGAATGACTGATGAGGCTGATGGTTCTGTAGTTCTGGCAGAGCTGTAGGTTGCCCTTTTTAGGGAGTGTAATAATCAGCGACTGAGTCCATAGGGTAGGCCATTCTCCTGTTCTCCAGATGCTGTTACAGATATCTGGACACTCAGGTAGATGATCTTTACTCCGGAAATACTTTGGCAGTTGTCGGCTGTTGTCCGAAACTAAACGACATTATGCGATAATCGCCGAGGATAATCGCAAGTGTCACTAAGGCTTAATACTCTTATCTCTGTCATGATCACGTGACATCAATGGCGGTTACAGGAGTTGGGTTTGAAGGCGCTGTTGAAAAATTTTGGTTTTTGGACTTGGATATTTTGAGCTGGTCAGAAACTCCAGAAGTAAGGTCATTGACTAAATTGACTATAAAATACCTGTATGTCAGAAGGTAAACCTTTCAAAAAAGAGAAAATTCTTAGTCAGTGCCAAAGTTGGTGACGTCATGGCTGCACAAACATCAACAAGTGGAAAAAGTAGTGGTAACAAGGACTCACCTGTAGTACCAAAAGCATCTGTTACCAGTAGTGGTGCAATATTTCAGACGGTACCCTCGTTTCCAAACCCAATATCCAATCCCCCATTATTTGGGGCACCGACATATATTCCATCAAGTACAAATCCATGGCAGAGTGATAATGCGAATAAACTTGATATTATCCTGGCTAAATTATCCAAAATTGAAATGAATCAAAACACTTTTCTGGCGAGACTTGATGATATGGAAGGTAGACTTATTGAAACGAACAGAAAGGTAGTGGAAATTGAAAATAGTCAGAGTCATTTAGCAGCAAGTTTGATGACATAAATTCTACAACAAATGTAAACACAAGTGACATAACCAAGTTACATTGTGAGGTCAAAACTTTGTCACAGGCAAATACTGAGTTAGCAAAAAGCAACAAGAAAATTAAAGAAGAGGTTATTGACCTAAAGTGTCGGTCGATGAGGGATAATATGTTGTTTTTTGGGATCCCAGAAAGTCAAAGTCCAGAATATGTGGGGATTGGTTCGTCCATTCCAAACGCTACCGAAAACGAGCCAGTACAGGTGCACAGGGTGGTGGCCCTGTGTTTGAGCGGACTACTTCTTCTACAATATCATTCACAGATGTAACAAAACAGGGTGAAAACTGTTCTGAGCTAGTTTATGAAGTTTGTGAAAAGCGTCTGAAAATCAGTGATCCAAAGTCTAAGATTCAAATAGAGAGTCAGAAAACCTGACAAAATCAGACCAATTGTTGCAAAATTCATTCTGTCGGAACATAAAGATATCGTGAAGTCAGTGAGTTTTTGAATTTTGTGACGAGTAAAGACATAATATTTTGTTCTGAAACATGGCAGAAGAAAGGTAGTAAATTTGATATTGACGGTTACAAGTGCATAACTGTTCCAAGACCTGAAAGCATGCAGATACGTGGCAGGGGTAAACGCGGACATGGTTGCCATTTGTCTTTTTGTTCGTAACACTATTTTCGCTGGTGTAGAGATATTAGATGGTGACGTCATGACGTCACCTGCTGGTTTTTTATGGGTTAAATTAGTTCAAACTTTCTTTAGCTTTGAATATGATATTTTTGTTTGTTTTTGTTATATTCCCCCTAAAGACTCAGTGTACTTTAAGAATGTTGATATTAACTTGTTTGACGTGCTTGAGCGAGGCATACGTCATTATTCAGCTGAATGCTAGAACTGGGCTGTCTGGTGATCACTTCAGTGGCTGTGACAACATTGATAAATACATCCACTGCTTAGAGGGTGCTGATATATTAGATGAAAATGCCATATCTGTTGGTAGAAGATTTTCATTAGATAGAAAAATTGATTCGTCTGGTGTTAGATTGTTGAAATTTGCAAAGACTCCTGCTAAAGGATATTGAATGGCCGTGCAGGCGAGGATGCTGGCATAGGTAACCTTACTTTTCAGTCTGCGCAGGGTAAAAGTCTCATTGACTATGTTTTGTTTTATCCTAGCATATTTGATGTTGTAAATAGCTTTGTTGTTCATGATATTTCTGTACCAATTCAGTTTTCTATTAAATCTAATTTTAACCGTACCAGATCGCAGGAGCCTTTTGAAACAAAAAAAAAGTTATTATGGGATAGTAGCAAGGTGAACGAATTTAAAGACGTTCTTTGTAATGAGTTACATACTCTTCACTCATATGGAAATGAGATTATTTCTGAAAATTTAAATAGTGGCGAAAGAGGTGAACAATTTTGCTAATACACTGTACAACAGTGCTTTTCAGGTTTTCGGCCATGTTAAACGGTCACATGTAAATAGCACTCACTCAGCGCGGAGGTATGCAAGTCCCTGGTTTACAAATGAATGTGATGTTGCCCGAGCGGAACTCAAGCGAGCGAATGAACTTTTCCGTAAACATAGGACACAACACACGTTTTGCATGAGATAATAGTAGCTAAGCGTAAACATAATATACTGGACAATCAAATATTTGACTGAAGCTTGAATCATGAAAAGTACATTTTCCAAAAATAATTTTCTTCCGTTCAATACAGCTATCAAAGCCGCACAGGACTGCATGAAAAATATTGGAATCGGATCACGTGACACACCAGTAGAACCGAATAAACAGACGTACCCCTAAAATTGAAGTGAAAATTTGCACCACCACAAGCTCGAATATCTATGACTCTTGGCTTTAGCCATGCAGAACCATTGCCAGTGCTCATCGATACCTCCAAAGGTCTAAATAGCTGCATGATAGCTACTCGGTACCCTGTTAGTAAAGGCTAGAGGCTCATTTGGGGACTCGTTTGCCATTTTTTCATGAAAAGCCTGAATTTGCATTCCAGGATTTTCCTGAAACTTCTGGTGATTAGAACTGGTGTGTTGTAACATATGGCAAGTATGTTCAATCAGATTTAAAACTTGCGATTGACTAGACTTGCCCGTAGAGACGATAGTTTCTGTCCCAAACTATTGGTTCATCACAATAACACTGTGAGAATGCACATGTTTTAAGCGAAATTAGGCGAAAAAGGTTAGAAACAGACTTTACACAGCTAATTTGCGCGTTTGCATGCTGGTTGTGAGGCCAGGATTGGTGCGATTCCATGGAAATGCGAGGCGACAGTCGACAAAAAGTAACACAAATTGGGAGCTGGGTATTTGGACCCATGTTCTTTTCACACATGAGTCCAGATTTGTATGAAGATATCCACGATGACAGGAGACGGGTGTGACGCCTGCCAGGTACACGTCGTGCAGACTATGAATCAAATCATGTTGTGGAACATGTGGGCTATGACATGTCTAAAGGAGGGTGGGTATTAGTATGGTCCGGCAGCTGGATTAGCAGCTGTGTGGACTTGCGCATTGTAAACAGAAGCTCTCTGATTGGTGTTCGAGCTAGGAATGACCAGTTTTGTCCAATTACGAGACCGTTTGCTAATGTTTTTGGCGATGACATCATCGAATCACAGGGCAAATGTGGTGAACCAGTACCTAGTGACAGAAACAATCGCCCGCACTGACATGTCAATTTGATCAAAAGTTTTAAATCCGGTCGAGCATGCTTCGTGAAAAATGGCAAACGAGTCCCTAAATGGGCCTCTGAGGATTTACCAGAAGCATACCGAGTGGCTGTCATGCAATTATTTAGGCCCTTAGAGGTCACTCTAAGAACTGAAAATGGTTTTGAATTGATAAAGTCACAAATAATGGACATTCATTTTTGTGTATATGCCTATTTTCACTTTGAATTTTGGGGTATGCATGTTTATTCATTCCTGCTGATGTGTCACGTGATCAGATTCCAATATTTCTCATGCAATCTTTTGCAGCGTTGTTAGATGTATTCAACTGAAGAAAATGATTTTTGGAAAATATTTTATTCAATATAAAAATTTCAGTCTAATGTTTGATCCTTAACTTTTTTTGTCCAGTATAGTAAAATTAAAAGGCATGCTCGTTTTGTTTATAATCAATCCAAAAAGAAAGCACTACATGATTTAGCAACTAATAATCCAAAAGCATTTTGGCAGGAAATAAGGTGCATTAAAGGTTCCAGATTCTTCAAGATTTCTTTGAACATTTCAAAGGCGTATATTCTGCGATTTTAAACAGGATTTGGTCGAGCAATTTGTCGAAGGAGACTTGACTGACAACAATACCGACCCCAGAAATGCTCAGCATTATGATACATCCCCATTAGATGTTACAATTTCGTGTGCCGAAGTAAAAAAGGCTATATCAAAACTTAAGAGAAACAAGAGCCCGGGATTTGATTTGCTGCCACCTGAATTATTTTTAGACTCCATTGACTTATTGGGGGATATGATATGCAAGCTATTTAATTATATATTTCGTAATAATATATATCCCGATATCTGGACGAAAGGAATACTTGTTCCCGTTCCAAAGAAAGGCGACTTGTCAGATTGTCAGACTTAAAAAAATTACAGGGGCATAACTCTTACTAGTATTTTTTCTTTTCTAAGATATATTCTCATATACTCGATGATCGTTTGAGAAGTTGGGCAGAAAATAAAATACGAGTATAATCGATGATACTCAATTTGGTTTTCGAAAAAAACAAAAGTACAGTAGATTGCATATACATCTTACAGGCGATAATTAATAAACAGTTGAGCTGTAAACGTAAATTATATTGCGCCTTTATCGACTTTAAAAAGGCATTTGACCTTGTTTACAGGAACGGTATTTGGTTCAAGCTATGCGAGATTGGGGTGTCTCTAAATTTTTGGCTTGCGGTTTCGGCCGCAAGCCAGTATTCATGTCGTTTAGTGATACCGAGTTATTTTTAGAAGAAACGATACGTCACGCTCATTCGGAAAATACCAGGAGTGTTGGCATATACTAAAATATGGAGTGGAGTCAACCTATGGAGTGGCGTGTTTTTTTTTGTTTTTTGTTGTTTTTTTTAGTGGTATTATTGGAGTGGAGATTTTGCGTGAACTTATCTGACTTAAAATGTCTGGACAAGAAACCTTGCCGCACCATTTTCGGGCAATGACCAGTTGCAAAATGCAAAGGGGCATTTTCTAATTTATCTTCTGGACTAGCCAGATTATCTGAAATCACATAATAGCTTGCTTGAAAGCATAATACCATGAACCAAGCAAGGCCAGGCCAAGTATACTTTTGGGAACAATAATTAAACATTATGGCCTTACTGTATACATGTATTTATTCGAGTCAGCAGCATTAAGTTTTGGCAGTTTGAAATAGGTTTGCCGGCTGAACTTAAAAGGTACATAAATCATGTCAAATTCCTACCAAATCAAATTGTACCATCTGACTGTTTGAAAAGAAGTATAAGAACTTACTTACTGGCTAACTAGCTGGCTGGTGTGGTGGGCTTACTTGATTACTGGGTATGTATTTCCGTTTACACAGCCAGCTTATTTGTACACTGACAATGGACTAATGAGCAATAGATCTGGTTTTAATTCCGATAGTCTCTGAGTCAAGGAGATGTCATCATCTAACATCCTGCGACTTATCACCTGACTCTAAAAGAAACTCAAAAAAAAAAAAAAAAAGGAGAAACACGTCACTCTAAGGCTCCTCTGCAAAGGTTGACTCCACTCTATATTTTAGTATATGCCGGAGAGTTTGTTCTCAACTATATAAAAAATTGTACCTTCGCGTACGTCGCAAAATACATACAATTTCGCCCGCTGCTTTGCCTCGGTGCAATATTTTTTAGCCACATCCGACAACAAGTAAATGTATACGATCGCCCACATGGTATTGATCAGACTGCGCAAAATGCAATCTGATAGGTACCTTTGTTGGTCGCATATGGCATAAAACAGGATTTTCCTATGAATCGCCAATATAGCATGTTTCAAGGGAGGTAATACTTATATAATTTGCAACAAGTCTTCGTTAAGTTTGTATTACTCAGTAGACTAATGTCTTAAAAAATAAAGATAATTTTTTAAGAACATGATAAATATACAAATTTGAACGCAAATAATTACACGCCTGAGTGATAGCCAGCAGAATACATATATTTTTGAAAGCTTGACGTATTACTGTATCATCACCTTTCACTAATAAAAATAAATAAATTTAATTAAAAAAATTGGAGTACAAAATGGTTCAACATACACGTTAACTTCTATGCCGAATTACTGCGCCAACTTTCTCTATCATTTTATGGGCAAAAATAACCATGTTGATTCCTGTTACATGGAGTAAAAATATGATGAAACCTTAAGAGTTTAAGTCTATTTCCAATAATATCGTTGGAGGTTGTAAATTCGTGGGTGTTGTAAATTCGTGGATGTTACTAATTTGCATAATATTCATGCGCCAAAGTAGTTTCGCCAAGTGTTTATACTTCTATCTTTTACCCTAGCATAAATGTTTTATTTCATCATAAAACAAAATGCTAAGAGTCTAAATAGCGAATAAAAATATTACAAAATGTTTGACCAGTTGCTTTTTATGCCATTTTTGCTATTTCTTTTTTGCATAACTGTAGAGCGGCCATTTTGTAACCGCAGACATCACCTTGAGGAAACACCGCTATGGTTGCTAATTTTATACCTTCTGATGAAGGAATGGCGATAACATGGGTTAAAAAGTTCAACTGCAAAATTGTTTTCTAACTTGATTTTCATATTTGGGGTCCTTACCTGCTTTTTCTTGAAACATAAAGTGGTTTCTTTCAAGAGTGGGGATAAATCATTCCTCGTAATTTTTTTCACAGAAAACATTCCGTGTATATTTGTATTCTGTATTCAGGCGGGTATACAGATGCCGTTATACCATGAATTTCAACTTTTTCTATACAAGTGCTATGACGCCATGGCTGAAAATATGTAAGGTGTAGGAAGGTCACTGAGCAGTATTATGAATCTTGTTTGAATGGACGGGCCAGTTGTATTAATCATCAATATCCGAAGTAAATGGAATTATTTATAATCTGTTTCCATCAAGTTAAGTTACAAAAGCATCAATGCGACAGAAAATGATAAACAACTAACTTGACATGGCTAGTTCTATATTTTATCTGGCGGAGGAACACATCCACGAATTTACAACCTTGTGTCATTTAGTATCTACAGATCACCATAATCAACTGCGGATTAATTTTTAAGCACTTAAAGAACTTGCTCTGCAACAAAATTCTACAAGATGATTGATTTGGTGTTATTGTCTCAATAAGTCACAAAAATATAACAAGAAATAATTTCATGGGTGGCTGTCATGTGTTTTAGTTCTTGTATCCACGAATTTGCAACCTTCAAGGATACATTAGGACGTGCTATTTTTCGCCTGTTTGCGCATTGTCACAAAAACCGCACAACCAAAAACGTTAAGTATACGCCACCGACGGTGTTAATGCCGCAGATGCAGGAACAGTTAAGTAATACACATGTAATACCTAGTATCTGCTAGTAGCAGGCAGAACTAAAATATTGTCTGAATAGAAAATAAATCCGAGCAGCTCAGGCATCCATCATTATGATGCATGTTTGTCAAGAACCTGCCCACATGCTTATGACGTATACAGTAGTAGAAGAAAACCAATAAACTATAATCAGTTTGACAGCAAAGCATAACTCTATATTAGGCTACCTTTGCTAGTGTCGAGATTCTTTTATGTGTGCACAGTTAGGCCTACTGGGCGCAGAAGCTAAATGTGACTGACTGTTACGGCGTATTGATGTTCTGCATTAATGTTTTATTGTAACACTCTCTATTAATGTTGCCTTTTTAACAAATGTACAGAGACATATTTACACGTGTCGACGATTTCCTTAGATGAACCTTAACTGGGCTGACGATGTTCATATATACCAAACAAAAAAAAAAAAAAAAAAAAAAAAAAAAAAAGAAACGCACACAGTAATGTTTTGGTATTTTCTCGGGAATAACAGATATTTTAAAACAATAATTCGTACAGTGTTATAGATAGACAATCGGACAGTTCAACCCGAAAATTTCATTTGTGTCAATTCAGTACTTTGTGACGCGTCTCAAAACAAGGCAGGGGTCAGTTTTCAATGTCACAGTCTTCAATAAGAGGCCATTGTCAGCGATTTCATTAATGCGTATTTTTATGCGTACGGAAGCTACAGATACTCATCTGCGCCATGATGAAGTCTGAGCAAGATTTGAGCAGAACTACGGATTTTTAGACATTTTCTAATCATGCTATAAAAGGTAAATTTAATGGGAAATCTTACTATATGCGTTTTTTTTTTTTTTTTTTTTTTTTTTGTTTGGTATATACATCCATGAACAACACGCATTCATGCAATGTTACGCGTAAGCGACGTCACGGATAATTCGATAAGTTGATTGGCCGACGTAACGTTTGATATACGTCATGTCATTGTGACGGCTGTTGAACGTCATTACCAAACACGTTGGTAAATAACTATTCTTCGTCCTTGCCTTGTTAAATTAGCCAGAACGTCACAAATAAGTAACATAATTGATGTGATAACATCGTATAAATATAAGAGATAAATTTCATTTTTCGGAAGTTCATGGAAATATGAACACAATGAGTTTTCTGTGCTTTATTGTTCCCTAAAGGTGTAAAGCAAGTTATTATCTCAAACAATAGCAGCATGCAAAATTTTCTTCTACTCACTGTCACTGGTGCTACTAAAATCAAAAATACAGTTCAGTGAATATAAATTTGTTGTCTTCTTTTGATGCGAAGTCCAGATGTGCCAAGATTCCGTAGACATTGGTTTGAAACAGTCTTTCCTAAAATTTTGATTCAAACTAAATGTGACTTAGCAGCCATATAGAAAAGACTTGAAATAGGCCCATATAGTAATTTTCCTTGAGACATGCCTAACAGCCAAAACGTTGGAAAAATTGTGTGTGTGTGCGTGCGAGCGTGTGTGCGTGGGTGCGTGCGAGCGTGCGTGTGTGTGTGTGTTTAAATGTTTCCTCGATCTGATTTTCAAATAAATTCTACACTTGTTTTTACCTCACACCTGTAGATAATGCCGCCATTCAAGAAGTTAAGAAATCAAATACTTTGCTAAATAAAAAATTAGCAACAGAAAATGCACTAACAATTGGGTTCACTTGAATAAACAACTCCTGAAAATTTCACTGTTTTAGCTGGCAAGCCTTCCTTTTAAAAGGAAATTCTATATTAAATCAGTTAAAGCTATATACAATTCAGTAAAAGTGTGCGTCAAATTAATGGGGAAAACGTCCGACTGCTTCGATAGTTTGGTGGGGGTTAAACAGGGGGAACCGCTGTCGCCGCTGCTGTTTATCCATTTCTTAAATGACCTTCAAACGAACGTAATATTGATACGAATACTGGCAATATCAACGATGATATTATTGATCTTTTTCAAAAATTTATTTTGCTTTTTGCAGATGATACTGTTCTAATATCGGAGTCACTGTGTGAATTGCAACTGCTATTGAATAAATTATCAAGTTATTGTAAGAAATGGAATATATCGGTAAATACTGACAAAACTAAAGCAATGTTGTTTAAAACTGCGAATAGACCAGAACTTTTTGATGTTTTTTATGATAACGTAAAGCTTGAAAACGTGGATAATTTTATTCATTTAGGCGTGTGTTTGTCTACTTATAGTTCGTTTTATAAAGCCCAAAAACATTTGTCAGAACAAGCATCTAAAGCTTTAATACCAATTCTCTGTAAAGCACCAGACTTTTTGTATAGAGGGCCGGAAACATTTAGGCGTGTGTTTGTCTAGTTATGGTTCGTTTTATAAAGCCCAAAATCATTTGTCTGAACAAGCATCTAAAGCTTTAATACCAATTCTCTGTAAAGCACCAGACTTTTTGTATAGAGGGCCGGAAACGCAAAGTCAGAAGTTCTTCTTCAAACTTTCTCCCTTTTTTGTTGTCACACAAAAACAAGTAATTCGCACTTCGTTTGTCCATTGACAATCTCGTTGCCATGGTAACCGCGTTTTTCTGTTTTTGCAGAAAAAATCCCAAAATATTCAACAGAAATTCACATTTTCTGCCCTTGCATATCTCACAGAATAGGCTAGGTTTCATCAGAAACTTTTTAAATTTAAAAACAGGGGCTTATGTTATTAATGTGAAACATCAAAACATCGTTGTTCTAAAGTCTTTGGTATACATACTGTACTGCAAATGTGGGTAGGGTAACCAGGTATCGCAAAACACAATTTTTGGGCATTTTTTATCATCATGTTTAAAAAACGCACACTTCTGTGACATATTTGCATACTTTAACATTAAACAGGAGGCTTTCTGTTTAAAAACAAATGAAGAAAACAGAGTGGAGCAAAGCTGACTTCGGACCGTAACCATGGGTACAAGCCATAACCCAAGCAAGAAAGTAAAAACGGAAGCTTATATTATTACCACAGATTTGCCATTAACATTAAATGCATTGGAGCTACAACTTGTGGTACTTTTGCTGTAGAAATATGTCTTCTACTTGATTTGATGAGAGTTTGACACCTAAAGGGTCGGGAGGGCTATTTTTAGCCATTAAAGGGGCCCAGGAAGGGGGAAAATGGTCAAAAATACCATATATATCTCATTCTCACTTTTAATCAACAAAAGACAGCACATATTACTTTTATGTTTGTAAGGAAAATACTAGTTTGACATATATGGTTAGAAAACATGACGACTGAGAGCCCTAAATTTCCAGGGATTGAGTCTATAGGGGCCCAAAAGGGGTATGTTTGAGAATGTTTTACCAACATAATGACCATTTTTCACAATGGAGCACATTACAGCATTTTAAATGATGAAAGTGGTTGCAAAGAAAGAACAGGCTTATATATACCGCAGGTAAATTTGCAACCAAGGGTGTGTGTGTGGGTGTGGGTGTGTGTGTGTGTGTGTGTGGGGGGGGGGGGTCGGGAACCCATTTTATATTGATTCAAGGGGCTCTAAAATGGACAAAAATGGTCAAAATTAACATAAATCACTTATCCTGTCCAAGGATCAACATATAACAACACAGTTATCTTTCACATTTGTAATGAAAATTTAGGTTTGACACAGACTGATATAAAATATGGCAATGGGTGCCTTACATCTCTAGGTTTGGAGTCTCAAAGAGCCAACATGTAGTCCCAAGGGGCCCAAAAATGGAAAAAATGGAAAATATTTGCCATAGATAACGATCATTCTTCACAGAGCAACACACTACAGCAGTTGTCAACTTGTCATGTCATACATTTGAAAATATACGTTTGGCACAGACTGATATAAAATATGGGAACGGGTGCCTTTCATCTCTAGGTTTGGAGTCCCAAAGGGCCTAAAAGGAGTCCGAAGGGGCCCAAAAAGGGGACAAATGGAAAATATTTGCCATAAATAATGGTCATTCTTCACAGAGAAACACACTACAGCAGTTGTCATGTTAAAATCAGCAGGAAAAATATAGCCTTATGTATGCTACTAGTCAATTTGCAATAAGGGACGAGAAACCAAATTTATACCCATTTAAGGGTCCCCAAAAGGGGCAAAAATGGTAAAAATTACCTCATATCACTTAATCTCTCTACGAATAAACAGAATGCAACACTGGTTCCTTTTAGATTGTTAAGAAAATATTAGTTTGACATATAGTAATAGAAAACATTGCAATGGGCAGCCCCATTTCTCCAGGCGTGAGTCTACAGGGGCCCAAAAAGAGGTATATTTGATAATATTCACGCAACATAATGATCATTCTTCTTATTGGTACACACTGCAGCATTTGTCATTATGAACTTGGTTGAAAAAAGCACAGCCTCAGCACAGTCTTATATATGCCATTGGTAAACTTATCAATGTAAGGGACTCAAAAGGGGCAAAGATGGTCAAAATTTAGATAAATCAATATTTATCTCCACATACTAACAGACACTACTGGTTACTTTGAAATTTGTTATGAAAATAAGTTTGACACATATTGATAAAAAAAACATGGTAATTGGTGCCTTGCATCTCTAGGTTTGGAGTCTTAGGGGGCCGAAAAGGTGAAAATTCGAAAATATTTGCCCAAAATAAAGACCATTTTTCACAGAGGAGCACACTGAAGCATTTGTAATGTTAGAATCAGTAGCAAAGAAAAGAGTAGCCTTATATATGCCGCAGGTTAATATGGAATAAGGGATAATAAATCAAATTAATTCCCTTTTAAGGGTCCCAAACAGGGGCAAAATGGTCAAAATTACCGGATATCATTAGTTCTATAAACGAATTAACAAAAGTGAACACTGGTTACTTTGAAAATTGCTATGGAAATATTTGTTTTACAGATACTGATATACAACATGGCGATGGGGTGCCCAACGTCTTCATGAGTGGGTTAAATGGGGCCGAAAAGGGCTTAATAAAAAACTTCACCAAAATAATTATCTTTTTTCTTAATGGAACAAACTTCATCATTGCTGAAGTTGCTTGGCCTCAAAGTAAGAGTGTGCACTTTGTAAAGTAAAAATATCTGTAAGTCCATTAAAAATGCGAGGCACTGTATTGAAAAGGTGATTGCACGGCCCGCCAATGTTGGGCAATAGGCCATGTTTGGTTAGTGCTCTACAATCAAACCAACTTTTATCGGTTTTGAGGATACATATATTGGTCAGCTGTATTAAATCTCTGATTTTTCATAGGTTACCGCGACAAATATCTATTTTTCATTGGTCACCGCGACACGACACACAACAACAGCCATCCACCAAAACAAT
Source organism: Ctena decussata (assembly GCA_963989385.1). Classification (NCBI taxonomy): domain Eukaryota; kingdom Metazoa; phylum Mollusca; class Bivalvia; order Lucinida; family Lucinidae; genus Ctena; species Ctena decussata. The sequence continues at coordinate 34,031,054 of OZ022504.1, read as the reverse complement.
TTCAGTTCTTCATTGGTCTTTGAATCCCTGTTTTTCATTAGTCACCGCGATAATCTCTGTTCTTCATTGGTCACGCGACACGACACACAACCACACCCCCACACCTCAAATCCCTGTTTTTCACTGGTCACCGCGACATGACACACCACCACACCTACACACAACAGAAAAAAACATTGTGCTGTAAGACTGTGTTTTCCCCTACAATGCCAAAGACCTAGACCTACCATAATTTATTTGGAGGGAAAATTTTGATCTGGACCACCATGCAGATGCAGCGTTAGGCTCATGGGTAGAACTTAGCCATTTTTGTTTAGTTTTGTCTTATACATCTAATATACTTGAATGGAGCCTAATGATACTTGACTCTAGTTTACATCATATGGACAGTGCTGCTAGCAAAAGGTCAAGGAGACGGACTTTGAATTTTTTATATGTATATCATTTGCAGTGTAGTTTTGTGTTAAAGTATGCTTTCATTAGGCGGTGGCACTGGTTGGGGATATATGTGAGCCCCTGCTCACTTGCTAAGAAGCGGTGACAAGTATAATTAAGGGATTTTTTTTCTTATTTTTCCATAAGAAACATACGTTGTGACCCCTCATTATACCTCTCTTGCTGAGACAGTTCTAATGAGGGGTCGTAACATATGTTTATTCAGAAATAAGACAAATGTCTCAGAATTATCTTTGAAACCCCACCTTATCTGGAGCTCTGAATTTCATTAATTGTTATGAATATTGAAATACCTTAACCAATTTTATTGTCAAAGGAATCAAAGGGGAAGTCACAAAATTTGTCTCCCTTTAAAAAAATGGCAGGAAAACATGCCTATGTATGCCGTATTTAGGGAAACAAACACTGCTCCACTGGGGGTAACAGTGATAATTTAAGGATTATTTTCCCTATGTTTCGATAAAAAAAATCATTGTGACCCCTCATTAGAACCCCTCATTAGATCCGTCTCCCTGAGACGGTTCTAATGAGGGGTCGAAACATATGTTTTCATTGGGAAAAAAAAAATAAGATTATGAAAAAAATCTTAAAATTAAAGTTTGAATTATCCCCGTTACCTCTTGGATATATGGATAAATAATGAACTTTCTTCCGCTCTGACAAAATAATCGTCCAGACCGAAAACATACTGTGTAGGCCGTGCATAGCTGCAACAGCTGCTTTGGGGAGGTAGATCGTCAGTTTAATGGCCGCAAACCATTTTTCAATTCTGCTGGTGTGTCGCCTTATAATGAAATTTCGACCATGAAACCTACAATTTACCTCCCAAAATGAAAATTTTGAGTACAGTTACACACCAAATTTACAATATCTATTATTCGAAATTTGCAAAAAATCAAGATAAATATTAGATATCTATATTGAACAGGGATATCCCAAATTTGAACCAGAGTTACCCCGGAAATACCTAAATAGAGAGTAAAGCCAAAAACTGCAGCCTACAAAATCTTTATTAATCGGCTTTTTTTATTGGAGGTGTGTGTGTGTGGTGGGGGGGGGGGGGGGGGGGGGGGGGGAGGTAGTAACAATAATGACTTTATTTAATAGAGGAGACCAGGTTGGATGTACAGCCAATTTTCCCTTGGGTCCTTATTCTGAAGAAAAATATTTGCTCCTCGTGGGGCTATTAAGCTCTACCTCCAAGAGCGAATCCCACACTGGAAGGGAAGCAAACAGGAAGTCCCATGAGGACAGGGAAGTGAACAAGAAATATCAAAAGTTGCACCCCTTTGTAAAATTGCTGGAAAACATGGATGTGCATCCATTCATACTCAAAAATCGTATCTGCATGAAAACTTCTACGACACAGACACATAACATGTAATAAGTGTATTAGAACAGATCAACACTGAAAACTCAAGGTGACTAGATACACTGGCAGGGGAGACAAATCTGCCATATTCTGTCTTGCATCCATTCTCAGTGGGAATCAACTCCTGACGGAAAGAATTTGCCTTCCTTGGGACAAAGCTCAACCTCCAAGAGCGAATCCTACAAATGGAAAGGAGGCAAACAGGAAGTCCAATAAGATGAGGGAAGTAAACACGAAGTCTCAAAAGTTGTTCCCCTTTGTGAAGTGGTCAAAAAACATGGCTGTGCATCCATTCTCCCTCAAATATTGTATCTGTATCAAAACTTACATCACACAGACACACAACACGTAACGAATATATCTAACAGACCAAGACTGAAAACTCAAGGCTACAAGATATACTGGCAGGGGAGGAAACTCTGCCATTTTCTGTCCTTCCTCCATTCTCAATGGGGATCAACTCCTAAAGGAAAGAACTTGCCTTCTTTGGGGCAAAGTCCAACCTCAAAGGGAAAACCCTACAACGGCAGGGAAGCAAACAGGAAGTTCCACAAAGCCAGAGAAGTAAACAGGAAGTTTGTCTCAAAAGTTGCCCCCCTCTTGTAAAATGGCTGAAAAAACTTAAATGTGCATCCATTCACCCTCAGTTATTGTACCTGCATTAAAACTTCCACCTCAAAGACACAATGACACAGCTCTTTGTTCAACAGAGAGCCCTAATCTGCCTCCTTCATATCCAATATCCTGGATATTCATGATTCATTTCATGGACATTCAAATAGAACTCAAACCCCATGCTTGCGAACATGTCATGTTTTAAGGACATCCGCAAAATTTGACCGGTGGGAAGCTATACTTCCTTATTTGGATATTCTATTTTGAGGATTGCTTTTCTTCATAATCAAATTTGATTTTTTTTACTGATTCATTGAAAATTTGTATCTGAATAATTGCACATTTTGAATTAATGACTTTCTCCAGTGGTCTGGTGCTTACAGAGAATTGGTATTAAAGCTTAGTAGTCTTTTTGATAAGTGTTATATGTGTGTCGATGATCAGCTCAAATTATTTGATGCTTTGGTTGTACCCATATTGAACTACTCCTGTGAAGTATGGGGCTTCCATAGCAGCCAAGATATCGAAAAAGTTCATTTAAGATTTTTATAACAAATTTTAGGGGTACGCCAGCAGACGTGTAATATGTCGGTCTATGGTGAACTCGGAAGAGTGCCATTAACCGTTATCAGAAAAGTAAGAATTTTAAAATTTTGGTTTAAAATTTTATCAGATCCTTACACACTTATTTATAAAGTCTAGAAGCAACAATCGCAGGATGTTAATAATAACAGAAATATGAAATGCTGGTCTTTTAATATCATATCCCTTTTATACCAGTTAGGGTTTAATTTCATATCTTTGGCATAATCAAGAAATTAGTCGATCGCAGCTAAATATGGTGATACAAAGAATATATGATCAATTTTTCAAGAATATTATGCATCTTATTACATACCAAGTAAAATGGTTGTTTTTAAAACTATTATGAAAAATTTTAAACTCGAGAAATATGTTGCCTGTGTCGATATTGATAAACATCGTGTTGCATTAAGTAGGCTTCGCTGCTCAGCACATAAACTTATGATTGAAGAAGGTAGGCATAGGGGGGTCGAACGAAGTGCAAGAATTTGTCCGTTATGTACTATGAACGTCGTGGAAGACGAATATCACTTTCTTTTAGTTTGTCCTATGTATAGAGAAATCCGTAAAACTTATTTGCCTAGATTTTATTGTAGATGGCCGTCTAAAAACAAATTCATCAGGTTACTAAATGAAAATCAGGTAAGTGTTTTGAAAAAATTAGCTATGTTTGTTTATATTGCACCCGAGAAACGTTTGTCTTTACTTAACGATGTTAATATGTAGTACTTGGTCATTTAGTCTGTAAAATTGTGTACATTATGTGCGTCAATGTTTATTGCGCTGCGTTGGTACAACGCAGTGCTATTTGTGATGAGTTTGGGGGGAGGCGCTGGGTGTAGATTTGTTTTATTGATCAATGCTATAAGCGACTTAAAAGGTGAATTTTCATGCATATTTAATCACTAAAATTTCGGATATGACATTAGATTACCTGAAACAAAATGTTAAAATATTTGTTTTCGTTATTCATTGCCTATTTTTTCATATTTCAGGATAAAAACGTGGAACTATTTTTTCTGTCTCAAATATCGAAAGGATCACCGGTTTTGATAAACGCATTAGGTTTTGGCAAATATATCAGTTATACGTCAATTTTTAGTTTTGGCACTTTCAGTGTCAATCAAATTAGCGTTTAGCCTTTTTTTTTTGGTATAGCGTAAAATTAAGATTGTTCAACGCTGATACATATCGCGTATACATATCGTCTAAAACTCCTGTATCCTTTCGATTTTTCGAGGGAAGTTATCATATATGGCCTACAAGATCTGAGGTCATCGGACAGTTTATAAAACCCCAGCGAAGAAAACCGAACACAGCCGCGGGATGGTATTCCGATATTGCCTAACTGCCTTAGTATCACCAGCATTACCGCTAATAGATCTGATATTAGGAAACGGAGAAGGAAACATGTATTTCTTTTGTTTGATCTAGTCTCATTCTACGGAGCTGACAATCATTCATGATAACTATTTTGCAGTTTTGATTTTTTAGTTAATTATAGTTTTGATTTTAACATTTCTAATCAGCCACAGAAACATAAAAGTGTTAGTTTGCACCACAGTGGTTTGCACATTAGTGGGGCATACTAGTTTAAAATCTGGATCGGAATCGAGTGGAATAGATGATATAATTTACATTCCATTGGCTACAACGTCGATGCGACGTCATTGCGTCATTTTGGCGTCATTACGACGTCCTGTGCCTGCTCGGAATATGCCCTATAGAACCTAGGGTGGTACTCTTTACGGACGAAGTTTGTCCGCTTTGAGGGTGCAAAATATTTCTTGTAAGAGTGTCATCCCAATGCACGGAATGAAGCGGAGATAGCGTAAGAGCTTAAGAGGGAGTTAACTGTCACACAAGTTGAGTTGCTAAACTATCTTTTGTGAGTTTATCGTTAACGAGTTGATTGACCTGGAACGTCAAGGTCCTATTCGTAGAACTTGGGTGTTCATAATGGGCAAGCATCAGTTCATGCGAGCTATGCTGTTTGATGACAAATCTTGTTCAAATCAAAGTTTGAGCAGAATCTCAGATAAGCATGAAAAAGATTTTATACATAGAGGATCTTACACGAGTGGTCATTTCATACGAAATATGTGGAACAAGCCTTCGTCGAGTTTCATAAATTTCATATGACATGGCCACGATGGAGTGTAAAATTCTGTTTATTATACACATATGCCCCTTTGAAGTGGGATTCCTTCGCCTTCAAAGTGAACAGTATTCCAAGAAGAAAACGCATTGTTGACTCGGACATTGTCAATGATATTACGTGCTCGCGCCAAAGTGTTATTACACGTGACGATTTTTATGACACGACGTTATCCACTGAATAACAGCGATCCAAGTATTACTCAGTTGCGCCTTTGACAAGTTTTTCAGGTACTGAGAGAGACTTGGCCCAAAAATTACCATGAGTGATAATACATATTTATCCCTCTTTTGTCTCTAGTAAATTGACCTATTGGTTGTCACCTGTTATTTTTTCAGAAATCTTATTTTAGACACACGTTAACATATATAGAAAATTCAGTTGACACGATAAACGCTGACATATGAGGGTCTGCATTTTTTTGTTTCTTTTCGGCACTGTGCAAGAAATCCTAACTGCCTGTGGCCTATTGTTACACAAAGAGTCACTTCAATACTGGGAAAAGTTTGTATTTTATTTCTCCTTAAACAGTATTCAGTTATTATCCCAGTTTTGAATGGGTGTCTCGAGGCTTATTCAGTATTGCAGTTCGTTTGACCTCGATGTTGTATTACCATGCCCCTTAAACCACGGAGCTTTTGGAAAGTATTGTATAGGGCACTTTAAGAGCAGAAGTCTATCAACTTATGTGGATAAGGTAAACGAAAATGTTTTACTCTATTTTTTCTGGTTCATTCTTTGATAACAAAAATGACTCCGCGAAACAGAAATGCCAACATCTCCTGTTAATATTCCGCCATAGGATTATGTTTTTTCAGCTGAAATGACCCGTTACCACCACCCCCACCCCCTTTTTTGTCCCATTATTATTATTTTGCGGCTCATTTACAAATTTTTGTGAGCACTGTAACCTCGGAGCCTGATTTTGTATTGTTCTTAATATTACATGTATCAACCAATGACTGACAGATTGAACTAGATTTCATAGCCTGGGCTTCCAGACAGACACATTAATAGAATATCAGTTGGAAGTATACAGTAATGACCTGGTTCATAATCTTTTTTTATTTTATAATGGGCGAAAAAATAGTGATTTCGTTGAAACCAAATGAGAAAATCTTGGGCTCTTTAATCAGATTAAATAGGCCTCATGCAAGTCTTGCCAAGCATTAGACTTATCTTGAGATTTCCTTGTTTCCAGCTAAACTCAACCATAGATTCTATTGTTCTAGGGCACTTCTTTCCTGGTAATTACAGTAATTATGGGATTGTAAATCGGGGTAAATTGCGAAGTCTATTTTTGCGAAACTTAGAAATGCAAAAAAGGTTTTTGAAAATACAACTGTGGTGCAATAACCATTGTCTTATAATCATAGAACCATTATGAAAATCTAAAATACAAAACTTGGAAACATTTTCTAAGACTCAGATTTGCCAAAAGTTCTGGTTTACAGTACTTTCATGTGAGCTGTATCAGCTAGCTAATAGATATATATTATAAAATGTAAGACATGAGATATTTGATACATTAGAATAAAGATCATCTTTACTATTCAAGTGAGGCGTGTCATATCTTTCTTGTACACAATTACAGAAAAATTGGATTGTCAGGTCTTAAATATTGTTTTCCGCAGCGCTTTCCCCTTTGCTCTATACTAGAGCAACTTTTTACTTGTAAGATACTGTATTAGGGAAACTTAAATGAAATCACGGTTTGTGAGTCATATATATCTCAAGGTATATCTGCCATGCTCTTCTCGTACCGCCATTGAATGGTATTGTAGGGCGAGAGGCACTTTGTTGTTTGAGCCTGAATAAACCATTTGTAGTTGTAGTTGATAAAATTTTGATCTTTATGGCTTTGAAAGAGAAATATAATTTCGGTAAAATGGGTAGATTCCATTTTAAACACGAGTCAGTCGTACAAACAATTCTAAATTTATGCAATAGAAGACAATTTAGACTTTGAATAAAGCGTTAGTTAATAACAAGTATTTGAGTATTTTTTTTTTGTTATCATCATTACTTTTTTTTTCGTTGGTGAAATTTCAAACCGAACAAACAATACAAAATGATTTTCTTTTTAAGTTTGTACTTCGGTGAAAATAAAGAAATAAATTGAAGGGAATAGATAAGTTACCCAGTGTTAGATAATTAAATAAGTATATATTTATTATTTTTTTTAGTATCATTTTAAGCTATTCACCCTGTTAATTCAAGTACAAAAAGCAAACAGCATATGGACGTGAGATTCAATTTAATAATCAATAAAAAGGTAAATGATTCACAGAGGTAAATTATCATTCATTAGCATCAATCTGAATATTTGTAAAGTACCGTCATTTATCGAGATAAGGCGCGTTACTTGGGCATGTGCAAAAAATGTGATAACGGTTGCCTTCGTCGTCTTTAGACACATGAGCCGCGACACAACTAACAAAGCGGCCTGTGCACTCAGATCAGCCGGGGCTTTGAATCGACTGGCCAAATAAAATTAAGAAATTACAGTATTTTTTTTTCTGATTAGTCACCAGATATTGTCAGGGTCACTGACGAGGCTTTATTAGCCGAAACTACGTAGTCTGGCCCATGTTCCTACTTCTGTATGTATTCTCTGCTCTTGAAGGAACTTTTTAAGATTTTAATTGTCACTACGAAAACTCACTTTTTATTCGAGAGAAAAAAAGTTCCCAGACTCGAAAGTTTATGATCTTGGATTATTTTCCATGTCAGTACAAAATGCCTGCTCAAAATTAATTTTTAGTGTAACATTTTTATTTGTTAACCGATTTTCAAAATTTTTGCTGCACAATTTTCGAAAAAATCAGTACTTTATAATGTCATAAAATACTTTTCTTGCCTACAAATTAATTAAACATCATGAACAAAAATCACTATCATGACCACCGTTAAACTGTAGACAATCGTAGGAGCCGTGGCGCTACCGGCTTGAGTCGTACTAGCACCGTATCGAACCGTAGTGGCATCGTAAGCGTCCGTAACACGACCGTGGAATACCCTTGTTGTCCGTAGTGCTGCCGCCTTACACCGTCGTGAATTCGTAGATGATCCGTACAAACACCGTGAGAAACCCTACTGGAACCGTGGCAAACCGTAGTGATGCTGGATTTTCTACGGTTCATCCCGGTTTTGCCGTCTAGGTCAAACATTGGTGAATCGTGGTAAACCGAAGCCTGATCCGTGATTGTGTGACTGGGGCTTTTACTCTTCATATGATTGCTACTAATCAGACCGGATCAAAGACTGAAATTTGAATATGTTGGCATCAATTATATTTCAGACGCGCGGCTCCAGTTTTATTCTAACATCAGAAAAACAAAAGTGCTCACTTTGATCTACATTAGGGCAGCTCTGGACCAGAATGAATCTACATTTGCATAATTCATCTTCTTGAAGATTCATTACTTTAATGTTCTATCTTTAATTACATTCTGCAGTTTAATTACATTCTTCGCACTAAGCTATTATCTGAAAGTCGAGTCGTGTCTCATTGGTGACACTTACGGAAACGCACGACAAAAACATCATTATTTAAAATTAGAACAAATATTGTAAAAAAGACCAATTTATAATTTAGCTAGACTATGACAAACGTTGCTAAATTCAGTAAATCTCTGTTTAAGTCCTATAATCTTGTTTTATATGCATAATCTTTCTCTTTAAATGCTACAAAATTTGATTTAAATGCAATAAATGTTTTCGTTTAAATGCTACAAAAAATGTAATTGCACTAAAATTCATTCTAATCAATTAACTATTTATTTAAATGCTTTAAAATCTATTCAGTTGCTTTAAACTTTATTTATATGTAATGTTTTCTATTTATATGCAAAAAATGTACATTTATTAGCCCTGCCCTTGTAAAGCTTAGAAATATACATATTTGTATTTTTCATAAATATTCTTGAATATACATATTGTCTTCTTTGATTACGGGACGTATTTAGAGTTCCCGGCATGTCTATAGGCATGGGGATGATTTATATCTCAGACAAACCCACAAGAGAAAAATTCATTTCTAGACTAGCCAAACATTGAACATGAAAAAGAAGAAAAATGTATATGTGACAAACAATTTAATGTATCCGACTGGAGCAAGTCTATATAAAATCATTTAATAGCATAAGCATGCCGGGAACTCTAAATACGTCACGTAATCAATATTTTACAGAACATTTGATTGGCTGATTTCTTTGTTTACGGATGTTTCCCTACCTTGCGGTTTCGCGCGAGAAAACTTCGCTCTTCGCTACTCGATATTTTTAGCACCCTTTTGGCTCAAGTCATTTCGCTACATATAACGCTAGCTGTTGTTCGCTAAATCACTCTTTTTTTGTTGTCATTCAGAAAGAAGAAATGCTTTAAGGACTATAAGCTGAGTTGGTGTATTAGAGATTTTATTTCATTTCTATTTTATGCATATTGGCATAGTTTAAAACATGAAATGAAATGGGATAGAATGAACAGGATGATATTCAGTACAATTCCTTCTAGCTCCTGGGATGGTACCTAGCAAGTTTGTGCACCTGTTTGGCTTGAAAAGGACCACCAACTACGTGTCCCTTCCAGAACGTATACTACGTGTCCCTTCCAGAACGTATAATAGCAGAAAACGAATGCCTTCATGCTGGACTAGAGTTTCGTTGTTTGTGCGTCTTTATCATGGCAGCTGCAGTCAAGCAGATACCTTATAAAATGTGCGAACAGCGATGATCAAGATCAGCCTGCTCCTCGCGGAGTCTTCGTACATAAGGTTTTATATCGACAATCTATGGATCCTGAGGAGTTTGTATAGGGAAAACGCGTCACTATTTTAGTCATTACTGTTCCCACGAGCTATTACGCGAGTTTTCTCGCTACAACAGCCACCTATTTGCAAACCTACATCGAGCTATTTGCAAGCCTAAAATCGTAACTCTGCCTTGTTTTCCACCATTTTTGCAAAGTGAAACAACTTTCTGTTTTCTTTTCACCAAATTTAGCCCTTTCAAACTGGAATCAACGCTTAGAGGAAAGAATTTGTTCCTACGGATGACAATTCTCTTGCCTTTAAGGAGAGCCCCTTCCCCCTTACGGGAGAAAGTTCTCTTTCCTTTAAGGAAAGCCACCCTCCTCCCCCCCCCCACCCCCACAATCCCAATGTTCCATGTAGAAGAGAGGCAAGTAGGATGGTTTTTACCAAAACGGGCATATAGGCCATGAGCCAGATATGGTTTACCTCCCCCCGGGGGAATTTTGTAGACCATACTTTTCTTAAAGCCCAGCGTCTAAGAAGTATTTTGCAGCATGTTAGCCCTCTGGCGAGTGGGGCGTTAAGCTGTTACAGCCTATTACAAACGTTACCCTTTAAAAAAATAAACATAAAATAAAAATGATCAAAAATTCTAAAAAATAGAAGTCACTTTCTTATGTTTAATGTTATAGTAGAGTCTAATAGAACAATCCAGTAGCTAAAAGTAATGATGTTTGACAGGTCACTTTAGCCTATATGGTGTCATATACGTGACATTTGTCTTTACACTCCATTAAAATTGCTATTTTTATCCAAAATACTTTCTTTTTGTAAGTTACTCCTTTATTATTAGACCATATGTTTGTTACTATATTAAAGACAATTTATTGCTCTTTTCAGATCTGCAAAAATTATTATCCTATCTTGTATACTTTTGGAGAAATAGGATGTTTAACAAGTATCCCCTTATAAATGTTCCATATTACAATTATCACTTGCTGTATAATTCAAGTGCTTGAACTATACTGTATGAATTAAAAAACAACAGTAAAATATAATATTGAATATGCCAGTCTAGCAAGGAACAGTTCCACAATATTTTGAACGCATTTTAGTCGGCCATAATGATCGATTATATACGTTACCGAGGGCTTTTTTTGTTAAACTCATATACTTTGACGATAGAATCATTTAATTTTTGTTGGTAGCAGTTTCTTCATAAAAGAATCATTTAATATAAAAGAAAAAATGCATTCTGGTTTATTTTCTATGATAAGTCATTACTAGTAATAACGTAAATAACATTAACATTTAAAATATTTCATTATAATACCTTTAATCAGGTTTTTTCCCACTGTCACATATAAGTCTAGGTGTTCTTATGATATATTGTGAACTTGGACCTAGCAACACTCCTCTCAGTTATTACTTTTAGGGATTCATGAGGTGTTTTTTATACGTGATTAAACAAAGTATACTACAAATTGTAATGTTAATTGCATTGACATATTCTGCACAAGTAAAACGTTTTTTTTTTTTTTTTTTTGCTGGCAAAAATAAAAGTATTGGATATCAAAAATAAAAGTATTGGATAATGGCATTCCCCATTTTGTTTCCTTTACAATTTGTACATTTGAGTTCTTAACACAGTAACATGTATACCTGAAATTTTGTCATATACAACTTATGAAAAATAAACAAAACACCACATCAGAAAAGATAAAAAAGAGATAAAGCCGCAGCTAAGCCAGCATAGATTTTGCATATAGGGCTCGAATAAAATGATATACAATCAGTTTGATATCATTAAAAGCTAAGCGCTTTTGACGTGTTTAGTATAAAATTATAAAATAATCAGTAATTAACAATGCAAATGGAGTACCACCTTGTTTATGGACCGGACTTGGTATAGTTTTTTACGTGCACACTGAAAAAAACATAAAGCAGAACAGTAAACCTGAAGTTTGAAGACTTAAGCCAAATACACTTCTGCATCAAAGCTAATGTAGATATTTGCTGACAGCGTATACTTACTTTTGTAAGACTATCGTATATTTTACGTTACCAAGGGAAACAACATTGCTGAGCTACAGTTAAGAAACAAACTTTTGAAAATACTTAAAGGTAAAGGGATAACTCCAGAACTGTATATATTAATGAGCTGAATTTTCTTGAATGCATTGTTCATTTTTCATCAGATTCATATTAGCAGGATTATGGCTCTTGTTATGTTGTTATTGGGTATACAGTCTTGATGTTTTGGGCATTCTGTAAGGGCCTAAAGTTTCAGCAACCGGATTTTATACATATGCCCCTTTCTGAACTTAATTAGTTTATAACCTCATAGAGGCCCAGTAATTGGGTATATGTCTTTGCTTATGTTCAGTTATTATTTGCTTACCAGGTTCTGTAATACACATATTTTCTGTTTTTGGCCATACATTTACTCTGAAACAGAATAAAGGGCTGCAGTTTGTGACACGTTAAACGTCGGGTGACGTTTGGCCGATGGCCTTTTATTCATTTATGTAACTATCAATAATGTGTCAACCAGGAGTTTGGGAGAATAGTATCAGAAACATTTAATACAGAAAAGAGACCCTGGCAGTTTACTAGCATACTGTAGCAATCTATAAATACTATGTTTAAGATAATCTATATGTCTATGCTTTTGTTTCTTTCTCTTTAAAGTCTAACTACTTTTGATCATCTCTTAAAGAAACTAACTACAATCAACCATTTATTAAAGCATCTATTCACCAAAGAACATAAAGAATATATTAATGTTGGTCCTCGCTGTTCAGATATCTATGAGAAAATCTTAGGAAAAAAACACACAAAAAAACAGTTTTGTCCAACTAAACGTATCTTTATGTTCTAGTAGTATTTCAATTCTCATATCGACGTTGCCCCCGCACCTCGTTCCGCTGAGGTGCGGGGGCAACGTCGATATGAGAATTGAAATACTACTAGAACATAAAGATACGTTTAGTTGGACAAAAATGTTTTTTTTTTTCCAGGGACAGTTTTCCAGTAGCTCTGCACACATAATGAAATGGCGAATGAAAATGACAGAATATATTAATGTTGGTCCTCGCTGTTCAGATATCTATGAGAAAATCTTAGTAGTTGTTCTCCTTCAGAATGTATTCGCCTACACCGTAGTTATGCTTTGCAGCATAACATTGAGAAAGAAAAAAGAAAAGAAAAGAAAGACCGAACAAGTAACATATACAACTTGATTATTGCGAGTTTATGGCGTCTTCATTTCCGATGTCCTAAACTAGCAATACAGTATTTCTAAAGAGCAAATAATCAAACAATAGAAATAGTGCATACCTATACATGCCAAGGAAGGGTTAACCTAAATAACTTACTGCATTTGATCTATGTGACCTTGTATTACCATATTGTTTACTTTTAAGCAATAAATATGGTTGAACACTGCTTATTTATGATATCTTACTGCTTATCTTATCATCTTTGTCCAAATATGTTAAATACTGCTAGGGAGTACAGCATTTTGGCAATATCCAAACAACAATTTTAGTTGCTTACATATTGAAAAATTGTCTGACTGAAATTTGTATTTCGTAACACCTTTAGTCCTTGAGAGTAACAACAAGTTACCATGGGGTTTGCAAAATTACCTGACCAGTTAAGTATTTGTAACAACATAATGAAAAATAGAACTCCTGAACAAGCTGATGACAGAATGATGTATGCGTTATAAAGTATGTCACTTTCTATCAGCCTTAAGTTTTCACATTGTTAATAGTTTGTAATGTATTTGATGGCCGGAAGCTGCATAAACAAATCACGTAGATTACAAATTAATATGTAAGTTATGATCACGGGAGCCACACATATTTGCTAACCTATGTAAAGCAGTTACTGTGCATAGAGGCTCGAGGCTGACGATTCGACTGACAGCATAGCAAAAATGGTGTTTATCCCTGCTGGGAGAGTTGGTACTGCTTTTGATTGCCTTGGCTGGCAGTCACAGTTGCATATTTGTGTGCAGGGTAATTGAATGGCTCAGCCAACAGCACAGGTAGCGAAATTGGTTTTATCCCCATCATGACGAGAACCTAAATATTAATCAGTTGCAGCATATATCAACTCTAACTTATTTCATTCTATGCATAAAATTAAAAAAAATCATTTTTATGAAGTCACTTTTAAGTGAAACTGAATTGAAGGCAAGGTCGAGCTGCTTCAGCTATAACAATCTATGTGCGTCTTGCTGAGCTCTTGTGTATTTCAAAGAGCTAAATTGCCAGCTGACTACCAGTGGCAAGCTAACACTACAGCACTGAATAATTCATATTGCTCAGGAACTAAATTTTTGATAACAGATGAATCACAAATCTTATCCCCCGACATATTACAATTATGTAACGTAACGTTACTGTTAGATTACTTTTTAAATATACACTGTCGGATGTTTTTTTAATAGTTTGAGGACACATAACATTGGCGTTTCTTCATATTTACATATACAACAGTGTCTACTTAAGACATAATACAGATAACATTAATAATGAAATGCAGCTGATGTTGGCTTTCTTAGCTTTTCTCGTCATTTTGTAGGTTAAATTCTTCAAAAATAAGATAGTTTCTGTCCACATTTAATATATCCAGTGCTAACTGCTGCCTAATTTATCTAAGCTGGGCATGAATCAAAGAAGAGTGATGGAGCACGTATAAACTTCAGTCCACAAATTCAGCGATTTAGTCTGGTTGTCTTTTTTCCGAATTTTTGTTGTGGTTATATACGTTATATATTTATCGTGACTGCTGACGAGATTTGTAAGACTTTAGTTTGTTTGTTTTTTATCCTGGACTATTGAAACAGTCATATATATGACAATTACTTTTCTCTTCACTTCAGTTCTTACAATTTGCTCCTTATATTACATGTATTTAGACACTGAAGGGGATAAACGTCAAATACAGTGTAAACTACGTTATACGGGTTAGTCAACTTATCCTTGACGGTGTCAATTTACCTTGAAACAGCAGACAAAACCCAACATTATTTAGGGCGAATACTAACATGTGTATACCAATGTGTATTTTCTATTATAACGTGAATATGTAAATTTGGGTTGTGTTATTAACATTGACCTTTCAACGTTAATGCCCCAACGTACAGAGGGCTAACATGTGTCATTTTGTTTCGTATATATTGTTGTTTCAGAAAATCATAGTGTCCGAAATTACCCCTGGAGGGGGGAGGGGGGTCTATGGTCAGCTCAAGGTCTTTTAATAGTTTAAAACTTGGAATGAAATGTATTAGAATAGAATGAAATATGATAAAATGAAAGAGTGAAGCCATTGTCTACAATTTGCTCCTTGAACCTCTTGGTGCTCTTATATAAAAGAATTTAATTCCTCGGATGGAGCAAATTGTTTCTTGTAAGCTTATTGTCCTTTATCAGTGGAAAACAGAGGAGAATCTCCCTGCCCATTCCACTTCAAATCATGTCATGTTTTGAAATATACCCTAATTTTTAATCTCCTACTAGATTCTGTTAGCGTGTGTGGCCTAGTAGGATACGTTGCTGTCGTGCTAAAGAGTCTGAGAGAGGCCGAGGTTCCGAGTTTTCGTTCTTGTGTGTGTGTTTTTGTTTGCAAGGGCAACTTTTATAGATTTTATTTGGGCTGGGCCTGAAGAGAGAAAGATTCGTCATGTAAGTGTTGTTTGCTACCCGGGCAAGCGTCAAATCAACGCCAGTGTAATGTCGACATTGATACGACATTTCGACATGTGTGACCACTGCGAACAAGGTCGTGACAGTTAGCGCTGTGAATTTTGTTTTGCAACGTTCAAGGTCGCGCCCGTCAGCTTTTGTGGGAAATCTCAAATTGTGGGTAATTCCGACTTCAATTACACTACCGTAATTACCCTATATATAGTGATTTCCCTACAGAGGTTTAGAATTCTGCCTTTTGGCTTTACCCGTCTGCCTTTTGGCCTTACCCTTCTGCCCTCCCTTTGTGAAAGGAAGGTTTATTCATATAATGTCATATTTTTGCAATATGCACCTTTCTGTATGTAAAAGAGGATTTTTATTATGCAAAAAATTATATCTCGCTCTGCAGCGAGATATAATTTTTTGCATAATAAAAGAAAGTGTCAATAATTTTACTTAAATTGTCGTTGAAAAAAAAGCCCTTTAGGGAGTGCCCTTTAGGGAGTGTGTCACGCGCTTAAAGTGCCCTTTTTTGCCAGCACCCTGCCTCTTTTCAGGCTAGATGAAACAATAATATATTACATCAATATCGAACCCTGAATTTGTAGTCTAGCGCCAATTCAGTGGAATGAGCCGGGGAAGATTATTATTGCCAAGTTATTCTGTCCCATTCCACTCCGTTCTATTGTATTCCACTAAATTCCATTTCATGTTTTAAACTATGCCTTGCCAGCGCTAATGAATTTCAACGTGCCAAGTAATACCCCAGCAGACACACAACGTTGAATTAATCTTGAATCAACGTTGATTCACGTTGAGCTTCATAATAACGTACACTTCTTTGGAAACGGTCATTATTTGTCAGCTGGGGAAAAGATTAGGGGTGGTGCATGAATTAAGGTGGGGGGGGGGGGGGCTCCTGCTCTGTTGAGGGGTCATTATATTTGTTTGGATTGATGTTAGCGGGAGAGGGGTGGTCATGAAATGATATACTTGCTTTTACATCTGACTTTCTAGGCCCCTGCCCATCGGGGCCCGCGAAATAGATAGGTTGTGTGGTGGCTCTACGGCAGAAATGCTAGTAGCTATAGCAGGATCTGAGTGTCATTTAGCTTAAGTCGGGTAATAAATCCTACAAATTCGGAGACAGCATCTTGACGACTGCAATGTTTACTAGTACGTCAAATCACTCGCTCGCTCGCTCACTCACTCACCTCATCTGACCATAGGGGCTCGAATCAGGATGATGTGGGTAAAAGAATACAGATTGTATGTATATTATATTGTATATACAAACTGTATTCTCTTACCCAAATCATTATGCTTCAAGCCCCTATAATCTGACCTTTTAACTAATACGTTGTGGTCTGAAGGCGACGCACCCCAGACCCCTTTTCTTATACATTATTAATATCATTAGCTGCCCACCTGCACAGTGTAGCTCGTATTTTGAAGAGAGAGAGAGAGAGAGAGAGAGAGAGAGAGAGAGAGAGAGAGATGTCTTTGAATACAGATGTCCATCATGACCACTGATACAACCAGTACTGTCTATCACTCAGGTTGCGAATTCGCCTTGTGGCATGTCAGAGGTGAGCCTATCACGGCTGGAACCTTCGCTGATTTTTATTAGCCAATGAAATAGCTTGTAACAAAGTAAGCAAACATATTTCCCGGCATGCTTATACACATTTAAATGATTTTTATTCCATATAAATACACATATATAGAAAACATCACATATAAACAATGTTTACAGCAACTGAATAGATTTTGAAAGCATTTTAATAAATACCGGTAGTTAATGGATTTTAATGAATTTCATTGCAATTAAAAAGTTTTGTAGCATTTAAACGAAAAAATTAATGCATTTAAATGAAATTAAATGCAGTTCAATTTATTTTTTAGCATTGAAATAGATTAAGTTACTGCAGTTATCTGAATTTTTATGCAATTAAAACTATTTTATAGCATTTAAACAGAAAGTTTATACATATAAAACAAGATTATAGCTCATAAATAGAGACTTACTGAATTTTGCAACGTTTTACACGCCATAATAGACTAACTTAAACCAGACGCTATACTCTGTACGCAGTACGCTGTACGCAGTCTGTCTATAGGACAGACGGACGACGACGACGGACGACGGAGTCTGCCTAACCTACAGCATCCGGAGCCTTCAGCTCAGGTGAGCTAAAACTGTCTAGGAAAATACTATGGCAACTCTTCTGAAAGGCGACGTTCAAATCACAACACTGTGTCTACGTTATATTGTACGCAGGGATTTCTGTACATTAACGAGGCCCTCCCAGGGTGGGGTCTGTGTTTCCTAGCTTACTGAAAATAATGCCCAAATTTCCCCCAGCTCCCTCAAAATATTTCCCCGTACTCCCTAAAATTATTATGCTCTTGCTCCCTAAATTCCTTAAAGTAATACAGCTCCCCAAAAACTTCCAACCATGCTCCCAAAAATGTTTTATACTTTATATCAGTTAATCAGATTTGTATGAAATTTCTGTCAGATAAAGAGTTAAGTAACTATACTCAGAGGCAAAAGGAAGTACGCACTTTATAAATTTCCATATTTTACTAGTTTTAACTGCAGGCCTGAAATACTGCAGGATTTAGTTTACTCAAAGTACACGAATGCGAAAGAGTACAATCACTATTCGAAACGCTTGACTAGTGGCACCATATGAATTGCATAGGCAGAAAACTGGACAGTGTGATTTTGCTCAGTCTGTATTTGAAATTTGGTTGTTTTTCTCATTTCACATCAAATGTTTGCGTTTCATTTACATAATGAAAGGGCTCTCTGAGGCAGACAGAATCATATACTCAGAGGCAAAAGCAAGTAAAACCCACCTTTGAAATTGCTGTGCTTTTTTCGCTGCTTAGGTCTGAAATTCTGCACTCGATAGGAAAGACTGCGATCTCTTGTCCAAATGCGAGGATCTATCCTGACTTACGCTGCATACGCATGCGATTAGGTACCTTTACACCAGACGTCAGCTTAACTCCTTGCCCTAGTTTGGCTGTATAAAGTATGCTGTACGCTACTGAAATTGTTGCATGTCATGCACTTTATGAACATATATGGACAAAAGATGTAAATCCAGGTCGAGCTGCTTCTATCACGCAGCCTGTCCTTATGCCATGTATTATTGCTACGGAGCCTGTCATCTGTTGAACTTTTTATGTACC
Source organism: Ctena decussata (assembly GCA_963989385.1). Taxonomy (NCBI): domain Eukaryota; kingdom Metazoa; phylum Mollusca; class Bivalvia; order Lucinida; family Lucinidae; genus Ctena; species Ctena decussata. The sequence continues at coordinate 34,012,215 of OZ022504.1, read as the reverse complement.
GTAAATCCCGGCAATAATTGCAGCACACAAATATTGTGAATCCTGATCGGTTGGCTTCTGGCAACTGGAAAACTAAATGGTAGCGTATCTCCTTAATAGACATATTGTAAATATTGTTACCATCTGTTCAATAGAGATATTGTTAATATTGATACTATCTGTTCAATAGAGATATTGTAAATATTGTTACTATCTGTTCAATAGAGATATCGTAAAATATTGTTACTATCTGTTCAATAGAGATATTGTAAATATCGTTACTATCTGTTGAATAGAGATATTGTAAATATAGTTACTATCTGTTCGATAGAGATATTGTAAATATTGTTACTATCTGTTCAATAGAGATATTGTAAATATTGTTACTATCTGTTCAGTAGAGATATTGTAAATATTGTTACTATCTGTTCAAAAGAGATATTGTAAATATTCTAACTGTGTCAACAGTGGCTGCTTTCTTAATGGACCGACCGTTCTTTATTTTTATGTCTCCTAAAGCTTCCTGTATTGTTTATGCCCAATAGATAAATGATTGTTTAAGTTTGGACAAGCATTACAGATACTGGCCAGGCTGCTCTTGCTGAGCAGTCTGATTAGGTTCTGCAATGCTTTCCAACATTGCCTTTTGCGGCTGTACTACACGAAGCTGACCTAGTACTATGTGCACTAAAACAAGACATGTCTATACCTGCTTGCCCCAGAGTGTCTTTAATCCAATGGGATAAAGTGGCTTTTGAAACCCAACTATAAGGTTTCTGAGTCATAACGAAGAAACGAGTATCTTTTCGAAGATTTTTCGTTCTATCAATATAATGTAGGTACGTTCTCACCACACACAAGTCTCTATCTAGAATATACTCAGATAAGAACATTTCAGGTAAAAGGTGATTTGGTTTAGACTATTTCAATAGATCTCCTATTCTAATTTTCATATTTGTAGAAGAACAATCAATATTTCTAATATCAAACACATGTAAAATTAAAGTCTTTAACAGTTCCTTCAAGAGCAAAGAATACATACAGAAGTAGGAACATGGGCCAGACTAAAGTCTGGGCTCTTTGCCAAGTTGTTACGGAAAAAAGTGTCACTAATTTCCTAGACAACTGTAGTAATGAAAAAATTATTGAAACAGTCTAAACCAAATCACCATTTACCTGAAATGTTCTTATCTGAGTATATTCAAAAAATTTAACACCTGTTCTGTACTCCATGTACAATTATAGCGAGGTAAACTGGTCAGGCTGAAAAGCAGCATATTTAACACATTTATGGTTTTTTGCTGAAGCGAACAAATCAATATCAAACTGACCATATATATCTTGTATGCTATTGAACACAGACACCTCAAGTGACCATTCCATGTCATTATTTTTTATTCTAGAAAGTCGGTCTGCTGTGACATTTAGGGTCCCCGGTATTTGAAAACAACTGAGCCAAATATCACGCTCTTTGCACCACAGCCATATCTCACGGGCTAAGTCATTTAAATGCCTTTTCCGCCCCCCTTGTTTTGAAATGTATTTGATAGCAGTTTTATTATCAAGATAAAGATGAATATGCTCATTTGAAACATGTGAACACAACACTTTTAAAGCCTGAAAAGCTGCTTTCAGCTCTAGAAAATTTATATACTCAACCGAATTTAAAACGCAACACTTAATTTATCCAATATTCCATAGCTCATGTCATATGCAGATTATTTTCAGTTTAATTTCTAAAACAGGGATTAATGTTGACTGTCCCAGAAATTCAGTTTTGTTGATGAAATGGTTCACGCTTGAGAAAGCACTAACTGAAGCTACCCGATTTTCAAAAGTTTCAAAAAGAGGTTGAACTATCGCGAGACAGGATGTATGCGTTGCATTGAGCGCCGGGTCTAAGATAGCCTATGGTGTCCCAGGTGCGTCCAACTCTTTCTACAAGCCTTAAAAGGATTGACGGGTGGTAATGGAATGTTTGGCTTCCAACAGCAGGCTTGCACATGCATGCAACATTCCAAGCGCCTTGGCAGACATATCCCTAGTTTTGACTTTTGAAAATCGGGGTAGCTATAGGTAATGCTCTCTCAAGCGTGATCCATTTCATCAACAGAATTGAATTTCTGGGACAGTAAACGTTAATCCCTGTTGAGTTAAGAAATTAAACTGAAAATGATCTGCATATGGCATGAGCTATGAAATACTGGAAAAATTAGGTGTTGCGTTTTTAATTCGGTCGAGTATCAATCTATCATTGTACGACCACTGTCCGTACATCTTCACATTGTATGTAACATCATGGCACCCCCAGCCAAAGCCAGAGCTGTCAGATTCAATACGGCGGTCCGGTCTAGGTAAACATATAGGTCGAAATGAAGTTTCAATGTTGTTAATCCACCACTGAATACATTGTTTACTTTCATTTGATATACAAATTACAGCATCAAAATCACTCCTATGCTTTATGAGTGCCTCATCTCTTTCTATTTCCATTGCTTTGTAATAAAGAGCAGCATAACGTACACCGGCCTCCACAGATACACACTTGCCAGCTGTGCAAACTTTCTGATTGTTATATTCTTTGCAGCCAGTATTTCTTTGCATAATTCTATCATGGCAATACATTTTTCATGTGGTAATCTGACTGTCATAGAAACAGAACATATAAAAAATCCTACAAAAATTATTTGCTGGGTTGGAACAACAACAGATTTATCTTTGTGAACTGTAAACCCCAAATCATCAGCTAAGCGTAAAATATCCGAAATATTTTGTACACATTCTTTGTAGGTGTCTGATTGCAAAAAACTATCATCAATATATGCCACATTCGTGTGGCCTAACTTTCGTAGTGCAGAATACATGGGTTTAAGCAATTTTGAGAATATTCTCGGCCCAGATGAAAGGCCATTTGGGAGCGACGTATATTCATAGGTAACGCCTTCCCAAATAAAACGCAGAAATTTTCGACTGTCCTTATGAATGGGAAGGCTGTAGTAAGCTTGTCGCAGTTCAAGACTACCAAAGAAAGCATTAGGTTTCACTAAATTCAATGCAGTTTTAAGGTCTCCATCTTAAAATGATGCTTCTCAACAAATTCATTGAGATATTTCAAATTCAAAATAAGCCTATCCCCCCGTCATGTTTAGGTACTAGAAAAATGTTTGATAGAAACTGATCTGCACGAGTCTCTACTGCCTTTAAAACATCCATATGCACCAATTTCGCAATTTCATTTGAAATAATTTCCTTTTCCTTGCTAGAAAATACAGTCTGATGAAATGAATTTGATACAAAAGGTTCAGATTCAAATTCAATACAATAACCTCTCTTCACTATGTCAAGAATCCATCTGTCTGACGTAATTTTTGCCCAGTCATAAAAATGCGAAGAAATACTGCCTGCTTTAAAATTCTCAATAGTGTTCTTCAAATTTGAAAGTACCTTCTCTGTTTCTACTTTTTCTTGTTGTTGCTGTTGTTCTGGTAGCCACTCTTCCCTCCTTTTTTGTACCTTGGGTTGTGTCCCTTCTGCTTGTACAAAAAAGACTGGGAGTCACTCTTAGAACTATAGCTCGACCGGTGAGACGATGATGGTTGATGATAGTCCCGGTCATAAGAACGTTTTCGTGTTTTCTCACTTGTCATCTGAACACCTATTTTCTTCCGCTCATTAATAAATTTCAGCTGTTTGTCCAGATCATCGCCAAGAAGACATGTCGTCAGGGGGACATTAGCTGCACACAGCCTCTTATATTTCTGAGCCACAGCAGGTTTTAAAAATTTTCTACGAACATTAGTTATGTCCCTGTGTGTATATGACAGTAACTGTAAAGAATCAGTAGCTAGATCAAAAATCTCACTGTTCTCCTCCTTTTCAAGTAATTTGTTCATCAACTGAACAATAGGAATCATACCCTTTGTCAACAACTGTTGTGTTTTTTGAAGCATACCATCATCTTTCTTGTACCTGGTGGCTATGGACTCTTCAAAAAACAACTCTTCATTTAATTTGGGCACACGAAGAAACTCACAGTTTTCTGGTGATTTATAATTGTCACCAAATTCAAGGGCCGACTTAATAGAAAAGTTATTACTAATACCCCTGTTTACTGTCTTCGCCAAATTTTCATTCACCTTGGGGCCCTGATCAGATTTGTCTTTGAACAAATTTTCCAACTTTGACAGCCTTGACTGATCACTATTTTCTACCTCAATAGTGTCAAATTTTACTTGTTTCAAAGGAGGCTCATTATCCTCATCCCTTTCCTCGTCACTGTCACTCGATTCTGAGTCCGAAATACAAATGAAACTGAGTTCGACATTAAACGATCTACTTTCGATTTCATGTTTACATCGCCGGAACTACTTCCGGAAGAAGGGCGCACTTCTTTTTTTGTTTTTCATTTCGTCCTGGATCGACCTCAACGTGTCCGTTAATGACGATAATGCAACCTGTTGTTGCGACAGCATCTAGCGAGTTTCGGCAACTTCCATTTCCAAAGTACTATGAAAAGTACGCTCTTGTTCTCCACTTTGAGAATACGAATTCATACGCCATGTTGATGACGTCCCACGTGACTCACTCGAAGAGCTTCCTGCACAGTGCGCGCCAGTCAAGCGAGACGACAAACCACTATCTGGTCGTGACGTCATTCTGTCTATTTCTGGCTGGCTTGAAACAAAGGAAAGTTCATTTCCCGAATTTGCCACAACAAATACAACTTTATCAGATGGAACATGGAAAAGTTCCGAAGTAACTGTGGGCATGGCACCTACTGTGATGTCCCTCACAACAATTCCGTCTGTAACAACATTCTGATCTATCCCTACTGGACGAGATCCAGAATCTGATTCCGCCATTGTCAGCTTCCAACGGCAATAGAAGTTAAAAGTTTCTTTCAGTTCCACGTATCAATCCAACACAAAAACGGTGAATAATCAAAGGAAAAAAGTCACAATTATTTCAGGTCCAAGAAAACAATAAATTTAACGACAATGTCACGATATAAACCCAAAATTTTCAGAAAATTCCACTCAAAAAAGTCTCAACAATATCACGCATCAGGAAAGTTTTTGGTTCTGGAGCGATCACGTGACAGGTCACGGTTCATCTCATATAACCCGATAAGTAGTCCAGTTGCAATAGAATGACAGATTCTATCTGTCATTTCTAGCTGTCGTAGGCCAAATATTGGAACTGGCTTTCACCGCCAAGTATACATGTGCATCCGAAATGAAGTATAGTACGGCTAGAATTTGTGTATATCACTACGCCAGTTATTGATGGCACTGAATGCCGTGTATACTACCCTGTGTCCAATATACGCCAAAGACACAATTCAACAGAGGAAAAACTGTAATAATTTCATTTTATAGCCTTCTAGAGTTTACATTTCATGAAACTTGATCGGGATCTCCACTGTCTTTCAGACTTCAAGGTCTACACTGATGTATTGCCAAAGCAATGTACAAATGCACACTCTGCTCGGATCTGGGTCTACACCGGCTGTTCCAGCATTTTTTTTCGTTAAGGTAACTGAACTTGTGCGCAGTAGGCTAAAACATCCTGTTTAATCTGGATTATCGCCGGCTGTTCCAGCATTTTGGGTCATTACGGTAACTGAACTTGTGCGCAGTATACTAAAATCACCCTGCTCAGATCTGGGTCTACACCGGCTGTTCCAGCATTTCGGGTCATTACGGTAACTGAACTTGTGCGCAGTAGGCTAATTTACGCTTATCGCAAAATTGGAGAAGTCTTGAGGAATACGTGTATACCAAGATCCGACGTCACAGAAAACAGCGTCTAGTCAGGGCATACACTATTGGCTTAAAATTACAGGAAATTCTGAAGAAAAAGAAAAATTAAATTAAACACCCTCATAATGGAAATCGAAACTAGAAGAATCTATTGTGAAGTTATTCATTAATCTTAACTGTTTTCACCGAAAACCCGAATTTACAAAGTTCTACACCTTTACAGTTTTAGAATCAGAATGGCACCATTATCTGACCTTTGACCGACTACGTTACTTAATCGGCATTTGATAGAGCCAAACCTCGCATAATTGCAAGACCGTATATATCATCCCACAAGGTTGTCTGCTTCCTTAGAGAAATCTTAAACCTTTTATTAATAATAAAATCATGAAGACTACACGGTAACCGTAACCGGTAACCGTATAGTCGGTAACCGTATTTTTACTTTAAAGGTGTAGAACTTTGTAAATTCGGGTTTTCGGTGAGAATATTATTTCTAATCTAAATGATGGGCTATCGAAAATCAAGGTTTCTGAATGCAGAGAATATAGGTATAGAGCAGAAACTGGTGAGGTATTGTCTTCATGATGCATAGTCTGCAGATAAGAATATAAGGGAGACTCTGATAAGACAGTCGTTAATGCTGGGCGATGGGTTACTTTTCTAGATTTAGCTTTCCATCTGTCATTTCAGGGCTTCAGAGCCCTTTGATTATGTTCGGACTGTCTTTAAAATCTTAACTTATCGTATTTGCATAATAGATATGATTGTTAATATTTACCTTGCAGATCATGGCCTGGCTGCTCTTGTTGAGCAGTCAGATCATGATCTGGAATGCTTGCTAACTTCTTATACTGGTTTTGCTACATTTGCTGAGTAGGCTGATCAGTGTCTGCAATCTTGGAAGCTTACCAGACAGATTGTGATATTTTATAAAATGTCTCTAAAAGCTTATCATATATATATGTGATGGTTAGTATTTGATTGCGGATATCTGAAGGACCTATGTCCGAATGTTGAGAATGTGAAGTTCTCTTGTAGTTAATTTGAAGGCTTTCACTTCCAAATGTGAACTACAAAACTACCTTATCCATTTGATATAATGACTTTTACCTATTTTTTACTCTTTTTGCTTCTCAATACTCTGTCCTTCTAACTGATTCGCACTTACTGAGGCTGAGAGAGGGGAGGGTTGCGCAGTGGGTTGTCGCTTTAATCACCTTGACATTTTCTGAGCATGTGTACGTTGGTATGATGGTACTTGTTTTGTTCTTACTTTTTCTTACAATGATCACATGACTCTTGCAAATGGAAAAAAACAGGTTAGCTGTCATGCCACCATACCGCCGCATGTGTAAGTTTGTTATTTTGATACATTTTCTTGCGATGACAGTTTTATACAGGGACAATGTACGTACATTTTCAGTATTGATGGTCTTGCATGAAAGTGATTTTTTAGCACACAAACTATATTTGCATAGAAACAAAAAAAGACTTATACCAGGTAAATCGTCAAAAGCAAATGCTGATTTTATTTCCAACTTGGCCTTTAAATTTTCTTTCGGGGTGTTTGCATCATGGCTTGTCTTACTATTATTCTGCTGTGGTGATGTTCACCCTAACCCAGGACCCCTATCAACATCTTTTTCAAGTAGCAACTACAGTTCATCCTCGGGTATGTCCAATACTTTATTTAGTTCTCTTGATCTTACACATAACTTGTCCTTTGTGCACTATAATGTACAAAGCATTTTTTCGAAATTAGAAATAATAGAGACCGAACTTTTTGAATTCGATAGAAACTTGGCTAAGCCCTCCTATTGACACAAATGACCTTTTGTTGCATTCATACAATAGCCCTGAGAGGAAGGATCGCCCCGGCGACAATCACGGAGGTGTTATTATATATGTGAAGGACTGCCTACATTATAAGCGTCGAGCAGATTTAGAGTCTCGCAATATTGACAGCATATGGATAGAACTGACCAATAACCATAAACGTATATTATTTGGATTGTTTTATCGTCCTCCAAATTCTGACTCTAACTATCTTTCTGACATTGAGGATTCTATAGCGCTAGCAGTTGATTCACCAGGAATTTCAGATATAATTATTACCGACGACTTCAATCTAAATGTACTTAATCCTCAAACCGCGAGAAAAATTGATTCAGTTTGTACTCAGTTCTCCTTCTATCAATCTATAAGCCAACCTACACATTTTACTGAAAACTCATCGTCATTAATCGATATCATTCTTGTTAATAATAAAACACATTTAATAGTCAGTGGAGTTGGTGACCCTTTCCTACATCAAGAGGGTATATTTAAGTTTTATAAGCCTAAATTTGTTTCATTCACGCGACAAATTTGGTATTATGACCGAGGTAATTATGAACTACTACGTAATAAGGCAGCATCTTTTGACTGGGACTCTGTTAAGGATAATGATGTTAATACTTACGCATATAATATGAATAGCACTATAACTGCTTTTGCTAAAGACTGTATACCTAACCGATGTATTAAAGTAAAACCTTCAGAACCGCCTTGGATTAATTCGAATATTAAAAGACACATTAGAAAACGGAAAAGAACATATAGGAAGGACAAAAGAACTAACTCAGAATCAGACTGGAAGAAATTTAAATCAATACATAATAAAGTTGTTCAAAATATTCGCGATTCTAAAAAAATATTTTACGACAAAATTGCAGCAAAACTTACCTCTGAGACACTTTCTTCAAAAGGCTGGTGGTCTACACTTAAAAGTTTCATCGCTCCTAACTACAAAACATCCATTCCGCCCCTCGAATTGAATGACGACATATACACGGAAGACAATGATAAGGCGAATGTTTGAAATAGATATTTCCAAAGCCACACAATTTAAAATGAACAGAATGCCATTATTCCTGACTTACCTGCAGCTACCGTCAATACACCATTAAGCAACATTATATTGTCCCCATTAGAAGTAGAATCAGTTCTTAAAACTCTTCCTATTTCCAAAGCTTCTGGTCCTGATGGCCTGAGTAATCGTGTTCTTCGTGAATTATCTAAAGAAGTTTCAATACCTTAATTGTTCTCTTTTCAACCAGTCACTATACGTTGGAACTGTTCCCTCTGCATATAAAGAAGCCAATGTTTGCCCTGTACCTAAAACAGGTTGCCTGTCTGATGTTTTCAATTATCGACCCATTTCATTGCTCAGAAGATAAAGTTCTAGCAACGCTTGTATTTAAACATTTATTTAATCACCTACGTGACACAAATTTACTTTCTTCTCTACAATCCGGCTTTCTTCCTGGAGACTCAACCGTCAACCAGTTGACATTTCTTTACATTACCGTTTGTCAAGCATTAGACTCAGGCAAAGAAGTACGGGCTGTTTTCTGCGACACCAGCAAAGCATTCGATCGTGTATGGCACGCTGGTCTCCTTTCTAAGCTTCAAGCAGCTGGTGTCACAGGAAACGTCCACACTTGGTTCGCAGACTATCTCTCTGACCGAAAACAACGAGTTGTTCTCCCTGACGCTGTTTCTGACTGGACTTATATTCGTGCTGGAGTTCCCCAGGGATCGATCTTAGGCCCTCTTCTGTTTCTTTTGTATATCAATGATATTGTAAATGATATTGGCTCAAATATTCGGTTATTTGCTAATGATACTAGTCTCTTTTTCATTGTAGATGATCCTATTACAGCAGCCGGTTGTATTAACACAGATCTTGGTAAAATCTCAAACTGGGCTTCAACATGGCTTGTTAGTTTCAACCCTCCAAAAGCCGAATCTTTACTTTTCTCTCGTAGTAAACTTAATAGACCTTTTCATCCACCTGTCTTTATGCAAAACCAGCAGATATCTGAAGTTGAGTCTCATAAACATCTTGGTCTCTACTTTTCAAACGACTGTACTTGGCACCAACATATAAATTATATTACAGCAAAAGCATGGGCTAGAGTTAATATCATGAGAAAATTAAAATACAAATTAGATAGAAAATCCCTAGAAATTATTTACACAGCATTTAATAGACCTTTAATCGAATATGGGGATATCATTTGGGATAATTGTTCGCAATATGAGAAACAAGAACTTGACAAAATTCAGAATGAAGCGGCTAGAACAGCTACAGGAGCCACTAGACTTGTTTCCATCAGTGCGCTGTGTAAGGAAATAGGTTGGGACCCGCTTGAAAAGAGACGATTAAATCATAAACTTACCTTGTTTTACAAAATGACACATAATCTAGCTTCTTTATATCTCTCTTCCTTGGTACCTCAGTCTGTCAGTAATATTTCACGTTATAATCTTAGAAATTCTAATGATCTTCAAACAATAGATGCAAGGACAACTCTTTACTATAACTCTTTCCTACCATCAACTGTCAGAGCCTGGAATAACGTACATGAAGAGGTGCAGCAATCTGATTCAGTAAATACCTTAAAATGCTTTCTCAACAAAGACAAATCGCATATTCCGAAATATTTCTACACAGGTAATAGGAAAGCTCAAATATTACACACTAGGTTAAGAACAAATTGCAGTTCGCTAAACTTAGGTCTTTTCATAAGGAACATTTCCGATTCCCCTTTATGTCAGTGTGGTAGCGTGGAAAATGCCCAACATTACTTTTTTCACAGTAGAAACTACCAAGTCCAACGAACCGAACTCATAACAACAGTGTCTCAGTATCAGGCTCCCTCGCTGTCCCTTCTTTTATATGGAAACGATTCTTTTTCTTTGAAACAAATACAGTTATATTCGAAAAGGTCCATAAATTTATTTTGGATTCAAAACGCTTCTGATAGCATATTTTCTTAGTTTATGGCAAGCGGCTGGTATTTATGTAAGTATTGGTAGTCAGAGTGCTTGATGCGACTGTCGCTGCGATTCTGCGCCCCCTCTCTCATCCTCGGTTGCATAGTTTGTAAAGTTGTATCTTTTCTTTTTTTATGCTCCTTTTCTACACTGTCTTCTTTTTTCCCTTCTTGTCCGGACACTTTTCCCTATCATTTGGTTTCAGTATTAATCACTGTTTTCTTGAAAACGATATTACATATATATTTAAATGAAAATTTTGTTTAACTTATTTTGTCAAGCTATCGCCATGATATTTGCATGTTAGATATAGTTAAGGAGAGGAACTTTATAAATACTTGTGCTTTCGTTCCAATCCTATTATTTATATTGTTACAATGTAAATATGTATTGAAAATTTTGAATAAAATATGTTTAAACCAAATTCTGCATGGTGTATTTTTGCTTGAAGTACAATAATGTGATGGAGTATATTTACTAAATCGCTTGACAAGCGACACTATATGTACATGTTGAATTTTGCCCTTTTTTCACATGCACCAAAATGGATTTTGCTGTAATCAATATTTGAATTATCGGGTCTATTTCTAAAACAAACCATACCATTTGAATTTCATTTACATGATGAGAAAGCTCTTTGTGGCGGGCAGAAAGTCATAGAGTCACGTGTGATTGGCGATGGTGTGTATCTGAGTATATATAACTCATTTAACAGAATAAATTATAGCAGGAACTTTACAAACTCTTCGCAACATTAGTTGATTGCATTTGTTTTTGGGACAAATAGTTTTTAGCTCCCCTGGGCCAAAACCACTAGCCAAAATTCAAAGGTTAGGACTGTGGTCCAGTCCGTTCATCTTAAATATATTCAAATGACACATCCTTTAATACTACAAGGCCCTTTGTTATCAAAATGTAGCATTTGTGGGATGGTTGATCAATAAGTTGTTTAATGCCAATTGCTCTAGTAGTTCGGTTAGTATGGCAAATTGAAGTTTCCATTGAATTTAATGGAAAAGCCAAATCATTGCCCCTTTTGTTAGCTCTTACTGCGTTAGGTATTACAGATACAATGGTCATGAACTTGCAAAAGAAATGTTTCTTCAGAAGTCTCCTATCAAAAACTACTTTTTGTTCTTTTGTTGCTTTACGTCCACGGTAAACAGCTATGGTCATGTCGGGACGGTCAGTTAACCTAACCACAATATTCCTTGGCAGGCTAGGCGGTTAACCAGAACTAAGTGCACATACTTTCGCCAGTAACTGACAACTGCCCTTCTTGAATCAGCCCGCACCTACTGCAACCACAGCAGGCCTTTGCTCTACTACTATCTAAATTAGTGAGATGCCCCGGCACAGAAAGTTACACAGCACCGTCGCCAAAATTTTGCAATCGAGAATCTGGCCCTTCTGGAGCCGATGAACACACTGCTGCAATTGTGTTAAAAACAAAACAAAATGTGGTCTACCTGATACTCGCCAAAAATTTAGCATATTTAATGTTTAACTTAAGCAGCAGATATAACTGATACATAGGACTTCTGATATTTCAAAAAGTTTGTTGTAAATGTTCTTATCCGCTGTCACAACGTTAACAGAAGATGCCGAGACCCTCGAATTTTAGAATTCAGCAGTTGTTTGAATGCACAGTCCCAAAACTTAAGACCACTATATTTCACTGACAATTTTCGGCCCTTTTTGAAATTCTGTCCAAAACACCATCAAATTTAAATTTATCTTCACCAAACTAGCACAATCTACAGGTTAAATTGTAATGTGCTACATGTCAGTTCAAATTCGGAGAATAGAGGCAAGTTTGTCAAAACTTGTTTACAAAATGACCAACAGTGCATTTTTCCTATAAATTCTTATCATTTTTGTCTTACGGAAAATTGATAGTCTTTGATACTGGAACTTCAAACGTTTTATGAAACACATCAGTAACATGATCTCTAATCTGACGTAGCGCGAATTTTTACATGCGGGACAAGAAGTACGCAAAAACTTAGAATTTAAAAATGGTGTTAAACTAGAAAAATGCATTACAATTCCACATGCCAAAATTGTTAAAACTGATTTGCGTTGACCAAAATGTCAACAGGCGCATGCCTATGCTTATTGTCTTTCCAAGTCAATAACTCATATCGTTGTTTGATAATTTGCAATTATTCTGCAGGATGTGTAACTGAACTACCGTAAAACTGAAATATGCTAAACTTTTGTCGAGGAGTATATATATATATACTCCTTTTGTCGAGGAGTATATATATATAACTTTTGTCGAGGAGTATATATATGATTCTTAAGCCGTGTTCATGTGCACTTTTTGCACCCGGGTGCAAAAATACACCCGCGGTGAAAATTTGCACCCCAGGTGTATTTTTGGCCACGTGAACGGTATTTTAAGATAAAGCACCCGAGTGCAAATTTGCCCCCGGGTGCAAATTTGACCCTACTTTCGAGGTAGTGCAATTTTATTTGCACCCGGATGCAAATTTGCCCCCGGGTGCAAATTGTGCACATGAACGCAAAATGTGTTTATCAGTATACATTTTGATCTAGGATTTTAAAAATGACTGGCCTTTTTATCATGATCCTGTATAATCCGATACAATAAGCTATCAAAGATCTATTTATCAAATTGAAAATCAGGCTGTTATCAAAACAGATATGCATAAATTACTTAGACTACGATTTTGGTCATTCTTAAGCAAGATGTCCACACGTCAACATTGTAAATGTGGAAGCGGCTGGGACCACGGGGCAACAATGGCCTTGTTGGACATCTAAAACGATGTTACGGTGCAAAACGAAATTGAAGCTGCCGCGGTGTACTGTATCAGTAGTTTATAAGAATATTTCCAAGTTAATAAAAGAGAGGGGCTACGAATTATCTAATACACAGCGCAAACAGAGGATGAAAACTCTTAAAACAAATTACCGAACAGCTCGTGACAACCCGAAAAAAGTGGAGGAAGCCAATCTCCCTCCTGAAACTTAACGTAGGCTGTGAATAGCTCTTCCGCGATTGCTGAGCGAACCCGTTTCACACATTCACACACAGTGGAATTGGCAATCCCGAAAAGATTCCCTATCGTCCTATACTCTGAAGTCCCAGCTAAAATATAGAGTTACTGCCACTTGCAGCTCAACTGAAAGAACTACGTGTACCCGCGCATCTCGTTGGAGCTGCCCGCGCAGTCTGTCATACAGATTGTCAAAAGAGACCTTTGACATGCGGAAATCGTTCCGCCACTGATCATTTGTAGGTCCCAAGCACTATAGTCGCCCACCACTCTTGACTACGCGGTTTCTTCTAAATAGCCTTTTTAACATTTCTCCTCAAAACTGGGTAACTTGTGTTAAGTTTAATGTCAAAATCAGGTACGTATGGACACAATTTATTGGCATATGAACGCTACACAAAGGGGTGCAAATTTGCTCCCGGGCGCAAATCTGCACAGGTGCAGATTTGCACCCGGGTGCAAAAAGTGCACATGAACACGGCTTTAGAGGAGGGATAAAAAATGTGTAAGTAAAGGGCAAGTTTCTGTTCCTGATAAATAGGATCTGCATGCAATGTAGCAAGTTATTTGCAAGCAAACAATATTAGGCGGGTGTCCATCTTACTTAATCAGGCACTACATTCCCCTGGGAGGGCCTCATTAACCTATTAATACCTAGCGTCCCATGAATGGGACATAGAAAAACAGTGCAGACCCAGATCAACGCGGCGTCTGATCAGGTCTACACTATTTGCATAATGGTTATTTCATCTTTAAATAAAATAAAAATGATAAAATAAACTAAACCAGACACCCTTTATTTGACAACTGCACACATCCCTTTGATAAAAATAGAATAGTCCACCGGGCATAAAATGGGTTACCTGACCCAATCAAGATCAATCAAAACTTCTCTATAGTTCTCGCTAATATAGTTTTGTCAGCCAGGTCATATTTGTATGATTATTTTGTCTCGTGTTTAGCCTTAAACGTTTTATGATAGCATACGCTCAATCACATGAAGCTAATGATGTTCCATATTCACAACAAACCAAACTCACTAAAATCTGTAAACGACGCTTTATCATTTATTCAAGTCTTAGGGCGTTCAGAGAGTTACAGATAATTATTCTGACAAGAATCAGAGCCTGTTTAAGATGACAATACTTTAAATGACTTGGGATTTTCTCATTGACAGATAATCCTTGCTGTCTTTTAAGACGCTCGCCTATATCTATTTAACCAAGAGGCACTGCCTTGTGCGACATCACGAAATATCGGTAAATCAATTATAAAGCCTATTGTTGATTCTCTCTAGCAAAACCGATGGAAAAGCAAAATAAAAGCTGCATTCCCTGTTGCTTCTTAGACAACCTAACATGAAGGAAGAAAAGAAAACATTCACGAGTTTTTAATGCTTATATTTCCTTTTTATCCTCTTTCCATGAAAATTCGAACACAGGACACAAAAGCGTCATTTTAAATAAACGTCGTTGTTGTGATTATAAACACTTATAATTGAAACATTTACAGTTTAACTACAGAGTTAGCTAATTTACAGTTTAGCTAATTTATCGATTGAATATGTGCCTGTTTTCCTTGCCTGTCATCCTCGACTGGTCATTGTCAGTCAGTTTCAAGTCAAATCTACTGTTAAGAGGTCATCCTGCTAAGAACCCACCTTGTTGGGGTCTCTGGCTTCATAATACGGGGAAATAAACCTGTCGCAACCTCTTAAAGATAGGTTTGGCTGTATCTATTATCACTCACTAAAACTCCACCTTAGGGACGAGTCATTTATTGGCAGGTGGGGGGGGGGGGGGGGCGGGTACATTTAGGGGGGGGATCGGAATTTTTTTTGGTGATGTACTGTGGTGGGGGGGGGGGAGTCGGAAATAAAAAAGCCATGGAGCAGGTCATATATTTTATTCAGCATATTGGAGGGGGGGGGGCGTCAGAATTCTTCCATCAGTCTTCTTTTTTTATGCAATTGTCTATAAAATCATGTTGAGCAGATGATTTTGTTCTGGATTAAATTTAATGCATGCATTTGTGATATCAGCTCTCCAGTTGCCTCGTCATGAGCAAAGCTATTGTGGCTTTTGGGGGCTGCGCCCCCAGACCCCCCCTCCATAACTATTATTAACAGTTTTATTGAACAGTCAACAACAGATCTCTGGCTGGCCATATGCAGGAAGAAAAGTGCAAAATATGCTGACAAAATTTAAAGACCATTAACCTGCATGATTTATCAACCTGTCAAAGTAAGAAAATGTTATTTGTGTTTCATACACATTAGATTAAGGTCAGTCTGACTTAAAAAAGGTAATACAGTATCTGGGCGAAGGGTAGCTGGGGTGTTGGGGTGGTGGTGGTGGGGTGGGGGGGGTCATAAACTTTTTTGTCACCTATCTGGGGGGGGGGGGGGGGGGGGGGGCGTCGGAAAAAAATCTGGTGAGACTGGGGGGGGGGGGGTCGGAAAAATTTTGGGGACTCGAATGAAAATGTACCCGACCCCCCCCCCCCCCCCCACCACCCCACCCCACCCCACCTGATAATAAATGACTCGTCCCTTAGGTGAGGGGATCTATTAATAGCTCAATGTCGATAGGAATGGAATGGCCGCTAATTGCTGTTAACCTTATGTATAATGCATGCGCCATTTTAAAATCACGATGACCGCCGAAACAGACATAATTCAGCTTGTAATCCACCTTGAAAACTCATGTAATGGTTCAATCTAACTATGCGCCAACTTTCGTGTTTTTATCAAAAGATGTATAATTCGACCCAGATATGTTACATAATTATCTGCACTGCTATTTGCTGCTCAAACACAAAACTTCGTTACAACAGCTTACTTCTAAACGTACGAGTATTTAACAGTACATGTACAATTTATACTCTATATATAAAAGAGTGCGTTATCTTATGTTAATATCTGCCACTTAAAGACAACTTTCCTTTTTTTTTACTAGCGAATGAAGGCCTATTACTTTTCCTAACTCTCACTTATGAAACTTCATATTCGATGTAAAAACAAGTAGCCCAAAGGGCAACAATTGCTCACCTGAGAGACATTGTAAACCTATAGGGATTATTTAAGATGCTCAAGGGCAGCTAACTCCACAGTCAGTGGTCCAATCAGGCTGAAAATTAAATTCATCCAAAACATTATGCATGCCCTCATTTAATATATGCAAGTTTAAAAAGTATCCGATCAAGAGCACAATAGACAGAGCTGTCAAGGGCAGCTAACTTCGTAGTGGTTGGCCTGATCTGGCCAAAATTTGAACTTGTTTAAGATATTATGCATTTCCTCATTACCTGCAAGTTTGAAAAGGATCGGATCAGTAGAAACCAAGAAAAAGTGGCGACATTGATTTTTTGGATGCTCAGGGCAGGTGCTCCATAGTCAGTGGTTTGGATCTAGCCGAAATGCTAACTAATCCAAGCTTTTATGCATATCCTCATTACCTGCAAGTATGAAGAAGATCCGATGAAAATGAAAAAATGATGACGTTGTTTTCTCCATCATAAGACTATGGGAATTTTTTTCAAATGCTCAAGGGCAGCTAACTCCGTAGTCTGTGCTCTAATCCGGCCAAATTTCGAACTCAACCAAGCTCTTATGAATGTCATCATTGCCTGCAAGTATGATAAGGATCTAATCAAAAACCTTGATTGCAGCACCCTGAAAGTCAAAAGTGCTCGAGATATTGTCATGCCCTACAATTGTGTTGAATTTATTTTAGAATCTGTTGAGAAATGTGGGTGCTAGAGCGATGACAAAGATTTTCTAAAAATAGCCACAGTGACCTTGACCTTCGGCACAGCATCCTGAAAGTCGAACTTGCTTGAGATATTGTCATACCCTACATTTGTGTCAAGTTATTTCAAAATCCATGGAGAAATGAAGGTGCTAGGGCGATGACAAAGTTTTTCTAAAAATAGCCACAGTGACCTTGACCTTGGGTACAGCACCCTGAAAGTCGAACTTGCTCGAGATATTGTCATGCCCTACATTTGTGTGATTTTTTTTTAAAATCCATTGAGAAATGTAGGTGCTAGAGCGCTGACAAAGTTTTTCTAAAAATAGCCACAGTGACCTTGACCTTGGGCGCAGCACCCTGGAAGTCAAACTTGTTTGAGATATTGTCATGCCCTACATTTGTGTGAAGCTGATTTAAAAATCCGTTGAGAAATGTAGGTGCTAGAGCGATGACCAAGTTTTTCTAAAAATAGCCACAGTGACCTTGACCTTGGGTGCAGCACCCTGAAAGTCAAACTTGCTCGAGATATTGTCATGCCCTACATTTGTGTGAAGTTATTTTAAAATCTATTGAGAAATGTAGGTGCTAGAGCGCTGAAAAAGTTTTTCTAAAAATAGCCACAGTGACCTTGACCTTGTGCGCAGCATCCTGAAAGTCAAACTTGCTCGAAATATTGTCATGCCCTACATTTGTATGAAGATATTTTAAAATCTATTGTGAAATGTAGGTGCTAGAGCGCTGACAAAAGTTTTCTAAAAATAGCCACAGTGACCTTGACCTTAGGCGCAGCATCCTGAAAGTCAAACTTGCTCGAAATATTGTCATGCCCTACATTTGTGTGAAGTTATTTTAAAATCTGCTGAGAAATGTAGGTGCTAGAGCGCTGACAAAGTTTTTCTAAAAATAGCCACAGTGACCTTGACCTTGGGCGCAGCATCCTGAAAGTCGAACTTGCTCGAGATATAGTCATGCCCTACATTTGTGTGAAGTTATTTTAAAATCTGTTGAGAAATGTAGGCAATAGAGCGATGACAATGTTTTTCTAAAAATATGTGATGACGTTGTTTTCTCCATTATAACACTATGGGATTTTTTTCAAACGCTCAAGGGCAGCTAACTCCGTAGTCTGTGCTCGAATCCGGCCAAATTTCGAACTCATCCAAGCTCTTATGTATGTCATCATTACCTGCAAGTATGATAAGGATCTAAGCAAAAACAGTTGAGAAAACGTGATGACGCCATTTTCCCCATTATAACCCTATGGGGGCTATCTGTTGCCATGGAAACCAGAGTTCTGAGCTGATCGGCACCAAAACCTAATGCAGCCTTTCCCCCACCCAAATGATGCTTCAGATAAAATTTGATTGCGATCGGCCCACTGGTCTCTGAGATATTTATGTTTGAAAGTGTTGACGCACCCACGCACACACGCACGCACTAACGCACTAACGGACGACGGCTCGACTCCCATCCTATAAGCTCACCTCTGAGCTTTCGGCTCAGGTGAGCTAAAAAGTGAGTGTTTGACAGAACCCAGTGGTCTGCAAATATCATAAGTGAATATTATACATTGTAAATAGGTCCGAGTCCCTTAAATGGATGTTTACTAATGTACCGGGAGACACAAGGTGGATCTATCTGAATTTACGTATCTTGCCGCCTGTCTCATTTTCTCTTAAGTGTATTTTTATTTGACACACAAAAATGCGCCCTATATGCGGTTGTCCAATAATAGCTGGATTACGATATCTGTTCGAGTCAGAGGCTAGTTTCGACTAAACATCTAATTTCGGAAGGTTGATAAAACCCCCATGTTTGCCATTGTATCACGAAACATGACTCAACGGTTGCAGTTATTTTGTGCTGGGAATGCTGCGCTAGCTATTGTTTTAAACAAACGCGGAGTGGCTCAATAGCCAGGGGCTTCAGGCGCACGGTTTGAGTCAAGGGCGACAATAAAGGTAATACTAAATGTCTGGGTTAAAACATATCGCAACTGAAAGCAGTTCAAGGTACTGCCTGATGCACGTGCAACTTGCCTGTTTCACCAATAGAGTTAACTGATTTGAACTGAGCGCAATGCGTTGACCTATTTTTGCATAGCTATACATTAAACAAGTATTAAACGCCAACGTGTATCATAATCTGGTGTAGTTCTATAACCGCACAGAATCTGATTATGAGTTCTTAAAAACTGACGAGTAAATTCTTACAAACGCATAAATAGTTTCCTTCGAAATTAACACAATACCTTTCGTGATGTGATCAAACGCTATAATGTATTTACTGCAGCATCGTATGGCGTCACGCAAGTTTAACATTATCTACAAATGCGTAGTGACAATATTTTCCAGTTGCACCCTGACCTACATTCTGGGCAAGTGAAAAGGGTTTGCCTGTGAAATAAAACATGTTTAAGGCATAAGATGTTATGAAAGAAAGAATGATTATAAAATCACATTTTCTATTCACACTGAAGTTTCCATAGGAAGGAACATGCTGTTTTGATAATCTAGTTGATCTAGTCAGTAAAGCAGCGGTAATAACAATAGTATTTCTTGAAAGAAATTATAGAACAAGAGGTCCAAATAGACCTGATTTGTTCAACGAGTTCAAAGCGGCCGTACTATGCCTTTCATATTAATTTGCCATTAATTTGCATATGTAAGGTGTTCCTAACAATGCTACTAATATTCCATCCAGCCATTTTATTAAGATTTTGAAGGTAACGATCCTTTTAACCTTCATGTGCACATCGAATCACACTTTTCCTCAGATTTGGGAAAAGTAACAGGTAGAAGTGTTTTTGACAAAAAAAGAGAGAAGAAAACAACAACAGCAAAAAAAAAAAAAACACACACACACACACACACACAACAGATGTCCCCCACCTGCGCTTTCCCTGCAGGGTCATTTCCCTAGATGTTGCCAAGTTAACATGCTGACCTTAAGACTGTTACATTTAAGTCCTCCTGTGACCTTAGAATGAAATGAAAAGCCAAATGAACCTAATCGTATCTTTAGATTGTTCCTACAAAATATCTGTCCATATTGGATGAAAATCCATCCGCTGGTTCAGGTTGTAGTCTTGTCCAAAAGCTATATCTTTGCAAGTTTGGCAAAATCCATCCGCTGGTTCAGGTTGTAGTCTTGTCCAGAAGCTATATCTTTGCAAGTTTGGCAAAATCCATCCGCTGGTTCAAGAGATATCATCATTTTACCAAAACCTAATCTGTTATGAACACTCTGAATGCTAGCTTAGTATGAATCCAACCAATAGTTCGGAATATATGGTGCACATAAGCCTTTTTTAACACTGTAAGACCTCGTATGACATTGTTAATAGAGTCAATGTCACCAAAACCTAATAAATTCTGTCGCCCCTCAAACTGTAGATTCCACTGGAGTTTCGTTAGAATCCACAGTTTTATTCAGGATATAGGGTGCAGAAAAGCGATTTATCAGCATTCTAAGACAAAATCCTATTCAATTCTTTCCCATGTCTCAGTGATACATTTTTGCATGTTTGGTCACAATTCAAACTGGTATTAAAAAAAACTATTTTTTACATCGCAATCTTAAAGCTATACTACTCCCTTTATAATTATTACAAAAATGATTTGATGAAATATTTCATGCAATACCTCCGACATGGTCTATTTATACATTTGAATTAGAGTTTAGATAATAATATTTGATAAAAGTGACTTTAAACAAAAAATAAGATGAATTTTTATACAGTCGCGGACTGCGGTTGAAATCGCATTATTGGACAGAAGAAATTTGTTCATACGTCACAATCACGAGCACGAATAAGAAAAATACCTCTACCTGATCGCATGACACACGTGGTCAAAATCGATATTCTTACAGGCCGTGAGGAAATAGGTAATTTGCATTTTAATTTGAAGATTATTTTTCATTCCACATTTATCGAATAAATACGCATTTTCTCAAAACTTTTACGGTTAATTATGAGACTATTACATATTGTTTAACGAAATTTTGTTAAAATATTTGTTTCTGAAAACATGAAAGAAACGAGGGAGACAATCTTTAAAACTAGGGTCAAGGTCACCAAAAATTAACTAATTCAATCTCCAAATGATATATATGTGCAAGTTTGGTCATACTCCATCAGTCCCCACAGGAGATATGGTGCGGGCAAGCCATTTTCTAACATTACTTGACCTCCTTTGACCTTAAAGATAGGGTCAAGGTCAACATCTAATCAGTTCTTTTTTATACCGGAATGATGTATCTATGCAAATGTGGTCCAAAATCATCCATCCATTCAGGTGATATGATGCATACAAGCCATTTTCAATATTCTTTGACCTCCTTTGACATTGAAATTAAAATCTTAAAGATCAAGGTCACTAAAATCTAACATGTTCTTTTCTATCCCCCCAACGATGTATCTGTGAAAGTTTGGTCTAAATCATTCGATCCCTTCATGAGATATGCTACAGACAAGCCATTTTTCAACATTCGTTGAACTCCTGTGACCTTGAAAATAAGTTCATCGCCACCAAAATCTAATCATTTCTTTCTAATCTCCAAGTAATGTCCTGTATCTATGCAAGTTTGGCTGATTAAATCCGTTTATTCAGTCAACAGATATGGTGCAAACAAGATATTTTCAAACGTTCTCAAATGGCCTTGAAAATGAGGTCAAGGTCACCAAAACCTAATCAGTTTTTTTCCATCTTAAAATAATATATTTGTGCAATTTTGGTTTAAATTCATCCATCCATACAGGAGATATGGGGCAGAAAAGCCATTTTTCTAATTCTTTGATCTCCTGTGACCTTGAAAATAGGCTCAAGGTCTCCAAAATCTAGTCAGTTCTTTCCCTCTACCAAATGATATATGTGTGCAAGTTCGGTTAAAATCCATCATTCCCTTCAGGCGATAGAGTGCAGACAAGTAATTCCGCCGACACCGATCAGATCAGTACCAAAATCAATATGTCCCCCTTGTGCGGGTACATAATGATGCTAGGCTGACTCATACCAAGTTTGGTCAAACCCTATTTAGCGGAAGATGAGATGAAGTCGTTAAAAGGATTTTACGATGTCGGACAATATGACTTAATTGTGCATTTGAGCGGAAATGCTTCCGCAATTTTCAGAGACATTGATGTAAGGATGTTTCAGACGATCTCGGCCATTTATGACCTATTTGTATATCGGAGCGAAGTTATTTTTAGAGATTTGAAAGATAGTGACGTAAGGATGCTTTTTCATACCAAGTATGGTAAAATCCGTCAAGGCATTCACGAGAAAATGTCCTGCTTGTGCATCGGAGCAATTTTTTTCACACACTTGAGGAGCATTGATGTAAAGGTGCTCATACCAAGTGTTGTCATAATCCATATAGATTCTAGTTGTTCATTTGAAAAAGACATTTACTATTTCCACAATGTCGGCCATTATGACCTTCTTATGCATCGGAGCATTTTTTTTTCGGACGGACACTCGGTACCCGGTGTATACAACTATGGTTACGTGCCGCTGAGCCACTTGGGGAACGTCGTTACGAGAATTGAAACAGAAAAGAAGAGCTTTTTTTTTCGGAAACTTAAGAAATATTGATTAAGAAAGCTTCATACCAAGTCTGGTCAAATTTCATTCAGTTGTTCATTAGAAGACTTTTTAAAGGTGGAAAACGATAAAAATAAAAAAAAAGTTTTTGCGTAAAAAAAATTAATAGAGCAACCCCAGCAGGCACATGACGTCGAAATGACACCGTACTGACGTCGATGTGATGTCATCATGTCAGCACGACGTCATTTCAACGTCATGTGCCTACTGGGACAGAAGGTATTATCGACACCTTAAGCTACTTATTGGTTTTAAACAGATACTTTTGTAAGATTCATATTGGACTGACCTGTTTTTATTAACACAACTAACCAAGATGATGAGAAGGAACTCTTTTGATTATTGTTTATATTTCCTCATGCCATGTACCGGACGGTACCAGTTATCAACACCCGGAAGCAGTAATCAACACCCCATTTACCCCTAAATGCTGATGATAAAAATAATGATGATTTAATACAATTTCTCTTAAAATTATGCTTTCTTTTATACTTTTCAATGAATTATAGAGATTTCTCGGTGAAATCGAAACTGATAATCTCACTGTTTCAAACAGTGAAATTATCACTTTCGATTTCACTGTTTCAGAAATAGGATTTTTGTGAAATAGCCTCAAGTTTTTTGTTGATTAATTGGCTAAACCTTCTCTGGCTTGACAAAAATTGCGCCACGCATGTTTGCACGTCATTACGACGTTAATGACGTCACTAAAAGCGCCAAAGTAACATTGTTACTGCACGCGACGTCAGGCCGCCTAAGTCTCCTGTAGGCATTCTTTCTTGGCAAATTTTTTGAGATCTGTTTATCAAAATGATATCGGAAGCTATTTTTCAGTCCAATATCATACCCAATAAACACGCTGGAAGCATCAATTTTGACGAAAAAACAGCTAGACAAAAGGTTGTGTTTCTGTCGTGATGGCTGACGCTCTTGAATAACAGAATTATTGCGATTTTCAAGCATAAAAGAAATAGAAAATTTGACTTTTTCAGTGTAAGATGAATTTTTATTTCACTCATGAACACCAAAAGTGGTATTTTCACTCGTGGCTTCGCCACTCGTGACAATATTGCTTTTGGTGTTCATTCGGTGAAATAAAAATCGATCTTACACTGAAAAAGTCAAATATCCTCTATTTGATAATTCAGTGTAGATAATGATTGGAAGATTTGCTTTAGATTCAACATAGATCCCAGGACTTCTGACTTTTACACTCTCAGCCAGAAAATATGTAAAAATATGAAAAAGTAGCTGTAAAAATTGTGGACTTTTCTTTTTTCAATTTTTAGCCTAAAGATAAAAGAAATCTTACAAATTTCCTAAATTAAACACTGTACATTTGATGATGTTTTGTCCTAAAGATAAAAGAAATCTTACAAATTTCCTAAATTAAACACTGTACATTTGATGATGTTTTGTTTGCTTTTAGAGATAATTTTACTTGAAAATAAACTATTTTTCTGATCTATTTTGTTTAGAAAATGTGCAATTTTGAGACTTTTAATTTTGGGGTGTTGATAATTACTTCTGTGCTGCATTAGGGAAGTAGTTATCGACACCCTGGAAGTTACAATACCATATATGGTTTTGAAGCAGCGAGTAACCAGGTCTGCTCTTATTATTCTCCATGGTGATCTCGTTTATGGAATAAAACCATATGAAAACCCTTTATGTGAGTGAAAATAACCATGTGTCTGAGTGACCTACCCTTACAGCCATGCATAAGAGGCACAGTTTTTCATTAGTGCATCAACAAATATGACTATTTTTTCTCCAAACACCGAACTTTCTAGCATTTTTGCACTAATACATAAAGCTAAATGAAATTGCAACACTATAATGCCCTTTTTACATTAAAATGTCAAGAAATGGAAAAGTGCACAAGGGGGTGTCGATAACTACTACCTGTCGATAATACCTTCTTTCGCTCTAATTAGCCTTTTCAAAATCAATTTATTTTTTTTGAATGTAATTCAAGTATTTTTTAAATAACTTCGAGAAGATGTGAAGGTTGGATTTTTATGCAAAATAAATAGTGCTCCAAGATACGTGTTTTTCGATTAGTTTTGGTCTCCGTTTAGGCATTGAAATAAATTCCCTACCAAAGTGTATGCCGTTAAATTGTCTTTAAAGAAGTATTATTACTTTTTTGAAATCGTTTCAAATTACGCGTTGATTAACATTAACATGACCTTTCCTTTGCTATTGAATATTGCTGGTTTTCATACATTTAGGAGACAGACAACTCTGAAAAATATGTCTGAAATTTCGACATATTTAGTTAAATGTGTTCACATGTAATTTTCGAAATTTCGCACAACATTTCATCATCACATAAAATATATTACGGATATCAACTGATGGTAATGTGCACAGCCCGTGGTGAATGTAGAATAATCAGTTTCTGGTGCCAGAAGGAATGTATGGAAATGAAATTGGTCAGTTCTTGTAGAATGATGTATATTTTTATCAAACTACACCATGTGGTTAAGAGTTATGAGCAATTTCACTCACTGACTACAGCGGAAGGACAAACAGACTGATGAACTTGCACAGCGATTAAAGTGCACACCTGTGGGTCGTGCAATACTGTTTAGACTTTCGTCACCGTTTTGCATGCCGGTGGCGGGACAATGTTAAAATACATAAGTATACAAAATTTGAACCATATATACCACGGGGTTCAAAAGTTATGAGCATTTTCACTACTTGACCTTAAATTTTCAACTTGTGCTCAGCAAAGCCTCGTCCATCAAAAAAGACGCTTATGCATGCGAGTCGTTAGATAATGTTGACATGTATTAAGATATAGAATGCGGTTCAAGTGTTATAAGCGTTTTCGCTAACCGATAACGGACGGACGGACGGACGGACTCACACAGTGATTATAGTGCAAACCTGCGGGTTGTGCAATAAGACGTTTTGCATACCAGTGGCAGGGCAATGTTAAATTACATAAGTATACAAAATTTGAAGCAAATATAACAAGCGGTCCAAGAGTTATGAGCATTTTCAATAAAAGAGCTCGACCGGCCAAGTTGATGCCCGGTGAAGCCTCGTCACTGTTTTGCATACCAGTGGCTGGGCAATGTTAAATTATATAAGTATACAAACTTTGAAGCAAATATACCAAGCGGTCCAAGAGTTATGAGCATTTTCAATAAAAGAGCTCGACCGACCAAATTGATGCTCGGTGAAGCCTCATCACTGTTTTGCATGCCGTTGGCTGGACTATGTTAAAACACATAAGCATACAAAATTTGAACCATATTTACCACGGTGTTCAAGAGTTATGAGCATTTTCAGTAGTTGGCCGTAAATTTTCAACTTGTGCTAAGCAAAGCCTCGTCCGTCAAATAAGGTTGTTATGCATTCGAGTCGTTAGACAATGTTGACATGTGTAAGTATGCAAAATTTTGTCAAAATATCCCATGCGGTTCAAGAGATTTAAGCGATTTTGCTTAAGAAATAGATCAGCTCTAGCAGTGAATTGCTGAGTAATAATTCACTGTTTGGAGGTCAGTTGTAAAGTAGATCATATCACGAGTGCGGAGCGCGAGTGATATATCTACTTTCAACTGACCGACAAACAGTGAATTAATACTCAACAATTCAATGCTAGAGCTGAACTATTTCGATTCTAACACTCATAAACGCCGAAAAACTACTCTTTTCATTCAAACTCTCCCAACCTTCCTGCTAGCGACTTCATGCTCCCGCCAATATTGTTAACCGTATCTTAGACAAAAGTACGTTTATATGGCGATTTTAGAAAGAAAAGGAGACGTCTAACGTCTCAAAACGTCACAAAATTACGTCAGTAATTGCAGTGACGTCAGCCGTTAGACTCACGTGCTCCGAAACAGTGAATTGTTGCAGAATAAAACACGGTAACTTTCCATTGCTTCTATAGGCGCACTGTGTTAGAATAACTGATAACGGTTTTCGCTAACTGATAATGGACGGACGGACTCACACAGTGATTATAGTGCAAACCTGCGGGTTGTGCAATTAAAAATCAGATTAGACAGAAAATCTTTCGAAACTATTTACACTGCATTTATTAGACCCCTGATTGAATACGGAGACGTCATATGGGACTTGCATATGGGAATTGCACATTATAGGAGAAGCAAGAGCTCGATAAAATTCAAAATGAAGCGGCTCGAATCGCCACAGGAGCCACTAGACTTGTTTCCATTGCTAATGGGATCCGCTCGAAAAGCGACGAACAGATCATATGCTTACCTTGTTTTATAAAATGACCCATGATCTAACTCCTTTATATCTATCTTCCTTAGTACCTCAGTCAGTTAGTTATATTTCATGCTAAAGTCTCAGGCATTCTAATGATATTCAAACTAAAGATGCAAGAACAACTCTATATATTAATCCTTTCTTACTGTCAGTAATAAACTGTCTGTCGTTTGTTGAAATATGATGAGCATACGTCAAAAAAAAACACAATTTATTGATATAATGCAGATATAATATTTTTGCATTTATAACCGCATAGCAGAGGAAAAAGCTCGGTTATTTTGTTACTTGTGTAGACTCTTGAAATGATTTCTGTATAACTTTCTTCTCTTGCATTTGAAAGACAGTATTACGTGTTTCTTTGTTAAATTTATCATTGTCTCATTGAGCAAAGGGCGAAACAACACTGGAGACTTTCAATGAAAATGTATAGTTTCGAGTATCCACACCCTTGTGACGTATAACCATATGCTGTCATGCATGAGTGACCTAGAAGTTTTTTTTATTACACACTGTTCTAAAGCACTTGAATTTATCTTTTCAATGATATACAGAACCACTGCTAGATATCGACCGATAGGATAGCCCTGAGCTCCTCGTATAGTCAAAAAAATTGATAAAACGAAGCACCTACCTTGCGAATGTAAATCGGTCCGCCATCCGTTTCCCAAAAAGGATGTTTCGTATCGAGTGAGGAAGTGACGTTGTGATTTGAAGTTTTTTAGCCCTCGATCAGGATATGCGATGTCTTTTGCGTTGTTGTTGATTTTGTCTCAATTCTCGTAACGATGTTCCCAAGGTGACTCAGGGAAAAACGCCCGTTATGTTCGTACTGAAAAGTCCAAATATTCTGGCAATCTTTCTAGGCAGTGGGTTAATGCGTTTAGCATTATCTTCTATATGCCTTTATTAGACAAATCCGCGATAACAGGTTTTCCAATTCGTTATCGAAAACGTTATAATATAGTTACCGTAACAACCCTAAGTATTGGAACATTGTAACCAATGATGCATGATATCTTAAAATTTGTATAACGATGACAATGCCGGCGGAATGGCAAATACTGCCAACCCCGATCGTAGCAGTTTTATCTGGGTCTTCATGGTTTTCCCCCAGCATTTATATATTGTCCGATATTTAGAGTCATCATGGTAAATATTTCCACTATAGTACATAATGCACGACGCAAAAAGTGATTTCACAGTTAAAAAAAAACACACACACAAAAAGACCCCTAATCGCTTGATTCTTTGTCACATTCTGAATGGTGCCTAACTATGCTGTCACTCTAGCTTCCAGCCTTTAATCAATTAAAGATAGTGTGGGGGAAAGGGGACGGGGACGCTATTTATTTATAGGCAAACAGGCAAACAGCTACCTTCTGCTGCGGTTTAATATTTTTGATATAACGCCATAAATCGTAGCAGAAGCTGCAGCAGCGCAGTAGAAGCTTCTAAGTCGTAGTGAAAGCGTATCTAAAACGGCATGATCGCCAAGTCAATCACTGTGAAGTCACGACGCTTGTTTTGACCTTGATCAAAATTTACGTTGCGGAATCGCCGTGAACACAAAGCGCAACGAAAGCATAGTAACAGCCCAGCATGAAATTCATGAACGCAGCAGTATCGAGGCAGCAGCACGAGCAACGTAGCACTAGCGCAGTGGAATCACGCAGACAGCGCCGTGGAGATTCGTCCGTAACCCAGCTAAGTTTCTGCTACGCTCTCTGCGCTCTATAACGCTCTCATGGTGCTCTTGGTGCCTACGCTGCACAATACAATTTATGAATAGTGCAACCACCACGCTTTCACTGCGCTCTTGGCGCTTATACTGCGTTTCCTCTGCTCTTATACAGATCCGAGTATGATAACGCCGCGTTTCCAGGGCTCGCGCTTAAAACTTTTCACAACTTGATTCTCACGTTTCATTCAAGATACCACCCTCTCAAAAGCAGAAGGCAAAATCGACCCATGCTTGGTCAGGAGACTACTTCCATCCAGCCTGGATCGCAGGAGAGTGTATCTCAACTCCTACTCCCAGGCTCCTGCTGTCTTAACTGAGCATGACACGCGCCCTCATGAACGCCGAGCAGAAGCTACGTGTTCTTCCTCCCTTACTCACTCCCTTGTTTGCCATCTCCCTTACCCATTCAATTGATAGTTTGCTTGCTTTCGCCTTCACTTCCTAACTCATTTTCGTCCCTTCACTCACTTACACACTTATTCACTCGCTTGTTTCCTCCGTCAGCCGCACTCTCTCACACTATTGCTTCCTCCCTCAGGCACTTACACAGTCACTCGCTTGCTTTCTCCCTCAGTCACTCGCTTGCTTGCATGCTCGCTTGCTCCCTACTTCACTCAGTCGCTCTCTTTATTTCTCCTTCCCCGACTCTCTCGTTCACTTGCTTCCTTCTTCCGTCCCTCTTTCCATGAATCGCGTTGCCCTCCATCCCTCCCTAACTCACTAGATCGCTTGCCTTCCTCCTCGCTCACTCAATCACCCACTATAACATGCTTGCTTTCTCCTTTTCCGTCACTCACTCGCTTGCTACCAACCACCCTACCTCCCTTATTGAGTCACTCTCTCGTTTGCTTGCTTCCTCCTACCCTCTTTCTCGTAGCTTGCTTGCCTTCAACCTATCTCACTCCCTTTTCCACTTACTCAAACTGTCGGTTGCTTGGTTCTCATTCCCAAACTCACTCACTTTCTGGCTCGCTTGCTTGCTTCCTCACTCGCTTGCTTTCTCAATCGCTTTCTCTATCACTCACTCACTCACTCACTCACTCACTCACTCACCCAACCGCTCACTTGATCGATTGTTTCTTCTTTCACTTTCTTGTTCACTTCTTTGCTTGCTTGGTTTTTACTCACTCACTCACTTTTACATATTCTTTCTTCCTTCCTCCTTGTCACTTATTTACTCACCCACTCACTCGCTCGTTTGCTATCTCCCTCCATTATTCATTCAGTCACTCGGTCGATCACTTGCTCGTACGCTTGCTTTCTCTCGCCCTCACTTACTCCCTTAAAGGCTTGCTTCCTTTATCCCTCACAAACTCATTTACTCGTTTGCTTACTCCCTCATTTTTCACTCACTCATTCTCTGTCGTATCCATACAAAAGTTATGTGAAATCGTAAACAGTGCATGGCCTATTTTGAATGCAGCATTTGCGCCAAATGTTGTACGGCCTTCTAGAAGAGAGTGACGGCGAATGAAAGGTGTGTGACAGGAGTTGCCTGTCGCAGTTGGGGCTATAGACCCCAATCCGAAAATCAGGCTGATTATTTCAGTGGTCATCGATGAGCATGGAACAGCTGTGCAGCATCTGCTGTATAATGTTGAAATCCCGTGGATTTTACAGCAAAGGAGTTGGCAAATGGCTGCCAAGCTGTATGCCGTAAAAACTACGGAATAGAACCGTAAGTGTTAACATGGAGACAGACTACATTGTATACACACTTGCTTTAAATGCGCATTAAATTTCTTCATTACCCGTAATCAATGAAATACCAAATGCGGAATTTTACACAATGCATTCATTTTACGGTACCATCCCGTACTTTTTCTGGTAAAAGCCTGGTAGGTAGTTGCCAGGTCTTTAACCGCGTAAAATCTACGGGATTATTTTTCAGTATGTATTCTGTACGTCTTGCTGTGTTTGCACTCCTGTGACCTTACTGCACAACAGAATGTCTTTCAGCAATGCACATGC
This sequence comes from Ctena decussata, assembly GCA_963989385.1. NCBI lineage: Eukaryota > Metazoa > Mollusca > Bivalvia > Lucinida > Lucinidae > Ctena > Ctena decussata. The sequence continues at coordinate 33,981,294 of OZ022504.1, read as the reverse complement.
TAACTTGCTCTGGGCATGCGCAAATTGTAGCGGATTGAAATTGAAATATTTGAGATTGAAATATTTATTTTCATTTTCTAGTTTCTAGTTTCTCTTTAAATAGAGATTATTATACGGCATTTTTCATATCATACCCCGTATTAACCCTCGACTCCCATATCATCCTTCGGCTCTCATACCAACCCTTGGGCCACAACCTCGACTCCCATATCAGCCCGAGGGCTGATATGGGAGTCGAGGGCTGATATGAGACTCGAGGGTTGATACGGGATGTGATATGAAAATTACCATATCATAATCTACTTATTATATATTTTTCGCATAGGGATGATATGGTCACGTGGGGCGTGATACGGATATATGTTTTTTGGCTATTTTAGAGTGGTACGGCCTTCGAGATATGCAGTCCTAATACGCCATAGGGATGATATGGATCACGTGGGGTGTGTTATGTGGCTGTCACACAGTGACGTATAGCATCAGCGTATGCCGACGTATGAGAAATTTAGCAAACACGCTAGTGTACGTTGAATAAGTTAGGGGTACGTTATGAACAGGTTGCGAGCACGCTCAAATACGTTGGTATAAGTTGTTGTACGTCGAATGCGGCCCAAAATTTTGTGCATGCATAAACGTATTGTTTATAAGTTAGTCATAAGTTTGGTGTACGCAACAGGTAAGTTATGCGTACGTCCATGAACGTAACTTGTAAGTTAATCATACGTTGACATACGTCGGCAGCCAGCAGGTCCATTGTGGAGCGTACGCGTAACTTATTTCTAACTTATAGGTAACTTACCTGTAACTTATACCGAACGTATCCAGAACGTATCCAACCTATGCCTGACGACCTTAGAACTTATTCAACGTGTCGCAAACGCACTGAGCGTATTTAGGTAACATATCCGCCAGCGGCCTGGGCTTCAGCTATATATATTGGCTACAGATCAGCAATTCATCACTTTTAAATAAGGAATCTTCTTGGACCGCTTCTGCTTGTCGTTCTGGGGCTTGAGAGGGGGTTAATACTTCAGATGCCACTACAGCTGCTGCAGATGCCACCACGGATACCACTAAAGAGGCATTGGAGTCTGCGCGAGAGGGAGGTTGGCTACCATCGTAGGCACGGCAGTCGGGTGATGATTGGGACGACGGTAGGCATGCAGGTGGTCAGCTACTACCTGCAAAGTTCTCTAATTTTCGTTCTTTAGGCATGTCCATCGATCAACGTCCACTACAATAAAAAGTGTTGTAGAGAGCCGTCGCTTTACATCTGATCGTCGAAGCACGCTCCGACACGCTATACAGAAGGCCGGCGTAAGTTAGACTAACGTTGTGCATGCGTTCGGCATAAGACAAGAACGCTACAGATACGCTGGGAACACGCTGTTATACGCTTGTATAAGTTATGTATACGCTAGGGATAAGTATTTATACGTTTCAGTACGCTATGTGTGCGTTTCAAAACCGGCTGCTGTTTGATGTTTTAATTTATCTCCAGCGTATGCCAGCGTATTGGATAAATTTTTCATACGTTGGCATACTTTGTCTGAAACGTTGTAGTGTGACAGGGCCTTTACGGATGATATGGGGTTTTCTTCCAAGGGAGTGATATGGGTTTTTGCTATTTTTGGAGTGATACGGCTTTCGAGATATGCGATCCTGATACGTGCATGAAAGTCTTGCCAGTATCATATATGTAAAAAGAACATATTCTCTAGTATATATATGATAATGCAAAATAAACCTATTCATGATACTGTCTGCGATATCCTTTATGAATTAAAAAAACGATATCCTTTATGAATTAAAAAAAACAAACAAAAAAAACAAAAACAAAAACAACAACAACAAAAAAAAAACACTTTTAACATATGTGAAAAGATACATAGAGAATACCATGTTAGTGTCTTTTGATATCAAGTTTATCAGGCGAGACCAGAAACAGCACAGCGTAGGAATGGCGAGGCTTGCCTTTCTAAAGACACTTACATGGTATTCTATTTATCAAGCATCATTAGAAGATTTAAAGATGTAAAGAACGTCACACGACTGAAAATCAAACACTGTTTTGACGGAATCTGCTGAAGTCGCGGCTGAGTTATGACGTAAGCCGGTGACGTCATTTAACGAATCGAACGCTCTTATCACGGCTAACGTCAGTATGTGGCCTATCATCTTCAGAGATCACTTCTAAAAGCATCGCCTGATAACATTGGCGCAAGCGCAGTTCTAAAGCAACAAAATATCACATCATATTATTATACACCTGTTCTCAGGTAGATTTTGCAGCAGATGCATGATAAATGACTTTAACATTCCGTGCCCAGCTTGTGCGCATAAACATCCATGGTAGTCATTTTCAAAATCCAAGTAAACTTCGAATACCATGACCAACTGGCTTATATTTTGGAGGCTAGTCTGCCAGACGCATTTCGAATGTGCCTCAAGCAAAACGTGTAATAAACTTAGAAATCATCAAAAACATCCGAACTTGTGGAAACCAGCTTTTTCAATGACGTTATACCTACAATTGCTTTGTACTGATTGTACGAATCAAATCGTTAAAATTACGCACATATTCTATAAAAACGTATTCCTGAGTAAATTTTTATTCAACCTTTAGATCAGAATTTTATACGTACGTAAGAGGTAATGCTATAATTTCATTCACGACAAAATCAGTGTTTAGTTGGTTCAGAGTGTCAATAGTCGAACATACAGTGCTCAAGCTTTTGAATGCTCGAAATTCTCATTTTCCTTGTATAATCTGCACTACAGTGAAATATTGCCTTCGCCGATAACGAATTCTATAACGTACAACGTATATCCCTTATGCCGGATTTGTCCATTAAGAGGAAATTTTGACCAACAAATACAATCTATCTTTCTTTTCTTCTTAGGGACGTCTAATGAAGAAAAATAAATGCTTCATAAAATATTAGATATTTCCCTTCAAGGCTAGCCCCCAATTTGAACGGTCTTCATCTTCCTGCAGAGCAGTCAAGTTATCTCCATTAGTAAAATTGGACCACCAAAGCATATGGTGTTCTCAACAAGCTTTAATAGGGAGCGTAATCACAGTTTCTCATAGTTTACTTGTCGCTCATGTATGTTGAATATGTGGAAATCTACTAATGAAGGGAATAAAACATAAAAGATATACTCCCACGCCAATTTACCATTTCCAAATAAACTCTTTCTACTAAATTTCGTTAGATATTATAGTATCATCTCTAAATCATGGGTGAAAGCTCATAAAAATGGTTTGGTTTTAGATGATCATGAATAAGTACATTTTTAAATTAAATACAGTTCATCGTAAAACGAGAAATGCGTATATTCAAACAACCATAATGACCCTAACTATGGGAACAGTTTCACCTGTGCAGTCTGATCAAGGTTATTTAAGTTTCATGCGACGTCATGTGCCTGCTGGGCAGTAGGCATGAAGCACTGAGTTTGCATAAAATCCACATTCTTACGTTAAATAGACGTTGTTTCGGCATTTATATATATTTTATGCTGAAAAAAAGTTTGGGGTATTTCATGCCAAAATTTCCATCTTTATCATGTTGTATAATTTAGATATTTTTGCGGAAAAAAATGTCTTATTGATAAAAATTTTCTGCTAGGGTCTGTTAATATTGAGTATTGAATTAATTTTTGTATTTTAAATATGTATTTGTATGTTTTTCAAAATTCTTATTTTAGAAATTTTGCAAAATTATGTCCATAATAATTCAGTAATGAGTCTGGATTAAAATCTTCTCACATTCTCAGGATATGGTCATCAAAGCAAATCTAGCCTGCTAAGAGCAGTTTGTGCATAATTACTCCTCAAAAGAAGGAAATTTATGCCAAACTCAGTTTTGACAACAAACGTCCATAATCAGCTGAACTGAGTGACAATCAGTTGATATGGCAGTTATGTTGTCAAACACCATCAGAAGTTTTTGTTGTCTTTGATGATCATAATTTGAGAAGTGGGAAGTGATTAAAAAGTGTTTTGTCTAAAGAGCGAGTGAGCGACAGCAGCAAAAAGTAGTGATTTTCACATGTTTGTCTATATAAGGTTTTCTTTACTACCTGGTCAGGATCATTATTATTAAGATATTTTTATGTGGAATTCCCATAAGACAAGACTGGACTGTGCCGTCATATTAGGACTGAATTTCTAGAGTGGATATTTACCCTCTTTATTTTTCTGCTGTGTAATAAACTGGATTTCATCGCTGACCAGCAAAATACAAGATTTCTTTAGGAAAGGACATTCTAAAATTTAAGCTGGAAAACCAGTTAATGTAATCCTTTTGGTAGACTTTTATTATTAATTGTGTTTAGCAACTAACTGTGTAAGATTAAGAACTATGTGTAGGATTTTGGAATTTATTTATTTAGTTGGGGAAAATTATATAATAAACAATTATTTTAGAATCGGCGTTTCTCCTCATTTCTTCAGATTTTACTAGAACTTTTAGACCTCAATTTCTACAGCATATTATATACATACTATATTCCTTTATAGCCTGTTATTTATTGAGGTAGGTTGGTGCAATCATGGAGCAGGCAGCATTGCCATTTTTTCTTTTCCTCCCTTCTTGCTGGTGGTTGGCTTTTGAAGGGGGAATTAGCTCCTCAGGGAGCAAATTCTTTCTTTTTGGAATTGACTTCGTTTTGCAAAATCTTCATTCTCCAGGGAAGCGGACGGGAAATCGCGAAAGTTGTAACGCTTTGTAAAAATGTTGGACAAATATGGAGATTTACTCAGAATCCAAGTAGTCGCTGGTTTGACGCTGCAACGTCCAGTGGTGTAATACGTCCAGTGGTATAGTACATTGCTTTATAGACTGTTGTTTATGGAGTGGGTATTTGCACTCACAGCAATTCTGTCACTTTTACTCTTGCCTCCCCTCTCATTGGGTTATGTTGGGTTCTTGCAGGAAGGAATTCGCTGGCCAGGAAGGCAATTCATTCCTTTAAGTGATTTGGAATGGAAAGGCTTCGATCTCCAGGGAAGCGGACAGTTAGTCAAGAAAGTTCTTAGTCTTCGTTAGGAATATGGGTCAACATGGTGGTGAATCCTCCCACCTTGACCCCACAGAACAGCATAGAATCAACGTTGATTCGACGTCATGGCGTTCAATCAGCGTTGATTTGGCATTGTACCAGCATTGTTGTGCAAAGTGGGATTCGGACCCCAAGATCTGTCTTGTTTTTCGTTTCGTCAAGGCAGGTGACTGGGGATGATGCACTGTCCAATTCAAACTGAGCTGATAGGGGTCACTGCCTTGTGTCATAAGAGACAAGGTGGTGACTCCAGTTCATTATGTAGTGAGTTTTTGTCAAGTTGTTGTTTACTACTATGTACATTTATTACTATTCTGCTAAAATATGATGACTATCACTGAACTAGCAAAAAAGCATATACCAAATAAAGATATTAAAGTACGAAAATCTGATCCTCCTTGGCTAACTACTAATATAAAACGGCTAATGCGTAAACGGAAACGACTGTACGATAAATACAAAAGATCTAAAAATATCACTGACTTTGAGACATATAAAAATGTTCGAAACAAAGTAACTTATGAAATTCGGCAATCTAAACAAAATCAGCTTGATAAACTCACAGAAAAACTAAAATCTAATAATCTTAATCAGAAGGACTGGTGGAGAACTTTAAAACATTTTATTACACCCGAACAGCAATCGACGCTTCCTCCACTTTGCAAAGATGATATAATTTATACTAATGAAAATGATAAAGCAAATATCTTAAACATGTTTTTCACTGATCAAACAAAATTGGATGATAGTAATGCCACTCTACCTACGGTAAATCATATACCTCCTCATAAACTCGAGTCTATTTCTGTCACTTCTCAGGAAGTTGAAGATATTTTAAAAACACTTAAGACAGGAAAAGCTGCCGGTCCAGACCCCATTGATAATCGACTATTAAAAGAGCTTGCTTGACCCTTATGTGCTCCCCTCACTGACCTTTTCAACTTCTCTCTTGCTAAAGGCAAAGTTCCAAACCTCTGGAAACAGGCCAATGTTACTCATGTTTTTAAAAAGAATGACCCATCCGACGTGTCCAACTATAGACCCATTATCCCTACTCAATACTCTTGGTAAAGTTCTTGAAAAAATTGTACATAAATATGTCTTCAATTTCTTAAATGATCACCATGTAATCACTACTCTTCAGTCTGGCTTTGTTCCTGGTGATTCTACTGTTAACCAGTTAGTTGATATATATAATACTTTTTGCCGGCCCTGGACGAAGGCAAAGAAGTCCGTGCTATATTTTGTGATATAAGTAAGGCTTTCGACAGGGTCTGGCATAAAGGTCTTCTCTTTAAATTACAATCTGTTTGTATTTCTGGATCTCTTCTCCAGTGGTTCACAGATTATTTGGCTAATAGAAAGCAAAGAGTAGTTATTCCTGGTGTAAGTTCTACCTGGTCTTCAGTCGAAGCCGGTGTTCCCCAAGGCTCGATATTAGGTGCCTTGCTCTTTCTCCTTTATATTAACGACATTGTTGAAAACATAAACTCTTCAATTAGACTCTTTGCGGACAATACTACTCTTTATATTATTGTAGACAATCCTGTTCAAGCTGCATATCAATTAAATTCCGATCTTTTCAAAATACACCAATGGGAAAAACCAGTGGCTTGTTACTTTTAACCCTTCCAAAACAGAGTCAGTCATTTTCTCTAGAAAGCGTAATAGACCCAACCATCCTCACGTCTTAATGAACCAACAACCTATTCAAGAAGTTAATTTGCATAAACATTTAGGTATTATATTTTCCAGCGACTGCACGTGGCATGATCATTTAGAATACATTAAATCAAAGGCATGGACTTGCATAAACATTATGAGGAAATTAAAATTTAAACTTGACAGGAAATCTCTTCAAACAATATATTTTACTATTATTCGGCCTATTCTTGAGTATGCTGATGTTGTATGGAGCAATTGCACCCAGTATGAGGTAAATGAACTTGAAAAAATTCAAAATGAAGCAGCCCGTATCGTAACAGGAGCTACTTAATTAGTCTCAATCAATTCTCTTATTCGTGAGGCTGGTTGGGAAACTCTGTTAAATCGCAGAAACAAGCATAAACTTCTGTTGTTTTATAAAATGCAAAATAGTTTATCTCTTAATTACTTATCATCTCTTGTTCCGCCGACTATTGGTGAAACCACAAATTACCCGTTACGGAACTCTTCAGATTTACTTACTGTTCACGCAAGCTCTCAACTTAACTATAACTCTTTTCTACCATCTGTAGTAAGAGAATGGAACGAAGTCTCAGAAAATGTACGTAATCTGCCAAGCATAGCTACCTTTAAGCACGAGTTAAACTCAGATCTAACGAAAATACCTTCTTTCTATTTTGACGGAATGAGACTTGGGCAGATTTATCATGCACGGTTAAGGACAACTCGTAGTTCTCTCAATCAACATCTCTTTTCCAAAAATATAATAGATAGTCCGCCTGGTTGAAGATACCAGTCATTTTTTGTTCAACTGTGAACGCTTTCATAATCTCAGACAAGAACTCTTTAATAAAATTACTCCTATTTGTCAGCCTACTTTAAATATACTTCTTTTCGGTAGTGAACAACTAACTGATATCGAGAACCGACAAATATTTATAGCTGTACAAGAGTTTTTGATAAACTCTAAACGTTTTGAAATTGCATAATATCTATTTAGTAATTTGTGTGTGTGTGTGTGTGTGTGTGTGTGTGGCAATATGCATGATATACACTGTACATAGAATTGCCGTATCCTTGGCCCGAATTTCCTCATAACACTTTCTTGGCGACTACGTATTTTATCATCTTTACAGACAAAGTAGAATATACGATTGTAATTCATTTTCCATTCCCCGTGGAGCTTTAAGAGATCGGAAACATTAATTCGACATTTTATTGAGAACATGTTAAGAATATGATGTAAACTTACTAGTATGACTATTTATGTTTGAAAATGCTTTCATTCAGTGTAAGTTTTTCAATTTTCCAAAATTTGTTTAGACTATTATGCTGAAATATCAATCGACAGTAGTACATGTATGCTTCAAATCATTTGTTATATATAAATATACAGTAATTTCTGGGATACAGATCATATAAGTCGTAAGACTTTCTTCTGAATCCCTTTCAAGCTACTGTATTGAGTTATATTCTTGTGAGATTGTATTGTTTGTATTTGTTCAGTATTTTGAATAAAATATTGTTTACACTAAAATATGATGATGTAAATACCTGTGAATTTTATTTCAACGTTCAAAGTTTATGTTTTCTTTCTTCTTTTGTTTCTGCTAAAAACATTGTCCTAATTTGTAATAGTTACAGTGAAGTATTGTATAGTGGGATATTTTGTGTCAGCTTATTATAGATTCAGACTTCAGATTAGTCTCTTCAGATTTGATTTCTTGATTCTGGTGATGGTTCTTTGGAATGGTTAATGCTAAGAAAATTTTCGTGTCAATCTTGTTTCGAGAATTTCTTGACAGTATTAAGTTTTGCAATGTTTCCTACTTTACGTTTCTTCAGCTTTCTTGTCCCTGCTATCGCATATTTTATGTGCTATAACATTCCAAAGCTTCGTATTTATTTTATTTACAAACGTTCTAATTGGTTTGTTTAATTTCTATATTAACTTCATACTACTTTTTTTCTATATATTTACTGTGTTTTGTTATTTTATTTGGTTTCTTTCTAAGTTCTTTGCTATAGTCTGTTTTCTTTTCTTTCTATATGGCTTTTTGTATGTCAAAATTACTGTCTCCTCAAGCCATTCGTAAGTACAGTTACTGTCATATAATGTCGTATAATGACGTTCACTTCCTTCATATTCACGCTCTTGAACGTTCTCCGTGCACTCGTTGATTTTATAACGTAGTATGTCTGTTGATTTGAATACTTACAGGGCACCGCTTTCGCTTATTTAAAATAAAAGGATTTGGAAAGCTTGATAATTTTGAAACATTGATAATTTTATCTTTAATACTATATCAAGCTGGAGATATTGCAAAACATCCTGGGCCACAATGTGTAGACTCCAAAAAATTTCCTCTTCATGTCATTTCCCTGTTTTTCAAGGAAATTTTTCTATGGTCCACTGCAATGTCCAAAGTTTGCAACATAAAATCGATATATTAGAACCCGAATTATCAACCTTTTATCTTGTATCCCTTACTAAAATATGGTTAAATGATTCTATTTTAAGTGGAAATCTTTTAGTTCATGATTTTAAAGCTCCGTTTAGGCGAGATCAAGTTGGTGACAAGTCATGGTGGTATTATTGTTTACGTAAAAAAATGATATCCCTTGTAAACGCAGACAAGATCTAGAATTACTTAATATCGAATGTGTTTGGCTGGAACTCAATATTAAAAAATAGGAAATTACTTGTAGGTACAGACCACCTACAGTCGAACCTGTCTTCAGGGGTCATTGTATTAAGGGGTCACCTGCCTTATGCAGCCACCCTTCTGAGGTCCCTTGAGCCAAATAACAGTGCAAATGAACCTGTATTAAGGGGTCACCTGTCTTAAGCAGCCAACTTTTGTGTGTCCCCTGGGGTGACCCCTTAAGACAGGTTTGACTGTAGTTCATCTCCTCAAGTCCTCATTGATTTTGAATTCTATTGGTTTAGCAGTTGATACAGGCATTGTAATAACAGGAGACTTTAATCTAATTATGATAAATCCCCAATCTTAGAAAAAAGTTTTAGATATATGTAAGCAATACAATCTTCATCAACTAATAAATGAACTTACACATTTTACAGAATCGTCCGCTACTCTAAAAGACTGATATGCAATGTGCAAAATATAGAAATGTTTGGGGTTGGAAAACCCATTTTGATGCAAGATATTAGGTATCACTGTTCTGTATATCAAAGTATTTTTACTTTGAAAAACAAAAACAAAAAACAAAAAACAAAAAACAAAACAAAAAACAATTACTAAATCATTTCAACGCAAAATTTGGCTGTATGAAAAACGAAATTATACTGAATCCATTTTTTGATTTGCATTTATCAATTTTAGACGGATTTGTTTCATCTGGAAATTATGACAAACGCGATGATTTTGATTTCGACATTGTTGATTTTCCGTTTTTGGATGGTGATGTTCCCCGCACCACATCTTGTGGTGTTTGCGTTTCTCGGCTTGTTCGCTTCGCTGGGGTGTCTGATCGTTCGGCTGGTTTCGATGCTCGTGGTAAAAGTTTGATTGCCAAGCTTTTACAGCAGGGAAAAAAGCCCTCCTAAGTTTATGATACCGACACGGTGTCATAAACTTCGGAGGGCGTTTTCTGAATTTTATCGTAGACACTTTGGATTGGTTTCTAAATATAATGGAGGGTTAGGGTCGCTTTTGCCTATCGGAGACTGAATTTTGTGGTGACTTGGTATGTGGGTTGCGCAGGATCGTGGGGAAGGCAGAGTTTCCTGGTCAATTTGGGAGGATTATCATGCGATTTAGACGCGTTGGCTATGGCGTGGATGTAGTGCTACAGTCTGCATGCTTAGTGGTTAACCCAGTCACGGTTGACAGCTTTGCTGTCCTCTTTAATTGCACGCCGGTGGGTCGGGGTTTAGACTCTGTGATAGCCCCTACATAAAGCTATATATTAGTTGGTTGGGGCCGGATGATTTTTCTGTTTCTTGACCCACCGGGGTTCAACTGGTGGTCTTCTTTTGCTCCAGTGTTCCAGTGGTGTTGCTGACGCCCCAGGGATCTCCAGGTGTCTCAACACGTTTTGACTGTCGAGTTCTCATCCTTGCTTCATCGCGGTCTTTTCTTGATTTTAATTGTTGACCGTGATGACTCTCTGGTGAGTTTGGGGACCTCCATGCGAACCGAGCTGTCGGCTAGTTGTGTGCGCCGCGGCGGAGGGTGGGGGTGAGGGTTTTGGCCCAGTGGGACCGGTTTAAAGCCCCCAGTAGTTATTACTGACTGTCCCGGGGCGGTGCTTTCGTTGCGGTTGCGTTTGTTTTATGTTCGGTGCTGTTTGGTTTGTAGTGTTCTCATTTTGACCCTTCCTTCTATAGTGGAAGTAGAGGGTAGGTGAAGATGGTTGTTAAATGTTTTTCATGTGATTTGCTTTGTCTGTTGTGGCCCTTCTGTTGGTCTGGGTTGTTTGGTTCAGTGGGGGTGGCTGGGTTGCCGCCTATTTGGGGGGGGGGGGGGGGGGGGGGGGCTGCTGGCTGGGCTTGTTGATTGTGATTTGTTGTTTGTTGGGGTGTCTTTGTCGGTCTTACCCTTTGTTGTTGGGGATGGAGTTTGGGGTCTGGTTCGGTCGGTTCCTGAGGTGTGGTTGCTCTTTGAATTTAAATTCGTAATAAGGTTTCAGAATTTGATTGGAATAATTTTCATAATGAAGACATTAACCTGTATGCACTAAATTTTTCCAAAAAAAAACTTCTCGAAATAGCCTCCGAGTGTATGCCAACTAAATCCACTGTTAGACCTGAAGATTTACCATAGATGTTTAGTTTAGTTTAAACATATTTTATTGCCACAAAAGTACAAGCAATTGGGTTGGACCACAAGTTCTATCAACATTAGTTACGGTCCTCCCCACCATGGATGAACAATAATATAAGAAAGTTAATGAGAAAAAGAAATCGTTTATATTAAAAGTATAAAAAAATACAATTCTTACAAGAAAATTAGAAATGAGGTAATATAAGTTTTGCGAAAATCAGAAAAAGACTTTATCGATTCCTTAGCATGTAAACCTAAAAAATACAAACTTAAGTAGTAAACTTCTGTTTTCTATCGAATTATGATATTTGTCTCATCAATGGAGGCGACACTTGTCTTTTCAACCACAATGGAGACATAATTCGTTGTAAATATTTCACATGTCGCTGGCCGGGTTTGAACCCTCGCGGATGCGGCGACAGCGCCTAGCACTGTAATGTGTGTCAGCTTTAACCATAAGTAGTAAAGACCCTCGGAAATCATCTATAAAACCGACTCCAAATACATCTCTCCCCCCTCTACTCCATGATGGTGTTTTCTATTCTGAAAGTTTGGACAAAGCTAATATTCTTAATAACTTTTTTGTAGCCCAAACAATTCTAGATGATCAGAATGCAACTATTCCTGACATAGATAACGAAGATAATGCTGTCTTAGATAGTATATCAATCACATCCGCTAAGAGGGTTATGGTGATTAGGTTCCACCTGGCAGTCCGCGGCTTCCCGATTTCTCCCCCTCCCGACCTTGAAGAGGCACTTTACGCTGGGTTAATTAGCCGCTGGGGGGCATTATGGTCCCTTGAGTCCTTAGCTAGCACATGGGTTGTCGATGTGCTAGCGGATCAAATGGTAACTGGAGTCCATAGTATCGTGGAAGGGGTAGTTTTCCTTCCAGGTTAGTTACTCTGTCGTTAGTTAGTTAGTTCGTTAGTTACGAACGGTTCGTCTGATGGTAAGTTAAACCGTCGCAGACGTCATACTGGCTAGGAGTTATTGGTAGTCCCACGTAGGAGAGTACATACTGGCAGGTGGCAGAGCCAAGTGCCGTTCGCACAGGCACCATGACGAGGTCCTCTCCTTGCCGCTTTCCGTCTGAGTCTTGTCAGCGAAGTTCCAATAGATAATCAATTTCATAGACAGTCGACAGTTTGCATATAAATAAATTGATTATTATAAAGAGAAAGGTTTTTTTTTGTGTGAAAATTCCGGTTACAAATAATTTTCTTACAATATCTCATTATATAATTATGCCCCAAACTTCGGAGAAGTTGAGGAAGCATATTGGTTGGGCCTGTCCGTCCGTCCGTCTGTCCGTCCGTCCGTAACGCTTTTTGGCAGCTGGGAAACTCAAGAACCGCATATGCTAGGATCTTGAAATTTTATATGTGGTATGTACATGAAAAATAAGCGGACCTGTATTTTTTATTTTTTTTTCCGCCAGTCACGTATTTCAGAGTTATATCCCTTTTTCGACTTAGACTATGGAAGCTTGTGAACAAAATATCTCAAGAACCCCTAATGCTAGGATCATGATTTTTTGCAAGATGACATAGATGACCCGAATAACTTTTGAAAAAAAAGTGAATGTTTGACCGAGTTATGCCCCTTTTTCGACTTAGTGCATTATAAGCTTATAGAACCTTGTGAACAAAATATCTCGAGAATCCCTAATGCTAGGATCCTGATTTTTTGCAGGAAGACATTGCTTAAGGTGTAGATGACCTAATTAACTTTTGAAAATCATTGGTGAATGTTTGAACGAGTTATGCCCCTTTTTCGACATAGTGCATAATAAGCATATGGAACCTTGTGAACAAAATATCTTGAGAATCCCTGATGCTAGGATCCTGTTTATTTTGCAGGAAGACGTTGCCCAAGGTGTAGATGACCTGATTAACTTTTGAAAATCATTGGTGAATGTTTGACTGAGTTATGCCCCTTTTTCGGAAATAGGCATTTTGTATAGGAACAAGCTTGTGAACAAAATATCTGAGGAACCGCATAAGCTAGGATCCTTATATTTGGCATGCAGGTTTGGACTAAGGTGTAGATGACTCGATTAACTACTGAGCCTACGTCATAAATTTTTTGTAGAACTTTTCCCATAATCGGACATAGGCATTTTGAATACAAAGAAGCTGTATGAATAACTTAGTGAAAAAAATATCTGAAGAACCTCTAAGCTATGTTCCTTATATTTGGCATACAGTTACAAGCTAAGATGTAGATGAACCGATTAAAACCCCTTTCTGACTTAAACATTATGGGATAACCCTTCTTTAGAGGCAAGCATACGGTTGGGGGCATAGTGTTTCGTAAACATATTTTCTAGTTTTGAATACTTTCAGGTAACAGAAAGAATAAAAAGATTGAAATAATGCGTTTCTTTATTCATTAAAGGACTTACCTTTTCATTTATTCAAGGGAAGTAATAATGTTCATGGTGTTCTTCCAAGAAATAGCTTTCACAAAATACCTGTTTTGGTACACGATGTCGGACACGCGACGTCGAAATGGCGTCGTTCTGACTATGCGACGTCATGTGCCTGTTAAAGGCATATTCAGTCTGTATAACGTTATCAACACTGTGAAAAAATTTGATGACGCGCGTTTACCACCCTTTCAACAGTATATCAGTCACATTGAGGATAATGAAAGACTGTGTACAAGAGGACGCCATTTACGATTATAAAGGACTTCACCTGCAGCAGGATTCGAACCTGGACGGCTGGCTTAGCACGTCAGAGCCTAGTGAGTTACCACGGCGTGAGACTATGGGTCAAGGTAAGAGCAAACACAATCTGATTCAGCTGGCTTAGAGGTCAGGGCCTAACCTAGTGAGCTCCCACTACGTGACACTATGGACCACGGGCAAGAGCAAACAACTCTGATTAGCCATGATGCATCTGCGTGACCGCAAATTGGTCACTTACTTTCGTACTTGTCAAGCTCATTAAACTGTCGATGTTATAGGCCCCATTGCTCTATCAGCATGAAATATTGCATCGTGCGGTCCCCCCATAGTTTTGTCATTGTAAATGACTTTTAAACAAATAAATTATCATTGAGCTTCACATGAAAAAGGTTTGAAAAATAACTGAGTCATTTTAGTTGGCAAATAAAATAAATTTTTGATATCACAAACTTTAACAAAATGGTAAAAATACAATGTACAAGCCTTCTGTGTCCCGTGTTCTGTTTCCATCGCTCGACGGGTAACCAGAAAGGGAAATAAAGATTTCATGTCCCCCCTCTATTTTTTGTCAGCGATAAGACTCAATCTATGCACGTCAACTCTCATTTTATAACCAAAAGTGACGGTTGAAGCGCCTTTCATAATGACGGCTGAGTCCTAGTTATTGACCCCTGACCCCACCCATGAGCGTGACCCAGAAGTCCCTATCAAGCATAATAATGCTATAGAGATATCATGAATAAAATATGGAAGATATTTGCAATGCATTTACAGAGATATGAACAATCGAAAAGGTTCAATGCAAAACTTTGACATAATGAAAATGCCTATATCCTAATTATTGACCCTTGGCCCCACCCAGGAGCCTGGCACTGGGGCATTAGACCCTTCACATCAAAGGTAATGGTCAAGAGATATCATGAATCAAATATGAAAAGAATCTGACATGTTATTATAGAACTATGAATAATTAAAAAGGGTTTAACGCAAAACTTTGACATAATATACTGTTTAAGTCCTAATAATTGACCCCTGATCTCCACCCAGCGGCCTGACCCAAGGGTCTAGATATATCAGATCAAAGGTAATGCTATAGAGATGTAATGAACCAAATATGAAGAGTATCTGATATAAGGTTACAGAAATATGAGCAATTACAAAAGGTTTAACGCAAAACTTTGACGTAAAGTTGACGAACGGACGGACGGAATTACGGACGAACGGATGAACAGACGAAATAACAAAAACTATATACCCCCTGACATACTTCGTATGTCGGGGGTATATAATGTGACAAAGACGAGAGAATAAATATTCCGATCGTTTCAACGTATAGATCGGAATAGTTGTCTATGCGATACGTAATGCAACAAACACACTGGAGTAGCGAGTCGAATGTGGTTGTCAGTGTTTTGTATGGTTAATCTTGAATAAGACCGTTGCGCACGGACGAATTCGTGAAAGAATAAGTCACGAGCTTCAGTTTCTACGCGGCTTTCAAAGTGAACAGTCATACCAAAATTTGTATAGATCCGAAGTCATTCTAATTCAAAATCTGTGTTAATTGTATTCTTCAGGACATGTTGGTTGATCTCAGGGTGTTAGATTGCCACCCTCCCCTAGGAATATACTGCATAGCAAGTAATCTACAGCTTTTTATTTACCTAAATACTAGCAAAAAAAAGTATTATTAGCTAGTTTAGGTTTATTTTGCTGGGCGGCGGATATTCCAGTCATGGGGAGATCAATACGTTATTTTCCGAGTCGAGTTGGTATGAAAGTCAGTTCAGTTCACTAAATTTGCCATGGATAACTGTACATCTGACGGAGTACGCTAAATAATCTCCACTGCGTTATCTTAACTCACACTCTGTATGTTCACTGTCCTCTGTTCACTTCTATAAAGTGCGCCAAACTGCATTGTTTGTGTTTTGTTTGTTGCTAGTTAAGAGTAGACTAAAATATCCAAACAAACCCCATCCGCATCTACTGCAAGCACAGTAAGTCCTTGCTATACTTTTATCCAAACGGCACCATAAGTCACACAGCACCATCGTCCGACCACACCACCCCCTCTAGATATTGAAACTGCATTTTATGGAACAATTTATCATTTTTCAAAAACATGTTCTGCCTATATTTGCCAGTTATATGACTCAATTTATACACATCAATCTAAACAAAGCATTAGGATATAACTGAGGACTAGGGAGGAAATTATTGTCGACAAGGGAGGATATCACTGTTCGCCAGTTTTGGGCTAATAACAATAACTTCAAAGAGTATAGAAAGGAAAGTGTGACAGTCAAACGGAAAGAAGGACGACATGCACTTTTTCCAGAACCAAGCGGCTGAGATCATTGAAGTATTAGACAGACATACACCAAAACTCTTAATCAAAAACTAAAAGCCATAGGCATATGTAAAACAAGTACCTTTATCTACTTCAAACTACCATTTGATGGCATTATATGGATCTGTTTAAAAATGCAGTAATGACTTCTCCCTCTCCGATACGTCCAGATGCGCTACTTATACAGCTACGTCTTGTCCCGAAAGAACTCTAATATAGGCTATATACCCGAACAATGTTATTGGTCCGTCCAAGCGGCCACAGCAGCTCCCTGCTATATGTACTCAACCCAATTTTGCGAAAAAAACAACAACAAAACCCTTTGTTCAATCAACAGATTCAGCTCCTGTGCAGACGTCCGGACAAACGATAAAGCTTGCGACAGACTGACAGACACACATACGAACGAACACCTTGTACATTCTCCCCTGATTCGCTTCTGAGCTTGTTCAAGAATCGTAAAGTAAATTAAACAGGGATTAACAGAGATCAATATACTGAATTCTTATGATCAGCAATGAAATGCAAGTATCAGGATTGGTTGATGCTAACACGCTATACGAAGTCACAAGGTATTATTGCTCTGTTCTGTTCTCTTTCAACTCTCGTATCGACGTTGTTGTTTTTGTTGTTGCAATCCTCATAATAACGTTTCTAAAGTGGCTCAGCGGCACGCAACCGTTGTTGTTGTTGCAAATCTCGTAACGACGTTCCTTAAGTGGCTCAACGGTAGGCAACCGTTATTGTTGCATAAATATCGATGTCACACGCTATTGATAGACATGGTTTAACGAACACGAAACCATGTATTAACATGGGGTTTTCAAGCACCTATAATGACCATCTTAGCGACTTTTCGTATGCAAGTTGCAGGGCAATACTCCGTCAGTACAGAAACGAGCGGCAAGACTGCAGTTGGAGATATCGATTAAAGACTTTAACGGGAGAGTTATGCAAATTCGGATATTGTAAAAACGGAAGTGCAGATGACATCGAGTGAAAACTTTGATCAACATGGTTATGACTTGTAAACTGCGGCTAAAGTTTACACATAATTCACGGTAGCTGACCATGTAGTAGTATTTCAATTCTCATATCGACGTTGCCCCCGCACCCCAGCGGAACGAATCCATAGCTGCAGTAACAGGGCGCCGAGCTGACCATGGCCTGAATCTAGGAATCAGCAAGGTTATGGCAATGAGGCCGAAAAATAGTGCGTCAACATTTTCGTTCTTTTTGTACTATTGTATTTGACTTTATACAATAATAACTATCAAACCTTTTTAATGCATTAACGTATGCAAGGTACCGTGGGACATGTTCAAAACCTCGACCTGAGGCCTCGATTTTCAACATCTCCCTCGGGACCTTGCAAAAGTTAACGCATGAAAAAACATGTTTGATCCCTATATTGTTGTTGTTGCAATCTTCGTAATGACGGTCCTCAAGTGGCTCAGGGGTACGCAACCGTTATTTTTGTTATTACAATTCCCGTAACGACGTTCGCAAAGCGGCTCAGCGGTGGTACGTAACCATTCCCTCAGATCTATTAATATAGTAAAGGTTTTTCTCGGCACATCCAAGTACCATTTCACTTTTGTTCCACATTTGCCAAGATCTCATTGGTCAAATAACGCGTATGTTAAAAATTAGCCAATACTATAAAAGGCCAATGAATATCTAATCTTCGGGTTTTTTTCCCTTGTACTCACTGCGTGAATACTAGCACTCTGTCAATTGTTAATTCAAAATATTTCTCTTGTTTGTAAATTTATGATGGAAATTTTATCGAAAACAGACGCAGATATTCATTTTTTTTTTCAGTGTAGATCTACATTTGATTTCTATTTTCGGTTTAATACACACAAACAAACATTGCATCATGTTGGTCAGTACTAACTGTTTTGGAATCTGGTCAATCTCAAGATATTGGGGGGGGGGGGGGGGGGGGGGGGGGGCGGGAGCGGGGGAGGGTTTGTGTGTGTGTGTGTTTGGGGGGGTCAGAATTCTTCCATTAGTCTTCATTTTAAAAAATATGTCTCAGCTTCCAGACCCCCCATTACTCCTAAAATTTCAGACTCTATTCTTTCAGACTCCAAACTAAAAGACATTTATGCAAATTGGCACTAAATACTTTGCAGCTTTATATCCAAAAAAGACCATTTTATGCTGGGTTAACAGAGAGAGAGAGAGAGAGAGAGAGAGAGAGAGAGAGAGAGAGAGAGGGGGGGGGGGTGCTTAGCCACAGCCGGGTTCGAAACCGTGACTTTCAGTGCGATAGTTGACCACCGTTCGTCACAGCATACCTATCTAAAACATGATAGGTAGATAACTACTTTTGTCTTACCGGACTATGCCTGCGTGATCTTGGCATGCACAGTTTGCATATATGCCTTCCGTTAGATTTTCTCATAGTTAAGGTGAAACTTCGGATCATCCATGAAAATTTAAAGAACAATGGTTAGAGCATTGCAAAGCAATGGTGTAGCTGTCTGTACGCAAATACGTCAGGCTGTATTTGCCAGATATATACAATACCAATACGCATCTGCGTATTTGCATATTGAAATTTTGCGAACACTTTTCACCCGAGCCTGCACAACCGCATTTCGCTTGTTGCAGAAGCTGGTAAAGGCCCTTTGAGCAGGTATACAGTTGCAGTAAAGAGAGACCAGACTGAGCGAATGCAAATACATAGGTGCGTATTGGATTTTATCTACCGTATTTAAATTCTAAGTATAAATGAGCATGTTTGTGCATAAGTAAATTAGATAAAATTTCAATACTGACAAAGTGAATGTTGATTTATGTGTGCATATATCTACAGCTCAGCATACAACTCGAGCTTAACATTCAGCATCAGTACAGATTTCTGTTCAATTCTCCTATCGACGTTCCCCAAGTGGCTCAAAGGTGCGTAACCATAGTTGCACACACTTGCAAATCACGTTATTTTATGATATATTAAAGATTTGTCAAATTGTAAAGCTATCCTCCTAAGTACAAGAAACGATGATGACTGTCAGTCTTCTGAATGTATCACAACTCATAAGCATTTTAACGTATCAACATTTATAAACAATTATATTGATGAATCAACATTATGCACATAATTAAAAACTCCTCTGAATAAGTATCGTTTGTTGCTTTAACATGTGAAACAAGAGAAGCTACGGAAGCCCGGTCATATCGTACATTTCCATTTAAAACAGAAATGACATACTGATTTTTCCTTCTGTTACAGGATAGGCATTAGCCTTTTTTCTATCGTCATCTTTGAACTTCATATTGGTAAATTACTATAATTAGTTAAAATTGCAATAGCTTTGCAGGATTAATTAGAATTTTATTGATTGAGATGGTATAGCTTTATGACAAGTATATATTTCCATAGAAATTTATAACCAGCAATAGTTCACGTATGAAAATAATAGACTTCGTCTAAAAAGTGCGAAAAATAACAATTACAGATCAAATTTTGTTTACTGTCGTGTCAATGCACTTTTAATTTTGGGCCAAACCTTGAAATAGGTTGAGCAGCTTGTCACGGAAAAAGTCGGCTCTTTCCGTATCAGTCAGAACACTTTTATATATAACCATTTAAAACAAAATTTGATGCAAGTCGATGTGGTCCAGAGGTTCAGATTGTAGACTATTAGACGAAATATCTTGAGTCAGTGGTTCGAATCCCGTATTTTCTTTATTCTTTTTGCCCCCCCCCCCACCCCACCCCCTTTTTTTGCCTTTCTTTACTTATTTATTTTATTTATTTATTTTGTCAATTTCATTTCATTTTAAGTTCTCCACTTCTAATAACGAATTCCCCTCTTCTTGTTTTACTACGAATTAGGTGAAACTACACATAATAGCTAGGGTTTATACAATGCAAAGGGGTTTCTTGTATCAACACGAGAATTCACGGGATGAATGGATGAAATGGCCGCTTAACGTCTATTCAACAATATTTTAGTCATACCAGGACGATTCAATGGTGATTGTGAAAGACTGTGTGCAATAAAGCACCGGTTAGGTTTAAACAGAGCCTTGACTGCCATCTTGACTCGAAATTTCCGCGACCCAATGATACAAAGTCGGGAGCGCTGACAACTTTGCTACACGGACGCTTCAGCATCAACTGCAACTCCAAAAATAACGCTCGACTGTTACAAAACCGAATCTCTGTCTGACCTTGGGAAAGCATAAATTATGTTGGTTGCGGTCACGCCGGAGCGTCCAACTAATTTGGATAATAGTAGGGCAAGGGCCTACTGTACTTGCAGTAGGTGCGGGTGGGGTTGTTTGGACATTTTTCTCTTGCCTATCACATCTCTTTTCTTTCTCCTTCTCTCTGACAGACGCCTCAATATAGACTGAAATACTGTCCAAACGAATCGTAAAACCCAAAACAACCAACCAACCAACATTTTGAGCTGAATTTTCTGCTTTGTCTAATCAGCAATATCCTGGTCAGTCTGCATGCTGCGTTGGAGTTATGTTTCGCTCTTTCTCTACTGGACAGGCAAGTTCATGAGTCTTCTAAAAGAGACTTTATAAACAGATTGATTGTGCACGACGTTGCCAGACAAAACAGCACGAAAGAGTACCTAAATCTACATGACAGGCAATCGTCCAACAATAATATGTATGAGTTCAATAGTTTTTGGTTCAATTCTCGTAGAAGATTCGCCACGCGTTATCCCAACTTTGTCCGAAATGTAGGAGGAACGGGGAAAAAAATGAAAACAACAAATATGTGAACACCTTCATGTATCATTTGAGTATACGACCAGGGCAACGACACAGTAGCTCGATAGAATAAATTGCTCGATGCCAATGAGACCCATTAACAGTTAAAAAATTTTCCCACGATATGCTATATCGGGGAAAAAACACCCATCCACCGCCCTGCTGCAGGAAAAAGAAAAAAAAAAAAAGAAAAAAAAAACACTGACCCAACGGTATACCCATGCAAAACATATTTTATACTCTTAGTGCTTATTGCTTTACCCACTTCGCCACAGCGGACGGTGTATTTTTTGGCATTATTACTCAAGTTATATCATGCACTCTGCTGACGGATAATGACGAGTGCATTCGGGTATATTACGGAGAAAGGCGGACGGTTGTTTTGCTACAGATATAGTCGTGGTTACCCATTTGCGAGGTTCGAATGGAATCGGCGACCTTTTGACACGACAGGCTAGAAATTTTATTTATACTTGCAGTTTCAGTTCCATTTGAGCACAGCTGCCAACAAAAAAAATTAACTGTCATGCAAACATTTAAGGAATGAATGCTATTTTTTTTACCGTTTACTGAAGTATAAACTACTTCGGGTCACGAGCAAAGTTTCGGGGATTACGTAACCTTTGCTCGTGACCCGATGTAGTTTATACTTCAGTAAACGTTTAAAAAATAACGTTTATTCCTTGTATTTATATTATTAAACGATGCTTTTCATCTAAATAGAGATTATAAGTATCTTTCATAGGTATGAGGTGTGGATAGAAAAATCCGTCACGAGGATCACTGTTCGGCATCACGAGGCTTGCCTCGTGATGCCGAACAGTGATCCCGAGTGACGGATTTTTCTATCTGCACCTCACACCCATGATAGATACTTTTTCTTGCACACCACGTTTTTTATTATCTTTAGAACTTGTTAAAATGCGTAATTTTAGTGCCTCAGAGCTTTCTATTACATTTTTAAAGAAGGCGCCGTTTTCAACGACCGCCATTCGGTTCTTTACGTCAACGACTGGCATGCATAAACTGACGTCATTTTGCCGTTTTCGTGACGTAATCATCTAAAACGCCAACGTCACTTGACGACGCAGATATTTGACCTCCATTACAACCAATGCATTTAATGCTCATGATTTTTATCCAGTCCTGGGTGAGATAACATGGGTGAGATAAGATTTGTAGGTACAGGGGAAGCACGCGGATATTAAGGATATCCGGTGTGCAAGAAAAACAAAAATAAGAAATACACATGTAAGAATCGGTTTAGAAACATTACCGGCCGAATTTTGCTACAATTTGGAACAGTCAATTGTCACTGCCTACCAGTAAAATCCACCTCCAGCTGCAGATTTCACGTTCAATTAGGCATAGCGAGCTGTCACTCAATGTTTGCTAGCCATTCAAGAACATGTCATGTTGTAGATTCCACGTGCTAGTTAGTGGGGTGAGCTGCCACTCGAAACCACATGACACAATGTAATTATTGACTTGTATACAGCATTGACTCCCGCATCACTTAAATGGGTTTACAAAGAGCTTTGCGCTGAAAATGTAAATATTCAAAATTAAGTTTCAGAGTTGTTTGCTTCATTGCATAGCAATTGTTCTGAGGTCGGATTCGCCGGTGCATAAGCATACCTGGATCTGGATTTCTACTGATTCACAAGAAAGTGGGACTTTTGGGTGGTTAAAATATCGAAAAAGCAAGCAAGTAATGAAGTGAAAGTACCTACTACGTCATCAATTTATGGGGACACAAGCGTTTTGGCAGACAATTTGAATACATAGAAAACATCAGCTGCTGCTATTGGCTGAAATGGATGCTGAGTTTATGTTATTATTTTTCTTCTTAATTCGGTGTATGAACATGTAAAATTAGGGAGTTGAATTATTTAATGTCTACCTGTATTATTGTTTTGCATTTCTAAACTCTTTGAATTTTTGACAGTTATTTTCATCAGAAAGCAGTTCCGCAGACGGTTGTTGGGTTTGGGTTTACCCGGCTCTCTTAAATGCAACATAAGGTATTGTTTTTCTTTGCTTGTTTAAATTTTGAGTCCACCAGCTAGAAGGAGCTATGGTCTAAAGTAGCCGCGATTCGCAGGAAAGGTGTTTGTATTTTCCAAAATGTTTGTATTGCGGTCTATGGGAAATGAATTGTTACTGTCACCCCTAAAGCGAAAGTAGATTTTTGCTTTCTGTGCCTTATTTCAATGTTTTCCATTGGTTTTTCAAGGAGTCTCTTGTAAAACATGTCTCATTACACTGAAATGCTGCTGTTCTGTAAGTAAATCACATCTGAAATGTTCAAAATAATGAGACTGGCCCTCAATGTTGTCTCAGTTGGGTTGAATCTGTCCTGACACTGATTTCTGGAGGGGGTGGGGCTAATTTGAAAGGTCCCCTTGCATCAGTTTACATGTTATCTTGGATAAGAACTGCATTTTCATGAATTTGATTGTTCGAAATTATAAGCCGGATGCTTTCGAAACCTGGGGAAAAGCTTCATTTTGGAAAAATCATGATCCAAAGTTGGGTCTTGGTAGGGATTTTAATGCGCGACACAGTGTCGTCTGCAGATTTCACCACTGCTGACTGTAAAAAGGCCTTCAAATATCTTTTTTCCTCCTTAGCTTGCTATATCAGTTCTAGAGGTCTGTTCTAGAAAGCAGAAAACTGCATAGATTTCCAATTTTGACACTCTTTGGTGTCCAAATTGCCCCCCAAAAAAATGCACATTTTTCTTGCAAATTTGGGGGTACACTTCCAAGAATGAGTATAAATTCTTGAAGAATGACCATTATTTCAGGTTTTGAATTATTTTAGCTGCTGAACAGTTTGAAGTTTCAGGTTAAGAGAGAAAGCGTTGTGTGCTTGAGTATATTTTCCACCAGTATGAGGTAAACTTTTTGCTTTTTCGTAAAAAATTGTGTTTTTCAACTCCGGCCGAAGCGACCTGACGCGAAAACTTTAGCGCATCGTTGAAGGAAATCCAGTCATTGGAGTTCTTTGAAATATCGAAAAAGCAAGCAAGTAATGAAGTGAAAGTACCTACTACGTCATCAATTTATGGGTACACAAGCGTTTTGGGAGACAATTTGAATACATAGAAAACATCAGCTGCTGCTATTGGCTGAAAATGGATGCTGAGTTAATTTTATTTTTTTTCCTGAAAGCCTGATTTCAGTTTATCGTTAGTGCTAAGACCAATTTCCGAGGATGCGCAGCCTGACAGTTTCCCTCGTTCGCATAGACAATCTATGAATCCTATGGAAAGTCTAGGGCAATATTAGTTAAGAGTTTCGCCGCCTAGCTACACTTATTAAAATCATTCTGAAACTTTGCAGGGTTCATCTTCATGGTCTGTAAATGTGCATGTGACTTTGGGGGTATGGTCGAATAATTTTTTACATTTTTAAGTTTGGAACGTCGTAATTTTCAGGCTGCCTGAGGAAGGTCTAGCAGGCTTGAAGACTGAGTTACTTCCCTTGGAAAGGCTCTCTCCGTCTGCAGAAAAAACTCCCCGCTTTCACCGTCTGCATAGGTATTTCATGACTCAAGCCAAGGGCACTAAGTCCTTATTTATGCTTGCATTAAGTAATTACGAGATTCAAAACGCACTTTCAGTTTTCACATCCTCTCTTTACCTGACAAATAATTCCTAAAAATTTACACACTACCCCAAAACAATTGGCGTTCTCTTTTCGGTATAAAATTCTTCAGCCCTACTTTTTTTGTCCAGGTTTATATGTTTATCATTTTTCTGTCGGATAAAAACTCATACGTTTGTTTCAACAAAGCGTTCATTCGGGTGCCATGTTGTCTTCGAAAGTGACGTTAACGTTTTGGCGTCACGGCAAACGACGTCATGATAACCAAAGCAGGAAACAATGACGCTGCGTCAAAATGTATGCGCACGAACATTCAGTTGATTTCCCTTAAGCCCGCTGAATTGTTTTGATGACGTCAGCGACAATACTTGACGTTAGCGCCAAATATGAGGGCCGATACAAGGGCTGAAATAATTCTTTCTTGCACACCTGATAAGGATATCCGCGTGTTTCCCCTGTACCTACAAATCTTTTATCATATACTTTCACTAGTATTGCCCTTGATACTAGATATTTGGCCGACCACTATAACCCTGTAAGAAAGCGCTGTCCAAACCTGTTGTCCAAAAGTCAGGTGTAGGGCCGAGATCACCTCACGTGTAGGGCAGGAAAGAAATTTCTTGCACACCGGATAAGGATATCCGCGTGCTTCACCTGCACCTACAAATCTTATCTCACCCATGTTATCTCACCCAGGACCGGATAAAAATCACGAGCATTCAATGCATTGGTTGTTGTGGAGGACACGTATCTGCGTCGTCAAGTGACGTTGCCTTTTTAGATGATTACGTCACGAAGACGGCAAAATGACGTCAATTTATGCATGCCAGACTTTGACGTAAAGAACCGAATGGCGGTCGTTGAAAGCGGCGCCTTCTTTAAAATCAAATAGCAACCTCTGAGGCACCAAAATTACGCATTTTAACAAGTTCTAAAGATAATACAAAACGTGGTGTGCAAAAAAAAGTATCTATCATGGTTGTGAGGTGCGGATAGAAAAATTGTCACTCGGGATTACTGTTCGGCATCACTCGGCAAGCCTCATGATGCCGAACAGTGACCCTCATGGCGGATTTTTCTATCCACACCTCACACCCATGATAGATACTTATAATCTCAGCCCTTGTATCGGCCCTCAAGTTTTAGCGCTAACGTCAAGTATTGTCGCCGACGTCATCAAAACAATTCAGCGAGCTAAAAGACGTCTGCCGCCATGTTTTATTGCCGCACGTCAACTGGCTGAAAGGGGACACGCAGAGGCTTCATAGTTTGTTCTAAGCCCAGAAAACCATTCTCGGTAAGTTTCATTTTGTAACCTGAGCCATTTACGAGTAAAATACCAAGCAATTGTATTGTGTTTTTAGCTCACCTGAGCACGAAGTGCTCAGGGTGAGCTTTTGGGATACCGTGATGTCCGTCGTCCGTCGTACATGTGGACGGACGTCCGTCCGAACGTCCGTCCGGACGTCCGTCAACTTTTGCTTGTGTACACTCTAGCGGGCACAGTTTTGATCCAATCTTTATGAAACTTTGTGAGAATGTTTATCTCCATAAGATCTAGGTGAAGTTTGAAACTGGGTCATGTCGGGTCAAAAACTAGGTCACGAGGTCAAATCTTAGAAAAACCTTGTGTACGCTCTAGAAGGCACAGTTTTCATCCAAAGTTCATGAAACTTTGTCAGAATGTTATCTTTATAATATCTAGGACAAGTTTGAAACTGGGTCACGTCGGGTTAAAAACTAGGTCACTAGATCAAATCTTAGAAAAACCTTGTGTACGCTCTAGAAGGCACAGTTTTTATCCAAAGTTCATGAAACTTAATCAAAATGTTTATCCTCTTAATATCTAGAACTTGTTCGAAACTGGGTTATGTCGGGTCAAAAACTAGGTCACTAGGTCAAATCATAGAAAAACCTTGTGTACGCTCTAGAGGACACAGTTTTGATCCAATCTATATGAAACGTTGTCAGAATGTTTATCTCCATAAACTCTAGGCCAAGTTTGAAACTGGGTCATGTTGGGTCAAAAACTAGGTCACTAGGTCAAATCTTAGAAAAACCTTGTGTACACTCTAGAAGGCACAGTTTTCATCCAAAGCTCATGAAACTTTGTCAGAATGTTTATCCACATAATATCTAGGATAAGTACGAAACTGGGTCATGTTGGGTCAAAAACTAGGTCACTAGGTCAAATCATAGAAAAACATTGTGTACGCTCTAGCGGACACAGTTTTGATCCAATCTTTATAAAACATTGTCAGAATGTTAATCTCCATAAACTCTAGGCCAAGTTCGAAATTGGGTCATGTCGGGTCAAAACCTAGGTCACTAGGTCAAATCTTAGAAAACTTTGTGTACGCTTTAGAAGGCACAGTTTTGATCCAAAGTTCATGAAACTTTATCAGAATGTTTATCCTCATAATATGAAGGAGAAATTTGAAACTGGGTCATGTAGGGTCAAAAACTAGGTCACTTGGTCAAATCATAGAAAAAACGTGTGTACGCTCTAGAGGACACAGTTTTGATCCAATCTTTATGAAACTTTGTCAGAATGTTTATCTTCATAAACTCTCGGCCAAGTTTGAAAGTAGGTCATGTCAGGTCAAAAACTAGGTCACTAGGTCAAATCTTAGAAAAACCTCGTGTACGCACTAGAAGGAATAGTTTTGATCCAATCTTCATGAAACTATGTCAAAATGTTTATCGTCCATATATATATGCCCCTTATGAAACTGAGTCACGTCAGATCAGAAACTAGGTCACTAGGTCAAATCTAAGAAAAACTTTGTGTACACCCTAGAGGGCACAGTTTTGATCCAGTCTTCATGAAACTCTTTCAGAATGTTTACATTTATAAAATCTAGGTAAAGTTTGAAACTGGTTTGTGTCGGATTAAAAACTAGGTCACTAGGTCAAATATAAGAACGACCTTGTATACGCTCCAGAGGGCACAGTTTTGATCCAATCTCAATGAAACTTTGTCAGAATGTTTATTCTTACAATATCCGGTTTGAAACTGGGTCATGTCGGGTCAAAAGCTAGGTCACTAGGTCAAATCTAAATTAAGTTATGTTGCAAGAATCAGAACTAACATTGCAATGATGCCAGCCACAAACTCCTTGGAATACATTAGTTTCACCACAGTGAGATAATGATGCTACCATTCTATCATCTGTGTTTGCCTAGTTAAGTCTAGTTCAAATCCATCAAAGGAACTCAACATGAATGGGACCTTTTCGGAGAAGCGACTCTGCCATTTTCAGCTCACCTGAGCCTTACAGTATTGGTGTTAGCTGCCTCTTTCATCCATCCATAAACATTTTCAAACATCTCTGAAACCACTGGGCAGATCAAATTTCATATGGAGCCTGCACATGGGTCAAAGGATTGAAAGTTCTTCAAATGATATTGGTCACATGAGCAAGGTGGCCGCCATTCCCATGTATGGTAAAAACTCTTATAAATCTTCACCAGAGCCAGTGAACTGATAAATGCTCAGGTGAGCGATTCAGGGCCACCATGGCCCTCTTGTCTTCATTTTGGGCTCAGAGCTGAAAGAAAAATGGCGGCGTGGCTCACCATCCAGGATCTTCCGACTTGATCATCTTCATGTTATTTCATCCAATAAAAAGAGAAAAACACACTCACATATTTTATGGGAACAAAAATATTGCAATGTTTCTTACAGAAGTTCAACTTCTATAAGAAAGTATATGATAAAAAGATCATAACACGGTTGTTTTGATCCCAGCACTGATCTCAGCCCTCGGACCGTATCAGCACTCGCCCTTCGGGCTCGGGCCGATACGGTCGACTCGGGCTAAGTTCAGGGCTGGGATCAAAACAACCCTGTAAAAATCTCAATATCTCACCCATGTTATCTGACCCAGGACCTGATAAAAATCACGAGCATTCAATGCATTGGTTGTATTGGAGGCCATGTAGCTGCGTCGTCAAGTGACGTTGGCTTTTTTAGATGATGACGTCACGAAAACGACAAAATGACGCCAGTGTATGCACGCCAGCCGTTGACGTAAAGAACCGAATGGCGGTCGTTGAAAGCAGCGCCTTCTTTTCAAAATAAACAGAAACCTCTCGAGCATTAAAATTACGCATTTTAAAGTTCTAAAGTAAAAACAAAATGTTATGTGCAAGAAAAAGTATCTTTCATGGGTGTGAAGTGCAGACAAAATCCGTCACTCGGGATCACTGCTCGGCATTACTCGGCAAGTCTCGTGATGCCGAACAGTGACCTTCGTGACGGATTTTTCTATCCGCACCTCATAACCATGAAAGATACTTATAGTCCCGCCCTACACGTGAGGTGATCTCGGCCCTACACGTGACTTTCGACAGCAGGGCTGGACAAATACATGTACAGCACCGTGCCAAAAGTGAGTCACGTTTTTAGCTCACCTGAGCACGAAGTGCTCAGGGTGAGCCTTTTGGGATACCCTGATGTCCGTCGTCCGTCGTACGTGTGGAAGGACGTCCGTACGGACGTCCGTCAACTTTTGCTTGTGTACACTTTAGCGGGCACAGTTTTGATCCAATCTTTATGAAACTTTGTCAGAATGTTAGTCTGTATAAAATCTTGGCCAATTTCGAAACTGGGTCATGTCGGGTCAAAAACTAGGTCACTAGGTCAAATCTTAGAAAAACCTTGTGTACGCTCTAGAAGGCACAGTTTTCATCCAAAGTTCATGAAACTTTGTCAGAATGTTTATCCACATAATATCTAGGACAAGTTTGAAACTGGGTCATGTCGGGTTAAAAACTAGGTCACTAGGTCAAATCATAGAAAAACCTTGTGTACGCTCTAGAGGACACAGTTTTGATCCAATCTTTATGAAACTTTGTCAGAATATTTCTCTCCAAGTTCGAAACTGGGTCATGTCGGGTCAAAAACTAGGTCATTAGGTTAAATCTTAGGAAAACGTTGTGTACGCTCTAGAAGGCACAGTTTTCTTCCAAAATTCATGAAAGTTTGTCGGAATGTTTATCTGCATAATATCTAGGATTATTTTGAAACTGGGTCATGTTGGGTCAAAAACTAGGTCACTAGGTCAAATCATTGAAAAACCTTGTGTATGCTCTAGAGGACACAGTTTTGATCCAATCTTTATGAAACTTTGTCAGAATGTTTATCTCCATAAACTCTGGTCCAAGTTTGGAACTGGGTCATGTTGGGTCAAAAACTAGGTCACTAGGTCAAATCTTAAAAAAACCTTGTGTACACTCTGGAAGGCATAGTTTTGATC
Organism: Ctena decussata; assembly: GCA_963989385.1. Lineage (NCBI taxonomy): Eukaryota > Metazoa > Mollusca > Bivalvia > Lucinida > Lucinidae > Ctena > Ctena decussata. The sequence goes on along the minus strand of OZ022504.1, from coordinate 33,951,101 downwards.
CAAAGTTCATGAAACTTTGTCAGAATGTTTATCCACATAATATCTAGGACAAGTTCGAAACTGGGTCATGTCGGGTAAAAACTAGGTCACTAGGTCAAATCATAGAAAAACCTTGTGTACGCTCTAGAGGACACAGTTTTGATCCAATCTTTATGAAATTTTGTCAGAATGTTTCTCTCCATAAACTCTAGGTCAAGTTCGAAACTGGGTCATGTCGGATCAAAAACTAGGTCATTAGGTTAAATCTTAGGAAAACGTTGTGTACGCTCTAGAAGGCACAGTTTTCTTCCAAAATTCATGAAAGTTTGTCGGAATGTTTATCTGCATAATATCTAGGATGATTTTGAAACTGGGTCATGTTGGGTCAAAAACTAGGTCACTAGGTCAAATCATTGAAAAACTTGTGTATGCTCTAGAGGACACAGTTTTGATCCAATCTTTATGAAACTTTGTCAGAATGTTTATCTCCATAAACTCTGGTCCAAGTTTGGAACTGGGTCATGTTGGGTCAAAAACTAGGTCACTAGGTCAAATCTTAAAAAAACCTTGTGTACACTCTGGAAGGCACAGTTTTGATCCAAAGTTCATGAAACTTTGTCAGAATGTTTATCCTTATAACATCTAGGACAAGTTCGAAGCTGGGTCATGTCGGGTAAAAAACTAGGTCACTAGGTCAAATCATAGAAAAACCTTGTGTACGCTCTAGAGGACACAGTTTTGATCCAATCTTTATGAAACTTTGTCAGAATGTTAGTCTGTATAAAATCTTGGCCAAGTTCGAAACTGGGTCATGTCGGGTCAAAAACTAGGTCACTAGATCAAATCTTAGAAAAGCCTTGTATACGCTCTAGAAGGCACAGTTTTCATCCAAAGTTCATGAAACTTTGTCAGAATGTTTATCCTCATAATATCTAGAACAAGTTTGAAACTGGGTCATGTCAGGTCAAAAGCTAGGTCACTAGGTCAAATCATAGAAAAACCTTGTGTACGCTCTAGAGGACACAGTTTTGATCCAATCTTTATGAAACTTTGTCAGAATGTTTCTCTCCATAAACTCTAGGTCAGGTTTTGAAACTGGGTCATGTCGGGTCAAAAACTAGGCCATTAGGTTAAATCTTTGAAAAACGTTGTGTACGCACTAGAAGGCACAGTTTCTTCCAAAGTTCATAGAGTTTGTCGGAATGTTTATCTTCATAATATCTAGGATTATTTTGAAACTGGGTCATGTTGGGTCAAAAACTAGGTCACTAGGTCAAATCATTGAAAAACCTTGTGTATGCTCTAGAGGACACAGTTTTGATCCAATCTTTATGAATTTTTGTCAGAATGTTTATCTCCATAAACTCTAGTCCAAGTTAGGAACTGGGTCATGTTGGTTAAAAACTAGGTCACTAGGTCAAATCTTAGAAAAACCTTGTGTACACTCTGGAAGGCACAGTTTTGATCCAAAGTCATGAAACTTTGTCAGAATGTTTATCCTTTTCAAATCTAGGACAAGTTCGAAACTGGGTCATGTCGGGTAAAAAACTAGGTCACTAGGTCAAATCAAAGAAAAACTTTGTGTACGCTCTAGAGGACACGGTTTTGATCCAATCTTTATGAAACTATGTCAGAATGTTTATCTCCATAAACTCTAGGCTTAGTTTGAAAGGAGGTCGTGTTGGGTCAAAAACTAGGTCACTAGGTCAAATCTTAGAAAAACCTTGTGTACGCACTAAAAGGCATGGTTTTGATCCAATCTTTATGAAACCATGTCAAAATGTTTATTGTCCAGGGTGTATGTAAGCCCCCTATGAAACTGAGTCATGTCAGGTCAAAAACTAGGTCACTAGGTCAAATCTTAGAAAAACTTTGTGTACACCCTAGAGGACACAGTTTTGATCCAATCTTCATGACGCTCTGTCAGAATGTTTATCTTTATGAAAACTAGGTAAAGTTTGAAGCTGGGTTGTGTCGGGTCAGAAACAAGGTCACTAGGTCAAATATAAGAACGGCCATGTATACGCTCCAGAGGGCACAGTTTTGATCAAATCTCAATGAAACTTTGTCAGAATGTTTATTCTTACAATATCCGGGCCAAGTTTGAAACTGGGTCATGTCGGGTCAAAAAGTAGGTCAAATATTAGGAAAACTTTGTGTATGCTCTAGAGGTCACAGTTTTGATCCAAACCTATTGAAATTTTGTCAGAATGTTTATCCTCACAATATCTAGGCCAAGTTTGAAACTGGGTCATGTCAGGTCAAAAACTAGGTCAGATCTTAGAAAAACCTTGTGTACGCTCTAGAGGACACCGTTTTGATCCAATCTTTATGAAACTTTGTCAGAATGTTTATTGTCATAATATTTAGGCCAAGTTTGAAAGTAGATCATGTCGGGTCAAAAACTAGGTCACTATGTCAGATATAAGAACGACCTTGTGTACACTCTAGAAGGCACAGTTTTGATACAATCTTCATGAACCTTTGTCAGAATGTTTATCCTCACAATATCCAGGCCAAGTTTGAAACTGGGTCATGTCAGGTCAAAAACTAGGTCACTAGGTCAAATCTTAGAAAAACTTTGTGCACACCTAAGAGGGCACAGTTTTGATCCAATCTTCATGAAACTTTGTCAGAATGTTTATCTCCATAAAATCTAGGTCAAGTTTGAAACTGGGTCATGTCGGGTCAAAAGCTAGGTCACTAGGTCATATCTAAATTAAGTTATGCTGCAAGAATCAGAACTAACATTACAATGATGCCAGCCACAACTCCTTGGAATACATTAGTTTCACCACAGTGAGATAATGATGCTACCATTCTATCATTTGTGTTTGCCTAGTTCAGTCTAGTTCAAATCCATCAAAGGAACTCAACATGAACAGGTACTTGTCGGAGAAGCAACTCTGCCATTTTCAGCTCACCTGAGCCTTACAGTATTGGTGTTAGCTGCCTCTTTCATCCATCCATAAACATTTTCAAACATCTCTGAAACCACTGGGCAGACTAAACTCAAATTTCATATGGAGTCTGCACATTGGTGAAAGGATTGAAAGTTCTTCAAATGATATTGGTCATATGACCAAGGTGGCCGCCATTCACATGTATGGTAAAACTCTTTTAAATCTTCACCAGAGCCAGTGAACTGATTAATGCTCAGGTGAGCGATTCAGGGCCACCATGGCCCTCTTGTTTAAAATCCCATTGACTTACGTGTATTTGTCAGTGTGAAAGAAAATAAATTGTGCTGCGTCTGTTCAGCAGATCGCAATAAAATATGTAGTTTTAGAAAGGCATGTGAATAAGGCAATATACAAAAATTACTCAACAGGCTAGAGTCTTTAGTTTGCGAAAGAAAACAGTTTATACAAAGGTGAAAATTTAGAGACACAAGTTTTTCATTGACGTCAATGGTAACGTCGCGTAAAACGGGCAAAAATCCGGACCAACCGCATTTAAAATACTGCAGTTCAAATATGCGTCATTAAAAAATTAAATAAAATATGTTTTTATTGCCATAATCATTAAGCTTTCTAACGGTATCATTTTTAGTTCAATCCTGTAGGCAGACTTAACCCAGTTAATTTTCTTGAGTACTGAATAAAGTTTTCTTTTAAAAGGAAAGGCTTGCCGAGTTTTTACTGACGTCGTTCTGCGATGTAAGGACGTCGCATCGACGTCATTTTGACGTTATGTGCCCGCTGGGTTTATACCAACGGAACGGGAATTACGAGAACTAGCGTTTGAGGACTAAACGAACGGAATTTAGCCTAATTATGAAGTTGTTGTCGTACACTTCTCGCTACAATTTATTTTTTAACTAAATCCCCTCTTAGGCCAGCGATTATGCAGTGTTTGGATTCCAGTTGCATAAAAAGGTTCTTCTTGCATGTCAAGAAATTCATCTACAACCAAAATGGCGTCATAATCACTTGCAAAATGCTTCCCAGCCAATTCTTGAAAACGGTGGAAGTAATCAACAGAAATGCCTTTGATAATTTTTCTCGGCGATGGATCTTGATATTCTGTCTCAGCTGCTTCAGTAATTGACCTCGCATATCCCACTATTTACCTGTCCCTAAACAGGTGGTTAACATGCAAACACTTTATGAATGCCGAATGACTGAACGATCACTTTGTCAGCTGAAGGCATAGTCATTGCCTTCTTTGGAGCCATGGCGAGACGTTGTGGCATGGTTCCATAGTTTCGAGTGTTGGTTCGGTTCTGGCCGAGAGAGATAGACCAGTGCCTCATCCATTGTCTCAAAACTGCCAATGAATCTCTGAGAGATTAAAATCTCAACGGTTCTGAAACTGTCCACTCTTTTCGTTACCTGTATCCCTACAAGAGGTTTCCAGGACAGATTATTCGGTATTGTATTAGATGTTGAGTTGTGTACATTACATCGCTGCTGGCCACCGACATGGCCTTTACAATGAATACACGTTACCCAGCCAGCAAAAAATATGGGACCCACAAGGGCCCCATGGGTGATTCTTTGTGGGTCCTATATGGGAAACCCATATGGTTCTGAGACGGGATTTTCAACACGGATCCATGTGGGACCGACATGGGCAAACCCATATGGGTCACAGACGGGAATCATATGGGTCCCATCCCAGATTTGACCCATGAACAGCCCTCTTTTGTAGATTGATTTCTTACTTATTTTTTATATTTTTGTATTACTGAATTTTTCAACAGCTTCTACGAGATGTAGAAGCTGTCAAATGCGCAGAAATGCACAAGTGAAGTATCCCATCATTGCTCACTGAGCGACTAATTGAAAGTTATTCGAGATGATGATGGCTAAGACGTAAATGTCCGTAAAAAAAGATACAAATGGTGAAAAAAGTATCAATTTGATTAAATTTATTTTCAGTTTTGTTATTTAATGAGTATATTGATTGTAATTAAAACTTTATTATATATTTTTCAAGTATAATGTGGGCAAAATGTGGGTTTACCCATATGGGACCAATATGATAACGATTGGATATAAAATTCCATAAATAACAGCTTAAACTGTCTTGTAAAGAGAAATAGTATAGATGAAAAACAAATATACACATTTTCTGTCATCAGGACAAAATTATATGTGTTTAGAAAATAAAAAAGACCAATAATGGCCCTATGTGGGTCCCACATAGGCTAAAATTCCTATATGGGACCTACATCGGTCCTACTTTGGCATTATGCCAAGGTTCTGCCCATATGGGACCCGTTTAGCCATGCTTGCTGGGTACTTATACACCGGCATTACCGTATTTTGCATATATTAACACGGTCACTGTGCATACTAGCCACACACACACACAGATAGATGGGATACTTTATTTGGTAAAATGTGGTGAGTGCTGAGGAAAGCGCCTGCTAGTTGAATTTAAACAATAAATTTGAACATCGATTTTTTTCTTCTTTGACAGGGTTTCCAGTCACACAAATCTCCACACGCATCAGCGCAGTCTGATCAATCCACCCTCAGCATGACGTATTCCTGGATCATGGAGAATATGAATACCGTAAAAGAAAGACCCTGATCAGGCTGCACGGATGCATCAGCTCGAGCGTGGTGTCTGCTCCACGTAGTTACATTACACAATACCCTAAGGCCTTTTTCGCCCAAACGCCGCCGTATGTTAAAAACAGCAAGCTTTTTGGAAAAGCTAATACTTGTTTGATAAGCGTCATGTGTACGGAAAGTGCCGACCGTTTGAGACAATGCGACCAAAAATAAAAATTGGCTGTTATTTTTATTAGATGCGGTAAACCAGATATGGATATAAATAGACAAAGTCGGACGAGTTCTCTGCTTGTTGCGATGAAACGTTCGTATTTGTGAAGAAAAACATGAACAAATGCAGTCTCAAACCGGAACGAGCTTTCCAATCTATATTTGGGCCGCAAGCCAAAAATACATGTAAGTCTATGGATTTTTAAAAAAATGTGACTCACTTTTGGCACAGTGCTGTAGAATCTGTCATTGGTCTCCGATGCGGACAGGGAAATCCCAGCCCGAGGGCACACGGGGTGTGTCGGAAACGAGGCTTGCCGAGTTTCCGACACACCCCTTGTGCCCGTTGGTTGGGATTTCCCTGTCCGCATCGGAGACCAATGACTGATTATTTTTCTTACCTACGATAACGATTATTTCAAATTGAACGTGTACAAGCATTGCACTGTGACGTAACGTCAACGTTATTTCAAACGTCAGTTGGTAACGTCTTCAAAATGGCGGCACCCTCGACAGTTTTTGAGTGAGGAAATTCATTGCTTTAAAAAATAATTCTTAAAGTATAGAATCGCCGACCGAGCCGGACTTATCGCTTTCATTGAGCGAGTAGTGATACACAGAATTTAAGCTGTCCCAGCCTATGGGCAAGTCCGGATTTTCCAGCACCGCTAAAAATAGAACAAACTCTGTCTTGTAGGTAAGAAACGGCTTTCTGACAGGGCTATAGTCACAGTAAGGGAGCGGAAGTGACCGGACAATTGCGATTGTACGGAAAGTATGGGCACTTGCGATATTGTACATTGGACGATCGGTCACTTGCGGTGTTGATTATGTGTTTACACCCGAAAAATATTTGTACGTGTACAAGCATTGCACTGTGACGTAACGTCAACGTTATTTCAAACGTCAGTTGGTAACGTCTTCAAAATGGCGGCACCCTCGACAGTTTTTGAGTGAGGAAATTCATTGCTTTAAAAAATAATTCTTAAAGTATAGAATCGCCGAGCCGGACTTATCGCTTTCATTGAGCGAGTAGTGATACACAGAATTTAAGCTGTCCCAGCCTATGGGCAAGTCCGGATTTTCCAGCACCGCTAAAAATAGAACAAACTCTGTCTTGTAGGTAAGAAACGGCTTTCTGACAGGGCTATAGTCACAGTAAGGGAGCGGAAGTGACCGGACAATTGCGATTGTACGGAAAGTATGGGCACTTGCGATATTGTACATTGGACGATCGGTCACTTGCGGTGTTGATTATGTGTTTACACCCGAAAAATATTTCTCAAACACACACGCAAAGTTGCAGACATATTTTATCTGTCTTGTAGGTATAAGTTATATCTATTTAGTACTTTCTGACCACAAGAACGTGCTATTTCATCGCCCGCATTCAGTGAATTTGACCTTTGATCACTTGTTTATCACGTACGTCGATTGATTTTCAAAATTTTAAACCAGAATAAAATATGTGTAAAGATGCAAATTCACTGTCTGTAAGTATTCTAGACCACCAATGTTATTACTTTATGAGAAAATAAACATTGTCAAAACTTTCCAAGAGCGTGATAAAATGGAAAATCATAAGACACGTGAGAACATGGATTCGTACAATCACTTGCTGTGGTTCGCGCGAGGATTGTACATGCCAACTGCGACCTTTACTGAACGGTCACTTGTTTAATGGTGATTTGAAAATCCTTCTGTTTAATGCCTACCAGAGCCAAAATTTCGGCTTACCACCCCTATTTAGCATAACAAGTATCAAGAAACTTAATATTGCCGCTTTCCATGCGCCGAGATACACAAAAATAAAGCATAGAATTATAGCAGATATCGTTTTCATGCATGATTTTTCGATCATGCACGCTGTTTCAGACAGGCGTGTCCATCGTCATGCACCTTTCAATGTTTCCCCTAGAGGGAGAGAGCGGCGGGATTCCCATGGGTATTTAGAGAGTTAAAAAAAACGTGTCTAATATCCCACCCATGGTCAAATCTGGGGTTGGTATTAAACGATAAAAAATGGAAAGGAGGCGATTCTAATAGATAGCCACATCATATGATTTTATGGAGAACTGATTATAATTATGAAAAAAAAAAAACTCATAGAATCTGGTCTACTATAAAGGTTTCATGGGTACAGAGATGTTCACGTAATGGGGGTAAAAGGGCCGTCGTTTTACCAACTGAATGTCCCCGCAGTGCGGGGCTTTTAGCAGGGATCTGCAGGACAAGTCAAAATCCCCGCTATTCCCAGGGGGATTGGGGCATGGTTACAATTGGCAAGTGCATTACATGGATGTATTAGAAAGCTGTCCCAAAATTCAATTATTGAATCAGACGGGTATGGGTCAAAATTGATAATATGGGGGAAATGTTTAACAACCGAAATGGTTATGGACCCAAATCTTGCCGATTGTAGTTATGAAAACACTGTACCAGTTTGCTACATCTTCCGATGCTGAGAGCGAGGTTGGGGTTCCGTTAAACCGGTTTAAACCACTTCGGAAGCTGACGGCTAGGTTGGGATCCTATTAAGCCGGTTTAAGTCCCCCAGTAACATTTTATATGACTGACCGTTCCAAGGTGGTACTTCTGTGTGTCTAGATGATATTAAGTTAGGTTAAGGTAGCCGAGTGGCCACCTTTTGGGACAGAGCTGCTCATTTGCTGTAGCTTTAGTTATTTAGCTGAACTCTGTTCTCTTCTTTTTCTGTCGTTTCCGGTTCGTTTGTAAACAAAAGTATCGTAAAGCAAACGGCTCTACAAATCAATCAATAGGTCCTTAGTCACGCATAATCCTCTGTATTTATTATAATCCTTTGGTTCAATACATAAAATCCGTCAAATGAAATGTATCTCTAGTATATTTTAATGTAGAAAATACCGAAATTAGCAAAGATTAGATTTGGGTCAATAGACGCTTCATCTTGGTCACGCCAAACGCTCATGTACTGCGCTGGCACTGATCGCTAGTTTACGGAAGCATTCGGGAAAATCACGGAAAACACATTGAACCTCGGGATTGATGACGTAGGAGATAGTATATAAAGGCTTGCTCAATGGTGAAAGAGGCAGGACTGACGGACGAATCTGACTAACGATTGACATTAATGGACGGACGCTCGGCGCCCCGTTACTGCGGCTATGGATACGTTCCGCTGAGGTGCGGGGGTAACGTCGATATGAGAATTGAAATATGATGATGATGAAAGAGGCAGGACGCGACTGACAGCAGAAGAGTGCACATCGCAAGAGAAATAGTTAAATAATGATTAAAGGGAAATATACATTGGGACTTTAGGTCAAATACATTGCAGCATATACTGGTACCCATTGATGAAGTGCCGTCAGGGTTTTATCTCTTTGATGAACTGCCGTCACTGAGAACAGTAGAAACTGCAATAAGCTACCTGGGTCGCAATAGTTGTTTCCTTTTGGGGTGGTCTCAGACGATAGCAGAATTTCAAGGTCTGAGGAAGGCCTGGTGACATAGGTCTGAGACATATTGCATGAGCATAGGATAGGCTGAAGCTTATGAGAATAAGGGCTCAAGCATAAGTCAGAGAAGATCATACTAGTCTGGGGCATAGCCTGAGCAATTGTTTTATGTGTTAATTATTTTGTGCATTTATATGTCCGTGATTTACATTGATTCTTGCACCCCTAAATCATTTTTACTCAATCATTGGTCTAATCAATAAGGCAAGGTAGCCAACGGAAAATTTATTATATCTATATCTATTTGTCTCTGGTGCCAGAAAGCACTGGAGGTTCATACATTATATTATAGTACCAAAGGTATCATAAGGCTAAGTAGCCCGGTACACGCTACAAATTGGTGGCAGCGCTGGGATAAAGGTAAAATCTCCATTACCTCGTACTCACTAAAGTATTATGGATCCAAGTAGTAGTAATCCTTGGGGATATGAGTCTAGGAGAACACCAGCGCCAGGGTTTATTAGTATGCCTAGGACTACAGGTATACCTGAGCCTAATCCAATGAGTATGTCCATGCCGAGGCTTGAAGCTTGGCAGCATGAGAATGCGGTGAGTAAAATTCAGACAGAAATATCGCAGCTTGAGCGCCATTTAAAACACTTGGAACTAGATCTGGCTGTATTAGATAGAAGCGATAGGGACACACCTAGGCCAAAGCATGAGGAGGTAAAACCTAGACGATTGTTAGATATTCCAAAGGGTCGGCCAGAAGGTACAGAGCCATTACCCCAGCCTGCAGAAAATACCCAAGATTATGTAAAATCAGAGAGTCATGATAATAAGAGCTTAGGAGACGATGTTCAACAGCAGGTAGGAGCCCCACTTTTGACATCAACCCCAAAGGCTGAGGCAGTAATAACTCAAGATCCTTTAAAAGATCAAAAAGACAAGGTTAGTGGCTCAGACAGTAAAAAGTCATTGAGTGTTAAGATAAAACCAGCCACATTTGATGGGTCGGGAAGCTGGCTTGATTATAAAGCTCATTTCGATGTCTGTTCCCAGCTGAATGGTTGGACGGAACATGAGAAAGGTATGTACTTAGCCGTATCCCTCAGAGGGCAGGCGCAGGGTGTCTTTGGGAATATTGCAAGTAAGTCTCATGAATATTCAGAGCTGGTGAAAGCACTTGAGGAAAGATTTGCTCCGCCCAATCAAACAGAATTGTACAGAGTCCAGTTAAGGGAAAGAAGACAGAAGGCCTCAGAAACGTTGTCTGAACTAGGCCAAGATATAAGGCGCTTAACAAATTAAGCTTATCCTACAGCACCGAATGATCTAAGAGAAACTTTAGCTAAGGAGCAATTTATTGATGCTTTGGTAAACTCTGATATGCGTCTTCGAATCAAGCAAGCTAGACGAAAGAATCTGAACGATGCAGTTCGTCATGCTGTGGAACTCGAGGCGTTTGACAGAGCAGAACGAAAGCATTTGGAGGCTGAAGGCTATTTGCGGTCAGCATCAGAGAAAGCTCCAGAAGACAAGAATAGTTTGGAAAAAGATCTGAAAACTCTACAGAAAACGGTTTCAAACCTTCATAAATCATTTGAGAGCTGGAAGCAGCAGAAGCCTCATGAAACAAAAGGATCAGATGGGGAACACAAAGAAGCGCCAGGCAGACCGAGGCCTCCAAGGCGTAGATGCTATCTTTGCGGTTCAGATCAACATCTAAAGTTCAGATGTCCTAGGAACCAGGATAACAGAAAGAAAGAGCAATCTGTTCCTAATGAGCAAAATGAAAATCATCAAGCCAACTATGCAGCCTCCGTGGGTAGTGGACTCTATGCTGAATGTAAGGTAAATGATATATTGACGGATTGTCTTATAGACACAGGAGCAACTCTTTCAATTCTCTCTTTAAGAACATGGGATGTCATTAACCAGTCAGGCAATAATCAGCTCGAAGCATTTAAGTCACAAGTATATACAGCTTCGGGAAATTCAGTTGAAATCAAAGGAAGTGTATCTGTCATAACAGAGTAAGGTGGTGTCAGAAGTGTGACCAAGGTAATAGTTGCAGATATCGATCTTGATGCAATTCTTGGGCTTGATTTTCTGAAAGCTAACAACTGTGACGTATTGAAAATCAAGGGAAGACAATGTAAATTAAACCTCACAGGCAAGTTGGGTTGTTACCGAGTAACTGTATCAGAAAGGACTGAACTACCACCAAGAACTGAAATGATGATTGAAGGGAAGGTAGATGTCCCCATCATACGGAAGAATGATCTTAGCATTATTGAGCCAACAGACAAAGCTTACAGACTAGGAAAAGGGCTTGTCGCCAAGGTTTTAGTTAATGCAAATGACAAAGTTCCACTGAGAATCACCAATTTAAGTGATGAAACTGAAAGACTGTATTCTGGAACCCATGTGGCTAATTTGAGTTTTGTATCAAACGTTGTTAATCCTGAGCAGAAAGTGTTCCAAAAGACAGAAATTAAACAAGTCCCAGATCATTTAGCAGAATTATACGAACGAGCCATAATTGGCTTAACTCCAAAGCAATGTGATGAAGTGGCAAAACTGTTGATAAAACATAAGACCACGTTTTCAGAATCAGACAGTGATTTAGGAAGGACCGGGATAATAAGGCATAAAATCTCCACAGGAGAGGCACGGCCAATAAAGCAACCACTACGAAGATTGCCCGTCCATATGAATGAGGAAGCTGACAAACAGATTAATGAAATGTTGAAGAAAGATGTGATTCAGCAATCCACAAGTCCTTGGGCAAGTGGTATTGTAATGGTGCAAAAGAAAGATGGATCGAAACGGTTTTGCGTCGATTACAGAAAACTGAATGACGTCACTCTGAAGGACGCATACCCTCTCCCAAGGATAGATGCATCACTGGATCAGCTGTCAGGCGCACAATGGTTCTCTTGCCTCGACCTCAACTCAGGATATTGGCAGGTTGAAGTAAGCAAGCAGGACCGTCAGAAGACTGCATTCGCTTCACGGCAAGGTCTTTTCGAATTCAAAGTTATGCCGTTTGGCCTATGTAATGCCCCGGCAACTTTTGAACGATTGATGGAAACAGTCTTGGCTGTCCTACACTGGAAGATTTGCCTCATATATCTAGATGATATAATTGTAACAGGAAAGACGTTTGAGGAAATGATCCAAAACCTGGACCAAGTGCTTGAAAGGTTGCATGAGGCTGGTTTGAAACTGAAGCCTAGAAAATGTCAGCTGTTTTGTAGGGAAGTGGAATTTCTTGGCCATATCATATCACGAGATGGGGTTAAAACTGACCCTAAGAAGATACAGGTTGTTCGGGACTGGCCCATACCTGAAAACATCCATGCATTAAGATCGTTTTTAGGATTTTGTAGCTATTACAGACGCTTCATCCCGAAATTTTCAGAGATAGCAAAGCCTCTTCCTAGACTTTCAGAAAAGGGCCAAAAATTCAATTGGACAGACGAGTGCACCAGTGTGTTTGAAACCTTAAAGAAGAAAATGGTGGAAGCCCCAGTTCTAGCCCACCCAGACTTCTCTAAGGAATTTGTACTAGATACCGACGCCAGTGACGTAGCAATTGGAGCAGTATTGTCGCAGAAGTTTGAGGGTAGAGAATGCGTCATTGCCTATGCAAGTAGGACCCTGACTAAGGCAGAGAGACAATACTGTGTCACAAGAAAGGAGTTACTAGCACTAGTGCACTTTGTTAAATATTTCAGACATTATTTATACGGTAGACCATTCGTGGTTCGTACTGACCATGGCTCATTGAGATGGCTCACAAACTTTAAAAATCCAGAGGGCCAGATTAGTTTGAACATATTTTATTTCATGAACATGACAATGTACAACATTTCATAATCACAAGTTTAAGGAATGATACTTATTTAGTTCTTTTCCCTAACAAATATGGTCTGTTGTTTCTTAGGCGAAATACATTTTTCGAATTTGTAAAGATTTTGCTCACAAAAATGTCCAAAGAAGTAAGTGCTTAAGTCATAAACGAGAGAGAGAGAGAGAGAGAGAGAGAGAGAGAGAGAGAGAGAGAGAGAATACATGTAAAGGTGAAGGAGTTGGAGAAGCCCTGTTAAGATTAATTATGTTGAGTACATTCTGAATTAAGCTGTGTTTTGGTAAGATCTTCATTAAAATCGAAAAATAGCTTTAAAAACTAACAGGGCTTTTTACTACTAGCTAAGAAGAAGAGTAAAACAGAAAGAGGTTAACAAGAATGAAGAAAGGTTAACAAGAACGAAGAGGGCCAGATTGCCAGGTGGATAGAGGTCCTTGCTGCATATGATATGAAGATTGAGCATCGTCCAGAAAGGCTTCATCGTAACGCAGATGGTCTCAGCAGAATTCCCTGTAAAACGTGTGGACATGAAGAAGAAAGCAAACCAGATACATCACTGAAAGTGGTATGTCCTGTTACCGCCGAGAAACAAGATGGTGAGCTTGTTGAAATCAAAAGAGTTCAAGAAGAAGACCCAGATATTAGCCTCGTGAAATCCTGGGTATCCACGGGTAATAAACCAGAATACAAGGACAAAGCAAGTAAAGGATACTTTCTGAAGACATTGTGGAATCTATGGCCAACCATACACATCAAAGATGAAATTCTAGTGAGAAAGTATGAAGATTTAGATAAAGACATAGTGCTATGGCGAGCCATTGTACCATTATCAAACCGTCGCCTTGTATTAAAGTATAGCCATGACATCAAGACCTCGGGTCATCTCGGTATGAGAAAAACATTGAGTAAGATTCGGCAAAGGTACTTTTGGCCTGGTCTGCAGAATGATGTTAGAGCATACATTCCCGGATGTGAAGAATGCATGAAGAACAAAGGACCAACACGCTCTAAGAGAGCCCCAATGCAAATTGTCCGTTCAGGGTACCCAATGGAAAGAATAGCCATTGACATACTAGGTGAACTTCCCAGAACAGAAAATGGAAACAAGTACATACTTGTAGTTGGGGACTATCTCACAAAGTGGATGGAGTGCTTTCCCATGCCCAACATGGAAGCAGTTACAGTCGCCAGAATCTTGGTCGATGAAGTAATGACAAGATTTGATATTCCTGAGAGAATTCACTCAGATCAAGGTGCCCAGTTCGAGAGTAACCTTTTCTCAGAGCTCTGCAAGCTGTTGCAGATAGAAAAGACAAGAACTACCCCATACCATCCACAGTCTGATGGTATGGTCGAACGGTTCAATAGAACATTGACAAAAATGATCAGCATGTTTGTCGATGATAATCACAGGAACTGGGACGAGCAGATACCATATGTAATGATGGCGTACAGAGCAACCGAGCACGAGACTACAGGTATGTCCCCAAATATGTTAATGTTAGGCAGGGAAACATCCACACCGCTTGATATCATGTTTGAGATGCCTCCAGCAATTAAGCCAGTTCCAACAAGTAAGTGGGTTTGGGAACTTAAGGAAAGACTTGAAACAGCACATAGGTTTGTAAGACAGTATACAGGAGAATCAATGAATAGGCAGAAAATGAACAGGGATAGAAAGCTGAGCTATGAGGTCTTTGATTCTGAAGATATGGTGTATGTATTCTTTCCTACTAAACGGGTAGGCTGTTCGCCTAAGTTTACTGGCTTCTGGAGGGGACCTTTCAAGGTAAGTGAAAAGGTATCGGGTGTTCTTTATAAAGTTAATTGTGGTCGGTCAGGAACTTGGTCCATCATTCATTGTGATAGAATGAGAAAAGCCAGAAAACAGGTATTAGCTGGTGAGGTCTTAGATGATGATGAAGCTATAAGTCTAGAGGAAGAGCTTCCCCTAGAAGAAGAAGCCCTTCCAGAATATGAAGACTTACCAACTGAAGTCAGTAGTGGTAAGAGGGTAAGACGTAAACCTGTTTGGACTAAAGATTACTATCTTTCTCGTTGCAGACTGAGTATGCCCCAAACCAAGACAACTCCAAGGAAGCATTGCATTTGTGCAGTATGCAAAGAGCTTGTGGACAGAGATACTTTCACTGATCATCTTGTCAAGTGCGTCACAAGTAGACTCGAATGCGAACAGTGTGATGCTACTTTCAAAACTAAAGCATATCTGGCTAAACATGTCAAAGCCAAGCATGAAGAAATTAAATCAGTGATTGAAAAGTCCAAGAAGGGTCCTTCAGAAACAGACAAGCAAGAGAGTTTTGTCCTTAGTGAAGAGCATGAGGATTGGGACACTGACCCTGATATTGATATTGGAGAATCCGAGAAAGAAACCTCTAAAGATTTGGAGATCAAAAGTGATATTATTGAAGGACGCTTGATAAGAAAAAGCACAACTCCTTTACCTGTTTGCGCACCTAAGAAAGCTAAAATAGCTACTGAGACCTTTACCGAGCATCAGGCTCGCAGGGAAAAGTCAGAAAAGACAGGAACGTCTGTAACTGAAA
The DNA here is from genome assembly GCA_963989385.1 of Ctena decussata. NCBI lineage: Eukaryota > Metazoa > Mollusca > Bivalvia > Lucinida > Lucinidae > Ctena > Ctena decussata. The sequence continues at coordinate 33,935,503 of OZ022504.1, read as the reverse complement.
AGGAGTCTGTCAAGAAGATTTCGAGTGACTCTAAGAACAATCCTGAGCCACAGGCTAGGTTTGTTAAGGCAGCTGAAATGAAAGCTGCAGAAATAACCGTGATAGTAAAGAAGGAAAAGGCTGCATCTCAGGAAATTATAGTTCATGATGATGGAGAAAGGGTATATAGTATGTTCAATATTCTCAAGTCAGAGGATGAACATGATGAGCCAATCATAAATATGGGCATGTTTCTCCCCAGTGATGCTGTAATTAAACCTGGGAACATTAACTGTAAGAGAGAGATCTCAAAACAGGGAGGGAAAATTTCATTTGAAGTGAAATATGAGTCTTCGGATAAGTAGCAACTCATGACTATATGAGAGTCAAGCTCTGTGTTCAGAAAGTTGAATTAAAACGCCATTTATTTTTAGTTAAGAGCAAGGCCAAGTAACCTCAAGTGTCAAAAAAAAATATCAAGATCAGAAGTTTTCTTGTTTCATATTGTTATCATGCGGGTCGCATGAACCCGGAGGCGTGGGTAATGTGATGAACGGGTGTCCAGTCACAGCTGAACTCTGTTCTCTTCTGTTTCTGTCGTTTCCGGTTCGTTTGTATACAAAAGTATCGTAAAGCAAACGGCTCTACAAATCAATCAATAGGTCCTTAGTCACGCATAATCCCCTGTATTTATTATATTCCTTTGGTTCAATACATAAAATCCGTCAAATGAAATGTATCTCTAGTATATTTTAATGTAGAAAATACCGAAATTAGCAAAGATTAGATTTGGGTCAATAGACGCTTGATCTTGGTCACGCCAAACGCTCATGTACTGCGCTGGCACTGATCGCTAGTTTACGGAAGCATTCGGGAAAATCACGGAAAACACATTGAACCTCGGGATTGATGACGTAGGAGATAGTATATAAAGGCTTGCTCAATGGTGAAAGAGGCAGGACGCGACTGACAGCAGAAGAGTGCACATCGCAAGAGAAATAGTTAAATAATTATTAAAGGGAAATATACATTGGGACTTTAGGTCAAATACATTGCAGCATATACTGGTACCCATTGATGAAGTGCCGCCAGGGTTTTATCTCTTTGATGAAGTGCCGTCATTGAGAACAGTAGAAACTGCAATAAGCGACCTGGGTCGCAATAGTTGTTTCCTTTTGGGGTGGTCTCAGACGATAGCAGAATTTCAAGGTCTGAGGAAGGCCTGGTGACATAAGTCTGAGACATATTGCATGAGCATAGGATAGGCTGAAGCTTATGAGAATAAGGGCTCAAGCATAAGTCAGAGAAGATCAAGCCGGGCCGGGTAGCGCAATCGGTAGGGCACCTGACTCGTAAGTCAGAAGTCCTGGGTTCGAATCCCGGTCTGGCCACATACTTTCGTTTCTCCTTCCGCTGATTCAAGAAGGGCAGTTGTCAGTTACTGGCGAAAGTATGTGCACTTAGTACTGGTTAACCGCTTAGGAGGTCTAAGCCTGCCCAGGAATAGTGTGGTTAGGTTAACTGACCGTCCCGACATGACCTTAGTTGTTTACCGTGGACGTTAAGCATCAAATCAACCAACCAACCAACCAGAGAAGATCATACTAGTCTGGAGCATAGCCTGAGCAATTGTTTTATATGTTAATTATTTTGTGCATTTATATGTCCGTGATTTACATTGATTCTTGCACCCCTAAATCATTTTTACTCAATCATTGGTCTAATCAATAAGGCAAGGTAGCCAACGGAAAATTTATTATATCTATATCTATTTGTCTCTGGTGCCAGACAGCACTGGAGGTTCATACATTATATTATAGTACCAAAGGTATCATAAGGCTAAGTAGCCCGGTACACGCTACAATACTATGTTTGGATAATACTTTGTGAAAACGACTCATTCTGGACTGAAATTGTCGAAAAAGCTAGGCGTTTTAGTCTAAAAATTGAAAACAATTGAAAAAACTGGAGTATTGTAATTGGTGGTGGGCGTGAGACAGGTTTCATAAATTAAAAGTAAATTTATATCATGACAAGCACGTAACTCCAAAGGGTGAGGTATACCATATAAATTGCAATGCACATATTGATAAAACACACGGTTGGTGTGCTTTGCGTTGCTTTGAAAACCGTGCATACTACTTGAGGTCATATTTCCTGGAATAGACTGGTTGCTAGGCAACCATTCGTGAATGGGCTTATCTATAGACCAATTGGTATAAGCAAAATTCAAATGTAATGCAACTTAATATAGAAAATGTCAAAATATATTCGGCTATTACTATTTGGATAATTTCCAGACCTTATTTCCTGTCTTTGTGGTTGAATTATGAAGCAAATCCCGGCCAATGACTTATCTGGTGCCTTACATTTCGAACCATAGCCGAAAAACTTGTTGGCAAAATTTAATGAAACATATACTACAGAGATGTGAAATATTGGTCTTGCAAATGAAGGTAAAATTTTCAAGTAGCGGGGTAGGGTTCGTAAAATATCAAACAAGTGACACTCTTTATTGGATGACCCTCGTAACTTTGAGCCTTGTTTCCGGGTCCCCATAGAATTTGCCATATTTCTGCCGGACTATAAATTCCAGTTATTAAAAAAGTATTTTAATGAATTTAAAATGAGCTGCACTTGAAAATAAGTACTGAATGTCATTTCTAATAAAATTTGAGGATTTTCTAAGTAATGTTCAAGCTTGTTTTAGAAATATTGCTCGAAATTACTAACCTATAACTGGCAAGTAATTCTAAGGAACATTACGAAAAAATTCCAGCAGTATTTTTAACTTGTTTGTTAAAGTCATCACGGGTTTCGAGTGCAGACAACAACTGCTATTCATAGCAGCTCACCAAGAACCAAAGAGTCGCAGAACTAAGCAATATTCACTGGTAACAAATAAAATCCAGCACAGACACAAACCTGTTATTGCTTCTCTTTAAGTGATAATCGGATTACCAGTCTATCTCATTATATCTAGATTAAAGAAACAAATCGATGTGCCAATGAAACACTTGCAAATTCTGCCGCTGAAGGATTACGAATTAAGTAATTAATAACCCAATAAAATGCTTGTGATTGATTAACAACTTAATATTTGTGGTCAAGTTTGTCTGAAAATAAAGTTTACGTTCATGGTTTGTCGTTTTAGTTGAACGTAACAGAACATGATTTTATTTGCCGTTTACGTAATACATTGTCTCACAAAATAAAACAATGTCAAACACATACAATGACATGTATAAGAACACAGTTTATCAGAGTTTATCCGAGTTTAAAGTAGAATTCTTTTGCACATGTGCAGTTACATGAGGATGAGCCATTAAAAGTAGTTTTATCACAAGTTTAATAAGCTTGTTTAATAAATTGTCTTAAGTTACGAAACTATGCATATGGACAGAATAGTATAGAGTGAACTAATTTAAAGAACTTACACATCGTTATTTAAAACATCTGTTTTCCTTTTTTAAAGCTAGCCTAATATATTTGGATAAACTGGACAGTATAGCCATATTAGATGATTTAAACAATTCTGTCAAGTTATACATTGGAAGGTCTAGGATAGTAAGGTTTATTGATATAACTTCCTCTTAACTCACGATGACATGAACACACAAGAATAAAATGGAAAATCTCTTCTATTTTTTTTTTTTGCAACATTAACAATATCTTTAATTTCATATCGACAAGACTGAATATGTAATAAATGGGCCGACAATATAGAAATGTAACCCGCAAATCGCTGCTTATCGAGATATTATTCCCTCAATACAATACTATCATTAACAATACCATACCATTCCTGAATACAGCAGTCAATGACACGCTCCTTAAAAATACATGGGAAATTAGAGATAGGTGACATAGATTTTTCTTTTCGTCTCTCGGAATGCGTCAGTAAGTGTGGATGAGAGAGGGCTTTCTCACACCTTTGCATATATAAGATAGGCGCTCAGCTCATATAAGAAACTTCTTTCTCCCACCTTTCCCTATATAAGATAGGCTCTCAGCTCATATAAGAAATTTCTATCTTATACCTGGCAACATCTTTCTTATATTAGCAACCAAGTTTTTTTCATTTTTTTGACTAATATTTTAATTTTAAATGAACAAAATGGACACGCAAGCTTGTCGGTTGACGTTTGATAGCAGATCATGGGTTTGTGACGTCACTCAATTTTAATGACGTCACTAAAACCGGTAAAAAACGTCGCTAGCAAACTTGACGCGCGTGACGTGAGAGACTAAGTTGCATTTTGTTTTCGCCCTCTGGAAGATAAAATAGTCCACATATCGTGTTTTCTATTTAATTTTGAGGTGCAAACTCTGTTCACACCCATTTTAGGGCCCGATAAACACCCTTGGCTGGTCAAAATTTACTTCAGATCATTGGTTAAAAAGTTAGAATTTTCCTGTACTGAAGTCTAATCCGACTTTAAGTTTAATATCCGCTAACAGTGGGAGAAAAATAATCCATCATGAGCCAGTCCATGTACATGGACACTCATGATGGAGTGTTATAATCTTACACCTGGCAACATCTTTCTTATATTAGCAACCAGATTTTTTCAATTTTTGACGAACATTTTTATTTTAAATGAATAAAACGGACACGCAAGCATGTCGGATGATGTTTGATAGCAGATCATAGGTTTGTGACGTCACTCAATTTTTATGACGTCACAAAAACCGGTTCTAAACATCGCTAGCAAACTCACGGCTGGTAATGTCGTAAGGGGCGATCAAAAGTTATGCATATTAAATCCTTACGAGAGTTTCCGGACATGAGCAACGGGAGCGAACAACAAACAACAAACATGTCACGTAGGCGAATTTATCATTTATTATGATGCTCCCAGGTAAATATTCCAAAATCGGACAATGCTATTCCCAACAATTAGCATTTTTGCGCAATCGAAAGATGTCACAGAGGTTTATAACAAAAGAGAGTGTCTAAAAATCCAGTTCTCCTGGATGAGGGGACTTGTTGATTTATCTGTTTTGACCTTGAAAACGCGTGTTTTAGGCGTAAATTTATATGTTTAGTGAGACAAAAATACTAACTACGAATATTTTTCATGTCTTAATAGAAAGTCATTAAAATTCGGTTTATAAAGGTTGATATTTTAAAAAATAGGAAAAAATTATGATTTACGAGATCGACTCTCCCTTACGGGTCGGTTACCCCTTACGGGTCAATTTGGTTTATGTTCTGATTATCCAATAACCAACGGAATACTCTCAAAGTCTCTGTTGATGGGTCTTGGTAAAACGCTCGAGCATCATTCAAACTCCAAAGACACTTGAAATCATCCCATTTTACAAGCATTCATGCACTACCTAGTCACTTGTAACCATGGTCCTCCCGGTCCCAGTGAGTAACAGTGTTTCTGATCCCTGCTAAAAGCCCAGCACTGTGGGGACATTCAGTTGTTATATGACGCCCCCCCCCCCCCCCCCCCCCGCATTATGTTATATTGTCATTGCACTGCCATGTTTACCTATATATATATGAAATCTATGGTATTTCCTCTGCACTGCTCTATCCCTTTGTATGAAAGAAACCAATCAATACTGAGCAAACCGATAGACGTTTGTACATTTCCTAATCAAGCTAACATTTCCGTGCAGTGTTGACCCCTTTACACCCCACTTATATATAGTAAAACTGGGGTTTACATGCAGGGGTTAACATGTTTCTTATTTTCTTCTAAAAAAGATTATTGACACTTATTAGAACCGCTTCTATTTGGAGGAAAAGAAAAAAAAAGAAGAGAGAAAGAAAGAAAAATAATAAAACAATGAACTGAAAACAGTCATTTTAAACAATTTAAATTCGTAGTATGATGCAGAGGCATGTTCGAATAATGAACACCAAAGCAAGTGTTGAATGTAAACATTATGTTCATTGTTATTTTGTTCACTTTTCGGGCTCGAGACATGACCTGTGCTGATCATTTTAGGATTCGATCAGTGTCACATCGTGCATCAACATTGAGAATATTCCTGTTTTTGGGAACTTATCTTTTATGATTTTTTTTTTCTCATTGAAATGTCGTATTTGCAAGTGTTTGACCTGATTTGTAACACGGGCAACACCCACAAAAACTAAATGTCTCATTTCAGATGGTTAATTATAAAAAAAATATCCTTATTTTTGCCCAAATTCGTCTCGTAATGGGCAATCGTCTCGATAGGGGCATCCGATGTCGTAAGGGGTAATAGTTACCAAAAGCTCGTCGCGGTAACATTGTGGCACCAAAAAGTTAAAGCTGGTTGATTTTGCTTGAAAGATAGTGGGAAAGAATACAATAACTTACAACCATAAAGCAGTTTAGACCATTTGTTGTAAAGAATACCTGTGAAAACAACCACGAAAACTGATTACACGGCTACACCATATATGGGAGAACCTAGATTACACGTCAGCTATTGACTGTCAGACGTCTGATTCTTTCGTTTCTTGTGCAGAAATGATTATTGTTAGGAATCACATTCTCCTTTTGCCTATATTGTGTTGCGAAGCAGTAAAAACAGATAAAATGTTGGTACTTACGTAGCGGTTGCCATAGTAGTTCGCTCCCGTTGCTCATGTCCGGAAACTCTCGTAAGGATTTAATATGCATAACTTTTGATCGCCCCTTACGACATTATCAGCCGTGAAACCTGACGCGCGTGACGTGAGAGGCTAAGCTGCATTTCGTTTTCGCCCTCCGGAAGATAAAATAGTCCACATATCGTGTTTTCCGTCTATTTTTAAGGTGCAAACTGTGTTTACACTCATTTTAGGACCCGATAAACACACTGGGCTGCTCAAAATATACTTCAGATAACTGCTTAAAAAGTTAAAATTTTCCTGTTCTGAAGCCTAATCCGACTTGAGGTTTAAAATCCGCTTACGGTTGGAGAAAAATAATCCATCATGAGCCAGTCCATGTAGGATAGGTAAATATCACCCTCGGGGTCGGAATTTCAACCAGGGACTCGGCAAGCCTCGTCCCTGGTTGAAATTCCGACCCCTCGGGTGAGATTTCCCCATCCTACATGGACACTCATGATGGATTGTTATATTCTTACCTAGTAGACAGAGTTTGTTATTTTTTTAGCGGTGCCGGAATATAAGTATCTTTCATGGGTGTGAGGTGTGGATAGAAAAATCCGTCATGAGGGTCACTGTTTGGCATCACGAGGCTTGCCGAGTCATGCCGAACAATGTTCCCGAGTGACGGATTTTTCTATCCGCACCTCACACCCATGATAGATACTTTTTCTTGCACATCTTGTTTTGTTTTAACTTTAGAACTTATCAAAATGCGTAATTCTAGTGCTTGAGGGTTTCTTTTTGATTTTAAAAGAAGGCACCGCTTTCAACGACCGCCATTCGGCTCTTTACGTCAACGACTGGCGTGCATATACTGACGTCATTTTTGCCGTCTTCATGACGTCATCATCTAAAAAGCCAACGTCATTTGACGACGCAGGTTCGTGAGCTCCTATACAACCAATGCATTAACTGCTCGTGATTTTTATCTGGTCCTGGGTGAGATAACTTGGGTGAGATTATAAGGATCTGTCATGGGTGTGAGGTGTGGATAGAAATATCTGTCACGAGGGCCACTGTTCGGCATCACGAGGCTTGCCGAGTGATGCCGAACAGTGATCCCGAGTGACGGATTTTTCTATCCGCACCTCACACAAATGATAGATACTTTTTCTTGCACACCACGTTTGTTTTAACCTCAGAACTTCTTAAAATGCGTAATTCTAGTGCTTGAGAGGTTTCAATTTGATTTTGAAAGAAGGTGCCGCTTTCAACGACCGCCATTCGGCTCTTTACGTCAACGACTGGCGTACATAACTGACGTCATTCTACCATCTTCGTGACGTCATCATCTAAAATGCCAACGTCACTTGACGACGCAGGTACGTGAGCTCCTATACAACCAATGCATTGACAGCTCGCGATTTTTTTCCGGTCGTGGGTCAGAACACCAGGGTAGGATTATAAGTATCTTTCGTGGGTATGTGGTGCGGATAGAAAAATCCGTCACGAGGGTCACTGTTCGACATCGCGAGGCTCGCCAAGTGATGCCGAACAGTGATCCCGAGTGACGGATTTTTCTATCCGCACCTCACACCCATGACAGATACTTTTTCTTGCACATAACGTTTTGTTTTAACTTCAGAACTTGTTAAAATGCGCAATTCTAGCGCTTGGGCGTTTCCATTTGATTTTGAAAGAAGCCGCCGCTTTCAACGACCGCCTTTCGGTTCTTTACGTCAGCGACTGGCGTGCATAAACTGACGCCAACGTCACTTGACGATGCAGATACGTGACTTCCAATACAACCAATGCATTGAATGCTCGTGATTTTTATCCGGTCCTGGGTGAGATAACATGGGTGAGATAAGATTTGTAGGTACAGGTAGAGCACGCGGATATCCTTATCTGGTGTGCAAGAAAAGATTTTCTATCCCAGGTGAAAAGAATGGCATTTTCTATCCGGTGTGCAAGAAAAGATTTGTAGGTACAGGTGAAGCACGCGGATATCCTTATCTGGTGTGCAAGAAAATTCTGTCTTGCCAATGGGATGGGACAGCTCACACGAGCTTGAATTCTGTGAATGGAAATCCGATGCGCCCGGCTTAGCGATTCTATACTTTATGCATTATTTTTTCATAGGAATGAATTTCCATATCAATAAAATCCCAAGAAAGGTTATTCATTCTTTATAACCCCATTATAATGGCAAGCCTCGTTTCCGACACGCACCGTAAGCCCTCGGGTTGGGACTTCCCCGTCCGTATCGGAGACCAATGATAGATTATATTTGTTCGTTGGCAGCTGAGACGTTTATATTGAAACCACTATCTAGCCTGCACGTGAAATGAGGTACATTTTCACATCATGTGTCAGTCAAATACAACCCTTCTGTAACGCTCTTTAAGTGATCTGTATAAAGAAAGTTTTAATAGTCTACTTATGATTTAAATGCAGTATGAAAATTGGTATAAATGATTCTGTTCGCTATACTTTTCTTATTTAATACCATGAGAGATGCCCCTGGGCTGTCTGGGATAATTGTTATGCAGGCGTCACACTGTCTCGATATTGACACCCGATGGCCATACGATAATGGAAATGTTCAAATGTTCAAATGCGGTTCTGATCGTAATAACATCGGGTCATTCGTGAGAGCATCTAAAGCCATCGTATGACCGTCGGAGGATTTGTTCATGCTTCGGCAGCAACATCGTGAGCGGTGGCAAAATCTTTGGCATGCCAAAAAATTGCCGAAGGACATTACGAAGGCTCATTTTCGGGTTGAGTTGGTTTAAACTTTATTTCATTTGCATAATAATGTATAAAAACGATATTAAATGCATGTATAAGTGCATTATACATATAGAATTCAGAGTTTCGGGTTGAGTTCGTGTGGCCATTTTGCCCTCGTAAGGCCGTCGTGAGGGCATTGTGTAGAACGGCTCGTATCGGAACTGTGCCAGGCTTAAATCGTGTAATGTATCTGTATATGAATAGGGGGCTTGCTGTTTGGACATTGGTCTCCGCCACAAGCTCCCTGTTCGGCTATGCATTGGATCAGCCACGCTTTATTTTTGTTGCGGTAGGTATGGATATAGGGCTATTTCTCATATGAATCTATAGAATTGTGGTACTGTTTTATATCTGTTTTAAACTGTACAGCAATGCGACTACTTTTATCTTAATTTGTGTGCTTGCGACATGTATTTTAAAGTTACTATTATGCAAACATGCAAACGTTTTATTCGCTCTTAGTAAATGTCTAATTTGAGTTCATGTCATTTTTTCTATTCTTTATGTGTGCGTTTGATGCTGTTTTTAATTTGGATAGAACATGATGACTCTTAACTTGCGTCTTAAGACACTGCTTCTTATCGAATTTTATATACATTTACCAAGATTTTTGCAACTATTTTGTGAACTTTGTGATGATGGTGTTTATTATTACGTATATATGTATATAGTGTTATTTAGAATAGCTAACAAGCTAATTGTGTTACCCTCTAAAAACAAAAATAATATATAAATAAAAATAAGTAGTCGTATTTAAATTCTCATGTCGACGTTGCCCCCGCACCTCAGCGGAACGATTCCATAGCCGCAGTAACGGGGCGCCGATCGTCCGTCCAAAAAAAAATAAAAAAAATAAAAAAATAAAAAAAATAAATTCGTCTTTACCTCGTGTGAATATCGGTGCCATTTGCATTTTTCGCCCCACGAGGACATAACGAAGGAAACAAGAAGCAGTCCGATTGCCTTCGGAAGGCAACCCGACTTTGTAAATCCCTCGTAATGCCGGTGTAACGAAGTAAAGTGACCCCCACAGAATTACGACCCCCCGGTCATTATTCTTTAGAAAAGGTGACCCTTTTTCTATAAAATACTGACTCCCTTTAAAAAATAACGACCCCTTGATGCCATCTATAAAAAAGTGACCCCCGGTCATTTTTCTTTAAAGAATAGTGACCCCACCTCCTACCTCGGTCATAATATTATGTCTCCCTATGAAGCAATTGTGTCTTTATAATGCTTATGCATGCAGGATGTTGTGTCCGCTCTGTTACAACTCTCTTGTTTGATAATTGATATTAAAATAACTTGGTATAAATGTCAAGACGATGTGTCTCGCGCAAGTCCTAGGTACCTAACTGGAAGGTCAAGATCACAGAGATCTTTTAATGATAATGGTGTCCTGCTAGAGTCATATAGACACATGTCATTTCGATTAATTTGTAAAACAGTAACATTTTACACAAGGTACTTTTCTTTAGAAACCAACTGACAAACTAACCCCCCCCCCCCCCCCACACACACACACACGCACACAAATCCTTTCCACCCAAAGTTAAATCACTCCTCACGAAGAATTGTTACCGCCTAGAATAACGACTCCCGTCACTTTATTTTTCTTTAAATTGACCCCGGCTATTAGTTTCTAAAGAAAAGTACCTTGGGTAGAATGGCGTGTTTGACCTGTAAACTTTGTCATTTGTTGGTAGACTTTCAAATAACTGGAAACAAATATTAGCCACATAAAGACAATGTATCGCGTGCAAGATATAGGCCCCATCTCAAAAAATTAAAGTCAATGTCACAAATTAAGATAAATGGCAATGTTGTTTTTTTTATTTACTTATAGTGTTAATTCAATATAAGAGTTTAGCATTAACAGGTAGACTTATGCACTATAAAGAGGTTTTGCTGTTGAGTCTGAAAAAGCATCACGTCTGCACAATATATATATCAATTACTTCTAGTTTATATGTATGTACACTTTAGTCACAGAATTATTGTATAGCACCTTAATATTTATGTCATCAAATATATGTATCTGTATTGCTACACCAACTGGAGAGGACAAATATAGGCAGTGCCTACGTCCAATCCATTGGCTCATGTATGTACTTTTATATATATGTTGCCATGAAACTGTGAATAAATAAAACGTCTGCACACTTACTCTTAGTGCCTTTCTCAAGAGGGGTACATGACATTTTCAGTCTTCTTCAATATATTTTTCGATTTTTCTTATTTACAGAATTTATTTTGTTAAATATGCTTACAATGAAGAAAATACTATAGCTGCTCATAGTATGCAATACTTTGTAAATGGACAGTATGCTAGCCTTATTCTAATTTGCAGATGGTCTAATTACCCCATCCACTTTTCAGTTTCTTAGCTGTATACTGTCTCCGCCTCCCCTTTTTCCTAAGCATGCCACTCACATATAAAGTATATATAAAAATCCACGCATACATGCAAAGTGGCAAAGGAAAGTATCTCTATAAAACTTTGCTGATTTTCAATGCCATTCAATTGTAAAAACACCAGACATCTAAGCCTATCAGCTTAAAATGAACAAGGTGCTATTTATAGGACATTCAGATCAACACCTTTGAAAGGAAATTTTGAAATATACCGAAATAATCATTTTTGATCCCTTTATAAGCAATTTTTTCACGTATCTTGTCTTCGTGTAGAGGTGTCATAATATTATGCCTAGGGTACTTTTCTTTAAAAGATAATGGCCGGGGCCAATTTTCTTAAAAAATGTGACGCTGGTCGTTATTCTACACTGTAAAAAAATCTGTAGATTTTACGGTAGAATAACTGGAAACCGGCTTCCAGTCCTTTTCCCGTTATTTTTAGTGGCGTTTGCCTGTAAGACATTGTTGGAAATCACGAAATGGAAGTTTTATGTTAACTTGGCACACTCGAAAATAACTTTGTATTGTTGAAGGACTATCTTACCAAAACGACACCTGCTCTATTCTGTCCCACTTTGCTTGATGATTCCTGCCATTTTTACGGGCGCCCGTAAAAATAACGGTAAAAGGATTGGCAGCTGGTTTCCAGTTATTTTACTAAAAAATCTACCGTTTTTTTTTTGCAGTGTAGGCGGTCACAATTCTTCGTGGGAGTCATTCAACTTCGCGTCGGAAGGGTGTGTGTGTGTGTGTGTAAAGTGTATGTGTGTGTGTGTGGTGTGTGTGTGTGTGTGGGGGGGGGGGGGGGGGGGGGGGGTAGGGTCATAATATTATAATGTTATGACCGGGAAGGCAATAGTATTATGACCGGAGGGGGTCACTTTTCTTTAAAGAATAATGACCGGGGCTCGGGGTCGTCATTCTGTGGGGAACCCATAACGAACCCCGGTCATTATTCTATAGAAAAAGTGACTCCTTTTCTAAAACATACTAACTCACGTTAACCCCCTCGATGATAGCTATAAAGTATTAACCCTCCCCCCCCCCCCACCCCCCCCCCACCCACTAATCGATCACTAATTGACTATGACCTACTGCAAGTTTTATTATTGTTTATACTTGTTGATATTGTCGGGAAGGATGTGTGTGTGTATGTGTTTGTAGGGGGTGGGGGAGGGGGATGCCTTATAACGACCGCGGAGTCATAATATTATGACGGGGTAAGGGGTCACTATTCTTTAAAGAATAATGACCGGGGAGTCGTTATTCTATGGGGAACTCATAGAATAACGACCCTGCGGTCATTATTCTATAGAAAAATTATTCCATTTCTAAAAGATACTGACATTCGTTAACCCCTCGATGATAGCTATAAAATGATAGTCCCCACCTAATTGAGTACTGACTATTAACTCCTGCAAGTTTTATTATTGTTAATACTTGTTGATATTGCTGTTGCTACTGCAGCTGTGGCGGCTATCGTAGCAGCAGTACTGCTTACAAATTTCATGAAGAAAATTTGTTTTCTTGCTACTCCATGAAATTTGACTAAATCTTCAAACCGGAAAAGTACCAGACACATGTCATTTCGATTAATTTGTAAAACAGTAACATTTTACACAAGGTACTTTTCTTTAGAAACCAACTGACAAACTAACCCCCCCCCCCCCCCCCACACACACACGCACACAAATCCTTTCCACCCAAAGTTAAATCACTCCTCACGAAGAATTGTTACCGCCTAGAATAACGACTCCCGTCACTTTATTTTTCTTTAAATTGACCCCGGCTATTAGTTTCTAAAGAAAAGTACCTTGGGTAGAATGATACTTGTTAACATATTAATTGAAATGACATGTGTTTGGTCGTTTTCTGGGTTGAAGATTTCGTCAAATTTCATGGAGAAGCACGAAAACAAATTTTCTTCATGAAAGGAGCAGTCTCTATAAGGCCATTTTCATGGCTAAAACCGATTTTCTTTAAACTTTGTATACTTTAACTGATATGTATTGACTGTCTTATGGTGCAATACCAAATTGTTTGGTTCACTGGTTTTCGCTGTATGCACGATTTAAGTGGGTGGGGTAATTCCACCCCATTAAAAGTATAGTTACAAAATGCTATTTTTTCTATTCCAAGTTCATGCTTCAAAATGGTGGTTGCAATAGGAAAAGTACACTTCTGGACTTAAAAGATGATGATAATATTGTTCTGAAATTCATACCGGAATAGAGTTCACAGTTTTCAAGATTTTTTTAAAAAATCTTTTGCTATTATTATGTTGATATAATAGTCATTGCAGGCATATGTCAGAATTTAATATGAGAGTTATCTCCCCACGAAATTTGATTTTGTCCGTTTTTGATGCAAATATTTGTTGCTTTTTGTAGGCATTGGAGTTACTTTTGCATGCGACGATGTCATATTTTATGTAATTTTGAAAAAAAGGATACCTCACATCTGGAAAAATAAAAAAATTGCCAATGACTTACAAGCAGGGTTTGCTTAGTTTTTGCAACCTCATTAAACTCATGCTAAATGCTTAAATTAAAGTCCTTATGGCCCATTCGTGTGTTTACGCTGGTTATTATTCATCTTCTTCAGAATCGCTAGACGTACTCCATGTGTCAACAGCAGCATTGATTATGTAAAAGATGCTGCTGTTGACACATGGAGTACGTCTAGCGATTCTGAAGAAGATGAATAGTAACCAGCGTAAAAACACGAATGGGCCATAAGGACCTTTATTTAAGCATTTAGCATGAGTTTAATGAGGTTACAAAAACTAACCAAACCCTGCTTGTAAGTCATTGGCAATTTGTTAATTTTCCAGATGCGAGGTATCCGTTTTTCAAAATTACATAAACTATGACATCGTCGCATGCAAAAGTAACTCCAGTGCCTACAAAAATCAACAAATATTTGCATCAAAAGGTGTTATTAACTTCCAAATGGAGTTTGGAGTACTATGGAATGACAAATGCATGCTGATATTGAAAAACGGACAAAATCAAATTTCGTGGGGAGATAACTCTCATATTAATGACCATAAAATAAATTCTGACATATGCCTGCAATGACTATTATATCAACATAATAATAGCAAAAGATTTTTAAAAATCTTGAAAACTGTGAACGTGTTGTGGTTTTTCGTAAAATCGGAGAACAAATAATACTGAAATTGGGGTACATCTTACAAGCGAATATAAACTCTATTCTGGTATGAATTTCAGAACAATATTATCATCATCTTTTAAGTCCAGAAGTGTACTTTTCCTATTGCAACCACCATTTTGAAGCATGAACTTAGAATAGAAAAAAAGCATTTTTGTAACTATACTTTTAATGGGGTGGAATTACCCAGCCCACTTAAATCGTGCATATAGCGAAAACCAGAGAACCAAACAATCTTGTATTGCACCATCAGACAGTCAATACATATCAGTTGAAGTATACAAAGTTTAAAGAAAATCGGTTTTAGCCATGAAAATGGCCTTATAGAGACTGCTCCTTTGTTAGCACTTCTATTGCTACGATAGCCGCCACAGCTGCAGTAGCAACAGCAACATCAACAAGTATTATCAATAATAAAGCTTGCAGGAGCTAATAGTCAGTACTCGATTAGGTGGGGACTATCATTTTATAGCTATCATCGAGGGGTTAACGGGTGTCAGTATCTTTTAAAAATGGAGTAATTTTTCTATAGAATAATGACCGCGGGGTCGTTATTCTATGAGTTCCCCATAGAATAACGACCACCCCGGTCATTATTCTTTAAACAATAGTGACCCCCTACCCCGTCATAATATGTGACAGTGTCTGGCATTTTGAACCTTATGGAGCGAAAATCCGAAATTTTGTTTTTCACATTTTCATATTCATTATTGCTTCTAGAATATATTTCGAGAAGCACTAAACAATAGCGCTAAGGTTTACTGCAAAAGCAAACGGAATTCACACCAACCCGAATTCTTGTTTCCTTTCACTGATTGGATACAATCTACATACTAGCTGGATAAACTATTATAACTCAGGTTCGTGACATCGCTTTTCAAAGATCTAAAAACCATCGAGAATGGTGGCTCACGCCTAGTCACAGAGTTTAACGAAACTTTCTGAGCATGTTCGTTGTCACTCAAAAAGTCAATATTGAAATACAACTACCTATTTTTTGCGGCCCGTTTCCATGGTAACGGGATTTATAATTTTTGGCCTGAAACTCTAAAAATATCAGTGAAAATTGACTATTTTTGCACAATTACATCTTCTAAACTTTATATTTTTATTGTAAATCGTAAATTGTTCTTTCAAATATTACTCAGGATAAATTCTATAGCAAGTTACTAAAAGGAATTCAGTTGACTGTCGAATCACACATGTGCTTCAAAGGTGGGTGGGGTATCAAGATATTGAAATTCAGCGTTTTTCATCATTTTTAACCCAATATTCCAAAGCCCCGCGGGCACTCTGACATATCTTTACATATTCACTGTCAAGAATGCTACTTCATGTATAACATTATAGAAAGACATGTGTGGGAAGTTACCATCTTCTCATCGTTACCATGGCAACAATTATGTTACCCTCTCAAAAACCAAAAGTGGAAGAATCACATTTAAATAAGCCTTTGTTCATCTACACCACTTTAATACTTCAATATGTTAGTAGATAAATACAATTTATTAGTCAGTTCTTTACTTTACTACAGTTTATTGATTGTGGGTCCAGATGGGAAGGTGTTAAGGGTCATTTTAGAGGCCGGAAAAGGTGAAAATTTTGTGCCAAAAATAGGCAACAAGCCAGATATGGTTTACCCCCTACCCCCTTCCCCTATCAGGAGTTCTGTAGAGTACAATTTTCTTAAAGCCTAGTATCTTACAAGTATTTTGCAACATATAAGCTCTCCGGCGATTGTCGGGTTACGCAATAATAGCATGTTACAAACGTAAACCAATCAAAAACATAAATTAGATATAAAACTATTGAAACTTACAAAAATATGGAAGTCACATTCACATGTTTAAAATCATAATATGGTCTATAAGATGAATCCAGTAGCTACAAATTATGCTCTTTGAAAGATCATTTTAGCTTACATGGCGTTACATACGTTACATTTTTCTTATCACTTCATTAAAATTGCTGTTTCCATCCAAAATAATTTATTCTTGTAAGTTTTTCTTTCCATATTAGACCATAGGTTTGTTTCTATCTAAAAGGCAATTTATCTATCTTTTCGACTCAGTCAATATTATTATCTTATCTTTTATACTTTGGGAGAAATGGGATGTTGAAAACACTACACTCTTAGAAAATATTTTTGATATCTCAATAATCACTTACTGGGCTACAAACCATCTATGGTTACCTCCTCCCCACCTCCTCTCCGTAGGAAGTTTAAAGGTCATGATTTACATAATGCACAATGTCTTACAAGTATTTTGCATGTTAGCCCTCTGGCAATAGAAGCACTATGCTGTAACAGCTTGTTAAAAACGTGACCCATCAAAACGGGAAATATAATATAAAAATATTGAAATTACGTAAACACGGAAGTCACATTCACACGTTTAAAATAATTCTAACAGAAGAATACAGTAGCTACACTTTAAGATGTTTTAAAGATCATTTTAGCTTACGTGGCGTTACATACGTGATATTTGTCTTTGCAAATGAATGAATAAATAAATAAATAAATAACACTCCAGTAATTGCTGTTTTCATTCAAAGTATTTTCTTTTTGTAAGTTTTCCTTTTCGTATTAGACCTTACCTTTGTTACTGTCTTAAATGCAATTTATTCATCTTTTCAGATCAGCAAATATTATTGTCATATCATTTATACTTTGGAAGAAATAGGCTGTTGAACATAGTACCCACTTACAAAATATTCCATATCTTAATTATTTATTGCCATATAATTCAAATGCTTATATAACAATATGGGAATTTAAAACAACAGTATAAGGTAAAACTGCCCCTGTCAGCCTATCCAAACAGCAAGGATGGGTGGGACAATACGTTGAACGCATATCTGTCACTATTACTGATAGCCCCTTGGCCGTAACTATGGCTTATAAATGTTACCTGTGACTTTTTTCTTTAAAATCATATAATTTGAAGATACGCCGTAGAACATTTTGGTTTTCTTTCGTTAGCAGTTTCTTCATAAAAGAATCTTCGAGTATAAAAAATACATTGTGCTTTGTTTATGATCATTAGCTATTACTAGTAGTGATGTAAATAACATTGACATATAAGATAGTTCATTACAATACCACTTATCAAGGTTCTTCACTGTCTCTTAGAAAATAATAACAAATAAATAGTTGCAGCCCTAATGATCTTTTGTGTACATGGTACATGTATCTTTAAACACTTTCATCAGCTAGTAGACCTTGAGCTGGCCATAGACCCCCTCTCTCTCTCTCCCCCCCCCCCCCCCCGCATACACACCCCCAGGGGAAGTTTTGTACCCTATAATTTTCTAAAACTACATTATATCAGAAACAAAATGACACATGTTAGCCCTCTGTACGTTGGGGCATTAATGTTTAACTTGGACGTCAATGACGTCTTACCAAATTAATGTATTCACGTTATAATAGAAAATACGCATTGTTACACATGTAAGTATTCGCCCTAAATAATGTTGGGTTCTGTATGCTGGTACATAAATCGCTGTTTCAAAGTAATTGACAAAAATACAAAAAAATGATAAAAAAACAAATTGAGACTAAATAGCTGAAATATATACAGGCTCCATCACTCTTCTTCGAATCATGCCCAGCTGAGATAAGTTGGGTAGTACTTAACATTGGAAATATAAAATGAGGACAGAATGTATTTTTTTGAAGAATATAACCTACAAAATGACGAGGAACTCTAAGAAACCTAACATCAGCTGCTGTAGTCTTTCAATGTTATCTGCATTACGGTATGTCTTAAGTAGACACTGCTGTACATGTTAATATGAAGAAACACCAATGTTATGTGTTTTCAAACTTAAAAACAACAACATCGGATAGTGTATATTTGAAAGGCAGTCTAACAGTAACATTACGTTACATGTTTGTAATATGTCTGAGGATAAGATTTGTGAGTAATCTGTTACCACAATATTAGTTCCCGGGCGGCATAATGCATTCATTGTTGATTGTTGTAGTATTACCTTACCTCTGGTATTCAAATAGTAAATTTATCTCTTTGAAATACACAAGGGTTCAGCAAGACGCACATAGATCGTTACAGCTGAAGCAGTTCGACCTCAGTCTCACTTAAAAGTTACTTCATAAAAATGATTTTATTTTTGATTTTATGCAACAAATGAAGTAAGTATAAGTTTATATATGATGTAACTTTCACTATTTAGGTTTAGAGTCATAATAGTTGGAGTTCTATTTGTCATTCTGTTGATACAAATATTTAGTTGTAACTATCAATGACTAAAGATGTTACGAAAGACAAATTTCAATCAGACGATTTTCGGTATGTTAGCTTCTTAATACAAATTCTCTGTAAGCTCCAGACTTTTCAAGAAACGCAAGGTCGGAAGTTCTTCTTCAAACTTACTCACTTTGTGTAAAGTCAGACAAAAACAAATAATTGGCATCTCATTTTTTCGTTTGCCTTCTCGTTGCCATGGTAACCGCGTTTTTCTGTTTTTGCAGAAAAAATGCCAAAAATTTAATAGAAATTTGCGTTTTCGCTCTTGTATATCACCGAGAATAGGCAAGGCTTTGTCAAAAACTCTTTAAATCTACAAAGTAGGGACCTATGTGATTAACATGAAACATCACAACAACTTTGTTTGAACGTTATTTGTATACCTACAGGTCCTCAAATGTGGGTGGGGTAACCAGGTATCGCAAAACACAGTTTTTAGGCATTTTTAAGCATCACTTTAAAAAAAAACGCACACTTCTATGACACATTTGCATTCTTTAAAATAAAAGAGGAGACTTTCAATTTTTGGAAAATGAAAAAACAGAGTGGGGCAAAGCTGACATCAGACCGTAACCATGGGAACAAATGCTGTAGAAATATTAATTCTATATGGCTTGATGAGAGTTTGACACCTCAAGGGTTGAAAGTCCGTTTTATATTCATTTAAAGGGACCAAAAAGGGGCAAAATATGGTCGAAATTACCATACATCACTAATAAAAAATAAACCAGAATGTATTTGTTTCTAATATCAAAGATTTTTTTATGAAGAAACTGCTACCAAAGCTTTTAAAAGCAGTGGCATTACCTTCTCTGATTCTATTTTTGTTTTTTTCGCCTTTCTGCCTTTCTGAGTTTTTCTTCTCTTATTTGCATTTTGCAGCTTTATATAACAAAATTTCATGTATGTTACCATCTTTCGAACTCAACCGTAAAAATTCTAAAAGAAAGATGCTGATTATGAAATACTTTGATTTTTGGTATAATAACCAAGTAAATAGGAAAACCAGGTTTGCATGTTCAGAATATGTCACGTTCTAAACAATTCAATTTGAAGTTTATAAAGAATTCTGTGTTTAATCACGTATTAAACACTCCTCATGAATCCCTAAAACTCATCACGGATAAAAGTGTGGATAGGCCCAAGTACACAAAATATCATAAAAACTGCCAGACTTATATTTGTTATTGTTTTCTATGTGAAAATGAAAAAAAAAACTGATTAGAGGTATTATAATGAACTATCTTATATATTAATGCTGGGCTTATAGAAAATTATGGTCTACAAAACTTCCCCTTGGGGGGAGGTAAACCATATCTGGCTCACAGCCTATATATTCCAGAAGTAAAATAAAAATTGTGTGTGTTTTGAGTGGAAATATCCTTTCTTTCTCCTTTGGGGCCCTCTTAGAGGCTAACAGTAGTTTATTCACTGCTTCTTTTGTTTTCTCCTCTATTCTCATATGCAAAGTTTAAGATTTTGTAAATAAGTGCAACGGTTACATATGATTGGATTATAATATCGTAGAGATATTTCACATTTTCGATACTCCCCCCCCACCCCAACCCCCATTTTTAGCCCTTTCTGAGCCCCTTTTCTATAAAACAAATGGCCACAGAGCATACACCGTGTCATAATAAAATGCATGATATATTCAGAATAGCTTTTAAGCATATTTTTGTGTTGTCAGTGCTGTTTTTCTAGAAATGAAACGAGATATTTATGAGTTTTTTTTTTATTGAAAATGTCACTTTTCGCCCCTTTTGGTGCCCCTTAATGGCAAAAAATTAATTATTTCACTGTATCTGTTGATTGTTTACACCAGAGTGATATTGAAATAACAATTCTGACTGTCTGAAATAGTTTTTATCACACCAAATTGAAATAAAAGAATTATTTTTTAACAATATTTTATTTTTGTAGTTTTTCGATAGGGGAGGTTTTGTTGCCATGGTAACGACCATATGATGGTAACTTCCCATACATGTCTTTTCGTTTTATGATTTTTTAAATCCCACTGTAAACTTTATTAGTATACGTATATGTCAGACTGCCCGCGCAACTTTGATGTACCAATTCAAAAATGCCTTAAAATGACATTTTTCAGGACCTGCTTACCCCACCCACATTCCATGGTATGTGAGACTACAACAGCAATTCAGTAAGGGAGATATTAAAACTTATTATTATTTATAAAGGTCTGCATTTTTACAAACAAGACAAATTT
Source organism: Ctena decussata (assembly GCA_963989385.1). Taxonomy (NCBI): domain Eukaryota; kingdom Metazoa; phylum Mollusca; class Bivalvia; order Lucinida; family Lucinidae; genus Ctena; species Ctena decussata. The sequence continues at coordinate 33,914,097 of OZ022504.1, read as the reverse complement.
AGGCCAAAAAATGGCAATTTTAACAATACTAAAAGGACTAAAATGTTCAATTTTAAGATACTTTTGATTCATTTTTGGCCAAAATCTTTGGAAGCCGTTACCATGGCAACGAAAGTGTGAATGAAAGAAACAGCGGTCATTCATTTGTTTTTGTGAAACATCTCACACTGTCAGCAAGTTTGAACAAAATCTGGGGCCATGCGTGAGCCACTCCTATTATAAAATTCTTGATGATTACAGAGAATTGATATTAACCAGTTTAGACAGACTATGGTCGCTTTTTTATCGTTATGAGTCAGTGTAGTCTTTCGTAGTCTGCCATGAGTGTTGCGTTGGTCCGTCTGTTCTTAAATGCGTTACGCTATATGCAGTAAAAAGCCTAGTCTAATGGCATTCCCTGGTTAATTTGAAACTGTCATAGAGTGGTTTTTCCCCCTTTCCCCCGGAAAAATGGCTATGGGAACAGGTGACTATATAGTGAATTGTCCGGACCTCATAGAGCCAATTTTCCACCATAGTCCTTTTTCCCCTACCGGGGAATTGGTTATTAGTGAATTTTGCATGGCTATTGGGATTTTGCGGAACGGAACGAAATGGAACGGAATGGAACAGAGACATTCCAAGGAATTAATCGCATTAGAAATGTATCAGTACTTCAAGGGAGGTAATAAATGTGATTAATTAAAAAAAATCAATATGCAAATTTAGAAACCATATTTTTATAATAATCAATAACTACTATTTTAAGAAACGAAAGGAGACGCTCGGCGCCCCGTTACTGCGGCTATGGATTCGTTCCGCTGAGGTGCGGGGGCAACGTCGATATGAGAATTGAAATACTTCCACTACTACTGGGTGTGATTTCTTCTCATCGCAGATATTTATATACGTCACGACATATACGCATGCAAGCTTACAGAAAGATGTACGAACGGATGTTTTGTCCAGTTATGTTTAATTTAGCAGGCAGATTATTACATTGAAAATAATAATCGGACGTGTGTCCTGATGGGAGTCGAGCAAACGTCTCCGGCATGAAGGGCAAGTATTAGTCCAGGCACTCCGCTGCGCAGACGCACAGGTGAACGTTTGTACAAACACAAAATTATACAAATTTATGCACACAACCTCGTTCACTCACAACCGTTTTGGCTAACATGGAAAAGCAAAATGCCTGCATGTTTCCCCCAAAATAAAAATGGACACATGCATGCGGTTCTAGCATCTGCTATCCATCGATATTTTACGGACAGATACTCGTATTTCTGTTTCAGTTATGAACCTCACTATTATGATTGGAGAAGTAGCAAATTCCACTATGTAGCGTGTTTCCTGCAATCATTTTACCAGGGGGGGGGGGGGGGGGGGGGGGGAATCCACTATGGAGGGGAAAACGGCTATGCAAAAACACCTATAGTAGATTTTCCCCGGGGAAAATTGGCTATATAGTCATATTTCCGGAGGGAGAAGTATACTATATAGCCATTTTTCCGGTGGGAAATTCTACTATGGAAAAATCATAGTCATTTTTACGGGGGTAAAAACTACTAGGGGGTAAAAGCTACTCTCTGACAGAAACAAATGTAGAAAACCGTGAATATGCAGTCAAGGCAACTTAAATTTACGCACTAAATGCCAACAAAGCACTTCACAAGTATTGCTGCACTGCTGTTTACCTACTGCCAGACCAGACCACAGCCTAAATGGTCCATTACCAAAGCAAACAAGAGTCACACTCCAATACAACTCAATCTACCAAATGTCAACATTTTGTGGATAACTAATTATCATATATTTCTTCCTAATGCTTACCTTGCGTATGTGGATCCCAATGCACACGCTTGCATCCTTGCTACCATTGAATAAAAAAACTTCGTTTTCAATACAACAGATATTAAATGAGGACTCTTTGACAATGTCGTCAACATGACATTGCTGGTGAAATTTTCGATGAAACACCGTCTAGAGTTGAGAAGAATTTTGCCTCCAATGTGGTTCAAACATTTAGCATGCTACGGTTGCGAAGATAAGGTAACATTCATTGAACAAGTTACAGGGATGAAAGAAAAATGCCAGCACAATTTCGTTCACCAATTTAATTCCAAACAGAAACCAATCACAATAGCACACCTACTCCATAAAACAAGAGGACCATGAGGCACTGAATCGATCACCTGAGTAAAAAGGTCAAATGTTAAACTAGGGTTTTCATTAGAACAAACCTGATAGTTAAGACAGTCAAAATATAGGAGACTTTGGTTAAAAGTCAAAGAATGACCTTGACCTCTATTGCTTAAAAATGTTCATGGGCTCATTTATTAGACTATTTATAAACTTTTGCACCAAAATCTTATACCACTTCCGTGAACTTTTATATTTAAGCAGTTTCCCATATAAAAGGACCAGAAAGCATAGTTGAACTTGCCGTAAAAATGTCAAGGTCAAACCACAGTCATTATTTAACCAATCTAGGGCAAAAATCTTTAAATCGTTCCATGAAATCTTATAAGTTCTAACGCTTTTCCATAGTTAACCTTGCCGTAAAAAAGGCAAATGTCAACAAAAGGTCATTATTTGAACAACCTTGCTAGTACTTGAGTATTCGATGCCACATACCATGTTTCGAGGCCATCTATCTATGGGCTCTTGAGAAAATGTTTTTAAAGCTTTTTTTACCATATATGGACATGGCTGCCATATTGGTCATGTGACCTCGACCGTTTGAACAATTTTTCATTCCCTCAGCCCCTGGAGGCTCTACATGAAATTTAGTTACAATTTGACCAGTGGCTTTGAGGAGATGTTTGAAGTTGTCAAACTATGAGAGGTCAGGGTCAAAGGTTAAAGAATGACCTTGACCTCTTGTACTCACAAATCTTCATGTATTCATTAAGACCACTGCCTGTACAAATTTTAAGGCCAAAACCTTCATAAATTTCCATGAAATCTTGCGTTGTAGCATTTTCCTATATTTAACCTTGCCACAGAAAAGGTCCGGGTAAACGCAAGATCATAATTTGAACAATCTTGATAGTACTCAGGTACCCAATGCTACATACTAAATTTCAAGGCCATATGTCAATTGGTTCTGGAGAAGATTTCAAAAAGTTTTTCCATATATGGATATGGCAGCCATATTGGTCATGTGACCTGGACCATTTCAACAAATTTTTGTTCCCTCAGGCCCTGGAGGCTCTATATGAAAGTTTTGGTAACAACTGGCCCAGTGGCTTTTGAGGAGATGTTTGAAATTTACAAAGTATGACAGCCTTGGGTATACCTGTTGTACTCACAAATCTTCATGTACTTATTAAAGCCCCAGTCACGCATTCACGGTTCAGGCCACGGTTCACCACGGTTTCACAAAACGTAGCACACCGTCGTGATTCGTAGTAGCACCGTACATGCATCCGTCGTGTTCCGTAATGACCCCTGAAGAACCGTGGTGATCCGGGAGTCGCTACGGAAATTTTAAGCTGTTTAAAACTTCCGTGGTGAACCGTGGTGGGTTGTGGGCGTGGCCTAAACCGTAGCGTAACCGTATCAGAATCGTGCTCATTCGTAGCGCCACCGTAGGTGCATCCGTGATTATCCCTGGCTTTCCGTCGGTATTCGTAGACAACAGTGGAAGTTTTGTCACAACGAAAACTCACTTTTTATTCAAGAGAAAAAAGTTCCCAGACTCGAAAGTTTATGATTCCATGTCAATGCAAAATGCCTACTCAAAATTCATTTTCAGTACCAAATTTTATTTGTTAACCGATTTTCAAAATTTTTGCTGCACTTTTTTCGAAAAATTCAGTACTATATACTGTTATAAATACTTTTCTTGCCTACTAATAAATTAAACATCATCAACAAAAATCATTATCATGACCACCGTTAACCCGTAGACAATCGTATGAGCCGTGGCGCTACCGGCTTGAGTCGTACTAGCACCGTATAGAACCGTACTGGCATCGTACAATCCGAGCTCCACCGGGGCGGTTCGACAACATTGTCGTAAGCGTCCGTAACACGACCGTGGAATACCCTTGTTGTCCGTAGCGCTGCCGCCTTGCACCGTCGCGAATTCGTAGATGATCCGAACAGACACCGTACAAACACCGTGAGAAACCCTAATGGAACCCTGGAAAACCGTAGTGATGCTGGATTTTCTACGGTTCATCCCGGTTTTGCCGTCTAGGTCAAACCGTGGTGAATCGTGGTGAACCGTAGCCTGATCCGTGAATGTGTGACTGGGACTTAAGAAAACTGTATATGACTTTTTGCACGCAAAACTCTTCAAAACTGTCCATGAAATCTTATACACTGGAATTTGCTAACATTTTTCCTTGCTTTAAAAAAGATCAAGGTCAACTCAAGGTCATCATTTGAACAATCTTAGTAGTACTTGTGTACCCAATGCTTAATACCAAGTTTCAAGGCAATCGGGCCATTGGTTCTACACAAGAAGATTTTTAAAGATTTTGACCATATATGTGCATGGCGGCCATGTTGGTCATGCAACTGGGTCCGTTTGAACAAATTTTCGTGACCTCAATCCCCGATAGCTCCATATGAAATTTGGCGACAAAATAAACAGTCGCTTTAGGGGAGATGTTTGAAATTGTCAGAATATGAGATACTTGGAACAAAGGTATAAAAGAATGACCTTGACCTGTTTAATCTCAAATCTTCATGTACCCATTAAGATGACTGAATTTACCAATTTTAAGCCAAAATTTACAGCAATTTCCATAAAATCTTATGTTTTAGCATTTTCCCTGATAAAAGCACCGGACGGCAAATTTGACCTTGCCGTAGAAAAGGCCATGGTCAACTCAAGGTCATCATTTGAACAATCTTAGTAGTACTTGTGTACCCGATGCTACATACCAAGTTTCAAGGCAATCGGGTCATTGTTTCTGGAGAAGAAGATTTTTAAGGTTTTGACCATATATGGGCATGGCGGCCAATTTGGTCATGTGACCCAGACTACTGGAAAAAAGCCCTGAAGGCTATTTATGAAATTGGATTACAATCGGCCCAGTGGTTTCAGAGGAGAGGTCGTTTGAAATTGTGGACGGACGACGGATGGACGACGACGGACGACGGTGCCTGCCTATACTAAAAGCTCCCCTGGAGCCGCTGGCTCAGGTGAGCTAAAAAATAAACAGCACTTTTTAGAACCTTTTTTACTTTGCCCAACAATTGTGATTGATGGTATCCAATAAGACAATGTAAATAATTGACAAAACACTATTGTTTTCAAAAAGTATTTTCTCTAAATTTCATCCCGAGGAGCTTATAGGATGGTGTACCTCTATCATCATCCATCATCTGTCTGTGCGTTAACATTTTCAAAACTTCTCCTCTAAACTTGAATGAAATGCCCGCCTCTCAGTACTTTCAGTACTTTGATTTTTAACAATGCCAAGATCACCAGTTATAATGTGATCCGCAGGTCGGTTACAAAACATAGAGGAGGCACAGGTGCAGACAGGGGGATCGCCGATAATGTCCTCGGTATTGAGACGCCGCAGCACATCCTTATAATAAAAGATTTTAGTTGCAATAGGGGAAGTATAACTATAGAAAATTAGAGGCGGATTCTGATTTTTGAAGTAAGGTGGAATACCTGCTTTGGCATCTTTGTGATTTAGAACAGTGTTTATATTAATAGCGTGAAGACCCTTATTACGAACCTCGATTTACATGAAGTTTCAATTAGGACTCTCAGTGGAACCAGTACAAAAAGTAAATGACGATGAGCTGTACAGTAAATGACGATGAGCTGTACAGTAAATGACGATAAGCTGTACAGTAAATGACGATAAGCTTTACAGTAAATGACGATGAGCTGTACAGTAAATGACGATAAGCTGTACAGTAAATGACGATAAGCTTTACAGTAAATGACGATGAGCTGTACAGTAAATGACGATAAGCTTTACAGTAAATGACGATAAGCTTTACAGTAAATGACGATGAGCTGTACAGTAAATGACGATAAGCTGTACAGTAAATGACGATAAGCTTTACAGTAAATGACGATGAGCTGTACAGTAAATGACGATGAGCTGTACAGTAAATGACGATAAGCTGTACAGTAAATGACGATAAGCTTTACAGTAAATGACGATGAGCTGTACAGTAAATGACGATAAGCTGTACAGTAAATGACGATAAGCTGTACAGTAAATGACGATAAGCTTTACAGTAAATGACGATGAGCTGTACAGTAAATGACGATAAGCTGTACAGTAAATGACGATAAGCTGTACAGTAAATGACGATGAGCTTTACTTGCTTTGTATGCATTATTTTTTCACTCTTCTAAACTTAAAGAAAACCATTCTGTTTTGTTTAGAAATTCACCGGCGATACGAAAATAATATGCCAAGAAATATCATGACGGGATGATTTTTTGATAGAATTGTGAACTCTACTCAAAATTGTTAGAATTTATTTTTACTATTTTCAGACCTATTGATCAATTTGCAATTTGCATTTTCAAAACTATGTTCATGAATCAGAAACATCACGTGACATACAGTCAAAGTCAATATTTTTCATAGGCCGTTATGAGATAGACAATTTGCAGTTCGAGTTGAACAATTTTTTCTTCATTCATAGTCCTCGAAAAGGACTTATCATTAAACAAACTGTTGGTAGAATATTTATTTCTGAAATCATGAAAAGAACTAGGCAGTTTATCTTTAAACATGCGCTAAAGCCAAGAATTATTTGGCATTCTCCCCGCATGAAAATTATGTAAACACATACATATAAACATAAATTCAATTGTCATAAAACTCATATTCTCGTATCACTTTCTGTCACAATTCAAAAGATTTTATTCCAAGTATCGCAGTCGACAATTAAAGATCAGCATACATTTAAGGAGTACTCGTAGCTCAATGGATTTAGCACTGAGCTAGCGGTTCTAGTCTGCACATCCCCACAAACTGATCTCTCCTCACTTTTTACTCTCCTCACTCCATATATTGTTCAAGCACACAGGAATGACTGATCAAATTATGCTGAACCTTAGACTGATCTGAGTATTCACTGGTAAAATAAATTCTTCTCTGAGAGTTTCCGAATCGCTAGATAGTCAATAGCAGAGCAATGCTTTCATAACTGATGAGCCTACATATTCTACTGCTGTTATCAGTAGCTGGCGACCAATTTTAAACATAACTGACATGTTTATAGCCTTACTCTCGAAGGAACTTGGGGTTGAGATCAGCCCTTAAAACTTACTTTTTCTAAGGAAAGAACCTACTCCTACCCCCTCCTCCGCCTTACCCCTTTCCCCGGTGAAAAAGTGAACTTGTTCCAGTAGTATATCCATCCTAATGGGCACAAGACGTTGGATCAATGTTGATTCACTGCTATGAGGTTTAATCAACGTTTATTCAAAGTTGATTTAACGTTGAGTGCATGCTGGGAGGTCATGCATCATGTGGAGAAAGATTCTTTCTCGCATAAGCAGATAACACACACACCTCCTCAAGACCATAGGTACACAGCGCTGAAACGTTGGCTCATGTTTGACTCGATCATGATATCAATGTTGAGTCATAGTTGTATATGGCATGCCCGAAAGGTATTGATCGGAAACGGGAAGGTGAAGACACATGTAAAACACCAACGGTTTCAACATTCGCATACTGTTATAATGTTGACAAAGAGTGTCTAATTAAGGTGCTGATTTATGGTAAATGTAAAAATCTGCATAAAACCATAAAAAAGTAAGGTATCTCCCTGAAAGTTAGCAGACTTTTTATTTTTGTTGTTCTTTACAGTTTAGAATACAAAATAGACAAACATGCTGCTTAAAAACGTGTTTTTATAAAGAAAGATCAAAGGGTAGTTTTCTGCGCAATAATAAAAAAAAAATAACGTTATTGAAAATTTACGTAGTACTGAAGGTGCGTTATTGCATAATGAAGAGCGTACTAGCAATTATTTATTCCAACTCTTTCTCAAATTGTAATGTAGACCAGATGAAAATGGTAGCCTTTTCTGAAATGTTCAACCATGTACAAGGTAATGTACATTGGATGCATTTATTAAATATAGGGTAGGCAAGCATACCTATGTAACACCTACAGTATAAATAATACATTACTTACATGATCACTGGTGTGTAGATGAAATTGTTCAACCTTGTTAAAATAGTCTCACCTGTCTCACCTGTGTGTTAAGACAAAACAACTTGGACACAGACCGCATCTTTTTTCATCTGCTCAGCCTGATAATGTGTGAAAGAGTTTGAAAAAATAATTGCTAGCACGCTCTCCATTATGCAACAAGGAACTCTCAGCACTAAGTATATTTTCAATAACAATATTTTTTCAGATTATTGCGCACAAAATTACCCTGTGATCTTTCCTTATAAAAACACTTTTTAACATTAACAAATGCTGCATTTTGGGAGTCTGAATTGTCAGAAACAACATAAAGAAGGCATATGCTAAGTTTTGGCAAGATCAGTGGTATTTTGAGTGTTTTATGCAGATTTTTGTCTTTGCCCCAAATCAGTGATTATCACCACCTTAAGAATAGAGTTTATTTATTTTCAAATTCCAGAAGGCTAAAAAGCCCATGAGGATACAACATATCATACATGATGGCATATGACAGTGTTAAATATAGAAAATGTGCAGTACAATTACTGAGTGGAATAGTAAATTAATTGGCATAATATACTAAATTTTGTCAAACACTGCTTATACAAAGTTGGATCAACAATTACTGGAAATGGTAATCTCATAGAGAAGGTGTTCTTTAAATACATCATATAATTTGCACTCCCATAGATCAAAACAACATAATAATATACAAGAAAAAAGCATATTGATACAGGCAGGATATCAATATCATATCATTGTAGCAGAAAGAAATCCATAAGTGCCTGCGTCTCATCATGAAATTCACACTGGTACATTTGTAAACGAAATAACTACTTTGTTTACCGTAACATTATTAGGTAGAAACACAAGTATATGCACTCCTGTAAGTACGATGAATAATTGTAGGAAACAATGTTTTGCGGGTTTCAGACTTAAATCAACGGAGGCTTGCATATGGGTACATGTGGCGGAACCAATGTCCAAACATCATGACCCGCATGCAATGCTACCCCCGAAGTAAGCATGACCTATGAAATATTACTAAATTTCATTCATATATAAATATCAATTAATTAACTAAATACTGAATAACAATAAAGATAGAACATAAGTAACAAAACAACAGTCAAATTTGCCTGTCATTGCTTATTCATAGTTAGTTTCCCAAACCATTCCAGACCCCAAGTTAGAGTAATCTCACACATTCAATTGAAACTGAGATCGAGATCATGGGGTTGGCTGGCAACTGATTGGGTCGATCCCTACCGAGTTTATAGCCAACTCCATGATATTCAGCAACTACCCCATAAGCACCTATGCTATACAATAAATGAAATCCTCAACTTTGCAAATCAAAATGTATGATAGATCAGTCGTCCGAGAAATTATGAAATGTAACAGAATATATAAGCAGATCAGGATAAATCCCCACCAAGCCCCTTATCATTAGAAAATGAAATTTATACAACATAAAAGCGAAAATTATGGAGCCAACCGATAACTGATTGGTCGAACCCTTACCAAGTCTGTAGCTGGCTCCATAATTGGCAATATGTGCTCGTCTGCACCAATTCCCGATATAAAAATTAGATAAGCGATGACTTTGTCAAGAAAACACGTCTCAATGGATTTTGAAATACACTGATGTTCATTTTTTCGAATTTACAATGCCCTACATATATTTCGACCAAATAAAGATAGCGAGGTAAATATACAAGATATCGTATCTATCTAGTTTGCCTCATAAAAAAAAAGTAAACATAGTTCAGTTACGAGAGCCCACACCATATAATAAATCTGTACGCAGTTTAAGAGCGTGGAATATAAAAACACATAACTTCCGAGTACAGTTAGTTGAATTTACTAAATCGATGAATTTAAACATACTCGGTCTTCTACAGTAATATTGCGGGATATACATGTACAGTTTTCTTCGATCGATATAAACGGGAGAACAAGATATTAAATTGAGCGAACGAGATATTAAGTTGTGCGAACAAGATTTAAGTCGTCCGAACAATATATTAAGTTGTCGGAACGAGTTAATTATCTCGTGCGAAGAAAATATTATGTTGTCCGAACGAGACATTTTAAAAAGTCATCCGAACGAAATATTTAGTTGTCGGAACAAGTTAATTGTCTTATGCGAACAGGATAATAAGTTGTGCAAAGAAGATATTAAGTCGTCCGAACAAGTGAAACAACTTAAACAAAAATAAAACTCGCAAGGTCTTTCTCGGGAAGCGTAATAAATAAAAACCTTCAAGTTTTTTTGTGCTGTGTATATAGTTAGCGGGAGTGCGTGGAAGCCCTCAGTAAATTGATTGTCTGTGAAGTTGTATGTAGAAACTATAGAGAGCTTTCAAGAGGGAAAAGACCTTAAATTGTAGCCTTATACGCATGCCTCTAAATATTGGGACAGTAGTATCTGAGCAACCAATGTAGACCAAGATCAGACTGTTCAGTAGGAGCCATCTGATCAGGATTTACAATATATGTCACTCTTCCAGATTTCTTGAAAATCTGTCCGACAGTTAATTCAACATTTTCCTCTCATTTGTCGAAATCATCCCTAATAAAAGGCAACAGTCTTTCATTCTTTGGCTTGGCTCATCTGAAGCAATTTTGTCAGAACTGGTTTGTTTTCTTTAGATTCTCCATAAAATCGAGAATGTATTTGCTAGACAACGATTTTAAAGCTGTACATTACTCTTGAAGGATTGGCCGCTATCACGCAAATTTAACATTATCAACGACATTTGAAGATGTATGTGTATTGAGTATTTTTTTAAGTTGGTTGTAATGACTGAAATGAGACTATTTAGAAGCTGCGTTTTAATATTACTGGAGCCGCGACAAAAAACAACAAAGTGACATATATGTCCAGCGAATACTCAGATCAGTCTTGGCAGCCGCCAAGTCTGAGCAGACTCTTTGCTGTCGGCATGACGGTAACTTAGACCCTTAGCTACCCTTTAAGTGCACAGTGTAGACTCTTATCAGACTAGGTTGATCTGAATTTTTGCTGGGCTCACAAGCCACTATTGGTTTTGTTGTGTCGCGGCTCATTTAACAGAGTATTGATTTTATAAATAACATTTAAAGTGCATGGCTATACCTCCTTTGTTTGACAGCCATTTTTACACGGAGGACATCTCTGATAAGTGACGTCCTTCTCCGAGGCTTTTCTCTCATAAGAGAACATTTTATTTCTCCTCAAGAGTTCTTCGTATGAAATGGGAGACAAATACTGCGTGTGATAGTGATTTCACTTGGCGCTCTATCCATATACCTAACCATTATACAGTGGACTCGACAGTATCGGTTCAAGTTCAATAAAAACTCCTGTTTTGTTGTATGTGAATGCTAAAATTATGTATGTTATGACACATAACAATTGCAAAATATCCCTTTTATCTATCCATATCAAAATATTTACGAAATTTATTCCTTTAAGGGCAGATAACCTATCGAGACTTACAGGGGGGTCTTACGACAGTAACGAATCGGGTGCGACAGTATCGGATCATATGATATTATCTTATGGGAGAGTTTCTCGGTGGCATTCTGCCAACCTTCTTAGCTTCAATAATTTTTCTACATAAACATTTGGACCTGTTAAACTCTCAGAGAATTTTTTTACGGCCTTTCAACAATAATTTTCATGTGGCCCTTCACCAGCAAGGTAATATATTAATATATATATTTTAATATATACAAAAGTGCAAGCATGCCAAAAAATCTTAACTCAGTAATCCTCTGCGCCCCATAGCACGGAACTAAAACAGTAAAGATCATAATCTGCCTTTGCAAAGTGTAGACCCTGATAAGACCGTAGTGTCTGATCAGGATCAACAAATTTACGGTGATTATCCGCCCTAACGATAATTCGGTGCAATCATTGTATAAGCACTACATGGTCATTCAACGAGTTCTCCGGCATTAATCTGAGTCTACAAAGTGTACAGGTGTCCATGCGATGAACGCCAGTCATTATTAGGTTCACAACACACATGCGAGCTGATCTCGAATGTTTCTTCAGAAAGTTTAGCAGAAGCTTAGTTGTGCTAAGCATAACCTTCATTATCATATGCTAGCATGTGCGGCGTGGGATGTGTTTTACAGAAAGGATATTGTCTTAGTTTTATACTGATCTCCTTTTAAAGAAGACACATCAGCCGCTCAGGTAGTTGATTTATGACTTGTTTTCTGCATCAGACCATACATCCTACATGCAGTTTTCCAGCTGAGGCTTGTATTTCTGTTCAAATTATATAATGATCCGTTACTGTCGCACATCGGTGCCCCACTTTTCAAGTCTGCAATTTCATCAAATACTGGGATGCCACAAAATTAATGACTGCCTGCAATTTTAGGGATGCTAGGACACATTACAAAGGAAAATTGGTTTCAATCGCCTAATGATAAAATAGTTTAAATTACCGAAATCTATTTTGGGGTTAACGAGCAAGCGCCGCTGAAGAGGGGCCAAGCTTTTCAACAACTCTGATTTGTTTCACAGCCGCAGATTTCGATCGAATTTTTCACCCTGCACTTTGCCATTTGTCTAAATTGATGACTGTAATATAATGGTAAAAAATATTTGCTTCATTTGTGAGAAAAAATGGGTGATAACTTACGAGTGATTCGATACTGTCGATGATCCGATACTGTCGAGTCCACTGTAGTCTGTACTTTATTTCATATTTCAAGATTCAGCAATTTAGTTGCATCTGTGATTGATTTGGTATTGATTGTGTTTATATATGTTTTAATCCCAGAGCAGAAGCATGTGTCCCACTATGGTCAGCCATTCTAATGCTTAATGAAAATCTCTATCATACGGAGCAGTCGTGCGAAGTTTCAAACTGTAGACTGATTTCAGAAAATTTGTGTTTTAATGAAACAGTTTAAATCAGTTGTACCTGGAGTTTTGTAATAATAATAATAATGATAATAAAAACCATAAAGAACACATGTCCTCGCCCTCCTATCTATCCCAATTAAGCCGTCTTATCCCCGGCTGATGCATAAATATACAAATTTGATAATAACAGGAGGCTTTTGTAAAATTGATAAAAAAGTAACGTAAAAAATTAACACTGAATTCATAGATTATTTTTTATATTTATTTTTATATTTTTTATGCATGCGTCAGGGTCATGTGAGAAAAAACAGAAAACCATGTTTTTAGAAAGTGGCAAAACTTTGTTAGAAATAAAAATGGTGTCACAGTTCTAGTTCATTGACCAGTGTTTGTTGCTATTTTAAATTTGCTCCAAGTCTTGAAATATATCTTTATAAGGTTCCTCTGAACACTTCGGCCCAGATTTCTGCATAAAATCACATCTAATCACAACCCAAATAAAGCAAATTTTGAAATGAAAACAGTGGGAGTCCGTAGATATAATAGTGTAGCGGCTTAGAGCCAAAAAAAAAAACAAAAAAAAAAACGACCAAATAGTTCAAATAGTGATACAAGCAGTACCATCTTTTGCAGAAACTTTCATCTGTTATGTGGCGATCAAAAATAACGTTGGCCACTAAAAATTCCACCATTTTTAAGATGGCAAACGTCTTTTAAAAATGGCGGCAAAACCGGTCAATTTTGCAGAAGAAGCAACTGTCGTCTATTCATGTAGTCTTTTTTTTTTTTTTTTTTTTTTTGCAACGTAAAATTTGTCGTCTGCTTTTTGGTGCTTAAAGGTTTAAATCAACTAGTATACTGTATCAAATATGGATTATGTTACTTTTTGTGTTTGATATATTTGCGCTCCCTCTCTATCTCTATCTCTCTCTCTCTGAACTGAATGCTTTGGACGCATTTAAAGGCTTTCCCACTGGGCACGCGACGTCGATTCGACGTTGAATCGGCGTTGATTCGTTGTCGGTCGGCGTTGTGTGCCTGCTGGGTTGCTTCTATTAAAAAAAAAAAAAATCTTCAGATCCAGACTTGGTGTCGCCTTTAGATTGCGTTCAATACATTTTTCTATACATACCTGAGTCTATAAAATCCAATTGTCCAGTTGTTATAGGCAGTATTTTCAGAATGTATCTATATTATATTTATTTTCACAGCACATCGTATTCCGCAAAAATTAATATTAAGTTAACCTATTTTTATTCATAAGCCATCAGCTGTTCAGCCACATTACAGCTACGTGACATAATTTCTAGCAAGTTTTCAATGGCGTGATCACTGAGGCATTTAAAGAATTTACACAAAATCGTGCATGCATGCTTTTTTATCCATGAATGGCTGTAGGCTTATGAATGAACCAGTTGCTTCTGTTTACGTTTGTTTTGTGTATGACAAAAAAAAAAAAAAAAAAAAAAAAAACTCAGTGATTATAAGGTTACCCTCACTAAAGAACATTATTATTTTTTTTTCTTCTCATCTTTGCTTTTGTTTATCTGTTGATATATTTTTGTGTTTTCATTTTGTTTCAGTCATAATACACTGAGCACACATCGTTGAGTAGACAGTGACTAAGCGTTGAATCGACGCCATGACGTCGAATCAACGTTGAATCAACGTTGTTTTAACGTTGTGTGCCTGCTGGAAACCGCCATAATGTGTAGTATTACTGTTCAGTATTGCCCCCATGTTATTACATTATATGTAAGCTGGGTGTAATAAAGATTGTATATTGTATATTTGAACTACCAATTGATTCGCCCCACACATTGAGAAATGTTTTATACTATAGTATTTTGTGTAACAGCTATAATTTGACAGTTTTTGCCATCAGACAAAACTGTGTTTTGGCAATAACTCACGTTACCGCATCATGCTTAGGAAGTTCGTTTATTTTTGATAGGTAAAAAGGTAAAGGTAAAGGTTTCCCATAGCCTAATAGCCGTAGGGGCAGTGGGGGTTAGAGACCAACTGTATCTTGGGCACAGCTGATGAAAGTCTCCTTTCGCTGCCTTATTCTTCTCTGATTCGAAAAAAGTAACATTTACTGCTGGGTTGACAGAGTTTTCCAGTCGTCGGATGGCGACGGTGAGCCGCGAACTCACCTTCCGGTGACTTTCTGCACAATAACCGAGCCACTCTAACCACTCGACTACGGCGCCTCTCGATAGATTCATATCTAAATCGACACTGAAATAGATATAAAGGTTATAATAGTGGAATCGATACTACAGAAAAAAATGAATCCTCAGAATGAATAGAGTTGATGTTACTTTGCAGTCGGTTTCCATATTAAGGTGGTGATTTATGGTTAATGTAAAAATCTGCATAAAACCATAGAAAAGTAACGTATCTCCCTGAAAGTTAGCAGACTTCTTATTTTTGTTGTTCTTTGCAGTTTAGAATACAAAATAGACGTACATGCTGCTTAAAAAGTGTTTTTATAAGGCAAGATCAAAGGGTAATTTTCTGCAAATGAATCTGAAAAAATAATATCGTTATTGAAAAATTTACGTAGTGCTGAAGGTGCATTATTGCATAATGAAGAGCGTCCTAGCAATTATTTATTCCAACTCTTTCTCAAATTGTAATGTAGACCAGATGAAAACGGTAGCTTTTTCTCAAATGTTCAACCATGTACAAAGTAAATGTACACTGGACGCATTTATTAAATATAGGGAAGGCAAGCATACCTATGTTAACACCTACAATATAAATAATACATTACTGACATGATCAGTGGTGTGTAGATGAAATTGTTCAACCTTGTTAAAACAGTATCACCTGTCTCACCTGTGTGTTTTGACAAAACAAATTTGGACACAGACTGCATCTTTTTTTCATCTGCTCAGCCTGATAATGTGTGAAAGAGTTTGAAAAAATAATTGCTAGGACGCTCTCCATTATGCAACAAGGTACTCTAAGCACTAAGTATATTTTCAATAATGATATTATTTTTTCAGATTTATTCGCAGAAAATTACCCTGTGATCTTCTCTTATAAAAACACTTTTTAACATTAACAATGCTGCATTTTGGGATTCTAAATTATGAGAAACAACATAAAGAAGGCATCTGCTAAGTTTTGGAAAGATCAGTGTTATTTTGAGTATTTTATGCAGATTTTTGTCTTTGTCCCAAATCAGTGATTATTACCACCTTTAAAATTACGCATCCATCCCGCTCTTTTTACGGTAAAGGCCTGGCAGCCAGTTGCCGAGGTTTTTTTTACCGTAAAATCCACGGACTTACGGGTGTTACGCCTGAGCGGTCACGGTAATTTTTGTGTACTAGTAAGTTTTCTTTGTCTTAGAAAAAAACAAGTACTGACCATACAACTGCTTCGTCTCATCATTACTCGTGACATGATCCATTCCAGTTCATTTTCAAAGCAGTACTTTATACACTCCACGCCAGACGGATGATTGTGCTGGCACTGAAGGTATAGAATATTGCTATTTGAACAGACTGACATAGATCGTAACATTACTGGTGGAAAGGGGCTCACTAAAAATATGTTTATTTTCATTAATGATATGCAACTTTCCGTAGTACTGCCGAAGGAGCCCCGGTAGCTCAGTAGGTTTAGCGCTGGCCTGCTGATCTGGCGGTCTCGGATTCGATCCCTGTTTGAGGCGAGAATCTTTTCAAACGAAAACGGGGTTCCAGTGCACACATTCTTTCATTAGCACCCACTCATCGTCCTGATATAGCAGAAATACTGTTGAAAGGGACGTAAACTCGCGAGTCATATATCCATCCATCTCTTGTACAGTTAATAAATATCAATTTATACCTGGCACGAGCATCACACGGGTCGTTAACTCGCAATTAGAGTACAAACTGTACGGGTCATTAAGATTAATTAAGATTACTCAAAACGTTTTAAATAGTACTTTCCAACTGACTGTAAAATATACTGATACTCCAGTTCTTTTACAGTGTAGTACTTTATACGCCCAATGCGAACAGGAAAAAAAAAAATATAAATTTTCATAAATAATATGCAACTTTCCTTCGTACTGCCGAAAAATGCCTAAATTGTTACATGGCACGAGCATCCCACGAGTCGTTAACTCGCAATTAGTGTACAAACTTTACGGGTCATTAATTCACAAATACATGTAATTAAATAATTGGGGTTGTCGGGTGGTGCGATGGTGCTGCGTGTAACTTCCAGCGTCGGGGCGTCCTACTGATTTGGATAATAGTAGGGTAAGGGCCTACTGTGCTTGCAGTAGATCTATGCAGGTGGGGGTTGTTTGGACATTTATTCTCTCTCTCTCTCTCTCTGGGAGACGGCCCTATGTAGACTGAAATACTGTCTCAAAGGGACGTTAAACCAAAAACAATCAATCAATTCACAAATAACGATTACTCATCAACTGAAAGCAGACAGGAAATGATTATACTATTATTAGAAATAGATAAAGATCAATAAATACATCCAACTGCCGAAAACCGCATGTTTATACACCGTCTAGAAGTGTTTTTTATCACTGTGTAATCTACAGGTATTTATTACTGCTCCAGATGACGTCACTCTAGGGAGGAGGTGTGTCTCTGTATAGTAAAACAACCAGGAAAATTGTCGTTAGAACTAATAAATGGAGCAAACTGAGCAAGAGCTTCTCACATCTAATGGTAGTTTCAGTTTAGATATTCACTCATATATGCTTCAGCCTGTTAAGGCAAATGAAACAAGAGAAATGAGGAAGAAAGAGAGGAGTTACCATACTCTAACAACTAGCTTCACAGCATAAGAAATACAGTACAGACTGGTGAAATTAATAAATAAAAGTACATGTATCTATTTTCTAAGCATGAATTAATTATGTAGTGTCAAAAATGAATTAAGCTATTTTTCTTGGTGAAAGAAAAAGTGGTTATCTCACTCTAGTGAATTATTTGGACAAAAGAAAAGCAAATAGTTTCTTTTAATTTCTTTAGTTTTTCTTTTTCTTCTTCTTTTATTGAACAGTTTAGTCATTTGTTTCGATTGATTTCCATATGTACCAAGCCTTTCTTACGAAAAAAGAAGAAGAAGCAAAAAAGAGAAAAACAAAAAAGAAGAAATTCTTTGCTACTATTTATTCATTTGTTACGAATAAGTTTTAGAACACTAGTGACTCTTTTCTCTGTGATCAATCAAAGCAACAGAATAAACTTTATATTACTTATTACTATCGGTACATGTAAGATCTTACTACTGGGCAGATATGCCTGAGCAAGTATGGACCCAGATCTTACTGCTCATATAAGCTGCTCATATAATTCACCGTCCTCTGTCCAAAAGCAAGTTGTCTTTTTTACGCACGACGAGGTAGTATTTTTTTTTGTCAGATAAATTGGCAAGGTACTCCATTTTTAGGGAGCTTAGGTAGACTGACCATACATGGGAATGATATGGTTAAGCAGGCATGTAGCACGTTACAGAGATTAAAATCTTTTCCAACAATTTTTAGTCATATCAAGGCGACAGAAGGATGAAGATGAAAGGCTGCATGTGTGCAAGGGCACCGTTTTCACTATAAAAAGAATTCTGCCTGCTGAATTGAACCAGGGACTACAGGCTTAGCAGGTCAGTGCTAAATCCACCGATGTACCAACTAGGATAGGCAAACAAACACTGAATAAGTGGCATAAAGTGTTGCTTTCTGTTTTTGTGTGTAATGAAATAAAGAGTATAAACTTTCTGAAATACAATACACTGATAGATGCTGACATAGAATAACCCTGTGACTCTTGCTAGACTGTTATGTGTTCAGGTATTTGATCTGATGCCCTAAGTTTATAGATTTGTGGCTTTTCATCTGATAAAGATAAGAAATAGAAGAAATAGTGCCAGTCAAAGAAAAGTACAGCTCTGGGAGCCAGAGTCGGTCTTCAATGATTTTCTGCATATAGAAAAGGTGTAGGCCCAGAGTAGGTGCCTCTTTCAGTGGCACCTGATCTGATTCTACATGGCTTGAAATGGCTTGTGTTTAGAAAAGGTTAAAAGTGACCCCTAGATATGTATTGCATATGATTTCACATTTTCAATAGTTCCTTGGAAGGTGATATTTGTTTAATTTTTTTGCCTTGACAAGAACTAAAACTAAAAACTTTTTTTTTAGTTTTAGTTCTTGTCAAGGCAACAGCAAGCTAGAATGTTTTTCTCACCCTGTCCATCCGGATGTCTCTTCGCCCGCCGTGGTGTGAACAGTGCCGGTTATGTGTCTTTAAAGCACAAATAATTGTAATAATTAAAAAGAAAAGGAAAAAAGTGCAGGAGTGAAATAAAACAGAGCAGAGCCTAATGGTTCTGTTCTGTTTTGTTCTGCTCTGTTCCGTACAGGATGTTTACGGCTGGCGACAGAGGATTGTGACCGGTTAACTGGTAATAGTGGATGGAACAAAGCAGCACAGGGATGATACACCGTGCGTGCAGCTTTTTCTCGGCGTAGAGTCGACGTTGATTTGACATCATGGCGTTGATTCAACGTCATGAGGTCGAGTCAGTGTTGATTCAGCGCCGTACGCGCGGTTCGGAACTTGGCATTTCTGTTCTGCTGTGTTCTAGTTTCGTATTCTAAAAGTCTCTAACGTCTTGTACATATGAATGACAGAGACGATTGTTGCTGCATCTATACATAATCTACTTTTTCACACGGTAGTTTTTTTTTTCTTCACATGCACACTTATTTGCACTTGTCTTGTATCTCTGTTTATATATATATATGATGCTCTCCTGTATTGGAGGAAATAAAGAATCAATCAATTAAAAGAAAAAAAGCTGCATACAAAATTAGTATACCTTTCAGTTAATTTGAGTGGATAATAGATAAGTTCTAAATAATGAAGGTTATCACTAGTAAAATATTTAAAAGTGTGGAGCTCAAATTATTTAAGGAAATTGAAAAAATGATTTACCATATTCTTAAGACATTTAACTTCAGCAACCAAATACAGTACACACACCATTATAAAACTGTATTCTGATTCACAGGCATGGTAGGGTCTCCACAATTTTATACTAAGTTCACTGCAGACGTAGAACAGTCTGTTCATAATACAGTTTAGCAAAACCTACAGAATCGTATATAAGGTATCAGGGGACAGTTTCGTATTGGCAGTGGTCAGAAAAATCATACTTTTAGATAGAGGGTTAAAAATAGCATGGTTGCTCCAATTAAATGAGGTATTTGAATGTTTCTTTAATTTGTAAGCTGGTAGGACGGTTAGTTATGTCAGCTGGAGTAGGATACGAAACATTCTGATAGCTCCCATGGTCAGGGGAATCTCCAGATTGAGAGCGGCTTGTCATTGTCACAATAGACGACTTCCTGCTGAAAACAGGCCTGCTTTTCTTAGTGAAATACTGAAAAACCTCCATGGTTGTTACCCTATTTGAGAACTGTTTTTCTGAAGGCATGTGTTTGAAGAACAAAAGGGGATATATGGCAACTGGCAGTAGTTTGCAGGTATTTCTCCAGAATGTGCTGTGCTCCTGGTCAGTAGAGCACTTTTTAGCACTAGAAATAGGGTGGGTGGGGTAATGTAAGCATTCGTAGACAGTTCCTGAGTATGCTGATGCACATGTTTTATACTTCATTTAGTTTTTATTTACAGTGAAAACATATTCAACAAGTGAAATCTTGGCTTGGAGTGCATTTTATATATTTTAGAGTCGTTCAAAAATTGTTTGCGGCCAGGGACAAGAAATGGCAGATTTTACTGTCCCCTGAGGCCTAAATTCACTACCAGAGAGGCAATAACCTGGCTAGCATGACGTGGCTCACTGATCGGCTTCCGAGTTTCAGCGGAAGATATCAGAGCTGACACTCAAAGAGTATTTATTGACTTTACAAACAAGCGCAGAAATACTTTGAACGGGAACAGATGTTAATAGACCTTTTTTTCACATTGTTATCTCCCCTAGTCTCGCGGCCCGATACCTGGCGAGATTTCGCGTTACATTGCACTCGTAGGGCATCGTTTGGATACAACAATATAAATTTATAAGCTTTTTGATGATAAACTAATTAAATATTGATAATTATATAGTGATTTCAGATTATTGTTGTTCAAATTGTTTACTGTTTAATATTTATTCATTTTTATACTGTGTTGACGTTCTGCTGTTTTGAAACATCTATTTTCCGACATAATAAACTGAAAATTGAGTACGTACAGGGAAGTTCTTGCTTTTTCCATAGTGCAGTATAGCTGATTTTTAGTTTCAGCTTGTCACTGATTAATAATCAGCAGTACTGTTTCATCACTAAAATCATCAAATGGATGTTTTTAAACAGTTATTTAAAAGATTCCAAAATTATTGTAAAGAAAAAAAATCCGGTTTTTAGGTTAATTTTGTGTTTAGTAATACCGAAAATGCCAAATTTACTTCCAGTTTCTGGTTAAAAGATGCTGTTAAATGAGTCTTTCACATGTTTAAATTATTTTTAAAACTTTACCTTTATTTTAAGAGAAATCGCAATTTTGTGCTATTTACAACACATATATCCTTTTTCACTTTTATTTTATTTTATTTATTTTATTTTATTCCATTATTTAGCTGTTACATAATTTGCAAATAACGAGAGCAAGTGAGCAGGGGCTCACGTATACCCCCGCCACAGCGCTACTGCCCAATGAATCCACCGCCTAATGAAACCAATCTTATACAGGGTCGTAGTCACCTATCAAATGGCTCTATCAAAATAAAGATTATAAACTCAATGCAAAACTTTGACGCAAATAATCAAGTCTGTGACCTTGACCGTTGGTAAGCAGCTATAAACCTAAAAGTAAACCTAGTCAAATATCAAAAGGTTCCATCAAAGGATATTGGAAGTATAAAAGAAGAATATAAACTTAATACAAAACTTTAAAGCAAATGTTTAAGTCTTTGACCTTGACCTTAGGTCAGCTGCAGCATCCAGATGATGTCAACTATTCTACATGAATAAAGAAGTAAAACTAGTCATATATCAACAGGTCTTATCAAAGGATGTTGGGAATATAAGCCAAGTTTATAAACCTAACACAAAACTTTAACACAAATATACAAGTTTGTGACCTTGACCTTTGGTAAGCTACTCAGTATTAACCTAAAAGTAAACCTAGTCAAATATCAAAAGGTTCCATCAAAGGATATAGGAAATATAAAAGAATAATATAAACTTAATGCAAAACTTTAACGCAAATGTTTAAGTCTGTGACCTTGACCTTAGGTCAGCAGCAGCATCCAGATGATGTCAACTATTCTGCATACACCCAGAAGTATACCTAGTCACATACCAAAAGGTTCCATCAAAGGATATTGGAAATATAAGCAAAGAAAAAAACTTAACGCAAAACTTTAACGCAAATGTTAACGGACGTACGCACGGACAAACGGACAGACGGAATAACGGACGAACGGACGGAAAGACGAAAACTATATACCCCTCGACATACTTCGTATGTCGGGGGTATAAATAGTGATATTTGCTTTAATTTATACACATATAGCATCTTAAACCTGTAAAACTTGGCAACCCTACGCTAGCTGACGACCTAGTTTTACTTGCGCCTAGTTTAAAGAGTTTGGAGAAAGCGTTAAGCATAGTATACGAATATTCCAGTAAATGGAGATTTTTATTTAATCATAATAAATGCCATCTAATCATATTTTCTCCCCAAAAGCCACCTTCTGGTATTTCTGTAAAATTTGGCCCCGCCATTATTAACCAAACAGAATCAATTACTCACGTCGGAATAGAATTGCACCAATCATTTAAGAGTTCATCTGCAATTGAT
Organism: Ctena decussata; assembly: GCA_963989385.1. Taxonomy (NCBI): domain Eukaryota; kingdom Metazoa; phylum Mollusca; class Bivalvia; order Lucinida; family Lucinidae; genus Ctena; species Ctena decussata. The sequence continues at coordinate 33,891,274 of OZ022504.1, read as the reverse complement.
GCTCGTATTCAGAAAGGTCGGGCGTCCTTGTTTTCAGTTCTAGCGATTGACAGGGATACCGGTTTCGTTAGGCCCTCAGTCTTTTCATCTCTTGTTGAAAAGATATCTTTTCCTGTTGCTCTTTATGGTGCCGAATTATGGCACAACATTTCAGCGTCTGATATCTACAAACTAGAAAAATTTATACGCCTTGCGGCAAAGTCACTTCAAAGATTCCCAACTCGCACGAGAACCGATATTGCATTAGGAATGCTTGGTTGGCTGCCACTTATGTCCTATATCGAACAAAAGAAACTGTCATTTCTGCAAAATCTCTGCACAATGCCGCCAAACATGCTATCAAGACAAGTATTTGACCTGCGTATGAATCTTTTTACTCTCAGAGGTTATAAAAATCAATTGGGTTTCATTCCTGATATCTGGAAAATACTAAAGAAATATAGCCTAGAAGACTTTTTGCACAGATATCTAACTACAGCAATGTTTCCTTCTAAGTATGCATGGAAGTCATTGATTAAAACAAGAATTCGAAATTTTTATGAAGCAGCCTGGAATGAAAGGCTGAACAATGATGCCGACTTTGCGAGGTTCAAAATAATACAACCCGAGTTAGCATTATCAAATATCTGGAGTGTTGCACTCGACAAAACATCTGCTCACGCTACATTTCTGGTTGCAAGACTGTGGACCGTGGTACCACAACAAAATGATTCGATACAATGTTTGCTATGTGGCAGCTTAACTTATGACATTTATAAACACATTGTGTCTGCTTGTGTTGGTTTTTCAAGAGCAAGAAAACTTTTTATTACTCATGTTATAAATGAAATCAATACTGACATTGGAAATTACCTGAGACAAACAGACTTAGAATCATTCTACTGTGCTCTATTAGGGGCCAAGAATCATACATGCTTTGAATGTGATGAAACTGTTTACGACATGTTTTTATGTAGCTCTGTAGCATTCGTGAGCCAACTAGTCACACTTTACACTAGTCATCATGATGTCTCGACTTAAGGGAGCTGTGGCACCTCCGTGCTTTTTCCCACCATTTTTGCAGGGAGAGGCAACTTTTGTCGTATCCTGTTTGCTTCCCTTAGCGATGCGGCCTTCTAGATGGGGACTGCTCCTGAAGGGAGGAAACCTTCCGTTAGAAGTTAACCCCCATTGGAAGGGAAGCTGGAATGAGGATCGGCAGAGTGGCTTCCCTTGTAGGTGCATCCAGCCTCGATCAGTACATTTGCCGTATATTGCCTGTTTCAATTCGCTGCTTACATTCCTTGTGTTTCGTTTCGGCAAGGGACTCAGAACGGCGACAACTGAATGCAGTTTGGGTCACGTGAAGTGCTGCCTTAGGCCGCGCGAGTGTGGTGAATACGCATGCGCAGACTGACCACGGTTTTCACTCTTCATCTCTTAGATACGTTGAGGAGGGAAGACTGTGGCCCGTCTCCGCAGGTGTTCGGACTGATCCACCTTCTCTTTTCGCGCGTGCCATGAGGTAGCATTTCACTTGACGTAAATGGCATGTGTGCGGTTGCATTCGGCAGCAACAATGCTAGTTCTATTGAACATATCCACTTACTCTTCCTGTAAATATTTTATCTTGTTCTTCGTACTTACCACCCTGTTATATTGTATTTGTAATCTCTGATAAAGAGGAAATAAAGAGTATATAGTCAAATATCAAAAGGTTCCATCAAAGGATATAGGAAATATAAAAGAATAATATAAACTTAATGCAAAACTTTAACGCAAATGTTTAAGTCTGTGACCTTGACCTTAGGTCAGCAGCAGCATCCAGATGATGTCAACTATTCTGCATACACCCAGAAGTATACCTAGTCACATACCAAAAGGTTCCATCAAAGGATATTGGAAATATAAGCAAAGAAAAAAACTTAACGCAAAACTTTAACGCAAATGTTAACGGACGTACGCACGGACAAACGGACAGACGGAATAACGGACGAACGGACGGAAAGACGAAAACTATATACCCCTCGACATACTTCGTATGTCGGGGGTATAAATAGTGATATTTGCTTTAATTTATACACATATAGCATCTTAAACCAACAAAACTAAATGTGTTGACAGGCCTTGTATAAACATGTCAATCATACTAAATTCTGTTTTCAGAAGGTGTGAAAAACATGTTTAATGTCACCACACTGCCTATCAATGCTTTTGAAAACGTTGTTTCGCAATCTAATTAAAGTCTTTAGAGTCTATGCAGCCTGGAGCCGTCAAACGAAATTTAACAAACAAAACAAACAAATTTTATTCAGCAATTAAGCAAACTACATCTCTTCTAGCTTACATAAATACACATTGTAGCGTAAGGGATACAAAAAGATACACATCATTCTTTTCATCTCTTATTAACATATAAAAAAATTATCACTTGTTTCATGACTCTAATAATGAGGTGATTTAGAACAGAACAGAACAGAACAGAACAAACCTTTATTAAAGTCAGACAAGACCCAGGCCATACGCAGATGGCATGAGGGATTACAAATAGTGACGTCACAATATATGGTTATAACTATATATGAAACATTCAGAAACTGAAATATGATATGTAAGGATATATAAGGTTCTTATAATGTTCCAATCACCTGTAAAATTGGTACAAAGGCGTAGTTACGGAAGCACACAGGGGGAGAGAATTCCTGTACTAAATTAATGGCAAAAAGAGGTGGGTTGAGGTTTCACGGAGAGAGCATCGGATACTAAAAAAAAAAAAAAAACAAGTACAGTACATATTGTTAATTACTTTTATTTCTATTAGCACTTTTTCTATTAAAGGGGATTCGATTGGAAAAGGAATATTTGATAGAGCAAAATCAAATTGAATAAAAATATACTCTGTGTTTTTAATATCTTAAATTCAAAGTATATAATAATACAGTTGGCTCCGTTTCTCTTTAATTTTCATCACGATTTATACCTGTTTCTGAGTTTTGTGTTGCTATATATTTTTTTCAAGCCATTCATCCTATTAATTAAACTTCAAAAGAAAACAGCATACAGACTGCGGCTGTGTAATTGCAGAGTGCGTATTTTAGGCAGGGTTATCAGCTTTATTTCTAAAATAAAGGCAAGTCTTTACAATATTTGATGTATAAGATTGCAGAAAATAAAGATATGAATTTCATTAAATAATTATTAAGAATATAAATGATTAAAACAAGGAAATTATCATTCATTGCATGTAAAGTCTCATAGGCGGAAAATCTTAAGCCCCATCTGTGTAAAGTCTCGCCGATTATCGGGACATAACGCGTTACCTGAGCGGTACGCGCATGCGCAGAAACAATATGAAAAAGGTCTATTGATATTTAGATTTTAGAACAAATGAAAGGATATTTGTTGCCAGAATCCTTTAAAGTACTTTCCCACTGATTGTAAAGTCGAATCTCCTTTTGCTGGCGCTAAGGAAACAAAATCATCTGCTCGGTCTTCTGCTACTTCTCATGGTCGCACAATAGATTCTGTTTCCGAGGATGCCAGAAAAGTAGATTCGCCTTTCGCTGACGCTAAAAAAGAAGTTTTGTTACTTCTCATGGTCGCACAGTAGATTCTGTCTCCGAGGATGCCAGAAAAGTAGATTCGCCTTTCGCTGACGCTAAGAAAAGAAAGTTCTGTCACTTCTCATGGTCGCATAGTAGATTCTGTCTCCGAGGATGCCAGAAAAGCAGATTCGCCTTTCGCTGACGCTAAGAAAAGAAAGTTCTGTTACTTCTCATGGTCGCACAGTAGATTCTGTTTCCGAGGATGCCATAAAAAGTAGATTCGCCTTTCGTTGACGCTAAGAAAAAAAGTTTTGTTACTTCTCATGGTCGCACAGCAGATTCTGTTTTTGAGGATGCCAGGGAAGTAGATTCGCCTTTCGCTGACGCTAAGAAAGAAAGATCCGTTACTTCTCATGCTCGCACAGTAGATTCTGTCTCCGAGGATCCCATAAAAGTAGATTCGCCTTTCGCTGATGCTAAGAAAAAAGGTTTTGTTACTTCTCATGGTCGCACAGTAGATTCTGTTTCCGAGGATGCCAGAAAAGTAGATTCGCCTTTCGCTGACGCTAAGAAAGAAAGTTCCGTTACTCCTCATGGTTGCACAGTAGATTCTGTCTCCGAGGATGCCAGAAAAGTAGATTCGCCTTTCGCTGATGCTAAGAAAAAAAGTTTTGTTACTTCTCATGGTCGCATAGTAGATCTGTCTCCGAGGATGCCGGAAAAGCTGATTCGCCTTTCGCTGACGCTAAGAAAGAAATTTCGTTACTTCTAATGGTCGCACAGTAGATTCTGTTTCCGAGGATGCCAGAAAAGTAGATTCGCCTTTCGCTGACGCTAAGAAAAGAATGTTCTGTTACTTCTCATGGTCGCACAGTAGAGTCTGTCTCCGAGGATGCCAGAAAAGTAGATTCGCCTTTCGCTGACGCTAAGAAATAACAGTCCTGTAAATTCTCATGGTCGCACAGTAGATTCTGTCTTCGAGGATGCCAGAAAAGTAGATTCGCCTTTCGATAACGCTAAGAAAAGAATGTTCTGTTACTTCTCATGGTCGCACAGTAGAGTCTGTCTCCGAGGATGCCAGAAAAGTAGATTCGCCTTTCGCTGACGCTAAGAAAAAAAAGTTTTGTTACTTCTCATGATCGCATAATAGAATCTGTTTCCGAGGATGCCACAAAAGTAGATTCGCCATTCGCTGACGCTAAGAAAAAAAAGTTTTGTTACTTCTTATGGTCGCACAGCAGATTCTGTCTTCGAGGATGCCAGAAAAGTAGATTCGCCTTTCACTGACGCTAAAAAAGAAAGTTCCGTTACTGCTAATGGTCGCACAGTAGATTCTGTCTCCGAGGTTGCCAGAAAAGTATATTCGCCTTTCGCTGACGCTAACAAAGAAAGTTCCGTTACTTCTCATGGTCGCACAGTAGATTCTGTTTCCTAGGAAAAGTAGATTCGTCTTTCGCTGATGATAAGAAAAAAGTTTTGTTGCTTATCATTGTCGTATAGTAGATTCTGTCTCCGAGGATGCCAGAAAAGCAGATTCGCCTTTCGCTGACGCTAAGAAAAGAATGTTCTGTTAATTCTCATTGTCGCACAGTAGATTCTGTTTCCGAGGATGCCAGAAAAGTAGATTCGTCTTTCGCTGACGCTAAGAAAAAAAAGTTCTGTTACTTCTCATGGTCGCACAGTAGATTTTGTCTTCAAGGATGCCAGAAAAGTAGATTCGCCTTTCGCTGACGCTAAGAAAGAAAGTTCCGTTACTTCTCATGGTCGCACAGTAGATTCTGTCTCCGAGAATGCCAGAAAAGTAGATTCGCCTTTCGCTGATGCTAAGAAAAAAAGTTCTGTTACTTCTGATGGTCGCACAGTAGATTCTGTTTTCGAGGATGCCAGAAAAGTAGATTCACCTTTCACTGACGCTAAGAAAATTTTTTTTGTTACTTCTCATGGTCGCATAATAGAATCTGTTTCCGATGATGCCAGAAAAGAAATTTCTTCTTTCGCTGACGCTATGAAAAGAAAGCTCTGTTACTTCTCATGGTCGCGCAGTAGATTCTGTCTCCGAGGATGCCAGAAAAGTAGATTCGCCTTTCGCTGACGCTTAGAAAAGAAAGTTCCGTTACTTCTCATGGTGGCACAGTAGATTCTGTCTTCGAGGATGCCAGAAAAGTAGATTCGCCTTTCGCTGACGCTAAGAAAGAAAGTTCCGTTACTTCTCATGGTCGCATAGTAGATTCTGTTTCCGAGGATGCGAGAAAAGTAAATTCTTCTTTCGCTGACGCTAAGAAACGAAAAAGAAAGTTCTGTCACTTCCCATGGTCGCGCAGTAGATTCTGTCTCAGAACTTGCCAGAAAAAGTAGATCAGCCTTTCGCTGACGCTAAGAAAAGAAAGTTCCGTTACTTCTCATGGTCGCACAGTAGATTCTGTCTCCGAGGATGCCAGAAAAGAAAATTCGCCTTTCCCTGACGCTAAGAAAAGAAAGTTCTGTCACTTCTCATGGTCGCGCAGTTGATTCTGTTTCCGAGGATGCCAGAAAAGTAGATTCGCCTTTCGCTTACGCTAAGAAAACAAAGTTCTGTTACTTCTCATGGTTGCATAGTAGATTCTGTTTCCGAGGATGCCAGAAAAGTAGATTCGCCTTTCGCTGACGCTAAGAAAAAAAGTTCTGTTACTTCTCATGGTCGCATAGTAGATTCTGTCTCCGAGGATGCCAGAAAAGTAGAATCGCCTTTCGCTGACGCTAAGAAAAAAAAGTTTTGTTACTTCTCATGGTCGCATAGTAGATTCTGTCTCCGAGGATGCCAGAAAAATAGTTTCGCCTTTCGCTGATGCTAAGAAAAATAAGATTTGTTACTTCTCATGGTCGCATAATAGATTCTGTTTTCGAGGATGCCAGAAAGTAGATTCGCCTTTCGATGATGTTAAGAAAAACAGAGTTTTGTTACTTCTCATGGTTGCACAATAGATTCTGTCTCCGAGGATGCCAGAAAAGTAGATTCGCCTTTCGCTGACGCTAAGAAAGAAAGTTCCGTTACTCCTCATGGTCGCACAGTAGAGTCTGTCTCCGAGGATGCCAGAAAAGTAGATTCGCCTTTCGCTGATGTTAAAAAAAGAAAGTTTAGTTACTTCTCATGGTCCCACAGTAGATTCTGTTTCCGAGGATGCCAGGAAAGTAGATTCGCCTTTCGCTGATGCTAAGAAAAAAAGTGTTGTTACTTCTCATGGTCGCACAGTAGATTCTGTCTCCGAGGATGCCAGAAAAGTAGATTCGCCTTTCGCTGATGCTAAGAAAAAAAAGTTCTGTTACTTCTCATGGTCGCACAGTAGATTCTGTCTTCGAGGATGCCAGAAAAGTAGATTCGCCTTTCGCTGATGCTAAGAAAAAAAAGTTTTGTTACTTCTCATGGTCGCACAGTAGATTCTGTTTCCGAGGATGCCAGAAAAGTAGATTCGCCTTTCGCTGACGCCAAGAAAAGAAAGTTCTGTTACTTCTCATGGTCGCACAGGAAAAGCAAACATAGCACCATGTAACACTGAGGACCCACATCAGGAGGGTCAGTCAAACAGTCAAAGAGTACTGTTAAAATGCAGCTGTCACATTTATACACAAATAATTCCAAAACATTGTATATCAAAATACCTCGCGTTCAAAAATGAGCAGCCAAATTTTTATGATTGTGAGCTTTTTGCAATAGCATATCGTTGAATTTTGTTTCTCAACCAATTCCTTTAAGGTTCCGCAGTACACTTCAGCCATTTTCGACCATATTTCTGAATAAAATCACATCTCATCACAGCCCAAATAAAGCAAATTTTTGAAATAAAAGTGGTTCTTTCCCCTAGATATAATGAAACTGTATCTCTAAATGTACAGAATGCTATTGTAAAAGTACCTTTGAAGAGTTCTCATTTTTTTCGTTTTTCTCTCACCTGGTCAAAATTTGTCTAAGTCCATTTTATACAAGAAAGTGTTGACATATACCCTGCTTAGGCTTACATTAAAAAGTTGCATGTTTCAGACAAGTCAGTGATGTCTAGAGTTTTTCCACTGCAACACCGACATGTTTGGAAAGATTTCTTGGGTATTCCCTTAGTCATGCATATTGACTCCCTATTGTCTCAATATAGTTTTTTTTTTATATAAAATGAGTCCGATATACCATCTATATTGGAAATCAAATGTTACTGAAAACACACATGTATCATTTTATTGGCCTTATATTTAATACCTATTTCACCTGTGGAAGTTACCTGTGAAACTGTTGCCATATTTACAATCTTATAAAGTCCTATAGCAAACAGCATTGTTTCTTCTGACCACATATGTCAGTATGCATCATGTCTCTGTCAAAAATTTGGTGTGTGGGTGGGTATGTGGATTTGGTTGTGTGTTTGTTTAGACATATGTTGTGGAATAACCCTGAAAAATATCTTTGATATGCAGGTTGAATATTCCACATTTAAAAGTGGGTAATACCAATTTTCCTACCTGCGCTGTCGACCGAAACATTCATTAGCCATACTTGCAAAAGTGGCTGTTGACAGAGATAATCAACAGCACTTTCAGCTCGGTCGACAGCCACTAACAATAGTATCGTTCATCGTTACTGGTAATTTTTGCTATCGTGTTCTCGGTCAACAGCCACTTTGTATAGGTAGCTAAAATGGTATTACCATCGTTTAAATGGCTGCATAATTTTGCCTGTTGCAGCCCTTCTCTGACTGTATAAATTTATACGTTGATGAGACATTGAATGAGTGATATCACTATTTTTTCAGCTTCAAGAATGGGGGAGGGAAAGTGGGGGGGGGGGGGGGGGGGAGGTTCTCTTAAAAAAACAATCCAAAAAATCTATAACTGTCTTATCAAATGGATTTAGATGCATGATACTAACATATTCTGTTTCAGCCACATGTTTGTGAAATTTATTTTTTAAACTCTGTATCTAAATTATAGCATGAGATTTTTCATGAATCAAGTTTCTGACTCAATATCACAAATGCAAGGCTTTAAATGTCTACAAGCAAATATATGTATCACAGCATAGCTGTCAAACACTCCGGATATCAAGTTGTACACAGAACAATTGAAATAGGGGAGAATATATGAAAACATTCATTCTATGGACAGTTTTAATTTCATGTCACAAATATAGTATTAATTCTAACACTTGGAGATAAATGGGAGGGCGAAGATGCTAAGACAGCCTTTAGCACTGGGGAGTACTGCTGATACTGGCCAATGTTGGGACAAGGCTCTGCTGTTCTTGCAGTAGGTGCTTTATGGGATTGTTTGTAGCTGAGTTGTTCACCCAATTCATTTTTTTTCTATCCAATCTTTCTGGGCAGGGGTATATGGGCAGTAAAGTTGCAAATTTAAATAACTGCACATGAACAGAGTCTGCTAATTTCATTCTTTGATTCCAGAAGCTCATCCATCAGATTTTTTTTACTCTCGCTGCATTAGGTGATAAATGTTTGGTAGGGCCATAAAAACTCCCCAGCAGGTATGAGAGACTATACAATTTTATACGAAAAACAAACGCCCAAAGAACTTCCATAATTAGCTATCCATAATGGCACCTTACTGAGAAAAAACTGTATGTGTCTTAATAAATGCCAGGGGCAGTGCTAGTCCTAGGGTCGATATATGAAACTCTTTAGACATTACTATGTCAATGAATAAAAATTGGTGGTCTGGAGCCAATCTCTTTGTTATTTTGTCAATCTTTACAGAAAAAGAAGGGTAGGAGTGTTTGTTAGAGAGGGGACATTTATTAGAAGAAATACAATAGGCTTTAAAGCAAAATGCATGACAAGATTAAGCTTTTATATTGATTTAAGTAGTACATGTATGTGCCAGAGCTTTTCCGAGTATTTTGAGAATGTTGCCTTTTTCCCGAACCTTGGGTCTTTTAAATATTGTCAATTCTGCATGATTTTAATGATATTTCCATCGACAATAGGGCTCGGCATTTTCGGCCCCTGTGAACAGAAAGAAAATCCCTCCAGGGTTTTCAGTAGGATGTTGAAATAAGAGTCGCTTAAAGATATCTTGAGAAAACGTTGATTTCCCATAATGCAGTTTTTACAATATAGTTAAGTTAACTCTTGTTATCTCAAACACTGATATTTCAAAGTACCCTCTTAAATCAAAGAAAATGGTTTAGACATATTTCATCTCCTGTTATTATAAACTACTGGTATCTCAAAATAATTTTTTTGCGGGATCAGAAAATTGACTTTGAGCTACCAGTAGTTTGAGATGAACTTTGACTTTCAGATATCAAGAGTGGACTATTCTCTGAAAAAAGGAGTGCCCAGCCAAACAAATGGAGTAAAGGGCTCCAAGTAAGGAGCAAATGAGAAGTCTAGGCTGTTTATCACTTGTTATAACATGATTTTTAAAAGACAAGTAAATCACAGAGATGGACGTTTCAATCATTATATTGAATTGATGATACAGAACATTGTTATGAAAGACTGTTCAAAATAAGCACTTAACATTACAGAATAGAAAGAATGATTCATAACTGATATCTGGCTTCACATTAGGCTCGAAGCCCCCACAGTTTCAATTACTTGCCCAGGCTTAGCTGCTGGAACTTGCTGCCTTCAACACTGATGGCAAATTCCTGTACTTCTGTAACAATACACAGACAAGTAATAGTAGCATGCACTTCAAAAATTGCATTTTCCCATAAACTTATATGAGCATGTTTTGGCATGGGCACCAACTTGTTGCATCTGGGTGAACAGTGTGTTCAGGAGGACAAACTCAGTAATGCTTGAATAATATCCTGTGACATCACGGGGATAATATCAACACTTTCTTGTATAAAATGGACTTAGACAAATTTTGACCAGGTGAGAGAAAAACGAAAAAAAAATGAGAACTCTTCTAAGGTACCTTTTACAATAGCATTCTATACATTTAGAGATACAGTTTCATTATATCTAGAGCAAAGAACCACTTTTATTTCAAAAATTTGCTTTATTTGGGCTGTGATTAGATGTGATTTTATGCAGAAATATGGTCGAAAATGGCCGAAGTGTACTGCAGAACCTTAATAGCAGAACTATTTTTGTTTATACATACAGTATCAAAAAATGAGACAACTTCTGATTGTTTACAAAATGGAAAAAATGACAATTTTAAAAGGAAAAAGATAGATGCAGGGGCAATCTAAATTCTTATTCTTGTAGAGTTTCAAAAATGCCAGTTCGGTGACATTGCAAAATGCCCGAATTCATTGACAATAAAGTTTGTTGTGGAAGAAAATGTTTAGGAACATCATCTACGCTAGACGTTGAACGGCAATGTGTTTGTGGTCTGTCAAACTGTTGAAAATCTGTCGTCGGTGAAAATGTGAATACTTGAAACATCACTGACTATAGGAGTCCCGGTAGCTCAGTATGTTAAGCGCTGGCCTGCTGATCTAGCGGTCCTTGTTTCGAGCCCCGCTGTAGTCGGGAATCTTTTCAGACGTAAACGTCTATATCTAAAAAAATATATAAAATGATCATAGAAATATTATTTCTTGCATATGGTCGTTTAGAAATGAGTCTTAAATTTAAAATGATACCAAGTTTTTTTTTAAAAATAGGTGATCCAGAAGTCGATATATTTAAGATATATCTGACATAGTCACAAAAGTCCGCCTGCCATCCCATTTCATATCTAAATAAACATATTAAAGTATTCCCGCCGAAAAGTATGCGCCGGATTAAAGGGAAATCACCCTATAAAAACTAAAATTGAGTTCTTGTTGAAACTTCATACAGTGGTAGAATATTATATGCTGAGTGAAAAAATGAAATAAAAAAATGGGGTCACCGTACTACTTTTTGAGATAATGCAGCGCCATCTATATGCCTGTGTGAAGCATTTCTATGTCTGTTACGAAGACTTTATCCGAGAAAATAGATGACCGATCGTTTCGAAATAAAGATTACTTAACTCATCTTTTTTGTCTCTTTGTTTGAATATCAAAAGTATCATCATCGTATGCCCCATTATATAGGTTATTTTCAGTTTTTAATTTCCCGCCATTTTCCATTATTGGTAGAAACGTGGAATTTCTTCAATGTAAAAAGTTCCACAATTGAAAATTTTATATATTTTTGATATAGCAAAGGGATGATGTACCCCGTGCAAATAAGCAAATAAAAAATATGGGGCATCGGCCAAATATTCGAGTTATGGAAGGAAAACCACTTTTATTTCGCGCGGTTTTCATATAAGCGCGTTTACGTCAATGTTTTTTTAAGAGTTGAAGTCGCTTTCTATTTGTACCTTTCGATGATTGTTTATAGCAATGCAATGTAATTTCCTACTCATTTTCAGCAATGTCTTTATGTCTTGAAACATACAGTCCGTATTAAACTGTCGCCTTCAAACTTTTATCGTATGCAGACAGCATATTAATGAGAGAAATTCCAAGGACTGAAACTCTGCAGCATATTCATTGTTGTTTCTCATAAAATATTCAAACTTTTTTCAGGGTCTAGATTATATCCCATTTATATCTGATGAACAAGCTCATATGCGAGCATTGTAAATCGGACCCGGCCACTGTCCGACATGTATTTTCACAGAAACATCGGCAAAGCTTGGTCTGTGGTGCATGCTTTCAATTTATCATTAGTGCTAAGACCAATTTCCGAGGATGCGCTGATATTTTCCCCGTTCGCATCGACAATCTATGAATCCTATGGAAAATCTAGGGTAATTAGTAAACAATAAGAGTTTCGCCGCCTAGCTACGCTTCTCAGAATCATTCTGAAACTTTGCAGGGTTAATTTTCGTGGCGTGTAATGTGCATGTGACTTTGGGGTTTCGGTCGAATAATTTTATCACATTTTTGCGTGTGGAAAGTCATAATTTTCAGGCTGCATGAGGAAGGGTTAGTAGGCTTGAATACTGAGGTACTTCTCTTGGAAAGGCTCTCTCCGTCTGCAGAAGAAAAAAAATCTAATAGTAAATGATTAGATCACCCTGCGCATCGTGGGAACTTACCTTAATGACGTTACCTAACAGTAAAAGCTATTAGCCTGCGCATTTGCTCAGTCTGATCTCCGCTTTCACCGTTTGCATAGGTATTTCATGACTCAAGCCAAGGGTACGAGGTCCTTATTTGTATTTATGCTTGCATTAAGTAATTACGAGATTCAAAACGCACTTGCAGTTTTCACATCCTCTTTTTACCTGACAGATAACTCCTAAAAATGTATACACTACCCCCAAAACAACTGGCGTTCTCTTTTCCGTGTAAAATTCTTCAGCCCCATTTTCGTCATTTTTGGTCAAGGTTTAGTATATTTACCATTTTTCTGTCGCAAAAAACCTCATACGTTTGTTTTCAACAATGCGTCCATTCAGGTGCCATGTTGGCTTCGAAAGTGACGTAAACGTTTTAGCGTTACAGCAAACGACGTCATGATAACCATAGCAGGAAACAATGACGCTGCGTCAGAATGTATGCCCACGAACATTGACAGTTGGAACGCAGCTCCAAGGAGTAGGGATATAATCAAGCACATAGCAACGAATTTTTGTTCGAAATTGTCGCCATCAAAATGGCTATCGACGAACCCCATAGTACTTTAACGCCACCATACAGTTTAATCAAATCGCCCCACCGCTTGAAATTTTAAGAGCACTTTTCTGTCTCCCATTTTTGAATTTTTCTGTTAAAATAATTCCAGGACATCCTTTTCCGCCTGTGTAATTATTGAGGAAACAGTGCCCTTTACGGCAGCGTCAAACATGTGAACAAAAAATTACGATTCACAGCTTATTCGACTTTCTCCAAAACGCAGACCTATGCCATGATAAATATTGATATATATTCTACTCTCATGTGAAATTTCAGAAAATTTGGTTTTGGAACATTTTAAAATTGCAAATTCTAACACAGTGCGCCTATAGAAGCAATGGAAAGTTACCGTGTTTTATTCTGCAACAATTCACTGTCTCGAGGCGCGTGAATCTAATTGCTGACGTCACTTGCATTACTGACGTAATTTTGTGACGTTTCGAAACGTTAGACGGTGTAACGTCTCTTTTTCTTTTTAAAATCGTCATAATAACGTACATTTACGTTAGATACAGTTAAGAATATTTGCGGGAGCTTGAACGCGCTGGCATGAAGGTTGGGAGAGTTTGAACGAAAAGAATAATTTTTCAGCGTTTTTGAGCGTTAGAATCGAAATAGTTCAGCTCTAGCATTGAATTGTTGAGTAATAATTCACTGTTTGTCGGTCAGTTGTAAGTAGATATATCACTCGCGCTCCGCGCTTGTGATATGATCTACTTTACAACTGACCTCCAAACAGTGAATTATTACTCAACAATTCACTGCTAGAGCTGATCTATTTCTTAAATAACATATGACCACTCGGTTTGAAAACAAACCGAAAATGGCGTCGAAATCATGCCAGCCTTACGCGCTTAGTTTAGTGTTCACTGCCAAATTAACAAACTCACAATTCGGCCTTTCCGTAGAAACGTAACACCTCTCACTGATTAATCTTCAACCAAGACCGAATAAAACAGTCAAGCAAATACATTTTATTCATATTCAATAATGTCAACTCTCACCTCTATGCTCTGGCAAATCGTAAACACAAGCTTATGACGTGGTTTTAAATCGATTAGAAGTTTGTATAATCATGGCTTAAAAGACGGACTTAATCAGCGATTGATGTTCATTTAGGTACAGTTCATGCTATCGTTCAGGATTAGCCTTTCCCCTCATAATTGAACGGTAATTTAACGGTAATTTAACGGTTATTTCTTTTTATAATTAGCAGATCACGCGCTTGATTTCAAAAGTCAAATAAACAGTTGTATGTGAGTAACCTGGGAGGGATGAGGAATCCCCCCCGCCCCCTTCGTGGCACGGTTAGAGGCAGGAGTGTAGGGGTTATTACACTTTACGCACAATTATGTTTATCCTTTGAGAGCAAGAATGAGAGATGGGCCCCAAAGATACTTTATATAGTCGTGTCTGCTTGCCGCTACTATTGAAATCTTGTTCAATTTACAAATACCAGCATCATCAAATATGGCGATACCTGTTGAAATTTTGTCTATTTGACAAAATTACAATACGCACCTGGCTATTAGCGTACAGGCAGTTACGCCTTTGAGAAGGGTTAGCAGTGCACTGTATGCATGCGATGTTTTTTAATTGCCTGTATAAGTTTGAGAAACTCCTCAGACATCTGAGTGTGTGTGTGTGTTTTTTTTTTTTTTTTTTTGTTGGGGAGGGGGGGGGGGGCATTTACAAATAATTCAGATCGTGTTTTCCTATTTCTCTATTAAAATGACTGATGTTGCCTCACATTAGAGTAGTCTTGGCGAGGCGGTTCTATATACAGCCGCAACACGTTTTCATGGATAACTGGCACAAATTATCGTAGACTTATTATCAATACACAACTTCATCAATTTCCTGTTAGTTTTCCTGAACTAGGAGACTCTTTAAAAAGTCTTTGCTCCCTAAGGAGCAAATGCTTTCCTTAAAGAGTTTACTCCCATTGGAAAGGAGGATAAATAAAAAATATTATTGCCGAGATGCTTCCCCTGAAAGTGTACAGGGTTGCCCTAGGCCCACACATTTACATGTACACTCTCATTTTTTTTCAGTTCCTTCCAATGCTTAACATGTTCATTCTTCATTTTTATGTCGACTAGAATTGTAACATTGTAATTGTCCGGTCGACTAGCTGGCCCGGGTATCTTGCAGGTCACCAGAAGATTTGATATATTTGCATTTACGAATCGTACCGAAGGCACATGTAAAGGGCAATCCAGTACACTTTATACTCAACTCTGGGCTTATTCTTCATACTCTGCATCCTGAAATTAAATAATTGGGCAGTCGATTTCCGAATCGAATAGGACAACTGTCGAAATACATTAATTAGGCAATGATAGGAATTGAGCTAGCGGCCTTCAGAGTCTCATCTGAACACTCTAATCTACCAAATGTGGTGACGTGCGGGAAGGTTTTCACTTTTCCCTTACTGTAGTATTTTCTGAGGGTCAGTAAGTACACGGGTGACCTGCAACAAGCAAAGACTAGGATAGCTTGCACTACAAATGTTATAAAAGTTAAGATTAACAGCTTGCATGTGTGCATTCTATTTTGGATCTTGGCTGGTAGCTTTTTATTTATGCACATTTTGCTAAATGAAGGCAATGATGGGTTGCTTGAATAAGTATACAAAGTTCATGCGTATTTCAACAGTTCCCCACACGCCCGCTATTTTCAACTTTCAAGCATATTGTTTAAGTATACTCACTATACTGTCAATGGTCTTTACGCTTATTCGGAATGTGGAATTTGCCAAAGTGGAGCTATTCGTATACAGTTCAAGTTCATGTACAACAGTACATGTATGTACTTTGCTTCCACGGAATAAATGTCTGTTTTTGTGCCACGTGCCAAACGTCGGATGGCACGTAGCAAGCCTCCAAATTTTCCCCACACCTCCCACATCCGCACACCCCGACACATTTTCAGGCTCATCATCGAACACACGAAATGCTCTTCGTAACTTAATTGAGAACGGAAGGAGTTTGCATGCAAGCCAATCAGGGTTTTGCTATTCGCTTATATATACAGTTTCGTATCTTGAAGCAGTCTTGTTAGACTAAGCAGATTTTGCTGTTATCATATCCGACAAGGTTTCTCTTCCTCTGTTGCGGCTCAGCTGTTGGTAAGATTCAAATGACTGTAATAAATATCAGTGTGTGTTACAACAATGAAGCCAAATCGGACAGAGAGAGAGAGAGAGAGAGAGAGAGAGAGAGAATACGCTGTCACAGCAACGACTGCTCAAGTCATGTTTGGGACCTATACATCACTCCAGGCATCAGTCAAGATGAATTTCCCCACTTCCCTGGTCCCCACCCACCCCCACCCTCGTCACCAACCGCCTCCTTCCATCCCCACCCGGCTTGTTTCTTTCTAAGTAACTTGAGCTGCGACGCGAGAAAACCAACACTGTGGTTGTGCGCCCAGCGCAGACTAAGATAATCCTGGGCATCCACCCAGTCTGATCAGAGTCTTCGCTGTCTGCAGGTAGCTTAGACCCTTAGCTACCCTTAAAGCGCTTAGGGAAGACTCTGTGCAGACTAGGCGGATGCCGAGGCTGATCTGTGTCTGCGCTGGGCGCACAACCACTTTGTTGATTTTCTCGTGTCGCGGCTCATATGTTCTGTGTAATTGTTGAGCAAATTATAAAATCAGATCGTAAATTTCAAACAAAACGACAAGAAAGAAACTCTTTACTTCTCATGTTCGACGTATAATCTGTTTACATGGCATGCGGACTGGCAATCTAGCTCGAGACAATATACGTCATTTTGTTTATTACGTCACAAGTACTCACAACACTGACCTAATAACTTATTTGACAGAAAACAGATGACTGTTTGAAAGATAAATAATATTAGAAAAGGATATTATATTCACAAATTTGAGTGGCAGAACGTCAGATTTGTACAATGCCAATCAGGTCAGCAGTCAGGTAAGGTACGTTCTACCAGTTTGTAGTCTATTTTAGCTTACTAAACTCCGTAATTTTTCTCCTCTTCAAGTATTTAGCAATCTGAGCTAATGTTTGACAAGCTGTCGACCTCAATTTTCTGTCTAAATTGTGGCTGTCCGGCAAGTATTGCTGGTGCTCATATCACGTGCAAGACCGTTTCCTGAGCGTTAAAACTACAGATGCCATCTTTTATTTTGCAATTTAAAAATGTTCCAAAACGATATTGCTTGAAATTTCACATGCAAAAAGAAGAAATAATAAAGTTTTCGATGGCATGGGTGTGCGCATTGGAGAAAGTCTCAGCTTTCTGTAAATTATGTTTTATGTTGATACAAGTTTTCGGTAGAATCAAGATAGAGTATTGTACTTTGACGATGAATATTTTACCATTTCGAGCAATTTTGGCCCTGAATTTTGTTGAGAAAGCCTGCTTAATACTAGTTAGCAAAGCAGTTTTATGTGTTGAATCATTTTGATATAGCCAATGGCTCTAAAGACATTTGAGAATAATGGGAAATTTCGTCAAGAACCATGTTCGCCATTTTTAGGGCCTATTTTTTATGTGGAAGGATCCACCGTTGTAAATACAATCACCGCTTTTCGAGGGTTTGCGTTCCAACTGTGAGGTGATTTCCCTTTTAAGTCCTTTTCTGTCTTTCTATTCTATTCTATCCCATAACCTTACTAGGTCGTTGAGGCACGACAGATGACTTCAAAACAATCCCTTTCCACCTTGTCCTGTCTTCAGCTGCCCTAGTTGAGCTAGCAAAATCCATTCCTGTCCACTCCTTGATATTGTCTTCCCACCTCTTATTCTGTCTACTTCTCCTTCTTTTTCCTTTCACTGTGCCCTGAAGAATTGTCTTTGCTACACCAGAAGACCTTGAGACGTGGCCAAACAACCTTAGTTTTCGTTTCTTGACCAGCGTAAGGAGTTCATCATATTCTCCAATGGCTGCTTGGATCTTCCTGCAAACCTCCCCATTGGTTATATGGTCCTTGTACGAAATATTCAGTAACCTTCGGTAGCATCTCATCTCAAAGGCCTGCGTTCTTTTCTCTAACTCTGCTGTCAAGGTCCACGATTCACAGGCATACAGAAATATGGAAATAACAAGGGAGCGCATAAGTTTCACCTTTGACCGAAGAGATATGTTGTTATCTCTCCAAATTGGTATCAGCTTGGTAAGAGCTGAAGTGGCTTGTGCAATCCTTGAGAGAACCTCCTGTTTTGAGCCATCATCTGAGACAACTGCTCCAAGGTATTTGAAGCTGCTTACGGTACCCAGCTTCTGCCCTTTTACCTTGATCTCCCTCTGGATGCCATCTGCGCTGTTCGTCATCAGTTTGGTCTTCTCAGAACTAACCATCTTATACCTTGTGCAGGTTTGATCGAGACTTTCAACTAGAGCTTCCAGTTCCTGCTCTTCCTCAGCTAGAGCGTCTATGTCATCGGCAAACCGCAGATTGGTAATGCTTCTGCCCCATATGCTAGCCTTTCCTTCATGTTCTTCCAGAGCATCAGACATGATTCGTTCGAGAAAAATGTTGAAGCGGGTGGGTGACAGAAGACATCCTTGTCTTACTCCAACTGTTGTTCTGAACCATTCTCCTGTGCTGCCATTTATCAGGACTGCACTTGTAGCCTTGTCGTATAGCTGCTCAGCGGTGCGAACTAGATTTGCACTGATATTGTACTTCCGCATGGTGGCCCATAAGGCTGCATGCCATACCCTGTCAAAGGTTTTTTTTTTAAATCAATGAAGACATGGTACAGATTCTGCTGATGTTGGAGATACTTTTCACACAGGATTCTAAGGTTGAAGATTTGTTCTGTGGTGCTCCTTCCTGCTCGGAACCCAGCCTGTTCCTCAACGATTATCTCCTCGGCTTGTGGTTTAAGCCTGTTCAGATGACTTTCAGCATGACTTTGCTTAAATGACTGATGAGGCTGATGGTTCTGTAGTTCTGGCAGAGCTGTAGGTTGCCTTTTTAGGGAGCGTAATAATCAGCGACTGAGTCCATGGGGTAGGCCATTCTCCTGTTCTCCAGGTCCTGTTACAAATATCTGTTAAAACATCATTCATGGTCTCCCGCCAGCTTGAACAAGTTCTGCTGGTATATTATCAACTCCGGCAGATTTCCCCTTCTTTAGCGCTGGAACTGCAATCTCATTTCCTCACGAAGGAACAGTTGTTGATCTTCTTCTGGGGGCTGATTGCAGTCCAGAACCGCATTGTCACCGTGAGTCTCATGGCTGTATAGTTCCGAGCAATATTCTGTCCATCTGCTGAGAATCTCTTGTTCCTCTGTAAGGCATTTCCCAGACTTCCATTTCCTAGTCTGGCCCATGTTCCTACTTCTGTATATATTCTCTGCTCTTGAAGGAACTTTTTAAGATTTTAATTGTCCTGGATAGTTGTGGATCTACCCTGTTTCTCTGAAGTTAGATCCTTCACCAACTGGTATGCCTTCTTGCTGTTGTTTTTGTTCAAGCAAGTTTCAATATCCTCACACTGACTAGCTATCCAGTCCTCCTTCGCTTTCTTCACTGCCTTCTGAATCCTCTTGTTTGATTCCCTGTATTCTTCTGCTCCTCCTGCTTCATACCTCTTCTTCTTCAATTTTCTCCACTCATCACAGAGGTCGAGAACATCTCTGGTGACCCAGAGCTTTTTCCTGCGACGTTCCTTCCCAAGTATCTCACTGGCTGCCTCAGTCACTACTGTGTTGTAGGTGGTAATCATGGTATCTATGTCCATGTCATCATCCCTCAGACCAATGAGTGGTGCAAATTCCCACCTATTGTTGCTTGAAAAGTGCATGCCACATCTGGGTCCCTTAGCTTCTCAAGATCAAACTTTAGTCTTGGCTGGGTTGGCTTTCTAGCCTTCTTCAGACGAACTCGGAAGGTCATCATCACCAGGTCATGGTCACTTCCTATGTCTGCTCCAGGAAAACTCCTTGTCCTATGGATGTTGACTCCTGATCGGAAGCGCTTCCTCACCAAGATGTAATCAATCTGACTGTGGTGTTTCCCATCTGGACTGTGCCATGTCCATCTTCGTGATGGTTTGTGAGGGCCAAGGGTGTTTGTCAATACTAGGCTGTTACAGGTTGCAAACTCTAGAAGTCTGAGACCGCTCTCATTTGTCTCGGCATTGCAGTAGGGTCCACAAACGTTTTCCCAATCTGCCTGTGCATCCTTTCCAACTTTCGCATTCCAATCCCCTTGTACAACCAGAATGTCCTTCTTGGGTGTTTGGTCTATGATTTCCTGGAGTTGCTGGTAGAAGTGTTCTACCTCATTGTCATCATGCCCAGATGTTGGTGCATAAACCTGTATGATGGTGATGTTGAAAGGAGCTGCTCTCAGGCGAATTGAAATCAGTCTGCTGGAGACTGGTCGGCATCCCAAGACAGTACTCACCATGTCCTTGTGCACAAGAAATCCAACCCCATACTCATGTTTGTCCTCTTCTCCACTGAAATAAACCTTGTGTCCGTCATCTGTTGACATCTCACCAAAGGTATTGTTTAGGTTGTCATCCATGATGTTACAAGGGCAGAGTTCAGCCTGACGGAGCCCATCCCTCTCCAGGCTATATATGTTCTGTCTTTAGTAGGACCCGTTTTTCGGGAGTAACTCAATGGACGGCGCATGATAATCTCCGGTATTCCCGGCATCTATATCCCGGTATTCACATGGGGGTACATGGGTTTGGCAGGGCACGGAATCAAAACTACTGAACAGATTCATATTTAAGTTTTGAAATTCGGTTCAGTAGTTTATATTTATATAAGGCAAATTATAGCTACAACATGGATAACGGGACAAAAAATCCCGATACCGGGTTTTTAGACATTGCTGCGCAATAACAAGATCAAATTTTTTAAATTTTAATATAGTGTTTAGATCAAAACATTACCTTTTATCTGATATTTAATTCGCTAAATTCGGTACAGTAGTTTGTATTTTATTTGAAATTAAACATGCTTACCCCCATAGAGACAAGAAAATCCGGATACCGGGACTTTTGATGAAACTAAATACAAGAAAATAAAACAAATATGAACCAAATTATATATTATTATATATTATTTTATAGATTGGTGCATTGCCTATCACGCAAATTAGGCATTATTTTAAAGAAGAGACTCTAATTTAAATATTGAAATAAAATATATAGATTTTGTTGAGTTTTTGATGACATTTTGATACTTTAAACATTCCGGGAAGAGCCGGAAAGATAGGGGTAGTTGTCGTTTGGATTCAATATCTCTCTTCCTACATATGCTATCTAAGCAAATTAGGCACTAGTTTAAAGAAGAGACTCTTATCTAAATGAGGAATATCCAACAAAAAGTTATGTTGGAAGTTTGAAGACGTTTTGGTGCTTTAAAATTCCTGGAAGAGCCAGAAACGCAGCCGGGAAGATAGGGTTACTAGAAAGACCGGAAAACACATTTTGACCGGAAAACGCCGAAAAACGCTAGAAAAAGCAGGAAAACGCCAAAATTTTGCAGGAAAACACTAAAACGTGTGTGTGTGTGGTGGTGGTGGTAGTGGGGGGGGGGGGGGTAGCATAATTCATGCACAATGAAGATTGTATCTTTTTGATTCCCCGAAATGACAGTTAAGGTTGTATCACGAAAGGAAATTATTTTGCGAGTTTGTGTGTTTTAAGTGTTATCAGAGTAGATTGATTTCCTAAACCCATATGCCTAGCATCCATTTGTTTTTTTCTATCTTTCTTTCTTTGAGCGATGAACGCATCGTTAACATCAATCGAATGTACTTTAAAGCTATTATAGATACAATGCAATTAAGTGATTATGGACTTAACGACCCGTGAATGAGTAACTGATGTCCCTTTTCGTAAAAATATCGTCTAACATTAACTTAAATAAATAAATAAATTGAATGAATTTTTACTTCATGAATTTATTATGGGGTTCTGCTTTTAGTATATGGAATAAACAAACCGTGAAATATTGGCCTGTCTAATTTTCAGTGTATCCTTACAAAAATTGTCTACTTTAAACAAATGGTTTTAACCGAAGTTTAAAGTAAAAATACTTCAACATCTTAGGCAGTAGGGGAGACCGGGGCTAGTTGGTCCGAAGGTGTTTTCTCATTTTACAGGATAATAGCAAAGGATGGAAAAATAGTTTTATTCACGTCACTTTCGACAATACAAATAATTCAGAACGACCCGGCATGCGTCAAAATAAAAGAAATAAAAATATGAGCAACCTCATGATAAAACCAATAAGTTGGCATGAGCGCCCAGCAAGGGCTCAAGCCATCCGCCATTCTGATCAGAGTCTTCGTTGGGCGCTTAATGGGTAGCTAACTATCTAAGCTTTATTCATGCGGACAGCGAAGACCGTGATCAGACTGGGTGGATGCCCAGGCTGAGCTGAGTCATCGCTGAGTGTACGTCTTTTGTTGGTTTTGTCATGAGACGGCTCTTATGTTTTCTCGCATAAAAAGTAAATTCCTTCATAGTTTCTCAGTTTCAGAACAGAAAAATAACTAGACATAATATACCATTGTATTGAATTGGATGGACCAAGCTGAAATTAAATATTAATTGGGTGATAATCAAAGTAAGTAAGATAAGCATACTGCAACCATGATTGTCGTTTTATATACATGTATATATGAAAAAAAAAGTTGAGAAAAAAATAAAAAATAAAAATAAAATCCCGACAAAATCCAAAACTTTTAGAGAGTTTTTAGAACTGAATAAAAGGAGAACATTACTAAATTATCCGCATGTTTATTAAAAATACCGTTATTCCTGCATTTCCGGCTGCGCTTCCTTATCTTCTCGGAATTTTTAGAGCAACATAAGGTCATCATTTTTCCACAAAGCCCTTGTCTTATAATCGGCATTTAGCTTAGAGTCTGTTTTTAAAAGGATGCAAAAATATTATCATTAGATATTGCAAAGAAGGAGATATTGGGTCAACCCCTCTCTTCCTGACTGCGTTCTTGGCTCATCCCGGAAAATTTAAAGTACCAAAAGTATTCAAAAACTCAACAAAAATACAACAAAAATATTTATTTTTTATATTCATCATTTAAATAAGAGTCCTTTTCTTTAAAGTAATGCCTAATTTGCTTAGATAGCCTATACAGCAAAATAGATATTGAATCCGAAAAACAACTACCCCAATCTTCCCGGCTGCCTTCCCGGCTCTTCTCGGAATTTTTAAAGTACCAAAAAGTCATAAAAAACCCAACAAAACTATTTATTTTATATTCAATATTTAGATTTGAGTCTCTTCTTCAAAATGATGTCTAGTTTGTTTAGATAACTTATACAGAAAGATAGATATTGAACCAGATAGACAACTAGCCCTATCTTCCCGGCTTTTTCTTCCCGGACTTCCCGGCGATTAGTGTGCACCGGGCCGATTTATGAATAGAATAGAATAGAATATCTATGCACCGTTTCCGAGAAAAGAAAACGCATTTTTTGGAATACCAAAACCAATATCTGTCAACACCGGAAGAAAGCAGGATAGGATATAAACGGTAAAAAGACATGAGATTTTATACTTCAGTAGCTAAAAACATTAATATATATCATAAATCGAATGCTAGGTTGCTGTCCCAAAATATCGTTGGATACGATTTCGACAGGATCGGTATTCGGATTTTTTTCTTCTCCCTTCGTACTCTGATTCGCTTATGTCTGATCTTTGTATCAGAGGAATGTTCTGTGGTGGAAGAAGCCAGAAGTAGTTTTCAGCTATAATGGGGCTGGGAAATCCTCTGTGAAATCACTTCAAACCCAAACCATCCATACCTGCCAACTAAGGGGCAGAGGTTTGTAGCCAGTCTATGGTTTATAGATAACCCTCAGTACAGACTGAGGTATCATGATCAAACATAAGTGACAAAATCCAACATAGCCAAATTGCAGTCTGTACAGAGGCGTGACGCCAGGTTTTGCTGCAGTGACTACCGCCTAACCAGCAGTGTCACTTCAATGTTGCAAGAAGTCGGTTGGGAGGACCTTCAATCAAGGGGAGACCAGAACAAAGTCACAATGATGTACGGGATCGTCAATAACCTCGTTGAAATCCCTTCAGGCCAGTACCTGACAGCCACAGGAGTAGCAACTAGAGGACACCCTCAACGATTCCTGCCAATATTTTGTTCCATCAATGCCTACAAGGGATCCTTAATTCTTTCCATCAACGGTCCATCTCTGGAATGGTCAGCCTGTCAATGACATATCAGCACCTACTTTGGATGACTTCAAGCTCCTTGTCAGTGCAGGTATCCTAAAACCGTGATTGTGAATAATATTATCTGATTTTAACTGTACATAAGAACCTCCCAGCACGAATGATTTAAGGTTGTTCACAGTGCGACTATGCCAATAATGGCCATGCACTTAATTGGTAGATGTAGGTGTAGATGAGTCAGGTTGCCTGTACACCTGACCGTCCTACGCAGTTATACACACTAATTATATTTAGCGCCTAAATTGGCCTTCAGTCCCGGAATGGGCTTTATTATCGGCCCAAAACGGACTCATATTAGTTCTATTTCCACCTGATATTTTAGATGATTTGATACAATATACATGCATTGATTAATTCCAGGTCATACCTACGACTTTACATGTATTATCTTAACTAGCAACCCCCTGATTCGGTTTACGGACATGATACATGTAGATCTACATATTTCCTATGGATGAAATGTTGGTCATGATACTATGAAATAAAACATCTTTTGTGGTTTTCATTCACTGTAAGTCTTGGAAGAAAAATAACTATAAAGTTTACATAAGATAATGTGACTCACATTATCTCACTGAGATTAAGATGAAACACATATGCGTTGGCCTACCCATAGCGCAGAATACTCGCGGAATATTTTGACCAAGGGACGAGTCATTTATAATCAGGTGGGGGGGGGGGGGGGCCCCCAGACTGGTGACAAAAAAGTTTATGACCCCCCTACCCCACCCCACATCCCAGCTACCCTTCACACACACACACAACATATTACCTATTTTATGTCAGACTGATCTCAATCAAAACCTGTATGAAACATAAAGAACATTTACTTATTCTGACATGTTAATTAATCATGCAGATTAATGGTTTATTTAAATTTTGTCTGCAAGTCTTTCCACTCCTTATGCTTATGGGCATCTTAACAACTGTTGTCGAATGCTCAATAAACTCTTAATAATAATAATGGGGAGGCGGGGGTGTGGGGGCACAGGCCGCTGAATCCACAGTAACTTTGCTGATGACAAGCTGGTATTACAAACACAGGCGTAATAAAATTTAATTGAGAATAAAATCATTTTCTCGACATGTTTTTATAACAATTGTACACTGTTCTACTAGCAAGCTAATAAAAATATTTTTTTTGACAGAAGCTGCCCAAGTTTTGTGTGTCATTCCCATAAATTTTCTGATGTCTTTAAATTTAAAAGAATAGAGTCTGAATTGTTAAGAGTAATGGGGGGTCTGGGGGGCGCAGCCCCCCAGAAGCTGAGACATTTTTTAAAAATGGAGACCGAAGAAAGAATTCTGACCCCCCCAATATGCCTAATAAAATATATGACCCCCCCTACTCCATGGCTTTTTTATTTCCGACCCCCCCAGCACATCACCAAAAAAAATTCCGACCCCCCCTAAATGTACCCCCCCCCCCCCAACTGGTAATAAATGACTCATCCCTAATATCTCAGAATGATTTTGCACCAGAGGGCATACAGAATAGGTTAAAATATGAAATAAGTGTGGTTTTAATGTAAATATTACAAAAATTAACTGGAGATAGAGAAAAACGGGTCCGTTCCAGTATTTACCGTAATCAACCCAATTACAGCACATGCCCCTATAACCGCACACCAGAGTCATTTCTGGTAAAAACTGCACAAGCGCACACTGCTTCTCCTTTTGAAACTCTCACAAAACCCAACAACTTACCATTACTGTTTCAACAGCAAACTCAAGGCTTATTACCATATGAATTGTTTCTCCAGGTAAGGTAGAATACTTAGACAATTTCCACGATTCATACTTTTTTTTTTTCGTTCTGAGTGCGGTTATTAGATACATTTTTAACCACACCTTTTTGTTGCAATTTTGAAAAAGTTAAGTGCACGGTGCGGTAAATGGATCGATTACTGTAAGTCCGTTCCGGTAAATTTACGCACCACTTCAGTCCAGGTCTATAGACATTTATTCCCTAAGTGAAAATAAAAACACTGGGGTACAACTAATCTTAGTTGTAAATTGACCCACGATACTTTAAAAGCAGTATGGCAGACTGAAGGATGAAGGAGTTGTGTGGCTGGATGGCTGAAATGGCACACCATTTCCAGTAAAGTTTCTAATGTAGCTGCTGAATGGTCTACTCTGGAGTGTCCAAGTAGGTTTTGTAGGTCAATCCAGTAATGGGCATGTTCAAAAAAATGTGACCAAAGCATTTCAGAGTATTTAAAAGAAAACAGGGCTTTATAAGAACATTATTTTTGTTGCTGAAGATGCATCATGACACCTTGAAGATACCTGCCAAAATTCATTGAAATACCTTGAGTACTGAAAAAGGTACGGTCAAAAATGTAGCCAAAAAACTCAGGAGTGTAACGCTTTTTGTGTGACATTTTCTTGATTGCTGATTTTTCAGCATGAATTTGTACAAAACTGTGCCTGTTACCATACTTATAAGGCTTCTGTTTGACTTTCCAGTCCTTTTGGCTACATGAAAATGTATGATTATTTTCATTTTATCATCACCTTTTGAATAAGTAATGCTAAACTCAACAGCACTATGATGAATTCATTGTGCACCAAAAAAGAAAAAGTTCCCATCTGAATGGATGTCATTTTTTATATTTGATGCGTCTTCTCTCTATAACATGGTCTGAAACATTGAATAAAGATGGTATATCGTGTTGCAAATTTTCCTGTTACTTTACCGGCATTCATCTCAGAATGTAAACAACTTCTTCTCAAGTACCCTTTCAACTCAGAAGCTTGTACCATTTGACATTTGAAACCCCATAACTTTTTCCAGGGGTACCTTTACTAAACTTTCATGCCTTGTATGAAAAGTCTTTGACCCATCTTGGTAATTGGTACACAGGCAGTCTTCATCTTGGCTTTTATTTTCTTCATATGAACCATTTGAGCCACTCAGGAGTGTAACACTTTTTTGAAAAAAGACAAAAATAGCTTTACCACAAGCAGTGTAATTTTCATTTATTAGGCACATACATGAAGACCAAGCCCCCCTTTAGCAATTTTGGAACATATATTTAACTTCTGAACATGAATAAAGATGTACTGCCATGAAATTGACTGCAAGTTTAAGATTTTGAGGTTCCATTTTCTTCATGTAACCATACATGGCTGTAAAGGGTTTTGTGAGAAATAAAACGGTAAAAATGGCCAAAATAATGATATTATATGACTAAATTTTTTTTTCTATTACATGTATTGTGCAAGGTGTTACACTCCTGAGAATTTTAAGTTTAATGCCATTTTGGACACCTTTTCTTCCCTTACATCAACATGTTTGTATTAATTCATGCTAAATATATATGTTTGCAACATCTGAAAATGTTTGGGGATGCAGTGCCATCTGCATTTTTGATAAGATTTTGAGGTTAATGATATTTTAGAAAAGGACATTTTCTTCTGATTTATAATGTGACCATCAACTTCTGAAACTGGCATGGAACTTTACTTCTGTAATGTCTTTTGTAGACAGATAATGATATTTGGTAAAGAAAACTTCAATCTCAAAAGAAACAGTGAAGAAGAAATTGATTTAATTCAGCATCTGTTCGATTTGTGTGCATTTAGCAAGTATATTGTGGCACACCCAAGCATAAGTTGAGAGATATGATTTTGCTTTGTGCTAAAGCAATGAGGACAAATTGTTTATAGCTCACCTGAGCCTTTGGCTCAGGGTGAGCTATTGTGATCACCCAGTGTCCGTTGTGCGTTGTCCGTCGAGCGTCGTGCGTTGTCAACAATTTGCTTTTAATGACATCTTCTCTGAAACCGCTAGGCCTAGGGCTTTGATATTTGCTATGAGGCATTGTCTAGTGGACCTCTACCAAGTTTGTTCAAATGGTGGCCCCAGGGTCCAAAATGGCCCTGGGGCAGGGGGTCTTGTGTTCAAAACTAAGATATACTTAAAATCTACTTCTCCAGAACTGCTTTGCTCAGGTGCTTGAAATTTGGTATATAGCATTGCCTAGTGGTCCTCTACCAAGTTTGTTCAAATTGTGGCGCCAGGGTCCAAAATGGCCACGGGGTAGGGAGTCCCAGGTTTGAACCATAGAAATACATAGAAAAATATTCAAATATCTTCTCCTTCAGCACTGCAAGGCTCAGATGCTTAAAATTTGGTATGTAGCATTGCCTAGTGGTCCTTTATCAAGTTAGTTCAAATGATGGCCCCATGGTCCAAAATGGCCCCGTGGCAGGGAGTTCTAGGTTTGAACCATAGAAATACATAGAAAAATATTCAAAATCTTCTTCAGAACCGCATGGCTCAGATGATTGAAATTTGGTATGTACTATTGCCTAAAAGTTCTTTACCAAGTTTGTTCAAATGGTGGCCCCAGGGTCCAAAATGGCCCCTGGGCATGGAGTCCAAGGTTTGAACCATAGAAATACATAGAAAAATATTCAAAAATCTTCTTCTTCAGAACCCCAAGGCTTAGATGCTTGAAATTTTGCATGGTGCATAGCCTAATAGTCCTTTACCAAGTTTATTCAAATGGTGGCCCCAGGGTCCAAAATGGCACCTAGGTAGGGAGTTCTAGGTTTGAACCATAAAAATATTCAAAAATATTCTTCTTCTTCAGAACTGCCAGACTCAGATGCTTGGAATTTGGTATGTATCATTGCCTAATGGTCCTTTATCAAGTTTGTACAAATGGTGGCCCTAGGGTCCTAAATGGCCCTGCGGCAGGGAGTCCTGAATTTGAACCATAGAAATACATAGAAAAATATTAAAAAAACTTCTTCTTCAGAACTGCAAGGCTCAGATGCTTGAAATTTGGTTTGTAGCATTGCCTAGTAGTCCTTTATCAAGTTTGTTCAAATGATGGTCCCAGGGTCCAAAATGGCCCTGTCCCAGAGGGTCAATGATTGAACCATGGAAATACATAGAAAAATATTCAAAATCTTCTACAGAACCGCAAGGCTTATATGCTTGAAATAGAAATACATAGAAAAATAATCAAAATCTTCTTCTTCAGAACCGCAAGGCTTATATGCTTGAAATTTGGTATGTACCATTGCTTAATAGTCCTATACCAAGTTTGTTTAAATGGTGGCCCCAGGGTCCAAAATGGCCCCTGGGCATGGAGTCCAAGGTTTGAACCATAGAAATGCAAAGAAAAGTATTCAAAAATCTTCTTCTTCAGAACCGCAAGGCTTAGATGCTTGAAATTTGGTATGGTGCGTGGTCTAGTAGTTCTTTACCATTTTGTTGAAATGATCGCCCCAGGGTCCAAAGTGGCAGGGAGTTCAATGATTGAACCATAGAAATACATAGGAAAAATATTCAAAATTTCTCTTCTGCAGAACCACTTGGCTAAGATGCTTGCAATTTGGTATGTAGCATTGCCTAGTGGTCCTCTATCAAGTTTGTTCACTTGATGGCCCCAGGGTCCTAAATGGCCCTGCGGCAGGGTGTCCTGAAATACATAGAAAAATAATCAAAAAGCTTCTTCTTCAGAACCGCAAGGCTCAGATTGTTGAAATTTGGTATGTAGCATTGCCTTATAGTCCTTTACCAAGTTTGTACAAATGGTGGCCCCAGGGTCCAAAATGGCACCGCCCCAGAGAGTCCTGGGTTTGAATCATAGAAATACATAGAAAAATATTCAAAAATCTTCTTCTTCAGGACCGCAAGGCTCAGATGCTTGAAATTCGGTATGTAACATTGCCTAATAGTCCTTTACCAAGTTTGTTCAAAAGGTTGCCCCAGGGTCCAAAATGGCCCCGTGGCAGGGAGTTCTAGGTTTGAACCATAGAAATACATAGAAAAATATTCAAAAATATTCTTCTTCAGAACCACTTGGCTCGATGCTTGAAATTTGTTATGTAGTATTGCCTAGTAGTCCTTTATCAGGTTTGTTCAATTGATGGCCCCAGGGTCCAAAATGGCTCTGCGGTAGGGAGTCTTGAGTTTGAACCATAGAAATACATAGAAAAATATTCAAAAAACTTATTCTTCAGAACCACTCTGCTCAGATGCTTGAAATTTGGTATGATGCATTGCCTGGTAGATTCCTACAAAGTTTATATAAATGGTGGCCCTGGGATCCAAAATGGCCTTGGGGTGGGGAGTCTTGGGTTTGAAATCTTCGTCTCCAGAACTCCTCAATGCAGATGGTATGATGCATTCCCTAGGGGTTCTTTATCAAGTTTGTTCAAATGATGGCCCCAGGGTCAAAAATGGCCCCACCTCAGAAGGTCTTAGGTTTGAACCATTGAAATTCATAGAAAAACATTCAAAAATCTTCTTCAGAATCTCTTGGCTCAGGTGCTTGAAGTTTAGTGTGTAGCATTGCCTAGTAGTCCTTTTCCAAGATTATTCAAATGATTCAGAACCATTTGGAAATGGTTGCAAACTCTCAGGTTTGTTAAAATGATGACCTAGTTTGACCTTTAACCTTTTTGCTCAGGTGAGGCCTCTTGGCCCTCTTGTTATAGTGAAGACAACATCAAAATGAAACTGAAAGCTTTTTTAAAAGTACAACAAATGTCTGTTAAGTGTTACACTCCTGAGCATTAGACCAGGTTTTCTTGCTAAAGAAGTCAATAAATTTGGGAAAAAATACTGTAAACAACATGCAGTTTGTGTTACTTTATTACATGGAACACTTTATCATTGACATTAACGCTCTTTTGATTCTAATTCAGCAGTTTGAAAATAATACTGATGAGTGTAACACATTTCTTGAAACCTTTTGCACGTTTTTGGCATGGCATCCCCATTACCTTTATGTGTTTATAGGAACAATGGTTGTCTAGAATATTTCTAAACTCATATGCCATCATCCCAATGCACATTTTATTGAGGTACAGTAAAGTAAATAAAAGATATTGATTGATTGATTGATTGATTTATTGCTTAACGTCCACGGTAAACAACTATGGTCATGTCGGGACGGTCAGTTAACCTAACCACACTATTCCTGGGCAGGCTTAGACCTCCTAAGCGGTTAACCAGTACTAAGTGCACATACTTTTGCCAGTAACTGACAACTGCCCTTCTTGAATCAGCGGAAGGAGAAACGAAAGTATGTGGCCAGACCGGGTTTCGAACCCAGGACCTCTGACTTATGAGTCAGGTGCCCTACCGATTGCGCTACGCGGCCCGGCAAAAAAAAAAAAGTTTTTAGAACTGTACATCTAAAAACAGTGTATCAGAATGAAGTTAAATTCTAAGTTTTTATTTCATTCAAGGATTTCTGATAGAAAACAGCACTTATTTACGTAATTTGGAAGTGCTCTGCATCAAATAATAGACACTTAAAGAGATATGATCATGATTTTAGCTACCAAAGCTTTCATAAAATTTGGTCATTTTAACAGATTTTCGGTGTTAATTTCTTCACAAAAACTGTCATAATTTTTTATTATTAATGCTATTATTAAAATTTAAACAGTTTTGTAAACTGTAAGCACTGTAGATAAGTCTGGAATAAAAATTAAAGCAGAGTGTTTATTTTTGACCTCCAATGTCACACTTTGGTCACATTTTTTTTGAACATGCCCCAATGAAAAGGCATTGTTTTTCCTAATACAAATCACAAGGTTGAAGGAATGTCTCTGCTTTCTTGATGACATAGTCAAATAGGCTCTGCATGGCAGGGTCAACTAATAATAGCTCAGAGAGATATTGTTACTGGGTCACAGAGGCTAATAATGTACAGTGGGCGGGAAGTGTTGCTTAACTCTTCCATGTTAATAGAGTGACTCTTAATACTATAGACTAGTTTGACTGTCATTGTATTAGCTCTGATTTGAAATTCTAATTATACTCAGTACATTTAAAAACACTGTACTTACTTTTTTTTTAGGATAATATGTGTATAATTTCTAAGACAAACATTTACAACAATTTATGGTGCATGTTGGTTTGGGCCTGTCTGTCTGTTGTCCATCTGTCAGTTCGTAACACTTTTTGGCAAGAACCGATTGTGCCCTAGCTCTTGAAATTTTATATATGGCATGTACATGAAAAATAAGCGGACCCATATTTTTTTCTGCCTATCACACATTTCTGGAGTTATGCCCCTTTTTCAGCTTAATGCATTGTGAGCCTATGGAAGCTTGTGAACAGAAAGTCTCTAAAACCCCTGATGCTAGGATCATGATTGTTTGCAGGAACACATTGCTCAAGGTGTAGATGACCTGATTAACTTTTGAAAAAGATTAGTGAGTTTTTGACTGAGTTTTGCCCCTTTTTCAACTTAATGAGCGAACCCATATCTGTTTTTCCTCCGCCTGTCTTGTCATTTAGGAGTTTTTTTCGACTTTGTCATTTTATATAAGAATAACCTTGTGAATAAAATATCTGAAGAACCGCTTAAACTAGGATCCTGATACTTGGCATACAGTTACAGACCAAGGTGTAGATCTTGATTTCATTAACTTTGAGCATATTTTATAAGTTTTCGGTTATTCCGCTCTTTTCGGACATAGGCATATACTGTAGGAACAAGCTTGTGAACAAAATATCTGAAGAACCGCATAAGCTAGGATCCTTATATATGGCATACAAGCTAAGACCAAAGTGTGGATGAACTGATTAACTTTTGAGCCTATATCGTAATTTTTTGGTTGAGTTATTTCCCGTTTTCGGACATAGGCATTTTATATAGGAACAAGCTTATGTGAACAAATATCTGAAGAACCCCATATTTTGCTAGGATCCCTATATTTTGCGTGCAGGTTTGGACCAAGGTGTAGAAGACCTGATTAACTTTTTAGCGTATTTCATAAATTTTTGGCAGAATTTTCCCCAATTTCGGACATAGACATTTCGTACAGAGGCTATATGAATAACTTTGTGAACAAAACATCCTTTTATTTTACCCACATCAGAAATGTTTACACCTTTTTTTTTTTCTCACAAAAAGAACATGGCGCTGTCTGTAGCCAGGCTAAGGGCATGGTTTAGCTTGCTTTTGCAAACCATTGCCTGGGGCAATGGTTACTGTACAGGTACAAAAATCCTTGTATGAGCTTGGCATTAGGCCTTAAATTAGGGATATTTTGGCCAAAACTTAGGGCTATTTTCGCTAAGTTTTAGGGCTAACATTAGGAATTTAAGTTTTTTAGCTCACCAGAGCCATAGGCTCCGGGGGAGCTTATAGGATGGTAAGGCTCCGTCGTCGTCCGTCGTACGTCGTCCGTCCACAATTTCAAACAACTTCTCCTCTGAAACCGCTGGGCAAGTTGTAACCAAATTTCATATATAGCCTCCTGGGACCTTAGGAACGAAAAGTTGTTCAAACGGTCCTGGTCACATGACCAACATGGCCGCCATGCCCATATATGGTAAAAACCTAAAAAAATCTTCTTCTCCAGAACCAGTAGGCCGA
The DNA here is from genome assembly GCA_963989385.1 of Ctena decussata. NCBI lineage: Eukaryota > Metazoa > Mollusca > Bivalvia > Lucinida > Lucinidae > Ctena > Ctena decussata. The sequence continues at coordinate 33,857,563 of OZ022504.1, read as the reverse complement.
TGGGCTTGAAACTTGGTATGTAGCATCGTGTACACGAGTACTACCAAGAGTGTTCAAATTATGACCTTGGGTTGACCTTGACCTTTTTTACGATAAGGTCAAATTTGCTTCCTTGTGCTTTTATATGGCAAAATGCTAGAACATAAGATATCTTGGAAACTATTGAAGATTTTGGGCTAAAAATTGATATCTACAGTCATCTTCATGAGTGCATGAAGATTTATGAGTACAAAAGGTCAAGGTCATTCTTTGACCTTTGACGCAGAACTGTCATATTATGACAATTTCAAACAATCTCCTCAAAAGCCACTGGGCCAATTGTAACCAAATTTCATATAGAGCCCCCAGGGGTTGAGGGAATGAAAATTTGTTCAAACGGTCCAGGTCACATGACCAACATGGCCGCCATGCCCATATATGGTAAAAACCGTTAAAAATCTTCTGCTCTAGAACCAATTGACCGAAGGCCTTGAAACATAGTATGTAGCATTTGGTACTCCAGTACTATCTAGATTGTTGAAAATGATGACCTTGGGTTGACCTTGACCATTTTACGGCAAGGTCAAATATTGGAAAATGCTAGAACATAAGATTTCATGGAAAGTTTTGAAGATTTTAGCCTAAAAATTGGTATATACAGTCACCTTAATGAGTACATGAAGATTTATTTGTACAAAAGGTCAGGGTCATTTTATGACCTTTGTCCCAGAACTGTCATATTATGACAATTTCAAACAATCTCCTCAAAAAACCTGATGGCCAATTGTGTAACCAAATTTCAAATAGAGTTTCCATGGGTTGAGAGAATGAAAATTTGTTCAAACGGTCCTGGTCACATGATCAACATGGCCACCACACCCATATATGGTAAAAACCTTTAAAAATCTTCGACTCCAGAACCAATTGACCGAAGGCCTTGAAACTTAGTATGTAGCATTGGGTACTCCAGTACTATCTAGATTGTTGAAAATGATGACCTTGGGTTGCCCTTTACCATTTTATGGCAAAGCCAAATATTGGAAAAAACTATAACATAAGATTTCCTGGAAAGTTTTGAAGATTTAGGCCTAAAAATTCATATATACATTCATCCTAATGAGTACATGAAGATTTATGAGTACAAGAGGTCAAGGCCATTCTTTGACTTTTGACCCAGAACTCTCGCATTTTGACAATATCAGGTGAGCGATTCAGGGCCTCATGGCCCTCTTGTTTGTAGCCCAATCGTATTCCAAAACATGCTTTATTTGCACTTTAGAAAGTTTGATTAATACTTACTGATAAAGTCACATTATAAATGAATGCAAGCTGATAAATGGCTTAAAGTTCTATGCTAAGAAGTTAACAATGGTGGGTCTCGGGATCGTTGCACCCAGAAGCCAAAGCAATTTCCCAATTTTAATGGCAATTAAAGACCGGAAACAGTAGAGAAAAACTAGGGATAATGATAAAAAAATAAGTTTTTTTTTTAGGAATTTTGCATTTTAGAGTGTTTATTTTGCCATAATAGCTTTGTCTCCCATAAGCTAGTGACTCTTTTGCAATTCGGTTTTTAGTGGAAACATTTACTTAGTAATGCAACAGATCAATAATACATGTATGTGAATGTTGTATAGGATGTTCTTGTAAATGTATGCACATGGGGGGCTGCTGGTGTAAAACAGTTGTAGATAATAGTAGAACATTACTATAAATATAGGGGTGGGGGGGGGGGGGTCCCCAGAAGCCAACGACATTTTGAAAACTCAGTTCAAATGGAATTATCTGCAGACTTTTTTTTTTGAAAGTTTGGGTGACCAGATTATTTTTTTTTCGCTTATTTTTGAGGCAAGATTATTTCACGCCCCCCCCCCCCCCAAATGGTCGGTCCTTAATGATGCCTAATAACACTAGGTTTTGTTTAGAATTAATAATTTTCCTTTCAAAAACGTTTACAGTAACGCCAATATTGCATTTATATGCTTCCCATAAAAAGAGATGCATCCCAAAATTTGGCAAAGGGGGTAAAAGTTTAAAATTCCTTAGAATTTTCATTTTTCCGAATTTCTTTTGACTTGTACTTGTCAAATACAAACATCATCATTAGGGAACAACCATTTGATATTCTTGGGGGCGGGGAGGTGGGGTCGGAGCCACCTTGAGGGAGCTTATTTCTTTTTTTTTACAAACTAACTCGAACAATTTTTTTTTAACTTTATAGGCCGAACTTATTTGACCTTAACGTCCTTTTATTTTACCCACATCAGTAATTTTTACACCTTATTTTCTCACAAAAAGAACATGGTGCTGTCTGTAACCAGGCTAAGGGCATGTTTTGGCTTGTTTTTGCAAACCAGTGCCTGGAGCTTGTTACTCTCTTCATCTATGGCACAGATGCAAACATCCCTGTATGAGCTTGGCAAAAACTTAGGCCTTAAACTAGGGTTATTTTGACCAAAAAAATTTTTTTTCCAGCCCAATCATGTGCCCAAACATGCTTTTATTTGCACTTTTGAAAGTTTGATAAATACTTATTGAAAGAGTCACATTGTTTTTTGAAAAATATCTCAGCCCCCCCCCCCCCCCACCCCCCACCCAGGATATCAAATGGTCGGTCCCTAAGTCCTTTTTGTCTGCTGAACAGCCTCAGCTTGCCGTAACCACAATATGTTTAACTTGATGACGATTTATCTCTCTTGTCGGTGGGTGCATTCTCGTGAATGAGCCAGACTTTTTCAGACTTTATTATGTGTCGTCAGCAGAAAGGGAACAAATTGCCAAGAAATCGTGGCCATATGGCAGTTTATACATCACTTCAGCCCAGACTTAAAGGCTTTATGAGCCAGCATTCTGCAGGTGAAATTTCTCCAAGATTTACAGAACCAAAAATGTTGGTTTGTTGAAATTTGTTTTTATTGTGTTGTTTTTCTTTAATGCTGATCAACTGACTATCAAGTTACACCGAACACAATTTTTATAGTGATTATATAATACCTGCACAAGCAAAACTTGATTTTTGTCGCACCTGCTTTAGCAAGGTGCGATATAGGAGTTCACTTTTCCGTCCGTCCGTCCGTCAGTCATTCCGTTCGTCCGTACGTCCGTCCGTACGTCCGTCCGTCAACAATTACGTCGACCCTAGTGTTTAAGTCCATTTCTCGCAAACTATGATACCTACAACCATCAAACCTGGCATAAAGCTTCTTCTTAGAATGTTCTCGAGGGTTTTTGCTCTTATTTTCACCCCTGACCTATATTTTATGCACTACTGACTTTGTAAAACAGTCTGTCAACAATTACGTCGACCCTAGTGTCGACCCTAGCATTTAAGTCCATTTCTCGCAAACTATGATACCGACAATCATCAAACCTGGCATAAAGCTTCTTCTTACCATGTTCTCGAGGACTGTTGCTCTTATTTTTACCCTTGACCTATGTTTCATGCTCTGCTGACTTCGTAAAATGGTCCCTCAACAATTACGTTGACCCTAGCTTTTAAGTCCATTTCTCGCAAACTATGATACCTAGAATCATCAAACCTGGCATCAAGCTTCTTCTAAGAATGTTCTCGAGAGCTGTTGCTCTTATTTTTACTTTGACCTATATTTCATGCTCTGCTGACTTTGAAAAATTTGATATTCAAAATTACATCGACCCTAGGGTTTAAGTCCATTTCTCACGAACTATGATAACTAGAATCATCAAACCTGGCATCAAATTTCTTCATAGAATGTTCTCGAGGGCTGTTGCAATGAATTTACCCTTGACATATAAATTTCAGGCTCTGCTGACTTTGCAAAATTTCACACCCAAAATTATGTCGGCCCTAGCGTTTTAGTCCTTTTGTCTGAAAGTATGATACCTGTAGTCATCACACCTGGTATAAAGTTTATTCTCAGAATGTTCACGAGGATGTTGCAATTATTCCTACCCTTGACCTATATTCTATGCTCTTCTGACTTAGTAAAATTTTACATTGAAAATTGTGTTGACCCTAGCATTTTTGTCCATTTCTCATACAAATTCTTTTAACTAAAGTCTTTACTACTGTGAAAGCCCAATGCAGGTGCGACATAGCATTCCGCGGAATTCTTGTCATACTTGAGTGATTATGCACTGCAATACAGGTATATGTGAGGATATTCTATGCGGAAACACAAGGATAAAATTGCTGGACATAAATTTACTTGTTGTCCTTTGTCCAAATATATTTATATCCATTACTGAAAAATATGAAACCAAAAATGTTGCATGATTAAATGTACTTAGTATATTAAATAATAACTGTGTTATGAAATTTTCTGATCTCCCCTCGTATAAGTCGTTCAGCTGCAGAGACTGATGGATGAATACATGTTTTGCAGGTTTGTGCGACATTTCAGACATGTCTCTTTGGGAGAAGATTGCTAGACTTCCTCCAGATCATATCAGATTCGTCCAAAACTTCTACATACAGCACTGCTTCCCAATAGAAGTTAGACATTACTTGGCTTCATGGATTGAAGATCAACCTTGGTGAGTTGCAGGACAAATGGTACCGATGTTTGTGGTTATCTGTCCATAGTTCATTTTTTATTTGCCAAATTGGACTACTCAGCCATTGGAGAACAGAAGGGTATTTTGCAAACAATTAAGAATGTCTTTGCCAGAAGTGACAGATGAACAACATTGTTTACAAAATGACTCTGGCATGCATAAATTTGGCAGTGAGTACCTACCACTTTTTAAGTGATAATCTTCAGTTTATAGATTCTCACTCAGGTGAGCAATGCAGTATGGTTGTGCAGCCGCCAATGTTTGGGTAGGAAACTTTATGTTGACATGCAGATTTACTGTAGCAGCCCAAAATAGTAAGATCCATACTGATTGTGGTTCCTCTAAAGGTATACAGTATTCAGTGTTCTTCTAAGAAATTTCAAAGGCGTGTCGCTTTTTTATATGCCCCCAGGTTCGAAGAAGTTGAGGGGGCATATTGGTTTTGGCCTGATCGTCTGTCCATCTGTCTGTCCGGAATTCCATCCATCCGCAGGAAGTGCTCAAGGTGAGCTACATGTATTGTGATCGATATTTGCCTGTCGTCCGTCGTCCGTCTGTCCATCTGTCTGTCTGTCGTCAACAATTTCTTCAAAGGACATCTCCTCCTAGACCAGTAATTTCGCAGTAAGCCAATTTCAAAATAATTTCACACAAATGTTTCTGTTATAGCCCTGAACCAAAATTGCTAAAATGATCCCGCTCCACTGAACAAAATGGACGCCAGCGCTAAAAATAGAAAAAAAAACTTTAAATGCCATCTCCTCTGAAGCCAATGGCTCGATTTCAGAATAATTTCACAGAAATGTTTGACTCGTAGCCCTGAACAAAAAATACTAAAACGGTTTCACTCCGCTGAACAAAATGGCCACCAGAGCTAAAAAATAGAAATAAATCTTAGAATGACACAGAGGCACAGTTTTTATCTAATCATCATGAAACTTTGTCAGAATGTTCATCTTAATATAATCTACACCCTTTTCGAAACTGGGTCATGTGGGGTCAAAAACTAGGTCACAAGGTCAAATCTTAGAAAAACCTTGCATACACTCTAGAGGGCACTGTTATTCCTGAAACTTTGTCAGAATGTTCATCCTTATGAAATCTAGGCCAAATTTGAAACTGAGTCATGTGGAGTAAAAAACTAGGTCACTAGGTCAGATCTTAGAAAAACCTTGTGTACACTCTAGAGGGCACAGTTAGGGTCCAATTTTCATGAAACTTTGTCAGAATGTTTATCTTTATGAAATCTAGATCAGATATTAAACTTGGTCATGTCAGATCAAAAACTAGGTCACCATGTCAGACGTGAACGCTATAGAGGGCACAGTTTTGTTCCAATCTTCACAAAACTTTGTCAAAATATTTATCTCCAACAAATCTAGACGAAGGGTGCAACTGGGTCATGTTGGATCAAAAACTAAGTCACTAGGTCAAACCTTAGAAAACATTGTGTACATTCTAGAGGGCACAGTGTTGATCCGATATTCATGAAATGTCAGAATGTTTATATTCGAAATTTAGACTAGGTTTGAAACTGGGTCATGTGGGGTCAAAAACAAGGTCATTAGCTTAATTCTTAGAAAAAACCTTAAGTACACAATAAAGGGCTCATTATCTCCCACCGAAGGTGGAGGGATATAGTTTTCTCCATATCCGTCCAGCCATCTGTCTGTCCATCTATCTGTCCTTCTGTCCGTCCGTCCGGAGCCATAACTAAATAGCCACGGGACGGAATTTCATGAAACTTAAAATAAATATATATTACTATAACGCGCTGATGCACATGAAGTTTCATCAGACTGGTTTAGTAATGCATGAGTTATTCCCCTTTAATTGACTCAAAATTTATGAAATGAGCCATAACTAAGTTACCACTGGACGGAATATCATGGAACTGATAAAAAATATATATCACTATAACGCGCTGATGCACATGAAGTTTCGTCAGACTGCCTTCAGTAATGCATGAGTAATCCCCCTTTAATTGACTTAAAATCAATTAAACGATAAGGATCCAGAAATACTAATAAAACTGAAAATGGAAGCTGCTAGAGGATGGAGTGTTGTAGCGGGAAGGCAGGGGCCTCGCAGGGGTGCTTTTAGGGGTGGCTATAGAGGAGGTAGCAAAGGAGCAGGTTTTAGACCGAAAAAGCGCCCGAGAGTTTCAGCAGAATCCGCAGGTTCACCTAGTAAGTCAGAATCTCCTACTAGTATGACTTTCTCTCTTGATACATTCAAGTCACTTAGTATTGACGACAAATTAGAGACTATGTTTGCCTGCCTTTTGGACGTGAAGGCTACAAATGAGAGGCTCCTAAAGGCTGAAAAAACTGTGAATGAAATGCGTGAGACTACACAGGTGAACAAAAGGCGTATCAATATACTTGCCTATAAGTCAATTGACATAGAATCACGGCAGAGGCGGAATAATTTAATATTCTGGGGCTTACCAGAGGTACTTAACGAGGACTGTAATATGGTTATTTCTGAGTTCCTGTGTGACAAACTTGGTCTCGATTCTGAAGCCATATGTATCCAGAGGGCCCACAGAATAGGCAAGCCCCAGCGTCGCCAAACTCTTATTGGCCGCTCAGTTCGTCCAAGGCACCGTCCGCTTATTGTGGCCTTTCGAGACTTCCAGGACGTTGAGCTTATTCTTTCAAATGCCAGTAAATTGCAGGGAACATCATTCGGTATCAACCGAGATTATCCACAGGAAATTGTTGCAGCGCGAAAGATCCTAATGAAGGAAAAGAAAGACTTAAAAGCTAGACACCCAAACTCACAGATATCTGTTCAGTATCCCGCAAAATTGATTCAGGACGGTCGTATAGTTAAGGATATGTTCCCGGACTGGTATAGTTGTATGAAAAGTGATAGGCTAGAAGGCAGGCTGCATGGGCGTACTCGATCTGTAAACTCCGGAGTTGATCACAGTGAGCAAGTTTTTGAGTCTGACTCGGAGTCGTCGGACATTGGCGTTGAAACTGAAGGGCCCACGTTGCATGCTCAGGCTCAGGGTCATAGTTCTCCATCACTTCGTGCTCACGCTAGCTCTGCATCTATTTTTGGTAGTGGAAACCCGCAGTCAAACGAGAGAAACACACAACATGGGGACGTTGCTAATCCACACAGTGGCGCACCGAATACAGCACCGAACACAGCCGTGGTCAATCAGTCACGCCCACCGGATAATTCGTCTGCTTAGAGTGTCGCGGAGTGTGCATTAGTGCAAACAAACTTAAATAGCGGTGCTCGAAACAACAATAGGCAAAATAAGCAGACACGAAGATAACTGTAAAATTAGTACTCTAAAATGTGGTTCATTGAACGTTTGCGGCATCAGACGCAAACTATTATACCCCGAGTTTTGTAATCTCATTCACGAATACGATTTATTCTGTGTATGCGAAACAAAAATTGACAGTAGCGACATAATAGATGTGCAAGGTTACAAATTTTTTTCACAGTGTAGAAAACAACGGTATGTACGGAAAAGCGGAGGTATAGGTGTATTCGTAAAGGAGAGCATTTCTCCATATACCAGCATTGTAGAGTCCGACTCGGACTACATTTTATGGTTAAAAATAAATAAATCTTTTCTACATACAGATGAGGATTTTATTTTTGGTGTAGTTTATATACCACCGACCGACTCTCGATTCAATAATTCTGATGAGCTTGATTTGTTCCAAGTGGAAATAACAAGCATGTGCATTTCGAATAGATACGTATTCCTTATGGGAGATTTTAACGCTAGAACGCAAACTAAGGAAGATTTTACCGACGCTGATGATTTTTTGGCTGAACACTTTGGCTTTGATGACACAATGTATCAATTTTATAATATTTCCAGTTTATTAAGCCAGTTTAACTTTGATAAGTATCGTTCTTCTAAAGATAAAGTATCAAACAATGAAGGTAATTTATTGATAGAGGTTTGCAAAAGCAATAATTTATTTATTTTAAACGGTAGATGTGGGAGCGACAAAGGCATAGGTGCATTTACGTTTAGAGATACATCAGTCATTGACTACTCCTTGGCAACTGCGCAGGGTTTGAAATACATTGATGCATTTAATATAAAAGAATTAGACTGTTTATACTCAGACGGCCATGCATTGTTGTCAACTAATATAAAAGTTAAAAATTCTGCTGTTACAACGGCATACAAAGAAAACAACGAAAACAGGAAAACAATTCCGAAATGGAACGAAAACAGAAAGTCTGATTTTGCGGCTAACATTGATCGAAATAAAATTTCGGATATTAAAATAAACTTGGATAATATGCAAGAAGACATAAGCTGCGTAAGCGCAGATAATATCAATACGATTTGTACAAAAATTAGCGAATTATTTGCTGACGCTACCGATAAATCATTGCCAGCTAATAGTTATATAAATAATAATAATTATAATAATAATGGAGATAATAAAAACTCCAAAAAGTGGTTCGGGCATAACTGTAACATTGCAAGACAGAAATACCATACAGCACGAAAAATAAATAATGTAAATCCGTCGGAAGCAAATAAAGAGAATCTCAAAGAGGCAAGTAAAAATTACAAGCAGACTATGAATTTCCATATAAATCAATACAACAGAAATGTGCAAGAAAAATTAAGAAACCTTAAAAGTAAAAACCCGAAAGATTTTTGGAAAATCATTAATAGTTTGGAGAAGTCAAAAGACAACCAAAATATCGATCTTGACACACTTTACGAGTTTTTAGCTCACCAGAGCCGAAGGCTCCGGGGGAGCTTATAGGATAGGCAGTTGTCCGTCGTCGTCGGCGTCTGTCGTATGTCGTCTGTCGTATGTCGTCGTCGTCGTCCGTCAACACTTTTAAACAACATCTCCTCTGAAGCCACTGGGCCGATTGGGCCCAAATTTCATCTGTAGCATCCTTATGCTGGGGGATTGAAAGTTTGTGTTTTTTATGAAAATCTGCCTTTTAGTTTGGTTGCTATGGCAACTTAGAGTTCCCATAGACTTATAATGGGGAAAATTGAAAAATGGCATTTTCTGCCAAGCCTTTGCAGAAATGTTGACAGAAGTTTTATAGAAATGTTCCTTGAGAGGTCTTCTATCATCTGTATGTTTTTTTGGCCCACTGCCTTTTTATTGGTTGCCATGGAAACCAAAATGCAATCAAAAAGTAAAAAAAATACTTAAAAACTATCTCCTCTGAAACCACTGGGCGGATGAGGCCCAGCTGTCATCTGGAGTAGACTCAGGCTGGGGGATTGAAAGTTTGTGTTTTTTTATGAAAATCTGCCCTTTAGTTTGGTTGCTATGGCAACTTAGAGTTGCATTGACTTATAATGGGGAAAATTGAAAAATCACATTTACTGCCAAGCCATTGCAGATATGTTGACAAAACTTTTATACAAATGTTTCTTGAGAAGTCTTCTATCAGCTACATGTTTTTGGTCCACTTCCCTTTTTATTATTGGTTGTCATGGAAGCCATAAAGCAAAAGAAGGAAAAAAATCCCTTAAAAAATGATCCCCTCTGAAGCCACTAGGCCGATTGAGCTGATTTTATCTTTAGTATCCTTGGGCTGAGGAAGTGAAAATATGTGTTTTTCTTTTATGAGAATCAGCTCTTTTGTTTGGTTGCTATGGCAAATTAGAGTTGCATTGACTTACAATGGGGAAAATTTTACTGCAATCAAAATATGGAAAACAGTTATATATTTTGTTATCAACTCAACAGACTGTCAGACTGAGACTTTGTGGTAGTATATTTTGTATTAGCCTGTACAAATGTGACAGCAGTTTTGAAAGCAATTTTGAGCTAGAGATCTGGTGAGCTTTGTGGCCCGTGGGCCTCTTGTTTAAGAATCTGAATAAATACACTGAAGAAGATGAGCAAGTACAAACTTTAAATATAGATATCAGTGATGATGATGAAATTCTTAACTCGTCCATTACAGAAGGTGAAATATTAAAATGCATAAAAATGTTAAAAAATAATAAAAGCTCTTCAAACGATAATATAATAAATGAATATATAAAATATACATCAGATATAATGCTCCCAATATATGTTTCATTCTTCAACATTGTATTTGATAGTGGTATCATTCCGGAGTCATGGCTAGAAGGCATAATCCGCCCTATCTATAAAAATAGTGGTGATCCAAAATGTCCTGAAAACTATAGACCTATTACGATTTTGAGTTGCTTTGGAAAACTTTTTACGGCCATTTTTAATTCTCGGTTAAATAACTTTTTACAGTACCATAATATTTTGGAAGAGAACCAAGCTGGATTTAGAAGTGGCTATTCAACAACAGATCATATCTTTACTTTACATGCTTTGACTGAAATTTTGAAGAATAAAAACAAAAAATTGTATTGTTCATTTATAGACTTCAGCAAAGCTTTCGATTCAGTTTGGCGTGTCGGTCTCTGGATGAAACTTCTAGGAAATTCTATAAATGGGAAGATTTTTAGAACAATTTATAATTTGTACCAGAATATTAAGTCGTGTGTAAAACATTCGGGAAACCAGTCCGGATTTTTCCAAAGTTATTGTGGGGTTAGGCAGGGGGAGAATTTATCACCTATACTGTTTAGTTTATTTCTTAATGACCTAGAAGAATTTTTGAATAGCCGCCAATGCTCAGGCATAAATTTTGATATTTCGGACGATGATGTCAGCATATTCCTGAAAGTCTTAGTTTTACTCTATGCAGACGACACTGTAATATTTGGAATGGATTCACAATCGTTTCAAGAAAACCTAGATGCTTTTTATGACTATTCAGTATTGTGGCATTTAAATATCAATTACACTAAAACAAAAATAATGATATTCGGGCTAAGAAATAGTGATCATTTAGAGTTCAAACTTGGAGGAAATGTAATAGCCATATGTAATGAGTTTAAATATTTAGGTGTTGTATTCTCTAAAAATCGTAGTTTTCTTAAAGCAATAAAACATAATGTAGAGCAGGCAAGAAAAGCGATGCATCTTTTCTATAAGAGAATACGTAATTTGCATATACCTATTGACTTACAAATACAACTTTTCGACCATACAATATTGCCTATTCTACTCTATGGCTGTGAAATATGGGGATTTCAAAACTTTAAAATGATTGAGAACGTATATAACCAGTTTCTTAGAACGATCACTAAACTTAGAAGAAGTACACCAATTTATATGATTTATGCAGAGTTAGGTATAAAACCCATAGAAATTCATATTAAATCACGTATGACAGGATTCTGGATAGCTACACTAAATAGTGAAAACTCTAAACTTTCTAAACTTATGTACAATATTATGTTAAGTGAATCAAATAATGGCCAAAATTATAAATGGCTAAACTATATAAAACAAATTTTAATATCAGTAGGAAGAGTTGAGCTCCTCACCCAGCAATATATACATAATCCAAAGTCAATAAAAGCTAAAATTATAAGAACATTAAATGCTTTGTTTAAACAAGATTGGAACACAAAAGTGCTACAGTCATCAAAAGGCAGAAACTATAATATTATTAAAGAAGATATAATATTTGAAAATTATTTAAAATTGTTGCCAAAAAGCGCATATATTTCTATCTTAAAATTTAGAACTTCAAATCATAAACTTCCAATAGAAACTGGGAGGTGGGAAAATATACCTTTTCAAGAAAGAAAGTGTATATTATGTAGTCATAACGAAATAGGTGACGAATTTCATTATCTATTCAAGTGTTCATATTTTGTAAATGAAAGACACACCTTTCTAAAACCGTATTACTATCGTAGACCTAATATTTATAAGTACAAAGCCTTAATGAATAGTAGAAATAAATCGATTCTTTTTAACCTTGCAAAAATTATCCAGATTATTATGAATAAGTTCTTATGACTTGTGATTCTATGCTAGAAACTTTCTTTACCAGATTATTCATTTCAAAGTATTTGTACCGTCTGCTTCATACTTTCGTACTCTTTACTTATTCGAGATTAACGGCCAGACCCAATCACATGCATGTCAGTTTTCTGTTATTCTATCACCAAGTGAATGTCTTGTTAAATCGGACAAAGGACGAGGCAAACAAGACACTTGTAAAGTAATTAAATATACACTTTATTATAAGCCCTAAAACTTATATTTAGTGCTTGTTCAGTAAAAATTTACAATTGTTAACTCTGGAAATTATTTGTAAACTTCATATTTTAAGAGCTTGTTATATAACTAATCATAAAAGACTTGCAGACGGTCGACTGCTTTTCGGTAGGGACAGACCCAATCACTTGCAGTCGGCCGTCCGCATCTCTTACAGTGAGTATAATGACAATTGTTCACAATGCCCAGGACATTGCTTATATATCAACGTCCTACCAATTTTATTGCTTAAACGCCGGTCCTATACTTTTCTTTCTGGTCTAATTTTGCATCTGAAGTTTGCAGTAAAAGAAAACGAATTTGAATTTAGATATAGCAACTCTAAAAGAAGACACTTATATACATTTAAACAGTTTTGTACTTGTTTGTTTTATACTGCTGTTCTTTAAATGTACACTCCAACAGAGATCTAAGTGTACCATTAGCAGCAAAGTATTTAAAAAATAATAATAATTACTGTTTTGGCTGCCATGTTATATCTTAACATGTTTTTGTTTAGATATTGTCACCTGTGATATGTATGAATGCATACTTTTTCTCATATGCCACCTGCGTGTGGCCTGAGAGTTACTTTCAAAATAAAGTTTTGTTCTGTTCTGTTCTGTTCTGAGTCATAACTAAGTTACCACTAGACGGAATTTCATGAAACTTAAAACAAGTATATATCACTATAACGCACTGATGCAAATAAAGTTTCATCAGACTGGCTTCAGTAATGCATGAGTAATCGCCCTTTAATTGACTTAAAATCAATGAAATGAGTCATAACTAAGTAACATATTATCAAAACTTTATGAATTTAAGCTGAATATGTACCACCATTATGTGGATATACACATTAAGCTTTATCAGAATGGCATCACTAGTGCATGAGTTATTGCCCTTGAATCAATGTGAGATCGCCAGTTCCAGCCACAACTAAGTTATCAATGAATAGAATTCTATGAAACTTATAATATGTATGACCATAACACATTGGTGCATCTTACTTTTTGTCAGAATTGCTTCAGTAAGCCATGTGTTATTGCCCTTGAATTCGTTTAAAGTCACATAATTGAGTCATAACTCAGTAATCAATGAATGGCATTTCATGAAACTTATAATAATTATGTATTGTCATGACACAGCAGTGCTCATAAAGTTTTGTCATAATGGCTTCAGTAGTGCATGTTTTAATGCCCTTGAATTTATTTAAAATCCACAAATTAGCCATTAGTAAGGTACCGACGAACAAATTTCTTGTAACTGAATTAAAAATGTATCATCATAGTGCAGTGACGCTGAGGCAAGTGCTTAAGAAGAACAGCTTCAGCTTATGCCTTACTTATCCCAGATTTATTGCCCTTGATTTTATGTACGATCCACAAGTTCAGCCTTAACTAACTAACAAGTGAACAAAATTTTATGAAACTTAATATAACCCATAAACAAATCGGGGCTACATCGGCGGGGGATATAAATTCACCGAATTTGCTTGGTTTCCATTGAATTTTTGTGAAACTCTGTCGTATGTATAGATGTCTCTAAGGTTAAGTTCACAGGATACTCAGGTGAGCGACCCATAGCCATCATGGCCCTCTTTTTTTGGTATACTATTACTAAAGTATTAGTATTTGATATGCTGATCATTCTGATGTTGGTTGCGTAATGATGCATTTACTTTTGATAGAGTTATTTCCCTTTTTATACCCCGCCACACTTCAGTGGTGGGGTATTATGTTATACCTTTCGGTGTCTGTCCGTCCGTCCATCCGTCCGTCCGTCCTCACCATTTCCGATCGATAACTTGAGTATTTATTAACGGATTTTTTTTCAAATTTTGCATACGTATTGTTATCGGCGATAAGTGGTATGGGATTGTTAATGGGCAAAATCCGTCCATTTTTAACAGTGTTACTGCCCTTTTTCGTTTTGGAAAAATTGTTTCTTGTCTGGTTTTGTTTTGCTGTTTATGTTATCTGAATGAAACTTCACAGATATGTTTCACATCAAAGGTTACATGTTGTGAGTAAGGACCGTCACTCTGACCTTCTCAGTTTGTGAGTTATCCGCCCTTGATAGGTCTGAAAAAAGGTTGTTGACCTGTTGTTCATTTACTATATAGAATAACTGAATGAAGCTTCACAGATACGTTTCACATCAAAGGTTACATATTGTGACTAAGAACCGTCACTCTTACCTTTCCCGTTCGTGAGTTATTCGCCCTTGCTTGAACTGAATTTTTTTTATCCCTAGTTCCTTTACTATATGGAATATCTGAATGAAACTTCACAGATATGTTTCACATCAAAGGTTACGTATTGTGACAAAGAACCATCACTCTTACCTTTCCAGTTTATGAGTTACTCGCCCTTGATAGGTCTGAAAAATGGTTTTTGACCTGTAGTTCTCTTTCTATATGTAATATCTGAATAAAACTTCACAGATATGTTTCACATCAAAGGTTTTCATATTGTGACTAAGAACTGTCACTCTGACTTTTCCCGTTCGTGAGCTATCCGCCCTTGATTGATCTGAAAAACGTTTTTTTGTCGAGTCCGCTTGCGGTGAGCAAGACATAGTTGTTACAACGTCAGTTCGGTGTATGTGCTTGCATGCGTCCGTTCGTGCGTGCATCTGTCCGGATTTGTCCGGGCCATAACTTCTACATTTATGGATGGATTCCAAAATAATTTGGCACAGTTGTTCTCCTTGATGAGTAGAAGTGCCATTTGAAACATTTGTTCATGTAGGTCCAAGGTCAAGGTCACACTTGAAGGTCAAATGATAAAATGGCCATAAATTGAGCTTGTCCGAGCCATAACTTCTACATTTACAGATGGATTTCAAAATAATATGGCACAATGGTTCTCCTTGATGAGTAGAAATGCCTTTTTGAACATTTGTTCAGGTAGGTCCAAGGTCAAGGTCACACTTGAAGGTCAAATGGTAAAATGGCCATAAATTGAGCTTGTCCGAGTCATAACTTCAGCATTTATTGATGGATTTCAATGAGTAAAAGTGCCATTTGGAAAATTTATTATGGTAGATCCAAGGTTAAGGTCACACTTGAAAGTCAAATGATAAAATGGCCATATTTTGAGCTTGTCTGAGCCATAACTTCAACATTTACGAATGAATTTCAAAATCATTTGGCACAATTGTTTTCCTTGATGCGTAGAAGTGCCATTTGGAACATTTGTTCAAGTAGGTCCGAAGTCAAGGTCACACTTAAAGGTCAAATGAGAAAATGGTCATAAATTGAGCTTGTCCGAGCCATTACTTCTACATTTACGGATGGATTTTAAAAATAATTTGGCACAATTGTTCTTCCTGATGAGTGGAAGTGTCAAGTGACATATATGTTTGGGTAGGTCCAAGGTCAAGGTCACACTTGAAGGTCAGATATTGTAATTGTTATAAATTGAGCTTGTCTGGGTCATCACTTCTACTTATTTTCCTTCGTGAAAATTTGAAAAAAAAGAAGAAAATGCTGGCTAAGCATGATGTTGTTTGGCTTCTATCTAGAGTGAAGCAGTTACTTAGTCTTGACATACTTATAGGTCACTATAGCAAACAGCGGGCTCGACCAGTTGTCTCTGGAAAACCTTCTAGTTTTTATCTGTAGTTCCTTTACTATATGGAATATCTGAATGAAACTTCATAGATATGTTTCACATCAAAGATTACACATTGTGACAAAGGACCATCACTCTTACCTTTCCAGTTAATGAGTTATCCCCCCTTGATAGATCTGAAAAATGGTTTTTTACCTGTAGTTTCTATACTATATGGAATATCTGAATGAAACATCACTGATATGTTAATTGTTTAACACCTTGGAATAAGAAACAGAGTCTCTCAGCTCAAAGAAATGCTTTACAGCCTGATCTAAATCCACACTGGTCAGAATGCTCTACATTGTTGGGTGGTTTATATTAATATTTATTTACAGTAAGGACATCATATCTCTGTCTATCCCAGTTCTGTGGCTGTTTAGCTATTATATATCTCTAAAAATAAGTTTCGATGCCCAGCAGTGGCGGGGTATCATGCAGTGCCTGCGGTGCTTTTATCTCATCTGTATAAAACATAATTATAGGTGGTCTGTTTTTCGAGAACAATAACTGCTGGACCTTGATATTTCATAGGTGGGTAAACCACAAAAAATTAGGAGATCTGTATTTTTTTCTTTTCCGTCTGCACTGTACTTACAGAATTATCCCCCTTTTTTTCAAAAGATTAAATGAAAGTTCGTTCCCAAAATCTTGGGAATATCGTTTGAGCTAGGATTCGGATATTTGGTATACTGCTAGGAGCTAAGGTGTTAGTCACCTTATTAACTTTTGGGCAAATTCCGTCAAAAATGACTGAATTACGCCCCTTTGTTGGATTCGGCATTTTTCCAACTTTTGAACCATTTGGCTTAGAATCCTAGTTTTTGGTATACTATTAGTATTTGATGTGCTGACTATTCTGATGTTGGCTGCGTTATGATGCATTCTTTTTTGACAGAATTATTTCCCTTTTCTCATCTGCATAAAACATTATTATGGGTGGTCTGTTTCTCAAGAACAATAACTGCTGGGGATCACAGAAAATAAGCAGGCACATATTTTTTTTTCTTTTTCGTCTGCCCTGTACTTTCAGAATTATGTCCCTTTTTAAAAAAATATATGACGGTTTGTTCCCAAATTTTGGAATACCGTTGGAGCTAGGATGCTCATATTTGGCATACTGCTAGGGGGCTAAGGTGTGGATCACCTGATTAACTTTTGGGCAAATCCCGTCAAAAATGTCTTTGTTGGATTTGCCATTTTTTTCCAACTTTTAAACCATTTGACATAGAACCCTAATTTTTAGTCCACTGTTAGTATTTGATGTGCTGATCGTTCTGATGTTGGTTGCCTTTAGTGGCAAGCATATGGTGTTTGTGGGACTCAAACACACTTTCTAGTTAACCTAAAAATCAGATTTTGATTTGATCAGATTTTTTTAAACCCTTAAATAGCAATGCTTTGTCAAAATTAATAGCCTAAATTTACATAATAAATGATTTATTGATGATACTTAATGCATTTAAAACAACTTAACTGGCTAATAAATGAAATTTTTTTTTTATATAAATTTTCATTGGAAATTATAGCATGTTGCAAAGGTAATTTGAAGAGCACGGCCTGTTTCAAGCGACATCTAGAGAAATCTCTGGGTATTCTTTCAGAAAAGGGCTACCAGCTATAACATTTGAAATCATATTGTAAAGAATGAAATTAGATTCAAGAGTATCATTTCCGGTTTGGTCATCAAATAAATATTACCATGACTAAACCAGAATCTGACAGTGACTACACCGAAAGTTTCATATTTGAAACATGTTTGAACATGTTTAAATAATGTTTAAACATGATATTTGGACATGACTGAACATGTTTTGAGAATGTTATGAACATGTTAGTAAATGTTTAAACATGTACATTAAATGACACCATGGTCAAACATGATCAGATATTAACTGCGTTTAGCCATGTTTGACGATCTTGTAAATAAAATGATGAAACACATTGAAACATGTTCTTGAAAATGTGTTCAACATCATTCAGACATGCATAATCATGTCTTAAATTGTCTTAACCTGGCATATAACATGTTCAAACATGTTACATGCACCAATAAGCCTGGCATGTAGCATGTTCATCAATATATCATATCTGGCCATGTTCAAACATTGCCACAAAAACATGTTCAAACACGACCTTTAACAAGTATTAGCATTTTTAAAAAGCTGGGGACGGTTTAGCTTTAAATTTTGGTCCTGGTCCTCTGCAGGTCTATGTTGATGACCTTCTATGCATTTTAAGCATAATGTAACTTCTAATTTTCATGTTAAATACCAATATCATGCCACAAAATTTGGTCCCAGCTTCAGCCACGTTCAAAACATTATCTAAACACGTTCCTATTATGAAGACATGTTCAAAGGTCCCAAAAGGTCCAAGGTTTATTACCTGGTCCAGCCATTTACTTTTGCTTCCCCTTCTGCTGATAATAGAAGGGCAATTGTCAGTAACTGGGGATTGTATGTGCGTTTGGGCAGTTGTCAGTTACTGGGGAAAGTATGTGCGTTAAGTATACCGGTTGTGCTTAGGAGGCCTTAGCTTGCCCAGGAATAGGATGGGTAGGTTTATGACATGACCATAGCTGTTTCACGTGGATGTAAAGCTGCATCACAACAACCCCCACTCCATCCACAATAGGCCTAAGAGGGTATATAGTTCTTGGGTCCAAGGCTAGGTGAGCTGTGCTGTCTGATGACAGCTAAAATGCATTTGCAAAACAGCAGATAGCCATATCACATGTTCTTTCTGTGAACGTGTGCATTTATAAGCCTTAGAATTAATTGTTACTGGAAGTGTTGAAATTATGTTACGTCTGAATTGCAGTACAAATGTATGTCAGTACTTTCTAACAAATAATTTGTCTCTCTCATTTATTTATATTTCAATATATGGAGATAAATCAGTCACTCACCATATCTTTAAGCAGTTCCAATTATGAGTGATTTTATATTTTGGTAGGGAAATAGAAATTTTATACTTTCTTTTTTCAAAAATTTTCGTCTGCCGCAATCTGGTGCAACCCTGTTTAGTCCGGGTGCCGGGACGAAACCCGAAAAAACAGTCCGGACAAATGTTTGAAGCAGCTTCTTATTATTTTGGATATCTTTAACCATAAACTAAATGATGCCACCTTGGGGTCCTGGGGGAAATTAAAATATTCAAGACGGCGTCCAAGATGGCCGCCAAGGGATGAAATCCCCAATATCTTCTAAAGTATGTGGGTTAGAAACATACTTTTGGTGGCTACATATAGGTTTTTGAGGTCGAGGAATCGATTAAGCTTGTTGGAAATTATTTCAGACAAATCAGTTACAAAATGGCGGACAAGCTGGCCACCAAAGCATAAAAATCTCCATATCTTCTTACGGGCTAGAAACAAAATTTTGGTGTCTACATATGGGTTTTGAGGGCTAAGGAATAGGTTTAACGTGTTAAAAATGACTTAAAGGCACGCCAGTTCTACTAAATATCGGGCAAGATGGCGAACAAAGCAACGGTCACGACACTAAATGTCGGAGAAAGGCACTTTTCGATAGCAGAATTAAGGTTTTTGTTTTAGAAACCCGGATTTTGCATACATTGTATATAAGATTGTTAAATATAAAAATGAAGTTATAAAACCCCTAATTTGACAGTGTTTTAACAAGAGGATCATGATGGTTCACAAGAACCTAGTGTAGGCAGGTGCAGATAACCCCGTTGACAAAGCTTCAGTTATTACAGAAAACTATTGTTACGAGTAATGATCTAAAGGTTACAAGAAATGTGTTATATTTTCTTAACCATTTTACTTCCTTTAATTAAAATTCAGGTTAAGAAATTTTGATATATTTTTTGGTTGCTTGCGTCATTTAAAATTATAGTTCATGGTCGGCACTAGTGGTGTGAGTGTCGCAGGTTCGAGCCAGGCCACAGCCAGATTTTTAAGCATCTAGGCGATATAGAAATTTACATGCTCAAATGATCATACGCACTTCAAAGCAGTAACAAATGTTGTAAACAGCTTTTGAAATTTTCGTATTTTTAGCTCACCTGAGCCGAAGGCTCACAGGTGAGCTTATAGTAAAGGCAGGCATCCGTCGTCCGCCCGTCCGTCCGTCCGCCCATCAACATTTTCAAACGACATCTCCTCTGAAACTACAAGGCCCATTGTAACCAAATTTCATATATAGCATCTATAGGCAGGGAAAACCAATAATACTGTTTTTTTTATCCAAATCGCTTCATAACTTTGGTTGCTATGGCAACTTAAAGTTTCCATTGACTTGTATTGGAAAAAATGAAAATTTGCATTTATTGCCATGTCACTGCAGATATTTTGATAAAACTTTTACAGAAATGTTCCTTGAGTAGTTCTCTATCAACCAGATGAAATTCATGTAAATTGCACTATTTGGCTGGTTGCCATGGCAACCGAATGGTTAAAAATAGAAAAAATATTCAAAAATCATCTCCTCAGAAACTATACAACCAATAAAGCTCAACGTTCACAGAAAGGATCTTAGTACTAGCCTCTATAAAAGTACTGTTTTTCTTGGCAATTGCTTTAGCTGTTTGGTTGCTATGGGAACTGAAAGTTGCCATTGACTTATAATGGCAAAATGGAAAATTTGCATTTATTGCTATGCCACTGCGGATATTTTGACAAAACTTTCATAGAAATGTACCTTGAGTAGTCTTTAACCAGCCATGTTAAATTTATGCAAATTGCGCAATTTGGCTGGTTGCCATTGCAACTGAATGGTTAAGAATAGAAAACTATTAAAAATCATCTTCTCAGAAACTGTGTGGCCAATAAAGCTCAAACTTTACAGAAAGAACCTTACTGTTTTTCATAGCAATTGCTCCAGCAGTTTGGTTGCAATGGCAACTAAGAGTTTCCATTGACTTATAATGGGGAAAATGGAAATTGGCAATTTTTGCTGTCTAACTGCAGTTATTTAGATTTTTTTCTACAGAAATGTTTCTTAAGTAGTCCTCTACGATTCATATGAATTTTCTCCAAATCACTGAATTTGATTGGTTGCCATGGCAAAATATAGGATAAATTTTCGAAAAAAAAAATCTTCTGCTCAGAAGCCATATGGGGGATGAAGCTGATATTGTGCAAACGTGTTGATGACAGTAGCCTCTACATAAATTTGATTCTTTTTCTTCCAATCCCATAAGAACTTTGGTTGCTATGGCAACTTATAGTTTCCATTGACTTATAATGGGAAAAGTGAAGCCATGAGGGGGATGAAGCTGATACATCGCATACATATTAATAACATTAGCCTCTACCTAAAGTATGTTTTATATTATCATTGCCCATGTGAATTCGTTGCTATGGCAACTTAAAGTTTCCATAGACTTATAATGGGGAAAATAGACATTTGCTATTTATTTCTGTGTTACTGCAGATATTTTGACAAAACTTTACAGAAATGTTCCTGGAGTAGTTTTCTAGTTTTCTACCAGCCATTTGAATTTTTCCTAAATACCTATTTTGATTGGTTGCCATTGCAGCTGAAAGGCCAAATTTTCATTTTTTTTTGCCAAAGATCTACTGAGAAGCCATTAAGGGGGGGGGGGGGTGTAAAGCTTTTTTTGGCATAAAAGTTTGTGATATTATCCTCTACGTAAATGGTACTTTTTATTGCTGTTGTGCATGGTGTTTTGTTGCTGTAACCTCAGTGCTTCAGTGCTCAGGTGAGCGATATAGGGCCATTGGCCCTCTGGTTCCAGTTCTTCCAGGTATAAAAGAGGCAGTACTTCCCATGATTATAGACAGTTGACTGCAAATTTGTATAAGCACATTTAAAATGCATAAAGTGCATACTTGTCGTGCCAGTTTTGTGCAAGTGTTCTTACCTGGCTGAATCTCCCGAGCAAAGCTACGGGAAAGCTAATAGCATAGGCAGACTTCATAGTACGTCAGCTTTGACCACCTTTACATTCAGACAGATTCTTCTCCGAAGCCGCTTTGCCGATCAAAATCACTTTTTGAGTGACAAGAGTTGTTGGCTTAGGTACAGAAAGTGGGAGATTTGTATCCTATCTCTGACAACATCTGAAAAAGGTTATCTGTCGAATCAGCAAAAAAAGTGCCCGCAGCTGCCTAGAATCAAGGATGGTCAAAAGACGGCACGGGGATAGGATTTAGCCCGACCTTTCATAATAGTGCTATGCCAAAGACACGATGAGAATCTAACAACCCATTGCTCCTACGGCACAAAAGCTACTGGGATAAATACTTCCATATGCTTGAGAGAACGAAAGTTGGTATAGGCCGTTTGCTGTCTATAAAACAGGTCATTTTGCTAAATATCTCTAAAACTACTACAGCAATTACTGTGAAGTAAAGCGCATCTATAATGTCTATCTTATACATAACTAATCTATAATTTTGCTCAAAATTATAGTATGAAACTAAAAAGTTTCTTTTGAAAACTGCCCATTTTTAGAAGATATTTTAACTGTATTTTACAGGGGAGTAAGTTTATTTATGTAACAGCCTTTGAATGGTCAGTATTTACCTATATCAATTGTTAGTTATTTGTACAGAGTTACTCAATGGCACCTATATACCTGTTAATCTTTTCATCTGAGTAAAAATGAAGTTCATTTATTTATTGGTTGGGAAGAAAATTGATTGGTGATGAATAGGATTAATTTATCTATAGAAACATTTCTTGTTTGTAATGCATATATGGGCATTGCTTATAGCTATTACATTAAATTATTGTACTCCCCCTTACTTTAGCTGACAAATTTGTAAATTTTTGTAAAGGATTCAATAGGCAAAAGCAAAAAATTGACAAGATAAAATTCTGAAAGTCAGTTTCCAGTTATGTATTAGTTTGACAATACTAGTGGACATAAAAAATCAATTTTATCACCAGTAATAAAAGAGAAAATCTGCAAAATGACCTGTTTTATAGACAGCAAATGGCCTATATGAATGCTTGCGGCCAAAGATGTCACCTTTTCGTCTAAAAAGTTCTCTCTCTTCTCTTGAACCACTGAAGAACGCATAAGTTGGTATTTCCATGTAATAGTTCACACTCCTCTCAAGACTTAAATATGTACAAATAAACAATGGGTCACGCTTGCACAAAACCCAGGTCACGTACTCTATAGACAAACTAAAACGGTAACTGACTTTACATTGGGAAAAGAAAAGGTACAAGTAGAGTTAGAACTATCTCTGAAAGGGATTTTCCAAAACTGCAGTAAAGTTTTCTGGCAGAGTCAAACTTTTGTCGCTAAGGGTTGTTTATTCCTGCTTCTAACCCATATGCTGTAAGCGTAACACTGAGATAATTTCAGCGTAAAATCAATGAGCTGAAAGTGATTTTTATTAAACTTCTGACAAAAGATAAAAGTAAACAGATTTTTAGCTCACCAGAGCCGAAGGCTCCGGGGGAGCTTATAGGATAGGCAGTTGTCCGTCGTCGTCGTCGTCGTATGTCGTCTGTCGTCCGTCAACACTTTCAAACATTTCCTCTGAAGCCAATGGGCCGATTGGACCCAAATTTCATATGTAGCATCCTTGGGCTAGGGGATTGAAAGTTTGTATTTTTTATGACAATCAGCTGTTCAGTTTGGTTGCTATGGCAACTTAGACTTCCCATAGACTTATAATGGGGAAAATTGAAAAATGGCATTTACTGCCAAGCCATTGCAGATATTTTGACAAAACTTTTATAGAAATGTTTCTTGAGAAGTCTTCTATCAGCTATATGTTTTTTTGGCCAATTGCTCTTTCTATTGGTTGCCAATGAAACTAAAATGTAAAAAATTAACAAAAATACTTAAAAATTATCTCCTCTGAAGCCACTAGGCCGACGGGGCCCATATTTCATCTGTAGCATCCTTGGGCTGGGAGGTTGAAAGTTTGTGTTATTTTATGAAAATATGCTCTTTAGATTGGTTGGTATGGCAACTTAGAGTTCCCATAGACTTATAATGGGGAAAATTGAAAAATGGCATTTACTGCCAAGCCATTGCAGATATTTTGACAAAACTTTTATAGATATGTTCCTTGAAAAGTCTCCTACAGCTATATGATTTTTGGCCCACTGCTCTTTTTATTTGTTGCCATCCATGGAAACCAACATGAAAAAAAAAAAGAAAAAAAAATATATTATACTCGAGGACTTTAAAAAACGCCTCACCTGAAAGAAATTGAAATGTTGCATTTGTTATACTATCAGCTAAAATAAAACTAATGATAAATTAAATTGCAAACATAAAGCAATGCATGAGATAATCGTCAGTTAAATCTTAGAATCTAAAAGGTTTAAATAAACGCGGCAAAGATAAAATGGTGTTTTTAAAACGTGGGATTTCAGCAAAACGATTATAATGTACCGTCCAAATGCTTATCGGAGTATAGGGAGGTTCCCGTCTCCCGCTATATTTCAGCAATTACTGAATTGAAGTGAGGTAAACAAACGCTTGTGGAATGCAGTAATGACATTTTAAACATGGCATCAAACTTTGAAACCGACGACAATAAATTCATTCAAACAGTATTTTACGACCAATGGTGGTCTACTCTAGAACCGCGTGTAGTTAAAATGTACATTTTAGAGTTCGTTCAGAATGGAATCATTGACGTTGACGTCATTCACTGCGCTGATAAACAGACGTTTGGTTCTGATATCAAAGTATCCGCTGATGTTGACGGATGCTTCTAAAGTAAATCTGTAAGATGTTTGTATCGGATGTTTTTCATTTGAAATGTTAAACGTCAAATTACGTTATTTTCCAGAAAATCACTTTTCTGAGATTCCAATTTGTGTGTTCCAGTTTTCTATTTAAGCTTTCTGACAGCACATATAGTCATGGCGACTTTAATTTTGTGTTTTTGCAGTATGGTATCTCTCACGGCAAAATTGGGATCGACTTTAAGAGCAGTATCATAAAGAAGTTTAAAATTAAATTAAGGGGAAGTGACATTGACCTGTGAAGTTCAAAGGTCGTCACGCATGACATAAATTTGTGCAATTTCTTTTATTTGATCAGTTTTACACTTTCTAGAAAATCCTAGTCATCTTTAATAGCTTGAAATGTGGAATTACAACAATACACCACAATTTGGGGTGAGGCGTTTTTAAAGTCCTCGAGTATAAATTCTCAGAAACCATATGTTCTATGAGGCATAACTAATCATATTAGCCTTTACAGATTTTATGTTCTCGATTGTCATTGATCAAAGGACATGTTTGGTATGGAATTTTTATAATGGAAAAAATGAGCTTCATTGCTAGGCCATTGCAGATATTCTGAGCTTACATTTTCAGAAATATTCCTTGAGTGGTCTATCAGCTCCATATTTCTTTTCTTTACACTGCTCATTTGGATCAGTTGCCATGGCAACCAAAAGGAAAAAAAATAGCCAAAATCCTTTGAAAATTATCCTTTTTGGTTTCCACGGCAATCAAATGTGGAAACTGGCTATGTATTTTGTTGTCAATACAACAGACTGTCAGACTGAGACTTTGTAGTTGTATACTTTGTATTTTCCTGTACAATTTCAAGCCTATACAAACGTGATAGCAATTTTTAGCTAGAGATCTGGTGAGCTTTGTGGCCCGTGGGCCTCTTGTTTTTTGTTACGACTGGAATTTTATCTTTCAGGCTGGGTTATTTACCCCTGTTTAAAGCCAGATATACAGAAAAAGAAGTAATCTATAAAGTCAAGGGAAAATGATTTTTGTCGCACCTGCTTTAGCAAGGCGCGATATAGGAGTTCACTTTTCCGTCCGTCCGTCCGTCAGTCATTCCGTTCGTCCGTATATCCGTCCGTCCGTCCGTCCGTCTGTCCGTCAACAATTACGTCGACCCTAGCGTCGACCCTAGCATTTTAGTCCATTTCTCGCAAACTATGATACCTACAATCATTAGCCGGTCCGGGTGGCGCAATCGGTAGGGCACCTGACTCGTAAGTCAGAGGTCCTGGGTTCGAATCCCGGTCTGGCCACATACTTTCGTTTATCCTTCCGCTGATTCAAGAAGGGCAGTTGTCAGTTACTGGCGAAAGTATGTGCACTTAGTACTGGTTAACCGCTTAGGAGGTCTAAGCCTGCCCAGGAATAGTGTGGTTAGGTTAACTGACCGTCCCGACATGACCTTAGTTGTTTACCGTGGACGTTAAGCATCAAATCAACCAACCAACCTACAATCATCAAACCTGGCATAAAGCTTCTTCTTAGAATGTTCTAGAGGGCTGTTGCTCTTATTTTTACCCTTGACCTATATTTTATGCTCTGCTGACCTTGTAAAACACGTCACCTTAGCGCAAAAAGTCAATAAGTGCTTATATATTTTAACTGGAGTTATTGACTTTTTGCGCTAAGGTGACGAACAGTCCATCAACAATTACGTCGACCCTAGCGTCGACCCTAGCATTTAAGTCCATTTCTAGCAAACTATGATACCTACAGTCATCAAATCTTGCATAAAGCTTCTTCTTAGAATGTTCTCGAGGACTGTTGCTCTTATTTTTACCCTTGACCTATATTTCATGCTCTGCTGACTTCGTAAAACCGTGCCTCAACAATTATGTATACCCTAGCGTTTAAGTCCATTTCTCGCAAACTATAATACCTACAGTCATCAAACCAGGCATAAAGCTTCTTCTATGAATGTTCTCGAGGGCTGTTCCTCTAATTTTTACCTTGACCTATATTGTATGCTCTGCTGATTTCGTATAATTTTATATTCAAAATTACGTCGACACTAGTGTTAGTCCAGTTTTCACGACCTATGGTATCTAGAATCATCAGATCTGGCATCAAGTTTCTTCTTAGAATGTTCTTGAGGGCTGTTGCAATTAATTTACCCTTGAAACTGGAGGCGCAGTACAGGTGCGACATAGCATTCCGCGGAATTCTGGTTCTTATACTGAAACTTAAAATCAGTGAAGCAATCAAAGTAATAAACCCTTTGTGTCAAGATCAAAATTTTGCTTTACTGCTTGGCCATTCGGGGGTTCTACTGGTGGTTTTCTTTTGCTCCGGGATTTGACCGGTGTTGTTTGATATAGGAGGGATCTCCAGGTGTCGCAATACGTTGTTTTTGGCGAGTCTTCATCTTTGATTCATGACAGGTTCTTTGTCCGTGATTATACCCCCGGTATACGAAGTATATAGGGGGGAATAGTTTTTAGCTCGCCTGAACGAAAGTTCAGGAAGAGCTATTGTTGTCACCACGGCGTCGGCGTCCGTGTCCGTGTCCGCGTCCGCGTCCGCGTCGGCGTTCGGATTGGATGTTTTGGTTAAAGTTTTTTAAAGACCTATATCTCCTTAACCCATCGATGGATTCTTTTGATACTTGCGCTGTAGTTAGATATTGGTCTAAGGTTTAACAGGGTACCACCCCAACCCCACTCCGTGACCTTGATGTCAAGGTCATGGACTTAGAAAATTTGTAGTTTTTTTGGACCGGATGTTTTGGTTAAAGTTTTAAAGCCCAGTATCTCCTTAACCCATGGATGGATTCCTTTGATACTTACACTAAAGTTAGATATTGGTCTAAAGTTTTCAAAGGTACTACCCCCACCCCCCTCTGTGACCTTGATGTCAATGTCATGGACTTAGAATATTGTCTTTTTATTGATTGGATGTTTTGGTTAAAGGTTTTTAAAGACACATATCTCCTGAACCCATAGATGAATTCTTTTTATATTTGCACTGTAGTTAGATCTACAGAGTACTCCCCCTACCCCGCTCAGTGATCTTGAGTCAAGGTCAGGGACTTAGGAAATTTTTGTCTTTTTTAAAGTTTTGTAATTGCAAACTGATTCATAATGCTTTGCAGAGATTTAGTTTATACTTGAACTGATGTTAGACTCTTTTTTGAGTTTTCACAAAACACCTTATACTTACCCCACTGGATGACCTTGAAGTCAAGGTCATCGACTTAGAATTTTGTCTTAAAGATTTTGGTTAAAGTTTTATATTTATGAAGACATAATTTCACAGTGCCACGATGATGGACTCAGTTGATACTAATACTTGGACTGATGTTAGATAATGGTTCAGGGTTTTGATACATCCTAGCCCCCCCCTCCCCTCCCCCTACCCGTCAGTTTTTTTACCTCAAGCTCATGGACTTTGAAATTTCATTTCATTTCTTTTATTTTAATTTTATTTTAAGACTTACATGTATTTCTGAGATAGCTTTTGTTCATAAATGTGTTTTCATTATGGACATGCTTGCATGAAGTTTTATGCATAGCATTCCCAATTACCCCCCCCCCCCCCCACACCCCCTCCCCCCCTCCCCCTTCCGTCTGTTTTTTTACCTCAAGCTCATGGACTTTGAAATTTCATTTCATTTTTTTTATTTTAATTTCATTTTAAGACATATTTCTGAGATAGCTTTTGTTATCCCCCGCCAAAGGCGGAGGGATATAGTTTTCTCCATGTCCGTCCATCCGTCTGTCTGTCCGTCCGTCCTTCCTTCCATCCGTCCGTCCGTCCGGAGCCATAACTAGGTAACCACTGGACGGAATTTCATGAAACTTAAAATAAATGTATATCACTATAATGCGCTGCGGCACATGAAGTTTCATCAGACTGACTTCAGTAATGCATGAGTTATCCCCCTTTAATTGACTTAAAATCAATGAAATGAGCCATAACTAAGTTACCACTGGACGGAATATCATGAAACTTAAAATAAGTATATACGACTATAATGCGCTGATGTACATGAAGTTTCGTCACACTGGCTTCAGTAATGCATGAGTTATCCCCCTTTAATTGACTTAAAATCAATTAAATGAGCCATAACTAAGTAACCACTGGAGGGAATATCATGAAACTTATAGTTAGTATATGACACTATAACACGCTGATCCACATGAAGTTTTGTCAGACTACCTTCATTAATGCATGAGTTATCTCCCTTTAATTGACTTAAAATCAATGAAATGTGCCATAACTAAGTAACCAATTACCAAAACTTCATGAAATTTAAAGTGAATATGTATCACCATAAAGTGGATATGCACATAACGTTCTATCAGAATGGCATCTCTAGTGCACGAGTTATTGCCCTTGAATCAGTGTGAGATAACAAGTGAACAAAATTTTATGAAACTTGAAATAACGCATAAAGAAATAGGTGCCACAACGGCGGGGGATATAAATTCACTGAATTTGCTTGTTTATAAATGTGTTTTCATTATGGACATGCTTGCATGAAGTTTTATGCATAGCAGTCCACACCACCATAGCGGCTGTGTGATGAGCAAGCACCAATTCAG
The DNA here is from genome assembly GCA_963989385.1 of Ctena decussata. Classification (NCBI taxonomy): domain Eukaryota; kingdom Metazoa; phylum Mollusca; class Bivalvia; order Lucinida; family Lucinidae; genus Ctena; species Ctena decussata. The sequence goes on along the minus strand of OZ022504.1, from coordinate 33,828,059 downwards.
GCGAGCTATGCTGTCAGGCGACAGCTCTTGTTGGTTTTTCCGTTAATATGTTTGTGTGTGTGTGTGTATGTTAACATTTTTTCCGTCACAAACTACTCGGGAACTGCAATAGCTAGGGTTTTGAAATTTGGTACAAACGTTGGGTACGACTATTTGTACCGTGTAAGAGACAATCAACCTTCTCCTGCTTATCATTCCCTTTGTTTGTCCATTTTTTCTTTCTCTCCAATCAAATTATGTCACACATTTCACAGGAACCACACAATAGCTAGGACAGTGAAATTTGGTACAAACGTTGGGTATGACTAGTTGTACCGTGTAAGAGACAATCAGCCTTCTCCTGCTTATCATTCCCTTTGTTTGTCCATTTTTTCTTTCTCTCCAATTAAATTTCTGTCATAGTTTTCTCAGGAACCACAATAGCTAGGACGTTGAAATTCGGTACAAACGTTGGGTATGACTAGTTGTACCGTGTAAGAGACAGTCAGCCTTCTCCTGCTTATCATTCTTTTTGTTTGTCCATTTTTTCTTTCTCTCCAATAAAATTTTTGTCACAGATTACTCAAGAACCACAATAGCTAGGAATTTGAAATTTGGTACAAACGTTGGGTATGACTAGTTGTATTGTGTAAGAGACAATCAGCCTTCTCCTCTTATCATTCCCTTTGTTTGTCCATTTTTTCTTTCTCTCCAATTAAATATCTGTCACAGTTTTCTCAGGAACCACAATAACTAGGATTTTGAAATTTTGTACAGACATTGGGTATGACTAGTTGTGCCGTGTAAGAGACAATCAGCCTTCTCCTCTTATCATTCCCTTTGTTTGTCCATTTTTTCTTTCTCTCCAATTAAATTTCTGTCACAGGTTTCTCAGGAACCACAATTACTAGGATTTTGAAATTTGATACAAACGTTGGGTATGACTAGTTGTACCGTGTAAGAGACAATCAGCCTTCTGCTCATCATTCCCTTTGTTAGTCTATTTTTTCTTCTTCTCCAATTAAATTTCTGTCACAAGTTTCTCAGGAACCAACACAGCTAGGATTTTGAAATTTTGAACAAATGTTGGGTATGACTAGTTGTACTGTGTAAGAGACAGTCAGCCTCCTTCTGCTTATCATTCCATTTGTTTGTCCATTTTTTCTTTCTCTCCTATTAAATTTCTGTCACAGATTTCGCAGGAACCACAACAGCTAGGATTTTGAAATTTGGTACAAATGTTGGGTATGACTAGCTGTACAGTATAAGGGACAATTTGCTTATTCCTGCTTATCATTCCCTTTGTTTGTCCATTTTTTCTTTCCCTCCAATTAAATTTCTATCATAGATTTCTCAGGAACCACAACACCTAGGTTTTTGAAATTTGTTACAAACATTGGTTGTATCGTGTAAGAAAGCATCAGCCTCCTCCTGCTTATCATTCCCTTTGTCCAGTTCTTCTTTCTTTCTTATAAAATAAAACTTTTTCTGTCCAAGATTTCTCAGAAACATTTACAGCTAGGATTTTGAAATTTGGTGCAAATGTTGGGTATGACTAGTTGTATGGTGTAATAGAGTATCGGCCTCTCTTATCACTCCCTTTGTTTGTCCAGTTTCATTTCTCTCCAGTTTATTTTTTGTCACAGTTTTCTCTGTTGCTAAGGGAGCCACAGTCTTCAAATTTTGTTTACATCTTGAGAATGGCCAAGTTTATTGTGGGAAAGAAAAATTAAAATGCTCCTATTTCTTTTGGCCTTCTTTTGCTTTTTTTTCCTCTATCTCCAATGGAATAAATGGGAAAATTTATGTCAAAGATTTCTCAGATTGCTATGTGACTAGGCTTAGGTATAAGTTAAAATTGACTGCGGTAGTTGACATCATCTGGATGCTGCTGCTGACTTTAGGTCAAGGTCACTGACATAGAAGTTTATGTAAACTTGTGTTTATGTAATTTTGTGTTAAATTTGAATATTTACTTTGATTACATAATTTGCATGTTTTAATGGAACCATTGTGTATTTGTCTTTAGGCCTTCCACTGGATTTGCAATAGATTGTCCATTCATCTGTCTGTTATTTAACATTTGCTTTAAAGTTTTTTATTAAGTGTGTTTTTATTAGGCGGTGGCGCTGGCCGGGGGTATACGTGAGCCCCTGCTCACATGCTCTTGTTTATTTGTTGTCTGTGATGATTCATTGATGGGTTGGGTAACCTTCATGCAGACCAAATGCTGACTAAATGATTTGAACCAAGCAGAAGGCGAGGGTTTGGACCAAATAAAACAAGTTAACTTCTCCCCAGTAATGTATGACTGACCGTTCTAAGGCAATACTTCTGTTGTGGTTCCTCAGTGTTTACGTGTTCTTATGTCCGCTGTCTTCTAGCAATATGGTGACCTTAGTTTGCTTTCAGTTTTGTCCTATTTAAAATATGAAATAGGTAAAATAAATGTTACTGTTGTTATCAATTGGGGTAGCTGAATGTCTGGGAAAGGGTTGTTCATTCGGTTTACCATGCTTGTCTTTCGCAAACTGTTGTCATTTTAGGTCACCTGGCCCGAAGGGCCATAGTGAGCTATTGTCATACCAATGCGTCCGGCGTGCGTCGTGCGTCGTCCCTAAATGTGTCCGTCAACACCTAAAAACAAATATTCAAACATCTTCTTCTGTAAAACTACTGTTCCCATGGTTCTCAAATTTCACAATGAGCATGATCTGACTCCAGGGTCTCAGAATTGTAAAATTGGGTCAGGTTGAAAATCCAAGATGGCCGCCGTTACTAAAAATAACAAAAACAACAAAATAAACTTCTTCTCCAGAACCACTTGGTATATTTGTCTGAATTTTGGCATGGACCATCAATGAAACCTTGGTATTCAAAATTATAAAAATGAAAAAAATCTGTAGCGGAGTTTTGTCACAGTGACCTACTTTCTGTTTACGAGTGTAATTTTGCTCAAATGCCAATGTCAAAAAACGACTTATTCAAACGACTTCAAACAACTTCTTCTCTTAAACCAATGCACCCATGGGTCTCAAATTTCACATGGAGCATGACCAGACTGCAGGGTTTCAAAATTGTAAAATTGGATCAGGTCAAGAATCCAAGATGGCCGCCGTTACTAAAAATAGCAAAAGCAACAAAATCAACTTTTTCTCCAGAACCGTTTGGTATATTTGGTTGAAAGTTTGTGTTGAATATTAATGGGACCTTGGGATTAAAAATTATAAAAATGAAAAAAATCTATAGCGGAATTAGGTCACAGTGACCTACTTAGCATTTACAAGACCGATTTTGCTCAAATGTCAGAATCTCAAGAAAACGCAATTGATGTGGTCAGATTTAGTCAGAAATGGTCCTTGAATGGAATTATTTCAATTTTGTGCCAGTTGACTATCCAAGATGGCCACCATGGGGGCCGTTACTAAAAATAGCACAAGCATAAAAATGACAATTACTCAAGAACCCTTGAATGGAATTCGACCAATTTTGTGTCAGAATGTTACTTGCATGTAGCCGTTTCGATTAATTGCAATTTGGCTTTCCAAGATGGCTGACATCTGCCATTACTAAAAATAGCACAAACATTAAAAAGGCCAATTACTCAAGAACCCTTGAATGGAGTTCGACCAATTTTGTGTCAGAATGTTCCTTGCATGAAGCCGTTTCGATTAATTGCAATTTGGCTTTCCAAGATGGCTGACATCTGCCGTTACTAAAAATAGCACAAACATAAAATGACAATTACTCAAGAACCCTTCAATGGAATTGGACCAATTTTGTGTCAGAATGTTCCTTACATGAAGCCATTTCGATTAATTGCAATTTGGCATTCCAAGATGGCCACCATCTGCCGTTACTAAAAATAGCACAAAACATGAAAATGACAATATCTCAGTAACCGCTGAATAGATTTTGACGAAATTTGTGTCAAAATGATTTTTGCATTGAGATGTTTCAAAAGTAACTAAATATAGACAAGTCATAATGGCCTTTGTTACTAAAAATAGAAAAATGTGAAAATAAGAAAATCTCAGTGGAATTGGACTAATTTTCTGTCAGAATGGTCCTTTCATTAAGCTTTTTCGATTTTTTGCACTTTTGAATTTCAAGAAGGCCGCCATCTGCCGTTACTAAAATAGCACAAAACATGAAAATGACAACATCTCATTAACCGCTGAAGCGATTGAGACGAAATTTGTGGCAAAATGATTCTTGCTTTGACGTGTTTCACAAATTAACAAATATTGACCCGTCAAGTTGGCCTCTGTTACTTAAAATAGCAGATTTAGAAAATTACAATGGAACTGGACCAATTTTGTGTCAAAATGGTCCTTGCATGAAAACTTTTCAATTTTTTGCATTTTGGCATTCTAAGATGGTCGCCATCTGCCGTTACTAAAAATATCACAAAACATAAAACTGACAATATCTCAGTAACCCCTGAAAGGATTTGATGAAATTTGTGGCAAAATGATTCTTGCATTGAGGTGTTTCAAAAGTAAATATATAAAGACCAGACAAGTTGGCCTCTGTTACTAAAAGTAGCAAAATGTGAAATTGAGAAAATCTCTGGAATTGAACCAAGTTTGTATGAGAATGGTCCCGTTGCACAAAACCCAGGTGAGCGATATCAGGCCCATTTGGGCCTCTTGTTTTGTTTTGGTTTTTAGGGCAGGATGGAGGGTCTGATTGTATTATGTCCCCCCACCAAAGGTGAGGGGGGACATATTGTTTTCAGTGCAGATCCCGGGCGTCGGCGTCGGCGTCAGCGTCGGCGTGACAGATTTCTTGCGCACGCGATATCTCTTGAACCATTGGATGGAATTTCACCAAACTTGCATGGATACATCATTGGGACAAGTTTAAGAGCTGATTAGATTTTGGTGACCTTGACCTCATTTTCAAGGTCACTGGAGGACTTAGATGACACTTTCTTGTACCCACTATATCTCCTGAACCAATGGATGGAATTTCACCAAACTGGCATGGATACATCATTGGGACAAGTTTAAGAGGTGATTAGGTTTTGTTGACCTTGACCTCATTTTCAAGGTCACTGGAGGACATAGATGACAATTTCTTGTACCAGTGATATCTCTTGAAGTAATGGATGGAATTTCACCAAACTGCTATGGATACATCATTGGGACAAGTTTATGTGGTGATTAGATTTTGGTGACCTTGACCTCATTTTTAAGGTCACTGGAGGACTTAGATGTCAGCTTCTTGTACCCACTATATCTCCTGACCCAATGAATGGAATTTCACCAAACTTGCATGGATACATCATTGGGACAAGTTATATAGCTGATTTGGTTTTGGTGACCTTGACCTTATTTTGAAGGTCACTGGAGGACTTACATGACATTTTCTTGTACCTACTATATCTCTTGAGCCAATGGATGGAAATTCACCAAACTTGCATGGATACATAATTGGGACAAGTTTAAGAGCTGATTAGTTTTTGGTGACCTTGACCTCATTTTCAAGGTCACAGGAGGACTTACATGACAATATCTTGTACCCACTATATCTCCTGAACCAATGAATGGAATTTCACCAAACTGGCATAGATATATCGTTGCGACAAGTTTAAGAGCTGGTCAGATTTTGGTGACCTTGACCTCATATTCAAGGTCACTGGAGAACTTAGATGACAATTTCTTGTACCCACCATATCTCCTGAACCAATGGATGGAATTTCGCCAAACTTGCATGGCTACATCATTGGGACAAGTTTAAGAGGTGATTAGGTTTTGTTGACCTTGACCTCATTTTCAAGGTCACTGGAGGACATAGATGACAATTTCTTGTACCAGTGATATCTCTTAAACCAATGGATTCACTGAACATGCATGGATACATCATTCGGACAAGTTTAAGAGGTGAGTTTATGTTGGTGACCTTGACCTCATTTTCAAGGCCATAGTCATCTATGTAGGATATCTTTAAAACCAGTGGATGGATTTTCTCCAAACTTGCCTAGATATTTTACTCGTTCAAGCTTTTTATTCATTAGAGGGGATGGGAAATGGGCTGGTGGGGGGGGACATCAGTTTTTCTCGGAAAAACATTTCTAGTTAGTTCTTGGTCTGGTCTATCGTTAAAATACTTTGCCTAAAGGTACATGCATGGAATTATGAACAACAACAAAAAGCATTAGAAACGACATTCTCAAAATAATACTGAATGATCGAGATGTCAATGTCTTTCTGTTGCCACTGAAATTTTCTAAACCGGGCTGTTGCCCATACCTGGACTGAGCTCTTATGGATCATCATGGTCTCCTTGGTAGTAACACTATCAGATTTAAACGGGTCTTTATAACTTCGTTTTTATACGTCCGTTTGAAAAACGGGACGTATATTGTTATGGCGCTGGCGTCCGTCCATCTGTCCGTCCGTCCGGCCGTCCGGCGTAAACTTTTCGTTTCCGTACAACTCCTCCTACAGTTTACATCCGATCGAGCTGAAACTTGGTATATAGTAAGACTATGAGGTGGACCAGCGCATATCGTTTTCGAGGTTACGCTCCAATGTTTTTAGCGGAGTTACAGCCCTTTACTTAGAATTTTTGGGGTGTTCGTTTCCGGATAAGTCCTCCTACAGTTTTCATCCAATTAAGCTGAAACTTTGTAAATAGTAAGACTACGATATGGAGTAGCGCATTTTATTTGGAGGTTACGCTCCGGTGATATTTAGCAGAGTTACAGCCCTTTGAAAAAACTCGACTAAGGGAGTTTGTATGGCAATTCTTTAGCATTCCATAACTTGGTTACTCTTTGGAATATCATGATGAAACTCAATAGCAATGAAAATGAGGTGACTACAACATGTCTAATACAAGAATAGTTAATCCCCTTTACTTAGTTTTTGAGTTACCTCACTTTGATTATTTTGTCACACTATATTTGTACATCTCATATCTAACTAACCCTTTGGACTATTGTGATGAAACTTAATAGTAATGTATATTAGGTTGACACGATATGCCACATATAAGAAAGGTTGCCTCCTCTTACTTATTTTTGGAGTAACCTCCCTTTGAATATTTTCTAAGGCTATTCTTGTGCAAGCAATAAGTAGGCAACCATACGGAATATCTTGATGAAAATTCATAGCAATGTGTATTAGGTTGAGACGATGTGTCTTATATATAATAATAATTGTTTCCCCTTCCTTATTTGTGGAGTTACATCCCTTTGATTAATTTTTACCGCTATTCATGGGCAAGTCATTACTAAGGTAATCGTATGGAATATCTTGACGAAGCTTTATAGCAATGTGTATTAGGTTGAGACAATATGTCTAATAAAAGAATAATTGCTTCCCCTTCCTTATTTTTTTGAGTTACATCCCTTTGGTTACTTTTTTAAGGCTTTTCTTTTGAGAACCTTTATGTTTGGAATATCTTGATAAACTTAATAGCAATGTAGACAGGAATGAAACGGTGTGTGTCATATTAGAATGGTAGCTCCCCATCACTTACTTTCAGAGTTACATACCTTCTATTATTTCTTAGACTATTTTTGTGGGCACCATTACTAGGTAATTATTTTGGATATCTTGATGACACTGTATAGCAATGTGCATTTGCTTGATACTGTGTGTCGAGTATGGGAATGGTTGCTTCCCCTTACTTAGTTTTGGAATTAGTATTTGCAGACAGTTCTTGTGCACACATTAGCACCTGTTTGTGGCTGATTGTCAGGGATATAAATCTGCCCAAACTCACTCAAAAACGGGCGTATATTGCCCGCTTGCGGGAGCTCTTGTTCTAGCCATAGGCTTAGGGTGAGCTATTGCACAACCCGCAGGTTTGCACTATAATAAGTATAGTATAGTTTATTCTTTAGTAACATAGGCCACTGGCCCAAATTACATGTATGCATTTACATAATACATAAAAAAGAGTGACCAAAATATGTTATGCATTTGAACAGAAAATATATCTGATTGGTGTCACGCAAAATGGTGCCCCACGATGTGCGAAGATAAAAAGATCCAGATCAGCCTGGGCATCCGCGCAACCCGCGCCCATCATCTTCAAACACCCAACTCTTGGATCCCAGAGAGTTTACAAAGATAAAATCAAAAGACTGCGATCATACTGCGCAAATGCACAGACTGATCACAGCTTTCACCTCAAGCACTTACCCAAAGGTCCCACTTCACGCTCTACCAATCCCATATTGATACATTTTGAGCATCATCTAAGCGGTCGCACAGCGTCAAATCAACACTGAATCAACGCTGATTCAACGTCAGTACCTTGAATCAACGTCCATTCAATGTCGACTCAACGCTGCGCGCCGTACGGGATAAATGATCATTAATTTACATCGTCGAGTATAATTTTTTCTCGAACTTTCAGAGCTGAAAATATATATCTTGGTACATTCAATATAAGTTTATCATTGTTTGAGGTACATAATTGAATATGGGTATGTATACCAGATTGCTGCAAAATATTTAATTCTTACTGCCTTTAACATTGTACAAACGAGCAGAAAATGAAATTCCGTTTCAATAATCACTGTGTGAATGCGTCTGTCCGTCCGTTATCAGTTAGCGAAAACCGTTATTAGTTAGCGAAAACACTTATAACTCTTGAACCGCATGGGATATTTTGACAAAATTTTGCTTACTTATACATGTCAACATTGTCTAACGACTCGCATGCATAACAAGCTTATTTGATGGAGGAGGCTTTGCTGAGCACAAGTTGAAAATTTACGGCCAACTACTGAAAATGCTCATAACTCTTGAACACCGTTGTAAATATGGTTCAAATTTTGTATGCTTATGTATTTTAACATAGTCCAGCCACCGGCATGCAAAACAGTGACAAGGCTTCACCGAGCATCAGTTTGGCCAGTCCAGCTCTTTTATTGAAAATGCTCATAACTCTTGGACCGCTTGGTATATTTGCTTCAAATTTTGTATACTTATGTAATTTAACATTGCCCAGCCACTGGTATGCAAAACAGTGACGAGGCTTCACCGGGCATCAATTTGGTCGGTCGAGCTCTTTTATTGAAAATGCTCATAACTCTTGGGCTGCTTGGTATATTTGCTTCAAATTTTGTATACTTATGTAATTTAACATTGCCCAGCCACTGGTATGCAAAACTTCTTATTGCACAACCCGCAGGCTTGCACTATAAACACTGTGTGAGTCCGTCCGTCCGTCCGTTATCAGTTAGCGAAAACGCTTATAACTCTTGAACCGCATTCTATATTTTGATAAAATTTTGCTTACTTATACATGTCAACATTATCTAACGACTCGCATGCATAACCGTTTTTTTTGATGGACGAGGCTTTGCATAGCACAAGTTGAAAATTTACGGTCAGGTAGTGAAAATGCTCATAACTCTTGAACCCCGTGGTGTATATATGGTTCAAATTTTGTATACTTATGTATTTTAACATTGTCCAGCCACCGGCATGCAAAAGGGTGTCGAAAGTCTAAACAGTATTGCACGACCCACAGGTGTGCACTTTAATCGCTGTGCAAGTCCATCAGTCTGTTTGTCCTTCCGCTGTAGTCAGTGAGTGAAATTGCTCATAACTCTTAATCACATGGTGTATTTTGATAAAAATATGCATCATTCTACAAGAAATGACCAATTTCATTTCCATACATTCCTTCTGGCACCAGAAACTGATTATTCTACATTCACCACGGGTTGTGCATCAGTTGATTGTGATCACCTGTCGTCAGTCGTCAACAATTTGCTTTAAATGACATCTTCTCTGAAACCGCTAGGCCTAGGGCTTTGATATTTGGTATGAAGCATTGTCTAGTAGATCTCTACCAAGTGGACCAAATGGTGGCCCCAGGGTCTAAAATGGCCCTGGGGCAGGGGGTCTTGGTTTCGAAACTAAAATATACTTAAAAGTCTTCTTCTCCAGAGCTGCTTGGCTCAGATGCTTGAAATTTGGTATGTAGCATTGCCTAGTGGTCCTCTATCAAGTTTGTTCAAATGGTGGCCCCAGTGTCCAAGATGGCCCCGGGACATGGGGTCTTGGGTTTGAAACTAAAATATACTTAAAAATCTTCTTCTCAAGAACTGCTTGGCTCAGATGCTTGAAGTTTGGTATGTAGCATTGCCTAGTGGTCCTCTACCAAGTTTGTTCAAATGCTGGCCCTAGGGTCCATATGGCTTCGGGGCAGGGAATCCCAGGTTTGAACCATAGGAATACACAGAAAAATATTCAAAAATCTTTTTCTTCACAATCACTTGGCTCAGATGCTTGGAATTTGGTATGTAGCATTGCCTAGTGATCCTTTACAAAGTTTGTTCAAACGATTGCCCCAGGGATCAAAATAGCCCTGCCCCAGGGGGTCCTGAGTTTGAACCATAAAAATACATAGAAAATTATTCAAAAATCTTCTTCTTCAGAACCGCAAGGCTCAGATGCTTGAAATTTGGTATGTAGCATTGCCTACTGGTCCTTAACCAAGTTTGATAGAATGATGGACCCAGGGTCTAAAGAGGCCCCAACCCTGGGGGTCCTGGGTTTGAACCATAGAAGTATATAGAAAAATAAAAATCTTCTTCTTCAGAACCACCTGGCTCAGATGCTTGAAATTTGGTATGTAGCATTGCCTAGTGGTCCTTTACAAAGTTTGTTCAAATGATTGCCCCAGGGTCAAAAATGTCCCCCGCCCCAGGAGGTCCTGTGTTTGAACCATAGAAATACATAGAAAATTATTCAAAAATCTTCTTGCTCAGAACCGCAAGTCTCAGATGCTTAAAATTTGGTATGTAGTATTGCCTAGTTGTCCTTTTAAAAAGTATGTTCAAATGCTGGCCCTAGGGTTCAATATGGCCCCGCCCCGGGGGTGTCCTGGGTTTGAACCATAGAAATACATAGAAAAATATCAAAAATATTCTTCTTCAGAACCGCAAGACTCAGATGCTTGAAATTTGGTATGTAGGATTGCCTAATAGTCCTTTGCCAAGTTTGTGCGAATGATGGCTCCAGGGTCCAAAATGGCCCCTTAGCAGGGTGTCCAAGGTTTGAACCATAGGAACGCAAAGAAAATTTTTTAAAAATCTTCTTCAGAACGGCAAGGCTTATATGTTTAAAATTTGGTTTGATGCTTTGCCTTGTAGTCCTTCATCAAGTTTGTTCAAATGGTGGCCCCAGGGTCCACAATGGCCTCGCGGCAGGGAGTCCTAGGTTTGAACCAGAGAAATACATAGAAAAACATCCAAAAATCTTCTTAAGAACCACTTGGCTCAGATGTTTGAAATTTGGTTTGTAGCATTGCCTAGTGGTCCTCTACCAAGTTTGTTCAAATGATGGTGCCAGGGTCCAAAATGGCCCCGCCCTAGGGGGTCCTAGATATGAACAATAGAAATACATAGAAAAATATTCAAAAGGTTTCTCTTTCAGAACTACTTGGCTGAAATGCTTGTAATTTGGTATGTAGCCTTGCTCTGAAGTCCTATATCAAGTTTGTTCAAATGAAGGCCCCAGGATGAAAAATGGCCCCGGGGCAGGGACTTCCGAGTTTGAACCATAGAAATACATAGAAAAATATTAAAAAAATCTTCATCTTCAAAACCTCTTGGCTCAGATGCTTGAAATTTGGTATGATGCATTGCCTTGTGGACCCCTACAAAGTTTGTGTAAATGGTGGCACTGGGTTCCAAAATGGCCCTTACGCAGGGGGGAGGGGATGGTCTTTTGTTCAAAATTAAAAGATACTTAAAAATCTTCTTCTCCAGAACCCTTTCATGCAGATGTTTGAAATTTGGTATGATGCATTGGTGAGTGGTCCTTTACCAAGTTTGTTCAAATGATGGCGCCAGGGTCAAAAATGGCCCCGCCCCAGGCGGGCCTGGGTTCGAACCATAGGAATACATAGAAAAATATTAAAAAAACTTCTCCAAAACCATTTGGCTCAGATGCATTGCCCTTTACCAAGATTATTCAAATGATGACCCAAGGGTCCAAAATGGCCCCACTCCAGGGGGTCCTTGGTTTGAACCATAGCAATACATAGAAAAATATTCAAAAATCTTCATCTTCAGAATCATTTGGAAATGGTTGCAAACTATCAGGTTTGTTTAAATGATGACCCTAGTTTGATCTCTAACCTTTTTGCTCAGGTGAGCGATTCAGGGGCTCTTGGCCCTCTTGTTTATATTTGTAGATCTTATAATTTCAAAATTCCGGGTTAAAAAAACTTTCTGAAACCTGAATTCTGCTGTCAAAAAGTGCATTTCTTAGACATTCTATTCCCTAATCGATGCTTCTTCCGCCATCTTGTCCGCAATTTTGTGAAACTAAGCGCTTTAAGCAAATTCTAACATGCTTAATGGATTCCTTGACCAAGAAAACCTACAGGCAGACACCAAAATCATGTTTCTAGCCCGTATACTAAAGAAGATATGGAGATTTTTATACTTTGGCGACCATCTTGTCCGCCATTTTGTAAATGATTTGACTGAAATGATTTTTAATATGCTTAATCGACTCCTCGACCTCGAAAACCTATATGTAGCCACCGAAAGTATGTTTCTAACCCACATACTCTAGAAGATACATGTATTGAGGATTTCATCCCTTGGCGGCCATCTTGTACGCCATCTTGAATATTTAAATTTCCCCACGGATGCCAAGGTGGCATCATTCAGTTTCCGTGTACGGACATGTTGGTGAACACATTTATGCAAAAACATTTTGTGCGGATTATTTTTAGCTCACCTGAGCATGCTCAGGGTAAGCTTTTGGGATACCCTGATGTCCGTCGACCGTCGTACATGTGGACGTCCGGACGGACGGACGTCCGTCAACTTTCGCTTGTGTACACTCTAGCGGGCACAGTTTTGATCCAATCTTTATGAAACTTTGTCAGAATGTTAGTGTTTAGGCCAAGTTCGAAACTGGGTCATGTCGAGTCAAAAACTAGGTCACTAGGTCAAATATTAGAAAAACCTTTTGTACGCTCTTGAGGTCACAGTTTTAATCCAAACTTCATGACACTTTGTCAGAATGTTTATCGTCACAATATCTAGGCCAAGTTTGAAACTGGGTCATGTCGAGTTAAATCCAGGTCACTAGGTCAAATCTTAGAAAAACCTTATGTACGCTCTAGGCGGCACAGTTTTGATTCAATCTTCATGAAACTTTGTCAGAATGTTTATCGTCACAATATCTAGGCCAAGTTTGAAAGAAGGTCATGTCAGGTCAAAACCTAGGTCACTAGGTCAAATATAAGAACGACATTCTGTACGCTCTAGAGGGCACAGTTTTGATCCAATCTTCATGAAACTTTGTCAAAATGTTTATCCTCAAAATATTCAGGCCAAATTTGAAACTGGGTCATGTCGGGTCTAAAACTAGGTCAATAGGTCAAATCTTAGAAAAAGTTTGTGTTCACCCTAGAGGGCACAGTTTTAATCCAATCTGCATGAAACTCTGTCAGAATGTTTATATTTATAAAATCTAGGTCAAGTTTGAAACTGGGTCATGTCGGGTCAAAAATAAGGTCACAGTGTCAAATATAAGAACGACCTTGTGTATGCTCTAGAGGGAACAGTTTTGATCCAATCTTTTTGAAAATATGTCAGAATGTATATCCTCACAATATCCAGGCCAAGTCTAAAACTTGGTCATGTCGGTTCAAAAACTAGGTCACTGGGTCAAATCTTAGAAAAAACTTTGTGTACACCCTAGATGGCAAAGTTTTGATCCAATCTTCATGAAACTTTGTCAGAATATTCATCTCCATAAAATCTATGATATGTTTGAAACTAGGTCATGTCGGGTTAAAAATAAGGTCGCAGGGTTAAATCTTAGAAAAACCTTGTGTACACTTTAGAGGGCACTGTTTTGATTCATCTTCATTAAACTTTGTCAGGATGTTTATTTACATAAAATCCAGGCTAAGATTGAAAATGGGTATTGTCTGATCCAAAACTATGTCACTAGGTCAAATCTTAGAAAAACCTTGTGTACTCTCTATAGACCAATTTTTATTCAATCTTCATGAAAGTTTGGCAGAATGTTAATTTCTATAATATGTAGGCCAGGTCTGAAAATGGGTCATGTCGGGTCAAAAACTAGGTCACTAGGTCAAATCTTAGAAAAAACGCTTTTGTACACTCTAGAGGGCACAGTTTTGATCCAATCTTAGTGTAACTTTGACAGAATGTTTATTTCTCTTAAATCTAGGTCAAGTTTGAAACTGGGTCATATCGGGTCAAAACTAGTCACTAGGTCAAATCTTAAAAAACCTTACTTACACTCTAGAGGGCACAGTTTTGATCCAGTCTTCATGAAACTTTGTCAGAATGTTTATCTCCATAAAATCTAGGTCAGGATTGAAACTGGGTCATATCGGGTCAAAACTAGTCACTAGGTCAAATCTTAAAAGACCTTACTTACACTCTAAGGGGGAACAGTTTTGATCCAGTCTTCATGAAACTTTGTCAGAATGTTTATCTCCATAAAATCTAGATCAGGATTGAAACTGAGTATTGTCTGGTCAAAAACTAAGTCACTAGGTCAAAACTTAAAAAAAAAAACTTGTGTACACTCAAGAGGGCACAGTTTTGATTCAATCTTCATGAAACTTTGGCAGAATCTTTATCTCCATGAAAATTTGAAACTTGGTCGTCGGGCCAAAAAATAAGGTCACTAGGTCGTAGCAGAGAAAAACCTTACGTACATTCCGTAGGGCAGTTTTGATTCAATCATCATGAAGCTTTGTCAGAATGTTTTTCTCACTGAAATTCTGGCAAAGATTGAAATTGGGTCATATTAGGTTAAAAACTAGGTCACTAGGTCAAATCTTAGAAAGGCCTTGTTTATTCAATAGAGGCTACATTTTCCATTGAATCTTCATGAATCTTTGTCAGAATGTTTGTTTGGATAGTATCAAGCTTATGTTTGAATATGGATTATATTGGTTCAAAAACTAGGTCACTAGGTCAATTGGCCAACAGCATCGAAACTTGGTATATGGCATTGGGGACTCGGTCCCATCATAGTTTCTTCATATTATGAGTGAGTGAGTTAACTCAGGGTCAACGTCCAACCAACAGCTAGGTCATACGAAGACAGGATCGCAGTTTAAAGTCTCAACCAAAAGACCGCAGATGTGGGCGATCCATCTTGCGACCCCTGGATTGGTCATCCAGCGTGTTATCCACTACACTACCACGGCTCCTTTCAAATTATAATACTGGGTTGACCATGACTTATTTAATGCCAAGGTCAGTATGATAACTCTAATATTCTTGGTGCAGATGATACTCAGGTGAGCGATTCAGGGCCACCATGGCCCTCTTGTTTTGGGTTGGACACAATATCTTCATTTGGCAACCAGTCTAGTTCCTGTTGTTGATTTTAAATGTATCCCTTAACGGGGCACCACCCTGAGGCTAAGCGAGTTGTCCTTAACATATCAGTGTTATATTTCTTGAGTAAAGCTATTGAAATAAGCAGTACATGTACATTCTGTACTATTTATATCCCCCACCATGGGGAGGGTGGGGGACATTTTTTTACGTCCCCTCTCCCCATGGCCATACTGTCTTAGCTTCTTTTCTGCTCTCTAATTTCTTGAAGGGATGAATGGAATTTGACCAAACTTGCAGAAATACATCATAGGATTGGGAGAAAGAACTGATTAGATTTTGGTGACATGGGCCCCATTTTCAAGGTCACAGGAGGTCAAAGAGAGTTGAAAATGCCATTAAGGGAAAATGAAACTCCTGGGAAAGCCCAGGTGGGGGATAAAATAAGGATCAACAGAACATTTTCAGACATGTTTGAACATGAATAAGAACTCATAAATGCAGCAGTTAATGCTAAAAACTGTTAACCATAAACCCATCATGTTCAGTCATGTTTATTTAAGCATATTCAAAAAACAAGGTCATAACTGATATCTTTGTATTGTACTTTTAACTTTTGCAGTGAATTGCAGAATTTATTATAGTTTTTTTTTGGTGCAAAAAGTCAGATTTACCCCAAAACATGTTTGATGACCAAACATGTTCTTTAAACATGATTAGCTAACATGATCCTAATAGTAGAAAACATGTTTCAACATGTTTCAACATACTTAGTCATCAAACATGAGATAGTTTTCGCTATGGGATTACTTCATTTTAATGCATTCCTGTTTGATGTGTCCTTTTAAGATGCAAATTATAAAACTTAAGGGCTCAAAAAATGTTTGAAACTCATTGTTTTTTACTCTGTGGTGATAAGAAAATGTTTACTATAGCACCGACAGCTATGATTAAACGTACAATGCGGATGCAAGTACTTGCTACCTGGTATAAAAGCTAGTAGCAAAATTTACATACATTGTAGCAAAAGCTGGAGGCAAAATAACAGTCCTCTTACCAGTCAACCCAGTAGTTGTCAGATTTATGACCAAACAAAATTCCATGTGGTAAAAGGCATTGATAAAGCCTTTGACCTGGTTAGTCTTACAGGCACAAGTAGTATTTTAATGAAAATCGGCTAATACTTTCGTGAAATTAACTTTTACTAAAGAATTCCTAGACAGCAACCCTCTGCTACCCATTTTTCTTCAGGTGGCAAATGAAACTTTCATGTGGCAAATTTACTACATGCTACTGTTAATTTCTATTGGTTGCTTGGTTGGTTGTTTTGTCCTGGAAGCAAATAGGCCCTTGTCCTATTATCATCCAAATTTAAAACTAGTAGGAAACCTCGGCATTCAAAGTTACCTAGCACCATTGCTAGACTGACCACCCCTAGTTAATTTTGAATTACCACAATGATCATTGCTCTTGAACACAATCAAGCAAGAAAAGAGCAGACGCTTTAATCACCATGTGCAGTGGCACAGACTGATCTAAATACTCATACAAAAAATATATGGAGCTGCCTAATGTCACTGCCTATAGGCTGGCTACAGGTAATTCCATAGGCTGCCTATTGACTGCCAGCGGGAAAATTGCCATGCAAATGTGGAGCTGCCTACTTTTGATTACTAGTATATGGCAACCAATTGGCAGCTACTATATATAGAAAGGTGCCTGTAAGCAGCCTATAAGCAAGGAGCTGTCTTCTCTGTCTTCTGTGCCTATTGATGAGTGGCATACTGAGCTGCCTATTTGTGCCTACTCCTTGTAGCTGTCTACTCTGCCTACTAGAGTATTGTGCTTCTTCTTTATAGCTGCCTACTAGAGAGCTTCCTCCTGGCTGCCTACTGAGCTGCATACTCCGCCTATTATGTTTTTAGAGGCGTCATTTAATTGCTTAGTACCCTGACAATGTATAATTATACTGACTCAAAAAAGAAACGATACCAACTTCTGAGTAAATTTGACAGTCACCTGGCGATTGTTGAACAAAAATACGACTTTTGACGCATCAAACAGACATTCGGATACCGACCGCAGAAAAGTCTTGAAACCAAATCTTTCCGTTTAAGAGTTATCTCGCAATATTTAGCTGGATTGTTTTGGGTCGTAAGATGAAAATGCGCATGCGCATATGTAAAATCTTTGCTGCAAATTACAGACCTCGAAAAACACTTAAATTTTTCAATGTCTTCTAATCAGACATTACGGTCGAGGTTTGAATCTCTGAAACTCTCAAATTGTCCTCCTTTGAATTAAACATATAGAGATTTTAGAACTGCCATGCTTTCTGTGCCTGTCACAGTTGATTTGTAATTCCTTCAAAACTGGTTTATAACCATTGTCCCCATATGGCAAGATGGTAAGTACTGAAGAAAAGTCACCCTCCTAAAACTTCTAATGGTTTTAATTTCCTATGGCGTTTCCATTGCAAGTGACATTAAACACAGTTTCTTTTACATGAAGGAGCTTAAGTCGTGGATCTTATTCTTCTTCGGGGGGCTATAAGGCCCTTTTTTCTGCCCAAGAGCAAAATGTTTTATTTTCAGCTGATGATTAGACTATAGTGGCCGCTATACTGAATCAATAGTGGTTAAGCTCCGTAAGCCCTACTTTTGGAAAAATGGAGTTATTAAAGTGGGTGGGGTAAATCAGCATGAACCAGGGGTGTCATGTTATAAGCTATATTTCTCCTTCAAATTTATTGGCATTCATAAATACCTTCCTTTATAAGTTGAAGTAATGTTCTTGGTGACATCTTTTCTTCTCAAATTCTATCTTTTAAAGTAAAATCTTATGTCTGCAGAATTTCTTTTAGAGACACTGTCAATTTTCATTAATTTTGGTACTTTGAATTAAATATATTCTACCATATCTCTAGAACCAATGGATGACTCCTTACCAAACTAATATGGGTTCACCCTTGGGAGAGTACAAAATGTTGATTAAATTTTGGTGACCTTGACCTGTGTTTCAAGGTCACAGTAAGACTTATAATGTCAATTTTAAGTCTTGTTTTGGCCATTGTCTACACAGTAGCTCCTAAACTGATATGAAATCATGACCAAAGTGGCCTAAATTAAACATTATGAGGAGTGAAAACACTAGTTATGATCAAATGGCCATGACATCATCTTCAAGGTCAAGGTCAAGATTAGACTAGACAGAGTTTGACCAAAGTTCTCACACAGCTAGTAAGCAGAAATTTAACAAATATGTATGTTTATATTTGTAAAACAATGCTTAATATGCATATAATGACCTTGACCATGATCTGAAGGTCACCAATACATTTAGAAGTTCATTATTTTACGTTAGACTTTTATATAACCTTTAAGTTTAACCCAATTCTGTTTCATCATGTTTGGCTAATACTGACCTTCAGACCAAGGTCAAGGTCATTCTGTGCACATTAAACATTGATTTTCAAATGAAACCACTCAGATTTGGTACAATTCTGCCGCCTGATTGATGAAATCTGTGATTAAACTCTGTTTAGTCTAGCCATGACCTTGACCTTGAAGATGATGTCATGGCCATTTAATCATAATGTCATGGCCATTTAATCATAACTAGTGCTCTAAATCCTCATAATGTTTAATTTAGGCCACTTTGGGAACAATTCCATATCAATTCAGTAGCTACTGTGTAGACAATGGCCAAAACTAGACTTAAAATTGACATTATAAGTCTTACTGTGACCTTGAAACAAAGGTCAAGGTCACCAAAAATCATTCAACAGTTTGCACTCTCCCAAGGGCGAACCCATGTTAGTTTGGTAAGAAGTCATCCTTTGGTTCTAGAGATATGGTAGAATATATTGAATTCAAAGTACCAAAATTAATGCAAATTGACAGTGTCTCTAAAAGAAATTCTGCAGACATAAGATTTTACTTGAAAAGAAAGAATTTGAGAAAAGATGTCACCAAAGACATTACTTCAACTTATAAAGGAAGGTATTTATGAATGCCATTAAATTTGAAGGAGAAATATAGCTTATAATATGACACCCCTGATTCATACTGATTTACCCCACCCACTTTAATAACCCCATTATTCCAAAAGTAGGGCTTACGGAGCTTAACCACAATTGATTCAGTATAGCGGACACTATAGTCTAATCATCAGCTGAAAATAAAACAAATTGCTCTTGGGTAGGAAAAGGGCCTTATAGGCACCCCCCCCCCCTCCCCTATAACAAATGCTTGGCAGTCTGACAGCTCAAACGTGTATCGCAATGTAGCATAGTACAGCTTGGGAAAATTTGTCGTTGTAGAGAACACGTTTGACTTCAAAATCCAGCAATGTCAATGTTTTGTTCTGAGAAAACGATGGATGACCCCTGTGATGTTTAAAGCATTCTTGAAACATACTGAGTGTAAGAACAACAAATCAAATTGGACTGTAGTATAGACGAATGAGCATTCTTTCTTGAACACACTGAAAATCTTGGGCTTTTTCTCCTGTCGTAACCATAGTAACAAAATACGTTCATGTATCGGAACTTGTTTGAATCAGTATATATTATGCCATCTGCTTTATAGAATTTACACAAATTTTGATGTACTTGGTTAAATGGAGAGAAGTAATAGAGTGTCCTACTGTACATTGTGTAATGGAAAAATATCAGACTGAACATCAATTATAACATGACCAAAGTTGTTATAATTAAAGATGATACCAAGTCTCCCTGTAAAGCCACACTTGTACTGGTCAAATAATTAATGTGCTGTAATAGTCAATCACAAAGGCAAAATTGCAATGGGTGCAACAACAACAAAGTTGTGATAAGCTACGCAGAATCAACAACAGCAGACTGAAGTTGATTTACATAAAATCTAAATGTTAATAACTGTATGCTCCCAGAAGCAATGAAATGGAAACAATTTGCACCTCTGCATTCATAGAGATACCTTTGAATAGATACCTTTGAATCAATTTAAATATTACTTTCCCTTACCTATCCCTTTATATGCTGTGATGTGAAAATGTTCTTTAAAGTGAATAGCTCCCATAGCATATTTGAAGTAACAAATCATTATCCAAAGACAATTCAACAACATCCTGTCCCGTATGTCCAGTCTGTTCTCACTGACTACTTAAACTGTTTTAAAGTTCCTCCTAATAATACAGCAGGCTGAAATTGGTCATGTGACCTAATAAAAGAGTGTCAGGTTTGACATCTATGTTGGAGCAGCCTACCTGCTACAAACAATATAAGCATTTAATAAATCAGAGTGGCCTATTAGTGCCTTCTGAATAAAAGACTATGTCCAAGTTGCCAACTGCTGCCTACTACTAATTATCATTACTTGTAGGCAGCTAAGAGAAATGATAATAGGAAGCTTTTGCCTGCTGGAGTGGTAAAATACTTAATAGTAAGCAGCCTATGTACTGTCTGGAGGCAGCAACAGCTTACTTTTCTTTGTTCATGGGTATTCTCCATTAGCATGAAATGTCCACAGATCTTGAGGTGTTTACCTTGAAGAAAGGGTGTTGGTCTGAGCTGGCTTAGTCTTATCACTTTTCAAGGGATGCCACTCTGTCCACTCATATATACAAATAGTCATTTTTGAAATTGAAAAACAAATAACTCAAACCATTCAACTTTAGGATTTGTAATGTGGAAAGGTTTATTTTAACATAGTGCGCCTATAGAAGCAGTGAAAAGTTTCCGTGTATTATTCTGCAACAATCCACTGTTCAGAGCATGTGAGTCAAATTTCTGATGCCACTGGCAATTACTGACGTATTTATACCCCCGCTTTGTCCGTAGTTCCGTCTGTCCTTCCGTCCTTCCGTAATTCCGTAACACTTTTTCGTCAAAGATATTTAAAAAACCGTATAAGATAGAAACTTCATATGACAACAACAAGCTGTTCTGTGGGATTGAGAACGGGCGCTCTCCTGCTTGTGCTTCCTTGTATGTTTTCACTTTTTAACTCACCTGAGCACGAAGTGCACAGGGTGTGCTTTTGGGATACCCTGATGTCCGTCGTCCGTCGTACGTCCGTCCGGACGTCCGTCCATCCGGACGTCCGTCAACTTTTGCTTGTGTACACTCTAGCGGGCACAGTTTCGATCCAATCTTTATGAAACATTGTCAGAATGTTAGTCTTTATAAAATCTAGGCCAAGTTCGAAACTGGGTCATGTCGGGTCAAAAACTAGGTCACTAGGTCAAATCTTAGAAAAACCTTGTGTACGCTCTAGAGGGCACAGTTTTTTTTTTCTTCCAAAGTTCATGAAACTTTGTCAGAATGTTTATCTTCATGATATCTAGGACAAGTTCGAAACTGGGTCACGTCGGGTCTAAAACTAGGTCACTAGGTCAAATCATAGAAAAACCTTGTGTACGCTCTAGAGGACACAGTTTTGATCCAATCTTTATGAAACTTTGTCAGAATGTTTATCTCCATAAACTCTAGGCCAAGTTCAAAACTGGGTCATGTTGGATCAAAAACTAGGTCACTAGGTCAAATCTTAGAAAAACCTTGTGTACGCTCTAGAAGGCACAGTTTTGATCCAAAGTTCATGAAACTTAATCAGAAAGTTTATCCTTATAATATCTAGGATAAGATTGAAACTGGGTCACGTCGGGACAAAAAACTAGGTCACTAGGTCAAATCATAGAAAAAACCTTGTGTATGTTCTAGAGGACACAGTTTTGATCCAATCTTTATGAACTATTGTCAGAATGTTTATCTCTATAAACTCTAGGCCAGGTTCGAAACTGGGTCTTTTTGGGTCAAAAACTAGGTCACTAGGTCAAATCATAGAAAAACCTTGTGTACGCTCTAGAAGGCACAGTTTTGATCCAAAGTTCATGAAACTTTGTCAGAATGTATATCCTCATAATATTTAGGACAAGTTTGAAACTGGGTCATGTTGGGTCGAAAACTAGGTCACTAGGTCAAATCATAGAAAAACCTTGTGTACGCTCTAGAGGTCCCAGTTTTGATTTAATCTTTATGAAACTTTGTCAGAATGTTTACTTCCATAAATTCTCGGCCAAGTTTGAAAGTAGGTCATGTCGGGTCAAAAACTAGGTCACTAGGTCAAATCTTAGAAAAACTTTGTGTAAGCTCTAGAAGGCACAGTTGTGATCCAAAGTTCATGAAACTTTGTCAGAATGTTTATCCTCATAATATGTAGGATAAGTTTGAAACTGGGTCATGTCGGGTCAAAAACTTGGTCACTTAGGTCAAATCTTAGAAAAACCTTGTGTACGTTCTAGAAGGCACAGTTTTGATCCAAAGTTCATGAAACTTTGTCAGAATGTTTATCCTCATACTAGGACAAGTTCGAAACTGGGTCACGTCGGGTCAAAACTAGGTCACTAGTTCAAATCATAGAAAAACCTTGTGTACGCTCTAGAGGACACAGTTTTGATCCAATCTTTATGAAACATTGTCAGAATGTTTATCTCCATAAACTCTAGGCCAAGTTCGAAACTGGGTCATGTCGAGTCAAAAACTAGGTCACTAGGTCAAATCTTAGAAAAACCTTGTGTACGCTCTAGAGGGCACAGTTTTCATCCAAAGTTCATGAAACTTTGTCAGAATGTTTATCCTCATAATATGTAGGACAACTTTGAAACTGGGTCATGTCAGGTTGAAAACTAGGTCACTACGTCAAATCAAAGAAAAACCTTGTGTACGCTCTAGAGGACACAGTTTTGATCTAATCTTTATGAAACTTTGTCAGAATGTTTATCTTCATAAAGTCTCGGCCAAGTTTGAAAGTAGGTCATGTCGGGTAAAAAACTAGGTCACTAGGTCAAATCTTAGAAAAACGTTGTGTAAACACTAGAAGGCATAGTTTTGATCCAAACTTCATGAAACTATGTCAAAATGTTTATTGTCCTTATATCTAAGCCCCCTATGAAACTGAGTCACGTCGGCTCAAGGTCAAATCTTAGAAAAACTTTGTGTACACCCTAGAGGGCACAGTTTTGATCCAATCTTCATGAAACTCTGTCAGAATGTTTATCTTAATGAAATCTAGGTAAAGTTTGAAACTGGGTCGTGTCGGGTCAAAAACTTGGTCACTAGGTCAAATCATAGAAAAACCTTGTGTACGCTCCAGAGGGCATAGTTTTGATCCAATCTCAATGAAACTGTGTCAGAATGTTTATTCTTACAATATCCAGGCCAAGTTTGAAACTGGGTCATGTCGGGTCAAAAACTAGGTCAAATGTTAGTATGGTAAAAACTATTATAAATCTTCACCAGAGCCAGTGAACTGATTAATGCTCAGGTGAGCGATTCAGGGCCACCATGGCCCTCTTGTCTTTTTCTCCACACTTTTTCATCAAAGATATTTCTGCAATGGTTTAAGATAGAAAGTTTATATTTAGTATACAGGCTAACGACGACAAGTTGTATCGTGGGATAGTTTAAACATATTTTATTTTCAAAAATTCAAGTAAACACACAAAATATTAGGATTTAGAACGAAAGCAACAAGTACTTAAAAAGTTCCTCTCCTTAACTATATATAATATGCATACATCATGGCGCATATTTATCAAGCTAAATTTATCAAAATATTTTGTGCATGAGATATGTCATATATTAAATTGATATTTTGGGATAGAGCACCAGCCTTCTCCTATTTGTTCTTTCTTGTATTTGTTCACTTTTCTTTCTTCCATGCATTTAGTACTGATTTTTTTTCGAAAAAGATTTCTCCTCAACAAAGTGGAAGGTTTATATATGTTATGTAATAGATATATCCATTTTTTTTGAGATGTATCAGTAACACGCCTGACAATCAGTCTCATGCGGAACCGGTGGTTAAGCAAAGCAATCCGTTAGATCGCTTTCCGGTGACGTAGAAGAGGAGCCAAAACAGGTAAACAAACGATAATCGTTAGTGTAAGAAGACGGTTTATTTTCTTAGAAAATGTTCTCTTTAAAATATGCGAATGCTATTTTGTTGCCAACACATTGCTTTCTTTGTATGCCGAAGGATTTGCTGAAGCGTTGTCTTGTTTTTGTCATTTTTATTCCCTCCTACGAAACACCTGTTCGGACTGGATTATACATGAGGTAAGCAACACATTTATTCGCTAAATCTGACATTTGTGTACATATGTTCTGCAAATTAGACGGTGCGCGGATATTTTAAACAGAAAGTGAGGTATGTAATACCTTTACATTTTGCTAAAACTAAGAATTCTTTTGAAATGCATGCATAATTGGTCTCGAAAGTTTGGTTCCGCATGTAATCATTGAAAATAAGAAGAAAATATTTTCACAGATAATTTTATTTCAGCCTGTCATATGTGCAGTAAAACTGTGCCCAGTAAAATTCTGGAGTATCTAAATTTGACAAATGCAGGTTTGATGGAAAATATTTGCTTGAAACCAGACTGCAAGAGAAATCTAGGATTACTTCCTTGAGCCATTATATGTTGAATATTATGCACTGATTAAGTCATTGGAATATCAAATGACTCCGTATAATATCTGTTTAGCTTATTTCAACACTTTTGGTTTGCCTATTTTTAAGGGAAAGTCCCCATGTTATTTTTTTCTTGTTACGCATGCGATAGCTCGGTTCAGCATTTGACTTCTTTCAAACTTCACAATTTCTTTTAAACTTAGCTATATACTTTTGCTTAAGCTTAGCTATAAACGTCTCAAGCTATACATGGATCACTATTAAATTGGTTACGCCAATACTGTTTCTTCTGATTTGTCATATGTCCTGCTACAGTATCATAATAATGGTATTAGATTAGTACTGAAGTAATTCCTCATTATATCATGTTTACATGTACTGTGAGTGAATAAAGTTACTGTCTGTCTGGTAATTTACTGACTGTTCTTTATTGATTGACGTTTTATGTCCTGCTCGACAATATTAATTCTTAGGAAAGTTATGATCAGTTTACTAAAGTTTCAGTCGCAGTAAGTCTTTACTGTTTTGTACAAAAATGTACTTTGGGGCAAATATAGTTTATTCGATTCCATCATCGATATTGATAGTTTATCGTTGATCAAAACGAGGGAAAACTAACTAAAGATATGACGTACACGTACTGAATGACATTTAGGCTTACTTTTTAAGATTCTAATTTTACCACACTGCAGCTGGTGTTGTGCCGTGTGGCGGCCGTAAAACGTCTCCCCGTACATCATCCATAGTGCAGATTATATTTTATTTACATCCTTTGAGATCAGAGGATCGATTCTGAGAAATCTAAAATTTGAGATCGATTTAGACTATTATTCTAAATCATCGTCTTTTATATTATTGGATCCTTTTGAAATTAATCAGTCTTTGAATCGACTGCCCAATTAAAATTAAGAAATTACAGTATGTTTTTTTTCTGGTTTCGTCACCAGATATTGTCAGGGTCACTGACGAGGCTTTATTAGCCGAAACTACGTAGTCTGGCCCATGTTCCTACTTCTGTATGTATTCTCTGCTCTTGAAGGAACTTTTTAAGATTCTAATTCTATATGTAGTTGTTTTGTCGAAACCCTCATCCACGTAAATTACGTGAAATTATGGACGGGTAAAAGGTAAAGGATTCCCAAAGCCTAATAGCCGTAGGGGCAGTGGGGGTTAGAGGCCCACTGTATCTTGGGCACAGCTGATGAAAGACGGAGCCCATCTCTCTCTCCTTTCGCTGCCTTATCCTTCACTGATTCGAAAAAGGTACCCATTTACTGCTGGGTTGACAGAGAGAGTTTTCCAGTCGTCGGATGGCGACGGTGAACCGTGAACTCACTACCTTTCGGTGACTTTCTGCACAATAATCGAGCAACTATAACCACTCGACTACCACGCCTCAGTGGTTCGAACCCTGATGACTCATCAACCCTGCCTGACTAGAACTCCTTCCTGAGTCCCTAGAGGTTACTTTAAGTAGAAACTAAGTGGATGGCTAGAACTGCCCCTGGCTTGAACTAATTTTCATGGTCCCAAGCCTGTTAGAGCCATTATAGTGCATTGAAGAGAAAAAATGTCACATTTATACTAATTGGACAAAAATAAGAGCTTAAAAATCTGAGAAAAATAGAGATAGCAATGACTTTTTTACTTTGCTCGAGGCAGTATGGAAAAATACGGCGTGCATAGAAAGGTTCTTATATAATGGCTTGCTACAAAAGCCAGGAGGTATCGGCACTTTTCACCGCACGAAATTTCATTGAGTATTAACACGGAAGGTAATGTTTCAAACTGACCTCCGCTGGGATATGTTGAAAACTAATTTGACCGTTTTCCAGTAGTCAGTTTGCAGTTTTCGTGGTCTATGGATGGGTCACGGGTAAGATTTTTGAGTCTTGCACAGGTAGTTCGGCTCTGTGAATGCATTTGTAGGCTTTCCTTAAAATCTTATTAATGCGTGCCCATAGCATACACTTTCAAATAATATATTTACAAAACTTAATGCTTTCATTACTGTGGGTGTATTAAAATTCTCGTCATGACATTAAACTACACACCACAGCAGAACGCACTAGCCAAGCTCCAAGTATGGGCGTCGATGGACCTTGATACTTCCAGAACGGCAGCACACACCTTGTTGCAGCTGAGTGAAAATATCAGTCAAATCGATCAGAGTTTGTGGCTTCTGAGGTATGGGTACCCGCATGTTTAGGGTCCCATGAATAACGTATGTGGCAGGTATAAAGAGTTATTATGGATATACTGAGACCAAGACCATCTTACTTGACCAAAATTATCTGACGTATGTTTAGAAGGATTTAAACGTGCTTTTAATTCAAGCGCACAATCCCTTCTGAGCAGAATATAATTGTCCCCATGTCAATTTCAATACTATTGGCCTTGTGGCTTTCAAATTGACCGCAGATAAATATTCGTTGAGGGCGTAGTAACAAAAGCATGCATTTTCTTGAAAGTGAATTTTCAACGCGGTTATATAAGTGAATTGCCTTGCTGCATCGATAAGATTTCACAGAAAGTGCAAATAAATGCACGCACAGGGCCGATTTATCCGTGCAGAACTATTTCCTTCTTTCGGTACTAAACTTGGAGGACAAATGTAATATACCAAACACCACTTAAAATTGTTCATATCACTTGGTCTCAACATACAATTGTAAACAACTGATAGCATGACATTCTCCAAAGTTTCGCAATACCTTTTCTTGAGAGAAAAATCTGATATTATTGAAATACTGCTGAAAAACGTAAAATCGCAAGTCATCCACCCGCCAGTTAAATTTTAGGCCCTTCTAAACTAAAATTTTAAGAGTGGCTAGTCTCATAAATGATTTTATTCAAATGGTTGTCGTAAGAAAAACATGTCTTCCTGGATAAAGGAAGGTCAGACAAAACTAGATTATCTGCCAGAGAAGATCCTTAGAGTTGTAGGGTTAATGATACAGCTGTTCAGTGCTAAACGAGCTGACCAAACTGTGCGAAGTCGCAGGTTGATCGATGTTTTCGTGGTTCATATATAAGTCAGGCTGCCTCGCAGCTAAATCAGGCACCCAAGCTCATTTGATATTCCATACATTCCAATGCTCAACCGAACATTCTCATGCGCAACCACAAAATTTTTGACATGAGCATCCCATTCAAATGCAAAAAATCAAATTTTTGTGAAATCGTGTTAATTATTCAAATGTTATCTTAGAAATTTTAATTCAGCATGCATTTAAAACCATTGAAACAGTAAACACCAAGCACTTTAGGGAAGGGGATAAACTTTTTTTTTTTTTTTTTTAAACATAATCTCCAACAGCATAGATTCTACAAGTCTCAGCTGACATCTAACAAATGTCAAACGAAAATTCCAGCATAAAATTTATGCCATAAAACAGACTTAAATAAGCAGATTGATGCTGGCATATTTCCTTATATTTTTAATGATTAAATGCTGAAATGTTGCAACCTTGCTGCGACCTATCGGCGATCTGTCGGCGACTGTTCGGCGACTGTGCGGCGATTGATCGGCGACCGATCGGCGACTTATCGGCGACTGACCACTGGTGAGACGGCGACTGATCGGCGACCGATCGGCGACTGGTCGCCGACTGGTCGCCGACAGGTTGCAGCGTGCGCCGATAGATCGCCGAACGATCGGCGACAGGTCGCCGACTGGTCGCCGACAGGTTGCAGCGTGCGCCAATAGATCAAGGGTTGCAGTGCTAGCTTTAAAACGAAAAGTTGTCTTTGCATCCTGGCATTATTTTATTACCAGGGTTTAAAGTGTTCGCATCCCCCCAACACCTAAAAAAAAACAACAAAAAAAAAATCGGCGCCAAAACAGACAGCAGAAATGACTCCCGACGTTCGGACGCCTGCTTCAGATGAGGTATCTCAACAGTCAAAGGAGGAATCTCAATAAACTGCGGCCTTTTTGAAACCAAGGTCTTTCTCCTCCGTCTTAATCGCCTGTACACCATCACAGACAATACAGGTGTGTGCCGGTTGTTTCGTTGCAAGCAAGGAACTGAATCTGTAGCTGTGTTATTTTGACAACTTTCACTGAAGTGATTTCATTCTTGTCACCACAGGGGGTGGTCGAATGGTGCGGTGGCGCTGTGTGTAACTTCCAGTGCCGGGGCGTCCTATTGATTTGCAACATTGTAGGGCAAGGGCCTTCTGTGCTTGCAGTAGGTGCGGGTGGGGGTTGTTTGGACATTTTTTTCTCTCGTCTGTCATTTCTCCTCTTTCTCCCTCTCTGAGAGACGGCCCGATATAGACTGAAATACTGTCTCAAAGAGCCGTTAACCCCAAAACAATCAATCTATCAATCTTGTCACCACATTTCCATTGATTTTAGTTTTTTGTCGCAGAACGGTCGCCAATCAGTCTCCGACCAGTCGCCGTTCATTTGAAACCAGTCGCCGAAGAGTCGCCGACTGGTCGCCGATCATTCTGAACTAGTTGCAATCCTGTCGCCGATCCTACGGCGACCAGTTGCAGTGAGGTCGCCGATCGATCGCCGACTTCACGCGAAAGCTGTCGCCGACTGATCGGCGACTGATCGGCGACCATATTTGAAGAGGAAAAGAAGTTGCAATAGTCGCAAAGGTCGCAGGTCAGTCGCAGACAAAATCAGTCGCAAAGCGGTCGCATCGCAGTCGCAAGCTCTGTGGGACCGAGGCTTAACAAAATAGCATTCTTAGATATTGGATATCTCTCCTATCATTCTGAAAAAAACATTCTAAAATCTGACAGAGTAAGTATTGTTTACCTTTTTCGGCTCCTCTTCTACGTCACCGGAAAGCGATCTAACGGATTGCTTTGCTTAACCGCCGGTTCCGCATGAGACTGATTGTCAGGCGTGAGTAAATATCAATACTGATTGTTAGGTGTACAGGATAATGGACGAGCCCTTTAGGGCGAGTCCAATTATCCTGTACATCTAAAAATCAGTATTGATATTTACTAATACATCTCAAAAAGAAATGGATATATCTGTTTTAATCCACAGCTTTATTGAACTTTGTACCTAAAACAAATAATAAAACCAATAAAAAATATGTTTTATCTTCTTCAACCTGCCTCACCTTATCTGGAAAATAGACCTTCCTGTCTGATGCAATAAGGTCATCAGTTACCTGACCAATCCGAAACGACTTGAGTGGTCAGAGGGAAATTTGAATCAGACTGTTTGTCTCATTTTAAGGTTGTACACAGGAAAAGAAAGACAGAAAATTGGGCTGCAGTTTAAACAAATTTTGTTGGGTAAGCTCTGTTTTACTATTTGATCACAAAGAAAATGTTTGTTCCGGGTATTCATCAATCTCATTTTGTTTGGGTAATTTCAATCACATATGTTTTAGTGTTTTTTTTTCTATTACCAGGTATGCTGTTTATGATTTATCAGAACCCATAACCACAGGCACTCGTTTCATGCATTGTGAGCCACTCATACTCTATACACTATATAGGGTATGAGTGGCTCACATTGCATGAAACGAGTGCCTGTGGGACTCACCTTATTGATGAGTAACCACAACATATGTTTTAAGATGTATGGGTACACATCCAAGTTTTTCTGCCATTTATGCAAAAGGAACAAATTGCTTCTCTGGATGATGTACCTCTTCCCAGTGGTCTACTCTTGAAAGAATTTGCTCCTAAAGGAGCAAGGAGTAAATTCCTGCTTTCAAGAGTTGTCCCCCATTGAGAAGGGAGGCAAATGAAAATGGCAAAGTAATACTGTGACCTTAATTCAGTGCTCATTTTCTGAACAAAAAGTTGCTAACCACCAATAACCTCTGAGGTGAATCTAATGCAATCATTTGACTTGATGGATTATTTTCATATAAAATATGTTGTGGAGACTCATTTAAGCGAGGGGAGTCAAATGAATACCCTTAACAAATATTTCTGTGGCCAAAAGGAAAACAGCAGAGTTTACTAAGTTTGTTTAATTGCTCAGTACTGGCAACTTCAAAGAAAAGTAGTCAGCTGTGGATAAAATGAGTCGACAATGACTTGTTGTATCATGGAATTGAGAACGGGCCCTCTCCTGCTTTTCATACCCCGCCACACGTTAGTGGTGGGATATTATGTTTTCCCGCTGGCTGTCCGTGTGTCTGTCCGTCCGTCGTGCGTACGTCTGTCTGTCCATCTGTCCGTCCGCCCGTGAGCACTTCGTTTCCGTTCGATAACTTGAGTATTTATTGACGGATTTTTTTCAAACTTGGCATATGAATTGGTCTTGGGAATATCTCGGTTGGGATTGTTAATGGGCAAATTTCGGTATCTTGTGACAGAGTTATTGCCCTTGTCAATGTCGCAAAAGTGGTTTTTGGTCTATTATTCCTTTACACTTTGAAATATCATAATGAAATTTCACAGAAATGATTGAAATGATATGTTTTTTCTGTTATTAGCAGAATTTTGTCCTCCAGGGCTATATGCCCCTGCCCCGGGGCTATATACATGTATAAAATCATGAAAAATTCTGTATAAGATCAGGGTTGAAAGTGATTTTCCTGAAACTTGATACAGCTTATCGAAGCAATGTAAGCTTTCTGTCATGATCAAAACTTAGTCCCCAGGGGTTATCTGCCCCTGGCACAGGGCTTTATACATGTAAAAAATCATGAAAAAATCCATATAAAATAAGATTTTTGGTATATCTTTATGAAATTTCACAGAAATGATATAAAATCAGAACTGAAAGGAATTTTTATGAAACATGTAACAAATTATCAAACTGTCTGTCCGTCTGTCCGTCCGTGAGCACTTCGTTTCCGTTCGATATCTTGAGTATTTATTGACGGATTTTCTTCAAACTTGGCATATGAATTGGTCTTGGAAATATCTCGGCTAGGATTGTTAATGGGGTAATTTCGATATCTTGTGACAGAGTTATTGCCCTTGTCAGTATCGCAAAAGTGGTTTTTGGTCTGTTATTCCTTTACACTTTCACAGTAATGATTGAAATGATATGTTCTTATACGCCCGTTTTGAAAAAAACCGGACGTATTATGTCGTGGCGCTGTCCGTCCGTCCGTCCGTAAACATTCTTGTGCGTGCCATAACTCAGTAACCGTTTGGGATATATTCATGATATTTGGTAGGAATATGTATTAGGTTTGGGGAACGTGTCGCGTACAAAAATGGTTGCTCCCCCTTCTTTAGTTTCCAAATTATTCCCCTTTGATTAATTTTTCCCTGCAAGTCTTGTGCGCGCCATAACTAGATAACCGTTTGGGATATCTTAATGAAACTTCATAGCAATGTGTATGAAGTCCCAACGATGTGTCGCGTACAACAGTGGGCGCTCTCCCTTTCTTTGTTTTAGAGTTACATCTCTTTCATTAGTTCTTGTTGACTATTTTTATGTATACTTACCTTGTGCATACCTTAACTTGGTAACCGTTTGGAATATCATGATGAAACTTTATAACAATGTGCATGATCACAAGACTGTGTCACATATAAGAATGGTTGCTCCCCCTTTTTTTTAATTTTGGAGTAACCTCCCTTTGATTAGTATATTTTAGGCTTTTCTCATTCAATCTATATCTCCTTAAACTTTTGAAATATTAGAATGAAACTTTGTAGGAATGTGTATAATAATGAGGCAATGTATCCTGAGCAAGAACCACAACTCTGGCGTACTTACTGAATTACCTGCCCATGCATAAATATCCTGTTTATTCTGTAACATTTCATTGTAGTGATTTCAAGGGAGTGTAATAGATCCAAGAATGGTATATCTAGTATATTTAGTTTATCTCCCTTGACTTGATATACTCTGTTGAATATTTAAATAATGTTGAATTCATTTATTATAGTGTGGTTGCCTCTGTTTGTCTGCCTGTCTATCCTTTTGTAAACAGTCTTATTCATTCTTTAACTCCTTTATGACATTTATTATGCGCCGCTTGCGAAGCCCTTGTTTCTGTTATTAGCAGAATTTGTCCACCAGGGCTATATACCCCTGTCCCGGGGATATATACATGTATAAAATCATGAAAAATTCTGTATAAAATCAGGGTTGAAAGTGATTTTCCTGAAACTTGCTACAGCTTATCGAAGCAATATAAGCTTTCTGTCATGATCAAAACTTAGTCCCCAGGGGTTATCTGCCCCTGGCACAGGGCTTTATACATGTATAAAATCATGAAAAATGTATATAAAATCAGATTTTTGGTATATCTTTATGAAATTTCACAGAAATGATATAAAATCAGAACTAAAAGGAATTTTTATGAAACATGTAACAAATGATCAAAGCAATAATAGCTTCTAGTGATGGTTAAAATTTTATCAGAAGGAGGTTAATTATCTGCCCCAGTCCTGTAGCTATATACAAAAAAAAGCTATGAAATGTTTGCAGTTGCGGGGTATTACGCAGTCGTTTACGATGCTTTTATTCTTCTCTGTATTTGTTCACTTTTCTTTCTCTCCACACTTTTTTGTCAAAGATATGTCTGCAACGGTATAAAATAGAACGTTTATATTTGGAATACAGGTTAATGGCGACAAGTTGTATTGTGGGATACAGAACCCGCTTTCTCCTATTTGTTATGTCCCCCACCAAAGGTGAGGGGGGACATATTGTTTTCAGTGCGGATCCCGTCGGCGTCGGCGTCAGCGTCGGCGTTGGCGTGACAGATTCTTGTAAGCGCGATACCTCATGAACCAATGGATGAAATTTCACCAAACTTGCATGGCTATATCATTGGGACAAACTAATGAGCTGATTAGATTTTGGTGACCTTGGCCTCATTTTCAAGGTCACAGGAGGACTTAGATGACAATTTCTTGTATGTGCGATATCTCTTGAACCAATGGATGGAATTTCACCAAACTTGCGTGGATACATCATTGGGACAAGTGTAATGGCTGATTAGATTTTGATGACCTTGACCTCATTTTCAAGGTCTCTGGATGACTTAGATGACAATTTCTTGTACCCAATTTCTTGTATGCGCGATATCTCTTGAACCAATAGATGGGATTTCACCAAACTTGCATGGATAGATCATTGGGACAAGTGTAAGAGCGGATTAGATTTTGGTGACCTTGACCTCATTTTCAAGGTCACTGGAGGACTTAGATGACAATTTCTTGTACCCACTACATCTCCTGAACCAATGGATGGAATTTCACAAAACTTGCATGGATACATTATTGGGACAAGTTTTTGAGCTGATTAGATTTTGGTGACCTTGACCTCATTTTCAAGGTCATTGGAGGACTTGGATGACAATTTCTTGTACCCACTATATCTCCTGAACCAATGGATGGTGTTTCACAGTTTAATTAATCGCAACAGCAACTTGTTTTGTTTTTGATAACAGTCGGCATCGGCCGATAGCAAGTATCTGCTAATTATGCGATATGGTACTCGGACAAAACGGACCATGGACAAAACGGACCAGACAAATTGGACCACAGTTAGGACAAAACGGACCACGTTTCAGGACAAAACGGACCACGTTTCAGGACAAAACGGACCACGTTTCAGGACCAGACGGACTACCCTAGAAAACAAACCATACTATTAATTGGTGTCAATTAGAAGATTAAG
This sequence comes from Ctena decussata, assembly GCA_963989385.1. Lineage (NCBI taxonomy): Eukaryota > Metazoa > Mollusca > Bivalvia > Lucinida > Lucinidae > Ctena > Ctena decussata. The sequence goes on along the minus strand of OZ022504.1, from coordinate 33,793,720 downwards.
GAGTATATAATTACCGCAGACAATGTTAAATGGTCACGGACGCCCGGCGCCCCGTTACTGTGGCTATGGATTCGTTCCGCTGAGGTGTTGGGGCAACGTCGATATGAGCATTGAATTACTACTACTTAAATGGTCACAATTATTTGACAACTGTTCATGATCTCAACTATTTTTGGTTGTCGCTGTCAGAGAGTAGCTTTTCCCCCCTAGTAGTTTCCCCCCCGGAAAAATGACTATGATTTTCCCATAGTAGAATTTCCCACCGGAAATATGGCTATATAGTAGAATTTCCCCCGGAAATATGGCTATATAGCCAATTTTCCCCGGGGAAAATCTACTATACGTGTTTTTGCATAGCCGTTTTTCCCCTCTATAGTGGATTTTCCCCCTGGTAAAATGATTGCAGGAAGACATGCTACATAGTCGAATTTGTTCCTTCTCTAATCATAATAGTGAGGTTCATAACTGAAACAGAAATATGAGTGTCTGTCCGTAAAATATCGATGGATGATGGAATCACATGCGTGTGTCCATCAGTCTGTCTTATTTTTTGTTTAGGCATTTTGCTTTTCCGTGTTAGCCACAAACCGATATGAGTGTACGTGGTTGTGTGCATAAAGTTGTACCTTTTTGTGTTTATACAAGCGTTCGTCTGTGCGTGCGTGCAGTGGAGTGCTTGGACTATTGTTTGCATCTCATGCAAGAGTTGTGGGCTCGACTCCCATTGGGACACACGTCCGATTGTGGTTTTCAATGTAATAAACTCCCTGCGAAATCAAACATGACTAGAAAAAAACATGTTCGTACATCTTCCTGTAAGCTTGCATCCGTATGTGCACGTATATAAATATCTGCGATGGGAAGAAACCACACTCTACTCGTTCCTTAAATTAGTAATTATTGATTATTATGAAAATATGGCTGCTAAATTTGCATATTGATTTTTTTTGAATAGTCACGTTTATTACCTCCCTAGAAGTACTGATACATTTCTTATGCGATTAATTCCGTAAAATGTCTCTTTTCCATTCCGTTCCGTGTCATTCCGTTTCGCAAAATACCAATAGCCATGCCGAATTCACTAATAGCCAATTTCCCGGTGGGGGAAAAAGGACTATGGGGGAAAGGTGGCTCTATGAGGTCCGGACAATCCACTATATAGCCGTCCTTCCTATAGCCATTTTTCCGGGGGGAAAGGGGGAAAACCACTCTCTGACAATCGCAACTATCTAATTAATTTAATGGTAAGATTTTTATCTTTTAAGCATGCAAATTTCTGCATTAGTGTTCAACCTAAATAAAACATGCTTTCTCAAAGTTAACGGAAGGTCTGAACATGGTCCGTTTTGACCTTAAACGTGTTCCGTTTTGTCCTGAACGTGGTCCGTTTCGTCCTGAACGTGGTCCGTTTTGTCCCAAGCGTGGTCCGTTATGTCCGTGGTCCGTTTTGTCCGTGGTCCGTTATATCCCTAATTCTGCGATATCAATATCACATACTAAAGTGTGAAATACTGTCGGCGGTGTCAACGTATTACATGGTCCGTTGATTGCGTTTATTGTCAATAAATAAATGATAGTGTATGTCAAACCTTCTGATAATTGGCAAAAAAAACATGACACAAGACGATTTAAACGCTTATTTGGGAGATTAATTCATCTCTTGCATGTAAAGTTTTATTTATTTATTTTGTTTCGATTGAAACATTTCAACCTCATACATGAATGATTTCATTTAGTTCAGACTTCGTGAAAACAGGGGGAAAAAAGAAAGAAAGAAAGAAAGGGTATTTCAATAAATTAATAGATTGATAAATAAATAAATGATCTGTATTTGATCTCTTAATTTCGAATGAATCCGTTTCGCGACTTGACTTTTGTATTAGACGTACACCTTTTCTGAGTTTTCTGCGTATCTTTTGAGGTGATTTATTTGCAATTTATAATTTAAATACAAGTTTTATTATATTAGCTTTTAATCACTGTCGAATATAAAAATAGTAAATAAGGCATCATTGGGACAAAAAGAAATGTGAATATAGATTATTCAAACAATTATTTGTCAGTCATTACATAGGAAGTATCAATGGCTTAAAATCCTTTAGCCCCCTCAGTGTAAAGTCTCGCCTATTATCGGGAAATAACGCGTCACGTGAGCGGTATACGCATGCGCAAAAACAATGTGAAAAAGGTCTATTGACCGATGTCCTTGAAACTTGGTATGTAGCATTGCGTACTTCAGTACTATCAAGATGGTTCAAAATGATGACCTTTGGTTGACCTTGACCATTTTACGGCAAGGTCAAATATGGGAAAATGCTAGAACATAAGATTTCATAGAAGGTTTTGAAGATTTAGGCCTAAAAATTGGTATATACATTCAAGTTAATGAGTACATGAAGATTTATGAGTACAAGAGGGCAAGGTCATTCTTTGACCAAGAACTATCATTTTGACAATATCAAACAATTTCCTCAAAAGCCACTGGGCCAATTGCAACCAAATTTCATATAGAGCCTTCAGGGGTTGAGGCAATGAGAATTTGTTCAAACGTCCAGGTCACATTTCAAACATGGCCTCCATGCCCATATATGGTAAAAACCTTCAAAAATCTTGTCCAGAACAAATGGACCGATAGCCTTGAGATTTGGTATGTTACTATCAAGCTTGTTCAAATTATGACCTTGGGTTGACCTTGACCTTTTTATGGCAAGGTCAAATATGGGAAAATGCTAGCACATAAGATTTGATTGGAAGTTTTGAAGACTTTGGCCTAAAAATTGGTATATACAGTTGTGTTAATGAGGTCGTGAAGAATTAAGAGTACAAGAGGTCAAGGTCATTCTTTGACCTTTGATCCAGATCTCTCATATTTTTAGATTTTCAAACAGTTCCTCAGAAGCTAAAGGGTCAATTGTAAGCAGATTTCACAAAGAGCCTCCAGGGGTTGATGGAACAAAAATTTGTTCTAACGGTCCAGGTCACATGATAAACATGGCCGCCATACTCATGGTATAAACCTTTAATATTTTTCTTCTCCAGAACCAATACAAGTATGGCCTTGAAACTTGTTAAGTAGCATGGAGGACTAGAGTACTGCCAAGACTGTTCAAATGATAACCTTGGGTTTACCTTGACCTTTTTGCGGCATGGTCAAATATTCATGGAAAGTTTTAAAGACTTTGGCCTAAAATGGTATATATGGTGGTCTTAATGAGTACTTGAAGAGGTCTTGGTCATTAGGTCTTGGTCATTTATTGAATTTGGACCCAAGACTCATATTTTGACAATGTCAGACATAAGAAAAAGCCACTTTGCCAATTGCTCAGGTGAGCGATTCAGGGCCCTCTTGTTATTTTTCAGTATCTCATTAACAAACACATTTTAAGGCACAAACTTTCTTACACTGATATACTTCAACTACTTTTGCAAGGAAATACTGGTTGAGTATATACATGAAAATACAAAACAAAAAAAAAAAACTCCAGATTTTCTACTGATACTATAGAGAACACTAAAATTACTATTATTTGAAATTGCATTTTGGTGCATACTTGCTGAGTTGTACATGAAAAGATCCAGCTTTTCTATTTATTTGACTTATGATACTGAATTGTGTACGTTGAGGTGCATTTAACTGAGATGTCTAAAATTTATTTTATCTTAGGGCAGACATTGATGAAAATGAAACAACACACAGTCAGTATGCTGAGCAGCTACTTGGTCAACTGTTGACGGAGATGGAAAAAAAGGCTAATGAGATGGATTTTCTGGCAAGACTGAAATTTCATGAGATTATCAAGCAGCTAAGTGTAAGAGATTTTGCATTTATTAGTTACCTTGCAGTTTTGCTCTAAAAACCTGTGTCTGCTTGAAAAAAGTAGTTTTAGATTCATACAAGTACTAGTGGAGCAAACTTGATGGCCTGTCTTTCAAGGGGATGGTCTACAGAGTGTAACATTTGTTTTTGTATATCAAAATGATCGTCTGTGTCTGTAGTTATAGAATTCAGCATTTGCCACCTTGGCAAACCTTGCATTCCGAATTCACTGACTATATTCCTCGATTTCCTTTCGTTTTCGTGACTGGACGATGCTGTTTAGAGGCTTGCCATTCAATGTCAAAATCGAGCAGTCCAGATGAAAAATCGGTAAAGCAGCATGCTCATGAGTTGTTACGAATAATTGGCAGATTAAAAATGCTAGGCTAGGCTAGGCTGTGCGCTTAAAGGGTAGCCTAGCTGCATGCGGACAGCGACTGATAAGACTGGGCGGATGCCCAGGCTGACCTGAGTCTTCGCGGGGTGCACATACCACTTTGTTTTGTCATGTTGCTGCTCATTGTGCATCACGAATATCATTTATGTTGACAAAATCATCATAGTAATCCTTTTTTCGCACAGAATCAAGGTTTGTCAGTCCTTAATCTTCCATTTTTCAACGCTCAAAATTATCCGTAGTTTTTATACACAATTAAAAATAATCTTTGAACGTGAGATTATCTATGTAAATAAGCATCTAACAGCCTTAATTCTCGGTTTATGGGCCACGTGAAATTGGGCCTTAGTACTGGTTAACAAGCCTGCCCATGAATAGTGTGGTTAGGTTAACTAACCGTCCCTACATGACATAGCTGTTTACCGAGGACGTAAAACAATAAAACAACAACTGTGCTGAGGGCACAACCACTTTGTTGTTTTTCTCGTGTTGCGGCTCAGTTATTATGTAATTGTAACGGCATTAGAATTCGGTTAGTCTGCTAATCGTTAACGTTATAGACACACGACCAAACTCGAAAATAAAATTTCCTTTTAAAAGGAAGGCTTGCCCAGCTAAGCCAGTGAAATTTTCGTAAGTTGTTATAGAAGTGAACCCAATGGATGGTGCACTTTCTGTTGCTATCTTTTAATAAGCAAAGCATTTAATTTCTTAACTTTTTGAATGGTGGCATTATCCATAGGTGTGAGGTAAAAACAAGTGTAGAATTTGTTTGAAAAACAAACTGATGAAATATTTAAACACACACACACACACACACACACACACACACACACACAGAGAGAGAGAGAGAGAGAGAGAGAGAGAGAGAGAGAGTTTTCCAACATTTTGGCCGTTAGGCATGTCTCAAGGAAACTTACCATATGAACCTATTTCAAGTCTTTTCTTTACGGCTGCTGAGTCACGTAGTTTGAATCAAATTTTAGGAAAGACTGTTGGCATCAAAGAAGACAATAAAGTTATATTTACTGAAGTTTATTTTTGGTTTTAGTGGCATCAGTGGCAATTTTGACACTCTGAGAAGAAAATGCATGCTGCTATTGTTCGAGACAATAACTTGCTTTACACCATTTGGGAGCAACAAAGCATGGAACCCATTGCGTTCATATTTCCATGAACTTCCGAGAAATGAAATTTATCTTTTATATTTATGCTATGTTTTCACATCAATTTTGTTACTTATTCGTGAAGTTCTGACTAATTCAACGCCGAGGAAAGGACGAAGGATAGTTATAAACCAACGTGTTTTATAATGATGTGCAACAGCCGCCACTATGACATGACGTATATCAAACGCTACATCGGCCAATCATCTATTTGACTTATCCGTGACGTCGCTTACGCTTGTATGAATGAGTGTTGTTCATGGATGTATGAACATCGTTAGCCCAGTATAGGTTCATCTAACGAAACCGTCGATGAGAGTAAATATTTCTCTGTACATTTGTATAGGTGAAGTAAAAAGGCAACATAAGAGAGTGTTATAAAAGCAAAAAAAATGTCCACACAACCCCCACCCGCACCTACTGCAATCACAGTAGGCCCTTGCCCAACTATAATCCAAATCAGTAGTACGTCCCGGCACTGGAAGTTATACCCAGCATCATCGCATCATCCAACCAACCACTCCATTGTCATAAAGCTGTCAATGATTCCCTAACAGTCGGCCTCAACGAGATTTAAATTTTAACGGTTCTGAATTGTCCCCTTTTTTTTGTACCTGTATCATTGTAAGAGGTTTCCAGTTCAGGCTATTCATGAACATGTTGATGGCCAATAGGAAATTCATCAGAAGCTAAAAATGCGTACATTATAATGCTTATGCCTGTTGCAATGCGTATGATACTCATTGCAACAGGCATAAGCATTATAATGTACGCATTTTACTATGCGTTAATATTACTCACCTACATTACCAGCTTTTACATGCATAACACGGTCAGTTGTACATAAAAGCCACACACACGGATAGATGGGATACTTTTTTCAGTAAATGTGACGAGTGATAACGGGAAAAATCGTTAAAAGCGCATGTTTCTAAATTAAAACAATGAATTTGAACTTTGCTATTTTTTTACAGATACACAGATCAGCCCATTTCGGCATAAGCGCAGTCTGATCAGTCTATCCTCAGCATGAAAGATGTCTGCATCATGAAGAATATATATGCCGAAAAAGACTGATCAGACCCCAAGAATGCACCGGCTCTGGACAGTGTGCCGGCTGCTCTGACTAGTCAGATTATGCGATGCACTAAGGCCTATTTTTCGCGACGCCGCTAAAGCTAATGCTTGTAAACTAAGATATAAATATATACTGTTTCTTACACAGGTTTTTGGTATATTTCTAAGGATGCAAAGCCAAATATTTTGCATTAAATTAAGAATTTCATTTTTATGCAATCAGTTTATAAAAAGCAAAAGATATGTGGCCAAGTTCAAGGCACGTGTGAAAGAAAAACGTGCTATTTAACGGAAATATCAAAACAAAGTACATGCACTATCAAAAATAGATTTTCCGTCTGTTATTTTTAGCAGATGAGGTAAATCGGATATGGATAAAAATAGACTCTCTTGGTATTTTCCGACTAAGCGTGACGTATCGTCTCTTCCGAAAATAACTCGGTATCACTAAACCACTTGAATACTGGTTTGCGACAGTCATCGCAAGCCAATAAGCACGATCCTTCTCGCAATACAGATATAACCTTGTTGTTTTGGTATTTGTTTACTGTTCAGCCACGTGAGAAAACTTGACATATATAAAAAAGAAATTTAGTCATCTGATTTGAATCAGCGCTCAGTTCAACTGAAAGATCCATCCATCCGTATACTATCTATCTATCTATCAATCTATCTATCTATGATTTTACCTGCGATTTAACGTCCTTTTAACAATATTTCAGTCATATCAGGACAATAGGTGGATGATAATGAAAGGGTCTGTGCAATGGGGCCCCGTTTTTGATTGAAAAGATTCCCGCCTCTGGTGGGGCTCGGACCCGAGACCACTAGATCAGCAGGCCAGCGCTTCACCTACTGAGGCTTCATTTTCATTCAGTACGAATAGTCTGATTAAATAAAAACAGAAGACCCAGATCGGTCAAATAAAAAAAAAGAAGAAAAAAGAATAAAAATACAAAAACAAAAAACAACAACAATAAATAAATAATAATAAAAAAAAAAATAAAAAAATAAAAGCACCAAAAAATACTTCATTTTGTGCTTGTAGATTCATGAAGATCCGAACATAGAGTGCGAACAGCAAAGACTCTGACCTAACTGCCTGGATGCACAAATAGCTACATTTTCAGGGGAAGCAAGTCTGCTATTTGCATTTTTTGCCTCGCTTTTACTTAAGGATCAAACAGTAAGGGAAAGAACTTACCCATGGATGTTCGACTTTTTTCCTCTAAGCGTTGTTTCAGTTTGAAAGGGCAACGTTGTGCCGAGTATAAAACAGGAAGTCACAAAAGCTGTTGGCGGGAAGGCATGGTAGTGTACCAATTCATAAGACAGGTTTGTCGCCAGTTTGATACTTCGCACATGTTATGAGAAAACGTTTTACAGCTCGTGCGAACGGCAAAGAAGAAAATAAGCCTGCACTTCTGCACAGATAGGTTAATATGGTGGCTGGGCTGATTGATCGATAGGTAGGCTGATTAACAGATAGATGCATGGATTGATGACTTGCGATTTTACGTCCTCTCTAACAGTATTTCAGTCATATTAGGACGATTGGCGGATGAGAATGAAATGTTGTGTGCAGTGGAACCCCGTTTACGATTGTAAAGGTTCCTGCCAACGACGGGGCTCGAACTCGGGATCGCTAGATCAGCAGGCCAGCGCTTAAGCTACTGAGCTTCCGGAGCTCCTTTATAAATAGATAGACACCAGAAGGCACATGACTTCGTTTTAACGTCGCATTCTCGTCATAACGACGTCGAATCGACGTCATAACGACGTAATTTCGACGATACGTATCCGCTGGGCTAGGGTAGGGAACATGGGTGGGAGAAATTGACAGATAGATTTAAAGATGGTTAAATGGACGGTTGGATGGTACATGTGGGTTGGGATAATGTTTAATAGATAGGTAGGTACATAGGGAGAGAGAGATAATTAAATCATTAATAGCTAAACCAAATTAGAATGCACGAAGGCGCAGGCTGATCTGTCTTTCCGATATTGTATGCATCAACTGTGGCTAAGATTCTTTTAAAGTGATATGGTCTGTAACTTTTAGGAATTTATTTTTTGTAGTAATATCTATTATTTTCAAGAAGACAATAAATAAGCCCAAGTGGACATGATACACCCATAATAATAACAAACTTAAGCAGATTATTGCTACATAAATAGCAGTAGTAAAGGTAAACTATCAACTGTCTAGAATTTCATTCGGCCCGAACAAAATTATTTGAAAGTGAAAAGTTCCTGTTTTTATCCCCCGACCGAAAGGTTCGGGGGATATAGCGATGAGCCTGGCGTCCGTCCGTCTGTCCGTCCGTCCGTCCGTCCGTCCGCCGTCCGTCCGTCCGTCCGTAAACATTTTCTTGTCCGCTCTATATCTTGAATACCCTTTGGAATATTTTCATGATACTTCACAGTTAAATAGATCAGGTCATGGCGATGTGTCGCGTACAAGAATGGTAACTCTTGCTATTGTACTTTTTGAGTTATTTCCCCTTTGGTGAGTTTTTTGGCAGATTCGTGTCCGCTCTGTAACTTGAATACCCTTTGGAATATTTTCATGATACTTCACAGATATGTAGAACAGGTCATGGCGATGTGTCGCGAACAAGAATGACAACTCTTGCTTTCTTACTTTTTGAGTTATTTCCCCTTGATGGTTTTAGGTGTGATTTTTTGGCAGATTCGTGTCCGCTCTATAACTTGAATACCTTTCAGAATATTTTCATAATACTTCACAGATATGTAGAACAGGCCATGACGATGTGTCGCGAACAAGAGTGACAACTTTCGCTTTCTTACTTTTTGAGTTATTTCCCCTTGATCGTTTTAGGTGTGATTTCGTGTCCGCTCTATAACTTGAATACCGTTTGAAATATTTTCATGATACTTCACAGATATGTAGAACAGGTCATGCTGATGTGTCGTGAACAAGAATGACAACTCTTGCTTCCTTACTTTTTGAGTTATTCCCCCTTGATGGTTTAAGGTATGATTTCGTGTCCGTTCTATAACTTGAATTCCTTTTGAAATATTTTCATGATACTTCACAAATATGTAGAACAGGTCATGACGATGTGTCGCGAACAAGAATGACAACTCTTGCTTTCTTACTTTTTGAGTTATTTCCCCTTGATGGTTTTAGATATGATTTCGTTTCCGCTCTATAACTTGAATACCTTTTGAAATTTTTTCATGATACTTCACAAATACGTAGAACAGGTCATGACGATGTGTCGCGAACAAGAATGACAACTCTTGCTTTCTTACTTTTTGAGTTATTTCCCTTTGATGATTTTAGGTGTCCGCTCTATAACTTGAATACCGTTTCAAATATTTTCATGATACTTCACAGTTATGAAGAACAGGTCATGACGATTTGTCTCATACATGAATGACAACTCTTGCATTCATACTTTGTGAGTTATTTTCCTTTGGTAGTTTGAGCTGCTGTTTGAGTCTCTGCTCCATATCTGTATAACCCTGGCCTGCTCCACAATTTTAATAACCTTATACCTTTTAAAATATTGATGAACATGCTGTGACTGTGATATCTTATCAGTGTTCCTAACTCTCTCTGACCCCTCCACATCCCCCCCCCCCCCACCCCACACCACCAAAAAAAAAAATTTTTTTTCTCCAGATTTGGATTCTTTGTCCAAATTCACTTACTAGAGAGCTCAAAATTAGGCTTGTAGGGCTTGTAGTTTAGAAGTTATTCACATTTTTTGAAAGTTTAATGTATCATGTGCTATATGTTTATGTATATGGCGGCTGTTTTAGATATTACTTCTTTTTAGCGGTCAAGCTTACTATTTTAGTCTGAGTGTTAGATAATGCATCTGTTAAACAGATAATGTCAATCAGAAGCATAAAAGAATGACAATATATTACTTTTATGTGTTTTGAAGTGCACCCTTTTTACCAAGGCCCATGGGGGTCTTTGGTCGGGGGATTTGCCATCTCCTCTGATGGCTATTTTTACATAGGTTATGACCTTTTTAAGCATTTGTCAGTTGTAATGAATAGGTTTATGATGAGAACTTAATCTTACTCAACTTTTACAAGTAATAAAATTAAATATCTAAAAGTTGTCAAAATGATCAAAAGTTACAGACCATATAACTTTAAATTTGAGATGACCCCCAAGTGTTTTGTAAGCCTCGAAAGTATATCTCGGCGTACAAGTAAAGTTTTAATGTCCACTTGGACTACCTACTATAATGACCGCTTGCAACTGGCGAAACTACTGGAACCAATCGGAAACTCGGGAGTCCAAGCGGAAGTGAGACTGACCTTCACCTTGAAAAACTATAAACACGCGAAGAAACAAATGATAAAAATTGCTTAGACTATTAATTTTAGCGTTGAAAATAGAAATCCGGAGGTTGTCTAAAAAGCGGGAGAATTAGGATATTTTTTAAATACCATCCGGAGATCGGGAAAGGGTCCAAAAATCGGGAGACTCACGATTTATGCGGGAGAGTGGACAGGTATGATTAAATTTTGAATATCAGAAATATAAGTTAAAGTCAACAAAAAATGTGTTAAAACTGTATAACTGTATCAGGGGTCGCAAGATCGATCCCCCGCTTCACCGGTCTTTCGGATGAGACTTTAAACCGAGGTCCCGTCTCCATATGACCTCGTTGTTGGTGGGACGTTAAACCCGAGTTCACTCACTCACTCACTGTATAACTGTATCAAATATGAATATTTTCTGTAAGAACAGTTAATGTGCTATAAATTAGGCTGCTCAGAAAACGGGTCAGAACTTAAGTGTTGTTCCTTTCAAATGAAGCCTTCATGAATTAATCTGTACATCAAATGTATTTTTTTCAGTAACACCAAAATAACTTTTTAAGTTAAAACAAAACCAAAAAATATCAAATAACTTATCATAGCTTAAAAAAATAAATAATGTACTCAGAAAGGTAAAGGTTGAAACCTTTATTTGAAAAAAGTCCCTGAGATTAAATATTGCTTCTGCCAAATATGCATAAGCTTTATTTTTTTGAGTAAAAACAAACACATTTTAAAGCGGCCGGTTTAAATCCTCCCATGTAACTCATAATTGACAGCCCAAGGCGGAGCATAAGTTCTGGTGTATCAGTGTCATAGTTCGTGTTGTCCACTTATCTGTCGTCTTCGAAAAATCGGTTTGTTTCATCTGTATATTTGCCATCATTCTGATGTATGCCTAATTATGCTTGGTTAAGCTAGCTTTGTACCCAATCAGCTTATAATGGGCTGCATGTTTATTATGCCCCCCGCCATTAAAATTGGGGGTTGGGACATATAGTATCACCGCTGTCCGTACGTACGTAGTGTACGTAGCGTGGCGTACGTACGTACGTACGAAATGGTTTCCGTTCGATATCTTTTGAAAGCATTGGTGTATTGAATTTATTTTGGGAGTTATGGCCCTTTTTCGACTTCATTTTGTATGAAAAACTGGTTTCCGTTCGATATCTTTTGAAAGTTTTGGTGTATTGAATTCATATTTTATACACAGGTATATGATCATAAAATAGAGATCAAGATCGATGTTGGGCAAATCTGTCGATTATTGTGGCAGTTATGACCCTTTTTCGACTTCATTTTGTATGAAAAACTGGTATCCGTTCGATATCTTTTGAAAGCATTGGTGTATTGAATTCATATTTTACACACAGGTATATAATCATAAAAAACAGGTCAAGTTCGATGTTGGGCAAAATCCGTCGATTATTGTGGAGTTATGGCCCTTTCTCGACTTCATTTTGTATAAAAAAATTGGTTTCCGTTCGATATCTTTTAAAAGTTTTGGTATATTGAATTCATATTTAAAACACAGGTATATAATCATAAAATACAGGTCAAGTTCGATGTTGGGCAAAATCTGTCGATTATTGTGAGAGTTATGGCCCTTTTTCGACTTCATTTTGTATGAAAAACTGGTTTCCGTTCGATATCTTTTGAAAGCAATGGTGTGTTGAATTCATATTTTATACACAGGTATATAATCATAAAATACAGGTCAAGTTCGATGTTGGGCAAAATCCGTCGATAATTGTGGGAGTTATGGCCCTTTTTCGACTTCATTTCATACAATAATGGTTTGCGTTTGTTAGTTTTTGAAAAGTTACTTGTTTCTGGGCTATTTCTTTTGAAAAGTTGCATGGCGTCCATTTCTGCGATAAGATACAGAATGTGATCACATTTCAGTCATGACAGCCCCCTCCAAGCCCCCCCCCCTATTGTTCGAATGATGACTTAGGGTTTACCTTGACTTTTTATGCCCCCGCCACGAAGTGGGGAGGGCCATATAGTTTTGCCCTTGTCCATACGTGCATACGTCCGTATGTCCGTCACACTTTGTAGTGCTGTTCTTGTCTCCGCAACTCCTCCTACAGTATTTGACGCAGGGAGTTGAAACTTGCAACATAGTTCAGACATGCATTGAACATGTGCATAAAGGAAACAGAACTTTGATTCAGGTCTTTATTGCAGAATTATGTCCCCTTGAATAACATACATATTTTGACCATATTTCACATTTGTAGTACTGTTCTTGTCTCCGCAACTCGTTCTACAGTATTTGATGCAGGGAATTGAAACTTGCAACATAGTTAAGATATGCATTGAACATGTGCATAAAGGAAACAGAACTTTGATTCAGGTCTTTATTGCAGAATTATGTCCCCTTGAATAACATACATATTTTGACCATATTTCACATATGTAGTTCTGTTCTTGTCTCCACAACTCCTTCTACAGTATTTGATGCAGGGAGTTGAAACTTGCAACGCAGTTCAGACATGCATCGAACATGTGCATAAAGGAAACATAACTTTGATCCAGGTCATTATGGCAGAATTATATCCCCTTGAATGACATACATATTTTGACTGTATTTCACACTTTGTAGTACTGTTCTTGTCTCTGCAACTCCTCCAATAGTATTTGATGTTGGGATTCGGAACTTGCAACACAGTTCATACATGCATTGAACATGTGCATAAAGGAAAACAGAACTTTGAGTCAGGTCTTTATTACAGAATTATGTCCCCTTGAATGACATACATATTTTTACCATATTTCCATAGCTCATATACAAGCTCACCTTTTGTCATCGCTCTAATAAATATATAAAAGTATGACAATACCTCGAACGTGTTTGCGTTTCAGGTTGGTAAGATCGAGGTTAAGGTCACAGTTGCTATTTTCAGAAAAACTTGGGCATCGCTCTAGGGCTTTTATTTATGGATCGATTTTGATATACTTTCACATAAATGTTAAGTATAATAGTATCTTGAATAGATTACCGTTTCAGCTCAGAGACCCAAGGTCAAGGTCACAGTTGCTATTTTTAGAAAACACTTGATCATCCCTCTAGCCCCTTCATTTTTATCCCCCGACCGAAAGGTTCGGGGGATATAGCGATGAGCCTGGCGTCCGTCCGTCCGTCCGTCCGTCCGTCTGTCCGTCCGTAAACACTTTCTTGTCCGCTCTATATCTTGAATACCCTTTGGAATATTTTCATGATACTTCACAGTTATGTAGAACAGGTCATGACGATGTGTCGCGTACAAGAATGGTAGCTCTTGCTATTGTACTTTTTGAATTATCTCCCCTTTGGTGATTTTTTGGCAGATTCGTGTCCGCTCTGTAACTTGAATACCCTTTGGAATATTTTCATGATACTTCACAGAAATGTAGAACAGGTCATGACGATGTGTCGCGAACAAGAATGACAACTCTTGCTTTCTTACTTTTTGAGTTATTTCCCCTTGATAGTTTTAGGTGTGATTTTTTGGCAGATTCGTGTCCGCTCTATAACTAGAATACCCTTTTGAATATTCTCATGATACTTCACGGATATGTAGAACAGGTCATGACGGTGTGTCGCGAAAAAGAATGACAACTCTTGCTTTCTTACTTTTTGAGTTATTTCCCCTTGATCATTTTAGGTGTGATTTCGTGTCCGCTCTATAACTTGAATACCTTTTGGAATATTTTCATGATACTTCACAGATATGTAGAACAGGTCAGGACGATGTGTCGCGAACAAGAATGACAACTCCTGCTTTCTTACTTTTTGAGTTATTTCCCCTTGATGGTTTTAGGTCTGATTTCGTGTCCGCTCTATAACTTGAATACCTTTTGAAATATTTTCATGATACTTCACAGATATGTAGAACAGGTCATGATGATGTGTCGCGAATAAGAATGACAACTCTTGCTTTCTTACTTTTGGAGTTATTTCCCTTTGATGATTTTAGGTGTCCGCTCCATAGCATGAATACCTTTTGAAATATTTTCATGATACTTCACAGATATGCAGAACAGGTCATGACAATTTGTCTCATACATGAATGATAACTCTTGCTTTTAGACTCAGTGAATTATTTCCCTTTGGTAGTTTGAGCTGCTGTTTGAGTCTCTGCTCCATAACTGTATAACCCTGGCCAGCTCCAGAATTTGAATAACCGTGTACCTTTTAGAATATGGATGATCATGCTGTGATATCTTATCAGTGTTCCTAACTCTCTCTTACCCCTCCACATTCCCGTGACCCCTCCCGCACCCCCCCCCAAAAAAAAAAAAAAAAAAAAAAAAAAATTCTCCAGATTTGGATTCTTTGTCCAAATTCACTTACTAGAGAGCTCAAAATTAGATTTGTAGGGCTTATACTTTAGAAGTTATTCACATATTTTGAAAGTTGAATGTATCGTATGCTATACATTTGTGTATATGGTGGCTGTTTGAGATATTACCTCTTTTTAGCAGTCAAGCATACTGTTTTAGTCTGAGTGTTAGATAATCATGCATCTGTTAACAGTTAATGTCAATCAGAAGCATAAAAGAACTACAATATATTACTAATATGTGTTTTGAAGTGCACCCTTTTTACCAAGGCCCATGGGGGTCTTCGGTCGGGGGATTTGCCATCTCCTCTGATGGCTATTTTTTGACAATTTTGATGTAACTTCACCCAAATGTTTAGTGTGACAATATGTTGGACAAGTTCGCGGTCCAGAATTTTAGGGTCAAGGTCAAGGTCACATTTGCTTTTTTTATGCCCCCGCCACGAAGTGGGGAGGGGCATATAGTTTTGCCCTTGTCCGTCCGCGCATACGTCCGTACGTCCGTCCGTCACACTTTGTAGTACTGTTCTTGTCTCCGCAACTCCTCCTACAGTATTCGATGCAGGGAGCTGAAACTTGGAACACAGTTCAGACATGCATTGAACATATGCATAAAGGAAACATAACTTTGATTAAGATCTTTATTGCAGAATTATGTCCCCTTGAATAATAAACATATTTTGACCATATTTCACATCTGAGTACTGTTCTTGTCTCCGCAACTCCTCCTACAGTATTTGATATAGGGAGTTGAAACTTGCAACACAGTTCAGACATGCATCGAACATGTGCATAAAGGAAACACAACTTTGATTAAGGTCTTTATTGCAGAATTATGTCCCCTTGAATAACATAAATATTTTGACCATATTTCACATTTGTAGTACTGTTCCTGTCTCTGCAACTCCTGCAATTGTATTTGATGTAGGGATTTGAAACTTGTAACACAATTCAGACATGCATCGAACATGTGCATAAAGGAAACAAAACTTTGATCCAGGTCATTATGGCAGAATTACATCCCCTTGAATGACATGCATATTTTGACCATATTTCACACTTTGTAGTACTGTTCTTGTCTCTGCAACTCCTCCAATAGTATTTGATATAGGGATTTGAAACTTGCAACACAGTTCATACATGCATTGAACATGTGCATAAAGGAAACATAACTTTCAGTCAGGTCTTTGTTGCAGAATTATGTCCCCTTGAACAACATACATATTTTGACCATATTTACTTAGCTTAAATACAATCTCACCTTTTATCGTCGCTCTAGCGGCCTCATTTATTAACAGATTTTGGTATTACATCACAGCTTTATTGGGTATGATAGTACCTCGAACAACTTTGCGTTTCAGGTTTGTAGGATGAAGGTCAAGGTCACAGTTGCTATTTTCAGAAAAAATAGGGCATTGCTTTCATTTATTGATCGATTTTGATGTAACTTCACATAAATGTTAAGTATAACAATATCTTGAATAAATTACTGTTTCAGCACCGCAGGTCCAAGACCAAGGTCACAGTTGCTATTTTTAGAAAAAAAACTTTATCATTCCTCTACTCCTCTATTCATTGACAATTTTGATGTAACTTCACTCAAATGTTTAGTGTGACAATATCATGGACAAGTTCCCGATCCAGAATTTCAGGGTAAAGGTCAAGGTCATATTTGGTATTTTAGAAAATATGCTGTCATCCCTCTGGAATGATTTTGGCATAACTTGACACAAATATTTAGCTTGACAATATCTGGGACTATTTACGTTTCATCATTGTAGGTCCCAGGTCAAGGTCACACAGATGCTACTATAGGTACATGTAAATCTTTGTCATGGTTCTAGCGCCTTTATTTATTAACTGATTTTGATAGAACTATACACATATATTAAGTATGACAATATCTTGGACAAGTAAACCTTTCAGGGTTGTAGAACCAAGGTCAAGGTCACAGTTGCTATTTTTAAGAAAAACTGAGTCATCCCTCTAGCACCTTTATTTATCGACAGATTTTGATGTTACTGCACACAAATATGTTTTAACACATTACTTTTCTAGTGAGGCATATGGCGGGGGCATTCATCACCTTTAGTGATTGTCTAGTTTAGAAAATACGTTGTCATCCCTCTGGAATAATTTTGACAGAACTTGACACAAATATTTAGCATGACAATATATGGGACAAATTCATGTTTCAACATTGTAGGTCGAGGGTCAAGGTCACACATGCTATTATAGGTACATGTAAATCTTTGTCATGGTTCTAGCGCCTTTATTTGTTAACTGATTTTGATATAACTTCACACAAATGTTACGTATAACGATTTTTGGACAAGTTCACCTTCCAGGGTTGTAGATCCAAGGTAAAGGTTACAGTTGCTATTTTTAGAAAAAAAAACTTTTTCATCCCTATATTATACCCCCGGTATAAGAAGTATATAGGGGGTATATAGTTTTTGGTCTTTCCGTTAATATGTTTGTGTGTGTGTATGTTAACATTTTTTCTGTCACAGATTTCTCAGGAACCACTAAAGCTAGGACTTTGAAATTTGGTACAAACGTTGGGTAGGACTAGTTGTACCGTGTAAGAGAGAATCAGCCTTCTGCTCTAATCAGTCCCTTTGTTTATCCATTTTTTCTTTCTCTCCAATTAATTTTTTGTCACAGATTTCTAAGGAACCGCTAAAGCTAGGACTTTGAAATTTGGTACAAACATTGGGTATGACTAGTTGTACCGTGTAAGCGAGAATCAGCCTTCTCCTGCTTATCAGTCCCTTTGTTTGTCCATTTTTTTCTTTCTCTCCAATTAAAATTCTGTCACAGATTTCTCAGGAACCACTAAAGCTAGGACTTTGAAATTTGATACAAACGTTGGGTATGACTAGTTGTACCATGTAAGAGAGAATCAGCCTTCTCCTGCTTATCAGTCCCTTTGTTTATCCATTTTTTCTTTCTCTCCAATTAATTTTTTGTCCCAGATTTCTCAGGAACCGCTGCATCTAGGACTTTGAAATGTGGTATAAACGTTGGGTAGGACTAGTTGTACTGTGTAAGAGGGAATCAGCCTTCTCCTGCTTATCAGTCCCTCTGTTTGTCCATTTTTTCTTTCTCTCCAATTAAATTTTTGTCTCAGATTTCTCAGGAACCTCTACAGCCAGGACTTTCAAGTTTGGTGTAAACCTTGGGTATGACTAGTTGTACTGTGTAAGAGAGAATCAGCCTTCTCCTGCTTATCAGTCCCTTTGTTTGTCCATTTTTTCTTTCTCTCCAATTAAATTTTGCCACAGACTTCTCAGGAACCACTAAAGCTTGGACTTTGAAATTTGGTACAAATGTTGGGTATGACTAGTTGTACCATGTAAGAGAGAATCAGCCTTCTCCTGCTTATCAGTCCCTTTGTTTGTCCATTTTTTCTTTCTCTCCAATTAATTTTTGTCACAGACTTCTCAGGAACTGCTTCAGCTAGGATTTTGATATTTTGTACAAACATTGGGTATGACTAGTTGTATCATGTAAGAGAGAATCAGCCATTTGTCCACTTTTTCTTTCTCTCCAATAAAATTTCTGTCAAAGATTTCTTAGGAACCACTTTAGCTAGGATTTTGAAATTTGATTCAAACGTTGTGTATGACAAGTTGTACTGTGTAAGAGAGAATCAGCCTCCTCCTGCTTTTCATTCCCTTTGTTTGTCCATTTTTTCTTTCTCTCCAATTAACTTTTTGTCACAGACTTCTCTGTTCTAATGAGAGCCACAGTCTTCAAATTTTGTATACATCATGAGAATGGACATATATATTGCTGGGAAGAAAATCAAGATGCTAAGATTTCTTTTGGCCTTCTTTTTTCTTTTTTCTCTTTCCCATCTCTCACTGCAATGCAATAAATGGGAAAATTTATGGAAAAAAAATTCTCAGATTGCTATGTTATTAGGTTTACATCTAGCTTTAAACTGATTAGTTGACATCATTTGGATGCTGCTGCTGACTTTAGGTCAAGGTCGCAGACATAGAAGTTTATGTAAACTTACGTTGAAATTTTGTATTAAATTTGTATATTTTTTTGATAACATAATTTGCATATATTTTAATGGAACCTTTTGGTGTTTGTTTATAGGCCTTTCACTGGATTTGTAATAGATTGTCCATCTGTCTGTCTGTTAGTTAACATTTGCTTGTATTAAATGTGTTTTTATTTTGCGGTGGTGCTGGCCGGGGGTATACGTGAGCCCCTGCTCACATGCTCTAGTTTATTGACAGATTTTGATGTAACTTCACACAAATATGTTTTAACACATTACTCATCTAGTGAGGCATATGGCGGGGGCATTCATCACCTTTAGTGATTGTCTAGTTTTAAGGCAAGGTCAAGTATGGGAAAATGCTAGAACATAAAATTTCATGGCAAGTTTAGAAGATTTTGGCCTAAAAATTGGTATATGTAGTTGTCTGAGTTAGTACATGGAAGATTATGGGTACAAGAAGTCAAGGTCATTCTAAGACCTCTGATCCATGTCTCTCATATTTTGACAATGACAATTTAGGACATCTCAAATTCCACTGTGCTAATTGTAACCAAATTGCATACACAGCCTCCAGGGACTGAAGGGAAGAACATCGGTCTAGGTCACATGACCTACATGGCCATCATACTCAGGTGAGCGATTCAGGGCCTCACGACCCTCTTATTTATTTATCAATTTTTATGTCTTGTAAATTTTTAACACAGTATTCTCAGGAACTATTGAAGCATGAGACGTCATTTTTGAGATGATGGTTTAAACATATTTTATTAGGGCCCCGCCAGACGAAGTCTGCGGAGGCCCTATAGTAATCACCTTGTCCATCCGTCTGTCCGTCCGTCCGTCATCATTTCGTGTCCGCTCAATAACTCTAAAACCGTTGGAGATATTTTCACGAGACTTGATACAAATATAAAGCATCATCAGACGATGTGCAGAGAACAAGAACCATAACTCTGCCTACAATTTTTACTGAATTATGCCCCTTTGAAATTTTGAGTACAGAAATCGTGTCCGCTTCATAACTCTGAAACCGTTAAAGATATTTTCATGAGACTTGATACAAATATAAAGCATCATCAGACGATGTGCAGAGAACAAGAACCATAACTCTGCCTACAATTTCTACTGAATTATGCCCCTTTGAAATTTTAAGTACAGAAATCGTGTCCGCTCCATAACTATGAAACCGTTAAAGATATTTTCACGAGACTTGGTACAAATGTAAAGCATTATCAGACAATGTGCAGAGATCAAGAACCTTAACTCTGCCTACAATTTTTACTGAATTATGCCCCTTTGAAATTTTGAGTACAGAAATCGTGTCTGCTCCATTACTCTGAAACCGTTAAAGATATTTTCACGAGACTTGGTACAAATTTAAAGCATGATCATACGATGTGCAGAGAACAAGAACCATAACTCTGCCTACAATTTTCACTGAATTATGCCCCTTTGAAATTTTGAGTACAGAAATCGTGTCTGCTCCATAACTCTGAAGTCATGAGAGATATTTTCACGAGACTTGGTACAAATGTAGAGCATGATCAGATGATGTGCAGAGAACAAAAACCATACCTCTGCCTACAGTATTTACTGAATTATGCCCCTTTGAAATTGTGAGTGCAGAAATCGTGTCCGCTTCATAACTCTGTAACCTTTAAAGATATTTTCACGAGACTTCGTACAAATGTAAAGCATCATCAGTCAATATGCAGAGAACAAGAACCATAACTCTGCCTTCACTATTTACTGAATTATGCCCCTTTGTATTTTTGAGTACAGAAATCGTGTCCAGTTCATAACTCAGAAACTGTTAGAGATATATTCACGAGACTTGATACAAATGTAAAGCATCATCAGACGATGTGCAGAGAACAAGAACCATAACTCTGCCTACAGTATTTACTGAATCATGCCCATTTGTAATTTTGAGTATAGAAATCTTGTCCGCTCTTTAACTCTGAAATGGTTAGAGATTTTTTCACAAGACTTGGTACAAATGTAAAGCATCATCAGGTAATGAGCAGAGAACAAGAATCCTAACTCTGTCTACATTTTTTACTAAATTATGCCCCTTTGTAATTTTAAATATAGAAATCAGGTCCGCTCTATAGCTTTAAAACCACCAATGATATTTTCATAAAACTTGTACATAATATAAAGCATCATCAGACAATATGCAGAGAATAAGAACTGTAACTCCATCTACATTTTTTACAGAATGTTCCTCTTGCTAGTTTACAGTCTAGAAAGCACAAAACTTGGTACGAATATAAACATTATCAGACAATGTTCAGAGAAATAAAACCATAACTACAACTTCCCTTTGTTATTTTAGGTATGGAAATCTTGTCTGCTGTATAACTTTAAAGCCTTTGAAGATATTTTTATAAAACTTGGTACAAATAATGATCTGAAGGTGTGCAGAATGCAAGAATGGTCACATCAGTTTCCTGCCTCACAGAGTTGTTGCCCATGCTTTAATCAATCATAATTGTGTATTTTGCCCATATCTTAATGACACTGCCAGAGGCTTAATTTCAAACAACATATATTTAATATGAAGGAACAGCATGATAATAGAAGGCTGGTATTGTTATTTCTGGTCGGGCACATACGACTTAAATGTCATCAATAGTTTTATAAAGGCGGGGCCCTTTGAGTTACCATGTTTCTAGTTCGTTTTTGAATTGTAACATACATACATATACGAGGTTCGTTCGGAAAGTTTATCAAATGACGTAATTTCTCGGTAACCACCATACAGACAGAACTTCTGATTGCAAAAACACATAAAGCTATATTATGCGAATAGAATTCTGCAAAGAAGGTGCATTTTTTAAAAAAGGACGCATTTTTAACTTCTTTGAAAGAGGTATACCCTAAAGACACTGCAGATTTTTACTTTAGTAGGCCGTAATTTATATATCAGCAGTGTTTGATATCTTTTTATCTTTGTTAGTTAAAGACAATGCCCAGACAATGTTGTTCTGTAAATATCGCAGAAATTAGTTTTAATCTGGCTTCCGTACAGGGCCGGGAATATGGATTATTAGTACTTTATGCTGTAGCAATTTCTCCATTTCTACTAAAATTTGATGATTTTGTAATGAAAACAAGTGTATTAGCATTCAAAATATTGTCGGCAAGAGCATTTACATATGTCAACGAAAACCTGTCAACAAATTCAAATTAATGCCAAAAATGAAGCCTCTGCAAGCTTTCAAAAATGACGTTAACGTAAAATTCAATAACGTCATAAGAACTGCGCATTGCTTTGCAAGGAATAAATCGATAACAGTTGCCGCACTTCTAACTTTTGTATGGATATTATAGGCAACGATGGACAAGCAAATGACAAAGATTAATTTTGTATTTACAAGGATATTTGACTTGAATGCCTAACACTGAAAAGATTTCACATATAAAATTAGCCCAGTGGTATGACTGGGACCTATTAAAATGCGTTGTAACTCAATAAAGAAAAGTGTCTTTGTATAGTGTCTGGTATCATTGTAAAGACAAACTGCAGTGCTTTCAGTACATGCATAGCAGTTGTACCCAGCATGCTCTTAAACAAAGTCATGAGCCATTTGCAAAACTTTTCGAGCACCCCTCGTATATCATATACAATACAGTGTTGGGATTAGAACGAAAGCTGAGTGCTTATAGAGTTCCTGTCCGTAATGTTGTATTGTGGGATAGACAAACAGGATTTATTATCAGCTCCCACCAAAGGTGAGGGAGACATATTGTTTTCAGTGTGGATCCCAGGCTACGGCGTCGGCGACAGCGTCGGCGTCGGCATGACAGTTTCTTGCGTGCGCGATATCTCTTGAACCAATGGATGGAATGTCGCCAAACTTGCATGGATACATAATTGGGACAAGTTTAAGAGCTGATTAGATTTTGGTGACCTTGACCTCATTTTCAAGGTCCCTGGAGGACTTAGATGACATTTTCATGTACCCACGATATCTCTTGAACCAATGAATGGAATTTCACCAAACTTGCATAGATGCATCATCGGGACTAATTTAAAAGCTGATTAGATTTTGGTGACCTTGACCTCATTTTCAAGGTCACTGGATGACTGAGATGACAATTTCTTATTACCACAATATCAAATGAATCAAGGGATGATATTTCACCAAACTTGCTTGGATAGATCACTGGGACTAGCTTAAGAGCTAGTTAGATTTAAGTGACCTTGACCTAATTTTCAAGGTCACTGGAGGACTTAGATGACAATTTCTTGTACCCACTATATCTCCTGAACCAATTGATGGAATTTCACCAAACTTGCGCGGATACATCATTGGGTCTAGCATAAGAGCTACTTGGATTTTGGTGACCTTGACATAATTTTCAAGGAAACTGGATGACTTAGATGACAATTTCTTGTACCCACTATATCTCCTGAACCAATGGATGGAAATTCACAAAACTTGCATGGATACATCAGTGGGACAAGTTTAAGAGCTGATCAGATTTTGGTTACCTTGACCTCATTTCAAGGTCACAGGAGGACGTAGACATAGTAAAAATTTCACTAATATATCTCATTAGCATTTGGCTTGATTTCCACATTACTTTCATAGATATACCTTTGGGACAATCTCAAGAGTTTACTGTATTTTTGATAACCTTGTCCCCATGTTCAAGGTCAAAAGCTAACCTAAAAATGTTTTTTTTTTCTCTCTTAAAAATTAGTTATATCTTGGTCCAGTTGAGAGATATTCACCAGACTTGCATGAATATATCGTTGTGACAGGTTTAAGACATGTTTAGTATTTGGTAACTTTTCAAGGACATAGCCATCTATGTAGGATATCTTTAGAACCAGTGGATGGATTTTCTCCAAACTTACCTAGATATTTTACTTGTACACGATATTTAGCTCACCTGAGCACGAAGTGCTCAAGGTGAGGTATTGTGATCGGTCTTTGTCCGTTGTCAGGTCGTGCGTCCGTCGTCAACTTTTGCTCTAAACAACTTCTCCAAAACTGCTTGACGGATTTTGAAATAATTTCACAGAAATGTTCCTTGGGGGACTCACTACCAAAATCGCTCAAAGGGATCTGCTCCACTGAACAATATGGCCGCCTGAGCTAAAAATAGAAAAACCTTTAAACGACTTCTCGTCTAAAACTGCTGGGCTGATTTTGAAATTATTTCTTAGAAATTTTCCTTGGGAGACCCGCAACCAAAATTGCTCAAATGGTTCCGCTGCGCTGAACAATATGGCCGCCAGAGCTAAAAATAGAAAAAGATTTTAAACGACATTTTCTCCAAAACTGGTGTTAGGATTTTGAAATAATTTCACAGAAATGTTCCTTTTGGGAGGGAACCTTCTACAAAAATTGCTCAAACGGTTCCGCTTCGCTGAATAAGATTACGTCTACAAACTAAGCTTCTCTTAAACAGAGAAAGGATTTTGAAACAATTTAACAGAAATGTTCCTTGGGAGACCCTCTACCAAAATTGCTCAAACGGTTGCGCTCCGCTGAACAAGATGGCCGCCAGAGCTAATTTAGAAAAAAAAAACTTCTCCTCCAAAACTCTTGGACAGATTTTGAAATAATTTCACAGAATTGTTTCTTGGGAGACCCTCTATCCAAATTGCTCAAATGGTTCCGCTCCGCTGAACAAGATGGCCACCAGAGCTAAAATTGAAAAAAAAAAAAAAACAACAACAACAAAAAACCAACCTTTAAATGACTGCTGGACAGATTTTGAAATAATTTCACAGAAATGTTCCTTAGGAGACCCTCTATATAAATTGCTCAAACATTTCTGCTCCACTGAACAGTATGGCCGCCAGAGCTAAAAGTAGAAAAAACAACAACTTTTAAATGCTTTCTTCTCCTAAACTGGTGTAAGGATTTTGAAATAAGGTCACAGGAATTTTCCTTGGGGGACCTTCTACCAAATTTGCTCAAATGGTTCTGCTCCGCTGAACAAGATGGCAGCCAGAGCTAAAAATAGAAAAGACCTTTAAACGACTTCTTTTCCAAAATGCATGACAGATTATGAAATAATTTCACAGAAATGTTCCTTGGGAGACCTTCTACCAAAATTGCTCAAATGTTTCCACTCCGCTGAACAAGATGGCTGCCAGAGCTAAAAATAGAATTTTTTTAACGACTTCACTTCCAAAACTGCTGGAAAGATTTTGAAATAATTTCACAGAAATGTTCCTTGGGTGACCCTCTATTAAAATTGCTCAAACGGTTTCGCATTGCTGAACAAGATGGCACCAGAGCTAAAAATAGTAAAAAAAAAAGCCTTTAAATGACTTTTACTCCTAAACTGGCACAAGGATTTTGAAATAATTTGACAGGAATGTTCATTGGGGTGACTTTCTACCAAAATTGCTCAAACGGTTCCCCTCCCCTGAACAAGATGGCCGCCAGAGTTTAAAATAGAAAAAAAAATTCAAACGACAACTCTTCTTCAACTGGTGTACGGATTTTTAAATAATCTCACAGAAATGATCCTTGGGACATGCCAAATTTCTCTAAAGTTTCCACTTGGCTAAATAAGATGGCAGCCAGAGCTAAAAATAGAAGAAAAAAAAAGACATAAAAAATGTTAAATGACTTCTTCTAAACGGTTAATTGATTTTGAAATTATTTCACTGAAATGTTCCTTGGGTAACCCTCTTCCAGAATTGCTCAAACGGTCCGTCTCTGCTGAACAAGAACTAAAAAATAGAAAAAACTTTAAATGACTTTTCCTCCTAAACAGGTGGAAGGATTTTTAGCTCGCCTGAACGAAGTTCAGGAAGAGCTATTGTACTACCCCGGCGTCGGCGTTGGCATCGGCGGCGGCGGCGGGTTCGTTTAGCAAAATGTTAAAGCTTAACGTTTAAGTTTTTAAGATCTCATAGTTTCTAAACCCTTTGATCAATTTGAATTATATTTGGTATGATGATAGGTATTGGTCTAAAGTTTTCTTCAAGACCATCCCCACCCCTGGTCATGACCCATAGGTCAAGGTCATGGACTTAGAAATTTTATGTTAAAGTTTTACGTTAACGTTTTTAAGATCTCATAGTTTGTAAACCTTTAAATCGATTTAAATTATATTTGGTCTGATGATAGATATTGGTCCAAAATTTTATGCAAGACCATCCCATTCCCCCAGACATGACGTATACGTCAAGGTCACAGACATAGAAATTTCATTTTAAAGTTTTACGTTAAAGTTTTTAAGATGTGATTTTTCTAAACCCTTGGATCAGTTTGAATTATATTTGGTATAATAATAGATATTTGGTATAATAATAGATATAAGTCTGATATTTTATCCTACAGCATCCCCACCCCTGCACATGACCTATAGGTCAAGGTCATGCACTTAGACATTTCATGTTAAAGTTTTATGTTAAAGTTTTTAAGATCTCAGACTTTCTAAACTCTT
Source organism: Ctena decussata (assembly GCA_963989385.1). NCBI lineage: Eukaryota > Metazoa > Mollusca > Bivalvia > Lucinida > Lucinidae > Ctena > Ctena decussata. Next base: position 33,767,178 of record OZ022504.1, on the reverse strand, counting down.
TAATCGATTTGAATTATATTTGGTGTGATGATAGGTATTGGTCGGAAATTTTGTTCAGCCACATCCCCACACCTGCACATGACCTATAGGTCAAGGCCACGGACTTTGCAATTTTATGTTAAAGTTTTATGTTCAAGTTTTTATACGCCCGTTTTGAAAAACGGACGTATTATGTCGTGGCGCTGTCCGTCCGTCCGTCCGTCCGTCCGTAAACATTCTTGTACACGCCATAACTCAGTAACCATTCGGGATATCTTCATGAAATTTGGTAGGCATATGTATCAGGGTGGGGGAACGTGTCGCGTACAAGAATGGTTGCTCCCCCCTTTCTTACTTTTGAAGTTATGCCCCTTTGATTAATTTTCCCTGTAAGTCTTGTACACGCCATAACTAGATAACCGTTTGGGATATCTTTATAAAACTTCATAGCAATGTGAATGAAGTCCTAACGATGTGTCGCGTACAAAAATGGCTGCTTTCCCTTTCTTCGTTTTAGAGTTAATCCCTTTCATTAGTTCTAAAAGGCTATCTTCGTGTTTTCTTGTACAATATATTGTCAAGGGAAAAAACTAGAACTAAAAATGGTGTAACTTGTGTATTTAGGTTATCTCCCTTGTCCAACTTACCTTGGAATACTAACAGTATATCATGTGTTAAATATTTAGATGGTGTTGCAGTCATTATACCCCCACTTTGAAAAAGTGGGGGGTATACTGGTTTACATCTGTCTGTCTGTCCGTCCGTCCATCTGTCCGTCCTTCCATCTGTACTTCCGTCCCCATTTGATCAAATTTTTCATCGAAGATTTCTTCACAACCATACAAGCTAGACTGGTCATATTTGGCATACAGGTTGATGACGACATGTTGTACTGTGGGATTGAGAACCAGCCTTCTCCTGCTTATTCTTCCCTGTATTTGTCCGATTTTCTTTCTTTCCATACTTTGAATAATGAAATTTTTCGTCAAAGATTTCTCCACAACCACGCAAGCTAGAGTAGTCATATTTGTTATGCAGGTTGATGACGACATGTTGTATCGTGGGATCGAGAACCAGCCTTTTTCTGCTTATTCTTCCCTGTATTTGTCCAATATTCGTTCTTTCCATACTTTGAATAATAAAATTTTTCGTCAAAGATTTCTCCACAACCAAGCAAGCTAGAGTACTCTTATTTGGTATGCAGGTTGATTACGATATGTTGTATCGTGGGATGGAGAACCAGCCTTTTTCTGCTTATTCTTCCCTGTATTTGTCCAATATTCTTAATATTCTTTCTTCCCATACTTTGAATAATGAACTTTTTCATCAAAGATTTTTCCACAACCATGCAAGCTAGATAAGTCATATTTGGTATGCAGGTTAATGATGACTTCCTGTATTGTGGGATTAAGAACCAGACTTCTCTTTTTATTCCCTGTATTTGTCCGATTTTCTTTCTCTCTTTACTTTGAATAATGCATTTTTTTTGCAAAAGATTTCAATGCATCTGTAAGTTAGGGTAGGGATTTTTGTATGCATGTTGATGATAACTTGTTGTATTGTGGGATTGATAACCAGTCTTCTCCTGCTTATTCTTCCCTATATTTTTCCAATTTTCTTTCTCTCCTGACTTTGAATAATGTAATTTTTTGTAACAGATTTCACAGCAACCATTCATTTTTGGTATACATGGCAACAATGATTTCTCTCCCTCTTTATGCTTTTTGTTATGAAAATAACATCATTTGATTTAAGCAATTAAGCGGGGTATAGTCGGATTCGCTGACAGTTCTAGTTAATTATTATAGAGTGGTTGCCCCTGTTTGTCTGCCTGTCTATCCTTTGCAATCTTGCTCATTCTGTAACTCCTTTAGGAAATTGAAACGGGCGTATTATGCGCCGCTTGCGAAGCCCTTGTCTTAATATGTCATAGTTTCTAAATCATTTGATATTTTTGAATTATATTTGGTTTGATGATAGATATTAGTTGGATACATGTATTTTATCAACCGCATCCCCACCCCTGGACATGACCTACAGGTAAAGGTCACGGACTTCGCAATTTCATGTTAAAGTTTTACAGTAAGGTTTTTTAAAATCTCATAGTTTCTAAACCCTTTTATCGATTTGATATATATTTATTTTCATGATAGATATTGGTAAGAAAGTTTATTCAACCGCATCCCCACCCTTGGACATGACCTATAGGTCAAGGTCACGGACTTAGAGAAATTTATGTTAAAGTTATATGTCAGAGTCTTTGAAATCTCATAGCTTCTAAACCCTTGGATGGATTTAATTTATTTAGTATGATGATAGATTTTAGTCGAAAATTTTATTCAGCACCATCCCAACCCCTGAGAAACAAGTACTAGCACTTGAAGATGGACACGCGCAGGTTCAGGCGAGCTATCCTGTCTGGCAACAGGTCTTGTCGAAATAATTTCACAGAAATGTTCTTTCTGTCATACTCTACAAATGTGAACTACTACATAAAGATGTTTTTTTTGTGTGACCCATTACCAAGTTTGTGAATCCTATCTTGGTAGCGAGATAAACAGGAGAAGCAGGGGAATGCACCGTATATTACCTACCATTTCGTTTGTACAATATATATATCAGGTGAGCGATCCAGGGTCATCATGACCCTCCTGTTATTCATTAGAGGGAGGGATGGGAAATGTGCTTGGGGGGGGGGGGGGGGGGTGGGGGAGGGAGGGAGATCAGTTTTTCTCTAAAAACATTTCTAGTTCAAAATTGGTAAACATGTAAGTAATGAGGTGGTGCACTGTATATGATTAACAATGAGGATCCTGGCTCTTATTGGCTTGCGATGACGGTCGCAAGCCAGTATTCATGCGGTTTAGTGATACCGAGTTATTTTCGGAAGAAACAATACGTCACGCTTAGTCGGAAAATACCAATAGAGTTTGTACTGCAACGACTCCTTCTAAACCTTTTTAGGGTCGCAAACCATATAGATCGGAAAGCTCGTTCCGGTTTGAGACTGCCTTTCTTCATGATTTTCTCCACAAACACGAAAATTTCTTTTTAACAACAAACAAAGAACTCGTACGATTTGTCTTTTTTTATCCGCACCCGATTTACCTCATCTGCTAAAAATAACAGGTGGAAAACCTATTTTTGATAGTGCATGTACTTTGTTTTGATATTTCCGTTAAAAAGCACCTTTTTTAGCTCACCTGAGCCTTTAGGCTCATAGGTGAGCTTATAGTATAGCCAGGCATTCGTCGTCCGTCCGTCCGTCCGTCGTCCGTCGTCCGTCGTCCGTCGTCCGTCGTCAACATTTTCAAACATCTTCTCCTCTGAAACCACTGGGTCGATTGAAGCCATATTTCATATGATGCATACCTAGGTCGGGGGAACGAAAGTTTGTTCGGGGTATCTGGGTCACATGACCAAGATGGCCGCCACGCCCATATATGGTAAAAACCCTTCAAAAATCTTCTTCTCCAGAACCAAATGGCCTATGACCTTGAAACTTGGTATGTAGCATCGGGCATGCCAGCCCATCATAGTTTGTACAAATCATGACCTTGCATTGACCTTGACTTAATTTACGGCATGGTCAACTTTGGTACGTTAGGCTTTTATATGGGAAAACGCTTAAACAGTGGATTTCTCAGAAACTATTTAAGTTTAAGGAACAATACTTGATAAACATGGTCGACTAAATAACCAGATGAAGATATTATGTCACTAAAGGTCAAGGTCATTCCGTCGGACCATCCGTCGTCAAGATTTTCAAACATCCTCTCCTCTGAAACCACTGGGCCGATTGAAGCCAAATTTCATATGGAGTCTCAGTGGGATAGGGGAACGAAATTTTATACCCAAGGTCTGGGTCACATGACCAAGATGGCCACCATGCCCATATATGGTAAAAACCCTTCAAAAATCTTCTTCTCCAGAACCAAAAGGCCTATGACCTTGAAACTTGGTATGTAGCATCGGGCATGCCGGCGCATCATAGTTTATACAAATCATGACCTTGCGTTGACCTTGACCTAATTTACGGCATCGTCAACTTTGGTACGTTAGGCTTTTATATTGGAAAACGCTTAAACAGTGGATTTCTCTGAAACTATTTAAGGTCTAAGGTACAATACTTGTTATACATGGTCGACTAAATGACCAGATGAAGATATTATCTCACTAAAGGTCAAGGTCATTCGGTCGGACCATCCGTCGTCAAGATTTTCAAACATCTTCTCCTCTGAAACCACTGGGCCGATTGAAGCCAAATTTCATATGGAGTCTCAGTGGGATGGGGGAACGAAAGTTTATACCCGGGGTCTGGGTCACATGACCAAGATGGCCGCCATACCCATATATGGTAAAAACCCTTCAAAAATCTTCTTCTCCAGAACCGAAAGGCCTATGACCTTGAAACTTGGTATGTAGCATCGGGCATGCAGGCTCATCATAGTTTATGCAAATCATGCAGGGTGGCCACAAGCTCTGGAAAACAGGGAAAACAGGGAAAATGATGAAAAAAAAATTCCCTGCAGGGAAAAATCAGGGAATTTGAAAAATTGAAGAAAATCAGGGAAAAATCAGGGAATTTGAAAAATTCTATTTTGATAACATGAAATTTTTCAAGCAGGTATCATGGTTACTGGTGGTTTCTTTCTGCAATAAAATAAGTGTAAGTCTCCTTTTGACAACTGTATGATATGCATGTACAATTTAATTTATAGTTTAAGGGGTATAGTGCAAAGTATTGAATAAGCATTTTCCTTCCATAGGTTTCGAACTTTGTAATGAACATTATCTGAAAGCAATGATTTGTAAAAATCTTAATACAATAAAAGAGATTTTTCTGTAGTGGAGAATTGAAAAGCAATCTAAATTGAAATAAGAATGTCCAGTTTGTGTGGATACAGTCATGTGTGTTACATAATTCAGTACTACATGCTTCTCTGAATTAGCATTTTATGCTTACCTACTTATTTTCTTGAAATTATAAAGCTATTTTTGAGCTAACAAAAAGTAGTTTTAGGAAAAAAAAACACTGAAAGTATTCTGTGAGCAGCAAGTTTTCAGCTACATTTATATGCACGTGTTAATTTACTTTATGGTTCAAATAAAGTATAAAATAATGTGTATGGTAGACTGTTAAATAGCCAGATGTTGACATCAAATGATCCTTGATGCTAAGTTACTGACACTGTAATTTGATGAAAAATTAAGTATAATTCTATAAAGTGTTAAGTATTGTTTGTGCCTCTTAGTTTAGTTCTAAGTAATTTATTCACCAGAAATGTGTAAGTTATAGAACATTTTACACCACTGGTTTAATGTTGTGTAAGGAGACATTTTGTATTGTCTGAAGTTCTAGGGTCATCTTGTTAATAGTTTAATAGGTTTCAAAAATCCTATTGTTTTTTTATTGTCTTCAGGACTCAGCTTAGGGCTCCAGAAAGGGAGAAGCTTGCTGAATATCTTTGAGAAATTTGGACAAACTTTTTGTCTTCCCTTCTTTTCCATACATATTAGCTTGTAAATTCTCTGAACTGAAAATCAGAAGGAGCATTTCTTTTTGGCTCAATTACCCTCAGGCTGAGTCTTGGTCTGTGTTTGCACAGCACTGCTGTTAGCTTGGAAATGGCAAAAATGTTTAGACAGTCTACCGTAGACCAAAAAAAAAAAAAAAATAAATAAATAAATGAATAAAATGAAAATAAAATAAGGCAAAATAAATGATTAAAAAACATTAAAACAGTAATGTTTGTAACATTCATTTGGAGGTGAACGTATGGCTATGAGGGAAGGTTGGAGGCTATATAAATATTTGACCAATTGATTTTCGTTACCATGTAAGTAAATTGAAAATTAATAACATTATGAAGGCATTATATATAATAGTTAGAGGTTTTTTTTTTTTACAAAAAAATGGAGATACTTTCTGTCATAATGACTTCAAAATGAAGGCTTTTGTGACAGTATCAGGAAATTTTATCAGGGAAAATCAAGCCAGATCAGGGAAAAATCAGGGGAAAATCAGGGAATTTGATTTCCAAAATTTTGTGGCCACCCTGTCATGACATTGGGTTGACCTTGACCTAATTTACGGCATGGTCAACTTTGGTACGTTAGGCTTTTATATGGGAAAATGCTTAAACAGTGGATTTCTCAGAAAATATTTAAGTCTAAGGTACAAATAAGGTACAATACTTGGTATATATGGTCGACTAAATGACCAGATGAAGATATAATGTCACTAAAGGTCAAGGTCATTCCGTCGGACCATCCGTCGTCAAGATTTTCAAACATCTTCTCCTCTGAAACCACTGGGCCGATTGAAGCCAAATTTCATATTGAGTCTCAGTGGGATGGGGGAACGAAAGTTTATACCCGGGGTCTGGGTCACATGACCAAGATGGCCGCCATACCCATATATGGTAACAACCCTTCAAAAATCTTCTTCTCCAGAACCAAAAGACCTATGACCTTGAAACTTGGTATGTAAGATCGGGCATGCAGGCCCATTATAGTTTGTACAAATCATGACCTTGCGTTGCCTTGACCTAATTTACGGCATCGTCCACTTTGGTACGTTAGGCTTTTATATTGGAAAACGCTTAAACAGTGGATTTCTCAGAAAATATTTAAGTCTAAGGTACAATACTTGGTATACGTGGTCGACTGAATGACCAGATGAAGATATTATGTCACTTAAGGTCAAGGTCATCCGGTCGGACCATCCGTCGTCAAGATTTTCAAACATCTTCTCCTCTGAAACCACTGGGCCGATTGAAGCCAAATTTCATATGGAGTCTCAGTGGGATGGGGGAACGAAAGTTTATACCCGGGGTCTGGGTCACATGACCAAGATGGCCGCCATACCCATAAATGGTAACAACCCTTCAAAAATCTTCTTCCCCAAGAACCGAAAGGCCTATGACCTTGAAACTTGGTATGTAGCATCAGGCATGCAGGCCCATCATAGTTTATGCAAATCATGACCTCGCGTTGACCTTGACCTAATTTACGGCATGGTCAACTTTGGTACGTTAGGCTTTTATATGGGAAAATGCTTCAACAATGGATTTCTCAGAAAATATTTAAGTCTAAGGTACAAATAAGGTACAATACTTGGTATACATGGTCGACTAAATGACCAGATGAAGATTTTATGTCACTAAAGGTCAAGGTCATTCCGTCGGACCATCCGTTGTCAAGATTTTCAAACATCTTCTCTGAAACCACTGGGCCGATTGAAGCCAAATTTCATATGGAGTCTCAGTGGGAAAGGGGAACGAAATTTTATACCCAAGGTCTGGGTCACATGACCAAGATGGCCGCCATGCCAACTATATGTTAAAAACCCTTCAAAAATCTTCTTCTCGGGAACCAAAAGACTTATGACCTTGAAACTTGGTATGTAGCATCGGGCATGCGAGCCAAACATAGTATATACAAATGATGACCTTGTGTTGACCTAGATCTAATTTATGGCATGGTCAACTTTGGTACGTTAGGCTTTTATATTGGAAAACGCTTAAACAATGGATTTCTCAGAAAATATTTAAGTCTGAGGTACAATACTTGGTATACATGGTCGACTAAATGACCAGATGAAGATATTATCTCACTAAAGGTCAAGGTCATTCGGTCGGACCATCCGTCGTCAAGATTTTCAAACATCTTCTCCTCTGAAACCACTGGGCCGATTGAAGCCAAATTTCATATGGAGTCTCAGTGGGATGGGGGAACGAAAGTTTATACCCGGGGTCTGGGTCACATGACCAAGATGGCCGCCATACCCATATATGGTAACAACCCTTCAAAAATCTTCTTCCCCAAGAACCGAAAGGCCTATGACCTTGAAACTTGGCATGTAGCATCAGGCATGCAGGCCCATCATAGTTTATGCAAATCATGACCTCGCGTTGACCTTGACCTAATTTACGGCATGGTCAACTTTGGTACGTTAGGCTTTTATATGGGAAAATGCTTTAACAATGGATTTCTCAGAAAATATTTAAGTCTAAGGTACAAATTAGGTACAATACTTGGTATACATGGTCGACTAAATGACCAGATGAAGATTTTATGTCACTAAAGGTCAAGGTCATTCCGTCGGACCATCCGTTGTCAAGATTTTCAAACATCTTCTCTGAAACCACTGGGCCGATTGAAGCCAAATTTCATATGGAGTCTCAGTGGGAAAGGGGAACGAAATTTTATACCCAAGGTCTGGGTCACATGACCAAGATGGCCGCCATGCCCATATATGTTAAAAACCCTTCAAAAATCTTCTTCTCGGGAACCAAAAGACTTATGACCTTGAAACTTGGTATGTAGCATCGGGCATGCGAGCCCAACATAGTATATACAAATGATGACCTTGTGTTGACCTAGATCTAATTTATGGCATGGTCAACTTTGGTACGTTAGGCTTTTATATTGGAAAACGCTTAAACAATGGATTTCTCAGAAAATATTTAAGTCTAAGGTACAATACTTGGTATACATGGTCGAATAAATGACCAGATGAAGATACATGTCACTAAAGGTCAAGGTCATTCGGTCGGACCATCCGTCGTCACGATTTTCAAACATCTTCTCCTCTGAAACCACTGGGCCGACTGAAGCCAAATTTCATATGGAGTCTCAGTGGGATGGGGGAACGAAAGTTTGTACCCGGGGTCTGGGTCACATGACCAGGATGGCCGCCATGCCCATATATGGTAAAAAAACTTTCAAAAATCTTCTTCTCCAGAAAAGGCCTATGACCTTGAAACTTGGTATGTAGCTTTGGGCATGCGGGAAAACGCTTATACAGTGGATTTCTCAGAAACTATTTAAGTCTAAGATACAATATGTGGTATATATGGTCAACTAAATGACCAGAGGAAGATATTATGTCACTGAAGGTCAAAGTCATTTTGTCGGTCAGTCTGTCATCAAGATTTTCTCCTCTGAAACCACTGGGGAGATTGAAGCCAAATTTCATATGGTGTCTCAGTGGGATAGGGGAACTAAAGTTTATACCGGGGGCCTGGGCTACATGACGCAGATGGCCACCATGCCCATATATTGTAAAAACCCTTCAAAAATCTTCTTCTCTAGAACCAAAAGGCCTATGACCTTGAAACTTGGTATGTATACCCGGGGTCTGGGTCACATGACCAAGATGGCCGCCATGCCCATACATGGTAAAAACCCTTCAAAAATCTTCTTCTCCAGAACCAAAAGGCCTATGACCTTGAAACTTGGTATGTGGCATGCTGGCCCATCATAGTTTATACAAATCATGACTGCGTTGACCTTGAATTAATTTACGACATGGTCAACTTTGGTACGTTAGGCTTTTATATGGGAAAACGCTTATACAATGGATTTCTTAGAAATTATTTAAGTCTAAGGCACAATGCATGGTATATATGGTCAACTAAATGACCAGATGAAGATATTATGTCACTGAAGGTCAAGGTCGTTTTGTCGGTCTGTCCGTCATCAAGATTTTCAAAACATGTACTCCTCTGAAACCACTGGTCTGATTGAAGCAAAATTTCATATGGAGTCTAAGTGTGATCTGGGAATAAAAGTTTGTTCTCAGGGTATTGAACAAGATGGCCGCCATGCCCGTATATGGTAAAAACCCTTCAAAATCTTCTTCTCCAGAACCAAAAGGTGTATGACCTTGAAACTTGGTATGTAGCTTTGGGCACTCAAGCCCATCATTGTTTATACAAATGATCGTGCGTTGACCTTGACCTAATTTATGACACTGTCAACTTTGGTACATTATGTTGTCTTTTATATGGGAAAATGCTTAAACAGTGGATTTTTCAGAAACTATTTAAGTCTAAGGTGCAATATTTGGTATATATGATTTACTAAATGACCAGATGAAGATATTTTGTCGTTAAAGGTCAAGGGCATTCTTTGACTTTTGTACAAGGTCATTGAGATTCTGTCACCCGTCAACATTTTCAAACATCTTCTCAGAGGCCACTAAGGTCAGTTGAAGCCATATTTCATATGGAGCTTCACCGGTTTAAAGGAACCATAGTTTGTTCAGATGGTCTTGGTCACTTGACCAAGATGGCCACCATGCCCATATATGGTAAAAACTCTTCAAAAGTCTTTTTCTCAAGAACCGAAAGGCCTATAACCTTGTAACTTGGTACCGGTATGTAGCATTGGGCACTCAGGCCCATCATAGTTTATACAAATGATTACTGTATTTCATATGGAGCTTTAATACTGGGTCAAAGGAATCAAAGTTTGTTCAGATGGTCATGGTCGTATGAACATGGTGGCCGCCACACCCATTTATGATAAAAACCCTTCAGAAATCTTTGTCCAGAAACAAAGGCCCAGTGACCTTGTGGCTCGGTATATAGAATTGGGACTCAACATTAATCCCCAAAGGAGGGGGCCCCTGCCCTGGTGCTATGTACATGTATAAAAGCATGAAAATATATACCAGGACCAAGTGTCAGGTGAGCATCAGGACCATTGGTCCTCTGGTCTTTCAGAAGTGCCTTGAACTTGGCCACATATCTTTTGCTTTTTATAAACTGATTGAATAATAAATATAAAACTCTGAATTTAATGTAAACTATTTGGCTTTGCATCCTAAGAAATAAACCAAAACCTGTGTAAGACATAGTGTTTATATATAGCTTAGCTTAGAAGCATTAGCTTTTCCAAGAAGCATGCAGCGGCGTCGCGAAAAACTAGGCCTTAGGGCATCGCATAATCTGACTAGTCAAAGCAGCTGGCACACTGTCCAGAGCCGGTACATTCTTGGGGTTGGATCAGTCTTTTTCGACATATATATTCTTCATGGTGCAGACATCATTCATGCTGAGGATAGACTGATCAGACTGCGCTTATTCCGGGAGTGGGCTGATCTGTGTTCAGTGTATCTGTAAACCCTAAAAGAGCATCAAAAATAGCGAAGTTCAGATTCATTGTTTAAATTTAGAAGCAGGCGGCGCTTTTCACGATTTTTCCCCTTATCACACATCACGTTTACTGAAAAAAAAGTATCCCATCTATCCGTGTGTGTGGCTTATATGTACAACTGACCGTGTTATATATGTAAAAGCTGGTAATGCAGGTGCGTAATATTAACGCATACGAATTGCAAAAGGCATTTCAATGACAGGAAGCGATAAAATGTACACATATTTAGCATCTGATAAATTTCATATTAGCCATCAACGTGTTCATGAATAGCTGAACTGGAAACCTCTTGCAATAATACAAGTACAGAAAAAGGAGACAATTCAGAATCGTTAAAATTTGAATCTCGTTGGGGATGACTGTAAGGAATTCATGTACAGCTTTATGACAATGGAGGGGCACAGGCAGTTATACCCAGCACCATTGCACCATCCAACCAACCGGGGCGTCCTACTGATTTGGATTATAGTAGGGCAAGGGCCTACTGTGCTTGCAGTAGGTGCGGGTGGGGGTTGTGTGGACATTTTTCTTGTTTTTATAACTCTCTAATTTAATTTTGCCTTTTTACTTCACCTATACAAATGTACAGAGAAATATTTACACTCGTGGACGATTTCCTTAGATGAACCTATACTAACTGACGATGTTCATATGCATCCATGAACAACACTCATTCATGTGATGTTATGCGTAAGCGACGTCACGGATAATTCAAATAGATGATGGGCCGACGTAACATTTGATATACGTCAAGTCCTAGTGGCGGCTTTTATACGTCATTATAAAACACGATGGTCAATAACTATTCTTCGTCCTTTCCTCGGCGTTAAATTAGTCAGAACTTCACGAATAAGCAACAAAACTGATGTGAAAACATAGCATAAATATAAAAGATAAATTTCATTTGTCGGAAGTTCATGGAAGTATGAACGCAATGGGTTCCATGCTTTGTTGTTGCCAATGGTGTAAAGCAAGTTATTGTCTCAAACAATAGCAGCATGCGATTTCTTCTCAGAGTATTAAAATTTTGTTTAAGTCACTGCCACTAAAACGAAAAATAAACTTTAGTAAATAAAAATTTATTGTCTTTCTTTGATGCCAAGTTCAGATGTGCCAAGATTCCATAGACATGGGCTTGAAACAGTCTTTCCTAAAATTTGATTCAAATTGAATGCGACTAAGCAGCCGTAAAGAAAAGATTTGAAATATGTTCATATAGTAATTTTCCTTGAGACATGCCTAAAGGCCAAAACGTTGGAAAACTTCTTTGTGTGTGTGTGTGTGTGTGTGTGTGTGTGTGTGTGTGTGTGTAAATATTTCCTCAATTTGTTTTTCAAATAAATTTTACAATTGTTTTAACCTCACACCTGTGGATAATGCCACCATTCAAGAAGTTAAGAAATTAAATACTTTGCTAAATAAAAGTTAGCAACAGAAAGTGCACTCTTCAATAACAACTCATGAAAAGTTCACTGTCTTAGCTGGGCAAGCCTTCCTTTTAAAAGGAAATTTTATTCTTCCTTCGGTTCATTTTCTCATGAACTGTCTATTGGCTTGGCGAGGTGAATTCGATATTTATTGCTCTTTTTACAATGACAATGTGTTAGTAAAGCAGTACAGAGGGGTTATAGTCAGATTCTTTGACCTGAAGAATGTGTTACTTCCATCCTTAATCTTGAACAGCACAATTCTACTGCTGAAAAATGGGTCATAAAGTTGCAGACAGAACGGCGAATATTGTGGACCCAGATAAGACAGCTCCTAGACCCTGACAAACCCTGATAAGACTGCTCCCCTAGAAGCTGTCTGATCAGGGTCCATACTTTTTGCTCATACCTGACTGTCCGAAAACTTAAGATTATTACAGTAAAAAGCAGTGCTTCAGATGTCAAGGAGTAACCTACATGTAATCACAATTTTTCTGAGAAGGACCAAAGGGGTAAGTCATTCCTCAAAGCACAGCCTTTCAGCAGTTACTAACAACTGCTCTACTTACATCAGCAGCAAGAACAGAATAGCACCAGGCACCACTGTAGTAGGAGGAGAAAAATCTGTAAAGAAAAATTCATCAAGCGCCCCTACTGGGGATAGATCTCACAATCCCAAGATTGTAAAGCAAGCACACAACCACTAGGCTAAAAAGACTCTATATACTGTCCAGTTAGGCTATTGTGACAGTGACGTCACCGTTTATTTACTATTTTGGATTGTGCCTATTCTTCATAACAGGGATGATAGGTTTACATATAAGGATAGATTTACAACGTCTATAGATACATTTTGTTGTGGCCTAGTGGTTAAATAGAGGTACCAGTGTAGGCGTTTTGGTTTGGGAAACAAGATGGCACAGGTTCGAGTCTTGGCATCTTTTTTTTTTTTTTTTGGTGCGCGTGTGTGGAAATGTGACGAAAGGTTTTTTCATCTTCGGTGCATGGTGGCTAAGAGTCCTGACTGCTTTGCCAATTTGCCAAAACAAAGGGAGCAGTCACTTTGAAGATATCTTAGACAAAGCGAACAGAAGATGTTGAGTTGAATATAACAACACAGTATAAGTCAAAATTAAGATAAGATGCAGACAAAAGATTAAAATGTAAGACTGGAGAACTGTAGGTATGAAATTATAAAGTTGCATTATACCAGATAAAAAAAAAAACAACAACAAAAAAACACACACACATAATTTCGAACTGACCGGGATTTGAACCATCAATCTTTTGTCTGCAAAGTCGCCACGGAACCTCTACACTACATCAGATTGCTCGATAAAGGACTGACTGTTTACTTACTTACTTTAATAGGCTAAATATTTTACGATACAATAAAGTTTCAACCATCACAAAATAATGGTTCAGTCTGTTTACATTCTGAGTATCCTAACTGGACAGTACCTATATACATATTTACACATCATATTATTTGCCGTACTACTACACGTGTTATATGGTTGTGTATATATACTTTGTAGGAGTCGTATTCATCCAATCCCATGAACCTAGTGCAGGTGATTAAAAACTGTTTGTCAATGGAAAAGAAGCTAATTGCTCAACTGGATTCTGTAAGTATTCCCTTGCTAAATTTCATAGTCAAACTTTTCTTCGGAGTGACATTTTCTCTAGGTAATTGCTTGGTCCCGGAAGGCAGTGATTTTTATGCCCCCAACTTTGAAAAAGTTGCTTGGACATATTGCTTTTGGCTTGTCCATCCATGCGTGCGTGTGTGCGTCACGCTTTTTATAAGCCCGTTATGAAAAAAACGGACGTATTATGTCGTGGCGCTGTCCGTCCGTCCGTAAACATTCTTGTACACGCCATAACTCAGTAACCGTTTTGGATATCTTCATGAAATTTGGTAGGCATACGTATTAGGGTGGGGGAACGTGTTGCGTACAAGAATGGTTGTTCCCCCTTTCTTGCTTTTGAAGTTATGCCCCTTTGATTGATTTTTTCCCAGTAAGTCTTGTACGCCCCATAACTAGATAACCGTTTAAGACATGCTGTGTACATGCTCTTGGAGAATTGACACCGACCGACCCGACTTACTGCTATATAAACTCGGGTTACTCGGGGTATCGATTTCACATGTGTTTCTAATGAAACTGGTCGTATAATCCTCCGGTATACCATTAAATGATACAGAATTATGCAACTTAGCAGCAGTGCCCCAGGTGGTGAAGATAACGCTGTTAACCGATTTTCTCTAGTTAACAGTAAAACATAAATATCCCGCATCCTAATCTTGATATAAACTAGAAAATCGAAATCCTCGTTAAAAGTTATGTTGTTTAGGCGTTTTGAACGGATTTCTACGTTAAAATTTAAGTATTATGTAATATAACAATTTTGTAATGGCACGGGAACCAGCGAACCAATTGACCAATGGCCTTGAGAGTTGGTATGTAGCATTGGGTACTCGAGTACTATCAAGATTATTCAAATTATGACCTTGGGTTGATCTTGATCTTTGTTACGGCAAGGTCAAATATGGAAAATGCTAGAACATAAGATTTCATCGAAAGTTTTGAAGATTTTGGCCTAAAAATTGGAGTATACAGTTGTGTTAATGAGGTCATGAAGAATTATGAGTACAAGAGGTCAATGTCATTTCTTGATCTTTGATCCAGATCTCTCATATTTTGACATTTTCAAACATTACCTCAAAAGCCAAAGGACCAATTGTAAACACATTTCATATAGAGCCTCCAGGGGTTGATTGAATAAAAATTTGTTCAGAGGTCCGGGTCACATTACCAACATGGCCGCCATTACCTTTATGGTATAAATCTTTAATATTTTTCTTCTCCAGATCCAATACACCTATGACCTTGAAACTTGGTAAGTAGCATGGAGTACCAGAGTACCACCAAGACTGTTCAAATGATGATCTTGGGTTTACCTTGACCTTTCTTGCGACATGGTCAAGTATGGGAAAATGCTAGAACATAAGATTTCATGGAAAGTTTTGATAATTTTGGCCTAAAAATGGTATATATGGTTGTCTTAATGAGTACATGAAGATTTATTAGTACAAGTAGTCATGGTCATTCTTTGACTTTTGACACAAGACTCATATTTTGACGATTTCAGACATGAATAGAAAAAGCCACCTTGCCAATTTTTCAGGTGAGCGATTCAGGGCCTCATGGCCCTCTTGTTTTATATCGCCTGAAGGAAGTCCAGGAAGAGCTATTGCACTACCCCCGGCGTCGGCGTCGGGTCGGCGTCCACATTTACGTTAAAGTTTTTTTAAAGAGCTAAATTTCTCATGAACCAATAGATGGAATTTAACCAAACTTGCATGGATACATTACTCGGACAAGTTTAAGAGCTGATTAGATTTTGGTGACCTTGACCTCATTTTGAAGGTCACTGGAGGACTTAGATGACAGTTTCTAGTACCCACGATATCTCCTGAACCAATGGATGGAATTTCACCAAACTTGCATGTATACATCATTTGGATACGTTCAAGAGCTGATTAGATTTGGGTGACCTTGACCTGATTTTCAAGGTCACTGGAGGACTTAGAAGACAATTTCTTGTACCCTCAATTTCTCATGAACCAATAGATTGAATCTCGCCAAACTTGCATGGATACATCATTGGAACAAGTCTAAGAGCTGAATAGATTTTGGTGACCTTGACCTGATTTTCAAGGTCACTGGAGGACTTAGATGACAATCTATTGTACTCATGATATCTCCTGAACCAATGGATGGAATTTAACCAAACTTGCATGAATACATCATTGGGATAAGTTTAAGAGCTGATTAGATTTTGGTGACCTTGACCTCATTTTCAAGGTCACTGGAGGACTTAGATGACAATTTCTTGTACCAGCAGTATGTGATCAGTAGATGGCATTTCATTAAACATTCATGGATACATCATTGGGACTAGCTTAAGAGCTGATTAGATTTTGGTGACCTTGGCCTCATTTTCAAGGTTACTGGAGGCTTTAGGTGACATTTTCTTGTACCCATGATATCTCCTGAACCAATGGATGGAATTTTACTAAACTTGCATGGCTACATCATTGGGATAAGTCTAAGAGCTGATTTTATTTTGTTGACCTTGACCTTATTTTCACGGACACTGGAGGACTTTGGTGACAGTTTCTTGTACCCACAATATCTCATAAACCAGTAAATCTAAACCAGAAATGATACTGGGCCATGTCAGGTCAAAACCTAGTTCATTAGGTCAGTTCTTAGAATAACTATGTGAATTCTTTAGAGGACACAGTTTTGATCCAATCTTCATTAGACTTTGTCAAAATGTTTATCTCCAACAAATCTGGACCAAGGGTGCAACTTGATCATGTCAGGTCAAAAACTAGGTCACTAGGTCAAACCATAGAAAAACATTACAGTTTTGATTTGATATTCATGAAACTTTGTCAGAATGTTTATATCTAAGAAATCTAGACCAGGTTTGAAACTGGGTCATGTGGGTTCAAAAACAAGGCCATATTGTTAAATCTTATAAAAACCTAAGGTACACACTAAAGGGTTCATTTTCCATTGAATCTTTGTGCAACTCTGTCTGTCGTACATATGAATGTCTCTGAGGTTAAGTTCACAGGATACTCAGGTGAGCGATCCAGGGCCATCATGGCCCTCTTGTTTAATAACTCATCTTCAAATACTCTGATACTTAAGGCAAACAGTGTAGATGCTTATCAAATGCCACATTTGTGGAATCTGATCTGGGGTTACACTTTTGTCAGTATCCCTTTTATGGGTCTCCAAACATGAACGGGTTAACTCCTTGTCCGTCCGTCTATCTGTCTGTCCGTCCATCTGTCCATCCGTCATGATTTTGTGTCTGCTTAATAACTATGAAACCGTTCTTGATATTTTCTCGAGACTTGGTACAAATGTAAATCATCATAAGACGATGTCCAGAGAACAAGAATGATAAATCTACATACATTTTTTACTGAATTATGCCCCTTTGTAATTTTTTGCCATGATTTCATGTCCGCTTTGTTACTCTGAAACGGTTGGAGATATTTTCACAAAACTTAGTACAAATGTAAAGCATCATCAGACGATGTGCAGAGAATAAGAGCCATAACTCTATCTACATTATTACTGAATTATGCCCCTTGTAATTTTTAGTACAAAAATCTTGTCTGGTGTATATCTCTGAAACGGTTTGAGAAGTTTTCATGAAACTTGGTACAATTGTAAAACATCATAAGATGATGTGCCTAGAACAGAACCATAACTCTACCTTCATTTTTATACGCCCATTTTGAAAAAACCCCGACGTATTATGTCGTGGCATCTGTCCGTCTGTAAACATTCTTGTGCGCGCCATAACTCAGTAACCATTTGGGATAGCTTCATAAAATTTTGAAGGCATATGTATTAGGTAGGGGCAACATGTCGCTTACAAGAATGGTTGTTCCTTCCTCCCTAGTTCCCAAGTTATGCCCCTTTGATTATTTTTTCCCTGCAAGTCTTGTGAGCGCAATAACTAGAGAACCGTATGGAATATCTTCATGAAACTTCATAGCAATGTGTATGAAGTCCTAACGATGTGTCGCGTACAACAATGGTTTCTCTTCCTTTCTTTGTTTTAGAGTTACATCCCTTTCATAAGTTCTTTTAGGCCATTTTTGTGTAAACTTATTTTGTTCATACCTTAACTTTGTAACCGTTTGGAATATCATGATGAAACTTTACAGCAATGTGCATAATCACAAGACGATGCGTGGTATACAAGAATGGTTGCTCCCCCTTTCTTAATTTGGAGTAACTTCCTTTTGATAAGTATTTTTAGGCATTTCTCATTCACTCCATATCTCCTTAACCTTTTGAAATATTAGAACGAAACTTTGTAGGAATGTGTATAATAATGGGCAATGTATCCTGAGCAGGAACCACAACTCTGGCTTACTGAATTATTTGCCCTTGCATAAATTTCCTGTGTACTCTGTAGATCAACCCTTTGAAATATTTTAACACAATGTGATATTGTCAAGGGAATGTAGTAGAACCAAGGATCTAGTATATTTAGTTTATGAATAAGCTCCCTTTTTCGACTTAAGCATTACTCAACTTTTGAGCCACTTCACCTTTGAAGCTGATTTTTGGTATATTTATAGTAGTTGATGTGTTAAATATTTAAATAATGTTGCCGTCATTAATTGTCATCCGGCGTAGGCGGAGGGGGGCTATAGAAATGACCCTCGTCTGTCCGTGTGTGCGTCGGTCCGTCCGTCCGAAATCTTGTCCCCGCAACTCCTCCTACATCTTTCAGAGGCAGGAGCCTGGAGACAGGACATTTTTTTTCACTGGCCTCTGCAAACAATTTCTTTTTTTTTCACCTTGAGGGAGCTAATTTCTTTTTTTTTATGCCCCCGCCACGAAGTGGGGAGGGGCATATAGTTTTGCCCTTGTCCGTCCGTGCATACGTACGTACGTCCGTGCATACGTCCGTCACACTTTGTAGTACTGTTCTTGTCTCCGCAACTCCTCCTACAGTATTCGATGCAGGGAGTTGAAACTTGGAACACAGTTCAGACATGCATTGAACATGTGCATTAAGAAAACATAACTTTGATTAAGATCTTTATTGCAGAATTATGTCCCCTTGAATAATAAACATATGTTGACCATATTTCACATATGAGTACTGTTCTTGTCTCCGCAACTCCTCCTACAGTATTTGATATAGGGAGTTGAAACTTGCAACACAGTTCAGACATGCATTGAACATATGCATAAAGGAAACAGAACTTTGATTAAGGTCTTGGTTGCAGAATTATGTCCCCTTGAATAATATACATATTATAACCATATTTCACATTTGAGTACTGTTCTTGTCTCCGCAACTCCTCCTACAGTATTTAATGTAGGGAGTTGAAACTTGCAACACAGTTCAGACATGCATTGAACATGTGCATAAAGGAAACAGAATTTTGATTAAGGTCTTTATTGCAGAATTATGTCCCCTTGAATAACATAAATATTTTGACCATATTTCACATTTGTAGTACTGTTCTTGTCTCTGCAACTCCTCCAATTGTATTTGATGTAGGGAGTTGAAACTTGTAACACAGTTCAGACATGCATTGAACATGTGCATAAAGGAAACAAAACTTTGATCCAGATCATTATGGCAGAATTACATCCCCTTGAATGACATGCATATTTTGACCATATTTCACATTTTGTAGTACTGTTCTTGTCTCTGCAACTCCTCCAGTAGTGTTTGATGTAGGGATTTGAAACTTGCAACACAGTATAGACATGCATTGAACATGTGCATTAAGGAAACAGAACTTTCAGTCAGGTCTTTATTGCAGAATTAAGTCCCCTTGAATAACATACATATTTTGACCATATTTCCATAGCTTAAATACAATCTCACCTTTTATCGTCACTCTAGCGGCCTCATTTATTAACAGATTTTGGTATTACATCACAGCTTTATTGGGTATGACAGTACCTTGAACAACTTTGCATTTCAGGTTTGTAGGATGAAGGTCAAGGTCACAGTTGCTATTTTCAGAAAAACTAGGGCATTGCTCCAGCGCTTTCATTTATAGATCGATTTTGATGTAACTTCACATAAATGTTAAGTATAACAATATCTTGAATAAATTACTGTTTCAGCACCGCAGGTCCAAGGTCAAGGTCAGAGTTGCTATTTTTAGAAAAAACTTTATAATTCCTCTACTCCTCTATTCATTGACAATTTTGATGTAACTTCACTCAAATGTTTAGTGTGACAATATCTTGGACAAGTTCGTGATCCAGAATTTCAGGGTAAAGGTCAAGGTCATATTTGCTATTTTAGAAAATATGCTGTCATCCCTTTGGAATGATTTTAGCATAACTTGACACAAATATTTAGCTTGACAATATCTGGGACAAATTTACGTTTCATCATTGTAGGTCCAAGGTCAAGGTCACAGATGCTATTATAGGTACATGTAAGTCTTTGTCATTAGTAATATGCAACCTTCATGACGCAAATGACCCAGTGGGTTAACGCGTCGTTAAATTTGAAATCATCATCATCATCAAGTCTTTGTCATGGTTCTAGCGCCTTTATTTATTAACTGATTTTGAGTATGACAATATCTTGGACAAGTTAACCTTTCAGGGTTGTAGTTCCAAGGTCAAGGTCACAGTTGCTATTTTTAAGAAAAACTCAGTCATCCCTCTAGCACCTTTATTTATTGACAGATTTTGATGTAACTTCACACAAATATGTTTTAACACATTACTTTTCTAGTGAGGCATATGGCGGGGGCATTCATCACCTTTAGTGATTGTCTAGTTTTACAACTAACTCAAACAGGTTTTTATGCCCCCGAAGGAACTTCGGGTGGCATATTAAAATCGCACCGTCCGTCCGTCCGACTGTCCGCCCGTCCCTCTGTCCGTCCGTCAGTCCGTCCGTCCGTTACAAATCGTGTCTCAGCGATAACTTTAAAACTACTGAAGCAAATTTGATGAAACTTCACAGAAAGATAAAGCATAATGAGAAGGTGTGTCGCGCGCAAGACTTAGGTTCCTACGCCCAAGGTCAAGGCAACAGTTGGGTCAAAGGTCAAATTGTGTCTCAGAATCGTGTTTCAGCGATAATTTTAAAACTACTGAAGCAAATTTGTTGAAACTTCACAGAAAGATAAAGCACTTTGAGAAGGTGTGTCGCGCGAAAGACTTAGGTCCCTACACCCAAGGTCAAGGTCACAATTGGGTCAAAGGTGAAATTGTGTCTCAAAATCGTGTCTCAGCAATAATTTTAAAACTACTGAAACAAATTTGATGAAACTTCACAGAAAGATAGAGCATAATTAGAAGGTGTGTCACGCACAAGACTTAAGTCCCTACGCCCAAGGTCAAGGCCACAGTTGGGTCAAAAGTCTCAAAATTGGCTCTCAGCGATTACTTATAAACTGCTGAAGCAAATTTAATGAAACTCCACAGAAAGATGAAACATAATGAGAGGTTGTGTTGCACATCAATTTGGATTGCCAGGTTCACGGTCAAGGTCACAATTGGGGGTCAAAGGTCAAATCTTGCCTCTATGATAGCTTAAAACCTGCTGAAGCTAATGTTATCAAACTTCACAGAAAGGTAAACCATAATGAGAAGGTGTGTTACACACAATATTTATGATCCCAAAATCCAAGGTCAAGGTCACAATCTGGGGTCAGAGGTCAAATAATGTCTCAGCAATTACTCAGAAAAGTACCAAAGTAAACTTTAAAGAAAGATAAAGCTTAATGAGATAATTTACCATGCACAAGACATAGGTTCCCCACACCCACGGTCAAGGTCATAGCCAGAGGTCAAAGGTCATTCGTCCTCAATTACCTAAAAGGTCCTTCATCCTCAATTACCTAAAAACTTCTGAAGTAAACTTCCCAAGGTCAAGGTCACAATCTGGGGTCAGAGGTCAAATAATGTCTCAGCAATTACTCAGAAAAGTACCAAAGTAAACTTTAAAGAAAGATAAAGCTTAATGAGATAATTTACCATGCACAAGACATAGGTTCCCCACACCCACGGTCAAGGTCATAGCCAGAAGTCAAAGGTCATTCGTCCTCAATTACCTAAAAGGTCCTTCATCCTCAGTTACCTAAAAACTTCTGAAGTAAACTTCATTAAACTTCATGAAAAGGTATAAAACACCGAAAAAGGTATAAAACAGCGAATATGCCACAAACAAATTATGGTTCTGTTGCCCGAAGTCAGGATCATGATAAAATGGTAACGTAAAGAAAAATAAAGTATAAGTTACGTACGGTGTGACATTAAGGTTCCCACACCCAATGTCAAGGACACAACACAGTTTGGTTAGTGGTTGAATTAAGTCCCCTTGAATCCTCTTAAACTTCCAAAGTGCATTTAAACATTACAGAAAAGTAAACCGAAATGAGAATGTATATCATGTGCAAGACTCAGGTTCTATGCCCAAGTTCAAGGTCACAACTAGGGCTCAAAGGTCAGTTCAAGGGGCCTTCGGGGGCATTTGTTACACACTGTAACATTTCTTGTTGTTTTTTAATTTTATGGGCTGAACGATCAGATCCTTGTTTACTTGAACTTAACATCCTTTTATTATACCCCCCGCAAACTGTGTTTGTGGGGGGTATACTGTTTTGACGTTGTCCTTCCGTCCTTCCATCCGTCCGTCCGCAACGCATTAAATTTGGTTCGATTTGTTTCAAATTTTGTCCGTGGATGCAGCATAACAAAATAGTGGATACGGATTTTTCAGTTTTTCCTGGAAGGTTTTTATTGCGGAGTTATGCCCCTTTGTATTTTTCGTGAAATAAGTTTGTTATCGCAACTCCTCCTAGATGGTTTGACGGATCTTCTTGAAATTAAGTATGTGAACAGATATTGGTATGAAGATATGCATTAGGGCCTTGATTTTAAATTCTGCCTCTTTTTGTCTGAGGTATGCCCCTTTTTGATATTTTTTGCCCTATTTTATAGGGTTTTTGCATTAAATTTGCTCCAATTTGTTTCAAATTTTGTCCATGGATGCAGCATAAGAAAATAGTGGATTCGTATTTTTCAATTTTTCCTGGAAGGTTTTTTTATTTCGGAGTTATGCCCCTTTGTATTTTTCGTGAAATAAGTTT
Source organism: Ctena decussata (assembly GCA_963989385.1). NCBI lineage: Eukaryota > Metazoa > Mollusca > Bivalvia > Lucinida > Lucinidae > Ctena > Ctena decussata. The sequence continues at coordinate 33,744,138 of OZ022504.1, read as the reverse complement.
GTTATCGCAACTCCTCCTAGATGGTTTGACGGATTTTCTTGAAATTAAGTATGTGAACAAAAATTGGTATGAAGATGTTCATTAGGGTTTTGATTTTAAATTCTGTCCCTTTTTAGCTCGCCTGAGCACGAAGTGCTCAGGGTGAGCTTTTGGGATACCCTGATGTCCGTCGTCCGTCGTCCGTCCGGACGTCCGGACGTCCGTCCGTCAACTTTTGCTTGTGTACACTCTAGCGGGCACAGTTTTGATTCAATCTTTCTGAAACTTTGTCAGAATGTTTATCTCCATAAAATCTAGGACAAGTTCGAAACTGGGTCATGTCGGGTCAAAAACTAGGTCACTAGGTCAAATCTTAGAAAAACCTTGTGTACGCTCTAGAAGGCACTGTTTTCATCCAAAGTTCATGAAACTTAGTCAGAATGTTTATCCTCATAATATCTAGGACAATTTTGAAACTGGGTCACGTTGGGTCAAAAACTAGGTCACTAGGTCAAATCATAGAAAAACCTTGTGTACACTCTAGAGGACACAGTTTTGATCCAATCTATATGAAACGTTGTCAGAATATATATCTCCATAAACTGTAGGCCAAGTTCGAAACTGGGTCATGTCGGGTCAAAAACTAGGTCACTAGGTCAAATCTTAGAAAAACCTTGTGTACACTCTAGAAGGCACAGTTTTCATCCAAAGTTCATGAAACTTTGTCAGAATGTTTATCTTTATAATATCTAGGACAAGTACGAAACTGGGTCATGTTGGGTCAAAACTAGGTCACTAGGTCAGATCATAGAAAAGCATTGTGTACGCTCTAGAGGACACAGTTTTGATCCAATCTTTATAAAACATTGTCAGAATGTTTATCTCCATAAACTCTAGGCCAAGTTCGAAATTGGGTCATGTCGGGTCAAACACTAGGTCACTAGGTCAAATCATAGAAAAACCTTGTGTACGCTGTAGAAGGCACAGGTTCGATCCAAAGTTCATGAAACTTTATCAGAATGTTTATCCTCATAATATGAAGGTCAAATTTGAAACTGGGTCATGTAGGGTCAAAAACTAGGTCACTTGGTCAAATCATAGAAAAACCGTGTGTATGCTCTAGAGGACACAGTTTTGATCCAATCTTTATGAAACTTTGTCAGAATGTTTATCTCCATAAACTCTAGGCCAAGTTGAAAGTAGGTCATGTCAGGTCAAAAACTAGGTCACTAGGTCAAATCTTAGAAAAACCTCGTGTACGCACTAGAAGGAACAGTTTTGATCCAATCTTCATGAAACTATGTCAAAATGTTTATTGTCCATATATATGCCCCTTATGAAACTGAGTCACGTCAGATCAGAAACTAGGTCACTAGGTCAAATCTAAGAAAAACTTTTTGTACACCCTAGAGGGCACAGTTTTGATCCAATCTTCATGAAACTCTGTCAGAATGTTTACCTTTATGAAATCTAGGTAAGTTTGAAACTGGTTTGTGTCGGATCAAAAACTAGGTCACTAGGTCAAATGTAAGAACGACCTTGTATACACTCCAGAGGGCACAGTTTTGATCCAGTCTCAATGAAACTTTGTCAGAATGTTTATTCTTACGATATCCGGTTTGAAACTGGGTCATGTCGGGTCAAAAGCTAGGTTACTAGGTCAAATTTAAATTAAGTTCTGTTACAAGAATCAGAACTAACATTGCAATGATGCCAGCCACAAACTCCTTGGAATACATTAGTTTCACCACAGTGAAATAATGATGCTACCATTCTGTCATCTGTGTTTGCCTAGTTAAGTCTAGTTCAAATCCATCAAAGGAACTCAACATGAACGGGAACTTTTCGGAGAAGCGACTCTGCCATTTTCAGCTCACCTGATCGAGCCTTACAGTATTGGTGTTAGCTGCCTCTTTCATCCATCCATAAACATTTTCAAACATCTCTGAAACCACTGGGCAGACCAAATTTCATATGGAGCCTGCACATGGGTCAAAGGATTGAAAGTTCTTCAAATGATCTTGTCACATGACCAAGGTGGCCGCCATTCCCATGTATGGAAAAAACTCTTATAAATCTTCAGCAGAGCCAGTGAACTGATTAATGCTCAGGTGAGCGATTCAGGGCCACCATGGCCCTCTTGTTTCCTGAGTTATGCCCCTTTTTGATATTTTTGCCCTATTTTATAGGGTTTTTGCCTTTTTTGATTCCATTTTATTCAAATTGGGGTACTAGTTGCAGCATATGAAAAAAGCTGATACATATTGTTCAGTTTTCCTGGAAGGTTTTCCAGCTAAGTTATGTCCCTTTGTAGTTTTCGTGAGAAAAGTTTGTTATCGCTACTACTGCAAGACCATTTGACGGATTTTCTTGAAATTAAGTATGCGAACACATATTGGTATGAAGATGAGCATTAACCCTTTGTGCATGAGTTATGCCCCTTTTTAGCTCACCTGAGCCGAAGGCTCAAAGGTGAGCTTTTAGTATGGCAGTGCTCCGTAGTCCGTCCGTCGTCCGTCCACCATTTTCAAATGTCTTCTTCTCCAAAACCGCTGAACCGATCAAAGCCAAATTTTATATGGAGCCTCCATGGGTTGGGGGAACGAAAGTTTGTTCGGGGTATCCGGGTCACATGACCAAGATGGCCGCCACGCCCATATATGGTAAAAACCCTTCAAAAATCTTTTTCTCCAGAACCAAAAGGCCTATGACCTTAAAACTTGGTACGTAGCATCGGACATGCGGGCCCATCATAATTTGTACAAATCATGACCTTGCGTTGACCTTGACCTAATTTTTGGCATTGTCAACTTTGGTATGTTAGGCTTTTATATGGGAAAAAGCTTAAGCGGTGGATTTCTCAGAAACTATTTTAGTTTAAGGAACAATACTTGGTATACATGGTCGACTAAATGACCAGATGAAGATATTATGTCACTAAAGGTCAAGGTCATTCCGTCGGACCATCCGTCGTCAAGATTTTTACACATCTTCTCCTCTGAAACCACTGGGCTGATTGAAGCCAAATTTCATATGGAGTCTCAGTGGGATGGGGGAACGAAAGTTTATACCCGGGGTCTGGGTCACATGACCAAGATGGCCGCCATGCCCATATATGGTAAAAACCCTTCAAAAATCTTCTTCTCCAGAACCAAAAGGCCTATGACCTTGAAACTTGGTATGTAGCATTGGGCTTGCGGGCCCATCATAGTTAATACAAATCATGACCTTGCATTGACCTTGACCTAATTTACGGCATGGTCAACTTTGGTACATTAGGCTTTTATATCGGAAAACGCTTAAACAGTGGATTTCTCAGAAACTATTTAAGTCTCAGGTACAATACTTGGTATACATGGCCGACTAAATGACTAGATGAAGATATTATGTCACTAAAGGTCAAGGTCATTCTGTCGTCAACTTTTTCAAACATCTTCTCCTATGAAACCACTGGTCTGATTGAAGCAAAATTTTATATGGAGTCTCAGTGGGATGGAGGAAAGAAAGTTTATACCCGGGGTCTGGGTCACATGACCAAGATGGCCACCATGCCCATATATGGTCAAAACCCTTCAAAAACTTTCTTCTCCAGAACCAAAAGACCTATGACCTTGAAACTTGGTATGTAGCATCGGGCAGGCGGGCCCATCATAGTTTATACAAATGATGACCTTGTGTTGACCTTGACCTAATTTACGGCAGGTCAACTTTGGTACGTTAGGCTTTTATATGGGAAAACGCTTAAACAGTGGATTTGTCAGAAACCATTTAAGTTTAAGGAACCATACTTGGTAAACATGGTCGACTAAATGACCATATGAAGATATTATGTCTTTAAAGGTCAAGGTCATACCGTCGGACCATCCGTCGTCAAGATTTTCATAATCTTCTCCTCTGAAACCTTTGGGCCGATTAAAGCCAAATTTCATATGGAGTCTCAGTGGATTGGGGGAACAAAAATTTATACCCGGGGTCTGGGTCACATGACCAAGATGGCCGCCATGCCCATATATGGTAAAAACTTCCAAAAATCTTCTTCTCCAGAACTAAAAGGCCTATGACCTTGAAACTTCGTATGTAGCTTTGGGCATGCGGGCCCATCATAGTTTATACAAATGATGACCTTGTGTTGACTTTGACCTAATTTACGACATGGTATGTTACGCTTTTATATGGGAAAAAGCTTATATTGTGGATTTCTCAGAAACTATTTAAGTCTAAGGTACAATATGTGGTATATATGGTCAACTAAATGACCAGATGAAGATATTATGTCACTGAGGGTCAAGGTCATTTTGTAGGTCTGTCCGACATCAAGATTTTCAAACATTTTCTCCTCTGAACCACTGAGGAGATTGAAGCCAAATTTCATATGGTGTCTCAGTGGGATAGGGGAACTAAAGTTTATACCGGGGGGCTGGACTACATGACCAATATGGCCACCATGCCCATATATGGTCAAAACCCTTCGAAAATCTTCTTCTCTAGAACCAAAAGGCCTATGACCTTGAAACTTGGAATGTAGCATCGGGCATGCTGGCCCATCATAGTTTATACAAATGATGACCATGCGTTGACCTTGAATTAATTTAAGACATGGTCAACTTTGGTACGTTAGGCTTTTATATGGGAAAACGCTCATACAGTGGATTTCTCAGAAACTATTTAAGTCTTAGGTACAATACATGGTGTATATATGATCAACTAAATGACCAGATGAAGATATTATGTCACTGAAGGTCAAGGTTATTTTGTCGGTCCGTCATCAAGATTTTCAAAACATCTACTCCTCTGAAACCACTGGTCTGATTGAAGCAAAATTTCATATGGAGTCTAAGCGTGATCGGGGAATAAAAGTTTGTTCTCAGGGTCTTGACCAAGATGGCCGCCATGCCCGTATATGGTAAAAACCCTTCAAAATCTTCTTCTCCAGAACCAAAAGGTGTATGACCTTGAAACTTGGTATGTAGCTTTGGGCACTCAAGCCCATCATAGTTTATACAAATGATTGTGCGTTGACCTTGACCTAATTTATGACACTGTCAACTTTGGTACATTATGTAGGCTTTTTATGGGAAAATGCTTAAACAGTGGATTTTTCAGAAACTATTTAAGTCTAAGGTGCAATATTTGGTATATATGGTTGACTAAATGACCAGATGAAGATATTTTGTCGTTAAAGGTCAAGGTCATTCTTTGACTTTTGTACAAGGTCATTGATATTCTGTCACCCGTCAACATTTTCAAACATCTTCTCAGAGGCCACTAGGGTCAATTGAAGCCATATTTCATATGGAGCTTCACCGGCTTAAAGGAACCATAGTTTGTTCAGATGGTCTTGGTCACTTGACCAAGATGGCCACCATGCCCACATATGGTAAAAACTCTTCAAACGTCTTTTTCTCGAGAATCGAAAGGCCTATAACCTTGAAATTGGTACCGGTATGTAGCATTGGGCACTCAGGCCCATCATAGTTTATACAAATGAATACTGTATTTCATATGGAGCTTTAATACTGTGTCAAAGGAATCAAAGTTTGTTCAGATGGTCATGGTCGTATGAACATGGTGGCCGCCACACCCATTTATGATAAAAAGCCCTCAGAAATCTTTGTCCAGAAACAAAGGCCCAGTGACCTTGTGGCTTGGTATATAGAATTGGGACTCAACATTAATCCCCAAGGGAGGGGGATTATCTGCCCCTGCCCTGGTGCTATATACATGTATAAAAGCATTAAAATACATACCAGGACCAAGTGTCAGGTGAGCTACAGGACCATTGGTCCTCTGGTTTATATGTTTTGCCCTATTTTTAAGTTTTTTTTCGGCCATTTTCACTTCCATTTTATTCAAATTTGGTGCACAGATACAGTAGAAGGAAAGAGTTGGCACATATTGCTCTGTTTTTCTCAAAAGGGTTTTCCAGCTTTGTTGTGCTTTTTTGTAGTCTTGGAAAACAGAGTTTGTTGTCGCTATATCTCCCAAAGCGTTTGACTGGTATTAAATATGTGAACACAAATTGGTATATAGATGTGCACTTGTAGTTGTCATAACATGTATGCTGTGTAAATGTAAAACTTAAAAAAGCTGCATGCCTAACTGTTAAACGCGGGGGTATTTAGTAAGCCATGCTTACTGCCACCTCTAGTTTTACCCACATCAGTAATTTTTACACCTTTTTTCTCACAAAAAGAAGATGGTGCTGTTTTTAACCAGGCTAAGGGCATGGCTTAGCTTGCTTTTGCAAACCAGTGCCTGGAGCATGTTATTCTCTTCAACTAAGGTACAGATACAAACATCCCTGTATGAGTTTGGCAAAAAATTAGGCCTTAAATTAGGGATATTTTGGCCAAAAATTAGGGTTATTTTGGCAAAGTTTTAGGGCTGACGTTAAGGGTTTTTTCTAGCGCAATCATATGCCCAAACATGCTTTATTTGGCACTTTAAAAAGTTGGATAAATACTTTCTGATAGTGTCACAGGATACACGAATGCCAGTTAATAAAATGGCTGAAAGTTCTGTGCTAAGAAGTTAAAGACAAATGTTCTCTACTATACAGAACTCACCCTCAGTCTTTAATGGTTTTATGACCCTGTTATGTCATAACCTATGTGAGACGGGATATTTCCTTCGATGAAATAGCAGTGTCACAGGACTGTTGCATAATAGGATTAGGAAACCCAATTAACATGAATATTTGTCTTTAACAAAGGGGGGGGGGGGTCTGGGGGGGGGGGGGGGGGGCAATGCCCCCTAGAACCTAAAGCAATTTCCCAATTTTAATGGCAATTTTAAGACTGGAAACAATAGAGAAAAACTAGGGATTATGATAAAAATAAGGGTTTTTAGCTCGCCTGAACGAAAGTTCAGGAAGAGCTATTGTTGTCACCACGGCGTCTGCGTCCGCGTCCGCGTCGGCGTACAGATTGGATGTTTTGGTTAAAGTTTTTTAAAGACCTATATCTCCTTAATCCATGGATGGATTATTTTGATACTTGCACTGTAGTTAGATATTGGTCTAAAGTTTATCAGGGTACCTACCCCACCCCACTCAATGACCTTGATGTCAAGGTCATGGACTTAGAAAATTGGGAGTATTTTTGGACTGGATGTTTTGGTTAAAGTTTTATAAAGCCCAATATCTCCTTAACCCATGAATGGATTCCTTTGATACTTGCACTGTAGTTAGATATTGGTCCAAAGTTTTCCATGGTACTACCCCCACCCCCCTCAGTGACCTTGATGTCAAGGTCATGGACTTAGAAATTTGTCTTTTTATTGATTGGATGTTTTGGTTAAAGTCTTTTAAAGACACATATCTCCTGAACCCAGTGATGAATTCTTTTTATATTTGCACTTTAGTTAGATATTAGTCCAAAGTTTTGCCGAGTATTACCCCAACCCCGCTTAGTGACCTTGATGTCAAGGTCACGGACTTTGGAAATTTATTCTTTATTAAAGTTTTCTAATTGCATCCTGATTCATAATGCTTGGCAGAGATTTAGTTTACACTTGAACTGATGTTAGACACTTTTTTGAGTTTTTACAAAACACTATATACTTACCCCGCTGTATGACCTTGAAGTCAAGGTCATCGACTTAGAATTTTGTCTAAAAAAGATTTTGGTTAAAGTTTTATATTTATAAAGACATAATTTCACAGTGCCACGATGGACTCAGTTGATACTAATACTTGGACTGATGTTAGATAATGGTTCAAGGTTTTGTTACATCCCCCCCTCCCCCAACCCCCACCCCTACCGTTTAGTTCTTTGACCTCAAGCTCATGGACTTTGAAATTTCATTTGGATTTTTATGCCCCCAACTTCGGAGAAGTTGAGGGGGCATATTGGTTTGGGCCTGTCCATCCGTCTGTCCGTAAGTCCGTCCGTCCGTAACGCTTTATGGCAGGTAGGAAACTCAAGAACCGCTTATGCTAGGATCTTGAAATTTCATATGTGGTATGTACATGAAAAATAAGTGGACCCGTATTTTTTCTTTTTTCCGCCGGTCAGGTATTTCCAGAGTTATGCCCCTTTTTCGACTTAGCCTATGGAACCTTGTGAACAAAATATCTTGAGAACCCCTGCTGCTAGGATCATGATTTTTTGCAGGATAACATTGCCCAAGGTGTAGAAGATCTGATTAACTTGTGAAATTTTTTTATAAATTTTTGACCGAGTTATGCCCCTTTTTCAGCTTAGTGCATTGTAAGCCTATGGAACCTTGTGAACAAAATATCTGAAGAACCCCTCAAGCTAGGATCCTGATATTTGGTATACAGTTACAGACTAAGGGTTAAATGCACTGATTAACTTTTGAGCCTATTTCAATAATTCTCAGTTGAGTTATTCCCCTTTTTCGGACATAGGCATTTGTAGAGGAACAACCTTGTGAACAAAATATCTAAAGAACCGCATAAGCTAGGGTCCTTAAATTTAGCATGCTGGTTTGGACTAAGGTGTAGATGAACTGATTAACTTTTGAGCATATGTCGTAATTTTTTGGTTGAGTTATTCCCCTTTTCAGGCCTTAAGCATTTTATATAGGAATAACCTGGTGAACAAAATATCTGAAGAACCGCTTAAGCTAGCACATTTATATTTGGCAGACAGTTACAGACCAAGATTTAGATGAACTGATTTACTTTTGAGCATATTTCTTAAATTCTTGTTGATCGAGTTATGCCCCTTTTTCGACTTAGTGCATTGTAAGCCTATGGAACCTTGTGAACAAAATATCTCACGAACCCCTGATGCTAGGATCATGATATTTTGCAGGAAGATACTCCCTAAGGTGTAGATGACCTGATTAACTTTAGAAAAAAAAGTAAATTTTTTATTGAGTTATGCCCCCTTTTCGACTTAATGCATTGAAGCCTATGGTACAAAGGTACCTTTACAAGTTTACATCCAGTCAAGAACCGTAAGAGCTAGGAACTTGAAACTTTAAACACATGATCAGTATGAAAAATAAGCTAAGACATGTTTTTCTTTTTTCCGTGGGTCACATATTTTCAGAGTTATGCCCCTTTTTAGACTTAGCCTTTGGAACCTTGTGAACAAAATATCTCAAGAGCCCCTGATGCTAGGATCATGAGGTTTTGCAGGATGACAATGCCGAAGGTGTAGATGACCTGATTAACTTTTGAAACAAATTTGTGAATTATTGACCGAGTTATGCCCCCTTTGAGACTTAGTGCATTGTAAGCCTATGGAACCTTGTGAACAAAATATCTCAGGAACCCCTGATGCTAGGAGCATGATTTTTTGCAGGAAGATACTGCCTATGGTGTAGATGTCCTGATTAACTTTTGAAAAAAATTCGTGAATTTTTGATTGAGTTATGCCCCTTTTTCAACTTAGTGCATTATTTTCCTGTTGAACCTTGTGAACAAAATATCTGGAGAACCCCTGATGCTAAGATCATGATTTTTTGCAGGTTGATATTGCCCAAGGTGTAGATGACCTGATTAACTTTTGAAAACAATTCTTAAATTTTTGACTGAGTAAAGCCCCTTTTTCGACTTAGTACATTGAAGCCTATGGTACAAAGGTACAAGCATTATTGGATGAACCCTCTTTAGAGGCAAGCATATGGTTGGGGGCATAGTGTTTCATAAACACATTTTCTAGTTTATTTTAATTTTATTTTAAGACTTATTTCTTAGATAGCTTTTGTTTATAAATGTGTTGTCATTATGGACATGCTTGCCTGAAGTTTTATGCATAGAAGTCCACACCTCCAAAGCGACTGTGTGATGGGCAAGCGCCTATTCAGGCGAGCTATGCTGTCAGGCGACAGCTCTTGTTTATTTTAGGACTTTTGCCTTTTAGAGTGTTTATTTTGCCATAATGGCTTTGTCTCCCATAAGCTAGTGAGTCTTTTGCACTTCAGTTTTAGTGGAAACATTTACTTAGTAATGTGGCAGATCAGTATATCATGCATGTGAATGTTGTATAGGATGTATTTGCAAATGTATGCACATGCAGGCTCGCTGGTGTAAAACAATTGTAGATGATATTAAAATATTAATATAACAAAAACTCAGTTCAAATGGAATTATCTGCAGACTATAGTTTTTTTGAAATACAGGTTATTATTTTACTTACTTTTTGTGGCCAGATGATTTTTTTTAACCCCCTTGTAATCAGGTTATTTTTTTCTTGCATATCCAAAGACAGGGAATTTTTTTTGATAAATATACCAGGCCCCCCAGAATATCAAATGGTCGGTCCCTAACAGGATCTGAAGAACAGGAGAATGGCCTACCCCATGGACTCAGTCGCTGATTATTACGCTCCCTAAAAAGGCAACCTACATCTCTGGCAGAACTACAGAACCATCAGCCTCATCAGTCATTCAAGCAAAGTCAAGCTGAAAGTCATCTTGAATAGGCTTAAACCACAAGCCGAAGAGATAATCGCAGAGAAACAGGCTGGGTTCCGAGCAGGAAGGAGCACCACAGAACAGATCTTCAACCTAAGAATCCTGTGTGAAAAGTATCTTCAACATCAGCAGAATCTGTACAATGTCTTCATTGATTTAAAAAAAGCCTTTGACAGGGTATGGCATGCAGCCTTATGGGCCACCATGCGGAAGTACAATATCAGTGCAAATCTAGTTCGCACCATTGAGCAGCTATACGACAAGGCTACAAGTTCAATCCTGATAAATGGCAGCACAGGAGAATGGTTCAGAACAACAGTTGGAGTAAGACAAGGATGTCTTTTGTCACCCAGCCTCTTCAACATTTTTCTCGAACGGATCATGTCTGATTCTGATGCTCTGGAAGAACATGACGGAAAGGTTAGCATAGGCGGCAGAAACATTACCAATCTGCGGTTTGCCGATGACATAGACGCTCTAGCTGAGGAAGAGCAGGAACTAGAATCTCTAGTTGAAAGTCTCGACCAAACCTGCACAAGATATAAGATGGAGGTCAGTGCTGAGAAGACCAAACTGATGACGAACAGCACAGATGGCATCCAGAGGGAGATCAAGGTAAAGGGGCAGAGGCTTTGTACTGTAAGCAGCTTCAAATACCTTGGAGCAGTTGTTTCAGATGAGGGCTCAAAACAAGAGGTTCTCTCAAGGATTGCACAAACCACTTCAGCTCTTACCAAACTGAAACCAATTTGGAAAGATAACAACATATCTCTTCGGTCAAAGGTGAAACTTATGCGCTCCCTTGTCATTTGTGCCTGTGAACCGTGGACCTTGACAGCAGAGTTAGAGAAAAGAACGCAGGCCTTTGAGATGAGATGCTACCGAAGGTTACTGAACATTTCGTACAAGGACCATATAACCAATGAGGAGGTTGGCAGGAAGATCCAAGCAGCCATTGGAGAATATGATGAACTCCTGACGCTGGTCAAGAAACGGAAACTAAGGTGGTTTGGCCACGTCTCAAGGTCTTCTGGTTTAGCAAAGACAATTCTTCAGGGCACAATGAAAGGAAAATGAAGAAGAGGTAGACAGAAGAAGAGGTGGGAAGACAATATGAAGGGGTGGACAGGAATGGATTTTGCCAGCTCATTTAGGGCAGCTAAAGACAGGACAAGGTGGAAAGGGATTGTTTGGAAGTCATCTGTGGTGCCCCAACGACCTAGTAAGGTTATGGGATAGAATAGAATAGAATAGAAATTGATTATTCTGATTATTGTTAGAATGTGCTAAATTATAAGTCACAGAGTTATTCCCCTTTCATAGATAATAGACATTCACTTAAAGGTAAAGGGATAACTCCAGAACTATTTATATTAATGGGCTGAATTTTCATAAATACATTGTTCATTTTTCATCAGATTCATATTAGCAGGATTATGGTCCTTGTTATTTTGTTACTGGGTATAAAGTCTTGATGTTTTGGGCATTTTGTAAGGGCCTAAAGTTTCAGTAACCTGATTTTACACATATATGCCCTGTTCTGAACTTAAGTATCCTATAGAGAGTAATTGGGTATATGCCTTTGCTTATGTTCAGTTATTATTTGCTTACCAGGCTCTGCAATACACATATTTACTGTTTTTGGCCATACAGTTACCCTGCAACAGAATAAAGGGCTGCAGTTTGTGACACATTTCAAACGTCGGGTGACACTTGGCCGATGGCCTTTTATTATAGAGTGGTTGCCTCTGTTTGTCTGCCTATCTATCCTTTTGTAAACAATCTTGTTCATTCCATATCTCCTTTATGACATTAAAACGGGCGTATTATGCGCCGCTTGCGAAGCCCTTGTTCAGCATGGTCAAATTTAGGAATATGCTGTTGCATAATATTTCTTGGATAGGTATGAAGATGTTGGCCTAAAAGTTTGTATATACAGTTATCTTAATGAGTGCTTGAAGATTTGTGCGTACAAGAGATCAAGGTCATTGTTTGAGTTTTGACCCAGGACTCTCATATTTTGACAGTTTCGAACATCTTCTCGAAAACCACTAGGCCAATTATAACCATATTTCATATAGAGCCTCAAGGAGCGGAGGGAACGAAAATCTGTTGAAGTTACTCTGCATTTATTAATTATGGAGTTATTTCCCCTGATAATTAGTACTTATGCTGCTGCTGGGCTCAAAAGCCACTGGGCATATGCTTTTTGAAATTTCATAATTGGGTTCCTCATTAGTTTAAACTTTATTTATTTGTACAAATAATACAGATACATACAAATACAGTTCATGGAAATAAACTATTCATACAAAAGGGATTCAGAAGAAAGTCGTATTGACTTTTTTAAATCTGTCTCCCAGAATATTTACACTGCAAATTTCAGACCCATGATTAACAGAGATTACTTCTAATATTGGTCGGATAATTGCCTAGGAATACATTAAAATGTAGAAGAAAAGAAAAAGAAAAAGAAAAACATAAACAAAAAATTAGTATGAATAGAAAGAAAGAAAGAAGCTAAGAACAAAAACTTAAAGGGTAAAGAGAAACAATGTAGATATCTATAGTAGCCTCCACGGGGAAAGGAGGAAAAATTCCATTATTATCTTATGATATTCAAATAGAAAACACGAGGTATAGCTATGCTTTCGGAAGCAACAACAAATACATTTATTAGGTAAAAGGCAGTAAAACAATACGTTAAGATGAATGCTTGGTTTAGAATTCAGAAAGATTTACTGATGAAATCGCTTAGATTTGTGTATAAAGGTTTGAACAGCTTTAAAAATCATAATGTTGTCATTTACAGAAACAGCTGTACTTCCATACAACAATGAGTTGAGTGTAGGTAAACAAATCCTTGAAACAGCAGCAAGCATGTCATTCCGAATATTTTGGTATAGGTTACACTCAAGCAAAAAATGACGGGAGTCTTCTACTTCACCACATGCACAAAGTGGATCTAGAATGATATGCTTAGAGAATGCTCCTCATTGAAAAATAGCTGATACACTTTTTTGTATAACAGTAGTTCTTGTTGAGTTAAATATCTCTTCTCAGCTATAGTCATTCTGAAGTTTGAAATCTTAAGTGGCAAGCATATGGTCGGGGCAAAGCGTTTCCCAAACACAATTTCTAGTAAAGAGAATGTTTCACGCTTATTACAAAGTCATCATTAGTGAAGAAATTGGTAACCTATGAAAATGCATAACCTACAGTCATTTGTTTTTCAGCCATCCGAGTATGTAGATATGCCTATGATCAGCAGTAAAGATACTATTGGGAGAGAGGTTTTGGAGAAGATAGATCTGATTAAACGGCAAACAGAGGTAAGAACCAAACAATGAGGTGTCACCAAGCTCGGTGATAGGCAACCTTTGTAACCACACATTCAGGGTCTTTAATGACTCCAGTTCCTTCAGTAAAAAGCTGAGCATCATTTGTAACATAACATCTAAGTTGGATTGAGATAACAAAACCGTTATCAAAAGTTAATATTATTTATTTTTACATGTTCATAGATATATACACAAAAACAGCCCTCTCCCCAGAGAGCGTGTCGCCAAGCACTCACTTAGTAACCGTGATCGTAATCTCCCGCTGCCCCGGAATGGCCCAGCTTATATAGGCATAACTGTTGTATAAGCCCGTTTTTAGGCGTGATTTCATTGTCATCCTGATTGAACGAGCTGTCTTCTCTGAACCTTTAAAACGCCTTTAAAACTTCAGAAAAGTTAATTTATAAGATCCAAACAGGGGTTGAAGACGTACTTAATGTCTTCTTCCCTGTGCATGCCCGTTCAACCACCGATACCAAGCCTAATAATAGGGCCATTGACCAACAATAACGGCCATCCCAGTCAGCGAACATTACTCAGCATATAGTTCAATTGCACTTCGTCACACATTGCCGAGTCGCTATATCTTTTGTACACAACGTCTTGACTTATGCCTAAGACAACCACAGTGGAAACATCTTAATTGTTGTTTATGTTTACAACTGTTTGTATCTTGGTTGCTTTAACCACACTTGTAAAGAGCCCCGGTAGCTCAGTGGGTTAAGCACTGACCTACTGATGTAGCAGGCGTTCGAGCCCCACTTGAGGTGAAAATCTTTCCTACCGTAAACGGGTTCCATTGCACAAAGCCTTTCATTATCACTCTCCTATCGCCCTGATATGACTGAAATACTGTTGAAAAGGACGTAAAATAACGTCATCCATCCATCAAACCACACCTGTAGCAAAGTTTCACAATTTGATGATCACTATTATTGTTGCCATTCTGTTTGCTGTGTGTGCATATTCCTGTTTTTGTCCACCATGGGATTGTTGCTGCTGTTGTTGTCTCTGCCGTTGAGTTCTGTTCCCTCGACGGTAGCAGGACACTTCGGCCCCAAACCATCTCGGCCCCTAGACACCTCGGCCCCTAGTCATCTCGGCCCCAAACCATCTCGGCCCCACCTAGAAATAAATTCCTGGACACTTCGGCCCCTAGTCACTTCGGCCCCTAGTCATCTCGGCCCCATATCCCTAGTCACTTCGGCCCCAGTTGGACAAACCTAAATAATGTCTATATTTTTTCACTTTTTTGTCCATTTTAATATTTTACATAATATTCCTCGAGAGTCCAATAAAATTATAAGCTCAGTGCCAGCCCAGTCTTGCGAGTTTTGGTAAATTAGTTGTTTTGTGTTTTACGACTTTTTGAGACAGGATTTCGATCTATATCGAGCCGTCCTCCAGAGAGCGGGAGAAAGAAGAGAGACAATGATAGGCGAGAGAAAAAATATCCTTACAACACCTACCCGCACCTACTGCAAGCACAGTAGGTCATTGTCCTAACTGATATTATCCATATTAGTAGGACGCCCCGGCACTGAAACTTACTAAGCACCGTCGCCCGACCACATCCACCCCAAGCCTTTCGGAAGCCGTCGTGGATGCGGTTGACGAAAATCTTTTGTGGTTCCTTTGTAATCCATAGAACGAATTATTCAAAAATGCGTATCGTTACGTTTCTCGTTTTTCATTTATTTTTTTTTTTTTTTTTTTTTTTTTGTATTTGTAGGCAGATAGAACCAATCATTAATACATGTATTTTACAGGGTAAATGAATGTCTCTTTTCACATGGTTTTCAAATTTAATCTAACTTGTTGTGATGAACTGAGAGGTAGAAAATCTCTGTGCATTGATACTCGTTATTTCAGCACAAGCATATGCCTTCTCTGTAATGACAGATTAAAAACTTGATATGGCCGTTTTATTATCTTATTTCATCCTCTTATTATTTATTTACTTATTTATTTATTTGTTTTAATGTTGAATACCATGGTTTTCATTTATTTAATAACAAACATTTTGTCATGCCGATTCTTCAGACTAAAACTGCAATGCTTTCATATTTTTAGACGGATATAAAGAATATGGTCAAATGCTACATGGATAGGGTTTGGGATCTGATTCAGTCAGTTCCTGAAGTGTAGTTACTCTTTAAATATGCGTATAAACTGTAAATCGTTTAATATTGGGATGACGTTCAGGTTTGCTAATATCTGAAACACCTAAGTTTATTTTTGTAAATAATAATCGCGAATCGGATTCAAGAATCTCGCAAAACAAATTAATTTCCAAAACGACAATTGAATAGTCGTGATTTCAAGAACTCGCTAATATCTTGAAAGCCATATTGCTGTAAATATAAAACGCGAAACCAAAACTCGAGTTACAATAACGCAAGTTTATATGAAAGCTGATCTTCCTATCTTCAGATTCATTCATCAACATTCAGTTTTGACAACTGTTGTATCTATCTATCTATCTATCTATCTATCTATCTATCTATCTATCTATCTATCTAATTTTGCCATCATATTTTCGCCCGATCGTCCCTCTGTCTATATATTCCTTCTGTTTATCTACTTGAAAGACGTTCTACCTGCCTAGCGTCCAGGTAAGCAGCGGTATGATTAATCGTGACACGCGACATCGATTAGTGGATAATAACCTCAGGTGTGATATTTAACTATGAGGCGCCGTAGTGGACAAAAGGTTGTTCGTTTTAACGATGAGTAATATACAAACGCACACAAGCAAGATAAGGCGTCTTTAATTATTATCATGGCTGGAGATACTGAAAGAAGCGTACTTACATGTATATTTGAGTCTTACAATATGTAACTAAATATTGAAATTAACATATATAACCAACAGGATGGTCATTATTATATGCAGCTTATAGATTAATACTAACGATGATGAGGAAAGAGATCAAATTTGACTTGACTTTAATATTTATAACGTATATCAAACAAACGAATATATGAAAGAAAAACTGTATGTTCAAACGTTCGATGTCAAAGTACAAAGTCACTGTTCGAAAACGATTTTCTATAATGCTTTATAAAAGTTTGATACTGGTATCAGTCAAGAGAATTATATTTACTTCCTTGTTGTATATTTAATTTTTTTTACCTAACAGCTCTGAAATAGCTAAAACAGTGTATTAGCTATCGGTGTATGGCATAATATTGTCATAGAAATGTATTTAATATATCTGGAAGCATCGCGGGCCGAGACCATGGAGACTGGTACATATAAAGTCGACTGGAAACAATCACGTGTGCGAATGAGAAAATTACCCGGGTATCATCACATATTTTTGTTTTGATTTCATTTCTAGTTTTTATTTAACTTCATTTTTTTAAAATTTATTTCCTGATCGGAAAGGAAATGTCCCTTCTGATATTTCGTAGGTTAAAACTAACGATATTTGTCTATCGACGAGAGCGCTTGTTATGTGGAAACTGTGATTTGATTCAATGGAAATTGCTCCCATCCAATAAAATGATGCGGTGGGAACTTCAGTTTACGAATAGGCCATCCGCCAAGGGTAGTTAAGAAACAAAGTGGACTTAGTACCCGTTGCTTGCGAAGATGGTTGTATTGCTACTCATGATCAGATTAATAATGTACGTTCCGTTTTGTGTGCTTCTTGGTCACAAAGGATCGCCTATTCAGCGCTAATGAAATTTGTTGCATTTCACTATTTGGTAATCTGTGAGCATTCCGAACAAAATATAACAGGGGGCGGTGCGATGGTGCTGGGTATAACTTCCAGTGCCGGGGCGTCCTACTCAGTAGAGTAAGGCCCTACTGTGCTTGCAGTCGGTGCGGATGTGGGCTGTTTGGACATTTTTCCTCGTCTATCACTTCACTCTCCTTGGGAGGGCCCGGTTATAGACTTAAATACTGTCTCACAGGCCCGTTAAACCCAAAAACAACCAAAAAATCAAGATACTGCAAAAGTAATAGCTGTATACCTGAAATGATAATGCAAAACAAAACCGTAATACACTGAAGTTCCTCTAAAAACGTTTCTGATAATATTACACATAAATACGAAAATATAACTGGGGCCGAAGTGTCCGTGGGGCCGAGATGACTAGGGGCCGAAGTGTCCGTGGGGCCGAGATGACTGGGGCCGAGGTGACTGGGGCCGAAGTGACTGGGGCCGAGATGGTTTGGGGCCGAAGTGTCTAGGGGCCGAGATGGTTTGGGGCCGAAGTGTCTGTAAATCTCCTCGACGCCTGCTATAGGCACATTTAGCGAAGTCACTTACTAATGTGACTTCTTGATTTATTGTACCAAGTAAACGCATTACTCCTGATGGTGACAGTTGGATAGAATCTGTATTGTGGAAGCCTGTTATTATATTCCCGTGCCTGTCATGGAAGGCTTTGTTCAGATCAATTAGGCTTATGCCATGATGTAGAGCAAGTGAATGAATAATATAATTAATATCTGTGGTGTTTGTGTCTCCTCTGGGACAGGTATTGCATAGAATAATCTTGCACTGATTATTAGCTTCTCGTATATACTTAGTCACCTTGTCAACTTTTTATACGCCCGTTTTGATCCGTCCGTCCATCTGTCCGTCCTTCCATCTGTCCTTCCGTCCCCATTTGATCAAATTTTTCATCAAATTTTTTCTTCACAACCATACAAGCTAGACTTTTCATATTTGGCATACAGGTTGATGACGACATGTTATACCCCCACTTTGAAAAAAGGGGGGGGGGGTTACTGGTTTACATCTGTCCATCCGTCCGTCCGTCCATCTGTCCGTCCTTCCGTCTGTCCTTCCGTCCCCATTTGATCAAATTTTTCATCAAAGATTTCTTCACAACCATGCATGCCAGACTGGTCATATTTGGCATACAGGTTGATGACGACATGTTGTATTGTGGGATTGAGAACCAGCCTTCTCTGCTTATTCTTCCCTGGATTTGTCCGGGTTTCTTTCTTTCCCTACTTTGAATAATGAAATTTTACGTCAAAGATTTCTCCACAACCATGCAAGCTAGAGTAGTCATATTTGTTATGCTGGTTGATGAAGACATGTTGTATTGTGGGATCGAGAACCAGCCTTCTCCTGCTTATTCTTCCCTGTATTTGTCCAATATTCTCTCTTTCCCTACTTTAAATAATGAAATTTTTCGTCAAAGATTTCTCCCTAACCATGACTACTCCCTAGAGTAGTCATATTTGGTATGCAGGTTAATGACGATATGTTGTATCTTTGGATTGAGAACCAGCCTTTTTCTGCTTATTCGTCCCTGTATTTGTCCAATGTTCTTTCTTTCCATACTTTGAATAATAAAATTTTTCGTCAAAGATTTCTCCACAACCAAGCAAGCTAGAGTAGTCTTATTTGGTATGCAGGTTGATGACGATATGTTGTATCGTGGGATTGAGAACCAGCCTTTTTCTGCTTATTCTTCCCTGTACAGTACCTGTATTTGTCCAATATTCTCTCTTTCCCTACTTTGAATAATGAAATTGTTCGTCAAAGATTTCTCCCTATCCATGACTACTCCCTAGAGTAGTCATATTTGGTATGCAGGTTAATGACGATATGTTGTATCTTTGGATTGAGAACCAGCCTTTTTCTGCTTATTCGTTCCTGTATTTGTCCAATGTTCTTTCTTTCCATACTTTGAATAATAAAATTTTTCGTCAAAGATTTCTCCACAACCAAGCAAGCTAGAGTAGTCTTATTTGGTATGCAGGTTGATGACGATATGTTGTATCGTGGGATTGAGAACCAGCCTTTTTCTGCTTATTCTTCCCTGTATTTGTCCAATATTCTGTCTTTCCATACTTTGAATAATGAACTTTTTCATCAAAGATTTCTCCACAACCATGCAAGCTAGATTAGTCATATTATGATGACTTACTGTATTGTGGGATTGAGAACCAGACTTCTCCTCTTTTTAGCTCGCCTGAACGAAAGTTCAGGAAGAGCTATTGTTGTCACCCCGGCGTAGGCGTCAGCGTCCGCGTCCGCGTCTGCGTCCGCGTCCGCGTCCGCGTCAGCGTCGGCGTCCGGATTGGATGTTTTGGTTAAAGTTTTTTAAAGACCTATATCTCCTTAACCCATGGATGGATTCTTTTTATACTTGCACTGTAGGTAGATATTGGTCCAAAGTTAAACAGGGTACCACCCCCACCCCACTCCATGACCTTGATGTCAAGGTCATGGACTTAGAAAATTGGGAGTATTTTTGGACTGGATGTTTTGGTTAAAGTTTTATAAAGCTCAATATCTCCTTAACCCATGGATGGATTACTTTCATACTTGCACTGTAGTTAGATGTTGGTCCAACGTTTTCCAAGGTACTACCCCCACCCCCCTCAGTGACCTTGATGTCAAGGTCATAGACTCAGAAAATTGGCTTTTTATTGATTGGATGTTTTGGTTAAAGTCTTTTAAAGACGCATATCTCCTGAACTCAGTGATGAATTCTTTTTATATTTGCACTTTAGTTAGATATTAGTCCAAAGTTTTGCCGAGTACTACCCCAACCCCGCTCAGTGACCTTGATGTCAAGGTCAGGGACTTTGGGTATTTGTATTTTATCAAAGTTTTCTAATTGCATACTGATTCATAATGCTTGGCAGAGATTTAGTTTACACTTGAACGGATGTTAGACACTTTTTTGAGTTTTTACAAAACACTATATACCTACCCCACTGGATGACCTTGAAGTCAAGTTCATCGACTTAGAATTTTGTCTTAAAGATTTCGGTTAAGGTTTTATATTTATGAAGACATAATATCACAGTGCCACGATGGACTCAGTTGATACTTATACTTGGACTGATGTTAGATAATGGTTCAAGGTTTTGTTACATCCTAGCCCCCCTCCACTCCCCACACCCACCCCCCACTCCTACCTCTTAGTTGTTTGACCTCAAGCACATGGACTTTGAAATTTCATGTGGATTTTTTATTTTAATTTTATTTTAAGACTTATTTCTTAGAAAGCTTTTGTTTATAAATGTGTTGTCATTATGGACATGCTTGCCTGAAGTTTTATGCATAGAAGTCCACACCTCCAAAGCAACTGTGTGATGGGCAAGCACCTATTCAGGCGAGCTATGCTGTCAGGCGACAGCTCTTGTTATTCCCTGTTTTTGTCCGATTTTCTTTCTCTCTTTACTTTGAATAATGCATTTTTTTCGCAAAAGATTTCTATGCATCTGTAGTTAGAGTAGGGATTTTTGTATGCAGGTTGATGATAATTGTTGTATTTTGGGATTGATAATCAGTCTTCTCCTGTTTATTCTTCCCTATATTTTGGCAATTTTCTTTCTCTCCTGACTTTGAGGAATGTAATTTTTTGTGACAGATTTCACAGCAACCATTCATATTTGGTATACATGGTAACAATGATTTCTCTCCCTCTTTATGCTTTTTGTTACGAAAATAACATCATTTGATTTAAGCATTTAAGCGGAGGTATAGTCGGATTCACTGACAGTTCTAGTTAATTATAGAGTGGTTGGCCCTGTTTGTCTGCCTGTCTATCCTTTTGTAAACAATCTTAGTCCGTTGTAACCCGTCTGTTGGTCTAAATTATTTAGTTCAATATAGATAGCTGAGTTGCCATCTATTTGGGAAAGAGCTGCTGACTCGGCTTATCACTTTTAATTTATTGTTTGTTGGGATGTCTTTGTCAATCTTTCCCTTTGATGTTGGGGATAGGGTTTGGGATCTGATTCAGTCAGTTCCTGAAGTGCAGTTACTCTTTAAATTTGTTCATTCTATAACTCCTTTAGGACATTGAAACGGGCGTATTATGCGCCGCTTGCGAAGCCCTTGTTCTTCAAAATACCCAATACCAGTTTCACTGGATGCATCATTTCCACCTACGTACAGTATCACCTGAAAATTTTTTTTGATGTCATACACTTTTATTTGAGCAGATATGTTATCAATTTTGGCTCCTTAAATCCCGTGTTTAACATTTGGTGCTAGTCCGTTTGAGTTGACTGAAGAAATTAATGAGTCCCCGATAATTAACAAAATCTGCTTTGAATTATTTCTGCTCATGGTCCTTGGGGCAGGTCTGGGGCTACTGCTGGTTACTGCAAGTTGAAATGTCCTTCATGGAGCAGGCCTAGGTCTGTGTGGGGTTTCATTGGTGGAGTCTCTAGGCGTTGATGGCCTGAGCACCGGACTGTACTGTTTGTCTCTCTTGTGTCTCTGGGGTTGAGCTGGGAAGACAGATATTTGATGTGTTGAGCATGGTGGTTTCATCATTCTCTTACTCTTCCTCCTCTGGCACTTCATGGCCTACTGACTGGCTCTGGAATATGTACTGTCACTTGTTTCATCCACAGTTCGGTAAATGGACTGATTAGCAGCATGCTCCTGAACGAGTTTACTCTCCTCTTCAGTCTATTTAGACATCTGCCCCTGCATTGATTGATTGATTGATTGTTATGGGTTTAACGGCCCTTTGAGACAGTATTTCAGTCTATTTCGGGCCGTCTCCCAAAGAGAGGGAGAAATAAAGGAGAAGTGATAGACGAGAGAAAAAATGTCCAAACAACCGCCACCCGCACCTACTGCAAGCACAGAAGGCCCTTGCCCTACTATGTCCAAATCAGTAGGACGCCCCGGCACTGGAAGTTATACTCAGCACCATCGCACCACCCAACCACCCCCTGCCCCTGCATGGCTGATACCTTGTTCATAAGAACTGAGATTTTTCTTGTCACCAGTGAGTCCACAAGTTCAGGGCGTCAAGTTTTCTATAATTTCCTATATTTTCCTATATCTCAGAAAATTTTCCTAAATTTCCCCCAAATTCCCATATTTTCCTATATTTTGGCACTTGGAAAGCAAGCAATATAAGTATTTTAAGATAAATATTTTAAAACAAGCGCTTTTCTTCTACTTATGTGGTTGCAGTTCATTATTTTGTCTTTGGACATTAATTTTATAGTTTCTGAGTGTTAATAATTATTCCCTTCCGGTGTAGTGCCCTGCCCAGCTGCTGCAAAGAGTAAATGGGTGTCTTGAAGAAAGGATTCAAGTATTCATATGCCGTTTTCTTCAGTTTTGGTATCTGAAGTTTAAAAAGATGTGTAGAATCTTTTTAGCTCACCCGAGCCAGCGGCTCCAGGGAAGCTTATAGGATAGGCAGGCTCCGTCATCCGTCCGTCGTCTGTCCGTCGTCCGTCCGTCCATCCGTCCATCCACAATTTCAAACGACTTCTCCTCTGAAACCACTGGGCCTATTGTAAACAAATTTCATATGTAGCCTATTTGGGTCTTAGGAACGAAAAGTTGTTCAAACGGTCCTCGTGACATGACCAGCATGACCGCCACGCCCATTATGGTAAAAACCTTAAAAGATCTTCTTCTCCAGAACCAATAAGCCGATGGCCTTGAAACTTGTTATGTAGCATCAAGTACGTGAGTACTACCAAGATTGTTCAAATTATGAGCTTGGGTTGACTTTGACCTATTTTACAATAAGTTCAAATTGGTCTTTGGTGCTTTTATATGGGAAAATGCTAGAACATCAGATTTCTTGGAAACTGTTTAAGATTTTGGCCTAAAAATTGGTAAATACAGTCATCTTATTGAGACAATGAAGATTTGTGAGTACAAGAGGTCAGGGTCATTCATTGACCTTTGACCCAGGTCTCTCATATTTCGACAAATCCAGGCAATCTCGTCAAAAGCCACTAGGCCAGTTGTAAACAAGTTCCATACAGAGCCTCCAGGGGCTGAGGGAACAAACATTTGTTCAAACGGTTTAGATCACATGACCAGCATGGCCGCCATAGCCGTATATGGTAAAAAACTTTAAAACTCTTTTTCTCCAAGACCATTTGACCGATGGCCTTGATACTTGATATGTAGAATCGGGTACTCAAGTACTACAAAGATTGTTTAAATGATTACCTTGGGTTGACATTGAACTTACAGCAAGGTCGAATATGGGCAAATGTGAGAACATAACATTTCATGGAAAGTTTTGAAGATTTTGGCCCTAAATTGTAAAAACACCGTGAGAAACTCTTTAGGAACCCTGACAAACCGTAGTGATGCTGGTTTTCTACGGTTCATCCCGTTTTGCCGTCTAGGTCAAACCGTGGTGAATCGTGGTGACCCGTAGCCTGATCCGTGAATGTGTGACTGGGGCTTTACGTTTTGTCGGAATTGCTGTAGTAGGTAATGAGTAATTGCCCTTGAACTGGTTACAAATCAACAAATTGCGTCATAACTAAGTAACCAATGAATGGAATTTCCTGAAACTTAAAATAATTATGTATTATCATGATACAGCAGTGCACCTAAGTTTTGTCATAATCACTCAAGTAATGCATGATTCAATGCCCTTGAAATGATTTAAAATCCACAAATTAGCCATAACTAAGGTACCGTGAACAAAATTTCTTGTAGCTGAATTAAAGATGTATCATCATAGTGCAGTGATGCTGAGGCAAGTGTTTAAGAGGAACAGCTTCAGCTTATGCCTCTTTAAACCCAGAGCTATTGCCCTTGATTTTATTTACAATCCACAATTTCAGCCTTAACTAGTGAACGAAATTTTATGAAACTTAAAATAAACCATAAACGAGTCAGGGCCACTTCGGCGGGGAATATAAATTCACCGAATTAGCTTTTCTTAATTTTAATTTTGATTTGTTTCTGAGATATTACACTTATGAGCTAGGAATCTTCCACAAAAACTGAACAACTAAGTGTCTGATGAACCAAAGCAAAACTAAGGGCGAGGGTTTGTCGCAACCCTAAACCATTTATGACCCCCAGTAATTTCATTACTGGCCATTCCAAGGCGGCACTTCTGTTTTGGTTCTTCTTGGTTGTTTTAGGTGTTGTTATGTCTCTCTCTTCCCCACCCCCCCACCCTACAAAGGGGTCGGAGACATTGTTTTTGCCCTGGTCGTCTGTCTGTCCGTCTGTCCCAAATCCTGTCCGCTCAATAACTCTGTAACCGATTGAGATAATTTCACGAAACTTGGTACAAATATAAAGACGACGTGCAGAAAGCAAGACCCTTAACTGCACCTTCACTTTTTACTGAATTATGCCCGTTTGAAAATTCTAGCATGGAAACCGTGTCCGCTCAATAACTCTGTAAACGAGTGAGATAAGTTCATGAAAATTGGTACAAATATAAAGCCTCATCAGACGACGTGCAAAGAACAAGAACCGTAACTCCACCTACATTTTTTACGGAATTATGCTCCTTTGAAAATTTTAGTATGGAAATCGTATCCGCTTAATTATTCTGTACCCGATCGAGATAATTTCATAAAACATGGTACAAATATAAAGCATCATCAGAGGATGTGCAGAGAACAAGAACCAGAACCTTTACCCCACCTACATTTTTTACGGAATTATGCCCCTTTGAAAATTTTAGTATGGAAATCGTGTCCGCCCAATTACTCTGTAACCGATTTAGATAATTTCACGAAACTTGGTACAAATATAAACAACATAGGACGACGTGCAGAGAGCAAGACCCGTAACTCCACTTACATTTTTTTACCGAATTATGCCCCTCTAAAAATCTTAGTACGGAAATCGTGTCCACTCAGTTACTCTGTAACCGATTGAGATAATTTCACGAAACTTGGTACAAATATAAAGCATCATCAGACGACGTGCAGAGAGCAAGACCCGTAATATCATCTACATTTTCAGCTCACCTGAGCCGAAGGCTCACCGGTGAGCTTATAGTATAGGCAGGCATCCGTCGTCCGTCGTCTGTCGTCCGTCCGTCGTCCGTCAATATTTTCAAATGACATCTCCTCTGAAACTACTAGGCCCATTGTTACCAAATTTCATATATAGCATCTATAGGCAGGGGGAACCAATAATACTTTTTTTTATCTAAATCGCTTCAGAACTTTGGTTGCTATGGCAACTTAAAGTTTCCATTTTCTTGTATGGGAAAAATTGAAAATTTGCATTTATTGCTATGTCACTGCAGATATTTTGACAAAACTTTTACAGAAATGTTCCTTGAGTAGTCCTCTATCAACCATATGAAATTGGTGTAAATTGCACAATTAGGCTGGTTGCCATGGCAACCGAATAGTTAAAAACAGAAAAGATATTCAAAAATCATCTCCTCAGAAACTATACAACCAATAAAGCTCAAACTTCACAGAAAGGATCTAGGTACTACCGTCTATAAAAAGACCACATGAAATTTATGTAAATTGCACAATTTGGCTGATTGCCATTGCAACCGAATGGTTGAAAATAGAAAAAAATATTAAAATATCATTTTTGCAGAAACTATGTGGCCGATAAAGCTCAAACTTTACAGAACGGATCTTTGTACACGTCTCTATAGAATTACAGTTTTTTTTATGGCAATTGCTTCAGCGGTTAGGTTGGTATGACAACTTATAGTTTCCATTGAAATATAATGGGAAAAATGGAAAGCTGCAGTTTTTGCTATCTCCCTGCAGTTATTTTTGGATTTTTTGTCTACAGAAATGTTGCTTGAGTAGTCCTCTATGATTCCTATTAATTTTGTCCAAATTGCCGAATTTGATTTGTTGCCATGGCAATATTAAGGAAATATTTTTGAAAAAAATATTTAAAAATCGTTTCCTCAAAAACCATATAAGGGGATGAAGCTTATTCTTTGCATACATGTTCATGACATTAGCCACTACGTAAAATTGTTTTTTTATTATTGTTGCCCACATGGTTTCATTACTATGGCATTATAAAGTTTCCATAGACTTGTATTGGGAAAAGTGCAAATTGGCATTTATTTCTGTGTTACTGCAATATTTAGGCAAAAAGTTTTACAAACATGTTTTTTTTTTATTGTAACTTCATCAAACTTGCTAATATTTACTAGGACGAGCATTACAACTCAGTCAAAGTTGAAAATAGGCCGAATTGTACAACTTACTTCAGTGTTTCTTACTCTTGAGTGCTAAGGATGAATGGACTCAGGTGAGCTACAGGACCAATGGTCCTCTGGTTAATGGAATTATGCGCCTTTGTAAATTTTAGTATGGAAATCGTGTCCGCTCCATAATTCTAAAACTATGAGATATTATTGTGAAACTTAATATAGAGCATCATTAGAGGATGTGCAGAGAACAAGAACCATAACTCCACCTACATTTTTTACGGAATTATGCCCCTTTGAAAACTTTAGTTTGGAAATCGTGTCCGCTCAATAACCCTGTAACCGATGTAGATAATTTCTCGAAACTTGGTACAAATATTAAGCATCATCGGACGACGCGCAGAAAGCAAGACTCGTAACTCCACCTACCTTTTATATGGAATTGTGCCCCTTTGTTAACTTTCGTATGGAAATCATTTCCTTTAAATCTAAAACTATATGAGATATTTTCGTGAAACTTAGTACAAATATAGAGCATCATCAGAGGATGTGTAGAGAACAAGAACCTTAACATTACCTACATTTTTACGGAATTGTGCCCCTTAGAAAATTTTAGTATGGAAATCGTGTCCGCTGAATAACTCTGTAACCGTTTGAGATAATTTCACGAAACTTGTTACAAATATAAAGCATCATCAAAGGATGTGCAAAGAACAAGACCTGTAACTCCACCTACATTTTATTTGGAATTGGGCCCCTTTTTAAGTTTTAGTATGGAAATTTTTTCCGCTCAGTAACTCTAAGACTGTACGAGATATTTTTGTGAAACTTAGTACAAATATAGAGCATCATCAGAGGATGTGCAGAGAACAAGAACCGTAATTCCACCTACATTTTTGCGGAATTATGCCCCTTTGAAAATTTAAGTATGGAAATTGTGTCCACTCCATAACTCTGAAAGTATTTGAGATATTTTCGCAAAACTTGGTACAATTTTAACATCTTCATTCGTGGTGAGGGGTGGGAATAGGGGGGAAGGGGGCGGGGGGGGAGACATTTGTTTTTATTTCAAAAACAAACATCTAGTTTGTTGCTATGTCTGTAATTGATATAGTGTTTGTGATGTTAAGGCTATCCAGATGACCACCTACAATGGCCTTTCACATGGCTGCTGCTGCTGATGTCTTTGATGGTGACTAATTTTGATGTCTTTTTCCTACATGCAAGTTGTCTTTGGTGGGGTCTGGGATTGAATTGTGACCTGAAAATTTTCCAATTTACTTTTGAGAGTGATTTTCCTCAAACTTACAAAAACTTATCAAACAATATAAGATTCCTGTTATGATCAAATTTTGTCCCCAGGGTTATCTACTCCTGGCACAGGGCTATATGCATGTATAAATTATAAACAAATCTATATAAATAAGAGTTTGGGTATGTATGTAATTTTACAGAAATGATATAGGTAACATTAGTTTTTGTTTACAGCCAGAATTAAGTCCAACAGGGTTATTAATTATGCCCCCAACTGCGGAGAAGTTGAGGGGGGCATATTGGTTTGGGCCTGTCCGTCCGTCTGTCCGTCCATCCGTAACGCTTTTTTGGCAGCTGGGAAACTCGAGAAAAGCTTATTCTAGGATCTTGAAATTTTATAAGTGGCATGTACATGAAAAATAAGCTGACCTATATTTTTTTCTTTTCTCCGCCAGTCACGTATTTCCAGAGTTATGCTCCTTTTTCGACTCAGTCTATTGAACCTTGTGAACAAAATATCTCGAAAACCCCTGATGCTTGGATCATGTAATTCTGCAGGAAGATATTGCCCAATGTGTAGATGACCTGATTAACTTTGGAAAAAAATCGTGAATTTTTGACCGAGTTATGACCCTTTTTCGACTAAGTGCATTGTAAGCTAAAGGAACCTTATGAACAAAATATCTCAGGAACCCCTGATGCTAGGATCATGTTTTCTTGCAGGAAGATATGGCCAAGGTGTAGATGACCAGATTAACTTTTGAAAAAAAATCGTTAATTTTTGACTGCGTTATGCCCCTTTTACTACTTAGTGCATTTTAAGCCTATAGAACCCTGTGAACAAAGTTATAGAACCCTGTGAACAAAGTATCTCGAGAACCCCTGATGCTAGGATCTAAATATTTTGCAGAAAGACATTGCCCAAAGTGTAGGTGACCTGATTAACATTTGAAAAAAATTGTGAATTTTTGACTCAGTTATGCCCCTTTTTCGACTTAGTGCATATAAGCCTATGGAACAAAGGTACCCTTACATACTGTCAAGAACCGTTAGAGATAGGAACTTGAAATTTTATATGCTGCATGAACCTGAAAAAATAAGCAGACCTGTATTTTTTCCTCCACATTTCTTGTCTATCAGGAGTTAAGCCCCTTTTTCGACTTTGTCATTTTATATAGGAATAACCTTGTGAACAAAATATCTCGAGAACCGCTAAAGCTAGGATCCTGATACTTAGTATACAGTTGCAGACCAAGGGGTAGAGGACCTGATAAACTTTTGAGCATATATCGTATATATTTGTTTAAGTTATTTCCCCTTTTCGGACATAGGCATATACCATAGGGACAAGCTTGTAAACAAAATGTCTGAAGAACCGCATAAGCTAGGATCCTTATAAATGACATACAAGCTTGGACAAAATTGTAGATGAACTGATTTACTTTTCAATCTTTATCGAAAATTTTTGGTTGTGTTATTCCCCTTTTTTGGACATAGGCTTTTTGTACAGGGAACAAGCTTGTGAACAAAATATCTGAAGAACAGCATAAGCTAGGATTCTTATACATGTATTTATGCAGGTTTTGACCAAGGTGTAGATGACCTGATTAACTTTTGAGCCTATTTCATAAATTTTTGGTAGAATTTTTCCAATTTTCAGACATAGGCATTTTGTATACGAAGAAGTTATAGGAATAACTTTGTGAAGAAAATATTTGAAGAACTGCTAAGCTATGTTTCTTATATTTGGCATACAGTTACAGGCGAAGATTGTAGATGAACCGATTAAAACCCCTTTTTGACTTAAACATTATGAGATGAACCTTCTTTAAAGGCAAGCATACGGTTGTCGGCATAGTGTTTCATAAACACGTTTGCTAGTTTGTCCTTGCCATAGGAATATATACATGTATAAAATCATGAAAACTATATAAAATCGGGAGTTGAGATTTTCCTGAAACTTGCAGCAACTTATTATAGTAATATAGGCTTCCTGTAATGATCAACATGTTGTCCTGAGGGACAACTGCCCCTGACACAGGGCCATATACATGTACCAAATCATGAAAAGGCTATATAGAATCAGAACTGAAAGGGATTTCTATCAAATATATAACAAATGGTCAAAGCAATAGTAGCTTCCAGTGATGGTTAAAATTTTATCACAAGGAGGATATCTGCCCTGTACCAGAGTTGTATATACTTGAACAAAATCACGAAAAAAAATCTATAGAAATAATTTGAAGTGGTGGGGTATAACATACTTGGTTTAAACATATTTATTCAACAAAATAACATGCATGTTACAAGATATACATAGTTCGAAATTGAGGATCTGAACGGAAGCTTAGAGCTTACATACTTAGAGCTTACATGCTTAGTATAACATACTTGTATTCACAATTTATAAACTATCAGTTTGAAACTTTGCATAGATTTCACAAATATACTGAAGAATGCATGTGCTTTTAATGCCACAGTGGAAGGGCATATAGGGTACTCTGTCCGTATGTATGTTTGTGTCTTACCAGAATCTTGTCCAGCTCATAACTTCGTTCTGCATGGTGGCATTTGAAAATTATTTGGCACAAATGATCAGCATGACAACACGATATGTCACGAGCAAGAACTTTGTCATAAGCTGAAAGATCAAGGCCACACTGCACGCTTAAACTTTGTGCATAGGCTATAGTGAAAACATGTTCATGTCTGGCCCATAACTTAGTCCTGCATGGTGGGATTTCAAAATTATTTAGTATAAATTATCATCATGACAAGACGATATGCTGCATGCAAGGTCCATGTCGATAGCGATAGGTCAAGGTAACACTGAATCTGTGCACATACACTTTTTTAGCTCACCTGAGCCAGCGGCTCCGGGGGAGCTTATAGGATGGTAAGGCTCCGTCATACTTTTCTGTCGTGTTTTTTTGTTTTTGTTTTGTTTTTCTTCTTCTTAAAAAACCCAAGCAGGGATATCCCTTCATCGAATCCTGAACATTTATAGCCATAAACACAACAATAGAACATCATATTGACTATTGATTTACAAGGATTATAAACACGTTACCATACATGCTCTATGTAAACCAGCATTCTTTATTGATAAGAACTGGCAGCTGCTGCAAGTTTGTTTACCTAAATGAGGTCAGGAGTACTTGCTCGTCGATACACTGTACAGGGTGTTAAGAAAGTTCGTAGACATTATTTAAACTTACATGGAAAGCTTAATACTGTTATGATTTTAGCGAAACTTTGTAAGTGTAATTTAGGAAGCACTACCAAAGATATGCAACATATAAATTTTTTTTTTTTATTTCAAAATGACGAGAAAATCTGAATTGCCATGGACACACCCTTTACAGGGCTGACAATGTTGAAGGCAAAATTTTGATCTGCATTAGAGTTCGACATATTTAGAGCTTGGTATTTCAAAAATAATAGAAATATTTAAGATGTTGAAGTACTTTTATTGCAGGGAATATTTTCGTGATTTTTAGCTCACCTGAGCCGAAGGCTCATAGGTGAGCTTATAGTATAGGCAGGCATCCGTCGTCCGTCGTCTGTCGTCCGTCGTCCGTCGTCCGTCGTCAACACTTTCAAACGACTTATTCTCTGAAGCCATGAGGCCGATTCTTTCCATATTTCACATATAGCATCTATAGATGGGGGGAATGAATAATTGTGTTTTTTGTTCCATTGGCGTAAGAACTCTGGTTGGTATGGCAACTTATAGCTTCCATTGACTTATAATGGGAAAAGTGGAAATTGGCAATTTTTGCTGCCTCACTGCAGTTATTTAGAATTTTTTTTCTACAGAAATGTTTCTTGAGTAGTCCTCTACGATTCATATGACTTTTGTTAAAATCGCTGAATTTGATTGGTTGCCATGGCAAAATAAAGGGTAAATTTTCGAAAAAATATAAAAAAATCTTCTTCTCAGAAACCGTAAGAGGGATGAAGCTGATACTTTGCATATATGTTAATGACATTAGCCTCTACATAAATTATGTTTTTTCTTTCAATCCCATAAGAACTCTGGTTGCTATGGCAACTTATAGTTTCCATTGACTTATAATGGGAAAAGTGGAAATTGGCAACTTTTGCTCTCTCACTGCAGTTATTTAGAATTTTTTTCTTCAGAAATGTTTCTTGAGTAGTCCTCTACGATTCATATGACTTTTGGTCAAATCGCTGAATTTGATTGGTTGCCATGGCAAAATAAAGGGTAAATTTTCGAAAAAATCAAAAAAAATCTTCTCCTCAGAAGCCATAAGAAGGATGAAGCTGATACTTTGCATATATGTTAAAGACATTTGCCGCTACATAAATTGTGTTTTTTCATCCCATAAGATTTCTGGTTGCTATGGCAACTCATAGTTTCCATTGACTTATAATGGGAAAAGTGGAAATTGGCAATTTTTGCTCTCTCACTGCAGTTATTTAGAATTTGTTTCTATAGTTATGTTTCTTGAGTAGTCCTCTATGATTCATATGGCTTTTGTCCAAATTGTTAAATTTGATTGGTTGCCATGGCAAGGGTAAAAAAATTTCAAAAGAATTTTCAAAAATCTTCTCCTCAGAAGCCATAATAGGGTTGAAGCTGATACTTTGCATACATGTTAATGACATTAGTGTGTACCTAAATTAGTTTTATATTATTGTTGCCCAAGTTTTTTCATTGCCATGGAAACTTAAATTTTCCATAGCCTTAAGATGGGGAAAGTGGAAATTTTGCATTTATTTAGAACTGTGATACTGCAGCTATTTTGACATTAATTTTACAGAAATGTTCCTGGAGAGTCCTCTACCAGCCATATGAATTTTGGCCGAATCCCTGATTTTGGTTGGTTGCCATTGCAACCGAAAGGCCAAATTTTCGATTCCCCCCCTCTCTCTCCCCCCTCCCCCCCCCCCCCAAAAAAAAAATCTCAGAAGCCATGAAGGAGGATAAAGCTGAATCTTTTTTGCAAAAATGTTTGCGATATTATCCTCTACATAAATGTGTGTTTCATTGCTGTTGTGCATGTTGTTTTGTTGCTGTGGCAACTTAAAGTTTTTTCAGCATAACCTCAGTGCTCAGGTGAGCTACAGGACCAATGGTCCTCTGGTTTGGTTTTGTTTTTATACGCCCGTTTTGAAAAAACGGACGTATTATGGCGTGGCGTTGTCCGTCCGTCCGTCTATCCGTCCGTCCGTCCGTAAACATTCTTGTGCGCGCCGTAACTCAGTAACCATTTGGGATATCTTCATGAAATTTGGTAGGCATATGTATTAGGTTGGGGGAACGTGTCGCGTACAAGAATGGTTGCTCCCCCTTTCTTAGTTTCCAAGTGATGCCCCTTTGATTAATTTTTTCCCTGCAAGTCTTGTGCGCGCCATAACTAGATAACCGTTCGGGATATCTTCATGAAACTTCATAGCAATGTGTATGAAGTCCCAATGGTGTGTCGCGTTCAAAAATGGCTGCTCTACCTTTCTTCGTTTTAGAGTTAATCCCTTTCATAAGTTCTTACAGGCTTTTTTGTGTGTATTTATCTTGTACAATACATTGTCAGGGGAGAATAGTAGAGCAAAAATGGTACATCTAGTATAACTAGGCTATCTCCCTTGTCCACTTTGACAAGCAACTTATACAACAGTATATAATGTGTTTTAAATTTTTAAATAATGTTGCAGTCATTATACCCCCGCTTTGAAAAAGTGGGGGTTATACAGGTTTACATCTGTCTGTCCGTCCGTCCGTCCTTCCGTTTGTCTGTCCGTCTGTCCTTACCGTCCCCTTTTTAGCTCGCCTGAGCACGAAGTGCTCAGGGTGAGCTTTTGGGATACCGTGATGTCCGTCGTCCGTCGTACGTCCGTCCGGACGTCCGGACGTCCGTCCGTCCGGACGTCCGTCAACTTTTGCTTGTGTACACTCTAGCGGGCACAGTTTCGAACCAATCTTTACGAAACTTTGTCAGAATGTTAGTCTTTATAAAATCTAGGCCAAGTTCGAAACTGGGTCATGTCGGGTCAAAAACTAGGTCACTAGGTCAAATCTTAGAAAAACCTTGTGTACACTCTAGAGGGCACAGTTTTCATCCAAAGTTCATGAAACTTTGTCAGAATGTTTATCCTCATAGTATCTAGGACAAGTTCGAAACTGGGTCACGTCGGGTCTAAAACTAGGTCACTAGGTCAAATCATAGAAAAACCTTGTGTACGCTCTAGAGGACACAATTTTGATCCAATCTTTATGAAACTTTGTCAGAATGTTTATCTCCATTAAATCTAGGCCAAGTTCGAAACTGGGTCATGTCGGGTCAAAAACTAGGTCACTAGGTCAAATCTTAGCAAAACCTTGTGTACGCTCTAGAGGGCACAGTTTTCATCCAAAGTTCATGAAACTTTGTCAGAATGTTTATTCTCATAGTATCTAGGCCAAGTTCGAAACTGGGTCATGTCGGGTCAAAAACTAGGTCACTAGGTCAAATCATAGAAAAACCTTGTGTACGCTCTAGAGGACACAGTTTTGATCCAATCTTTATGAAACATTGTCAGAATGTTTATCTTCATAAACTCTAGGCCAAGTACGAAACTGGGTCATGTTGGATCAAAAACTAGGTCACTAGGTCAAATCTTTGAAAAACCTTGTGTACGCTCTAGAAGGCACAGTTTTGATCCAAAGTCCATGAAACTTAATCAGAAAGTTTATCCTAATAATATCTAGGATAAGTTTGAAACTAGGTCACGTCGGGTCAAAAACTAGGTCACTAGGTCAAATCATAGAAAAAACCTTGTGTATGCTCTAGAGGACACATTTTTGATCCAATCTTTATGAAACATTGTCAGAATGTTTATCTCTATAGACTCTAGGCCAAGTTGGAAACTGGGTCTCGTTGGGTCGAAAACTAGGTCACTAGGTCAAATCTTAGAAAAACCTTGTGTACGCTTTAGAAGGCACAGTTTTGATCCAAAGTTCATGAAACTTTGTCAGAATGATTATCCTTATAATATGTAGGACAAGTTTGAAACTGGGTCATGTCGGGTCAAAAACTAGGTCACTAGGTCAAATCATAGAAAAACCTTGTGTACGCTCTAGAGGACACAGTTTTGATCTAATCTTTATGAAGCTTTGACAGAATGTTTACTTCCATAAACTCTCAGCCAAGTTTGAAAGTAGGTCATGTAGGGTCAAAAACTAGGTCACTAGGTCAAAGCATAGAAAAACCTTGTGTACGCTCTAGAGGACACAGTTTTCATCCAAAGTTCATGAAACTTTGTCAGAATGTTTATCCTCAAAATATGTAGGACAAGTTTGAAACTGGGTCATGTCGGGTCAAAACTTGGTCAGTAGGTCAAATCTTAGAAAAACCTTGTGTACGCTCTAGAAGGCACAGTTTTCATCCAAAGTTCATGAAACTTTGTCAGAATGTTTATCCTCGTAATATCTAGAACAAGTTTGAAACTGGGTCTCGTCGGGTCAAAAACTAGGTCACTAGGTCAAATCATTGAAAAACCTTGTGTACGCTCTAGAGGACACAGTTTTGATCCAATCTTTATGAAACATTGTCAGAATGTTTATCTCCATAAACTCTAGGCCAAGTTCGAAATTGGGTCATGTCGAGTCATAAACTTGGTCACTAGGTCAAATCTTAGAAAAACCTTGTGTGCGCTCTAGAAGGCACAGTTTTGATCCAATCTTCATGAAACTTTGTCAGAATGTTTATCCTCATAATATCTAGAACAAGTTCGAAACTGGGTCACGTCGGGTCAAAAACTAGGTCACTAGGTCAAATCATTGAAAAACCTTGTGTACGCTCTAGAGGACACAGTTTTGATCCAATCTTTATGAAACATTGTCAGAATGTTTATTTCCATAAACTCTAGGCCAAGTTCGAAACTGGGTCATGTCGGGTCAAAAACTTGGTCACTAGGTCAAATCTTAGAAAAACCTTGTGTGCGCTCTAGAAGGCACAGTTTTGATTCAAAGTTCATGAAACTTTGTCAGAATGTTTATACTCATAATATGTAGGACAACTTTGAAACTGGGTCATGTTGGGTCGAAAACTAGGTCACTAGGTCAAATCATAGAAAAACCTTGTGTACGCTCTAGAGGACACAGTTTTGATCTAATCTTTATGAAACTTTGTCAGAATGTTTATCTTCAGTAACTCTCGGCCAAGTTTGAAAGTAGGTCATGTCGGGTAAAAACTAGGTCACTAGGTCAAATCTTAGAAAAACGTTGTGTAAGCACTAGAAGGCATAGTTTTGATCCAATCTTCATGAAACTATGTCAAAATGTTTATTGTCCATATATCTAAGCCCCCTATGAAACTGAGTCACGTCGGCTCAAGGTCAAATCTTAGAAAAACTTTGTGTACACCCTAGAGGGCACAGTTTTGATCCAATCTTCATGAAACTCTGCCAGAATGTTTATCTTAATGAAATCTAGGTAAAGTTTGAAACTGGGTCGTGTCGGGTCAAAACATTGGTCACTAGGTCAAATATAAGAACGACCTTGTATACGCTCCAGAGGGCACAGTTTTAATCCAATCTCAATGAAACTGTGTCAGAATGTTTATTCTTACAATATCCAGGCCAAGTTTGAAACTGGGTCATGTCGGGTCAAAAACTAGGTCAAATGTTAGTATGGTAAAAACTCTTATAAATCTTCACCAGAGCCAGTGAACTGATTAATGCTCAGGTGAGCGATTCAGGGCCACCATGGCCCTCTTGTAATCAAATTTTTCATCAAAGATTTCTTCACAACCATACACGCTAGACTGGTCATATTTGGCATAAAGGTTGATGACGACATGTTGTACTGTGGGATTGAGAACCAGCCTTCTTCTGCTTATTCTTCCCTGTATTTGTCCAATTTTCTTTCTTTCCATACTTTGAATAATGAAATTTTACGTCAAAGATTTCTCTACAACCATGCAAGCTAGAGTAGTCATATTTGGTATGCAGGTTGATGACGACATGTTGTATTGTGGGATTGAGAACCAGCCTTCTCCTGCTTATTCTTCCCTGTATTTGTCCAATATTCTTTCTTTCCATACTTTGAATAATGATTTTTTTGTCAAAGATTTCTCCACAACCTTGCAAGCTAGAGTAGTCATATTTGGTATGCAGGTTAATGATTACTTACTGTATCGTGGGATTGAGAACCAGCCTTCTCCTCTTTTTCTTCCCTGTATTTGTCCGATTTTCTTTCTCTCTTTACTTTGAATGATGTAATTTTTTGTAACAGATTTCACAGCAACCATTCATATTTGGTATACATGGTAACTATGATTTTTCTCTCTCTCTCTATGCTTTTTGTTACGAAATAACACCATTTGATTTAAGCAGTTAAGCGCGGGGGTATAGTCAGATTCGCCAACAGTTCTTCTTAATTATAGAGTGGTTGCTTCTCTTTGTCTGCCTGTCTATCCTTTTGTAAACAATTTTGTTCATTCTGTAACTCCTTTAGGACATTGAAACGGGCGTATTATGCGCCGCTTGCGAAGCCCTTGTTAATATTTTCCGACTGTTCGCTACGGAATTTCTGACTAAATCGAAAGGGTACCCCCATTCTCAATTGAAACTTTAAATTTTATGGGGTGGGGATAGAATCTATAACAGTATTTGTAAACACAGAGGCATTTTGCAGATTTGTTCAGTCGCTTGTTATTAGATTTTTATCCCCCGACCGAAAGGTTCGGGGGATATAGCGATGAGCCTGGCGTCCGTCCGTCCGTCCGTCCGTCTGTCCGTCTGTCCGTCCGTCCGTCCGTCCGTCTGTCCGTCCGTAAACATTTTCTTGTCCGCTCCATATCTTGAATACCATTTGGAATAATTTCATGATACTTCACAGTTATGTAGAACAGGTCATGGCAATGTGTCGCGTGCAAGAATGGTAACTCTTGCTTTTGTAATTTTTGAGTTATCTCCCCTTTGGTGAATTTTTGGGAGATTCGTGTCCGCTCTGTAACTTGAATACCCTTTGGAATATTTTCATGATACTTCACAGATATGTAGAGCAGGTCATGACGATGTGTCGCGAACAAGAATGACAACTCTTGCTTTCTTACTTTTTGAGTTATTTCCCCTTGATGGTTTTAGGTGTGATTTCGTGTCCGCTCCATAACTTGACTACCCTTTGAAAAATTTTCATGAAACTTCACAGTTATGTAGAGCAGGTCCTGACGATGTGTCGCGAACAAGAATGACAACTCTTGCTTTCTTACTTTTTGAGTTATTTCCCCTTGATGGTTTTAGGTGTAAATTCGTGTCCTCTCCATAACTTGAATACCTTTTGAAATATTTTCATGATACTTCACAGATATGTAGAACAGGTCATGACGATGTGTCATGAATAAGAATGACAACTCTTGCTTTCTTACTTTTTGAGTTATTTCCCCTTGATGGTTTTAGGTGTGATTTCGTGTCCGCTCCATAACTTGAATACCCTTTAGAATATTTTCATGATACTTCATAGTTATGTAGAACAGGTCATGCTGATGTGTCGCGAACAAGAATGACAACTCTTGCTTTCAGACTTTTTGAGTTATTTCCCCTTGATGGTTTTAGGTGTGATTAAGTGTCCGCTCCATAACTTGAATACCCTTTGAAATATTTTTATGATACTTCACAGATATGGAGATCAGATCATGACAGTTTGTCTCATAGAAGAATGACAACTCTTGCTTTCATACTTTTCCGAGTCCCCCCCCCCCCCCCCCCCAAAAAAAAAAAAAAAATTTTTTTTTTTTTTACAGATTTGGATTCTTTGTCCAAATTCACTTACTAGAGAGCTCAAAAGTAGATTTGTAGGGCTTGTACTTTAGAAGTTATTCACACATTTTGAAATGTTGAATGTATCATATGCAATACATTGTCTACATGATTGCAATTTGAGATTTTGCCTCTTTTTAGCAATTTGGCATACTGTTTTGGTCTGAGTGTTAGATAATCATGCATCTGTTAAGCAGATAATGTCAATAAGGAGCATAAAAAAATGACAGTATACTATTTATATGCGTTTTGAAATGCACCCTGTTTACCAAGGCGCAGGGGGCCTTCGGTCGGGGGATTTGCCATCTCCTCTGATGGCTATTTTTTCTGACATCGAGAATAAACATTTGATCTGATTTTTCTTTTTACATTGTTTTGCAAAATCACTCTTAACTAATTACATTTCAGTTTTAACTTCCAATGCATATTTCATCGAATTTTGCTGTAAAACCTTGTTTTGAAACAAATTGTGTAAAATTTTGGAATTATTTAGGAAACTCTTGAGATATTTTATAATGGGTAATAACCCCTATTATTAACATTTTTTCTTGTGATGTAGCTGCATTATTGTAGCAGAAATGCCATTTTCTCAACACATTTACATATCTTAACTTTTTTGTGGTAAAATTTCAAATATATAAGAATTTACAGATACACCATAAATATTTCGAAATTTTATTCTTGTCTCCCTTATCTCTAAGACCCACTCTGTCATATACATGATTTCATGTCAACATTTGATTTCAAGTTTCGTTTCAGTTGTTAATTGATTACCCCCACCCCCTTTGCAAAATATTAATTCCTCATCTGCTTTTTCATGTCAATGAATCGTCTGTCAAAATGTGCATGTTGTCTGCGATTCCTCACAAGCTGTAACTATTAAAATACTGTTTGGCTTAGTCTCTATCATTTCAGTTAGTTTTAAAATGATGATTCACTGAGGAATAGGAATGAATAACTGTTTAATATGCCATGTCTTTATGCGTAAAATCCGTAATAAATAGCAGGCCACTTTGACTCCTTGGCTGTGAAC
The DNA here is from genome assembly GCA_963989385.1 of Ctena decussata. Classification (NCBI taxonomy): domain Eukaryota; kingdom Metazoa; phylum Mollusca; class Bivalvia; order Lucinida; family Lucinidae; genus Ctena; species Ctena decussata. Next base: position 33,704,505 of record OZ022504.1, on the reverse strand, counting down.
TGCTAATTTTATTACGGTAAAGTACGCCGTGTTGTAAAAGATGTAACATTGTGGAGCCTTTAATACTGAATAGTTCTTGAAACCTGTAAAGTTTTAAGATTTAATGTATGTTACTTCTGATGTTATACGCAGTATTGCAATGTCTTCGAACTTTCTTAACACCCTGTATATGGCAAAATACTAGAACATAAGATGTCTTGGAAACTATTGAAGAGTTTGGGCTAAAAATTGGTATATACAGTACATGAAGATTTATGAGTACGAGAGGTCATGGTCATCCTTTGACCATTGACTCAGATCTCTAATATTTCGACAATTTCAAACAAGTCCTCGAAAGCCACTGGGTAATTATAACCAAATTTCATATAGAGTCTCCACGGGTTGATGGAACAGAAATTTGTTCAAACTTACCAGGTCACATGACCAACATGGCTGCCACACCCATATATGGTAAAAAGCTTCAAAAATCTTCTCCAGAACCAATAGACCAATGTCATTGAAACTTGGTATGTAGCATAAGGTAAATGTGTACTACCAAGGTTGTTCAAATGATGACCTTGGGTTAACCCTGACCTTTTTTACGGCAAGGTCAAATATGTGGAAATGCCAAGACATAAGAAATTTGGAAAACTTTGAAGATTTTGACCTAAAAAATGCTATATACAGTCGTCCTAATGAGGTCATAAAGAAGTATGACTACAAAAGTTCAAGGTCATTCTTTGACCTTTGACCTAGGTGTCTCATGGCAAAAATATAGTGGCTAAGCAGGTTTGTCACAGAAATACGTTCTCTGGAATCACAGTATCGGAACTCACTGTACAAGCTTTTCCGGTTTTCATAGCGTTGAATCGAGAGTACAAACATTCGCTTATAACCAGTAGTCGGAAATCATTATGTTTTGAGATTTTATCCAGAATCAGCTGCGTCATTTATACTTATTCAGCTAAGAAAATGCGTCATTTATACTTATTCAGCTTCGAAAATGTAAAGAGGTAAGTTTAATATAATTTGCTCTTCGTTCTTTTACTTTATTGCCCTGTACAATGTCGTATATAGGTGGATAGTAATGGGTACAGTATTCAAATTACCCTTGGCATGATTCTAAAACCATTTTGCGCCTTTTCTTACCTGTTTTATAAAAAAAAAAACAAAAAAAAACGGAAGGCGTTATCGATCTACAGTTTGTTAGTTTTGATAATAGGATGCTAGCTAGGTTTTGCACGACACAAACTCGTGTTAAATTAAGCTGTTCGAAATAAAATTTCTGTGACGACAATGAGGTTTTCATTGTACAGGGCAATAAAGTAATAGACCGAAGAGCAAATTATATTAAACTTACCTCTTTACATTTTCGAAGCTTAATAAGTATAAATGACGCAGCAGATTCCGGATAAAATCTCAAAACATATCGAAATTCGTTATTCACGCTATTTGTGCCATGCTTTTGTAACAGTCATGTTAAACATAGGCATAGAAATGGCTAAAAAATAAGATCCACGGAAAACCAGCTTTACACATTTTCGATAACACGATAATGTGTTATTGTCTGCATAAAATACTTCACCATTAATACTAACATCTCAATTTGTTTCTACAAGAAAAAATGCATCCATTTTTTTTCGTTTGTGTTTATTTCTTTTACATTTTCACATAAGTAGCCTCTGTTAGGCCCCTTTAATGAATTTAAGTATGGCATATTTTATATTAATATATATTAGGCTTGTAGTTTAACAACCAGTTTCATCACCGCAAATGCAGTACTATGCTTCAGTGTGAAGAAATTAAAAATCTACAATATTTGTTTGTTTTTTTTAGCGAAAATCAAATTTACCCCTTTCTGGGCCGCTATATACTTCATACCCAGGAATTAGGGCTCCCTATTGCCATAGTTTCTATCATATATGTCAATCTAATATTTCATAACAAATTTAAAAGTGACCATGTTGTCTTTTGTTGATTTGTAGAGAGAATGAGTGATATGTGGTAATTTTGACCATTTTTCCCCTTTTCGAGCCCCTTAAATTTTCATAAATAGGGCTCCCAGCCCCTTGAGTGCAAGTTTACTGATAGCATATGTAAGGCTGTTTTTTTCTTTTCCAACCTATTTTAGCCGGGCCGGGTAGCGCAATCGGTAGGGCACCTGACTCGTAAGTCAGAGGTCCTGGGTTCGAATCCCGGTCTGGCCACATACTTTCGTTTCTCCTTCCGCTGATTCAAGAAGGGCAGTTGTCAGTTACTGGCGAAAGTATGTGCACTTAGTACTGGTTAACCGCTTAGGAGGTCTAAGCCTGCCCAGGAATAGTGTGGTTAGGTTAACTGACCGTCCCGACATGACCTTAGTTGTTTACCGTGGACGTTAAGCATCAAATCAAACAACCAACCAACCTATTTTATCTTGGCAAATGCTGTAGTGTGTTCCACTATGAAGAATGATTATTATTTTGGATGAACATTTTCAAATTTACCCCTTTTTGGGCCCCTATAGACTCCATTCCTAGAGATGTAGGGCTCCCTAATGCCGTATTTTCTATCAGGTTATGTCGAACTAATAATTTCATAACAAATTTAAAAGTAATCCATGTTGTCTTTTTGTTGATTCCTAGAGACAATGAGTGAGGAACGTTAATTTTGACCATATTTTGCTCCTTTTCAGGCCCTTTTAATGAATATAAATGGGACTTTCAACCCTTAAGGTGTCGAACCCTCACCAAATCATATAGAAATAATATTTTATACAGCATTTGTGCCAGTTATTATAGCTACAGTGCATTTAATTTGATTATAATAGTGTGGTTTCAGTATAACCCTCTGTTTTCACTTTTTGCATGGGATATGATTTGTTGCCATGGTTACGGTCTGAAGTCAGCTTTGCCCCACTCTTTTTTTTTCATTTTCCAAAAATTGAAATGCTCCTCTTTTATGTTCAAGTATGCAAATGTGTCATAGAAGTGTGCGTTTTTTAAAATTGATGCTTAAAAATGCCTAAAAACTGTGTTTTGTGATACCTGGTTACCCCACCCACCTTTGAGGACCAGAAGATATGCCAAAAACATTCGAACAAAGTTGTTTTGATGCTTCATGTTAATCACATGAGTCCCTACTTTGTAGTTTTAAAGAGTTTTTGATCGAGCCTTGTCTTTGCTCAGTGATATACAAGAGCGGAATACGCAAATTTCTGTTGAATTTTTTGGCATTTTTTCTGCAAAAACAGAAAAACACGGTTACCATGGCAACGAGATGGCAAACGAAAAAATGAGGTGCCAATTATTTGTTTTTGTCTGACTACACACAGAGTGAAAAAGTCTGAAGAACTTCCGACCTTGCGTTTCTTGAAAAGTCTGGTGCTTACAGAGAATTGGTATTAAGTTCTCAGATTGAAAATCTACACAGCATATTATTTTTTGGCGGATACTAAAGAAATTTGTATAACCAGATAGTCATACAATTTCGGATGTGTTTGAAACCTGACTGGAATGGACAATTCAATTCGGATTTAATTGCTCTTGTTAATATACACAGCTATAGTCCGGTCGCGATAAGTTGGCAATGTTATTGTTTTGTGTTTATTTTGATTTGGTGACTGATTGTTTATATAGCAGAGTTCAGCTTATCCAACTCAAGGGAATGAAATAATAAATTTTGAATAATTTTGTTACCAATTTTGTTATCAATGACATTTTCTTAAACTAGAGGCAGTTCCTGTCTTTAGGCTTTCAAAAAGTGTCATTTAGATAAATAAGAACTGCCAGTTAACTGTAATGAGCCATTATGACATAGATCAAAAAGTTACATGAACTGCACGGTAATGATAGTACAGGTACTGTTGACATTAAAAATGTAAACAAAACATTGCCAATATAGCGCGACCGACCTGTAAAAGCTGGCCTGATCGGAACATTCACTACCCAGTAACTCCCCCTTGATAATTCTGACTATTCCTTTCAGAATTGCCAGTAAAGCCAAATTTTGACGTTGTCGACCCTGTTTCCTGCATACGGTGTGTAAGTTGCACACCATCATTCGATTATTAATTAGCACTCTCCCTAAGAATCAGACAGATGGTGATAAGTGACTAGTAACAGAAATTATTAGTTTTACCCCCATTTTATCAGACTCCATGAAAAACTTTCACAGCACAAAGAATTCCCTTTTACTGGCAGTGGTTGCCATGGAAACGGGATTTAAAGATTTCGTGAAGACGGGACAAAATTTCTCCGAGAGAAAATTTAAAATTGGCATTTTTCAGACTGATTGTTGAGATATGAATACTGTTCATATTGATCTTTTATTCCTCTGTTTAAAAGAACTGCTTAAGCACTTCCTATACAACACAGTAAAAACATCGTATCACATTCACACTATGTTGCTTAGCAACGTTATTGTCACCATAGAAACACATTTTATACATGGTCGAAATTGGTCATTTGCAAAGCTAATTATATGCTTACAGCAAAGGTGTGCGGAAACAATTCATACAAGTACCAGCTAATCAGCATCTGTTTTACTGATTTAAGAAATAAAAAGTTTTACCATGTTCCAAATTGACGTTACCATGGCAACAGAAACATCGAACCGTCAGTGAATTTATCTAAAAACATTTTCTAAGCAAAGACAGCAGCTCATGTTTTGGAGAAACAGCCATAACTCAGTGTTTGATGCAGTCACCCTTCAATCCTATAAAATTGCACAGGCTTAGCCTGTTAATATTATATCAGATCTTATTATTTATGTGAACAATTTAATTGTTTTATATAGGAGACAGAGGAAAACCTGAAACATATGCAACTGAAGCAGGAGAAATTTGTAATAGACTACCAGAACCAGGTGAAACTCAACTGTAAGTTGCGATTAACATTGATACTGGGTATTGTGCAAACATGGGTGTTATTATACCCCCAGCATACGAAGTATGACGTGGGGTATATAGCGTTCGTTTCGTCTGATGTCCATTCATCTGTTTGTCTCCATCTGTCCGTCCTTTCATCGGTCCGCGAGTTATCATTCACGTTCAAGTTTTGCGTTAAAATTTTTGAGTTCTTACATTATCAAAATCTTTTGTTAGATTGGATTTATATTGGGCATAAAGGTAGATTATGGTCTAAAATTTTATTCTGTACCGCCCCCACCCGTGCTTGTCACCTACAGGTCAATGTCACAGGCTTCGACTTTTCATGTTAAAGTTTTGCGTTAAAGTTTTTTTTGATCTATATATTATTCAAACTCTTTGTTGGGTGAGGTTTATGTTTGGCATGATGATAGATGTTAGTCCAGAGTTTTGTGGTCTTATAGCCCTTTTCATTCCTGACTTTGACTTTTCATGTTAAAGTTTTGTTTTAAAGTGTTTAAGATTCTATATCATCCAACCCTTTGTTTAGTTTGGTTTATATGTCCAAAGTTTTATTTTGTACCATCTTTACATGCTTAAACCTGTGACCTAGCGGTCAAGGTCACAGACTTACACATTTTAGATACATTTTGTGTTAAAGGTTTTGTGATCTAAATCATCCAAATCCTTTGTTGGGTTTGGTTTAAATTTGGTATGATTATAGGTATTGGTTTGAAAAGGACTTCTATGATTAAGGCGAGGATAAGACCATTAGACCGGCGCGACAGGTCCGAATTTTCAAAGTTATAAAGTGGGCAAAATTTTCTTAGCAGAGCTTCCACAAATATGTAAACCGTATGAAATCAGATCATTTGTGATTCAGACCCAAAGACATGGGAAGATAATCCAGTCTGACCCTACCTACCCTAACTTAAAGGTTTTTGCATACCTCATTTTTTGAGGTAATAAAAATATTGAAATCAGTTATTCATTATATAAATTTTTGTCATGAATGCATGCTACATACACGCATAAAACCATACAAAGCAACGATTTTCTTCTTGTTACGCCTGATTGGCATCTAACCATGCAAAACCATAGTTATATTTCCGGTCAAAACGGCCAAAATAGAACGCTTCACTATAACTAAAATACAAGTACTCCCCCCCCCCCCCCCCCCCCGTGACCCAGCATTTCCTTCATGCGGCAGACTTATGCGATGCAAATACGCAATATGTATGAGTGGGAAGGTGGGTCACGGGGGAACGATACTCAGTAAGCCAAAGAAGAAGAATGGTCAACAGTAGCACTGTGATCTTCAAGGATTATATTGTGTATCGTGACCTTGAAATGAGGTCAAGGTCACATACATATAGTCAAAACTATCCAGTGTTGTCTGTTATGTAAGTAATGTGAGTCAAAAAAGTGTGAAATGTATACAATAAATCATTATTTCGACGATCAGTTTGAGGATAATTTAGAATTTATCTCAACAATGACGTCAACGTATGTTTGACGTACTTTGCATAGACACAAACACTTGAAGATTCATTTGCCATGCAAGTTACATGTCATAGTCATAAATGCAAAGCAAAAGTCTGTGATCCCTATAACTTTTTAATCATGGGGAAAATTCACGCCTTAAAGGTAGGTTCCTGTACTTTGGAATGCATCATAATTTTGATGAACTTTCATCCAAGTTGTTGGAAAGCACTTATAAAAGGAAATTAATAAGTTCCACTAAAAAGTGTAAATCAAAAAAATATTAGAAAAGTTGTTTTGCAAGGGATTTCCTAACTCTGCTTCGCACACCAGTTAGCGCTATTTTTAGTTCGCGCCAAAAATAGATAACGCAGCTGATGTCATGCTGCATTGCATTTTGGGGTAGTTTTAACCCATCCGCCATGCCAGGACCTCTAGGAGAGCTCACGTCAAGGGAAAACTAACCTTTGGAGAATGGCATCAGAAATTGCGCACTTATAGACATAATAAACATAGTTATTTTTAGAATGGAATTCCAGCAAAAGAAAATAAACCAAAAGGGAAAACGACTATTTTCTTCAACACCTGACGAGTTTCTCAGTAGCAACAAATTCAGAAAAATAAGGGAATTCAATACTGCTCAGAAAAAGACGAAATTATTTTGTAGACATAATTGACATCGCTAGCCCAGGAACCTACCTTTAAGCATAGAAGTCCTTTATTCTACACAGGTCACAGACTTATGCTTTTCTATGTAGTAGTATGTTGTGTTAAATTCATATCCTTTGCTTATTTTTCCCATTTTCTTCAGTAGGACCTTTTGATATGTTACTTCATGTACCTCTTGGTTTCCACAGTCAACATCATCTGGATGCTGCTGTTGACATAAGGCCAAGGTCACGTACTTATACAGTTGTATCAGTGTACTGTGTTAATATGTCAGAAATCCTTCAATGGAACCTTTTGATATATTACTGGGTTAACTATTAGCGTGCAGCAGATTAGTTGACATTCTCTTTATGCTACTATTGCTGACCAAAGACAAGGTCACAGATTTAAAATATGTATTTCATGTGTTAAATTTTTGCATATAAAGTTTAGTTTTATTGAGCGGTGGCGCTGGCCGGGGTATATGTGAGTCCCTGCTCACTTGCTCTAGTATCATAAGCATGCCCTTGCAAAAGCAAAGGAGTGCTTATGACGCAGTACCAAGCTGTCGAAGGCTGCACGGAAGGCAAAACAAGGAAAAGTTACAGAAACTGGAAATTCGGGTTAAGTAATAGTCTTTATTGCCATGGCCTGTTTTTATGATTCAGCTATTCTAAGTAAATAAATAAGTGTGATGCAATTCTTTAAATACATCTTGTCCTGAATTGCCATAATTTCTTATAAATTGATCATAAAATTATTTCAGTGTGCTCAGTAAATTCAGTGCCGCGAAGGTGTGCTTGTTCCAGATTCATAGCTTCTCAGAAGTATCACTTACTATACTTATAACCGAAAATAATAACTAATTATCAGCCGTCATTTTTGTTGCACCTGTTTTAGCAAGGTGCGATATAGGAGTTAACTTTTCCGTCCGTCAGTCATTCCGTTCGTCTGTCCATCCATCAGTCCATCTGTCCGTCCGTCCACAATTACATCGACCCTAATGGCCGTGTCCATTTCTCACAGTCTATGATACATAGAATCAGCAAATTTGGTATAAAGTTTCTTCTTAAAATGGTCCTAAGGAATGTTGCACTTATTTTGACCTTTGACCTATTTTTCGTGCTCTGCTGACTTAGTGAAATTTTACGTCAAAAATAATGTTGACCCTAGTGTTCGGGTCCATTTATCTCCATCTATGATACATACAATCATCAAACCTGGTATAAAGTTTATCTTAGAATGGTCTAGAGGATTGTTGTCTTTGTTTTGACCTTTGACCTATATATTGTCTCGCCTGCGAAGCAGGGGCGACATTTATGTATTGCTTTTCCGGTGTCATCGGTGGCGGCGGCGACGGCGTAAACTTTTGTCCAGTGTTTGCGTTAAGGTCAGTTTCTCAGAAACTCATAAAGGCTAGGGCCATGAAACTTGGGTCGTGCAAACATATGGAAGAGTAAAGCTCAAAGCCATCATCAATGTTAAGTTTTGACTTACATTTTACGGTTCACTGACTTTGCAATTTTTTGTCAAGTTTTCGCGTTTACCTCTGTTTCTCAAGAACTATAAGACTAGAGCCCTGAAACTTGGGTCATGCATACATATTTTAGAGTAAAGCTCCAAAGCCATCTTCAATATTGAGTATTGACCTACATTTTACGGTTCACTGACTTTGCAATTTTTCGTCAATTTTTCGCGTTTAGTTCTGTTGCCCTATACTGCGCTACGTACCAAGGCAGGTTCATGCGCCAGGTGGCATGTGAACCTAAATTCAATTATAGTCTGAATGGCTTATATAGATTAGCAATTTTAGACATAAATATCCGGTGGGTTTAGTATCTAGCCTGTATTTAATATTGCCTTGATATCAAACCCCCTTCAACTTACAAAGTTTGTGGGGGTATACCATGTTGCTTTTGGCTAGTTCCTTCATTCTTTTAGCATCAATCTGTTTAAATAATTTCACAGCATTGTTGTTTTTTTCATAATTGGATAATTTTGAACTGTGCATGATATACTAAGGCATTACAATACTTTTCATTGCAAATCAGTTACTCGTTTTCACTTATATTTTGCTATTTTCAAGTAGCAAGACGAATTTCCACTGGAATCGACTAGAATTTCCTCTGGAATGCAGTGGATAAAGGCACATTTTCCACTGGAATTCAGTGGAATTTCCACTGGAATCAAGTGTAAATTCCACTGAATCCAACGGAACTTCCACTAGAATCTAGTGGTAATTCCATTGAAATCCACTGGTATATCCACTTAATTCTTGTGGAAATTCCAGTGGAATTACGTTTTTCCAGTGGAAAAAAATGCCTTTTAATCCACTGGAATTCCACTTATTTTTTCAGTAGGGGAGGGTTGGGCGCCTGTAAACCGGTTAAGGGTCGTTGGTTTGTCATGGAGGGTTGGTGACTACTTGTCTCCGAGATGTTCGTGGCTGAACCAACGCGGTCCCAAGTCCGCGAACACAGTGTAGTTTATTCAATGATGACTAACATGTCGGTAACTTAAATAAACTGCTCCGCCGACATAAGAAGGATGTTAGGATAAATTACACTAAACAGTACTGAGGCTGTTCATGCAGATATCTGAGCAGTGCTGGTGCTGATCAGGCAAATATAAAATATCATATTGAGGGCACAGAGTGACTGGTTACACTGTCTAGTAGTAATTAAATTATCAGCCATGGTTGATATAGTATTGTGCACATGTCATGCAGATATTAAAAGGTGTTTTACTGTCTGATGGTGTTACAACATATGCCATATTACATCTCAGTGCTGAGATGTGGTGCCATAGGTATGGGAAATGGAGGACAATAGAATAATGTTGTATCTCACGTTTATGGTTGTTTGATTCCATAGAAGATAAATTGTCTTTGATTTAATAGAAAGAACTAGTCGATTCCATATACTGGAAAGGATTGCACAAGCCACTGCAGCTCTGATAAAACTGAAGCCAGTTTGGAATTTGATGTATCTCACACTTATGGTTGTATGATTCAATGGAAGATAAATTTTTTTTGAAAGACCTAGTCCATCCCATAACCTTGAAAGGATTACACAAGCCACTGCAGCTCTGACAAATCTGATGCCAATATGGAATTGGGGTATCTCACACTAATAGTTATATGATTTAATGAAAGATTGGTTATTTATCATTATTTAGAAAAGTTTGATTCTGATTTGATAGAAAAGATAATTTTGCCAATGAGATTGATCTTCCTCAAACATGGCTAAGACCTAGACGTACAACACAGCACATTGCGGCTTCTCTGAGGCACATAGTGGCTTCTCTGAAGTGCTTGCTAGTTCCGACACAATGGAACACGTGGACACTATTGCACTAGTCATACATCTGGCAACTTTTTTTATTAATACTATATTTTGTTTACTTCTGTTTTAACTAAGTTCCCTTGTTTTTTTTTTTTACCTTTAAATCTATTTAGTTGTAACATTATTTTGCCTTCTTCCTGTCGCTAACCATGCGATGGTATTTAGTTTTATCTTCTCCATTAGTCTTGTCATAATGACACCCTTGTTTTATTTTTTTCTGATCATTACGCTGAGATAGTGGTAATGATCTTTAAGTTTCAGATTTCTTTTCCTTTTTGAACTTACAAGAAAAATAATGACCATTGAAAAATGTTGCCCTAGTAATTGCCATTAAAACATATTTGGTAAACTCATGGCCATTACCATAAATATTTCTGTAAAAAAGTAATGGCCATTAAAGTATTAAATATAAAAAACATGGGTTTGAAACAAAATAATGGCCATTGAAAAATGTCCCCCTAGTAATGACCATGAAAACACCATTCAAAAAAGTCATGACCATTGAAAAAAGATTTTGATCTTTTAATGCCCATGAGAAATTATGTTATTCATGGACATTATATATAGAAAAATAACTGGCATCATTTTAAAGTAATGGCCATTAATTTGTTTCTGAAATTAATGGCCATCATTACAGGCAGTAGAAACATATGTCCATGATTTTTCCCTTAATATCAAGAGAGAAAATTTAATGCCCCTGAATATTATTTCCTTTAATTGGCATTAGTTTTTTTCATAACCATTAGTTCTGGACCATTAACCAAAACAATGACTCTTATTTTCCCATTAAAAGAAACATAAAAATTAATGGCCCATTAATAATGTCGCCTTGAATTGCCATTTAATGGCCATTATTCTGGAGTAATGGCCATTATCACTTTTTATACCCCGCCACACGTAAGTGGTGGGGTATTATGTTTTCACGTTGGCCGTCCGTGTGTCCGTCCGTCCGTCCGTCCGTAGTATGTACGTCCGTCTGTCTGTCTGTCCGTCCGTCTGTCCGTCCGTCCGCACTTCGTTTCCGTTCGATAACTTAAGTATTTATTAACGGGTTTCCTTCAAATTTTGCATATGCATTTGTATTAAGAATGTCTCGCTTGGGATTGTTAATGGGCAAATTTCGATAATTTCTGACAGAGTTATGGCACTTGTCAATGTACAAAAAATGGTTTCTGGCCTCTAGTTCCTTTTCTACTTGGAGTATCATGATGAAACTTCACAAATATGATCGAAGTAACAAAAGCTTTATATGAGCACAGAAATTTTATCATTGGGGATTATCTGCCCCTGCCCTGGGGCTATATACATGTATAAAAACATGAAAAATTCCATATAAAATCAGAGTTTGAAGCAATTTTTCTGAAACTTACAGCAAATGATCAGGAGTGATGAAAGCCTCCATGATGCTCAAATTTACCCCATCAGAGTTATGTCCTCCTGCCCCTATACATTCATAAAATGATGATAATATCTATATCAATTCATGTTTAACAGTTTTTTTTCAGAAACTTACATCTGATGATAGAAGCAATGAAAGCTTCTTGTTGTGATTTGACCCTTTAGGGGTTATCTGCCCCATGACCACATGTTTAAAATCACTGAAATTGTATTTGACTAGAGTGGTCAGTGATTTATTGGAAGCTTATTGTAAGTGATCAGAGTAATGAAGTGTCCTGTCATGACAAAGAATTTTATCCATGTTCAATAGGGTGAGGGTGCCCCTGTCCTGGGGTTTTACTGAGAAAAAAATAATTCTGGAAAAATCGGTGTGTAAAAAAGGTTTTCAGTGGCGGGGTATGACGCAGTCGTTTGCGATGCTTTTATTCTTTATCTATTAATGCCTGGTAATGTTCAATTAAAAAAATAAATCAAAATGTCATGCCCATCAATTTATGGTATAATTAATGCACATTAAAAAATGATGGGCATTAATTGATTTCTATGAAATTAATTGGTAAATTAATGGTATAATTAATGCCTTGCTGATAAGTTAATGTCCATTAATAATGTCGCCTTTAATGGCCATTAATATTTATTTCTATTAATGGCATTTTCATGGCTCATTCATGGCTGTTCCTGCAGTAGTGTATGGAGCAATATGAAGACCTGACCTACTTACTTCTTCCTGATATTTTAACCGAAGTAGCAATACCTGTTGAGGAATACCACTTCGCTCTGTTGTTTGCTGCAAAGGATCCAGTACTCCATCTTAGAAGAAAGCCTGCTGAAGTTAGCATAAACAATTACAATGTACATATTCTGGCAGGATGGCAAGCAAATATGAATCTCCAGTTTGTAGTAAGTCCTTATGCTGCAATACATTACATCATTAGCTGTGTTACAAAGGATGAGAGAGAAATGGGGCTGGTTCTTCTGGCTGTTTCACGAGAAATGAACAACTTAAATATAAACAAACAACTGCATAAAGTTTCTGATGCTTTTGCTAACTCCAGAGCAGTTAGTGCCCAGGAGGCAGTGTACAGACTCCTTGGTCTTCCTCTTTTTCAGTCAAGCTTTAAGACTGAATGGATACCAACTGGTTACCCGGAGAGAAGAATATGTATACTTAAATCACAGAATCAGCTTGCGTCAATGAAAGATGATGAATCAGATATATTCCTACCAAATTTGATTGAACGATATGCTGCCAGACTATCTGCACCCAATGACATGTGTTTGGCAGAATTTGCAATGTGGTACGAAGTATCAACCAGGAAAGGAGAAGATGACACTTCAGATATGATTCCATCTGCTGAAACACCAGAGGCTGATAAAGGGGAAACCAGTCATGTGATTGTCCTGTCAAACAATCTTAGACGGGTGAAGAACAAGACAAAGCCAAATGTATTAAGATTCCATCAATGTTCATTAACAAAAGAACCTGAAAGGTATTATTACAATAAAATGCTTTGTACATGCCTTGGAGAAACGAAACAGATGATCTACTGCATTCTCTGAACATTACCGGAGTCAAAACTAAATACTTGACGATAATTAAAACAGCATCATGTTTTATACGGACCTGGTTGAGGAAGCTGTGGAAAATTTTCAAACACATGGCCCGCCAATGCAAGCCTGGGATAGTGTTGCACCAGAAACTGAACATGTAGAAGCAGATGCTTTTGAAGAAGGTGCTGAAGATGTTGAGGGTTATGCTATCATTAACCGAGATGAAAATGATCATCTTAGATTTGGCAGTGATCCAAACGACACTAGCACACAAGCTTTGGCTGTTGAACTCATCCCAGAACTTTACCGGAACCAGACTACAGGCAGCTGGTACGATCACTGAATTCAGAACAGAGACAAGTCTTCCATGGGTGCCAAAAGAAAACACATAGACCAACTGAAACTGAACAGGAGTACGTATTTGTTACTGGTGGGGCTGGAACCTGGATGTCCTATCTTATAAAGGCAATTCATAATATGACAAATTTTGTTTTCACGAAGGCAGGTCAAAGTCCTAGTGAAATTAGTGCATCACTGATGGCACCAACAGGCACTGCAGCTTTCAACATAGGTTCACCAATAATACATTCTGCCTTGCTGATGCCAAATTTCATAAAGAGGTACATCAAATTATTAGATAACAAATGCAACACACTGAGAAGCAAACTGAGGTCATTACAGATGGTCATAACTGTCGAAATATCCATGGTGGGAAATAACATGATCACCTTCATAAGTAAACGATTTCAACAAATCACAGGTATTTCCAAACCATTTGGAGGCCTCACACTATTAGCTATTGGAGACTTATACCAGCTACCACCTGTTGGACAACAAAAAATATTCGAACTACCTGATGATCAATTTGAGCGTCTATCAGGCTCAGTCTGGCATCAAAATTTCAAAGCTATGGAACTATATCAAATTATGCGTCAGAAGGAAGATGCAGCATTTGCTGCCTTTCTCAATAGAGTAAGAAAAGCTGAACACACTGATGCAGACATACAACTTCTGCAAACTCGTTAGATGGAAACTACAAATCAAAACTACAAAGCAGATGCACTGCATATATTCGCAAGAAATGACGATAAGGACAAACACAATGCATAGAAAATGAATGAGCTGAATACACCAGATGTTACTTTTAAAGCAAAAGAAAGACGGTCATTATGCCTGAGAGATTATACAACATCAAATGATTCTAGAGATACAGGAGGGCTGCAAAAAGAAATATCCATATGTGCAGGGTCCAGAGTGATGCTTGTACGAAATGTTGATGTACAAGATGGATTATGTAATGGTGCCAGGGAACTGTTATTGGCTTCATCAGTATGATGCATTCCTCTTGATGTACCTCTTAAAAGACATTCCGGCAAACCTTTACTTTTGACCATCCTGTCCATGCTGCACCAGTGGGACAACCTTCCTGTCCCTGCTGACACCAGCTGGACAACCTTCCTGTCCCTGCTGACACGTTGGACAACTTTCCTGTCCCTGCTGACATCAGTGGGACAACCTTCCTGTCCCGGCTGACAACAGTGGGACAACCTTCCTGTCCCTGCTGACACCAGTGGGACAATTTTCCCATCCTTGCTGACATCTGTGGATCAGTGGGACAACCTTCCTTTCCCAGCTAACACCACTGGCACAACCGTCCTGTCCCAGCAGACACCAGTGGCACAACCTTCCTGTTCCTGTAGACACCAGTTGGACAACCTTTTTGTCCCAGCTGACTCAAGTGGCACAACCATCCTGTCCCTGCTGAAACCAGTGAAACAACCTTCCTGTCCCTGCTGACACCAGTGGGACAAATTTACCATCCCTGCTGACATCAGTTGGACAACCTTCCTGTCCCTGCTGACACCATTGGGACAACCTTCATGTTCCTGCTGATATCAGTGGAACAACCTTTCGCTCCCTACTTACACTAGTGACACAACCTCCCTGTTCCGTTCCAGCTGACTCCAGTGGCACAACCGTTTCGTCCCTGCTGACACCATGGGACAGTCTTCCTGTCCCTGCTGACAACAGTGGGACACATCAGTCTACCAGTAAAACAACCTTCCTGTCCCTGCTGACATCATTGGGACAATTTTACCATCCCTGCTGACATCAGTTGGACAACCTTTCTGTCCCTGCTGACACCAATGGGACTACCTTCCTGTTCCTACTGATATCAGTGGAACAACCTTTCTCTCCTTACTTACACTAGTGACACAACCTCCCTGTTCCTGCTGACAACAGTGGCACAACCGTTTCGTCCCTGCTGACACCAGTGGGACAGTCTTCCTGTTCCTGCTGACAACAGGGGACACATTAATCTAAGCATTACCTCAAATTTCATTAAAGCAATATCATAAAAATTCTTGTTACTGCCAACTCCCATTATCACATTCCTCTTGATATTAATCTAAAAGACATTCATGCAAAATCTTTAATTGTAACCTTCCTGTCTCTGCTGACACCAGTGGGACAACCTTCCTGTCCCTGTTAACACTAGTGGATATACCTTCCTGTCCCTGCTGACACCAGTGGAACAGGCTTCCTGTCCCTGCTGACACCAGTGGGACAACCTTCCTGTCCCTGCTGACACCAGTGGGACAACCTTCCTGTCCCTGCTGACACCTGTGGGACATCCTTCCTGTCCCTGCTGACACCAGTGGGACACCCTTCGTGTCCCTGCTGACACGTGGAACAACATCCTGTCCCTGCTGACATTAGTGGGACAACCTTCCTGTCCCGGCTGACAACAGTGGGCAAACTTCCGGTTCCTGCTGACACCAGTGGGACAATTTTCCCATCCCTGCTGAGATCAGTGGGACAATCTTCCTGTCCAAGCTGACACCAAAGGCACAACCGTCCTGTCCCTGTTGACACCAGTGGTACAACCGTCCTGTCCCTGCTGACACCAGTTGGACGACCTTCCTGTCCCTGCTGACATAGTGGGACAACCGTCCTGTCCCTGTTGACAGCAGTGGGACAACCTTCCTGTCCCGGCTGACAATAGTGGGACAATTTTCCCATCCTTGCTGACATCAGTGGATCAGTGGGACAACCTTCCATTCCCAGCTGACACCACTGGCACAACCGTCCTGTCCCAGCAGACACCAGTGGCACAACCTTCTGTCCCTGTAGACACCAGTTGGACAACCTTTTTGTCCCAGCTGACTCAAGTGGCACAACCGTCCTGTCCCTGCTGATACCGGTGAAACAACCTTCCTGTCCCTGCTGACACCAGTGGGACAACTTTACCATCCCTGCTGACATCAGTTGGACAACTTTCCTGTCCCTGCTGACACTAGTGGCAAACCGTCCTGTCCCTGTTGACAGCAGTGGCACAACCTTCCTGTCCCTGCAGACACCAGTGGCACAACCTTCCTGTCCCTGTTGACACCAGTTGGACAACCTTCCTGTCCTGTACGTGATCCTGTTAGACTCAGGTTAACATTTTTGTAGGAGGTAGATTTCAGGGTTCCTGTTATTGTAGCAACATGAAATTTTGTATGAGGATGTATATCAATAATTACAACAGGAATATACAAGAATCAGGGTATGATGATCCATATGTCACGGTCCACTTACTTTGGACTTAGGCTAATTTTGCAAGGTTGAGATTTTTGTAAGATGTAGATTTCAGGGTTTCTATTATTGTAGCGCCTTGAAATTTTGTATGAGGTTTTATGTCTATAAGTACAACAGGAATACACCAGAATTAGGGCAGAACGATGTATATGTCACGGTCCACTGACTTTAGACTTAGGCTAATTTTGGAAAGTTAAGTTTTTTGTAAGAGGTAGTTTATTGTAGCAACCTGAAATTTTGTATGAGGATTAATATCTATGTGTACAACAGGAATATACAAGAATCAGGTCATGATGATCCATATGTCACGTCCACTGACTTTGGACTTTAGCCAAATTTGCAAGGTTAAGATTTTTGTAAGATGTAGATTTTAGAATTCCTATTGTAGAAGCTTGAAATTTTGTATGAGGATTTGTATCTATAAGTCCAACAGGAATTTACAAGAATCAGGTCATGATGATCCATATGTCACGGTCCACTGACTTGGTTTCTAACCATGTTCTGTAATACACAATATTTTCTATTTTGGCCATACAGTTACTCTGAAACTATATAAAGGGCTGCAGTTTGTGTCACATTTCAAACGTTTGGCAATGCTTTGCCTATGGCCTTTTATATTATACAAGTCTGCCTCTATGAACCTACTTATTCCACAAGGGCCAGTACTTTAATCTAGGCACCAACTTACTCAAGGCACTAGGCGGGGGTATCTGTGTACTATAGACACAATTTTAGTTAAAACATGGCTTTGCTAGTGGAAAACGTGTCCCCTCAATAACTCTAGAACTATATAAGATACTTTCGTGAGACTGAGTACAAATATAAAGCGTCATCAGATGGTGTGCAGAGAACAAGAACTGTAACCCCGCCTACATGTTTTATGGAATTATGCCCCTTTGAAAATGTTAGTATGTAAATTGTGTTTTGCCCCATAACTCTGAAACTATACGAGATATTTTTGCGAATCTTAAAACAAATATAAAGCATCATCAGACAAGAACTGTAATTCCACCTACATTTTTATGGAATTGTACCCCTTTTTATACGCCCGTCGAAGACGGGTCGTATTATGTCGTGACCTCCGTCAGTCCGTCACTCTGTCCGTTAACTTTTCGTGTCCGCTCCATATCTCCTTAACCCCTTGAAAGATTTTTTTAAACTTGGGTCAAATGGTCGTCTTATCAAGAGGATGTGCAGAACTCCGTGGATGATGCAGCAGATTATGACAAGTTGAAAGATGCGTTGTTAAAGAATTTCGATATGACTGAACGCGGATTTAGGAAGAAATTTCGCTATGATAGGCCTGAAAAGTCTGAAACGTTTATTCAGTTTAGTAGTAGACTTAGGTCGTATTTTAATAAATGGTTGAAAATGGCGAAGGTATACCAGTCTTATGAAGCTGTTTGCGATTGTTTCGCTAGAGATTAGTTTTTAGAATCTTGTACTAAAGAACTATATGTTCATTTGAAACCGAAAACATTCACGAATCTAGGAGAGATGGCAAGGGAAGCAGATTTATTTGCAGAAACACGTGGCGGTGTCTACGCTTGTGTTAATAAGGGGCAGCGTGAAAGTAAGGGCGTAACTCAGCGTATATCTGATAATAAGCCGAGAGGGAAACCAGAGATAAAATGTAGTATTTGTGGTAAGGGACATTTAACATATAAATGTTATAAGAATCCCGATAGGAAGCAAGCATATAGTGCGGAGGTAGGTGCAAGTGCCAGCGGATTTAGCGGAAATAAGGGGAGTAATTATGCACCGAAAGATGAGACACAAAAATCACAGAGTAAGAGCGATACTGTGCAGACGAAGGGTAGTAATTCAGATCGTGGCCGTGGTCGGGGTTATGCCCGCGGACGTGGTCGGGGTGGTGGACATCAAATGAGCTTTTGTAAAACTACAATGAATAGGTCTCATGAAATTGAAGGTCTCTATAAGAGTAAGGAAGAAGATCCATTAATCGATGATAACGTGGATAAGGAAGGTGTCTGTTACTTTTTAAGGTCGCGATTACCAACAGCACAGGGTACGGTTAATGGTAAGGAAGTTGTAGCTTTAAGGGCCACAGGTTGTACTGGGTGTGTCGTTCGTAGAAACTTGGTTTCTAATGATCAGTTACTTGGTAGATATTCTGATGTAACTTTGATTGATGAATCTACCCAAAGGTATCCCTTAGCAATGGTTGACATAGATTGTCCATTTTTCACAGGAAAAACTGAGGCATTTTGTATGGAAGATACATTGTATGACCTGGTTATTGGAAATATTGACGGGTCAAAACTTCCCGATATATCCCATTTTGAAATGGCGGCAGTGACTAGATCACAAGCTAAGCAAGGTGAAGAGGTCTATAGGAAACTACACAGTTCCGAGCCGCACCCAGAATGTCACTCAAAATCACGTGATAGCGTATACCTGGCCAATGCAAGGACAACTTAGCACGTGACATAGTCTCACAAACAAATCGCACGTGGTCAATATACATAAGTCCCTGATTTTATCTAACAGTTAATGGAGGGATGTATCCCTGCGCCAGTATAAGGTAACACAATATAACGAAGAAAACACTGCTGGAATTGATTTAATGAAGAAGTCCAGAAAATTCGCGCTCCAACAAATTGAGAAGCAAAAAAGGGAATAATAAGGTAAGTAACTCTAGCTCTTGACAACTTCACTTGCTATAACAAAAACTCCACTCTGGCGCAATCTCCCTTTCTCTCTGTTCTCTCTCCTAAAAAGAAAACATATATTTGCAACGTGACCTGAAAACAATAATGTGTACTTAGGAAAGCAATATTACAAGTGACAATCAAGTTCTCATAAATTGAAGACATATAGAAAACAAAACACTGGATTGCTAACTAAACTTTCTGGATGAGAAAAGTGTCTCATAAGATAGTCATTGTTTTTAATGCTGGTGTGCTATCATGACCACCACCAGCTAGTCTAAAACATAATCCTCCAAATATTTTGGAGGTCGGGAAATTCTCTGTGGTCTTTGCCTCGTGGGAACAGTGACATCACATGAGTCAGGGGTATGTACAAGCGGTTGAGCGGGTCTTGGAAGATCTTGGACAGTTTCAGGGCTCTCAGGTGATCCTAGAAGAAAAGGAAACTCGGTGGTGCTTTCAGAGACATTAGGGGTTAGAGGACTATTTGCGAGGGCCGGATGAATAGGGGCAGAATGATCTGCAGGCTGAGTTAGTATGGAAGGTATGTCGACAAGTGTTGGAGAGTCCTGGATTACAACCTCGTCCTCACTGTCGCTGTTCTCAGAACATTTATGGGGGACGGACCATGTCTTTTCATTAGGCACACGGTAACATTCTGAAGTTTTAACCTTGTAGGATGAGGCTCGTAGCTGATTACCGACGAATTTCTTAACGAAACACCAATCACCATCGATGGAAACGACCAAGTATATGTTGCGGGCACGAGTTTTGTCCTTATCAGTATATAGATATACAAGATCGCCTACATTTAATGGGTCGTTCTGTAAGATTTTACGTCTGTTATGTTTTGATGTGGTACTTGACGGATGATTTAGAATGCGATTCTTGTGCTGGTTCAATATGACGTCACGATCTGAGACTGGGAGCTGTTCATGGGTAAACTGACTACGCTGAGTCCAAAGTTCGCGAGACGAAAGACCTGAGTATCTGATTCTAGAGTTTAATCTAGCAACAGCGGTAGCCAGTTGTAACTGAGACACGGAACCCCCACCAGGCTGTTGACGTGACAATTCGTCTTGCAATTCTGAAATTGCTTTTTCTGCAACGGGGTTTTTGTTGACATTTTTAATGCGACCGATTTCTAGAGAAATGCGAAGGTTCCTCAGTATGTCATCATCCTTTAGAGAAACAAAGCCTGGAGCTGGATCGACACGAATAACGGCATTCGGACCATCCAAAGGATGAAGCTCTAAGCAAAGGCACGCTAAGGCGTCACGTAAAGTGTCACGCTTCTCATTGTCAATGAGGCAAGCTGCAGTATAAGAGGAAACTGTCTCTCTGAGAACCAGTATGAGTTGGCGATTTTGTTTAAGAACATCAGCTGCGAATGACATGCCTATTACCTCTGGGGGATCGTCACAGGATTGAGTTAACAAGGACTCAGGAAATTTTTGTAATGACGAGCAAATATGACAGGAATCAGTGACCTGGTCAATTACTTTGATCATATCAAGGGCATAAAACTGCCTCTTCATTACCAGCTGAAGCTGATGTTTGGATGGATGATCAAGTCTGATATGAAGAGCAGTGACTAGGCCATGCAAGACAGAACGGGGTACTATGATTAACTCACGTGATGGGGCCAAGGGGTCGTTACGGGGAACCACTAAGAGCCCATCTTTTGCAATGGATGCTACCGCAAGATATCGCTTTACATCTTTCACATTTGTAACTTTTTGGAGGGTCGGGTACCCTGTTTCAAGTGGGCATGAGTACGGCGGAGATCCGGGCATTCTGACTGGATATCCAACCAGGATGATCTGGTGGTAAATGGTAACTTAGTTGTGTTGTTGATTGCCTCTTGTACAGTGACAGGTCGAACAACAGCATCTTCGGTTTGTATGATAAAGCTACAAACTTGACAGCGCGGTTCGACGCACTCGGGTGCATTTCGACTAGCGAAGTCAGAGGGGATATTGGCTGATCCAGTTAAATGTCGCACACTAACCTGATACCTACTAACTGTTGACAGAAAAGATGTGACACGAGGACTGGCTGAAAATTCACCCCTTGCCAACTTATCTACAGCCTGAACACATGGTTTACTATCAGTCAGAACACAAGCATTAAGCTTTGATTGAATAATATAGGGACTGAAGTGTTTCACTGCAGCGGCAATGCACAACGCCTCAATTTCGCACGGTAACCATGTGATTTGATGTCTTCTTAACTTGGCGCTGAAGAATCCAGCCAGCGATAATTTATTACCACGTGTAATGTATAATAATGCACCAATGCCACGTTTTGAAACCGAACCATCAGTGACAATCCACAACTGATCATCAGCGCGAGGAAGGGTTACAGTTTTACGGGTCGATAATGAGGTTTGGGCATTTTGGAAACACTGAGATAAGTCCTCTGTCCAAACTACGCGATCTTGTGATTGCTTTCCTGCAACGGCATTGTCTAGGTCTGATATCAGCTGCGAACACTTAGGCAAGACGCGACCAAGTACCTTATAATCTCCTATAAAAGAACGGAGCCCACGAACTGTTTCACTGTTTCGGGAGGAGGGCAAGTAGAAAGAACAGCAATGCGGTGAGGACTGGCGGATAATGTGCCTTGATTCCAGACCCATCCTAGTATTACTGTGGAGCGAGGACAAACGACAGTCTTAGAAGCTGACAAACGCAAGTCGGCCTTCTTGAGTGCTTGAAGTACTTTTGTCCAATTACAAAGTAGTTCCTCTGGGGTACTGCCCACGCAGTACAAATCATCAGCGAGCTTTGCGACGATGCCATCTTGCAAAAAAATCGCCAAGAACGCGACACATCAGCTCCTCGAGTGCTGATTCTGAGCCTGGCATACCCATAGCGCACCTTGTATATACTCGGACGCCGCGAAAAGGGGTTGCGACCCCACAGAACTTCATAGAAGACTTAGATAAAGGGATCTGGTAGAACGCCCTTGTCAGGTCCGTCAGAACTATATACTTCCACTGTGCTATTGTGCGGAGGGTGGAGTCAACATCGGGCATTAGAGAGGGCTGTGGTTTGCTGTACCGACCAACGTCACTAAAGGCAGTTACTAAACGAAAACCACCTGATGATTTTTTTACTAAGAAAGACGGATTAAGATACTCAGCTGTGATGCCAAGGTCTTCCGGGCGTCGGAAAACACCTTGAGTCTCTAAATCATCAAAGCGTTGTTGTAACTCGACTAACTTATCGCGCGAGTACTGAGGAACTTTACCTTTACGCTGTGGAGGAAGGGTAGGTCCCATATTTATAGTCGCCTCGAAGCGGCCAAATGAGCCATTGTATGTGGCAAATTGGGGATTAAACACATCATCATAATCTTGTAGTACACTTTGAAACTTTGAGCGCATGTCATGAGAGAAAATATTATCTGGGTCAAGCTTCACCATGTCAGAATGAAGCGAACAACTTGAAGACTTAGCCAGTTTCGTGACAACTGGTGGAAGGACATCGGTTGTGACGGGATTGGTATCTATTGTGTACCTTACTTGGCAAAAATGTTCATTTTTACTCACAAGTTGGGGGTCTTCACAGTCATTGACAATGCGTACCTTACCGCTAACAACCTCCAGTATGTGAGGATGTGGCCAGGTTTTCGGAGTCTTTGAGCAATCTGGGCGGGACTCAACAGAGACGGTGCAGTCAGGACTGAACTCAAGTGGTAAAGTCATCTCAAAATAATCTCCGGGCCAGATTACAGATGTAGACGGGGACCTTAAAACAACAGCTTGGGTGCGACGAATACGGTTGAGAGTAGAATCGGGAGCCGAGGAACCGTAACAGACCACATCAGAATCTCCTATAATGATTTCGTGCTTTGATGGTCTTAAGGAGGTGTCATTGGTAGTCATGAAAGGTATACCAGCTAAAATGTCAATATCAAGGTCATTCACAACTAACGCTTCTAGCCTCAGATCAATATTGTTTCGTGATAATAGTATCTGAGTTTCACCAGCAATTGACAAGGGTGTTACACCGTCAGCTTGCAAAGCTTTTTGAGCAGATTTAGTTATGGTAGCACCAATATGATTTGCAACAGAGGTCTTTATCATAGATATTTCTGCACCAGTGTCTAAAATTAACTGAAGGGGGTAATGTTTATAGAAGACTTTCATCTGTGGAGATTGCTTCGTGCTTATGCGTCGCGATGTGGATATAACACGAAGACTATGAGTAGGTTCATCATGTACATCTACTGCTGATACTTCACTAGTAATTGTATCGGAAAAGTCATCATTGTCTGTATAATCCTCAGATAACTCTGTAGCTTGGCGAATCTTACTGAAGAATAGTTTATCACTCTCTGGTAAGTATTTACATTTGCTCAGAAAGTGTTATGCAGGACGTCCCGCCTGCTTGCACAAAGGACACGACACACGACTTTTAACAACAGGTTTAGATTCAGATTTCAAAGCATTAACGTTTGACTTTCTGATGACAGATCGTAAAACTTTTGACTCTACAGAGGCATGAATCTCCTCAAGCAGACTATCCAGAGCCTGCGAGATCTCAGGTTTGATTGAAGACAATGTTTGAGACCTAAGCTCTGTCCCATACCGCTGTTTGACTAATGCAGGAAGATCAGGATGAATGAGCCTAAGCCATGTTGAAACTATAAACTTTTCAAGTGTAGGTGATAGGTCTTCGTCAACGTCTGGGATGACACCATGATGACGAATGGAGCCATCAGATTTTATAAGATTGTCTTCTACAAAGCTATTTAATCTCTGAAAAAGATCTTCAGAACGTTCACCTGGCTCTAAATGAATGTTATTGAAGTCAAGAAAATGAGAGCCGCTGGACTGAAATCCAAAGTGGAGGCGAATAGACTGCCATATCTGAGTCACTGACGTTGAATTCTTGACGATAGTGTTTCTTGATATAATACGACGGTAGTTAGCAATCTGCCCAAGCATCAGTTCTAAATGAGTTAATTTCTGAGCGGCAGTCCGCCTGGACGCTTCAGGAACAGTATTTGCGTCATCAGTGAGTCCACGCAGAGGAGTTGTGGCGGTCTTTTTTAGCCACGTAGTACCATCTAACAGAAAGGAGGCAAGGTTTGGATCAAGAGACAATGTGTACTGTAAGTTCTGCCTCCAAGCCTCGAATGATGCAATGGTTTCGTTTTTCGTCAAAGACCATTGTTTGGGAGCACGGATTGCCATTCTGTCAATCAATGTAGTAACTGTATCTACTACGAAAGGTCCAGCACGTTTCTATATTACAGTTCTAGTTTTGAACTGTCTCGTTTAACCAAGTCTGGTAATGTGTCACAATATTGAAAGAAAATAAGCGTAAAAGAGTAGTCTCTTGCTTCAGAGGAATAGGACGAAGTTCGCTGCCACCACGCCAGTATAAGGTAACACAATATAACGAAGAAAACACTGCTGGAATTGATTTAATGAAGAAGACCAGAAAATACGCGCTCCAACAAATTGAGAAGCAAAAAAGGGAATAATAAGGTAAGTAACTCTAGCTCTTGAGAACTTCCCTTGCTATAACAACAACTGCACTCTGGCGCTGTTTAAAGAAAACAAACTAATACCTCTTTTAATAAACTTACCCTGCTCTTAGAATCTAAGATGGCCGCCGTTTATAAAAATAGCAAAAACAACAAAATCAACATGTCCTCCAGAACCATTGAACCATTTGCATGGAACATAAGTGGGACCTTGGAATTGAAAATTATAAAAATGAAAAAAAAAATCTGTAGCGGAATTAGGTCACAATGACCTACTTAGCATTTACAAGACCGAATTTGCTCAAATGTCAATATCTCAAGGAAATGTAGATGGATTTTGATCAAGTTTGGTCAGAAATGGTCCTTGAATGGAATTATTTCAAATTTGTGCCAACTGACTACCCAAGATGGCCACCAGGGGTCCGTTACTAAAAATAGCACAAACATAAAAATGACAATTTCTCAAAAATCCTTGAATGGAATTTGACCAATTTTGTGTCAGAATGTTCCTTGCATGAAGCCGTTTTGATTAATTGCGATTTGGCAATCCAAGATGGCCGCCATCTGCCGTTACTAAAAATAGCACAAACCATGAAAATGACAATATCTCAGTTACCACTGAATGGATTTTGACGAAATTTGTGGCAAAATGATTCTTGCATTGAGGTGTTTCAAATGTAACTAAATATAGACCCGTCAAGTTGGCCTCTGTTACTTAAAATAGCAAAATGTGAAAATTAGAAAATCTGAATAGAATTGGACTATTTTTATGCCAGAATGATCTTTTCATGAAGCCTTTGTGATTTGTTGCATTTTGGCATTCCAAGATGGCTGCCATCTGCCATTACTAAAAATAGCACAAAACATGAAAATGACAATATCTCATTAACCCCCTGCATGAATTTTGACGAAATTTGTGGCAAAAAGATTCTTGCACTGAGATGTTTCAAGCAAAACTAAATATAGACCAGTCATGTTATCCTCTGTTACTGAAAAAAGCAAAATGTGAAAATTAGAAAATCTCAATGGAGTTGGACTAATTTTGTGTCAGAATGGTCCTTCCATGAAGCCTTTGCGATTTCTTGCATTTTGGCAATCCAAGATCTCCGCCATCTGCCGTTACTAAAATAGCACAAAACATGAAAATGACAATGAATTGACAATATCTCAGTAACCACTGAATAGGTTTTGATGAAATTTGTGGCAAAATGATTCTTGCATTGAGATGTTTCAAAAGTAACTAAATATAGACCCGTCAAATTGGCCTCTATTACTAAAAATAACAAAATATGATTATTAGAAAATCTCAATGAAATTGGACCAATTTTATGTCTGAATGGTCTGTGGCAAAATAGCCAGGTGAGCGATATCAGGCCCATTTTGGCCTCTTGTTATGTCCCGAAGGAACTTCGGGTGGCATATTAAAATCGCACCGTCCGTCCGTCAGTCCGTCTGTCCGTCTTTCCGTCCGTCCGTCCGTTACAAATCGTGTCTCGTGTTTAAAACTACTGAAGCAAATTTGATGAAACTTCACAGATAGATAAAGCATAATGTGAAGGTGTGTCGCGCGCAAGACTTAATTAGGTCCCTGCGTCCAAGGTCAAGGCCACAATTGGGTCAGAGGTCAAATTGTGTCTCAAAATCGTGTATCAGCGATAACTTTAAAACTACCGAAGCAAATTTAATGAAACTTCACAGATAGATAAAGCATAGTGTGAAGGTGTGTTGCGCGCAAGACTTAGGTCCCTACACCCAAGGTCAAGGCCACATTTGGGTCAGAGTTCAAATTGTGTCTCAAAATCATGTTTCAGCGATAACTTTAAAACTACTTAAGCAAATTTGATGAAACTTCACAGATAGATAAAGCATAATGAGAAGGTGTGTCGCGCACAAGACTTAGGTCCCTACACCCAAGGTCAAGGCCAAAGTTGGGTCAGAGGTCAAATTGTGTCAGACAATCGTGTTTTAGCAATCACTTACAAACTACTGAAGCAAATTGAATGAAACTTCACAGAAAGATGAAGCATAATGAGAAGGTGTGTCACACAAAAAATTTTGGTTACCGCGTTCAAGGTCAAGGTCACAATCAGGGTTCAAAGGTCAAATCCTGCCTCTATGATAACTTGAAAGCTGCTGAAGCGACTTTCAGCAAACTTCACAGAAAGATCAACCTTAATGAGAAGGTGTGTGATACACAATATTTATGATCCCAAATCCATGGTCAAGGTCACAATCTGGGGTCAGAGGTCAAATCATGCCTCGGCAAATACTCAGAAAAGTACCAAAGCAAACATTACAGAAAGATAAAGCCTACTGAGAAGATTTGTCATTCACAAGACATGTTTCCACATCCAAGTTCAAGGTCATAGCCAGAGGTCAAAGGTCAACTCATTAATCCTCAATTACTTAAAAACTACTGAATCAAACTTCATTAATTTTCATGAAAAGGTAAAAAATAATGGGATGATTCACAAACAAATTATGGCTTTGTTGCCCAAGGTCAGGGTCACAGTCAGAGCTCAGAGGTTAAATCATGTCTCTGAAATTGCTCAAACCTGCTCAGGCCAGTTTCATCAAATTTCACTGAAAGGTAAAGCATGATAAAATGTAGACTTAAAAAAGTAAAGTATTATGATAAGTTATGTAAAGTGTGACATTTAGGTTCCAGTACCCAATGTCAAGGACACAACACAATTTGGTCAGTGGTTAAATTAAGTCCCCATGAATCCTCTTAAACTTCCAAAGGTCATTTTAACATCACAGAAAAGTAAAACAAATGAGAATGTATGTCATGTGCAAGACTCAAGATTCCGTGCTCAAGGTCACGGTCACAACCAGGACTCAAAGGTCAGTTTAAGGGGCCTTAGGGGGCATTTGTTACACACTATAACATTTCTTGTTTGTTTTAGCACAAATAGCGTTAGCTGTACAACAGCCTCCGAGTGCTGCAAGAACAGAGATGGAAAATAAATTGAAAGCTCAGAAAGAGGAGATGGACAGACAGTTACTGCAGTCAGCACAAGAAATTCTACAGCAAAGGATAGTGAGTACAGAATTATATCAATGGATAGCATAAATGTGCCGCCCGCTTTCCTTATGTGAGGCAGTATTGTGATGAAAAATCAAGTTTGCAAGATATAAGACAGGCAACCAGAAACCTGATTCTGAATCAAGCAACAGTTGGCAGTATTGTTTTTCTGAGCCAATCACCTCTGCAAAGTTTTGGAGGAAAATCTTAGGAAGACGTAACTGTTCTTGTATCAGTGGAAACAGCCTGTCCTGATAGCAGATTTACTTGTCAACGAACATGAGCACATGTGCTCATGATGAGCTAGTGTGATTCATCAGCGTCTGTGCACATGTGCTCATGATGAGCTAGTGTGATTCATCAGCGTCTGTGCACATGTGTTCATGATGAGCTAGTGTGATTCATCAGTGTCTGTACACATGTTCTCATGATGAGCTAATGTGGGTCATCAGCGTCTGTTCACATGTGCTCATGATAAGCTAGTGTGAGTCATCAGTGTCTGTGCACACGTGCTCATGATGAGCTAGTGTGATTCATCAGTGTCTGTGCACATGTGCCGATGATGAGCTAGTGTGATTCATCAGCGTCTGTGCACTTGTGCTGGTGATGAGCTAGTGTGATTCATCAGCGTCTGTGCACATGAGTCGATGATGGGCTAGTGTGATTCATCAGTGTCTTTGCACATGAGTCGATGATGGGCTAGTGTGATTCATCAGTGTCTGTGCCCATGTGCTCATGATGAGCTAGTGTAATTTATCAGCGTCCGTGCACATGTGCTCATGGTGGGCTAGATTGATTCATCAGTGTCTGTGCCCATGTGCTCATGATGAGCTAGTGTGATTTATCAGCGTCTGTGCATATGCGTAATGATGAGTTAGTGTGATTCATCAGTGTCTGTGCACATGTTCTCATGATGAGCTAATGTGGGTCATCAGCGTTTGTCAAAATTTTTATCTTTAACAAATCTAGACCAAGGGTGCAACTGGGTTATGTCGGGTCAAAAACTAGGTCACTAGGTCAAACCTTAGAAAAACATTGTGTACACTCTAGAGGGCACAGTTTTGATCGGATATTCATGGAACTTTGTCAGAATGTTTATATCCAAGAAATCTAGACCAGGCTTGCAAATGGGTCATGTGGGGTCAAAAACTAGGTCATTAGGTTAAATATTAGAAAAACCTTAGGTACACAGTAAAGGGTTCATTTTCCATTGAATCTTTGTGAAACTGTCTGTCATACGTATGGATGTCTCTGATGTTTAGTTCACAGGATACTCAGGTGAGCGATCCAGGGCCATCATGGCCTTTTTGTTTTTAGCTGACCGGAGCCGAAGGCTCACAGGTGAGCTTAAAGTATAGGCAGGCATCCGTCGTCCGTCCGTCCGTCAACATTTTCAAACGACATCTTCTCTGGAACTACAACACACCGTACAACCAGCTGAAGTGATGCCAGATGTCTACAGAGATAGCAGATCTTCAAAAGTGAAAGTAGGTTTTTAGCAGGGTAGATAACGTTGCCGGTAAAAACAGACGATAAAATCCTGGAAGAGTTTAGCCTCATATGGAAGTTGCTCATTGCTTGTAGATTCTACAGTATCAGTCTGGGTGGCTTTCTTACACAGATAAGGCTATGGCAGGTCTTGAATGGGCAACATTTTCAGAAAACAACACAAAATCTGCATGACGGCTCCCATTAAACGAATCTGAGATAGTGCCCAATTTGTTTGCTTACGTGCAACAAAACTTCAGTTAGTTTGCAATATTTCTGCCAATTTTTGATGCACAATTTGGGTTTATAATGAAAATGCACGCTTTCAAAGAGGGTGGGTAGCGACAAAACGGTTGCCTTTGTCAACAGATGCACTTTTAGGTGGATAGCTGGGATGGCAGATCGGTTTGTATGGAGTAGGCTGACATTGATGACAGGTATCAATATATTAGTATGTGTCTTTAAAATTGCATTTTTAGCTCACCTGAGCACGAAGTGCTCAAGGTGAGCTATTGTGATCGAAATTTGTCCGTCGTCTGTCCGTCCGTCCGTCCGTCGTCAACAATTTCTCCAAACGACATCTCCTCCCAGACCAGTGAGCCCATTTCAAAATAATTTCACACAAATGTTTCTGTTATAGCCCTGAACCAAAATTGCTAAAATGGTTCCGCTCCGCTGAACAAAATGGCCGCCAGAGCTAAAAATAGAAAAAACCTTTAAACGACATCTCCTCTGAAGCCAATGGTTCGATTTCTAAAAAAAATTCACAGAAATGTTTGACTCATGGCCCTGAACCAAAATTGCTAAAACCGTTCCACTCCGCTGAACAAAATGGCCGCCAGAGCTAAAAATAGAAATCTAAAAATAGAAAAACCTTTAAAAGACATCTCCTCTGAAGCCAATGGCTCGATTTCAAAATAATTTCACAGAAATGTTTGACTCATGGCCCTGAACCAAAATTGCTAAAACAGTTCCACTCCGCTAAACAAAATAGCCGCCAGAGCTAAAAATAGAAATATATCTTAGAATGACACAGAGGGCACAGTTATGATCCAATCATCATGAAACTTTGTTAGAATGTTTATCTTAATGAAATCTAGACCAAGATTGAAACTGGGTCATGTGAGGTAAAAAACTAGGTCACTTCTTCTTGAAACTTTGCCAGAATGTTTATCCTTATACAATCTAGACCAAGTTTGAAACTGAGTCATGTGGGGTCAAAAACTAGGTCACTAGGTCAAAGCTTAGAAAAATCTTGTGTACACTCTAGAGGGTACAGTTATGATCAAATCTTCTTGAAACTTTGTCAGAATGTTTATCCTTATACAATCTAGACCAAAACTGAGTCATGTGGGGTCAAAAACTAGGTCACTAGGTCAAATCTTAGAAAAACCATGCGTACACTATAGAGGGCACAGTTATGATCGAATCTTCATGAAACTTTTTGAGAATGCTTATCTTTATGAAATCTAGACCAAATTTGAAACTGGGCCATGTCAGGTCAAAAACTAGGTCACTAGGTCAGATCTTAGAAAAACCATGTGAATGCTCTAGAGGGCACAGTTATATTCCAATCTTCATGAACTTTGTCAAAATATTTATCTCCAACAAATCTAGACCAAGGGTGCAACTGGGTCATGTTGGATCAAAAACTAGGTTACTAGGTCAAACCTTAGAAAAACATTGTTGATATTCTAGAGAGCACAGTTTTGGTTCAATCTTCATGAAACTTTGTCAGAATGATTATCTTAATTAAATCTAGGCCAAGTTTGAAACTGGGTCTTGTCAGTTTAAAAACTAGGTCACTAGGTCAAATCATAGAAAAACCTTGTATACACAATTGTGGCTTTATTTTGCATTGAATCTTCATGAAACTTTGTCAGAATGTTTATCTTCATGAAATGTAGGCCAAGTATGAAACTGAATTATGACTGATCAAAAAACTAGATCACCAGGTCAGATCATAGAAAAACATTGTGTACACTCTAGAGGGCACAGTTTTGATCCAATCTTCATGAAACTTTGTCAGAATATTGATTAGAAAGTGCAAAACTGCTCCAATTGAACCATCATCAAATAGATGATCTTCCATGTTATTTCATCAGTCTTTCAGAACTCAGGTGAGCGATTTAGGTCCATCATGGACCTCTTGTTAAAGTTTTGGTTGTGTCAGCGGCATAAAATCACCTCAAGAATTCGTAAAAAGTACTCGTATTTTTCTAGATGTCAAAGGAATAATATTTGTGTTTATTAAAGTTGGTTATGCATTTGTGGAAGAAAATCGATATTGTAAGAAAGCGGCTGGCCTGTGTTTCGTTTCATTGTATTTGTTTCTTATTATGAAGCAAATTTCTTGTGTGTTTTGTTGTTCTTTGTTTCATAGTTTTATATGCCATCAAAGCAAGAGTGTGTCTGTGTATGTGAGCGTTTGTGGAGAGGTGGGTGGAGGGCTTGCTGGTCAGCTTAATACCGATACTTGAACAAGGGACTGCGAAAACTGTTACCTTTTTAACTGTGGTCCCGAGGGGGGTAGCTAGGCTTCCTGTGATGTTGAAACCCACGCAAAAGGCGTTGGACGAGTGCCGAAGGCACGAGAGAAAGGAGAGCACGCAAGGGAGTTAGCCCCTCTCGTAGGGGGTTCGGGGGACTCCTCCCCCCCCCACAAGAAAATTTGGTGTGATTTGGTGGCCACCGGTGGTATCTGGAGGGGTATCTTTTACTTTCCTCTCACCCAATTGTGTTGATTTTCAACTTGATTTACGTTTATATGGAAGTCACAGCTCAGTAAAGTCAACATTTTCGTGATGCTCTGTTAGCTCGTCAACAGCTATCTAGCTGCAGTCACTGGACACAGTACTTAATACTTGAGCCACGACATGAATAAAAAACAACAAAGTTGCATGTGCGCCCAGCGAAGACCCAGATCAGCCAGGACATACGCCCCAGCTGTGAGAGTCTTCGTTGTCGGCTTGGAGGTAACTTAGTCCTGTCTCAGCTAACTTTTAAGCGCACTGCGAGGAAGCTGATCAGACTGGGTGGATGCACAGTCTGATCTGAGTCTTCGCTGGGCGAAAATGCCATTTCGTTGGTTTGTCGTCGCGCGGCTTGTATACTTCGGAACACAGTTACGCCGGTAGGTAAGTACGAATTATAACTGCATATATGAAATCCATTAATTTTATTGTTGTGGCATAGTTTCACAATGAGCATACTCTCATACTCCTTTGAGTTAATGTCAATATAGCTGCCATGTTATCAATATCAGGAAACAAATGAGATCGCTAGAGCCATGACGAAAGGTGAACTTGTACATAAAGCACGGAAATATGGTTAAAATACGTTTGTCATTTAAGGGGACATAATTCTGCAATAATGATCTGGATCAAAGTTCTATCTCCTTTATGGACATGTTTAATGCATGTCTGAACTGTGTTGCAAGTGTCAAATCCCTGCATCAAATACTGTAAGAGGAGTTGTGGAGACACAAACAGTACTACAAAGTGTGAAATATGGTCAAAATGTGTATGTCATTTATGGGGACATAATTCTGCAATAATGATCTGGATCAACTTTCGTTTTCTTTATGCATATGTTCAATGCATGTCTGAACTGTGTTGCAAGTTTCAAATCCCGGCATCAAATACTGTAGAAGTTGCGGAGACAAGAACAGTACTACAAATGTGACATACGTACAGACGTACGTACGTATGTACGGACAAGGATAAAACTATATGCCACTCCCTACTTTATGGCGGGGGTATAAAACAAGGTGGGGTCTGCTGACAACCGTTTGTCACCAGCCTCACGGTCTGACAGCTGGTGAGGCTTGTGACAAACGCTTGTCACTAGTCTTTGCCTAAACAGGAAAATAGAAAGAAGTCCGTAACGGCATGATGATTGCTATTGTATCAAGATCGGGGATCCCATGATTTTTTATTTTTTTATTTTTATTTTTTTTGATGCGCTCCACTGAAAAAAATGTAGGCAAATCTTTGTTCACTTTCA
The DNA here is from genome assembly GCA_963989385.1 of Ctena decussata. NCBI lineage: Eukaryota > Metazoa > Mollusca > Bivalvia > Lucinida > Lucinidae > Ctena > Ctena decussata. The sequence goes on along the minus strand of OZ022504.1, from coordinate 33,670,980 downwards.
GTAGTGTACAGTCAGTGACCTTTGCATGACTCCCAAGTCCATAGCTTATATCAAAAATCAACTTCCTAGGTCAAGCGGTTCAAAAGTTGGAAAATGCCAAATTCAAACAAGGGTCATAACTCCATCAAAATTTTGCAGAATTCTCCCAAAAGCTTATTAGGTAATCTACTCCTCATACCCTATCAGTATACTAAATATAAAGGCCATAGCTCAAATACTTTTTAGAGATATCTTGCTAACAAGCTATTCATTCCATTTTTAGCTCACCTGAGCCGAAGGCTCAAAGGTGAGCTTTTAGTATGGCAATGCTCCGTAGTCCGTCCGTCCGTGCCGGGCCGGGTAGCGCAGTCGGTAGGGCACCTGACTCGTAAGTCAGAGGTCCTGGGTTCGAATCCCGGTCTGGCCACATACTTTCGTTTCTCCTTCCGCTGATTCAAGAAGGGCAGTTGTCAGTCAATGGCGAAAGTATGTGCACTTAGTACTGGTTAACCGCTTAGGAGGTCTAAGCCTGCCCAGGAATAGTGTGGTTAGGTTAACTGACCGTCCCGACATGACCTTAGTTGTTTACCGTGGACGTTAAGCATCAAATCAACCAACCAACCAACCGTCCGTCCGTCGGTCCACCATTTTCAAAGGTCTTCTTCTCCATAACCGCTGGGCCGATCAAAGCCAAGTTTTATATGGAGCCTCCACGGGTTGGGGGAACGAAAGTTTGTTCGGGGTATCTGGGTCACATGACCAAGATGGCCGCCAAGCCCATATATGGTAAAACCCCTTCGAAAATCTTCTTCAGAACCAAAAAGCCTATGACCTTGAAACTTGGTATTTAGCATCGGGCATGCGGGCCCATCATAGTTTGTACAAATCATGACCTTGCGTTGACCTTGACCTAATTTACGGCATGGTCAACTTTGGTACAACTTTGGTCAACTTTGGCTTTTATATGGGAAAACGCTTAAACAGTGGATTTTTCAGAAACTATTTAAGTCAGAGGTACAATACTTGGTATACATGGTCGACTAAATGACCAGATGAAGATATTATGTCACTAAAGGTCAAGGTCATTCCGTCGGACCATCCGTCATCAAGATTTTAAACATCTTCTCCTCTGAAACCACTGGGCCGATTGAAGCCAAATTTCATATGGAGTCTCAGTGGGATGAGGGAACGAAAGTTTGTACCCGGGGTCTGGGTCACAGGACCAAGATGGCCGCCATGCCCATATATGGTAAAAACCCTTCTAAACTCTTCTTCTCCAGAACCAAAAGGCCTATGACCTTGAAACTTGGTATGTAGCATCGGGCAGGCCGGTTTATCATAGTTTATACAAATCATGACCTTGCGTTGACCTTGATCTAATTTACGGCATGGTCAACTTTGGTACGTTAGGCTTTTATATGGAAAAACGCTTAAACAATGGATTTCTCAGAATCTATTTAAGTCTAAGGTACAATATGTTGTATACATGGTCGACCAAATGACCAGATGAAGATATCATGTCTATAAAGGTCAAGGTCATTCCGTCAGACCATCCGTCGTCAAGATTTTCAAACATCTTCTCATCTGAAACCACTGGGGAGATTGAAGCCAAATTTCATATGGAGTCTCAGTGGGATGGGGGAACGAAAGTTTATACCCGGGATCTGGGCCACTTGACCAAGAACGCTGCCATGCCCATATATGGTAAAAAACTTTCAAAAATCGTCTTCTCCAGAACCAAAAGGCCTATGACCTTGAAACTTGGTATGTAGCTTTGGGCATGTGGGCCCATCATAGTTTATACAAATGATGACCTTGCTTTGACCTTGACCTAATTTACAACATGGTCACTTTTGGTATGTTAGGCTTTTATATGGGAAAACACTTATACAGTGGATTTATCAGGAACTATTTAAGTGTAAGGTACAATATGTGGTATATGTGGTCAACTAAATGACCAGATAAAGATGTTATGTCACTGAAGGTCAAGGTCATTTTGTCGGTCTGTCCGTCATCAAGATTTTCAAACATCTCCTCTGAAACCACTGGGGAGATTGAAGCCAAATTTCATATGGTGTCTCAGTGGGATAGGGGAACTAAAGTTTATACCCGGGGTCTGGGTCACATGACCAAGAAGGCCGCCATGCCCATATATGGTAAAAACCCTTCGAAAATCTTCTTCTTCAGAACCAAAAGGCCTATGACCTTGAAACTTGGTATGTAGCATCGGGCATGCGGGCCCATCATAGTTTATACAAAAGATGACCTTGCGTTGACCTTGACCTTATTTACGACATGGTCAACTTTGGTACATTAGGCGTTTACATGGGAAAACGCTTATACAGTGTATTTCTCAGAAACTATTTAAGTCTAAGGTACAATACGTGGTATATATGGTCAGCTAAATGACCAGATGAAGATATTATGTCACTGAAGGTCAAGGTCATTTTGTCGGTCTGTCCGTCATCATGATTTTTAAAACATCTTCTCCTCTGAAACCACTGGTCTGATTGAAGCTAAATTTCATATGGAGTCTTAAGTGTGATCACGGAATAAAAGTTTGTTCTTGGGGTCTTGTCCAAGATGGCCCCCTTGCCCGTATATGGTAAAAACCCTTCGAAATCTTCTCCAGAATCAAAAGGCGTATGACCTTGAAACTTGGTATGTAGCTTTGGGCACTCAAGCCCATCATAGTTTATACAAATGATCGTGCGTTGACCTTGACCTAATTTATGACACTGTCAACTTTGGTACATTATGTAGGCTTTTATATGGGAAAATGCTTAAACAGTGGATTTTTCAGAAACTATTTAAGTCTAAGGTGCAATATTTGGTGTATATGGTTGATTAAATGACCAGATGAAGATATGGTCAAGGTCATTCTTTGACTTTTGTTCAAGGTCATTGAGATTCTGTCACCCGTCAACATTTTCAAACATCTTCTCAGAGGCCACTAGGGTCAATTAAAGCCATATTTCATATGGAGCTTCACCGGCTTAAAGGAATCATAGTTTGTTCAGCTGGTCTTGGTCACTTGACCAAGATGGCCACCATGCCCATATATGGTAAAAAGTCTTCAAACGTCTTTTTCTCGAGAACCGAAAGGCCTATAACCTTGGAACTTGGTACCGGTATGTATATATCATAGTTTATACAAATGATTATTGTATTTTATATGGAGCTTTAATACTGGGTCAAAGGAATCAAAGTTTGTTCAGATGGTCATGGTCACATGAACATGGTGGCCGCCACGCCCATATATGATAAAAACCCTTCAGAAATCTTTGTCCAGAACCAAAGGCCCAGTGACCTTGTGGCTTGGTATATAGAATTGGGACTCAACATTAATCCCCAAGGGAGGGGGTTATCTGCCACTGCCCTGGTGCTATATACGTGTATAAAAGCATTAAAATATATACCAGGACAAAGTGGCAGGTGAGCTACAGGACCATTGGTCCTCTGGTTTTAAACAGGAGCATGTCAAAAGAGGATCATTACTCGGATAAGAAAAAAATACGGGTCAGCTATTTTTTTCATGAGGAACCCAGACATAAAATTTCAAGACCCTACCATGCATGCTTTTAAAGTAATCTGAGGCATTAAAAAGCGTGCCGGACGATCGAACGAACGGACGGACGGACGGACGGATGGACGAAAAGCACAAAGCAATATGCCCCTCCAACTTTTTCAAAGTTGGGGTCATAATAATGAAATTTTTGACTAACCAAAAGCTCTCCAGTATATGTAGCGTATTAGCAACGAAAAAGTAGTTAACGAAACAATATCAGAAAGTTACTGAACGATTACACTGATATTCAGTCTCATATTCAGCAATATGCCTCTCTGATCCCGTTTTAAGGGCAGCTGAATAAGAGACTGATTAACCTTGCAGTGTCGGGACAAAATGAGAATCAGCTATTTTTAGCCTGGCAGTAGGTGATGGTATCAATATTGCTTCACATTTCAGCAGAACTAATCCATTAAGTAGGGATCATTTAGATAAGGATCGCTTGGTCATTCTCCAGATGTTGAACAATGATAAACTGTTTATCCTTGTATTTTTAATGTGAAGGAATAGTGAAAAGCAAATGTTCTGATCAGTCTGTGCAGACAAACGTTGTGATCTGAGACTTGGCATTTCACAACTGCAATAGTGGAATTATATAACAGTTCAGATTATCAAGGTGGTAATACCAATTTTTCTACCTGTGCTGTCGACCGAGCCAGTCAGTTAATTACCATTCATGCAAAAATAGCTGTCGACCGAGACAATCGACAACAGTATATGCTTGGTCGACAGCCATTAACAAAAGTATCATTTATCGGTATTTGTAGTGCTTAGGACTGAATTCTAGGTCAACAGCCATTTTGTATAGTACCGTCTCAGTCGAAAGTATAGGTAGCGAAATTGGTATTACCACCGTGATTATGAACAATGCAGGGATGTTTTATTATGCCCCTGTGATGATAGTCAGGGGGCATTAAGATTTGCTCTTGTCTGTTAGTCTGTCTGTCCGTTCATCACATTTTATTGTATAGAGTCTGTGTAATCAACTTCTCCCACAGTTTTATATGGATCTTTTTCAAACTTTGCGTACATGTTGTGGACATGAAGATGTGCATGTAGATTTTTGATTTAGGCAGAATTTATTTTGACAGAATTACGGCCTTGTGAACTTAGTCATTTTAGGCATTTTTGTTTCATTGTAGGTTATGGAGTTTGTGTACTCAACTCCTCCCACAGTTTTCAATTGATCTTGTTTCCAACCATGCATACTTGTTGTGGAAATAATTAAAATGTACATCTGGGCTTTTGATGGATAAGAAATTAATTTTGATGGAGTTAAGGCCTTTTAAACTTAGTCATTTTGGGCCTGAGCCTTTTGCACTCTATGGTAAGGTGTTTGTGTAATCAACTTCTATAGTTTTACATGGATTCTTTTCAAACTATGTACACATGTTGGAGGCATACTGAAGATGTGACTGTAGATTTTTTATAAAGATAAAACTAATTTTGACAGAATTACAGCCTTTTGAACATAGTAATTTTGGATAGTTTTCGGCAATAAAGAATAATGGGACAGTGTAATTGTCAATTGATTCTTTGTAGATAGTGTTTGTGCTTCAAAGCTGCTTTAGGGAGGTGCATTGCCTGTGACAGGTGCTGCATGGGGACATCATTTGTGTCTTACAGACACAATTTTCTAGTTTCTTCATGAAACTTGATTAGGACAGGCATTACCGTAAAATCCTTAGTATTGGGACAGACAGGTCTGAGCAAACAAGTGAAGACCCAGAGCAGACTGCTAAAGGAGCTATCTAATCAAGGTCTGCACTGTTTGCCATTCCATATGTATCTTTTGGGCGCATTACTGCTTTGTAAAACCGAACTGTTCCATTTTAAGAAAAATACGGTCATTATCTTAGGTATCCCATTTTTTTTTAGAATTTTATGGTATACAAATCTGCCTTGGGGAGGTGCTCTTTATTGAGGTGCCACAAAATGTTTTTTCGGTGAAGGATAAACTATATTATACCAGAACATGTAAAACAAATTCCACAGTACTTTTAATTAAATGTTCCTCTCTGTCAATAAAATTCAGCCTTGAATGAATTCCTGGGAAGTCAACAGCAATAAAATAATGTTACAGTGGTCAGTGGCACCTTGCTGGAATTAGTGTGAAATATTTAACAACTGGCGGAGTTAACTAAATAAACATTAAGCTGCATTTCTTTCACTTTAGATAAATGATACTACTTGGGGGGTCTAGGCTCTCTGAGCAAGGTTTATAAGTCTCCTACTTCCAGCCAATCTATAGCTGGACCTTGATAAAGATTGCAAATATTCAGAAAAGTAAAATTTGCTCTAAGTAAGAGACTTGTATAAGTCTACTGAAAGATGTAAAGCTATTTTATGCAACAATATGCATTCTAGTGGACAAGCACGCCCCATTCTTCATGATTTTACGCCGATATCACAGTCATAATCAGTTTCAAGACACATACTAGTACTATCGATACCTGTCATCAATGTCAACCTATTCCATACTAACCGATCTGCCATCCCAGCTATCCACCTAAAAGTGCATCTGTTGACAAAGGCAACCATTTTGTCGCTACCCACCCTCTTTGAAAGCGTGTATTTTCATTATAAAACCAAATTGTGCATAAAAAAAATAGCAGATATATTGCTAACTAATTGAAGTTTTATTGCACGTAAGCAAACAGATTGGGCACTATCTCAAATTCGTTTAATGGGAGCCGAAATGCAGACTTTGTGTTTTTTTTTCTGAAAATGTTGCTCATTCAAGACCGGCCATAGCCTTATCTCCGTAAGAAAGCCACCCAGACTGATACTGTAGAATCTACAGGCACTGAGCAACTTCCATATGAGGCTAAACTCTTCCAGGATTTTATCGTCTGTTTTTACCTGCAAGTTTATCTCACCTGCTAAAATTAAAATCTTAAAAAGTTCCTTCAAGAGCAGAGAATACATACAGAAGTAGGAACATGGGCCAGACTACGTAGTTTCGGCTAATAAAGCCTCGTCAGTGAGCCTGACAATATCTGGTGACGAAACCAGAAAAAAGCATACTGTAATTTCTTAATTTTAATTGGACAGTCGATTCAAAGACTGATTAGTTTCAAAAGGATCCAAATAATATAAAAGACGATGATCTAGAATAATAGTCTAAATCGATCTCAAATTTTAGATTTCTCAGAATCTATCCTCTGATCTCAAAGGATGTAAATAAAATATCATCTGCACTATGGATGATGTACGGGGAGACGTTTTACGGCCGCCACACGGCACAACACCAGCTGCAGTGAGGTAAAATTAAAATCTTAAAAAGTTCCTTCAAGAGCAGAGAATACATACAGAAGTAGGAACATGGGCCAGACTACGTAGTTTCGGCTAATAAAGCCTCGTCAGTGACCTACTTTCACTTTTAGTGATCTGCTATCTCTGTAGACATCTGGCATCACTTCAGCCGGTTGTACGGTGTATACAAGGCCCATTGTTACCAAATTTCATATATAGTATCTATAGGCAGGGGGAACCAATAATACTGTTTTTTATCCAAATCGCGTCAGAACTTTGGTTGCTATGGCAACTTAAAGTCTCCATTGACTTGTATGGGAAAATTTGAAAATTTGCATTTATTGCTGTGTCACTGCAGATATTTTTGACAAAACTTTTACAGAAATGTTCCTTGAGAAGTCCTATATCAACGACATGAAATTTATACAAATTGCACAATTCGGCTGGTTGCCATGACAACCAAATGGTTAAAAATAGAATAAATATTTCCTTAAAAAACTATGTAGATGCTATAGTTCAAACTATATTAAAAGGATTTTAGTACTAGTCTCTATAACAATACTGTTTTTCATGGTAATTGCTCCAGCACTTTGGTTGCTATGTGAACTTAAAGTTGCATAAAGTTGAACTTAGACTTAAAATTGACTTATAATGGGAAAATTTAAAATTTGCATTTGGTGCTATGTTACTGCAATTATACTGACAAAACTTTTACAGAAATGTTTCTTGAGTAGTCCTCTACCAGTGGAATGAAATAAATGCAAATTGCACAATTTTGCGGGTTGCCATGCCAACCAAATGGTTTAAAACAGAGAAAAAAACTACAACATCATCTCCTCAGAAACTTTGCTGGTGATAAAGCTCAAACTTAACAGAAAGGATTTTAGTATCCTCTATAGATAAAAAGGTTTTCAAGGCAATTGCTATGTTTTTATGGCAGTTTCTCCAGCAGTTTGGCTGCCACTGAGGGATTCCAGGCAAAATTAAAGATTTGCATTTATAGCTGTTTTTTTTTTTTTTGTTTTTTTTTTTGCCAAAAATCTTCTCAGAAGCCATAAAGGGGGATAAAGCTGAATCTTTTTGCATAAATATTTGTGATATAATGCTCTACTCCTCCAATTTCAGACAGTCTTCTCAAAAGCCACTGGGTCAGTTGTAACCAAGTTTCATATAGAAGTTTGGTTTTAACATATTTTATCTTCAAAATTTCATATAAATACAAATTTCATATAGAAGTTTCAGGGGTTAAGGGAATGAAAATTTGATTAAAACGGTCTGGGTTACATGACCAATAGTGCCGCCATGCCCATATATGGTAAAAAACTTGAAAAAATCTTCTTCTCCAGAACCAATTGACGGATGGCCTTGAAACTTGGTATGTAGTATTGGGTACTCGAGTACTATAAAGATTGTTCAAACCTTGGGTTGACATAGACCTTTTTTTACGGCAAGGTCAAATATGGGAAAATGCTAGAACATAAGATTTCTTGATAGTTTTGAAGATTTTGGCCTAAAAATTGGTAAATACAGTCATCTTAATGAGTACATGAAGATTTGTGAGTACCAGAGGTCAAGGTCATTCTTTTACCTTTGACCCAGAACATTCATATTTGGACAATTTCAAACAATCTCCTAAAAATTCACTGGGTCAGTTGTAACCAAATTTCATACAGAGCCTCCAGGGGTTGAGGAAATGAAAATTTGTTCAAACGGTCCAGGTCACATGACCATGACGCATGCCCCCCCCCCCCCACGCCCATACCAGCATGGCCGCCACGCCCATATATGGTAAAAACCGTTAAAACTCTTCTTCTCCAGAACCAATTGACTGATGGTCTTTACACTTAGTATGTAGCATTGGGTACTCCAGTACTATCAAGATTGTTCAAAATGATGATATTGGGTTGACCTTGACCATTTTACGGCAAGGTCAAATATGGGAAAATGCCAGAACATAAGATTTCATGGGAAGTAATGAAGATTTAGGCCTAAAATTGGTAAATACCGTCATCTTAATGAGTACATGAAGATTCATGAGTACAAGAGGTCAAGTACGGTTTTTGACCCTTGACCCTGAATTCTCATAGTTTGACAATTTCAAACTTCTTCTTAAAAGCCACTTAGCAAATTGTAACCAAAAATCATATAGAGCCTTCAGGGATTGAGGGAACGAAAATTTCTTCAAATGGTCTAGGTCACATGATCAACATGGCCGCCATGCGTATATATGGTGAATCACTTTAAAAATCTTCTTCTCCAGTACCAATTGACCGATGGCCTTGAAACTTGGTAAGTAGCATTGGGCACTGGAGTGCTATCAAGATTGCTCAAATTATGACCTTGGGTTGACCTTGACTTTTTTTACTGCAAGGTCGATATGGCAAAATGCTAGAACATAACATTTCATGGGAAGTTTTGAAGATTTTGGCCTAAAAATTGGTATATACAGTTGTCTTAATGGGTTCATGAGAGGTCAAGGTCTTGTTTGACCTTTGACCCAGACCGCTCATATTTTGACATTTGCAAACATTTCCTGAAAAGCCAAAGCGCCAGTTGTAAACACATTTCATATAGAGCCTGCAGGGTTGATTGAACAAAAATTTGTTCAGACGGTCCAGGTCACATGACCAACATGACCATCATACCCATTTATGGTATAAACCTTTAACATTTTTCCTCTCCAGAACCAATAAATACACCAATGGCCTTGAAACTTGGTAAGTACTATGGAGCACTAGAGTACTACCAAAACTGTTTAAATGATGACATTTGGGTTTACCTTGATCTTTTTTGCGGCATGGTCAAATATGGGAAAATGCTAGAACATAAGATTTCATGGAAAGGTTTGAAGATTCTGGTCTAAAAAATGGTATATATGGTTTTCTTAATGAGTACATGAAGATTTATGAGTACAAAAGGTCATGGTCATTGATTGACTTTTGACCCAAGGCTCATATTATGACAATTTCAGACACAAGAAAAAGCCACTTTGCCAATTGCTCAGGTGAGCGATTCAGGGACTTATGGCCCTCTCGTTTTTCATTTTATTATTTTTTTGTCGTTCAGGTTTTGGCTGGTAAGCACCGTTCAACGTTACAGGGTTTAGAAAACCTTCAGAAACAAGTGGTGGATGATGAATTGATCAAGTGGAAAAAACAGCAGCAGTTACATGGCAATGGCGCTCCCTTTGATGCTTCAATGATTGATACACTTCAAAGATGGTAATTATCAACAGCATCGGTATAAATATACGCCTGAAACAGCTACATTGTTATGTACATATGTTGCTTTAAAATCCGTTGTACCTGACACTTTATATGAAGAGTGTCTGTCTCAGAATCTTCAGCATATTTGTTTGTGAATCCGAGATTTTCACTATCAATGCATTAGCTCACCTGGGCACTAAGTGCTCATGGTAATCCTGTGTGATAAGTCACCATAATGTGTTCGCCGTTGTGGTTCAAGTGTGTGCGACTTATTCTGAATCATCCTGACATGCATATTTTTTCTATATGCGAAATGGCGACATCAAGAAAACCTTTCAACAAATTCTTCATATGAACCAGTGAGCCATTTTTAGCTCGCCTGTACGAAAGTACAGAGAGCTTTGTTGTCACTTGGACGTCGGCGTTGGCGTTGGCGTGGGCGTCACACTCTAAAGTTTTATGTTAAAGTTGTTTTATGTGATGGGCAAGGCACTGCAGGCGAGCTATCCTGTACCGGGACAGGTCTTGTTTTACCTGAACTAGCAGATAAAGGAGCGCGGGGTCTAAGCCCCTTTTTCTGTTCACAAGGCAACGCTTTTATTTTTGCTGATGATTAGCCTAGTGTGCTTGTTTTACTGAATTTTACTGACTTTATAATGGTTTTACTCTGTAAGCTCTATTTTTGTTACAGATGGCTCATTAGAGTGAGTCGTGTAAATCAGCATGGAGCATTTGAGTGGTAGCTCTTCGGATATTTTGGTCAAATACATCTTCCTTATAAGTTGAAACAATGTCATTGGTGATATCCTTTTAAGCTCGCATGAACGAAGTTCACGAAGAGCTAATGTACTCCCCCCGACGTCGGCGTTGGCGTTAGCGGCGGCGTCAGCGTTAGCAAAATGTTAACGTTTTACGTTTTTTTTTAGATCTCATAGTTTCTAAACCCTTCGATGGATTTGAATTATATTTGGTATGATAATAGATATTGGTCCTAAATTTTATTCAGTATCATCCCCACTCCCTGACATGACATATAGGTCAAGGTCACAGACTTAGGAATTTTATGTTAAAGTTTTATGTTAAAGTTTTAAGATGTCATATTTTCTAAACCCTTTGATCAATTTGAATTATATTTGGTATGATGATAGATATTGGTCTGAAATTTTATTCTACAGCATCTCCTTTCCTGCATATGACCTATAGGTCAATGTCATGAACTTAGACATTTCATGTTAAAGTTTTATGTTAAAGTTTTTAAGAGTTCAGAGTTTCTAAAGCCTTTAATCGATTTGAATTATATTTGGTATGATGAAAGGTATTGGTCTGAAAATTTGTTCAACCACATCCCCACCCCTACACATGACCTAAAGGTCAAGGTCACAGACTTTGCAATTTTATGTTAAAGTTTCATGTTAAAGTTTTCTTAAGATGTCATTGTTTTTAAACCATTTGATCTTTTTGAATTATATTTGGTTTGATGATAGATATTAGTTGTATTTTTATTACCTGCATCCCCACTCCTGGCCATGACCTACAGGTCAAGGTCACGGACTTAGCAATTTTATGTTCAAGTTTTACAATAAAGTTTTTAGCTCACCTGAGCCAGAGGCTCCGTGGGAGCTTATAGTATAGGCAGGCTCCGTGGTTCGTCTGTCGCACGTTGTCTGTCGTCCGTCCACAATTTCAAATGACTTCCGCTCTGAGACTGCTGGGTCGATTGTTACCAAATTCATATGTAGCCTCCTGGGGTCTTAGGAACGAAAAGCTGTTCAAACGGTCCTGGTCACATGACCAACATGGCCGCCATGCCCATATGTGGTAAAAACCTAGAAAAATCTTCTTCTCCAGAACCGATAGGCCGATGGCCTTGACACTTGGCATGTAGCATTGAGAACTACCAAGATTGTTCAAAGCATGACCTTGGGTTGACATTGACCTTTTTTGCGGTAAGGTCAAATTTGATTCCTTGTGCTTTTGCATGGCAAAATGCTACAACGTAAGATATCTTGGAAACTGTTGAAGATTTTGGGCTAAAAATCGATATTTACAGTCATCTTAATGAGTACTTGAAGATTTATTAGTACAGTAGGTCATGGTCATTCTTCTTCAGAACTGCTTGGCTCGGATGCTTGAAATTTGGTATGTAGCATTGCCTAGTGGTCCTTTACCAAGTTTGTTCGAATGAGAGCCCCAGGATCCAAAATGGCCCCGCCCAAGGGGGACCTGCGTTTGAACCATAGAAATACATATAAAAATATTCAAAAATCTTCTTCAGAACCGCAATGCTCAGATGCTTGAAATTTAGTATGTAGCATTGCCTAGTTGTCCACTACCAAGTTTGTTCAAATTGTGGCCCCAGGGTCCAAAATGGCTTCGGGGCAAGGAGTCCAAGGTTTGAACCATAGAAATACATATAGAAAAATATTCAAAAATCTTCTTCAGAACTGCTTTGCTCAGATGCTTGACATTTGGTATGTATCATTGCCTAGTGGTCCGATACCAAGTTTGTTCAAATGATGGTCCCAGGGTCCAAAATCGCCCCGCCCCAGGGGGTTTTGGGTTTGAACCATAGAAATATATAGAACAATATTCAAAAATTTTCTTCTTCAGAACCGCAGTGCTCAGATGCTTGAAATTTGGTATGTAGCATTGCCTAATAGTCCTTCAAATGTTCAAATGACGGCCCCAGGATCCAAAATGGCCCCTTGGCATGGAGTCAAAGGTTTTGACCATAGAAATGCAAAGAAAAATATTCAAAAATCTTCTTCAGAACAGCAAGGCCTAGATTCTTGAAATTTGGTATGATGCATTGCCTAGTGGTCCGATACCAAGTTTGTTCAAATAGTGGCTCCAGGCTTAAAAATGGCCTAACGGCAGGGAGTCCTAGGTTTGAAACATAGAAATACTTAGAAAAATATTTGAAAATCTTCTTCTTCAGAACCAGTTGGCTCAGATGCTTGAAATTTGGTATTTGGCATTGCCTAGTAGTCTTCTACCAAGTTTGTTCAAATGATGACCCCAGGGTCTAAAATGACCCTGCCCAAGGGGGTCCTGGGTTTGAACCATAGACATACATAGAAAAACCACTTGGCTCAGATGCTTGAAATTTGGTATGTAGCATTGCCTTATAGTCCTTTATCAAGTTTGTTCAAATGATGGCCTCAGGGTCCAAAATGGCCCAGCAGCAGGGAGTCCTCAGTTTGAACCATAGCAATACATAGAAATATATTCAAAAATCTTCTTCTTCAGAACCACTGGGCTCAGATGCTTGAACTTTGGTATGATGCATTGCTTGGTGGACTCCTACAAAGTTTATGTAAATGTTGGCCCTAGGATTCAAATTGGCCCTGGGGCGGGGAGTCTTGGGTTCAAAATTAAAATATACTTAAAAATCTTCTTCTCCAGAACCCCTTAGTGCAGATGCCTGAAATCTGGTATGTTGCATTGCTTAGTGGTCCCTTACCAAGTTTGTTCAAACGATGGCGCCAGGGTCAAAAATGGCCCTGCCCCAGGGGGTCCTGGGTTTGAACCATAGAAATACATAGAAAAATATTCAAAAATCTTCTTCTTCAGAACCGCAGTGCTCAGATGCTTGAAATTTAGTAAGTAGCATTGCCTACTGGTTCTTTACCAAGATCATTCAAATGATGGCGCCAGGGTCCAAAATGGCCTAACCCCAGGGGGTCCAGGGTTTGAACCATAGCAATACATAGAAAAATATTCAAAAATCTCGTTCTTCAGAAGCATTTGGAAATGGTTGCAAACTATCAGGTTTGTTCAAATGGTGACCCTAGTTTGACCTTTAACCTTTTTTGCTCGGGTGAGCGATTCAGGGCCTCTTGGCCCTCTTGTTTTTCGTAAAAGCTGCAAGATAGAAGGTTCATATTTGGTATATGAGTTGACAATGGCTTATTGTATTGTGGGCTTTAGAACAGGCCTTCTACTACTTCTTATTTCGTGTTATTTATCTTCTATGCTGTGTATAATGAAACTTAGCAGATTTCTCAGCAACTGTTCATCATAGGCTAATCATACATGGAGAAGTTATGAGGGCACATTGGTTTGGGCCTGTTCATCCGTCTGTTTGTCTGGCCATTTGTCCGTCCGTCTGTTACCCATCTATAAGTCAAGAACCGTAAGAGATAGACTTGAAATGTTATACACATGATCAGTATTGAAAATAAGCGAACACGTGTTTTAGCTCACCTGAGCCAGCGGCTCCGGGGGAGCTTATAGGATGGTAAGGCTCCGTCGTCGTCCGTCGTCCGTCTGTCCGTCTTCAATTTCAAACGACTTCTCCTCTGAAACCGCTGGGCCAATTATAACCAAATTTCATATGCAGCCTCTAGGGGTCTTAGGACCGAAAAATTGTTCAAACGGTCCTGATCACATGACCAACATGGCCGCCACGCCCATATATGGTAAAAACCTAGAAAAATCTTCTTCCCCAAAACCGATAGGCCGATGGCCTTGAAACTTGGTATGTAGCATTGGGCACGCGAGTACTACCAAGATTGTTCAAATTATGAACTTGGGTTGACCTTGACCTTTTTCAGAGAAATTGTGGGGGCATATTGGTTTGGGCATGTCCGTCTGTCCCTCTGTCCGTCCGTCTGTCCGCTATCTATAAGTCAAGAGCCATATGCGCTAGGAGCTTGAAACTGTATACACATAATCAATATGGAAAATAAGCGAATACGTGTTTTTTCCTTTTTTCCGCGGGTCACATATTTCAAGAGTTATGCCCCTTTTTCGACTTAGCCTGTGGAACCTTGTGAACAAAATATCTCAAGAACCCCTGATGCTAGGATCATGAGGTTTTGCAGGATGAAAATGCCCAAGGTGTAGATGACCTGATTAACTTTTGAAACAAATTCGTGAATTTTTGACCGAGTTATGCCCCTTTTTCGACTTAGTGCATTGTAAGCCAATGGAACCTTGTGAACAAAATATCTCAAGAACCCCTGATGCTAGGAGCATGATATTTTGCAGGAAGATACTGCCTAACATATGGATGACCTGATTAACTTTAAAAAAAAATGGTGGATTTTTGATCGAGTTATGCCCCTTTTTCGACTTAGTGCATTGAAGCCTATGGTACAAAGGTACCCCTTACTCACAGTCAAGATTAGTAAGAGCTAGGAACTTGAAACTTTATACACATGATCAGTATGGAAAATAAGCAGACCCGTATTTTTTAGCTCACCTGAGCCAGCGGCGCCGGGGGAGCTTATAGGATGGTAAGGCTCCGTCGTCCGTCGTCGTCCGTCGTCCGATCGTCCGTCCACAATTTCAAACGACTTCTCCTCTGAAACCGCTGGGCCAATTGTAAGCAAATTTTATATATGGCCTCCAGAGGAAGGGGGAACGAATAGTTGTTCAAACCGTCCTGGTCACATGACCAACATGGCCGCCACGCCCATATATGGTAAAAACCTAAAAAAATCTTCTTCTCCAGAACCAATAGGCCGATGGCCTTGAAACTTGGTATGTAGCATCGGGTACATGAGTACTAATAAGATTGTTCAAATTATGACCTTGGGTTGACCTTGACCTTTTTTACGGCAAGGTCAAATTTGCTTCCTTGTGCTTTTATATGGGAAAATGCTAGAACATAAGATATCTTGAAAACTGTTGAAGATTTTGGGCTAAAAATCGATATCTACAGTCATCTAAATGAGTACATGAAGATTTATGAGTACAAGAGGTCAAGGTCATTCTTTGACCTTTGACCCAGAACTCTCATATTTTGACAATTTCAAGCAATCTTCTCAACAGCCACTGGGCCAATTGAAACCAAATTTCATATAGAGCCTCCATGGGATGAGGGAATGAAAATTTGTTCAAACGGTTCAGGTCACATGACCAACATGGCCGCCAATGCCCATATATGGTAAAAACCTTGAAAAATCTTCTTCTCCAGAACCAATTGACCGATGGCCTTGAAACTCGGTATGTAGCATTGGGTACTCGAGTACTATCAAGATTGTTCAAATTATGACCTTGGGTTGACCTTGACCTTTTTACGGCAAGGTCAAATATGGGAAAAAATGCTAGAACTTAAGATATCAGGGAAAGTTTTGACGATTAAGGTCTAAAAGTTGGTATATGCAGTCATCTTTAATGAGTACAAGATTGTTCAAATTATGACCTTGGGTTGACCTTGACCTTTTTTACGGCAAGGTCAAATTTGCTTCCTTGTGCTTTTATATGGGAAAATGCTAGAACATAAGATATCTTGAAAACTGTTGAAGATTTTGGGCTAAAAATCGATATCTACAGTCATCTAAATGAGTACATGAAGATTTATGAGTACAAGAGGTCAAGGTCATTCTTTTACCTTTGACCCTGAGCTCCCATATTTTGACAATTTCAAACAATCTTCTCAAAAAACTACTCGGCCTATTGTAACCAAATTTCATATAGAGCCTCCAGGGGATGAGGGAATGAAAACTTGTTCAAACGGTTCAGGTCACATGACCAACATGGCCGCCATGCCCATATATGGTAAAAACCTAAAAAAATCTTCTTCTCCAGAACCAATTGACCGATGGCCTTGAAACTTGGCATGTAGCATTGGGAACTCCAGTACTATCAACAGTGTTCAAAATGATGACCTTGGGATGACCTTGGCCATTTTACAGCAAGGTCAAATATGGGAAAATGTTAGAACATAAGATTTCATGGAAAGTTTTGAAGATTTAGGCCTAAAAATTGGTAAATACAGTCATCTTAATGTGTACATCAAGATTCATGACTACAAGAGGTCGTTCTTTGACCTTTGACCCTGAATTCTCAGAATAGTTTGACAATTTCAAACTTCGCCTTAAAAGCCAATGCGGCAATTGTAACCAAATATTATATAGAGCCTTCAGGGGTCGAGGAAATGAAAATTTCTTCAAATGGTCTGGGTTACATGACCAACATGGCCACCATTACTATATATGGTAAAAACCTTTCAAAATCTTTTTCTCCAGAACCAATTGATCAGTGGCCTTGAAACTTGGTATGTAGCATTGGGTACTCCAGTACTATCAAGATTGTTCAAATTATGACCTTGGTTGACCTTGACCTTTTTTACAGCAAGGTCAAATAAGGGAAAATGCTAGAACATAAGATTTCATGGGAAGTTTTTGGCCTAAAAATTTGTATATACAGTCGTCTTAATGAGGTCATGAAGAATTATGAGTACAAGAGGTCAAGGTCATTCTTTGACCTTTGACCCAGGGGCCGTATTCATAAAACGACTTAAGTGGTTGCTATGCTGTTGCTAAGGCTGAATTTCTATGAAGGAGATTCCCTAGAACTATGAAATTTGCTCTGGAGGAACAGTCTTTTTCACACTGTTCCTCAAGAGCAAACTTCATAGTTGCAGGGAATCTCCGTCATAGAAATTTGGCCTTAGCAACAGCATAGCAACGACTTAAGTCCCTTTATGAATACGGCCCCAGATCTCTCATATTTTGACATTTTCAAACAGTTTCTCAAAAGGCAAAGGGTCAATTGTAATCACATTTCATATAGAGCCTCCAGGGGTTGATTGAACGAAAATTTGTTCAAACGGTCCAGGTCACATGACCAACATGACCACCATACCCATTTATGGTATAAACCTTAAATATTTTTTTCTTCTCCAGGACCAATACACCAATGGCCTTGAAACTTGGTAAGTAGCATGGAGTATTAGAGTACTACCAAGACTGTTCAAATGATGACCTCGGTTTTTCCTTAACTTTTTTTTGCGGCATGGTCAAATATGGGAAAATGCTAGAACATAAGATTTCATGGAAAGTTTTGCCTAAAAATGGTATATATGGTTGCCTTAATGAGTACATGAAGATTTATGAGTACAATAGGTCATGGTCATTCTTTGACTTTTGACCCAAGACTCATATTTTGACAATTTCAAAACATAAGAAAAAGCCACTTTGCCAATTGTTCAGGTGAGCGATTCAGGGCCTCATGGCCCTCTTGTTTATTTTTCCGCCGGTCATGTATTTCCATAGTTATGCCCCTTTTTCGACTTAGCCTGGTAGGAGCATGATATTTTGCAGGAAGATACTGCCTAACATATGGATGACCTGATTAACTTTTGAAAAGAATTCGTGAATTTTTGATCGAGTTATGCACCTTTTTTGTCTTAGTGCATTGAAGCCTATGGTACAAAGGTCCCCTTACATACAGTCAAGAACAAAAAGAGCTAGGAACTTGAAACTTTATACACATGATCAGTATGGAAAATAAACAGACCCCTATTTTTTTATTTTTCCGCCGGTCATGTATTTCCAGAGTTATGCCCCTTTTTAGACTTAGCCTGTGGAACCTTGTGAACAAAATATCTCAAGAACCCCTGATGCTAGGAGCATGATATTGTGCAGGAAGATACTGCCTAACATAGAGATGACCTGATTAACTTTTGAAAAAAAATCATGAATTTTTGATCGAGTTATGCCCCTGTTTTGACTTAGTGCTTTGAAGCCTATGGTACAAAGGTCACCATACATACAGTCAAGAACAATAAGAGCTAGGAACTTGAAACTTTATACACATGATCAGTATGGAAAATAAACAGACCCTTATTATTTTATTTTTCCGCCGGTTATGTATTTCCAGAGTTATGCCCCTTTTTAGACTTAGCCTGTGGAACCTGTGAACAAAATATCTCAAGAACCCCTGATGCTAGGATCATGAGGTTTTGCAGGATGAGAATGCCCAAGGTGTAGATGACCTGATTAACTTTTGAAACAAATTCATGAATTTTTGACCGAGTTATGCCCCTTTTTCGACTTAGTGCATTGTAAGCCTATGGAACCTTGTGAACAAAATATCTGGAGAACCCCTGATGCTAGGATCATGATTTTTTTGCAGGAAGATACTGCCTAACATATAGATGACCTGATTAACTTTTGAAAAAAAATCATGAATTTTTGATCGAGTTATGCCCCTTTTTCGACTTAGTGCATTATTAACCTATGGAACCTTGTGAACAAGATATCTGGAGAACCCCTGATGCTAGGATCATGAGTTTTTGCAGGAAGATACTGCCTAACATATAGATGACCTGATTAACTTGTAAAAATTGTAAATTTTTGACTGAGTTAAGCCCCTTTTTCGACTTAGTGTATTGAAGCCAAATTGTACAAAGGTACAAGCATTATTGGATGAACCTTGTTTAGAGGCAAGCATAGGGTTGGGGGCATAGTGTTTCATAAACACTTTTTCTAGTTTATGGTAAGGTCAAATTTGCTTTCTATAGGTTTTATATGGGAAAATGCTAGAACATAAGATTTCTTGGAAATGTTTGAAGATTTTGACCTGAAAATTGGTATATACAGTCATCTCAATGAGTACATAAAAATTTATGCTTACAAGAGGTCAAGGTCATTCTTTGACCTTTAACCCTGGTTTCTCATATTTTGACAATTTCACACATGACAATTGTACTCATTGAGATGACTGTATATACCAATTTTCAGGTCAAAATCTTCAAACATTTCCATGAAATCTTATGTTCTAGCATTTTCCCATATAAAACCTATAGAAAGCAAATTTGACCTTACCATAAACTAGAAAAAGTGTTTATGAAACACTATGCCCCCAACCCTATAACTAGATAACTGTTTGGGATATCTTCATAAAACTTCATAACAATGTGTATGAAGTCCCAACGAGGTGTCGCGTACAACAATGGTTGCTTTCCCTTTCTTCGTTTCTGAGTTACATCCCTTTTATTAGTTCTTTGTGGCTATTTTTGTTTATACTCATTTTGTGCATACATTAACTCGGTAACTGTTTGGAATATCATGATGAAACTTTATAGCAATGTGCATGATCACAAGATGATGTGTCACATATAAGAATGGTTGCTCCCCCTTTATTAATTTTGGAGAAACCTCCCTTTGATCATTATTTTGAGGCATTTCCATTCACTCCATATCTCCTTAACATTTTGAAATAATAGAATGAAACTTTGTAGGAATGTGTGTAATAATGGGGCAATGTATCCTGAGCAAGAACCACGACTCTGGCTTGCTTACTGGATTATCTGCCCATGCATGAATTTCCTTTTCACTCTGTAACTCCTTAACCGCTTAGACTATTTTAAGACAACTTTATGGAGATGTGTATATTGTCGAGGGAATGTATTAGAACCAAGAATGATATATATAGTGTATTTAGTTTATGAACTAGCTCCCTTGTTTGACTTTGGCATTACTCAGCTTAGGAGCCACTACACCTTGGAAGCTGATTTTTGGTATACTAATAGTATTTGATGTGTTAAATATTTAAATAATGTTGCCGTCATTAATTAAAGAGTGGTTTCCCCTGTTTGTCTGCCTGTCTGTCCTTTTGTAAACAATCTTGTTCATTCTATTTCTTTATGACATTAAAACGGGCGTATTATGCGCCCCTTGCGAAGCCCTTGTTAGCCCGCCTGAACGAAAGTTCAGGAAGAGCTATTTTTGTCACCCTGGCGTCGGCGTCCGCGTCCGCATCGGCGTCCGGATTGGATGTTTTGGTTAAAGTTTTTTAAAGACCTATATCTCCTTAACCCATCGATGGATTCTTTTGATACTTGCACTGTAGTTAGATATTGGCCCAAAGTTTAACAGGGTACCACCACCACCCCTCTTTGTGACCTTGATGTCAAGGTCATGGACTTAGAAAATTGGGAGTTTTTTTGAACTTGATAATTTGGTTAAAGTTTTATAAAGCCCAATATCTCCTTAACCCATGGATGGATTCCTTTGATACTTGCACTGTAGTTAGATATTGGTCCAAAATTTTCCGTGGTATTACCCCACTCCCCTCAGTGACCTTGATGTCAAGGTCATGGACTTAGAAAATTGTCTTTTTATTGATTGGATGTTTTGGTTAAAGTTTTTTTAAAGACACATATCTCCTGAACCCATAGATGAATTCTTTTTATATTTGCACTGTAGTTAGATATTAGTCCAAAGTTTTACAGCATACTACCCAAACCCCGCTCAGTGACCTTGATGTCAAGGTCAGGGACTTAGGAAATTTGGTCCCAATTAAAGTTTTCTAATTGCATACTGATTCATAATGCTTGGCAGAAATTTAATTTCTACTTGAACTGATGTTAGACACTTTTTTGAGTTTTTACAAAACACTATATACTTATCCCCACTGGATGACCTTGAAGTCAAGGTCATTGACTTTGAATTTTGGTTTAATTTTTCATATTTATGAAGACACAATGTCACAGTGCCACGATGGACTTAGTTGATACTTATACTTGGACTGATGTTAGATAATGGTTCAAGGTTTGATACATCCTAGCTACCCACCCACCCCCACCCCCTTCCCCCTTAGTTCTTTGATATAAGCTCATGGACATTGAAATTTCATGTTTTTTTTTATTTTAATTTTATTTTAAGACTTATTTCTGAGATAGCTTTTGTTTATAAATGTGTTGTCATTATGGACATGCTTGCATAGCAGTGCACACCACCATAGCGAGTATGTGATGGGCAAGCACCTATTCAGGCGAGCTATGCTGTCAGGCGACAGCTCTTGTTTTTGGTATGCTATTAGTATTTGATGTGCTGATCATTCTGATGTTGGTTGCGTTATGATGCGACATAGTTATTTCGATTTTCTTATCTGTATAAAGCATACTTATGGGTGGTCTGTTTCTCAAAAATAGTATTTGCTGGGGCCTTGAAATTTAAAAGGTGGATAGAGCATGAAAAATAAGCAGACCCGTATTTTTTTTCTTTTCCATCTGCCATGTGCTTACAGAATTATTAAAATCTTCGCCGTATTTTTTCTTTTTTCCACGGGTCACATATTTTCAGAGTTATGCCCCTTTTTTGACTAAGTCTATGGTAACTTGTGAACAAAATATCTCAAGAACCCCTAATGCTAGGATCATGAATTTTTGCAGGATGACATTGCTCAAGGTGCAGATGACCTGATAAACTTTTGAAAAAAAATCGTGAATTTTTGACTGACTTATGCCCCTTTTTCGACTTAGTGCATTGTAAGCCTATGGGATCTTGTGAACAAAATATCTGTAGAACCCCTGGTGTTAGGATCGTGCTTTTTTGCAGGATGACATTGCCCAAGGTTTAGATGACCTGACTAACTTTTGAAAAAAATACGTGAATTTTTGTCCGAGTTATGCCCCTTTTACGACTTAGTGCATTGTAAGCCTATGGAACCTTGTGAAAAAAATATCTCGAGAATCCTTGATGCTTGGATCGTGTCTTTTTGCAGGAAGACATTGCCCAATGTATAGATGACCTGATTATCTTTAGAAAAAAAATCGTGATATTTTGTCCGAGTTATGCCCCTTTTTCAACTTAGTGCATTGTAACCTATGTAACCTTGTGAACAAAATATCTCGAGAACCCCTGATGCTAGGATCATGATTTTTAGCAGGAAAACATTGCTCATGGTGTAGATGACCTGATTAAGTTTTGAAAAACATTGGTGAATTTTTTTACAGAGTTATGCCCCTTTTTTCGACATAAGCATTTTGTATAGGAACAAGCTTGTGAACAAAATATCTGAAGAACCGAATAAGCTAGGATCCTTGTATGTGGCGTGCAGGTTTGGACCAAGATGTAGATGACCTGATTAACTTTTGAGCCTATTTCATAAATTTTTGATAGAATTTTTTCCATTTTCGGACATAGGCATTTTGAATACGAAGAAGCTATATGAATAACTTTGTGAACAAAATTTCTGAAGAACCGCTAGACTATGTTCCTTATAGTTGGCTTACAGTTACAGACTAAGTTGTAGATGAACCGATTAAAACCCCTTTCTGACTTAAACGTTAGGGGATAAACCTTCTTTAGAGGCAAATATACGGTTGGGGGCATAGTGTTTCATAAACACATTTTCTAGTTCAAAAATTTACATGAAAGTTTGTCCCAAAATCCCTGGAATACCGTTCGAGCTCGGTTGCTCATATTTGGCATACTGCTAAGGGCTAGGGTGTAGATCACCTGATTATCTTTTGGGCGAATTCCGTCAAATAATGACTGAATTATGTCCCTTTGTCGAATTTGGCATTTTCCTAACTTTTGAACCGTTTGACCTAGAACCCTAATTTTTGGTATACAATTAGTATTTGAAGTGTTGATCATTCTGATGTTGGTTGTGTTATAATGGTTCAACTATTATCAGAGTTATTACCCTTTTCTCATCTGCATAAAACATAATTATGGGTTGTCTGTTTCTCAAGAACAATAACTGCTGAGGCCTTGATATTTAAAAGATGGATAGACCATAAAAAATTAGCAGACACGTATTTTTTTTTCATTTCCGTCTGCCATGTACTTACAGAATTATGCCCTTTTTTCAAAAAATTACACGAAAGTTTGTTCCCAAAGTCCTGGGAATACCATTTGAGCTAGGATGCTCATATTTGGAATACTGCTAGGGGCTAAGGTATAAATTACCTCATTTACTTCGGGGGAATTCTGTCGAAACAAGTTATGCCCCTTTGTTGAATTTGGCATTTTTGTAACTTCTGAATAGCTTGTCCTGGGAACCTGACTTTTAGTAAACAAGTATTTCTTGCTGTATAAAATATTTTGATAAAGGTACGGTTACTCGGGGTTAAGTGATTACAGAGTTATTCCTCCTGATAGTCAGTACTTATGCTTCTGTGGGGCTCAAGAACCACTGGGCGTAGGGTTTTGAATTTTAGTTTATGAATAGATCATGAAAAATAAGTAGGCCCATTCTTTTTTTAGCTGTGTGAAACTTGACAGAAATGTGCACCTTTTCAGACTTAGACATCTAAAGTTAGACACTTTTAGTGGCAAGCATATGGTTGGGGGGCATAGTGTTTCATTACACACTTTCTAGTTTATTTTTCCGCCGGTCGTGTATTTCCAGAGTTATGCCCCTTTTTCGACTAAGCCTGTGGAACCTTGTGAACAGAATATCTCAAGAACCCCTGATGCTAGGATCATGAGGTTTTGTAGGATGACAATTCCTAAGGTGTAGATGAGCTATTTAACTTTTGAGAAAAGTTCGTGAATTTTTGACCGAGCAATGCCCTTTTTCGACTTAGTGCGTTGTAAGCCTATGGAACCTTGTGAACAAATTATCTCAAGAACCCCTGATGCTAGGATCATGATTTTTTTGCAGGAATGTACTGCCTAAGGTGTAGATGATCTGATTAACTTTTGAAAAAAAAAATGAATTTTTGACCGAGTTATGCCCCTTTTTCAACTTAGTGAATTGTTAGCATATGGAACCTTGTGAACAAAATATCTCGAGAACCCTTGATGCTAGGATCATGATTTTTAGCTCGCCTGTACGAAAGTACGTGCGCTATTGTTGTCACTCTGACGTCGGCGTCAGCGTCGGCGTTGGCGTGGGCCAATGTGGTTTTACGTTACAGTTTTTTAAAGTTTCAAATCTCAACAACCACTGGCCAGAACCTTTTGATATTTAAAATATAATCATATCATAGCATATCCTTCTATTCTGTAACACCATACCCCTGGATGAGGTCTTGGTGTTGGGCATAGGGGTCAAAATATAGGTCACACTCACTTTAAAGTTTTACGTTTAAGTTTTTTTAAAGTTTCAAATCTCAACAACCACTAGCCAGAACCTTTTGATATTTGAAACATAATCATATCATAGCATATCCTTCTATTCTGTAACATCCTCCCTCTTGTTGAAGTCTTGGGGTTGGGCATAGGGGTCAAAATATAGGTCACAATTTAAAGTTTTACGTTAAAGTTTTTTTTAATGTTTCAAATATCAACAACCACTTTTGATATTTGAAATATAATCATATCATAGCATATCCTTCTATTCTGTAACACCATACCCCTGGGTGAAGTCTTGGGGTGGGGCATAGGGATCAAAATATAGGTCACACTGTAAAGTTTTATGTTAAAGTTTTTAGCTCACCTGAGCCAGCGGAGCCGGGGGAGCTTATAGTATGGGAAGGCTCTGTCCGTCGTCCGTCAGTCGTCCGTCGTCCGTCCACAATTTCAAACGACTATTCCTCTGAAACCTCTTGGTCATTTGTAACCAAATTTCATATGTGACCTCCAGAGGAAGGGGGAACAAAGAGCTGTTCAAGCGGTCCTGGTCACATGACCAACATGGCTGCCATGCCCATATATTGTAAAAACGTAAAAAAATCTTCTTCTCCAGAATCAATAGGCCAATGGCCTTGAAACATTGTAGCATTGGGTACGCAAGTACTACCAGGATTGTTCAAATTATGACCTTGGGTTGACCTTGACCTTTTTAACGGTAAGGTCAAATTACCTTCCTTATGCTTCTATATGGCAAAATGCTACAACATAATATATCTTGGAAACCGTTGAAGATTTTGGACTATGAAATCTATATCTACAGTCATCTTAATGAGAACATGAAGATTTATGAGAACAAGAGGTCAAGGTCATTCTTTGACCTTTGACCCAGACTTCTCATATTTTGACAATTTCAAACAATCTCCTCATAAGCCACTGGGCCAATTGAAACCATATTTTATAATAGAGCCTCCAGGGGTTATGGGAACAAAAATGTATTCATACGGTCAAGGTCACATGACCAACATGGCTGCCACGCCCATATATGGTAAAACCTTTTTAAAATCTTCTCCAGAACCAATTGACCGATGGCCTTGAAACTTGGTATATAGCATTGGGTACACGAGTTCTATCAAGATTTTAGAAATGATGACCTTGACCTTTCACGATATGAAGGATACAAAAATTCAAAATGGCGACCATGAAGGCGGCCATGTTGGAAGTTCCTGTCACGTGATAAATATTTTAAACTTGAATAAGTGCGACAGCTGCTTGCTTTTACTGGCTTATTTGTCTCAAATCATTTTTTACGAAGCAAAAAACTGATTTATGCAATTAATTCACCTAAAATCTGTTTCAAACTAAAATCATTTAGGATTTTCATTTTTCACAATGAGTTTATGACGTCATAAACACACAGGTTCGCTGGTTCCCAGCTCAATATATCAATTTTTATAAAGTTCTATATCTTTCTTAAATCAAGTCCGATATTCATGAAATTTTCGGCAAACTTTGTTTTATTAAACTCTTCGATTTTTTTCCCAATTTGTATTTTACTGAGTGTTTTCCTTTAAAGTGGGTGGGGTAAATCAGCATGAACCAGGGGAGTCATATTATAAGCTATATTTCTCCTTCAAATTTAATGGCATTCATAAATATTTTCCTTTATAAGTTGAAGTAATGTCTTTGGTGACATTCGTTCTCAAATTTTAACTTTCAAAGTAAAAACTAATGTCTTCAGAATTTCTTTTAAAGACACTGTCAATTTTCATTAATTTTGGTACTTTGAATTCAATATAGTCTACCATAGGATGACTTCTTACCAAACTAATATGGGTTCACCGTTTGGAGAGTGCAAAGTGTTAATTAAATTTTGGTGACCTTGACCTTTGTTTCAAGGTCACAGGAAGATTTATAATGTCAATTTTAAGTCAAGTTTTGACCATTGTCTACACAGTAGCTCCTGAGTTGATATGAAATTGTGCCCAAAGTGGCCTAAATTAAACATTACGAGGAGTTAGAGCACTAGTTATGATTAAATGACAATGACATCATGATCAAATAGCCATGACACCATCTTCAAGGTCAAGGTCAAGGTTAGACTAAACAGAGTTTAATTATAGATTTCACACAATCAGTCAGCAGAAATGTACCAAATCTGAGTGTTTTCATTTGAAAATCAATGTTTAATGTGCATAGAATGACCTTGATCTTGGTCGGAAGGTCAGGTTTAATCAAACATAATGAAACAGAATTGGGTTAAACTAAAAGAATATAGAAAAGTCCATTGTGAAATAATGAGCTTCTGAATGTATAGGTGACCTTCAGATCAAGGTCAAGGTCATTATATGCATATTAAGCATTACTTTACAAATAGAAACATACACATTTGATCAATTTCTGCTTAATAGCTGTGTGAGATATTTGATTAGATTCTGTCAAGTCTAACCCTGAGCTTGACCTTGAAGATGATTTCATGGCCATTTGATCACAAGCAGTGCTCTAACTCTTCATAATGTTTAATTTAGGCCACTTTGGTCATGATTTCATATCAGTTCAGGAGCTATTGTGTAGACAATGGTCAAAACTTGACTTAAAATTGACATTATAAATCTTCCTGTGACCTTGAAACAAAGGTCAAGGTCACCAAAATTTAATCAACAGTTTGCACTTACCCAACGGTGAACCCATATTAGTTTAGTAAGAAGTCATCCATTGGCTCTAGTGATATGGTAGAATATATTGAATTCAAAGTACCAAAATTAATGAAAATTGACACTGTCTCTAAAAGAAATTCTGCAGACATAAGATTTGAGTTTAAAAGAACAAAATTGAGAAACGATGTCACCAAAGACATTACTTCAACTTATAAAGGAAGGTACAGTCGAACTTCACTGGCTCGAACTCGGAAGGCTCGAACGCCATGCTTCGGTCGAACTGACTTTCCAGTCATTCAATTTAACTTAACCTGCGACCTTTGGCTCGAACTACGATGGCTCGAACGCTCGAACCCCAAACCCGGTCCCTAGGGTACAGGTTCTATGTAAAAACCCACCGATTGCTCGCACTAATTGCATGTTTCCATTTCAATAACGGTCACTCAGACGTTTGTTCATTGTCATAAGACGCTTTGATATTGACAAAGCGTTTTGCCGAAACCACAGGTATACTTGATTGGCGCGAGTTCAATTAAAGCAGCCCTTTGATCAACTGGTCAATCGATTTATGCTGAGTGGTTGTCAATTTAAGCTGATTTATACAATTTATACAGCTTGGTCTATTTAAACGCATATAATCAACCTGGGCAAATGAGGCGGCATATGAAAATTAAAGATGGTAAAATATTTTTCTTCAATTAAAATTCAACGCGAAAATTGAGTAAAACGTGCCAAAATTTACGTCTTTGCCTTTAAATACGTAACAAGATTAGGGTCCATCATTCACTTCTGTAGTCATGTCAGAGAGTACGTCAGCTTCCGAGAAATCTGGTGAAAGACCTGCTGGCAACGAGTGGCTTAAATTATGACCGATCAATAAACAGGCAGTCTTCCTTGCTATGATAGAAAAGCATGATACATACGGATGGACCGTGTGAGTTAGTCTTCAATGGCTTGAACTACCGATCGGTCGAACTTTTTGGGTGGTCCCGGCGAGTTCGAGCCATCGAAGTTCGACTGTATTTATGAATGCCATTAAATTTGAAGGAGAAATATAGCTCACCCGCCCACTTTAATAACCCCATTTTTCCAAAAGTAGCGCATACGGAGCTTAACCACTATTGATTCAGTATAGCGGACACTATAGGCTAATCATCAGCTGAAAATAAAACATTTTGCTCTTGGGCAGAAAAAAGGGCATTTCGCACCCCCTTTATTGTAGTCGGTTTCGAAGTTTGATGCCATGTTTAAAATGCCATTATTGCATTTCACAAGCGTTTGTTTACCTCGCTTCAATTCATTAATTGTCGAAATATAGCGGAAGACGGGAACCACGCTATACTCCGATAAGGATTCGGACGGTGCATTATAACCGTTTTGGTGAAAATCCAACGTTTTTTACTACCCTTTTATCTTTGCCGCATGTATTTAAACCTTTTAAATTTTAAGATTGTACTGATGATTATCTCATGCATTTGCTTTATGCATGCAGTTCTATTTATCACTAGTTTTGTTTTAACTGATGATAAAACAAATGCAGCCTTGCAATTTCTTTCAGATGAGGCGTTTTTAAAGTCCTCGATTATATTTACATTATTCTTTAATGAAACCTTTTGATATTCGACTAGGGCTACTTTAAAGTTCATACAGAGTAGTTGACATCATCTGGCTGCAGCTGCTTATCAAAGGTCAAGGTCACAGACTTGCATATTTGCGTTAAAGTTTTGCATAAGATTTATATTCTTTGCTTATATATATACTGTTCACAAAAAGTAAGGGATATTTGGGTTTCTTACGGTCTCTCAGTAAACACTTTTTATATAAGCAAATGTTGGGTATATCATTTCAATCGTCTATCATGAGTGTACATCATAGCATTGAACAATTTGATATTTATGCTTGAAGGACCGAACACGTTGGCATGGAAAAGCAGTGGGGTAGCATATAAATTTCAACATCAGTAGCAAACCAATTTATTTCTGCATGATTTCGACAAACTTCTCGATAACACTTATTAAAGTGTTGTGCGAAACAAAATTATAGCTTGTTACGATCTCGGCGTCATAAGACGGCTTACTGTAGCCGAGCGTTGGAGAGCAAATGGTATGCTGCAGACCGGAAGTGCATAGACGCAGACTGCAAATTTAGTATAAGCATTTATTTGTATAAACTGACAATATGAATACCATACACATGACAAGACATATACAGAGGAATATACAAAAGGATCCAGAAGAAAGTCAAATGACTTATATAAATCTGTATCCCATTTGACAATAATGTTATAGCATATAATGTGTGATTTGGACAAAAAGGATCCACATTCTTTGTTTATATTTCAAACATCCTTTGATGAAACTTTTTGATATATGACTAGGTTAACTTCTATGTGTTGATGCAGACTGACATCATCTGGATGCCGCTCTGACCAAGGTTACGGAAACAGACTTATATGTTTCCATTTAAGTTTTGTGTTGAGTTGGTACTCTTTTCTGATATTTGTAATATACTTTGATGGAATCATTTGATAGGTGACTAAGTTTACTTCTAGGTTCATACTATGTTTAAGATTGATTTCATTAGGCGATGGTTTCATTAGCCGGTGGCGCTGGTCGGGGTAAACGTGAGCCCCTGCTCACTTGCTCTAGTTAGGACTTAATTTGGCGATGGCACTGGTCGGAGGTATATGTGAGCGGCTGCACACTTTCTCTAGTCTCAGGAACTGTCTGCTGGTTAGTTGGATTCAATAGTTTTTGCTCTTTTTGCATTACTAAAGAAACACAGCGGTGCTATAGTCAGATCGTCTGACAGCTCTAGTTTGTACTTGCAGAGATATGGAAACCGTCACATTGAATAGTTTCGCATCTTTAATTGTATTTATTTGAAAGCTATAATGTATTGTTTCAGGTGTGAATCTCTAGCAGAGCTGTTGTGGAGAAACAGACAGCAAATCATCAAGGTAGATTTACTGAGACAGCAACTCCCTATCGAGATTCCTCAAGGGACTGAGGATATACAACCAGAGCTTAATAAACTTGTCACTGGATTGCTGTCATCTCTGGTTACAAGGTAAGAACGTTTTTTTTACCAAAATACTTTCTCTTTTGAATTCTTAGCTCACCTGAGCCAAAGGCTCATAGGTGAGCTAATAATATAGACAGGCATGCGTCGTCTGTCCGTCTGAGGTCAACATCTTCAAACGACTTAGCCTCTGAAGCCATGAGGCAGATTCTTTACATATTTCACATGTAACGTCTATAGCTCGGGGGAATTAATAATTATGTTTTTTGTTCCAAGGGCATAAGAACTCTGGTTGCTATGGCAAGTTATAAAACTTCGAAGGATCTCTTTAAGAATTTTATTTGACTTTACTGCAGCTGGTATAGTGCCGTGTGGCGACCGTTAAACGTATCCCCGTACACCATCTGTAGTACAGATTATATTTCATTTTTGTCGCACCTGCTTTAGGAAGATGCGATATAGGCGTCCGGATTTCCGTCCGTCCGTCATTCCGTCTGTCCGTCCGTCATTCCGTTCACATTTACGTCGACCCTGGCGTTACGATTTGCGAAGTTAATTTCTCCAAAACCAGTGCACCAATGGTTCTCAAATTTTATATGGAATATAACCAGACTACACGGCTTCAGTTTAGAGAAATTCGGCCTGGTGGAGAATTCGAGATGGCCGCCATTACAAAAAATAGCAAAAAACCCCCAAAATCAACAATTTCTCTGGAACCACTGAGTATAATTGGCCGAAATTTGGCATGGAACATTAGTAGGGCTTTGTTTTTGAAAATAATAAAAGATATAGCGGAATTAAGTCACAGTGACCTACTTTTGGTTAGCGAGTCCAATTTTTGTTGGATTGTTAATAAATTCAAGACCAGTAAATGGATTTTGCTCAAAGAACCTGTTGCCATAAGGGGGTTTTCCTGGTACAATTATAATTGAATAATAATTTGTGAGCAATTAGCCCTATGTAGGGGACGTTCATCCATAAAAAGTTTAAGTCAAACGGAGCTTTGGTTTTTAGCTCACCTGAGCACGAAGTGCTCAAGGTGAGCTATTGTTCAGATCGATATTTGTCCGTCGTCCGTCCGTCCGCCCGTCTGTCCGTCCGTCCGTCGTCAACAATTTCTTCAAACGACATCTCCTCCTAGACCAGTAGGCCAATTTCAAAATAATTTCACACAAATGTTTTTGTTATAGCCCTGAACCAAAATTGCTAAAATGGTTCCGCTTCGTTGAACAAAATGGCCACCAGAGCTAAAAATAGAAAAACCTTTAAACGACATCTCCTCTGAAGCCAATTGACTTATTGCCCTGAACCAAAATTGCTAAAACGGTTCCACTCCGCTTAACAAAATGGCTGCTAAATGGAGCGCTTAACAAAATGGAGCTAAAATTAGAAATCTAAAAATAGAAAAACTTTTAAAAGGCATATCCTCTGAAGCCAATTGCTCGATTTCTAAATAATTTCACAGAAATGTTTGACTCATGGCCCTGAACCAAAATTGCTAAAACGGTTCCACTTCGCTGAACAAAATGGCCACCACAGCTAAAAATAGAAATAAAACTTAGAATGACACAGAGGGCACAGTTTTGATCAAATCCCCATGGAACTTTGTCAAAATGTTTATCTTAATGAAATCTAGACCAAGTTTGAAACTGGGTCATGTGGGGTCAAAAACTAGGTCACTAGGTCAAATCTTAGAAAAACATTGTAGACACTCTAGAGGGCACAGTTATGATCCAATATTCATGAAACTTTGTCAGAATGTTTATCCTTATACAATCTAGGCCAAGAATGAAACTGAGTCATGTGGGGTCAAAAACTAGGTCACAAGGTCAAATCTTAGAAAAACCTTGTGTACACTCTAGAGGGCACAGTTATAATCCAATTTTCATGAAACTTTGTCAGAATGTTTATCCTTATACAATTTAGGCCAAGATTGAAACTGAGTCATGTGGGGTCAAAAACTAGGCCACTAGGTCAGATCTTAGAAAAACCTTGTGTACACTCTAGAGAGCACAGTTATGATCCAATCTTCATGAAACTTTGTCAGAATGCTTATCTTTATGAAATATACACCAGATTTGAAACTAGGTCATGTCAGATCAAAAACTAGGTCACTAGGTCAGATCTTAGATAACCATGTGAATGCTCTATAGGTCACAGTTTTGTTCCAATCTTCATTAAACTGTGTCACAATGTTTATCTCCAACAAATCTAGACTGAGGATGCAACTGGGTCATGTTGGATCAAAAACTAGGTTACTAGGTAAAACCTTAGAAAAACATTGTGGATACTCTAGAGGGCACAGTTTTGGTTTAATCTTCATGAAACTTTGTCAGAATGATTATCTTAATGAAATCTAGGCCAAGTATGAAACTTGGTCTTGTCAGGTCAAAAACTAGGTCACTAGGTCAAATCATAGAAAAGCCTTGTGTACACAATTGTGGCTTTATTTTGCATTGAATCTTCATGAAACATTGTTGGCATGTTTATCTTCATGAAATGTAGGCCAAGTTTGAAACTGAATAATGTTTGATCAAAAACTAGATCGCCAGGTCAGATCTTAGAAAAACATTGTGTACTCTCTAGAGGGCAAAGTTTTGATCCAATCTTCATGAAACTTTGTCAGAATATAGATTAGAAAGTTCAAAACTGCTCCAGTTGAACCATCACCGAATAGATGATCTTCCATGTTATTTCATCATAACTCAGGTGAGCGATTTAGGTCCATCATGGACCTCTTGTCTTGTTCAAGGACTCAGTCAAAACCTCTCAAAAGCATTTTGACAATTTTATTTGATTAACAGTTTATCAGCCCGCGCAAAGAGTGAATTCATTTAAAGTGACGTCAAACGTGCGTTAAGTCAACTTTTTCGTCCTAGTTTGATGTAATCGCAGTCTTCTTACTTAAACTAACTATATGCGATCAACAACCTGGGAATACTATCCCAAAAGAAAAATTTCACAACCCGTTGGAAAAATTGCTAAATTTATTTCTCTCAGTATAGCTTGGCTTTAGTATTGTTGGGTGCTGGCTAGGACAACTTCTTCCGAGTTAAAACTGGGTCATATTGTGTCAAAGTTTAAGGTCACTAGATCAAATCTTATTAAACCTTGTGTACACTCTGGAGGACTCAGTTTTTATCCAATTTTCATGAAACTGCGTCAGAACGTATATCTAGGTCAGGTTTGAAACTGCGTCTTGTGGTATCCTAAACTAGGTCAGATCTTAAGAGAACGGTGTGTACGTTCTAGAGGGCTTAGTGTTGATCCAATCTTTATGAAACTTGTCAGTATGGTTATCTCCAAGAAATCTAGACCGTATTTGAAACTGGGTCATGTCGGATCAAAAATTAGCTCACTAGGTCAGATCCTAGAAGAAAACCTTATGTACACTCTAGAGGGCACAGTTTTGATCCAATCTTCCTGAAACATTTATAGAATGTTTATCTCCATGAAATCTAGACCAAGTTTGAAACTAGGTTACTTGGTCAAATCTTTGAAAAACCTTTGTACACTATAGATGGCACAGTTTTGATCCAGTCTTCATGAAATTTTGTCAGAATGTTTGTCTCCTATGAATTATAGGCCAAATTGGAAACTGATTCATGTTGGTTCAAAAACTAGGTGGTCACCAGGTCAAATCTTAGAAAATCTTTTATACACTTTAGAGGACATAGGTTTACTCCAATCTTCATGAAACTTGTCAGAATATGTATCTCTGTGAGATCAATGCCAAGTTCGAAACTAGGTCATGTTCGGCCAAAAACTAGGTCATTAGAATTCTTAAAAAAAAAGTCATACACAATAGGTACTTCATTTTCCATTGAATCTTCTTGAAACTTGGTCAGAATTATATGTTTGTTTGAAGAATATTAAAGTGAACTTGGAATATGGGTCATGTCGCGCATGTGAGTAATCCAGGGCCATGATGGCCCTCTTGTTCTATCATATGCCTATATAGTAAACTTAAGAAACTTTTTGTCGAAAACAGGCAGCTGGGTTTTCATAAATCTTTGCATGGGTAACAGTCTGTGGAAGTTGTTCAAGTCATGTTGATCATTTTCAGAGACCGTCAAGATCAGGTGAACTATTTAGGGCCATCTTGGTCCTCATGTTTTGATTGGTCATAACTCTGTAACCGCATGTCAGCTCTTTTTCATATTTGGTTCAGGATATCTCTATGGCATTGTCTTTGATGTGAAATTTCTGAACCCATGTATCAGGCCCATGGGTGGGACCAGGGATCAATAATTAGGACTTAGTAAACGTCAAAGTTTCTTATTTCTGTAATCACATTTCTGATTCTTTTCAAATGTTGTTAATTATATCTCAGTAGTATTTTAGCTCCCCAGAGCCAGCGGCTCTGGGGAGCTTATAGGATGGTAGGGCTCCGTGGTCCCTCGTCCGTTGTCGTCCATCCATCCACAATTTCAAACGACTTCTCTGAAACCACTGGGCCGATTGGAACCAAATTTCATATATAGGCTGTAGGACCTTTAGAAACAAAATATTCTTCAAGTGGTCTGAGTCACATGACCAACATGGCCGCCATTCCCATATATGGTAAAAACCTTAAAAATCTTCTTCTGCAGAACCAGTAGTCCGATGGCCTTGAAACTTGGTATGAAGCATCGGGTATCCGAGTACAACCAAAGTTGTTCAAATTATGACCTTAGGTTGACCATGACCTTTTTACGGTAAGGTCAATTTTGCTTTCTGGTGCTTTATATGGAAAAATGCTAGAACATTAGATATCTTGAAAACCGTTGAAGATTTTGGACTAAAATTGGTATATACAGTCATTTTAATGAGTACATGAAGATTTATGAGTACAAAAGGTCAGGGTCATTATTTGACCTTTGACTCAGGTATCTCATATTTCTACAGTTTCAAACATCTCCTCAAAAGCCGCTGGGCCAATTGTAATGAAATTTCATTTTGAGCCTTCAGGGGTTGATGGAATGAAAAATTAGTTGATACGGTACAGGTCACATGACCAAAAACGGCCCCACGCCCGTATATTGTAAAAAGCTTCAAAAATCTATTTCTCTAGAACCAACTTGGATTGCCTTGAAACTTAGTATGTTGCATCAGATACTTGAGTACTACCAAGATTGCACAAATAATGACCTTTGTTTAACCTTGACCTTTTTATACGCCCGTTTTGATAAAACAGACGTATTATGGCCAGGTCATTCTTGACATTTGACCCAGGACTCGCATATTTGACAATATAATGATATCTGCCCAAAAACCACTTGGCAATTTGTAACCAAATTTCATATAGAGCCTCCAGAGGCTCAGGGAACGGAAATTTGTTCAAACGGTCCTGGCCACATGACCAACATGGCCAACCGTATATGGTAAAAAAGCTTTAAAAATCTTCCTTCACCAGAACCACTTGACTGATCTCCTTGAAACTTGGTATATAGTATTGGGTACTTGAATACTACCAAGACTATTCAGATGATGACCTTGGGTTGACCTTGACGTATTTTTACAGCAAGCTCAAATATGGAGAAATGCTAGAACAGAAGATTTTTCGGAAATTTTTGAAATTATGCCTTAAAATTGGTATATATAGTCATCATGAAGATTTATAAGCACAAGGGGTCAAGATAACCTTTCGACCTTTGAGCTAGGACTCTCATATTTTGACAGTTTCAAACATGTCCACAAAAAGCTCAGGCAATTATAACCAGATCTTGTATAGAGGCTTCGGGGGCAGAGGAAACGAAAATTTGTTTAACTGGTCCAGATCACGACCAACATGTCCACCATGCCCTTATATAGTCAAAACCCTCAAGAATCTTCTTCTCCTGAACCAGATGACCAATGTCCTTGAACTTTGGTATGTGGCATTGGGTACTCGAGTAATACCAAGATTATTCAAATGATGGACTTGGGTTGTTGACCTTGACCTTTTTTACCACCAGGTCAAAGGGGGTTGTGGGGGGGGGGGTGCGGGTCAGACGTATTGGGCCAGGGGTCAGTAATTAGGACATACATTATGTTTGAGTTTTGCATTAAACCTTTCGGTTTGCTCATATCTCTGTAACCATGTGTCAGATTCTTTTCATATTTACGTATGGAATACTAAGGATAGGGGCTAGGCTCCAGAGTTGGGCGAGGGCTCTATGATTTGGACTAGATATATGTCAAGTTTTGAATTAAACCTTCTTGCTAATCTCCCCGGCAAAGGTGAAGGGGGTAAGGAAATTATCTCAGTTCATCCCTCCATATGTTAGTATGTCCCTCTGTCCATACGTCCGTAACACTTTTGTCCAGAGCATAACTGCAAAAGTATAAATGGGATTGTCTTTAAACTTCATATAATGATAGAGGACATTAAGAGAAGTGCAGTATACAAGAACCATAACTCTACCTGGCCTACTTGTTAGCTCATCTGAGCACGAAGTGCTCAAGGTGAGCTATTGTGATCGATATTTGTCCGTCGTCTGTCCGTCCGTCCGTCTGTTGGTCCGTCATCTACAATTTCTTCAAACATAGTGAAGAAACTGCGTACTTGTACTTCTACAGGTGTGAACCAATTTGGTATACACGGGTAATATGGGGAAATTTCATTATCACTTATTAACTTTTATTATTCTTAATATATTTTTACATCACAAACGGTATCAGAAAGTAAAATTCTTCATCTTTAATATCGTGTTTTAATTTTGATTCTAGCACTAGTACAAAATGGTCTTTTTTGGGTGATTATCTAGAGGTATATAATTTAATTAAACAAATAACAAAATCTCCGCAAAACAACTAGGGCACACGAATTCGACCGCTTATTTAGAATCAAATTGATACAAAATGTTATGCATCACAAATGGATCAGATAAGAAGAAAGAATATATTTTTATCTGATGTAGTTTTTTTAGTCTAGCTAAATGATAAAATGGTCTTTTTTCATTATTTGTTCAAATTTTAATTAATTATTTTTGTATGCCGGTCGTTTCCGTGTGTTTCCGTCAAAACTTCGGCGATAGACGACGCGGCTTTAGGTAATAGCCTTTGGCGAAGATTATATGATACACAATTTATGATCGGATATTGTAGTAATGAATTTTCAAGTAGCTAAATTATGCAAATGTAGATTCATTCAGCCTGCTTGAAACTAAAAGGTGAAAGAATATTTTTTTCTGGTCCAGAGCTGCCCTATAATGTAGACCAAAGTTTTCTGATGTAAGAATGAAATTGAAGCCGTGCGTCTGACAAGTTACAAGTTTACAAGTTTATTTAGCAAATCTCTGGTTTACATACATAAACAACAAGAGAGTCTACAAATAAAGCAAAACAATTAGGTGGTTATGATGGTGGCATAGTCTAAACATGTTCGAATTAAGTTATGTGTTTCGACTCATTTCATTTCATGGGAGAGCGACTCGATTATACTAGCGGTAAAAAGAGGTAAGTTACACATTCAACGACAGCCTATTAGGCGTGATTTTTCCGCATTTAGTACCGTTACAATGTTGTCCACAAGAAAGAAAAGGAGGTCAAATGATTATCCCGTGCAGTATTCGCTAGTATATTCATATCGCACAAGTAACTGATTCTTGTGCCAGATATTCTTGCTCAACAAAGAGGAAAATTTGTATGGATACCGTAAAATTCTAAAACATTGGGACACCGAAAACAATTTTTGCAGCTCCTCCTGCAATGTGTCCAAATGACTCACATAGAATGGCAAACAGCGCAGGTCCATACCAGACCGCACCTTTAGGAGCGCTCCGATCTGGGTCTTAACTGTCTGCGCAGAACTACCTGTCCCAACATTCAGAACTTCCACATTTGATAAGGTAAGACAATGTTTTAGTTGTATAATTTGGATTTAGTTGCATTTCATGTTTTTAAACGTCACCAACAGCAAACAGAGATTTTTGCATCATGAAAAGAACATATTTACAGAAAATTATCTAGAATTAAGCAATCTCCAAAGACAGTTTGAACTGACAGTCACGGAGTGACGGGCCACCCAGCGGGAACACGACGCGGAAATGACGTCGCACTGAAAAATAATTGATGAATTTCAGTCTTTGATCCAGTCTAATTAGCTTTACATGAAGACGAGAAGTCGATCGGCAAACTTCTTTTAACTTGTGAAATAATTTATATCACTGGTGCCGAATTGAAAGACAACTATCTTATGATTGTATAATTCCAATTAGTAAATTAATTTCGGTGAAATAATTTTACTGGAATGTACCTTGGGGGACCTTCTACCAAATTTAGAAAAACCTTTAAATGACTTCTCCTTCTAAACATTTGAAAGGATTTTGAAATAGTTTTTACAGAAATGTTCC
This sequence comes from Ctena decussata, assembly GCA_963989385.1. Taxonomy (NCBI): domain Eukaryota; kingdom Metazoa; phylum Mollusca; class Bivalvia; order Lucinida; family Lucinidae; genus Ctena; species Ctena decussata. Next base: position 33,632,436 of record OZ022504.1, on the reverse strand, counting down.
TTGGGTAGCCCTTTACCACAATTGCTCAAAACGTTCCTCTCTGCTGAACAAGACGGCTGCAAGAGCTAAAAAATGAAAAAAAATCTTTAAATGACTTCTACTCTTAAACTGCCCAAAGGATTTTGAAATAATTTCACAGGAATGTTTCTTAGATGACTTTCTACCAAAATTGCTCAAATGGTTTAGCTTCGCTGAACAATAAGCCCGCAAGAGCTGAAAATAAAAAGGAAACTTTAAACTCCTAAACGGGTGGAAGGATTTTGAAATAGTTTTACAGGATCGTTCCTTGGGTAAGCTTCTACCAAAATTGCTAGAACAATTCCACTTGGCTGAATAACATGGCCGCCAGAGCTTGAAATAGAAAAACCTTGAAATGACTTTTCCTTCTAAACAGTTGAAAGAATTTTGAAATATTTTCACAGAAATGTCCCTTGGGTAACTCTATATCAGAATTGCTCAAACGGTTCCTCTGTACTGAAAAAGATGGCCACCAGAGCTAAAAATAGAAAAAATTAAATGACTTCTCCGCCTTAACTCTTTTGCTGCCAGCACCCTCAAAATACCCAAAACTCAGTACCAAGCATTATTCGGATAAGCCCTACCTGTTTCATGTTGCTACTTTCTGTGTCGTAACCCAAAAAAATGAAAAGCTTCACATGTAATATTTGAAAATTTAGCTTACGATATCACCAATCAAGTTAGAATAAGCACAGAGATGGTGCTGCTCTTCTATGGTTATATCAATATAGCATATACACAGTACTGTAATAAGTTACGAATTTCTACTCTAGTGGCGCGTGACAGCGACCTGTAAATTCGACTGAAGTCGCACGTGGCAGTGAATGTATGAACGGGTGGAAGGATTTTGAAATAATTTCACAAAAATGTTCCTTGGGTAACCCTCTACCAAAATTGCTCAAACTGTTCCGCCCTGCCAGAGCAAACGATAGAAAAAACTACAAACCACTTCTACCCGTAAAGGGGTGGAAGGAATTTGAAATAATTTCACAGAAATGTTCCTTCTGTCATCCTCTACAAATTTGAACTACCACATAAAGATGATTTTTGTGACCCATGACCAAGTTTGTTCATCCTGTTTGGTAGGTAGATAAATAGGACAACCAGGGGAATGCACCTTGTTGTATAACCTACCATATAGATCAGGTGAGCGATCCAGGGCCCTCTTGTTCAATTAACTCCCTTTGTCAGTTTCATAGCTCACCTGAGCACGAAGTGCTCAAGGTGAGGTATTGTGATCGGTCTTTGTCCGTCGTCCGTCGTCCGGCGTCAACTTTTGCTTTAAACGACTTCTTCTCCAAAACTGCTGGACGGATTTAGAAATAATTTCACAGAAATGTTCCTTAGGGAACTCTCTACCAAAAGTGCTCAAATGGTTCCGCTCCGCTGAACAATATGGCCGCCAGAGCTAAAAATAGAAAAACCTTTAAACGACTTCTCTTCCAAAACTGCTGGACGGATTTAGAAATAATTTCACAGAAATGTTCCTTGGGGGACTCACTACCAAAAGTGCTCAAATGGTTCCGCTCCGCTGAACAATATGGCCACCAGAGCTAAATGTTAGAAAAACCTTTAAACGACTTCTCCTCCAAAACTGCTGAGCCGATTTGGAAATAATTTCACAGACATGTTCCTTAGGAGACCCTCTACCAAAATTGCTCAAACGGATCCGCTCCGCTGAACAATATGGCCGCCAGAGCTAAAAATAGAAAAACCTTTAAACGACTTCTCCTCCAAAACTGCTGGGCCGATTTTGAAATAATTTCACAGAAATGTTCCTGAGGAGACCCTCTACCAAAATTGCTCAAACGGTTCCGCTCTGCTGAACAATATGGTCGCCAAAGCTAAAAATAGAAAAACCTTTAAACGACTTCTCCTCCAAAACTGCTGGGCCGATTTTGTAATAATTTCACAGAAATGTTCCTTAGGAGACCCTCTACCAAAATTGCTCAAACGGTTCCGCTCAGCTGAACAATATGGCTGCCAGAGCCAAAAATAGAAAAACCTTTAAACAACTTCTCCTCCAAAACTGCTGGGCCGATTTTGAAATAATTTCACAGAAATGTTCCTTAGGAGACCCTTTACCAAAATTGCTCAAACTGTTCTGCTACGCTGAACAATATGGCCACCAGAGCTAAAAATAGAAAAAAAGCTTTAAACATCATCGTCTCTGAAGCCAATGGATCGATTTCAAAAAAATTCACAGAAATGTTTTACTCATTGCCCTGAACAAAAATTGCCAAAACGGTTCCACTCCGCTGAACAAAATGGCCGCCAGAGCTAAAAATAGAAATAAATCTTAGAATGACACAGAGGACACAGTTATGATCCAATCATCATGAAACTTTGTCAGAATGTTGATCTAAATAAAATCTAGGCCATCTTTGAAACTGGGTCATGTGGGGTCAAAAACTAGGTCACTGGGTCAAATCTTAGAAAAACCTTGTGCACACTCCAGTGGGCACAGTTATGATCCAATCTTCATGAAACTTTGTCAGAAGTCAGAATGTTTATTAATATAAAATCTGGGCCAAATTTGAATCTGAGTCTTGTGGGGTCAAAAACTAGGTCACTAGGTCAACTCTTAGAAAACCCTTGTTTACACTCTAGAGGACACAGTTATGATCCGATCTACGTGAAACATTGTCAGAATGTTTATTTTTATGAAATCTATACCAGATTTGAAACTGGGCCATGTCAGGTCAAAAACTAGGTCACTAGGTCAGTTCTTAGAAAAACAGTGTGAACGCTTTAGAGGACACAGTTTTGTTCTAATCTTCATGAGACTTTGTCAGAATGTTTGTCTCCAACAAATCTGGACCAAGGGTGCAACTTGGTCATGTTGGGTCAAAAAGTTGGTCACTAGGTTAAACCTTAGAAAAACATTGTGTACACTCTAGAGGGCACAGTTTTGATAACTTTGTCAGAATGTTCATATCCAAGAAATCTAGACCAGGTTTGAAACTAGGTCATGTGGGGTCAAAATCTAGGTCATTAGGTTCAATCTTATGAAAACCTTAGGTACACAATAAAGGGTTAATTTTCCATTCAATGTTTGTGAAACTCTGTCTGTCGGTCATATGGATGCCTCTGAGGTTAAGTTCACAGGATACTCAGGTGAGCGATCCAGGGCAATCATGGCCCTCTTGTCTTGTCTGCAGCATGACTCCAAAAGTATAAATGGGATTGTCATGAAACTTAATAATTATACAGGGTGTTTAGAAAGTTCTTAGACATTATTAAAAACATGCACTGAAAGCTGAATAATGTTATGATTTTCCCTAAACTGTGTAAGTGTGATATAAAAAGCAATACCAAAGATATGCAACATATAAATTCTTTTTTGATTTCAAAATGACAAGAACATCTGAATTGCTATAGACAAACTCTCTACAGGACTGAAAATGGTGAAGGCAAAAATTTGTTTTTCATTAGAGTTTGGCATCTAATGAGCTATCTTTTTTCAAAACTAGTAGAAATATTTAATATGTAAAAGAACTGGTATTGCAGGGAATATTCTTGTGTTTTGAAGCTCACCTGAGCCAAAGGCTCAAAGGTGAGCTTTTAATATGGCAATGCTCCGTAGTCCGTCCGTCGTCTGTCCACCATTTTCAAAGGTCTTCTTCTCCAAAACCACTGGGCCGATCAAAGCCAAATTTTATATGGAGCCTCCATGGGTTGGGAGAATGAAAGTTTGTTCAGGGTATCTGGGTCACATGACCAAGATGGCCGCCACGCCCATATATGGTAAAAACCATTCAAAAATCTTCTTCTCCAGAACCAAAAGGCCTATGACCTTGAAACTTGGTACGTATTATCGAGCATTCGTTCCCATCTTAGTTTATACAAATGATGACCTTGCATTGACCTTGACCTAATTTATGACATGGTTAACTTTGGTATATTAGGCTTTTATATGGGAAAACGCTTAAACAGTGGATTTCTCAGAAACTATTTAAGTCTAAGGTACAATACTTAGTGTATATGGTCAGCTGAATGAACAGATGAAGATATTATGTCACTAAAGGTCAAGATCATTCTGTCCATCCATCTGTTGTCAAGATTTTCAAACATATTCTTCTTTGAAACCACAGGGCCGATTGAAGCCAAATTTCATATGGAGTCTCAATGGGACTGGGGAATGAAAGTTTGTTCCCCGGGGTCTGGGTCACATGACCAAGATGGCCGCCATGCCCATATATGGTGAAAACCCTTCAAAAATCTTCTCTCCAGAACCAAAAGGCCTATGACCTTGAAACTTGGTATCATACCAAGTATGTAGCTTTGGGCACTAGAGCCCAGCATAGTTTATACAAATGATGATTGTGTGTTGACCTTGACCTAATTTATGACACTGTCAACTTCGGTTTGTCAGACTTTTTGTATGGGAACATGCTTAAACAGTGGATTTTCCAGAAACCATTTAAGTCTAAGGTACAATATTTGGTATATATGATTGACTAAATGATCAGATGAAGATATTATGTCGCTAAAGATCAAGGTTATTCTTTGACCTTTGTACAAGGTAACTGAGATTTTCTCACCCGTCAGCATTTTCAGACATCTTCTGCTCAGTGGCCACTGGGGTCGATTGAAGCAATATTTCATATTGAGCTTCACCGGGTTAAAGGAACAAAAGTTTGTTCAGATGGTTTTGGTCGCATGACCAAGATGGCCACCATGCCCATATATGTTAAAAACTCTTCTTCTCAACAACCGAAAGCCTATGACCTTGAAACTAGGTATGTAGCATTGGGCACTCAGGCCCACCATAGTTTGTAAAAATGATTACTGTGTTTCATATATAGCTTTAATACGGGGTCAAAGGAATCAAAGTTTGTTCAGAAGGTCATGGCCACATGAACAAGGTGGCCGCCACGCCAATATATGATAGAAACCCTTCAGAAATCTTTGTCCAGAACCAAAGAAACCCTTCAGAAATCTTTGTCCAGAACCAAAGGCTCAGTGACCTTTTGGCTTGGTATATAGCATCGGGACTGAACAATTAAGTCCAGGGGGTGGCAGATCCCCCCACCGGGCTATATACATGTATAAAAGCATTAAAATATATACCAGGACCAAGTGTCAGGTGAGCTACAGGACCACTGGTCCTCTGGTTTAAATATTTTTTTATTATTATCTGATGGTCTGCTAGAGAATTTCTGAGTAAGTCTAAAGGGTACCCCCATTCTTAATAAAAACTCTAAATTCAAGAGGGTAGGGATAGACTTTGTATCACTTTTTGTAAACGCTGAGGCATTTTGCAGATTTCTTTTATTCTCTTGTTATTAGATTGGTTCTCACGTCGAGCAAGAACATTTGATCTGATTGTTTCATATCACATTTTTTTGCAAAGTCACTCTTAACAAATTACTCCTTACATTTAACTTCAAATCCATTTTCACTAAATTTTACACTAAAACCTCTTTTTTTTAAACAAATTACATACTGATATGAAATTGTTGAGGAAATTCTTGTAGCATTTGAAACTGGGATAAAAAAACCCTGTAATTAACAAATTTTATTATCATTTAGATACAGTGTTGTCGTAGAATTGCTAATTTTAACAATAAATTTGCATAATTTGTCTTTTTGATGGTCATATTTCAAATATATGATAGTTTACAAATACACCATAAATATTCCGAAAATTTATTCTTGTTTGACTTATCTCTCAGGCCAACTCCATGAAATAAATGGTTTTATGTCGACTTTTGATTTCAAGTTTCGTTTCGAACGTAAATTCATTACCCCTACCCCCTTTGAAAAATATTAATGTCTCATGTGCTTTATGATGTCCATGAATCATCTGTCAAAATGTACATGTGGCCTACGAAAATTTACAAACTATAACTAACAAAATATTGTTTGGCACAATCTCTGTCATTTCAGTTGGTTTTGAATTTTTATTCACTTTGTAATGAGAATGACTAATAACATAAAATACCACACCTCTATATGTAAAATCAGCAATGAATGGTGGACCAGTTTGACACCTTAGGTATGAACCACTAATTTTATTATGGTAAAGTATTGCCGTGAAAGTTTGGATATCTTGATATTGAGTTGTTCTTGAAACCTGTAAAGTTTTAAGATTAAGTGGTCGTAATTTATGAAGTTATAAGTAATACTGTAATGTCTTCGAACTTTCTTCACACCCTGTAATAATAAAAGACAGTTAGGGGAAGTGCATTGAACAAGAACCATAACTCTGCTTTTTGAATTGTCTCCCTGTGCCAATCTTTTCTTTTGTAACTCTTAAAGTGTAAAAGGGGTTGTCTTTAATCAATTAGTGCAAGTGCAGTTTACAAGAACCAAAACTATGCCTGGCTTTCTGTTGCGATTATCTCCCTTTGTCAGTTTTTCTTGACTGCAGCAGAGCTCCAAAAGTATAAATGGGATTGTTGTGAAACTTCGTATAATGATAGAGGACAATAAGGGGAAATGCACTGAACAAGAACCATAACTCTGCTTTTTTAAATTGTCTCCCTTCGCTAATATTTTCTTTCATAATTCTTGAAGTATAAAAGGGATTGTACAAGAACTATAACTCTGCCTGGCTTACGTTTTGGCTTGAATTATCTCCCTTTGCCAATTTTCTTTTGTCTGGAGCATAACTCCAAAAATACTCAATTAATTGTATTGATACTTCACTTAATGATAGAGGACATTTAGTGAAAGTGCACTGTACAAGAACCACAACTCTGCTGTATTCCTAAATTGTATTAGGGCTGAGTTTTGCCCCTTTGTAATTTTCCTAGCAATCATGTGCTGGATATAGAAAGCAAAACGTTGAAGTTGTTTAGGTAAAAGGTAAAATAAGGGTTGAATTCAGTAAGCCATGGTTACTACAATTTCTAGTTTTCCTTGTTTCCATCAACATAGAACATACGGTACATCAGAACGAGAGACCACGCCTACAAATCGGTCACATGTGAATCCGTTCAGAACGCAAATCCATGCAAGGAGTTTCCAGTTTCGCAGAAGGGGAGTCGAAAAGGTAAACAAATTTGACATCGGCTAAAGGTTTGGGTTATTTATTTTCTCTGAAACATATTTATGCAAAATGTAGGAATTCTATTTTGTCGCATATAGATTGCTTCTTCCGCGATTAAAGGATTAGGCACATGGCCTGGCATTTTTCCAGATATTCATTTAGTATGTTTAGTATGGCGAAGCTTGCGTTCAAGGTCAGTCTCGGCGATATATACATGTAGAAAAAGTCATATTCTCATACTTGTTTTTGAGCCTCTGACGTTGTCAGAAGCTAGGAAGCGAACAAAACTACTGTATGCGTGAATTGAAACGTTGAAAGTAAGTTCTCTGTGATAAACAGTTTCGGCTATAGAAAATATAGACAAAAACATGGCATCATCAGCCCGGTTCCGCATGAGATGATAGAAAAGATAAAGAAAACTTATCAGACACCAAAACAGCTTCTGAACAATAATTGAATTTAGACTAACATGAACTACTATGGTATATCATTATTTTATAAATTGTAGATGGTTTTCTGGCTGTTTTTTTTCCGTATTTCGGTATATGAGGCCTTTTATAAACAGTCTTGTATGTGTGTTATTTGATGACTCAACATTGTTTTGTTTGTATGAATATAAATTAATTGGAATTTTGGCCTTTTTGTGCACAGTGTCCGCAAAATTGCACCGACTGCCTGCCAAAATTCATGTTAAATTAGATCTTATTATTGTTCAGAAGCTGTTTTGGTGTTTGATAAAAACTTTATATTTCTATCATCTCATGCGAAACCGGGCTGACGATGACAAGTTTTTGCGTTTATTTTCTATAACCTAACCTCTCCATCACGGAAAGCTTACTTCCAACATTTAGATTCACGCATACATTAGTTCTGTTCGCTTCTTTGCGTCTGATAAGGTCAGACACTCAGAATCAAAAAAGAGAATGTGACTTTTTCCTGCATGTATATATCGCTAGGATTGACCTTGAATATATGTTTGGCTGTGCTAAATGAATATCTGGAAAAATGCAAGGCCATGTGCCTAATCCTTTAATGTGCGGATGAAGCAATCTATATGCGACAAAATAGCATTCTTATATTTTGCATAAATATTTTTAGAGAAAAAAAAGAACCCAAATCTTGAGCCAATGTCAAATTTGTTTACCTTTTCGACTCCCCTTCTGCAAAACCGGAAACTCCTCACATGGATATGCGTTCTGAACCGCGGTTTCGCATATGAGCGATTGGTAGGCGTGAGAGAGGGACCAAAAAGATATTTGAAGACTAAGAGAGGTGGACACAAAAACAATAAAATCGTTACACCACAAGGGAAGTACCACCTTGGAATGGTTGGTCTTTATTACTTTTAGCTTAAACTGTTTTTTTCGGAGCTCCTGCCCTCGCCGTAGAAGTCTATAAAAGCAAATAATATCAGATTATTAGGATTTCAATAGATTTATTAATTATGACTCAAGATCGATATATGAATTATATATATATATACTCATATCATTTTCTGAGCTTTGTTCCTTAGTCGTAGAACTGGAAGTTGCATATAATATGTTTTAACATCAATTCTCTGTAAGCACCAGAATTTTTGAATGGGGGCGTTCCACGCACCGTCTCAGAATTGGCTGAAATTTTCACACAATGGTCCTTACCACTCAGGTATAAGAAAATAACCTTTCAAACTTTGACATCCAATTCCGTTGCCATGGTAACCGTCAGTGTCGATTTCAGCGAAATTCGGACTTAATTTCTTGTGATTTATATTAAAAATGGCATATTTTCACCCTTAAAAATCATAATAATCAACAGGTGGACAGGAGAAACAATTAAACCTGTAAAATATTTGAATTTTATTTAACATTTTTCACAACAGACTTTAAGAATAAATTAATGTCGCTAATAGTACCTTCATTGTGGACAATACATACTTTGGCAAATTTCATTAAAAGTCAAAAATGCAAAAAATGACAATATTTCAAGAGGTATAAAAAAAATTGCAGGCCTCTACGAATAATTTACATAGCTACTCTTGAATTAACTAAGTATCATGATTGTAACTATGAAAAAAACTGAGTGGGGTAAGAGCATCTTCTTGGAAAAATAAGCATACTAAATTTGCACCGTTACAGAAATTAAAAAAAATGGTTTTGAGCAGGTAAGCAAACATTTTGGCTCTATGTTAGAATTGTAGTAAGTTATGCATATATTGTTGCTGATAATTTATGAGTACAGGTCAGTTTTTATTGAATTTGTATCAAACATTTCCTTGTCTCCAAAGAAAATTCATAATTTACGCGTTCTAAGTGGAAAATATGTCGAAAACAGGGGGTAGGGGAAATAAACAAAAGCAAAATATCAACCGTAAAAGGAAGACTCTTTAATAAATGACTTTAACTGTGTAAATATCCATTCAGCATTATGTTAAACTAAACTTAATTAAAAATTTATCAATGTGTGTGATGCTAAAGGGCAATAACTCTGCATTTTTGACGAAAAAGCAAAAAAAATTAGAAAACGCATGAAAATGAACTCAACCATAACTGTTTACTGTGGGCATTAAACAATAACACAACAACACTTTTCAAGGTAAATACCAAATATATTTCATGGAATATGTTGAAAATATAAAAAAAATTCACGAGTGCGTAGCACGAGTGAAATTCTAATATTTTCAACACATGAAATATTTTTGGTATTTATCGAAAAAAGAATTTTCTTTTCATTTTTTCTGTTTCGAAAATAAAAATAACTTTATTTCATAGTCATTTCTTGTTAATTTTGCTTGTCTTAGCACATTTAGTGGGTATAATATTGGGTGAAACTATAGTTTGCACCTAGAAAATGGCTAATAAGGCTCTCCGAAAGAACGAATAAAAAGAAATTGGCAATTTAAGAAAGCCGTTTGCAGCTGCAGTCAGACTGATATCACATGCAAATTAGTTATACTCTGGCTCAAAACCTGAAATCAAATGTGACGTCATTACTTGATTTGGCACGCTAACATCTGTAGCATAATGTCAGAATGCTACATTTCAGACTTTTTCGGAAAGAAATTTAGTCGAAAAAATTGTCAAAAGCAGCTGCAGTTTACTGCAGTGAAAAATTACTAGATCAAGTGAGCAGAGGCTCATGTATACCTATGACCAGTGCCACCCCCTAATGAGAGCATACTTTAACACACAACTTCAATGCAAATGTCATACATGTACAACATTCTAAGTGTGTGGCCTTGACCCTACGACAGCTGCAGCATCCACATGATGTAAACCAGTATGATGTAAACCAGTATGAAATAAACCTTTCATGTATCATTAGGTGCCACTGAAGTATATTGGATATAACTATTTGCCAATTAAATACAGCATATGGCTAAGTCCTAGTTACTGACCCCTGGCCCCATTCATGAGCCTGACACTGCAGCTTAGGTAGTCCATAAAGAAAGCAATGATGCAGGTATATCATGAACCGGACAGACGAACAAATAAACAAACAAACAAACGGACAAACGGATGGAATGACAAAAACTATGTACCCCCTGACATACTTTGTATGTAGGGGGAATAATGAATCATATCAGTCACTAATGAAATGATACAATATGTTTAACTGCAGACAATATCACCTTTATTTTTTCTAGATATGCACTGAATTCACTGCATAAAATAACTAGAAAAAGGTGTCTATAAGACACTAATGATGCCCCCATGCAGCGCCTGTCACAGGACATGTGTACATCCCTAAAGCACTTGTTAAGCACAACCACTGTCTGCAAAGAGAATCCACTGGAAACACTACACAAAAACTTCTTACCCAACAGTGCAAAAATGCCGCCGAAAATGATAAGTTTAAAAGGGCAAAATTCCTTCGAACTTAAATTTTTCTCCATCAAAAACCCACACACACATCTTCATTATGTTCACAACAAGTATACAATGTCTGAAAAACAGCCACTGAAAATTGTGGGAGGAGCTGATTACACAAAATATTTACCCAACATTGCAAACATTTGCCTAAAATGACCAAGCCCCAAGGTTATAAAACATTTCTCGTGCTCAAATCAGCTGAGCATGAAATTACATGTACCTCTGCTGATAAATATGAAAAGGCCAACTTATGTTGGCATTTTCATATTTTTCAGCCGAGAGAATTGAATACTCAGCTAAACTCAACAAGAAAACAACTGTACATATCAGTACTTTGCTATTTATTAGCAGGTAAAATTTCATGCTCAGCTGAGTTGAGCATGAAAAAAGTTTTATAACCTTGGGGCCAATTTCAAAAGGCCATACTTCTGTCAAAATTAACTTGAGCTCCAACAATTTTACAAAGGATAATGACTTCCTGTATGCCTCTCTGGAAAACGTAGCATTTTAATTGAGGTCTACACCCCAAGGAAAGAATTAGCTCCCAAGAGAGTAAACTTCCCATCAAGTGCTGACCCCTAAAGAAGGGAGACAACTAACGTGTCAACATCTGGGGTTTCCACCATCCCTATAAATATGAATATCTTAAACTCCTGTTTGCCTCTCTGGAGGATACAGCTCTGCAAATGAAGTCGTCTCTTCAGCAAATTCAGAAATGCCATAAGCTAGAGTTATTCTAAAGATTATGCTATACTGACCAGTCAACCTATGTATTTTCTGTCCGATTTACAAAGGGAAACAAAGAGGAGCAACAAGAACTCCTGTTTTCTGGTTTGCTTTCCTGAAAGACGCATCTCTTCATGAAGTTCTATATGCCTCTCTGGATGTCAGAAGGTTTAAAGGTTTAATTCAATGACCAGGACCCTTAACCAAGGTATCAGTCACAATGTAACATGTCACCACAACACAAATAATTAACAACAAAAACAATTCGAAGAAGGCTTCAAAGCAGACTAGGTGACTGTCGACACTCGGAGAGTGGTAAACCAGATCTCCAGATAATGTAAATTCCATTAGTCCCAACAAACACCCCATCACTTATTCAAACTTCTGTGTTTCCAACAATTTTACAGAGGATAATGACTTCCTGTATGCCTCTCTGGAAAACGTTGCCTTTTAATTGAGGTCTACACCCAAAGGAAAGAATTAGCTCCCAGGGGAGCAAACTTCCCAGCAAGTGCTGACCCCTAAAGAAGGGAGACAACTAACGGGTCAACATCTGGGGTTTCCACCATCCCTATAAATGTGAATATCATAAACTCCTGTTTGCCTCTCTGGAGGACACAGGTCTGTAAATGAAGTCGTCTCTTTCCCAAATTCAGAAATGCCATAAGCTAGAGTTATTCTAATGATTATGCTATACTGACCTGTCAACCTATGTATTTTCTGTCCGATTTACTAAGGGAAGCAACTGTCAACTTTACAAAGAGGAGCAACAAGAACTGTTTTCTGGTTTGCTTTCCTGAAGGACGCATCTCTTCATGAAGGTCTGTATGCCTCTGGACCTCATTTTTGTCGCACCTGCTTTAGCAAGGTGCGATATAGGAGTTCACTTTTCCGTCCGTCCGTCCGTCCGTCAGTCATTCCGTCCGTCCGTCCGTACGTCCGTCCGTCCGTCCGTCCGTCCACAATTACCTCGACCCTAGTGGTTAAGTCCATTTCTTTCAAACTATGATACCTACAATCATGAAATCTGGTATAAAGTTTCTTCTTAGAATGTTCTCAAGGTATGTTGCACTTTTTTCTACCCTTGACCTACATTTCACGCTCTGCTGACTTCGTAAAATTTAATATCCAAAATTACCTCGACCCTAGTGGTTAAGTCTATTTCTCTCAAACTATGATACCTACAATCATGAAATCTGGTATAAGGTTTCTTCTTAGAATGTTCTCAAGGTACATTGCACTTTTTTCTACCCTTGACCTACATTTCACGCTCTGCTGACTTTGTCAAATTTAATATCCAAAATTACCTCGACCCTAGTGGTTAAGTCTATTTCTCTCAAACTATGATACCTACAATCATGAAATCTGGTATAAAGTTTCTTCTTAGAATGTTCTCAAGGTATGTTGCACTTTTTTCTCCCTTTGACCTATATTTCACTCTCTGCTGACTTTATGAAATTTAATGTCCAAAATTACCTCGACCCTAGTGTATTAGTCCATTTCTCTCAAACTATGGTACCTAGAAGCATCAAACCTGGTATAAAGCTTCTTCTTAGAATGTTCTCAAGGTACATTGCACTTTTTTCTACCCTTGACCTATATTTAACCCTCTGCTGACTTCGTAAATTCTGAGTCAAAAATTACGTCTACCGTAAATTTCCAGTCAAAAACTGTATCAACCCTAGCATTTAAGTCCATTTCTCTCAAAGTATGATACCTAGAATTATCAAACCTGGCAAAAAGTTTCTTCATAAAAAGGTCTCAAGGGTTGTCGCACTTCCTTCTGCCCCTCACCTTTATTTCAAGGAATGCTGACTTTGTAAAATTTTACATCCAACATGCCATTGACCCTAGCAGTTAAGTCCATTTCTCTGTAAACACAATGGTAGAAGCATCAAACGGTTTGATTCAAACCTCTATGCTTGATGTATATTTCATGTGCTCTGTTGGCTTTGGAAATTTGTAGGTCAACCTGGCATCCACATCTGAATGTACTCTAGCATTATATTTTTAATGATTATTTCATACTCTGTTGACTGAATTTTATGTCCAGAATTGCATCCTTCTTAGCTTGCAAGGCCAGTTCGCTCAAATTCTTATACGTGAAATCATCAAACCTAATCTTAACCGTGATCTCTGCTACTGTGGAAGAGCAAGACAGGTGCGACATAGCATTCTGCAGAATTCTTGTCAAATAAATGAGGTCTACACCCAAGGGAAAGAATTTGCTCCCAGAGGAGCAAACTACCCACAAGGGCCGACCCCCTCAGGAAGGGGAGGCAAATGATGGGTCAACATCTGGTTTTTCCACCAGCCCTACAACAATGAACATCACAAGATCCTGTTTGCCTCCCTGGAGGACAGAGCTCTTCCAATAAAGTCTACTCTTCAGGACATTCAGAAAAAAAAGAATGGGTACACTCTCAGGAGCAGCAACTCTATCATTTTTAGCTCGCCTGAACGAAAGTTCAGGAAGAGCTATTGTTGTCACCACGGCGTCGGCGTCAGCGTCAGCGTCAGCGTCCGCGTCCGCGTCCGCGTCGGCGTTCGGATTGGATGTTTTGGTTAAAGTTTTTTAAAGACCTATATCTCCTTAACCCATGGATGGATTCTTTTGATACTTGCACTGTAGTTAGATATTGGTCTAAGGTTTAACAGGGTACCACCCCCACCCCACTCCGTGACCTTGATGTCAAGGTCATGGACTTAGAAAATTGGTATTTTTTTTTGACTGGATGTTTTGGTTAAAGTTTTATAAAGCCCAATATCTCCTTAACCCATGGATGGATTCCTTTGATACTTGCACTAAAGTTAGATATTGGTCTAAAGTTTTCGAAGGTACTACCCCCACCCCCCTCTGTGACCTTGATGTCAAGGTCATGGACTTAGAATATGTCTTTTTATTGATTGGATGTTTTGGTTAAAGTTTTTTAAAGACACATATCTCCTGAACCCATAGATGAATTCTTTTTATATTTGCACTGTAGTTAAATCTACAGAGTGATACCCCAACCCCGCTCAGTGATCTTGATGTCAAGGTCAGGGACTTGGGAATTTTTTGTCTTTTTTAAAGTTTTGTAATTGCATACTGATTCATAATGCTTTGTAGAGATTTAGTTTATACTTGAACTGATGTTAGACTCTTTTTTGAGTTTTTACAAAACACCTTATACTTACCCCACTGGATGACCTTGAAGTCAAGGTCATCGACTTAGAATTTTGTCTTAAAGATTTCGGTTAAAGTTTTATATTTATGAAGACATAATTTCACAGTGCCACGATGATGGACTCAGTTGATACTAATACTTGGACTGATGTTAGATAATGGTTCTTGGTTTTGATACATCCTAGTAGCCCCCCCTCCCCCCTTCCCCCTACCCGTCAGTTTTTTTACCTCAAGCTCATGGACTTTGAAATTTCATTTCATTTTCTTTTTATTTTAATTTTATTTTTAAGACTTTCTGAGATAGCATTGTTTATAAATGTGTTTTCATTATGGACATGCTTGCCTGAAGTTTTATGCATAGCAGTCCACATAGCACACCCCCCCCCCCCCTACCCGTCAGTTTTTTTTACCTCAAGCTTGTGGACTTTGAAATGTCATTTCATTTTTTTATTTTAATTTTATTTTAAGACTTATTTCTGAGATAGCTTTTGTTTATAAATGTGTTTTCATTATGGACCTGCTTGCCTGAAGTTTTATGCATAGAGTGCACACCACCATAGCGGCTGTGTGATGGGCAACCACCAATTCAGGCGAGCTATGCTGTCAGGCGACAGCTCTTGTTATTTTTGCCTTCTTCCTAAATTTACAGGTTCCAACTCTTAAATGTAAGAATTTGCCTCCCAAGCAGCATATTCTTTCCTTAACAAGCAGGCTCCATTTTTGAAAGCTTCTTCATCTCAGGAATCAATCAGGAAGTCACAAAGGTTGTTCCCCTTCGTAAAAATGGATGAGAAACATGAGGGAAGTAAACAGGAAGTCAATGATTTTGTTTCTCTTTGTAAAAATGGTGGAAAAACATGACAGAAGGAAAGAGGAAGTCACTTAATTTGTAAAAAGAAAAGGTAAAAGTCTCCCATAGCCTAATAGCTGTAGGGGCAGTGGGGGTTAGAGACCCACTGTATCTTGGGCACAGCTGATGAAAGATGGAGCCCATCTCTTTCTCCTTACACTGCCTTACCCTTCCCTAATTCGAAAAAGGTACCCATTACTGCTGGGTTGACAGAGAGAGTTTTCCAGTTGTCGGATGGCGACAGTAAGCTGCGAACTCACGACCTTCCGGTGACTTTCTGCACAATAACCGAGCCACTCTAACCACTCGGCTACCACGCCTCTCTGTAAAAGGAAGGGAACAAATAAAGATGTACCCATACACCCTAACTGCATATTTGAAAAAAATCAACATGGGATATACTTTAAAACTGTGCAGTAAACCCCATATCACTCACCTACTTAAATCATCAAATGTGAATGGGTTCACTATCAGGAACAACAAGTTTCCCATTTTCATTTTTGCCTCCCATCTAAATTGATTCTGTAGGAGCAAATTCTTTCCTTAACAAGTAGACTCCATTTTGTAAGAGCTTTATCATCCCAGGAAGCAAACAAGAAGTCATTCAAGTTGTTCCTTGTGTAAAAATGGTGGGTGGAAAACATGAGGGAAGCAAACAGAAAGTCACTAAAGTTGTTCCCCTTTGTAAAAATGGTGAAAAAAAAAACTTGAGGGAAGCAAACAGGAAGTCACTTAAGTTGTTCCTAGAGATGTAAACAATCAAATACCCATACATCATAATTTCATACTTGGAAAAAAAATGAAAATGAAACATTCAATACTTGTACTTTCGGTAATCAAAAGCCAGATTTTCTCAAAGAGTAATATGTACTCATGTAATCTGTTCTCAATCTACTTAAGGTCCATAGATCCACTTTTGGGGGGAGCGGAAGTTACTCTGCCAATTTGCTTTTATCTCCTTTCTAAATGGGGGTCAACTCTTAAAGGAAATAATCTGCTTCCCAAGAGCAAATTCTTTCCTTAACAAGTAGACTCCATTTTGAAAAGTCCTCCTTATCCCAAGAAGCAAACAGCAGGAAGTCACTTCGGTTTTCCTTTGTAAAAATGTTGGAAGAACATGAGGAAGCAAACATGATTTCACTTACTTGTTCCCTTTTGTCAAAATGAAAAAAAAAAACAAATAAAAAAAAAACATGGACGTGTACACATATACTCAGAGCCCTAGATAAGAGGGAGTATTTGATGATAATTAGGGATAATTTTTTGTAAATTCTGGATGGAAACATATGTTGTGACCCCTCATCTGAACCGCCTTGATGAGACGGTTCAGATGAGGGGTCATAACATATGGTTTCAATGAGAAATGAAGAAAATTATCACTCAATTATCATCAAATACCTCTCTTATCTAGAGCTCTGATACTGTAATAAGTGTAATTTCATAGTTGATCAAAATCAACATGGAACATACTGGAATACTTAATAAAATACACCACATGAAATAAGTAAAGTGCATTGTAGCAAGGGATTCTGAAGTTCAAACTCACTACATGTTGCTGCAGTTTTGTTTTGTTCTTTTGCATCTTTCGTAGAAACTCGTACATTTCTTAGTGTGTTTCACCAAGTCCTTTTCTGGTTAGTACTTTTGAGATTTAGTAGAATTGTTAATTTTCTCACTCAATACAAGTTTATTTTTCCTCTTTTTATTAGCTCACCTGAGCCGAAGGCTCACAGGTGAGCTTATAGTATAGGCAGGCATCCGTCGTCCGTCCGTCCGTCGTCCGTCAACATTTTTAAACGACATCTCCTCTGAAACTACAAGGCCCATTGTTACCAAATTTCATATGTAGCATCTATAGGCAGGGGGAACCAATAATACTGTTTTTTATCCAAATCGCTTAAGAACTTTGGTTGCTATGGCAACTTAAAGTTTCCATTGACTTGTATGGGTAAAATTGAAAATTTGCATTTATTGCTATGTCACTGCAGATATTTTGACAAAACTTTTACAGAAATGTTCCTTGAGTATTCCTCTATCAACCACATGAACTTTGTGTAAATTGCACAATTTGGCTGGTTGCCATGGCAACCAAATGGTTAAAAATAGAAAAAATATTCAAAAATCATCTCCTCAGAAACTATGCGACCAATAAAGCTCAAACTTCACAGAAAGGATCTTAGTACTACCTTCTATAAAAATACTGTTTTTCTTGGCAATTGCTCTAGCAGTTTGGTTGCTATGGGAACTTAAAGTTGCCATTTACTTATAATGGCAAAATGGAAAATTTGCATTTATTGCTGTGCCACTGCGGATATTTTGACAAAACTTTCATAGAAATGTACCTTGAGTAGTCTTTAACCAGCCATGTTAAATTTATGCAAATTGCGCAATTTGGCTGGTTGCCATTGCAACCGAATGGTTAAAAATAGAAAAATATTAAAAACTCATCTTCGCAGAAACTGTGTGGCCAATAAAGCGCAAACTTTACAGAAAGAAGTTTAGTACTAGCCTCTATAGAATTACTGTTTTTCATGGCAATTGCTCCAGCAGTTTGGTTGCTATGGCAACTAAGAGTTTCCATTGACTTATAATGGGGAAAATGGAAATTGGCAATTTTTGCTCTCTTACTGCAATTATTTAGATTTTTTTTTCTACAGAAATGTTTCTTGAGTAGTCCTCTGCGATTCATATGAATTTTCTCCAAATCGCTGGATTTGATTTGTTGCCATGGCAAAATATAGGGTAAATTTTCGGGGAAAAAAAAATCTTCTGCTCAGAAGCCATATAGGGGATGAAGCTGATACTGTGCAAACGTGTTGATGACAGAAGCCTCTACATAAATTTTCTTTTTTTTCTTCCAATCCCATAAGAACTTTGGTTGCTTTGGCAATTTATAGATAATGGGAAAAGTGAAGCCATGAGGGGGATGAAGCTGATACTTTAGCATACATATTAATAACATTAGCCTCTACCTAAAGTATGTTTTATATTATCATTGCCCATGTGAATTCGTTGCTATGGCAACTTAAAGTTTCTATAGACTTATAATGGGGAAAGTGGATATTTGCTATTTATTTCTGTGTTACTGCAGATATTTTGACAAAACTTTACAGAAATGTTCCTGGAGTAGTCCTCCACCAGCCATATGAATTTTTCCCAAATACCTGATTTTGATTGGTTGCCATTGCAGCTGAAAGGCCAAATTTTCATTTTTTTTTTTTTTTGCCAAAGATCTTCTTCTGAGAAGCCATTAAGGGGGGGATAAAGCTTATTTTTTTGCATTAATGTTTGTGATATTATCCTCTACATAAATGGTGTTTTTTTATTGCTGTTGTGCATGGTGTTTTGTTGCTGTAACCGCAGTGTTTCAGTGCTCAGGTGAGCGATATAGGGCCATTGGCCCTCTGGTTTAGTTGGCCTTTGAGAAGTTAATGCTTTAATCAGTCTACCAGAAAGTGTCAAGGACTTCTCAAAATACAGTGACTGAATGTTGGAGTTTAAAACGAGGTCCCATCTCCATATGACCTATTATTGGTGGGACATTATACCCGAGTTCACTCACTCGCTCGACTTAAAGTTGACATTTCAGACTGAAGTCTAAGACTTTCTCTGGATGAGACCTTTCATCTGCTTCTGTTGGCATAAATAGTTCAGCAGGCTTCCATTCTGCAAAAGAAATCAAAGGAGTTTTAAATCACTTTTAAATTCAAACTGCTTATACAGAACTTATGAAATGATAAAGTTTATTCAAATTTTATAAAAAGATGCATTAAAACATTGAGAGCACTATCCGTTTTATTTGGGAATTGCACCATTTGTATTCTTATACAGGCTGGATTTTACAGTAATTCTGCTGCATTTACAGAATGTCAACAGATGCTGTATACATTTAGCATCTATGGACAGGCTTGTTCCCATTGTGATTCAATGGAAGTTTTATGGGGCAATAACTATATTGTGAGTTGTCCAGTTTTCCTTAAATTCAAACTTGTCTGAAACGTTTTGGCCATCATATATGCTTTAATAGCGGTTCAAGATGTTCTACTGAGAAATGTAGCGAGCAGACATCATTTTCCAATTAAAGAACACAAAAGTCTCATGATATGGCAGTTTCCACAAAGCAAGGAATAATAAGCAAATTTGACAAATTTATGTCCCCCGCCTTGGAAACTAGGTCTCCACTGAATATACACTTAGTGTTTGAGCTGGAAAAGTGGCTAAGTTAAAAATGTGAAAAAAGGAATAAAAAAAATATGTGAGGATTATATCCAAACCACATGCATATTTTCAGACCATGATCAAAAACCTGTGAAGTTTCAAAGGAATGGGCATAAAACTGTAGGAGGAGTTGCACACACAAGGTACCCGCTATCTATTCACTTTGATAGTAAAAATGTATGAAAAATGGCTAAGTTCAATTTGCAAAAAAAGTAATGAAAAATAACGTGAGGATTAAATCCAAACCACATGTATATTTTTTAAAACAGAACATGAACTATAGCATAGTTTGTTTAGTTACTTTTGAGTTACTCCGCCCAGCCCCTCCCCCCCCCCCCCCACCCCCCCAAAAAAACAAAAAAAACTTCTTTCTTGAATTATTATAATTATTCATTTATTATTATATTACTGTTATTTGTATTGATTTTGATATCTGTCTGGCACAGAATCTAGCTTTTGCAAAAGAGTATACTTGAGATTTCATACAGATTTGCCTCCCTTGAAATTTCTATTTTCAGTTTATATATCTACTTATCTTCTTTCATAAACAAATAAGTTTTGTTTCAAGGTATTCAGAGCTGTAAAAAGCAATAAAAATGTATATAACAATGTTCAAATTCTGTTTTTGACACAAACTATACCCATGCACAAGACAGAAATATCAAAACTTTCATGCGTCACTTTTACACCATTAATGATCAAAGTTATCCGCCATATATAATAAATCATGATATAACACGCCTACTAAACGAAAGAATGCGTAACCATCGGTCAAGAACGCGAAACAATTCGAGCGACATCCGGTTTAGCATTCGATGACGCAAAAAGGTAAACAAACTTTGCATTTTCTGTCTTTCGTGAGCGATATAAATTTGTTGAGGAAATAATTGAAAAATCGGGGAATGTCATGCAATAGCCCATGCATATCGAAGTTTGTCGAGTAAATCGCAGACCACCTGCTTTGCGCATATTGGCTGAATTAATTTTCGCGTGCTGAAGGTGTGTCAAACCCATCGAAAACACGTGGAAATTGGTGATGTATATTGTATTTTATTTGATTTTGCGGTTTGCTAGAAGTTTAGCATATCATCATGCACACACGATAGACACATTATGGTTATTTGTGCTATGGACCTTTTGGTTGTCAATGCTGCATAACCGCGAAATCACTGAAACAATGGTCGAAAATGGGTTGTTGAGCATTCGATCTATATAAATAATAAGAAAATTGACAGCTATCAAGCAGGTCTGATTTCATCTCCACGGCTCCAGGAACACATGCAGCTTATTCTACGGAATCGTTTCTTAGCCTTCCTGACGAGCAATGCACTGGTGTTTCGGAAATTAATAGCAGTTTGATGAAAACATTTGCAGTCTCCCAAGTCATAGTATATAAGGATTTTTACACGGATATCGTGCTTTCAAACCAATGCATTGACCCTGAAATTATCTTAAATATGATTTGACATGTTTTAAAATTTTGGTTTTCGTAAAGAAGTGCTAATCTGTCCAATTTTGTTGGTTACGCATTAGAGTGACCGGTTGAGAATTGGAGGAGCAAAGGAGAAAGTCGCAACTAATGCCCCTTTTGTATATGTCAGCTTCTAACTATAACCATAAGTTGTCTACATATGCGTTTTAAATTGTATTAAAATCATTAGATGCAGAAAATATTAATGAAAAAAGTCCTTATTTGACAAGGACATTGGAATACTGAGTTTGAATGGCAAATTGATTCGTAATTTACCTCTGCAGAAAGCCGGACCGGGTAGCGCAATCGGTAGGGCACCTGACTCGTAAGTCAGAGGTCCTGGGTTCGAATCCCGGTCTGGCCACATACTTTCGTTTCTCCTTCCGCTGATTCAAGAAGGGCAGTTGTCAGTTACTGGCGAAAGTATGGGCACTTAGTACTGGTTAACCGCTTAGGAGGTCTAAGCCTGCCCAGGAATAGTGTGGTTAGGTTAACTGACCGTCCCGACATGACCTTAGTTGTTTACCGTGGACGTTAAGCATCAAATCAACCAACCAACCTCTGCAGAAAATAAAAATGCCCTTTTGCATTTCATAAATGCACTTTTGCCCATACCGTTATATTATTTTTGTATGGTTAAGGATGCTTGAAAACAAATTGTCTGTATCTCTAGAGCAGTGCCGTTTTGTTCAGCCTATGAACTTTGCATACTGTACAGATTTTGTACCGTGTTCAGGTTATTATTATTTGTTGCCCGGCATGATTAACTGATGCGCTAGAAGACCATTCAAACTGAATAACTAACTACACGTAAATGTTCTGAACTACAATGGTCGCTGAGGGTGAGCTTTGGGAGTAGAATTTCTACACCCAGTAAGTGATTGCTGGCCATACAGGGCGGTACAAATGTGGTTCTTCACTGTTACATGCCTGTATGTGCTCCTTTTGTGATGACCAATGTTTCTTCTTCCAATTACATAATTAAAATCTAAAGTAGTTCCTTCAAGGATTCAATTTCTACACACATTAATTGATTGCTTGCCACACAGGGGGTACTATTACATGCAAGTTTGTGCTCGTTTTATGATGACCAATGTTTCCTTCACCCATTACGTAATTATCTCAAATGGTTCCTTCTAGAGCAGAGAAATTATTCTCAGGAAGAAACATTGGCTATACTCCGAATTTTCGGCTACTCAAGCCTCATCAGTATTCCTGACATGATCTTGCGACGAAAGCCATAATTTCTTGATTTTAATAAGACTGACGCATCTCTAATATGCTGTCTATGAACTGTTGTCTGGTGGCGGAGGGAATCGCCTGTTTCTCCGATGTAGTTTTCTCGGCATCGGCTACACCGGACCACATAGATAAGATTTTTAACATCACAGGACATAGGTGTCCTTACTTTGAAAGATTTTCCGCATTTAATCTGGAACTCTTTCTTCCGTTATTAAATGATTACATAAACCACACTTGGCAATATTACATTTTGTCACCTTCGGAAAATCATAAATATTAAATATTTAGCACGAGTTAAAAGTCTGGTCAAACTTTGAGGTGGACGTTTGCTTTTTATGAGCTGAAAATCGTCTAATAATTCTTTCATGGTTTCGTCTTCATATAAATTTGGTAAGTTTTGTTTTATTGTATTGAATAATTCAGGGTTTTTAGGGTTAAATGTAGATACATAAGTTAAAATATAGTCATCATTTTTGTCTCTTATTATTTGGACTGATGCTTCTTGTTCGACCCTTTTTTAAAATCGACGGTCCTTTTGCGTCTGGGTCTATAAGATTGTCCTTTTAATCGAATATCTTTTATTTCTTTAGTGAATGGAGTTTAATGGTATATTTATTACAGAAGTAAGTTTCATATTCTTTAAGCCGTACCTCGTTTTTAGCTTTCCATTGTTCCCTCTTCTCTCTTTGTGTTTCATACCCAACATAGTAATGAGAATTTCCTTTGCTCTCATGGAAGCTTTTTCAGATATTATTGATAACAATTCTTCATTTCTTCATGGCTACAAGCCGTCAATTCTAGCCAGTCTTTTTCTGTCTTAAAATCGTCTAAAACTTGTCTTTCTCTTCTTCTTTGTTGGTCATCTGGCTCCCCAAATATGTTATGTATTTGCAATTCTTGTGGTATTATCATCGGTTTCTGGTTTCTCAAGACTTCATATGTTGAGGACAGCTTTTCATTCCGAAGTTTAAGCTATTATTGTTTCTTCCTGTCATTCAGTTCTTATACCATTTATTTTCAATGGTACGTTTAATTCTCCTTGCTTCTCTCTCCCCAGTTGGTGGAATAATTCCCTGATGTTATTACAAAGTTGTTGAGTAACTATCTGATTGTCATTATTGTAAGCTGCTTGAGTGGGAGATGGTGTAGGTGTTGCGACATCTTGGAAGCGTTTGCTGTCTTTGATGATGTAGGTAAGATAGTTAATATCATATATCTAATCAAATTTTCTTACTGGTTTAGACTCATATTCTAGATCATCGCTTTTAGTTCGTTTGGACCCCCTTTTGATACTATTCAGTCTTTGAATCGACTTGGAAACGGCACTGCCCTAGAGTTAAAGTTTGTTTTCAAGCATCGTCTGTCGAATGATTAAAGGGACTATAATGCTTAACCATAGAAAAAGATGTAACGGTATGAGCCATTATGAAATGCAAATGATCTTTTTATTTTCTGCAGAGGTAAATAATGATCTCTGATTTATCAATCAATGCGCCATTTTGTCAAATTACTTCAAATTTAGTATTCCAATGCCCTTGTCCAGAAAAGGATATAATTAATATTTTCTGCATCTAATGATTTCAATACAATTTAAAACGCATATGTAGACAACTAATGGTTATAGTTAGATGCTGGCATATACAAAAGGGGCATTAGTTGCGACTTTCTCCTTTGCTCCTCCAATTCTCAACCGGTCACTCTAATGCGTAACCAACAAAATTGGACAGATTAGCACTTCTTTACGTAAACCAAAATTTTAAAACATGTCAAATCATATTTTAGATAAGTTCAGGGTCAATGCATTGGTTTGAAAGCACGATATCTGTGTAAAAAACCTTATATACTATGACTTGGGAGACTGCAAATGTTTTCATCAAAATGCTATTAATTTCCGAAACACCAGTGCATTGCTCGTCAGGAAGGCTAAGAAACGATTCCGTAGAATAAGCTGCATGTGTTCCTGGAGCCGTGGAGATGAAATCAGACCTGCTTGATAGCTGTCAATTTTCTTATTATTTATATAGATCGAATGCTCAACCACCCATTTTCGACCATTGTTTCAGTGATTTCTCGGTTATGCAGCATTGACAACCAAAAGGTCCATAGCACAAATAACCATATGTGTCTATCGTGTGTGCATGATGATATGCTAAACTTCTAGCAAACCG
Source organism: Ctena decussata (assembly GCA_963989385.1). Taxonomy (NCBI): domain Eukaryota; kingdom Metazoa; phylum Mollusca; class Bivalvia; order Lucinida; family Lucinidae; genus Ctena; species Ctena decussata. The sequence continues at coordinate 33,607,729 of OZ022504.1, read as the reverse complement.
CAAAATCAAATAGAATACAATATACATCACCAATTTCCACATGTTTTCGATGGGTTCGACACACCTTCAGCACGCGAAAATTAATTCAGCCAATATGCGCAAAGCAGGTGGTCTGAGATTTACTCGACAAACGTCGATATGCATGGGCTATTGCATGACATTCCCCGATTTATCAATTATTTCCTCAACAAATTTATATCGCTCACGAAAGACAGAAAATGCAAAGTTTGTTTACCTTTTTGCGTCATCGAATGCTAAACCGGATGTCGCTCGAATTGTTTCGCGTTCTTAACCGATGGTTACGCATTCTTTCGTTTAGCAGGCGTGATATAATGTACCGTTGAGCCACTTGGGTAACGTCGATACGAGAATTGAACAGAACAGAACAGAACAGAACAGTGCACTTCGGGGAAAAAATACCTTACGGAGTGAGCGACAAGTTTAGACACCGATCAGCCTGCACCTCTGTGCAGTCTAAACAGAGTTTTACATCTATTGTCTATGCGTCTAAGGGAATCTAAGCAGTGAAAACAAGGCTCCGACTGTAACTGCCCCTTGTTGATAAAACCCTCCATTGGCAATTAGCTCCACAGAATTTGATAAGGTTTGTTGTTAATGGAAAAATTCTTGACCATTACATTCCCCAGCTACTAGTAGCCCAGCACTGGGCTGGAAACTACCTAGAATACCTCGCCTTTCTCGAGACGCAAGGGTTGAGGTGGCTCGGTGGGGGACGTCTGCGCCCGCGGATTAATACGTAGGCGTCTCTTACCTGATGTCTGCAGCTAATGTGTCCCGCGGAATGCGACAGTAAGTGTGGCTTGGAGAGGGATGCTCGTTGCCTGCCGAGACCTGCCGTCATATCTTTTCTATCAAACTTTTGGGGATTAGCGACACTGAAGAAGTTAAATACAGAAACGCGCGTTTGTCGCACTAAATTAGGTATGAATACGTTTATATATCTAGAAACTGTTTTCTTGTTTTTAAAACTAGAAACTTGTTTCTGAAATAATTTAGGGCTAGAGCTGGAGCGGGATTGCAGCCGCTAGCAGCTACTGAGCCTCCTTTACTTACATATGGCAACTGGAAGAACAACACCAGAAACATCTTTGATGTTGTACATTGTCTCTTCTGTGATTCCCCTGTCTCCACCAGCCACTTGCTGTATAAGAGAGGCTGTAGCGGAGTCGAAAATAACAATCTCTACAACGACTGAATCTACAAGGCACACACAAGCATGCACTGGAAATGACTGGCATGATTGTTTGTTTAATAGTCAAGTAATTAAGTTGTCTTTAATTGATATGATGCATGCAGTAGAAACCCTTAAACTCCCAGTGTACGAATCTGCAAGCTGTACGAATCTGCAACATATCACTCTACAGCACTTCACTTTCTCCAACAATCAAGAGATAAATCTGATAAACACACGTAACAAATACATGTAGTGACCTCAGAATTGTGTAACATTATCTGTAGACGGTGCTACAATGAATAACTTAATAAAAACTCAGCATACAAATTCACAAAGTTCTGTCAAACTTGTTGACTACCCGCCTTTAATTATAGTGTTTCTCTGTTTTACTGTGAAGAGCTAAGAGCTATGTTTTTATACCACATATGGCTGCTCCGAGCATGCGTTAACTGCCCAATTATGGTCACTCCGAGCATGTTCGATATTGACGAAAATTACATTTTAGAGCAAGAGTTCCTGTATATAGTCAATCTCTGTATAGTCTAGCGATATAGAATTTGTGACACTAACTTTGAGTATACTTATATTGCATTTGGGGAAGCCCAACACACATGCACAATCCTACGTCTTTGCTCAGCTTATAAACTAAGAAATGACCCTGTCACAATAAAACAACAACCTCATACTATTAGCCGATAGCAGAGCACCGTGACTAGACGACGATTGCAGGGCACTGTGACTATGGGCGTTTATTTTGATATATTTTTGTAACAGAATGGAATATAGGCTACGGCCAGTTTCAAGTAACACAATAAAGTGAGCATTTAAACATATACTTTATATGATAGAGCTAACTATAGCCTCTGAATAACAAATAGCCAACAAGCTTACAAACAACCACTTCACTGAGAATCACGACGTCCAGGAAAAACAGAGTCTGAAACCTGTGTCCAACAACGCCCTTTTTTTTTTTTTTTTTTTTTTTTTTTAAGGCTCAGTGACTCTCTCAGTGGGGTGTGTTGGACTTCACACCGCATGTAAGCTTCTCATCTATTTTAAAACTTTATAACAGGAACTTAAGAAAAGAACTGTCCTGTTCGAGGTGCTTGCTAGAACTGACAAATTCACGACCCTGTCTTATGCCACTCAAAAGCAAGCCATACGATTGGTTACCTATACAAAACAACTGAAAAACAACAGTACCGTTTACACTCTACTCAAAGACATTACTTTTCCGCTAAACTGTCGTAACGCGGAAAAGTGATAAGTCTTTGCTCAGCTTATAAACTAAGAAATGACCCTGTCACAATAAAACAACAACCTCATACTATTAGCCGATAGCAGAGCACCGTGACTAGAACCATTTCAAAGTTAGAGAAGTGTGAAATATGTTTAACTAGATCAAACAGTTTATATAATATTATAAACCCAAACTTTGTGAAACTTTAAGCCGTTTACAGAGATTGTCATCAATATAGCCATCTTTGGCAAAATCAGTTTTCCATCTGCCGTGTCTTTTTAGACACCTGTCACTGACATCATTATTGGCAGCGGTAGATACCCCACCTGATCTTAAAGAATGAAGCCCTATATCAAGATTAGGATCTACTGACTTGAAAAGCGAAACAATACATTCTTTTGTACGAGTATAACTTAACTTTTTATCTTTACTAATCAATTTACTGACTGAATGAGACTTATTCACTGCTTTAAACAAAAAAGAGTTGGAACTGACGTCAAGTTTTGCTAATGACATGTAACGTTTTAACATTTTAACTGGACATGCTGAAGTATGACCCTGACTTAGAAGAACCTCGCAGCCATGCCTATATTGATCTGTCTTACTTTTAGGAATAAACAGCTTTAAATAATTGTCCTCAAACGATATGTCAGTACATCTAATATTACTCAGCTCATCATATCTCAAAAACCCCGAAAAAGCTGTAGTAATCATACACAAACTTCTAACAGTACATAAGTCTTCTGAATGGGAAAAACTGTCACAAAGTTCAATAATTAAATCAGACGTAACTGGGTCTTTCTTCTGACATGGTTTCTTAGCAGTTCTTTTTGCAGATTCAAGGATGTTCTTGACAAAGTTATTATCCGTCGGATCTGTAAGCCCATTAATCTGATGAGCCCATTTGATTCCATAAAAAGCACTGGAAACAGAATGAAATGACGCCGTAGCGTTTAGTAGATCTGGTAAGTATAAAGCGACGATAATAGGGGAACCAGGAAGATCCTTGTAATTGTTGATAGAACAAAAGTTTTTCCAAGAATTAAAAGCGTAATTATACTTTTTAAATGTTGAGGCACTTTTTGAGCACAATAAATTTTTACACAACCCTTCAATTCGTACATCTGAAACGTCAACTGCACCTGCTGATCGTAACTGTTCTGTCACTCGCTCTTTAAGCCCTATTCCTGAAAAATAAATGAAAAATGTACATTTAAGTACATGGCAAAGCAAACAGGTAGCTTCTAAAATCATATGTTCATTCAATGTATCTTTTTGCTATCAAAAAGCAATTTTTAAAGCTATCAGTTTAAATTTTAATGGCTCAGATGCAAAAACGCCATTGTTTCCTTGTCCGCCTAAAATGATATTTTCTTGTGGCAAGATCCTGTGATCTTCAACAAAATCTTTGAAAACGCCATTGTCATTACAAATCAAAGGCCAAAACGGTGCTGACTGCCACATTGGAACGATCAGTGTTCCACAAGCCTTTTCTAACACAATTTTATTCACACAACTACAAATCAGTTTTGGAGGTGGAACCCACCAGTTCAGTTCACCTGACCATGTTTGTGTCATAGCATCTACCCCTTCACAACCAAGACACCAGTGCTTTGCGTTAAAACGAACACATTTGTTATTCAAATTTGATGCAAATCTGTCAATACTGAATTTGCCCCACATTTCATTTAACTGTGTGAAAACCCAATTTTTAATCTCCCAGTCGTCATTATCAAACCAGCGACTGTATTTGTCTGCAAGTTTTAAAGCTTCATTATCTCTGGATATCCACTCTGGGAACAACTTTATGCCCTGCCCTTCACAAAATTCGTTTACACGCAAAGCGACCTGGTGTAAAAGTGGCCTTTTACTACCCTTCATTAAGACAGAACTCACATTTCTATTGTCACTATAGATTTTAACAGACTTCTGGCAAAGAACAGGTTCATTACTTTTCAAAACTCTCTCTACGGAGGCCACTTCACGCCAAGTTGAACTCTGAAGCATTTCAACTTTGTTCCAACAGCCATGTACTATCGTGCCTTCAACTAAGGCGCCCGCACAAAGGGCTAAATAACCACCATAGCCTGTGCCAGAGGCATCACTGAAACAATCAATATCACACTTCTTTGGCTCAAATATAGCCTTACCCTCTGCGTTCAAACTTTTGACATTTCTTCTCCAAAATTTCAACTCCTCAATAGCATTCTGATTTACATATACATATGACTCCCAGCCAATCCTAGAGTCAATACACTGGTATAAAAATCTGGTCTTCAGACAAACTAATCCACCTAAAACATTCTGTAAAGAAATAATCTGACCTACAACTGAAGCTAAAAACCTCACAGGAATAATCTGCACACTGTCAGCCTTAAGCTGAAAAAACAAAGAATCAATAGCATTTTCAATTCTTGTTATCCGTTTTTCTGTTGCGAAAATTCTATTCGAAATCATATTCCAAATATATCCTAACCATATGGCATGCTGTTTGGGATTCCAGTCGCATTTCTCTTCTGAAATCAAAAACCCCAAACTGACTAGAGTGTTATGAACGTGACTGCTCAACCGTAGGGCTTTGTCCCTGCATGTATGACCCCCTAGCCCATCATCCAGAAACATGACAACTTTATGCCCCTGAGAACGAAAATAACGAATAGGACATCTCATCAGCTTGGAGAAAATAAAACCTGCAGTGGCTAATCCAAAAGCTAAAACGTTAAAAACGTAATAATGAATACCGTGCGAGTCTTTCCAAGAAAATCCTAAATACTGCCTATGCTCAGGAAATATTTCTATGATGTGATATGCTGATTTTAAATCGTATGTGAACAAGAATTCGTGATTTCTAAACAACTCCCTTGCTACAAAAACATCTTCATATTTATGTTTTAATTTAATCAAATGAGGATTAATGTGTCTGCAATCCAGTACTAATCTGGCTTTACCTGATTTTCCATAAGCCACTGTTAACGGATTGACAACAAAGGGTACCTGTTTTACTTCAGTTATACATCCTAAACTGAGTAAGCTCTGAATTTCACTACATACAAAAGAAGGGTTTTCCCTTGCGGATTTATTATTGCTAAGAACCACAGTACACGGCAAATCTTTAAAAGGCAGTTTATATCCATTGACAATAATATTTTTTACATACCGGTCAACATGTATTTGCTCCCATACCTGTACACAATTTCTTAAACGGCCTACAGGTGTGCTATTTTTAGACTGGTCATCACCAATTATAGATAATTGCGTAGAGGCACCCAACGGGGTGCAATTGTATGATGTATTGACTGAATTATTCAACTCTTTCATTTCCTTACATGCATATTTAAAAATTTTACTTATCTTATCAGTGGACTTTGCAGCACCATTCCCAGACAAGCATTCAAACTGCCAATGACCAGGTTTACCGCAACCGAAGCAAAGCCCAGGTTTTCTTCCTCTACCGGCTCTGTAGGAACTGATGGTATTAATAGGGTTGCCCTGCTGCGTAGATACTGACGAGATAGCTGTAGCTGGCGGGGGATATGGCTGATTACGTTGGTAACGACGCATCCTATCAAATTTGCGTTGCTTCAACTTTCTTGAGGCCCTGGTTTCAGCTCTCATAATACGTTTCTCATCCTCAGAATCTGATGCCAAAGGATTGACAGAATACTCTTTAACGACAGACCAGCCTAACTCACTAGAATCTGCTAGGCGAATAAGTTTTTGTCTATAAGAAATTAAGTCCAAACCTTCAGAAATACTGCTACTGGCTGCTCCGGCATCTCCATTCTTGACCGAAACGTCAGCGTCACGAAATTTAGAAGAATCTTTGACGTTGAATTTAAACTGATCCTCACAACTTTTGCGTTTAAAAACATAACTGTCATTAGATAAAATATCCTCCTTTATCTTGCTTAATTGCGAATCAGCAATGTTTTTCTGAGCCGTCGTCATACTGTCCTCTAACGAAGCAAACTTAGAAGAAATTAGAGTGTCTATCTGAGACATTAACAGATTATTAACGCCGCCGACAGCCGACGGAGCTTCTGCGGAATCCATAGCCACAACTTAAGAAAAGAACTGTCCTGTTCGAGGTGCTTGCTAGAACTGACAAATTCACGACCCTGTCCTATGCCACTCAAAAGCAAGCCATACGATTGGTTACCTATACAAAACAACTGAAAAACAACAGTACCGTTTACACTCTACTCAAAGACATTACTTTTCCGCTAAACTGTCGTAACGCGGAAAAGTGATAATTCTAAATACTTTGAGCAGCGGTTGCTCCGCGCACCTTTTTTTTTTTTTTTTTTTTTGGCGAGCACGCGCGTACTTTCCAATTTATGTGGTTCCCCAGCATGATTTAGAAAAAAAAAAACGCTCAGAGCAACTTGGAGCATGCTCTGGGTGACCAAAACTGGATTGTTAACGCATGCTCGGAGCAGACAAATGTGGTAATAAAACATACCTGCTAACAAGGGAAGTAACTGCGTAGCAACCAAAGTAGAATAGAATTGAAGAAAATTTGGCTTTTGGGGTCCAACCACCTCCAGAATTAATGCAGAAAACTACTTTACCCCACTCAGATTTTTTATGAAATTTGTATTATAGGCTTTTCTTTATATACTAGAATATGGCACACTGTCTGTATCAGACTGCGTTTTGCACATTGCCCTCTTAAATAGGAGACCATGGTACACCAAGAAAACCTAAAATTTCACATTTAAGTGATAACTGGAGCAAACAGCAGTTTCAGAATATACACTTCCCACTTTGAATTATTTATTTGTTGCCTACTTTATACAAAAACTGCAAAATTAATAAGTTTCAGACAAAGTATGAATGTTTAAAATCTTAAGATATCCACCTACTGTAATTACCCACCAGTTTCAACATTTTCTATTTTCATCTGCCGTTTCCATGACAACGGAAAGAAGAATCGCAAAACTAAGTATAACTTTTTCGTTTTTTGATACACCCTTTCATTTGAAATAAGTGTCATCAAAATCCCTTTCGGTGCGTGGACAAAATATTCTGGTGCTTACAGAGAATTGATGTTAATTAAGAAATAGAGCAGCTCTAGCAGTGAATTGTTGAGTAATAATTCACTGTTTGGAAGTCAGTTGTAAAGTAGATCATATCACGAGCGCGGAGCGCGAGTGATATATCTACTTACAACTGACCGACAAACAGTGCATTATTACTCAACAACTCAATGCTAGAGCTGAACTATTTCGATTCTAACACTCAAAAACGCCGAAAAACTATTATGTATATTCAAACTCTCCCAACCTTCCTGCCAGCGCGTTCATGCTCCCGCCAATATTCTTAACTGTATCTAAGACAAATGTACGCTTTTATGGCGACTTTAGAAAGAAAAAGAGACGTTACACCGTCTAACGTCTCAAAACGTCACAAAATTACGTCAGTAAGTGCAGTGACGTCAGCAATTACACTCACGCGCTCCGAAACAGTGAATTGTTGCAGAATAAAACACGGTAACTTTCCATTGCTTCTATAGGCGCACTGTGTTAGAATATGTTTTAGACGAAGTTTAAATGGTACAATTCTGGAATTCTTAATTGGTTGCGCAAATTGTGAATTCTTACCTAACGCAAGACTTTGTTTCTGCGCAAGGTGAGAATTGGGAAAAAGTTAGAATGATAAGGCGCTTACAAATGGACATTTTCATGCATCTGTTTATTCCATATTATCTTTTTTGTCATGACAGTTCGACATTCATAGTTGATTTTATACTTGTAAACTAATGACTTTTGAAGTGTTGGGCATAGTGAACATTAAATGCTTTCTGCATTTACAGATTAATCATTGTTTATTTGTTTATAATAAGTTATTAATCACAGTTTACTGAGACATGAAGTAACTCAATGTATTGAAATTAATGTTACATATTGGTTATTTTTTTGCAAGCGTTTCTGAATTTTGCTCTTTGGATTTGTTTCAGATTTTTATGCCCCCGCCATGAAATGGCGGAAGGGCCTGTTCGCATGTGTGTGAGTTTGTGTGTGCATGTTTGTGTGTTTGTGTGTGTATGCGTGTGTGTGTGTGTTTGTGTGTGTGTGTGTGTTACCAGAATTGTGTCAAACCTATAACTTCCACCTACATGGTGGGTTTAAAATTATTTATCACAAATGATCACCTTGACAAGACGGTTTGTCGCGCGCAAGAACCATGTTGCATGCTCAAAGGCCAAGGCCACAGTCCCCTTTTAAATTTTGTGCACAGGCTTTAATGAAACATGTTTATGTCCGGTCCATAACTTCGCCCTTCATGGTGGGATCCCCAAATTGTTTGGCATGAATAATCATTATGACAAGACAATGTGTCACGTGCAAGAACCTTGTTGCTAGCTTGAAGGTCAAGGTCACACTGCGCACGTAAACTTTATGCATAGGCTGTAGTGAAACATGTTCATGTCCGGCCAATTACTGTCAGGCCTATAACTTTTTTTCCTACAAGGTGGGATTTTAAGATAATTTGGCATAAATAATGATTATGGCAAGTCGATGTGTTGTGTGCCACCATGTTTCTAGCTCAAAGTTCAAGGTCACAGTCTGTACTTAGACTTAATGTGTAGGCTACAGTGAAAACCTTTCGTATTTCAGCCCATAACTTTGTCCTGCAAGGTAAGATTTTAAAACTATTTGGCAAGAACCATGTCACTAGCTTAAAGTACAAGGACACAGTGTACACTTAAGCTATGTGAATAGGCTGTACTGAAAATCAGTTCATGTCATATTCATGTCCAGGGTTTGACTGGGAAAAAATGTAAGTCTTTTTGACCTACATTTCATGTCCCTTAGTTTGCCGTTTATATTATACAAGTCTGCTTAAGGGCAGATACAGTTGCCTTTTCCATAAGGTAAGACAGTTACCTGCTCCATAAGACTAATAAATCCCATGCGCAATTCTATATATAATTCTAGGTATAATTTGGATATTGTAATACTGTGTAAGAATTCCTGTTTCCGGAATTGTGTCTATACCTATTTTGCATCGAACATATTTTCAATTTCAGTGTACTTATACTGTATGATAATCTTGTTTTTTTGTAGCACATTTATTGTTGAGCAACAGCCACCTCAAGTGTTAAAAAAAGAATCTAAATTCCAAGCATCTGTGAGGTTATTGGTAGGAGGAAAACTCAACCTTCAAATGGCCCCTCCTCGTGTAAAAGCCACAATTATCAGGTAATACATGTTTTCTTACAAAGCACATTAGTTGTAAGGTTTAACTAAAGTACGCTTACGAGGATCAACCCAAAACGTCATGCAAACTACGGAGTTTCAGACCAATATACATACCTCCAACATAACTTCGCTTCTGTCCTATCAGCAATTTCCTGGAAATTATGGAATGGCATATTCTGTTTCTGGGCAACAGAATAACATCAGCATTAGGATTTTGTCGATGGCTTATTGTGGTCCATTTAATATCCCGTAATTCAGTAAATAAGGTTTGTATACATAATACGTTGAAATGTTGGGACATATTTATCACATATCATAGATATCATATGTTGGGACGTACATATCATATGTTAAGAAAGTATCGTTGGTCTTGTAAGAAAAAATCGTTTGTCATGATTGACTATTGTTCCAAGTGCTAAAATATCATGTGAAATGGATATTTCAGGAAGACACAACAAATTAGATCAATAAATATTTTTATAAATAATATTTATTTGTGATTGAGAAGTGCTTTAGGGGTGCAAAGCTGTAAGAATGGTGTGATCCTTGTTTCATATCAGTTTGAGCCTTCTTAAACCGAGTGTAGAAATAGTAATATTCCGTTGGCATCTAGCGAAAACCTTTGTTTGGAAATGTGAAATGAAAACATTCTCGCTGTTGGGTTATGAGATCAACTGCAGTGTCAAAATAAACATTTCTCCTAAGGCTAATTCCAACCTCTAAAATATTGCAAGAGATGTGACAATATCAGTGAACAGTAAAATATAGGTCATAGTTACCTAGAAGTAGCATGAAGTCAATCACTGTATCTGAATGTAACATTACACCAAGTATAATTGAAGTCAAGTATAATTGAAGTCAGTTAAATTGTTTTAGCCATATTGGCTTAAATCGCTGGACCATGATACATATCATATGGCTTAAATCACTGGACTATCAAATCCATGTTAAAGTGTTAGAAATATTATGTAAAATCACTGGACCGTGAGATATAGGTCACACTAACCTACAATTAGTATGAGGTCACTCACAGTGTCAGCCCAAACCATGAACCGAAGTATAATAATCATTGAAAAGTGTTATAAAGTATAAGGAAAAATAACTGGACCATGAAATATAGGTTACTTAGACCTACTGTTAGTTTAAGGTCAAACATCCTGTCATACTGAGTCATTATCGCAAGAATACTGTTTGTAGATCTAATGGTCTTCAAGCAGTAAGGCAAAACCAGTGGAACATGAAATATGGGTCACTGTGACCTACTGTTTGTTTGAGGTCAAAAGGGGGGTATCAATAAGGTGGGTTTTCTGCATCCTACCAAAGTTTTCTTTTTTATGCCCCCGCCACGAAGTGGGGAGGGGCATATAGTTTTACCCTTGTCCGTCCGTACATATGTCCGTACGTCACACTTTGTAGTACTGTTCTTGTCTCCGCAACTCCTCCTACAGTATTCGATGCAGGGAGCTGAAACTTGGAACACAGTTCAGACATGCATTGAACATGTGCATAAAGGAAACAGAACTTTTATTAAGATCTTTATTGCAGAATTATGTCCCCTTGAATAATATACATATTATAACCATATTTCACATTTAAGTACTGTTCTTGCCTCTGCAACTTCTCCTACAGTATTTGATATAGGGAGTTGGAACTTGCAACACAGTTCAGACAGGCATTGAACATGTGCATAAAGGAAACAGAACTTTGATTAAGGTCTTGGTTGCAGAATTATGTCCCCTTGAATAATATACATATTATAACCATATTTCACATTTGAGTACTGTTCTTGTCTCCGCAACTCCTCCTACAGTATTTAATGTAGGGAGTTGAAACTTGCAACACAGTTCAGACAGGCATTGAACATGTACATAAAGGAAACATAATTTTCAGTAAGGTCTTTATTGCAGAATTATGTTCCCTTGAATAACATAAATATTTTGACCATATTTCACATTTGTAGTACTGTTCTTGTCTCTGCAACTCCTCCAATTGTATTTGATGTAGGTATTTGAAACTTGTAACACAGTTCAGACATGCATTGAACATGTGCATAAAGGAAACAAAACTTTGATCCAGGTCATTATGGCAGAATTACATCCCCTTGAATGACATGCATATTTTGACCATATATTACACTTTGTAGTACTGTTCTTGTCTCTGCAACTCCTCCAGTAGTATTTGATGTAGGGATTTGAAACTTGCAACACAGTTCAGACATGCATTGAACATGTGCACAAAGGAAACATAACTTTCAGTCAGGTCTTTATTGCAGAATTATGTCCCCTTGAATAACATCATATTTTGACCATATTTCCATAGCTTAAATACAATATCACCTTTTATCGTGGCTCTAGCGGCCTCATTTATTAACAGATTTTGATATTACATCACAGCTTTTTTGGGTATGACAGAACCTCGAACAACTTTGCGTTTCAGGTTTGTAGGATGAAGGTCAAGGTCACAGTTGCTATTTTCAGAAAAACTAGGGCATTGCTTTCATTTATAGATCGATTTTGATGTAACTTCACATAAATGTTAAGTATAACAATATCTTGTATAAATTACTGTTTCAGCACCGCAGGTCCAAGACCAAGGTCACAGTTGCTATTTTTAGAAAAAAAACTTTATCATTCCTCTACGGCTCTATTCATTGACAATTTTGATGTAACTTCACTCAAATGTTTAGTGTGACAATATCTTGGACAAGTTCCCGATCCAGAATTTCAGGGTAAAGGTCAAGGTCATATTTGGTATTTTAGAAAATATGCTGTCATCCCTCTGGAATGATTTTGGCATACCTTGACACAAATATTTAGCTTGACAATATCTGGGACAAATTTACGTTTCATCATTGTAGGTCCAAGGACAAGGTCACAGATGCTATTATAGGTAAATGTAAATCTTTGTCATGGTTCTAGCGCTTTTATTTTTTAACTGATTTTGATAGAACTTCACACATATATTAAGTATGACAATATCTTGGACAAGTTAACCTTTCAGGGTTGTAGTTCCAAGGTCAAGGTCACAGTTGCTATTTTTAAGAAAAACTCAGTCATCCCTCTAGCACCTTTATTTATTGACAGATTTTGATGTAACTTCACACAAATATGTTTTAACAAATTACTTTTCTAGTGAGGCATATGGCGGGGGCATTCATCACCTTTAGTGATTGTCTAGTTTAACTGATGGTATACTCCAATGTGTCTAGTTTATTGAACCATATGTGACTTTGGTCGGAAAGCCCTACTTACTGAGCTATGGGTCCACAGAAGTGGGTGGGGTAATCCAATATGGTTTTAGCCTGTCTCGTAAAAACATTCTCATTTGGTAGAAGAGTACAACAGACAGACAGGATTTGATAAGATGATTAACAGAACATCTGAACTATATTTCCATATCATTTTATTTGGTTTTCGTCCGTCCGTCATCATTTCGTGTCCGCTCAATTACTCTTAAACCAGTAGAGATATTTTCACGATACTTGGTACAAATGTAAAGCATCACCACACGAAGTGCAGACAACAAGAACCATAACTCTGCCTACAATTTTACTGAATTATGCCCCTTTGAAATTTTGAGTACAGAAATCGTGTCCGCTCCATAACTAGGAAACTGTTAAAGATATTTTTACGAGACTTGGTACAAATGTAAAGCATCATCAGACAATGTGCAGAGAGCAAGAACCATAACTCTGCCTACAGTATTTACGGAATTATGCCCCTTTGTAATTTTGAGTACAGAAATCGTGTCTGCTCCATAACTCTGAAACCGATAAAGATATTTTCACGAGACTTGATACAAATGTAAAGCATCATCAGACGATGTGCAGAGAACAAAAATCATAACTCTGCCTACCGTATTTACTGAATTATGCCCCTTTGTAATTTTGAGTACAGAAATCGTGTCCGCTCCATAACTCTGAAACCGTTAAAGATATTTTCACGATACTTGGTACAAATGTAAAGCATCATCAGACAATGTGCAGAGAACAAGAACCATAACTCTGCCTACAGTATTCACTGAATTATACCCTTTGTAATTTTCTGAATTATGCCCTTTGTAATTTTGAGTACAGAAATTGTGTCCTCTCCATAACTCTGAAACCGATAAAGATATTTTCACAAGACTTGGTACAAATGTAAAGCATCATCAAAAGATGTGCAGAGAACAAGAACCATGACTCTGCCAACATTGTTTACTGAATGATATCCCTTTGAAATTTTGAGTGCAGAAATAGTGTCTGCTCTATAACTCTGAAAGCAATAAAGATATTTTCACAAGACTTGGTACAAATGTTAAGCATCGTCAGACGACGTTCAGAGAAAAAGAACCATTACTCTGCCTACATTATTTACTGAATTATACCCCTTTGTAATTTTGAGTACAGAAATCGTGTCAGCTTCATAACTCTGAAACAGTTAAGAGATATTTTCATGTGACTTGGTAAAAATGTCAAGCATTATCAGTCAATATGCAGAGAACGAGAAAAGAACTATAACTCTGCCTACATTATTTACTGAATTATGCCCCTTTGAAATTTTAAGTACAGAAATCGTGTCAGCTTTGTAACTCTGAAACCATTAGAGATATTTTCACAAGACTTGGTACAAGTGTAAAGCATCATCTGGTGATGTGCAGAGAACAAGAATCCAAACTCTGCCTACATTTTTTACTGAATTATGCCCCTTTGTAATTTTAAATATAGAAATCATGTCCGCTCTATAGCTTTAAAACCATCAAAGATATTTTCATAAAACTTGTACATATTATAAAGCATCATCAGACAGTGAGCAGAGAATAAGAACTGTAACTTCAGCTACATTTCACCTTGGTACATACAGTCTAGAAGACGTGTTTGCTCTCTAACTTTAAAACTGTTTAAGATATTTTCACAAAACTTGGTACAAATATAGACATCATCAGACAATGTGCAGAGAAAAGGAACCATAACTACACCTTCCCGTTGTTATTTTAGGTATTATCTTGTCCGCTGTATAACTTTAAAGCCTTTGAAGATATTTTTATAAAACTTGGTACAAATATAAAGCATCATTAGATGATCTGAAGGTGTGCAGAATGCAAGAATGGTAACCAGTTTCCTGCTTCACAGAGTTGTTGCCCATGTTTTAATCGATCATGATTGTGTATTTTGCCCATATCTTAATGACACTAGCAGAGGCTTAATTTCAAACAACATATTGAATATTAAGGAACACCATGATAATAGAAAGCTGGTATTGTTATTTCTGGTTGGGCACATATGACTTAAATGTCGTCAACAGTTTCATAAAGGCGGGGCCGTGTTAGTTACCATGTTTCTAGTTACTTATTATGAATCCCTGCTTCAGGGTAGGGAAACATATTGTTTTTCCCTTGGCGTCTGTCTATTAGTCTATCACCAAATATCTTTACTGGATACGAGCTCATTGTTTGCATGAAAAATGACCAGTATTTGCATTAGAAATTGTATTTAAAGTTTCCGTTTGAAATTGTATTTAATGACTGATCCTTTTGACATCAGAAAGGGGGGGGGGAGACATCTGTTTTTTTTTGTAGAAAAACAATTCTAGTTTGACCATAGTTTCATAATTCTAGGTCAAAATTGAATGAAAACCATCTTCCAAGCAAGTTTATGAGTTCAGTAAACCATGAAAACTAGGTCATTGTGAAATTCTGGTTACATCATCCGAATGTCTTGGTCAAGGTGCTTCCTTGACATGAGTTTGATGATAACTGGTCTGTTTATTTAACAATAATGCCAAGAAATATTGAAAATTGAGGACAAAATATCAAAAAATGCTGAATGCCAAAGGAAGTCTTTTTTGACAACATATGTTCAATTAAACCAAATAAAATGATATGGAAATATATTTTAGATGTTCTGTTAATCATTTTATTAAATCCTGTCTGTCTGTTATACTCTTCTACCAAATGAGAATGTTTTTACAAGTCAAGCTAAAACCATGTTGGTTTACCCCACCCACTTCTGTGGACCCATAGCTCAGAAAGTAGGGCTTTCCGACCAAAGTCACATATGGTTTGATAAACTAGACACATTGCAGCATACCATCAGTTAAAAAAAGAAAACTTTGGTAGGATGCAGAAAACCCATCTTATTGATACCCCCCCCCCTTTGAGTCTTACTAAGTCATTATCAGAAGTAATCATGTTTGTACCTCAAATGGTCTTCGAGATATAAGGGAAAATCACTGGATCATGATTTATACGTCAGTGTGACCAGTTGCTTGTTTGAGGTCAAACTTTAGGTCATACTGAGTCATTATCCTAAGCTATCATGTACACACATCAAACAGTCTTCAAGATATTAGGTGGCCAGGCCGCGTAGCGCAATCGGTAGGGCACCTGTGTCATAAGTCAGAGGTCCTGGGTTCGAAACCCGGTCTGGCCACATACTTTCGTTTCTGCTTCCGCTGATTCAAGAAGGGCAGTTGTCAGTTACTGGCGAAAGTATGTGCACTTTGTACTGGTTAACCGCTTAGGAGGTCTAAGCCTGCCCAGGAATAGTGTGGTTAGGTTAACTGACCGTCCCGACATGACCATAGATGTTTACCGTGGACGTTAAGCAATAAATCAATCAATCAATCAAGATATTAGGTAAAATTACTGGACCATGGAATATAGGTCATTGTGACCTACTGTTAGTTTGAGGTCAAACATCTGGTCAAACTGAGTCGTTTTCAGAAGAATCATGGTTTTGCATCAAATAGTCTTCAAACTATAAGGCAAAATCACTGGACCATGAAGGTCACTGTGACCTACTGGTAGTTTGAGGTCAAACGTCCGGTCAAACTGAGTCATTATCCCAAGCAATCATGTTCATACATCATATAGTATTGAAGATATAAGGCAAAATCACTGGACCATAAATACAGCTCGCTGCCTAGCAACTACTTAAATGCAACAGATGAATAATTTTTCTATGTTAATGGAGCGTGGAATGTAGCTCATGGCCTGATATGCATCACTGATAACAGTAGATCTTCCCAAGATATATGTATGGAGTAAGTTTGAAGTCTGTAGCCCTTGTGGTTACTAAGAAGCTGAGCTAAACGCCAGGTGAATAACTTCTCATCTATGTTCAATCAACCGTTAAATATAAGTCGTGGCACGATATGCATTGGTGCTTTCAGTAGATCTTCCCCAGATGTATCTATGAAGAAAGTTTGAAGACTCTAGCCTCATATGTTATATATTATCTCAATGTAACTTTAAACTAACGGTAGTTAATTTCTGATAATCCTTTGGTTTATCGATTATTGACCCGCAATTAATGACCAGCTTTTTAGCTCACCTGTCAAGGTGAGCTTATAGTATAGCCTTGGTCCGTCGTCCGTCGTCGTCGGAGTCGTCGGCGTCCACACTTTTAAACATCTTCTTCTCAGAAACCACTCGGCGGATTGAAGCCAAATTTCATATGGAGCCTTAACAGGACGGGGGAACGAAAGTTTATATATTTGGCCCAGGTCACATGACCAAGATGGCCGCCATGCCCATATATGGTAAAAACCTTTAAAAATCTTCTTCTCCAGAACCACTGGGCCGATTGCCTTTAAACTTGGTATGTAGCATCTTGGACTCTAGTACTACAAAATTTATATAAATCATGACCTTGGGTTGACCTTGACCTATTTTATGGCAAGGTCAAATTTGGTCCCTTAGGCTTTTGAATGGGAAAATCTGAAAAAGTCCATTTTTCTGTTGCTTTTGTGCTCTGTGATATGGAAATGTAGTCAATTTCAACTCCTATGGATATTAGAGGTCAAGGTCATTTAGTGGCCTTGACCAAAGGTCATTTGTCCATTGAGTGTCAACATTTTCAAACATCTCCTCCTCAGAAACCATTGGGCCGATTGAAGCCAAATTGCTTATAGAGTCTTTACAGGATGTGGGAACAATAGTTTATATAATTGGCACAGGTCACATGACCAAGATGGCCGCCATGCCCATATATGGTAAAAACCTTTAAAAATCTTCTTCTCCAGAACCACTGGCCGGATTGCCTTGAAACTTGGTATGTAGCATCTTGGACTCTAGTACTACAAAGTTTATATAAATCATGACCTTGGGTTGACCTTGACCTATTTTATGGCAAGGTCAAATTTGGTCCCTTAGGCTTTTGAATGGGAAAATCTGAAAAAGTCCATTTTTCTGTTGCTTTTGTGCTCTGTGATATGGGAATGTAGTCAATTTCAACTCCTATGGATATTAGAGGTCAAGGTCATTTAGTGACCTTGACCAAAGGTCATTTGTCCATTGAGTGTCAACATTTTCAAACATCTTCTCCTCAGAAATCATTGGGCCGATTGAAGCCAAATTGCTTATAGCGTCTTTACAGGATGGGGGAACAATAGTTTATACAATTGGCCCAGGTCACATGACCAAGATGGCCGCCATGCCCATATATGGTAAAAACCTTTAAAAATCTTCTTCTCCAGAACCACTGGGCCGATTGCCTTGAAACTTGGTATGTAGCATCTTGGACTCTAGTGCTACAAAGTTTACATAAATCATGACCTTGGGTTGACCTTGACTTATTTTATGGCAAGATCAAATTTGGTTCCTTAGGCTTTTGAATGGGAAAATCTGAAAAAAGTCCATTTTTCTGTTGCTTTTGTGCTCTGTGATATGAAAATGTAGTCAATTTCAACTCCTATGGATATTAGAGGTCAAGGTCATTTAGTGACATTGACAAAAGGTCATTTGTCCATTGAGTGTCAACATTTTCAAACATCTTCTCCTAAGAAACCATTGGGCCGATTGAAGCCAAATTGCTTATGGAGTCTTTACAGGATGGGGGAACAATAGTTTATATAATTGGCCCAGGTCACATGACCAAGATGGCTGCCATGCCCATATATGGTAAAAACCTTTAAAAATCTTCTTCTCCAGAACCACTGGCCGGATTGCCTTGAAACTTGGTATGTAGCATCTTGGACTCCAGTACTACAAAGTTTATATAAATCATGACCTTGGGTTGACCTTGACCTATTTAATGGCAAGGTCAAATTTGGTCCCTTAGGCTTTTGAATGGGAAAATATGAAAAAGTGCATTTTTCTGTTGCTTTTGTGCTCTTTGATATGGAAATGTAGTCAATTTCCACACCTATGGATATAAGAGGTCAAGGTCATTTAGTGGCCTTGATCAAAGGTCATTTGGCCATTGGGTGTCATCATTTTCAAACATCTTCTCCTCAGAAACCATTGGGCCGATTGAAGCCAAATTTCATATAAAGACTCAACAGGATGTGGGAACGATAGTTTATACATTTGGCCTAGGTCACATGACCAAGATGGCTTCCATGCTCATATATGGTAAAAACCTTAAAAAATCTTCTTCTCCAGAACCACTGGCCCGATTGCCTTGAAACTTGGTATGTAGCATCTTTGACTCAAGTACTACAAAGTTTATATAAATGATGACCTTAGCTTGACCTTGACCTGTTTTATGGCAAGTTCAAATTTGGTCCCTTAGGCTTTTGAATGGGAAAAGCTGAAAAAGTGCATTTTTCTGTTGCTATTGTTCTCTGTGATATGGAAATTCAGTCATCGTCAACCCCTACGAATTCTAGAGGTCAAGGTCTGAGTCGTCATCATCCGTTGTCAACATTTTCAAAGGACTTCTCCAGAGCTTTAGATAAGAGTGGTATTTGATGATAATTGAGGGATAATTTTATTTATTTCTCATTGAAAACATATGTTGTGACCCCTCATCTGAACCGTCTTGTCGAGACGGTTCAGATGTGGGTCACAACATATGTTTCTATCAAGAATCAACAAAAATTATCCTCAATTATCATCAAATACTCTCTCTTATCTAGGGCTCTGCTTCTCCTCAGAAATTACTGGGCTGATTGAAGCCAAATTTCATATAGAGCCTTAACAGTATAAAGAAACAAATGTTTATATATTTGACCCAGATCACATGACCAAGATGGCCACCATGCCCATATCAGGTATAAAACTTAAAAATTCTTCTTCTCAAGAACCACTGGGCCGATTGCTTTGAAACTTGGTATGCAGCATCAAGGACTCTAGTACTACAAAGTTTATATAAATGATGACCTTAGGTTGACCTTGACCTATTTTATGGCAAGATCAAATTTGGTCCCTTAGGCTTTTGAATGGGAAAAGATGAGAAAGTGCATTTTTCTGTTGCGATTGAGCTCTGTGATATGGAAATGCAGTCAACTTCAACCTCTATAAATACTAGAGGTCAAGGTCATTTAGTGATTTTATAGAAGTGGCCATGGTGGAACAGTTTGCACACTCACTATCCAATCCTATAGAATTGCAGGCTGTTAATGAGCCTGCCTGAGCCCAAAGCTTTCATTTTGGCCACTTGACCTGAGCATATACTGGCAGGTGAGCGATCGTTGCCCTTGGGCGACTTGTTTATACGCCCGTCGAAGACGGGTCGTATTATGTCGTGACCTCCGTCCTTCCGTCTGTCTTCTGTCCGTCTGTCTCTCCGTTTTTGAAATTTGGGTCAAATGTTCGCCTTATCGAGACGATGTGCAGAACTCATACTTCAATGATGTCCAACAAAGGTCAAGATCACACCTAGAGGTCAAAGGTCAAACGGTAAAATTTTGTGTTCGCTCCATATCTTGAAAACCGTTTAAGATGTCTCCATGAAAGTTTGTACAAATATAAAGCACCAGCCGACAATGTGCAGAGAAGAGAACCATAACCCTATTTTCATTTGTGACGGAATTATGTCCCTTTGTATTTTTCATGTAGTAATTCGTGTCCGCTCCATATCTTGAAAACCGTTTAAGATTTCTTCATGAAAGTTTGTACAATTATAAAACTGCATTAGAAGATGTGCAAAGAAAAGGCCATAACTCTATTTTCTTTTTTGACGGAATTATGTGCCTTTGTATTTTTCATATAGTAATTTCATATAAGCTTCGTGTCCGCTCCAAATCTCGAAAACCGTTTAAGATTTCTTCATGAAAGTTTGTATAATTATAAAGCATCATCAGTCGATTTGCAGAGAAAAAGGACCATAACCCTACTTTCTCTTTTAACTGAATTACGCCCCTTTGTATTTGTATAGTAATTTCATATAAGCTTTGTATCTCGAAAACTGTTTAAGATTTCTTCATGAAAGTTTGTATAAATATTAAGCACCATCAAATGATGTGCAGACAAAAAGAACCATAGCCCTATTCTGTTTTGGCGGAATTAAGTCCCTTTGTATTTTTCGTATAGTAATTTCATGTAAGATTTATGTCATCTCTATATCTCTTAAACCGTTTAAGATTTTATCATGACAATTGTATACATATAAAGCACCATCAGACGATGTGCAGGGAAAAAGAACAATAACCCTACTTTCACTTTTAACAAAATTAAGCCCCTTGTATTTTTCATATTGTAATTTTGTATTAAATTCGTGTCCACTCCATATCTCCTTAACCTTTTGAAAGATTTTTTTTGAAGTCCAATGTTCACCTGATCGAGGCAACTTGCAGAACTTGTATTTCAACAATGTTCAACGAAGGTCAAGGTCTAACTTAGAGGTCAAAGTTCAAAAGGTAACATTATTTGTCCGCTCCATATCCAAAAACCGTATAAGATTACTTCATAAATGTGTATACAAATATGAAGCAGCATCAGACAACGAGCAGAGAAAAAGAACCATAACCCTAATTTCAGTTTCATGTACCTTTGTGTTTTTCATATAGTAATTTCGTGTCTGCTCCATATCTTTATAACCGTTTAAGATTTTTCCATAATATCAGACGATATGCAGAGAACAAGAACCATGACCTTACTTTCAGTTCTAATGGAATAATGCCCCTTTGTAATTTTTTTTCTAGGAATTTCATACTAAGCTTTGTTTGTTTTTTAGTTTTATATCTGCCTTATAATTGAAGATTTAAGCTACTAACTCCGCCTACATTTTTTACGGAATTATGCCCCTTTGTATTTTTAAGTATGGAAATCGTGTCCGGGCCATAACTCTGAAACTGTTTGAGATATTTTCTCGAAACTCTGTACAAATATAAAGCATTGTTAGACGATGTGCAGAGAACAAGAACCGTAACTAAGCCTACATTTTTTAAGGAATTATGCCCCTTTGTAATTTTAAGTGTGGAAATCATGTCCGGGACATAACTCTGAAAGTATTATAGATATTTTCTCGAAACCTTGTACAAATATAAAGCCTCATCAGACGATGTGCAGCGAACAAGATGCCATAACTCTGCCTACATCTTTTACGGAATTATGCCCCTTTGTAATTTTAAGTATGGAAATCGTGTCCGGTCCGTAACTGTGAAACTATTTGAGATATTTTCTCAAAACTTGGTACAGATATAAAGCATCATCAGACAATGTGAAGAGAACAAGGACTATAATTTCATCTACTTTTTTTACAGAATTATTGCCCTTTGTAACTTTATATATTGGAATCATGTCTGGTCCATATCTCTGAAACCGTTTGAGATATTTTCTCAAAACTTGGTACAGATATAAAGCATCATCAGACAATGTGCAGAGAACAAGGACTATAATTTTATTTACTTTTTTTTACAGAATTATTCCTCTTTGTAACTTTATGTATGGAAATCATGTCTGCTGCATAACTCTGAAACCGTTTGAGATATTATTTTGAAACATGGTACAGATATAAAGCATCAGCAGAAGATGTGAAGCGAACAAGAACTATAACTCCACATTTTTACAGACTTATGCCCCTTTGTAAATTTTTGTATGGAAATCATGTCCGCTCCATAACTCTGAAACCGTTATAGATATTTTTATGAAACTTGGTACAGGTATAAAGCATCATCAGATGATATGCAGAGAATAAGAACCATAACTCCACCTACAGTTTTACTGAATTATGCCCCTTTATAATTTTAAGTATGGAAATTGTGTCCGGTCCATAACTCTGAAACTGTTTGAGACTTTTTATCTCACTAGAGTTGAAGGCTCCGGGGGAGCTTATAGGATAGGCAGTGGTCCGTCGTCGTCGTATGTCGTCGTCGTCTGTCGTCATCGTCTGTCGTCCGTCAACACTTTTAAACAACATCTCCTCTGAAGCCACTAGGCCGATTGTGCCCAAATTTCATCTGTGGGATCACTGGATTGGGGGATTGAAAGTTTGTGTTTTTTATGAAAATTGGCCATTTAGTTTGGTTGCTATGGCAACTTAGAGTTCCCATTGACTTATAATGGGGAAAAGTGAAAAATGGCATTTTCTGCCAAGCCATTGCAGATATGTTGATAAAACTTTTACAGAAATGTTCCTTGAGATGTCTTCTATCAGCTATATGTTTTTTGCCCCACTGCTCCTTTTATGGGTTGCCATGGAAACCAAAATGCAAAAAAATGGAAAAAATTATCTCCTCTGAAGCCACAAGGCCAATAAGGCCCAGATTTCATCTGTGGCATCCTTTGGCTGGGGATTTGAAAGTTTTTTTTTGTTTTTTTTATGAAAATAGGCCCTTTAGTTTGGTTGTTATGGCAACTTAGATTTGCATTGACTTATAATGGGGAAAATTGAAAAATGGCATTTACTGCCAAGCCATTGCAGATATGTTGATAAAACTTTTATAGAAATGTTCCTTGAGAAGTCTTCTATCAGCTCTCTGTTTTTTTTTTGCCCACTGCTCCTTTTATTGGATGCCATGGAAACCGAAATGTAAAAAAAATGGAAAAAAAATACTTAAAAGATTATCTCCTCTGAAGCCACTGGGCCAATAAGGCCCAGATTTCATCTGTGGCATCCTTGGGCTGGGGATTTGAAAGTGTTTTTTTTTTAATGAAAATAGGCCCTTTAGTTTGGTTGTTATGGCAACTTAGATTTGCATTGACTTATAATGGGGAAAATTGCAGATATGTTGACAAAACTTTTATAGATTGTTCCTTGAGAAGTCTCTTATTAGCTATGTTTTTTTGCCCACTGCTCCTTTTATTGGTTGCCATGGAAACCAAAATGCAAAAAATGGAGAAAAAAAAAGATACTTAAAAAAATTATCTCCTCAGATGCCATTGGGCCGATAAGGCCCAGATTGCATCTGTAGTATCCTTAGGCTGGGGGATTGAAATTTTTTTTTTATATAATGGCAACTTAGAGTTGCATTGACTTGTAATGGGGAAAATTAAAAAATGGCATTTACTGCAATCAATATATGGAAAATAGTTATATATTTTGTTATCAAATCAACAGACTGTCAGACTGAGACTTTGTAGTTGTATATTTTGAATTAACCTGTACAAATGTGACAGCAATTTTGAGCCTATACAAATTTGATAGCAATTTTGAGCTAGAGATCTGGTGAGCTTTGTGGCCCGTGGGCCTCTTGTTCTTGAAACTTGGTACAAATATAGTGCATCATCAGACGATGTGCAGAGAACAAGAACCATAACTCCATGTACAATTTTTATGGAATTATGCCCCTTTGTAAA
Source organism: Ctena decussata (assembly GCA_963989385.1). NCBI lineage: Eukaryota > Metazoa > Mollusca > Bivalvia > Lucinida > Lucinidae > Ctena > Ctena decussata. The sequence goes on along the minus strand of OZ022504.1, from coordinate 33,583,647 downwards.
TTTAAGTTTGGAAATCATGTCCGCTCTGTAACTCTTACACTGTTCAAGATATTTTCAGGAAACTTAATACAAGTATAAAGCATCATCAGATGATGTGCAGAGAACAAGAACCGTAACTCCACCTGCATTTTCTATGGAATTCTGCCCTGTTCTCTTTAGTATGGAAATCGTGTCTGCTTTATAACTTTAAAACTCGCAAAGATATTTTCATGAATACTTTGCACAAATATAAAGCATCATCAGCTGATGTGCAGATAATAAGAATCATAACTCCATCTACATTTTTACAGAGTTATACCCCTTTGTAATTTTGTATATAGAAATCATGTCGGCTCTATAACCTTAAAACTGTTTAAGATACTTTTACAGAACTTGGTACGAATATGAAACATCATCAAACAATATGCAGAGAAAGAAACCATAGCTCAGCCTATATTTGTTTACAGAACTTTGCCCCTTTGTAATTTTGTGTATGGAAATCGTGTCCACTCTGTAGCTTTAAAGCGGCAAAAGATATTTTCACAGAAGGTGTTACAAATATAAAGCATATCGGACAATCTGCAGATAATAAGAATTTTAACTTCATCTTCATTTTTACAGAATTATGCTCCTTAGTAATTTTTAGTATAGAAACTGTAGCCAGTGTATAACTTTAAAACTGAAAGGTTTTATTGTTATTTCCAGTTGGTGACATATGACTTAATGCCATCAATAGTCTCATATAAAGGCGGTGCTCTATTAGTTAACATGTTTCTAGTTATTTCTGGTTCGGGACATATGATTTACATGTCATCTGTCCCATCACTTAAGGCGGGGCCCTATCAGTTACCATGTTTCTAGTTTTGAGTTATTTCCCCTTGATGGTTTTAGGTGTGATTTCGTGTATGCTCTGTAGCTTGAATACCTTTTGAAATATTTTCATGATACTTCACAGATTTGTAGAACAGGTCATGACGATGGGTCGCAAACAAAAATGATAACTCTTGCTTTCTCACTTTTTGAGTTATTTTCCTTTGATGGTTTTAGGTGTGATTTCGTGCCCACTCTGTAATTTGAATATCTTTTGAAGTATTTTCATGACGTTTCACAGACATGAGAACAGGTCATGGCAATGTGTCGCGAACAAGAATGACAACTTTTGATTTCATACTTTTTGAGTTATTACCCCTTGATGGTTAAGGTGTGATTTCGCGTCCGCTCTGCAATTTGAATACCTCTTGAAATATGTTCATGATACTTCACTGATATATAGAACAGGTTATGACGATGTGTCGCGAACAAGAATGACAACTCTATCTTTCTTACTTTTTGAGTTATTCCCCCTTGATGGTTTTAGTTGTAATTTTGTGTCCGCTCTATAACTTGAATACCCTTTGAAATATTTTCATGATGCTTCACATGTATATAGAACACATCATGACGATGTGTCGCGAACAAGAATGACAACTCTTGCTTTCTTACTTTTTAAGTTATTTCCCCTTGATGGTTTTAGGTGTCCGCTCCATAACTTGAATACCCTTTGAAATATTTTCATGATACTTCACAGATATGCGGAACAGGTCATGACAATTTTTTGTCACCCGACGTAGGCGGAGGGGGGGGGGGGGGGGGGGGCTATAGAAATGACCCTCGTCCTTCCGTGTGTGCGTCCGTCCGTCCTTCCGTCCATCCATCCGTCCGAAATCTTGTCCCCGCAACTCCTCCTACGTCTTTCATCGGATTGATTTGAAATTTTACAGATTGTATTCTTATGATATGAAGCTGTACCCGGCTTTTTGGTTTTTGTTTCCACCTTTTTAGCTCCCCTGAGCCCAAGGCTCCGGGGGAGCTTATAGGATGGTAGTCTCCGGCGTCCGTCGTCCGTCGTCATCATTTTCAAAGGTCTTATTCTCTGGAACTACTTGGCCAATTTCAATTAAACTTCATTTACAGCCTCTAGGCAAAGGGGGAAAGAAAGTTTATATATTTGGTCCAGGTCACATGACCAAGATGGCCGCCATGCCCATATATGGTAAAAACCTTAAAAAATCTTCTTCTCCAGAACCACTGGGCAGATTGCCTTGAAACTTGGTATGTAGCATCTGGGGAACTAGTACTACAAAGTTTATATAAATGGTGGCCCTAGGTTGACCTTGACCTATTTTATGGCAAGGTCAAATTTGGTCCCTTAGGCTTGAGAATGGGAAAAACTGAAAAAGTATGTTTTTACGTTGCTATTATGCTATGTAATATGGAAATGCATTCAGATTCAACCCCTTTGAAGTTCTAGAGGTCAAGATTATCTAATGACCTTGGCCAAAGGTCAGCTGTCTGTTGTCGGTCAACATTTTCAAAGGTCTTATTCTCTGAAACTACTTGGCCAATTTCAATTAAACTTCATATGGAGCCTCCAGGCAAAGGGGGAAAGAAAGTTTATATATTTGGTCCAGGTCACATGACCAAGATGGCCGCCATGCCCATATATGGTAAAAACCTTAAAAAATCTTCTTCTCCAGAACCACTGGGTTGATTGCCTTGAAACTTGGTATGTAGCATCTGGGGAACTAGAACTACAAAGTCTATATAATTGAAGACCCTGACTTGACCTTGACTTATTTTATGGCATGGTCAAATTTGGTCCCTTTGGCTTTTTTAATGGGAAAAACTGAAAAAGTAAGTTTTTATGTTGCTATTGTGCTATGTAATATGGAAATACATTCAGATTCAACCCTGTGAAGTTCTAGAGGTCAAGGTCATCTAACGACCTTGTCCAAAGGTCACCTGTCTGTTGTCGGTCAACATTTTCAAAGGTCTTCTTCTCTGAAACTACTGGGCCAATTTTAATTAAACTTCATATGCAGCCTCTAGGCAAAGGGGGAAAGAAAGTTTGTATATTTGGTCCAGGTCACATGACCAAGATGGCCGCCATGCCCATATATGGTAAAAACCTTAAAAAATCGTCTTCTCCAGAACCACTGGGCAGATTGCTTTGAAACTTGGTATGTAGCATCTGGAACTCTAGTACTACAAAGTTTGTATAAATAAAGACCCTGACTTGACCTTGACCTATTTTATGGCAAGGTCAGATTTGGTCCCTTAGGCTTTTGAATGGGAAAAGCTGTAAAAGTGCATGTTTCTGTTGCTATTAGACTCTATGATATGAAAATGCAATTGGCCTCAATTCCTTTGAATTCAAGAGGTCAAGGTCATTTAGTGACCTTGGCCAATGGTCACTTGTGTTGAATACTTAAAGTTCTTTTTCTCAGAAACTATTAGGTCTGGTTGATTTGCTATCACCATTTTGGCACTGTTATTTTATGTCTACAAAAGATCGGTAAATTCATAGTGAAAACAAATGTCCAAAAAGTTCAAATCACATTCAAGTCTCAGGGCTCCACATTCAAGTCTCAGGGCTCAGGGGAGCGTTCAGGACCTAATGGTCCTCTTGTTTGATGGTGTTACAGCCCTAGCTGACTCAGACCTTCCGAAATCTTGTCCCCACAACTCATCCTACGTCTTCCATCCAATTGATTTGAAATTTTTCAGATTGTATTCTTATGATATGAAGATGTGCATGTGCTTTTTTATTTTTGTTTCGCCACATTTGGTGGAGTTACAGCCCTTGATAACTCAGACCTTGTCCCCTCAACTCCTACCACATCTTGTATCGGATTCGCTTATAATTGTGCAAAATGTTTCATCATGCTCTGAAGATGTGCATGTGATTTTGGTATGTCAATTGTCATACTTTTACAAAGTGGGGGGGGGGGGGGGGTATCAATAAGGGGGATTTTCTGCATCCTACCAAAGTTTTCTTTTTTAACTGATGCTATACTCCAATGTGTCTAGTTTATTATGCCCCCGCCATTTAAAATGGGGGGCATATAGTATCACCCCTGTCCGTACGTACGTACGTACATACGTACGTACGTAGCGTACGTACGTACGTACGAAATGGTTTCCGTTCAATATCTTTTGAAAGCATTGGTGTATTGAATTCATATTTCATACACAGCTATATAATCATAAAATACAGGTCAAGTTCGATGTTGGGTAAAATCCGGCTATTATTGTGGGAGTTATGGCCCTTTTTCGACTTCTGTTTCTATGAAAAAATGGTTTCCGTTCAATATCTTTTGAAAGCATTGGTGTACTGAATTCATATTTTATACACAGCTATATAATCATAAAATACAGGTCAAGTTCGATGTTGGGGAAAATCCGTCAATTATTGTTGGAGTTATGGCCCTTTTTCGACTTCTGTTTCTATGAAAAAATGGTTTCCGTTCGATATCTTTTGAAAGCATTGGTGTATTGAATTCATATTTTATACACAGGTATATAATCATAAAATACAGGTCAAGTTCGATGTTGGGCAAAATCCGTCGATTATTGTGGGAGTTATGGCCCTTTTTCGACTTTATTTTGTATGAAAAAATGGTTTCCGTTGGATATCTTTTGAAAGCATTGGTGTATTTAATTCATATTTTATACACAGGTATATAATCATAAAATACAGGTCAAGACCGATGTTGGGCAAAATCCGTTGTTAATGTGGGAGTTATGGCCCTTTTTCGACTTTATTTTGTATGAAAAAATGGTTTCCGTTGGATATCTTTTGAAAGCATTGGTGTATTGATTTCATATTCTATACACAGGTATATAATCATAAAATACAGGTCTAGTTTGATGTTGGGCAAAATCCGTCGATTATTGTGGGAGTTATGGCCCTTTTTCGACTTCATTTTGTATGAAAAACTGGTTTCCGTTCGATATCTTTTGAAAGCATTGGTGTATTGAATATATATTTTATACACAGGTATATAATCATAAAATACAGGTCAAGTTCAATGTTTGGTAAAATCTGTCAATTATTGTGGGAGTTATGGCCCTTTTTCGACTTCATTTCATACAATAATGGTGTCCGTTTGTTAGTTTTTGAAAAGTTACTTGTTTCCGGGCTATTTCTTTTGGAAAGTTGCATGGCATCCATTTCTGCGATAAGATACAGAATATCATCACATATCAGTTATGACAACCCCACATCCAAGCCCCCCCCCCCCTCCCCCCCCCCATTTACTTCTCAAGAAGCACAATACATCTGCCCAAGGAAAACAATAAAACATGTACCACAGAAGTGTGCCTTTGTGAACCTAGTTATGCTACAAGTGCATTTACCTTAAACAAGGCGCCATCTTACTTAGGGCACTAGGCGGGGGCATCCGTGTCGTATGGACACATTTCTAGTTGAACCATGTGTGACTTTGGTCGGAAAGCCCTACTTACTGAGCTATGGGTCCACAGAAGTGGGTGGGGTAATCCAACATGGTTTTAGCCTGTCTTGTAAAAACGTTCTCATTTGGTAGAAGAGTACAACAGACAGACAGGATTTGATAAAATGATTAACAGAACATCTAAAATATATTTCCATATCATTTTATTTGGTTTAATTGAACATATGTTTTCCAAAAAGACTTCCTTTGACATTCAGCATTTTTTTATATTTTTGTCCTCAATTTTCAATATTTCTTGGCATTATTGTTAAATAAACAGACCAGTTAACATCAAACTCATGTCAAGGAAGCGCCTTGACCAGGACATTCGGATGATGTGACCAGAATTTCACAATGACCTAGTTTTCATGGTTGACTGAACACATAAACTTGCTTGGAAGATGTTTTTTCATTCAATTTTGACCTAGAATTACGAAACTTTGGTCAAATTACTATTTTAACTGCTATATTATGCCCTAAACCCCCGCCAATAAAGATGAGAGGATACATATTGGCTTCAGTTCGGATCTCCTTGTCGTCTGCATCTGTGTCTGTGTCAAATATTAAGTCCTTCTGTGATCTTTGAAACAAGGTCAAGGTCAGATTTTGATGACCTTGACCTTGTCTCCAAGGTCACAGAAGGACTTAATATGTGATACATACACAGATGCAATGCCAACGAGTTTCGCACTGAAGCCAATATGTATTCCCTCACTTTTAGTGGTGGGGGCGTGGGGCATAATATAGAAGTTAAAATAGTAATTTGACCATAGTTTCGTAATTCTAGGTCAAAACTGAATAAAAACCATCTTCCCAGCAAGTGTATGTGTTCAGTCAACCATGAAAACTGGGTCATTGTGAAATTCTGGTTACATCATCCGAATGTCTTGGTCAAGGTGCTTCCTTGACATGAGTTTGATGATAACTGGTCTGTTTATTTAACAATAATGCCAAGAAATATTGAAAACTGAGGACAAAAATATCAAAAAATGCTGAATGCCAAAGGAAGTCTTTTTTGACAACATATGTTCAATTAAAATGATATGGAAATATATTTCAGATGTTCTGTTAATCATTTTATTAAATCCTGTCTGTCTGTTATACTCTTCTACCAAATGAGAACGTTTTTACAAGACAGGCTAAAACCATGGTGGATTACCCCACCCACTTCTGTGGACCCATAGCTCAGTAAGTAGGGCTTTCCGATCAAAGTCACATATGGTTTGATAAACTAGACACATTGGAGTATACCATCAGTTAAAAAAAGAAAACTTTGGTAGGATGCAGAAAACCCACCTTATTGATACCCCCCCCCCCCCCCCATTATGACCCTTTGTAGTTTTGGCATTTTTCCAAGTTTTGAACCGTTTGACCGAGAGAGCTGAAATTTGGTATGCTATTAGTATTTGGCGAATTGATTGTTCTGATTATTGTTAGGATGTGCTAAATTGATTAGTGTCAGAGTTATTCCCCTTTCATAGATAATAGATGTTCACGTAAAGGAAAAGGATAAATCCAGAACTATTCATATTAATGGGCTGAATTTTCATAAATACGTTGTTCGTTTTTCATCAGAACTATACTTAGTACATTTAAAAACGCAACATATTTGGTTTTTCATTTTTGCATAATGGATAATATTTGGACCAAGAATAGTATTTAAACGTATGTCAGACAACTGTATCTTTATGTTTTGGCTTACAATCCCCTCACATGTAGCTGTATTGCAGCGGATAATCACTCAAGTATGAAAATCAAGATTTGCTCGTGCGCGTATCATGTAAACACTTAAAAACGTTTGGTCAACGCTGCTGGATAGTCCGTAGATCAGAATTTAAGAAAAACAGCCAGTAACAAACAAATTGCCACAAACAATTCGTTTTGGCACGATTTACGCAGAAAGAAAATTCGCCTCCAGATTGCCAGTTCATAAAGTTTCAAACTTATAGAGCATATGGGATTGTTGAGATGCCATCTGGCCACGATCTTCAGACAATATGTGCCCTTTCTACTTACCAGTACCCTTAAAGATTGATAAAGACCGGCTCAGTAAACAGAATGCCTCCAAAGACAAGACAGATCACTCACTGTCTTTTATCACAACTCATGGACTTTCAACAAGCTGATGCACTCTAGCAGACATTTGGGACCCATGCAAATGTTTCTCTTTGCTATGCGGAAAGTAATTCGCAGAAATTAAAAGTTTAAGGTGTTTTAAACTTTTACGTTCTTTACGAAAAAATGGTGAGGCATTTCTTTTTACGGGCGGTATAAAACTGCAATATCGGCGTTCAACGTTTTGAAGAGAAAGACAGTAAACAACCTCACACATAATTTATGCCACTTTCTCTTTCTGACACCAAATGACATCATTGTGCCAGAATGACCAACTTTGCCATTTGAGTGTAAATCAAAATAACGTCTTAGATGAACAGAAAAGGGGCGCTTTTTGGGTACATTGAATCACCTTCGAATATTGCAAAGGCTTTGATAAAGGATTTATCCAGAAATGGAACAAATTTCCAACAGCATTTGATGAAAACAAATCAGTGACTGTAAGGAATTTAGGACCATGCGTTACGATTTTTATCTTGTGAATTTTGATTTTAGGGGTAACCCTCCACAATGAACGTACACTTAATGGAATACAGATTAAACTGCCGTGAAATTTAGCACTGTGACGGAAAAGATGTCAATCTAAACATATCATGAGTTTCAAGTGTTTGTCTTAAAAATTCTAAAAGTTATTTCCGAAAAACTAAGTGTTGCGTTTTTAAATGTACTGAGTATATATCAGTAGGATTATGGCCCTTGATATTTTGTTATTGGGTATACAGTCTTGATGTTTTGGGCATTCTGTAAGGGCCTAAAGTTTCAGTCACCTAATTTTACACATAAATGCCCCTTTCTAAACTTAAGTATTTTATAACTTCATAGAGGCCTAGTAATTTGGTATGTCTTTGCTTATAATTATTTATTTGCTTATGCCTCAGTTATTATTTGCTTACCAGGTTCTCTATGACACATATTTTCTGTTTTTGGCCATATAGTTACTCGGAAACTGAATAAAGGGCTGCGGTTTGTGTCACATTTCGAACGTCGGGTGACTATTGGCCAATGGCGTTTTATTCTCATACATGAATAACAACTCTTGCATTCATACTTACCGAGTTACATGTATTTCCCTTTGAAAGTTTGAGCTGCAGTTTGTGTCTCTGCTCCATATCTGTATGACCCTGGCCTGCTCCACAATTTTAATACCCTTATACCTTTTAGAATAGTGATGATCATGGCATGATATCCTATAAGTGTTCGTAACTCTTACTAGCGAGCTCAAAATTAGGTTTGTAGGGCTTGTACTATAGAAGTTATTCATACATTTTGAAATGTTAAGTGTAACATATTCTATACATCTGTGTACATGGTGGCTGTTTTAGATTCTACCTCTTTAGCAGTCAAGCTTACTGTTTTTGGCCAGAGTGTTAGATAATCATGCATTTGTTAAACAGATAATGTCAATCGGAAGTATAAAAGAATGACAATATATTACTTATATGTGTTTTAAAGTGCACCAAGGTACATTGGCCTTTTGTTGGGGGATGTGCCATCTCCTCTGATGGCTATTTTTGACTGAGTTATGCCCCTTTTTCGACTTAGTGCATTGAAGCCTATGGTACAAAGGTACCCTTGCAGACGGTCGAGAACCGTAAGAGATAGGAAGTTGAAATTTTATATGCTGCATGAACATGAAAAATAAGCGAACTTATATTTTTTCCTTCCACCAGTCTTGTCATTCAGGAGTTATGCTCCTTTTTCGACTATGTCATTTTATATAGGAAAACCTTGTGAACAAAATAGCTGAAGAACTGCATAGGCTAGGATCCTGATACTTGGCATACAGTTACAGACCAGGGTGTAGATGACCTGATTAACTTTTGAGCATGGTTCGTAAATTTTGGTAAAGTTATTCCCCTTTTTCGGACATAGGCATATACTGTAGGAACAAGCTTGTGAACTAAACATCTGTTTATATTATACAAATTTTTGGAGCAAGGTGTAGATAAACTGATTAACTTTTGAGCTATATCGTGAATTTTTGGTTGAGTTATTCCTCTTTTTCGGACATAGGCATTTTGTATAGGAACAAGCTTGTGAACAAAATATCTGAAGAACCGCATAAGCTAGGATCTTTATATTTGGCATGCAGGTTTGGACCAAGGTGTAGATGACCTGATTAACTTTTGTGCCTTTTCATAAATGTTAGGTAGAATTTTCCCTTTTTCGGACATAGGCATTTTGTATACGAAGAAGCTATATGAATAACTTTGTGAACAAAATATCTGAAGAACTGCTAAGCTATGTTCCTTATATCTGGCATACAGTTACAGGCTAGGATGTAGATGAACCAACAAAAACCCCTTTCTGACTTAAACATTATTGGATGAACCTTCTTTAGAGGCAAGCATACTGTTAGGGGCATAGTGTTTCATAAACACATTTTCTAGTTAACACCTTCTGAAACCAATGAATTTGCATCTGTTGACATGTTATCACAAGACACCTGTCACTGTAATTAAGTTGGTGTTTGGACTGGTTTATCGTTTGTGTTTTATCAGTTATAATATTTGTTTTCACAGAATACTCATTTTGTAATGAATTTTGATTGTGAAAAGGGATAAATGTGATCTGGATCTGTTTGCAAATTATAAACAGATTATGTATATCTGATAAAATTATGTGCTTCTACAGATACCTGTGCGATTGATGTCCCCATTTCGAGCCTCAATCAGAGGCTGCTGGGACATTGGTCTAGTGAAGCCAGCTTAGCCAGAGAAGACTGTTTGGATAAGATAAGGGTTACATAATTTTCTTAAAAGATAAGGGTTACATAATTTTCATATGACAACAATCCAGAACTTTTAGCTGTGATTTTCATATTTAGCATACAGTTATTGACTAAGTTGGCGTTGACCTTATTTACTTTTTGTATGTTAAGTAAATATTTGGTTGAGTAACGCCCATTTTCCGACTTCGGCATTTTGTGGAAGAACAACTTAAGCTTAGGTCATAATATACTATACAAAGTAGATTTAGTAATATTTTCAGCTCACCTGAGCCAGCGGCTCCAGGCGAGCTGATAGGATGGAATTCTTCAGAATACCAGTGTCTAACACAGTGAAACTGTTTACACATAGAAACTAAGGCACTGAAGTGTGACACCTAAGTAGGTAAGTTTTCTGAGTGCAGTAGACATAGTTTAATGCTAGCGGCTGCTAGGTAAGTGCTAAAGGGGAGAATTGCTCGCCTGCACAATACGAAATCGTATGAAACAAACTTACCAAAGTCCCACCAGGCTCATAGCGGCAAAATTAAATGACGTCAACTCGATGTTGTGTGCCCATTGCGATATGACAGATATTTTTCGAGTGCAGTTGTTCATGTTATTTATCAAATGTAGAATTTATTGACTAGTATTTTAAAGTATGTTTGAAAGGTGTTATCTCTTATAAATCTAGCGAACAGCAGGCCAGAAGCTTACTGAACAGTGATGTAGAAGGGCGGAGGGGAACTCTGAAGAGCGGAGAAATTCTCAATAACGAGGGGTCAATGGACTACCATCAGCAAACCGGACAGCTTAGTATTACGTTCAGAAATATGGTAATTTTCCTTATTATGTCTTATTTCGATCGCAGAAGGTGTTGTCTCTCTCAACTTAGAAACCATTTGAAGTGTTACTACTCTTCAATGAAATAAATGTTACTACTCTTTATTGAAGTAACACATTGTGAAAGATCCCTCAAAAGGGTTTGAAATGGGGTCAGTTTATGTATATATTCTGTCCATCAATCCGTGCTTAATCTTGCTTATGCAACACCTTCATTGGATAAAGGGTGTGGGATCATCAGAAATTCTACTTCCTTTGTTACCCATTAAAGTTAAACTGAAGCATGTCCAAATACAAAAAATTGTCATGCATGCCATAGCTAGGTGCCCAGTTTTCCGTAAATCTAACTATCAGCGTAAATTGGATTCTTAGGATTGTCGTCTGGATGCTACTAGACATTGCATAAACTTCACGATCTGTTAGAAAACCTGGCCTAAAGATTTATGAGTAAAAAAGGTGAAGGTCATTCTTTGACCTTTGACCTAGGTCACTCATATTTCAACATTTTAAACATTCCCTCAAAAGCAATTAGGCCAGTTGTAACCAAATTGCATAAAGAGCCTCCAGGGGTTGAGAGAACAAAAATATTTGAAAATAGTGCAGGTCACATGGCCAACATGGCCGCTATGCCCATATATGCTAAAAACCTTCAAACATCTATTTCTCCAGAACCAATTGACCTATGGCCTTGCAACTTGATATGAAGTATCGTGTACTCAAGTACTACCAAGACTATTCAACGATGACCTTTGATTGACCTTTTGACCTTGATTTTTTTACAGTAAGGTCAAATATAGGAAAATACAAGAACAAATGATTCCATGGAAAATTTTGAAGATTTTGGCCTAAAAATTGTATATACAGTCTTTCTAATGAGTTCATGAAGATTTGTAAGTACAAGAGGTCAAGGTCATTGGTTGACCTTTGACCCAAGACTCATATATTTTGACAATTTCTAACATTTTTACAAAAGCCACATTTCACAAAGAGCCTCCAGGGGCTGAGGGAACAAAAATTTGACCAAACAGTCCAGCCCAAACGACCAACATGGCTGCCATTGCCCATATATGGTAAAGGCCTTTAAAGATCTTCTCCTCCAGAACCAACTGACCTACTGCCTTGAAACTGTGTATGTGGCATTGAGTACTCAAGTACTACCAAGTTTGTTCAAATGATGACATTGGGATTACCTTGACCCTTTTTTTATGGAAAGATCAAATATAGTAAAATGGTTAAACATTAGATTTCATGGAAACTTTTGAAGATTTAGGCCCAAGATTGTTCAAATGATGTCATTTTTTAGAGCAAGGTGAAATTTGCTTTCTGGTGCTTTTATATGTGAAAATGCCTGAATATACGAATTCATGGCACTTTCAGAAGATTTTGGTGGAAAAGTTAGAGAATACAGTCAAATAAATGAGCCATGAACATTTTTAACAGTAGAGATCAAGTGTGACCAATGTCTCTCATATTTTGACAGTTTCAAACTATCTGGTTTATTCAAATGATGACGCTAGTTTGCTTTTTGACGTTTTCACTCAGGTGTGCCTCATGGCCCTCTTGTTTCATGTTCAGCTGAGATTATGCTCAAACTTAAATATTAAATAAAATTCGAAATACTAAACAAAGCTTGTCTTCAAGATTCAAGTAAGAGAAACTTGTGAAAAGCAAATAAAACAAATATTGGAAAACATAAAAGTCTCTGCGAAGTGCATATGATTTATTTAGTACATGTATAGGTCTAAAATTTTTGAGTTTAGCATGAAGAAAGTTTTATAGCCTCTGGGCCTGATGTCGAAGCCAGCATTTGTGTCTGTTTCTTTCAAACTACAATTCTGGCAGTCATCACACTTTCTTGACTCAACTTTTGCTTTGGCTTCAGATCCCACAGTTCCCAACTTAGCTTTATCTTAGACTTCTGAAGATTTATGTGTTTCACTACGATGTCTCACCGATTAGTTTAGAAGCCTCTACACAGATCAACTTGTTTTTATACGCCCGTTTTGAAAAAAACGGACGTATTATGTCGTGGCGCTGTCCGTCCGTCCGTCCGTCCGTCCGTCCATCCGTCCGTCAACATTCTTGTACACGCCATAATGCAGTAACCATTTGGGATATCTTCATGAAATTTGGTAGGCATATGTATTAGGGTGGGGGAACGTGTCGCGTACAAGAATGGTTGCTCCCCCTTTCTTACTTTTGAAGTTATGCCCCTTTGATTAATTTTTTCCCTGTAAGTCTTGTACGCCCCATAACTAGATAACCGTTTGGGATATCTTTATAAAACTTCATAGCAATGTGTATGGAGTCCCAACGATGTGTCGCGTTTAAAAATGGCTGCTCTACCTTTCTTTGTCTTAGAGTTAATCCCGTTCATTAATCATATTGGCTATTTTGTGTATATTACAAAAAATATATTTTCAGGGGAGGATAGTAGAACAAAAAATGGTTCATCTAGTATAATTAGGTTATTTCCCTTTCCCTTGTTCTACTTTGACAAGCAGCTTAAACAACAGTATTTGAGGTGTTAAATATCTAAATAATGTTGCAGTCATTATACCCCTGCTTTGAAAAAGTGGGGGTATACAGGTTTACATCTGTCCGTATGTCCTTCCATCTGTCCGTCTGTCCTTCCGTCCCCTTGTAATCAAGTTTTTCATCAAAGATTTCTTCACAGCCATACAAGCTAGACTGGTCATATTTGGCATAAAGGTTGATGACGACATGTTGTACTGTGGGATTGAGAACCAGCCTTCTCCTGCATATTCTTCCCTGTATTTGTCCAATTTTCTTTCTTTCCGTACTTTGAATAATGAAATTTTACGTCAAAGATTTCTCTACAACCATGCAAGCTAGAGTAGTCATATTTGGTATGCAGGTTGATGACGACATGTTGTATCATGGGATTGAGAACCAGCCTTCTTCTGCTTATTCTTCCCTGTATTTGTCCAATATTCTTTCTTTCCATACCTTGAATAATAATTTTTTTCGTCAAAGATTTCTCCACAGCCTTGCAAGCTAGAGTAGTCATATTTGGTATGCAGGTTAATGATTACTTACTGTATCGTGGGATTGAGAACCAGCCTTCTCCTCTTTTTATACGCCCGTTTTGAAAAAACGGACGTATTATGTCATGGCGCTGTCCGTCCGTCCGTCCGTCCGTCCGTAAACATTCTTGTGCGCTCCATAACTCATTTACCGTTTGGGGTATATTCATGATATTTGGTAGGAATATGTATTAGGTTGGGGGAACGTGTCGGGTACAGAAGTGGTTGCTCCCCCTTCCTTAGTTTCCAAGTTATGCCCCTTTGATTAATTTTTTCCCTGCCAGTCTTGTACGCGCCATAACTAGATAACCGTTTGGGATATCTTCATGAAACTTCATAGCAATGTGTATGAAGTCTCAACGATGTGTCGCGTACAAAAATGGCTGCTCTCCCTTTCTTCATTTTAGAGTTGCATCCCTTTCATTAGTTGATTATGGTTATTTTTGCGTATACATATATTGTGCATTCCTTAACTTTGTAACTGTTTGGAATATCATGATGAAACTTTATAGCAATATGCATGATCACAAGACGATGCGTGGCATACAAGAATGGTTGCTCCCCTTTCTTCATTTTGGAGTTACTTCCCTTTGGTAAGTAATTTTAGGCATTTCTCAGTCACTCCATATCTTCTTAACCTTTTGAAATATTAGAATGGAACTTTGTAGGAATATGTATAATAATGGGGCAATGTATCCCGAGCTAGAACCACAACTCTGGCTTACTGAATTATCTGCCCTTGCATAAATTTCCTGTTTTCCTCTGTGATTCCTTAACCCTACATGTGATTTTGTCAGGGGAATGTAGTAGAGCCAAGAATCTAGTATATTTAGTTTATGAATTATCTCCCTTGTTCAACTATGGCATTACTCAACTTTTGAGCCACAATAACTTTGAAGCTGATTTTTGGTATACTCATAGTATTTGATGTGTTAAATATTTTAATAATGTTGCCGTCATTAGTTATAAAGTGGTTGCCCCTGTTTGTCTGCCTATCTATCCTTTTGTAAACAATCTTGTTCATTCCATACTCCTTTATGACATTAAAACGGGCGTATTATGCGCCGCTTGCGAAGCCCTTGTTATTCCCTGTATTTGTCCAATTTTCTTTCTCTCTTTACTTTGAATAATGTAATTTTTTGTAACAGATTTCACAGCAACCATTCATATTTGGTATACATGGTAACAATGATTTCTCTCTCTCTCTCTATGCTTTTTGGTACGAAAATAACACCATTTGATGTTAGCAGTTAAGCGGGGGTATAGTCGGATTCGCCAACAGTTCTACTTAATTATAGAGTGGTTGCCTCTGTTTGTCTGCCTGTGTATCCTTTTGTAAACAATTTTGTTCATTCTGCAACTCCTTTAGGACATTGAAACGGGCGTATTATGCGCCGCTTGCGAAGCCCTTGTTATGCCCCTGTGACGATATTCAAGAGTGCATTGAGATTTGCTTCTGTCCGTCTGTACATCAATCTGTCTGTCCATTCGTCACACTTTAGGGTATTGAGTTTGTGTGATCAACTCCTCCCCCAGTTTTCAGTGGATCTTCTTTAAAATTTGTTGTTGACACAATGAAGATGTGCATGTGAATTTTTGATTGATTAATTTTGACAAAATAACGGCCTTTTGAACTTCAGTTAGTCATTTTGGGCACTTTTTTGCACTATAGGGTATATAGTTTTTGAAATCCACTTTACTCACATTTTTCAAATGATTCTTTTCAAACTTTGTATATATGTTTTGGAAATAATGAAGATGTGCATATGTCTTTAAATGTAGATCACATTTCTTTTGATAGAATTACAACCTTTCGAACTTAGTCAAAATTGGGCAGCTTTATTGCACTATAGAGTATGAAGTTTGTGTAATCAGCTCCTCCTACAGTTGTCATTGGATTCTTTTTTTCAGTTTGTACACATCTTTACAAGATAATGAAGATATGTGTGTGGCTTTTTAATGGTGATAAAATTAATTTGGGCCACCATGCGGAAGTACAATATCAGTGCAAATCTAGTTTGCACCATTGAGCAGCTATACGACCAGGCTTCAAGTGTAGTCATCATAAATTGCACCATAGGAAAATGATTCAGAACAAAAGTTGGAGTAGGACAAGGATGTCTTCTGTTACCCACCCTCTTCAACATTTTTATACGCCCTTTAGAAAAAACGGACGTATTATGTCGTGGCGCTGTCCGTCCGTCCGTCTGTCCATCCGTAAACATTCTTGTGCGCGCCATAACTCAGTAACCTTTTGGGATATCTTCATGAAATTTTGTAGGCATATGTATGTCTTGTGCACGCCAGAACTAGATAACTGTTTGGGATATCTTCATGAAACTTCATAGCAATGTGTATGAAGTCCCAACGATGTGTCGCTTACAACAATGGTTGCTCTCCCTTTCTTCGATTCTGAGTTACATCCCTTTTATTATATTAGTTCTTTTCGGCTATTTTTGTGTATATTTATGTTGTGCATACATTAACTTGGTAACTGTTTGGAATATCATAATGAAACTTTATAGCAATGTGCATGATCACAAGTTATATATCGCATATAAGAATGGTTGCTCCCCCTTTCTTAATTTTGGAGTAAACTCCCTTTCCTCCGTCCATAAACATTCTTGTATGCGCCATAACTCAGTAACCATTTGGGATATCTTCATGAAATTTTGTAGGCATATGAAGTAGGTAGGGATAATGTATTGCATACACGAATGTTTGCTCCCCCTTCCTTAGTTTTCAAGTTATGCCCCTTTGATTAATTTTTTCCCTGCAGGTCTTGTGTGGTCCATAACTGGATAACTGTTTTGGATATCTTCGTGACATTTCATAGCAATGTGTATGAAGTCCCAACGATGTGTCGCATACAACAATGGTTGCTCTCCCTTTCTTCGTTTCTGAGTTACATTCCTGTTATTAGTTCTTTTCGGCTATTTTTGTGTATACTTATGTTGTCCATACATTAACTCACTGTTTGGAATATCATGATGAAACATCATCTTGTGATCATGCACATTGCTATAAAAGCAATGTGCATGATCACCAGATGATGTGTCACATATAAGAATGGTTGCTCCCCCTTTCTTAATTTGGAGTAACCTCCCTTTGATCATTATTTTTAGGCATTTTCATTCACGACATATCTCCTTAACCCTTTGAAATATTAGAATGAAACTTTGTAGGAATGTGAGCAATAATGGGGCAATGTATCCTGAGCAAGAACCACGACTCTGGCTTGCTTATAGGATTATCTGCCCATGCATAAATTTCCTGTTTACTCTGTAACTTCTTAACCGTTTAGAGTATGTTAACACAACTTTATTGAGATGTATTGAGATTGTCAAGGGAATGGTGCCGTCATTAATTAAAGTGTGGTTTCCCCTACTTGTCTGCCTGTCTTTCCTTACGTAAACAATCTTGTTCATTCTATAATTCCGTTATGACATTACAACGGGCGTATTATGCGCCGCTTGCTAAGCCCTTGTTCTCGAATATAAGATTACATGGCAAGTTTAGAAGATTTTGGCCTAAAAATTGGTATATACAGTCGTCTTAATTACTCTATGGAAGATTTGCAGGTACAAGAGGTCAAGGTGATTATTTGACCTCTGACCCATGTCTCATATTTTGACAATTTAAGACATCTCTTCAAAAGCCATTGGGCCTATTGTAACCAAATTTCATACACAGCATTCAGGGGCTGAGGGAACGAAAATTTATTCAAGCGGTTTAGGCAAAATGACCTACTTGGCCACCATACGCAGATGAGCGATTCAGGGCCTCAGGGCCCTCTTGTTAAAGGTTTTTTACCATATATGGGCGTGGCGGCCACGTTGGTCATGTGACTTTGACCGTTTGAAAAATTTTCGTTCTCTCAACCCCTGGAGACTCTATATGAAATTTGGTTTCAATGGGCACAGTGGCTTTTGAGGAGATTGTTTGATATTGTCAAAATATGACAGTTCTGGGTCAAAGGTCAAAGAATGACCTTGACCTCTTGTATTTACAAATCTTCATGTGCTATTTAAGATGACTGTATATACAAATTTTTAGGCCTTAATCTTCAAAACTTTCCATGAAATTTTATGTATATAGGCGTCCGGTTCTCCGTCCGTCCGTCCGTCCGTCAGGCCATCCATCCATCCATCGGTCCGTTCACAATTTACGTCGACCCTAGTATTTAAGTCTGTTCAAAAGATTTATTCTTTAAAACCACTGCATCCATGGTTCTCAAATTTCACATACAGCATTATCAGACTGCAGGGCTTCAGAATTATATAATTCAGATGGGTCGAGAATCCAAGATGGCCGCCGTTACTAAAAATAGCAAAACCAACAGAATCATTTTTTCCTCCAGAACCGCATGGTATATTTGGCTGAAATTTTGTATGAAACATTAATGGGACCTTGGTATTCAGAATCATCAAAATGAAAACATCTGTAGCGGAATTAGGTCACAGTGACCTTACGTCAACCCTAGCATAATTTACGTCGACCTTAGCTTTTAAGTCTATTCAAATGGCTTATATTTATAACACCACTGCATCTATGGTTCTCAAATGTCACATGCATCATGATTAGACTGCAGGGCTTCAGAATGGTAAGATTCAGCGGGATTGAGATTCCAAAATGGCCGCAGTTCCTAAAAAAAGCAAAAACCAATAAAACCAACTTTTTCTCCAGAACCACTTGGTATATACGACTGAAATTTTGTGTGAAGCATTATTGGGACGTTGGATTTCAAAATCATCAAAATAAAAAAAAAAATATGTAGCAGAATTAGGTCACAGTGACCTTACGTCTACCCTAGCATAATTTACGTCGACCCTAGCATTTAAGTCCATTCAAATGACTGATTCTCAGAAGCAACTGCATCCATGGTTCTCAACTTTCACATGCAGCATGATCAGACCGCAGGGCTTCAGAATGGTAAAATTCATCCGGGTCAAGTCCAAGATGGCCGTAGTTCCTAAAAATAGCAAAACTAATAAAATCAACTTTATCTCCAGAACCATTTAGTATATTTGAATGAAATTTTGTTTGAAGCATTAGTGGGACCTTGGTTTTCAAAATTTTCAACATGAACAAGATTTAGGTCACAGTGACCTACTTTCTATTAATAAGTCCAGTTTTGCTAAAATGGCAATATCTCAAGAAATGCTGAACAGATATTAGTCAAATTGAATCAGAATAATCCACAAATAAAGTTCTTGCAAATTTATCGGACTGGGCAGTCTAAGATTGCCATCGGCTGCTGTTACATCATAATGGTCCCGTAGTAAAATAGCCAGGTGTGCGATATCAGGCCCATTTGGGCCTCTTGTTAGGCCTTAATCTTCAAACCTTGTTAATTGTTAACCAAATGCTACGTACCAAATGTCAAGGACATCATATTTTGACAATTTCAAACAATCTCCTCAAAAGCCACTGGTTTAATTGAAACCAAATTTCATATAGAGACACCAGGGGCTGAGGGAACGAAAATTTATTCATACGGTCCAGGTCACATGACTAAACATGGCCGCCACGCCCATATATGGTAAAAACCTTTAAAAACCTTCTTCTCCCGAACCAATTGACCGATGGACTTGAAACTTGGTATGTAGCATTGGGTTCTGGAGTACTATCAAGATTGTTCAAATTATGACCTTGGGTTGACCTTGACTTTTTTACGGCAAAGTCAAATATCAGAAAATGCTAGAATATAAGATTTCATAGAAAGTTTTGAAGATTAAGGCCTAATAATTGGTATATACAGTTGTCTTAATGAGTACATGTAGGTTTGTGAGAACAAGAGGTCAAGGTGATTCTTTGACTTTTGACCCAAAACTGTCATATTTTGACAATTTCAAACGATCTCCTCAATAAACCATTGGGCCAATTGTAATTAAATTTCATATAGAGCCTCTAGGGGTTGAGGGAATAAAAATCTGTTCAAACGGTCTGGATCACATGAGACCAACATGGCCGCCATGCCCATATATGGTAAAAACCTTTAAAATCTTCTTCTCCAGAACCAGTTGACCGATGACCTTGAAACTTGGGATGTAGCATCGGGTACTGCAGTACCGTCAAGATTGTTAATCAATTTCTCTCATATTTTGACAGTTTCAAACTATCTGGTTTGTTCTAATGATGACCCTAACTGGGTGTTTGACCTTCTTGCTGGGGTGAGCGATTCAGGGCCTCTGGGCCCTCTTGTTATTGTGGAGCATTTAAGTGGCCCATAGGGACATGCCCTGGTTGTGTTGTTACAGCAAGGTAATGGTGCAGTAGCTAGTGGGTTTGAATACAGGTTGGGCCAGTCAGCGATTGGAAAAATCACTCTGACTTCTCAGTAAATTGGATTACTTTTTCACTTAGACACCTCTTTGGTCACTGTAATGTTTTATTAGCATGACTTTGCAAAGCAGAGTAGTCCTTATGCAATACCCTTCATGTGCCTTTATGTCTGTACTTATGCATTTGCCTGTGTGGATGGTTGTGCACCTTTGTGTGAGTCAGCAAAGTATTCCTCTGTTACATTTAGCTCAGTTTCTAAGTAACCATTAGGGAAAGAGTTTTCAAACTTGCTCCATAGATACATCTGGGGAAATCTCTGAAAGCAGCCAGGAATATTGGGCTTTGACCTATATTTCACGAATGATTGAACATAGAAAAAATATTCACCTGTCACTTTTAGCTCAGGTTCTAAGTAACAACAAGGAATAGGCTTTATTTGTAGCACCAGTCGTCGCCAATATGTAGGGTGGACGGTTATAAGTTTCGTTCAATGTATATATTGGGAAGATCTGGGGAAGATGACAGCAGCCATGCCTTATATTTCACGGATGATTGAGCATAGAAAAAAAAAATCACCTGTTGCGTTTAGCTCAGTTTCTAAGTAACCACAAGGAAAAGAATCTTTATTCTTGCTCCAGGGAAGAACTACTTAAAGCAGTCATGCATATGGTGTCATGACCTATACTTCTCGGATGATAGAACATAGAAAAATATTCACCTTTTGCATCTACATGTAGCTAAGTTTCTAACAAAATAGAAATGATAGAGTCTTCAAACTTGCTCCATAGATACATCTTAGGAAGATCTTTTGAAAGCAGGGATGTAATATCCAGCCATGAATTATATTTAATAGATGAATGAACAGAGGAAAAAAATATTCACCTGTTAAGCTCAGTTTCTAAGTAACCATTATGGATAGAGTCTTCAAACTTGCGTCATAAATACATTTGGGGAAGATCTACTGGAAGCAGTGATGCATATCGGGCCATGACCTATATTTCACGGATGATTGAACATAGAAAAAAATAGTCACAAAAGCGGATTGAGTCTGCAAACTTGCTTCATAGATACATCTTGGTAAGATCTACTGAAAGCAGCGATGCATATCCAGCCGTGTCCTTTATTTAATGGATGATTGAACATAGAAAAAGTATTTACCTGTTGTGTTTAGGTCAGTTTCTAAGTAACCAAAAAGGATAGAGTCTTCAAAATTATTATCAACGTATACATATGGAGTGCGCTCTGCATGGTGTTGTCATTTAATGACGTTTTAAGACCTGATGACTTTATCAGTTTGTTTTAACTTGCAAAACTGGAACATTGCTATTAATTTTCCGCCCTGTGCATCGTCTTTGGCCGCATCAACTTCCATTGAGTTTTCTTGTTTAACTCTATTTTGTGACAGGCGCAGACAGGGAAGAAAGCATTTGATGGAATCCATGTTTTGCATCAGGCCTTGCGGTTGACTTAGTTTCTGATTAACAGTATGACCTTTAAACATCAAACCAGGCATCAAAGCGGGCATATTATTCCATTTAATGACCTGAATTGTATTTCATGATCTGATGATTTTGTCCCAAAAATAATCTTTATTCCATTTTAGAGTTCATTCCGTTTTAATTGATACAATCATTATATCTAGTAAAAAGAGTCTTAGTGTAACTGATTTTAAACTACTGAAAACTAGTCCAGTGTTACAAGTCTTTCGCTAAATGTTTGTAGCGTGTCTGCATGAGATTACATCCTTTGAAATTGTGTTTTACAAAATACTTTACCATTTTATCTTACAGCAACTGAAGAATATTAAAAGAGCGGACAGAAAAGGTTCAGAGGTATGGTGTCTCATTAAGAGGTATGGTGTCTAAAAATGCGGGGGGGGGGGGGCATATAATATCACCACTGTCTGTACGTACGTACGTCCCGAAAATGGTTTCCGTTCGATATCTTTTGAAAACATTGGTGTATTGAATTCAGTTTTATACACAGGTATATAATCATAAAATACAGGTCATGTTCGATGTTGGATAAAATCCGTCTTTTATTAGCTCACCTGAGCCGAAGGCTCACAAGGTGAGCTTATAGTATAGGCTTGGTCGGTCGTCCGTCCACATTTTTAAGTATTAATATCTGCTAAAGTAGCTGGCCAATCTTGATCAAATTTGTATGTGTAGCATGGTTGGGGTGGGGGATTGATTGCATATAGTTTTGGGACAGATTGGTTTAAAACTGTGGTTACCATGGCAACAAAAAGGTCCCATAGACTTACAATGGGGAAAATGTTGTCCGGGCCCTAACTTCTTCATTTTTGATCGCAACTTCTTCATACATGCAGATAAGCAGGACAGTCAAAACATCTCGGACCAGTTCGAATATGGGTCAGGTTGGATCATTCTTTTTAGAGTTACTTGCCCTTGAGCGATAAAATATTTTCCCATAGAGTTATAATGGGGTAAATGTTGTCCGGGCCCTAGCTTCTTTATTTTTGATCGCAACTTCATGTTACTTGCAGGTATCCAGGACATTCGAAACATCTCGGACCAGTTCGAATTCGGGCCAGGATGGATCATTCTTTTCAGAGTTACTTGCCCTTGAGCAATAAATATTTTCCCATAGACTTATAATGGGGAAAATGTTGTCCGGACCCTAGCTTCTTCATTTTTGATCGCAACTTCTTCAAACTTGCAGGTATCCAGGACAGTCAAATCATCTCGGACCAGTTCGAATTTGGGCCAGGTTGGATCAATCTTTTTAGAGTTACTTGCCATTGAGCGATAAAATATTTTCCCATAGACTTATAATGGGGAAAATGTTGCCCGGGCCCTAGCTTCTTTATATTTGATCACAACTTCTTATATCTTGCAGGTATCCAGGAAATCTGAAACATCTCGGACCAGTTCTTCATTTTTGATCGCAACTTCTTCAAACTTGCAGGTATCCAGGACAGTCAAAACATCTCGGACCAGTTCGAATTTGGGCCAGGTTGGATCATTCTTTTTAGAGTTACTCGCCCCTGAGCGATAAAATATTTTCCCATAGACTTATAATGGGGAAAATGTTTTCCATCATCATTCTAGTGCCTTCATTTATGGAATGATTTAAATTATACTTCACACAAGTGATGAGTATGACAATATCTCGGACAAGAACGCATTTCAGCGTTTGTGGGTCAAGATGAAGGACACAGTGGCTAATTTTAGAAAAACTTTGTCATCGCTGTAGCGCATCAGTGTGTGGACTGAATTCAATTGGATATCACACAAGTGATTATTTCACAATATCTTGGGTTAAGGTCAAGGTCACAGTGGCTATTTTTAGAAAAACATTGTCAATGCTCGAGAGCCTTCATTTATGGATCCATTTTGATTAAAACTTCCCTCTAATGTTTAGTATGACAATATCTTGAACAAGCTCGCGTTTCAGCGTCCTACGGTCAAAGTCAAGATTACAGTGGCTATTTATAGAAAAACTTTGTCATCGCTCTAGCGCTTTCAGTTATAGACCAATTTCGATTTAATTTCACACAAGTGATAAGTATGGCAATATCTTGGACAGGTTTGTGTTTCAGCATTCTTGGGTCAAGGTCAAGGACACAGTGGCTATCTTGAGAAAAACTTTGTCTCGAGCCTTCATTTATGGACCAATTTTGATTCAACTTCACACAAATATTTAGTATGACAATATCTTGTACAAGTTTGCGTTTCAGCATTCTAAGGTCAAGGTCACAGTTGCTGTTTTTAGCTCACCTGAGCCAAGGCTCACAAGTGAGCTTATAGTATCGGCTTGGTCCGTCGTACGTCCACACTTTAAGCATTAATATTTGCTTGCTCAAGTAGCTTGCCAATCTTGATCAAATTTTCTATGTAGCATTGTTGGGATGGGATCTTGATTTAAAACTGTGGCTACCATGGCAACAAAAAAGTCCCATAGACTTGGGGAAAATGTTGTCCGGGCCATAGGTCAGTCTTTAGTTTTGACTGCAACTTCTTCAAACTTGCAGGTATCTAGGACAGCCTTAAAATAACGGACCGGTTCAAATTTTGGCCAGGTTGGATGAGTCTTGTCTTTTTCATTTTCCACTCTGAGGGTCACAGGTATGATACCACCTATGTGTTCAATTTGCCTTTGAGTAACTTACCCTAGAGTACTGAGGCTGAATGGACTCAGGTGAGCTACAGGACCAATGGTCCTCTTGTTGTGGGACTTATAGCCCTTTTTATACCCCGCCAC
Source organism: Ctena decussata (assembly GCA_963989385.1). NCBI lineage: Eukaryota > Metazoa > Mollusca > Bivalvia > Lucinida > Lucinidae > Ctena > Ctena decussata. The sequence goes on along the minus strand of OZ022504.1, from coordinate 33,559,171 downwards.
ACGTTAGTGGCGGGGCATTATGTTTTCACGTTGGCCGTCCGTGTGTCCGTCCGTCCGTCCGTCGTACGTACGTCCGTCTGTCCGTCCGCACTTCGTTTCCGTTTGATAACTTAAATATTTATCAACAGATTTCCTTCAAATTTTGCATATGCGTTTGTACCGAGAATGTCTCGCTTGGGATTGTTAATGGGCAAATTTCGTTCTTTTTTGACAGAGTTATGGCACTTGTCAATGTACAAAAAAAACGGTTTGTAGCCTCTAGTTCCTTTACTACTTGGAGTATCATGATGAAACTTCACAAACATGATCGAAGTAACAAAAGCTTTTTATGAGCACAGAAATTTTATCATCAGGGGTTATCTGCCCCTGCCCTGGGACTATATACATATATAAAATCATGAAAAATTCCATATAAAATCAGAGTTTGAAGCAATTTTTTCTGAAACTTTCAGCAAATGATCAAAGTGATGAAAGCCTCCAGTGATGCTCAAATTTGCCCCATGGGAGGTATCTCCCCCTGCCCCCGGCTATATACATGCATAAATCTGGAAAAATCAGTGTGTGAAAAAGGTTTGCAGTGGCGGGGTATCACGCAGTCGTTTGCGATCCTTTTTATTCGACTTCATTTTGTATAAAAACCTTGTTTCCGTTCATTATCTTTTGAAAACATTGGTGTATTTAATTCATATTTTATACACAAGTATATAGTCATAAAATACAGGTCCAGATCAATTTAGGGTATAATCCGCCTATAATTGTGGGAGTTATGGCCTTTTTTTATGCCGCCCCCAACTTCGAAGAAGTTGGAGGGGCATATTGCTTTTGCCTTGTCCGTTCGTCAGTGCCATCTGATACGGCTATATTCCCTGAGAACCACTAGGCCTAGAGTTTTGAAATTTCATATATGGATAGGTCCGTATTTTTTTTCCTCCGTTGAACTTGTACTTTTGGAGTTACCTCCCCTTTATCAAAATTAAAATGAAATCTTGTTACCACGCTATCTCAAGAAGTACTTGGCCTAGGATGATGAAATTTTGTATACAGGTTTGGGTTGAGATATACAATACGGTATGTAGGCAAATTTACGTACACGAAAGTATTACTTACCAGACATTGCGGGAAACTGCGCGTGACAAGTAAACAACTTTTTATTCTGACAGTTTTTCTTGAATATATTTGCACTGACTTAATATTTTACAGATCTGTTTTTACAGTGATATTGGCCATATTTCCTTCTATCTAGTAACGTTTAGACGCTGAAGATACACTCTCCGTGTTAAGCCTGATTTTGAGAAAACATGTAGATTTTGTATTTTTCGCCAGGAACCAGCATTTAATTTCTTTATTCCTTTATCATTTGCAAAACTGAACCCATCCGCGGGTGGCCTATTTAGTGCTCTTTACAACCACGGTTATGTCAGATTCCAGCTTTATACAGTACAAGAATAAACAACCCCACAGGAGGGGTCTTCCTTTTCGCATTTACGACCATCTCAGCATTCCTTTTAAACATATACGACCATCTGCGCAACGTTAACACGAATCTTGACACGACCATCGACAAAACTCTGGCATGAAACCATCTGTATCAGAAAGTTTGCATTAAATCGAGTCTTCTTCTCAATCCAGATATGCAGTAAAGCGTTCCAAGACAGTTTTGCCGAACTTCCATGACTAAAATAAGCATAATCCTCCCTTTAATACAAATAAAACGTCTTTCTAAAGCTATTCGATCGTCTTCTAACTGTGTTAGTCATGGTATTTCGGTAAAACAGTGTTTTGTAGCGTTTGACTGCATATCTAGATTGTGGAGAAGACATGATTTAATGCAAAACTTCCAATATGTACGATATCATACAAAACTTTTGTCGATGGTCGTGTCAAAATTTGTGTTTTGTTGCGCAGATGGTAGTAAATGCTTAAAAGGAATCCTGAGATGGTCGTAAATGCGAAAAGGTAGACCCCTCCTGTGAAACATGATTGCTTATTCTTGAAACGTATAAAGCTGGAATCTGATTAAACACTGGTTGTAACGAGCATTAAGTAGGCCACCCCTGATGATATCAGTTTTGCAAACGATAAAGGAATAAAGACTGTACATGCTGCCTTCCGGTGAAGTAATAGACAAATGCAAAAATCTACATGTGTTTCTCAAAATTAGGCTTAACACGGTGAGTGTATCTTCAGCGTCTATATGTTTCTAGATAGAAGGAAATATGCCCAATATCATTGTAAAAACAGATCTTTAAAATATTTTGTCAGTGCAGATATATTCAAGAAAAACGTTCAGAAAGTAAAGTTGTTTACCTGTCACGCGCAGTTTCCTGCAATGTCTCGTAAGTAATACTTTCGTGTACGTAAATTTGCCTACATACCGTGTACAAGAACTGATTAGCTTTTGGGCAAATTCCATCAAAAAATGATTGAGTTGTGGCCCTTGTCAGAATTTGGCATTTTTCCAACTTCTAAACAGCTTAACCTAGGAAGCTGATTTTTGGTATGTAGGTAATCCTTGATGTGTTTAATGTTTTAATAAAGGTCAGGTAACTCTATGATAATTAATTATGGAGTTATTCTTCCCGTTAGTTATTACTTATGCAGCTACTGGGAGCAAGAACCACTGGGCCTAGGGTTTTGAAATTTCAAATATGGATAGGTCATGAAAAATGAGCGGACACGTATTTTTTTCCTCCGTCGAACTTCTACTTTTGGAGTTTACTTCCTTTTTATCAAAATTAAAATGAAATCTTGTTACCACGATATCTCAAGAAGTACTTGACCTAGGATAATGAAATTTAGTTTACAGGTTTTGGGTGAGATATACAAGAACTGGTTAACTTTTGAGCAAATTCCGTCAAAAAGTGATTGAGATATGGCCCTTATTAGAATGAGGCATTTTTCCAATTTCTGAACCGCTTAAGCTAGGAAGCTGATTTTTGGTATATAGGTAGGCCTTGATGTGGTCAATGTTTTTATAAAGGTTAGGTAACTCTTTGTTTATTAAGTACCGTTCCATGTAAGGATCAGGCAGATGGTGGAAAGTGACATGTCTCAGATATCGCTGAAACTTATTGTATAGTTGAGTATTGATGAAAAAATAACCCATGCAAAATATTTCCAGTTTCTTTCAAACTGTTGCCATGGTAACCAGTATAAAACATCTTGAGCGAAAATCACACAATTTTATAAAATAATTCATGTTTTTGGCACAATTTTAATTAAAATCTTAAAAAGTTCCTTCAAGAGCAGATGATACATACAGAAGTAGAAACATGGGCCAGACTACGTAGTTTCGGCTAATAAAGCCTCGTCAGTGACCCTGACAATATCTGGTGACCAAACCAGAAAAAAGCATACTGTAATTTCTTAATTTTAATTGGACAGTCGATTCAAAGACTGATTACTTTCGAAAGGATCCAAATAATATAAAAGACGATGATCTAGAATAATAGTTAAGCCAATGTCTACTCATATATATTTCATGTTCAAACATACAGTTTATACACTATAAATATTTGAGGTATCCCGCAATTATTCAAATTGAAACTTATACTTTTTCACAGTGTGGGTTGGCGTTATCTTTGAAAGAAACATGGTAGGGTCAGCGTTTTCTGCCAAATCCTCAAAAATGAGATTTTTTAGCATTTTTGAATGCATTTATCTTCTGTCAGCAACACTATATAGCAAAGCGGCTGTTACCTGAGTAAAGTCAGTTGTCACCACAAATAAAATGTAGATTCAGATGTCTGTGTTTTGTGGGTATCTTTTAAAATAATTGGCTTTGAATTTCACCACTTTTACAAAAGTGAAAAACTTTCTGATTTCACAAACCTTGTAGAATGCACTGGTAGCTTGCATATATAGTGTGTAAAAGTGCATATAAACATTCATAAATACATATGAAAGAACCAGGAAATCTGGTTACCTTCAGAAATGAATGTAATGCATATTCTAAGGGGTCTAAGTACCCCACCCACTTATAAAGCACTGTAAAATCAATGTGAAACTTAGATGGTTAGTCAAAACTAGCATGGTACAAATTGTATGTGTTTAAACTAACAGAATATAGATATTTCACTGAATGTTATATGTTCCGCCGAATAGTACACAATTTATTAATGTTTAGGAGAAGAGCTCTATAAGCTTTCAGCTTTCGTTCTGATCCATTTCTTTGTTTAGTTGTGTTGTCTATATATGTATTGTAATTGGAATTTATTGAAGAAATAAATATGTTTAAACCAAAACTAGCATGGCTAAGATATTGCTGGTAAAATGTGTAAGAACTTATTTTAATTAAAAATGTAACTGAAACAAAGTATGTATAGTGTCTTTTAAAACCGTTGCCATGGTAACTGAGATAACAAATTTTGAACAAAAAACATGTTATTCTTTGGTAAAAATCTACTTTTTGGCATATTTCAAGCCAGTGTCTACTTATACAAAACATATGACTTACTCTAAAGATTGTTTATACCTTAACCTTATAAATGTACATATGAAATCAATTTTATCACAATCTAGATATAAAATTAGATGTCTGTGTATTTGAGTAATGTTCACTGAATAAATGGTCGTGATATTTATTAAATTAAAAAAGTTTGAAATCACCCTATAAAAACTGCAATTGAAATTTTGTTGAAACTTCACACAGTGGTAGAATATTATATGCTTAGTGAAAAAATGAAATAAAAAAAATGGGGTCACCGTACTACCTTTTGAGATAAAGCAGCGCCATCTATGTGCCTGTTTGAAACATGACTATGTCTATTACGAACACTTTATCCGAGAAAATAGATGACTGATCGTTTCAAAAGAAAGATTAATTAACTCCTCTTTCTTGTCTCTTTGTTTGCCTATCAAACTTGTCATCGTCGTATGTCTCATTATATAGGTTATTTTCAGTTTTTAGTTTCCCGCCATTTTCCATTATTGGAAAAAACGTGGAATTTCTTCAATATAAAAAGTTCCACAATTGAAATTTTTATAAACTTTTGATATAGTAAAGGAATGATCCACTTCGTGCAAATAAGCAAATAAAAAATATAGGTCATCGACCAAATATTCGAGTTATGGAAGGAAAACCACTTTTATTTCGTGCGGTTTTCATATAAGCGCGTTGACGTCAAGTTTTTATGCGTTGACGTCGCTTTCTATTTGGCGCCATCAACGACCATATGGAAAGCGCTCTTACCTTTCGATGCTTTTTATAGCAATGCAATATAATTCCCTATTCAATTTCAGCATTGCTCTTATGTCTTGAACATATAGTCTATATGAAATTGTCGCCTTCAAAATTTTCTTGTATGCAGACAACACATTAATGAGAGAAATTCCAAGGACTGAAACTAGGCAGCATGTTCATTGTTATTTCTCATAGAATTTCCAACTTTTTCCTTGGTCCAGATTATATCGCATTTATATCTGATGAACAAGTCTATGTGCGAACATTCAACTTATTGGACCCGGCCACTGCCCGGCATGTATTTTCACGGCAAAGCTTTGTCCGTGGTGCATGATTTCAATTTAACATTTAATGATGAGACCAATTTCGGAGGATGTGCATTTTGATAATATTTCCCTGTTCGCATCGACAATCTATGAATCCTGTGGAAAGTCTAGGGCGATTAGTGAAAAATAAGAGTGTCGCCGCCTAGCCGTTGTAAAGTTTGTATCTTACGAGAACAAAATGGCTGATCGTCTAATGTCACTTGCGTAAATCTTAGAAGCAACTATTCAAAAAGAAAAGAAAAAGACAAAAACATAATTACCGTAACGACATGAGCTACCAATAAAAGCTTAGATCAGCCTGCGCATTTGCTCAGTCTGATCTCCGCTTTCACTGTTTGCATGGGTATTTCATGACTCAAGCAAACGGTACCAAGTCCTTATTTGTATTTATACTTGCATTAAGTAATTACGAGATTCAAAACGTGCTTGCATTTTTCACAGCCTCTCTTTACCTGACAAATAATTCCTAAAAAAATTACACACTACCCGCCAAAAAAAAAATTGGCGCTCTCTTTTCCGTATAAAATTCTTCAGCCCTATTTTTGTCGTATTTTTTTGTCCAGTTTTATATATTTACCATTTTTCTGTCGCAAAACACTTATACGTCTGTTTCAACAAAGAGCCCATGTTGTCTTCGAAAGTGACGTAAACGTTTTAGCGTTGCGGCCAACGACGTCATGATAACCATAGCAGGAAACAATGACGCTGCGTCAAAATGTATGCGCACGAACACTGAGGCGATTTCCCTTTTAATAGTCATAAATAATTCCAGTAGAACTATGACTGCTGATAGCCCTCGGAAAGGAATGAATATTCTTTGGGGTCTAGCTATCCCACCCACTGTAAGTACTACACCAATAGTTTAAGCATATTTTATTGCTATAAGTGACAAGCAATGGGGTTGGGCCACAAGTTCTCACAACATTAGTTACGGCCCGCCCCCTACATCATACATTAACAGATATAAATAAGCATAATAATGACAGCAAGCGAACATGTTCATAACATAACTATAAACAGTACCAAATAAGAAAAAAAAACTAGCTATACAAAGGAGTCTTGTCAGGTGATCCGGGCCAAATCTTGGTGGGAATTGAAAACGATGGTGGCAAAGAGTATACATATACATGTATGCATATACCAGCCGACTATATATATATAGCTGTAACTAGTCTAAAACCGCTTTGTAGACTTAATAAAATTATGGATAGCCTTAAAAAGAATTATGTTGTTTTCAGTACCCAATTCTGGTTTACCAAATAGTACAGTGTCAGTACTGAGAGGGTGAAAATTTCTTGTAGCGTTAAATAACAATAGCCTCTCCGTAGTGTATTTTGGGCATCGAAAGAAGTAATGTTCGGCATCTTCTATTTCATTTGAACAGGAACAGGTAGGATCAAGTGTTAAGTAGTTTGTAAAGAGATCGAAATTCAGATTGCTACATTTGTTACGTAGTCTAGCATGCAATACAGATATGTATCTACAGCCATACGAATAATAACTTGGAGTTGCAGAAGCATTCGTGTATATTTTCTTAGTATTCGATTTAAAACTTGTAAATGTGTTTATTTCTCTCAGATTGTTGTCAATCGAGTTCCATAATGAAATTGATGAGGGAATACATGATTTTCGTGAGATTTCTGTACGGGTATAAGGTACAGAATAATTATTTTGATTTCTAAGCTGATAATTAGAAACATTTCTAACTAGTGGTGGGATAAGGTCAATGATATAAGAAGGGGCTAGATTATTATGGACTTTATACATAAAATTTAATTTCTGTAGACGCCTCCTTTCTTCTAATGAGACCCAACCACATTCACGAAAAAGGAATGCTATTGATACAGATCTAGTTAAGCCCGTTACAATGCGTGCGGCTTCATTTTGAATTTTGTCTAATAGATATGAGTTCTGGGCTGAGCAGCCATCCCAAACAATGGAAGCATATTCTAATATAGGCAGTAGATAAGAGGTATATATCTGATTAAGTGCTTTCCGACTAAAAGTGTATTTAAGTTTACGCATTATTCCAAGGACTTTTGAAGCTGAAGTTATAATATTATCAATATGAACAGTCCATTTACCATCGCTGCTAAGAGTTAAACCAAGGTGTTTATGGTTTTCAACAAATTTTATTTGAGTATTGCCAAACGTTAGACGGGGCAGTGTATCAAAACGTCTTAAGGTGAATAAAACTGCTTCGGTTTTGTTAGGATTAAATGTAACTAGCCACTGGCTAGCCCATGCAGATAGCAAACTGAGGTCATGATTTATAATACCGTCAATATCATGCAGGCTAGTGGCTGAGTAATAAAGAGAATTATCATCGGCAAACAATCTTGTTAAACTAAGGAGGGACTCAGAAATATCATTTACATATATCAAAAATAATAGAGGGCCCAGTACAGATCCTTGTGGAACACCAGCGTTTAATATTTTAGGAGAAGAACTACTTGCTTTAAGCACAACCTTTTGTTTTCTGTTGTCGAGGTAATTAGATATCCAGTGTAATAAGCTTCCGTGTACACCATGTTGTTTTAATTTAAACAATAAACCTTTGTGCCAGACCCTATCAAAAGCTTTGGAAATGTCGCAGAAAACCATACATGAGAACTGATGATTGTCAAAGGTCTGACATATACTATGGTAAATATCAATAAGCTGGAATACTGTTGAATGGTTAGGGAGAAAACCAGACTGATATTTATATAACAAATTATTTGCATAAAGATAATTATATAAGTTTTTAAAGACAATACGTTCTTGCAATTTACTGACATTACTCAATAAAGCAACTGGCCTGTAATTCGACGGCGATGTTTTATCACCTTTTTTGGGAATCGGGATTACATTCGCTTCCTTCCAGGGATCTGGAAATATACCTTCGGAAAAAGATCGATTAAATAGTAAAGCTAAAGGTTTAGATATAGTTTTGGATACTCCTCTCAACATTCTATTACTTATACCATCATTTCCATTCGCCTTATTTGGATTAAGATTTTCGATTAATAGTTCAATTTCGCTTTCAGAGCAACTAACAGTAGAAATATTTTGAGGTGTCTTGCTTTGAAAAATAGGTAGCTGAGAGTTTTGGTCATTCACACTAGATATTGAGACAAAGTAATCGTTTAAACACTCGGCTTTTTCTGTGTCAGTATAATAATAATTTGAATCACCGGTGTCTGATAATGTACATAAAGGCGGAATAGATGAAGACGTATTATTATTTTTAACAAAGTGACGAACTACTTTCCAGAATTTTCTTTTATCATTATTTTGAAAGTCGCAAACTAATAGTTCTAAATTATTGTAAAAGTTTTCTTTTGCATATTTTATTTGATTATTAACTTTGTTTCGTGCTTTTTTATATTTATTCCAATCTGAGGGGTTTCCAGATTTCGCTGCTTTTGTTTTAAGTCTATCTCTAGTCCTAGATGTGCTTCTTATTACGGAATCGTACCACGGCTTGTCATCTCCCCTCACTATAACAGTTTTATGTGGGATACATGAGTTTACAAATTCAAGGAAAATACTATTAAAGCATAAACAAGCCTCGGTTACAGTTCCATTTAGTAAACATGACCAGTCGAAATTTCCTATTCTTTGATTTAATAAATCAAAATTAGCATATTTGTATTGCCAAACGGTTCTTTCAAAAGACTCATTTAGATCGTAAAAGAAAGGTAATGTAATATAGGTTGCGCTATGATCACTTATAAAATTTGGCAATTTTATCGTGCCTTTATCGACAAAACTCATTTCTTCGGGAATAATAATAGGGTCTAACAGTGCTTGTTGTCGGGTTGGTTCATCTATGATATTGTGGAGAGAGTTTAACATTAAAACATCTTTTAGATTGCGCACATTTTGGAGATATAAGTCTTCGTTTAAATCTCCAACAATGATAATATTCTTAGATATTTCTAATGCCTTTTCAATATTGAGATTCAGCTGCTCAAAAAAATTAAGATCTGAAGTGCGGGGACTGTAAAAGGTTCCTAATAAATAAATTTCTCTATTAACCTTAATTTCTGTCCAGACAGATTCATTACAAAATATTTCAAGATCTATACGCCGAGAGTGCAAAATATTTGACGAGACATAAACCAGTATACCCCCTCCATGGCAAGTACGATCTTTTCTATATGGTGGGTCAAACTTATTAGAAAGTATTAAGGAATCCATATTTATATTGGCATCAAGATGTGTTTCACTAAAGCAGAGTATATCAAAATCCAAAAAAGTGTCTTGTATATATTCGATTTTATTTCTGATACTTCTTATGTTACTATGAATGATAGAAAGAGTGTTAATTCGTGAATCTGGTCCCGGGTTACGTTCAATATCGCCAGCTTGTAATAAAAGTAAACCTAAAATCAATATGACATTTATATTAATTAGCCAATCATTAGGAATAGATGATAAAAATCGACATAACTCTGAAAGTATCTTCAACAACTCGATTATAGGACCAAGTAAAAAGTCGACTACACCAATGAATGTGATACTCAGTCAGCCAGTGTAACTCAACATGTTTCAGCTATGGCTTATATTTCATGTATATCTGCACTTGACAAACCATTTGCAAAGTGTAACTGGTTATTGAATATAGAATAACTTTTTATATGGGCTTTCATGACCAGTCAGGATTACTTCACTCATTTTGAGCCGAGTCTGTTGTTAGGTGGTGAGGACACGGGAGATCCCGAGAAAAGCCACCTGCCTACTAGCAAGCAGAACTTGACTTGTCTCGTATATAATATGACCAGAGTTTGGCTCGATTCCGCAGCGGGGAGATTACAAGCGATTGAGCCGAGTCTGTTGTTAGGTGGCGAGGAAACGGGAGATCCCGAGAAAAGCCACCTGACTACTAGCAAGCAGAACTTGACTTGTCTCATATATAATATGACCAGAGTTTGGCTCGATTCTGCAGCGGGGAGATTACAAGCGATTTAAAGTGCTAAAGCGGCCTTAACCACACAGACAGGATGGCCCCCAGGGTAGATTGAAAAATGAAATAAATTGTAACTTCTTCACATTTTCAAGCAATGGTCTTGTCCAGACGACGTCTTCACCATTTAAAGCAATGTTCTAGTCCAGAACAATCAGGTTGCATTCCACCATTAATTTTCCATAGACGACAATGTTAACATCTGGTCATTTTATTACAAAACTGTACATACAAAGTTTTCCAAACCTGTCTTGCTTTAAAGTGTCATCCTAGCCTATCAATTTGAAATGAAAACATCCACTGCCTTCCCGTCTCAGTGAGCCGCTAAGCTAGGCTGAGTATGGCAACCATCGATTCGAACACCAAAAAAGAGCATACTTTTTTCCTAGGGGATCATTTACCAAAATCAACCCCATCTCCTTCTGGTAAAATATTTCTCAATGAAATATGCCTTTTTGTAACTATCATTTGTTGGTCTTTTTTTATACTGCAAGAAATCTAACATGCATGATTGACAGACGACGTCATCTCTCTTACAATGTAGACCTAATGCTCTCCCCGAAATAGGCGGGGCAAGTCCTCATGAATATTTAGTGGAATGTACCCTAAACCAAACTAACTTTTTGCAATATGGCATAAACTGAACAGTTTGAATGTTAGTTTGATACATTTTCATTGTGATCTCCAAGTTTCAAATGAATCCGTAAAGAAATGTACCATTTAGGACAGTTTCACTATGTCGACTGAGGTTTCTGTAGCGAAATGACTGAAACTGATGATTTTAAGGATTAATGAAAATTAATAATGATTTTGTTGCTATTCTTTTATATCTATGGAAACATTTATCTTTTCATAGGAGCCTTAATACTTCTCTTAATAATAAAAACAAGAAAATGTGGTTGAATCTGTTATACATAAGCATTTATTGGCAATTTGCTATATATACCCCCTCAATTTGGTTAAAATTGTGGTATTTTGAGGCTGTTTAAGACATAAATGCAGTAAAACTGGTTTAATAGTCCAAATCTGCACACCAAAAGAAGCAGAGAAACAAGGTTGATATGAATTTAAGGTAAATGTTTGGTTAAAATTATATTTTTCCTCAAAAAATACTTATTTACATGCAAAAGTCTCCGAAAAGCGACGCTTTCTGTATTTCGCAGAATCGCATATATCATGTTTTTATGGGCTTTTAAATGTTTCCAGGTGTTCCAGATGCTTTTTCTCTAACCGCGTAATGTGAAATTGGACTAATGTGAAATAATTTACCATCAAAACTTATAGTACAATAATATAGTAGCACCCCCCCCCACCCCCATTGGATTCTACATGGAGAAAAATGTTGTTTTCATTTTTGGTGATGATCCTAGGCCTAAAGCATCAAATCATCAATTACAACAACAATCTCACTATGGATAACACACAGAAGAATGTACTTTTAATGGTCAAAGGGACACATATCTCTAGATATGCATCTAAAGCGAAACCGAAAGTAAGAAACAAGGCCAAGGTCAATCTGACTTAATGCGCTTTAGGTTGCATTCCACCATTAATTTTCCATAGACGACAATGTTAACATCTGGTCATTTTATTACAAAACTGTACATACAAAGTTTTCCAAACCTGTCTTGCTTTAAAGTGTCATCCTAGCCTATCAATTTGAAATGAAAACATCCACTGCCTTCCCATCTCAGTGAGCCGCTAAGCTAGGCTGAGTATGGCAACCATCGATTCGTACACCAAAAAAGAGCATACTTTTTTCCTAGGGGATCAGTTACCAAAATCAACCCCATCTCCTTCTGGTAAAATATTTCTCAATGAAATATGCCTTTTTGTAACTATCATTTGTTGGTCTTTTTTTATACTGCAAGAAATCTAACATGCATGATTGACAGATGACGTCATCTCTCTTACAATGTAGACCTAATGCTCTCCCCGAAATAGGCGGGGCAAGTCCTCATGAATATTTAGTGGAATGTACCCATCATACTCAGAAGAATTACTTGTACTCTGTAAATATCTGATGCATCAAGATAATACATGTATTCAAATTTTAAACTGTGCCAATCTTTGTGTTTGATTCGTGCAATACTGTATCAAACATGGTTGGTTCGATATTTTTGTCAAATATTCTTTAAAATGATTTTAGCATTTTTACTGCATTTTTACATCTGTCCGGCAATACAATAGCAAGAGTGTAACTTTCCCTTGCGAAAAAAAAACACAGCTTTTCTACAGCTTTAGCGCAACTTTGAAAGCCGTGCAGAAGCTTCGCAAAAGCCGGCGGTATTGGCACCTGCGTATTTAAGCTGTAGAAAAGCTAGCTTTTCCGCAGAGCTGCAGAAAAGCCAGCTTTAATGCAGCTTTATACAACCTGCAGAAAAGTCGGCTTTAGCAAAGCTCTAACGCAGCTTTGACGCAGAGTCACATAAAAGCTACGTCAAACTCAAAAGCTGCATTTAAGCTACAGAAACGCAGCTTTTCCGCAGGTGCCAATACCGCCGGCTTTTCCGCAGCTTTAACGAAGCTTTTCTACAGCTCTGATTCAGACCTGCGTTAAAGCTGCGTTTCTGTAGCTAAAATGCAGCTTAATATCAAAGCTGCGTTATAGCCACGTCAAAGCTGCATTTCTGCAGCTTCAACGCAGCTTTAGGTCAAAGCTGCAACAAAGATGCGTTTCTACTGCTTGAAAAGCAAACCTGCATAAAAGCTGCATATCTGTCAGAAACCTGTGTCTTTAAAAGTTCTGGATGAGGACAGAAAAACAGAAAGGTCAAAAATAAAAACAAATAGAATTTAATATGATAAATCAGTGCTATACAAAAAACGTTTCAAAGGTAACAACAGTGATATGGTAATATCATACAGCTGACTAGAAATCATGCAGTGACAAAAATACAAACTGAGCATAAATCTATTAAATTTCAGTGCTTACTTATTCCATTCCCTTGACTTTTACTCACAGATGATGATGAATTTAGGGGGAAAACAATCAAAAGTCTTTCCCATTTTGTGTGTGTGTTTGTGTGTGTGTGGGGGGGGGGGGGGGGGGGGGGCGGCTGCATGCATGCTTGCCTGTCTGTCTGTCTGTTTGTATGTCAGTTTATCTGTCTGTCTGTGGTCTTAAATAATGCAAAATTTATAAGATAAGAACAAAATGAAATTCTAGAAACATTTAATCTTACCAGAATCCAAATCCAGTGAAAATGAACAAGTTACAAACATTATCTCCACATGTTTAGCTTTAAAGTCACTGTTTTCTCTTTACTTGCCTCTCTATAAATGATGACTTAAAAAGTTTTTTGGAAAGATTTTTATGCCACATGGCCCCCTCAGGGAAAATTGCCATAGCAACAAGGTAATATTGCTTAATATTACATAATACCAGATAAATGTTGATGAATTGCAGAGCTGCGTAAAAGCTGCGTTTCTTTATTTTTGCACTTTTTGTGGATGACATGACCAGGTCTGTGGCTAGTTGAATTATTACCAGGGTTTTCTGCAGCTCCAAAAGCTGCGTATTTAACTTAAATAATTCATGTTTTAAAAAAATAGAATATATCCAGCTTTTCTACGGCTATTAGTTAAAAAGACGCAGCTTTTTGACAAAAAACGAAGCCTTTACGCGCCTCACACAAAAAAGTACAGCTTTTCTACAGCTCTCTTGAAAAATCTTCAGCTTTTCCGCAGGTTTTCCAAAAAAAAAAACGCGGCTTTTCTACAGCTTTCTGAGATATACGCAGAAAAGCTGTAAAAAGCCGGCTTTTGCGAAGCTTTAATGCACAGCTGCGTTTTATTTTTGCAAGGGTTCCGCAAAAGATCAGTCATCAGAAATATTGCTTATCAGATTTCTGTGATTCTGAAAAAAAAACACAGAAAAAGTTGAGTCTCATTTGGCTAAACGGTTTAAGCTTTTGACAGTCAAATATGGCCATTTTTGGCTGTCAAGGTCAATAACTCTGCGTTGGCGAAATGTAAGTTGTTGTTGACTTAATGCATGTTCTGTTCATCTACAAGAATGGTGACAATCAAATCAAAGATGAATGAGATATCCTTTGAGACGTTTCCCTACCTATAAAAAAGTCAGTATTTTTATGAAATGAAACGGCAATGCTTTTAAGCCGCTATCATAACATTCCTCATCTTCAGTTAACAACAAGGCTGGAAAGGAACAAAAACAATAAGCCACCAGCTCTGCGCCCCCGCTCTCTGCGGCCCCCCTCCCCCTTCCCCCCCCCCCCCCCAAAAAAAAAAAACAACAACAAAAAACAAGGTGTCAGCTCTTTCCCAGCAGGTTGCCATAATGTAAATAGCCAAAGACTACAAGAAAACGGTTGAACAATGAAAATTAGAACCCAAATCACCCCCGAAGCACCACCAAAATTAAATTACATAGTTTGTTTGAGTTAAGGACTTCTATCTTAAAGCTTAGCAGGCTCCATACGTAAATACACATTTGCACTCATGGTCAAACTAACTACAAAATGAAAAATCTGGTCTGAATGGATCTGTCTGAGATTTTATGGTGTCCTGTTTACTTGCAAGTTTGATGACGATCAGGTTAAATCAGCCGGCCAACAATGAAACAGTTCATTTGTTCCTGAACAGAAGGGGTTTGTGGTTAGACTTAAACTGTTGTACACCAAGTTTCGAGGTTATTTGCTTGTTGGTTCCAAAGAACAATTTCAATGAGGAGACGGTTCATAGGTGAGCTTATAACATAGGCAAGCATCCGTTGTCGATCCGTCCGACTATAATCAACATATTCAAGCGATATCTTCTCTGAAGCCATGAAGCTGTTCCTTGCGATACTTTACATATAAATTTTACATATAACATGTATAGGAAGTGGTGGTATGGTTGTGCAGGTAAGGGGTGGGGGCAGGGTTGGTCGTTGGGGACACCACAAATGACTTGACAACAATACCCTTCCACCTAGTTATGCCTAGTTGTGCTAGCAAAGTCCATCTCTGAACACTCCTTAATATTGTCTTCCCATCTCTTTCTCAGAATACCTCTTCTTCTATTTCCTTTCACTGTGCACTGTAGAATTGTCTTTGCTAAGCCAGAAGACATTCAGATGTGGCAATACCACCTCAGTTTCCGTTTCTTGACAATAGTCAGGAATTCATCATATTCTTAAATGGATGCTTGGATCTTTCTTAGCATTTACTCATTTGTTGCTTGGTCCTTATATGTGATGCTCAGTAACCTTCGGTTAGCTTCTTATCCCAAAGGCCCGCATTGTTTTCACTAACTCTGCTGTCAAGGTACATGACTTCAAAAGCAAAATATATGACAAGGGAGCGCATAAGTTTTACTTTTGATCCCAGAGATACGCTGTTATCTCCCATATTGGCTTCAGCTTTGTCAGAGCTGCAATGGCTTTGGCAATTCCTGAGGAAACCTCGAGTTTCGAGCGATCATCTTGGACATTGCTCCAAGGCATTAGAAGCGTTTTACCATTCCCAGCTTCTGTCCTTTTACCTTAATCTCCCTCTGGATGTCATTGGCGCTGTTTGTCATTACCATCATGGAGACCTTCACTTGGAACTTTAGCATATTGGGTAGTTGTTCCCACCCCGTATAAAGAACTGACCAATCAGATTCAGTTCTGGTTGTCGGGCATTACACGCTTCAAGGAAAAGCTTGAAACCAGCTACAGCTTCAGTTTTCGCGGCTCGATGCATGTTAACTTTACATGGTCACGTGATATTACTTTAGTCCGTACTGCTGGTGTTCATTTGCAAATGTACGTACTATAGGACGAGCAATAGTTCGAAGTTAAGTCAGCCCATGGTTATCTTGAGCAAAATTCATCCTGACGGAACTTATCCCTCTCCAGCCTGTTTATGTTGACCACAGCCGAATTCCATCGTAACTATATGGTTCGCTTTGTTCATGAATTTATGGCCGTTGACATAAGATTTTCTCCCTCATTGACCGTTGACTTCTTCTAACTGACCTCTACGGGTGGGATCTCGTGTAGGTGAGAACGTCTTATTTCCTTCCAGCAAGTCACTGACTTGATCACTGCTTTAGATACTAGAAATGTTTTTGACAAAAACAGATGTACCCACCTGTTCTTTCCCAGCAGTATCATTTTTCCTAAATACTGCCATGTACAGACCTCCTGTGACCTTAAAAACAGGGTCAGGGCACCAAAATTCAATAAGTTTTTTCCATCTACGGATTATACACTTGTCTATGTTTGGTCGTAATACATAAATCCCTTCTGGAGTTATGTTGCAGACAAGCCATTTTTCAACATCCTTTGACCTCTTGTGACCTTGAAAATGAAACCTTGAAATTTAATCAGTTCTTTTCCATTCTCGGTGATATATGGTGCGAGTTAGGTTAAAATCCGCCCATCCATTCATGAGATATGGTGCAAACAAGCCACTTTTAATATTCTTTGACTTCCTGTGACCTTGAAAATAGGGTCATGGTCACTAAAATATAATCAGTACTTTTGCATCTCTCAGTGAAATATCTGTGAAAGTTTGGTTTAAATCCATTCATACATTCAGAAGACCAAGGGCAGACAAGGCATTTTCAACACTCTTAGACCTCTTGTGACCTTGAAAATGAAATCAAGGTCACCAAAACCTAATCCGTTCTTTTCCATTTCCCAATGATATAATTATATAATTATGCAAATTTGGTTTAAATCCATCCATTCATTCAGGAGAAGTGCAGACAAGCCATTTTCAACATTCTTGGACCTCCTGTGATCTTAAAAAAGGGTCAAGGTCACCAAAATCTAATCAGATTTTTCCCCTTACCTAGTAATATATCTATGCAAGTTTGATTAAAATCTACTCATCCCTTCAGGAGATTAAATGCAGACAAGAAGCTACGCAGACGCTTACGCCGACAGGATCTGCACCAAAAACAATATGTAAAAATAAAGAAATAAATAAATAACCAAACTCAAAGGTTCCTGATGACTGGGCCTATCCCTACCAACATTGATCCCTGAAATCTAGATGGTATACCAAGCTGGGCAAGCAAGGCTCGCTCGAGCCTTTCCCGTAACATATGACTGTTGAACTCAAGTTGGAGCTCTATACAGGCCGCTGACTTCTAGGAAGACTTCCGCACGTTGATGCTATCTTCACAGTTGATCGAACGGACGCCAGCGCCATAGCATAATACGTCCCGTTTTTGCAAACGGCACAAACATGTTTATTTAGTGGTCCTCTACAAAACATACCGTTTACGTTGTAGCCACTTAATTTGGCCAGACAGAAAATTTCCCACAAGAAAATGTTTTAAGAATGGTTATGGCCGGACAACAAGCAACAACCAAAATTCGCCTATGCGTATAAAATGTTCGGGTGTGTTAAACAAAAGTAAATGTCATATTTACATGAAATGGTAAAGAAGTGACTCATAATTAATGATAGTACTTTGTACTTTTTATGTTAATCAAAATATTCATATTTCAATTTTAAAGTATTTGAGTAAGTGGGTGGGGTATTTAGACCCCGTTGCATATGTACATGCCTTAAACATTGATTAAACACAGGTATACATATTCTCCAGATATGTTTTTGCTTATTTTGAAATACTTTAGGAAATGAATAAATGCGTTATATTATCCTCTTTAATTTGCACAGATAAAACTGCCAATGCCTCTTAAACTGATATCCATAATCTTTTGAATTAAACTTAATTCTCTGAGGCTATACAGCCCCGATTTTTAAAAGTTCCCATTTAAGTAAATTATTGGTTGTAAAGTGTCTAAAGTCAGACTACCAAATGATGAAAACTGACTTCTAGTTTGTATCAAAATTGATAGGTTAAAGGATCATTGTGTCATGCTTAAGGGGGAATAATGCATGTGTATATCATGGTTACCATGGTAACGGCATTTCCACTGTACAAACTGTGTACTAATGTTTAAACCCACCTCCACGTTAAAGTGTTTCATGCATAAAATTTCATCAGAAATGAAAACATATCATTTTTATGAAGAAGGCTTTGCAATTATATTCCAGTGTAAGAAAGTGGGTCGGGTAATCAGATCCCATTTCAGGTCCTTTTCATGTATCTCTGAAGTTCCCAAAGAGTAATTATTCTTAAACATGTATTAATAAATGTTTATGTGCATTTTTACACATTCATCATGTAAAATACCTATGAATCACCTAAGGTTAATAAAATAAGGAGGTTTTCATCTATTTGTTATGGTAGTAAAATGCAAGGGGATTTATCTTCGAACATTGACCCAAAACACAGATATCTGAATATGGTCCTTATTTGTGCTGACAACTGACATTATGCGTACAGTTGCCATTTTGCTGTGTTGTGTTGCTGACGGAAGATAATTTCGTTTAAAAACATTACTTTTTTTGATTTTTTAAAAAGTGCTGACCCCACCACATTCCAAACTCTTAGTACACTCAAAGAGAATGATGGATGACCTTTATTTTAATTTTAATTTTCACTCCATACATCAAATATTTACATGAGACAAATCATTATTTTTAAGTATGGGACGTTAAGGAGTAGACAGCTGCTTAAATATGTCCAAAAAAGCGATTTTTCGAGCAACAAAACCCAGATTTTTTGTGAAAAATGTGTTATCTTGGTTACCATGGCAACGGTTCGAAAGAAACCGGAAATATTTTGTCTGAGTTACTTTTTCATCAAAAGGCAACCATACATGGAATTTGAGTCAAATCTGAGAGATGTCACTTTCCACGGTTTTCACTACAGCTGCCTGAGCCTTATACGGAATGCTACTTAATTACCGAGCTATTCCCTGTGTTAGATATTACTTATGCAGCTACTGGGGGCAAGGATCACTGGCCCTAGGGTTTTGAAATTTTAAATATGGATAGGTCATGAAGCATATGGTTGGGGGCATAGTGTTTCACAAACACAATTTCTAGTTCGACTTCATTTTGTATGAAAAAATGATTTCTGTTCATTATCTTTTTGAAAAGGTTAGTGTATTATCTTTTGTAAAGATTGATGTATTGGATTCATATTTTATACCCAGATATATGATTATAAAATACAGGTCAGGTTCAATTTAGGGCAAAATACGCCAATAACTTTTGGAGTTATGGTCCTTTTTCAACTTCATTTCATAGAAAAATGATTTCGGTTTATAAGTTTTTGAAAAGTTACTTGTTTCCAGGCTATTTTCTTTTGCAAAAATGCATGGCATCCATTTCTGTGATAAGATACAGAATTTTATCACATATCACAGTCATGACCCCCCTCCACCCCCCCCCCCCCCACACACGCACACACACAAACACACACACACTTCTCTTGATCCGAGAAGCACAATACATATGCCTAAGGAAAACAATAAAACATGTACCCCACAAGTCTGCCTTTGTGAACCTAGTTATCCTACAAGTGCCAGTACCTTAAGGTGCCATCTTACTTAGGGCACTAGGCGCGGGGCATCCGTGTCCTATAGACACATTTTAGTTAAACATAAATTAACACATGGAAAATAGGTTTCATATTATAACATGGATCTTGCATCGGCGTTGTAAGAGAACAAACTTTCAGCAAACCCGGCCAGGTTTGTAATGGGCTTGTTTCAGAATTTATTTGCCCAGTAAAATTCGCACCCTGGACGTAAAGTTTAAAGAACAACATCAGTAAAACTCTGTTAGTTTAAATATTGCAGCTGCCGAAAGGCGCTTTCGAAATATATGGCATGACGTCATTGCGAAAATAACTGGGCCTCTCTCACAGCTGGCAGTAGTACTAGAACGAAAGCAATGATATGAGCTCATTGTTTGCCTTCGCAAAAGAAAGAAAGACAGTTTGTAAAACTTCTTTCAATGTCCCCCAATGTAGTTGAAGGGGACTATAGGAATGGGTTCTGTCCATCAGTCCGTCCATCTGTCAGTCCGTCCGTTTCTTTCATCGTATTTGCACAAACTTTAGAGTATTGATGTCACCACATGGCGTCGACCATGCTATATTTGTGGTCATGATGGGACCCTTGCTGCCAGAGTTTGGCCCTTTATTTGTAAATTTGACCTACTTTCGTCAAACTTTCAGGATATTATTATACCCCCCGCAAACTTGTTTGAGGGGGGTATACTATTTTCACGTTGTCCTTCCGTCCGTCTGTCCGTCCGTTCGTCCGTCCGCAACATTTGCTCCGATTCGTTTCAAATTTTGTCCATGGATGCAGCATGTGAAAAGAGTTGATACATATTTTTCAGTTTTTCCCGGAAGTGTTTTCTTGCAGAGTTATGCCCCTTTATATTTTTCGTAAAAAAAGTTTGTTATGGCAACTCCTCCTAGACGGCTTGACCGATTTTCTTGAAATTAAGTATGTGAACACATATTGGTATGAAGATGTGCATTAAGGTTTCCATTTTGAAATCTGACCCCTATTTCCTGAGTTATGCCCCTTTTTAATATTTTTGGCCCTAATTTTTGGAGTTTTAGTCGTTTTTGCTTTGATTTTATTCAAATTTGGTTCATAGATGCATCATAAGAAACTAGTTGACACGTGTTTTCCAGTTTTTCCCGGAAGTGTTTTCCTGCTGAGTTATGCCCCTTTATATTTTTCGTAAAAAAAAGCTTGTTATCGCAACTCTTCCGAGACCGCTTGACCGATTTTCTTGAAATTAAGTATGTGAACACATATTGGTATGAAGATGTGCATTAAGATTTCCACTTTGAAATCTGACCCCTATTTCCTGAGTTATGCCCCTTTTTGATATTTTTGGCCCTAATTTGGGGAGTTTTTAGTCGTTTTTGCTTTGATTTTATTCACATTTGGTCCATAGATGCATCAAAAGAAAATAGTTGACACGTATTTTCCAGTTTTTCCCAGAAGTATTTTCCGGCTGAGTTATGCCCCTTTATATTTTTAATAAAAAAAGCTTGTTATCGCAACTCTTCCGAGACCGCTTGACCGATTTTCTTGAAATTAAGAATGTGAACACATATTAGCATAAAGATGTGCATTAAGGTTTCCATTTTGAAATCTGACCCCTTTTACCAGAGTTATGCCCCTTTTTAATATTTTTGGCCCTAATTTCGGGGTTTTTTAGTCGATTTTGCTTTGATTTTATTCAACTATGGTTCATTGATGCATCATAAGAAACTAGTAGACACGTGTTTTCCAGTTTTTCCCCGGAAGTGTTTTCCTGTTGAGTTATGCCCCTTTATATTTTTTGTAAAAAAGTTTGTTATCGCAACTCCTCCAAGAGCGCTTGACCGATTTTCTTGAAATTAAGTATGTGAACACATACTGGTATGAGGATGTGCATTAAGGTTTCCACTTTGAAATCTGACCCCTTTTACCAGAGTAATGCCCCTTTTTGATATTTTTTATCTTAATTTTTTTGTTTTGGGGGGTGGGGGGGGGATTTAGTCATTTTTTGCTTTGATTGTATTCAAATTTGGTTTGAAAAAAGTTGACCCGTGTTTTCCATTTTTTCCCAGGATTTTTTCCCAGGAGTGTTTGCCTGCTGAGTTATTCCCCTTTGTAATTTTTGTAATAAAAGTTTGTTATCGCTACTCCTTCTAGACTGCTTGACCGATTTTCTTGATTTTTACTACAGGTTTTTCCAGATTTGCTCTCTGGAGCCAATATTAGATAAAAGTAGACATGTTCAGTTACCTTGATAGGATTATGATGAGCTATATTTGTTTGTAGTTGCCATAACATGTATACTTTGAACTTAGATGACGAAGGTCCATGCTTAACTGTTAAATGCGGGGGGTATTTGGTAAGCCATGCTTACTGCCATCTCTAGTTATCACTACCGGACGTGGATCATATTTTACTTGGGTTATGATTGGACCCTTGCTGCCAGAGATGCGGCCCTTTGTAAAATTAAAATCTTAGAGTTCCTTCAAGAGCAGAGAATACATTCAGAAGAAAGAACATGGGCCAGACTACGTAGTTTCGGCTAATAAAGCCTCCTCAGTGACCTTGATAATATGTGTAGACGAAACCAGGGAAGAGCATACTGAAATTTCTTAATTTTAATTGGCAGTCTGGCCAAATCTTGTGGTCGCAATTCCTTAAGTTTTTAACAGATTTTCATCAAAGTTTCAGGATATTGTTATCACAATATCGGGGACATCGTTATCACCACCGGACGTGGATCATATTTTATGGGGGTTATGATTGGACCCTTCCTGCTGGAGTTACAGCACTTTATTTGTCTGGTCAAATCTTGTGGCTGCAACTTCTCCCCCGGTTTTCAATAGATTTTTACCAAAATTTAATGATATTGTTATCACCTTTTGACCTTGATCCTATTATATTAAGGTTATGATTGGATCCTCTCTGCAAGAGTTAAGGCTCATTGTAAGTCTGGTCAAATCTTGTGGTCGCAACTCCTCCTTCAGTTAGTTTAAACATATTTTATTCATGATTTCACTGACATGCAACATAAGATAGACACAAAATAGAGTTAATTGGATCGGAATGAAAGTGAAATGCTTATAGGATTTCTTTTTTTCCTTCAGTTCTTAGCTGATTTTCATCAAACTTATATTGTTATCACCATTTGACATTGATCATATTTTATGGGGGTCATGATTGAGCCCTTCCTGCTGGAGTTAATTCCCTTTGTAAGCCTGGTCAAATCTTGTGGCTGCAACTACACATTTTCAGCTGATTTTTTACCAAACTTTCATGATGTTGTTTTCACCATTTGACGTTGATCTAATTTTATTGAGGTCATGATTGGACCCTTTCTGCCAAAGTCACAGACCTATGTAACTCTGATCTAATCTTGTGACTGCAACTCCTTCACTTTTCAACTGATTTTTATCAAACTTTCAGGATATTGCTATCACCATTTGACATTGATAATATTTTATTGGGTCCTGATAGGGCCCTTTTTTTTAGCTCAGCTGAGCCATTGGCTCAGGGTGAGCTATTGTGATCACCCAGTGACCGTCGTCTGTCGTGCGTCGTGTGGCGTCAACAATTTGCTTAAAATGACTTCTTCTTTGAAACCGCTAGGCCTTTGGCTTCGATATTTGGTATGAAGCATTGTCTAGTGGACCTCTACCAAGTTTGTTCAAATGGTGGCCACAGGGTCCAAAATGGCCCCGGGCAGGGGGTCTTGGGTTCGAAAGTAAAAAATTCTTAAAAATCTTCTCCAGAACTGTTTGACTCAGATGCTTGAAATTTGGTATGTAGCATTACCTAGTGGTCCTCTACCAAATTTGTTCAAATGGTGGCCCCAGGGTCCAAAATGGCCCTAGGGCAGGGAGGGGTCTTGGGTTCGAAACAGAAAAATTCTTAATAATCTTCTCCTCCAGAACTGCTTGGCTTAGATGCTTAAAATTTAATATGTAGCATTGCCTAGTGGTCCGCTACCAAGTTTGTTCAAATGGTGGCCCCAGGGCCCAAAATGGCCCCGGGCCAGGGAGTCCCAGGTTTGAACCATAGAAATACATAGGAAAATATTCAAAATAAAATTTTTCTCCAGAATTGCTTGGCTCAGATGCTTGAAATTTGGTATGTGGCATTGCCTAATAGTCCTCTACCAAGTTTGTTCAAATGGTGGCCCCAGGGTCCAAGATGGCCCCGGGGCAGGGAGTCCCAGGTTTGAACCATTAAAATACATAGAAAAAATATTTAAGAATCTTCTTCCTCAGAACTACTTTGCTCAGATGCTTGAAGTTTGGTATGTAGCATTGCCTAGGAGTCCTTTACCAAGTTTGTTCAAATGATTACCCCAGGGTCCAAAATTGCCCCTCCCCAGGAGGTCCTGGGTTGGAACCATAGAAATACATAGAAATTTTTTTCAGAAGTCTTCTTCTTCAGAACCGCAAGGCTCAGATGCTTGAAATTTAGTATGTGGCATTGCCTAATAGTCTTTTACCAAGTTTGTTCAAATGGTGGCCCCAGGGTCCAAAATGGCCCCTTGGCACGGAATCCAAGGTTTGAACCACAAAAAATGCAAAGAAAAATATTCAAAATTTTCCTCTTCAGAACAGCATAGCTTAGATGCTTGAAATTTGGTTTGATGCATTGCATAGTAGTCCTTTACCAAGTTTATTCAAATGGTAGCCCTGGGGTCCAAAATGGCCTCGCGGCAGGGTTTCCTAGGTTCAAACCATAGAAATACATAGAAAAAAATATTAAAAAATCCTTTATTCGGAATCACTTGGCTCAGATGCTTGAAATTTGGTATGAAGCATTGCCTAATAGTCTTTTACCAAGTTTGCTCAAATGATGACCCTAGGGTCTAAAATGGCCCCACCCCAGGGGGTCCTGGGTTTGAATCATAGAAATCAATAGAAAAATATTCAAAAATCTTCTCCTACAGAACATTTTCGCTCAGATGCTTGAAACTTAGTATGTAGCATTGCCTTGTAGTCCTTCAACAAGTTTGTTCAAATGATGGCCCAAGGGTCCAAAATGGCCCCGCGGGAAGGAGTCCTGAGTTTGAGCCATAAAGATACATAGAAAATCTTCAAAAACGTTTTTCTTCAGAAACACTTGTCTCAGATGCATGAAATCTGGCATGGTGCATTGCCTGGTGGACTCCTACAAAGTTTGTGTAAATGGTGGCCCTTGGATCCAAAAAGGCTCTGGTGCGGGTAGTCTTGGGTGCGAAATTAAAATGTACTTAAAAATCTTTTTTCTCCAGCACCTGTTAGTGCAGATGCTTGAAATTTGGTATGATGCATTGCTTAGTAGTCCTTTACCAGGTTTGTTGAAATGGTGGTGCTTGGGTCAGAAATGGCCCCACCCAGGGGGTCCTGGGTTTGAACCATAAAAGTACATAGAAAAATATTAAAAAAATCTTCATCTTCAGAACCACTTGGCTCAGATGCTTGAAATTTAGTATTTAGCATTGCCTAGTGGTCCTTTACCAAGTTACTCAAATGATGGCCACAGGATGCAAAATAGCCCTGCCCCAGGGGGGTCCAGGGTTTAGCAATACATAGAAAAATATTCAAAAAAATTCTTCTCCAAAACCATTTGGAAATGGTTGCAAACTGTCATGTTTGTTCAAATGTTGAGCCTCGTTTGACCTTCAACGTTTTTGGTCAGGTGAGCGATTCAGGGCCTCTTGGCCCTCTTGTTTTAGAGTTATGACCCTTTGTAAGTCTGGTCAAATCTTTGGGCTACAATAGATGTATTTCTATCAGAATTTAGTAGTTAGGTTGACCGATTAAGTGCAAGGGTCGCCAGGCATGACATAAATTCCTGCAACTTCTTGAAATTTATTAGTTTTACGATTTCTAATAAAACCTAGTCATATTAGTTACTTGAAATATGGCTTTACCAAAATATAACAAATTTAGGATGGATGAATGGATAACTTACGATTTTATGTCCTTTTCAACAGTATTTCAGTTATGTAAGGACGCTGGGAGGGTGATAATGAAAGACTGTGTGCTATTGAACCCCGTTTACGGTTGGAAAGATTCTCGCCTAAAGCATGGCTCGAACCCGGGTCCGATAGATCAGTAGGCCAGTGCTTAACCCACTAAGCTACCGGGCCCACAACATTTTTTAGGGCTGTGGCGTTTTCAAAGTCCTTGAGTATATTATCTGATTGGAAAAGTTAGCAATTTTTTGCATGCAAACAGTACCCAGGTACAATGTACTCACATTATAAATAGTTTTGTTTAATTATAGCCAAAGACCAGTAAAACTCGTCGATATTATGGACGAAGCACCGAAAATTGTTCATTTTCCTTTGAAAATAGCAAATAAACATACTGGTTCTGGTGCTTATGCTCTTTCTATTTGCTTTCAAAATAAACCAACTTAAAGCAGCGGACGATGCTTTAAGCTGGTACAGCCGGCTTCTTGTTTATTCCAGACTGTCGCCGAAGAGAAGTTTTGTATCCTGTTTTCATCTGACTTTGATGTTGGTGGTAATGAGTTGAAGTTTCAGGTCTGGGTAGGTTTTATATCAGCTTTTTGCCTTACTATTCTCTTCTGTCGTGCTGTTCTTAAGCTAAGGCAGCATTTAACTGCTGTGTTCAGTGACAGAATGATTGCAAATAGGGTGCGGGATCTCATTGTTTCACCGAACATTCTTTCTTCAATAGCATGCAAACTATTGCACCTGTGATAGTGAAAATGTTTAGTGTTAGCTCGCCTGAATACGGGAAAGTGTTTTTGCAGCTACTCCGGTGTTTGCATCATTGTATATCAGCGACATTAACTTAAGTTCTTGATTCAAATTTCAAAGGCCCATATGTCCTGAATACGTGACTGGATTAATTTATACATAGACTGATGTGAGTCGCTGGTGCAATGATTTACGAACGACGCTGTGCAATATTTGGTGAAGGTCAGGGACTTTGAGTCTTATAGTGAAGTCCTTAGTTAAACACGCTATGGAATCGGTGACAATGATACCTGGTGAGAGTTCGGGGATGAAATGGTATAATGTGTCGAGATTTACACAGTGTAAAAGGTATATAGTATGTTTACGTTCATTTTAAAGCAAAAGCAAACCTACATATTGCAGAATATTAATACTCGGACACTTTCAGGGGGTCCTGTAGAAGTATTTAAGTCATTGATTGATGGCAAAGGTCTGTGGAAAATATCGTTTGTGTACTTGCTACATGCGCCCCATTTTACAGGTAAACAATTTGTAGAGCCCTACTGAACTAATTTTGTTTGTTATTTCACGTGTACTTTGAGACAGAGCCAGAATTACTCTGCCTTTTAATAGAATTAGATAAGCAAAGTAAGCCACTTATCATTGACAGGGAGCATAGAGTTTAAAACAAGGAGATAATCGAGTTTCACGCTCATGTATGGTGAAATGGTGAATCAACGGACAGGTGTCGGAGATCATCGGACAGCAAACAAATTTCTGCCAATATCCAAAAGTAGTTTACCGCGAATACTTATGTTTAATATTCTGCAATGAATTCTTATCAGTAATATAAAGAAATCTGCCTTCATAGATTTTAAAGGCATTTGGCAGGGTATGGGCCACCATGCAGAAGTGCAAATCTTGCTCGTGCCATTGATCACCTGCATGACAAGGCTATAAAGTGTAATTCAGATGCAGCAACACAGGAGAATGGTTCAGAACAAAGAATCAAGCAGAACGGGAGATAAAGGAAATAGGGGATAAAAACACCAGTGAATCTCGCATCAGCTGCATAGCACGCCAACCGAAAATAGTAGATGTTGCAGTAATCTCTGCCAGCTTTGTATTTATGCTTTTCCCATTCCGTCTAAAGAAATATATATGCCTACATTTACATGTTGATACACTAGATGCTGGTGGTATCAGTCGCTTGTGCACGAGTTCCACTGTTATAGGACTGTTACCAACTTACCTAGATTATTCAGCAGGTGAAACGAGATATAAAAATTCCCATAGGAAATGAGAAGTCTTTCGTTGCATTATCTAGAATTGGTCTCAAAACAAATACATGTCCGATGATTCTCAAAATTTGATTTGATGATTCACTCCGCGTGCCCATAAACTCCCACTATATACAGACACATGGCATTATAGCGTCCTTCCATGGACAGTGAATTTTGATTTTTGTGGTTATTAGCAAGTATATTTCGCTTCAGTGACATATATAAATATGAGCAGTCTGGCCATTCTTTTTAGTTATGTACCCCGACCAGAAGTGAGGGGGGCATATCGGTTTCTGTGCGATGCGTTGGCGTCGGCGTGACAATTTGTATCCTGTATAGTTCTTCAACCATTGGGTGAATTTTTATCAAAATTGCGTGGATGCATCATTGGGACAAGCCAGTGAGCTGATTAAGTTTTGGTGAGTTTGACCCAATTTCGAGGTCACAGGAGGTCTGAGACTGTTAAAATTTCATGCGTCGGCGTGACAGTTTCTTGTATGCGCGATATCTCTTGAACCAATAAGTGGAATTTCATTTTGCTTGCATGGAAATTTCATTTAGACAAGTTTAAGAGCTGTTTAGATTTTGGTGCCTCATTTTCAAGATCACTGGATGACTTAGATGATATTATCTTGTACCCAAGATATCTCCTGAACCAATGGATCAAATTAAACTTAACTTGCATGGATACATCATTGGGGCATGTCAAAGAGCTTATTAGATTTTGGTGACCGTGACCATATTTTCAAGGTCACAGGAGGACTAAGATGACAATATCTCCTGAACCAATGGAAGGAATTTAAGTAACGTTGCATTGATACATCATTGGGACATTTTTAAGAGCTGATTAGATTTTGGTGACATTGACCTCATTTTCAATGTCACTGGTTGACTTAGCCGACAATTTCTTGTACCCACGATATCTCCCGAGCCAATGGATGGAATTTAATCAAACTTGCATGGATACATCATTTAGGCAAGTTTAAGAGGTGATATGATTTTGGTGACCTTGATCTCATTTTTAGGGTCAGTGGAGGACTTAGAGGATAGTTTCTTGTACCCACAATATCTCATGAACCAGTAGATGGAATTTCACCAAACTTGCATAGATACATCACTAGGACTAGCTTAAGAGGTGATCAGATGTTGGTGACCTTGGCAAGGTCACTCACAGGAGGACTTCGATATGTGAAAATTTCACTAAATTTGATATATCTCATTAGCCTTTGGCTTGATTTCCACTTTACTTTCATAGCTATACCTTTGGGACAATCTCAAGAGTTTACTTTGCTTTGATGACCTTGACCCAATGTAGAATATCTTTAGAACCAGTGGATGAATTTTCTCCAAACTTGCATAGATATTTTATTTGTACATGCTTTGTTTTCATTAGAGGGGATGGGAAATGGGCTGGTGGGGGGACATCAGTTTTTCTCTGAAAAACATTTCTAGTTTGTACAAACTGTTTATTCATTAGATGGGATGGGATGGGAAATGGGCTGGTGTGGGGGACATCAGTTTGTCTCTGAAAAACATTTTTAGTTAGAAAATAAAAGACTGGTTGACTCTGCATTGCCTCAAGAATACGTGTGAACTCAGCACATTTAGTCACTGTCAGACTCTCAGATAGATAAGGTCAAATGGCATAACAAATCTCCAGAATCATAAACAGATCGTTATCTTCCATCTATATTAAATTTGTTACCAATGGAAAGAACAGAATCTTAGGGACTGCTGTAAATCTGTATCTAATCAAACTAGGTACATGTCTTTCAGAGCTGATGAAACTTTACTTTTGATCACAAAATAATGATGCAAGCCAATGTCAATTCATTTACATGTAGCATTTGATATCCTGCGGGGCAGAGGAGGGGCCTGTCTTCAGGGTTGTAACGGTCAGGGGGAAAAGTCTGGAAAACTATTTTTTTCCAGGTCAGGGAAAAGTAAGGGAATTTTGATATGAGTCAGGGAAATTTAGAAAAAATGGGAAAAGTCAGGGAAAAGTCGTGGAATTTCAAAATTTCCCTTTAAATGGTATGGCTAAGGCAGTCTTATGAAAAGTATAGATTTACAAAATTTTATTATATTCTCACCTGAATTTGTTGGTCTTTAAAATTGTTTTCAGTATAAACCTTGTGTGGTAGGATTCTTCCTTTGATAAAATATCTCTACTAGATCGACTACCATAGCCAAAATTTTGTTAAAATAAGCATTCAGGCAATATTAGTCGATCAGTTTTCTTTGGAAGATCAGCTTTAAGACTGATAGGGCTTGACGTCCCTTGCCTCCTGAGCTACCACTGACAAAGTATACAATCAAACCAGCTATTGATTGTAAGCATTTATTGCACAACCCGCAGGTTTGCACTATAATCACTGTGTGAGTCCGTCCGTCCGTCCGTTACCAGTTAGCGAAAACCGTTATCAGTTAGCGAAAACACTTTTAACTCTTGAACCGCATGGGATATTTTGACAAAATTTTGCATACTTTTACATGTCAACATTGTCTAACGACTTGCATGCATAACAACCTTATTTGATTAAAGTTTAAGAAAATACAATTACGTTTTTTTAGCTCACCTGAGCCGAAGGCTCAGAGGTGAGCTTATAGGATGGGAGTCGAGCCGTCGTCCGTGCGTGGGTGGGTGGGTGCGTCAACACTTTCAACATAAATATCTCAGAAACCAGTTGGCTGATTGCAATCAAATTTTATCTGAAGCATCATTGGGGCGGGGGAAAGGCTGCATTAGGTTTTGGTGCAGATCAGCTCAGAACTCTGGTTTCCATGGCAACAGATAGCCCCCATAGGGTTATAATGGGGAAAACGGCGTCATCACATTTTCTCGACTGTTTTTGATTAGATCCTTATCATACTTGCAGGTAATGGCGACATACATAAGAGCTTGGATGAGTTCGAAATTTGGCCGGATTCGAGCACAGACTACGGAGTTAGCTGCCCTTGAGCGTTTGAAAAAAATCCCATAGTGTTATAATGGAGAAAACAACGTCATCACATTTTTTAGCTCACCAGAGCCGAAGGCTCCGGGGGAGCTTATAGGATAGGCAGTGTCCGTCGTCGTCGTCGTCGTCGTCCGTCGTTGTATGTCGTCGTGCGTCAACACTTTTAAACAACATCTCCTCTGAGGCCACTGGGCCGATTGGGCCCAAATTTCATCTGTAGCATCCTTGGGCTGGAGGATTGAAAGTTTGTGATTTTTATGAAAATCTGCCTTTCAGTTTGGTTGCTATGGCAACTTAGAGTTCCCATAGACTTATAATGGGGAAAATTGAAAAATGACAGTTTCTGCCAGACCATTGCAGATATGTTGACAAAACTTTTATAGAATTTCTGCCAGACCATTGCAGATATGTTGACAAAACTTTTATAGAAATGTTCCTTGAGTAGTCTTCTATCAGCTGTATGTTTTTTGGCCCAGTGCACCTTTTATTGGTTGCCATGGAAACCAAAATGAAAAAAAAAAAATACTTAAAAAATTATCTCCTCTGTAACCACTGGGCGGATAAGGCCCAGATTTCATCTGTAGTATCTTTAGGCTGGGGGATTGAAAGTTTGTGATTTTTATGAAAATCTGCCCTTTAGTTTGGTTGCTATGGCAACTTAGAGTTCCCATAGACTTATAATGGGGAAAATTGAATAATGGCATTTACTGCCTAGCCATTGCAGATATGTTGACAAAACTTGTATAGAAATGTTCCTTAAGAAGTCTTCTATCAGCTTTATTGTTTTTGGACCTACTCCTCCTTTTACTGGTTGTCATGGAAACCGAAATGCAAAAATAATGGGAAAAAAAACTTAAAAAATTATCTCCTCAGAAGCCACCGGGCCAATAAGGCCCAGATTTCATCTTTAGTATCCTTAGGCTGGGGGGTTGAAAGTTTGTGTTTTTGATGAAAATCGGCTCTTCCGTTAGATTGCTATGGCAACTTAGAGTTGCATTGACTTATAATGGGGAAAATTGAAAAATGACATTTACTGCAATCAAAATATGGAAAATAGTTATATATTTTGTTATCAACTCAACAGACTGTCAGACTGAGACTTTGTAGTTGTATATTTTGTATTAGCCTGTACAAATGTGACAGTAATTTTGATAGCAATTTTGAGCTAGAGATCTGGTGAGCTTTGTGGCCCGTGGGCCTCTTGTTTTAGAAAAACTTTGTCATCGCTCTAGCGCCTACATTTCTCAATGGATTTTAAAATAACTTCACACAAATATAGAGCATGACAATATCTCGAGCAAGTTCGACTTTCAGGATGCTGCGCTCAAGGTCAAGGTCACTGTGGCTATTTTTAGAAAAACTTTGTCAGCGCTCTAGCATCTACATTTCGCAATGGATTTTAAAATAATTTCACACAAATGTAAGGCATGACAATATCTCGAGCAAGTTTGACTTTCAGGGTTCTGCGCCCTAGGTCAAGGTCACTGTGGCTATTTTTAGAAAATCTTTGTCATCGCTCTAGCACCTACATTTCTCCATGGATTTTAAAATAACTTTACACAAATGTAGGGCATGACAATATCTCGAGTAAGTTCGACTTTCAGGGTGCTGCACCCAAGGTCAAGGTCACTGTGGCTATTTTCAGAAAACTTTGTCATCACTCTAGCGCCTACATTTCTCAACCGATTTTAAATCAACTTCACACAAATATAGGGCATGACAATATCTCGAACAAGTACGACTTTCAGGGTGCTGCGCCCAAGGTCAAGGTCACTGTGGCTATTTTTAGAAAAAAAAGTGACGTTAAACAGTGACCCTCGGGATGGAGTTTTGTACTAACACGAGACAACAGTGGAAGATTCTTATAATCTTGGAACTCTGTTTTAATTTCAGACCTTGTCCCTGCCGGTGATAGTCACTGTTCACACATTACAAGAGTGCCATGCTACAGCAACCTTCCTTTGGGATAACCAGTTCTCGGAAACAGTAAGTCACCAACTCTGTTCTAAGCTGTACAAGATGATAAGTTTCTTATGCCTAGAGTCTCGTTTAGGTTGAAGGGGTGTATTTCTTTAGCCAGTGGTGAAATTCAAGAGCGCTTTGTGCAAGGATCTTGAAATGTCATATATACAGTCTAACCTGTCTTAAGGGGTCACTGTATTAAGGGGTCACCTGTCTTTAGCAGCCACTTTTTGGGGGTCCCTTAGACCAAAATACAGTGCAAATGAACCTGTATTAAGGGGTCACCTGTCTTAAGCAGCCAATTTCTGTGGGTCCCATGGGGTGACCCCTTAAGACAGGTTTGACTGTACATGTAAAATGGAAGTGAGAGAAAATGGATTCCCCATCAGATTGGTCTTTGCAGAGATACCCCACTTTTTCATAAAATGAAACAAATCTTATCAACAAAACTCTTTGGAGAAGGGCTTGGGCATGACTTGATTAAATTTTGGTCAAGCTTTGTAAATATTTGAACACAAGTTGTGCTCGTATTCAAACTTTGGCATAATGTTTTTATCACCTCGCACGACGAAGTCTGTCCAGTGCGTACGTATGTATTTATGTACGTATATCACCTTTTGTCACCACTCTAGCGACCTAATTTATTAACCGATTTTGATATAACTTCACACAAGTATTGAGTATAACATTACCTCGACCGAGTTGACGTTTCAGGATGATAGTATCAAGATCAAGATCACAATGGTCATTTTTATATGCCCGTTTTGATAAAACGGAAGTATTTGGCTTGGCGCTGTCCGTCCGTCCGTCAACATTCTCGTGCGCTCCATATCTCAGTAACCGTTTGAGATATCTTCATGAAAATTTATTAGGATGGGGCAATGTGTCTCGTACAGTAATGGCTGCTCCCCCTTATTTTTTAAGTTATGCCCCTTTGATTATTTTTAGCTCGCCTGTACGAAAGTACAGAGAGCTATTGTTGTCACCCTGACGTCGGCGTGGGCGTTAGCGTGGGTGTTGGTGTGGGCTAGGGCGTGGAGTCACACTTTAAAGTTTTACGTCAAAGTTTTTTTAGCTCACCTGAGCCATAGGCTCAGGGTGAGCTATTGTGATCACCCAGTGTCCGTCGTCCGTCGTCCGTCGTGCGTCGTGTGTCGTGCGTCGTGCGTCGTCAACAATTTGCTTTAAATGACATCTTCTCTGAAACCGCTAGGCCTAGGGCTTTGATATTTGGTATGAAGCATTGTCTAGTGGTCCTCTACCAAGTTTGTTCAAATGGTGGCCCCAGGGTCCAAAATGGCCCTGGGGCAGGGGGTCTTGGGTTCGAAACTAAAAAATACTTAAAAATCTTCTTCTCCAGAACTGATTGGCTCAGATGCTTGAAATTTGGTATGAAGCATTGCCTAGTGGTCCTCTACCAAGTTTGTTCAAATGGTGGCCCAAGGGTCCAAAATGGCCCGGGGCAGGGGGTCTTGGGTTCAAAACTAAAAATTACTTAAAAATCTTCTTCTCCAGAACTGCTTGGCTCAGATGCTTGAAATTTGGTATGTAGCATTGCCTAGTGGTCCTCTACCAAGTTTGTTCAAATGGTGGCCCCAGGGTTCAAAATGGCCCTGGGGCAGGGGGTCTTGGGTTCGAAACTAAAAAAATACTTAAAAATCTTCTTCTCCAGAACTGCTTGGCTCAGATGCTTGAAATTTGGTATGTAACATTGCCTAGTGGTCCTCCATGAAGTTTGTTCAAATGGGCGCCCCAGGGTCCAAAATGGCCCCGGGGCAGGGAGTCCTAGGTTTGAACCATAGAAATACATAGAAAAATATTAAAAAATCTTCTACTTCAGAACCGCAAGGCTCATATGCTTGAAATTTGGTATGTCGCATTGCCTAGTAGTCCTTTACCAAGTTTGTTTAAATGGTGGCCCCAGGGTCCAAAATGGCCCTGCGACTGGGAGTCCTAAGTTTGAACCATAGAAATATATAGAAAAATATTTTAAAAAATCTTCTTCTTCAGAACCACTTGGCTGAGTTGCTTGAAATTTGGTATATAGCTTTGCCTAGTAGTCTTTTACCAAGTTTGTTCAAATGATGACCCCAGGGTCTAAAATGGCCCCACCCCAGGGGGTCGTGGGTTTGAACCATAGAACTACATAGAAAAATATTCAAAAATTGTCTTATTCAGTACCACTTGGCTCAGCTGCTTGAAGATTGGTATGATGCATTGCCTTGTTGTCCTTTATCAAGTTTGTTCAAATGATGGCCCCAGGGTCCAAAATGGCCCTGCGGCAGGGAGTCCTGAGTTTGAGCCATTGAAATACATAGGAAACTATTAAAAAATCTTCTTCTTCAGAACCACTTGGCTCAGATGTTTGAAATTTGGTATGATGCATTGCCTGGTGGACTCCTACAAAGTTTGTGTAAATGGTGGCCCTGGGATCCAAAATGGCCCTGGGGCAGGCAGTCTTGGGTTCGAAATTAAAATGTACTTAAAAACCTTCTTCTCCAGAACCCCTTTGTGCAGATGCTTGAAATTTTGTATGATGCATTGCCTAGTGGTCCCTTACCAAGTTTGTTCAAATGATGGTGCCAGGGTCAAAAATGGCCCTGTCCCAGGGGGTCCTGGGTTTGAACCATAGAAATACATAGAAATATATTCAGAAATCTTCTGCTTCAGAACTACTTGGCTCAGAGGCTTGAAATTTAGCTTTTAGCATTGCCTAGTGGTCCTTTACCAAGATTATTCAAATGATGCCCCAGGGTCCAAAATGGCCCTGCCCCAGGGGCTCCAGGGTTTGAACCATGGCAATACATAGAAAAACATTCAAAAATCTTCTTCTTCAGAACCATTTGGAAATGGTTGCAAACTATCAGGTTTGTTCAAATTATGACCCTAGTTTGACCTTTAACCTTTTTGCTCAGGTGAGCGATTCAGGGCCACTTGGCCCTCTTGTTTAACTCAACTGAGCCAGCGGCTCCGGGGGAGCTAATAGGATAGTAAGGCTCCGTCGTCCGTCCGTCCGTGAAAAAATTAATTACCTCGACCGACTTGACGTTTCAGGGTGATAGTATCAAGATCAAGATCACAATGGAAAGGCTCCGTCGTCCGTCCGTCCGTCGGTCGTCCGTCCACAATTTCAAACGACTTCTCTGAAACCGCTGGGCCGATTATAACCAAATTTCATATGTAGCCTCCAGGGGTCTTAGGAACGAAAAGTTATTCAAACGGTCCTGGTCATATGACGAACATGGCCGCCATGCCCATGCATGGTAAAAACCTAGAAAAATATTTTTCTCCAGAACCAAGAGGCTGATGGCCTTGAAACCTGGTATGTAGCATCGGGTACGCGAGTACTACCAAGATTGTTCAAATTATGACATTGGGTTGACCTTGACCTTCTGTTAATGTCAAATTTGCTTCCTTGTGCTTTTATGTGGCAAAATGCTAGAACGTAAGATTTCTTGGAATGTTGAAGATTTTGGACTGAAAATTGGGTATATGCAGTCATCTTAATGAGTACATAAAGATTTATGAGTTTGAGAGGTCAAGGTCATTTTTAGACCTTTGACCCAGGTCTCTCATATTTCGGCAATTTCAAACATCTCCTCAAAAGCCACTGGGCCAATTGTAACCAAATTTCATATCTCTATATCTCCAGGGGTTGCTGGAACAAAAATTTGTTCAAACTGTCCAGGTCACATGACCGACATGGCCGCCACGTCCATAAGGTAAAAACACCAAAAATCTTCTTCTCCAGAACCAATAGGCAGGTGGCCTTGAAACTTAGTATGTAGCATAAGATACCTGAGTACTACCAAGGTTGTTCAAAAGATGATCTTGGGTTAGTCTTGACCTTTTTTGCGGCAAGGTCAAATATGGGAAAATGCTAGAACAAGATTTCAAGTTTTTAAGATTTTGGCCTAAAAGTTGGTATTACAGTCATTTTAATGAGTACATGAGGCATTATTAATACATGAGGTCAAGGTCATTCTATGACTTTTGACCCAGGTTTCTTATATTTTGATATTTTCAAATAATTCCTCAAAAGCCAAAAGACGCGTTGTTAACACATTTCATATAGAGCCTCCAGGGGTTGATTGAACTAAAATTTGTTCAAACGGTCCAGGTCACATTACCAACATGGCCGCCATACACATTTTAGTATAAACCTTTAATAATTTGCTTCTCCAGAACTAATACACCTATTGCCTTGAAACTTGGTAAGTAGCATGGAGTACTAGAGTACTACCAAGGTTGAACAAATGATGACCTTGGGTTGTCCTTGACCTTTTTTTGCGGCATGGTCAAATATGGAAAAATGCTAGAACATAAGATTTCATGGAAAGTTTTGAAGAGTTTGGCCTAAAATGGTATATACGGTTGTCTTAATGAGTACATTAAGATTTATGAGTAAAAGAGGTCGTGGTCGTTCTTTGAATTTGACACAAGACTCATATTTTGACAATTTCGGACATAAGAAAAAGCCACTTTGCTAATTGCTCAGGATAGCGAGTCAGGGCCTCATGGTCCTCTTGGTAAACTTTCAAATCTCAACAACCACTGGCCAGAACCCTTTCATGCTTGGAATATAATCATATTATAGCATATCTTCTATTCTGTAACATCAAAAGGGGGTGGGGGCGGGCTTAGGGGTCAAGAATTAGCTCACACTCACTTTAAAGTTTTACGACAAAGTTTGTTAAACATGCATATCTCAACAACCACTAGGAAGAGCCCTTCCATATTTGGAACAGAATCATATCATAGCATAACCTTTCATTACAAAACACTTTACTCCAGGGTCGGACCCTCGGTTTTTGGCACGGACCCTCGGTTTTTGGCATAGTGGTAAAAAATTAGGTCCTATTCACTTTAAAGTTTTTTTAAGGTTTTTTAAACATTTTAAACATCCATATTTCAGCAATCACTGGCAAGAACCCTTCCATATATGGAACATAATCATATCATAGCATAACCTTTCATCACATAACACTTTACCCCAGGTTAAGACACTGGGGTGGGACTTAGGGGTCAAGAATTTGGTCACACTCTAAAGTTTTATGACAAAGTTACTTAAACAGAACAATTCCATATTTGGAACATAATCATATCATTGCATAACCTTTCATACCATAACACTATGCCCCAGGGTCAGACCCTGGGGTGAGGATTAGGGATAAAAAGTTTGGCCACACTCAATTTAAAGTTTTACAATTAAGTATATATCTCGTTTTCTTATGTGTGGATTCTTTTGATATTTGCTCTGTAGTTAGATGATGGTCCACAGTTTTACAGAGAACCACCCCACCCCACTCAGTAACCTTGATGTCAAGGTCATGGACTTTGAAATTTGGGGTTTTCTTGAAGTATTCTGATAGCATACTGTTCCATAGTTGATGGATTTAGTTTATACTTGAACTGATGCTAGATACTTGTTTGAGTTTTTAGCTCACCTGAGCCGAAGGCTCAGAGGTGAGCTTATAGGCTGGGAGTCGAGCCGTCGTCCATGCGTGGGTGGGTGGGTGCGTGCGTGCGTCAACACTTTCAAACATAAATATCTCAGAAACCAGTGGGCCGATCGCAATCAAATTTTATCTGAAGCATCATTTGGGTGGGGGAAAGGCTGCATTAGGTTTTGGTGCCGATCAGCTCAGAACTCTGGTTTCCATGGCAACAGATAGCCCCCATAGGGTTATAATGGGGAAAACGGCGTCATCACGTTTTCTCGACTGTTTTTGATTAGATCCTTATCATACTTGCAGGTAATGATGACATACACAAGAGCTTGGATGAGTTCGAAATTTGGCCGGGTTTGCGCACAGAGTACGGAGTTAGCTGCCCTTGAGCGTTTGAAAAAAATCCCATAGGGTTATAATGGCGAAAATGGCGTCATCACGTTTTCTCAACTGTTTTCGCTTAGATCCTTATCATACTTGCAGGTAATAATGACATGCATAAGAGCTTGGATGAGTTCAAAATTTGGCCGGATTCGAGCACAGACTATGGAGTTAGCTGCCCTTGAGCGTTTGAAAAAAATCCCATAGTGTTATAATGGAGAAAACAACATCATCACATATTTTTAGAAAAACTTTGTCATCGCTCTATTGCCTACATTTCTCAACGGATTTTAAAATAACTTCACACAAATGTAGGGCATGACAATATCTCGAGCACGTTCGACTTTCAGGATGCTGCGCCCAAGGTCAAGGTCACTGTGGCTATTTTTAGAAAAACTTTGTCAGCGCTGTAGCACCTACATTTCTCAGCAGATTTTAAAATAACTTCACACAAATGTAGGGCATGACAATATCTCGAGCAAGTTCGACTTTCAGGATGCTGTGCCCAAGGTCAAGGTCACTGTGGCTATTTTTAGAAAAAACTTTGTCAGCGCTCTAGCACCTACATTTCTCAGCAGATTTTAAAATAATTTCACACAAATGTAGGGCATGACAATATCTCGAGCAAGTTTGACTTTCAGGGTGCTGCACCCAAGGTCAAGGTCACTGTGGCTATTTTTAGAAAAACTTTGTCATCGCCCTAGCACCTTCATTTCTCCATGGATTGTGAAATAACTTCACACAAATGTAGGGTATGACAATATCTCAAGCAAGTTTGACTTTCAGGATGCTGTGCCCAAGGTCAAGGTCACTGTGGCTATTTTTAGAAAAACTTTGTCATCGCTCTAGCACCTACATTTCTCAACAGGTTTTAAAATAAATTCACACAAAATGTAGGGCATGACAATATCTCGAGCAAGTTTGACTTTCAGGGTGCTGCAATCAAGGTTTTTGATTAGATCCTTATCATAATTGCAGGTAATGATGACATACATAAGAGTTTTGATGAGTTCGAAATTTGGCCGGATTCGAGCACAGACTACGGAGTTAGCTGCCCTTGAGCGTTTGAAAAAAATCCCTTAGTCTTATAATGGAGAAAACAACGTCATCACA
This sequence comes from Ctena decussata, assembly GCA_963989385.1. Classification (NCBI taxonomy): domain Eukaryota; kingdom Metazoa; phylum Mollusca; class Bivalvia; order Lucinida; family Lucinidae; genus Ctena; species Ctena decussata. The sequence continues at coordinate 33,519,529 of OZ022504.1, read as the reverse complement.
TTTTCCTTTTTCATCGGATCCTCTTCATACTTGCAGGTAATGAGGATATGCATAAAAGCTTGGATTAGTTAGCATTTCGGCTAGATCCCACCACTGACAATGGAGTACCTGCCCTGAGCATCCAAAAAATCAATGTCGCCACTTTTTCTTGGTTTCTACTGATCCGATCCTTTTCAAACTTGCAGGTAATGAGGAAATGCATAATATCTTAAACAAGTTCAAATTTTGGCCAGATCAGGCCAACCACTGCGAAGTTAGCTGCCCTTGACAGCTCTGTCTATTGTGCTCTTGATCGGATACTTTTAAAACTTGCATATATTAAATGAGGGCATACATAATGTTTTGGATGAGTTTAATTTTCAGCCTGATTGGACCACTGACTGTGGAGTTAGCTGCCCTTGAGCATCTTAAATATCCCTATAGGTTTACAATGTCTCTCAGGTGAGCAATTGTTGCCCTTTGGGCTACTTGTTACAAAATACTACCCCACCCCGCTGGTTGACCCTGAAGTCAAGGTCATTGATATAGAATCTTATCTTAAAGTATTTGTTTAGAAATACGTTGATAATACGTGGACATTCTTGCATGAAGTTTTATGTAATGCAAAGCATAGAAACAAATGTTTGTGAGATGGGCAAGCACCAGTTCATGCGAGCTATGCTGTCAGGCGACAGCGCTTGTTTACCCTACTAGTCTTGTCTCCGCCATAACTAGATAACCTTTTGGGATATCTAGATGAAACTTCATAGGTATGTGTATGAGGGTCCGACGATGTGTCGCGTATAACAATGGTTGCTCTCCCTTCCTTTGTTTTGGAGTTGCATCCCTTTGATTAGATTTTAGGCTAGTTTTGTGTATACTAATCTTGTGCATTTAATACCTTAGTAACCATTTGAAATATCTTGATGACACTTTATAGCAATGTGCATGATCAGAGGACGGTGTGTCATATATAAGAATGGTTGTTCCCCCTTACTTAGTTTTGGAGTAATCTCTCTTTGATAAGTTTTTTAGGCTAGCCTCATTCCCCCATTCACTCCATAACTCCTCAACCCTTTTAAAATGAAACTTTGTAGAAATGGGGCAGTGTATCATGAGCATAAACCACAACTCTGGCTTACATACTTCCTGCATTATATGCCCTTGCATCAATTTCCGTTTTACTCTGTAACTCCTTAACCGTTGGAAATATTTTAACAAACTTTTATGGTGATGTGTACATTGTCAAGGGAATATACTATCACCAAGAATGGTACTCTAGTTTACATTGTTTATAAATTATCTCCCTTGTTTGACTTTGGCATTTCTCAACTTCTGAGCTGCTTCACACTGGAAGCTGAACACTAATAGTATTTGATGTGTTAGATGTTTTAATAACATTGCAATCATTAATTACTGAGTTGTTTCCCCTATTTGTCTGCCTGTCCATCCTTCTGTAAACAATCTTTTTCGTTCTGTAACTCCTTCATGACACTGAAACGGGCTTATGTGCCGCTTGCGCAGCTCTTGTTAGAAGAATGTTGCAAGTGCTCTAACGCCTTCATTTATGGGCCACTTTTGATATTACTTTATGCAACTGTTAAGCATGACAATACCTTGGATAAGTTTGTGTTTCAGCGTTCTAGGTCAAGGTTACAGTTGCTATTTTAGAAAAACTTTGTCATACCTCTAGCTCAATCATTTATAGACCGATTTTGATTTAACCTGGCACAAATATTAGAATGACAATATCTTGGACAAGTTTATGTTTCAGCATTATAGAGCCAAGGTCAACTGTGCATATGGGGCCATGCCCTGTATTTCATGGATCATTGATCTTAGAAAGTTTTGGTTCACCAATTGGGTGTAGCTTAGTTTCTAAGTGACCAAAAGGGATAGAGTCTTCAAATATACTACTCAGTACCATCTATGGAAGATCAACTGAATGCAGTTTTGAAATTTGTTGTATGGAAATCGCGTTTGCTTTATAACTTTAAAAGCGTTTAAGAAATTATCACAAAACTTGGTACAAATATTGAGCATTATCAAACTATATGCAGGAAATAAGAACCATAACACCACCTACATTTTATAGAATAATGCCCCATTGTAATTTTCAAGATAGAATCCTGTCTGCTCTATAAAACCGGCCAAGATATTTTCACAAAACTTGGTATAAACTTAAAGCAATATATCAGACAGTGTGCATAGAACAAGAATCATAGCGCCACCTACATATTTTACGGTATTATGCCCCTTTTAATTTTAAGTATAGAAATCATGTCTGCTCTTTAACTTATAAACCGTCCAAGAAATTATCACAAAAGTTGGTACAATTATGAAACATTATCAGACAATGTGCAGAGATGAAGAACCATAACTCTTCCTACATTTGTTACAAAATTATGCCCCTTTTTTATTTTCAATATTGAAATCCTGTCTGCTCTGCTCTATAACTTTAAAATTGTTGAAGATACTTTAACAACACTTGTTAAAGATATCAACATCAACAGACAATGTGCAGAAACAAGAGCCATAATGTTTCCTACATTTCTTCCAGAATAATGCCCCTTTGTAATTTTAGCTCACCTGAGGTTTAAGCCTTATACGTGAGTTTATAGTATAGGCGGGCTCCGTCGTCGGCCAACATTTTCAAACACCTTCTGCTTCAAAACCGCTGGGTCAATCGAAGCCAGATTTCATGCAGAGTTTCAGTGGGAAGAGGGAACGAGTTTGTTCACAGGGTCTTGGTCTCATGACCAAGATAGCCGCCACGCCCATATATGGTTAAAACCCTTCAAAAATCTTGCTCTCTAGATACAAGTCCAATGACCTTGTGGCTTGGTATGAAGCATTTGGATGTCCTGTCCGTCATAGTTTGTACATATCATGACCGTGTGTTGACACTGACCTAATTTATGGCAAGGTTAATTTGGCGTGTTATGCTTTTATATGGGAAAACGCTTAAACAGTGGATTTCTCAGAAACTAAGTCTTAGGCATAACATTTTGTATATATGGTTAACTAGAGGAGCAAATGAAGATATTATGTTGCTAAAGGTCAATGTCATTCTTTGACCTTTGTTCAAGGTCACTGAGATTCTGTCCCCCGTCAACATTTTCAAACATCTCCTCTGAAGCCACTGGACTGATTGAAGCCATATTGCAAATGGTGCTTCACCGAGTCAAGGGAATTAAAGTTTGTTTAGGTGGTCTTGGTCACATGACAAAGAAGGCCGCCATACCCATTTTTTGTAAAATCATTTCAAACATCTTTTTTCCTTCAGAACCAAAGGCCCAATGACCTTGTGGCTTGGTTTGTAGCATTGGGGACTCGGGCCAATCATAGTTTATACGAAATATGACCGCTCATTGACCTTGACCTAATTTATGGCAAGGTCAGTTTTGGTTGGTTATGCTGATTTATCGGTAAATGCTTAAACAGTAGATTTTTCAGACACTTTTTAAGTTGAAGGTATAATAGTTGCTTATATTGTTAAGTAAAATAAGCAATTGAAGAATTTATGTTGCTGAAGTTAGGTCATTTTTGACCTTTGTTCAGTGTCATTATACCCCCCGCAAACTGTGTTTGTGGGGGTATACTTTTTTGACGTTGTCCTTCCGTCCGTCCTTCCGTCCGTCCGTCCGCAACGCATTAAATTTGCTCCAATTTGTTTCAAATTTTGTCCATGGATGCAGCATAAGAAAATAGTGGATACGTATTTTTCAATTTTTCCTGGAATGTTTTTATTGTGGAGTTATGCCCCTTTGTATTTTTCGTGAAATAAGTTTGTTATCGCAACTCCTCCTAGATGGTTTGACGGATTTTCTTGAAATTAAGTATGTGAACAGATATTGGTATGAAGATGTGCATTAGGGTTTTGATTTTAAATTCTGCCCCGTTTTGCCTGAGTTATGCCCCTTTTTGATAATTTTGCCCTATATAAAAGGTTTTTGCATTACATTTGCTCCAATTTGTTTCAAATCTTGTCCATGGATGCAGCATAAGAAAATAGTGGATACGTATTTTTCATTTTTTCTGGTAGGTTTTTATTGCGGAGTTAAGCCCCTTTGTATTTTCGTGAAAAAAGTTGGTTATCGCAACCTACTCCTAGATGGTTTGACGGATTTTCTTGAAATTAAGTATGTGAACAGATATTGGTATGAAGATGTGCATTAGGGTTTTGATTTTAAATTCTGCCCCTTTTTGCCTGAGTTATGCCCCTTTTTGATATTTTTGCCCTATTTCATAGGGTTTTTGCATCAAAGTTGCTCCAATTTGTTTCAAATTTTGTCCATGGATGCAGCATAAGAAAATAGTGGATACGTATTTTTCAATTTTTCCGGGAATGTTTTTATTGCGGAGTTATGCCCCTTTGTATTTTTCGTGAAATAAGTTTGTTATCGCAACTCCTCCTAGATGGTATGACGGATTTTCTTGAAATTAAGTATGTGAACAGATATTGGTATGAAGATGTGCATTAGGGTTTTGATTTTAAATTCTTCCCCTTTTTGCCTGAGTTATGCCCCTTTTTGATATTTTTGCACTATTTTATAGGGTTTTTGCCTTTTTCGCTTCCATTTTATTATACCCCCCGCAAACTGTGTTTGTGGGGGGTATACTGTTTTGACGTTGTCCTTCCGTCCGTCCTTCCGTCCGTCCGTAACGCTTTAAATTTGCTCCAATTTGTTTCAAATTTTGTCCATAGATGCAGCATAAGAAAATAGTGGATACGTATTTTTCAGTTTTTCGTGGAAGGTTTTTATTGCGGAGTTATGCCCCTTTGTATTTTTCGTGAAATAAGTTTGTTATCGCAACTCCTCCTAGATGGTTTGACGGATTTTCTTGAAATTAAGTATGTGAACAGATATTGGTATGAAGATGTGCATTAGGGTGTTGATTTTAAATTCGGCCCCTTTTTGCTTCAGTTATTCCCCTTTTTGATATTTTTTGCCCTATTTTATAGGGTTTTTGCATTAAATTTGATCCAATTTGTTTCAAATTTTGTCCATGGATGCAGCATAAGAAAATACTGGATATGTATTTTTCAATTTTTCCTGGAAGGTTTTTATTGCGGAGTTATGCCCCTTTGTATTTTTCGTGAAATAAGTTTATCACAACTCCCCCTAGATGGTTTGACAGATTTTCTTGAAATTAAGTATGTGAACAGATATTGGTATGAAGATGTGCATTAGGGTTTTGATTTTAAATTCTGCCCCGTTTTGCCAGAGTTATTCCCCTTTTTGATATTTTTTGCCCTATTATATAGGGTTTTTGCATTAAATTTGCTCCAATTTGTTTCAAATTTTGTCCATAGATGCAGCATAAGAAAATAGTGGATACGTATTTTTCAGTTTTTCCTGGAAGGTTTTTATTGCGGAGTTATGCCCCTTTGTATTTTTCATGAAATAAGTTTGTTATCGCAACTCCTCCTAGATGGTTTGACAGATAGTCTTGAAATTAAGTATGTGAACAGATATTGGTATGAAGATGTGCATTAGGGTTTTGATTTTAAATTCTGCCCCTTTTTGCCAGAGTTATGCCCCTTTTTGATAATTTTGCCCTATTTTATAGGGTTTTTGCCTTTTTTGCTTCCATTTTATTCAAATTGGGTTACTAGATGCAGCATATGAAAAGAGCATGAAAAGAGCTGGTACATATTGTTCAGTTTTTCCTGGAAAGTTTTCCTGCAGAGTTATGTCCCTTTGTAGATTTCGTAAGAAAAGTTGTTATTGCTACTACTCCAAGACCATTTGATGGATTTTCTTGAAATTAAGTATGCAAACACATATTGGTATGAAGATGAGCATTAACCTTTTGTGCATGAGTTATGCCCCTTTTTAGCTCACCTGAGCCGAAGGCTCACAGGTGAGCTTATAGTATAGGCAGGCATCCGTCGTCCGTCGTCCGTCCGTCCGTCCGTCGTCCGTCAATATTTTCAAACGACATCTCCTCTGAAACTACAAGGCCCATGGTTACCAAATTTCATTTTTAGCATCTATAGGCAGGGGGAACCAATAATACTGTTTTTTATCCAAATTGCTTCAAAACTTTGGTTGCTATGGCAACTTTTACAGAAATGTTCCTTGAGTATTCCTCTATCAACCACATGAACTTTATGTAAATTGCACAATTTGGCTGGTTGCCATGGCAACCGAATGGTTAAAAATAGAAAAAATATTCAAAAATCATCTCCTCAGAAACTATGGAACCAATAAAGCTCAGACTTCACAGAAAGGATCTTAGTACTAGGTTCTATAAAAGTACTGTTTTTCTTGGCAATTGCTGTAGCAGTTTGGTTGCTATGGGAACTTAAAGTTGCCATTGACTTATAATGGCGAAATGGAAAACTTGCATTTATTGCTATGTCACTGCAGATATTTTGACAAAACTTTTATGGAAATGGTCCTTGAATAGTCCTCAACCAGCCTTATTAAATTTATGCAAATTGCACAATTTGGCTGGTTGCCATTGCAACCGAATAGTTAAAAATAGAAAAATATTAAAAAAAACATCTCCGCAGAAACTATGAGGCCAATAAAGCTCAAACTTTACTGAAAGGATCTAACTACTAGCCTCTATAGAATTACTTTTTTCATGGCAATTACTCCAGCAGTTTGGTTGCAATGGCAACTAAGAGTTTCCATTGACTTATAATGGGAAAAATGGAAAGTGGCAATTTTTGCTGTCTCACTGCATTTATTTAGATTTTCTTTCGACAGAAATGTTTCTTGAATAGTCCTCTATGTTTCTTATGAATTTTCTCCAAATAGCTGAATTTGATTGGTTGCCATGGCAAAATATAGGGTAAATTTTCGAAAAAAATGAAAAAATCTTCTGCTCAGAAGCCATATGGGGGATGAAGCTGATATTGTGCAAACATGTTGATGACAGAAGCCTCTACATGAATTTTGTTTTTTCTTCCAACCCCATAAGAACTTTGGTTGCTATGGCAACTTAAAGTTTCCCTTGACTTATAATGGGAAAAGTGAAGCCATGAGGAGGATGAAGCTGATACTGTGCATACTTATTAATAACATTAGCCTCTACCTAAAGTATGTTTCATATTATCATTGCCCATGTGAACTGGTTGCTATAGCAACTTAAAGTTTCCATAGACTTACAATGGGGAAAGTGGACATTCAGTATTTATTTCTGTGTTACTGCAGATATTTTGACAAAAGCTGTACAGAAATGTTCCTAGAGTAGTCCTCTATCAGCCATATGAATTTTGCCCGAAGACCTGAATTTGATTGGCTGCCATTGCAATTAAAAGGCCAAATTTTCATTTTTTTTTTTTTTTTTTTTTTTTTTTGCCAAAGATCTTCTTCTCAGAAGCCATTAAAAGGGGATAAAGCTTATTTTTTGCATAAATGTTTGTGATATTATCCTCTACATAAATGGTGTGTTTTATTGCTGTTGTGCATGTTGTGTTGTTGCTGTGGCAATTAGTTTTTCCAACATAACCTCAGTGCTCAGGTGAGCGATATAGGGCCATTGGCCCTCTGGTTTATATGTTTTGCCTTATTTTGAAGTTTTTTTCGGCCATTTTCACTTCCATTTTATTCAAATTTGGTGCACAGATACAGTAGAAGGAAAGAGTTGGCACATATTGCTCTGTTTTTCTCAAAAGGGTTTTCCAGCTTTGTTGTACCCCTTTGTTGTCTTGGAAAACAGAATTTGTTGTCGCTACTTCTCCTAAACTGTTTGACTGATATTAATATGTGAACACATATTGGTATATAGATGTGCTCTTGCAGTTGTCATAACATGTATGCTTTATAAATGTAAAACTTAAATGACAAAGCTGCATGCCTAACTGTTAAATGCGGGGGGTATTTAGTAAGCCGTGCTTACTGCCACTTCTAGTTGAGAAACTGTCTCCTGTCAACATTTTCAAACATCTTCTTCTCTGAAGCCAGTTGGCCGATTGAAGCCACATTTCAAATGGAGCTTCAGTGGGTCAGATTTTCAGATGGTCATGGTGATGTGACCAAGATGGTGGCTATGCTCATATATGGTTAAAAGCCTTCAAAAATTTCCAGAACCAAAGGCCCAATGACCTTGTGGCTTGGTTTGTAGCATTGAGGACTCCGGCTCATTATAGTTTATACGAACCATGACCGTGCATTGACCTTGACCTAATTTTTGGCAAGGTCCATTTTGGTGGGTTATGCTTTTATATGGGAAAATGCTTAAACAGCGAATTTCTTAGACACTTTTTAAGTCTAAGGTATAATATTTGCTTTATATGGTTAAGTAAATGAGCAAATGAAGACATAATGTTGCTTTATGCAGGCGTCACACTGTCCCGATATTGAGCAAAGATGGATACGCGATAATGGAAATGTTCAAATTCGGCTGGGATCTTTAAAGCATCGGCTCATTCGTGCGGTCATCTGAAGCCATCGCATGACCGCTGGTGGATTTTCTCAGGCTTTAGCAGCAACTTCCTGAGCGGTTGCAAAATCTTTGGCATGCAAAAGAATTGCCATTGGACATTGCAAAGGACCATTGTCGTGTTGAACTCGTGTGTCTATATTTCCTTCATAAAGCCATCATGAGAGCATCTTGGCAAATTGTGCCATCTTTGTCTTTACTTTATGTGATCGTTGGTGCCACGGGGCATTTTTCACCTCACAAAGACATTACGAAGGAACAAGAAGCAGGCTGATTGACTTAGGAAGGTAACATGATTTCGTAAAGCCCTCCTAATGCCGGCGTGTAGAAATCGAATTATAGGAAAATGGTATCGAGATGGGATCATGGTGTCGGCGAAGACAGTCGAGTTTGAAAAGTTCAAGCCTGTTTATGTGTCATGATAAGGACATATACACTATACAAAAAAACAAACGCAACAGTAGCTTTGACAGCACGTTCCGGACTAACCTTTGAATATTTTTTTACACTTTTTATGCCCCCGTGACGACAGTCAGGGGGCATTAAGATTTGCCCCTGTCTGTCCGTCCGTCCGTCCGTCTGTCCGTCCATCCGTCTGTCCGTCCGTCCGTTCGTCACACTTCACGGTACAGAGTTTGTGTAATCAAGTCCTCCCACAATTTTCAATGGATCTCTTTCAAACTTTGCATACATATTGTGGACATATTGAAGATGTGCATGTGGGTTTTTGTTGGAATAGAATTAATTTCGACAGGGCTTTTTGAACATAGTCATTTTGGGGCAATTTTTTGCATTGTAGGGTATGGAGTTTGTGTAATCAGCCTCTCTCAGTTTTCAATGGATCTGTTTCAAACCTTGCATACATGTTGTGCACATATTGATGATGTGCATGTGGGTTTTTGTTGGGAGCTAGAATTAATTTTGACAGAATTACGTCTATTTGAACTTAGTCATTGTCACCCGACGTAGGCGGAGGGGGACTATAGAAATGACCCTCGTCCGTCCGTGTGTGCGTCTGTCCTTCCGTCCGTCCGTCCGTCCGTCCGAAATCTTGTCCCCGCAACTCCTTCTACGTCTTTCATCGGATTGATTTGAAATTTTACAGATTGTATTCTTATGATATGAAGATGTGCATGTGGTTTTCGATTTTTGTTTCGGCCATTTTTGATGGAGTTACAGCCCTTGCTGACTCAGACCTTCCGAAATCTTGTCCCTGCAACTCCTCCTACATCTTTCAACGGATTGATTTGAAATTTTACAGATTGTTTTCTTACGATATGAAGATGTGCATGTGTTTTTTTATTTTTGTTTCGGCCATTTTTAATGGAGTTACGGCCCTTGCTGACTTAGACCTTGTCCCCGCAACTCCTGCAACATCTTGTATCAGATTGACTTGAAATTGTGCAGAATGTTTCATCATGATCTGAAGATGTGCATGTGATTTTGGAATTTCAATTGTCCTATTTTTTACAAAGTTATGGCCCTTTGTCGTTTTTTGGCATTTTTCCAACTTTTGAACCGTTTGACCAAGAGAGCTGAAATTTGGTATGCTATTAGCATTTGGTAAATTGAGTATTCTGATCATTGTTAGGATGTGCTAAATCATAAGTGACAGAGTTATTCCCCTTTCATAGATAATAGACATTCACTTGAAGGTAAAGGGATAACTCCAGAACTATTCATATTAATGGGCTGAATTTTCATAAATGTATTGTTCATTTTTCATCAGATTCATATAGGCAGGATTATGGCTGTTGTTATTTTGTTACTGGGTATACAGTCTTGATGTTTTGGTCATTTTGTAAGGGCCTATAGTTTCAGTAACCTGATTTTACACATATATGCCCCGTTCTGAACTTAAGTGTTTTATAAAGAGGCCCAGTAATTGGGTATATGTCTTTGCTTATGTTCAGTTATCATATGCTTACCAGGTTCTGTAATATATATATTTTCCTGTAATATATATATTTTCTCATTTTGGCCATACATTTACTCTGAAACAGAATAAAGGGCTGAAGTTTGTGACACATTTCAAACGTCGGGTGACACTTGGCCGATGGCCTTTTATTTTAGGCAAATTTTTTAATTGTAAGGTATGGAATTTGTGTAATCAACTCCTCTCACAGTTTTCAATGGATCTTTTTCAAACCTTGCTAACATGTTGTGGATACATTAATGATGTGCTTGTAAGTTTTTATTGGGGCTAGAATTAATTTTGAGAGAAGTTTGGCTTTTTGTAAATGGTCCTATTAGGGTTTGTCTCATAAAATTTCTGAGCCTGAATCATTTCTATATAGTATTTTTGCTTAAAAAGTGCTTTAGGGATGTTCACATGTTCTGTGACACGCGCTGCACAATTTTCTAGTTTATACTTGAACTAATGTTAGATACTGGCTTGAGGTTTTACTAATACTACCTCACCCCACTAGGTCAAGGTCATTGATTTAGAGCTTTGTGTTTAAGGTTTTGGTTATATTTTTTACAATGCAGTAGTGGATTCAGTTGATGAGAGCTTGCATGTGTTTTTTGCAGAACCTCCAGATGAATTTTTATCCCCCGAACCTTTTGGTCGATGAGCCTGGCGTCCGTCCGTCCATCCATCTGTCCGTCCGTAAACATTTTCTTGTCCGCTCCATATCTTGAATACCGTCCATATCTTGAATACCGTTTGGAAATATTCTCATGATACTTCACAGTTATGTAGAACAGGTCATGGCAATATGTCGTGTACAAGAATGGTAACTCTTGCTTTTGTAATTTTTGAGTTATCTTCCCTGTGGTGAATTTTTGGCAGATTCGTGTAACTTGAATACCGTTTGGAATATTTTCATGAGGCAGGTCATGACGATGTGTCGCGAACAAGAATGACAAGTCTTGCTTTCTTACTTTTTTGGTTATTTCCCCTTGATGGTTTTAGGTGTGATTTCATGTCCGCTGCATAACTTGAATACCCTTTGAAATATTTTCATGATGCTTCACAGTTATGTAGAACAGGCCATGACGATGTGTCGCGAACAAGAATGACAACTCTTGCTTTCTTACTTTTTGAGTTATTTCCCCTTGATGGTTTTATGTGTGAATTCGTGTCCGCTCTATAACTTGAATACATTTTAAAATATTTTCATGATACTTCACAGATGTGTAGAACAGGTCATGATGATGTGTCGCGAACAAGAATGACAACTCTTGCTTTCTAGTTTTTAGCTCACCTGGCCCGAAGGGCCATAGTGAGCTATTGTCATACCAAAGCGTCCGGCGTGCGTCGTGCGTCCGTGCGTCGTCCGTCAACACTTAAAAACAAATATTCAAACATCTTCTTCTGTAAAACACTGTACCCATGGTTCTCAAATTTCACATGGAGCATGACCTGACGCCAGGGTCTCAGAATTGTAAAATAGGGTCAGGTTGAATATCCAAGATGGCCGCCGTTACTAAAAATAGCAAAAATAACAAAATCATCTTCTTCTCCAGAACCACTGAGTATATTTGTCTGAATTTTTGCATGAAACATCAGTGGAACATTGGTATTCAGAATTGTAAAAATGAAAAAAATCTGTAGCGTAGTTTTGTCGCAGTGACCTACTTTCTGTTTACGAGGGTAATTTTGTTCAAATGTTAATGTCGAAAAACAACTTATTTAAACAACTTCAAACAACTTCTTCTCTAAAACCACTGAACCCATGGGTTTCAAATTTCACATGGAGCATGACCAGACTGCAGGGTTTCAAATTTGTAAAAGTGGGTCAGGTTGAAAATCCAAGATGGCCGCCATTTCTTAAAATAGCAAAAACAACAAAATCAACATCTCCACTAGAACCATTGGGTATATTTGGTTGAAAGTTTGCATGGAACATAAGTGGGGCCTTGCAACTAAATTTTATGAAAATCAAAAAAATCTGTAGCGGAATTAGGTCACAGTGACCTACTTAGCGTTTACAAGACCGAATTCGCTCAAATGTCAATATCTCAAGAAAGCACAAATGGATTCTGATAAGGTTTGGTCAGAAATGGTCCTTGAATGGAATTATTTCAAATTTGTGCCAACTGACTATCCAAGATGGCCACCAGGGGGGGGGGGGGCATTACTAAAAATAGCACAAACATAAAAAATGACAATTTCTCAAGAACCCTTGAATGGAATTTGACTTATTTTGTTTCAGAATGTTCCTTGCATGAAGAAGTTTTGATTAATTGCCGCCATCTGCCGTTACTAAAAATAGCACAAAACATGAAAATGACAATATCTCAGTAACCACTGAATGGATTTTGACGAAATTTGTGGCAAAATGATTCTTGCATTGATGTGTTTCAAACGTAACTAAATATAGACCAGTCATGTTGGCCTATGTTTCTAAAAATAGCAAAATGTGAAAATTCGAAAATGTCAATAGAATTGGACTAATTTTGTGGCAGAATGGTCCTTTCATGAAGCCGTTGCGATTTCTTGCATTTTGGCATTCCAAGATGGCTGCCATCTGCCGTTACTAAAAATAGCACAAAACATGAAAATGACAATATCTCCGTAACCCGTTTGACGAAATTTGTGGCAAAATGATTCTTGCATTGAGATGTTTCAAGCATAACTTAATATAGACCAGTCATGTTGGCCTCTGTTACTAAGAATAGCAAAATGTGAAAATCAGAAAATCTCAATGGAATTGGACTAATTTTGTGTCAGAATGGTCCGTTCATGAAGCCTTTGCGATTTCTTGCTTTTTGGCAATCTTAGATGGCTGCCATCTGCCGTTACTAAAAATAGCACAAAACATGAAAATGACAATATTTCAGTAACCCCTGAATGGATTTTGACAAAATTTGTGGCAAAATGATTCTGGCATTAAGATGTTTCAAAAATTAATAAATATAGACCCGCCAAATTGGTCTCTTTTACTTAAAATAGAAAAATGTGAAAATTGAAAAATTACAATGGAACTGGACCAGTTTATGTCAGAATGGTCCTTGCATGAAGGCTTTTGATTTTTTGCATATTGGCATTCCAAGATGGCCTCCATCTGCCATTTCTAAAAATAGCGCAAAACATGAAATGGCAATATCTCAGTGACCACTGAATAGATTTTGATGAAATTTATGGCAAAATGATTCTTGCAAATCTCAAAGTAATTGGACCAATTTTGTGTCAGAATGGTCCGTGGCAAAATAGCCAGGTGAGCGATATTAGGCCCATTTGGGCCTCTTGTTTTAGTTATATCCCCTTGATTGTTAGCTCACCTGAGCCGAAGGCTCAGAGGTGAGCTTATAGGATGGGAGTCGAGCCGTCGTCCGTGCGTGGGTGCGTGGGTCCGTGCGTCAACACTTTCAAACATAAATATCTCAGAAACCAGTGGGCTGATCGCAATCAAATTTTATCTGAAGCATCATTGGGGTTGGGGAAAGGCTTCATTAGGCTTTGGTGCCCATCAGCTCAGAACTCTGGTTTCCATGGCAACAGATAGCCCCCATAGGGTTATAATGGGGAAAATGGCGTCATCACGTTTTCTCGACTGTTTTTTATTAGATCCTTATCATACTTGCAGGTAATGATGACATACACAAGAGCTTGGATGAGTTCGAAATTTGGCCGGATTCGAGCACAGACTACGGAGTTAGCTGCCCTTGAGCGTTCGAAAAAAATCCCATAGGGTTATAATGGGGAAAATGGCGTCATCACGTTTTCTCAACTGTTTTTTCTTAGATCCTTTTCATACTTGCAGGTAATGATGACATACATAAGAGCTTGGATGAGTTCAAAATTTGGCCGGATTCGAGCACAGACTACGGAGTTAGCTGCCCTTGAGCGTTTGAAAAAAAACCCATAGTGTTATAATGGAGAAAACAACGTCATCACATATTTTTAGAAAAACGTTGTCATCGCTCTATTGCCTACAACGGATTTTGAAATAACTTCACACAAATGTAGGGCATGACAATATCTCAAGCAAGTTCGATTTTCAGGATGCTGCGCCCAAGGTCAAGGTCACTGTGGCTATTTTTAGAAAAACTTTGTCAGCGCTCTAGCACCTACATTTCTCAGCAGATTTTAAAATAACTTCACACACATGTAGGGCATGACAATATCTCGAGCAAGTCCGACTTTCAGGATGCTGCGCCCAAGGTCAAGGTCACTGTGGCTATTTTTAGAAAAACTTTGTCAGCGCTCTAGCACCTACATTTCTTAGCAGATTTTAAAATAACTTCACACAAATGTAGGGCATGACAATATCTCGAGCAAGTTTGACTTTCAGGGTGCTGCACCCAAGGTCAAGGTCACTGGCTATTTTTAGAAAAACTTGGTCATCGCTCTAGCGCCTACATTTCTCAACGGATTTTAAATCAACTTCACACAAATGTAGGGCATGACAATATCTCAACTAAGTTTGACTTCCAGGGTGCTGCGCTCAAGGTCAAGGTCACTGTGGCTATTTTTAGAAAAACTTTGTCAGCGCCTTAGCACCTACATTTCTCAATGGATTTTAAAATAAATTTACACAAATGTAGGGCATGACAATATCTCGAGCAAATTTGACTTTAAGGGGGCTGTGCCCAAGGTCAAGGTCACTGTGGCTATTTTTAGAAAAACTTTGTCATTGCCCTAGCACCTTCATTTCTCCATGGCTTTTGAAATAACTTGACACAAATGTAGGGTATGACAATATCTCAAGCAAGTTCGACTTTCAGGATGCTGTGCCCAAGGTCAAGGTCACTGTGGCTATTTATAGAAAAACTTTGTCATCGCTCTAGCACCTACATTTCTCAACGGATTTTAAAATAAATTCACACAAATGTAGGGCATGAAAATATCTCGAGCAAGTTTGACTTTAAGGGTGCTGCAATCAAGGTTTTTGATTAGATCCTTATCATACTTGCAGGTAATGATGGCATACATAAGAGCTTGGATGAGTTTGAAATTTGGCCGGATTCGAGCACAGACTACGGAGTTAGCTGCCCTTGAGCGTTTGAAAAAAAATCCCATAGTCTTATAATGGAGAAAACAATTTCATCACATTTTCATTTTTCATTGGATCCTCTTTATACTTGCAGGTAATGAGGATATGCATAAAAGCTTGGATTAGTTAGCATTTGGGCTAGATCCCACCACTAACTATGGAGTACCTGCCATGAGCATCCAAAAAATCAATGTCGCCACTTTTTCTTGGTTTCTACTGATCCGATCCTTTTCAAACTAGCAGGTAATGAGGAAATGCATAATATCTTAAACAAGTTCAAATTTTGGCCAAATCAGGCCAACCACTACGAAGTTAGCTGCCCTTGACAGCTCTGTCTATTGTGCTCTTGATCGGATACTTTTTAAACTTGCATATATTAAATGAGGGCATACATAATGTTTTGGATGAGTTTAATTTTCAGCCTGATTGGACCACTGACTGTGGAGTTAGCTGCCCTTGAGCATCTTAAATATCCCTATAGGTTTACAATGTCTCTCAGGTGAGCAATTGTTGCCCTTTGGGCTACTTGTTTAAGGTGTGATTTCGTGTCGGCACCATAACTTGAATACCCTTTGGAATATATTTATGATACTTCATAGTTATGTAGAACCGGCCATGCTGATGTGTCGCAAACAAGAATGACAACTCTTGCTTTCTAGTTTTTATGAGTCATTTCCCCTTGATGGTTTTAAGTGTGATTTAGTGTCCGCTCCATAGCTTGAATACCCTTTGAAATATTTTTATGATACATCACAGATATGGAGATCAGATCATGACAGTTTGTCTCATACAAGTAGGACAACTCTTGCTTTCATACTTTTCCGAGTCTCCCCCCCCCCCCCCCCCCCCCCCCCCCAAAAAAAAAATCAGATTAGGATTCTTTGTCCAAATACACTTACTAGAGAGCTCAAAATTAGATTTGTAGGGCTCGTACTTTAGAAGTTATCACACATTTTGAAATGATTTTTTTATACGCCCGTTTTGAAAAAACGGACGCATTATGTCGTGGCGCTGTCCGTCCGTCTGTCCGTAAACATTCTTGTGCGCGCCATAACTCAGTAACCATTTGGGATATCTTCAGGAAATTTTGTAGGCATATGTATTAGGTAGGGGGAACGTATCGCGTACAAGAATGGTTGCTCCCCCTTCCTTGGTTTCAAAGTTATGCCCCTTTGATTGTTTTTTACCCTACAGGTCTTGTGCGCGCCAGAACTAGATAACTGATTGGGATATCTTCATGAAACTACATAGCAATGTGTATGAAGTCCCAACGATGTGTCGCCTACAACAATGGTTGCTCTCCCTTTTCTTCGTTACAGAGTTACATCCCTTTTATTAGTTCTTTTCGGCTATTTTGTGTGTACTTAATGTTGTGCATACATTAGCTCGGTAACTGTTTGGAATATCATAATGAAACTTTATAGCAATGTGCATGATCACAAGATAATATGTCGCATATAAGACTGGTTGCTCCCCCTTTCTTAATTTTGGAGTAAACTCCCTTTCCTCCTCCATAAACCCTTTCCTCCGCCCATAAACATTCTTGTGTGCGCCATTACTCAGTAACCATATGGGATATCTTCATGAACTTTTGTAGGCATATGTAGTAGGTAGAGATAATATATCGCATACAAGAATGTTTGCTCCCCCTTCCTTAGTTTCCAAGTTATGCCCCTTTGATTGTTTTTTTCCTTGCAGGTCTTGTGTGCGCCATAACTAGATAACTGTTTGGGATATCTTCATGAAACTTCATAGCAATGTCTATGAAGTCCCAATGATGTGTTGCGTACAACAATGGTTGCTCTCCCTTTCTTTGTTTCTTAGTTACATCCATCTTATTAGTTCTTTTTTAGCTATTTTTGTGTATAGTTATTTTGTGCATACATTAACTCGGTAACTGTTTGGAATATCATGATGAAACTTTATAGCGATGTACATGATCACAAGATGATATGTCACATATAAGAATGGTTGCTCCCCTTTTCTTAATTTTGGAGTAACCTCCCTTTGATCATTATTTTTAGGCATTTTCATTCACTCCATATCTCCTTAACCCTTTAAAATATTTAAATGAAACTTTGTAGGAATGTGTGTAATAATGGGGCAATGTATCCTGAGCAAGAACCACGACTCAGGCTTGCTTACTGGATTATCTGCCCATGCATAAATTTCCTGTTTACTCTGTAACTCATTAACCGTTTAGAATATTTTAACACTACTTTATGGAGTTGTGTATATTGTCAAGGGAATGTATAAGAACCAAGAATGATATATCTAGTATACATGTATTTAGTTTATGAATTATCTCCCTTGTTTGACTTTGGCATTACTCAACTTAGGAGCCGCTTCACCTTGGAAGCTGATTTTTGGTATACTAATAGTATTTGATGTGTTAAATATTTAAATAATGTTGCCGCCATTAATTAAAGTGTGGTTTCCCCTACTTAATTGCCTGCCTGTCTTTCCTTACGTAAACAATATTGTTCATTCTATAACTCCTTTATGACATTAAAACGGGCGTATTATGCGCCGCTTGCGAAGTCCTTGTTTTAAATGTATCATATGCAGTACATTGTCTACATGGTTGCTTTTTGAGATTTTACCTCTTTTTAGCAATCTGGCACACTGTTTTGGTCTGAGTGCTAGGTAATCATGCATCTGTTAAACAGGTAATGTCAATAAGGAGCATAAAAGAATGACAGTATACTAGGTACTTATATGCGTTTTGAAGTGCACTCTGTTTACCAAGGCGCAGGGGGCCTTCGGTCGGGGGATTTGCCGTCTCCTCTGATGGCAATTTTTCTTACTTTTCATGGATTTTGAACTTAGCCATATTTCTAGTTCAAATCTGTCAAATTGCATTTACAATGGGTACTCCATGTGTGTATGTCTTCATATTGTTTTGGACATTGTACATTTTGGGATTGTGCATCCTCCCCTCTTTTTACCAAGGGCGGGGGACATAAATTCATCGAATTTGTTTGTTTGATTATATGTCATATAAATACTGTTGATGAATTAATTTGTTTGAAAGAGGTTTGAAAAAGAAAAAGAGTAATGTGACAGAGACATTTTGTGATTAGTATTTATAATATTTGGTGACAAGGGCAAGTGCCGTTACTTGTAGCTCTGTGTGACAGTATAGCATTGCCGCATTCTTTAATTTACCCATGATATTTGCTATCCTGTATTATGATGAGGTTTTAGATAGTAGATGTATGGTATATATTATATAGATATTACTTATTTTAGAAATAATCTGACATAACTGTTCTATCTATACATGTGAAGAATTTGTTGAATCTACAGGAAAGATGATCAAACAATGAAAGCCATATTCAAAGAAGAGGATTCACATGCTTTTTGAACATTGTTTTTACTTGAAACTTCTCATCACAGACCATAAGTTGTTAATGTGACAGTGCATGACATTATATTTAGTGCTCCAGATAAGATTTAGAGATAGTTTTCCCTGTTTCTCAATGACAATATATGATCTGGCCCGTCATTAAAACTGTCTCACCAAGACAGTTCTAATGAGGGACCACAACATAAGTTTGTATGAATAAAAAAAGGAAACTTATCCAGTTCTAATGAGGGGTCACATCATGTTTTCATAGATAAATAAGGAAAATTATCTCTAAATTATCACTCACTGCTACCCCAGATTACCTGGATCTCTGGTTACGTTGCCTACCAGAATAAGCATTTGGCATTGTTTTTATGCCCCCGCATCATATGATGCCGGGGGCATATAGTGTTTGGGTTGTGCGCACGTTATTACGTATGTCTGTACGTCCGTACGTACGTGATCCTGTTAGACTCAGGTTAAGATTTTTGTAAGAGGAAGATTTCAGGATTCCTGTTATTATGGCAACTTGAAATTTTGTTTGAGGATTAATATCTATAAGTACAAAAGGAATATACAAGAATCAAGGTATGACGATCCATATGTCACGGTCCACTGACTTCGGACTTAGGCCAATTTTGCAAGGTTAAGATATTTGTAAGAGGTAGATTTTTGGGTTTCTGTTATTGTAGCAACTTGAAATTTTGTATGAGGATTTATATCTATAAGTACAACAGGAATACACAAGTCACGGTTCACTGACTTCGGACTTAGGCAAATTTTGCAAGGTTAAGCTTTTTGTAAGAGGTAGATTTTAGGGTGCCTATTGTAGCAGCTTGAAATTTTGTATGAGGATTTATATCTATAAGTGCAACAGGAGTTTACAAGAATCTGATTATGATGATCCATATATCACGGTCCACTGACTTTCTACTTTGGCCTTACAGTGTCTCTTAGTCTTAATAAAGGGCTTTGGGTTTGTTCATAGTTCAAACATCGGGCGTTACTTGGCCTATGGCCTTTTATATTATACAAGTCTGCCTCTATAAACCTAGTTACCCTATAAGTGTCAGTACCTTAATCACGGTGCCATCTTACTCAAGGCACTAGGCGGGGGCATTCGTGTACTGTGGACACATTTCTAGTTTGTTAATATAAAACTTCTTTCGTTTTTCATGGAATATGAAAGAGTAAAATGATAATGTTCATGCTGTATCAGTCATTTTTATGCCCCCGTGACGATAGTCAGGGGGCATTAATTTGCCCCTGTCTGTCTTTCTGTCTGTCCGTCTGTCTGTTCATCACGCTTTATGGTATAGAGTTTGTGTAATCAAGTCCTCCCACAGTTTTCAGTGGATCTTTTTCAAACTTTGCATAGGCCTACATGTTTTGGACATATTGAAGATGTGCATGTGGGTTTTTGATGGAGCTAAAATTAATTTTGACAGAATTATGGCCTTTTGAACTTAGTCATTGTAGGTAATTTTCGTATTGTAGGGTATAGAGTTTGTGTAATAAACTCCTCCCATAGTTTTCAATGGATCTCTTTCAAACTTTGCATACATGTTTGGGACATATTGAAGATGTGCATGTGGATTTTTGTTGGACCTAGAATTAATTTTGACAGAATCACGGTCTTTCAAACTTAGTCATTTTAGGCAAATATTTGCATTGTAGGGTATAGCGTTTGTTTAATCAACTTCTCTCACAGTATTCAATGGATCTGTTTCAAACCTTGCATACATGCTGTGAATGTATTGAAGATGTGCATGTGGATTTTTGTTGGACCTAGATATAATTTTGACAGAATAACGGCCTTTTGAACTTAGTCGTTCTAGGGAAATATTTGCATTGTAGGGTATGGACTCTGTGTTCTCAACTTGCTCCACAGTTTTCAATGGATCTTTTTCAAACTTTGCATACATGTTGTTGGGGACATATTTGAAAATATGCATGAGGCATTTTGATAGATCTAGAATTAATTTTGACAGAATCACAGCCTTTGAAAGCTAGTCATTTTGGGCAATTTTTACATGGTAGGGTATGTTTTCAATAGATGCTTTATGGATATACACGTCATGTGACAGGCGCTGCACGGGGGCATCATAAGTGTCTTACAGACACAATTTTCTGCTTTCAACACATGAAAGCCTAAACAGTCAAAGATTTTGTAATGACTTATCATTCGTTTTGAATTCTCAAAGACGTCAGAAAGCAGGAGTCCATAACAGTGTACCTCGTACAAACTCTGAAGAAAAGCAAACTTTATTGTGCATTTTTGAAAAGATTTCTGAAAAAGATATTGACTAAGTGCATTTTCTCTTTGCATGTAAAGTGCGTTAAAATTCCAAAAACCTTTGTTTTGACGTCACTGTGCGTCCCATTTCTTCTCTGACGTCATTTCATTTTTTGCTTAACTGATGTTTTTACTTCCGTTAAAAACAAGTTTGAATGTTTTCTCCTTATTGTTTTCTGGCAAATGTGATAGTAAGTTTCAAACGAACCTGGGACGACCTCACGTCTTTTTGACGTCAAACTCTAAAATCTCTAGAAAGGTAACGTTTTCTGATTGTTTTTTAGACGGGATTCGACTCATTTAAAGTTCGTAAAACGCTGTATCAAAAACGATAAAATGTTTTCAGGAAATCATTTGAATACTCTATGGCGATTACGTCAGTTAACTGACGTTGAAGTCCTCGAATTTTCATGAAAAATGGCTGATAACACAGGGAATTTTCAATCTTCACACTGGCGCACTAATTACTCAAAATGTGCTCTTATTGTTCTAAATATCGCAATGCCGTTGTTGTTTGCCTGATTGACGGCATGATTATACTGACACTGTTTCTTAATGCAGATATTCATGCAATATTTCTAGCGCTCTTTAATTTCTGTCATTAAAACTTCTCTATGGTTAAAACGGACTTCGGATGGCCCAGGCTAGAAATCTGCCACAAAAAGCAACAGGATTTTACAACTCAAACACGATGACGTCAGATTTTGTACTTTTTTTATGTGTATCTTATCACGTCTAATTCCCGTGGACGTAAATTGACGTTCGATGTTTCATATAGTTGAGAAGAAAGCAGAAAACTACAAGAAACTTTTTATTATAAAATTCCACCAGAATCTTAGATAAATTAGTATTTCAGAAATGTTGTGTTTCTTTTTTTTTTTTTTTGTTGTTTAGAATATATAAGGGCAGCCTCAGAGCATCTTCCTCAGCCTATGTGTAACTCCCAAAGCGGTAATAACAGAATTTATTTACTTATCTTGTTTTGATGGCAAGCCATGTAAGTATTTATCCTGTTAAGGAGATATCTGATGCTATATATAAGATATCTAATATATCGTATATCTACATAATACGAGATATCTAAACATTAAGGTTTATATTATATGTAAAATGAGATATCTAAATATGGAATAGATGACTTGCGATTTTACGTCCTCTTTGGACAGTATTTCAGTTATATCAGGACGATGGTATCTAATATTGCAATTAAAGTACCTGCTTTGAAAGATTAGATATCTTACATCAGATATCTATTATGGGATATAAGATATCTAAAATAATATAGAACTTGTCTTAATATTCTATTTGAATAAAAGTATCTTATTTATTAAAGAATTATCTTACATGAGATGAAGATAGCTTATTAACAAAAGAAGGTATCTGATATGTTCAATTGGACATTGATATGTTAAATGATACATATATATCAAAATACATGATATATCTAAATTAATACATAAGATATCTTATATATTATTTAAGATATCTTATACGATATATTAGAAATCTTACATACAATATAAGATATCTAATATGGAAAATAAGATTTCTTATGTCTCAAAAAAGCAGATATCTAATATGGTATATCTGATATCTGATTTAATATATAATGTCTCATTTCTTAAATAAGATCTCTTAAATGATATACAAGATATCTTATTTAATGTAGCTCTCTGAAATACTTTATACCTGATACTTTAAAAGATTTCTTATTCAATACATAAGCTATCCATTTAGTAAAGTAGTTGAATAACATATCTTGTATACTTGGATAAATCTGGTATCTTAAATATTTTATCGGATATCTAGAACAGTATATAAATATTATATCAGATATCTTATATAGTATACATATAACATATTAGGTATCTGATATAATATATGTAATATCTAATTTTACATTCAGGAGATACATAGCAAATTAAATATCTTATATAATATATTAGATATCTGATTTTTATATATGATGTCATATACATTATATTAGATGATATATGTTTGTTTTATTAGTACAGAGGGTGGACAAAAGTGTTTGTTAAATCGTGACATTACCATTGACTTAAATGCATTTTTTTCTGTTAGCACAAACATTATTGCGAGAAAAGTATAATAGGTATTTACATGAAAGTTGCACCAATATCTAGCTAAATCATTTGTGCAATATCAATAACTTTCTTGCTTTCCTGATTTCTATAGTAATACTTTGGCACTACTTAAACCACATTTAAGTATTTTCTTGTGGTAAATTTTCCTAACATTATCCTTGACGTCAATGGAAACATGGTTTTCTAAAAAATTATGCGATCTTTAAACAATCACAACTCTGCAGCTAGAGATCACAAACATTCAAAAATATTTTGTATAATGCATAAATCGTTTAAGAAACTCAATAGTATAATTTTCATGATAGTATATCCTATGCTTTTCAGTTAATCATTTTTTCGGCAAGAGGGAAAATACACCGAAGTTAACGACAATGTCACAATTTAACGAACACTATTGTCCACCATCTGTAGCTTATACAGTTAATAAGATATCTAAACAAGGAAATAAGATATCAAATATAGTATATTAGATATCTATTTAAAAAAATAAACAGTAAAAGGGCTTGCCATATGTTTCTTATATCGTCAGAAGGTCACTTGGCACTTTCCTAACCTAGTTTGAATGCATGGTACTCTCAATACGACGTTGTGAAGTCATCATGTGACTGTCGCCTGTACTTCGGGTGAGCTTCTTAATAAAAATACACATCTTCGCAATTTTTTTTTTCTCTTAAAATGAGTTATACCTTGAACCGATTGACCAGAAGGCCAATTTCAAAATAATTTCACACAAATGTTTTTGTTATAGCCCTGACCCTAAATATGAAACTGGGTCATGTGGGGTTAAAAACTAGGTCACTAGGTCAAATATTAGAAAAACCTTGTGTACACTCCAGAGGGCACAGTTATGATCCAGTCTTCATGAAATTTTGTCAGAATGTTTATCTTTATGAAATCTAGACCAAATTTGAAATTGGGCCATGTCAGATTAAAAAAAATAATTTCACAACAATGTTTGACTCATGGCCCTGAAACAAAATTGCTTAAACTTTTTCACTCCGCTGAACAATATGGCCGCCAAAGCTTAACTTAGAAATAAATCTTAGAATGGCAAATCAAAGAAAAACCTTGTGCACACTCTAGACGGCACAGTTATGATCCAATCTTCATGAAGCTTTGTCAGTACACTGTTATGGACTCCTGCTTTCTGACGTCTTTTGTCAGAATGTTTATCCTTATAAAACCTAGGCCAAGTTTATAAGTCATGTGTGTTTAAAAACTAGGTCACTAGGTCAAATCTTAGAAAAAACATTGTGTACACTCTATAGGGCACAGTTATGATCCAATCTTCATGAAACTTTGTCAGAATGTTTATCTTTATTAAACATATATGAAATTTGAAACTGGGCCATGTCAGGTAAAAAACTTGGTCACTAGGTCAGATCTTAGAAAAACCATGTGAACGCGGTAGAGGGCACAGCTTTGTTAGCTCACCTGGCCGGAAGGGCATAGTGAGCTATTGTCATACCAATGCGTCCGGCGTGCGTCGTCCGTCAACACCTAAAAACAAAATTTCAAACATCTTCTTCTGTAAAACTACTGGTCCCATGGTTCTCAAATTTCACATGGAGCATGACCTGACTCCAGAGTCTCAGAATTGTAAAATTGGGTCAGGTTGAAAATCCAAGGTTGTCGCCGTTACTAAAAATAGAAAAAAATCAACTTCTTCTCCAGAACAACCGGGTATATTTGTCTGAGTTTTGGCATGGAACATCAGTGAAGTCTTGGTATTCAAATTGTAAAAACGGTTCAAAATTGTAAAAACGAAAATAAATCTGTAGCGGAATTTTGTCACAGTGACCTACTTTCTGTTTACGAGTGTAATTTTAATCAAATGTCAAAAAATGACCTATTTAAACAACTTCAAACTTTTTCTTCTCTATAACCACTGAACCCATGGATCTCAAATTTCTCATGGAGCAGACCTCAGGAATTCCAAATTATAAAATTGGGTCAGGTCGAGAATCCAAGATGGCCGCCATTACTAAAAATAGCAAAAAAAAAAAAAAAAAAAAAAGCAGAATCAACTTCTTCTCCAGACGCATTTGATTTATTAGGTTGAAAGTTTGCGTGGAACATAAATGGGACCTTGGAATTGAAAATTGTAAAAATAAAAGAATCTATAGCGGAATTAGGTCACAGTGACCTACTTAGCGTTTACAAGACCGATTTTGCTCAAATGTCAATATCTCAAGAAAGTGCAACCAAATCTGATCAGATTTGGTCAGAAATGGTTCTTGAATGGAATTATTTCAATTTTGTGCCATTTGACTATCCAAGATGGCCACCATGGGGACCGTTTCTAAATATAGCACAAACATAAAAATGACAATTACTCAAGAACCCTTGAATGGAATTGGACCAATTTTGTGTCAGACTGTTCCTTGCATGAAGCCGTTTCGATTAATTGCAATTTGGCATTCCAAGATGGCCGCCATCTGGCGTACTAAAATAGCACAAACATAAAAATGACAATTACTCAAAACCCCTTGAATGGAATTGGACCAATTTTGTGTCAGGATGTTCCTTGCATGAAGTTGTTTCGATTAATTGCAATTTGGCACTCCAAGATTGCCGCAATCTGCCGTTACTAAAAACGTTTTATGTGTAGCATTGTTGGGGTGGGGGATTGATTGCATATAGTTTTGGGACAGATTGGTTTAAAACTGTGGTTACCATGGCAACAAAAAGTTCTTATAGACTTATAATGGAGAAAATGTTGTCCGGGCCCTAGCTTCTTCAATTTTGATCGCAACTTCTTGTTACTTGCAGGTATCCAGACAAGCGAAAACATCTCGGACCAGTTCGAATTTGGGTCAGGTTGGATCATTCTTTTTAGAGTTACTTGCCCTTGAGCGATAAAAATATTTTCCCATAGACTTATAATGGGGAAAATGTTGTCCGGGCTCTAGCTTCTTATTTTTGATCGCAACTTCTTGTAACTTGCAGGTATCTAGGACAGTCAAAACATTTCGGACCAGTTCGAAATTGGGCCAGGTTGGATCATTCTTTTCAGAGTTACTTGCCCTTGAGCAATAAAATATTTTCCCATAGACTTAGAATGGGGAAAATGTTGTCCGGGCTCTAGCTTCTTCATTTATGATCGCAACTCCTTGAAACTTGCAGGTAACCAAGACAGCCAAAACATCTCGGACCAGTTCAAATTTGGGCTAGGCTGGATCATTTTTTCAGAGTTACTTGCCCTTGAACGATAAAATATTTTCCCATCGACATATAATGGGAAAATGTTGTCCAGGCTATAGTTCCTTCATTTTTGATCGCAGCTCCTTGATACTTGTAGATATCCAGGACAGCCAAAACATCTCACTGTGGGCGAGTTTGGATTATTATCCCCTCGCACAACGAAGTTATGGAGGGGATATAGGGTCTGTCCCGTACGTATGTATGTACATATGTTAACCTTTTGTCATTGCTCTGCATGTAGCTACCTCATTTATTAACCGATTTTGATGTAACTTCACACAAGTATTGTGTATGACATTACCTCGAACGAGTTCACGTTTAAGCATGATGAGATCAAGGTCAAGATCAGAGTGGCTATTTTTAGCAAAAACTTTGTCATCACTCTAGCGTCTTTATTTGTGGACCGATTTCAATTTAACTTCACACAAGTGATTAGTATGGTAATAATTTGGATAAGTTCGCTTTTCAGCATTCTGGGGCAAGGTCAAGGTCACAATGGCTATATTTAGGAAAAAGCTTTGTCATCGCTGAAGCGCCTTGATTTGTGAACCAAATTCTATTTAATTTCACTCAAATGTTTAGTATGACAATATCTTGAATAAGTTCGCGTTTCAGCGCTCGAAGGTCAATGTCAAGGTCACAGTGGCTATTTTTAGAAAAAACACTTTGTCATCGCTCTACTGCCTTCATTTATGGACCGATTTCGATTGTACTTCACACAAGTGATAAGTATCACAGTATCTTTGACAAGTACGCGTTTCAGCATTCTGGGGTCAAGGTCACAGTGGCTGTTTTTAGAAAAACTTTGTCATCGCTCTAGCGCCTTCATTTGTGGACCGAATTTAATTTTATTAGTATGACAATATCTTAGACAAGTTCGCATTTCAACGTTGTGGGGTCAAGGTCATGGTCACACTAACTATTTAAATGTTTAGTATGACAATATCTTGAACAAGTTCGCATTTCCGCATTCTACGGTCAAGGTCACAATTGCTGTTTTTAGAACAACTTTGTGGTCCCTCTGGCGACTTCATTTATGGACCGATTTTGATTTAACTTCACACTAATGTTTAGTATGACAATATCTTGAACAAGTTTGCGTTTCAGCGTTTAAAGGTCAAGGTCACAGTTGCTATTTTTAGAAAAACTTTGTCATCCCTCTGGCAACTTCATTTATGGACCGATTTTGATTTAACTTCGCAGAAATATTTAGTATGACAATATCTTGAAAAAGTTTGCGTTTCTGCATTCAACTGTCAAGGTCAGAGTTGCTGTTTTTAGAAAAACTTTGTCATCGCTCTGACGACTTCATTTATGGACCGATTTTGATTTAAGTTCACACTAATGTTTAGTATGACAATATCTTGAAGAAGTTCCCTTTTCAGCATTCTAAGGTCAAGGTCACAGTGGCTGTTTTTAGAGAAAACTCTGTCATAGCCTTCATTTATGGACCAATTTTCATTCAACTTTGCAAAAATGTTTAGTATGACATTATCTTTGACAAGTTCTCATTTCAGCATTCTAGGGCTGAGTCAAGGTCACAGTGGGTATTTTTAGAAAAAAACTTTGTCATCGCTCTAGTGCCTTCATTTATGGACCGATTTCGATTGTACTTCACACAAGTGATAAGCATGACAATATCTTTGACAAGAACGCGTTTTAGCTTTCTGGAGTCAAGGTCAAGGTCACAGTGGCTATTTTTAGAAAAACTTTGTCATCGCTCTAGCGCCTTCATTTGTGGACCGAATTTAATTTTATTAGTATGACAATATCTTAGACAAGTTCGCATTTCAACGTTGTGGGGTCAAGGTCATGGTCACAGTAACTATTTTTAGAAAAACTTTTTCATCGCTCTAGCGCGTTCATTTATTGGACCGAGTTTGATTTAATTTTGCAGAAATGTTTAGTATGACAACATCTTGAACAAGTTCGCATTTCCGCATTCTACGGTCAAGGTCACAGTTGCTGTTTTTAGAAAACTTTGTGGTCCCTCTGGTGACTTCATTTATGGACTGATTTTGATTTAACTTCACACTTATGTTTAGTATGACAATATCTTGAACAAGTTTGCATTTCAGCGTTTAAAGGTCAAGGTCACAGTTGCTATTTTTAGAA
The DNA here is from genome assembly GCA_963989385.1 of Ctena decussata. Lineage (NCBI taxonomy): Eukaryota > Metazoa > Mollusca > Bivalvia > Lucinida > Lucinidae > Ctena > Ctena decussata. The sequence goes on along the minus strand of OZ022504.1, from coordinate 33,491,137 downwards.
AAACTTTGTCATCCCTCTGGCAACTTCATTTATGGACCGATTTTGATTTAACTTCGCAGAAATATTTAGTATGACAATATCTTGAAAAAGTTTGCGTTTCTGCATTCAACTGTCAAGGTCACAGTTGCTGTTTTTAGAAAAACTTTGTCATCGCTCTGACGACTTCATTTATGGACCGATTTTGATTTAAGTTCACACTAATGTTTAGTATGACAATATCTTGAACAAGTTCCCTTTTCAGCATTCTAAGGTCAAGGTCACAGTGGCTGTTTTTAGAAAAAACTCTGTCATAGCCTTCATTTATGGACCAATTTTCATTCAACTTTGCAAAAATGTTTAGTATGACATTATCTTTGACAAGTTCTCATTTCAGCATTCTAGGGCTGAGTCAAGGTCACAGAGGCTATTTTTACTGTCAGTGCAATTATCTTACCTTCCTCGTAAGCTTATTCTGTGACAAACAGGTAGCCCTAATTTTTCAATTACACGCATATGCTGTCCGCAAAGTTTCCTTTGTCTTTGATCAGCAACGACTAAAACAAGTTGCCGATTGTGATGAAACAATATTCTCGTATAATATATACTTGATATTGGTTTGCAAAAGAATACGCAGAATTTAGAGTATAAAGATTAAGATGTTTCTGAGGACGCCGTCAAGTACATTAAAATAGACTACTACTGACGACTCTAAGATTTTTCACTATGATGGCGGTCTAGCACGTGTTCAAGTTCGGTTAAACGATACGTAAATTTTATAAACGTTTATCACATAAACAAGAACCGTTACCGTTTATTCGTGTTCACGTAGAAGCCCTAGGTGTAAGTCGTGGCACTATTTAGATGAAAGCAGTGCAGGTCAAAAATTAGGTCACTAGGTCAAAACTTAGAAAATCTTAGAACAATCTTGTATACTCTCTAGAGGGCACTGTTTTTATCCAATTCATGAAACTTAGTCAGACTGTTTATTTTTATGAAATCTAGGGTAGGTTTGTAAGTGGGTCATGTCAGGTCAAAAACTAGGTCACTAAATCAGATATGAGAAAAAGCTTGAGTACACTCTAGAGGGCACAGTGTTGGTCCAATCTTTGTTCAGAATGTTTATCTCTGTATACTTTAGGACAAGGTGCTCTAGTGACTTCCTTTATTAACCAGTTTTGTTACCAGAATAACTTCACAGCTATATTGTATTTGTTTGACATTAAAATCTGCACTCTTTTAAAACCACTGGTTTAAAATTTGTAACAAATTAGTGAAGTGACAAAATGTGTCTGTTGACAGAAAGAACTCAGGTGAGCTACAGGACCATTGGTCCTCTTGTTGTATTTTGGCCTACCAAGATGGCCGCCATCTGCCGTTTCTAAAAATAGCACAAAACCTGAAAATGACAGTATCTCAGTAACCGCTGGATGGATTTAGATGAAATTTATGGCAAAATGATTCTTGCTTTGTGATGTTTCAAAAATTAACAAATATAGACCCGTCAAGTTGGCCTCTGTTACTTAAAATAGCAAAATATGAAAATTAGAAAATTACTATGGAACTGGCCCAATTTTGTGTCAAAATGGTTCTTGCATGAAGGCTTTTCGATTTTTTGCATTTTGGCATTCCAAGATGGCCGCCATCTGTCGTTACTGAAATAGCTCAAAACATGAAACTGACAATATCTCAGTAACCCCTGAATGGATTTTGATGAAATCTGTGGCAAAATGGTTCTTGCATTGAGGTGTTTCGAAAATAAATATATAAAGACAAAGCAAGTTGGCCTCTGTTACTAAAAGTAGGATTTGATTGGTTGATTTGATGCTTAACGTCCACGGTAAACAACTAAGGTCATGTCGGGACGGTCAGTTAACCTAACCACACTATTCCTGGGCAGGCTTAGACCTCCTAAGCGGTTAACCAGTACTAAGTGCACATACTTTCGCCAGTAACTGACAACTGCCCTTCATGAATCAGCGGAAGGAGAAACGAAAGTATGTGGCCAGACCGGGATTCGAACCCAGGACCTCTGACTTACGAGTCAGGTGCCCTACCGATTGCGCTACCCGGCCCCTAAAAGTAGGAAAATGTGAAAATGAGAAAATTTCAGTGGAATCGGACGAATTTTGTATCAGAATGGTCACGTTGCACAATAGCCATCAGGCCCATTTGCGCGTCTTGTTCCAATCTTCATGAAGCTTTGTCAAAATGTTTATCTCCAACAAACTAACCAAGGGTCAACTGGGTCATGTTGGATCAAAAACTAGGTCACTAGGTCAAACCTTAGAAAATATTGTATACACTCTTGAGGGCACAGTTTTGATCCGATATTCATGAAACTTTTTCAGAATGTTCATATTCATGAAATCTAGACCAGGTTTGAAACTTGGTCATTAGGGGTCAAACATTAGGTCATTAGGTTAAATCTTAGAAAAAACTTAGGTACACAATAAAGTGCTCATTTTCCATTGAATCTTTGTGAAACTTTTTCTGTCGTACGTATGGATGTCTTTGAGGTTAAGTTAACATGATACTCAGGTGAGCGATCCAGGGCCATCATGGCCCTCTTATTTTGAAAAAGTACTTGTGTCCGGGCTAATTCTTTTGGAAAGTTGCATGGCATACATTTCTATGATAAGGTACTAAGATATCACATATCACAGCCATCCCCCACACCCTTCCTCCAACCCCCACCCACTCTTCTCTTGATCCAGAAAAGCACAATACATCTGCCTGAGGAAAACAATAAACCATTATCACACAAGTCTGCCTCTATGAACCTAGTTATCCTACAAGTGCCAGTACCTTAAACAAGGCGCCATCTTACTTTGGGCACAAGGCGGGGCCTTCCGTGTCCAGTGGACACATTTCTAGTATTTCTTTCACTGCTTCATTGTCTTCACATTGCTGATGTCCACCATGAAAAAAAGTAAGGCTTTGATTGGCCGAGACGTCGAGTCTTATACCCCCATTCCACTGGACGGCGCTTCCACTGCGCTCCGAAATTTTGGACAAAGCGCCATGAATCGTAGCAGAAGCGGCAGTAGCGCAGGAGAAGCTTCTAGGTCGCAGTGAAAGCGTATCAGAAGCGGTATGATCGCCAAGTCACGGCGCTTGTTTTGACTCTGCTCAAAATTTACGTAACGGAATCGCCGTGGACTCAAAGCGCAACAAAAGCGTAGTAAGAACGTAGCTCGAAATTCATGAACGCAGCAGCAGCGGGAGCAACGCAGCACCAGCGCAGCGGGATCGTGCCGACAGCGCCATGATATTCGTCTGCGACCCAGCTACGCTTCTGCTACGCTCTTTGCGCTCCCGTTGCGCTCTTGCCGCTTCCGCTGCGACTCTATTATTTATGAATAGCGCGACTACGACGCTTCCGCTGCGCTCTTGGCGCTTTATCTGCGTTTCCTCTGCTCTTATGGCGATCTGGGCATGAAAACGCCGCGTTTCCACGATGCTTCATAACTCGTTTCATTCAAGATGCAGGCTGCCAGGAGCAGGAGTTGAAATACTCTCTCCTGCGGTAAAGGCTGCGCAAGAATAGTCTCCTGACACTGCCTAGGTATGGATTTTGCCGTCTGTTTTTGACAGGGGGCCAGGCTCTTGCTCTCTAAACTGAGCCAGATAGGCGCCCTTTAGAACGCCGAGCAGAGGCCCCAGTTGAGCCTGAACAGCAAGAAGAACAGGACGAGTCGTTCGAAGTCACTAGTTCATGATTGCCAGCTGGGCCATAGCCACTGGAAATTTTATATTATCAATATTGTTTGAAGGCTGGTGGCTAACTTCTGCTGGACCCGATTCTCTGTCGATTTACATAGAAGTGGTTACAAAGCGCAACGAAAGCGCAGCATGAGCGCAGCTCCGGCACTTAGGTCGTAGCTCGATCGCAAATGCATCGTAATAAGCGTAGCTCAAGCGTAGCTTGAAATCCTTTGCCGTAGTAGCAGCGTATTAGAAGCGCCCTCGAAGTCCGTAGAGGGTTGCAGAAGCGCAGTTAAATCGCGGCAGCATCGTGACTAGCGTGGCGAGATCGTACTAGAAGCGTACTGGCAGCGTACTGGAAGCGCACAAGTTCCAAGTTTTGGCAAATGCCTACGCTTCTGCTGCGATTTCGAAATGTTTTGAGAAGCGCCATGATCGCCAAGAGCGCAGTCAAAGCGTCATCCAGTGGAATGGGGGTATTATGTGATGAATAAACTGTGGAAAAAAAATGTAACAAAGACAGTGTGTTATTAAGATCAAGTTTTAAATATTGTCATTTCAGGGTAGGATACCATTCCAAGTTCCCGATGCCGTTTCTTGGCTTGAACTGGCAAAGATGTTGAGTACAAAGTTTAAGGCTATGACAGGTCGAGGATTAAGTGACTCAAATCTTAATTTTCTAGCTGGTAAACTTTTTGGAAACAGTGGCACGGACTTAGAAACAGCGATGGTGACCTGGTCTCAGTTTTACAAGGTAACATTTTTAACATTTTGTTTATATCCAGACTTAACTGAATGCATTAGAGAAACTGAATGCCTGTAGTTTAAACTTTATTTACTTTAATCTGATATTGTGTAGAAGAGCAGAAGGGAGAAACACTGCAGTAGATACTGAGCTGTCATTTGAAAGTAATCCGAAGCTGAAGAGCTAATCGCTAAGAAGAGGCTGGGTGATTTGTTGTAAGGAGCACTGCAGAAGCTTGTTCACCTTCAAAGTCTACCATATCTTCACAGGTCTCACAAAAAGCCTTTGATAGGACATGCGCCGTAATGAGCCCCTTTGCGGAAGTACAATGTTTTTTCCAGTTTAGGCCAATCTAACGAGCAGCTCTGATGCCTAGGCTAGAAGCGCAGTCTAGATGACAGCATACACAAGAAAATTGTCTAGAACATCACTTGAAGTTAGGTAAGGATGCCTTCTTCCACCCATTTCTCTTCAACATCACTTTAAAAATGGATACTGTCTGATGCTGTGGAAAACCGTAGCGTAAGCTTGGCCATTGCCTGAGCATTACCTATCTTTTTACTTTGGAGAACTATTTCCAGTTTGCGGTTTGTCGAGGACAATAGTGTTCTTCTGTAGGACCAAGAACTAGAAGCCGTTGTGGAAGGTTCCACAAAACCTGTACAAGGTACATAATAAATACTGAGAGGACAAAACTTATGACAAGTAAAAGTAATGATCAGGAATGACTACAACCAGATACCACATCCTGCCGTCAAAACCAAAAGGGAGAAAAAACTCTAACAAACTGACAAAAAGTTTTGAAAGACCCGCGGTTAAACGAAAGAATAGCTCTTTCTTAAACAGATGGTCATTCAGCTACCCTAATTATACCCCCCAGCCTACGAAGTATGTCAAAAGGAATATATTTTTCGTGTTTCCGCTCGTCCTTTCGTCCGTCTGTTTGTTAGTTCGTTTGTTCATTCTTTCATTCATCCGTATTGAAGTTGACATTTTCATTAAAGTCTTGCATTTTAGCTCACCTGAGCCATAGGCTCCGGGGGAGTTTATAGTATGGGCCGGCGCCGTCGTCCGACCGTTGTCCGTCGTCCGTCCACAATTTCAAACGACTTCTCTGAAACCACTGGGCCGATAGTAACCAAATTGCATATGTAGCCTCCTGAGGTCTTAGGAACGAAAAGTTGTTCAAATGGTCCTGGTCACATGACCAACATGGCCGCCATGCCCATATATGTGAACAACTAAAAAAATCTTCTTCTCTCGAACCAATAGGCCGATGGCCTTGAAACTTGGTATGTAGCATAGGGTACGTGAGTACTACTAAGATTGTTCAAATTATGACTTTGGGTTGAACTTGACCTATTTTACGCTAAGTTCAAATTAGGTCTTTGGTGCTTTTGTATAAGAAATTGCTAGATCATAAGATTTCTTGGAAACTGTTGAAGATTTTGGCCTGAAAATTGGTAAATACAGTCCGCTTCATGAATACATGAAAATTTATGAGTACAAGAGGTCAAGGTCATTCTTTGACCTTTGACCCAGCTCTGTCATATTTCGACAATTTCAAACAGTCTCCTCAAAAGCAGCTGGGTCCAGATTTCATATAAAAGTTTCAGGGGTTGAGGGAATCAAAATTATGAAAATTTGGTAAAATGGTCAGGGTCACATGACCAATATGGCTGCCATGCCCATATATGGTAAAAACTTAAAAAATCTTCTTCTCCAGAACCAATTGACTGATGGCCTTGAAACTTGGTATGTAACATTGGGTACTCGAGGACTATTAAGATTGTTCAAATGATGACCTTTGGTTGACCTTGAACTTTCTTATGGCAAGGTCAAATATGGGAAAAAGCTAGATAATTTATAAGATTTCTTGGAAGAATTTGGCCTAAAAATTGGTAAATACAGTCACCTTAATGAATACATGAAGATTTATGAGTATACGAGGTCATGGTCCTTCTATGACCTTTTACCCAGGTCTCTCATATTCTGACAAATTCAGAGAATCTCTTCAAAAGCCACTAAGTCAGATGTAATTTAATTTCATATTGAACTTTCAGAGGTTAAAGGTAGGTTCCTGTACTTTGGAATGCATCATAATTTTTATGATTTTTTATCCAAGTTGTTGGAAAGCACTTATGAAGAGGAAATGAATAAGTTTTACTAAAAAGTGTAAATAAAAAAATCGTAGAAAAGTCGTTTTGCAAGGGATTTCCTACCTCTGCTTCGCACAGCAGTTAGCGCTATTTTTAGTTCGCGCAAAAAATAGATAACATAGCTGACGTCATGCCGCATTGCATTTCGGGAATAGTTTTAACCCATCCGCCATGCCAGGACCTCTGGAAGAGCTCACGGCAAGAGAAAATTAACCGTTGGCAAATGACATCAGAAACTGCGGACTTGCAGACATATATACATATTTATTTTTAGAACTGGAATTCCAACAAAAGAAAATAAACCAAAGGGAAAACGACTATTTCTACAGAATTTGACGATTTTCTCAGTAGCGACAGTTTCAGAAAAAATAAGAGAATTCAATACTACCCAGAAAAAGACAAAATTATTTTGTGAACATTATTGTTATCGCTGGGCCAGGAACCTACCTTTAAGGGAATGAAAATTTGTTAAAATGGTCTGGGTCACGTGACCATTATGGCCGCCATGCCAATATATTGTAAAAAAAAACACTTCAGAATCAATTGACAGATGGCCTTGAAACTTGGTACATATATTTAGCATCGGGTACTTGAGTATTATCAAGATTGTTCAATGATGACCTTTGGTTGACCTTTGTTCTTTTTTACAGCATAGTCAAATATGAGAAAATGCTAGAACATAAGGTTTCATGGAAAGTTTTGAAGATTTAGATCTAAAACTTTGTAAATACGGTCATCTTAATGAGTACATGAAGATTCATGAGTACAAGAGGTCATAGTTGTCCTTTGATCTTTGACCCTGAATTCTCATATTTTGACAATTTCAAACTTCTTTTTAAAAGCCACTGAGCCAATTGTAACCAAAAATCATATAGGGCATCCAAGATTTGAAAGTATAAAATGTCTTCAAATGGTCTGGGCCACATGATCAACATGGTTGCCAAGCCTATTTATGGAAAAAACCTTTAAAAATCTTCTTCTCCAGAGCCGATTTACCTATGGCCTTGAAACTTGGTATGTAGCATTGAGTACTGGAGTATTATCAAGGTTGTTCAAATGATGTCCATGGGTTTTATTCAAATGATGTCCATGGGTTGTTTCATCGGCAAAATCAAATATGGGAAAATGCTAGACCACAAAATTCCTTGGAGAATTTCAAAGATTTAGGCCTAAAATCTGGTATATACAGTCATCTTAATGAGTACGTAAGGATTAGTAAGTTTAAGAGGTCACGGTTATTCTTTGGCCTTTGACCCAGGACTCTCATATTTTGACAAATTCAAACATCTCATAAGCTACTAGGCAAATTGTAACAATTTCATCGAGAGCCTCTAGGGCCTGGGGACTTTGATAATATTTTGCAGGGTCGTTTTTATATGGGAAAATAGTTGAATTTAAGAGCTCATGGAACTTGTAGAAAATTTTGGTGCAGAAGTTAATAAATTCAGTCAAATAAATGAGTACTTGAACATTTTTAGCAATAGAGGTCAAGGTCAGTTTTGAGCATTGGGTACTCGAGAAATACCAGCATTGTTCAAACGGTGACCTTAGGTTAACCTTGACCCTTTTTATGGCAAGGTCAAATATGGGGAATGCTAGAACATAAGACTTTATTTGACCTTGATCTTTTTTTACGGCAAGGTCAAATATGGGAAATGCTAGAACATAGGATTTCATGGAGAGTTTTGAAGAGTTTGGCTCAAGATTGTTCAAATGATGACCTTTGGTTGCATTTGACATATTTTACGGCAAGGTCAAATCTGCTTTCTGGTGCTTTTATATGGGAAAATGCTTAAATATAAGGGTTCATGGAATTTGTAGAAGAATTTGGTGCAAAAGTTAATAAATACAGTAAAATAAATTGAGTTCATGAACTTTTTTAGCAATAGAGGTCAAGGCTATGTCTTTCATATTTTGACAGTTTCGAACTATCAGGTTGTTCAAATGATGACCCTCATTTTTATACCCCGCCACACGTTAGTGGCGGGGTATTATGTTTTCCCGCTGGCTGTCCGTGTGTCCGTCCATCCGTCGTACGTACGTCCGTCCGTCCGTGAGCACTTCGTTTCCGTTCGATAACTTGAGTACTTATTGACGGATTTTATTCAGACTTGGCATGTGCACTGGTCTTGGGAAGAACTCGGTTGAGAATTGTTAATGGGCAAATTTCGATGTCTTCTTGTGGAGTTATTGTCCTTGGCATGGTCTTAAAAATAGTTTTTGGTCTTTAGTTCCTTTACACTTTGTAATATCTTCATGAAATTTCACAGAAATGATCGAAATAACATAAGCTTTCTGCTATAAGCAGAATTTTGGCCACCTGGATTATCTGCCCCTGCCCTGTGGCTATATACATGAAAAACAAATGTATAAAATTAGAGTTGAAAGGGATATTTCTGAAACTTGTAACAAATTATCATATTGATATTAGCTTTATGTCTTGATCAAAATTTTGTCCCCCAGTGGCTATCTGCCCCTGACACAAGCTGTATACATGTATGAAATCATGAAAAAAATCTATATAAAATCAGATTTTCGGTGTATCTTGATGAAATTTCATAGAAATGATTGAAATAACATAAGCTTTCTATCATAAGTAGTATTAAGTCCACATAAGTTACCTGCTGCCACAAAGCTATATACATGTATAAAATTATGAAAAAATTCTGTATAAGATCAAAGATGAACAGGATTTTCCTGAAACGTGCAACACATCTAGTTAATATGAGCTTCATGTCAGGATAAAAAAATATGTATAAAAGATAAAAGAAGGGGTATTGGTTTGCAGTGGCAGGTATTACGCAGTCGCTTACGATGCTTTTATTCCTTTGACCTTTTTACTGAGGTGAGCAGTTCAGGGCCTCATGACCCTCTTGTTTTGCTTCTGATAACCAGACGTCGTTAATAGATGCTTGGTACTTTAGCAGAGGATGGATACTGATTATTTTGCATCTTGTAGATGCTGCTGTTGACCTAAGGTCAAGGTCAAGGTTTTGAAATTTGTACAGTAGCTGCTTCCAACTCTGCGTTAAGTTTCGCTTCTGCTTTGTTTTGCTGAAATCCTTTACTTAAACTTGTTCATATAGCCTTTACTAAAACTTGTTCAGTGTTTTAACAGGATTGATACATATTAGTTTGCATCGGCTGGTTGCTGCTCTTGACCTAAGATCAAGGTCGCAGACTTAGAAATGTGTATACCTGGTCCTGATTTTAAGTTTTGTGTTATAGGTTTATATCTTACTTATATTTTCAAAATACTTGACTTGAACCTTTCATTATGGTATTAGGTTCACTTGAGGATGAAACTGATTAGTTGACATCAATTGGGTGCTGCTGCTGACTTCAGGTCAAGGTCACGGACATAGAAATTTATGTAAATTTGTGTTGAAATTTTGAGTTAAATTTGTATATTCTTTTGCTAATTGCAAATTTTTAATAGGAGCTTTTAGTATTTGCCTATAACCCTTTCACTAGGTTTGTTAGCTAAACTGAGCCGAAGGCTCCAGGGGAGCTTATAGGATAGGCAGGCTGTGTCGTCCGTCCATCCGTCATCCGTCCATACATCGTCTGTCTGTCGGCTAATCTAAACGACTTTTCCTCCGAAACCACTTGGCCAATTTGCAACCAGATTTCATATTATATAGCCTCTAGGGGTTAGGGGAACAAAAATTTGTTCAAACGGTTCTGGTCACATAACAAAAATAGCCACCATGCCCATAGCTGGTGAAACCCCTAAAAAATCTTCTTTTCCAGAACCAATAGGTCGATGGCATCGAAACCTGGTGTGTAGCGTTGGGTATGCGAGTACTATCAAGATTGTTCAAATTTTGACCTTGGTTTGCCTTTTTTACGGTAAGGTCAAATTTGCTTTGTGGTGCTTTTATATGGGAAAATGCTAGAACATAAGATATATTGTAAACTGTTGAAGATTTTGTACTAAAGTTTGATATATACAGTCATTTTATTGAAATATGAAGGTTTATAAGTACAAGAGGTCAAGTTCATTCTCTGACCTTTGACAAAGGTCTCATATTTCAACCATCTGCTAAAAAGCCACTGGGCCCATTGTAACAAAATCTCATGCAGAGCCTCTAGGGATTGAGTGAACAAAAATATGTTCAAATGGTCAAAGTCATATGACCAACATGGCTGCCACGCCCATGTATAGTTAAATACTTACAAAATCTTCTCCAGAACCAATAGGTCGATGGCTTTGAAGCTTGGTTTGTAGCACTGGGTACTTGAGTTCTACCAAGGTTGTTCAGATGATGACTTTGGGTTGACCTTGGCTTTTTTACGGCAAGGTCAAATATAATTAAATGCTAGAGCATGAGATTTCCATGAAAACTTTTGAAGATTATGGCCAAAAAATAGGTTTATATAGTTATTTTAATGAGTACGTGAAACGTTGTGATTACAAGAGGTCAATGACATTCTTTGACCCTTTAACCACGACTCTCATATTTTGACAATTTCTAGCATCTCTAAAGGTACTGGGCAAATCGTTACCAGATTTTATATAGAGCCTTCAGGGGTGGCAGGAACGAAAATTTGTTTTTGTGGATGAATGACTTGCGATTTTACACCCTTTTCAACAGTATTTTAGTTATATTTTATCAGGACAATGGGACGGTTATAATGAAAGGCTGTGCAATGGAACCCCGTCAGAGTGACAACAATAGCTCCCTGTACTTTCGTACAGGCGAGCTAAAAATCAATACTTTAGCCAGAGGATAGTTAAACTACTTTTTGCAATCTGTCTGCATTAAACCTTCACTTAACCCTGAGGTTAATTTCAAACTGCAACTGAGCAATCCAAAACCCTTAACCCTGAGGATAAACCCAAGGTTAACTCTTAAACTAACTTTGTGCAGGCGGCCTTTAGGGTTTAAGAGTTAGAAATAATCGGTACTCAAAATGTTTTTTCAGCATTATTCATATATTTGTTTGGCAGTTTCCATTCCCTTAGCCTCATCTGTTTGATTTTTCCGCTTTTACAGGACTCATTACCGAAGTGGAACTTTACTTTCTGGGAGTGGTTCTGGCAAGTTATGAAATTGATGAAAGATCATCTGAAACACCCTTGGAATGATGGGTAAGTTAAAAGAGCCTTTATTCTATTTAGCTGGCCTCAGTATATAGAACCGCTTAAAAATCAGCATGATTCTTTCTATTCATGTGTTTCTTAAGATTTTGCCAAAGAAACCAGAAACAAATGCATTAAATATATTATATTAATCAGCTGACTGATGAATAAAATGTAAATAACATAACCAATAAGTGACTCGAGTTTGTTGACCATGATCCATATTCAAAGTCACAGGGGCCAAGGTATCGTCAGGACTTAGACTTGAAGAAAATCATTGTCTGCACTCTGTCTGTTGGAATGATAGGCAGCTACTTACCAACCGCTCATGAATATATCACTACAACAGGAAAGACACATGCAGTTAATCAGTTTTTATACGCCCGTTTTGAAAAAACCAGGACATATATCAATGGTACTGTCCGTCCGTCCGTCAACATTTTTGTGCGCGCCATAACTCAGTAACCGTTTGAGATATCTTCATGAAATTTTATAGGAATATGATAGAATAGAACTGAATATTTATATTGGAATACCAACATATTACAGAAGGTTTTCTCCGCACAAACATGTATTAGGTTGGGGCGTACAAATATGGTTGCTCCCCCTTTCTTAGTTTCCAAGTTATGCCTCTTTGATTATTTTTTCCTGACTAGTCTTGTGTCTGTCATATCTAGATAACCGTTTGGGCTAAGTAGCTTAAACTTCATAGCAATGTGTATGATGCAGTCCCAACAATGTGTCACGTATAAAGTGGTTGGTTTCCTTCACGTCGTTTCAGAGTTACTTGCCTTTCATTAGTGTATATGCTATTTGTGTGCATACTGATCTTGTGCATACCATAACATGGTTACTGTTTGGAATATCTTGATAAAACTATATAACAATGTGCATTATCATAAGACAATGTGTCACATATAAGAATGGTTTGTTCCCCTTTACCTAAATTTGGAGTAACTTCCCTTTGAAACGTTTTAGGCAGTTCCCATGGCTCCTTAACCCTTTGAATTATTTAAATGAACTTTGTAGGAATGTGTATAATGTATAATTGGGCGATGTTTCATGAGCAAGAATCACAATCCTGGCCGAATTACTTCATGAATTATCCGCCCTTGAATAAATTCCCGTTTACTCTGTAACTCTTTAATTATACCCCCGGCATACGAAGTATGTCGAGGGGTATATAGTTTTCGTCTTTCCGTCTGTTCGTCCGTCTTTCCGTTAGTCCATCCGTCCATCCGTCCTTCCGTCCGTTAACTTTTGCGTTAAAGTTTTGCGTTAAGTTTCTTCTTTTGCTCTCGTTTCCTGAAAGACTTCACAGGAACTTGTTCATGGTGAGTGTGACAACTTTGTCGTAAAACTTTAAAGTGCTTAATGTTACTACAGGATAGATACTGATCAGTTTGCTTCACCTGGATGCTGCTGCTGGCCTAAGGTCAAGGTCACAGTCAGACTTAGATATGTGTACAACAGTTGCGTTAAAGTTTCGCTTTAAGTTTCATTAGCTCACCTGGCCCGAAGGGCCATAGTGAGCTGTTGTCATACCAATGCGTCCGGCGTGCGTCGTGCGTCGTCCCGAAATTTGTCCGTCAACACCTAAAAACAAATATTCAAACATCTTCTTCTGTAAAACTACTGGTCCCATGGTTCTCAAATTTCACATGGAGCATGACCTGACTCCAGGGTCTCAGAATTGTAAAATTGGGTCAGGTTGAAAATCCAAGATGGCCGCCGTTACTAAAAATAGCAAAAACAACAAAATCAACTTCTTCTCCAGAACCACTGGGTATATTTGTCTGAATTTGAGCATGGAAAATCAGTGAAACGTTGGTATTCAAAATTATAAAAATGAAAAAAATCTGTAGCGGAGTTTTGTCACAGTGACCTACTTCTGTTTACGAGTGTAATTTTGCTCAAATGCCAATGTCAAAAAACGACTTATTCAAACGATTTCAAACAACTTCTTCTCTAAAACCACTACACCCATGGGTCTCAAATTTCACATGGAGCATGACCAGACTGCAGGGTTTCAAAATTATAAAATTGGGTCAGGTCAAGAATCCAAGATGGCCGCCGTTACTAAAAATAGCAAAAACAACAAAATCAACTTCTTCTCCAGAACCATTTGGGATATTTGGTTGAAAATTTGCATGGAACAGTAATGGGACCTTGGGATTAAAAATTGTAAAAATGAAAAAAAAATCTATATCAGAATTAGGTCACAGTGACCTACTTAGCGTTTACAAGACCAATTTTGCTCAAATGTCAGTATCTCTAGAAAACTCAATCAATTGTGGTCAGATTTGGTCAGAAATGGTCCTTGAAAGGAATCACTTCAATTTTATGCCAGTTGACTATCCAAGATGGCCACCATGGGGGCCATTACTTAAATAGCACAGACATATAAAATGAAAATTACTCAAGAACCCTTGAATGGAATTCGACCAATTTTGTGTCAGACTGTTCCTTGCATGAAGCCGTTTCGATAAATTGCGATTTGGCTTTCCAAGATGGCCGACATCTGCCGTTACTAAAAATAGCACAAACATAAAAATGACAATTACTCAAGAACCTTTGTATGGAATTCAACCAATTTTGTGTCAGAATGTTCCTTGCATGAAGCCATTTCGATTAATTGCAATTTGGCTTTCCAAGATGGCCGACATCTGCCGTTACTAAAAATAGCACAAACATGAAAATGACAATTACTCAAGAACCCTTGAATGGAATTGGACCAATTTTGTGTCAGAATGTTCCTTACATGAAGCCATTTCGATTAATTGCAATTTGGCATTCCAAGATGGCCACCATCTGCCGTTACTAAAAAATAGCACAAAACATGAAAATGACAATATCTCAGCTACCGCTGAATAGATTTTGACGAAATATGTGTCAAAATGATTTTTGCATTGAGATGTTTCAAAAGTAACTAAATATAGACAAGTCATAATGACCTTTGTTACTAAAAATAGAAAAATGTGAAAATAAGAAAATCTCAGTGGAATTGGACTAATTTTCTGTCAGAATGGTCCTTTCATTAAGCTTTTTCGATTTTCTGCATTTTGGCCGCCATTTGCCGTTACTAAAAATAGTACAAAACATGAAAATGACAACATCTCATTAACCGCTAAGGCGATTGAGACGAAATTTGTGGCAAAATGATTCTTTCTTTTACGTGTTTCAAAAATTAACAAATATTGACCTGTCAAGTTGGCCTCTGTCACTTAAAATAGCAAAATATGAAAATTGGAAAATTACAATGGAACTGGACCAATTTTGTGTCAAAATGGTCCTTGCATGAAAGCTTTTCATTTTTTTGCATTTTGGCATTCTAAGATGGCTGCCCTCTGCCGTTACTAAAAATAGCACAAAACATGAAACTGACAATATCTCAGTAACCCCTGAATGGATTTTGATGAAATTTGTGGCAAAATGATTCTTGCATTGAGGTGTTTCAAAAGTTAATATATAAAGACCAGACAAGTTGGCCTCTGTTACTAAAAGTAGCAAAATGTGAAACTGAGGAACTCTC
Organism: Ctena decussata; assembly: GCA_963989385.1. Classification (NCBI taxonomy): domain Eukaryota; kingdom Metazoa; phylum Mollusca; class Bivalvia; order Lucinida; family Lucinidae; genus Ctena; species Ctena decussata. Next base: position 33,475,931 of record OZ022504.1, on the reverse strand, counting down.
TGGAATTGGACCAATTTTGTATCAAAATGGTCCCGTTGCACAAAAGCCAGGTGAGCGATATCAGGCCCATTTGGGCCTCTTGTCTTTTGCTGTCTTATCCTGAAAGTCTTCACAGGAACTTGTTCGTAAGTGCTTAGTGTTACTACAGGATGGATACTGATCAATTTGCATCACTTGTGTGCTGCTGCTGGCCTAAGGTCAAGGTCACAGACTTAGAAATTTGTTAGAAAACAGTTGCGTTTACGTTAACGTTAAAGTTATTGTTTTGCTGTTTTTTTCTGAGTGCTTCTATTGGAATTGTTCAGATGTGCAAATGTTGCTACATATTAGTTCGCACCATCTGGATGCTGCTGCAGACCTAATGTCAAGGTCACAGACTTAGAATTTTGTATAACATTAGTGTTAAAGTTTTGCATTAAGTCGTGTCTGTTTTTGTCGCACTTGCTTTAGCAAGGTGCGATATAGGAGTTCACTTTTCCGTCCGTCCGTCCGTCCGTCAGTCCGTCCGTCCGTCCGTCAGTCCGTCCGTCCGTCCATATTTTCGTCGACCCTAGCGTTTGGGTCCATTATTCTGAATTTATGATACCTACATTCATCAAACCTGGTATAAAGTTTCTTAGAATGGTCTTGAGGAACCTTAAACTTATTTTGACCTTTGATCTATTTTTCATGCTCTAATGACTTCGTAAAATTCTGTGCCATCCGTCCATCCACAATTACGTCGATACTAGCGTTCGGGTCCATTATTCTCAATCTATGATACCTACGTTCATCAAACCTGGTATAAAGTTTCTTCTTAGAATGGTCTTGAGGAACATTGCACTTATTTTGACCTTTGACCTATTTTTCATGCTCTGATGACTTCATAAAATTCTATGTCAAAAATTACGTCAACCCTAGTGTTTTAAGTCCATTTCTCTCCATCTATGATACCGGCAATCTTCAAACCTGGTATAAAGTTTTTTCTTTGGATGGTCTAGAGGAGTGTTGCCTTTATTTTGACTTTTGACCTATATTTTATGCTCTGCTGACTTAGTAAAATTTTACGTCAAAAATTACGTCAACCCTAGCATACTGGCCCGTTCCTCTCGATCTATGATACCTACAGTCATCAAACCTGGTATAAAGTTTCTATTTAGGTTGGTCTAGAGGATTGTTGCACTTATTTTGACCCATATTTCATGCTCTGCTGACTTCGTAAAATTTTACTTACAAATTAAATTGACCTTATCATTGAAGTCCATTTCTCTCAGACAGTCTATGAGAGCTAGAATCATCAAACCTGGTATAAAGTTTCATCTTTGAATGACCTCCAGGATTAATGCACTTGTTTCAGCCCTTGATATATATTTCACATGCTACTGATTTTGTAAAATTTCACATCCAAAATTGTGTCGACCTTGGGTTTGAGTCCATCTCTCTTTAAATACAATGGGTGTAATCATCAAACCTGGCTTGAAGATTGTCCTGGGATGCTGTTATTATTTGTACCCTTGACCTTTATATTATGCTCTATTGACCTTATAAATTTTATGTCAACCTGGCATTCATGATTATATGGACAAGAACATTCAAGTCTGTTTCTCACTAACTATACCACCTACAATCATCAGACATGGCATAAAATGTTTTCTTAAGCTGGGGTCCTCGATTATTTGACTGCTTTATACCTTTAACCTATATTTTATAACTCTGTTGACTGTAGAGCTTTATGTGTAGAACTGCATCTTTTCTAGTATGTAAGTCCAATTTGCTCAAATTTCTACATAAATTCATCAGACCTAGTGTACACTTTCCTCTAACCATGGTATCTACTACTAGGAAAGCATAAGGCAGGTGCGACATAGCATTCAGCGGAATTCTTGTGCTTATATTTTCAATATACTTGAATGGAACCTTTTAGTGTGTGGCTAGATTTATTTGTAGGTTGAAACAGTTTTGTCATCTTGCTGCTGCTACTGATTGTCGGTCAAGGTCACATACTTTGAAATTTATGACATTTGTATTAAAAGTGAACTTTTAGTTTATACTGTTTTGTTTATTGCAAAATCGTGAGATGGAATCTATTAATATATGACTGCATGGGTATATCACTGGGTATGACATTGATTGTCCGTCTGTCTAGTTGTTAACATGTGCATTAATGTTTTATGTTAAAATTATTGTCTGTAGGCGGTGGGGCTAGCCGGGGGTATATGTGATCCCCTGCTCACTTGCTGTAGTTGTTTAAAATATTTAAACGAAAATTAATGGTGATGTGTATACTGTCAAGGGAATGTATTAGGACCAAAAATGGTAATTCTTGTTTACTTAATTATAAATTATCTGTGTAGCTTGAATTTGGCGTTTCTCAACTTTTTTTCTCCTCGGAAGTTGAGTTTTGGTATACTGATAGTATTTGATGTGTTAAATGTTTATTGCTGCAGTCATTATGTCCCCCACCAAAGTATAAGGACATATTAGTTTCAGTGTAGATTCCGGGTGTCGGCGTGACAGATGTTACCTACCTTATTTCTTGAATCGGTGGGTGGAACTTGCATGGATATATCATTGGGACAAGCCAAAGAAGTGATTAGGTTTTGGTGATTTTGATCCCATTTTCAAGGTCACAGGAGGCCTTATGCTGTTACATTCTATGCATCGGTGTCGGTGTGAAATGTTTTGTACCCACAATATCTCATGAACCAATAGTTAGAATTTCACCAAACTTGCATGGATATATCGTTGGGACAAGCTTAAGAGCTGCTTAGATTTTTGTGACCTTGACCTCATTTCAGAGTCACAAGAGGACTTAAATATATAGAACTTTCACTAAAATGTATTCTCTTGAGTCTTTGGCTTGATTTCCTCCAAACTTGCATAGATATATCTTTGGGACAATTTTAAGAGCTGACAATGTTTGGTGACCATGACCCCATTTTCAAGGTCAAAAGCAACTTACAAAAGTTTTTTTTCCCTAAAAATGAGATAGTTCTTCAACCAATAGCTGATTAGATTTTGGTGACCTTAACCGCATTTACAAGGTCACAGGAGAATTTAAATTGTAAAAAATTCACTAAAATTGATATATATCTCTTGAGCCTTTGGCTTGATTTCCATCAAACTTGCAAAGATAATCTTTGCGACAATCTTAAAAAATGACTAGTATGTTTTTGTGACCATGACCCTATGTTCAAGGTCAAAAGCCAACGTATCAAAGTTATTTTTTTCCTAAAAATGAGATGTTTCTTAAACCAATGGATGGATATTCATCAGAAATGCATGGATATATCATTGTGAAAGATTTAAGAAATGATTTGGTTTTAGTGACCTTGACCTCTTTTTTAAGGTCATAATCTTGTATTTAGGATATCATTAGAACCTGTGGATGGATTTTCTCCAAATTTGCATAGATATATCATTAAGACAAGCTTAAGAGCAGATTAAATTTAGTGACCCTGACTTCTCTTTCAAGGTCTTAATCTTATTTGGACAAGCTTAAGAGCTGATTAGATTTTGGTGACCTTGACCTCATTTTCAAGGTCCATGTGAACTTAAATATGTAAAAATTTCACTAAAATTGATATATTTCTTGAGCTTTTGGCTTTTTTTTTTAGCTCGCCTGAGCCTTTAGGCTCATAGGTGAGCTTGTAGTATAGCCAGGCATCCGTCGTCCGTCCGTCCGTCGTCCGTCCGTCCGTCCGTCGTCAACATTTTCAAACATCTTCTCTGAAACCACTGGGCCGATTGAAGCCATATTTCTTATGGAGCTTACCTAGGTCGGGGGGACGAAAGTTCGTTCCGGGTATCTGGGTCACATGACCAAGCTGGCCGCCACGCCCATATATGGTAAAAACCCTTCAAAAATCTCCAGAACCAAATGGCCTATGACCTTGAAACTTAGTATGTAGCATCGGGCATGCGGGCCCATCATAGTTTGTACAAATGATGACCTTGGGTTGACCTTGACCTAATTTATGACACGGTCAACTTTGGAACGTTAGGCTTTTAAACAGTGGATTTCTCAGAAACCATTTAAGTCTAAGGTACAATTCTTGGTATACATGGTCAGCTAAATGAGCAAATGAAGATATTATGTCACTAAAGGTCAAGGTCATTCCGTCGGTCCATCCGTCGCCAAGATGATCAAACATCTTCTCTGAAACCACTGGGCCGATTGAAGCCAAATTTCATATGGAGTCTCAGTGGGGTGGAGGAACGAAAGTTCATACCCAGGGTCTGGGTCACATGACCAAGATGGCCGCCATGCCCATATATGGTAAAAACCCTTCAAAAATCTTCTTCTTCAGAACCAATAGGCCTGTGACCTTGAAACTTGGTATGTAGCATCCGGCATTCGGGCCCATCATAGTTTATACAAATGATGACCGTGCGGTAACCTTGACCTAATTTATGACACGGTCAACTTCGGTACCTTAGGCTTTTATATGGGAAAACTCCTAAACAGTGGATTTCTCAGAAAATATTTAAGTCTAAGGTACAATATTTGGTATATATGATCAACCAAAATGAACAGCTGAAGATATTATGTCCTTAAAGGTCAAGGTCATTCTGTCAGCCCCTCCGTCGTCAAGATTTTCAAACATGTTCTCCTCTGAAACCACTAGGCCGATTGAAGTCAAATTTCATATGGAGCCTTCCTAGGTTGGGGGAACGAAAGATTGTTGGGAGTATCTGGGTCACATGACCAAGATGGCCGCCACGCCCATATATGGTAAAAAACCTTCAAAAGTCTTCTTCTCCAGAACAAAAAGGCCTATGACCTTGAAACTTGGTATGTAGCACCGAGCATTTTGGCCTATCATAGTTTATACAAATGATGACTGTGCAGCGACCTTGACCTAATTTATGTCACAGTCAACTTCGGTACCTTTGGCTTTTATATGGGAAAACGCCTAAATAGTGGATTTCTCAGGAACTATTTAAGTATAAGGTACAATATTTGGTATGGTCAACTAAATGAACAGCTGAAGATATTGTGTCACTAAAGGTCAAGGTCATTCCGTCGGTCCATCCGTCTTCTCTGAAACCACTGGGCTGATTAAAGCCAAATTTCATATGGAGTCTCAGTAGGGTGGGGGAACGAAAGTTCATACCCCGGGTCTGGGTCACATGACCAAGATTACCGCCACGCCCATATATGGTAAAAATCCTTCAAAAATCTTCTTCTTCAGAACCAAAAGGCCTATGACCTTCAAACTTGGCATGTAGCATTGGGCATTCGGGCCCATCATAGTTTGTACAAATGATAACAGTGCGTTGACCTTGATTTAATTTATGACACGGTCAACTTCGGTACCTTAGGCTTTTATATGGGAAAACACCTAAACAATGGATTTCTCGGCAACTGTTTAAGTCTAAGGTACAATATTTGATATATATGGTCAACTAAATGAACAGCTGAAGATATTATGCCACTAAAGGTCAAGGTCATTCTGTCAGCCTGTCCGTCGTCAAGTTTTCAAACATCCTTTCCTCAGAAACCACTAGGCTGATTGAAGCTAAATTTAATATGGAGCCTCAGTGGGATGGGGGAACAAAAGTTTGTTACCAGGGTCTGGGTCACATGACCAAGATAGCCACCATGCCCATATATGGTAAAAAACTTTCTAAAATCTTGTTCTTCAGAACCAGAAGGCCTATGACCTTGAAAGTTGGTACGTAGCATTGGGCACTCGGGCCTATCATAGTTTGTACAAATGATGACCGTGCGTTGACCTTGATCTAATTTATGACACTGTCAACTTTGGTATATTAGGCTTTTATATGGGAAAATGCTTAAACAGTGGATATTTTAGAAACTATTCAAGTCTAAGGTACGATATTTGGAATATATTGTTAACTGAATGACCAGGTGAAGATATTGTCACTAAAGGTCAAGGTCATTCTGTCAGCCCGTCCATCTGTTATCAAGATTTTCAAACATCTCCTCTGAAACCACTTCCCCGATTGAAGCCAAATTTCATATGGAGTCTGAGATGGGGGAACGAAAGTAGGTTTCCAGGATGTGGGTCACATGACCAAGATGGCCACCGTGTCCATATATGGTAAAACCCCTTCAAAAATCTTCTTCTCCAGAACTAAAAGGCCTATGACCTTGAAACTTGGTAGGTAGCATTTGGAAGTTGGGCCCATCATAATTTATACAAATCAGGACTTTGCATTGACTGTGACCTAATTTATGGCAAGGTCGATTTTGATGCATTGGAAAATGCTTAAGCAGTGGATTTCTCAAAAACCATTCAAGTGTACGACATGCCCATATATAGTAAAAACCCTTCAAAAATCTACTTCTCCAGAACCAAAGGCACAATGACCTCGTGGCATGGTATGTAGCATTGAGGACTCGGGCCCATCATGGTTTGTACAAATCATGACGGCACATTTACCTTGACCTAATTTATGGCAAGGTCAACTTTGGTATGTTATGCTTTTATGTGGATAAAAGGTTAAACAGTTGATGTTACGGAATTTTTTAAGCCTAGATATAATAATTTGAAAATATAGTTAACTAAATGAATACATGAAGACAAGGTCATCAAAGGTCAAAGTCATTTTTTGAACTTTGCTCAAGGTCACTGAGATTTTAAAATTAAAATATGCACACCTTTTAAGCTACTGGTTTCAAATTTGTAACAAATGAGCGAAATGACAAATTGAGGTCAAGGTCACAGACTTTGAAGTTTTATATCAAACGTTTAAAAATAAAGGATTATGTAAGGGAAGCAAACCTTACTTGTAAATAATACAAGTTCAGTATTTTGTTATCTCCCTTGCTTATTGTGCCATTATTGGAGATTCTAAGAGCTCATACCGTATTTTCCAAACCTGATTCATATTTGGCATGATGATGGGTACTGGTCCAAAGTTTAATTCAGCAATATCCTACTATTTATTTTTGGTGTAATTCCATAAATATTTAGTTGAATTATGGCCCTTTTGGACTTACGCATTGTAGTTATAGGCATGCCATAGGAAGCCTTCAGTGCTGATGATTGTTCATAACAACTAATTGTCCCATTTGTGGACAAGGTTATGGTTGGAGGTATAGTTTTTCACAAACACATTTTCTAGTTTCCAACTTGCCATGCTCATTCAGACATGGCCCTGTTCTTATTCTTTGAATTAGACTTTATCACTTGGAGTATTGGTTATCTCATTTTACCCTTATTCCAGGGGAGCTATGCTGTCTGCTGACAGCTCTAGTTAAGGTTAAATTATTGAAATAAAGTTTTTTCTTTGCTTCTGTATAGCATGAAGTGCTCAATGTCAGGAATTGCATTGGGCAGTCGTCCGTCCAACCTCGCGTCCATCCGTAAGATTTTGCTTTAAACAACTTTTCCTCTTAAACTGCTGGACGGATTTCTAAATAATTTCAAAGGAATGTTCCTTAATTAAGGTAGACGAATAGTGAATAAAAATATTGGTGGGGCATTCATTTCATTATACCAGCTGAATAACCTAAAGGGCTATAAAACATTTGGATAAGAAAAGAAAAATTATCACCGTTTTGTTTTCCTAGAAAACAAACTTTTGTATTTATACATACTTTTTTTTACACATTTTCCATTAAAATTCATGTCTCTAGCACATGGATGCACTTTCATTTCTTCAAATCATATAATCTTTAATATAGGGTATTTGAAACAAACTGGTAAGAAAAATTGCAATTATCTTGATAATAAGTATATTTTTACATTTTTAAAAAAAAAGCAAGAAAATTCAATTTCATGAAAAACGTCATGAAAAATATATTCAATCGATGGGGCATGCTTATGCATATTGTTTTAGTAAAACTAACATTGTATGATACAGACTAAAACAATAAAACAAACATTTCACCGTTTTGTTTCCTAGAAAAACAATGTTTAAGTTCAAAAATATCCCCAAAAAAGACTGCCCAAATACTGCACTGCCCTTTTATTTAATTTCCTGTTGTTCTGGGTCTACCATAGAGTAATGCCTCAAAAATGCGCGGATGGAATTGAAATTGTAAAGATCTTGATCATTCTGGTTCCTAAGGAACAGTCTGATCACGGTTTCCACTGTTTGTACAGACGTATCTGCCCGAAAACTTAGGATCTTTATGGTAGACATTGTAAGTGTGTATATATTCCATAGTTGATTGATTTTGAACAATAACTCTGTTATGTGTTTTAACAAGTCAATACAGAGTTACTGTGTATCTAAATACCTTAAGTGACCATGGCCACCAGAGTTAAAAATAAAAAAAAACAACAACTTTAAACTAGTTCTGCTCCCAAACCAGTTGACAGATTTTGAAATTATTTCACAAGTATGTTCCTTGGGTGATCATCTACCAAAATTCTTCACACTGTTCCGCTCTGCTGAACAAGATGGCCACCAGAGTTAAAAGTGAAGAAAACCCTTCAAACGGATGGTCCTAAATGGATGGTCTTTTTTTTAATTATTTCACAGAAATGATCCTTCGATGACCTTATAATGAAATTGCTTTAACTGTTCCACTCTACTTGACAAAATGGCCGCCAGAGCTAGAAATAGCTATACCTTAAACGATTTCTTCTCCTAAACAGGTAGACGGATTTTGAAATAATTTAACAGGAATGTTCCTTGAGTGTCACTCTACCAAATTTGCTCAGACAGTTTTGCCATGCTAAACAAGATGGCCACCAGAGCTAAAAATACAGAAAGCCTTTCGCATAAACAGGAGATCGGATTTTTAAACAATTTTACAGGAATGGTCCTCGGATAAACATGTACCAGAATTGCTCAGACGGTTCCGCTGCGCTGATCAAGATGGACGCCAGAGCTAAAATAGAAACAAAAAACTTTAATGACTTCTCCACCTAAAGGAGTAAAGGGATTTCGAAATAATGTCACAGTTATATTCCTTGGGTGATCCTCTGACTGTTCGGCTCTGCTGAACAAGATGGTCGCAAGAGCTAAAAAAGAAGAACTCTTTATACCACTTCTCCTTAATGGGTAGACGGATTATGAAACAATTTCATGGGAATGTTCCATGGGTGACCGGCTTGCAAAAAAAGCTCAAACCGTTTTGCTTCGCAGAACAAGATTGTTACCAGAGCCAAAAATAGTAATCAAAAACATTTTAACGACCTCATGTAAGCGGATTTGATGGATTTTGAAATTATCTCACAGGAATGTTCCTTGCGTGATCCTCCACCAAAATTGCTCAAAGCTCCTCTGAATAAAATGGCCGTCAGAGCAAAAGATAGGAAAACCGTACTATAAAGGGGCGATTTTTGTGTGACCCATGACTTAGTCTGTTAATCCTATCTTGGTAGGTACGTAAACAGGACATCCGGCGGAATGTACCCGATATTGTCTACTATTTCATTTTGTACAATATGGATCAGGTGAACGATTGCGGGCCATCTTGTCTTTTAATATCTGTGAAGCAGCTGCAAAGCATCAGACTGAGCGCAGATTCCTGTGTACATGACCGTCAGTCATAATCCAGTGACTTTGCTCTATATTTCCAATAATGTTTGATGGATTTGCATCATACTTTGGATGATGAGTCGCATTGACACTGGGACAGACTAAGTACTACTTGAGGCTGATTCCGATGTCATTTAGTCATGGTCTACTGATTTTGCTTGATATCTCCAATACTGTTGAATGGCTTTGCGTCATACTTGGGATAATGTGTCACTTTGACACTGCGACTGACCTAGTACTATAGACGGTCGATTTCTATGTCCTTGCACTTTAGTCATGGTCCATTGATGTTTGCTTTATATTTCCAACACTGTTACAAGGATTTGCAACATGTTTGAGGTAATGAGTTACTTCAACAGTGCAACCCATCTGGTACTACTTGAGGTCATTGTGACCTATATTTCATGGTTCATTGATCTGGCCTTGTACTTTAAGCATGTTTTAATGGGTATGCATCATATTTAAGACAATTCTTTAGTCTGATGCTACAAATGGCCTCATTCTAGTTGGATGTCATTGTGACCTATATTTCATGGTCAAGTGTGTTTACTTTATATCCCCATCACTGTTTAATAGATTTGCATTATACTTGGGATAGTGGGTCACTCTGAACTTCTGCAAGTGACCTCATACAATTTGTATGTCACTGACATTTTTTAGCTCGCCTGAACAAGAGCTATTGCACTACCCCCGGCGTCGGCGTTGGCGTCAGCGGCGGCGTCGGCGTTAGCAAAATGTTAAAGTTTTACGTTAAAGTATTTTATGTGATGGGCAAGGCGCTGTCAGGCGAGCTATCCTGTCCCTGTGACAGGTCTTGTTTTATTGTTCAGTTATCTGTGACAGCTACAGTGGTGACACTTATCGAAACTGCTCCTTTCAAAGTCAAGCACCCGTTAGGCGCTAAATTGTCTTCTGGCAATTCTTGTTCATTTCTATACGCCCGTTTTGAAAAAACGGACCTATTATTATGTTTTGGCGCTGTCCGTCCGTCCGTCTGTCCGTAAACATTCTTGTGCACGCCATAACTCAGTAACTATTTGGGATATCTTCATGAAATTTGTAGGCATATGTATTAGGTAGGGGCAACTTGTTGCGTACAAGAACGGTTGCTTCCCCTTCCTTAGTTTCAAAGTTATGCCCCTTCGATTAATTTTTTCCCCTGCAAGTCTTGTGCGCGCCATAACTAGATACCCTTTTGGGATATCTTCATGAAACTTCATAGCAACGTGTATGAAGTCCCAACGATGTGTTGCGTACAACAATGGTTGCTCTCCCTTGCTTCATTTTACAGTTATGTCCCTTTCATTAGCTCTTTTAGGCCATTTTTTGTATACTTATCTTGTGCATACCTTAACTTGGTAACCGTTTGGAATATCATGATGAAACTGTATAGCAATGTTCATGATCACAAGACGATGTGTGGCATATAAGAATGGTGGCCCCCTTTGTTAATTTTGGAGTAACTTCCCTTTGATAAGTATTTTTAGGCATTTCTCATTCACTATATCTCCTTAACTTTTTGAAATATCAGAATGAAACTTTGTAGGAATGTGTATATTAATGGGACAATGTATACTGAGCAAGAACCACAAAGCTGGCTTACTTACTGAATTATCTGCCCTTGCATAAAGTTCCTGCTTACGCTGTAACTCCATAACCCTTACACAATGTGATGCCTGTATTGTCAAGGGAATGTAGAACCAAGAATCTAGTATATTTAGTTTATGAATTATCTCCCTTGTTTGACTTTAACATTACTAAACCTTTGAGCCACTTCACCTTGGAAGCTGATTTTTGGTATACTAATAGTATTTGATGTGTTAAATATTTAAATAACGTTGCCGTCATTAATTATAGTGTGGTTGCCCCTGTTTGTCTGCCTATCTATCCTTTTGTATACAATCCTGTTCATTCTGTAACTCCTTTATGACATTAAAACGGGTGTATTATGCGCCGCTTGCGAAACCCTTGTTTACATCTCTCACTCCAATTTAATAAATTAGAAAATTTGTGTCAAAGATTTATCAGAGGCTATGCTATTAGGTTTACGTCTAGGTTAAACTAATCAGTTAGCATCATCAGGATGCTGCTGCTGAATGCCATGTCACACTACAACGTTTCAGACAACGTATGCCGATGTATGAAAAATTTATCCAATACGCTGGAGAAAAATTAAAAAAATCAAACGGCAGCCTGTTTTGGAACGCATAGATAGCGTACTGAACGACTATATAACGTATAAAGAACTTATTCACAATTTATCCCTAGCGTAAACATAACTTCAACAAGCATATAACAGCGTGTTCTCAGCGTGTCTGTAGCGTTCTTGTCTTATGCCGAACGCATGCACAACGTTAGTCTTACTTACGCCAGCCTTATGTATAGCATGTTGGAGAGTGCTTCGACGATCAGATGTAAAACGACGGCTCTCTGCAACATTAAAGAACGTTGCAGGTAGTAGCTGACCTAAGAAAACTTCATCTTTACCACCTGCATACCTACCCTCGTCCCAATCATCACCCGACTAGGTGGTACCGTGCCTACGATGGTAGCCAACCTCGCTCTCGCGCAGTCTCCAATGGCTCTTTAGTGGTATCCGTGGTGGCATCTGAAGCAGCTGTGGTGGCATCTGAGGTGTCAACCTCCCCTCAAGGCCCAAAACGACAAGCAGAAGCGGTCGAAGAAGATTCCTCATAGTATTTAAAAGTGATGACTGGCACATCTGTATCCAGTATATATAGCTGAAGCCGTGGACGCTGGTGGATACGCTACCTAAATACGCTCAGTGCGTTTGTGACACGATGAATAAGTTCTAAGGTCGTCAGGCATAGGTTGAATACGTTCTGGATACGTCCGGTATAAGTTACAGATAAATTACCTATAGGTTAGAAATAGGTTACGCGTACGCTACACAATACACCTGCTTGTTGCCGACGTATATCAGCGTATGATTAACTTACACGTTACGTGCATGAACGTACGCATAATGTACCTGTCGCGTACATCAAACTTATGTCTAACTTATAAGTAATACGTCGGCGTATGCTGAAAATTTTATGCATGCACAAAATTTCGGCCGAATTCGACGTACAACAACTTATACCGGCGTATTTCAGCGTGCTCGTAACTTATTCATAACTTAACCCTAACTTATTCAACATACACCAGCGTGTTGGCTAAATTTTTCATACGTCGGCATACGCTGATGCTATACGTCACTGTGTGACAGCCACATGACCAAGGTCTCAGACTCTTATGCTTATTGCAAATTTTTGATGGAACCATTTTGGTAATTGTCTAGATAGGCCTTCAATGGCTTTGTTATAGATTGTCCATTTCGTGTCTGCCTGTTGTTTAACTAACATTTGCTGTAAAGTTGCTCAAATGCTTTTTGCGCAGAAAATTACCGTTTGATCTTTTCTTATATAAACCAATTTTAGCATCAACAAATCAGGCATTTTGGGATTCTGTATTGTGAGAAATAACTTAAAAACATTTGCAAAGTTTTGGGAAGAACTATTCTGTTGTCAATATTTTATGCAGATCTTTGTATTAACTCGCCTTAAATATCGTTAAAACTGTGCAGTCAGATCCGCCCTTGTATATTTATACCTGTTTGAACAAGACACGTTGGTGTTTACGTATTGTTTAAGTATGCATTTAAAATTCCAGATCAATAATGGGCTTTGTAACAAAGACAGAGTCACAGGACATGTTGATGTCTAAACCCAATGGGACATTCCTGTTGCGCTTCAGTGATTCTGAACTGGGCGGTATTACCATAGCCTGGGTAGCTGATCAGCCAGATAAAGGTTGGTATTACTTAAGCTCTGTTGTATTTTGCATATGATTGTTGTTTCCCATTCCGGATGATTTACAGTAGATTGATAATCTCTGCTAGACATAAGCTCTCCAGAGCTCTTGTAATATCTTTTATGTTATGCTATGGCGCAGTATGTCTGTCATTAACATCTTCTGTAACATGTACCATTTGAAAATAATAGCAGTTAACCTTAAAGCATGCTTGCTCAAGCATAGTCTCATATTGTGATGAAACTGTCTCAGCTTGTTTGCCTTCACCCAGAAATAATCAATGATGCATGGACCCTGGTTTTACATGCCCATTGTCATGGCAACGGGCTCCATATACTTAGACTAAAATTGCCAAAATAAATCAGTGAACAGTCACTAAATTTTCTCTGTTACATCTTTTAGAATTTGTATACCTGTGCTCTGAGATATTTGTTCCTTAAAATATTGTCCAGGTTGAATACTAGAAAAAACTATTAAACCAAAGTCCGTTTTCTGTAACGGCATTCTTGTGCTTCAACGGTGGGTGGGGTAACAAGGTGTTGAAATTTGTAATTTTTCACAATTTTTAACGGCACATTACTAATAAATAATTAGGTGGAATCTTTTTTAAATTGTTCGGTATTAAAAAAAATAAAATACCTTTAATGCAGAAAGCGATATTGGAAATATTTGAAATTAAGCTGTTTTAAGCCAGAATGAAAGAAAAGTCTGTTGAACTTTGTACGAAAGGGTTATAATTTTAGTTGCAACTGTTTTGAATTAAACATGAACCAAAATGATACTAAGCATTGTGCAAAAGAGTTGTATATGAGAATATAACATTAAATTACAGTTTGTATCAAAGAAAGGTGTATAATATTTGACATTTTTGTATCAAAAATCAAAATAATTTCACATTCTATAAGTTTATTTTACTTCGTATGTCGGAGTAGTATACAGTTTTTGTCATTCTGTCCGTTCATTCGTTAATCCGTCTGTCCATCCGTTTGTCAAATTTAGTTCAAAATACCTCTTTTTTGTTGCTCATATTTGTGTAACCACATATCAGATGCTTTTCCTATTAGGTTCATGGTATCTCTATAGCATTACTTTTGATGTGAGCTATCTAAGCCCATGGGTCAGGCCTGGGTTAGGACTTGGACATTTTCATTATGTCAAAGTTTTATTTTAAACCTTTTTGATTGCAAATATATTCCATAGTTGATCTCTATAGCATTGCTTTTGATATGGACCTCTGGGTCAGACGCATGGGTGGGACCGAGGGTCACTAACTAGAAATTAGCCACTTGTATTTTTTTTTCTTTTTTTGCTTATAGTTCTAATGAATTTGAACGGAGCCTTGTGTTGCAAGACTGATTTTATATCATACTAATTTACTTTATATGGATACCTAAGGTTGAATTTTGTTCATTTATAAAATTTGCATTCAAGTTGTGCGTTTATTATGCGGAGGCATTGGTCGGGGGTAAACGTGAGCCCTGCTCAATTGCTGTAGTTTTTTGTGGGGAAAACATTGGCAGTTCAACAATATCAGACAAATTATTCTGTATAAATTCTGTTTGTTCGTCTGTTGTTGTCAACTATAAACCTGTTGTAAAGTGTATTCAAGGATACTGAAATTTCCACAAACTTTTTAAGCGTGAAATTCGGAAGCATTAACTCACCACGAACATTTTTACCACTACTAAAGTAAGTGGCGATTATATCGTTTATATGACTACACTTCTTGTTATACCCCCGACATATGAAGTATGTCGAGGGTATATAGTTTTCGTCTTTCCGTCTGTTCGTCTGTTTGTCCGTCTGTCCGTCCGTGCATGCATCCTTCCGTCCGTCCGTTAACATCTGCGTTAAAGTTTTGCGTTAAGTTTTTTTCTTTGCTTATATTTCCAACATCCTTTGATAAAACCTTTTTGTATGTGACTAGGTATACTTCTGGGTCCATGCAGAATAGTTGACATCATCTGGATGCTGCTGCTGACCTAAGGCCAAGGTCATAGACTTACACATTTGCATTAAAGCTTTGTGTTAAATTTATTTTCTTCTTTCATACTTCCAATATCCTTTGATGGAACCTTTTGATATTTGATTAGGTTTACTTTTAGGTTCATAGCTGCTTACCAAAGGTCAAGGTCACAGACTTGTATATTTGCGTCAAAGTTTTGCGTTGAGTTTATATTCTTTGCCTATATTTCAAACACTCTTTGATTAAACCTTTTGATATATCACTAGGTTTACTTCTGTGTTCATGCAGATTAGTTGACATTATCTTGATGCTGCTGCTGACCAAGGTCATGGACACAGACTTATATGTTTACATTAAAGTTTTGTGTTGGTACTCTTTGCTGATACTTGTAATATATTTTGATGGACCCATTTGATTGGTGACTAAGACCCTGTATAAGATTGGTTTCTGTAGGGGGTGGTTTCTTAAGGCTGTGGTTTCATTAGGCGGTGGCGCTGGTTAGGGGTATACATGAGCCCCTCCTCACTTGCTCTAGTTCATTTGTATATTAAATAAACAGAGTATCAGTTCAAGTTTATGAAAGTATACTTAATATACTTAATACTTATAAATCAATGTTTTACAAATCAATTATTTCACAATTTTCTGTAGTTGGAATAAATAAGTGGCATATAATATGTTAAAATATATTAGATAATCTTTGGTAGGATATTTGTCACAAAATAAGATACATCATTCTATAAGTTAGGTTATTTTTTTTTCTTTAGCTTTTTGACAATACTGTTTAGCTGTCAGCTCGCAGATTAAATGGCTTCAGTATATTTCCGACGTAATCCTCCGAAACTCTGAAAATAAATCAACCAAAATATCCTTGAATTTTGGCATTTTTGCATTTATAGTATTGTTTAAACGCCTAATATGACTTCTTTTTGGAAATACAGACCCTTATAAATGAAAAAAAGTTTTAGTATCACCATTATTGGATTGCAGTCGCAGCCTTACAAATCATTGTGTATGGAAGGGTACAAAGGAACTTAAAAGTGATTTTTAGACATTTGTAAAGCGGTACAGTGGCTTTTGCGAGAGCAGTCTGGCATATCTGTTTACTATTATTTTACAGTAGGACCTAAGATTTTATTAAGTGATGAAACATGTATGGGAAGTTATCTTCTTGTCATAACCATGGCGACAAAAATCTTTCATATTGAAAATTCCAAAATACAATATTAAAACTGATTTTTTAGGCATTTGTAAAGCGGTACAGTGGCTTTGCGAGAGCAGTCTGGCATATCTGTTTACTATTATTTTACAGTAGGACCTAAGATTTTATTAAGTGATGAAACATGTATGGGAAGTTATCTTCTTGTCATAACCATTGCGACAAAAAATCTTTCCTATTTAAAACTAATATTTAAAACCTATTTAATACAATATTGTTAAGAATTCATTTATTGTCTATGCCCGTGGGCGTAGACAGTCTTGTCATTGACTCATTGAAGTACAGTGATTAATTACCTACAGTGCATGCTGCGATCGTAGGTGACATGTCGTGACCATACCATGTGACCTGATTGAGCTTTGCTGACAAAGAAGCTATTCCCATAGCTGTTTTGGGCGCTGTTTGCATAGATGCCGTGAGCAGTCATATAAAATACAGCAGAACTGCATAAAAGGTTGCACAATGTACCACAAGGTACAGATAAATAACGTGGTTTTCCGGCCTTTTCAACAGTATTTCAACCATAAAGGCTAAAAATGAAAGCGAAGTGGTATGAAACCCACCACCCATCGCACCCGTGCTTAAAATGCACCACTGGAGATTGTAGTGCCGGCTTTTCAGATATTAATAAAGTTTACTTCGTTTATTATGTCTCCCCCCTTCAGGGTCGGGAGACATATTGTTTTTCCCCGGGCGTCTGTCCGTCCGTCCGTCCGTCCGTCTGTCTGTCACAAATCGTGTCCGTTCTATAACTTGAAAACCGCTCAAGCTATATTCGCGAAACTTCATATAAATATTAATCATCATGAGACGACGTGCAGAGTGCAAGAATGGTAACTCTGGCATTTATACTTTTTGAGTTATTTCCGTTGGAACTTAGTCCCCATCACAAAATTGTGTTTCAATCGTGTCCGTTCTATAACTTGAAAACCGCTCAAGCTATATTCGCGAAACTTCATATAAATATCAATCAACATGAGACGACGTGCAGAGTGCAAGAATGGTAACTCTGGCATTTATACTTTTTGAGTTATTTCCCTTGGAACTTAGTCCATCACAAAATTGTGTTTCAATCGTGTCCGTTCTATAACTTGAAAACCGCTCAAGCTATATTCGCGAAACTTCATATAAATATCAATCAACATGAGACGACGTGCAGAGTGCAAGAATGGTAACTCTGACGTTTATACTTTTAGAGTTATTTCCCTTGGAATTTAGTCCATCACAAAATTGTGTTTCAATTGTGCCCGCTCTGTAACTTGAAAACTGTTCAAGCTTTATTCTCGAAACTTCATACAAATATCAATCAACATGAGGCGATGTGCAGAGTGCACAAATGGTAACTCTGGCATTTATACTTTCTGAGTTATTTCCCTTGGAACTTTGTCCATCACAAAATTGCGTCTCAGTCGAGTCCGTCTATAACTTTAAAACCATTCAAGCTATATTCATGAAAGCTCATACAAATATCAGTCAACATCAGACGACGTGCAGAATGCACTCTGGCGTTTATACTTTTTGAGTTATTTCCCTTGGAACTTTGTCCATCACAAAATTGCGGCTCAGTCGAGTCCGTCAATAACTTTAAAATCATTCAAGCTATATTCATGAAAGTTCATACAAATATCAATCAACATCAGACGACGTGCAGAATGCAAGAACCATAACTTTAGCATTTATACTATTTGAGTTATTTCCCTTAGAACTTTGTCAGTCACAAAATCGTGTCTCACTTGTGTCTGCTCTATAACTTGAAAACCATTTTAGCTATATTCACGAAACTTCATACAAATATCAATCAACATTAGAAGAATTGCATAGTGCAAGAACCATAACTCTTGCATTTATACTTCTTGAGTTATTTCCCTTGGACCTTTGTCAGTCACAAAATCGTGTCTCAATCGCTTTTTTTCTTGAAAACCGGACAAGCTATATTCACGAAACTTCATACAAATGTCAGTCAACACTAGACAACCTGCAGAGCTCAGCATTTATACTATTTGAGTTATTTCCCTTGGAAATTTGTCATTCACAAAATCGTGTCTCAATCGTCTAAGCTCTATAACTTGAAAACCGTTTAAGCTATATTCATGAAACTTCATACAAATATCAGTCTACATATAAATAGACGACGTGCAGAGCACTGTAACTCTTGCATTTATATTTTTTGACAAAAACTAAATATGAATATCAGTCAACATTACATGACATGCAGAGCATAACAACTATAACTCTTGCATTTATACTTTTTACTTATTATGAATCCCTGCTTCAGGGTAGGGAAACATATTGTTTTTCCCTTGGCGTCTTAATGACTGACCCTTTTGACATCAAAAAGGGGGGAGACATCTGTTTTTTCGTAGGAAAACAATTCTAGTTGTGGTTGCTGTTGTGCATACTATTAATGGTTGCTAAGCGTATACCAAGCTTTTTGTGAAAGCTGTACTTGTTTCTGTATATGGTATGATAAGAACAATCTGCATCATGTTTGAAGTGTTCTTTAAATATTACTTTAACATAGAAAGTCAAAAGATGCTGAGCGCAAATTTGTTTTGATTCATTAATGGGGCAGCTAAAGAGGTAATCATTCATGTTGTTTTCTCTCAAACTCACAAATGCGTATTTCATTTCTGGAAAACAGCACAAATATCGTTAGAAATATGCTGTAAAACAATTAGGCATATATTATGCATAACCTCAAAACAATGCATATCCTCTGGGTTCAGTTTAGTCACCAAAAAGGGACTAAGAAAGGGTTGGAAAAGTGATATAACCCAACTTTTCTTTATCAGTTTGCCCTTTGCCAGTTCTCTACACTCGTAGGCAAGAGACATTAGTGGTTTGGTCAAATTAAAATCTTAAAGAGTTCCTTCAAGAGCTGAGAACACATTCAGAAACCTTCATTCAAAAAATCTTTGCATTTCATCTAAGAGTTGCTCGCCCTTTCAATAACTTTAAATGTGCACCATAATTGCAAAATTTTACAATAATTTCGCGCCCAATATTAGATGTCCTTGCTCTTTTAGCACCTTCAGTATTTTCATTACGCTCGCTGTGTTCCCTGCTTGCATCCGTTCGACCCTATGAGCCCGGCCAATATCCTCTGGGCGAATTTTAACACCCACACGATTTGCTAAATTCAACACAACATTGGGGACATCTTCTTGAACGCTTTCATGAATCTCTGCTATTCTGAGACATGACCGCCGTGAATACTGCTCTAGTTTTGTTAATCTTTTTTCGCCTTTTACTCTTCAGTATCTTTGCCATGACTTTTTAATAGCTGCAAGTTCTTGTCTCATTGGCTCAACGACCCAGGTTATTAGTGTAGCGGATTAGGGCCCAAAACACCAAAATAGTTCAAATAGTGATACAAGCTCCATCTTTTGCAAAAATCTTCATCTGCTGTGTGGCGATCAAAAAATAACGGTGGCCTCCTAAAATTCCACCATTTTCAAGATGGCCAACGTCTTTTAAAAATGGCGGTAAAACTGGTCAATTTTGCTGAAGTACCAATTGTCTTCTAGTCCCATAGTCTTTAAACCAACACAAAACTCACCTTACACCTTGCAATGTTTTATTTTATAGTACATTTGTGGAGCAGTTATAATCGGATAGCTTTAGCCCTCAGACTACTGTGTTTTGGCAGTAATTTACGTTACCGCATCATTATAATGAATTACATGTATGTCTATGATTATTAGAGTCTCATGTAAATTGACATTGAAACTGATATAAAGCCTATCCTTGAGACAACGGTACTTTATTATTGTCTACGAAAAACAAATATATCCTCAAAGTGACTAGACTTAATGTTACGTACGTAACCAGGTCTTTTATACGACAAAAATAAACAAAATACTTTATTTTATTGATACCAATGAAAAAAACTATTATAATTTTGTACAAACAAATAAAACTTATTAAACTGGTTAAAAGATAAAGACTGTTTAGCTGTTATATACATTACCGAGTATATGTTATGTAAATAATTTCTGAAATTTAAATATTTGCGTTACAGTATGTTTATCAGGAGCATACAATACTGTGGTATTTTAGCAAAGTCATTTTGGTATTATATTAATTTCAAACAGAGATAGTAGTGGCTTGAACTATACGTTAGTCTGCAAAGTGATTTAGTAATAAACCTGGGAGGTTGTTACTAAAAGGTCTTCAAGTAACATGAGCTGGCACCACAGTACTGACAAAGGCCATTCAGTAGCCACAAATCTTCAATTAATCTTCATAGAGGTTTTCAGTGGCCTTGCCTGGGTAGGAACGCGATGGAAAGGGCAGACAAAAGAAAACAAGGCAATATAAAGAAATGGAGAGTTCTTGAGTTGTATATGGTCTGCGAGACGAGAAGTACTGCAAAATCACCTGAGTGTGCTACTCTAATTACATGTCTGGCTTAGAGAGGTTATAAAGTATGTGCAGTGTATGGAAGAGGGTTTTGACTTTAGAGTAAGTACTTTATTAGAAGTTTCCAAAATGGCCTCAGCATGTAACATATTCTAAAGGTCTTGCAGTTCACTAAGGTAGTAAACAATTTTAGAATGTGCCTTGTAGGATTCAGAGCTGACATTACAATCTCTCTAGACATCATGGTAAACAGTGTGGCACCAAAGCGCCAAGGTATTGCAGGTGTCTTTGTGATAGGTAGC
Organism: Ctena decussata; assembly: GCA_963989385.1. Lineage (NCBI taxonomy): Eukaryota > Metazoa > Mollusca > Bivalvia > Lucinida > Lucinidae > Ctena > Ctena decussata. The sequence continues at coordinate 33,454,825 of OZ022504.1, read as the reverse complement.
TTATGATGACATCAGGGTATACTCATACCCAGAAGTACTGTAGTAGCTGGAACTGATACGGCACTGACGTTAAATCATCAAAGTACCTTGGGCGGGTACCACAGTAGTTTCGAATGACTAGTATAACAAGCGGCTATCACAATCTGCCTATCAGACTACGATCAGTCTAGCATTAAGTGTCTCTAGATGTCTTGCACTAAATCAAGCTGGCACAGCAAACGTTGTATAAATCCTGTTATTTACAAAATATGATATCGTATTCTCTCTAAAGGTCTTGTAATATCCATAGACGGTAGCGCAGTGTCCCTTGCTATGGACTTAAAATAACCTGAGTTGGCAGCACAGTGTTTTACAAAGGTCTTCTTGAAGATTTAGCTGATGACCCATTGTCTACGGAAGTTCTGTAATAGCCCCAGCTGCACGGTTATATACGTGACCGATTCTAGTTCTTAAGCTTACCGTATTAATGAACATACCATGGTTATTAAGATTATAGTGTGTGAACTATAAGCCGGTATAAGTGGATCTTTTAGTGGCCTGACATGGTACCATATTCTAACAGCTAAAACTGATATTGCCTGCGGGAAGGCTTTAGGTAGCCTGAGACAGCACCAGTGTTTCTACACGGGTCTAAAACTGTCTAACAGTACCCTGAACTGACACCATAGTAATACCAGTTGCCCTTATTAGCCCACACAGATATACATGTTCTCGTAGAGGTCCTGCAGTAGGCTGAGATGGTATTTTATTCTTTATAGATCTCTTCTGTAAAAATTTGAACTTACAAAACAAGGACCTATGACTGAATGGACTTTATGCCGAATTGCATTAGTGCGTTGGTTGTTATATTACTTCCATAGAGGTAGTATAGTAACTTAAGCTGCAGTCAGTATGAATACAATTAAAGGGTCACTAGCCTCAATCAAATATCCCGATATATGATATCTTTAGCGTAAAAGACATTGCCTTTAGGGGTATTTTAGTTCTGGCAGTTTGCATCTCCCTTAAATATATTTTGAATACGCACTTCAGACTCCCTAGAGTGTCTGTAATGGTCTACAACTGGTACCACTGTTCCCAGCTTGAGTAAGCTGCATTCTATCATATTTTATTGCACATCCTTTTCCCCATTTCTATAACCTGGCGTAGATACCATTTCACATCATTACTAAGACAGCATAAAAATTGCATTTTATTATAACACCCATAATTTCTGTAACGTAAACAACACAAGCCAATGATACTGATTTGTATTCTGTGTAAAAACTGTGCAAGAGATAGAATACTCACTTAGTTATAAGGACAAATTTTGTCATCTTCAAATTAATTGATCAAAATTATCTGGAAAAGGACAGTCCTTTTGAAATAAAAGGATCAAAATTTTGTAAGAGCAGACTTTTAGTCTGTTCACGAGAAATACTTATGATTGACAACCCCATGCAGACGTGAGCGCCTTAATCATAACTCATTTTCTAACGAAAGTGCCCCAGCTGAAGATTCAAAAAGGTAGAAAAAGAAAATGTATTATACTACTCTGGTGACATTTTGCAGCTTTCAAACAAGCACTTATTTACAAAATACGTAATATATTTTTAATGCTCCCCGAAGGGTGAGCATATAGTTGTCGCTTTTTCCGTCCGTCTGTCCATCCTTCCGTCCGTCCGTCACACTTTTGTCTGGAGCATATCTCTGAAAGTATTTTGGAGAATTAAATGAAACTTCACAAAATGATAGAGTACAATGGGGGGAACTGCAGTGCACAAAAACCATTACCCTGTCACAAGTATTTACGAAGTTAGTACCCTTTCCAGTTTTTTGCAATATTTTGCTTGGCCGGAGCATATCTCTGAAAGTATAAGGGGGAACTACATGAAACTTCACACATTGATAGAGAACAATTAGAGGAAGTGCAGTGCACAAGAATCGTAACCATATCACAGGTATTTACGAATTTAGGTTCCTTTCCAGTTTTTGCAATATTTTGCTTGTCCGGAGCATATCTCTGAATGTATAAAGGGGAACTAAATGCAACTTCACACATTGATAGAGGACAATTAAAGGAAGTGCAATGCACAAGAACCATAATCCTGTCACAAGTATAACTCCCTTTCCAGTTTTTTTCAACATTTTGCTCGTCCGGAGCATATCTCCAAGAGTATTAAAGTGAACTAAATGAAACTTCACACATTGATAGAGGTTAATTAAAGAAAGTGCACAAGAACCGTAACCCTGTCATAGGTATTTGCGAACCCTGTCATAGGCATTTACGAATGTAGCTCCATTTCCATTTTTTCAATATTTTGCTTGTCCAACATATCTCCAAAAGTTTTATAGGGTACTTAATGAGACTTCACACATTGATAGAGGACAAGTAGAGGAAGTGCAGTGCACAGGAACCATAACCCTGTCACAAGCATTTTACGAAGTTCGCTCCCTTTCAAGTTTTTTCCATATTTTGCTTGTCCAGAGCATATCTCCGAAAGTATTAAAGGGCACTAAATCGAACTTCACACATTGCTCGAGAGCAATGAGTGAAAGAGCAGAACATAAGAACCATAACCTATTATAAGTAATTACAAAGCTAGCTCCCTTCTAAATTTTTGCTTTATTTTGCTTGTCCGGAGCATATCTTAGGAAGTATTGAAGGGAACTTGATTGATAGAAGGCAATGAAAGGAAGAGCAGGGCTTAAGAACTATAACCATCTCTTAAGTAGCTCCCTTCCTAATTTATTATACGCCCGTTTGAAAAACGGGACGCATATTGTTATGGCGCTGGCGTCCGTCCATCCGTCCGTTGTAACCTTTTCGTTTCCGGATAACTCCTCCCACAGTTTACATCCGATCGAGCTGAAACTTGGTTTATAGTAAGACTATGAGGTGGACCAGCGCATATCGTTTCGAGGCTACGCTCCAATGATTTTTAGCGGAGTTACAGCCCTTTACTTAGGATTTTCGGGGTGTTCGTTTCCGGATAACTTCTCCTACAGTTTTCATCCAATTAAGCTGAAACTTTGTAAATAATAAAACTACAACATGGAGTAGCGCATATTGTTTGGAGGTTACGCTCCGATGATTTTAGCAGAGATACAGCCCTTTGAAAAAAGACTCGACTACAGCAGTTTGATGGCAATTCTTTAGCATTCCATAGCTTGGTTACTCTTTGGAATATCATGATGAAACTTTATACCTATGTATATGAGATTAAGACATCGTGTTTCATACAAGAAAGGTTACTCCCCTTTACTTAGATTTTGAGTTACCTTCCTTTGATTATTTTGTCAGACTATATTTGTACACCTCATATCTACCTAACCCTTTGGACTATTGTGATGAAACTTGAAAGTGATGTATATTACATTGACACGATATGTCACATATAAGAACGATTGCCTCTCCTTACTTATTTTTGGAGTAACCTCCCTTTGAATATTTTCTAAGGCTATTCGTATGCAAGCGATAAGTAGGCAACCCTAAGGAATATCTTGATGAAAATTTATAGCAATGTGTATTAGGTTGAGGCTGTGTGTTTTACATAAGAATAATTCCCCACTCCCTTCCTTATTTATGGAGGTACATCCCTTTGATTTCTACGGCTATTCTTGGGCAAGTCATTACTAGATAACCGTGTGGAATATCTTGACGAAGCTTTGTAGCAATGTGTTTTAGGTTGAGACAGTATGTCTAATAAAAGAATAAATGCTTCCCCTTCCTTTTTTTAACTCACCTGAGCCAGCGGCTCCGGGGGAGCTTATAGGATGGGAAGTCTCCGCCGTCAGTCGTCCGTCGTCCGTCCGTCCACAATTTCAAATGACTTCTCCTCTGAAACCGCTGGGCCAATTGTAACCAACTTCCATATGTAGCTCCTGGGGACTTAGGAATGAAAAAATTGTTCAAACGGTTCTGGTCACATGACCAACATGGCCGCCACGCCCATATATGGTAAAAACCTTTAAAATCTTCTTTTCCAGAACCAATAGGCCGATGGTCTTGAAACTTGGTATGTAGCATCGAGTACGCGAGTACTACCAAGATTGTTCAAATTATGACCTTGGGTTGACCTTGACCTTTTTTACGGCACGGTCAGATTTGCTTTCTGGTGCTTTTATATGGGAAAATGCTAGAACACAAGAGTACAAGAGGTCAAGATCATTCTTTGACCTTAGACACAAAACTCTCATATTTTGCCAATTTCAAACAATCTCCTCAAAATCACTTGGCCAATTGAAACCAAATTTCATATACAGCCTTCAGGGGTTGAGAGAACGAAAATTTATTCAAATAGTCCAGGTCACATGACCAACATGGCCGCCATGGTCATATATGGTAATAACCTTTGAAGATCTTCTTCTCGAGAACCAATTGACCGATATCCTTGAAGCATGGTATGTAGCATTGGGTACTCGAGTACTATAAATTTTGTTCAAATTATGACCTTGTGTATATTGGAAATTGCTAGAACATATGATTTCAAGGAAAGTTTTGATGATTAAGGCCTGAAAATTGGTATATACTTATCATCTGAATGAGTACATGAAGATTTATGAGTACAGAAGGTCAAGGTTATTCTTTGACCTTAGACCCAGAATTGTCATATTTAACAATTTCAAACAATCTCCTGAAAAACTACTGAGTCAATAATAACCAAATTTCATATAGAGCCTCCAGGGTTTCAGGGAATGAAAAATTGTTCAAACAGTACAGGTCACATGACCAACATGGCGGCTATGCAATATATGGTAAACAGCTTTAAAAATCTTCTTATCTAGAATCAATTGACAGATTACCTTGAATCTTGGTATGTAGCATTGGATACTCAGTACTATCAAGATTGTTCAAAATGATGACCTTGTGTTGACCTTGACCATTTTACGGCAAAGTCAAATATTGGAAAATGCTAGAACATACGCTTTCATGGAAAGTTTTGATGTTAAAGGCCTAAAAATTGGTATATTCATTCATCTTTATGAGTACGTGAAGATTTATGAGTACTGACCCAGAGATCTCATATTTCGACAATTTTAAACAATGTCCTCGAAAGCTACTGGGCCAATTGAAACCAAATTTCATATAGAGCCTCTAGGGCTTTAGGGAAATAAAAAATTGTTCAAACAGTACAGGTCACATGACCAACATGGCCGCTATATGGTAAAAAGCTTGAAAAATCTAAAACCAACTGACAGATGACCTTGAAACTTGGTATGTAGCATTGGGCACTCGATCAAGTACTATCAAGATTGCTCAAAATGATGACCTTGGATTGACCTTGACCCTTTTACGGCAAGGTCAAATATTGGAAAATGCTGGAACATACGATTTCATGGAAAGTTTTGATGATTAAGGCCTAAAAATTGCTGTATTCATTCAACTTTATGAGTACATCAAGATTTATGAGTACATGGGGTCAAGGTAATTCTTTGACCCTTGACCCAAAACTCTCATATTTTTACAATTTCAAACAATGTTCTCAAAAGCCACTGAGCCAATTGAAACCAAATTTCATATAGAGTCTCCAGGGGTTGAGGGAATTGAAAAGGACTTCTATGCTTAAGGCGTGAATTTTCCCCATGATTGAAAAGTTATACGGATCACTGACGTTTGCTTTGCATTTATGACTGTGACATGGAACTTGCATGACAAATGAATTTTCAAGTGTTTGTGTCTATGTAAAGTACGTTAAACATACGTTGACGTTGACGTCATTGTTGAGATAAATTGTAAATTATCCTCTAACCTCGTTGAAATAATGATTTATTGAATACATTTCACCCTTTTTTGACTCACATTACTTAGATAACAGACAACACTGGATAGTTTTGACTATATATATGTGACCTTGACCTCATTTCAAAAGGTCATGGTACACAATATAATCCTTGAAGATCACAGTGCTACTCTTGACCATATTCTTCTTCTTTGGCTTACTGAGTATCGTTCCCCCCCGTGACCCAGCTTCCCACTCATATATATTGCGTATTTGCATCACATAAGTCTGCTTGTATTTTAGTTATAGTGAAGCGTTCTGTTTTGGCCGCTTTGACCGGAACTACAACTATGGTTTTGCAGATACAGATACAGATACAGATACAAATACAGATACAAATTTTATTTAAAGTCGGATGTGTTTACATAACAAGTAACATTAGCTATGAATAGCTATTAGACCGACTAACATATAAAATATGCATGTACATTATAAGAGACTACTATATCAATATTTCAATTTTACATGCATGGATCATGTAAGACCTGTAAGAGAGATAAGATAAGACAGTAGTGTATACATATAAAACATATAAGACATATAAAGGATACTAAAACAGTACATGCTCAAACAACACTACAATGATATATAAGTGTTATATTATTACTGTGCTCGGCAAGGGCCTGAACAGAATAAGTATGTTGTGACATTGTGCTAGATGGTGGCGCTTCGCGAGTGGCAGCTCAATTACTAAACATAAGGCTCCACCCCACCATCCAGCCAATGTTCGAGATCAGATCCGAGCCCAGCAAAACAAAACATATTCTACCTTTGCTACATGCCTTTTATCCTAGTGTAAATACGAAAAAACGAAATTATTTATGCATCAAGTGTCCCCGCAGAACATACAAGCTACAAGACGAGGACCCTTGAGCCGAAAGCGAAAGTGGAGAAAGACAAGAAGCAAAGATAGATCTACCAATATCGACTAGAAAAGCACATAAAAGCACAAGTTAATAAAGCAAAGCACAACTAAACTAGCAAGCACATAAATCATAGATTAACAAGGAGCAACTAAAAGCACTAAATGATACAGATACAAAAGCACTGAAATATTATATAAACCAAGCACAAAAAGGATAAGGAAAATTGTTTAAAAGCATGCAGAAGGCTAAGATGCAGAACAAAAAGAGCAGACACAGCCCCCTCCATTCCAGGCATTTATTAAACTTTTAAAGTGATTGAAATTGTGGGCCTCTCTGAAATGTTGAGGAAGAGAGTTCCACAATTTCGCTGCACTGGAACGAAAGGAGCTGGAGCCGAATCTTGTTGTTCTTACCTGTGGGATCTCGGCCATTCTTGTGTACCTAAAAGTATAATGGTTATTTTTAAAACATATCAAGTCATGTAAATATACAGGAGTTTCCTTATATAAAATTTTAAAAACTTCCAGTGCCATTGTCCTCAGCCTCCGCAACTTCAGAGTAGGCAATTTTGATTGAGAGAGAAGAGCGTCATAGTCTGACACATAATCATTATATATGAAGCGAAGTGCTCTTTCCTGTATTTTCTCAAGTTTCTTAGTATTTGCTTCCCCACAGAAGTGCCAAGTCAGAGGACAATAGCTAAAATTTGACAAAATAAAAGAATGATAAATGTTAAGTTTACCCAATTTGCAAAGGTTCTTACCAATACGTTTTAAAACACCTAATTGTTTTGAAGCCTTTTTACAGATATTTGAAATGTGAATATCAAATTTAAGTTTAAAATCAATTGTTACCCCCAAAAGCTTTACTTCCTCATCACAGTTGATAATACAATCCCCACCCAAATTAAAAGTCATGTTTTCATTTTTGGATTTTTGCCCAATCGCAATACCTTGAAATTTATCCGGATTTGAATTTCCGGTGTAAACAAACAAAATGAAACTCGAAGAAACTTTTCTGATTTTGGCAACATTGATGTGCTCGCAGCTCTGTATTCGTGTTGGAGATAAGGAGGTAGTGCGAGACTGTAATTCAACTGATACTTTTTATCAGTTATGGGAAACAGCAAACGGTCACTTCAACGTAAAATTGTCAGATGCAAACAAGATAGACAGATTGACCCAAATATTTTATTGTGTTAAACACACAAGAACTCAGCCTTTATCGATTCCTGTCAGATTTGAAAGTCGTCGACAAGCACTTCTACTCCTCCTTTTCTATGGAGACATTTCTTTATATAATCCTGGCCCTGTCAAATACCCTTGTGGTGTCTGCTTCAAGCCTATGGCGAAAACCCATCGAGCGATATATTGTGAAGCCTGCTATTTCTGGATCCACATAAAGTGTGCTGGTATTTCTCCTGATGAATATGTCCACCTTGGAAATGATGATACTCCATGGCTATGTAAAGGATGCTCAAACTTTTGTTTCTCCGATTCATATTTTCATGATGAGTCCGATTGGCACGTTTAAATGCCAATCAAGCGTAACAAGAGTGGGGGAAAAGTACTTGTATTTTAGTTATAGTGAAGCGTTTTGTTTTGGCCGCTTTGACCGGAACTACAACTATGGTTTTGCACGTTTAAATGCCAATCAAGCGTAACAAGAACAAAATCATTGCTTTGTATTGTTATATGCGTGTATTTAGCATGCATTTATGACAAAACTTTATGGAATGAATGACTGATTTCAATATTTTTATTACCTCAAAAAATGAGGTATGCAAAAACCTTGAATTTAGGGTAGGTAGGATCAGACTGGATTATCTCCCCATGTCTTTGGGTCTGAATCACAAATAATCTGATTTCATACGGTTTACATATTTGCGGAAGCTCTGTTAAGAAAAATTTGCCCTCTTTATACTTTTGAAAATTCGGACCTGAGCCGGTCTAATGGGGAAAATCCTCGCCTTAATCATAGAAGTCCTTTGTTGATGCCGTTTAGGTTCAATGTGGCCGCCACACCCATATATGGTAAAAAGCCTTAAAAATCTTCTCCTGAACCAATTGACAGATTTCCTTGAAAGTTGGTATATAGCATTAGATACTCAAGTTCTATCAAGATTATCCAAGATAATGACCTTGGTTTGACTTTGACCATTTTAAGGCAAGGTCAATTATGGGAAATGCTATAACATAAAATTTCATGGAAAGATTAAGGCCTAAAAATTGGTATATACATCCATCTTAATGAGTACATGAAGATTTATGAGTACAAGAAGTCAAGTTCATTCTTTGACCTTTGACCTGGAACTCTCATATTTTGACAGTTTCAACCTTCTTTATGCCCAATTATGGTAAAAAGCATAAAAAATCAATATCACCAGAACCAATTGATCAATGGCCTTGAAACTTGGTATATAGCATTGGGTACTCCAGGTATATCAAGATCATTCAAATGACTGACCTTGGGTTGACCATGAGATTTTTAGGGCATGGTCAAATATGAGGAAATACTAGAAAACAAGATTCTATGTAAAGTATTGAAGATTTTGGCCCAAGTTGGTTCAAATGATGACCTTGGGTTGACTTTGACAATTTTGGCAAGGTTATCTTTGCTTTCTGGTGCTTTTTCTGGGGAAAATGATAACTATAAGAGTTCATGGAACTTGGAGAAAATTTTGGTACAGAAGTTGATAAATACAGTCTAATAGATGTTTTTTTTTTTTTTTTTTTTTTTGGCAATAGAGGTCAAGTTTGTTTTTGGAGCTTCAACTAATGTCTGTCATATTTTGATAGTTTAAACTATCAGGTTTGTTCAAATGATGATCCTAGTTTGACCATTGACCATATTTACTCAGGTGAGCGATTCAGGGCCTCATGGCCCTCTTGTTTTAGTTACATCCCTTTGATTAATTTTTTAGGCTTTTCTTTTGAAAACCTTAATGTTTGGAATGTCTTGATCGACTTGATAGCAATGTAGACAAGGATGAAACGGTACAACATTGAGAAACGGGCGTATATTGCCCCGCTTTCGGAGCTCTTGTTCAGTCATTTATCTTGTCCGGAGCATATCTCTGTACATATTTAAGAAACCCTGAATAAAACTTCACATATTGATAGTAGAGGACAATGACAGAAGAACATAACTGTATACCAAGTTATTTTGGAGTTACTTCCCTTCTTATTTTTAGCTCACCAGAGCCGAAGGCTCCGGGGGAGCTTATAGTATAGGCAGTTGTCCGTCGTCGTCGGCGTCTGTCGTATGTCGTCTGTCGTATGTCGTCGTCGTCGTCCGTCAACACTTTTAAACAACATCTCCTCTGAAGCCACTGGGCCGATTGGGCCCAAATTTCATCTGTAGCATCCTTGGGCTGGGGGATTGAAAGTTTGTGTTTTTTATGAAAATCTGCTGTTTAGTTTGGTTGCTATGGCTACTTAGAGTTCCCATAGACTTATAATGGGGAAAATTGAAAAATGGCATTTTCTGCCAAGCCATTGCAGAAATGTTGACAGAACTTTTATAGAAATGTTCCGTGAGAAGTCTTCTATCAGCTGTATGTTTTTTGGCCCACTGCCCCTTTTATTGGTTGCCATGGAAACCAAAATGCAGTCAAAAAGTGAAAAACAATACTTAAAAATTATCTCCTCTGAAACCACTAGGCCGATAAGGCCCAGCTGTCATCTGTAGTATCCTCAGGCTGGGGGGTTGAAACTTTGTGTTTTTTATGAAAATCGGCCCTTTAGTTTGGTTGCTATGGCAACTTAGAGTTCCCATAGACTTATAATGGGGAAAATTGAAAAATAGCATTTACTGCCAAGCTATTGCAGATATGCTTACAAGACTTTTATAGAAATGTTCCTTAAGAAGTCTTCTGTTAGCGTTGATGCTTTTGGGCCCACTGCTCCTTTTATTGGTTGCCATGGAAACCAAAATGCAAAAATAATGAATTTTTTTTTTACAAAATTATCTCCTCAGAAGGCACTGGACCGATAAGGCTCAGATTTCATCTGTAGTATCCTTAGGCTGGGGGATTGAAAGTTCGTGTTTTTTATGAAAATCTGCCTTTTAGTTTGGTTGCTATGGCAACTTAGAGTTGCATTGACTTATAATGGGGAAAAAGTGAAAAATCGCATTCACTACCAAGCCATTGCAGATATGTTGACAAAACTTTTATACAAATGTTTCTTGAGAAGTCTTCTATCAGCTATATGTTTTTGGTCCACTTCCCTTTTTATTAGCCGGGCCGGGTAGCGCAATCGGTAGGGCACCTGACTCGTAAGTCAGAGGTCCTGGGTTCGAATCCCGGTCTGGCCACATACTTTCGTTTCTCCTTCCGCTGATCAATTCAAGAAGGGCAGTTGTCAGTTACTGGCGAAAGTGTGTGCACTTAGTACTGGTTAACCGCTTAGGAGGTCTAAGCCTGCCCAGGAATAGTGTGGTTAGGTTAACTGACTGTCCCGACATGACCTTAGTTGTTTACCGTGGACGTTAAGCATCAAATCAACCAACCAACCCTTTTTATTATTGGTTGTCATGGAAGCCATAAAGCAAAAGAAGGAAAAAAACCCTTAAAAAATGATCCCTTCTGAAGCCACTAGGCCGATTTGGCTCAGATTTTATCTTTAGTGTCCTTGGGCTAGGGAAGTGAAAATATGTGTTTTTCTTTTATGAGAATCAGCTCTTTCGTTTGGTTGCTATGGCAAATTAGAGTTGCATTGACTTACAATGGGGAAAATTAAAAAAATGGCATTTACTGCAATCAAGATATGGAAAACAATTATATATTTTGTTATCAACTCAACAGACTGTCAGACTGAGACTTTGTAGTAGTATATTTTGTATTAGCCTGTACTAATGTGACAGCAGTTTTGAAAGCAATTTTGAGCTAGAGATCTGGTGAGCTTTGTGGCCCGTGGGCCTCTTGTTTCTCAGTTGTATGCATTTTCAGAGCATAGCTCTAAAAGTATCGAAGATAATTATTTTTTCCATTTTAAATTGCGTTTGATTTACACAGAAAATCACTCCTTCACCAGGATACCCATTCCCCTATTCCACGCCTTCGGGCAGCATCCATCGGTTCCACCGATTTTCCTGTCTATTTCTGCAGATATCACAAGTTGTGGGTAGCCACTTGAAGTGCTTCGGCATTTATGATATGTTACATTATTTGTCCCTGTGTGAACTTCGTATGTCATAAACATATTGTTTGAATCAAGTACATACATTAATGATCTTTCGGTAGCCTTTCAAACAATCACATCTTAGTTTTAATGTATAAATTCATCTTTAATCAAACCAAAGTGATTTACTACATGCATGATATGCTAATAAATACTTTTTTGTCGGAAGTTAATTTGAAAATCTAAACAGAAGTATACATGTAAGAATAAATATAAAACGATACAAATGAATAATCATTAACACAATACTTGTGTAAGCTTCGATCAGAATCCATGATTACGAAAATCTTTTCTCATCATGTAATTTTGGTAATGTGAACTACACCGGATTCCTTCACCTGCACTTCATTTTGTGTGTGTTTGTAGCTCACCTGAGCCAGCGGCTCAGGGGAAAGCTATAGGATAGGCCGGCTTCGTCGTCGTCGTTGTTATCGTCGTCCATCTGTCCACAATTTCAAATGACTTCTTCTCTCAAACCGCTGAGCCGATTGTTACCAAATTTCATATGTAGCCTCCTGGGGTCTTAGGAACGAAAACTTGTTCACACAGTCCTGGCCACATGACAACATGGCGGCCATGCCCATATATGGTACAAACCTTTAAAAATCTTCTTCTCCAGAACCAGATAGGCTGATGGCCTTGAACATTGGTATGTAGCATCGGGTACGCGAGTACTACCAAATTATGACCTTGGGTTAACCTTGGCCTTTTTTTACGGTCAGATCAAATTTGCTTCCTTGTGCTTTTATATGGCAAATGCTAGAACATAAGATATCTTGGAAACTGTTGTAGTTTTTGTTCTAAAAATTGGTATCAACATTCATTTTAATGAGTATATGAAGATTTATGAGTACAAGAGGTCGTTCAGGACCTTTCACCCAGAACTTTATGAGTACATGGGGTCAAGGTTATTCTTTGACCCTTGATCCAGAACTCTTATATTTTGACAATTTCAAACAATCTCCTCAAAAGCCACTGGGCCAATTAAAACCAAATTTCATATAGAGCCTCCGGGGATTGAGGGAACAAAAATTTATTCATACGGTCCAGATCAGATGACCAACATGGCCGCCACGCCCATATATGGTAAAAACTTTTAAAATCTTCTTCTTCAGAACCAATTGACCTTGAAACTTGGTATGTAGCATCGATTATTCGTGTACTATTAAGATTATTCAAATTATGACCCTGGGGTGACCTTGATCTTTTTTACGGCAATGTCAAATATGGGAAATTGCTAGAATTTAAGATTTCTTGGAAATTTTTGAAGATTAAAGCCTAAAAATTGGTATATGCAGTTATTGTCACCCGACGTAGGCGGAGGGGGACTATAGAAATGACCCTCGTCCGTCCGTGTGTCAGTCCGTCCATCCGTCCGTCCTTCCGTCCGTCCGTCCGAAATCTTGTCCCCGCAACTCCTCCTACGTCCTTCATCGGATTGATTTGAAATTTTACAGATTGTATTCTTATGATATGAAGATGTGCATGTGGTTTTTGATTTTTGTTTCGGCCTTTTTTGATGGAGTTACGGCCCTTGCTGACTCAGACCTTGTCCCCGCAACTTCTGCCACATCTTTTATCAGATTGACTTGAAATTTTGCAGAATGTTTCATCTGATCTGAAGATGTGCATGTGATTTTGGAATTTCAATTACCCTATATTTTACAAAGGATAACTCAGAACTATTCTTATGAATTGGCTGAATCTTCATAAATGCATTGTTCAGGTTTCATCAGATTCATATTAGGAGGATTATGGCCCTTGTTATTTTGTTATTGGGTATATGGTCTTGATGTTTAGGCATTCTGTAAGGGCCTAAACATTTAAGTAACCTGATTTTACACACATACGCCCAGTCCTGAACTTAAGTATTTTATAACCTCATAGAGGCCCAGTAATTGGGTATATGTCTTTGCTTATGCTTCAATTATTATTTCCTTACCAGATTCTGTTATACACATATTTTCTGGTTTTGGCCATACAGTTACTCTGAAACGGAATAAAGGGCTGCAGTTTGTGACATATTTCAAACGTCGGGTGACACTTGGCCGATGGCCTTTTATCTTAATGAGTAAATGAACATTTGTGAGTACAAGAGGTCAAAGTCATTCTTTGACCTTTGACATGGAACTCTCATATTTGACAATTTCAAACAATCTCCTCAAAACCACTTTGCCAATTGCAACCAAATTTCATATAGAGCCTCCAGGGGATGAGGGAATGAAATTTGTTCAAACGGTCCAGGTCACATGACTAACATGGCCGCCATGCTCATATATGGTAAATAACTGTAAAAATCCTCTTCTCCAGAACCAATTGACCGATGGCTTTGAAACTTGGTATGAAGCATTGGGTACTCCAGTTCTGTCAAGATTATTCAAAATGATGAACTTGGGTTGACCTTGACCATTTTACGGCAAGGTCAAATATGGTAAACTGCTAGAACATAAGATTTCATGGAAAGTTTTGAAGATTTATGCCTAAAAATTGGTAAATACAGCCATCTTAATGAGTGCATGAAGATTCATAAGTACAAGAGGTCAAGGTCGTTCTTTGGCCTTTGACCCTGATTTCTCATAGTTTGACAATTTCAAACTTCTTCTTAAAAGCCACTGAGCAAATTGTAACCAAAATCATATAGAGCCTTCAGGGGTTGACGGAACGAAAATTTCTTTAAATGGCCTGGGTCACATGATCAACTTGGCCGCCATGCCCATATATGGTAAATAACTGTAAAAATCCTCTTCTCCAGAACCAATTGACCGATGGCTTTGAAACTTGGTTGTAGCATGGGGTACTCCAGTACTATCAAGATTGTTCAAATTATGACCTTGGGTTGACTTCGACCATTTTTACGGCAAGGTCGAATATGAGAAAATTATAGAACATAAGATTTCATGGGAAGTTTTTAATTTTTTGGCCTTAAAATTGATATTTACAGTCGTCTTAATAAGGTCATGAAGAATTATGAGTACGAGAGGTCAAAGTCATTCTTTGACCTTTGACTCAGGTATCTCATATTTTGACATTTTCAACCATTTCCTCAAAAGCCAAAGGGCCAATTGTTAACACATTTCATATAGAGCCTCCAGGGGTTGACTGAACAAAAATTTCTTCAAACGGTCCAGGTCACATGACCAACATGGCCGACATACCCATTTATTGTATAAACCTTTAATATTTTTCTTCTCCAGAACCAATGCACCAATGGCCTTGAAACTTGGTTAGTAGCATGGAGTACTAGAGTACTACCTAGACTGTTCAAATGATGACCTTGGGTTGACCTTGACCATTTTACGGCAAGGTCAAATATGGGAAACTGCTAGAACATAAGATTTCATGGAAGGTTTTATACCTAAAAATTGGTAAATACAGCCATCTTAGTGAGTACATGAAGATTCATGAGTACAAGAGGTCAAGGACGTTCTTTGACCTTTGAAACTGAATTCTCATAGTTTGACAATTTCAAACTTCTTCTTAAAAGCTACAGAGCAAATTGTAACCAAAAATCATATAGAGCCTTCAGGGGTTGACGAAACGAAAATTTCTTTAAAGGGCCTGGGTCACATGATCAACTTGGCCGCCATGCCCATATATGGTAAATAACTGTAAAAATCCTCTTCTCCAGAACCAATTGACCGATGGCTTTGAAACTTGGTTGTAGCATGGGGTACTCCAGTACTATCAAGATTGTTCAAATTATGACCTTGGGTTGACTTCGACCATTTTTACGGCAAGGTCGAATATGAGAAAATTATAGAACATAAGATTTCATGGGAAGTTTTTAATTTTTTGGCCTTAAAATTGATATTTACAGTCGTCTGAATAAGGTCATGAAGAATTATGAGTACGAGAGGTCAAAGTCATTCTTTGACCTTTGACTCAGGTATCTCATATTTTGACATTTTCAAACATTTCCGCAAAAGCCAAAGGGCCAATTGTAAACACATTTCATATAGAGCCTCCAGGGGTTGACTGAACAAAAATTTCTTCAAACGGTCCAGGTCACATGACCAATATGGTCGCCATACCCCTTTATTGTATAAACCTTTAGTATTTATCTTCTCCAGAACCAATAGCCGGGCCGGGTAGCGCAATCGGTAGGGCACCTGACTCGTAAGTCAGAGGTCCTGGGTTCGAATCCCGGTCTGGCCACATACTTTCGTTTCTCCTTCCGCTGATTCAAGAAGGGCAGTTGTCAGTTACTGGCGAAAGTGTGTGCACTTAGTACTGGTTAACCGCTTAGGAGGTCTAAGCCTGCCCAGGAATAGTGTGGTTAGGTTAACTGACCGTCCCGACATGACCTTAGTTGTTTACCGTGGACGTTAAGCATCAAATCAACCAACCAAAAATCCAGAACCAATACACCAATGGCCTTGAAACTTGGTTAGTAGTATGGAGTACTAGAGTACTACCTAGACTGTTCAAATGATGACCTTTGGTTGATCTTGACCATTTTACGGCAAGGTCAAATATGGGAACCTGCTAGAACATAAGATTTCATGGAAAGTTTTATGCCTAAAATTGGTAAATACAGCCATCTTAATGAGTACATGAAGATTCATGAGAACAAGAGGTCAAGGTCGTTCTTTGACCTTTGACCCTGAATTCTCATAGTTTGACAATTTCAAACTTCTTCTTAAAAGCCACTGAGCAAATTGTAACCAAAAATCATATAGAGCCTTCAGGGGTTGACGGAACGAAAATTTCTTTAAATGGCCTGGGTCACATGATCAACTTGGCCGCCATGCCCATATATGGTAAATAACTGTAAAAATCCTCTTCTCCAGAACCAATTGACCGATGGCCTTGAAACTTGGTTGTAGCATTGGGTACTCCAGTACTATTAAGATTGTTCAAATTATGACCTTGAGTTGACTTCGACCATTTTTACGGCAAGGTCGCATATGAGAAAATGATAGAACATAAAATTTCATGGGAAGTTTTTAATTTTTTGGCCTTAAAATTGATATATACAGTCGTCTTAATAAGGTCATGAAGAATTATGAGTACGAGAGGTCAAAGTCATTCTTTGACCTTTGACTCAGGTATCTCATATTTTGACATTTTCAAACATTTCCTCAAAAGCCAAAGGGCCAATTGTAAACACATTTCATATAGAGCCTCCAGGGGTTGACTTAACAAAAAAATTGTTCAAAGGGTCATTCTTTGACTTTTGACCCAAGACTCATAGTTTGACAATTTCAGACATAAGAAAAGCCACTTTGCCAATTGCTCAGGTGAGCGATTCAGGGCCTCCCTCATGGCCCTCTTGTACTTCTCATGCTATTGAAAATTTGCATACATATGTGTAAATACCATTTCGTATCATGATCGTGAGTATAGTTTGGGTTACAACACTAAGCAATTTCTGTATCGTACAGTACATGATCTAATGAAGCAAATTTTGTTTTATTATAAACACTATGCTAAAACGTATGATATCTTAGATTTAGAGATTAGAATGATTATTTTCAAGTGTGTTATTCCCAAATTAATGTGGCATAGTCCTTGACTTTTTGCATTATGAAGACGGAAAATAACGTATATTTTTCTTCACGGCGGCCATCTTGAAAATATTTTTTTTGTTGGCCAACGTTATTAGCGCGCCTTTGCGAAGCAAACGAGAGCTTGTGCTATACCCCCGGCGTCGTAGTTCGAGTATGCGTTCGCATTCGCGTCTGCGTCCTTGTTCGCCAGCGTGTCCGTGACCAGTTTTACCAATGTTAACCATTTGCGTTTAGGTATTTTTCTCACAAAATATAAGGGCTAGAGTAATGAAACTTGGTACACACTTACACACGATCAAAATGGCTAAAACTAGAAATAAATCTTAGAATGACACAGAGGGCACAGTTTTGATCCAATCATAATGAAACCTTATCAGAATGTTTATCTTAATGAAATCTAGACCAAGTTTGAAACTGGGTCATGTCGGGTCAAAACTAGGTCACAAGGTCAAATCTTGAAAAACGTTGTGTACACTCTAGAGGGCACAGTTATGACCCAATCTTCATGAAACTTTGTCAGAATATTTATCCTTATACAATCTAGGCCAAGATTGAAACTGAATCATGTGGTGTCAAAAACTAGGTCACCAGGTCAAATCTTAGGAAAACCTTGTGTAAACTGTAGAGGGCACAGTTATGATCCAATCTTCATGAAACTTTGTCAGAATGCTTATCCTTATGAAATCAGAATGCGTATCTATATGAAATCTAGATCAAAATATGAAACTGGGCCATGTCAGATCAAAAACTAGGTCACTAGGTCAGATCTTAGAAAAACCACGTGAATGCTCTAGAGGGCACAGTTATGTTCCAATCTTCATAAAACTTTGTCAAAATATTTATCTCCAACAAATCTGGACAAAGGGTGCAATAAGGTCATGTTGGATCAAAAACTAGGTCACTAGGTCAAACCTTAGAAAAACCTTGTGTATACTCTAGAGGGCACAGTTTTGGTTCAATCCTCATGAAACTTTGTCAGAATGATTATCTTAATGAAATATAGGCCAAATTTGAAACTTGGTCTTGATGGTTCAAAACTAGGTCACCAGGTCAAATCATAGAAAAACCTTGTGTACACAATTGTGGCTATATTTTGCATTGAATCTTCATGAAACTTTGTCCGAATATTTATCTTCATGAAATGTAGGACAGGTTGAAACTGAATAATGTCTGATCAAAAACTAGATCGCCAGGTCAGATCTTAAAAAACATTGCGTACACTCTAGAGGACACAATTTTGATCCAGCCTTCATGAAACTTTGTCAGAATGATAGATTAGAAAGTGCAAAACTGCTCCAATTGAACCATCATCAAATAGATGATCTTCCATGTTATTTCATCATACCTCAGGCCATCGTGGACCTCTTGTTTTAGTGTAGGGTCGATTTTTATTTCACTGAATGAATACCAAATGCAATATTTTCGTGAAATAAATTTCATTTCAAAAGAGACTAACATTCATGGAAGTAGCAATATTGGAATATACATCATAATAGGAATAGAACGAAAGCATTAGCTTATTTAGTTATTCTCCTATATTCTTCTGCAAAAACACTTTTGGTGTTCATGAGTGAAATGAAACCCGATCTTGCACTGAAAAAGTAAAATTTTCTGTTTCTTTATTTTTTAAAATTGCAATAATTTAGTTTTTTCCAATGCGTCAGTCATCACGACAGAGACAACTTTTGAGCTCACCTGAGCCAGCGGCTCCAGAGGAGCTTATAGGATGGTAAGGCTCCGTCGTCCGTCCGTCGTCCGTCCTCAATTTCAAACGACTTATCTGAAACCGCTTAGCCGATTGTAACCAAATTTCATATGTAGCCTCCAGGGGACTTAGGAACGAAGAGTTGTTCAAACGGCCCTGGTCACATGACCAACATGGCCGCCATGTCCATATATGGTAAAAACCTTTAAAAATCTTCTTCTCCAGAACCAATAGGCCGATGGCCTTGAAACTTGGTATGTAGCATTGGGTACGCGAGTACTACCAAGATTGTTCAAATTATGACCTTGGGTTGACCTTGACCTTTTTCATGCTAAGTTCAAATTTGCTTTCTGTAACTTTTATATGGGAAAATGCTAGAACATAAGATTTCTTGGAAACTGTTGAAGATTTTGACCTGAAAATTGGTCTATACAGTCATCTTAATGAGTACATGAAAATTTATGCATACAAGAGGTCAAGGTCATCCTTTGACCTTTGACCCTGGTCTCTCATATTTTGACAATTTCACACATCTCCTGAAAAGCCACTTGCCAATTGTCCTCAAGTTTCATGTAGAGCCTCTAGGGGGCCGGGGAACAAAAATTTGTTCAAACGGTCCTTGCCTCATGACCAACATGGCCGCCACGCCCATATATGGTAAAAACCTTTAAAAATCGTCTTTTCCAGAATCAATTGGCCGATGGCCTTAAACTTGGTATGTAGCATCGGGTAAGCTAGTACTACCAAGATTGTTCAAATTATGACCTTAGGTTGATCTTCACCTTTTTTACGGTAAGGTCAAGTTTGCTTTCTGTAGCTTTTGTATGGGAAAATGCTAGAACATAAGATTTCTAGGAAACGGTTGAAGATTATAACCTGAAAATGGGTATATACAGTCATCTTAATGAGTACATGAAAATTGATATGTACAAGAGGTCAAGCTCATTCTTTGACCTTTGACCCTGGTCTCTCATATTGTGACAATTTCACACATCTCTTGAAAAGCTACTGAGCCAATTGTAACCAAATCTTATGTAGAGCCTCTAGGGGCTTAGGAAAGTTGTTCAAACGGTCTTGGCCACATGGCCAACATTGCCACCATGCTCATATATGGCAAAAACCTTTACAAATCTTCTTCTCAAGATCCAAATTATTGATGGCCTTGAAACTTGGTATATTGCATCAGGAACTTGAGTACTATCATGATTGTTCAAACAATAACCTTGGGCTGACCTTGACCTCTTTTGAAAGCAATGTTAAGTATGGGAAAATGCTAGAATATAAGATTCATGGCAAGTTTAGAAGATTTTGGCCTAAAAATTGGTATTTACAGTAATCTTAGTTAGTACATGGAAGATTTGCGGTACAAGAGGTCAAGGTCCACCTTTGACCTCTGACCCATGTCTCACATACTTATTTTGACAGTTTAAGACATCTCAAAAGCCACTGGGCTAATTGTAACCAAATTTCATACACAGCATCCAGGGGCTGAGGGAACGAAACTTTATTCAAGTGGTCTAGGTCACATGACCTTCATGGCCACCATACTCAGGTGAGCGATTCAGGGCATCATGGCCCTCTTGTTGTCCCCCGCCTTTTCGAAGAAAAGCGGAGGGACATAGTTTTCGGCTTTCCGTCCTTCCGTCCGTCCTTCCGTCCGTCCTTCCGTCCGTCCGTCCTTCCGTCTTTCCGTCCCCCTAAAGTAGTAGGTACCTTGTGTGCGCAACTCCTCCTACAGTTTTATGCCGATTCTTTCGAAACTTTACAGATGTTTTTGTCATGGTCTGAAGATACGCATGTGGTTTGGATGTAATCCTGAGATTATTTTTTGTCACTTTTTTCACAAGTTGAACTTAGTCATTTTTTAGGCGTTTTTTACTATCAAAGTGACTAGGTAGTGGGTACCTTGTGTGCGCAACTCCTCCTACAGTTTTATGCCGATGCCTTTGAAACTTCATAGGTGTTTTGGTCATGGTCTGAAGATATGCATGTGGTTTGGATATAATCCTGAAATTATTTTTTGTCACTTTTTCCAAAAGTTGAACTTAGCCATTTTTACATACATTTTTACTGTCAAAGTGAATAGATAGTGGGTACCTTGTGTGTTCAACTCCTCCTACAGTTTTATGCCCATTCCTTTGAAACTTCACAGGTGTTTTGATCATGGTCTGAAGATATGCATGTGGTTTGGATATAATCCTCACATTATTTTTTTTATTACTTTTTTCACATTTTTAACTTAGCCGCTTTTCCAGCTCAAACGCTTAGTGTATATACATTGGAGACATAGTTTCCAAGGCGGGGGACATAAATTCGTTGAATTTGCTTGTTTGTTATGCTGTTGTGCGTCATATTGGCTTCTTTCAGTGCGTTTACTGACGTCGCGTGCATTAACAGTGTTACTTTGGCTTTTGTAGTGACGCAATTAACGTCGTAAAAACGTACAAACATGCGTGACATAATTCATGTCGGGCCGAATAAGATTAAGCCAATTAATCAACAAATAAATGACACTATTTCACAAAAATCCTATTTTAGAAACAGTAAAATCTTAAGCGATAATTTCACTGTCTGAAACAGCAAGACTATCATTTTCGATTTCACCGAGATATTTCCATAATGCATTGAACAGTATAAATGAAAAGTATGTTACAGTTCTTTTTAAAAAAGGACGCTCGTAAATCAAACACATGTTCATATTGTTGACATCTTGGGACATTAGTTGAGTAATTCCCTGCATTTGAAGCGTACTTTGGTTTTGTACATGTATAGGATGGAAACCCTGTTTTTTTGTAAAATTTCCATGACTTCAATTCTTCAAACACAACTTGTTTAAATATTCTAAACTGTTGAATGGACTATCCCTTTTCGACATTATTGGCCCAACCGGTCCGGCAATTCACTGGATCCTCAGCAGTGACTCTGAGTATGAAAAAGAATGAAGTTGATAATTTGGAAGCAGATGTAATGGTAATACACAAATACGAAGCCAAGTTATTGCCATAATATGCTTAGCAAAAAATGTGCTTTTATTATATTCAGTAGAGAGACAGGTATGGAACCTGGCGCCATTCACAAGCAAGGACTTTGCTATCCGTGGACTAGCAGATCGTGTCAAGGACCTCCAGTCGCTGGTATACCTTTACCCTGATATGCCTAAAGCTCAAGCGTTTTCCAAGTATTATTCACCTGCCTCAGGTAAGTTTAATTCTTCCTTTTATATACAATTCTTAGTCGAGTGGCTGAGAAATGTCTTATTCATCTCATTTTGAATCACTTGTTACACAGTATTTGTGTTCAAACTCAGAGTTTGAAGCAATTTTTCTGAAACTTACAGCAAATGATCAGAGTGATGAAAGCCCCCAGAGGTGCTCAAATTTACCCCATGGGAGTTATCTCCCCTGCCCCGAGGCTATATACATGTACATGCATAAAATGATGATAAAATCTATATAAATTCATGTGAAACAGGTTTTCTGAAATTTACATCTGATGATAGAAGTAATAAAAGCTTCTTGTGGTGGTTAAGATTTGACCCTTAAGGGGTTATCTGCCCCTTCCCCATGGCCACATGTTTAAAATCACTTAAATTGTATTTGATTAGAGTGGTAACTTGGTAAGTGATTTATCCGAAGCTTATTGTAAGTTATCAGAGTAAAGAAGTTTCCTGTCATGACAAAGACTTTTATCCGTGTTCAATGGGGATAGGCTGCCCTCGCCCTGGGATTATACAGAGAAACAATAAATCTGGAAAGATCGGTGTGTGAAAAAAGTTTGGAGTGGCGGGGTATCACGCAGTCGTTTGCGATGCATTTTTTCTGTACAATGAATCCTCTTTTTAGCTCACCTGAGCCGAAGGCTCACAGGTGAGCTTATAGTATAGGCAGGCATCTGTCGTACGTCGTCCGTCGTCCGTCCGTCCGTCCGTCAACATTTTCAAACGACATCTCCTCTGAAACTACAAGGCCCATTGTTACCGAATTTCATATGTAGCATCTATAGACAGGGGGAACCAATAATACTGTTTTTTTATCCCAATCGCTTTGGAACTTTGGTTGCTATGGCAACTTAAAGTTTCCATTGACTTGTATGGGAAAAATTGAAAATCTGCATTTATTGCTAGGTCACTGCAGATATTTTGACAAAACTTTTATAGAAATGTTCCTTGAGTAGTCCTCCATCAAGCACATGAAATTTATATAAATTGCACAATTTGGCTGAAAGGTTAAAAATAGCAAAAATATTCAAAAATCATCTCCTCAAAAACAATGCAACCAATAAAGCTCAAACTTCACAGAAAGGATCTTGGTACTAGCCTCTATAAAAGTACTGTTTTTCTTGGCAATTGCTTTAGTAGTTTGGTTACTATGGGAACTTAAAGTTGCCTTGACTTATAATGGCAAAATAGAAAATTTGCATTTATTGCCATGTCACTGCAGATATTTTGACAAAACTTTTATAGAAATGTTCCTTGAGTAGTCCTCCATCAACCACATGAAATTTATATAAATTGCACAATTTGGCTGGTTGCCATGGCAACCGAAAGGTTAATAATAGAAAAAATATTCAAGAATCATCTCCTCAGAAACTATGCAACCAATTAAAGCTCAAACTTCACAGAAAGGATCTTGGTACTAGCCTCTATAAAAGTACTGTTTTTCTTGGCAATTGCTTTAGCAGTTTGGTTGCTATGGGAACTTAAAGTTGCCATTGACTTATAATGGCAAAATGGAAAATTTGCATTTATTGCTATGTCTCTACAGATATTTTAACAAAATTTTCATAGAAATGTCCCTTGAGTAGTCCCCAACCAGCTGTATTAGATTACGGCAAATTGCACAATTTGGCTGGTTGCCATTGCAACCGAATAGTTAAAAGTAGAAAAATATTAAAAACTCATCTCCGCAGAAACTCTATGGCCAATAAAGCCCAAACTTTACAGAAATGATCTAAGTACTAACCTCTATATAATTACTGTTTGTCATGGCAATTGCTCCTGCAGTTTGGTTGCTATGGCAACATAATTTCCATTGACTTATGATGGGAAAAAATGGAAATTGGCAATTTTTTGCTATCTCACTGCAGTTATTTGGATTTTTTTTCTACAGAAATGTTTCTTGAGTAGTCCTCTACGATTCATTTGAATTTTGACCAAATCGCTGAATTTGATTGGTTGCCATGGCAATATATAGACTAAATTTTCTCAGAAGGCATAAGGGGTATGAAGCTGATACTTTGCATACATGTAAATGACATTAGCCTCTACATAAATTATGTTTTTTCTTCGAATCCCATCAGAACTTTGGTTGCCATGGCAACTTATAGTTTCCATTGACTTATAATGGGGAAAGTGAAATTGGCAATTTTTGCTGTCTCACACTAGTTATTTAGAATTTTTTTCTATGAAAATGTTCCTTGAGTAGTCCTCTATGATTCCTATGAGTTTTGTCCAAATCGCTGAATTTCATTTGTTGCCATGGCAAAATAAAGGGAAAATTTTTTGAAACAATATTACAAAATCTTCTCCTCAGAAGCCTTAAAAGAGGGATGAAGCTGATACTTTGCATACATGTTAATGACATTAGCCTCTACCTAAATTGTGTTTTATTTTACCTTTGCTCATTTGAATTTGTTGCTATGGCAACTTAGAGTTTCCATAGACTGACAATGGAAATATTGCATTTGTTTCTGTGTTACTGCAGATATTTTGACAAAAGCTTTACAAAATGTTCCTGGAGTAGTCCTCTACCAGCCATATGAATTTTGCCTAAATCCCTGATTTTGATTGGTTGCCATTGCAACAGAAAGGCCAGATTTTCATTTTCATTTTTTTTTTGCCAAAAATCTTCTTCTCAGAAGCCATAAAGGGGGATAAAGCTCAATATTTTTTGCATAAATGTTTATGATATTATCTCCTACATAAATGGTGTGTTTTATTGCTGTTGTGCTTGTGGTTTTGTTGTTGTGACAACTTAAAGTTTTTTTCAACATAACTTCCGTGCTCTGGTGAGCGATATAGGACCATGGGTCCTCTGGTTCTTCTTCATGTCTCTTCTTTTATTTGCCTTAACATTTGAGGCTGAATATCTTAACTAAAACTATCATAAGATGTGATAACATTTTGCTCATTTTGCTCCATTTATTATGCTCCCCGAAGGGTGAGCATATAGTTGCCGCTTTGTCCGTCCGTCCTTCCGTCCGTCACACTTTTGTCCGGAGCATATCTCTGAAAGTATAAGGGGGAACTAAATGAAACTTCACACATAGATAGAGGACAACGAGGGGAAGGGCAGTGCACAAGAAGTAAAAAGTATGCAAAGACCAGGAACTGAAACAATCAAAATCCAAATCCAGCCCTCAAACCATAGTTGGAAACAACTAAGATTACAAATAATCAAGATACAGAGAACATATGGCCAACCGAGTGAGCAGCTTGTTCCCAAAAGGTGGCCACTCAGCAACCCAAACCGAACCAAAAATAATAAGAACATACATAAGGTAAAACATCACAGAAACTCTGACACCAAAAACAGGCAACAGAGAACCACAACAGAACTACCGCTTTGGAATGGAACCCTAACCCTGTCACAAGTATTTACGAAGTTAGCTCCCTTTCCAGTTTTTTGCATATTTTGCTTGTCCGGAGCATATCTCTGAAAGTATAAGGGGGAACTAAATGAAACTTCACACATAGATAGAGGACAATGAGAGGAAGTGCAGTGCATAAGAACCGTAACCCTGTCACAAGTATTTACGAAGTTAGCTCCCTTCCCAGTTTTTGCCGTCCGTCCGTCCGTCACACTTTTGTCCGGAGCATATCTCTGAAAGTATTAGGGGGAACTAAATGAAACTTCACACAAAGATAGAGGACAACGAGGGGAAGTGCAGTGCACAAGAACCCTAACCCTGTCAAAAGTATTTACGAAGTTAGCTCCCTTTCCAGTTTTTTCAATATTTTGCTTGTACGGAGCATATCTCTGAAAGTATAAGGGGGAACTATATGAAACTTCACACATTGATAGAGGACAATGAGGGGAAGGGCAGTGCACAAGAACCCTAACTTGTCACAAGTATTTACGAAGTTAGCTCCCTTTCCAGTTTTTTGCATATTTTGCTTGTCCGGAGCATATCTCTGAAAGTATTAGGGAGAACTAAATGAAACTTCACACATTGATAGAGGACAATGAGAGGAAGTGCAGTGCACAAGAACCGTAACCCTGTCACAAGTATTAACAAAGTTAGCTTCCTTTCCAGTTTTTAGCTCACCTGAGCACGAAGTGCTCAAGGTGAGGTATTGTGATCAGTCTTTGTCCGTCGTCCGTTGTCCGGCGTCAACTTTTGCTTTAAACGACTTCTTCTCCAAAACTGCTGGACGGATTTCGAAATAATTTCACAGAAATGTTCCTTGGGGGACTCTCTACCAAAATTGCTCAAACGGTTCCGCTCCGCTGAACAAAATGGCCGCCAGAGCTAAAAATAGAAAACCCTTTAAACGACTTCTCCTCCAAAACTGCTGGGCCGATTTTGAAATAATATCACAGAAATGTTCCTTGGGGGACTCTCTACCAAAATTGCTCAAACGGTTCCGCTCCGCTGAACAAAATGGCCGCCAGAGCTAAAAATAGAAAAACCTTTAAACGACTTCTCCTGCAAAACTGCTGGGCCGATTTTGAAATAATTTCACAGAAATGTTCCTTAGGAGACCCTCTACCAAAATTGCTCAAATGGTTCCGCTCCGCTGAACAATATGGCCGCCAGAGCTAAAAATAGAAAAAAGCTTTAAACATCATCGTCTCTGAAGCCAATGGCTTGATTTCAAAAAAAATTCACAGAAATGTTTTACTCATGGCCCTGAACAAAAGTTGCTCAAACGGTTCCACTCCACTGAACAAAATGGCCGCCAGGGCTAAAAATAGAAATAAATCTTAGAATGACACAGAGGGCACAGGTATGATCCAATCATCATTAAACTTTGTCAGATTGTTTATCTAAATAAAATCTAGACCATCTTTGAAACTGGGTCATGTGGGGTCAAAAACTAGGTCACTGGGTCAAATCTTAGAAAAACCTTGTGCACACTCTAAAGGGCACAGTTCTGATCCAATCTTCATGAAACTTTGTCAGAATGTTTATTTATATAAAATCTAGGCCAAATTTGAATCTGAATCTTGTGGGGTCAAAAACTAGGTCACTAGGTCTAATCTTAGAAAAATCTTGTGTACACTCTAGAGGGCACAGTAATGATCCAATCTATGTGAAACGTTGTCAGAATGTTTATTTTCATGAAATCTATACCAGATTTGAAACTGGGCCATGTCAGGTCAAAAACTAGGTCACTAGGTCAGTTCTTAGAAAAACAGTGTGAACGCTTTAGAGGATACAGTTTTGTTCTAATCTCCATGAGACTTTGTCAGAATGTTTGTCTCCAACAAATCTGGACCAAGGGTGCAACTTGGTCATGTTGGGTCAAAAACTAGGTCACTAGGTTAAACCTTAGAAAAACATTATGTACACTCTAGAGGGCACAGTTTTGATAACTTTGTCAGAATGTTCATATCCAAGAAATCTAGACCAGGTTTGAAACTGGGTCATGTGGGGTCAAAATCTAGGTCATTAGGTTAAATCTTATAAAAACCTTAGGTACACAATAAAGGGTCCGTTTTCCATTTAATCTTTGTGAAGGTCTGTCTGTCGGTCATATGGATGTCTCTGAGGTTAAGTTCACAGGATACTCAGGTGAGCGATCCAGGGCCATCATGGCCCTCTTGTTTCAATATTTTGCTTGTCTGGAGCATATCTCCGAAAGTATAAGGGGGAACTAAATGAAACTTCACACATTGATAGAGGACAATTAGAGGAAGTGCAGTGTATAAGAACCGTAACCCTGTCACAAGTATTTACCTAGTTAGCTCCCTTTCCAGTTTTTTTCAATATTAAGCTTGTCCCGTGCATATCTCCAAAAGTATGAAAGGGAACTAAATGAAACCTCATACATTGAAAGAGGGCAATAAGAGAAAGTGCAGAGCACAAGACCCATAACCCTATCTTAAGTTTTACAAAGTTAGCTCCCTTCCTATTTTTCAGTATTTTGCATGTCCAGAACATATCTCTGAAAGTATAAAAGGGAACTTAATGAAACTTCACACACTAATAGATGGCAATGAGTGAAAGTGCAGAACATGAGAACCATAACCCTGTCATAAATAATTACAGAGTTAGCTCCCTTCTTAATTTGTGCTTTATTTTGCTTGTATGAAGCATATCTTAGGAAGTATTGAAGGAAACCAAATGAAATTTTACACATTGATAGTGGTGCAGAGCTTTAGAACTATAACATTACCTTTAGTAAATACGGAATAAGTGCCCTTCCTAATTTTGTCAGTTATTTAGCTTGTCTGGAGTATATCTCTGTACATATTTAAGGGAACATGAATGAAACTTCTTATATTGATAATAGAGGGCAATGACAAGAAGTGCAGAGCAGAAGAACCATAACTGTATCCCAAGTGTGGAGTTACTTCCCTTCTTATTTTTTCTCCATTGTATGCATGTCTAGAGCATTGCTGTAAAAGTATTGAAGAGAATTACTTTTTCCATTTTGAATTGCATTTAGTTTACACAGAAAATCACTCCTTCACCAGGATACCCATTGTCCTATTCCAAGCCTTCGGGGAGCATCCATCGGTTCCACCGATTTTCTTGTTAGTTATATTGACAAATTTCCCACCTATTCCATTGTATAAAGACACACCGAGTCTCCAGAGTGACGTCAGGGCACATCTGGAGATTTATCTCATTATCTCTCGGAATTCCCACTACCAGAAGCAGCAGCAATAAAATACCTGTAGATTACTCAGTGATAAAACCATTTCTAGATGGTGTATATTGATCTCTGTCTAATGATAATACCATATCCATTTCCTGTCTCCTTTAACACATTTGTTGAAGCCTTCACTTAACTTCAAACATAATATCTTGAAAGTGCAATGAGCAATTCAGACAACAGTAAATAATGTTTGAAGAACAGCTTTGTGACATATAAAATCGGTTGAAAACTTTGTATGTACATGTATATGAACGCAAACTGTATACTCGTTAAAATGAATTCCGGCTCCTTCTTGATTCCACAGCTCAGTATCACAGTGATCAAGCTCACTGTATTAGTCCAGGCAAACTGGCGATTTTTTCCCTAAACCCAAAACAAATTGCAACAAAAGCTTTTCTTGCATTTTTGTTGAGGACTAACATTCACATATGACATATCAAAAGTAGGATAAAATCGGATAATGCAAAAAATATTTTTTCTGCGTTTTTACATGCGCCTATTTGCGTCTTAAATATACCAATTATTTTTAATGTTGTATATGACATAACATTACTGCTGTGAGTTTTATTTCTAAGAACCTATTCTGCCTCTGCCAGAATTGAATTTAGAAGCTTAAGATTGAATTTGACACATTTTGTTGTTGAATGTAAAGCCATCTAGGTCTTAAAATGGGTATAAATTACCCCACCCGCTTTATTCTGCCTTAAAATCTGAAATGAATTTTTGAAGGTCAGTAACTGAACTGCAACAAGAAATATGTCATACTGATGACTTAGCTTAGCATAAACATGCTTCAATTTAGAATACTGATCTCTGAAGGCATGAGAAGCCCGAAACAAAGGCACAAAGAGCAGAATACTACATGCATAATAACACAAACAGTGCCACATACTTATGAATAGTCTTTGTAAATCTCCTCGGCAGGATTTATGAAGGAGACCACTAAACATTGCTACGTACTAAATATGTAAGGTCTGGGCCTCATGGTTTCAGGAAATGTGATTTTTTACAGATTTTTTTCTCCATAATAAGTCAATGGGAGCTAATGACCCCTGAGGCGTGGCCAATTTGGACCCAAGGCATGGTTGGCAGGATTTATGTACGTGACAACTAAACATTGCTAAATACTAACTTAATATGTAAGCTCTGGGCCTCAATGGTATCAGAGAAGAAGATTTTTGAAGGTTCTTTAGCGATATAGCTGGGGTGGGGCCAGTTTGGGCCCAGGGGCTTGGTTGGCAGGAGTTATGGGACACTAAACATTGCTACATACTAAATAAATATATAAGCTCTGGGCCTCATGGTTTTAGAATAGAAGATTTTTTAATTTTCCATTATAAGTCTATGGGAGCCAATGATTGATCCCGTGTGTGTGTATGTGTGTGTGTGTGTGTGTGTGTGTGTATGTGTGTGAGTGTGGAGGGGGGTGGCAATTTGGAAGTTGGATCCCAGGGGCATGGTGACCACTAGCCATTGCTACATACTAAATAATATGTAAGATCTGGGCCTCATGGTTTCAGAGAAAAGATTTTTGAAGGTTCTCAGCTATATAGCCCTATATTAACAAATGACCCATGGGGTGGGGCCAGTTTGTACCACATGGGCATGGTTGATAGGATTTATGCAGGGTACCACTAAACATTACTACATACTAAATGTTTAAGCTCTGGGCCTCATGGTTTCAGAGAAGATTTTTTTAAGTTTTTCACTTCATAAGACTATGGGAGCTAAGGCCCCTGGGGCGTGGCCAATTTGGATCCTAGGGGCATGGTTGGCAAGATTTATGTAGGTGACCCCTAACCATTGCTACATACTAAATATGTAAGCTCTGGGTCTCATGGTTTCAGAGAGGAAAATTTTTGAATATAGCCATATATAAACAAATACCCCCCTGGGATGGGACCAGTTTGGACCCCAGGGGCATGGTCGGCAGTATTTATGTAGGGGACCATTAAACACTGCTACATGCTAAATATATCAGCTCTGGGCCGCAGGGTTTCAAAAATGAAGATTTTTTAAGTTTTTCTCGTCATAACTCTGTGGGAGCTAATGGCCCCTGGGGGTGGCAAATTTGGATCCCAGAGGCATGGTTGGCAGGATTTATGTACGTGACCACTAACCATTGCTACATGCTAAATATGTAAGTTCTGGACCTCATGGTTTAAAAGTGGAAAATTTTTGAAGGTTCTTTAGCTACAAAGCCCTATATAAAGCAGTGGGCCCCTAGGGTGGGGCCAGTTTGGACCCAAGAGGATGGATGGGCAGAAGTGATGTAGGGGACCACAAAACATTGCTAAATACTAAATATATAAGCTCTGGGTGTCACGGTTTCAGAGAAAAAGATTAAGTTTTTCCCATTATAAATCTATGGGAGCTTTATGTTGCCATGGCAACCACAGTTCCAATCTGATCTGCCTTAACCTTATGCAGTCAATCCCCCACCCCAACAATGCTACACATAAAATTTGATCAAGGTTGGGCAGATGGTTTAGGAGGTATGTTTTAAAGTGTGGAAGACGACGACGGACTACGGACCAAGGCTATACTATAAGCTCAACTTGACAGATGAGATAAAACCTTAAAGAACATCCCACATTTTAACATGAAATTTCCAATTCTATGACCTTGACCTCAAGGTCACTGAGGGAGCAATTGTGTAAAACGTAAGGCCATTATCTAGCATAAGTGAAAGTATCAACTTAGGCTATCAATGGGTTAAAGAGATATGGGTGTTTTCAATATAACCTATAACACCCAAAAGGTGGACACGGATGCGGGTGCAAACCCGGAGGCCCACACTGGGGTGACAACAATAGCTCATCCTGAAGGTCGTTCAGGCGATCTAAAACAATTACTTCTTTCCAGAGGAGTGGGTGGGATGGGGAGGTGGCTGTTAAGCGGGAAGGAGGTATAATTTGTAAATTCTGAACCAGAAAAGTAAACATTTTACCATTTGTGAATGCAAAAATGTCATGTAGGTCATCACCTAATATCCCAAAGCATGTCCGAGTTATCTGCATATTTAACACTCTAGTGGATTATCCTTTCAACACTTGAAGTATTTAGCCGGGCCACATAGTATAGTCGGTAGCGCGTCTGACTCCAGAGCCAGTGGCCCTGTGTTCGATACCCGGTCCGGCTACTTACTTCCGTTTCTCCTTCCTCTGATTCAAGAAGGACAGTTGTCAGTTACTGGCGACAGTATGTGCACTTAGTACTTTTTAACCGCATAGGAGGTCTAAGCCGGCCTAAGAATAGTGTCGTAAGGTTAACTGACCGTCCCGACATGACCATGGCCGTTACCGTGGACGTGAAGCAACAAAACAACACTCTCAGATGTCCCATCATTTGATAAATAGGAGTTACATCAAGCTGTTTTCTTCTATTGTTCTGTCACAGTCTTCATTTAAATACATTGATTCTGTTTACTATCTTCATTACCATCCATATTGTCCATCTGAATAGAGGTTATGGTAAAAGCAAAATTTGCACTAGTGGGTGGGGTAAACCAATTGTAATATACTATATGATCAACCGGTTATGCATAATCAGCAAATTTAATGGTAGACAAAAGCTAAAGAACAGTATATAACTGCTTTATCAACGACTTCTATGGATTTAACTTGTCTAGAAATGATGTTTAGAAGTTGCTTGCCGACCAAAAGTAGCTGTGCAGTGGTTTAAATCCTTCGAAAACAAGACATGTGAAAAAAATCAAGTTTGGCATTCTCCGATTTTGTCCTACTTTTAGTATGTTAAAAATGTAGGTCTTAGGAGCTTATTACTGCAAAGAAACCTTTTGTTGCAATTTGTTTTAGGTTCTCCCACAATTTGACTGGACTATATCCGCCATCGGATATTTCTGGCATGTTTATCGAGATGACAAACACTCGCTATAACCAGTAGCCAGAAATCAGTATGTTTTAAGTCTTCAGCTCGCCTGCCCGAAGGGCCTTTGTGAGCTGTTGTCATACCAAAGCATTTTTACGAAACTTCAGAACAGTAGATTTTACAAGTGTTTAATAACACAATAATAATCATGTAAAGCGTTAGCTTTTGTGATAATAATGAAACTAATGAACAGGAAGTCGATTATAACCGACCGATATTGATAAGGCGAAACGCTTTTGCACGCATGTGTTCTGGCAAGTACGTGAAAAGGTCATCAACCTTTTTTTATTAAGTATTATTCACTATTTTTACGCATAATGAAAGCTTCATCATATCAAATATTAAACACGTATGAAATATTACGTATATATGGATGCAACACAGGTACAGAATTTTAAAATGTTAGACAAAATCAGTGAACCAAGAAATATAGGTCACAGGGGCCTACACGTAGTACAAATGAGACGCAGCGCTGAAGTGACTACCTATTTCAAGTCCGATGAAGATTCAATTAAATATTAGTTCGAAAAACAACATTAATTTTGTGGATCATGAAATACAAGTCACAATGACCTACAAATAGTATGACGTCAGTTGCAATGTCCCACTGAAACGTTGTCTTTAGTATGATGCATATATAATGTTGAATATATAAGGAAAAGAACAGTGAATTTTTTAATATATGTCACAGTCACCTACAAGTAGTATGAGGATTTTTATTTCATCGTTTGACTGACCAACTACAATTTAAAAACCGTGTTGAGATATAAGTGAAAATCCTGGTCCATGCATAAAGTTCAAGGACTCAGTGTGCATGGATGCTTTGCAGTTCCTACATGTTAAGGATATGATTTGGTCAAAAATCAGCACTCCTACCCCAAAGATACCAAAAGAGGTAAGAAAAAAGCTCACCCAAGTAACTTTTCATACAAAGTTAGTGGACCAAAGTTCAAGGTCACAGATTTTTACAATGCATCAGCTTCAGGCAGAGGGATACATCATTTGACCACGTCACAACATTATAACATCAGAGGTTATATCAAAGCAAGAGGATGGAGGACATTACGTCTAACGCCTAAACATACGCACATAATGCCATATAGGAGACGATGTCTATAAGCTAGTTAGCTTGTTATTGAATCCTTTATATTATTCATGTATGAATTGATTGTGTATGTTTATATGTTGAATAAAATACTGTTTAAAATAAACTAACGCCATACCTATACGCATGCCCAGCGCTGCGCCCTCCCCTCTCCCCCCATCCCTGCCCCACACACACACGGAGTCCTTGGTGGGGGCTTTAGAAAGACATACTACGTAGATGAACACTTTGAATGAGATAGGTTGTGTCGAATAATGCCTCTATTTTCTATCAATTACAAAATATAATCAACTGATGGTAATGTGCCCAACCCATTGTGAATGTAGAATAATCAGTTTCTGGTGCCAGAAGGAATGTATGGAAATGAAATGGGTCATTTCTTGTAGAATGATGCATATTTTTATCAAACTACACCATGTTGTTAAGAGTTGTCAGCAATTTCACTCACTGACTACAACGGAAGGACAAACAGACTGATGGACTTGCACAGCGATTAAAGTGCACACCTGTGGGTCGTGCAATACTGTTTAGACTTTCGTAAGTACACAAAATTTGAACCATATATACCACGGGGTTCAAGAGTAATGAGCATTTTCACTACTTGACCGTAAATTTTCAACTTGTGCTCAGCAAAGCCTCGTCCATCAAAAATGACGGCTATGCATGCGAGTCGTTAGATAATGTTGACATGTATAAGTATGCAAAATTTTATCAAAATATAGAATGCGGTTCAAGAGTTATAAGCTTTTTCGCTAACTGATAACGGACGGACGGATGGATTCACACAGTGATTATAGTGCAAACCTGCGGGTTGTGCAATAAGAAGTTTTGCATACCAGTGGCTGGGCAATGTTAAATTACATAAGTATACAAAATTCGAAGCAAATATGCCAAGCGGTCCAAGAGTTATGAGCATTTTCAATAAAAGAGCTCGACCAGCCAAATTGATGCTCGGTAAAGCCTCGTCACTGTTTTGCATACCAGTGGCTGGGCAATGTTAAATTACAAAAGTATACAAAATTTGAAGCAAATATACCAAGCGGTCCAAGAGTTATGAGCATTTTCAATAAAAGAGCTCGACCGGCCAAATTGATGCTCGGTGAAGCCTCGTCACTGTTTTGCATGCCGGTGGCTGGACTACGTTAAAATACATAAGCATACAAAATTTGAACTATATTTACTACGGTGTTCAAGAGTTATGAGCATTTTCAGTAGTTGGCCGTAAATTTTCAACTTGTGCTCAGCATGGCCTCATCCATCAAATAAGGTTGTTATGCATGCGAGTCGTTAGACAATGTTGACATGTATAAGTATGCAAAATTTTGTCAAAATATCCCATGCGGTTCAAGAGTTATAAGCGTTTTCGCTAACTGATATCGGTTTTCGCTAACTGATAACGGATGGACGGACGGACTCACACAGTGATAATTAAACTTGGACGGAATATAGTACTAAGATTTGGTAAAACTTAATACTTTAATGTTTGCCGGAATTTTAAAACTATGTACATATTTACAAGAAATAAATGATATAGAATTATTATCATTTCCTATTATACATTTTAACATGAAAACACAATGTTCTCACACGAGAAAATCCGCTTTTGAACAAGACTTCTCAAACGAATAAATTTGTTGAAAAAACAATCACTGAACACAGGGTGGTCGTGGGTGGGAAAAAAGTTTCTTCTGATAATGAAGAAATTTAAGTTTTCTTGTCCAAAAGAAGACACAATTCGACTAATGCTGTCGATCTTTCTGACGAAAGATAACTGTAAACGCAGAGTGAAGCGTGAACAACCAATCACGGAATGCGCAACTTCACCGCGCAACAGTTTTGACCAATAAAATTTTGTATTATCTACGGAGAACTCGCATTACGTAAATAAACTAAACATATGCACTCTCAATCTAAGTGACATGATCGACTGGTCCCGCTGTTTAATTAATACTTATGGAACATAACCTGCGGGTTGTGCAATGATGTAATTTTGATATACATCCTTAGTCCTAGTGTTGGATACATAAAAATTTACCCAAAAAGTTTATTTTTCGATTACTCCTATCCTCGTAACCACTGTAATGTAACCCGTTTATGATGAATATGTATATGAGGAATAATAATGTATAAAAATTTCAGTGGTTACGAAGGTAGAATGAAGTGACATTTGGATGCATAGTGGACGTTGGTAGTTCAAATTCCCATAGGCTCAATGTTAAATGTTACAGACAGTACATGTATTCATCCGCAAAATTAACCAAAAAGGCATTAAAATAGGGGAAAATGAAATCGTACAGAATAAACAAGAAACATATAGCTAACATTTCTGAATGTTTTTGTGGTTATCTGCCTATCTTCGAAAACCGACCTTTTCAGTGGGCACATTGCAATAGTATAGTGTAACTCGTCCTTTGATGAAACTTCAGAGAAAGATAAAGCATAATGAGAAAGTGTGTCGCGCACAAGATTAAGGTTCCCGCACCCAAGGTCAAGGCCACAATTGGGGCAATGGTCAAATTGTGTTTCAAATCGTGTCTCAGCTTTAACATACAAACTACTGAAGGGAATTCGATGACACTTTTCAGAAAGAAAAAGTATTATGAGAAGGTGTGTCATATACAGGATTTAGGTCCCATCACCCAAGGTCAAGGTCACTGTCAGGGTTTAGAGGTCAAAATGTGTCTCTGCAATAACTTAAAACTACATAGGTGATTTTATTCAAACTTAGCAGAAATTTAGGCATAATGAGAAGGTTTGTCACAAATAATATTTATGTTCCCAAACCCAAGGCCAGGGCCACAATCTGGGGCACAATTTCTAATCATGAGACAGCAATTGCTTGAAAAAGTACCAAAGTAAATTTCTTTAAACTTCATAGAAAGATAAAGCTAAAGGAGAAGGAATTCAACAAACAAAACAGAGGCTTCCACACCCAAGGTCACAGGGGTTGGAGGTCAAGTTGTTTCTCCCTAATTTCTAAAACATTTCATAAGCAAATTTAAATTAAACTTCCTCATAAGCAAATGTAAATTTAATTTCCTCAGATTGTGTCTCCAAACGGACTCGAAACTGCTGAAGTGAATTTCATCAAACTTCATAGAAAGGTAAAGCATGATTAAAATGTGTCTCACTTGCCACATTAAGGATCCCATGCTCAAAGTCAGGGTCACAATTTTGGGTCAAAGGTCAGTCTAAGGGACCTTCAGGGGCATTTGTTACACACTGTAACATTTCTTGTTTTATTGTCTAAAGCCAGCTTAACTGTTTCTGGCACTTATTTTCTTAAAAGACAGTTCCGTCTTGCTCTTTTAAAGGATAAATCTCTTCTTGCAGAAAAGAAATGTATCCGGTTTTTCATTAAATACATCATGTTTGAATATCTGTTATTTAAATGTGGATCTCGGTTTTTCATTACCCTATTCCTGTACACCGTAAAATGACTTAAACTACGTGGAAACTACGTCCGCACTTGTTAATATGATTAAGGTAACTCTGACCGGTTGCAAGATCCTTCTCTGCAATATACTGTATGGTCAACTCTTCAGGAAGACTTACAACTGTCCCTTGATTTTGTCCCATGGTATTTGTGAGTTTCTTTTTGACACCAAAGACTTCTAGCTGAAGCTAGACTGCAAGTTGGGGTAAGCGAAGACTTACGAACAATTTGCATAGGTATGAAATTAATGCATAGCACCTGTATGAACAAAACCTTTAAAATCTTATTCTCCAGAACAACTGACAAATGGCCTTGAAAGTTGAGATGTAACATCGAGTACTTCATTACTACCAAGATTATTCAAATGATAACCTTGGGTTGACCTTGATCTCTATTTACGGCGAGGCAAAATATGGAAAAAATGCTTAAAACTGGTATTCTGTTGTCTTAATGAGTACATGGAGGTTTGTGAGTACAAAATATCAAGGTCATTCTTTGACCTTTTACCAAAGACTCTCATATTTCGACAATTTCAAACAACTGGAAAGCCACTGGGCAAATCGTAACAAAATTTCATTTAGGGTCTCCAGGTGCTGAGGGAATGAAAATGCGTTGAAACTGTCCAGTTCACATGACCAACATGGTCGCCCTGCTCATATATGTAAATAACATTTAAAAATTCTTCTCCAGAACCAATTGACCAATGGCCTAGAAACTTGGTATGAAGCATCGGATACTCATTGGTCAGATGATGACTTTGGGTTGACCTTGTCCCAGTCAGTTCTCTTCAATCTCCCAGTGATATAATAGTATCTGTGCGAGTTTGGTTAAAATACATTCCTCCATTCACGGGGTATGGTGCAGACAAGCTATTTATCATTATTCTTTGACCTCATGTAACCTTGAAAATGAGGTCAAGGTCACCAAAACATAATCAGTTTCTTTGAAGCTCACAATACTACTTTTCAGGTTTGATTTAAATCCATCCATCCCTTCACGGGAAAGAGTACAGACTAGTCATATTTCAACATTCTTTAATCTCCTATGACCTTGAAAATAGGGTCAAGGTCACCAAAAGCTAATCAGTTCTTTCCCCTTATCCATTGATGAATCTATGCAAATTTGGTTAAATTCCATCTATCCTATCAGGAGATAGAGTGCAGACAAGAAGCTATGCGGACGCGGATGAGATTGGCACCCATAACAATATTTTCCCCCCTCCCACCTCGCCTCCCCCACCATATGGTGGGGGGGGGGACAAAACAAAATATTAAGATTGAATTTCCTGACTCCTCATTTGACTTTGCAGTCAGGATATTTGACACATAGATAAAAATCGAAATTCACATGATTCTGTTTAAATTAAATATGCAAATTACGTCGTAAAGTTATACGTTGATGCCCATACAAACGTCGCGTTTTCTAATGGCGAAATCGTGACGTTTTAGTGCAAAATTTGCTAATGAAATGCAATTTTAGTGTCATATGATAAATAGAACCTTGCATTCGTGCTCCTGTAGTATTGAATTTATTAAACTCGTTGGGGAAAACCGATAAGATGCACGGCATAGCCTCGCATCTTATCTTTTTCTCCAACTCGTTTACAATAAATTCAATAATACATGAGCACTCATGTAAGATCCTCTATTTCTTTCTCATAACTGATATATACACCTTTGCTGCAAGACATGTATAAAAG
Source organism: Ctena decussata (assembly GCA_963989385.1). Classification (NCBI taxonomy): domain Eukaryota; kingdom Metazoa; phylum Mollusca; class Bivalvia; order Lucinida; family Lucinidae; genus Ctena; species Ctena decussata. Next base: position 33,415,842 of record OZ022504.1, on the reverse strand, counting down.
CATTCATGTGCAGGCAACATTTTGGTAGTCAGTAGTTACTTAAATCAAAGATTTACTTCCGACTTTTGCTGGTAGTGTTATGGAGTGAGATACCCAACCCTGTTTTTCATATCTTCAAAACAGGTAGAGCATGCAAACTCATGTCTTGCACAGGAAAAGGCAATACACCGATGGTCATTTGTGGGAAGTATGAAGAAAATCGGAGTGCACCAGGAAAACGGCAATTATGATACTGCCTAATTGGTCAGAACCATCAGTGCATTGGCTTTTTGCAGATTGAGATGCCCACTGTTACTGTAAATAGGGGAAAAATGGAACAGCTGAACAGATTTTGACGAAACATATGTTTAAATGATCCTTCATGAAGGCAAAAAAAATGACTACCTAAGATGGCCACCAAATGTTACTTATAGGACAACTTAAAAATGAGAAAATCTTAAGAAGCCAAAGAGTTTTCAAAGACTTTTGCAGATTTCGACCAACTTTGTATACAGATGTGTATTGTAGTGCAATTGACCATCCGTCAGAAGATTTTGATACATTGTGGCAAAATACCCAGGGGAGCGATAGCAGGCCCGTTTGGGCCTCTTTTATAATCCATTTACAAATACTTCACGGAATTTTTATCTTATCCTTACTTAATTTTTGTTTCAGATCCTGTGCCTAGTGTGACACAAGGGGGTTATGTGAAGTCACATCTGATAAATATTATCGACCCTCAGCTGTAAGTTCATATTTTATATTAATATCGAGTATACTCCGACATTACTGATGTGAACAAACATCGGCCCGTGTTGAAATTTACTAGGAATCTGCGGTATCTCAAAAGGAACTTAGAACATATCCGATCAGCAATCCCTCACGTCATATCGCGCATTTGTAAACAGTGACTCCAAGCTTTGCAATATGATCGTAGGATGCGCAGGCTGATCTTGTCTTCCCTGTTAGCAGATGCCGTAAGATACCACCCATCTGTTTGGGTAAATTATCATCATTTTTTTTTCGAATCAAAGATATTGATTTTTTAGCTTACTTGAGCCCCAAGGCTCAAAGGTGAGCTTAAAGTATAGCCAGGCGTCTGCCGTCCATCCGTCGTCCATCAGCATTTTCAAACTCTTCTTCTCTGAAACCAAATTTCATGTGAAGCCTCCATGCGGTGGCGGAACGGAAGTTTGTTCCCGGTGTCTGGATCAATGACCTCAACGCCCATATATGGTAAAACCTCTTCAAAAATCTTCTTCTCCAGGTCCCAAAGGCCAAGTACCTTGAAACTTTGTATGTCGCATTTGGGACTCGATCCCATTTTACTTTGTTCGACTGATGACCGTAGGTTGGTCTTGACCTAATTTATTGCAGGGTCAGCTTTGGTACGTTATTAGGGCCCCGCCAGACGAAGTCGGCGGAGACCCTATAGTAATCACCTTGTCCGTCCGTCTGTCTGTCCGTCTGTCCGTCCGTCAGCTTTTTGTGTCCGGGCTATAACTCTAAAACGGTTGGAGATATTTTCTCGAAACTTTGTACAAATATAAAACATCATCAGACGATGTGCAGAGAACAAGAACCATAACTCCACCTACATTTTTCACGGAATTATGCCCCTTTGTTGTCCGTCCATCAGCTTTTCGTGTCCGGGCCATAACTCTGAAACAGTTTAAGATATTTTCTCGAAACTTTGTACAAATATAAAGCATCATCAGACGATGTGCAGAGAACAAGAACCATAACTCCACATACATTTTTTATGGAATTATGCCCCTTTGTAATTTTTAGTATGGAAATTGTGTCCGGTCAGTAACTTTGAAAGCGTTTGAGATATTTTCTCGAAACTTGGCACAGCTATAAAGCATCATCAGATGATGTGCAGAGGACAAGAACCATAACTCCACCTACATATTTTACGGAATTATGCCCCTTTGTAAATTTTAGTATGGAAATTGTGTCCGGTCCGTAACTTCGAAACCGTTTGAGATATTTTCTCGAAACTTGGTACAGCTATAAAGCATCATCATACGATGTGCAGAAGACAAGAACTATAACCTTATCTACATTTTTTGCAGAATTATGCCCCTTTGTAATTTATGTCTGGAAATCGTGTCCTGTCTGTAACTCTGAAACTGTTTGAGATGTTTTCTCGAAACTTGGTACAGTTATAAAGCATTATCAGACGATGTGCTGAGAACAAAAACCAAAACTCCACATACATTTTTTACGGAATTATGCCCCTTTATAATTTTAAGTATGGAAATTGTGTCCGGGCCGTAACTCTGAAACCGTTTGAGATATTTTTTCGAAAATTGGTAAAAGCATCATCAAATGATGTGCAGAGAATAAGAACCAGATAAGATACTTTCACAAAACTTGGTTCGAATATGAAACATCATCAGACAATATGCAGAGGACAGGAACTATAACTCAGCCTATATTTTTTTACAGAACTTTTCCCCTTGTAATTTTGTGTATGGAAATTGTGTCCATCCACTCTGTAGCTTTAAAACAGCAAAATATATTTTCACAGAAGTTGTTACAAATATAAAGCATATCAGACAATCAGCAGAGAATAAGAATTGTAACTCCATCTACATTTTTACAGAATTATGCCCATAGCAATTTTTAGTGTAGAAACTGTAGCCAGTCTATAACTTTAAAACTGAAAGGTTTTATTGTTTTTTCCAGTTGATGGCATATGACTTAATGCCATCAATAGTCCCATATAAAGGCGGAGCCCTATTAGTTAACATGTTTCTAGTGCTTTTATATCAAACATTGCTTAAACAGTGGATTTCTTAGAAACTGTTTAAGGCTAAGGTATATGGTAAATTAAATGACCAGAAGAAAATAATATGTTGCTTAAGGTCATGGTCTATATTTGACCTTTGTTTTAAGGTGACTGAGATTCTGTGATCCGTCAGCATTTTCAAACATCATCTCCTCTGAAGTCACTGAGCCCACTGGTCATATTTCATATGGAGACCCCACCCCCTCCGATTAGGGGAATGAAAGTTTGTTCAGGATATCTTGGTCGCCGCCATGCCCATATATTGGTATCCCCTTAAAATATTCTTCTGTACAAACCAAAGGTCAATAGTTAACATTATAGAACCTAATCTTAATACATGTACCAGCTTTCGGTATTTCGAAGTTCGTCGTAGAAAAAGCAATATTTTAAAACTCGGATTGTAATCTTATAATAAAACGCTGAAGATACTCATCAGATGGCACAAAATACATTGTCAGAACAGGGTCTACATTTACCAGTTTTCACTTTATTGTCGAATAGAGATAATATCAAGGCTGATGCAAACAGCTTAGACCCAGATAAGACACAGCAGAAAGCGGCGCCTGATCCTGCTTTAAATTGTTTATGTATCTACACAGTAAAGCAGTTTTGGTCTTAACCCCGCACAAGAAGTAAATGCTAAACGTGTAGATCTTGGTCGGGTGCAGCAAAATGTAAACTGGGCTCTACACTTTTCGCTTCAAATATTCTACACTTCGAAGAAGTTGAGGGGGCATATTGGTTTGGGCCTGACCGTCTGTCTGTCCGTCCATGTGTAACACTTCATTTACTCAAGAACCATAACCGCTGAGGTCTTGATATTTCATAGGTGGGTAGACTATTAAAAACTAGAGGACACATATTTTTATACCGCCGTGACGACAGTCAGGATTTGCTCCTGTCTGACCGTCAGTCCATTCGTCACTCTTTATGGTATAGTGTTTGTGTAATCAACTCCTCGCATAGTTTTGATGTATCTTTTTCAAACTTTGCATGCATGTTGTTTACATATTGAAGATGTGCTTGTGGGTTTTGATGGGGCCAGAATTTATTTTGACAAAATTATGGCCTTTTGAACTTACTCATTTTAGGCAATTTTTCTCGCACCTGCTTTAGCAAGGTGCGATATAGGAGTTCACTTTTCCGTCAGTCAGTCCGTTCATCCGTCCGTCCGTCCGTGCACAATTACGTCGACCCTAACGTTCGTGTCCATTATTCTCAATCCATGATACCTACACTCGTCAAACCTGGCATAAATTTTCGTTTTAGAATAGTCTCGAGGAGCCTTGCACTTATTCTGACCTTTGACCTATTTTTCATGCTCCAATGACTTCGTAAAATTTTACGTCAAAAATTATGTCGACCTTAGTGTTTAAGTCCATTTCTATCCATCTATGATACCTGCTATCAGCAAACCTGGTATAATGAGTTTTCTTAAAGTGGTCTAGAGGGTTGTTGCCTTAATTTTGACCTGTAAAATTTTATGTCAAAAATTGCTTCAGCCCTAGTATACTGGTCCATTTCTCCAGTCTATGATACCTACAGTCATCAAACCTGGTATAAAGTTTCTGCTTAGGTTGATCTAGAGAATTGTTGCACTTATTTTGACCTTTGACCCATATTTCATGCTCTGCTGACTTTGTAAAATTTTACTTCAAAAATTGCATCGACCCTATTGTTAACGTCCATTTCTCTCAATCTGTAACATCTAGATTCATCAAATCGGGTGTAATTTTCATCTTAGAATGGACTCGAGGATTAATGTACTTGTTTCAACCCTTGACCTATATTTCGCGTGCCACTGATTTTGTAAAATTTCACATCCAAAATTGTGGCGACCTTAGGGTTTGAGCTTGTAGATTCTTCTGGGATGCTGCTGTTATTTGTACCCTTGACCTATATATCATGCTCTGTTGACTTTAGAAACCTGGCATCCATGATTATATTGAAAAGAGCATTCAAGTTTAATTCATAGTAACTATACCACCTACAATCATCAGACATGGCTTTAAATGTTTTCTAAAGCTGGTGTCCTCGATCGTTTGACTACTTTATCCTTTAACCTATATTTTTATATGACTGCATCTTTTCTTGTTTGTAAGTCCAATTTGCTCAAATTTCTACATAAATTCATCAGAACTAGCATACACTTTCCTCTAACCATGGTATCTACTACTGAGAAAGCACGAGGCAGGTGCGACATAGCATTCCGCGGAATTCTTGTTTGAATTCTAGGGTATGGAGTTTGTGTAATTAACTTTTCATTAAAGTTTTCGATGGATCTTTTTCAAACCTTGTATACTTGTTGTTGACATAACGAAGATGTGCATGTGGAGTTTTTATGGAGATAAAATCAATTTTGATAGAATAACAGCGATTTAAGCTTAGACATTTTGGGTATCATTTTACATTAAAGGGTATGGAGTTTGTGTAATCAACTCCTCCAACAGTTTTAAGTGGGTTGTTTTCAAACATTGCATACTTGGTTTGGACATAATGAAAATTTGCATGTGGGCTTTGATGGAGAAGAAATTGATTTTGATGGAATTATGGCCTTTTAAACTTAGTAATTTTTGTCAGGTTTTTGCACTATAGGATAATGGAGTTTGTAATAATCTAACTCCTCTGCGGTTTTGAAAGGGTTCTTTTCAAACTGTGTACACATGTTTGGGGCATAATGAAGATGTCCATGTGACGTTTTGATTAACATAAAACAAATTTTGACAGAAAAACATCCTTTTGAACTTAGTAATTTCGGATAGTTTTCTGATTTAAAGAAAATACAGATAGTGTTATTGTCAATATATTCTTTGTAGATAGTGTTCGTGCTTAAAAGGTGCTTTAGGGAGGTAGCTGTCATGTGATAGGTGCTGAAACAGGCATTCATATCTTACAGAAACAATTTTCTACTTTTCTTGTCCAGCAGGCTTATACTTGCAAAGATTATGCCCCTTTTTCCAAAAAATACAAGTTTGTTCCCAAAATCCTGGGATTTTGAGCTAGGATGCTCATATTTAGGTTTGAGCTAGGGTGCTCATTTTTTAGGATACTGGTAGGGGCTAAGTTGCAGATCACCTGATTAACTTATAGGCAAAATCCCTCAAAAATGACTGAATTATGTCCCTTTGTTGAATTTTGCAGTTTTCAAACTTTTGAATCATACCCTAATTTTAGGTAAGTTATTAGCTCGCCTGAACGAAAGTTCAGGAAGAGCTATTGTTGTCACCACGGCGTCGGCGTCCGTGTCCGCGTCCGCGTCAGCGTCCGCGTCCGCGTCAGCGTCGGCGTTCGAATTGGATGTTTTGGTTAAAGTTTTTTAAAGACCTATATCTCCTTAACCCATGGATGGATTCTTTTGATACTTGCACTGTAGCTAGATATTGGTCTAAGGTTTAAAAGGGTACCACCCCCACCCCACTCTGTGACCTTGATGTCAAGGTCATGGACTTAGAAAATTGGTGTTTTTTTTTGACTGGATGTTTTGGTTAAAGTTTTATAAAGCCCAATATCTCCTGAACCCATGGATGGATTCCTTTGATACTTGCACTTAAGTTAGATATTGGTCTAAAGTTTTTGAAGGTACTACCCCCACCCCCCTCTGTGACCTTGATTTCAAGGTCATGGACTTAGAATATTGTCTTTTTATTGATTGGATATTTTGGTTAAAGTTTTTTAAAGAACATATCTCCTGAACCCAGAGATGAATTCTTTTTATATTTGCACTGTAGTTAGATCTACAGAGTACTACCCCAACCCCGCTCAGTGATCTTGATGTCAAGGTCAGGGACTTAGGAAATTTTTGTCTTTTTAAAAGTTTTGTAATTGCATACTGATTCATAATGCTTTGCAGAGATTTAGTTTATACTTGAACTGATGTTAGACTCTTTTTTGAGTTTTTACAAAACACCTTATACTTACCCCACTGGGTTACCTTGAAGTCAAGGTCATCAACTTAGAATTTTGTTTTAAAGATTTTGGTTAAAGTTTTATATTTATGAAGACATAATTTCACAGTGCCACGATGATGGACTCAGTTGATACTAATACTTGGGCTGATGTCAGATAATGGTTCAGGGTTTTGATACATACAAGCGTTCCCCCCCCCCCCCCCTACCCGTCAGTTTTTTACCTCAAGCTCATGGACTTTGAAATTTCATTTCATTTATTTTATTTTAAGACTTATTTCTGAGATAGCTTTTGTGTTTTCATTATGGACATGCCCCCCCCCCTACCCGTCAGTTTTTTTACCTCAAGCTCATGGACTTTGAAATTTCATTTATTTTATTTTATTTTAATTTTATTTTAAGACTTATTTCTGAGATAGCTTTTGTGTTTTCATTATGGACATGCTTGCATGAAGTTTTATGCATAGCAGTCCACATAGCCCCACCCCACCCCCCACCCCCACCCCCCACCCGTCAGGTTTTTTTTTACCTCAAGCTCATGGACTTTGAAATTTCATTTCATTTTTTTATTCTAATTTTATTTTAAGACTTATTTCTGAGATAGCTTTTGTTTATAAATGTGTTTTCATTATGGACATGCTTGCATGAAGTTTTATGCATAGCAGTCCACACCACCATAGCGGCTGAGTGATCGGCAAGCACCAATTCAGGCGAGCTATGCTGTCAGGCGACAGCTCTTGTTAGTATTTGATGTTGGTTGCGTTATGATGCATTCACTTTTGACAGAGTTATTTCCCTTTTCTAATTTGTGTGAAACATAATTATGGATAGTCTGTTTCTCAAGAACAAAAACTGCTGGGGCATTGATGTTTCACAGGTGGGTAGACCATGAAAAATAAGCAGACCTGTATTCTTTTTTTTATCCATCTGCCCTGTACTTACATAATTATGCCCCTTTTTAAACCAATACATGAAAACGTGTTCCCGAAATCCTGGGAAACTGTTTGAGCTAGAATGCTCATATATGGCATACTGCTAGGGGCTAAGGTGTAGATCACCTTAAAACTTTTGGGAAAATTCCGTCAAAGAATAACTGAATTATGCCCCATTGTTGAATTCGGCATTTTTCCAATTTTTGAATCAACTGACCTTAGATCCCTATTTTTGGTATACTGTTAGTATTTGATGTGCTGATCATTCTGATGTTGATTGCCTTATGGTGCATTCAGTAATGACAGAGTTATTTCCCTTTTCTCATCTGTATAAAACAGTTATGAGTGGTCTGTTTGTCAAGGACAATAACTGCTTGGGACGTGATATTTCATAGGTTGGTAGACCATAAAACATAAGCAGACCCTGATTTTTTTTACTTTGCCGTCTGCCCTGTACTTACAGAATTATTCCCCTTTTTCAATAAAATACATGAACATTTGTTCCCAAAATCCTGGGAAATCGTTTAAGCTAGAATGCTCACATTTAAATACTGTCAGGGGCTAAAATTAACTTTTGGGCAAATTCCTTCAAAATATTGCTGAATTACGCCCCTTTGTTGAATATGACATTTTTTTCAGTTTTTATTTCTTTGACCTAGAACCCTAATTTTTGGTAACTGATAGTATTTGATGTTGCTGATCATTTTGATGTTGGTTACTTTATGATGTACTCAGTTTAAACAGAGTTATTCTTCTTTTCTCATCTGTATTAAACATTATTATTTGTGGTCTGTTTCTCAAGAACAATACTGATGGGGCCTTGATATATAATAGGTGGGTAGACCATAAAAAGTAAACAAACCTGTATTTTTAGCTCACCTGAGCCAGAGGCTCTGGGGGAGCTTATAGGATGGAAAGGCTCCGTCGTATGTCTTCCGTCATCCATCCGTCCATTATTTCAAACAACTTGTCTTCTGAAACCACTGGGCCGATTGTAACCAAATTTCATTTGTAGCATGCATAGGTCTTAGGAACGAAAAGTTGTTCAAAAGGTCCTGGTCACATGACCAACATGGCCGCCACGCCCATATATGATAAAAGCCTTTAAAAATGTTCTTCTCCAGAAACAAAAGGCCGATGGTAAACAAGAGGGCCATGAGGCCCTGAATCGTTCACCTGATCAGTTAGCAATGTGGCTTTTTATTTTGTCTGAAATTGTCAAAATATGAGTCGGGTCAAAAGTAAAAGAATGACCATGACCTCTTTGACTCATAAATCTTCATGTACTCATTAAAACAACCATATATACCATTTTTAGACCAAAATTTTAAAAGTTTTCCATGAAATCTTATGTTCTAGCATTTTCCCGTATTTGATCATGCCGCAAAAAAAGGTCAAGGTAAACCCAAGGTCATCATTTGAACAGTCTTGGCAGTACATTAGTACTCCATGCTACTTATCAAGTTTCAAGGCTATAAGTGTATTGATAGAGAAGAAAAATTTTAAAGGTTTATACCATCAATGGGTATGGCAGCCATGTTGGTCATATGACCTGGACCGTTTGAACAATTTTTTGTTCAAGCAACCCCTGAAGGCTCTATATGAAATGTGTTTACAATAGGCCCTTCGGCTTTTGAGGATATGCTTGAAAATGTCAAAATATGAGAGATCTTGGTCAAGGGTCAAACAATTACTCATAATTCTTCATGACCTCATTAAGACGACTGTATATACCAATTTTTAGGCCGAAATCTTCAAAACTTTCCAAGAAATCTTATGTTCTAGCATTTTCCCAAATTTGACCTTGCCGTAAAAAAGGTCAACCCAAGGTCCTAATTTGACTAATCTTGGTAGTACTGGAGTACCAAATGCTACATACCAGGTTTCAAGGCCATTGGTCAATCGGTTCTGGAGAAGAAGTTTTTTAAGGGTTTTTACCATATATGGGCATGGCGACCATGTTGATCATGAGACCCAGACCATTTGAAGAAATTTTCATTCCCACAACCCCTGAAGGCTCTATATGACTTTTGGTTACAGTTTGCTCAGTGGCTTTCAAGAAGAATATGAAATAATCAAACTATGAGAATTCAGGGTCAAATGTCAAAGAACGACCTTGACCTCTTGTACTCATGAATCTTCATGCACTGACATTAAGATGACTGTATTTACCAATTTTTAGGCCTAGATTTTCAAAACTATCCAAGAAATCTTATGTTCTAACATTTTCCCATATTTGACCTTGCCGTAAAACGGTCAAGGTCAAACCCAAGGTCATCATTTTGAACAATCTTGATAATACTGGAGTACCCAGTGCTACATGCCAAGTGTCAAGGCCATCGGTCAGTTGGTTCCTCAACCCCTGGAGGGAGCCCCGGTAGCTCAGTGGGTTAAGCGCTGGCCTACTGATCTAGCGGACCGGGTTCGAATCCCGCTTGAGGCGAGAATCTTTCCTACCGTAAACGGGGTTCCATTGCACAAGCCTTTCATTATCATCCTTCCATCGTCCTGATATAACTGAAATACTGTTGAAAAGGACGTAAAATCACAAGTCATCCATCCATCATCATCTCAACCCCTGGAGGTTCTATATGAAATTTGGTCCTGATTGGCCAAGTGGTTTTTGAGAAGATTGTTTGAAATTGTCGAAATACGAGACTTCTGGGTCAAAGGTCAAAGAATGACCTTCACCTCTTGTACTCACAAATCTTCGTGTTCTCATTTAGATGACTGCATATACCAATTTTTAGGGCTTAATCTTCATAACTATTCAAGAAATCTTATGTTCTAGCATTTTCCCATATTTGACCTTGCCGTAAAACGGGTCAGGGTCAACCCAAGTTCATAATTTGAACAATCTTGCTAGTTCTCGAGTACCCAAAGCTACATACCAAGTTTCAAGGCCATCGGTCAATTGGTTCATGAGAAGAAGATTTTTAAAGGTTTTTACCATATATGGGCATGGCGGCCATGTTTGTCATGTGACCTGGACCGTATGAATAAATTTTTGTTCCCTCAACCCCTGGAGGCTCTACATGAAATTTGGTTACGATTGGCCCAGTGGCCTTTGAGGAGATTGTTTATTATTGTCAAAATATGAGAGTTCTGGGTCAAAGGTCAAAGAATGCCCTTGACCTTTTGTATTCATAAACCTTCATGTAATCATAAAGATAACTGTAGCGACCAATTTTAGACCAAAATCTTCAACCGTTTCCAAGAAACCTTATGTTCTACCATTTTCCCTTATAATAGTACCTACGACCAAGCTTGACCTAACCGTAAAATAGGCCTAGGTCATCCCAAGGTCATAATTTGAACAATCTTGGTAGCACTCGCGTATCAAATGCTACATACCAAGTTTCAAGGCCATCGGCCTATTGCTTCTGGGGCAGAAGATTTTTGACCATATATGGGCGTAGCGGCCATCTTGGACACGTGACCAGGACTATATGCACAACTTTTCGTTCCTAAGACCCCAGGAGGCTACATATGAAATTTGGTTACAATCGGCCCAGTGGTTTCAGAGGAGAAGTCGTTTGAAATTGTGGACGTGCGACGGCCAAGCTCCCCTGGAGCCGCTGACTCAGGTGAGCTATAAACGTTTAAAAATCTTCTTCAGAACCAATTGACCGATGGCTTGGTTTGTAGCATCGGGTACACGAGTACTACCAAGATTGTTCAAATTATGACCTTGTGTTGACCTTGACATTTTTACGGCAAGTTCAAATTTGCTTTCTGGTGCTTTTATAATGGGAAAATGCTAGAATATAAGATTTTACGGATAATATTGCAGACTTCGATCAAATTGGTATATACAGTGATCTTAATGAGTACATGAAGATTTGTGAGTACAAGAGGTCTAGGTCATTCTTTGATCTTTGAGCCAGAGCTCTCATATTTCAACAATTTCAAACATCTCCTCAAAAGCTACTGGGCAAATTGTAACCAAATTTTATCTAGAGCCTTCAGGGGCTAAGGAAACACAAATCAATCGAACTAGTCCAGGTCACATGACTAACATGGCTGCCAAGCCCATGTATGGTCAAAACCTTTGAAAATCTTCTTCTCCAGAGCCAAATGAAACTTGGTATGTAGCATCGGATTGTTCAAATTATGACTTAGGGTTGACCATGACCTGTTTTACGGCAAGGTCAAATATGGGAAAGTGCTAAAACATAAGAACATAAGATTTTATGGAAAGTTTTGTACATTGTGCCGAAAAATTGGTATATACAGTAATCTTAATGAGTACATGAAGATTTGTGAGTTCAAGTGACAAATCCATTATTTGACCTTTGATCCTGGATTATCTTATTATGACAATTTCAAACATCTGCTCAAAAGCCACTGGGCCAAATGTAACCACATTTCATATAGAGCTTCCAGGGGCTTGAGGGAACAAAAAATTGGTCAGACAGTCAAAGTCACATAACCAAAATGGCCGCCATGGCCATATATGATAAAACCTTTAACAATCTTTTTTCTCCAGAACCAATGGACCGATAGCCTTGAAACTTGCTATGTAGCATTGGGTACTTGAGTACTACCAAGATTATTCAAATAATGACATTACTTTGACCTTACCTTTTTTACGGCAAGGTCAAATATGTGAAAATGCGAAAACATGATTTCATGGAAAGTTTTGAAGATTTTGGCCCAAGATTGTTCATATGATGACCTTGGGTTCAGCTTGACATTTTTACGACAAGGTCAAATTTGCTTTCTGGTGCTTTTATATGGGAAAATGTATAAATATAAGAGTTCATGCAACTTGTATAACACTTTCGTGCAAAAGTAAATAAATACAGTCACATAAATGAGTACATGAACAGTTTTAGCAATAGAGGTCAAGGTCATTGTTTGACCTTTAGCTAATGTCTGTCATATTTTGACAGTTTCTAACATCAGGGTTTTTCAAATGATGGCCGTAGTTTGACCTTTGACCTTTCACTCAGGTGAACGGTTCAGGGCCTCATGGCCCTCTTGTTAGCTCACCTGAGCCATTGGCTCAGGATGGGCTATTGTGATCACCCAGTGCCTGTTGTCCGTTGTGCGTCATGTGTCGTCCGTCGTCAACAATTTGCTTTAAATGGCATCTTCTCTGAAACCGCTAGGCCTAGGTCTTTGATATTTGGTATGAAGCATTGCCTAGTGGACCTCTATCAAGTTTGTTCAAATAGTGGCCCTGGGGTTCAAAATAGCACTGGAGCAGGGGGTCTTGGGCTCGAATATAAAATATACTTAAAAATCTTTTCCAGAACTGCTTGGCTCAGATGCTTGAAATTAGGTATGTAGCATTGCCTAGTGGTCCTCTACCAAGTTTGTTCAAGTGGTGGCCCCAGGGACCAAAATGGTCCCGGGGCAGGGAGTCCAAGGTTTGAATCATAGAAATGCATAGAAAAATATTCAAAAATATTCTTCTTTAGAATCACTTCGTACCTATGCTTGAAATTTGGTATCTAGCATTGCCTACTAGTAAAATGGCCCCATGGCAGGGAGTCCCAGGTTTGAACCATAGAAATACATAGAAAAATATTCATATATTTTCTTCAGTACCGCAAGGCTCAGCTGCTTGAAATTTGGATATATAGCACTTCCTGGTAGTCCTGTACCATGTGTGTACAAATTGTGGCCCCGGGGTCCATATTGGCATCACGGCTGGAGTCTTAAGTTTGAACTATAGAAACACATAGAAAAATATTCAAAAATCTTCTTCTTTAGAACCACTTGGTTCAGCTGCTTGAATTTCGGTATGAAGCCAAGGTTGGCAAATTGCCGGCAAATATGAGTTTTTTCCATGCCGGCGGTAATTACCGGTAAATACCGGCAAATACTGGAAAAAAACTGACAAATACTGGTTGATTGAATTGACCGGCCTGGAATTTGTACAGTAACCTACACTCAAATCCATTGGGGTATTTCAATTATACTGGTCAAGTGACTTAATATTTAAACTGAAATTTAAGAATTGTACCAAAATATTTATTTAATAGTTTACATGTATCTAGTCAGTGAAATTTCGAACTATGTTTTAGGGGGAAAATGGCCTGTTTTATACCCATCAGGTGGCTTGTGGCTGCTACCACTACAGGTTTTATATTTTATATACTGGTTATGACAATTGTGTGTATTTCAATTCTCGTAACAACGTTACCCCGCCCCCACCCCACCCACTCACACGCACACCTCAGTTGAATGTATCCATAGCCGCAGTAAAGGGGCGTCATTCGTCCGTCCATTATTACAAAAATTATTATCTGACTGCTATAAATGTATTCAAGGTTGAAGTCATACTATAGCTCAAGCCATACCTATAACATCTCCATGTACTTCACCTTATTGTCTAACTTTTGTATAAAACAAATAACCGTTCTGACATCTTATTGTTTCCATCCTTGCCCCAAGCAATACTCTGCCCCCTTAAATAAACATTGTCTGGAAATTAGTTTTAACAATTTAGACATTTCTTGCAGACTAGGTGTCACAGGTGACTGACCAGGTGCACAGGTCAATTTACCTGTAATGTTGTTCCCAAAATCCAGGGAATACCGTTTGAGCTAGGATGCTCATATTAAGAAAACCGCTAGAGGCTAAGGTGCAAATCACCTGAGTAACTTTTGGGCATATTCCATCAAAAATGACTGAATTATGCCCCTTTGTTGAATTTGGCAATTATCCAACATTCGAATCATTTGACCTAGAACCCTAATTTTTGGTAAATCGTAAGTATTTGATGTGCTGATTGTTCAGATGTTGGTTGTTTATGATGCATTCACTTTTCACAGAGTTATTTCCCTTATCTCATCTGTATTAAATATAATTATGGGTGGCCTGTTTCTCAAGAACAATAACTGATGGGGCCTTGATATTTCATAGATGGGTAGACCATAGAAATATGCAGACCTGTATTTTTAGCTCACCTGAGCCAGTGGCTCCGGGGGAGCGTATAGAATTAGCGGAGCAAATATGATTGCGTAAGTGGCCTAGAATAGGGTGGTAGTGTTCTACGGAGTGTAACATTTGTTTTCATATATCAAAATGCTCGCCTTGGTCTGTAGTTATAAAATTCAACATTTGTCACCTTGGCAAACCTTGCATTACTCTGTGGTGGCCAGTTATTTACCTTACTCCATTAAATTATGAATGTCAAAAATATTCCTTGAGGTCAATAGGAAGTACGCTTTAATGTTATAAATGTATCAAATGTCAATATTTTTTGTAGGAATGATTAATTTGCTATAATTAAAGCTACTTTGAAAACAGTTTAGAACTTTTGTGCTGTAATTTTCGTGAAAAAATATAATGTACCCCTGAAAATTTAAAATACAAACTTAAATCGTTGCATTTTATGAAAACTTTACGACAAAATAGCTCACACTGTTCAATTTTTCTATTGTTTAGTTAGCAACTTCAATGTGGTTCTAGCAAAACAAATTTGAGACCCCTAGCTTTTATACTTTGCTAACCATGTACTGCTGAACTTGAATACACCTATCCCGCGTTGGAGGCTGGAAAATCTGTTTTCACACAATTATTTGTACAAAAGATGGCTTATAAGCTATTTAAATGGACGAATTGGGTCTGTTGCAATGTGATCATGTTAAATATGATATAAAACAAATGTTTAAAAATATTTTTGACCTTACAACACATATTAAAACTATTGTAACATACTTAACAGATTGTTAATGTTTGCGTAAAGCATCTATCATTCCGGCCTGGAAAACATCTTTTGAAATTCTGACTTTTAAACAATGCAGTTGTGATAACTATGTGATTTATTTATCGTTAAATGAATTTTTCTGGGTTGTAAAGTTGGCTACTCGGGCAGCAAACAGTGTTATTTACATGACATACAAAGGTGAGATTGTCCTACAATTAGAAATGAGCCTTCGTGAATTAACATGTACATGCAACACTATTATGTTTTCCATTAATATCAAAATTACATTAAAAACATCCACTATAAAAAATAACTAATCATAACATACAGTTTTGTACTCAGAAAGGTAACGTTTGTAACCATTATTTGAAAACAATCCCTGAGATTAACTGTTGCTACAGCCAAATGTGCCTCAGCCTTATTAGTTTGTGTTAAAAATATTTTCAAAACGGCACGTTCGTCTGATTAAAACCGAACCTATATGCTTTTTCTCAAAAATTTCCACGGCGGTGCATCCGGTTTAGTGCATTGATGTTATAGTTAGTGTTTTCCACTTACCTATAGCTTTCAAAAAATGATTTGTTTTATCTGTTTATGGGCTGTCATTCTGATGTATATAGAAACAAAAAGAAAATCGGTGAAAATAGACAATATGTGTTCCTGGTTATGTTTCATTAAGGCTAGTTTTGTGGGCTTCTGCATGGAATGGGGTGGATGTTTATTTGGCCACCTGTTAGTATCGTTTGAGTACATGTCTTTATTTTACTATTTACAGTTTGGTGTTGTCGGAGCTAGAAATGTGGCACTAGTTAAAACAATTCCAGATCGGTGCCTTTTTACACTGTTTATCTATTTGACCGTTTTTAGCTCACCTGGCCCGAAGGGCCATAGTGAGCTATTGTCATACCAATGCGTCCGGCGTGCGTCGTGCGTCGTCACGAAATTTGTCCGTCAACACCTAAAAACAAATATTCAAACATCTTCTTCTGTATAACTACTGGTCCCATGGTTCTCAAATTTCACATGGAGCATGACCTGACTCCAGGGTCTCAGAATTGTAAAATTGGGTCAGGTTGAAGATCCAAGATGGCCACCGTTACTAAAAATAGCAATACCAACAAAATAAACTTCTTCTCCAGAACCACTGGGTATATTTGTCTAAATTTTGGCATGGAACATCAGTGTAACCTTGGTATTCAAAATTATAAAAATGAGAAAAATCTGTAGCGGAGTTTTGTCACAGTGACCTACTTTCTGTTTAAGAGTGTAATTTTGCTCAAATGCCAATGTCAAAAAACGACTTATTCAAACGACTTCATACAACCTTGTTCTCTAAAACCACTGCAACCATGGGTCTCAAATTTCACATGGAGCATGACCAGCTTGCAGGGTTTCAAAATTGTAAAATTAGATCAGGTCAAGAATCCAAGATGGCCGCCGTTACTAAAAATAGCGAAAACAACAAAATCAACTTCTTCTCCAGAACCATTTGGTATATTTGGTTGAAAGTTTGCGTAGAACATTAATGGGACCTTGGGATTTAAAATTGTAAAAATGAAAAAAATCTATAGCGGAATTGGGTCACAGTGACCTACTTAGCGTTTACAAGACCGATTTTGCATAAATGTCCGTATCTCAAGAAAACGCAATCCATTCTGGTCAGATTTGGTCAGAAATGGTCCTTGAAAGGAATTATTTCAATTTTGTGCCAGTTGACTATCCAAGATGGCCACCATGGGGGCCGTTACTAAAAATAGCACAAACATAAAAATGACAATTACTCAAGAACCCTTGAATGGAATTCGACCAATTTTGTGTCAGAATGTTCCTTGCATGAAGCCGTTTCGATTAATTGCAGTTTGGCTTTCCAAGATGGCCGACATCTGCCATTACTAAAAAATAGCACAAACATAAAAATGACAATTATTTAAGAACCCTTGATTCGAATTTGACCAATTTTGTGTCAGAATGTTCCTTGCATGAAGCAGTTTTGATTAATTGAAATTTGGCTTTCCAAGATGGCCGACATCTGCCGTTACTAAAAATAGCACAAACATAAAATGACAATAACTCAAGAACCCTTGAATGGAATTGGACCAATTTTGTGTCAGAATTTTCCATACATGAAGCCATTTCGATTAATTGCAATTTGGCATTCCAAGATGGCCACCATCTGCCGTTACTAAAAATAGCACAAAACATGAAAATGACAATATTTCCGTAACCGCTGAATAGATTTTGACGAAATTTGTGTCAAAATGATTCTTGCATTGAGATGTTTCAAAAGAAACTAAATATAGACAAGTCATAATGGCCTTTGTTACTAAAAATGTGAAAATTAGAAAATCTCGGTGGAATTGGACTTATTTTCTATCAGAATGGTCCTTTCTTTAAGCTTTTTCGATTTTCGGCATTTTGGCATTCCAAGATGGCCGCCATTTGCCGTTTCTAAAAATAGCACAAAACATGAAAATGACAACATCTCATTAACCGCTGAAGCGATTGTGACGAAATTTGTGGCAAAATGATTCTTGCTTTGACGTTTTTCAAATATTAACAAATATCGACCCATCAAGTTGGCCTCTGTTACTTAAAATAGCAAAATATGAAAATTAGAAATTTACAATGGAACAGACCCAGTTTTGTGTCAAAATGGTCCTTGCACGAAAGCTTTTCATTTTTTTGCATTTTGGCATTCTAAGATGGCCGCCATCAGCCTTTACTAAAAATAGCACAAAACATGAAACTGACAATATCTCAGTAACCCCTGAATGGATTTTGATGAAATTTGTGGCAAAATGATTCTTGCATTGAGGTGTTTCAAAAGTAAATATATATAAAGACCAGACAAGTTGGCCTCTGTCACTAAAAGTAGCAAAATGTGAAATTTAGAAAATCTCTGGAATTGGACAAATTTTGTATCAGAATGGTCCCATTGCACAAAAGCCAGGTGAGCGATATCAGGCCCATTTGGGCCTCTTGTCTATAATAGCAATATATAAAACTGTAGTTAAAATATGTTGGCCCTACAGCATATACTTAAACCAAAGTAACGTATATAACAGGTTAAACAGTAAGAGTTATTTTACTGCATTGCACCTAGTGTCAATTGTCATGTGGCTACCTTAAAACTATTTCAAATGCAAATTAAGTATTTTCTGGCCATTTGGGATCATCTGGACTCATTACAAGTCGATTTGAAAAAGGAATTCAGCTGAAGCTGGTGCTAGGTGGCACTGGCAGTGTTGCAACATTACATTCCTGAAAATAAACTTAGTTAAACCGAGGTTGTTTTTTTTTTTGTTTTGTTTAGTTTTTTTTTTTTTTTCATCCATTTATTTATTCATTTACGAGGGATGATCCAGAAGTTCGTTGACACCTTAAATAACTAAGGAATCTGAAAAGACCCATCGATGAAATATTACATGCCCATTGCCACACCATTGGTAAACATACATGTAAATTTTGAATCAGATATCTCAAACGGTCCATATATAACAATGCATTTTGTTCAGTTACCCTAGGTTGCGCGGCGCACGCCACAACGTCACGTTGACGTCTGGTATATGATAGTGCTCAAAATGCGAAGCTGATAAGCTCCACCAAAGAAATCATGACACTAAAATCACAGTTTCAGCATTTATATAATGCGACGAATAGAGCAATAAGACAATCATAAGTTTTCCATCACGTTTTATAAAGCACAACTTCTGATATCGCGTAAACATTTCTTGGGCTCAGTTTTGAGGTGTATAATCTATTGTGTCATCGAATAAATGCATCATTGCCATCCTGAGGTCCGAAAATATGGCTCGACATTTATTTTCAGCACTCTTTTACACAGTATTTTCAAACGAGTATGTCTCATGATGCTTCGTGTAAAATATGAGTTGTTTCCATTGGTTTTATGTCTTTTTATGTCGACCTTAAGACAAACTGCTTGCGTGCAGACGTTCAAAAAAACGTCATTTTCTTCTTTCATGTCAGAGGGTGGTGGTCTGTTTTGTTTGTGCAGAATGTCGTGTATAATGCCAATAATGAATATTCACATCGTTTGAAAGTGGGAAATGCTACTTTAGTGCTTGACTGCAATTTTATATCGAAATTTTAAGGATAAAAAATATACCTGATTATTTTAAAAGGAACATTTTTTTTATTTTCCTGCAAAAACTCTGAAGTGCGCCGCACAGACAGCCCCTGGTACATTCAAACGTACATGCCAAACGAAATATTCATTGAATTTACCTGATATTGTGAGAAATTATTCAGCAATTTATAGAGAAATATGGGTTAAGATTTGAAGAAATAACTTATTGCAGTTGGACTTTATGGACTGTGTCCACGAATTTCTGGATCATCCCTCGTATTTGTTAATTTATTTACTTATTTATCTATTTTTGTGATGAATTCCTTGTTTCCGGGAAATCTTCCTTCAGAATTTAAATAATCATTCCAAGAATTTAAGGGTGACTGGATACATTATTACGTGAAATAATTCTGCAAATTTTACTTTGGTCTTTCTTCTCAATGGGAGTAAACTCTAAAAAGAAAGAATTGGCTACTGTAAGAGAAAAGTGTTTTCTTTAAGAGTAGACAATTTCTGGAAGGGTTATATCATCCACAGAAATAGGAATCATCTATGGAAGCATTACAGATTGTAGTAAAACATTGAGGTGGTCCATTCACGATGATACCATATTATTTCGAAAATATACTAAAAGATCATATGAAAGCAAGCAACACGCACTTGAACGAACATAGCAGACACGGTTTGATTCCTTTCAATATTAGGAACAGATAATCTGATTATGACATACTGTCATTATTTTAAAACCATTATCAAAATGGCCCTTTAATTGAGTCAATGATAATTCTCTTACTTTGACTCCTTGGTTTGGCATTAAAAAAGGTAACGTATACAACATTCAAATGTAAACGATTTGTCAGATTAGAATTACGATTCTTAATGATTATCTGTTCAGTATGATGCAGCAAGATGAAGCATTAAAAATCCTCAGTTCTTGGGACAGACCCTTTTACTATGAGCAAGTTTCACATTCATGCTCTGGTTACCGGATGCAGAAAATAACCGCCTTTAAGGAAAACATCTAAAACAGGCATAATATTAATACAAAAATGCATTATATACAAAAAATATGGGTGATTATGCTTCTGTCTTAGTCCTTTCTTTGGGACTATACTTATTTAAAACAATTAGATAGATGAATCAAATATTTAAATCCCTTCAGAGATGTATGGCGAGACTCTGTTAGGTTAACCCTCGGCACCTCAATGTTTGCTTTCAACATTTGCATTATGCCTGAGGGCGGTTACTTTCTGCTCTTTGTTACTCTAGCATTATTATGAAAACTTCTTAACAGTAAAAGGGTAATGTTACTCTAGCATTAATATGAAAACTTCTTAACAGTAAAAGGGTAATCTGACAACTCGTTTACTGTTGAATGCTGTATACGCTACCTTTTCTGACTACCAAACCAAGTAGTTGAAGTTAGTGAATTATCATTGACTCGAATTAAATGTCATTTTGATGATGATTTCAAAGTTATAAGCTTACGCCCATTAGACAGGGAGGCCAAGGTAGTCATAGTTATTTCATTTCACACATTATCCATTCACAAAATTCTGAAGGAAGATCCTCTGGAAGCCAGGAATGCATCAGAGAAAACAAAATTAGCACCCTTGGTTAAGCTGAGTGTGTGCTCCAGCAATATAATGTTATAATGTTGCAAGAATGACAATGCCCCCTAGTACCAGGTTCAGCTAAGTTTCTTTTGTAGCTCACCTGTCAAGGTGAGCTTAAAGTATAGCCGTTGTCCGTCGGCGTCGGCGTCGTCGGCGTTCACACTTTTAAACATCTTCTCCTCAGAAACCACTGGGCCGATTGAAGCCAAATTTCATATGGAGCCTTAACAGGATGGGGGAACGAAAGTTTATATATTTGACCCAGGTCACATGACCAAGATGGCCGCCATGCCCATATATGGTAAAAACCCTTCAAAAATCTTCTTCTCCAGAACCAAAAGGCCTATGACCTTGAAACTTGGTATGAAGCATCGGGCATGCGGGCCCATCATAATTTATACAAATCATGACCTTGCGTTGATCTTGACTTAATTTACGGCATGGTCAACTTTGGTACGTTAGGCTTTTATATGGGAAAACGCTTAAACAGTGGATTTCTCAGAAACTATTTAAGTCTAAGGTACAATACTTGGTATACATGGTCGACTAAATGACCAGATGAAGATATTATGTCACTAAAGGTCAAGGTCATTCCGTGGGACCATCCGTCGTCAAGATTTTCAAACATCTTCTCCTCTAAAACCACTAGGCCGATTGAAGCCAAATTTCATATAGAGTCTTAGTTGGATGGGGGAACTAAAGTTTATACCCGGGGTCTGGGTCACATGACCAAGATGGCCGCCATGCCCATATATGGTAAAAACCCTTCAAAAATCTTCTTCTCCAGAACCAAAAGGCCTATGACCTTGAAACTTGGTATCTAGCATTGGGCATGCGGGCCCATCATATTTTATACAAATCATGACCATGCGTTGACCTTGACCTAATTTACGGCATGGTCAACTTTGGTACGTTAGGCTTTTATATTGGGAAACGCTTAAACAGTGGATTTCTCAGAAACTATTTAAGTCTAAGGTACAATACTTGGTATACATGGTTGACTAAATGACCAGATGAAGATATTATGTCACTAAAGGTCAAGGTCATTCCGTCAGACGTCAAGATTTTCAAACATCTTCTCCTCTGAAACCACTGGGCCGATTGAAGCCAAATTTCATATGGAGTCTCAGTGGGATGGGGGAACGAAAGTTTATACCCGGGGTCTGGGTCACATGACCAAGATGGCCGCCATGCCCATATATGGTAAAAACCCTTGCAAAATCTTCTTCTCCAGAACCAAAAGGCCTATGACCTTGAAACTTGGTACGTAGCATCGGGCATGCCGGCCCATCATAGTTTATACATATCATGATCTTGCGATGACCTTGATCTAATTTACGGGATGGTCAACTTTGGAACGTTAGGCTTTTATATGGGAAAACGCTTAAACAGTGGATTTCTCAGAAACTATTTAAGTCTAAGGTACAATACTTGGTATTCATGGTCGACTAAATGACCATATGAAGATATTATGTCACTAAAGGTCAAGGTCATTCCGTCAGACCGTCCGTCGTCAAGATTTTCAAACATCTTCTCCTCTGAAACCACTGGGACGATTTAAGCCAAATTTCATATGGAGTCTTAGTGAAATAGGGGAACGAAATTTTATACCCGGGGTCTGGGTCACATGACCAAGATGGCCACCATGCCCATATATGGTAAAAACCCTTCAAAAAACTTCTTCTCCAGAAACAAAAGGCCTATGACCTTGAAACTTGGTATGTAGCATTGGGCATGCGGGCCCATCATATTTATACAAATCATGACCTTGCGTTGACCTTGACCTAATTTACGGCATGGTCAACTTTGGTACGTTAGGCTTTTATATGGGAAAACGCTTAAACAGTGGATTTCTCAGAAACTATTTAAGTATTAGGTACAATACTTGGTATACATGGTCGACTAAATGACCAGATGAAGATATTATGTCACTAAAGGTCAAGGTCATTCCGTGGGACCATTCGTCGTCAAGATTTTCAAACATCTTCTCCTCTGAAACCACTGGGCCGATTGAAGCCAAATTTCATATGGAGTCTCAGTGGGATGGGGGAACGAAAGTTAATACCCGGGGTCTGGGTCACATGACCAAGATGGCCACCATGCCCATATATGGATCTAGTTATCTTGGCTAAAGGTCATTTGTCTGTAATGTGTCAACATTTTTAAAGGACTTCTCTGAAACTACTGGGCAGATTTCAATTTAATTTCAAATGCAGCTTTCAGGCAAAGCGGGAAACAAAGATTATATATTCGGTCCACTCACATGACCAAGATGGCCACCATGCCCATATAATGGCGAAAACCTTGAAAAATCTTCTTCTCCAGAACCACTGGGCCAATTGCCTTGAAACTTGGTATCTAGCATCTGGGACTGTAGTACTACCAATTTTATATAAATTGAGCATATACTGACAGGTGTGCGATCGTTGCCCTTGGGCGACTTGTTTCAAACTGACTCAGAATAAGCCTAGATTAACCCAAACATAATTTTCAATAAGACGAGAGACGAGGGAACTTTTCATGGTAAGCACACGGATCTTTACACTTGCTGCAGTAGAATAAAATAACTCATACTTTTCAACCTGTTATATACGTTACTTTGATGCTTTTAGGCGAAATAAAATTAAACATTGGTTTTATATATTGCTTTTTATAGGAAAAGGTCGAAACAGAGAAAGAGGTGTAAAGGGGCAGCAGTCAGGAATTGATTCCTTCTGCGAAACAATCCACTCGCAATACCAAATTGCAAATAGTAGCATGAAGTTTTTAGACAAGTAGTCAGATGATACTAGCCAAATAAACATGCAGGCCATTCCATGCAGATGACCACAAAGCTTGCCTTAGCAAAATATAATTAGTCACACAAACGCCTGTTTTCATCCATTTGTGTCTTTTTCTATATATGGCTATATATGGCAGAATGATAGCAAATGTGTCAATGAAAATTACCGATGTTTGAAAGATTACAGATAAGTGGACGACACAAACTATAACATCGATACACCACAACTGATACTCTGCCTTGTAGCTTTCAATTATGAGTTACTTTGGGTAGCCTTAAACTGGTCAAATGTGTCTTTTAAAATTTTCATTTCAGCTGAAAATATTAAGCTTATACATATTTGGCAGTAGTAATATTTCATTATATCTCAGTAACTGTTTTGAAATAAAGGTTATTAACGTTACCTTTCTGAGTACAAAATTGTAAGTTATGATTAGCTAGTTTGATACCTTAGGTTTTGTTTCAAAGTCGTTTGAGTATTAATGAAATAATGATCATATTTCATGTAGAGATTAATTAACAAAGGCTTCATTTAAACAACAGAACAATTTCAGCTTTGCAAGTCATGTAA
This sequence comes from Ctena decussata, assembly GCA_963989385.1. Taxonomy (NCBI): domain Eukaryota; kingdom Metazoa; phylum Mollusca; class Bivalvia; order Lucinida; family Lucinidae; genus Ctena; species Ctena decussata. The sequence goes on along the minus strand of OZ022504.1, from coordinate 33,391,510 downwards.
ATAACACTGTTTTTTGTCTAAGTAGGTGATTAAACTATGCAAAACTTTCAAATTACAATAAATAACAACTATTGTCATCACATTTGTGTTGTTTAAATGTCAGAATTTCAAAAAAAAAGTATATTCTTTGTGGGAATGACCTATGCTTTACTCAAACATTTAAATCTGTTAAGTACGCTACTTTGGTTAAAATATGTGTTGTGAGGTCAAAACATTTTGTGAACTGTTGTTTTATATCATGTTTAGCATGACCTTATTGCATCAGGGCCAATTCGTCGGTTTAAAATAACTTATGAGCCATCTTTTGTACGAACAATTCTGGGAAAATGAGTTTGCAGCCACCCACAGGGAATAGGTGTAATCATGTTCAACAGTACATATTTGACTAAGTATAAAAGCTAGAGGTCTCAAATTTGTTTTGTTAGATTGGTGTTTAACGAGACAATTAGAAAATTGAAGAAGTTTAGGCTATTTCATTACAAAGTGTTTGTAAATGCAACAACAATGCAAACAACAGCACAGAAGTTCTGAACTGTTTTCTAAGCTGCCTTATTAGTAGAGCAGCCGGAGCTCCAAAAGTGCTCTCCTTAAGGACTCTACTGGTAAGGTTCTGCAAACATCAAGTGTTATATACCAGATTGTTCGCCAGCAGGTCTAGTGTATGAATCCGGCTGATGACCTCACCGCAGCTGAGTACTAACAAAGTTATGGCCCTTGAAACTTACGTACCCATAAACAGCAAAGTTACACATTTTTTGTTAGTGTACATCAGAAATGTCCATTTGAAACTTACGTACCCATAAACAGCAAAGTTACACAATTTTTGTTAGTGTACATCAGAAATGTCCATTTATTTCAACTAAAGACAAGTGTGTGTCATTTTCCGATTATACGCACGGCAAACAAATGGAACAAATTAAACACAGAAGTTTTTAAAGAATATGGCTTTTGAACAGTGTGTGTCCGTGCGTCTGTTCGTTAATTACCGTTGATTACTAAAGGTTGACAATTTTAGACATCAATATTAGAATTTGTCTATTTTATTACCACGACGATAAATATGTCAAGTCTTATGCAGAAACTAATTTACAAGGTATTTCATCGTTGAATTAACTCTCTATATATATTTCAACATGTACAAAAGGTCATGGTCAAGGTCAAACAGAAAACATACGTAAATGATGAAAATCTACTTAAATTACTACTTTAAGACCAGCTAAATGGGCTGAATGCTTGGAAAATATTATATATGTGTAACTTCTATTAATTCGCACTCATTTAGATAATATGTGCTCTATATATTTATTTTTCCATCCGATCGTACGTCAGTTTGTCAATGTCATGTGTTCACCACTGTTTTTGCAGTCAACTTTTCAAAAATGACAAGCTTAACAGTGGTCAAACTAGCCGCTGACTATACAGGCGTTGTAGTTGCTGACTCTGATGTGATTTTCAGTCCCATCCGGTACTTTAAGATTGTCTTCGGGCCGTCTCTCCTTGTCAGTTCATCCATCCGTTCGTCCGTCGGTCCAACTGTCGGTTGAAATTGATCGAATGATAAATTAATAAAAGCTAGTAGATTTTTAAGCTCAAATATCTCCCTTTCCTTTTATGAGATACTTTTTCACATGTGTTTTTTTCTTCTGAAAGCCCAATGACTAGAAAGTATTTCCCTGCTTTCTGCCGACTGACCATTGGACATTTTGGCTGTTTCTCCCATGTTATACACGTGACCGTATCATTTTAATGGCATTTGCATATTCTCATCCAAATGAACACAAAAGCAGACCTAGATCTTAGTGTTGTAGAACATATGCTTTGAAGTCTCTGTATTAAAACAATATTGTCCTCTGAAGCATTAGATACCGTACTGTTGTCTACGTTACCGAGAATGGACAAAATACATTATCTGATTAGAATGAGCATGTATGTACAATCAATGAAGAATACTAATGCATTTATATCGTTAAATAAAAACAAGTGCAATGCCATCAAACTTTGCACTGTCTGTACGTTGCCGAATATAAGTTACCAATGAAATGCATCCAAAATGGTATTTTGCGCAACAGAAACTGTTATTACCTGGCACTAAAGTGGTCTTTCAGCATTATATGGTCTAATGGTTACCTAGAGGCATTGGAGTAGGCTGAAACTGTAGCACTGTCACACAAGGAGTTACTGAACAGAACATTTTTAAAGTGTATGTACACTTTTTATATATGGATGAAGGAGTAGAAGATAATTTAATAATCTTAGGATTTTCCTCTCTCTCTCTCTCTCTCTCTCTCTCTCTCTCTCTCTCTCTCTCTCTCTCTCTCAATTCTTTATAAAATAATATACATGTACTGTGAATGTACATTAGAACTGCCTTTCAGTTTTTATAGGCAATCAAGGATAACAATTTTCAGAATTTGTTACGACATACTCTCCCCTATACTAGTCTCGCTTAGCGTATATTACATCAAATATTGTAAAACTGATACATATATAATGTTTTATTGTCATGTTTTAAATCTGAATTACACCAATGCCATTTTTGAGTCAAAATCACGTCAGTACTTAAAACTGTCGTCAGACAGTTTTCAGTTTCATGACTTGAGTGTATATATTTAATATTACAAGTACAAACAAGAAAAGAAACTCACAGCATGCTCACAAATATTTTATGTGTGAAACACATTTTAAAAGTGTTGATGGCATAATCTTGTCATTATCTCCAGTTTATTCTACATTTTAAAAGGCTAGAGAAAAATATTATCATATACATATAGGTTGTATGGTTATCAAATGATACTATTTTTTCTTCTTTGAATGTAACAGTGAATAAGATCTAGGGAGCATATACAGCTATAGTGAGCAAATTACACAAACCTGGGTAATCTGTTTTCTGTTTCGTGTTTTATTTCTCATTATTTTAAATATTTACCTATTTATGTGTCAGTATCATTTCACACATTAAGGTGACTACGAAACTGCATTAGAATTCATTCAACAACTCTGAAAAGTTTCTGTATCGTAGTCTTCACAAGATAAATCACACCAACTTTTTCTATATAAAAGCTGTGCTATAATTATAGTTGAAAGTATATTTCATTTTCCATTTCTGCCTTGTTAGTTATTGTTTTATGTGCTGTAAATCTTGTTCTTTATGATAACATACATCACAGTCTCATAAGCTGTGTTTCTATTTACGCTAGTTACATTAATTTGATTAATATGAATTTCGTAGGATACTCTTAGAGTTTCATACTTTGAGAAATTTTTAAATCTCAACGTGTAAGCGCCATTTTAAATCATTATAATGTTTTTGAATGTTGCATTAAAATTTATATTACACGTATTAAACAGTTTCTGTATGGTAAACTACAAAATTTAATGAAACCAGCTTGTTTATGCCCCCGTGACGATAGTCAGTGGGCATTAAGATTTGCCCCTGTCTGTCCGTCTGTCTGTTCGTCACGCTTTATAGTATAGAGTTTGTGTAATCAACTCCTCCCACAGTTTTCAATGGATCTTTTTCAAACTTTGCATACATATTGTGGACATATTGAAGATGTGCATGTGGATTTTTGATGGAGCTAAAATTAATTTTGACAGAATTACAGCCTTTTGAACTTAGTTATTTTAGGCAAATTCTTTTATTGTAGGGTATAGAGTTTGTGTAATCAACTCCTCCCACAGTTTTCATTGGATCTTTATCAAACTTTGCATACATGTTGTGGACATATTGAAGATGTGCATGTGGGTTTTTGATGGCCCTAGAAATAATTTTGACAGAATTACGGCCTTTTGAACTTAGTCATTTTAGGCAAATTTTTGCATTGTAGGGTATAGAGTTTGTGTAATCAACTCCTCTCACAGTTTTCAATGGATCTTTTTCAAACCTTGCATACATGCTGTAAATATATTGAAGATGTGCATGTGGGGTTTTCTTGGCCCTAGAATTAATTTTGACAAAATTACGGCCTTTTGAACTTAGTCATTTTAGGCAAATTTTAGCATTGTAGGGTATAGAGTTTGTGTAGTCAACCTCTCTCACAGTTGTCAATGTATCTTTTTCAAACCTTGCATACATGCTGTGAGTGTATTGAAGATGTGCATGTGGGCTTTTGTCAGACCTAGAATTAATTTTAACAGAATTACGGCCTTTTGAACTTAGTCATTCTAGGGAAAATTTTTTAACTTAGTCATTTTATGCAAATTCTTGTATTGTAGGGTATAGAGTTTGTGTAATCAACTTGTCCCACAGTTTTCATTGGATCTTTATCAAACTTTGCATACATGTTTGGGACATATTGAAGATGTGCATGTGGATTTTTGATGGCCCTCGAATTAATTTTGACAAAATTACGGCCTTTTGAACTTAGTCATTTTAGGCAAATTCTTGTAATGTAGGGTATAGAGTTTGTGTAATCAACTCGTCCCACAGTTTTCATTGGATCTTTATCAAACTTTGCATAAATGTTTAGACATATTGAAGATGTGCATGTGGGTTTTTGATGGCCCTAGAATTAATTTTGACAAAATTACGGCCTTTTGAACTTAGTCATTTTAGGCAAATTTTTGCATTGTAGTGTATATAGTTTGTGTAATCAACTCCTCTCACAGTTTTCAATGGATCTTTTTCAAACCTTGCATACATGCTGTTAGTGTATTGAAGATATGCATATGGGTTTTTGTCAGACCTAGAATTAATTTTAATAGAATTACGGCCTTTTGAACTTAGTCATTCTAGGGAAATTTTTGCATTGTAGAGTATGGAGTTTGTGTTATCAACTTGTTCCACAGTTTTCAATGGATCTTTTTCAAACCTTGTCTACATATTGTGGACATATTTGAAATTATGCATGAGGCATTTTGATAGATCTAGAATTAATTTTGACAGAATCACAGCCTTTTTAACTTAGTCATTTTGGGCAATTTTTTACATGGTAGGGTATGTTTTCAATGGATTCATTGTAGGTGCTTTATGGATATACACGTCATGTGACAGGCGCTGCACGGGGGCATCATTAGTGTCTTACAGACACAATTTTCTAGTTCCATTATAAAGCTTGTGCCTAGACCTAACAGTAATATACTAATACTAATCTAATTTATAAATTTTAATTTTGTCTTGTATATTTTTATTATGCCCCCGTGACGATAGTCAGGGGGCATTAAGATTTGCTCCTGTCTGTCCGTCCGTCCATCCGTCCGTCTGTCCGTCCGTTCGTCACACTTTACGGTATAGAGTTTGTGTAATCAACTCCTCCCACAGTTTTCAGTGGATCTTTTTCAAACTTCTCATACATGTTGTGGACATATTGAAGATGTGCATGTGGGTTTTTGTTGGAGCTAGAATTAATTTTGACAGAATTACGGCCTTTTGAACTTAGTCATTTTAGGCAAATTTTGCATTGTAGGGTATGTAGTTTGTGTAATCAACTCCTCCCACAGTTTTCAATGGATCTTTTTCAAACCTTGCATAAATGTTGTGGACATATTGAAGATGTGCATGTGGGTTTTTGTTGGAGCTAGAAATAATTTTGACAGAATTACGGCCTTTTGAACTTAGTCATTTTAGGCAAATTTTTGCATTGTAGGGTATGTAGTTTGTGTAATCAACTCCTCCCACAGTTTTCAATGGATCTTTTTCAAACCTTGCATAAATGTTGTGGACATATTGAAGATGTGCATGTGGGGTTTTGTTGGAGCTGGAAACAATTTTGACAGAATTACGGCCTTTTGAACTTAGTCATTTTAGGCAAATTTTTGCATTGTAGGGTATGTAGTTTGTGTAATCAACTTCTCCCTTAGTTTTCAATCGATCTTTTTCAAACTTTGCATACATGTTGTGGACATATTGCAGATGTGCATGTGGAGTTTTGTTGGAACTAGAATTGCTTTTGACAGAATTACGGCCTTTTGAACTTAGTCATTTTAGGCAAATTTTTACATTTGTAGTGTGAGGACTTTGTGTAATCAACTTCTCCCTTAGTTTTCAATCTATCTTTTCCAAACTTTGCATACACACTATGGACATATTGGAGATGTGCATGTGGGTTTTTGTTGGAGCTAGAATTAATTTTGACAGAATTATAGCTCTTTGTAAATAGCATTTGTGCTTGAACGGTCCTTTAGGGATGATAGCATTTGTGCTTGAAATGTCCTTTAGGGATGTACACATTTCCTGTGACAGGCGCTGCACGGGGGCATCATTAGTGTCTTACAGACACAATTTTCTAGTTTGTCTTAAATTCGTGTCTAAAGGTAACATAGATTACAGCCTTATAAACTGTAGAATAATGAAGCATAATAATAAAAGTTTAAAATTCAGAAATGTTTTACATCACTATATAAAAAAATAAATAATTTATATCGATTTATAGATAGATTACTGACTTTCATTTTTATTTTAAAACATAGTAGTAATGTTTGTAGATTTCTATTGGTAACGTATTTAACCGTCTGAAACTCTCAATCATCCCACTAAGTAGGTAGCAAGAAAAAGGCAAATATTCTGCATACATAGGACACTTAGAAAACAGGTCTACAAAATTTCGCTGGGTGGCCGGGGAACATCCTACTGGCCTGGCCTACATTTATTTAGCGGCTGGTGTAACTAAGATAAAGGTTCTAATGCATTTTAATGAGTGGGTATTTTTTTCCTGTTTTGAGACAAACTGTTCTTTTGCTTTTTTTTTAATCTTAAAGATGTCAAAACTATGCAAGTAGTTCATCAAAACAACAATGAATATGTATACGCTTGCAAAGTAACAAAGTGTTGCATACAGTATGGTCACTTGAAATGTAAATAACAAATAAATAAGCTATAAGCTAAACAATCACTTATTTACATCAGCTGGAGATATATTTTGCATTTCCATTACTAGAGGTGTTGCGAAAAAATGGTATGTGATAAAATATTGTGAACATGTCCTGTGTGTAAGCAGGTTTACAGAAGTACTGTCTGTATAATACTCTTTAAAGTAAATTAATCCTTGCTCACTGAAGCGTGAAGGATTGCTAGAAGTAATTTTACTTGCACTTACATAGATGTGCAACCCGACAGTGTCACGCTTATTATGTTACAATATGACCTAACCTTACTTTTTTGAACCACAACAGCCTGAAAGATTTCCAGTTTTGCAATGCATATTTAGATGGGTGGGGTATTTACTCATGTTTCTCAGCGATTCTTTGTCTCTGTTCTGGAATCTTGAGTTCTGATAATCTATACATGAAGCAAAGGTTCTGGACTTGCTATTCTATTTCAATTATTGTTTTGAATTTTTTACTGATGGCGTCAACATTAAAAATTGTAAACCTGAATTTTCAAAACGAATTTCAGTGTAAACTCGATATCACAACGCCACAGAATGAAAACTTAAATAAAAATTCAGTACCGCGTATACGGTAAATAAGCTACAAATTGAATACAAATAAAAAATCGTACAAAGTACCATCTCAACAATGATTTTTTCACTCTTTTTCATGTAAGTATCCTTTTACCTAATTAAATGGGTGGGGTAATTCAAGGGGAGATAACTCGCTTAGTACTCAGAACCAGAGGTGTCATGAGCCGGTTTTGTAAACTAGAGATTCTAACGAGTAATCTGATAATATATAACTCAAGATGTTTGCAGAACCTTACCAGTAGCACCTTCTCACAGGCTGCCTATCTGCCGTACTATATTTATAGCTTATCTATCATTCTTGCAGAAAATATTAAAATTTGATACATTTATATTGTTTGAACATATTTCTCATTGACTTCAATAAATATGTTTTATATTTAAAATATAACGAGGTGACGTTAATAACTGGCCACTGCAGAGTTATGCTAGGTTTGCCAAAGTGGCAAACGCTAAATTTGATCACTATAGACCCAGGCGATCATTTTGGTATACAAAAACAAATGTTACACTCCGTAGACCACCCCCTTGAAAGATAGCCCAACATATTTGCTCCACTAAATAGGCAGGCCCTGTCGCCGTCGTCGTCCGTCAGTCCATTCATCCGTCTTGCATCCACAATTTCAAACGATTTCTCCTATGAAACCCCTGGGCTGATTGTAACCAAATTTTATATGTAGCCTCCAGGAGTCTTAGGAACGAAAAGTTGTTCAAACGGTCTGGTCTCATAACCAGCATGACCGCCATGCCCATATATAGTAAAAACATATCAAAATCTTCTTCTCCAGAACAAACAGGCTGATGGCCTTGAAACTCGGTATTTAGCATTGAGTAAGATTGTTCAAATTATGACCTTTAGTTGACATAGATATTTTTAGGGCAAGGTCAAATTTGCTTTCTGGTGCGTTTATAATGGAAACTGCTAGCACTTGAGATTTCATGGAAACTGTTGAAGAGTTTTGGCAAAAAATTGGCATTTAAATGAGTACATGAAGATGTATGAGTATAAGAGGTCACTCAAGATCAGTATTTGACCATTGACCCAAGTCTCTCAAATTTAGACGATTTCAAGCATCTCATCAAAAGCAACTGGGCCAATTGTAACCAAATTTCATATGTAGCCTCTAGGGGCTGAGGGAACAAAAGCTTTTTCAAACAGTCCAGGTCACATGACCAACATGGCCGTCATGCCCATTTATGGTAAAACCCTTTAAAAGTCTTCTACTTTAGAACCAATTGACCGATGGCTTCGAAACTTGGTATGTAGCATTGGGTACTCGAGTACTACAAAGATTGTTCAGATGATTACCTTTGGTTGACCTTGATCTTTTTACGTCTATGTCAAATATGGGAAATTGCTAGAACATAAGAGTTCATGTAAAGTTTAACAAAGTTTCGCTTTCAAAATTGATATATACAGTAATGAAGATTTTTGAGTGCAGGAGTTGAAGGTCATTCTTTTGCCTTTGACCTGGGACGCTTATATTTTGGCAATTTAATAAAACATCTCCTTAAAAGCCACTGGGCCAATTGTAATTCAATTTCACATAGAGCCTACAGGGGCTGAAGGAATGAACATTTGTTCAAATGGTGCAGGTCGCATGACCACTATGTCCATATATCTTAAAAACCTTTAAAAGTCTTCTTCTCCCGAACGAATTGACTGATGGCCTTGAAAATTGGTATATAGCAGTACTACCAAGATTGGCAAACGGCGACCTTGGGTCTTACCTTGACCTTTATTACGGCAAGGTCAAATATGGGAAATGCTAGAACATAAGATTTTATGGAAAGTTTTTAAGATTTTAGCCCAAAACTGTTCAAATGATGACCTTTGGTTGACCTTGGCATTTTCATGTCAAGGTCAAATTTGCTTTGTGGTGTTTTTATATGGAAAAATGAATATATAATAATTCATGGAAGTTGTAGAAGATCATGGTGGAAAAGTTGATAAATGTAGTCAAATAAATAAGTACATGAACATTTTAGCTCACCTGAGCCAAAGGCAGCGGGGGAGCTTATATAATAGGCAGGCTGTGTCCTCTATCGTTGTAGTCTGTCCGTCCGTCCACAATTTCAAACGACTTTTTCTCTGAAAGCAGTGGGCCAATTGTAACCAAATTTCATATGTAGCCTCCGGAGGTATTAGGAACGAAAAGTTGTTCAAATGATCTTGGCCACATGACCAACATGGCCGCCATGCCCATATATGGTAAAAACTTTAGAGAAATCTTTTTCTCCAGAAACAATAGGCCGATGGCATTGAAACTTGGTTTGTACCATCGGGTACACGAGTACTACCCAGATTGTTCAAACTATGACCTTGGGTTAACCTTGACCTTTTTTAACGGTTAGGCCAAATTTGCATTCTAGTGCTTTTATATGGGAAAATGCTAGAACATAAGATTTGTTGGAAACTTCTGAAGATTTTGGCTTAAAAATTGGTAATATACAATTATCTTAATGAAAACATGAAAATATAAGAGTACAAGAGGCCAAGGTAATTATTTGACCTTTGACACTGGGCTCTCATATGTTGACAATTACAATCATATCCACCAAAGTTACAAAGCCAATTGTAACCAAATTTTATATAGAGCCCCCAAAGGCTGAGGGAATGAAAATTTGTTCAAACGGTCCAGTTTACATGACCAACCTGGCCGCCATGCCCATATATGGTAAAAACCTTTAAAATCTTCCTCTTCAGAACCAATTGACCGATGGCCTTAAAACATGGTATGTAGCATCGGGTACCTGAGTACTACCAAGATTGTTAAAATGATGACCTTGACCTTTTCTACGGTAAGGTTAAATATTTGAAAATGTTAAAACACAATATTCTATGGAAAGTTTTGAAGATTTTTGCGTAAAAATTGGTATATTCAATCATCTTAATGAGAACATGAAGATTTGTTAGTTCAAGAGGTCAAGGTCATTCTTGGACCCAAGACTCTTTCAAGCATCTCCTCAAAAGCCACAGGGCCGTCAAAGATGGGTTGTATTATGTCATGACCTCCGTCCATCTGTCTGTCCATTCGTCTGCCTGTCCGTTAACTTTTCGTGTCCACTCCATATCTCCTTAACCCCTTGATTTTTTTTTTTGAAACTTGGGTCAAATGTTCGCCTTATCGAGACGATGAGCTGAACTCATACTTCAGTGATGTCCAACAAAGGCCAAGGTCACACTTAGAGGTTAAAGGTGAAACAGTTAAATTTCATGTCCGCCCCATATCTTGAAAACCGTTAACGATTTCTTCATGAAAGTTTGTACAAATATAAAGCACCATTAGACGATGTGCAAAGAAAAAGAACCATAACCCTATTTTCATTTTTGACGGAATTATGTCGCTTTGTATTTTTCATATAGTAATATCATATAAGCTACGTGCCCGCTCCATATCTCCATATCTCGAAAACCGTTTAAGATTTCTTCACGAAAGTTTGTATATTTATAAAGCACCATTAGACATGTGCAGAGAAAAAGGACCATTACCCTACTTTTTTTTAACAAAATTATGCCCTTTTGTATTTTTCGTATAGTAATTTCAAATAACCTTTGTGTCCGCTCCATGTCTCGAGAACCGTTTAAGATTTCTTCATGAAAACTTGTATAAATATAAAGCACCATCAACCGATATGCGGAGAAAAAGAACCATAACCATATTCTGCTTTGATGGAATTATGTCCCTTTGTATTTTTCGTATAGTAATTTCACATAAGCTTCGTGTCCGCTCCATATCTCGAAAACAGTTTAAGACTTCATGAAAGTTTGTATACATATAAAGCACTATCAGATGATGTGCAGGGAAACAGAACCATAACCCTACTTTAAATTACGCCCCTTGTATTTTTCGAATTGTAATTTTGTATTAAATTCGTGTCCACTCCATATCTCCTTAACCTCTTGAAAGATTTTTTGAAACTTAATTCCAATATTCACATTATCTAGGCAACTTGCAGAACTTGCATTTCAACAATGTCCGACAAAGGTCAAGGTCAGACTTAGAGGTCAAAGTTCATAAGGTAACATTATTTGTCTGCTGCATATCTAAAAAACTGTATAAGATTTCTTTATAAAAGTTTATACAAATAGGAAGCATCATCAGACAGAGAAAAAGAACCGTAACCCTACTTTCAGTTTTGAAGGAATTATGCACCTTTGTATTTTTCAGATAGTAATTTTGTGTGCTCCATATCTTGAAATCTGTTTAAGATTTCTACATGAAAGTTTGTACAAATATCAGACGATATGCAGAGAAAAAGAATCATAACCCTACTCTCAGATCTGATGGAATTAAGCCCCTTTGTAATTTTTGTCTTGAAATTTCTTATTAGCTTTCGTTTGTTTTATAGTGTTATATCTACCTTATTATTGAAGATTTAAGCTACTGACAAAAGTTCTGTCATCTCTTGTTGTCTTTCCAACTTTAAGCCCCAACGGGCGTATATTGCCCCGCTCAGCGGAGCTCTTGTTTTACTTTTGACCCAGGGCTGTCATACTTTTACAATTTTAAACATCTCCATGGAAGCCACTGGTCCAATTGTAACCAACTTTTTTCGGTTTTCGGGGGCTGAGGGGACCGAAATTTGTTCAAATAGTCCAGGTCACATGACCAACATGGCAGCCATGCCTGTATTTAGTAAAACGCTTATAACATCTTGTACTCCAGAACCAATTGACCAATGACCTTGAAATATGGTGTGTAGCATTGAGTCCTTGAGTACTACCAAGATTGTTCAAATGCAGACCTTGGGCAGACCGTGACTTTTATGTGGCATGGTCAAATGGGAAAAATGCTAGAATATATGGAAAGTCTTTAAGATTTTAGCCTAAAAATTGGTACAGAAAGTCGGCTTATTATGTACATGAGGATTTATGAGTACAATAGGTTAAAATCATTCTTTGACCTTTGACCCAGGACTCCCATATTTTGACAATTTTAAATATCTCCTCAAAAGCCACTGTACCAATTCCTCAGGTGAGCGATTGAGGGCCGCGTGGCCCTCTTGTTTAACAAAAGTGGGCAAGAACATTCTTTGACCTTTAACCAATGTCTCTAATATTTTAACAGTTTGAAACTATCGGGTTTGTTCACATGATGTCCCTAGTTTGACATGAGATCTGTTTACTCAGATGAGCGATTCAGGACCTCATGGCCCTCTTGTTTGTTTTTCTATGGCAAAATGTTTAAACAGTGGATTTCTCAGAAACTATTTTGTTTATATTTTAAACTAAATGAGCAAATAAAGACATTGTGTTGCCAGTGGTCAAGGTTATTCTCCGACCGTTATTCAAGGTCACTGAGAATATATCGCCCCTCAACATTTTCAAACATCTTCTCCTCTAAAGCCACTGAGCCGATTGAAGCCATATTTTATATGGAACCCCACTGGGCAAAGAAACCAAAGTTTGTTCAGATGGTTTTGGTCAAATGAACTATATGGCAGCCATGCCCATACATGGTAAAACCCTTCAAAATTCTTCTCCAGAACCAAAGGCTCAATGACGTTGTGGCTTGGTATGTGGATTAGATGACTCGGACCCATCATAATTTATACAAATCATGACCATGTGTTGATCTTGACCTATTTTATGGCAAGGTCAGTTTTTGTGCGTGGATCATGCAGAAACTATTCAAATCTAAAGTATAATATTTGGTGTATGTGGTTACTAAATAAGCAAATTAAAACATACTTTTTAAAAGTCAAGGTCATTCTTTGACCTTTGTTCAAGGTCAATGAGATTTTGTCGCCCATAATTATTTTGAAATAACCACAGGGCCTATTGAAGACATATTTCAAATGTAGCTTTACTATGTCAGGGGGGCTAAAGTTTGTTCCGATGGTCTTGGTCACATGACTAAGATGGCTCCCATGCCAATACATGATAAAATCATTTTAAAAATCTTGTACCAGAACCAAACGGCAAATGACCTTGAAAACTATGTGTGTAGCATTTGGGATTAAGCCCTACAATGTGTTTTACAGATGATGTCCCTGCATTGGTCTTGACCTAATTCATGGTGAAGTCAACTTTGGTTCCTTATGCTTTTATATGTGAAATTGTTTAAACTTTGGAATTCATGGAAACTGTTTTAGCCCAGATATGATCATTGTAAATTATGGTTAACAAAATGAATACATGAAGACATAATGCCAGCAAAGGTCAGGGTCATGTTTGATCTTTGTAATGGTCTTTGAGATTCAAAAACATGAAATATGCACTCCTCTAAAATCACTGGTTTAAAGTTTGTAACAAATGAGGGAAATGGCAAATTGTGCCTGTTGACGGTAAAGTCTCAGGTGAGCTACAGGACCATTGTTGCTCTGGTTTTCTTTTCCGTCTGCCATGCACTTATGCTCCCAAAATCCAGGGAATATCCAGGGAATATCCTTTGAGTAAGGATGTTATATTTTGCATACTGCTATGGGCGAAGATGTAGATCACCTGATTAACTTTTGGGCAAATTTTCATTGAAAAATGAGCAAGTTATTCACTTTGTTGACATCCGCGTTTTTGATCCGCTTGACTTAGGAACCTGATTTTTGCTAAATTATTATTTCTTGATGTATGAAATATTTTGATAAAGGTTAGGTAACTCTGAATTAAGGGATTACCTAGTTATTCCCGCTGACAGTCTACTTGGCTCTAGAACCACTGTATATATGGTTTCGAAATTTAGTATATGAAAAGATCATGACAAATTAGCGGACCCATATGTTTTTTACCTCCGTCAAACGTGTACTTTTAGAGTTATCTCCCCTGTGTTAAAAATCATGTTACTAGGACATGTCAAAATGTATTTTAGCAAGGATGGTGCTGTTTTAGATATAGGTTGAAGGTGAAATCTGCAAGGATTGATAAACTTTAGGGCAAATTTCGTCAAAAATTGTTTGGATTTAGCATTTTTCTTACTTTCGAACGGCTTGATATAGGAAGTTGAGTTTTGGTATGTTTGGTGTTCTCGATGTGTAAATTATTTTGGTAAAAGCTAGATATCTCTTCATACAGTTATTACGGAGCTTTCCCCCTAATTGTCTGTTCGTATGCAGCTACTGGGCTCAAGAACCACTGGGCACAGGGTTTTAAAATTTCGTATATGAACAGATCATAAAAAATAAGCATTTTTTATTTGCATCAAACTTGTACAATCAGAGTTACCTCCCCTGTGTTGAAAATTAAAGGAAGTCTTGTTACCATGCTACCTCAAAAAACATTTGAGCTAGAATGATGATATTTCATTTTCAAGTTGATGGTGAGATATTCTGTCAAAAATGACCAAGTGATGCCCCTTGTTTGAATTTTGCAGTTTTCCAGCTTCTGAACCGCTTGACATAGGAAGCTGTTTTTTTTTGTATATTGGCTTTTCTTGATATATAAAATAGTTTTGTTTAGGCTAGATGACTCTGCATTTACTAATTACGGAGTTATTCCCATAATAGTGAGTACTTAGCAACTACTGGACTCCACTGCCCAACCCGATCACCCCTTCAGTTTTTAGACTTAGACTTAGGCATTTGGCTAAAATAAGAATTTTAACAATATATATAGAGAATGTTTGAATTAGAATATTTAGCATGCAGCTGGCAGTCAGTATGTAGATAATCTGATTAAGTTAGGAGGAATTACCATAAAAAGTGACAGAAATGTGCCCCTTTTCAGGCTTAGATATCTAAAGCTTGACACCTTTAGTGGCAAGCATATAGTTCGGGCATAGTATTTCACAAACACTCTTTCTAGTATATAGATAAATTCCAAGTTCTCAATTTAAAAAAAAGTTTTTGGAGTGTTAGTGCACATCTCAGTCAAACTGACATTGCGAATTTAATTGTGTTCTTATGCAGAATATTAATCATTTTTTATCGTGGCCCTACCAAGGATATAAATATCGCATTTCTCACCCAGTTTGAATCAATTAGTGTTAATCAACCGAATCACCTAAATGAACAAGCGTTATTATAGTAGCTGGTCCAAATTTTTGTCAACAATTAGATAAACTTTGAAATGCGATAACCACAACATCACTTCATTCCCGATGGACACAGTTGTTTAATTCATCACAACCTGATAAGAGACACATAGAGTAATTTTCCCATATCGAGATAGTTACCTATGCGACGGAAAATTTTAAACCAATATCAAATGGGTAATTAAACCAATATCAAATGGGTAAAACAACTTGATACATTATATTAACAAGAATTCCGCGGAATGCGATGTCGAACCTGCCAGGTGCCTTCAGATCAAGAACTCAATGAAAGCATCAGTTGGATACATATTTGGTCAAAATCCATTTGGATTGTCCGTTTCACACTGTTCCTATTTTTAGTAATGGCAAATGGCAGCCGTTTTGGATGACTGATTTGCAAAGATCAGAGGTTCTGGAGAATTGTCATTTTCATGTTTCTGCTAATTTAGTAACAGCAGCCGATGGCTATCTAGGACTGCCCTGTCACATAAATTAGAAAGAACTCCAATTGTGGATCATTCTGACTGAATTTGACTGATATCTGTTCAACTTGTTTTGAGATATTGGCATTTTAGCACAACTAGATTCGTAAATAGAAGATAGGTCACTGTGACCTAACTCTGCCACAGATTATGTTCAGTTTGATCGTTCTGAAAACAAATGTCCCACTAATGCTTCATGCAAAATTTCAGCCAAATATACCAAGTGGTTCTGGAGTAAAATGTGATTTTATTGATTTTTCTATTTCTAGTAACAGTGGCCATCTTGGATTCTCGACCCGGCTGACTGTTATCATTCTGAAGCCTTGCAGTCTGGTCCTGCAGTATGTGAAGTTTGAGAACCATGGATGCGGTGGTTTAAGAGAATAAGTCATTTGAATGGTTGGTTGGTTGGTTGATTTGATGCTTAACGTCCACGGTAAACAGCTAAGGTCATGTCGGGACGGTCAGTTAACCTAACCACACTATTCCTGGGCAGGCTTAGAGCTCCTAAGCGGTTAACCAGTACTAAGTGCACATACTTTCGCCAGTAACTGACAACTGCCCTTCTTGAATCAGCGGAAGGAGAAACGAAAGTAAATGCTAGGGTCAACGTAAATTATTGTAGGGTCGACGTAAGGTCACTGTGACCTAATTCTGCTACAGATTTTTTTCGTCTTGATAATTCTGAAAACAAAGGTCCCACTTATGCTTCAAACTAAATTTCAGCCAAATATACAAAGTAGTTCTGGAGAAATAGTAGATTTTTTAGCTCACCTGAGCCAGAGGCTCCGGGGGAGCTTATAGGATGGTAAGGCTCCTGCGTCCGTCGTCCGTCCGTCCACAATTTCAAACGACTTCTCCTCTGAAACCGCTGGGCCGATTGTAACCAAATTTCATATAGAGCCTCCTGGGACCTTAGGAACGAAAAGTTGTTCAAACGGTCCTGGTCACATGACCAACATGGCCGCCATGCCCATATATGGTAAAAACCTGAAAAAATCTTCTTCTCCAGAACCAATAGGTCGTTGGTCTTGAAACTTGGTATGTAGCATCGGGTACACGAGTACTACCAAGATTGTTCAAATTATGACCTTGGTTTGACCTTGACCTTTTTTACGGTAAGGTCAAATTTGCTTACTCATGCTTTTATATGGCAAAATGCTGCAACATAAGATATCTTGGAAACTGTTCAAGATTTTGGCCTAAAAATTGGTACATACAGTCATCTTAATGACTACATGAAGATTTATGAGTACAAGAGGTCAAGGTCATTCTTTGGCCTTTGACCCAGAACTCTCATATTTTGACAATATCAAACAATCTCCTCAAAAACCACTAGGCCAATTGTAACCAAATTTCATATAGTTCCTCCAGGGGTTGAGGGAATGAAAATTTATGCATACGGTCCAGGTCACATGACCAACATGGCCACCACGCCCATATATGGTAAAAACCTTTAAAAATGTTCTTCTCCAGAACCAGTAGACCGATGGCCTTGAAACTCGGTATGTAGCATTGGGTACTCAAGTACTATCAAGATTGTTCAAATTATGACCCTGGGTTGACCTTGACCTTTTTTACGGCAAGGTCAAATATAGGAAAATGCTAGAACATGAGATTTCATGGTAAGTTTTGAAGATTTTGGCCTTACAAATTGGTACATACAGTCATCTTAATGACTACATGAAGATTTATGAGTACAAGAGGTCAAGGTCATTCTTTGGCCTTTGACCCAGAACTCTCATATTTTGACAATATCAAACAATCTCCTCAAAAACCACTAGGCCAATTGTAACCAAATTTCATATAGTTCCTCCAGGGGTTGAGGGAATGAAAATTTGTTCATACGGTCCAGGTCACATGACCAACATGGCCACCATGCCCATATATGGTAAAAACCTTTAAAAATGTTCTTCTCCAGAACCAGTAGACCGATGGCCTTGAAACTCGGTATGTAGCATTGGGTACTCAAGTACTATCAAGATTGTTCAAATTATGACCCTGCGTTGACCTTGACCATTATTACGGCAAGGTCAAATATGGGAAAATGCTAGAACATGAGATTTCATGGTAAGTTTTGAAGATTTTGGCCTAAAAATTGGTACATAGAATCATCTTAATGAGTACATGAAGATTTTTGAGTACAAGAGGTCAAGGTCATTCTTTGACCTTTGACCCAGAAATCTCAAATTTTGACAATTTCAAACAATCTGCTCTAAAACCACTGGGCCAATTGAAACCAAATTTCATATAGAGCCTCGAGGGGTTGATGGAATGAAAATATTTGCTAACGGTCCTGGACACATGACCAACATGGCCGCCACGCCCATATATGGTAAATACCTTTAAAAATCTTCTTCTCCAGAACCGATTAAACGATGGCCTTGAGACTTTGTAAGTAGCATTGGGTACTTGAGTACTATCAAGATTGTTCAAATTATGACCTTGTGTTGACCTTGACCTTTTGCAGCAAGGTCAAATATGGGAATATGGTAGAACATAAGATTTCATGGAAAGTTTTGAAGATTTTGACCTAAAAAATTGGTATATACAGTTGTCTTAATGAGTTCATGAAGAATTATGAGTACAAGAGGTCAAGGTCATTTTTTTACCTTTGATACAGATTGCTCATATTTTGACATTTTCAACCATTTCCTCAAAAGCCAAAGGGCCAATTGTGAACACATTTCATATAGAGCCTCCAGGGGTTGAATGAATGAAAATTTGTTCAAACGGTCCAGGTCACATGACCAACTTGGCCGCCATTACCACTTACGGGATAAATCTTTAATATTTTTCTTCCCCAGAACCAATACACCTATGGCCCTGAAACTTGGTAAATAGCATGGAGTACTAGAGTACCACCAAGACTGTTCAAATGGTGACCTTGGGTTTACCTTGACCTTTTTTGCGGCATGGTCAAATATGGGAAAATGCTAGAACATAAGATTTCATGGAAAGTTTTGGAGATTTTGGCCTAAAAATGGTATATATGGTTGTCTAATGAGTACATGAAGATTTATGAGTACAAGTGGTCGTGGTCATTCTTTGAATTTTGACCCAAAACTCATATTTTGACAATTTCAGGCATAATAAGTATAAGCCACCTTGCCAATTGTTCAGGTGAGCGATTCAGGGCCTCATGGCCCTCTTGTTTGGTTTTGCTGTTTTCAGTAACAGCGACCATCTTGGATTCTCGACCCTGCTGAATTTTGCTATTCTGAAGCCCTGCAGTCTGATCATGCTGCATGTGAAATTTGAGAACCATGGATGCATGCAGTGTTTTTAGAGAATAAATTATTTGGATGGACTTAAATGCTAGGGTTAACGTAAATTATTCTATAGTCAACGTAAGGTCACTGTGACTTAATTCCGCTACAGATTTTTTTTCATTTTGATAATTCTGAATACCAAGGTCCCACATATGCTTCATACAAAATTTCAGCCAAATTTACCCAGTGGTTCTGGGGAAAAATTGATTTTATTGGTTTTGCTATTTTTAGTAACAGCGGCCATCTTGGATTCTTGCCCCCGCTGAATTTTGTCATTCTGAAGCCCTGAAGTCTGATCATGCTGCATGTGAAATTTGAAAACCATAGATGCAGTGGTTTTAGAGAATAAATTATTTGAATGGACTTAAATGCTAGGGTTGACGTAAATTGTGAATTGACGGACTGACGGACGGACGGAAAACCGGACGCCTATTCGCACCTTGCTAAAGCAGGTGCGACAAAAACATACGGCCGTAACCAGAGCCAATCTTCATAGCGCTGTCTCCAGGTAAGGTTCCGTACCTGGAGACCTAGAGTCTTGTGATACGGAACCGTACCTGGAGACCCAGGGTCTCGAGATACGGTACCGTACCTGGAGACTTTTCCTTATTGATTGATGTTCTACAAGTTTGGGATGATTTTTAACGTAAGATTCGAATTTCATAATGGCCCGTTGAGACAGTCGGCTATATTCAGGAACATAATTCACACGCACCCTCGACTCAGACCCTAGTAAGTAGTAACCCTCAAGTGTGGCTGGAGTGGGATAAACAAGAGTGTGAGTGGAGTACAGCTTTTGTATTCACGAAACACTCTCAACCTCACCTTTCTCGAGTGTGGCTTGAGCTTCGCTCAAGTTTCAAGTACTAAATAATTAATGTTGCAAAGCACTTTGTTTTTGGGTTAAGGCCCCGTGACGCTAGTCACTCGACAGTCTTACCTCTTTCTGTCCGTCCGTCGTGCCTAAAAAGTATGTTTACTTTTTGCAATCAATTTTAAACATTTTACACAATTACAGGCATACCAAAGATGTGCATTTAACATTTTATTTTTTGTTTCTTTTTGAAGAGAGAGATTAGAGAGAGAGGGGGCGGAGGTTTGAGTGAGAGGGGCATGGGAGGGGAGGGATGGAAGTGGAGTGGAGCAGATGCAGCACGAGGGGGGGGGGGCAACATCTGTTCCTTAAATACATTATTTTTTCGTTCTCGTTTTATTCACTGTTTCAGTTATGGAATTTTCTATAGTGCATTTTCGCATGTGCTGCATACTGGTCTATACGTATACATGTATTATGACAACAATGTATTAGGTTTATGGGGTGGTTTGGTCAGAGGGATGTGCTGGATAATTTCAAACGTCCCACTATTTTCAATAATAGTAGGACACTGTTCAGCTAGGGTTGCAGCAGGCGAGGGAGGTTTTATTCTCCCGTCCATCCCATCTTTTTCTTTCTCCCTCTCATTGAGAGGTTGCACTATATGGACTGAAATGCGCCCATAAAGCGGCGTCAAACTCAGAACAGTCAACTGTCCAACCGAATAAGATCCATCTGAGACATATAGTATTTGTCTAAACAAAAAAAAAACACAAAACAAATATAAACATACCATTATGGATTCCGAGTGAACGGACAGACAGTGTACTGTACTCTGATGCAGATAAGTGTGCTAACCTGTTTTAGCATGCTTACAAGCTGCCGAACAAGGACCATACGATTATATGGAGCTGACAAGGAAAGAGAGACAGACGGACTGATAATGGTAGCTCATACTTCTTTTTTTCTCGACATACTGTCTGAAATAATGTTTTATAGTTTTTGTCTCGCCTGCGAAGCAGAGGCGAGACATAGGTATTGCTTTTCCGGTGTCGTCGTCGGCGGCGTCGGCGGCGTAAACTTTCATCGGGTTTAAGCGTTTAGGTCAGTTTCTCAGAAACTATAAGGGCTAGAGCCATGAAACTTGATTCATGCATACATCTGGAAGAGTAGATCTCAAAGCCATCACCAATACTGAGTCTTGACCTACATTTTACGGTTGACTGACTTTGCAATTTTTCATCGGGTTTTTGCGTTTAGGTCATTTTCTCAGGAACTATAATGGCTAGAGCCATGAAACTTGGTTCATGCATACATCTGGAAGAGTAGAGCTCAAAGTCATCATCAATACTGAGTCTTGACCTACATTTTACGGTTGACTGACTTTGCAATTTTTCATCAGGTTTTTGCGTTTAGGTCATTTTCTCAGGAACTATAAGGGCTAGAGCCATGAAACTTGGTTCATGCATACATCTGGAAGAGCAGATTTCAAATCCATCATCAATATTGAGTCTTGACCTACATTTTATGGTTGACTGACTTTGCAATTTTTCGTGTAGTTTTCGCATTTAGGTCTGTTTCTCAGAAACTATAAGGGCTAGAGCCATGGAACTTGGGTCATGCCTTCATCTGGAAGAGAAGAGCTCAAATTATCATCAGTATTGAATCTTTACCAACATTTTACTGTTGACTGACTTTGCAATTTTTTGTCAAGTTTTCACGTTTAGGTCTGTTTCTCAGAAACTAGGGCTAGTGCCAAGAAATTGGTTCATGCATACATCTTTGTTGATTTAGCTCTGTTTTGTGACAAAGCGCTAGCAGGCGAGACACCGCATTCCGCGGAATTCTTGTTCATAATCTTAACTGGTTTACAACAAAGTCATGGAGCAGTCACAAAATATTAACATTTGAACTTCGACCTGTACGTGTGACCTTGGCCCGACATTCTTTAAGCATATATACTCATATCGTCTAAATAAGCATAATGCAGATGTATGACAAAAGTTCGAAGAAAAGGAGTACACAAGATACATGTATATGTTATGCAACGGACAGTTAGACGGACGAAAGGACAAACTGACAAATCCACAATATAAGTAATGACTCGTCTAAGACATGACCAAAAAAGAGGTATGCAAAAAAGCAAATTATTGGATCGGCTTGTGCACCTAAGTCAGTTAAGTTCTATTTCGTATTCATAAACAACACATGAATTGAGTTCCAGGGAGGTATCGGTCTCACTCAACACTCACTCACTTTCTCGAGACCTCTCAGAGCTCCCTAATCTTTGTGCATACCAACGAGCCCTAAGTTGCGTCTACGTGTAACCGGTAGACGATTAAATCAATGAGTGGAGTGTGAGTGAAGTGTGTGACGTTCTTGAATATACCCGAATGAGTTTCTCTCTTGTGCGCTAACCTAGACTTGTCACTGTGTGCTTGGTAAGCGATTCAAGATCATTTGGACACCTTATTATATTATAGGATGCCAACAAGTGCTGGTGTGATGAACTATGACAACCCCCAGACTCCCCAGTCTTACCCGGGCCCAAGTTCTCCAGTTTCATCATACAGTGGAACTACAGCCCCCCTGACCCCGAAACAAGATACAAGGTAGGCTTAGAATTTATGAACTCGAGCAAGAGTTACAATAAGAGTAAGTGTACGGCTCTCTCAGTGTACTTCTTTTCTAAACACCTGCGATTTTCTGTGACCCCTGCGCCGTGACCTCTGGCGTCATGAGTATTATTGTGAAGCTAGATATGTCTCCTATCTATTGCACTTCCGATTTCACTCATCAAGTAAGCAAGTCAAAATTTAGGGTCAAATATTCTACCCCACCCCCTTTTCCAGCGATTTTCTTGAAACCTCTGGCCGCCGAAAGGATATGGTTGGGCACTTTAAATTTTTTATCATCATAGACGATTGTCTCGGGATCTTGTACGACTTTCAGAGAAATAACCATTGTTGTACCTGTACTTCATTGTATGTTTATTGAGTTTCTATAGTCACGAGTTAAAAATAGGTCATTTATATTTTCAGTTCAGCCAGTATGGACATGTTTACAGAAGAAGATTTGGCTCAGTTAGCTACAGATTACACACAGGAAGACTTAGATTACAATAAATTAAATGAATGGCTTCAACAAAATCAGACTGAGAAGAGTAGTATGTTCGGTTAAAGACATTTTACAGCTGTTCCCAGTGCCATAGTTTCACTTGTAATTCACTTTCAATTGTATGTTTGTGTGTGTACGCGCGGGCGCGCTAGGAGGTGAAGATATAGTCGAGGTTTGAGGATATTTCTGGGATCTTCATTATTTTTACATGAAAACGTATGATTTTGCCCTTTGTTGGCTGTTCTGATGAGGTGTTAGAACATACGTTACGATGGACTTTCAAACAAATTATCCCTTATTATCGTAAAATAATCCCACTAATCTGGAGCTGTGTGTCCTTACAATGTACATAGTCTTCACGAGGACCGTGAAGACAATTTACAATGCGTTTGAGGTGGGCACTACCGGATGGCGAAAATTAGCGTGGGGAGGGTTAGTAAACTAGTAATTGCGTACTGAGGTAATTATACAATTAGACATTGGTTTGTTGCTGATTGCCGAGCTCAGAAGCACGCACACATACATTTCTATCTTTGATCAATCATAATCTCATCGGTGTGTAGTAGACTTGTATGGTTCAATTTGGATAGCTTTCTGGTGGGTCCTACTAAAGAGAGAAAAGGACTGCCACCGAAAAGGACTGAAAAAGACATTTGGTCACCGAAAAGGACCTTTATATGCCGCTAAATGCCATAAAAATGTATGTTAACTCTTTAAGCCCCAGTGACGAAATTAGCCAACCGGAAGAATTTTGTACATAAGCCAATATCATGCTCGATAACCCGATTACCTTAATCCGACTTACAAATTGTCTCCCGTTGACCATGACAATGATTATTGGGCAGGTAACCTAGATTTTGTGTAGTCAGTGTGTTGGCTAGCATCGAAAGCTCCCTAGGTGTCAAGAGCTTACACGACTGTCACTTTCCCAGGTAATGGGTGGTCAGGGTAACACTGCATGAGACATTAACAATCGAAATTTTGTCTGCGCTTTGTATATCAAAATCATGCTGAAATGTATTTTTCGAATAGTAAAACATGGAGATTGGTTCCTGGTCGTTTAATTTTTTTATTCCATCATTTTTGAAAAAAAAAATGCAAAGGTGCCCAACTGAATAATTTCAGGAAATTGGACAACAGCAGTCCGGTTTTTTTTTCTGAATTCGCTCAAAGTAAAAGTTTACCAAGTTTTCAGGATAATTGTTGCCTTTGAAGATATACAAACTAAACGACATAAGTTGCAAATCTGGGACGTAAATACGCATCCACTGCACTCGGAACGCTTTCAAACCATAATAAAGTGCTCCGAGTATTGCTAACACATGAGCCGCGACTCGACAAAACCAACAAAGTGGCATGTGCGCCCAGCGAAGACTAAGATCAGCCTGGGCATCCGCCGAGTCTGATCAGAGTCTTCGCTTGCGCTTACAGGATACCTAAGGGTCTAAGCTAGCTTCATGCGGACAGCGTTAACTCTGATCAAACAGGGTGGATGCCCAGGCTGATCAGAGTCTTTGCTGGTCGCACATGCCACTTTGTTGGTTTTATCATGTCGTGACTCAATAATACTGTCACCCTTCCACCAGCTCGCTATCTCTGAAATACTATTGAAAAGGCCAGAAAACAACAGGTCATCCATCAGTTCCATTAAAATTGCTTATGCTTTAACATGTTTTCGCGGATTAATTGGAAAAAGGCGTCAGCTACGACCATGATGATTTGAATGATTTATTCAGCATATAGCTCAACACTGTAGCATTTCCCTGGTCTGTAATGACGCCAGGTAGATCAGTGGATTAAGCGCTGGCCTGCTGATCTAGCGGTCCTCGGTTCGATTCCCGCTGGAGGCAGAAATCTTCTCAAACGGGTGGCAGTTCGCACAGCCTTTATTATCACCTATCGTCCTTAAAGAACTGAAACTTTTGAAAGGACGTAAAATCGCAATTTGTATAGTGAATACCTTGTATTTCACAGTCTAGTGAACAATACCTTTGAAATTGCAAACATTGAAGGTACAGCTCAGCCTGCACATCCGCACAGTCGAACAGAGATTTCCTTTTTCGAATTTACAATTATTATGAATCCTGGGAATCTAAAAACCAGAGGACCAATGGTCCTGTAGCTCATCTGACACCTTCTGTCAACAGACACAATTTGTCATTTCCCTGTTTCGTTACAAATTTGAAACCAGTAGCTTAAAAGGTGTGCATATTTTAATTTTAAAATCTCAGTGTTTTCAAATCTCAGTGACCTTGAGCAAAGTTCAAAAAATGACCTTGACCTCTGATGACCTTGTTTTCATGTATTCATTTAGTTAACCATATTTTCCAATTATTTATATCTAGGCTTTAAAAAAAATTCTATGAAATCAACTGTTTAAGCATTTTCCCCATATAAAAGCATAGCATACCAAAGTTGACCTTGCCATAAATTAGGTCAACGATTGATTGATTGATTTTGTTGCTTAACGGCCACAGTAAACAACTATGGTCATGTCGGGACGGTCAGTTAACCTAACCGTACTTTTCCTGGGCAGGCTTAGACCTCCTAAGCGGTTAACCAGTACTAAGTGCACATACAGGCCAATGCACCGTCATGATTGTACAAACTATGATGGGCCCAAGTCCTCAATGCTACATACCATGCACCGTGGTCATTGTGCCTTTGGTTCTGGAGAAGAAGATTTTGAAGGAGTTTTACCAAAAAGGGCATGGTGTCCATCTTGGTCATGTGACCATGACCAGCTTAAAAAACTTTGGTTCTTTTAACCCAGTGAAGCTCCGTATGAAATATAGCTTCAAATAGCCCAGTGGCTTCAGAGAAGATGTTTGAAAATGTTGACAGGCAACAGAATCACAGTGACCTTGAAAAAAGGTCAAAGAATGACTTTGACCTACAACATAATATCTTAATAGGCTCACTTAGTTAACCATAAATACCAAATATCATATCTTAGACTTGAATGGTTTCTGAGAAATCCATTGTTTAAGCATTTTGCAATGCATCAAAATAGACCTTGCCATAAATTAGATCACACTCAATGCACAGTCCTGATTTGTATGAATTATGATGGGCCCATGTTCCAAATGCTACATACCAAGTTTCAAGGTCATAGGCCTTTTGGTTCTGGAGAAAAAGATTTTTGAACGGGTTTTACCATATATGGACATGGCAGCCATTTTGGTTATGTGACCCAGATCCCGGGAACCAACTTTTGTTCCCCCATCCCATTAAGACTTCATATGAAGTTTGGCTTCAATCAGCCCAGTGGTTTCAGAGGAGACGCTGTTTGAAAATCTTGACAACAGATGAACGGAGAGAATGACCTTTAGTGACATAATATCTTCATTTGTTCATTTAGTTGACCATGTATACCAAGTATTCTACCTTAGTCTTAAATAGTTTCTAAGAAATCCACTGTTTAAGTGGATTGTTCATTTAGTTGACCATAAATACCAAATATTCTACCTTAGACTTAAATACTTTCTGAGAAATCCACTGTTTAAGTGTGTTCCTATATACAAGCCTAAGGTATTGGAGTTGACTGTGTCATGAATTAGGTCAAGGTCATCACAAAGTCATCATTTGTAGAAACTATGATAAGCTCACATGCCCAATGCTACATACCAAGTTTCAAGGTCATAGGCCTTTTGGTTCTAGAGAAGAAGATTTTCGAAGGGTTTTTACCATATATGGGCATGGTGGCCATCTTGGTCATGTGACCCAGACCCCGGGTATAAATTTTCGTTCCCCCATCCCTCTGAGACTCCATATGAAATTTCGCTTTAATCGGCCCAGTGGTTTCAGAGGTTAAGATGTTTCAAAATCTTGACGACAGATGGACGGACCGAATGACCTTGACCTTTAGTGACATCATATCTTCATTTGTTCATTTAGTTGACCATATATACCAAGTATTGTACCTCAGACTTAAATAGTTTCTGAGAAATCCACTGTTTAAGCGTTTTCCCATATAAAAGCCTAACATACCAAACTTGACCATGTCATAAATTAGGTCAAGGTCATTACAAGGTCATCATTTGTACAAACTATGATGGGCCCGCACGCCCGATGCTACATACCTAGTTTCAAGGTCATAGGCCTTTTGGTTCTGGAGAAGAAGATTTTTGAAGGGTTTTTACCATATATGGGCATGGCGGCCATCTTGGTCATGTGACCCAGACCTCGCATACATACTTTCGTTCCACCATCCCACTGAGACTTCATATGAAATTTCGCTTTAATCGGCTCAGTGATTTCAGAGGAGAAGATGTTTGAAAATCTTGACGACGGATGGACGGACCGAATGACCTTGACCTTTAGCGACATTATATCTTTATTTGTTCATTTAAGTGACCATGTATACAAAGTATTGTACCTTAGACTTAAATAGTTTCTGAGAAATCCACTGTTTAAGCGTTTTCCCATATAAAAGACCTAACGTACCAAACTTGACCATGCCATAAATTAGGTCAAGGTCATCATTTGTACAAACTATGATGGGCCCGCATGCCCGATGCTACGTACCAAGTTTCAAGGTCATAGGCCTTTTGCTTCTGGAGAAGAAGATTTTTGAAGGGTTTTTACCATATATGCATGGCGGCCATCTTGGTCATGTGACTCAGACCCCCGCATACAAACTTTCGTTCTCCAATCCCACTGAGACTCCATATGAAATTTGGCTTTAATCGGCCCAGTGGTTTCAGAGAAGATGTTTGAAAATCTTGACGACAGATGGACGGACCGAATGACCTTGACCTTAAGCGACATCATATCTTCATTTGTTCTTCAGTTGACCATGTATACCAAGTATTGTACCTCAGACTTAAATAGTTTCTGAGAAATCCACTGTTTAAGCGTTTTCCCATATAAAAGCCTAACATACCAAAGTTGACCATGTCTTAAATTAGGTCAAGGTCATTGCAAGGTCATCATTTGTACAAACTATGATGGGCCCGCACGCCCGATGCTACATACCAAGTTTCAAGGTCATAGGCCTTTTGGTTCTGGAGAAGAAGATTTTTGAAGGGTTTTTACCATATATGGGCATGGCGGCCATCTTGGTCATGTGACCCAGACCCCGCATACAAACTTTCGTTCCCCCATCCCACTGAGACTCCATATAAAATTTGGCTTTAATCGGCCAAGTGGTTTCAGAGGAGAAGATGTTTGAAAATCTTGACGACAGATGGACGGACCGAATGACCTTGACCTTTAGTGACATCATATCTTCATTTGTTCATTTAGTTGACCATATATACCAGGTATTGTACCTCAGTCTTAAATAGTTTCTGAGAAATCCACTGTTTAAGCGTTTTCCCATATAAAAGCCTAACATACCAAAGCTGACCATGTCATAAATTAGGTCAAGGTCATTGCAATGTCATCATTTGTACAAAATATGATGGGCCCGCACGCCCGATGCTACATACCAAGTTTCAAGGTCATAGGCCGTTTGGTTCTGGAGAAGAAGATTTTTGAAGGGTTTTTACCATATATGGGCATGGCGGCCATATTGGTCATGTGACCCAGACCTCGCGTACATACTTTCGTTCCACCATCCCACTGAGACTTCATATGAAATTTCGCTGTAATCGGAACTAAGGTTTCAGAGGAGAAGATGTTTGAAAATCTTGACGACGGATGGACGGACCGAATGACCTTGACCTTTAGCGACATTATATCTTCATTTGTTCATTTAGTTGACCATGTATACCAAGTATTGTACCTTAGACTTAAATAGTTTGAGAAATCCACTGTTTAAGCGTTTTCCCATATACAAGCCTAACATACCAAAGTTGACCATGTCATAAATTAGGTCAAGGTCATTGCAAGGTCATCATTTGTACAAACTATGATGGGCCCGCACGCCCGATGCTACATACCAAGTTTCAAGGTCATATGCCTTTTGGTTCTGGAGAAGATTTTTGAAGGGTTTTTACCATATATGGGCATGGCCGCCATCTTGGTCATGTGACCCAGACCTCGCGTACATACTTTCGTTCCCCCATCCCACTGAGACTTCATATGAAATTTCGCTTTAATCGGCCCAGTGGTTTCAGAGGAGAAGATGTTTGAAAATCTTGACGACGGATGGACGGACCGAATGACCTTGACCTTTAGCGACATTATATCTTCATTTGTTCATTTAGTTGACCATGTATACCAAGTATTGTACCTTAGACTTAAATAGTTTGAGAAATCCACTGTTTAAGCGTTTTCCCATATACAAGCCTAACATACCAAAGTTGACCATGTCATAAATTAGGTCAAGGTCATTGCAAGGTCATCATTTGTACAAACTATGATGGGCCCGCACGCCCGATGCTACATACCAAGTTTCAAGGTCATATGCCTTTTGGTTCTGGAGAAGATTTTTGAAGGGTTTTTACCATATATGGGCATGGCCGCCATCTTGGTCATGTGACCCAGACCTCGCGTACATACTGTACTTTCGTTCCCCCATCCCACTGAGACTTCATATGAAATTTCGCTTTAATCGGCCCAGTGGTTTCAGAGGAGAAGATGTTTGAAAATCTTGACGACGGATGGACGGACCGAATGACCTTGACCTTTAGCGACATTATATCTTCATTTGTTCATTTAGTTGACCATGTATACCAAGTTTTGTCCCTTAGACTTAAATAGTTATAGAAATCCACTGTTTAAGCGTTTTCCCATATAAAAGCCTAACGTACCAAACTTGACCATGCCATAAATTAGGTCAAGGTCATCGCAAGGTCATCATTTGTACAAACTATGATGGGCCCGCATGCCCGATGCTACATACCAAGTTTCAAGGTCATAGGCCTTTTGGTTCTGGAGAAGATTTTTAAAGGGTTTTTACCATATATGCATGGCGGCCATCTTGGTCATGTGACTCAGACCCCCGCATACAAACTTTCGTTCTCCAATCCCACTGAGACTCCATATGAAATTTGGCTTTAATCGGCCCAGTGGTTTCAGAGAAGATGTTTGAAAATCTTGACGACAGATGGACGGACCGAATGACCTTGACCTTTAGCGACATTATATCTTCATTTGTTCATTTAAGTGACCATGTATACAAAGTATTGTACCTTAGACTTAAATAGTTTCTGAGAAATCCACTGTTTAAGCGTTTTCCCATATAAAAGACCTAACGTACCAAACTTGACCATGCCATAAATTAGGTCAAGGTCATCGCAAGGTCATAATTTGTACAAACTATGATGGGCACGCACGCCCGATGCTACATACCAAGTTTCAAGGTCATAGGCCTTTGGTTCTGGAGAAGAAGATTTTTGAAGGGGTATTACCATATATGGGCATTGCGGCCAATCTTGGTCGTGTGACCCAGACCTCGCGTACAAACTTTCGTTCCACCATCCCACTGAGACTTCATATGAAATTTCGCTTTAATCGGCCCAGTGGTTTCAGAGGAGAAGATGTTTGAAAATCTTGACGACGGATGGATGGACCGAATGATCTTGACCTTTAGCGACATTATATCTTCATTTGTTCATTTAGCTGACCATGTATACCAAGTATTGTACCTTAGACTTAAATAGTTTCTGAGAAATCCACTGTTTAAGCGTTTTCCCATATAAAAGCCTAACGTACCAAACTTGACCATGCCATAAATTAGGTCAAGGTCATCGCAAGGTCATAATTTGTATAAACTATGATGGGCCCGCATGCCCGATGCTACATATATAGTTTCAAGGTCATAGGCCTTTTGGTTCTGGAGAAGAAGATTTTTGAAGGGTTTTTACCATACATGGGCGTGGCGGCCATCTTGGTCATGTGACCCAGATACCCGGAACAAACTTTCGTTCCCCCGACCTAGGTAGGATCCATATGAAATTTGGCTTTAATCGGCCCTGTGGTTTCAGAGGAGAAGATGTTTGAAAATGTTGACGACGGACGGACGACGGATGCCTGGCTATACTATAAGCTCACCTATGAGCCTAAAGGCTCAGGTGAGCTAAAAATAATAGAAAAGTAAAAGCGCTGAGCTATCAGGCTGCTTTAAATGTTTACATTTTGCACATGGCGTAAGTCCCTTTCCACGATACGTCACACCACCATACGTATTGAGAAGAAAATGTCATTTTATTGTCTTAAAGTTTGCATAAAAGTGTGAAAACGGCAGATTAGCCGTGTGATTAAAAAAGTGGCATGTGCGCCCAGCGAAGACTCAAATCAGCCTGGGCATCCGCCGAGTCTGATCAGTCTTCGCTTGCGCTTATAGGATACCTGAGGGTCTAAGCTATATCATCCTCCCATCATTCTGACATGACTGAGATACTGTTGAAAAGGGCGTAGATCGCAAGTCATCCATCAATCAATATAATTCACCTTCAGTCGCATGTATACATGGGTGCTCGGACATTTCGGCCTAGGACAGTTCGGCCACGGACATTTCGGCCATAGAAATTGTCATGGGTGGACATTTCGGCCTTTATCCAAAAATTACTTTTTATAATTAAATTAAGTACTCATATGAGTAACTTAAAGCTAGTCTTAATGAAGTCCAATGATTTGTTGTTGTTCTCTTGATGTTTTATGGACCTTCAACAGCTTTAAGGCCACATATCTTTCAACCAAAAATTAGAACATGCACTGAATGAGAAAAAAGAAAAAGTAAGCTAAATAGATAAAACAATTCAATTTATTCAAATTCTTATTTAGTCTAAAGACTCCGACATAATCGCTTATGTGAACAGCATAGAACCTGATTAGAAAACGCATCCCAGTGCTGAAGTCTAATCAGAGTCTGCGCTCTTCACATAAAAGAAAACAACTTTATGTGAACAGCATATACAACATTATGTGAACAACATATACAAAATTATGTGAACATCATATAACCTGATTAGAAAACGCATCCCAGTGCTGAAGTCTAATCAGAGTCTGCGCTCTTCACAGGAAAGAAAACAACTTTATGTGAACAGCATATACAACATTATGTGAACATATGACAACGAGTAAAGAAAGATGTACATGTAATTAACAAAGATGCAGTAGTATTTCAATTCTCATATCGACGTTGCCACCGCACCTCAGCGGAACAAATCCATAGCCGCAGTAACGGGGCGATTAACAAAGATGCAACCGAGCCCTAGACACTTATTTGTTTCTATTCTATTCTATTTTATCCCATAACCTTACTAGGTCGTTGGGGCACCACAGATGACTTCCAAACAATCTTTTTCCACCTTGTCCTGTCTTCAGCTGCCCTAGTTCAGCTGGCAAAATCCATTCCTGTCCACTCCTTGATATTGTCTTCCCACCTCTTCTACTGTCTACCTCTTCTTCTTTTTCCTTTCACTGTGCCCTGAAGAATTGTCTTTGCTAGACCAGAAGACCTTGAGACGTGGCCAAACCACCTTAGTTTCCGTTTTTTGACCAGCGTCAGGAGTTCATCATATTCTCCAATGGCTGCTTGGATCTTCCTGCGAACCTCCTCATTGGTTATATGGTCCTTGTACGAAATGTTCAGTTATTTGTTTGGATAACAATATTTAAAATGCCGCCGCCGTTGGTTGGATGAAATTATGGTAAACGGCCCTCTTTGAAACCGCCTAGCCGACAAACTTTATTAATAGTTAGGATATAATTATGTGATAAACATACAGACGTCCAATTACTTTACATATTATTGAAGAATTTAATCTGTTTATTTAACATTACCCTTGATTGTTATTTCAAGGTTTAATAGTTTGATTTTTACTGTCTCAGAATAAAATCGCATAAATGCCGACAAACACGAATTACGAAATTACTAAATTCTACATGTTAAACTAATCTCTTCATTTGTATCATCCCAGCCCGACGATGTGACACCTGTATCGATAACGCGTATGTCTCCTTACCTGTTGAAATCTATGACTCAGTTTGTATAGAAATTAATGTCAAAACAATTTTTGACAACGTAAATCATTTCTTTAACATAATGTGCCAAAATTTATCCTGATATGACCATATAGCTCAATTTACGCTCTTTAAGTTGATATATTTTTTATCAAAATAAGTATGTGCCTTCATTCTTCCAGGTGAACTGGAAAATAAGCTCATCGCCTCCTACTTAGCATATATAAAAATTTTACAAAACGCGTGTTCCTAGACTTTGGCAGTAAAAACTTATTTTACTGTTTCTAGTTTAATTTTTTCCCCTGATATTTTCTTAATGTTTGCATTGCATACTTTTCACAGTTATAAAAAATTCCGAAATAAGTTGTCGTTAACATTCTTCCCTATTAACTTTAAAATACATTCCACGCGCCTTCCGACTGCCGAATTCTTAGGCGTAAAATTTCTAAGTCCAAACTGATGTCGCACTCTACATCGGGCCAGACAGAGTATGCGAAATGTTATTTGTTGTCAATGCGAAACTGCTTTTATTATCAATCCGGTGGTACAAGAAAGACAGAAAATGATAAGAAATGCAAAAAAAAAAAAAAAAAAGATGAATATAAAAATAAAATAAATAAAAATTAAAAAATAAGACAATAAATACAAAATAAAGAAACAAAACTGCCGTATATCAAATGTGTAATATTTCATCTTACTTCTCTAGAGAAACAAATATATTAATGACTAGATTATAATTTTTTTTCTTTCTTTCTTAACAGGTTGCTAAGCAGTTGTTTCGATAATTATCGTTTTATACCAATTAAACACTTTTGTAAGTTAATTGCCATTTAATGGCTTCATTCTCCACGTAACTGGCCAACTGTGAAAGATATACTATGAAGTTTAATCATTTTAAGGTCAGTTCGTATATTGGTCATCTATCACAGAATATCAAACGGAATTTAATGTTTTGTGTTTCCTCTGGATTTATTTTCCAATCGCTATGACAAAGTCGAACTCGGGCCATGTAAATAAGTACTCGTACATTACAACATTCGCTCACCGAGGACTCAGATCAGCCATTGCAGTCTAGTCAGAGTATTCTCGGTTCGCATGAACAGTATGCGATTCCTGGATAAAGATGAAAACTCTGATCTTTCTAAACAGTATGACGGCTGATCTGAGTGTTTACAAAAAAAACACTACTACTACTACTATGATATAACTAACAAAATTCAATTAACTATCAGCTATTTATTATGCGCGCAAAGTCTCCTTAATCATGTTGATATTTTTCAAAAAAAGAAGAAGAAAAAGAAAAAAGACCAAAAAAAAAAGGAAATCCATTAATTGCATTCATTGATTCATTACTATATTCAAAACTCAAATTCAAATTCTTCATTACACTTAGGTTACAGAAATGTAACAACATAAGGGTAATATGCATTTAAAAGCGCACACTTGTCCACACATAAATTCATACTAACATACCTGCCCATAGCGACTTTACACACGACGTGTAGAAGTTAAAAATATTTTGACAGGACAAGATATTGGACTAGAACAATAAAAATTATATCAGAATGCGTGATTTTTATTCTTTTATCGTTTGGTATGAGGACAAACAAAAGGAAAATCTTATTGTGTGTCAAAAGAGGCTAGGGTCCTACAAATTTTAGGATTTCTGCTATATATCTTATACATTTCGATAAGAAATGATAGGGGTTGCCTTTGACTCGATTTTGACTGAAGTAAATTCCTTTCAAATGACTTAAGGATGCCCGCTGGTGACAAATTTGAGACCTCTTAGCAACGCGAACTGCCAACAATTGTTCGGAATGTCAAGTGTCGGCTGTCGTAATTTTGCCGTCTTACAATTAAGAAATAATATAAAATCACTATGTTTTTAAACATTTAGGATGCTGTTGTATAATTTTCATTCGAGCGCTACCATTTTTCATTCGCTCAAGAGACATTAGGTTCCACGTACCCGTGATGTCGTTATTTGTCTGCACACCAGGCATTTTACTATGCCTATACAATTTTACAAAATATATTTTTTGGGGCTCTAACCACACTGCATTTAGTTCCTATGTCATCCGGCATCCCATCCTTCAGACAGTCTCTGCTTTTACTTGACAAAATATTCGACTTTCTTTGCGAGTTTCGGGGCAAGTTAATGGTTTGTTTGGTTCGGTTTGTTTCAAGGCCATAATTAGCCGCGCTGTCTCACTTGTATACTCAGCGTCAGTGAAAACGCACCAGTTTGGAACTTATGGCACATTATGTTCGTTTAATGTTTGGTTTTATGAAATTGACAATTTGTTTAATCTTTATTTTCTTGTATTAAGATAATATGTTTGCAAATTAAATTTTCGTTCATCACTGGGTGCTATCAAGCGAGACGCCAATACTGACGTATTTGAAAACTGTCGATATCAAAAGACACATTTAAAGCGTAATAAATCAATATTTCGTGCTCTGCCAGACTCTTGATTACAAATGAATCGTTTATTGGAAGGTCTCTTAACATAAAACCCACTTTTCCTCCATCGAATTATGACGCGGTTCGGCAAATAAGGGTGACGTTATCCATGTAACGTCATGCTCTGGCTGGGGAATGGTTGACGTTAGCCCCACAGAACTTCTGAAATTCTGTTTCTACAACTTATCTCAGCATTTTGGGTTGCAAAAAGTATCAAATTTACCTTTAGTTACTTTTGTCTGTCCTTGTTTGATGAACATTTCAATAAAGTGATGTTCGAATCCAAATCACTTTTTTTGCATTCGATGGTCTGGATTTCTTTTCTATGGCGTTTTGATAGGGTATCTTTTCTCTAGCAAAATCAATCATTGAGGAATTGCCGCCATGTGAAATAATGGTAGAATTCCGTTTTTCTTCATTTCAGAGCTTATGTTACGTCACACACTCACAGCATACCTTCAGACAGAATGACACCATTGGCGTAATAAGATGGTCCGATATGATAGCTGTACCCTGTTGATACAGAATGATCATTGAATTTAAGCAAAAAAATTACATTTTAAGACTGGTGCGTTTTCATTGACGCTGAGTATATAAACTACTATAAGTAAAGTCAATTAATGACTCACAGTATAATCCTGTAATAAAACGCATATATAGTAATTTAGTCACAGATAATAAAACATGCATAAGCATGCTTATAAATCCTGTAAAGAATATTCAGCAGTTAGTAAATGTTTTTTTTTTTTTTGTTGTTTTTTGTTTTTGTTTTTGTTTTTTCAATTTTTATACACATTTATATGAAATTTGCTTTATGGGCCAATTTATTCGTCTGGAGTACACAATTTTCCCTTAACAACATGAAACCATCCATATCAAAATGCTAAGTGTGGCCGATTCGACCAATACTCAGCACATTGCATGCCGTGTACATGCCCTTAGAGAACTGACCCGGACCGACCCGACTTACTGCTATATAAACTCGGGTTACTCGGGGTATCGATTTCACATGTGTTTGTAATGAAACTGGTCGTATAATCCTCCGGTATACCAATAAATGATACAGAATTATGCAACTTCGCAGCAGTGTCCCAGGTTGTGAAGATAACGCAGTTAACCGATTTTCTCTAGTTAAAAGTAAAACATAAATATCCCGCATCCTAATATTGATATAAACTAGAAAATCGACATCCTCGTTAAAAGTTATGTTGTTTAGGCGTTTTGAACGGATTTCTACGTTGAAATTTAAGCGTTTTGTAATATAACAATTTTGTAATGGCACGGGAACCAGCGAAACAGAATTCCCTCTTTTACAGCCTTTATAAAAAAATAGTTCCAGTTATATTGCACACTTATTTTCGTGTGATACTTCAAAAATATGTCTTCAACACACACTGACTGTATTTAGAATAAAAGTAGACAAAACTTTATCATTTAATATGCGATTTTCTAGAGTATTTTATGAGAGTGTTCTTTAATCGGCGCACTAATACCATGAATCAGGTTTTAGTAGCACCGCTGATAAAAATACTATATGCTTGAATTACCTGTATAATAAACCGGGAACCAGAGAAAATGGCAAAAGTAGTTCACAGAGACTGTTTAGCTGATACCTGCGGTGTCCAGATAATTAGGGGATGGCGAAAACATCTGGTCTGATTATGAGTTAGCCATAAATTTTAGGCTATTTTTCTCTAAGAGGATGTACACATCATGCATTAAGATTGGCAAAACATGACAAAATCAAAATAAACATAACATGACACACTCATACAATGTCAAAAAAGATGGATTTTTCAACATGGAAACTTGTATATCATACCAATATATCTAGTGTAGCCGAAACAGCCACTTCTGATATATTTCATGAAAATCAACAAGCTTTTATTCAACATGGAGCAAACATGATACACATTCATATTCCTCAATCAGATGAATTTGCTCTTCCTATAAGGGAGAGTAAAGTCTGTGATACCCATGAATGATGAGAACCAAAAAGCTCTTCGCAAGCCCAACCTTACGTTGACAGCATTGAATCGCAATTGGATGCATCCCATACACCCCACCCACATTAGGCCGCGAGAGGCCAAATCCCTTAGACACCAAAGGAGCTCTGATGAGTCTGAGAGCTATAAAATATATAAAAATATGCCTGTTGACAGATATAATCTTACTTCAGCTAATATGTTCTGCTACGCAGGCCTAGTCCTAGGCATACGGTTGAAGTTCTCTTATCTTCAAATACACTGCAGCTGTTTTGACGTGTGATGTTGCTGTCAATTAGAATCTACAGTTGACTTCATCTGAAACTGTTAGTGAATTGCCAAGTGGTGTGTTTAATTTTACTTTGGTATCAGTTAGAAAGTGTTTTTTCGCACATCTGCAACAAACAGCTAGCACATTCAAGAGCAAAAACTGACCAGAGTGACCACAGTGGTGGAGTGAAGTTTCTGTCATTAGTGAACTAACTGCGCTGAAAGCCTACATTAGACTTCATTAGTGCACGCATCAGGCTGCTCCAAATCTCCTCTACGAAAGCAGGTCACAGTTAAATAGTCTATGTTCTTGAGACTCGACACCATATCAATATTTTGAGGTTAGTACTTTATCCTTTCGGCGGTATTTTACTAATCAAAAGTTTGGATGTTACCCGCTCACAATGGCATGATTATTACGGACGTCATTTATTACTAGGTGGGGGACCGGGTACATTCAGTGGAGATAGGGTGTTGGGGGGGGGGGGCATATATTTTGTTACGCATATGGGGGTGGGGTCAGAATTTTTGTATCCGTCTACATTAAAAAAAAAAAATCAGCTTCAGCTTTGGGGATAGAGGGGCTACCTCAGACTTCCCCTCCCCTCCAACCACCCCCACTACTACTACATTTTCAGATTAGTTCTATTCGATCAAACTTGTCTTCCGAACATTTGCCGAGAAAAAAAAAACTTCGCGTGCTTATTGTCCAGAAAAAAATCATTATTTGCTAGTAGAACAGTATGGCTTAATCTATGAAATCATGCCAATTAGTAAATTTAATGTCTGCGTCTGTGACATCAAATCTCCAGATGCCTGTCATCAGAAAAATTGCTGATCATTTATGCGTATATTGGAACAAACAGAAATAACAGACGTCAATGGAAACCAAGTTTTATAAAAATTACGCGATTTTTAAAAAATTCTGCAACTAGAGATCACAAACATACAGAATTATTTTTCTTTTACATTGCATAAATCATTTATCGACATATTATACTATGCACAATAAATATAGCAATTTTTTTGTATGTGTCAGATCCACCATATTAGGATTTTATTGTCACTTTACTGCATAAAAATATAAAGGCCGATCATTCGAAATGGACTGGCAGGTAAAAGAATCAAGATTGCTCAATTGTAGCGTTTGAACTATCGTGACGTCAGTTTTTATGACCATTGTATCTGAACGACATTTATGATCATGTACAAAAGCCACAACCATAATGAAGCGGCTGGTTTGCTGTTAAAATAAAGGAAAACGCTCTAAAACATTTGAATATTCTACAAGTATGAGGTTTACAAAGTTCGAAAAATTGACGTTTTCGCTTGTTTTTACGTTATCGTCTTAGAAACTTGTTTCTAATCGGTATTTCTTGAATTCGTTTTGAGGGTATAATTGTTTGGTAGCTACCAATATGATACTGTAAACAATTCAGAAAGAAAATTCTTCCTGGCTACTGAGAATGAGTCAAAGTCTCAGACTAACGTCATCATTTTCTCCCAGTTAGGTTATACTTCAATGAAGAAACTCCACAGTTAAATTAATCATGGTGTGACCTTTAATTTTAGCCTATTGTTTTTCTCAAGTTTTGATTCTGCATTGAATCATTGCACATTGGACCGAATTAACACGTTTTAACGTCAATGGCGCATGTTAAGATTCGTCAGTTGTTGAGCTTAACTATATCTTTTACACAATCAATAGCTTTGACAAGAAAACTGAGCTTGAAAATGTTGGGAAATACCGTACAAAAACTCACATGCTTACCATTTTTATGTTGCTTTTCAATGGGTGCGAATTTCGGCTAATGACCCCTTCCGCGCTTATCACTTTCCCCCAATATCTTCTGTAATCTCATGGTATCTTAAGCCCCAAATACGGTTCCTTTCAATTCAATTTAATTTCGCTCAATGTTGCACTTCAGTAATGAGAAAAATTGCAAAATATAAAAATTTGCTAAATATATTTTGCATAGTATAGTATAATTCTGATGGTGGTATATGGTGTGCTTTTCAGATACGGTAATTCTTCTAAAATTTCGCACACTAAAGTTTCGGACACCTAAAATTATTGCCGAAAATAATTTCTGAAAGTTATCCAAAATTTCGATCAGTGGTCATCCTTGAAAAGGTGACTTTCATAAATTTCGAGCAAAACATATGGGACTTCGTTTTTTGCTTTCTCTGCTTTTTTGTACTTCCAAGTCTCAGAACTTTTGCTCGCAGTTATTTTTGCGCGAATCTGCCCGTGCGTTAAAGCGCGTGCGACTATAGGTATGCGAGTCGAATTTTTTTTGGGCCGTGCATCGGGAAGGTGCTTCATACCAAATGCGAACAGCGAAGACCCAGATCAGCCGACACATCTGTGCAGTAACATTAGCCTGGTCTCTGTCTGCATCAACAATCTATCATCATGGAAATCCGAACGAGGATGCGCGGGTGCGCAGGCTGAAGTGGGTCTTAGCGTTTCGAATATGCGATAAGGCCCATTTCTCACAACAAATCTATTTTTGAGCGTGAATGTGCACGTAGGCATTTTTTTTTTTTTTTTTTTTTTTTAACTTCAGTTTTTAAAGAATATAAACTTTCAGAACGAAAAACTCTGCTTTGTCGTAGCGTTTCATTTAAATTGACAGCGTCCTGACAAAGTCTGTCGGAACGCACGCGCAAACTGTGATGGCACCGACCAGCTATGTGCACGGTCTCTGCATTCAAAGTTCGCACTTCCAACGGCACACATTTGTCCCCAGTCCTTAATCTGAACATACGCAGTTTCCATTCCCTGCGATACATGAACTGCGACTAAAACAGACATCGGTAGGGGCGTCTCAAAAAGTTATAAAAATGTCCGATCAGCAACCACCCACATCACACTCAACATTTGCGAACATTGATCAATCTTACAAATCTCCAGGATTCACTGACAGTTTTCAGTGCACAGGCTGTTTGCTGTTCGGTCATGTAATACGTCACCGTTTTCATTTAATTACTGTTATGGTGTATGGTACACCTCAATCTTTATTCGCCATTTTTTAAAAAGGGGAACAACTTCCTGTTTGCTTCCCTGGACGACTTGGCCCTTCAGTGACAGAACCTTTCGATTCACTGTTGTCTTCACAAGAGAAACCCAACAAGACTACAGGTAAATAAACTGCGCCTGGTAAATGCGCAATTCTATTCCTAAGTAGAAATTAAAAAACCATCCTCTGCCAACGGACTTCTATATAATACAACGGTGCTATTCGATTCGTACATTCGTATAAAGATTCAATTTTGCTAAAGATACATATATGTAAACTGTTGGAGTATATCACAAAACTGCTGAAAGCTCGTTTTGATCACTTTCAGCAGTTTTCTGATATGCCACCAGTTCCTATACGAGACAGATAGCGTTATTATTTATATTTTGTTTAAGCGTTGAAGAGCCTTGAATCCTTCACTAACGACTTCGTCATCTAACAATACTTCGGAAAAAAACTGCCCTCTCACTTTTTTCCGACGAAGGTCTCATGCAGGCAGTCTTTGTCATAATGGGTTAGGTGACGACGACAGACTAGCGCGGACGTGTATTTAGATAGGGAAAAGAAGGAAATTCAAACACATTTTAATGCACACTAAAACTAACGCAAAAAACATTATTCATAAAAATGGGCTTTATTTTACGCGCGAACAGGGAAGACTCAGATCAGCCTACACATA
The DNA here is from genome assembly GCA_963989385.1 of Ctena decussata. NCBI lineage: Eukaryota > Metazoa > Mollusca > Bivalvia > Lucinida > Lucinidae > Ctena > Ctena decussata. Next base: position 33,350,179 of record OZ022504.1, on the reverse strand, counting down.
TGCACAGTCTGATTAGCATTTTCTCTACGTGAAGCAAGCATGTATATATTGAACAGAGGCTGTGCGAATGTGCAGACTGATCAGAGTCTTTCCTGTTAGCACATGCAATAAGGCATAGTTTCTCACGGCTGAGGAGAAAAAAAAACACAGGCTTTTCTTATGCCGCAAGTTTGGGCAAATTAGGGTTACACTGCATCGAGAATTCAATTCGAACTGGGAAAAAAAAATTTCTGTCTTCTAATTACATGGCATGTTATGCATTGCATGACCAATACTGAGGAACGCTGTGGGAAATTCAACATTATCATAAAATACACTAGCTTTCGTAGAAATTATTGAATCTAATTTGTAGAGAGATTTGTTTCATTTGATGCGAACTCAGCCATAGTATCCGCTCAGTCAATTAGTGCGCGCGTGCCAACTTTTCATTGTGACGTCACTGAATTGACAGTTTAGTTCAACATTACGCAAAACTATATTTTTCTCTGTTTCTATCTATTTTCCTCGGGCAGTCGTCAAAAATGAGTGCCATGTTGACCCGTGTAGACTGAGATCAAGCTGCTCATTACACTGGCTTATTCAACGCACCGTACATTCGATTATTAACATTTTGGAAAAACACAGGCGGTACGGGAAAAGGCAGTTGTTTATGTACTCACGTGCATTTTCGCGGGTAAGTCATTTTCTTATTTTCTGGTGAGCTAGCTCGACTTTTTCTTCAATTTTCATAGCGAGAGATCATATTTTGCCTCTTTCTCTGAAACGGTGCAAATCGATGAAAATAATTCAGGGCCATTATCTTTTTATTCGGTTGCCAGGTGGCGCTAAGTATACAGGAAATGGCAGTCGGTATCTTTTGATTTGGTAAGGAATATAACAGGCGGCAAATACGGAAGACACGGTCGTTTTTATTCATTTTTATGGTATGGCTGTACCACAGACGGGACTAAGTACTACAATAAAGTAACATTCTAATTGCAAATTCATAATTATGTTCTGCCATTTTCATTCCTAATTTTATATCTTAAAGACCCGGAGTTATTTACATGTACTAAATTGGTCATACGTTTGTCGTGGACAGAATTGTATTGTACCCCGTAACTGAATTTTAGATAACCAAATAATTGGATTGAAAACATCAGTTTCTGTCAGTAACATAAAGACATCTTGAACCATCAAACTCCCAGAAAGTACTAATAAACCTCGCTCATCAACGTCTGTGACACCAGGAGAACCAGGCCCCGAGGTTATAAAACTATTTTCATGCTCAGCTGAGCATGAAATTTTTCTGCTGATAAATATGAAAATACCAACTAATGTTGGCATTTTCATATTTATAAGCAGAGAAAATTTCAGTAAATCGCCATATATTAGCAGGTAAAATTTCATGCTCAGCTGAGTTGAGCATCAATAAAGTTTTATAACCGTGGGGCCTGTTTAAATCTTAAAGACTGTAACCGACTTGAAAGACTTAGAGCTGTCGCTATAGCTTAACCCTACCTGCTCACCTGCTTATTAGCAACGTTTCCCGTCGTTTTACAGGGGTTTTAATTTTTTATTTTTAATTATGCTCCCTAGAGAAAGAAATCCTTCCAAAAGATTTACTCCAAATGAAATAAAGTTTCCTTTTAAAAGGAAAGGCTTGCCAAGTTAGCATTTTGTTTCCGAAATACATGTAGTTCAATGTGTATGGTCTTTTGTGGTTTGTGGTCTTGGGAGATGTATCTTACTTGGAGACACTCTCTTCATTTGAAATTGTCCACAACTGTAGTAAACAATGAAGTTACGTTACATTATGGCCGTTCTGATTTTCAAATGATAACCTTCAGTGAAAAGGTCAATTTTTGCATTACTGCTAATGAAAAATATTTCAAAAAAGCATTTAAAAACAAGGATTTTTCGTATTCTGTTATGTATTATTACAAGAAATTTTAGGACATTAGAAGATTTACTGGCAGTTTCGTGTTGTTGTTTTTTTTTTGTGCAACTAAGCAGAACTGTTTTGCACTTTGGAGCAAATGGACTACACATAACTGGTGAAGTGTAATGAAAATAGTCCAAAGGGTATTCAAGTTACAGAGTGGACAAGAAAATGCTAATGGAAATACTAACGTACGGACGGATACAAGTGGACGGGAATTTGATTGCTGTATCCCTTGAATTTGTCCATGACATAGCATGACATGACAGGGCTATCGGTATCATAAGCTTAGAAAGGCTTTTTCTAAATTCTATCGCAGACACCATGAATTGGTTTCAAAATTTGATGTCGGATTAAAATTTCTTTTACACCAAGGCCTATCGGAACCAGAATTTTATGGTGACTTAGTATACAAATTCAAAAAGATTAAGGGTAGGACTGATTTTTCTGATCAATTCCGAAAAATAATAATACGTCACAAACGTATTGGCTATAATTAAAATGTTATGCGACAGTCTGCATGCTTAGTGATTAACCCAATCACGGTTGATAGCTTTGCTGCACTCTTTAATTGCACACCGGGGGATCGGTCGTCAGACTCTATGATGGCCCCGACCTAAAGCTATATATTTTAGTTGGTTGGGACCGGAGCCTTTTTGTCTGTTGCTTGGTCCACCGGGGCTCAACTGGTGACCTTCTTTTGCTTCAGATTTCCAGTGGGGTTGTTTGGCAGGACAGGGATCTCCACCTGTCAGACGGCCCGTTGTATCTGTTGAGTCCTCGTCTTTGCTTCTTCATGGTGTTGAAATTTGATTTATGTGTTTACCGTGATGATTCATTGACGAGTTAGAGGGTTATCATGCGAACCGAACAACCAACTAAATGTTTTGTACCACTTCAGAAACTGAGGGTGAGGTTGGGCCTGTAAAATCGATTTAAGCCCCCCAGTAATTCATTACTGACCGTTCCAAGGCGGTAGTTCTGTTGTGGTTCTTTGTTGCCTGTTTTTGGTGTCAGAGTTTCTGTGATGTTTTACCTTATGTATGTTATTATTATTTTTGGTTCGGTTTGGGTTGCTGAGTGGCCACCTTTTGGGAACAAGCTGCTCACTCGGTTGGCCATATGTTCTCTGTATCTTGATTATTTGTAATCTTAGTTGTTTCCAACTATGGTTTGAGGGCTGGATTTGGATTTTGATTGTTTCAGTTCCTGGTCTTTGCATACTTTTTACTTTTAACATGCAGAATGGTCACCAGTGATGGATTTTGCTAAAGCATTTGATAAAGTTGCTCACAACAGATTGCTTTACAAATTGTCATCATATGGGGTTAAGGGAAACACTTTGGGCTGGATAGCTTCTTTTCTCTCTGGAAGATCTCAAAAAGTTGTCCTTGAAGGGAAAGCATCCTCTTCTGCACCTGTGCTCTCAGGCGTCCCACAGGGCTCAGTCCTTGGCCCTGCACTTTTTCTCATTTATATAAATGACCTTCCATAATACGTCCCTAATAGCACAGTACGACTTTTATGCGGATGATACCCTAATGTACTTAACAATACACAACTTGTCTGACTGTACCAAACTACTGGAAGATCTCAACAACCTAGAAAGATGGGAGTCTGACTGGCAGATGTCTTTTCACCCAGAGAAATGCGAGGTCATCCATGTTACCACCAAGAAGAAACCTATTCTACACAATTACACCCTCCATGGCCACACTCTCTCTTCAGTACCCCAAATCAAATACCTCGGAGTTCAAATTTCTCAAGACCTTAAGTGGAATTCTCACATCAACTCTGTCTCCTCAAAGGCAAACCAGACTCTAGGTTTTCTGAAACGCAATCTAAAAATCAACTCGCAAACAATCAAAGAAAAGGCCTATAAGTCCATTGTCCGCCCCAAACTTGAATACTGTAATACAGTATGGGGCCCTAAATGTGTAAAAAATCCCAAAGAAGGCGACAAAACTAATCACATGCTCGTATACCAGTTAGAGATGGTTCAGAGGAGAGCGGCAAGGTGGGTAACTGGAAGGTACCATAATACATCAAGTGTATCAGACATGCTTCGTAGTCTGGACTGGAGATCCCTTGAGCAAAGAAGAGTGGATTTTAGACTCACAATACTTTACAAAATACCCCATCACCTTGTTGCCATTGAGGAGGATAAATATTTACAAAGAGGTACTAGACGACGAGAATACCAATATCGCCAGTTGAGAGCAGACAAAGACTATACCCGCTTTTCCTTCTTTCCCAGGACAGTCATTCAATGGAACCAGCTTCCAAGTCAAATCTGCCTGGCAGAGTCGCTCGATATCTTCAAGACTCAGGTCTCGAAGATCGAGCACTCTAGACTCAATTAGTCCAAAACATTTCTTCTATCTCTTTGACTTTCTCCCTCTTTACTTCCTTCTGTCTTTCCAATTACTTACTTCTCTACCTTCATCTTTTTCGATACTTCTACCATTTCCCTTCTCGCACTCCACTGGTGATAATCCTCATAGTTGAGGGCATACCAGTATACCGGCAAAAGCAAAAGCAAACCGTTCGGTCAGGGACAAAGTTATGTTTATTTTCAGATCGTCATGTCTTGAAATTGAGAAAAATACATCTTACATTGGGAAAGTACTTTTTCAAGTACTTTACATGTAAGATGATGTATGGTTCTTGACTCCTGGAGGAAATAGTGGAAGTAGTTCGTCCTGCTAGCCTCAAGTGTGACAGATTGGTAGAATAAAAATCTTACTGTTCGCAACAATGGTGTTTATCACAAGGGGAAACAAATTTTGTGACTGTTTGCCTCCTTGTTTCTGTTGGAGCAGATTTAAAAGCTGGCCACCACTGAGAGGAGGCTATTATGAAAATGATAGTTCCTTCCCAAACAATTGCCATAGGTTGTCTGTAGTGAGTGAGTGAACTCGGGTTTAACATCCCACAAACAACTAGGTCCTACAGAATGGGACCTCGGTTTTAAGTCTCATCCGAAAGACCGGAGAAGGGGGAATCGATCTTGCAATCCCTGGATTGGTAGTCCAGCGCGTTATCCACTACACTACCACCGCTCCTAAATCGTCTGCAAATAGATAGCTCATTATTTTTCGTATTTTGTCATCATTGAGTTCAGTTATAAGTACTGGTTAAGCCTGTGGTATGTTGTTGTTGTTGTGTTATTGTTTTATGTCCACAGTAAATAGCTACATGTATGATCATGTCAGGACGGTCTGTTAACCTAACCACACCATTTCTGGGCATGCTTAGCCATCCTAAGCGGTTAACCAGTACTAAGTGCACTTACTTTCGCCAATAACTGACAACTGCCCTCCTTGAATCAACGGAAGGGGACATGAAAGTAGGTGGCCGGACCGTTTTATTCGTTAAAATTGCATAAGCCTAGAAAAGGATGATTTGATGGCAATTGTAAGACACTGATAATTTTTACATATAGCACATGTTGTTTCCTGAATTGAATTTTTTCAATGGGGAACTTTCATGAAACTGAATTTCAATGTATGTTTATGAAAAATAAGAAAAAGTATCTAGTAAATACCATCAAATCCTTGTCTGTAAAACCAGTAAATGCTTTTAAATAAAACTGTTGGCACAGACCCTTATCAAACTGTTCCAACCAGCAGTTTAATTAGGATCTACACTCTACACTGTTTGTGCAGGCATAGCAACTATTGTTGAAATATTTAAGTCCGGGTTTTACAAAGTCCAGAGTCCAAAATCCAGGTTTTATCTAATCCAAACGGTCCAGAGTCCAATTTTTACACAGTCCGAAGTCCAGAGTCCAAGTCCAGTCCACGTTTAACATAATGCCCGCTAACTGCGCATGTCGTTATTTGGCAGTGGACAATTATCAAGAAACATCCAAATACACCGGATAAATATAAAAATAGAAATAACTTGGATTTTAGCAAGGCAAAAAATGCTCGACATGTTCGATTATTTGGTGTGCCAGATTGTGGCGTGTCGTTATTTTTTTAACGGTGCTTAGGTACAAAAGTGCTACTAGCGAAAGAAACAGTCAAACGAAGTTGCGCCCCGTAGACGCTCTCCATATATTGGTTCTCCACTTGCAGTTATGGACCATACTCGAAGCTGGGAACAAACCAGCGTCTTCCGCTTGAGTGCGCATGGCAGGAAGTCCTATTCTATCTGAATACATAGGCTCGCCCGCCGAAGCGGGCAAGCCAAAGAGGACAGAGGCATTTCCCTTGGAAGTGTTTACCCATCCACCTGAAGCTCCACTTGCCGAACTATTATGCTCTGAATGGAGAATGTGTGCATGCTGTTAAGTAATGCGTAGTTTCATCTGCTACTTGATAACGGCATAATATCAAGGGGGTAAATCAATACGTGAAGAGACAACCTAGTCTTGCGTTTCCGGGCGTATTTGGTAAAAGTCTTGCCACGGTGTACTTTCGTTTTTGATGAAACATTATGTCAACACGAGTGTTTTGGTGAAATATGTACCAATTATAAGCATGACGGGACATTTATAGAAAAAGTGAACTGGTCACGCTTTGGAGGATTCTTTAAAGTTAATATTCGTTAAAACTGTTTCACGGGAGATGCAGTAGTTAACGTGCCAATTCGGTTCTAGTTTGTCGAGGTAGTGTACATTTTTTGAGGCTGGCTGGTTGAAGGTAGGAATTTTCTTTCTTTTGAATCAATCTGAACTTTTTCGTCTCTTTTTCTGACAAAAGTAGCTTCCTCTGTGATTGTTTATATGATACACTCTAAGAACGTGTTGCAGGATTCGTATCCATGCATAAAAACAACGGTGTACGCACATGATTTCCTAGTATAGACTTGTATATGTCCATTGTTAATAAGTGCAAATACTAGTATTGCTCCAATGATTACTTTTCATTACAATTGAGTACTTAATATATACTTGCTCGTAACTTTGGAAACTGGCAGTCTGAAGGTTAGAATTTTCTTTCCTCTGAATCAATGTGACCGACGTATAAGCTTTTGTTATGATTAAAAAATGTACTGTAAGAATGCGTTGCGCCTTGCATTATATTGCCAAAAAAATAACGGTGTTGGTCTACCCCACTTATTTCCAGTAAATGGTAGATGCACGTTGGCATTTCATTTGTAAAAATACCATTAATGCTACGAAGAACACATAAAATGAGTATCTAACATACAATAGCTAATCAGAAAAGAAAACAACTAATATTTTCGGACCTGAGCTGACTTCCCACCAACTGCGTAATTCCACTGTCTCAAGTATGCCTTTGCCAAATGACTATACACAGTTACGAGCCACACCCAGAATGTCACTCAAAATCACGTGATAGCGTATACCTGGCCAATGCAACGACAACTTAGCACGTGACATAGTCTCACAAACAAATCGCACGTGGTCAATATACATAAGTCCGTGATTTTACCTTACAGTTAATGGAGGGATGTATCCCTGTTTAAAGAAAACAAACTCATACCACTTTTGATAAACTTACCCTGCTTTTCAAGAACAGAACTCATCAGTACCGAATGATGCGTCAACTTCCAACTTCTCACGCGACTTAACTAATATGGATTGGAACTCCTTGAAGACCGACGATATTGACGAATACGCGGAAATATAACTGATTGTATTACAAAACTTGCAACGAAATATATACCTCATAAAGACATCAAAGTACGAAAATCAGATCCTGCTTGGCTAACAAATACTATTAAACGACTTATGCGCAAACGTAAGCGATTATATGATAAATACAAAAGGACAACAAATTCTGCTGACTTTGAAAATTACAAAAATATTCGTAACAAAGTAACGTACGAAATAAGAAAAGCTAAAAAAGATCAACTTGAGAAACTTACAGAAAAATTAAAGTCTAACGACCTTAGTCAAAAAGATTGGTGGAGAACTCTAAAATATTTCATTAATCCTGAACAATCGACAACTATTCCACCGCTGTGTAAAGATGGAATAATTTATACTGATGATAAGGAAAAAGCCAACATTTTAAACCAGTTTTTTACTGACCAGTCGGTTTTGGACGACAGTAATGCCTCACTACCATCAATAAATTATATAACTCCACATAAACTTGAATCTATCGCTATCTCTCCTTATGAAGTGGAAGATATTTTAAAAACTCTGAAGACGGGCAAAGCTGCAGGCCCAGATTCTATTGATAACAGATTATTGAAAGAGCTTTCTAGACCTTTATCAGCTCCTCTTACTGATCTCTTCAACTTTTCTCTTGCTAAAGGCAAGGTTCCAAGTCTCTGGAAACAAGCACATGTTCTTCCTATCTTTAAAAAGAATGACCCTTCAGATGCAGCAAACTATAGGCCCATATCCCTTCTCAATACTATAGGTAAAGTTCTTGAAAAGATTGTGCACAAATATGTTTTTAATTTCTTAAACGATCATCATGTAATCACTACTTTACAGTCTGTTTTTGTTCCAGGAGATTCTACCGTAAATCAGCTAGTTGATATTGATAACACCTTCTGCCAGGCCCTGGACGAAGGCAAAGAAGTCCGCGCAATTTTCTGTGATATTAGTAAGGCATTCGACAGGGTCTGGCACAAAGGTCTCTTTATAAGTTACATTCTGTTGGTATTTCAGGATCTCTTCTTCAGTGGTTTACGGATTATTTAGATAGTCGAAAGCAAAGAGTAGTTATTCCCGGTGTAAGTTCTAACTGGTCATCAGTTGAAGCTGGTGTCCCTCAAGGTTCGATTTTAGGCCCCTTGCTTTTTCTTCTGTATATTAACGATATTGTTGAAAATATAAATTCGTCAATTAGACTTTTTGCGGACGATACTACTCTTTATATTATAGTTGATAACCCAGTTCAAGCTGCTAATCAGTTAAATTCCGATCTGTTAAAAATACATCATTGGGCCACTAAGTGGCTCGTTACATTTAATCCGTCAAAGTCAGAGTCTGTCATTTTCTCAAGGAAACGTAATCAACCAAACCATCCTAATGTATTTATGGACCAACAACCTATCGAGGAAGTCAATTCACATAAGCACTTAGGTATATTTTTATCCAGGGATTGCACGTGGCACGAACATATAGAATATATAAAATCTAAAGCATGGACTCGCATAAATGTAATGAGGAAATTAAAATTAAACTGGATAGGAAATCCCTTCAAATTATTTATTTTACTTTTATTCGTCCAATTTTAGAATATGCCGATGTTGTATGGAATAATTGTACTCAGTATGAAGTAAACGAACTTGAAAAAATCCAAATTGAAGCAGCACGTATTGTTACGGGAGCCACAAAATTAGTGTCAATAAATTCTCTGACAAACGAGACTGGCTGGGAAACGCTCTTAAATCGAAGGAAATCGAAGGAAAAAACATAAACTTTTTCTGTTTTATAAAATGCAACATGAAATATCTCCTAATTATTTGTCTTCTTTAGTGCCGCCAAGTTTTGGGAATACTGTTAATTATCAGCTGCGGAATTCTTCAAATTTACTTACACTTCATACAAACACTCAGCTTTACTATAATTCTTTCTTACCTTCTGCCGTAAGAGACTGGAACGAACTTCCGGAACATATACGTAATTTACCGAGCATAAATACCTTTAAGAATGAGTTAAATTCAGATATTACGAAAAAAACCTCCATATTACTTTGCTGGAAAGAGGCTTGGGCAGATTTACCACTCACGTTTAAGAACGAATTGTAGTTCTCTTAAGAAACATCTTTTCTCCAAAAATATAGTTGAAAGTCCGTTATGTGTCTGTCGTGCAGTAGAGGATACTAGTCATTTTTTATTCCATTGTAGGCGTTTTCATAATTTAAGGCAAGAACTCTTTAATGAAATTATTCATATTTGTCACCCTACCCTTAATATACTTCTCTTTGGCAGTGAACAACTTTCTGAAACTGAAAATCGACAAATATTCTTAGCAGTGCAAGATTTTTAGCTCACCTGAGCCGAAGGCTCAGAGGTGAGCTTATAGGATGGGAGTCGAGCCGTCGTCCGTCCGTCCGTGGGTGCGTGGGTGCGTCAACACTTTCAAACATAAATATCTCAGAGACCAGTGGGCCGATCGCAATCAAATTTTATCTGAAGCATCATTTGGGTGGGGGAAAGGCTGCATTAGGTTTTGGTGCCGATCAGCTCAGAACTCTGGTTTCCATGGCAACAGATAGCCCCCATAGGGTTATAATGGAAAACGGCGTCATCACGTTTTCTCGACTGTTTTTGATTAGATCCTTATCATACTTGCAGGTAATGATGACATACACAAGAGCTTGGATGAGTTCGAAATTTGGTCGGATTCGAGCACAGACTACGGAGTTAGCTGCCCTTGAGCGTTTGAAAAAAATCCCATAGGGTTATAATGGGGAAAATGGCGTCATCACCTTTTCTCAACTGTTTTTGCTTAGATTCTTATCATACTTGCAGGTAATGATGATATACATAAGAGCTTGGATGAGTTCGAAATTTGGCCGGATTCGAGCACAGACTACGGAGTTAGCTGCCCTTGAGCGTTTGAAAAAAATCCCATAGTGTTATAATGGAGAAAACAACGTCATCACATATTTTTAGAAAAACATTGTCATCGCTCTATTGCCTACATTTCTCAACGGATTTTAAAATAACTTCACACAAATGTAGGGCGTGACAATATCTCGAGCAAGTTCGACTTTCAGGATGCTGCGCCCAAGGTCAAGGTCACTGTGGCTAATTTGAGAAAACCTTTGTCAGGGCTCTAGCACCTACATTTCTCAATGGATTTTAAAATAACTTCACACAAATGTAGGGCATGACAATATCTCGAGAAAGTTTGACTTTCAGGGTGCTGCGCCCAAGGTCAAGGTCACTGTGGCTATTTTTAGAAAAACTTTGTCATCGCTCTAGCGCCTACATTTCTCAACGGATTTTGAAATAGCTTCACACAAATGTAGGGCATGACAATATCTCAAGCAAGTTCGACTTTCAGGGTGCTGTGCCCAAGGTCAAGGTCACTGTGGCTATTTTTAGAAAAACTTTGTCATCGCTCTAGCACCTTCATTTCTCCATGGATTTTAAAACAACTTGACATAAATGTAGGGTATGACAATATCTCGAGCAAGTTCGACTTTCAGGATGCTGTGCCCAAGGTCAAGGTCACTGTGGCTATTTTTAGAAAAACTTTGTCATTGCTCTAGCACCTTCATTTCTCAATGGATTTTGAAAGAAATTCACACAAATGTAGGGTATGACAATATCTCGAGCAAGTTCGACTTTCAGGATGCTGTGCCCAAGGTCAAGGTCACTGTGGCTATTTTTAGAAAAACTTTGTCATTGCTCTAGCACCTTCATTTCTCAATGGATTTTGAAATAAATTCACATAAATGTAGGGCATGACAATATCTCGAGCAAGTTTGACTTTCAGAGTGCTGCAATCAAGGTTTTTGATTAGATCCTTATCATACTTGCAGGTAATGATGACATACATAAGAGCTTGGATGAGTTCGAAATTTCGCCGGATTTGAGCACAGACTACGGAGTTAGCTGCCCTTGAGCGTTTGAAAAAATCCCATAGTCTTATAATGCAGAAAACAACGTCATCACATTTTCATTTTTCATCGGATCCTCTTCATACTTGCAGGTAATGAGGATATGCATAAAAGCTTGGATTAGTTAGCACTTCGGCTAGATCCCACCACTGACTATGGAGTACCTGCCCTGAGCATCCAAAAAATCAATGTCGCCACTTTTTCTTGGTTTCTACTTATCCGATCCTTTTCAAACTTGCATGTAATGAGGAAATGCATAATATCTTAAACAAGTTCAAATTTTCGCCAGATCAGGCCAACCGCTACGAAGTTAGCTGCCCTTGACAGCTCTGTCTATTGTACTCTTGATCGGATACTTTTTAAACTTGCATATATTAAATGAGGGCATACATAATGTGTTGGATGAGTTTAATTTTCAGCCTGATTGGACCACTGACTGTGGAGTTAGCTGCCCTTGAGCATCTTAAATATCCCTATAGGTTTACAATGTCTCTCAGGTGAGCAATTGTTGCCCTTTGGGCTACTTGTTTGGTAAAGACAAAACGATTTGAAATTGCATGACAAAATTATACAGAAACAACCCTTTTCTTTTCCTTTCGTTGAACTTAATCCTTCCAGCTATCATTGAATTTGTTTGTCATTATTCCTTAGTGCATGAGTGAAATACCGTTTAATACAAATGTTCTAATGTTGTGAAAATGTGTGTCTGTCACCGCGTAGACTAACCTGCAACTGTGTAGTTGAAATGGTTTCACAAATGATCTGATACTGTGACTTTCTACTTTCTATATCTTATTCTTTCTTCTGTCGTATTCCCTACTTTTCTCATAAACATATTTCCTTTTTCATCTTCTATGAATCTAGTCGTTTCTTATACTAATTTTCTTCTATGAATCTAGTCGTTTCTTATACTAATTTGTTTTTCTTTTCATCACTTTTCTCTCTCTTTTTGTGTGTTTCACAAAGTTCATTATACTGTATTGTTAATTGACATTTAAAGCCTACTGAAAGTAAAAATGACTGTTTGTATGGTTTGGGAGACAGATTTTATATAAGTCAATGACTTACTTCTGTATCCCTTTCATTTTACTGTATATTGCTATGTAATGTAAAGATTGTTATAATTATATTCATGTGTACAGTATATTGAATAAAATATTGTTTACACTAACTTCCATGTGTAGGTCATGAGGAGTCTGATCCTTCGCCATAGATCGCCAAAATTTAGCAGACACTTGCCTTTGTCATTTGTTTATCCGCCATCTTTGCGTAAAGCCTGTGAGACGTAGTAACAGTAACTAAGCAGGCGGAGCTTAGCGGCTATTCTCGGAACTGTGTATTGATGTCCTAAAGTTTTACAACGTCTTTAATTTTGCTGTAAGGCGATGTTGTCAAGATTTCTGGCAATGTGGCCAGCAGTGCGGACCCCAATCAGACTGTTCCGGAAGAAAAGTCTATCTTGGGTCTACACCGTTTGCTTAGATAACAGTGTCCTAATATTTGTTGTCAAAGTGGTAGGTCACGTCATGTCTATACGGCATCCGGCAGGAGTTTTCGGAAAACTCTACCATCGACATGTCTGGTCAAACGGTGTAGACCCGGATCAGTCCGACCAGGGTGTCCACTGAGAGAACAATTGTTGTGTTGGAACGGTATTGTGTACAAACTCACAGTATCCGAATGCACTGTACCCTCTCTTCCGGTTTTCATAGCGTTGAATCGAGAGTACAAAATTCGCTTATAACCAGTAGCCGGAAATCATTGTGTTTTGAGTTTTTTATCTGGAAGCTTCTGCGTCATTTATAGTTATTCAGCTTCGAAAATGCAAAGAGGTAAGTTTTATATAATTTTCTCTTCGGTCTTTTACTTTATTGCCCTGTACAATGAAAACCTCCTTGCCGTCGCAGTTTTTTTTTTCCGAACAGCTTAATTTAACACGAGATTGTGTCGTGCAAAACTTAGCTATCATTCTTTTATCAAAACTAACAAACTGTAGATTGATAACGCCTTCCGTTTATTATAAAGATTTTTTTATAAAACATGTAAGAAAATGCTCAAAATGGTTTAAGAATCATGCCAAGGGCGATTTGAATACTGTACCAATTACTACCCACCCATACACGACATTGTACAGGGTAATAAAGTAAAAGACCGAAGAGCAAATTATATTAAACTTACCTCTTTACGTTTTCGAAGCTGAATAGCTATAAATGACGCAGAGATTCCGGATAAAATCTCAAAACATAATGATTTCCGACTACTGGTTATAAGCGAATGTTTGTACTCTCGATTCAACGCTATGAAAACCGGAAGAGATTGTACATGTAGTTCGGATACTGTGAAACTAAATCTTTAAAAAACTACTATCATACAAACGTTTTGCTTACCGTAAGAAACTGCACCAGATGGTATATGAACTGCAAGGAGCGACAGCAGTGTAGTGGATAACGCGCTGGACTACCAATCCAGGAGGGTCGTAAGATCGATTCCCCGCTTCTCCGGTCCTTTCGGATGAGACTTCAAACCGATGTTCCGTCTCCGTATGACCTAGTTGTTGGTGGGACGTTCAACCCAAATTCACTTACTCAGTTCTTATGTATTCGATTCTACCTGTCTACAGCACGTGCAATAATTAGCCCCACTCTCAAAATCCAAAACTTTTGTGAATAATACCACACTTTCCGTGAATAATCCATTACAAAAATCACAATAGCCATTTTTTTTTTCGAAAATATCACAAGTGTTATATTATCAGAGTAATTTTTATCGGTATAATTTTGTTTGACTCTCTCCCAGTTTACATGTACAGTTCACCAAACTAAAACCTAATAAGGGATAAATAAGCAGATAAGTACTGCACGTGTACTGCGTTATCAGACCATACGAGCGTATTATAAACATCACCAGTGACAAAATAGTGGTAAGAAATGTGTTTGTAAAACACTGTGCCCCAAGCCTTGCGCCTGGCCCTAAAAGGACACGCCACTAATGTGGCTGTCACACAGTGACGTATAGCATCAGCGTATGCCGACGTATGAGAAATTTAGTAAACACGCTGGTGTACGTTGAATAAGTTAGGGGTACGTTTTGAACAAGTTACGAGTACGCTTAAATACGTTGGTATAAGTTGTTGTACGTCGAATGCGGCCCAAAATTTTGTGCATGCATAAAATTTTCAGCGAACGACGACGTATTGTTTATAAGTTAGTCATAAGTTTGGTGTACGCAACAGGTAAGTTTTGCGTACGTTCATGCACGTAACTTGTAAGTTAATCATACGTTGACATACGTCGGCAGCCAGCAGGTTCATTGTGGAGCGTACGCGTAACTTATTTCTAACTTATAGGTAACTTACCTGTAACTTATACCGAACGTATCCAGAACGTATCCAACCTATGCCTGACGACCTTAGAACTTATTCAACGTATCACGAACGCACTGAGCGTATTTAGGTAACATATAGTTTAAACATATTTTATTGCCAAAAAAAAAACAACTGACAAATGTGTCGGACCACAAGTTCTAACAACATTAATTACGGTCCTCCCCATGAGAATGCTATACAGGACAGATATAGGCAATGACATACATATAACATAATTTTGAAATTACTGATACTGCTTACCAAAAGACAATTAGAATGTGAAAACAAAACGAGTTGGAAAGCAATTATAACACTCACAACACATCTTTAACATCATAAAGAGATGTTTTAAGTTTGGCTCTTAAAAGAACTGATGGTATATAATTAATAAATGAGAAGGAGAAATAAGTAATATAGATCAATAAACCTGAAATAATAACTAATAGGTAACATATCCGCCAGCGGCCTGGGCTTCAGCTATATATATTGGATACAGATCAGCAATTCATCACTTTTAAATAAGGAATCTTCTTGGACCGCTTCTGCTTGTCGTTTTGGGGCTTGAGAGGGGCTAAAGAGGCATTGGAGTCTGCGCGAGAGGGAGGTTGGCTACCGTCGTAGGCACGGCAGTCGGGTGATGATTGGGACGACGGTAGGCATGCAGGTGGTCAGCTACTACCTGCAAAGTTCTCTAATTTTCGTTCTTTAGGCATGTCCATCGATCAACGTCCACTACAATAAAAAGTTGTAGAGAGCCGCCGCTAAATACATCTGATCGTCGAAGCACGCTCCAACACGCTATACATAAGGTGAGTGTAAGTTAGACTAACGCTGTGTATGCGTTCGGCATAAGACAAGAACGCTACAGATACGCTGGGAACACGCTGTTATACGCTTGTATAAGTTATGTATACGCTAGGGATAAGTTGTGAATAAGTTATTTATACGTTTCAGTACGCTATGTGTGCGTTCCAAAACCGGCTGCTGTTTGATGTTTTAATTTATCTCCAGCGTATGCCAGCGTATTGGATAAATTTTTCATACGTTGGCATACGTTGTCTGAAACGTTGTAGTGTGACAGGGCCTTAAAGGGAATGGTTTGTTCAAAACGCCAGAACTCTCAAGGAGCCGTAACTCTGTCAAACCGGCTCATGTACCCATCTCTACTAAAGGATCACCCGATTTCTAAAAACACATTTTCAGGGTCCCATTTGCCAAAATACAGTGCAACTGAACCTGAATAATGGGGCTATGTGTCTTTAGCAGCCACAAGCCTCGCGCCACGTTACTGCGGCTATTGATTCGTTCCGCTGAGGTGCGGGGCAACGTCGATATGAGAATTGGAATACCACTACTACTAGCAGCCACAATTTGTCATTCCCTTGGGTGACCCTTTAAGACAGGTTTGGCTATACTATAGTGTTGCATGTATACGAATTTGAAAGAAAAAAAAGTTCCGATGCTAACCGACAAGTCCACTTTTCACTAAGGCTGGTTGCCCATTCGGTCAGCACAGTATAAATAAGTTCTGAATAGTAAGATCCTTTGGAAGCAAGGAATATATCAAAGAACAGAAAATAGCAGACTCGGTTTAATTGAGTCTGTTTATGACTAGTAATGACTTGTGCGACACCAGCAACGCCCCCTAGCACAGGTTTAAGCGGAACTCTATTTTTTTAAGATAACTGAAACGAACCCAATGATGCCAAAGGACCCGAAAATATAATCTGCACTATGATGATGTACGGGGAGACGTTTTACGGCCGCCACACGGCCTATTTTGCTACAACTGGCTGCTTACTGATACACTTTACCGAATGACTGCTTTAGAAATATTGACATAAACCATCTCGGCAGCACTTGCCTTATAAAAATAAGCTTAGCAGTGAAGGCTATCATTCTTTTTAAAAGGTGGATGATTACACTTTCAAGGGAAGCAACTCTGCTTTTAATAACTGCATCCTCTTTCAATGAGATCAACTATTAAGGGAAAGACTTTGCTCATCGAGGAGCGTAAATGACCTCAGGTCCCTTCTAAATTTCATAGTTGTCCATACAGCAAATTAGAAAATTGGCATTTCACTGTATTTATTCCACAGGTCTAATGGGTCGTTCATGCAAACAAAATGTCTGTGATGAGACTGTGCCACCGCCCGGCCGACCGCACAAGCTGATTTATGTTTGCATAAGGATGCGGTAGACACCTCTTATATTAAAACCTGTGCATGTTACTGCATTTATATGTTCAGTATAGATATTCGAAATGTTGACCGCGAGTTACATTATACTCTATGGTGACGCAAGGTATTTATTTTGGCTTAATTTGGTGGGATGGGGCATGTAAAATGGTAGTGGCAGTACCGACATTTAAAAGGAAAAAACACGCACGATGCCCCCGTGTGATGCCTGTCACAGGTCTGTGTACATCACTAAAATATCCATTAACAGCAAACACTATCGCGTCACATGCATACCTCATTCCATTCAATTACCGCACATGCCTCTTCAAGTGCACATCATGATAATTTCTGAGGCATATGTCTATAAGCTTACATTTTTCGTTAAAATTCTCGACTCAACGTATTTCTAATGTAGAATGTATACTCTGACTCATACATTTGTGAATCCGCCGTATAAATGGGTTAAAACATGAAGAACTCTGGCTGTGTCAAAGAAAATGTCACAGCATAAACTGTCAAATTTATCGTACATAAATGCGTAGTTGTTCTCTTCCTTAAAACGATGGAAAATAATTTGATTACGACCAGAAAGAATATTAAACCGAAGCTTAAATTAACACGAAAAATATAAACCAAACTTCGCATCTTCTTTGATTCCTTTCTAAATTTGTTCTAAAGTCACATGTACTTGAAATCAACAGACAGAACGACATTTGTGACCGAATTAACTCGCATGATTTACACGGAAGTGCTGTTTCTATTGCATATATCTCGAAACAAATTATAACCAAATAGCGTGCGCTCATTGACAACACCATTGCAAATGTGGTTTTTGAAAAAAATGAGATTTTTACTCCGTGAGTCGCAAAACTGTGGCAATACTTACAGAAAATTTACGTAATTTGCAAGACTAGGGTGTCCCTTCACGTATTGATTTACCCCCGTGAATATGTTCTGCATGGAAAAATCGAATATTGCACAAAAATCTTTTTTCTTTTTTTAACACAGTATGCATACAGCGTCTAAAAACTTGTGACGACGTCAATGCAACGTTATGACGTCACAACAGCCTTGTATAGATAATGATAAAGCGTCATAACCTTGCATCCCTGTCGCTACAACGTTGTTTTGGCGTAGTGTGTCAGAATGAAATGTCTCATTATTTGTGATGACCAATAAGGTTTACTAGGCATTTTCAATCTTACAAGTATGCGTAACAACTCACGCGCATGCTACTTTACCGATTTTTCATGTGGACAGCTCGGTTTTGACACTGAATGGCAAGCCTCTAATATCTTCGCATTGTCTCCTAAAATGGAAAAGGACGATACGATCATGTGATTCATACACAGCCGATCTGAGCAAAGCCCGAACAATCTGATTATGTCCACATGATGATCTGGATATGCATAACTCGGAGTTCCTTTTATGTGTTAAGAAATCACATCTATGACAACCCGATGTAACTAAAATACTGATGATGCTTAAGCTGATATGAACATGAGCTGGTCTAGTCTAATCAATCCCATAACCTTGCAAGGTCGTTGGTGCACCACAGATGACTTTACAACAATCCCTTTCCACCTAGTCCTGTCTTCAGCTGCCCTAGTTGAGCTAGCAAAGTCCATTTCTTAATATTGTCTTCCAATCTCCTTCTTTTTCCTTTCACTGTGCCCTGTAGAATCATTTGCTAAGCTAGAGGACCTTGAGTTGCGACCAAACCACCCCAGTTTCCGTTTCTTGACATGAGTGTTTACGTTTAATAGGAAACCTTTTGTTTTTTTTGCAATTGCAATCCATCCATCCATCCATGTTTACATCAAGTCAGAAAAAAGCTGCGAGTGCCAAGACCAGTCTGCAGTAATCAAACACACGGTTTTTAAATTTATTCGTATATGTCAGAACAATACTATATTTTTGCTGAACATGAAGCTATACATGTATACCTAACTGAACTTTTGGGTGTGGAGTCAGATCTGTCTGCACAACCGCTCATGTCTAGAAGTCACTGTTCGTTCGACACAGCGGGAGCAGTAAAAACTTCACTAAGGACGCCCAGCTGCAGTGGCAGGTAATTTTTCCATCTCGAATTACTGTTATCCCAAAAGAAAAAAAGGAAGTATGCATCTAGCCCAGACCAGCCTGCTCAATTATACCGTCTCATTATGGTCTTCAGCATTCAATACTTCAGGATGGCCCACAGAACAGTTCCCGATCACTTCTTGGTCAGAATGCATTAGAGTCCACTCATCAGATTGAACGTCTTCGGTGTTTTGCACATAGCCAGTTTAGGTTATTTACAACCATTTACCAACCAATGCACTGGGCACACAACGTTGAATCAACATAGAATCAACGTTGATTCGACGGAATGACATTGACTCAACGATGATTTAATTTTGAGTGAATGATGCTGGATTTGATTTTTGTAATTTTGAGAAAAATGCAATATTTTCATTCATAATCATCTCATACTTATTAGTTTAAATGATTCTTTAAATCAGTCAGTTCATTAGTACATAGTAGGAGTCTGTTTGAACTTTGTTATATATCACCCAGCAAGCACAAAAAGTTGAAAAGGCGCCTACAGACGTGGATGCGACGTCAGTACGTCGTATCGACGTCAGCTTGACGTCGGTAAAGCGTCATGTGCCTGCTCGACACGTGGAAATACAATGTAGAAGAAAAGACTAAGCCCGGCGTAAATTCCTGGCACTCTGAGCGTTAGCTTTATTTGTTGTACTAAACGCCTATATTCGGTCTCGACACAAAAATAAAATATGCAACTGCCATCATCTCAGTGCGCTCGCACTAAGTCTTACAATAACCGTTGAAAGATCAAGAGATCGCCGAATCCACCTTGTAGCATGTGAAAGGTAACCTATCGAGTCGAGTACCTTTCACACCCCTGGTTAACTTTGTATATACAAGGGTTGTTACGATACGAAAAAGAGCTGTTACGAAACGAAAAAGTCATAGTTACCAAACGACCTGATGACGACCTGATGACCAGGTCGTTTAGTAACTATGAGTTTTTCGTTTCGTAATGTTCGGCTCTTGTTCGTTTCTCAACATCCTTGAAAATAAAGTTAACCAGGTGTGTTTGAGGTGCTAGAAGGTTGAATTCTCTCAAATGCTATTATAAGACTATACAAAGGACTTGGTATGATAAGGCCCATATTTGGCCCCCAGAAAACTCATTTTTCAAAAGTCTTATTTCCATAATAAAAATGTATTCATAGGAAAGTTCAAACCTTGAATGTAACAGCAAACACAAAATTAATCAGTTCTTGCACAAAATATTTGAGTTATTTGAACTGAACATACCCATACCCCCAGTGGATTCTGACGAAAATGACGAATCTGGTAGCCTTTGTGGCTTTCAAAATATATGAGCCCGGCCTCCAGCACATTCAATATTTTGTATAAAGATAAAATTTTAACATATTTACATGCCATGAAAATATTAAATGTGCTGGAGACCGGGCTGAATGTTTATTTTTAACTTTTTGTTACCACTTTGGCAGCGTTTGGAACATTTTCCCAGCGTTCTCAACATAAAAACGCCCATATCTCCGCTCATAGACAAAATAAACATATGTTGTGGGTATTCATTTTCTTAGTTAGAACACAAGAAATAATCTGGTATACATTTCATTTTGATCTGTTTGAATTTTTTGGTAAGCGTTTCTGGACTTGCAAACTTGAGTGGGTGGGGGTACTTGGAGAGGCCTTGTGCATTGCACAGGTAATTAGTAGTGCAATCTTGCATATAAGCATTTCATAAAAAGCCTGTTGTTAAGAGTTTTCAAAAGTTATTGTAAATGACCTATTTCTTTAAAGGAAAAGGTATTAAACTCGAATTTTCTCGCAATTTCACTTCATTTTATTGAAACAACGTAGGCAAGTCAGAAATCATGTTATTCTGAGAATTAACAAACACGAAACATAATATTTCTGCTTGTTCCTATATGCACAAATAATAAGCAATAGAAACAATGCATTTTTAAGAGAATTTGAAAGGGGAACAAAAACGGCCCTTATCATACCAGGTCCTTTAGTACATGCGTACTGAGACGATGGCAGATGAAAGTTGGTTTAAACAATATTTTATTCAAATAAGTTGCTATACAATTGTACATAATATTATATGGTACAGGATCTGATAGAAAGCTGAAGCTTATTTAAATCATCTCCTGAAACAATATGAATACAGCAACACACGTGAATGGTGGAAAGAAAACAAGTAAATCAGGTGAAAGGAATGAAAACAAAAAAATGATTAAAACAGAGAACACCACATGGCTAAACACATATCAATAGCCAGCAAGTACTCTTCGCAGGCTTTTGTGCCCCGAAGCTCCACGGGGACCAGGTGCCCATGGTCTGTGTGGGAGAACCTATGTACAGACAAGCCTTTCGCAGACACCTGTCCCCGCGGAGCTTCGGCAGGCACATGTATACGAGTAGCACTTGCCAGGCTAGCATAAAGCGATACAAGTGTCTACCGTAACAAAATGTTAATAATAATAATAATAAAATCAACAGTACGACCGCACTGGCTTATGATCAGGATAAGTTTAGACAGAAAATATATCTGTTTCGTGAACTGGTGAAAATAGTAGAGGAGTGGCTAGCCAGTGCGGTTGACTGAAATAAAGAAATATAATTCTATTCACTGTTGACCGAGTTCCCGCCACTCCTGCTGCAACCGACTTAGATCTATATTTTGGTGAGAGATGTGCCGTAATTTCTAGATAAACCTTCTCGAGTGAGTTATTAATAGCAATTCTCTGTAACCATCGAGAATGGCGGCTCACGCCTAGTCACAGATTTTAACGAAACTTTCTGAGCATGTTCCTTGTCACTTAAAAAGCAAATATTGAAATACAACTACCTATTTTTATGGCCCGTTTCCATGGTAACGGGATTTATAAAATTTGGCCTGAAACTCTAAAAATATCAGTGAAAATTGACTATTTTTGCACAAATATCTTCTAAACTTTATACTTTTATTGTAAATCGTAAATTGTTCTTTCAAATATTACCCAGGATGAATTCTATAGCGAGCTACTAAAACGAATTCAGTTGACTGTAGAATCACACGTATGCTTCAAAGGTGGGTGGGGTATCAAGATATTGAAATTCATCGTTTTTCATCATTTTTTACCCAATATTCCAAAGCCCCGCGGGCACTTTGACACATCTCCACATATTCACTGTCAATAATGGTACTTCATGTTTAACATTATGGAAAAACATGTGTGGGAAGTTACCATCTTCTTATCGTTACCATGGCAACAATTATGTTACCCTTTTAAAAACGAAAAGTGGAAGAATCACATTTAAATAAGTCTTTGTTCATCCACAGCACTTTAATACTGCAATATGTTAGTAGATAAACACAATTTATTAGTCAGGTCTTTGCTTTACTACAGTTTATTGATTGTGGGCCCAGATGGGCTGGTGTTAAGGGTCATTTTAGGGGCCCGAACAGGTAAATATTTTGTGCCAAAAATAGGCAACAATCCAAATATGGTTTACCACCTACCCACTTCTCCTAGCGGGAGTTCTGTAGATTACAGTTTTCTTAAAGCCTAGCATCTTACAAGTATTTTGCAACATGTAAGCCCTCCGGCGATTGTCGGGGTACGCAATAACAGCATGTTACAAACGTTACCCATCAAAAACGTAAATAAAATATAAAAATATTGAAACTTACAAAAGTATGGAAGTCACATTCACATGTTTAAAATCATAATATGGTCTATAAGGAGAATCCAGTAGCTAAAAAATTATGCTCTTTGAAAGATCATTTTAGCTTTCATGGCGTTACATACGTTACATTTGTCTTTACACTTCATTAAAATTGCTGTTTCCATCCAAAATGATTTATTCTTGTAAGGTTTTTCTTTCCGTATTAGACCATAGGTTTGCTTCTGTCTAAAAGGCAATTTATTTATCTTTTCGAATCAGTCAATATTATTATCTTAACTTTTATACTTTGGGAGAAATAGGATGTTGAACACACTACACTCTTAGAAGATATTGCATATCTCAATTATCACTTGCTGAGCCACAAGTCATCTATGGTTACCTCCTCCTCGACCCCTCTCCGTAGGAAGTTTATAGATCATGATTTACATAATGCCCAATGTCTTACAAGTATTTTGTATTTTAGCCCTCTGGCAATAGAAGCGCTATGTTGTAACAGTTTGTTAAAAACGTTACCCATCAAAACGGTAAATATAATATGAAAATAGTGAAAGTTACAAAAGCATGGAAAGTCACATTCACACGTATAAAATTATAATATGTTCTAACATATGAATACGGTAGCTACACTTTGTGATGTTTTAAAGATCATTTTAGCTTACGTGGCGTTACATACGTGATATTTGTCTTTGCAAATAGATAAATAAATAACACTCCATTAATTGCTGTTTTCATTCAAAGTATTTTCTTCTTGTAAGTTTTCTTTTCCGTATTAGACCTTACTTTTGTTACTGTCTTAAAGGCAACTTATTCGTCTTTTCACTTCAGCAGATATTATTTCATATCATTTATACTTTGGGAGAAATGGGCTGTTGAACACAGTACCCACTTACAAAATATTCCATATCGTAATTATTTAGTGCCTTATAATTCAAATGCTTGAATAACAATATGGGAATTTAAAACAACAGTATAAGGTAAATTGCCTCTGTCAGCCTATCGAAACAGCAATTATGGGTGGGACAATATGTTGAACGCATCTCTATCACTATTTCTGATAGTCCCTTGGCCGTAACTGTCGCTTATAAATGTTGCCTGTGACTTTTTTCTTTAAAATCATATAATTTGAAGATAGAACAGTTTGGTTTTCTTTTGTTAGCAGTTTCTTCATAAAAGACTCTTCGAGTATAAGAAACATACATTCTGGTTTGTTCTTGATCATTAGCTATTACTAGTAGTAATGTAAACAACATAAATGCATAAGATAGTTCATTACAATACCACCAAATTCACCGTCTCTTAGAAAATTAACGCAAATAAATAGTTGCAGCCCTAAAGATCTTTTGTGTACATGGTACATGTTTCTTTGAACACTTTCATCAGCTAGTAGACCTTGAGCTGGCCATAGACCCCTCCCCCATACCCCCAGGGGGAGTTTTGTATCCTAATTATTTATAAAACTACATTATATAAGAAACAAAATGACTTATGTTAACCCTCTGTACGTTGGGGCGTTAATGTTTAACTTCAACGTCAATTACGTCTACCCATATTAATATATTCACGTTATAATTGAAAATACGCATTGTTACACACGTGTAAGTATTCACCCTAAATAATGTTGGGTTTTGTATGCTGGTACATAAATCGCTGTTTCAAAGTTATTGACATGTCAAAGATATGTTGAAAAATCGGTATAACGTAGCTAACATTGTATTTGACGTTTTTTCCTTCTATGTCTATATACATGTAATGTAAGGAGCAAATTGTAAGAATTGAAGCGTAGAGAAAGCTAAGATCACAAACATGTCTATTTTAATAATCTAATACATAAAAAAGTAAAGTCTTACAACAATAGTCAGCAGTCACAATAAATATGTAATGTATATAACCATAACAAAAATAAGAAAAAAATGATAAAAACAGAATGAGACTAAATCGCTGAATTGGTGGACTGAAATGTATACATGCTCCATCACTCTTCTTCGAATCATACCCAGCTGAGATAAGTTAGGTAGCACTTAGCAGTGGAAATATTAATTGAGGACAGAATGTATCATTTTTTAAGAATATAACCTACAAAATGATGAGAAAATCTAGGAAACCTAACATCAGCTGCTGTAGTCTTTCAATGTTATCTGCATTACGGTATGTCTTAAGTAGACACTGCTGTACATGTAAATACGAAGAAACACCAATGTTATGTGTTTTCAAACTTAAAAAAAGAATCGGATAGTGTATATTTGAAAGGCAGTCTAACAGTAACATTACGTTACATGTTTGTAATATGTCTGAGGATAAGCTTTGTGAGTGACCTGTTACCACAATATTAGTTCCCTGGCGGCATAAAGCATTCATTGTTGTAACATTAGCTTACCACTAGTATTCAGATGGTAAATTTAGCTCTTTGAAATGCACAAGGGTTCAGCAAGACGCACATAGATCGTTACAGCTGAAGCAGTTCGACCTTGCCTTCTATTCAGTTTCATTTAAAAGTGACTTCATAAAAATGCTATTATTTTTAATTTTATGCATCAAATGAAGTAAGTATAAGTTAATATATAATGTAACTATCACTATTTATGTTTAGAGTCATAATAGGGATAAAATCAATTTTGCTACCTGTGCTGTTGATTGAGCCATTGAATTGCCCTACATACAAATATGTGACTGTGACTGCCCGGTGAGGCAATCAAAAGCAGTATCAACTCGGTTGACCGGCATTAACACCATTATTGCTTTGCTGTCAGTCGCTTCTTCAGCCAACAGCCTCTTTGTACAGTAACGGCTTTGCATAGGTTAGAAAACGTGTGGCTCCTGTGATCATAACTTGCTTGTTAAATTGTTATATACGTGATCTGTTTACACAGCCCCCATCGAATACATTGCAACATATTAACAATATGAAACTTAAAGGGTTACAGAAATGGACATTGTTTATAACGCATACAGCATTCTGTCATCATCCTCTTAGAGTTCTATTTGTCATTCTGTTGATACAAATATTTAGTTGTAACTATCAATGACTAAAGATCTTACGAAAGACAATTTTCAGTCAGACGTTTTCAATATGTTAGCTTCTTAAATTGTTGTTTGGATACTGCCAAAATGCTGTGTTATCTAACAGCATTTAAAATACTTGGACAAGAATGATTTGATTAGCAGTATGGTATCATGAATACGCAATATACAACAATATTTATTGCTAAACAATATGGTTATACAAAGTCATGGAGATGAAATGCAGTAAATTATTTAGGTTAGCCCTTCCTTTGCATGTATAGGTATGCACTTCCTCTATTGTTTGATTATTTGCTGTTCAGAAATATTGTATTACTGGTCAAAGGAATTGAAAATGAAGATTTTATAAACTCTCAATGAATAGTTGTATACGTTACTTGCTCGTTTTTTGTTTTGTTTTTTCTCACTATTATGCTGCAAAGTATAACTCCAGTGTAGGTGAGTGCATTCTGAATGAGAACAATTAACATTTGCTCATAAATATCTGAACAGCAATGACCAACATTAATATACTTTGTTATTTTAATTTTCCATTTCATTAAGTTGTTAGAGCTCACTGTTTCACTGTTCCTGGAAAAATAACAATATTTTTGTCTAACTAAACATATCTATGCGTTCTTTTGTAGATCGATTCGTTAAGCGATGATTTAATATAGCCAGACTTAAAAGAGCAAGAAACAAAAGCATAGAAATATAGATTATCTTAAACACAGCACTTATACATTGCTATTATATCATGCGTAAGCTGCGAGTTCTCTATTTATGTCTTAAGTGTTTCTGATGCTATACTCCCAAACTTCTGGCTGACAAATTATTGTTAGGAACTACATTTTAAATGAACTTAATTAAGCAACGTATTAACACTACCATTTAACATTTTCAAACGTATGTTGTTTTTTTTTCACTAAAACTGAGCAATGTTGTTTCCCTTGGTAACGTAAAATAGACGATAGTTTTACACAAGTAAGTATTCACTACCAGCAAGTATTCACGTTAGTTTTGATGCATAACTGTTTTTGGCTGAAGTCTTCAAACCTCAGATTTACTATTCTGCTTTAGAGTTTTTTAGTGTGCACGTAAAAACTTTCCCAAATCCTGTCAATAAACAAGTTGTACCACATTTTGTATTGTTGATTACTGATTATTTTATAGTTTTATACGAAACAGGACGAAACTGCTCAAGTTCCGCTCAAGTTTTAACGTTATCAAACTCATTTTATATCATTTTATTCGAGACCTATATGCAAAATCAATGCTGGCTTTTAAAAACAGTGGCTTTATCTTCTCTGAAGTTCTATTTTTTATTATTATTTTTTTTTTTTCACCGTCCTGTTTTTTCTCTCTCTTTTTGCATTTTTTTCAGCTTTATATAACAAAATTTCATGAATGTTACCATCCTTCAAACTCAACTGTAAAAATTCTAAAAGAAAGATGGCGAGAAATGTCATTATAAAATACTTTGATTTTTTATATAATAACCAAGTAAATAGCAAAACCAGGTTTGCATGTTTAGAATATGTCACGTTTCTAAACATTACAATTTGAAGTATATAAAGTATACTGTGTTTAATCACGTATAAAACACTCCTCATGAATCCCTAAAACTAATCAAGGATGAAAGTGTTGATAGGCCCAAGTACACAAAATATCACAAGAACTGCCAGACTTATATTTGTTATTGTTTTCTATGTCAAAATGAAAAAAAAACTGATTAGAGGTATAATAATGAACTATCTTATATATTAATGCTATTCACATCACTACTAGAAATAGCTAATGATAAAGAATAAATCAGAATGTATTTTTTCTAATATTAAAAGTTTCTTTTATGAAGAAACTGCTACCAAAGAAAACAAAATGATTTTATCTAAAATTTATATGATTTTAATAAAAAATAGTCTTAGGTAACGTATATAACCGATCTTTATGGCCGAGTGAGCTGCTTTCAAAATATTGTGCCACTGTTCCTTGCTATTTTAATAGGCTGACATATTGGATATTACACTATTCTGTTGTTTTCAACACCAACAGTGTAATTCGAGCACTTGAATTATACCGCAAGTGATAACTGTAATATGGAACATTTGTTAGGGGTTACTGTGTTCAACATAATATTTCTCACAAAATATATAAGATAGGATAAAAAATTTTGCGGATCTGAAAAGATGAACAAATTGCCTTTAATACAGTAATAAATATATGGTACAATATGGAAGGAATAATTTACAAAAAGAAAGTATTTTGGATGGAAATAGCAATTTTGATCGAGTGTAAAGACAAATGTCACGTATATTACACCATATAAGCTAAAGCGATAATTAAAACATCATAACTTTTAGCTACTGGATTGTTCTATTAGAATCTAGTATAATTTTAAACATAGGAAAATGACTTCTATTTTGTTTTATAATTTTCAATAATTTTTATGCTATTTTTATTGTTGTAATGGGTAACGTTTATAACAGGCTGTTACAGCGTAACACCCCATTCGCCAGAGGGCAAACATGCTGCAAAATACTTCTAAGATACTGGGCTTTTAGAAAATGATGGTCTAGAAAACCATATCTGTCTCACAGCTTATATATTCCAGAAGTAAAATAAGAATTGTGTGTGTTTTGAGTGGAGTGGAAATTTCCCTTCTTTCTTCTTTGGACCCCCCCCCCCCCCCCCCCCCCCCCTCTTAGAGGCTAACATTAGTTTGTTCACAGCATATTTTGTTTCCTCCTGTATTCTCATATGCAAAGTTTAAGATTTTGTCAATAAGTGCAACGGTTACATATGATTGCATTATAATGTCTTAGAGATATTTCACATTTTCAGTACCCCCCCCCCCCCTGCCTCCCCCATTTTTGAGCCCTTTCTGAGCCCCTTTTTCTGTAAAACAAATGGCCTCAGAGCATACATAGTGTCATAATACAATGCATGATATATTCAGAACAGCTTTTAAGCATATTTAAGTGTCGTTAGTGCTGTTTTTCTAGAAATGAAACGAGATATTATTGAGTTTTGTATTGAGTTTTCACTTTTCGCCCCTTTTGGTGCCCCTGAATGGCCTAAAATTAATTTTTTTCACAATATCTGTTGATTGTTTACACAAGAGTGAAATTAAAATAACAATTCTGACTGTATGAAATTGTTCTTATCACACCATATAGAAATAAATGAATTCTTTTTTAAGAATATTGTATTTTTGTAGTTTTTCAATAGGGGAGGTTTTGTTGCCATGGTTACAACCATATGATGGTAACTTCCCATACATGTTTTTTCATTTTATGAATTTTTAAACCTCACTGTAAAATTTATTAGTATGCGTATATGTCGGAGTGCCCGCGCAACTTCGGTGTATCAATTCAAAAATGCCTAAAAACGACATTTTTCAGGACCTGCTTACCCCACCCACATTCCATGGTATGTGAGACTACAACAGAAATTCAGTAAGGGAGATATTAAAACATATTTTTATTTATAAAGGTCTGCATTTTCACAAACAAGACATATTTAGGCCAAATAATGGCAATTTTAACAATACTAAAAGGACTGAAATGTTCAATTTTAAGAAATTTTTTGTTCATTTTTGGCCAAAATCCTTGGGAGCCGTTACCATGGCAATGGAAGTGTGAATGAATGAAACAGTGGTCATTTATTTGTTTTTGTGATACATCTCACACTGTCAGAAAGTTTGAACAAAATCTTAGACCATGCGTGAGCCACCCCTATTATAAAATTCTTGATGATTACAGAGAATTGATATTAAATCGTGTACTTGCAGAAATAAGCGTTCGAGTAGAGTAAAAATAGGGGTTTTACAATATACTATTAATAGTTAAGCCAGTACAAACCAAGACCAGGCTTAATTTCACAATATATGGGTATATATATTAATAATTAAGCCAGTACAAACCAAGACCAGGCTTAATTTCACAATATATGGTAAATATGTTTTAGAATTAAGCCAGTACAAACCAAGACCAGGCCTAATTTCACAATATATCGTTTCACTAACCTTCAAATCTGGATATCCAAATTCGCTAAGGTCACAATCAGACCACATGTGTTTATAATTAATCCAGTACAAACCAAGACCAGGCCTTATCTCCATAGTATATCGTAATTTCCAAGGTTCGCGAATATGGATATCAAAATTTGAAGTCAAATATATTCCATAGTGGTATAATTAATCCAGTACAAACCATGACCAGGTCTTATTTTCATAATATACGGTATCCAGATTTGAAACGCATAAAATTTATTTTACACATAGTTTATGTAGTGGATGAGATACTGAATTGATTTATCTTAACTGAAATGATTTATCTTAATAGTTTTTGGGGCAAATAAACTTTGATAGTGATTATCAGTTTACCCACTAAAGATATGAAGTCAGCTGATTATCTGTGTGCGCGCGCCCAATTGATCATTTCCGTTTTTGGTAACAGGGCCTGTTACTTTTTATCTCATTATTAATTTTGAAAAGGTATTTATCGAATGATCCGTCAATTTATCTAATCAGTCCAAGGGAAGATACATACATTGATTTTCTTCAAAATATAAATCACTAGTTGTCAATCTTGACTATGCTAAAACAAGTAAAAAGCTTACGGCCTATTTAGACAACTATTTTATATTTTAAAAGATGAGACAATGCAGACTTTGCGAACTTTTGAAAGACGAAGAATTGTTCACAAAAGGTAAAGCCGTATGCAAAAAATGTCGATCAAATCAGCAGAATATCAAAAACAAGAGGGCGCGCGCAGAGAAAAGGTTACTCAGACAAATACAAGATAATTGTGAACCAGCTGGTGTTGGCCTGTTTTGATAGAATTTTTTGTTTTGGATTTTCTAGGTAAAAACATAGACAACTATC
This sequence comes from Ctena decussata, assembly GCA_963989385.1. Lineage (NCBI taxonomy): Eukaryota > Metazoa > Mollusca > Bivalvia > Lucinida > Lucinidae > Ctena > Ctena decussata. The sequence continues at coordinate 33,319,608 of OZ022504.1, read as the reverse complement.
CTATTAGACAACTGATTAGTATTAGAAAAAGAAATGTCAGAACACGTTCAAAAACTTCTTATGCTTTATGACAATGGAATTATTGACGGTGATGCCTTAAACAGTGCATTGAAAGCATTGAACAATGCACCACAGGCGTCGCAGCCTCAAGAAAAAACCCAGGAAAAAACTCTCATAGACAAGGTGAGAGAAAAACGACGTAGAAAAAAGAAATTAAGAAAACAAAGAAAGGCAATTGCTGAGAAACAGAAAAATGTTATAAATGAACTTAAAGATAAAATTAAAGCTATAGAAGCGCCATTTCGGCTTGTGGACAAAACCAAATGTGGCTATCTCAGAGCGCATGAAATTTCCGTTACACGATACAAAGACCCCATGAAAATGTTTCAAGATAAGAAAACTATTATAAAAAACAAGCTCACCGCTGAATTGCAAGAACTATCCGGTCTGAAATGGCAATTTGGGCTTATTGTTGACTTTTTCAAAGATAAGAAAAATATACAGGGACCATTTTACAGCAATCAATATGCCACATTGTCTCCTCAAGAAATTCTAGCTTTTTACCACGAGGCAGTCTCGGCAATTGAGCAGAAAATCGAAAAATTCACTAAGGAAGGCTCAGGCTGGATGATTGATAGATGCAATACATTGTACCTTAACATCGCAAAATATGAGCCACTCAAGGGCTCATCATATTTTCCACTTCCTGAGGTCTTGGCTAATAAAAAGGCAATAATCAATGTGAAAAATCAAGATCAAGAATGCCTTAGATGGGCCTTAAGGTCAGCTTTATTTCCAGCTAAAATTAATCTCAACAACCCATACAGCTATCCAAAACAAGACAATTTAAACATGGAAGGAATTGACTTTCCTACACCAGTATCACAAATTTACAAAGTAGAGAAACGAAACAATCTCGCCATCAATGTATATGGCTATGAGCAGACAGTTGTCCCATATCATATTTCTGGGCAGCCGAGTGAAATGTCACGGATCAACCTGCTGTTGCTCCATGACAAGAAAGACAATTACCATTATTGTTGGGTAAAATACCTTTCCAGGCTGCTATACGACCAGAACAAATACAAAGGTAAAACATACTTCTGCGACCGCTGTCTCTACGGGTTTTCCCGTGAAGACCTACTAATCAGCCACAAAGATGAATGTTACGGTATCAACGGCAGAGCAACTAAGATTGTAATGCCAGCCTCAGGGGAAAAAATAAAGTTTAAAAATTACCATAAACAGATGCAGGCGCCTTTCGTCATATATGCCGATTTTGAAAGCATAATAAAACCGCATCAAGTGGCAGCTGGGGATAAATCTGAAATCAAAAGCAAACACCAAGCATGCGGTTACGGATATCAGGTTGTTAGATATGATGGTGCATCATCTGGTGAAAGAATTTACAGAGGTGAAGACGCCGTAGAGCAGTTCTTGAAATCCCTGAAACGGGAAGTAGTCGGAATTAATGCAAGATTTGCAAAGCCGAAGCCCCTACACATGTCGGAGAAAAATGAGATGGATTTCCAGTCTGCAACGCAATGCTGGATCTGCCAGAAAGAATTCAACGATGAAAAAAATCCCAAAGTACGCGATCATTGTAGGATACTAGGCCACTTTAGAGCTGCTGCTCATAAACTCTGCAACCTTAAACTTGCTATAAAACCGTGGGTAACACCCATCCCTGTTGTTTTGCACAATCTCAAAGGATATGACAGCCATTTAATCATGCAAGAGATTGATAAAATCTCGGGCAGATTATCGTGCATTCCAAACAACACAGAAAAATACATCTCTTTCAGCGTTGGTCAACTTAAATTTCTGGACAGCTTTCAGTTTATGGCATCATCTTTGGCAAAGTTAGTTGATGCAACTGACAAAAATGACTTTAAAATCACCCAGAAGACATTTAATCCCCAGCCAATCAAGAAAAGACTTTACGGCAGCTTTAGTTCTGAAGATAGTCGACCCATCGTTCTGCGGGCGTGTGTCGACAGGCGTAAGCTAGCCTACATATTAGATCACAGCAACCAGTTTGACCTCGGCAGCAGTTTCCAGGATGGACAAAATACTGACAAGGAAACTCAGCTGAGCTTGCTTCGTAATTATCTCTCCATGTTAAACCAGAATGGAGAACGACCAATGTCATACCGGCAGCGACATGGGTTTGGTCGATACTGGACAGCTGAAAAGCTAGGCATTCAAAATATGAGCCGGAAAATCCGTCATACAATATGCAAGGACAGCATGTTTGACATCGACATGAAAAATGCGCACCCAACGCTACTTTCCTGGTACTGTCACAAACACGGGATAAACTGCGCAGCCCTGGATGCTTACATCAAGCACCGTGATTCCATGTTGCAGGATCTCATGAAGAACCGCGGCATCACCCGGGATGAAGCAAAAAAAAATTCTCTTAGCAATAATGAATGGCAAGCAAGAAAATCTGCAGCCAGATGATCCACGGTGGTTCATCGATTATTATACTGGAATGCGCAGTATCATAAACGCTGTTGTCCAGCTTAATCCGGAGATGTATGAACATGCACAAAAAACAAAACATACAAATTACAATCTGGAAGGATCCACGATTAACCACATACTGTGCCGGTTGGAAAACAAAGCGTTGATGGCTGCTTTCGATTACTTAAATGGAAAAGGCATCGAGGTTGCTTCTCTTGTTTTTGATGGACTTATGATTTACAAGAATAATGTGTCCGACATTGCCGGTATTCTTAAAGGTTGCTCATCAAGTGTTGGCCATGTGTTAGAAGGTTGTGGCATCGAGTTCACCTTAAAAGAAATGGATGAAGGTTATGATATTACCGGCCCAACCGGAAACCACCAGTCAACAGACATTGATATATTATTACAAAAGGGCGTTTACCCATACGAATATATGGATTCATTTGACCGGTTCCTGGAGACTCAGCTGCCGCCTATTGAGAAATTCCACAGCAGCCTAACAGATGAGAGTATATCCGAGAAAGATTACCAACATGCCCAGAAAGTATGGGAAACTTTCAGCTGCGAGACGCTGGGAGATTACCATGATCTCTATCTAAAAACAGATGTGACTCTGCTGGCAGACGTATTCCAAACATTCCGTAGAACTTGTATAAATGCATACAAACTGGATCCGCTGCATTATTATACAGCCCCCGGCTTATCCTGGGACGCTTTACTCAAATACACCGGTACTGAACTGGAGCTCCTGACTGACTACGATCAGCATCTATTCATAGAAAAAGGGATGCGTGGCGGTGTCAGCATGACTTCAAAAAGACACGCTAAGGCTAACAACCCTAGCGTACCTGGATATAATCCTAACGAACAGCACAACCACATCATGTATTACGATGCAAATAATCTCTATGGCTGGGCTATGAGTCAGCCCCTACCTTATTCTGGTTTTAAATGGGTTGATAAACCGCCGGATGAACCAGGCAAGGGCTGCATCTTAGAAGTAGACCTAGAATATCCAGCCGAGCTCCATGACTTGCATAATGACTACCCACTTGCCCCGGAGCGATTAAAAGTAAAAAAAGAATGGTTGTCTGACTACCAGTCATACCTTCTTGAAAATAACAGTATGCTCAACACCGAGAAGCTGGTCCCGAATCTCAGAGACAAAAATAAATATGTTTTGCATTACAGAAATCTGCAGCTATACCTGTCCCTCGGAATGAAACTCAAGAAAATCCACAGAATATTAGAATTCAACGAGGCGCCGTGGATGGAACCATATATTCGCATGAACACAGAATTCAGAAAAAAAGCCAAATCGCCCTTTGAGAAAGACTTCTACAAACTCATGAACAATTCGGTATTTGGTAAAACTTGCGAAAACCTGTGGAAGCGAGTTGATATAAAAATTGTCCGAACAAATGGCGGTGATAAAGAAAAAGAGCAGATAAGAAAAATAATCGCTAAACCCAATTACAACCGGGCTGTCATATTTTCTGATGAATTATCAGCCCTGCATACACACAAGACTCGCTTGAAACTAAACAGACCAGTATATGTTGGCATGTGTGTCTTGGACTTATCCAAGCATCTGATGTATGACTGGTATTACAATACACTGAAACAGAAGTACGGCAGAAACTGTACTTTGCTGTACACCGACACAGACAGCCTGCTGGTCGACCTAAAAACGCCAGATGTATATGCTTATATGGCAACCATGAGGACCCAGTATGAATTTTCAGATTATCCCAAGGATCACCCGCTCTATAGTGAGCAAAACAAAAAACTAATTGGAAAGTGGAAGGATGAATGTCAAGGTACCCCAATAGCTGAGTATGTCGGGCTGCGTCCCAAGATGTACTCCATTCTGCGGGCTGATGAGCAGCTGATAAAAAAAGCAAAAGGTGTCAAGAAATATGTCATCAATAAACAAATCAACTTTGCAAACTACAAAGATGCACTATTCAACCGGAAAACATACAGCCACGAAATGAATATGCTAAGAAGCAAAAAGCACCAGTTCTACGGCCTTACAATTAACAAAACACTACTCTCGCCGCTAGACACGAAACGCTGGATAGCCCCAGACGGCATCACGACATACGCGTTTGGGTATCAGCAGGAACAATAAGCAGTTCTTCTGTTACGAAACCTCTCTGCGGAGCTTGCGGCATTAAATAATAAACCCTGATGCCCTGCAGAACAATGTGATGACTTATCTTATGAATACTGACACTCCATATTGGGTCCGTGGCACGGCGTACGCCCCCTTCTTGTTCTCCAGGTTGATATAAATATCTTACAGTGGCATCAGGACAAATAGGGTTCCCTACAGTCCGTTTCTGTTTCACTGGAGGGTTTTTTTTCGTCTCCGCATTTATGGCTTTGATCACTTCCGGTAATCTTTTTACCCATTCTCTGTTGCGTTTGTGCGGATTTTCCAATTCCTTCGCATACTGATAACCAAAAAGCCTTTCAGCCAGTGTCCTGTTGAACCTCTCAACCAAAGCTTGGTCTCTGTGGATCTCTTTCCTGCCACGTCTGATACTTACGTTGTGTTTCGCCATCAGCTGTGTCACAGAGCCCATGAACTCCCTGCCCGGATCTACCTGTAGAAGCTTGGGAAAGTTCAGCTTTCGCTTGTAAATATTTTCAAACGCCTTCGCAACTTCTTTGCTGTCTTTTGAAGTCAGAGGCTCCGCCTCTTTATATCTGCTTTCAATATCAACGACTGTCAGCGCATATTTGTATGTCTTGCGGTTGACTGTATCATGCGGCAAAAACAACAAATCTGCCTGATGAATTTCATTTGGGGTGGACGCATCAAACCTGGGCCGTATTATTTTCTTTGGTGCGGGTAAATATATTTGCCACACCGCCTGCTTTTTTAAAAATTCAAGCGCCTGCTTTTTACTGACTTTTGCTTCTTTTGCTAGTTTCTCTACTGCGGGGAGCCCTTTCCAGAACCCCTTTGGGCTGTAGTAAATCTTTTCCATTATTTTTTTATTCCAATTTTAAGACTAAAAAAAATAATAAATTTATATCAACTTATAAGCAAAAAACCCGGTTGCTGCCATCCCCGCAACAATAAACAACAATTCACGGTTTTGCTGATCTGGGGATGGTGAATAATAATCACTCAACTTTGGCTCCTGTGGAGGTGGGTCAAGTTTTTTGCCAGTAATGTTATAGTATTGCTTCATAGCCTGATCAACATTGTCAAACGTCTGCTCAGCATGATGTTCTTTTTGTATTGCCTCATTGATAAAATCCAATCTCTGGGTTCTTTTTTTGCTCCAAGCTGCTTGAGCCGCTTCTAATTGTTCGACTGCTTTATCATGCCTTTCTCTTTCCGCCTCAGCATCGTTGTTTTTTTCCCAATTTTGAGAATAAAAAATTACTTCCTGTGAACGCCAAGGCATTGACCACGGCACCTCCTAACATCATCGCTACTGCACTAGCCATTTTGTTTATCGTGATAAAAAAGTTTAAAACAGAAATTATTTCATAATATCCGCTGGAATAATACCCTGCTTAATCAACATATCGCGTGTGGCCATCGCCAGCAGTATATCAATAGAAAGCATTCCAATATCACCCATATTAAAATCCACTTTTGGTGCAGGTCTTCTCAAGAGTTTCTTGCCAAGTTCTGAATACCCAACAGTGAGAAGAGTTTCTACTCCGGCATGATAAAGCATGTTTGCAATTTGTTTACCGTCAATGGCTGCCATTTTTTTTGTGAAAATATAGTTTTTTTAATTTTAATTATCTCATTTCAAAAGGGTCTATCGACGTTTGTATCTCAGGTATTTTAGGTTTTGATTTAGGTTGTGATTGAGGTTGTTTTATTTCAGTTTTACTGTAAATCATGTAAATACCAACGCCTACAGCTCCGATCATCACACAGAGCGGAATATAGTTCTTATAAACAGTCACTGTTGGTTGCCGCTCTGGTAGCTGTGGCTCTCTTGTTATTTTGATTGGTTCAGCTTCCAGGGTTTGGGCTTGTTTTTGTTTCCATCTGGCTTCAGCGCCTTTTTTACCAGCCGCGACACGTTTTTGGTTTTTTTCTTTTAGGGGTTCTTCACGTTTTTGTGGACCTTCACTTTTCTGGGGCTCACTCTGGGGTTCACTCTGGGGTTCTTGAGTTTTCTGAGCTTCCTGAATTTCCTGATTCATTTTTTTCTATGGCATTTTTATTTTTGTTAAAATTAATATGCTTTGCAGTTGTTAGCATTGCTGTAAATGGAGCCAGGTACATCCCATACTTATAATACAGCTCACAGCAAACGCTTGTCAGAGCATGATTGATAAATGGGTCTTCTTCTAGATCTTCTAATAGCTTGGGTGGGTTGATCACATTGAAATACTTTGACACCCCCATAACATATAAATTAATAAAAGAATTGCCCAACGTCTTAGTCATACGTGCACCAAGCCTGGCTTCATATCTGCAGTAAAGCTTATCAACTTCTTGGGGCGTCATTTCATCTATGTCTGAGAGTTGCAACTCACGCCCTAGTTATTGCCGACTTCCACCTCCGGCTATAATGGCTGAAAGTCTCTCTCGTTTTGGCACATCTTGGCGTTCAGCTGGTGTATCTAGTGAAATATTTTCTAATAGATCTTCAGCGTTCATTTTTATATTTTGGAAAATATATTTTAACTTAAAATAAATGAAAAAAATCAAACATCCGACTGAGATATTAACAGCGGCAGAAGCAATTGTTATTAGTTCGAGTATCATTTTTAGTATTGCTATTTTTGTTTTAAGCATTGCTTTTTGCTTAAAGCATTGCTATTTTTGCGCTATATTTTGCTTTAAGTATTGTTATATTTGCTTTTAGCTAATCCATTAACCAATACCCAGTTGGTTGGTCAGTTTTTAATATTAATTTACGGTGTTTAACCTCAGATAATTCTTTTTTTATTTTCTGCCTTTCATCCGCAGGAACAACATCATTTTCCCTCAAGCAATGTTCAAAACTATCTCTGTCCTTGGTGTAAAACATACAGACCCATTTTGCCTGCTCTCGAAGGTCTTTCAAGACAGAAATATATCTTTGAGAAATGACCCAGACGCTTTGCTCTGCGTGTCTGCCGGAAAATGCTAGCTGTGAGAGCATGTCTTTTTTCTTTGTAAGTTCTTTTGTTGCAGAGCAGTCATCGATGATGTACAATGTGGGTCGGCCAGCAAATTTATCAAAAAAATATCGCAGCAGTTCTTGGAGTCTTTCTGTTCCATCTTGCATCACAGGATTCACTATAGTTATGTTTTTTTCTTTGTGGTTTCGAACATCACCAATCCAGCTCCTGTTTTTGTAGGCTTTGTTCCATTCTATGGTGGGACAAAGTATGACTATATTTTCAAACACACCCGCATACTCCGTCTCCAGCATATCAAGCACAAATTCAGTTTTGCCTGATCAAGTTTGGCCTGAGATTATAGAGCAATGAGGATATTTTGGCAACTCAGTAGACAACTTCTTTGAATCGTCCATCTTCCAAATTGATTTGCGCATCTTGTATTATAAAAAGGTAGATATTTAAATTTTCATCTGCTCCTTGTTCTTTTTCAATTTGTATTGTTATCCCTTCACTGGCATTTTCAATCCTTCTGCCGCTGCCGTGTGCAAGGTGTTGTCATCCGTGGAACGCAAGTCAAGCCATAAAGCGAATCTTTTGGTGAGATATTTTTCAATGTTAGTGTCGCTGAAGTATAAGTCTTTTGCAACTTTATCGGTTTCTTTGTCGCGTTTGGATGTCAGCGCAAAGTATTTATTGATTTCATCCCACTGTTGGTACTGCCGCATGCCTTGGCTGTACAGTTGATTCGGTATGCCTTCTATTGTCATTTCAACTTTTGTGATTTTTGGATTGTAAAAATCGTCAGTGGTTGTCCTGTCCGGGTCTTCAAACAACATTAAAATCCCCTTCATGCTTCTTGCTGGGACATTCAAGTTGATATTCCACAGAGTATCAGACTTTTTCTTTGTGATTTTTCTGTGCCGCAAAATACGGTCATACAATATCGCCATTCTGCCACTGACCTGTTGTCTGATTGTTCGTGCAAGTTCTGAGTCGGTTACCATGTCGAATTCTAAACAGATATTGCTGATGGCATAACTGCTGTCGGCATCCGTTGAGCTGATTACTTTGTAATAGTCATTAAATGTTAATTCATACTCTAGCCTATCACCGAGCCCGGCCTGGTAAAAGGGCATATGCGTCTCTAGCAGTTCAAAGTCCAGTGGGATGCAAAACCTGTTCTTGAAGGCGCCAGCGACGGCCTGGTCTTCAGTGTCAGCTGATGCGTTTCCTGCCCCGACTCTGTGTTTTAACATGTTTGATTTACCGATGCCTTGGTAGGCCATGTTTAGCCGCTCAGATGGTGATTTCCATAAGTCAACATAACAGTGAAATATGTCGCTGTCATCTATTGACATGACTTCATTGCCGCTTATTTTAATGGTTGTTTTTTTCACGATGGCGCTACCAAGATTTTGAAAGACTGTTTTGAAAGACTGGGATCTTTGCTGGTCAGTTCAATATTGAAAGCGAGACGTGCAGTTCGTGGGACGATGACATCATTATTACTTAGATTTGAAAATCTCACAAGCAACTGCTGGTTTTGGTCAATAGTGCTGGGGTTGTTAGTGATTACTACGCTTTGTCGAATTCCTTACGCACCAAAAGGTTCTCGTAGTTTTCTATAAGGGTCCAGTTTACTTCCGTAGGCAGACATTTTTATTTGATAAAAATATATTTTTATTCAATAAATAAATAATGGCCGAAGGTTACGATTTTGAGAATCCTACATTCGACGATGATTATGATGATAACATAGATGACAGATTACCGATGGTGCCGGATGAAGACGATCAGCGAATTATTTTGAATCAAAGTGGGGCAATTGATGATCTAAGGGGTGAACTCCGAAAGTCTGCAGTTGAAGCCCAGAAAAAACGACTTGTTAAAACATTTTATGATGAAATAGGAACGCGATACAAAATGGTCCCGGGCAAGATAGATTACAACCAGTTTAGGATATCAAATGATGGCAAGACACTGTTATGGAGTGTTGGTGACAAAGAAATCAGAATTACTGCAAAACAAGGTGGTGCAGAGTTTCTTTCTCTTGGTACTCTGGCAAATGAGTATAATAAGGTTGTTGGCTCAGGAGGCACATTAGCAGTGCGGCAGTATTTGAATTTACCAGATTACAGGAGTAAAACACAGCTATCTCAGCAAGTACGGCAGGCTTTGGAAAGCACACGAAATGACATGGATCTAGAGATGTCAGGTGGCACTGAACTGCAAGATTTAACAAATACGGTAATTGGTGCAGAGACGGCCGTTAAGTCACTGGAAACATCTCTTACTGATTGGGTACACACTGGCACACAAACAGAAGGACTAGCACTCCGGGGATTAGATAAGGCATTGCAACGCCACCGCGGAGAGCTTACAAATAATTTAGCAAAACTAAACGAGCTTGATAAAGAAATTGCAAAAGAAAAAAGGAAATTACAAGAGGCTGAGGATGAAATCAGTAAAAATGAAATAAAGGCTCGTTTTAAAAAACTTAGAAGATGAAAGAGCCGCAAGACTGGAGGCTGCCAGTGCAAACAAAGAAGAGTTGCGGGGTCAAATAAACAGGATAAAAGAAACTATTGACAAAGTCTTGAAAAAAGATACGACATTGCGTGAGCGGTTGAAAACATTATTCAAAGAGCAAGGTATAACAATAGTTAGTATTCTGACAGCTCTTGGCATGATTATTGGTGTTATAGTTGAAGCTGTAATTCCAACTTCTGGAGGCGGTGGTACAACACCCAAACCACCATCGCAGGGCGTCAAAGACTGGGTAAAAAAACAACTTCATAATCTTGCTAGACTACTAGCAAATCTTGCTGAAAAAGCGGCTGCTGCGTTGCCGGGTATAATTGGATCAATTGTGTCTTGGCTTCTTTCTACCACTGCAAAAGTGGTTAATTGGTTTGGAAATAATTTGTGGGCTCTTGTTGTGCTTGTCGCTGGGTTGTTATATGCGGCAGCTAAAGAATGGATTAATAAATCTCGTAAATAAGCAGAGCAACGATGCCCAAGGCGATGCTCCCGACTATCAATGCTGTTTTGTGGTTTTCATGTTCTTCAGCAACAGTTTTTGGTGTGGAACTCAGTACTGGATGGGTGTCAGGTTTTGGTATTTGATGTAGGTCAGGTTTTTTCAATGACTTTTGATGTGAGTCAGTCGTGACATTTTTTGTTTTATATATCTTCTGTGCTTGTTTCTCGGTGGGTATCGTTATTGGCATTCCAAGTGCTCCTATTATGGTTTTACCCTGGGCAGCTAAAGGGATTTTTGGTCCAGGTTCTACACCAACTTTTGCTTTGTGTGTTGGGGTCCCACTCACATCAGTGTAAGATGTGGCATTGGCTGGAAGGTTAACGGTTTTGTTCCACCATAACTTTTGATTATGAGTAGAGAGTACAATCTCGTTGTTGTAATTTTTTATTGTCCCGATTTGCAATTCCATATTGCTTGGAGCCATGTAAAGGCCATAGCCAAAAACATAGTCAACCTTGCTCCGGGCGTACTTCAAAGTATTTTGATAACGGGTAATTTGACTTGGTAAGTCTATTGGCCTTTGGACTCCATCTTCAACGTTTGCAAGGAATTCCTTCTGGGCATCAAAAGCTGAGCCTATCCCTAGTATGTCAGATTTAATCTGAGACTGAGAGCCTAGAATGGCCCAACAGTAAGTCCTTATTGAGTCATTTATTCGTTCAACGCCGGGTCTTGTAAAGCCATCTGATTTGTCGAGAATAAATGTAGTCCAGGCCTTGGGAAAACTTTGTGCAATGTAGTCAATGTGATAAACGTTATCAGGATGATTCCTTGAGAATGAATATATTTTATTATCATATTCACCTACACCTTTGACCGCCTGGTACCCATTGTTTGTTACATACCAGTATATAGTCCCTAATCCGCCATTGTCATCTTGGTTTTGCCTCCAGTCGGTATGAACTGAGACTCCAAACTCGTTACAGATCCTCTCATAGGCCTTCTTGTCATAACTGTTGTCAAACGCATTCCAGCTGTCATCTGTTGGTAATGCCACTTTCATTTCGAATAATATTCTTCGCGTTTGATAATACACATGAAACAAAAACAATGAACGTGCAAACAGTGGAATAGTGCCTGTCAGGTGGTCTTGCATAGAAACACCACATCCTGTAGTTGCGCACCACAAAGCAAAATTTATCTGGTTTTGCCAAAACTGCATTTGGCGTGAACGCCAATTTTGGACGATGGCATCACTTTCAACGTAGGGCAGCACGTATTTTGCGAAGATGTCAGGAAATTTCACCTTGAAGCCACTTGGACTGTCTGAGGCCTGTTTGACTTCTATTGTTTGGTTAATGATGTTCAGATCTTTAGTGTTGTAAACCCCGGATGGTTGATATTGTGCGTTGGGATTGTATGAAAATGCTTTGATTTGCACCATTTTTATAACAATGATTTTTTATATTATCAAATAAAAAAATGCATCTCATAATTTCTGATATAAGCAATCCTGTAAACTTGCAACAGTATATTGACAACAGAGATGGATTCAAGCGGGTGGGATTAAACAGTTTTACATACTGTTTGGGTTGGTATAATGTTAAAAATGAAGTCATTCAAAAACAAGACGAGGCTCCTGTTCGCATACCGCCTGGGTATTATAGTTTCCAGCAGTTAGCAGATATATTTCACAGCAATAAAATCAGTATGTCTGTAGATGAAACCAACGGAATAGTGACTTTGAGTACACCTATTGAGTTAAAAATAAGCAAAAGACTCAAGACAATGCTTGGACTCCAGATTAAAGGCCGTTTTTTTCCAAAAAACATTTATCAAGGTGAAAGGCCACTAGACTTTGCCCCCATAAAATCTTTGTATGTTCATTTGTCAGAAATTAATTCATCATATAATTACTTTAATGGCTCACCGAGTGATGTATTAGCAGTCATTCCCATTGAAAATAAAAGCTTTGGTGATATTGTGACTGTACGCTTTGAACATCCAGAATTCAAGCCATTAAATACAGGGGCCTTATCTGAATTGAAACTAGTTGTTAAAGATGAAAATAAAAACATGGTAGACAATCATGGTTTGCCCATGAGTTGTGTTTTAGAAATAATTTAATTTTCATTTTATATAATAATGAGCATTTTTGGTGCGAAACTGGGAGAAGATGTTTTAGAAACAACTCTAAATATGGATGGTAAACGCATAATCAATGTAGCTTACCCTCGAGACCCAGATGAAAATGCGGCGTTTAACGGTGACGTGGTAACAGCAAAGGCTTTAAATGATTTTAGAAAACATTTGTTACATGAAGTGTTACAACGTCATACTGATAATGTCATGAACGGCAGATTAGATATGGCCCAGCATCGAATTTCTGGTCTTGCGAGTCCTGTTAATCCTGATGATGCAGTAAATCAAGCCTATATTACATCGAGGTTGCAGACCATAACGAATTTACTAAACGAGTTTAATAAACGTATTAATAATTTGGAAAAAAATATAAAACAATAAAAAATGAAACCGCCAACGGCTCCAATTTATCCAGAGTTGCCTACTGAAGATGGGCAAAATTATCGCTCACAAAAAATATCAGAAATAGAAAAGCAGTTAATAAGAGAAAAAGATGTTAGAAAGGCTTTATATAAACAATATAAACGCGGAGTCAACCTCACAGACGGCGTTGATACTGCATTGATTTCTGCAAGTGTCGTTATGGCTGGGATAGGCCTGGTAGTGCCAGTGATGCTGCCTTTAGAAATTGTTGCAATTGTCTGCGGATGCATGGGCGCCTGCGTGAAATTGGTGAGACGTAAATTAATGTCAAAGGCACAAAAGCACTATGAGATTAAAACTCTTGGAGAAAGTAAGTTGAATTCTGTTAAAAATTTGATTTCCAAAGCCTTAAATGATGGACAGATATCAGAACAAGAATTTAAGATTGTTCTTGATGAGCTGGACAGATATAATGAGTTGAAAGATAAAACACACACCAAACAGTCTGGTCTGAGTGAGCAAGAAAAAAAGAAGTTAATAGAAGAAGGGAAATCACAGGCACTGGCGATATTCAAAAAAAAGATAAGCGACACATAATTTTGTTCAATAAATTTGTATTTAATAATGATCCACCTCCTGTGTATTTCTGTCATAACGACTGACTCTCTAATACAATACTACAATAATTTTGGTACAGTTAAGACAAAAATTGTTAAAGTGTTCATTCAAGTGTGATCCCACGGCGTGAGTATACGCTTGAATAGACATAGATATCAGTATCACTGATAAAAAAGCTAGGTCAAAACCCTTGTGGGTGTTTCTCAAATACTTTTTTAATTGTTTTCATATTTTTTTTTTACAAATCGTAACTCTACTGAGCACTGTAAAATTGTAGGCTGCTTAAGACTTAGTTCATACAATGAAATCAAAAAATTGCAGTGACTCAATGAAATTGATATTTCTTTTTCTTCAATAGATTTTAAAAATGAAACGCCCTTTTCTAAATTTGTTTTCAGATGTTTAAGGACTTGACCTTGCTTTGCTGAGTTTAAAAGCACGTTTCTTCTATCCGAGTCTATAAGTTTTTGCAATTCTTCGTAAGATTTAACACAGGCTTCTTTCGACGAAACGTTTATTTCATAGTCCCCAGTTACTCGCCGATCTGCTGAGTATGTGATAATCACTATCAAAGTTTATTTGCCCCCAAAAACTATTAAGATAAATCATTTCAGTTATATCATCCACTACATAAACTATGTGTTATATCAATTTCCCGTTTATGCGTTTCAAATCTGGATACCGTATATTATGGAAATAAGACCTGGTCATGGTTTGTACTGGATTAATTATACCACTATGGAATATATTTGACTTCAAATTTTGATATCCATATTCGCGAACCTTGGAAATTACGATATACTATGGAAATAAGGCCTGGTCTTGGTTTGTACTGGATTAATTATAAACACATGTGGTCTGATTGTGACCTTAGCGAATTTGGATATCCAGATTTGAAGGTTAGTGAAACGATATATTGTGAAATTAGGCCTGGTCTTGGTTTGTACTGGCTTAATTCTAAAACATATTTACCATATATTGTGAAATTAAGCCTGGTCTTGGTTTGTACTGGCTTAATTATTAATATATATATACCCATATATTGTGAAATTAAGCCTGGTCTTGGTTTGTACTGGCTTAACTATTAATAGTATATTGTAAAACCCCTATTTTTACTCTACTGTTCGTTATCAAAATTAGGAACGTCCGCCATTCCATGAAGTAGCTGATGTGTGTTTAAGTCATTTAAATTACGCGGTAGGTACATGTTTCTTACATTAGAGTAGTTTGGACATTTAAAAAAGAAGTGATATGCGCTTTCGAATTCACCACATGAGCATGAAGGACTAGGGACGATATTTTTTCTGTATAAATGTGAATTGAGAGCACTACATTCCATACGTATTCGTGCGTGAAGTATCTGACCCATTCTGGAACCAGCGTTGAAGTATTTGGGTGGTGTGTGTATGTCTCTATTTAAACGGTGTTTAAAAGATGCCACAGATGGTGAGTTTTTAATATCTTCAGAAAGGTCGTTTCAGGCGCGAATGGTAGAAGGGAAGAAAGAGTTATAGAAAAGATTTGTATTAGCGTGGATGTTACGAAGATTGTTAGAATTCCTATGATTGTAATTTGTAGTATTTTGTACAAGCGGGGGCACAATGCTTTGCAAGTATTCAGGTGTAAGGCCGTTGAGAGTTTTGTAGAGAATTATTAATTTATGTTCGTTGCGTCTATTTTGCAAAGAGTCCCACCCAAGGTCAGACAGTGGTTTTTCCATGCTACACAGTTTAGTGGCTCCTGTGATTATTCTCGCCGCTTCAATGTGTATTGCTTCTAACTGTTTTTACTCTCGGCTGTGACATTGTCCCATACTGAGTCACTATACTCCAATACGGGCCTTATGAACGCAAAATACATTTTCTCGAGAGCACGTCTATTAAGTTTAAATTTAAGGGTACGTAGGAGATTAAGTCTAGTCCATGCAGCATCTGTAATATTTGTGATGTGGTTGGTCCAGTTACATGTATCTGAGAAAGTTAAATCTAAATGTTTGTGGGTTGACGTACGTTGTTCATGATAAGAGGAGGGTGGTTAACAGGATTGCGTTTCCTTGATATCAGCATGGAAAATGTTTTGGAAGGAATAAAATCAACTAACCAGTCACTAGCCCATTGCTGATATGTCTCAGGTCATTGTTTAATGTTGCAGCTGCGGTATTTGGATTATCAACAATAATATATAGGCTTGTATCGTCAGCAAAGAGTTTTGCAGAGGCATTAAGCTCATTAACAATGTCGTTTATATAAACTAGGAATAGCAGCGGTCCGAGAATGGACCCTTGCGGTACACCTGCTTTTACAAAGGTCCACTGAGATGCATGTCCGTTCATGACAACACGCTGTCGCCTGTCAGTTAGGTAACTAGAAAACCATTTCAAGATCCTCTCAGAACAGCCCATTTGTGACAGCCTGTGCAGAAGGCCACGATGCCAGACCCTATCGAACGCCTTGCTTATGTCGCAGAAAACGACACGTTCTTCCTTACCGTTGTCTACAGCCTCACAGAAAGTATGGTAAGTATGTAGAAGTTGGAAGGTTGTGGAATCGCCAGGGACGAAACCAGACTGAAAGGGAGTTAAAAGGTTATGTGTATTTATGTAGTTGTATAATTCTTTGTGTACACATCGTTCCATGACTTTGCCAGCTTGACAGAGGAGTGAAATTGGTCTAAAATTTGAGGGCAAAGACCGATCATCTTTTTTATGGATACATGTTACATTTGCATCTTTCCACTGGGACGGAAACTCTCCCAGTTGTAAAGATGAGTTAAACAATATAGAATATGGTGTTGCAAGTAAGGAAGACCCTTCTTTTAGCAAACGTGGACTCATAAGATCTGGTCCACAGGACTTACTAGCGTCAAGGTTATCGAGAACATCTTTTGTGCTTTGGGGAGTGATAACGAACAAATCTAAAGGGTCGTGAAAGACAGTTGTAGGTTGGGGAAGGACTTTATTATCATCATTAACGTGCGATTGTGAAGCGAAATATTTATTTAGCATTTCAGCTTTTTGAAGGTCAGTTTCAGCAAATTCATCGTTGAGTGTAAGTGTGGGCACATTCTGAGAGGTTTTACCGATTTCAAGAAATTGTTTCGAAGTTTTCCAGAATAACTTTGGATTTGGATTTTGGCCAGTGAGCATATCCTCAAGCTTATAAAAAATAATCTTTCTTAGATCTTCGAATATGATTCACGACTGTATTTCTTAAGAGTTTATATTTATCCCAATAGTGTATATTTGCGGTGTTTTTGAATTTTTTGTGACA
Organism: Ctena decussata; assembly: GCA_963989385.1. Lineage (NCBI taxonomy): Eukaryota > Metazoa > Mollusca > Bivalvia > Lucinida > Lucinidae > Ctena > Ctena decussata. The sequence continues at coordinate 33,302,667 of OZ022504.1, read as the reverse complement.
ACGTTTACGTTTCCGTATAAGGTTCTTAATATGGCATGTGATCCAGGGGTGATCATTTGGGCGTATTGTTGCGGTTTTGTTCGGAATTGATGTGTTGGCGGCATCGAAGATAGCTTCGGTTATTAGCTGGACTCCGGTATCAATATCATTGTGCTGAACTCGAGTTTCTAGGTCGTGTTCACGAAGAACCTCACGAAATTTGTCAAAGTCTGCTCGTGCATAATTCCAAATTTTTCGTTTGTAGGATCTGAGCGTTGAACGAATAAATTTCAGCAAGACGACAGTTGGACAATGGTACCTTATCTGATCAGGAATGAAAGGGTCTGCTACACCACTAGTCAGAATATTGCACGGATTCCGAACCATTATCAAGTCTATGAGTGAAGCAGAGTGTTCGGTGTAGTGAGTTGCCTCATATATCAGTTGTTTCAAGCCATATAATTGTATAAGATCTTTTACAGGATTGTTTTCGTTGGAGAGCATGTTATAGTTGAAATCACCGAAAATTATGATGTCATTTATGTTTGTATTATGAGCACGATCAATACTCTCAGAGATAAGATTGAAGTAGTCGACATTACTATTGGGTGGTCTGTAAAACCCGCCTATTAGTACCCTTTTACCCTTGACGGTAACCTCCACCCAGACAGCCTCCAAGTCGCGTATTTCTAAATCTTTTCGCCTACGACATAAATATGTGTCACGCACATATATAACGACCCCTCCTCCGAGTCGATCGCATCTGTCGGATCTGAAAGGTGGCAGAAAATTCTGTAACTGGATATCATCGTCCGATATGTCTAGTTTCAGCCAGCTCTCAGAAAATACCATTATGTCGTATGCGTCAGATTCAGCTCTTATGAGATCAATTTTTGGCAAGAGACTCTGTATGTTAAGATGTAAGATACACAGATGTTTTGATAACATTTCCATGGAAGCCGTGCTTGAGAGGCTACTGTCAGCAAGACTATTGACAGAAGTTGGACCGGGATTTGGATGGATATCCCCACATAAGACAAGTAGGTCAAGCAGTAACAGGAAGCAATTGGCAGTGAAAAGAACAGTAATACAAGCGTGGGTAAATGTTACGTTGCGAGACGACAACGGTACTATTTTATAGCTGAGGTGTGAAAACTTAATATCTCTGTAAAACTCATTGCTGTGTTGAAGGGAGAGAATCAAGGAAAGCCCCATAATGCTATACAGGTGGAGGCTATGGAAAATTATCATGAACACTGACAATAAGGATACTAAAAAAATTCTATTACCTAACCATTTGTCGGCACCAAGTTTTATAGTTTGAGACACACCGAGGATGCCACCAAGACCATCTGACTTAAGTTTTCTTAACATTATATATCACAAATCAAAAGTTGCAAGAAAATTAGAAAAAGCCCTGCTGGTCCCCTCGGTGTGACTACAATAATAGCAGGTTTGTACTTTACAGAAGCGTGAAATTGCAAGAGGTTGTGTTGGGAAACACGGTCAACAGCAAAAGTCATAAGTAAAATGGTACACAATAAATACATATGCGAATAGCAACACGGTAGCATGAAAGTTAACATTGCAGCTCAGATGAAAGTTAACATTGCAGCTCAAATCCAAGATAAAAGGCGATTGTTGGACTATACGTAAGCCTTCCCAGCGGGCACAGGATGTCGAAATGACGTCGATGCGACGTCATAATGTCTCAACGTCAATACGACGTCATTTCGACGTTATGTGCCTGCGGGGTTAGTTCAACGCTCCTAAAGACGGAATACCAACAAAGTGGTATGTGCCTCCAGCGTAGACTCGGATCAACCTTGGCATCTTCCCAGTCTGATCAGAGTCTTCGCTCTGCACTGAAAGGGTGGCTAAGGGTCTCGGCTAGCTCCATGCGGACAGCGAACACTCTGATCAAACTGGGAGGATGAAATACCTCGCAACGTGCAAGGTCTACACTGGGTTTCGCTAAAGCTCCTGGATTATCGACCCTACTTGCGGATGAATCATGCTCTATCTCACTTATAGCACGATACCCAGAGTAGACCTTACCAATTCCCTACCTGTGCTTTCGACCGAGTCAGTCAATTACCATACATGCAAAAGTGGCGGCTGTCGACCGAGACAATCGACAGCAGAATCAGCTTGGTCGAAAGTCATTAACAATAGTACCATTTAGCGTTACTGGTAATGCTTACGATCGTATTCTCGGTCGATAGCCACTTTGCACAGTACAGACTCGGCCGAAAACACAGGTAACCAAAATTGGTATTATCCCCGTCGTAATATGTGTCTTGAGTTTACAAAAATCCTAGCACTGATCAATGAGATGTAGAGCATACATGAAAGTTTACTGACAGACGGACGAACTACAGCTACACGGACGGATAACGCCACGACATAATACGACCCATCTTTCGAAGGGGGTATAAAAATGATCATTGCTGATATTAATCAGTGATGCGCTACCTAAACGCATCATCAACAAAAAAACTTCTCTTGATAAACACAGGAAAATTCTGCTTCGATCATCTTTCCTCGCCAAAGGTACTAAGCCCACTTTGTTCCTTACCATTTCCGACGACCTATTAGCAAATCAAATCGCCCTTTGGCTGCAGCGAATTGCTCCCCCGGTGTGTTATTTTTAGATCAAAAGATCTGTTTCAAAACACAGTTTTTCCACAAGTTCGCATGATCGTTCAAAAACACTAATGAATTGGTTAATCTTGACCGTCTACTCCTGTTTGGTTGTTGGTTGGTTGTTTTGGATTTAACGGCTCCTTGAGACAGTATTTCAGTCTATATTGAGCCGTCCTGTTTGGTAACTAACGGTATCCACGATGTTTTCTGTTCTGTTCTGTTTCAATTCTCGTAACAACGTTCCCCTTGAATGGCTCAGCGGTGCGTAACTTTAGTTGCACACACCTGGCGCCGAGTGTCCGTCTATCACGATATTTTCTATCGACAAAGCGCCTATTATGCGGAAAATATTTTGTTACGGATACCGTAGTTTGATTGGCTGTGATAGATGTTGTTCGCATCCAAGAAATGGGGCAGTGGGAAATTCGATTTACGAATATGCCGTTGGCCAAGGGTGCGTAAGGCCTTATTCACACGATCAAAGTTTCTTTCTCACAGAAACTTTAACAAAAAAAGCTTAATTTGGCATATATTTTTTTTTCATTCACGCGAGCACATTTTCTATGACAAACCTACTTAGTCACACGAACTTTGCCCGTGTGAACGAGGCTTATTTAGGCATCCTTGGCTTGCGAAGATGTGCTACGACATAAAATATGGCAAATTTCATAAGTAGACGAAATCTGTGCGTCTACAACGTTTACATTCTCTAGACGATTTAACGGGTCAGTGACAGACATAACTGTAAAATCTCAAAGACCTGTGACTCTTGTATTGAGTACACATGACAATATAACGGTAGAGAGATGTAATCAGTAGCCGGAAGTGTCAATCAATTTCTGCGCTTGAAAAGATGTTTAGCTGCTTTGACAAGCTAACAAATTCGGATCTGCTACCTTTATTAGATTAATGTGTTGAAAATCAAACCTATTAATTTTTGTCGATGGTGGATGAATCACGATTTTACGCCCTTTTTAACATGATTTCAGCAATATCAGGGCGATGGGTTGGTGATAATGAAAGGCTGTTTATGACTGAAAAGATACCTGCTTCCAACGCGTCTCGAGCCCGGGATTCATGTACGAATGCAGAGTCTAATCCCAGACTGGGCAGCTCGCTAATTTCCCATCGTCCCTTTTACCGACGCGTGAAAGGGCGTTAGGGCATATGTGGGCATTGGTGACTCGGACAAACCTGTGTTTTGTGCACAACAGCTAAAGCATTACTGTTAGCCTGACGACTCTCACGTGTGCTACCGGGGTGGTTGGGTGATGCGATGGTGCTGGGTATAACTTCCAATTCCATGGTGTCCTACTGATTTGGATAATGGTGGGGCAAGGGCCTACTGTGCTTGCAGTAGGTGCGGGTGGGACTGTTTGGACATTTTTCTCACGCTATCACATCTCTCTTCTTTCTTCCTCTCTTTCGGAGACGGCCCGATATAGACGGAAATACTGTCTTAAAGGGCCGTTAAACTCAAAACAACCAACCAACGTGTGTTACCAGAGTTACAGACTTGGACTGCACAGTTTTCTAGTGATTGTGTGTCACGCCGTAGTCCATTTGTTAGAGCGCATAGCTATTGCAAAGTCGCGGCTTCGAAACCCGGCCCGGCCAACGATTGAAAAATTTTGTCAACCCAGAGTAAAAAAAATAACCTCTAAGTCTTGATGCATGACTGCATGCAGCTGAGCTGATGACTTCGACTATGGACAAGACACTCATTTAAGGCAACTTACAGTTTTTGATTTCATTTGAACAGCTCCTTCCCAAATAGGCGGTCATCAAAAACAACAGTTACATTTATTTTTACCTATTTTCTATTATAAATTACAGAGAGAGAGAGAGAGAGAGAGAGCAAAGTGGGAAGCTTTACAGGTGACCATATTGCTAGAAGACCACAGACAAGCGGACCTAAAAATACGTAAAATTGAAGAATCGCCTCGGAACGGTCAGTAAATGATGTTCTTTGCACACACCAAAAAGAACTAGACTTCAAATTCATTTGGGATGAGCCGTATTGTCTGGATCCACATTATCTGGCCAGTTTGTTTTGGTTAGGAGTTGATCTTATAATGTATTTGATCAAACGTAGGAAGTGAAAACGTTACAAAGTTCTCCATTGACCTTGAACGTTGTCACCAGCTTCCAGAGTAAACTTTAGCTCATTATCTCTTGACTTTTGCTGAGGTCAGTTGGTATAAACTGCACTGGTAAGTAGGGGGCGTCTCAATATCTCAGTGCGCAACTCGCAGTTACCATATGCTCACTTTCTTTTCGGTAGGAGCGGCTGTAGCGTAGTGGGTAACACTCCGGACTACCAACCCAGGGGTCGCAAGATCGATCCCCCGCTTCTCCGGTCTTTCGGATGAGACTTTTAAACCGAGGTCCCGTCTCCATATGACCTCGTTGTTGGTGGGACGTTAAACCCGAGTTCACTCACTCACTCACTCACTCTTTTCGGCTTTCTGATGATCGTAACCAGTAGGGTCGATACAGCAAGGTAGTGCTTTTGAGGTGCATGCCGGTATATATCGAACTGCATGCCGGTCTAGTTTTTTTCCCGAATAGGAAGTATTTTCACCATTGGGCACCTCTCTTTCGCATGGTTTGTGCATCTCAGTTTATATCTCTAAAAACTACGTTAATTTTCCTACAATTTGTCCGAGTCGGATCCTTTTATTACGGCCTATTGTTATTCCCAACAGGCACATGACGTTAAAATGACGTCGTACTGACGTCGATGCGACGTACTGACGTCGCATCGACGTCAGTAGGACGTCATTTCGACGTCATGTACCCGCTGGGTTGCTGAAATTCTTCTGAGAGTAATTTGATATCACCTGTACCCGCACTGAAAAATTTCACTTTTGTTCCGGCTCACTTATCTTGTTTCTTCGCTAAAAGGACTCTCAGGACTCTCGTCGCTGTTACGTAAGTTCGAATTAGTTCACAAGTGATGTCACGAGAAAGACGATTGTGCGACATCAACGAACAGCAGGGACTCAGCTAAGCCTGTACCTGCCCAAAGCTGATTTGAAACAAAAATAAAATACGTTTGATCTGGTACATGTCGTACGGTTTCTTTTCACTCAGTTTGCATCATATGCAATTATTTGATACCTGAAATGTATCGTATTACGAAACATCTGGGGTAATAAATAACTAACTAAATACACAAAAAAGTGAGCTAATAGGTGAATAAATTAGTGATAAAAGTCCAGTCTGCTTCTTACGGTTGGACACATTATTATAACATTGACAAGTCAATTATGTAAAATTGTATCATGGCCTACTTTATTTCTCTTTGAAGTAGCCCATTCATTAATTGTGTTAACTGAAAATTTTCATTTAGTCTCTGTTAATGCTTACTAAGATTTATGGACTGTGTTCAGAATGGATGAAGCTAATAAATTTCATTATTCAAGAGCATTTTCACTCAATGAACTGAATTAAGTTGGAACTCGCAAACTGTTTCGGATTACAAACTGAATGTAAGTATACTCAAGGGAGTTATTTGGACATGTGCGAACACAGCGAAGACACAGATAATCCTGTCCTGTCAGCGTTACTGGTGTCCACATTTGAGAGTCAAGGAAAATGTAGAGCAAATTTGAGTGGGCTGATTTCAGTCTCCGCTTTATATTTTTCGTCGCGCCGCTCATATACTGATACATTTGTACTTCGACACATATTTTTTTTTACGTTCGGCAAAATTAACAACCCCTTTATATTTTGTCCCGGTTCACGCTTATCATGAAATACGAGCATTTTTCACCACCATTTGAAATTAGTTAGCTACAACAAAAAGAATAAAATCCGAACTAACTTTACATAGTTATGGCGTAGAAATATTTTCATTCGCAATATTGTGATCCTTACTACATGCAGAGATGTGCACACTGTCAAGTTCCCAGCAGACACATAGCGTTGAAACACAGTCGTATTGATCTCAATGTAACTTTTCCAGGCCCCGAGATTATAAAACTTGAGTATATTCTCAAACTCAAAATAAAGCACACTGATTGGCTGCTTCCGAGCACATTATTCTCAAGTTTTATAACCTCGACGTTGTAGTGACGTTGATATGACGATGTTTCGATATTTCTTGCCTGCAGGGTTACGTCCTGGGCCAGGTGGTTCAAAGCATCCCGGTAGCATCAAGAGTGTTGCTCCAACAAGAAAAAATGTGAATAACTTTTGAAAAGCTTGTCAGATTTTTTTTCATCAAGAGCAGCAACGTTTTTTCGAAGGCCTATCATATATTTGCAAATCTTACGCCTCGTTCACCAACGCCATCGTTGGTTTTCAACAATCGGACCCTGGAGAAATGATGCCACCAGCCTACTATAGACGACAGTCATAGCCAACCCATTATTTAATGATATGTTCTGTACTTCGAAACAATATATGAATACTGAGTACACAGCTGGGTGGCATTTTTGGCCCTTCAGTTATTAAGTAGTTTTGGTAAAAAAAAAAAAAAAACAGCAACAATAACAATACCATCATCCCTGCCTATTGCGACCGTGACTTTGTTAGTGTCTCAGCAGAAGATGCACAGAAAACAAAGGTCGCAGAAAGAGTTCCATCAAACAAACAAATGAATTAAACTATGAATCAATGCTCCAGATAAGAAGGGGTAATAGGGATAATCGAGGGATAATTATCCTCCGTTCTCCGCAAAAGCATGTGTTGTGAACTCTCAGTAGAACCGTCTCTGCGAGACGATTCTAACGAGGGTCAAAATGACTCGGCGAGGGGTCACAACGTATTTTTATTGATAAATACGAAAAAAAATCTCAGAATTATCGAATTATTTTAAAATGTTGTCTGACTCAAAGTACATTGTTTGACTCAACGTACATTTTCCTGCAAAAAGTTCCGACGGTCTTGTCTCTTACGAGACAGCAGATTGACGGTTTGTGTGGTTTACAGGTCAAGTTCTGCCGCTACGATTAGATCATATTCACTCATGATCGGTTTCCACAGCTTTTTATCCACGAGTTGGTTTTCAACACCCAAATGTGGGCATACGAGTTAAACAATGCCAGGACGAAAATGGAGACTACACTAAAAGGCAAGAATTCGCCAGGAAAGCAACTTCTATTCTTCAAAAAAGATGATCCTTTTGAGAAGAATACCGAACGAAACTACGTCAATGGCGTATTCCTGCACTGTCTGAGGTTGAACAGAGCCTTCGTTGTTCGCATTTTTGCCAACAGCAAAACTTCATATCAGACTTGAGTGAATGCTCAGGCGGAGGTCATTCTTCGCAGTTTGCACACTTATCCCAAATAGCTGTTTTCGGCGAAGTTAAGCCCCAGTGTATGTAAAACGGTGCTCATGTCATACACGACAAAAATAGACTCAGATAAGCCTGCGCAGCGGCACAGTCTGATTAGAACTCTGTCGTCCATACACACCATGTATGGATTTTGATGAAACTGAAGGCTATATGCAAAGCTATGGTCAGACAGCACTGATCCAGACTGGTTTGAGTCTTGTGTGTTAGCATATACGTTAAGCACCCATTTTGCTTGTTGCAGCTCAGTTATATCGGACGGTAACAGGACATTACACTTCGCTTCCTTTGTTTCCTTCGGGTTAGTAACCAACTTGAACACCCGAAAATTGCGTAACCGTGAGACGTTTTCTCCATAGACTCCCATACAAAAATGATCGTGCCCAGGTGGTTCCTCAATGAAACAAATTTGTCCGTGCAATTTATATAACACATTATAAGCTGATTTCACATGATTAATGCCGTGTAAAAATGTACCGTTTGATTGTTGCAGACACGTAACTCTGATCAGCCTGCACATAATGCCAGTCTGATCAGAGTACCTCGATCGCAAAACAATCTACGGACCCTGGGAAGTATATTTGGCAGCAGACAGACACTTCGAGCAGTCTGCTCGGCTGCACAGGTTGGTTAGAGTATTTACAGTAACAACCTTCTTGAGAGAGACGCTATTCAAAAACAAATCGTACATCACATACATGTACTTTTTTAACAAAGAGAACGGGATCAGGGCCCCGGATATTAAGAAAATATGTGTGAAAATCATCACATGCCATATGTCAGTTACTCTTTGTTGTGGCCAGACCCTTAGTCGTATCAACAGCAGCGCGACGTCATACTGTCGCACAGACGTTAATACGACGTTGTTGAAACTAATTAATACTGAAATTGAAGCCTCTTTCAGAACGCCACAACTGAAAATGGCAGTGTCTGGCGTATTTGGTCGCACCGTCTCCCAGTTGAGAGCGCCAGACAAGACAGCATCTTTCTGCACAATCGAACAGCACAGGCTAGCCACAGATCATCCGACGGCGCAAACGTTGCCGAACAGATAGCGAATTCTATAATTTCACACACAAACGCACACACATCATTTATTATCAACAATTGCGCAGATTATTTACATGCAACACGGCTGATCAGGGTCTGTACAATATATACATCTTCGTATTACCAGTTTGTACACGGGCGGCGAATTACGTTATCTTTATTGCCCGAGTGTCTTATTCTTGCAGATAGTTTAGCAGTAATGGGTAAGGATGAAACAATCACCGCCGTTTTAAATCACCAGGAACTCTGCACTTTTCTATCAAATAATAATAATAATAATAACAATTCCTTTTCTCATTTTATAGCGCATTATTTACGCAGTCGGGCTTGACTTTTATCCTTTTTCACTATCATTATTCGATTGATTTCATCGTATGTTGAAGAGCATTGCCACGTGTTTTGTGATTTATGTGTTAATAATACCGCTGACAGGTACCGCTAAGTTTGTGACAAGACGGTTTGCTTTGAAGCTAAAAAACCGTTGTACACCTGCACTTTAGTAGCGGAGAAACCCGTTATCCTGTCTAATTCAGTCTAAAAAGAGAAACATTTCAGACAGTCAGATTTTTCGAATTAATGAAAACTGCCATAATGCCTTATCAATTCAAAATGTTGAAGAAAACACGTACACTACTGATATAGGAGCGAACTGCCCAACACCTGGGACCAACACTGCAAAACGTTTTACTTCAATATGACTGATATATCCCGTATCGAAATGTATTTCATCCGTCCGTTTTCTTCCGTAGAAAGCGACTGCCATGACCCGTATACGTGAAAATTCGATATGGTATGAAAGACGCCGCTTTTGCTCAAGTGTTATCAATCAACGTGATCTTACTTATGAATCTATATTTGCTATAGATATCTGGCTACCAAAAACCATCAATTTTTTGTATAAATTATTTACTTCTATGAGAAATTAAGATTACAAAACCAAAATTCGATGGCAAAATTCATCCTTTTCATATTCTTGTGAAATTTCTCGTCAGTAACGAAGATAAAAACGAAAACGATGGCATGGAAATATGTACATGATTACATACAAAAACGACAACTACCTATCTGCCTCAAAATACATGCATACAGTAGAAAAAATAAAGAAAATAACTCACCCGCGAAAAGGCACGTGCCTCGGTAAACATCTGTATTTTTCGTACCCGACCGGATTCTATCAAAATGTTAAAGGTCGAATGTACGGTGTGTTCAATGATTCAAAAACAATTTAGGTAAAACAAGAAATATCTTTAAACAAATAATATTTTTTTTTATTTCTGTTGAAATTGCCCATTTCCTATTTTGAATTTCAGAATTTCCCCATATATGTCTTGTACATCTCCCTATTTGGAATTTTCAGATCTCCCTACCAAAATACAAGAATTCCCTACTTTGTTTAATCATTCTCCCTATTTAGAAAAAAAGTAGAGGAAAATCTCCCTATTTGTCTTCTCAGCTGTATCACATGTCTGATATTATTATTGAATAGCAGTATCCTTATGTTGGGGTTATCCACTATGGCGAGAAACCAAACTGGTCCGTAAATTATTGACATGCTTCGGTACATTCCGATATGCTTCCGATGATACGGTACTGTATTTTACCCTGTTCAGTACAGCCGGGTGCGTAAATTTACAGGAACGGACCGGAATGGACTGAATTACCGGAACGGACACCGGAACGGACCAGTTTTCCCCTATCTTCAGTAGATATTTGTAATATTTTTTATTAGATAACTTTTATTTAATATTAATACGTATTCTGTATGCCATCTAGCGCAAATCAATTAGAGATATTAGTCAAAATACTCTTTGAGTATTTTGCGCAATGGGTAGGCCTCTTAATACCCCACGCATATGCGTTTCATCTTAAGAGTCATTCTCTGTAAGCACCAAAAAATTGCAATAGGGGGTGAAAATGACATATCTCAGATTTTCATGAAACTTAGTGTCTTTTTTGGTTATGTCAAGTGATGAACAAAAATACAATTTTTTCTCCAATCAAACTGTCCGTTTCCATGGCAACGAGGATTTTCTGTTTTTTGGCCTAATTTGGTGATTTTTCATATAAAAAATGCCAGATTTGACGCCACTTGTATTGACAGTATTTCTCAACATATGTTATTGACACTCATGTCTTTTAAGAGACCCATGTAAGTGCTGTGTACGGATAGAAAAAAAATTCTTTATATTGCTATGGTCAAGGAGTTGGTGACCTTGACTTCTATCTAGTAAAGCATCTCTTTAAAAATATAAAAAATTGGCCAATTTTGAAAGCATTTTGTTAGAAAACGCGGCTATAGATTTTTTTCATTCTCTTGGTACAGAGATTATAACACCTAGCTCTTAATATATCAAAAAATTGGAGATGGTATATTTTTTAAATTGAAAATAATTTTCTTTGAATTTAGTCACCGTCAGGGAAATCAGAAGAAACTGTTATTGCAGAAAATCTGTTATAAGAGATAATATCTGGAGAATAATAAGCAAATATGAGCAGAAATACAAATAAATACATTGAATACAGTGGAGGGAAGTTACATAAATACTTTTCTCATTCAGAAGTATGTTTAAAGTTTACAATTTGGGGTGCAATTACCCCACCCACATCCACTGAATATGAAATGAATGCAAAAGTTACATGCCATGGATAATATATCTCAAGTTTCCATAATTGTGAGTAAACTGAAACATTTTTAAAAGATCACCACATGTTTGCTGTCATTGTTTTTACATTGTTTATCATTTGGTAACCATGGTAACCGTTATTCTATTATAGGTCAGTGTTCATTTACACGGATATTTACAGGAAATCGTTTCAATGTTGATGAAACATATTGTTTGTTATTTACTTTTTACATATGCATACGCATTCTAAGTGTTGATTTTGTTAAATAATATACGATAAATCAGTATTTTTATAGTTGCTATGACAAAACCACCCATTCCTTCCACAAAGAAATTAGGCAATCTGAGTGTATGTAGTACAATGTAGAGAAAGAACAGTAATTGAGCATAAATAGAGATAGATACATGCATTGAAGAAGAAATAAACCACACATACAATGTTTATATTTTTTCATTCATTAATATGTTTAATCTGTATATCTAGGGGGGGAGTTACCCCACCCACCTCATTTAGTTATACAACGAATTCATTAGTTACATACTATGAGTTTTGATGATAAAATAGCACCTGGTACACTTGTTTTAAAGTTGCTCATCACATGTCTGGTCTGCATAAGCTTTCTTCCCTACTGTCCTTTGTCTTTGTAAAAGTTCTGAATGGAGGCATGCATGCATATATACCAAACTGAAGTTTTGTCGACTGCCTCGCTTACGGCAAGCGGGTTCGACAAAATAATCCTGTGGCCTTGAAAATGGCATCAAGGTCGCCAGATTCTAAGTCTTTGTCTTGCCTAAAAGGTTGATCTTTGCCAGTTTGGTAAAAATGAATCTACTGGTTCAAGACACATCTTCATTTTTCAGGTCAAATCAACAAATGACCCTTAAAAATCGGATCAAAGTCACCAAAAGCTAACTAGAAACATGGTAACTTATAGGGCCCCGCCTTCATGAGACTGTTGGTGGAATTTAAGTCGTATGTCCCCGACCAGAAAATACAATAACAGCTTTCTGTTACCATGTTGTTGTTTCATGTTGTTTGGAATTAAGCCTCAGGTAGAATAATTAAGATATGGGCAAAAAACAAAATCATGACTGATTGAAACAAAGGCAACAACTCTGTAAAGCAGGAAACTGGAGTTACCATTCTTGCACTCTGAACACCTTCAGATATTCTGATGATGCTTTATATTTGAACCAAGTTTTGTGAAAATATCTTCAAAGGCTTAAAAGTTATAGATTGGACAAGGTCTCAATACCCAAAATACAAAGGGATTCTGTTTAACATAAATGAAGGTGCAGTTATGGTTCTTTTTCTCTACAAATTGTTTGATGATGCTTTACATTTGTATCAATTTATAAGAAAATATCTTCTACAGTTTTAAAGTTAAAGAGTGGAATGATTTGTATACTGAAAATTACAAAAGGGCATAATTCTGTAGAAAATGTAGATGAAGTTACAGTTTTAATTCTCTTCACATCGTCTGATAATGTTTTATATTTGTACAAAATTCCAAGAAAATATCTTTGATGGTTTAAAAGCTGAATAGCAGACAAAATTTCTATAATTGAAATTACAAAGGGAAATAATTCAGTACAAAAGTAGATGGAGTTGTGGTTCTTATTCTCTGCACATTGTCTAACAATGTTTTGTATTTGTACGTAGTTCCATGAAAATATCTTTGAGAGTTTTAAAGTTATAGAGCAGACAAGATTTCCGTACTTAAAATTACAAAGGGGCATCATTCAGTCAAAAACATAGGTAGAGTTCTGTTTTTTATTGTCTGCAAATGGTCTGATGATGTTTTACTTTCATACCAAGTTTTGTGAAAATATCTAGAACGGCTTAAGAGTTACGGAGCAGACACAATTTCAGTACTGAAATTACAAAAGGGCATAATTCAGTGAAAAATGTAGAAAGAGTTACACTTCTTGTTCTCTGCTCATCGTCTGCTAATGCTTTACATTTGTACCAAGTTTCGTGAAAATATCTCAGTTTCAAAGTTATGGAGCGGACACGCTTTCCGTACCTAAAAATTACAAAGGGGCATATTTCAATAAACAATGTAGGTGGAGTTGTGGTTCTTTCTCTCCGCATACATGTATTGTCTGATGCTGTTTTACATTTGTACCAAGTTTCATGAAAATATCAGAAAGAGTTTCAGAGTTATGGAGGGGACACGATTACCGTACCAAAAAATTACAAAATTACAAATTACTTCGTCTGGCGGGGCCCTAATAACCAGTTATGAATCTTCTCCAAATGATGATTTAGGGCCAGTTTAGCATTATTCAACAACTGCTTCGTAATATAGGGTATAGATAAGCCATTTTTTAAACATTTTAAGACCACCTCTGACCTCCAAAACAGAATGAAGGTCAAACAATCCATTTAGCAGCTTTCTATGACTTCCTGGGACCTTTAAAACTTCTATATTTATGGATAGATTTCAAAATAATTGGGCACAGTTGTTCTCCTTGATGAGCAGAAGTGCCGTTTGAAGCATTCGTTCAGGAAGGTCCAAGGTCAAGGTCACACTTAAAGGTCAAATGGTAAAAAGGTCATATATTGAGCTTGTCCGAGCCATTACTTCTACATTTACAGATGGATTTCAAAATAATTTGGCACAATTGTTCTCCTTTATGAGCGGAAGTGCCATTTGGAACATTTGGCCAGGTAGAGCCAAGGTCAAGGTCACATTCGAAGGTCAAATGATAAAAATTGACATAAATTGAGCTTGTCCGGGCCATAACAGCTACATTTATGCATGGATTAAAAAAATGGCACAGTTGTTCTCCTTGATGAGTTTAAGTACCATTTGAAACATCTGCAGGTATATCCAAGGTCAAGGTTACTCTTCAAGGTCAAATGATAAAAATAGTCATAAATAGGGCTTGTCCTGGCCATTACTTCTACATTTATGGATGAATTTCAAGACATTTTGGCACAATTGTTCTCCTTGATGAGTAGAAGTGGTATGTGGAATTTATGAAGGTAGGTCCAAGGTCAAGGTCACAATTGAAGGTCAAACGATAAAAAAATGTCATAAACTGAGCTTGTCCAGGCCATATAATTTATACAGTTATGCATGAATTATGTCCCCCCCCCCCACCAAAGGTGAGGGGGGATATATTGTTTTCAGTGCGGTTCCCGGTGCGTCGGCGTCAGCGTCGGCGTCACACTCTTGTATGCAGGATATCTCTTGAACCAAATGATGGAATTTCACCAAAATTGATGTATCATTGGGACAAGCTTAAGAGCTGATTAGATTTTGGTGACCTTGATCTCATTTTCAAAGTCACAGGAGGACTTAAATGGCATGAAAATTTCTTGTATGCACAATATCTCCTGAAACAATGGATGGAATTTCACCAAACTTGCTTGGATATATCTTTGGGACAATCTTAAGAGCTGATTAGATTTTGGTGACCTTGACCTCATTTTCAAGGTCACAGGAGGACTTAAATGGCGTGAAAATTTCTTGTATGCACAATATCTCCTGAACCAATCGGTGGATTTTTCACCAAACTTGTATGGACATAACATTGTGCCAAGTTTAAGAGCTGATAAGATTTTGGTGACCTTGACCTTATTTTCAAGGTCACTGCAGGAATTAGATAACAATTTCTTGTACCCACGATATCTCTTGAACCAATGGATGGAATTTCACCAAACTTGCATGGATACATCATTGGAACAGGTTTAAGAGCCGAGAAGATTTTGGTGACCTTGACCTTGTTTTCAAGGTCACTGGAGGACTTAGATGACAATTTCTTGTATCCACTTTATCTCCTGAACCAATGGATGGAATTTCACCAATCTTAGACAGATACATCATTGGGACAAGTTTAAGAGCTGATAAGATTTTGGTGACCTTGGCCTCATTTTTAAGGTCACTGGAGGACTTAGATGACAGTTTCTTGTACCCATGATATCTGTTGAACCAATGGATAGAATTTCACCAAACTTGCATGGATACATCATTGGGACAGGTTTAAGAGCCTTTTTAGAGTTTGGTGACCTTGACCTCATTTGCAAGGTCACTGGAGGGCTTAGATGACATTTTCTTGTACCCACTTTATCACTTGAACCAATTGATGGAATTTCACCAAACTTGCATGGATACATCATTGGGACAAGTTTAAGAGCTGATTAGATTTTGGTGACCTTGACCTCATTTTCAATGTCTGTGGCAGACTTAGTTGACAATTTCTTGTACTCACTATATCTCCTGAACCAATTAATGTAATTTCACCAAACTTGCATGGGTACATCATTGGGTCAACTTTAAGAACTGATTAGATTTTGACCTCATTTGCAAGGAAATAGTCATCTATGATGGATATCTTTAGAACCAGTGGATGGATTTTCTCCAAATTTGCCTAGTATTTTGATTGTACACGTTTTTTATTCATAAAGAGGCATTGTAAATGGGCAGTTTTTCTCGGAAAATCATTTCTAGTTTCAAAATAATTTGGCACAATTGTTCTCCTTGACGAGTAGAAATGTTTGTTCAGGTTGGTCCAAGGTCAAGGTCACACATCAAGGTCAAATAATAAAATGATCATAATGTGTGCTTGTCATGGCCATAGTTCCACTTGTTTTCCTTCATAAGAAGAAAAAAAAGAAATATGCTATATCATGATATATGATTGTTTGGCTTCTTTCTAATAAGTAAATGAAGCAGTTAGTCTTGACAAACTTATAGGTCACTAAAGCAAACAGTGGGCTCGACAAGTTGTCCCTGGACAACCATCTAATTAATTATTTCCTATGTTCCAATGGTGTGTCTGTGCAAGTTTGGTCACACTCAATCTGTTGATTCCGGAGATATGGTGCAAGCAAGCCATTTTTAACACTGTAAGTCCTCATGTGACCTTGAATATAAGGTCAATGTCACCACAGTCTAACAGTGTTTCCCCACCTCCTTATAATATACCTGTGCAAGTTTGATCAAAAGTCATAAATTCCTTCAGAAGATATGTCGCATACAAACCATTTTCACTGTTTTTGACCTCCTGTGACCTGAAAATATGGTCAAGGTCACCAACTTTTTTCAGTTCTTTTCCACTTCCCTGTGATATATTTGTGCAAGTTTGATCTAAATCTATCCACCCCTTCAATACATATGGCGCCAACAAGCCATTGAGATACCTCCTATGACCTTGAAATGGGGCCAACGTCACCAAAATCTAATCAGCTCTTTTTCCCCACCCAAAGATGTATCTTTGCAAGTTTGGTGAAAATACATTTAACCCTTCAGGAGATAGAGTGCAGACATGAAGTTATACTGACACACAGACACCGACACCAATGCAGGCGGGATCTGCACCAAAACAACATACCTGCCTTCCCTTTCCTCCTTCCTCCCCCCTTCCTCCTCCCCTCCCCCCCCCCCCAATGGTGGGGGACATAAATATGTTTATCAATATGATAAATATATACGCAAATTTTCTTCTCCATTATGAAATATTTAAATGTATTTCTGCTAATTCTATGTCCTTTATTTGCTTGCTGCCAGATGCACTCAGATTGTCAATTGCTGTTTTGATGGAACATCGGATTGTATCCATAGCAACTAAAATATACCGAATTATTGTCCAAGATGAGACTTATTTGGCAAATAGAAAGTGTATACATAGAAAATCACAATCAACACTTTTCAACTAAATTTGAATATTTTTAAGGAAGTGTCTTCTGCCAGCCGGCTGGCACTAGACCTAAAAGTCTCCTGCCAGCCGGCTACAGGAATACTGATAAAGAAATGATATTTTGCATGGCAATAAGACAAGACAGCTATTTGCTTTCACTTTGATCAAGTTTGAAGTTAATTGTGGTAATAGCATGAAGCTATTAGAAAACCATCAAGCAAATCAGATGTAAATTTTTTCTTCTTTTTTTTTCTTTATCCCTTTTTTTATTGTCTGGAAGTCATTTAATCATTAACACAAATAGCTCAAAGAATACATTCTAAATACACATAATATATATACGTTGAAAGAAAAAATTTTACACAAAATTTGATACTGGTTACCATCACAAGCTATTTGCTATTGTTGTATTTTTACTGTTCAGTTAGGCAAAATTGTTTATTTACTAATTCTTCCCACTAGGAAAAATATACTACACTTTTATAAGATGAAACTACCATTTATCCTACAGGCAGTTGTGCTAACAGAATTCCCATATAAAATTTCAGTGAAAATTGCTAAGTGGTATTTTGAGTTAGTTCTCTTGCATAGTATAATTTGAGTTAGTTCCCTTGGAAATCTATTTATAGAATGTCCCTCTTATTTGTGTTTTTTTCTTGTTTGATTGCAGATATTTTGTTATGGTAATTATAATATGTCATATCAACTTTTAAAAGACACATTTAACTCAAGAATTCCATGGAATGTGGTGTCACTATTTATTTATCAGCATTTTAATAGCTGGCTGGCAGGAGACTTTTAGGTCTAGTGACAGCCGGCTGGCAGGAGACATCGCCTATTTTTAAATATCCAGGAGCCCCGGTAGCTCAGTGGGTTATGCGCTGGCCAACTGAAGTAGCGGACCGGGTTCGAAACCCGCTTGAGGCGAGAATTTTTCCTACCGTAAACGGGGATCCATTGCACACAGCCTTTCATTATCACCGTCTCATCGTTCTGATATGACTGAAATACTGTTGAAAAGGACGTAAAATTGCAAGTCACCCATCCATCCATTTTAAATTTTCGTTTCCAACAAAAACAGACTAGTGATAGAGTATTGGTTGCCATGGTTACTACGTGATAAATAAAATGAACTAGAAATGTTTCTTTTACAAAAACAGATGAACCCACCTCCTATCCTTTCTCAGCTGTATCATTTTCCCTAAATATTGCAAAGTAAGGATCTCTTGTAAATCTTGAAATTTGGGTCCAGGTCACCACCATCTAATCAGTACTTTTCCACCTCCCGATTATAAACTTATCTATGTTTCGTCATAATCTATTAATCCCGTTAGGAGTTATCATGCAGACAAGCCATATTTCAACACGCTACAACCTCCTGTGACCTCCAAAATGAGTAACCAAAATCTTATCAGATTCTTTTCCATCTCCCAGTGATATGTTTATGCAAGTTTGGTTAAAATCAATCCATCCATTCAGGAGATATGGTTCAGACAAGCCATTTTTCAACATTTCTGACCTCCTGGGACCTTGAAAGTAGGGTCAAGGTCACCAAAATCTAATCAGTTCTTTTTCATTTCAGAGTGATATATATGTGCAGGTTTGCTTTAAATCCATCCATCCATTCAAAAGATATCGTGCTGACAAGCCATTTTTTCCAGCACTCAATGATCTCCTGTGACCTTGAAAATAAGGTCAACGTCAGCAAAATCTAGCCTGTTCTTTTCCATTTCACACTGATATATCTGTGCGAGTCTGGTAAAAATCAAATTATCCATTTAGGAGATACGGTGCAGAAAAGCCATTTTTCATCATTCTTTGACCTTCTGTGACCTTGAAAATAGGGTCAAGGTCAACAAAATCTAATCAGTTCTTTACCCCTACCCAATTATGTATGCATGCAAGTATGGTCATAATTCATTTATTCCTACAGGACATAAAGTGCAGGCAAGGGCTACGCAGACGCTGATGGGATCCGCACCCCCAAAAAAATATGTCCCCCATCCAGCCCCCCACCCACCAACCACTGTGGGAACATAATGAAAAAAATAAAGACGACAGAAATAATGAGCTTGTAGAAGCCCCCTATACCATTCAAAATCAGCGAAGACTGAGATATATTCATTGTAGCATGCAACTTTTAATTTGGTTTTGCATTGAAAGAAAGTGGGTGGGGTAATTTAATCCCAAATTGTAAGGTACTGACGTATTTTTTAGGGTGATAACTCTCTATGTAGTTTTCTTCAGTTGTAAATCATGCATCAACTTGTATTTTGGCTCATATTTCTTGAAAATGTTCAAGATATTGTATTTTATCTCAGAATTTCAATTATGGAAGTTCCTTCTGATTTCTCTGACGGTGACTAAATTCAAAGAAAAATATTTTCAATTTAAAAAATATACCATCTCCAATTTTTTGATATATCAACAACTAGGCTTTGTACTCTCTGCACCCAGAGAAAGAAAAAAATCTATAGCCGCATTTTTTAGTAAAACGTCTTAAAAATTTGCTGATTTTTTATGTTTTGAAATAGACGCCTTACAAGGTAGAAGTCAAGGTCACTGACTGCTTGACCATAGCAATATGAAGAAACTTTTCTGTATTTGTAAGCAGCACTTACATGGTCTTCTTGTAAAATGTAAGTATCAATACCATTTGTTGTGAATTACTACCAGAACAATTGGAGTCAAATCTTGCATTTTTCATTTGAAAAATCACCAGATTAGGCTGAAAAACAGAAAATCCTGGTTGCCATGGCAACGGATAGTTTGATCGAAGAAAAACTTTTATTTTTGTTCATCATATGACATAAGCAAAAAAGACACTGAGTTTCGTGAAAATCTGAGACATGTCATTTTCACCTGATTTTGGTGCTTACAGAGAATGACTCTTAAAATCATATAATCTTATACAAAAATCTGGTTATCTTTCTTCCAAGACTTGGAGCGAATGAAAAACCCGAATTTTTGTTCCATAGTATCATGACCAACATTTCAGCCATAGAAAATATGTAGAGCTATATGTATCAAGTCGGTGGATGAAATCAGGGATTGCAAGTTAAGATAAGACTTGTTAGTCATAGGTAGAGCCTTGAATTAATCTGCGCGTGTAGATTGTATCAAAATATCTCAACAAGAGGTCCATGATGGACCTAAATCGCTCACCTGAGTTATGATGAAATAACATGGAAGATCATCTATTTGATGATGGTTCAATTGGAGCAGTTTTGCACTTTCTAATCTATATTCTGACAAAGTTTCATTTAGATTGGATCAAAACTGTGCCTTCTAGAGTGTACACAATGTTTTTCTAAGATCTGACCAGGCAATCTAGTTTTTGATCAGACATTATTCAGTTTCAAACTTGGCCTATATTTCATGAAGATACACATTCTGACATTTTCATGAAGATTCAATGCACAATAAACACAGAATCGTGTACACAAAGTTTTTCTATGATTTGACCTAGTGACCTACCGGTAGTTTTTGACCCGGTAGTTTTTGACCGGACAATACCCAGTTCCAATCTTGGCCTACATTTCATTAACATAATCATTCTGACAAAGTTTCATGAATATTGAACCAAAAACTGTGCCCTCTAGAGTATACACAATGTTTTTCTAAGGTTTGACCTACTGACCTAGTTTTTGATCCAACATGACCCAGTTGCACCCTTGGTCTAGATTTGTTGGAGATAAACATTTTGACAAAGTTTCATGAAGATTGGAACAAAATTGTGCCCTCTAGAGCAGTCACATGTTTTTTCTAGGATCTGACCTAGTGACCTAGTTTTTGACCTGACATGGTCCAGTTTCAAATTTGGTCTAGATTACATAAAGATAAGCATTCTGACAAAGTTTCATGAAGATTGAATCATAACTGTGCCCTCCAGAGAGTACACATGGTTTTTCTAAGATTTGACCTAGTGACCTACTTTTTGACCCTACTTGACTCAGTTTCAATCTTGGCTTAGGTTGTGTATGGATAAACGTTCTGACAAAGTTTCATAAAGATTGGATCAAAACTGTGCCCTCTAGAGTGTACACAAGGTTTTTTCTAAGATTGACTTAGTGACCTAGTTTTAGACCCCACATGACCCAGTTTCAAACTTGGTCTAGATTTTATTAAGATAAACATTCTGACAAAGTTTCATGATGATTGAGTCAAAACTGTGCCTTCTAGAGTGTACACAAGGTTTTTCTAAGATTTGACCTAGTGACCTAGTTTTTAACCCCACATGACCCAGTTTCAAACTTGGTCTAGATTTCATTAAGATAAACATTCTGACAAAGTTTCATGATGATTGGGTCAAAATTGTGCCTTCTAGAGTGTACACAAGGTTTTTCTAAGATTTGACCTAGTGACCTAGTTTTTGACCCCACATGACCCAGTTTCAAACTTGGTCTAGATTACATTAAGATGAATATTCTGACAAAGTTTCATGAAGATTGGGTCAAAACTCTACCCTCTGTGTCATTCTAAGATTTATTTTTAACTCTGGCGGCCATTTTGTTCAACCGAGCGAAACCGTTTTAGCAATTTTGGTTTAGAGTCATGAGTCAAACATTTCTGTGAAATTATTTTGAAATCGAGCCATTGATTTCAGAGGAGATGTCGTTTAAAGATTTTTCTATTTTTAGATTTCTATTTTTAGCTCTGGCGGCCATTTTGTTTAGCGGAGTGGAACCGTTTTAGCAATTTTGGTTCAGGGCTATAAGTCAAACATTTCTATGAAATTATTTTGAAATCGAGCCATTGGCTTCAGAGGAGATGTCGTTTAAAGGTTTTTCTATTTTTAGATTTCTATTTTTAGCTCTGGCGGCCATTTTGTTCAGCGGAGTGGAACCGTTTTAGCAATTTTGATTCAAGGCCATAAGTCAAACATTTCTGTGAATTTTTTTTGAAATCGAGCCACTGGCTTCAGAGGAGATGTCGATTAAAGGTTTTTCTATTTTTAGCTCTGGCGGCCATTTTGTTCAGCGGAGCGGAACCATTTTAGCAAGTTTGGTTCTGGGCTATAACAGAAACATTTGTGTGAAATTATTTTGAAATTGGCCTACTGGTCTAGGAGGAGATGTCGTTTGAAGAAATTGTTGACGACGGACGGACGGACGGACGGACGACGGACGACGGACAAATATCGATCACAAAAGCTCACCTTGAGCACCTCGTGCTCAGGTGAGCTAAAAATCGACTGGAAATATGAATAATAAGGGTCCGTTCCGGTCCGACCCGGTTATTAGGTCCGTTCCGGTAAATTTACGCACCTTTGGAAGGAAAAGAACTACTTTTTTTTACTACGAAAGACTTTTCGCACCATAGAATCATTTTTTCCTCAAGCCATCGGCATTTGCGTTTCTCGCGTTCTGCTTAACTCTATCAATCATTACAGCGTTAAAGTAAAAAACATATTTAAAACTAAATGCAAAGTGCAAATAATAACATTTTAATGTAACTAAATCTTCTGACAGGTAAATAACAATTTCATGACATGTGCTCTCTTCCATACAGAGATCAAGTCAAGTTTTGGCGCCAACGATGATTTTATTAGACTTCGTCTAACAATAAAATGCTACCCGACAATAGCATACAAGCTGGGGGACAATTAGAATATATTGGGAAAAAAAAAACAGAAAAAAAAAACAGAAACACGCTGACTGAACATTTTATAAAAGATTGTAATCCAGCCTTACTGCATAAAGAAGAGGGAACCGATCCTTTGGAATAATGAGACCCAAGAAACTTATGCATACCCGATGCATACGTTCATGTGACATTATGTAGCTTTCCCTTTTTAAATCTCCAACTTTTGCTCGCAAAAGCTCGAAAATATGCAGATTAGAACAAATCTGTTAAGTGTCACGCTTATATTACATGCACCTAAGACTATTTTACATGTGTCAATGAATTTAAGGCACATACAGATAGTTTAAGAGATTAAGACTGACTTTTCACTTTTTATTTATTTATGATTTTTTTTTTCAATTCTCTATCATGCTCGCTCAAGCTCGGAAGTAATGTAAATTAAAAAACTATTGAGTCAAATCATACACATGAGCATGCATTCAAGAGCATTTATACATGTATAAATTTACAGTACTAGAGATTGATCAAGAAATTTACGTTGAGTGTGTGTCATGTTACAATCAGATCAGTCAGTCTTGAAGTGGGTTCCGAAGTAGGTGGGGTAATTACCATTCTAAAACTGCCATATAACAGCTTATTTTTGTCATATTTTTCTGTATGCATGTTAAGGATATATTAATATCTAGTCAAGAAAATAGACTTTGGAAATGATTTTATTATAAACATGAAAGAAACATATTGTAGTTTACCAACACAGGCAGCCATTGTTTCTACATGGGGTGGCTTAGAATCTGCTTCGGTTAGCCTAAGATCCAATTAGTTGTTTATGAAGTACTCTTTGGTTATGAAAAGGCTATATAATTTAAGAGTAGCATTGCTGTTTTCAGCTTTACATTAAAATTCTTTCATCGGACTAGATAGTTAACTCAGATGCAGCCGTGATTTTTCTATTAATTTACACACAGCCAAAAAAAGGGGGGGGGGGGGTATGCTTAAAATTTTCAACTTTTCTTTCTTATTTGCACACTAACCTATATTTTTCTACTAATTTTCCTGAAGATAATTGTCTGAACGATAAACTGTCAAAGTTTAAGAAAAAGTTAGAATCTGCTTCTGCTATTTTTTTATCACTTTGGTGGAGCATTACAAAATATTAAAAAATTTGCATTCTTTTGGGGGTAGGGATAAATTTTGTCATTTTTTTGCCAAGGCATTTACTGTTTTTAATATAAAATCTTCAACAACTTGTTTAATAACAAGGCATCGCAGGCGATACAAATCCCCTCGCACAAGACTACTTGGTGTGGGCAAACACTGAACTGGGGAATTTCATGACATATAATAGTTATGTGAATGAAAAAACAATGAAGTTATTTTAAAATCCATGGAGAAATGTAGGCGCTATAGTGATGACAAAGTTTTTAAAAAATAGCTACAGTGACCTTGACCTTGGGCGCAGCACCCGGAAAGTCAAATTTGCTCGAGATAATGTCATGCCCTACATCTGTGTGAAGTTATTTCAAAATCCATTGAGAAATGTAGGCGCTAGAGCGCTGACAAAGTTTTTCTAAAAAAAGTCAAAGTGACCTTGACCTTGAGCGCTGCACCCTGAAAGTCGAACTTGCTCGAGATATTGTCCTGCCCTACATTTTTGTGAAGCTATTTTAAAATCCGTTCAGAAATGTAGGCCCTAGAGCGCTGACAAAGTTTTTTTTAAAAATAGCCACAGTGACCTTGACCTTGGGTGCAGTACCCTGAAAGTCAAACTTGCTCGAGATTTTGTCATGCCCTACTTGTGTGTGAAGGTATTTCAAAATCCATTGAGAAATGTAAGCGCTAGAGCGCTGACAAAGTTATTCTAAAAATAGCCAAAGTGACCTTGACCTTGGGCGCAGCACTCGGAAAGTCGAACTTGCTCGAGATATTGTCATGCCCTACATTTGTATGAAGTTATTTTAAAATCCGTTGAGAAATGTAGGAGCTAGAGCGCTGACAAAGTTTTTCTAAAAATAGCCACAGTGACCTTGACCTTAAGCGCAGCACCCTGAAAGTCGAATTTGCTTGAGATATTGCCATGCCCTACATTTGTGTGAAGTTATTTTAAAATCCGTTGAAAAATGTAGGCGCTAGAGTGATGATAAAGTTTTTCTAAAAACAGCCACAGTGACCTTGACCTTGGGCGCAGCGCCCGTAAAGTCGAACTTAATCGAGATATTGTCATGCCCTACATTTGTATGAAGTTATTTTAAAATCCATTGAGAAATGTAGGCGCTAGAGCGCTGACTAGGTTATTCTAAAAATAGCCACAGTGACCCTGACCTTGGGCGCAGCACCCTGAAAGTCGAACTTGCTCGAGATATTGTCATGCCCTACATTTGTGTGAAGTTATTTTAAAATCCGTTGAGAAATGTAGGCACTAGAGCGATGACAAAAAGTGAACATACGTACGTACGTACGTACTTACGTACGGGACAAAACCTTTATCCCCTCGCCACTTCGTGGTGCGAGGGGATAATAAACCTTGTGTCAGGTAAAGTCAAATTTTAAACGAAATGTCTTTATTTATTCAATATTTTGTCTTTTTTTCACAATTAATCTTATATTCAAGTAGAAGAGAATATATTATAATACCAACATATATGAAGCACGGGTGGGACACTCCATAATCAGAGCCAATGGCTATGATAAGGAAAGGTTAAGGCGGTTTTCCGGAGCACGTGCGGCTATGATTATACCGGCCGAAATTCGGACTTTCTTCGTACGATTTTTTCAGAATCATTTATGCCGTGGGGTGGCTGTAGGCTAATTTACAGATAGGCAGCTAACAATTGCGTTGAAATTCCTGTTGAAAGGATATAAACGTGAGAATTTTGGTGGTCGAAAAGCGTGCACTGATTGTCTGACCCATCTCCATTCGCAAAAAGTAAGAACTAAAAGCAAATAAGAGAAATTGAGAATGAATGAACCGAGGCTCTGATTATGTCGAGCGGCTCTGATTATATCGGCCGGCTCTGACGTAGGGCGGCCTCTTTTGTAAGAGTCGGTTACTGCTGAAGTAAGTGTTCGACTGTATCATACTGTCCAACGTGTGTTTAAGTCCACCCCTGAAATTTGTTAGTTTCCAGCAGTTGATACCACTGGCCAAATAACACGGAATTAAATGACTGGAGAATAATTATTCGTTCGAGACAATTTGAAGTTTCTGTTAAAAAAATCTGTTTGTAATGTCAGTGAAAAATCGATGGAGCATGACAAACACTGCCATGCACCAGTACCAATAACGTCAATAGGTCTAATCTGTTACCACAGAAGCTAGGAGTCCATATTGATGTAGGTTCGTCATCGAGACGTCATTCTGTCAGGGTACTAAGCACAACAATTTGTTATTCCATAGTTTCTATAGTAACATATCTATGACGTCGTTGGTGTAGGAGCATGACAAACAGTGTTTGCCATGCTCCGCCAGTTTATCACTGACATTACATACTGAAATTCTTTAAACAGAAACTTAAGATTTTCTGAAACAAATAATTATTCCCAAGTCATGTAATTCGGTGTTAAATTTCGATGTTGTTGTACCTTTTGTCGTCTCCGTCAATGTTGATTTCATTATAACTTATTAAAAGGAGAGGGACAGCATTTAGAAGCAAAGAAGTCATACGAGGAAAAACTAAATGTATACCGGACTCTTGTGTGAATTGTGAAATCGGATCGCATCAGTTTCGGCTATAACTGAAGCGAAGCCTGCTTTTGTTTTGTTTAACCAACAAAGTCGACCGAGATAATCATAGTCATTCTACGTAATAGGAGCATTTGTTTATTTATCTCAAAGGAGCCCCGGAAGCTCAGTAGGCTGAGCGCTGGCCTGCTGATCTAGCGGTGCCGCGTTCGAGACCCACTGGTGGCGGAAACCTTTCCAACCGTAAACGGGGTTCCATTGCACACAGCCTTTCATTATCATCCTTCCACCGTCTTGATATGTCTGTAATACTGTTAAAAAGGACGTAAAATTGCATGTCATCCATCTATTTATTATTAATTTACATTATTTGCTGTAAATCCTTAATTTTCGAGAATGGGGAAGGATTAGTCAATCACGCTTTTTGAACCACCAAAAACTCTCCTGATTATACTCTTTCATGCGTCAGTAAGTATGTCAGTAAGTGTGGATCGGAGAAGACTGCTCCTGCCTTCCGAGACCTGCCCATCACTTTTTAACTTTTGGAGTTTAACGACACTGAAGCAGTTAATTACAGAAATTCGCGTCTGTCGCACTAAATTTGGTATTGTTACGTTTATATTCAACAGGAATATCAATGGCGAGGGTAGGTGCACCAATCTTTAAATCAATTTAGGTCACCCCAAGGCACAAAACATTTGGACAAAATCGTACACTTATGACAACGGACGAAATGACGGACGGACGAAAAACCGCACCTTGCTAAAACAGGTGCGACAATAAAGCATACCTAAAATACGCCGAAATATAATGCAGTACAAGATGTATGCTATGGACAAGAACATCCATGAACTTGATATCTAATGCATTTATTAAAATAAAAAAAGATAGGCAATGATCAGGAATTAATACAATCAAATCCCACATTCCGCTCTCAAAACCAATAGGGAAAGAAGCACATACAAAACCTCCCTTTCCTCGCCTTAATGATATTGGGAAATCAATCATCTGTCAAACACTGCAACTAATTTTGTCGGCCCTTAAAACCAAAATAAACATCACGTCCCTGAACGTGATGTAGGCTACAGTTTTGCTTTACAACGCTCATACAGTAAATAGCACTACTACAAGACATTACTTCAGTAGTAACCGACTCTTACAAAAGAGGCCGTCCTACGTCAGAGCCGGCCGATATAATCAGAGCCGCTCGACATAATCAGAGCCTCGGTTCTTTTATTCTCATTTTCTCTTATTTGCTTTTAGTTCTTACTTTTTGCGAATGGAGATGGGTCAGACAATCAGTGCACGCTTTTCGACCACCAAAATTCTCACGTTTATATCCTTTCAACAGGAATTTCAACGCAATTGTTAGCTGCCTATCTGTAAATTAGCCTACTGCCACCCCACGACACAAATGATTCAGAAAAAATCGTACGCATATGACAACATACTTTAGCGTAGTAAAGAAGTTAAAAGACATGAGCATTGAACTATCTCCTTTTTTTGAGAGTCCATGCCGTAAAAACGAAATTATACCGCGAATGAGAAACTTACCTATTCTCAGTCCGAATTTTGGCCGGTATAATCATAGCCGCACGTGCTCCGGAAAACCGCCATAACCTTTCCTTATCATAGCCATTGGCTCTGATTATGGAGTTTCCCACCGGTGTTAAGTGCTATTTAATAATAGAGTGTTTCAGAATATTATTTTTTGCTTAATTATCTTCAGACAAGACCCTAGCAATATGATATTATAAACAGAAATATTGCGCTAATACCCTCTGTAGCTATTTTTGAAAGTGGCCTCAGTTTTATGGCCTCAGAAATAGGCCAAAGTTGGCAAGGGGGTGGGGTAACACTTCCTTTAAATTTTTGGAGATTAACAAAAGACTATTCACAAATTATGCTTGAAATCAATGTAACATTGTGTGGTCGTCAGAGGAGACGCATGCAATTATTTATTCAATAAACTGATTCCTCTTCTTAAAAGACTTAAACACATGGTTAAATACGAGGGGCGTTCGAAAAGTAATGCAAATGGCCTCATAACTTTGTTTAAGGGAAAACTGGGAACAAATGCTATGCATATGCTGAAAACACTACATTTTGTCTGTACAATGATACCAAACGCTGTACAAGGACACCTTTTCATATTGACTCCTGAAATCCAGCTATTTACAGCTCAGTAACGCCTCAAACATGAGTACCCTTTTACTTTCAGAGCTTTCTCGAAGCAGCCGCCCGCTAACATGATATTAATGTGTTGACCACTCAGAGTGCGATATCCATAACACACGCTTAGCTGAGAGCCTCGACAAGGGGAAACTGTAAATGTGGATTCGTCTCTTTATTGACATGTATCCACATTTTTTAGGTTTCCGTGATAATGCTTTTCGCTAAGGCTAAATACTGAAATCAAGTTTCTGTTAATTCAGTATTAACATAAGAGTATTTTAATGCATTTAAAATGTAGATTCCTGTCTATAAAGCGATGTATCCACATTTTAAAGTTTCCTTATAAATCAAGATTAATGGTCATGATAAAATGATAATAATGCTGATGTTTATTGCCTAATAGATAAAATGTGCATGCACTCCTATATAGACAGGAATCCACATTTCGCAGGTCTCCCTTACTAGTGCATTTTTTTTGTCAAAATAAAATATGATTGCAAGAAAATGTATGTTTATTTAAAATGATACGAATGTCATCCAATAAGTCGATCCTGCAAACGACTGAGTTTCAGACAAACGATAATGAATATCGAATCAAACGGTCAACATTACTCCATCGCATTTTCCCGTCGTTCCATTCAACAATGTCCAATAATATCATGACCGTCCAAATGCCTTTGCTAGGCAACGGAAGAATGATCACATTAGGAGTGCGGCGGTACTTCTAGTCGTCTGTTTAAGATCCCTTAGCTTAATTAAAACACTGGTACATATCTGAATTGTGCTAGTAGACACGAAAAATGATACTGAAGTAAGTAAATGGTACCAAAGTTAAGATCTTGTCGTCAGTTGAGAACTCATAATTTGTTCAAAGTATAATCCCCTCGTTTTCCAGGGAACTTCAGTATCATATAAAATGAGTATTTGGAAAGGATGTGTTCACAACAGATGAAGTAATTACTAAACTGACATTTATTTGTTATCAAAAAATACTCGCGACATGCTGAAAAGTAGATGTTGTAGAAAAATTATACTACGAGTCTCGTTTATTATCATTTGCAGCCTTCGAAACTAGAGGCGAATGTACAAAATTAGAATTTTGTTAAAATCCTGTAATATTCCTTTGTTGCCTAGCAACCACATATGTTTGGTAAAATGAAATTATAACTGTCTCTTTTTTATGTACTTAAATGTAAGACGATCATTTTAGAACATGAATTCTCATGATTTGAAAGCATTACAACAGATATACAGGGATTTTTATACGCCCGTCGAAACGGGTCGTATTATGTCATGACCTCCGTCCGTCCGTCCGTCTGTCTGACCGTCCGTCTGTCTGTCCGTCTTTCCGTTAACTTTTCGTGTCCGCTCCATATCTCCTTAACCCATTGAAAGATTTTTTAGAAACTTGGGTCAACTGATCGCCTTATCGAGACGATGTGCAGAACTCATACTTTAATGATGTCCGTCAAAGGTCAAGGTCACAGAGGTCAAAGGTCAAAGTGTAAAATTTCGTGTCCGCTCCATATCTTGAAAACCGTTTAAGATTTCTTCATGAAAATGTGTACAAATAAAGCACCATCAGACGATGTGCAGAGAAAAAGAACCATACCCCTATTTTCATTTTCGATGGACCCTTGTTTTTTTCATATAGTAATTTCATATAAGCCTGTGTCCGCTCCATATCTCGAAAACTGTTTAAGATTTCTTCATGAAAGTTTGTATAATTATAAAGTACCATCAGACGATGTGCAGAGAAAAAGGACCATAACCCTACTTTCACTTTTGACAAAATTACGCCCCTCTGTATTTTTCTTCTATTAATTTCATATAAGCTTTGTTTCTGGAAAAACCGTTTAAGATTTCTTCATGAAAGTTTGTATAAATATAAAGCACCATCAGAAGATATGCAGAGAAAAAGAACCATAACCCTATTCTGTTTTGACGGAATTATGTCCCTTTGTTTTTTTTCCTATAGTAATTTCACATAAGCTTCGTATCCGCTCCATATTTCGAAAACCCTTTAAGATTTCTTCATGAAAGTTTGTATACATAAAAAGCACCATCAGATGATGGCCAGGGAAAAAGAATCATAACCCTACTTTCACTTTTAACCACTGTATTTTTCGTATTGTAATTTTTTATTAAATTAGTGTCCACTTCATATCTCCTTAACCTCTTGAAAGATTTTTTTTTGAAACTTGAGTCCTATGTTCACCTTATCGAGGCAACATGCAGAACTTGTATTTCAACAATGTCCAACAAACGTCAAGGTCACACTTAGAGGTCAAAATTCAAAAGGTAACATCATTTGTCCGCTCCATATCTCAAAAACCGTATAAGATTTCTTCATAAAAGTTTATACAAATATGAAGCATCATCAGACAATGTGCAGAGAAAAAGTTCCATAACCCTACTTTCAGTTTTGACGGAATTATACACCTTAGTATTTTTCATATAGTAATTTCGTGTCTGCTCCATATCTTGAAAACCATTTAAGATTTCTTCATGAAAGTTTGTACAAATATCAGACGATATGTAGAGAACAAGAACCATGACCCTACTTTCAATTCTGATGGAATTATGCCGTTTTGTAATTTTTCTAGGAATTACTGAGCTTCGTTTGTTTTGTAGTTTTATATCTGCCTTATTATTGAAGATTTAAGCTACTGATAAAAGTTCTGTCATCTCTTGTTGTCTTTCCAAATTTAAGCCCCAACGGGCGTATATTGCCCCGCTCAGCGGAGCTCTTGTTACCCTACACCTCTTGTAAAAGACGTCGTGTTTGTGCAATTTTACCGCCGGTATCGACTACACCTTTGCATTATGAGCCATCTCATTACCGAGAAAGATATGTCACATGCATGTTTTTCGCACATATATGTACGATTGTGTTTGATTTGTTTATGGTATAATTTGATAACCCTAACTTAATTAATAAAGAAGCTATGCCGGCGTTTGCAGGACTTCTTGGATGACCCTCGTATCTCATGTTAATTAAGACTTAATCTTTTATTTTTTATCTTTACGGAATTAACCGTATTGAGATTTATGCGATTTATTCCGTAATTTGCCATACCCTTAATGATAGGCATGAAGAATTTATTTTATTGATTCCCCCCTAACTACGCCTCCTATTTATGCACACGTGACTTTCCGCTTGACATACTTTACGCACACAGTGCGATGGTGGCAGTTTATGAAATGCGCTGACCCTAGTGTACTTTGAAGGACTACCACACTGACGTTCTTGGATCAAAATTATTGCTTTTGGTCTAGAATTATAGATAAGATGTTAGTTTTTAATTGTACACCAGGTTTGGTTCATTTCTCTTTAATTAGGCATGAATCCACACAGGGTCCTCTGTATTGTTTAATGATGGGATTTATTTCTAAAAGTGATTTCAAGCATATTTTAGTGTAAAAAAGACCCTTTTCAGTGTATGAAATTCTGTGGTCACGATGTTCTTTTAAGTACCTGAAATCTCTTTTCAATGACCAGGGTTGTGTCCTTTTCGGTGCTGTACTTCTTACTTTGTTGATAATTAGACACATCCGTTGCAGATTTTATGAATGGGAATTGCCAATTAAGTTTCTCGCTGTTTTAAGTTGACAGTGTTAAAAAAAGTAAAATATTCTACCCTTTTTGTCGCATCTTTTTATCCTTCTTTCACTAGCAAGCTCAATTACTATATTTTTTGTAAAACAAAATGTAAAAGACTTATTAAAGTGCTGATTTATATCTTGATAATATCAAACGTTCCTAAACATACGTTTTAATAGCATAAAATGGCAAATAAAAGTCCTCTTCGGTGGCATAAGTCCTTTTCTGTCTTTAGTAGCGCCGCTTTATGATTACCTGCTGTTCACAGAACTGGAACCATACAAGTATGAATGGGTAGATACTACTAGTGTTGGCATTGCAGAATGTATCGACAGCGCCGCCACTTATTGTAACCCGATAACACTAAGCATTGCAGGGCAACACTAAGCGTTGTAGTACCTACACTTAGGCCCTATTTCACGTCACCGATAAACCGAGAATTAGGGCCGTTGGATGATTATTTTCATAGATAATCTTCGGAATGAATTTCACGTGCAAAAATTATTTTGCATTATGAATAAAACTACGGATAATTATGAAAGATTAAGGACTGACAAACCTTGATTATGTGCGAAAAATGGATGACTATGATGGTTTTGTTAACATAAATGATATCTGTGATGCACAATGAGCCGCGACATGACAAAATAAACAAAGTGGCATGTGCAACCAGCGAAGACTCAGATCAACTTGGGCACCCGCCCAGTGTGATCAGAGTCATCGCTGTCCGCATGGAGCCAGCTTAGATCCTTAGCTACCCTTTAAGTGCACAAGCCAAGATTCTGATCATACTGAGAAGATGTCCGGACTGATCTGAGTCTTCGCTTTGTTGGTTTTGTCATGTCAAGATTCATGAAAGTTTGAAAGAGCCCGATAATCATTTTCAAAGACTTGACCCTTTTGTGAATATTACGATGGTACAGAATTAATTTTTGTTGTTTCACAAAGGCTTGCGAAACCTGGAGTGGCTTATGAGGCACCAGGTTGAGACCTACAACTTAACAGGGGAAATAACATCATGGCGATGGAAGTATTTGTTGTTACTATGAGGCACTCGGTAACGGATTATTTCTAAAGGGTCACTTCTGATTTTGTGATTAGGCCTTACTTTTTTATGACAAGTCGGGGGGGGGGGGGGGGGGCGGGGGCATTAAGATTTGCCCCAGTCTGTCCTTTTTTCACACTTTACGGTATAAAATCAACTCCTTCCACAGTTTTCAATGGATCTTTCACAAACCTTGTACACTTGTTGTGAACGTAATGGAGATGAACATGTGGAGGTTTGATTGAGATAAAATTAAATTTGACCAAATTACGACTTCTTTCATTAAATGTTGTCTTTTTTTTTTTTTTTTTTTTTTTTTTTAAATATTTTAGGTTTTTGAGTTTGTGTAATCAGCTCATTCCACAGTTTTAAATGCATCTTTTTCAAAGCTTGAATACCTGTTATGGACATAATGACAGTGCAAATGTGGTTTTTTGATGGAGTAAAAATTATTTTGACTGAATTATGGCCTTCTAAGCTTAGTCATTTTAGATAGTTTTTTGCACTATAGGGTATGAAGTGTGTGTAGCGGAACTAATTCTATACTATTCAGATGGCATCCCAGTTAGTAGAGCAGCAGAACTTGCGCTACTAAAGAAGAAACCACCCTTTAGTAGTGCAGCTGAAAAGGGCTTCTTCAGAAGATGATGTTTGCATGAGGACAGAGACTTCGAAAAGAATTTGGTGACTTCTGTGGTACAAGTAGCACTAGTTTCGCTGCGCTTCTGAAGGTAAATGTCTTCTGTAGTTCAGCTGTGCTACCTAAGAGTGAAGTGTTCTAAGCTAGCACTAGTTCAGCTGCGCTACAAATAGCGGATGTTATCAGGAGTGCCGTTTTTCCCCCGCGCTACTTATATAAACGTACCTTTACCAGACGCTATAAGGCGTGTCTTCTGAAGTTGATCTGATCCTGTGTGAGTCAATTTTTCATGTTTTCCACACGAAAGAAAAAACAGCTTGGCAAAACCATGGATTTGCTGAATCATGTAGATTTTGCCCACGTTAAGGATTCATCACAATGTGTAGTGGGTGGGGTACGTTGAAAAATGTGAGTTACATTTTTTAAAAAAATAACTGGGTGTGTCACAAAGCTTTCAAGCCTTCAATGTTACATACCACCTGAACATCATTCTAGGGTATAACATGTATAATAAAAGCAATTATGAAGAAAATAAGCATATCTGAGACTTGGCTATCCCAAGGACGCCAGAAGTCCATGCGGATGAAATTCTACCCAAAAATAATTACCCTGATAAAATCTCCAAATACCCTTCTACAATCTCCCAGAATGAAATTGGACAGAAACAAATAACAAATACATAAATCAATTCAACAGACACCCACTACCTGAAAAAAAATCTGAAATATCCACCATGTTTTGGTCAAAAATAGTTCCAAAATAAAGGTATGGTGGACACTATATGCAATAAAATAAATCTTGGGGAGATAATTACAGACCATGAAAGTAAGAACATGCTTTGAGTAATAAACTGTTTCCAGCACAACTGTTTTGGACAGCTATAAATATTATTCTCCTATCTCTTCCCTCCATTCCCCCACGGCCTCCCCCATCATAACACACACAAATACAAAAATTAGCAGTTAGTGAAGATAATGAAAGGTGAATACTCGCAAATCAACCCAATTAAAAACAAAACAAGGCGAAAACAATACGCCTCTTCAACGTTCAAGAAGAAAAAAAAAATATTGTATTTTTGAAACTTTCTTCTTCCTCACAGGTATTGACTTTGATGCAAAAAAAAAAAAAATAGAACAAAGGGCTTAAAACTGCCAAAATTTGAGGGTCTCTGTAAATGATATTCCACTCAAACAAAAATATGTTGGAAAAGCCAGTAACTGAGTAAGCTTATAATTAAATCACCATGCATGCCCCAACTAAGACAGTATTCAACGACACACATTTTAGAGACAGCTCACCTACAAATCTGAAGAATTTTCATGGATACAGTTGATAACAGTTTATTATGATGACTTCGATTTTCGCCTTCAAATTCTGTAACCATCAAAAATAAAAAAAAATAAAAACTAAAAAAAGTGGATGTGTAAAATTAATTCAGGGCTCCAGATAATGTGTTTTTTGAGGATAATTCTAAGATATTTTTTCTATTTTTATTAACCAAAAATATGTTGTGACCCCTCATTAGAACTGTCTCAGTGAGACGGTTATAATGAGGGGTCAGAACTTATATTTTATGCAGAAGTATCAGAAAATATATCTCAATTATCCCTGTAATCTCCTCTTATCTGCATCACTGAGCAAAAATCTAATGTAAAAGTCTAATACTTTGTACCTTTAGTGCACTGTTACAATATTTTTCTTCCAAAAAATTAACTTCACAAAACGTCTTTCTTGATTTTTTATTTATTTTTTTTCCCGAAGTTCACATGAAATGAACTGAAATCAAGTATAAAATGACTAATTCACTCACAAGGAAAGGAACGAATGGCTAATTTTACTTTAACCAACTGACAAATTTCTAGTGGTGGAAATGTAATAATAATTGCAGGGTTGATGGTATCTCCCCTGTCACAGCACTGTCACAAAAGAGAGCTGAATCAGAAAAGTTGACAAAAGTCTAGGCTGCTGACACTAATAATGATGCCAGAAAAGCAATACTTATGTTTCGCTTCTGATAGCCAATAAAATAGAATCTCTCTGTAAATCTCAGTTAAGCTTTCTCACTTTCTGTAAGCGCTTCTGATTCTTCTGTCCTATCGTGTTTGTTGTCGGTCATGTAGTATGTGAGATAACATTTAAAAGGATGTTTATGCCAGTGAATGTTCAAACTATTCTTGAACAAGTTAGCAAAGGCTGCCGAAACAACAGTCTGGCAATGTGTTCCAAATGTCAACAATATGGTTTGAAAAACTGCTAGACCATATGTGTAGTCTGGCACAAGACTTATGTAAGTAACAGGAAAGGTCTCTGGTTACCTGATACGATGGTAATGTGAAAAATTTATCAATGTCGCTTTTTTGCTGTTCCATGCAAAATCTTGAAATAAAAGATGTGTCCGTGAACTGCTGCCCCGAAACATTGGTTTTATTGTGAAAAAAAATAGAAAAAGAAAACTAAATAAAATAAAAATAAACACACATACACACACACAAGGGTGTCACTGACACGTTTACATTTTATTATACAGGTCTGCATCTTCTTTTCCATATTAATTTCCATTAAATTTGCACTGGGGTGCACGACATTTCGTCTAAAGACATTTCGTCTAAAGGACAATTCGTCTAAAGGACATTTCGTCGAAAGGACATTTGGTCTAAAGGACATTTCGTCTAATGGACAAATCGCGGAGTGTGACATTTGGTCTAAAAAATTCTTAGGTTGCGACAGTTCGTCTAAACATTTCATGGAAAATACTTAGACGAAATGTCGTATATAACGCACAGTAATACCATGGAAATTTATCCCGGCTCTGCATTTCGTCTAAAGGACAATTCGTCTAAAGGACATTTCGTCGAAAGGACATTTGGTCTAAAGGACATTTCGTCTAATGGACAAATCGCCGAGTGTGACATTTGGTCTAAAAAATTCTTAGGTTTCGACAGTTCGTCTAAACATTTCATGGAAAATATTTAGACGAAATGTCGTATATAACGCGCAGTAATACCATAGAAATTTATCCCGGCTCTGCAGTTTTATTACCGATGTTCTTTCAACTTTGTTAACTTGTCTTTTATCCAGCGCTCACAAGTGAGTAGTATTTGAGGCAGTACAATGCATTGAATTGTTCCTGTACCATATGATGACCATTGTTAGTTTTCATTTTACATCCAGTTTGATTTGTTTGATTTACAGTCCAACCTATTAAGCAAGCAACTAAGGGATAATCAAATCTGCTTAAGACAGGTGCTTGCTTAATATAAGTTCATTTCTATGAATGAGCCTGCTTTTGGAACTGAATATATCCTTGCTTAATACAGGTTGCTTGCTTAATAGAGGTGGCCACTAAGACAGGTTTTGGTAACTAGAACTAAGTATAATGGAGCTCCTCAATTTTAAGAGCAACAGAGGCCAAATGAAACTTGCTTAAAAAAACTACTGAAGATGTACCGATCGCAGCTGCACAGGTCGCTTGACAACAGTTGATGGAAAAGTAACTAAAGAATCGGCATACAATAAGCGCGGATCAGCTTAGTCTGACAATAGTCATTAAGATGTCAATGGCTAAAATCAAAGATGCTGCCTCATCGTCATTGAAACTACCCTCTAAGATAATCTATTTTAGACAAAATTTAGGCGAAATTTAGACGAATTTTAGACAAAGGACAAGGTTCACGAAGAGTCAAAATCGGCCCTGCCTCAGAAATTGATGAAATTTTACTATATCATATTTATATGTTTCCTGCGACTGAAAATGGATTTTTTTACAGTCTCACGTGTTATTTACGCAATTGTGACGTCACTAAAATACCCTACCCCACGCGACGTACTTAATAATTTTATGACGTTAACGACATTATTCAATTTTTAAGTTTGCTGTGTAGCACTTTTCCGTTTGCTCTGTGTTGCCACTCTTTAATGAGGTCGATTAGATGTTGCAATTTCTTTTCTAAGGGAGCTTGTATGTATATGTTTATCTTTATAATTAACCTCAACCCCCCCCCCTCCGGCCACCCTCACCGCCACCCGCGTTTGTCCTGCGTGAAGGTATTACATGTAATACTGACGGTTGAAGAGCTTGGAAAGTTGTGGATTTCAATTTTCGGTGTGCTATCCTAGTTGATAAGGCACTATTATTTCTGAGTCCGGTGTAAATTTTTGTTAGAATTTTGTTGGCAAAACAAAAGTTTGTTACATGTACGTACGTTTTATTTTGCGGACAAAATGCGAAGCGCAAACTAATTCCGAGCAATACTGCTGTTTGTCATTCATGACAATTTGTTTATGTTTTTATCAGATTAGTTGTGTTTGCTTTGGAGTTCTGATGTTCTGGGAGGAAATGATAATAATACTAATAATAAACAGAGATGATATTCTCTCCTATGTCGTTATTCGTCAAAATTCGGCACATACCTGAGTGCTTGTGGACGGACGATGGTGCCGGGTAGTTATCAGTGTCAAGGAGTCCGACTAATTTGGTAAACAGTGGAGCAAGGGCCTACTGTGCTTGCAGTAGGTGCGGATGGGGATTCTTCGGACATTTTATAGGAGAAAACGCGGTGACGTCATCGATAAGGATTTCCAAGGTATTCCCCAAACTGGTTGACAAAAAGTCGATAATCAATCACGCTATACTGAACGTTTATTGGGTGATGTTAAACTACGTAATTAACCATGCCGTGTATTTTGCGCATTATGATGCATATTTTTATATAAATAATAACGCTGAGAAATGTAGGTATTTTAGTGGAAATATTATTCTATTTTCTCTCCTAATTCATTTAAATTGGTTCCACATGAAGTGCTTTTAGATGTACGCTTTAGCATGGATACTCTAAACATGTGTCTGTATCTGGTGTACATTATTGTGTAGAGTTTATTATAATGTCATACTCTTCTCATATTGTCACAGAATTGTATAAATCGCCTTGGGTTGAAGGGCGATATACATGTCTATGTTCGAGCCTGAATAAACTACTTGACTTGACTTTGAAATTAAACCGGTCGTTTATTGTTCATAATGAATGTATCCGGCATTCAGCGGGTCTTTTGATAAGGAATGTCTTTAATAATATAATTAATATAATTAATATCATATTTCAAAGAACGCCGCGGGTTTCCTACAGTGACAATGTCATATTGACTTGTATAGTATAACCAACTGTTTTTGAGAGTGTGGCTAATTTAAATATCAAATAAAACTCGATTATTATAATCTATGATATTATAATATTGATATGCTTGTCCGCTAATAAAATATAAAGAGCAAACAATGAGAGAGAGAGAGAGAGAGAGAGAGAGAGAGAGAGAGAGAATTTATTGCTTAGATGTCATGAGCTCGGACTAAATACTATGGTAATTACTGCATTTCAAAACAGAGAAGATTCTCTGTTTATATATTATCCTTTACCGTTTTATCAAACCATTAGAGAGAGGGGGAGACAGAGAGAGAAATAGACAGAGTGAATTTGTTGTTCAGATGTCATGAGCTCGGACTAAATAATGTGGTAATTACAGATAGTAATTTCAAGAGAGAAGGTTCTCTGCTTATACGTGTATATTATCCTTTACCGTTTTATAACAATCCTCTTTTGAATCGCAGTCATGAATATAAATTCATTTACTTATTTACTTTTTTTACATTTCTTATCCCTAAATCAGATCAATATGTTTTATTACTGTTGCATTACTTCTCGTTGGATATTGACAAGTTTCATAGTTTATTGTCTTTTATTTTCTATTACCCGTGTTATATTTACTAATCACCTTGATCGTCGAAAAGGTTTAAAGTTTAAAATACTGATCTTTAGTACCTCCGATTTATTGTATTTTTATTTCATTTATTTATTTTTCCTTTTAAGTCAAAGTTATTAAGAGAAAAGGTCCTGTTCCGAAGCGAGTCTATGTATGTCGAGTAATTAAATAACTTTAAATAATATTAAATAACTCTCTTCTTTCGCGCGACAAGCGATTAAAACAATATTTGCACTGGTTTTGTCGGTTTCTATTTATTTGCAGCTTTCTAAACTTCAGAGGTTAATTTCCAATAAAATCCCATAGAAGACCACTGTCTGTCGCTATCTTTTTGCCAACCAATCTACCCACGTGATCATCCGATGACGTCACTCCGGGGATTCCCGTTATCTCCTATTCTCCCCTTGCATGTCTTTTCTTTCTCCATCTCTCTGGATGACGGGTCGATGTATACAATGTAGACTGAAGTATTTCAGGAAACGGAAATCCTTGGGGTTCCGCTACACTTAATCTATCAAGAGGTGTTTAAGGGGAGGGGAGGCGGATTATCACTGTTTATGCGTGTATGCAAAAAAACTTCTTTTCAGCTCATTAATTATATAAATTGCAGTTTTTTATAGATCACTTTCCCTTTTTTGTCCACTGCTTTTACAAAGAATAGCGAGTGCAGTGGACACAGTATTCACCTTTCCGTAGTTCCATATCCCCCCCCAATCCACCCCTCCCCCCTTTTGACAGACGGTACTTAAATACACCTCCTGCAGCTCGTCATGAATCAGTCTGAATTTTGGAAGGCTTCTGGTCTGCAAATTCCCTTGTGAGTTAGGCGTTATGGTTACAACTTTTTACTTTTATTGCTTTTGTAAACGGGCATTAGAAGACCAACATAGCAGGTGCCTTATTTACGCCATTTCTTTTACCGATTTCCGATTCGCATTTATAATTCTGGAACTCACTTCACATACTTCATATACTTCTTTTACATGCGAAAAGGAGCCCCGGTAGCTCAGTGGGTTAAGTTCTGGCCTACTGATCTAGCGGACCGGGTTCGAATCCCGCTTGAGGCGAGAATCTTTCCTACCGTAAACGGGGTTCCATTGCACATAGCCTTTCATTATCATAATCCCATCGTCTTTATACAACTGAAATACTGCTGAAAAGGACGTAAACTCATAAGTCACCCATCCATCTATCCATTTATACCTTGATCCAAAAGAAACGTCAGGGCGGTGACAAATATGCGCTGCCAATATATGTCGAATTCGACCAGTCCACCAGAAGATTCGGTAGAATAGGTTTTGCACGCTTGTTCAAGTTCACTAAGCATAACGCATTGTTATTTTATCTCATGTCACCACATTTACTGCCATATATAAGAGACATCAGCACTATATGAATATAAGAAAGACGGTGCATTACTTAAAGTGATAATAAAATTTTCCGTACAGTGGAGTACCGTTTACGGTGTGAAGAATATTGCGCCGCCGGATTTGAACTTGAAGAGCCAGGTCTTAGCTGACTGCTCTGCCAAGGTACATTATGTACGTGTATACATTTATATACTGTTAGAACATCATGTATGCAAGACCTTAAAATAGGAGGCAGCATAATGCAAAAGTCGGGCACATGCTAAATACCCACGACATTTTTTTTTTTTTACATTTTTATGTATACGCCAAAGTAATGCCATTTATATCGATCGGTGTATCAGGGAAAAAATCAGATCAGCTGCAGTGCCCATCCTCCCAGTATAATATCACCAGCTTCTTTTCTGTTATGTAGGAGACAGACTCAGACATATATTCTATCAGCTTTGTCACTTGGAAAAGTGTACCTAATGCAAAGAGAAACACATTCCTGTTCTTTTTATATGTTCAAATAGAAACTCATTGGATCATGGGAACAGTCGTCTCAGTTCACATAGACATGTTTTGGATCATAAGGAATAGTAAATTTGGTCACGCGGACCGCATGGTCATTAGGGGTCGGGAAAAAAAAAGAAATAAGAAAAAGAGAAAAGGCACCAAGAAAAAAGGCACGTATAGCATATGCGAATAGAAAAGAATCAGATCAGCCTGTGCATTCGAATCAGCCATATTGGGTTTCGCAATCTATCCCAACGTTTTGTGGTTTTCTTCAAACAGCATTCAAACCTGAAGCGAGTCATCCAAGGGAACTAAAAATGGTTGCTTCGTGTGACCTCTTAACACATGTTTGTTTGCACTGTCCCAAAAAGTGGCTTTTAAAGGCAGGTGACCCTTAATAGAGGTAACCACATAAGCAGGTTTGAGTGTAGTTAGTTACCGAAAAAAAGGTAACTTATGAACTCATGAAGTGGGAAACAAACAAGACCCAGACCAGTCTACGCATCCTCGCAGCTGATCTAGCCTATAAAAGTACATGATTGGTGTCGCGTAAAAAGCTGCTTTAATCCATGTGCGAAAAAGGAAATACCAGATCAGCATGCGCATTCGATCAGTCTTCTATTTTCTTGTACAGATTATATGGCTAGCCACGTGCGTCTATTGTTCTGTTCTGTTCTGTTCAATTCTCGTATCGACGTTACCCAAGTGGCTCAACGGTACGTAACCATAGTTGCACACACCTGGCGCCGTGTGTCCGTCCAAATTATTATTGTCCAGATGTTGCATAACGTTACATTGGAATAGTACGTTTTGTTCCAGCGGAGTAATTTCTGTTACCGGTGAGTGAGCAGCATGTATGTCCCATGTTCCTTTTTGCACAATGGAAAAGTCTAGGGGAAGGTATAACGATAGCCCCACCCTGACATTTCTTTTGGATTAAGGTATACATGCACAGTAAATATGCATATTATGGTTAGCGGAATAATGGTTGGAGATTTATATCACTTTTCTCGCTTTGCAAATTTAATTGCTTTCTCACCCGCAACATTGCTTCTTTTACTATTCAGTGGACTCCCTCACACCCTACTCATACTTCTAAACAAATGCTATATTTGGGTCAGTAAAACGGAGCCGCAAATCCTTCTAGCTTATTTCAGACATGGGTGCCAAGCTGTCTGGTATGTGCTCCCATCTTCCCGCTCGTCCGGAGGATTTGGAAGTGGAAGCCGTTTTCCCCGTACATCAATGTTTCTCGTCGAATTCGCTGAGTTTAGTTAGGGCGGAGCAAAGCGTGAATACCGTATTAATCCTAATAAACGCCCCTGCTCTAATAAACGCCCCCTTCAATAATGTTATTATCTTGCATTTAAACCTTGTTTGCTTCTCTAGATTAGGGAGAACTTTGATATGGGGTCCATTCTTGAAGAAAAGAATTGCTCAGAAGAGCAAATTCTTTCGTTTAAGATTTGAACCCTACCCCTACTGAGAAGGCAGCCAAAAATTTAGAGAATACTCTTTAACCAAACTACTGTTTATTAGAGGTATTTTGCTGATTTATTACAATATCGCACCTCCCCCTCCCTCACTTTCGTAAATTGCAACGGCCCCGGGACGTTAATATAATTTATACGGTATATACCTATTTACCGGCCAATTAACCTTGAATAATCAGCTGTCTCTCATGACAAGGTGCTCTCTGCCAATGACGTCACCCAACGCTACATTGTGACGTAAGAAAGCGTGACGTTACAACTTGGCGCGTCTTTCTCAGTTATTTGTCATTGTCGCGTAATTTTCGGAAGCGGTGGTTTCTCTCTACTGAAAACAGCGACTTCATCGGCTTTTGGAATGAAATATCGTATCCATTTCTTTTCTGCTGATCACTTTTTATATTGGCTTGATGGAATCAGTTCCTGTTTGATTATATTCACCCCAAAACCAAAGGAACTTCGGCAGCGTTAGTAGAAAAGAACGACGAGGCACATTTACATTTTGTTTTTATAAGACCATGAAGTCCCAACTTCGACACCTTCAAATTTTTACGAGATATTCTTCATTTATTTAAGAGTCATCCTGCCAAATATTAAGGTGTCGCATGAGGGACTTCATATTTTTCAACTGAATTTTACATGTGCAAATATGAAAAAATGACAAATTTCAGGCGTTAGGGGGTCCGATAGGATAGAGCTCTATCACACCCAAGGCAATTCTGGTAAATGTTTCATGGGTAGTTGTGGAGACAAACTATTGTATAATATAAAAACGTACAAAACGAAACGAATTTCACATATTGCTAAAATGGGAATTTACAGGGCCAAAATGTAGGATTCGTGAATTCAGCCCTTTTAGACGAAATTTAGACGAAACGTCGCATTAGACGATTGTCATTTAGACGAAATGTCATTTAGACCAAATGTCGTTTAGACCAAATGTCTTTTAGACCAAATGTCGTTTAGACGAAATGTCTTTTAGACGAAATGTCTTTAGACGAAATGTCATGGATCCTTTGCACTGATGTGTCCACAAAACCAGTATATATTTAAAAATTAGGACACAGCTAAGCCAAAATACACAGTTACTGCTGAGACTTGTCTTTGAAACCACAACTTTATTTTTTTTCTCGTAAACATCTGTTCATTGTATGAATGTGCCACCCTACTCGTTACCATTTCAAACAGCTTGCCAAGCACGTGCTAGGTCATTTTCACGTAAACACGTGTCATTGAAATGTGTAAATTGGTTTTAGAAGCTATAAATACCTTTAATGAACGTAACATAATCGCAGATTGTTTTCATCCGATAGAGAACAATTGTCTGTGTTTTTATCCAGCAATACTTTCCTCGATTACCGCTTTCTTCAGAATATATTGGCGAAAAATTAAATTTCCATATTTGTTTACGTTTCCAATATTAAAACCGGAAAGGCCTAACAACTCATCTTTGAAAAGATGCGACATGAAATATAGTTACCTATCTTATTTCAAATTTTATAACACAGACTGCTTTGCTTGAAAATACGGAATAATCCTTGCTTAAGCGCTATAGTAATTAACTATATTTCATATCTTTTTAATCATCGGAATTCGATTATT
Source organism: Ctena decussata (assembly GCA_963989385.1). NCBI lineage: Eukaryota > Metazoa > Mollusca > Bivalvia > Lucinida > Lucinidae > Ctena > Ctena decussata. Next base: position 33,257,977 of record OZ022504.1, on the reverse strand, counting down.
TATTGTTTCTCGAAGAGTTACTCGAGATAGCAAGATTAGTCTCCCAAGCAGCATTCTAAAAGCCGAGATCGCAAATCAAAATCCGGGACCCGATTCCGGTACCACAGTTCCATCAGTAAATTTAAGCGGAAAATCACCCAGTGTTATGACATAATGATCCTACAGCTTTTTCCTAAATATAAATTCAGTCATGTCAAACCAATTTAGACCACCTGTCAGACGGCCCGTTGTATCTGTTGAGTCCTCGTCTTTGTTTCTTTTTGGTGTTGAATTTAATTTATGTGTTTACCGTGATGATTCATTGACGAGTTAGAGGGTTATCATGCGAACCTAACAACCAACTAAATGTTTTGTACCACTTCAGATACTGAGGGCACGCCTACCAATCGCTCTCATGCGAAACCACGGTTCAGAACGCCAATCCATGAGAGGAGTTTCCGGTTTTGCAGGAGGGGAGCCGAAATCGTAAACAAATGTGACATCGGCAGAAGGTTTGAGGTGTTTATTTTCTCTGAAAACTATTTATGCAAAATATAAGAATGCTATTTTGTCACATATAGATTGTTTCTTCGGCACATGAAAGGATTAGGCACATGGTCTTGGATTTTTGCAGATATGCATTTAGTACGGCGGAGCATGTGTTCAAGGACAGTCTCGGCGATATATACATGTAGGGAAAAGTCGCATTCTCTTGCTTGATTTTGAGTCTTTGACCTTGTCAGTCGCCAAGAAGTGATCAGAACTACTCGATGAGTGAATCCAAACGTTGGAAGAAAGCTGTCCGTGATGGACAGTTTAGAATTTAGAAAATATACGCGAACACTTGGCATCGTCAGCCCGGTTCCGCATGAGATAATAGAAAATAGAAGGAATTTTTATCAAACGCAAAAACAGCCTCTGAACAATAACTGGATCAAAACTAACATGAACTCTGTGATAAATCATTATTTTATACATTGCAGATGACTTTCAAGATGTTTTTATTCCCCGTTTGTCTTTTAAGGCGTTTTGCAAACCCTCTTTCAAACCCTCTTGCATGCCTCAAAAACAGACAAACGGGGATTAAAACAGCCAGAAAGTCATGTGCAATGTATGAAATAATGATATATTACAGAGTTCATGTTAGTTTTGATCCAATTATTGTTCAGAAGCCATTTTTTTTGTTTGATAAAAATTCCTTCTATTTTCTAATATCTCATGCGGAACCGGGCTGACGATGCTAAGTTTTTGCGTATATTTTCTAAATTCTAAACTGCCCATCACGGTAAGCTTACTTCCAACGTTTGGATTCACGCATACAGTAGTTCTGATCACTTCTTTGCGACTGACAAGGTCAGAGACTCAATATCAAGCAAGAGAATGCGGCTTTTCCCGACATGTACATATCGCCGAGATTGGCATTGAACACATGCTCCGCCGTACTAAATGCATATCTGCAAAGATGCAAGACCATGTGCCTAATCCTTGCATGTGCCGAAGAAACAATCTACATGTGACAAAATAGCATTCTTATATTTTGCATAAATAGTTTTCAGAGAAAATAAACACCTCAAACCTTGTGCCGATGTCAAATTTGTTTACGATTTCGGCTCCCCTCCTGCAAAACCGGAAACTCCTCTCATGGATTGGCGTTCTGAACCGTGGTTTCGCATGAGAGCGATTGGTAGGCGTGGAGGGTGAGGTTGGGCCTGTAAAATCGATTTAAGCCCCCCCCCCCCCCCCCCAGTAATTCATTACTGACCGTTCCAAGGCGGTAGTTCTGTTGTGGTTCTCTGTTGCCTGTTTTTGGTGTCAGAGTTTCTGTGATGTTTTACCTTATGTATGTTCTTATTATTTTTGGTTCGGTTTGGGTTGCTGAGTGGCCACCTTTTGGGAACAAGCTGCTCACTCGGTTGGCCATATGTTCTCTGTATCTTGATTATTTGTAATCTTAGTTGTTTCCAACTATGGTTTGAGGGCTGGATTTGGATTTTGATTGTTTCAGTTCCTGGTCTTTGCATACTTTTTACTTAGATACTGTATAGTGAATTTATGCTTAATTCTGGGACCTCTGAACATGTTTCTACTGGAGCACAATTTTCATCATCGATATTGTCTCATTTTTTTTCTTTGACACGGAGACAGGATTCAAAGACCGGGCACTGTGACATGACAATGAATAAGATAGACTTAGGCTGTTAAATAAGTGCAAACCATATTGTTGTGAGGTTGGTACCGGGAAATTGGTTTCAGATTTTTGTATCTGGTTAGGGGTTTTACCAACCCCGCGAAATGCGCAAGAATAAATTGTTAAGCGGTTCGTGTGTCCTTGTGTAAATGAAAACAATGCAGAAACTTATCCACGACCTTGCAGATTTTACTGCTACAATGTCAACATCTGTGCATTGATCATCCATATCATGCAAATGTTTGCATTTAGAATAGAACTTGCTTTTAACTGATACAGTCATGCAGTTTACAACACCTCCTTTGGTGAGAGCGGATACTGAAAGTTTTTGTTTACAATTTTATGAATGAAAAAATGGCGACCTGAGTGACTTCATGATACACGAGGCCAATATTGAAGGGGTTTCTTAAAAAGTAGGCATTTAAAGGCTTTGCAAGTCTGGGAGATTGTAGTTCATGCTGACACATTCAACATGCCGAAATAGTTTTATGCCATTATCTCTGGTTTATGAGTTCTAATGGAAGTCCTGGCCACCTTGTATTTTTCCTCTAATTTCTCATTTTAAATGTTATATTTAAAGTTCCTCTCAATATATCTTGCTAACACACAGAAATTACATTTGGGATAGGCAAAACTTCATATTTCACAAGTATAGTAAAAAAAATCAAAGTCTGTTTTCAGACCATTCTCCACCCACTTGGTGGTGTGATGAACCCTTAAATCGATTTAAACCGTGGTTTTAAAGGCAGTTTAGCGAATTCGCCACTGCAGTTTATATCACCAAGAAATAATTCGTCGACGTGAAATTGGGCCTTAGTGTGCCGGGTTACACTAGACGTTGGGGTTACACTGAGAGGCGTTATGTCGCTGGTTCAGTGTCAATACATTTTGACACAACTTCCTTGGCTGACTTTCTGTCAGGATTGTCCTGACCATGTTATTTCGTATAAAAATTTATGAATGAATGAAAAAATAAATGAAAAATGCTTCCAGGGGAGAGCAAAGTTTTCTTAGTATATGTCTTGTTAAAACAAGAAATGTATTCTCTTTAGAATCCGCTGGCCGAAACAGTTTGAATGGAAAGCTTCCTTGGTGACTCTCTTGGTGAAATAAGTCATTTACAATAGCGTTTGAAAGCTCAAGATAATAGGCTTTCGATGAAATGCTTAAACGTTAGATAACACTGCTAATTACCTTTGCACTACACAAGGACTCTCCAGGTACCCTACCCACTCAAGTTTGCAAGCCCAGAGACGCTAACCAAAAATTCCAACAGATCAAAATGAAATGTGTACCAAATTATTTCTTGTGTTCTAACTAAGAAAATGAATACCCACAACATATGTTTATTTTGTCTATGAGCGGAGATATGGACGCTTTTATGTTGATAAATTAGGGCAAATTTTCTAAACGCTGCCAGTTTTGTAATAAAAAATTAAAAATAAACATACAGCCCGGTCTCCAACACATTTCATGTAAATATATAAAAAATTTGTCTGTATACAAAATATAAAATGTGCTGGAGGCTGGGCTCATACATTTTGAAAGCCACAAAGGCTACCAAATTCGTCATTTTGTCAGAATCCGCTGGGGGCATGGGTATATTCAAGATTAAAAACGCAATTATTTCATGCAACAACTGGTTAATTTCGTGTTTTCTGATACATTCAAGGTTTGAACTTTCCTATGAATACATTTTTATCATCTAAATAGGACTTATCATACCAGGTCCTTTATGTAAGATTGTTGGAGTGTTGGTTTGTCGTCAAGATGTGGATAAGAAAATGCACTGCACATAAAGCCCTAAGCGGAGCTAATTAGCCACTTGTAAAAAAAGAATGTGCTTTTTTGTTCGTTTCATTTGTTTTCTTTATTTTCACATTTTGTATAAACCATTCTTACAAATGGTGGAAGTTACTTATTTTATCCAAAGACATATGATTTCCGCTCTATAAACTAGGTCACAGTACCAATGCTCATGTTTGTAATTACCTCATAAGAACAGGAGATTAGAAATTCTATGTATGCATGTCAAATAACCGCAAGTTTATACAAGAATTTCACATGGCCATAGACTGCTAATTCTATTTCACACCCAAATATTTCTGATTATTTTATGTAAACGTTGCCTGTGAACGTGTGTAACCTAATGCTGATTTTGACCATGTGATCGAAAGCCAAGTTTAAACATTGCAGCTGCTATGCTATGTAGCCAGTATTCCTGCAAGGTATAAAAATGATATTCATTGGCTGAAATTTTGAATTTTCCCCGAGAAGAAATGTTTTGAGTCAGGTCAATACATGATGTAATCATTCTGCGCTTAACGGAATATACGTTACCATTTACATCATTAATTTACTTAATAAGCACGCACATGGTTGATTTAACGTCAGAAACCCAAGTTCTTTGACGTCATTGTGGCTTATTTCGTTATTGTACGAATTTTTAGTTCACCTATGAAGGTGAGCTTATAGTATAGCCTTGGTCCGTCGTCCGTCGTCGGCGTCCACACTTTTAAACATCTTCTCCTCAGAAACCACTGGGCCGATTGAAGCCAAATTTCATATGGATCCTTAACAGGATGGGGGAATGAAAGTTTATATATTTGGCCCAGGTCACACGACCAAGATGGCCGACATGCCCATATATGAAAAAACCTTAAAAAATCTTCTCCTCCAGAACCACTGGGCCGATCGCCTTGAAACTTGGTATGTAGCATCTTGGATACCAGTACTACAAATTTTATATAAATTGTGACCCTGGGTTGACTTTGACTTATTTTATGGCAAAGTCAAATTTGGTCCCTTAGGCTTTTAAATGGGAAAAGCTGAAAAAGTGCATTTTTCTGTTGCTTTAGTGCTTTGTGATATGAAAATGCATTCATCGTCAACCCCTATGAATACTTGAGGTCAAGGTCATTTAGAGACCTTGGCCAAAGGTCATTTGTCTGTTGTGTGTCAACATTTTAAAGGACTTCTCCTCTGAAACTACTGGGCCAATTTTAATTAAATTGCATATGCAGCCTTCAGGCAAAGAGGGAAAGAAATTTTATATATTTGGTCTAGGTCACGTGACCAAAAAGGCCGCCATGCCCATATATGGTAAAACCTTAAATATCTTCTTCTCCAGAATCACTAGGCCGATCGCCTTGAAACTTGGTATGTATTATCTTGGACACAAGTGCTACAAAGTTTGTATAAATGGTGACCCTGGGATGACCTTGACCTATTTTATGGCAAGGTCAAATTTGGTCTTTTAGGCTTTTGAATGGAAAAAGCTTAAAAAGTGCATTTTTCTGTTGCTGTTGCGCTCTGTGATATGAAAATGCAGTCATCGTCAAACCCTATATTTAGACTGATTGCCTTGAAACTTGGTATGTAGCATCTGGGACTCTAGTACTACCAAGTTTATATATACGATGACCTTGAGTTGACCTTGACCTGTTTTGCTACAAGGTCAAATTTAGTCTCTAATGCTTTTGAATGGAAAAAGCTAAAAAAGTGTTTTTTGTTGCTGTAGTGCTCTGTGATATGGAAATGCAGACAATTTTAACCCCTAGGAATTCTAGAGGTCAAGGTCAATTAGTGACCTTGGCAAAAGGTCATTTGTCAGTAACGTGTCAACAGTTTAAAGGACTTCTCCTCTGAAACTAAAGGGCCAATTTCAATTAAATTTCATATGCACCCTTCAGGCAAAGCGTGAAACAAAGTATATATATTTGGTCCAGGTCACATGACCAAGATGGCCACCATGCCCATATATGGCAAAAACCTTAAAAAACTTCTCAAGAACCACTGGACCAATTGCCTTGAAACTTGGTTTATAGCATTTGGGACTCTAGTAATACCAAGTTCATATAATTGGCGACCTTGGGTTGACCTTGACTTGTTTTGCCGCAAGGTCAAATTTGGTCTCTAATGTTTTTGAATGGGAAAAGCTGAACAAGAAGACCATTGGTCCTGTAGCTCTCCGAGTCAATTCAGCCTCAGTACTCTAGGGTAAGTTACTCTAAGGCAAATTGTACAATATGGGCTAATGTCAAATGCATCTGAGAGCGCAACGTTTGAGATGAGAGTGGTAGTATAGCAAGAGGGCCATGAGGCCCTGAATCGCTCACCTGACCAATAAGCAAGGTGGCTTTTTCTTATGTCTTAAACTGTCAAAATATGAGTCTTGGGTTAAAAGTCAAAGAATGACCATGACCACTTGTACTCATAAATCTTCATGTACACATTAAGACAATCGTATATAACATTTTTAGGCCAAAAACTTTCCATGAAATCCTATGTTCTAGCATTTTCCCATATTTGACCATGCCGCAAGAAAGGTCACGGTAAACCCAAGGTCATCATTTGAACAGTCTTGGTGGTACTCTAGTACTCCATGCTACTTACCAAGTTTCAAGGCCACAGGTGTATTGGTTCTGGAGAAGAAAATATTAAAGATATATACCATAAATGGTAATGGTGGCCATGTTGGTCATATGACCTGGACCGTTTGAACAAATATTTATTCAATCAACCCCTGGAGGCTCTATATGATATGTGTTTACAATCGGCCCTTTGGCTTTTGAGAAAATGTGTATGAACATTTCAAAATATGAGAGATCTGGATCAAAGGTCAAGAAATGACCTTGACCTCTCTTACTCATAATTCTTCATGTACTCATTAAGACAACTGTATATACCAATTTTTAGGCCAAAATCTCAAAAATTTTTCATGAAATCCTATGTTCTAGCATTTTCCCATATATGACCTTGCTGTAAAATAGGTCAGGGTCAACCCAAGGTCATAATTTAAACAATCTTGATAGTACTCGAGTACCCAATGCTACATACCGAGTCTCAAGGCCATCGGTCCATTGGTTCTGAAGAAGAAGATTTTTAAATGTTTTCACTATATAAGGGCGTGGCGATCATGTTGATCATGCGACCAGGACCGTTAGAAATATTTTTTCATTCCCTCAACCCCTGGAGGCTCTATATGAAATTAGGTCATAATTGGCTCAGTGGTTTTTGAGGAGATTGTTTGAAACTGTCAAAATATGAGAGTAATGGGTCACAGGTCAAAGAATGACCTTGACCTCTTGTACTCATAAATCTTCATGTACTCATTAAGATGACTGTAGATACCAATGTTTAGCCCAAAATCTTCAACAGTTTCCAAGATATCTTATGTTGTAGCATTTTGCCATATAAAAGCATAAGGAAGCAAATTTGACCTTACCGTAAAAAAGGTCAAGGTCAACCAACGGTCATAATTTGAACAATCTTGGTAGTACTTGCGTACCCGATGCTACCTACCAAGTTTCAAGGCCATCGGCCTATTAGTTCAGAAGAAGAAGTTGTTTTTTTTAGGTTTTCACCATATATGGGCATGGCGGCCATGCTAGTCATGTGACCAAAACCGTTTGAACACTTGTTCGTTCCTAAGGTCCCAGAAGACTATATATGAAATTTGATTACAAGCGGCCCAGCAGTTTCAGGGGAGAAGTAGTTTGAAATTGTGGACGGACGGACGGAGCCTTATCATCCTATAAGCTCCCCAGGAGCTGCTGTTTCAGGTGAGCTAAAAATGCCATATACATTTCTTACAGATCATTAAGATCGCCCTTTCGAATGAATTAGTAGATGAGAGAGAACATTAACTATTCGGCGCTTTGCAAACCTACATGTTCATCAATTTAGCCTAACGTCAAATTAATATTTTAGTATCGAGAAGAATTTTTAGCGAGAGTTTCCTCTAAATCAATTGTTTATCCCTAAGGTGAAAAATCCCCCTTATACACACTCAACTTAGTATCGTCAGTTTTAACAATTTAATTTAGTAATATAGTAAGTAATATAGTAATATAATAATATTTAATAAAGTAAGTGTATGTAAGGTAAATAGGTAAACTTCAAGAGGGAGAGGGGGAGGGGTCGTATCTCTCGCAGTTTTACCGATACCCCATGGGAGTTCATTCCGAAAGGAAAGAATCGCAACCTAGGGGTTCGTCGTCACGGAAGGCAAACAAAAAGTCAGAAAAATTGTCCCACTTTGCCAAAAAAAAAAAAAAAAAAAAACTCTTGACGGTACACATACCGGGGGCTCCCATCAAGTACATTTTTGAGCTTTAATCTTTGTTCTGAAACTAGAAAACATTAACTCGAAACTCGAAATTTGAAAAAAATTAACTCGCACTCAGCAACACCTTACTCAGAACTCAAACATTTTAACTCGAGAAGAATCCTCACTCGAAACTCGTAAAGCCTTATTTGAAGCTCGAAATTTTGAAATTGTTTTCAGTTTTTGCAGTTAAAAAGGCTGATTTGAGCATTTATTTTCAAACATGGCTGTATGTCCAGTTTCACGTGCCATCACTCATTCGTATGATCAGTAATTTTATAGCATGCCTTCCCTGGCATGAGTCCTTATAAATTTCATGCAAATTGACCGGAAAGCTTGTCATATGAACACTTAGAAACAGAGCAGCACGCCACATTCTGCACAGGGACATCATTCCAATTACTGCACATCGAAATTTTGACATTCTCTGGCTTTTATTGGGTCTATTCAGTATCAGATCATATCTTTGTACCCCTTTCTCACTTATTACTAGGTAAATGTTTGGCAGAGTAGGAAAATAAACGTTTGAAAAGACATATTTGCTGACATTCTAAAGCAACTTCCTGGTGTTTTCAGTACATTTACAGCGACCAAGCAAATGCTGCCCGCGTCAGTTTTGTTATAACACCAGTAAATTTGTATCCAACAAGTCGATTTAGACGTTAAGAAACTAAAGTGTTCCGTGCATTTTTCTTGTCGAGCAAATATGCACGTTTAAAGGTAGAAAAAATCTTAGTTACTCACCAAACCTTCGCTATATCCTGAAAAACACACACTCCTGATGCGACACAACGACCTCTCCACAATTGTGCGGCTACACTCAGTGAATTAGAAATTTGGCTTCCTACGTATTTGAAAGTTTTAAGATTAAAAATTCGCTGTATTGATTATATGTCCTTGTACAGCACTAGTGTTTGCTGTCTCTCCCACATCATCCCTCTTTTCTTACTTTTTTCTGTATCATGCATAACAGTCATTTCCCACCAGGCACACGACATATGACTGATGTATCGGCGTCAATGCGACATCGTTACGCCGTATTGACCTCGATGCGCCGTCGTTTTGTTGTTGTGTGCCTGCTGGGTTGGGGTCTTTTGGTATTGGTACAAACTTAACTAGAAAATGTGTTAATGAAACACTATGCCCCCAACCATATGCTTGTCTCTAAAGAAGGTTCATCCAATAATGCTTATACCTTTGTACCATAGGCTTCAATGCACTTAGTCGAAAAAGGGGCTTAACTCAGTCAAAAATTTACGAATTGTTTTCGAAAGTTAATCAGGTCACCTACACCTTGGGCAATATCAACCTGCAAAAATCATGCTCCTAGCATCAGGGGTTCTCCAGATATTTTGTTCACAAGGTTCCATAGGCAAATAATGCACTAAGTTGAAAAAGATGCATAACTCGATCAAAAATTCACGAATTATTTTCAAAAGTTAATTAGGTCATCTACACCACAGGCAGTATCTTCCTGCAAAAAATCATGCTCCTAGCATCAGGGGTTCTTGAGATATTTTGTTCACAAGATTCCATAGGATTACAATGCACTAAGTCGAAAAAGGGGCATAACTCGATCAAAAATTCACGATTTTTTTTCAAAAGTTAATCAGGTTATCTACACCACAGGCAGTATCTTCCTGCAAAAATCATGCTCCTAGCATCAGGGGTTCTTGAGATATTTTGTTCACAAGGTTCCATATGCTTACAATGCACTAAGTCGAAAAAGGGGCATAACTCGATCAAAAATTCACGATTTTTTTTCAAAAGTTAATCAGGTTATCTACACCACAGGCAGTATCTTCCTGCAAAAATCATGCTCCTAGCATCAGGGGTTCTTGAGATATTTTGTTCACAAGGTTCCATAGGCTTACAATGCACTAAGTCGAAAAAGGGGCATAACTTGGTCAAAAATTCACGAATTTGTTTCAAAAGTTAATCAAGTCATCTACACTTTGGGCATTCTCGTCCTGCAAAACCTCATGATCCTAGCATCAGGGTTTCTTGAGATATTTTGTTCACAAGGTTCCACAGGCTAAGTCTAAAAAGGGGCATAACTCTGGAAATACATGACCGGCGGAAAAATAAAAAAATACGGGTATGCTTATTTTCCATACTGATCATGTGTATAAAGTTTCAAGTTCCTAGCTCTTATTGTTCTTGACTGCATGTAAGGGTACCTTTGTACCATAGGCCTCAATGTACTAAGTCGGAAAAGGGGAATAACTCTATCAAAAATTCACATTTTTTTTCAAAAGTTAATCAGGTCATCTACACCTTAGGCAGTATTTTCCTGCAAAAAATCATGCTCCTAGCATCAGGGGTTCTTGAGATATTTTGTTCACAAGGTGCCATAGGCTTACAATGCACTAAGTCGAAAAAGGGGCATAACTCGGTCAAAAATTCACGAATTTGATTCAAAATTAATCAGGTCATCTACACCTTGGGCATTCTCATCCTGCAAAACCTCATGATCCTAGCATCAATGCTTCTTGAGATATTTTGTTCACAAGGTTCCACAGGCTAAGTCGAAGAAGGGGCATAACTCTGAAAATACATGGCCGGCGGAAAAATAAAAAAATACGGGTATGCTTATTTTCCATACTGATCATGTGTATAAAGTTTCAAGTTCCTAGCTCTTACTAATCTTGTCTATATGTAAAGGTACCTTTGTAGCATAGGCCTCAATGCACTAAGTCGAAAAAGGGGTTTAACTCAATAAAACAATCACGATTTTTTTTTCAAAAGTTAATCAGGTCATCTACACCACAGGCAGTATCTTCCTGCAAAAAATCATGCTCCTAGCATCAGGGGTTCTTGAGATATTTTGTTCACAAGGTTCCATAGGCTTACAATGCACTAAGTCGAAAAAGGGGCATAACTCGGTCAAAAATTCACGAATTTGTTTCAAAAGTTAATCAGATCATCTACACCTTGGGCATTCTCATCCTGCAAAACCTCATGATCCTAGCATCAATGGTTCTTGAGATATTTTGTTCACAAGGCTCCACAGGCTAAGTTGAAGAAGGGGCATAACTCTTGAAATATGTGATCCGCGGAAAAAAGAAAAAACACACGTTCGCTTATTTTTCATACTGATCATGTGTATAAAGTTTCAAGCTCCTAGCTCTTACGGTTCTTGACTTATAGATAGCGGACAGACGGACAGGCCCAAACCAATATGCTCCCACAATTTCTTCGAAATTGGGGGCATAAAAATTTGAATTTTATATTCTATTATACACTGTGAATATTATAGTTAAAGGGTAAAAGTTGGTTCAGTTGGAGATATGATGTTATTACATTTGGTTATGTAAGACAATTATGTATGCTTGCATGAAACATATGTTGACATTTGCCGTCATTTTTGCTGTATAAGCATTTATTTGTAATATGTTTACTCATGGACCATATGGTCTTCTGTATTTGAATAAAGTTACATATAAATATCAAACGTTCATTAAACCGTCATAAGTTAATGATGCGCTAATGACGAGTTTGTCATTAAATCTGACGTCAGAGAAACAAAATAACGTGACGTTATTAAGACTGCGTGCTACTTAATTGGATTTTCGCGCACAGGTTAAGCAATTAAAATCTTTTCCCACCAGTTTTATCTAGTCATTCTTGAGTCCTTGATGTATTTCTGAATTTGTTCACACCGCAGATTTAACAGCATAAAACTTTTAAATGAAAATAGATTAGGGTTTGAATGATTAGTGATTATGACCAAATTTTTCGTGGTTAGAGACTTATCTTTTAGTAATTGTGCGGGGATGGGGAGGCGGTTGAAAACAATGAAATTTTAGAGAACAAGAAAACATGCTAAAGTACTTTTAGGGAAGAACAGAAAAAAAATCTTGAAAGCAATTAAATTCTGACCTGGGGAGACTTAAAGTAGACCTACGTTTCAAGTTTTTTTGTTGTTGTTTTTTAAATGGCACTGGTATGGAAACGGATGTTTCTCTTCCAGAGTATCTCTTTTTGATAGTTCTTTGCTAATAATCCCGCTATCTCTGTTTTGCACATCATCTCTGTAACGCTGATTCAACGTTTTAGGTCCGATTTGTAGGCTCTCCGAATCGGGACGTCATGCATACAAAGGGGTACTTACCCTGCAGGCGAACAATTGCTTGATTGATTTAATGCTTAACGTCCACGGTAAACAGCTATGGTCATGTCGGGACGGTCAGTTAACCTAACCACACTATTCCTAGGTAGGCTTAGACCTCCTAAGTGGTTAACCAGTACTAAGTGCACATACTTTCGCCAGTAACTGACAACTGGACTTCTTGAATCAGCGGAAGGACAAACGAAAGTATGTGGCGAGACCGGATTTCGAACCTCTGACTTATGAGTCAGGTGCCCTACCGATTGTGCTATGCGGTCCGGCTGCAGGCACACAGACGTTGAATCAGTGTTTAAACAACGTCGTTCAACGTCGATAGCCCGATGTGTAGGCTCCCGGAAATCCAAGAATGTTTCGTTCAAATCGGGCCACAAGTTCTATGACAAGTCCTTAGATAAATGATGGTGTGTTGCCTGCGTTGTGTAATGACGTCATCATGTCATGTCATGCCAGCCGGTCGTGAGACACTTCAAAACAATGGTCAACGTTGTTTGTAAACATACTTTGACGACGTCAACGGGAAAGTAAAGTAAGTTTTTAAAGGAAAATGTACCAAGCTTTGGTTAATTTACAACTACTGGATGACATTTGAATGGCTAAAGGTTTCGCTCTGCATTGAAGTCATTGCACATCGAGGTACGAGGGGTGTTCGAAAAAATTTGCAAATGACGTAATTTCTCGATAACCACTATACAGACAGAACTTCTGATTGCAGAAACACATAAAATTATGATATGCGTTGAGAAGTCTGAAAAACCGGTGCATTTTTTTAAAAAGGGCGCATTTTTATCTTCTTTGAAAGAGGTATACCCTAAAGACACTGCAAAATTTTACTTTAGTAGGCCGTAATTTATATATCAGCAGTCTTTGATTTTTCTTTATCTTTGTTCATTAAAGACAATGCCCAGACAATGCTGTCTAGTAAATATCGCGGAAATTATTTTTAATATAGGTTCCCTACTGGCCCGGAAATACGGATTATCCGTACTTTATGTTGTGGCAATTTCACCATTTCTACCAAAATTTGATGATTTTGTAATGAAAACAAGTGTATTAGCATTCAAAATCTAGTCAGCAAGAGCATTTACATGGGTCAGTGAAAACCTGTCAATAAATTCAAATTAATACCAAAAAAGAAGCGTCTGCAAGCTTTCAAAAATGACGTTGACGTAAATTTTAGTAACGTCATTAGAACTGCGCATTGCTTTGCAAGGAATAAATCGATAAAAGTTGCAACGCTTCTAACTTCTGTATGGATATTGTAGAAAACGATGGACAAGAAATGACAAAAATTAATTTTGTATTTACAAGGATATTCCACTTGAATGCGTAACACTGGAAAGATTTTATATATAAAATTAGCCCAGTGGTATGACTGGGACCTATTAAAATGAGTTGTAACTCAATAAGGAAAAGTGTCTTTGTATAGTGTTTGGTATCATCTTAAAGCCAAAATACAGTGCTTTCAGTAAATGCAAAGTAGTTGTACCCAGCTTGTCCCTAAACAAAGTCATGAGGCCATTTGCAAATCTTATCGAACACCCCTCGTATTTGGTTTCTGTTCACGAATTTCCATCTCCTTCGCATTCTGCATGGACCATGTTGTCTTTAAAATAGTCGCTTTTCCGAAATATCGAGGTCGAATCTTACGATGGCGGCCATCTTATCAAATCGAATCGACGCACGAGATTAATGACACTCGACTTGTGATTTATGACGTATTGTTTGTTTATTTATCTTTTTGCTTTTACACAGCTAAATCAGTGTTAAAGAAAACTTTTTTGGTCACTCTCTCACACAGCCACTCGACGATTGGTTGGTTGGTTGATTTGATGCTTAACGTCCACGGTAAACAACTAAGGTCATGTCGGGACGGTCAGTTAACCTAACAACACTATTCCTGGACAGGCTTAGACCTCCTAAGCGGTTAACCAGTACTAAGTGCACATACTTTCGCCAGTAACTGACAACTGCCCTTCTTGAATCAGCGGAAGGAGAAACGAAAGTATGTGGCCAGACCGGGATTCGAACCCAGGACCTCTGACTTACGAGTCAGGTTCCCTACCGATTGCGCTACCCGGCCCGGCGCCACTCGACGAAAAATTTGTGAAATTCTCATATATTATGAAATGTTAGTCTGTCTCCCACCTCTCAATCAAATTTCAAGTCGATCGGTTGCGATATAAGAAAGTGACTAAATATCCAACTTCGTAGTTAAATAGAGTCAAGGTGCGACACTATCGCCATTTTGAAAATATGCTCATTGACGGAGGTGATGAAATCAGGGGATTTTCCACGGAATTTCCAGTAGCGCGTGCTTTGATGACGTAATTTTCCCGAATTGAAAGTTTCCTAATCACGCGGAATTTAAACTTGTTCGCTCGTTGACCAATCAACGAGCTCGCATTTGTGGATTTTCCAATAGGGACTGCAATGCGCAAGCCCGGATTTGTTGACTTCCGTCATTTTACTCTGTTCCTCGTCGTGATTTAGAATTTTGGTGTAAATTTCGCATTATCCGTCACTGGCAGGAAATGATTTGATTGCAGGTAAGTGTAGATATGTACATTGTTTTCCAATATGGAAGTATTAAAGTGAAATGCTTATTATGTAGGTGAGAATACGGTGACTGGAAAAGGTAAACATATTTTCAAAATGGCGGTAGTGTCGCACTTTGACTCTATCTAACTAGAAGTGGGATATTTAGTAATTTTCTTATATCGCAACTGATTGACTTGAAATTTGATAGAGAGGTGGGAGACAGACTAACATTTCATAATATATGAGAATTTCACAAATTTTTCGTCGAGTGCCTGTGCTCTCTCAGAAGCGGGACTTCATCAAGGAAGGACAGGTGATCGAGGATCTCGGCTCAGTGTTACTTTGCATTACAGAAACGGGACAAATCCAATGTAAACAGCCTAACAGCGCAGCCATATTTGTCCAAAACTTTCATGCTGGAAGGTGTTGGATTTGCTCTTAGTGGAAGTAGCTTTTTTCAAATGATGCATGTTATCTGTAGGCGTGCAACAGCACGGACGCACGTCCGCGCACGTGAGCTTCGCTCACGCGCGTTGCTTTTGCACGTAAAGTTACACAACGCTACGGAATATCTACGTTACTAAATCAGGACATAAAATGGACCTCAGTAACGGTTACGACACAATGTTCAAAAACTTGAATTAATTAACGAACAGACTGTCATGCAACAGCAGTGCCAAGGTACTCAAACGGACCTTAAGAACTAAATATGTATTACCCGTGCCAAGACAATTCGGGTCTATTTGCCTTAGTTTCCCCGCTCAGATGTGCAACCTGTTAAATTCTATCACCGAATAATGCATGGGCTATCGCACTTCGTCATGCAGGGAATAAGGACAGTTGACCTTAATTGAATGTAGGTAACATTTACGAAAAATTTAGAGGCAAAATGGCTCTCCAAAAATCTACAAAAATGCAAATTGAGGGCAAACATGGCTAAGGCATATCTTGGACGGTAAGGAATAAGCTAGGCCAAAATTTACGGAGTTGGTGTCACCGCTTAATGTGTTGTGACAGTTAAGAGAACTCCTCATAAATAGTAAAAACGCACCCTATGTAGATGCCATGCTTAACAAAATAGCATGCTTATATGAAAAATTGAGATCTGTCCAGGTCTAGTAATATAGTGAAAACACATATTCATGTCATGTCCAAATATTCTGCCACGGTTAAAAGAATACTGCAAGGTTTTATATTCGATCAGGTCTATATTAAAGTTTTTCCTAGTGGCAAACTACATGTATTTGTATATTGATAACCTTAACTACAGTGGACTGGCTTGATTCTTTGCGGTTGATGGCCTTCACGCTTGATTAAGAAAACAAGAGGGCCATGTGGCCCTGAATCGCTCACCTGAGTGAAAAAAATCAAAGGAAAACTAGGATCATCATTTGAACAAACGTGATAGTTTAAACTGTCAAAATAAGACAGACATTGGTTAAAGCTCAAAAAATGACCTTGACAACTATTGCTAAAAAAATTCAAGTTCTCATTAAATAGACTGTATTTATCGAATTCTGTACCAAAATTTTCTACAAGTTCCATGAACCCTTATAGGTACCATTTTACCATAAAAAGCACCAGAAAGCAAATTTGACCTTGCCAAAAATTGTCAAAGTCAGCCCAATTTCATCATTTGAACTATCTTGGGCCAACATCTTCAAAACTTTCCATGAAATCATGTGTTCTAGCATTTTCTCATATTTGACCATGCCGGAAAAAAGGTCAATGTCAACCCAAAGTCATTCATTTGAATTACCTTGGTATTACTGGAGTATCCAATGCTACACAACAAGTTTCAAGGCCAGTGGTCAATTGGTTCTGGAGAAGATTTTTGAAGGTTTTTACCATAACCTGGTTACAATTGGCCCACTGGCTTTTGGAAAGAAGTTTGAAATTGTCAAAATATGAGAGACCAGGGTCAAAGGTCAGAGAATGACTTCGACCTCTTGTACTCATAAATCTTCATGTTCTCATTTAGATGAGTGTATATACCAATTTTAAGGCCTTAATCTTCAAAACTTTCCTTGAAATCTTTCCCATGTTTGACCGTGCCGTAAAAGGTTAAGGTCAATCTACAGTCATAATTTGAACAATCTTGATAATACTCGAGTACCCAATGCTACAAACCAAGTTTCAAGCTTCTGGAGAAGAAGAATTTTTATGCTTTTTATCATATATGGGCCCGATAGCCATGTTGGTCATGTGACCTGGACCGTATGAATAAATTTTTGTTTCCTCAATCCCTGAAGGCTCTTTATGAAATTTGGTTTCAATTGGCCCGGTGGCTTTGAGGAGATTGTTTGAAATTGTCAAAATATCAGAGTTCTGGGTCAAAGGTCAAAGAATGACCTTGACCTCTTGTACTCATAAATCTTCATTTACTCATTAAAAAACTGCTTATACCAAATTTTAGCCCAAAATCTTCAACAGTTTCCAAGATATCTTATGTTCTAGTATTTTGCCATATAAAAGCACAAGGCACTAAATTTACGGTAAAGAAGGTCAAGGTCAACCTAGGTCATAATTTGAACAATCTTGGTAGTACTCGCATACCCGATGTTACATACCAAGTTACAAGGCCATCGGCCTATTGGTTCTGTAGAAGATTTTTTTAGGTTTTCACCATATATGGGCATGGCGGCCATGTTGGTCATGTGACCTGGACCGTTTGAACGAATTTTCGTTCCTAAGACCCCAGGAGGCTACATATGAACTTTGGTTGCAATCGGCCCAGCGGATTCAGAGGAGAAGTCGTTTGAATAGTCGACGGACGGACGGACGACGGAGCCTCCTAGCCTATAAGCTCACTCGGAGCCGCTGGCTCAGGTGAGCTAAACAGCCGAAGCCATGCTTTCTCAATATATGTATTTTAGGAGGGGGGGGGGGGGGGGGGTAGACGTACAAGATGGACAACATACGTCTAAATCGCGTGCTTATAATGGAAAATGTTTTATGATTCATTTTGTTAAAATCGGAGTATTTATCATCGTTAGTACTCCACTCTGCCAGTAGAACAGTGTGGAATACCAACATGATAGTTACTCCAATTATGGACACAGTGTATTCATTACGATCTGTTTTCCTCACTGTGTTATTGGCAAAGTGAAATACTAATAATGGTAGGTACTCCAATTTGGGCCAAACCGAAATACTTATCATCGTTAGAATTCAAGACTGCCAGTAGAATAGGTAGGACTACATCCTGGGCACCTTGAGATGGTCATGCGAAGTGCATCAAGATTCGTGTCAAATGACTACCGCCGCTCAAGCAGTGTCAAAGAGATATTAGTGAACCTTGGCTGGGACACTCTTCAAATGAGCAGAGATCTTGCTAGACTCAGCATGCTGTACCGCGTTGTACATGAACAAGTTAACATACCAGATGAGCCATACCTGACTCCATCATCTAGCATGACTAGAGGCCACGACTCTCGCTTCCATCAGATCCGGACATCAAACACCACTTATCAACAAAGCTTCTTCACAAGAACCGTCGTCTTGAGGAACCAACTCCCTCAGACTGCTGTCAGCCAGACAACGCTGGAAGTCTTCCACAACTAGCTGGCTACCCTCACTTTCTGAATGCCACGCCTTGTTTTTAGCTCCCTGGCCCGAAGGGCCATAGTGAGCTATTGTCATACCAATGCGTCCGGCGTGCGTCGTTCGTCGTCCCGTGCGTCGTCCGTCAACAGTTGAAAATAAATATTCAAACATCTTCTATAAAACTACTGGACCAATGGCTCGAAAATTTCACATTGACCTGACACCGGGGTCTCAAAATT
The DNA here is from genome assembly GCA_963989385.1 of Ctena decussata. Taxonomy (NCBI): domain Eukaryota; kingdom Metazoa; phylum Mollusca; class Bivalvia; order Lucinida; family Lucinidae; genus Ctena; species Ctena decussata. The sequence continues at coordinate 33,239,246 of OZ022504.1, read as the reverse complement.
GGGTCAGATTAATATTATCCAAGATGGCCGCTGTTACTACAAATAGCAGAAATAACAAAATCAACTTCTTCTCCAGAACCCCTGGTATATTTGGCTGAATTTTTGGCATGGTTGGTTGGTTGATTTGATGCTTAACGTCCACGGTAAACAACTAAGGTCATGTCGGGACGGTCAGTTAACCTAACCACACTATTCCTGGGCAGGCTTAGACCCCCTAAGCGGTTAACCAGTACTAAGTGCACATACTTTCGCCAGTAACTGACAACTACCCTTCTTGAATCAGCGGAAGGAGAAACGAAAGTATGTGGCCAGACCGGGATTTTTTTTTTTTTGGCATGGAAAACCAGTGGAACAGTGGTATTCAGAATTGTAAAAATTAAAAAAATCTGTAATGGAGTTTTGTCACAGTGACCTACTTTCTGTTTACAAGTATGGTTTTGCTCATATTCCTGTCTTGAAATAGCTAAATCAGACAACTTCAAACAGCTTTTCCTCTAAAACCACTGTACCGATTGTTGTCAAATTTCACATGAAGCATTAACAGTTTGCAGGGTTTCAGAATTGTAAAATTGGGTCAGGTCGTGAATCCAAGATGGCCACCGTTACGAGGGTCATCCAAAAAGTTCTGTCACTGGCTTATATCTCGAAAACGAAAAGTGCGATTCACCTAAAATAAAAACCATTCAAAACCCCTGTTTTTTATCATATAGCTGTAAAAAAATTGATTCTTGTTTCAATGACATAACATTCACAATCTGCATCAAAAGAAGGGTACCCTAACCCGACTGGCAAATTTGTAGATGCAACTCCGGCAGTAATCAATGAAGGGAAGTCTATTATCGCTGCCCGGTGCCTACGATATCTCAGGTGCTAATAAAGACAACGAAAAAATCTCCAAGTGATTCTGTCCATTTTAAAGAGTTTACAGCATTTCGTAACCTCAACTTTATGCAAAACAATGCCTTAGGAAAATCGACCAGGTCATGTTCTAAGTTCAAAAGCTTCATAAACGTATAATATTTCAAATTTAGAAGCATATCTGTACTGCAGTAGATCATGACAATGTGTTCTCAATAAAAATTTCAGAAAGATCCCAAATCTGAAGGCACAGTGGGTCCTTGAAAATCACGTGACTGTGAATTTCACCATATTTCATATAAACAAATATTTTGCATCGCATATAATTGACAGAAGTCGCTGATTTTTATGTAGTGTCCCACAAAATGCAGCAGACAGCAACCCTGAAAATTTCAGAATCCTGCGATATGTAATTGACGAGATATGCAGCATGAAGCAAGCCAGCAGAACAACAAAAATCGTGAAAATAGGCCAGTGTCAAATATAAGGTCTGTATCTGAGCTTATAACTAAACCAGATGGCATGTTTTCACCATTGGCCTGATATCAATATAAAGATAAAAGATTGTTCTTTTGATTGTTGCAAACCGTGGTAAGCTATCACGTCTGTGGGCAAAGTTATGAGTCCAGTGACAGAACTTTTTGGACGATCCTCGTACTAAAAATAGCAAAAACAACAAAATCGACTTATTCTCCAGAGCCATTGGGTATATTTGGTTGAAAGTTTGCATGGAATATTAGTGGGACCTATATATATAAAACTGTAAAAAAAATCCATAGCGGAATTAGGTCGCAGTGACCTACTTACTGTTTAAAGTCCCATTTTGATTAAATGCCAATATCTGAAGGACAAATGACTGGATTTAGGTCAAATTTGACCAGAATGGTCCTTGAATGGAATTATTTGACATTTATGCAAATGAGATATCCAAGATGGCCCCTAGGGGCACCGTTACTAAAAATAGCAAAAACATGAAAATGAGAATCCTTGAATAGAACTGGATCAATTTTGTGTCAGAATGGGTTTGCATAAAGCCATTTCAATTTTTTGCATTTTTGCATTCCAAGATGGCCGCCATCTGCCATTGCTGAAAATCGCACAAAAAAGGAAATTGGCAAAATCTCAGTAACTGCTGAATAGATTTTGTCCAAATTTGTGTCAGATTGATTTTTGTGCAGTGAGAGGGTTTAAAAATTACTAAAAATAGGCCGATCAAGATGGCTTCTGTTACTAAAAATAGCCAAATGTAAAAATGAGAAAATCTTGATGGAAATGGATCTATTTTGTGTCAGAATGGCCTTTGCATAAAGCAATTTTGATTTTTTCCATGTTGTCATTCTAAGATGGCCGCCATCTACCGTTACTAAAAATAGCACAAAACACGAAAATGACAATATCTCAATACCCGCTGAATGGATTTTGACGAAATTTGTGTCAGAATGAGTCTTGCAATGAGAGGTTTCGAAACTTACTAAAAAGACTGGTCAAGATAGCTTCTGTTATTGAAAATAGCAAAATGTAAAAATGAGAAAATGGTTCTATTTTGTGTCAGAATGGTTTTCTACAATCCAAGATGGCCGCTATCTGCCTTTACTCAAAATAGCACAAAACACGAATATGACAATATGTTGATAACTGCTGAATGGATTTTAATAAAATTTGTGTCAGAATGACTGTTGCAATGAGAGGTTTCAAAAATAAATACTAGAAATAGATCGGTCAAGATGATGGCTTCTGAAACTAAAAATAGCAAAATGTGAAAACGAGAAAATCTATAGAATTGGACCTATTTTGTGTCAGAATGATCCTTGCATGAAGTCATTTTGATTTTTGTACTTTGACATTCCAAGATGGCCGCCATCTGCCGCTACTAAAAATAGCACAAATCAAGAAAATGACAATATCCCAATAACCTCTGAATGGGTTTAGCTGAAATTTGTGTCAAAATGACTTTTGCGATAAGATGTTTTGAAATTAAATAACAACAGGCTAGTCAAGATGGCTTCTGTTACTAAAAATAGCAAAAACTGAATTTGAGAAATGCTCACAGAAATCGGATCAAGTTTGTGTCAGAATGGTCCTTGCATGTTGCCATTTTGATTTTATTGCCATTTGCCACGTCACTATGGCCTCCATGTACCATTACTAAAAATAGCACAAAACTTTGAAGTGACATTATCTTAATAACTGCTGATAGAATTTTGACCAAATTTGTGTCAAATTGATTCTTCTTTAGAGATCTTTCAAACTTCAATATAAATGTGAAAATGAGAAAATCTCAATTATGCAAATAACTAAGCAAACAAGATGTCCACTGTTGCTAAACCAGAGGACCATTGGTCCTGTAGCTCACCTCATTCCATTCATCCTCAGCACATAAGTCTAAGGCAAATTTTACAATATATTTGAATTTCAAATGCATCTAAGATTTTTAAAATGCTTGTTGATGAAGTTCAAGGTCTTGATCTCTTGAATTCATAGGGGTTGAAGTCGACTGCATTTCCATATCACAAAGAATAATAGCAACAGAAATGCACTTTTTTAGCTTTTCCAATTCAAAAGCCTTTGGGACCAAATTTGACATTGTCACAAAATAGGTCAAGGTCATTCCAGGGTCATCATTTATATAAACTTTGTAGTACTAAAGTTCCAGAAGCTACATATCAAATTTCAAGGCAATCGGCCCAGTGGTTCTGGAGAAAAGGATTTTTTTTCAAGTTTTTTTAACATATATGGGCATGGCGGCAATCTTGGTCATGTAACCTGGACTAAGTTTATAAACTTTTTGCCCTCTTGCATGAAGGCTGTTTATGAAATTTAAATGAAATTGGACCAGTAGTTTCAGAGGAAGAGTGGTTTAAAGATGTTGACAGAGGACCCTCGGGTGACCTTTTGCCAAGGTCACTAAATGACATTGACCTTTAAATTTCAGAGGGGTTGAATTTTGCTGCATGTCCATGTTACAGAGCACAACAGCAACAGAAAAATGCACTTTTTCAGCTTTTCCCATTCAAAAGCCTAATGGAACAATTTTGACCTTGTCATAAAAGAAGTCAAGGTCAACCCAGGGTCACCATTTATATAAACTTTGTAGTACTAGAGCCCCAGATGCTATATACCTAGTTTCAAGGCAGTCAGACGAGTGGTTCTGGATAATTAGATTTTTTAAGGTTTTTAACATATATGGGCATGACGGCCATCTTGGTCATGTGACCTGGACCAAGTATAACTCTTTCTCTCCCCCCCCCCGCCCCCCCCCCCCTTAACCTGAAGGCTGTATATGCAATTTAAATAAAATTGGTCCAGTAGTTTCAGAGGCAGAGTTGTTTGAAAATGTTGACAAAGGATGGACAACTGACCTTTGGCCAAGGTCACAAAATGACCTTGACCTTTCAAATTCAGAGGAGTTGAATTCTGCTGCATTTCCTTATCACAGAGTACAATGGCAACAGAAAAATGCACTTTTTCAGCTTTTTCCCATTTAAAAGCCCAAGGGACCAATTTTGACCTTGTCATAAAATAGGTCAAGGTCAACCAAAGGTCATCATTTATATAAACTTTGTAGTACTAGAGTTCCAAATGCGACATACCAAGTTTCAAGGCAATCAGCCAAGTGATCATGGCGAAGAAGATTTTTTATTTTTTTTTGCCAAATATGGGCATGGTGGCCTTCTTGGTCTTGTGACCTGGACCAAATATATAAACTTTTGTTCCCCCATCCTGTAAAGGCTCCATATGAGACTTGACTTCAATTGGCCCAGTGGTGTCTGAGAAGAAGATATTTAAAGAGTAAAGACGACGACGACGGACGACGACGGAGGCCTGTCTATACTATAAGCTCACCTTTGAGCCTTTGGCTCAGGTTAGCTAATAATGCAAATACAAAAACTGAGGACATTTCAAGAGCCTCTGAATGGCTTTTATCAAATCAGGTCATCTGTGCATTGGCATTTAGCAAATTTATGCATATTGAGATGGCTACTATGATGCACTGTTCGTATAAAATAGCAATAATTGCAGTTTATACAGGAAACACCAGGATCTGTCTTGCTTGCTAGTTAAGTTTTATCAGTATCAAATGCACAGGTGGTCTTGGTTTAAACAATATTTTATTCAAAGATTTTATACATACATATGAATAAAAGAGTGAAGCAATACAGGATCCGACAGTAAGCGTAACGCTTATATGTAAGTCATCTCCTGGTTATATGTAAGTCATCTCCTGATATGTAAGTCATCTCCAGGTGGTCTTGTGTATTGCATTCAGGTTGTATAATATGTCTGTCCAGTTCAAGCTTAAAGACACAATTTTGATATATCAAAATACCCTAAAGACTATTTATTGAAACATGCTGCTCAGAGATAAGATATTCTGAGAGACTAAAGGGAAATCAGCTGTCAAAGAAAAAGAGAAAATATTGTGACAAACAGATTATCATTGGATCAGACTGTGTTGTTGAAGACCCGCATGGAATTTTTTTTAAACTACCACTATTTGCTCAAAGACTTAGGGTTTTTAAAAAAAGAGATGATGAAAATAGGATCATGTAAACAGGTACTTATACATTATAACATTCGTGCACACAGAAGACTTAGATCAGCCTGTGCAGTCTTATCAGAGTCTTCCCTGTTTGCATGAACAGTATGCCCACGGGCCACAAAGCTTACCAGATCTCTAGCTCAAAGTTGCTATCAAATTTGTACAGGCTCAAAATTGATGTAACATTTGCACTGGCTAATACAAAATATACAACTACAGAGTCTCAGTCCGACAGTCTGTTGAATTGATAACAAAATATATAAATATTTCCCACATTTTGAATCGCAGTAAATGCCATTTTAATTTTCCCCATCATAAGTCAATGTAACTCAAGTTTGCCATAGCAACCAAACGACAGAGCTGATTTTCATAAAAAAACCCCACAAATTTTCAATTCCCCAGCCCAAGGATACTAAAGATAAAATCAAAGCCCAGTCGGCCTAGTGGCTTCAGAAGAGATCATTTTTAAGCCATTTTACCCCATTTTTGTATTTTGGCTTCCATGACAACCAATAAAAAGTGCAGTGGGCCAAAAACTTATAGCTGAAAGAAGACTTCTCAAGGAACATTTCTATAAAAGTTTTGTCAACATATCTGCAATGGCTTAGCAGTAAATGCCGTTTTTCAATTTTCCCCATTATAAGTCAATGCAACTTTAAGTTACCATAGAAGCCAAACTAAAAAGCCGATTTTCATAAAAAACACAAACTTACAATCCCCCAGCCGAAGAATACTACAGATGAAATCTGGGCCTAATCGGCCAAGTGGCTTCAGAGTAGATAATTTTTTTAAGTTTTTTTTTTCATTTATTTTTTTTGCATTTTGGTTTCCATGGCAACCAATAAACGAGGCAGTGGGCCAAATACATATAGCTGATAGAAGACTTCTCAAGGAACATTTCTATAAAAGTTTTGTCAACATATCTGCAATGGCTTAGCAGTAAATGCCATTTTTCAATTTTCCCCATTATAAGTCAGAGCAACTCTAAGTTACCATAGCAACCAAACTAAGGAGCCGATTTTCATAAAAAAACACAAACTTTCAATTCCCCAGCCTAATGAAACTACAGATGAAAAATGGCAACACATCTGCAATGGCTTGGCAGTAAGTGCCATTTTTCAATTTTCCCCATTATAAGTCTATGGGAACTCTAAGTTGCCATAGCAACCAAACTAAAGGGCAGATTTTCAAAAAAAAAACAAAAAACATTACAATCCCCCAGCCCAAGCATGCTACAGATGAAATTTGGGCTAAATTGGCCTAGTGACTTCAGAGGAGATATCGTTTAAAAGTGTTGACGGACGATAGACGACGATATACGACAGACGACGACGACGGACAACTGCCTAGCCTATAAGCTCCCCCGGAGCCTTCGGCTCTGGTGAGCTAAAAAGCAAAACTGAAAATCCTGATCAGTCTGCACATATGTAACGGCTGATTTGAATATCTACTGCTCATTAAATGAAACCCCGATCAGCCTACACAGATATGACGGCAGATTTGAATATGAACAGTCTATGATTCCTTGAAATTTACAATGCAGAAATGAAGACCCTGGTCAGTCTACATAGAAGATGTCAAGACTGATTTCATATATGAACTGTTCTCATAAAAGTTTTGTGAGCCGTGAATATTTTTTTATTTGCCTGCATATACTCTAGGAGCCAAAATCGCCTATCTTGCCAAAATAAGCGTTGGAGGTGATGAAAATGACTATAGCTGGCGCAAATTGACCTGTCTCTTTGACCCCTCATTTAAATATATTAGTAGGTTCAGTTGATTTCACAGATAGGTAAGTAAGTAAATTTTACTATAGTGACATTGTGTTATGTACATACACAAATATGTATAATATAAACATTTAACAACACCCGGCCGTATTGGGCCTATAAGTCACTTTTGACAATAAATATTACAAAATAGGCTTTTCATTCTATAACTAGCGTATAAATTTGCATGCACGTTCGTCAGAACCCTACCAACGGGTACACAACACCGAATCAACATTGAATCAACGTTGATTCAACGTCATGACGCTGAATCAACGCTGATTCAACATCGATTCGGCGCCGTGAGCCAGTTGACTTTACTCTATGAAACTACCGGAAAATAAACTCACCCAGTAGCACATACATGTATTTATATGTATATATAATGAATGCAATCCAGTGACAGTAAAACGATCAGATCCTGCGCCGTTACACAACAAAATGATATGTTTTAGTTGTACAGATTTTCTTCTGTTCATGGCAGTAACTATAAATTTAGCAACAAAAACATAATGTTTTTCTAAAACATAACTCAACTTTTGTGCGTCACTTAAAGATAAAAAGTCCTCACAGGTTTCGACAGACTTGGCTATAAATAATTCTCTCAGATCGTTATAACGAGAACATTCAAGTTAGCAAAAAATGCATTTCGTCTTCTGTTTCACCAGTGTTACAAAATTGACAGATTCTTTCATTCACATTTAAACCTATATATCTCCCAATTTCGACCCTGAGTGGTAAAATTCCACATCTAAACTGCGCTAAATGTGATCTTTCAGTTTTTGATAAGGTGGATAATAAATATTTTTCAGTGCAATAGTCACTTTTAAATTGCTTATTAGTTCTTAATTTTGGAACGTTTTGCATTTTGCTAGCCCAGTCTAGCTTGTATCTATCTAACAATTTTTCCTCCACCTCTTTCAAATTAACAGGAGCCTTATCATAAAAGTTAGTCAAGCGATCAACTTGTCCTAGTATTGTCTTAATATCCGAACACCAGGTTTTGCCACTAAAACTATAATCGTACTCAAAAACAATTCTTGTAAGCCTTGTTATATCCATACTAACAAGTCGATTCCATAACCTTAACATGTTAACCCAACGCCTATGTGTAGATGAGACCCAACCCATATCGCCAGTAATCGCTAAAATTGGTGTGAATCTGTGTACTCCCAAAAAATATCTAATCGCTCGATTTTGTATCATGTTAATTTTGTCGAAATTTTTGAAACCCCATACGCCAGAACAGTAGTCTAATACAGGTACAACGCATGAATAGTATAATTTACTATAAGTTTTAAAACCAACATCTTTGTAACTATGTGTCTTTGAAATAACTGCACCCAGAGCTCTACCCCCAGCTTTTGATAGTGTGTCTGCAGTATTAACAAAGTCCAAATGTTCATTCAAATGTACCCCAAGATATCTATAGACAGATGCATACTCGACGTTCTGATTACCAATTTTAAATTCAAAATCACTTCGGTTTCTACCTCTGTTTCTAAAATTGCATCACACTGGTTTTAGAAAAATTAATTATAAGACGCCATTTTCTGCACCAGTCATTCACAAAATTCAGTAAATTTTGCATGTCGTTCTCATTCTCTGCTAAGATCAGAACGTCATCAGCATATGTTAAGCAACACAGAACATTATCATTGAACCTAATGCCAATGTTAAGTGCCTTTAAACCTTCAATTAAGTCATTAATAAAAAAGGCAAATATTGTAGGCGAACTACTATCCCCCTGTCGAACGCCTGACAATACAGGGAACCAGTCCGTCAGCATACCGTTTAATTTTTATACAGGATGATGTATCCAATAGAATAGATTTTATAGAGTTATACATTTTACCATCAATACCATTCGATAATAGCTTGTACAACAGCACATCCCTATCAACAAAGTCAAAAGCTTTTTGAAAGTCAATAAAGACTCCAAAAGTATCATTTCTGCTTAGTAATCTATCCCGTATAAGAGTACAAGCCGAGTAAACATGATCTTCACAAGGACGATTTCGACGGAAGCCGTTTTGCTCTTCGGCCAGTAAATGTTCGTCTTCCAAATAATTCAAAAGTCTATTATTTAGAACGGCAGAGTAAAATTTGCTTACGACAGACAAGAGACTTATACCCCGATAGTTAAGTGGTATACGTTTATCTTTGGTAGCATCCTTTGGTATTGGGGTATTCATAGCTTTTCGCCATATACTAGGTAATATACCAGTGTCAAAGCACAAGTTAAACATAGCATGTAATACGTCAATTATAATGGGGAACTTCAGGACCTCATAAGGAATTTTATCAATTCCTGTACTTTTACCATTTTTCGCACAACTCACTACCCTTTCGACCTCAGAACGTGTAATGGTTACGTTAAGCTCTGTGTTCTCTTCAAACAGAGGGTCAAGCATACGGTCTTCTAAAAATATCTTGTCATGCAAAATTCCTTCGTAAAACTGGTTATCAAAGCTTTCACTATTTTCATTTGATTTATATAAATTTTCAAACTTTTCGACCATGTCTGAAAAACAAACCATTCATCTGAGTTAACATAATGGTCCTCATCGTAAACCTCCAACGGTACAGCACCAGTACGTTTTGGACCTAAATGTTTTATATGATCCCAGAATGCTTTAGGGTTTTGCGTACAAACCGATTCAACGTTTATCGAAAGAGAACGCTTATACGCTCTTTCAGCCGATCTTAAGTGCTTATCAAAAATATTTCTCGTAGTCTTAAAAGCTAGCCTCAAACGATTTTTCGTATATCTATCACCGTGAAATTTTAAAAATTCAGTTTCTTTTTTGCGCACGTCCTGCCATAAACTCTCCAAATTTTCATCCCAGTACGGTTTAAATTGTTTATATCTTTTCCGGGTTTTCTTAGAACAATCAAATGACGGTATATTGTCATTCATTTCTTTGATCAATTTATTGCAGAAGCTTTCATATAGCTCGTCTATGTTATTCTGAGTTTCTCTGCAAAGTTCAATATTTCGAATTATGTTTTAAAACGCAGTCCTAGCCAGTTCTGAAGTCATAAAGTTTTCAGGAATTCGCTTTAACTTAAATATTTTAGTATTAAAAGGAGTTCGTGACGCTTTATACTCCGTATCTTCTTCATTTTCGCTGTGAAGCGTCGCATATTCGTAAGTAAACTGTAAAAAATTGTGATCTGGTACTCCACTACGTTCTCCAAGTAAAGATTGCAAACCGTGTCTATTGATAATTGATGCAGGGGAGACAACCTGAAAATTTTCACAGGAATCGAAACAGTCATAGGGAACCAAGATATAATCAACCACAGCTCTACCTCTCGTTGAAACAGATGTATAATTGTCCGACTCGTTGCAAAACCGACCGTTCAATACACACAATTTAGAATCAATGAGGAAGTCGATTAATGTATGTCCATGTTGATTAACAGTCTTATCTATTACCCTTCTGCAAGGAATTCCATCTACGTCCGAAATAAAATCCGGCATTTCCCCAATTCTTGAGTTAAGGTCTCCGCAGACAATAATTGCATCTTTATCCGACAGTAAATATATCTGTCCCAAATAGATGCGAAAAGAAACCTGTTGCATTACGTCCCCATGGAGAATTCTCAGGCGGTAGGTACACCGCATATATCACAATTTCATGATCAGTCTGCTTCGATTTGAGGAGTAAGCCTAAAATACCGTCATATACCGTCAGATCACCACACTAATTTCAAAATCGTCAAAAAGGCAGTTGCGTACGAAAATTTCAACACCACCGGATCCCTTCGGTGCATTAACATGCGTATGTTGGCGATTATGTGCGTAAAAACGGTATCCTTCCAAACTTATGGTCTGAGTGTTTTTCAAATGGGTTTCGTTGATAAATACAATTTCAGTGTCAATATGTTCAATAAGTTTTGATCGTAACTGATGGTTAGATTCTGTCCATCCAGAAATATTAATGTGAGAAATGGATATGGAATGTTCTGTTAACCGGGAGTTGGATTAAGTATTGGCATTGCCAGTGGAAGACCGACGTGGAGGTGGATTATCGTCCGTGCTAGAGATATCTTTCTTAACAATGCGACCATTGGCCGTCACACGGAACTGGTTACCGTTTGGCAGTTCAGATAAAAGAGTTTTAACGTTCAGTTCCAGAATACGCTCCGTATGGTTTTTGCTGCTGCGCAAATAAACATTCTTAAATTCTCGGGAATTCTTAAGGTTCTTTTTCGCCCGAAGAATCTCCACTTTCTGTTCAACGGTTTCGAATGCAATCTTCAGTAAGGGTGGTTTTCCCGTATTCCTATCTGGGCACCTCTTCACGTCCGTTATACGTGAGCGACGGGAAACATCGTCGCCCAAAGCCGATATCAACATGTCCAGCTATCGACATCATAGAGGCGGAAATAGCCGAAGATTATCCGTTTCCGTGAAAAGGTGGGAACTGACTTACCTGTCCAATATTTTACATTAAAAGTATAGGGAAAAAATTTTAAAACCCATATAAATCCATATTCAAGTTACAATTTTTTTTCCTGTTATATTCAGACAGGGAATTTTAATACCTCTATGTTGGTATAAATTTTATAAAATTATTTTGTTATCTTTTTGCTTCCCTATAGGTATTAAGAGTCTGGGTAGCAGCTGGGCAATGAAGATAGGCAGAGTTGGCTGAAACGCAATGTTTCTCATTTTTAACAATCAAAAACATTTTTTCTGTTAAAATGTGATATTTTTTCCTGTTATAAATACTTCTATTGCTTTCCTAGCTTTACATTGATGTATAATTCATAAATGTGAGTTTTGATCTTCTTGCTTCCTAATCCTTCAGAAAATCAAGTTCCACGGCGTTTCATCAAAAGAGAAGAACAAGCAGCGAAATTTTCTAAGTCCGCATATAAACATGTAGGTGCTGGATTCTTAGAGTAATATTTGTCGGCTTAAACATCTTACTTTTTTATATATTTATTTACTTAAGAAACCAATATTAGAACATTTCTTATATATTTTATTTTCATCTTTATTTATTTCATCTTTTTTTCTGGATTAAAGCGACGCATCAAAGGCAACCCGAATAATCAGGCTAAATAAAAGAACGTAACGCGGGACTGCTAATCCCCTTTCGACTAGGACCTATAAACATTATGAATAGACAACACGCCTGATCAGAGTCTCATTAGCGCTTTATGTTTTGCATGCCGAAGCCTGATAAGCACCAGTTTGCAAAGTGTGTTAATTTGCTGATTACAAATAACTAAATAATATCTTAGTTGAAGTTTCAGATCAGCATGCACTTCGGCGCAGCCTGATCTGTCTCGCAAGCGCATTGTGGACTTTGCGCTGACTGCTGCAGGCAGAGACTGCCAAGGTATAAAAGACTGACCGTTATCAAGTAAAAAAATCAAAGAAAAAGAATCTTCTATAGAAAAAACAAAACAAAATTAAATGAAAAATACATGTTTGACGATAATTGCAAACTGTGTCTTCAAATTCAAGTGGCAAATGCCTCAAGTGCACTGAATTAAATTTTTTCACAATCTGAATAACATAAAGCACTTTCATTAAGCTGATGGCCTAACTGTTTTAAAGCAATATCATTCCTTCCGTATATAAAAATTAATTTCAGTAAACCTGCATATCTAAAAATCTCTTTAAAACACAAGCGTGTATGCTAAACAAAAGCGTCGGATAAGGGACGGCATGGCAGGCCATCGCCGGTCCAATATTAATGCTTCAAAGAAATGAGGACAGAGAGAGAGAGAGAGAGAAAACGGACATTTCCACAGCTCGCAGTTTTGCACAGCCACAACAGGTGTCATGTTGGATCACGTGTTAATTGCTACAGGCGTAAAGGATTACCGATGACAGCTGTAAACGGGTGTCAAAGAAGACGTACTTTCGCACTTGATTATCATCAAACTGTAGCTTATAAGATAATACTCTAAATTATGGCTAAAGAAAGTCGGATGTCAAGCCCAAATGCAAATAGCATCGTGTTAAAATGTATCTAACGACATGTGCGAGCAGGAGTCTTCCAGATCAGCGTGTGCATCCGTGCAGCCTGATCAGACTTTTCCCTTTTCACCAATACAATGTATGAATCCCGAGAAGAGTAATGGTTTTGATTAGTCTCGACTGATGCGCCGATTGACTCTAAATATTTACAATACTTTCATGGTGTAAGATACTTTTCAATTTTAAGTTCTTATTGTAACAGGTTGGCCCATCGTAGTAGGTGGACCAAGGGTTGATCTATGGGGGTGTCCGTTGGGGATTCTACTTCATAATAACAATACTGATGTTGGGTATCTCTAGGGTTTATTTACATCACATCCCTACCGCCCAAACCACGAGCCACCTCTGCAATTATATCACAAATATAATCTTAATAGAAAGATTATATAGAACATATAAAGATGTCGTCCTGACAGGGGAACGTAAGTTACCCCTTCGCCAGACAATGATGGACTGACCTCGCGGTTTGGGTGTAAATACTCAATTACTCAATTAATGTTCAAATAAGCATGATATTTCACAAATGACATGATAAACGTATGAATAGAAGTAAACGCATACCTGCAATTATATCACAAATATAATCTTAATAGAAAGATTATATAGAACATATAAAGATGTCGTCCTGACAGGGGAACGTAAGTTACCCCTTCGCCAGACAATGATGGACTGACAAAGGAAAGCCCGCTGTTAGTTGGCGCATGCTAAGTGACATGCATTCAAGTGCATCGCGCGCGCAACATGCGTAGAACGACCGGAAATGGTATAGCGCTTAACTTTTAGAATAACATTAAGATGACTAAACTGTTAATGGAACATGAGGAGGGCTATTTTAATGATGTGAAATATAGGAATGGGATTTATAGGACTTTTAGGACCAGCGGGACAATCATTCCATTAGCTCTTTAAGCTGACCCTGTGACATTCTCCTCCTCTTCGGGAAATGTCGTCCCGACATTTAAAGTATGGAATGAACAATCATATGTCCCTGATTAAACTTATTTAAACAATTCTATCCATTGTAGATATACCTATCCACAACCAAATCAGTTGTAGATATATCATATATACACAATACAATTCACTGTAGATATGCTATATCCACAGTATAAGACACATGCAAAATCAGGACTTCACATGATCGTGCATATATATATTTCAATTAAAAACAGAATCTGGAAACTGTACAAATGACATCCGAGACACATTTTTTTCTGTTTCCCTATCACTAAAGAACAAGCTAACTCCTGTAGGTAACTAAATAGAAGCTAACTAACAATTACCTAACCACTAATTTTCAATAGATATGCTATAAATAAGTTATATAGCATATTTTGATCAACATAATTATCCTTTCTCCAGCCTTTCCGTCTCGTATATACATAACATTTACATGACTCTAATACTTTATTTTGTCATGAATGACAAAATATTAAAAACCAGAGACAAGTCATGCAAACATCTGAACACCATGGAAAACGTCAATCCATGTTAAAATAACTTTATTTACAATACATTCTCCTGAGTATGCTATCAAGGTATAAGCCTAATAGACAGTAGCAGATCCTATACAACGCCATATGGAGGACGAAACACTGGCATCCAAGTGATCTGGTCAATCCATACCGACTCGTAGCCAAGTGCCCATCAAACCACAGCGAAGTACTGAACCTGCCACACATCTATTGAAAGAGGCTTTGCAATGTCCAGCACCTCGAGAGCATACTCAATGAATGTAATGTACCATGGCCATCAGTCAGACTAACAAACTTAATTTCAGTCAACCAAAAATATGAGTATCGAGACGTTTATGTCAGTGTCCCTTAGCATTGAACACTGACAAAATGACATGACTTTCCATTCCTGTTCTGTACACTTAAAAGATATGCATCAGATTGGAAACATATATGGCATCAGTAGAGAGATAAAAGCACACGCTAGTATAACACCGACTGTGTTAGACATATGCAATGAATGTATGATGTACGTAAATTCAATAGTGCATGCGGATTAAGTGCCGTCAAGTTCAGCTCATTTGCTACACAAGACGCCTCGTCACGAAAACCGCATTCACCATTGAACCACCATTTCACACACAGGCAATGAAGCTATGAATAAGTATATTTAATAGTGCACGTGGGTCAAGTGCCATCAAGTTCAGCTCTTTTGCTACACAAGATGCCTCGTCACAAAACCCGCGTTCACCATTAAATTACTATGCTTTATCATATGAGCATAAAAACCAATGATTCTCTCCACACTGAATACCAACATTTCACGATGCAAAACTTTGTACAGACCCCTCCCCCGCTTTAGAAAATGGCGTCTCGACATTCTTAAAAAAATAATGGTGTTATTCAAAACCTTAAATCAGTGCTAAGGTTGCAAATTATAAAGCACCCTTTGCCATATTTACCATGTCATCAAGATTCAAGACTAGAAGAAAGTAACCATCATCATACAACGCACAAGAAGGAAGACAACCGGCATCCAAGTGATTAGGTCAATCCTTCCCGACTCGTAGCCAAGCGGTCCCCAATCCGTAGCGCAGTATGAAAATGGCCACTAACTATTAATTGAGTCTTGCACTATCTAGCACTCTCAAGACATAGTAAATTATACCATTTTGGGGGAAGGATGCACAAAGGTTAAATAGCAATGACTATAGTCACACAATTCTGGTTCAAAATATATGTAGCAGCTCCATTTTAAGGCTACATCAGTCTATTAAAAACAATTCTAAAACAATGGCAATTCCGCTTTTAGATATAGATTTACGGAACCAAGGCAGTGATCAATGACCAGTTCAGGTGGACCAAATTATGTTTATGTAAAAGAAGGACAGGTGATTAAAACTTAAAATAGCTGATGTTAAAAATGGTCAATTAGAGGTCAATTGGAATTAGAGGTCAATGGACTTTGAGGTCAAGTGATCCAATCACCAGTCGTCTGCCAATTAGGCCTCCGCCTCACCCGCGGTACAGCGACACTGGGTCGAGAACAAGCAGTTGGGGACTTTGATCTCGGCTGAAAGGGCTCGGCCAAAGGATTTAACTTCGACCGCCTGTGGGGACAAACATATCTTGGAACCACAGGACTTGCTTGCGCCTCTCCTGCATCAGGTGTAAGAACAGAAGTGTCTTCATCCACGCGTGAAGCATCTGCCAAATCACCTTGTTCAGACATGTCATGAAGACAACTTGTTTCTCCCGGTAACGGTTGAGAACTGTCATATGACATGCTGGAATCTAAGGGATTCTGTTTGGATGCAGGGAGAGCCATAAATGGGAGCAAGAGATTCCTGTGGAGCAGCTTACGAGTGCCTCGTCCATGTTCCCGTTTGACAACATAGACGGGTATCTCACTGTTTGGCTGCTCAACAACCAAGTAAACCTCCTTCTCCCACTTATCAGCAAGTTTGTTCTTGCCCTTCAAGCCAAGATTGCGTACAAGTACGCGGTCTCCAGGTCGTAACTGGGACTCTCGAACCTTCAAGTCATAGGTCTTTTTATGACGTCTTCCTTGCCTACGTGCCTCCTTTGATGCCATCTTGTATGCAAAGTCTAGTCTTTTCTTTAGACCAGACACATACTGAGACTTGTCAGAACTCTCACTCTCTTGCTTAATGCCGAGAAAAGCATCGACTGCGAGCCTCGGATGGCGCCCAAACATCAAATAATGAGGCGCAAAGCCAGTGCTTTCATGTCGAGTGGAGTTATATGCATGGACCAAAGACGGCACATAGGACTTCCAGTCAGACTTTTGATGGTCCTCCAAAGTTCCCAACATATTGAGCAACGTTTGATTAAAGCGCTCAGGCATTCCATTGCCCATAGGATGGTACGGCGTGGTCCGTGACTTATCGATATTGGCAATGGAACACAGCTCCTTAATCACCTTGCTCTCAAAATTGCGACCCTGGTCACTGTGCAGGCGGGCGGGGAATCCATAATGGCAGACAAAATTGTCAAATAAAAGTCTGGCTGTGGTCTTGGCTGTTTGGTTCTTGGAAGGGATGGCTTGAGCAAAACGGGTGAAATGGTCCGTTATTACAAGTATGTTTTCGTAGCCACCAGCGGACATCTCAAGAGACAAAAAGTCCATGCAGACAAGGTCCATTGGAAATGTAGACTCGACAACAACTAAGTTTGCTGAAGTCTTGCCTTGCGATTTCCGTCGGATGCACCTGGGACAGTTTCTCACTTTTTTCTCCACGTCACCATCCATCCCTGGCCAGTAAAACCGAGATTTCACCAATGACAATGTGCGATCTCTCCCCTGATGGCCGGCTTCATCATGGAGACCCACAAGTGCAATGTCACGGTAAATCACTGGCATTACCAACTGGTTGATGGTGGTACCGTTAAGACTGTGACGACGATAAAGTATGTCGTCTTTGAGAAACAAAGAGTCCCACTGCCTTAAGAAAGACTGTACATCCTTGGACTCTAGAGCAATTTGTCTCTTGGTGGGCTTATGTCCAGAGGCAAAAATCTGCCTGACACGGTTCAAAGTCCCATCGACTGTCTGCTCAGCAAGCCAGTCGATCTGACTAAGATCCGAGCCAGGGTCTGTGCCAATTTCATCACTGTCAACAGACACATTTTGTGCAACCAACACACACTCCACAGCAGGCGCCTCTTGAGGAGAAGCTAGAACCGATTGGCAGATAGCTTTAATGGCGTCATTAAACATGACCTCTTTGTCAATAGCAGGTAACCTGCTTAAAGCATCTGCATCTTGGTTCTTTCTGCCAGACCTGTATTGGAGTTTGAAGTTATAGCTGGACAATGCGGCTAGCCATCGATGACCAGTGGCATCTAATTTAGCCGTGGTTAGAACATACGTTAGTGGATTGTTATCCGTTCTAACCACGAACTTGTTCCCGTATAAGTAATCGTGGAACTTGTCACATACTGCCCACTTTAATGCTAAAAACTCCAACTTGTGTGCTGGGTAGTTGCACTCATTGGCACGCAAACCTCTGCTGGCATATGCTACAACATGTTCTTTACCATCTTGTTCCTGGTAAAGGACGGCTCCTAGACCATCACCACTAGCGGCTATATTTAAAATAAAAGGACGGCTGTAATCAGCATATGCTAATACAGGTGGTGATGTCAGCTTTTCAATTATCGAATCAAAAGCTGATTGCTGCTCAAGCCCCCAAGTCCAAGGCGTTGCCTCCTTCTTCCTTCTGCCCTTCTTATTTGTAGGATGACCAACAAGAAGAGCATTTAATGGCTTTATTATTTTGGAATAATTACAGACAAAGCGTCTGTAATATCCTGCAAAGCCAAGGAAACTACGTAGTTCCTTAAGGTTAGAAGGGGTTGGCCAATGCTTCAGTGCAGCTATTTTGTCAGGATCGGTTTGTATTCCCTGATCACTAACAATATGGCCCAGGTACTGAACCTGTGTCTGGAAGAACTCGCACTTTGAGCCCTTGAGCTTCAGACCATGCAGCTCAAGTTGTCTGAAAACATTTTCCAGGCGAAGAAGGTGCTCATCAAATGACTTACTAAAAATAATAATGTCATCTAAGTAGATGAGACACTCCTTCAAGTGGAATTCCCCCATGCAACGCTCCATCAGCCTTTGGAAAGTGGCAGGCGCATTGGTCAAACCGAATGCCATCCTATTGCACTCAAAGAAACCGAGTGGTCCGACAGAAAAAGCAGTCTTATGCTTGTCGGCTTCTTTAATGCCAACCTGCCAATATCCAGACCTGAGGTCCAACTTCGAAAAGTATTTGGACCCAGCCAAAGTATCTATTGTCTCTTCGATTCTCGGCAAGGAATAAGCATCCTTAACGGTCCTGTTGTTCAACTTACGAAAGTCGATGCAGAATCGAAGGGACTTGTCTTTCTTTCTAACAAGAACAACGTTAGAAGAAAAAGGGCTCTGAGACTGTCTTATAGCCCCAGCATCTAACATCTCCTTTAGATGCTCACGGACCTCCTCAAACAATGCAGGAGGTATCCGTCTATAAGGATCCTTAAATGGTGCATCATTGTCGAGCTTTATTTCATGCTCTACGAGATCAGTAAAGCCAAGGTCTGTCGGTCCAGTGGAAAATATGTGAGTCCAATTACTTAGTAACTCCCTAGCTTTACTTAATTCACCAGAAGAAAGATTATCTTTTGGCAAATCGATCCCGTATTTATCAAAAGATTCACTAGAATCCTTTGAAGGAACACGAGCACCAAAGGGATCCATAGACTTGATCACTTGAACCTCATGAAGGTCACACAACTGAGTTTTCGGCTTGATAGTTATTGGCCGAGCTGAGATATTGCAGACTCTGACTGGAATTCGGGTTGTCTTACAGTTCTGTTTCACAGAAACAACACGAGGGCACACGTTAAAGTCACAGTCCTGAGAAATATTCTCAGTAACAGCTGTACTGTACTGTGAAGTACTTCTGACCATACCAGTTATAGTACGACACTCATTTGGTTTTAAAATAATATGCGTCTTGTTTGTGGACTTTACGGGTTTAGTCTCACAACAAGAAAGAGCAGTGAAAGCATTGTTCCATGCTAACGGTATACCATCAGTGTCGCTAATGTGAGCCTTGAATGTACCGATAATATTCGTACCAATTATTACAGGTACTTGGCCAGAGTACACTGTGACTGGCACGACTAGTATTGGCACAATCACTGAATCACACTCAAACTGAGGTATGTTTACCTCAGCCTCAATATAACCAATGTATGGTATCTTGGAGCCACTTGCTCCAGTAATGTTCAGGTCAAAGTCAGACATGCTTCTCAGCTCGGGCTTCGGATCCATAGAGTTGTAAAATTGGTCGCACATTGTTGTTATTGTGGATCCAGTATCAATTAAGGCTTTACATGTTTGATTATTTATTAAAACTGTAGACTCATTGTTGGATCCAATCATACGGCTAACTAGAGGTGGTTTAATTGTGGAGCTATTAAAAGTATTGTTAGAGTCTTCTCTTTGCTCCCCAATGAAGACTCTCTCTAGTTTTCCTTATTGTTTGGTGGGTTGGTAGATTGATTATTATATGGACTGGGATTGTTATCTGTTTTAGGGTCTTTTTGTTGTTGTGATTGAGCCTTATAACCTTTGCCAGAATAGAAACCTCTTCCACCTCTACCTCTGCCCCTTCCTCTCGGCTGGTAGTAGTTAGCACTACCTCCACTTCTGGGGGTAGTACCTTTTACTGATGAAGAGGAGGAAGCTGAGCCATCGTTGGAAGATGTTTCTTTTGAAGCCTTAGTAGCTTCATGAAACTTTTTCTCCAACCCATCCATCCTTTCTCTCATTTTCTTCATTTGTTCTAAAATTCCGTCTAATTTCTTTTCTGTACTGTTTTGTGATGTTGTTTGCTGTTGTTGTGTAGCCTCCTCAGTTGTGTGTTTGGATGTTAAAAGGTCTTGCTCTATTGATCTGATTTCTTTTCTTAATTTATTAAAATCAGTTTCTGTTTCATATTTGTAACGGCTGCTGTTTTTCAGCAGTGGATCTCTAAGTCCATTCCAAAGTTTGGAACAGAGCATTTCATGCCTAGTAGTCTCCTCTATATGCTTCTTATCCGTAGCTCTCCTCAATAAATTTTCAATCCTGATGCTGTAATCTGCTACAGACTCATCAGGTTTCTGAGCTTCTAAATAAAATTGCTGCAGCAAAACCTCTTTCGATGATACAATTCCATATATACCCTCAAACTTTGAGAGTATATCTGGGGGTTTTGCTGTCTGTGCAAGAGTAAGAAGAATGTCTCTTGCTTTTCCCCTTAAAGATTTCCTGATTGACTGTAGGATGAGAGCCTCCGGATAAAAAGCATCTCTGATGAGGCAATGAAGCTCATACTTCCATACCTCAAAAGATACATCCCCCTTCTGGTTTTCACCAGAAAAGGGAGGTAACTGAGGTACCCTCATACTTGCTAAGTATGAACTGTTTAAGAAACTACTGGCATTGAAATCAGTATGCGGGGCAGGGGCGGGTTGTGGTCCTAACTGATCACTGCCTGGTTTAGTTTTAGTTCCAGTATGTGCTGAACCAGTGTCTGCAAAGTGAACATGGGTGGGGGCAGGTTCTGTTTTAATTTCAAACAGTGGGGGAGGAGGGGGGTTTTTAGCCACAGTTTTCTTACTGTCACTTTGTATGGGAGGGGGAAGTTTTAAATCACTTTGCACTAATTCAGTTTTCACACTTTTGTGATCTGGTGTGCTTGTAGCCAAAGGCAAATGACTAGGCAATGACACCAGATCATCAGTGTCAGTAGTGGCTTCCACTTTTGGGGTTGTAGGGGTTTTGACTTTAGGCCTTGCAGCAAGACCTTGAGTTACAGATATGTCCATACCTGTGGGGAGCACTTCAAATCTCCCTGTAGCCACAAGTTGTTCAATCATGAACTCAATGTCTTTCTCAGGCCAGTCAAAACCCTTTTTAGGAGTTTGTCCTTCACCACCTGAAGCCATTTTATAACTATGTGTGGACAAAACTAAATTATAACAACAAGATAATGTTTTGAGAAATTAACCCTTTAAGGTTAACTATTAACACTAGGATAAACTAAGTCCTAAGTGTTAATATATTAGGATCAAAGCAAAATATTGCAAAGAACCTAAATACTTTTATTTATTAAACCACAATGTGATTTAACAAACACTTGGTCCACACATATACTTTCTATTAACACTAATGATCACTACTATATAAAATTCAATTACAATTCTTAACTTGTAGTTAAGAAATGTAACAATTGAAAGTGAAATATCAGGGGCACTGACCTTTAATCACTTCAGTTTGCAATCAAAGAACAAAGAAATCACAAATTAAATATCCAATACACACACTTTTATTGTCAAATTATTCACAAAATGTCACTATTATTCACTATTAAATTCACTATCACTATTAGTGAATATGTTACATCACTATATCCTGAACTAAAGTAAATCTACCCCTGTTTCAGGTAAACACTATGCAACATAGGCACTACTCTATCACTGCATAAATACAACTTTGCAACAATATCATTGAACACAAACTCCAATTCTAATAAATTGTTTCAATACTATGGCTATGTTGAATGCCTATAGTATATTTCTAATGCAGTTGTGAAATATAAGTGTAATCAAGTATTGTTGCCTTTTAAATCAACTCAAATTCTGACAACAATAAATATATCACACAAGTTTTGATGCAGTAGTAATACCTATGCCTCACAACAATCAAAAGAATTTATAATTTCTAATAATATTTCACTATTACCTGTATTTCCATCCAATGTCACTTCTTATCTTCTCTTCTAAGAAAACAAACAAAACTATCGCGAAGTTGTCATACAATTGATTTCATTTTCATAAAGGCAAACTCAACTGCATTTTATGATCAAAGGGAGACAACTCAAATAATAATTCTGGACCATAAATCTAAGACAGACTTGTGAGAAAAGTTTTCTGTTAAATTTTTCAAAGGGAATTAACTCCAACAATTATACTGTAATAATTCAGGTGACACTGGACAGACAGATGACAACTTAATTTAAAGGTGACACCGGACGGACAAGTGACAACTAAATTTTCTGTTACCTTTTCAATTATTGAAAGGGAAGTAATTCAATCATGTTTGACTGTAAATAAGTGTAACTAGGTGACACTGGACGGACAGGTGACAACCAAATTTTTTAGGTGACACTTGACAGACAGGTGACAACTAAAGTCACAGGTGACACCGGACAGACAGGTGACTATTATTTTTTTTTTTTTTTCAGGTGACACCGGACAGACAGGTGACAACTAAATTTTCTTCAGCCTGTTGATATTAGACATTAACGATTGCGAACTGTTGTTTGTACTATGCCCACAAATTATTCACAGGATGAATTTTAAATTTTATCACAGGGTTCGGGACGTATGATTTGGGACTATAGGACTAAATGCGAAAATGATAAATGAATAATAATAATAATAAAAATGGTAATACAAGTAAATTAATAACTTGAAAATCTTACCACCTTTTCAGTCTGTAAGCTGTTCCTACAAGTGCATAGTGAGTGTTAGGTCACTGTGAACAACATGCATGGAGGTGATACTGTGATACAGGGCTTTCCTGAAAAATACAGTTGAAACTATTAACATCACAATTTTGTCAAAATATACATGAAATACAATATAATCTATCACAGAGTCTTAATATCACCTTTAAGCTAAATTGTATACACCTATCTTATAATATCACAGCTAAATGAAACAAACTGACTGTATACTGGTACCAATGTAGCTTAAGTTACATTAGCAGCAATGTAGCTAAAGTTACATTTGTAAGTATCGACACCGAAAATTCTTTCGAATTCAGAATCACAGGCTTCCAAATGAAAAATTTTGGTAAGCTGTTACAATATCTTAGCTGTGTAATGACTGTATATTACTGATGGTACATAGCCCTAATCACATTGCAAGAAAACATTCTGGCCTTTCAACACATATACTGTAATGTCCACTTCACTAATCAAAATATAGCTCGAGAACAAACTTAATTGATAAACTATGCCAAATAATGAAGAAAAAAAATGAACAGACTGAATACACCCATGATTTTGCACTGTAATGACACAAACAAAGCATTTTATGGCCTGTCAACACACATGTTCTATATGTAGCAAAACATCAAAAATAAACACTGAAACCTAATGTTTACTCAGGATGTTGAGCTAATGATAGTTATTTGTGTGCAGTACATTGCAAAATGGCAGATTTAAGGTGTATTTTAACTGATCTGGAGCCTTAAGATACATGTATATGCAACTGTGTATTGAAAAGTACATGTTTACACACGAAATGTAAACAAAGTCAATTCAAGCTAATATCAAACTACACAAGGTAAAGAAAAGCACGAGAAGTTGTGATACTGTTTCTGAGTCACACCTGATACTTCGAAAGTAACAGGAAAAAGTCAAATAGGTGTTTATAGATGATACTTCAACGAAAGAAGTTAACTACACAGACATGTATACAAATTGTGTACATTTTCCAACGGATGTCTCCAGAATAACTAAATAATTATCGAGAGTTCAAGCGCGAGGTGAAAGTTACAGTTGTATGGCCATATCGCGAATTTATGCATGCATTAAATAAATACCATGGTGTTGAACCGCACAAGTAAATGAAAGAAACAACTTAGATATCCAGCGACGACACGAAACACATGGAGGCAGCCATAGCTGTGACGTCATCCCGGGATTCTCAGTTACATTGTACTTGACACGGTCCATGATGGGAAAAAAGAGACGTTATAAGCTCATTTTGAGCAGTTAGTGAGAGGTCGGCACGCCTTTTGGCTAATTATTTTTACAGTCTTCAGACCAGTAAATCGTTCTTGGTTGTCGGCAAAATCTCATTAAAAATAATTTGAAAATAGAACAATGTCACAAAAATAAAAAAAAAAACTAAAGGAGCGCGCTGCAATTAATTTAACAGAACAAAATAAGTCATTTTGTCATGTAAATGATTTATTTAAAATCAAAGAATCTACCGATTCACAGTTTACGTGTTAATTTAATAGAACTTAATTGTGTACAATTATGGGGAAAGTAAATGAATAAATAAAAGCTTCAGACAAGTTTCAACCGTATTTCTCTTGTCATTTAGCACCGCGATGACTGTTTACCCAGTTACCTAGGCGACTAACACTGACTGCAGTAGTAGAAATAAAATTTCCTTTTAAAAGGAAGGCTTGCCCAGCTAAGCCAGTGAAATTTTCATGAGTTGTTATTGAAATGAACCCAATTGTTGGTGCACTTTCTGTTGCTATCTTTTAATTAGCAAAGTATTTAATTTCTTAACTTTTTGAATGGTGGCATTATCCATAGGTGTGAGATAAAAACAAGTGTAGAAAGTATTTGAAAAACAAACAGAGGAAATATTTAAACACACAGAGAGAGAGAGAGAGAGAGAGAGAGAGAGAGAGAGTTTTCCAACGTTTTGGCCGTTAGGCATGTCTCAAGGAAAATTACCATATGAACCTATTTCAAGTCTTTTCTTTACGGCGGCTGAGTCACTTAGTTTGAATCAAATTTTAGGAAAGACTGTTTCAAACCCATGTTGAGGGAATTTTGGCACATTTGAACTTGGCATCAAAGAAGACAATAAATTATTTATATTTACTGAAGTTTATTTTTGGTTTTAGTGGCATCAGTGGCAATTTTGACACTCTGAGAAGAAAATGCATGCTGCTATTGTTCGAGACAATAACTTGCTTTACACCATTTGGGAGCAACAAAGCCTGGAACCCATTGCGTTCATACTTCCATGAACTTCCGAGAAATGAAATTTATGTTTTATATTTATGCTGTGTTTTCACATCAATTTTGTTACTTATTCTTGAAGTTCTGACTAGATCTAATTTAACACCGAGGAAAGGACGAAGAATAGTTATAAACCAACGTGTTTAATGATGTACTACAGCCGCCACTATGCATGACGTCAATCAAACGTTTCACCGGCCAATCATCTATTTGAATTATCCGTGACGTCGCTTACGCGTAAGATTATATGAGTGAGTCTTGTTCATGGATGTATGAACATCATCAGCTCAGTATAGGTTCATCTAACGAAACCGTCGATGAGTGTAAGTATTTCTCTATACATTTGTATAGGTGAAGTAAAAAGGCAACATAAGAGAGTGTTATAAAAGCAAGAAAAATGTCCACACAACCCTCACCCGCACCTACTGCAAGCAAAGTAGGCCCTTGCCCAATTATAATCCAAATCAGTAGTACGTCCCGGCACTGGAAGTTATACCCAGCATTATCGCATCATCCAACCAACCACTCTATTGTCATAAAGCTGTCAATGATTCCCTAACAGTCGGCCTCAACGAGATTCGAATTTTAACGGTTCTGAATTGTCCCCTTTTTCTATACCTGTATCATTGTAAGAGGTTTCCAGTTCAGGCTATTCATGAACATGTTGATGGCTAATAGGACATTTATCAGAAGCTAAAAATGCGTACATTATATCGCTCATGCCTGTTGCAATGCGTATGCGTTAATATTACTCACCTACATTACCAGCTTTTACATACATAACACGGTCAGTTGTACATAAAAGCCACACACACGGATAGATGGGATACATTTTTTTCAGTAAATGTGATGAGTGATAAGGAGAAAAAATCGTCAAAAGCGCATGTTTCTAAATTAAAACAATGAATTTGAACTTCGCTATTTTTTTTACAGATACACAGATCAGCCCATTCCGGCATAAGCGCAGTCTGATCAGTCTATCCTCAGCATGAAAGATGTCTGCATCATGAAGAATATATATGCGGAAAAAGACTGACCAGACCCCAAGAATGCACCGGTTCTGGACAGTGTGCCGGCTGCTCTGACTAGTCAGATTATGCGATGCCCTAAGGCCTATTTTTCGCGACGCCGCTGCATGATTTTTGGAAAAGCTAATGCTTGTAAACTAAGCTATAAATATACACTGTTTCTTACACAGGTTTTGGTATATTTCTAAGGATGCAAAGCCAAATATTTTGCATTAAATTAAGAGTTTCATTTTTATGCAATCAGTTTATAAAAAGCAAAAGATATGTGGCCAAGTTCAAGGCACTTGTGAAAGAAAAACGTGCTTTTTAACGGAAATATCAAAACAAAGTACATGCACTATCAAAAATAGATTTTCCGTCTGTTATTTTTAGCAGATGAGGTAAATCGGGTATGGATAAAAATAGACTGTCTTGGTACTTTCCGACTAAGCGTGACGTATCGTCTCTTCCGAAAATAACTCGGTATCACTAAACCACTTGAATACGGGCTTGCGACCGTCATCGCAAGCCAAAAAGAAGGGTAGTGTATTTCACTTTTAAAAAGGACTAATCTATCTATCTATCTATGGTTATTCACTACGGACGGCGAAAATATGCGGAAAAGTGGTAAATATTTTGTTTACTATTAGTTGCTTTGTTGTACATGTATGTCATACCTACATTTGTTAAAAAATGGCGGCATTTTCCGCACATTCTTATCTTTACGTCGTCAAATATGCACACAGTTTTTAGCATTAATTAGCAGCATGGAAAACCACCTTTGAAATTTCAGCCCAAAGCGTAAGACATTACATGTTTCTATATATAGCATATGATGACAAAATATGATTCGAATTAAAATAGCAAGCTCATAAGTAGGTTAACGAGCACTCGAGAAACAAACTAACTGGCATGTCAGCCAGGCGTAGACACAGATCAGCTTGAAGCTTTAGCTGTATCCAACAAAGAGCGACCACGGCTAACGGGCACGTTGGTGGCAATCACCGTTATGTCATTATTATTGACCGAGTTGTCAACAGATAGGCCTGGTCCATTTTCGCCTCTTAGTGAGTTCATCTCAGCTTCTACGTCATCAATACGTTTCTCAAGGGCCGCAAACTGTTTATCTATATCAACTTTTACCGATTTTATTTTGTCATCTATAGTCGACAGTTGTTCATCTCTCCTAAGCTATTCTATTTTACTGACAAAAACTTTTTGAAAGTCTCTAGCCCTTTTTTAAGTGACATAAGAAGTTCCATCATTTTATCATATTTTTCGTCATTTGAGGATTGAACCGATGAACTCATCTCACTATCGGCCATTTTTGACTGTTTACACAATGGGCTTGTAACACCGGCCGACCGGGAGATTCTCTCTCTCTTTTCTCTCCTGTCAAGGGTGTATCACTCATTATATTTACAACAAATGAAGTATGGTACACTCACAGTTTGTCCGCTAATGTCCAAATAGTTCAAACTACCATAATCCAACTTATACGAAAAAAAAAAATGAAAGAAAGGACACAAAGGCCAAATCTTGGATGGTATGGAATGCAGCAAACAGATTTTTTTATCATGGCCTTACACATAACGAATCCTCTCAAGATTCACGAGCATTTCTACCAGAAATGAATTACTTCATGCAATTTTGAATAGTTTACCAGATATACTTGCATAAACCTATAGACGTCTTGCCCTTGTTAACTGTTGGCACAACTGTATGGGGTTGGTACAAATTCAGTTTATCATTTCTCAATAGGACACTTTTGATTCGGGGCCGATAATGCTATGCATTCATGAAGACATAATTCGTTTTAATCGCTTAATTGCAAACAGAAGCAACTGCAAAAGCATACGCCTCAAAGAGGGTTCAAACTTGGGCGGGGAAAGGAGGAATGGATGGATAACGTGCAGTTGGATTACTTCCTTTTAGACAGTATTTAAGTCATATCAGGATGATGGGTGGGTGATAATGAAAGGCTGTGTGCAATGGAACCCCGTTTATGATCGAAATGATTCCCGTCTCCAGCGGGACTCGAACCAGGGGCCACTAGATCAGCAGACCACCGATTAACCTACTGAGCTACCAGTCCAGGCAAACTGGCGATTTTTTCCCTAAACCCAAAACAAATTGCAACAAAAGCTTTGTTTTGCATTTTTGTTGAGAACTAACATTCACA
The DNA here is from genome assembly GCA_963989385.1 of Ctena decussata. NCBI lineage: Eukaryota > Metazoa > Mollusca > Bivalvia > Lucinida > Lucinidae > Ctena > Ctena decussata. Next base: position 33,210,597 of record OZ022504.1, on the reverse strand, counting down.
TATGACATATTAAAAGTAGGATAAAATCGGATAATGCAAAATATATTTTTTCTGCATTTTTACAAGCGCCTATTTGCGTCTTAAATATACCAATTATTTGTATTGTTTTATATGACATAAAATTATTGCTGTGAGTTTTATTTCTAAAAACCTTGTCTGCCTCTGCCAGAATTGAATGTAGAAGCTTAAGATTGAATTTTGAACATTTTCTTGTTGAATGTGAAGCCATCTAGGTCTAGAAAAGGTATAAATTACCCCACCCATTTATTCTGCCTTAAAATCCGAAATGAATTTTTGAAGGTCAGTAACTGAACTGCAACAAGAAATATATCATACTGATGACTTTGCTTAGCATAAACATACTTCAATTTAGAATACTGATCTCTGAAGGCATGAGAAGCCCGAAACAAAGGCACAAAGAGCAGAATACCACATGCATAATAACACAAACAGTGCAACATACTTATGAATAGTCTTTGTAAATTTCCTCGGCAGGATTTATGAACGGGACCACTGAACATTGCTAAGTACTAAATATGTAAGCTCTGGGCCTCATGGTTTCAGGGAAGATGATTTTTTTTTAATTTTTCCCATTATAAGTCTATGGGAGCTAATGATCTTGGGACATGGCCAATTTGGGCCCCAGGGGCATGGTTGGCAGGATTTTTGTACGTGACAACTAAACATTGCTAGATACTAAATGAGTAAGCTCTGGGCCTCATGTTATCATAGAAGATTTTTGAAGGCTCTTTAGCAGTATAGCTCTATATAAACAAATGACCCCCTGAGGGGCCAGTTTGGAGCCCAGGGGCTTGATTTTCAGGAGTTATGTAGGGGACCACTAAACATTGCTACACACTAAATAAATATATAAGCTCTGGGCCTCATGGTTTCAGAGGAGAAGATTTTTTAAGTTTTTCCCATTATAAGTCTATAAGAGCCAATGATAGATCCCGTGTGTGTGTGTGTGGCGGGGGGGGGGGGGGGGGGAGCAATTTGGATCCCAGGGACATGGATGGCAGGATATATGAACGTGACAACAAACTATTGCTGACCATTGCTATATACTAAATATGTAAGCTCTGGGCCTCATGGTTTTAGAGAAAAGATTTTTGAAGGTTCTCAGCTATATAGCCCTATATTAACAAATGAACCCATGGGTGGGGCCAGGTTGGACCCCATGGGCATGGTTGGCAGGATTTATTCAGGGGACCACTAAACATTGCTACATACTAAATGCTTTAGCTCTGGGCCTTATGGTTTCAGGGAAGAGTTTTTTAAGTTTTTCACTTCATAAGACAATGGGAGCTAATGCCCCTAGGGCGTGGCCAATTTAGACCCTATGGGCATGGTTTGCAGGATTTATTTACGTGACCTTTAACCATTGCTACATAAGAAATGTGTGAGCTCTGGGCATCATGGTTTCAGAGAGGAAATTTTTTGAAGCTTATTTAGCTATATAGCCCTATATATACAAATGACCCCCTGGGATGGGGCCAGTTTGGACCCCATGGGCATGGTTGGCAGAGTTTGTGTATATATATTAGCTCTGGGCCTCATGGTTACAGAGAAGAAGATTTTTAAAGTTTTTATCATTAAAAGTCTATGGGGGCTAATGGCCCCTGGGGTGGCCAATTTGGACCCCAGAGGCATGTTTGGCAGGATTTATGTACGTGGCCACTAACCATTGCTACATACTAAATATGTAAGCTCTGAGCCTCATGATTTTATCAGAGTGGAAAATCAGCTATATAGTCCTATATAATATAGACCCTATGGTGGGGACAGTTGGGACCCCAGGGGATGGATTTGCAGGAGTGATGTAGGGGACCACTAAACATTGCTACATACTAAATATATAAGCTCTGGGTCTCATGGTTTCAGAGAAGAAGATTTTTTAAGATTTTCTCATTATAAGTCTATGGGAGCTTTATGTTGCTATGGCAACTAGAGTTCCAATCTGATCTGCCCTATAACCTTATGCAGTCAATCCCCTACCCCAACAATCACGCCTGGTAAACTATCACAGGTACCTCCGCGGAGGTACCGATAAAATGTTGTGACAGGAATTCGGGGCTACCTGTGACGGTCCAAAAATAGACAAAAAAGGGTAGGTATTCATCTTTTTGGATAAAATACATAATAACCAGGGAGTTTATTGAAAATCAAAGAATGCTATTCGACTCATATATACGTGAAGTTTTGCCGTACAATATATCCCCGGGAACTTTATATATATGCGGAAGATATGACTGTTGAAGTGGCTTTAAGGTCAGTCGAATGTACTCAAAACAAGAAAAAAAATCGGTTGTTTTAGGTCCTAAATACACCTTTCTTGCATAAGAACCTGTCTGTCTTGACACACTGACGTAAAGTAAACCTCTTTGCCCAAATATAACTGCCGATAAACTCCAAATAAGGCTGGATTCTGTAAATAAAGCAACTAGAGGTGCATGTGACGACATGGAGGTGCCTGTGATGAAAGAAAATATAGTGAAAATCTGAAGATTTATTGCGGTTGCAAATATTGATATTCTTCATCTCTAGACCACTGCCTTGAAAGATTCGTTCACTTAATAATCTATCATAATGCGTATATCAAGCATATCTTTATCAAAACGACAGGCAATCATCATGAACTTATACAATCAAATTCTACATCCTGCTCTCAAAACCAAGATAGAAGTAACTATATTTTCTTACATCACAGGCACCTCCACGCCATTGCAGGCTCCTCCAGCTGTTGTTTTGAAAACTCAAGCCTTATTTGTAGTCAATTGACATTTATATTTGGGCAAGGAGGTCACCTTAACATCAGTGTGCCGAGAAAAACAGATTCGTATGCAAGATCACTGCATCTCAGACAAAATAAACGGCCAAATTCTTTATGTTTTGGGTACTGTGGGCCACTTCAAAGGTCGAATCTTTGGTTAATATGGAAAGTTCTGGGGGATATGATGTGTGACAAAACTTTATGTCTATAAGGGTCGAAGCGCATTTTTTGATTTTTAATAAACTCCCTGGTTATTTTATATTTTGTCAAAAAAGAAAAATTCCTACCGTTTGTGGTCATGACAGTCACAGGCAGCTCCATATGCCTGTCACAACTTTTTATCGGTACCTCCGCCGGAGGTACCTGTGATAGTTTATCAGGCGTGAACAATGCTACATATAAAATTTGATAAAGTTTGGGCAGATGGTTGAGGAAGTGTGTTTTTAAGTGTGGAAGATGACGAGGGACTACGGACCAAGGCTATACTATAAGCTCACCTTGACAGGTGAGCTAAAACCTTAAAGAACATCCCATATTTTAACATGAAATTTCTAATTCAACGACCTAGACCTCAAGGTCACTGATGGGCAAGGGTGTAAAACGTAAGACCATTATCTAGCATAAGTGGAAGTATCAACTTAGGCTATCAATGGTGGACATGGACGCGGGTGCAAAGGCGGAGGCCGACACCGAGGTGACAACAATAGCTCTTCCTGAAGGTCGTTCAGGCGAGTTTAAACAAGGACTTCTTTCCAGAGGTGTGGGTGGGTGGGGAGGTGGCTGTTAGGCGGGAAGGAGGTATAATTTGTAAATTTTGAATCAGCAAAGTAAACATTTTACCATTTGTGAATGCAAAAATGTCGTGGAAGTCATCACCTAATATCCCAAAGCATTTCCAAGTTATCTGCATATTTAACCCTCTAGTGGATTATCTTTTCAACACATGAAGTATTTAGCCAGGCCACATAGTGCAGTCGGTAGCGCGTCTGACTTAAGAGCCAGAGGTCCTGTGTTCGATACCCGGTCCGGCTTCTTACTTCCGTTTCTCCTTCCGCCGATTCAGGAAGGACATTTGTCAGTTACTGGCGAAAGTATGTGCACTTGGTACTGCTTAACAGCATAGGAGGTCTAAGACGGCCAAAGAATAGTGTTGTAAGGTTAATTGACCGTCCCGACATGACCATGGCTGTTTACCGTGGACATGAAGCAACAAAACAACACTCAGATGTCCTGTCATTTGATAAATAGGAGTTACATCAAGCTGTTTTCTTCTATTGTTCTGTCACAGTCTTCATTTAAAACATTGATTCTGTTTATCTTCATTACCATCCATATTGTCCATCTGAATAGAGGTTATTGTAAAAGCAAAATTTGCACTGGTCGGTGGGGTAAACCAATGGTAATATACTATATGATCGACCGGTTATGCATAATCAGCAAATTTAATGGTAACCAAAAGCTAAAGAACAGTATATAATTGTTTTATCAACGACTTCTATGGATTTAACTTGTTTAGAAATGATGTTTTGAAGTGGCTTTCCGACCAAAAGTAGCTGTGCAGTGGTTTAAACCCTTTAAAAACAAGACATACATGTATAAAAAAAATCAAGTTTCGCATTCCCCGATTTTGTCCTACTTTTAGTATGTTAAAAACGTAGGTCTTAGGAGCTTATTACTGCAAAGAAACCTTTTGTTGCAATTTGTTTTAGGTTCCCCCACAGTTTGACTGGACTATACCGGGGTTCCTGGACGTGTGTGTCTGAGAGAGAGAGAGAGAGAGAGAGAGAGTGTGTGTTGCATTCTTCATCTTAATAGCATGTTACCCAAAGTGAGAATACAATGTAGCAGAAGATACATAAAGAGATACAGGGATAGTGTATTACATCCATCTACGTATCTGGATATTATTTTGAACAACGTCGTCATGATTCATGGTATGGTAAACAATACCTTGGGTGAAAAAGTAAGCATCTTAACTTTTTCAGCATCTTGCCCGAACCTACTGCATGATGCTCGTGTTTGCAACGTTTCCATTCATCTAAGCTGAAAATTGAATGCATACTCTCTCTATTGAATACTCTCTCTCTCTCTCTCTCTCTCTCTCTCTCTCTCATAACCAGCTCTGAAATCAAACATTCAAAAAAATGGTTATATGATAAAATTTAGGCGATTTTCCATACAGCATAGTTACATGTACGCACCGAAACTCCTTGGCATTTGGAAATGGAAAACTGGCTTTATGAAGCAACATGCTCTGTAAATATCTAAGGCTCTTTTCTATGGCGTGTACGTTATGAAGGTTTCGGCGCCGAAGCTGCCTTTGTAAATACATGGCAAAAAGAGTTTCGACGCTGAAGCCAACTATAATACGCTCCACGAAAATCCGGCTTTAGGATATGGTAGTCATTCATTCGCGTAAATACGTGTAGGTGAGGTTCTGCTAGAAAGCTTTGTCTCCTATTTCGCATTGAATTGTGCTATTTTGCATATTCATGCATAAAGGACAGAAAGACAGGTCAATTTGCGCCAGCTATACCTGTTGCAAAGCGAATATAATCCCATGTGACCTATAAACACTGTCTGGATCGAGATCCGGAACATCCTTTTAAGGAAACGGAACAGCCCACCAAATAGGGCGGACCGGTTTACACACGCTAGGTTTATGCTTCGTTTTATCGAATTTTATGACTATGTATCGTATGCATCAGTCAAACTAGCCATATCAGCAAACGAAGAATGTATTTCTCCATATCAAACAGGCAGTGATTTGGCGAAATCCGTAGACATTTTCGTGAATTTTTGCGAGATGTTCCGTTGACATTTTCCTGCAGACACACATAATTTGTGTTGAACTAGCGAGTATGTTCCGGTGCGAATGCAAATTACACGGCAAATAAAACTGAATATTTCTCAAAAAACCAGCCAAGAGATTTAAACACGGTTTTCTGGGTCAGAGACAGAATTGAATTGGGCATCGTATTTTATAAAAAAATACAAAAATATATGAATAACGTTTCATAGGAGTCAAGAAAATATTTGGGTCACTACCCAATATTAAAACTGCACAAGAACAGACTTGAAAAATATGCCAATACAAGCGAGTGTGCATACTGTGCACCACGTCGCTGCCTGTTTTATATGTAGAAATATTTCTTCGATCGCTCATAGGGCTCGTTCAAATTATCCGTAGGATATATAGTTAGAAAATTCGATAAAAGGAAGCACCTGCCTAACGTGTGTAAACCGGTCCGCCATCTTTGGTGGTCTGTTCCGTTTCCTAAAAAGGATGTTCCGGATCACGATCCAGACGGAAAGATTGTGGGTAAGGGGTGTAACAATTGATTTTATATATCAAAATGATCGTTTTGATTTGTAGTTGATACTGCTCATATCTCTTTTGGCTGCCTAGTAGCCCCACAAAATATTACTAAATATCACAAAACTTGGACATTTGCGAATTTGCCCCATGGACCATCAATTAGAGGACTTTGATACATTGTGGCAAAATACCCAGGTGAGCGATATCAGGCCCATTTAGGCCTCTTGTTAACCTTTTAACCGTTTTAACTGCTGTCTATACCTCTTTTATCCGTAGTGCGTGGACACTCCGCCACATTGCGAGAATACTGCAGCATTGAGTGAGGCAATTACTGAAGATGATGATGAATACTAACGTTGGTAGGTGCTTCAGTTATGGCTACATCGATGTATTCTTCACGATTTGTATTCCACTGTCCTACTACTGGAAGTAACGATGAAAGATACTCCAATTTCTTCACGATTTGTATTCCACACTGTCCTACTACTGGAAGTAAGTAACGATGAAAGATACTCCAATTTTAGCTAAATCGTTGTTTATATCATCGTTTGTATTCTACACTGTCCTACTGATGCTTAAAGACAGTGTGGCATACAAATGAGGAAATGTATACCCTGATCCAAAAGAAATGTCAGGGTGGAGTTATCTTTGTACCTTCCCTAGACTTTTCTATTGTACAAAAGGGACACATGACAAACACGCTGCTCACTCACCGGTAACAAAAAATATTTAGCTGTAACAAAATGTAAATACAATATTAAGTTATGCAACAACAACTGGACAACAATAGACGCAGGTGACTAGCCATATTACCTGTCCTTGTACAACGTCGATCAAAAAGGGATAGATTGATGACTTGCGATTTTATGTCCTTTTCAGCCGTATATCAGTCATATCAGGACGATGGGAGGGTGATAATGAAAGGCTCTGTGCAATGGAAACCGGTTTACGATTGAGAACGCCTCCGGGAATCGAGCTCGAGACCGCCAGATCAGCAGGCCGGAGCTTCACCAATGACTGATCAGACACACAGGCTGATCTTATTATTACCTTTTCGCTCATTCAATAAGGTATCTTTTCAGGCGACACCAATCAGTTACTATTTAATACCAATTCTCTGTAAGCACCAGACTTTTTGTATAGAGGGCCGGAAACGCAAGGTCGGAAGTTCTTGTTCAAACTTTCTCCCTTTTTTTGTTGTCACACAAAAACAAGTAATTTGCACTTTGTTTGTTCATTTACCATCTCGTTGCCATGGTAACCGCGTTTTTCTGTTTTTGCAGAAAAAATGCCAAAATATTCAACAGAAATTCACAATTTCTGCATTTGTATATCTCCAAGAATGGGCTAGGTTTCATCAGAAACTCTTTAAATCTAAAAACTAGGGACTTACGTCATTAATGTGAAACATCAAAACAACGTTGATCCAATGTCTTTGGCATACCTACTGTACTACAAATGTGGGTGGGGTAACCAGGTATTGCAAAACACAATTTTTAGGCATTTTTAATCATAATGTTTAAAAAACGCACACTTCTGTGACACATTTGCATACTTTAACGTCAAACAGGAGGCTTTCTATTTTCAGAAAATGAAAAAAACTGAGTGGGGCAAAGCTGACTTTAGACCGTAACCATGGGAACAAGCCATACCCCATGCAAGAAAGTAAAAACGAAAGGTTATACTATCACCACAGATTTGCAACCACATTAAATGCATTGCAGCTATAACTTGTGATCCTTCTGCTATTGAAATATGTATTCTACTTGATTTGATGAAAGTTTGACACCTTAAGGGTTGGGAGGGCTATTTATACCCATTAAAAGGGCCCAAAAAGGGGCAAAAATGGTCAAAATTACCATATATATCACCCATTCTCACTATGAATCAACAAAAGACAACACTAATAACTTTAATATTTGTAAGGAAAATACTAGTTTGACATATACTGATAGAAAACAGGACAATGGAGAGCCCTAACTTTCAAGGGACTGAGTCTATAGGGGCCCAAAAGGGGTATGTTTGAGAATATTTTACCAACATAATGACCATTTTTCACAATGGAACACATTACAGCATTTCAAATGATGAAATTGGTTGCAAAGAAAGAGCAGGCTTATATGTGCCGCAGGTTAATTTGCAACCGGGGGTGGGGAGGGGTGGGGCCCATTTCCTATTGATTTAAGGGGCTCTAAAAGGGACAAAAATGGTCCAAATTAACACAAATCAGCAATCCCGTCCACGGACCAACATAAAACAGTTTACTTTCAAATTTGTAATGAAAATGTAAGTTTGATGCAGACTGATATATAATATGTCAATGGGTGCCTTATATCTCCAGGCTGGGAGTCCCAAAGGGTCCAAAAGGAGCCCCAAGGGGTCCGAAAAGGGAAAATAGGGAAAATATTTGCCATAAATAATGATCATGCTTTACAGAGATACATTACAGCATGTGTCGTGTTAAAATAGGCAGGAAGAATATAGCCTTATATATGCTACTAATGAATTTGCAATAAGGGACGAAAAACCAAATTTATACCCATTTAAGGGTCCCAAAAAGGGGGCAAAACTGGTCACAATTACCTCATATCACTTAATCTCTCTACGAATAAACAGAATGCAAGACTGGTTCCTTTTAAATTTGTTATAAAAACATTAGTTTGACAGACAGTAATAGAAAACATTGCAAAGGGCAGCCCGATTTCTCCTGGCTGAGCATATAGGGGCCCAAAAAGGGGTACATTTTATAATATTCACCCAACATAATAATCGTTCTTCTTATTGGTACACACTACAGCATTTGTCTTTATGAAATAGGTTGAAAAAAGCACAGCCTAAGTACAGTCTTATATATGCCGTTGGTAAAGTTGCAATCATGGGACTGGGAGCCCTGGTTTTATCAATGTAAGAGGCTAGAAAGGGGAAAGATGGTCAAAATTTAAAAACAAAAATCAATATTTCTTTCCACAGACTAATAACAGACAATACTGGTTACTTTTAAATTTGTTATGAAAATAAGTTTGACAACATGGCAATTGGTTGCCTTACATCTCCAGGTTTGGAGTCTTAGGGGCCCAAAAGGGGAAATTCGAAAATATTTGCCCCAAATAATGACTATTTTTCACAGAGGAGCACACTAAAGTATTTGTCAGGTTAGAATCAGTAGCCAAAATGAAGGAGGCTTATATATGCCGCTAGTTAACATGGAATAATGGATCATATTAATTCCTTTTTAAGGGTCCCAAACAGAGGCAAAATGAAATGATCAAAATTACCACATATCATTAGTTCTTTACACGAACTAACTAAAGTAAACTGGTTATTTTTAAATTTGTTATGGAAATATTTGTTTTACAGATACTACTATACAAAATGGCGATGGGGTGCCCAACATCTCTTCACAAATGGGTTAAATGGGGCCGAAAAGGACTTAGTTAAAAAACTTCACAAAAATAATTACATTTTTTTCTTAATGGAACAAACGTCATCATGGTCGAAGTTGCTTGCCGTCGAAGCAAAGGTGTGCACTTTGTAAAGTAAAAATGTCTGTAAGTCCATTAGAATTTCATTGCACGACCCGCCAATTTTGGGCAATAGGCCAATTTAGGTTAGTGCTCTGTAATCAAGCCAACTTTTATTGGTTTTGAGGAAACATCTAGTTATTGAACAGCTATATTGAATCTCTGATTTTTCATTGGTCACCGCGACAAATGTCTATTTTTCATTAGTCACCGCGACACAACACACAACCACAGCCCTCCACCAAAAAATCTGTTCTTTAGGTCTTTGAATCCCTGTTTTTCGTTAGTCACTGCGACAAATCTCTGTTCTTCATTGGTCATGCAACAAAACACACAACCACACCCCCACACCTCGAATCTCTGTTTTTCATTGATCAACACTACAAGACACACCACCACACAACAGAAAAAAAACCAGAGGACCAATGTCCTGTAGCTCACCTGCCACTTGGTCCTGGTATATATTTTAATGCTTTTATACATGTATATAGCACCAGGGCAGGGGCAGATAACCCCCCTCCCTTGGGGATTAATGTTGAGTCCCAATTCTATATACCAAGCCACAAGTTCATTGGGCCTTTGGTTCTGGACAAAGATTTCTGAAGGGTTTTTGTCATATATGGGCGTGGCGGCCACCATGTTCATGTGACCATGACCATCTGAACAAACTTTGATTCCTTTGACCCAGTATTAAAGCTCCATATGAAATACAATAATCATTTGTATAAACTATGATATATACATACTGGTACCAAGTTTCAAGGTTATAGGCATTTCAGTTCTCGAGAAAAAGACGTTTGAAGAGTTTTTACCATATATGGGCATGGTGGCCATCTTGGTCAAGTGACCAAGACCATCTGAACAAACTATGGTTCCTTTAAGCGGGTGAAGCTCCATAAGAAATATGGCTTCAACTGACCCTAGTGGCCTCTGAGAAGATGTTTGAAAATGTTGACGGGTTACAGAATCTCAATGACCTTGTACAAAAGTCAAAGAATGACCTTGACCATATCTTCATCTGGTCATTTAGTCAACCATATATACCAAATATTGCACCTTAGACTTAAATAGTTTCTGAAAAATCCAAGCATTTTCCCATATAAAAGCCTCCATAATGTACCAAAGTTGACAGTGTCATAAATTAGGTCAATGTCAACGCACAATCATTTGTATAAACTATGATTGGCTTGAGTGCCCAAAGCTACATACCAAGTTTCAAGGTCATACGCCTATTGGTTCTGGAGAAGAAGATTTTGAAGGGTTTTTATACCCCGCCACACTTTAGTGGCGGGGTATTATGTTATACCTTTCGGTGTCCGTCCGTCCGTCCGTCCGTCCGTCCGTGCTCACCATTTCCGATCGATAACTTGAGTATTTATTCATGGAATTTTTTCAAATTTTGCATACATATTGTTATCGGCGATGAGTGGTATGGGATTGTTAATGGGCAAAATCCGTCCATTTTTAACGGAGTTACTGCCCTTTTTCGTATTGGAAAAATGGTTTCTGGCCTGTTATTCCTTTACTGTTCATGATATCTGAATGAAACTTCACAGATATGTTGCACATCAAAGGTTACATATTGTGACTAAGGACCGTCACTCTGACCTTCCCAGTTTGTGAGTTATCCGCCCTTGATAGGTCTGAAAAAAGGTTTTTGACCTATTGTTCCTTTACTATATGGAATATCTGAATATAACTGCACATATATGTTTCACATCAAAGGTAACATATTGTGACTAAGAACCGTCACTCTTACCTTTCCCGTTTGTGAGTTATCCGCCCTTGATTGAATTAAAAAATGTTTTTTACCCGTAGTTCCTTTACTATGTGGAATATTTAAATGAAACTTTACAGATATGTTTCACATCAAAGGTTACATACTGTGACAAAGAACCATCACTCTTACCTTTCCAGTTCATGAGTTATCTGCCCTTGATAGGTCCGAAAAATGGTTTTTGACCTGTAGTTCCCTTTCTATATGGAATATCTGAATAAAACTTCACAGATATGTTTCACATCAAAGGCTTTATATAGTGACTAGGAACTGTCACTCTGATCTTTCCGGTTTGTGAGTTATCCGCCCTTGATTGATCTGAAAAACGTTTTTTTATCTGTAGTTCCTTTACTATATGGAATATCTGAACGAAACTTCATAGGTATGTTTCACATCAAAGGTTACATATTGTGACAAAGAACCATCACTCTTACCTTTCCAGTTAATGAGTATTCCCCCTTGATAGATCTGAAAAATGTTTTTTGACTTGTAGTTCCTATACTATATGGAATATCTGAATGAAACTTCACTGATATGTTTAACACCATAGAATAGGAAACAGAGTCTCTCAGCTCAAAGAAATGCTTTACAGCCTGATCTAAATCTACACTGGTCAGAATGCTCCACGTTGTTGGGTGGTTTATATTAATATTTATTTACAGTAAGGACATCATATCTCTGTCTATCTCAGTTCTGTGGCTCTTTAGCTATTATATATCTCAAAAAATAAGTTAGGATGCACAGCAGTGGCGGGGTATCATGCAGTGCCTGCGGTGCTTTTATTACCACATATGGGCATGGCGGCCATCTTGGACAAGACCCCAAGAACAAACTTTTATTCCCCGATCACACTTAGACTCCATATGAAATTTTGCTTCAATCAGACCAGTGGTTTCAGAGGAGAAGATGTTTTGAAAATCATGATGACGGACAGACCGACAAAATGACCTTGACCTTCAGTGACATAATATCTTCATCTGGTCATTTAGTTGACCATATATACCACGTATTGTACCTTAGACTTAAATAGTTTCTGAGAAATCCACTGTATAAGCGTTTTCCCATATAAAAGCCTAATGTACCAAAGTTGACCATGTCGTAAATTAGATCAAGGTCAACGCAAGGTCATCATTTGTATAAACTATGATGTGCCCGCATGCCCGATGCTACATACCAAGTTTCAAGGTCATAGGCCTTTTGGTTCTGGAGAAGAAGATTTTTGAAGGGTTTTTACCATATACGGGCATGGCGGCCTTCCTGGTTATGTGACCCAGACCCCGGGTATAAACTTTAGTTCCCCTATCCCACTGAGACACCATATGAAATTTGGCTTCAATCTCCCCAGTGGTTTCAGAGGAGATGTTTGAAAATCTTGATGACGGACAGACCGACAAAATGACCTTGACCTTCAGTGACATAAAAGCTTAATCTGGTCATTTAGTTGACCATATATACTACATATTGTACCTTACACTTAAATAGATCCTGAGAAATCCACTATATAAGTGTTTTCCCATATAAAAGCCTAACATACCAAAAGTGACCATGTTGTAAATTAGGTCAAGGTCAAAGCAAGGTCATCATTTGTATAAACTATGATGGGCCCACATGCCCAAAGCTACATACCAAGTTTCAAGGTCATAGGCCTTTTGGTTCTGGAGAAGACGATTTTTGAAATTATTTTACCATATATGGGCATGGCAGCCATCTTGGTCATGTGACCCAGATCACGGGTACAAACTTTCGTTCCCCCATCCCACTGAGACTCCATATGAAATTTGGCTTCAATCTCCCAAGTGGCTTCAGATGAGAAGATGTTTGAAAATCTTGACGACGGATGGTCTGACGGAATGACCTTGACCTTTATAGACATGATATCTTCATCTGGTCATTTGGTCGACCATGTATACAACATATTGTACCTTAGACTTAAATAGATTCTGAGAAATCCACTGTTTAAGCGTTTTTCCATTTAAAAGCCTAACGTACCAAAGTTGACCATGCCGTAAATTAGATCAAGGTCAACACAAGGTCATGATTTGTACAAACTATGATGGGCCCGCATGCCCAATGCTACATACCATGTTTCAAGGTCATAGGCCTTTTGGTTCTGGAAAAGAAGAGTTTAAAGGGTTTTTACCATATATGAGCATGGCGGCCATCTTGGTCATGTGACCCAGACCCCGGGTATAAACTTTCGTTCCCCTATCCCACTGAGACTCCATATGAAATTTGGCTTCAATTGGCCCAGTGGTTTCAGAGGAGAAGATGTTTGAAAATCTTGACGACGGATGGTCCGACGGAATGACCTTGACCTTTAGTGAAATAATATTTCCGGCTGGTCATTTAGTCGACCATGTATACCAAGTATTGTACCTTAGACTTAAATAATTTCTGAGAAATCCACTGTTTAAGCGTTTTCCCATATAAAAGCCTAACATACAAAAGTTGACCATGCCGTAAATTAAGTCAAGGTCAACGCAAGGTCATGATTTGTACAAACTATGATGGGCCCGCACGCTCGATGCTACATACCAAGTTTCAAGGTCATAGCCTTTTTGGTTCTGAAGAAGAAGATTTTTGAAGGGTTTTTACCATATATGGCCGTGGCGGCCATCTTGGTCATGTGACCCAGATACCCCGAACAAACTTTCGTTCCCCCAACCCATGGAGGCGTCATATAAAATTTGGCTTTGATCGGCCCAGCGGTTTTGGAGAAGAAGACCTTTGAAAATGGTGGACGGACGGACGACGGACGGACTACGGAGCATTGCCATACTAAAAGCTCACCTTTGAGCCTTCGGCTCAGGTGAGCTAAAAATGGATGGTGCTGCTTACAAAAGGTCAAGGTCAAGGACTTTGAACTTTGTATGTGTATAAGATTTGCAGTGAAGTTTTGTGTTAAAGTATGCTTTCATTAGGCGGTGGCACTGGTCGGGGGCATATGTGAGCCCCCTGCTCACTTGCTAAAAGCGGTAACAAGTATAATTAAGGGAAATTTTCCTTATTTTTCCACACAAAAAACATACGTTGTGACCCCTCATTAAAACTCTCTAGCTGAGACTTTCTAATGAGGGGTTGTAACATATGTTTATTCAGAAAAATAACTTAGAATTATCCTTAAAACCCCACCTTATCCGGACCTCTGAATTTCATTAATTGTTATTAATATTGAAATACCTTAACTAATTTCTTTGTCCAGGGAATCAAAAGGGAAGTCACAAAAGATGAATATTTGGTATCTATAAGCTGAACATGGATATCCCAAATTTGAACCACATTTACTCCGTAAATACGTAAATAGAGAGTAAAGCCAAAACTTGCAGCCCATAAATCTTTATTAACCGGCTTTTTTTTGTTTTGTTTTTTTCAGGGGGGGAGGGGGGAGGCTGTGTATGTGGGAGGGGGGGGGGGGGAGGAGGAGGTAGTATTAATACTAACAATAATGACTTTATATAATAGGGGGCCAATTTGGATGTGCATCCAATTTTCCCTGGGGTCCTTATTTGAGATGTACATTTCTATAATATATACAAGTGCAGTATCAGACAGCATAATATGAATATGTTAGAACATAGAACAGACCAAATATGCCTTTTTTTCAGCGCAGGCTCTGTATTTGTCCATTATAAGACTATGGCAAAAATATAGTAGCTAAGAAGGTTTGTCACTGAAATACGTTCTCTGGAATGAAGCATGTTTAGAATCGAAATTCATTATTCACGCTATTTGTGCCATGCTTTTGTAACAGTCATGTTAAACGTATGCATAGAAAATGCTAAAGGATAAGACTCACGGAAAACCAGCTTTAACCATTTTCGAAAAGGCTAATAATGTGTTATTGTCTGCATAAAATACTTTACTATATATTAAAACCAACATCTCTATTTGTTTCTATAAGAAAAAATGCATTCATTTTTTTTTTTTCGTTTTTTTTTATTTCATTTACATTTGCACATAAGCCGCCTCTGTTAGGCCCCTTTAATGAATTTAAGTATGACATATTTTATATTAATTTATATTAGGCTTGTAGTTTAACAACCAGTTTCAACACCAAATGCAGTACTTTGTTTCTGTGTGAAGAAATTAAAAATCTACAATATTTGTTGTTTATCTTTAGCGAATTTCCAGTTTACCCCTTTCTGGGCCCCTACATACTCCCTACCCAGGGATTTAGAACTCACATATTTTCTATCAATATATGTCAATCTAATATTTCATAACAAATTTAAAAGTGACCAGTGTTGTCTTTTATTGATTTGTAGAGAGAACAGGTGATATATGGTAGTTTTGAACATTTTTGCCCCTTTTTGAGCCCCTTAAATCAATATAAATAGGGCTCCCAGCCGCTTGATTGCAAGTATACTTTTGGCATATACATGTATAAGGCTTTTTTCAACCTATTTTATCTTGACAAATGCTGTAGTGTGCTTTATTGTGAAGAACGACCATTATTTTTGGTGTTTATTTCAAATTAACCCCTTTTCGGCCCCTACAATCTCCATGCCTGTGAATGTTAGGCTCCTTTTTGCCGTATTTTCTATCAGGATATGTCAAGCTTATTTGTCATATCAAATTTAAAAGCAGCCAGTGCTGTCTTTTGCGTACTAATAAGGAAAATGAGTGATATGTGGTAATTTTGACCATTTTCCCCTTTTTGAGCCCCTTAAATTTTCTTAAATAGGGCTCCCAGCCCCTTGAGTGCAAATTTACACGTGGCATATATAAGACTGTTTTTCCCCCATATTTTCCAACCTATTTTATCTTGGCAAATGCTGTAGTATGTTCGACTGTGAAGAATGATTATTATTTTGGATGAATATTTTCAAATTTACCCCTTTTTGGGCCCCTATAGACTCCATACCTAGAGATTTAGGGCTCTCTAATGCCATATTTTCTATCAGTTTATGTCAATCAAATAATTTCATAACCAATTCAAAAGTAACCCATGTTGTCTTTTTGTTGACTCCTAGTGACAATGAGTGAGGTACGTTGATTTTGACCATGTTTTGCCCCTTTTTGGGCCCTTTAAATGAATATAAATGGGACTTTCAACCCTTAAGGTGTCCAACCTTCACCTAATCATATAGAATTAATATTTCTACAGCATTTGGATCAGTAATTATAGCTGCAGTGCATTTAATTTGATTATGATAGTGTGGTTTCAATATAAGTTTCTGTTTTCACTTTTTGCATGGGGTATGATTTGTTGCCATGGTTACGGTCTGAAGTCAGCTTTGCCCCACTCTGTTTTTTTCATTTTCCAAAAATTGAAAGTCTCCTCTTTTATGTTAAAGTATGCAAATTAGTCATAGAAGTGTGCATTTTTTAAACGTGATGCTTAAAAATGCCTAAAAACTGTGTTTTGCAATACCTGGTTACCCCACCCACCTTTGAGGACCAGAAGATATGCCAAAAACATTCGAAAAATGTTGTTTTGATGCTTCATGTTAATGACATTAGTCCCTACTTTGTAGATTTAAAGAGTTTGTGATCAAGCCTTGTCTATTCTCGGTGATATACAAGACTGAAAAACGCAAATTTCTATTGAATTTTTGGCATTTTTTCTGCAAAAACAGAAAAACACAGTTACCATGGCAACGAGACGGCAAACAAAAAAATGAGGTGCCAATTATTTGTTTTTGTCTGACTACACACAAAGTGAGAAAGTTTGAAGAAGAACTTCCGACCTTGCGTTTCTTGAAAAGTCTGGTGCTTACAGAGAATTGGTATTAAAAGACAAGGTTCGTGAACCCGCTTTATCGGCCCTGTAAATTGGCAAAAAATCAAAATCGCTTAAGAACAGCGGCATTGTGCTAGTTTGTATGCCTGGCATCTCTACTGTTAGAATCAGCACTTGTTTTGCTATTCTAACCTCCCTCTTTTATGTAATAGGCCGAGATAATGGGGTAGGGTAGGCGTACTTTGATGTTTTTTGCGAGTTTTGGCGTCTTTGATCGCAAATTTGACTATGGGCACAGTCGCCTTACAAAAAGATTTTTTGACAGTGCTTAGATATTGTTATTATCTATCGATTTTTAATAGATATTTTTATAAGACAGCTGTGCCCATAGTGAAAAAATAACTTTTCCATTTTTTTCAATGACAAATAACTGAGAAAGACGCGCCAAGTTGTAACGTCACGGATTCTTACGTCACAATGTAGCGTTGGGTGACGTCATTGGCAGAGAGTACCTTGCCGTGAGAAACAGCTGATTATACAAGGTCAATTGGCCGGTAAATAGGTATATACCGTATAAATCATATTTAACGTCCCGGGGGCGTTGCATTTTACGAAAGTGGAGGAGGGGGAGGGAGGGGGGGGGGCATTAATTAGAGCAGAAATTCTAATAAATCAGCCACTGCCAAAATACCTCTAATAAACAGTAGTTTGGTAAAAGGGTATTCTATTAATTTTTGCCTCCCTTCTCAGTAGGGGTGGGTTTCAACTCTTAACGGAAAGAATTTGCTCCTCTAGGAGCAATTCTTTCCTTCAAGAGTAGACCCCATTTTAAAGTTCTACCTAATCTAGAGAAACAAACAAGGTTTTCATACAAGATAATATAACATTATTATAGGGGACGTTTATTAGAGAAGGGGTGTTTATTAGGATTCTTCGTTGACTTCCACATCCTCCGGATGAGCGGGAAGATGGAAGCACATACCAGACAGCTTGGCACATATGTCTGAAATAAGCCAGAAGGATCTGCGGTTTTGTTGACCAAAATATAGCATTTGTTCAGAAGTATGCGTAGGGTGTAGGGGGTCCAATGAATAGTAAAAGAAGCAATGTTACGGGTGAGAAAGCAATTAAGTTTGCAAAGCGAGAAAAGTGATAAAAATCTCCAACCATTATTCCACTAACCATATGCATATTTACTGTGCATGTAAATGGATAGATGGATGGATGACTTGTGATTTTTCGGGGGTGGTCTGGTGGTGCGATGGTGCTGTCTATAACTTCCAGTGCCTGAGCGTCCTATTGATTTTGAACATTGTAGGGCAAGGGCCTACTGTGCTTGCAGTAGGTGGGGGTGGGGGTTGTTTGGACATGTTTTCTCTCGGCTATCATTTCTCTTCTTTCTCCCTCCCTCTGCCCAATATAGACAGAAATACTGTCTCAAAGGGCCGTTAAACTCAAAACAAAAGGCAATCAATCAATCGACTTGTGATTTTACGTCCTTATCAACAGTATTTCAGTTATATCAGGACGATGGGGTTATGATAATGAAAGGCTGTGTGCAATGGAAGCCCGTTTACGGTTGGAACGATTCTCGCCTCAAGCGGGATTCGAACCAGGTCCGCTAGATCAGTAGGCCAGCGCATAGCCCACTGAGCTACCGGGGCTCCTTTTCGCATGTAAAAGAAGTATGTGAAGTGAGTACCAGAATGATAAATGCAATTCGGAAATCGGTAAAAGAAATGGCGTAAATAAAGCACCTGCTAGGTTGGTTCGCAAAAGCAACAAAAGTAAAACGTTGTAACCATAATAACGCCCAACTCACATGAGAATTTGCAGACCAGACGTCCGCAAAATTTCAGACTGATTCATGACAAGCTGGAGGAGGCGTATTGCAGTACCGTCTTGTCAAGGGGGGGGGGGGGGGGGGGATTGGGGGGATTATAGAACTACGGAAAGGTGAATACTGTGTCCACTCGCTGTTCTTTGAAAAAGCAGTGGACAAAACAGGGAAACTGATCCATAAAAACAGCAATTCATATAATTAATGAGCTGTAAAGAAGTGTTTTTTATGATACACTCATAAACAGTGATAATCCGCCTCCCCGCCCCTTACACACCTCTCGCCCCGAAAAACAGTCCCACCCCAACAAGTAGCCCAGTAGGTTAAGCGCCTGGCCTGCTGATTTAGCGATGACAGATTCGAGGTCCACTGGATGCTGAAATCTTTCCAACCGTAAAAGGGGTTGTATAGCACACAGTCTTTCATTATCACCCACCCATCGTCCTGATATGACTGAAATACGGTTAAAAAGGATTTAAAATCGCAACCGTCCATACCCCCCCCCCCCCCGACTTCAGCTATCAATTGCAAGTGTTTATCAATTTACGATTTACACACTATATGACAAGGCTACACTGAGTAATGATTTTGTTTCCACTTCCATACACTAGTTTGATGATGCAAGCAAACAAAACACGTCTCACCGAGTATTGATATTCATTAGTTTTATTAGTGATCAAATCATCTAAACATTGGGGAAACCTACAATAATTACTGTAACTGTCCTAAAATTGATTTTTTTTCACAGTAGTAATGTGCGTGTATCTCAAAGATGCAGATGGAATAACACACAAAGAAGACCCAGGAGCAGTCTGATCTGGCTCTGTACATCAAAGATCAATGTCATAGACTTGTGGAATGCGATACCGTACCAATATTTTTATCACTTGTAGCTCCCCGCAATTTGGCCACAGAATGCATGAACGAAAGGATAATTTAGCTGCATGTCGAGCCGTGCTTGAAACGTGCATCAATGAAAGAATGTTTTTTATGTTTATGGTTTATGTGCATTTCTTTCAAACAACTAAATCTCTAAATATAAGAGCTATAAACGTTCAATCATGAAAAGTGTGCTTCTGCTTTTATTCAAATCCCATTATTGTCATTTCGCGATGACGGTTTTCAAATATTTATTTAATGAAGCTCTCGATGCCATTTCACTTTGTCCTTCAAATCATCTGTTGTTGTCGGTTGGTTCAATTATGTCGTAACGGAGCATTCGGAATGTGCGAATCTGTACGTGGTATATTCGTGCATATTTTATAGTTATTTACTTTTATTTATTTATTATTATTACTATTATTATCTTTTTTGCAGCTCTCAAAGCGAGGTTTCCCATAAGGCTCAAGGGAACGAATCCATCAGATGCGCCTCCTGGCACCGAGTCTGTCCGTGTTCTCTCGTATTCAAAGAAGAGACTTTGAGTTCGATATAATTCATTTATTTACATGCAGATGACCAAAAAATCAAATGAAAAATGTGCATTTCACGTTTTACTATATAAGAATATTTAAAGATTTACTATATGTAAAAATTGAACATTTTTAATCAAAATTCCAGTTGCACCTTTAGATATAGTATCTTTTGTTTTAATGATTGCCAATTTTTCAGAATTTCTTGTCAACGAGAAACAAAAGATAATTTGAAAAATATGATGAATATTTTCAGTAGCGGACCGCTTTTCGCGCCAAAAAACAAAAGTAAACTCCCGCCCCTTATCGAATATGCAAGCTCAGTACGCATGCGCAAGAGTGCAGCGTGGGTAAAAAAAATGGCGTCGATGGACGTTGAGCCAGACTTTCTTTTCTTTCTATATTTACTGCTACACCCTCTTTTTAAAATATTATGAGCAGTTGTACTTTTGTACACTCCAGTGTTGCAGAATGAAAGCCTACATAGCCATGTAACTATAGTAGGGATCTTTAACCTGCACAGGGGATGACTCTCCCTGCACAGGGGGCCTCCAATTAACGTCCCGATCCGAAGGACGGCACACTTGTTAGCATCATCCCTGCAAATGATGCTAGAAAAACGCGTTCGGACATAGGAAGATTTCGCCCAGGGTGAGGATCGAACAAGTGCACTAAGCACTGAGCCACCACGGCTTCAAAAAGAAAAGGGAAATTTTCGCAAGTTACGCAATCCGCTCAGAAAAGAAGAAAGAGGCAGAGAGACATCGCCAGGGGACACACGAGGATTTCAATTGGAGACGCCATTGTCCGCTGGAACAGCTTTAAATCTGAGAAAAACTTCACCTCACACAATGAAGTTGCGACATTCCTTTTAGAATCGTAAGTTTGGGTTTTGTTTCGCATTTTTGATAATCTTTATCAATACGATTGATAGACTAATATCAATGATCAAATGCATGTTTCGGCTGGTGGGTTTAAACATCAATTGTGCGAATGAAATGTCTTCAGATCGTCTACTTTCAGTTTCCAAGCGGTGAACATTGTGGGGCCCCATAAGGGGCATAAGGGGAAAACGTTCATGGGATGGTCTGTTTTGATGAAGGCCGTTTTAAGTAAAAATATGACGATGACAGTTGCTGAATGAATGTTTTAAGTGTTTGGAACCTCAATTTTCTTTAGTTTATTTTATAATACGATATTTCTTATTGTTGTTGTTGTTGTTATTTCTTGTTGTAAAACTTGGGGGGGGGGGAGGGGGGCGGGAGGAATTAACTTAGTGGAAAAAAAATAAAATGCTCTTATAAAATGCTCTTAAATCTATGATCCCTCGTTGAATTGCTAGTGTTAAATTTTTGTAGGGAGGTTACCAAAACAGGCCATAACAGGCCATAATTTAGTCTCGCATGAGATGGATGGATAACTTTTATTATTATTTCTTCTCAGAACATCAGAACTCCAAATCAAACAAAACTAATTTGATAAAAACATGAATAAATTGTCATGAATGACAAACAGCAAATTTGCTCGAAATTAGTTTGCGCTTTGCATTTTGTCCGCAAAATAAAACGTATGTACATGTAACAAAATTTTGTTTTGCGGACAAAATTCTTAATAAAAACTTACGACGAACTCAGCAATAAATAGTGCCTGATTAAATATGATACTAGCGAAAATTGAAATCTACAGACTTTGCAAGCTCTACAACCGTCAGTATTACATGTTATACCATCACGCAGGACAAACGCGGGAGGCGGATGGGGGGAGGGGGTGAGGTCAATTATAAATGTTAATATATACATACGAGCTCCCGCAGAAAAGAAACAGCAACATCTAATCGCCCACGTTAAAGAGTGGCAGCACAGAGCCAACGGAGAAGCGCTACACAGCAAACTTATAAGATGAATAACGTCGTTAACGTCATAAAATCATTAAGTACGTCGCGTGGGGTAGGGTATTTTAATGACGTCACAATTGCGTAAATATCACGCCAGACTTTAAATAAATCCATTTTTGATAGCAAGAAACATATAAATATGATATAGTAAAATTTTATCAATTTCTGAGACAGGGCCGATTTTGACCCTTCGTGAACCTTGTCCTTTACCAGATCAACTGCGAGGATGCAAAGACTAACCTGAGTCATGTTTGTTCACACTTTCAATACGTTTCGCCTTTTTTCAGTAACGAAATAAAGAACTTCGTTCCTTACGTAATAAACAAAATAAGATGCAAAGTAGACTTAGCAGCCTTTGCTCGCGCGAAGTTTACAGCCTGTGTGACCAAATTCACTTTATATATATTCACAAATATCGTCTATGTGAACGGAGACGACAGCATGTCCTCATGATCCAAATATTTTCTTTTCGAACGTACAGAATGAACAGGCTTGTGTCTTTTTTCCATTTCAAGTGATAAAAAAGGCCCAACAATGTGTTATGTCCGAATCCATCAAGTAGAAAATAGAAAAGAAGCTGATTATTATACAGGGAGGAGGCATAGGCTGATCTGATGATTCGCTTTTACACCGATAATCTGCTCATTGTATAGATAGCATTATTTTGGCAAGTCTCAAGTATTGCAGTTGCGGCAAAACATCCAATGGGCACAAACCCGCTGAAAGAACATATTCATGTCAATGTTGACACAATGTTGCTTTTAGATTTAGAGTGCATCACCGTTGATACGACGTTTTTTAGCATTGCACTTAGTTTACACCCTAAAATTGAAGCGTTCCAATATTCGTGAATTGTTTCATTTTGCAAGCCTAGAGATATTCGCGAATATAAGCTTAAATAAATTGTCGCGAGTATTTATATGTAGGGTGTGTCTGACTTAGGCACTATGCTGACTCCTATTTTAAGGTTTTGCATAGAGGGATGATGTTACAAGTATAAAAACGTCGGAAGCGCAGTCTGCTAAGACCTGGCTTACCTAGGTCGAATCCCGCGGCGGCGGAATTCGTCACACACACCGTGAACGGCACTTTCTTGCGCGCAGAATATCAATATAATCTTAATACCAGAGGACCAATTGTCCTGTAGCTCCCCTGACACCCTCTGTCAACAGACACAATATGTCATTTCGCTCATTTGTTACAAATTTGAAACCAGTAGCTTTAAAGGTGTGCATATTTCAATTTTAAAATCTCAGTGACCTTGAGCAAAGTTCAAACAAGGGCTTCGCAAGCGGCGCATAATACGCCCGTTTTAATGTCATAAAGGAATTATAGAATGAACAAGATCGTTTACAAAAGGACAGACAGGCAGACAAACAGGGGAAACCACACTTTAATGACGGCAACATTATTTAAATATTTAACACATCAAATACTATTGGTATACCAAAAATCAGCTTCCAAGGTGAAGTGGCTCATAAGTTGAGTAATGTCAAAGACAAACAAGGGAGATAATTCATAAAGTAAATATACTAGATATACCATTCTTGCTTCTAATACATTCCCTTGACAATATACACATCTCCATAAAGTTGTGTTAAAATATTCTAAACGGTTAAGGAGTAACAAAGTAAACAGGAAATTTATGGATGAGCAGATAATCCAGTAAGCAAGCCAGAGTCGTTGTTCTTGCTCAGGATGCATTGCCCCTTTATTACACACATTCCTACAAAGTTTCAGTCTTATACTTCAAAGGGTTAAGCAGATATGGAGTGAATGGAAATGCCTAAAAATAATGATCAAAGGGAGATACTCCAAAATTAAGAAAGGGGGTGCAACCATTCTTATATGTGACACATCATCTTGTGATCATGCACATTGCTATAAAGTTTCATCATGATATTCCAAACAGTTATCGAGTCAACGTATGCACAACATAAATATACACAAAAATAGCCGAAAAGAACTAATAAAAGGGACGTAACTCAGAAACGAAGAAAGGGAGAGCAACCATTGATGTACGCCACACATCGTTGGGGCTTCATACACATTGCTATGAAGTTTCGTGAAGATATCCAAAACAGCTATCTAGTTATGGCGCGCACAAGACCAGCAGGGGAAAAAAACAATCAAAGGGGCATAACTTGGAAACTAAGGAAGGGGGGAAAATCATTCTTGTATGCGATACATTCCCCCTACCTACTACGTATGCCTACAAAATTTCATGAAGATATCCCAAATGGTTACTGAGTTATGGCGCACACAAAGAATGTTTACGGATGGAGGAAAGGGAGTTTACTCCAAAATTCAGAACGGGGGAGCAACCATTCTTATATGCGACATATTATCTTGTGATCATGCACATTGCTATAAAGTTTCATAATAATATTCCAAACAGTTACCGAGTAAATGTAGGCACACCATAAGTATACACAAAATTAGCCGAAAAGAACTAATAACAAGAGGGCCATGAGGCCCTGAATCGCTCACCTGAACAATTGGCAAGGTGGCTTATACTTATCATGTCTGAAATTGTCAATATATAAGTTTTGGGTCAAAAGTCAAAGAATGACCATGACCACTTGTACTCATAAATCTTCATGTACTCATTCGGCAACCATATATACCATTTTTAGGCCAAAATCTCCAAAACTTTCCATAATTTCTTATGTTCTAGCATTTTCCCATATTTGACCATGCCGCAAAAAAGGTCAAGGTAAACCCAAGGTCACCATTTGACCAGTCGTGGTGGTACTCTAGTACTCCATGCTATTTACCAAGATTCAGGGCCATAGGTGTATTGGTTCTGGGGAAGAAAAATATTAAAGATTTATCCCGTAAGTGGTAATGGCGGCCAAGTTGGTCATGTGACCTGGACCGTTTGAACAAATTTTCATTCAATCAACCCCTGGAGGCTCTATATGAAATGTGTTCACAATTGGGCCTTTGGCTTTTGAGGAAATGGTTGAAAATGTCAAAATATGAGCAATCTGGATCAAAGGTAAAAAATGACCTTGACCTCTTGTACTCATAATTCTTCATGAACTCATTAAGACAACTGTATATACCAATTTTTTAGGTCAAAATCTTCATAACTTTCCATGAAATCTTATGTTCTACCATTTTCCCATATTTGACCTTGTTGCAAAAGGTCAAGGTCAACACAAGGTCATAATTTGAACAATCTTGATAGTACTCAAGTACCCAATGCTACTTACAAAGTCTCAAGGCCATCGGTCAATTGGTTCTGGAGAAGAAGATTTTTAAAGGTTTTTACCATATATGGGCGTGGCGGCCATGTTGGTCATGTGTCCAGGACCGTTAGATAATATTTTCATTCCATCGACCCCTCGAGGCTCTATATTAAATTTGGTTTCAATTGGCCCAGTGGTTTTAGAGCAGATTGTTTGAAATTGTCAAAATTTGAGATTTCTGGGTCAAAGGTCAAAGAATGACCTTGACCTCTTGTACTCAAAAATCTTCATGTACCCATTAAGATGATTCTATGTACCAATTTTTAGGCCAAAATCTTCAAAACTTACCATGAAATCTCATGTTCTAGCATTTTCCCATATTTGACCTTGCCGTAAAAAAGGTCAAGGTCAACCCAGGATCATAATTTGAACAATCTTGATAGTACTTGAGTACCCAATGCTACATACCGAGTTTCAAGGCCATCGGTCTACTGATTCTGGAGAAGAAGATTTTTAAAGGTTTTTACCATATATGGGCGTGGTGGCCATGTTGGTCATGTGACCTGGACCGTATGCACAAATTTTCATTCCCTCAACCCCTGAAGGATCTATATGAAATTTGGTTACAATTGGCCAAGTGATTTTTGAGGAGATTGTTTGATATTGTCAAAATATGAGAGTTCTGGGTCAAAGGTCAAAGAATGACCTTGACCTCTTGTACTCATAAATCTTCATACAGTCATTAAGATGACTGTATGTAACAATTTTTAGGCCAAAATCTTCAACAGTTTCCAAGATATCTTATGTTGCAGCATTTTGCCATATAAAAGCATAAGGAAGCAAATTTGACCTTACCGTAAAAAAGGTCAAGGTCAACCCAAGGTCATAATTTGAACAATCTTGGTAGTACTTGTGTACCGGATGCTACATACCAAGTTTCAAGACCATCGACCCATTGGTTCTGGAGAAGAAGATTTTTTCAGGTTTTTACCAAATATGGGCATGGCGGCCATGTTGGTCATGTAACCAGGACCGTTTGAACAACTTTTCGTTCCTAAGGTCCCAGGAGGCTCTATATGAAATTTGGTTACAATCGGCAAAGCGGTTTCAGAGGAGAAGTCGTTTGAAATTGTGGACGGACGGACGGACGACGGACGGACGACGGACGCATGAGCCTTACCATCCTATAAGCTCCCCCGGAGCCTCTGGCTCAGGTGAGCTAAAAAGGGATGTAAATCAGAGACGAAGAAAGGGAGAGCAACCATTGTTGTACACGACACATCGTTGGGACTTTATACACAGCTATGAAGTTTCATGACGATATCCCAAACAGTTATCTAGTTCTGGCGCGCACAAGACCTGTAGGGTAAAAAACCAACGAAGGGGGAGCAACCATTCTTGTACGCGACACGTTCCCCCTACCTAATACATATGTCTACAAAATTTCATGAAGATATCCCAAATGGTTACTGAGTTATGGCACGCACAAGAATGTTTATGGACGGACGGACAGCGCCACGACATAATACGTCCGTTTTTTTCAAAACGGGCGTATAAAAATGACCCGTTGACCTTTGATGACCTTATGTTTTCATGTATTCATTTAGTTAACCATATTTTCCAATTATTATATCTAGGCTTAAAAAAATCCATGAAATCAACTGTTTAAGCATTTTCCCATATAAAAGCATAACATACCAAAGTTGACCTTGCCATAAATTAGGTCAAGGCCAATGCACCATCATGATTGTACAAACTATGATGGGCCCGAGTCCTCAATGCTACATACCATGCCACGAGGTCATTGTGCCTTTGGTTCTGGAGAAGAAGATTTTTGAAGGAGTTTTACCATATATGGGCATAGTGTCCATCTTGGTCATGTGACCATTACCAGCTCAACAAACTTTGGTTCTTTTAACCCAGTGAGGCTCTGTATGAAATATAGCTTCAAACAGCCCAGTGGCTACAGAGAAGATGTTTGAAATCGTTGAAAGGCAACAGAATCATAGTGACCTTGAACAAAGGTCAACATAATATCTTCATAGGCTCACTTAGTTAACCATAAATACCATATATCATATCTTAGACTTGAATTGTTTCAGAGAAATCCACTTTTTTAGCATTTTCCAATGCATCAAAATTGACCTTACCATTAATTAGGTCACACCCAATGCACAGTCCTGATTTGTATAAATTATGATGGGCCCAAGTTCCAAATGATACATACCAAGTTTCAAGGTCATAGGCATTTTGGTTCTGGAGAAAAACATTTTTGAAACGGTTTTACCATACATGGCCATGGCGGCCGTCTTGGTTATGTGACCCAGATCCCGGGAACCAACTTTCGTTCCCCCAGCTCACTAAGACTCCATATGAAATTTAGCTTCAATCGGCGAAGTGCTTTCAGAGGAGAAGATGTTTGAAAATCTTGACAACAGATGGACGGACAGAATGACCTTGACCTTAAGTGACATGATATCTTCATCTGGTCATTCAGTTAACCATATATTCCAAATATTGTACCTTAGACTTTAATAGTTTCTGAAAAAAACACTGTTTAAGCATTTTCCCATATAAAAGCCTAACATACCATAGTTGAAGGTGTCATCAATTAGGTCAACATCAATGCATGGTCATCATTTGTACAAACTATGATGGGCCCGAAGGCCAAATGCTACATACCAAGTTTCAAGGTCATAAGCCTTTTGGTTCTGAAAAAGAAGATTTTTGAAGAATTTTTACCATATATGGGTGCGGTGGCCATCTTGGTCATGTGACCCAGACCCTGGTTACAAACTTTCTTTCTGCCATCCAAATGAGATTCCATATGAAATTTGGCTTCAATCGGCCCAGTGGTTTCTGAGGAGAAGATGTTTGAAAATTTTGAAGACGGACGGGCTGACAGTATGACCTTTGACCTTTAGTGACATAATATCCTCAGCTGTTCATTCACACGGGTGGTAAACCTAGGAACTACCACGAAATTGTGTTAACGTAATTTTGTTCCCAAACCACATACGGGACATAACGGGGTAGTTTCCAGGCCGAAAAATTGATAAACAAAGGTTGGTGTCACTTTGGTTTTTGTTTTATTTTACAACTAAGAACGAACAATGGTGAAATCGGCCAATATGGTTCCGTGTAAATGTGTCTCAGCGTCCCCTCTAGCCCCAAATTTTATATGAAAAGTTATTTTCTTTCTTTAGATTTTTGCGCCCGCACTGAGTATCGGGTCAATTTTCCATGAAGTACAGTGCCAATTCGAGGGAATTGAGCTCGTATCCATCAAATTATATTAAATTTGATATCATTTGCCGATGAAAATGATACAAAGACCCTTACTAAACGTTCCTGCATAGAAAACAGAAGCCAAGAGTTTACTCGTAAAAGATTCAGGCCCAGTTTGTCCTGTGTGGTAGTTTCCAGCTCACCGTGGTAGTTAAAATGCTATCGTGGTAGTTGCCAAGACTTTGTAGGATTTTAGTAGTAGTTCCCATCAGCAGATGTTTACTACTCAGGGGCTACTTCAAATTTTTAAAGACGGGGTGTTCGGGCCGAACCTTGAATACCCCTCTTATTCATACAAAGACCTTTCAAACAACCTTTTGTCGGATAAAATTTGTCGACTGCCTGAATTTTAAATTTAGTGGGCTATTGAAATGATGAGAATAATGAAAAGAATGGATATTCACATAGCTAATTTGTTGTTGAATAAACATGCCTTATAATTATCATATAACATGCCCGTTCATCGTCGCATTCACATGTATATAAGTGACCCAACCCGAGGGACCATCGAATTACCGCAAACCACTGCAAACCACCGCAAACCACCGCAAACCACTTTTGAAATAGGTTTCCTGATATGAGAACATAGAATATGCTTTAGCGTAACGTTTTGGGTGATCAACGTAATGATTTTACCATATGCAGCATCACCACCCCGATCGCCGCAAACCACTATGAAAATGTATTACTTGGTATGTAATAGGCATAAGTGTTCTATTTTCGGTTAACAAAATACTGGTTTAATTTCGCCCTGTCACTTTAGCCTAAAGTTAAGATTTTTTATATACTTATATTCAGAGTACCCCCTCTCCCTGGGTTATGAAGTTCAAATTGTAAAAAATTGACAACCCACCATACTTCATACAATCTTTCTTGATCTATAGCTATCTCATTATCTATAGGTGTAATATAAGTCTCGTCCGCCTATAATTTTCCATCACCCTCAATACCAATACTAGCGAATCGTAGTGTCAGAGGTGCTCTTATTCTAGCACTTTCACGTACATTTTCACCCTTTTTCATTGTTATCATATATAAAAAAGGTGGTTTGCGGTGGTTTGGGGTGGTTTGCGGTGGTTTGTGGAAAGGGACTGCTTCTTACAACTGTATAAGCTCTTAGTTTTATGGGTATTATTGCTCTCAGTGAAACGCATATCAATTATAAAATTGAGTCACGACTGGTCCCAATGCACCTATCAATGTTTTCCCCCAGAGGGAGGCGGCGGGATACCCATTGGGAATAAGACAATTTTGAAAACTTTCGCTCCAATTCCCTACCCATAAGCAAATATGTGGTGTCACAAATTCCTTTGGTGGGCCATCAAATTTGTTATAAAATCTAATTTAGAACTTCCAGAAAAGTATCAAATGTCCCAACCCCGTTTTTAGGTATTCTATCTAATTCCCATGGGTTGGGATTTTTGGCTGTCTAATCCCCATGGTATCCCCCCCCCCACCACCGGGGGAAAATATTGATAGGTGCACTAGTATTGATGATTCTTAAACGCGCGGAAAATCTGTTGATGGGAACTACTACATAGTCTTGGCAACTACCACGATAGCATTTTAACTACCACGATGCGCTGGAAACTACCACACAGGACAAACGGGGCATGAATCTTTTACGAGTAAACGCTCGGATTTTTTTTCTGTGTAGAAACGTTTATTAAGGGTCTTTTTATCATTTTCATCGGCAAATGATATCACATTCAATTTAATTTGACAGATACGGGCTAAAATCCTTCGAACTGGCACTGTACGTTGGGGAAAGTTGGTCCGATGCTCAGTGGGGAAACAAAAATCTAAAGAAAGAAAATAACTTTTCATATAACATTTGGGGCTAGAGGGGACGCTGAGACATATTTACACGGAACCATATTGGCCGATTTCACCATTGTTCGTCTTAGTAGTAAAATAAAACAAAAACCAAAACTAGAATTGTTTTCCTACGAAAAAACAGATGTCTCCCCCCTTTTTGATGTCAAAAGGATCAGTCATTAAGACGCCAAGGGAAAAACAATATGTTTCCCTACCCTGAAGCAGGGATTCATAATAAGTAAAAAGTATAAATGCAAGTTATAGTTGTTATGCTCTGCATGTCATGTAATGTTGACTGATATTCATATTTAGTTTTTGTCAAAAAATATAAATGCAAGAGTTACAGTGCTCTGCACGTCGTCTATTTATATGTTGACTGATATTTGTATGAAGTTTCATGAATATAGCTTAAACGGTTTTCAAGTTATAGAGCTTAGACGATTGAGACACGATTTTGTGACTGACAAAGTTCCAAGGAAAATAACTCAAATAGTATAAATGCTGTGCTCTGCAGGTTGTCTAGTGTTGACTGACATCTGTATGAAGTTTCGTGAATATAGCTTGTCCGGTTTTCAAGTAATAAAGCGATTGAGACACGATTTTGTGACTGACAAAGGTCCAAGGGAAATAACTCAAGAAGTATAAATGCAAGAGTTATGGTTCTTGCACTATGCAATTATTCTAATGTTGATTGATATTTGTATGAAGTTTCGTGAATATAGCTTGAATGGTTTTCAAGTTATAGAGCAGACACAACTGAGACACAATTTTGTGACTGACAAAGTTCTAAGGGAAATAACTCAAATAGTATAAATGCTAAAGTTATGGTTCTTGCATTCTGCACGTCGTCTGATGTTGATTGATATTTATATGAACTTTCATGAATATAGCTTGAATGGTTTTAAAGTTATAGACGGACTCGACTGAGACGCAATTTTGTGACGGACAAAGTTCCAAGGGAAATAACTCAAAAAGTATAAACGCCAGAGTGCATTCTGCACGTCATCTGATGTTGACTGATATTTGTATGAACTTTCATGAATATAGCTTGAATGGTTTTAAAGTTATAGACGGACTCGACTGAGACGCAATTTTGTGATGGACAATGTTTCCAAGGGAAATAACTCAAAAAATATAAATGCCAGAGTTACCATTTTTGCACTCTGCACATCGCCTCATGTTGATTGATATTTGTATGAAGTTTCGTGAATAAAGCTTGAGCCGTTTTCAAGTTACAGAGCAGACACAATTGAAACACAATTTTGTGATGGACTAAGTTCCAAGGGAAATAACTCAAAAAGTATAAATGCCAGAGTTACCATTCTTGCACTCTGCACGTCGTCTCATGTTGATTAATATTTATATGAAGTTTCGCGAATATAGCTTGAGCAGTTTTCAAGTTATAGAACGGACACGATTGAAACACAATTTTGTGATGGACTAAGTTCCAAGGGAAATAACTCAAAAAGTATAAATGCCAGAGTTACCATTCTTGCACTCTGCATGTCGTCTCATGTTGATTAATATTTATATGAAGTTTCGCGAATATAGCTTGAGCAGTTTTCAAGTTATAGAACGGACACGATTGAAACACAATTTTGTGATGGACTAAGTTCCAAGGGAAATAACTCAAAAAGTATAAATGCCAGAGTTACCATTCTTGCACTCTGCACGTCATCTCATGTTGATTGATATTTATATGAAGTTTCGCGAATATAGCTTAAGCGGTTTTCAAGTTATAGAACGGACACGATTTGTGACAGACAGACGGACAGACGTAGACGGACGGACGGACGGACAGACAGACAGACGGACAGACGCCCGGGGAAAAACAATATGTCTCCCGACCCTGAAGGGGGGAGACATAATGACATCAACCTTTGTTTATCAGTTTTTCGGCCTGGAAACTACCCCGTTATGTCCCGTATGTGGCTTGGGAACAAAATTACGTTAACACAATTTCGTGGTAGTTCCTAGGTTTACCACCCGTGATTCAGTAGACCATAAATACCAAATAATGTACCTCAGACTTAAATCGTTTCTGAGAAATCCACTGTTTTTAAAAGCGTTTTCCAACATAAAAGCCTAAGGTACCGTAGCTGACCGTGTCATAAATTAGATCAAGTCATAGCAAGGTCATTATTTGTATAAACTATGATGGGCCCGCATGCCCAATGCTACATGCCAAGTTTCAAGGTGATAGGCATTTTGGTTCTGGAGAAAAACATTTTTGAAACGGTTTTATCATATATGGCCATGGCGGCCATCTTGGTTATGTGACCCAGATCCCGGGAACCAACTTTCGTTCCCCCAGCTCACTAAGACTCCATATGAAATTTAGCTTCAATCGGCGAAGTGCTTTCAGAGGAGAAGATGTTTGAAAATCTTGACAACAGATGGACGGACAGAATGACTTTGACCTTAAGTGACATATCTTCATCTGGTCACTCAGTTAACCATATATTCCAAATATTGTACCTTAGACTTTAATAGTTTCTGAAAAAAACACTGTTTAAGCATTTTCCCATATAAAAGCCTAACATACCATAGTTGAAGGTGTCATAAATTAGGTCAACATCAATGCATGGTCATCATTTGTACAAACTATGATGGGCCCTAAGGCCAAATGCTACATACCAAGTTTCAAGGTCATAAGCCTTTTGGTTCTGAAAAAGAAGATTTTTGAAGAATTTTTACCATATATGGGTGTGGTGGCCATCTTGGTCATGTGACCAAGACCCTGGTAACAAACTTTCTTTCCCCCATCCAAATGAGACTCCATATGAAATTTGGCTTCAATCGGCCCAGTGGTTTCTGAGGAGAAGATGTTTGAAAATTTTGAAGACGGACGGGCTGACAGGATGACCTTGACCTTTAGTGACATAATATCTTCAGCTGTTCATTCAGTAGACCATAAATACCAAATAATGTACCTCAGACTTAAATCGTGTCTGAGAAATCCACTTTAAAGCGTTTTCCTACATAAAAGCCTAAGGTACCGTAAGTGACCGTGCCATAAATTAGATCAAGACATAGCAAGGTCATTATTTGTATAAACTATGATGGCCCCGCATGCCCAATGCTACATACCAAGTTTCAATGTCATAGGCCTTTTGGTTCTGGAGAAGGAGATTTTTGAAGGGTTTTTACCATATATGGGCATGGCGGCCATCTTGGTCATGTGACCCAGACCCCGCTTATAAGCTTTCGTTCCCCAATCCCACTGAGACTCCATATGAAATTTGGCTTCAATCGGCGAAGTGATTTCAGAGATGAAGATGTTTGAAAATCTTGACGACGGATGGACGGACCGAATGACCTTGACCTTAAGTGACATAATATCTTCATTTGTACATTTAGTTGATCATGTATACCAAGTATTGTACCTTAGACTTAAATAGTTTCTGAGAAATCCACTGTTTAAGCGTTTTCCCATATAAAAGCCTAACGTATCAAAGTTGACCATGTCATAAATTTGGTCAAGATCATCGCAAGGTCATCATTTGTATACACTATGAGGGGCTCGCATGCCCGATGCAACATACTAAGTTTCAAGGTCATAGGCCTTTTGGTTCTGGAGAAGATTTTTGAAGAGTTTTTACCATATATAGGCATGGCGGCCATCTTGGTCAAATGACCCAGACCCTGCGTACAAACTTTCATTCCCCCATCCCACTGAGACTCCATATGAAATTTGGCTTTAATCGGCCCAATGGTTTCAGAGGAGAAGATGTTTGAAGATCTTGAAGACGGATGGACCGACCGCATGACCTTGACCTTTAGTGACATAATATCTTCATTTGTTCATTTAGTTGACCAGGTATACTAAGTATTGTACCTAAGACTTAAATAGTTTCTGAGAAATCCAGGGTTTAAGAGTTTTCCCATATAAAAGTCTAACATACCAAAGTTGACCATGTCATAAATTAGGTCAAGGTCATCGCAAGGTCATCATTTGTATAAACTATGATGGGCCCGCATACCCGATGCTACATACCAAGTTTCAAGGTCAAAGGCGTTTTGGTTCTGGAGAAGAAGATTTTTGAAGAGTTTTTATCATATATGGGCATGGCGGCCATCTTGGTCAAGTGACCCAGACCCTGCGTATAAACTTTCGTTCCCCCATCCCACTGAGACTTCATATGAAATTTGGCTTTAATCAGCCCAGTGGTTTCAGAGGAGAAGATGTTTGAAAATGTTGGACGGACGGACGACGGACTACGGAGCATTGCCATACTACTGTAAAACACTTATATTTGGCGGTCACTTTATTTTGGCGATATTGGCGGAAAAGAAGAAAATCGCCAAATTAAAATGCCGCCAATATAAACCGATTGTGAAGAAAAAAAAACTACCATAAAGTCTATAATTTATTGTTCTTCTATATTATCAAAGCCACTACACATCATGTAAATGAGAACAAAAGACAAACCAAAGCATTCAACAAGCGGGAAGAAATTTTAACGGAGTGTGAAAATGTTAATCAGACATTCCTTACAAATTAGTACCTACATGTAAGCCAAGTTGATTTAATCAGGAGGAACTCTAAAATCTATTTACAATGTACTTTAAACAGTTTTATTAGGCTAAATTTAACATTATAACAGAAATGATTGTAATTTTTGTATTCAACCTCAACCTCAAGTGGCCCATATGATGTCAGCAGAAAACACTATTTCATCAGAAATCACGAATCCGCCAAAATAAAAATCCGCCAAAAACGTATTGAAACGGCCAAATTTTGCTGCCGCCAAATATAAGTGTTTTACAGTATAAGCTCACCTATGAGCCTTCGGCTCAGGTCAGCTAAAAATGCACCTTCCTTCTTACTTTTTTGTATCAAC
Source organism: Ctena decussata (assembly GCA_963989385.1). Taxonomy (NCBI): domain Eukaryota; kingdom Metazoa; phylum Mollusca; class Bivalvia; order Lucinida; family Lucinidae; genus Ctena; species Ctena decussata. Next base: position 33,175,234 of record OZ022504.1, on the reverse strand, counting down.
ATAGCTAAAAATGCACCTTCCTTCTTACTTTTTTGTATCAACATAGATACGTCTTTCATACACAACAGTAAATGTGGTGACAAGAGGTACAATAAGAATGTCTATGCTTGGTGAACTTGAACAAGCGTGCAAATTTATTCTACCGAATCTTCTAGTGGACTGATCGAATCTGACAGTGATTGCCAGCGCATATTTGTTACCGCTCTAACTGTGGAAACATCTCTTTAAAGAGACGTTTCGAGTTTTTGATAATCTGGTCAATTTTTTGGTGAAAATTCTGAAACATACTCTTATCAGGACCTTTCTATACTTGTTGATTTTGGTCAGGTATCGAGAAAAAGTTTGAACTTCTCTAAACAGGGGCGTTTCCAAATCAGTCGATTATGGTCATTTTCTTTTAAAGTCTCAAACGTCCTATTAGTGGAAAAAATCGTCTAAACACAAATCGTTATGAAAACTGCTTCAGTCGTCACGTTTGGTAATAAAATTTTATTTCAGAGAAATAGGCATGCCTTAAATGTGCGTATAAGTAGGCATACATTGGGCACAAATATGTGAGGCACAGTGCACTAACTTATACAGGTGTACCTATAGTATACCTTTGATGTAACTATAATGTTACTCGTTTCATTGGTTACAAAACATTACACCTATTAGTGCCTGTAATAGTCTTTTTTAAACATTTTTACCATTTCCACCTGTGGCGCCCCAAAAGGATTTCTCAAGCTGTCTCCGGGCTTTATTATGTCCAGAGGGGTGCAGGCTATAACATCCACATGGGTGCCAAACTCTACTCTTTAGATAGAGCGTTAGAGTTTTCTAGCATAGCTACAGATTTCGGGCCTAACACTAATCCCCCATTTCATCAGGCTAACTGTTTGGTTCCCCGTTTAGTGCAAAAGATTTAAGAACGGAGTAATCCGAAGATAACTTTTATCCGACAACACTTTTGCCGTTAAGCGTGATAAATACATGTTCTGTGTTGCCGAAAGTAGCTGAATCTTATCATACTGAAAGGAAGCTAAAAACAAAGAACGTATTTCGCTATATTTCTCTATCTAGCTACTGTAGTCAAATAAACAATAATAAATTAAACAATGCAGATCAACTTATACTACCCTCCATGCACACAAATTCTGAGCCCGATTCATAAATGGATGGAAGACTTGCGACTTGACGTCCTTTTCAACAGAACTCCAGTCATATCAATACGATGAGAGAGTGATAGTGGAAGACTGTGTGCAACGGAAATCCCGTTTACGGTTGAAAAGATGTCCGCCGCCAACCGTAATCTTACCCGGACTGCTAACTTAGCAGACCAGCGCTTAACCCACTGAGCTAATGGATTTCTTCATACTGACATTTTTTAAAGCATTTCATACCACATTTTTGCCAAGTTCTCATTTTTATGGGGTTTCAAGTGCAATGCAGAGCTTTTAACTAATAATCCTCTCTCTAGTGCTGGGTCCCAGGCATGAATCATATGTGGCAAACTACATATTAGAACACGGAAGTTTGTTAAATGAAAGCAAAAGATGAACACTTCCAGCTGATTTCCACTCAGCCTGTCAGAAGTAATGCACTTGAGGAGGTTCATACAGGTTCCATCTCCAGATCAAATGACTCCGCCTCTTCATTAGGACTGTAGAGAGCTGCATGCAACATAATCACAAATACAGAGGCACCTGCAAGTAAAGTAACATAATACTAGCACGTTGTTTAAAGCCTACTCTGTCGACTCATATACATGTTGTAGTTTGCAAAATATTTTCAATCCGCAGCCATCTGGTTCTCTTTCAACAACATGGTACGATATAATGGTTGGATAATGAAACAAGTCGCCCAATGGGCAACGATTGCTCACCTGAGTTCTATTATGCATTTTTGTGCAAACAAATGTTTCTGAGAATAAAAAATTCAAACTTGTCCAATATTTATGCCTATCCTGTCAAACCTGGCCCAAACTCGAACTCGTCCGATATTTTATGCCAGTCATGGATACCTGCAAGTTCGAAGAAGCTCCGGTCAAAACTGAAGGCGCTATGCCCGGGAGAACATTCCCCATGTCTATGGGATTTTTTTGTTGGAATGGTAACCACAGTTTTGAACCGATCTGTCCCAAAACTGTATGCAGTAAATTCCCTATGCCAACAAAGCTAGACATAACATTTGATCAAGATTGGCCTGCTGGTTTAGATGATATTCGTGCCTAAATGTATGGACGGACGACGACGGACCAATTGAAATCTTAAAGAGTTCCTTTAAGTACAATGAATTCATCGAAAAGAAAAAGAAGAACATGGACCATACTTCGAACTTCCGGCCATTCAAGCCTCATAAGTGAACCTGACAATATCTGGTGACGAAAGCCAGAGAAAAGCATACTGTGATTTCTTAATTTCAATAAGCGGGCGATTCAAAGACTGATCGATATCAAAAAGGGTCAAAATGATTAAAAAATGAGGATTTAGAATAAGCGTCTAAATCAATCAAAAATATCTGATTTTCAAAATTATATCCTTTGATCCCAAAGGACAAAAATAAAATATTATCTGGACAATGGATGATGTACGGGCTGAAGTTTTAAGTCGCCATTAGTCACAACACAGCTGCACTGAAGTCAAATTAAAATCTTGAAGAGTTCCTTTAAGTGCAGAGAATACATAGAAAAGAAGGAACATGGGCCATACTTCGAAGTTTCGGCTATTCAAGCCTCATCAGTGACCCTGATAATATCTGGTGACGACAGCCAGAGAAAAGCATACTGTAATTTCTTAATTCTAATAAGGCAGGCGATTCAAAGACTGGTCGATATCAAAAAGGGTTCAAATTAAGTGGTAAGAGATGATTTAGAATAAACGTCTGTTTCTTATTTCCAAGAATATATCCTCTGATCTCAAAGGATAACAAGCAAATTTGTTGAATTTATATCCCCCGCCGAAGTAGCTCCAAGTTGTGTATGCTTTATTTTAAGTTTAAAAAAAAATTCATTCACTGGTTACATATTTATGGCTGAACTAATGAATTTCAAATCAAGGGCAGTAACTCATGCTTGAGATCATTCTACAAATAATTTAACTCAGCATCACCCCATTATGATAAAACATATTTATGTTCAGATTCAAGAAACTTCGTTCATTGGTGCCTTAGTTATGGCTAATTTTAGTAGTTGAGGCAATTATATGGTAATTACTCATGCACTACTGATGCCATTAAGACAAACATTGATGGGCACCGCTGTTTTATGACAATACACTGCTATATTAATGTATATACATATACAGGCACATATATACCCTGATGGCACGGATTATGTTGTTTTATTTAATTTCGGTTTTAAAAGGTTTTTTTGAAAAAAAAAAGTTTCTTTTGAGCGTCTTAACGATGCGTTATCAAAATACATTTTATAAAATTGGAATATATTATATATATTGGATTAAGCTGGTGTGCGCAATTACTTATGTGTTCACTTACATACAACATTCTTGTTTTCGGGTCCCTAATGTGTTGGTTATGAACGGTGGCCCGTTTTCGCAAAAACATCCCAGTTTCACCAATATACTCCTCACCGCAGCCTCTGCATATCATCACATACAGGTAAATAACATTCTTGACTTCACATGTCATTGATTCGTGTACATAAAATTTTCTTCCTCAACTGAATTCTATTGAGTTACCTTCGTACAAATGTATGCAGAGGCCGCAGTTTGGTCTATTACAGCGTTTCACTTCATGATCAAAATTATAATTAAATCTAGCTTTGGTTGCTTGCTTTTTATAGTCCTAAATTTCGATAAAACGCTATTCATTTTGGGATCTTCTTGTAAAATCGGTAAATTAAATTTGATAACATGGAATAATTCAGGGGTTTTTGGATTGTACGTTGACACATAAGTAATAAAAGCATCGCAAACGACTGCGTGATACCCCGCCACTGCAAACCTTTTTCACACACCCATTTTTCCAGATTTATTTTTTGTCTGTATGACTCAAGGGCAGGGGCAGCCTAACCCCACTGAACACGGATAAAAGTCTTTGTCATGACAGGACACTTCATTACTCTGATCACATACAATAAGCTTCCGATAAATCACTTACCACTCTAACCAAATACAATTTTAGTGATTTTAAACATGTGGCCATGGGGCAGGGGCAGATAATCCCTAACGAGTCAAATTTTAGTAACCACAAGAAGCTTTTATTACTTCTATCATCAGATGTAAATTTCTAAAAATCCGTTTCACATGAATTTATATAGATTTTATTATCATGTTATACATGTATATAGCCCGGGGGGGAAGATAACTCCCATGGGGTAAATTTGAAAATTTGAGCATTACTGGAGGCTTTCATCAGTCTGATCATTTGCTGTAAGTTCAGAAAAATTGCTTCAAACTCTGATTTTATATTGATTTTTTTCATGATTTTATACATGTATATAGCCCCAGGGCAGGGGCAAATAACCCCCGATGATATAATTTCTGTGCTCATACAAAGTGTTTGTTACTTCGATCAGTTTTGTGAAGTTTCATTATGATACTCCAAGTAGTAATGGAACTAGAGGCCAGAAACCATTTTTTGTATCTTGACAAGTGCCATAACACTGTCAGAAATAATCAAAATTTGCCCATTAACACTCCCAAGCGAGACATTCTTGATGCAAAGGCATATGCAAAATCTGAAGGAAATCCGTTAATAAATACTTAAGTTATCGAACGGAAACGAAGAGCGGACGGACGGACAGACGGACGGATGGACGTACGTACTACGGACGGACGGACAGACACACGGACAGCCAACGTGAAAACGTAATACCCCGCCACTAACGTGTAGCGGGTTATAAAAACTGGCTCTTCTGTTTTTTCCGAGACAATTCTCGAAGTTTTTCTATCAAGTTTCATTGCCTTTTCTATACCACTATTTATAATTTTTTCAGGGTAATTTTGTTTAAGTAAAAATGACTTCAGTTCATTCATTCTTGTTTCGAGTAAAATATTATGATGTTCGGAAACAATCATTTTTAACCTACGTGCAAGGTTGTAGGGTATGTTTAAATTTGTAGGCCTAGGATGACATGAATTAAATAAGAGGTATTGTTTACTGTCCGTCTCTTTGTAGTATGTATCTGTTTCCAGTTTTCCATTCTTGTTTCGGACCATTACATCTAGAAATGGCTGTTCGTAGTAACTATATTGGAGTGTAAATTTAACATCATTATGTAAATTATTAGACGAAGTCTAATAAAATCATCGTTGCCGCCAAAACTTGACTTGATCTCTGTATGGAAGAGCGCATATGTCATGAGATTGTTATTCACCTGTCAGAAGATTTAGTTACATTAAAAATGTTATTATTTGCACTTTGCATTTAGTTTTAAATATGTTTTTCACTTTAATGATTGATAGAGTTAAGCAGAACGCGAGAAACGCAAATGCCGATGGCTTGAGAAAAAAAAGATTCTATGGTGCGAAAAGTCTTTCGTAGTAAAACAGTAGTAAGGCTGTACTCGGTGCGTAAATTTACCGGAACGGACCTAATTACCGGGTCGGACCGGAACGGACCCTTATTATTTATATTTCCAGCCGATTTTTTTAGATATTTTGATACAATCTACACGCGCAGATTAATTCAAGGCCCTACCTATGACTAACATGTATTATCTTAACTTGCAACCCCTGATTTTGATTTGACAATATCTGATAAGGACTATTGGCGAAACAAATGTCTGTCCGTCAGATAAATTGACGACTTATTGAAACATGATAATGGTGCTAACTGTACAATCGATATACAAAGTTTCCCTCTATACATTTAGACCACTGTAATGTTTCAATTTAAAGCTGAAACACAATAGCTCTACATATTTTCTATGGCTGAAATGTTGGTCATGACACTATGGAACAAAAATTCGGGAATTTTTGTGTTTTTCATTCGCTCTAAGTCTTGGAAGAAAGATAACCAGATTTTTGTATAAGATTATATGATTTTAAGATGAAACGCATATGCGTGGGGTATTAAGAGGCCTACCCATGGCGCAAAAATACTCAAAGAGTATTTTGACAAATATCTCTAATTGATTTGCGCTAGATGGCATACAGAATATGTATTAATATCAAATAAGAGTTATTTAATATATCTACTGAAGATAGGGGAAAACGGGTCCGTTCCGGTGTCCGTTCCGGTAATTCAGTCCATTCCGGTCCGGTCCGGTAAATTTACGCACCCGGCTGTACTGAACCGGGTAAAATACAGTACCATATCATCGGAAGCATATCGGAATGTACCGAAGAATGTCAATAATTTACGGACCAGTCTGGTTTCTCGCCATAGTGGATAACCCCAACATAAGGATACTGCTATTCAATAATAATATCATACATATTTACAGCATTTTGAACTCAGCCAATTTTTATTTTGTTATTATGACATAGCGACAGGGTTTTGAACTTGGAATTTTTTCAATCACAGTAAAAATTTCTCATAAATACCCCATTAGATTTTGGTCCTTTTTTACATTTTAATTATTAAAGGCGTATAGTGTATTTAAAACATTGAGTGCAGATAATTTTTCGGGACGTATTCTGAAACCTTGCTTGCAGCCAGTTTCTTATTTCAACAGATATAAAAAAATATATTATTTGTTTCAAATATGTCTTCTTTCACTTCGTCTTATATCTTTTTTTAAAGATATTTCTTGTTTATATATACACTCGTATGTGCACCAACATATGCAACACTGGTACTGTTATTTAGAACAAATACTTTATAGAAACATAAAGACACAATATGGAAGCGAATCATATCTTTATATTAAAGCACATTGGAAGCGTTTGCTGGATGACTGTTTTACATTTTGGACGAAATCAGATTCAGAATTGTGTCTGTTTAACAGTTTGCTAAATAACCTGCACCCAGATATTAAATTCACTATCTATTATAGTACAAATGAGTTACCATTTTTGGACATATTGATACGAAAAAACAAGACAAATAGAGAAACCGACATCTTCTATAAACCAACAGTCGAAATATTCCAATACGAACAAGGGCAGTAACTGTTAAAAATGGACGGATTTTGCCCATTGACAATCCCATACCACTCATTCCCGATAATAATATGTATGCAAAATTTGAAAACCATCCGTGAATAAATACTTAAGCTATCCGTCTGAAAGAGTGAACACGGATGGACGGACGGACACCGGAAGGTATATCATAATACTACGCCACTAAAGTGTGGCGGGGTATAAAAATGTAATATTTAGGATTAAAATGGGGAGCACTTATGTGTTCACTTACATAGAGCATTCTTGTTTTCGGGTCCCTGATTTGTTGATTATGAACGGTGACCCTTTTTCTTAATAAATTTCCTGTTTCCCCTATATACTCTTCGCCGTAGCCTCTGCATTTCATAACATAGATAACAATATTGTCTTCACATGTCATTGATTCGCGTACATAAAATTTTTACCACAATTAAATTCTATTGAGTTACCCTCATATAAGTGTATGCAGAGGCCGCGATTAGGTCTATTGCAGCGTTTCACTTCATGATCAAAATTATATTTAAATTTAGCTTAAAGCACAATTTGCAAGCTCCAAATCAGCGAAAACGTCATATTTTGCTAGATCAAGTCTTTTACGGTCTGTATTTCTGCCAGTAAGACAATAAGCTACAATAACTATATAATTTTATTAGTATCTGAAAACTGCAGTCTGCCCAACAAGCCATCATAAACTATTTGCCAGTCTTTATATAAATAATAACCCAAATATACACGAAAAAATAAATGACTCATCCTCTGATAATCTAATTCATCCTTGCCATGACAAAAACTGTCCTGTACTTGAAAATATGTCATTTTTCAGTTGTTTGCCATTTATGTACTAAGCGTCTAGAACATTCTTCTAACACAGATACACACACACACAAATATGTCAGTTGTTTGCCATTTATGTATGGATTGATTGATTGATTTGTTGCTTTACGTCCACGGTAAACAGCTGTGGTCATGTCGGGACAATCAGTTAACCTAACCACACTATTCCTGGGCAGGCTTAGACCTCCTAAGCGGTTAAAACCAGTACTAAGTGCACAGACTTTCGCCAGCAACTGACAACTGCCCTTCTTGAATCAGCGGAAGGAGAAACGAAAGTATGTGGCCAGACCGGGTTTCGAACCCAGGACCTCTGACTAATGCGTCAGGTGCCCTACCGATTGCGCTATGCGGCCCGGCCCATTTATGTATTAATCATCTACATTGTTCCAACACAGACACACACACACACACACACATCTTGTATGACATCACTGCGCATGACCAGACAGTCCTGAGGAAATGCGCGTTCTGGACTGAACCTACATTACTGTTTTCATTATTTGATCATCAGCCTTCAAATAAACATGTAGAAAGACAAAGAAGTGCAAACTAAATGCTGTGCTTTGCCTAGCTACAAGGGTTGGTCCAGAAGTAATGTCACTGCGTGGATTGCGCGCTTATTCATCGTAGCATTATTACAAAAATAGCCATCAGAGGAGATAGCAAATCCCCCGACCTAAGGTCCCATGTGCCTTGGTAAACAGGGTGCACTTTTCAAAACACATATTAGTAATATATTGCCATTCTTATATGCTTCTGATTGACATTATCTGTTTAACAGATGCATGATTATCTAACACTCAGACCAAAACAGTATGCTTGACAGCTAAAAAGAGGTAAAATCTCAAACAGCCGCCATGTACACACAGGGTGGATAACGTACGTCACAGTCACGTGATTCGGAGGATAAGGAACACAGATTTTTTTGCTCGATTGGCGAAGAAAACTGAGTTTACATTGCAGACTTACAGAACTGATTTTTATACGGTAAAGCCCAGCTACACCGCACTATTTTGTAGTTTTATTTGCATATATTATATACTGAAGATATCAAACCTGTTAATGGATTGCTCCGGAAAACCGATCTTTTCTGAATATAAGGAACACACATCTGCTCGCCAACGACCCCAAACAAACAAACTAGGCAGTCTAAATCAGGGGTTTGAATCTAAATCAATACCTTATATATGTCCAGCTCTGCCTTTATTATGGTTTTCATTTTTAAGGCTTTCTACGAGCAAAACAATTGAGAATTGAAAAGTCGATAAGGGACACACCACTGTTTGTTCGGATAAGGAACACACGAGATGTTAAACTGGAAACATTTTGAAGTCAGACCAACGGTTCTTAGAGCGAGTGTCGAGAATCTACATTTTGCTACAGTTTTTCAACGAGTCTACGCATCGTTTGCCCGAAAATTGCTCATGCAGAAATTTGTAATTGGAGTTGAGGCTAACTTTCTCGTTAAAATTCCTCCGGTCAGTTGCTAACGCCCGGACATTGTCCAGATTTTTTAGTGCTTGTTTATAGAACAAAACGTCAAAGAACCAGTTGATGTGTATGTTTATAGGTCACTAAAAGCAGGCAGATTCTTTATTTTGACACTTGATTAACAGCCATATGTTTATCTTATTTCGTTGTATACTGTTATCAAGTAACTCACTCATACTCAACAACTATAGATATTTGTTTATGCGAGTGAGTTACTTGATAACGGTACACACCATGAACGAATGGAAACATATAGCCTAACTACTACAAAATAATACATTATAAAAATATAATATCAGTTTCCGACCACCAAACAGATGCACCATTTCATCTCCAGCTGTTCTGTAACTTACACAGCACCTGTCCAACTCCAGAAAGTGCATGTAGAGCCTGGCTAGATACCAAGCTGTCCTTGCAAACAATCCGCCTCGGCATGGGTTACGTACCAAGCAGAAGAGTCCCCGTAGGAAAACATTCTCTTCGTACTGGCCTTTGCGACATTAATTTTGGTATTTAAAGTAAGTAAGTTATAAGTAAGTATTGACTTTATTTTACGAGGGTGACTCAGTTGGTAAAACCAATCTTCCCTGAGGCCCTCTTAGTACGAGCACAGCATATACATGGTAACAAACATAAAAGGTTAACAAATACAAGTGAACATTATGAGTGACAGAAAAGAAAAGCTTGACTGAAAAAAAACCTGTTTGATTCCTTATGGTTATATACATTATCTCTGTAAACTTTCAAGATTGTTTTGGCGCGGTGGAGGTATAAAAGCATGAATATTAAAGTTTAAGACCTTCTTTCATCCATTTCAAACATTTATTAACAAAAGAATTAATTGTGTTGGCATTTCTTATTTCAACTGGAATGCTATTCCAAATTAAAGCACCTGAATAAGATAAGCTGTTTTTATACATGTTTAATTTAGGCCTTGGTGTCTTAAAATTCTTATTTGAATCAGAGCGCAAAGTCATTGTATCTTCACTATTACAGCCTTTAATTTGGAACATTTCCGTAATATAAATTGGAGAAATGTCATGAGTTACCTTAAACATTACTTTAGCTTTGTTTATGAAAATTAATTCTTCAAATGATAACATATTTAATTGCCAACGAGCATCTTCCAGTGAAGTATAATACTTACCACCAACTTCTATCTTACAGGTTCTTCTCTGTAATTTTTCAATTTTATATACATTAGAATTTAACGAATTTCCCCAAATCACACAGCAATATTCAAAATGTTGCTTAATATAGGCATTGTAGAATAGCACTCTGTGTTGTAATGGAAGGTATGATTTTATTTGAGACAAAAGCCAAAGGTATGACTATATCTTTTTTGAAACATGTCCAAAATGATTTGTCCATGTTAAGTCGTCATCTATATGGAATTATGGATCCCTAAAACTGTTTCACAGCTTGTTACTTGCAAACCAAAATCATCATAAACAAGTGTCAAATTATTATCTTTCATATGGCTTCTCTTTTGCCGACTTGATATTAACATCAATTTTGTTTTGTCTGTATTTATAAGCATACCATTCTCTAGACACCAAGTCTTGAGTAAATTCAAAGCAAGTTGGAGATTATTATCCAACATATCTTTATCTGAACTAATATCATACAATGTCGTATCATCAGCATACAAATCCACAGAACGAATTGCATCTTCTAAAAATAGGGGCAAATCATTTATAAAAATCAAGAATAACAAAGGACCTAGAAAAGACCCCTGTGGTACGCCACAGAGTACATTTTCACTTTTTGACAGATTTGTATTGATATTCACTTGTTGAGTTCTGTTACTAAGATACGATTCAAACCATGACAAACTTAAATTATTAATTTTGTAGTGTTTTATTTAGTTTTTGTAGAAGTAATTGGTGGTCTACCAGATCGAAAGCTTTGCGAAAGCTTACTGAAATATTTATCGTCTCTTGTCTCATTTGACGTTAAATCACGTGAATAAGAATATGCCAAGATTGCATACTAGATTAAAGTATAACGGTAATGCCTCTTGAATGTAAAATACTGGTCATTTTTATGACTAATTTTTCAAGAAAGTTGTAAATTCAATAAATTTTGAGACCGGTCATATCTTTGGAGTCAAAACAGCATCATGGAAAGGGTATAAAACGTATGTAAAAACCAGCTAAAATCACAAACAATACGAATAACTTGTATGGCGGACCTAAAATATCACGATAAAGACCATCTTCTGAGGGTTTAAAGCTCTTGAAGATTTTACACAGGGGCTTGTATCACTCTTTTTTTCTCCTTTCTTTGACAAAAAAAGTGATAAAAGCCCCTGTTGGATTTTATCGTGTGTCCCTTATCCGATCAAACAGTGGTGTGTCCCTTATCGACTTTTCAATTCTCTGTTGTTTTGCTTGTAGAAAGCCTTAAAAATGAAAACCATAATAAAGGCAGAGCTGGCCATATATAAGGTATTGATTTAGATTCAAACCCCTGATATAGACTGCCTAGTTTGTTTGTTTGGGGTCGTTGGCGAGCAGATGTGTGTTCCTTATATTCAGAAAAAGATCGGTTTTCCGGAGCAATCCATTAACAGGTTTGATATCTTCAGTATATAATATATGCAAATAAAACTACAAAATAGTGCGGTGTAGCTGGGCTTTTCCGTATTAAAATCAGTTCTGTAAGTCTGCAATGTAAACTCAGTTTTCTTCGCCAATCGAGCAAAAAAGTCTGTGTTCCTTATCCTCCGAATCACGTGACTGTGACGTACGTTATCCACCCTGTACACAGATGTATAGCATATGATATAATGATATACTCACCATCTCCAAATGTGTGAATAACTTCTAAAGTACAAGCCCTACAAACCTAATTTGAGCTCTCTAGTAAGTGAATTTGGACAATGAATCAAAATCTGATTTTTTTTTGGGGTGGGGGTGGGGGGGGTAGTCAGGGATGCGGAGGGGCCACAGAGAGTTAGGGACCTAGGATATCATGGCATGATCATCAATATTCTCAAAGGTATAAGGGTATTAACATTCTGGGGCAGGCCAGGGTCATATAGATATGGAACAAAGACACAAACTGAAGCTCATACTTCCAATGGGAAACAACTCGAAAAGTATGAATGCAAGAGTTGTCATTTACGTATGAGACAAACTGTCATGACCTGTTCTGAATATCTGTGAAGTATCATGAAAATGTTTCAACGGGTATTCACGTATTGAGTGGACACCTAAAATAATCAAGGGGAAATAACTCAAAAAGTAAGAAAGCAAGAGTTGTCATTCCTGTTCGCGACACATCATCATGACGTATTTTACATTTCTGTGAAGTACCATGAAAATATTTCAAAGGGCATTCAAGTTAAAGAGCGACAGGAAATCAGCTAAAACCAAGGGGGAATTACTCAAAAAGCCAGAATGCAAGAGTTGTCATTCTTTTTTCGCGACACATCGTCATGACCTGTTCTACATATCTGTGAAGCACCATGAAAATATTTCAAAAGGTAGTCAAGTAACAGAGCGGACACCAGGCTCATCACTTTTTCCCCCCTGAAACTTTCGGTCGGAGGATAAAAATTATATCAAGCTACACTGTAATTCAGTTCTGATTTACAGAATCAATATAAAGTTGGAATCTTTTTCTGTTCCAATTAAATAGTCGTTCAAAGTATTCCACCGACGCCATCGCGCCGCACGTTAAAATAACGTTTATTACATACGAGTAACATAATTTTCAAAAGCAATCACAAATCAAAACGTGCGAAATCAGATGAAAATCTGATACGATGACGGAAGGTATTTCTGCCGCCCACTTTTAAACTTTGATATCGTCACTGCAGTTTGAAGGTCGCTAGCTAGTGCTAATGCTTGTTACTGCGGAGTGAAAATGTTGATTTCTAACAAACACGTCAGCAGACTAATATGCGGTTTTGCCACAAATAGGAATATCACCATTAGAGATAAGTAGACTGTTTATTTAGACATGTGGTGATATAACTGGGATTACGAGACTTGTGTAAAGGTGCAGTGTAATAAGGGAGCAGATGAGTTGCTAGAGGATCGTCCGAAAACTGGAAAACTGGAAAACTGGAAGACCAATGTCCGACAATAACGTCACTCTCGTTTAAACCCCATATGTGAAGATCGATGTTCTATGTTATACGGATATTGTATAAAATCTTGACCATGAGCTGCAGGGCTGTTCAAATAATATTGAAAGATGAGATAAACATGGGTGAACAGACATTAGTGCTATGCTGGAACAACGAACATAACACAATATCGAAACTTCTTCATTGACGTGTGGCGCGTGTCGTTACCAGGACCCGGTTGTATCAAACTTTAATGACAAATTAAACCGTCATTAAACCGCCATTAATTAACGCGTTATTAAATTCGGTTGTATGAAACTTTTAATGACGCGAGTTCGTCATTATCTCTTCATTAACTTAATGATGGTCTGGGGGTATCTTTAAACCGTCATTAAGCAATTTAAGATGGCCGCCATCGTCCGATTCGACCTCGATATTTCGGAAAAGCGACCATTTTAAAGACAACATGGTCGATGTAGAATGCGAAGGAGATGGAAATTCGTGAACAGAAACCAGATACCTCGATCTGAAATTATTTCCATGCAGAGCAAGAACCTAAAGCCATTCAAATATCATACAGCAGTTGTTAGTTATCCAAAGCTTGGTACATTTCCTTTAAAAACTTGCTTCTTCCCCGTTGGCATCGTAAAAATATGTAAACATCATTGAATTCCTATTTGTTTTGAAAAGTATCGACCAGCTGCTTACGACATGATGACGTCATAAAACAAGAGGCAGCGCACAATCAATATCTAAGGACTTTTGATAGAACTTATGACCCGATTTGACTTGATGACCAATAACCTCTATTGAACTAAACTTTCTAAGGTTGTTGGAATTCTGGGAGCCTACACACCCACTGGGTGGTTGCTTAGTCCCGGTAGGCGGTGATTTTTTCTGACAATCGTCAACGATTTTTTCTGACATTTGAATAAACGATGTGTGCCTACAGCGTGTTCCCCTTTGTATGCACGACAACCCATATGGGAGCCTACACATCGAGCTTAATACGTTGAGCCTGAGTTGTGTGCCTGCAGGATAAGCACCTCTTAGTATGCTTGACATTCCCATACCTGGATCCTACACATAGGGCACAAAACGATGAATCAACGTCGTGTGCCTGCAGGGTATGTATCTCATTGTATGCATGGCACTTTCAGTCTGGGAGCCTTCACATCGGACACACAACGTTGTTCATCGTAATTGCAGGACATGTCTCCTTTGTAAGATGACATTCCGATTCTAGGAGCCGGAACATGGGACACACAATGTTGAATCAATGTAGTGTGCCTACAGTGTACGGACCCCTGTATGCATACGATCCCGATTTGGGGTGCCTTCATATCGGGCACCCAACCTTCAATCAACGTCGAGTGCTTGCAGGATATGTACCCTTTGTCATATGACATTCCCATTCTTTGACCCTACACATCATACACACAACGTTGATTCAACGCTGTGTGCCTGCAGGGTATGTGCCCCTTTATATACATGACATCCCCATTCTGGGATCTTCCACATCGGACAGTGAACGATCACTCAACGTTGCGTGCCTACAGTGTATGTATCTCTTTGTATGCATGACATACCCGTGCTGGGAGCTTGCACATCGGAACAAGTGTCGTGTGCCTTCATGATATGTACCCTTTATCGGATGACATTCCCATTCTCGGACCTAACAATCGGACACACAACACGGTGAATCAACGTTGGCTGTCCAGCAGGAAATGTGACCATTCATACTCATGACAACCCATTCTGGAAGCCTACATATCGGACACACACAGTTGATTAAACGGTGGGTATGTACCCCTTTGTATGCCTTTGGGAGCTTACGTCTCGGATACACAACGTTGAACCAGCGTTGTGTTCCTATTTGTATGCATGATATTCCCATTTTGGGAGCCTACACATCCGTCTTACAACGTTGAATCAACGGTGCGTACCAGCATGTACCCCTTTCTGTGCATGACATTCCCATTCTTGGAGCCTACATATTGGGCACACAACGTTCGATCAACACTGAATCAACGTTGATTCAACGTCATGAAGCTGAACCGACGTTGAATCAGTATTGATTCAACGTTGTTTGCCTGCGGGTATATACCGTTTTGTGTGCTTGCCCATAAACTATTGCTGTACCACTGCTTCCAGTCTACTGTTTTCTTTCAACTTCCACATTGACTTTGCCCACATGCCAGAGTTTGAGCTAAAGCTTGATGTGTGCGCGCATGCTGTATGCTCGAAAAAAGTATTTTCAGTAAGCAGTAGATATTAAATAAGACACAACAGAAATTTAGCAGTTTGCCACATAATGTGCCGTACAAAAAAAAGGTACACAACCAGCGTTTGTGCATGCGTTTCGCACGGGTAAAATTTGTCACAGTAGACAGTGCACAGGAACACCAGAAAGAGGTACACAGGAAAAGTTGTACATCCCTGCGAAAGATAAAATACTGAAGTTGTTCGGAAAGCCATCAAAATGGTATAAATTCATGGAATATTTTACTGTAGTTATCTCTGAAAGGTTTTCACAAGAGTTTCATCCTTTTAAACAGCCGTATTTGCCCAGTTTCAAACTAATAAAATGAGACTCGGTTTCTGACAAAAAATGTTGCAAATTTTCTTGGTTGGCAATCAAAATAGCTTATATAACATCATAAAATTTATTAGGCCCCCCGTGACGATAGTCAGGGGGGGATTATGTTTTGCCCCTGTCCGTTCGGTCCGTCCATCTGTCTTGCCCTCACGCATAAAATATTTGTATAATCGACTCCTCCCAGAGCTTTCAAGCAATCATTTGAAACTTTGTAGAGATGTTACAAGCATATTGAAGATGTACATGTGACGTTATTGGGATTTAAAAAATAAGGTTTACAAACTTACGGCGTTTTCGACTTAGACAATTTTGAGGTTAGGCCTAAATATTGGGTAGCAACTTTGTGTAATCAACCGCTCTCCCAGTTTTGAGCCAATAAATTTGAAACGATGTCCTGATCTTACAAGCAAATTGCGATGAAGATGTGCATTTTACTTTTTGCAGACGAAAAAATAATTCTTGACAAATAATGGCCATGAGTTTCGACTTATTTGTCACAAGCATATTGAAGATGTACATGTGAGTTTTTCTAGATTCAAAAAAAAAAAAAAAAAAAAAAAAAAAGAAAAAGAAAGAAAGAAAGAAAATAAACTACTGGATTTTCGGCTGACACTGGTATAGGATGATTTTTTTTCTTCTGTAAAACGTATGTTGTGCTCTCTTGAGAATCATCTGGCGATGTTGAAGCGACTCACCAGTCGGTTCTTGTTGGTATTGAAAGATCTTATGGGATAAGAAAAAAAAATCATGTGCTATCCAATGACTCGCGGCGCGAAACTACTATTTGTACCGACCATTTCATGAAGAAATAAGGGGAATAATACATTTGAATACTTCTGATTACAAGAACATATGAGTCGCGACACGAAAAAAACAACAACAAAAAAACAATAAAGTGGTTGTGCGCCCCGCGCAGACTCAGATCAGCATGGGTATCCGCCAAGTCTGATCACAGCCTTCACTGTCCATGGTTGTGCGTCCAGCACAGACTCAGATCAGCCTGGGTATCAGAGTATTCGCTGTCCGTATGGAGGTAGCTTAGACCCTTAGTTACCCTTTAAGCGCTTAGCAAAGACTCTGACCTGTCTTGGTGGATGCCCAGGCTGATCTGAGTCTACCCTGGGCGCACTATCACTTTGTTGGTTTTCTCGTGTCGCGGCTAATATTATTTATAAAAATAAATCATGGTGCACACCAAAGTGTTTGCTATAGCATCGTCACATTCCCTAGATATTCGTTCTTTCTTCCGAAACAAGTTTCCAAACCAGGGGTCGGGCCTACCCACGAAGAAGACAATGGACTTGTCTACTTATCCCGAGATAAAATATTTTGGTAAATTTATTCTGTTGTCGATACAGTGCTTTTATTAAAGTATAGCATGCAGGCCAAGCCCTAGCCTCAATTTCAGAGTCCGCATCGATGATAGAAAAAAATATGAAAAATTAATCCAAGCCAGGTTTTACGATGAAAAGAATGAAAACGAGATTTGCTGATGAATCATTTACCATTTACACTGTGTATTTCTGGTATATTTTGCCCTCTCCATGAAAAGAAAAAAAGAAAAACAGGACCTGTCCGCGGTACAGCATAGCTCGCCTGACAGCGCCTTGCCCATCACATAAAAAACTTTAACGTAAAACTTTAACATTTTGCTAACGCCGACGCCGTCGCCGCCGCCGGGGTAGTGCAATAGCTCCTCCTGTACATTCGTACAGGCGAGCTAAAAAGAGATCTTCTGCTTAAAACCGTAAATAAATTACTGGTATGCTGTCGTTTAGATCACCTAATTCATATGACGTAAATCTGTGACGTCCTAAATAGAACCGAGTGATCACTAGCAGGGGAGGCAACTTTTATGACTTCCTTTTTTTCCTCGGCTGGCACGGCCCTTTTGGAAGGGGCCTTTAGAGTAAAGCAGTTTTTTGTTTTTCGCTCTTTCCTTTGGGAGTTGGTCCCGGTTCGGAGTGGCAACAGGCTGATTGGGGATGTTTATGTTGCTTCCCCTGAAGGTGTACCCATTCACCTGAATGTTTATTTATTTATTTATTTTAGGGGTGGTCGAGTCAGGCGATGGTGCTGGGTAACTTTCAGTACCGGGGCGTCCTAAACATTTGGATAAGAGTAGGGCAAGGGCCAACTGTGCTTGCTCGATATCGACTGAAATACGGTCTCAAAGAGCCGTTAAGCCCCATACAACCCACCAACAAACTTATTTAATTCTGCAACTGTTTCTGATTTGATTTGATCGTTTCGAGGAAGGGAGAACGTTGCGATTAAATTGGGAGATAGTTTTTTATTTATTTTATTTTCTATTTATTTATTATTATTCTTTTCTATTTGTTAAACATTTTAACCAATATTAAATGTTGTTAAATCTGCGGTGCGAAAAATTGCAGAAAACTATCAAGCACTCAAGAATAACTAGATAATACTGGTGGGAAATTTTTTAATTGCTTAACCAGTGCGCGAAAATCCAATTAAATAGCACGCAGTCTTAATAACGTCACGCTATGATGTTCCGATGACGTCAGATTTAATGACAAACTCGTCATTAGCGCATCATTAACTTATGACGGTTTAATGAACGTTTGATACAACCGGACTTAATGCCGTCATTAACTAATTTGTCGTTAGGACTTTAACGATAGATTAGCGGTTAATTTGTCATTAGTTTAATGACGGTTTGATACAACCGGGTCCAGGCCTTCTTGTCTATCACGATATCTCAATTACTGTGCACCACATTTTCATGACATTTTCAGACCATAATGAAAACTAGAAATGTGTCCATAGGACACGGATGCCCTGGCCTAGTGCTTTGAGTAAGATGGCACATTGATTAAGTTACTGGCACTTATAGGATAACTAGGTTCATAGAGGCAGACTTGTACAATATAAATGGCAAATCAAGAGACATGAAATACCAGAACGACCTTTGCAGGACTAAGTTATAGGCCGGACACAAAAATGTTTCCACTATAGCCAATACATAAAGTTGACATGCGCAGTGTGACCTTGACCTTCAAGCTAGAGGTTTGTCATGATAATCATTTATGCAATATAGTTTTGAATCCCACCATGCAGGATAAAGTTATAGACAGGACATAAACATGTTTCACTGAAGCCTATGCATAAATTTTAAGTGCAGACTGTGACCTTGACCTTTGAGCTAACGATATGATTCTTGCATGTGACACATCAACTTCATGATAACTATTTATGCCAGATAATTTTGAAATCCCATCATGCAGGACAAAATTTCACTACAGCCTATGCACAAAGCTTAAGAGCTGACTGTCACCTTGACCTTCAAGCTAGCAGCGTGGTTTTTACACATGACACACCGTATTGTCATGACAATTATTTATGCCAAATATTTTGTGATTCCACCATGCAGGACAAAGTTATGGACCAGACACGAACATATTTCATTATAGCCTATGCACAAAGTTAAAGTGCGGACTGTGACCTTAACGATAGTGACATGGTTCTTGCATGCGACACATCGTCTTGTCATGATGATAATTTAGGCCAAATAATTTTTAATTCCCACCATGCAGTCCAAAGTTATGGGTCGGACACGAACATATTTCATTATAGCATATGTACATAGTTTA
Source organism: Ctena decussata (assembly GCA_963989385.1). Taxonomy (NCBI): domain Eukaryota; kingdom Metazoa; phylum Mollusca; class Bivalvia; order Lucinida; family Lucinidae; genus Ctena; species Ctena decussata. Next base: position 33,155,569 of record OZ022504.1, on the reverse strand, counting down.
AATGCGGACTGTGACCTGACCTTTTAGATAGGGACATGGTTCTTGCACGCGACACGCCGTCTTGTCATAATGATCATTTTTGCCAAATAATTTTTTAATCCCACCATGCAATCCAAAGTTATGGATCGGACACGATTTCGGTAACAAACACACAAACATACATACGCACACTAGGACAGGGTAAAATCTATATGCCCTTTCGCCATTTCATGGTGGGGGCATAATAAATTGAGATACTTTGATACGAAAGTTTGTTGCTCTCTCTTCTACACGATTTTATAGCTGCAGTGACATTACTTCTGGATCAACCCTCGTACATATATCCAAAACAAGTTTCATTCATACAATTTACTTAAAAGAACCTGAAAGTGATCCTAGACGCAAGGAGGGACAGGTTTTTATCCCCGGCTGAAAGGTTCAGGGGATATAGTGATAATAGTGATAAGCCTGGCATCCATCCGTCTGTCCGTCCATTTTCTTGTCCGCTCTATATCTTGAATACCCTTTGGAATATTTTCATGAAACTTCACAGTTATGTAGAACAGATCATTAGGTTGCGTCGCGTACAAGAATGGTAACTCTTGCTATTGTACTTTGTGAGTTATCTCCCTGTTGGTGATTTTTTGGCAGATTCGTGTCCGCTCTGTAACTTGATTACACTTTGGAATATTTTCATGAAACTTTACATATATGTAGAACAGGCTATGTGTCGCGAACAAGAACGACAACTCTTGCTTTCTTACTTTTTGAGTTATTTCCCCTTGATGGTTTAAGGTGTGATTTCGTGTCCGCTCTACAACTTGAACACCTTGTGAAATGCTTTTATGATACTTCATAGATATGTAGAACAGGTTATAACGATGTGTCGCGAAAAAAGAATGACAACTCTTGCTTTCTGACTTTTTGACTTATTTCCCCTTGATGTTTTGGGTGTGAGTTCGTGTCCGCTCAATAAGTTGAATACCTTTTGAAATATTTTCATGATACTTCACAGATATGTAGAACAGATCATGACGATGTGTCCCTAACAAGAATGACAACTCTTGCTTTCTTACTTTTTTAGTTATTTCTCTTGATGGCTTTGGGTGTGATTTCGTGTCCGCTCTTTAACTTGAATACCTTTCCAAATATTTGTATGATACCTCACAAATATGCAGAACAGGTCATGACGATGTGTCGCGAACAAGAATGACAACTATTTTTTTCCTACTTTTTGAGTTATTTCCCGATGATGGTTTTGCTGCTGTGATTTTGTGTTTGCTCCATTACTTGAATACCCTTTGAAATATTTTTATGATACTTCATAGATAAGCAGAACAGGTCATGAAAATTTGTCTGATACATGAATGTCAACTCTGTCATCCATACTGTCTTAGTTATTTCCCTTTTAAAGTTTGAGCTGTCTCTGCTTTATATCTGTATAACCCTGGCTTGTTCCACAATTTTAATACCCCTATAGCTTTTATAATATTGATGGTCATGCCACGATATCTTATCATGTTCCTACCTCTCTGTGACCCCTCCGTACCCCACCCCCTATTTATTCAGATTTGAATTCTTTGTCCAAATTCATTTTACATTACATTTGTAGGGCTTGTTCTTTAGAACTTATTCACACATTTTGAAATGTTCAATGTATCATATGCTATACATTGTGTACATGGTGGCTGTTTGAAATTTTACCTACTTTAAGCGGTCTGGCATATTGTTTTGGTCTGAATGTTAGATAATCATCCATCTGTTAAACAGATAATGTCAATCAGGAGCATTAAAATGTTTTGAAGTGCACCCTGTTTACCAAAGCGCAAGGGGCCTTCTGTCGGGGGATTTCCCATCTCCTCTTATGGCTATTTTTTAACCCGTCTGATGCCGACGCATCAGCCGCTTAATCTTTACAGCATAAAACTATCACCTAGCACTGTAGCTAATAGTGTAATAAAATTTACGAGTACACTGAGCAGCCACGTAGCCAGTCTGTAGAGTAGGGGGATAATGTTTTGAAAAAATTTAACTTGAAAAGAAGGCAGTTTACCTATAACCCAGAATACCGCTGACCCCGCTCCAGCTAACCAGAAGAGTGGAAATGAGCAAATGCCAACTACTCCATACTGCTGAGCAACACTTAGTTCACGACCTGAAATAATAACCATACACGATTGGCGTCGCAGGAAAGGGGACCTGAAGCCAAATCAGTCTATGCATTTGCGCAGGCAGAGTTTTCACTGTTTCACTTTATAAATTCCCTAGAATCCGTACAGCTTGTACATGTTGGTAAAATTAGAATTACAAAAATTAAATCTATCACCTGAACAGAATATTAATTATTTCATCAAGTCCTCTGTATTATATATGATTGATACGTGTATAATCTGACGTCTCGAACCGTCATCAGCAAAATTATATGGAGTTTCCTTCGAAACCTTATGTACTTCTAGGTGACAAAAAACGTTTAATACACTTTTTATCAAATATACTCAGAGGCAAAAGAAAATGTACACTTTTTAGCTCACCTGAGCCGAAGGCTCACAAGGTGAGCTTATAGTATAGGGTCGGTCCGCTGTCCGTGGTACGTCGTCCGTTCACACTTTTAAGCATTAATATCTGCTAAAGTAGCTGGCCAATCTTGATCAAATTTTATGTGTAGCATGGTTGGGGTGGGGGATTGATTGCACATAGTTTTGGTACAGATTGGTTTAAAACTGTGGTTACCATGGCAACAAAAAGGTCCCATAGACTTATAATGGAGAAACTGTTGCCCGGGCCCTAGCTTCTTCATTTTTGATCGCAACTTCTTCAAACTTGCAGATATCCAGGACAGCCAAAACATCTCGGACCAGTTCGAATTTGGGCCAGGTTGGACGATTCTTTACAGAGTTACTTGCCCTTGAGCGATAAAATATTTTCCCATAGACTTATAATGGGGAAAATGTTGTCCGGGTCCTAGCTTCATCATTTTTGATCGCAACTTCTTGTAACTTGCAGGTATCCAGGACAGTCAAAACATCTCGGACCAGTTCGAATTTGGGCCAGGTTGGATCCTTCTTTTCAGAGTTACTTGCCCTTGACCGATAAAATATTTTCCCATAGACTTATAATGGGGAAAATGTTGTCCGGGTCCTAGCTTCATCATTTTTGATCGCAACTTTTTGTAACTTGCAGGTATCCAGGACAGCCAAAACATCTGGGACCAGTTCGATTTGGGGCAAGGTTGGATCATTCTTTTCAGAGTTACTTGCCCTTGAGCGATAAAATATTTTCCCATAGACTTTGTCATGGCTCTAGCCCCTTGATTTGTGGACCTAATTCGATGTAATTTCACACAAATGATTAGTATGACAATATCTTGGATGAATTTGCGTTTCAGCGTTCTGGGATCAAGGTCAAGGTCACAGTGGCTATTTTTAGAAAAACTTTGTCATCACTCTAGCACCTTCATTTATTGACTGATTTTGATTAAAACTTCACACAAATGTTTAGTATGACAATATCTTGAATAAGTTTGCATTTCAGCATCATAAGGTCAAGGTCAAGGTCACAGTGGCTATTTTTAGAAAAACTTTGTCATCGCTCTAGCACCTTCATTTGTGGACCGAATTCATTTTAATTTCAAAGAAGTAATGAGTATGACAGTATCTTGGACAAGTTTGAGTTTCAGCCTTCTGGGGTCAAGGTCAAGGTCACAGTGGCTATTTTTAGAAAAACTTTGTCATCGCTCTAGCACCTTCATTTGTGGACCGAATTCATTTTAATTTCACAGAAGTAATGAGTATGACAGTATCTTGAACAAGTTTGTGTTTCAGCATTCTAAGGTCAAGGTCACAGTTGCTATTTTTAGAAAAACTTTGTCATCGCTCTGGCAACTTCATTTATGGACCAACTACACAAATGTTTAGTATGACAATATCTTGAACAAGTTCATGATTTAGCGTTCTAAGGTCAAGGTCACAGTTGCTGTTTTACAAAAAACTTTGTCATCGCACTGGCGACTTCATTTATGGACCGATTTTGATTTAACTTCACACAAATGTTTAGTATGACAATATCTTAAACAAGTTTGCTTTTCAGCATTCTAAGGTCAAGGTCACAGTGGCTATTTTTAGAAAAACATTGTCATAGCTCTAGTGCCTTCTTTCTGTCTGTCAGTACAATTATCTAGTCTTCTCGGTATGCCTTTTCTGTGACAAACAGGTAGGCCGAATTTTTCAATTACACCGCATGTGCTGTCCGCAAAGTTTCCTTTCAGCAATGTCTAAAACTAGTTGCCGATTATGATGAAACAGTATTCTTGTATAGTTTGCATAAGAATACGCAGAATTTAGAGTATGAAGATTTAGATGTTTCCGAGGACGCCGTCAAGTACATTAAAATAGACTAATACTGAAGACTCTAAGACATTTGGTTATGTTGGTGGTCTACCATGTGTTCAAGTTCGGTTAAACGATATGTAAATTTTGTAAACGTTTACCACATATACACGAACTGTTACCCTTTATCCGTGTACACGTAGAATCCCCAGTGGTGCTATTCAGATGAAAGCGGTGCAGGTAAAAAATTAGGTCACTACCTCAAATCTTAGAAAAATCTTGTGTACACTCTAGAGGGCACTGTTTTTATCCAATTCATGAAGCTTAAACAGACTGTTCAGTTTTATGAAATCTGGGACAGGTTTGTAAGTTGGTCTTGTCAGGTCAAAAACTAGGTCACTAAATCAGATATGAGAAAAACCTTGAGTACACTCTAGAGGGCACAGTTTTGATTCAGTCTTTGTTCAAAAAAAATATTTCTATGTAATTTAGGACATGGTGCCCTAGTGACCTCCTTTATTAACCAGTTTGTTACCAGTATAACTTCACAGCTGTATTGGACTTGTTTGACTTCAAAATCTGCACTCATCTAAAACCACTGGTTTAAGGTTTGTAACAAATGAGTGAAGTAACAAAATGTGTCTGTCGACAGTAAGATCGCAGGTGAGCTACAGGACCATTGGTCCTCTTGTTTATCGAATATACTAAGGAGCAAAAGAAAGTATAAACTGAAAAACCCACAAACTTTTCTTTTCCTATCGCAAAACTTGCCTACTTTACGGGATTTGCATAAAGGGCAAAACTTTGTTTGTAACGAGTAACCAATGCTGAAAATTCTTGATATTCCTGAGACATTGTTGCGTCCTAGATACAGAGGGCATCAGTTTTGGAGACAGGCACAACTCAATTCAAGACACTGAGTTAACTGATCCGTATTTGTGAATTTTGATATTGACCCCTTGATTGTTTACGCTTCCGTTACGCATGAATAAAAAATCAACAAGTCTGCAACGAAGTGAACTCCATGCATTATAATATCTTCCCTGTTTTGCCAATTTCAGCAGATTTTTATTTTGACTTAAAAACACAAAAAAGAAAACTATGCGTTATTTTTGCTTTTGAGTATATACATGTATTAACGTTTGAAACATCTCAATGCTAGAATCATTTTGCCACAAATTTCGTCAAAATCTATTCTGTGGTTACTGAGATATTGTCATTTTCATTTTTGTGCTTTCTTTAGTAACGTCATACGGCGGCCATCTTGGAATGCAAAAATGCAAAAAATCAAAAAGCCTTCATATTGCAAGGACCATTCTGACATAAAATTGGTCCAGTTCCGTTGTAATTTTCGAATTTTCACATTTTGCTTTTTTAAGTAACAGAGGCCAACTTGACGGGTCCATATTTGTCAATTTTTGAATCGCCTCAATGCAAGAATCATTTTGTCACAAATTTCGTATAAATCCATTAAGCGGTTACTGAGATATTGTCATTTTCATGTTTTGTGCTATTTTTAGTATCGGCAGATGGCGGCCATCTTGGTTTGCCAAAATGCAAGAAATCGAAAAGGCTTCAGGAAAGTATCATTCTGACACAAAATCAGTCCAATTCCATTGAGATTTTCTAATTTTCACATTTTTCTATTTTATGCCTGGTCTATAGTTAGTTATTTTTGAAACACCTCTATGCAAGAATCATTTTGACACAAATTTCGTCAACACCCATTCAGCGGTTATTTTGATATTGTCATTTTCATGTTTTGTGCTATTTTAGTAACGCAGATGGCGGCCATCTTGGATTGCCAAATTGCAATTAATTAAAACAGCTTCATGCAAGGAACATTCTGACACACACATGGTCCAATTTCATTCAGGTGTTCTTGAGTAATTGTCATTTTACGTTTGTGCTATTCTTTAGTAACGCCCCCATGGTGGCCATCTTGGATAGTCGACTGGTACAAAAAAAAATGAAATAATTCCATTCACGGACCATTTCTGACCAAATCTGACCAGACTCCATTTGCGTTTTCTTTATATATTGACATCTGAGCAAAATCGGTCTTATAAACGCTACGTAGGTCACTGTGACCTAATTCCGCTATAATAGATTATTTTGATTTTTAAAATTTCAAATCTAAGGTCCCACTACTGTTCCACGCAAACTTTCAACCAACTAGAAATGTTTTTCAGAGAAAAACTTATGTCCCACACCAGCCCATTTCCCATCCCCTATGAATGTACAAATAAAATATCTAGGCAAGTTTGGAGAAAATCCATCCACTGGTTCTAAAGATATCCTACATATATGACTATGTCCTTGAAAAAAGGGTCAAGGTCACCAAATACTAAACATGTCTTAAACCTGTCACGACAATATATTCATGCAAGTCTGATGAATATCTGTCAATTGGATCAAGATAGAACTATTTTAAGAGAAAAAATAAACCTTTTTATGTTAGCTTTTGACCTTGAAAATGGGGTCAAGGTAATCAAAACACAGTAAACTCTTGAGATCGTCCCAAAAGTATATCTATGAAAGTAAAGTGGAAATCAAGCCAAAGGCTAATGAGATATATCAACTTCAGTGAAATTTTCACATATCTAAGTCCTCCTGTGACCTTGAAAATGAGGTAAAGGTCACCAGAATCCGATCAGCTCTTAAGTTAATCCCAGTGATGTATCCATGCAAGTTTGGTGAAACTCTATCCATTGGTTCATGAGATATTATGGGTACAAGAAACTGCCATGTAAGTCCTCAAGTGACCTTGAAAATGAGGTCAAGGTCACCGAAATCTAATCAACTTTTAAGCTAGTCCCAGTGATGTATCCAAGCAAGTTTGGTGAAATTCCATCTATTGGCTTATGGGATATTGTGGAAATAGGAAATTGTCATCTCAGTCCTCTACTGACCTTGAAAATAAGGTCAAGGTCACCAAAATCCAATTAACTCTTAAACTTGTCCCAGTGAGGTATCCCTGCAATTTTGATGAAATTCCATCCATTGATTCAGGAGATATAGTGGGTACAAGAAATTCTCATCCAAGTCCTCTAGTGACCTTGAAAATGAAGTCAAGATCACCAAAATCTAATTAGCTCTTAAACTTGTCCCAAGGATGTATCCATGCAAGTTTGGTGAAATTCCATCCATTGGTTCAAGAGATATTGCGCACGCAAGAAACTGTCACGCTGACGCCGACGCCCGGGATCGCACTGAAAACAATATGTCTCCCCTTACCTTTGGTGGGGGGACATAAATATACCAAATGCTTCTAGAGAAGAAGCTAATTTTGTTGTTTTTGCTATTTTTATACGCCCGTTTTGAAAAAAACGAACGTATAATGTCGTGGCGCTGTCCGTCCGTCCGTCCGTCCGTCCGTAAACATTCTTGTACACGCCATAACTCAAAAACCATTTGGGATATCTTCATGAAATTTGGTAGGCATATGCATAAGGGTGGGGGAACGTGTCGCGTACAAGAATGGTTGCTCCCCCTTTCTTACTTTTGAAGTTATGCCCCTTTGATTAATTTTTTCCCTGTAAGTCTTGTACGCGCCATAACTAGATAACCGTTTAGGATATCTTTATAAAACTTCATAGCAATGTGTATGAAGTCCTAACGATGTGTCGCGTACAACAATGGCTGCTCTCCCTTTCTTCGTTTTAGAGTTAATTCTTATAGGCTATTTTTGTGTATCCCTTTCTTGTACAATATATTGTCAAGGGAAAAACGTAGAACTAAAAATGGTATATCTAGTGTATTTAGGTTATCTCTCTTGTTCAAAGATATTGTATCATAGATTTCTTCACAACCATACAAGCTAGACTGGTCATATTTGGCATACAGGTTGATGAGGACATGTTGTATACTGGGATTGAGAAACAGCCTTCTCCTGCTTATTCTTCCCTGTATTTGTCCGATTTTCTTTCTTTCCATTCTTTGAATAATGAAATTTTTCGTCAAAGATTTCTCCACAACCATGCAAGCTAGAGTAGTCATATTTGTTATGCAGGTTGATGACATGTTGTATCATGGGATCGAGAACCAGCCTTCTCCTGCTTATTCTTCCATGTATTTGTCCGATTTTCTTTCTTTCCCTACTTTGAATAACGGAATTTTTCGCCAAAGATTTCTCCACAACCATGCAAGCTAGAGTAGTCATATTTGGTATGCAGGTTGATGACGATACGTAGTATCGTTGGATTGAGAACCAGCCTTTTTCTGCTTATTCTTCCCTGTATTTGTCCAATATTCTTTCTTTCCATACTTTGAATAATAAAGTTTCTGTCAAAGATTTCTCCACAACCAAGCAAGCTCGAGTAGTCCCATTTGGTATGCAGGTTGATGACGATATGTTGTATCGTGGGATTGAGAACCAGCCTTTTTCTGCTTACTTATTCTTCCCTGTATTTGTCCAATATTCTTTCTTTCCATACTTTGAATAATGAACTTTTTCATCAAAGTTTTCTCCACAACCATGCAAGCTAGATTAGTCATATTTGGTATGCAGGTTAATGATGACTTACTGTATTGTGGGATTGCGAACCAGACTTCTCCTCTTTTTATTCCCTGTTTTTGTCCGATTTTCTTTCTCTCTTTACTTTGAATAATGCATTTTTTTCGCAAAAGATTTCTATGCATCTGTAAGTTAGAGTAGGGATTTTTGTATGCAGGTTGATGATAACTTGTTGTATTGTGGGATTGAGAACCAGTCTTCTCCTGCTTATTCTTCCCTATATATTTCCAATTTTATTTCTCTCCTGACTTTGAATAATGTAATTTTTTGTAACAGATTTCACAGCAACCATTCATATTTGGTATACATGGTAACAATGATTTCTCTCCCTCTTTATGCTTTTTTTTACGAAAATAACACCATTTGATTTAAGCAATTAAGCGGGGGTATAGTAGGATTCGCTGACAGTTCTAGTTAATTATAGAGTGGTTGCCCCTGTTTGTCTGCCTGTCTATCCTTTTGTAAACAATCTTGTTCATTCTGTAACTCCTTTAGGACATTGAAACGGGCGTAATATGCGCCGCTTGCGAAGACCTTGTTAGTAACGGCGGCTATCTTGGATTCTCGACTGGACCAAATTTTACAATTTTGAAACCCAACAGTCTGGTCATGCTCCATGTGAAATTTGATACTCATGGGATTAGTAGTTTTAGAGAAGTTTGCATTTGTTGAAATGTCGTTTTTGACATTGGCATTTGAGCAAAATTACACTCGAAAACAGAAAGTAGGTCACTGCGACAAAACTCCGCTACAGATTTTTTTCATTTTTATAATTTTGAGTACCAAGGTTTCAGAGATGCTCCAGGCCAAAATTCAGACAAATATACCTAGTGGTTCTGGAGAAGAAGTTGATTTTGTTGTTTTTGCTACTTTTCGTAACGGCGGCCATCTTGAATATTCCACCTGACCCAATTTTAATTTCTGAGATCCTGGAGTCAGTTGAATTTGGGAACCATGGGTCCAGTAGTTCTACAGAAGAGGTTTGAATATTGACGGACGACGCATGGGACGAAGCACGACGTACACCGGGTGCATTGGTACGACAATAGCTCACTATGGCCCTTCGGGCCAGGTGAGCTAATAAAACCACAATGTTTGCGATACATTTACATGACGACAATGCTCTCAAAGGCAGATAGAACTCGTCTGCCAGGCTCGTCAACTCAGACACGCTTGCCGCTCACACTGGTTTGTGACTGGCTTAATAAAATACACTAAAGTAACAACTGACTGGCGATGAAGTGTGTACTTGCTTTTTCCCCTGAGTACTATAATTGCCTTTGAGTAAATGATTTATGTCTGCCACAGACAGCAATTGAAACGCTAACGATGCAGTTTGTTTGGGAAAACTACCAATATAATATTATCAAATACAGATTAACAGCAAAATCCTATTATCCTGTTTGGAAACGTGTAAAATCGACTTGTACATTCACTATCGCTAGCCAAGCGTTTCAGTCAGATTTTTTTTACTATACTGATGTGACTTGATGGGCCCTAGCCTATCGGGTCACCCATCCAAACTCCAACCGACCGAAACGTTAACTAGCAACAACAGTCCACCACACTTCAGCGAGGCGCTAGTAGTGGTATTTATACCCATTCACTACACCACTCCTCCTTTTTCTTGAAAGACTCTGGAACACGACAACCCACATTGTGACACATACTCAGCCACACTACATAGCTCCCCTTTCACTCTCTAAGGCAGGGCAGCAGTCTCCATTGAGCTCGTTCTAACACCCATCCAAGCACTAACCGAGCGAAACGTTGCTTAACTAGCAACAACAGTGCAGCACTCTAACCACGTCGCCATAAAAGCATGCTTCCACAGCGAAGCGCTAGCCGGCCTTCCTGGTGGTCTCAATTACATGTACTACGCGTGGGAAAAAGCATCGGTGGCTGTAAATGCCAATAACACATCACTTTACGACATTGATGTAAATTTAGTAAACATAAATCATGCAAAATTTCAGACCCGAGAAGTGGGAAATAAGTAAAACAAGCACATTTGTTGAATTTATATCCCCCGCCGAAATGGCTCCAATTTGTTTATAGTTTATTTTGAGTATCATAAAATTTTGTTCACTGGTAACTTTGTTACAATTAAACTTGCACTGATTTTGAATCAATTCAATGGCAATAGATGCCATTCTGACAAACTTACGAGTGCATCACCGCAACATGGGGATACATATTTAGATTTAGTTGCATAGAATTTCGTTTGCTGGTGTGTATTTGTGGATTTTAAATCAATCCAAGGGCACTTATGCATTACTGATGTCATTCCAAAAGGTTTGACGTGCACCACCGTGTAATGGTGATACACATTTGTTTTAAGCTTAATGAAATTCCGTACATTTGCTAGTTTAGGCTCAATCTGCTGATTTTGAAACGATTCAAAAGCATTAACTCATGCATAACAGAAGGCATTTAAATAAAGCCACCATATGATGATGCATGTTTGCTTTCAGTTTCATGAAATGCCATTCATTGGTTACTTTGTTTTGGCATTTGTTGATTTCAAATCGATTCATGGGCAATAACTCAGTCACTACCCACGACATTCAGACAAAACTTATCATGCACTACAGCCTTATGGTGATATATATTTTTATAAGTTTCATGGAACTCCGTTCAATGGTTATTTATTTATGGCTCCAGCTGGATGGAAAGACGGATGGACAAAGGACGGACATGGATGGAAAGACGGATGGACAAAGAAAGGACGGACATGGACAAAACTTTACCCTCCGCCTTCGGCATGGGACAATATAATCAAAAAGTGTATAGTTTCTTTTGCCTCTGAGTTCATATAGTGATTCACAAAAAAAGTATCGAACTGATCGGTCCAAAACATCACAAACTGTCAGGTTACGGTTTGACTAATACGTCAATAATTTCTAATTCTATATTTTGCAGACAACCAGATCTGACCAAATTCCGATTGTAACAGAAAGCTAACTTCCTATATCGATAATTTCAGTGACGTTTAACCAAGGTATTCCAAAATGTGGCGAAACTAACGAACACAAACAACTTTGGAACATTATATAGCCCCGTGGCAGCCACAGATTACCAAATCGGACAAAATTCTGATTGTGAATACGATGATCATTTCTGTAGAGTTTCAACAAGATATGATATACATGTCAAAAACACTTTATCGGCATGAACTTCCCGTTCGGGAGACATATAATCCAGTGGAATAAAACTTGATGTTTGTTTTTGAAACCAAAGCAGATGATTCCCCATCCCTAATCCCCTCCTTTCTCCTCAAAAACTTAGATGAGATATGGTTCTTATTCTCTGAACATCAATGGACAATGCTGTAATATTTGTACCAACTTTGTAAAAATATCTGCAAAGCTTTTAAAGTTATAGAGAGGACCACTTTTCAAACTACAAATCACAATGGGATAAAGTTATTTAAGAAAGGAAGGTGGAAAACTGGTTTTTGTTCTGTGCACATCGTGGATGATGCCACGTGGCCGGAGCAGTAAATCCCATCAGACAAAATTCTGATTGTAACTCAATGATTAGTTTATTTGAATTGTTTCTGTAAAGTTTCACCAAGATATTCCAAATAGTATAGGATTACAGGCCAACATTCTCGTTGTATCGATCAGTTTATTCCAATCAGTGAAGGAGCAACATGATAAAAACCATTTCAGGCATCGGTGCATCGGTAAGTGCAATAAGTCTGTCAGAAGTTATCAACTGCCCATTAGCAATCCCCAACGACCTATTCCCGAGACCTATGAGCACACTGACTATTAACTAAAATTGGAAACCAAGACCTACGAACAAACGACATAAGGGTACAAAATACAATTTTTGTCATGTGAAAGCAGTCGACATTTTCACATGTATCCTAACAACCAGCACACAGCATGCATTAGCGAAACACAACTGCTACGTACCAAGGATGGTGAGTTTGCTCTCTCTGTTCTTGAGGCTGATGATGTAACAGGCTCCCATACAAACTGCTATTGCCACAAGGAGTAGCGGTGACGTCAAGCTGATGAAAGACAGTTAAGACGCAGAACTTTAATTTCATTATGTAACCTACCTATAATAAAGCAAGACGCTCGGTTTCATATGTACGAATTCATATATGTTTTCATTTTACAGGTCTACTTCATTCATGTTTACTTCGTCATACATGTCAATCAAAATTACAGGGTTCATATTAGCTTTTTCATGCAAAATCATTTGGCTTGTCCCAAGGAAACCAGCAATTTTAATGTCTGATCGGACTTTCTGCATTTCACATTACGATTCCGTTGAAAACTCATTTAAGATGTCCAGAAAGTTATACATGGAACTATAGCTCTCGGAGTGGTGTACAGGTAGGAATATTAATGTCGGGTCAGATGTCCAAGTTAGGTTGGTTGGTTGATTTGATGCTTAACGTCCACGGTAAACAACTGAGGTCATGTCGGGACGGTCAGTTAACCTAACGACACTATTCCTGGGCAGGCTTAGACCTCCTAAGCGGTTAACCAGTACTAAGTGCACATACTTTCGCCAGTAACTGACAACTGCCCTTCTTGAATCAGCGGAAAAAGAAACGAAAGTATGTGGCCAGACCGGGATTCGAACCCAGGACCTCTGACTTACAAATCAGGTGCCCAAGTTAGGTATTTACTTGTTAAATGTATCAGCAAGATCATCAGTTTGATACCCTAGATGGTTATATTTGTAGGCTGACCCATAATGACCCGTATTGGAGTAAAATCAGCCCTGATGGAGTCCCATATCAGGATGTACTAAAGTCAGGAATGCCTAATATGGCCGCCATCCCGAACACTTACTATTTCCTGCTGCGTCTTATCATTATTTTGACGGCATGTGACATGAAATAGGTAAAATATGGAAATCAACATGCCGACAAATGTTTCTTTATAAGTTTTGGATCAAAACTGTGCCCTCTGGAGAAAACACAAGGTTTTTTCTAAGATTTGACCTAGTGACGTAGTTTTTGACCCGAAAAGACCCAGTTTCAAACTGCAGCTCTCTTTTCAGTTACAGAGTAACTGTATGGCCGAAATAGAAATACGTGTATTACAGAAACTTGTAAGTAAATAATAACAAGCATACCCAATACTGTGCCACTATGAAGTTATGAAATACTTAAGTTTAGAAAGGGCATATGTGTGATATCAGGTGACTGAAAGTTTAGTCGCTTACAGAATGCCCAAAACATCAAGACTGTATACCCAATAACGAAATGGCATGGGCCATAATCCTGCTAATAAATCTGATGAAAAATAAACGATGAATTTATGAAAATTCAGCCCTTTAAAATGAATAGTTCTGGAATTATCCTTTAACCTTTAAAAGAATGCCTTTTACCTATGAAACAGGAATAACTCTGCCACTAATCAAATTAGCATATCCTAATAATAATCAGAATAATCAATTTACCAAATACTAATAGCATACTGAATTTCAGCAATTTCGGTCAAAAGGTTCGAAAGTTGGAAAAATGCCAAAAATGACAGAGGGCCATAACTTAGTCAATAATATGAGAACTGAAATCCCAAAATTACATGCACAGCTTCAGATCATGATGAAACATTCCTCACCATTTCAAGTCGATGTGGCATGAGTTGCGAGAAGAAGGTCTGAGTCAGCAAGGTGACGTTATACCTTTATCTTTAAAAGAATGAATTTTATCTATGAAGGGGGAATAGCTCTGTCACTTATCAAATTAGCACATCCTTATTATAGTCAGAATAATCAATTTACCAAATACTAATAGCATTACAAATTTCAGCTATTTCGTTAAACGGTTTGAAAGTTGGAAAAATGCCAAAAATGACAAAGGGCCATAACTTAGTCAATAATATGAGAACTGAAATCCCAAAATTACATGCACAGCTTCAGATCATGATGAAACATTCCTCACCATTTCAAGTCAATCTGATAAAAGATGTGGCATGAGTTGCGAGAAGAAGGTCTGAGTCAGCAAGGTGACGCTATACCTTTATCTTTAAAAGAATGAATTTTATCTATGAAGGGGGAATAGCTCTGTCACTTATCAAATTAGCACATCCTTAAAATAGTCAGAATAATCAAAATACCAAATACTAATAGCATTACAAATTTCAGCTATTTCGTTAAACGGTTCGAAAGTTGGAAAAATGCCAAAATGACAAAGGGCCATAATTTTGTCTAAAATAAGACAATTGAAATTCCAAAATCACATGCACATCTTCAGATCTTGATGAAACATTCAGCACAATTTCAAGTCAATCAGATAAAAGATGTGACAGGAGTTGCGGGGACAAGGTCTGAGTCAGCAAGGGCCAAAACTCTATCAAAAATGGCCGAAACAAAAATTAAAAACCACATGCACATATTCATATCATTAGAAAACAAACTTTAAAACTTCAAATAAATCCAATAAAGGATGTAGGAGGAGTTGCTGGGACAAGATTTCGGACGGGCGGACAGATGGACAGACGGACCGACGAGATTCATTTCTAAAGTCCACCTCCGCCTACGTCGGGTGACAATGACATTAATTTCTTAAAAAAAAAAGCAACTGTGACCTTGACCTACAAAGCTGAAACGCAAACTTGTCCAAGTTATTAGACCTTGAGCTGACCATAGACCCCGCCTCCCCCCCACAAGGGGGGGGGGGGAGTTTTGTACCCTTTAATTTTCTGAAACTGATTTTGAAAAACATTGTTTGAAGTTAAGTGGTGATCAACCAAGAGGGCCATGAGGCCCTGCGCCGCTCACCTGAGTAAAAGGTCAAACGTAAAATGAGGATCATCAACTGAACAAACCTGATAGTTTGAAACTGTCAAATATGTCCACAACATGCATGCAAAGTTAGAAAAAGATCCATTGAAAACTGTAGAAAGTGATTACACAAACTCTATACCACAAAGTGTGACAAAAGGATGGACAGATGGTCAGACGGCAGACAGGGGCAAATCTTAATGCCCCCTGACTATCGTCACGGGGGCATAAAAAATCTGTCAATAAATGAAGGCACTTGAGCGATGACAAAGTTTTTCTAAAAATAGCCACTGTGACCTTGATCTTGACCCCAGAATGCTGAAACGCAAACTTGTCCAAGATATTGCTATACTTATCACTTGTGTGAGGTTAAATCGAAAATGGTCCATAAATGAAAGCACTAGAGCGATGAAAAAGTTTTTCTATTAATAGCCACTGTGACCTTGGCATTGATCTTAGAACGCTGAAATGCGAGCTTTTCTAGATACTGTCATACTAAACATTTGTGTGAAGTTTTAATCAAAATCGGTCCATAAATGAAAGAGCTAGATGGATGACAGAGTTTTTCTAAAAACAGTCACTGTGACCTTGACCTCAGAATGCTGAAACGCAAACTTGTCAAAGATATTGTAATACCAATCACTTGTGTGAAATTAAATCAAATTTGGTCCTTAAATGAAGGTGTTACAGCGATGACAAAGTTTTTCTCAAAATAGCCACTGTGTCCTTCACCTTGACCCCAGAACGCTAAAACGCGTTCTTGTCCAAGATATTATCATACTTATCACTTTTGTGAAGTACAATCGAAATCATTCCATAAATGAAGGCACTAAAATGATGACAGAGTTTTTCTAAAAATAGCCACTGTGACCTTGACATTGACCTTAGGATGCTGAAACGCAAACTTTTCAAGATATTGTCATATTAAACATTTTTGTGAAGTTTTAATCAAAATCGGCCCATAAATGAAGGCGCTAGAGCGATGACAAAGTTTTCTTAAAATAGCCACTGTGACATTGACCTTGACCTCAGAACGCTGAAATGCGAACTTGTCCAAGATATTGTAATACCAATCACTTGTATGAAATTACATCGAATTTGGTCCATAAATGAAGGCGCTAATGCAATGACAATATTTTTTCTGAAAATAGCCACTGTGACCTTGACCTTGACCCCAGAACACTGAAATGCAAACGTGCCTAAGATATTGCCATACTTATCACTTGTGTGAAGTTAAATCGAAATCGGTCCACAAATGAAGGCGCTAGAGTGATAACAAAGTTTTTCTAAAAATAGCCACTGTGACCTTGACCTTGACCCCATCATGCTGAAATGCAAACTCGTTCGAGGTAATGTCATACCCAATATTTGTGTGAACTTATATAAATGAGGTAGGTAGAGCGATGACAAAAGGTGAACATACGTGCATACATACAAACGTACATACGGGACAGACCCTATATCCCCTCCACAACTTCGTTGTGCGAGGGGATAATAATCCAACCTGGCCCACATTCGAAAAGGTCCGAGATGTGTTGGCCATCCTGAATACCTGCAAGTTTCAAGGAGCTGCGATCAAAAATGAAGGAGCTATGACCCAGACAATATTTTCCCCATTAGAAGTCTAAGGGAAAATATTTTATCTTTCAAGGGCAAGTAACTCTACAAAGAATGATCCAACCTAGCCTAAATTCGAACTGGTCTGAGATGTTTTGGCTGTCTTGAATACCTGCAAGTTTGAAGGAGTTGCGATCATAAATGAAGAAGCTAGGGCCCGGACAACATAATCCCCATTATAAGTCTATGGGAAAATATTTATCGCTCAAGGGCAAGTAACTCTGAAATGAATGATCCAACCTGGCCCAAATTCGAACTGGTCCCAGATGTTTTGACTGTCCTGGATACCTGCAAGTTTGAAGAAGTTGCAATCAAAAATGAAGAAACTAGGGCCCCGACAACATTTTCTCCATGGTAAGTCTACGGGAAAATATTTTATCGCTCAAGGGCAAGTAACTCTAAAATGAATTATCCAACCTGGCCCAATTTGGAACTGGTCCGAGCTGTTTTGACTGTCCTGGATACCTGCAAGTTTGAAGAAGTTGCAATCAAAAATGAAGAAGCTAGGACCCGGACAACATTTTCTCCATTGTAAGTCTATGGGAAAATATTTATCGCTCAAGGGCAAGTAACTCTGAAATGAATGATCCAACCTGGCCCAAATTCGAACTGGTCCGAGCAGTTTTGACTGTCCTGGATACCGGCAAGTTTGAAGAAGTTGCGATCAAAAATGAAGAAGCTAGGGCTCGGACAACATTTTCTCCATTGTAAGTCTATGGGAAAATATTTTATTGCTCAAGGGCAAGTAACTCTATCAAAAATGATCCAACCTGGCCCAAATTCGAACTGGTCCGAGATGTTTTGACTGTCCTGGATACCTGCAAGTTTGAAGAAGTTGCGATCAAAAATGAAGACGCTAGGGCCCGGACAACATTTTCCCTATTATAAGTCTATGGGACCTTTCTGTTGCCATGTTAACCACAGTTTTAAACCAATCAGTCTCAAAACTATATCCAATCAATCCCCCACCCCAACCATGCTACACATAAAATTTGATCAAGATTGGCCAGCTACTTTAGCAGATATTAATGTTTAAAAGTGTGGACGTACGACGCAGGGACGGACGACGGACGAAGCCTATACTATAAGCTCACCTTGTGAGCCTTCGGCTCAGGTGAGCTAAAAATATAATTCTGACAAATATCTGATCATATGATTAACTTAAAAGCAGTCGTTGAAAATAATTCCTGGTAAGTTTCATACATAAAACAGTTTCAACGGTACACAAAAAAGGCCATAACTCTGGCAGAAAGCATCCAATCATGACCTGGGAGAAATATGATCCACATTGAAGGTGATATCCTGAAAATTTTATGAAAATCAGTTGAAAACTCAAGGACGAGTTGAGGACACAAGATTTGACAGCAGATTTAAAGATAAAGGGCCGTAGCTCTGGCAGAAAGGTCCCATCATAACCCAAACAAAATGTTTTCCACATCAGGTAAGGTTGACAATATCCTGAAAGTTTTATGAAAATTATCTGAACCCTGAAGGAGGAGTTGAGACTACGATATTTGTCAATGGACAGATAAGGAGCCCCGGTAGCTCAGTGGGTTAAGCGCTGGCCTACTGATCTAGCGGTCGCGGGTTCGAGCCCCGTCGGAGGCGGAGTTCTTTCCATCGTATACGGGGTTCCATTGCACACAGCCTTTCATTATCATCCGCCCATTGTCCTGATATGACTGAAATACTGTTGAAAAGGAAGTAAAATCGCAAGTCATCCATCCATCAATGGATATACAGATAGAGGGCTGGAATTCTGGCAGAAAGGGTCCGGATCCTGATCTACTTAAAATAAGATCCACGCCAGAGGGTGGAAACGATATCCTTACAAGGCTTATGAAAATCTGATGAAAACTGAAGGAGGAGTTGAGGGCACTAGATTTGACCTGGATGAAATATGATCCACGTTGAACAAGTTAAAAGGTGATATCCTGAACGTTTTATGAAAATCAGTTGAAAACTCCAGGAGTAGTTGAGGACACATGATCTGACACAGATTTACAAATAACGGGTCGAAACTCAGAAAGAGTCAGATTGTGACCTCGATAACGATAAAATATGATACACGTCGGGTGGTGATGCTCCTATCTTGAAACTGAAGAAAGAGTTGATGACATATTTGTCCACGGAGGGAGAGCCGGAGGTAATGAACCCAGTCGGGGGAGAAAAAGTAGGCCCCTTCCATGGAATTCCGCTATAGATTTTTCGTCATTTAAACAATTTTTAAAACCACTGAAGCTCTAAGCAAAATGTCAGCTAAATATACCGAGTGGTTCTGAAGAAGAAGTTGAATTAGTTGTTTTCTGCTTTCTTTCAGTAACGGCGGCCATCTAAAATTCTCAACTTGACTGAATTTTACAATTCTGAAACCCTGCAGTCACGCCATGTTCCATGTGAAATTGGATAACCTTGGATACAGTGGTTTCAGAGATGTTTGGCTAAGTAATTTCCTCAACTGTCGACAATTGACGCTCGACAAACGCCTCACGCTTTGGTATGATAATGGCTTACTATGGCCCTTTGAGCCAGATGAGCTAAAATGCTCCAATAAACGTAAGTCGGTGGACCAGAACATATAGGTAAAGGAAACAAAATTCTGTGAAGCAGCTGCTGCAGTCAAAGGGACGCAGTATCAGACCAAACAACAACATGGTGACATCATCAATTACATCGCAATTACCCGATAGAGAACCTTAATCCAAAGCCTTAACCTCAGTCTAACACAGTTCCGAACGTATGCACGTACCACCATCTATAATACTAAATAAACGAAGTAACGCATAAACTGCAAAATTGGTGGCATTTTCAAGCGTAATTTCTATACTGGTTCTTTCGCATATTGCTATCATTGATAATTTCGGTTAGCGTGTGTTTTAGTTTCACGTAGATTTAAAGAATTTGGGGAAAGAAATTCGTCTTTCATTCTAAATTCTCCCAAGTATTTTTCTAGAAACTTCGACTATTGGTCGATTTTTTTTGTCAACAATGGGTGCGTTCGAGTGAAATTATCGTGTACTCGAATACACGTTTTAAATTAATCCGGTCGTTTCGGTTCTGCGTCGTTATATCGGCGCGCTGCTTAGCAAGTCCAAATTTAGCAGGTTCTAATGCAAAAATCCGACCCATGAACGTACGTCATTCCCCATAAATAACGATTTACTTTTGTATTTTTGCTCATATGTCTAAACGGATGAAGAACTAAATGGTCATAGTCCCGACGGCCCTGGCTCGAAACGACCCATTTTCTTCCAGAACGATAGTCAATACGAGTTGCCAATCGAACTCGCCCATTGAAGAATAAAGCTCAACGCACATGGTCTTTCGACAAGTTGGACGGACACACGGCGCCAAGTGTGTGCGGCTATGGTTACGTACCGCTGAGCCACTTGGGGAACGTCGTTAGGAGAATTCAAACTGAACTGAACTTTCGAAAAGACAAAAATTAAAAATGCCTAAGGTTAACACACATGCGCCAGGTAAGAAAGAGCATTTTTTCCAGCGAAGCAGACAAATCAATTTCAATGATTCAACGACCCCTTTAGTCTTCAGAGGGCTTGAATATTTTCCCCCAAAACGTTCCAGGACCCATTTTTTCCAGAAAAAAATACCCAGGACAGGTCACATAACCAAGATGGCAAACATTTATTATGGTAAAAAAAAATCAAAATCTTCTCCCCCAGAACCACGCCGGGCCGCGTAGCACAATCGGTAGGGCACCTGACTCATAAGTCAGAGGTCCTGGGTTCGAAACCCGGTCTGGCCACATACTTTCGTTTCTCCTTCCGCTGATTCAAGAAGGGCAGTTGTCAGTTACTGGTGAAAGTATGTGCACTAAAGTACTGGTTAACCGCTTAGGAGGTCTAAGCCTGCCCAGGAATAGTGTGGTTAGGTTAACTGACCGTCCCGACATGACCTTAGCTGTTTACCGTGGACGTTAAGCATCAAATTAACCAATTCTCCCCCAGAACCACAAATCCTATGATCTTGAAACTTAGCATGTCGCATCAAAGACTCAAAAGCTCAACAAAATTTATATAAATGATGACCCTGGGATGACCTTTATCTGTTTTACGGCAAGGTCAACTTGTGAGTCACTTAGGTTTTTCTATAGGAAAAAGTGAAAAAAGTTGATTTTTTTAGAAACAATGCAGTCTGCTACCTGAAAGTTTGTAGATGCAGACAACTAATTAGGTAAATGAAGCTTTAGTGAGTATTCATGGTAAAGGTCATATCTTCACCAGGGCCTAAGGCCATTTACATTGAAAAATTAAAACTCGCTTTTTTTATATAAACTTGACCATCATGAAATATTTCCGCGCTTGCGCGGGCTCTTCTCTAGTACCTAACCAAAAACAAGAAATGTTACAGTATGTAACAGATGCCCCCGAAGGCCCCTTAAACTGACCTTTGATCCTGATTGTGACCTTGAACTTGGGCAAGGCAGCCCAAATCTTGCAAGCGAGATGCCTTTTTATCATGCTTTACCTTTCTGTGAAGTTTGATGAAATTCACTTCAGCAGTCTCCAGTCAGTTTGGAGATATAATCTGACCTATGTGCCCTGATTATGACCCTGACCTTTGGAACAGGAAGCTAAATTTTGTTTGTGACATACCATCTCATTATGTATTACCATTTCAGGAAGTTTAATACAGTTTGCTTAAGAAGTCTTTTTAGTAATTGGGGAGAAATGACCTTTGACCTCAGACTGTGACCTTGAACTTGGGTGTGAAAGCCTATCTCTTGTGTGTGTCTTACCTTCTCATTAAGCTTCATCTTTATGTGATGTTTAAGGAAAATTGCTTTCGTACATTTATGAGCAATTGTTGAGACATGATTTGACATATGACCCCCGATTGTGACCTTGACCTAGGGTTTGGGAATATAAATATTATGTGTGACAAACCTTCTCATTATGCTTTGTATTTCCGTGAAATTTGATAAAATTCAGTTATGCAGTTTTAAAGTAATCGCAGAGACACTATTTGACCTCTAAGCCCCAACAGTGACCTTGACCTTGGGTTTGGGAATATGGATATTATATGTGACAAATCTTCTCATTACTCTTTCCATTTCTGTGAGATTTGATGAAATTCAGTTACGTAGTTTTAAGGTAATCGCAGAGACACTATTTGAACTCTAACCCCCGACAGTGACCTTGACCTTGGGTGTGGGAACCAAACTGTTGTGCATGACACACCTTCTCATTGTGCTCTATCTATCTGTGAAGTTTCATCAAATTTGCTTCAGTAGTTTATAAGTTATAGCTGAGACACGATTTAAGACATGATTTGACCTTTGACCCAATTGTGACCTTGACCTTGGGCGTAGGAACCAAACTCTTGTGCGCGACACACCTTCTCAATGTGCTCTATCTTTCTGTGAAGTTTCATCAAATTTGCTTCAGTAGTTTTTAAGTTATGGCTGAGACACGATTTGTTACGGACGGACGGACGGACTGACGGACGGACGGACGGTGCGATTTTAATATGCCACCCGAAGTCCCTTCGGGGGCATAAAAACAGACGATAAACCACACCAGAAGCACTGACTTGGATCGGTCAGTAATAAATTATTGCAGGGAAGGGGGCGGGGGCGCTTAAACCTGTTGAACACGTACATAATGCCCGTAACCCTCGCTCTAGGTTTTGGTTTGGTTCATAAACATTTAAGTTATTTAGGAATACATGAAACATCTATTTTTACCTATTAAAGAAGATTATGTAACAAATATCATGTAGGAAGTCTTTTTTAGTTGTCCTTAATTCCTTAATACCATCATTAATATCAACAAACAATTCCCAACATTAAAGTTGAGACTCGGGTCAGGGGTTCTCCAAAGAAACTAAGTTCTTTAACTTCTTTTCATCTCCAATTACACGACACCCCAGCTACTTTGGTCGTTTTACTTTTCAGTTGCTCAATAAGACACTCACACAGGTTTTTTTTGTTCGGCATTGGCAAGTTGGCGTCAGCTTTGACCCTGAAAAAATCCTTCGAACTTAGTGAATGGTGGAGTAAAAATAAATTGCACTGGGTGCATCCTGGGGCAAGGGATTCACTACCTACAATGTGTTATTTCAGGATTCTGCATGCTACGGCTAACGTTACGATTTTCTACGGCTTTTGATGAAGATTTCTAATGTTAACGACCGTTTAGCATACGATTTTAACAAAATAAATATTAATTTTCATATTGTAATGCAAATCTAACCTTTTATGCTGTGCCGAAGAACTCCAACTCATACTGTTATCCCTTTGCACGTAAAAATTTTCGTTTGTTTTGGCAGTTTTATCGAAATAGGCTTAGCGAGAATCCCAGTCATCATAAGTAGGTTTTAACTGTCTCTATTTACCCCTGTATTTGTCCATGCAGAGCAATATTGCACTAAATTGTAAATGTACACCGATATTTACTGCAGCATGTACGAATGTATGAAAACATTTGAATTTTAGAAAAAAGGTTTTATAGTTTTTTACGGCTAAACCAAACCTTATGTATTGGTTTTCGAATGTTATGCTAACGTATTCTACGGTGGACGTTTATGTTTCCTACGGTAAATATTGTGACATGAACAGCAAAATAGTAAAATAGAGATGGTAAACCTATGTGTGCAAGGCGATTTTAGCAAATGCTTTAAGAACCACCTGTCCTGATCGAAATAAGAACCCAAGATCTCCGAGAATATCATAAGACCCTTAGTGATCACAACTTCAATATAAGTTGGATGATTGTGAAACATCATAGAAAGACTGGCTGATCTTAGACTTTTTCGGCGCATGCATATAAATTATTAACTTTTTTTTTTAATACTGAGGCCCCTATTTGCAAACCAAACTCAAACTCAACGATTGTCTCAAGGTAAGGTCAAGTCGTATTCATAGACATAAGTGCAGCCTGGAGTAAACTCCAGTACATGTAAGTAAGAATTAGTCGAGGAACGGTGAAGCTCCCTCGACGGCGGCTCAAGTTAATTTTGATAAATATTTCAGCGATTTCATGGCTATGATATGACAATGCGAAGAAGCACGACTACCAAAAGCTGTTGTTATAGGCCAGATGGCTTCTATGTTATACATTTGTGTGTGTGTGTGTGTGTGTGTGTGTGTGTGTGTGTGTGTGTGTGACAAATTCATATTTTATGGTGCTGCGTTTCACAGACAGAGTTTTGGCTTACGTCATGTGATTTGTATTTCCTTTCAGCTATAATGTCGTTTCTATATTCAGACGTCTCCGAGGGAGAGAGATAGAGAAGAGAGAGCCCTCCCCACACATACGCATTCACACGTGGTCGGGTAGGGCTACGTTTGGTGTAGGAGAGTCTTACTAGTGTAAGCTAGAGCATGGTTCGTCCTCCTGTACGGAGACATAAACCACGAGCTTTAGCAAGTGCATTATCGACCGTACAGGCGGACAAACTGCGTTCTTTCTCACTTATAGCATGATATCCATTGTAGGCCTTGCAAGTTATGGGGTTTCTCATGCTAAAGATTTGGGTATCCGAGGATCGTACTATAAATCTGGTTAATAATTGCTGTGCTTGCAGCAGGTGCGGAATGGGGGTCGGATTTAATTTTACTCTCGTCTGTCCTATCGTTCCTTCTTCCTCTCTCTGACTGACCGCTCGATAAAGACTGAAACACTGTCTCAAATAGCCGTTAAACCTCAAACAAACAAACAAACAACAACCCCAAACTTGTCAAAAACTAGCCGAATTTCTAATTTGACTGATATCTTAATAATGTTGAGCTAGAAAATAACTTTTAAAAAAGGAAACTCTGACGCTATCTACACATTTTTAGCGGAAACTAGATCTACAAAGAAACGTAATTCCTTCCAAAACCTCTTCGGGTCCCCTTTTTGTTAGGCTGACTTGTCTCCAGTCATCATAAATATATGTTAAAAATGTTATTGAGATCCGACAAATGCGGTATGAGTAAACCCTAAAATGCGGACAGCAGACTGGCGGACAGGTTGAAAACAATATACCCCAACCCCAATTTTGCCATCTGGAAGAAAACTCGTTACGTTATAATATCGATAACTCTATACTACCTGTTAACTTTAGCCCTTGGCCACAAATTCCAGTGTCTCAATGGTCAATAGAGAGAGAATTTCGACCAAGCTTCGAATCAATAGTTAGCAAAATTTGGCGTTCAGGGAAGAAATTTCCTATTTAGCTATGTATGTAAAAATACATCGTGGAATAACAGCTTTCAGCTCAGATTCGCAAATGTTAATTTATATATGTTATTTAGGTCCAAAAACGAAGGTTCGCGTAATTTGAATAAATTGTGTTAAGAAACGTATGGTTTGTAGAAAGAAAACTATGGGCTCTGATGGAAGAAACTTCTCATTGACGCATTTCTATAATTATTATACCAGATTAAAGAGCTTGAAATGCTCTTTTGAGCTAGACGTTATAATGTAATGTCGGAAAATAAGTTAAATAAGAAAATATAATTTATATTTGAGCTTCTATACATTTTCCTGTTAAACTGAGAACCGTACACAGAAAATCGCTTATCTCCGACCCTCTTATTATCGAAAAAATCCCGTAACTATAACGAGAATTCTTCCCTATGGATATAGGTGGTAGTGGTGTGATTAGGGAAAGGGGTGGGATATGTATATTCAAACGAATAAAATCTTTGAAAGTACTAAGCTTCAACATACATATTTTTTTTAAATTTTATTTTAATTTTCATCTTTATACAATATTAAAAGAGGGTGCTCAACATAAATGTTCTACATTGACCTTAACTACATAATCCTAGCTGATCTTGAATCAAGTACTGCTACTTAGAGGTTATTACATGTCTAATGTCGCGTTGCCAGGCATATCGGCCCGAATAGCTCCATATTGGCCCGAGGGCCTTTAGGCTACGGGCCGATATGTCTGGCAATCCGACACTAGGAATGTCGTAACCTCTTTATGACATGTATTCTGCATTTCCCCCTAAAATTAGTATACCGGTTCAAACAAACTAATCTATACTTAGCAAAAATAAAAACTTGACAGTCGCTTTTTTAGCTCACCTGAGCCGAAGGCTCACAGGTGAGCTTATAGTATAGGCAGGCATCCGTCGTCCGTCGTCCGTCCGTCGTCCGTCAATATTTTCAAACGACATCTCCTCTGAAACTACAAGGCCCATGGTTACCAAATTTCATATATAGCATCTATAGGCAGGGGGAACCAATAATACTGTTTTTTACCCAAATCGCTTGAGAACTTTGGTTGCTATGGCAACTTAAAGTTTCCATTGACTTATATGGGAAAATTTGAAAATTTGCATTTATTGCTATGTCCCTGCAGATATTTTGACAAAACTTTTACATAAATGTTCCTTGAGTATTCCTCTATCAACCACATGAACTTTATGTAAATTGCACAATTTGGCTGGTTGCCATGGCAACCGAATGGTTAAAAATAGAAAAAATATTCAAAAATCATCTCCTCAGAAACTATGCAACCAATAAAGCTCAAACTTCACAGAAAGGATCTTAGTACTAGCTTCTATAAAAGTACTGTTTTTCTTGGCAATTGCTCTAGCAGTTTGGTTGCTATGGGAACTTAAAGTTGCCATTGACTTATAATGGCAAAATGGAAAATTTGCATTTATTGCTATGCCACTGCGGATATTTTGACAAAACTTTCATAGAAATGTACCTTGAGAAGTCTTTAACCAGCCATGTTAAATTTATGCAAATTGCGCAATTTGGCTGGTTGCCATTGCAACCGAATGGTTAAAAAAAGAAATTATTAAAAAATCATCTTCGCAGAAACTGTGTGGCCAATAAAGCTCTAACTTAACAGAAAGAACCTTATTACTAGCCTCTATAGAATTACTGTTTTTCATGGCAATTGCTCCAGCAGTTTGGTTGCTATGGCAACTAAGAGTTTCCATTGACTTATAATGGGGAAAATGGAAATTGGCAATTTTTGTTGTCGAACTGCAGTTATTTAGATTTTTTTTCTACAGAAATATTTCTTGAGTAGTCCTCTACGATTCATATGATTTTTCTCCAAATCACAGAATTTGATTGGTTGCCATGGCAAAATATAGGGTAAATTTTCGAGAAAAAAAAATCTCCTCAGAAGCCATATAGGGGATGAAGCTGATATTGTGCAAAGGTGTTGATGACAGTAGCCTCTACGTAAATTTTATTCTGTTTCTTCCAATCCCATAAGAACTCTGGTTGCTATGGCAACTTATAGTTTCCATTGACTTATAATGGGAAAAGTGAAGCCATGAGGGGGATGAAGCTGATACTTTGCATACATATTAATAACATTAGCCTCTACCTAAAGTATGTTTCATATTATCATTGCCCATGTGAATTCGTTGCTATGGCAACTTAAAGTTTCCATAGACTTTAATGGGGAAGGTGGACATTTGCTATTTATTTCTGTGTTACTGCAGATATTTTGACAAAACTTTACAGAAGTGTTCCTGGAGTAGTCCTCTACCAGCCATATGAATTTTTCCCAAATACCTGATTTTGATTGGTTGCCATTGCAGCTGAAAGGCCAAAATTTCATATATTTTTTTTTTTTTTGCCAAAGATCTTCTGAGAAGCCATTAAGGGGGGGATAAAGCTTATTGTTTTGCATAAATGTTTGTGATATTATCCTCTACATAAATGGTGTTTTTTATTGCTGTTGTGCATGGTGTTTTGTTGCTGTAACCTCAGTGCTTCAGTGCTCAGGTGAGCGATATAGGGCCATTGGCCCTCTGGTTTCTTCTTACGGTAGTCGTGAAAAGGTGAGGCATAAAAATTATTTTAATTTAAGAACAAGTAATCATTTTGTGATATCATAGTCACATAAAATTTAAGATTCTTTAGATACAGCAATATTGAGGCTATTGTAAACGTCACGAGGGTACTTTTCTGTTTTCTATGCTCAAAAGCAAACAATTACCGAATTTAACATTGTTAAAGTCTGCTTAAATGATAAAAATTCTGTTAGCAATGCCTTTCCATTATTAAGCCCAGTCTGCATGAACTCATTAGCTAAACTTTTGCCGATGCACGGTCGACTAGAAGGCCGCGAGGACCAGACGAAAAATCTCAGTCCATGCCATTATGAAGTCCGAAATTCAGTTTCAATGGAATTCCTATTACACATTAAAGTCTTTATGACAGTTTAAGAAATGGCTTTCAAATAAATTAAGTATTAAAGACATTGAGTTTGCAAGGCAATCAAACAAATCTCGAAGGAAATAGTAATGTAATGCGCAATGTAATGTCCTGATCTGAATTATTAAAATAGGAAAAAGTTAGATAACTCCGGATAGGAAAAAAAATAACCAATAATTCTTCATGATTTAAGTGATTAGACGTCTGTCCAATGCGAAAATATCCTTAAATACATCACATACTTGCTAGGTTGGCCGAAATTAAGAAATAAAAACCGTCAAGTTTTTATTTTTGTTCAGTATATTTTGGGCGTGATACGTCAACTCGAATCTTTTTGACGGTATGTTACGTTGAAAAGTAGAGAACGCATGCACGCATCGCCGCCATGCTGACGTCATTATGCAATCATTTTCAAACAAAGTTAGAAATACAAAGAATTAGAGAGGATGTCAGAGAGCCAATTTTTAGAAAGAGAGACAGAGAAAAAAAACTTACAATATGCATTTCAAATTCATTGAGGGAGATTTTTCCTTCCGTCTGAGTCTGTAAAAGACTATCACATTGTGTTTACGATTTTATTTGGGATTTCCGTTTTCTCTAGAAACTTTCTCAGCCGTTTAGCAGTTGCCTGTCGGTCTTTCTCCCCCATATTAATCCAGTCGCCCAAGCCATAAATTTACAGTTGTTCCAGTTTGCGTTCCGCAATCTTATTTACGAATGAGCGGGCTGATATGGCCGCACGAGCGGGCCGATATGGCTCTGCACTAGCAGGCTGATATGAGGAAAGGAACCACGAGCCATACTGGACTGCGTATCCAAGATATTGTTACTATATTTAGTAATACATGTAATAAATATCATTAGTTTCAAACACATGCAATAAAATAATTAATAAATAATAATAATAATAAAAATAATAATAATAATTGTAATAATAATAATGATAATAACAAACATTTTAATACAAAATATTACTGTCTTAAAATGGCTATTTTAATCTCCAGTCCTCTCAGTATCAAAGTCAATTGTATCCAAGTTTGGTACACCTAACATAAGAAAAAATCACTTGTGGTTACTGAAATTTCAGCAATTAAAAAAGGACGAAACCAAAGACATGTGGACAGTCGGACAGACAGACGGACGAGCGAACGGACGGACGGACCTCCATAGCATACATCGTCTATTGGGGGTGGGGTGGGGATGGAGGGGCTACAATGATATAGAAACACGCCCATAACAATTAATTTTAGTATCATCGACACTGTTCATTGCATGCAACAATGTCGTCCCCGTGTCACTATACTAGTATATGCCTAGTTTGG
The DNA here is from genome assembly GCA_963989385.1 of Ctena decussata. Taxonomy (NCBI): domain Eukaryota; kingdom Metazoa; phylum Mollusca; class Bivalvia; order Lucinida; family Lucinidae; genus Ctena; species Ctena decussata. The sequence continues at coordinate 33,125,910 of OZ022504.1, read as the reverse complement.
ATAAAATCCGTGGTATAAAAGCTGTTCACGAAACAAGTAAAGAAAGCGCATACGACGTGAGAAGGCGGGAAGGGGTCGTTTTCTTTTTTTTTCTTTTTTTTTTTTTTTTTTTTGGGGGGGGGGGGGGGGGGGGGGGGCTCGCAGAAACTACTAGGAGGTAGAGTTAAACAACAATAAATACAGTGATACGACAGTGATTTTTTTCTCTGTATAAGTGGTACCCATAAAAGGCACTAGTCCCAATTCAAAATAGTATCTTTTTTCCCAACTGCAAGTTGAAAAATTCCCAGTTGCAGGAAGAATTTTTCTAGGGACCTACACGCACAAATTTACTTGCTTGCTTGCAGAACTGGTAGATATATAGCTATAATTGAATTTAAATATTATATATTCAGTTTCATGTCCCCTATCCCACCACTTGAGCCAATATAGGTGTTCTGAAACTTCAAACTTAAGGAAAATACAAAGAGATTTGTCCCAATTCTGTGGGCACCGGCGCAATTCCCAAAATAGTGAAAAAATCACTGTACGAGAATGGAAAAATCGATTAACGTTTCAGCTAAAATACTAGAGAAGGACGGTATCGAATCCATGACCGATGTTTAATAGGCTACACCATGAACGCTTCTTCAGGCACAGCAAGGTAAACCGGACGGACGCTCAGACGTCAAGTAGAAAAGCGTAGTTCCCGCGGTATATTTATAATTTAACGAATTTTACAGTTAGAATGATTAAATTCTATATTGATAAGCCAACCATGTCTCAAAATGTAGTCATTACAGTTTATATACTTTAGGAGGTCCGGTCTGGGTCCACACTGTCCTTTACATGATGCGAGTCTAACTGGAGTGTAGCTAGTCTCCTCCACGAGGACAAAGTGAATACCATAACTGTATACTTGAGCTTCACGCATTCAAGGCTTACTCGAGCGTCACTTCAACCGACCTCACTGGAGTATGAGTCGAGTATGAGTTTGACTTGTGTTTGTGAATGTGGGCCTGGGTGGTTTATTGCTGCGCATAATGATAACAGCTTTATGATTTATGACATCTTCAAAGGTTGATTTGTCATTAAAACAGTGGCAGCAATGAAATATTCTTCTGGAAATATGGAGAAACATTTTTTATACTTAAAGGGATGAATTAAATGTATTTTGTCGTGACTATTACAATTAAGATAGGAAGGAGAGAGTCATACCCATTAAATCCCCCATCGTAGGCCAGCAAAGAAGTTTGTTTACATTTTCTTTCATTTATACTGACATTTCTTGAAATCTGACTCATAAAATTCATAATGTTTGCAAGAAGGTGAGAATGAATACCACCGCCCAAAGCCGTAGAATACTGTATCATAGTTACTAATTTAACCGTAGGATGATATATCTTAGCCGAAAGAAACCATAACATCTACCGCCGAATACTATAACAAGAAATGATGAAAAAGGCAAATTACGGCCCAAAAGTGACTTTCCGGAAAGAGGTCTAAGGTTGACGGAGAGCATTATTATGTTTAAGCACCCGACTATGGATTATATTCTACAAATATATGATAAAATGTCTACTTTCACTTCCTTCTCTATAAACGCTGATTTAAGGAAGAATAAAGCACTCATCGGCCTGGAATATATGCAAATTTTACTCCAGTTTTATAATTTGTTTACACGGTTTCTAATGACGCTTTCCCACAATTCTTTGTAAAACCGGCAAAAACCATAACGTTAACATACGCACACAGAATACCGCAATAACACATTGTAGGTAGTGGGATTTAATTATTAGAATCTGCAAATCAATATGGCCATCGTTGCTTAAAGCAGAAATATTTTGAAAAGATTTATTGTCCATTCTCACTCAACCTATGAATCTAAAATTTCATTCTGCAGCAGCTGCAAGCAAAGTTTTAGATGGTTACCATTACTAAAACTCCATAGCATATTTTACATCATCCTGCCTTCATTAGTTTCAAGTTTCATACGGATTAGCCTAGACCTTATAAGGCTCAACTTTCATGTGGGGAATCTGTTGTAAATGTTTATTGTTCACTTACATACAAAAGACAACAAGTCCAAGAAAGACAAACAAGTAATTGCTCTGGAAGTGATTAATATTCTGCACTATTCTTTTAGGAAGTGGCGCCACTGCTTTAGGCGTCTTGAATCTGGAGGTGTTAATGAATTCTCCCCATGGCCGAATACCCTCTCTCGTCTTCAGGAACCACTCACGAGCAGCAATATTGGATAGGTTGAAGGACATAATTCTGTAAGCACAAAAATATATATATAGTGAAAACTATGTTTGCGGTGATAGTCTTTTTAATTTATCATTATTTTTATTACGGAGGTAATTGTAAAAGCCATTTTAACGTCAAAATAGCCTAAAACCATTACAATGGTGAAGAAATATATTTCTTTTATACTTTTCAATGAATTATAGAGATTTCTCGGTGAAATCGAAACTAATAATCTCACTGTTTCAAACAGTGAAATTATCACTTTCGATTTCACTGTTTCAGAAATAGGATTTTTGTAAAATAGCCTCAAGGTTTTTGTTGATTAATTGCCTAATTCTTATCTGGCTTGATAAAAATTACGTCACGCATGTTTGCACGTCATTACGACGTTAATGACGTCATTTAAAGCGCCGACGTAACATTGTTACTGCACGCGACGTGAGGCCGCCTAAGTCTCCTGTAGGCATTCTTTCTTGGCAAATTTTTTGAGATCTGTTTATCAAAATGATATTTGAAGCTATTTTTCAGTTGCAAACTATGTTTACAACCAATATCATACCCAATAAACCCGCTGGAAGCATCAAATTTGACGCAAAACGGCTAGATAAAAAGTTGTGTTTCTGTCGTGACGGCTGACACTCTTGAATAAACAGAATGATTGCGATTTTCAAGCATAAAAGAAATAGAAAATTTGACTTTTTCAGTATAAGATGAATTTTTATTTCACTCATAAACACCAAAAGTGGTATTTTCACTCGTGGCTTCGCCACTCGTGAAAATACTGCTTTTGGTGTTCATTCGGTGAAATAAAAATCGATCTTACACTGACAAAGTCAAATATCCTCTATTTCCTTTCCCGTGGATTATCGCTGATTAAAGATGTTGTTGTAGTGCAGATTACGAAACATTAATTCTCGACGGCGAAGCCGAAGTGAATTAATATTCGTATCTGACCGACAACACATGTGTTAATCAGCGATAATTCACGGGTAAGGGAAAATTATTTCGTCTAACATGTAACAGAATGAAAATGCAAGTATATTACGTTAATAAGATTATTAGCCAACAATTATTATCAATTTTGCATTAGCCAGCTCAGCATCTGCCACCTTGTCCAGAGAAGTTCTAATTGGAACTCTCTGATTGTCTGATAATAATAAGAAAAGGGATTTCATTGAGAGTTTGGTATTCAAAATACTGGGAACCAATGTTTTTGCCTGTCTGTCTGCGCGTGACCTGCGTACTTGGTGCGTACATGCATGTGTGCGTAGACGCGTGAAGAAAATTATAAATAAAAATAGCCATCAGAAATGGCAAATCCCCCGACCAAAGGCCCCTTGCGCTTTGGTAAACAGGGTGCACTTCAAAACACATATAAGTAATATAATGTCAATCTTTTATGCTTTTGATTGACATTATCTATTTAACAGATGCATGATTATCTAACATTCAGACCAAGACAGTATGCAAGACCGCTAAAGGGAGGTAAAATCTCAAACAGCCACCATGTACACAATGTATAGCATATGATATCCTCAACATTTCAAAATTGATGAATAACTTCTAAAGTACAAGCCCTAAAAATCTAATTTTGAGCTCTCTAGTGAGTGAATTTGGACAAGGAATCCAAATCTGGAGAAAAAAATGTGTGTGTGTGTGTGTGTGGGGGGGGGGGGGGGGGGGGTCACAGAAAGTTAGGAACATGACAAGATATCATGGCATGATTATCAATATCTAAAAGTTATAAGGGTATTAAGCCAGGGTATATAGATATAAAGCAGAGACAGCTATCTGCAGCTCAAACTTCCCTTCCAAAGGGAAATGATAGCTCGGAGGTAACACACACCGGTATTTTTCTGTCGCACCGGTATTTGTCAAACTCAGGACATCTTTCTAAGAGAACTAGGAATTAAAACTATATATACTTTTGTAGTACTAGTTTAGCGCTGTATAAAAAAGTTGCTTTGTGTTTTCTACATAAAGGATAAACCCCGCAAAAATCATTTGAAAAGTGATTGCCCATGGGAAAAATCGAATTTCCCGCGAGAAAATTAAGTTTCCCATGGGAAAAGCGCGTGGCCATGGCCAACCTACATTGCCATGGCCCAATCTCTTGCCCATGGGAAAATAAATACAACAAAATTAATAAATGTATTTTTACTAACTTAACTCACTAATGCCCATTGCCCATCAAGGCCATACACATTTATATAGAACATAAATATTAGTAGTTATTTTACAATTTTTCCCATGGGCAACATTTTTTCGGCCTCTGCCACTTTTCCGGCCATGGCCCACAAAAGAATTCCCATGGCCAAATATTTTTTCCCATGGCCATAAAAATTGCAACAAAAATGTGGCCATGGCCCAAACAATTGCCTTCTGTCATTAAACCAAAGGCTATAGTGTTTACTTCATTAAATTTTATAATATTCTTTTCTTGACCGCCTTTGATTAGGGGAAAATTGTGACCCTTCATCCGAACCGTCTTACTAAAATGGTTCTACTGGACATTACAACTTTACCGTAGCCGGACGCTCTACGTTGGAGGTTGACATTCCAAGTAAGGGGGCATTTCATACGTATACACCGCATCGATTGTGGTGTCTATTGTTGGGTCGCACAAACAGGGAGTTTAGGACCTTAGCGACGAGCAAACACTTAACCTTATTCAGTCTGTACATATGCATCAAACCAGGAAGACTGATCAGTCTGCGCCGATGCGCAAACTGATCTGAGTCTTTCTTGAACGCACGTGCCGTAAAGTAAAATTTTACACGACTCCATTTGCAGGATTGAATTAACACCGTGTCGACGTCGTTGTAACATCATATTTACATCCTGACGTTGCATCAACTTCGATTTGACGTTGATAACTTTGTATCTTCATTAGGACATCTATGCAAAAGACGATGCATGTCGTTCTTTCTCGTCTGTAAACAGTGCATATGTGAACAGTGCAGATCCAGTTCAGATGCCGCAGAATGGTCAGGATCAGCACTGTTGGCTTATAGGATTTTTTAGACAAGTCAAGAAAAGTGGAAACTTTCACCAGAAAAACCTAAAACACAGAAATGAACTCACTCAAATAACAGATTTTCAAAGACAAGGGGGGTTGGGGGATGGGGGAAAAGGGGGCTGGGGCGGTTTAAGGTAGTGTGATTAGAGTCGAAATGGCCCACAGTTTAATGGACTGACAAAAGCAAATGTTCTACCCCAGCCTATCCCGGTGTACATGTATACATGTGCTGTCTGGTCAGGGCATATGCATTTAGTCCACATAACTGATTCGGCATTACGATTCGTTTCCAACAGCTGAAAACGCCATAGCCATATACACAGGGTATAAACCAGTCCGCCAATTTTCGCTTCCTGCAGAGACTGTACGTCATATTTGGCTTCCGCCGAGACTGTCCGCGAACTCTTGCTTCCTGCCGAGACTTCTGTACACGATAAATGGCTTCCTGCAGAGACTGTCCGCGTGATTCTGCTTCCCGCCGATGCTCTCGGCAGGAAGCAGTCACGCGGACAGTCTCGGCAGGAAGCCATTTTTCGAGGACAGTAGTGCCTGCAGGAAGCAAGAGTTCGCGGACAGTCTCGGCGGAAGCCAAATATGACGGACAGTTTCTGCAGGAAGCGAAAATTGGCGGACTGGTTTATACCCTGTGATATATAGCATTTGAAAAGGTATGAAATTGCTTTATATACAAACGGTTTAAGCTTATCAAAGAAGGTACAACGTTACAGTATAACAAGTTATGCCAGCAAGTCGCTGTTTCAAATTTACCTGATCCTTTGTTAGGCTGAATGAAGCTTGTCCCAAATTCCTAAACGCATACGGCTCTGCTCATCATACAAGGAACAGCGAGTATCGTAATCAGACTGCACTTACGTACATGTCTAAACAAGGGCAAAATATATATTGAATCCAGTTAGTCTGCTCATCGTACACGTTATGTAGACACACGACCGAACTCGAAAGTTAACGCGATCTTTCTCACAATACAGATAGCCCTGTTGTTTTGGTTGGTATTTGTTTACTGTTCAGCCACAGCGAGAAAAACTTGACTTATTAAAAGTAAAAATAGTACAAAATTAAGTCATCTAATTTGAATCAGCGCTCAGTTCAACTAAAAGATCCATCCACCCATCCTACCATTCTAGCCGGGCCGCGTAGCGCAATCGGTAGGGGACCGTAAGTCAGAGGTCCTGGGTTCGAAACCCGGTCTGGCCACATACTTTCGTTTCTCCTTCCGCTGATTCAAGAAGGGCAGTTGTCAGTTACTGGCGAAAGTATGTGCACTTAGTACTGGTTAACCGCTTAGGAGGTCTAAGCCTGCACAGGAATAGTGTGCTTAGGTTAACTGATCGTTCCGACATGACCATAGCTGTTTGCCGTTGACGTTAAGCATCAAATCAAATCAAATAAAAAACCTACCATTCTTTCCAGCCTACGTCCCTACCCTCTGGCTGTCTGTATGTCTGTCTCTCCTATCTATCTGAGAGGCCGTCTGCCTGTCTCTGTCTGACAGAACGTCTGTCTGTCTGTAACTTTCTATACATAATTTTTATAGGGCACCACTACTTTCAGACAGTTTGGATGGATGGATGGATGGATGCCGCTATTTAACGTCATTTTTAACAGTAATTCAGTCATATCAGGACTGGATGGGTGATAATGAAAGGGTATGTGCAATGGAGTCCCGTTTACGATTGAAAAGATTCCCGCCTCCGGCGAGGCTCGAAGCCGAGACCGCTAAATCAGCAGGCCAGCGCTGAGACCGCTAAATCAGCAGGCTACCTACTGAGGCTCCATTTTCAAACAGTGTGAAGTCTGATTAAATAGAAACAGAAGACCCAGATCGGCCTAATCGTAAAAAAAACAACAACAATTAAAAAAAGTGCTTGTTAATTTCTTAAGGTCCGATCATAGTGTGCGAATAGCAAAGGCTCTGACCTGACTGCCCGAATGCACAAAAGGGTACACTTTCAGGGGAAGCAAGTCTGCCATTTGCATTTTTGCCTCGCTTATACTTGAGGGTCAACCCATTACGGAACGAGGGCAGGCTACCCATGGAGGCTTGAATTCTTTCCTCTAAGCGTTGCTTCAGTTTGAAAGGGCAACGTTGAGCCGAATAAAACAGGAAGTCACAAAAGCTGTAGGCCGGAAAGCATGATAATAGTGTACCAATTCATACGACAGGTCGCCGACAGCTAAACTTGGCACGTCATGAGAAAACGTTTTACAGCTCGTGCGAACGGCGAAAACGAAAACAAGCCTGCACTTCTACACAGATGGATGGATGTCTCGGTCGATCGATCGATCGATAGGTGGATGTATAAATACATGTAGATGGATAGATGAATGAAGACTTGCGATTTTACGTCCTTTCTAACAGTATTTCAGTCATGTCAGGACAATGGGTGGATGATAATGAAAGGCTGTGTGCAGTAGAACCCCGCTTACGATTGAAAAGATTCCCGCCAACCATGTGGCTCGAACTCGGAACCGCTAGATCAGCAGGCCAGTGCTTAACTTACTAAGCTACCGGAGCTCCTTGATAAATAGATAAACACAAGCAGGCACATGACGTCGTATTGACGTCGATTCTACGAAATGACGTCCCATCGACGTCATCACGACGTCATTTCGACGAAGCGTATCCGCTGGGCCAGATTAGGGAGGTAGGGAACATGGGCGGGAGGAATGGAGAGACAGATTAAATGATAGTTAAATGGATGGTTGGTTGGTAGGTTGGGTTAAGGTTGAATAGGTAGGTAGGTAGAGAGAGAGACACACACACAGAGAGAGAGACAGACAGACAGAGTGAGAGAGAGAGATGGAGTGGAGTTGAAAAAGGAATGTGGTCGAGAGAAAAGAAAACAAAAATGAGGAAGATCAATGAATCTTGAAGGTAATACCAATTACGTCCAACGCATGATCGTGACATAGGCCATTTCAAGAAAGCAATCTTACAATTATGGCCATTGCTAAAAATTACCCACCCACAATTTTTCTCCGAACCATCCATGTTCGCTATGAGAATAAGCAGCAAAGTTTCATACACACTAATCAGAGCGACGTTCAGCACAAAAACACGGGACTATGTGGTCAGACTTTGAGAAATCAGGTTGAGGACTGTACAATTAATCAATGCAAATATTGCACATGTATGCACAAATCCAAAATATTTAGAAGCTCGTATACCAACTATTGGTACAAATCAAAGCTCAGGGGCCACTGCACAACCAGAAATCTCGTATATCTGATCACATGTTCCCAGTGCAAAAAACAATATGTCGGCGAGACCAAACGGGAAATGAAAGTTAGAATGACAGAACACCAGCGTGACACCCGCAATAAACGGGACACACCGGTAGCAATACATTTTAACTTACCCAACCATTCTACAGAACATATGCGGTTTCAAATTATTGAAATCCTACCAACAGATCCAGAACACCAAAAAAGCACAGTTACTAGAAAAAAACAGAGAACTCTACTGGATCTATCAGCTACACACACTCCGTCCGGTCGGGATCAATGTTCATGGATAAGACTGGAGCTTGTCAGCCACCCGCCGTAGCTTTCAAAATAATGTGTTTATTTTGCATAAAAAATAACATGAGGTTTTGCGTGCACACCAATAATTGTTGTTTTTCACGCCTGTTTTGTCCAAACTTATAATAAAATTCAACAATGAGTAACAGTTTTTATTCATGGACGGACAAACGGCTCCCCGTTACTGCGGCTATTGATACGTTCTGTGGCCCGTTCCGCTGAGGTGCGGGGGATATGCTCTTACGAGCATTGAAATACACACGGTTTTATTCAACAGACGGACGAACGATGCCCCAGTACTGCGGCTATGGATAAATCTCGGCCGATTTTTTTTTTTTTAAATTTGATGCGAGTTGATTTTTGGCAAGTTTATGATATGGGACGAGTTGACTTGTGGTAAGTTAAAAACAAATATGAGGCGGGTTGTCCTGGGCCGAGAGTTTTGTGGGGCGAGTTGTCTTTGGTCCGAGTTGTCCTGATTCCGTCAATCACTGACTCAATCTGTTGAAGTGATAATAATCTTCATAAGCACACAATTAAATTCTCAATGTCATTTCGATTGAGATGGTCAACAACACTTAAAGTACTTTACTTGGCGCACATGACAAAACGTGTTTAAACCATTTGACGACAGTATTTTATTTCCCTGAAAGGCATATTCAAGAACGCTGCATGCGTTTTAGGCATCTGTTTTGAGTCTACATTGCTTATCGCAGAGTTATTAAAAGATGGATCCTTTTTAATAAATGTGAATGCCTGTTTGTACAGATTATAACGATATGATAGTTGTTTGCACTCTTCAGAAATCATTGTCGGGAGCAATTAGCGGGCGATCAAATAAGACACCTCGGCCGTGTTTTTCCCAGTTAATGTACATGTACATCAGTCAAAATAACGCAAATGACTGACTTACGTTATAATTTTCCCTAGCAAGATGGCGACTTAATGAAATTTTTACACGGAGTAATTTTATTGCTTACTGCTGGATTAACTATAAATTAAATGGGTAAAACCACTCAATACATAGTATTAAAAAACTTACTGCCGTACCCGGAGCCAGTACTCGTAGGACTGTCTCCAGGTATGGTTCCATATCCGGAGACACAGAGTCTCGGGGTACGGTTCCATACCTGGAGAACAAGGGTCTAGGGATATGGTACCGGAGACACTACCTTTTGTATATTCTGATAATTTGGTATTTCTAGAAACCGCTTACTTTCATTTCTCCTTCTCCTGATTCAAGACGGGCAGTTGAAAGTAAGTGCCCTTAGTACTGGTTAACCGCTTAGGAGCTAGGTATAAGCCTGCCCAGGAATAGTTTGGTTATGGCCAATCACCCAGTTATCGGTGGTTATCAGTTATCGGTGCAATCAGAAATAATCCGAATTTCTTCAGTTCAGTTTGGTTTTCTTCAACTATAATAAATATAAACATGAACAAGAAACTCCTGCTCTATTTCAAACTAAAAACTTGTTGAAAGTAAGGTTCACAATGGTAATTGATGTTTCAGACCAAGAGCATAAATATTTACCAATCTAAACAATTCCAAGCATACATAAATTTCATGTATCTACAAACAAACATAAAATTAGCATTGGGATGGCCCATTACTAAAAGACGGAACACTTGGAACGGAACGGAACAGAATGGAACAAAATACAATGAAAACGGAACAGGCGGAATGAGACGGAACGGAACACTTGGAACGGAACGGACCGGAACAGAATGGGACAGAATACAATGAAAACGGAACAGGCGAAATGAGACGGAACGGAATGGAACAGAACGTTGCAGAATAAAATAAAAATGGAACAGTTGGAACGTTATAACGTCATCAACCTTCATGACGTCGTTGCTAAGTTACTCCAAGCATAATGGATGATGGCTCAGGCTTTAGTAGAAGGAACTAACGGCAAATATATTAGAACCAATCCTTTAAACCTTCATCAAATTTTAAATTTCTTTAAAACTGAAAATGTAACTCAAGAAATTCCCTTTAGACCATCCGGGGATGAGCTGTTTGTCTTCAAGCAACCAGATATTCTGAAAAAAGATGAATGGAAAGCTGACGGTCACTTGTAAGTTGAACTATATAGCTCTTTTATTTAATTTTCCTGTTCCGTTTTTATTGTATTCCGTTCCATCCCACCCTGTTCCGTTCCATTCCAACTGTTGTGTTTTTTTTTAGATGGACTAACCAGGGGAGTCGAAAAAAGCTGCCAAAAACGGACCCGAAGTATATCAAGTCTTACTACTGCATAAAGGTAGCTGGCAAGGCGAACAAGGCATTCAAAAAAGAGGTATATTTTCCTGTGGAAAACCCTGACGAGGTATGTATCGTACATTATCTCGGTGATGCCAGTGTATCGGAACCATCCCCTCATGGAAACTCAAAGAAAACACAGCCGTTTTTCAGGACGAAACCATCCGTTTTCCATGACTTGGAACAAAAAACAGAGATCGAAAAAGCCCATAAAGTCTACAAAAATTTAGTTTGTGAAAATACAACAGGACATGACGCGGTTTCCAAGCCCAGAAATCTAAAACAGCTGCACAACATCAGAGCAGCAAAGCAAGAAGAAATCCGTTTGTCTAGGGATGCCATCTACAACACGCATGAGATAGCATACGAAGGCGATTTCGTTCACTACCTGTCGACGTATCCCGACTTGTGTGTTGTTGTGGGAAAAAAAGAGATGATTGAAGAACTGAATATGATTGTGAAGATGAAGGACGAAAACTTTTTAATGAGTTACGATACAACATTCTGTTTAGGAGAATTCTATGTTTCACCCCTTGTCTTTAAACATACACTTTTTGACCAGAACCCACTTGTAGCGGGCCTGTTTTTAATACATGAAAGAAAACTTACTGAAATGCATGACGTCTTTTTTAAACTACTGAATAGGATGGTGCGAAATTTGAAAGGACTGCCAATTCAGGCTTACAAGTGGCTTTTCATGAAAAAGTAGGAAAAAAGTAGGAATCATTTCATGAAACAAGAGGGCCAAGAGGCCCTGAATCGCTCACCTGCGCTAAAAGGTTTAAGGTCAAACTAGGGTCATAGTTTGAACAAACCTGATAGTTTGCAACCATTTCCAAATGGTTCTGAAGAAGAAGATTTTTGAATATTTTTCTATGTATTGCTATGGTTCAAACCCTGGACCCCTTGGGCCAGGCCATTTTGAACCATGGGCCATCATTTGAATAATCTTGCTAAAGGACCACTAGGTAATGACAGAAGCTAAAATTCAAGCCTCTGAGCCAAGTGGTATTGAAGATGAAGATTTTTTAATATTTTTCTACGCATTTCTATGGTTCAAACCCTGGACCCCTGGGGCGGGGCCATTTTTGACCCTGGCACTGTCATTTGAACAAACTTGGTAAGGGACCACTAGGCAATGCATCATTCCAAATTTCAAGCATCTGCACTGAGGGGTTCTGGAGAAGAAGATTTTTATGTACATTTTGATTTCAAACCCAAGACTCCCTGCCCCAGAGGCATTTTGGATCCCAGGGCTACCATTTACACAAACTTTGCAGGTGTCCACCAGGCAATGCATCATACCAAATTTCAAACATCTGAGCCAAGTGGTTCGGAACAAGAAGATTTTTGAATAGTTTCCTATATGTATTTCTGGCTCAAACTCAGGACTCCCTGCCGCAGGGCCTTTTTGGACCCTCAGGCCATCATTTGCGAACTTGATAAAGGACCACAAGGCAATGCATCATACCAATTTTCAAGCATTTGAGCCATGTGATTCTGAAGAAGATTTTTGAATATTTTTCTATGTATTTCTATGGTTCAAACCCAGGACCCCCTAGGGCGGGCCATTTTAGACCCAGGGGTCATCATTTAAACAAACTTGGTAAAAGACTACTAGGCAAAGCTACATACTACATTTCAAGCATCTGAGCCAAGTAGTTCTGAAGTAAGAGATTTTTTAATATTTTTCTATGTATTTCTATGGTTCAAACCAAGGACTCCCTGCCGCGGGGCCCAGGGCTTCCGTTAACGGGCGTATGGCCGTATATTACGCCCAGGATTTGCTCCCGTACGTCGAGAAATGGGACCTCTGGCGTCTGGCATACGCCCGATAATTGCCACATACGGCCGTTTGATCTTGTCCCGACGTATAAAATATCGCCACTGTCTTTAAAATTCTAGCACGTGTCATAATCAATCGGATTAACGCAGGTGTCAGCCAGACGAAAAGACCGCCTACGGGCCAATCGAGATTGTCCGTATGGAGCACTGAACCAGGTAACATATATGTCGGACCGCCTACCTGTCAAAAACGATTATCAAAATAACGCCCACTCGTAGATACAACCTCTTACGGCAGTCTGCAAAACAACTTATCAAATCACGATGACTGAGCTTTTGGATGAAAAGTGTCCATCTATTTTTACGATCGCGAGAATGTAACTGACCTGTATGTGTAAGGCGTGTTCCGACTTCAAAAGTTTGTGAAAATATCCAAACGAATACTGAAGCATGTATTGACAAACTCTATCCAAAGTTTTTAAGAACATAACATTCATATTAACGCTTGTCCTTACAACGAAGGTCTTGTCTTGATCCATACTGTCGTCAATGGAGTTTTTAGGAATACGAACCTCTTCCGCGAAAAGTGTTGATTCAGAGCCAAGATACACTGTTAATATTATTAGTCGCTATTTCCGACGTGTTATGGATGTACGCTCTGGTACTATACATTGTTTTGATTAATGGTACTATTAAAATACGAATACTGAAACGTCCATTTCGCCGATTTCCTAGTGGTATCGTCATATCGTCGTGTAACCCAGTGCGAAAATAATGCCGTACAAAGTGCACAGAAAAAGCGCATTCTGATCAAGGTCTACGCGATTATATATACGGTAGCGTTGATATACAATTACCTGCACGTTTATGGGTCAAGCACGTTTTTTCTTTGATGTATAGATCAAAGACGCCGCTGCTAGTATATACGCGTGCCGTACGCAGTGCCATACCGTGAGACAGGTACCTCAGTACACATACCGATAACTAACAATCGTATCAGCCAGCGCAACTAAGCAGTCAGACCTGTCTTTCTTGTTCGCATCTAACATGAATAATAATGAACATCGACGTAGCGACAACCGAGTTCTTCGGTGGAAGCGTGTCAATGTACGTTCCGTAAATCACCGTATTTCCGACGCGGCCGATTTGGCGGCAATGAAAGGGAATATTATGCAATAGCAGACAGTGCAACGGCGAGTCTTCAGAGGACTTGCGTATTGTTCACAAAGTAACAGGAATGACTCTGATTAGACTGCGTTCCGTAAGTCACCGTATTTCCGACGCGGCCCATTGGTGGCAATGAAAGGGAATATTATGCAATAGCAGACAGTGCAACGGCAAGTCTTCCGAGGACTTGCGTATTGTTCACAAACAAACAGGAATGACTCTGATTAGACTGCACAAATGCTCAGGCTTCCTTTCGAAGAACAAAAGGTTCACTACAGTATGGAGAGAGAGAGAGGGACGTGTAAAGGGGTGGGGGGCCACGGGGGTGGAGGTAAAAATAACCATGCATAAGTCATTCCTAAAATCTTCGGACTTCCAAAAAATTATCTCAATACGTCCAAATCTGACACCATGGAAGTCTGGACTTCCAAATTTTGAAAGTTAGTGGAAGCCCTGGGGGCCATTTTGGACCCTGGGGCCAAAATTTGAATAAACTTGGTAGAGGACCACTAGGCAATGCATCATACTAAATTTCAAGCATTTAAGCCTTGCGGTTCTATAGAAGAAGACTTTTGAATATTTTTCTTTGCATTTCTATGGTTCAAACCTTGGACTCCATGCCAATGGGCCATTTTGGACCCCGGCGCCACCATTTAAACAAACTTGGTAAAGGACTATTAGTCAATGCTACATACCAAATTTTAAGCATCTGAACCTTGCGGTTCTGAAGAAGAAGATTTTTTAATATTTTTCAATGTATTTCTATGGTTTAAACCTGGGACTCCCTGCCCCGGGCCATTTAAGACCCTGGGGCCACCATTTGAACAAATTTGGTAGAGGACAATTAGGCAATCTTACATACCAAATTTCAAGCATCTGAGCAAAGTAGTTCTGGAGAAGAAGATTTTTAAGTATTTTTTAGTTTTGAACCCAAGACCCCCTGCCCAAGGGCCATTTTGGACCATGGGGCCACCATTTGAACAAACTTGGTAGAAGACCACTAGGCAAAGCTACATACTAAATTTCAACCATCTGAGACAAGCAGTTCTGGAGAAGAAGATTTTTAAGTATTTTTTAGTTTCGAACCCAAGACCCCCCTGCCCCAGGGCCATTTTGGACCCTGGGGCCACCATTTGAACAAACTTGGTAGAGGACCATTAGGCAATGCTACATACCAAATTTCAAGCATCTGAGCCAAGCAGTTCTGGAGAAGAAGATTTTTAAGTATATTTTAGTTTCGAACCCAAGACCCCCTGCCCAAGGGCCATTTTGGACCCTGGGGCCACCATTTGAACAAACTTGGTAGAGGACCATTAGGCAATGCTACATACCAAATTTCAAGCATCTGAGCCATGCAGTTCTGGAGAAGAAGATTTTTAAGTATATTTTAGTTTCGAACCCAAGACCCCCTGCCCAAGGGCCATTTTGGACCCTGGGGCCACCATTTGAACAAACTTGGTAGAGGACCATTAGGCAATGCTACATACCAAATTTCAAGCATCTGAGCCAAGCAGTTCTGGAGAAGAAGATTTTTAAGTATATTTTAGTTTAGAACCCAAGACCCCCTGCCCCAGGGCCATTTTCGACCCTGGGGCCACCATTTGAACAAACTTGGTAGAGGTCCACTAGACGATGCTTCATACCAAATATCAAAGCCCTAGGCCTAGCGGTTTCAGAGAAGATGTCATTTATAGCCAATTGTTGACGACGCACGATGGACGACGCACGACGGACACTTGGTGATCACAATAGCTTTAGGCTCAGGTGAGCTAAAAAGTAGGAAAAAAGTAGGAAAAAGTAGGAATCTTATGATAAAAAGTAGGAATTATTTATACAAACTTACCAATAAATCTCGTATATATCAACTCACTTAAACGCTGCAGAACAGTTCAGAAAAACTCCAGTCACAAGATATAAGGGCTGTTTAATTTCAGGAGGCTCTGAAATCTTACTGTTCATGCTGCTGTCAACCTGAATTTTTTTTATTTATTAATCAAATAATTGAACATTTAAACAAACCATAGAACATAGTGAAAGAACTGTTCAATGTTGTTCCAGAGAGAAAAAGAACCAGGTGGTAAGATGCTTGTATGAAAATGTTGCTTTGAACAAGATATAATGGTAGTTTAAATGAAATAGAAGGATCTGAGTGTGATCTGTCAGGCCACAAGGAATGAGAGCAGTCAGAAATTCAATTTCAGAGTAGAATGGACAGCGCCCCAATGTCTTTCTGTGGAACATGCATTAGAATGAGTATACAATTAAAAACACCTTACTTTGTAAATTGATTAACAAGCACAACTACTGCAAGATGAGTAAAAGCAGTCATTTCTACCTCTAGTCAGCCCCCGAAATGCTAGCATTTGCAAGTTTGAATGCCCATCAGAAGTTGTTTTGGCTTAAAAAGAATGACTAAAATGATATCTATTCATGTACAAGAGGGCCAAGAGGCCCTGATTCGCTCACCTGAGCAAAAAGGTCAAAGGTCAAACTAGGGTCATCATTAGTTTGCAACCCTTTCCAAATGATACTGAACAAGAAGATTTTTTAATATTTTTCTATGTATTGCTATGGTTCAAACCCAGGACCCCCTGGGGGCCATTTTGAACCAGGGGGCCATCATTTGAATAATCTTGGTAAAAAACCACTACGCAATGCTACATACTTAACTTCAAGCATCTGAGCCAAGTGATTCTGAAGAGGAAGACTTTTGAATATTTTTCTATGTATTTCTATGGTTCAAACCCAGGGCCCCCTGGAGGGGGGCCATTTTTGACCCTGGGGCCATCATTTGAACAAACTTAACAGTTAAAGAAAAGCCAGGTCACAAACGACCTAGACCAGGAGATATAGATACGGAACATGAACCAGAACAGAGGGAACAAAAAACACAACATCTGGAACAGGCTGTGCAGGCAAAACGGCAGCCAGAACACTACGTGGAACAGACAGAACAGGCGCCAGAACACAACGTGGAACAGACGGGACAGGCACCAGCAAACAACGTGGAACAGACAGAACAGGCGGAATGGGAGCCAGAACACTATGTGAAACAGACAGAACAGGCGGAACAGGACCCAGAACACTGTGTGGAACAGAGAGAACAGGAGGAACAGGATTGGGAACAGATGGAACAGATAGAACACGATGAAAAACAAGCAGAACAGGAAGAGTGGCAGGAAAGTATAGATGTCCTTGAAAAAACAGTAAATCTTATACTTTCTCAAAAGAATGAGGGGTCACAAGTAAATGAGCAAACGTTAGCGAAAGCACTTAAAGAGCTGGAATGTTCAGTGGTAGAGCTGATAGACGACTTTGAAAGCAGAACAAAAAAGGGAGCAATTGACCACTCAGCCAACATTTCATTTGAAAACATAATTACATCAACGCCAAATTCTGATTTACAGAAAGACATACGGTATAGTTTAGAAGTTTGGGTCCCAGCAGATAAAGAGAAACTATTTCACAATTTGAACATTCGTGAACACAACATTTTACTATCAAAGAAGGAGTGGCTAAATGATGTTATCGTTGATAGTGCTATGAATCTTCTGCAATATCAGTTTCCAGATCTAGAAGGTGCCAGTATGCAGTGCAGCTAGATTTCCAGCGCCATGACAAGTTATTCATTCAAATTATAAACAGAAGTCCTGGCGCTGGAGGGACACACTGGCTGACTGTGAGTAATATCAACTGCCTGCAGGATGAAGTCTGCGTTTATGATTCGTCATTTGACGACCTACCCGATGTCGAGGAACAGGTTGTGGCCAGTCTAGTATCAGTCAAATCAAATAAATTGAAAGTTAAATTTCCTAAGGTGGAAATGCAAACTACTGGAAATGATTGTGGCCTTTATGCCATTGCCAATGCAACAGCATTGGCCTTTGGCAGGGACCCATCAACCCAGGTCTATATTCCTAGGTTGATGCGGGAGCACCTGATCAGATGTTTTGAGAACAGGCATTTGGAACCCTTTTCCATTACAAATACATGCAAATCTAGAAGGAAGTTAATTAAAAAGGTGTTTGATATTCCAATATACTGCACATGCAAGATGCCAGATACAAGAACGTTGTACGTTATCTGCGACATGTGCAGTATGGAATATCACCTGAGTGCATTGGGCTAGATGGACACATGACAGACTCAATGCCGTTCATTTGTGAAAACTGCAAAACAAATATTCTGCAATGATACTCTAAAAAACAATATAATAGCAAATTTGTTGTAGTTGTTCCATCTTTTAGCATTTTAGCCAAGTGTTCCGTTTTTTAGTACTTTCTAGACAAGTGTTCCGTCTTTTAGCACTTTTAGTGGCCTGTTCCATCTTTTAGTACTTTTCCATCAAGTGTTCCGCTTTTTAGCATTTTCCAGAAAGGTGTTCCGCGTTTTAGTAGTTTTTGGTCAGGTTTTCCGTCTTTTAGAACTTTTCTATCAAGTGTTCCGTTTTTTAGCAGTTTCTATAAAGGTGTTCCGCGTTTTAGTAGTTTTGGTCCTTTTCCATCCATTCCGTATTTCTCATGTTCCGTCTTTTAGTGTTTTCTTGAATATAATGTTCCGTTCCGTTCCGTTCCGCCTTTTAGTAGCGACCTTGGGATGCTTAAATTCGTCTGCTGCAAACCCGTTTCACTATACTAGAGGTCATGTAATGTCATAATACGACAATAAACGGTGATGTCATAAACTTTTAGCATCGATAATTAGTCTGTATTTGCTATTGCACCGATAACTGGTACATCAGTCATGCGGAGTCAGATGAGCCCCAGAGCAAAATGTCTTCTCTGTTTATGTATTAATAGTCATCATTGCTATATAATTTAGTTGATAAATTTAAAGACAACACCCAACTAATTTCTTTGAAGCTTTCATTTTCATACTTTGTTATCATTCAAAAGTTAGATTGCAAGCGAAGTATAAGACCACCGATAACTGGTAAATCGTGCATATACCCGTTTCTCATAGATTCGTGCCTTCTCATAGATTCGTTTCTGTAGTTTGCTTAGAACTGCAATTAATTTGATCAACTGTTTGGATAAAATAGGTTGGAAATACAACATCTATGTGTCAGAAAACTTGGTTGTCAGTGCTAAATAAAATTTTAGTTAGAAAATCAAAATTTTTGAAAAAGTCCTTAATGTTTTTCCTTGGTCCCCCAAAAAATCCTTCTTAACTTGTTATATTAAATACCATACTATAAAACTGCCAGTTTTACTTTTAAATAGTGTAGACTAGTCTTTACATATTGAAAATTTTGACAGACTAATAAAACAATTTCGAAAATTTTGCTGTTGATTCTAGGGCATGAACTCAATGAGAAACTTTTTCGATATTTGCTCTGAGGAGTAGTCTAAGACAGTGTCCTATTGTATTGTAAAAATGAAAATTCACACCACTTTGATAATCTGATATGCTGTCAGATGTTGATTTGTAGCTTTTGATAGCAAAATTCATTTACCGGTTCCTTAATTTTTCACAAAAGCAGGCAAATTATAATAAGGGGCACGAATCAACAAGAAAACAGCATACATGTAGCTCACCGTCCCGACATGACCACAGCTGTTTACCGTGGACGTTATACAATAACACAACAACAACAACCCGGGGCAAAATCTCTACCCAAGTTACTACCTTTGTCTTATGGAAGAACTTTCCGTGATATGGTTATCTGTTTGTCCATCCAGCGCTACTTTTGCGTGTTCCACTTCAAGCATGTTTACGTGGACACTCTGGACACTTCATATCTCCAGGCGCTTGAAAATTTTGACGGTAAAACTCAACACCGCACCTTCTTTCTTTCGTTCATATTTTCCTCCTATAGGTAGGAGCACCTGCGTTCACACTACGCAGTAGAGTGAGTGGCAGCAGATTCGTGCAGTTTTACATGTGTTTTTACTGTAGTTTTTTTTACACTTGAGAATTACCGTTTTATATGTCAGCGTCGACCTAATACACATTTCTTGTTTATTTTGAAAAGTTAAAATTAGGGGTCCGTGGAAACACCCCAAACCACCCCAAAACACCCCAAACCACCCCAAACCTCTACCAAACCACCCCAGACCAACCTCCCTGGATTCACATCGACCCATGTCGATGTCCCCTCTACACATACACCAACACCGCATCCACTGCATCCCAAACAGTATCTATATAGATTCAAAATAAAAAGAACATTTCAATAAGTGGTTGCCCCATGATATGTATGTATGTATCTCTTTTCATAACTTCAAGTTTAAATATACCTAACGAAAAATTAATAATCACAGCATAATAAAGTAAATTTTTTGTACGTTTGTGTATGTCACGTAGGGTGTGGGTGGGGATGGGGGTGAGGGAGGAGGGGCATCCATTTATACCACACCCAATTAACCACCCTAGATACAAACTAGAACCCCACTCCTCGCGCAGTGGCAAATTAATTTAAAGAATGAAGGGGTGGAGGAAAGGAAAGAAATTATGAGTTGAAAAATACTCGCCAACTGACCTGAGATGTTGGTGTCATGGTGGGGGAGGGGATGGGGTTCTAGTTTATATCCAGGGAGGCTGGTTTGGGGTGGTATGGAAGTGGTTTGGGGTGGTTTGGGATGTTTTGGGGTGGTTTGGGGTGTTTCCACGGACCGTAAAATTAGATCCTGCTTTGGTACCCGGCTCGGTGGCTATTATAAGGCCGCTGGCGGAATAGAGGAGACTTTTTCTTGACACAGTTTGCAGATTCGTACACCACAATAATTGCATAACAAAACAAGAGCCAGATAATGCAACATTGTTTTGAACAAAAACAATCTATTTTATCAAGATGTGCAAAACATCAAGGCCGACTATCAGTAAGAAAATAAGATGTAGAGCACCTCAAAACAGCTGATGTTACAAATTACTGAAAACGTCTGTAAGCGTCGCAGAACTGAATAGAATGAGTCAGCCAGCGGGACTCAGCTCAGAAAATGGAAATTTTAAAATAGTCGTGACATTTTTCACTAAAGTAAATGTATGTACCTTAAAGTAGAATGATTTTCTCAACATCTGTTATTAAAATAAGCTGTGGACTTGGCCATTCTGCTCCTCGATCATGAAATAAAACTACTGTATCGGAGATGCTGCAGTGAAGACGATCGGGAAAAATCGTCTGCAACGACTGAAATCTACAAGACATGTGCGAGTGTGCACTGAAATTGATTGACATGATAGATTATTTAAACAGTCATGTAATTATTTTCTTTTTACTTGACATGATGCATTCAGTAGAGGCCCAAAAACTCCAAGTGTACGAAACTGCAACCTGTACGAATCTGCAACCTATCACTCTAGTAAAAAAAAATGTCTCTAAAACTGTCAAACTCACTGTATATAAAACTGTCAAACACTTTCAACAACAACAACAAGAGGGCATTCAAAAAAGTTGTACAAACCACAGTGTATGATATGGTGTACCAAGAGGGTCAAAAGCACCGATACGGGTCGACCCGTATTTCTGATATACGGGTCGACCCGTATTTTTACGGGTCGACCCGTAAATTTACGGGTCGACCCGTATTTCAGATACGGGTCGACCCGTATATTTTCGGGTCGACCCGTATATTTACGGGTCGACCCGTATAATACGGGTCGACCCGTATAATAGGGGTCGACCCGTAAAAATACGGGTCGACCCGTATATTTACGGGTCGACCCGTATTTTACGGGTCTACTTGCATTTACGGGTCGACCCGTAAATTACAAGTCGACCCGTATTTTACGGGTCGACCCGTATCTTAAATACGGGTCGACCCGTAAATGTACGGGTCGACCCGTAAATATACGGGTCGACCCGTATTTCAAAAATACGGGTCGACCCGTATAATACGGGTCGACCCGTATAATAGGGGTCGACCCGTATTATACGGGTCGACCCGTATTTCTCCAAAAATAAACTGACCAATCAGAAGATGCCTTCTATCCGTTCTTCGGCTCCTTTGAAATATCGCTTCAATTCATGCTGTGGAGTCGCACAACTAATACCTGTATGGATAACTGTATATGGCAAATGATTTATTGGTTTTGCTTTACTTATGCTCACTAGACAAGGATCTGCTAATATTTGTTAAGTTCAACTCTAATTAATATCGACTTTTAAAATTATTGTTATTTAATCAACATCCAAAACTGTTACCAAAAGAGGGATTATTTAATCCAAAACGATGCCTATCTTACCTATAAATTGTGCGTAACCGGCCTATCCAAGTGAGAAGTCATTTGTTTATTGCTACTATATATTCAGTAGCCTATTTGTATGTGTATTCCACTGTTTGCTGTATATAGTGAATAAAATGAAAATTGAAATTCAAACGTACTTTCGAATTGTTTCTGAGATATTATTATTTTTTTTTCTTAATGTTTAATTTATACTTCATGCTGGGACGGTCTTGGCTCATTAAGAAAAAAAAAAAAGGGAAACGGTGCCATCAATGGTTGGTTTAACATCAATTGTTTTATAATAATGATGATAATAATAATGGTAATTAAATATTAATGACAATAATAAAAATATCATAATCATGATCATGACTCATTCTCTGACAATATCAAATAAAAGAAGAAAAAAGAAAGGGTCAGATTTTTTCTAACTTTTTTCTATCATTTAATTTGTTTATTAGCATTATTAATATCTTTATTACCAGAAAACTTGTGCTGTTCACTGCTTTAAATCAGGCCAGGTCAAACAATCGATATCATGAATTACACATTCTAATCCAACTTTGCTTGTGCGTTTGCCGATCCGAGCATGCGTAAATATTAATAGTAATAATATGTTACAGTGTCTGCCATTTTGAGCCATATGGAGCGACAAACGGAAATTATGTTTTTACCATTTTCATATTTATTAGAGCCACCAGAATAGATTTCGAGAAGCACAAAGCAATATAGCGTTAAGGTTTACTGCAAAAGCAAAGGAAATTCACACCAACCCGATATTTTGTTTTCGTTTCACTGATTGGATACAATTTACATACTAGCTGGATAAACTTTAAGTAACTCTGGTTCGTGACATCGCTTTTCAAAGATTTATAATACGAACATTCTTAAAATAGTGTACATGAAGAAAATTTAAGACGGCGATAGAAATCTTGAATTCCTCTTTTCAGGCGACGCTTTGAAATTTATAGTCAGTGCGCGGAAATCCAATTAACTTTACGTGCAGATTTTATGACGTCACTTTCATTTCACGTTTCGTGACGTCAACGTTGCACCTCCAAAAGGCTCAAAATGCCAGGCACTGTCACATATAATTACTTGCATCTTCGTTCTGTATTAATAATTTTTCCTTGCCCGTGAAGAATCACGTTCTCGGGCAGATGCAAATATTAATTCATATCTCTGCTTTAAGAGTCATGGAAGGGACACAAAATTATGACGGACGGACAGATGGACGGACGGACAGACATACAGACAGACAGACAGACGAACAAGGTGATCATTAAAAAGTCTCTGCTGACTTCGTCTGGCGGGGCCCTTATCAGGGATAATTCATAGGTAAGGAAAAATATTTCTTAAAATAAACACAAGCACACGAGCAAAGTTTCTATGTCACAGAAACTTTAACAAAGGAATCACGCCAAACATTTTGCATTTACACAGAGCAAATTATTTGCTGAAGAAAATGTACATAGAATCTTTGTCAAATAAACTTTGGCAATGAAATATCTGCTGCAGTGTTCACACGACCAAATAATATTCGTCAAAAGTTACCTGCAGCAATGAAACAAAATCTTTGTCATATTTTCCACGCTTATAGCAAATTTCTTTGTTACATAATCTTTAGCAAAGTTCTCCGTTTACACGGACAATTCTATCTAACGTTTCCAGATATAGTTGTCAAAGAGATATTGTCATATTTTGGCATTTACACGAGCAAATTTTTCTATGCCCAACCTTCTTTGTCACAGAAACTTTGCCCGTGTAGACGCGGTTTAAGGTGGTACATAACGCGATTACCATAATGAACCCAGTTATTTGGACAGAAGTGTTTGCGCAAACTGTGTAAACCATGATCAAACTTTGTAAAATAGCTCGAGTTGACGTAGTAGGTTTTTTTTCTTCGTCGAATTTCCAATAGAATCAACTGATGGTAATGTGCACTACCCGTGTGAATGTAGAATAATCAGTTTCTGGTGCCAGAAGGAATGTACGGAAATGAAATTCGTCATTTCATTTCTTGTAGAATGATGCATATTTTTTATCAAACTACACCATGTGGTTAAGAGTTATGAGCAATTTCACTCACTGACTACAGCAGAAGGACAAACAGACTGATGGACTTGCACAGCGATTAAAGTGCACACCTGTGGGTCGTGCAATACTGTTTAGACTTTCGTCACCGTTTTGCATGCCGGTGGCTGGACAATGTTAAAATACATAAGTATACAAAATTTGAACCATATATACCACGGGGTTCAAGAGTTATGAGCATTTTCGCTACTTGACCGTAAATTTTCAACTTGTGCTCAGCAAAGCCTCGTCCATCAAAAAAGACGGTTATGCATGCGAGTCATTAGATAATGTTGACATGTATCAGTATGCAAAATTTTATCAAAATATAGAATGCGGTTCAAGAGTTATAAGCTTTTTCGCTAACTGATAACGGACGGACGGACTGTGCTCAGCAGAGCCTCGTCCATCAAAAAAGACGGTTATGCATGCGAGTCGTTAGATAATGTTGACATGTATAAGTATGCAAAATTTTATCAAAATATAGAATGCGGTTCAAGAGTTATAAGCGTTTTCGCTAACTGATAACGGACGGACGGACGGACGGACTCACACAGTGATTATAGTGCAAACCTGCGGGTTGTGCAATCCTCGGAAATATCACTATATAGCCAGTTTTCCCCAGGGTAAATATACATTATGTGTTTTTGCATAGCCGTCCCATTTTCTTCATATAGTTGATTTTCCCCGGATAATCTGATTATATGGCTTCAAAAAAAAAGCGGTAACAGAGTTCTGTAAAAAAAAAGTAGTTTTTTTAATGGAATCTCCCACCGTTTTTAGCTCACCAGAGCCGAAGGCTCCGGGGGAGCTTATAGGATAGGCAGTGGTCCGTCGTCGTCGTATGTCGTATGCCTTCGTCTGTCGTCGTCGTCCGTCAACACTTTTAAACAACATCTCCTTTGAATCCACTAGGCCGATTGGGCCCAAATTTCACCTGTGGGATCCTTGGGCACCCACTAGCGACGCCTGTTCCATTAATTTCTTCAGTTCTAGGACTTGTCATAGCAACATGAATCTTAGCGGAGTTTTGCTTCTGTTCTTTTGGATTATTTTGGCTTTTCATAAGTTCTTGCTGCACCTGGTGCCCTTGTCTCTCTCGTCTTACGAGACACAGGGGTTGAGGTGGCCCGGTGGGGGACGCCTGCGGTCTAAACGCGCATTTTACCTGATGTTAGCAGCTACTGTGTACGCAATGCGTCAGTAAGTGTTGCTCGGAGAGGGCTGCTCGCTGCTTTCCGGTTCCTGCCCATCACCTTTCTTTCCAACTTCTTGGGTTTAGCGACACTGAAATGCGCGTCTGTCGCACTTCATGCGATATAGTTGCGTTTATATTCAATATTTACATTCTTTGTGTATTTACTGAAAAGCCCTATAGTAAACCATTAGAACGTAATGTAGTTTACATTCCAATAATTACATTGAGACATGCGACCTCAATGACGTCAAAATAAGCAATGGCTCTCTACAACCTGATTGGACGTCAGTGACTTCATGACATCATGCATGCTGTTCTGCTGTTAGCAGAAATGCTGCGTGTACATGTCTCACAGCTTCAATTTTAGCGCTTATGTAAGATTTTTCATGAAAAATTTGATTGAAATGAATGTAAATATAAGCAATGAACTTAATTTTCTGATGTTTATCGAAGTGTAAACTACACTGGGTCACTAGCAAAGTTTACATGAACCCCATCGGGGTTCATTCACTTTGCACGTGACCCAATGTAGTTTACACTTCGATAAACCTCAGAAAAATGAAATTCATTCCTTAAATAAACCTTGAAATTTGCACCGTTGATAGTGCAGTTCGTTTTTATAATTATGCCCTTCTGCCTCTGCATTTGAATAAAAGAAAAGAAGAGAAAGAGTGAAATACAGGAAAGAAAAAAAAATCATAAAGAAATACATGTACTTCGTAATAACGCCCACACTTCCATAGTAATGTCTGTATTTCCCCTTTAGGAGATGATATAAGAAACAGCAGCAGGGGCATACCAATGTGAAAAATGCTTCTGTAATACACATGAGAATATTTGCTTAATATACAGTAGCAATAAACAAAATTTTGAGCCGTGACACGACAAAACGTACAATGTGGTTATGCACCCAGCGCAGACTCAGATCAGTCTGGGCATCCGCCAAGTCTGATCAATTTTATCGCTAAGCGCTTAAAGGGTAGACAAGGGTCTAAGTTACCGCCATGCGGACAGCGAAGACTCTAATCAGACTGGGCGGATGCCCAGGCTGATCCGAGTCTGCGCTGGGCGCATAACCACATTGTTGGTTTTGTCGTGTCACGGCTCAAATGATTTCTCACAGATAAATAAATACTGCGCCTGCACCGGTGACACACATTTTATGGGTATGATAAGCTTCGTTCATGTATTAGATATTCTTTTAATGAAAGGATTTTGGTGATGATGACGTTTCAACCTGTGCATGCTTGGAATAGCAAGCGCATATGAATGTAGGATCAGAACATGTGGTGATAAATGTAACAATGATAACAATCATAAAATCATTTGTAATAATAAAAATAATAATATTTTATAATAATAATGATGATAAAAATAATAACAATAATAATAATACTAACAGCGAAACATTCCCTGGCTTATCAAATAAAAATATAACTTGCGTTCTGTTTTACTTTATCATTATTATTATTACAAACAGTTGATGATGCTGTTCGCTTTTGATGTTAAACCAAACATTCTCTGACGTATAAAATAAATAAAAGAATTGAGAGAAAAAGATAAAAAAAAAGAAAAAGAAAAAAGAGAGGAAATTCTTTGTAATAACGTTTGACGTCCAAAGTAAAGATAGTACATATTTCAACTTTCCGTTTTAATGAGAACAGATAACGAACAGCAGCAGTTGTATACAATGTGAAATATGCTTCTGTAATACACATACGAATATGCAGGAGCAATAAACAAATGATACCTTACAGGTAAACAGATGCCCGCTTTAAAAGGACGGTGTCGTATTGTTTATGGGTAAGCCAGGTTTTGTTTATTTTGTAACAGATTTTGGCGATGGTGACGTATGTCACACTGTATGCTCGGATCGGCATACGCACAAGCAAAGTTGGATCAGATAATATTATGTAGTTTATGATAACGATTGTTTGATCTGGCATAACTTTAAACGGCGAACAGCACAAGTTTCCTTATAATAATAATAATAATAATTAATGAATAATAAAAATAAAAAAAAGAAAGAAACATGTTTAGAAAAAGAAATCTGGCCGTTTCTTTTTATTCTTTCTTTTATTTGATATTGTCAGAGAATAATTAAAAGTTATTTCTATTATTGTCATTAATATTTTATCATTTTTATTATTTCTATATTTATCATAAAATTATCGCTGAAACTTTCTTCTTCTTCTTCATCTTCTTCTTTAATTGGACCAAGATAGTATCAGCATTAAATACAATAAGAATTAAGCAAAATATCTCAGAAACACTTCGAAAGAACGTCCAAAGTTAAGGTTTGAATTTAACTTTTCCTTTTCTTGACAACATATAGCAAACAGTAGCAGTGGATTAACAAAGCTTCTGTAATACACATACGAATAGGCTACTGAATACATGTATACAGCAGCAATAAACAAATGACTTCTCGAAGATAACCAGGTTGGACTGGCCGGATACCATGGATACGCACAGTTTATATGTAAGCTAGGCATCGTTTTGGTATTAGATATTTCCCTCGTTTGGTAACAGTTTTAAATGATTATTAAAAAATATATATATATATATATAAATGATATTAATTTAAGTTAAACTTAAACATAATAGCAGACCCTTGTCTAGTGAGCATATGTTAAGCAAAACCAACATATCATTTGCCATATACAGTTATCCATACAGGTATTAGTTGTGCGACTCCACAGCATGAATTGAAGCGATATTTCAAAGGTGCCGAAGAACCGATAGAAGGCATCTTCTGATTGGTCAGTTTATTTTTGGAGAAATACGGGTCGACCCGTATAATAGGGGTCGACCCCTATAATACGGGTCGACCCGTATAATACGGGTCGACCCGTATTTTTGAAATACGGGTGGACCCGTATATTTACGGGTCGACCCGTACATTTACGGGTCGACCCGTATTTAAGATACGGGTCGACCCGTAAAATACGGGTCGACTTGTAATTTACGGGTCGACCCGTAAATGCAAGTAGACCCGTAAAATACGGGTCGACCCGTAAATATACGGGTCGACCCGTATTTTTACGGGTCGACCCCTATTATACGGGTCGACCCGTATTATACGGGTCGACCCGTAAATATACGGGTCGACCCGCAAATTTAGGGGTCGACCCGTATCTGAAATACGGGTCGACCCGTAAATTGACGGGTCGACCCGTAAAAATACGGGTCGACCCGTATTTCTGAAATACGGGTCGACCCGTATCGGTGCTTTTGACCCTCTTGGTACACCATAGTATGAAGGGATTTCGACAACACTCGTTTTGTGTACGCTGCATTGATTCATGGAATAATATCTGACAGACAGTTATTGATTCTAGGACTGTAAAGGAGTTTAAGACAAAGCTGGATAAAGAGTGGAGGAAGGATCAGTTCAAGGTCGATGAGGTTTACTAAGGGTGGCATATCAACATATTGTGGTAACAATTTCTGGCATAAACAGCATATATGGAAATAAGCATATTGAATTTCAAATATTATAACAATACACTGTAACCCGGAAGTACGAGATCACAACATGTTTATGGTCAATATTGGCGGTGAAGACAAGCCTTAAGGGCTTACCATCTTATCACCGATAGATCAAGTACGGATCAAGTACACTATGTACAGTCATAAAATACTGCCTATCTCATTCTGTTTTAGTAATCTGTAAATCCCGCCAGTAGAATGGCGCACCCAGGTCGTTGACCGGTAGATATTTGAAGCACGTTGATTCATATACGGAGGTAAATCCACGAATAACAGCTATATATACACTATGTAAAGACAGGTTAGACTAGTGGTGGCGGCCACATTGAAAAATCAGGAAATAGCTTAACTGGACAATTTTCTGTACAGTTGCAAACTTAGATACAAGATACAAATTTTATTTAAAGTCGGATGTGTTTACATAACAAGTAACATTAGCTATTATTAGCTATTGAACCGACTAACATATAAAATATACATGTGCATTATAAGAGACTATATCAATATTTTTATTTTTATTTTCATTGTTTCGAACTCCTTTACTAACATTTCGCCGCAGAGCTGAGCTTTTCTGGGGGTGGATAATATATCTCTTATCCTGTGAGTTGATATAAGCAAGATTGAGCATTAGCTGCAGTTCATCGTCAATGGAAGACACAAAGAGAACGTCGTCAGCCACAGTCGGACATCCCACATATAGGTCACCAATGTACTTCACCAAAGATCTAGACTCCATTTCCATAAGAAAATCGTTAAGAAAAGTCTTGTAGAAATGCGTAGATAGAATACCTCCCTGGTGCATCCCCTGCAGAACACAGAACGACTGACTCAACTCTCCACTCCTCTTGACTCTTGCAGTAAGCCCTCTTTACATAGACCCAACCACCTACCGTAAGTGGGTATTTGTACCCTGACGATATAACATCCTCATAAGAATGGGATGACTGATCATCTGGGTATCCAGGGCGGCAATATGAAGATGTTCCTTTCTCTGCTTAGAATAAAAATGCACTCAGATAGAAGTAACGATGCAATTGTGGGAGATAAGCCCTCTGTGAATCCAAACTGCAACCCAGATTGGTCATTATTAAGTTCATTGAGACTGTTCAGGATAACAGACTCAAACAGCTTTCCGAGAATAGAAGAGACCATAATAACTCTGTAGTTATCCAACTTACGGGGATCTTTCCCTTTCTTAGGAGCTGGGGTAATTATACCAGACTTAAATATATCTGGAACCTTCTTCGTTTTTAGAATTTCAATAAAATATCTGCTATAATACGAAGCAGAACGTTGAATAGATCATTCTTTTTCTGTTTGAACGTGCTGTTCTTCTGTATAAATACAAGTTGAAGCCATTTATTACCCCTACAAGGCCCTCATATGAATATTGTTCCGGCCCTGATAGCTCAGTGGTAGAGCGTTCGCTTCGGGAACGGGAGGTCGTGCATTAGAATCCCCGCCGCGCCATACCGAAGGCGTTACAAAGGTACTAGGAGCTCCCTTGGCTGACGCTCGCCTATAAAAGGCAGTACTAGGAAGATAAAGTTAAGTCATCATGTAAGTATAATGTGTTACTGGATCCCTTGTTTGTTGCAATAAAAAGCTCTAGTTGTCTGTTTCTAATATGCGGCGTTAAATAAAGCTTCTTTATGTATATCATTATCTTTATACAATGACACCGCGTCCACTTTTTGGGGCCAGAAAATTTCTTAAAAAATGGCATAATTTTCCATGCTCTACTCAAAATCAGGACAATTGTTGACACCTAAAGCTTACAGATTTATCTAGACGGCTTACAGATAATCACTGTCAGCTGCAGTTGAACACTGCCAACCGTTTAGATTTTCTTCTATGCTTCCTAGAAAATTAGCACTGGTATTTTGACACTTAAATTTTGAGCTTGTTTGATGCAACCTTAGTTTCGCAACCATGCCGGGCAGGGATTGGATGGTTTTCGAGGCTGGAAATAAATAAAATTTTATCTTTCCTGACACATGCTCACTCAAAAAGAGGAAAAGTTTCCTGCATATCGGGCTGCAAAGAGAATTTATAGCTCAAGATACAAGCCTACCCCCACATATCAGCATTTTTGTCCCCGGCCAAACATGCAAAACTGTGAATAGCAACCTTAAAGCATAGAGTTTTTGTTACTGCCCGGCAGAATTGATTCAGATTAGTAATTTTGCATTTTTCTGATCAGAGATAATGTGCTCAGTTTCAGTCTGGTACAATTATAACTGATTTTAAACTGTACACTTTTTCAAAGTCCGAGTCCGAAAAAGTGTCGCTTTTGAAAATCGGATCCAAGCTGTAGAGTGTTCAAACCTGTGTGACACTGGATCACACAATGCTCCGAACCATTTTACTTCAGTAGTCATTCTGTGTTGGTTTAAACAATATTTTATTTGAAACTGAAGCGTACATAGAGTGAATACAATAATATATAAATGAAATCAGTTCAAATAGGATTCAGAAGAAAGTCTTTCGACTTATGTGAATCTGTATCCTATTTTACTATCGATCACATTAACAAATATATAGTAATTTGAACTTAGAAACATTAAACAATTGACTACAGAATCAATATAGTTTTAACCGAAGATGACTAACAAAAGTGTAACACATAACCGGGTATTTGGGGAACAAGATACTAGACAGTAAAGACAGTAAAGTTATTAAAGTCCACGGCGGAAACACAAAGATCAATAAACTTCAAATCAACGCCTATCCAACGTCAATGGCATTGAACCAACGTCGATTCAATACTGACTCAACGTTGTGTGGCCGGTGGGAAATTTAGAAAAGGCAAAGTGTGAAACAGAGCAAAATTTGTGTAAAGGAGAGCTCCACAGGGAATGGAACTTTGAGTTCAATTTCCACTTCTTAAGAAATGCAAAAGCACATACGAATCCAAAACAAAGCCAAAGGTTTGCACAGACACATGACGGATTCACTTCAAGTTGAAAATACCAGCCACAGCAGGCACGCAAGACCTAATAACCCCCGAGTCAACGCTGGTTCAACGTCGTGATGTTGAATCAACGTCGACTCAGTGTCGATTCAAAATTGTGCCCTGTGGGCAGATTGTACACATCCAGAACCTGTGTAATATTGCGATTTAACCACACCATGTATTCTAATTTCTAATTATATATAGTATAGAATGAAGATTAACTTACTGTTTTTCAAAGCGCTTAGTTTTCGATATAACCTTCTGAACAGTTAGGAAAATTTCTTTATTTGATTCGCGTGAAAGCTCAGAGTTACCCCAAAGTAATGTATTGATAGTTGGAGGACAAAAAGTAGATATAGTGTTAAGCATATCTCTTCTAAGAACTGCATATCCATTACACTGAAGTAAATAATGTTTTGTGTCTTCGACCTGACCACAATTGCATAGCGGACTATCAATTATATGGTTTTCATGGAGATGACTGTTCAGAGAGCTACAGCCGGTTCTGAGCCGAGAATGGTATATCTGACCGTGGCGAATACCATCATTAAAATATACGGGCGGAAGTTTTACGTTAGTGTTTAATTTATACTTGAAGGAATTTTAACTGCTTGCGTTACGAGTGTCCATTGGTAGATCATTCCAGTCTCGAATAACGGACGGGAGAAATGAGTTATAGTTAAGCTGCGATTTAGCATGAATGGTTTGGATGTTTGTAGCTTTTCGAAGACTATAAGTGGTGTTGTTACCGACAGTTGGAGGGACCAATGAAGTCAAATAATTGGGACATAAGCCATTATTCATTTTGTAGAAAAGTGTGAGTTTATGCTTTTTTTCTTCTTGTTGAAAGTAATTCCCACCCAGTTTCTTTAAACAAATTATTAATTGATACCAGTTTGGTCGCACCAGTAACAATTCTGGCGGCCTCATATTGATTTTTTTCCAACTCATTTACTTCATACTGGAAGCAGTTGTCCCAGACAACATCTGCATACTCCAAAAGAGGTCTTATGAAAGAGAAATAAATTGTTTGGAGAGATTTTCTGTCAAGCTGAAACTTAAGCTTACGCATGATGTTTATTCGACTCCAAGCCTTAGATTTTATATATTCAAAGTGCTCGTTCCAAGATAAGTCTTCAGAAAAGGTGAGTCCTAGGTGTTTGTGAGAGCTTCATTACTTGTGCAATTGGCTGTTGGTTCATGTGTATAGGCGGATGTTGTGGTTTATTTAATTTCCTTGAGAAGATCATTTCCTCTGTTTTAAGGGGATTAAAAGTAACTAAGCATTTTGTTGCCCATGTGTGTACCTTAGCGATATCGGAATTAAGTGTTTCAGCTGATACAAGAGGATTTTCAGCAAAAACATAAAGTGAGGTATCATCTGCAAATAGTGTAATAAATGAGTTGATATCCCCAACTATATCATTTATATAGACTAGAAACAGAAGAGGACCAAGAATAGAACCTTGAGGGACGCCCGCCAAAGTTGTCGTCCAATCAGAAACTCCGCCAGGTAGGACAACACTTTGCTTTCTATTATGCAAATAGTCGGTTAACCACTGTAAAAGAGACCCAGTTATTCCGACAGTTTGAAGTTTGTATAAAAGACCCTTGTGCCATACTCTATCGAAAGCCTTACTTATATCGAAAAATATCGCTCGCACTTCCTTTCCATCATCAAATGCTTTACAAAAAGTATTATAGATATCAACAAGTTGATTAACAGTGGAATCACTTTCAACAAAACCAGACTGTAAGGCTGTAAGTATTTCGTGATCTCGAAAAAAGTTGAAAACATGTTTGTGAATCCAGAACATGTTTTCTAACTGCCTCAAAAGAAAACTGAAACTCGATGATGGTCTTTTTTTTCACTTTCTTTGATTAGAAACATGCTAAATTACTAATCTGAACCGAATTCTGCCAAAGTTACCATTCACAGTTTCGCACTTTTGGCCGGGGACAAAAATATTTATATTTGGGGGTAGGCTTATAAATATCTTGAGCTAGACAGTCTTTTGCCTCCTGATATGCAGGAAACTTTTCCTCCTTTTGAGTGGGCATGTGTCAGGAAAGTTAAAACTGAATTTATTTCCAACCTCGAAACCATCCAATCGCTGCCCGGCATGGATGCCAAAATAAGGCTGCATTGAAAAGATCGAATTTTTAGGGTCAAACTAGTGAAAATACCAATGCTCATTTTCAAGGAAGCATAGCAGAAAATCTAAACAGCCGGCATGTATCCAGTTGCGGCTGACAGTGATCATTTGCAAGCCCCCCCCCCACCCCCCCACCCCCCAGGTAAATCTTTAAGCTTTAGGTACCAACAATTTACCTGCTCTTAAGTAGAGCATGGATGATAATGCCATTGTTTGAAGACTTTTTCTGGCCCCCAAAAAGTGAGTGCGGTGTCATTTTCTCTGCAACAATGTATTCATACGAGAGCATTGTTGAGGTTATAAATGGCTTCAAAGTGTATTTAAGCATATGAACAGCACAGTCAAACAATACAAATAATGACGTATTCATTCAAACAGGCTGGAATGTCCGAATGTCACTTTGTTTAGTTGACCCTCTGCGGGGCCACCGAGCGAAAAAGATGTGTAGTTCAATCTTACATGTGCAGTTCCAGCGTTTAATCAGCACCAAACAAGCGCCTTTTCGATATCAGAGCAGGGCTCATTCGGCATTCATGCAAATGTCACTAAGGAAATCTGTTGTTGTTTCAATTCCCGTAACGATGTTCCCCAGGTGGCAAAGCGGAACGCATCCATAGTTGCGCACACCCTGCACAGTGTCTCCATCCATACTAAGGTAAGCATTTTCACAAATGATTTTTGTTCTCTCCTGTCGCGGGGATCTGTGACCTGCAGCATTCAAAGCCACTAAGCTAATGTCACGGACTCTTAAAAAATCTCACGCCCGGGCCGAGGATCGAACCCGGGACCTTTCGATCTAAAGTCTCGCACTCTACCACGTCGCTATAAAAGCCGGCTTGTACCGCAAGGCAGTACAAGTGTTTATATACCTAATTACCTACACCCTGTGACATTCTCCCCCACCAAATTGGACTTCGTCCCCGAAGTTCCAGGCTAAAGAGCTGCATATAGAAATAGGCTCGAGGAATTACTGCACAGGGGTCAGGCTGGATTTTACGTTGGGCGCCATTTGTCACGGACTCTTAAAAAATCTCACGTCCGGGCCGAGGATCGAACCCGGGACCTTTCGATCTAAAGTCTCGCACTCTACCACGTCGCTATAAAAGCCGGCTTGTACCGCAAGGCAGTACAAGTGTTTATATACCTAATTACCTACACCCTGTGACACTAACCACAAGGCTATGTGCAACGCTTCCTCGGGTCATGAGTGAAAAGGAAAGAACACCGACAGCTGCAACAAAGGCAGTATGCAAGGAAGGACGTGCTCCAGGTCCGACGGTGGTTTTAGAGTGGAAAATGAAGCTCAGCCTGTTAAATATATATTCTTCTTCTTCTTTTTTATTTGTTTGCAAAAGTAAACATGTTTGACAAGACACAGTTGAACCTACCTTACAACAAGACACCAAACGTACTGGTGATAACACTGAATGAGCAACTGGACTTCAGGGAACGCATTTGTAATACAGGGAGATTAAGATTTTGAGATCTCTTAATGTAATTCGTGGGGTCAAAGACATGTCTGAGTGGGAACCAAAACGCTACTTCTACTATATGGCAACCTTGTTAGATCAATACTCGAGTACGGGAGTACAGCTAGATTGACAATAGGCAAAGTTCAAAAAAGACAGGCAATGATCAGGAATTAATACAGTCAAATCCCACATTCCACTCTTAAAACCAAATGGAAAAAAGCACACACACACACACAAATTGAAAAAAATGTTCACGAAAGATATACACGGTAAACCGAATGCCAGTGGGCAGCTCTTTCCCAAACAGGTGGTCATTCAGCTACTCTAGTTAGGAAAACAGCAGCAACATCTATTTTTACCTATTTCATATTTTAAATTACGAAACAAAACAAAACAGAAAGTAGAATGGGCAGCTATTCAGGTGACCAGACTAATAGAGACCATAGACAAGCGGATATAACAACGTGTAACACAGAGGAACCACAACAGAAGTGCCGCCTTGGAACTGTCAGGAAAAGCATACTGTGTGTGTGTGTGTGTGTTGGGGGGGGGGGCTGTTTCTACGGTGGTTCGAAACATTTAGTTAGCTGATTGGTCCGCATGAAAGTTTCCTTGCCCATCAACGAATTATCACAGGTAACAAACAAATCACGGATAAGACTATGATAAATCAGAGATATGGACTTGACCAGAACAACGTATTGTGACATGCGGAGCTCCCATGGGTGTCAAACAACACCACTGAAATATCGGAGCAAAACCATCAGTTGAACTCCGAATTAGGCAAGCTCCAGCCCCAACCACTAAACTTAATAGCTTTATGTCGGGCCCATCATTCTGATTCTGATGCCTGAGCAACCGGAGTGCAACTAAAGAGGCAAAGTTATTAACCATGATTGGGTTTATCACTACTAAACATGCAGACTACAGCATTACATTTATGCTATATCCATTACGTTAGTAACGTATGATAATTTTTTCTGAACTGATTAGAAAGATCAGACTTACTTACATTTTTTGAATTTATAGACTAAGTCGCCATTAAATTCTGGTTCCGATAGGCCCTGTTGTAAAAGATATTGTAATCCGACCTTGAATTAAGAAACCAATTCATAGGGCGCACTTTTTTTCTCGATTAACCGGCGGTTAATCGGCTGATACCGCTTAGCTTTTACAAACAAGTGAACCGGCTACAAAATCAACATAGGTGGCGCACTACCATTGACGTCAAAGTGGTTTGGTACGGTGTAAAATAGTTCCTAAGAAACATGAAAGATCCTGATTTGAGTGTATGACATGTGAGAGTTATAAGATATATGAATGTTCTGTCTATTTCAGGTGGAGCTGGAGCTCAGGGACTACAATCCATGATGTTTTAACCTAATAAAAGTGGACCTATTTTGTGTGCCAGAACGAGGCAACAACCTAGGAGGTTTCCCAAGACTGGCAGCCTTGAAAGTAGACGAAACTAGAAATGTTTTTCAGAGAAAAACAGATGTCCTCTTACCAGCCCATTACCCATCCCCTGTAATCCACCATAAGTGTGTTCCCACCCACTCATTTCATTGTCCTAACACTCTGCTATGTTGGTATTATCTACCAAGTTTGGTCTAAAGACATCAAACAATCAAGAGCATTTAAAATTCTTCTGTGATCTTCAAAATGAGTCAAGATCACCAAAACCTTTTAATTCTGCTTGTCATCAGCATATATCCATAAAAGTCTGATTTTATTCCACCCACTGGTCCAAGTAATATATTCCTAGTGAAAAGTATTATGTTTGGTGGGAATGAAGGCAACATTCAAAGGATATATCAATTTTCCTGAAATTTTCACATATAAGTCCTCCTGTCACCTTGAAAATGAGGTTCAGGTCATCAAAATCTAATAAGCTCATACAGCTTGTCTAAATGAAATGCCTGTGCAAGTTTGGAAAAAAATCCATCCACTGATTCCAAAGATATCTTACATACAAGACTATGACCTTGAAAAGGGGTCAAGGTAACCAAAAACTAATCATGTCTTAAACCTGTCACAGTAATATATCCATGCAAGTCTGATGACTATCCATCCATTGGTTGAGGAAATATCACATTTTAAGGGAAAACATTAACATTTGTAAGCTGGCTTTTGACCTTAAAAATGGGGTCAAGGTCACCATAACCTAGTCAAATCTGAAGATTGTCCCAAAGGTATATCTATGCAAGTTTGGTGGGTTTCAGCCAAAGGCTCAAGAAAATATCGATTTTAGTGAAAATTTCACATATTTAAGTCCTCTTGTGACCTTGAAAATGAGATCAAGGTCACCAAAATCTAATCGGCTTTTAAGCTTATCCCAATGATATATCAAGTCAAGTCTGGTGAAATGCCATCCATTGGTTCAAGAGATATTATGCATACAAGAAATTTTCACGCCGTTTAAGTCTGTGACCTTGAAAATAAGGTCAAAGTTACCAAAATCTAATCAGCTCTTAATCTTGTCCCAATGATATATCCATGCAAGTTTGGTGAAATTCCATACATTGGTTCAGGAGATATTGTGCATATGTCACAGGGGAGGAAAAAAATCGTGGCCCGACCGGGACTCGAGCCCAGGGCCTCTCGCTTACCGTGCGAGCACTCTGCCAACTGAGCTACCGAGCCACTTGGTCGACCTTTGACATTTCCTCCTGCTTAATTAGATTCGTCCCCGAATCTACCCGGTACCACGGAGGAACCAATGGGACATGCACTTTTTGATGCTCGTGGCCCTAGCCGTGGACCCACACTGAACCACCAAATGTCACAGGGGAGGAAAATATTGTGGCCCGACCGGGACTCAAAGGGTTTTTATCATATATGGGCGTGGGGGCCACCATGTTCATGTGACCATGACCATCTGAACAAACTTTGATTCCTTTGACCCAGTATAAAAGCTCCATATGAAATACACTAATCAACTATAAACTATGATGGGCCTGAGTGCCCAGTGCTACATACCGGTACCAAGTTTCAAGGTTATAGACCTTTCGGTTCTCGAGAAAAAGACATTTGAAGAGTTTTTACCATATATGGGCATGGTTGCCATCTTGGTCAAGTGACCAAGACCATCTGAACAAACTATGGTACCTTTAAGCCGGTGAAGCTCCATGTGAAATATGTCTTCAATTGACCCCAGTGGCCTCTGAGAAGATGTTTGAAAATGTTGACGGGTGACAGAATCTCAATGACCTTGTACAAAAGTCAAAGAATGACCTTGACCTTTAACAACGAAATATTTTCATCTGGTCATTTAGTCAACCATATATACCAAATATTGTACCTTAGACTTAAATAGTTTCTGAAAAATCCACTGTTTAAGCATTTTCCCATATAAAAGCCTACATAATGTACCAAAGTTGACAGTGTCATAAATTAGGTCAAGGTCAACGCACGGTCATAAACTATGATGGACTTGAGTGCCCAAAGCTACATACCAAGTTTCAAGGTCATACGCCTTTTGGTTCTGGAGAAGACGATTTTTAAGGGTTTTTACCTTATACGGGCATGGCGGCCATCTTGGTCAAGATCCCGAGAACAAACTTTTATTCCCCGATCACACTTAGACTCCATCTGAAATTTTGCTTCAATCAGACCCGTGGTTTCAGAGGAGAAGATGTTTTGAAAATCTTGATGATGGACAAACTGACCTTGACCTTCAGTGACATAATAGCTTTATCTGGTCATTTAGTTGACCATATATACACCACGTATTGTACCTTAGACTTAAATAGTTTCTGAGAAATCCACTGTATAAGCGTTTTCCGATATAAAAGCCTAACATACCAAAGTTGACCATGTCGTAAATTAGCTCAAGACCAATGCAAGGTCATTATTTGTATAAACTATGATGGGCTTGCATCCTCGATGCTACATACCAAGTTTCAAGATCATAGGCCTTTTGGTTCTGGAGAAGAAGATTTTCGAAGGGTTTTTACCATATATGGGCATGGCGGCCATCTTGGTCATGTGACCCAAACCCCGGTATAAACTTTAGTTCCCCTATCCCACTGGGACACCATATGAAATTTGGCTTCAATCTCCCCAGTAATTTTAGAGGAGAAGATGTTTGAAAATCTTGATGACGGACAGACCGACAAAATGACCTTGACCTTCAGTGACATAATATCTTCATCTGGTCATTTAGTTGACCATATATACCACATATTGTAAGACTTAAATAGTTTCTGAGAAATCCACTATATAAGCGTTTTCCCATATAAAAGCCTAACATACCAACGTTGACCATGTCACTAATTAGGTCAAAGTCAACACAAGGTCATCATTTGTACAAACCATGATGGGCTCGCATGCCCAAAGCTACATACCAAGTTTCAAGATCATAGGCCTTTTGGTTCTGGAGAAGAAGATTTTTGAAAGTTTTTTACCATATATGGGCATGGCGGCCATCTTGGTCATGTGACCCAGACCCCGGGTATAAACTTTCGTTCCCCCATCCCACTGAGACTCCATATGAAATTTTGCTTCAATCACCCCAGTGGTTTCAGGGGAGAAGATGTTTGAAAATCTTGACGACGGATGGTCCGACGGAATGACCTTGACCTTTAGTGACATGATATCTTCATCTGGTCAGTTAGTCGACCATGTATACAACATATTGTACCTTAGATTTAAATAGATTCTGAGAAATCCACTGTTTAAGCATTTGCTCATATAAAAGCCTAACGTACCAAAGTTGACCATGCCGTAAATTAGGTCAAGGTCAACGCAAGTTCATCATTTGTATAAACTATGTTGGGCCCGCATGCCCAATGCTACATACTAAGTTTCAAGGTCATAGGCCTTTTGGTT
Source organism: Ctena decussata (assembly GCA_963989385.1). Classification (NCBI taxonomy): domain Eukaryota; kingdom Metazoa; phylum Mollusca; class Bivalvia; order Lucinida; family Lucinidae; genus Ctena; species Ctena decussata. Next base: position 33,085,561 of record OZ022504.1, on the reverse strand, counting down.
CTGTAGTAGATGATTTTTTAGGGGTTTTTACCATATATGGGCATGGCAGCCATCTTGGTCATGTGACCCAGATATTGCGAACAAACTTTCGTTTCCCCAACCCATGGAGGCTGCATATGAAATTTGGCTTTGATCGGCCCAGTGGTTTCAGAGGAGAAGATGTTTGAAAATCTTGACGACGAATGGTCCGACGGAATGACCTTGACCTTTTGTGACATAATATCTTCATTTGGTCATTTAGTCGACCATGTATACCAAGTATTAAACCTTAGAATTAAATAGTTTCTGAGAAATCCACTGTTTAAGCGTTTTCCCATATAAAAGCCTAACGTACCAAACTTGACCATACCGTTAATTAGGTCGAGGTCAACGCAAGGTCATGATTTGTACAAACTTTGATGGGCCCGCATGCCTGATGCTACATACCAAGTTTCAAGGTCATAGGCCTTTTGGTTCTGGAGAAGAAGATTTTTGAAGGGTTTTTACCATATATGGGCGTGGCGGCCATTTTGGTAATGTGACCCAGATACCGCGAACAACCTTTCGTTCCCCCAATCCATGGAGGCTGCATGTAAAATTTGGCTTTGATTGGCCCAGCGGTTTTAGAGAAGAAGATCTTTGAATATGGTGGACGGACGACGGACGACGGACGGACTACGGAGCATTGCCATACTAAAAGCTAACCTTTGAGCCTTCGGCTCAGGTGAGCTAAAAAGCCAAATGGTTCTCATGTTTGAGGCGTTACTGTGCAGTAAATGAATGGATTTCGGGAACATTTTATATCACAATGGGTAGATGAAAGCTGAAATTTGCTGTCTGTATATATTTGTATAGGTATGTATCCACATGGGTCCCCGATATTATGGTATATCCGTATGCATATACAATGTACAACTTGGTGGTTTAGGGCATTTAATAAGTGGTTTGTGGTGGTTTGTATGTATGTGTGTGTGAGAAACACGATGGATATTACTTGCATTTACCTGGGTGATTTGCCGAACGTGTCCGATTAACCGCATAACAACTGGTGTCAGACCTCTCAAATTGGCTCCCATAGAAAACAATGCAAAATGAGGCCCATTCACAGCACTATCAAATGTTCCACAACATTCACTGGCCAATAAGAAACCATTATCAGATTAGATCAGCAACTGGACTCTTCAAAAATAGACAAATAAATACATCATGATCGATTCAGTTTTTCACAAGATTTCCTAGATCACATGTACCGCCTCTGGATTGCGTAAATAAAAACAAACCGCAGTGATCATGTATTTGAGGCTCATTGGCTTAGAAATACTTAAAATTCCAAGATCAAATCAAATAAATGCCACAGAATACCTTCAGGAATGAAAATCACACCTCTGAACAAGGCAGCATATTTTTTCTATAGAACTATTTTAGCACCCTACGACCCCGGAAGCAATTCTTGAGTGGCCTGACACCATATGTTTTCTAACTGTGATCACGGTGCATAACCATATCGGACGCTATCTGTGAAAATCTGCGTTACTTGACTCTATCTGTGATAGCTAGGGACTCTATTTGTTACTTGCCATGGACGCTTCGGCGATTCAGTCGAAGAAAAAGGGACAAAACGTGTAAGTACTGGGTTTCATGGTTTCCACGGAACACATACCTTATTTTTCCTAATATTTCCGTCGATATTATTCAGCTAGCGATGTTCAGTGCTTGTCATCAGTGAAATCAAATGCAGCGTGATAGTGCAGGAGCGTACATGGCCCATGAAAACAAGGAAAAACTCAGTGTTTTTATTTGTGGGTAATGAATTTTGTCCATAATTTACGAAGATAATTAAGTTCTTGATAATTTACACATGTCGTTAGGTGCTTAATAAAATCTTTACGTTAATATCAATGTTTAAAGGACACCACCCATTATTTTCAATGTTCCGGATTCTATTTGTGTCTCCGAAATAATGTAATTTTATGCCAACGGACAGATGTTGTCCTCAAGGCAACGGACTATACTTGTGAGCAGCGGACCTTACTTGTGATGTTTGTTTTCTTTTTTTCAGCCAAAAACGTCGTAAAAGATCAAACTTGTGGTTGCATCAGCCAAAACGGCGAAGGCTAAGTCCCGAATTTGAAAAAAGTCCTTGCGGCGCATGCTCAATTCGTGTCCACAGTAGATTGCCAAAATGAGGCCATGTCACCCACAACGGTTCACTCAAAAGATGTAAAGAAAGTTGACAGTGCTCTTTCCATTTATGGTTTCTTTGACCTAATATCATGCATATAGTTACACCAACCTATAGATGTTGTTCATAATAAACCGCAACTCTAGGTGTCCACCACCGTTTGTATTTATAACTATTCTATTCATTCTATTCTATCCCATAACCTTACTAAGTCGTTGGTGCACCACAGATGACTTCCAAACAATCCCTTTCCACCTTGTCCCGTCTTCAGCTGCCCTAGCTGAGCTGGTAAAATCCATTCCTGTCCACTCCTTGATAGTGTCTTCCCAGCTCCTACTCCGTCCAACCCTCCCCCCTCCCCTTTCACTGTGCCCTGAAGAATTATCTTTGCTTAACCAGAAGACCTTGAGACGTGGCCAAACCACCCCAGCCACCGCCTCCCGACCAGCGTCAGGAGCCCATCATATTCTCCAATGGCTGCTTGGAACTTCCTGCGAACCTCCTCATTGGTTATAGGTCCTTGTACGAAATGTTCAGTAACCTTGGGTAGCATCTCATTTCAAAGGCCTACGTTCTTTTCTCTAACTCTGCTGTCAAGGCCCACGATTCACAGGCATACAGAAATATGGAAATGACAAGGGAGCGCATAAGTCTCACCCTTGGTCCAAGAGACATGCCGCTATCTCCAAATTGGTTTCAGCTTGGTAAGAGCTGAAGTAGCTTGTGCAATCCTTGAGAGAACCTCCTGTTTTCAGCCATCATCTGAGACAACTGACCCAAGGCATTTGAAGCTGATTACAGTACCCAGCTTCTGCCCCTTTACCTTGGTCTCCCTCTGGATGCCATCTGCGCTGTTCGTCATCAGTTTGGTCCTCTCAGCACTGATCTCCATCTTACACCTTGTGCAGGTTTGGTCGAGATTCTCAACTAGAGCCTCTAGTTCCTGCTCTTCCTCAGCTAGAGCGTCCATGTCATCTGCAAACCGCAGATTGGCAATGTCTCTGCCGCCCATGCCCCCCTCCCCCACGCCACATTCTTCCAGAGTATCAGACATGATCCGTTCGAGAAAAATGTTGAAGAGGGTGGGTGACAGAAGACATCCTTGTCTTACTCCAACTGTTGTTCTGAACCATTCTCCTGTGCTGCCATTGATCAGGACTGCACTTGTAGCCTTGTCGTAAAGCTGCTCAATGGTGCGAACTAGACCTGCACCGACATTGCACCTCCGCATGGTGGCCCATAAGGCTGCATGCCATACCCTGTCAAAGGCTTTTTTGAAATCAATGAAGACACGGCACAGATTCTGCTGATGTTGGAGATACTTTTCACACAGGACTCTAAAGCTGAAGATCTGTTTCTGGTGCTCCTTCCCGCTCGGAACCCAGCCTGTTCCTCAGCGATTATCTCTTCGGCTTGTGGTTTAAGCGTGTTCAAGATGACTTTCATCTTGACTTATAACGTCAACTGCAAAAAATATGTATATGCGCGTATTGAAACGTTGATTCATTTCTTCGGCTTTGGGGTGACCAAAATCCTCTGAAAAGTTTAAAAATGTGTGCAAGAAGAGGAATCAATCAATCATGAACGATATCTAAATAGAAATCTGCCTCGTGTTGATACCATTTTCGGATCACTAGGCAAATGTAGGTCCATGCTTCTGAAGCACAGATAGTTTCCGATGATATTGGCAGATAGAGTCCTGTGTGAAGCACGATTAGCCGCTGATAGAGTCTTGTGCCAGGCGCATATAGCATCCGGTGCCATTGCAAAAGGTAAAAAAATCCGATTTTCTTCAAAAAGGAGATATTCTTTGAACTCAGAGCTTTACAAAATTTTAAATTCATTCATTAGTGTCAAACTTATCCAACCGATCTGTTTTCTTTCCATTGCGTTCGCAACTGATCGGCGTTCAAAGTGGATACACTCTTCAAAATTGTCAAATCTTGACCTTCATTCCAGCTTGTAGACTCGAAAGGAAATACGAGTTAGGCATAACAGCTATAGATACTGGAAGACACGGATGTCTGATGTTCCGTGCACCTTATGCCCCATAAGAAAATGTGTTGTTTACAATTAAATTAGAGTTTATTAACACCCACCCTTACTTCGTTTTCCATTTTGGGGCGGATAGAATCCTAAACTAACGCAAATAGACTCCGAAATACACAGATAGAGTCCAGTTTTCACAGATAGCGTCCGATATGGTTATGCTTCAAAATTAACCTTCATACATTTACAAAAGGTTTAAACAAGTCTGGGTCATATGAAAATAGTATGAAATCTTAAAACACAGACCAAATAACATTATTCGCCTTTCTAGTAAATTTGAATTTGATGCTTATAAGAAGATGATTGTATAAGATTAAAAAAGAAAAAAAAAGAATCGATATTTCAATACAAATGTTCTACAACCTATCCGTCTCGTTTATGAACCAATGTGATCCCGTAAATTTCAAAGATAAAAATGTGACCCTTAAAATGCTTTAATGCTAAATTATTTACCATGTACTTTTAGCTTAGAGTATAAACTTTATACTGATATAAAGATTATTAAATAATTATCAGTTATAAAGGAGATATCGCTGCTGGCGCAATACTGCCCCCTGAATCCCAGATGGGATCCCGAAGGATCCCGGAAATTTTAAATGTACATATATGCTCAAATATCGCTGATTTTGCGGCATTGTTGCAATATTATAATGATATAATGTTTTATCTTTAAACTGATACCAAAATTTTGAAAATCTGATAAGTTGTTGTTGAGATATTAATGCCGACGCAGCACTACCCCCTAGATGCCGGATGCGATGCGAGAGGATCCCGGAAAATTTGAAAGTAAAACGAACATATCAAAATTCCTAATTTTCTTGTTTTCTTTGTTTAATCTTTTAGAATAATGTTTAATCTTTCAACTGATACCAAAATTATGAAAATATGATGAGTGATTGTTGAGATATTAATGCCGACGCAGCACTACCCCATAAATCCCGGATGCGACGCGAGAGGATCCCGGAAAATTTGAAAGTAAAAAATGCATATCAAAATTCCTAATTTCCTTGTTTTTTTAATTGTATCTTTTAGCATTATGTTTAATCTTTCAACTGATACCAAAATTATGAAAATCTGATATGTCCTTGTTGAGATATTGATGCCGATGCAACACCACCCCCGTGCATCCCGGATAATTCAAACGAGGATCCCGGAGAATAGTGTGCACCCATAGAATTGTTTCCAATACGTCTCTGGTATAAGACCATGGAGAAATGATAAAAAGGGAAAAACAATATGAGTCAGCATTTAATACATGAAAACAAATGAATGTTGTTTTGATTTTATCTATAGTTATTGTTTAGCAACTAATAGCAAGTATATTGAAGATAATACCGCTGCGTGATTATTTATACATTGTACATAGTGGCCGAGTTTGTAATGGGTCGACTTTCTTTGTGCCTAGTCCATTTGGATGGCTATACTAGTATCTTGTTCAACACTGTTTTCTAGACCTAGTACTATGTAGTAATTATTATACACGTCCGGGCCTGTAATACATGATATATTGGTGTTTTACGGTAAAAATGATCATCCTCATGAGTTTCTCTACCCCTTTTAAATACATTCATTACCATGTTGTATCCAAGATTCTTGGAAACACTATGACATATTCGTGCTTTTCGGTAATTCTATGCTTTTCAGTATTTCGGTGCTTTTCGGTAATTCTATGGACCGCACGTCATTTGGTTCTAGTTATTGCATGACATGCCTCAAATTGAAAAAGTCCTTTGTGAAAGCTGCGAAACGATACCGTTCTATACCCATGGGCCGAGTTTGCTATGGGCCGAGTTTGTAATGGGCCGAGATTGTTATAGGCCGAGTTTGTTATGGGCCGAGTTGCTCGGAATCGGGAATCTCCAAATTGAAGAGCGGCTTGTCATTGGCCCACTTCGAATCGAACTAAAATTCCGACCATAGTAGTATTTTCGGGCATGCGCGCTCGCATTACCAATCGAACGCGAAAAGTTGCTACAATAGTAGATTACCATGGAAACAAAGATAAATACTTTGTATTTCTTTGTTTTTCCGTAGTTGCATTCTTTAATTCGTTTTGAAAACAGGAAAAGAAACATTATTATTCATCAATGACAGTTTGCACACAACTTTGTAATACAAATACTTGTCTTACACCCACAAATCGCGAGGGTCTTCCGCGGCCGCCATCTTGCTACTTGAGTAACGTCGGTCTCAACCTCTGTAGATCTTTAGTAAGTTCATGACGTCATTATAGTAGCTACCATAGCACTTCGATTGGAACTTTAGTAATTATAGTAGCTACTATAGTTCGATTCGAAGTGGGCCATTGTCACAATAGACGACTTCCTGTTGAAAACAGGCTTGCTATTGAAAAACCTCCATGGTTGTTACCCCATTTGAGAACTGTTTTTCTGAAGGTATGTGTTTGAAGAACAAAAGGGGATATATGGCAACTGGCAGTAGCTTGCAGGTATTTCTCCAGAATGTGATGTGCTCCTGGTCAGTAGAGCACTTTTTAGCACTAGAAATAGGGTGGGTGGGGTAATGTAAACATTGCAAAGACAGTTCCTGAGTATGCTGATGCACATGTTTTATGCTTAATTTAGTCTTTATTTTAAAGTGAAAACATAATCAACAAGTGAAATCTTGGCTTGAAGTGCATTTTATATGTTTTAGAGACGTTCAAAAATTGTTTGCAGCAAGGGACAAGAAATGGCAGATTTTACTGACCCCTGAGGCCTAACGAAGATGGATGTATGTGACACCGGGTGCTCAGAAATAGGTAGAAGCCATCTCGTGTCAATATTTATTTACAATTGTAGAAAAAGGGTGTCCTAGAACAAATAACATAAAAGAAATTTACTACAGGCACACATCAAAGAAAAAGACATGTACATTGTCTTACGACTGGCTATAGAGTTAATAGAAACTGGATTTTCTGTTATCTTAGATAATACTCTAGGAGACAATATAAGCCAAAAAAGACTCTGATCAGACTGCACATATGTGCAGGCTGATCCCAGTCTTTACTGCATCACTGAAATACTGTTGTAAACCATCTCCTTCAATTATTTACGATTTAAAATGTCAGGGAATTATGCACTGCATGTATACTATCGAAATACTGTCAGGAAAATACAGGAAAGCAAGTTTTCAACATAAATAAACATCATTGTCCTTTCTGCACTAAGGCGGTACGAAATACATCTCGCCGAAAGTGAAAGTAAACACGGTAACAGGAAGACTCAGGGTCTGACAAATCAAAATTTGATCTACTTGTCCGGTACAGTGTTTCTACTCCAAAATGCCGAAATTCTTCAGTTTTCCCTATGTAGCTTATACATTTTTCTGGGCAAGTAAGAAATTTTTTTACTTGCCCAGCAAAAATTATAACTTGTCCCATGCAGCCGGACAATGGATTTGTCAGGCCCTGATTAGACTATCAAATACACAGTAGAAAGGTCATGAAACGAGGATTATACCTGACAAGTAGAAGGATGAACAAATACTGAATACTTGAAATATTCAACTCATCTTGCCAAGAATTTGTAGTTTGGCAGCTACAACAAATATGGCTCATAAAACGCGCATGCAGAAATTGTGCTATTTTTGTCGTGCAGTGAATTATTGGTTAAAAGACAAGGGAACTCCACCCTGACGTCATCACACTCACTAGCCGATAAGACGATGAATTTCATTGGGTCATCGACAGATACCTTAAAAATACTGTAGAAGGAATCTCCGGATAATCCCTTCCACAGGTTACAGTCAACCATCACTTAAGCAGCCGAATATCACAGTTAAATAATTACATAAATAAAATACTGCTATAATAAGTAATAGAAATTTGTTATTTTATTAAGTATCCAAAATGACCTGTGTGACATATGGCTTGCTATTTATTGTCTATTTCAACATATTTCAGTCGTATCAGGAAGATGGTGGGGCGGGGGGGGGGGGGGGGGGGGGGGGGGAGTGATAATGAGTTCTGGACAAAAGCCTTTCTTACTCGGCGCCCTCAGTTTTACTGAAGGAAGTGTCTCCGGGTACGGTACCGAATCCCTAGACCCTGGGTCTCCAGGTACGGAACCGTATCCCGAGACTCTGGGTCTCAAGGTACGGAACGGTACCTGGAGACAGTCCTATGAAGATTGGCTCTGGGTACGGCAGTAAGTTTTCAACACTATGTATTAAGTAGTTTTACCCTTTTGATATATAGTTAATCCAGCAATAAAATTACTCCTTGTAAAAATTTCATTTAGTCGCAATCTTGCTAGGGAAAATAATTATTGATAATGCGATCGAAACAATGTGTTTATTTTGCATAAATAATAACATGACGTTTTCGCACTCACACCAATAATTGTTTTTATTATACCCCCCCGCAAACTTGTTTGAGGGGGGTATACTGTTTTCACGTCCGTTCGTCCATCCGCCCGTTCGTCCATGCGCAACATTTGCTCCGATTTGTTTCAAATTTTGTCCATGGATGCAGCATGTGAAAAGAGTTGATACATATTTTTCGTTTTTCGCGTAAGTGTTTTCCTGCTGAGTTATGCCCCTTTATATTTTTCGTAAAAAAAAGTTTGTTATTGCAACTCCTCATAGACCGCTTGACTGATTTTCTTGAAATTAAGTATGTGAACACATATTGGTATGAAGATGTGCATTAAGGTATTAAGGTTTCCATTATGAAATCTGACCCCTATTTCCTGAGTTACGCCCCTTTTTGATATTTTTGGCCCTAATTATGGCTTTTTTTGGTCGTTTTTGCTTTGATTTTATTCAAATTTGGTTCAAAGATGTACCATAAGAAACTAGTTAACACGTGTTTTCCAGTTTTTCCCGGTAGTGCAACATCTATAGGTCTGGACCATAAGATTTTAGTTGAGTCTCAGCATGGCTTCAGAAGTGGTAGGTCATGCGAGACTCAACTGGGCCAGTTCATTCATGATTTGCAGGCAAACCTATACAGAGCCAATAATAAGACGATTGATTTATAAACTGGAGTATTATGGTATCCGAAATGATATCCTCCGGTGGATCTCTGCCTGGTTATCTGGAAGGACACAAAAAGTTGTTCTGGATGGTGTCTGTTCAGACCCTCTCCCCGTGTTGTCTGGTGTCCCCCAGGGTTCTGTTTTAGGGCCCATTCTGTTCTTAATCTTTATTAATGACCTGCCAGACAACATAAGCTCAACAGTCCGCCATTTTGCTGATGACTGTGTACTGTATAGAAATATTAGACGGTCCGAAGACCAACAGATACTCCAAGATGATTTGGATAAATTGGCACTTTGGGAAGAGGCATGGCTCATGAAATTTAATGTTGCCAAATGTCACTCTATGAGGGTGACTAGGCACCCCCCTCCAAAGCAAATAATCCATGGTTATACATTGCATAACCAAGTCCTAGAGAATGTATCGTCAGCCAAATATTTAGGAGTTGAAATTACGGATGACCTCGAGTGGGGTCAGCACATCAATGAAGTTACCAGTAAGGCTACTAAGACTTTGGGTTTCCTTCGTAGAAACTTGACTTTTGCATCGAGGGAAATCAAGGCTGCTGCATACAAAACTCTGATCCGGCCCAAATTAGAATATGCAGCGCCAGTTTGGATGCCCAATGACCAAGTAGATATTAACAGAATAGAAAAAGTACAGAGGACTGCTGCCCGTTGGACCTGTAGGTGCTGGCGCAATCAAAGCCATGTGGGAGAAATATTAGAAGAACTCCAATGGCCAGACCTGCAGGAAAGACGACAGCAGGCTTCTCTGTCTCTATTCTACAAAATTCACAATAATCTTGCCATTGTAGATAAGAATAAGTACCTATCTGAGGTCGGTGAAGGGAGAAGGAGAACTGGGTCCCACCCATTCCAGTACCACCGTCCAAATGCTTACACGGACGGTTTTAAGAATTCCGTTTTCCCCAGGACAATTGCAACTTGGAATGGCCTTACACTCTATGAGGGTGACTAGGCACCCCCCTCCAAAGCAAATAATCCATGGTTATACATTGCATAACCAAGTCCTAGAGAATGTATCGTCAGCCAAATATTTAGGAGTTGAAATTACGGATGACCTCGAGTGGGGTCAGCACATCAATGAAGTTACCAGTAAGGCTACTAAGACTTTGGGTTTCCTTCGTAGAAACTTGACTTTTGCATCGAGGGAAATCAAGGCTGCTGCATACAAAACTCTGATCCGGCCCAAATTAGAATATGCAGCGCCAGTTTGGATGCCCAATGACCAAGTAGATATTAACAGAATAGAAAAAGTACAGAGGACTGCTGCCCGTTGTACCTGTAGGTGCTGGCGCTATCAAAGCCATGTGGGAGAAATATTAGAAGAACTCCAATGGCCAGACCTGCAGGAAAGACGACAGCAGGCTTCTCTGTCTCTATTCTACAAAATTCACAATAATCTTGCCATTGTAGATAAGAATAAGTACCTATCTGAGGTCGGTGAAGGGAGCAGGAGAACTGGGTCCCACCCATTCCAGTACCACCGTCCAAATGCTTACACGGACGGTTTTAAGAATTCCGTTTTCCCCAGGACAATTGCAACTTGGAATGGCCTTACAACCGGAGACAGTTGATGGGTTTAAGGCCAAAATTTAATATCCTAGGGTAGAGCAGGGGTAAGGCATGGAATGCCTGCCCCTGAGGACTTCTTGTAAATAGTTTTAATCTGCTGGTGGCTTTGTCACAAATTCATTTTTTATTTTATATATTTATTTATTTTTGTTTTTGTGACAACTTATGCGCCACACCAGAAAACCTGTCATCATGGTCAAAATTGACCGAGGACAGTAAAGATAGAAAGAAAGAAAGTAGTGTTTTCCTGCTGAGTTATGCCCCTTTATCTTTTTCGTAAAAAAGGTTGTTATCGCAACTCCTCATAGACCGCTTGACCGATTTTCTTGAAATTAAGTATGTGAACATATATTGGTATGAAGATGTGCATTAAGGTTTCCATTTTGAAATCTGACCCCTATTTCTTGAGTTATGCTCCTTTTTCATATTTTTGGCCCTAATTTTGGTTTTTTTTAGTCGTTTTTGCGTTGATTTTATTCAAATTTGGTTCATTGATGCATCATAAGAAACTAGTGAACACGTGTTTTCCAGTTTTTCCCGGAAGTGTTTTCCTGCTGAGTTATGCCCCTTTATCTTTTTGTTAAAAAAGTTTGTTATCGCAACTCCTCCTAGACCGCTTGGCCGATTTTCTTGAAATTAAGTATGTGAACACATATTGGTATGAAGATGTGCATTAAAGGTTTCCACTTTGAAATCTCACACCTCTTTCTTGAGTAATGCCCCTTTTTGATATTTTTTTTATCTAAATTTTTTTTGGGGGTAGGGTGTGGGGGTGGGGGATATAGTCATTTTTGCTTTGATTGTATTCAAATTTGGTTAAAAAAATGTTGACCTGTGTTTTCAATTTTTTCCCAGAAGTGTTTGCCTGCTGAGTTATTCCCCTTATTAATTTTTGTAATAAAAGTTTGTTATCGCTACTCCTTCTAGACTGCTTGACCGATTTTCTTGATTTTTACTACAGGTTTTTCCAGATTTGCTCTCTGGAGCCAATATTAGATAAAAGTAGACATGTTCAGTTACCTTGATAGGATTATAGGATGAGCTATATTTGTTTGTAGTTGTCATAACATGTATGCTTTGTATGACTTTGTAAAACTTAGATGACAAAGGTCCATGCCTAACTATTAAATGCGGGGGGTATTTAGTAAGCAATGCTTACTGCCATCTCTAGTTAACACCTGCATGTTTTGTCCAAAATAATAATAAAATGAAACAATTGGACGGACTGCGGCTATGGATACATTCCGCTGAGGTGCATTAAATCAATTATATGTCTTTCTGTAACGTTAGTGATTATCATTATTTTTTTTTAGCTCACCTGTCAAGGTGAGCTTATAGTATAGCCTTGGTCCGGTGTCGGCGTCGGTGTCGTTCACATCTTTAAACATATTCTTCTCAGAAACCACTGGGCCGATTGAAGCCAAATTTCATATGGAGCCTTAACAGGATGGGGGAACGAAAATTTATATATTTGGTCCAGGTCACATGACCAAGATGGCCGCCATGCCCATATATGGTAAAAATCTTAAAAAATCTTCTTCTCAAGAACCAGTGGGCCGATTGCCTTGAAACTTGGTATGTAGCATCTTGGACTCCAGTACTACAAAGTGTATATAAATGGTGACCTTGGGTTGACCTTGACCTATTTTATGGTAAGGTCAAATTTGGTCGCTTAGGCTTTTGAATGGGAAAAGCTGGAAAAGTGCATTTTTCTGTTGCTGTTGTGCTCTGTGAAATGCAGTCAATGTCAACACATATGAATATTAGAGGTCAAGGTCATTTAGTGACCTTGACCAAAGGTCATTTGTCCACTGCGTGTCAACATTTTCAAACATCTTCCCCTCAGAAATCATTGGGCCCATTTAAGCCAAATTTCATACAGAGACTTAACACGATGGCAGAACGAAAGTTTATATATTTGGTCCAGGTCACATGACCAAGATGGCCGCCATGCCCATATATAATGAAAACCATAAAAAATCTTCTCCAGAACCACTGGGCCGATTGCCTTGAAACCTGGTATGTAGCATCTTGGACTCCAGTACTACAAAATTTATGTAAATGATTACCTTAGGTTGACCTTGACATATTTTACCCCTTGGTAAAATTTGGTCCCAAAGGCTTTCGAATGCGAAAAGCTTTAAAAAATGCATTTTTCTGTTGCTGTTGTGCTCTGTGATATGGAAATGCAGTCAATGTCAACACATATGGATATTAGAGGTCAAGGTCATTTAGTGACCTTGACCAAAGGTCATTTGTCCATTGCGTGTCAACATTTTTAAAGTACATTTCCTCTGAAACTACTGGTCCAATTTTAATTAAATTTCATATGCAACCTTCAGGCAAAGCGGGAAAAAACTTTATATATTTGGCAGAGGTCACATGACCAAGATGGCCACCATGTCCATATTTGGTAAAAACCTTAAAAGATCTTCTTCTCCAGAACCACTGGGCCAATTGCCTTGAAACTAAGTACATGTATGTAGCATCTGGGACTCTAGCACTACCAAGTATATATAACTGATGACCTTGGGTTGACCTTGACTGTTTTGCCATAAAGTCAAATTTGGTCTCGAATGCTTTCGAATGGGAAAAGCTAAAAAAGTGTTGTTTTTTTTTTTGTTGCTATAGTGCTCTGTGATATGGAAATGCAGACAACTTGAACCCATAGGAATTCTAAGGGTCAGGGTCATTTAGTGACCTTGGCTAAAGGTCATTAGTTTGTAATGTGTCAACATTTTTAAAGGACTTCTCCTCTGAAACTACTTGGCTAATTTCAATTAAATTTCATATGCAGCCTTAAGGCAAAGTTGGAAACAAAGTTTATATATTCGGTCCAGGTCACATGACCAAGATGGCCACCATGGCCATATATGGCAAAAAGCTTGAAAAATCTTCTCCAGAACCACTGGGCCAATTGCCTTGAAACTTGGATTTTAGTATCTGGGACTGTAGTACTACCAATTTTTTTTTATAAATTGAGCATATACTGACAGGTGAGCGGTCGTTGCCCTTGGGCGACTTGTTTGAGGGGTGAGGGGTTGGCGGGGGGAGCTAAAACTAAATTTACAAAGCGTAAATCCTTTCAAGTTGTGTGTCCTGATTCCATCAGTGCGATATCTGTTGAAGTGATAATAACCTTCATAAGTTCTCAATGTCATTTCGATTTAGCTGTGCAACGTACGACACTTGGAGAACTTTACTTGGCGCATATGACATGATGTGTTAAAACCGTTTGACGACAGTATTTCATTGCCCCGAAAGGTAGGCCTATATTCAAGAACGCTGCATGCGTTTTGTAGGCTGTTTTGGGTCTACATTGCTTATCGCAGAATTATTAAAAGATGGATACTTTTCAATAAATATTTGTACATATTATAACGAGATGATAGTTGTCTGCACTCTTCAGAAGTCATTGTCGGTGAGCAATTAGCGGGCGATCAAATATGACACCTCGGCCGTGTTTTTTGCAGTTTATGTACGTGTACATCAGTCAGAATAACGCAAATGACTGACTTACATTATAATTTTCCCTAGAAAGATGGCAACTTAATGAAATTTTTACAAGGAGTATATTGCTGGATTAACTATATATTAAATGGGTAACACTACTTAATACATTGTATTGAAAACTTACTGCCGTACCCGAAGCCAATCCTCATAGGGCTGTCTCCAGGTACGGTTCCGACCCAGAGTCTCGGGGTACGGTTCCGTACCTGGAGACTCAGGGTCTAGGGATATGGTACCGTACCTGGAGACACTTCCTTTACTAAAACTTTGTACCGCACTGCGCAGCGAAAAGGGGTATGAAACTCACCACCCACACCCGTACTGGAAATTTTTAGTGGCGGCTTTTGAGATATAAACAAAAGGTTAACACTAGATTGTTTAGGCTATAAATATGGTATTTGTATGAACTATATCTGATAGAAAAATCTTTTCTGACATGTAGCTATAAGACAAAAAATCGAATTGTTGCAATTCCGGGGGTATGACACCCACCACTCGCCACCAGGAAATATTTATTGGTTATTTCCAGTTACAGCTTAATTAAATGAGGTTAGTCTCCTTGTTTATTCCATTTTGACTTTGTGACTAAAGTCTTGCCAATTTTATTTGCCAATTAAGAATTTTATTTATTTTGTTGGCATATGGCTTTACAGTTTAGAACTGTTTCCCAATCAATGTCCCTCAGTTCTAAATCACTGCCCAAGCAGATATGAGCTCATCTACATCTACATCCGGACATTAAACTGTCAAGCTTTACAATCCTTTAATGGTTCGCAAGAAAGAGTAAAATAGAGGAAAAGCAAATCATAGAAAAAGATATGGGCTAGGCTGTAACAGCTGCTACTGGAATGCGAGACATACATGTGTCCAGCTGATCCAGGTAAGCAGGGCAGAGGAGAAATTCAGCACCCAACACTGAAAATATTCCCAAGATACAATTTCCATGGCCGAATAAATGCAATCTTTCGTACCCAAGTATTCCTGGTGATACCATGCGTTGCAGGTAAAAAAAAAAAAAAACCTGGTGTACATTGCTGCAAACAGGGTGATTTCAAGACGCATATCTGCGCTGAACTCAGTAATTGAATTAGGAACTATGAAAGATTATTATATGACTCTTATCTCTCCCCCACGCTGGGTATAATTATCAGCAGCTGCATATAATTAGTTATCATATAGATACAGAATTTCGGACCGTATAAGAGGCAATCTGCATGTTTGATAAAGCCAAGCCTTCAGAGTCTTTATGCCGCCCGCCGGTCCGATAAATGATTTCCCGGTCCGATAAAGGATTTATCAGCCCGGCAGACTGTAACTAACGTCAACGACGTCGCGCGAGGTACTTCGACGTTAAAATGGCGAGCGCGATGTGCCAAAGCAGAAAATCTCCCATCCTTTCTAACGTCATATCTCTGGAACTATCCATCGTAGACATAAAGTGTGACCACTCATTTTCTTAGTTAGATCAAAAGGAACACGTTGCTATCAGAATTAAAGTGAAATTACAGAATTTTTTGTTTCGCTACAAAACGGCTGGGTGGCCAGGATATGCAGTGATGCTGCATGTATTTACTAATATACATCAATACTCCTAGACTCGTTTGGAAAAAAATAAAAATAATTAGATAGTACAATCCGTGACATCAAGACGTCCGGCTCGCTGTCGTGCTGTCGTAGAGTTTAGTTGTATTAGCAGATTCTCATCACTTGAAAATGTTGACTTCTATATAGCGACATTTTTTGTAGAAATTTTCCTAACTTGAATCTATATGATAAACAGATCATAACATGAGTTTTTCGTTATCACCCGATTTATCAGCCCTCGACCAATATCGAACCTCGGGCAAGCCCTCGGTCCGATATTGGAGTCTCGGGCTGATAAATCGGGTGATAATGAAAAACCCATGTAATAATCTCTATTGAGGATACCTGAGAGATTCTCTTATATGTAAAGCACTGCCAATGTATTAGAAAAATATTTCGACTTGCATATATTAATTGCAAGGAAAAACAACAAGACCTGTCAGCGGGACAGAATAGCTCGCCTGACAGCGCCTTGCCCATAACCTAAAAACTTTAATGTAAAACTTAATTATTACATGTATTACTAAATATAGTAACAAATATCTTGGATACGCAGTCCAGTATGGCTCGTGATTCCTTTCCCCATACCAGCCCGCTCGTGCAGAGCCATATCGGCCCGCTCGTGCAGTCATATCAGCCCGCTCATTCGAAAACAAGATGGCGGAAAGCAAACTGGAACAGATGTAAATTTATGGCTTGAGCGACTGGATATATTAATATGGGGGAGAACAGACCGACAGAGGCTGCTAAACGGCTGAGAAAGTTTGTAGCGATTGTTTGTAGAGAAATCGAAAATCGTAAACACAATGTGACAGTCTTTACAGACTCAGACAGTGGGAACAATCCTCCTAAATGAAATTGAAATGCATATTGTAAGTTTTTTCTCCGTCTCTCTTTCTAAGAATTGCTCTCTGTGAAATCCCCTTTAAATCTTTGTATCTCTAACTTTGTTTGAAAATGATTGCATATATGCAGTTTTAATGACGTCATGTTTATTGAAGGACGTCAGCACGGCGGCTGTGTGTGCGTGCGTACTTTGCAACGTAACATAACGCCAAAAACAATCGGGTTGACGTATCGTCCAAAATAGTTCCGTTTGGTTCATTCAGTGTAATGAGTTAGGGGAAAGTGCAGAACACATGTAATAAAAAGGTTACGACATGTCTAGTGTCGCATTGCCAGGCATATCGGCTCGGCCGCTCCATATTGGCCCTCGGGCCTAAAGGCCCTCGGGCCAATATGGCGCAATCCGGGCCGATATGCCTGGCAACGCGACATTAGCCATGTAATAACCTCTAAACATTTTGCTAACGCCGACACCGCCGCCAACGCCGACGCCGGGGGTAGTGCAATAGTTCTTCCTGTACATTCAAACAGGCGAGCTAAAATGATAAAAGTAATGGTTAATGAAATTTGATTTATTTGAAACAAAAATTATGGAACACATGTAAAGTCAGGGTAAAGTAATATAAATGTGCATACAGTTTAATCTTAGTTCAGGGTAAAGTAATATGAATGTGCATACAGTTTAATCTTAGTTCAGTCTGTTCATCTGCACTGCCGTATCAGTCTGCGCTACATGCGTAGGACGGCATTGAATACTGCTACCCTTACAATATCGAGAAGCTGTGTGAAATCCGGAGCTGATTTGAGTCTTTGCTGGAGAACTTTATGAAAATGTGGCTTGATAAATGTGATACTGGCGTCAACAAAGGCTTCAAAATACAAAATAACTATAAATAAATATGCTGTTCTATTTCCTACTTGTTCATGAAAATGATCAGTAGAAAATAAGCAACATTTATCTTTCAAAATAATCGTTCAGATATTTATTAGATTGAAAGACACCATTGGGATTCAGTGGTATAAATCATTTATTTTATCACGAGGCACTGCTGCAAATAAATCATGTTTGAGCTACACATAAAAACCTGTTGAAAAATGATTTTGGTCATTTAAGTTGGTAACCAAAAAGGGAGACTATTGATATCAGAAATTTAAATATATGGTAAAAATACAATGTACAGGTATTGGATCCCATCTATTCCTACACCTTTTTTTATAATACACTGCTCGTCGGGTTTCAAAAAAGAAATTGTATTTGATGGTGCGACTTGTCCTTTTTCCAAAAAACATGTTCCCTCTTTATGAAACAACATAATACAAATCGACCTACAGTTTCCCACAAAATGTGACAGTTAAACTTAAATGACTTTTCATAATAATTTGTGTTTAGACTTAAGCATCCCCAGGCATTTACTCTTAACAATAACCCACACGTGTATGTCTTCTCAAGTTTACATAAATACTGAAAAGAAATCCAAACTCTTCCACTTTCAGACCCTCGAAAGGAGGCATTATAACACTCTTATATTTCAATTTGAAATAAAACTGAGACTATACATGTAGACGGAACATTTTGTGTGTGTGTGGGTGTGTGCTCTGAACTGTTGGAATCTTCCAATAATCATGTCAGTTTCTACAATTTATATCACATTATTTTTATGCCCCCGCCTGGCCCGCCATGAAATAGCGGAAGGGCATGTAGAGTTGACCGTCTCTCTGTGTGTGTTTGTGTGTGTGTTACCAGAATCGTGTCCAACCCGTAACTTCGACCTGCATAACATTTTAGGGCATTGAATTATTCTGGAAAACTGTTTATTCTGACACTGCAGCTGATCTCATTTTTTCACTTGGTCAGTAGTGTCCATTTTAAACTTATGCTTTTAAAGTCAAGCTCGCGCAAAGTCGCTTTTTATTGTCTTTTTTTCTACCTTTATTGATGCTATCATCACATATATCTTCCAGAAAGTCTATAAAATCGAAAGGTCACCAGCAAAGACTCAGATTAGCTCGAATTTCGCCCAGTCTCTTGGAAGCCCTTGACCCATTACTTCCTCACGCTGTAGGACAGACTGACTGGACTATGCGGATGAACAGACTGAACTAAAATTAAACTGTACAAACATCTTAAATATTTCACCCGCACTATGCATGCGTTTTATAATTTCCGCTCTTTGTTTCAAAGAAATCAAATTTTATTAACTATTGTTTTTATCATTTTTTTCTTCCATGCAATTAAAATATATGCAGACTGAACTATTTTTCTAATGAATGGGCAGTGCAGTACTTATAAGAGATCTCCCGGGTATCCTCACTAATTATATGCAGCTGCTGATAATTATACCCAGAGTGGGGGAGAGATAAGAGTAATATAATAATCTTTCATGGTTTATAATTCAATTACTTCAGTTCAGCGCAGATATGCGTCTTGAAATCACCCTGTATGCAGCAGTGTGTGTAGTCCATTTCACTGGTTTCTGACATTATCCACTGGGATATCAGAGCTACAGATAAGAAGCGGTAACTGGGATAATATACTTCATCTAACAAACATACTAATTCGGGAAAGCGCAGTTCCGGTTTATCATTGCTTGGTTACAAATGGCGACGGTGACAGCACACAGTTACACTGCATGCGCTATTTTATAATATATATATCTTTCTTTGTCGAAACTTGATGTTCTAATTATTTAGTGTCACAACGAAAGCGTATAGGCCCGGCCTTCGCCCACTATCACAACCGGCGATCATCTTATAAACATATTTTCCTGATAATCGCACTGTTACAAAGTCCCGTAGGTTTAAAGATATACTCCTTTTATAATAATAACAAAAATGATTTGATGAAATATTTCATGCAATATCTCCGACATGGTCTAACTATACATTTGAAATAGAGTTTAGATAATAATATTTGATAAAAGTGACTTTAAACAAAAAAATAAGATGAATTTTATACAATCGCGGACCGCGGTTGAAATCGCATTATTGGACAAAAATTCATTCATACGTCACAATCACGTGCACGAATAAGAAAAATACCTCTACCTGATCACATGACACACGTGGTCAAAATCAATATTCTTACAGGCCGTGAGGAAATAGGTAATTTGCATTTTAATTTGAAGATTATTTTTCGTACCGTATATATCGAATAAATACGCATTTTCTCAAAACTTTTACGGTTAATTATGTGACTATTACATATTGTCTAACGAAATTTTGTTAAAATATTTGTTTCTGAAAACAAGAAATAAACGAGGGAGACAATGTTTAATTGGCTGCCAGAACCTTTTACGACTACATTGTATAAACCATGTTTTAAGTCCTAATCTAATTTCTTTATGATCAATACACAATCAAACGCGGAATAAAAACAACGTTTCTAACACAGGGCAGTCGGTTGCCATCTTAAAAAATTATGGTACTGTCCTGTACTCTTTATGGTAAAAGAAGGTTCTTACTATTGTCAGTTCACTTGCTGCGTACAGCCACAACCACATCCGTTTTTTTTTTGTCGCACCTGCGTTAGCTGGGCCGATATAGGCGTGCAAGTTTCCGTCCGTCCGTCCGTCAACAATTCGCAGTAGGTGTCTTGTGAGCGCAACTCCTCCTACACTTTTTGGCCAATCATTTTGAAACTTCTCAGATGTTTTGGCCATGGTCTATAGATGTGCATATTGTTTGCCCATAATTCCCAGATTAATTTTTACCACTTTTTTCGCATGTTGAACTTAGTTATTTTTTTTTACACAAAAGTCAGTTCGTCAACAATTCGCAGTAGGTGTCTTGTGAGGGCAACTCTTCCTACACTTTTTGGCCAATTATTTTGAAACTTCACAGATGCTTTGGCCATGGTCTGTAGATGTGCATATTGTGTGCACATAATTCTCAGATTAATTTTTACCACTTTTTTTACATGTTGAACTTAGTCAATTTTTTACACAATGCGTTCCATTGTGAGTGTCTTGTGAGGGCAACTCCTCCTACACTTTTTGGCCAATCATTTTGAAACTTCACAGATGTTTTTGCCATGGTCTGCAGATGTGCATATTGTTTGCACATAATTCCCAGATTAATTTTTGCCACTTTTTTCACATGTTAAACGTTGTCATTTTTTGTCACACCTGCTTTTGTCACCCCTGCGTTAGCATGGGCGATATAGTTTTCACTACCAATTAGAACTCGTCTGACTTAACCCCCGCAGGTGCGACACCGCTTTCCGCGGATTTCTTGTTTTTAGCTCACCTGAGCACGAAGTGCTCAAGGTGAGGTATTGTGATCGGTCTTTGTCAGTCGTCCGGTCGTGCGTCCGTCGTCAACTTTTGCTTTAAACAACTCCTCCTCCAAAACTGCTGGACAGATTTTGAAATAATTTCACAGAAATGTTCCTTAGGAGGCCCTTTACCAAAATTGCTCAAACGGTTCCACTCCGCTGAACAATATGGCCACCAGAGCTAAAGATAGAAAAACCTTTAAACGACTTCTCCAAAACTGCTAGGCAGATTTTGAAATAATTTCACAGAAATGTTTCTTAGGAGACCCTCTACCAAAGTTGCTAAAATGGTTCCGCTCCGCTGAACAAAATGGCCGCCAGAGCTAAAAATAGAAAAACCTTTAAACGACTTTGTCTCCAAAAACTGCTGGGATGATTTTGAAATAATTTCACAGAAAGGTTCCTCAGGAGGCCCTTTACCAAAATTGCTCAAACGGTCTGGCTCCGCTAAACAATATGGCCGCCAGAGCTAAAAAATAGAAAACCCTTTAAACGACTCTTCTCCAAAACTGCTGGGCAGATTTTGAAATAATTTCACAGAAATGTTTCTTAGGAGACCCTCTACCAGAATTGCTAAAACCATTCCGCTCCGCTGAACAAAATGGCCACCAGAGCTAAACATAGAAAAACCTTTAAACGACTTCGCGTCCAAAACTGCTGGGCAGAATTTGAAATAATTTCACAGAAATGTTCCTTAGGAGGCCCTTTACCAAAATTGCTCAAACGGTTCTTCTCCGCTGAACAATATGGCCGCCAGAGCTAAAATTGAAAAAGCTTTAAACGACTTCTCCTCCAAAGCTGCTGGGAAAATTTTGAAATAATTTCACAGATATGTTTCTTAGGAGACCCTCTGCCAAAATTGCTATAACGGTTCCGCTCCGCTGAACAAAATGGCCGCCAGAGCTAAAAATAGAAAAACCTTTTAACGACTTCGCCTCCAAAAACTGCTGGGCAGATTTTGAAATAATTTCACAGAAATGTTCCCTAGGAGACCCGTTACCAAAATTGCTCTACCGGTTCCGCTCCTCTGAACAATATGGTCGCCAGACCTAAAAATAGAAAAACCTTTAAACGACTTCGCCTCCAAAACTGCTGGGAAGATTTTGAAATAATTTCACAGAAATGTTCCTCAGGAGACCCTCTACCAAAATTGCTGAAATGGTTCAGCTCTGCTGAATAAAATGGCCACCGGAGCTAAATAAAGAAAAACCTTTAAACGACATCTCCTCTGAAGCCAATGGCTCGATTTCAAAATAATTTCACAGAAGTGTTTGACTCCTGGTTCTAAACAAAAATTGCTGAAACGGTTCCACTCCGCTGTACAAAATGGCCGCCAGAGCTAAAAATAGAAATAAATCTTAGAATGACTCAAAGGGCACAGTTACGATCCAATCATCATGAAACTTGGTCAGAATGTTTATCTTAATGAAATCTAGACCAACTTTGATACTGGGTAATGTGGAGTCAAAACCTAGGTCACTAGGTCAAATCTTAGAAAAACCTTGTGCACACTCTAGAGGGCACAGTTACGATCCAATCTTCATGAAACTTTGACAGAATGTTTATCTTTATGAAATCAAAACCAAGTTTGAATCTGATTTTTGTGGGGTCAAAATCTAGGTCAAAAGGTCAAATCTTAGAAAAAGAGGTGTACACTCTTGAGGGCACAGTTATGATATAATCTACATGAAACTTTGTCAGAATGTTTGTTTTTTATGAAATCTAGACCTGATTTGAAACTGGGCCATGTCAGTTTTAAAGAGTAACTACACTTCAGGAACTGACTGAATCAGATCCCAAACCCTATCCCCAACATCAAAGGGAAAGATTGACAAAGACATCCCAACAAACAATAAATTACAAGTGATAAGCCGAGTCAGCAGCTCTTTCCCAAATAGATGGCAACTCAGCTATCTTTATTGAACTAAATAATTTAGACCAACAGACGAGTTACAACGGACTAAGCAAATTATATGAAAAACATTTAACAATTATTTTTACCTATTTTCTATTTTTATGATAGAAGGATTAAACTGAGAAAAACTTGGTCACTAGGTCAGTTCTTAGAAAAACCATGTGAACGCTTTAGAGGACACAGTTTTGTTCTAATCTTCATGAGACTTTGTCAAAATGTTTATCTCCAACAAATCTGGACCAAGGGTGCAACTTGGTCATGTCGGGTCAAAAACTAGGTCAAACTTTAGAAAAACATTGTTTACGCTCTAGAGGGCACAGTTTGATTCGATATTCATGAAACTTTGTCAGAATGTTTATATCCAAGAAATCTAGACCAGGTTTGAAACTGGGTCACGTGGGGTCAAAAACAAGGTCATTAGGTTAAATCTTATAAAAACCTAAGGTACACAATACAGGGTTCATTTTCCATGAATCTTTGTGAAACTCTGTCTGTTGGACGTATGAGTGTTTCTGAGGTTAAGTTCACAGGATACTCAGGTTAGCGATCCAGGGCCATCATGGCCCTCTTGTTTGTTTCTTTTATTTCGAATACTTTAAGTGATTACATCGATTGACGCAATCCTATAGGTATGGGGCCCATACCTACCCACCCCATAGTCCGATTTCTCCATTTAAATTAGGATAAAATTGATTCCGATTAGCTTCCCATCTCAGTCCCATTATGATGCTTATATGTGACCACATGCTTTTTTAAACTCTTGGCTAGGAGTTTGATGCTCTCATGATTCAGAGGTCGATTCCATAGGTCACAAATCTTTTCTGCATCTGGTTTATTTCAGCGTCGTCAGTATCTCATATAATTGCTCATATGCCGTTCATGACTAAAATACTGTAAACGGGCCGTAAACCCGAAATCATTCATCCATCCATCTTTACAACTGCGGAGATATCTACAACAGATTCTGCCTTGCGCCTGGCATGTATAGCTGGCGCAAATTGACCTGTCTCATTTAAATATATTAGTAGGTTCAGTTGATTTCACAGATAGGGATGCATGAATTATAAAACAAACTTAAGGCCATCCTTTGAAAATATGTTTGTTGAGCTCCAATGCAGACTTAGCTGGATCGGTAGGTTGGGAGGAAGTTTTTTGTTCGGGTGCCACAAAGTACTGGTTGCGACTAAAATACATTTGCAAATAGTGCAGACCCGAATCAAAGTATTCCTTAAGAGCAGTCTGGTCATGATCAACAGTGTTTGCCATCTTACACTGACAGTCTTAACTCCGTTCAGCAGTCGTTACCCAATTTAAAGTCGACAATTACATGTATTATGATTAAAGTCTCCATAGTCCTACCAATGATTAAAATCGTCAAAATACAAATCATTATGAAACCTGTACAGCCTTCAGAATTAATGAAAATATTTCGGTTGATATGCTTTTTAGCTCGCCTGAACGAAAGTTCAGGAAGAGCTATTGTTGTCACCACGGCGTCCGCGTCCGCGTCCGCGTCGGCGTCGGCGTCCGAAATGGATGTTTTGGTTAAAGTTTTTTTATGTGATGGGCAATGCGCTGCAGGCGAGCTATCCTGTACGCGGACAGGTCTTGTTGTATCATATAACGGGCAAAAGAGAAGGGACAAGGTATTTTGGAAAAATGACAAGTCTCTCGATAAAAATACGGTTTTCGTCACTGGTTCCCTGTTAAGCAATGAAATAATGCAACCGCGGCACAATCAATGGGATCCTTGCTTAACATTTTTGTACGTTGTATTTTTATCAATTGTAAAACGCCTGTACCTTGTATTTTTATCTCTTGTACCTTGTGTTTTTACCATGAAATATAGCTTGTGAAATCGAAAGTAGGTCATTTTAGTTGGCAACTAAAATGACCTAGTTATATTTTTCAAATCTATTTTATGGTAAACTCAAGGACGTTTTGCTTTTTCAAAGCCGGCCAATCACGATAATAATCAATGGCAAAACTGTAGTGAGAAGTTTGCAGCGATACTCCACGACAAAATATTTCATGCTGGTAGAGCTATGGGGCCTTTAAATATTACTACATACGAAAAAACTTGAAAGAAAGGACACAAAGGCCAAATCTTGGATAGTATGGATCGCAGCAAACAGAATTTTTATCATGGCCTTACACATAACGAATCCTCTCAAGATTCACGAGCATTTCTACCAGAAATGAATTACTTCATGCAATTGTGAATAGTTTACCAGATATACTTGCATAAACCTATAGACGCTTGCCCTTGTTAAATGTTGGCACAACTGTATGGGGTTGGTACAAATAAAGTTTATCGTTTCTCAATAGGACTTTTGATTCGGGGCCGATAATACTATGCATTCAAGAAGACATAATTCGTTTTTATCGCTTAATTGCAAACAGAAGCAACTGCAAAAGCATACGCCTCAAAGAGGGTTCAAAACCTGGGCGGGGAGAGGAGGAATGGATGGATAACGTGCAGTTGGATTACTTCCTTTTAGACAGTATTTAAGTCATATCAGGACGATGGGTGGGTGATAATGAAAGGCTGTGTGCAATGGAACCCCGTTTACGATCGAAAAGATTCCCGTCTCCAGCGGGACTGGAACCAGGGGCCACGGATCAGCAGACCACCGCTTAACCTACTGAGCTACCGGGGTTCCTGGACGTGTGTGTCTGACAGAGAGAGAGAGAGAGAGAGAGAGAGAGAGAGAGTTGCATTCTACATCTTAATAGCATGTTACCCAAAGTGAGAATACAATGTAGCAGAAGCTACATAAAGAGATACAGGGTTAGTATATTACTTCCATCTACGTATCTGGAATATTATTTCAACGTCGTCATGATTCATGGTATGGTAAACAATACCATGGGTGAAAAAGTAAGCATCTTAACTTATTCAGCATCTTGCCTCAACCTACTGCATGATGCTCGTGTTTGCAACGTTTCCATTCATCTAAGCTGAAAATTGAATGCGTACTCTCTCTATTGAATACTCTCTCTCTCTCTCTCTCTCTCTCTCTCTCTCTCTCTCTCTCTCATAACCAGCTCTGAAATCAAACATTCATAAAAAGGATTATATGATAAAATTTAGGCGATTTTCCATACAGCATAGTTACGCGCCGAAACTCCTTGGCATTTGGAAATGGAAAACCGGCTTTATGAAGCAACACGCTCTGTAAATATCTAAGGCTCTTTTCTATGGCGTGTACTTTTTGAAGGTTTCGGCGCCGAAGCTGCCTTTGTAAGTACATGGCAAAAAGAGTTTCGACGCTGAAGCCAACTATAATACGCTCCACGAAAACCCGGCTTTAGGATTTGGCAGTCATTCAATCGCGTAAATACGTGTAGGTGAGGTTCTGCTAGAAAGCTTTGTCTCCTATTTCGCAATGAATTGTGCTATTTTGCATATTCGTCCATAAAGGTCAGAAAGACAGGTCAATTTGCGCCAGCTATACCACCCTCATTGTAAACATTGGTCTTTCTTATTTACGCTTCACTGATTTTCAAGTGAACGCTTTAAATCATTTCTTAGATATATGCTCTCAAATTCGATACCATAAAATAAATTTACATTTTCGTATTCAATCCGAAAAATGAATCCAAAGTACACGTTTATTAAGCTACGTGTAAACGGCCTCCTAGAAGTAGTCAACGTCTAGAAGTTACTTCTAACTGGTAGCGAGTATGCAATTTATGATGACGTATGCACACAAATCATTGCTAGACGTACACGTACACGTACACGTACAAGTAAAAAGTCTTCACTTCCCTATTGCCTTAGCATTTGGGACAATGGAAGAGGAGGGTGTGTTTTATATAGGTGGATAAATTGTAACGTTGTTATTCGTTGTAGGTTGCAAGAACAAGTCTTTCAGAATGGATGATAAATTCAGTAAAGACAACACAAGCAGCCAGGAAGAAGACAACCACAGTCTTGTCAGTGCAATAAGAGATAAATATGAAGGCACCCAACCGTGCAGTGGGAATGATGTCTGTCAGATTTACATACCAAAGACTGGTCCAGGGGCACAAGGTAAAGAGAGTATTATCAGGAGGGTATTTGCTTTCCGGGCATTAAACATTAAAGTAATCATAGGTGGCAGTAGGAATGGGAAAAGGCTATCTGAAGACATTTTATGGTTGTAACTTTTGCGTATGTTCTGGTTATGGCCCCAACTGTGAAACGATTGGTGGTCCATAGTATCCCCTGCCGAAGGCGGAGGGATATATTTTTCTCCCTGTCTGTCCTTCCGTCCGTCCGTCCACAGCCGTAATTACGTAACCACTGACCGGAATGTCGTGAAACTTGAATATATATATCAATATAACGCACTGATGCACGTCAAGTTTGATCGGACGTACATCAGTAGTACATGAGCAATCGCCATTGAATTGATTTAGGACAACAAAATGAGCCATTACTAACTAAACAATCACTAGAACTTCATGAAACTTAAATGAAATATGTATCACCATGACACGGCTATGCACATTCAGTGTCATCAAAATGGCATCAGTAATCATGAGTTGTTGCCCTTGAACCAGTTTAAGATTGATAGATTCAGTCGTAACTAGGTAATCAATGAGTAGAATTATATGAAACATGTATAATATGAATTATCATAACACATTGGTGCTTCTTAGGTTTTGTCGGAATAGCTTCAGTTCGCAATGAGTTATTTCCCTAGAATTGGTCATAAAGGTGCCAGCGAACACAATTTCTTGAATAAATGTATTGTTAGAGTGAGGTGAGCTGAGGCAAGATTTTTTAGAATGGCTTCACTTATGTCTCTCTGATGCCAGAGCTATTGCCCTATATACTAGAAACAACTTCTAACCGACCACTTATTTATAGCATGTTTCTACTAAATTAAAAGGACAATCAAACATATGTTTCCATCTTTAATTAACTTGTGATAATGGTAAAGTAAATTCGGTAACTCTGAAATAAAAATCTTATCCGTATGCCATTGAATAAGTGAAAGATAATGGTACCCCTGTTTCCGAAAATCGCAACATTTCAGCAGATTTTCACGATTCGAACAGAACCACATTTCTAAATGTGGAATCTTGTCAGCATATGCTTATGATTTGTGCAAATATTTAGAAAATGTTTAAATGAACTTGAGAATTCATAATAAGGCATTATTTTAATACAGAATTAAAAATTTTAGTCACAATTAAAAAACCTTCTCCACCACAGTCATAATCCTTGAGAAGTTCGAAAATGGGGGTACATGTGCATCCTCTGCTGCCAGGAAAACGATTCTAAAGGCATTGAGCTCAAACATTTTACAACGTTTACATGACACATTGGGGGTACTGAATATAAGACAATTATGTCCGGATACCATCTTCTAACAACAGTGTTCAAGACAAAGCATGTGGTCGGTTAGAAGTTGTGCTTAGTATATTTGACTTAAAATTTAGCTTTAACTAAGTAACCAGTCAACAAACTTTTATGAAACTTAATATAAACCATATACAAATCAGAGCCACTTTGGCGGTGGATATAAATTCAGCGAATTTCCATATTGCTTTTGGCTTTGCTGCACTTGAGTCTGGCCATCCACGCATGAGTCACGCTTTTTGTCGCAGTTGCTTTTGCAAGATGGCATAGGAGTCTGTTTTTCCATAATTCCGTTCATCTGTCTGTCCCTCCATACTTGCATCGACTACCGTTAAATTAAGACCTTTAAGAGTTTTTAAGAGCAGAACGCACATTCAAAAGAATGATTATGGGCCATATTTCTATTTTTCGGCTACTCAAACCTCTTCAGTGGTCCTGACAGTATCTGGTGACGAAAGTCAGTGAAAAGCATACTGTATTTTTATCTTTTATAAGGACTGATCGATATTGAAAAGTGTCCAAATGAAATATCAAAGAGCGATTAAAGTCCACTTCACTCAAACTGTGATACGTACGATCATCAATCCTGGCATAAAGTTTCCTCTTAGGATGGTCTCGAGGTATGTTGCACTTAATTTTACTCTTGGCCTTTAAAGTTTCACGCTCTGCTGACGTTATAAAATTTATATTCAAAATCACGTCTACCCTAGCTTTTAAGTCTGTTTGTCTTAAAGTATGATACCTACAATTATCAAACCTGGCATAAAGTTTGCTCTTAGTATGGTCTTGGGGAATGCTGTACTTGTTTTTAGCTCTCCTAAACGAAAGTTCAGTAAGAGCTATTGTTGTCACCCTTGCATCGGCGTCAGCGTCTGCGTCCGCGTCAGCGTCGGCGTCCGGATTGGATGTTTTGGTTAAAGTTTTTCAAAGAACTATATCTCCTTAACCCATGGATGGATTCCTTTGATACTTGCACTGTAGTAAGATATTGGTCCAAAGTTTTCCAAGGTATTACCCCCATCCCCCTCAGTGACCTTGATGTCAAGGTCATGGACTTAGAAAATTGTCTTTTTATTGATTGGATGTTTTGGTTAAAGTTGTTTAAAGACACATATCTCCTGATCCCATAGATGAAGTCTTTTTATATTTGAAATGTAGTTAGATATTAGTCCAAAGTTTTACAGAGTACTACCCCAACCCCACTCAGTGACCTTGGTGTCAGGGTTAGGGACTTAGGAAATTTGGTCTTTATTAAAGTTTTCTAATTGCATACTGATTCATAATGCTTGACAGAGATTTAGTTTACACTTGAACTGATGTTAGACACTTTGTTTAGTGTTTACAAAACACTATATACTTACCCCACTGGATGACCTTGAAGTCAAGGTCATCGATGTAGAATTTTGTCTGAAAGATTTAGGTTAAAGTTTTATATTTGTGAAGACATAATCTCACAGTGCCACGATGGACTCAATTGATAGTTATACTTGGACTGATGTTAGATAATGGTTCAAGGTTTTGATATGCCCCCCCCCCACACACACACACACACACCTTAGTTCTTTGACCTCAAGCTCATGGACTTTGAAATTCCATGTGGATTTTTTTATTTTAATTTTACTTTAAGACTTATTTATGAGATAGCTTTTGTTTATAAATGTGTTGATGTGTTGTCATTATGGACATGCTGGTCTGAAGTTTTATTCATAGCAGTCCACGCCACCATAGCGACTGTGTGACGGGCAAGCAACTATTCAGGCGAGCTATGCTGTCAGGCGACAACTCTTGTTACCCCTGACCTAAATATAGGCACTGCTGACTTCTTAAAATTTCTCAAAAATTTTCTCAAAGTATCATACACACAATCATCAAACCAGGCATAAAGTTTCTTCTTTTAGATGTTCTCTAGGGATATTGCATTTCTTTTTACGCGTGGCCTATATTCAGGCTCTGCTGACTTCGTAAAATTTTTCATTCATTCCAAAATCACATTGACCGTAGCTTTTAAGTCCGTATTTCTCCAGTAACGATGACGGCAGTGATAAAACCTGGCATAAATTTTGTTCTTGGCCTTCTGGAATGTTAGTATTTTGTGTATTCTTGACCTACGTTTCGTACCCTGTTGGCTCGCTCTGGAAATATTGACTTTAACCTGGTAACCACAGTAACATTGTTTATGTCCATTTCTGTCTAATTATACCACCTACCAATCATCACACGTGGCCTAAAACGTGTTCATAGGCTGGGTTCCTGGGTTGTTTGACTACTGCTATAGTTCAGGCTTCATTATAGCCCCGCTTTGAAAAGCTAGAATCTCGAAACTTGGTATATATTTGGGATAATTTGTCAGTTTTCTCAGGAACAATTGAGCTAGAATCTTTAAACTTGGTATCCATATGGACAATGAAGTATTTTAGCGTGGGATTGAGAATTGGGCTCATCGCTCTTTTTTACGTCCCGCACCAAAGGTGAGGGGGACATATTGTTTTCAGTGCGGATCCCGGTGCGTCGGCGTCGGCGTGACATTTTCTTGTATGCGCGATATCTCTTGAGCCAATGAATGGAATATCACCAAACTTGCTTGGATGTATCATTGGGACAAGCTTAAGAAATGATTAGATTTTTGTGACCTTTATCTTATTTTCAAGGTCAATGGAGGACTTAGATAACAATTACTTGTACCCACAATATGTCGTGAACAAATGGATGGAATTTCACCAAACTTGCATATATACATCATTGGGACAAGTTTAACTGCTGATTAGATTTTGGTGACCTTGCCCTCATTTTCAAGGTTACTGGGGAACTTAGATGACAATTTATTGTACCCATTATATCTCCTGAACCAATGGATGGAATTTCGACAAAGTGTCATGGATCCATCATTTGGACAAACTTAAGAGCTGGTTATATTTGGTGATCTTGACCTCATTTTCAAGGTCACTGGAGGACTTAAGTGACAATTTATTGTACCCACGATCTCTCCTAAACTAATGAATGGAATATCACCATACTTTCATGGATACATCATTGGGACAAGTTTAAGAGCTAATTGGATTTGGGTGACTTGACTTCATTTTCAAGGTCACTGGAGGATTTAAATGACAATTTATTGGACCCACCATATCTCATGAACCAGTAGATGGAATCTCACCAAATTGCATGGATACATCACACTAGCTTAGACTAGCTTAAGAGCTGATCAGATTTTGGTGACCTTAACCTTCTTTTTAAGATCACAGGAGGACTTTGATATGTGAAAATTTCACTGAAATTGATATATCTCATTAGCCTTTGGCTTGATTTCCATTTTACTTTCATAGATATACCTTTGGGACAGCCTCAAGAGTCTACTATGTTTTGATGACCTTCACCCCATTTTCAGGCCAAAAGCTAACTTACAAATGCTTATTTTCGTTTTTCTCTCTTAAGAATGCGTTATATCTTGAACCCATTACCGGATATTCATCAGGCTTGCATGAACATATTTGTTTTGACAGGTGTAAGACATGTTAAGCAGTTGGTCACCCCGACCCATTTTGCAAGAACATAGTCTTCTGTGTAGGCTATCTTTAGAACCAGTGGATGGATTTTCTCCAAACTTCCTTTTAATATTTTATTCGTACAGGATTTCTATTCATTAGAGGGAATGGGAAATTAGCTTGTGGGGTGACGTCAATTTTTCTCTGAAAAACATTTCTAGTATTGTCTTGATTTGTCCATTTTTTGTCCCTTCACAGTTTTCTCAGGAACTATGCAAGCTAGAATCTTGAAACGTGGTGTACATATCACTGGGTGGTTGCTTAGTCCCGGTAGCGGTGATTTTTTTTTGACAATTTTCAACATTTTTTTCTGACAATGATCCCGGATTTTTAGCTCACCTGAGCCTTTAGGCTCATAGGTGAGCTTATAGTATAGCCAGGCATCCGTCGTCCATCCGTCCGTCCGTCCGTCGTCCGTCCGTCGTCAAGATTTTCAAACATCTTCTCCTCTGAAACTACTGGGCCGATTGAAGCTATATTTCATATGGAGCCTACCTAGGTCGGGGGAACGAAAGTTTGTTTGGGGTATCTGGGTCACATGACCAAGATGGCCGCCATGCCCATATATGGTAAAAACCCTTCAAAAATCTTCTTCTCCAGAACCAAAATGCCTATGACCTTGAAACTTGGTATGTAGCATCGGGCATGCCGGCCCATCATAGTTTATACAAATCATGACCTTGGGTTGACCTTGACCTAAGGACCTCTGACGGTTGTAATGTTAATTTGCCTATAAAATAGTCAAAATTAAATTTTTGATATACCCAAGAAACTTGGTATGTAGCATCGGGCATGCCGGCCCATCATAGTTTGTACAAATCATGACCTTGCGTTGACCTTGACCTAATTTACGGCATGGTCAACTTTGGTACGTTAGGCTTTTATATGGGAAAACGCTTAAACAGTGGATTTCTCAGAAACTATTTAAGTTTAAGGAACAATACTAGGTATACATGGTCGACTAAATGACCAAATGAAGATATATGTCACTAAAGGTCAAGGTCATTCCGTCGGACCATCCGTCGTCAAGATTTTCAAACATCTTCTCCTCTGAAACCACTAGGCCGATTGAAGCCAAATTTCATATGGAGTCTCAGCGGGATGGGGGAACGAAAGTTTATACCTGGGGTCTGGGTCACATGACCAAGATGCCCGCCATGCCCATATATGGTAAAAACCCTTCAAAAATCTTCTTCTCCAGAACCAAAAGGCCTATGACCTTGAAACTTGGTGTGTAGCATTGGGCATGCATGCCCATCATAGTTTATACAAATCATGACCTTGCTTTGACCTTGACCTAATTTACGGCATGGTCAACTTTGGTACGTTAGGCTTTTGTATTGGAAAACGCTTAAATAGTGGATTTGTCAGAATCTATTTAAGTCTAAGGTACAATACTTGGTATACATGGTCGACTAAATGACCAGATGAAGATATTATGTCACTAAAGGTCAAGGTTATTCCGACGGACCATCCGTCGTCAAGATTTTCAAACATCCTCTCCTCTGAAACCACTAGGCAGATTGAAGCCAAATTTCATATGGAGTCTCAGTGGGATGGGGGAACAAAAGTTTATACCCGGGGTCTGGGTCACATGACCAAGATGGCCGCCATGCCCATATATGGTAAAAACCCTTTAAAAATCTTCTTCTCCAGAACCGAAAGGCCTCTGACCTTGAAACTTGGTATGTAGCATCGGGCATGCAGGCTCATCATAGTTTATGCAAATCATGACCTTGGGTTGACCTTGACCTAAGGACCTCTGACGGTTGTAATGTTAATTTGCCTATAAAATAGTCAAAATTAAATTTTTGATATACCCAAGAATTTCTCTTGAAATTTGTTGTTCTCAACTCCCACTAACTGACTATGAATTTAATTTCTGATTATTTTGCACATATACTTCAATTTTTGGTGGAAAAAGCCAAATTTTGTAATTAAAGGTAATGGAAACAGGAAAAGTTTTTTAAAGATACTTTTCCCCCCGTGCCTCAGCTAGCCACTTTGCATGTATGTGTGTACTATCATAATACACATTATATGTGAGTGGCTTGCTGAGGCACGGGGGGGGGGGAAGATAGTCTATAGCTGAAAAACTGTAAAAGTGGGTGGGGTACTTACACCCTTTATATCTAAAAATAGGCTAAAGTCCTTAGTACTGAAAAAATATTGCATAAGATCAGTAACAGTAGTGTGTACGTCAGTTTTAGCGTTATCAATTAAGATCTCGATATCTTAGAAAACCAAATAAATGGACTTATTTTCAGAGACTGAAAAATTCACATACCCCTCTTGATAAAATTGGGCTATGTTAGCCTAGAGGCATGATAATTTTTCAAAATCACTGTTGAAATGTCTTTATAGTACACAAGGCTACATATTAATGCCAAATATTTCAACTTTTGCTGCCCGAGGAAGGTGCAGTAATTTGTCGAAAAATGGGCAAAAATGCATTGATACTGTCAGAGGTCCTTTACGGCATGGTCAGCTTTGGTACGTTAGGCTTTTATATGGGAAAATGCTTAAACAGTGGATTTCTCTGAAAATATTTAAGTCTAAGGTACAAATAAGGTACAATACTTGGTATACATGGTCGACTAAATGACCAGATGAAGATATTATGTCACTAAAGGTCAAGGTCATTCCTTCGGACCATCCGTCGTCAAGATTTTCTCCTCTGAAACCACTAGGCCGATTGAAGCCAAATTTCATCTGGAGTCTCAGTGGGATGGGGGAACGAAAGTTTATACCTTGGGTCTGGGTCACATGACCAAGATGGCGGCCATGCCCATATATGGTAAAAACCCTTCAAAAAATTTCTTCTCCAGAACCAAAAGGCCTATGACCTTGAAACTTGGTATGTAGCATTGGGCATGCATGCCCATCATAGTTTGTACAAATCATGACCTTGCGTTGACCTTGACCTAATTAACGGCATCGCCAACTTTGGTACGTTAGGCTTTTATATCGGAAAATGTTTTAACAGTAGATTTCTCAGAAAATACTTAAGTCTGAGGTACAAATAAGGTACAATACTTGGTATACATGGTCGACTAAATGACCAGATGAAGATATTATGTCACTAAAGGTCAAGGTCATTCCGTCGGACCATCCGTCGTCAAGATTTTCAAACATCTTCTCCTCTGAAACCACTAGGCCGATTGAAGCCAAATTTCATATGGATTCTCAGTGGGATGGGGGAACGAAATTTTTTACCCAAGGTCTGGGTCACATGACCAAGATGGCCGCCATGCCCATATATGGTAAAAACCCTTCAAAAATCTTCTTCTCCGGAACCAAAAGACCTATGACCTTGAAACTTGGTATATAGCATTGAGCATGCAGGACCAACGTAGTATATACAAATGATGACCTTGTGTT
The DNA here is from genome assembly GCA_963989385.1 of Ctena decussata. Lineage (NCBI taxonomy): Eukaryota > Metazoa > Mollusca > Bivalvia > Lucinida > Lucinidae > Ctena > Ctena decussata. The sequence goes on along the minus strand of OZ022504.1, from coordinate 33,050,369 downwards.
GACCTTGATCTAATTTACGGCATGGTCAACTTTGGTATGTTAGGCTTTTATATTGGAAAACGCTTAAACAATGGATTTCTCAGAAAATATTTAAGTCTTAGGTACAATACTTGGTATACATGGTCGACTAAATGACCAGATGAAGATACATGTCACTAAAGGTCAAGGTCATTCCGTCGGACCATCTGTCGTCACGATTTTCAAACATTTTCTCCTCTGAAACCACTGGGCCGACTGAGGCCAAATTTTATATGGAGTCTCAGTGGGATGGGGGAACGAAGGTTTGTACCCGGGGTCTGGGTCACATGACCAGGATGGCCATGCCCATATATGGTAAAAAACTTTAAAAAATCTTCTTCTCCAGAAAATGCCTATGTCCTTGAAACTTGGTGTGTAGCATTGGGCATGCGGGAAAACGCTTATATAGTGGATTTCTCAGAAACTATTTAAGTCTAAGATACAATATGTGGTATATATGGTCAACTAAATGACCAGAGGAAGATATTATGTCACTGAAGGTCAAAGTCATTTTGTCGGTCTGTCCGTCATCAAGATTTTCAAACATCTTCACCTCTGAAACCACTGGGGAGATTGAAGCCAAATTTCATATGGTGTCTCAGTGGGATAGGGGAACTAAAGTTTATACCGGATGCTGGGTCACATGACCAAGATGGCTGCCATGCCCATATATGGTAAAAACCCTTCAAAAATCTTCTCCAGAACCAAAAGGCCTATGACCTTGAAAGTTGGTATGTGGCATGCTGGCCCATCATAGTTAATACAAATCATGACCATGCGTTGACCTTGAATTAATTTACAACATGGTCAACTTTGGTACATTAGGCTTTTATATGGGAAAACGCTTATACAGTGGATTTCTCAGAAACTATTTAAGTCTAAGGTACAATACATGGTATATATGGTCAACTAAATGACCAGATGAAGATATTATCTCACTGAAGGTCAAGGTCGGTTTGTCCGTCATCAAGATTTTCAAAACATCTACTCCTCTGAAACCACTGGTCTGATTGAAGCAAAATTTCATATGGAGTCTAAGTGTGATCAGGGAATAAAAGTTTGTTCTCAGGGTCTTGAGCAAGATGGCCGCCATGCCCGTATAAGGTAAAAACCCTTCAAAATCTTCTTCGTCAGAACCAAAAGGCGTATGACCTTGAAACTTGGTATGTAGCTTTGGGCACTCAAGTCCATCATAGTTTATGATCGTGCGTTGACCTTGACCTAATTTATGACACTGTCAACTTTGGTTGAACCCTTGAATGGAATTGGACCAAGTTTGTGTCAGAATGTTCCTTGCATGAAGTCGTTTTGATAAATTGCAATTTGGCATTCCAAGATGGCCGCCATCTGCCGTTACTAAAAATAGCACAAAACATGAAAATGACAATATCTCAGTAACCGCTGAATGGATTTTGACGAAATTTGTGTCAAAATGATTCTTGCATTGAGATGTTTCAAAAATATCTATGTCATGTTTGCCTCTATAGCTAAAAATAGAAAAATGTGAAAATTAGAAAATCTCAATGGAGTTGGATAAATTTTGTGTCAGAATGGTCCTTTCATTAAGCTTTTTCGATTTTTTTTGCATTTTGGCATTCCAAGATGGCCGCCATTTGCCGTTACTAAAAATAGCACAAAACATGAAAATGACAATATCTCAGTAACCGCTGAAATTTGTGTCAAAATGATTCTTGCATTGAGATGTTTCAAAAATATCTAACTGTAAGACCGGTCATATTGGCCTCTGTTACTAAAAATAGAAAAAGGTGAAAATCAGAAAATCTCCATGGAATTGGACCAAATTTATGTCAAAATGGTCCTTGCATGAAGGCTTTTCGATTTTTTGCATTTTAGCAATCCAAGATGGCCGCCATCTGCCGTTACTAAAAATAGCACAAAACATGAAACTGGCAATATCTCAGTAACCCCTGAATGGATTTTGATGAAATTTGTGGCAAAATGATTCTTGCATTGAGGTGTTTCAAAAGTAAATATATAAAGACCAGGCAAGTTGGCCTCTGTTACTAAAAGTAGCAAAATGTGAAAATGAAAATTCTCAGTGGAATTGGACCAATTTTGTATCAGAATGGTTCCGTTGCACAATAGCCAGGTGAGCGATATCAGGCCCATTTGGGCCTCTTGTGTTCAAATTTACGTCGACCTTATTATACCCCCGCTTGGAAAAAGTGGGGGGGGGGGCGTGTATACTGGTTTGCATCTGTCCGTAGTTCCGTCCGTCCTTCCGTAATTCCGTAACACTTTTTCGTCAAAGATACCTCAAGAACCGTATAAGATATAAACTTCATATTTGGTATACAGTATGACAACGACAAGTTGTATCGTTGGATTGAGAACAGGCCCTCTCCTGATTGTTCTTCCCTGTATTTGTTCACTTTTCTTTCTCTCCACTTTTTTTCGTCAAAGATATCTCTGCAATGGTATAAGATAGAAGTTAATATTTGGTATACAGGTGAATGATCACAAGTTGTATAGTGGGATAAAGAACCGGCCTTCTCCTATTTGTTCTTTCCTGTATTTGTTCACTTTTCTTTCTCTCCATGGATTCAGAACTGTAATTTTTCGTAAAAGATTTCTCAGCAACTGTTCAAGGTGGAAGGTTTATATTTGTTATATGACTTGTTGTATCGTGGGATTGAGAATGGGCCTTCTCCTGCTTGTTCTTCCCTGTATTTGTTCACTTTTCTTTCTCTCCACACTTTTTTGTCAAAGATATTTCTTCAACAATATATGGTATTCAGATTAGCAACTACAAGTTGTATTGTGGGATAGAGAACAGGCCTTCTCCTTTTTGTACTTTCCTGCATTTGTTCACTTTTCTTTCTCTTCATGCAGTCAGTACTGTAATTTTTCGTAAAAGATTTCTCAGCAACAGTTCAAGGTGGAAGGTATATATTTGTTATATGAATTGACTATGATTTGTTGTATCGTGGGATTGAGAATGGGTCTTCTTCTCTTTGTTTTTCTTTGTATTTGTTCCTTTTTCTCTCTCTCCACACATTTGTTCCTTTTTCTCTCTCTCCACACTTTTTTGTCAAAGGTATCTCAGCAGTATTATAAGATAGAAAGTTCAGTTTTGGTATAAGGTATCTCAGCGGTATTATAAGATAGAAAGTTCATATTTGGTATACAGGTTGATAGCATGTATAATGGGTTTGAGAATGGGACTCCTTCTCTTTGTTTTTCCCTGTATTTGTTCATTTTTCTTTCTCTCCAAACTTTTTTGTCAGAGATTATCTCCGCAACAGTATAAGATAGAATGTTGATATTTGGTATACAGGTTAACAATGACAAGTTGTATCATAGGATAGAGAACCAGCCTTCTTCTGTTTGTTCTCCCCTATATTTGTTCACTTTTCTTTCTCTCCATGCATTCAGTACTGTTATTTTTTGGTGAAAGATTTCTCAGCAACTGTGCAGGAGCATATTTGGTAAATGACTCGACAATGACTTATGACACTTTTCAGAGCAGAGTTCTCAGCAAATATCCAGCATAGACTGTTCATACATGTTATATTTGTTTTCTTTCATGTTTTTTCTCCGTACAGGCCGTATACTTTGGAAGCGCTACAGCGGGGGTATAGTCAGATTTTATGACAGTTCTAGTTTTGTCTCGTCTGCGACTAGCAGATGCGAGACATGGGTGTTACTTTTCCGGCACGTCGTTGGCAGTGTAAAACTTATGTCAAGTTTTGTGGTTTAGCTCCGTTTTGTGTTAGTGTGCGGATCGGCGGTACGCCACTTCTCTCGTAGGGGTGGGGGGGGGGGGTCGGGTGGAGCAATGCTGCTAGGTAACTTTCAATGCCAGGGCGTCCAACTAATTTGGATTATAGTAGGACTAGGGCCTACTGTGCTTGCAGTAGGTGCGAGTGGAGGTTGTTTGGACATTTTTCTCTCCACTTTCATCTCTCTTCTTTCTCCCTCTCTCTGGGAGACGGTCCGATATAGACTGAAATACTGTCAAAAGGGCTGTAAAACCCAAAACAACCAACCAACTTCCCTCGTAGTTTTAGCTTTCTATAACTGCAATTTCTACAATCATTATACCTCCGCTTTGAAAAAGTGTGTGTGTGTGTGTGTGGGGGGGGGGGGGGTATACTGGTTTGCATCTGTCCTACATTCCGTCATTCCGTCCGTCCCTAATTCCGTAACACTTTTTAGTAAAAATTTTCATAAATGATTTCTCCACAATGGTTTAAGCTAGAATATTCATATTTGGTATACTGCTTGACACTGACTTGCTGTATGGTGGGATTGAGATTCAGCCCTCTCCTGCTTATTTTCCCCGTATTTATCCATTTTTCCTTCTTTCTGGTAAAAATGTTCGTAAAAAATTTCTCCACAACCATTCGAGCTAAAATGGTCATATTTGGCATACGGGTTGATGACGATGTCTTGTATCGTGGGATTGAGAACCAGTCTTCTACTTATTCTTCCCTTAATTTGTCCATTTTTAGCTCGCCTGAGCACGAAGTGCTCAGGGTGAGCTTTTAGGATACCGTGATGTCCGTCGTCCGTCGTACGTGTGGACGTCCGGACGGACGTCCGTCCGGACGGACGTCCGTCAACTTTTGCTTGTGTACACTCTAGCGGGCACAGTTTCTATCCAATCTTTATGAAACTTTGTCAGAATGTTTATCTTTATAAAATCTAGGCCAAGTTCGAAACTGGGTCATGTCGGGTCAAAAACTAGGTCACTAGGTCAAGTCTTAGAAAAACCTTGTGTACGCTCTAGAAGGCACAGTTTTCATTCAAAGTTCATGAAACTTTGTCAGAATGTTTATCCTCATAGTATCTAGGACAAGTTCGAAACTGGGTCACGTCGGGTCTAAAACTAGGTCACTAGGTCAAATCATAGAAAAACCTTGTGTACGCTCTAGAGGACACAGTTTTGATCCAATCTTTATGAAACTTTGTCAGAATGTTTATCTCCATAAAATCTAGGCCAAGTTCGAAACTGGGTCATGTCGGGTCAAAAACTAGGTCACTAGGTCAAATCTTAGAAAAACCTTGTGTACGCTCTAGAGGACACAGTTTTGATCCAAAGTTCATGAAACTTTGTCAGAATGTTTATCCTCATAGTATCTAGGACAAGTTCGAAACTGGGTCACGTCGGATCTAAAACTAGGTCACTAGGTCAAATCATAGAAAAACCTTGTGTACGCTCTAGAGGACACAGTTTTGATCCAAGCTTTATGAAACTTTGTCAGAATGTTTATCTCCATAAACTCTAGGCCAAGTTCGAAACTGGGTCATGTCGGGTCAAAAACTAGGTCACTAGGTCAAATCATAGAAAAAACCTTGTGTACGCTCTAGAGGACACAGTTTTGATCCAATCTTTATGAAACATTTTCAGAATGTTTATCTCTATAAACTCTAGGCCAAGTTCGAAACTGGGTCTTGTTGGGTCAAAAACTAGGTCACTAGGTCAAATCTTAGAAAAGCCTTGTGTACGCTCTAGAAGGCACAGTTTTCATCCAAAGTTCATGAAACTTTGTCAGAATGTTTATCCTCATAATATCTAGAACAAGTTCGAAACTGGGTCATGTCGGGTCAAAAACTAGGTCACTAGGTCAAATCATAGAAAAACCTTGTGTACGCTCTAGAGGACACAGTTTTGATCCAATCTTTATGAAACATTGTCAGAATGTTTATCTCAATAAACTCTAGGCCAAGTTCGAAACTGGGTCATGTCGAGTTATAAACTAGGTCACTAGGTCAAATCTTAGAAAAACCTTGTGTGCGCTCTAGAAGGCACAGTTTTGATCCAAAGTTCATGAAACTTTGTCAGAATGTTTATCCTCATAATACGTAGGACAAGTTTGAAACTGGGTCATGTCGGGTCAAAAACTAGGTCACTAGGTCAAATCATAGAAAAACCTTGTGTACGCTCTAGAGGACACAGTTTTGATCTAATCTTTATGAAACTTTGTCAGAATGTTTATCTTCGTAAACTCTCGGCCAAGTTTGAAAGTAGGTCATGTCGGGTAAAAAAACTAGGTCACTAGGTCAAATCTTAGAAAAACGTTGTGTAAGCACTAGAAGGCATAGTTTTGATCCAATCTTCTTGAAACTATGTCAAAATGTTTATTGTCCGTATATCTAAGCCCCCTATGAAAATGAGTCACGTCGGCTCAAGGTCAAATCTTAGAAAAATTTTGTGTACACCCTAGAGGGCACAATTTTGATCCAATCTTCATGAAACTCTGTCAGAATGTTTATCTTAATGAAATCTAGGTAAAGTTTGAAACTGGGTCATGTCGGGTCAAAAACTTGGTCACTAGGTCAAATATAAGAACGACCTTGTATACGCTCCAGAGGGCACAGTTTTGATCCAATCTCAATGAAACTGTGTCAGAATGTTTATTCTTACAATATCCAGGCCAAGTTTGAAACTGGGTCATGCCGGGTCAAAAACTAGGTCAAATGTTAGTATGGTAAAAACTCTTATAAATCTTCACCAGAGCCAGTGAACTGATTAATGCTCAGGTGAGCGATGCAGGGCCACCATGGCCCTCTTGTTCTTTATTTCCATACTTTGAAAAATGAAATTTTTCGTCAAAGATTTCTCCAGAACCATTCAAGCTAGAATGGTCAAAACAGGCATACAGGTTGATGACGGTGTGTTGTATGGTGGGATTGAGAACCAGCCTTCTCCTAATTATTCTTCCCTTAATTTGTCCATTTTTAGCTCGCCTGAGCAGGAAGTGCTCAGGGTGAGCTTTTGGGATACCCTGATGTCCGGACGTCCGTCAACTTTTGCTTGTGTACACTCTAGCGGGCACAGTTTTGATCCAATCTTTCTGAAACTTTGTCAGAATGTTTCTCTCCATAAAATCTAGGCCAATTTCGAAACTGGGTCATGTCGGGTCAAAAACTAGGTCACTAGGTCAAATCTTAGAAAAACCTTGTGTACACTCTAGAAGGCACAGTTTTCATCCAAAGTTCATGAAACTTTGTCAGAATGTTAATCTTTATAATATCTAGGACAAGTTCGAAACTGGGTCACGTCGGGTCAAAAACTAGGTCACTAGGTCAAATCATAGAAAAACCTTGTGTACGCTCTAGAAGGCACAGTTTTCATCCAAAGTTCATGAAACTTAGTCAGAATGTTTGTCCTCATAATATCTAGGAAAAGTTCGAAACTGGGTCACGTCGGGTCAAAAACTAGGTCACTAGGTCAAATCATAGAAAAACCTTGTGTACGCTCTAGAGGACACAGTTTTAATCTAATCTATATGAAACATTGTCAGAATATATATCTCCATAAACTCTAGGCCAAGTTCAAAAATGGGTCATGTCGGGTCAAAAACTAGGTCACTAGGTCAAATCTTAGAAAAACCTTGTGTACACTCTAGAAGGCACAGTTTTCATCCAAACATCATGATACTTTGTCAGAATGTTTATCTTTATTATATCTAGGACAAGTTTGAAACTGGGTCACGTCGGGTTAAAAACTAGGTCACTAGGTCAAATCTTAGAAAAACCTTGTGTACGCTCTAGAAGGCACAGTTTTCATCCAAAGTTCATGAAACTTAGTCAGAATGTTTATACTCATAATATCTAGGACAAGTTTGAAACTGGGTCACGTCGGGTCAAAAACTAGGTCACTAGGTCAAATCATAGAAAAACCTTGTGTACGCTCTAGAGGACACAGTTTTGATCCAATCTATATGAAACATTGTCAGAATATATATCTCCATAAACTCTAGGCCAAGTTTGAAACTGGGTCATGTAGGGTCAAAAACTAGGTCACTAGGTCAAATCTTAGAAAAACCTTGTGTACACTCTAGAAGGCACAGTTTTCATCCAAAGTTCATGAAACATTGTCAGAATGTTTATCTTTATAATATCTAGGACAAGTACGAAACTGGGTCATGTTGGGTCAAAAACTAGGTCACTAGGTCAAATCATAGAAAAACATTGTGTACGCTCTAGAGGACACAGTTTTGAACCAATCTTTATAAAACATTGTCAGAATGTTTATCTCCATAAAGTCTAGGCCAAGTTCGAAATTGGGTCATGTCGGGTCAAAAACTAGGTCACTAGGTCAAATCTTAGAAAAACCTTGTGTACGCTGTAGAAGGCACAGTTTTGATCCAAAGTTCATGAAACTTTATCAGAATGTTTACCCTCATAATATGAAGGACAAATTTGAAACTGGGTCATGTAGGGTCAAAAACTAGGTCACTTGGTCAAATCATAGAAAAACCGTAAGTATGCTCTAGAGGACACAGTTTTGATCCAATCTTTATGAAACTTTGTCAGAATGTTTATCTCCATAAACTCTATGCCAAGTTTGAAAGTAGGTCATGTCAGGTCAAAAACTAGGTCACTAGTTCAAATCTTAGAAAAACCTTATGTACGCACTAGAAGGAACAGTTTTGATCCAATCTTCCTGAAACTATGTCAAAATGTTTATTGTCCACATATATATGCCCCTTATGAAACAGAGTCACGTCAGATCAGAAACTAGGTCACTAGGTCAAATCTAAGAAAAACTTTGTGTACACCCTAGAGGGCACAGTTTTGATCCAATCTTCATGAAACTCTGTCAGAATGTTTACCTTTATGAAATCTAGGTAAGTTTGAAACTGGTTTGTGTCGGATCAAAAACTAGGTCACTAGGTCAAATATAAGAACGACCTTGTATACGCTCCAGAGGGCACAGTTTTGATCCAATCTCAATGAAACTTTGTCAGAATGTTTATTCTTACAATATCCGGTTTGAAACTGGGTCATGTCGGGTCAAAAGCTAGGTCACTAGGTCAAATCTAAATTAAGTTACGTTGCAAGAATCAGAACTAACATTGCAATGATGCCAGCCACAAACTCCTTGGAATACATTAGTTTCACCACAGTGAGATAATGATGCTACCATTCTATCATCTGTGTTTGCCTAGTTAAGTCTAGTTCAAATCCATCAAAGGAACTCAACATGAACGGGAACTTTTCAGAGAAGCGACTCTGCCATTTTCAGCTCTCCTGATCGAGCCTTACAGTATTGGTGTTAGCTGCCTCTTTCAAATCTTAGAAAAACCTTGTGTACGCTCTAGAAGGCACAGTTTTCATCCAAAGTTCATGAAACTTAGTCAGAATGTTTATACTCATAATATCTAGGACAAGTTTGAAACTGGGTCACGTCGGGTCAAAAACTAGGTCACTAGGTCAAATCATAGAAAAACCTTGTGTACGCTCTAGAGGACACAGTTTTGATCCAATCTATATGAAACATTGTCAGAATATATATCTCCATAAACTCTAGGCCAAGTTTGAAACTGGGTCATGTAGGGTCAAAAACTAGGTCACTAGGTCAAATCTTAGAAAAACCTTGTGTACACTCTAGAAGGCACAGTTTTCATCCAAAGTTCATGAAACTTTGTCAGAATGTTTATCTTAATAATATCTAGAATAAGTTCGAAACTGGGTCATGTCGGGTCCAAAACTAGGTCACCAGGTCAAATCTTAGAAAAACCTTGTGTACGCTCTAGAAGGCACAGTTTTCATCAAAAGTTCATGAAACTTAGTCAGAATGTTTATCCTCATAATATCTAGGACAAGTTTGAAACTGGGTCACGTCGGGTCAAAAACTAGGTCACTAGGTCAAATCATAGATCAACCTTGTGTATGCTCTACAGGACACAGTTTTGATCCAATCTGTATGAAACCTTGTCAGAATATATATCTCCATAAACTCTAGGCCAAGTTTGAAACTGGGTCATGTAGGGTCAAAAACTAGGTCACTAGGTCAAATCTTAGAAAAACCTTGTGTACACTCTAGAAGGCACAGTTTTCATCCAAAGTTCATGAAACTTTGTCAGAATGTTTATCTTTATAATATCTAGGACAAATACGAAACTGGGTCATGTTGGGTCAAAAACTAGGTCACTAGGTCAAATCATAGAAAAACATTGTGTACGCTCTTGAGGACACAGTTTTGATCCAATCTATATAAAACATTGTCAGAATGTTTATCTCCATAAACTCTAGGCCAAGTTCGAAACTTGATCATGTCGGGTCAAAAACTAGGTCACCAGGTCAAATCTTAGAAAAACCTTATGTACGCTCTAGAAGGCACAGTTTTCATCCAAAGTTCATGAAACTTAGTCAGAATGTTTATCCTCATAATATCTAGGACAAGTTTGAAACTGGGTCACGTCGGGTCAAAAACTAGGTCACTAGGTCAAATCGTAGAAAAACCTTGTGTACGCTCTAGAGGACACAGTTTTGATCCAATCTATATGAAACATTGTCAGAATATATATCTCCATAAACTCTAGGCCAAGTTTGAAACTGGGTCATGTAGGGTCAAAAACTAGGTCACTAGGTCAAATCTTAGAAAAACCTTGTGTACACTCTAGAAGGCACAGTTTTCATCCAAACATCATGATACTTTGTCAGAATGTTTATCTTTATAATATCTAGGACAAGTTTGAAACTGGGTCACGTCGGGTTAAAAACTAGGTCACTAGGTCAAATCTTAGAAAAACCTTGTGTACGCTCTAGAAGGCACAGTTTTCATCCAAAGTTCATGAAACTTAGTCAGAATGTTTATACTCATAATATCTAGGACAAGTTTGAAACTGGGTCACGTCGGGTCAAAAACTAGGTCACTAGGTCAAATCATAGAAAAACCTTGTGTACGCTCTAGAGGACACAGTTTTGATCCAATCTATATGAAACATTGTCAGAATATATATCTCCATAAACTCTAGGCCAAGTTTGAAACTGGGTCATGTAGGGTCAAAAACTAGGTCACTAGGTCAAATCTTAGAAAAACCTTGTGTACACTCTAGAAGGCACAGTTTTCATCCAAAGTTCATGAAACATTGTCAGAATGTTTATCTTTATAATATCTAGGACAAGTACGAAACTGGGTCATGTTGGGTCAAAAACTAGGTCACTAGGTCAAATCATAGAAAAACATTGTGTACGCTCTAGAGGACACAGTTTTGAACCAATCTTTATAAAACATTGTCAGAATGTTTATCTCCATAAAGTCTAGGCCAAGTTCGAAATTGGGTCATGTCGGGTCAAAAACTAGGTCACTAGGTCAAATCTTAGAAAAACCTTGTGTACGCTGTAGAAGGCACAGTTTTGATCCAAAGTTCATGAAACTTTATCAGAATGTTTACCCTCATAATATGAAGGACAAATTTGAAACTGGGTCATGTAGGGTCAAAAACTAGGTCACTTGGTCAAATCATAGAAAAACCGTGAGTATGCTCTAGAGGACACAGTTTTGATCCAATCTTTATGAAACTTTGTCAGAATGTTTATCTCCATAAACTCTATGCCAAGTTTGAAAGTAGGTCATGTCAGGTCAAAAACTAGGTCACTAGTTCAAATCTTAGAAAAACCTCGTGTACGCACTAGAAGGAACAGTTTTGATCCAATCTTCCTGAAACTATGTCAAAATGTTTATTGTCCACATATATATGCCCCTTATGAAACAGAGTCACGTCAGATCAGAAACTAGGTCACTAGGTCAAATCTAAGAAAAACTTTGTGTACACCCTAGAGGGCACAGTTTTGATCCAATCTTCATGAAACTCTGTCAGAATGTTTACCTTTATGAAATCTAGGTAAGTTTGAAACTGGTTTGTGTCGGATCAAAAACTAGGTCACTAGGTCAAATATAAGAACGACCTTGTATACGCTCCAGAGGGCACAGTTTTGATCCAATCTCAATGAAACTTTGTCAGAATGTTTATTCTTACAATATCCGGTTTGAAACTGGGTCATGTCGGGTCAAAAGCTAGGTCACTAGGTCAAATCTAAATTAAGTTACGTTGCAAGAATCAGAACTAACATTGCAATGATGCCAGCCACAAACTCCTTGGAATACATTAGTTTCACCACAGTGAGATAATGATGCTACCATTCTATCATCTGTGTTTGCCTAGTTAAGTCTAGTTCAAATCCATCAAAGGAACTCAACATGAACGGGAACTTTTCAGAGAAGCGACTCTGCCATTTTCAGCTCTCCTGATCGAGCCTTACAGTATTGGTGTTAGCTGCCTCTTTCAAATCTTAGAAAAACCTTGTGTACGCTCTAGAAGGCACAGTTTTCATCCAAAGTTCATGAAACTTAGTCAGAATGTTTATACTCATAATATCTAGGACAAGTTTGAAACTGGGTCACGTCGGGTCAAAAACTAGGTCACTAGGTCAAATCATAGAAAAACCTTGTGTACGCTCTAGAGGACACAGTTTTGATCCAATCTATATGAAACATTGTCAGAATATATATCTCCATAAACTCTAGGCCAAGTTTGAAACTGGGTCATGTAGGGTCAAAAACTAGGTCACTAGGTCAAATCTTAGAAAAACCTTGTGTACACTCTAGAAGGCACAGTTTTCATCCAAAGTTCATGAAACTTTGTCAGAATGTTTATCTTAATAATATCTAGAATAAGTTCGAAACTGGGTCACGTCGGGTCCAAAACTAGGTCACCAGGTCAAATCTTAGAAAAACCTTGTGTACGCTCTAGAAGGCACAGTTTTCATCAAAAGTTCATGAAACTTAGTCAGAACGTTTATCCTCATAATATCTAGGACAAGTTTGAAACTGGGTCACGTCGGGTCAAAAACTAGGTCACTAGGTCAAATCATAGATCAACCTTGTGTATGCTCTACAGGACACAGTTTTGATCCAATCTGTATGAAACCTTGTCAGAATATATATCTCCATAAACTCTAGGCCAAGTTTGAAACTGGGTCATGTAGGGTCAAAAACTAGGTCACTAGGTCAAATCTTAGAAAAACCTTGTGTACACTCTAGAAGGCACAGTTTTCATCCAAAGTTCATGAAACTTTGTCAGAATGTTTATCTTTATAATATCTAGGACAAATACGAAACTGGGTCATGTTGGGTCAAAAACTAGGTCACTAGGTCAAATCATAGAAAAACATTGTGTACGCTCTTGAGGACACAGTTTTGATCCAATCTTTATAAAACATTGTCAGAATGTTTATCTCCATAAACTCTAGGCCAAGTTCGAAACTTGATCATGTCGGGTCAAAAACTAGGTCACTAGGTCAAATCTTAGAAAAACCTTATGTACGCTCTAGAAGGCACAGTTTTCATCCAAAGTTCATGAAACTTAGTCAGAATGTTTATCCTCATAATATCTAGGACAAGTTTGAAACTGGGTCACGTCGGGTCAAAAACTAGGTCACTAGGTCAAATCGTAGAAAAACCTTGTGTACGCTCTAGAGGACACAGTTTTGATCCAATCTATATGAAACATTGTCAGAATATATATCTCCATAAACTCTAGGCCAAGTTTGAAACTGGGTCATGTAGGGTCAAAAACTAGGTCACTAGGTCAAATCTTAGAAAAACCTTGTGTACACTCTAGAAGGCACAGTTTTCATCCAAAGTTCATGAAACTTTGTCAGAATGTTTATCTTTATGATATCTAGGACAAGTACGAAACTGGGTCATGTTGGGTCAAAAACTAGGTCACTAGGTCAAATCATAGAAAAACATTGTGTACGCTCTAGAGGACACAGTTTTGATCCAATCTTTATAAAACATTGTCAGAATGTTTATCTCCATAAACTCTAGGCCAAGTTCTAAATTGGGTCATGTCGGGTCAAAAACTAGGTCACTAGGTCAAATCTTAGAAAAACCTTGTGTACGCTGTAGAAGGCACAGTTTCGATTCAAAGTTCATGAAACTTTATCAGAATGTTTATCCTCATAATATGAAGGATAAATTTGAAACTGGGTCATGTAGGGTCAAAAACTAGGTCACTTGGTCAAATCATAGAAAAACCGTTTGTATGCTCTAGAGGACACAGTTTTGATCCAATCTTTATGAAACTTTTTCAGAATGTTTATCTCCATAAACTCTAGGCCAAGTTTGAAAGTAGGTCATGTCAGGTCAAAAACTAGGTCACTAGGTCAAATCTTAGAAAAACCTCGTGTACGCACTAGAAGGAACAGTTTTGATTCAAAGTTCATGAAACTATGTCAAAATGTTTATTGTCCATATATATATGCCCCTTATGAAACTGAGTCACGTCAGATCAGAAACTAGGTCACTAGGTCAAATCTAAGAAAAAAACTTTGTGTACACCCTAGAGGGCACAGTTTTGATCCAATCTTCATTAAACTCTGTCAGAATGTTTACCTTTATGAAATCTAGGTAAGTTTGAAACTGGTTTGTGTCGGATCAAAAACTAGGTCACAAGGTCAAATATAAGAACGACCTTGTATACGCTCCAGAGGGCACAGTTTTGATCCAATCTCAATGAAACTTTGTCAGAATCTTTATTCTTACAATATCCGGTTTGAAACTGGGTCATGTCGGGTCAAAAGCTAGGTCACTAGGTCAAATTTAAATTAAGTTATGTTGCAAGAATCAGAACTAACATTGCAATGATGCCAGCCACAAACTCCTTGGAATACATTAGTTTCACCACAGTGAGATAATGATGCTACCATTCTATCATCTGTGTTTGCCTAGTTAAGTCTAGTTGAAATCCATCAAAGGAACTCAACATGAACGGGAACTTTTCGGAGAAGCGACTCTGCCATTTTCAGCTCACCTGATCGAGCCTTACAGTATTGGTGTTAGCTGCCTCTTTCATCCATCCATAAACATTTTCAAACATCTCTGAAACCACTGGGCAGATCAAATTTCATATGGAGCCTGCACATGGGTCAAAGGATTGAAAGTTCTTCAAATGATCTTGGTCACATGACCAAGGTGGCCGCCATTCCCATGTATGGTAAAAGCTCTTATAAATCTTCACCAGAGCCAGTGAACTGACTAATGCTCAGGTGAGCGATTCAGGGCCACCATGGCCCTCTTGTTTTAGGTGTGATTTCGTGTCCGCTCTATAACTTGAATACCTTTTAGAATATTTTCATGATACTTCACAGATATGTAGAACAGACCATGACGATGTGTTGCGAACAAAAGTGACACCCTTTGCTTTCTTACTTTTTCAGCTATTTCCCCTTGATTGTTTTAGGTGTGATTTCGTGTCCGCTCTATAACTTGAATACCTTTTAGAATATTTTCATGATACTTCACGGATATGTAGAACAGGTCATGACGATGTGCCGCAAACAAGAATGACAACCTTTGCTTTCTTACTTTTTGAATTATTTCCCCTTAATCATTTTAGGTGTGGTTTCGTGTCCGCTCTATAACTCATATACCTTTTGAAATATTTTCATGATACTTCGCAGATATGTAGAACAGGTCATGATGATGTGTTGCGAATAAGAATGACAACTCTTGCTTAATTACTTTTTCAGTTATTTCCCCTTGATGGTTTTAGGTATGATTTCGTGTCCGGTCTAAAACTTGAATATCTTTTGAAATTTTTATATGATACTTCATAAATATGTAGAACAGGTCATGACAATGTGTCACGAACAAGAATGACAACTCTTGCTTTCTTACTTTTAGAGTTATTTCCCTTTGATGATTTTAGGTGTCCGCTCCATAGCTTGAATACCTTTTGAAATATTTTCATGATACTTCACAGATATGAAGAACAGGTCATGATAATTTGTCTCATACATGAATGACAACTCTTGCTTTAATACTTTGTGAGTTATATCCTTTTGGTATTTTGAGCTGCTGGTTGAGTCTCTGCTCCATATCTGTATAACCCTGGCCTGCTCCACAATTTTAATAACCTTATACCTTTTAGAAGATTGATGAACATGCTGTGATATCTTATCAGTGTTCCTGACTCTCTCTGACCCCTCCACACCCCCCCCCCACCCCACCCCACCAAAAAAAAAATTTTTTTCTCTCCAGATTTGGATTCTTTGTCCAAATTCACTTACTAGAGAGCTCAAAATTAGGTTTGTAGGGCTTGTAGCTTAGAAGTTATTCGCACATTTTGAAAGTTTAATGTATCATATGCTATATATTTATGTATATGGCGGCTGTTTGAGATATTACTTCTTTTTGGCAGTCAAGCATACTATTTTAGTCTGAGTGTTAGATAATCATGCATCTGTTAAACAGATAATGTCAATCAGAAGCATATAAGAATGACAATATATTACTTATATGTGTTTTGAAGTGCACCCTTTTTACCAAGGCCCATGGGGGTCTTTGGTCGGGGGATTTGCCATCTCCTCTGATGGCTATTTTTATACGCCCGTTTTGAAAAAACGGACGTGTTATGTCATGGCGATGTCCGTCTGTCTGTCCGTCCGTCCGTCTGTCCGTCCGTCCGTAAACATTCTTGTGCGCTCCATAACTCATTAACCGTTTGGGATATATTCATGATATTTGGTAGGAATATGTATTAGGTTGGGGGAACGTGTCGGGTGCAGAAGTGGCTGCTCCCCCTTCCTTAGTTTCCAAGTTATGCCCCTTTGATTATTTTTTTCCCTGCCAGTCTTGTGCGCGCCATAACTAGATAACCGTTTGGGATATCTTCATGAAACTTCATAGCAATGTGTATGAAGTCTCAACGATGTGTCGCGTACAAAAATGGCTGCTCTCCCTTTCTTCATTTTAGAGTTACATCCCTTTCATTAGTTGATTATGGTTATTTTTGTGTATACATATCTTGTGCATACCTTAACTTTGTAACCGTTTGGAATATTATGATGAAACTTTATAGCAATGTGCATGATCACAACACGATGCGTGGCATACAAGAATGGTTGCTCCCCCTTTCTTCATTTTGGAGTTACTTCCCTTTGATAAGTAATTTTAGGCATTTCTCAGTCACTCCATATCTCCTTAACCTTTTGAAATATTAGAATGGAACTTTGTAGGAATATGTATAATAATGGGGCAATGTATCCCGAGCAAGAACCACAACTCTGGCTTACTGAATTATCTGCCCTTGCATAAATTTCCTGTTTCCTCTGTGATTCCTTAACCCTACATGTGACTTTGTCAGGGGAATGTAGTAGAGCCAAGAATCTAGTATATTTAGTTTATGAATTATCTCCCTTGTTCAACTATGGCATTACTCAACTTTTGAGCTACAATAGCTTTGAAGCTGATTTTTGGTATACTCATAGTATTTGATGTGTTAAATATTTGAATAATGTTGCTGTCATTAGTTATAAAGCGGTTGCCCCTGTTTGTCTGCCTATCTATCCTTTTGTAAACAATCTTGTTCATTCCATACTCCTTCATGACATTAAAACGGGCGTATTATGCGCCGCTTGCGAAGCCCTTGTTCTTTCTCTCCTTACTTTGAATAGTGTAATTTTTCATAACAAATTTCACAGCATCCCCCAAGTTTGATTCTTCATATTTGTTATACACATTGATAAAGACCCAGTAATTCATTACTGACCGTTCCAAGGCGGTAGTTCTGTTGTGGTTCTCTGTTGCCTGTTTTTGGTGTCAGAGTTTCTGTGATGTTTTACCTTATGTATGTTCTTATTATTTTTGGTTCGGTTTGGGTTGCTGAGTGGCCTCCTTTTGGGAACAAGCTGCTCACTCGGTTGGCCATATGTTCTCTGTATCTTGATTATTTGTAATCTTAGTTGTGTTTGAGGGCTGGATTTGGATTTTGATTGTTTCAGTTCCTGGTCTTTGCATACTTTTTACTCTTATGTCTTTCATGTATTTATTAATTTTTCTATCTATGTGAAATGATTTTATTCTGTATTCCATAGAAAGGGATTTATTGATATTTGGTATACATATTGACAATGAGTTCTTTATTTAACGAAAATAACACCATTTGATTAAAGCAGTTAAGCGGGGGTATAGTCGGATTCTCCGACAGATCTAGTTATACCTGGTACAAGGATTTTTCTTAGGATGGCCTCATGGCATGCTGTTATCATTTATATCATTGTCCCATATTTCGTGTTCAGTGGACTTTGAAATATTTTGTTATACCGACGTCAATAACCCTGTATTCTCTCTACCTAAACTATACTGCTTGTCGTAATTTCTACAACTGCCGAAGTTGGCGGCAGCTGCGCCATTGCTTGTGAACCTTTTATTGAAGGTTGTTGGAAAATTATCAGTTATATGACAGGGTGCATGTACTATGTAGACCAGTTGACAACAGCTTGCTGCTACTGCTAACCAAAGGACAAGATAACAGTTGCATTAGATTTCTGCAGTTTATTTGTATTCTTTTGCTTATAATCATACGTCTTTGAATGCATGTGTGATTAGGCTTTACTTTTAGGTTGAAACATATTATTTGACATCATTTGGATGCTGCTTACCTATGGTCAAGGTCACATAAATGTACTTGAAATTTATATTATATGTATTGAAAAGTAGTTGATAAGGAAATGATCAGGGTTTGACCGTGATAATTGAGCCGCGACACGTCAAAACCAACAAAGTGGTTGTGCGCCTAGCGCAGACACAGATCAGTCCGGGTATCCTCCCAGTTTGATCAGAGTAATCGCTGTCTGCATGGAGGTAGACCTTTAGCTACCCTTTAAGCGCTCTGCGAAGACTCTGAACAGACTGGGCGGATGCCCAGTCTGATCTGAGTCTGCGCAGGGCACACATTCACTCTGTTGATTTTTTCGGGTCGCGGCTCTGTTTATTTCCACACCCTGCCCCAAACACCGAATGGAAAACACAATAAGGACAAAGCAAAACAAAACAAGCAAAATCTTCCGTTTTATCTTTGTCAGAAATGAAGCATTTAGATATATGATTGTGCCTTCTGTTGGGATTGATATACAGTCCAACCTGTATTAAGCAAGCACTTATGGGATAATCATAATATGTTTGCTTAAGACAGGTGCTTGCTTAATAAAGGTACATTTCAATGTATTTGCCTGCTTTGGGAACTGAATACATGCTTGCTTAATACAGGTTGCTTGCTTAATAGAGGTGGCCACTAAGACAGGTTTTATTGTAGATATACCATCTCTGTCTGTCTACCTATTCATCGTTAACATTTCCGTTCCAGTTTTTTGTTAAGACTGGCTATTTCGTATGTTAATACGAGCGTATTTGAGTGAAAGTATGATTCTTTGAATATGTTAGGATACAATTCTTATAATAAACACTTACCTGTGAAACTTGAATGTGTCACCAGTTCCTACTTTCTCGTTTCGTATTATGATCATTATGACCATTTTAGGATGTGAAGAATATGTTGCTCCTCCGAGGCTTGCTGTCGACAACTGTTGTATTTCTGAGGCTGGGACTGAGGTGGAAATTGAATCGTTGTGTGGAAGAGTACAGGAACTTGACCTTACCAAGAACAGAATAACGGATTGGTGTCAGGTACACTGTCATCAGAGCATTACTGGCATCAATTAGAATAGTCATTTTGAAACTAATTCATACTGTTTGTTATATAGTCAGTAATGCAGGTAATTACTACAGAATTAGCAATAGCTTTCGAGTATTTTGGCTCTCTTGAGCGAGCTTACAGAATAGGCAGGATCCATCGTCAGTTATCAATAAACGATCTCAAATGACATTGGTCAGAAGTTTATCTTGAAACTGCTTGTTAAAGATTTCTAAGGACATAATTTAATTTTACCATGCCCAGATGGATTCAGTTGATCCTTAGACTTGTTATAGCCCTGCTTTGAAAAAGGGGGTATACTGGAGTTGGTCTGTAATTCCGGAGGATTTTTTGTGTGTGAAAATTTGTGTTACAGTTTTCTCAAAAGCTAGAATCTTGAAACATGGTGTACATATGGGCAATGAGTTGTTGTATTGTGGGATTGAGACTCGGGCTCATTGAGGCTAGAATCTTGAAACTCGATATGTAGATGGATGATATGTTTGTTGTATCAGGATGAAAATCGGGCTATTTGCTCTTATCCTTCCCCGTATGTATTCATTTTTCGTGTCACAAGATGAAATTTTATCACAGTTTTCTCAGGAACTGTGCAAACTAGAATCTATACATTTGGTATACATGTGGAGAAGGACTTGTTGTATCGTGGGATTGATGATACTCAGACTCATCACTTTTATTCTTCACTTTTTGTCCATTTTTCTTTATTTCCCATTTAGGTATGTTAAGATGGAAAATTTGTGTCAGAGTTTTCTCTGACATTAATAGGAATAGAATCTTGAAACTTGTTATACATATGAAAAATGATTTGTTGTACTGTGGGATTAAGAATTGGGCTCTTTGCTCGCATTTTTCCCTTTATTTATCCATTTTACTGGCTCTGCAAGGTAAATTTGTGTCACAGTATTCTCAAGAGCTGTGGTAGGTAGACTCTTCAAACATGGTGTAGATATTGAGCATGAGTGATTGTATCGTGGGATTTAGACTCGGGCTCATTGCTCTTTATAATTTTTCCTTTTTATAATTCTTCCTTTTCTATCGATGTCTCTTTTTCTATTTCGCATGTATCGAAGCTAGAATTTTGGAACTTGGTATAGGTATCGATGATGAGTTATTGTATACTCGAGAAAAATAAGAGGTCAAACTTTTACCCTGCGATTTCTGGAACATTTCAAACATTTGGTAAAATAAATCATTTCTGCTTCCATTTATTCATTTTGCAAGTTTTATACACATGAAGTTTGAACTATAGCCTTTACCGAATGTTTGAAATGTTCCAGAAATCGCAGGGTAAAAGTTTGACCCCTTAATACTTTTTTCGAGTTTATTATCGGATTGAGGATTGGGCTCATTGCTTTTATTCTTTCCCTTGTTTATCCATTTATTCCTTTAAACCTTTGAAAAATAAAAGCTGAAAAAAATGCATGTTTCTGTTGCTTTTGTGCTCTGTGATATGGAATTCTATAAATTCTAGAGGTCAAGATCATTTAGTGACCTTAGGCCAAAATTCACTCGTCCGTTGTCTGTCAAAATTTTCAAAGGACTTCTCCTCTGAAACTACAAGGCAAAGGACTACGTGCGTTAAGGCCAGTTTTTGGCCCCCATCTTAGGTCAAAATATGAAAGTCAAGATAAAAGTATTTCATTGCATGATTTCATTAGACCAACACTTCTAGTGTTTCATTTCAGTTAAAATTTGAATCTTGCTGTGCTTTTAATATGATAAAATGGCTGCTGAAACAGGCTAAAATCATGGAATTTGTCATTTTTGGTCAATTTTTAGACATTCAGTTTACAAATTAGAATAGAGCACAAGCGTTAACCAAAAAATCCTTTTAACATATGATGTATACTGCTACATTTCACATCATATTGAAAGATTTTGTTGGTTAAGGATTGTGCTCATACTTAATTCCTAAAAAAACTGACTTCCGGAGACGGGCTTTCACCTATAATTTGCCTGTAATAAGCATTTGTGAAATGAACCACTCTCTCTAAGTGACTATTCGAAGGCATACGAACTAAGATTTAAATGTAATTTAAAGTAAACTTTCCCAATTGAATTACCCTAAAACTATGATCACATTTTAACAAGTTACAATAACTATCCTAAAATATGTTGCATCAGTTGAATTACCCTAAAATGGGACTTTCTAACCAGTTACAGTAGCTATCCTATAAAGACAGTGTGTTTGTAAAACAACAAAAGTGAAGCCTCTGAGCAAGCTGCTCCTAATAAAATGCAGTCTTATCAGGATTTGTACTTACTGCTCAGGAATTTCTGTCTCAATATTAAGAAAAGCTTACGATAACTTCAGTTAGGCTTCCTTTACTGATCATGGCACCACTATTCCAGAGACTGCTTTTGGAAGTTTTAACATTTGTTGGATATATCTACATTCTACATGTTTATAGAATATGAATCTAGCTAGTTGGTTTACATAAATAAACATTAGATCATGCATATAAAATCAATAAAATAATTTGTTTTTGTTGCATACTGACAAGTGTCAAGCAGAAATTGACTGATTTTGAAATCAGCCAGCTAGTAGTTTGAAATAATACCATTTAGGCTTTCAAAAATGAGTGACACATTTCAGCACAGCTATAGGCTGAAATGGACAGCAAATTTTTTATATGACACTGTTTACACTCAATTATATCTATGATAGTAAATCTAAGCTTTAGTAAAATATAAATAAGTACTTTCAAGGGCAATGGAAACAATCAAAAGACTGAGGGTGGATCGGAGAACAAGTGAGCAGGGGATTACATATATCCCGGCCAGCGCCTCCGCTTAATTAAATCAAACTTAACACAAAACTTAAAAGCAAATCCGATACAAGTTTCGATGTCTGTGACCTTGACCTTAGGGCAGCAGTAACGATGATGTCAACTAATTATTTTCAATTTTCAGAAATAAATTTTACCCTACATGTACATGTATATTGAAAGGCTTCTTTCTAGTATACCGACACTATAAGCAAACATTTACATCGGATGCCTAAGTCCTAATTATTGATCACTAGCTTTATCCAGGGGCCAACCCTGGAGCTTATATATCCCTTGTCAAAGACACTCCTACAGAGATACAATGAACCAGATACGAAAAGAAGCTGACATGCAGTTACAGAGATATGAGCAACCACAAAAGTTTAACGCAAAACTTTCACATAATGAAAATGTCTATGTCCTAACTATTGACCCGGGCTCCGCCCCAGGGCCTTACTGTGAATGTTAGATATTCCAAATCAAAGGTAATGCTATGGAGATATCAGGATCCAAATATGGAAAAGCTCTGATATATGGTAACAGAGATATAAACAATCAAAAATATTTAACACAAAACTTTGAAGTAACAGTTGATGAACAGACAAACTGATGGACAAACAAATGGACTAACAAATGACCAAACGCATGAAAAGACAAAACTTATACTCCTGAAATACTTCTTATGCCGGGTGTATATTTAAGACTCGTTAAAAAAGAAATATATAATTACATGATTCAAACACAACAATGTCATTTTCCTGGTATAAAGAATGGCTTACGGGTCATAACCTTTGACCCCATTTTGTTCTCATGTATAATGTCTGTCACAAATTTCCTTATCAGTTTCGTTTAAGGGAATAACACAGCTATTATTCCTACCAATATGAGTCACTTCGGTTGGGGGCCATTTTTGGGCCTTAATGCACGTAGTCCTTTAAATTAAAGCTTCATATGCGCCCTTCAGGCAAAAGGGGAAATATAGTTGGTCAGGTCACATGACCAAGATGGCCGTCATGCTTATATATCGTAAAAACCTTAAAAAGATATTCTTCTCCAGAATCAATGGGCCGATTGCCTTGAAAATTGGTATGTAGCATCTGCGACTATAGTACTGCAAAATTAAATAGATGATGGCCCTGGGTTGACCTTAAACTATTTTATAGGAAAGTCAGTTTGGTCCCTTAGGCTTTATGGTGGGAATTTTTTTTTAAAAAAGTGCATTTTTCTGTTGCTCTTGTGAATTGTAATATGAAAATGCAGTCGACATTAACCCATATGAATTCTAAAAGCCAAAATTATTTAGTGACATTGGCCAAAGGTCATTTGTCTGCAGTCTGTCATCATTTTCAAAGGACCCCTTTTCTGAAACTACTAACCTCAGACCAATTTTAACTAATTTTCACATGCAGCCTTCAGGCAAAGAGGGGAAAGTGTGTGTATTTCGTCGAGGTCACATGACAAAGATGGCTGCCATTCTCATATTTGATAGAAAAAAGTTTTAAAACGGGATTCCATTGCACACAGCCTTTCATTATCACTCACCGTCCTGATAGGACTGAAATGCTTTAAAAATTACGTAAAAGTGTAAGTCATCCATCCATCTAGCCTGAACTACTGGCCTGATTGCCTTGAAACTTCGTAGGTAGTGTTTGGGTTCCGATTTTACAAAGATAGTGTAAATGATGTTCATTGGTTGACCTTGATATAGTCCAGAGCAAGGTCAAATTTAGTCCGTTAGGCTTTTGAATGGGAAAAGCTGAAACAAGAAGTATCTTTAAAATAAGATAATTGCCGAAAGTAACAAAGCCGTGGGTTGTTTTAATGCCAACGTGATATGAGAAATGGCTATGAAAAGATCAAGAGGCTGTTCTAGGTAATATTACACCTCAATACTTGTAAGAAGTTAAATTGAAATGAGTCCATAAATGAGCCTTGACACAACAAAAGTAACAAAAAGGCATATGCATCCAGCCAATACTCAGATCAGCCCTGGGCGTCCTCCGAGTATGATCAGAGTCCTTCAATTTTCGCATGGAGATTGCTTAGCAAACAATTTTTAATTTTAGTCAAATGGAATCTTTCTGGTATCATCCTGGTGTGATTTAGTAGCATACAATCTTCAAACTTTTTTGTGGTTGCTGTTGTTATGCTTTGGCTCATAATTATACCCCGCGCAAACTTCGTTTTCGGTGGGGTTAATTGTTTTCATGTTCGTCCGTCCGTCCATGTTCTGTCTGCCCATCCTTTGCACTTTGTGTGCAAGTTATTTCTTTAACCAATGACTTGAATTTGACCAAACTAGCACATACAAATCATTAGAACAGGGAAAAAAGTGATTAGTTTTTGGTGACCTTTACCTGATTTTCAAGGACAAACCGGCATTTTGAAACTCAAATTTTGATAGAAGAAAGCTTGTGTACGCACCATCTCTTTAACCAGTTGCTGGAATATGACCAAACTAGCACACATAAATTATTAGGATGGTAGAAAGAAGGCCTTGAGCTTATTTTCAAGGTCAAACCGGCACTTTGTAACTCAAATTTTGATAGCAAAAGCTTGTGTGCACACTATCGCTTTAACCAATGACTGAAATTTGACCGAACTTGCACACATAAATCCTTAGGACAGGGAAAAGAAGTTATTAGATTTTGGTGACCTTGACTTAATTTTCAAGGCCAAACCGGCACTTTAAAACTAAAAGTTTGATAGAAAAAAGCTTATATGCATACTATATCTTGAACCAGTGACTGGAAGGACTTCTATGATTAAGGCGAAGATTTTCCCCATTAGACGGGCGAGACAGGTCCGAATTTTCAAAAGTATAAAGTGTGCAAGTTTTTCTCAGCAGAGCTTCCACAAATATGTAAACCGTATGAAATCAGATCATTTGTGATTCAGACCCAAAGACATGGGGAGATAATCCATTTTGACCCTACCTACCCTAAATTCAAGATTTTCGCATACCTCATCTTTTGAGGTAATAAAAGTATTGAAACCAGCCATTCATTCCATACATTTTTGTCATAAATGCATGCTAAATACACGCATATCACAATACAAAGCAATGGTTTTCTTCTCGTTACGCCTGACTGGCATTTAAACATGCAAATCCATAGTTACACTTCCGGTCAAAACTATTATTTTATTAAAATTATTTCAACGATCAGTTTGAGGATTATTTACAATTTATCTCAACTATGACGTCAACGTCAACGTATGTTTAACGTACTTTACATAGACACAAACAGATGAAAATTCATTTGTCATGCAAGTTACATGTTATAGTCATAAATGCAAAGCAGAAGTCAGTAATCCGTATAACTTTTTAATCATTGGGAAAATTCACGCCTTAAGCATAGAAGTCCTTTTATTTAAATAGCACAGATACCTATACATCATTAGTTTAGTTTAAACAATACTTTATTTCCATATAAACATTTATTATAATACACACATGAATTTGTTGGGATTAGGCATCATTAGGACACGAGAAAAAAGCGATTAGATTTTTTGACCTTGACCTTTTATTCAAGGTCACACCAGCACTTTTAAACTCAAATTTTGATAGAGAAAAGCTTGTGTGTTCACTATATTTTGAACCAACGGCAGGAAGTTTACTAAACTAGCACAGATACATCATTAGGACACGAAAAAAAAGTGATTAGGTTTTGGTGGCCTTGGCCTTATTTTCAAGGTCACTGCATTATAAAGACTCTAGGCAGTAAAAAGCTTGTGTGCACACTATCTTTTTAACCAACAGCTGGAATTCGACCAAGCTAGCACAGGTTAATCATTATTATATTGAACCAATGGCTGGAATTTCACCAAACTAGCACAGATACATCACCAGGACACGGGAAAGAAGGGACTAGATTTTGGCGACCTTGACCATAAAGTTGCTAAAAATGAGCCTTGTGTGCACTCTATCTCATGAATCAATGAATGGAATTCGACCAAACTAACACAGACACATCATTGGGATCGAGAAAAGAAGTGTTTAGTGTTTGGTGACCTTGACCTCATCTTCATGGTCACTTCATTGTAAAGACGCTAAAAGTTAGCATTTTGTGTACTCTATTCCATAAATCAACAGGCAGAATTCGACCCAACTTGCACTGATACATTGTTGGGACTGGGGATGAAGTAATTACGGTTTGCTGACCTTGACTTCATTTTGAAGGTCACACTGCATTTTGAAACTCAAATTCTGATGATTAATAGCTTGTGTGCAGACTAAATCTGGAACTTTGGCTGGAATTTTACCAATCTAGCACACATACAGCATTGGGACACACGATTGATTGATTCATTGTTTTGGGTTTAACGGCCCTTTGAGACAGTATTTCAGTCTATATCGGGCCGTCTCCCAGAGAGGGAGAAAGAGGAGAAATGATAGACGAGAGAAAAATGTCCAAACAACCCCCACCCGCACCTACTGCAAGTACAGTAGGCCCTTGCCCTACAATGTTCCAAATCAGTAGGACGCCCCGGCACACCAAGTGACCTTTAAGATCATTTAATGACCTTGCTTAAAGGTCACTTGGGTTGAACGTTTGAAAGTCTTCTTTCTAAAAAAACTAATTGGCTATTTACAATTCGATTTCATATGAAGTCTGTACGGTATGAAAGAAAGAAAAGTCTTTTAGTCAAATGGTCTGAGTCACATGCCAACATAACCTCAGTGCTCAGGTGAGCGATATAGGGCCATTGGCCCTCTGGTTGGTATACTAATAGTATTTGATATGTTAAATGTTTTGATAACATTGCAATCATTAATTATGATTAATTCTATTTGGATGCTAACGCGCCAGAAACGATGAAACGCAAATGTTTCCTTCAGATTTTTCCAGTTTTCCGCCATGATTACATGAAGAAATCCCGCCAACAACTTTGACGGTTACGGAGGCGTTCACATGTATTTCGTAAGAGTTTAATGCGAGAAAACGACGTTTCACCGTCTATCCTCATGAAAATGAAAACTGACGTCACCAAACGAATAAAAATGATGTCCGAATGGCATTAAATCTCCAGAACTGCTTGGCTCAGATGCTTGGAATGTGGTATGTAGCATTGCCTAGTGGTCCTCTACCAAGTTTGTTCAAATGTTGCCCCAGGGTCCAAAATGGCCCTGGGGCAGGGGTTCTTGGGTTCAAAACTAAAAATACCATAAAATTTTCTTCTCCAGAACTGCATGGCTCAGATGCTTGAAATTTGGTTTGTAGCATTGCCAAGTGATTCTCTACCAAGTTTGTTCAAATATTGGCCCCAGGGTCCAAAATGGCCCTGGGGGAGGGGGTCTTGGGTTCGAAACTAAAAAAATACTTAAAAATCTTCTTCACCAGAACTGCATGGCTCAGATGCTTGAAATTTGGTATGTAACATTGCCTAGTGGTTCTCTACCAAGTTTGTTCAAATGGTGGCCCCAGGGTCCAAAATGGCCTCGCAACAGGGAGTCCTAGGTTTGAACCATAGAAATATATAGAAAAATATTCGAAAATCTTCTTCTTCAGAACCACTTGGCTCAGATGCTTGAACTTTGGTATGTAGCTTAACCTAGTAGTCTTTTACCAAGTTTGTTCAAATGATGACTCAGGGTCTAAAATGGCCCCACCCCAGGGGGTCCTAGGTTTGAACCATAGAACTTCATAGAAAAATATTCAAAAATCTTCTTCTTCAGAATTACTTGGCTCAGATGCTTGAAAATTGGTATGATGGATTACCTTGTTGTTCTTTATCAAGTTTGTTCAAATGATGGCCGCAGGGTCCAAAATGGCCCTGCGGCAGGCAGTCCTGAGTTTGAGCCATAGAAATACATAAGAAACCATTAAAAAATCTTCTTCTTCAGAACCACTTGGCTCAGATGCTTGAAATTTTGTATGATGCATTGCCTGGTGGACTCCTACAAAGTTTATATAAATGGTGGCCCTGGGATTCAAAATGGCCCCGAGGAGGGGAAGCTTTGGTTCGAAATTAAAATGTACTTATAAACCTTCTTCTCCAGAACCCCTTTGTGCAGATGCTTGAAATTTTGTATGATGCATTGCCTAATGGTCCCTTACCAAGTTTGTTCAAATGATGGTGCCAGGGTCAAAAATGGCCCTGGGGCAGGGGTCCTGGGTTTGAACCATAGAAATACATAGAAAAATATTCAGACATCTTCTTCAGAACCACTTGGCTCAGAGGCTTGAATTTTAGCTTTTAGCATTGCCTAGTCCTTTACCAAGATGATTCAAATGATGGCCCCAGGGTCCAAAATGGCCCGGCCCCAGGGGGTGCAGGGTTTGAACCATAGCAATACATAGAAAAACATTCAAAAGTCTTCTTCTTCAGAACCATTTGGAAATGGTTGCAAACTATCAGGTTTGTTCAAATTATGACCCTAGTTTAACCTTTAACCTTTTTGCTCAGGTGAGCGATTCAGGGCCTCTTGGCCCTCTTGTTAAAATAAAATGTTGAAAGTTTGTTCTCAAAATCCTGTGAAAACTGTTTGAGCTAGGATGCTCATAATTGGCCTACTGCTAGGGCTAAGGTGTAGATCACCTGATTAACTTTTGGGCAAATTCCGTCAAAAATGACTGAATTATGCCCCTTTGTTGAATTTGGCGTTTTTCCAACCTTTGAAACGATTGACATAGAATCCTAATTTTTGGTATACTATTAGTATTTGATATGCTGATCATTCTTGTGTTGGTTGCGTTATGATTCATTTATTACTGACAGTGTTTACTACTCTTCTCATCTGTATGAAACATAATTATTGGTGGTCTATTTCTTAAGAACAATAACTGCTGGGGCCTTGATATTTATAAAACCCGTATTTTTTTTTCTTTTCCATCTGCCATGTACTTTCAGAATTATGTCCCTTGTTTTCAAAAAAATACATGAAAGTTTGTTCTCACATTCCTGGGAATACCATTTGATCTAGGATTCTCATATTTGGATAGTGCTAGGGGCTTATGTGTAGATCATCTGATTAACTGTCGGGCCAATTCCGTCACAAAATGAGCAAGTTATGCTAGACATCTAAAGTTTGACACCTTTAGTGGCAAGCATATGGTTGAGGGCATGTGTTTCTCAAACATACTTTCTAGTTGAATATTTTTCTATGTATTTCTATGGTTCAAACCCAGAAGGCCAAGGTCACACTGCGCACTTAAATTTTTGTGTAGGCTAGTAAAACATGTTTGTGTTCAGCCCATAATTTGGTCCTGCAAAGTGGGGTTTTAAAACGTCTTTGGCATAAATGAGCAATGTGCAATGTGTTGCATGCAGAAATTTTGTCACTAGCTAAAAGGTCAAGGTCATACCACACACTTACACTTTCTGCATAGGCTATAGTGGGAACATGTTCATGTCTGGCCCATTACTTTGTCCTGCATTATGGGATTTCAAAATTATTTGGCATAAATGATCATACTGACAAGATGATGTGTCGCATGCAGGAGCCATGTTGCTAGTTTGAAGATCAATGTCATACTGTGCACTTAAACTTTGTGCATAGGCTAGTGAAACATGTTTGTGTTTAGCCAATAACTTTATTATTTAGCATAAATGATCATCATGACAAGCTGATGTGTCGCATGCAGGAGCCATGTTGCTAGTTTGAAGGTCAAGGTCACACTGTGCACTTCCCCTTTGTGCATATGCTAGTGAAACATGTTTGTTTCTAGACCATAACTTTGTCCTGCAGGATGGGATTTTAAACGTTTTTGTCATAAATGAGCATCATGACAAGGCGATGTGTGATGTGCAAGAATCATGTTGCTATCTCCAAGATCAAGGTCACACTGAGCACAAAAACTTTGCGTAAAGGCTGTAGAGAATTTTTTTGTGTGTGTCTGGCACTTTACTTTGCCCTGCATGGTGGGATTTCAAAAGTATATAACATAGATGATTATCATGACAAGACAATATGTCACATGCAAGAACCATGTTAATAGTTTAAAGGTCAATGTCACAGTTAGCAGTTAAACTTTGTGCATAGTCTACAGTGAAAATCTGTTCATATGTGGCCCATGAATTTGTATTGCATGTTGGAATTTCAAATTTATATGGCAAGACGATTTGTTGCATGCAAGGAATGTCACTGTTATAGGTCAAGGTCACAGTGCACTAATAAGCTATATGAATAGGCTATATATTTGTGTCACTAGAATGAATGATATTCACATTTACCTATATTTCATGGTCTCTTGATTTCCCTTTTTATACTGTACAAGTCTGCCTCTGTGAGCCTAGCAACGTATCCTATAAGTGCTAGTACCTTGATCAAGGAACCATCTTACTCGAGGCACTAGCCGCGGGCATCCGTGTCCTATGAGCACATTTCTAGTTAATATTTTTCTTGGCATTTCCATGTTTCAAACCTGGGACTCCCTGTCGTGGGGCCATTTTGGACCCTGGGGCCACCATTTGAATACACTTGGTAAAGGACCACTAGGCAATGCTATATACCAAATTTCTAGCATCTGAGCCTTGCGGTTCTGAAGGAAAAGATTTTTGAATATCTTACTATGTATTTCTATTATGCAAATCCTGCCATCGGGCCATTTTGAATCCTGGGTCAACAAAACTTGGTAGAAGACCACTGGGCAATGCTACATACCAAATTTCAAGCATCTGAGCCAGGTAGTTCTTAAGAAGAAGATTTTTTAATATTTATCTATGTATTTCTATGGTTCAAGCCTAGGATTTCCTGTCCCAGGGCCATTTGGGACGCTGGTTCCCCCATTTGATTAATTTTGGTAGAGGACCACTAGACAATGCTACATACCAAATTTCAAGCAGCTGAGCAAAGCAGTTTTGGAGAAGAAGATTTTTAAGTATATTTTATTTTCGAACCCAAGACCTCTTGCCCGAGGGCCATTTTGGACCCCAGGGCCACTATTTGAACATACTTAGTAGAGGTCTACTAGACAATTCTTCATTCCAAATATCAAAGTCCCAGGTGTAGCGGTGTCAGAGAAGATGTCATTTAAAGCAAATACATGACGACGGACGATGCACGACAGACACTTGGTGATCACAATAGTTTTCCCTGAGGATCACCCTGAGGCTATGGCTCAGGTGAGCAAATAAACTCCTCCCATAGTTTTTAAGCAATCAGTATGAAACCTTTAACAGATTTTACTGACATTCTGAAGATATGCATTTGATTTTTTTTCTTTTTAAAGAGAGGGGGTGCTAGGGGTGGTTTGGAACAGGCATAGCACGTGGGCATTATCTGTGCATTACAGACATACTTTTCTAGTTTCTACAGGTATGCCCCGTCATTGGGACAAGCCAGTGAGCTGATTAAGTTTTGGTGAGTTTGACCCAATTTTCAAGGTCACAGGAGGTCTTGGACTGTTAAATTTTATGTGTCTGCGTGACAATTCCTTGTACCCACGATATCTCTTGAACCCATCGGTGGTATTTCACCACACTTTCATGGATATATCATTGGGACAAGTTTAAGAGCTGATTTGATTTTGGTGATCTTGACCTCATTTTCAAGGTCACTGGAAAGCTAGATGATAATAACTTGTATCCACGACCTCTCCTGAACCAATTGGTGGAATTTCACCAAACTTTTATGGCTACATCATTTGGAAGCTGTTTAGATTTTGGTGACCTTGCCTATATTTTCAAGGTCATTGGAGGACTTAGATGACAATTTCTTGTACCCACAATATCTCATGAACCAATGGATGGAATGTAACCAAACTTGCATGGATAAATTAATGGGAAGTGTTGAAGAGCTGTTCAGAATTTGGTGACCTTGACCTTATTTTCAAGGTCACTGGAGGACTTAGATGACATTATTGCTCAGGTGAGCGATTCAGGGCCTTATGACCCTCTTGTTATTCATTAGAGGCGATGGGAAATGGGCTGGTAGTGGGGGGGGGGGGACATCAGTTTTCTCTGAATAAATATTTCTAGTTTTGTAATTATTTTTGACAAGGTAATGCCTCTTTTCTAGATAACAGAAAATCTTTTTAAGTTGAAAAGAGAAATGTTGGTCTGTGGCGGCTTAACTGCTAGCCCACTTTAATTATAAACCAGGTAGGGCAAGTTAATTATCACCACATTTATTCCAACGTAATCCAATGACGTTGAGCTTGGTAGCTCAGTTGGTTAAGCGCTGGCCTGCTGATCTAGTGGTCCCGAGTTCGAGACCCGCTGAGGGCGGGAATCTTTTCAGTCGTAAACGGGGTTCCATTGCACACAACCTTTCATTGTCACCCTCTCATCGTCCCGATATGACTGAAATACTGTTGAAAAGGATGTAAATCTAGCCGTCCGTCTATCCATCCCATAAGGTTAGTTGTCTCAATGGCTCATGCAGACAGTTTTGCCTGTTTTACTCAATATAGTATAAAATGGTAAACTGTTGTAGACAGTTTCGTACTGTCTTAGGAAAACAGTACGTTAATACATTGTTTATGGAAAAGAGGCAGACCCATATTTTTTCTTTTCTTTTAAGCCAGACTTGTAGTAAGAGAGTTATGACTCTTGTTAAAACAAACGAATGTCATCTTGACAGAAAAAGAAATCTCTATTCAGTATGACCGTAAATTATTGAGAATTTTTACCAAATTTCCCCCAGCATTTTTCTTCCTTTATGTAATATAAATCAAACTGCTTTCATATGTTGTTGCTATGTTCGTCACTGAACTTCAGTGTGGTAACTTTTATAGTTGCCAGTCATCTTTATGATATGGATTGTCTCCCCTTTAATTAACCAAGTACAAAATTGAGTAAAATCACAAAATAAGATGAAATTTGAAATAAAATGTCTACAAGAAAATGCTGTATAATGACAATATGTTTAAAATTGCTTTTTCAGATACAGAAACAACATTGCTGTACAATCAGCAACTATGTGTGATATCACCTTTATGTTATAAGAAAAATATTTGGTTCTAAAGAACAGCTTGGTTTTCAAAATTTCACTAAATTCTTAGAAAATGGTCGATTTTCAGCAGGGTGGGCTACTAGAAGTAGTCACTCAATGATAAGTAATAATGACAGACAAGCATAACTATACAATTGCAAACACCAATGACTTATATGTAATAGGATATCAGAAAATAATATCACTCTTGTTCACTATTATGTTTACAAATTATAATTTACAAGCAGTTGATACTATGTATAAATACAGACTACAAACTATTTAGAAATGAACACCATAATGCTCAGGTTTATCTTCCTATTAAGTTCATTCAGCTATTATCTGAGAATATCTGTATTTCTCTGCCGACCTTTTTCTTCATTAACTTGTCCTTTTTAGTGTCAAGCATATGGTTGGGGGCATAGTGTTTTACACATTTTTTAATTCAATTTCGTGTATGGCCAGTTCTGAAACATCATATAAAGAATGGCTATGGGATATAAGCGGACTTGTACCTTTCAATATCTTTTCCTATAGTGAAACCACAAAACTGGAGTATATTGCCCCGCTTGTGGTTCTCTTGTTGCAATCCAGAATATCTTCTGGCCAAGACAGTTAAGTGAAAGTTGCTCACAGTGTTGCTTCTTATTAAAGTAGCTATTTTAATCATTTTTCTATTGTGACAATGAAATGATCACTCCTCTAGCTTACACGCTATTTATTTCCAGGTCTTCTTGATGGTAAAACACATCCCAATGTTACACTTCCTAAATTTGTCGTTTAACTCTCTGGACAATTCTACATTCCCGAAAGATTTCTCACAGGCCTTTGGTCAGATTACTGTTCTTATACTTAATGGTACCAGTGTTTCTTGGGATGTTGTTGGCAGATTTTCGAGATGCTTTCCAAGGTAAGTGTAGGTTATATATAATTTTGAAAGACAATATAGATTTACTATCCCGCCTAGATGCAAAATAAAAATAATAATAATAACAACGGGAGTAATAAGGACAGTCACTTTGGCCCCGTTTTTTCCCATGTATTTTTACATAGACTTTTGGCCTGAAAAAAACTAAGTCCGCACGGTCGCCTAGTGTAAAAATACATGGCCGGGGCCAAAGATGACAACATGTCCACATTTACACATTCGACAAATTAGCTTAGTATCTGCTTTCCTCTATCCTATACGAACATCTCATTGTAACAGTGACATGAGTTTACAGTAACATGACCCCCAGAAGCATAATCATGCAGTGCCCATAGACTGTGCAGTTACAGCTGTCTGTTCGCATACTTCAGAAATAAGCTAGGACAAGTATATGCTGACATACATATGATGCGCAACGCAACAAAAGGGCCCTTAAGGGCAAATTTTCTCATTTTCACTTTTTAGCATTTCTTGATATAGCAATATTTTAACTGTTCAGTGGTACCTTTCTTTTTGCGAAATTCATTTGTTTGGCGTAACAATATGAAATTAAGTACTTCCACCCTCTGACGTAACGTTGCGTTTTTGATGACGTTTGCGTCGTAAAACGATATCGTGAGTTGTAAAATTGTCTGGTCAGCTGTGACGGCATACATTCGAACAAATGAAGACAAAAAACAATAAGCGTATGACGCGCCGTCTGCTCAAAGTTTTCCTTGTTCGCCCCATCTCTATATGAATCCTCATGAATACGCAAATGTAAGACTTTGCAGAGTGATTGCAGGGTGGTTGGATGGAGCGAAGTTGCTATGAACTTTTGGCACTGGGGCGTCCTACTGATATCGCGTTGAGGTAGGGCAAAGGCCTGTTGTGCCTGCAGAAGGTGCAGTAGGGTTTCTTTTAGCATTTTTTTTCTCATCTTTCTCCCACTCTCTGGGAGAAGGCTCGATATATACTAAAATACTGCCTCAAAGGGCCGTTAAACCCTAAGCATCCAACCAACCAACCTTGAGTGTTTGCTGTAGACAGACACATGCCGTATGGCACCTATTCTCACGCACTGGTAAAAGTAAGAAGGAAAACAAGAACTCCGCGGGAAGTTATGTCCCACCTGCCATGCATAAATATTAGTGCCTTCTGATGTGTAATTTGAGGGAAAGAATTGCATTCCTCACAACACATATAGATTCAAGAGGTATTTAACATAACTTGCAAAGTATTTCTTTGACTTATGCAGATGGGGTCGAGGGCTTGCTCAAGCTTTATATCCATGCTTGTTTAGTGAAAATTCAAAATCTGGTTTAACAGATATTTAATATTTGGTCCTGTCACCATAATATATTCCCTTTAGCTTATCGTGCCAAAAAATCTATGCGAGCTTGATAGAATTCAAAATATGTCAGTGGGTTCAAGAGAAGTTCTCCTGTGACCATGGCATTGGAGTCAAAGTCACCAAAACCTAACCATCTATTAGTACTGTCCTAATAGTATATTCTTGCTCGTTTGAAGGAAATCCACCTGGTAACTGACGTAAAATATGGACAAAGGGACATTAAGTCATCCTGTGTCCTTGGAAATAGGTTCAAGGTCACAAAACCTTATACATTCTAGAAATTATTCCACTGATATATCCACGCAAGTTTTCTCGGAAATCCACCCATTAGTTTGGGATTGAGAGGGATTCAACACTAGGGTCGACAAAAAAGCTAGAAAAACTGTGTCTGTAAGACACTAATGATGCCCCCGTGCAGCGCCTGTCACTGGACGTGTGTACATCCCAAAAACACTTTTTAAGCACAAACACTACCTACAAAGATTTCACTGAAAAAATTAAACAAACACCATACCCTACAGTGCAGCAATACAGCCTAAAATGACTAAGTTTGAAAGGCCATAATTCCTCCAAAATTTATAATTTTTGTTTTAATCAAACCAACATGCACATCCTCATTATGTCCACCATATGTATACAATGTCTGAAAAACAGCCACTGAAAACTGTGAGAAGAGTTGATAACACAAAGTACTTGCCCTACAATATAAACATATGACTAAAATGACTAAGTTCAAAAGGCTGTAATTCTGTCAAAGTTAATTCTTATTCCAACAAAACCCCACATGCACATATTCAATATGTCCACAACATGTATGCAAGGTTTAAAAAACGTCTATTGAAAACTTTGGGAGGACTTGATTACACAAACCCCATACCATACAATGCAAAATTTTGCCTAAAATGACTATGCCAAAAAGGCCATAATTCTGTAAAAATTAATTCTAGCTCCAACAAAAACCCACATGCACATCTTCAATATGTCCACAGCATGTATGCACATTTTAAAAAAGATCCGTTGAAAACTGTGGGAGGAGTTGATTACACAAACTCCATACCCTGCAATGCAAACTTTTGCCTAAAATGACTTAAGTTCAAAAGGTCATTATTCTGTAAAAATTGATTTTAGCTCCAGCAAAAACCCATATGCACATCTTCAATATGTCCACAGCATGTATGCACGGTTTGAAAAAGATCCACTGAAAACTGTGGGAGGAGTTGATTACACAAACTTCATACCGTACAATGCAAACATTTGCCTAAAATGACTAAGTTCAAAAAGCTGTAATTCTGTAAAAAAATAATTCTAGCTCCTATAAACATCCACATGCATATTTTCAATATGTCCACAACATGTATGCAAAGTTTCAAAAAGATCCATTGAAAACTGTGGGAGTAGTTTATTACACAAACTCTATACCATAAAGTGTGACGAACGGACGGACAGACGGACGGACAGACAGGAGCAAATCTTAATGCCCCCTGACTATTGTCACGGGGGCATAAAAATAGTCGTATTGTGACGTTGAAAATGGAGTCAATGTCACAAATTCAAAATACACTCTAGGAATTATCCCACTGATACATTCATGCAAGTTTGGTGGAAATCCACCAATTGGTTTAAACTAGAGAGGGATTTAATTGTAGGATTGAGGTGAAGACATGATATCATCCTGTGACCTTGAAAATAAGGTCAATGTCATAAATATCTTATGGAGTCTAGTTATTATCCCGATGATGTAGCAATGCAAGTTTGGTGAAAATCCACTCACTGGTTTAAGATAGAGAGGGATTTAACGCTAGGGGGGTCAGTGTCAATTGTGAACAGACGGATGGACGGAGAGACGGAAAACCGGATACCTATATCGCACCTTGCTAAAGCAGGTGCCACAAAATCTGAAACTTCTTCTTCTCTTATGGGTTACATGTTTTCCAGCTCCATGATTTCACCGATTCACTTGCATATACGCACAGTCTGATCCTGAACTTCACTGTTCTTAAATGCGTAGACATGTTGGCGACATACTAAGGCTCTAACTTGAAAGACTACATTCTGGTCCGGGCTTTCATCGTTTTCATTTTAAGCTAGCCTGTAATTTGGTTTAAGTTTAGCATATGGACAGACGGTTAAGACTGGGATAAATTAGGAGAACGTCAGCCTTACCAGAAGAAAAGTTGCTGGTATCCATCGTGGTCATGCCATGGACTATTATTCTGCATCTGCGCAGTCGGAGTTGTCCCTGTCTGCACCAGCAAGCTAAGGCTCCACGAAACCTATGCAGTAAACAGCTAATACAGCGCATGCCGATCGGAGCCTTTACTGTTCGCATAGTAGAATTGTTCAAGTGTATGCCTACTTATCTAAATGACATTGTTAAGAGTAGATATCGTTCTGTGGAAGAAAATACAGGAATGGCGTTAAGCTATTACATACGATTTAAAGAAACATAAGCGATATTTTTTAATTCGATGTTAGACACTTTGCGACCTCAAACCAACCTGCGCACCACCGCAAACTGACGATAAGCTCGTTACACTTTATGAGAAGATGTGTCTTTTTTATTTGCGCAGACCTAGATCTTCAATTATTTTGCTAACCTGTTGTGCTGCTGTGCATCTTCTCTCTCTCTCTCTCTCTCTCCCCCCACCCCCGCGATTCTTTGAACACACTTTATAGAATTATAGTTGTACAATTAATTAACACACGTGCGGTTCCACAGTTCGCAGTCCAACAAGCCAGCCGCACCCGCTAGCGCCGTCGGCAGCGTGTCGGACTGCAAACCAAAGGAAGAAGGACAGTTGTCAGTCTGGTATAAAAGTATGAGCACTCAGTACTGGTTAGCCACTTCGGAGCTCTAAGCCTGGCCAGGAACAGTCTGAGTACTATAGCTGACCGGCTTGTCATGACCATAGCTGTCTACTGGGTCGTTAAACATCAAATGCAACAACAAAAAACCGACAAGTTAGCCCTCAAAGCAGTTTTTTCTAATACTCTGTTTTGCGGTCTGACTCAAGAGCATAGACAAAACACCAGGTCTGGCTGACATCAAATTCTAGAATATGTGATGTGAAAAATTGCAGATGTAACAGTGTCTTAAAAATAAAAATGATAGGGCCCTAACATTTTAAGTAAGAAGGTATGGGGTTTCAACATGCCTAAGTTCTTCTGAAAACTTTGAATTGAAACTAGAATTTATGATGTCAATGGAGATAGGGCATAATCCAATGTCGAGCGAAAAACAGTGATTTAATTGGTTTTCAATAAGAAAAAAATGACAAGTTAGACCATCAGAAAAACTACTGTTTTGAGTACTGACTTGTCGGACTACACGGTTCGCAGGCTTTTAAAGAGAATCTCCGAAAAAAAAAGCTAACACTCCGCTCGATCGGTATCTAGTCTTGTCTTGCCTGGCAATAGCAACCTTAAAGTGCGCGTGCCGAACTGTCATTGTGACGTTGGGTTGTGACGTCACTGCAATAAAAGCTTGTCAAAGTTTTAGCACCGTGGACAATAGCAAAGTTGAGTGATCTATCAAACACACTCTGGTGTTGTCACGGAAAGAGGCATTGCTGAAAAAATATTCGGGCCTAATTTTTCTGTTTAATCGGAAACTGGTTGGATAAGAGTGAGCCTCCAGACAGTTCTCTTCTTCCATATTTGTTTTAATATTAGATCGCTTTATTCATCTCGATTCATTTTAGTTGGAATGGATCGTTTTCTTCATTGAAATTTTCACTTCCTTTTGTCTTTCACCTAGGAATGTGCACGAAAACGTTTCTCTAACTTTCGACGTCATTTACTCAAAATAACGTCGGCGACGTTAAGGGCCCTTTTGTTGCGTTGTGCATATTATGATATTTGTATCTCAGTGTAACGGTGACATGAGTTTACAGTATTTTCATTTGCTCGACACAGAAATATGCCTCTCAGAAGCTGTGTATAGTGTGGTTAGGTTAACTGACCGTTCCGACATGACCATAGCTGTTTACCATGGATAGAAAACAACAACAACATAAACAACCTTCTCCAAATTAACATAGTCATATAAGCCAAAATGGCGACAAACTGCGATGATACTTTCCAAGAGGTGCAAATTGCATTTTGTAAGATTCGCGGAAAACTTGGGCTCGGTGCAATGCAACTGAAAGCTGACTTAGATCATGTATATGGGGAATGAGCACTGCCGTGTAGGACAATTGCTATATGGTTTAGTCTATGTTAGGGTATCACGGAGAACAGCAAAAATACGCCCCGTCCTGGCAGATTAGCGGCAACTTAATCTGAAGATGGTGCGACTTG
This sequence comes from Ctena decussata, assembly GCA_963989385.1. NCBI lineage: Eukaryota > Metazoa > Mollusca > Bivalvia > Lucinida > Lucinidae > Ctena > Ctena decussata. The sequence goes on along the minus strand of OZ022504.1, from coordinate 33,010,888 downwards.
TTGAGGAAGTTACTCTGTATACATTGGAAAAGTTAGCTCGAAGCCAAGGTAACAAATCATCTTGGAGAAGTTGTCGCATTAGACGAAACCTGGTTGCATTTTTAGCTCACCTGAGCCGAAGGCTCACAGGTGAGGTTATAGTATAGGCAGGCATCCGTCGTCCGTCGTCCGTCAACATTTTCAAACGACATCTCCTCTGAAACTACAAGGCCCATTGTTACCAAATTTCATATATGGCATCTATAGGCAGGGGGAACCAATAGTACTGTTTTTTATCCAAATCGCTTCAGAACTTTGGTTGCCATGGCAACTTAAAGTTTCCATTGACTTGTATGGGGAAAATTGAAAATTTGCATTTATTGCTATGTCACTGCAGATATTTTGATAAATCTTTTACAGAAATGTTTCTTGAGTAGTCCGCTATCAACCACATGAAATTTATGTAGATTGCACAATTTGGCTGGTTGCCATGGCAACCGAAAGGTTGAAAATAGAAAATATTTTCAAAAAACATCTCCTCAGAAACTATGCAACCAATAAAGCTCAAACTTCACAGAAAGGATCTTAGTACTAGCTTCTATAAAAGTACTGTTTTTCTTGGCAATTGCTCCAGCAGTTTGGTTGCTATGGGAACTTAAAGTTACCATTGACTTAAAATGGCAAAATAGAAAATTTGCATTTATTGCTATGCTACTGCAGATATTTTGACAAAACTTCCATAGAAATGTACCTTGAGTAGTCTTTAACCAGCCTTGTTAAATTTATGCAAATTGCGCAATTTAGCTGGTTGCAATTGCAACCGAATAGTAAAAAATAGAAAAATATTAAAAATTCATCTCTGCAGAAACTGTGTGGCCAATATAGCTCAAATTTTAAAGAAAGAACCTTAGTACTAGCCTCTATAGAATTACTATTTTTCATGGCAATTACTCCAGCAGTTTGGTTGCTATGGCAACTAAGTGTTTCCATTGACTTATTATGGGGGTACTGGAAATTGGCAATTTTTGCTGTCTCACTGCATTTATTTAGAGTTTCTCTTTACAGAAATGTTTCTTGAATAGACCTCTTTGTTTCATATGAATTTTTTCCAAATCGCTGAATTTGATTGGTTGCCATGGCAAAATATAGGGTAAATTTTCGAAAAAAAGAAAAAATGAAAAAAAAAAATTCTGCTCAGAAGCCATATGGGGGATGAAGCTGATATTGTGCAAACAGGTTGATGACAGAAGCCTCTACATGAATTTTGTTTTTTCTTCCAACCCCATAAGAACGTTGTTTGCTATGGCAACTTGTAGTTTCCATTGACTTATAATGGGAAAAGTGAAGCCATGAGGAGGATGAAGCTGATACTTTGCATACATATTTATAACATTAGCCTCTACCTAAAGTATGTTTCATATTGTCATTGCCCATGTGAACTGGTTGCTATGGCAACTTAAAGTTTCCATAGACTTACAATGGGGAAAGTGGACATTTGGTAAATATTTCTGTGTTACTGCAGATATTTATACAAAAGCTTTACAGAAATGTTCCTAGAGTAGTCCTCTATCAGCCATAGGAATTTGCCCAAAGACCTGATTTTGATTGGTTGCCATTGCAACTGAAAGGCCAAATTTACATTGTTTTCTTTTTTTTTTTGCCAAAGATCTTCTTCTCAGAAGCCATTAAGGGGGAATAAAGCTTATTTTTTGCATAAATGTTTGTGATATCATCCTCTACATAAATGGTGTGTTTTATTGCTGTTGTGCATGTTGTTATGTTGCTGTGGCAACAAGCCATTGTTCTTGACTATTTAAAGGAGCAGCATCTTGACAATCTGCCAGATCTTTCATATAGCCCAGACCTTGTTCCATGTGACTTTTGGCAAAAGCCTCATATCAAGTCTTATATGCACGGTTGTGGTTTCGAGTCAAGTCGGGCGTTTGCAGTGCATTATAACAGTGTCTAAGCAGAAGCGTCCAAGGCGTGATTTTTGTACCACCCGATTCACTTAAAAATGTGTAAATGTGCATTAAGATTGATTAGTCTGATGGGGAGACTATGACTGATGTTTCAGCTGAGATGTATAACAAGATCTGGAGACTCGGAGAATGGGCCACACCATAGATTCACCTGCTGAATATTATTCTCCATATAAAATGACGACAGCCACCTCAACCAGAACTACAGAACCATCAGCCTTATCATTCGGCCGAGCAAACCATGCTGAAAGTCGTCTTAGTGAGGCTTAAACGCCAAACAGAAGACTTGATTTCCGAAGAGCAAGCTGGGTTCAGCGACAGAAGGAGAATTAAAGAACAGACATTCAGCCTCAGAGTACCTTCAGTACCGGCAAAATCTGTACCATGTCTTCACAGATTTAAAAAGAAGCCATGGATAGTGTGTGGCATGCATCTTATTGGCCATTATGCGAAAGTACAATATCATTGCCATTGTAGTTGGTGTCATTGCGCACTTTCAGGACACAGCCATAAGTGAGTCCAAATTATGGCATCACGGAAGAATGGTGCAGAACAAAGTTGTAATTAGGCGAGGATGACGTTTCTTACATACATCTTCATGCAAGGTTCATGTCTGATGCATGATGGAAAAGGTAAGCATCAGCGACAGAAGTAGTACTTAAGTGCGGTTTGCTAATGACATAGATGCTCTTGCTGAGGAGGAGCGGAAACTGAAACCTTAGTGGTAAGTCTTAGCAAAACATGCTTAAGGTATAAAATGGAGGGATGACCAAACTGATGACAAAGAGCGCCACTTGCATCCAGTGGGATAGATAAAGATAACAGTGTGAGAGATAAAGATAAAAGGACAAGTTAAAAATGCTTACTAGAGTCACATACCCTGGAGCTGTAGTCTTATATGATGGGTCCAAGCCTGAGGTGCTTTCAAGAATTGCACAAGCCACCACGGCCCTAAAAAAGCTAAAGCCAGTATGAACAGATAATAACGTATCTCTGGGAGCAAAGGTGAAACAAATGCGCTCGTCATATCGTTCTTTCTGTGTGTCTGGGTTCGAAACCCAGTCTGGCCACATAGTTTCGTTTCTCTTTCCGCTGATTCAAGAAGGGCAGGTGTCAGTTACTGGCGAAAGTATGTGCACTTAGTACTGGTTAACCGCTTAAGAGGTCTAAGCCTGGCCAGGAGTAGTGTGGTTGGGTTAACGGACCACCCCGACATGACCATAGCTGTTTACCGTGGACGTTAAGCATCAAATCAATCGAAAATCTTTCTGTATGTCTGTGAAGGTGGACTTTGACCAAAAATTGATAGAAAACAATGGATACTTTGAGATGAGATGCTATCGAAGGTCATTGAACATCTCCTACGAGGACCGCATTTCTTGAGAGGATGTTTAAAAAAAAGATCCAGTCTAAATCTTAAAGAGTTCCTTCAAGAGCAGGGCACACATTCGAAAGAGGAAACATGTGCCATACGTCTAAGTTTCGGCTATTCAAGCCTCACCAATCTCCCTGACATAATCTGGTGATGAAAACCAGAGAAAACATACTGTGATTTAAGACAGTCGATAAAAAGACTCAGTAGTATCCAAAGGGGATCCAAAGGTATAACTTCGATGATCTAGACTAAGAGTGTAAACCAATCAAAATTTCTTATTACGTAAAATATATCCTCTGATCTCAAAGAACAAAATAAAATATAATCTGCACTGTAGATTATGTACGGGCAACGTTTTACCGCCGACACACGGCACAACACCAGCTGCAGTGAAGTCAAATTAAAATCTGTAAGCTTCCTGCAAGAGCAGAGCACACATTCCAAAGAGGGAACATGAGCCATACTTCGTTGTTTCGGCTATTCAAGCAAGCAGCCTTAAGAGCACATAACAGACTCCTGACCGTACTAAACTAAACTAAGCATTGAATCATTAGGTAGGTCACAAGATGCTTTAATGTAACAGCCTCTAAGGTCGTCATGTTAACTAGCAACGCTTAGGGACACTGCTCGGAAAGAGCAGGTGGGGGACATCATTTTTTGTCAAAAAGCATTTCTAGTTTGATAAAGGTTATACAGAAATGATACTGGAGTAGTTTTCCACTAAGCATAATTTTCGTCCAAATGGTTGATTTGATTGGTTGCCATGGCAGTTGAAAAACTCATTAGTCGGAAAAAATATTCTAAATCTTCTCAGAAGCCTTAAGGGGTAGAAGCTGAATCTTTTTGCATTAATGTTTGATATTTATCCTCTACATAAATTGTGTTTCATTGCTGTTGTGCATGTGGTTTCGTTGCTTTGGCAACTTAAAGTTTCCTTAGATTTACAGGTTGTTTTGGAAGAAAAACTCACCACATATGGGCTGACTTCTCACTATTTGAGCTAAGGGAGAAATTTAAATATAGTGAAAATCCAAAATTTTGACAAGAACTTGATAGAATTGTGTTAGATTGAAGTGGCAGCATGGTGTTCTTGTGGTGGATATTTAGATACAGATAATGCCATATTGTAATAATTTTATATAGCACCGCAGAGTTTGTGTCTGTAACATGACAAAGGGTCAAAACTTTAGTCATCGTGTTGGTGGGGTTTTTAAGCTCAGTAGGTTAAGCGCTGGCCTGCTTAGGTATCCCTTAAAATCCAGAATATGTCGCAAATTTTCTCCCTGTCTAAAAGCTGTGGGCTGACACTTGGACTTATAATGGGAAAAGTGAAAGTAGGCCTTTATTTCTATCTGACTTTGTGAATTTTGACAAAAGTTTTACAGTAATGTTCCTTTGGCAGTCTTATAACGATCAGGTATCAGTCAGGCGTACGTACGTCCGTCAAGATTTTCAAACGACATCTCCCCTGTAGCCATTTACCGAATTTTAGTGAAATTTGGTATACAGCATCTATAGGCAGGTCGAATGTTGCTCACCTGAACCGAAAGCTTAAAGGTGAGCTTAAAGTATAGGCAGGCCTCCGTCGTCGTTCACACTCTTTAAACTGTTTAACCTCTGAAACTACTGAGCTGTTGAATTCATATTTCATATTGAGCCTCCCTGTGTCGGGGGAACGAAAGTTTACTCATATGGTCTTGGTCACATGACCAAGTTGGCCACCAGGACCATATATGGTAAAAACCCTTTAAAAATTTTCTTCTCAAAAACGGTTAGGCCGATGACCTTAAAACTTTTTATGTAGCATTGGAACATGGGCCCTACAAAGCTTATTATTAAATTCTAAAGAATATGTTTGGTATATATGATCTAAGTGATCGAATGAAGACATTATGTTGCTTAAATTCAAGGTCATTATTTGACCTTTGATCAAGGTCATTGAGAGGCTGTCACTATGAACATTTTATAACACCTTTATCTCTGAAGCAACTGGGCTTATTGAAGCCACATTTAATATGGACCCTCCCTGGGTCAGGCAAACAAAGGTTTATACATGACCAAGATGGCCGCCAGGACCGTATATGGTAAACCCTTTAAAAATTTTCTTCTCCAAAACGGAAAGACCAATGACCTTGAAACTTTTTATGTAGCATTTGGACGAGGTACATATAAAGCGTATTCAAATAATGACCCTGTGTTGACCTTGACCTAATTTATGGCAAGGTCAACTTTGGACCATATGCTTATATATGGAAAATGCTTAAACAATGGATTTTTCAAAACATATTTAAGTGTTAAGTATGATATATGGGATATATGGTCAGTTGAATGAGCAAATGAAGACAGAAAAATGGGGTGGTCGGGTGGTGCGATGGCGCTGTATGTAACTTCCAGTGCCGGGGCGTCCTACTGATTTGGAACATTGTAGGGCAAGGGCCTACTGTGCTTGCAGTAGGTGCGGGCAGGGGCTGTTTGGACATTTTTTCTCTCGTCTATCATTTCTCTTTTCTTTCTCCCTCTCTCTGGGAGACGGCCCGATATAGACTGAAATACTGTCTCAAAGGTCCGTTAGACCCAAAACAATCAATCAGTCAGTATATGGAAAAATGCTTATACTGTGTATTTTGAAAGGACAAAGTCCTGTGACATTGTTGCTTGGTATGTAGCATTTGGCATTCAAGCCCATCATTGTTTGTACAAATAGCGACCTTGACCTTGACCTAATTTATCACAAGGCTAACTTTGGTACTTATGCTTTTATATCGGAAAATGCCTAAACGGTAGATATCTAAGAAACTATTTAAGTCTAAGGTATAGTAGTTGGTAAATATGGTATATATGGTTAACTAAATGACCAGATGACAAGATATTATGTCACTTAAGGTCAAGGTCATTCTTTGACATTTGTTCAAGGTCAGTGAGATTCTGTCGTCCGTTTACATTTTGAAACAGCTTCGACTCTGAAGCCAAATGGCCGATTAAAACTATATTTTATGTACATATAATATGTATATTACATGGTCAAGCGAACAAAAAAGTTGTTCAGATAGTCATCGTCACATGACCAAGATGGCCGTCATGCCAATATAGGTTAAAAACTCTAAAAAATCTTCTGCAGAGCCAAAGGCCCAATGACCTTGTGGCTTGTTATGTAGCATTGGGGACTTGGGCCCAGCATGATTTATACAAACCACGACTGTGGATTGATATTTGACCTAATTTATGGCAAGGTCTATTTTGGTGCGTTTTTTATAGGGGAAAATGCTTAAACAATGGATTTTTCAGAAGCTATTAAAGACTAAGGTATAATATTTGGTAGATATGGTTAGCTGATTGAGTGAATGAAGACATTATGATGCTAAAGGTCAAGGGCATTCCTGGACCTTTGTTCAAGGTCACTGAGATTCTGTCATCTGTCAACACTTTCTAACATCTTGTCCTTTGAAGCCACTGGGCCAATTGAAGCCATTTTTATGTGGACCTTCACATGGTCAAAGGAATCAAAGGTTGTTCAGACAGTCTTGGTCACATGACCAAGATGGCTGTAAAGCCAATACATGTATATGGTAAAACACTTCAAACATTTCCTTCTTCAGAACAAAAGGCCTAACGACATTTTGGCTTTGGATGTAGCTTGTGAGACTAGGGCCCGTCATAATTTATACAAATCATAATTGGCGTTGACCTTGACCTAATTTGTGGCAAGGGCAATTTTGGTACGTTATGCTTTTATAAGGGAAAATGCGTAAACAATGGTGACTTGACATGGTTGTCACAACTTCAGTTCGGTGTATGTGCATGCATGCATTGGTGAGTGCTTGGGCGCGGCGTGCGTCTGTCCGGATTTGTACGGGCCTTAACTTCTCCATTTACGGATGGATTTCAAAATAATAAGGCACAATTGTTCTCCTTGATAAGTAGAAGTGTCATTCGAAAAATTTGTTCAGGTAGGTCCAAGGTCAAGGTCAAACTTATAGGTCAAATGATAAAATTGTCTACATTAATGGATGGATTTCAAAAACATTTGGCACAATTGTTTTACTTGACGAGTAGATGTGCCATTTGAAGCATTTGTTCACGTAGGTGCAAGGTCAAGGTTACACTTGAAAATCAAATGATAAAATGGTCAGAAATTGAGCTTGTCCTGGCCGTAACTTCTACACTTTCGAATGAGTTTCAAAAAAATTAGGCACAATTGTTTTTCTGGATGAGCAGAAATGCTATTTCAAATGATTTGTTCATGTAGGTTCAATAATAAGGTCACACACATTTTTTTAGCTCGCCTGAACGAAAGTTCAGGAAGAGCTATTGTTGTCACCTTTGCGTCGGCGTCAGCGTCCGCATCCGCGTCCGGATTGGATGTTTTGGTTAAAGTTTTTTAAAGACCTAGATCTCCTAAATCCATGGATGGATTCTTTTGATACTTGCACTGTAGTTAGATATTGGTCCAAAGTTTAACAGGGTACCACCCCCACCCACTCAGTGACCTTGATGTCAAGGTCATGGACTTAGAAAATTTGGAGTTTTTTAGACTGGATGTTTTGGTTAAAGTTTTTTTAAAGCTCTATATCTCCTTACCCCATGGATGGATTCCTTTGATACTCGCACTGTAGTTAGATATTGGTCTGAAGTTTTCCAAGTACTATCTCCACCCCATCAGTGACCTTGATGTCAAGGTCATGGACTTATAGAAAATTGTCTTTTTATTGATTGATTGTTTTGGTTAAAGTTTTTTAAAGACCCATATCTCCCAAACCCGTGAATGAATTCTTTTGATACTTTTTTTCAAAGTTTTACAGAGTACTACCCCAACCCCGCTCAGTGACCTTGATGTCAAGGTCAGGGACTTAGGAAATTTTTGTCTTTATTAAAGTTTTCTAATTGCATACTGATTCATAATGCTTGGCAGAGATATAGTTTACACTGGAACTGATGTTAGACACTTTTTTGAGTTTTTACAAAATACTATATACTTACCCCATTGGACGACCTTTAAGTCTAGGTCATCGACTTAGAATTTTGTCTTAAAGATTTTGGTTTAAGGGCGCGTTTACACGAGCAAAGTTTCTATGTCACAGAAACTTTAACAAAGAAAGTATGACAAACATTTTGCGTTTACACGGAGCAAATTATTTGTTAAAGAAAATGTGCCATTGAATCTTTGTCACATAAACTTTGGCAATGAAATATTTGCTGCAGTGTTCACACGACCAAATATTATTCGTCAAAGTTACCTGCAGCGATGAAACAAATCTTTGTCACATTTTCCACGCTTGTAGCAATGTTCTTTGTTACATAATCTTTAACAAAGTTCTCCGTTTACACGGACAAATTTAATTTATCGAAGTAACTTTACCATATATATTTGTCAAAGAAACATTGTAATATTTTGGCATTTACACGAGCAAATTTTTCTGTGACAAACCTACTTTGTCATAGAAACTTTGGTCGTGTAAACACGCCCTAAGTTTTATATTTATGAAGACATAATTTCACAGTGCCACAATGGACTCAGTTGATACTACTACTTGGACTGATGTTAGATTATAGATAATGGTTCAGGGTTTTTATACATCCTGCCTCCCCCCCTCCCCCCACCCCCTACCTAAGGTTCCTTGACCTTAAGCTCATGGACTTTGAAATTTCATGTGGATTTTTTTTATTTTAATTCTATTTTAACACTTATTTCTGAGGTAGCTTTTGTTTATAAACGTGTTGTCATTATGGACCTGCTTGCCTGAAGTTTTATGCATAGCAGTCCACACCACCATAGCGACTGTGTGATGGGCAAGCACCAATTCAGGCGAGCTATCCTGTCAGGCGACAGCTCTTGTTCATAAATATAGCTTCTTGTCCGGGTCATAACTTCTACATTTATCTATGGATTTCAAAATAATTTGGCATAATTGTTCTCGCTTATGAGGGAAAGTGTTATGTGACAGATTTGTTCAGGTAGGTCCAAGGTCAAGGTCACACTTGAAGGTCAAAATTATTAAATTATCATAAGTAGAGCTTGTTCTAGCCATTACTTCAACATTTATGTATGGATAAATTGATCTTGTCTGGGCATTACTTTTATTTTCCTTCCTAAAATATTTTAAAAAAAATAAAGAACTAGACAATCACTAAAGGTGATGAATGCCCCCGCCATATGCCTCACTAGATGAGTTATGTGTTAAAACATATTTGTGTGAAGTTACATCAAAATCTGTCAATAAATAAAGGTGCTAGAGGGATGACTGAGTTTTTCTTAAAAATAGCAACTGTGACCTTGACCTTGGACCTGGGGTGCTGAAGCGGCAATTTATTCAAGATATTGTTATGCTTAACATTTATGTGAAGTTGCATCAAACTCGATCTATAAATGAAATCGCTGGAGCAATGCTCTAGTTTTTTTGAAAATAGCAACTGTGACCTTGACCTTCATCCTACCAAACTGAAACGCAAAGTTGTTCGAGGTACTGTCATCCCCAATAAAGCTGTGATGTAATACCAAAATCGGTTAATAAATGAGGCCGCTAGAGCGACGATAAAAGGTGAGATTGTATTTAAGCTATGGAAATATGGTCAAAATATGTATGTAATTCAAGGGGACATAATTCTGCAATAAAGACCTGACTGAAAGTTCTGTTTCCTTTATGCACATGTTCAATGCATGTCTGAACTGTGTTGCAAGTTTCAACTCCCTATATCAAATACTGTAGGAGGAGTTGCGGAGACAAGAACAGTACTCAAATGTGAAATATGGTCATAATATGTATATTATTCATGGGGACATAATTCTGCAATAAAGACCTGAATCAAAGTTATGTTTCCTTTATGCACATGTTAAATGCATGTCTGAACTGTGTTGCAAGTTTCAACTCCCTGCATCGAATACTGTAGGAGGAGTTGCGGAGACAAGAACAGTACTACAAAGTGTGACGGACGGACGTACGTACGTATGCACGGACGGACAAGGGCAAAACTATATGCCCCTCCCCACTTCGTGGCGGGGGCATAAAAAAGAATCAATATGCTGTCAGAGCAAGATGTTGTTTGGCTTCTTTCAAGATTGAAGCAGTTATTCTTAACATACTTATAGGTCACTAAAGCAAACAGCGGGCTGGACAAGTTGTCACTGGACAAAATCTAGTTTTTATTGAAACTTAATCAAACTTACTGATACCCAGGACAAGCATAGACTCTTCGACGATTTCTAAATTACCCCCATCCACTCTTTCTCATTCAGTCTTTGTCCATTACTTTAAAGCCCTGATTCTGGGTGGTGGGCGGGAGGGTGCGGGGATGAACAAATTTATCCAAGCCTTAGGCAACCCCTGCTCAATTTTGTTAGGCGTGGACGTAGTTGCTTTTTCGGGCTTTTGGAAGGTGTAGGGTAGTTGAGATAGACCTGTTCTTGACCCGGACAGAGCTTTTGGTGTACCAGAGAGACGTTATCAAATGGGCCCTAAAGACTGTAAATCGGTTTTGATACAAGTACTGGTGTGTAGTACTTGTTAGCTCACCTGAGCACAAAGGTCACCGGCTATCATCCATCTGTCCGACCGCCACTTACCTTGTTAATCTGACAGAGGCTATAGATTTTAAGCATTAAGGACCAAACTTGCACAGTATCTGTATGAGCATGTTCGATAATGGGCGAGGTTGAACTATTAACCTTAGAGTTATGGTCTCATTCCTAGTAATAATACGTATACCGTCTTGTGAACACGATAGGGGCTTCAGTTTTTTTATTCAATGATGGCCAAACTGTCACAGAATATTTATGGCCTTAAGATTTTGAACAGGCTAGATAAAGCGCAACGTCGGATCATCGATACCAAATACCAGTATGTTTATGGCTACAAGGTCCCGGTCAGATTTGATAAAAGGCTGATTCGGACCGTTAATACCAGAGTTATTGCCCCTTACTTATTGAATTATGCTGTATATCATCTGGGAAAATAGTGGCGACTACAATTTTTGGAGCAGGACTTCATGACAGTATGCTTCTGGCCACAAGAGCTCGGTAAAGTCTAATGACGGGCCAGATTGGACGATTAGCACAAGATTAGAAAACATGATACGACAAACACTTCCATATCAGTAAGCTTGATTTTGTGTTCTTTACTCGTATCCGAGCAGTTCTCGTCACTTTTTTCTAACAATTTTCTGTTTTCTCCAAAACAAGCACGTTTTCTTTCAGTTTGCCGTAGTTGTGTATTGTGTACCTAATAACTCAGGTTCTGACACACACGTCATTAATTTATTTATAGAAACGCACCTCAGGGAGCGATCATTATTTGATATGCTATCACGCATAGACGACGTCACGTCCAGAAGCAGTTCTCGTCATGTTGCATTGCAGCTCGATTTTACAATAATTATGAAACCCATTCTGCTGTTGTTGTTTAAAAATGTTTTTCGACATCTTGTCCATGTAACAAAGTCAGTTTCAAGCGATCATTACACAAATTGCTTCTTGTACAGCCCCTTCATTACGCCTACCGCATCCAACATTGTTAGCCTTGGCCAAAAATAGAGTTTTCCGACATTTTTTCTTGTATTTTTTTTATGCAAAGTTCTACGCTTTTATTCTTACACCATGTATAAAACTTCAACCCTATCATACCTTGCCGTGGCCTCCACCGCGCCTGAGTTGTGACCTAAGGAAGCCAGCATGGAAGGTATTGAGAGGAATTTTTACAAGGGTGGAGTCTGCACACTCTCCATAAAGCTGATTCGAGCTTCGGACAGAGATCTCGGTTTCCTGCTTCATAACTCCAACAAACGAAAACTCTACTTTATCATGACGAGGAATAATCCCATTGTGTAGGGGGGGGGGGGGTGCTTCTATATTAGGATACTATGGGTACGTACCGGCCATACTATGGCCGCTTATAAGATCCCAGTTTTTGGGTGCGGTCCGCGTCCAAAGATCTTTTATTGCATGAAATACGTTTCTGTGCCGATTTGGTTTACAAAGTCTCCTTCTGTCTTTTTGTACGGGACCATTCCAAAAGCTTCCTATTTTCAGTAAGAGGCTGTTCCCTTAGCCCACCCCATTTCCACATTTTTAAATCATCGGCGGCACATACAATGCAGCGTCACACTGAAAGGGACCATACCCATGTGTGTACAGAAAGTACACAAAAATCCGTGCACAGACTGAGTGAGTCGAGTTTTCGCTTCACGCCAAAAAGACTCTCCCGGGGGAGGGTGAAACAGGACATCATCTGTTCAAGGACCTGATCACAGGCTACGGACGTGCAGGCTGAACTGGGTTTTTCATGTTGTACATGTATATAAGCTTAAGGTATCATGTTACACAGTGTCACGCATATAAAAGAGTCTTTTAAGTGGAACTATTTTTATTTCAAACTGTGTTCATCCATTTCACAAAATCATTTAATGTTGAAGGATGTCGCCGCCAAACGTTTTCCACAGCCATCTGCCTTCAATTTCCTCAATGGCAAAGCCAGCCTCATTTTCAGCAACTAGAATAATCTCAAAATATTACCAGTCCAATTGTATGAATATACATGCCTGTGACTAGATCCATAGGCTCTAAACTCCGTAGACAACAGCTGGGAAATCCCGTTTAGAATTTTGGGGATGGTACAAAAATGTACGTTACCAAGACATCTCAAATAAGATATTTAATGACTCATGCACATGCAGGCATATGCACACAAACAAGTTCTCGTAGTTTTCTTTTATATATAATTCTTGTCACAGTTAAGCTTCTTCGTCATATATGGACAATGCTGATGAAATTTAAGCAACATGACTGTAAATTGAAGCGGACTGCCAGGAAAGCTGTTCGTGCAGTGAGACCAAATAAATGCCGCAATCATACACTGTAAAAACATTCCGTAGATTTTATGGTAAATTAACCTTTCCCGTCATTTGTACGGTCGCCCGTAAAATTGTAGGAATCATTAAGCAAAGTACCTGTAACACTACGAAGGTATTTTCGAGTACGGCCAGTTAATAGAACACTACCATATCGTGATTTCAAACAATGATCTACAGGCAAACGCCCGTAAAAATTACGGGAAATGCACTGGCAGCTGGTTGCCAGTTATTCTACCGTAAAATCTACGGATTTTTTACAGTGTAGTAAGCTTGAGCAAAATACAATTATTTTGTGTGTTTCACATTCTGCGCAATCATTCAACGATCGTACTGCTGATGTCCCAATCTCAGCGAAAATGTGACGTAAAGGTGTATATCATTTTTAAAAAATGTTTGTACGCGGCAATTTGCAAACTCATATAACGAGGCCGAACTGCTTCGTTTCTTGATGAAAACGGTGTCTATGCCTCTCCTTTCCTGGGTCGAAAAAACATACCCACTTAGTGCTGGGTTGACGTCACTAGCTGGCCTATTAGATATCCAGTTACCTTCAGCACCAAAGCCGAGCGCTTTTAACCACTCGGCCACAAAGAAAATAATCTTGACAAACAATATAGACCCAGACTAAACGCTGCAGAAGAGGGACGATCAGATGTTGCAGATCGGCAGCGTGTGGCCAGGGCCTCAACCATCTGCTTTAAACACACAATGTTTGTCCTTGCGTGTGGCATGTGCCCCTCCCCCACCAACCCCGCCTCCCCTATACACACTTGATTTGATATTGTACCATTTCGGAATTTAATTTTTTTGTGTTATTCCGGGTAGACCATATTCTCTCCTCCGCGCCCCCCCCCCCTCACCCACCCCCACCAACACACACACAGACACAACCATATTCCCGTAACATTAAGAGCACCGGTAGCTCAGTGGGTTAAGCATCTACCGATCCTTAGTGCGATTCCCGAAGGCGGAAATCTTTTCAAGCGTAACCGGGGTGCCATTGCACAATTAACCTTCCATTATCACCCTTTCATTGTCCAGATATAACTGAAATATTGTTGGTAAGGACGTACAACTGCAAGTCATCCATCTATCCCCTAACATGAAAATAGAAAAAAATATTGACTACTCTGTCGTAAAATATAAATTCTCAGTGAGTTATGTTGCTGAGCAATATGTATTGTGTCTTATGACAGGAGCCATATCAGAATGCGCATCCACAGATAATAAGAACATAAGTTGCTGCTTACAAGCGCAACAATCTCGTGTATACTTAGAGAAGAGTACTGTTCTTATGTTGATCATGGTCTTAGCAAGCGGCATTTATACCTAACATAGTTCAGAGTTTACGGTGGATAAATAGAAAAAGGAGAGAAGAGAAAAAGAAAAAGAACCGAAAACACCGCCAAAGCATTGTGTTTTAAATACAAATCAACAAACTTGTGCCCTCAAATCTTGCTATAAGACTCAAGAGCTCTAAAAATGTAAATCTCTCTCTCTCTCTCTCTCTTCGAAGTCGGCCAAAGTCAAAATTTATTCAAAACCCCAAACTAATGTGATTTAAACATACATGTTTATATATAAAACAAACAAACACTGTCGGGCTTGTACAAGATCAGGTGTCCGTAAAACCTTGCACTGAGATGAAAGAATAAAGTTTCTAACAAAAAAAAAAAAAATGAAACTTTGAACAAAACTTTGTTGTACAATATATCGAATAAATGTTCTGAAAATTTCAGGAGTTACACTTTGGCCACTTTGAGAAAACTCCCTTTTGAAGCTACATATACCTCAGCCGTCACGGACTCTTCTTTTTTTTGTCTTTCTTTTCTTTTTTCATGACTAACAGCGCTAAAAAGCACCAAAAAGAAATTAGTTATCAAAATAAATGCTTATGACATTAAAACTATCGTAAGAGCAGATGCCAAAATAGATCTGTCTCCATTTACAGTTTGCGAGAATTAATTGAAGATGCACTCTTTCCAGAAAATAGTTTCATGAAAAAAATAACGAATCCCTTAAGAGTACACCAGCACTGACTGGACACGTTCGGCATTATTTCACGAGTTGCCTGAGCTCTAGGTCGGGGATACCTACTCGAGCTGACCACAGTTAAACTGTTCTCAGAGTGGAGTTTCTATTATTTAATGGATGCTTCCTCTATGCTGTGAAGAGGACTGTCGGACAGGATTGCATAAGCATTGCACCATTTAGCCAATCATTGCGAACAGGCAAATCTATACTCATGGTTCTACCCGAGGCAAGTTACTTGGGCGCGTATGCCGAATGCGCTCTATTGTTGTTGTGAGGTCACAGCTGACGAAAACAAACACAAAACTGAGCCGAAAAGTTTGCCTTGTTCACGAGGCTGCTGAAAACGATATATAATGACTAGGTCAGGTTTGCTTTTTATACGCCCGTTTTGAAAAAACGGACGTATTATGTCGTGGCGCTGTCCGTCCGTCCGTCCGTCCGTCTGTCCGTCCGTCCGTCCGTCCGTAAACATTCTTGTGCGCGCCATAACTCAGTAACCATTTGGGATATCTTCATGAAATTTTGTAGGCATATGTATCAGGTAGGGGGAACGTGTCGCGTACAAGAATGGTTGCTCCCCCTTCCTTGGTTTCAAAGTTATGCCCCTTTGATTGTTTTTTTACCCTACAGGGCTTGTGCGCGCCAGAACTAGATAACTGTTTGGGATATCTTCATGAAACTTCATAGTAATGTGTATGAAGTCCTAACGATGTGTCGCGTACAACAATGGTTGCTCTCCCTTTCTTCGTTCCTGAGTTACATCCCTTTTATTAGTTCTTTTCGACTATTTTTGTGTATACTTATGTTGTGCATACATTAACTTGGTAACTGTTTAAAAAATCATGATGAAACTTTATAGCAATGTGCATGATCACAAGATAATATGTCACATATATGAATGGTTGCTCCCCCTTTCTGAATTTTGGAGTAACCTCCCTTTCCTCCATCCGTAAACATTCTTGTATGTGCCATAACTCAGTAACCATTTGGGATATCTTCATGAAAGTTTGTAGGCATATGAAGTAGGTAGAGGGAATGTATCTCATACCAGAATGGTTGCTCCCCTTTCCTTAGTTTCCAAGTTATGCCCCTTTGATTGTTTTTTTCCCCCCCTGCAGGTCTTGTGCGCGCCATAACTAGATAACTGTACGGGATATCTTCATGAAACTTCATAGCAATGTGTATGAAGTCCCAACGATGTGTCGCGTACAACAATGGCTGCTCTCCCTTACTTCGTTTCTGAGTTACATCCCTTTTATTAGTTCTTTTCGGCTGTTTTTGTGTATACTTATGTTGTACATACATTTACTTGGTAACTGTTTGGAATATCATGATGAAACTTCATAGCAATGTGCATGATCACAAGATGATGTGTCACATATAAGAATGGTTGCTCCCCATTTTCTTAATTTTGGAGTAACCTCCCTTTGATCATTATTTTTAGGCATTTCCATTCACTCCATATCTCCTTAACCCTTTGAAGTATTAGAATGAAACTTTGTAGGAATGTGTGTAATAATGGGGCAATGTATCCTGAGCAAGAACCGCGACTCTGGCTTGCTTACTGGATTATCTGCTCATGCATAAATTTCCTGTTTACTCTGTAACTCCTTATCCCTTTAGAATATTTTAACACAACTTTATGGAGATGTGTATATTGTAAAGGGAATGTATTGGAATCAAGAATGGTATATCTAGTATATTTAGTTAATGAATTATCTCCCTTGTTTGACTTTGGCATTACTCAACTTAGGAGCCACTTCACCTTTGAAGCTGATTTTTGGTATACTAATAATATTTGATGTGTTTAATATTTTAATAATGTTGCCGTCATTAATTAAAGTTTGGTTTCCCCTGTTTGTCTGCTTGTCTGTCCTTTTGTAAACAATCATTCCTTTATGACATTAAAACGGGCGTATTATGCGCCGCTTGCGAAGCCCTTGTTTAATATTCTTATGTTTTTCCTACACTGTTGACTTACCTTCGGAATTTCTTTGCAAAGTAGAAACAATTATGAACAAACCTGACCCAATTAAGAGAGGTCAACACGTGGCTTGAACGTGCTCACGTGAATGCCCCTGACGTAAACACGCGACTTTGCGAATCCAAAATAGGAAAAACGGCATTTATATAATCACCGCTCGATTTTTTTATGCGTTTTTGCACTAGTTAGATCAAATATATCATAAACTCAGATTTTAGGCAGTTGAAGCTTAGAAAATTTACGCATAGAACTCGTTTGAAGCGGAATGACGAGAACTACTAGCTGACGAGAACTACTCGGATACGAGTACATTCTTTACCTGCTCACTTGAGTAATCGGTGCTCATAGGCACTCATTATGCGAACTGGTTAAATCATAAATGCTGTGTGTTTGTCGGGTAGATCTAGGAAAAAATATGTTTAAAGCTGGAACTCAGGGACCCTTTGAGGTGGGATGCTGATTTTGGCAGATGACTTATTTCAAGTTTATCTTAGGCTCAGATGAGCGATTCGGGGACATCATGGCCCTCTTGTTTATGTAGAGACCATTCTCTTATAGATCTTCTACGAATTTTAAAAACTGTTTACACTTTCTAGTTCAGTGGTGGTAAGGTTTATTCACTGAATAAGGGATGTCACACCTATCTGATTTAGCATACTATGCATGTGCAATCAATGCACTGTTCAAAATCTTTTACCTGGCTAATTGTGCGTAAATACATGCTTAGAAGCCATGTATCCTATGACGCCTTAAAAAGGCCAAATTCTGAACTTCATGATTCGAATGCTAATACTCTACTGTTAAAATATTTGAACTGGTTTCTTAACTAAAACTAGATATTTGTGGAAACTGGACCCAAAAGCAGCTATTCAGAAGACCTTGAATAAAGGACATATGCAATACTGAAGGTCTTGAAAAACAGTTTTCAAACTATTTATAAGAACTTATTGACTGGCGTTCGCCATGTCAGTTAAGGCTTTGCAGATTTGATGCTTATAAATATATCTCTTTGCATAGACATCATTGGATTCTGATATCTTTCCCTCTTCTTCTTATTCATTTTACTGTTTACCGTGTACATGCATATACTTGGTTTTTTACTCAAAGTGATATAAAAACACAGGTGTGAATGTGGTCTTACAAGCAAATAAAGTTCCAAAATGATCTGTAAAACTTGCACCACCTCAATAAATATTGGGACAGGAATGTCTGGGCAAACACTGTAGACCAAGATCAGACTGTTCAGAGACTGCAATAGTATTTCCCATTCTGCCAGCACCTTTGTGCCAAATTGATGATAGTCAAATCAGTGAAACTTCTGGTAAAATCAACTTAATTTATGTTTACAATGGCATCTGCTGCAGAGATGGCTTCTGTCAATATTAAAGCTGCTATGATAAGGTATTATATCAGGCATAAGCAGTCAGCTGTAGCAGAATAGGTTTAAATTGTGCTAAAATGGGCAGTCAACCTTAGCAAAAAGTGGACTTGTCGGTTCCGCATCAGACCTGTTCTTAAAATTTGTATAAGAGCTATAGTGACTTGTCCTCAGAGGTTCAGGCATATGTTGGGGGGCATTGTGTTTTTGTCGCACCTGCTTTAAGTAGGTGCGATATAGGAGTTCACTTTTCCTTCCGTCCGTCCGTCAGTCTGTCCGTCCATCAGTCCGTACGTCCGTACATCCGTCCGTCCACAATTACCTCGACCCTAGTGTTTAAGTCCATTTCTCACAAACTATGATACCTACAATCATCCGACCTGGTATAAAGTATTTTTTTAGAATGTTCTCGAGTTATGTTGCACTTTTTCTACCCATGACCTATATTTTACGCTCTGCTGCGTAAAATTTCATGTCCAAAATTACCTTGACCCTAGTTGTTAAGTCCATTTCTCTCAAACTATGATACCCACAATCGTCAAATCTGGTATAAACTTTCTTCTCAGAATGTTCTTTAGGCATGTTGCACTTTTTCTATCCTTGACCTATATATCATGCTCCGCTGCCTTTGTAAAAGTTAATGTCCAAACTTACAACCCTAGTTTTTATGTCCATTTCTCTCAAACTATGATACCTACAGTCATCAAACCTGGTATAAAGTTTCTTCTTAGAATGTTCCTGAGGCATGTTGCACTTTTGTCTGCCCCTGACCTATATTTAACCCTCTGCTGACTTCGTAAAATTTCACGTCAAAAATTACATCGACCCTAGCCTGTAAGTCCCCTTCTCTTAAAGTATGATACCTAGAATCATCAAACATGGCAAAAAGTTTCTTCATAAAAAGATCTCAGGGGATGTTGCACTTCCTTCTGCCCTTGACTTTCATTTAAAGGGCTGCTGACTTTGTAAAATTTTACATCCAATATTGCATTGACCTTAGAATTAAGTCCATTTTTCTTTAAACACAATGTTGTAAGCTTCAAACCTTATGCTTTATGTATATTTCATGCTCTGTTGGCTTTAAAAAATTGTAGGTCAACCTGGCATCTACATTCGTGTTGTACTGTAGCATTAAAGTACATTTCTCACAAACTAACACACTAACCGTCATCACACATGGCATAAAACGTTTTTGTCCCACCTGTTTTAGCAAGGTGCGATATAGGCGTCCGGTTTTCCGTCCGTCCGTCCATCAGTCCGTTCACCTTTATGTTAACCCTGGTTTTAAGATTTGTAGTTAACTTCTCCAAAACCTGAGCAACCATGGTTCTCAAATTTCATATGGAGCATGATCAGACTACAGGGCTTCAGATTACAGAAATTCAGCTTGGTCGAGAATTCAAGGTCGCCGCTGATACTAAAAATAGCAAAACAACATAATCAACATTTTCTCTAAAACCACTGTGTATGTTTGGCTGAAACTTTGCATGGAGCATCAATAGGACCTTCTTTTTGAAAATAATGAAAATGAAAAAATTCTGTAGTGGAATTAGATCACAGTGACCTAATTTTATGTCACGAGTCTGAATTTTGCTTGAATGCCGATAACTGAGTGGATTTTGTTCAGATTTAATCAGAATGATTCTTGAAAGGAGTTTTTTTTTCCACATTTATGGGAGAGAACCATCCAAGATGTCGTTACTAAAAATAGCAAAAACATGAAAATGACTATATTTCAGGAACCCCTAAATGGATTTGGACCAATTTTGTGTCAGAATGATCCTTGCATATAGCTATTTTTGGTTTTTGGCAAATTGGCTATCCAAGATGGCTGCCATCCACCGTTACTAAAATAGCACAAACATGTAAAATGGCAGTACCTTAAGAACCGTTGGGCGGATTTTGACAAAATGTTTGTCAGAATAATGCCAGATACTATTTCGTTTTTTTTTAATTTTCAATTTTTGCTTTCACTTCCTTCTCAGTATGATCTCTGCTACTGTGGATATGCAATGCAGGTGCGACATAGCATTCCGCGGAATTCTTGTCTTAAAATGGTCTCTTGAATTGTTTAATTTCTTTATACCTTTAATGATTATTTCATACTCTGATGACTGTTGAATTTTATGTCCAGAATTGCATACTTCTTAGCATGCAAGTCCAGTTTGCTCAAATTTTTATGCCCCCGCTATGAAATGGCGGAAGGGCATATAGATTTTACCCTGTCCGTGTGTGCGTATGTATGTGTGTTTGTTTGTGTGTTACCAAAATCGTGTCCGATCCATTACTTTGGAATGCATGGTAGGATTAAAAAATTATTTGGCAAAATGATAATTATGACAAGTCGGTGTGTCGCGTGCAAAAACCACGTCACTATCTCAAAGGTCAAGGGATAGTCCGCACTTAAATTTTGTAAATAGGCTATAATGAAATATGCTTATGTCCAACCCATAACTTTAGACTGCATTGTGGGATTCAAAAAATACTTGGCACAAATGATCATCATGACAACATGGTGTGTCGCGTGCAAGAACCATGTCACTATCTTAAAGGTCACGGTCACTGTCCGCACTTTAATTTTGTGCATAGGCTATAATAAAATATGTTCCTGTCCGACCCATAACTTTGGTCTGCATGGTTGGATTTAAAAATTATTTGGCACAAATGATCATCATGACAAGACGATGTGTCGCGTGCAAGAACCATGTCGCTATCTTAAAGGTCAAGGTCACAGTCGGCACTTTAACTTTGCGCATAGGCTATAATGAAAAATGTTCGTGTCTGGTCTATAACTTTGTCCTGCATGGTGGGATCACAAAATTATTAAGCATAAATAATTGACATTACAAGACGATGTGTCATGTGCAAAAAACACGCTACAAGCTTGAAGGTCAAGGCCACAGTCAGCACTTAAGCTTTGTGCATAGGCTGTAGTGAAATTTTGTCCTGCATGATGGGATTTCAAAATTATCTGGCAATAATAATTATCATGACAAGTTGATGTGTGACATGCAAGAATCATATCGTTAGCTCAAAGGTCAAAATCACAGTCTGCACTTAAACTTTATGCATAGGCTTCAGTGAAACATGTTTATGTCGTGACCATAGCCTACATGGTGGGATTCAAAACCATATTGCATAAATGATCATCATGACAAACCCCTAGCTTGAAGGTAAAGCCCACACTGCACATGTAAACTTTATGTATAGGCTGTAGTGAAAACATTTTTGTGTCCGGCCTATAACTTAGTTCTTAGTCGTGTCTCTTGATTTGCCATTTATATTGTACAAGTCTGCCTCTATGAACCTAGTTATCCTACAAGTGCCAATAACTTAATCAAGGTGCCATCTTACTCAAGGCACTAGGCGGGGGCATCCGTGTCCTATGAACATATTTCTAGTTATATATGAATTCATCAAACCTAATCTAACCATGACCTCTGCTCCTGTGGAAGAGCATGGCAGGTGCGACATAACTTTCAGCAGAATTCTTGTACAAATACATTATGATATTCAAATACATAATTTTTTTATATAGTTTTCATCCTCTTGATGTCGTTGGAAGGAATGTAGCCTCTCCTGGATATCTTCAGTAGTGTTTAGTTGAAGTCATTACATTCCGTATAATTGTGTCCTTGATGCTGTGTCGTGACTTCAAAGAAATATCGTGAGAAGTTTCGGATTTTAATGGCTTAAGCTTTGACTGATGGTCAAAAATAGGGACAGTTTTGTTACAATTTTTTTATTTCGCCTGTCCTTAACTAGATAAGACGGACCACATATAGCGTTAAGTATGTCTGGACGTGTATGTACGCATGTAACGGCGTTACACTGGGGTGAAGGTTATGGATGGTCTTGTAATTAAGGAAAATAATTGTACATGATGATTCTGACATTGGTAAAACCTCTAATGTCTTTTCTAGCCTTCTTATTTGTTTCTTTCTTGTTTCCAGCCTTACAGAACTGCACTTGAGTCTCAACAACTATGAGAGTGTTGACCTTCCAGATGACACTTGCCAGAAGTCACTTACCAAGCTCTTCTTGAATAACTGTAGATTTTATCAATGGACAGACATTGCCAAACTTGGGGTGTGTTTCCCATTCTTAGAATCTCTCAATATTATAAAATCAAACATAGAATCACTGTCATCAGAAAGTGTCAAGGAGAGTTTCAAGTCATTGAAAAACTTGAACATAAGTGGCAATCCATTATGCTCCTGGAGGGAGATTGACAAGTTCAGACTGTTCAGTGCCTTACAGAATCTACGTATTGCTGAGGTGCCTTTTCTAGATGTAAGTGTGAAACATAATACAGATTCATTTTAATTACTCAAAATTTACATTGCAGTAGTTATAGGACATGATCACTAATGACCGGACGCGATCACCAGGCATCATACTCACGCCTGGTAAACTATCACAGGTACCTCCGATGGAGGTACCGATAAAAAGTTGTCACAGGCATCTGGAGCTGCCTGTGACTGTCAAAAAATGACAACAAACGGTAAGTATTCCTCTTTTTTGACAAAATATAAAATAACCAGGGGCTATATTAAAAATCAAAACGTGCTATTCGACCCTTATAGACATAAAGTTTTGTCACACATCATATCCTCCAGAACTTTCCATATTAACCAGAGATACGACTTTTGAAGTGGCTCTGATGTCAGCCCAAAGTACTCAAAACATAAAGAATTATGCCGTTTTTGGTCTTAAATGCAGTGATCTTGCATACGAATCTGTTTTTCAAGGCACACTGATGTTAAGGCAACCTCCCTGCCCAAATATAAATGTCGATTGACTACAAATAAGGCTTGATTAAGTAAGCAAAACAACAGCTGGATGTGCCTGCAATGGTGTGGAGGTGCCTGTGATGTAAGCAAATATAGTGAAAATCTGAATAGTTATTGCAGCTGGAAATATTGACATCTTCTCTAAACCACTGCCTGGAAAGAAGCATCCATTCAACGTTCCATTAAGCTATTATAATGCGTATATCATGAAATTCCTAAAACACCATCTCAAAGAGTTATTGCTTATTTTGTTTCCACTTCTGTTAGTCAAACATTGACGAATTTCACATAGTTGCTGAAAATTAACTGCCTAATTCAGTGTTAGAATGTTATGAAATTAGCGCTTTATAAATAAGAGTCAACGGTTTTTAGCTCACCTGAGCCAGCGGCTCCGGGGGAGCTTATAGGATGGTAAGGCTCCGTCGTCGTCCGTCGTCCGTCCGTCCGTCCGTCCACAATTTCAAACGACTTCTCCTCTGAAACCGCTGGGCCAATTGTAACCAAATTTCATATATGGCCTCCAGAGGAAGGGGGAACGAAAAGTTGTTCAAACCGTCCTGGTCACATGACCAACATGGCCGCCACGCCCATATATGGTAAAAACCTAAAAAAATCTTCTTCTCCAGAACCAATAGGCCGATGGCCTTGAAACTTGGTATGTAGCATCGGGTACACGAGTACTACCAAGATTGTTCAAATTATTACCTTGGGTTGACCTTGACCTTTTTTACGGCAAGGTCAAATTTGCTTCCTTGTGCTTTTATATGGGAAAATGCTAGAACATAAGATATCTTGAAAACTGTTAAAGATTTTGGGCTAAAAATTGATATCTACAGTCATCTTAATGAGTACATGAAGATTTATGAGTACAAAAGGTCAAGGTCATTCTTTGACCTTTGATCCAGAACTCTCATATTTTGACAATTTCAAACAATCTTCTCAACAGCCACTGGGCCAATTGTAACCAAATTTCATATAGAGCCTTGAGGGGTTGAGGGAACGAAAATTTATTCATACGGTCCAGGTCACATGACCAGCATGGCCACCAATGCCCATATATGGTAAAAACCTTGAAAAATCTTCTTCTCCAGAACCAGTTGACCGATGGCCTTGAAACTTGGTATGTAGCATTGGGTACTTGAGTACTATCAAGATTGTTCAAATTATGACCTTGGGTTGACCTTGACCTTTTTACGGCAAGGTCAAATATGGGAAAATGCTAGAACATAAGATTTCATGGAAAGTTTTGAAGATTAAGGTCTAAAAATTGGTATATGCAGTCATCTTTAATGAGTACAATGAAGATTTGTGAGCACAAGAGGTCAAGGTCATTCTTTGACCTTTGACCCTGAACTCTTATATTTTGACAATTTCAAACAATATTCTCAAAAACCACTGGGCCAATTGTAACCAAATTTCATATAGAGCCTTCAGGGGTTGAGGGAATGAAAATTTGTTCAAACGGTTCAGGTCACATGACCAACATGGCCGCCATGCCCATATATGGTAAAAACCTTTAAAAATCTTCTTCTCCAGAACCAATTGACCAATGGCCTTGAAACTTGGTATGTAGCATTGGGTACTCCAGTACTATCAAGAGTGTTCTAAATGATGACCTTGGGGTGACCTTGGCCATTAATAGCAAGGTCAAATATGGGAAAATGCTAGAACATAAGATTTCATGGAAAGTTTTGAAGATTTAGGCCTAAAAATTGGTAAATACAGTCATCTTAATGTGTACATCAAGATTCATGAGTACAAGAGGTCAAGGTCGTTCTTTGACCTTTGACCCTGAATTCTCAGAATAGTTTGACAATTTCAAACTTCTCCTTAAAAGCCAATGCGCCAATTGAAACCAAATATTAAATAGAGCCTTCAGGGGTCGAGGAAATGAAAATTTCTTCAAATGGTCTGGTTACATGACCAACATGGCCACCATGACCATATATGGTAAAAACCTTTCAAATTTTTTTTCTCCAGAACCAATTGATCAATTTGATGGCCTTGAAACTTGGTACATGTATGTAGCGTTGGGTACTCCAGTACTATCAAGATTGTTCAAATTATGACCTTGGTTGACCTTGACCTTTTTTACAGCAAGGTCAAATATGGGAAAATGCTAGAACATAAGATTTCATGGAAAGTTTTGCCTAAAAAATGGTAAATATTGTTGCCTTAATGAGTACATGAAGATTTATGAGTACAATAGGTCATGGTCGTTCTTTGACTTTTGACCCAAGACTCATAATTAGACAATTTCAAAACATAAGAAAAAGCCACTTTGCCAATTGTTCAGGTGAGCGATACAGGGCCTCATGGCCCTCTTGTTTTTGAATGGCGATGACTGTGATCGTGAGGTGCTGCCTGTGAGTGTCATGCTAGCTACACGTATGGTGTGTCAAGTGGGTCGAAATTGCCGATACCCGTCAACAGGCATTCACGTACAGGTATCTATAGTATTGGTTCTTTTGGTACCTCATATGCGTGTCGCTCGCATGTGTCGTATGACGCTCGCTGTATATGTTAACTTTGTGGTAACTGGAGTGATATATAGGTGCTGCAAGTGATTCAGTCTGGCTAGTTTTGAATTGTTGGCGCTAGAAACCAAATACATACGTAAGGCCTACAGATTACATCTTCGGCAGGTGACATATTCTCAACATTACACCTTTTAGTATGTTGACGTGATCGGAATCTTACTGTATATTATGTGTAATTCAAAGTCTCCAAATAGCCACTGGATCAAATTTGGTAACAAAAGAGCACTTTTACTACATAAAAGTCGTCTTCCGAAACATTGTTGTTTTTGCAAACGTTTCGAGTAGCTAGCATGGCGTGTGACCTCGACAATTTCTAACGATTTGGAATGGTTGATAGGCAGTCATCACCGTTCACAAAAACGTTGCCTCTTATTTAAGCGCATTTCATAACTATTCTAACACTGAATTAGGCAGTAAGTTTTCAACAGCTACGTACAACTCGTCAATGTTTGACTAACAGATATGGAAACAAAACGCGCAATAACTCTTTGGGATGATATGCTTTGGATTTGGATTTCTGTTGTGAAGCATCAGTGTTACGTGTTCTTATGTCCGCTTGTCAGTAGTCTTCTAGCAATAAGGTCACCTGTACAGCTGCCCACTTTGCTTTCTGGTTTGTTTTGTAATTTAAAGATTAAAATAGGCAAAACAGAAGTTAGCGTTGTTTTCATTTGGGGTAGGTGAATGACCACCTGTCTGGGAAAGAGCTCTTTATTCGGTTTACAATGCGTGTCTTTCATGAACTATTGTCAATGTATACTTACTTCCATCTTGGTTTTGAGAGCAGGATGTAGAATCTGATTGTATAAGTTCATGATCATTATCTGTCGTTTTAACAAAAAATATGCTTGATATTCGCATTATCACACTGGTCTGGCATTCAACACAGGTAACGAAGACAACGTACATGAATCTTGCTTGTTCCGCTCATCAGGATAAGTTTGTTTTAGAAGTATAGTCTCACGGACCATCCGATCCCCGGCTCTTGAACTAGGAATCAAAAGTTTTACTGAATTCGTATGCATATTCAAGAAATGCTTGAAAACAATTTTTGGACTACAACGTCTATGCAACGAATCGGTAAAGAAACTTATTCAAACACTGCATATATACTAGACGGAATTTCTTGAAAAATCTAATCTGACCAAGAAGTATAACAAACTGCCGGATCTGTAAGAATAATAGTTCGAAATTAATCTAAGAGATGTGCGAAAAAAATCAAGTTTTCAATACGTTGCCTTCGTTGCCTGTGATGAATGCCAGACCAGTGTGATTATGATAGATTATTACGACGTAGAGTGAACAATTCTTTCAAGGCAGTGGTCTAGAGATGAAGAATATCAATATTTGCAACCGCAATAAATCTTCAGATTTTCGCTATATTTTCTTACATCGCAGGCACCTCCATTGCGTCACAGGCACATCAAGTTGTTTTTTTAGCTCACCTGAGCACGAAGTGCTCAAGATGAGCTATTGTGATCGATATTTGTCCGTCGTCCGTCCGTCGTCAACAATTTCTTCAAATGACATCTCCTCCTACACCAGTAAGCCAATTTCAAAATAATTTCACACAAATGTTTCTGCTATAGCCCTGAACCAAAATTGCTAAAATGGTTCCACTCCGCTGAACAAAATGGCCGCCAGAGCTAAAAATAGAAAAACCTTTAAACGACATAATCTCTGAAGCCAATGGCTCGATTTAAAAAAAAATCACAGAAATGTTTGACTCATGGCCCTGAACCAAAATTGCTAAAACGGTTCCACTGCGCTGAACAAAATGGCCGCCAGAGCTAAAAATAGAAATCTAAAAATAGAAAAACCTTTAAATGACATCTCCTCTGAAGCCAATGGCTCGATTTCAAAGTATTTTCACAAAATGTTTTACTCATAATCCTGAACCAAAATTGCTAAAATGGTTCCACTCCGCTGAACAAAATGGCCGCCAGAGCTTAAAATAGAAATAAATCTTAGAATGACACAGAGGGCACAGTTTTGATCCAATCATCATGAAATTTTGTCAGAATGTTTATCTTAATAAAATCTAGACCAACTTTTAAACTGGGTCATGTCAGGTCAAAAACTAGGTCACTAGGTCAAATCTTAGAAAAATTTGTGTACATTCTAGAGGGCTCAGTTATGACCCAATCTTAATGAAACTTTGTCAGAATGATTATCCTTATGACTCTAGGCCAAGATAGAAACTGAGTCATGTGGGGTCAAACTAGGTCACTAGGTCAAATCTTAGAAAAACATTGTGTACACTCTAGAGGGCACAGTTATGACCCAGTCTTAATGAAAGTTTGTCAGAATGTTTATCCTTATGAATCTAGGCCAAGATGGAAACTGAGTCATTTGGGGTCAAAACCTATGTCAGTAGGGCAAATCTTTGAAAAACCTTGTGTACACTCTAGCCGGCACAGTTATGATCCAATCTTCATGAAACTTTACCAGAATGTTTATCCTTATACAATCTAGACCAAGACCGAAACTGAGTCATATGGGGTCAAAAACTAGGTCACTAGGTCAAATCTTGGAAAAACCTTGTGTACACTCTAGAGGGCACAGTTGTTATCCACTCTTCATGAAACCTTGTCAGAATGCTTATTAGCTCACCTGAGCCGAAGGCTCACAGGTGAGCTTATAGTATAGGCAGGCATCCGTCGTACGTCGTCCGTCGTCCGTCCATCCGCCCGTCAACAATTTGGCTGGTTGCCATGGCAACCGAATGATTGAAAATAGGAAAAATATTCAAATATCATCTCCTCAGAAACCATGCAACCAATAAAGCCCAAACTTCACTGAAAGGATCTTAATACTAGCATCTATAAAAGTATGTTTTTTTGGCAACCGCTCTAGCAGTTTGGTTGCTATCGGAACTCAAAGTTGCCATTGACTTATAATGGCAAAATGGAAAATTTGCATTTATTGCTATGTTGGTGCAGATATTTTGACAAAACTTTCATAGAAATGTTCCTTTAGTAGTTCTCAACCAGCTTATTAAATTTATGCAAATTGCACAATTTGTCTGGTTTCCATTGTAACCGAATAGTTAAAAATAGAAAAATATTAAAAAATCATCTCCGCAGAAATTATGTGGTCAATAAAGCTCAAACTTTACAGAAAGAATCTTAGCATAAGCCTCTATAGAATTACTGTTTATCATAGCAATTGCTCCAGCAGTTTGGTTGCAATGGCAACTAAGAGTTTCCATTGACTTATAATGGGGAAAATGGAAATTGGCAATTTTTGCTGTCTAACTGCAGTTATTTAGATTTTTTTTCTACAGAAATGTTTCTTGAGTAGTCCTCTGTAATTCATATGAATTTTCTCCAAATTGCTGAATTTGATTGGTTGCCATGGCAAAATATAGGGTAAATTTTCGGAAAAAAAATCTTCTGCTCAGAAGCCATATGGGGGATGAAGCTGATATTGTGCAAACGTGTTGATGACAGTAGCCTCTACATAAATTTTATTCTCTTTCTTCCAATCCCATAAGAACTTTGGTTGCTATGGCAACTTATAGTTTCCATTGACTTATAATGGGAAAAATGAAGCCATGAGGGGGTTGAAGCTGATACTTCGCATACATGTCAAATAACATTAGCCTCTACCTAAAGTATGTTTTATATTAGCATTGCCCATGTGAATTCGTTGCTATGGCAACTTAAAGTTTCCATAGACTTATAATGGGGAAAGTGGACATTTGCTATTTATTTCTGTATTACTGCAGATCTTTTGACAAAACTTTACAGAAATGTTCCTGGAGTAGTTTTCTACCAGCCATATGAATTTTTCCCAAATACCTGATTTTGATTGGTTGCCATTGCAGCTGATTCTGCTGAAAGGCCAAATTTTCATTTTTTTTTTTTTTTTTTTTTTTTTTTTGCCAAAGATCTTCTGAGAAGCCATTAAGGGGGGATAAAGCTTTTTCTTTTCATAAATGTTTGTGATATTATCCTCTACATAAATGGTGTTTTTTATTGCTGTTGTGCATGGTGTTTTGTTGCTGTAACCTCAGTGCTTCAGTGCTCAGGTGAGCGATATAGGGCCATTGGCCCTCTAGTCTTTATGTAATCTAGACCAAATATGAAACTGGGCCATATTAGGTAAAAACCTAGGTCACTAGGTCGTTTCTTAGAAAAACAATTTGAATGCTCGAGGGCACAATTTTGTCACAATCTTCATGAAACTTTGTCAAAATATTTATCTCCGACAAATCTAGACCAAGGGTACAACTAGGTCATGTTGGGTCGAAAACTAGGTCAAACCTTAGAAAAACATTGTGTATACTCTAGAGGGCACAGTTTTGGTTCAATCTTCATGAAACTATGTCAGAATGGTTATCTTAATAAAATCTAGGCCAAATTTGAAACTGGGTCTTGTAGGGTCAAAAACTAGGTCACTAGGTCAAATCATAGAAGAACCTTGTGTACACAATTGTTGCTTTATTTTGCATTGAATCTTCATGAAACTTTTTGTCAGAATGTTTATCTTCATGAAATGTAGGACAAGTTTGAAACTGAATAATGTCTGATCAAAAACTAGATCACCAGGTCACATCTTAGAAAAACATTGTGTTCACTCTAGAAGGCACAGTTTGGATCCAGTCTTCATGAAACTTTGTCAGAGTAATAGATTAGAAAGTGCAAAACTGCTCCAATTGAACCATCATCAAATAGATGATCTTCCATGTTATTTCATCATAACTCAGGTGAGCGATTTAGGTCCATCATGGACCTCTTGTTTACAGATCCAGCCTTATTTGGAGTTTATCGGCATTTATATTTGGGCAAGGAGGCTTATTTTACGTCAGTGTGTCCAGATTCTTATGCAAAACAGTGCATTTAGGACCTAAAACAACCGATTTGTTCTTGTTTTGAGTACTTTCGACTGACCTTAAAGCCACTTCAAAAGCCATATCTTCCGTATATATTTAAAGTTCCCTGGGATATATTGTGTGACAAAACTTAATGTATATAAAGGTCGAATAGCATTCTTTGATTTTCAATAAACTCCCTGGTCATATTGTATTTTATCAAAAAAGACGAATACCTACCCTTTTTGTTTATTTTTGGACCGTCACAGGTAGCTCCGGATGCCTGTCACAACATTTTATCGGTACCTCCGCGGAGGTACCTGTGATAGTTTACCAGGCGTGATACTGATGCAGTCGGAAACGCAAACAGTAGGACCATAGTTTAAATTGTAGACTTCCCAAAATTAACTGGTCCCACACACTATGCCGCTCCTATTTGAGAGTTTGGAGGGAGTTGGTGAGGGCGGGGCATAAAGAAAGCCCTGTGCCACTGCCAATGTCAAATAGGGACCAGGTGCTTTTCGGCAATCAGGGTAACCTATCCCAATGGGCCTCTGTTGCTTTTCTGACTACAATGCAATTTAAAAAGAGAGCTTTCATTTTTGGTGTTAGCATTCTCCTGTAGTATGCGACAGGAGTGCTTATCTCATGCCGTACCCTACAGCTTTCACCCGTTCGTCTAACCATCCATCTTCCTGTAAAGTTTTTCTTGTCTTCGCATCTTCGAAACCACTGGATAGAATTGTTCGAAACTTGCCTGTGATGTTCCCCATAAGATTTTGTTAAATCTAAGTGAAATTGGTACCATTCCGCCAGTATGGCCGCCAGCAGTATCGCATCTCCCGAGCTACAAGAGAAATTTTGTCAAAACTTTGCTCACGCGTTCTTCTCATAGTCTAGTGGCTGAAAGAAAATCATTTCGGTCAGCCATCCGGAAAGGCCACACAACAGCCATTTTGGAAACTCGAAATCCTCATTGCAAGCCAGCATTAGCATCTCATTTTCACATCTCCTCTGAAACTTAAAAAGGGATTACGTCAAAATTTACCAAAGAGGTTCCCCTTTGATCTTGTTGCGTCTAAAGAAAATTCATTCTGATTAGTTGACAAGTATAGTCGCAAAGGGGACTTACGAAAATTCGTTTATCTAAAAAGTAAGACACTGATCAAGGAAGTCTACTGTGTTTGGTTTTCCAATAACCTTAGAACGGTCAGTGATTAATTACTAGGGTGGGGGAGGGGGCGGGGGTTCAGTCGAACTTACGGAGCTCCAATCCGCGCTCTAGCTTCCGCCTTGTGACATTTGAAACACGGAGAACAAACTGACAAAACGAACCAAATTTTCGAAGTCTACAATTAAGCGGACACAAAGAACAATAACATCGATACACCTCGACGGGTCCACCACCTTGGAATAATCAGTAATGAATTACAGTTGGGTGGGGGACTTAAATCAGTTTTAACGAGCCTCATCCCTTGCCCTAGCTGCCATCGTGATTCAAGTGTCATTAGGTTTGGTCCGCACGGAAGTCTTCTGGCTCAACTGTGAATCATCTAAACATATTAATCAAGAAATAACACTGAGTTGAATAAAAGATGAGGTTTAAACAAAAACATAGATTCAGAAAGGACATAGAAGCAGAAGAAAACAACCAGATTTACCACGACGAACCCGGCCAAATGCACAAAAAAATAGGATCAAATTAACAATGTGCATTAGTTTTGAATCGGAGCCTCCATTTAATCTGAGGTTTGACTCACTGGCACGCAGTTTAACAATATAGTAAATTTGTTAACACTGATTGGGTTAAAAACCAAGCATGCGGTCTGTCAAATATTTTAAGCTAACCTGAGCCATAAGCTCAAGGTGAGCTATCGTGATCAGTCAGTGTTCGTCGTGCGTCCTCCGTCGTTATCATGGTGTGTTTGGTTGGTGCCATGGTGCTGGGTTTATCTTCCAGTGCCGGGGCGACCGACTGATTTGGATAGTAGTAAGGCAAGGGCCTACTGTGCTTGTAGTAGGTGCGGATTGGGATGTTTGGACATTTTGAGCTGACCTGAGCCAACGGCTCCGGGGCGCTTACAGGATAGGCAGGCTCCGTCGTCCGTCCACAATTTCAAACGACGTCTTCTCTGAAACCGCTGGGCCAATTGTAACTAAATTTCATGTGTAGCCTCCAGGGGTCTTAGGAACGTAAAGTTGTTCAAACGGTCCTGGTCACATAACCAACATGGTCGGTACGCCCATATATGGTAAAAGCTTTAAAAATCTTCTTTTCCAGGACCAATAGGCCGATGGCCTTGAAACTTGGTATGTAGCATCGGGTACGCGAGTATTACCAAGGTTGTTCAAATTATGACCTTAGGTTGACCTTGACCTTTTTTACGACAAGGTCAAATTTGCTTCCTGGTGCTTTTATATGGGAAAATGCTAGAACATAAGATTTTATGGAATCTATTGAAGATTTTGGATTAAAAATTAGTATATATTTTCATCTTAATAAGTACATGAAGATTTATGAGTACAAGAGGCCAAGGTCATTCTTTGACCTTTGACCCAGAATTCTAATATTTTGACAATTTGAAACAATCTACTCAAAAGCTACAGGGCCAATTGAAACCGAATTTCATATAGAGCCTCTAGGGGTTGAGGGAACAAAAATTGTTCAAACTGTCCATGTCACATGACCAACATTGCCGCCACGCCCATATATGGTAAAAAGATTTAAAAATCTTCTTCTCCAGAACCAGTCGACCGATGGCCTTGAAACTTAGTATCTAGCAGTAGGTACTCCTTCAGTTCAAATTATGAACTTGGGTTAACCTTGACCTTTTTATACGACAAGGTTAATTATTAGAAATGCTAGAACATAAGATTTCATGGAAAATTTTGAAGATTAAGGCTAAAAAATTGAAGATACATTCATTTTAATGAGTACATGAAGATTTGCGAGTACAAGAGGTCAAGGTAATTTTTTGACCTTTGACCCTGAATTCTCATATTTTGACAATTTCAAACTTCTTCTCAAAAGCCCCGGGGCAACTTGAAACCAAATTTCACATAGAAACCCAGGGGTCTTTGGAACGACAATTTGTTCAAACAGTCCCGGTCACATGACCAACATGGCCGCCACGCCATATACGGTAAAACTCTTTAAAAATCTTCTTCTCTAGAACCAATTGGCCTTGAAATTTGTTATGTAGCATTGGATACTCGAGTACTATCAGGATTATTTGAATTATAACTATGGGTTGGTCTTGACCTTTTCACGGCAAGGTCAAATCTTGGAAATGCTAGAACACAACCCAGTGAACCATTCGACGACACCTGAACGAGATGGAGACGTTTCCAGCTAACACGTGTTGAAGACGTGTAGGTCACCCAAAAAGCGTTACAAATCAAAGACGTCTAGTACGTTTGTACTTCGTATTCAAGACGTGTAGAAAACCGCACGAAAACCTTACATGGACAGGTTCTTGTAACGTTTTAACTCGTGTTTAAGACGTGTCAATGATCTCATATCTACGACGTCTTCATTTGGTGTTCCGAATGTGTGGCAAACCGCAACGAGACATTCAAACTCTATTACGAAAACGTTTTAAAACGTGTGTACTTCATCTTCGAGACGTGTATAAGACCTTATGCCAACTTTACATGAGTACGTTTTTAACACGTTTGAACTCGTGTTTAAGACGTAAACGTCACCCAAAAAGCGTTACAAATCAAAGACGTCCAGTACGTTTGCACTTCGTTTTCCTAACGTGTAAAAGGCCATATGAAAACCTTAGATGAGCACGTTTCTAACACGTTTGGACTCGTGCTTAAGACGTGTACGTCACCCGAAAAGCGTTACAAATTAAAGACGTCCAATACGTTTTTACTTTGTCTTCGTAACGTGTAGAAGACCATATGAATACCACACACGAGCACGTTTTTATAACGTTTTAACACGTGTTTAAGACGTATACGTCACCCAAAAAGCGTTACAAATTAAAGACGTCCAGTACGTTTGTGGTTCGTTTTCGTAACGTGTAAGTGTAAAAGACCATACGAAAACCTTACAAGTGCACGTTTTCAACACGTTTGAACTCGTGTTTAAGATGTGTATGTCTCAAAAAAAAAAAACGTTACAAATCAAAGACGTCCATTACGTTTGTACTTCGTCTTCGTAACGTGTAGAAGACCGTATAAAAATCTTGCATGAGAACGTTTTAAGACGGTTATCCCAAATCAACGACGACTTCATTTGATGTTCGAAATGTTTGGAAAACTGCAACCTAACGTTGGTAATCTGTAATGAGCACCTTTTTTTGAAACGTGTGTGACTGACTCCTTCATAACCCTAATTTGGTCGCGACGTTTTCAAATAACACGTTTTGAAGACGTGTCCGTCAATCCAAAGGTGTTACAAAACAGACATTTATAACTCCTCTTTATCGTTTGGAAAATTGGAGGACACCTAACATGCCCACTTTTCGTAAGGTTTTAAATTGTGTTCAAAACATGTCATGAAATACACCTTCAATTAGTGAATGAGTGAGTGAACTCGGGTTCAACGTCCCACCAACAACGAGGTCGCATGGAGACGGGACCTTGGTCTAGTCTCATCCGAAAGACCGGAGAAGCGGGGGATCGATCTTGCGACCCCTGGATTGGTAGTCTGGAGTGTTATCCACTTCGCTACAGCCGCTTCATATTCGGTTAGTGTTCACAAGGTGGACAATCACTTGACTTTTCAAAATCAATTATTTTGTGCCAGTACTCGAAAAAAAGCAAACAAAAAAAAAGTGAGAAAATCGGTCACCCAATTATACTAAATGGATTTGCATTCAATTAGCGGCAGAATTATGTTGAACTGGGTATTTTGAATTGATAAAACCACAGTGCACAAGAAACAAACTCGTTTCATAGAAGTACTGGGGATCTGCCCCGTGAACACTCGTCCAGATTTTAAGAAATTATAACCGATTTGCTTACTAGTTCTGTCCAAATACCAATAAAAAATCAAAGTACCGAAAGTACTGAAAGGCGGGCATTTTATTCAAATGGTTTAGAGGAGACGTTTTGAAAATGTTAACGCACAGACATATGATGGATCATGACAGAGGCGCACCATTCCACAAGCTAGCTCTTCGGGATAAAATTTAGATAAAATCCATCTAGAAAACAGTAGGGTTTTGTCAAATATTTAGATTAGTTTATTGAATACCAGAAATCACAATTGTTAAGCAAAGAAAAAAAGTTCTAAAAAGTGTTGTTTTCATACAGTAGGTGTGCTGTTGTGATTGGTTTCAGTTTTGAATTGAATGGGTGGAAGAAATGGTGCTGGCATGTTCCTTCATCTATGTTACTTGTTCAATGAACGGTGCTCCATTGCAAATTTCACCAGCAATTGATTTTGACGACATTGTCAGAGTCCCCATTTAATATCTTTACTGTTGAAAATGAAGTTTGTTATTCTTAATAGTTGCAAGGGTGCAGGCATGTGCATTTGCCCATATGTTTTTATTCATGGGATTCCACGTACCGCAAGGTGAGCATTACGAAGAAATGCACAATTATCCACAAAATGTTGACATTTGGCAGACTGACTCTAGTGTGTGTTTGCCAATAGATCATTTAGGCTGGGCCACTGTGCCTTGGTCTGGCAATAGTCGCTTTATAGGTAAACAGCAGTACAGCAATACTTATGAAGTGCTTTGTTGGCATTTAGTGCATAAATTTAAGTTGTCTTGACTGCATGTTCGCGGTTTTCTACACTTGTTTCAAATTAACCGGGAAATGTCATTAGGCAAACTTTTTACTGCATATAGCGTAACGAACTACTCCTGGCGGACCACGAAAGACTCTTCACTGGCTCCTAACGATAAAAGAGCGACCGTAGTCTGTTTAAACTGGTTAAATGCTGCCTGCAGTCACTCTGCAAAAGACGAAATATCCATTGTATACATCTGCAAAAGATCACTTTTAACTGCAGTCATCTGTAAGATATAAAATGATGACTGCTGTCCTTTTCTTGTTCAGTTAGATTAGTCAGACAAGATGAAAGTAATAACAACACTGCCTTGTGGCCTCGACCTAGTAATCTCATCCTTCATGACACGTCAGTACAACTATGCATTGCATAGCACAGCAGATCTTTGCTTTGGATTCTTTTTTAAAGAAGCCAACTTGTATACACCCATCGGCGAATTTACATAATGTATTTATACGCATTGATCGCTGAAATAAACATTGATTTAAGTCTCACTCTGAAGCTTTTTTCAATTTGAATAAATCAACATTGATTATGGCGAATCATTCTGCCTTGTTCAATGGGCTGGATTTTCGAAACTATTATTAATACAGAAATGTCAGAACTATTTTCTCTGTTTCAAAATGTAGAGCGCGTAGCGTAGGCTTACAAAACCAGAGATATGTTAAGACCTCCGCAAAACCGTTTTGACAACCGTAGCTATAGACGGGCTTACAGCCCGCCTAATCAATAAAAGTCACGTACGTGATTGTCCACCCTGGTTCAGAATGTACATGTAGAAAAGTATAACAAAACATTGCAAATCTGAAAGAAACTGTAATGAACATATAAAAAAGAACAAAAAAAAAAAAAAAAAAAAAAAAAAAACATTTCTAATATAATTTTCTTTAAAAACACAACACTAAACTTATTATTAACTATGACTGTTAAGTCCACTACTGTAGACATCCTCGGAGTGACTGATGACTTGATTACGTTTCACTTGCGGGCGAGAACTTCGTGCATTTGCGCCAATTTTCCGTATATTGGCGAAAAAAGGGTAGCAGATCTTGGATTAGAAGGCCCCTGATCCCTGTCCTTAGCCACCCATTGTGACCGTATGTGTAAAAAGTGCGACCACAGACCATGCAAAACCAACTAATAGACTGGGAAGAGATAGAATAGTAGAAAGGAAAAGTGATAGGAGAATGAGAAAGACCAAGGAGGCGAGACACATACATTTACAAGGGGCAGCTATCAAAAGGGACCTGGGGCCTTCCAATCCGCGATCTGCGACCCTGTTTTCACCAGTTTACGTAAAACTGGCGGAAATACACGAGGTTCTCAGCTGCGAATGAAACATGATCAAGTCATCGGTCACTACGGGGATGTCCACAGTAGTGGACAAAACTTTCAGTGTTAAAAATAAGGTTAGTGTTGTGTTTTGAAGAAAATTATATTTGAAATATGGATTTAGCGACACGATGAACAATTTCAGAAACATCTGGAAGTGTTCCATTGTACGTCACCTAAATGAGACGGAGATGTTATTCAAATCGTGTCAATAACTAAAAAAATACAGGTGTATCCAGCCATCATTAATAGCTCAAATAACACGGGTGTATACAGTTAATCCCCCATCATCCCCTTCACTGTTGCTTAAGATGATTCAGTACGTTCATTGTTAGTATTTTCACTTATAGCAGCATTATCAGAGAAACCTTCATCGTTCACACTGGCATCATCTGATAACAACATATGCAGACTTCTTCCACGCAAAATTTTCTTTTCTGTTTGTCGCGACTTGGTAGGAGATGCACGAGGCTGGGATGCAGCATGATCCTCGCCTACATATGTGTCCGACGAACTGTTCTCCGATGCAGAATGAATATACAAAGTTGTCCCGGCATTGTATGGTAATACCCATAGAAGCATCGGCGGTTGTGGACTGTATCCAAAGTCATCATTAGATGAAGTAGTATCACCCTGTCGCGCCATTTCTACCATACGTCTAATTTCCATTTGTACACATCTTCTTCTACATGCCGCCAGCGCTCTAGACTAAGGGGGCATCGTTTATCTGCAAGTTAACAATTTAATGTCAAGCTTTTGTAGAAATTATACTGTTCAACATTCAAAGGTCTTTTGCTCAATTGCAACTTGTCTTATGAAAATTTTGATATGATTTACCCTGCTGCTCGGGGTGGGGAAGAGAGAGAGTGGGTGGGGGTACTACAGATTTCTCATGATTTATTGATTTTAGGTCCAGTAAACACTTTAAGATGTCAATACAGAAAATGGATTACTTGGAACAATCCTTTCGTTCTAAATGTTAAACAAACATTACGGAAACGTCTCCGTAATGACTTGGTAGTGTCCGTAAATTCAAATAATTTAACTGTTTTAATAATAAATATCAATTTTTGAAAATGATTTTTCAGTTTTCATAAAAAATGTTAATTGGATCAATATTGGTTAAAACAGTATTGATGAACATTGAATTTCATACGTACGTGCATTAAGTTTGATTTTTTCCCATACCTCATCAAACCTCCTTTTTACTATATAAGTGGAGGTTTGATGTAGTCTATGATGAAAAAGACTGAAATAAATCGTCTCAACGACTTTCAAAACACGTTTCGCCTACCGAGGTTTTGATGTTAAAACAGATTTACCGTTACAGGTTTAATCATTTATTCGTTCTTACAAAATGTATCATCAGACGGTGAAAACGGATAATCTTTACATGCCTTTAAAATGGTCATATTCGCAGTAAATATTGTTCTTTAAAACATAAAAGAAAGGCATTTTGCTTGTTTAGCTTACCAGACTCATTGTTGAATATAGCCTACACTGCTGCACAACAAAAGCGATATAATTACTTTGAGTGGCTATACATATATATCGCAGTGTAGAAAACAAAAATATATCCGCAAAAGCGGAGGAATAGGTGTGTTTATTAAAAATGAAATTTTCCCGTATATCTCTGTTATCGAATCAGACTCCGATTATATATTATGGCTCAAACTTAGTAAATGTCTTTCAAACACTGATGAGGATTTGATATTTGGTGCGGTATATTTACCGCCATCAGACTCGCGATTCAATACACAAGATGAGGTTGATTTGTTTGAAGTCGAAATCACAAATATGTGTATTTTATATAAATACGTATTTTTGTGGGGTGACTTCAACGCAAGAACACAAACAAAAGATGACTTTATAGATATAGATAATTTCTTTGCCGAACATTTTGATTTTGATACATCACTTCAAGAGTTCTATAATGTTTCATCTATGTTGTCCCAATTTCATATGGACCATAACCGATGTTCTAAAGATAGAGTTTCAAACAATGAGGGAAATGCTCTCTTGGAAATTTGTAAAAGTAATAACCTATTTATTTTGAACGGAAGATGCGGTAAAGACAGAAGTGTGGGTGACTTTACATTTAAAAACATCTCTGTTATCGATTATTCAATTGCAACGGCACAGTCATTAAAATTTGTGAATGATTTTGAAATAATAGAATTAGACCAACTGTTCACAGATAATCATTCATTGTTGAAAACAACTTTAAAATTTGAAAAATTGTTGAAAACATGCAAAAAGCGGAAAAAACGGTCAAATCAGAAACCAAAATGGCAAGAACGTAAAAAATCTGATTTCGTTCTAAATCTTGATGGTGAAAAGATAAATAAAATAACATCAGATTTACAAGATGCTCATCAGAACGTAACTACTTTAAA
Source organism: Ctena decussata (assembly GCA_963989385.1). NCBI lineage: Eukaryota > Metazoa > Mollusca > Bivalvia > Lucinida > Lucinidae > Ctena > Ctena decussata. The sequence goes on along the minus strand of OZ022504.1, from coordinate 32,970,684 downwards.
TAAAGAAAACATAAATGACATTTGTTCAGAAATATCCAGCATCTTTTCGGTGTCAGCAGATAAAAGCTTTATAAACACGAAATCATTCAACTATCTTAACGACGATGCGTCACATAAACGCTGGTTCGGAAATAAGTGCCAGTCAGCGCGACGGAAATATCATCTTGCCCGAAAGGCAAATAACTTAAACCCCTCGGCTACCAATAAACGAAACCTAAAACAAGCGAGCAAATGTTATAAGCAAACGATGAATTTTCACATAAATAAATTTAATCAAAGCACACAAGAAAAACTGAGAAATCTTAAAAGCAAAAGCCCAAAAGAGTTTTGGAAAATAATAAATAACCTTGAGCATAATAGCGACGATGATGCGATCAACCTAGAGACTTTACATACTTTTTTCAAGAATCTTAATGAAAACATTGATCAAAATAATGATACGAGTAATATTAATATAGACATAAGTGATGACGACGAAATTTTAAATTCGTCTATAACGGAGTCAGAAATTCAAAAATGTCTGAAATTGTTAAAAAATAATAAGTGTTCGGCCAATGATAATATAATAAATGAATATCTGAAATATAGCTCGGATAAGATGATGCCCATTTACGTTTCTTTTTTCAATTTAGTATTCGACACGGGAATTATCCCCGATCCATGGCTTGAAGGAATTATAAGGCCAATTTACAAACGCAGTGGTGATCCTCGACAACCAGAAAATTACCGTCCAATTACGATCTTGAGTTGTTTTGGCAAGTTGTTTACGGCAATCTTGAATTTAAGACTCAATAATTTTATTAAGGATAATAACATACTGGAGGAAAATCAAGCCGGGTTCCGACCAGGCTATTCTACCACCGATCACGTGTTTGCTCTACATGCCCTTACTGAAATACTGAAGTCCAAAAAACATAAGTTGTTCTGCTCCTTTATCGATTTTAGCAAAGCGTTTGACAGTGTTTGGCGGGTTGGGCTTTGGATAAAATTGTTAGGTAATAGTATAAACGGTAAGATTTTTAGAATAATCTATAATATGTACCAGTGAGTGAGTGAGTGAACTCGGGTTTAACGTCCCACCAACAACGAGGTCATATGGAGACGGGACCTCGGTTTAAAGTCTCATCCGAAAGACCGGAGAAGCGGGGTAATATGTACCAAAATATTAAGTCTTGTGTGATGCATTCAGGGGAACAATCCTGTTTTTTCCAAAGTTATTGCGGGGTCAGGCAAGGGGAAAACCTATCCCCTATTTTGTTTAGTCTCTTCCTCAATGACTTAGAAGAATATATGGAAAACTACCATTGCACCGTCATAAATAAATTTGAATATGCCTGGAACTAATATTGATGCACTTCTAAAAATTATAATTTTATTGTATGCAGATGATACGGTAGTCTTTGGGACCGACGCTGAATCATTCCAAAATAACCTTAATGTCTTTTATGAATATACGAAGCAGTGGAAACTAAATGTAAATTATAACAAAACAAAAGTTTTGATATTTGGTATACGGAATGCGACTAATTTTGAATTTAAACTCGGAAATAATGTAATAGAAATATGTGACGAATTTAAATACCTTGGCGTAATATTTACAAAACATCGTAGTTTCTTTAAGGCTATAAGACATAATATTGAGCACGCTAAAAAGGCACTACATTTATTATATAAAAGAATTAACAATCTTCATATCCCCTTAGATCTTCAAATTCAGCTCTTTGATCACACCATTCTCCCCATTTTACTTTACGGTTGTGAGACTTGGGGGTTTCAGAATACGAATATGATAGACGTTGTATATAATCAGTTTCTAAGAAACATAACTAAACTACGAAAGAGCACTCCAACATACATGCTTTATGCTGAACTGGGGAGAAAACCTATTGAAATACACATAAAATCACGGATGATTGGGTTTTGGATATCGCTTATTAATGGCGAGAATTCTAAATACTCCAGAAAATTATATGATATAATGCTTTATGAATCTAACAGAGGCCAAAAATACAAATGGATTGATGTATTAAAAGTATTCTGATATCTGTGGGTAAACCGAATCTCATAAATCAGCCCTACATTGAGAACCCGCAAGCCACTAAAGCAAAAATAATTAAAACGCTAAATGACACCTTTATTCAAAATTGGACTGCTAAATTGACTCTGTCATCTAAAGGTAGAAATTATAGCTTGTTCAAGCAAAATCTGGAATTTGAGTCTTACTTAATAACATTAACTAGAAATACGTATATACCAATGATTAAATTCAGAACCTCTAACTTTAAACTGCCAATTGAAACGGGTCGCTGGGAAAACATACCTCTGCAGGAACGAAAATGTATTTTGTGTGACAAAGGCGACATAGGAGATGACTTCCACTATTTGCTGATATGCCCTTACTTTGAAAGTGAACGAAACGAACTCCTTAAACCATATTATTATAGAAGACCAAATATCATAAAATATAGAGAATTGCTTACGTGCAGAAATAAAAGTGTACTATTAAAACTGTCAAAATTCATGAAAACTATAATGAACAAATTCCAGTAGCTTCTCTGTGCCATTAACAAATTTATCATGTCAACATAAACAAGAAAAAAATATAATAATAACATATAATGATTTACATTTACATGAAAAATAACATAGAATTCAATATATATATAAAAAAAAAACATGAAGTTTATCAATTTATTGGAAGGGATGTTATAATCTGAAAACACGGGAACAGGTGCCGTGTGGCTGATGAAAAAGACGAGGACTCGTATCAGCCTGCACAATTGTGATTTTTTCTATGGAGATTTGAAATCTATTGATTGTTTATCCGAACAGGGAGGACCCAGGTGAGACTGCACGGTGTCATCCGCTTGGTCTCACCTTTGTCCTCACTGTCCGTTGTGACTGTGTGCAATTTAGGAGGAATCTGACCAGACTGTGTTGATGCGCATGCTGGTCCGGTAACTCCTGCTTTGGACACGTACATGTAACACGGTATCTTTTGTTGTGTTACAAATTTTATAATATTTTATGTCTTGTGACTTGTCTCTAATCGTATGTTGGATAATATGTCCATTTATCTTCTTAACTGTCTGCTACACGGTCGCTTAATGCGTATTTTTATGCGTATTTTGTTTGAGCTGTCAATTACGTACTTGGTCGATTTCTAGTAGACATACGGCGATGGGCTAGCATTGCGTCAACGGTGACTCGACGTTATGGTTATGGCGCCGAGTCAACGTTGATTCAATGTTGATTCATCGTTGTGTGCCTGATGGTTTTAATAAGCTAAATCTATACTCACTGAAATATGGGGTGTGGCCTGTGTCAGGCCCTGACGTGAAGTCATTGTCTCGCTGAGGCTGTGTTTATTAACGGCATTCAGCGGGACACTGAATCACGTGGCGATTTTGCCCGGTCCACCCCCCATATTAAACTAAAACAAGAAGTAACTAACCTCTGCTGTTCGTGGTCCAACATTGTAGATCTAGCCTTTTAATATCTTAAAATTTGTAAATTTGTAAAAGATATTGTCGTTCATAGTAAACATAATCCATTCATACAGTTCATACCACTAAAGAAATGGGGCGTTAAATTCCCACGTGCCATTCGTGGGAGTTGTTCTAGATGATTGCTTATACACCTTGTTCATCCGGATGTAGTAATATGCGGTTGGCGCATGTACGGTTTGACGGCATTCGTCTATACGATCCATGCCAGCCCTATCAACGGACTGGCATGGATCGTGTAAGCGATTGTCTCTGTATTGTGGCTGGTATTCACCACACATTCCAATGAAATGTATGAATGGAATATGATTTGCTGGGAAAAAATATATACTATTTGGTAAATGTAATGCACACTCCGAAATTCTTCCTTTCTCTTATCCTGCTTTTCTCTTTCTTACTCGTTCTATTACAATCTTATACTGTTACTGCCGCCATGTGGATTTATGACCGTCATTCTGTTATTATACCCCCGCTTTGAAAAAGTGGGGGGTATACTGGTTTACATCTGTCCGTCCGTCCGTCCTTCCTTCCGTCCGTCTGTCCGTCCTTCCGTCCCCTTTTTTCGTCAAAGATTTCTCCACAACCGTGCAAGCTAGAGTAGTCATATTTGGTATACAGGTTGATGACGACATGATGTATCGTGGGATTGAGAACCAGGCTTCTCCTGCTTATTCTTCCCTGTATCTCTCCGATTTTCTTTCTTTCCATACTTTGAATAATGAAATTTTTCGTCAAAGATTTCTCCACAACCGTGCACGCTAGAGTGGTCATATTTGGTATGCAGGTTGATGACAACATGTTGTATCGTGGGATTGAGAACCAGGCTTCTCCTGCTTATTCTTCCCTGTATTTCTCCGATTTTCTTTCTTTCCATACTTTGAATAATGAAATTTTTCGTCAAAGATTTCTCCACAACCGTGCAAGCTAGATTGGTCATATTTAGTATGCGGGCTGATGACGACATGTTGTATCGTGGGATTGAGAACCGGCCTTCTCCTGTTCATTCTTCCCTGTATTTCTCCGATTTTCTTTCTTTCCATACTTTGAATAATGAAATTTTTCGTCAAAGATTTCTCCATAACCGTGAATGCTAGAGTGGTCATATTTGGTATGCAGGTCAATGACGACATGTTGTATCGTGGGATTGAGAACCAGGCTTCTCCTGCTTATTCTTCCCTGTATTTGTCCGATTTTCTTTCTTTCCATACTTTGAATAATGAAATTTTTCGTCAAAGATTTCTCCACAACGGTGCAAGCTAGATTGGTCATATTTGGTATGCAGGTCAATGACGACATGTTGTATCGTGGGATTGAGAACCAGCCTTCTCCTGCTTATTCTTCCCAGTATTTGTCCGATTTTCTTTCTTTCCATACTTTGAATAATGAAATTTTTTGTCCAAGATTTCTCCACAACTGTGGAAGCTAGAGTAGTCATATTTGGTACACAAGTCGATGACAACATGTTGTATAGTGGGATTGAGAACCAGGCTTCTCCTGCTTATTCTTCCCTGTATTTCTCCGATTTTCTTTCTTTCCATACTTTGAATAATGAATTTTTTTGTCCAAGATTTCTCCACAATCGTGGAAACTAGAGTAGTCATATTTGGTATGCAGGTTGATGACGACATGTTGTATCGTGGGATGGAGAACCAGGCTTCTCCTGCTTATTCTTCCCTGTATTTGTTCAATTTTCTGTCTTTCCATACTTTGAATAATGAAATTTTTCGTCAAAGATTTCTCCACAACAATGCAAGCTAGAGTAGTCATATTTGGTATGCAGGTTAATGACAAGTTATTGCATTGTGGGATTGCAAACCGGCTTTCTCCTACTTATTCTTCCCTGTATTTATTTGATTTTCTTTCTTTCCATACTTTGAATAATGAAATTTTTCGTCAAAATTCCTCCACAACCGTCTTAGCTAGAGTAGACATATTTGGTATGCAGGTTGATGATGACTTCCTGTATCGTGGGATCGAGAACCAGCCTCTCCTGCATATTCTTCCATGTATCTGTCAGATTTTCTTTCTCTCTTTACTTTGAATAATGCAATTTTTGCAAAAGATTTCTATGCATCAGATTCTGTAAGTTAGAGTAGGGATAATTTGTATGCAGGTTGATGATAACTTGTTGTATCGTGGGATTGAGAACCAGCCTTCTCCTGCTTATTCTTCCCTATATTTTTCCAATTTTCTTTCTCTCCTGACTTTGAATAATGCAATTTTTTGTAAAAGATTTCACAGCAACCATTCAAGTTTGAATGTTCATATTAATTTTGGTATACAGGCTGATAAAGACTTATGTCTTGCATGTATATATTATTTTTTCTTTCTGTCAATGTGAAATCATTTTATTCCATATTACATAGAAAGGGATTTATGTTGAATATTGATATTTTGTATACATGGTGACAATGAGTTCTCTCTCTATGCATTTTGTAACGAAAATAACACCATTTTTATTTAAGCAGTTAAGCGGGGGTATAGTCGGATTCTCCGACAGTTCTAGTTGTATTGGAGATATGTATACCTTTTTCTCATATGCCACCTGCGAGTGGCCTGAGATATTTATACAAAATAAAGTTCTGTTCTGTTCTGTTCTGTTCTGTCTTGTAAACGTTCATACCCGGTCAGATTTACTGCAGAGAGAAAGCGAGAGAGAGAGAGAGAGAGACTCCTTTCTAACTGTCTGACTTTGAACGAAGATTCGACAATACTTAAGAAAGCGTCTCGATGACGTTTAAAATACGTTTCGGCTACCGAGTTTTGGGCGATGGAGTAGATTTCAGTTTATGTTTAAACGTTATATTTTTTTTTTAGACAAACAGGTATTATCAGACGCTGAAGGGGGAGGACTTGACAAGTAATACAAATTGTCAATCCATTCAAATTGCATAATGATATCAACTATTAGATCTTCCTTGAAAACTACAAAATAAAGTCCTCTGCCTAGACTCATTTATAATTAATTTCAATTGTCATAATGACATCAGTTGTTGGGTCTTCTTTAAAAGCTACAAGAAGAAAGAACCTCTTCTGCTTAGACCCAGTGTTGAGCATATAAACGCTGCTTCAAAACGTCTTGGAAACGTTCATTACACGTTATTTTCACCCCCTGAAGAAGACGGAGAGATAGAAAGATCGAAAGAGCGAGAGAGACAGAGAGAGAGAGAGAGAGAGAATTTTGAACGAAGTTTCGCCAAGACTGAAAACTGTCTCAATGACGTTCAAAATACGTTTCGGCTTCCGCCGAGGTTTTGTGTGATGTGTAGATTTCAGTCTATATTTAAACGCTCTATTCATCTTAAAGGTAGGTTCCTGTACTTTGGAATGCATCATAATTTTGATGATCTTTCATCCAAGTTGTTGGAAAGCACTTATAAAAGGGAATGAATAAGTTTCACTAAAAATTGTAAATCAAAAAAATGTTAGAAAAGTTGTTTTGCAAGGGATTTCCTAACTCTGCTTCGCACACCAGTTAGCGCTATTTTTAGTTCGCGCCAAAAATAGATAACGCAGCTGACGCCATGCTGCATTGCATTTTGGGATAGTTTTAACCTATCCGCCATGCCAGGACCTCTAGGAGAGCTCACGGTAAGGGAAAATTGACCTTTGGAGAACGGCATCAAAAATTGCGAACTTATAGACATGATAAACATAGTTATTTTTAGAACTGGAATTCCAACACAGAAAATAAACCAAAGGGGAAAACAACTATTTTCTTCAACATCTGACGAGTTTCTCAGTAGCAACAAACTCAGAAAAATAAGAGAATTCAATACTGCTCAGAAAAAGACGAAATTATTTTGTGGACATAATTGTTATCGCTAGTCCAGGAACCTACCTTTAACAAAAGGTATCATGAGACGTTTAAAAGGACTGAACTTGAAACTTCGTTCAAATTGTCTAATTGGCATATACTATAAGCTGTTCTTTCAAAAGAACTACAAAAAAAGTTCTTCGAATTCGACTTAAATGTCTACGAAACGTTCATATCAAGAGGGAAAGAGAGAGACAGACAGAGACAGAAACAGATAGATCACAGTAAATGATTACCGTAGAACAATCCTTTCAAGCTTTCGTAATGACTCTGAACGAAGAACCGAGAAAAAGACTGAAACGAAGCCACTTAATGACGTTCGAAACACGTTTCGGCTATAGAAGCTGCGGCGATAAAATTGATTTGTATGTTTAAAACATTTTAGTCAGTTTTTGGCGAAATAGATCAAAAGGTGAAAACGGCATAATTTGACAGTATATTCAAATTACCATATGTGCATTAAAGACAAGGTCTTCTTTAAAAGCTTAAATTAAAATCGCTGCTTCCAAAACGTCTTTGAAACGTTCATAACACGTCATTTTCACTTTGTGTGTGTGTGTGTGTGTGTGTGTGTGTGTGTGTGTGTGAGTGAGGTGGTTATTGAAAAGGAGTAGCATTATATAACCCCTTTCAACTTTCTACGTGATTCGGAACGAAGATTTTGACAAAAAAAAAAAAAAAAAGACTCAAAGAAAGCGTCTAAACGACGTTCAGAAAACGTTTCAGTTGCCGATGTTTTGACGATAAAATAGCTTTATACGCTTGCATATTTGACCGCATTTAAAAACTACAAAAACAAAGTCTTCTGATGATTGAAATCACCAGACTCTTTCGGGAAAAAAGCATACACCGCAACAAAACGCATTGCCTTGCGTACGTCATATTCTTCGAAGATTGTCAGTATTTTAATGCTACCTATCAGCGATAATGCAACAAAACGTCTTTGATATTCAACTTTAAAGGCTAAAAGAAAGCGTCTCAGCGACGTGCAAAACACGTCATCGCTACCAAGGTTTGAGCGAGACTCTATATATAACAATACAGATAAAAAATGAAATGAATGAATGAAAATCTAGCATAAACGTCTCAGCGACGTTCCAAACACGTCGCGGCTTCCAATGTTAGGACGGGAAAAGAGATTTTTGAAAGTGTTTTCAATTTTTATTAATTTTTACAACATGCATTTTTAGCCGGTCGCAGACGTTCCATCTATATTATATGACATATTTTAAAACCAAATTACACCTACCACTCTTAAAGGCATCTTCCAACGTTTACAACGCTGAGAGAGAGAGAGAGAGTATTGATCAGTTCATTCTAGTATTCAAAATGATTTTTGAATGGTCTGACATAAAACATAGAGAGTAAACGTCTCTGCGACGTTCAGGTCACGTCTCTTCTTCCACGTTTAGAGCGGGAAAATGTGTTTTTACATAGTTTTATTCATTTTTTATTGAATGTATCAACAGACAGGGAATGCATAACGTTAAACGGCAATGTTGCATTCATAATTTTAGATGTTCCATACAAATAGTTTATCAAAACATGCACTTACCGCTCTAAAAAGCAATTTAGTCCACCACCTGCACCATTGAATATGGCGACGACAAATATCCGGATGAAAGATCACGTGGACTTTATCAGCGCTTTTAAGACGTCTTCCAGACATATTAAAGACGTATTTATTCCATTCCTAAAATCATCGAGAGTTTGTCACATATTTATATTATTTTATTACTCATTACTATTTCTATATCAAGTATGTATGGTTTGGAAACAATTCAGCATTACTTTACTCTTAGTTTCCAACAAGTTTTGCTCACGTGTCCAGAGTGAATACCTAATGACTACGTCTTAAATACGTTTTAGAAGCGTCATACATTACGATATCATCATTTTACTATAAAGGGCGAGATTAACATATAATTTACAACTTTTCATATACCCATGACCAACAAAAGGTTAGAAAAACGAGTCACACCATTTTTGTTTGAGCCTCTCCGCTTAGTGTTCAAATGGTGTTGGGTACCAAAACGTTTTCGAGATGTCCTGCAGACGTCCGTTTTCATGAAAAACGTCTGGAACACCTGTCCCAGACGTATGGCAAACCAATACTCACAGAAGACGTCGCCGTCACCAAAACGTATGGTTCACTGGGAAGGTTTTATGGAAATTTTTGTAAATTAAGGCCTAAAAATTAGTATATACATTCATCTTAATGTGTACATGAAGATTTATAAGTACAAGAGGTCAAGGTCATTCTTTGACCTTTGACCCGGAACTCTCATATTTTGACAATTTCAAACAATCTCCTCAAAAGCCACAGGCCAAATTGTAACCAAATTTCATGTATAGCCTGCAGGTGTTGAGGGAATAAAAGATTTTTCAGATTGGCCAGGTCACATGACCAACATGGCTGCCACACCCATATAAGGTAAAAAAGTTTAAAACGCTTCTTCTCCAGAACCAATTGTCCGATAGCCTTGAAACTTTATATGTAGAATTGGGTACTCGAGTACTATCAAGATTGTTCAAATGATGACCTTGGATTGACCTTGACCGTTTTACGTCAAGGTCAAATCTGGGAAATGCTAGAACATAAGATTCCATGGAAATTTTTGAAGATTAAGGCCTAAAAATTGGTATATATAGACTTTCATATATGGTAAATAGCTTTAAAAATCTTCTTCTCCTGAACCAAGTGACCGATGGCCTTGAAACTTGGTATGTAGCATTGGGTTCTCCAGTAATATCAAGATTGTTAAAATCTATGACCTTGGGTTGGCCTTGAGCATTTTACGACATGGTACAATATGGGAAAATGCTAGAACTTAAGTTTTCATGGAAAGGTTTGAAGATTTAGGCCTGGTAATTGGTAAATACAGTCATTTTAATGAGCACATGATGATTCTTGTATACAAGAGGTCAAGGTGATCCTGTATTCTCATAAGTTGACATCTCAAACTTCTTCTCAAAAGCCACTGAGCAAAATATAACCAAAAAACATAAAGAACCTTCAGGGGTATAGGGAACGAAAATTTCTTCAAATGGTCTGGGTCACATAATCAACATGGCCGTCATGCCCATATATGGTAAAACCATTAAAAATCTTCTCCAGAACCAATTGACCTGTGGCCTTAAAACTTGGTATGTCGCATTGGGTACTCCAGTACTATCAAGATTGTTCAAATTATGACCTTTGGATGACCTTGACTTTTTTACGGCAGGGTCAAATATGGGAAAATGCTAGAACATAAGTTTTCAAGTTTTGAAGACTTTGGCCCACACACACACACACACACGCAGATCCGACTGGTGGTGACGTTCAAATCAAGATCACGGACCTATGAGAATCAAAAATTTTATTCGAAAAGTTTAAGGATAATTTTTTATGGGCTTATAGTTTCAAAATACCTTGATCATGCTGATTGAAGTTGCTTACCATCAGTGCTTGGACGAAGAAACAAATCGCTGGCACTGAAGGTGACTGTCCTCAGATGAGCAAATGTCATACGGTAGCTGTTGAAATGAAGATTGTCGTAGGATTTCATAGTTTGTAGATATACCGTTCGTGTACCATGCATGAAATTTTTAAAACGAGTGAAAGCTCTGTTTTCGCAGCCCTTTGAATACTTGTTCTATCCGCCGCTGGACCGCGCGCGCGCGCGGCTTACCTTATATTACGTCACAGCAGGAAAAAGACACGTATCTGAAAGGGAGGGGGTGGCGGTTCACACATACACACACACCAGGTGACACACGCACCCTTCCAGGAGGGTCGTAGGGTGAGGAGACAGGTGCGGACAGGAAGTTGCGGACGAACGTTGCATCCTAAATGGGCAAATAAATTTCACAAGCATTCTTAACTTTGCGTGCTAGGTTACGAGAATTGCACAAAAACAACAACAGTAGATCTATTTGTAGAAGTGATAGTAGATTTCACAGCATTCACTGTGTTTATTCGAACAGGAAAGTCTGATCAGACGTCAAGCACGCGTCCAAGAAACTTATTTCATTGATCATTAAGATTGCATTCTTTGAGCCAGCTTAATTCCAAGATGTTTCGACCGAAAGTTCCTTTGTTCTGATGCTAAATCGTATCTATATAATGGCCTTTGCTTTATCAGTCTAAAAATAGCTTGGAAATTCCAATAAACAGCGTGTGCACTCTTAGATTTTCACGCATTCTTAGAAAACTTAGTTTGAGAAATTCTTAGCTAAGAAAATTCTTAAGTTCGTTTATAAATAAGAACTTAAGATTTTTTCTTAGCTAAGATGAAAATTTTAAGATAAGATGAAACTTAAGTAAAAATCTAAGATTCTTTATAAATATGGCCCCAGGCAAGTTGTTCTCAGTTACTAAAAGTAGCAAAATGTGAAAATGAGAAAATCTCAGTGGAATTGGACCAATTTTGTATCAGAATGGACCCATTGCACAATAGCCAGGTGAGCGATATCAGGGCCTCTTGTTAAGCTATTAATTTAAAACTTTGCACAGTTGTTCCAGACATATTGAAGATGTGCACCTTTTGTTTGGAAGGGAAGAAAATCATTTGTGACCAAATTACGGCCTTTACGGATCTAGAAATTTTTACAGGTTCTAGCTAAGACAGAATGACACGTTTATATAATCATCTCCTTCCACAGTTACTAAGCTTTCGAAACTTTGCACATTTGTTTCAGACATATGGAAGATGTGCATGTGCATTTTTTGAAGAGAAAAAAAATAATTTTGACAAACTTACGGCCTCTTATAGCCTTAGAAATTTTTGAAGTTTTGACTATTACTGAATGACAAAATCATATAATCAACTCCTTCCACAATTTATTACTACTCAATCTGAAACTTCAGTTTAAAATTTAGCACAGATGTTCCAGGCACATTGAAGATATGCATGTGTCTTTTTCAGGAGGAAATAAATATTTTTGAAAAAAAAAAAAAAAAAATCAAGGCCTTTTTAAACATAGCAATTTTCGGGTTTTGGCTAATACAAGATGGCAACATTGTATAATCAACTCCTTCCACAGTTCTTACGCAATACAGGGTGACAAGTTTGTATATTCAATACTGTCAGCAATCTCTGAGACCTTTCACAGATGTTACCAATATATAAAAGATATGCATATGCCTTTTTGAAGTACAAAAGTTGGGGAGGGGGTATTGGGTGGGAGAAGAGGGGAAGTGGGGGACAGGCGCAGCACGGGGGCATCAGTTGTGTCTTACAGAGACAATTTTCTAGTACTTTATGCCCCTTCTGTATTGTTTTCCTTTCCTATTTAATGTTTGGGGCAGCATCTGAAAATCGATTGTGTCGGTTCCTGACCGCTACGTTCTCATTTACTTCACATATCAGAGCTGTTGTGCTTGTGCCGTGTGTAGGCCCGAAAAAGTCTCTCCGTATAGTCATTGAATGTTTCTGTTATTTCAGTCCTCAGGGATTTCATTAACAATCCTTTATCATTGGCTTTTCGCTTCCACACCATTTCCGATACCGTATTGAAGGTCAAAAGTTGACTGATATTCATATCTCGTTGTATAATGGTGCTCATGTCATTTCCATGGACTTGTATTAGACATACGTGTAGTTTTCATTTGTACACTGAACCACCTTAGTTACGCACCACATTTTCAATGCCCATATTTTTAAGCCGATTAACGCTTACATAGAATTCCCAGCAGAGTACAAACATTGATGACTTGTCTAACTGATGACTGTGAAATTTTTGAAATATCGCTGGAGCGTATCTGCACACTTTGTGGAGAGCTGAGTTTGGCAATAATGCACGTGCAGCGTAAGCGGCCGTTCTTTTCTTCTGGAATTAGCATTGATCTTTACTTTGGGGAAAGTCACTAGAGAAAAACGCCTAAAGTTTAGAGATTCCAAGTGGCAAGCCTATTTTATTGCGGCGTATTTACAACACACTTTCACTTTGTAAAATAATTTTACTATTGACGTCTTTCTAACGTCAGTGTCGATCACCAATGAAATTATTTATCGCGAATTGTAATGGCCGTAAAACCATTGACAACATCAAAGTCAATGTAAACCAAACACAACTGAAGATTGACTTATTTCTGAACCCTTAGGGTATCGACGTCAAGACTAACGTCAAAGTCATAACGTAGAATTCTCAACAATATTTGCATGAAAAGTTACAAAGAACATGTGCTAGTTTACAAGGAAGTTATTGTAGAAGTATTTCGATCGCTTGTGTACAAATCAACATCAACTGTCACAGTAGCGTTTGAAAACAAGAAAAATAGACTTGCGTTTTTAACGTGTCACCGCCAAGTAAGCGGCGGATATTGATAATTAAAAGTATGCCAATATTAACAGCAATATGGCGGACTTGCATATCATAAACAGTAAAAACGTTCCAACGGAACAATGTGCGAAAAATTAGCTTTGGAAATATCGCCTAGCGGTGCGAATTCGGGTTAAGGTGGTAGCGCTGCGAATTCTAATTTGGTTGGTACCGCTGTTTTGCGTTAGACCACGCTTTTGTTTGGTTTTCGACGGACACCATTTTTACAGGATTTGTGCAAATATGAGTGCTTTCTTAGTGTGTAGTTTTGAATTTAGAAACAAATCGATAGTTTATTTTCAATTCAGGGTTTTATAAGTGGTGCGTTACTAAAGTGGCTCAGTGTACCACAGCGTTTGCGTTTCATTTATTTGACGACAGGTCTCTCAGTGGCAGATAGGAATCATTACCGGCTGGCTGCTCAAAGGGGTTTGTCACTGTCTTAGTAAAATACACTAGACTCATAACTGATTGGCGATGACGTGTATACCTTCTTTTGCCTTTGAGTGATTGATGTAAAATTTTAACATTCGACAGTTCCATGTATTTTCTCTTTTGGAATGCCGGAATCAAAAAACAAGATTACACCGATTAAGGAAAAGTGATAATTTCATTCGACACAAAGTGTACGTGCGCAGTGTGACAGTCACCTTCGAGCTAGTGACATGGTTCTTGCACGTGCCACATTGTCTTGTCATGATAATTATTCATTTATGCCAAATAAGTTTAAGGTGGACGAATACGCAACAGCTCTGTTCTTACTTGTTTGGTTTAAACATATTTTATTCATTTTAGAACTTGTAACATACATACATATATAGTATACAATACAGGCTTGGGATTAGAACGAAAACTGGACGCTTATAGAGTTATTCTCCCAAATATAATACATCTGTGTACAGTATGGCGGATATTTGTGTAAAGTACAAAGTATTAAACCAAATAAACTAATAGGAAGCATTACCATAATATGAAAAAGAAACAGAAAGGTATAAAGCATCTCACAATACAGTGCGAAAACTAAAGAAAAAGTGAACGATGAGCAACCAAAAGAGCAGAGAGAGAGAGAGAGAGAGAGAGAAAAGGGAAAGATGCTCAAAATATATGAAACAGTGGATTGAGAGAGGGGAAAGGGTCGCAGCATTTCAGGTACATTCAGGTATGTTCGCTAATATTGGTTTATGTAAGTTGACATGTGCACCAGAAGTTATGACTTTGTGCTCAAAAACGTTTGGAATTCACTACGAATTTATAGACTTTCTCAAATATTGTCCTATTGATTTCTTGCGACAAGGACAGATCACCGTACAAAAATAGGTTAAGGGTAGGATATTGATAAGGAGAGACTGCATTTAATAGTTATTTGCGCTGGGCTTGGTAAAATGTACAATGAAAGAAAAAGTGTTGAGCGTTTTCTATACTACCGCATCGACAAAGAGGAGAGTCTACTATATTTTTAACAAAGAGATCGAAGTTAAGAGAACTACAGTTTGTTCGTAGACGGGTTAGTTGTATTTGACTTTTCCTACAACCGGAGTATAAGTGCTGGGGAACTTTTGGATTATTCTTTTGTAGAAAGCGTTTAAGGAGGTCACCGATTCACACTGCTTTGCTTCAACAGGCAGATTATTCCATGCCCTGACACTAGATGGTAAAAAAGATATATAAAATCGGTTTGTTCTCGCATCAGTAGTTATACCCCCGACATACGAAGTATGTCGAAGTATGTCGAGGGGTATATAGTTTTCGTCTTTCCGTCCGTTCGTCTGTTCATCCGTCTGTCCGTCCGACCGTGTGTCCGTTCATCCGTCCGTCCGTTAACATTTGCGTTAAAGTTTTGTGTTAAGTTTTTTTGTTTGCTTATATTTCCAATATCCTTAGATGGAATCTTTTGGTATGTGACTAGGTATACTCCTAGGTTCATGCAGAAAAGTTGACATCATCTGGATGTTGCTGCTGACCTTAGGTCAAGGTCACAGACTTAAACATTTGCGTTAAAATTTTGTGTATAGTTTATATTCTTTTATTTTCCAATATCCCAAGATGGAACCTTTTGATATTTGACTAGGTTTACTGTCAGGTTCATACAGAGTAGTTGACATCATCTGGATGCTGCTGCTTACCTAAGATCAAGGTTGCAGACTTGTATATTTGCGTTAAAGTTTTAAGTGTGTATTCTTCGCTTATATTTCCAATATCCTTTTATGAAACCTATTGGTATGTAACTAGGTTTACTTCTGGGTTCAAGCAGATTAGTTACTATCATCTGGATGCTGCCTCTGACCAAAGGTCAAGGTTGCAGGCTTTATTAGCCGAAACTACGTAGTCTGGCCCATGTTCCTACTTCTGTATGTATTCTCTGCTCTTGAAGGAATTTTTTTAGATTTTAATTCAACATTTGCATTAAAGTTTTGTGTTAAGTTTCTTATTTGTGTTAGGTTCATATTCTTAGCTTACATTTCCAATGTTCTTTGATGGAACCTTTTGATATATGACAAGGTTTATTTCTAGGTTCATGCAGATTAGTTGACATCATCTGGATGCAGCACTTCTGACCAAGGTTATGGACAAAGACTTATATATTTACATTAAAGTTTTGTGTTAAGTTGGTCCTCTTGGCTGATATGTTTGTAGTATACATTTATGGAACCTTTTGATAGGTGACCAGGTTTACTTCTATGTTCATACCATGGGTTTCATTACGTGGTGGTTTCATTAGGCCTTAGTTTGGTTAGGCGGTGGCACTGGTCGGGGGTATACGTGAGCCCCTGCTCACTTGCTCTAGTTTGTAAATCATTAGAGTTTCTAAGATTATAGCGTGATATGTTACTGACAGTCTGTGGTATTGAAGAGGATAAGTATAAAGGAGTAATATTATACATCATTTTATAAAACAAGGTCAGTTTGTGATTGTTACGCCTGCGTTCTAGTGATTCATTTCATTATAAAGTGAATGTAATGATACTAGCTTTGTTGTTCCCGTAGCGATCCTGGCAGCTTCATTCTGGATTTTATCTAATTCCTGTTTTCGTATTGAGTACAATTATCGAAAATAGCATCTCCATATTCTATCAAGGGTCTAATGAAAGTAGTTATCAAGGGTCTAATGAAAGTAGTATAAATTGTTTCAAGAGATTTTCGATCGAGTTTAAAGTTTAGTTTTCTCATAATATTGATTCTAATCCTAGCCTTTTCTTTAATATAATATATACTGAGAGAAATAAGTTTAGCAAAGGGTTGTGAAATTTTCTTTAGCGATAGTATCCCCAGGTTGTTGATCGCATATAGTTAGTTTAAGTTAGGAGACTGCGATAACATCAAACTTGGACGAAAAATATGACAATGCACGTTTGACGTCACTTTAAATGAATTCACAATTTGCGCGGGCTGATAAACAACTAAACAAAGAAAATTGTCAATATGCTTTTGAAAGGTGTTAACTGGGTCTTTGAACAAGAAAACCGTAAATGGGTTTGCAAATAAACGCATAAGACGCCGGCTATGAGGCATGTTAGTTTGACATTAACCTGCCGAAAAAGTCAACCGCCATTTTAAACATTATCAATTGACGTTTTGGCTCGAATCGTATGCGCTTTATTACCATCAACTGTGGGAACACTATCATGCAAAACGATTACCCCTGGTAATCCAATTGTTTTAATGCAGCGATCAGAACCTGTCAAGATTTGAATGGAGGCCTTAAGTTTACGTCATGACGGAAATTGACAAAATCTTTAGATATGCAATGACCCTTATGCGCACCTAGAGAAGAGAAGCTTTAAGTTCAATATTGCTGATGTCAGAAGGATATTTGATGGTTTTAAAAACTGACGTCAGAATGACGCAACTGTCGAACCGGTTGTGGTTAAATCTGCGGGAATAGCGCTAGTTTACAGGAACAAATTGCTTGAAAGAGTTCTGGTCCTTGCCATTTTGGAACAATTCGTTAACGGTGACTTTTGCTCAGTCTCAACTGCTTTGTGAATGCCAATTTTGACGGCGTCATAAGCACATTTACGTTTATCATGGTAACAATCTTCTAGCACACAACACTGTGTCCTTGTTCACAAATGTCTACACCGCCGCAAATTGGCTCTGGTTTAAGATTTGAAGATGAAACAGGCCTGAAAAAAAGATGAGTTGCATAAAAGATTTATGGCATTTTAGCTCACCTGAGCACGAAACGGTTCCACTCCGCTGAACAAAATGGCCACTAGAGCTAAAAATAGAAATCTTAAAATAGAAAAACCTTTAAAAGACAACTCCTCTGAAGCCAATGGCTCGATTTCAAAATAATTTCACAGAAATGTTTGACTCATGGCCCTGAACTAAAATTGGTAAAACGGTTCCACTCCGCTGAACAAAATGGCCGCCAGAGCTAAAAATAGAAATTAATCTTAGAATGACACAGAGGGCACAGTTTTGACCCAATCATCATGAAACTTTGTCAGAATGTTTATCTTAAAAAAATCTAAACCAAGTTTGAAACTGGATCATGTGGGGTCAAAAACTAGGTCACTAGGTCAAGTCTTAGAAAAACCTTGTATACACCCTAGAGGGCACAGTTATGATCCAATCTTCATGAAACTTTGTCAGAATGTTTATCCTTATACAATCTAGGCCAAGATTGAAACTGAGTGATGTGGTGTCACAAACTAAGTCACTAGGTCAAATCTTTAAAAAACCTTGTGTACACTCTAGAGGGCACAGTTATAATCCAATCTTCATGAAACTTTGTCAGAATGTTTATCCTTAGACAATCTGGGCCAAGATTGAAACTGAGTCATGTGGGGTCAGAAACTAGGTCACTAGGTCAAATCTTAGAAAAACCTTGTGTACACTCTAGAGGGCACAGTTATGATCCAAACTTCATGAAACTTTGTCTGTATGCTTATCTTTATGAAAGATAGACCAAATTTGAAACGTGGCCATGTCAGGTCAAAAACTAGGTCACTAGGTCAGATCTTAGAAAAAAACATTTGAATGCTCTAGAGGGCATAGTTTTGTTCCCATCTTCATAAAACTTTGTCAAAATGTTTATCTCCAACAAATCTAGACCGAGGGTGCAACTGGGTCATGCGGGGTCAAAAACTAGGTTACTAGGTCAAACCCTAAATAAATATTGTGGATACTCCAGAGGGCACGGTTTTGGTTCAGTCTTCATGAAATTTTGTCAGGATGATTATCTTAATGAAATCTAGGCCAAGTTTGAAACTTGTTTTTGTCAGGTCAAAAACTAGGTCACTAGGTCATATCATAGAAAAGCCTTCTGTACACGATTGTGGCTTTATTTTGCATTTAATCTTCTTGAAACTTTGTCAGAATGTTTATCTTCATGCAATGTAGGCCAAGTTAGAAACTGAATAATGTCTGATCAATAACTAGATCGCCAGGTCAGATCTTAGAAAAACATTGTGTACACTCTAGAGGGCACAGTTTTGATCCAATCTTCATGAAACTTTGTCAGAATATAGATTAGAAAGTGCAAAACTGCTCCAATTGAACCATCATCAAATAGATGATATTACATGTTATTTCATCATAACTCAGGTGAGCGATTTAGGTCCATCATGGACCTCTTGTTTGGGTTTAACCC
Organism: Ctena decussata; assembly: GCA_963989385.1. NCBI lineage: Eukaryota > Metazoa > Mollusca > Bivalvia > Lucinida > Lucinidae > Ctena > Ctena decussata. Next base: position 32,951,459 of record OZ022504.1, on the reverse strand, counting down.
TTGGGTACAAATGCGACGCGACTTTGCTCTATGAATAAACTTTAGGCAGTAATTGTTGGGTTTCTGGTACCCAAATCGATGCCTTACACAGCGGAAACAATACAATTTCCACTTTTAAATAAGTCTGAATTACACGCTGATTTGTAAAAACTTGCTAAATTTATTTCCCTCAGTACATGTGATGATGCCAGGTACAGTCATTGGAAAGGTATAGCCCTAGATGTATGTGAAATTCTACTTCAGATATTTGGTGATTTTGCATAAAAAGAGGTGGGTGCTGCAATTTGTTTAATATACGCGAGAAAAGTAGAGCTTCAGTTTTAGTGGGATTAAATGTTACTAACCAGATAGCAGCCCATCGCGAAACTTTGTTAAGACCTGTGTTAGGACAATCAGCTACTGTGGTTGGATTTTCAACGATGATGAAAAGACTAGTATCGTCGGCAAATAGACGAATGTTGGAACCTATGTCATTAACAATGTAATTAATGTATATCAAGAAGAGTAAAGGCCCTAAAATGGGGCCCTGTGGAACACCAGCACGAATGAAAACCCAGTCAGATGAAGTACTTGGAAGATTAATGCGTAGCTTTCTGTCTGAAAGATAATTCTTGAACCAGGCAAGGGCATCTCCTGTGACACCAGCTGCATGAAGTTTGTGTAAAAGACCAAAATGCCAAACCCGATCAAAAGCTTTGCTGATATCACAGAAGACAGCCCGCACCTCTTTACCAGAATCAAGTGCTCTGAAGAATGTTTCATAACATATTAGCCTTGTCACACTCTTCTGTATAAAATTATATTGTTAATTTCCAGGGGCGGGATTGATTATTTTGTGATTGGAATTATAAAATAATGTTTTAAAGGAAAACACTCACTAAAATACATGTTGGACTCAAATTGAAGATTCTGATAAAACATAAAATTTGTCGAAAATTTCATGAAAATCGGACTTCAATGAAGAAAGATATGCCAGTTAAGGGATATTAAAATGTTGAGCTGGGAACCAGCAAATCTGTGAGTTAATGACGTCATAAGCTCACAGTCAAAAGTGAAAATCCTAAAATATAAAGTTTGAAACAAGTTGTAGATAAATGAAATGCATAAATCTATATTTTACTTCATAAAGAAATGATCAAAACTAAATAATACTGTAAGAGTACGCAATGTATGCTGTTATTCTAGATTTGAATATTTATCACGTGACAGGAAATTCCAAAATGGCGGCCTCCAAGACCGCCATTTTGAATTTAAAAAATCTTCATATCTTTCTTGTTTGAAGTCGGATTTTCATAAAGTTTTCACCAAAGGACCTGGTATTATAAGGGCTGTTTTGGTCCCCATTCAAATTCTCTTAAAATTGCATGGTTTCTATTGCTTATTATTTGTGCGTATGGGAACAAGCAGAAATGATATGTTTCGGGTTTGTTAATTCTTAGAATAACATGATTTCTGACATGCCTATGTTGTTTGAATAATATGAAGGAAAATTGCAAAAAACAAGTTGAGTTTAGTACATTTTAATTTATTTGCAATAGCTTTTGAAAGCTCTTAGTAATAGGCTTTTGATGAAATGCTTATACGTTAGATATCACTGCTAATTACAAGGCCTCTCCAGGTACCCCACCCACTCAAGTTTGCAAGTCCAGAGACGCTAACCAAAAAATCCATCAGATCAAAATGAAATGTACACCAAATTATTCCTTGTGTTCTAACTAAGAAAATGAATACCCACAACATATGTTTATTTTGTCTTTGAGCGGAGATATGGGCATTTTTATGTTGAGAAAACAGGGAAAATGTTCCTAACGCTGCCAGTTTGGTAACAAAAAGTTAAAAATAAACATTGAGCTCGGTCTCCAGCACATTTAATATTTTCATGGCATGTAAATAAGTTAAAACTTTGTCTGTATACAAAATATTAAATGTGCTGGAGGCCGGGCTCATATATTTTGAAAGCCGCAAAGGCCACCAAATTCGTCATTTTCGTCATTTTCGTCAGAATTCGCTGGGGGTATGGGTATGTTCAGGACAAAAAATCACCAATATTTTGTGCAAGAACTGGTTAATTTTGTGTTTGCTGTTACATTCAAGGTTTGAACTTTCCTATGAATTCATTTTTATTTTGGAAATAGGACTTTTGAAAAATGAGTTTTCTGGGGGCCAAATATGGGCCTTATCATACCAGGTCCTTTAATTTCTAATCAAGGCCTATAATTTGAAGTCTGTTTATATTTAAGTGAGTGTTTTCCTTTAAGCGTTGACCGCCAATCTTTCGTAGAGAGTTCAGAAGATCTAAGTTTGTCTGCAATTTTATCATAATGTGATTGTTTAGAGTCACGGATCATTTTTGTTACCTTATTACATACCTTTTTGAATGACTTCCAGTGTAGGGCTAAATTAGTTAATTCTGCTTTTTTATAGGCGCGCTTGCGTTTACGTATATGGCGTTTAAGAGTAGAGGATAGCCAAGGAGGATCTAAAGGTCTAATTCGGATATATTTATTTGGTATACATTCAGTGGCTATAGAATTTATAGCCGTATTTATATTTTTTGCGTATATATCTATGTCATCGTTTTGTAACGACCTCCAGTGAAGAGTAGAAGCTTTCTCCCGCAACAGGTCGTAGTCGCCTTGCTCATACCTCCAAATATGACGCATAAAAGTTTTAACCTTTGGTTTGGAAAATTTTAAAATGCCATATATGGGGCAGTGGTATCTAATGTCTTGATTAAGGAACGGATCACCGACTCAACTGAGTATTAAGTTATCCTTATTACTGACGAGCAATATGTCTATTAAATAAGATGAATGTTCAGTGAAATGTGTGGGCTGATTTATTGACTGGTATAAAGAGAACTGTATACAAAGATATTCTATTTCCTCGCGGTCGGCGGATTTAGTACATTTAGATTAAAATCACCAGTAACTATTATGTCCGAAAGTAACTATTATGTCCGAAGTACATAAAAATTGTTCATCATCAAATCGATTATAGATCGCCGGCGGTATTTTGGACGCTCAACAAACAATAACATAAACACACAAAGGTGAAACAGGTATATGGACTCGCCCAAAGGTAAAAGTTAGTCAAGTTTGTCTACTTATATATCAAAAACATAATTGTCACTATACAAGCAGTGGCGGAAAGGATACAACACAGCAGTTAATAGGTTTCAATAGTATCGTGATGGGCTCGAGTCTTAACATAATAAAAAGGCATTTTTTTGTTGTTTTTTTTGTTTGTTTTTTTGTTTGTTATTTTTGCATCTAATATGATAATGGTTATTCACAAATGTCTTGATTTCTTCGTGCAAATTTTCGTGAGTATGGAATGAGTATTATATAAGAAAGTGGGTGAGAGGTGAAATCTTCCTATGTCCGAACGCGTTTTTCTAGCATCATTTGCAGGGATAATGCTAACAAGTGTGCCGTCCTTCGGATCGGGACGTTAACTGGAGGCCCCCTGTGCAGGGAGAGTCATCCCCTGTGCAGGTTAAAGATCCCTACTATAGCTACATGGCTATATATAGGCTTTCATCCTGCAACACCGGAGTGTACAAAAGTACACCGTCTGTGTCCCCTTCTGGGGTTAAGGCGTAAAAATGGAAAAAGGAAAAAAAAGGAAAAAAAGAAAGTTTCCAAAGAACATTTCGAACTTTTACTTGCTGTTAGAAAGACGTCTTATAGTCCCACCAACAACGAGGTCATACGGAGACGGGGACGTCTTATATCAAGACGAGTGACACAAAATTATCAGTCGTACAAAATGTTCTGAAGGTTTCGATGATATATATTCTTCGCGTAATCGAATGGCGTCGCGAAGACGGTACATTATGACATATACGAACAGTGAACACTGATCAGCCTGCGCACTGACTAGCTTTTTTCATAAAACATAAAAAAATAAAAGAAAAATTATAAAAGATAACTCATTAAAAATGAATAAAAAGATGTATATATATAAAAATTAACATACACAGTTGAGTAGCAAAAAAAAAAAAAAAAAAAAAAAAAAAGATAAAAAGAATGGGACTCGAACCTATGTCCACACGAGTCAAAAGTATCAAGAATCCAGTGCTGTATCCACTGCGCCAGTGGAACGATTACAGTATGCTAAATGCATGCTAAAGCTAAAATTATTATCGGTTTTGCATTGTTATACCTGAAACACCTTATTCATAGTAAAAATGGACTAGGCCCATATTCGATAACGCCACATGATAAACTTCGACCTATAACTGTGGAGTATATACAGTACTCACAAACAATGTCTACCGTAAAGATCCTAAGTTTTCGGGCACATAGATCTGTACAAACAGTGGAAACCGAGATCAGACTGTTCCTTGGGAACCAGAATGATCAAGATCTTCATAGTTTCCATTCCATCTGCGCATTTTCGTCGACATTACTCTATGGTAGAACCAAATAACAGGAAAATAAATAATAGGACAAGGACCGGCAGTGCTTGCAGCAGGTGCAGAATTTGGGCAGTCTGTTTTGGGGATATTTTGAACTTAAATATTGTTGTTCTAGGAAACGAAACGGTGAAATGTATTTTTAGCTCACCAGAGCCGAAGGCTCCAGGGGAGCTTATAGGATAGGCAGTGGTCCGTCGTCGTCGTCTGTCGTCGTCGTCTGTCGTCGTCGTCGTCTGTCGTCGTCGTCCGTCAACACTTTTAAACGACATCTCCTCTGAAGCCTCTAGGCCGATTGGGCCCAAATTTCATCTGTGGCATCCTTGGGATGGGGGATTGAAAGTTTGTGTTTTTTATGAAAATTGGCCTTTTAGTTTGGTTGCTATGGCAACTTAGAATTCCCATTGACTTATAATGGGGAAAATTGAAAAATGGCATTTTCTGCCAAGTCATTGCAGATATATTGATAAAACTTTTATAGAAATGTTCCTTGAGATGTCCTCTATCAGCCATATGTTTTTTGGCCCACTGCTCCTTTTATTGGTTGCCATGGAAACCGAAATGCAAAAAAAATTGGAAAAAATACTTAAAAAATTATCTCCTCTGAAGTCACAGGGCCCATAAGGTCCAGATTTCATCTGTGGCATGCTTGGGCTTGGGGACTGAAAGTTTGTGTTTTTTATGATCATGGGCCCTTTAGTTTGGTTGCTATGGCAACTTAGAGTTCCCATTGACTTATAATGGGAAAATTGAAAAATGGCATTTTCTGCCAAGCCATTGCAGATATGTTGATAAAACTTTTATAGAAATGTTCCTTGAGATGTCTTCTATCAGCTGTATGTTTTTTTTGGCCCACTGCTCCTTTTATTGGTTGCCATGGAAACCGAAATGTAAAAAATAATGTAAAAAAATATTTCAAAAAGTATCTTCTCTTAATCCGCTGGGCCAATAAGGCCCAGATTTCATCTGTGGCATCCTTGGGCTGGGGGATTGAAAGATTATGTTTTTTATGAAAATCAGCCCTTTAGTTTGGTTGCTATAGCAACTTAGAGTTACATTGTCTTTTAATGAGGAAAATTAAAGAATGGCATTTACTGCCAAGCCATTGCATATATGTTGACAAAACTTTTATAGATTGTTCCTTGAGAAGTCTCTTATTAGCTATGTGTTTTTTTGTGTGTTTTTTGCCCACTGCACCTTTTATTGGTTGCCATGGAAACCAAAATGCAAAAAAATGGGAAAAAAAATACTTAAAAAAAAAATATCTCCTCAGAAGTCACTGGGCAGATAAGGCCGAGATTTCATCTGTAGTATCCTTAGGCAGGATGATTGAAAATTTATGTTTTTTTTTGTGTTTTTTTTATAAAATCCTATCTTTAGTTTGGTTGCTGTGGCAACTTAGGTTTGCATTGACTTGCAATGGGGAAAATTAAAAAATGGCATTTACTGCAATCAGTTATATATTTTGTTAGCAACTCAACAGACTGTCAGACTGAGACTTTGTAGTTGTATATTTTGTATTAGCCTGTACGAATTGACAGCAATTCTGAGCCTTTACAAATTTGATAGCAATTTTGAGCTAGAGATCTGGTGAGCTTTGTGGCCCGTGGGCCTCTTGTTTGTTTGTTTTATTCTTTAACATACGTTGTAAGTTTTACTAAAATAATATGCATAAGCATGCCCCATCGATTGAATATATTTTTCATGACGTTTTCCATGAAATTCAATTTTCTTGCATTTTTTAAAGAATGTAAAAATATACTTATAAACAAGAAAACTGCAATTTTTTTGTTATCAGTTTGTTTCAAATATCCTTTATTACAGATTATATGATTTGCTGAAATGAAAGTGCGTTCATGTGCTAGAGATGGAAAATGTGTAAAAAAAAAGTACGTAGAAATACAAAATATTGTGTGTTTTTTTAGGAAAACAAAACGGTGAAAGTTTTTTTTTTTCTTACCCAAATGTTTTATAGCTCTTTGGGTTATTTAGACGGTATAATGGTTTGAATGCCCCACCAATATTTCTATTCAGTATTCGTCTACCTTAAAATCCCACCATGCAGGATAGTTATGGGCCGGACACGAACATATTCTGTGAAGCCTATTCAAGAAGTTTAAGTGCGGATGTAACCTTGACCTTTAAGCTAGCGACATGGTTCTTGCTCGCGACACATCGTCTTGTCATGCTAATTAATCATGCCAAATAATTTTGAAGTACCGCCATACTGCACAAAGTTATGGGCCGGATATGACATTGTTTCACTAGCCTATTCACAAAGTTTACGTGCCCAGTGTAACCTTGACCTCCGAGCTAGCGAAATGGCCATTGCACGCGACACATCGTCTTATCAAGATGATTATTTATGCCAAAAATAAAACAATTTTGAAATTCCATTATCACCATGCAGGACAAAGGACGAGTTACACTTTACTATTGCAATGTGCCCACTGAAAAGGCCGATTTTCGAAGGTAGGCAGATAACCACAAAGACATGCAGAAATGTTAGCAATATGTTTCTAGTTTATTCTGTACGATTTCATTTTCCCGTATTTTAATGCCTTTTAGGTTAATTTTGCGGTTGAATACGTGTACTGTCTGCAACATTAACATTGAGCCTATTGGAATTTGAACTACCAACGTCCACTTTGCATCCAAATTTCACTTCATCCTACCCTCATACCCACTACCATTTTTATACATAATTATTCCTCATATACATATTCATCATAATCGGGTTATATTACAATGGTTACGAGGGTAGGAGTAAACGAAAAATAAACTTTTTGGGTAAATTTTCATGTATCCAACACTAGGACTAAAGGATTTATATTAAATATATCAAAATCGCAGCAGTATATTTTGTAACTGATAGAAAATAGAGGCATTATTCGACACAACACATCTTTCTCAAAGTGTTCACCTATATAGCATGTGTTCGTAATGCCCCTTCCAAGGATTCCGTGTGTGTGTATGTGTGTGTGTGTGGGGGGGGGGGGGGGGGGGCGCAGCGCTGGGCATGCGTATCGGTAGTATGGCGTAATATGCGTATGTTAGGCGTTAGACTGAATGTCCTCCATCATCGAGCTGTGATATAACCTCTGATATTATAATGTTGCGACGGGGTCAGATGATGTATTCCTCTGCCTGAAGCTGATGCATTGTAAAATTCTGTGACCTTGAACTTTGGTCCACTAACTTTGTATGAAAAGTAACTTGGATGAGCTCTTTCCTAACCTCTTTTGATATCTTTGCATTGGGGTAAAAGTGCTGATATTTGATAAGATCATATCCATTAAATGTAGGAACTGCAAAGCATCCATGCACACTGAGTCTTTAAACTTTATGCATGGACCAGAATTTTCACTTATTTCTCTACACGGTTTTTGGATTTGCAACATAATAACAAATAGTTGGTCAGTCAAACGATGCAAAAAATCATCATACTATTTGTAGGTTACTGTGACATATATTTAAAAGTTCACTGTTCTTTTCTTAAATATTCAACATTATATATGCATCATACTAAAGACAATGGTTCAGTCAGACATTGCAAATGACGTCATAATAATTGTAGGTCATTGTGACTTGTATTTCAGGATCCATTGAATAAATGTTTTATTTCGAACTAATATTTAATCGAATCTTCCTCGGACTTGGAATAGTAAGTCACTTCAGCGCTGCGTCTCATTCGGTACTACATGTAGGTCCCTGTGACCTTAATTCTTGGTTCACTGATTTTGTCTAATATTTTAAACGTCTGTACCTTTGTAGCATCCATAAATACGTAGAATTTTATACGTGTTTATTAATATTTGATATGATGAAGCTTTCATTATATGTAAAAGTAGTGAATAATGCTTAAGAAAAGAAGAAGGTTGATGATCTTTTCACACACTTGCTAGAGCACATGCAAAGCGTTTCGCCAAGAATACATTTGCATAACAATATCGGTCTGTTATAATCGACTTCCTGTTCATTTGTTTCATTATTTTCACAAAACAAACGCTTTACATGCTTATTATTGTGTTAATAAACACTTGTAAAATTTACTGTTCTGAGGTTTCGTAAAAATTCAAATAAAATTTTCTTACTAGATGTTATGAGCGGAAATATCTCTTAGAACCAAAAGTATTTTATCTGTCAGTTTGGAGGGCTGAAATGTCAGCGGAATTGCTGATTATATCGAAAAAACGCAGGTAGTTAGTATACCCTGTTCAGCACCCCATATGCAATAAACCAGCAGTCACGTGATTATTTATGAAACCGCAAACTTAAAAATGTGCTTATATAAACTGCCAAATGCCAAGCTTTTATCAATATAAATTTTATCAAGATCGGTCGTGGGCACATAAACGGCCAAAGTGTAACCCGTCCTTTATTGGCCGGACACGAATATGTTTTCAATATAGCCTATGTACAAAGTTGAAGCGCGCAGTGTGACCTTGGCCTTTTTCAGCTGGCGACAAAATTCTTGCACGCGACGCATCGTCTTGTCATGATGATCATTTGTGCCAATAGTTTTCAAATCCCACATATCCAGGACGAAGGTATGGCCCGGAAACGATTCTGAAACACAAACAAACAAACACGCACACACGGACAGGGCAAACTCTATATATGGCTGGCGGGGACATAAAAACCACACATCAGAGAGAGGTAATAGAGATTTCCGGCATAAGCGACGACATATTAACGAACGAACGTTAGCTACGATAGCATACGTTAGAAGCTTATTTCTGGGGAGCGAGTATTATTGATAAAGTCCTTTTGTAAAATTCTTCACAAATTTTAAACCGTATTTTAATATTTGTCCTGTCGCGAGAAAAGCAGGAAAATTGTTTACGTCCATATTAGCCTTCACACTTGTGCAGTCTGGTTAGATGGTTAGAATGTTTTGAAAACCTCAGGCCTAGTCAATGTCGGGGTAAACTGTCCATGTTAGGACTACACTGCGCAAATACACAGGCTCATCTGAGTATGCCTTGTTTCAACAGCCTTAACTTAGACTTTCACACTCTGCGTCTCATACATGTACATACAAATCAGCAGTTATCATATGCAGTACTGCGCAGCCAACAGTTGTCTGTTTTGATTTGCATTTGAGTCTCTATCAAGACGCCCTCCCCCCCCTCCCCCCCAACAACCAACCAACCAAATCAATATCATATTCATGTCTTAAGGCTATACTTTCGTCATATAACCGAAATGTGTTTTCAGACACACACAACACCACCGCCTGATAAAAAAAAGTCTGAATTGCGCACAAACTGCGAGCACAGCAGGTGCGCCAGGACAAGTATTAGCTTTTACAAAAAAATATAGTCTGCACCAAGAAAGTTCGCACACATTGTATCCATGAAACCCTTGTAAGTTATAAAGGTACAAGAAAAACAGAGGAGTCACCTTTTCGGAGCGATTAAGCTTCGATGCAAAACACTGCATGACAAGCAACTCCAACGATTAAGGCTGATCTTAAGCATTGCGACAACGTTAACACAATCGGGTAGCAATACAATTTGAAAATATGGTCGACATTGTATTGCAGCTATCGGAATTTCATAAATATATCGCGTTTTGACGTTCATTTTCGGACGAATTTCTAATAAGAAGTGCAGATATATTGTGTTAGCTATTCAAATGCTCTCACGTATATAAAGCGACATCTGATTGGATAACGTCAATATTTTCGACAGTATATTCTGCGATACACTGTTGGAAACCCGACGTCATTGCGTAACGTCGATTCTAATTAGCTGACGTCTGGTTTTACGGTGCTGAAAGCGCCAACGTTCAATTCAAATTAGTTTTTGAAAGGTGAAAATATGAAAAGTACATTAGAATGGAGATAACTGCATTGAAAATTGTCATTTAACTCAATAAACTTTGTTTTGCATTTGGTGATTAGATCTCTAGTTACACCATGTGCATCGCCAATTAAAATAGCTTTCGGAGCAAAACGAAACACTAGTCTACGTCCAGGCGTAGACCACCCCAATGCCGATAGGTTTCTCTGTATCTAGCACTAGCCTACCACCTCTGCTGTAGGATCGAGATTATCATATTTTCTAATCATGCCCTCCGAAAATTATGTTTCCGCTGGGATTAAAGTAGCGACTGATTGATTTATTGATAGAGTTGGATTAATCGACCCTTTGAGATAGTATTTCAGTAGTAGGAGAGAGAAACAAGAGGGCCATGGTGGCCCTGAATCGCTCACCTGAGCATTAATCAGTTCACTGGCTCTGGTGAAGATTTATAAGAGATTTTACCGTACATGGGAATGGCGGCCACCTTGGTCATGTGACCAAGATCATTTGAAGAACTTTCAATCCTTTGACCCATGCAGGCTCCATATGAAATTTGAGTTTAGTGTGCCCAATGGTTTCAGAGATGTTAGAAAATGTTTATGGATGGATGACAGAGGCAGCTAACACCAATACTGTAAGGCTCAGGTGAGCTAAAAATGGCAGAGTTGCATCTCCGAAGAGTACCCGTTCATGTTGAGTTCCTTTGATGGATTTGATCTAGACTGAACTAGGCGAACACAGATGATAGAATGGTAGCATCATTATCTCTCTGTGGTGAAATTAATGTTTTCCAAGGAGTTTATGGCTGGCATCATTGCAATGTTAGTTCTGATTCTTGCAGCGTAACATTATTAAGATTTGACCTAGTGACCTAGTTTTTGACCGACATGACTCATTTTCAGACCAGACCTAGATTTTATGGAGATAAACATTCTGACAAAGTTTCATGAAGATTGGATCAAAACTGTGCCCTCTTGGGTGTACACAAAGTTTTTCTAAGATTTGACCTAGTGACCTAGTTTTTGACCCGACATGACCCAGTTTCAAACTTGGCCCAGATATTGTGATGATAAACATTCTGACAAAGTTTCAAAAAGATTGAATCAAAACTGTGTCCTCTAGAGCGTACACAAGGTTATTCTAAGATTTGACCTAGTGACCTAGTTTTTGACCCGACATGACCAAGTTTCAGAACTGACCTGGATATTGTCAGGATAAACATTCTGCTTAATTTTAATGAAGTTTGGATCAAAACTGTGACCTCTAGAGCGTTCATAAGGTTTTTCAAATATTTGAGTAGTTTTGAACCCGACATGACCCAGTTTCGAACTTGGCCTGGATATTGTGAGGATAAACATTCTGACAAAGTTTCATGAAGATTGGATCAAAACTTTGACCTCTAGAGCGTACACAAGGTTTTTCTAATATTTGACCTAGTGACCTAGTTTTTGACCCGACATGACCCAGTTTCATACTTGGCCTGGATATTGTGAGAATAAACATTCTGACAAAGTTTCATTAAGATTGGACCAAAAAACTGTTCCCTCTAGAGCGTACACAAGGTTATTCTAGAAATTTGACCTAATGACCTTGTTTTAGATCCGACATGACCCAGTTTCAAACTAGGCCTGGATATTGTGAGGATAAACATTCTGACAAAGTTTCATGAAGACTGGATCAAAACTGTGACCTCTAGAGTGTACACAAGGTTTTTCTAATATTGGACCTAGTGACCTAGTTTTCGATCCGACATGATCCAGTTTCAAACTTGGCCTGGATATTGTGAGGATAAACATTCTGACAAAATTTCATGAAGAGTGGATCAAAACTGTGACCTCTAAAGCGTACACAAGGTCTTTCTAATATTTGACAGAGTGACCTAGTTATTGACCCGACATGACCCAATTTCGGACTTGGCCTGGAAATAGTGAGGATAAACATTCTGACAAAGTTTCATGAAGATTGGATCAAAACTGTGACCTCTAGAGCGTACACAAGGTTTTTCTAATAATTGACCTAGTGACCTAGTTTTTGACCCGACATGACCAAGTTTTGAACTTATCCTGGATATTGTGAGGATAAACATTCTGCTAAATTTTAATGAAGTTTGGATGAAAACTGTGACCTCTAGAGCGTACACAAGGATTTTCTAATATTCGCCCTTGTGACCTAGTTTTTGACCCAACATGACCCAGTTTCGAATTTGGCCTGGATCTTGTGAGGATAAACATTGTGACAAAGTTTCATGAAGATTGGATCAAAACTGTGACCTCTAGAGCATACACAAGGTTTTTCTAATATTTGACCTAGTGACCTAGTTTTTGACCCGACATGACCCAGTTTCCAACTTGGCCTGGATATTATGAGGATAAGTTTCATGAAAATTGGATCAAAACTGTGACCTCTAGAGCGTACACAAGGTTTTTCTAATATTTGACCTTGTGACCTAGTTTTTGACCTGACATGACCCAGTTTCGAATTTGGACTGGATATTGTGAGGATGAACATTCTGACAAAATTTCATGAAAATTGGATCAAAACTGTGACCTCTAGAACGTGCTCAGGTGAGCTAAAAAGGCAACGGCCGTCCACATACCGCACCTACTTCAACCACAGCAGTTCTTGCCTTATCACAAGCTAATATCGGAAGTTCGTCTTTTAAGCAATTTTGCATCCACTCCATTTGGCCAGCCCATTAATTTTCTATTTGGTAATGATGATGAAACACATTTCGGCTCAAAGACGGAAATAGTGCCTTATGGCATGAATATGATATTGATGTGGTTGGTTGGTTGTTTTGGGTTTAACGGCCCTTTGAGACAGTATTTTAGTCCTTATCGGGCCGTCTTCAAGAGAGAGGGAGAAAGAAAAGAGCAATATGATATTGAACGAATGTTTGATTTTAGTATTTTGAAATATCAGAGAATTTCATTTTAAAGCCTGTTTGTAGAAATTATCTATGAATTCCGACATAATGTGCATGGTAAAAACGAGCAAAATAATCAGACGGGAAAATTGATAATATATTTGCTTGATAAGATATTTATATTCTGTGAGAAATTATCTTTCGACCTTTCCCTCCCTCGCCCCTCCCCCCCCCCCCCCCCCCCCCCCCCCAAAAAAAGAAAAAAAAAAACGCGCGGAAAAAGTAGGAAGAACGACTTCTAGTGGAATGTCACAGGGGAGGAAAAAATCGTGGCCCTACTCATAGAGCCACTCTTTCTTCATAGTCTTTTCGCCCAATACAGGTCGTGTTAGATATATATTGTGATTCTCCCGTTTTTAGCTCGCCTGAACGAAAGTTCAGGAAGAGCTATTGTTGTCACCCCGGCGTCAGCGTCAGCGTCCGCGTCGGCGTCGGCGTCGGCGTCCGGATTGGATGTTTTGGTTAAAGTTTTTTAAAGACCTATATCTCCTTAATCCATGGATGGATTCTTTTGATACTTGCACTGTAGGTAGATATTGGTCCAAAGTTTAACAGGGTAAAACCCCCACCCCACTCCATGACCTTGATGTCAAGGTCATGGACTTAGATAATTGGGAGTATTTTTGGACTGGATGTTTTGGTTTAAGTTTTATAAAGCCCAATATCTCCTTAACCCATGGATGGATTCCTTTGATACTTGCACTGTAGTTAGATATTGGTCCAAAGTTTTGCAAGGTACTACCCCCACCCCCTCAGTGACCTTGATGTCAAGGTCATGGACTTAGAAAATTGTCTTTTTATTGATTGGACGTCTTGGTTAAAGTCTTTTAAAGACACATATCTCCTGAACCCAGTGATGAATTATTTTTTACATTTGCACTTTAGTTAGATATTAGTCCAAAGTTTTTCAGAGTACTACCCCAACCCCACACATTGACCTTGATGTCAAGGTCACAGACTTTGGATATTTGTTCTTTATTAAAGTTTTCTAATTGCATACTGATTCATAATACTTGGCAGAGATTTAGTTTACACTTGAACTGATGTTACACACTTTTTTGAGGTTTTACAAAACACTATATACTTACCCCACTGGATGACCTTGAAGTCAAGGTCATGGACTTATAATTTTGTCTTAAAGATTTTGGTTAAAGTTTTATATTTATGAAGACATAATTTCACAGTGCCACGATGGACTCAGTTGATACTAATACTTGGACTGATGTTAGATAATGGCTCAAGGTTTTGTAACATCCTAGCCCCCCCCCCCCCCCCCCCGCCCCCCCTACCCCTACCCCCACCCCTACCGCTTAGTTCTTTGACCTCAAGCTCATGGACTTTGAAAGTTCATGTGGATTTTTTTATTTTAATTTTATTATAAAACTTATTTCTTAGATAGCTTTTGTTTATAAATGTGTTGTCATTATGGACATGCTTGCCTGAAGTTTTATGCATAGAAGTCCACACCTCCAAAGCGACTGTGTGATGGGCAAGCACCTATTCAGGCGAGCTATGCTGTCAGGTGACAGCTCTTGTTAATTATAGCTGAAATCTTCATTTCTCATACACACATACACATGTGTTGGCACGTTCACAAGACCACATTTACGCCGGCATACATGTAAGCATAGAGACACATATACAAACACACATTCAAGTTTGGCATTACAGTCTACAGTTTTTGCCTACAGAAAAAGAATCTGGCATCCAATTTTAATCATCTGTCCATAATTATTACCATCCAAACAGACAGCCGGACAAGCTTACAGACATACAAACGCAACTATAAGAATTAACATTGCTTTACGCTAGATAATAAAATTCTCGATGAGATTTCTCTCTCTCCCCAAGCCTACATACATTATGTAGATAAGCAGACACATGCATATCCATGCAGAAAACGCTTACATTGTACGCGCAGACCAGTTTGCAAAAACACCCTGGTGTATAAAAACATACATACACACGAGTATGCGCACAACCACGAACACATAATATCGGAGCAAAAATAAGTCCAGAAGTGGCCTAGAAAAGGGAGAAAGTGGTCTACGGACTGTAACATTTGATTTTATACATCAAAAGATCGTCTTTGTCTGCAGTTATCAAAATCAGCGTTTGCCACCTTGGCAAACCTTGTATAACTCTGTTGTGGCCAGTAATTTACGTTACCCTCTTAGAATTCGAATACCATAAATATTTCTTGAAGTCGATAAGTAATATGTATCAGATGTTAATATTTTCTTAAGAATGATTAATTTATTATGGTTTAGGCTACTAAGGAAAGAGTTTAGAACTGTAGTGCTGTTATTTTCGTTACAACATATCATGTACCCCTTGAAAATATCAACCTTTGCAATGACAGACATCCAAATTTCGATTTTTTGTCTTTAGCTGTTTCCCCTCAACATAAACAAGACAGGCACATGGTCATATCTAACTTCTCTTATCAGGCGGTTAATTCTCATTTCTGTTTTAATACCGGTCCTCACTATGAATCCACGTTAGTATAATCGAGAAGACAGGGCGCAAATTCCACTATATAAAAATGTTAAGGGCAGGATAAGGCAGCAAAAGGAGAGGGATTGGCCCAGACTTTCATATGCTGTGTCCAAAGCACAGTGGGCCTCTAACCCCACTACCCCAACGGCCACTAGGCTATGGGAAACCTTTACCTGTTTCACCCATTAATTTTCGCGCAATTTAATGCTGATAGTTTTACAAATAGATTCAAGTACTAACACATTGCAGAAATTCGACCACTTAATTGCATTTGCGCAGTCTGATCAGAATCTCCGCGGCACACTTTACTGAATTCCCAAGGCATGCGGACTGTATGTGTAAACATTTAGAGGCTTTACATGCACTCCGCCGATGACCATGCTGAGCTTAGTCGTCTGAGGTCGAACATGTCCGTTTTTCAGAAGCTGTATAAATGTTCTGTATGCAAAGTCAGTCAAACGGAACTTTTGATAAGATTTGATATCTCACACTTACATATAATGTTCTGTTTAAAGTGTCGGAACGCGGATAAGCGGATCCAAATACTAATGCCTGCCCCAATAAACAGCTTCTAATGTCTGCTATATTTTCGCTATCGTAATTAAGGTTCGTTCGTTGTTGTACCGTATCTTATGTCAGAAATCTCTCATATTACGCTTAATTATCGTCCGAAAATTTTAAAAGACTATGGTCGTGTATCCATGCTCATTATCTATTCGTAGTTTAGATACTGAGGGTAATACGTTGTGCGATAGTACTACCAGGTTATATGATGCAGTCCTCCTTGCAAGAGATATACTAATCATGCTCTCCGTCCGTAAATCGGTTCTAAAATAAATCAAACGACATTTGATAAAAAGTCTTGTCCCCAATAAAGGAACGGAGTTTATAGATTTGCCAAGTATCTTACGGATAAGGCTGTGACTTCTACTATACCAGTTTACTTAAAAAATACCGAAGCGATCAACGTTTGTTATGAAAATTACAAGCATATTTAGTCAACTGTACATGTACACTTCTGACGTCTGTGATTCCGTGATGCTTTTTGGTCTTCCACCACCATTTTTTGCACTATATGGAGTTGATGGATCATCCGTAAAACGTCTATGCCAGCGATAAACAAGTGCCCGAGATACACCGCTACTGCTCTGTGTCATTTCTAACATTTTCTTTGTCTCTACTGGCGTCTTTCCCAACTCAACACAAAATTTTATGAACGATCGGTGCTCCGCCTTTATCTCGAAACTCATTATGACGCTGCGATTTAAATTTTACCGTTTTCCACTGAATGCTTGTAACTTGCTTGATTTTCACGCGAATGTTGCCATACTTTCACATACTGACGTCAGAGTAGCAACGTCAATATGGCACAAATTGAGTTGACGTTGTCCCGCTATTTCTATGTTTATTAGCACTTAGTCTTTTAAGAATTTTTCGTACTTCCGCAATTTAACGGCGTGCTCCATGTAAGCATAGCAGCGACTACTAAAACATTTATTTCTACTTAAGTATTTATGTTATCATATTGTTGTCTCGATATTGTGAATTGCGAAGAGTTATTTCATAACTTTACCGATTCTGAACCAAGGGCGTTAATTTTATATCGAAAAATGAACAGTGTCTCAATAGTTTCCGAAGAAGCCTCGTATTTAATTTCACTGAGACTGCAAGGATTCCAAATATTATTATACTGCAGCTGGTCATGTTATTACTGGAAACAATATCATTTTGCTTGATAATTTCTATTATTATTTAATCTAAAAATAAACAAAATTTTCGTTAATACCTCTTGGTATGTCTACTGGTCTGGGGATTTCCCATGCGACATTTTTAGCTCACCTGTGAAGGTGAGCTTATAGTATAACTTGGTCCGTCGGCGTCGGCGTTCACACGTTTAAATATCTTCTCAGAAACCACTGGGCCGATTCAAACAAAATTTTATATGGCGCCTTAGCAGGATGGGGGAACGAATTAGAATATTTGGCTTAAGTCACATGACCAAGATGGCCACCATGCCCATATATGGTAAAAACCTTAAAAATTTTTCTCCGGAACCACTGGGCCGATTGCCTTGAAACTTGTTATGTAACATCTTGAACTCTAGTACTTATAAATGGTTTATAAAGTTTATACAAATTTGGTCGCCTAGGCTTTTGAATAGGAAAAGCTGGAAAAGTGCATTTTTCTGTTGTTATTATGCTCTGTGATATGGAAATGCAGTCAACTTCAATCCCTATGAATACTAGAGGTCAAGGTCATTTAGTGAGAACCAGTAACGCTTTGCCAAAAAAAACTTTCAAGATGTCAAATTTTATGCGAACGTTAATGACATCATAAAATAAGCAACAGAGGCGGCATATACAGTAGAACTTCATTGGCTCGAACAGGCCTGGGACCATGAAAATTGGTTCCAACCAAGGGTAATTCTAGCCATGCAGGGTTGGTTCATATATAAATTGACCTCTAGGGACCAAGAAAAGAGTTCTAACCAGGCAGGGTTAACGAGCCATCAGGGTTCGAGCTATTGAAGTTCTACTGTAGTTTATACGGCTGTTTGTTGGATGGTATAATTAAACAGTTATTGACTATTGAGTCATTAGACCCGATGTGATGTCAACCAGTCGCGTCGGTCAATATTAGTATTCCATGATTGACAAAACATGTCCAATGGCAATGCCTCAGTAGTCGATACTTGTATAATTTCCAAAATACAGATTTCGGTAATCGTTGGTGCAGGCGAGAAGATGTTGGGCCTAGCGCTTAAAAGGAATGGAAATAAAGTGTTTTCGAAATTGTTGATAAACGCATTTTACCGTATGACGTCACTGCTATTCAGTGGATGACCACGCGTGTAATAACATTTAGGCGCGTAAATGTCGCGTCTTTGACAACGTTTTTTGTCACCAATGCGTTTTCATATCGAAATATTGTTAATTTTGAACGCGATATATTTCCAGTTTTAAAGGTCATATGTTAAACAGAATCTTACAATCGTGGTTATTTCATATGAAATTTATGAAACTCGCCGAAGGCTCGTTTCATAAATTTCATATGAAATGACCACTCATGTAAGATCCTCTATATAATTCTGTTCTTATAGTACAAATCGTTTTACCCCAGAAACCTGTATCTTCTTTTTGGCACCTAAAGCAGTGCATCTAATTTTCAAGGGGGTATGTTTTGGTTCCCACAAAGAAGACGAAAAGGTTATGATCAGGAACTGACACAGTCGTTTACCACATCTTGCCCTAAACACCAAATGGGAAAAGAAAATATGAAAAAGTGAATACGGCGCACAAAGCAAAACAAAACAACGTAAAGCCAAGAGGTCAACTCTTTTCCAGCAGATAGCATCGAGACTGTTCTACATGATGTGCAAAAAGTCAAAGACTAACAGAAAGCCGACAAACAGTGACGATAATATAGGGATCAAACATGGTTTTTCATGTATTAGCGTTTGAAAGGTCCCGAGGGAGATGTTGAAACCGAGGCCGAAGGCCGAGCTTTTCAACATCACCCGAGGGACCTTGCAATCGTTAATGCATTGGGGAAAATGTTTGATCGCTATTATTGCATGAATTCAACCACAATGCTTAAAAAATAAAGAAATTGTTGGCGCACTAATTTTCGGCCTCATCGCCATTACCCTGCTGGTTCCTACATGCACGTCTATAAAAATCCTCGTTTCAGGCCATGGTCAGCTTCCGTGAATTTTTGTGCAACCTATAGCAGCATTTCACAAGTCATAATCATGTCCATCAAAGTTTTCACTCTATGTCGTCTGCACTTTCATTTTTACAATATCCGAATTTGTGTAACTCTTCCATTAAAATAATGGATATCTACACTGCAGTCTTGCCGCTGGTTTCTGTACTGACGGAGCATTACCCTACAACTTGAATACGAAAAGTAGCTAAGGTGGTCATTATCGGCGCGTGAAAACCCATGTTAATACATGGTATTGTAACCGTGTTCGTTAAAACATGCCTATTAATAGCGTGTGTCACCGATATTTATGCAGTAATAATAATTATTGCAAAAATATCGGTGTCCCACGCTATTAATAGACATGTTTTAACGAACACAAAACCATGTATAACTAACTCCAGTTCTTGTGCTACTACTGAATTTTCAAAATGAATACACGCCATGCCTTATTGCTATTTAAAATCATTTAAAAGTATTGTGAAAAAGTGTACGAAGATCTGGCAGAATATTTTGGTCAGTAAAAACTCCGGTGAGGTACTAAATGAAATAAAGTCTAAAGATTTTCGTGCGACTGGTTTGTCAACTTATGATTTTTCCACACTTTACACTATATTACCTAATAATTTAATCAAAGAAAAACTTACTGATTTAATGTGGGAAAGTTTTTCGAATAAGATATTTCGATTTCTGGCTTCTTCTGTAAAACATTTTCCTATATTATTATGCAAAATTTTCTGCAGGTAATTGTACACTTTACGAAAAAGCCAAAGTGTCATTTATATATAATTAGTATCGTGAACTCCAGTGGTTGGCCTGTATGAATGAGATAGTACAATCGTATAAAATAGCCGCGCACATAAAGCAAGGATGGGAACCTGTTGTACCATAAAAATTGAACTGTGGTTCAGTTTTCCGTGCAAATTTAAGAGGAGCAAAACTTGATAATGTACTTCTGATGCTTCTCCATAGTCCATAAACAAGAACGTGTTCTGTCTGTGAAACGTCATTGTAAAATATTGTCAAAATCATCAGATAGCTATGATGAAACAAAGTTGAGGACTCAGAGAAATTCGAAGCCAGAGAAAAAGGAAACAACTAATTGGGTTACTGCACGGTAGACCCACTTTTCATTGACAGACTTAGGAAGGCGTCGTCATTTATTCTTAGCCACGACTGTTCGCCATGCATTTGAAGAGGGGAGCAAAGTTGTCTACCGGGATTCGGTTAAACCACGATGCATGCAGTTTTTCATTTAATATCAGTATTGTAACCGTTATTTTTGTACCGAATTATAATATGTCTGAATTGCTGAGAACAATCAGTTTACGAGTTGACGAATATGTAGATTCATTATGAAAAAATACAATGAATAATTATAACTTACAGAAATTTTCCGAAAAAGAAAGACGACAACACCTTGTTTCCAGACTACCAAATATAACATGTCTTAATGGCAGCAAAATATCAGACCTGGAGAGAGAAGATGCTGAGAGAGCCTTTATCAGACATTTCATGGAACAAGCTACGAAACCACAAAGGTAGGTCTAGCAATTCGAGATCCTTCAAGATCTCTAGATAAGAGTGGGTATTGGTTAACAATTATTGATGGTAATTTTTTAAACTGCAGTCAGATGAACAACATGTTTTTTTGAGAGGAAAGATAAAACATTATCACACAGTTTGCGTCAAATACTCCCTCTGTCCATATTTTTATCGCACTTGCTTTAGCAAGGACTGATATAGGAGCTTGGTTTTCTGTCTGAGCATCAGTCTGTCCGTCCACAACTGCGTCGACCCTAGCGTTGGAGTCCATTTGTTTCAGACTATAATACCTACAATCATCAACCCTGGCACAAAGTTTTTAGAATGGCCTCAAGGGCTGTTGTACTTATGTCTACCCTTGACCATAGTTATCGCTTTATTGACTTTATTAACAGTTACCTCCAATGGACCCTAGCATTTTAGTCTGTCTCCTTAACTACGAGGGCTGATCCTGAAGTAATGTCACTGCAGCTATAAAATCGTGTAGAATAGAGAGAGAGCAACGGAATTTCGTATTTAAATTCCTTAATCTATTTGCATTATAATCTGAAAATGTCATAAGAATATAGTACACAATATTCGAGATATCAAAATAGACAGAATGCATGGAAACGAAACGCGCCGCACGTCGATGACGCCGTTGACGCACCAAACGAAGTTTCGATATTGTGTCATGTCCAAAGTAGCATATTTATTGTTCAAGCAAAGTACTAATTTTTGTTCACCCATGTTTATCTCATCTTTTAATATTACTTGAACAGCCCCGCAGCTCAAATTTAAGAATTTACACAATATTCGAATTGCAGAACATCGATCTTCATATATGGGATCAGAACAAGAGTGGCGTTATTGTCTGACATTGTACATAAAGGTCTTCCGGTTTTCAGACTATCCTCTAGCGACCCATCTGCACCCGTATCGCGCTGATTGCACCTTTACACGAGCCTCATAATAACTGTTATATCACCATATGTCAACTTAACATCTCTAGAGTCTCTAATGGTGATATTCCAAATTTGAGGCAAATCCGCAAACATATCCGCTGACGCGTTTGTCAGAAATAAACATTTTTACTCTCGGCAGTAACAAGCATTAGCACTAGATAGCGAACTTTTATTTGCAGTGACGATATTAAAATTCCAACAGTTGGCGACAGGAATATATTTCGTCATCGTATCAAATTTTCATCTGATTTGGCGCGTTAGTTTGATTTTGATTTGTGATTGCCCTTCAAACTTATGTTCATGTAATCAACGTTATTCTAACCTGCGGCGCGATGGCGTCGGTGGCATACTTTGAACGTCTATATATTTGGAACGAAAAAGATTCCAACTTTATATTTATTCTGTAAATCAGAACTGAATTACAGTGCAGCTTGATATAGTTTTTATAATATTGCTACGATGAATAAGCGCGCAATGGACACAGTGACATTAGTTCTGGATCAACCCTTGTATAATGCCTATAAACATTAAATTTGTTAAGCCCCTCAAAATAATTTGGCTAGACCATAAAGTACACCTTTTATGGTCTTTAGATGTGCAGAAAGCATTTCAGTAACTTCAAGCAAGGAAAAGGGATTCTCTTCTTTCAAATGTTCTTTCTATTAAATCAAGAAGTTTTTCTTTAAGCCAATATAGTTGTGAATGGATGGTTGGATGACTTGCGATTTCATGTCCTTTTCAACCGTATTTCAGTCATCTGGACGATAGAAAGATGATAATGGAAGGCTATGTGCAATGGATACCTGTTGACGGTTGATGTGGTGAGATAGTTTTAAGTAAAAGTTGACAAACTAGTGCCACGTAAATCTCTTGACTTTAGCTGATGTAGAACCCTCATCCGAGATTTTTTCTGACCAAACATATATTTCCAGATCTTTTGTACACGCTTCACAATACATTATTAAATTCTTTTAATAGCAGGAGGTTAAAAATATATTTTATTCAATATAAGTTACATAGTTACATGAAAAGTACAATATAACATATTACAGGATGCGACGGTACGCGAAACGCTTGTAATAAAGTCGTCTTCTTGAAAGCTAGCAGTTAGGCAAGATGTTAATAATTTTGAAAATTAAGGGGCAGTGCAAGAACTAAAGTTAGCTATAAAACGAGCTTTAAATGGTCTGGTAACGTTTAGGTAACCAATATAACGTATGAAGTCTCTTTTGGTTGTCCTTAATAGTTACCGCATAGCAAGTGATTGACTAACAGCAAGTTTCGCATTCTTTAAAGACGCTGGGCTCAACATACTCTCATTTTTGTCGCACCTGCTTGAGCAAGGTAAGATATAGGCTTCCGGTTTTCCGTTCGTCGGACACACCTTTCGTCCGTCCGTCTATTCACGTTTGCGTCGACCCTAACGTTTAAGTCCTTTAAGATAACATTTTAGCTCACCTGAGCCGAAGGCTCACAAGGTGAGCTTATAGTATAGGCTTGGTCCGTTGTCCGTCGTACGTCGTACGTCCACACTTTTAAACATTAATATCTGCTAAAGTAGCAAGCCAATCTTGATCAAATTTTATGTGTAGCATTGTTGAGATTGGGGATTGATTGCATGTAGTTTTGGGACAGATTGGTTTAAAACTGTGGTTACCATGGCAACAAAAAATCCCATATACTTATAATGGAGAAAATGTTGTCCGGGCCCTAGCTTCATTTTTGATCGCAACTTCTTGTAACTTGCAGGTATCCAGGACAGCCTAAGCATCTCGGTCGAGTTCGAGAAAAATAGAAAAAACCTTGAAACGACTTTGCCTCCAAAACTGCTGGGTAGATTTTGAAATAATTTCACAGAAATGTTCCCTAGGAGTCCTGCTACCAAAATTGCTCTACCAGTTCCGCTCGGCTAAACAATATGGCCGCCAGAGCTAAAAATAAAAAAACCTTTAAACGACTTCTCCTCCAAAACTGCTGGGAAGAGTTTGAAATAATTACACGGAAATGTTCCATAGGAGACCCTCTACCAAAATTGCTAAAATGGTTCAGCTCTGCTGAACAAAATGGCTACCAGAGCTAAATATAGAAAAACCTTTAAACCACACCTCCTCTTAAGCCAATGGCTCGATTTCAAAATAATTTCACAGAAGTGTTTGACTCATGGTTCTAAACAAAAATTGCTGAAACGGTTCCACTATGCTGTACAAAATGGCCACCAGAGCTAAAAATAGAAATAAATCTTAGAATGAATCAGAGGGCACAGTTACGATCCAATCATCATGAAACATGGTCAGAAAGTTTATCTGAATGAATTCTAGACCAACTTTGATACTAGTCATGTGGGGTCAAAAACTAGGTCACTGGGTCAAATCTTAGAAAAACGTTGTGTACACTCTTTAGGACACAGTTATGATATAATTTACATGAAACTTTGTCAGAATGTTTATTTTTTAATGAAATCTAGACCTGATTTGAAACTGGGCCATGTCAGGTCAAAAACTAGGTCACTAGGTCAGTTCTCAGAAAAACCATGTGAATGCTTTAGAGGACACAGTTTTGTTCTAATCTTCATGAGACTTAGTCAAAATGTTTTCTCCTACAAATCTGGACCAAGGGTGCAACTTGGTCATGTCGGGCCAAAAACTAGGTCAAACCTTAGAAAAGCGTTGTTTACGCTCTAGAGGGCACAGTTTTGATCCGATATTCATGAACTTTTGCAGAATGTTTATATCCAAGAAATCTAGACCAGGTTTGAAACTGGGTCATGTGGGCTCAAAAACAAGGTCATTAGGTTAAATCTTATAAAAACCTAAGGTACACAATAAAAGGTTCATTTTCCATTGAATCTTTGTGAAACTCTGTCTGTCGGACGTATGGATGTTTCTGAGGTTAAGTTCACAGGATACTCAGGTGAGCGATCCAGGGCCATCATGGCCCTCTTGTTTATTTGTTTGCCCTATTTTTATTGGGTTTTTGGCCATTTTGCTTTGATTGTATTCAAATTTGGTTCATAGGTGCAGCATAAGAAAATAGCTGACATGTGCTTTTCATTTTTTAGCTCACCTGGCCCGAAGGGCCATAGTGAGCTATTGTCATACCAATGCGTCCGGCGTGCGTCGTGCGTCGTCACGGAATTTGTCCGTCAACACCTAAAAACAAATATTCAAACATCTTCTGTAAAACTACTGGTCCCATGGTTCTCAAATTTCACATGGAACATGACCTGACTCCAGGGTCTCAGAATTGTAAAATTGGGTCAGGTTGAAAATCCAAGATGGCCGCCGTTACTAAAAATAGCAAAAACAACAACTATCCAAGATGGCCACCATGGGGGCCGTTACTAAAAATAGCACAAACATAAAAATGACAATTACTCAAGAACCCTTGAATGGAATTGGACTAATTTTGTGTCAGAATGTTCCTTGCATGAAGCCGTTTTGATTAATTGCAATTTGGCATTCCAAGATGGCCGCCATCTGGTGTTACTAAAAATAGCACAAACATAAAAATGACAATTACTCAAGAACCCTTAAATGGAATTGGACCAATTTTGTGTCAGAATGTTCCTTGCATGAAGTCGTTTTGATTAATTGCAATTTGGCATCCAAGATGGCCGCCATCTGTTGTTACTAAAAATAGCACAAAACATGAAAATGACAATATCTCAGTAACCGCTGAATGGATTTTGACGAAATTTGTGTCAAAATGATTCTTGCAATGAGATGTTTCAACAATATCTAACTGTAGACCAGTCATATTGGCCTCTGTTACTAAAAATAAAAAATGTGAAAATCAGAAAATCTCAATGGAATTGGACCAAATTTGTGTCAAAATGGTCCTTGCATGAAGGCTTTTCGATTTTTTGCATTTTAGCAATCCGAGATGGCCGCCATCTGCCGTTACTAAAAATAGCACAAAACATGAAACTGGCAATATCTCAGTAACCCCTGAATGGATTTTAATGAAATTTGTGGCAAAATAATTCTTGCATTGAGGTGTTTCAAAAGTAAATATATAAAGACCAGGCAAGTTGGCCTCTGTTACTAAAAGTAGCAAAATGTGAAAATGAGAAATTCTCAGTGGAATTGGACCAATTTTGTATCTGAATGGTTCCGTTGCACAATAGCCAGGTGAGCGATATCAGGCCCATTTGAGCCTCTTGTGTTTTTTTTTTTTTTTTTTGGGGGGGGGGGGGTTCCTGCTGAGTTATGCCCCATCGTAATTTTCAAAAAACAGACTTTGCTATCGCTAATTCTCCTAAGCTGTTTAACCAATGTTCTTGAAATTAAGTATCTGTACACATATTGGTATGTAGATGCACACTTGCCTTAGTGTTTGAAACTTCAGCATATTTTTTGAGTTATGGTCCTATTTCATTTATTTTGTCTTTTTCGCTCTGATTTCTTGCAGATTTGGTCTGAAGCCAGGATAAGAAAAGACTTGACATGATTATTTTTTAGTTTTTCATGGTAATATTTAGGGATCATCAGAGGTGATTGTAGTTTTTGCAACATGTATATTGTGTATTTATGTAAAAGTTAGATGAAAGCTTAGTGCTAAATGCGAGGGGGTGGGGGTGATATTTAGTAAGCCATGCTTACTGCCACCTCTAGTTCATCCTACAGTATATCAGCGTGTATGACTACTCAAGGAAGGTCAGTTCTCGTAGAGGTAGGACATCATTGATGTTAATCAGTATGACCTACTTTCTTTAAAATTGAGACCGGTAGATTTTAGAAATCTTGGCTTCTATAAAGAATACCTAAATTGAAACATTTCATGCATCTGATGACTGAAGGTCACATGCTTCAAAACTAGGTCATCACAGATTACTATGACCTACTAACCTGAAACTGCTTAATTTCAAGATCAGATGACTTCTTCTCCAATACCATTGCATCTACGAGTCTCAAAGGAGTATGTTCACGAAGGATGCAAACCGGCCCTGTAAAACCATAAAACAAATATGTTAAAATACACCTACCGGTGTACAGACTAGCAGCAGATTTTGAACCCTTATATCCTAATCACTCATAAACCTGCCTCGCCTTCAATACATTACTGCCATTAGCACTCCCTGACTCTGTAGCACAGGCACTTTTTACACTCACAAGGCTATGACTCATCGTGGGATTTCCAAAGTGACCTGTTTTTGCTGCATTTTTTCAGCCGAATTACATGATAAATATTTATTTTACAGTTTAAAGATTTTGTTTACCTCAACAATATTTATTCCTCTAATGGGTTCTTATATCAAAATATCGTACAGTATCTTAAGGTAATGAGATCACTAATTCTCACACCCTTAGTGATGCCCTTCTGATACCTTTTATGTTTGTACCCCTTGTTTTAAGGTTAATTTCATAATAACTCAACAAATCGGATAGATTCCAAACCAACAATGAA
The DNA here is from genome assembly GCA_963989385.1 of Ctena decussata. Taxonomy (NCBI): domain Eukaryota; kingdom Metazoa; phylum Mollusca; class Bivalvia; order Lucinida; family Lucinidae; genus Ctena; species Ctena decussata. The sequence continues at coordinate 32,924,204 of OZ022504.1, read as the reverse complement.
TGAACTTTGCTCTGCAAGCAATTTGATTTGCAAGCAATATGATCATGATTTTTTGAAGGAAGGCATTGCTCGAAGTGTAGATGATCTGATTAAGTTTTGAAAAACATTAGTGAATTTTTTGGACTGATTTATGCCCGTTTTTGGACATAGGCATTTTGTATAGGAACAAGCTTGAGAACAAAATATCTGAAGCACCACATAAGCTAGGATCCTTATGTTTGGTATTCAGGTTTGGACCAAAGTGTAGATGACCTGATCAACTTTTGAGCCTATTCCATAAATGTTTGATAGAATTTTTCCACCTATTGGACATAGGCATTTTGAATATGAAGAAGCTATGTGAATTACTTTATGAAGACACATTCTGAAGAGCCAGTTAGCTGTGGTCCTTACATTTGGCATACAGTTACAGGCTAAGATGTAGATGAACCGATTAAAACTCCTTTCTGACTTAAAGACATGGGGATAAACCTTCTATAGAAACAAGCATACAGTTGGGGGCATAGTGTTTCATAAACACATTTTCTAGTTGTCGAGCCCGCTTGCGGAGAGCGAGACATAGTTGTTACAATGTCAGTTCGGTGTATGTCCGTGCGTGCGTGCGTCCGTCCGTCCGTCCGGATTTGTCCGGGCCATAACTTCTACATTTATGGATGGATTTCAAAATAATTTGGCACAATTGTTCTTCTTGATGAGTAGAAGTGCCATTTGAAACATTTGTTCAAGTAGGTCGAAGGTCAAGGTCACACTTGAAGGTCAAATGATAAAATGGCCATAAATTGAGCTTGTCCGAGCCATAACTTCTACATTTATGGATGGATTTCAAAATAATTTGGCGCAATTGTTCTCCTTGATGAATAGAAGTGCCATTTGAAACATTTGTTCAGGTAGGTCCAATGTCAAGGTCACACTTGAAGGTCAAATGATAAAATGGCCATAAATTGAGATTGTCCGAGCCATAACTTCTGCATTGACGAATGGATTTCAAAATAATTTGGCACAATTGTTCTCCTTGATAAATAGAAGTGCCATTTGAAACATTTGTTCAGGTAGGTCCAAGGTCAAGGTCACACCTGAAGGTCAAATGATAAAATGGCCATAAATTGAGTTTGTCGGGGCCATTACGTCTACATTTAAGGATGGATTTCAAAATAATTTGGCACAATTGTTCTCCTTGATGTTTAAAAGTGCCATTTGGAAAATTTATTCAGGTAGGTCCAAGGTCAAGGTCACACTTGAAGGTCAAATGATAAAATGGCCATAATTTGAGCTTGTCTGAGCCATAACTTCAACATTTACACATGAATTTCAAAATAATTTAACACAATTATTCTCCTTGATGAGAAGAAGTGCCATTTGGAACATTTGTTCTAGTAGGTCCAAAGTCAAGGTCACACTTGAAGGTCAAATGATAAAATGGTCATAAATTGAGCTTGTCGGAGCCATTACTTCTACATTTACGGATGGATTTCCAAATAATTCGGCACAATTGTTCTTCTTGATGAGTGGAAGTGTCAAGTGACATATGTGTTTGGGTAGGTCCAAGGTCAAGGTCACACTTGAATGTCAGATATTGTCACCGTCATAAATTGAGCTTGTCTGGGTCATCACTTCTACTTATTTTCCTTTGTGAAAATTTGAAAAAAAGAAAAGAAAGAAAATGCTGGCTAAGCATGATGTTTTTTGGCTGCTTTCTAGAGTGAAGCAGTTACTTAGTCTTGACATACTTATAGGTCACTAAAGCAAACAGCGGGCTCGACCAGTTGTCCCTGGACAACCTTCTAGTTTTAAAACTTGTCTGGATGTTTTCATGATGTGTAGACATAAGATGCTATAAATTTTACCCACTTTGTAAGTTATGACTCAACGTTGTTTTGACACAAACATACACAGTTCCGAGCCACACCCAGAATGTCACACAAAATCACATGATATCGTATACCTGGCCAATGCAGCGACAACTTAGCACGTGACGTAGTCTCACAAACAAATGGCACGTGATCAATACCAACATAAGTCCGTGATTTTACCTTTCAGTTAATGAAGGGATGTATACCTGTTTAAAGAAAACAAACTAACACCACTTTTAATAAATTTACCCTGCTTTGCAAGAACAGAACGCATCGGAAATGCATGATGCGCCGACTGCCATGTGTAGGCCATGAGGAGGCTGATTCTTCGCCATAGATCGCCAAAATTTAGCTGGCACTTGCATTTGTCATTTGTTTTTCCGCCATCTTTGTGTAAGCTTGTGAGACGTAGTAACAGTAACTAAGCAGGCGGAGCTTAGCAGCTATTCTCGGAACTGTGTATTGTCAGTGCAACTTCAATGTCACCAATTCGTTTTTAAATTTAGTACAATGTTTTGCTTTGATGTGTACCCTGTAGGTATATACATTTCAGCGAAAAGTGATCCCAGTAGGGGCATGGGTTGACAGTTCCTACATTCTACGTTTATTTTCAGATTTCATGAGCTTGAGGCTCAGCATGGGAAACTTGACCCACTTGTCGATATAGACCGGTCTCCAAAGAACGTCGTAAAAATACAGGTACTTCATTATACTCTATTTCGTGACCCTTATCATATCCCCAGCATAAGCAGTATGTCATGGCTTTCCATCGAAGTGTATGTCCAGGTGGCATTCTGTCTAGTTTTTTAGCTCACCTGGCCCGAAGGGCCATAGTGAGCTATTGTCATACCAATGCGTCGTGCGTCGTCACGGAATGTGTCCGTCAACACCTAAAAACAAATATTCAAACATCTTCTTCTGTAAAACTACTGGTCCCATGGTTCTCAAATTTCACATGGAGCACGATTTGACTCCAGGGTCTCAGAATTATAAAATTGGGTCAGGTTGAAAATCCAAGATGGCCGCCGTTACTAAAAATAGCAAAAACAACGAAATAAACTTCTTCTCCAGAACCACTGTGTATATTTGTCTGAATTTTGGCATGGAACATCAATGAAACCTTGGTATTCAAAATCGTAAAAATGAAAAAAATCTGTAGCGGAGTTTTGTCACAGTGACCTACTTTCTGTTTACGAGTGTAATTTTGCTCAAATGCCAATGTCAAAAAACGACATATTCAAACGACTTCAAACAACTTCTTCTCTAAAACCACTGCACCCATGGGTTTCAAATTTCACATGGAGCATGACCAGACTGCAGGGTTTCAAAATTGTAAAATTGGGTCAGGTCAAGAATCCAAGATGGCCGTCGTTACTAAAAATAGCAAAAACAACAAAATCAACTTCTTCTCCAGAACCATTTGGTATATTTGGTCGAAAGTTTGCGTGGAACATTAATGGGACCTTGGGATTAAAAATTATAAAAATGAAAAAAATCTATAGCGGAATTAGGTCACAGTGACCCACTTAGCGTTTACAAGACCGATTTTGCTCAAATGTCAGTATCTCAAGAAAACGCAATCGATTGTGGTCAGATTTGGTCTGCAATGGTCCTTAAAAGGAATTATTTCAATTTTGTGCCAGTTGACTATCCAAGATGGCCACCATGGGGGCCGTTACTAAAAATAGCACAAATAGTCCAGTCAAATTGTGGGGGAACCTAAAACAAATTGCAACAAAAGGTATCTTTGCAGTAATAAGTTCCTAGGACCTACATTTTTAACATACTAAAAGTAGGACAAAATCGGAGAATGCGAAACTTGATTTTTTTCATATGTCTTGTTTTCGAAGGGTTTAAACCACTGCACAGCTACTTTTGGTCGGAAAGCCACTTCTAAACATCATTTCTAAACAAGTTAAACCCATAGAAGTCGTTGATAAAACAGTTATATACTGTTCTTAAGCTTTTGTCTACCATTTAATTTGCTGATTATGAATAACCGGTCGATCATATAGTATATTACTATTGGTTTACCCCACCCACCAGTGCAAATTTTGCTTGTACCATAACCTCTGTTCAGATGGACAATATGGATGGTAATGAAGATAGTAAACAGGAATCAATGTTTTTGAACAAAGACTGTGATAGAACAATAGAAGAAAACAGATTGATGTAACTCCTATTTATCAAATGACGAGACATCCGAGAGTGTTGTTTTGTTGCTTCACGTCATGGTAAACAGTCATGTCGGGACGATCAGTTAACCTTACGACACTATTCTTTGGCCGGCTTAGACCTCCTATGCGGTTACGCAGTACACATACTTTCGCCAGTAACTGACAACTGTCCTTCCTGAATCAGCGGAAGGAGAAACGGAAGTAAGTAGCCGGACCGGGTATCGAACACGGGACCTCTGGCTCTTGACTCAGACGCGCTACCGACTGCACTATGTGGCCCGGCTAAATACTTTATGTGTTGAAAGGATAATCCACTAGAGGGTTAAATATGCAGATAAATTGGACATGCTTTGGGATATTAGGTGATGACTTCAATGACATTTTTGCATTCACAAATGGTAAAATGTTTACTTTGCTGGTTCAAAATTTATACCTCCTTCCCGCCTAACAGCCACCTCTCCATCCCGCCCACTCCTCTGGAAAGAGGTCATTGTTTTAGCTCGCCTGAACGACCTTCAGGAAGAGCTCTTGTTGTCAACCTGGTGTCCGCCTCCGCGTTTGGACCTGCGTCCATGTCCACCATTTGGGTGTTATAGGTTATTTAAACACCCATATCTCTTTAACCCATTGATAGCCTAAGTTGATACTCTCACTTATGCTAGATAATGGTCTTACGCTTTACACCCTTGCTCCTCTAGGTCTAGGTCATGGAATTGGAAATTTCATGTTAAAATATGGGATGTTCTTTAAGGTTTTAGCTCACCTGTCAATGTGAGCTTATAGTATAGCCTTGGTCTGTAGTCCGTCGTTGTCTTCCACACTTAAAAACATACCTCCTAAACCATCTGCCCAAACTTGATCAAATTTTATGTGTAGCATTGTTGGGGTGGGGGATTGACTGCATAAGGTTATAGGGCAGATCAGATTGGAACTCTGGTTGCCATGGCAACATAAAGCTCCCATAGACTTATAATGAGAAAAAACTTTGAAAAAATCTCTGAAACCATGAGGCACAGACCTTATATATTTAGTACCGGTATGTAGCAATGTTTAGTGGTCCCATACATCACTCCTGCCAATCCATCTCCTGGGATCCAAACTGGCCCCACCATAGGGGCCTATTGGTTTATATAGGGCTATATAGCTAAAGAACCTTCAAAAATTTTCCACTCTGAAACCATGAGGTCCAGAGCTTACATATTTGGTATGTAGCAATGGTTAGTTGTCACGTACATAAATCCTGCCAACCATGCCTCTGGGGTCCAAATTGGCCACCCACAGGGGTCATTAGCTCCCATAGACTTATAATGATAAAAACTTTTAAAATTTTCTTCTCTGAAACCATGAGCCCAGAGCTGATATATATACACAAACCCTGCCAACCATGCCCCTGGGGTCCAAACTGGCCCCATCCCAGGGGGTCATTTTGTATATAGGGCAATATAGCTAAAGAACCTTCAAAAATTTTCCTCTCTGAAACCATGAGGCCCAGAGTTTACATATTTAGTATGTAGCAATGGTTAGTGGTCACGTACATAAATCCTGCCAACCATGCCCCTAGGGTCCAAAGTGGCCACGCCCCAGGGGCATGACCTCCCATTGTCTTATGAAGTGAAAAACTTTAAAAAAAATCTTCTCTGAAACCATGAGGCCCAGAGCTTAAACATTTAGTAAGTAGCAATGTTAAGTGGTCCCCTGCATAAATCCTGCCAACCATGCCCATGGGGTCCAAACTGGCCCCACCCCAGGGGTCATTTGTTAATATAGGACTATATCGCTGAGAACCTTCAAAAACCTTTTCTCTGCTAACATGAGGCCCAGATCTCTCTAAATCTCAGATTTAGTATATAGCAATGGTTAGCAACAGTTAGTGGTCACGTACATAAATCCTGCCAACCATGCCCCTAGGACCCAAAAGCACCCCAACCGGATCTATCATTGGCTCTTATAGACTTATAATGGGAAAACTTAAAAAATCTTCTTCTCTGAAACCATGAGGCCCAGAGCTTATATATTTAGTACCGGTATGTATCAATGTTTAGTGGTCCCTTACATAACTCCTGCCAATCAAGCCCCTGGGGTCCAAACCGGCCCCTCCCCATGGGGTCATTTGTTTATATAGAGCTATATTACTAAAGAACCTTCAAAAATCTTCTTCTCTGATACCATGCGTCCCAGAGCTTATATATTTAGTTTTTAGCAATGTTTAGTTGTCACGTACAAAAAGCCTGCCAACCATGCCCCTGGGGCGCAAATTGGCCACGCCCCAGGGGTCATTAGCTCCCATAAACTTATAATGGGAAAAATCTTTTAAAAAATCATCTTCCCTGAAAGCATGAGGCCCAGAACTTACATGTTTAGTACTTAGCAATCTTTAGTGGTACCGTTCATAAATCCTGCTGAGGAGATTTACAAAGACTATCCATAAGTATGTTGCACTGTTTGTGTTATGATGCATGTAGTATTCTGCTCTTTGTGCCTTTGTTTCGGGATTCTCATGCCTTCAGAGATCAGTATTCTAAATTGAAGCATGTTTTTGCTAAGCAAAGTCATCAGTATGATATATTTCTTGTTGCAGTTCAGTTACTGACCTTCAAAAATTTACTTCAGATTTTAAAGCAGAATAAAGTGGGTGGGGTAATTTATACCATTTTTAGACTTAGATGGCTTTACATTCAACAAGAAAATGTGCCAAATTCAAGCTTAAGCTTCTAGATTCAATTCTGGCAGAGGCAGAATAGGTTTTTAGAAATAAAACTCACAGCAATAATGTTATGTCATATAAAGCATTACAAATAATTGGTATATTTTAGACGCAAATAGGCGCTTGTAAAAATGCAGAAAAAACTATATTTTGCATTATCCGATTTTATCCTACTTTTGATATGTCATATGTGAATGCTAATTCTCAACAAAAATGCGAAAAAAGCTTTTGTTGCAATTTGTTTTGGGTTTAGGGAAAAAATCGCCAGTTTGCCTGGACTAAAACATAAAAATGACAATTACTCAAGAACCCTTGAATGGAATTCGACCAATTTTGTGTCAGAATGTTCCTTGCATGAAGCCATTTCGATTAATTACAATTTGGCTTTCCAAGATGGCCGACATCTGCTGTTACTAAAAATAGCACAGTCATAAACATGACAATTACTCAAGAACCCTTGAATGGAATTCGACCAATTTCGTGTCAGAATGTTCCTTGCATGAAGCCGTTTCGATTAATTGCAATTTGGCTTCCAAGATTGCCGACATCTGCCGTTACTAAAAATAGCACAAACATAAAATGACAATTACTCAGGAACCCTTGAATGGAATTGGACCAATTTTGTGTCAGAATGTTCCTTACATGAAGCCATTTCGATTAATTGCAATTTGGCATTCCAAGATGGCCACCACCTGCCGTTACTAAAAATAGCACAAAACATGAAAATGACAATATTTCAGAAACCGCTGAATAGATTTTGACGAAATTTTTTTGTGTCAAAATGATTTTTGGATTGAGATGTTTCAAAAGTAACTAAATATAGACAAGTCATAATGGCCTTTGTTACTAAAAATAGAAAAATGTGAAAATAAGAAAATCTCAGTGGAATTGGACTAATTTTCTGTCAGAATGATCATTTCAATAAGCTTTTTCGATTTTCTGCATTTTGGCATTCCAAGATGGCCGCCATCTGCCGTTACTAAAAATAGCACAAAACATGAAAATGACAACATCTCATTAACCGCTGAAGCGATTGAGACGAAATTTGTGGCAAAATGATTCTTGCTTCGATGTCTTTCACAAATTAACAAATATTGACCTGTCAAGTTGGCCTCTGTTACTAAAAATAGCAAAATTTGAAAATTAGAAAATTACAATGGAACTGGACCAATTTTGTGTCAAAATGGTCCTTGCATGAAAGCTTTTCAATTTTTTGCATTTTGGCACTCTAAGATGGCCGCCATCTGCCGTTACTAAAAATAGCACAAAACATGAAACTGACAATATCTCAGTAACCCCTGAATGGATTTTGATGGAATTTGTGGCAAAATGATTCTTGCCTTGAGGTGTTTCAAAAGTAAATATATAAAGACTAGACAAGTTGGCCTCTGTTACTAAAAGTAGCAAAATGTGAAATTGAGAAAATCTCTGGAATTGGACCAATTTTGTATCAGAATGGGGACCATTCGGATACAAAAACCAGGTGAGCGATATCAGGCCCATTTGGGCCTCTTGTGGTTATATTTCTAATATCCTTCAGTGGGACCTTGTGATCTGTGGCTAAGTTGATTTCTGGATTCCGATTAATCAGTTGGTATCATATGGGTGTTGCAGCTCCTGACAAAAGGTCAAAAACACATAATAAATTGTTTGCGTTGATTTTTTTAGAGATGTGTTCTGAAAAGTTGGATCTTTTTGAAGCAGTGAATATGATGTGATTGATCTTGAAAATTTCTGTTCATGATCAAACACCGGTCACACCCCGTGGCAGCGGCTTTAGCAGAACTCCATTTTCAAATGACTTTAAATGAACTCGGTGATCCCAAAGGATCAGAAATCATTTCTGATCAATATATGTCAACTGCAATATGATGAAGCACAAAGAGACTGTTTACGGTCGCCACACGCCTTTTAACACCAGCTGCAGAGAATATAAATGCGTTCTGAAAAGTAAGTTCCTTTGGAAGCAAGAAAAACACCAAATAAATGAATATTGAAGACCCGGTTTAATTCAGTCTGTTCATGGCCAGTCATGAAATATGCAACACAGTGACGCCCCCTAGCAGCGGCTTAATCAGATTTTTATACCCCCGCTTTGAAAAAGTGGGGGTATACTGGTTAACATCTGTCCGTCCGTCTGCCGGGCCGGGTAGCGCAATCGGTAGGGCACCTGACTCGTAAGTCAGAGGTCCTGGGCTCGAATCCCGGTCTGGCCACATACTTTCGTTTCTCCTTCCGCTGATTCAAGAAGGGCAGTTGTCAGTTACTGGCGAAAGTATGTGCACTTAGTACTGGTTAACCGCTTAGGAGGTCTAAGCCTGCCCAGGAATAGTGTGGTTAGGTTAACTGACCGTCCCGACATGACCTTAGTTGTTTACCGTGGACGTTAAGCATCAAATCAACCAACCAACCAACCTGTCCGTCCGTCTGTCCTTCCGTCCGTCCCCTTTTTGGTGAAAATTTTCGTCAAAGATTTTTCCACAACCATGCAAGCTAGAAAAGTCAGATTTGGTATACAGGTTGATGAGGACTTGTTGTATCGTGGGATTGAAAACCAGCCTTCTCCTTCTTACTCTTCCCTGTATTTGCCCAATTTTCTTTCTTTCCAAATTTTGAATAATGAAATTTTTCGTCGAAGATTTCTTTAGAACCGTGCAAGCTAGAGTATTCATATTTGGTGTGCGGGTTGATGACGACCTATTGTATCGTGGGGTTGAGAACCAGCCTTCTCCTGCATATTCTTCCCTTTATTTGTCTGATTTTCTTTCTCTCCACACTTTGAATAATGCAATTTTTCGTAACAGATTTCACAGCAATCCTTTAAGGTAGAATTTTCATATTTGGTATACAGATTGATAATTACTTATTGTATTGTGGGATTGCTAACCAAACTTATCTGCCTTATTCTTTCTGTATTTGTTTGACTTTCTTTCTCTCCATACTTTTAATAATGATTTTTGTCAAAGATATCTTCGCAACTGTACAGGGTAGAGTAGTCGTATTTGGTATGTGGGTTGATGACGACCTATTGTATCGTGGGGTTGAGAACCAGCCTTCTCCTGCATATTCTTCCCTGTACTTGTCTGATTATCTTTCTCTCTACACTTTGAATAATGCAATTTTTCGAAACAGATTTCACAGCAATCCTTTAAGGTAGAATTTTCATATTTGGTATACAGATTGATAATTATACCCCCGCTTTGAAAAAGTGGGGGGGGGGGGGGGTATACTGGTTTACATCTGTCCGTAGTTCCGTCCGTCCTTCCGTAATTCCGTAACACTTTTTCGTCAAAGATATCTCAAGAACCGTATAAGATAGAAACTTTATATTTGGTATACAGGATGACAACCACAAATTGTATCGTGGGATTGAGAATGGGCCCTCTCCTCTTGTTCTCCCCTGTATTTGTTCACTTTTCTTTCTCTCCATTTATTTTCGTCAAAGATATCTCGGCAACGGTATAAGATAGAATATTAATATTTGGTATACTGGTTAACGATAATAAGTTGTATCGTGGGATAGAGAACCGGCCTTCTCTTATTTGTTCTTCCCTGTATTTGTTCGCTTTTCTTTCTCTCCATGCATTCAGTACTGTAATTTTTCGTAAAAGATTTCTCAGCAACTGTTCAAGGTGGAAGGTTTATATTTGTTATATGAGTTGACAATGACTTGTATTGTGGGATTTAGAACAGGCTTTCTCATGCTTGTTCTTCCTTGTATTTGTTCACTTTTCTTTCTCTCCACTTACTTTCGTCAAAGATATCTCTGCAATGGTATGGGATAGAAAGTTAATATTTGGTATACAGATAAGCAACTACAAGTTGTATTGTGGGATAGAGAGCTGGCCTTCTCCTATTTGTTATGTCCCCGCCATTTAAAATGGGGGGGGGGGGGGGGCATATAGTATCACCCCTGTCCGTACGTACGTGGCGTACGTACGTACGTAGCATACGTACGAAATGGTTTCCGTTCAATATCTTTTGAAAGCATTGGTGTATTGAATTCATATTTCATACACAGCTATATAATCATAAAATACAGGTCAAGTTTAATGTTGGGTAAAATCCAGCCATTATTGTGGGAGTTATGGCCCTTTTTCGACTTCTGTTTCTATGAAAAAATGGTTTCCGTTCAATATCTTTTGAAAGCATTGGTGTATTATACACAGCTATATAATCATAAAATACAGGTCAAGTTCGATGTTGGGTAAAATCCGTCAATTATTATTTGAGTTACGGCCCTTTTTCGACCTGTTTCTATGAAGAAATGTTTTCCGTTCGATATCTTTTGAAAGCATTGGTGTATTGAATTCATAATTTATACACAGGTATTTAATCATAAAATACAGGTCAAGTTCGATGTTGGGCGAAATTCGTCGATGATTGTGGGAGTTATGGCCCTTTTCCGACTTTATTTTGTATGAAAAACGGTTTCCATTCGATATCTTTTGAAAGCATTGGTGTATTGAATTCATATTTTATACACAGGTATATAATCATAAAATACAGGTCAAGTTTGATGTTGGGCAAAATCCGTCGATTATTGTGGGAGTTATGGCCCTTTTTCGACTTTATTTTTTATATAGAAATGGTTTCCGTTCATTATCTTTTGAAAGCATTGGTGTATTGAATTCATATTTTATACACAGGTATATAATCATAAAATATAGGCCAAGTTCGATGTTGGGCAAAATCCCTCGATCATTGTGGGAGTTATGGCCCTTTTTCGACTTCATTTTGTATGAAAAACTGGTTTCCGTTCATTATCTTTTGAAAGCATTGGTATATTGAATTCATATTTTATACACTGGTATATAATCATAAAATACAGGTCAAGTTCAATGTTTGGTAAAATCCGTAAATTATTGTGGGAGTTATGGCCCTTTTCGACTTCATTTCGTGCAATAATGGTGTCCGTTTGTTAGTTTTTGAAAAGTTACTTGTTTCCGGACTATTTCTTTTGGAAAGTTGCATGGCATCCATTTCTGCGATAAGATACAGAATATCATCACATATCAGTCATGACAGCCCCACATCCAAGCCCCCCCCCCCCCCCCCTCCCATGTACTTCTCAAGAAGCACAATACATCTGCCCAAGGAAAACAATAAAACATGTACCGCAGAAGTATGCCTTTGTGAACCTAGTTATGCTACAAATGCCTTTACCTTAAACAAGGCGCCATCTTACTTAGGGCACTAGGCGGGGGCATCCGTGTCGTATGGACACATTTCTAGTTCTTTCCTGTATTTGTTCACTTTTCTTTCTCTCCATACATTCAGTACTGTAATTTTCCATAAAAGATTTCTCAGCAACTGTTCAAGGTGGAAGGTTTATATTAATTTTTGTTATATGAGTTGCTAATGACTTGTTGTATTGTGGGATTGAGAATGGGCCTTCTCCTCTTTTGTTTTTCCCTGTATTTGCTATTATTTCTCTCTCTCCACACTTTTTTGTCAAAGTTATCTCAGCAGTATTATAAGGTAGAAAGTTCAGTTTGGTATACAGGTTGATTTGAGAATGGGCCTCCTTCTCTTTGTTTTTCCCTGGCTTTGTTCCTTTTTCTTTCTCTCCAAACTTTTTTGTCAAAGATATCTCCACAACAGTATGAGACAGAAAGTTGATATTTGGTATACAGGTTGACAATGGCAAGTTGTATCATGGGACAGAGAACCAGTCCTCTCCTGTTTGTTCTTCCCTATATGTTCACTTTTCTTTCTCTCTGTGCATTCAGTACTGTTATTTTTTGTGAAAGAGTTCTCAGCAGCTTTGCAGGATCATATTTGGTAAATGACATGTCAGGGACTAATGACACTTTTCAGAGCAGAGTTCTCAGCAACTATTCAGCATAGACTGCTCATACATGTTAGATTGGTTTTCTTTCGTGTTTTGTTTTCTCCATACAGGCCATATATAGTATTCCTCAAAATTATTGAGAATTTTTTGCAAAGTGAAAATTAAGCACTGGTAGTTGACAGATCATGTATATACTGAATATCTTTGTTTACTTAGTTAACAACATCCCTCTGTGAACTTTTTGGTGTACCAGTATTACTTATATGTTTGAGTCACAAATGTTATCTCCCCTTGAATTGTGCCACCCAGAGATTTTTTGTCCGACTGTAAAATTATGTACCCTTACCAAATAAAATCGATATTTGTGGAAAATGTAATGACAAATCAGTTGATTTCTGAATGTTTTTCTCATCTAGAGATAAGGTCTTGGCAAACTGAAATCAGAATTTTGTGTGAGCTTGTCATCTGTAGATGCTGCGGGAATTCAAACACGTGACTTCATTTCGAAAAAGTGCCCGAAATTGGGGAAAATTGCAATTTTGACAGAGGGTATGTTGCTCTGATTCATTCTTATTCTATACATCTCGACGGAAACGGCACAAAACCATATTTTTTGTAAGGCTCAGTAAACGTGCTATAAGGGATATGAGTTTTGTAATGAGTATCTATACATTGCCAAAAATATTCCATTCAGATCACTAACCGATCAGATATTTTGCTGTTTCTGATGCTTTCAATATTCTTCCTATAATATAACAGCCAGTCCCTGACTCAGAAACTGGAATTAGTAACTTTAAATCATGCAAAATGTTAAAGGCAACATTACTAATGTAGATGGTGTTGCCTAATGAAGAAAATGAATTATTTCACCTGAGATAGTTTATTTCTAGCAAAGGTGGTATAGAAAAATATAGTCGATATCAAGGGACAAATTTTTACAGGGGTGTACCCTAGCCCATCCTTACCTACCACTGACGAAAGAAAAAGCATCATATTGTCATTTTTGTATATCCAACTTGAAACAAAGGTTCTTTTATTGTATTTTACGTGTTTAAAATATTGTTGAACATGTATGGCTGGCAACTGTGTGCCAAAATGCAATTCTCAATAATTTTGAGGAATACTGTACATTGGAAGCGCTACAGCGGGGGTATAGTCAGATTTTCTGACAGTTCTAGTTACTTATTGTATTGTGGGATTGCTAACCAAACTTATCTGGCTTATTCTTTCTGTATTTGTTTGACTTTCTTTCTCTCCATACTTTTAATAATGATTTTTTGTCAAAGATATCTTCGCAACTGTGCAGGGTAGAGTAGTCGTATTTGGTATGTGGGTTGATGACGACCTATTGTATCGTGGGGTTGAGAACCAGCCTTCTCCTGCATATTCTTCCCTTTATTTGTCTGATTTTCTTTCTCTCCACACTTTGAATAATGCAATTTTCCGTAACAGATTTCACAGCAATACTTTAAGGTAGAATTTTCATATTTGGTATACAGATTGATAATTACTTATTGTATTGTGGGATTGCTAACCAAACTTATCTGGCTTATTCTTTCTGTGTTTGGTTGAATTTCTTTCTCTCCATACTTTTAATAATGATTTTTTGTCAAAGATATCTTCGCAACTGTACAGGGTAGAGTAGTCGTATTTGGTATGCGGGTTGATGACGACCTATTGTATCGTGGGGTTGAGAACCAGCATTCTCCTGCATATTCTTCCCTTTATTTGTCTGATTTTCTTTCTCTCCACACTATGAATAAAGCAATTTTTCGTAACAGATTTCACAGCAATCCTTTAAGGTAGAATTTTCATATTTGGTATGCAGATTGATAATTACTTATTGTATTGTGGGATTGCTAACCAAACTTTTCTAGCTTATTCTTTCTGTATATGGTTGACTTTCTTTCTCTCCATACTTTTAATAATGATTTTTTGTCAAATATGTCTTCGCAACTGTACAGGGTAGAGTAGTCGTATTTGGTATGCGGGTTGATGACGACCTATTGTATCGTGGGGTTGAGAACCAGCCTTCTCCTGCATATTCTTCCCTTTATTTGTCTGATTTTCTTTCTCTCCACACTATGAATAATGCAATTTTTCGTAACAGATTTCACAGCAATCCTTTTAGGTAGAATTTTCATATTTGGTATACAGATTGATAATTACTTATTGTATTGTGGGATTGCTAACCAAACTTATCTGGCTTATTCTTTCTGTATTTGGTTGACTTTTTTCTCTCCATACTTTTAATAATGAATTTTTTGTCAAAGATATCTTCGCAACTGTACAGGGTAGCGTAGTCGTATTTGGTATGCAGGTTGATGACAACTTATTTTTTTTGTGAGATTGAAAACCAGCTTTCTCTTGCTTACTCTTCCCTTTATTTATCTGATTTTCTTCTTTCCATACTTTGAATAATGCAATGTTTCGTAACAGATTTCACAGCAATCCTTTAAAGTAGAATGTTCATATCTGGTATACATATTGATAATGACTCGTTGTATGGTGCGATTGCTAACCAACCTTATCCAGCTTATTCTTTCTGTATTTGTTTGACTTTCTTTCTCTCTATACTTTGAATAAAGACATTTTTGTCAAAGATTTCTACATAGCCATTACAAGTTAGATTAGCTGTATTTGGTATGCAGGTTGATGATAACTTGTTGAATTTTGGGATTAAATACCAGCCTTCTGCTTATTCTTCCCATATTTGTCTGATTTTCTTTCTCTCCTTACTTTGAATAATGTAATCTTTTTTGTAACAGATTTTGCGGAACCGTTCATGATAAAATGTTCGTATTGATATGCAGATTGATAATGACTTCTTATATCCTACATGTACTTTTTAAATTTTTTCTGTCTGTCCATATGATATCGGGTATACATGTACATTTTGACATTTCTCTGTGCTCCATGTAATGAAAATAACACCATTATACTAAAACTGTTAAGCGGGGTTATAGTCGGATTCTCCGACAGTTCTAGTTCGCATCTAGGCAACATAATTAATTTATATAATATCCCAGAAAACCGGGCTTAACTAACATTAACATTACATAATAATTACGCTGTTAACGTTTAAAAAAACACCAAAACTTATAATTTTTCGGACCTCTTTTTATTTCCATGAAAATACCTTAGACGTTGAAATAGTACAGAACACCACTAAATTCAGACTAAATTCAGTTGTAAATATGACGTATGTTGCCATGACAATGCTTAATCCATGGTAACCCTGAAGTCTTTAATACATATGGTATACCACCATAAAGACCTATAATTTATGAAAGAATGTTGAATCAGGCAAATGTTCATGTGTATGCTATCACATACACTGTAAACCTGAGCAAACACACTTTTTGTCCGAGTTATTTTTTCCTAACACGCACCAAAAGCTCGTATAAACAAACGTTATGACGTTGACGTCAAAGCATACTTGCGCAACGTTAATAACGTCATGTTAAGAACGGTACTACCTGTAAGATTCTAAAGCCCATATCTTCGTAATTGATAATGCTAACACTTTCAAATTTTCAGGAAATGTTCAGCAAAGCTAATAATTTCCAGTGATGCAGTTATCATCTATTTTACTTTTATGTCACTAAGCCCGGTTTTCACAGAGAATGGCTCATATATATATGGTAAGATTTAGGGAGATACATCTAACAAACACTATATTTCGGTAGCCCTGGATCTGCTCTGGATGCTAAAATGATTTAAAACTGCTTGTAAATGGAGAGATAATCATTAACTGTTGCATTTCTCAATATGTTACCTAAGCGCTTTCGCCTTTCGGCTTCCTCAGAGGTATCAAACAATAAAGATACAGAATTTAAAAAGTACAAAATTGACATTTCGAGAAAAATAACTAAACATGAAAAAAGATAATTAAGCTCCTAAAAACAAAAATGAACAAAATATTCCCCCGATGGGGGACCATGCAGTTCAAATTATGAAAACAAAATGGCTGCCCATGCTAAATGTTATACAATTGTGTTGCACATCCACAATCATAAACAAAACGCTACAACAATCAAAGTATAAAACACGGATATGTACAAGAGTCAAATCTTGCTGTGTCGCAGCTTGTGAGACCATGAAACTGCATAACAACTGAAGTAATGTTTGAGGGGTTGTTGGTTGTATTTGATTTGATAGATCCCAGAGACGGCGCATTCGTCCCTACAAAGTTTAACAATGTATGGGAATAGAAACACAAAATAAAAAAAATACAAAAAAAAGAATGCCGCACTTGCTGCAAGCGCAGCGGGGTCTCCACTGTCTTATCGGCTAGGCAATGTTCACGGCACGTAAGACATAATTTTGCCATTTTTTCACATGTTTAACTTAGTCAATTTTTTGGCACAATCCCTTCCATAGTGGGTGTCTTGTGATCACAACTTCTCCTACATTTGTTAAACAAACCCTTAAACTTCACAGATGCTTTGGCCGAGGTCTGTAGACGTGCATATTATTTACATATCATTTCGAAATTAATTTTTGCCACTTTTTTCATGTGTTTACTTAGTCAAATTTTCACTCAATACCTTCCATAGTGGGTGTCTTGTGAGCACAACTTCTCCTACATTTATTGGACAATCCGTTTGAGACTTCACATATGTTTTGGTCATGGTCTGAAGATGTGCATATTGTTTGCACATAATTCCCAGGTGAATTTTGCTGCCTTTTTTACATGTTTAACTTTGTCATTTTGTCACACCTGCTTTTGTCACACCTGCATTAGCATGGGCGATATAGTTTTCAATACCAATTGGAACTCATGTGACTTAATCCGCGCAGGTGCGACACCGCTTTCCGCGGATTTCTTGTTTAAATTTTGGGGCTGTTTCTTTTAGTTTTTATGATTTTCATGTCTTTTAACACTTTTTACATTTGTTCGTCATTCATAAGAATTGGTAAATTATTCCTCAAAATCTGAAAAGCTTCTGGATTTTGAGGGTTGTGTGTCGACACATACGGAAGTATTTTCTGAATACCGTCTTCTAATAGTTTGACAGGATAATGTCTTTCACGCAAATATTGCTTCAGTTCATCTAGTCTGATGTCTGAGACAATAGTACATATTCTTTCGTGCTAAGTTATACGGGATGCTTCTCTTTGTATGAGTTGGATGACACGAATAAAAGTCCAAGTATTGTTTCGAACCTGTCGGTTTGTAGAATATATCCGTTTCTATATTTGTTTTGTTTTTTCGTATCAAGATGTCCAAAATGGTAACTCATTTGTACTATATAAACTTACATTATATATACTTATACAATTTTTGTAAAATTTAAGTTTGATTGGAGTTATATGGTTAGTACTATGTTTTGTTCCATTTGACAGTGGAACTGGCCCAGGTATTCATGAGCCACAAGGTTTGTATTAGGTCTGGCTTTATGTGTCCTGTGTGAATCAGGCTCCAATAAGATGCACTGCATTTGATTTTTCTAACACTTATATAAAGGGGCCTGAAATCTGACACGAGTTCAAATTGAGTCATTCTTAGGCTAGTGGCATCCTACGTACATAATCTAGTCCCCAGCATCATGTCTAAGAATGGGGCATAGTGTCAAAATTAATAACTATGTTACAGTGATATTGAAATGAGGTTAAGATGGTTGTAAATGTTTTTCTTGGTGACCATGTCCTGTTTAGTTAATCGGTTAACCATGCCTATGTTTGACACAGTCTTTGATACAGGACCATCATGGCCCGCTTGTTAATTTTGTGTAATAAATTTGACAAGCATTTTAAACAATGCATGTATGTACCTTTTCCGCTGAATGTATATCAACGCTAAATAATGCATTCTCCATTTTTGTAGGTGAAATTTGAAGAGAAAGCTGAAGTGATGGATGTTGATGTTCGACAAACAATCTTTGACTTTAAGAAACTGCTTCGCAACTTCACTGGCTTGCCACCAGTGAAATTTCGCATTTTTCATATTGTGATGTTTGAGGGAAAGCATCTAGACGCAAATGAAATGAAACTGGTTAATAAAACACTACTGTCGTCAAAAATTAGGGATGGGGATGAAATCCACATTGAAAAGAAATCTTGATGCCTGAGTTTCCTTATTTCTTTTTGAGAAAGGAAGTGGCTCGGCGTCCTTGACCAGACGTCTAGTCTCTGAGTCAAGCTGTCTGCGATCGGATGTCGGGCATGTAACGTACTTACAGCCTAGGCATCGCGAGTACGTAATCGTACTAATAATGTAAGTGAAATAGCAAACAGAAATTTTACTCCTGTACATGTATTACATCTTAATGATAATAGCAACCAAACAACTAGTGTTGGTTGCTTTACGATATATCGCGCATTTCTTTTCTGTTCTACTCTGTCCCATACCACTAAGGCTTCGATTTTTTTCTGTCACTGGATTCCGGTCGGAGTTTTTTCTTGGGAGAAAATGAGACGCTGGCGTTTGTATTGGACAAAAAGAAGAATCTTCACAGAAATTAAAAATTTTTGGTCAAGATTTTCATTTCTAGCTCGCTAGAGGAGTCCAGGAAGACTTATTGCACTACCCCCGGCGTCGGCGTCGGCGTTCGCATTTACGTTAAAGTTTTTTAAAGAGCTTATATTTTCTAAACCACTTGATATATCTGGTTCATATTTGGTATGATGATTGATATAAGTTACTTCCAACCAGTTTCATTATGCCCCCAACTTCGAAGAAGTTGAGGGGGCATATTGGTTTAGGCCTGAACGTCTGTCCGTCCTTTCGTCCGTTAATCCGTACGTAAAGCTTCATTTACTCAAGAACCGTAACTGCTGGGGGCCTTGATATTTCATAGGTAGGTAGACTATAAAAAAAACAGAGGGCACGTATTTTTTTAGCTCACCAGAGCCGAAGGCTTCGGGGAAGCTTATAGGATAGGCAGTTGTCCGTCGTCCTCGTCTGTCATCGTATGTCATCTTGGAACAGACCCCACTACACTGCTCAAAATATTTAAAGGAGCAGTAGCTATTTTCCAATCGTCATTACTACAACATATACCTAGTTCAACTGCCCATAAATCTTACCGCCAGTGAGGAAGAATTCCTATCTTTTTGCAGCAGTTTGAAGAAGGATCAAAGTTGCAGACAACAAGAATTTCAATGCAAATGATGTCCTGCTCATTTCCATGGAACAAATTTTGCAATTTTCGAAATTCCTGAGGAGCGGCTGTAGTGTAGTGGAGAACACTCCAGACTACCAATCCAGGGGTCGCAAGATCGATCCCCCGCTTCTCCGGTCTTTCGGATGAGACTTTAAACCGAGGTCCCGTCTCCATATGACCTCGTTGTTGGTGGGACGTTAAACCCGAGTTCAGTCACTCAAAATTTCTGAAACAGGGGCATTTTGCTGGAAGTCTATAAACTCTGATAAGCTTCATTTCAAACTGATTCTTTCAAACGGACCATCTTATAAGATATCTAGTTTCATAGACATTTCAACTGTTCTGAAAATTTATACATTTTACTAAAATTCCAATTTTACGAAAATCTCTCCATGGACATGGGCAGGACAAATATTGGATCAAAACTTGTGCTATCAGTAACATCGGCCCTCTTTGAAAATTGGCAAAAATAAGTGGAAACTCCATGTCTTTGATGGTCGAAAGTAAATGATCTCAAAGTGAAGATGCATTGCACTGTCATCTATGGAAAATATTAGGTGCTCCTTTAAATAATTTGAGCAGTGTATATCTGTTAGTTAGGTGTTACTGTATTTTCAGCACCAAGCCGCCATATACTCTCAGTAAGAGCTATCTCGGCAATCGGTTCTAGTGAGGGGTCGCAAAGTCTTCTACTACTTCTCTCTTCCTATTTCTTAAATCTTATTTCCTGATTCCTGGGGGTGGTCGGGTGGTGCGATGGTGTTGTGTGTAACTTCCAGTGCCGGGGCGTCCTACTGATTTGTAACATTGTAGGGCAAGGGCCTACTGTGCTTGCAGTAGGTGCGGGTGGGGGTTTGTTTGGACATTTTCCCTCATCTATCATTTCTCCTCTTTCTCCCTCTCTGGGAGACGGACCGATATAGACTGAAATACTGTCTCAAAGGGCCGTTAAACCCCAAACAATCAATCAATCAAATCCAGATTCCTGCCGCTCTCGTCATACTTCTCACTTCCTACTCTACTGTCGTCATCTCACTTCCCCATTCCTCACTTCCTACTTCTCAATTCATACTTCTTACTTCCTACTTCTGACTTTTCATCTCTTATTTCTCTCTTCTGTGTTTTTTCCTTCCAAGTGGTAGGAGCTACAAAACAGGAAGTAAGAACAAGGAAGACAAATGCTGGAAAGTAGAAGTAGCCATCGTTCTTTCGTGTAAATAACTTGATGTAATTTGTGACAATTAAATTAACATGTTTATGCCCATTTTCAGTGTATTAAGCCCCGCCATATGGCAGCCAAATGACCTCAACCTTTGGCATGTTTGAAAGAGCCTTCAACTGATTGCAGTCCATACATACTCAATATAATCGTTTTATGAATATCCCGGTTTAAATTTTTTTTGAACAGCTGGTTGTTTTGGGGTTTCCCGGCTCTTTTAGACTTCTTCCAGAGAGAGAGGAGAGAGGGAAGATATGTAAAAGAGGGGGGGGGGGGGGGGGGGCAGAGAAAAATTATCCGAAAACAACCCCATCCGCACCTACTGCAAGCACAGTAGGCCTTGCCCTACTATTACAACTAGAGCAAGTGAGCAGGGGCTTCACGTATACCCCCGGCCAGCGCCACCCCCTAATAATGCATTTAAATCAAAGCTTTGCAGCGAAAGTTAATAAACAGACAGACAGGTGAACAATTTATAACAAACCCAGTGAAAGGCCTATAGACAGAAGCTAAAAGGTTCCATTTAAAATTTGCATAAGCAAAAAAACATACAAATTTAACACAAACTTTCAGCACAAATTTGCATGTGTGTGGCCTTGACATTAAGTCAGCAGCAGCATCCGGATGATGTCAACAAATCAGTGTCAACCTAGAAGTAAACCTAGTAGCATAATAAAAGGTTTCATTGAGGTATATCTGAACTACAAGCACAAAATATGAATTGATATAAAACTTTAAGGCAAAGAGTATACACATTTCAAAGTCTGTGACCTTGACATTCGGTCAGCAGCAGCATCCAGATAATGCAAACTAATTCCTTTTAAAATAGAAGTGAACCTAGTAGCAATTGCAAAAGGTTCTATTCAAGAATATTAAAAATCTAAACATAAAATACAACTTAACACAAAAAAATAGTATACAAATTTTTAAGTCTGTGACCTTGACCTTTCATCAGCAGCAGTAGCCACATGATGCAAACTAATATGTATATATCCTGTACTAACACTAAGCACATATGAACAAGTTACAATTAAGTCTTTCAGAAAAACAGAGCAAAAGCAGAAACTTAACGCAAAACTTTGACACAGCTATTGTACAAATTTCGAAGTCTGTGACCTTGACCTTAGGCCAGCAGCAGCATCCAGATGATGCAAATTAGTCAGTTTCCATCCTCTACTAAAATAGTAAGCATCTATGAACAAGTTTCGGTTAACAGAAGCAAAATAAAAAAGTTAACGCAAAACTTTAACGCAAATGTTAACTAACATACGGACGGACTAACGGACGGACGGACGGACGGAAAGACGGACGAACGGACGGAAAGACGAAAACTATATACCCCTCGACATACTTCGTATGCCGGGGGTATAATAAGTCGCCACGCCACTGAAAGTTAGCCACCGCCATCGCCCGACCTCGACCACCCCCTATTCCAGTGTCGCAGAATAGAATGGAATAATGATGACGAGCCTGTCCCATTCTGCCTCGAGGGGGTTCGGGGAAGAAATCACCACGACATAAAGATGATGAATGGTTTAATGATGATTTTCCTGACTCCCAGGCCAGCACACACTGTAAATATATGAAATGCGCTCCTTAATTAAAAGGAGACATTTATATAATGTTGTCCTTAGAGGTGGACGTAAGTCCTACCCCTGCCAGAGACAATGAAAGACTGACCGGCAGCTTGGGCAGTACGAGGCCCAAAGAAGGGAAATACACAATTTAGCAAATATTTACAAATGGACACAAATTACAAAAATATCTGAATTATCACCAAATGAAGACATGAAATAGTAAGCACATACCTGTAAATATATGAAATGCACTCCTTAATTAAAAGGAGACATTTATATAATGTTGTCCTTAGAGGTGGACGTAAGTCCTATCCCTGCCAGATACAATAAAGACTGACAGGGCGCTAATGTTGTGCGTGCGTATGCAAGCGTGAGTCAGTGAAGTGATTCGCGCGCGCTAAATTACATAAGGACAAAACCGGAAATGGATATGCGCTAACTTTTAAAATAATGCTTAAGAGTATTTGAGCTATGGGGAAATGAGTTGAATGACACAAAATATAGGATAAATTGGACTGTGGGAGAATTTAGTACAGGACTTTTAAGATGAAATATTTTCACCCTGTGACATTCTCCGCCTCTTCGGGAAATGTCGTCCCGACATTTAATTAATAAAATTTACAATATTAGAAATTGTACTAGTTATAAATGTGTTTTTACAACATTTTAATAGTTCAGACTGTATCTTATCCAGTGACAATTATTTGTTTGAACAGCTCTGCACTCTAATAAAAAAACCTTTATGTGACAAAACATACAGGCTTTTACATGTACACATGTACAAACTTTATTATTTGTATAAATATACAGAATTTTATCTATACTACCGTACAGATATTTATCTGTACATCGGCGCAGATATCTGAAGAAGCAAGCTGTTCACTGGATCAAACTAAAATGTTATTTCATGGAAGTTCTATGAAACATCAACACTTTAATACAAATTTCAACAGATATGCTATGAATAAACTATATAGCATATATGGACCAAAACAATTACCCTTTCTTCAGCCTTTCTGTCCTGTATATATACACAACGTTTGCATGACTGAAGTGCCTAATTTTGTCAAACAGCAAGTGACAAAATGTTAAAAACAAGAAACAAGTCATGCAAAAATTTGGACAGAACACCATGGAAACGTCAATCCAAGTAAAGAAACTAATATTTGCAATATATTCTCCTGAGTATGTTATCAAGGTATGAGCCTAATAGACAGTAGCAGATCCTACACAACGCCATATGGAGGACAAAACACTGGCATCCAAGTGATCTGGTCAATCCATACCGACTCGTAGCCAAGTGCCCATCAACCCACGGCGAAGTATTGAACCTGCCAGACATCCATTGAAAGAGACTTTGCAATGCCCAGCACCTCGAGAGCATACTCAATGAATGGAATGTACCATTCATTCGCGGCAACATTATGCAGCGAAATCATGAATAAAAAAGTAATACTCCATTGTCTTTCAACAAGACAATATTTCACACAAATTTCAGAATGAATTCTTTTAAAAGAGCAGAGAACTGTCTCCTGTTCTTTTTACGAACTGCATGTAAAAAGAAATTAAAGAATGGCACAACATTTTAAAATTTCCGATGTCGTATAGCACCAGTGTAGAGAGCTCAATTAGTATAACAGTGGAAATGTCATGTCATGCAAGTATACTGAAAATGAAAATTAAGTATATTTAACAGTGTTTACGGCTCGAGTGCGTCAAGTACAGCTCGTTTGCTACACAAGACGTTATGCCACAAGAAACCGTACTCACCATCAAACTACTTAAGTATGTAAAGCAAAATGCTTTTATTATTAACAACTGATACTCTCCACACTGGATACCAATAACTTGGCAATGCCCCACCTCCTCTTTAAGAAATGGCAGCTGCAAGGCACAGGTACATGGAACTTGCATTAAAGACAGTGACGATTGTCATAAAATGCATCAGAAATGACGATCTACCGGCATCCAAGTGATTAGGTCAATCCTTCCCGACTTGTAGCCGGCAGCCATCAGTCCACAACAAAATATGAGAGCAGTCACCATCTATAAGAAACGGCCTGTGTCATCTGTAACGTACAACTCCAACCAATGACGGACATTTAGTCGGGACAAAAAAAAATGTAGGAAGCAGACCGAGCATTGTCTGCAAGAAAGATATGATGCAGGTAATTGCATCATACCACTAAAAAGGGATTTTCCGCATTGCGAGAAAAAATAACAATGCAGAATATGTACACTTAATTATCCAGAAACCAGGGCAGTGATAATTAAAATTTTTAAAAACAGTGAACACAGAGCCAAAAAAAATGGCCAACAAAAAAGGATTTTCCGCAATGCGAGAAAAAAAAAATGCAGAATATGTACACTTAATTATCCAGAAACCAGGGCAGTGATAATTAAATTTTTTAAAAACAGTGATCACAGAGCCAAAAAAAAATGACTTACAGACCCAGTCACCTCCAGTTTGCCACACAGGTTTTTTTCTTATTCTAGATGGAAGGACCCTAGGCCGCAAAAGCCCCGGGGAGGTTAACCTAGGAGTAAAGGGTGGTGCCAGAGGATTTAAGTTAGATCTCCTCTGTGGTATCACATACCTGGGCACCTCAAGACCCGCCTGCTCGATACCGCCATCTGCTGTTGATGCTGAATCTACACCATCATGTAACCCCTGGTTGAATTCCACGTTGTCACTTACAGTTTGAGTCTCATCCGGCGACGGATGAGAACTGTTTGACAGTGCCACTTTGGAATCCAGTCCAGGTGTCGATGGAGGTAGAGCCATAAATGGGAGCAACAGATTCCTGTGGAGCATTTTAGTGTTGCTTCTGCCATGCTCACGTTTTACAACGTAAACAGGAATCTGTTTATTTGGCTGTTCAACCACCAAATAAACGTCCTTCTCCCATTTATCGGCAAGCTTGTTTTTGCCCTTTAAACCCACGTTGCGTATCAGCACGCGATCCCCAGGCATCAGGTTGGACTCTCGAACCTTAAGGTCATATAAGTGACCTTATGCCTCCGACCTTGTCGACGGGCCTCCTTCGATGCAGTTTTGTATGCAAAATCCAGCCTCTTTCTAAGATCAGCTGCATACTTAGACTGATCTTTACATGCACTTTCCGGCTTGATGCCTTAAATGCATCGACAGCAAGCCGAGGATGCCGCCCAAAAATAAGGTAATGGGGCGAATATCCAGTGCTCTCGTGACGGGTCGAGTTGTAGGCATGGACCAAAGAAGGAACATACGACTTCCAGTCGGATTTCTGGTGGTCTTCGAGAGTACCTAACATATTGAGCAGCGTTTGGTTTAAACGCTCTGGCATTCCATTGCCCATAGGGTGGTAGAGCGTGGTCCTAGATTTGTCAATTTTGGCAATGGAACACAGCTCTTTAATAACCTGACTTTCGAAATTG
Organism: Ctena decussata; assembly: GCA_963989385.1. Taxonomy (NCBI): domain Eukaryota; kingdom Metazoa; phylum Mollusca; class Bivalvia; order Lucinida; family Lucinidae; genus Ctena; species Ctena decussata. Next base: position 32,898,357 of record OZ022504.1, on the reverse strand, counting down.
CGGCCCTGGTCGCTATGCAGACGGGTGGGAAAGCCGTAATGACAAATAAAGTTATCAAAAAGAAGTCTGGCTGTTGTTTTGGCAGTCTGGTTCTTGGATGGGAGTGCCTGAGCATAGCGGGTGAAATGGTCTGTAATAACCAGAATGTTTTCGTATCCACCCGCTGACATCTCAAGAGACAGGAAATCCATACAGACCAAGTCCATTGGATATGTAGATTCCACAAGGACGAGGTTTGCCGAATTCCTACTCTGAGTCTTGCGCCTTATGCACCTGGGACAGTTTTTCACTTTCTTCTCAATGTCACCATCCATTCCTGGCCAGTAAAACCGAGACTTAACCAAGGAAATTGTTCGATCTCTCCCCTGATGGCCGGCTTCATCGTGGAGACCTGCAAGCGCAATATCCCTATAAATCTCTGGTAAGACTAGCTGGTTGATGGACGTGCCATTAAGAGAATGACGACGATGAAGTACGTCGTCTTTGTAAAACAGATTGTCCCAGTCTTTCAATATCTTTTGGCATTCTTTAGACTCAAGAGCAATCTGCCTCTTGGTAGGCTTATGTCCAGAGGTTAATAGCTGTTTGACTCGGTTCATTGTGCTGTCCATTGTTTGTTCAGCTTGCCAGTCAACCTGACTGATATCTGAACCGAAGTCAGAGCCAATTTCATCACTGCCGATCAACGCAACCTGAGAGAGGAATACACACTCCACTACTGGAGCATTCTTCCAAGAAGCCAAAGTCGATTGACAGATGGCCTTTATGGCATCATTAAACAAAACTTCTTTGTCTGTGGAAGGTAATCTACTTAATGCATCAGCATCCAGATGTTTCCTTCCAGACCTGTAGAGAAGTTTAAAATTGTAATTGGACAGTGACTCTAACCATCGATGTCCCGTCGCATCGAGCTTAGCAGTAGTTAGAACATACGTTAGTGGATTATTATCACGGACTCTTAAAAAATCTCATGCCCCGACCGAGGATCGAACCCGGGACCCTTCGATCTAAAGGCGAACACTCTACCACGGCGCTATAAAAGCCGGCTTGTACCGCAAGGCGGTACAAGTGTTTATTTACCTAATTACCTATACCCTGTGACACGTTTGTGATATCAGCTCTCCAGGTGCCTTTTCATTAGCAAAACAACTGAGGCTTCTAGGGGCTGTGCCCCTAGACTCCCGCCACCCAGAGCCTAAATTAATATTATTAACAGTTATAGTTACTTAACATTCAATGAACAGATTTCTAGATAGCAACTGAAATGCAGACAAAGTGGAACAGACCATGATTAATTAACCTTTAGAACAAGAAAATGTTCTTTGTGTGTCGCAGAATAGAATGGAATTGATGATGATGAGCTTGTCCCATTCTGCCCCGAGGGGGTTCTGGGAAGAAATCACCACGACATAAAGATGATAGATGGTTTAATGATGATTTTCCTGACTCCCAGGCCAGCACACACTGTAAATATATGAAATGCGCTCCTTAATTAAAAGGAGACATTTATATAATGTTGTCCTTAGAGGTGGACGTAAGTCCTACCCCTGCCAGAGACAATGAAAGACTGACCGGCAGCTTGGGCAGTACGAGGCCCAAAGAAGGGAAATACACAATTTAGCAAATATTTACAAATGGACACAAATTACAAAAATATCTGAATTATCACTAAATGAAGACATGTTATAGTAAGCACATACCTGTAAATATATGAAATGCACTCCTTAATTAAAAGGAGACATTTATACAATGTTGTCCTTAGAGGTGGACGTAAGTCCTACCCCTGCCAGAGACAATGAAAGACTGACAGGGCGCCAATGTTGTGCGTGCGCATGCAAGCGTGAGTCAGTGAAGTGAATCGCGCGCGCTAAATTACATCAGGACAAAACCGGAAATGGATATGCGCTAACTTTTAAAATAATGCTTAAGAGTGTTTGAGCTATGGGGAAAATGTGTTGAATAACATGAAATATAGGATATATTGGACTGTGGGAGAATTTAGTAAAGGACTTTTAAGATGAAATATTTTCACCCTGTGACACCAGTTTGAAGAAGTGTGTCTGTAGTTTGTGATATCGGAATTCACGATCACTTGTTTTAGAGTGGAATAGCTCTCAGATAGTTAGATTTTCACGATGAGAAATTAAAAGAGAAAAAACGTGAAACGTGTGTAGGCACTGATGTTGAATTTTGAAAAGTCTATCTGCGATGGGTGACAGACCACGAAAACAGAAGACACAGGTACTGTCAATTTTCGCTAAATCAGGACACTGTAATAATTTAGAATAAACTAGAGCTTTTTGTGCATGCACTGATACAGCTTGAAAGGCTTGGTTCCTAAAGAAGCAGAGATATACATCCGATCTCGTTAACAAGTTTACAAGTTTATTTGGATCATCTATGATTTACATGTAGGCAATAAGAGAATCAACAATAACATTCAAACAATAATGGTTATGGCATTGACATCGTAAAGCCAGTTGAATGGTAAAAGAGAGCAGATGTGCAACATTGAATCTGAGCAGGCTCTTATTTGTAGATTCTAACATTTTCTTGCGCCGGCATCTGATGCCCGGCGTATCTATTTAACGGTGACTTTGTTAAGTATAGATGTATTTGGAACCCCTTTTCTTTTTTTCCTGTTTTTGGGCGGCTTCCAGTGGGGTTAACAGGTATTATATATATTTTTGATTGGAAACAATAAAAAAATGCATGTGTTGCTCCATGGTGAGGTACAGGAAACAATTTGTTGGAGCGGTGTGATGTATGCCCTGGTGAAGTTAGAAAGGTCAACTATAAGTCTTGATTTGCCACCTTGGACAATTCTAATTTCATGTCACAGTGTGCGGGTAACATCAAAACTTTTGACTGGTAAAATACCGCCCAATGTTTGTCGCAAAATAGCTCTGGTAGCTAATGTTTGGTGTGTGTGTTTTTTGTTCTAAATACTTAAACCGACTCTAAAAAAAATCTTGTATCTTGTACCTTGTATCGAAGAGATAAAGGACTAAACTCAAAACTTTGATTTGGTGTCGAGTCTCAAGAACATAGACAAACTCACTGTGACCTGTTTTCGTAATATAGGCTTTCAGCGCAGTTAGTTCACTAATGACAGAAACTTCACTCCACCACCACTACTCTAGTCAGCTTTTGCACTTGCAGCCTTGAAAGTGCTGGCTAGGGGAACCCTTAGTACCTTCAATAACTTATAGTGGGTGGTGGTCGGGAGATGGTACTGGTTATAACTTCCAATGCCGGGGGTCCTACTTACTTGGATAAAAGTAGGGCAAGGGCTATTGTGCTTGCAGTAGATGCGGGCGGGGGTTGTTTGGAAATTTTTAGCTGACCTGGCCCAAAGGGCCATAGTGAGCTATTGTCATACCAGTGCGTGCGTAGTGCGTCGTGCATCGTCCCGTGCGTCGTCCGTCAACACCTAAAAACAAAATTTCAAACATCTTATTCTGTAAAACTACTGGTCCCCTGGTTCTCAAATTTCACATGGAGCATGACCTGACTCCAGGCTCTCAGAATTGTAAAATCGGGTCAGGTTGAAAATCCAAGATGGCCGCCTTTACCAAAAATAGCAAAAACATCAAAATAAACTTCTTCTCCAGAACCACTGGGTATATTTGTCTGAATTTTGGCATGGAACATCAGTGAAACCTTGGTATTCAAAATTATAAAAATGAAAAAAAAAACTGTAGCGGAGTTTTGTCACAGTGACCTACTTTCTGTTTACGAGTGTAATTTCGCTCAAATGCCAATGTCAAAAAATAACTTATTCAAACAACTTCAAACAACTTCTTCTTTAAAACCACTGAACTTATGGGTCTCAAATTTCACACGGAGCATGACCAGACTGCAGGGTTTCAAAATTGTAAAATTGGGTTGGGTCAAATATGCTAGATGGCCGCCGTTACTAAAAATAGCAAAAACAACAAAATCAACTTCTTCTCCAGAACCATTAGGTATATTTGGTTGAAAGTTTGTATGGAACATTAATGGGACCTTGGAATTACAAATTATAAAAATTAAAAATATCTATAGCGGAATGACCTACTTAGCGTTTACAAGACCGATTTTGCTCAGATGTCTATATCTCAAGAAAACAGATTTGGTCAGAAAAGGTGCTTGAATGGAATTATTTCAGTTTTGTGCCAGTTGACTATCCAAGGGCCACCATGGGGGCCGTTAATAAAAATAGCACAAACATAAAAATGACAATTACTCAAGAACCCTTGAATGGATTTGGAGCAATTTTGTGTCAGAATGTTCCTTGCATGAAGCCGTTTCGATTAATTGCTTTGGCGTTCCAAGATAACCGCCATCTGCTGTTACTAAAAATAGCACAAACATAAAAAATGACAATTACTCTAGAACCCTTGAATGGAATTGGAGCAATTTTGTGGCAGAATGTTCCTTGCATGAAGCCGTTTCAATAAATTGCAATTTGGCATTCCAAGATGGCCGCCATTTGCCGTTACCCTTGCGAAAATTAAACGCAGCTCTGTATAAAAGCTGCGCAAAAGCCGGCTTTTCTGCAGCTTTTCTGCGTATTTTTTAAAAAGCTGTAGAAAAGCTGCGTTTCTTTTCAGACCTGCGGAAAAGCTGTACATTTTTTCATATAGCTGCGGAAAAGCTGTACTTTTTTGTGTGAGCTGCGCAGAAGCTGGATATTTAATTTGGTTAATTTCAGAAAGCTGCGTCTTTAAGTCTAAAAGCTGTAGAAAAGCTGAATATTCTTTTTTATTCAACAAATAAATCATAAAGATAAAATCTGCAGCTCCTGAGAGCTGTAGAAAAGCGGCATATTACTTTAATTTAAGTCCAAACCATCTTAAACATAAAGACACAGCTATTCTACAGCTTTTAAAAGCTGCGTATTTAAATTTTCAACAATTGCCTCACCTTAAACTGAGATTTTGTTTTGCCATGTTGGACTATATACAATATCTAGGGTTGTGGCATGTCGGTTTGGTACGGTATATTTTTGTTAATTTTCTGTCTTTTGTTTCTAATGATTTTGAGCACAAACGGAAAATTTGTTCTACAAATTAGAATTGCATGAAGATCAACATGTTTAGTTTAAGTTACGGAAAATGAATATCTGAACATTAGCGTCACACATGGACACAGGGGCCTAGCTACATTTGTTTGCTTAATAATTCGAATTGATTGGGTGCATATTTTATAAAGAAAATAAAGAAACGCAGCTTTTGCGTAGCTCTGCAGAGCCGCGTAAATTCAACATTAATCTGGTATTATGTACTATTAAGCAATATTACCTTGTTGCTATGGCAATATTCCCTCAGGGGGGCATTTGGCATAAAAATCTTTCCAAAAAAAAACCTTTTTAAGTCATCATTTATAAAGAGTCAAGTAAAGAGAAAACAGTGACTTTAAGGCTAAACATGTGGAGATAATGTTTGTAACTTGTTCATTTTCACTGGATTTGGATTCTGGTAATATTAAATTCTTCTAGAATTTAATTTTGTTCTTAATTTAATCTTATAATTTTTTGCATTATTTAAGACCACAGACAGATAGATAAACTGACATACAAGCAAACAGACAGACAGGCAGGCAGGCATGCATGCAGGCACCCCCCCCCCCCCGACACAAACTTGGAAAGACTTGAATTTGAATTCCTTTTGATTGTTTTCCCCCTAAATTCATCATTATCTGTGAGTAAAAGTCGAGGGAATGGGATAAGCACTGAAAATTAATAGTTTTATGCTCAGTTTGTATTTTTGTCACTGCATGATTTCTAGTCAGCTATCTGATAATTTACTATATCACTATTGTTACCTTTGAAAGGTTTTTGTATAACACTGTTCTATCATATTAAATTCTATTTGTTTTTATTTTGACCTTTCTGTTTTTCTGTCCTCATCCAGAACTTTTAAAGACGCAGGTTTCTGACAGATACGCAGCTTTTACGCAGGTTTGCTTTTCAAGCAGTAGAAACGCAGCTTTGACACAAAATTAAAACCGGCTTTTCTGCAGGTTTGTATACAGCTGCGTTAAAGCCGGCTTTTCTGCAGCTCTGTAGAAAAGCTACAGCTTAAATACGCAGGTGCCAATACCGCCAGCTTTTGCGAAGCTTCTTTGAAAGCTGCTGCGCTAAAGCTGGGCTTTTTTCGCAAGGGTACTAAAAATAGCACAAAACATGAAAATGACAATATCTCAGTAACCGCTGAATGGCTTTTGACGAAATTTGTGTCAAAATGATTCTTGCATTGAAATGTTTCACGAATAACTAAAATAGAAAAATGTGAAAATTAGAAACTCTCAATGGAATTGGACTGATTTTGTGTCAGAATGGTCCTTTTATTAAGCGTTTTCGATTTTTTGCATTTTGACATTCCAAGATGGCCGTCATCTGCCGTTACTTAAAATAGCACAAAACATGAAAATGACAATATCTCAGTAACCACTGAATGGATTTAGACGAAATTTGTGGCAAAATGATTCTTGCTGTGAGATGTTTCAAAAATTAACAAATATAGTCCCGTCAAGTTGGCCTCTGTTACTTAAAATAGCAAAATATGAAAGTTAGAACATTACAATGGAACTGGACCAATTTTGTGTCAAAATGGTCCTTGCATGACAGCCTTTTGATTTTTTGCATTTTGGCATTCCAAGATGGCCGCCATCTGCCGTTACTAAAAGTAGCACAAAACATGAAACTGGCAATATTTCAGTAACCCCTGAATGGATTTTGATGAAATTTATGGCAAAATGATTCTTGCATTGAGGTGTTTCAAAAGTAAATATATAAAGACCAGGCAAGTTGGCCTCTGTTACTTAAAGTAGCAAAATGTGAAAATGAGAAAATCTCAGTGGAATTGGACCAATTTTGTATCAGCATGGTCCCGTTGCACAAGAGCCAGGTGAGCGATATCAGGCTCATTTAGGCCTCTTGTTTCTCTTGTCTATTATTTCTCTTTTCTTTCTCACTCTCTCTCTGGATACGGCCCGATATAGACTGAAATACTGTCTCAAATGGCAGTTTAACCCAAAAGAACCAACCAATCGACTTCTATAACTAAAACAAAAGGTAAAATTAAACGCACCGCATAGCAGTTTAATAGCAGTTTCAGATGAAGTCAGCTGTAGATTCTAATTGACTGCAACATCAAACGTCATCGTTACGTGTACTCGGAGTACAAATTAACCGAAACAAAACAGCTGTGCACAGTGTACACATTTGCAGTCATGAGAGGATTTCTGGGCTGCTCCGTTTACCTAGGACTGGGCCTGATATTAGCTGAAGTAAGATTTATTCTGCCAACAGGCACATTTTTATACGCCCGTTTTTGAAAAAAACGGACGTATTATGTCGTGGCGCTGTCCGTCCGTCCGTCCGTTAACATTCTTGTACGCGCCATAACTCAGTAACCAATTGGGATATCTTTATGAAATTTGGTAGCCATATGTATTAGGTTGGGGGAACGTATCGCATACAAGAATGGTTGCTCCCTCTTTCTTTGTTTCGAAGTTATGCGCCTTTGGTTAATTTTTTCCCTGTAAGTCTTGTACGCGCCAAAACTACATAACCGTTTGGGATATCTTTATATAACTTCATAGCAATGTGTATGATGTCCTAACGATGTGTCGCGTGCAACAATGGCTGCTCTCCCTTTCTTCGTTTTAGAGTTACATCCATTTCATTAGTACTTTTAGGCTATTTTTGTGTGTACTTATCTTGTGCATGCCATAAAATGGTATTCGTTTGGAATATCATGATGAAACTTTATAGCAATGTGCATGATCACAAGACAATGTGTCATATATAAGAATGGTTGCACCTGCTTTCTTAATTTTGGAGTAACCTCCATTTGACTTTTTTTTTAGGTTTTTCTTAGTCACTCCATATCTCCTGAACCTTTTGAAATATTAGAATGAAGCTTTGTAGGAATGTGTATAATAATGGGGCAATGTATTCTGAACAAGAACCACAAGTCTGGCCTAATGAATTATCTACCCTTGCATAAATTTCCTGTTTACTCTAACTCCTATAACTCCTATTTTAGCACAACTTAATGGTGATATGATGTATATCATAAATCATGCCAAGGGAATGTAATAGAACCAAAAATGGTATATCTAGTATATTTAGTTTATCTCCCGTTTATGACTTAGACAAGAAACTTACCTTGGAAGCTGATTTTTGGTATACTAGCAGTATTTGATGTATTAAATATTTAAATAATGTTGCAGTCATTAATTATAGAGTGGTTGCCCCTGTTTGTCTGCCTGTCTATCCTTTTGCAATCTTGTTCATTCTGTAACTGCTTTATGACATTTAAACGGGCGTATTATGCGCCGCTTGCGAAGCCCTTGTTATATCATGTCTAGCCCGAGCTCCTTTGGTTTGATGTGACTTGATGGGCCCCAGCCTATCGGGTCACCATCCAAGCACTAACCGAGCAGACCGTTGCTTAACTTCCAATAAAGGTTCACCACTCTAACCACGTCGCCATAAAAGCATGCTTCTACAGCGAGGCGCTAGTAGTGGTATTTATACCCATTCACTACACTTCTCCCTCCTTTTTCTTGAAAGGCCCTGGAGCACCCTGTGACAACTCTGTCACTGTGACACATACTCTGCCACACTACATAGCTCCCCTTTCACTCTCTAAGGCAGGGCAGTAGTGTCCTGTGAGCTCATTCCAACACTTCTGATACCATTGATGTGACTTGATGGGCCCCAGCCTATCGGGTCACCATCCAAGCACTAACCGAGCAGACCGTTGCTTAACTTCCAATAAATGTTCACCACTCTAACCACGTCGCCATAAAAGCATGCTTCTACAGCGAGGCGCTAGTAGTGGTATTTATACCCATACACTACACTTCTCCCTCCTTTTTCTTGAAAGGCCCTGGAGCACCCTGTGACAACTCTGTCGCTGTGACACATACTCAGCCACACTGCATAGCTCCCCTTTCACTCTCTAAGGCAGGGCAGTAGTCTCCTGTGAGCTCATTCCAACACTTCAGATACCATTGATTTGACTTGATGGGCCCCAGCCTATCGGGTCACCCATCCAAGCACTAACCGAGCAGACCATTGCTTAACTTCCAATAAAGGTTCACCACTCTAACCACGTCGCCATAAAAGCATGCTTCTACAGCGAGGCGCTAGTAGTCTTATTTATACCCATACACTACAGGTTTCTCAGGGATTTGGCCTCTCTCGCCAAGATGTGGGTGGGGTGTATGGGTTGCGTCAACTTACTGAAGTTTATTATCCGAAACTAGTTAAGAAAATCGACACATCTACACATTCGACTAATCCGCTATTCTCTTCTGTCCGTCCCTTGGACTTGCTTATAACAGTCCTTTTCAAGACAACTCAATTCTTTTTAGAAAGATTATCCCGTACGAGTTCTCACATTCTACACGAAATCCTCACTGCAGAAAAAAATATAGATATCTTTAATTACAATTCCAGCATGATATCAATACTTTACGAACCTCAAATACGTTATTTCCCCTTGAATATACTAAAGCGCGGCTTCTATAGAGGCCAACGTCTTGTTTAGCTTCGGCTAGAAATAACTGACGTCATAAACGTTCTAACATTGCGTCACAACTGATCAAAGACGTCGCGTGATCCGGAAAGGTTTTTTGTGTGATCCTACAGATCTTAAAAGCTTCCTACAACGTCCCGCAAAGCTGCGTGCATGATCCTACGACTATTTCTTGCAGGAAAATGACGCTGAATTGTCCTAAGTCTGATATCAGAAACCTGCTACTTTGCAGTAGAAAGGCACTGCAGAGCTATTCTTCCGTTAGACTAAGGGTCTGATAACAGGGGCAAGTAACTTTGTAGAGAAAATTGTTTTGAGCATCGAGGCTCACTAGCCTGAGGAAGTTCACTCATGGATTGGCATCTATGGGTACCGCCATGTATTTTTACACTAGGCGACCGTGCGGACTTTGTTTTTGTTTTTTTCAGGCCAAAAGTCTATGTAAAAATGCATTGGCAAATCGGTACCCATAGTGTCAGTCCTTACTACTGACAACGTATTTTCTAAAACTAGTAACTGTGCCCTTGACCCTAAAATTCTGTATCGCGAACTTATCCAAGATATTGGACAATTGGGTAAGTAACATCAAAATCTGTCAATGAATAAAGGGGCTAGACTGATGATTAAGTTTTTCTAAAAATAGCAACTGTGATCTTGAGCTTGGGCCTACGGAGCTGAAATGGTAATGTTCCTAGCAACAATAAGTCTAGATCATTTAAGATTTAATTGCTATTCTCACCATTTTATTTGCTGAATAATATGATAAATTCAAAAAGGAATCTTCAGATGAAATCCATATTAGTAAGAAAACAAGTTTTTTAGTGAAATGAATATCCATGATCTGAGTTTTCTCACCAAAATTTTTTCTTGCCTACTATAAAATTAAGCCTATACCCAGTACATAGGGACTACCTTTTATATCTGCAAATATATACATGTATGATTCTTGGTTTAGAACCCTTTTCTTTTTGCTCTTCATCTCTACAGCTTATCTGCATTTAATCTCTGTTTTTATGCATTGGCTGAAACTAGAGCAAATGAATTAGGGAAAGCCTTGGGGGGGGAGGAATGTAAATACAAAAAAATGGTCCCTCAACAGTTACGTCGACCCTAGCTATTAAGTCCATTTCTCGCAAACTATGATACCTATAGAATCATCAAACCTGGCATCAAGCTTCTTCTAAGAATGTTCTCGAGGGCTGTTGCTCTTTTTTTACTTTGACCTATATTTCAGGCTCTGCTGACTTTGAAAAATTTGATATACAAAATTATGTCGATTCTAGTGTGTAAGTCCATTTCTCACGAACTATGATAACTAGAATCATCAAACCTGGCATCAAGTTTCTTCATAGAATGTTTTCAAGGGCTGTTGCAATTAATTTACCCTTGACATATATTTAACGCTCTGCTGACTTTGCAAAATTTTACACCCAAAATTATGTCAGTCCTAGCGTTTTAGTCCTTTTGTCTGAAAGTATGATACCTGTAGTCATCACACCTGGCATAAAGTTTATTCTTAGAACGTTCATGAGGGATGTTGCAATTATTCCTACACTTGGCCTATATTCTATGCTCTTCTGACTCAGTAAAATATTACATCGAAAATTGTGTGGACCCTAGCATTTTTGTCCATTTCTCATACAAATTCTTTTAACTAAAGTCTTTACTACTGTGGAAGCCCAATGCAGGTGCGACATAGCATTCCGCGGAATTCTTGTCTCTTTCCCACATGGTGTCTTAGGTTGGAAATGGAAGTGAATTATGTCAGTTCCTGAGAATTTTCCTCTTTACTTTAGAATATGCCTTATACTGCACCAATCCTTGAGATCATCTTTCGTGAAGTACTTTGAACATACAACTATTCAGCTGGAAATCAGTTAAAAAGTATTCTGTTATTGGGTGATATGTTGTGTATCTATATATTTGTAGATTACATATACGTGTATATACATGGAGTTGGCATTTTGAAATTTTGCAAACCTTTCATGTCCGGATGAATAAAGCTAAGTGACTGTTTAATGTGGTAAAATACGGTAAAACTAGAAAAAGTACCAACGAAGGACGTAGACCTCTTACAGGGAGCCTGTTTAAACAAATAAAAATGGAATCAAAAGGAATTGCTGGTTTTAGGTAAATGTTTATGCTTTTATTTTCATTTGATTATTTTATTAATTACAGTCATCATCTGAACTTAAAATAAGGTCCTTCATCTCTTCTGATTTTTATAACTCACTGTTCCTTAAGGTGTCATCCTTTAAAATTCTATGAAAACACAATGTTTCCTCATATCTGCCATCTGATGTAAAGTTTGGAACACAAAAACGAAAATGAGATTACTGATTTAGAAAGTTAATCAGAAGCCATCTTAACATCTGTATTTGTTTGCCAGCCTAGCCTCGTTCTGGTATTGGAATGCTGTGCATGCATATTATTTGAAAGGGAGCTATTTATGTGAAGTTATCTTAAAATCGATTAATAAATAAAAGCGCTAGAGCGATGCCAAAGTTTTTCTAAAGATAGCAACTGTGACCTTGCCCTTAAACCTGAAACGCAAGCTTATTCTAGGTATTGTCATACCCAATATAGCTGTGATGTTATATCAAAATCCGTTAATAAATGACGCCGCTAGAGCGATGATAAAACGTGAGCATGTATATAAGCCATGGGAATTAGTCAGAATATGTATGTCATTCAAGGGGTCATAAATCTGCAATAATGATCTAAATCAAAGTTCCGTTTCTTTCATTCGCATGTTCAATACATGTCTGATCTGTGTTGCAAGTCTCAAATCCTTGCATCAAATACTATTGGATGAGTTAGGGACCGACGATTTGATATTCAGGGGGGGGGGGGGGGGGGGGAGGGGGGGCTGGTATTCTTGATGGAGACAGGACATTTTATTTCACTGGCCTCTGGAAAAAATTTCTTTTCTTTTTTCACCTTGAGGGAGCTAATTTCTTTTTTTTTACAAACAAACTCAAACAGGTTATTTTTTTAATTAATAGGCTGAACAATCAGATCCTTGTTTACTTGACCTTAACATCTTTTTATTTTACCCACATGAGTAATTTTTACACCTTTTTTTTCTCACAAAAAGAACATGGTACTGTCTTTAACCAGGCTAAGGGCATGGCTTAGCTTGCTTTTGCAAACCAGTGCCTGGAGCATGGCATGTTGCATTTTCATCTAAGGTACAGATATAAACATCCCTGTATGAGTGTAGCAAAAAATTAGGCCTTAAATTAGGGATATTTTGGCCTAGAATTAGGGCTATTTTGGCGAAGTTTTAGGAATTTAAGGGTTTTTTCTAACCCAATCATATGCCAAAACATGCTTTATTCGCACTTTAGAAAGTTTGATAAATACTTACTGATAGAGTCACATTATACATGAATGTCATGTATAATGTCATTAATAAAATGGCTGAAAGGTCTGTGCTAAGAATTTAACGAAGCCAAAGCAATTTCCCAATTTTACAATTTTAATGGCAATTTTAAGACTGGAAACAATTAAGAAAAACTAGGGATGATGGTAACTAGGGATGATGATAAAAATAAGGGTTTTTGTCTCGCCTGCGAAGCAGAGGCGAGACTTAGTATTGCTTTTCCGGTGTCGTCGTCGTCGGCAGCGGCGGCGTAAACTTTGTCGATTTTTCGCGTTTAGGTCATAAGCGCTGACAGGCGAGATACCGCATTCCGCGGAATTCTTGTTTATTTTAGGACTTTTGCCTTTTATAGTGTTTATTTTGCCATAATGGCTTTGTCTCCCATAAGCTAGTGATAGTTTTAGTGGAAACATTTACTTAGTAATGTGGCAGATCAATAATACATGTATATTATGTTCTAATTCGACTATGTCTCAACCGAACATAACTCATTTATATTCTATTGAAATATTTTAACAACCTCAGCCACTGCACTCTGCTGACTTACTACTAACTGTATCAAAACTTAATACAGCTTCTTAAATTCCCAACACGAAGGCATTTACAGAACAACTCAGCTGCAAAAAGTCTTAACACCTCTTGCACACCAGAAATAACAAACACCATTTTAGGAAATGCCAACAGACAACTGTTCGTTTTATTCCGAGCGACGTATCGTACAACTGAAATATCAGAAAGCAGTTCAAATCTCCGGCACCATAGAAACCCAAATGGATCCACCAAGTAACGACAGTTAAAAGCATATCTTAGGACCATGACTTGTTCGAGACTGAACGTTTTTTCTCTTTCGCAGATAATACAACCTAAAATAGACTAAAACATATTTCAATTATACTCGTTTTTAATATTTCCGTCGACAAAACTGACCGCTGAAACCTGTCTCACATGTACTGTCCTGAAAAATGGCATAATCGAAGACTTCTTTTATTTCTGCTGGTAACATTTCTGACCTCCGGAAATACATGCAAGTATACTGACACATAGAAGATATCTATAACTTTAAAATTATTTCAGATATGTCAATAAAAAAACTACAAATCTTCCTTGATGTAAATGCATTTAGGCATACGTAGAATATCTTTTAAACGCACTATTTAAAAAACAAATTCATTCGCTTACATAGTCATATGGTTATTCATTCGTAATCATATTTCATTCCATGATCAATTAAATACATTATTATTATATACAAGAATTCCGCGGAATGCGGTGTCTCGCCTGCTAGCGCTTTGTCACAAAAAACAGAGCTCAATCAGCAAAGATGTATGCATGAGCCAAGTTTCTTGGTTCTAGACCTAATAATTTCTGAGAAACAGACCTAAACGTGAAAACTTGACAAAAATTGCAAAGTCAGTCAACCCTAAAATTAGATCAAGACTCAATATTGATGATGTTTTGAGCTCTTCTCTTCTAGATGAATGCATGGCCCTAGTTTCATGGCTCTAGCCCTTATAGTTTCAGAGAAACAGACCTAAATGCGACCAAAATTTGCAAAGTCAGTCAACCGTAAAATGTAGGTCAAGACTCAATATTGATGATGACTTTGAGATTTACTCTTCCAGATGTACCCATGAACCAAGTTTCATGGCTCTAGCACTTATAGTTTATGAGAAAATGACCTAAACGCAAAAACTCAACAAAAATTTGCAAAATCAGTCAACCGTAAAATGTAGGTCAAGACTCAATATTGATGATGGCTTTGAGATCTACTCTTCCAGATGTATGCTAAACCAAGTTTCATGGCTCTAGGCCTTATAGTATCAGAAAATGACCTAAACGCAAAAACTGAACAAAAACTTGCAAAGTCAGTCAACCGTAAAATGTAGGTCAAGACTCAATAATGATGATGGCTTTGAGATCTACTCTTCCAGATGTATGCATGAACCAAGTTTCATGGCTCTATGCCTTATAGTTTGTGAGAAAATGACCTAAACGCAAAAACTCGACAAAAACTTGCAAAGTCAGTCAACCGTAAAATGTAGGTCAAGAATCAATATTGATGATGGTTTTGAGATCTACTCTTCAATATGTATGCATGTACCAAGTTTCATGGCTCTAGGCCTTACAGTTTCTGAGAAAATGACCTAAACGCAAAAACTCGACAAAAACTTGCAAAGTCAGTCAACCGTAAAATGTAGGTCAAGACTAAATAATGATGATGGCTTTGAGATCTACTCTTCCAGATGTATGCATGAACCAAGTTTCATGGCTCTATGCCTTATAGTTTGTGAGAAAATGACCTAAACGCAAAAACTCGACAAAAACTTGCAAAGTCAGTCAACCGTAAAATGTAGGTCAAGAATCAATATTGATGATGGTTTTGAGATCTACTCTTCAATATGTATGCATATACCAAGTTTCATGGCTCTAGGCCTTATAGTTTCTGAGAAAATGACCTAAACGCAAAAACTCGACAAAAGTTTACGACGACGCCGACGACGACACCGGAAAAGCAATACCTATGTCTCGCCTCTGCTTTGCAGGCGAGACAATATATGAATGTATATATATATATATATTTTTTTTTATTTTACTTATCTGTCAAACCCACGAACTGCCAAACTATACCATGACTGTTCCATCCATCACTCTTTCATTACCCTGCGGCATCATACAAGACTGGATTCAAATGAACCATTCGATGACCTCTTATCTAAGAATCTCTATATTAAATCCGTATTCACTGAAAATGAAGACGATATTCTAAAATGTCTTATACAGACCGAAAAATACCTCAGAAAATGCTTTCTTCTTTGCAAACCTTTCAATATTAGACATAAATTCTCAGAAAACAGATTGAAATTTCTGAGTTTAAACAACCATTAAACACATGCTGAACACCATAATTACGTTTCTTAAAAAACTTTTTACAAGGATAACAAGCATACGTCTGGTTCAACTACATAGCCCCTCTTTTTCATAATCTCGCTGATCAACTTATTTTTAGCATCACTCGTGATTTTAAAGGGTGGGTGGCGGGGAATGTCTATCCTTACTCAACGCTGTCTTTGGCTCGAATGACAAATCACTAATTCACGCTTTGACACGTACTTGCTTTTCAGCGAAAACCACGAGACTTCGTGCTTATCATGAACCGAATCATGAAACTTTCTGCTAACAATCTGAACATATCTTACAAACATGCTTCGCTACTTCCCAAAGTTACATAATACAGTACCAAATTATTTCTAATAAATGCCCCAAGTCTAAAACCCATTTTAACCGCTTACTTTCGACATAAATGTAAAATTTTTCAAACAAATGTAAATTACATGAATCTCGTACAGGATTTTTAGCTCACCTGGCCCGAAGGGCCATAGTGAGCTATTGTCATACCAAAACGTCCGTCTTGCGTCCGTGAGTCGTCCTTCAACACTTGAAAACAAATATTCAAACATCTTCTTCTGTAAAACTACTGTACCCATGGTTCTGAAATTTCACATGGTGCATGACCTGACTCCAGGGTCTCAGAATTATAAAACTGGGTTAGGTTGAATATCCAAGATGGCCGCCGTTTCTAAAAATAGCAAAAATAACAAAATCATCTTCTTCTCCAGAACCACTGGGTATATTTGTCTGAATTTTTGCATGAAACATCAGTGGAACATTGGTATTCAGAATTGTAAAAATGAAAAAAATCTGTAGCGCAGTTTTGTCGCAGTGACCTACTTTCTGTTTACGAGGGTAATTTTGTTCAAATGCCAATGTCGAAAAACAACTTATTTAAACAACTTCAAACAACTTCTTCTCTAAAACCACTGAACCCATGGGTCTCAAATTTCAAATGGAGCATGTCCAGACTGCAGGGTTTCAAATTTGTAAAATTGGGTCAGGTCAAGAATCCAAGATGGCCGCCATTTCTAAAAATAGCAAAAACAACAAAATCAACATCTTTACTAGAACCATTGGGTATATTTGGTTGAAAGTTTGCATGGAACATATGTGGTGCCTTGCAATTAAATTTTATGAAAATAAAAAAATCTGTAGCGGAATTAGGTCACAGTGACCTACATAGCGTTTACAAGACCGAATTCGCTCAAATGTCAATATCTCAAGAAAACACAAATGGATTCTGATAAGGTTTGGTCAGAAATGGCCCTTGAATGGATAATTTCAAATTTGTGCCAACTGTCTATCCAAGATGGCCACCAGGGGGGGGCCGTTACTAAAAATAGCACAAACATTAAAAATGACAATTTCTCAAGAACCCTTGAATGGACTTTGACTTATTTTGTTTCAGAATGTTCCTTGCATGAAGACGTTTTGAATAATTGGGATTTGGCAATCCAAGATGGCCGCCATCTGCCGTTACTAAAAATAGCACAAAACATGAAAATGACAATATCTCAGTAACCACTGAATGGATTTTGACGAAATTTGTGGCAAAATGATTCTTGCATTGAGGTGTTTAAAACGTAACTAAATATAGACCAGTCATGTTGGCCTATGTTTCTAAAAATAGCAAAATGTGAAAATTCAAAAATGTCAATAGAATTGGACCAATTTTGTGTCAGAATGGTCCTTTCATGAAGCTTTTGCGATTTCTTGCATTTTGGCATTCCAAGATGGCTGTCATCTGCCGTTACTAAAAATAGCACAAAACATGAAACTGACAATATCTCCGTACCCCCTGAATGGATTTTGACGAAATTTGTGGCAAAATGATGCTTGCACTGAGATGTTTCAAGCATAACTTAATATAGACCAGTCATGTTGGCCTCTGTTACTAAGTATAGCAAAATGTGAAAATTGAAAAATTGCAATGGAACTGGACCAGTTTATGTCAGAATGGTCCGTTCATGAAGCCTTTGCGATTTCTTGCATTTTGGCAATCTTAGATGGCTGCCATCTGCCGATACTAAAAATAGCACAAAACATGAAAATGACAATATTTCAGTAACCCCTGAATGGATTTTGACAAAATTTGTGGCAAAATGATTCTGGCATTGAGATGTTTCAAAAATTAATAAATATAGACCTGCCAAATTGGTCTCTTTTACTTAAAATAGAAAAATGTCAAAATTGAAAAATTACAATGGAACTGGACCAGTTTATGTCAGAATGGTCCTTGCATGAAGGCTTTCGATTTTTTTGCATTTTGGCATTCCAACATGGCCTCCATCTGCCATTTCTAAAAATAGCGCAAAACATGAAATGGCAATATCTCAGTGACCACTGAATAGATTTTGATGAAATTTATGGCAAAATGATTATTGCAAATCTCAAAGTAATTGGACCAATTTTGTGTCAGAATGGTCCGTGGCAAAATAGCCAGGTGAGCGATATCAGGCCCATTTGGGCCTCTTGTTTTGTAAATGTATGCACATGCGGGTCCGCTGGTGTAAAACAATAATTATTGTAGATAATATTATAATATGACTGTTTGGGGTCTGGGGGCTGCGCCCCCCAGAAGCCAGAGACATTATAAAAAGTCAATTCAAATGGAATAATCTGCAGACCAAATTTTTTAGCTCACGTGGCCCGAAGGGCCATAGTGAGCTATTGTCATACCAATGCGTCCGGCGTGCGTCGTCCCGAAGTTTGTCCGTCAACACCTTAAAACAAATATTAAAACATCTTCTTCTGTAAAACTACTGGACCCATGGTTCTCAAATTTCACATGGAGCATGACCTGACTCCAGGGTCTCAGAATTGTAAAATTGGGTCAGGTTGAAAATCCAAGATGGCCGCCGTTACTAAAAATAGAAAAAACAACAAAATAAACTTCTTCTCCAGAACCACTTGGTATATAAAATGAAAAAAAATCTGTAGCGGAGTTTTTGTCACAGTGACCTACTTTCTGTTTATGAGTGTAATTTTGCTCAAATGCCAATGTCAAAAAACGACTTATTCAAACAACTTCAAACAATTTCTTCTCTAAAACCACTGAACCCATGGATCTCACATTTCACATGGAACATGACCAGACTGCAGGGTTTCAAAATTATAAAATCAGATCAGGTCAAGAATCCAAGATGGCCGCCGTTTCTAAAAATAGCAAAAACAACAAAATCAACTTCTTCTCCAAAACCATTTGTGTATTTGGTTGAAAATTTGCATGGAACTTTAATGGGACCTTGGAATTAAAAATTATAAAAATTAAAAAAATCTATAGCGGAATTAGGTCACAGTGACCTACTTACAAGACCGATTTTGCTCATATGTCAGTATCTCAAGGAAACGCAATCAATTCTGGTCAGATTTGGTCAGAAACGGTCTTTGAATGGAATTATTTCAATTTTGTGCCAGTTGACTATCCAAGATGGCCACCGTGGGGCCGTTACTAAAATAGCACAAACATAAAAATGACAATTACTCAAGAACCCTTGAATGGAATTGGACCAATTTTGTGTCAGAATGTTCCTTGCATAAAGCTTTTGTGATTAATTGCAATTTGGCTTTCAAAGATGGCGGCCATCTGCCGTTACGAAAAATACCACAAACATAAAAATGACAATTACTTAAGAACCCTTGACTGGAATTGGACCAATTTTGTGTCAGAACGTTCCTTGCATGAAGCCGTTTCGATTCATTGCAATTTGGCATTCCAAGATGGCCACCAACTGCCGTAACTAAAAATAGCACAAACATGAAAATGACAATATCTCAGTAACCTTTGAATGGATTTTGACGAAATTTGTGTCAAAATGATTCTTGCATTGAGATGTTTCAAAAATAACTAACTACAGATCAGTCATGTTGGACTCTGTTGCTAAAAATGGAAAAAAATGTGAAAATAAGAAAATCTCAATGGCATTGGACTAATTTTGTGTCAGAATGGTCCTTTCGTTAATATTTTCGATATTTTGCATTTTGGCATTCCAAGATGGCCGCCACCTCTCGTTTCTAAAATAGCATAAAACATAAAAATGACAATATCTTAGTAACGGCTGAATGGATTTAGACGAAATTTGTGGCAAAATGATTCTTGCTTTGAGGTGTTTCAAAAAATTACAAATATTGACCCGTCAAGTTGGCCTCTGTTACTTAAAATAGCAAAATATGAAAGTTAGAACATTACAATGGAACTGGACCAATTTTGTGTCAAAATGGTCCTTGCATGAAAGCTTTTGGATTTTTTGCATTTTGACATTCCAAGATGGCCGCCATCTGCCGTTACTAAAAATAGCACAAAACATGAAAATGGCAATATCCAGTATCCTTTGAATGGATTTTGATGAAAATTGTGGCAAAATGATTCTTGCATTGAGGTGTTTCAAAAGCAAATATATAAATACCAGGCAAGTTGGCCTCAGTTACCTAAAGTAGCAAAATGTGAAAATGAGAAAATCTCAGTGGAATTGGACCAATTTTGTATCAGAATGGTCCCATTACACAATAGCCAGGTGAGCGATATCAGGCCCATTTGGGCCTCTTGTTTTTTTTTTTGTTTGTTTTTTTTAATTTTGGGTGGAGCCAGGTTATTTTTTTCACTTACTTTCGAGGCCAGATTATTTTTTTAAACCCCCTTATGAGCCAGTGAGCCAGGTTTTTTTTTTCGTGCATATCAAAAGACAGGGAATTTTTGTTGATAAATATAACAGCCCCCCCCCCCCTCCCCCCGCAGAATATCAAATGGCCGGTCCCTTACAGAGACGCGAACAGTACTACAAAGAGTGAAAAATTTGGTCAGAATATGAATGTCCTTCAAGGGGACATAATCTGCAATATTATCTGGATCAAAGTTCTGTTTCCTTTATGCACGTGTTCAATGTATGTCCGAACTGTTGCAAGTTTCAACTCCGTGCATTCAATACTGTAGAAGAATTTGCAGAGACAAGAACAGTACTACAACGTGTGAAATATTATCAAAATATGTATTATTCAAGGGGACATAATTCTGCAATAAAGACCTGAATCAACGTTCTGTTTCGTTTATGCACATGTTCAATGCATTTCTGAACTGTGTCGCAAGTTTCAAATCCCTGCATTAAATACTGTAGGAGGTGTTGCGGAGACAAGAATAGTACTACAAAGTGTGACGGACGTACGGACAAGGGCTAAACTATATGCCCCTCACCACTTCGTGGCGGGGGCATACAAAAACCAATGAAAAACGTGCTCTTGGTGATGGTATTTTGGAGAAATGTTGGTACCATGACATGTCTAATTCTGTTCTGTAGGTGGAGCGACTTGGCCCAGAAGGTCGCATCTTTAAATGGAATAGCCCTAGTAGCTATGCATTACACAATGGCACCATTTCAGGCGAGACATAGAGTTCCGCGGAATTTCTTGTTCTTTTAAAGGCGTGAGCCCAGTATACTACATTCTAGTCTTAATCTTGTATGATAAAAGTCGGCTTTTCTTTCTCCATAATTGTAATCGTGATGTGCAGCTTTGTACCCCTCGCCAAAAGTTTAGCAGAATTAATGATGAACTAAGCAGCAGATATCACTGATACATAGCACTTCTGATATGTGAAAAAGTTTGTCAATATTGTGCTTATCCGATGTCATTAAGTTGACAGATGATGCTGAGGCACTGGAATTTTTTAACTCAGCAAAACACAGTTTTTTGGATACACAGTGCCAAAAGTTAAGACCACTGTATTTCAATGGCAAGTTTCGACCTTTTACAAAATTGTGTGCAAATCATCACCAAATTTAACTTTATCTTCACCAAACTTGCATAGTCTATAGACGAAATGCTAAATTGTAATGTAGTACATTGATTGTGTCATGTCATTTCAAATTCGGACATAAGAGGTAAACTTGTCAAACTTGTTTCCAAAATGACCGATAGTGCAATTTTCCTATAAATTGTTATCATTTGTATCATACGGAAACTTGGTAGTCTTTGATACTGCAACTTCACACTTTTTAGCTCACCTGGCCCGAAGGGCCATAGTGAGCTATTGTCATACCAATGCGTCCGGCGTGCGTCGTGCGTCGTCACAGAATGTGTCCGTCAACACCTAAAACAAATATTCAAACATCTTCTTCTGTAAAACTACTGGTCCCATGGTTCTCAAATTTCACATGGAGCATGACCTGACTGCAGGGTCTCAGAATTGTAAAATTGGGTCAGGTTGAAAATCCAAGATGGCCGCCGTTACTAAAAATAGCAAAAACAACAAAATAAACTTCTTCTCCAGAACCACTGGGTATATTTGTCTGAATTTTGGCATGCAACATTAATGAAACCATGGTATTCAAAATTGTAAAAATGAAAAAAATCTGTAGCGGAGTTTTGTCACATTGACCTACTTTCTGTTTACGAGTGTAATTTTGCTCAAATGCCAATGTCAAAAAACGACATATTCAAACGACTTCTAACAACTTCTTCTCTAAAATCACTGCACCCATGGGTTTCAAATTTCACATGGAGCATGACCAGACTGCAGCATTTCAAGATTGTAAAATTGGGTCAGGTCAAGAATTCAAGATGGCCGCCGTTACTAAAAATAGCAAAATCAACAAAATCAACTTCTCCAGAACCATTTGGTATATTTGGCCGAAAGTTTGCGTGGAACATTAATGGGACATTGGGATTAAAAATTATAAAAATGAAAAAAATCTATAGCGGAATTAGGTCACAGTGACCTATTTAGCGTTTACAAGACCGATTTTGCTCAAATGTCAGTATCTCAAAACACGCAATCGATTGTGGTCAGATTTGGTCAGCAATGGTCCTTTAAAGGAATAAGAACCCTTGAATGGAATTCGACCAATTTTGTGTCAGAATGTTCCTTGCATGAAGCCGTTTCGATTAATTACAATTTGGCTTTCCAAGATGGCCGACATCTGCCGTTACTAAAAATAGCACAATCATAAAAATGACAATTACTCAAAAACCCTTGAATGGAATCGACCAATTTTGTGTCAGAATGTTCCTTGCATGAAGCTGTTTCGATGAATTGCAATTTGGCTTCCAAGATGGCCGACATCTGCCGTAACTAAAAATAGCACAAACATAAAATGACAATTACTCAAGAACCCTTGAATGGAATTGGACCAATTTTGTGTCAGAATGTTCCTTACATGAAGCCATTTCGATTAATTGCAATTTGGCATTCCAAGATGGCCACCACCTGCCGTTACTAAAAATAGCACAAAACATGAAAATGACAATATCTCAGTAACCGCTGAATAGATTTTGACGAAATTTGTGTCAAAATGGTTTTTGCATTGAGATGTTTCAAAAGTAACTAAATATAGGCAAGTCATAATAACCTTTGTTACTAAAAATAGAAAAATGTGAAAATAAGAAAATCTCAGTGGAATTGGTGTAATTTTCTGTCAGAATGATCATTTCAATAAGCTTTTTCGATTTTCTGCATTTTGGCATTCCAAGATGGCCGCCACCTGCCGTTACTAAAAATAGCACAAAACATGAAAATGACAACATCTCATTAACCGCTGAAGCGATTGAGACGAAATTTGTGGCAAAATGATTCTTGCTTTGATGTGTTTCACACATTAACAAAGATTGACCCGTCAAGTTGGCCTCTGTTACTTAAAATAGCAAAATTTGAAAATTAGAAAATTACAATGGAACTGGACCAATTTTGTGTCAAAATGGTCCTTGCATGAAAGCTTTTCAATATTTTGCATTTTGGCATTCTAAGATGGCCGCCATCTGCCGTTACTAAAAATAGCACAAAACACGAAACTGACAATATCTCAGTAACCCCTGAATGGATTTTGATGAAATTTGTGGCAAAATGATTCTTGCCTTGAGGTGTTTCAAAAGTAAATACAGTAGAACTTCGTTGGCTCGAACAGGCTTGGGACTATGGAAATTAGTTCCAGCCAAGGGTAGTTCTAGCCATCCAGGGTTAGTTTCTATATAAAATGACCTCTGGGGACCCAAGAAAGAGTTCTAGCCAGGCAGAGTTAACGAGCCATCAGGGTTCGAGCCATTGAAGTTCTACTGTATATAAAGACCAGACAAGTTGGCCTCTGTTACTAAAAGTAGCAAAATGTGAAATTGATAAAATCTCTGGAATTGGACCAATTTTGTATCAGTATTGGGACCATTCGGATACAAAAGCCAGGTGAGCGATATAAGGCCCATTTGGGCCTCTTGTTATGAAACACATCAGTTACATGGTCTCTTATCGGACGTAGCACGAATGTTTTAATGCGCGACTTTTTGTATGCAGAAGATAAGAATTAAAAACAAGAGACCATGAGGCCCTGAATTGCTCACCTGAGTTAAAAGATCAACGGTCAAACTAAGATCATCATCTGAACAAACCTGATAGTTTAAACTGTCAAAATATGAGATGCATTTTGTTAAAACTCAAAAAATGACCGTGACCTCTATTGCTAAATATGTTCAAGTACTCATTTGTTTGACTGTATTTATTAACTTCTGCACCAAAATTTCCTACGAGTTCAAAGAATAACCTTGACCTTTTGTACTCACTTATCCTTACGTACTCATTAAGATGACTGTATATACCAGATTTGAGGCCTAAATCTTTGTAATTTTCCTAGGATTTTTTGTTCTAGCATTTTCCCATATTTGACTTTGCCGTTGTAAAACCCAAGGACATCATTTGAACAATCTTGATAGTACTCGAGTACTCGATACTACATACCAAATTCCAAGGTCATCTGTAAATTGGTTCGAGGGATTTTTGTCGCACCTGCGTTAGCAAGGTGCGATATAGGAGTCCGGTTTTCCGTCCGTCAGACCGTCTGTCCGTCCGTTCACAATTTACGTCGACCCTAACGTTAAGTCCATTCAAAAGACTTATTCTCTGAAACCACTGCATCCATGGTTCTCAAATTTCACATGCAGCATAATCAGACTGCAGGGCTTCAGAATAATAAAATTCAGCCGGGTCGAGAATCCAAGATGGCCGCTGTTACTAAAAATAGCAAAACCAACAAAATCAATTTTTCTCCAGAACCGCTTGGTATATTTGGCTGAAATTTTGTATGGCGCATATGTGGAACCTTAGTATTTAGAATTATAAAAATGAAAACAATCTGTAGCGGAATTAGGTCGCAGTGACCTTACGTCGACCCTAGCATAATTTACGTCGACCCTAGCGGTTAAGTCCATTCAAACGGCTTATTCTCTAAAACCACTGCATCCATGGTTCTCAAATTTCACATGCAGCATGATCGGACTGCAGGGCTTCAGAATGGTAAAATTCAGCCGGGTCGAGAATCCAAGATGGCCGCCATTACTAAAAATAACAAAACCAATAAAATCATCATTTTCTCCAGAACCGCTTGGTATATTTGGCTGAAATTGTGTGTGAAGCATTAATGGGACCTTGGTATTTAGAAACATAAAAATGAAAAAAATCTGTAGCGGAATTAGATCGCAGTGACCTTACGTCGACCCTAGCATAATTTACGTCGACCCTAGCGGTTAAGTCCATTCAAACGGCTTATTCTCTGAAACCACTGCATCCATGGTTCTCAAATTTCACATGCAGCATGATCAGACTGCAGGGCTTCAGAATTGTAAAATTCAGCCGGGTCGAGAATCCAAGATGGCCGCCATTACTAAAAATAGCAAAACCAATAAAATCACCATTTTCACCAGAACCGCTTGGTATATTTGGCTGAAATTTTGTGTGAAGCATTAATGGGACCTTGGTATTTAGAATTATCAAAATGAAAAAATCTGTAGCGGAATAGGGTCACAGTGACCTTACGTCGACCCTAGCATAATTAACGTTTACCCTAGCATTTAGTTTCTCATGTGAAGGCACATAGCAGGTGCGACATAGCATTCCGCGGAATTCTTGTTAAAGGTTTTTACCAAAGACGGATTTGGAGGCCATGTTGATCATGTGACCCAGACTATTCGAAGAAACGGTCGTTCCCTCAACCCCTGGAGGCTCTATATATTATTTGGTTTCAATTGGCTCAATGGCTTTTAAGAAGAAGTTTGAAATTGTCAAAATATGAGAAATCAGGGTCAAAAGTCAAAGAACCACCTTGACCTCTTGTACTCATGAATCTTCATGTACTCATTAAGATGACTGTATTAACAAAGTTTAAGGTCTAAATCTTCAAAATTTTCATGAAATCTTTTGTTCTAGCATTTTCCTATATTTGACCTGGCTTTAAAAACGGTCAAGGTCGACCCAAGGTCATCATTTGAACAATCTTGATAGTACTCAACTTAACAAGTTTCAAGGCCATCGGCCAATTAGTTCTGGAGAAGATTTTTTTTCAGTTTACAATATATGGGCATGGCGGCCATAATGCTCATGCGACCCAGACCATTTTAACAAATTTTTATTACATTAACCCCTGAACTTATATATGAAATCTGGTTACAATTGACCAAGTGGCTTTTGAGAAGATTGTTTGAAATTGTCAAAATATGGGAATTCACGGTCAAAGGTCAAAGAATGACCTTGACCTCTTGTACTCACAAATCATGTACTCATTAAGTCATGTATTTACCAATGTTTAGGCCAGAATCTTCAACAGTTTCCAAGAAATCTTATAATCTAGCATTTCCAATATAAAAGCACCAAAGACCACATTTGAAATTACTGTAAAATAGGTCAGTGTCAACCCAAGGTCATAATTTGAATAATCTTCATAGTCCTCGAGTACCCAATGCTACATACCTAGTTTCAAGGCCATTGGTCAGTTGGTTCTGGAGAAGAAGGTGTTTAGCTTACCTGAGCCATACGCTCAGGATGAGCTATTGTGGTCAGTCAGTGTCCGTCGTGCCTCGTGCGTCGTCCGTCGTCAACAAATGACATATTCTCTGGAACCGCTAGGCCTAGGGCTTTGATATTTGGTATGAAGCATTGTCTAGTGGACCTCTACCAAGTTTGTTCAAACGGTGGCCCCAGGGTCCAACATGGCCCTGGGGCAGGGGGTCTTGTGTTCGAAACTCGAATATACTTACAAATCTACTTTTCCAGAACTGCTTGGCTCAGATGCTTGGAATTTGGTATATAGCATTGCCTTGATATTATGACAATACTAGGACAAGTTGATCTCGTGACAAATTTTTATAATAAGACTCCTGTGAATTTGAAAGAGGTGGAGGAAAACTTGTTAGACAGACACAAACTAGACTGGGCTAACAAAATACAAAATGTTCCAAAATTAAGAACTTACAAGCAATTTAAAAGTGATTATTGCACTGAAAAATATTTATTATCTACTTTATCAAAAACTGAAAAAACACATTTAGCCCAGTTTAGATTGTGGCATTTTACCGCTCAGGGTCGAAACTGGGAGATATATAGGTTTAAATGTGAATGAAAGAATTTGTCAATTTTGTAACACTGGTGAAACAGAAGACGAAATGCATTTTTGCTAAAATGTTCTCGTTGTAACGATTTGAGACAATTATTTATAGCCAAGTCTGTCGAAACCTGTGAGGACTTTTTACCTTTAAGTGACGCACAAAAGTTATGTTATGTTTTAGAAAAACATTATGTTTTTTGTTTCTAAATTTATAGTTACTGCCATGAACAGAAGAAAATCTTATCTGTACAACTAAAACATATAATTATGTTGTGTAACGGCGCAGGATCTGATCGTTTTACTGTCATTGGATTGCATTCATTATATATCTATAATACTAAATAAACGAAGTAACGCATAAACTGCAAAATTGGTGGCATTTTCAAGCGTAATTTCTATACTGGTTCTTTCGCATATTGCTATCATTGATAATTTCGGTTAGCGTGTGTGATGTTCTGACTAAACAAAGGAGGCTGACATGATGGAACTACTTTTATTGTATTCATACGCAATAGATATAATGTGCTTACATCAAGAATGAATATGTGACTGAAATAGAATAGAATATGTATAATGAGTGGAACACCCGACATCTCCTTCTTTTTAAGATAAATTTATATGTGAATTTATATTTAAGTCTTGAAAGTTTTATAATATCCTTTCGATTATAAAATGTTTATTTATATAGGCTTTTCTCCATAGTTCATTAAGTTTTTGTTATTTAGTGTTACTCTGATGTAAAACGGGCACTTCTGAATAATAGTAATCCATCTTTTTTAAATGCTTTCTAAACTACTAAAACTACTTTTACATTCTTACATAAGTGAACAGTGGGACCTCAATAGGCTACCAGAGGGGAGTAAATACTCAAACACACCTACTTATAAGTGAGTAACTAGTACAACTTGACTAGTTATGACGAGCTGACTAGACAAGCTATGACTAGAATAATAATAAAATTTTGTTTGGTAATACTGAGGCCTCACTGTAAACTTTTTTGCTGAGAGAAAGAGGTTACTAGCACGTATCTCCCAGACTTTGAATCAGATCTTTACCATCTGATTTTGCACACTGAAACACACGATTAGTAAAGTTCTGCAAACACACAAACTAGTAACTAAAGTTTTTGTCTCTGAATCTAGCTGGTTTCTGTATCTCTCTTTCTATCTAACTTTGGAGTTATGAATGACGGTGTACCCTGAGGTGTATCCGGAAGTCTACCCGTCGTTTGGTTGTTATTTCTCCCTGATTGTAAGTTATCTGAAACATCATCACTTTCTGTTGATAGTGACTCATATTGCCCATAATCGGGGTGTACTTGTATAGGTGGTTCATTAGTTTTCTGAATGTGCACTCTATTTCTCCTTAGATTATGTCCCATTTCATTCGAGATTATGTATGATCTTGGCGATTCATGTTTATCAACTACCACGGCTGGTTCCCATGTCTTTCCTACTCGATATCGTATAGAATCACCTTTATCTAACTGTTTCATGTCTTTAGCACACTTGTCATATTGTACTTTCTGAGTTTTCTGCTTTTTCAACAACTGTTGTCGTGCATTTTCTGGTACCTTTGGTATCAGTAATTCCTGTTTGGTAGGCACTTTGTCTCTCAACATTCTGTTCATTAGCAACTGAGCTGGAGAATAATCGCAGTCAGAAATTGGTGTATTCCTCTATTCTAATAGAGCAATATGCTCATCCTTCCCTTCAGCATGAGCTTTTCTGAACAGATTTTTTACTGTCTGAATACTTCTTTCAGCCATTCCATTACTCTTGCTGTGAGTTGGGCTACTTGTTGTAATTTTAATATTGTTCTGTTTTCCAGACTCCTTAAAATATTTACTGTTGAATGGCATGTTGTCTGCTATGATCTCTTCTGGTATTCCATGTACACTGAAGATTGCCATGACACTGTGTGCTACTGATTTAGCTGTCTTTCTTTGTAAGTGTCTAATTTCTATGAACTTGGAGTAATAGTCCACAACTAGAACATAGTCACATGCTCTATACTCAAATAAGTCTATTCCAACTTTTTGCCATGGACGATCTGGCACTTCATGTTGTACGAGAGTCTCTTTCTGATTCTGTCTTTTGAATTTATTACAAATAGCACACTGTGAACATACTCTTTCTCTCTGTCTATGTCTCTTGGCATTTTCGGCCAATAAACTGATTTTCTAGCTCTAGCTTTACACTTTTCTATCCCTAAATGACTCTCGTGAAGCACTTTGAGAATGTGTTCTTGATGATCTGCTGGAATTATTATTCTATCTCCAAGAAATACTAAATCTTCAGCTACATGAATTTCATCATGGACATTCCAATATTGTTTCACTTCATCAGAAACGTTATTTTTGTGATGAGGCCAACCATTTTTTACAGTTTTCTTTAATGCTATCAGTTCCTTGTCACTGTTCGTAGATTCTCTGATTGCCTTTAGCCTTTCATCACTAAATGGTAAATTTTCAACTAAACTATGTATCATAGCATTCATTTCCTCTTCTAGTTCACATTTTTCTTGTTTCTTTGTCTTTAGAAAGGCTCTCGAAAGAGTGTCTGCTATATACATGTTCTTTCCTGGGGTGTAATTAAGTTTCAAGTCATATTTTTGAAGTCTTAGTAACATCCTTTGCAATCTTGGTGGTGCTTTGTGTAGCGGCTTGTTTTGTATTGCCTGTAAGGGCTTATGATCTGTTTGGACAGTCACAGTTTTGCCATAAATATAGTGATTAATTTTTTCACAAGCAAATACAATGGCTAACAGTTCTTTTTCTATCTGCGCGTAATTCTTTTCCGTCTCTGTAAGAGAACGTGACGCATACGCGATAGGATGTCCTTCCTGTAACAGGCAGGATCCTAGTCCATCTTGAGATGAGTCTGTTTGTATAGTAACATTTTTAGTTACATCATAATACTGTAGCACTGGGTTACTTGTTAGTATTGTCTTTATCCTTTTGAGAGCTTCATTTTGCTCAAGTTGCCATTGAAATGTTACATCTTTTATCAGTAGCTCTCTTATTGGAGCAGTTATATCCGACATATTTGGAATATATGGAGCTAGAAAGTTTATTGTTCCTAGAAGTCTTTCTAACCCTTTTTTATCTTCAGGATTTGGCATTTCTACAATGGCTTTCACCTTTTCAGGATCCGGTTTACATCCATCGTTGCTAAGAATGCTACCCATATATTTCACTTCTTTGACTTTGAATTGAATTTTGTCTTTATTGAACTTGACATTTTTCTCTCTTGCTCTTTTCATAACTTTCATTAATATTTCATCATGTTCCTTCTCATCGGTCCCAGCAATGATCATGTCATCATGGATCATGTACACACCTGGTATATCCCCAAATGTCTGTATATTTTTTCTTTGGAATACTTCACTTGCACTTCAGATTCCAAAAGGTAATCTTTTGTATCTGTATCTCCCAAATGGAGTCTGAAAAGTACATAAGTATGAACTTGGTTCATCCAATTCTACTTGATGGTAACCATCCTTTTCATCCAATATCGTGAAAACTGTCTTTCCACTTAACTTTGCTGTGATATCACTCAGTGTTGGAATTTGAAAGTGCTGTCTTTTTATAGCTTTATTCAGTTCCCGAGGATCTAAACAAAGTCTTAACTTTCCACTACTCTTTTCTACTATCACCAAATTGTTCACCCAATCCGTTGCTTGCTCTTCAGACTGTATGACACCATCCATTTCCAATTTTTCTAATGCTTGTTTCAACTTTGGTAATAATGTCTGAGGTACTACTCTAGGTGGATTTACAACTGGCTTGGCACTTGAATCTAGTTCAATGGTATACATCCCTTCAAACTTGCCTAAACCCTTAAAATTACACTCATAATCCTTCAACAGAGATTTGATTGTTACTGTCTGTGTGGTACTTTCTATTGTATCGATTTTCTCTATTAGCTTTAGAGATCTGCATGCTTGTAGTCCAAGAATGGGTGTTGCTTTGAAATCAACTACAAAAAATTCCAGGTCTTGTTTGATACCGGCAGTTTTTGTTTCACATGTCAATTTTGTTTTTCCTAAGGGTTTCACAATGGTATTTCCATAGGTCGACAACTTCATTTTTGTTCCTTTTAACTGATTTCCTGGCAGTTTATAGAATAAACTTTGTGGAATTACATTTGCTTGTGCACCCGTATCTAGTTTAAATTTAACAGTTTTGTCATCTACTTTCAGTAAAGAGTACCACGATTTATCTGCTTCTTCAGTCATTGAATGTATTGTTATAGTGTCACAAAAGAATGGCGTTTCTTCATTTTCTGAGTCTGTTGCTACTTCATTTTCATGGACTCTTTTGTTATACAAACACTGCTTTGTGAAATGATTGTACCGCTTACATGTCTTACATTTTTTGCCATATGCAGGACAGTAATTTTGAACCTGTCTTGCGCCACATTTTTTACAGTCAAAGGGTTTCTGTTTAAACTTTCTTGGTATATGTGGTGGACCTGCTTGAGGATGTGGCCTTGCTCCAGCTACGCCTATACTACTACGTTTTGGAATTTCTTGTTTTTGTTTTGGGGATTCCAATTTTTTGGTATAACCATGTTTTTCTTTACAGCATCAATTAGGATTTCACCCCGGAGAGTTTTTTTTGTTTCTTACTGATTTCTGCAGCTCTACACATTTCGATAACTTTTTCAAGCGTTGGATTTTCTGTTTGCCTGAGTAGTCTTTCTTTCAGTAAGTTATCTGTTATTCCAAATATGATTCTATCACGGATCATCAAATTTACCTGATCTCCGAATTCACAGTTTTTGGATCTCGTTTTCAATTCGTTTACAAAGTGGTCAATTGGTTCACCTTTTTTTTTGTTTGGTTTCCCAGAATGTATATCTCTCCATAATAGTGTTCTTTCTCGGATTACAATAGTTGTTAAACTTCGTCATCACTGTTTCTAATTTATTATGGTCCTCTGCTTCAACATCTTCACCGCCTGGTGCCCACGTGAAATTGTTATATATTTCAATGCCTTCTTCACCCAAAAGGTGAAGCAAAATGGCCACTTGCGTTTTCTCATTCACTTTTACTTTCCCTGATGCTGTTAAATACAGTTCAAACCGTTGAGCCCATCTCCTCCAATTCTCAGATAGATTCCCGCTAAATATCAGCGGCTCTGGGGGCTTGAATTCGTTCATATTTCTATGAATATCCCATTTTTCTGATCACCATGTGATGTTCTGACTTAACAAAGGAGGCTGACATGATGGAACTACTTTTATTGTATTCATACGCAATAGATATAATGTGCTTACATCAAGAATGAATATGTGACTGAAATAGAATAGAATATTTATAATGAGTGGCACACCCGACAGCGTGTGTTTTAGTTTCTCGTAGATTTAAAGAATTTGGGAATTAAATTCGTCTTTCGTTTTAAATTCTCCCGAGTATTTTTCTAGAAACTTCGACTATGTGTCAACAATGGGTGCGTTCGAGTGAAATTATCGTGTACTCGAATACACGTTTTAAATTAATCCGGTCGTTTCGGTTCTGCGTCGTTATATCGGCGCGCTGCTTTGCAAGTCCAACTTTAGCAGGTTCTAATGCAAAAATCCGACCCATGAACGTACGTCATTCCCCATAAATAACGATTTATTTTTGTATTTTTGCTCATATGTCTAAACGGATGAAGAACTAAATGGTCATAGTCCCGACGGCCCTAGCTCGAAACGACCCATTTTCTTCCAGAACGATAGTCAATACGAGTAGCCAATCGAACTCGCCCATTGAAGAATAAAGCTCAACGCACATGGTCTTTCGAAAAGTTAGACGGACACACGGCGCCAAGTGTGTGCGGCTATGGTTACGTACCGCTGAGCCACTTGGGGAACGTCGTTAGGAGAATTCAAACTGAACTGAACGTTTGAAAAGACAAAAATTAAAAATGTCCAAGGTTAACACACATGCGCCAGGTAAGAAAGGGCATTTTTCCAGCGAACCAGACAAATCAGTTCCAATGATTCAATGAAACTTAATAAGCCTTTAGTCTTCAGAGGGCTTGAATATTTTCCCCCAAAACGTTCCAGGACCCAATTTTTCCAGAAAAAAAAATACCCAGGACAGGTCACCTAACCAAGATGGCAAACATTTATTATGGTAAAAAATTTCAAAAATCTTCTCCTCCAGAACCACGCCGGGCCGCGTAGCGCAATCGGTAGGTCACCTGACTCATAAGTCAGAGGTCCTGGGTTCGAAACCCGGTCCGGCCACATACTTTCGTTTCTCCTTCCGCTGATTCAAGAAGGGCAGTTGTCAGTTACTGGTGAAAGTATGTGCACTTAGTACTGGTTAACCGCTTAGGAGGTCTAAGCCTGCCCAGGAATAGTGTGGTTAGGTTAACTGACCGTCCCGACATGACCTTAGCTGTTTACCGAGGACGTTAAGCATCAAATCAACCAATTCTCCCCCAGAACCACAAATCCTATGATCTTGAAACTTAGCATGTCGCATCAAGGACTCAAAAGCTCAACAAAATTTATATAAATGATGACCCTGGGATGACCTTGATCTGTTTTACGGCAAGGTCAACTTTTGAGTCACTTAAGTTTTTCTAGGAAAAAGTGAAAAAAGTTGATTTTTTTAGAAACAATGCAGTCTGCTACCTGAAAGATTGTAGATGCAGACAACTAATTAGGTAAATGAAGCTTTAGTGAGTATTCAAGGTAAAGGTCATATCTTCACCTGGGCCTAAGGCCATTTACATTGAAAAATTAAAACTATTTTTTTTTATATAAACTTGACCATCATGAAATATTTCCCCGCTTGCGCGGGCTCTTTTCTAGTACATATAAATACGTGCTATATGGGTGAGTTATTTCCGGTAGTTTTTTCATAGAGTTAAGTCAACTGGCTCACGGCACTGAATCGATGTTGAATCAGCGTTGATTCAACAGCATGACGTTGAATCAACTTTGATTCTATGTTGATTCGGTGTTGTGTGCCCGTTGGTAGGGTTCTGACAAACGTGCATGCAAAGGAGGGGTGTCTATAAGGCTGTTTTCATGACCACAACCGATTTTCTTTAAACTTTGTAGACTAAATGTAATATGTGTTGGCTGTAATGTCATGCATAGACGGACGCTCGGCGCCCCGTTACTGCGGCTATGGATACGTTCCGCTGAGGTGCGGGGGTAACGTCGATATGAGAATTGAAATATGATGTAATGTCATGCAATATTAAATCAATTGATGAAGGTTTCTTTGGTATGTACAAGATGAAAGTGGGCGGGCTAATCCTGACCCAAAGAGGAATCTTTTAAGAAAATGCTAATATTTTTATTGCTGCTTAGACTGTAAATCTACCCTTTTATGACCTCTTATGCAATGCCAGATATAACAAATGATTATAATACTTTTGTGATATTTCTACATGCAGTGCGTTTATACTCACTTGTATGACATACCTAAATTTTAGCCTTTTTTAATACACTTTACGCAAAACCACAACAGCTTTTTAAACTCAAAGCTATTCCAATGATATTTTGCAGTTATACAGTATATTAGATGGTTGTTCCAAAATTATGCCGATAATTTTCTACAATGCATATATTCTGAGTTATCTCCCCTTAAAACTGCTTTTTTATTTTATTTCAATTATTACTCAGTTTTTATATCCCGCCACACATAAGTGGCAGGATGTGATGTTTCCAAGCTGGTTGTCCATGTGTCTGTCCATCTGTCCATCTGACCGTCTGTCTCTCTGACTAGCTGCCTGTCTGTCCATCTGTCTGTCTGTTTTTTCATCCATGAGCACTTCGTTTCTTTTCGATAAATTGAGTATTTTGATGTTTTTTTGTTTTGTTTTTTTATTAAACTGGGCATGTGCATTGGTCTTGGGAATAGCTCGCTTGGGATTGGGTGAATTTTGAAATCTCCTGACAGAATTATTGCCCTTGTCAATGTCTAAAACGTGGATTATGGTCTGTAATTCCTTTACACTTTGAAATATTTTGTTGAAATTTCACGGAAATGATTGAAGTAATATATCCTTTCTGTAACAAGCAAAATTTTGTCTACCAGGGTAATCTGCCCATGCCTTGGGGATATATACATGTATAAAATCATGAAAATGTTTACAAAATCAGGTGTATGTGTGATTTTCCTGAAACTTGCAAAAACTTATCTAAACAGTATTCGCTTCCTGTCAAGATCATAATTTTGTCCCCAGCTGTTATTTGCCCTTCGCATAGGGCCATTTACATGCATAAAATCATGCAAAAACTATATAAAATCAGATGTTTTGTATATCTTTATGAAATTTCACAGAAATGATATAATTAACATTAGCTTTCTTTGACAACCAGAATTTAGTTAAACAGTGCTATTTGACCCTGCCTCTGTACACATTTATAAGATGATGAAGAAATCTATATAAAATCAGCGTTGAAAGAGACTTTTCTGGATCTTGCAGCAAATTATCGAAGTAATATAAGCCTCCTTTTAGGATCAAAATGTTTTCTCGAGGAATTATCTACCCCTGACACAGTGCCATATACAATGTACTTGTATCAATCAGAATCAAAAAGGATTATTATAAAACCTGTCAAAACAATAATAGCTTCTAGGGATGGTTATATTTTTATCACAAGGTGATTATCTGCCCAAGTCCCGGAGTTATATACATGTATGAAATCATGAAAAAGATCTATTAAAAGGTTTGCAGTGGCGGGGTTTACGCAGTCATTTACAATACATTTAATTATTTCCTATTTCTCCAACTTTGGTCAATTTTAAACTTAGTTTAAAATTGTTTAAAGACCCAATACAAGAGCACATGCAAAGTTTGAAGAAAATCCATTAAAAATACTCAAGTTATCGAAAGGAAACGAAGTATCACGGGTAGACAGACTGACATACGGTCAAACAGACAGGCAGATAAATGTACCTACAACAGCTGAACAGAAAGACAAGCAGCAGAAAACAATCTAGAGCAAATGAGCAGGAGCTCACATATACCCCGACCAGTGCCACCGCCTAATGAAAGCAAACTTTTAACACAAAAGTTAAATGCAAATGTTGAACGAACAAATTCAAAGGCTCGTTTGTGACCTTGACCTTAGATCAGCAGCAGCATCCATGTTAAGTAAACTAGTATAAAATAAAATTAGTTATGCATCACTAGACTCCATTTAAATATATCAGAACAAGCAAAAAATACAACAAATGGCTGAGTCCTAGTTATTGACCCCTGGCCGCACTCATGAGCCTGACCATGAAGTCCCTATCAAAAGCAGTGCTATAGAGATATCATGGATAAAATATGGAAGAAATTTGCAATGCATTGACAGAGATATATGCAACCAAAAAGGTTTAACCCAATACTTTGACAATGAAAATGCCTAAGTCCTAATTATTGACCCTAGGCCCCACCCAGGGGCCTGATCCAGGGGCAAAGACTCTTCACATCAAAGGTAATGCTCAAGACATATCATGAGGCAAATATGAAAAGAATCTGACATATGGTTACAGAAATATGAACAATAAAAAAAAGGTTTAACACCAAACTTTGACATAATGAAAATGCCTAAGTCATAATTATTGACCCCTGACCTCCCCCTAGGGGCCTGACCCAGCTGCCTTGATATTTCTGATCAAAGGTAAAGCTGTAGAGATATAATAAACTAAATATGAAAAGAATCTGAAATAAGGTTGCAGAAATATGAGCAATCACAAAAGGTTTAATGCAAAACTTTGACGTAAAGTTGACGAACGGACGGACGACCAGACGGACGGACGGACGATCGGACGAACAGATGGAATGACCAAAACTATATACCCTCTGACATACTTCGTATGTCGGGGGTATAAATATCCCGCCACTAGCATGTGGCGGGGTATGAAACCTAAGTAATAATTTTGAAAAAAAGATAAAAGAAACAGTTTTAAGGGGAGATAACTCAGAAAATATTCGTTGTAGAACATTATCGGCATAATTTTGGAACAACCATCTAATATACTGTATAACTGCAAAATATCATTGGAATAGCTTTGAGTGTAAAAAGCTGTTGTGGTTTTGCGTAAAGTTGGAGAATAAAAAAGGCTAAAATTTAGGTATGTCATACAAGTGAGTATAAACGCACTGCATGTAAAAAATTCACAAAAGTATTATAATCATTTGTTATATCTGGCATTGCATAAAGAGTCATGAAATGGTAGACTTCCAGTTCTAAGCAGGAATAAAAATATTGGCATTTTCTTAACAGAGCCCTCTTCGGGTCAGAATTACCCCACCCACTTTCATCTTGTACACACCAAAGAAACCTCCATCAATTGATTTAATATTGCATGACATTACAGCCAAAACATATTACATTTAGTCTACAAAGTTAAAAGACAATCGGTTGTGGTCATGAAAACAGCCTTATATACACCCCTCCTTTATACGCTAGTTATAGAATGAAAAGCCTATTTTGTAATATTTATTGTCAAAAGTGACTTATAGGCCCAATGCGGCCGGGTGTTGTTAAATGTTTATATTATACATATTTGTGTATGTACATAACACAATGTCACTATAATAAAATTTACTTACTTACTTACTTACTTGCCTTGTGGTCCTCTTCCAGGTTTGTTCAAATGATGGCCCCAGGGTCCAAAATGGTCCTGGGGCAAGGGGTGTCAGGTTTTAACCATAGAAATACATAGAAAATATTCAAAAATCTTCTCCTTCAGAACTGCAAGGCTAAGATGCTTGAACTTTGGTATGTAGTGGTCCTAGTGGTCCTTTACCAAGGACTAGTGGTCCTTTACCAAGTTTGTTCAAAGATTGCCCCAGGGGCCAAAATGGCCCCGCCCAAGGGGGTCCTCGGTTTGAACCATAGAAGTGCAAAGAAATATATTCAAAGATCTTCTTGTTCAGAACCGCAAGGCGGCGATGCTTGAAAATTGGTATGGTGCATTGCCTTGTAGTCTTTTACCAAGTTTGTTCAAACTGTGGCCCCAGGGTCCAAAATGGCCCCGCCGCAGGGAGACCTTGGTTTGAACCATAGAAATAAATCAATAATCTTCTACTTCAGAACCACTTGGCTCAGATGCTTGAAATTTGGTATGTAGCATTGCCAAGTTTCTTTTACCAAGTCTGTTCAAATGTGATCCCAGGGTCTAAAATGGCCCCGCCGCAGGGGGCCTGGGTTTGAACCATAGAAATACATAGAAAAATATTAAAAAATCTTCTTCTTTATAACCACTTGGCTCAGATGCTTGAAATTTGGTATGTAACATTGCCTTGTAGTCCTTTATCGAGTTTGTTCAAATAATGGCCCCAGAGTCCAAAATAACCCCGTGGCAGGGAGTCATGAGTTTGATCCATAGAAATACATAGAAAAATATTCAAAAATCTTTTTCTTCAGAACCACTTGGCTCAGATGCTTGAAATTTGTATGATGCATTGCCTGATGGACTCCTACAAAGTTTGTATAAATGGTGGCCCTGGGATCCAAAAAGGCCCTGGGGCGGGGAGTCTTTGGGTCGCAATTAAAATATACTTAAAAATCTTCTTCTCCTGAACCCCTTAGTGCAGATGCTTGAAATTTGGTATGATGCATTGCCTAGTGGCCATTTACCAAGTTTGTTCAAATGATGGTGCCCGGGTCAAAAATGGCCCCGCCCAGGGGGTCCTGGGTTTGAACCATAGAAATACATAGGAAAATATTCAAAAATATTCTTCTTCAGAACCACTTGGCTCAGATGCTTGAAATTTATTATGCAGCTTTGCCTAGTGGTCTTTTACCAAGATTATTCAAATGATGACCCAAGAGTCTAAAATGGCCCTGCCCCAGGGGGTCCAGGGTTTGAACCATAACAATACATAGAAAATTATTCAAAACGTTCTTCTTCAGAACCATTTGGAAATGGTTGCAAACTATCAGGTTTGTTCAAATGATGACCCTAATTTGACCTTTAACCTTTTTGCTCAGGTGAGCGATTCAGGGTCTCTTGGCCCTCTTGTTTAAGTTTTTACCATATATTGGCGTAGCAGCCATATTGGTTATGTGACCAAGACCACTTTAACAAATTTCATTTATTCAACTCCTGAAACTTCTGTATGAAAGGGGGGGGGGGGGTATCAATAAGGTTGGTTTTCTGCATCCTACCAAAGTTTTATTTTTTAACAGATGGTATACTCCAGTGTGTCTAGTTTATTGAACCGTATGTGACTTTGGTCGGAAAGCCCTAGTTACTGAGCTATGGGTCCATGGAGGTGGGTGGGGTAATTCAACATGGTTTTAGCTGGTCTTGTAAAAATGTTCTCATTTGGTAGAAGAGTACAAGAGACAGCCAGTGTTTAATAAAATGATTAACAGAACATCTAAAATGTATTTCCATATCATTTTATTTGGTGTAATTTGAACATATGTTGTCAAAAAAGACTTCTCTTGACATTCAGCATTTTTTTATATTTTTGTCCTCTATTTTCAATATTTCTTGGCATCATTATTAAATAAACTGACCAGTAATCATCAAACTTATGTCAAGGAAGCAACTTGACCAGTACTATTGGATGATGTGACCAGAATTTCACAATGACCTAGTTTTCATGGTTGACTGAACACATAAACTTGCTTCAGAATCAGAATTGTTTACTGGTGATACGTCCAAGGACAATCATTCACCAGGACCTGTGAATCAGGAAAGCTAGTCCCTAGCCCTTATAAGAGAAGTAAACTTAGTAACTGAATCCTCTGCACCCTCAGCAGCAGAAATAAGTGAATCTTCCAGGGAGTTCCAATCTCTAATAGTCTGGGGGAAGAAACTGGACTTGTAAATGTCAGTCCCAGCCAATGGGGTTTGAAATGTCAGGGAATGATGATTCCTGGTACGCCTATTTTGGGGAACAAGGTCATTTATGGGTATACTGGCTGCACCCCTCAGACCTTTGTAAAGCATTATGAGTCTACTATTTTTCCTTCTCTTTTTTATGGATTCCCACTTAAGTTTCTCAAGAATTCCAGTCATACTCCCAGTTTCATATGTGTAATTTCCCGTTACAAATCTAGCTGCCCTTTTCTGCACCTTCTCAAGTTCATCTTGAAGAAGTATACTTTGATGGTCCCAAACTGAACTGCCATACTCCAGGACTGGACGCACCAGTCCCTTGTATGCTGACTCCTTAACATCTTGTGGACATGCTGCCAAGTTACGTCTGAGGAAGCCGAGGGTCCTATTAGCCTTTGTGCAAATATTACTGACATGTGTGTTCCATTTCAAATCATTGGCAATGGTTATGCCGAGATACTTGATAGTTTCTACATTACTGAGGACCGTTCCCTCTAAGGTATAGGAAGCATTGATCTTCTTTATCCGTTTCCTTGTAATCTGCATTATATTGCATTTAACAGGTTGAAATCTCATGCCCCAACTCCTTGGCAACTACCTAAACGATCTATATCCTCCTGAAGTTTCACCGTGTCTTCAATATCTCTGATTTCACGATAGCAAACACAGTCGTCAGCAAACAGTCTTAATTCCGAGTCAATATTTTCTGTTATATCATTAATGTATAACGAGAACAACAATGGTCCACGCACGGTGCCCTGGAGGACACCCGACAAAACTGGGGCCCAATCCGACTTAACTCCATTTACCACCACACGCTGCTGCCTGTAACAGAGAAAAGAACCTATCCATTTCAGAGTCTTCCCACCAATACCATAGCCGTATAGCTTACATTTAAGTAATTCATGAGGGGGGGAGTGTCAAAATCTTTCTCGAAGTCCAAGATAAAAGTGTCAACCTGACCGCCCTTATCCAAGATTTTAGCCCAGTCATTTATAACCGTGATCAATTGAGTTTCACAGCTATGTTTCTTATGGAAAGCATGTTGTCTGTCTGACAAAAGTTTATGGTCATCCAAATGTGCCATAATATTAGAGCAGACAATGTGTTCGAGTAACTTGCATGGTACACAAGTTAGAGAAACCGGTGGGTAATTGCAAGCCAAAGACCTCTCCTTTTTTGAAGAGTGGGCATATATTTGCAAGAGACCATTCCTTGGGGATTTCACCCGTGTCAATGGATTGTTGGAAGAGATGAGCAAACATTGGGCCTAATTCAGATGCTAGTTCTTTTAATACTCTAGGATGCAATTCATCAGGTCCTAAAGCTTTCGATGGGTTCAAGCCCTTAAGAAGTTTCGTTACACCTTCTGGCGAAACATGAATGTCCTCCATGAAAGGAGCCGAGCGATTAGGAAGGGGGACTTGGGTGTGCTCACTTTTGTTAAACATCCGAAAACTGACCGTTAAATTCATCAGCCTGTTCCAACTCTGATTCGGCAACACCACCACCATTTCTCTTCTTTAGGGGTGGGATACCTTGAGTATCTTTCTTTTGACTATTTATGTACCTGTAGAAGTCTCTGGGATTAGCCTTTTTGTCACCAACCAAGTTATTGACATACAAATCATGTTGCTTTTTCACATCAGCTTTAATTTCCCTTCTCAAAGATTCTAAGTTTGCTACTGCCAGTCTTTTTGGCCTTCGCATGTGTCTTATTTCTTCTACGAATCTTTCTTCTTATCTCAGGGGTTATCCAGGGAACAGAGGAGTTTGACCTACTGGTTTTAGAGGGGATATGCTTTTCAGCAGACTCCTGAATAAAGGAGGTTATCAAGTCAAAGTTTTCCTGAACTGAGCGATTGTCCGAGTAACCATTGAAGTACCTATGTTTTGCGAAGTCTGACACTTCTTTCCTCATTGATTCAAAATCTCCCTTTTGGTACAAAAACACTTTCCTCCGAGGTTTCTTTTTTGGGGGACATAAATTTTCAGTGTTCCTGATATCACATCATGATCACTAAGTTTGTCTGGGGAATGCAGTTCTTGAAACTGCCCTGGAAGCGAAGTGAGAATTAAATCCAATGTGTTTTTCTCCCGAGTCGGGAAATTCATCATTTGTTTCTTTTGTATTTCATTTTTATTTCGCAAAATAGAAAATGTATTTCTATTAGGATTAATTGGCAGTAATTCTAAATTTTATCAGTAATTCTTCTTCAGAACAGAGAAGCTTTCATTTTCTTTGAAAATAAATACATGCGGGAGCTCAATAATGAATCTTAATGTATCTGGGTACATAAAGTACATGTTGCTCTTCAAACGATACTTTAAATAGTTGGTTTATACAGGTAATTATCTGACGTGTGCCAGAAATTATCTAGGTGTGAAAACAGAACAGTCAAACATCACTGGGGATCTGTCAATTAAAATACAGTCGATCAGATTAATTGTTGCTTTAATTTATTGTTAATTTATAGTTAATAAAATATCGTTTAAACTAATTGTTGCTACTATAGTATGATGAATATGATGAACATTTAAACATTTGATTATTAAAATAAATTGTTATTAAATTCAAACATTAAATTATTAAATACTGTTATAAAATAATTGCTATTGCTGTAATACGCCAAATGCTAGTGTATCAACATGACCAAAAGGCTGGAATATATTACCATATTTACTAAATAATTATGGTAACATTCTAAATTAATTTAGTAGGAAACTGTTAAAAAAACATTACAGCTTTTAGTCTGATATTTCATTTGAAAAATTCTGAACCCATCAATATTAAACCATCCATCCCAAGTTCAAGGTTACTGACTCTGAAATTTTGTGAATGAAAGTGGCATTAACGTTCTATGTGCTGTTAGCATAATTCCTTATATTTCTGAAATCGAAAAGCAAACCTTTTGACTAGCTCTGCTGTGGAGTTTGATAAAGATTGTCTGACTGTTCATCTGTCTAGCCATTAAGCGATGACACTGGCCGGGAGCATCCGTAAGCCCTTGCTCACTTGCTCAATTTTTTTTGTATATCCAATTTTGTATATATACTTAACACCATTTATTTTGCATGTTGACGGCTATATAGAGGATCTTAAATGAGTGCTCAGGTACTATTGAATTTATCGAACGAGTTGGGGGGAAAATTAGATGCGAGGCTATGCCAAGCATCTTATCGCTCTTCTCCAACGAGTTTAATAAATTCAATAATACAGGAGCACGAATGCAAGATTCTATCTATCATTTAAGAAATAAATTTCATTTTTTTCAATGTTCATGGAAGTTAGAACATAATGAGTCATGTCCAAAGTAAGTGACGCCCTATGGAAGTGATAGGGAAAATCACATTTTTTCATCAATTTGCTTCCTTTTTTATAAGAATGAGTAACAAGAAGCTTCTAAATCTTTCTCATAAGTTGGAATTTCTCTGCATGTTTAATATGAGAGCAAATAAAGGCACCTTAATGTGCAAAGTTTTAGCTACAATGCCTGGAAACCCTTTTTTTTTGTTTTTGTTTTTTGTTGTTGTTTTTTTTTGCTAGGAAAATAATAGGGAAATTGGAGTTTTGTAGAGGGTGTTTCAATTATCATGTCATACTTACATTATTTATAGTAAGACTTAAATGAAATTTACCGTGTTTGTACATGGTTGCAAATTAAACGTCGCAGATGAGCGATACCCTTCAGGTTAGTGTGCAAATAACATAGAAAACCTGAAAATTTTAAGTCTACTCCCATTTGTGTTTTTGCTATGTGTATAAAAATGGTTGCAAATTAAACGTACCGCCCATATATATAAGATTTTAAAGGGAAATGTAGTTTTCTACATACAGTGGACAAGAGTGTTCGTTAAATAATGACGTTGCCGTTAAATTTAATGCATTTTTACTATATAAGCACAAAAATAACTGTGAGAAAAGTATGATGACATTTTTTCTGGAAAGTTGCGCTAATATCTAGCTAAATTATTGCTGCGATATTAATAACTTGTTTCCTTTCCTGATATCTATAGTTACTATTCTGCACTATTTTAATCTCATTAAGGCATTTTTTGTGGTAAGTTTTGCTAACTGACGCCAATGGAAACAGAATATTCCGAAAAATTACCCAATATTAAAACAATCACATCTCTGCAAAATACAAACATATTATGTTTATTGCATACCTCATTTAGCTACATATTAGGATAATTTTCATGATGGTTTATATTATGCTTTTAAGGTAATTTTTTTTCAGCGTAAGTAGAAATACGCTGTAGTTAACGACAACTTCACGATTTAGCGAACGCTTGTCCACCCTATACAGGGGCATAGCTAGACGGAGAACTGTAAGCATCTCCATCTGTGCTTAATGTATATGGGTACACTTTCAAGAGGACCAACTCTGCATTTTGCCTACCTTCTCTACAATGCGGGTGAATTCTAAAAGGAAAGAATTTGCTCCTTCAGGAGCAAATTCTTTCCTTTAAGAATTAACCCTATTTAAGAACGGATGATCTATGCAAGAAAACAAAGAAGAAGTCACAGAAATTGTTCC
Organism: Ctena decussata; assembly: GCA_963989385.1. Classification (NCBI taxonomy): domain Eukaryota; kingdom Metazoa; phylum Mollusca; class Bivalvia; order Lucinida; family Lucinidae; genus Ctena; species Ctena decussata. The sequence continues at coordinate 32,853,848 of OZ022504.1, read as the reverse complement.
AACTTTGAAAAAAATGGCGTAAGGGGGCATATTTTTCATATTAGAAGGATCACCCTTGGAGATGCATGCTTTCAGATTGAAATATTTGCTTCTACAAAGTAAACGGTCTGGCTATGTCCCTGTATGTATCATTATGACATCATGCGCAGAAGTTAACATTCGTTTATTATGTTAGTTGGAAAAGTGTTTATGTATAATGAAAAGGGTAATTAAATAATAAAATGATTATGATAAAAGAAATATCAGTTTCAGCTTTTCCTTGATCATAATGCAGGAGTTTGCAATTATTTTTTTTTTCATCATCGTCCTGATAAAATTTCAAGCTCCTGTAATATGATATTTCGAACCTATACACTCTCAAACATGTGTATCCCATCATTATATTTCTTTAAAGCCATTTAACACTCACTTAACATTGAACAATAGGACCATTATCACCTTTCCCTACTATGTCTATAGCGGCTGCATTATCAGCTGCGTTTTCCCTATACATTTAATACGGCTGCATTTTATGGCTGCATTATATACCGGCCCACTAAAAAAGTGACTATTTGCACAATGACTAGTATGTTATAACACCCGTGTGACTATTAGTTCAGTTACACCGAAGTAAAGGGTCACCAATGGTCTATGCTACACAGATAACTGCTAAAACGTCAAAACTCACATCTGTGACACATACAGGGATGATGTTACAAGTATATAAACGTCGGAAGCGCAGTCTGCTAAGACCTGGCTTAACTAGTTCGAATCCCGCGGCAGCGGAATTTGTCACACCGTAAACGGCGCTTCCTTGCGCGCAGAATATCATTATCATCTTAATAAAATGCGCCTTCCTTCTTACTTTTTCGTATCAACGTAGTTACATCTTTCATACACGACAGTAAATGTGGTAACAAGAGGTACAATATAACAATGCATTATGCTTTGTGAACTTGAACAAGCGCGAAAATCTTCTAGTGGACTGATCGAATTTGACAGTGATTGCCAGCGCATATTTGTTACCGCCCTGACATTTCTTTTGAATCAAGGTATACTCACAAATCTTAATGTACATTATTAAGATGACTGTATTTACCATTTTTAGGCCAAAATCCTCGACAGTTTCCATAAAATCTTATAATCTAGCATTTCCCATATTTGACCTTGTCGCCTGGAGAAGAAGATTTTTAGCTCACCTGAGCCATAGGCTCAGGGTGAGCTATTGTGATCACCCAGTGTCCGTCGTGCGTCGGACGTCGTCAACAATTTGCTTTAAATAACATCTCTTAAACCGCTAGGCCTAGGGCTTTGATATTTGGTATGAAGCATTATCTAGTAGTCCTTTACCAAGTTTATTCAAATAGTGGCCCCAGGGTCCAAAATGGCTATGGGGCAGGGGGTCTCGGGTTCGAAACTAAAATATACTTAAAAGTTTTCTTTATTAGCCGAAACTACGTAGTCTGGTCCATGTTCCTACTTCTGTATGAATCCTCTGCTCTTGAAGGAACTTTTTAAGATTTTAATTGTACCTCACTGCGGCTGGTGTCGTGCCGTGTGGCGGCCGTAAAACGTCTCCCCGTACATCGTCCATAGTGCAGATTATATTTTATTTACATCCTTTGAGATCAGATGATAGATTTCGAGAAATCTAAAATTTGAGATCGATTTAGACTATTATTCTGGATCATCGTCTTTTATATTATTTGGATCCTTTTGAAACTAATCAGTCTTTGAATCGACTGCCCAATTAAAATTAAGAAATAACAGTATTTTTTTTTGTGGTTTTGTCACCAGATATTGTCAGGGTCACTGACGAGGGTTTATTAGCCGAAACTACGTAGTCTGGCCCATGTTCCTACTTCTGTATGTATCCTCTGCTCTTGAAGGAACTTTTTAAGATTTTAATTCTTCTCCAGAACTGCTTGGCTCAGATTCTTGAAATTTATTATGTAGCATTGCCTAGTGGTCCTCTACCAAGTTTGTTCAGATGGTGGCCCCAGGATCCAAAATGGCCCCAGGGCAGGGAGTCCAATATTTGAACCATAGAAATGCATAGAAAAATATTCAAAAATCTTCTCCTTCAGAACTGCAAGGCTCAGATGCTTGAAATTTGGTATGTAGCATTGCCTAGTGGCTATTATCCAGTTTGTTCCAATGGTGGCCCCATGGTCCAAAATGTCTGGCAATCTGTGAGGGTCAGACTTAGATGCCGAAATTCTAAAGGTGATAATTTGTGTCTGCTCTATATCTTTAAAACAGTTTAAGATAGTTTCAAAGGTATAAAGCGACATCAGGCGATGTGCAGGATTAAAGAACCATTGATCTACTTCTGATTTCGACAGAGTTATGCCACAGAGAGGCGCCGTGGTCGTTTGGTTAGAGACGCTCGGTTATGGTACAGAAGGTCGCAGGTTCGAATCCAGGTTTTGCCAGTCAGCGACTGAAAAACTTTCTCAGTCAACCCAGCAGTAAGTGGTTAACTTTTTCGAATCAGGGAATAATCAGACAGCGAATGGAGAATGTGTGGGGAGCCTTAACCTGTTATGCCCCTTTTTATACGCCCATTTTGAAATAAACGGACGTATTATGTTCATGCGTTGTCTGGCTATCCGTACGTCCCTCCATAATTAGCTTTGTGAGCGCCATAAGCCAGTAACCGTTGTTGCTACTCCCATCCTCATAACGATGTTCCCCAGGAGTCTGAACGTAACGTATCTATAGATGCACACCTTGGCACCGAGTCTGTCAGTTCTAATCGTTTGGAGTATCTGGCTGAAATTTTAAAGCTATATCCTTCCGACGGCCGTAGCGTATTTTTAGCTAACCTGGCCTGAAAGGCCATAGTGAGCTATTGTCATAGCAATGCGTCCGTCGTGCGTCGCGCTTCGTCCCGTTTTTTTGTCCGTCAACACTTGAAAACAAATATTCAAACATCTTCTTCTGTAAAACTACTAGACACATGGTTCTAAAATTTCACATGGATCATGACCTGACTCCAGGGTCTCAGAATTTTAAAATTGGGTCAGGTGGAATATCCAAGATGCCCGCCGTTACTAAAAATAGCAAAAACAACGAAATCTACTTCTTCTCCAGAACCACTGGGTATGTTTGTCTGAATTTTGGCGTGGAACATCAGTGAAACACTGGTATTCAAAATTGTAAAAATGAAAAAAATCTGTAGCGGACTTTTGTAACAGTGACTTACTTTCTGTTTACGAGTGTAATTTTGCTCAAATGCCAATGTCAAAAAACGACTTATTCAAATAACTTCAAACAACTTCTTCTCTAAAACCACTGGACTCATGGGTCTCAAATTTCAAATGATGCATGACCAGACTTCAGGGTCTCAAAATTATAAAGTAAGATCAGGTCGAGAATCCAAGATGGTGGCCGTAACTAAAAAATAGCAAAAAGAACAAAATCATCTTCTTTCCAGAACCATTGGGTATGTTTAGTTGAAAGTTTGCGGGGAACATAAGTGGGACCTTGGAATTAAAAATTGTAAAAATAAAAAAAATCTATAGCAGAATTAGGTCACAGTGACCTACTTAGCGTTAACAATACCGATTTTGCTCAAATGTCAATATCTCAAGTAAACACAAATGGATCCTGGTCAGATTTGGTCAGAAATGGTCCTTGAATGGATTTTTTTCAAATTTGTGCCGATTGACTATCCAAGATGGTCACCGGGGGGGGGGGCGTTACTAAAAATAGCACAAACATAAAAATGGCAATTTCTCAAGAACCCTTGAATGGAATTCGACCAATTTTGTGTCAGAATGTTCCTTGCATGAAGCCTTTTTGATGAAGCCTTTTTGCAATTTTGCAATCCAGGATGGCCGCCATCTGCCGTTACTAAAGATAGCACAAAACGTGAAAATAACAATATCTTAGTAACCGCTTAATGGATTTTGACGAAATTTGTAGCAAAATGGTTCTTGCATTTGGGTGTTTCAAAAGTAACTAAATATAGACCAGTCATGGCCTCTATTACTTAAAATGACAACATGTGAAAATTAGAAAATCTCGGTGCAATAGGACTAATTGGACTAATTTTGTGTCAGAATAATCCTTTCATGAATCCTTTTCAATTTCTTGCGTTTTGGCATTCCAAGATGGCCGCCATCTGGCGTTACTAAAAACAGCACAAAACATGAAAATGACAATATCTCAGTAATCGCTGAATGGATTTTGACGAAACTTGTGGCAAAATGATCCTTGCATTGAGGTGTTTCAAAAGTATCTAAAAATAGACCAGTCATGTTGGCCTCTGTTACTAAAAATAGCAAAATGTGAAATTTTAGAAAATCTCAACAGTAGAAGAAACTCCCCCGATCGGGAATCAATGACCTTTGGTGAACTTTGAGAATATGAGAGGTATATGTTACTAAATTTAGTAAATTGTCACTAGTGCCCTCACAAAACTCAAAAGATGTGTCACAGTTTTCATTTAATCTGCATGAAACTTTCCCAACTTGAAGATGAGTGATATATCTAGATTTCTACCGCGCAGAATTTTTTTAAATTCCCTAATTCGAAAGTTATTGAATTATGAAAATATGATTTTTCTTAAAATAACTATGATGCCCGATCGGGGACTGAAAATGTTTATGATGCCTGATTGGGAATCATTAAGTAACAGCTAACATTCACAGTAACAGTCAGATAAAAGAAATGATATGAGTTGTGTACTTTGTGAAGCCAACCAACTTGACACTGTTGGGTAACTTCCACAAAGTCCTACCATTCCATTCATGCCAATTCAGACTGAGAGAAACCTGATATTGCAGCACATTTTTAGGAAAAGACTACCAAAGAAGGAGAGCTCAAACTCTATATTTGTTCCATTGTAACACACTTTGCCAGTAACTGGTCTGGTCCTTTAGTGTCTTTTATTCCATTCAAGAAATACAGTAGAACTTTGTTTCGTTTCTTCAGAAAGAAATGTATATTTAGAGATTTAAGCAAGTCAATACGCATATAGATAGAGCCTAATTCTGCACAGTCCTTCACAACAAGCTACAAAGGATAAATTATGGTGCAGAGAGGTTTCATAAAAAATAAAAAGCACAGACAGCTAGCTATTCTGCAAGATATAAATGCAAGTTTAGCCAATGTAATTCACAATTATCTCTATGCTGTTTACTTAACTCCGAGCTAACAGCAATGAAATTGTAACCACATAAATGCTTCAGCTGCAATCAAAGTCGTCAGAGTGTTTTCAAAATAGCATCCTAACTGTCATCAAAGTCATACACGCAGTACCAGTCCAGCTGTCATATACCTATTGTTTCTAAATAACATAATTATTTAACTGAAAAGGGAAGAGTAAGCCACTGAGCATGGATTATGCTCGCCAAGTGTACAGATTAATTCCAATGTAATTTTCATGCCCCTGCCATCAGCATGGCCGGGGGCATATAGTGTTCCGGGCATGCCTACGTGAGTACGTTATTAAGTACTGCCGTCCATACGTCCGACCATATGTCCGTCCATACGTCTGTACGTCAGGTTAACATTTTTGTTACAGGTAGATTTCAGGGTTCCTATTATCGTAGCAACTTGAAATTATGTCTGAGGATTTATATCTATGAGTACGTCAGGAAATAACAAGAATCAGATCATGATTATCTATGTCACGGTTCTCTGATTTCGGACTTAAGCCAATTTTGCAAGGTTAAGGTTTTTGTAAGAGGTAGATTTCAGGGTTCCTATTGTTGTAGCAACTTGAAATTTTGTATGACCATTAATATCTATAATTACAACAGGAATTTACAATTAGCTCATCATGATCCATATGTCACGGTAAACTGGCTTCGGACTTACCGTAGGCTAATTTTGCAAAGTTAAGATTTTTGGAAGAGGTAGATTTTCGGGTTCCTATTATTGTTGCAACTTGAAATCCGCTGGGATGAACCGCGTAGCGTAATCGGTAAGGCGTCTGACTTATAAGCTAGAGGTACTGGGTTCGAAACTCGGTCCAGCCACTTACCTTCATTTCTCCTTCCGCTGATTCAAGAAGGGCAGTTGTCAGTTACTGGTGAAAGTAAGTGCACTTAGGACTGGTTAACCGCTGAGGATGTCTAAGCTTGCCCAGGAATAGTGTGGTTAGGTTAACTGACCGGCCCGACATGACCATAGCTGTTTGCCGTGGATGTTAAACAATAACACAACACTGCTGGAGCTACTGACCGTTCGAAGCCGGTCCCTTTGCTGCAGTTATACACATGTTTTGTGTTCTGTGCTGTTCGGCTTATAATGTTTTCATTTTAACTATTCTGTAGGTCTAAATTATCTAGTTCAGTTAAAGTAACTGAGTTGCCACGTATTTTGGCAAGAGCTGCCAACTCGGCTAATCACCTGTGATTTTGTTGTCTGTTTGAATGTATATTTCAATCTTTCCCTTTGATGTTAGGGATAAGGTTTGGGATCTGATTCAGTCAGTTCCCCAAGATTATCTACTCACTCAGTTGACATGTACAATTGTACACTGTATCAACTGTTATTGTAACTTGTTATTAAGAAACACTTTCACTCTGTTTAATCATATGTGTAGAATATATCACCACATGAAAAATCACTTACGAGATTAAAAAGAGAATTTAGACTCTTGCAGTATACTCTCTAAATATCCCTCTATGGAAGCGTCAGTCTGTGACTCTGCAGTTAGCAAAGGCACAAAGACTTAATTCTGTTTGTATGCCTTTGTCTTAACCACTAATTTTGGTTTTACCACACTCTGTGCATCTGGCAGTTACTTTTACAAAAATTTGTAGAATGCTTATCATTTTTAGTTCACCTGAACGAAAGTTCAGGAAGAGCTATTGTTGTCACCCTGGCGTCGGCGTCGGCGTCCGGATTGGATGTTTTGGTTAAAGTTTTTTAAAGACCTATATCTCCTTAACCCATGGATGGATTCTTTTGATACTTGCACTGTAGTTAGATATTGGTCCAAAGTTTAACAGGGTACCACCACCACCCCACTCAGTGACCTTGATGTCAAGGTCATGAACTTAGAAAATTGGGAGTTTTTTTTGAACTGGATGTTTTGGTTAAAGTTTTATAAAGCCCAATATCTCCTTAACTCATGGATGGATTCCTTTGATACTTGCACTGTAGTTAGATATTGGTCCACAGTTTTCTATGGTATTACCACAATCCCCTCAATGACCTTGATGTCAAGGTCATGGACTTAGAAAATTGTCCTTTTATTGATTGGATGTTTTGGTTAAAAAAATTTTTAAAGACACATATCTCCTGAACCCATAGATGAATTCTTTTTATATTTGCACTGTAGTTAGATATTAGTCCATAGTTTTACAGCATACTACCCCAACCCCGCTCAGTGACCTTGATATCAAGGTCAGTGACTTAGGAAATTTGGTCTCTATTAATGTTTTGTAATTGCATACTGATTCATAATGCTTGGAAGAAATTTAGTTTACACTTGAACTGCTGTTAGACACTTTTTTGAGCTTTTACAAAACACTATATACTTATCCCCACTGGATGACCTTGAAGTCAAGGTCACTGACTTTGAATTTTGGTTAAGGTTTTGGATTTATGAAGACATAATTTCACAGTGCCACGATGGACTTAGTTGATACTTATACTTGGACTGATGTTAGATAATGGTTCAAGGTTTGATACATCCTAGCACCCCAACCCCCACCCCCACCCCACCCACTCTCACCCCCTACCCCCTTAGTTCTTTGATATAAGCTCATGGACATTGAAATTTCATGTGGATTTTTTTTATTTTAATTTCATTTTAAGACTTATTTCTGAGATAGCTTTTGTTTATAAATATGTTGTCATTATGGACATGCTTGCCTGAAGTTTTATGCATAGCAGCCCACACCACCATAGCGGCTACGTGATGGGCAAGCACCTATTCTGGCGAGCTATGCATTCAGGCGACAGCTCTTGTTAACTATCTTGTCTAGTGTTCCCAGAATAGATTTCCCAATGAAACTTCGATTAAAGTTATATTGTCTGCAACTTTTAATCCTTCTGATAAATTTTAAAGATTTATATATAGTTACCATTTGTTAAAGTTGAGTGAAAGTAAGTTTTTATCATAAATCTATTTATTGCCCCTGCAAAATATATAAAAAATATGAAAAACTTAAGTGAAAACTGAAGCCTTTAGCTTTCAAATGATTTAGTTCGGGCCGAATGAAATCCTAGACAGTTAATAGTTTAGCTAAATTACTGCTGTTTTTGTAGCGGTAACTGGCTAAGGTTTGTAATTTAAAACTACGAGTGTTTCATAGCCATCTGGGCTCAAATTTTATCTTCTTGAAAATTATAAATATTTATTCCCAAATAAACTGCTGAAAGTTGCAGACCATACAGCTTTAATGATTTTCTGATAATCAATATCCCATTCCTGATGAAAACAAGCAGTTCTACAGGTTTCTTTCAAAACGACCAGCCATGTTGTTCATTAGCAATGATTTACACCTTGAGCAGCTGACAACCTAAGAAGAATCTTTTCTCAAACCGGAATCAGGCATTGGTGTTTTCATAACGGGAAGCACTAATAGTCAAAATTCATTATATTTGGAACCTCCGTAACCTTTGTTTCACTTTTTTGACAAATCAAAAAAACAAAAAGAAAAAGAAATATTTTTGCCTTGGTAGACTTTCAGATGGGCTGACAGAATCAAAATGCTCATTGCATTTTCATCATATTTTGTTGGTACTGGATGCCTATATGTTAAGGTGAAATGAAAATATTCTGCAAAATGATCCCGATTAGGAACACTGAGTTTAGATGTTGTTAAATGATTCCTTATCAGGCATCTTAAACATTTTCAGTCCCCGATTAGGAATCAGAATTATTTTTTAAAAAATCATATTTTCGGTCGAAATTTTGCTTGTACCTACATGAGGAAATGGGATGAGGAACTCGGAAAGGCTGGCAAGACACCACTGTTTTATAAACGATATATCGATGATGGCTTTGGATTGTGGGAACATAGTATTGAAGATTTGTTGCAGTTTCAAGACCATGCAAACCAGATTCATCCTAATATCAAGGTTGAACTGCGCTGGAGCAGGGATGGTATTGAATTTCTTGATACCATGGTAAGAATAGAGGATGGTAAGCTGACTACCGACCTGTACACGAAACCGTCTGATAAGCATCTGTATGTCAATTGTAAGTCTAGTCACCCAACGTATGTTCAGAAAGCTATACCGTATGGTCTGGGGATGAGAATAAGACGAATCTGTAGTAAGGAAGAGGATTACTTGCGCCACCGTAACCAGCTTAAATGCCAGCTGCGTCGAAGGGGATACAGTAGCAGGTTCATAGAAGGACAGCTTCAAAGAGTTGATAATCTTGATCGTGAGGGCTTATTACAGAAGACGGACAGAAGTAAGGTGGATCGGGTTCCCTTGGTCCTGACATATATGAGGCAATTGCCGAATGTTCACAACATAGTCAGGAAACACCTAGACACCCTTTATTGCTCTCAGAGGATGACAGAGGTGTTCAAAGATGTACCGATTGTGGCTTACAGACGGGACCGCAATCTTGGGGATCTACTTGTTCATGGTAAAACGAACAAGGTATTGAACCGGCGGAGGACAGCATCTGTTTGCGATTATACCTGTGAAAGGAGATGTGTTGTATGCGACATGTTTAAAAGAGGCATACACCACACCAGCCCGGGCGTTGTAGACAAGACGGTTAGTAGGCATGGATGCAAGTCATGGAATACGGTTTATGGTATAAATTGCGCAAGATGCGGGAAGGTTATTTATGTTGGGGAAACTTCCAGGTCGGTGAAAGACAGGCTAAAAGAGCATGAAGCAGATGTAAGACTCGGGCGCAATAAACCAGTGGCGGATCATTTCAACAGTGACGGACATAGTGTTGCGGACATGGGTGTAAGTGTCCTAGAGCTAATCAAGGACAAGTCCAGATACTACAGACAAATTCGAGAGTTAGATTGGATTGACAAGTTACAGACAGAAATGCCGAATGGTGTTAATAAAAAGGCAAAAATGGGGGTACTGTGGCGAGAATATCGATAAACTTATCAAAATGATCCTGAGGCTTTGGGGGTGGGGGAGGCACAAAAGAAGGGGAGGGGTGGGGTGAGTATACGCCTTTTGATACCTGTGTGCATGACAACTGCATACATGTGTTAATGGGTGTTTATCCATCCCTGTGCACTTTGAAGGGAGGGGGTGGGGTGGGGGTGGAATAGAATTGCGCGTTATCATATGGTTCTATATAGATAGTATAGCGGTAATATTCGACTCGTATATATGTGACGCATTTTGGTGACAATATATGATTTAAAGCTAAGAGGTCGGTGGAGTTTCTCGGAGCTCTGGGGAGAAGCTAATCCAGTTCTTTCATGAGCTCTCTGGTAAGTCTATCTGGTTATCTTACAAGTATCCAAAGACTGATATTGATGTAGTTTACATATATACGAGTGTTCTGCCGTTTTATTGGTCAGTTTTTATTTCTCTCATGGCTAAGGCCTGAAGTTTCTAATTCCTGTGGGAATAGAGTTGCGCGATTACTGTCGTATAGCACTCGTTTTGGTTTAAACAATACTTTGTTAAACAATTGCCGTGTATAAAGTACAGTATGAAGATTGATCTGGCAATAAGCTAAAAGCTTATTATGTTATCATGATATGAATGTGGAGGTGACCACATACACAGCATTAGTGTGGGTGTGGTCGTCTTCATATTTATACCATGATTGAGATAGTTGTCTAGGATGAATTCTGTGCATAATTTGGAATTTTCGCTTTTCAGCAAGGGGTCTGGTGGAGTGGTCATGGATCTCCTGAGAGCAGCTAACTGGTAGTATTGTGTTAGCTGCTTTCGGGATTTCTGTTTGCCTCCACCTGGCAGTTTTTCTCAAGGATGGTGTTTGGCATAGATGTGGGTCGCTTGCATGTGGGTGGTATGACGATATTACTAATGCGGTTGTCTATTTGGGGTGGAATAATGTTTTTACTTGTGCGTGGGAATGGGGTTGCGCGTTTACTTATTAGGCAATATTCATCTGATGGGGATACCTACCGGCCCGTATGTAAGCGGCACACGTTTGTGGGCGCTGTTAGAGTTGTGGCAGATGTACTTGTGTAAAGCAGAAATGCGGGTTTGGCTGTTGCATTTTTTTTTTTTTTTTTTTTGTGCTTAGTGAGTAGATAACCCTTATTATGAGTTAAGCTGTGCATTTGCAAGAGCGATGGATTTTTTCTTGTGTGGGAGTATATGTTTTTCTGAGTGGGAACAGAGTTGCGCGTTTGTTTGCTTCTTGTGCAATTTTCATAATTTGTTCATGCTGGATAATGACACACACTGGGCTGTGCATCTTCAACTGTATTGTCTGATTATTATTTTAATGACTTTGAATGTTTGTAGATTATATGCGCCATCTGAATATTTGATCGATGAGCATTTGAGATCCTGTTGATGTTACTTAGTCTTGTAGGATGGACAGGTTCTCATTTGTTTCATCCTGTCAACGTCGCGCCAATGTTTACCTCTGACGGCAGCGCGCCGTACGTTGTCTTCACGCAACGTCATTTCCGTGATTCATTGTTTGAATGCTGAGAAGAATGTAAACGCTCAAAAAATAGTCTTCTACAAATTGCATAATTTTGATAAAGGCAGTATGCCGAAACGTCATAAATAAAGAGTGACTTTTCAGAGTATATAATGTTTCTTATCCCTACACGGATTCTCTTCATCATATTTTCATAATTCAGTAACTTTCAAATTCTGCGCGGTAGAAATCTAGATAAATCATTCATCTTTAAGTTGGTAAAGTTTCATGCAGATTAAATGAAAACTGTGACACATTTTTTGAGTTTTGTGAGGGCACTATAAAAATGACTGAAATGTTCCCGATCGAGTGACAATTTACTAATTTTAGTAACATATCCTGTCAAATTCTCAAATTTCACCAAAGGTCATTGATTCCCGATCGGGGGAGTTTCTTCTACTGCTCAATGGAATTGGATTCATTTTGTATCAGAATGGTCCTTTCACGAAGCCTTTTCGATTTCATGCACTTTTGCATTCCAAGATGGTCGCCATCTGCCGTTAATAAAACTAGTACAAAAAAGGAAAATGACAATATCTTAGTAACCACTGAATAGATTTTGACAAAAGTTGTGGCAAAATGATTCTTGCATTGAGGTGTTTCAAAAGTAATTCAATATAGACCAGTAATGATTGTCTCTGTTACTAAAAATAGCAAAGTGTGAAAATTAGAAAATCTTGATGGAATTGGATTAATTTTGTGTCAGAATGGTCCTTTCACGAAGCCTTGTCGATTTCATGCACTTTGGCATTCCAAGAGCGCCGCCATCTGCCGTTACTTAAAATAGCAAAAAACATGAAAATGACAATATCTTAGTAACAACTGAATAGATTTTGACGAAATTTGTGGCAAAATGATTCTTACATTTAGATGTTTCAAAAGTAAATATATATAGACCAGTCAAATTGGCGTCTATTTCTAAAACTGCAAAATTTGAAAAATCTCAATGGAATTTGACCAATTTTGTGTCAAAATGGTCCTTGCATGAAGGCTTTTCGATTTTTTGCATTTTGGCATTCCAAGATGGCCGCCATCTGCCGTTACTAAAAATAGCGCAAACCATGAAAACGACAATATCTCAGGAACCGTTGAATGGATTTTGACAAAATTTGTGGCAAAATGATTCTTGCATTGAGGTGTATCAAAAGTAAATATATATAGACCAGGCAAGTTGGCCTCTGTAGCTACAAGTAGCAAAATGTGAAAATGAGAAAATCTCAGTGGAATTGGACCAATTTTGTATCAGAATAATCCATGGCAAAATAGCCAGGTGAGCGATATCAGGCCCATTTGGGCCTCTTGTTACGTAATTGCTGACAATGACTTTCTGAACGACCTTCACAACCTCATTTATTAGGCATCTTATTGTCCCCCGCCTTTCGAAGAAAAGCGAGGGGACATGGTAGTTTCCGTAATTCTGTGGTTCCGCCCCCCCCCCCCCCTTGAGAGTGGGTACCTCCTCCCTCCCCCTTGAGAGTCGGTGCCTTGTGTGCGCAACTCTTCCTACAGTTTTTCGTGAATCATTCTGCATTCTGAAACTTTGCAGGCTTCTTCTTCATGGTCTATAGATGTGCATGTGCCTTATGGGTTATCGTCAAATAATTTTACCACTTTTTCCGCTTTGCGAACTTCAGCATCAGAAGACCTTTAGAGTACATACCTTGTGTGCGCAACTCCTCCTACAGTTTTTAGCTCACCTGAGCCAGAGGCTCCGGGGGAGCTTATAGGATGGTAAGGCTCCGGCGTCCGTCGTCCGTCGTACGTCGTCCGTCGTCCGTCGTCCGTCCACAATTTCAAACAACTTCTCCTCTGAAACCGCTGGGCCAATTGGAACCAAATTTCATATGCAGCCTCTCGGGGACTTAGGAACGAAAAGTTGTTCGAACGGTCCTGGTCACATGACCAATATGGCCGCCACGCCCATATATGGTAAAAACCTAGAAAAATCTTCTTCTCCAGAACCAATAGGCCGATAGCCTTGAAACTTGGTATGTAGCATTGGGTATGCGAGTACTACCAAGATTGTTCAAATTATGACCTTGGGTTGACCTTGACCTTTTTTACGGTAAGGTCAAATTTGCTTTTTGTAGCTTTTATATTGGAAAATGCTAGAACATAAGATTTCTTGGAAACTGTTGAAGATTTTGACCTGAAAATTGGTATATACAGTGATCTTAATGAGTACATGAATATTTATGAGTACAAGAGGTCAAGGTCATTCTCTGACCTTTGACCCTGGTCTCACATGTTATGACAATTTCAAACATCTCCTCAAAAGCCACTGTGCCAGTTGTAACCAGATTTCATATAGAGCCTCTAGGGGCTGAGGGAACAAAAATTTGTTCAAACGGTCCTAGTCACATGACCAATATGGCCGCCACGCCCATATATGGTAAAAACCTGTAAAAGTCTTCTTCTCCAGAACCAATAGGCCGATGGCCTTGGAACTTGGTATGTAGCATTGGGTACACAAGTACTACCAAGATTATTCAAATTATGGCCTTGGGTTGACCTTGACCTTTTTTACGACAAGGTCAAATTTGCTTTCTGGTGCTTTTATATGGGAAAATGCTAGAACATAAGATTTCATGGAATCTATTGAAGATTTTGGCCTAAAAATTAGTGTATACATTCATCTTAATGAGAACATGAAGATTTATGAGTACAAGAGGTCAAGGCCATTCTTTGACCTTTGACCCTGAACTCTCATTTTTTGACAATTTCAAACAATCTACTCAAAAGACCTGGGCCGATTGAAACCAAATTTCTTATAGAGTCTCCAGGCAGGGGTTAAGGGAATAAAAATTTGTTCAAACAGTCCTGGTCACACGACCAACATGGCCACCATGCCCATATATGGTAAAAAGCTTTAAAAATATTCTTCTCCAGCACCAGTTGACCGATGACTTTGAAACTTAGTATGTAGCATTGGGTACTCAAGTACTATCAATATTGTTCAAATTATGACCTTTGGTTGACCTTGACCTTTTTACGGCAAGGTCAAATATGGGAAAATGCTAGAACATAAGATTTCATGGAAAGTTTTGAAGATTAAGGCCTAAATATTGATATATACATTCATCTTAATATGTACATGAAGATTTATAAGTACAAGAGGTCACGGTCATTCTTTGACCTTTGACTCTGAACTCTCATATTTTGACAATTTCAAACAATCTCCTCAAAAGCGACAGGGCCAATTGAAACCAAATTTCATAAAGAATGTCCAGGGGTCTTTGGAACGAAAATTTATTCAAACAGTCCAGGTCACATGACCAACATGGCTGCCACGTCCATATATGGTAAAAAGATTTAAAAATCTTCTTCTCCAGAACCAATTGACCAGTGGTCTTGAAACTTGGTATGTAGCATTGGGTACTCAAGTACTATCAGGATTGTTCGAATTATGGCTTTGGGTTGACCTTGACTTTTTTTACGGCAAGGTCAAATATGGGAAAATGCTAGAACATAAGATTTCATGGAAAGTTTTGAAAATTTAGGCCTAAAAATTAGTATATACATTCATCTTAATGAGCACACGAAGATTTGTGAGTACAAGTCTGTCAAGGTCATTCTTTGACCTTTGACCCAGAACTCTCATAGTTTGACAATTTCAAACAATCTCCTCAAAAGCTACTGGGCCAGTTGTAACCAGATATCATATATAGCCTCCAGGAGTTGAGGGAATAAAAATTTGTTCAAATTGGCCAGTTCACATGACCAACATGGCTGCCTAACCCATATATGGTAAAGATCTTTAAAAATCTTCTTTTCCAGAACCAATTGACCGAAAGCCTTGAAACTTTGTATGTAGCATTGGATATTCGAGTACTATCAAGATTGTTCAAATGATGACCTTGAGTTGACCTTGACCATTTTACGGCAAGGTCAAATATGGGACATACTAGAACATAAGATTCCATGGAAAGTTTTGAAGATTAAGGCCTAAAAATTGGTATATACATTCATCTTAATGTGTACATGAAGATTTATGAGTACAAGAGATCAAGGTCATTCTTGACCTTTGACCCTGAGCTCTCATATTTTGACAATTACAAACTTCTTTTCAAAAGCCACTGGGCCAATTGTAACCAGATTTCATCTGGTTAGAAATGGGTATATATAGTGATCTAAATGAGTGCATGATTATGTCTGTGCACAAGAAGTCAAGGTTATTCTTTGTCTCTCATATTTTGATTGTTATAAACATCTTCTAGAAAGCCACTGGGCCAGTTGTAGCTATATCTCTTACAGAGCTGCCAGGGTTTAGGGAAACTAAAATTAGGTCAATCGGTCGAGGTTACAATACATTATCAACACGGCTGCCATACCCATTTATGGCAAAAACCTTTAAAAATCTTCTCCAGTAACAACCTGTGGCATAGAAACTTTGTATGTAGCATTGCATATTCAAGTACTACCAAGATTCTTCAGAATGCTAGAACATAGAGTTCATGGAAATTATAGATGATAAAAAATAGTACATACAGTCATCTAAATTTCTTAGTACAAGAAGTCAAGGGCATTCTTTGGCTTTTGACCAAGGTCATTCATATTTCAATATTTCCCAGCATAGCTTCACAAGCTACTTGGCCAATTGTAACCAAATTTCATAGATAGCTGCCTGGGGCTGAGGGAACAAAAGTTCATTCAAAGGGTCCAAGTTACATGATCAACATGCTCATGCTGTGCCCATATATAGTAACCAGAAGCTAGTTCAAAGTGAAATTAAAATCTTAAAGAGTTCCTTCAAGAGTAGAGAATACATTCAGAAGAAGGAATATGGGCCAGACTACGTAGTTTCGGCTAATAAAGCCTCATCAGTGACCCTGACAATATCTGGTGACGAAACCAGAGAAAAGCATTCTGTAATTTCTTAATCTTATTTGGGCAGCCTATTCAAAGACTGATTAGTATCAAAAAGGGTCCAAATAATATAAAAGATGATGATCTAGAATAATAGTCTAAACGAATCTAAAATTTCAGATTTCTCAGAATATATCCTCTGATCTCAAAGGACGAAAATGAAATATAATCTGCACTATGGATGATGTATGGGGAGACGTTTTACGGCCGCCACACGGCACAACACCAGCTGCAGTGAGGTATAGTTATAGCTTTTCCAGCATCAGTGTTGGGGGTGTAAATTTCTGTTGAATGTTCTGGTTAGCATTGTTTTGTGACAATGTACAGAGACAGAAAGAACATTCAGCTGAATATCTTGCTGACATTTTGTAGTTACAGAACTTCCTAATACTGCAAAATTTCTTTATTTTAACATGCTCTTTATTATTTCAAAGTTTTCATTTGGAATTGTTGGCACTCATTGTGCTATGATTATGGTTTTTGGTTACTGTGCTCCCACTCATTGCCCTCTACGTGAAATTTTATAAAGTGCCCTTCAATACTTTCAGAGATTCCATGATCTGAAGTCAAGAGTGCTAATCGCTGGACGGCAAAACCCAAATCAAGTTAAAACATCGTTGGCAGAAGATGAATTCATGACTACTTCTTGTTCAAGCTCTTTCCTAGCTTATTGGAAAGCGTACCCAAAGAGTTATCCATATAACAGTATCGTTGTATGGCTGGCTTTGCCAGCAGTCATTATTGCAGATTGGAAATTTTAAACATTTGAAATTTTATTGCTTCTACCACAATTTATATCTGTACAAGGATACTGTTATAATGTGTTGGGGTAATTGCAGGCGTGTACCAGGTAATGAAGTGCCACTGGTGTAAAAATTATACATGATTCGGACATTATTTCAAACAATTTCTCTTTATTAGATCAGCAGCAACTGATATTGATGTTGAAAACAGTTATAATTAGTGTTGCTGAATAATAGAGATGATATTTCTACCAGTGTAGAGTATGGGCCTCGTCCTGGAATGTAATCGCCTAGCTGATCATGCAGAATACTTTTTTTCTATTTACTTTGTTTTAACTGTAAGAGCCTACAATATATGAGACAATAATTCTTATCTTTACAATATAGTCATAATGCTCTTGACACTGCTATTGATGCAGTTTATATTTTTCCATGAACAATATATGATGACAAGTGTACTCAGTTTTTCTGTTAATACTTTATACTGCTCTTATGCACCAAAGCTGTCATTAAATTACAACAAACAAATCGTTAAATACATGTATCCTCGATGCACGAAACTTCGGTATCCTAAGAGCATAAGCGGTTTTCGGCAATAGACAATATGGCGGCCATAATTTAATCCACCATTACCCGATGAATCAATACCTCTCGCAACATTAATGGCGAAAATAATGACCGTGCGATTCCAATTTGTATTGTTTTCAGCGCTTCGACTAGCGTGTGTCCGCCATCTTGTAAACAAAAGGAAGTGCACAAAACTTCGTTAGAGCGCATGCGCTGACAGTTATGCTAATTAGCCATGCTTCAATTAGGCCAAGGTTATTATTTTTTCGTTGTAAGATTTTCCATATTAATTTTACTATACCAAAACTAAAAAAAAATAAATCTGTAAGACATAATTTCTTTACTCACCATAACTTTTGGTTCAGATCAGTGCCAGGGTCCATCTTTTGTACCATCCCTTGGCTGTACTCTTTTTTATTCCATCTGGATTTATTTAGTTCAACAGTAACAATTTTAACAAATTAAAAAAATTAACACTTCCAACTAAAAACAGTTAACACTATTTACAAATCTGAATGGGGAGAGTTACTCTTCAGGGGGGTCTTCTGGGCAGTGATTACAGTAAAAGATAGTGTCTCTCCTCACAGCTCTCAAAGGGGTGCAATATATAAGATGGACCCAGTGTTTACATTCCGAGTTTGCACACTGTACCCACTTGGTGAACTTTATGTCCAAGGAATTTCTGACTTGATCAGGGGTGTACTTAGAACAAACGCAACATTTTTCGGTTTCATCAATCTCTGATTCGTCAGTAGAGCTTAAGTCACTATCTGAATTAAGGTTTATGTGGGAGGGGCCTGCTTGGGGAATTACTTTCTTGGATTGTTTTGGTTGAGTTCTTTTCATTTTTGGTTTCTTCGTTTGCTGCTTCTGCACATCAGTGATTTTTTTCTTTGGCTGACTGATTTTCTTTCCAGACTCATACTCTCTAATTTGGTCTAAGATGGGGGCTTCTGTGATTGGATTTCCAGATGTGATTTTACTAACAGATTTTCTCTTTCTTGTTTTGTTTTCAGATTTAACTTGGCGAATGGTGTTCAACCTGGTTTCAAAGAAGTTTTCTTTTTCTTTGGAAGAGCTTTCTGTTTTATCAGAAGGTAGTGAGGACACCGACACCGGCACTTCAGGGGCAATATTGGGTTCCGTAGCTAGGCTGACTTCAGGTTGAGCATTCAGTGTAGCAACAGGGTCACTATTCGTGTGAATGTCATTTTCAGGTTCTGGTCTGAGGATTTCAGCAGGAAGGAAATGGTGTTTATCAATAACACTACTATCTAGTGGAAAAATACCAGTTTTTCTAAAGCCTGATCTGAGGTTTTCTGCACAGAGGGCAAGAGAATACACTTTACTTGCTATTTCACAGAGGTTGTATCTGGTTATCACAGATGAAGAAGTTCTCAACTGCTTATGAATTTCATTGTTGAATATCCTTTGAAATGGTCCGAAACAGGCAACATCAAGCGGTTGTAAGATATGACTACAGTGCGCTGGAAGTATGAATAGAACAAGGTTCCTGGATTTTGCCCATTCCGCCAGGCCAAGGGAAACGTGAGTACTGTGACCATCCAACAGTATCAATAAAGGGTGTTGGTCATGAACTGGAACAAACTTGAGAAAATGGTTCTCTAAGTAACTTCTGAATATGTCTGAATTGCTCCAACCCGTCTCAGATACAGTTCCTCCAACACCAGGTGAGCCACCTTTAAGCAAGTCATCACTCCAGCGTTTTCCCGCAAAAACAAAGAATGGTGGAATAGCAATCCCTGACGCACTTCCACTGCCTATCACAGTAGTTGTTGCTGTCTTTCCAGTAGTGACAGCTGGAGGTTGAAAGTCCTTATGGCCAACTATACTAGGAGGTGTATGATTTGGAGAAATACCTTTCTCATCTATATTAAAGATCAGGTGGGGTTTGTCACTTAGTCCATATTTGCTGATAGTCTCTGACAAATGTTCAAAATAAGTCATCACAACTTCTTCAGAGGCTGCTTTTGCACGCACAAATTCCAAGGCTCTAGGCCTAAGGACTTTGAGCTCTGGCCACCGTTGAAAAAATCCATCAAGCCAGCTTCGTGTAAGTGGTGGATCAGTAGCGGAACGTTTGTTCTGCTGTACAGCATAATCAGACGCAATCGATGCCACTTCACTTCTGGTATATCCATAGCCATAGGATGACACAGCCTTCAAATGGTCCACAATTTTAACCTCTTCTTCTGAAGAAAACATAGGCGGTCTACCAGTTGTCACACAATCTGGATCAATTCTACCTGAAGTCCTGTCTCTTAAGGTCTGCATGGGTATACAAAATTGCTTGGAAGCCTTACGCACAGAAGAACCACCTTCTTTGACAGCAAGATATGCATTAGTCAGCGTAGTTGGTGAGTAGGTCCTGTATTTCACCCTGGCAGGTAGAGGTTTAACCTGAAATAGAATGGTTACTTCCATCCAGCATGTTGCCTTTACTCTGTTTTATAAGTTTTTCTATTGTTTGTTAAAGATTTTTCATATTAATTAATAAACTGCTGAAATATAAACATGCAACAGTTTTTATTCATTTAAAAGGAGGTCACTTTTCCATTTTTGAGCCTAAGGATAGGGACATGAAACTGAAGATAAAATTGGCTTGGCCTAAAAAAAAAAATTTGATGGGTGTTTGATTTTACCCCTCTATAGAAGTCATCCGAATGATGCGTTTAGCAAACAAACTGAAAAACAGAAAATCTTGGAAATTGTGGGTATTTTAACACCATGGAAAAAAAGTAATAGTGAGAATTGTGAATTTTAAGCATGTAGAATTTGATTGCTCAGTACTTACTTGCTTGAAACGCATAGTGCACTTGAAAACAGCCGAACGACTTTGACAGTTCTCGAGCTCAATGTTTACCAACAGACACACGTGGTGGCCTTGACCTCACGCGCGGGACAGGAAGTTGACGAAACCTAACGAAGTTTTATGCATAACGAAGTTGGGTGCATCGACGATATGTTATTAATCTTGAAAAACACAGTGTGAATAGTTTCATACAGTTTGATAATTCTTTTGAGTAAATTCAAACTTAATAAGAGCTGTACTTTTCAATAAATTAAAATTAAACAAGTGGGATAGATTTTGACGGTCAAAAACTTTGGAATGAATAGATTGTACTGTTTGTTAATATCCATTTCTTTTATAGGTATCAAATCAAGCTTTATATGAACTGTTCTTTTTCAACGGACTTCTGCAAAAGTGAGTGATATTATTGAGTTGTGTAATATATTCTGAGATTGGACATTTTATGTGATATCTTTTCTGGATATAAACAGACTTACAGTAGTGAACTGTTGTTTCGGCAGAAGAGAACATTGTACAGGATGCCTCGAAGAAAGAACTGGAGACGATCTGCAGCCAGAAGGTCGGTTTTGGATGGAAGCTGCAACTACCAGACTGGGTTGACTCCTGAGTCGACTCCTAAATTCGGGTTGACTCCTGAGTCGACTCCTAAATTCGGGTTGACTCCTGAGTCGACTCCTATATTCGGGTTGACTCCTGAGTCGACTCCTAAATTCGGGTTGACTCCTGAGTCGACTCCTAAATTCATGCAGACTTCAGAGTCTGTCATGACCAAGGGCCTCATTGAGGCAAGACCTGTCAGCGAGCAGGCACATCAAAGGAATGATCATTGTCAGTTGACCAAAGATTATGAAACAAGTTCTCTAGAGAAACATTGTCAAACAGAGTCACAAAGTGCAGATCATAATACTTCCCTGTACAAATCTGGTACCAGTACTTTCCCAGATATATTGACCAACACTAAGGGTCCTTGTGTGACTGAATCTGATAATGGAAGTCTACCCTTTCAGCAAATTTTATTTTTTACATCATTCAAACCATTTCAATCACAGTCATTTATCTGTGGCTCATTTCATCAAGGAAGTGACAGATTCAGTGTAGAATCTCGGGGAAGCCAATGTGTGTCAAATGCTCTTTGTGCCCTTATTCATGCTGAGTTTTCAAATAGTAGCTCAAGTACTGAGGTAGATCAAATACTTTTTGAAGGAGATAGTCTATACAAAAAAATCTTATCTTCATTGAAAGCTAAACAGAAATACACCAGTAGATTGTTAACTTTTGATGAAATTCCAGAAAATGTAAATGTCTTCAAAAGAGATATACATATCATGAAGTCAGATGTTGTTTCTGGCATTGCAATACAGCAATTTGGTAGCACGACTTCTCCAACTCTTCATGAGTCAATGTACAGAGCATTTCAATCCTCTTCATATGTCCTGGTCATGATTGGTGCAATATGTTCTGCAGTATACAAAAAAGATGGCATGTACAATTTTTTTGATTCTCATTCTCATGCTCAGAATGGTCTTTCATCATGCAGTGGATTTTCAGTTTTGATAAGATTCTGTTCTTTAGATGAATTGATTACTTACATGTATGCATTATATGATAGCATGCAAATAAACATGACAACACAGTATGATTTGCTGCCAGTTGCTCTGACATTTACAGAAAATTTTCATGTTGGCACAGATCAGAACTTCTTACCTGAACTAGAAAGTGGAAGTAAACTTGAATATAGGGCTACTGATCATTCAGATTGTCTTCTTGAAAATTATTTTGAGGATCAAAATATCAGACAGCAGAAAAAAGCACAAGGTATTGCTGTTGAAATGAGTGTGCAGAAGAAAACCTGTGATAACAAAATGAAGAAAAAGCGCACCGCGTACTATGCTGCATTTAAAAGAAAACAAAGAAGTAAGTTAGCTTTTAAAGCAAAAGAAAAAATAAATCAGCTTGCATCAAAAAAGTCTGCTAGAAAGAAGCCAGGTGTTTTAGCACAGGAAAGTGCTCAGAAGCAGTCTGCCAGACAAAACCCAGCTTTTAAAGAAAAGGAAAGAGTAAATCAGCTTGCATCAAAGCAGTCTGCTAGAAAAAACCCAGCTGTATTAGCACAGGAATGTGCCCAGAAGCAGTCTGCCAGACAAAACCCTGCTTTTAAAGAAAAGGAAAGAGTAAGTCAGCTTGCATCAAAGCAGTCTGCTAGAAAGAAGCCAGATGTATTAGCACATGAATGTGCCCAGAAGCAGTCTGCCAGACAAAACCCTGCTTTTAAAGAAAAGGAAAGAGTAAATCAACTTGCAACAAAGAAGTTGGCTAGAAAGAAGCCAGATGTATTAGCATATGAATGTGCCCTGAAGCAGTCTGCCAGACAAAACCCAGCTTTTAAAGAAAAGGAAAGAGTTAATCAACTTGCATCAAAGCAGTCTGCTAGAAAGCAGCCAAAAGTATTAGCACAGGAATGTGCTCAGAAGCAATTCGCCAGACAAGACCCAGGTTTTAAAGAAAAAGAGAAGATATATCAACTAGCTAGTAAGCAGAAGCAAAGGCAAAACCCTTTCTTCTTGGAATGTGAAAGGATTGCTAAGGGGCAGCGTAGGCAAGAGAAAAGAAAATTGGAAGATACACTTGAGCTGAACAGGGCAAAAACGCATAAAATTGCTGAAGAAATATCACATGAAATTGAGCCATGTGAAGTATATGATAGAAAAGCACATGAATGTGTAGCAGAATGTCTTAAACAGTTTCATGAAAATATTTCAGTAGGCCCTCTGTTCGTATGTACTTGCTGTCACCAAACATGGTTTAGAAAAAGTGTATCAGTGCTGAAAAACACTAACATTATGACATACAGTTTGAAGTATTGCACAAAGTACAAATCAGTCAATAATGAAGAGTGGATATGTCACACTTGTTTGTCAGCATTAAAAGATGGTAAAATTCCCAAACTGTCAGTTGCAAATGGAATGAAATGGCCAAACAAACCTCCAGAGTTAGATTTGCATCAGCTTGAAGAAAGATTAATAGCACTGCGTATTCCATTCATGCAAATTAGAGAACTGCCACGTGGTGGGCAGTATTCACTGAAAGGCAATGTTATAAATGTACCCGTTGATATTCAGCTCACTGTGAACTCTCTTCCAAGACCTATGGATGAAAATTTTACAATTGCCATCCAGCTGAAGAAAAAACTGTCATATAAGAAAATAGACTTCAAAGAAAATGTAAGACCATTGAGAGTTCTGACAGCATTACACTGGCTTTTAAGAAATAGTGACATGTATAAAAATTCAGGCATTACAGTTGACAACAACTGGTTTCAGGCAGTAACTGAAAGTGCAGAGGATACTGTAAGAGAGTTTCTAGAAGTGTCAGTACAAAATACAAATTTTGATAGCCACTCCAATAATCCTTTGCAGGATGAAGATAAAACAGTTCCTTCAGTACCTAAAGATAAAGAAAATGGTGATGGATATGAATCAGATAGATTCAGTGAGGTAGATAGTAACGAGCGTGTCGGAAACGTTGATACTTTAGTGGATGATGCTAATATTGAAAATAAGTTGGATCAAGTGTTGACCTTTGCTCCTGGAGAAGGACGACATCCCCTTAGTTTGTATCAAGATACAGATGCAGAGTATTTGTGTTTTCCAACTATATTTTGTGGTCAGAGGCGTCCTGATAAAACCGAGAGAACAACTCTAGTTCATTACAGTGACATTGTTAAATGGGAGCTACGAAGCATTGATAGAAGAGCTGCTCAGTCTGTTCCAAACATTTTCTTCAAGCATAAAAAGTTACAAATGAAACAAATAAGTGACAAAGTTAATTTAGCTGTAAGAAGATGTAAAAATAAAGGCAAGAAAATTACAGCAGCTGAGGCAAGAGATCCAGCATATTTGGAGAAGCTTGTGAAACTTGATGAAGGTTATTGTATATTTCGTCAGCTTAGAAATTCTCCAGCATATCTAGAAAAAAGGAAGAAAGACATATTTGCAATGATCAGGCAACTGTCTTTACCAACTTGGTTTGTATCTTTGTCAGCAGCTGATACTAGATGGAATGATCTTTTGAAGATGTTAGCAAAACTGAATGATGCAATTGAATATTCAGACAAGGATGTAGAGGCTTTAACTTGGCAAGAGAAAACAAGACTTGTTCAGAAAGACCCAGTAACTTGTTCCAGATATTTTGATCACAGAGTTCAAGAATTCTTGAACACTGTCCTTAAAAGTGAGATTGAACCTATTGGGAAAGTGATAGATTTCTTCTATAGAGTGGAATTTCAGCAACGTGGGTCTCCTCATATCCACATGCTTATTTGGATTGAAAATGCTCCTAACTTGGAAAAAAACACGGACGAAGAAATAATTCAGTTTGTTGATAACTACCTTACATGCAGTACTGATGATGAAGAAATTGGGGAGCTTGTTGAACTTCAGTCACATAAGCATTCAAAGTCCTGCAGAAAGAAAGGAAAGGCAATATGTAGATTTGGATTTCCTTTGCCTCCTCTTCCAACAACAATGTTATTGCATCCTCTGGATGAAGACATAGAGAAATACAAAAAGAAATACTCAGAACTTCAAAAATCAATGAATGAGTACAAAGATGTCTCTGAAATTGCATTTGATGATTTTTTGGAGCAAGTTGCCAAGATGGATCTTGAAAACTACATCAAATGCATAAGAAGTTCTCTCAACGCTCCCAAAATTTTTCTCAAACGGAATCCAAATGAGATGAGAATTAATTTGTTTAACAGAACGATTCTTCTTGGATGGAAAGCAAATCTTGATATTCAGATGGTTCTTGAACCATATGGTTGTGCAGCATATGTTGTTGGATATATAAGCAAATCTCAAAGAGGCATGAGTGCACAGCTTGATGCAGCAGCAAGAGAAGCTCGCAAAGGAAATTTTGATATACAGAAACAAGTAAGACATATTGGAAATGTGTTTTCAAATTGTGTTGAAGTGAGTGCACAAGAAGCGGTATATCTTGCTTTGCAGATTCCTTTAACAAAAGCTACAAGGGACATTGTTTTCATCAATACCTCTATCCCAGAAGAAAGAATATTTTTACTGAAATCTAAATCTGTGCTTGATGAACTTCCTGCTGAATCTACAAACATAGAAGCAGACAATATAATTCAGAGGTATGCGAAACGACCTAGACAACTTCAGAAATTCTGTTTGGCAGATTATGTCTCTAAAGTTGATGTTGTTTATCCGAAAGAGAACAGGTTACCTGAAAGGACTGCAGATACAAATGAGGATGATGGTAGTTCACGTAAATCTAGTGATGAAAATGATGAAGATGATAATGATGAGAATATTGAATCTAAAATTCATGGATCAGACTTGTTATATGTAGCAAAGAATGGAACAAAGTATAAACATAGAAGAAATCCTAGAATAATACGTTATGTGAGGTATGATGTAAAGAAAGACCCAGAAAATTACTACAGAGAACGACTTATGCTGTTTATGCCATGGAGAAATGAAGCAAACGATTTGTTAGGTTCGTTTGAAACATATGAAGCTCATTACAATGTCTTGAAAGACACTCTTGAATCTAAACGCAGCCAGTATGAACATCATATTGAAGAACTTGAGCTTGCAAGGCAAATGGCAGAAGAGGAAGATGCTTATGATGAGATAGCACCTAACACAGAGCATGAAAACAGAGAAGCAGTAGAAGAAGGTGAAAAAGAAGCTGAAAACTTTGTATATTTTAATCCAGATAGAGTAGTAGAACATCGACAGTATGATATTGGTATAGAGATACAGTCTGCTTGTTCAGTGCCATCTGTAGAAATAAATGGAGTCATGCTACCAGATGAACAGTACTTAAATTTGCTCAGGAGTTTAAATTTGAGACAAAGAGAATTTTTCAATCATGTTCTGTATTGGATAAAATGTAAAGAAGAACCTTTTTCGCATTTTTGTCAGGTGGAGCTGGTGTTGGCAAATCTGTGCTAATTAAAGCACTGTACCAAAGTCTGTATAGATTTCTAAATTTGAGGGAAGGAGAAAATCCTGATGATATTAGAGTACTTCTATGTGCCTACACTGGCAAAGCTGCATATAATATCAATGGTGTCACTATTGCTTCAGCTTTCTTAAAGAAGTTCAAACAAGGTAGCGACCTTTTGTCAGCTGATGAACTCAACACATTCAAAGTAAAATACAGACATTTAAAAGTTGTTATTATAGATGAAATTTCTATGGTAGGAACAAACACACTAACCTTTTTAGATACACGTTTGCAACAGCTTACTGGAACAAAAGTCAGTTTTGGCGGTTTAAGCATCATTGCTGTGGGAGATTTGTACCAGCTGATGCCAGTGTGTGACAAGTGGATTTTCAGTGATCCCTCAAAGGGTGATTCAGCTCTATCTTATAATTTATGGAAGGATTATTTTAGATTGTATGAGCTGGTTGATATCATGAGACAAAAAGATGATGTTGACTTTGCTCAGATGCTGAATCGGCTTCGACAGAATGAGCTGACAGAAGATGACAAAAATGAATTAAAGAAACGTAGTATCAGTCCCCATATGACACATTTTCCAAAAGAGGCTCCTCATTTATTCACTGAAAACAAGTTTGTAGATAGACACAATGAGAATTATTTGAATAGATTATCAGAAGAAAAAGTTGTTATCCCATGTCATGATACAGTTGTTTCTGCAAATATTTCTGTTAACAAATGCAAAAAACTCATTGAAGCACTTCCAGACGATTCAAACAAAACTGCTAATTTACAAAAGCTGTTGACAGTAGCAGTTGGGATGATTTATGATATAACAGTCAATGTCAATGTAGAGGATGGTTTGACAAATGGGTCAACATGTGTAGTCAAGTTCATTGAGTACAAAATGGAAGGCACAGGTCGTCCCAGTATTATATGGGTTTTGTTTCAAGATTCTCAAATTGGCCAGTCAACTCGTGAGAAATTTTCTAATAGGGGTTTATACAGCACAAACATAGATAAAGCGTGGACTCCAATATTTGATATAGAACGAACATTTATATACAACTTCAAAACATACCAAAGAATTCAATTTCCTTTGAAACCATCAGCAGGTAAAACTATCCCTAAAGCTCAGGGGTCTACAGTTGATGAAATAGTAGTAGACTTGTCTCAGACAAGAGTCAGGAAACAACCACATATTCATTATGTTGCTCTTAGTAGAGTAAGAAAATTAGAAAATTTATATATTTTGAATTTGAATGAAGCAGCCATGGCTGTGGATGAACAAGTGAAAATTGAGATGCAGCGGTTAAAAACAGAGGCACTTCTTGAGCTCTGTTATGCTCCTTTATATAAAGTTGATTCACAGAAGGTCAAAATTGCATTTAATAATGCAAGGTCCTTGCATAAGCACTTTAAGGATATTGAATTCGAGCCAAATGTTTTGTCAGCAGATGTGATAGGGTTTGCTGAATCCAGACTATGTGCAAGAGATGATAGTAATCATTTTGTTCTGAAGAATTTCAAACTGTTGAGAATGGATGAAACAGGACATGATTCTGGGAACAGGCCATACCATGGGCTTGCTTTGTACATTAAGGATTATTTTGAAATTCAGAGAATAGAAAAATTCCACTCTGACATATGTGAATTTATGTTTGCTACCATGTACAGCAATGTAAAGGGCTGTTTCCAAGTTGTATACTTCTACAAATTCCCTAAAAGTGTGCAAACCAATTTAAGAAATGTTATTCAGCATCATCTCATCCCATTGGTTGATATGCAAACCAAATTAGTGATAATTGGTGATTTTAACATACATGCAAATGACAACACTTCAAACTTTGTAGATTTCATGATGAAACAATTCAGATGTGAGCACCACATCAATCAGTCAACTACTGATTCTGGATCAGTGATAGACCTGATTTTTACAAACTGTCCAGCATCTAGTGGTGTTATTGAGGCTTACTGGAGTGACCACAGACTTGTTTATTGTGCACTAGATGTGTAGATAAAACAAATATTATGCATGTGAAAGAACACATAGAATTCACCCACAAGGTTATTTGCAATACCAGCCTGCAGTCTGAGGTTGGTATTGCTGGTGGTTATAACAAGGAAGGGTGGCCACCAAACCAAATTTTGTTATTTGCCATTATACGCACTGTACTGGACATATTCACTGGTTATGCCGCCAACTTCAACGAAGTTGAGGGGGCATATTGTGTCTGGGTTGTTCGTTCGTGCATCCGTCCATGCATCGGTCTGTACGTCCATGTGTCACACATACCATATCTAAGGAACCATGCATACTAGAGTTCAGAAATGTCATATATGGATTCATCATCAAAAAATATATGACCTGTGTTTTTTTTTCTTGTCTAAGTTGTCTCCCTTTGTGGAGTTGTAACCCTTTGGAAACAATCATGATGGAATCTTGTCAGCAAGATATCTAAAAAAAGTTAACGCTACAGGCTTGAAAATTTGCCCGTTTATTAGAGATGATGAGTAGAAGAATTGATTAACTTTTGAACAAATTCTGTTAATTATTTTTGGAATTATGGCCCTTTGAAAATTTCAGCATTTTAACCTTGTCAGCAAGATATCTAGAAAAGTATTTGAGCTATGGGCTTGAAACTTTGCCAGCTTATTAGGAATAATAAGAACGAATTCTGTTATTTTTGGAGTTGTGGCCCTTTAGAAAAAAATCATGATGAAATTTTGTCAGCAAGATATCTCAAAAAGCATTTGAGCTATGGGCTTGAAACTTTGCCAGCTTATTAGGAATTATGAGTAGAAGAATTGATTTACTATTGAATGAATTTCAGCATTTTAACCTTGTCAGCTAGATATCTTGAAAAGTATTTGAGCTATGGGCTTGAAACTTTGCCAGCATATTAGGAATGATGAGTAGATATACTGGTTAACTTTTAAATGAATTCTGTTTATTATTTTTGGAGTTATGGCCCTTTGAAAATTTCAGCATTTTAACCTTGTCAGCAAGATTTCTCGAAAAGCATTAAAGCTAAGGACTTGAAACTTGGGCTGCTCATTGGAGATAATGAGTAGATTTACTAATCAACTTTTGAACAAATTCCGTCAATTTTTTTGGCCCTTTGAAAGTTTTCAGCTTTTTTAACTTGTCAGCACGATATCTCAAAGAATTTGAGCTAGGGACTCGAAACTTGGTCAGCTGAGTGGAGATAATAAGTAGATTAACTGATTAACTTCTGAACAAATTCCGTCAACTTACGGTCCTTTGTAATTTTCACCATTTAAACTTATCAGCAAGTTATCTCAAAAAGTATTTGAGCAAGAGACTTGAAATTTGGTTGGCTGATTGGAGATGATGAGTGGACTATCTGAATAACTTTTGAATGATTTCCGTTAATAAATTTACTATAGACCATTCCCTGTCAGGCATATGGTTGGGGGCATAGTGTTGTACAAATACCTTTTCTAGTTTTATCCTTACCTTATTTATTAGTTTATAAGATAAGTAGAGATTTCTGGTTTTCATTTTAAAAATACATGTAATCCTAAAACCCTAGATCCATCTTAGAAGATGGATCTAGATTTTTTGGATTGTTTTTGAAGAGAAAACATATTTACAAAGATACCATAGATCATCTGTTAAGGTATAGAAGGTTATAAGTTAGAATTCAGGTTTAGAGATAGAGGTTTTCCCAAGGTATAGAAGGTTATAAGTTAGAATTCAGGTTTGGAGATAGAGGTTTTCCCTTCCAAAACAATCCCCAACACTAGATCCATCTTACAAGTTGGATCTAGATATTTGGGATTGTTTTAGGAGAGAAAACCTATGCAGAGATGAGCCAAGTGGTTAGAGATGGTCAGTTAAGGTACAGAGAGTTACAGATTAGAATCCAGGTTCAGCCAACATGTGATTGGAAAACTCTCCATCAATCCAGCATAAGTGGGTACTTTTTTGAATTGTTGGTGAAGGATAAAGCAGGTGGGCTTACCTTCCATATGCTGTATCCAAAATACAGGAGCTTCTGTAGCTCATTGGGTTAACCACTGGTCTGCTGATCAGGCAGATTTAGATGAATCTGGCTGGAGGTAGAATTCTTACCAGCGGTAAATGGGGTTACATTGCATACAAGCTTTCATTATCACCTTTCAGTTGTCCTGATATGGCTGAAATCTGTTATAAACATGCATCAGAATTACAAGTCATCCATTATCCATGTATCCAAGATGCAGTGGGCCTTTAACCTCTGCTGCCCCTATAAACAGGATGTTACTGAAAACCTTTTCCTTTTATATGTATTCCTTCATTAAACCCTTTTATGTGTATTTCTTCATTAAACATAGAGTTATAGAGGATGTAAGTTAGTTAAGTCATCTTTTCATCATTCATTATACATTTTACCTCTGTATTCCTGTTTTGTTAGGTTGTGAACCATATTTCTTCGGTTATAAGATAAGAGTTTTTTCCCTTCAAAAACAATCTCAAAAATCTAGATCCAGCTTATAAGAACAATCTAGATTTTTGAATTTCTTTTGGAAGGGAAAAACCCTTCCTATAACAGAGTTTCTTAAGACTGATTTAGATATTTAGAGTCATTCTTAGTAAGGAAAAATGCCATTTTATAACCGAGTAAATATGGTACTTAATATTTTAAGTAAAAGTTAATTTGTGGTAGTTACCATGTTGAAGGTCATTTTAGCATATTTAAGCTTGAATACTTCATTTCATAATCGATGTACATGTTAATTTCCTTCTGGCTAGGCATTTGTTCTTGTATTTAAACAATTTTTCAAGATTCTGCATCAGTGAATAGTAAGTTTGACTTTGATTAACAATGCAGTAATATCAGGGTATACCAGTAGTCCCTGTATAATGCTTAATTAAATACTAGGATAAGCATAAACGTTCTCCACTGCATTAGTAAAGACATATTATTTTATTGTGTTGTCATGCCTGCAAATACTAGAAAGTGAGACATACATATTACTTTTTAAGTGGTGATAGTGGCACATGAGCTTAAGTTGGGTTATCTAGTTTAGCTCTGTCTGGTGACATTGAGCAGATAGGCAAGACACAGCATCCTGCTGAATTTTCATCTGGTAAGAATAGATGCATTGTTTTCAGTAAAACCCAAACCAACTTTTTATGTATCTACTGTAAACTACTTCATTTCTTGTAGGTATGATATTTTTTTTAGAATCATTTGTTAAGGAATACAGCCAGATCTGTCTTTAAGGCCAACTCTTCTAAGCAAGAACTATTCTTAAAAGGGCTAAATCTCATATTGAGAATTAGTACTTATGGTGTAAATTAAGCTGTATTTACCCAGCACCTATCATAAGCAAGCAGTTTTAGACCTTCCTTTGAGCTTTTAATGCTTAAGACAAGTTTGACTGTATATATCCAGCTGTTCAAATGTCATATTGACTTTTCTGAGGATGCCATTTTCTAATAAAAATAGCTGTCAAAAACAATGATATCTCAAAGGTCTTTGTCAAATGAAACAGATGAAACATTTTGTACATATTTCTTATCTCAGTCCAGTGGTATGTCAGTCTTGGACTTTGCACCCAATGAGTGTGGATTGTAGTATACTCACTCAAAGAAAGAAAAGAAATGATACAAAGTTACAGTGATACCGGTACACTTGCTCAAAGCAAGAAAGAAATGGGCAAAAGTTGCACTGAAATGACACTTTTAAAAATATCTAGGATATACCAGTATTCAATGCACTTGTTTTAATTTTATATTGACCAATGGGCCTGCAGTTTGATCTTTGCCCAGCCACCTGTCTGTAGCCTAGAAGAAAAGAATTTGATAATTAACTTGTAGAACAACCAGTGTGTAATACAAACCTTGGATAATACAGCCACAGAACAAATTTAAGATGAACTGTGAAGAACTCTAGCTTCAGTGAATCAAAATCAGACATTCCTTGCTGTTGGAATACTGCATCATTATGTGGTATTTGACTTTCTACCAGGATGATACACAGTTCACAGAACAGTTGATAACCATTGCCCGTAAGAAGACCATGCTCAAAACTGTTACATTAACACATATTTAATTATGACAGGGCTCAGTAGGCACAGCAGCACATTCAAAAGACTCAAAATTGGTGGAAAACCAGTGCTGTTTAATGCTATATCAACATTCTGCTTATGAAAGTTGTCATGATATACTCCACACACAGTGAATGCTTCTCAGACCCTAATGTACACTACAGGATATGGCATGTTATGAAGATATGGTACACCGGTATTGCATGCCACAGTTTCTTATTTGTTTCAGACAAATGTCATCTCATTAAACCTAACACGTCAGGTGTTACAACATACAGCATACTGATGACAAGTGACAGCTGTTCCAAAAATGCATGTTATGATTATCAACATCATGTGAATGTTCTTCCATGTGGAATATTTTGCGTCATTTTGATAGATATCTGTAGCCAGTGACATTAGCTCAAAGCAAGTCTTGATTTAAATCTTAAATGCCATACCAGAGGGAGATGTTCGTAATTTCTTGATGTGTTACCACTGAAGTAATACAAAGGGAGCACACACCCTATGGTATATTAATTTCATTTTAACTGTCTTATTATCTCTTCAGGCTTGTTAACAAAATTACACCATATATATGATTTGAAATTGGTGAATAAAGAGTATTTCAGCCATTGGATTAAGATTGCATAGAAGTGTACTGAAATAAATTATCATAAACCTGTTGACAGTCATTATTATGTACCATTTCTTTTCTGAGATAGTATACTACTAGTCTGCAAATTTCTATCCACATAAAACATGCCACCATTACCTGTAATTGTTTCAGTGTTCATAGCAGGCAATCAACATTGAATCAACATTGATTCAATTGCCTACTTCATTGAATCAGTATTGATTCAGTGTTTATTCAATGTTGTTTGTCCATGGGGGTTTTCATCCTCTGTGTTCTAAATCATGAAGTTCATAAATAGCAGGCGAAATAAATTGTGAAATTGTAAATATCAATTAATTACATCACACGGTGGAGTATCACATACTATTTTGCACCTATATTTTGACAGATTGAGTGAGAAAATTTATCATTATTTCTTTAATACTCAATAAATTTTCATTTGTTAAAATACAGATACCTTGTCACTTTTGCAGCAAGCCATTACCAAAGAGCCGTTTTCTTGCACACTGTATTTTCCAAACAGCCTGAGGAAAGTCAGAAAGCCTTTGCTCAAAGTATTGTTGAAAACTACAGCACATAACATAAAAACATATAAATAGTTGTTTGCTGCAAAATGAAGACATGTTGTCTGCACTTTACCGCATGAAAACTCATGAGCATTAAGGAAATAATGCACACTTTTCTTATCAATTCGTCCACATACAGGTACACAATTATAGCTCTTTCTGAAAATCAAGCTCTTGCATAAATATTTGTTCACATTTTTGTTTATCTGAAACAAAAAAAAAAAAATTAATTAAAGAACACTTAATTGCTTTCATTTTTCTTCAGTTTACCTAGTGCACAACTATCGTACTTGCCCACCTCTAACATAAATTACAAAACAAAACAAAAAGCAGAATAGGCAGCTATTCAAACAAGGGTACATAAGAACATGTAACAATGAGGAACCACAATAGAAGTACTGCCTTGGAACGGTCAGAATAAGATTACTGGGCTTAAACTGGAATGAAACCCACACCCTCTGCTTCTGCAATAGTTCAAAACATTTAGTTAGCTGTTTGGCCGGCATGAATCAATAGATCATCACAGGGAACACACAAATGACAGATAAGACCTATGATGAATCAAGAGATGAGGACTTGACAGAAACAACATATTGCAACACCTGGAGATCCCAGGGTTGTCAGACAACACCACTGAAACACCACATAATCATCCATCCTGTTTTAGATATCTGGCCTGTATTCAATATCCTGTAGTAGTCAGACATTAACTAGGTCACATTACTAAGCTAGCCTTCTCGCATATATATGGTTAAACGTTTGATCCATGATTCAAGATGACAACCTGCTCACATAAGCTCACATTAGCTTAGAAGAGATTTATTGTCATATTGTTAACTCAGGTGAGCGATTCAGGGCCTCATGGCCCTCTTGTTCATGAATCATTCTGAAACTTTGCAGGCCTCCTCTTCATGGTCTGTAGATGTGTATGTGCTTTAGGGATGATCGTCAATTATTTTTTACCATTTCGTTTGGCTTTGCGAACTTAGTCATTTTCCAGCATCAGAAGACCTTTTGCGTACATACCTTGTGTGCGCAACTCCTCCTACAGTTTTGTGCCAATTCTTTTGAAACTTTACAAATCTTTTAGGCATGGTTTGAAGATATGCATGTGACTTCGGTATAATCTAGAGATTAATTTTTATTACTTTTTTGATATTTTAGCTTAGCCGTTTTTTCAGCTCAAACGCTACCAAAGTGTATATATAGTGGGTACCTTGTGTGCGGCACTCCCCCTACAGTTTTATGCTGATACTGTTTGAACTGTACAGGTATTTTAGGCATGGTTTGAAGATATGCATTTGACTTTTGTATAGTCTTGAGATTATTTTTTATTACTTTTTTCACATTTTTAACTTAGCCGTCTTTGCAGCTCAAACACTATCTAAGTGCATACACAGTGGATACCTTGTTTCCAAGGCGGGGGACGTAAATTCATCGAATTTGCTTGTTAATTTTGATTTCTCTGTATATGCAAGAATCATGGCCGTGCACGATTGCATGAAGTGTCTGAGTATCATTAGAATTTCTGAGATTGTAGTGAGTAGTGTCCTGTATTAAAGGTGGGACAAGATCACTGAGATATTCAGGTGTGAGTCCACTCATTATTTCATAAAAATATTACCTATTTGTGTTTGTTTCGTCGACTCTGGAGGGATTCCCACCCAAGATCAGCAAGTAATTTGTCGATACCACATAGTTTGGTTGCACCAGTAATAGTTCTTGCTGCTTCTATATGTATAGCATCTAGCCGGGTTTTTTTGACTCAGCAGAAGCGTTATCCCATACTGAATCGCAGTATTCAAGAAGGGGGCGTATGAAGGATACATAAATCCGTTCGAGTGCTTTCCTGCTTATTTTACATTTAAGCCCTCTCATTAAGTTGAGTCTAACCCATGCTTTTTCAGTTATATTGTCAATGTGACTTTACCACCTACAAGAATTAGACAACGTAACACCGAGATGTTTGTGATTTTCACTTTCGTTAAGCAGTATATTATTTAAAAAAGTGGAGGATGCTGCCTCTGATGTAATTTTCTAGATATTGCCATAGAGATTGTTTTACTAGCATTGAAATCAACAAGCCAAGTATCTGCCCAATTACTAATAGTGTTTAGGGAATGGTCATTATTTCAGTCTGTGAGCTTGGCCTATAGGTCATGTCCAGGGGTGAAGATGGTGCTAAATAAACTTTCAATATCTATCGTCATACCAAGATTTAACGTAAAAATTTAAACATAAAAATTCTAAGTACGTGACCTTGACCTATGGGTAATGACAAGGAGTGGGGATGGTCGTGAATAAAATTATAGACCAGTATCTATCATCATACCAAACATAATTCAAATCGATCAAAGGGCTTAGAAACTATGAGATCTTAAAAACGTTAACGTAAAACCTTAACATAAAATTTCTAAGTCTGTGACCTTGACCTATAGGTCATGACTAGGAATGGGGATGGCGCTGAATAAAATTTTGGACCAATATCTATCACCATACCAAATATTATTCAAATCGATCGAAGGGTTTAGAAACTATGAGATCTAAAAAAAACTTTTACGTAAAACTTTAACATTTTGCTAACGCCGACGCCAATGTACATACATTGTACCGGGATAGTACAATAGCTCTTCCTGAACTTCATTTTGGCGAGCTGAAAAGCAGGAGTTATCGTTGCGGAAACGCTTTCTTTTTACTATCATTGAATGATAATACACACACGCGCACGCGCATGTACGCATGCATCTCATTGATTAAACCTTTCAGAAGTTAAAAATACGGAAACGCGCATCTGACGCACTAAATTTGGTAAAGGTGCATTTATATATCAGGAATAGCAGTAAATTACAGTGTTATGCAATAGGGATAATTTAGGAATAAGTTTCCATATTTCTCCATAGAAACTCATGTTATGATCCCTCATTAAAGCTGTCTTGTGTCTTGCTGAGACGATCTAATGAGGGATCACAACATAGGTTTTCATTCAGAAATAACGGGGGGGGGGGGGGGGGGGGGGGGGGGGCAATCTCAGATTTATCCTCAAAACCCCACCTTAATTATCTGTATGTCACAGGGTATAGGTAAGGTATAAGATACACTTGTACTGCCTTGCGGTACAAGCCGGCTTTTATAGCGACGTGGTAGAGTGCTCGACTTTAGATCGAAAGGTCTCGGGATCGATCCTTGACCGGGGCATGGAGATTTTTTAAGAGTCCGTGAGAAATGGCGCCCAACGTAAATGACCCACAGGTGCATTAGAACTCCTTAAGTCTCATTTCCAGTGATTCTTGTATTCCTGAGAATTATACGGAGGGGGAGAATGTCACAGGGTCAGCTTAAAGAGCTAATGGAATGATTGTCCGGCTGGTCCTAAAAGTCCTATAAATCCCATTCTTATATTTCACACCATTAAAATAGCCCTCCTCATGTTCCATTAACAGTTAAGTCATCTTAATGTTATTCTAAAAGTTAAGCGCTATACCATATCCGGTCGTTCGCGCGATGCACTTGAATGCATGTCACTTAACATGCGCCAACTAACAGCGGGCTTTCCTTTGTCAGTCCATCATTGTCTGGCGAAGGGGTAACTTACGTTCCCCTGTCAGGACGACATCTTTATTACTTGTATATAATCTTTCCATTAAGATTATATTTGTGATATAATTGCAGGTATGCGTTTACTTCTATTCATACGTTTATCATGCCATTTGTGAAATATCATGCATATTTGAACATTAATTGAGAATTGAGCATTTACACCCAAACCGCGAGAGCAGTCGATCATTGTCTGGCGAAGGGGTAACTTACGTTCCCCTGTCAGGACGACATCTTTATTACTTGTATATAATCTTTCCATTAAGATTATATTTGTGATATATTTGCAGAGGTGGCTCGTGGTTTGGGCGGTAGGGATGTGATGTAAATAAACCCTAGAGATACCCAACATCAGTATTGTTATTATGAAGTAAAATCCCCACCGGACCCCCCGAAGATCCAACCTACTACAATGGGTCAACCTGTTACATGTAGATAGCGTAATATTCAACAAAACAGTTTGAGTAGCCCTCCATCGCAACCCTTTCCCGATAAGTGTGCGCAGCTTCCATTTTCTGCTTTTTATCCCATAATATATAATGAAATTTCACAAACCCACCGTCAAAATATATAACGATCTTTTCCGCTTTCTGACGCTGAGAGTGAAAAGAACCTTTTCTCTCACAAACATCACTTGTAAAAATCATTAGCACTTCTCAAACTCTCAACCGCTTTCTTATCTCCCCACGCCCCGGACCCCTCCCCCCCCCCCCCCCACCCCCTTCTGCCTGTCCCGGTCCACACACACACACAGAGGAAAAAAATATATATTCATCATTGGATTCAGTGCTTCAAATCGTTACATGTCACTTGTCTTGGCCAAACTGACTGATGGACTGTGTCCTATAACCGATTTCCGCGTCTGCATCAAACTTCCCACACTGCCTACAATCAGCATTGCCATGCATTCAGTCATTCCGGTGTGATATACTTGTATAATTAAAATGATAATATTAATAATAGGCATAATAATAATAATTTTGTTCATGCTAATCATAAAATGCCTAGCTAAGTTGAAAAGAACTAGGAAAAAATGTTTTGACTAAAACTTTTGAAAAGTCCAACATTACGTTTGGGCTACCCCTGGCGGATGTGCCTAAATACAGTAATGATGCGTAATGCAGCGTAATGATGCGTAATGTGGCGTAATGATGCATAATGCAGCGTAATGTATATTTATTTATTATTATTTTGATAGAACAATCTGGAATATATAAACTGAGACTGTCAATAATCTTCAGAGATACTGCTTTGGTTTAGAAACACGGCTGCATTGTTTATAACATATATATTTAAACATGCTTTTCTGCACAAAACCATTTGAAGGACAAATACTGTATCTGTATTTCATTATTTGTTATTACTAACAAATAAATAAATTAATGTTTTGTGCGTAAATGCCAGTTTCATAGCTATGAAATATTACTTCAGTTTATATTCTCTTAGGTTGGGTCGGTTTCAGGGACATCACGCTAACAAGTCCGTGTAATGAACAGACGTGAAACTCCACTATATAATTGGAGCATACATTATCTTTATTTCTGGTGGGGACTTTTGGCATCACGTTAACAAAGTCCGTGCAATGAACATGCAGTACAACCTTAATCTGTATCGCGCAACGTAAGTTTTGCTGGAGAAAAACATTGTACTGTTACATTTTGCATCATTTCGCTACTTTACGCATCATTTCGCCACATTACGCTACATTACGCATTATTACTGTTTTTAGGCCGACCCCCCCCCCCCCCCCCCCACCCTGACCATTTTTTAACGTCTTCAAAGATTATGTTTCATTATCTAACTATCTAACTATCCAGATATATTAAATTATACTTAAATAGGTAAAATCTAGAAGCGTAAGTAATTAATTGAATGAAATACTAAAAGAAATAGGCACTAGATATTGCATTCTCTTGTTCGGTTCGGTGACGGCGGTAAAAGCCAGTACCGTGACAATCGGATATTTCCGGTATAATCCGTTGGTTCGGTTCGGCGGGGTTGCCTAAATACCGGAAAGACCCGGAAATTCGCAAAAAGGCGCGGAAAGACGCAAAAAGACCCGGAAAGACGCAAAAAGACGCGGAAAGACGCAAAAAGATGACAAAAAGACCCAGAAATGTAGCAAAAAGAACCCCTAAAATATAGTTGATTAGGCTTTTATCATCAATAAATAGATTACAAACAAAAAATACTAGAAGAAGGACGTATTTAACCTTATATTAAACTGATTTTTTTCATATATTTTTTACTTCGAATACAAGTCTGTTAAATTTTGCTAAGACATACACAAATCATCAAGCAAATCATCATATATTTTATATATACACGCTGATTTCCACTAATTAGTTTCCCTCTAAATAGTTTTTTTTACCAAAAAAATTTTTTTTTTTATTTTTTTTTTTTTTTTGCGACAGCAAAAAGATAAAAAGAGTTGGCAAAAAGACCAATCAATGCAGCAAAAAGACCAGCTAAATTTTGTTTAAATATGCAAACAGTGTTATGAAATAGTTAACAATTTTTTCCAATATCATTTTTATATTACATGTATTTTCAACAACGAAGTAAAATGACACTAAGATCCAGTAGAAAACACTTGCAAAAATGACTAGAGACACGGCAAAAAGTCCATTGAAAACAGCAAAAAGGCACATAGCCGGACAGCAAAAAGACCCTTAAGAGCAACAAAAAGACCTACCAAATTCTGTTAAGATATAGAAATAGTAAAGTGTATTAATCATTTGCTTCACTATATTATTTACAGTTGAAGATTATTCAAATTTACTTATCAAAAAGACCGAAAAAACTGAAGCAAAAAGACTAAAAAAGACTTAGATAAGATAAACATGTAAAGGTTCTGTTTTTCAACGCGTAAAAGATAGCATATTCTTCTTTGCCCTGTCACGTCGGCCTACATGAAAAATCTCACTGAATTCTGAATATGCAGTGTCCAGTTGGTACTGCGTGGAGGTGTGACTAGGACTTATTGTAAGGAAACCATATTTTTATTTTCTTTTTTCTACGAGAGAGAGAGAGAAGAGAGAGAGAGAGAGAGAGAGAGAGAGAGAGAGAGAGAAAAGCAAAGACCATGAGAGGTTAGTGGACTATTCCACCTAACTGTTAACAGGACGGACAGGTACATTTCCAAGTCATGACAAGTCAAGGCAAACAGAGTAGACCTAAATAAGCAACTGCTCTATGAGGCGCTGAGTCTACAGTGTTTTGCCAAGTGGACTAGGTCCCTCCCCCTCCACCCGCCCTACCCCAAGCAGAACGGACAGGTTCATTTCCAAGTTATAAAACTGTTCAGTCAAGGCGCAGAGTGTAGCCCTAAATAAGAAATTGCGCTATGCGGTGCCTGATCAGGGTCTGCAATGTTTCCGTAGGCTCGTCTTCATAAATAGCTTGACATTAATTGGTAAATAGGATTGCGAATATTCGAATATAA
Organism: Ctena decussata; assembly: GCA_963989385.1. NCBI lineage: Eukaryota > Metazoa > Mollusca > Bivalvia > Lucinida > Lucinidae > Ctena > Ctena decussata. The sequence goes on along the minus strand of OZ022504.1, from coordinate 32,813,022 downwards.
GGCTCATTTTTTTCTGCCAAGTGTTAATCAAGATATTTAAGATAACGTCCTTGAATCTCCGAATTGCCGCATTCAAACATTTAAAACATATTACAAGCAGCTCCCAGTGGGCATACATCATTGACACAACATTGAATCAACGTTAAAACAATGTTATACACATCGTAGAAACAACATTGAATCAACGTTGATTCAATGTTGTATCAACAATGTATGCCTGCTTGGAGATTGAGTAAAAGAGATGATTTAAGGATGATTTTCCATATTGACCCACGACATATTTTGTGGGTAATCATAAGAAGCAGAATCAGCACAACATATAGAGAAAATGATCATCAAATCCCAGCAGGCATATGACGTCAAAATAAAGTCGCATCGTCTTGATAAAGTGACTATTTAGGTTTCGGAAATTATTAATGGATAGACAGACAGAAAGACAGACAGAGGGATAACATTACATAATAATATGACCCGCTATTGAGAAACAACTACAGAAAAAATAAAGAATTTGGCACCAACTTCTGATAATCTGTTCATAAAAAGTTAATCCCAGACAGACGTAAAATCGTACAGAGATGCTATGCATCAGACTTAAATTATAGGTTTCCTTTCTGTCTTCTCTTATCAGGCGCTGTTTTTTTTCTTCGAACAAATGATCATTTAGTGGAGCAAATATGTTAAGCTATCTTTCAAGGGGGTGGTCTACGGAGTGTAACATTTGTTTTTGTATATCAAAATGATCGCATGGGTCTATAGTTATCGAATTCAGCGTTTGCCACTTTGGCAAACCTTGCATAACTCTGCAGTGGCCAGTTATTTACGTTACTCCGTTAGATTTTAAATACCAAACATATTTACTGAAGTCAATAAGAAATGTGTTTGAACACTATAAATGTATCAAATATTAATATTTTCTGCAAGAATGATTACTGTGCTATAAATAAGGCTGCTTAGAAAATAGTTCAGAGCTTCTGTGCTGTTATTTTCGTTACAATATATTATGTACCCCTCGAAAATTTAAAATGTAACTTAGATTGTTGCATTTACAAACAATTTGTGATAGAATATCCAAAACTTCTTCAATGTTCTAATTGCCCCGTTAATAAAACTAATTTGAGACCTCTAGCTTTTATACTTTGTCAAATATATACTGTCGAACATGATTACACTCATTCTCTGTTGGTGGCTACAAAGTCATTTTTCCACAATTGTTCGTACAAAAAATGGCTAATAAATTATTTGAAACTGACAAATTGGCGTTTATGAAATAAGATCATGTAATACATGATATAAAACAACAGTTCGCATTTGTGTTCTGACCCTACAACATATATATTAACCATAGTAACGTACTTAACAGATTAAAATGTTTGATTAAAGCATAGTTCATTCCCACCACGAATATACCTTTTTGAAATTCTGACTTTTAAACAACACAATTGTGATGACAATACATGTAGTTGTTATTTATTGTAAAATGAGAGTTTCATTGCCTACTTAGACACAAAACAGTGTTATTTACATGACTTGCAAATCCGAGATTGTTCTGATGTTAAAATGAAGCATTTGTGAATTATTACATGGAATATCGGAATATATAAATTTTGTTACTAATAGCCAAATGACTTTTAAACAAAACTAAAAGTGTCAAACCAGCTTATCATAACTTACAGTTTTGTACTCAGAAAGGTGACGTTAATAACCTTTATTTCCAAACAGTCCCTGTGATTAAGTATTACTTCTGCAAAATATGTGTAAGCTTTATTATTTTGAGCTGAAATAAAAACATGTTTAAAGGCACATTAGATCGGTTTCAAGCTACCCAATGTAACTCATTATTGACAGCTCCAGGGCGGAGCATCAGTTGTGGTGTATCAATGTTATAGTTTGTGTTGTCCTCTTATCTGTAATCTTCAAAAATCAGTTTAGTTCATCGGCATATTTGCCATCATTCTGCCATATATAGCCATATATAGAAAAGACAGAAATGGCTGAAAAGTCGTTTGTGTGACTAATTATATTTAGTTAAGGCTAGCTTTGTGATCATATGCATGGGATGGGCTGGATGTTTATTTGGCTAGTATCGTCTGGCTACTTTGTCTTATAACTTTATGCCGCTATTTTCTATTTGGTATCTCGAATGGAGTGTTTCACAGAGAGAATCAATCCCTTTCACACTACTTTCTCTATTTTGGCATTTTCTTATAAAAAAGCAATATATAAAACCAACGTTTAAATTTTTTTGCCCAAAAGCATACATTTTCATCACAGTAACGTATATAACAGGTTATAAAGTATGAGTTATTTTATTCTACTGCAGCAAGTGTAAAGTTCTGTGTGCTTGCCATGAAAAGTTCCTTCGTACCTCATCTTATTGAAAATTATGTTTGGGATAATCTAGGCTCGTTCTTAGTCAGTTTGTAAAAAACGAATTTAGCAGAAGCTGGTGCTCGGGGGGCATTGGCATTGTTGCAATATTACATTGCTAGGTACACACTTAGCTTAACCATGGTTGCTAATTTTGTTTTCTCTGATGCATTCCTTGCTTCCAGAGAATCTTCCTTCAGAATTTTGTTAAGCTTTTATCATTCCACCAGACTTTAAGGTGAATGGATATTGTGTGAAATGAAATAACTATGAATATCTTGGCCTCCATGTCTGATAGGGGGGGGGGGGGGGTGGGGAGGGGGAGGGGGGGGGTAACCTTTTTACTTTGAATATAACGTCAAAATGACATTTAATTCGAGTTAGTGATAATTCTCTCACTTCAACTCCTTGGTTAGGTGGTCAAAAAGGTAACGTATACAGCATTCAACAGTAAACAAGTTGTCAGACTTCCCTTTGACTGTTTAGAAGTTTTCATACTAATGGTAGAGTAACAAGGTGCAGAAAGTTACCGACCTCAAGAATAAAGCAAATGTTGAAAGCAAACATTGAGGTGCCGAAGGTTCACCTAACAGCAGTATCGCCATTCATCTCTGAAGGGATTTATATATTTGATACAGTTGCTTTAAATAATTATAGTCCCAAAGAAAGGGATAAGACAGAAACATAATCACCCACAAATTTTTATATATAATGCATAGTTTGTATTAGTATTATGCCTGTTTTAGATGTTTTACTTAAAGGCGGTTATTTCTGCACCCGTTCACCCGAACATGAATATGAAACTTGTTCACAGTAAAAGGGTCTGTCCCAAGAACTGGGGAACATTTAATGTGTCATCATACTGCATCACATCAAACAGATAATATCATAAAGAATCATAATTCTAATCTGACAAATCATTTACATTTGAATGTTGTGTACGTTACCTTTTAAATTCCAAAACAAGGACTCAAAGTAAGTAAATCATCATTGACTCAATTAAAAGGTTATTTTGATAATGATTTTAAAATAATAATAATATGTCATAATCAGATTATCCGTGCCAGATCTTGAAAGGAATCAATTAACCGAGTCTACTATGTCTACTACACTTTCTCGTGTGTGTTCTTCCACATGATCTTCTGGTATATTTTGGAAATAATACTGTATAATTTTGAATGGACGCACTTCAATTTGTTATGCTTCCGCAGATGCTTCCTCTTTACTTCTGTGGATGATGTTACCCTTCCAAAAATTGTCTACTCTTAAAGGAAACACTTTTCTCCTACAGTAGCCAATTCTTTCCTTTTAGAGTTTACTCCCATTAAAAAGAAGGGCTAAAGTAAAGTTTGCAGAATTATTTCACGTAATAGTGTATCCAAGCACCTTAAACTCTTGGACTGATTATTTTGATTAAGAAAGAAAGATTTCCCGGAAACAAGGAATGGGTCACAAAAAAGTAAAAAAAAATAATAAAGAAAACAAAACAACAACCTCGGTTTAACTAAGTTTATGCCCAGGAAAGTAATGTTGCAACACTTCCAATGCAACCTAGCACCAGCTTCAGCTAAATTCCTTTTTTTCCCAATCGACTCAGAATGAGTCCAGATGATCCCAAATGATCAGATAATACTTAATTTCCATTTAAAACAAAGTGTTTCACGGTAGTCACAATTTTACCTAAGTGCAGTGGAGTAAAATAACTCTTTTCTTTTTAACCTGTTATATACGTTACTTTGATTTAAATATACGCTGCAGGGCCAAGATAGTTTAACTACGGTTTTACATATTGCTTTTATAGAAAACGGTCAAAACAGATAAACAATGTAAAAGGGCTCCGATCAGGAATTGATTCGATCAACTAGTGCCACGATTCTCCCACAGCGCCAAACTGAAAATAGTAACATGAAGTAATAAGACATGTACTCGACGAAACTAGCGGGTGACCAAATAAACATCCATTTCATTCATGCAGATGACCACAAAGCTAGCCTTAATCAAACATACCCTGGAACACAAATTGTCTATTTTCACCGATTTTCTATTTGTTTCTATATACATCAGACTGACGACCAATAAACAGACAAAACAAATCAATGTTTTGAAGGCTACTGGTAAGTGAACAACACAAACTATAACATCAATAGACCAAAACAGATGCACCGCCGTGGAAATGTCACTGATAAATTACATGGGGCGGGTTTCAATCAGTCGAATGTGCCGTCTTGAAAATATTTTAACAAAAATTAATAAGGCTTATTCACATTTGGCTGTAGCAACAGTTAATCTCATAGGTGTTTTCAAATAACGGTTACAAACGTTGCCTTTCTGAATTCAAAACTGTATGTTATGATCAGTTATTTTGCTATTGTGGATGTTTTAAATGTGTTTCAGATATAAACGAAAAAATAATAGTGGTCCATGTACAGGTTAATTCAAGAAGGTTTATTTCTAACCGTAGGACATCTCACCTTGGCATGTCATGTAAATAACACTCGTCTGTTTGCTGCCCGGGTAGCCAATTTTACATCGCAAAAATTTCATTTAACGATAACTAGAACACATAGTTATCATAATTTGGCTGTTTAAAAGTCAGAATTTCAAAAGAGTGTGTTTTTCTTTCTGGCCCGAACAAGAGACACTTTACGCAAACATTCACAATTTGTTAAGTGTGTTACTTTGGTTAAGATATGAGTTGTAAGGTCAAATATAATTTTTAAACATTTGCTTTATATCATGTTTAACACGATCTTATTGCAACAGATCCAATTTGTCAGTTTTAAATAGTTTTAATAGCTTAGTGGCCATCTTTTGTACGCATAATTGTGTGAAAATGACTTTTCAGCCTCCATTTGGGAATAGATGTTACCACGTTCTACAGTATATGGTTGACAAAGTACAAAAGCTAGAGGTCTCAAATTTGTTTTATTAGAATTGTATTGAAAGATGCTAGTTAGTTAATAGAAAAAAATGAACAGTTTTGGCTATTTTGTCACAGAGTTTCTGTAAAATGCAACGATTTAAGTTAGTATTTTAAATTTTCAAGGGATACATTATATATTGTCACGAAAATAACAGCATAAAAGTTCGAAATTGTTTCCAAAGTAGCTTAATTTATAGAAAATGAATCATTCCTTTAAAAAATATGGACATTTGACACATTTATAATGTTTAAGCATACTTCCTGTTGACTTCAATAAATATTTTTGATATTCAAAATTTGATGGGGTAACGTAAATAACTGGCCACTACAGAGTTATGCAAGGTTTGCCAAGGTGGCAAACGCTGAATTTGCAAACTACAGACCCAGGCGATCATTTTGATATATGAAAACAAATGTTACACTCCGTAGACCACTATCTCCCTTTTCTAGGCCACTTACGCAATCATATTTGCTCCACTAATTATTTCTATTTTAATATTGCGCCTCACTTATGAGGGCGCATGGGGCAAATTTCCTGATATATAAGCGTGTTATCATCGAAGTAGTGGGGGCGTATTTCCGGGGGGAAACAGACGAACGAACGTGCGTATCATTTTACTACGTTATGACCGCATCCCATCAAGAGATGCCCACTGAATTTATTTTTGCTGCAACACGGCTGCTATCCCCACAGTCACAACAGTCAGCAGAGATTTAACAAAACAGTGACAGCTTTTTAGCTCACCTGAGCCAGAGGCTCCGGGGGAGCTTATAGTATGGTCAGGCTCCGTCGTCCGTCGTCGTCCGTCGTCCGTCCGTCGTCCGTCCGTCCGTCCGTCCGTCCGTCCACAATTTCAAACGACTTCTCCTCTGAAACCGCAGGGCCGATTGTAACCAAATTTCATATAGAGCCTCCTGGGACCTTAGGAACAAAAAGTTGTTCAAACGGTCCTGGTCACATGACCAACATGGCCGCCATGCCCATATATGGTAAAAAACTAAAAAAATCTTCTTCTCCAGAACCAGTAGGTCGATGGCCTTGAAACTTGGTATGTAGCATCGGGTACGGGAGTTCTACCAAGATTGTTCAAATTATGACCTTGGGTTGACCTTGACCTTTTTTACGGTAAGGTCAAATTTGCTTCCTTGTGCTTTTATATGGCAAAATGCTAGAACATAAGATATCTTGGAAACTGTTGAAGATTTTGGGATAACAATTGGTATCTACAGTCATCTTAATGAGTACATGAAGATTTATGAGTACAAGAGGTCAAGGTCATTCTTTGACCTTTGACCCAGAACTCTCATATTTTGACAATTCCAAACAATCTCCTCAAAAGCCCCTGGGCCAATTGAAACCAAATTTCATATAGAGCCTCCAGGAGTTGAGGGAACAAAAACTTATTCATACGGTCCAGGTCACATGACCAACATGGCCGCCACGCCCATATATGGTAAAAACCTTTAAAAATCTTCTTCTCAAGAACCAATTGACCGATGGCCTTGAAACTTGGTATGTAGCTTTGGGTACTCGAGTACTGTCAAGATTGTTCAAATTATGACCATGGGTTGACCTTGACCTTTTTTACGGCAAGGTCAAATATGGGAAAATGCTAGAACATAAGATTTCATGGAAAGTTTTGAAGAGATATGCCTAAGAATTGGTATATACAGTTATCTTAATGAGTACATGAAGATTTGTGAGTACAAGAGGTCAAGGTCATTCTTTGACCTTTGACCCAGAACTCTCATATTTTGACAATATCAAACAATCCCCTAAAAAAACTGGGCCAGTTGTAACGAAATTTCATATAAAGCCTCCAGGGATTGAGGGAATGAAAATTTGTTCAAACAGTCCAGGTCACATATATTTAAAACCTTTAAAAATCTTCTTCTCCAGAACCAATTGACCGATGGCTTTGAAGCTTGGTATGTAGCATTGGGAGTTCCAGTACTATCAAGATTGTTCAAAATAATGACCTTGGGTTAACCTTGACTATTTTTCTGCAAGGTCAAATGTGGGAAAATGCTAGAACATAAGATTTCATGGAAAGTTTTGAAGATATATGCCTAAAAATCGGTGTATACAGTCATGTTAATGAGTACATGAAGATTCATTATGAACAAGGGGTCAAGGTCTTTCTTTGACTTTTGACCCAGAACTCTTGTCATTTTGACAATATCAAACCATCTCCTCAAAAGCCCCTGGGCCAATTTTGAAACCAAATTTCATATAGAGCCTCCAGGGGTTAAGGGAATGAAATTTTTTTCAAATGTCCAGGTCACATCACCAACATGTCCTCCATGCCCATATATGGTTAAAACCTTTAAAAATCTTTTTCACCAAAACCAATTGACTGATGGCCTTAGAGTAACTAACCCTAGAGTATTGAGGCTGAATGGACCCAGGTGAGCTACAGGACCAATGGTCCTCTTGTTACTTTTTATGATTTTAAATATAATTGTTTTTAATTAGATTTTTATTTCGGCAAATATAAACGCATTCGTGAATACTGACGGTAAAGAGTCAGAATAGTCTGCTGTCGGGGCTCCAGAATAGGGAAGTACCTTTCAAACGATTCACTGATGTGATACTTAAAAACGACAAAAAAAAACAACCAACTATATATGATCAACGTTCCATTTGTTCTTAATGCAACAAAGTCAAGCTGACTCATTTTTTGGGACTAGCTAAATATAAAAACAGCCTGATCATGGTCTGCAAAGTTTAGTATTTAGCAAAGTGTTCCATTATACAGACCAAAAGAGCTTTAATTGAATTATCGACACGCGGTATCGATTAAAGTAGATGTGATAAATCGATTACGTTTGGCGTGATCGATTACTCAAAGGTGAGATGTTTTTTCAATACCGCGAGATGTTGTCTTTAATTCAATTGTTACTTGTTACGGTAAAATGCCTTACATTGTCTTACTTTAAGAAAACACTCTTGAGACAAGATAAATGACATAACTAAACTAAAATGAAATAAAGCGAAATTAAATTCAAGCTAGAAAAAAAAAGAAAAAAGAAAAGACATAAAAAAAATAAGAAGAAATGAAACCATTTTATCATACATGAATACCTTTATACAGCTAATTATCTGCGAGAAGTCGTTAGAAAATAGTCGTGCGCAGAACCAGACCAGTGAGAGTCATGTACTAATCTGTGTATGCGCATTGGGCATGCATATTTTAATGCATGCTGTCGCTCGGCGCGGCAAATACTTTTCTCTGAATATTTACGCTTTTTAGCTGGTCTTTTTGCTGCCATTATATGTCTTTTTGCCACCTTATTTTGTAATGTTTCTGCGTCTTTTTGCTACCTCCATTAGACATTTTGTGGCCGCTCTGCAGATTTTAAAACTGTTCCATAATATTTTTTTCTGAATTTCAAAATACTCTGGTTGGTCTTTTTGCTGCAATTTTAGTCTTTTTGCAATCTTTCAACGTCTCCCTGCGTCTTTTTGCCGTCTCTCTGCGTCTATCTACTACCTCCATTAGACTTTTTTGTGGTCGCTCTGCACCTTTTTTGGTAGTATCTAATACATGGAGAAATGAAATTTGAAAAGATTTTTAAACTATTCCATAATATTTTCTCTGAATCTTGAACTATTTAAGTTGGTCTTTTTGCTAACTTCAAAGGTCTTTTTGCCATCTCTCTACGTCTTTTTCCTGTCTCCATTTAACTTTTTGTCGTCGCTCTGCGCACTTTTTTTTTCTGCGTAGTGTCTAACATTAGTTATGATAGTGGAGAAGATTTAAACTGTTCTATATTGTTTTTTTTTCTACATTTTAAGATATTTTTGGTGGTCTTTTTCCTGCCATTATTGGTCTTTTTGCCATCCGATGGCTCTCTGAGTCTTTTTGCCGTCTTCTTTGGACCGTTTTGCCGCCGATCTGCGTTTTTTTTTTTTTTTTTCAATATTAAATCAGAATAAAAAACGATATTTTGATATGAGGTTTTTATACTAGTCCTTACATTTTTTCGAAATATAATATAGTTTTGATGGTATTTTTGCTGCCCACATAGGCCTGATTTTTGGTGTCCTGTTGCGCCTTTTGCTGTTTTCACTAAGATTTTTGCCGGCGCTATGCATCTTTCTAGTAAATAAAGCGGAAAAAAAGAAAGTAGATGAAGAAGAAGAACAAGATATGTAATATTTAATATTTACTATCTCATCCATAATTCTGTTGTTCCTCATTTGCATCATAATTCCTTTTTGCTGGCTCTCTGCCTTTTTTTCTGTCGCAATTTTTTTTTTTTTTATAACCCTTAAACATGTGAAAATAATATTAATGATTAGTTGAAAATAATATTAATAATTAGTTAAAAGTCAGCATGTAATCTGTAATCACGAAACTGAAAACTTTTATTATAAACTAGGCCTTTTTATGTTTTTAGCCAAAGTTAGTATTTGTCTGTTTTAAGGATTTCATTAAAATTATAATAACATAGAACATAAACATAATACAAAATAGTTTAGGGGGTCTTTTTGCTATCTTTCCTGGTCTTTTTGCCGTCTTTCCGGGTCTTTTTGCCGTCTTTCAGGGTCTTTTTGCGTCTTTCCGGGTCTTTTTGCGCCTTTTTGCGTCTTTCCGGGTCTTTCCGGTATTTAGGTACCCCGGGTTCGGTTACCCTTTTTACCCCAACCTATTATTTTCAATCGAGTATACCGCAGTTTAGCTTCCGGTTTTGTGACGGCATGGCTCACACTGTTGTAGAAGTTAAATTTGCGCAAAATCTTGCTGCAAATGAAAGAAGAACTCGAGATAAAGCTTTGAAAAAATTGAAAAAGTACCTGCGGTTGAAATCGTCAAAAAAAGGTAATTTCAGAATAAGGCTTTCAGAGTAGATGAAACTTCGCAGTATGGTCAATCACCCAGTTATCGGTGGTTATCAGTAATCGGTGCAGTAAGAAATAATCTGAATTTCTTGATTGCATTTTGGTTTTCTTCCACTATAACAGATATAAACATGAACAAGAAACTCTAGCTCTATTTCAAACTAAAAGCTTGTTGAAAGTAAGGTTCGTAATGGTGACTGATGTTTCAGACCAAGAACATGAATATTTATCCCAGGGACATCAGTTTCAGAGCCCTTAAGATAAAAATCAGCTTCTTTAATGCATATGCAGCAAGGCTGGCCCAAAAACATATTTAAAGTCCTCTACAATGTTAAGCCTACCATTTCGCTTGTCCTCATGAAATATTGTATAGAATTAAAATCAGGGGGTTGTATTTGAGGGGACTACCTATTTTCACTTATCTTTCTAGCGCGGTATGTGTTTCAGAGCCCTTTTTAAAACTTTAAAATAAAAATTTATTTGATTTGCTGGGGAGAAAATATGGATTTCAGGAGTAAGCATACTACTGTTGACACCACATAAGAAAAGGTATCGATCATAAATCAATCCTGTTTGAGATGGTAATAATTTCAGATAGCATGCTGACCTTTGGAGCAATGGCACCCTTTTTCAAAGTTGTCAACACCCTATGCCTCAAATCGGAAATTTCTACAAAGTTCCAAATTTCAGTGTTAAAGACTGATATGCACATTGTGTTACAACTGGACCTGGTGACACAACTGCAAAAGAAAAAAGATAACTTTACTCTTTACAACTCAGATTATAAATAAAACAATACAACCTACCGTTACTTACTGGTACTGCTAAACGCTTCTTTTGGATATAAGGACCCTCTTGTCAAAACCATTTTTGAAAAGTTCTAGCATTTTTTCAGTGAACCTCAACTATTGCATGATATTAAAGATATAAAGCATACCTTTAACTGACGGTAAGTTTTTCTCACAAAATTTTGCCAGTTTAAAAAATTGCAGGGTCACAACAACCATACAAAAGTGCATTAAGAAAAATCAGGGCTCGGGAAATATTGAAAAATGAATCGGTCCAGCCGATGACGTCATCACCTAACTAATTTCCATAGGAAACAAAATTGATACCTGTCACGAAAACTAATGACAATAAGCGTAGTCCTATGAATTAATCCCGATTTCCGTACAATGGTCGTACATTGTTGTGTTTGGTGGAGTTCTTGGTTTCACACATTTTTAAGACGTTTAACTACGCATGTAAAACCAAATACAAGACTAGAACATGTTCGTAGGCAGAGGGGACGTGATAGAAAACATCATACTTGATTGACAGGTGGACAGATGAGACCACCTGATATGGCTGAAAGTATAATTACAGGGACCATAAGACTCGGGACGGACGCTCGGCGCCCCGTTACTGCGGCTATGAATTCGTTCCGCTGAGGTGCGGGAGCAACGTCGATATGAGAATTGAAATACCACTACGGGACAAACAGTGTAGCTAGACTTTGTTTAGTGCCGTGTGCAAACCGTATGATCCGTGCGCAAACCGTTTGAAACGAAACTTCGGATGCACTTGCTAGTCCAAGCCTTCACATTTAGCCTTTAAACTTCAAACAAGATAATCCCCGTCAATTATGCAATTAGACCTACACCTTTTGCTCAACAGTAGACTGAGCCATCAAAAGGTTCAGAATCAGAATTGTTTAAATCATTCACCAGGATGGACAATCATTCACCAGGTTAGTGGTCGTGAAGCGATAATTACCTGTACAAGTGGCCATGATGACCTGAGACTGTAAATATTTATCCCATCTATGATATTAGGTGTTATTTTCCGACATGAAATTGGAGCATGCATTTTGATTTCGAATAATAGTGGGATTTTTGTAGTAAATTTACTCCATCGGGACCTAATTTTTCTTTCGAAAAATCCGATTTTTCGAATAATCGAAATAAGAATTTGCGGAAATGTTTTTGCATAGAATTAATGATCTTACGATCGGGACCATGTTTTTCGAAAAATACGGTAGTTTCAAAAAATCGGCGTTCGAACTACCGAGATTCGACTGTGTAACATATCAAGGAGTCTTTAAATTCAGTAATAGCGCCCGAAGCTAATTACTTTCACACGTCCACTGTAAACTCGCGAGATTCTAGATGAACTTCGAGATCTCAGGAGGTAATTTGTTCATGACACAACTTGACTGGAGGCAATTATTGGATTAGTCATGCGTAATTAACGGACTGACATGTGAGCTAGGTGAGAAGAATCGGAGAAAATTTCCGAAGTATTGGACCAGTATGGGACCGATTTTTGGGGACTTTGGGCTGTTTCCAATCGGTCCCAATTTCTGAATTTCGGTCTGGGACCAAAAGAATTCCGGTTTTCCGGAGCCCTGAGAAAAATGGCTATTTAAAGCACATCATGTCTTGATTTTTAAATTCTTTTCTCCCAGATGATAGTTTTGGTCATTCTTTAATTATTGTGAGGAACAAGACCCTCTGCAGAATATAGATGTCAATAAATTTCCTCAGTGCGAATGCTCTACCATGTACAATTTATGATTATAATTATTAGGGCTCTGAAACACATACCGCGCGGAAACACATACCGGGACGATACTATTCTAAACAAATCCAAGCATACATAAATTTCATGTATCTACAAACAAAATGAAATTAGCTTTGTGATGCTTAAACTCGTCTGCTACAAACCCAGTTTCTCTAAACAAGAGGTCATGTTACATCATAATATGGCAATACACGGTACTACCATAAAGTTTTAGCATGGGTATTTAGCATGTACTTACTATTGCACCGATAACAGGTACATCACTCATCTGGAGCTGGATGTGCCCCAGAGCACAATGTCTTCTATGTTTATGTATTAAAAGTCATCGGCGGCTATGATTTAGTTGATAAATTAAAAGACAACACCCAACTAATTTCTGTGAAGCTTTCATTTTCATACTTTGTTATTATTCAACAGTTAGATTGCAAGTGAAGTCTAAGACCACGGATAACTGGTAAATCATGCATATGTTGGTTGGTTGGTTGTTTCTAGGTCCCAATTGACCGAAGTAGGCTCGCTGTAGTGTATCACTCTGCTATATACTGTATTCTTCTCTAGTAAAGTTCACACTATAATCGCGTTCGAGGTTGTGCGCTGTTCAGAGAGTCTTTGCTTAATAATATAGCATTCGCAGTATCGTCGGTTGTAAATTCGTCCGTATTATAATTTCGTGGATGTTATTATTTTGCATAATATTCATGTGCAAAAGCAGTTTCACAAGGTGTTTATTCTTCCATCCTTTACCAAAGCATAAGTGTTTTGTATAATCATGAAACCGAATGCCTAGAGAGTAAATTAGGGAATGAAAGTATTATCCTGGCAACATGGATTTTCACGCACATAAGATAAAAGAGCAAATAGCTCAACAAATCAGACTTATATCAAGATCCCATCATTTAATACGGCAATATCGCTTTGCTATTTAGCAAAAGTTTCAGGCTTCTGTGGTTAGTGCAGTTGACTCTGAAGCCAGGGTCGTGGGTTCAAACCTCACCCAGGGCAAAATCTTCCTATGTCGGAACGCGTTATTCTAGCATCTTGATGCTAACAAGTGTGCCGTCCTTCAGATCGGGATTTTAACTTGAGGCCCCTTCAGGGCTTCTGTTAACGGACGTATGGCCAGAATTTGCTCTCGTACGTCGAAAAATTGACCTCTGGCGTCTAGCATACGTCCGATAATTGTTACATATGGCCTTCTGATCTTGTCCTGACGTATGAAATATTGCCACTGTCTTCAAAATTCTAGCCCGTGTCATAACTAATTGGATTAACGCAGGTGTTAGCCAGACGAAAAGACCGCCTACGGGCCAATTGAGATTCTCCGTATGGAGCACTGAACCACTAGTCGTACCACCTACCTGTCAATAACATGTGTCAAAATAACGCACACTCATATATATTCAACCTCTTACGGCAGTCTGCAAAACAACTTATCAAATCACGATGACTGGGCTTTTGGATGAAAGGTGTCCATCTTTTTTTTACGAATGCGAGACAGACTTGGGGTAATCGTATTCTGTATTCTTATTCGAATACTATTCGAATACATTTTCTGAGTATTCATAAAGTATTCTGTATTTGTGGATTTTTTAGAATAAAAGTATTTGTATTTGTATTCGAATACATTGCAAATTTCATGTATTCATGAATACTTTTATGAATACATTATGAATACTTTTGCCATTTTAAGGAAACATTAAACATTGATGCATAAAATTACAAAGATTATGGGATTGTTAAATACTAAAGTCCAAGAATGCTAATGTAGGAACTTTGAAAACTACACCTCAGTTGTAAATGCAATACATTAAAAAAGATCAAAGAATATTAATTATGTCCCCCCACCAAAGGTGAGGGGGGACATATTGTTTTCAGTGCGGATCCTGTCGGCGTCGGCGTGACAGATTCTTGTATGCGCGATATCTCTTGAACCAATGGATGGAATTTCACCAAACTTGCATGGATATATCATTAGGACAAGGTTATGAGCTGAGAAGATTTTGGTGACCTTGACCTCAATTTTAAGGTCACAGGAGGACTTAGATGACAATTTCTTGTATGCGCGATATCTCTTGAACCAGTGAATGGAATTTCACCAAACTTGCATGGATACATCATTGGGACAAGTGTACGAGCTGATTAGATTTTGGTGACCTTGACCTCATTTTCAAGGTCACTGGATGACTTAGATGACAATTTCTTGTATCCAATTTCTTGTATGTGCGATATCTCTTGAACCAATGGATGGAATTTCACCAAACTTGCATGGATATATCATTGGGACGAGTGTAAGAACTGATTAGATTTTGGTGACCTTGACCTCATTTTCAAGGTCACTGGAGGACTAACATGGCAATTTCTCGTACCTACTACATCTCCTGAACCAATAGATGGAATTTCACAAAACTTGCATGGATACATTATTGGGACAAGTTTTTGAGCTGATTAGATTTTGGTGACCTTGACCTTATTTTCAAGGTCACTGGAGGACTTGGATGACAATTTCTTGTACCCACTATATCTCCTGAACCAATGGATGGAATTTCACCAAACTTGCATGGATATATCATTGGGACAAGTGTAAGAACTGATTAGATTGCATATATCATTGGGACAAGTGTAAGAACTGATTAGATTTTGGTTACCTTGACCTCATTTTCAAGGTCACTGGAGGACTTAGATGACAATTTCTTGTACCCACTACATCTCATGAACCAATGGATGGAATTTCACAAAACTTGCATGGATACATTATTAGAACAAGTTTTTGAGCTGATTAGATTTTGGTGACCTTGACCTCATTTTCAAGGTCACTGGAGGACTAGGATGACAATTTCTTGTACCCACTATATCTCCTGAACAAATCGATGGAATTTCACCAGACTTTCCTGGATACATGATTGGGACAAGTTTATGAGCTGTTTAGATTTTGGTGACCTTGACCTTATTTTAAAGGTCACTGGAGGACTAACATGGCAATTTCTTGTACCCACAATATCTCCTGAACCAATCGATGGAATTTCACAAAACTTTCGTGGATACATGATTAGGACAAGTTTAAGAGCTGATTAGATTTTGGTGACCTTGACCTCATTTTCAAGGTCACAGGAGGATTTAGATATGTGAAAATTTCACTAAAATTGATGTATCTCTTTAGCCTTTGGCTTGATTTCCACTTAACTTTCATAGATATACCTATGGGACAGTCTCAAGAGTATACTGTGTTTTGATGACCTTGACCCCATTTTCAAGGTCAAAAGCTATCTTACAAATGTGTATTTTTCTCTCTTAAAAATGAGATATCTTGAACCTGTGGATGGATATTCATCAGACTTGCATGAATGTATTGTTGTGACAGGTTTAAGACATGTTTAGTAGTTGGTGACCTTGATCCATTTTTGAAGGACATAGTCTTCTATGTAGGATATCTTTAGAACCAGCGGATGAATTTTGTCCAAACTTTCATAGATATTTTATTTGTACAGGCTTTTTATTCATTAGAGGGGATGGGAAATGGGCTGGTGGGGGGACATCAGTTTTTCTCTGAAAAACATTTCTAGTTTTATTAATTGATTGCTTTGATGCCATTATTGAAAAACCTTATCATATGCTGCACTCCACAGTGTCCCATCTTGGTTAACACTATTAAAGATCTCTTTTATGGCACTAGGCATCACCATTAGATTAAACTTCCAAGTAAGCAAATATAATACCTGTATGTCATCTTTCAATAGATTGCCCCAGGACGGTATTAAATAGGGACAAGACACAGAACTGACAACTATGCCATGCCATACCTGTACAATTTTTTGACACTTGTTTCTCAAAAATTACAATACACAATTATAATCCCATCTTAATTTATAGTGTAGATCCAGATCAACTGACTTCTGAAGTTATCCAGGATTAGTCACAGATAAGAAGCATATGCTATTCAAACTAATGAAGATATCCAGCTTTGGCATCAGAATATGGAAATAATGTCACCTTACACCAAATATGCAAATTTGCAAAGAGAGAAAGATAGCCAGTTGTGCCATAGAAATATAAGGTTCCTAAAATAGATATGAAGATATCTAGGAAAGGTCAAACAAAAGAACCTTGCAATCAAAATTATTTTTATGCAGTAAAACCTCTAGAATCTGGACTACTAGAGATATGAAAGTTCAGCATAAAGTATTGGTTAATGAAATTTCCATTTTCATTGTAAAGTATTTGAAAGTATTTGAATACATTTGCAAAGTATTTGTATTCTTATTTGAATACATTCATAAAAAAAGTATTTTTATTTGTATTCTGTATTCTTAAATTGCAAAGTATTTGTATTTGTATTCGAATACTTTTGAAAGTATTTGACCCCAAGTCTGAATTGCGAGAATGTAACTGACCTGTATGTGTAGGGCATGCTGACTTCAGAAGTTTGTGAATGTATCCATAACAGATGAATACTGAAGAATGTGTTGACAAAGTCTGTCCGAAGTTTTTACGAACACAACCAATGGATGGAATTTCACCAAACTTGCATGGATATATCATTGGGACAAGTGTAAGAACTGATTAGATTGCATATATCATTGGGACAAGTGTAAGAACTGATTAGATTTTGGTTACCTTGACCTCATTTTCAAGGTCACTGGAGGACTTAGATGACAATTTCTTGTACCCACTACATCTCATGAACCAATGGATGGAATTTCACAAAACTTGCATGGATACATTATTGGAACAAGTTTTTGAGCTGATTAGATTTTGGTGACCTTGACCTCATTTTCAAGGTCACTGGAGGACTAGGATGACAATTTCTTGTACCCACTATATCTCCTGAACAAATCGATGGAATTTCACCAGACTTTCCTGGATACATGATTGGGACAAGTTTATGAGCTGTTTAGATTTTGGTGACCTTGACCTTATTTTAAAGGTCACTGGAGGACTAACATGGCAATTTCTTGTACCCACAATATCTCCTGAACCAATCTATGGAATTTCACAAAACTTTCGTGGATACATGATTAGGACAAGTTTAAGAGCTGATTAGATTTTGGTGACCTTGACCTCATTTTCAAGGTCACAGGAGGATTTAGATATGTGAAAATTTCACTAAAATTGATGTATCTCTTTAGCCTTTGGCTTGATTTCCACTTAACTTTCATAGATATACCTATGGGACAGTCTCAAGAGTATACTGTGTTTTGATGACCTTGACCCTATTTTCAAGGTCAAAAGCTATCTTACAAATGTGTATTTTTCTCTCTTAAAAATGAGATATCTTGAACCTGTGGATGGATATTCATCAGACTTGCATGAATGTATTGTTGTGACAGGTTTAAGACATGTTTAGTAGTTGGTGACCTTGATCCATTTTTGAAGGACATAGTCTTCTATGTAGGATATCTTTAGAACCAGCGGATGAATTTTGTCCAAACTTTCATAGATATTTTATTTGTACAGGCTTTTTATTCATTAGAGGGGATGGGAAATGGGCTGGTGGGGGGACATCAGTTTTTCTCTGAAAAACATTTCTAGTTTTATTAATTGATTGCTTTGATGCCATTATTGAAAAACCTTATCATATGCTGCACTCCACAGTGTCCCATCTTGGTTAACACTATTAAAGATCTCTTTTATGGCACTAGGCATCACCATTAGATTAAACTTCCAAGTAAGCAAATATAATACCTGTATGTCATCTTTCAATAGATTGCCCCAGGACGGTATTAAATAGGGACAAGACACAGAACTGACAACTATGCCATGCCATACCTGTACAATTTTTTGACACTTGTTTCTCAAAAATTACAATACACAATTATAATCCCATCTTAATTTATAGTGTAGATCCAGATCAACTGACTTCTGAAGTTATCCAGGATTAGTCACAGATAAGAAGCATATGCTATTCAAACTAATGAAGATATCCAGCTTTGGCATCAGAATATGGAAATAATGTCACCTTACACCAAATATGCAAATTTGCAAAGAGAGAAAGATAGCCAGTTGTGCCATAGAAATATAAGGTTCCTAAAATAGATATGAAGATATCTAGGAAAGGTCAAACAAAAGAACCTTGCAATCAAAATTATTTTTATGCAGTAAAACCTCTAGAATCTGGACTACTAGAGATATGAAAGTTCAGCATAAAGTATTGGTTAATGAAATTTCCATTTTCATTGTAAAGTATTTGAAAGTATTTGAATACATTTGCAAAGTATTTGTATTCTTATTTGAATACATTCATAAAAAAAGTATTTTTATTTGTATTCTGTATTCTTAAATTGCAAAGTATTTGTATTTGTATTCGAATACTTTTGAAAGTATTTGACCCCAAGTCTGAATTGCGAGAATGTAACTGACCTGTATGTGTAGGGCATGCTGACTTCAGAAGTTTGTGAATGTATCCATAACAGATGAATACTGAAGAATGTGTTGACAAAGTCTGTCCGAAGTTTTTACGAACACAACATTCATATAAAAATTTGCATTTGCCCTTACAACGGATCATAAAAAATCAGGACACTCACTTTAAAGTTTTAAGACAAAGTTTTTTTTAAACATTCATACCTCAGCAACCACTGGCAAGACCCCTTCCATTAGAACTTAATTATATCATAGCATAACCTTTCATTACATAACACGTTATCCCAGGTTCAGACCCTTGGGTGGGGCTAAGGGGTCAAAAATTATGTCACACTGACTTTAAAGTTTTATGACAAAAGTTTTATAAACATTCATTTTTCAGCAAACCATTGCAAGAACCCTTCGGTATCAGAAACATAATCATATCATAGCAAAAATTAGGTCTCCTTTTCTCATGAATGGACTCTTCTGATATTTGCACTATAGTTAGATATTGGTCCAAAGTTTTACAAAGTACCACCCCACCCCACTCAGTGACCTTGAGGTCAAGGTCATGGACATATAAGTTCGGGGTTTTGTTAGTGTACTAGTGTACTGCTAGTACACTACACTGCTAGTGTACTGTTCCATAGTGCTTGGGATCCGATTGATTAAGTTTATGGCTCTTGTATGAATTTGGCAAATTTCCAACTTTAGAACTGCTTTACCTAGGAAGCTGTATTTTGGTATAGTAGTAGTCTTTTTAAAATGAGTAAAATATTTTAGGATAATATGTTAGATACCTCGGTGTTCATTAATTACGGAGATATTTCCCCTGATATTTAGTACTTGTGCAGCTACTGGGCACAAGAACCAGCAGACGTAGGATAGTGAAATCTCTTAAATGGATTCCTCAAGGGAAAAAAAGCTGACCATTTTTTTCTTTAACAAGTTCTTTCTCTCTTTTTGAGTTATGCCCCTTTAAAAAGCAGGAGATGCAAATTTTGTTAGCAAGATATCTCAAAAACTATTTGAGCTATGGCCTTGAGATTTGATATATTGATCAGATATGGCGAGTTAAGGCCCTTATAAGAATTTAGCATTTTCCCAATTTTAGAACTGTCTTATCCTGGAAGCTGGTTTTTATACGCCAGTTTTGCAAAAATGGACATATTATGGCATGGCGCTGTCCATCAGTAAACATACTTATGCATGCCTGATAGTGTTTCCCCCAGCCCCTTTTTGCATGGCGCCGCGCCATGCCCCTTTTCCCCAGCGCCATGCCCTTTTTCCCAGCGCCATACCCTTTTCCAGCGTCATGCCCTTTTTGCTCTAAACTCCACCTGCCAATTAGGAGATACACATTACACATTGTGTATTCACTGCCTCAATTGTTTTGACAGCGTAAGTAAACACATCAGTTGGCATTAATCCTGTTATGGTCCGCTCGCTAATAAACTAACTGATCCGTGAAAATACACCTGCGGAAGAAAATGCGTTTATTTTGTCATGACAATCACATGGAGCATTCGTGTGTCGTCATACTTTAATTTTGACTGACGCTTGATTCAAACTAAAGGCTTGCAGTAACGATCGATATTATTGGCTTAGCGCTTCAATTTTGCTGCAATCATTGCTACACCCCTTTTTTTTTTAAGGCCAGCCCTCGCTATACTGGTCATTGTCAGTCATATACAAAACACACTTCATGACCTTGCCGAATGTGTGTGTCCAAAATTTCGGAGCACAGTATTATGCCCGTCGCTACAAAGTATATTTCTGAGTGTTTTTATGGTTTTATAACCTAAGTGTATGATACATGTTTTCGGCCATTTTTACAAAGGGTAACAACTTTTGTTGTGACTACCTGTTTGCTTCCCTGCACGACATAGCCCTTCCAAACGGTGTCTAATCGTTAAGGAATGAAGAGGTCCATGAGGTCGCTATAGTGAAATATTTTTGCGTTCTCAAAGAATTGAGGTTGGGAAGAATTAAATACCGCGATTGCATTCGACTAAACCAGAAAACTTGCCAAAAGAAATATGTGGCCGACGACGAAGCCGCCTATGTTTTATGGTTCACTTCTGCTAGTCGCAGACCAGACAAACTGAAGATTTGTTTAAAAAGTCTAAGATACACCTTAAAATACTGACGTTATACACAGTCAGTCAAATTAGAATTATACGGATGGTCTTTCATCCGTATGTTTGTGCGTCACCATTTTTTCGTCATAATTTGTAATTTTCTAACGGTTTATATGTAAATAAAATCAGAAAGACATAAACCACCCCCGTGTACCATACCTCGAACTCCTGAACCTGGTCTAATACCTTGACGAAACTCCGATTTTATTTTTGGATTGGTCTCCGTTACGTCTGCGGGTATTTCAGAAAATCACAAAATGAAAAAAAAAAAAAAAAACAATACCAGGAGTGCAATTTCGTTGCTCTAGAAAAGACCCAGATCAGACTGCTACAAGGAAGAACCTTATCCGTCACTATTCCCGATTCACATGGCTCTGTACTTTGCGTTTATTTATTTATTTTTTTTTTTTTAGTTTGATAATCAACAATCGAGAATAAAATATTTGTAAGTAATAAGCTGCGAAACCCAAGAATAATGGAAAATCTTTTCTTTACGACAGTCTGCACACATGCGCAGTTTGGCCAGGGTACACGCAAAGTACACATATTTAGGTGACTGAGTACACTTTAATCTCTTTTCAATTTTGCCATCGGGTCAAATTTTAAAGGAAAGAATTTGATCCTCAAACAGCCAATTTTTGCATATGTTTAAGAAGCGTTTCATCGCCCAAGGCAGCAAAGAAAGTCAACACCGAATAAAGCTAATAGCATCGCAAAGGTCTCCAGTAATTAGTATTTTTTTTTACCTTATATTAAGTAATTCCGATTTTGTGCTAATCCGAGTCTTCTCTGGCGTCATGGTGGATATTCTTTATTTTGACACTAACAAGCCACGTCGATTAGTTGTTTCCAGAAGCAATTATCAATTTTGATTAACTTTATTAATATTAGCAGTAGTGGTAGTAGTATTCATCCACAAAACATCTGCTAATTCACTCTCTATGAAAACACATGTCGTGGCATCTCAGATACAAATCTAGCGATTTCTCAACGTATGTTTTGTAAAAATGAGATAAAAAAAAAATACCCTAGAATTACTATTACTTATTACAGGTCCAAAATTTACAAATGATAGCACGTCTAACACTAAATTAATGCAAAATTTTAATGGGCAGTTTAAAGTAGAGGCTGTACCTTTATGCCTTTGATCGTTTGAAGATTACATTTTCTTTGATGTTTACAGTAACTCACTGTGTAATTGAGATTTTTTATTCAAGATCTATTTTCTTCGGGTAGTAAATATGATTGAAATACTTGACCTCCAACAGATTTCCTAATCTAGATATCTACAATAATTATTGACTTTGGTTGTGATTATTTGAAGAGTCGGATGTAAATTTCTTATGACATAATTATGCAAGAATTCATTTTAAAGAAAGCCTTGAATTATTATTTTTATGGTTACTTAATCTTTGGTGTAGAAAATGTCTTGCCAAAAGGTATGAGAAGCATCCCTCGCTTTTGCGTACTGATATTTCAATAGAATGTTCCTGCGAATGGAGAAGGCTCCGATCAGACTGCGCGAATGGCCAGGCTGATCTGAGTCTTTGCCATTCGCACTTTCCGTAGTATAGTTGAAATTAAATACTCCGCGATTTCAGAATAGTTTCTGCATGACAATCTCATCACCGAACAAAATACGCACATGTACTTTTCATATTTTTAGACAGAGCAGTGTCTGGAAAGTCACATGCTCCTTGTGAATGACAAGGTTATTTTTGGGGTTTTGTAAAACCACTAACGATTGGCTAAAGCTTTTGTTTCATCTACCCGCTACTTGTCTGGATTGACGGACGCTAGTAGTAAAATAACACACGTCACATCAAGTAAACTCGATGAGATCTACATGGCAAAATAAACGGTATTTCTTCCGCAGGCTTACCTGACTGATCTGCCGGCTAACCGAAAGATCAAAGTGAAGCCTGTTGAGTGAAAAGGAGCCAGTATCCATGTTTCACAATTACACAAATCAATATGCCCATTACATATAGACTTTAATTTGTTTTAATATTTTTCTGGAAGTTTTTTTTTTTTTTTTTAGTTTCCTTTGGATTCATGGACTGTATTTGGGAAACTGATTTGATTCACAGATTTGCAGGCTGATCATTGTCTTGACTTGTTGCTCATGCCATAAAGTTTTTGTTCTTCAGGTTTGTCGTATCGGATGTTGGTCCCCAGGGCCAACAGCCACTAGAGCATCATATCCACCCTGCATAAAGTTTTTTTGTTCGATATGATTATTATATATGGGTTACATTCGAGACGTTTGATAAATTATGGTGTAAAAATAATTACGCATATTATGTAAGTTTTGATATTTTGGTCTTGTACATGCCGATTTTTGTGTCCAAAATAAATTTTTGAACAATGTTATATATATTTTTAAATAGTTTTCAACAGCTCTGGGTACCCTAAACAAAACTCGCTTGTGTGAAGAAAATAAATAGAGCTAACTGAAACAGATATAAATACAAGTTAAAGGGAGGCAATTCTGTGCCCCTTAGCCCCTTTAAATACAGAAGTACTGATAATACTGGTCAGTAAGAATTATTAATAAATAAATGAATAAACAATAAAATAAATAACAAAATATAAATTGTAATGATAATTACGATATTGAAATGTTTCAATGAATGACCTTGTTCCCTCAAATAGGCGTACCAGGAATCATCATTCCCTGACATTTCAAACCCCATTGGCTGGGACTGACATTTACAAGTCCAGTTTCTTCCCCCACATTATTAGAGATTGGAATTCCCTGGAAGATTCACTTATTTCTGCTGCTGAGGGTGCAGAGGATTCAGTTACTAAGTTTACTTCTCTTATAAGGGCTAGGGGACTAGCTTTCTTGATTCACAGGTCCTGGTGAATGATTGTCCTTGGACATAACAATTCTGATTCTGATTCTGATTCAGACTATTTAATTATGTTTCTTGATATTTGGAAGAAAAAAAAGAATAGGTAGGTAGTAAAAGGACTGGACACACACACCAAAAAAAAAAAAAATACAGAACAGGTAGATAAAAGGACTTAACACACACACACACATACACACACAAAAAATAAAAAAATGCAGAGAGCAGATGCAAATTCTTTATGTATTATCATCATATCCAGGCTCTACTATGGAGTAAAAAAAGTTTTCTAAATTACATGTACTGTATTTTAAGAAAGATGCTGCTGCAGCTATTAATGAAAAAAGAATGATATGATTTAATGCTTTATTAGCAGTATTAATCTCTGTCAGCTAATGTCCATTAAAACAGCGGCCTTCTAATGAAAGCATATACAGTGCAGCTGACAGTGCCCTTTTTGCGAAAATCCACGGGCTTAAGTGCCCTTTTCTGAGAAAATTTACCATGCCCTTTTTCATTTCTGGGGGAAACACTATGCCATAACTCAGTAGCCATTTGGGATATCTTCATGAAATTTTGTAGGTGAGGGTGAAGGTTTGGGCCCAGTAAAACCGGTTTAACACCCCCCCCCCCCCCCCCCCCCCCCAACTAGTTATTACTGACCATCCCAAGGCGGTACTTTCGTTGCGGTTGCATTTGTTTTATGTTTGGTGCTGTTTAATTTATTGTGTTCTCATTTTCACCCTTCTATAATAAAAAAATAAAAATAGAACACAGGTAAAAATAGTTGTTAACTGTTTTTTGTATAATTTGCTTAGTCTGTTGTAACCCTTTTGTTGGTCTAAATTATTTAGTTCAATAAAGATAGCTGAGTTGCCACCTATTTGGGAAAGAGCTGCTGACTCGGCTTATCACTTGTAATTTATTGTTTGTTGGGATGTCTTTGTCAGTATTTCCCTTTGATGTTGGGGATAGGGTTTGGGATCTGATTCAGTCAGTTCCTGAAGATGTTTGGGATATCTAGATGAAACTTCAAAGCAATGTGTTTGAAGTCCCAGTGATGTGTTGCGTACAGCAATGGTTGCTCTCCCTTACTTTTTTTAGAGTTACATGTACATTCCTTTGATTAGTTTTTAGCTCACCTGAGCCAGAGGCTCCGGGGGTATTATAGGATGGTAAGGCTCTGGCGTCCGTCGTACGTCGTCCGTCCGTCCACAATTTCAAACAACTTCTCCTCTGAAACCGGTGGGCCGATTGCAACCAAATTTCATATATAGCCTCCTGGGACCTTAGGAATGAAAAGTTGTTCAAACGGTCCTGGTCACTTGACCAACATGGCTGCCATGCCCATATATGGTAAAAAGCTTTAAAAATCTTCTTCTCCAGAACCAATAGGCCGATGGCCTTGAAACTTAGTATGTAGCAACTGGTACGCGAGTACTACCAAGATTGTTCAAATTATGATCTTGGGTTGACCTTGACCTTTTTTACGGCAAGGTCAAATATGCTTTCTGGTGCTTTTATATGGGAAAATGCCAGAACATAAGATATCTTGGAAACTGTTGAAGATTTTGTGCTAAAAATTGGTATCTACATTCATCTTAATGAGTACATGAAGATTAATGAGTACAAGAGGTCAAGGTCATTCTTTGACCTTTGACCTAGAACTCTCATATTTTGACAATTTCAAACAATCTCCTCAAAAGCCACTTGGCCAATTGAAACCAAATTTCATATAGAGCCTCCAGGAGTTGAGGGAACAAAAGTCTATCCATACGGTCCAGGTCACATGACCAACATGGCCGCCACGCCCATATATGGTAAAAACCTCTAAAAATCTTCTTCTCCAGAACCAATATGCCGATGGCCTTGAAACTTAGTATGTAGCATTGGGTGCACAAGTACTACCAAGAATGTTCAAATTATGACCTTAGGTTCACCTTGACTTTTTCTACGGCAAGGTCAATTTTGCTTCCTTGTGCTTTTATATGGCAAAATGCTAGACCATAAGATATCTTGGAAACTGTTGAAGATTTTGGGCTAAAAATTGGTGTCTACAGTCATCTTAATGAGTACATGAAGCTTTATGAGTACAAAAGGTCAAGGTCATTCTTTGACCTATGACCCAGAACTCTCATATTTTGACAATTTCAAACAATCTCCTCAAAAGCCACCGGGCCAGTTGTCCTTAAATTTCATGTCGCACCTCCAGGGGTTGAGGGAACAAAATTTATTCATACGGTACAGGTCACATGACCAACATGGCCACCATGCCCATACATATGGTAAAAACCTACAAAAATCTTCTGCTCCAGAACCGATTGACCGATGGCCTTGAAACTTTGATATATAGCATCGGGTACTTGAGTACTATCAAGATTGTTGAAATTATGATCTTGGGTGACCTTGACCTTTTTTACGGCAAGGTCAAAGGACCTGGTATGATAAGGGCCATTTTTGGCCCCCATTCAAATTCTCTTAAAATTGCATGGTTTCTGTTGCTTATCATTTGTGCGTATGGGAACAAACAGAATTAATATGTTTCACTTTTGTTAATTCTCAGAATAACATGATTTCTGACATGCCTATGTTGGTTCAATAATATGAAGGAAAAGTGCAAGAAAAACTGAGTTTAATAATTTTTCCTTTAAAGAAATAAGTCATTTACAATTGCTTTTGACAGCTCTTGATTATAGGCTTTTGATGAAATGCTTATACGTTGGGTACCGCGGCTAATTACCTGTGCACTGCACAAGGCCTGTCAAGGTACCCCACCCACTCAAGTCTCACGTCCAGAGACGCTAACCAAAAACTTCCAACAGATCACAATGAAATGTGTACCACATTATTCCTTGTGTTCTAACTAAGAAAATGAATACCCACAACATATGTTTATTTTGTCTATGAACGGAGATATGGGCGTTTTTGTGTTGACAAAACAGGGAAAATGTTCCAAACGCTGCCAGTTTGGTAACAAAAAGTTAAAAATAAACATAGAGCCCGGTCTCCAGCACATTTAATATTTTCATGGCAAGTAAATATACCAAAATTATGTCTGCATATAAAATATAAAATGTGCTGGAGGCCGGGCTCATATATTTTGAAAGCCGCAAAGGCTACCAAATTCGTCATTTTTGTCAGAATCCGGTGGGGGTATTGGTATGTTCAAGATAAAAACACGAATATTTTATGCAAGAACTGGTTGATTTTATATTTGCTGTTACGTTTTAGGTTAGAACTTTCCTATGAATGCATTTTAGTTATCGAAATTGAACTTTTGAAAAGTGAGTTTTCTGGGGGCCAAATATGGGCCTTATCATACCAGGTCCTTTGGGAAAATGCTTGAACATAAGATTTCATGGGAAGTTTTGAAGATTAAGGTCCAAAAATTGGTATATACATATTATACAGTCATCTTAAAGAGAACATGTGATTTGTGAGTACAAGAGGTGAAGGTCATTCTTTGACCCAGAACTCTCATGTTTTGACAATTTCAAATCATCTCCTCAAAAATCACTGGGCCGATTGTAGAGCCTCCAGGGATTGAGGGAATGAAAATTTGTTCAAACGGTCCGGGTCACATCCAACATGGCCGCCATGCCCATATATGGTAAAAACCTATAAAAATCTTTTCCAGAACCAATCGACCGATGGCCTTGAAACTTGGTATGTAGCATTAAGTACACTAGTACTATCAAGATTTTTCAGAATGATGTACTTGTGTTGACCTTGACCATTTTACGGCAAGTCAAATATGGGAAAATGCTAGAACATAAGATTTCATTGGCAGTTTTGAAGATGTTGGCTTAAAAATTAATATATACCATTGTCTTAATGAGGTCATGAAGAATTAGGAGTACAAGAGGTCAAGGTCATTCTTTGACCTTTGATCAAGATCTCTCATATTTTGACATTTTCAGACATTTCCTCAAAAGCCAAAGGGCCAATTGTAAACACATTGCATATAGAGCCTCCATGGGTTGATTGAACAAAAATTTGTTCAAACGGTCCAGGTCTCATGACCAACATGGTCGCCATACCCATTTATGGTATAAACCTTTAACATTTTTCTTCTCAGAACCAATAGACTTATGGCCTTGAAACTTTGTAAGTAGCATAGAATACTAGAGTACTACCAAGACTGTTCAAATTATGACCTTGGGTTTACCTTGATTTTTTTATGGGAAAATGCCAGAACATAAGATTTCATGGAAAGTTTAGAAGATTTTGGCCTTAAAATGGTATATATGGTTGTCTTTATTGTACATGCAGATTTATGAGTTCAAGAGGTCATTGTGATTCTTTGACTTTTTACCCAAGACTCATATTTTGACAATTTCAGACGTAAGAAAAACCCACTTTGCCAATTGTTCAGGTGAGCGATTCAGGGCCTCATGGCCCTCTTGTTTAAGGATGTTCTTGTGTTTATACAACTTGCCTTGTGCATCTCATAACTTGGTAACCTGTTTGGAACATCTTAATGAAACTTTATTGCAATGTTCAAGGTCACAAGACAATGTGTCACATATAAGAATGGTTGCTCCCCCTTACTTAATTTTGGAGTACCTGCCCTTTGATTTTATTTTTAGGCTATTCACATTCACTCTATAACTCTCTAACTTATGATTGATTGATGGATTTGTTGTTTTACGTCCACGGTAAACAGCTATGGTGGTCATGTCGGGACGGTCAGTTAACCTAACCACACTATTCATGGGCAGGCTTAGACCTCCTAAGCGGTTAACCAGTACTAAGTGCACATACTTTCGCCAGTAACTGGCTCTAACTTATGAAATACTTTAATGAAACTTAGTAGGAATAAGGGGCTGTAGATCCCGAGCATCCTGAGCAGGAACCACAGCTCTGGCTGAATTAATTTATGACTTATCTGCCCTTGTATAAATTTTCTGTTTACTCTTTAACTCCTTAACCATTTGGAATATTTTAACAGAACTTTATGGTGATGTGTATAGTAGTCCGGGGGCATATGTCCTAAAAAAGGGGTCCCGTGAACATGAATGTTAATTTTACGCCCTTATCATAATCATTTAGGACAGTCTTTTAGAAGTTGAAAAATGGTTGTTGCCATTTTTTCTTTCATCATTTTACCTAGAAAATGGCCAAAGTAGTGGGTGGGGTAGCATTGGCCCAATACAACACCCAGTTTTAACAAATGAGTTGTAGAAAGTGCTTTATGTCATAAATATGTCTTTTTGAATATTCTACGACATAAAACGCAAAAAGTAGTCTTTAAATATTGGTCAACTGTCATGATATATTTGTAACGTATATAACTGTAACCAAAAATTCGAATGAACTATGAGAATTATACCAAATCGGTGGAATGAAGTTAATACATGTAGTCCTTAATGAGCATATGATATCACTTGTCTTTGAATCGTGCTCCTCTTATCTTTGAAATAATTTCTTATATACTTTGAATCAGTTAGGTTATAGTTAGCAGTGGCAATATCAATTAAAGACAGAATGTAACATATTTCTTAAGAATTCCCCAAAACACTAGTAAGAAGAGCTAACGGCTGTTGAAGTTTGTATTATGTCTTAAGATGAAACGTGTACTAGTAAGCATGAAATACGCCATTCTTATGTTCACTCTGCTATAATAACATTTGTGTTTCATTTAAAAGGCATCGTAACAGTAACATTACGTTACATAACTGTCCGACGGATAATAATCCAGGGTCATGTGCAGTACAAATGGGGCCCTGTAGGCAAATCTGTTAATTTTATGCCTTTATCATAGTTATCAAGGCAGGCTCTTTGAAGCTCAAAAATCATTGTTGCCACATTATATTTCTGTGCTTTACCTAGAAACTGGTAACGTAGAAGGTGGGGTAACATTAGCCTTTACAGCAGCCGGCTGTTACATATGAAGTGTAGAGAGCAAATAAATCTATAAACATGCCTTTTTTTTTAAATATCTTGATATATAAAAAAACTGAAATATTTTATAAAGATGACTTATCCATCACGCAAGACCTGTAACGTATATCACTATAACTAAAATAAATAATAAAATAAACAACCATGATCTGAATGAATCGCTTGAATGAAGTAACGATGTGTTATTTTTAATAAAGACACCCTGTCTCATCTGATTGAATCATACACATCTTTGAAAGAACTGCTAGTATATTTTGAATTAGTTAGGTAGCAGTTAGCAGTGGCATTGACAGATTAGGAGAAAAAGTAACTTTTTTCTTAAGAATCGCCCTTAAATTGACAAAAATTGCTAACTGTAGATGGTGTAGCCCTTCAGTGTTATATTTTATGTCTTAAGTTAGCAGATGTACATCAAATCGCGAAGAAACACCAAGTTATATGTCTTTGAACTATAATTATATGGGGTTGTCCTGTACTTGAAAGGCAATGTAACAGTAACATTACGTTACATGTTTTTAATCTATCAGGGATTTTTTTATTAATATTATTATTAATATTATTATTATTGAGAAAGCTGTTTTCGAAGGCTTCATTCTCAGATGTCAGAGAACATTTAACTTACCACTACTAAGATGGCAAAGTTTGCTATTTAATTCACACAATAACTCATCAGGACACATATAGATCTTTACATCTGAAGCATGTAGAGCTTTCTTAATATTCAATCTGACTTGTAGCAACATCACAAAACCCATCATTTAAAATTACATGCGACAAGGAAATTATGCATATATAAGTTGATATTAGACATAAGTGATTTATGTCTTGGTTTAGAACTGTCACAGAGGTGATACCTATTTCTCTACCTGTGCTGTCGACCAAACCAATTAGACAACTTACACATAGAAGAGCCTGTCAGCTAAGGCAACTGACAGAAGTATCGGCTCAGGTGACTGTTAATAATACCCTTATTGCTTTGATGTCGATTTTGTTCTCATTCAACAGCCGTTTGCACAGTACTACCTCAAAAGGAAGATTGTGTTAATCCCACTATCATAACTTAAATGCTGAATTGTAAACAACGTTACCCGTTTGTATTGCTCCCATCGGTTACACTGCTACATATTATTATCACTGTGACAATGTGACAATGAAAAACTATGTTTTTTATGAAACACAGAATGTCTTATTTTCGGTCTGTGCCCGACATGTATTGCTCAGTGTAACATTTCACAGATTTATTTGGTCAGGTAATACTGTACACCCCTGTCTGTGTTCGGATACATTATCACAAACAGGTAAATATAACAAAAGTCTAATTTTAATTTGATCATTCAACTTTTATTATGTATATTTCTTCAGTTGTTGTATTGATATTACCGGCGTCATAATACTGTATATTAAATATCTGGACAAGAATCATTCAGAATAGCAGTAAAATTTTATAAATACCGAGTTTATTTCCGTGATTATTGCTAAGCTGCAATATGATAATATGATCAAAGTCAATGAAATCATTTGGAAATCAGGAATTAAGGTTATTTACATGATATCTACAGTATGCATCACTTGTACCATTTCCTTATTGCTATTCAGAACTAATATACTACTGTTTGAGCATATAAGATATGAGAACTATATAAACTACTCAGAACTGGTTGTTTTCGTTACTCGTTCCGTTTTCCTTCACTTTGTTTTGTTATCGTGCTGCAAAGTAAAGTTATGGTTCGATAAATTATAAGGAAAAACTAGGATTCGCCAAGATATAACAGAGCAGCAATATCCTACATTAAAATACGTTGTCATCTTTACTTGCCATTTCGATATGTGAACTCTGTTGAACTCTGTCCTTTAAAAATAAATTAACTGTTAAATCAAAAGTAAGCATAGGTTCCATTCTGAGTCAATTCTTTTAAGACACTGTTGTATAAAACCATACTAGTACGAAAAAGGGGAGAAAAAAGCATGGAAGTAAAGATAACTTTTAAAAAAGTATATGTATACATGTATTTTTATTGTTGTGATAGCCCTTGAAACAACTTTCTTGTATTCTTTTCCTTCTACTTACAATAATTGTGTGTAACATTGTACTCTTAAGGTCCCAACTAGTACATTACCGTTGTGAACTATAACCGTAGACCAGATATACCTATGTAATAAACTACCGTGCAACGTTTTAACCCGGGGTTAGTTTCGTTTCTCGACTTAAGCTGAGCAATAATGTTCCCCTTGGTCACGTAAAATACGTGAAAGTCATACGAACCTAAGTATTCTCTGTCGGCAAATGTTGGCGTTAGCTTTGTTAGGTAACAGTGTGGCTACACTCTTCAAGGGTCAGGTTATATTTTCTGTTTTAGATTCTTACAACTTGTATGTTAAATGTACCAGATATTTGCAATAATATTTTGAATTTCTTATTACTGGTAATGTTTGACTAACCATGACCAGGAAAATCGCCGATCAGGTTTCAACTTCCTCAAACTGACTATATCACTTTATTTGGCACTTTATACAAATCAAATGCTTGTTTATGATTGCAGATTTTTTTTCTTTAAAGTAATAAGTCTGTTTCAGCAGTTTTTTTGCTTTATATACAAAGATGTCACGTATGTTACTGCATCAAGAATCGTAAATTTGATTAGCTGGGCAATAGCATCAAAAACATTTTTGGTTTATGCTATAACAAATAAGCAAACAGGAAAATCTGGTGTGCCTGTTCTGAATCTGTCAAGTCTTATTTATTACAGTTTGATATATTCTTAATTTCGTCACGTATAAAACACACCTCATGAAGTCCTTAAACCACTTGGTAATAAGGCTGGTAGCTCCAAATAAACAGTATTCCATAAGAACTACCAGGATGTTATTTTCATAAATGTTCTGTGAGAGATAATGACGTAATACTGGAAGTTGTATTATAATGGGCTATGTTATGAATTAAAGTTATTTACGTTACTACTTGTGGTAGTTAATGATGAAAAAACAAACTTAGCTGCATATTCTAATGCTTACAGATGATTCTATAGAAAAAAACAAGAATAAAAATAAAACATATAAGGAGCTACCTAGACATTACATGATTTTAACACAAATACATACATGTAACGTATATTATCGATTGTTACGGCCAAAGAGGCATTAGAAAAAATGGCAACATGTGTTTTTCCATTGTGTACCCACCACTGATGAAGTTGATATATGTTGCCAAAAATTAACACGAATGTTCACGGGAACGACATATGCCCCCGGACTATAGTGTCAAGGGAATGTATGTTCAAATAGTGGCTGTGCGGTCCGAAGTGGCCATGCAGCGGGGGGTCTTCGGTTAAAAAAAAATACTTAAAATCTTCTAGCTTGAAGGTCACTGTCACACAGGGCACTTAAACTTTATGCATAGTCTTCAGTGAAGCTTCCTGGTCGGCCCTTAACTTTGTCCTGCGTGGTGGGATTTCAGAATTATTTGGCATAAATTCTTATCATAACAAGTTCGTGTGCGAGAACCATGTCGCTAGCTCAACGGCCAAGGCCAGTGTCTGCTCTTAAACTTTGTGCATAGGCTTCAGTGAAACATGTTCATGTCCGGCCCGTACTTAGTCCTGCATGATGGGATTTTAAATTGTATGTCGTAAATGATCTACCTAACACTTGACAATATGTCGTGTGCAAAAACCTTGTCACTAGCTTAACAGTCAAGTCAAACTAAACTTCGTGCATATGGTAAAGTGAAACATGTTCATGTCCAGCCTATAACGTTTTGCTGCATGAATGAATTTCAGAATTTTATGGCATAAATAATTGTCATGAAAAGAAAATGTGTTTGGTGCAAGAACCAAAGATCAAGATTACACTGCATTTGAACTTTGTGCATAGGTTACAGTGAAACATGTTTGTGTCTGGCCAATAACTGTGTCCTGCATGGTGGGATTTCAAAACTATTTCGCAAGAAGATTTGTCGCATGCAAGAAACAAGTCTCTAGCTTAAAGGTCAAGGTCACAATTTGCACTAAAGCTATGTGAATAGGCTATAATAAAAACATGTTTGTGTCATATTGGTGTCTGAGGTTTGACTGCAGAATAGATAAGTAAAGGGGGGGGGGGGGTCTCCATTAGTGCCATTTTCTGGTTACAAATGGATTTTCACCAAAACTCACCAATCTCTACTTGTAAGTGTTGGCTTTCATATACTGAAATACTGATCTCATCGAAAGTGTATTTTGAGTGAAGCGCAGTGTCAAAGTGGGTGGGGTAATTCCACCCCAGACCTTACCATGTATCATTTTTTTCAATTATCTGTATACGTATTAATGGCTGATTTACCATTATGTATAGGATATCGACCTTGTCCGAGGTGTTCATCCAGTGGGAAGACCTGCACGTGAGGTGTTTAGATACGCACGTGCAGGTCTTTCCACTGGATGAACATCAAGGACAAGGTCGATATCCGACTTACACACCTAATAGCAACATTGACAGTACTATGAGTACATATGTTTAGAGAATGCAGCCGCAGATCGGATGCACAGGTAAAATGCTTTATTTGAATTTTTCTGTTTATTGTACACGTATAGTATCTAATATGAGGCTTAATACAGTGCTAAAGATAAGAAGGGATAATCTAGGGATAATTATTAGAATTTCTCCTAAGAAAACTAAGTTGTGATCCCTAATTAGAATCGTCTCGCCGAAACGGTTCTTATGCGCCACAACATAGGTTTTCTTTGAGAAATAAGAAAATAATATTTGTAAAATAATATCTCTGACACAGTTTACTGGAAAACGGGACGGATGGATGGATGACGCGATCGATTTTACATCATTTTTGTCTCGCCTGCGAAGCAGAGGCGAGACATACGTATTGCTTTTCCGGTGTCGGCGGCGTCGGCGTAAACTTTTGTCGAGTTTTTGCGTTTAGGTCATTTTCTCAGAAACTATAAGGGCTAGAGCCATGAAACTTGGGTCATGCATACATCTGGAAGAGTACATCTGAAAGCCATCATCAATGATGAGTCTTGACCTAGATTTTACGGTTGACTGACTTTGCAATTTTTTGTCGAGTTTTTGCGTTTAGGTCATTTTCTCAGAAACTACAAGGGCTAGAGCCATGAAACTTGAGTCATGCATACATCTGGAAGAGAAAATCTGAAAGCCATCATCAATGTTGAGTCTTGACCTAGATTTTACGGTTGACTGACTTCGCAATTTTTTGTCGAGTTTTTGCGTTTAGGTCATTTTCTCAGAAACAACAAGGGCTAGAGCCATGAAACTTGAGTCATGCATACATCTGGAAGAGTACAGCTGAAAGCCATCATCAATGTTGAGTCTTGACCTAGATTTTACGGTTGACTGACTTCGCAGTTTTTTGTCAAGTTTTTGCGTTTAGGTCATTTTCTCAGAAACTATAAGGGCTAGAGCCGTGAAACTTGGGTCATGCATACATCTGGAAGAGTACAGCTGAAAGCAGTTATCAATGTTGAGTCTTGACCTAGATTTTAGGGTTGACTGACTTCGTAATTTTTTGTCGAGTTTTTGCGTTTAGGTCATTTTCTCAGAAGCTATAAGGGCCAGAGCCATGAAACTAGGGCCATGCATACATCTGAAAGAGTAACTCTCAAAGCCATCATCTGTATTGAGTCTTGACCTAGATTTTACGGTTGACTGACTTTGCAATTTTTTGTCAAGTTTTGGCGTTTAGGTCTGTTACTCAGAAACTATAAGGGCTAGAGCCATGAAACTTGGGCCATGCATTCATCTGGAAGAGAAGAACTCAAAGTCATCGTCCATATTGAGTCTTTACCAACATTTTACGGTTGGCTGACTTTGCAATTTTTTCGCAAGTTTACGCGTTTAGGTCTGTTTCTTAGAAACCGTAAGGGCTAGAGCCAAGAAACTTGTTTCATTCATACATCTTTGCTGATTTAGCTCTGTTTCATGACAAGGCGCCAGCAGGCGAGACACCGCATTCCGCGGAATTCTTGTTAACATTATTTCAATCATAACAGGACAATGAAAGGGTGATAATGAAAGGTTATGTGCAATGGAACTCCATTTACGATTGTAAAGAATTCTGTTGCCAGCTAGGTTCGAACCCGAGCTAGGAAACGTTAGGAAATGATCATGAGGATAAGGATGAGGTAAACCATCGCTTAAGGAAGAATTACGATCTAGGCCTGACTCGAGCTTGCGACCTCTTGATTATAAGGTCTCGGCCAATACAGTTGTAGAATGACAGAGTTGATGGTTTGCCGTTTCCTTCATTAGAAACGATGGCTGTGGCCCCTCATCGGCCCTTATTAGAACAGTCTTGCAGAGTCGATTTTAATGAGGAACACCAGCATTTTTAGCTCACCTGAGCCAGCGGCTCCGGGGAAGCTTATAGGATGGTAAGGCTCCGTCGTCCGTCGTCCCTCCGTCCGCCGTCAGTCCGTCGTCCGTCCACACTTTCAAACGACTTCTCCTCTGAAATCGCTGGGCCGATTGTAACCAAATTTCATATAGAGCCTCCTGGGACCTTAGGAACGAAAAGTTGTTCAAATGGTCCTGGTCACATGACCAACATGGCCGCCATGCCCATATATGGTAAAAACTTGAAAAAATCTTCTTGTCCAGAACCAATAGGTTGATGGCCTTGAAACTTGGTATGTAGCATCGGGTACACGAGTACTACCAAGATTGTTCAAATTATGACCTTGGGTTGACCTTGACCTTTTTTACAGTAAGGTCAAATTTGCTTCCTTATGCTTTTATATGGCAAAATGCTGCAACATAAGATGTCTTGGAAACTGTTGAAGATTTTGGCCTAAAAATTGGTACATATAGTCATCTTAATGACTACATGAAGATTTATGAGTACAAGAGGTCAAGGTCATTCTTTGACCTTTGACCCAGAACTCTCATATTTTGACAATATCAAACAATCTCCTCAAAAACTACTAGGCCAATTGTAACCAAATTTCATATAAATCCTCCAGGGGTTGAGGGAATGAAAATTTGTTC
Source organism: Ctena decussata (assembly GCA_963989385.1). NCBI lineage: Eukaryota > Metazoa > Mollusca > Bivalvia > Lucinida > Lucinidae > Ctena > Ctena decussata. The sequence continues at coordinate 32,776,092 of OZ022504.1, read as the reverse complement.
ATACTATCCAGGTCACATGACCAACATGGCCGCCATGCCCATATATGGTAAAAACCTTTAAAAATCTTCTTCTCCAGAACCATAGACCGATGGCCTTGAAAGTTGGTATGTTGCATTGGGTACTCAAGTACTATCAAGATTGTTCAAATTATGACCCTGGGTTGACCTTGACCTTTTTTACGGCAAGGTCAAATATCGGAAAATGCTAGAACATGAGATTTCATGGTAAGTTTTGAAGATTTTGGCCTGAAAATTGGTATATACAGTATTCCTCAAAATTATTGAGAATTGCATTTTGGCACACAGTTGCTGGCAACAGATGTTCAACAATATTTTAAACGCGTAAAATACAATAAAAGAACCTCTTTTACAAGTTTGATATACAAAAATGACAATATGATGCTTTTTCTTTCGTCAGTGGTAGGTAAGGATGGGCTAGGGTACACCCCTGTAAAAATTTGTCCCTTGATATCGACTATATTTTTCTATACCACCTTTGCTAGAAATAAACTATCTCAGGTGAAATAATTCATTTTCTTCATTAGGCAACACCATCTACATTAGTAATGTTGCCTTTAACATTTTGCATGATTTAAAGTTACTAATTCCAGTTTCTGAGTCAGGGACTGGCTGTTATATTATAGGAAGAATATTGAAAGCATCAGAAACAGCAAAATATCTGATCGGTTAGTGATCTGAATGGAATATTTTTGGCAAGGTATAAATAATCATGTCAAAACTCACATCCCTTAAACCTCGTTTACTAAGCCTTAAAAAAATAGGGTTTTGTGCCATTTCCATCGAGATGTATAGAATAAGAATGAATCAGAGCAGCATACCCTCTATCAAAATTGCAATTTTCCCCAGTTTCGGGCACTTTTTCGAAATGAAGTCACGTGTTCGAACGCCAGCAGCATCTACAGCTGACAAGCTCACACAAAATTCTTTTTTCAGTTCGCCAGCACTTTATCACTAGATGAGAAAATCATTAAAAAAATCAACTAATTTGTCATTATCTTTTCCACAAATATCGATTTTATTTGGTAAGGGTACATAATTTTTCAGTCAGACAAAAAATCTCTGGGTGGCACAATTCAAGGGGAGATAACATTTGTGACTCAAAACTATAAGTAATACTGGTATGCTAAAACTTTCACAGATGATGTTGTTAACTAAGTGAACAAAGATATTAAGTATATACATGACCTGTCAACTACCAGTACTTAATTTTCACTTTGCGAAAAATTCTCAATAATTTTGAGGAATACTATAATCATCTTAATGAGCACATGAAGATTTGTGAGTACAAGAGGTCAAGGTCATATTTTGACCTTTGACTAAGAAATCTCAAATTTTGACAATTTCAAACTATCTGCTCTGAAACCACTGGGCCAATTGAAACCAAATTTCATACAGAGCCTCGAGGGGTTGAGGGAATGAAAAAATTTTCTAACGGTCCTGGACACATGACCAACATGTTCGCCACGCCCATATATGGTAAACACCTTTAAAAATCTTCTTCTCCAGAACCAATTGATGGATGGCCTTGAGACTTTGTATGTAGCATTGGGTACTTGAGTACTTTCAAGATTGTTGAAATTATGACCTTGTGTTGACCTTGACCTTTTACAGCAAGGTCAAATATGGGAAAATGGTAGAACATAAGATTTCATGGAAAGTTTTGAAGATTTTGGCCTAAAAAATTGGTACATACAGTTGTCTTAATGAGTTCATGAAGAATTACGAGTACAAGAGGTCAAGGTCATTTTTTACCTTTGATCCAGATTGCTCATATTTTGACATTTTCAACCATTTCCTCAAAAGCCAAAGGGCCAATTATGAACACATTTCATATAGAGCCTCCAGGGGTTGATTGAATGAAAATTTGTTCAAACGGTCCAGGTCAGATGACCAACTTGGCCGCCATTACCACTTATGGTATAAATCTTTAATATCTTTCTACTCCAGAACCAATACACCTATGGCCTTGAAACTTGGTAAATAGCATGGAGTACTAGGGTACCACCAAGACTGTTTACCTTGACCTTTTTTGTGGCATGGACAAATATGGGAAAATGCTAGAATATAAGATTTTATGGAAAGTTTTGAAGATTTTGGCCTAAAAATGGTATATATGGTTGTCTTAATGAGTACATGAGTACAAGTGGTCATGGTCATTCTTTGACTTTTGACCCAAAACTCATAATTTGACAATTTCAGACATGATAAGTAAATGTCACCTTGCCAATTGTTCAGGTGAGCGATTCAGGGCCTCATGGCCCTCTTGTTAATATATCTATTATTGTTTACGAGAATTTGCAAACAGTATCTTGCATAAACAGAAAAAAAAACTATCAACAGCTGATCGAGTGTTACCTAAAGTTGGGCATGTTCAAAAAAAATGTGACCAAAGTGTGACATTGGTGGTAAAAAATAAACGCTCTGCCATAGGTTTGATTTTTATTCCAGATTTATCTACAATGCTTACAGTTTACAAAACTGTATAAATTCTAATAATAGCCTTACTAATAAAAATTCTGTGACAATTTTTGTGAAGAGATTTACACCAAAAATCTGTTAAAATGACCAAATTTTATGAAAGCTTTGGAAGCTAAAATCATGACCATATCACTTTAAGTTTCTGTTATTTGATGCAGGACACTTGCAAATTATGTATTAAGTGCTGTTTTCTATCAGAAACCCCTGAATGAAATAAAAATTTAAATTTTAACTTCATTTTGATAGACTTTTTTAGAAGTAGAGTTTTAAAGACTTCCATATTTTCTCTTTACTTGGCTGTGTCTCAATAAAATGTGCATTGGGATGATGGCATATGAATAGAGAACTAATCTCAAGAATGATTATTGATATTAAAACATACTGGTAGTGGTGATGCTATGTCAAAAATGTGCTAAAAGTTTCAAGGAATGTGTTACACTCCTGAGTATTATTTTCAAACTGCTGGAATTAGCATCACAAGAACTTAAATCATTGATTAAGTGTTCTATGCAATAAAGTAACACTGCCTGCATGTTGTTAACATCATTTTTTCCAAATTTATTGGCCCCTTTAACAAGAAAACTTGGTCTGTTGCTCAGGAGTGTAACACTTTTCAGCCATTTGTTGGTACTGTAATAAAAAAAAGCGGAATATTCTGCCTTTAGATTTCATTATGATGCTGTCTTCACTATAAATGCAACTTGTACTCATTGCTATAGCAAAACACCAAAATCATATCTTTCAACTCAATGAACTCATGCTTGGGTGTGCCACAATATATTTGCTATTCGGCTGTCTAAATGCACACAAATCAAACAGATATTGAATTTAATTAATTTCTTCTTCACTCTTTCTTTTTGAAATTGAACAGTTTTCTTTACCTGAATATCATTACCTGTTTACAAAAGACATTACAGAAATAAAGTTCCATAAAAGTTTCAGAAGCTGATGGTCACATTATAAATCAGTAGAAAATATCCCGTCCTAAAATATCATTAACCTCAAAATCTTATCAAAACAGATGGCACTGCATCAAAAAACATTTTCAGATGTTGGAAACATTATATTTAGCATGAATTAATCCAAACATGTTGATGTAAGGGAAGAAAAAGTGTCCAAAATGGCATTAAACTTAAAGTGCTCAGGAGTGTAACACCTTGCACAATACACGTCATAGCAAAACCCAAATTAAATCACATAATATCATTATCTTTGTCACTTTTATCTTATTATTTTTCACAAAACACTTGATAGCCATGTAAGGTTATTATTTGGAATGCCTCATAGTGATAGATATGAAGAAAATTGAATCTCAAAATCTTCAACTTTTGGTCAATTTCATGGCAGTACAGCTTTATTTACGTTTAGAAGTTAAATTTATGTTCCAAAATTGTTTGAGGGGGGCTTGGTCTTCATGTATGTGCCTAATAAATGAAAATAAACTGCTTGTGGTAAAGAAATAAGCTATTTTGGTCTTTTTTCAAAAAAGTGTTACACTCCTGAGTGGCTTAAATGGTACATAGGAAGAAAATAAGAGCCAAGATGAAGACTTCCTGTGTACAAATTACCATGATGGGTCAAAGACTTTTCATACAAGGCATGAAAGTTTACTAAAGCTATCCCTAGAAAAAGTTATGGGGTTCCAAATGTCAAATGTTACACTCCTGAGTTCAAGGAGTACTTGAGAAGAAGTGGTTTACATTCTGAGATGGATGCCAGTAAAGCAACTGGAAAATTTGTAATACAATATACCATGTTTATTCAATGTTTCAGACCATGTTCTAGAGATAAGAAGCGTCAAATATAAAAATGACATCCATTTACATGGGCACCTCTTCTTTTTTGGTGCACCAGAAATTCAGCATAGTACTGTTGAGTTTAGCCTTACTTATTCTATGGGTGATCACGAAAGGACATAAATCTTACATTTTCATGCAGCCCAAAGGACTGGAAAGTCAAACAGATGGCTAATAGGTATGATAACCGGCAGAGTTTTGTAAAAATGCAAGCAGAAAATTCAGTAATCAAAAAAATGTCACACAAAAAGCGTTACACTCCTGAGTTTTTTGGCTATATTTTTGACCGTAACTTTTTCATTACTAAAACTATTCCAATGAATTTTGGCAGGTATCTTCAAGGCAACATGATACATCTTCAGCAACAAAAATAATATACTATTTAAGCCCTGTTTTCTTTAAAATGCTCTGAAATGCTTTGGTCACATTTTTTTTGAACATGCCCAGTTGTGATTCGTAAGAACAGAGAAGACTCCGATCAGACTGCGTATATTTATAGGCTGGTCTGAGTCTCCGTTGTTCGCAGATTGAATCTATCTTTAAATGATGGATAGAAGGATGGATGACGTGATTTTACGTTCTTTGCATCAGTATTTCAGTCATATCAGGACGATGGGTAGATGACAATTAAAGGCTGTGTGCAATGGAACCCCGTTTCTGATTGAAAAGATTCACACCTAAAGCCAGGTTCGAACCTGGGACGTCTAGAACAGCAGGCCAGCGCTTAACCTACTGAGCCACCGGGGCTTTTTAAAATGATGAAATGTGGTTAAAGATCAAATGCATAGACATCTTTTTTTGCCCATGTTCTTTAGCTATATTGAGGTTGTTGGACTGGAGAAACAAAAGAAAAAAAAATGTTAAGGTCAGTTCGCTCTCTAACCTTTCCGTAATGAATTCTGACCTTATGTTAATTGTGGATAGCTTAGTGGGTTAAACGCTGACCAACTGATCTAGCGGCCCCGATTTCGATTTCCGTTGGAGGCAGAAACCTTGTCAGCCATAAACGAGGCTCCCGTGCCCACATCCTTTCATTACCACCTCCTGTCATCCTGATATGACTGAAATACTGTTGAAAAGGACGTCAAATTTCACGTCATCCAGCTATTGAAATGGCAGACAAGAATATACAGCTAACATTTATTTCTGGTTTACCAGTGCCAAGTCTCATATACAATTGCGATGTGACACGCAGAAAGGTGCTCAACGCCAAAAAAAGGCTCAAACCAGCATGTGCATCCGCGCAGTCTGGTCGCAGCATCCACATGTATGAATCCGAAGACATATGTAGGCGCACAGTTAGCGCATCGCAGACTGGTTAGAGTAATCTTTGGTCTCAGATACGTTTAGTTTCTTTTTCGCGTGTTGGGGATAAATTTTGTTTTGCATGTGCTGAGCAGGATTAATCGCTTCGCTGGAGGTAGGTTGTTCACGGTGAACAGCCTACCTCCAGTGGAGTGTAACCTATACCACCTATCCGCTAGGTGGTATAGAAAAGCATGCAGGTGTTTACGTGAAATATAAACTTACAGAGATCAAAGGAGTCGGTGTGTAAAATTTGAAATAATACAGGCATATACGCTTATTAATTGGGTTATACAACTTACTACTGTTTGCTTATTCAATACCAATATATGAGCTTATAAGTGGTAGCAGGAATTTTACTTATTTTAGCTTCTCCAACTTTACGAAAAACCACAATTTTTTTATTTGTCCAGATATATAAAGGAAACTTTGTAATTATATTGACATGATAGTATGCATTGCAGAATTATGAGAAAACTATCCTAGGCATATCAATACATGAATTATCTGCCCTTGATTCAAGAAAATATAAGTAATTCAATTTAAAATGAAAGAACAAAATTCCACACTGGTAGGTATATTTTTGATGACTCTTTTGCTCATGTTTCTTATATTATACTGGTTGTTAAGCTTTAAATTCCATACAGTGCCCATGATGTCACACAAGAACTGTAACTGGACAGCAGAGCTCATCCTGTTATGAGCTTATATGTGGTAACAGGAATTTTACTTTATTTTGCTTCTACAACTTTACGAAAAACCGCAATTTTTCATTATTTGTCCAGATACACAAAGGAGACGTTGTAATTATATTGATATGATAGTATGCATAGCCGAATTATGAGACAACTATCCTAGGCACATCAAAACCTGAATTATATGCCCTTGATTCACGAAATTATAAGTATTTAAATTGAAAATGTAAGACCGAAATTCTACACTGGAAGGTATATTTTGATGACTCTTTTGCTCATGTTTCTAATAATATACTGATTGTTGAGCTTTCAATTCCATATAGTGCCCGTGATATTACACAAGAACTGTATCTGAACAGCAGAGCTCGTGCTTGTTTATCCTAGGCATATCAAAACCTGAATTATATGCCCTGATTCACGAAATTATAAGTATTTAAATTGAAAATGTAAGACCGAAATTCTACACTGGAAGGTATATTTTGATGACTCTTTTGCTCATGTTTCTAATAATATACTGATTGTTGAGCTTTCAATTCCATATAGTGCCCGTGATATTACACAAGAACTGTATCTGAACAGCAGAGCTTGTCCTTGTTTATCCTAGGCATATCAAAACCTGAATTATATGCCCTTGATTCACGAAATTATAAGTATTTAAATTGAAAATGTAAGACCGAAATTCTACTCTGGAAGGTATATTTTTGATGACTCTTTTTCTCATGATTCTAATAATATACTGATTGTTGAGCTTTCGATTCCATATAGTGCCCGTGATATTACACAAGAACTGTATCTGAACAGCAGAGCTCGTCCTAGTTTATGCCACTTAATTACATAACATTCAAGATGTTATTTTCCGACCCAAAGTTTGATTTATGGATTTTAGTTACTGATATATCAAATGTTGTTGAATACCTTTGTTTAGAATTTACAAGTCTCACTGAAAACCAACGACAGAGACAGTGTGCAAGACCTTTTCGTAAAGTTGGATAAGCAAAAATAAGTAAAACTCCTGTTACCACTTATAAGCTAATATATTGGTATTGAATAAGCAATCAGTGGTAAGTTATATAACCCAATTATTTAGCATATATGCCTGTATTATTTCAAATCATAATAGTAAATCAGCCACTTATACTTATAGAGATAATTGAAAAAAATAATACATGGTAAGGTCTGGGGTGGAATTACCCTACCTACTTTGACACTGCGCTTCACTCAAAATACACTTTCGATGAGATCAGTATTTCAGTATATGAAAGCCAACACTTACAAGTGGAGATTGGTGAGTTTTGGTGAAAATCCATTTGTAAGCAGAAAATGGTCCTTATGGAGACCCCCCTTTGACCTAATTTCGTGGTACCTTAGTTCGTTGGTTGTTTTGGGTTTAATAGCCCTTTGAGACAGTATTTCAGTCTGTATAGGTCCATCTCCCAGAGAGAGGGAGAAAGAAAAGAAATGATAGATGAGAGAAAAATATCCAGCACCTACTGCAAGCACAGTAGGCCCTTGCCCTACTTTTATCCAAATAAAGTAGGACGCCCCGGAACTGGAAATTTAAACCAGCACCATCGCCCAATCACCACCCCCACCTTGTGGTTCCTTGATTTTGTATATCATACAAGTCTGCCTCTATGAACCTAGTTATTAGCTCGACAGGGAGCTATTGTTGTAACTGATGTCGGCGTGGGTGTTCGCGAGGGCGTCACACTTTAATTTTTTTTAAAGTTTAATATCTCAACAACCACTGGCAAGAACCTTTTGATATTTGGAATATAATCATATCATAGCATATCCTTCTTTTCTGTAACACCATACTTCTAGATGAGGTCTTGGGGTGGGGCATAGGGGTCAAAATATAGGTCCCACTCACTTTAAAGTTTTACGACAAAGTTTTTTTATTTAAACATTCATATCTCAGCAACCACTGGAACATAATCAATCATAGCATAATGTTTCATTACATAACACTATACCTCAGGGTCAGACCATGGGGTGGGGCTTAGGGGTAAAAAATAAGGTCACACTCTCTTTAAAGTTTTGCGACAAAGTTTTTCAAACATTCATATCTCAGCAACCACTGGCAGGAAGCATTTCATATTTGGAACATAATTATATCATAGCATAACCTTTCATTCCATAAAACCATATCCCAGGGTCAGACCCTGCGTGGGGCTAAGGGGTCAAACATTTGGTCACACTCACTTTTAAGTTTTCAGCTTAATATATCTCCTTTTTGTCGCACCTGCTTTAGCAAGGTGCGATATAGGAGTTCACTTTGTGAAATTGCATGTCCAAAATTACCTCGACCCTAGTGTTTAAGTCCATTTCTCTCAAACTGTGATACCTACAATCATCAAACCTGGTATAAAATTCTTCTTAGAAAGTTCTCGAGGCATGTTGCACTTTTTTCTACCCTTGACCTATATTTCACGCTGTGCTGAATTCGTAAATTTTCATGTAAAAAATTACATCGACCTTTGCCTGTAAGTTCCTTTCTCTTAAAGTATGATACCTAGAATCATCAAACCTGGCAAAACGTTTCTTCATAAAAAGATCTCAAGGGATGTTGCACTTCTTTCTGCCCTTGACCTTTATTTCAAGGGCTACTGACTTTGTAAAATCTTACTTCCAACATTGCAATGACCCTAGCATTTAAGTCCATTTCTCTTTAAACACAATGGTATAAGCATCAAACCTTATGCTTGATGTATATTTCATGCTTTGTTGGACCTGAAAATTCGTAGGTCAACCTGGCATCCACAATTGTATGTACTTTAGCATTAAAGTACATTTCTTACAAACTTACCCACTTGCCATCATCAGACATGGCATAAAATGTTTTCTTAAGCTGCTCTCTTAGACTACTTTATACTTTTAATGATTATTTCATACTCTGTTGACTGTTGAATTTTATGCCCAGAATTGCATCATTCTTAGCTTGCAAGTCCAGTTCGCTCAAATTTTTCTACATGAATGCATCAAACATAATCTAACCATGATCTCTGCTACCGTGGAGGGGCAAGGCAGGTGCGACATAGCATTCTGCAGAATTCTTGTCTCGTGAGTGGATTCCTATGATATTTGCACTGTAGTTATATATTGATTCAAAGTTTTACAGAGTATCACCCCCACCCCACTCAGTGACCTTGAGGTCAAGGTCATGGACTTAGAAATTTGGGGTTTCGTTAAAGTATTCTGATAGCATGGCGCTGTCCGTCCGTCCGTCCGTCTGTCTGTCCGTCCGTCTGTCCGTCCGTCAACATTCTTGTGCGCACCATATCTCAGAAACGGTTTGAGATATCTTCATGAAATTTTGTAGGCATATATATTAGGATGGGGCAAAGTGTCGCGTATAGTAATGGTTGCTCCCCCTTTCTTAATTTCAAAGTTATTTCCCTTTGATTATTTTCTACCCTACTAGTCTTGTGCGCGCCATAACTAGATAACCGTTTGGGATATCTTAATGAAACTTCATAGCAATATGTATGAGGGTGTGATGATGTGTCATGTATAACAATGGTTGCTCTCCCTTTCTTCGTTTTGGAGTTGCATCCCTTTGATTAGATTTTTTGGGTATTTTTGTGTATACAAATCTTGTGCATTCTATAACTAAGTACCCATTTGGTATATCTTGATGAAACTTTATAGAAATGTGCATGATCACAAGATTGTGTGTCACATATAAGAATGGTTGTTCCCCCTTACTTAATTTTGGAGTAACCTCCCTTTGATTTGTTTTTTAGGCTAACCCATTCCCCCATAACTCCTTAACCCTTTGAAATATTTCAATGAAACTTTGTAGGAATGTGTATAATAATATATCATGCGCATGAACCATAACTCTTGCTTACCTCCTGAATTATCTGCCCTTGCACCAATTTCCGTTTTACTCTGTATCTCCTTAACCGTTGGAAATATTTTAACGAAACTTGTTGGTGATGTGTATATTGTCAAGGGAAAGTATTGCGACTAAGAGTTTATGAATTATCTCCCTTGTTTGACTTTGGCGTTTCACAACATCTGAGCTGCTTCACCCTGGATCCTAATTTTTGGTGTACTAATAGTATTTGATGTGTTGTTTTAATAACATTGCAGTCATTAATTACAGAGTTGTTTCCCCTGTTTTGTCTTCCCTTCCATCCTTCTATAAACAATCTTGTTCATTCTGTAACTCCTTCATGACACTGAAACGGGCGTATTATGCGCCGCTTGCGAAGCCCTTGTTCACAAATGCCAGTACCTTAATCAAGGCTGCATCTTATTCAAGGCACTAGGGGGGCATAAGTGTCCTATGGACACATTTCTCGTTTCAGATAATTTCAATTGTTTGTATTTTGACATTTCCATAAAATGTCCCCACGTAACGTACATCCAAATAAGTATCTTTTATTCAGTATTTTGGCCAGAATTATAGAAAAAAACGAGACATGATCTGTCGATGATCAGTTGCATGAAAATTTGGTCCCGTCTTTTCTCAGGCCAACATGGGATCATTTGATTGTCTTTATATAGTTGATTTTAGGAACTGAAGGAAAATTTAAATATGCATTTTAAAGAGGCACCTATAAGAGAAATGCATGCCAAAAATATGTTTGATTATATTTGATATATGAAGCCTTTTCCTGAGCCCTCAAAATTTGGTCCCAGATTTGGTCCCGTTTTTCCGGCGCAGTCCCATCGAATACAGCTAAAAGCAGAGGGGAAGAAAGTCATGTAAGACCACACGAAATATTATATTACCCTATATGTGTATCAATCTCCATGATGTATGTATGTATATGTATATATATCTCCATGGTGTATGTATGTAGCTATGTATATATCTCCATGATGTATGTATGTATGTATGTATGTCTGTCTGTATGTATGTATGTATGTATGTATGTACACGTGCGTATGTATGTATGTATGTATGTATGTATGTAGGTATGTCCCCTTCATCTCCTAGTCTCCGAGTCTCCGAGTCTCCAGGTCTCCGAATCGTCAATGTATAGGTGTATGTATGTATGTATGTATGTATGTATGTATGTATGTCCCCTTCATCTCCTAGTCTCCGAGTCTCCGAGTCTCCAGGTCTCCAAATCGTCAGTGTATAGGTGTATGTATTTATGTATGTCCCCTTCATCTCCTAGTCTCCGAGTCTCCAGGTCTCCAGGTCTCCAAATCGTCAGTGTATAGGTGTATGTATTTATGTATGTCCCCTTCATCTCCTAGTCTCCGAGTCTCCAGGTCTCCAAATCGTCAATGTATAGGTGTATGCATATATGTATCTAATTTTAAACAGTCTCCGAGTCTCGGCCAGTCCCCGGGTCCCCAAACAGATAGTATCGTGTGTGCCTGCACATTCATGTCACCCTGTCTGCAACAGATCCCTGTATATTACGTACGTCTATATATATAGCATCCCCTACATGTACAGTCCCCGGAGTCTCCGACAACGTATTTGTATGTTTATATCTAAAGTCCCGAGTCTCCAAGTACAATGTGTGCCTGCATATTTATATCCCTTGTCTCAAAATATTCTTGTATATGAACGTATATATGGGATTCCCTAAATATACAGTCCCCTCAGTCTCCAACATCGTTTTGTATGTTTACATCTAAATGCCCCCCTCGCATCCATACGATGTGAATACAGTATACTCGGCTCGGCTTCTTTGTATTTATATCTATGTTCATGTATTGATCACTATTGATAACAGCTTCTGAACAACTGAAATGTACCTTCTGGAGGCACGCGCAGGCGAACGGCTGGAAGGACGAACAGAGGGAGAAAGAAAGAGAGAGAATCGACCTATAACATTTCAGTATCAGAGGACATAGCTTAAACAGGTGACTAGTACATATACACCTCAGACCAACAGAGAACGTTAAAGTGGTGATTTGTGGCAAATACAAAAATCTGAATAAAATCATAAAAATTTAATGCATTTCCCTGAAAATTAGCAACTTCGCACAAGTTTACATCTTTACTTACCTTCGAGGGCGGGTTCATTATGGCTTAGCGCGAACTCTCAGTTGGATTTCCTACACGAAACCAGACAAAAAAATACTTTTTGAAAATCATTTTGAAAGCACTTAAATAACACTTTTAGATAACTAAACCGTACTACAACATCATTTGATTCTAAGAAAGCAATTGGATTAGATGGGCTCGGACCGAGGATAATATAGTCACTTTGTCATCTTTTGTCACCAAGCATAGCTGCTCTTATCAACAAAAGTCAGGCCACGGGAAGATTTCCTGACCAGCTTAAAACTGCTAAGGTATTTCCCATTTATAAAACTGGCAGTAAGTCTAATCCTTGCAATTACAGGCCTATTTCGATACTTCCTACCATCTCTAAACTATTCGAGAGGCATATAAATAAGCATTTATTGGCATACTTACATAAATATAACCTTATCCATGAAAGTCAATCCGGCTTCCGCCAAAAACATAGTTGTCAAACGGCACTTGTAAAATTGATAGATCAGTGGATGTCATGTATTGACAAAGGTGATACTGTTGGATCAATGTTTATAGATTTTAGGAAAGCGTTCGACTTAGTTGATCACAAAATTCTTATAAAAAAGCTCACAATGTATAGATTTACTAAAACATCTCTACAGTGGTTTATCTCCTATCTTGCACAGCGACAGCAAACAATAGACAGTGGAGTTATGTCCCCATTTTTAAGTATACGGTCTGGAGTTCCACAAGGATCCATATTGGGCCCGACATTATTTCTGTTATTTATTAACGATTTACCTCTTCAGTTGAAACATTGCAATTCTGACTTCTTTGCAGATGATGCAACAGTCCATATAAATGATCCTAATATAGATACAATACATGAAAAGATGCAATCAGATTTTGAGATAGTTATAACTTGGAGTAAACGTAACAAATTACCAATTAATTATGATAAAACTACATACATGATATTGGACGGTAGAAAACGCCATCATGAAAATTGTCCAGTTGCATTAAATGTACATGATAAGATGATAGAGAAAGTCTCGAAACAAAAGCTGCTTGGAATAGTTGTTGATGATCATCTATCTTGGACACCACATATCGACTATATGTGTTCCATAATATCTTCCAAAATATCACTACTTAAACATATATCGTCATATGTTCCACCAGACGTTCAGAAGCTCTTCTATCAGAGTTACATTTTGCCTCTACTAGATTACGGTTGTAATACTTGGGGAACTACGTCAAGTGCAAATATCGAGCGACTTTCTAAATTACAAAAAAGAGCAGCACGCATCATTCTCCAAGCTGACTATATGACATCTTCCGCATACATGTTTGAACAATTGGGATGGTTATCTATACCTAAACGACTAACATATAATAAAGCGGTCTTTACCTTTAAAGCATTAAATAATCTTACACCCACATATATTTCAAACTTGTTAAAACCAATGTCAGAAATACATTCTCTGTGTTTGAGATCAAGTGAAAATGGTTGGAGATGAGATGCTACCGAAGGTTACTGAACATTTCGTACAAGGACCATATAACCAATGAGGAGGTTCGCAGGAAGATCCAAGCAGCCATTGGAGAATATGATGAACTCCTGACGCTGGTCAAGAAACGGAAACTAAGGTGGTTTGGCCACGTCTCAAGGTCTTCTGGTTTAGCAAAGACAATTCTTCAGGGCACAGTGAAAGGAAAAAGAAGAAGAGGTAGACAGAAGAAGAGGTGGGAAGACAATATCAAGGAGTGGACTGGAATGGATTTTGCCAGCTCAACTAGGGCAGCTGAAGACAGGACAAGGTGGAAAGGGATTGTTTTGAAGTCAGCTGTGGTGCCCCAACGACCTAGTAAGGTTATGGGATAGAATAGAATAGAATAGAATAGAAAATGGTCTTTTGTCTATACCTGGGTCGCGAACTGCGCTTTTCGATCGTTCCTTCTCACGCTCTGCTTCAAAACTATGGAATCCGCTACCGCAGTCCTTAAGAACACAGAACTCCTTAAACGGTTTTAAAAAAGCCTAAGCAAACATATCATATCGTAATTTTTCTTTCTGTAACGACATGTACTATGATAGTTACTGTGTTGGTGACTTTTTGTCTGAGAGCAATATAATTGCATTTGTGATTGTTTTAGATGTTTTATTGATAATATGTGATACGAGATCAGACGATGCAGCACGTAATTATGGTATGCTTATTCTCATCTTAGATTTTAACGTTTTACAGATTATCCATCCTAGGTTTTATCTAAGTCGTAGTACAGATTTTATATGTCGCACGTTTTATGGCATCCGAAGGATACATTTTATCATATTACTGGTTTTACCATTTGTACATATTTGTATATATTTGTATGTGTGTTTGTATTTTATTTGTTTGTTATAGAGGACCACTTGGTAGACTGGCTGCTTCAGCTAAAAGTGTAATCCTCTTGAAATATTGTATAAATAAATAAATAAATAAATTTCTAGCACAATATAAATTGCGAATTAGGCAATTTATTTTTGCGGACCTGAAATTTGACCAAATTTTCCAAGAAAACGAATTGAAATTACAGATAAAGAGAGCACATTACTCAGCTTAGGGCAGAGAATAACGACGCACATATTATAATCAATTTAAACCCGGTTTTTATGCCCCCGCTATCAAAAATGGGGTGGGGGCATATAGTATCACCGCTGTCCGTACGTACGCTACTTTACGTACGTAGCGTACGTACGTACGAAATGGTTTCCATTCATTATCTTTTTAAAGCATTGGTGTATTGAATTCATATTTTATACACAGGTATATAATCATAAAATACAGGTTAAGTTCGATGTTTGGTAAAATCCGCCAATTATTGTGGGAGTTATGGCCCTTTTTCGACTTCATTTCATACAATAATGGTTTCCGTTTGTTAGTTTTTGAAAAGTTACTTGTTTCGGGGCTATTTCTTTTGGAAAGTTGCATGGCATCCATTTCTGTGATAAGATACTGAATGTTATCACATATCACGGTCATGACACCGCCCCCCCCCTCTCCAAGCCCCCCCCCCACCCACACACACACACACTTCTCTTGATCCAAGAAGCACAAAACATCTGCCCAAGGAAAACAATAAAACGTACCACAGAAGTCTGCCTTTGTGAACCTAGTTATGCTACAAGTGCCAGTACCTTAAACTAGGCGCCATCTTACTTAGGGCACTAGGCGGGGGCATCCGTGGCGTATGGACACATTTCTAGTCTGGAACAATGAAAGATCGAGTGGAAAGGCAAATTGTACAGATATCAGGTATGTAGGTAGGCAGGTATACTGGCAGAGAGGTAGGTGTATATGTAGGAATAGACAGGCTGAATTGCAGTCCGATGGTAGTCTATAATGTTCTCATATTTTTCCAGACAATTTAAAAATTTGACAGATCGCCTGGATTTCAGCACGAACTATATCAGTTGCCTTGGGAAACACACGGCACTGTTAGCGATTGCCTGCACATGCACAAAAATCAAACAAAAATATAAATGATCAGCCGGTGCGCCGTTATATGATCTTCATGCTATGGATGGTCACTTTCATTTGGCTCTCTGATGCCTCACTAATAGACCTTTTTCACACTGTTATCTCCCGTAGTCTCGCGGCCTTGGCTGTTTTTTATTTGTGATTACAACAGCCCATCAAGATTTTATGATGTATAATTCTGATATATGAGCAGCAACAATATGGCATGTGCGCTCAGCGAAGACTCATATCAGCATGGGCATCCGTTCAGTCTGATCAGTCATCGCTGTCGGCATGGAGGTAGCTAGACACTTACCTTCGCTTTAAGCGCGGATGCCCAGGCTGATCTGAGTCTTCGCTAGCTGCATACGCCACTTTGTTGGTTACAAAGTTTGTCGTGTCGCGGCTCATATGTCAAATTATGTGTTCATATATAGCTAGTCGTGAGTCAAATCTCTTCCCGAGTGAGTTATCTGGGCGCCGGAATATAAAAAGAACTAAAATACTACTGAACAAGAAATAAATCATTCATGCTGAGGTAAATTTATATACATATAAGCGTACCTAATCCCCGGAGGGCTCACTTGGTCTTTGACACGGGTATCTGAAGTTTCATCCTAGCCTAAGAACGAACATGTAAAGTGGCTGTAACGCCCAATTATGCGTCTATAGCGAACGTAACAAGCAGGTTATGAAACGTTCCGGGTTTCCCGAAATATATTCTCCATTACGTGACTCAACAAGGAATATAGGAAGAAAAGAAAAAAATCAATAAAAAAAAACAAAAAACAGTATTTCAGTCGTATCGGGACGATGGGTGGGTGATAATGAAAGGGTGTGTGCAATGGAACCCCGTTTACGATTGAAATGATAACCACCCACAGCGAGGCACGACCCCGGGACCGCTAGATCAGCAGTCCAGCGTTTAACCTACTAAGCTACCGGGGCTCCTCTCTAGGAAATACGGAACGTTCCATACTCTTATCGATACGCTCGCTAGATGCATTGTTGGGCGTTATGTACAGCCAATTTTCAGGTAAGTTCTTGGGCTAGGACGAAACTTCAGATGCCCGTGATATTTGACAGGTTACAGGTGTGCTTGCATAAATCTACTGGTGTGCCGCTGGAGATTTTTATAACCCACACTATTCGTGTATACGGTATTTACAAAAACACACCTATTCATAAATCATAGCCAAAATATTTTCCCCATCCATATTATGTGGAGCAATTTACTTTGCCTCTTTCTCCAAAAAAAGAACAAACAAGTAAAGCTACAAATGTGGCAAATAAGGTAACAAAATGTATGTCAGCAGGGAATTGGCTAATTTCCACTTTTGGCATGTTGAGATATACAACAATGTTCCTGTTTTTGATTCCAGGTTCTCAAAAAAAACTTATTATGTATAGCCATCCAAAAATAATGACCTATTGATGCATTCTTCAGTTTAGAAAAAGGGACTATTACAGCAGCACATTCTCCCATATGGAAGTGACTCCCGTGATCAAATCACAGACCCATGCACCATGAAAGTTGTAATAAATATCTCCATAATCATGTGTGAAATGGGTCATTCAAATCTGAATCCGGCTGATGAGCCTAACTGCAGGTGTTATCAGTGAATAACCCGTGTCTAGAGGCCAATTTTTATAGCTTTGCTCTTGAACTATCTTACGGGCAGAAAATGGTATAATTACATTCAGCTAAACGAAAAATGAATTTTAGAGGAGGATGGTTTTTTCACTATGATTAAAAAAGAAGAATTTTATGAAACAGGAAAAACAATTGACCTCGCTGAGATCATGTTCCGCCGGCATGTGTTTGAGAATTCCTTTCATAACAATAAGAGAGAACAAAGAATTAATGCTTGTGAATTATCTTTATTTTTCAAATTTAGAAAATACGTGAAATGGACTTTTAATCTGAAAAGACCATATTCTCCCAAATTATCCTAGCCCGAGGTCGAAGAACGAGGGCAAAAATACGTGTAGAGGATGAATAAAGCAGGAAGACATTGCGTCAGATATTCAAGCACAACGACGTTGTAGAGGATCTTAGGCGAGTGGTCAGTTCATATGAAATCTATGAAACAAGCCTTTGGCGAGTTTCATAAATTTCACATGAAATGACCACGAGTGTAAGATTCTGTTTATCATTTGATCTTTAAAATGTGATTCTATCGCCTTCAAAATGAACATTATTTCAAAAAAGAAACGCATTGCTGACACGGACGTTGTCAATGACGTTACGTGTAAGCGCCAAACTGTTATTACGCGTGTGGTCGTACGATTTTTATGACTTAGAGGTTAATACATGTCTATTGTCGCGTTGCCGAGCATATCCGCCCGGAGAGCTCTATATTGGTCTGACGGCCAGTAGGCCCGAGGGCCAATATGGAGCTGCCGTGCCGATATGCCTGGCAATGCGACACTAAACATGTCGTAAATTGGTAATCGCAATGTTTCAATGTGTCAAGTTTTGTACATTACACAAAATAAGTTTTACTGTAAGTTAGCCTTAAAACAAGATACAATGTGTCATATCAGTAGACTCGACTTACTTGAATAGCATTTAAGATAAAAGTTATTCTTGTCAGGGAAGTGTAAGAGACATGTCTCTTACACTTCCCTGTTCTGGTGTAGCATTGGTAAACTTGGAGCACAAAAGAACACTTCTCACATAACTAGCTTTCTCTCCCTCTTTCAAATAAATTTTTGCTCTATAAATAGAAAAAAAAGTCCACTATGCTAGGGATGGTTCTAATTATTAATCACAGGTTGCCAGGGACCTTCATATGAATTTATGATAAAAGTCTGCTCCTCCATAATTGCATTCATGAGAAGATGTCTTAGCGTTGCAGATATGATTAGTTCTGCTTTTCTTTTTTACCAAAACCATTTGCATCAGTTGAATAAACACGTTTCGAAAAGGTAGATCCGTTGAAGTTTTACGGCTGGTTCCTTCAGACTAAGTTTGGTCAAAAGTGTGATGTGCATTAAGACCAAAATTGGCAAAAACGAAACGTATCTGAACATAAAAATAATAGTTTGCCGTTTTTAAAACGACACAATACACTATCAAACTTCTTTGATAAAATGTTCTTAATTTATGGTGCTTGTCAAGAAAATATTTGCTAAAACATTCATGATACACTGTGTTGCTTGTTTGGTCGAATTTTCTATGTTTATTGTTGTTCAAATGAAATGTTGAGTCCGATATTCATGACACACTGTCAAATGTTTAGCATCAAACTTGGTGGGTGCATCATTCTTCCCTAAAAAGTCTGGAATGCTAAAATATTATAGTTATGGCTGCGTTTGTGTGAATGTCAGAAAAAAGACGTTTTTACTATAAAAAGCACCGTATTCATAGCCCTCATTGACAGAAATTTACAGTTTACCAGGGGTGTTGCAGGTCGTAAATTGAATCCTTATCAGCCGCTTGTCAAAAATATTTGTAGACCCATTCTATCGCCATCCAATGTTTTTTTTTATCTTATTTGAAATGCAATTACGATTGCTTGGTTTGGGTGTTACACTGTCAAATAATTTGAATGAACATAAATCAATCCGTATTTGATCAAATAAATTGAAAAGTGTAACATGGGCTTAAGATATCAAATATCTTTATTTGATTTGCCGATATAATCTATGACATGCTCTTAGCATAATAAATGCCCAAAAGGCTTTGCATGATCAAATCAATTCGCATCATCTCATTATCATAAATGACTCCGCCCAGTAGTGTTTATATGCCGTACAAACGCCTAAACACTTTCTTTGAAACTAAGTATAGACACAGAATTGTTAAGCTAGCATGGTCGCGTCTATAATAAGACCGATATATCAAACTGAGAAGGCCCCCAGATTTACAGACAAATTTACCATAATCAGGTTCGTATTCCTATTCGTAATAAAGGTTGAGGCTACCAAATACTTCCTGTATTGAAAATTGCATAAAATTCTGTATGTATATTATATCATATATTGGGTCATCAATCTTGAAAAAAAAAAAACATACGAGGGATGATCCAGAAATACGTGGACACAGTCCATAAAATCTAACTACAATAAGTTATTTCTTTCAAATCTTAACCAATGCTTCTCTATATATGACTGAATAATTTTTCACGATATTCGGTAAAATAGATGAATATTGAGTTTGGCATGTACGTTTGAATATACCAGGGGTAGTCTTTGCGGCGCACCCCAGATTTTTTGCAGGAATATACAAAATGTTCCTTTTAAAATAATCAGATATATTTATTATCATTAAAATTTCGATATAAAATTTCAGTCAAGAACTAAAGTAGCATTTCCCAATTTCCAACGATATGAATATTGGCATTTGACATTACATTCTGTACAAAAAAAAAGACCACAACCCTCGGACATGAAAGAAAAAAATGACAGTTTTCCAACGTCTGCACGCAAGCAGTTTGTCTAAAGGCCGACATAAAAAGTCAAACAACAAATGCAAACACATCATATTTTACACGAAGCATCGTGAGACACACCCGTTTCAAGATGCTGTGTAAAAGAGTGCTAAAATAAATTTCGAGCAACATTTTCGGACCTCAGGATGTCTTTATGCACTTATTCGATGAAATAGTAGATTTTACACCTCAAAATCGAGCCCAAGAAATGTTTACGCGATATCAGAAGTTGTGCTTTATAAAGCCTGATGGAAAAGTTGTGATTGTCGAATTCCTCAATTCCTCGTATTATATAAACCCTGAAATTGTGAATTTAGTCTCATGATTTCTTTTGTGGCTCTTATCATCTTCACATTTTGAGCACTAGCACATACCAGACGTCAACGTGACGTTGTGGCGTGCGCCGCGCAACCTAGGGTAACTGGACAAAATGCATTGTTATATATGAACCGTTTGAGATATCTGATTCAAAATTTGCACGTGTATTTATCAATGGTGTAGCCATGAACATGTAACGTTTCATTGATGCACCTTTGCAGATTCCTTAATTATTTAAGGTGTCCACGAACTTCTAGCTCAACCCTCGTATGTCACCGTATTAAGTTTCAAAAGAGCTGAAATGGAAAGATACCGCCCTAGACTGCTTTCCCGAAAAACACGCCAAACAAGCCTGGTAGTTAATATCAATTAAATGACGACTTTTATATAGCTAATTATAATGTTGTTTGGTCAAAACGATATAGGAAATATTACTCCTACCACCCAAAAGCTTGCATTTCAAGATGAAACAAAATATTGCAAAGCCAATGCTAGTCGCCTGCCGAAAAATCTTTAAAAATATCTTCCTGTCTCCTATATTTTGGACCTTACAGAAACACCCTACAATGAGATTCTCACCAAACAAGTTATTTTGCCGAGAAGAGCTTTTCAGCAAATAGAAAATTAAAAGAAAAGTAGGGTTTACCATGCTAATTACTTTTGTAATGAACAAACTCTACCCCTATCCCCACATTTATTACGTGGCAAACGTTTATTTATAAAGCTTAAAAAGACAGTGTTTCACATTCAGATAACTTGGATTTTGCTTGCACACAACAAATAAGCATAAAATGAATCGAAATAAATCATATGGGTAAGTAAGTGGCCATTTGACTTACTCACATGATGAATAAATATAAAAACTTGAAAAATCTTATTATTAATATTTTCTTTCAGTTTATGGCCAATTTTAACACCTAAACTAATAAAATGAGCCCACAATAATATTCAAACCACAAACTCTGAGCCATGTTCTTACCCAGTTATAATAAAATATTGACTCTGGGGTAACTTTTAGCCATTTTACGTTAAAATCGCTTATTATATTTTTGTAGGCAGTATCTATGGTAGAACCGGAATAACAGGGGGAAAATAAATAATACGGCAAGGACCAGCTGTGCTTGCAGCAGGTGCAGAAGTTGGGCACTCTATTTTGGGAATATTTTTAGACATGTTTTTTCTTTGAAACGAAATGGTGAAATGTTTTTTTTTGTTGTTGTTT
This sequence comes from Ctena decussata, assembly GCA_963989385.1. Classification (NCBI taxonomy): domain Eukaryota; kingdom Metazoa; phylum Mollusca; class Bivalvia; order Lucinida; family Lucinidae; genus Ctena; species Ctena decussata. Next base: position 32,754,365 of record OZ022504.1, on the reverse strand, counting down.
TATTCTATAACATACATAGTAAGTTTTACTAAAATAATATGCATGAGCTTGCCCCATCGGTTAAATATATTTTCATGCCTTTTTTCATGAAATTCAGTTTTCTTGCATTTTTTAAAACAATGCAAAAATATACTGCCGTGGAAGGGAAACAAACCCTACTGGTCATTGGACAACGACCGTAATCCTTTTCGAATATGTTTCGTGGAAAATAAGTTTCGCGTTTCATAAAATTATTTTACGGGACGTATTATACGGGACAGAAATTCTGAATAGTACAAGAAGGGACCAAGCAAGAAGCTGGTACACTCTTGAAAAGTGCACATTGTCTTATTTATTTAAAAATGACCACATGAACGGCCATTCGGAAGCTGCAAAAGATTGAAAACACCGGAGAAATTTTCAGTTTTTGAATTTTTATATTATGATTTCATGATTCATCAAAATATTCATTGAATATTTACCTACTTCTCAAAATGAATTTGATATGTGCATATATGCGCTGAATAGTTTCCACTGATGAGAATGTGCAATTAAAATTAAACACTGATGCACCGTGGTCTATTTGAGGCAATAAATCGACGTTCGAGTAGTCCCGTAAAATACATTTACATTTAATAGCAGTTCTTTAAAGAAAAATCGTTCTGACAAACCCTGAGGATTAGAAACTATATTTTAAATTGATTACAATATGTGCGTCGTTATTCTCTGCCCTTGGCTGAGTAACGAGCTCTCTTTATCTGTAATTTCAATTCGTTTTCTTGGAAAATGTGGTCACATTTCAGGTCCGCAAAAATAAATTGCCTAATTCGCAATGTATATGGTGCTAGAAATGATGTTCTAGTACGGTTTAGTTATCTAGAAGTGTTATTTAAGTGCTATTGTCATCACAAATTGGATATTTTCTTAATGGGAAGACTGAAAAAATCGAGCGATAAAATACAACATTAATGTCCCGTAAAATACAAATCTAAAACGAGTTTCACTGGTGTAATAAGATGATTTATAGTAATTTTTTGTCATATAACAAAAAGTATACGTAGGTCAAAGAAGTTTGATTTTTGATACATGTACCTTGAAATATTCTTCTCGGAAAGTCTCATATTACAACTGGTGAGATTTCAAGTTTTTCTATTAAAGAACTTAGAAAAACAACTTGAAATGCACAGCATTACTGCTGATATAAAAAAGCAAACACACTGGCAAATTGTAACGCAAACACTTCTCTGTGTTTAAACATAAAACTTGTTCATGTACCCATACCGCATTTAGCCATTTATATTAATACTTGTATCTAAACACATACCATTCACTGTTACATTTTAAGATCGTGTATTTTACGGGACAGAACAGAAGACATGAAAAGCAGTGTAACCGTTCTAGATGCTCTATAAAGCATATACGTTTTATACAGACAGGTTGAAATTTTAAAGTTTAAAACAGTAGTTTTCCTTGAGGTTTTCAAATCTATAACTTTCTGTGTTTTGCAGGAATAGTTTTCTTTCATGTTAGTTAAGTACAATGAGATCGTATTGCTTCTTTTTGGTAGAAGAAGAGCATTTTGCTCTTTCAGAAATAATAGTGTGAAGATTTCTATAGCTCAACTTTGTCCTAAACAAAATCACTTGCCTCTACGCTGGATTATACCCTTATACTTCTAGCAGTTGCTTCAAGTCTATTGGTCTATACGACTCGTAGAATACTGAAAAGAAGTGTTAGTCCCTTCACGTTGTCTCTTGTTGTCTGAATTCACCTGATATTTACTGTGCAATACTTTAGATTTAGCTTCGAGAGATACCAAAATTATGAAATGACAGTGAACGATCTCTATATGACTTGTCTACTTTTTCAAAAATTTAACCACTCAAAAGTTACACTTTCTTGAGAATCAGTGAAAATCGATTCAAAATCCACGTCTGCTAGATAGTAGACGTAACATTGGCGCTGCGTATTCCTTTTACATTATTCAGCTTTTGCTGCATTTAGATATGGCTGGAATGCTACACTAGATGGATGAATTACAATATAGTTTTAAAAAGAGACAAGATAATCAGAGACAGAATCTATCCACTTGATATCTATAAAGACTTAGTGCTATATGATCCGTTTACCACGCCATTGGTCGATGGACCTGACTGATAAGCTGCATCGAATTCGACTGTGTTTCCTTCCATATTTTTTTTTCGTTGATACATTTGAAAATCTAGATCTCAGAATTGTCCTTCTACGTAGCTAACATTCAATATTTCATAATCTTCAAAGTTTTTTTTTCTGTTTTAATTCAAAAGTACATGTACGTTGCCAAAATATGTTGTAATGAACATCTGTTTTATAGAAATTACAACAAAAGTGTAAAATGTATCTTGCAAATAGTGAACGTACCAAGCAAAAACGGCGCCTCTTCCTTTATGATACCAACAAATGCGCATGTGTGCAATCTGAAAATACTATACATAGATCCTGAGGATTCCGTAGATACAAAGGGAAGGAACTACCTCAATTCACGGAGTCACAGACTGGTTTGTATCTTGGCTGTTCCCAAGTACCTTAATCAACTTTTATACCTGACACAGCTCTTATCATAACGGGTATTTAAAAATCGTTCATGAAACACACGTGCTTATCTTATAAGAGAGCACTACGCCTAGTCGCACCCCAGTCGCAACTACGCCTGACGTACGCCCGGTCTGTGCACTTGGTTTTAAATACAGTCGTATGTTGGACTTAGTTGCGCCAACGTTTGTAATCTACGCCGGCGTAGTTTACGCCTCCTTTGTGCACTCGGGGGCCCCAGACTTTTTGCGCATTCTTCAATAAACTTAAGAAATACACCAAAGTAAAACTAACATATTTTCCTAGCCGAACCTTTTCGCACTGGTATAATACAATATAACTTTTAGAGTAAATTCAATTTTAAATTTGATAGATGTCCTACATATTTATTGCATTTAGAGGGTGTTCTGTTTTTTTTTTCCGTCAAGAGGACCTTTTTCATATAAAGACAAAAATTGCAAAATGCACTGTTATAAAGCTGAGATAATCAATAGTATGGATCCGTTCGCACTGGCATGGTAGCTTTTTTCTGATAAAAGATATTGTAGAATCAGAAAAATTTTCCTCATATATCTCGTAAAATTTCCCGTGCAACTGGCCGCTGAGCGGAATGTTATTTTTCCCATATGACTGGGCAGCCGTTGAATGCAAATTATCAAGAATTGATATTAAATTGTTTCGAAAACATCATTATGATAGCAAAGCAATTTTTAAAACGTCACTGACCCTAAAAAATGAAAGCTTCAAAATCTGAGGGGTAACTCATCGGGTCGTGCGTGTACATATAACCTTGCAAGTTTGTTTCAAAAAGCTCAATTCGTCTTCAGCTTCAATGGTGCAAGTTTGGATAGGGAGAATATAAATGCACTGTGGTTGAATCTAATAGGGAGACCGGGGCGGGATGAATTACGGGATGAACGAATCAGGAGGATAACGTTTGGTTGAGTAAGTTAATGTCATATTCATCCTTAGTGATAGACGCGCAAAATTCCGATAGACTCATTTACCATTATCTAGTGGCTGACGAAAAAACTTTTTTCTCGACGTCTTATTTGGTGAACATAATTAGAGGTGATTTCTGAAGACCAAATAGCCTTAAATAGAGCGGAAAAACTGCTCTTCCTAGATACTTGAAAACTGTATACTCCCAGAGAAAACATCATAAGCCTACAAAAATAAAATTGTGGTTCATTAATACCCGATCGCCTCTGCAAGAAAATTTACCAACATTACGTGTCTGGTTTCTTTTGTCGTTCAGTATACTAGATATTGGTTTGACGGTGAATACATGTTAACCAGGTTAAAGGACGTTAAAGGGTACTTATGGAGATGCTTACATAAATAAAAATAACAAGTATGATTTTCAAAAGGTATTGTTTTTTTTGTCTGGTTTTGTGTAGGAAATCCAACTGAGAGTCCGCGCTAAGCCATAATGAACCCGCCCTCGAAGGTAAGTAAAGATGTAAACTTGTGCGAAGTTGCTAATTTTCAGGGAAATGCATTAAATTTTTATGATTTTATTCAGATTTTTGTATTTGCCACAAATCACCACTTTAACGTTGCTCTGTTGGTCTGAAGTGTATATGTACTAGTCACCTGTTTAAGCTATGTACGTGGAGCTCCTCTGATACTGAAATGTTATAGGTCGATTCTCTCTCTTTCTTTCTCCTCTGTTCGTCCTTCCAGCCGTTCGCCTGCGCGTGCCTCCAGAAGGTACATTTCAGTCGTTCAGAAGCTGTTATCAATAGTGATCAATACATGAACATAGATATAAATACAAAGAAGCGAGCGGAGCCGAGTATACTGTATACACATCGTATGGATGCGAGGGGGGCATTTAGATGTAAACATACAAAACGATGTTGGAGACTTAGGGGACTGTATATTTAGGGGATCCCATATGTACGTACATGTACAAGAATATTTTGGAGACAAGGGATATAAATATGCAGGCACACATTGTACTTGGAGACTCGGGACTTTAGATATAAACATACAAACACGTTGTCGGAGACTCCGGCGACTGTACATGTAGGGGATGCTATATATAGACGTACGTAATATACAGGGACCTGTTGCAGACAGGGTGACATGAATGTGCAGGCACACATGATACTATCTTTTTTGGGACCCGGGGACTGGAGACTCGGAGATTGTTTAAAATTAGATACATATATGCATACACCTATACATTGACGATTTGGAGACCTGGAGACTCGGAGACCCGGAGACTAGGAGATGATGGGGACATACATAAATACATACACCTATACACTGGCGATCTGGAGACCTGGAGACTCGGAGACTAGGAGATGAAGGGGACATATATAAATACATACACCTATACACTGACGATTTGGAGACCTGGAGACTCGGAGACTAGGAGACGAAGGGGACATACATACATACATACATACATACATACATACATACATACATTGACGATTTGGAGACCTGGAGACTCGGAGACTAGGAGATGAAGGGGACATACATACATACATACATACATACATACATACATACATACATATATACATACGCACGTGTACATACATACATACATACATACATACATACATACATACATACATACATACATACATACATACATACATCATGGAGATATATACATAGATACATACATACATCATGGAGATATATATACATATACATACATACATCATGGAGATTGATACACATATAGGGTAATATAATATTTCGTGTGGTCTTACATGACTTTCTTCCCAAGCAGAGCACCACAAATTGTGGAAAATTTTTAGATTCCAAAGAATTGGCTAAAAAAACATCATTTGTGTCTTACAGTAAAATTTCTTGTTTCTGTTCTAATTATTATCCTTTTTTATGCAGATGGATTTAAAGAGGAAGATTTTCTGAAGCTCTGGAAGGGCTTACATTATTGTCTCTGGATGCAAGATAAGCCTCTTATTCAGGTAATGTAAAATTAACCTACAAACTTTGAGGATATTTGTCATTGTATGATCTAAAATAGAACAGAACATGCATGTAGACTTCCTTTTCAAATGCCTGTTATAGGCAAGACATAGTGTATTTTTGTTTTACGCAAATCAGTTTTGGTTTTTTGGCCTAGGTTTACAAATTGTCTCTGTAATGATACATGTACTTTTTATTACCCACAACAATTCGCTGATTTGTTTTTAGCTCACCTGGCCCGAAGGGCCATAGTGAGCTATTGTCATACCAATGCGTGCGTCGTGCGTCGTCCCGTTTTCGTCCGTCAACACCTAACACAAAATTTCAAACATCTTCTGTAAAACTACTGGTCCCATGGTTCTCAAATTTCACATGGAGCATGACCTGACACCAGGGTCTCAGAATTGTAAAATTAGGTCAGGTTGAAAATCCAAGATGGCCACTATTACTAAAAATAGCAAAAACAACAAAATAAACTTCTTCTCCAGACCCACTGGATATTATTTGTCTGAATTTTGGCATTGAACATCAGTGGAACATTGGTATTCAGAATTGTAAAACTGAAAAAAATCTGTAGCAGAGGTTTGTCACATTGACCTACTTTCTGTTTACGTGTGTAATTTTGCTCAAATGCCACTGTCAGAAAACGACTTATTCAAACAACTTCAAACAACTTCTTCTGTAAAACCACTGAACCCATAGGTCTCAAATTTCACATGGAGCATGACCAGACTGCAGGGTTTCAAAATTATAAAATTGGGTCAGGTCAAGAATCCAAGATGGCCGTCGTTACTAAAAATAGCAAAAACAACAAAATCAACTTCTTCTCCAGAACCATTCGATATATTTGGTTGAAATTAAAATCTTAAAGAGAAAGTTTGCATGGAACATGAATGGGACCTTGGGATTATAAATTGTAAAAATGAAAAAAATCTATATTGGAATTAGGTCACAGTGACCTACTTAGCGCTTACAAGACTTGTTTTGCTCAAATGTCATTCTCTCAAGAAAACGCAATCGATTCTGGTCAGATTTGGTCAGAAATGGTCCTTGAATGGAATTATTTCAATTTTGTGCCAGTTGATTATCCAAGATGGCCACCATGGGGGCCGGTACTAAAAATAGCACAAACATAAAAATGACAATTACTCAAGAACCCTTGAATGGAATTGGACCAATTTTGTGGCAGAATGTTCCTTACATGAAGCCGTTTCGATTAATTGCAATTTGGCATTCCAAGATGGCCACCATCTGCCGATACTGAAAATAGCACAAACAAAATGACAATTACTCAGTAACCCTTAAATGGAATTGGACCAGTTTTCTGTCAGAATGTTCCTTGCATGAAGCCATTTCGATTGATTGCAATTTGGCATTCCAAGATGGCCGCCATCTGCCGTTACTAAAAATAGCACAAAACTTGAAAATGACAATATCTCAGTATCCATTAAATGGATTTTGACAAAATTTGTGTCCAAATGATTCTTGCATGGAGATGTTTCAAAAATAACTAACTATAGACCAGTTGTGATGGTCACTGTTACTAAAAATAGAAAAATGATAAAATTAGAAAATCTCAATGGAATTGGACTAATTTTTAATCAGAATGGCCCTTTCATTAAGCTTTTTCAATTTTTTGCAATTTGGCATTCCAAGATGACCGCCATCTGCCGTTACTTTAAATAGCAAAAAACATGAAAATGACAATATCTCAGTAACCGCTGAATGGATTTTGACGAAATTTGTGTCAAAATAATTCTTGCATTGAGATGTTACAAAAAATAACTGTAGACCAGCCATGTTGGCTACTGTTACTAAAAATAGAAAATGTGAAATAGAAAATCTCAATGGAATTGGACGAATTTTCTATCAGAATGGTCCATTCATTAAGCTTTTTCGATTTTTTGCAGTTTGGCATTCCAAGATGGCCGCCATCTGCCGTTACTAAAAATAGCACAAAACATGAAAATGACAATATTTCATTAACCGCTGAATCGATTTAGACAAAATTTGTAACAAAATGATTCTTGCTTTGAGTCGTTTAAAAAAAATAACAAATATAGACCCGTCAAGTTGGCCTCTGTTACTTGAAATAGCTAAATATGAAAATTAGAAAATTACAATGGAACTGGACGAATTGTTTGTCAAAATGGTCCTTGCATGAAAGCTTTTCAATTTTTTTGCATTATGGCATTCCAAGATGGCCACCATCTGCTGTTACTAAAATAGCACAAAACATGAGACCAGACAAGTTGGTCTCTGTTACTAAAAGTAGCAAAATGTGAAAATGAGAAAATCTCATTGGAATTGGACCAATTTTATATCAGAATGGTCCCATAGCACAAAAGCCAGGTGAGCAATATCAGGCCCATTTGAACCTCTTGTTCTGAAACTGAAGCCACTTTTAGAAACCATCAAAACTGCCTCCCAGTCCGAATATAGGTGCAGTCAGGCAAAAAAAATAGCAGAAAATGAAGAACACTCATTTCTAAAACTCAACATCTGCAATTCTTTGTGCTGCAGAATGGGTGCAGATAATGCTAGAAAATGGTATAAATACTAAAAAAAGTACTCCCTTATTTCAAGTATATAGATAAGGGCACCTTTCCTGTTTTTGTCTCGCCTGTGAAGCAGAGGCGTTGTCTCGCCTGTGAAGCAGAGGCGAGACATATGTATTGCTTTTCCGGTGTCGTTGTCGTCGTCGGCGGCGTAAACTTTTGTCGAGTTTTTGCGTTTAGGTCATTTTCTCAGAAACTATAAGGGCTAGAGCCATGAAACTCGGGTCATGCATACATCTGGAAGAGTACAGCTGAAAGCCATCATCAATGTTGAGTCTTGACCTAGATTTTACGGTTGACTGACTTCGCAATTTTTTGTCGAGTTTTTGTGTTTAGGTCATTTTCTCAGAAACTACAAGTGCTAGAGCCATGAAACTTGGGTCATGCATACATCTGGAAGAGTACAGCTGAAAGCCATCATCAATGTTGAGTCTTGACCTAGATTTTACGGTTGACTGACTTCGCAATTTTTTGTCGAGTTTTTGCATTTAGGTCAATGTCTCAGAAACTATAAGGGCTAGAGCCGTAAAACTTGGGTCATGCATACATCTGGAAGAGTACAGCTGAAAGCCATCATCAATATTGTGTCTTGACCTAGATTTTACGGTTGACTGACTTCGCAATTTTTTGTCGAGTTTTTGCGTTTAGGTCATTTTCTCAGAAACTATAAGGGCTAGAGCCATGAAACTTGGGCCATGCATACATCTGAAAGAGTAACTCTCAAAGCCATCATTTGTATTAAGTCTTGACATACATTTTACGGTTGACTGACTTCGCAATTTTTTGTCAAGTTTTCGCGTTAAGGTCTGTTACTCAGAAGCTATAAGGGCTAGAGCCATGAAACTTGGGCCATGCATTTATCTGGAAGAGAAAACTCAAAGTCATCATCGATATTGAGTCTTTATCAACATTTTACGGTTGGCTGACTTTGCAATTTTTTTGGCAAGTTTACGCGTTTAGTCTGTTTCTCAGAAACTGTAAGGGCTAGAGCCATGAAACTTGGTTCATTCATACATCTTTGCTGATTTAGCTCTGTTTTGTGACAAAGCGCCAGCAGGCGAGACACCGCATTCCACGGAATTCTTGTTATTCACATTTGACCCCCTATTATGTCAAACTATGATATCTCAAAGTTAATTTTTTGGGACCAAAATTAGTTCAAAATGATCTTGGTCAAATTACCAAGATGGCTTCATGCCCATATATGATAAAAACCTCCAACTATTTCTTCAGCACTAAAGCTGGGCCACGTAACGCAATCGGTAGGGCACTCGACTCATAAGTCAGAGGTCCTGGGTTTGAAACCCGGTCTGGCCACATACTTTCGTTTCTCCTTCCACTGTTTCAAGAAGGGCAGTTGTCAGTTACTGGCGAAAGTATGTGCACTAAGTACTGGTTAACCGCCTAGGAGGTGTAAGCCTACCTAAGAATAGTGTGGTTAGGTTAACTGACTGTCCCGACATGACCATAGCTGTTGTCTTGACCGTTGACGTTAAGCAGCAAATCAATCAGTCAATCAGTCTTCAGCACCAAAAGGCTGATGACATTAAAACATGGTATGTAGCATAAGGTACTTGATTACTACCAAGTTTTTAGCACGCCTGGCCTGAAGAGTATTGAATTTATGTAATGAACTCCTCCTACAGTTTTCAGTGGATTCTCTTCAAACTTTGTGCACATGTTTTGAACAGAAAGAAGATGTACACATGGCTTTCTAATGGAGGTAAAAGTAATTAGGACAGAATAACAGCCTTTTGAACTTAGTCAGTTTGGGCAGGCTGCCAGCCTTTTAGCGCCATGAGGTATTGATTTTGTGCTATCAGCTCCTCCTATAGTTTTCAATGGCTTCTTTTTAAACTACATGCCTTTTAAATGCAGATAAAAGTGTTTTTGAGAGGATTATAGTCATTGAACTTAGGCATTGGGAACAGCCTTTTTGCACTTCAGGATATGGAGCTTGTGTATTAATAGAGTTCCAAGATAAGGTGAAAACTGATTGGTTAAGGGCTTGACACACCAGTATGCAGGATCCCAATGTTGAAATATATTTCAGCTCGCCTGAAAGTAGTTCAGGAAGAGCTATTGTACTACCCCTTGAGTCGCCGTTGGTGGCGTTGGCTGCGGAGGTGTCTGTGTTAGTGAAATGTTAAAATTTTACGTTAAAGATTTTAAGATCTCATAATTTCTAAACCCTTTGATCAATTTGAATTATATTTAGTATGATGATAGATATTGGTCTAAAATTTTATTCAGCACCATCCACACCCCTGACCATCTACTGTAGGCCATCGCATCTACTCAATAGACACACCAGTAAGCAGGATTTCAATGTTGAAATAGATTTCAGCTTACCTGAACGTAGTTAAGGAAGAGCTATTGTACTACCCCCTCAGTCACCATTGGTGGCGTTGGCAGCGGCGGTGTCTGCGCTAGTGAAATGTTAAAGTTATACGTTAAAGATTTTAAGATCTCATAATTTCTAAACCCTTTGATCAATTTGAATTATATTTAATATGATGATAGATATTGGTCTAAAATTTTATTCAGCACCATCCACACCCCTGGTCATCTACTTTAGGCCATCGCATCTACTCAATATATGTGTTTAGCTAATGATTGATGTAATATAAGTACATATTTTGCAAATTCTTACTACTCCTATAAATTTTTATATATGTATCGTATGTACTTGTTCAGTGCCGTCTAGGAGAGGATAAATATAGGCCTAGCCTACATCCAATCCTTAGACATTTATATATATGTTTGTTTTCACAAATGTATGTAGTTTGTCAGAAATTTGTAATAAACAGCAATAAACCCCTGGCCATGACCTATAGGTCAAGGTCACAGACTTAGAAATTTTATGTTGAAGTTTTATATTAAAGTTTTAAAGATATCATAGCTTCGGACCCTTTAATCGATTTTGATAATATTTGATATGATGACAGATATTGGTCCAAAATTTCATTCAGGACCATTCCCACCCCTGGCCATGATCCATAACTCAAGGTCACGGACTTAAACTTGTACGTTAAAGTTTTTAAGATAACATAGTTTCTAAAACTTTGATTCGATTTTAACTATACACTGTGTTTGGTATTATTACAGATATTGGTCCAAAATTTTAATCAGTACCATCCCCACCGCTGACCATGACCTATAGGTTAAGGTCATTGACTTAGAAATTTTATGTTAAAGCTTTTAAGATCTTATAGTTTCTTATAGTTATACCCCCAGCATACGAAGTATGTCCAGGGGTATATAGTTTTCGTCTTTCCATCCGTTCGTCCGTTTTTCCGTCCGTTAGTCCCTCCGTGTGTTAGTTAACATTTGCGTTAAAGTTTTGCGTTATGTTTTTAGCTCACCTGAGCCTTTAGGCTCATAGGTGAGCTTATAGTATAGCCAGGCAAACCGTTCTATTCTATTCAATTGTCCATTTTCCGTTGTCAACATTTTCAAACATCTTCTCCTCTGAAACCACTGGGCCGATCAAAGCCATATTTCATATGGAGCCTAGCTAGGTTGGGAGAACAAAAGTTTGTTTGGGGGATCTGGGTCACATGACCAAGATGGCCGCCACGCCCATATATGGTAAAAACCCTTCAGAAATCTTCTTCTCCAGAACCAAAAGGCCGATGACCTTGAAACTTGGTATGTAACATCGGGCATGCGGGCCCATCATAATTAGCTCACCTGAGCCGAAGGCTCATAGGTGAGTTTATAGTATAGGCAGGCATCTGTCATCTGTCGTCCGTCCGTCGTCCGTCAATATTTTCAAATGACATCTTCTCTGAAACTACAAGGCCCATTGTTACCAAATTTCGTATATGGCATCTATAGGCAGGGGGAACCAATAATACTGTTTTTTATCCAAATCGCTTCAGAACTTTGGTTGCTATGGCAACTTAAAGTTTCCATTGACTTGTATGGGAAAAATTGAAAATTTGCATTTTTTGCTATGTCACTGCAGATATTTTGACAAATCTTTTACAGAAATGTTCCTTGAGTAGTTCTCTATCAACCACATGAAATTTATGTAGATTGCGCAATTTGGCTGGTTGCCATGGCAACCGAAAGGTTGAAAATAGAAAATATATTCAAAAATCATCTCCTCAGAAACTATGCTTCCAATAAAGTTCAAACTTCACAGAAAGGATCTTAGTACTAGCTTCTATAAAAGTTCTGTTTTTCTTGGCAATTGCTCTAGCAGTTTGGTTGCTATGGGAACTTAAAGTTACCATTGACTTAAAATGGCAAAATAGAAAATTTGCATTTATTGCTATGTTGGTGCAGATATTTTGACAAAACTTTCCTAGAAATGTTCCTTGAGTAGTCTTTAACCAGCCTTGTTAAATTTATGCAAATTGCACAATTTGGCTGGTTGTCATTGCAACCGAATAGTTAAAAATAGACTAATATTAAAAAATCATCTCCGCAGAAACTGTGTGGCCAATAAAGCTCAAACTTAATAGAAAGAACCTTAGTACTAGCCTCTATAGAATTACAGTTTTTCATGGCAATTACTCCAGCAGTTTGGTTGCTATGGCAACTAAGAGTTTCCATTGACTTATAATGGGGAAAATGGAAATTGGCAATTTTTGCTGTCTCACTGTATTTATTTAGATTTTCATTCTACAGAAATGTTTCTTGAATAGTCCTTGATGTTTCATATGAATTTTCTCCAAATCGCTGAATTTGATTGGTTGCCATGGCAAAATATAGGGTAAATTTTCAAAAAAAGAAAAAATGAAAAAATCTTCTGCTCAGAAGCCATATGGGGGATGAAGCTGATATTGTGCAAACATGTTGATAACAGAAGCCTCTACATGAATTTAGTTTTTTCTTCCAACCCCATAAGAACTTTGGTTGCTATGGCAACTTATAGTTTCCACTGACTTATAATGGGAAAAGTGAAGCCATGAGGCGGATGAAGCTGATACTTTGCATACATATTAATAACATTAGCCTCTACCTAAAGTATGTTTCATATTATCATTGCCCATGTGGACTGGTTGCTATGGCAACTTAAAGTTCGATAGAATTACAATGGGAAAAGTGGACATTTGGTATTTATTTCTGTGTTACTGCAGATATTTTGACAAAAGCTTTACAGAAATGTTCCTAGAGTAGTCCTCTATCAGCCATATGAATTTTGCCCAAAGACCTGATCTTGATTGGTTGCCATTGCAACTGAAAGGCCAAATTTTCAATTTTTTCATTTTTTTTTTGGCCAAAGATCTTCTTCTCAGAAGCCATTAAGGGGGGGGGGGATAAAGCTTATTTTTTCCATAAATGTTTGTGATATTATCCTCTACATAAATGGTGTGTTTTATTGCTGTTATGCATGTTGTTTTGTTGCTGTGGCAATTTAGTTTTTGCAACATAACCTCAGTGCTCAGGTGAGCGATATAGGGCCATTGGCCCTCTGGTTTATTTTGCTTCTGTTAACCGTAACTTGTTCATAGATGCTTACTATTTTAGTAGAGGATGGAAACTGACTAATTTGCATCATCTGGATGCTGCTGCTGGCCTAAGGTCAAGGTCACAGACTTCGAAATTTGTACAATAGCTGTGTTAAAGTTTTGCGTTAAGTTTCTGCTTTTGCTCTGTTTTTCTGAAAGACTTAATTGTAACTTGTTCATATGTGCTTAGTGTTAGTACAGGATATATACATATTAGTTTGCATCATGTGGCTGCTGCTGCTGATGAAAGGTCACAGACTTAGAAATTTGTTTTCTATTTGCGTTAAAGTTTTGTGTTAAGTTGTATTTTATGCTTAGATTTTTAATATTCTTGAATAGAACCTTTTGCAATTGCTACTAGGCTCACTTCTATTTTGAAAGGAATTAAGTTGCATTATCTGGATGCTGCTGCTGACCGAATGTCAAGGTCACAGACTTTGAAATGTGTATACTCTTTGCCTTAAAGTTTTATATCAATTCATATTTTGTGCTTGTAGTTCAGATATTCAATGAAACCTTTTATTATGCTACTAGGTTTACTTCTAGGTTGAAACTGATTTGTTGACATCATCCGGATGCAGCTGCTGACTTAATGTCAAGGCCACACACATGCAAATTTGTGTTGAAAGTTTGTGTTAAATTTGTATGTTTTTTTGCTTATGCGAATTTTAAATGGAACCTTTTAGCTTCTGTCTATAGGCCTTTCACTGGGTTTGTTATAAATTGTCCACCTGTCTGTCTGTTTATTAACTTTCGCTTCAAAGCTTTGTATTAAATGCATTATTAGGGGGTGGCGCTGGCCGGGGGTATACGTGAGCCCCTGCTCACTTGCTCTAGTTTAAACTAAATCCTCTGAGCGATTTGAATGATATTTGGTATGATGATAGATATTGGTCCAAATTTTTATTCAGCACCAACTCCACCCTGGGACATGACCTAAAGGTCAGGGTCACAGACTTTGAAATTTTGTTGATATGTTTATACCTCTGGCATATGAAGTATGTCGAGGGGTATATAGTTTTCGTCTTTCCGTCCGTTCGTCCGTCTTTCGGTCCGTCCGTCCGTACGTACGTAAGTTAACATTTATGTTAAAAATTTGCGTTAAGTTTTTTATTCTGCTTCTGTTAACAGGAACTTGTTCCTTGATGCTTAATATTTGAGTAAAGGATAGATACTGATAAATTTGCATCATCTAGATGCTGCTGCTAGCCTAAGGTCAAGGTCACAGACTTTGAAATATGTGCAATAGCTGCGTTAAAGTTTTGTGTTAAGTTTTTAGCTCACCTGAGCCTCTAGGCTCATAGGTGAGCTTATAGTATAGCCAGGCATCCGTCGTCCATCCATCCGTCCGTCCGTCCGTCCGTCGTCCGTCGTCAACATTTTCAAACATCTTCTTCTCTGAAACCACTGGGCCGATTGAAGCCATATTTCATATGGAGCCTACCTAGGTCGGGGGAACAAAAGTTTGTTCGCGGTATCTAGGTCACATGACCAAGATGGCCGCCACGCCCATATATGGTAAAAACCCTTCAAAAATCTTCTTCTCCAGAACCAAAAGGCCTATGACCTTGAAACTTGGTATGTAGCATCGGGCATGCGGGCCCATCATAGTTTGTACAAATCATGACCTTGCGGTGACCTTGACCTAATTTACGGCATGGTCAACTTTGGTACGTTAGGCTTTTGTATGGGAAAACGCTTAAACAGTGGATTTCTCAGAAACTATTTAAGTCTAAGGTTTAATACTTGGTAAACATGGTTGACTAAATGACCAGATGAAGATAGTATGTCACTAAAGGTCAAGGTCATTCTGTCGGACCATCCGTCATCAAGATTTTCAAACATCTTCTCCTCTGAAACCACTGGGCCGATTGAAGCCAAATTTCATATGCAGCCTCCATGGGTTGGTGGAACGAAAGTTTGTTCGCGGTGTCTGGGTCACATGACCAAGATGGCCGCCACGCCCATATATGGTAAAAACCCTTCAAAAATCTTCTTCTCCAGAACCAAAAGGCCTATGACCTCGAACTTGGTATGTAGCATCGGGCATGCGGGCCTATCATAATTTATACAAATCATGACCTTGTGGTGACCTTGACCTAATTTACGGCATGGTCAACTTTGGTACGTTAGGCTTTTGTATGGGAAAACGCTTAAACAGTGGATTTCTCAGAAACTATTTAAGTCTAAGGTTTAATACTTGGTAAACATGGCCGACTAAATGACCAGATGAAGATAGTATGTCACTTAAGGTCAAGGTCATTCCGTCGGACCATCCGTCATCAAGATTTTCAAACATCTTCTCCTCTGAAACCACGGGGCCGATTGAAGCCAAATTTCATATGCAGCCTCCATGGGTTGCTGGAACGAAAATTTATTCGCGGTATCTGGGTCACATGACCAAGATGGCCGCCACGCCCATATATGGGAAAAACCCTTCAAAAATCTTCTTCTCCAGAACCAAAAGGCCTATGACCTTGAAACTTGGTATGTAGCATCGGGCATGCGGGCCTATCATAGTTTATACAAATCATGACCTTGCGATGACCTTGACCTAATTTACGGCATGGTCAACTGTGGTACGTTAGGCTTTTATATGGGAAAACGCTTAAACAGTGGATTTCTCAGAAACTATTTAAGTCTAAGGTTTAATACTTGGTATACATGGTGCACTAAATGACCAGATGAAGATATTATGTCAGTAAAGGTTAAGGTCATTCCGTCGGACCATCCGTTGTCAAGATTTTCAAACATCTTCTCCTCTGAAACACTGGGCCGATTGAAGCCAAATTTCATATGCAGCCACCATGGGTTGAGGGAACTAAAGTTTGTTCGCGGTATCTGGGTCACATGACCAAGATGGCCACCATGCCCATATATGGTAAAAACCCTTCCAAAAATCTTCTCCAGAACCAAAAGACGTATGACCTTGAAACTTGGTATGTAGCTTTGGGCATGTAGGCCCATCATAGTTTATACAAATGATGACCTTGCGTGGACCTTGACCTAATTTACGACATGGTCAACATTGGTCTGTTAGGCTTTTATTTAGGAAAACGCTTATATAGTGGATTTCTCAGAAACTATTTTTTAAGTCTAAGGTACAATATGTGGTATATATGGTCGACTAAATGACCAGATGAAGATATTATGTCACTGAAGGTCAAGGTCACTTTGTCAGTCTGTCCGTCATCAAGATTTTCAAACATCTTCTCCTCTGAAACTACTGGGGAGATTAAGCCAAATTTCATATGGTGTCTCCGTGGGATAGGAGAACTAAAGTTTATACCCGGGGTCTGGGTCACATGACCAAGATGGCCGCCATGCCCATATATGGTAAAAACCCTTCGAAAATCTTCTGCTCCAGAACGAAAAGGCCTATGATCTTGAAACTTGGTATGTAGCATTGAGCATGCGAGCCCATCATAGTCTATACAAATGATGAGCTTGCGTTGACCTTGACCTAATTTATGACATGGTCAACTTTGGTACGTTAGGCTTTTATATGGGAAAACCCTTATACAGTGGATTTCTCAGAAACTATTTAAGTCTAAGGTACAATACATCGTATATATGGTCAACTAAATGACCAGATGAAGATATTATGTCACTAAAGGTCAAGGTCAATTTGTCGGTCTGTCCGTCATCAAGATTTTCAAAACATCTTCTCCTCTGAAACCACTGGTCTGATTGAAGCAAAATTTCATATGGAGTCTTAAGTGTGATCGGGGAATAAAAGTTTGTTCTCCGGATCTTGACCAAGATGGCCACCATGCCCAAATATGGTAAAAACCCTTCAAAATCTTCTTCTCCAGAACCAAAAGGCATATGACCTTGAAACTTGGTATGTAGCTTCGGGCACTCAAGCCCATCATAGTTTATACAAATGATCGTGCTTTGACCTTGACCTAATTTACGGCATGGTCAACTTTGGTACATTATGTAGGTTTTTATATGGGAAAATGCTTAAACAGTGGATTTTTCCAGAAACTATTTAAGTGTAAGGTACAATATTCGGTATATATGGTTGACAAAATGACCAGATGAAGATATTTTGTCGTTAAAGGTAAAGGTCATTCTTTGACTTTTGTACAAGGTCACTGAGATTCTGTCACCCGTCAACGAGATTCTGTCACCCATCAACATTTTCAAACATCTTCTCAGAGGCCATTGGGGTCAATTGAAGCCATATTTCACATGGAGCTTCACCGGCTTAAAGGAACCATAGTTTGTTCAGATGGTCTTGGTCACTTGACCAAGATGGCCACCATGCCCATATATGGTAAAAACTCTTCAAACGTCTTTTTCTGGAGAACCGAAAGGCCTATAACCTTGAAACTTGGTACCGGTATGTAGCATTGGGCACTCAGGCCCATCATAGTTTGCCGGGCCGCGTAGCGCAATCGGTAGGGCACCTGACTCATAAGTCAGAGGTCCTGGGTTCGAAACCCGGTCTGGCCACATACTTTCGTTTCTCCTTCCACTGATTCAAGAAGGGCAGTTGTCAGTTACTGGCGAAAGTATGTGCACTTAGTACTGGTTAACCGCTTAGGAGGTCTAAGCCTGCCCAGGAATAGTGTGGTTAGGTTAACTGACCGTCCCGACATGACCTTAGCTGTTTACCGTGGACGTTAAGCATCAAATCAACCAACCAACCAACCCATCATAGTTTATACAAATGATTACTGTATTTCATATGGAGCTTTTATACTGGGTCAAAGGAATCAAAGTTTGTTCAGATGGTCATGGTCACATGAACATGGTGGCCACTACGCCCATATGTGATAAAAACCCTTCGGAAATCTTTGTCCAGAAACAAAGGCCCAGTGACTTTGTGGCTTGGTATATAGAATTGGGACTCAACATTAATCCCCAAGGGAGGGGGGTTATCTGCCCCTGCCCTGGTGCTATAAAAGGTTTCCCATAGCCTAATAGCCGTAGGGGCAGTGGGGGTTAGAGACCCACTGTATCTTGGGCACAGCTGATGAAAGGCGGAGCCCATCCCTCTCCTTTCGCTGCCTTATCCTTCCCTGATTCGAAAAAGGTACCCATTTACTGCTGGGTTGACAGAGAGAGTTTTCCAGTCATCGTATGGCGACAGTGAGCCGCGAACTCACGACCTTACGGTGACTTTCTGCACAATAGCCGAGCTACTCTAACCACTCGACTACGGCGCCTCTAAAAGCATAAAAGCATTAAATTATATACCAGGACCAAGTGTCAGGTGAGCTACAGGACCATTGGTCCTCTGGTTTTATTCTGCTTCTGTTAATAGGAACTTGTTCCTTGATTTTAGTAAAGGATGGATACTGATAAATTTGCATCATCTAGATGCTGCTGCTGGCCTAAGGTCAAGGTCACAGACTTTGAAATTTGTACAATAGCTTCGTTAAAGTTTTGTTAAGTTTCTTCTTTCGGTCAGTGTTTTTGAAAGCCTTAACTGTAACTTGTTTATGTGTGCTTAGTGTTAGTATAGGATAGATAATATTAGTTTGCATCAACTTGATGCTGCTGCTGGCCTAAGGTCAAGGTCACAGACTTAGGAATTTGTATACCATTTGTGTTAAAGTTTCGTGTTAAGTTGTATCTTACATGCTTATATTATGAATACACTTGAATAGAATATTTTGCAATGCTACTAGGTTTACTTCTTGGTTGAAATGGATTTGTTGACGTCATCTGGATGCTGCTGCTAACCTAATGTCAAGGTCAAAGACTTTGAAATTTGTATACTCTTGGCATTTAAAAATTTTATGTTAAGTCGTATTTTTTGCTTATAGTTTCAACATATTTCAGAGGAACATTTGGCATTTGTCTGTAGGCCTTTTTTCAGTGGGTTTGTTATAGATTGTCCACCTGTCTGTCTGTTTTTTAACATTTGCTTTAAAGCTTTGTATTAAGTGTGTTTTTATTTGGCGGTGGCACTGGCCGGGGGTATACGTGAGCCCCTGCTCACTTGCTCTAGTCTTGGCTAAAGTTCTGTTAAAACTCGCCTTAACGATTCGATAGATTTACTTAATACTGCCACAGATGTTAGGTGATGGTCTAATTTTTAGCTCACCTTAGCCAGAGGCTCTGGGGGAGCTTATAGTCTGGGTGCCGGGACGAGAACCCGAAAAAAAAGTCCGCACAAATGTTTGATGCAGATTCTTATTATTTAGGATGTCCTTAACCAGAAACAAAATGATGCCACTTTGGCATCCTTGGGGAAGTTAAAATATTCAAGATGGCGTCCAAGATGGCCGCCAAGGGATAAAATTCATAATATCTTCTTAAATATAAGGGCTAGAAACACACTTTTGGTGGCTACCTATAGGTTTTTGAGGTCAACATAAAAATCTCTATATCTTCTGTAGTATACGGGCTAGAAACATAATTTTGGTGTCTACATATGGGTTTTGGGGGCCAAGGAATTGGTTTAACATGTTAAAATTGACATAAAAGCAAATCTGTTACACAAAATGGCGGACAAGATGGCGGACAAAGCAACGATCACGGCACTAATTGTCGGAGAAATGCACTTTCCGATAGCAGAATTCTGGTTTGTGTATTAGAAACCCGGATTTTACATGTATAAGATTGTTAAATATAAAAATGAAGTTATAAAAGTCCCATTCTAACAGTGTTTTAACAAGGGGCCAAGATGGTTCACAAGAACCTAGTGCAGGCAAGGGCAGATAACCCGTTGACAAAGCTTTAGTCATTTCAGAAAGCTATTGTTACGAGTAACAATCTAAAGACTACAAGAAATGTTATATTCTATTATCTATTTTACTTTCTTCAATTAAATTTCAGGTTCAGAAACTCTGATATATTTGTTAGTTGCTTGCGTCGTTTAAAATTACAGCTCATGGTCGGCAAACAATGAGTGGGGTGAGTGTCGGAGGTTCGTGCCATGCCACAGCCAGATTTTTAGCATCTGGGCGGTATGGAAAATTTACAAAATATTTGTCGGTTGCGTGCGTCGTTCAAAATTATAGCTCATGGTCTGCACTAGTGGAGTGAGTGTTGCAGGTTCGTGCCATGCCACAGCCAGATTTTTAGCATCTGGCCGGTATGGAAAATTTACAAGTCAGAAAAAGATCATACTTACTTCAAAGCAGTAACAAATTTTGTAAACAGCTTTTGATTTTTTTGTATTTTCCCAGTTCTTTCAAGTATAAAAGAGGACAGTCCTACCCATGATTATAGACAGGTGACTACAAATTGTATATGCATATCTAAAATCGTTTTAGCTTCAAAAGTGCATAATTGTCATGCCAGTTCGTGCAAGTATTCTTACCTGACTAAATCTTCCGAGCAAAGTTAATAGCATAAACTGACTTCATGTCAATAGCATAAACTGGCTTCATAGACCCGTCAGCTTAGATCACCATCAAACAGATTCTTCTCTAAAGCTGCTAGGCCGATCAAAATCACTTTTTGAGATACTAGAGTAGTTGGCTTAAGTACAGAAAACAGGGGGTTTAAATCCTGTCTCTGACAACAACTGAAAAAGGTTATCTGTTGATTTAGCAGAAAATATGTACTCGTACCGGACTAGAATCGAGGATGGTCAAAAGACGGCAGAAGGATAGATTTAGCCCGACCTTTCATAATAGCGCTATGCCAGAGACACATCGAGAATCTAACAACCCACTGCTCCAACGGCACAAAGGCTACTGGGAAAACTTGATATAGAGCTATATTTCCATTTGTTTGAGAGAACAAAAATTGGTATGAATGCTTACGGCCCAAGATGTTACCGTTTCATCTGAAAAGTCCTCTTCTCCTGAACCACTGAAGTACTCATAAGTTGGTATTTTCATGTAATATTTCACATTCCTCAAAAGTTTTAAATATGTAAACGTTGGGTCACGTATGCTCCCAAACTCGGGGCACGTACTATATAGAAACTTAATAAATGACTTTGCATTTGGAAAAGAAAAGGTAGATCAATAAGTAGAGTTAGAACCATCTCTAAAAGGGAGTTTCCAAAACTGCAATACAGTTTCCCGGCAGATTAAAACTGTGTCGCCAAAAGTTGTTTATTCCTGTTTTTAGCCCATACGCTAACTGACCATATGCTATCTATATAAGCGTAACACTGAAATAATATCAGCATAAAATCAAAGACCTGAAAGTGATTTTTATTAAGCTCCTGACAAAAGATCAAAGTAAAGATATTTTTTCTGTTACGACTGGAATTTTACCCTTCTGGGCTATTTACCCCTGCTTAAAGGCTAATATACAGAAAAAGAAGTAAATCTATAACGTCAGGGGCAAAAAAAGGATTTTTCTTACAAAACTTGAATTCAGCCGTTAAAAAAAAAAACTTTGTGCCAAGATCAAAATTTTGCCCCACTGCTTGGCCATTCGGGGTTCTACTGGTTCTTTTGCTCCAGGATTTCATCGGTGTGGTTTCGGAGGGATCTCCTGGTGTCGCAATACGTTATTTCTGTCGAGTTCTCATATTTGATTCATTACAGGTTTTATCCGTGATTGATTTGCTGTCTGTGATGATTCATTGATGGGTTGGGTACCCTTCATGCAGACCAAATGCTAACTAAATGTTTTTGAACCACTGCAGAAGCAGACGGCATGGGTTTGGACCAAGTAAAACTAGTTAACTTCCATTTTGGTTCCTCAATGTTACGTGTTCTTGTGTCCGCTTGTCTGTGGTCTTCTAAAAATATGGTTACCTTATAGCAGCCCAGTTTGCTTTCTGTTTTGTCCTATTTGAAACACTGATGAAATAGGTAAAATAAATGTTACTGTTGTTTTCAACTGCGGTAAATGAATGCCTGAGAAAGGGCTGTTCATTCGATTTACTATGCTTATCTTTCGCGAATATTTGTCATTTTTGTATTTTGGTGTTGAGGGTGGAATGTGGAGTCTGATTGTAATAATTCTTGATCTCTGTTTATAATTTTACTTAACCAAAAGGTACATGCATGGAATTATGAACATAAAAAAGCCATTAAAAAGATATTCTTAAAATAATAATGAATTATCGAGCTGTCAATGTCTTTCTGTTGCGACTGAAATTTTCTAAACGGGGCTGTATGCCCATACCTGGGCTGGGCTCTTATGGATCATCGTGGTCTTCTTAGTAGTAACACTATCAGATGCAAATTGAGGTCTCTATCACTTCGGGTTTTTTTTAAATTCATAGATGTTATAATTTCAAAATTCCGGGTTAAACAACTGTCTAAAGCCTGAATTCTGCTATCAAAAAGTGCATTTCTTAAGACATTCAGCTCCATAATCGATGCTTCGTCCGCCATCTTGTCCGTCATTTTGTGTAAGTTAGTGTCTTAATGTAAATTCTAACATGTTTAATGGATTCCTTGACCCCGAAAACCTATACGCAGACACCAAAATCATGTTTCTAGCCCGTATACTAAAGAAGATATGGAGATTTTTATGCTTTGGCGGCCATCTTGTCCGCCATTTTGTAACTGATTTGTCTGAAATAATTTTTGACATTCTTAATTGATTCTTCGACCTCGAAAACCTATTCGTAGTTACCAAAAGTATGTTTCTAGCCCACATACTTTAGAAGATATTGAGGATTTTATCCCTTGGCAGCCATCTTGGACGCCATCTTGAATATTTTAATTTCCCCAATGATGCCAAGGTGGCATCATTCAGTTTCAGTGTACGGACATGTTGGTGAACACATTTGTGCAAAAACATTTTGTGAGGACTATTTTTTTGGGTTGCACCCAAAATCTCCATTTGGCAACCAGACTATTATAGTATCGGCAGGCTCCGTCGTCTGTCCGTCATCCGTCAGTCTGTCCACAATTTCAAATGACTTCTCTGAAACCGCTGGCCCGATTGCAACCAAATTTCATATGTAGCCTCCAGGGAACTTAGGAACCAAAAGGTGTTCAAACAGTTCTGGTCACATGACCAACATGGCCACCACGCCCATATATGGTAAAAACCTCTAAAAAGCTTCTTCTCCAGAACCAATAGGCCGATGGCCTTGGAACTTGGTATGTAGCATAGGATACGCGAGTACTACCAAGAGTGTTCAAAGTATGACCTTGTGTTGACCTTGACCTCTCAAATTTGCTTTCTCAAAATATAGATGGAGAAAACGGAATAAACAACCAACAACGGATGTGTATATCAGGATGTTTAATAGATCGACGTTTCGGTCATCCAATGACCTTTATCAAGATGTAGAATTGTTAGATTTTTCTACTGAAGTATTGAAAAACGGATCAGAGATGTCACGTGATGTTATTGTTCTAAAAATAGCTAGTTCTCGGGTTAAAGTGAAAGTAGAAATTATGTGAAAGGTAAGTCATATTGAATACAGATAAAAGGAAAATTTAAATTTCTGTTTACAGTAAAGTTTATGCATTTTATCTAGTCTCTTGTTTGTTTGAAAATTCCATATACTCGAGAGGCTTCTGGTCTATTCTGTTCCAATACGTTGTCTTCATCTTGAAGTATTGTTTCCGTGGACGATGATGGAGTGATATTTAGGTCCGTTAGTAGTTGTACCTGGTTCATTCTGCCAACTGTGGATATGTTTTTGAATTCTAGTGTCACCAGGGCTTCCTCAGGGGTGAGGGCTAAGTATGGGTTCATTCTGGAAATGCGTCTTTTGCACTTCGTTGAGTTGATCTGGCTGATTATTTTTCCTCCGGGTATTTCGATCCTATAGATTGTGGCTCTTGTCCTTGCTTCGGGGGGTGGATTCCAAGGTCCGGGTCTGAAGATGGTGGGGGTCCATTTTTAGCTCACTTGGCCCGAAGGGCCATAGTGAGCTATTGTCATACCAATGCGTCCGGCGTGCGTCGTGCGTCGTGCTTCGTGCGTCGTCACACAATGTGTCCGTCAACACCTAAAAACAAATATTCAAACATCTTCTTCTGTAAAACTACTGGTCCCATGCTTCTCAAATTTCACATGGAGCATGACCTGACTCCAGGGTCTCAGAATTGTAAAATTGGGTCAGGTTGAAAATCCAAGATGGCCGCCGTTACTAAAAATAGCAAAAACAACAAAATAAACTTCTTCTCCAGAACCACTGGGTATATTTGTCTGAATTTTGGCATGGAACATCAGTAAAATCTTGGTATTCAAAATTGTAAAAATGAAAAAATCTGTAGCGGAGTTTTGTCACAGTGACCTACTTTCTGTTTATGAGTGTAATTTTGCTCAAATGCCAATGTCAAAAAAGGACCTATTTAAACAACTTCAAACAACTTCTTCTCTAAAACCACTGAACCCATGGATCTCAAATTTCACATGGAGCATGACCAGACTGCAGGGTTTCAAAATTGTAAAATTGGGTCAGATCAAGAATCCAAGATGGCCGCCGTTACTAAAAATAGCAAAAACAACAAAATCAACTTCTTCTCCAGAACCGTTTGGTATATTTGGTTGAAAGTTTGCATGGAACATAAATGGGGCCTTGGTATTAAAAATTGTAAAAATAAAAAAAATCTATAGCGGAATTAGGTCACAGTGACCTACTTAGCGTTTACAAGACCGATTTTGCTCAAATGTCAATATCTCAAGAAAATGCAACCAATTCTGACCAGATTTGGTCAAAAATGGTTCTTGAATGGAATTATTTCAATTTTGTGCCAGTTGACTATCCAAGATGGCCACCATGGGGGCCGTTACTAAAAATAGCACAAAGATAAAAAATGACAATTACTCAAGAACCCTTGAATGGAATTGGACCAATTTTGTGTCAGAATGTTCCTTGCATGAAGCCGTTTCGATTAATTGCAATTCGGCATTCCAAGATGGCCGCCATCTGGTGTTACTAAAAATAGCACAAACATAAAAATGACAATAACTCAAGAACCCTTGAATGGAATTGGACCAATTTTGTGTCAGAATGTTCCTTGCATTAAGCCATTTCGAGTAATTGCAATTTGGCATTCCAAGATGGCTGCCATCTGGTGTTACTAAAAATAGCACAAACATAAAAATGACAGTTACTCAAGAACCCTTGAATGGAATTGGACCAATTATGTGTCAGAATGTTCCTTGCATGAAGTCATTTCGATTAATTGCAATTTGGCATTCCAAGATGGCCACCATCTGCTGTTACTAAAAATAGCACAAAACATGACAATGACAATATCTCAGTAACCGCTGAATGGATTTTGATGAAATTTGTGTCAAAATGATTCTTGCATTGAGATCTAACTGTAGACCAGTCATATTGGCCTCTGTTACTAAAAATAGAAAAATGTGAAAATTAGAAAATGTCAATGGAATTGGGCTAATTTTGTGTCAGAATGTTCCTTTCATTAAGCTTTTTCGATTTTTTCCATTTTGGCATTCCAAGATGGCCGCCATCTGCCGTTACTAAAAATAGCACAAAACATGAAAATGAATATATCTCAGTAACCGCTGAATGGATTTAGATGAAATTTGTGGCAAAATGATTCTTGCTTTGAGGTGTTTCAAAAATTAACAAATATAGATACGTCAAGTTGGCCTGTGTTACTTAAAATAGCAAAATGTGAAAATTGGAAAATTACTATGGAAATGGACCAAATTTGTGTCAAAATGGTCCTTGCATGAAGGCTTTTCGATTTTTTGCATTTTGGCAATCCAAGATGGCCGCCATCTGCCATTACTAAAAATAGCACAAAACATGAAACTGGCAATATCTCAGTAGCCCCTGGATGGATTTTGATGAAATTTGTGGCAAAATGATTCTTGCATTGAGGTGTTTCAAAAGTAAATAAATAAAGACCAGGCAAGCTGGCCTCTGTTACTAAAAGTAGCAAAATGTGAAAATAAGAAAATCTCAGTTGAATTGGACCAATTTTGTATCAGAATGGTCCCGTTGCATAATAGCCAGGTGAGCGATATCAGGCCCATTTGGGCCTCTTGTTTGTTTCGTGTTGTAACTTCCACTGTTCTTCTTTCCTGATCGCCAATTGTACCCTCAGTGAATGCTTACGTGCGTTGTCATTTCTTACGAATATTTTAGGGCAGTGCGAACATTGGTACTGCTTAGTCTTCTTCTCGTGGTGTGTCATATTGTGCCTTCTGTAGTTGGAGATGAAGGTGAATGTTTTTTAGCTCACCTGAGCACGAAGTGCTCAGGGTGAGCTTTTGGGATACCCTGATGTCCGTCGTACGTCCGGACGGACGTCCGGACGTCCGTCAACTTTTGCTTGTGTACACTCTAGCGGGCACAGTTTCGATCCAATCTTAATGAAACTTTGTCAGAATGTTAGTCTTTATAAAATCTAGGCCAAGTTCGAAACTGGGTCATGTCGGATCAAAAACTAGGTCACTAGGTCAAATATTAGAAAAACCTTGTGTACGCTCTAGAGGGCACAGTTTTCATCCAAAGTTCATGAAACTTTGTCAGAATGTTATCCTCATAGTATCTAGGACAAGTTCGAAACTGGGTCACGTCGGGTCAAAAACTAGGTCACTAGGTCAAATCATAGAAAAACCTTGTGTACGCTCTAGAGGACACAGTTTTGATTCCATCTTTATGAAACTTTGTCAGAATGTTTATCTCCATAAAATCTAGGCCAAGTTCGAAACTGGGTCATGTTGGGTCAAAAACTAGGTCACTAGGTCAAATATTAGAAAAACCTTGTGTACGCTCTAGAGGGCACAGTTTTCATCCAAAGTTCATGAAACTTTGTCAGAATGTTTATCCTCATAGTATCTAAGACAAGTTTGAAACTGGGTCACGTCGGGTCTAAAACTAGGTCACTAGGTCAAATCATAGATAAACCTTGTGTACGCTCTAGAGGACACAGTTTTGATCTAATCTTTATGAAACTTTGTCAGAATGTTTATCTCCATAAACTCTAGGCCAAGTTCGAAACTGGGTTATGTCGTGTCAAAAACTAGGTCACTAGGTCAAATCTTAGAAAAACCTTGTGTACGCTCTAGAAGGCACAGTTTTGATCCAAAGTTCATGCAACTTAATCAGAAAGTTTATCCTTATAATATGTAGGACAACTTTGAAACTGGGTCATGTCGGGTCAAAAACTAGGTCACTAGGTTAAATCATAGAAAAACCTTGTGTACGCTCTAGAGGACACAGTTTTGATCTAATCTTTATGAAACATTGTCAGAATGTTTATCTCTATAAACTCTAGGCCAAGTTCGAAACTGGGTTGTTGGGTCAAAAACTAGGTCACTAGGTCAAATCTTAGAAAAGCCTTGTGTACGCTCTACAAGGCACAGTTTTGATCCAAAGTTCATGAAACTTTGTCAGAATGTTTATCCTCATAATATGTAGGACAAGTTTGAAACTGGGTCATGTCGGGTCAAAAACTAGGTCACTAGGTTAAATCATAGAAAAACCTTGTGTACGCTCTAGAGGACACAGTTTTGATCTAATCTTTATGAAACTTTGTCAGAATGTTTACTTCCATAAACTCTCGGCCAAGTTTGAAAGTAGGTCATGTCGGATCAAGAAGAAGGTCACTAGGTCAAATCATAGAAAAACCTTGTGTATGCTCTAGAGGACAGTTTTGATCCAAAGTTCATGAAACTTTGTCAGAATGTTTATCCTCATAATATGTAGGATAAATTTTATTTCGTTCCGTTTTTCTACTTACCATCTATATACATACAGGATTTAATTACCTTGTCTAGCTCGGACAACTCGCAAACTTTAATAAGCGTCTCTCTGACTCAGATCATCCTATGATCAGTATCAATCAGACGCTAAGAAATCAGTTTTAATTTCTGCGTTGCAAAGCTCGGACGTATTTTTCTATCGATAAACATCGAAGATTATTTGAGGTTTGGAAAAGTTTTGGTGTTTGTATCATCAAGATATACCCTTTATCTCCATATTTTAGTATGGCAGAAGCCTCGTTACGGCAGGGTATTGAAAGAAATGACGATGAAAGTGCATCGGTCAATTCTGAAAATTCGACCATTATGGCGTCGAATACTTCTAAGGAGAAGACTCGTAGGTCTTCTCGAACTACTAAAAAGGACATCGAGAACATAGAGAACAAAATGAATGTTCGTTTGGAACAGCATGATAAACAATTCTCTTCGCTGGATGAGAAAGTTTCTTTGATTCTGTCACTGTTTGAAAACAGAATACCGCGACCGGAAGCTACTGTCACGTCAGAAACGGTCTCAGTTTCGGATGGGACCGGTACTCGGCAACCGTTAATTCCGGTTGAGAATTCTTTGAATAAAGACTATGGCATGTCTGATACACAGTTGCCAGCTGATGATAATGTTTCTCTTCATGTTTCAAGAGCAGAAAGACATCATATTGGTTTGTCTGAATCTGATTCTGATGAGGGTTCTTTGCACACCCAAAATAATGACAATCTGTGTGATGACAGATTTAGTAAATATTTGTCCAAAGAACAAACTGCAAATGAAAAACAAAATTTATGTGAAAAGTTTGGTGAAGATGCTTGTACCAAATCTAAAAATAAGACTGGTATTGTCTTAGAGAAAAATCAGATTGACATTCTTAAAGATTCTTGGAGGGCTGAGGACCCTTCACACATTACTGCCTTTAAAGAAAATTATCGGCATATGTTTCCTATTGATGAGTCTTGTGAACCTCATTTCAATGTTCCCAAGATGGATGATTCTGTTGATGCCTTGTTAGTGAAACGCTTTGGACACAAGGCAGCTTTTGGCAAAGCTCCATCTTTATTTAGTAAAACAATGAAATCTGTTGAAAGACTTGCTTTTCAAGGTCAAATGGCAGCCCGTATGGGACTTATCACCTCTTGTTACACTCAGCAAGCATTAGGTGTTTTGTTGGACAGTTTACAACAAAAAGAGCCAAATATAGACTTAGCTGTTCAGAATGTGAGGGATATTTTTGCATTATCCACTAAAACACTAGATCAGGTAGCTAGAACTGGTGCTTTCCATCATCTCATAAGGAGAAGAGCAACTATGCATGACACTGGTTTAAGTGAATTCAAAAATTACACATCTTCTATTATGAAACTTCCATTGACTTCTGAAGGTGTATTAGGTTCACAGTTTGATAAAAGTTTGAAAGAAAAGAAGGAACTTAACAAGCAGTTATCAGAGGTTTTGCCTGAAATTTCTGTGAACAAGCGCACTTCCTCAAACACAAACTCTTTCAAAAGGAAAAGTAATTTCAATACATCAGACTCAAGTACAAAGAAACCAAGAACAGATTTTACTGGTTCATACAACAAAGACAAACCATGGTCTTCTCAGTATAGAATACCCCGTAATAATTATTACAGGAATGACAGCAAGAACAAGAACACGGTAAGTTCTTTTCGGCCTGCTGGGGCAAAACAGAATCGGTCCTGACACTTTTCTGACAGCGTATCCACAACTTCCTGTAGGGGGTCGTTTAAAATTTTTCATAAAGGAATGGGAAAAGATAACAGACGACAAATGGGTTCTGTCCACAATAGCCAACGGGCTAAAATTGGACTTCCTGTCAAAACCGAAATGGGAAGGGGTAAAACAAACATATGTAGATGCAAAACATTTACCTATTATTTTTTCAGAAGTAGAAAGTTTATTAGAAAAGGGTGCGATAGAACCTGTTCCACCTTCTCAGACCAAAAGCGGTTTTTACAGTACATTTTTCCTTGTGCCAAAGAAAACAGGCGATTTGAGACCAATAATAAATCTTCGCCCCCTAAACAGGTACATAGTCAAAAAACATTTTCGCATGGATACGCTGACAAAAGTGTTAAACTTAGTCAAACCAAACGATTGGGCAATATCTCTCGATCTGAAGGATGCTTATCTGCATGTCCCAATTCACAGATCTCACAGAAAATATCTTCGTTTCTGCATACAAGGCAAAGTATATCAGTTTGTAGCACTTTGTTTTGGCCCAACCCAAGCACCTCGTTGTTTTACGAAGATAGTTTCGGTAGTAACTGCACATCTGAGAATGCAGAATGTTCGTCTAGCTTCATATCTAGACGACTGGTTAATAGTAAATCTAATCAGAAAAGTACTCCTTCTCGATCGAGAGACATTGTTGAATCTTCTACACAAATTGGGATTCATAATAAACTGGGAGAAGTCTGCCTTAATTCCCAGCCAGACAGTAACATACATAGGAGCCCTGTTCAATTTTCAATCAGGAATAGTGCTTCCTACTCCAGAGAGGGTACAAAAATTATGTTCAGCAGTTCACAAATTAATGAACAGTCGCAGTTCAGCTCGAGATTTTTTGCACACTCTCGGTCTAATGGCCTCTTGTATAGAATTAGTTCCCAATGCCAGACTATATATGAGACCCATACAATTACATCTCCTCCATTTCTGGAAACCAATCACAGGCGAATTAGAAATGATAGTTCCTGTTACACAACACCTAAAGCAACATTTACGTTGGTGGTTAAACTAAGCCAACATTACAAAGGGCAGATCATTAGCCCAGTGGTCAAATTCAATAACTATTACCACAGATGCATCCAAAATAGGCTTTGGGGGCCACATGAACAATCAGTTATATCAGGGCATTTGGACCAAAACAGAAGCTCAACAGCACATCAATATGCTGGAATTAGAAGCTGTCTTTCGTACAATAGCACATTTTCTTCCAGTACTTCAGAATCAGAACGTTCTTTTGAGATGCGACAATACCACAGTAGTACAATATATCAACAAGCAAGGGGGGACCAAATCTGTCAGTCTCTGTTACAAAGTTTGGGAACTGTTCAAAATGACACTACGCCATGCAATACATATCAAGGCGGCCCATTTATCGGGCCATCAAAATTTGTTGGCAGACCGGCTGTCACGTCCCATAGTCCGCCCAACCGAATGGACCCTGAACAATCAAGTTCTGGACAAACTGTTTTATTATTGGGGGAAACCAATGATAGACCTGTTTGCTTCAGAGGACAACAACAAAATGCAGATTTTCTGCACATGGTTTCCATCCCAGAAAGCTTATGCGATAGATGCTCTGTCAATTCCTTGGAACAACATGGAAGCTTATGCATTTCCTCCAATCTGTCTTGTTCCCAAAGTTCTGGAGCACATGTCTCAGTACCACTGTCAGATACTGTTAATAGCACCTCAGTGGCCAAGACGCCATTGGTACACAAATCTGTTACAAAAGCTAATAGATTATCCAAGAAGACTTCCCATACAAAACAATCTTCTTCAGCAACCCAAAACAATGATTTACCATCCAACACCAGAGATATTCAATCTCACAGCATGGCTGCTTTCAACAGAAACTTCAAAAATAAAGGCTTTTCAAAAGAAACTAGAAAATTGCTCACAGCTTCTTGGCGAGCAGGAACACAACAAGACTATGCTTGCAAATTCAAGAAGTTCAATAGCTGGTGTCGTGAACGGCAAAAAGATCCCTATTCTGCCACTTTAGTGGATTGTGCAGATTTTTTGACATATCTGTTCAATTCTGGCCTTCAGTATCGTACAATTGCAGGCTATAGATCTATGTTGTCTTCTGTGCTTCTGCCAATAGACAATACACCAGTAGGTCAGCATCCGTATATAATCCGCCTTTTAAAGGGTGTTTTTAACTCTAGACCCCCAGTGACAAAATTGCTTCCAGAATGGGATTTATTTAAAGTACTAGACTTATTACAAAAGAGTCCTTTTGAACCTTTAAAACATGCAGATCTGAAATATGTCACATTTAAAACTGTTTTTCTTATAGCGATCACAACATTCAGAAGATGTTCGGACCTTCAAGCGTTAAGAATAGGAGAAGATGCTGTCAAAATTCAGAATAGAGGTGTGACTTTTATCAGAACAGGTTTATCTAAACAAGACCGCCCAGGTCACATTGGAAACAAAATTTTTGTTCCCTGTTATAAAGACAACAAAAAGCTAGACCCTAAGAGAGCTCTCTATCATTATTTGAAGAAGACAGAGAGTATTAGAGGTGAAACCCAGTGCAAATTGTTTTTATCAATAGTCAAACCACATCAGCCAGTTTCCAGACAAACGATTGCTAAGTGGATTGTAAAGACTATCAGACTAGCTTATGATAAGGATGTCAAAGTTAAGGCACATTCTACAAGGGCAATTGGACCTTCCTGGGCTCTTTTCAAAGGAGCCAGTATGCACTCCATTTTAGATGCTGCAGATTGGTCTAGGGAATCTACTTTCACTAAGTTTTACCTTAGAGATGTAGAAGTTAAAGTCCTGAATTAAAAAAAAAAAAAAAGAAGGATTGTATATAGTTTTAAATTTCTGCGAGTTGCGTGGGTATTTTTCAACTCAATAACTCGATATTCAGGTGTACAGATAGGATATGTTGACATGTACATGTGGGAGGATATGGATATGACGTGTACACATGAGAGTGTAGAATATTGTACTTAATGTACAGAAAGTGTTTGTTTGTGATCCTTAAATGGAATCTGGAGATACGTACAGATTATGAGAACATGTATACTTAGCTATTTTAATTTGGTGTAAAGTATTACTATAAATAGTACAGATTATGACAACATATATAGTGATAAACTTTGTATTTAATGTGAAGCATTATTATAAAAAAAAAAAAAAAAAAAAATGGATGTAAATACCTGTAAATATTTGAACACTGACTATCAAAGTGATGGTATCGATCATCAGGATAGAGAGGAGACAGTCAAGTCCAGAAAATAAAGCCCAGCCATCCATAAGGTAAGGCTTTTTAATCTATCCTGTATGTATATAGATGGTAAGTAGAAAAACGGAACGAAATAAAATTGAAAATTTGATTTTCAAGTTGTAATTTTATGAGAGAGTTTTTCTACTTACCATCTACTATTTTCCCACCCTCCTCCCCACAAATATTTTTATTTTCTGTGGACTACATGTACGTAGTTGAACGCACAGGAAATTAAAACTGATTTCTTAGCGTCTGATTGATACTGATCATAGGATGATCTGAGTCAGAGAGACGCTTATTAAAGTTTGCGAGTTGTCCGAG
This sequence comes from Ctena decussata, assembly GCA_963989385.1. NCBI lineage: Eukaryota > Metazoa > Mollusca > Bivalvia > Lucinida > Lucinidae > Ctena > Ctena decussata. Next base: position 32,720,955 of record OZ022504.1, on the reverse strand, counting down.
CTAGACAAGGGAATTAAATCCTGTATGTATATAGATGGTAAGTAGAAAAACTCTCTCATAAAATTACAACTTGAAAATCAAATTTTCAATTTGAAACTGGGTCATGTCGGGTCAAAAACTTGGTCACTAGGTCAAATCTTAGAAAAACCTTGTGTACGCTCTAGAAGGCACAGTTTTCATCCAAAGTTCATGAAACTTTGTCAGAATGTTTATCCTCATAATATCTAGAACAAGTTTGAAACTGGGTCACGTCAGGTCAAAAACTAGGTCACTAGGTCAAATTATAGAAAAACCTTGTGTACGCTCTAGAGGACACAGTTTTGATCCAATCTTTATGAAACATTGTCAGAATGTTTATCTCCACAAATTCTAGGCCAAGTTCGAAACTGAGTCATGTCGAGTCATAAACTAGGTCACTAGGTTAAATCTTAGAAAAACCTTGTGTGCGCTCTAGAAGGCACAGTTTTGATTCAAAGTTCATGAAACTTTGTCAGAATGTTTATCCTCATAATATGTAGGACAAGTTTGAAACTGGATCATGTCGGGTCAAAAACTAGGTCACTAGGTCAAATCATAGAAAAACCTTGTGTACGCTCTAGAGGACACAGTTTTGATCTAATCTTTATGAAACTTTGTCAGAATGTTTATCTTCATAAACTCTCGGCCAAGTTTGAAAGTAGGTCATGTCGGGTAAAAAACTAGGTCACTAGGTCAAATCTTAGAAAAACGTTGTGTAAGCACTAGAAGGCATAGTTTTGATCCAATCTTCATGAAACTATGTCAAAATGTTTATTGTCCATATATCTAAGCCCCCTATGAAACTGAGTCACGTCGGCTCAAGGTCAAATCTTAGAAAAACTTTGTGTACACCCTAGAGGGCACAGTTTTGATCCAATCTTCATGAAACTCTGTCAGAATGTTTATCGTAATGAAATCTAGGTAAAGTTTGAAACTGGGTCGTGTCGGGTCAAAAACTTGGTCACTAGGTCAAATATAAGAACGACCTTGTATACGCTCCAGAGGGCACAGTTTGATCCAATCTCAATGAAACTGTGTCAGAATGTTTATTCTTACAATATCCAGGCCAAGTTTGAAACTGGGTCATGTCGGGTCAAAAACTAGGTCAAATGTTAGTATGGTAAAAACTCTTATAAATCTTCACCAGAGCCAGTGAACTGATTAATGCTCAGGTGAGCGATTCAGGGCCACCATGGCCCTCTTGTTTACATTTGTTACAGGCAAACGGTTTCTCCATTTTAACTGATCTTTACTGGATGAGATTCAAACCGGTTGGGAATTTCGTTTGTAGCTTAGCTATCCAAACTTCTTCAGTTCTAAGTCTGACGTTAACGTCGTTGGTTGTCCGAGCGACGATGGTTGCGGTTACGTCGTTTGGGGTGTGATCGTTTGAGATAAAGTGGTGGGAAACTGGTTTGACGTCGTTCTTTTGTTTTATGTCCATGAAATGTCCTCGTAGTCGTTCATTGAACGTATTTCCTGTCTGTCCTACGTATTGGAGTCCACATTTTTTGCAACTGATGACATAAATTACATTTTTTGTTTTACAGTTGAACCTGCCCTTAATTTTGAATTGTTCCTTGGTTTTCCATGACATAATTTGTTCTGTTTTGGCCATGAAAGGGCATATGATACACGGTTTTCCGCAGGGTGAGCTGCCTTTGTTTATGTATTGTGGGTTTATGTCAGCAAGGACTAGCATTTGTTTTATATTCGTGGCTCTTTTATAAACCACCATGATTTTGTTGTCAAGTACGGATTTGAGATCTTCGGAGGTTTCTAATATACGTGTGTATTTGGACAAGATTTTTCTGATTGGTGGGTTGAGAGGGTTGTTGCTTGTTATAAAAGGTATTATACTTTTTTGGGTTGCGGTTGGTTTTTTTGGTTGCAGTAGGTCGTCCCGATTTCTGGAGAATGCTTTGTTGATTGCACTTCTGACTAGTTGTGTTGGGTAGCCCCTGTATTTGAAATTTTGTAACAAGTTTTCTGATGCCGTTTTGTATAGGTTATCAGTACTGCAAATCCGACGTAGTCTCAAGGCTTGGCTGTATGGTAAGCTGTCTTGTTGGTGTTTGGGGTGGAAAGAACTGTAATGGAGGTAGAGGTGTGAGTCCGTGGGTTTAGTGTACAGGTCTGTGCTGAGGTTCCCTTCTTTGTCCTTTGTTATTGTTACGTCGAGAAAATTGACTGTGATGTCGCTGATTTCTGCTGTGAATTTTATCGTTTCATGGAAAGAGTTTAAGGCATCTATAAAGGAGCACAACTCCTCATGGGAATGTTGCCAGATCATGAATATATCATCGATAAATCTCCACCATACGAGCGGTATCAATCTACTGGTTGACAAGAAGTCTCTCTCTTTCTGTAGTTTTTATATTGGAAAATGCTAGAACATAAGATTTCTTGGAAACTGTTGAAGATTTTGACCTGAAAATTGGTTTATACAGTCATCTTAATGAGTACATGAAATTTATGCGTACAGGAGGTCCATGTCGTTCTTTGACCTTAGACCCTGGTCTCTCATATTTTGACAATTTCACACATCTCCTCAAAAGCCATTGGGCAAATTGTCCTCAGATATCATGTAGAGCCTCTAGGGGGCCGGGGAATGAAAATTTGTTCAAACGGTTCTAGTCTCATGACCAACATGGCAGCCAATCCCATATATGGTAAAAACCTCTAAAAACCTTCTTCTCCAGAACCAATAGGCCGATGGCCTTGACACTTTGTATGTAGCATCAGGTACATGAGTACTACCAAGATTGTTCAAATTATGACCTTGGGTTGACCTTGACCTTTTTTTACGGCAAGGTCAAATATGGGAAAATGCTAGAACATATATATGATTTCATGGAAAGTTTTGAAGGGTAAGGTCTAAAAATTGGTTCATACAGTCATCTTTATGAGTACATGAAGATTCATGAGTACAAGAGGTCAAGGTCATTCTTTGACTTTTGACCCAGAACTCTCATATTTTGACAATTTCAAACAATCTCCACAAAACCCACTGGGCCAATTGTAACCAAAGTTCATATAGAGCCTCCAGGGGTTGAGGGAATGAAAATTTGTTCAAACGGTCCAGGTCACAAGATCAACATGGCTGCCATGCCCATAATATATGATAAAAAACCTTTAAAAATCCGCTTCTCCAGAACCAATTGACCAAATACCTTGAAACTTGGTATGTAGCATTGGGTACTCCAGTACTATCGAGATTGTTCAAAATGATGACCTTGGGTTGACCTTGACCATTTTACAGCAAGGTCAAATAAGGGAAAATGCTTGAGCATAAGATTTCATGGAAAGTTTTGAAGATTTAGGCCTAAAATTGGTAGATACATTCATCTTAATGACTACATGAAGATTCATGAGTACAAGCGGTCAAGGTCATTCTTTGACTTTTGACCCAGAACTCTATTTTGACAATTTCAAATAATCTCCTCAAAAGCCACTGGTCCAATTGAAACCAAATTTCATATAAAGCCTCCAGGGGTTGAGAGAATGAAAATTTGTTCAAATGTCCTGACCTGGACATTTGAACAAATTTTCATGACCAACATGGCCGCCACACCCATATATGGTAAAAACCATTAAAAATCTTCTCCAGAACCAATTGACCGGTGGCTACCCTAAAGTACTGAGTCTGAATTGACTCAGGTGAGCTACAGGACCAATGGTCGTCTTGTTTATGCAATAGCACCCCAGCCCCTTCATCACTGAGGTCAAGGTCATAGACATATAAATGTTTTGTTAAGAATTTTGGTTACCGATAAATTTTCTTAGTGAATGGATGGATTCAGTGGACACTTAGAATAATTTCTGTTAGATGCTTGGCCAGTTTTTTACACAGTACCAACCCAGTCTCTGGCATTGACCTTTAGGTCAAGGTCATAGGCTGTAAGTTTATAGTTTCCCACTGGAAAGTTATAGCCAGAGTGATGACGTACTGGTCAAAACTTTTACATGGTAGCAGCAACACCTTCCTTATTGCACATGTATGACATTGGCATTAAAGTTTTGTGTTAACTTTGCTTTCATTAGGCGATGGCACTGGTCGGGGTGGCATTAAAGTTTTGTGTTAACTTTGCTTTCATTAGGTGGTGGCACTGGTCAGGGGTATATGTGAGCCCCTGCTCACTTGCTTTAGTTCATTATGTTTCATGAAAGCATTGTTAAGTCCACATACCACGTATGGGTCGGAACAGTATGGGTTTATACGGTAAACAATATCAGTACGTGTATAAGTACATGTATTGCCATTGGGACAGATAGGCCTGAGCAAACAGAGCAGACCTGTATCAGCAGTCTGGTCAGGGCCTACACTGTCTGCCATTCTGAGGCACTACCGCATTGTAAAACTGATCTGTTTCAGTTTTAGGACAGTACAGTAACTATTAAAATTAAAATCTTAAAGAAGTTCCTTCAGGAGCAGAGAATACAGTACAGCCGTCGACATCTTACTATCAATCGCTACGCGTCGTGACGTGTAGTGGAACGTGAAAAAGATTAAATCCCATGCTGTTCCCTCGATATTCCCGCGCTATTTCCACACCTCGCCGCGCCACTCCACGTCCTCTTCGCTCCCGCGCCGCGCAGCGTGGGAGCGGCGTGGGAATATTTAGCGCCTATCTAGACGGGGCGCGATTGCTCCGCGAAGACTGGCGACCACGCCTCTAGTGATGTTTGAAATGTGTGCAGTCATACATGTAGTCAACTTTTACACAAGTCGTGTGTGTAGTTTTACCCGATGATGTAGATATAATAAAATATTAAAACAAAATACACCCGCCGCGAAAGTTCGATAGATCTCGCATTACGCCGAATTTTTCATCTTTTCAGCGCTAGTTTCTTGTGACTTTTGCAAGTGTTTTTGGAGTGTTTCGCGCGAAGGTTTCAAGCTTCATGCATGATATTTGCAGTAATACTCACGCGGGATGGGATGCGAGAAACTTCGCGCTTCTGTAGAAGATCGATGTGTTACCATTCTCCCGAAAATGATAAAAGCTCTGTTTTTCATTTAACTTATTTCATTCAATTTAAATGATGCAAGCTTTATGAAGTTTTTGCGGTTTTTGCAATAAAAGTAAAAAATAAGGCCTAGGCTGAAACAGTATCACCCTTAGAAAGTGATTTTCTATAATTTCAAGCACAAGTTTGGGACATCGTTTTTTTTCTACTTATCTCCACTATTATAACTTCCAAGACTAAGAACTCTCTCAAAAAATCTCTGCTTTAGGACTTTGGCCCCGCCGCAGCTGTATTACTACTAACTTACTAACTACTACTGTATTACTACTTACTTACTTAAATGGTGGTTATATTGGCGGGAATCTGCATGTGCGTTAACGCGCGTGCATCCGCACGTGCGTTAACACGCGGGCGACTCTTAGTATTTGAGTCGGGATATTTTGTGCCGTGCAGTCGGAAAATGTGCTTTGAACTGAGTGCGAACAGCGAAGACCCAGATCAGCCTACACTGTGTAATCTGATCAGCGCCCTCTCTATCTGCATTGTTTGTTGATCCCGAGGAGTCTGTACATATTTACATAACCGAAAACGATTGAGTTTATGAGAATGTGGGGTGCGCAGGTTGAACTGAGTCTACTTTCCCTATTTAGTGGAAATGTGCATGTGCGCTTAAGCGCGTGCGGTATTGTGAACTTTCTTTCCTCCTGTCTTTCTTTTTTTTTTTTTTTTGCATTTTTAGCTCGCCTGAACGAAAGTTCAGTAAGGGCTATTGTTGTCACCTTGGCGTCCGCATCCGCGTCAGCGTCCACGTCAGCGTCGGCGTCCGGATTGGATGTTTTGGTTAAAGTTTTTGTCTCGCCTGCGAAGCAGAGGCGAGACTATATGTATTGCTTTTCCGGTGTCGTCGTTGTCGTCGTCGTCGGCGGCGTAAACTTTGTCGACTTTTCGTGTTTAGGTCATTTTCTCAGAAACTATAAGGGCTAGAGCCATGAAACTTACTTCATATATACATCTGGAAGAGTAGATCTGAAAGCCATTATCAATATTGAGTCTTGACCTACATTTTACGGTTGACTGACTTTGCAATTTTTTGTCGAGTTTTCATGTTTAGGGCATTTTCTCAGAAACTATATGGGCTAGAGCCATGAAACTTGGTTCATGCGTACACCTGGAAGAGTAGATCTCAAAGCCATCATCAGTATTGAGTCTTGACCTACTTTTTACGGTTGACTGACTTTGCAATTTTTTGTCGAGTTTTTGCGTTTAGGTCATTTTCTAAGAAACAATAAGGGCTAGAGCCATGAAACTTGGTTCATGCGTACTTCTGGAAGTGCAGATCTCAAAGTCATCATCAATATTGAGTCTTGACCTACATTTTACGGTTGACTGACTTTGCAATTTTTTGTCAAGTTTTCGCGTTTAGGTCATTTTCTCAGAAACCAGAAGGGCTAGAGCCACGAAACATGGTACATGCATACATCTGGGAAAGTAAATCTCAAAGCCATCATCAATATTGAGTCTTGACCTACATTTTACAGTTGACTTACTTTGCAATTTTTTGTCAAGTCCTCGCATTTAGGTCATTTTCTCAGAAACCAGAAGGGCTAGAGCCATGAAACTTGGTACATGCATACATCTTGGAAAGTAAATCTCAAAGCCATCATCAATATTGAGTCTTGACCTACATTTTACGGTTGACTGACTTTGCAATTTTTTGTTGAGTTTTCGCATTTAGGTCTGTTTCTCAGGAACTATAAGGGCAAGAGCCATGAAATTTGGGTCATGCATACACCTGGAAGAGAAGAGCTTAAAGTCATAATCAGTATTGAGTCTTGACCAACATTTTATGGTTGACTGACTTTGCAATTTTTGTTGAGTTTTCGCAATTAGGTCTGTTTCTCAGAAACTATAAGGGCTAGAGCTAAGAAACTTGGTTCATCCATACATCTTTACTGATTTAGCTTTTTTTTGTGACAAAGCGCCAGCAGGCGAGACACCGCATTCCGCGGAATCCTTGTTTAAAGACCTATATGTCCTTAACCCATGGATGGATTCTTTTGATACTTGCACTGTAGTTAGATATTGGTCCAAAGTTTAACAGGGTACCACCCCCACCCCACTCCGTGACCTTGATGTCAAGGTCATGGACTTAGAAAATTGGGAGTTTTTTTGGACTGGATGTTTTGGTTAAAGTTTTTTAAAGCCCAATATCTCCTTAACCCATGGATGGATTCCGTTGATACTTGCACTGTTGTTAGATATTGGTCCAAAGTTTTCCAGGGTACTACTCCCACCCCCTCAGTGACCTTGATGTCAAGGTCATGGACTTAGAAAATTGTCTTTTTATTAATCGGATGTTTTGGTTAAAGTTTTTTATAGACACATATCTCCTGAACCCATATATGAATTCTTTTTATATTTGCACTGTAGTTAGATATTAGTCCAAAGTTTTTCAGAGTACTACCCAGACCCCGCTCAGTGACCTTGATGTCAAGGTCGGGGACTTAGGAAATTTGGTCTTTATTAAAGTTTTATATTGGATACTGATTCATAATGCTTGGCAGAGATTTAGTTTACACTTGAACTGATGTTAGTCACTTTTTTGAGTTTTAACAAAACATTATATACTTACCCCACTGGATGACCTTGACTGTTTTGGATGACCTTGAAGTCAAGGTCAGTGACTTTGAATTTTGTCTTATAGATTTGGGTTAAAGTTTTATATTTATGAAGACATAGTTTCACAGTGCCACGATGGACACCAATACATGTATTTGGACTGATGTTAGATAATGGTTCAAGGTTTTGTTAGTTCTTTGACCTCAAGCTCATGGACTTTGAAATTTCGTGTGGATTTTTTTTATTTTAATTTTATTTTAAGCCTGATTTCTGAGACAGCTTTGGTATATAAATGTGTTGTCATTATGGACATGCTTGCCTGAAGTTTTATGCCTAGCAGTCCACACCACCATAGCGACTGTGTGATGGGCAAGCACCTATTCAGGCGAGCTATGCTGTCAGGCGACAGTTCTTGTTGATAATGATGCATAACGGGAGATGAGAAACCGGGGTTGCAAAAAGAAATTGTCGGAACGACATGAAAAACGTCCTGACAAAATCTGTCAGACGCAGAGCACCAACCAGCCTATGCACATGCATGGTATGTGCATTCAAAGTTTGCAAGTGCGTTAAGACAGACCACTGGCATAATTACCCTGAGTCCTTCCTTTGACCATGCACAGTTCCCAATTCAATTTATGCTTCGAGTTTAATTCACCTATACTCCGACCTTACTCGCATGTGCAGTAATATAAATCAGCCTGCGTTTCAAAATGGACTTTAGAACACATCCGATCAGCGAACATCCATATGAGCCGCGACACGAGAAAACCAACAATGTGGTTGTGCGCCCAGCGCAGACTCAGATCAGCCTGGGCATCCGCCTAGTCTGATCAGTCTTCGCTGTCCGCGTGGAGGTACCTGAGACCCTTGGCTACCCTTTAAGCTCACTGCGAAGACTCTTACCGGACTTGGGGGGTCCCCAGGCTGATCTGAGTCTGCGCAGTGTAGATTGCACTCATGTGCAGTCTAGTTGGAGCATTCACAGTTTGTCAAGAGAATATAAACCAAAAGGCATACTTCGCAAAATCATTATTATTTAGGTGCGCAGACTGGTCTAAGGCTTTGCGGTTCGCAGATGTAATACGATGCCTTTTTCAGGTAATGATTATTTCGAGGTATGGGTACAATTGCACATGCTTAGGGTAGATTGCGCTCATGTGCAGTCTGGTTTTGGCATTCACACTTCGTCCATATACCTTAGAGACTCACAGCAGAATTTCTCAAAAGTGGGCGTGTATTTTCCCTATATTTCATGCTGTGGTTTTACTAGCTGTTAGTAACTGATAAGACGTCAGTCCACTAGGTACATAGAATAACAACCAAAAAAGATACAACGTGGCAGAACTATAGACTGGGAAGCAACAACGATCCAAGACGTTGAGGAATGGTTAAGAGGTACCATGCAACATCGTCCAGGGCAGCGAACAGGAAATCGCAAAAGTTGTCAGCATATGCAAAACTGGCGGAATTTTGAGTCGTACCGATTCACTTAAATATAGCGCTATTCTGATAGATACACATAAATAAGCATACGATGCAAACAGTCTATTTAAATCAGCCTGCGTTTTTGCGCAGTCCTCGTTATTTTGATTTCTCGCGATCACCTGATCGCTGATAGGGACGGTGGTGAATATACTTGCAGACATACAGACTGCATTCTCGATTTGCAGGGTATAATAAGTCACTTGATATTTTCAAATGAATTCATTTTTGAAGTGTCTACGTAGGCTAAGTGTCTGTTGGCGCTCCCGACCTCGAGGTATGGGGTGCAGGTACGAGTCTCGCTGATGGCGAGATTCTGTCCGAACCTACACCGCAAGTTTCATTGCAGTATCCATGTAATAACTCCTACATGTATGTGTCTGGAGCTGAGCGCTGGTCTGGTAAGAGGCATCAGTACCGAGAAATCGCAGTAAGAAAAAAAGAAAAGACGACAAACACACCGTTCTTTTCCTGCAAATAAGAATTATACGTACCAAAGTGCCAATTATAGAATCTTGAAGAATTTATATTTAACAAGACTAAGAAGGGTTTGTGTACATGCGCATGATAATCTGTATCTGCGCAGCTCTTTTTATGCCTTGTGCAACTATACCGTAATCATTTTAAATACTGGGACAATTTAACCAGTTACTCTATGGGTCCTAACTTGAAGAACAGTTATGATTAAATGGGATGACACCGTGCCTAAGGCGCAGTGTGATCTGGATCTACGCTCTTCGCTTAGACTCTTGTACCCCAGTATTTAGAGTAATTACGTGCGAGTCAAATACTTTGTGCAGCAAAACACTTGGCGACAATAGTGTGCGTGTTTGTCTTAGTCCATCTCGGTGCACTTTTAAAAACCCATAAATTGGCAAAGGTCCGGATCAACTAAAGGCACGCCACATTTAATAGTTGATGGAAAAAAAATCATAATGATTGACGTATACATGTATATATATATATGCTGATCTGGCTTGTCCTGATTTCTACTACAGTAGGAGGCTCAGGATGTCAAAAAGGGTCCGACGATAAGTCGATTTTTGTGCTGGCCGACCATAAATACTCAAAGCAGTCAGCTGCCTGCACGGACTGACCCGAATCCTCACTTTGTACATGATGTAGAATCGTTTCCATTTGTTTCCTTCTGTATGTTCATATCGTGTGCATTTGCCTGTTGTGTATCTTCACTGATGATTTGAGCACGTGCAGATTTCCGCAGTCTGGAGAGTATGAAAGAGATTCCAAGTTTCTTTTCACGAGTAAATGGGGGAGAAAGAGAGAGGGGGTTCTGAAACTGTCACTGAATGTTAAACCGTAATGTGTGAACAAGAAGACTCAAGTTAGTCTGCGGGACAGTCTGCCAAGTCTGCCGGATCGAGATCGTCTGAGTGCCGAAAACAATAAAAGCTGGTTTAATCACAACAAAGAAATTAGAGGCTAAGTGAATGCGCTGGGCATAAACACATGACGTTGAATCAACGTCGATTAAAAGCTGTGTGCATGCTGGCGTAGCTCTTGCTACCGGAATACGTCTACGCAGTCTTATCGGGCAGTCTTAATAAGACAAGCACATATCAGCTGCGCAAATGGCAGTTTAGGGTGTAAGCGAAAAGCCTTGAACTTGATACCGGCAAACGTCTGCGCAGTCTGGAAAGGGCCTGCGCGTGCGAAAGAGAGAGAGAGAGAAAAACAGGTTTAAATGTCTAAAGTAGAAGTTGATACCAGAAAACGATGGTCCGGTCTGATTACGAAGATATGCAAATCGTCTGCTTAGTAACCAGTTGATATTTGAACACCGTAAACTGTGTGCGCAGTCTGATCAGGGAACTGACCCTGAGTTCCCACTTACATGTACACTGCTCGGGTTTGCATTGTGATAAGAGTCCTGCGCAACTGTGTGCACAGCCTGGTCTGAAAATATGTTATAGGACTATTTAATTCATCTATCCAGTACCAGGTATCGAAGTATAAGTTCTGAATGGTACATGTACATGTACTGCGACGGACTAGCGTCGAGAAAAAAGATACCCCTGGCCAGTGTGCATACAATTCTCGGACGTGTTTAAAAAAGCAATTGACATAAGGGGTTTTCCATATAGTATCCGATTAAAAAAAGGTCAGCATACAAAAAACTGCAATATTTTGGTACCGAGTTATTAACGAAAAAGACTGAATAATAAAAACATGAATCTTATTCTGACAGTTGCATACAATACACAAACCTGTTGAATTGTGTTGTGAAAGGCATTGCAGTTTGTAGCTTCTGTGTAAGGTAGTCATTAATCTTTTTCGCGCCTATTAACGCGGTTTCCCGCCATCCACTACCAATCTGGTAGAGGATCACGCGGCATCTACCGCTCCACGCCGTGCCGCGCCACGCCCTCTCCGCGCCACTCCTCGCAACGCTAAACCCACGACGCGCCCTCGATTTTCCCACGCTTCTCGGCGAATTTGTTGACGGCTGTACTGTACATACAGAAATAGGAACATGGGCCAGACTACGTAGTTTTGGCCAATAAAGCCTCGTCAGTGACCCTGACAATATCTGGTACGAAGCCAGGAAAAAAGCATGCTGTAATTTCTTAATTTCAATTGGGCTGTCGATTCAAAGACTGATCAGTTTCAAAAGAATCCAAATAATATAAAAGACGATGATCTAGAATAATAGTCTAAATCAATCTCAAATTTTAGATTTCTCAGTATCTATCCTCTGATCTCAAAGGATGTAAATGAAATATAATCTGCACTATGGATGATGTACGGGCAGACGTTTTAGTGCCTCCACACGGCACAACACCAGCTGCAGTGAGGTGAAATTAAAATCTTAAAAAAGTTCCTTCAAGAGCAGAGTAGGAACATGGGCCAGACTACGTAGTTTCGGCTAATAAAGCCTCGTCAGTGACCCTGACAATATCTGGTACGAAGCCAGGAAAAGAGCATACTGTAATTTGGGCAGTGTCCCAATATTGAGAATGTTATGGTATTTTTTTAGCTCACTTGAGCACAAAGTGCTCAAGGTGAGGTATTGTGATCGGTATTTGTCCGTCGTCCGTCGTCAACTTTTGCTTTAAACGACTTCTCCTCCAAAACTGCTGGACAGATTTTGAAATAATTTCACAGAAATATTCCTTGGGGGACTCTCTGATAAAATTGCTCAAACAGTGTGCTCCACTGAACAATATGGCCGCCAGAGCTAAAATTAGAAAAACCTTTAAATGACTTCTCCAAAACTGCGTGGAAGATTTTGAAATAATTTCACAGAAATGTTCCTTAGGACACCCGCTACCAAAATTGCTCAAACGATTCCGCTCCACTGAACCATATGGCCGCCAGAGCGAAAAATAGAAAAAACCTTAAAACGACTTCTCCTCCAAAACTGCTGGGCAGATTTTGAAATAATTTCACAGAAATGTTCCTTGGGGAACTCTCTATACCAAAATTGCTCAAGCGGTTCCACACCACTGAACAATATGGTCGCCAGAGCTAAAAATAGAAATATTTTTAAACGACTTCACCTTCAAAACTGCTGAGCAGATTTTGATATTATTTCACAGAAATGTTTCTTATGAGACCCGCTATCAAAATTGCTCAAACGGTTCTGCTCCACTGAACAGTATGGCCGCCAGAGCTAAAACTAGAAAAACCTTTAAACGACTTCTCCTCGAAAATTGCTGGGCAGATTTAGAAATAATTTCACAGAAATGTTCCTTAGGAGACTCTCTACCAAAATTGCTCAAACGGTTCTGCTCCGCTGAACAATATGGCCACCAGAGCTAAAAATAGAAAAAAAAACTGTAAACAACACCGTGTCTGAAGCCAATGACTCGATTTCAAAGAAAATTCACAGAAATGTTTTACTCATGGCCCTGAACAAAAACTGCTAAAACAGTTTCACTCCGCTGAAAAAATGGCCACCATAGCTAAAAATAGAAATAAATCTTAGAATGACACAGAGGGCACAGTTATGATCCAATCATCATGAAACTTTGTCAGAATGTTTATATAAATGAAATCTAGACCATCTTTAAAATTGGGTCATGTGGGGTCAAAAACTAGGTCACTGGGTCAAATATTAGAAAAAACTTTTGCACACTCTAGAGGTGAACGCTTTAGAAGAGACAGTTTTGTCCTAATCTTCATGAGACTTTGTCAGAATGTTAACAAGTCACCAACAAATCTGGACCAAGGGTGCAACTTGGTCATGTTGGGTCAGAAAGTAGGTCACTAGGTTAAACCTTAGAAAAACATTGTGTACACTCTAGAGGGCACAGTTTTGATAACTTTGTCAGAATGTTCATAACCAAGAAATCTAGATCAGGTTTGAAATTGGGTCGTATGGGGTCAAAAAAACTAGGTCATTAGGTTAAATTTTATAAAAACTTAGGTACACAGTAAAGGGTTCATTTTCCATTTAATCTTTGTGAAACTCTGTCTGTCGGTCGTATGGATGTCTCTGAGGTTAAGTTCACAGGATACTCAGGTGAGCGATCCAGGGCCATCATGGCCTACTTGTCTCTACAACTCATTTACTATCTCCTGCAGGAAGAACTAAGCAACACTTTGGCTAAGCTTGTCCATGAACTACAAGATGCAGATGCCAGGTTTCTGTTTCTTCACACATTTTTCACTACAGAAGCCAGAGAATGGAACAGTTTAGATATATGGAGAATTGATAAATTCATGATGGTAAGGGCTGCTTTTAGTGACAGTTGAATAGCTGCTTGGTACAAGTGATCATTTAAGACAGTGCCTTTTGTGGATGAGTTGTGGTGTAATGTATGTACCAGTCAGCAATATTTCAGTTGAGTCAAGTTATTGCCTACGAATGTGTGGGACTTGTACCCAGCATCAGAACAATGATATACCTTGGCTAAGTAAAAATAGGCAGTGATCAGGAATTAATAGAGTCAAATCCCACATCCTGCTCTCAAAACCAAAAGGGAAAGAAGCACACATGCAAAAATGGACAAAAGTTCACAAAAGACACACTCAGTAAATCTTGGGGAGATGGTCTTTACAAGCATAGAGCTTCCGACAAAATCCCGATAATTGATTCTGTACATTTGTATGTGCTCGTTTCTTGAAATAAATATTGTTTAGACCAAATCGAATGAGCAGCTCTTTACCAAACAGGTGGTCATTCAGCTACCCTAATTAAAAACAACAGCAATGTCTATTTTAGCTCACCTGAGCAGAAGGCTCAAAATGTGTGCTTATTGTATAGGCTTGGTCTGTCGTCCATCATATGTGGTACGTCCACACTTTTAAGCATTAATATCTGCTAAAGTACCTGGCCAATCTTGATCAAATTTGATATGTAATATTTTTTGGGTTGGGGAATTGATTGCAAATAGTTTTGGGACAGATTGGTTAAAAACTGTGGTTACCATGGCAACAAAAAGGTCCCATAGACGTATAATGGGGAAAATATTGTCCGGGCCATAGCACCTTCAGTTTTGATCACAACTTCTTCAAACTTGCAGGTATCTAGGACAGCCATAAAATATTGGACCAGTTCAAATTTGGGCCAGGTTGGATTATTCTTGTCAGAATAACTAGCCCTTGAACATGAATTGCAACTCTTGCATTCATACTTTATGAGTTATTTGCCTTTGGTATTTTGAGCTGCTGTTTGAGTCTGTGCTCCATATTTGTCGTAACTTTAGACAGTGATTCTTGAAAAAAGGGTACAATTGTGAATGAAAAAAATCTAAAAAATGAACTTCATTGCTTCGTTTCAAAAATATGAATTTTTGACAGTAGACAGGCCCTTGTTTATGTATGCAAAACATTACCCACACCAAGTTAACAGTTAAAAAGTGGTTTTAGGTCAAAATATTGTGTTAAAATCGTCGTTACGGAGGTGAGATATAACCACACAAGGCATATAGCCGCAGGTTTGGCAGGTCTAAAATGTATGTAGTTTGCAGGATAGTTACTCTTTTCGCAGTGTTGACCTAAAACTGTAATTTCTATATGACATTGATCACTTTGAGTATCCTATAGAAATAGTTCATTAAAATGAAAACAGAAGGCTTTCTTTAAACTAACAGTTTGATAAAACTCCCTATTTGCTTTCCAAGCAATAAACAAATTAGCCAAGCCATTAAAAGCGCCAGTGACTGAAACAGCTCACGAACCTATCAATGGTAACTTTATACGACACTTTTAGTGATATATGGTATTTGTAAGTGTATTGTGAACATTTTCTCAAACTACCGTTTTCGTTACGGAGGGGAGTGCATTTAGCCTATGCAAAATACGCATTTTTATTTTTACAAAAATTCCTTAGAAGTGGGGCGTATCTTCTTAATTCCAACTTTTTCTTCTAAATACAGATCAGTTGATATTATATTAATACAATGACGCTGCTATGTTAAGCAAATCATATATCATGAAGAGTAATGAATTCGAAATATGACCCTCCATCATAGGTAAAAAAGTAAATCATGAAAACCAAAAAATTATCCAGAGCTGGTCAGTGCTGTCGAAATTTTGAACACCTACAGATAGTACCTAATCATAACCTGCCCTGTCTACCATTCCATTGTCATTTTCTCCGACAATGACTTTCGTTACGGAGGGTAGAAAGTTCAACGTGCGTCATACGTTATCTTATTTATTACCGAAAATCTTTAAGGGCACAAGACAAGTTGTAATTCCGGTATCTTTCCTGATTTCGTAAATTTCGGTCACTTTGAAAAGTCATTATTGATACACATTCTTGGGAGTTGTCATGTAGTAATTCCTGTTTTAGATATTACAGTGATAATATTAGGAAGTATGTGGTTCAAATGGTCTACTGAAATATGGCATCTTTACAAACTTCGTATGGATTTAGTATGAGCACTTTCGGCATGACCGCTTAAGTGTGAACTCGGGTGGTTCCCGGGTGCTCCTTGGGCTACTCGGGGACATGTATATGTTCATGTATATCTCCGGGTGGCCCCTGGAAAGTCTATGTGTTGTTCTGGTTTGCCCGTGTATTTATGCAGAAAAAGCTTTATTTTGTCTGGATTGGTAGGTGTGTTTACATAATGTGCAATCTTAAATTGTTGTTATCTGTTATTTCTAAGGTTGCTTCCCGTAGATGTGTTCTCTCCTGTGGTTCTTTTTTGTACTTTTCTGCGGGGTGGGGGGGGGGGGGGGGGGGGGGGGGGGGGGGGGGGGTTGTGTAGTGACGGGTGTGGGAGGAGAAGATGGCGGGGGGGGGGGGGGGGCAGGAGAGGAGCTCAGATAGCTCAGTAGGTTACGTGCTGGCCTGCTGTTCTAGTGGAACCGGCTCGAGACCCCCTGGAGGCGGAAATCTTCCAAACCGTTAAAGGGGTTCCATTGCACAAGCTTTTCAATATCACCCTTCCATCGTCCTGATATGACTGAAAGACTGTTATAAAGGACATAAAATCGCTTTCTTCAGGCCTTATGAAGCTGATCTGAGTCTTTGTTTGCGCAACAGACAACGTTCTTGGCTTTGTCACGGATCGGCTTTATTTTCGTTCTTACAAACTGTCTGTGATGCTAAAATTTATGGATCTTAAAATAACATTCCCGAGGTAAGTTCTGGGATACATGATACTTTAATAGCATTTAGCTGCCTTTTATTAAAATTTGCACCTTTTCCATCATGACACTAGAAGGGGCTTTTTAACATAGTGAACGTATTTTAAGAACGAAATTACAGCTTCATAGTAAACACTCAGACAGAACATGTTTATAACTGCTCATGCAACTGGACTCTTATAACCGCTGTTTTAAGCGCCTGAATTCCTCTCCGTAACGATTTTCAACCCTCCGTAACGTACTTGTTTACTGAAAAGTGTCGATGCCTCATCTGTATAATTTGTAAAGATGTTAATCTTACAGGAAGTCTGATTTATTCTACCAGTTTATTCCAGTACCAGCTACCAAATTCTGATTTTTTCGCATATCGAACGATCGAATTAACCAGCTCCCCTCCGTAATGTAGCAGGCAAAATAATTTTCATAATTATTTATTCAAAGACGGTTTTATCTATTTAAGCATAGCAGGTTCAATACTAGAATGTGTTCACTTGGACTTTCCACCTACCAGTTACCATAAGAATGCATTTCGTTTGTGAACTGTCAGTTTATGGAGTTTTTCTCCCCTCCGTAACGACACAATTTGGTCGGTCAGTTCTGCACTGAATGACCGCAAGTTCACATGTTATATGGTTTATCCCTGCCTCCTATCTATACTTACTAGAGTGTACAAAAATCGGGAAGTAAATGTTTATTTTTCCGTTGATCACACGCTAAGTAGATATATTGGACAAAATATATTATCTGGAGTTGATAAAATATCAGAAAAATTCTGAAACTCAAATGACAGAAATTGTTCTTTTCTGCATTCTGTTGTTTTAAAGAAACGTATATTTCATTTGACTATGATACTTACTTCAAAATCACCACGGTGGTTTGGGTCAAAGATTTAGTTATGGAGGGGAGCTGTTACAGAGGGGAGAGGACATGGGACAAATCAGGCAGTCTACAATAAGTTATGAATCACAAAAGGATGAAATTGGTTTTTATAAACCACATCCTTGTTACACATTTGCAAACTAATAGAGAACATTTTGGAAAAGACCTAATGTTTCAGAAAAGGACCGTTATGGAGAGGAGGCTGTGAAAAGTGGCAAATGAAAATGTGAACTTAAAGCTGCTTACTCAGATTTTAGTGTAACAAATGAATTGGTTCTTATCCTTTTTATTTCAATGGATATCCTGGTACTGAAATAGAATCATTTTCCATAACGATATCCATTCACTGTTGTTTATAGGTGGGGCTTAGAAATCGTTACGGTAGGTGAGTAGCATTTTGGCGACAAGGAGCTTTTTCAATTATTTTTGTAAATGAACAGATTAGAAACTGAATGGAACTATACGAGACATTGGTCAACCTGGGATTTCTGAATGGTAAAGAAATTCGATCTTGCTTTTAGCAATAACCTTGTTTATCAAAGGTGTTTATTATAGCTACTCTGCTTGCGACAGTCGAAAAATGCATACCCCAACACAAAAGCATTGTAAAAAATTCAAGGCTTAGTGTCGTAAATCCTACTGGGAATACCACAAGGTTTGCATATATATATTACACTGCCAAAATAACAATACGTCACCTATTTAGTCTAAAGCATGTTCGTGTGCGTGTTTGTTTAACATCGGCGACATGTTTTTTTCACAATTGTACCCTTTTTTCAAGAATCACTGTAGAACCCTGCTAGCTAGGGTTTTGAAATTTCGTATATGGATTCCTCATGGAAAATTAGCTGATACTTATTTTTTTCTTTTCCCAGTTATGCCCCTTTTTGGAGTTATGCCCCTTTTAGAAAAATGATATGACTATCTTGTTAGCATGATATCTCAAAAAGTATTTGAGCTATGGCCTTGATATTTGGTATACTGATTGGGTATGAGGAGTAGATCACCTGATTACCTTTTGGAACAATGCCGTTAAATACTGATGAAGTTATGGCCCTTGTTTGAATTTGGCATTTTTCCAACTTCTAAATTGCTTGATCTTGGAAGATGATATTTGGTTTAATAATAGTTTTTGATGTGTTAAATATTTTAGTGAAGATTAGGTAACTCCTTTTCAGATTTAGACATTCTAAAGTTTGACACCTTTAGAGGCAAGCATATGGTTGGGGGGCATAGTGTTTCACATACACAATTTCTGTTTGTTTCTTGAAGTAGAAAACTGAGTAGGCATGCAGTGGCCTGGTTTATTGTCTGACACTGTCTATTATTTTCAATGTAAAATGATCTTACCCTGCCCATTCTAGAGTACTAGACATGTATCTGGCAGCTTGTAGATATAGATAACGGGTTAGATAGTGTTTATTAATCGTCCCATTAAAGCTATGGGATTTATAAACCTCCCGAGGTTTATAAATCCCATATTTTTAATAGGACGATTCTATAAACTGTATATTACATTTGTATGTCCTACATCTAAAGAATATTTCCATCTGTTTTGAGCTCACCTGGCCCGAAGGGCCATAGTGAGCTATTGTCATACCAAAGGATCCAGGCGTTCGTCGTGCGTCGTGCGTCGTCCGTCAACAATTGAAAACAAATTATTCAAACATCTTCTTCTATAGAACTACTGGACCCATGGTTCTCAAATGTCACGTGGAGCATGACCTGACTCCAAGGTCTCAGAATTGTAGAATTGGGTCACGTCGAATATCCAAGATGGCCGCTGTTACTAAAATTGCACAAATAACAAAATCATCTTCTCCAGAACCACTGGGTATATTTGTCTGAAATTTGGCATGAAACATCAGTGGAACATTGGTATTTAGAATTGTAAAAATGAAAAATATCTGTGGCGGAGTTTTGTCGCAGTGACCTACTTTCTGTTTACGAGTGTATTTTTGCTCAATTGCCAATGTCCAAAAACAACTAATTTGAATAACTTCAAACAACTTCTGCTCTAAAAGCCCTGTACCCATGGGTCTCAAATTTCTTATGGAACATGACCAAACTGCAAAGTTTCAAAATTGCAACATTGGGTCAGGTCAAGAATCCAAGATGGCTACCGTTACTAAAAATAGCAAAAACAACAAAATCAACTTCTTCTCCAGAACCATTGGGTATATTTGGTTGAAAGTTTGCGTGGAACAAAAGTGGGACCTTGGAATTAAAAATTGGAAAATTGAAAAAATCTATAGCGGAATTAGGTCACAGTGACCTACATAGCGTTTAAAAGACCGATTTTGCTCAAATGCCAATATTTCAAGAAATTTTAAATAGATTCTGGTTAGATTTGGTCAGAAATGGTCGTTGAATAAAATTATTTCAAATTTGTTCCAATTGACTATCCAAGATGGCCACCAGGGGGACTGTTACTAAAAATAGCACAAACAGAAAAATGACAATTTCTCAAGAACCATTGAATGGAATTGGACCAACTTTATGTCAGAATGTTCCTTGCATGAAGCCATTTTGATTAATTGCAATTTGGCAATCCAAGATGGCCACCATCTGTCGTCACTAAAAATAGCACAAAACATGAAAATGTCAATATCTCAGTAACCGCTGAATGGATTTTGACGAAATTTGTGGCAAAATGATTCTTGCATTAAAGTGTTTCAAATGTAACTAAATAATGACCAGTCATGTTGATCTCTGTTACTGAAAATAGCAAAATGTGAAAATTAGAAAATCTCAATGAAATTGGACTAATTTTGTGTCAGAATGGTCCTTTCATGGAGCCTTTTCGATTGTTTGCATTTGGCATTCCAAGATGGCTGCCATCACTAAAAATAGCCCAAAACATGAAAATGACAATATCTCAGTAACCGCTGAATGGATTTTGACGAAATTTGTGGCAAAATGATTCTTGCATTGAAGTGTTTCAAATGTTACTAAATATAGACCAGTCATGTTGGTCTCTGTTACTTAAAATAGCAAAATGTGAAAATTAGAAAATCTCAATGGAATTGGACTTATTTTGTGTCAGAAGGGTCCTTTCATGGAGCCTTTTCGATTTTTTGCATTTTGGCATTCCAAGATGGCTGCCATCTGCCGTTATTAAAAATATCCCAAAACATGAAAATGATAATATCTCCGTAACGGTTGAATGGATTTTGACGAAATTTGTGGCAAAATTATTCTTGCATTGAGGGGTTTCAAAAATATCTGAATATAGACCAGTCAAGTTGGTCAATGTTACTAAAAAAAGCAAAATGAGAAAACCTCAGTGGAATTGGACCAGTTTATACCAGAATGGTCTCGTGGTTAAATAGCCAAGTGAGCGATATCAGGCCCATTTGGGCCTCTTGTTATGTTTTCAAGAGTCCTTCTGAGAGGCTGTACATAATAGTGCGAAAGAATACACGAAAATTGAAATAATATGACCGCCATTTTGTTTTCTGAAAGGGCCAAGGTTTGTGAAAGTAAAAATAATTTACTTGCCTGTGGAACCTACATCATACCTTTACAATCTTTATCTGTACGGCTACTGGTCCTGACGATCCAAGGCTCGAAGAAAGTCTCACGTCGGCTATGAACTGAATGATGTGTTTCTAATAGCACAATGTGGAGCTTGTGTGATAAACGGCAATGCAGTTCTACATAAAACTGACGATTTGTAGGTTTATTCAGTTGAGCATGCCAGTAATTATATAATACACACAAAAGATTGTTATAGGTTTGACATTTCGTAAAATAGCGGCTGTTGTTTTCTCAATATCATAAAAGGCAATCCTGGCGTGTTTAATAGCTTCAACTGCAGTCGAAAGATACACATTAAAAAGTAGCTGTAAAAGCCGGTATCCGGCCGTATATCAATAACCAATCTCTGAATATTATGGAGAAGGTAATACAGGGATTTATTTCCCTAGAGGAAATAAATCCTCTCAGAGACCTGGGAAATAGCATGTTTATATTGGCTAGAAATCCTTGTATTTCTTTGCTAAGAATGTATTATAATGCATTTAATTTCAGTTGATGAGAAATGTTCTTCATGAATTGCTAGTTCTAGTGCAGAAAGAGAGTTGGAGTGAGGAGTCAATCAGTCACCTTGTAGATATAGTAAAAGAGACAGGGCTACATCACTACAAAGATTCTATACCAGATGGAATCAAGATCCATCTTGCTGATATTTACATGGAAGAGGTGGAAAAAGTGGCAAATGAGAAGGTAACATGGGTGTTTAATACAAGTATATGATTGATTAGCTCTTTAGTCTAAAGAAACAACATAAGTGACGTTTCTCGACAGTTTTTAGCACACCTGAGCCAAAGGCTCAAAGGTGAGCTTATAGTATAGGCAGGCCTCCGTCGTACCCCATCTGTCTTCCGTCAGCCACACTCTTAAAACATCTTCTCCACTGAAGCCACTTGGCCGATTGTAGTCATATTTCATATGGAGGCTCCATGGGTTGGGGGAACGAAAGTTTGTTCAAATGGTCTTGGTCACATGACCAAGATGGCTGCCATGCCCGTATATGGTCAAAACTCTTTAAAAATCTTCTCCAGAAACAATAGGACGACAGCCATGCAACTTGGTATGGAGCATTGAGTACACAAGCACTACCAAGATTGTTCAAATTATGACCTTGGGTTCACCTTAACCTTTTTAGCTCGCTTGAACAAAGTTCATGAAGAGCTATTGTACTAGCCCTGGCGTCGGGGGCGGTGGCGGCGGCGTTAGCAAAATGTTATAGTTTTACGTTGAAGTTTTTAAGATTTCATAGTTTCTAAACCCTTTGATCAATTTGAATTATATTTGGTATGATGGTAGATATGGGTCCAAAATTTTCTTCAAGACCATCCCCACCCCTGACCATGACCCATAGGTCAAGGTCACGGACTTAGAAATTTTATGTTTAAGTTTTACGTTAAAGTTTTTAAGATCTCATAATTTGTAAACCTTTTAATCGATTTAATTTATATTTGGTATGATAGATATTGGTCTGAAATTTTATTCTGCGGTATCCCCACCCCTGCATATTGACCTTTAGGTCAAGGTCACGGACATAGACATTTCATATTAAAGTTCTCTGTTAAAAGTTTTTAAGATTTCAGAGTTCCGAAACCCTTTAATCAATATGTATTATCATTGGTATGATGATAGATATTGGTCTGAAATTTTGTTCAACTACATCCCCACCCCTGGACATGACCTATAGACCTTTCCTCAAGGTCAGTGAAATTTTAAAACTACAATATGCAGTCCTCTACAGCCACTGGCAAAAAATGAGTGAAGTGACAAATGTGTCAGTAGACAGTAAGGTATCAGGTGAGCTACAGGACGTTCGTCCGCTGGTTCTATTGAACTTTTAGAAATAAATTTTGTAGTAGGTTCATTGTTGAGGTTTGGCGAGTTGGTAGTTCAAAGACTATATGGGCTACCTTGTATTTTCTTTGTATTTTCCAGTTGGATGGTAGGAAGCTGCTGCAGTTGCTGGAACCGTTTTGCAACTTTATACTCAAAGCCCAGAAGTAAGTACTGTAGTTGAAATTTTTAACACTTCCATGGTGAGAAGATTTTGCAAACTTCTTGGGCAAAATGACAGAAAAGTTTCAAGTTTGAGAAAAAGTCTAGTCAGATCAGTATAGCTTGTATAGTCAGTCTTCAGCTTGTGTAATCAGTCTTCATCTAGCCACCTATCCACCTGTCTGCATCTGTCTATAAGTAATCGTATCTGCAGAACTTTGTAAATCCACTGCACTCATGGGTCTCAACTTTCATGTGGAGCATGGCATGTGAAGGGGCATGACTCTTCTTTTTATCCCCCGACCGAAAGGTTCGGGGGATATAGCGATGAGCCTGGCGTCCGTCCGTCTGTCCGTCCGCCGTCCGTCCGTAAACATTTTCTTGTCCGCTCTATATCTTGAATACCCTTTGGAATATTTTCATGATACTTCACAGTTATGTAGATCAGGTCATGGCGATGTGTTGCGTACAAGAATGGTAACTCTTGCTATTGTACTTTTTGAGTTATTTCCCCTTTGGTGAGTTTTTTGGCAGATTCGTGTCCGCTCTTTAACTTGAATACCCTTTGGAATATTTTCATGATACTTCACAGATATGTAGAACAGGTCATGACGATGTGTCGCGAACAAGAATGACAACTCTTACTTTTTGAGTTATTTCCCCTTGATGGATTTAGGTGTGATTTTTTGGCAGATTCGTGTCCGCTCTATAACTTGAATACCTTTCAGAATATTTTCATAATACTTCACAGATATGTAGAACAGGCCATGACGATGTGTCGCGAACAAGAATGACAACTCTTGCTTTCTTACTATTTGAGTTATTTCCCCTTGATCATTTTAGGTGTGATTTCGTGTCCGCTCTATAACTTGAATACCTTTTAGAATATTTTCATGATACTTCACAGATATGTAGAACAGGTCATGACGATGTGTCGCGAACAAGAATGACAACTCTTGCTTTCTTACTTTTTGAGTTATTTCCCCTTAATCACTTTAGGTGTGTTTTCGTGTCCGCTCTATAACTTGAATACCGTTTGAAATATTTTCATGATACTTCGCAGGTATGTAGAACAGGTCATGCTGATGTGTCGCGAACAAGAATGACAACTCTTGCTTCCTTACTTTTTGAGTTATTTCCCCTTGATGGTTTAAGGTATGATTTCGTGTCTGCTCTATAACTTGAATTCCTACTTAAATATTTTCATGATACTACACAAATATGTAGAACAGGTCATGATGATGTTGCGCGAACAAGAATGACAACTCTTGCTTTCTTACTTTTTGAGTTATTTCCCCTTGATGGTTTTAGGTATGATTTCGTGTCCACTCTATAACTTGAATACCTTTTGAAATTTTTTCATGATACTTCACAAATATGTAGAACAGGTCATGACGATGTGTCGCGAACAAGTATGACAACTCTTGCTTTCTTACTTTTTGAGTTATTTCCCTTTGATGATTTTAGGTGTCCGCTCTATAACTTGAATACCATTCGAAATATTTCATGATACTTCACAGTTGTGAAGAACAGGTCATGACGATTTGTCTCATACATAAATGATAACTCTTGCATTCATACTTTGTGAGTTATTTCCCTTTGGTAGTTTGAGCAGCTGTTTGAGTCTCTGCTCCATATCTGTATAACCCTGGCCTGCTCCACAATTTTAATAACCTTATACCTTTTAGAATATTGATGAACATGCTGTGATATCTATCAGTGTACCTAACTCTCTCTGACCCCTCCACATCCCCCCCCCCCCCCCCCCCCACAGCACCAAAAAAAAAATTTTTTTTTTCTCCAGATTTGGATTCTTTGTCCAAATTCACTTACTAGAGAGCTCAAAATTAGGTTTGTAGGGCTTGTAGTTTAGAAGTTATTCACACATTTTGAAAGTTTAATGTATCATATGCTATATGTTTATGTATATGGCAGCTGTTTGAGATATTACTTCTTTTTAGCAGTCAAGCATACTATTTTAGTCTGAGTGTTAGATAATCATGCATCTGTTAAACAGATAATGTCAATAAGAAGCATAAAAGAATGACAATATATTACTTATATGTGTTTTGAAGTGCACCCTTTTTACCAAGGCCCATGGGGGTCTTCGGTCGGGGGATTTGCCATCTCCTCTGATGGCTATTTTTATACCCCGCCACACGTTAGTTGCGGGGTATGTTGTTTTCCTGCTGGCTGTCCGTGTGTCCGTCCGTCTGCCGTACGTACGTCTGTCCGTCCGTCCGTCCGTCCATCCGTGAGCACTTCGTTTCCGTTCGATAACAAGAGTATTTAATAACCAATTTTCTTCAAACTTGGCATATGCATTGGTCTTGGGAAGATCTCGGTTGGGATTGTTGATGGGCAAATTTCGATATCTTCTGATGGAGTTATTGCCCTTGGCATGGTCTTAAGAATAGTTTTTGGTCTGTAGTTCCTTTACAGTATGAAATATCCTGATGAAATTTCACAGAAATGATCAAAGTAACATAAGCTTTCTGTTACATGCAGAATTTTGTCCACCTGGGTTATCTGCCCCTGCCCATGGGCTATATACATGTATTTAATAATGAAAAAATTGTGTATATAAATTAGAGTGGAAAGGGATTTCTCTGAAACTTGTTTCAAATTATCATATTAATATAAGTTCTTTGTCATGATCAAAATTTTGTCCCCCAGTGGTTATCTGCCCCTGACGCAAGCTGTATACATAATATGAAATCATGAAAAAATCTATATAAAATCAGATTTTCAGTATATCTTGATGAAATTTCATAGAAATGATTGAAATAACATAAGCTTGCTCTTTGTCATGATCAAAATTTTGTCTCCAGTGGTTATCTGCCCCTGACACAAGCTGTTTACAAATATGAAATCATGAAAAAATCTATATAAAATCAGATTTTCAGTATATCTTTATGAAATTTCATAGAAATGATTGAAATAACATAAGCTTTCTGTTACAACATATTATCAAGGTAATATGAGTTTCATGTCATGATAATAAATATGTATAAAAGATAAAAGAAGTGCTATTGGTTTGCAGTGGCGGGGTATTACGCAGTCGTTTACGATGTTTTTATTTCAAATTAATGCAGTTTGCAGATTATACAATATTTGGGCTCGTATAAGTCCCAGCACCATAAGATTGTATGATACATGCTCCTCGTCATTCAAAATTATTTGCATTGGAACTAAGTCATGTATTTTTGTCCCCCTGCCTTTTCGAAGAAAGGCGGAGGGACATAGTTTTCGGCATTCCGTCCTTCCGTCCTTATTTCCGTCCTTCCGTCCCCCTAAAGTAGTAGCTACCTTGTGTGCGTAACTCCTCCTACAGTTTTATGCCGATTCTTTCGAAACTTTACAACTGTTTTTGTCATGGTCTGGAGATATGCATAAGGTTTGGATATAATCCTGAGATTATTTTTTGTCACTTTTTCCACAAGTTGAACTTAGTCATTTTTTAGGCGTTTTTACTATTAATGTGACTAGACAGTGGGTACCTTATGTGCGCAACTCCTCCAACAGTTTTATGCCGATGCCTTTGAAACTGCACAGGTGTTTTGGTCATGGTCTGAAGATATGCATGTGGTTTGGATATAATCCTCACATTATTTTTTGTCACTTTTCCATAAGTAAAACTTAGTCATTTTATCGGCGTTTTCACTATCATAGTGACTAGATAAAGGGTACCTTGTGTGCGCAGCTCCTCCTACAGTTTTATGCCGATTCCTTTGAAACTTCACAGGTATTTTGGTCATGGTCTGAAGATATGCATGTGGTTTGGATATAATCCTCACATTATTTTTTATCACTCTTTGTCACCCGACGTAGGCGGAGGGGGACTATATAACTGACCCTCGTCCGTCCGTCCTTCCATCCGTCCGTCCTTCCGTCCGTCTGTCCGTCCGAAATCTTGTCCCCGCAACTCCTCCTACGTCTTTCATCGGATTGATTTGAAATTTTACAGATTGTATTCTTATGATATGAAGATGTGCATGTGGTTTTTATTTTTGTTTTGGCCATTTTTGATGGAGTCATCGCCCTTGCTGACTCAGACCTTTCGAAATCTTGTCCCTGCAACTCCTCCTACATCTTTTATCGAATTGATTTGAAATTTTACAGATTGTATCCTTACGATATGAAGATGTGCATGTGATGTTTTGTTTTTGTTTCGGCCATTTTTAATGGAGTTACGGCCCTTGCTGACTCAGAGCTTGTCCCCGCAACTCCTGCCACATCTTGTATCAGATCGACTTGAAATTGTGCAGAATGTTTCAGCATGATCTGAAGATGTGCATATGATTTTGGAATTTCAATTATCCTGTTTATTACAAAGTTATGGCCCTTTGTCGTTTTTGGCATTTTCCAACTTTTGAACCGTTTGACCGAGAGAGCTGAAATTTGGTACGCTATTAGCATTTGGTAGATTGATTAATCTGATTATTGTTAGGATGTGCTAAATTATAAGTGACAGAGTTATTCCCCTTTCATAGATGATAGACATTCACTTAAAAGTTAAGGGATAACTCCAGAACTATTCATATTAATGGGCTGAATTTTCATACATGCATTGTTCATTTTTCATCAGATTCATATAATCAGGATTATGGCCCTTGTTATTTTGTTACTGGGTATACAGTCTTGATGTTTTGGGCATTTTGTAAAGGCCTAAAGTTTCAGTAACCTGATTTTACACATAATATGCCCCATTCTGACATTAAGTATTTTATAAAGAGGCCCGCCAGTAATTGGGTATATGTCTTTGCTTATGTTTAGTTATTATTTGCTTACCAGGTTCTGTAATACACATATTTTCTGTTTTTGGCCATACAGTTACTCTGAAACGGAATAAAGGGCTGCACTTTTTGATACATTTCAAACGTCGGGTGACACTTGGCCGATGGCCTTTTATTTTTCATTGACATGTCCTTAATAGAAATAAACAATAATGGCGGGGGACATAAATTCTTTGAATTTGCTTGTTGACCTGCTTTTTAGCTCACCTGAGCCATAGGCTCAGGGCTAGCTATTGTGGTCAGTCAGTGTCCGTCGTCCGTTGTCCGTCGTCAACAATTTGCTTTAAATGACATCTCTGGAACCACTCGGCCTAGGGCTTTGATATTTGGTATGAATCATTGTCTAGTAGATCTCTATCAAATTTGTTCAAATGGTGGCCCCAGGGTCCAAAATGGTCCTGGGGCAGGGGGTCTTGGGTTCGAAACTCAGATATACTTAAAATCTTCTTCTCCAGAACTGCTTGGCTTAGATGCTTGAAATTTGGTATGTAGCATCCCCTAGTGGTCCTCTACCAAGTTTGTTCAAATGGTGGCCCCAGGGTCAAAAATGGCCCTAGGGTAGGGAGTCTCAGGTTTGAACGATAGAATTACATAGAAAATATTCAAAAATCTTCTTCAGAACTGCAAATCTCAGATGCTTGAAATTTGGTATGTAGCAATTCCTAGTGGTCCTTTACCAAGTTTGTCCAAATGATGGCCCCAGGGTATAAAATGGCCTGCCCCAGGGAGTCTTGGGTTTTAACCATAGAAATACATAGCAAATGTTCAAAAATCTTCTTCTTCAGAACCGCAAGGCTCAGATGCTTGAAATGTGGTATGTACCATTGTCTAATAGTCCTTAACCAAGTTTATTCAAATTGTGGCCCTAAAGTCCAAAATTGCCCTGAGGCAGGGAGTCTCAGGTTTGAACCATAGAAATACATAGAAATTATTCAAAAATCTCTTTCTTCAGAACCACTTGGCTCAGATGCTTGAAATATGGTATGCAGCATTGCATAGTGATCCTTTACCAAGTTTTATTCAACTGGTGGCCCCAGGGTCCAAAATGGCCCTGCCCCAGAGGGTCCTGGGCTTGAACCATAGAAATACATGGAAAAATATTGAAAAATCTTCTTCAGAGCCGCACGGCTCAGATGCTTGAAATTTGGTATGATGCATTGCCTGGGGGTCCTCTACCAAGTTTGTTCAAATGGTGGCCCCAGGGCCGAAAATGGCTCCTTGGCAGGGAGTCCTGAGTTTGAACCATAGAAATGCAGAGAAAAATCTTCAAAAATCTTCTCTTTCAGAAACGCAAGGCTTAGATGCTTGAAAATTGGTATGATGCATTGCCTAGTAGTCTTATACCATGTTTGTTCAAATGGTGGCCCCAGGGTCCAAAATGACCCCACGGCAGGGAGTCCTTGGTTTAAACCATAGATATACATAGAAAAATATTAAAAAATCTTCTTGTTCAGAACTGCTTGGCTCAGATGCTTGAAATTTGGTATGATGCATTGCCTAGTGGACTGCTACAAAGTTTGTATAAATGGTGGCCCTGGGATCCAAAATGGCCCTGGGGCGGGGAGTCTTGGGTTCGAAATTAAAATATACTAAAAAAATCTTCTTCTCCTGAGCCCCTTAGTGTAGATGCTTGAAATTTGGTATGATGCATTGCCTAGTGGTCATATACCAGGTTTGTACAAATGAAGGTGCCAGGGTCAAAAATTGCCCCCACCCAGGGAGTCCTGGGTTTGAATTGTAGAAATACATAGAATTTTTTTTTCAAAAACCTTCTTCAGAACCACTTGGCTCTGATGCTTGAAATTAAATATGTAGCTTTGCCCAGTGGTCCTTCACCAAGGTTATTTTAATGATGTCCCCAGGTTCCAAAATGGCATCGCCCCAGGGGGTCCAGGGTTTGAACCATAGCAATACACAGAAAAATATTCAAAAATCTTCTTCTTCAGAACCATTTGGAAAAGGTTGCCAACTATCTGGTTTGTTCAAATGATTACCCTAGTTTGACCTTTAACCTTTTTGTTCAGGTAAGCGATTCAGGGCCTCTTTGTCCTCTTGTTAGCTCACCTGAGCCTAGGGGGTTCTAGGTTTGAACCATAAAAATACATAGAAAATATTCAAAAGTCTTCTTCTTCAGAACCACTTGGCCCAGATGCTTAAAATTTGGTATGTAGCATTGCCTAGTGGTCCTTTTATGAGTTTGTCCACATGATGGCCCCAGGTTCAACGATGGCCCCGCCCAAGTGGGTCCTAGGTTTGAACCATAGAAAATACATAGAAAAATATTCAAATATCCTCTTCTTCAGAACCGCAAGGCTCAGATGATTGAAATTTGGTATGTAGCATTGCCTAGTAGTCCTATACCAAGTTTTTTTAGCTCACCAGAGCCGAAGGCTCCGGGGGAGCTTATAGGATAGGCAGTGGTCCATCGTCGTCGTCGTCGTCTGTTGTCCTTCAACACTTTTAAACGACATCTCCTCTGAAGCCACATGGCCGATTGAGCCCAAATTTCATCTGTGGCATCCTTGGGATGGGGGATTGAAAGTTTGTGTTGTTTTATGAAAATTGGCATTTTAGTTTGGTTACTATTTGCAACTTAGAGTTCCCATTGACTTATAATGGGGAAAATTGAAAAATGACATTTTCTACCAAGCCATTGCAGATATGTTGATAAAACTTTTATAGAAAAGTTCCTTGAGATGTCTTCTATCAGCTAAATGTTTTTTGGCCCACTGTTCCTTTTTAGCTCAGCTGAGCCATAAAAATCTTCTTCTCCAGAACTGCTTGGCTCAGAGGCTTGAAATTTGGTATGAAGCATTGCCTAGTGGTCCTCTGCCAAGTTTGTTCAAATGGTGGCCCCAGGGTCCAAAATGGCCCTGGGGCAGGGGGTCTTGGGTTTGAAACTAAAAGGTACTTAAAAATCTTCTACTCCAGAACTGCTTGGCTCAGAGGCTTGAAATTTGGTATGAAGCATTGCCTAGTGGTCCTCTACCAAGTTTGTTCAAATGGTGGCCCCAGGGTCCAAAATGGCCCTGGGGCAGGGGGTCTTGGGTTCGAAACTAAAATATACTTAAAAATCTTCTTCTCCAGAACCGCTTGGCTCAGATGCTTGAAATTGGTATGTAACATTGCCTAGTAGTCCTCTACCAAGTTTGTTCAAATGGTGGCCCCAGGGTCCAAAATGGCCCTAGGGCAAGGGGTCTTGGGTTCGAAACTAAAAGATACTTAAAAATCTTCTTCTCCAGAACTGCTTGGCTCAGAGGCTTGAAATTTGGTATGAAGCATTGTCTAGTGGTCCTCTACCAAGTTTATTCAAATGGTGGCCTCAGGTTCCAAAATGGCCCTGGGGCAGGGGATCTTGGGTTCGAAACTAAAAGGTACTTAAAAATCTTCTTCTCCAGAACTGCTTGGCTCAGATGCTTGAAATTTGGTATGGAACATTGCCTAGTGGTCCTCTACCAAGTTTGTTTAAATGGTGGCCCCAGGGTCCAAAATGGCCCTGGGGCAGGGGATCTTGGGTTTTGGAACTAAAAAATTCTTAAAATCTTC
The DNA here is from genome assembly GCA_963989385.1 of Ctena decussata. Lineage (NCBI taxonomy): Eukaryota > Metazoa > Mollusca > Bivalvia > Lucinida > Lucinidae > Ctena > Ctena decussata. Next base: position 32,689,552 of record OZ022504.1, on the reverse strand, counting down.
TTCTCCAGAACTGCTTGGCTCAGATGCTTGAAGTTTGGTATGTAGCATTGTCTAGTGGTCCTCTACCAAATTTGTTCAAATGGTGGCCCCAGGGTCCAAAATGGCCCTGGGGCAGGGGTCTTTGGTTTGAAACTAAAAAATACTTAAAAATCTTCTCCTCCAGAACTGCTTGCCTCAGATGCTTGAAATTTGGTATGTAGCATTGCCTAGTGGCCCTCTTTCAAGTTTGTTCAAATGGTGGCCCCAGGGTCCAAAATGGCCCCGGGGCAGGGAGTCCCAGGTTTGAACCATAGAAACACATAGAAAAATATTAAAAAATCATCTACTTCAGAACTGCAAGGCTCAGATGCTTGAAATTTGGTATGTAACTTTGCCTAGTAGTCTTTTACCAAGTTTGTTCAAATGATGACCCCAGGGCCTAATATGGCCCCACCCTAGGGGGTCCTGGGTTTGAACCATAGAAATACATAGAAAAATATTCAAAAATCTTCTTCTTCAGGACCACTTGGCTCAGATGCTTGAAATTTAGTATGTAGCATTGCCTAGAGGTCCTTTACCAAAATTATTCAAATGATGGCCACAGGGTCCAAAATGGCCCAGCCCCAGGGGGTCCAGGGTTTGAACCATAGCAATACATAGAAAAATATTCAAAAATCTTCTTCAAAACCATTTGGAAGTGGTTGCAAACTATCAGGTTTGTTAAATGATGACCCTTGTTTGACCTTTAGCCTTTTTGGTCAGGTGAGCGATTCAGGGCCTCTTGGCCCTCTTATATTGGTTGCCATGGAAACCGAAATGCAAATAAAAAGGAAAAATACTTAAAAAAATTATCTCCTCTGTAGCAACTGGGCCGATAAGGCCCAGATTTCAGCTGTGGCATCCTTGGGCTCGGGGATTGAAAGTTTATGGTTTTTATGATCGTGGGCCCTTTAGTTGCTATGGCAACTTAGGGTTCCCATTGACTTATGCTGGGGAAATTGAAAAATGGCATTTTCTGCCAAGCCATTGCAGATATGTTTATAAAACTTTTATAGAAATGTTCCTTGAGATGTCTTCCATCAGCTATATGTTTTTTTGGCCCACTGCTCCTTTTATTGGTTGCCATGGAAACAGAAATGTAAAAAAATGGGAAAAAAATACTTCAAAAATTATCTTCTCTTAAGCCACTGGGCCAGAAAGGCCCAGATTTCATCTGTGGCATCCTTGGGCTGGGGGATTGAAAGTTTGCATGATGTGTACATCCTCTTAGAGAAAAATTACCTAAAATTTATGCCTAACTGATAATCAGACCAGATGTTTTAGCCATCGCCTAATTATCTGGACACTGCAGGTATCAGCTAAATATGCTCTGTGAACTACTTTTGCCATTAAGTCCGGTTCCCGGTTAATAATGCAGGTAATTCAAGCATATAGTATATTTATCAGCGGTGCTACTGAAACCTGATTCACGGTATTAGTGCGCCGTTTAAAGAACGCTGCCATAAAATGCTCTAGAAAATCGCATATCCAATGATAAATTTTGTCTACTTTTATTCTAAATACAGTCAGTGTGTTTGAAGACATCTTTTTGAAGTATCACACGAAAATAAGTTTGCAATACAACTGGAACTATTTTTTTTATAAAGGCTGTAAAACAGGGAATACTGTTTCGCTGGTTCCCGTGCCACTGCAAAATTGTTATATTACAAAACGCTTAAATCTTAACGTAGAAATCCGTTCAAAACGCCTAAACAACATAACTTTTAACGAGGATTTCGATTTTTTAGCTCACCTGAGCCGAAGGCTCAGAGGTGAGCTTATAGGATGGGAGTCGAGCCGTCGTCCGTCCGTCCGTGGGTGCGTGGGTGCGTCAACACTTTCAAACATAAATATCTCAGAGACCAGTGGGCCAATCGCAATCAAATTTTATCTGAAGCATCATTTGGGTGGGGGAAAGGCTGCATTAGGTTTTGGTGCCGATCAGCTCAGAACTCTGGTTTCCATGGCAACAGATAGCCCCCATAGGGTTATAATGGGGAAAACGGCGTCATCACGTTTTCTCGACTGTTTTTGATTAGATCCTTATCATACTTGCAGGTAATGATGACATACACAAGAGCTTGGATGAGTTCGAAATTTGGTCGGATTCGATCACAGACTACGGAGTTAGCTGCCCTTGAGCGTTTGAAAAAAATCCCATAGGGTTATAATGGGGAAAATAGCGTCATCACATTTTCTCAACTGTTTTTGCTTAGATCCTTATCATACTTGCAGGTAATGATGACATACATAAGAGCTTGGATGAGTTCGAAATTTGGCCAGATTCAAGCACAGACTACGGAGTTAGCTGCCCTTGAGCGTTTGAAAAAATCCCATAGTGTTATAATGGAGAAAACAACATATTTTTAGAAAAACTTTGTCATCGCTCTATTGCCTACATTTCTCAATGGATTTTAAAATAACTTCACACAAATGTAGGGCATGGCAATATCTCGAGCAAGTTTGACTTTCAGGATGCTGCGCCCAAGGTCAAGGTCACTGTGGCTATTTTTAGAAAAACTTTGTCATTGCCCTAGCACCTTCATTTCTCAATGGATTTTAAAATAACTTCATACAAATGTAGGGGATGACAATATCTCGAGCAAGTTTGACTTTCAGGGTGCTGTGCCCAAGGTCAAGGTCACTGTGGCTATTTTTAGAAAATCTTTGTCATCGCTCTAGCACCTACATTTCTCAGCAGATTTTAAAATAACTTCACACAAATGTAGGGCATGACAATATCTCGAGCAAGTTTGACTTTCAGGGTGCTGCACCTAAGGTCAAGGTCACTGTGGCTATTTTTAGAAAAACTTTGTCATCACTCTAGCGCCTACATTTCTCAACCGATTTTAAATCAAATTCACACAAGTGTAGGGCATGACAATATCTCAAACAAAATTGACTTTCAGGGTGCTGCGACCAAGGTCAAGGTCACTGTGGCTATTTTTAGAAAAACTTTGTCAGCGCTCTAGCACCTACATTTCTCAATGGATTTTAAATCAAATTAACACAAATGTAGGGCATGACAATATCTCGAGCAAGTTCGACTTTCAGGGTGCTGTGCCCAAGGTCAAGGTCACTGTGGCTATTTTTAGAAAAACTTTGTCAGCGCCCTAGCACCTTCATTTCTCCATGGATTTTGAAATAACTTGACACAAATGTGGGGTATGACAATATCTCAAGCATGTTCGACTTTCAGGATGCTGTGCCCAAGGTCAAGGTCACTGTGGCTATTTTTAGAAAAACTTTGTCATCGCTCTATTGCCTACATTTCTCAATGGATTTTAAAATAACTTCACACAAATGTAGGGCATGGCAATATCTCGAGCAAGTTTGACTTTCAGGATGCTGCGCCCAAGGTCAAGGTCACTGTGGCTATTTTTAGAAAAACTTTGTCATTGCCCTAGCACCTTCATTTCTCAATGGATTTTAAAATAACTTCATACAAATGTAGGGGATGACAATATCTCGAGCAAGTTTGACTTTCAGGGTGCTGTGCCCAAGGTCAAGGTCACTGTGGCTATTTTTAGAAAATCTTTGTCATCGCTCTAGCACCTACATTTCTCAGCAGATTTTAAAATAACTTCACACAAATGTAGGGCATGACAATATCTCGAGCAAGTTTGACTTTCAGGGTGCTGCACCTAAGGTCAAGGTCACTGTGGCTATTTTTAGAAAAACTTTGTCATCACTCTAGCGCCTACATTTCTCAACCGATTTTAAATCAAATTCACACAAATGTAGGGCATGACAATATCTCAAACAAAATTGACTTTCAGGGTGCTGCGACCAAGGTCAAGGTCACTGTGGCTATTTTTAGAAAAACTTTGTCAGCGCTCTAGCACCTACATTTCTCAATGGATTTTAAATCAAATTCACACAAATGTAGGGCATGACAATATCTCGAGCAAGTTCGACTTTCAGGGTGCTGTGCCCAAGGTCAAGGTCACTGTGGCTATTTTTAGAAAAACTTTGTCAGCGCCCTAGCACCTTCATTTCTCCATGGATTTTGAAATAACTTGACACAAATGTGGGGTATGACAATATCTCAAGCATGTTCGACTTTCAGGATGCTGTGCCCAAGGTCAAGGTCACTGTGGCTATTTTTAGAAAAACTTTGTCATCCCTCTAGCACCTACATTTCTCAACAGATTTTAAAATAAATTCACACAAATGTAGGGCATGACAATATCTCGAGCAAGTTTGACTTTCAGAGTGCTGCAATCAAGGTTTTTGATTAGATCCTTATCATACTTGCAGGTAATGATGACATACATAAGAGCTTGGATGAGTTTAAAATTTGGCCGGATTCGAGCACAGACTACGGAGTTAGCTGCCCTTGAGCGTTTGAAAAAAATCCCATAGTCTTATAATGGAGAAAACAACGTCCTCACATTTTCATTTTCATCGGATCCTCTTCATACTTGCAGGTAATGAGGATATGCATAAAAGCTTGGATTAGTTAGCATTTTGGCTAGATCCCACCACTGACTATGGAGTACCCGCCCTGAGCATCCAAAAAATCAATGTTGCTACTTTTTCTTGGTTTCTACTGATCCGATCCTTTTCAAACTTGCAGGTAATGAGGAAATGCATAATATCTTAAACAAGTTCAAATTTTGGCCAGATCAGGCCAACCACTACGAAGTTAGCTGCCCTTGACAGCTCTGTCTATTGTGCTCTTGATCGGATACTTTTTAAACTTGCATATATTAAATGAGGGCATACATAATGTTTTGGATGAGTTTAATTTTCAGCCTGATTGGACCACTGACTGTGGAGTTAGCTGCCCTTGAGCATCTTAAATATCCCTATAGGTTTACAATGTCTCTCAGGTGAGCAATTGTTGCCCTTTGGGCTACTTGTTTAGCTTATCTCAAGACTAGGATGCGGGATATTTATATTTTACTTTTAACTAGAGAAAATCGGTTAACAGCGTTATCTTCACCACCTGGGGCACTGCTGTGGAATTGCATAATTCTGTATCATTTATTGGTATACCGGAGGACTATACGACCAGTTTCATTAGAAACACATGTGAAATCGATACCCCGTGTAACCCGAGTTTATATAGCAGTAAGTCGGGTCGGTCGGGGTCAATTCTCTAAGAGCATGTACACAGCATGTGTTTTTTATGAAAATCAGCCCTTTAGTTTGGTTGCTATAGCAACTTAGCATTGACTTATAATGGGGAAAATTGAAAAATGGCATTTACTGCCAAACCATTGCATATATGCTGACAAAACTTTTGTAGATTGTTCCTTGAGAAATCTCTTATTACCTATGTGTTTTTTGCCCACTGCTCCTTTTATTGGTTGCCATGGAAACCAAAATGCAAAAATATGAAAAAAAAACTTAAAAAAAATATCTCCTCAGAAGCCACTGGGCCGATATGGCCCAGGATTTTATCTGTAGTATCCTTAGGCAGGATGATTGAAAATTTATGTTTTTTAGCTCACCTGAGCCTTTAGGCTCATAGGTGAGCTTATAGTATAGCCAGGCATCCGTCGTCTGTCCGTCGTCCGTCAACATTTTCAAACATCTTCTCCGACGAAACCACTGGGCCGATTGAAGCCATATTTCATGTGGAGCCTACCTAGGTCGGGGGAACGAAAGTTTGTTCGCAGTATCTGGGTCACATGACCAAGATGGCCGCCACGCCCATATATGGTAAAAACCCTGCAAAAATCTTCTTCTCCAGAACCAGTAGGCCTATGACCTTGTAACTTGGTCTGTAGCATCGGGCATGCGGGCCCATCATAGTTTGTACAAATGATGACCTTGGGTTGACCTTGACCTAATTTACGGCATGGCCAACTTTGGTACGTTAGGCTTTTATATGGGAAAACGCTTAAACAGTGGATTTCTCAAAAACTATTTAAGTCTAAGGTTTAATACTTGGTATACATGGTCGACTAAATGACCAGATGAAGATATTATGTCACTGAAGGTCAAGGTCATTCCGTCCGACCATCCGTCGTCAAGATTTTCAAACATCTTCTCCTCTGAAACCACTGGGCTGATCGAAGCCAAATTTCATATGCAGCCTCCATGGGTTAGGGGAACGAAAGTTTGTTCGCGGTATCTGGGTCACATGACCAAGATGGCCGCCACGCCCATATATGGTAAAATCCCTTCAAAAATCTTCTTCTCCAGAACCAGTAGGCCTATGACCTTGAAACTTGGTATGTAGCATTGGGCATGCAGTCCCATCATAGTTTGTACAAATCATGACCTTGCGTTGACCTTGACCTAATTTACGGCATGGTCAACTTTGTAACGTTAGGCTTTTAACGTTAGGCTTTTATACGGGAAAACACTTAAACAGTGGATTTCTCAGAATCTATTTAAGTCTAAGGTTTAATACTTGGTATACATGGTCGACTAAACGACCAGATGAAGATATTATGTCACTAAAGGTCAAGGTCATTCCGTCCGACCATCCGGTGTCAAGATTTTCAAACATCTTCTCCTCTGAAACCACTGGGCTGATTGAAGCCAAATTTCATATGCAGCCTCCATGGGTTAGGGGAACAAAAGTTTGTTCGCGGTATCTGGATCACATGACCAAGATGGCCGCCACGCCCATATATGGGAAAAACCCTTCAAAAACTTCTTCTCCAGAACCAGTAGGCCTATGACCTTGAAACTTGGTATGTAGCTTTGGGCATGCAGGCCCATCATAGTTTATACAAATCATGACCTTGCGTTGACCTTGACCTAATTTACGGCATGGTCAACTTTGTAACGTTAGGCTTTTATATGGGAAAACGCTTAAACAGTGGATTTCTCAGAAACTATTCAAGTCTAAGGTTTAATACTTGGTATACATGGTGGACGCCCATATATGGTAAAAACCCTTAAAAAATCTTCTTCTCCAGAACCAGTAGGCCTATGACCTTGAAACTTGGTATGTAGCATTGGGCATGTGGGCCCAACGTAGTTTGTGCAAATGATGACCTTGTGTTGAACTTGACCTAATTTACGGCATGGTCAACTTTGGTAGGTGAGGCTTTTATATGGGAAAACGCTTAAACAGTGGATTTCTCAGAATCTATTTAAGTCTAAGGTACAATATGTTGTATACATGGTCGACTAAATGACCAGATGAAGATATCATGTCACTTAAGATCAAGGTCATTCCGTCGGACCATCCGTCGTCAAGATTTTCAAACATCTTCTCCTCTGAAACCACTGGGGAGATTGAAGCCAAATTTCATATGCAGCCTTCATGGGTTAGGGGAACGAAAGTTTGTTCGCGGTATATGGGTCACATGACCAAGATGGCCGCCACGCCCATATATGGTAAAAAACTTTAAAAAATCTTCTTCCTCAGAACCAAAAGGCCTATGACATTGAAACTTGGTATGTAGCTTTGGGCATGCAGGCCCATCATAGTTTATACAAATGATGACCTTGCGTTGACCTTGACCTAATTTACGACATGGTCAACTTTGGTATGTTAGGCTTTTATATGGGAAAACGCTTATATAGTGGATTTCTCAGAAACTATTTAAGTCTAAGGTACAATATGTGGTATATATAGTTAACTAAATGACCAGGTGAAGATATTATGTCACTGAAGGTCAAGGTCAATTTGTCGGTCTGTCTGTCATCAAGATTTTCAAAACATCTTCTCCTCTGAAACCACTGGTCTGATTGAAGCAAAATTTCATATGGAGTCTAAGTGTGATCGGGGAATAAAAGTTTGTTCTCGGGATCTTGACCAAGGTGGCCTCTATGCCCATATATGGTAAAAACCCTTCAAAATCTTCTTCTCCAGAACCAAAAGGCGTATGACCTTGAAACTTGGTATGTAGCTTTGGGCACTCAAGCCCATTATAGTTTATACAAATGATCGTGCGTTGACCTTGACCTAATTTATGACACTGTCAGTTTTGGTACATTATGTAGGCTTTTATATGGGAAAATGCTTAAACAGTGGATGTTTCAGAAAAGTTCTATTTAAGTCTAAGGTACAGTATTTGGTATATATGGTTGACTTAATGACCAGATGAAGATATTTTGTCGTTAAAGGTCAAGGTCATTCTTTGACTTTTGTACAAGGTCATTGAGATTCTGTCACCCGTCAATATTTTCAAACATCTTCTCAGAGGCCACTGGGGTCAATTGAAGCCATATTTCACATGGAGCTTCACCGGCTTAAAGGAACCATAGTTTGTTCAGATGGTCTTGGTCACTTGACCAAGATGGCCACCATACCCATATATGGTAAAAACTCTTCAAACGTCTTTTTCTCGAGAACCGAAAGGCCTATAACCTTGAAACTTGGTACCGGTATGTAGCATTGGGCACTCAGGCCCATCATAGTTTATACAAATGATTACTGTATTTCATATGGAGCTTTTATACTGGGTCAAAGGAATCAAAGTTTGTTCAGATGGTCATGGTCACATGAACATGGTGGCCACCACGCCCATATATGATAAAAACCCTTCAGAAATCTTTGTCCAGAAACAAAAGCCCAGTGACCTTGTGGCTTGGTATATAGAATTGGTGCTCAACATTAATCCCCAAGGGAGGGGGTTATCTGCCCCTGCCCTGGTGCTATATACATGTATAAAAGCATTAAAATATATACCAGGACCAAGTGTCAGGTGAGCTACAGGACCATTGGTCCTCTGGTTTTTTTTATAAAATCGGCTTTTAGTTTGGTTACTATGGCAACTTAGGGTTGCATTGACTTGCAATGGGGAAAATTAAAAAATGGCATTTACGGCAATCAATATATGGAAAGTAGTTATATATTTTGTTATCAACTCAGCAGACTGTCAGACTGAGACTTTGTAGTTGTATATTTTGTATTAGCCTGTGCGAATTGACAGCAATTTTGAGCCTATACAAATTTGATAGCAATTTTGAGCTAGAGAACTGGTGAGCTTTGGGGCCCGTTGGACTCTTGTTTCAAATAGTGGCCCCAATGTCCAAAATGGTCCGGCGGCAGGGAGTCCTAGGTTTGAATCATAGAAATACATAGAAAAATATTCAATAGATTTCTTCTTCGGAACCACTTGGCTCAGATGCTCCTGCCCCAGGGGGTCCTGGGTTTAAACCATAGATATACATAGAAAAATATCAAAAATCCTTTTTTATCAGAACCACTTGGCTCAGATGCTTGAAATTTGGTATGTAGCATTGCTCTATAAACCTTTATCAAGTTTGTTCAAATGATGGCCCAAGGGTCCAAACTGGCCCAGCGCCAGGGAGTCCTGGGTTTGAACGATAGAAATACATAGACAAATATTCAAAAATCTTCTTCTTCAGAACTTCTTGGCTCAGATGCTTGAAATTTGGTATGATGCATAACCTGGTGGACTGCTACCAAGTTTGTGTAAATGGTGGCCCTGGGGTCCAAAATGGCCCTGCGGCAGGGGGTGTCTTAGGTTCGAAATTAAAATATACTTTAAAATTTTGTTCTCCAGAACCCCTTAGTGCAAATGCTTGAAATTTGGTATGATGCATTGCCTGCTTAGTGGTCCTTTACCAAGTTTGTTCAAATGATGGCCCCAGGATCTAAAATGGCCCCGCCCCAGGAGGTCCTGGGTTTGAACCTTAGAAATACATAGAAAGATATTCAAAAGCTTCTTCTTCAGAACCACTTGGCTCAGATGCTTAAAATTCAGAATGTTGCATGCCTAGTGGTCCTTTTCCAAGTTCTTTCAAATGATGGCCCCAGTATGGAGACATACTTTCGTTTCTCCTTCCTCTGATTCAAGAAGGGCAGTTGTCAGTTACTGGCAAAAGTAAGTGCACTTAGTACTGGTTAACCGCTTAGGAGGTCTAAGCCTTCCTAGGAATTGTGTGGTTAGGTTAACTGACCGTCCCGACATGACAATAGCTGTTTACGGTGGACGTTAAGCAACAAATCCATCAATCAAATCAAACCATAAACTCCGGACTTAGTCCTGCTTACTAGATGAAAAATGCTTTATAAAGTCTTGTGCACACAGTTGAGACTACAGTTTTGATGCAGTCATTAACAAGCTTGCATATTATGTTTATGATCTTGACCAGATTCGATATTGGAGTAAATCGGCCCATTGACACAGCTTATCATTCCTTGAACCCCGGCTACACTATACCAAGTTCCCACTGCTTCCTTGAAAATCGGTTGGGTGCAATGAGAATCTGTACAATGTTGTAGTATCGAAGTAGAAACAGGCAAAGACCTGATGAGGGCTTTATTTTCACGATGGACATGTTTGAAATTTGAACATTTTCGGAATTATATGGTGAGGTCATAGTCATATCAGGATGCTGTAAGGACTTAAAAAGGACATAGGCATTGGTGTAGTACTGATGTCACATAAACCTAGTATGGACTTTTATGGACGTAGTACAAACATACTGAGGGCGGCAAAGATTTCATGTTCCTACTGTGTTGTCACTGCCTCAATGCTATGTCAATGGAGTTCTAACCACAACCATTCCAGGTCTCTGCAAAGCCATTGGTATGCTGATACCATGATGTACAAGTCACGCTTTTTCGTTGCTATAGACACATGTTATATGTCTGCAACAAGTTGAACACTGTGTCTATGTCAGGATCAGATAATTTCAATATAAATGCTGGACTTAACTTTACCGCCACATTTACCCCTCATATCTTAGTAACTGGCGAAAGTATGTGCACTTAGTTCTGGTTAACCTCTTAGGAGGTCTGAGCCTGTCCAGGAATAGTGTGGTTAGGGTAACTGACCGTCCCGACATGACCATAGTTGTTTACCTTGGACGTAAAACAATAAATATCTGAAGACTTGCACTGGCCACACTGGTAGATGTCACTTGCACTGGCCACACTGGTACATGTAACTGTCAAAGAGTAGCTCACCCGCCGCCCCCCCCCCCCCCCCCCCCCCTCTCTCTCTCTCCACCGCACCCTCCAATAGTCTTTCCCCCTGCAAAAATGGCTATGATTTTTTAGCTCAAAGGTGAGTTTATAGTATAGACAGGCTCCATTGTCCGTCGTCGTCCACACTTTTAAACATCTTCTTCCCAGAAACCATTGGGCCAATTGCGGCCAAATTTCATATGAAGCATTTACAGGATGGGGGAACAAAAGATTATATATTTGGTCCAAGTCACATGACCAAGATGGCCGCCATGCCCATATATTGTAAAAAACTTAAGAAATCTTCTTCTCCAGAACCAGTGGGCTGATTGCCTTGAAACTTGGTATGTAGCATCTGGAACTGGAGCATCTGGAATTCTAGTTCTACTAAGTTTATATAAATGATGACTTTGGGTTGACAATGACCTATTTTATGGCATGGTCAAATGTGGTCCCTTAGGCTTTTGAATGGGAAAAGCTGAAAAAGTGCAGTTTTTCTGTTGCTATTGTGCTTTGTGATATGGAAATGCAGTGAACTTCGACCCCTGTGAAATTCTAGAGGTCAAGGTCATTTAGCGACCTTGGCCAAAGGTCACTTGTCAGTCAATCTCTCAACATTTTCAAAGGATTTCTCCTCTGAAATTACATTGCCCATTCATATTAAGGTAGACGTATTCTGAATAGAAATATTGACGGGGCATTCAAACCACTATACCATCTAAATAACCCAATTTGGATAAGAAAAAAAAATTGACTGTTTTGTTTTCCTACAAAACAATATTCTGTATTTCTACATACTTTTTTTTACACATTTTCCATTAAAATTCATATCTCTTGCACATGAACACACTTTCATTTCAGCAAATCATATAATCTGTAATATAGGATATTTGAAACAAACTGATAACAAAAAATTGCAGTTTTCTTGTTGATAAGTATATTTTTACATTCTTTTAAAAATGCAAGAAAATTGAATTTCATGAAAAACGTCATGAAAAATATATTCAGTCGATAGGGCATGCTCATGCATATTATTTTAGTAAAACTTACATTGTATGTTAAAGAATAATACAAAAAAACAACATTTCACCATTTAGTTTCCTAGAAAAACAATGTTTAAGTTAAAAATATCCCCAAAACAGACTGCCCAAATTCTGCACCCGCTGCAAGCACAGCCGGTCCTTGCCTAACTATTAATTTTCCTGTTATTCGGTTCTACCATAGAGTAATGTCAACAAAATGCGCAGATGGAATGGAAACTGTGAAGATCTTGATCATTCTGGTTCCTAAGGAACAGTCTGGTCTCGGTTTCCACTGTTTGTACAGACCTATGTGCCGGAAAACTTAGGATCTTTATGGTAGACATTGTTAGTGTGTGTTATAACTGTATATACTCCACAGTTAATCGATTTGATGATGAACAATAACTCTGTTTTGTTTTTTAAACAAGTAAGAACAGAGTTGTTCCGTATACACCCACCTTAAATTGGGTATGCAGCCTCCAGGTAAAGGGTAAAGAGAAAATTATATATTTGGTCCAGGTCACATGACCAAGATAGCCACAATGCCCATATATGGTAAAAACCTTAAAAAATCTTCTTGTCCAGAACCCGTGGGCTGATTGCCTGGAAACTTGGTATGTAGCAGGTATGTAGCATCTGGCACTCTAGTACTACAAAGTTCATATAAATGATGACCTGAGGTTGACCGTCACAATTTTTTGGCAAGGTCAAATTTGGTACCTTAGGCTTTTGAATGGGAAACTTCAACCCCTGTGAAGTTCTAGAGGTCAAGGTCATTTAGTGACCTTGGCCAAAGGTCAACTGTCAGTCAATCTCTCAATATATGTTCAAAGGGCTTCTCCTCTTAAATTACATGGCCAATTTAAATAACATTTGGTATGCGGCCTCCAGGCAAAGGGTGAAAGAAAGTTTATATATTTGTTCCTGTTACACGTCACATGATGGCCGCCATGTCCATATATGGTAAAAACCTTAAATAAATTTCTCTTCCAGAGCCAGTGGGCCGATTGCCTTGAAACTTGGTACGTACTATCTGGGACTCTAGTACTACAGAGTTTATATAAATGATGACCTTGGGTTGACCTTGACCTATTTTATGGCAAGGTCAAATTTGGTACCTTAGGCTTTTGAATGGTAAAAGCTGAAAAAGTGCATTTTTCTGTTGCTGTTAGTTTAAACATATTTTATTCATAATTTCACTCACATGCAACATAAGATATACACAAAAAAATAGTTAATGGGATTGGAATGAAAGCAAAATGCTTATAGGATTCCTCTCCCTCTGTTGCTGTTATGCTTTCTGATATGAAAATGCAGTCAACTTCAACCCCAATGAAGTTCTAGAGGTCAGGGTCATTTAGTGACCTTGACCAAAGGTCACTTGCCAGTCAAATTCTCAGCATTATCAAAGGACTTCTCCTCTGAAATTCAATTAAATTTTGTAAGCAGCCTCCAGGCAAAGAGTGAAAGTAAGTTTATATATTTGGTACAGGTCACATGATGGCTGCCATGCCCATATCTAGTAAAAACCTTAAAAATCTTTTCTCAGAAAAACTAGGTTGATTGCCTTGAAACTTGGTAAATAACATTTGGGACTCTAGTACTAAAATGTTCATATAAATGGTGACCTTTGGTTGACCTTGGCCTATTTTATGGCATGGTTAAATTTGGTCCCTTAGGCTTTTGAATGGGTAAAGCTGAAAAAGTGCATTTTCTGTTGCTAATGTGCTCTGTGATATGGAATTACAGTGAAATTCAACCCTTTTTGAATATCAGAGGTCAAGGTTATTTAGTGACCTTAGCCAAAGATCACTTGTCACTCAATCACTCAACATTTTCAAAGGACTTCTCCTCTGACACCACTGGGCCAGTTTGACATAAATTTAATAACATAAATTTAATATGTAGCCTTCAGACAAAGGGAGAAAGAAAGTTTATATATTTGATCCGGGTCACATGAGGAGGATGGACATTATGCCCATATATGTTAAAAAGCTTTAAAAATCTTATTTTCTAAAACCAATAGGCCAATTGCTTTGAGACTTGGTATGTAGCGTCTGGGACTGTAGTACTACAAAATTTATATAAATGATGACCCGGGATAGACCTATATCTATTTAACGGCAAAGTCAAAGTTTGTCAATAAGGCTTTTGAATGGGAAAAGCTGAAAAAGTGCATTTTCCTGTTGCTTTTAGACTCTTATGATATTGACATGCAGTCAACAAGCATAAAATCTCAGATGCATTCAAAATTAGATCATATTGTACAATTTGCCTTGGAGTTACTTGCCTTTGAGTGCTGAGGATGAATGGACTCAGCCTCAGGTGAGCTACAGGACCAATGGCCCTAGTTTTGTAGTTAAATTACCCACAGGAAAAATGGCTATTTAAAGTTCCCCCGCATACCAAGAGCAACACCATCCAGCTCCAAGGTTGCCCTTGAACCTGCTCGGTGTTGCTTGAGTGGAAACATGCGTATGCTCTTACTAAGATGACTGAAGGAAAAACACAAAGGACAACTCAAAAACTAGCTTTTTGGAACCATATAATTAATAATTTAAGGACATGCACATATAACGCAATAAAACGTATTCTATTCAAGTATCATGACAAAGCAATTTTAATTCCCTCACAGGTCCGGAAATTTTCAGTAGTATACCTCTCCAGGAGATAGTCTTTTGACCAGTAGTATGTTTTAAACACTGGTAGTTGAGTCTATCTCGATAAAATGTCCAGCATATATCCATGTAAGTTATCCTATTCATTTTAAGGAACAATAATATTTCTCCATCGGTGGAGTCCATTGACCTAGCACATATCAACTAACAGTGCAGTCATCAAATGAGTAAAATATAACCCATGCCACATGGTAATATTGCTAAGGCTCCATTGAGGGAGTCCGTTGGTTATCACATAATAATTCAGAAGCTGGGAATTTAACACTTTCCATTGAAGGAGTCCTTGACTAGCACATAATATCACAGTTAAATCTGCTCCAACTGGTAGTCTAGGCAACACTTAAGTAGTGCTTAATATATTGTATAAATCACAATTAAGTGCTAATTAAGAGTTATATGAACTCATTTTACTGTAACATCAAGAAGCTTGCAATAAAAACAAACATATGATATTTTGTTTCTGACTAAACCACGCCTACCAATCGCTCTCATGCGAAACCATGGTTCAGAACGCCAATCCATGAGAGGAGTTTCCGGTTTTGCAGGAGGGGAGCCAAAATCGTAAACAAATTTGACATCGGCACAAGGTTTGAGGTATTTATTTTCTCTGAAAACTATTTATTGAAAATATAAGAATGCTATTTTGTCACATATAGATTGTTTCTTTGGCACATGAAAGGATTAGGCACATGGTCTTGCATTTTTCCAGATATGCATTTAGTACGGCGGAAAATGTGTTCAAGGTCAATCTCGGCGATATATGCATGTAGGGAAAAGTCACATTCTCTTGCTTGATTTTGAGTCTCTGACCTTGGCAGGTGCAAAGAAGTGAACAGAACTACTGTATGTGTGAATCCAAACATTGGAAGTAAGCTTTCCGTGATGGACAGTTTAGAATTTAGAAAATATATGCAAAAACTTGGCATCGTCAGCCCGGTTCCGCATGAGATAATAGAAAATATAAGGAATTTTTATCAAACACAAAAAACAGCCTCTGAACAATAATTGGATCAAAACTAACATGAACTCTGTGATAAATCATTATTTTTATACGCCCGTTTTGAAAAAACGGACGTATTATGTCGTGGCGCTGTCCGTCCGTCCGTCTGTCCGTCCCTCCGTCTGTCCGTCCGTCTGTCCGTAAACATTCTTGTGCGCGCCATAACTCAGTAACCATTTGGGATATCTTCATGAAATTTTATAGGCATATGTATTAGGTTGGGGGAACGTGTCGCATACAAGAATGGTTGCTCCCCCTTTCTTAGTTTTGAAGTTATGCCCTTTTGATCAATTTTTTCCCTGCAAGTCTTGTGCGCGCATTAACTAGATAACCGTTTGGGATATCTTTATAAAACTTCATAGCAATGTGTATGAATTCCTAACGATGTGTGGCGTACAAAAATGGCTGCTCTCCCTTTCTTTGTTTTAGAGTTACAACCATTTCATTAGTACTTTGAGCCTATTTTTGTGTTTACTTATCTTGTGCATGCCATAACTTGGTAACCGGTTGGAATATCATGATGAAACTTTATAGCAATGTGCATGATCACAAGACAATGTGTCATATATAAGAGTGGTTGCTCCCTCTTTCTTAATTTTGGAGTAACCTCCATTTGATTAGTATTTTCAGGTGTTTCTCATTCACTCCATATCTCCTGAACCTTTTGAAATATTAGAATGAAGCTTTGTAGGAATGTGTATAATAATGGGGCAATGTATCCTGAACAAGAACCACAACTCTGGCTTACTTACTGAATTATCTGCCCTTGCATAAATTTCCTGTTTACTCTAACTCCTTAACCATTCGAAATAAATGGTATGTATATTATAAAAATCATTTCAAGGGAATATAGTACAACCAAAAAAGGCCTATCTAGTATGTTTCGGTTATCTCCCTTGTACCATTTTGTCTGTCTATCCTTTTGTAGGCAATCTTGTTCATTCTGTTTCTTTTTTATGACATTTAAACGGGCGTATTATGCGCCGCTTGCGAAGCCCTTGTTTACATTGCAGATATGTTTCAAGCTGTTTTTATTCCCCGTTTGTCTTTTTAGGCCTTTTGCAAACCCTCTTTCAAACCTGCTTGCATGCCTCAAAAACAGACAAACGGGGATTAAAACAGCCTTGATGTCAAGGTCATGGACTTAGAAAATTTGGAGTTTTTTGGACTGGATGTTTTGATTAAAGTTTTGTAAAGCCCAATATCTCCTTTATCCATGGATCGATTCCTTCAATACTTGCACTGTAGTCAGAAATTGGTCCAAAGTTTTCCAAGGTACTACCCCCATCCCCCTCAGTGACCTTGATGTTAAGGTCATGGACTTAGAAAAATGTCTTTTTATTGATTGGATGTTTTGGTTAAAGTTTTTTAAAAACACATATCTCCTGTACCCGTAGATGAACTCTTTTTATATTTTCAGTGTAGTTAGATATTAGTCCAAAGTTTTACAGAGTACTAACCCAACCCTGCCCAGTGACCTTGATGTTAAGGTCAGGAACTTAGGAAATTTTGGTCTTTATTAAAGTTTTCTAAATGCATACTAATTCATAATGCTTGGCAGAGATTTGGTTTACACTTGAACTGATGTTAGACACTTTTTGAGTTTTTACAAAACACTATATACTTACCCCACTGGATGGCCTTGAAGTCAAAGTCATCGACCTATATTTTGGCGTAAAGATTTTGGTTAAAGCTTTATATTGATAATCCTTATTTTGAAAGCATGGTCAACCAAATTTACCCACCTGAACTTAAATTGAATAAAGCTAATGCTTCAGATACCGAGGCCCCCTTTTTGGATTTACATCTATCTATTTCTAACGGTTTTGTATCTTCTAAAACTTATGATAAACGTGATGACTTTGACTTTGATATAGTTAATTTTCCATTTTTGGATGGTGACGTTCCACGTCGTCCCTCTTATGGAGTGTATACTTCTCAACTTATAAGATTTGCTAGAGTGTGTAGTCATGTAGATGACTTTAATGCTCGTAATCAATGTTTAACTGCTAAACTTCTTCAACAGGGCTATCGGTATCATAAGCTTAGAAAGGCTTTTTCTAAATTCTATCGCAGACACCATGAATTGGTTACAAAATTTGATGTTGGATTAAAATTTCTTTTACACCAAGGCCTAGCGGAACCAGAATTTTATGGTGACTTAGTATACAAATTCAAACAGATTAAGGGTAGGACTGATTTTTCTGATCAATTCCGAAAAATAATAATACGTCACAAACGTATTGGCTATAATTTAAATGTTATGCGACAGTCTGCATGCTTAGTGATTAACCCAATCACGGTTGATAACTTTGCTGCACTCTTTAATTGCACACCGGGGGATCGGGCGTCAGACTCTATGATGGCCCCGACCTAAAGCTATATATTTTAGTTGGTTGGGACCGGAGCCTTTTTGTCTGTTGCTTGGTCCACCGGGGCTCAACTGGTGACCTTGTTTTGCTTCAGATTTCCAGTTGGGTTGTTTGGCAGACCAGGGATCTCCACCTGTCAGACGGCCCATTGTATCTGTTGAGTCCTCGTCTTTGCTTCTTCATGGTGTTGAAATTTGATTTATATGTTTACCGTGATGATTCATAGACGAGTTAGAGGCTTATCATGCGAACCGAACAACCAACTAAATTTTTTTAGCTCACCTGGCCCGAAGGGCCATAGTGAGCTATTGTCATACCAATGCGTGCGTCGTGCGTCGTCACACAAAATGTCCGTCAACACCTAAAAACAAGTATTCAAACATCTTCTTCTGTTAAACTACTGGTCCCATGGTTCTCAAATTTCACATGGAGCATGACCTGACTCCAGGGGCTCAGAATTGTAAAATTGGGTCAGGTTGAAAATCCAAGATGGCCGCCATTACTAAAAATAGCAAAAACAACAAAATAAACTTCTTCTCCAGAACCACTAGGTATATTTGTCTGAATTTTGGCATGGAACATCAATGAAACATTGGTATTCAAAATTGTAAAAATGAGAAAAATCTGTAGCGGAGTTTTGTCACAGTGACCTACTTTCTGT
Source organism: Ctena decussata (assembly GCA_963989385.1). Classification (NCBI taxonomy): domain Eukaryota; kingdom Metazoa; phylum Mollusca; class Bivalvia; order Lucinida; family Lucinidae; genus Ctena; species Ctena decussata. The sequence goes on along the minus strand of OZ022504.1, from coordinate 32,670,949 downwards.
TTACGAGTGAAATTTTGCTCAAATGCGAATGTCAAAAAATGACATATTCAAACGACTTCAAACAACTTCTTCTCTAAAACCACTGCACCCATGGGTCTCAAATTTCACATGGAGCATGACCAGACTGCAGGGTTTCAAAATCGTAAAATTGGGTCAGATCAAGAATCCAAGATGGCCGCTGTTACTAAAAATAGCAAAAACAACAAAATCAACTTCTTCTCCAGAACCATTTGGTATATTTGGCCGAAAGTTTGCGTGGAACAAAAGTGGGACCTTGGGATTAAAAATTGTAAAAATGAAAAAAATATATATCCGAATTAGGTCACAGTGACCTACTTAGCGTTTACAAGACCGATTTTGCTCAAATGTCAGTATCTCAAGAAAAGGCAATCGATTGTGGTCAGATTTGGTCAGAAATGGTCCTTGAAAGTTGTGCCTGTTGACTATCCAAGATGGTCACCATGGGGACCGTTACTAAAAATAGCACAAACATAAAAATGACAATTACTCAAGAACCCTTGCCCGAAGGGCCATAGTGAGCTATTATCATACCAATGCGTCCGGCGTGCGTCGTCACACAAAATGTCCGTCAACACCTAAAAACAAATATTCAAACATCTTCTTCTGTAAAACTACTGGTCCCATGGTTCTCAAATTTCACATGGAGCATGACCTGATTCCAGGGTCTCAGAATTGTAAAATTGGGTCAGGTTGAAAATCCAAGATGGCCGCCATTACTAAAAATAGCAAAAACAACAAAATAAACTTCTTCTCCAGAACCACTGGGTATATTTGTCTGAATTTTGGCATGGAACATCAATGAAACCTTGGTATTCAAAATTGTAAAAATGAAAAAAATCTGTAGCGGAGTTTTGTCACAGTGACCTACTTTCTGTTTACGAGTGAAATTTTGCTCAATTGCCAATGTCAAAAAACGACATATTCAAACGACTTCAAACAACTTCTTCTCTAAAACCACTGCACCCATGGGTTTCAAATTTCACATGGAGCATGACCAGACTGCAGGGTTTCAAAATTGTAAAATTGGGTCAGGTCAAGAATCCAAGATGGCCACCGTTACTAAAAATAGCAAAAACAACAAAATCAACTTCTTCTCCAGAACCATTTGGTATATTTGGCCGAAAGTTTGCGTGGAACATTAATGGGACCTTGGGATTAAAAATTATAAAAATATAAAAAAATCTTTAGCGGAATTAGGTCACAGTGACCTACTTAGCGTTTAAAAGACCGATTTTGCTCAAATGTCAGTATCTCAAGAAAACGCAATCGATTGTGGTCAGATTTGGTCAGCAATGGTCCTTAAAAGGAATTATTTCAATTTTGTGCCAGTTGACTATCCAAGATAGCCACCATGGGGGTCGTTACTAAAAATAGCACAAACATAAAAATGACAATTACTCAAGAACCCTTGAATGGAATTGGACCAATTTTGTGTCAGAATGTTCCTTGCATGAAGCCATTTCGATTAATTACAATTTGGCTTTCCAAGATGGCCGACATCTGCCGTTACTAAAAATAGCACAATCATAAAAATGACAATTACTCAAGAACCCTTGAATGGAATTTGACCAATTTTGTGTCAGAATGTTCCTTGCATGAAGCCGTTTCGATTAATTGCAATTTGGCTTCCAAGATGGCCGACATCTGCCGTTACTAAAAATAGCACAAACATAAAATGACAATTACTCAAGAACCCTTGAATGGAATTGGACCAATTTTGTGTCAGAATGTTCCTTACATGAAGCCATTTCGATTAATTGCAATTTGGCATTCCAAGATGGCCACCACCTGCCGTTACTAAAAATAGCACAAAATATGAAAATGACAATATCTCAGTAACCGCTGAATAGATTTTGACGAAATTTGTGTCAAAATGATTTTTGCATTGAGATGTTTCAAAAGTAACTAAATATAGACAAGTCATAATGGCCTTTGTTACTAAAAATAGAAAAATGTGAAAATAAGAAAATCTCAGTGGAATTGGACTAATTTTCTGTCATAATGATCATTTCAATAAGCTTTTTCGATTTTCTGCATTTTGGCATTCCAAGATGGCCGCCATCTGCCGTTACTAAAAATAGCACAAAACATGAAAATGAGAACATCTCACCGCTGAAGCGATTGAGACGAAATTTGTGGCAAAATGATTCTTGCTTTGATGTGTTTCACAAATTAACAAATATTGACCCGTCAAGTTGGCCTCTGTTACTTAAAATAGCAAAATTTGAAAATTAGAAAATTACAATGGAACTGGACCAATTTTGTGTCAAAATGGTCCTTGCATGAAAGCTTTTCAATGTTTTTGCATTTTGGCATTCTAAGATGGCCGCCATCTGCCGTTACTAAAAATAGCACAAAACAGACAATATCTCAGTAACCCCTGAATGGATTTTGATGAAATTTGTGGCAAAATGATTCTTGCCTTGAGGTGTTTCAAAAGTAAATATATAAAGACCAGACAAGTTGGCCTCTGTCACTAAAAGTAGCAAAATGTGAAATTGAGAAAATCTCTGGAATTGGACCAATTTTGTATCAGAATGGGGACCATTCGGATACAAAAGCCAGGTGAGCGATATCAGGCCCATTTGGGCCTCTTGTTACTTTTATATTTATAAAAACATAATTATACCCCCCGCAAACTGTGTTTGTGGGGGGTATACTGTTTTGACGTTGTCCTTCCGTCCGCAACACTTTAAATTTGCTCCGATTTGTTTCAAATTTTATCCATGGATGCAGCATAAGAAAATAGTTGATACGTATTTTTTAGTTTTTCCTGGAAGATTTTTATTGCAGAGTTATGCCCCTTTGTATTTTCCGTAGAATCGCAACTCCTCCTAGATGGTTTGACGGATTTTCTTGAAATTAAGTATGTGAACACATATTGGTATGAAGATGTGCATTAGGGTTTTGGTTTTAAATTCTGCCCCTTTTTGCCTGAGTTATGCCCCTTTTTGATATTTTTGCCCTATTTTATTGGGTTTTTGCATTTAATTTGCTCCAGTTGCTTTCCGTCCTTCCGTCCGCAACACTTTAAATTTGCTCCGATTTGTTTCAAATTTTATCCATGGATGCAGCATAAGAAAATAGTTGATACGTATTTTTTAGTTTTTCCTGGAAGATTTTTATTGCAGAGTTATGCCCCTTTGTATTTTCCGTAGAATCGCAACTCCTCCTAGATGGTTTGACGGATTTTCTTGAAATTAAGTATGTGAACACATATTGGTATGAAGATGTGCATTAGGGTTTTGGTTTTAAATTCTGCCCCTTTTTGCCTGAGTTATGCCCCTTTTTGATATTTTTGCCCTATTTTATTGGGTTTTTGCATTTAATTTGCTCCAGTTGCTCCGATTTGTTTCAAATTTTATCCATGGATGCAGCATAAGAAAATAGTTGATACGTATTTTTCAGTTTTTCCTGGAAGGTTTTTATTGCCGAGATATGCCCCTTTGTATTTTCCATAGAAAAATTTTGTTATCGCAACATCTCCTAGATGGTTTGACGGATTTTCTTGAAATTAAGTATGTGAACACATATTGGTATGAAGATGTGCATTAGGGTTTTGGTTTTAAATTCTGACCCTTTTTGCCTGAGTTATGCCCGTTTTTGATATTTTTTTGCCCTATTTTATAGGGTTTTTGCATTAAATTTGCTCCAATTTGTTTCAAATTTTGTCCATTGATGCAGCATAAGAAAATAGTGGATACATATTTTTCAATTTTTATACCCCGCCACACGTTAGTGGTGGGGTATTATGTTTTCACGTTGGCCGTCCGTGTGTCCGTCCGTCCGTAGTATGTACGTCCGTCTGTCCGTCCGTCCGCACTTCGTTTCCGTTCGATAACTTAAGTATTTATCAACGGATTTCCTTCAAATTTTGCATATGCATTTGTACCAAGAATGTCTCGCTTGGGATTGTTAATGGGCAAATTTCGATAATTTCTGACAGAGTTATGGCACTTGTCAATGTACAAAAAATGGTTTCTGGCCTCTAGTTCCTTTTCTACTTGGAGTATCATGATGAAACTTCACAAATATGATCGAAGTAACAAAAGCTTTATATGAGCACAGAAATTTTATCATTGGGGATTATGTGCCCCTGCCCTGGGGCTATATACATGTATAAAATCATGAAAAATTCCATATAAAATCAGAGTTTGAAGCAATTTTTCTGAAACTTACAGCAAATGATCAGGAGTGATGAAAGCCTCCATGATGCTCAAATTTACCCCATCAGAGTTATGTCCTCCTGCCCCTGGGCTGTATACATGCATAAAATGATGATAATATCTATATAAATTCATGTTTGACAGTTTTTTCAGAAACTTACATCTGATGATAGAAGCAATGAAAGCTTCTTGTTGTGATTTGACCCTTTAGTCTGTCCGTCTGTCCGCACTTCGTTTCCGTTCGATAACTTAAGTATTTATCAACGGATTTCCTTCAGATTTTGCATATGCATTTGTACCAAGAATGTCTCGCTTGGGGTTGTTAATGGGCAAATTTCGATAATTTCTGACAGAGTTATGACACTTGTCAATGTACAAAAAATGGTTTCTGGCCTCTAGTTCCTTTTCTACTTGGAGTATCATGATGAAACTTCACAAATATGATCGAAGTAACAAAAGCTTTATATGAGCACAGAAATTTTATCATTGGGGATTATGTGCCCCTGCCCTGGGGCTATATACATGTATAAAATCATGAAAAATTCCATATAAAATCAGAGTTTGAAGCAATTTTTCTGAAACTTACAGCAAATGATCAGGAGTGATGAAAGCCTCCATGATGCTCAAATTTACCCCATCAGAGTCATGTCCTCCTGCCCCTGGGCTGTATACATGCATAAAATGATGATAATATCTATATAAATTCATCTTTAACAGTTTTTTCAGAAACTTACATCTGATGATAGAAGCAGTGAAAGCTTCTTGTTGTGATTTGACCCTTTAGGGGTTATCTGCCCCTGCCCCATGACCTCATGTTTAAAATCACTGAAATTGTATTTGACTAGAGTGGTCAGTGATTTATCGGAAGCTTATTGTAAGTGATCAGAGTAATGAAGTGTCCTGTCATGACAAAGAATTTTATCCATGTTCATTGGGGTTAGGCTGCCCCTGTCATGGGGTTTTACTGAGAAAAAAATAATTCTGGAAAAATCGGTGTGTAAAAAAGGTTTTCAGTGGCGGGGTATGACGCAGTCGTTTGCGATGCTTTTATTCCTGGAAGGTTTTTATTGCAGAGTTATGCCCCTTTGTATTTTTAGCTCACCTGAGCCAGAGGCTCCGGGGGAGCTTATAGGATGGTAAGGCTCCGTCGTCGTCCGTCCGTCCGTCGTCCGTCCACAATTTCAAACGACTTCTCCTCTGAAACCGCTGGGCCGATTGTAACCAAATTTCATATAGAGCCTCCTTGGACCTTAGGAACAAAAAGTTGTTCAAACGGTCCTGGTCACATGACCAACATGGCCGCCATGCCCATATATGGTAAAAACCTAAAAAAAATCTTCTTCTCCAGAACCAGTAGGCCGATGGCCTTGAAACTTGGTATGTAGCATCGGGTACGGGAGTACTACCAAGATTGTTCAAATTATGACCTTGGGTTGACCTTGACCTTTTTTACGGTAAGGTCAAATATGCTTCCTTGTGCTTTTATATGGCAATATGCTAGAACATAAGATATCTTGAAAACTGTTGAAGATTTTGGGCTAAAAATTGGTATCTACAGTCATCTTAATGAGTACATGAAGATTTATGAGTACAAGAGGTCAAGGTCATTCTTTGACCTTTGACCTAGAACTCTCATATTTTGACAATTCCAAACTATTTCCTCAAAAGCCCCTGGGCCAATTGAAACCAAATTTTATATAGAGCCTCCAGAAGTTAAGGGAACAAAAACTTATTCATACGGTCCAGGTCACATGACCAACATGGCCGCCACGCCCATATATGGTAAAAACCTTTAAAAATCTTCTTCTCCAGAACCAGTAGACCGATGGCCTTGAAACTTGGTATGTAGCATTGGGTACTCAAGTACTATCAAGATTGTTCAAATTATGACCCTGGGTTGACCTTGACCTTTTGTACGGCAAGGTCAAATATCGGAAAATGCTAGAACATGAGATTTCATGGTAAGTTTTTAAGATTTTGGCCTAAAAATTGGTATATACAATCATCTTAATGAGTACATGAAGATTTATGAGTACAAGCGGTCAAGGTCATTCTTTGACCTTTGACCCAGAAATCTCAAATTTTGACAATTTCAAACAATCTGCTCTAAAACCACTGAGCCAATTGAAACCAAATTTCACATAGAGCCTCAAGGGGTTGAGGGAATGAAAAATTATTCTAATGGTCCTGGACACATGACCAACATGGCCGCCACGCCCATATATGGTAAATACCTTAAAAAATCTTCTTCTCCAGAACCAATTGACCGATTGCCTTGAGACTTTGTATGTAGCATTGGGTACTTGAGTACTATCAAGATTGTTCAAATTATGACCTTGTGTTGACCTTGACCTTTTTACAGCAAGGTCAAATATGGGAAAATGGTAGAACATAAGATTTCATGGAAAGTTTTGAAGATTTTGGCCTAAAAAATTGGTATATACAGTTGTCTTAATGAGTTCATGAAGAATTATGAGTACAAGAGGTCAAGGTCATTTTTTTACCTTTGATCCAAATCGCTCATATTTTGACATTTTCAACCATTTCCTCAAAAGCCAAAGGGCCAATTGTGAACATATTTCATATAGAGCCTCCAGGGGTTGATTGAATGAAAATTTGTTCAAACAGTCCAGGTCACATGACCAACTAGGCCGCCATAACCACTTATGGTATAAATCTTTAATATTTTTCTTCTCCAGAACCAATACACTTATGGCCTTGAAACTTGGTAAATAGCATGGAGTACTAGAGTACCACCAAGACTGTTCAAATGGTGACCTTGGGTTTACCTTGACCTTTTTTGCGGCATGGTCAAATATGGGAAAATGCTAGAACATAAGATTCATGGAAAGTTTTGAAGATTTTGGCCTAAAAATGGTATATATGGTTGTCTTAATGAGTACATGAAGATTTATGAGTACAAGTGGTCATGGTCATTCTTTGACTTTTGACCCAAAACTCATATTTTGACAATTTCAGACATGATAAGTAAAAGCCACCTTGCCAATTGTTCAGGTGAGCAATTCAGGGCCTCATGGCCCTCTTGTTCATGAAATAAGTTTGTTATCTCAACTCCTCCTAGATCGTTTGACGGATTTTCTTGAAATTAAGTATGTGAACAGATAATGGTATGAAGATGTGCATTAGGGTTTTGATTTTAAATTCTGCCCCTTTTTGCCTGAGTTATGTCCCTTTTTAATATTTTTGCCCTATTTTATAGGGTTTTTGCCTTTTTCTCTTCCATTTTATTCACATTGGGTTACTAGATGCAGCATATGAAAAGAGCTGACACATATTGTTCAGTTTTTAGGAAAGGTTTTCCTGCTGAGTTATGTCCCTTTGGAGTTTTCATAAGAAGAGTTTGTTATCGCTACTACTCCAAGACCATTTGACGTATTTTCTTGAAATTAAGTATGCAAACACATATTGGTATGAAGATGTGCATTCCTTTTTGCATGAGTTATTACCCTTTTTATATATGTTTTGCCCCAGTGCTCCAGATAGCGTCCATATCTCCGTATAATACGGATCATTTTAGGCCGATACGGAGCTATTGGAAATTTTATCGGTACCCGGTACGGACGATTTCAAGCCGTTACGGATCATTTTTTCTGGTAATGCGTACCACCTGGTTGAGTTCTCATAGACGCTTGCATTATAATAACATCAAGTAGACTGAGCTTCCTTATGCGTCGCACTCACCGAGAAGCTAACTGATTCTAAATATTTCCTTCTGAATTTGTGCTTCTAATGCGTGGAAAATAGATGGACTGTAAACCAGTCGCTTCAAACTGAAAGTAGGAAAGCATGGCTTCGAGCTCTCAACAGGACAAGCAGGTCTCTATTCTGCGGGTTTTTTGGGCCTACTGACAAATCAACCGAAAATTGTAGATGTGTCTATGAGATAATAAATGCTATTATCTCAGGTGCGGTTATGACTGCAGGTAGAAAAGGAAAAAACATTCTGGCAGGTAGAAAATTGCAGTTCAAATCCAAATGTGATTCGCATGAACCCAGTTCTAATTAAAGCACTGTAATTTTGAAATTTTTAACGCAAAACATATGGCATAGAACATGTTTGGAACATCTTGAAGTGTCTTTTGAGACAGGAACCAAGCAAACTCATTCTTGATCATGTTATAGCCACATAAACAAAAGACTAAAAAGGCTACAGAAACCAACTGATAGTTTGTTGACTTCTTTAGCCTTGATGGACCTTAATGATCATATATTAATGGTTTTGGTTCTTGGTATTTACAGAGAATTTTCTTCATAGATGTGTCTCTTGACTCCTCCTAGTGAAGACTTCCTGGCAACATCAACTACAATTTGTAAATCAGTTTCATTTTGATATTTACATTTTGTGAAGCAGTCAGAAGGAGCTTTCAGAAGGTTGAGTCATGATAGAACTGTTTAATTAATCAGATTTTGATATGGCGTTTTTGGGAATATGAAAGAGTATATATCCACACAGTGAAAGCAGAAGTAGTATTTTACGAGGCAAAGTCACAGCTAGGGAGTACCACTGACATACTGTTAAAATTAAATGTGTTTTCATGTTACATCTGTCGGTTCAGTGCAAATACTGAAGCAGAATCGTGGATACTGATCCAAGAAAATTTTGACCAGTACGGTACTGATTGAAAAAAAAAATATCTGGAGCACTGTTTGCCCTATTTTGAAGTTTTGATAGGCCATTTTCACTTCCATTTTTTGTTCAGATTTGATGCACAGATACAGTAGAAGGAAAGAGTTGGCACATATTACTCTGTTTTTCTCAAAAGGGTTTTCCAGCTTTGTGGTGCCCCTTTGTAGTCTTAAAAATAGAGTTTGTTGTCGCTACTTCTCCTAAACCGTTTGACTGATCAGGGCTCTCGATCACCCAAATTTGGGGCCAAAATTCGGCCCCATTCCCAATGCCAAAAAGTATGTTTTTTTCCCAATTCCAGATGAAAAATTCCCAATCTGGCCAAGTCTGTTTGTTCCAAGAATACTGCAGTTGTATCAATGCAAAATGTATGAAAAACTACCTAAAACTAAAAATGTTAACATAATTCATAACTTTAAAAATAAGGGAGCAATTTCATTTTCAATCTTTTGTTATTTGAAATCGGTACCATGTTTTAATATGTACTGTTAGAGTTACTTCTTTTATTGTTAGAGTTACTTCCCTTTCAAGAGAGGGCGAATAACCTAGCGATTTTGGCTGCAATATGTTAATATTTTCTTTGCCTCAGGGGCTAGTATTGTTGTGGTGAGCAATATTGTGATTTATTCTTTAAATTTAAGCCTTCTAATGCTAAAATACGATCTGAGTTTTCACCAGCTGTGGATAATTTGGCCGTTTTTTCGTTTCGTACCTGAATCGATTTTCACAAACATTTTTCGGCCATATCCAAAATCATAAATAGGATTAAACCGGACATCCAAGAGTTATTATAGTTATAGTGACATACCATGGAGGTTTTGTACTGACAGGACTGAAAGTTTTGTTATGTTCTGCTGTGTGAAAGTCCACTTTCTCCCAACTTCACATACTTGAGTTACTTTGTTTTACATAGCCAGTCATGGCAGTAGAAAAGATTCCTATTCCACAGTAGCAGCAACCTAACCAGGGCTACTGATGAGTCTGAGAGTATATTTTTGACCTTTGATATATTGTTTTCAAGGATATAATAGGGAATTTAATCTGAAGGAAGAGGGATATTTTTCTAAGTATGCCATATATATGTCATATTTTGCAACAAAAACATTGAATAAAAAATCAAACATCCAAATTGTTCTTGAATTGCATAAAAATGACCAGTGACTGATGATAATTTGATATGCATACTTACTGCAGCTTACAATGGATCAATTCTGAGTTTGAAGTCTTAATGAATTATGCTTACTTAGTTCACTAATACTTCAAACCCAGAGTGTTATATACTGTTGTCATATTGTAACACTTTTTTTCTAAGGGCGCGTTTACACGAGCAAAGTTTCTATGTCACAGAAACTTTAACAAAGAAAGTATAACAAACTTTTTGCGTTCACACGGAGCAAATTATTTGTTAAAGAAAATGTGCCATAGAATCTTTGTCACATAAACTTTGGCAATGAAATATTTGCTGCAGTGTTCACACGACCAAATATTATTCGTCAAAGTTACCTGCAGCAATGAAACAAAATCTTCGTCACATTTTCCACGCTTGTAGCAATGTTCTTTGTTACATAATCTTTAGCAAAGTTCTCCGTTTACACGGACAAAGTTAATTGATCGAAGTAACTGTACCATATATATTTGTCAAAGAAACATTGTCATATTTTGGCATTTACACGAGCAAATTTTTCTGTGGCAAACCTACTTTGTCATAGAAACTTTGGTCGTGTAAACGCGCCCTAAGTCCCAGTCTTGTCTTCAGTTTGAGAGTGGCAAGATAGGGAAGTTGCCAGTTCAAAGGAAAGAAAGAAAAACTCAACACACACAAATAGTTTGTTATTATCTAATATCCCAACTATTTGATAAAATTTATTATGATTCACTATCTGCTATGTCTGCTTATTGACTGGAATCCTCTGAAAATATAACAATACCATAAAACTTATGTAAGTTGTGTTGTTCTGACAATGAAAACTGCACACATAAAACAATGTAAATTTTCCCAATTTTAGACAAAACGACGCTATTTTTCCCAATTCTAAAGGCCCCGGCCCCATTCCCAAAAAGGGGTGTGAGAGCCCTGCTGATATTAGATATGTGAACACGTAGTGGTATATAGATGTGCACTTGTAGTTGTCATAACATGTATGCTGTGTAAATGTAAAACTTAAATGACAAAGCTGCATGCCTAACTGTTAAACGCGGGGGGTATTTAGTAAGCCATGCTTACTGCCACCTCTAGTTTCAAACTGCCCACGATCATGATGGGCTCAGTTGATACTAATACTTGGACTGATGTTAGATAATGGTTCAGGGTTTTGATACATCCTAGCCCCCCCCCCCCCCACACACACACACACATACACACACACAACCTCAGTTCTTTGACCTCAAGCTGATAGACTTTGACATTTCATGTGGATTTTTTATACCCCGCAGAGGTTAGTGGCGGGGTATTATGTTTTCACGTTGGCGGTCCGTGTGTCTGTCCGTCCATCCGTAGTACATACTTCCATCTGTCCGTCCGTCCGTACTTCGTTTCCGTTCGATAAAATAAGTATATATCAATAGTCCAGGCAAACTGGCGATTTTTTCCCTAAACCCAAAACAAATTGCAACAAAAGCTTTTTTTGCATCTTTGTTGAGAACTAACTTTCACATATGACATATCAAAAGTAGGATGAAATTGGATAATGCAAAATATATTTTTTCTGCATTTTTACAAGAGCCTATTTGTGCCTTAAATTTACCTATTATTTGTAATGTTTTATATGACATAACATTATTGCTGTGAGTTTTATTTCTAAAAACCTATTCTGCCTCTGCCAGAATTGAATCAAGAAGCTGAAGATTGAATTTGGCACATTTTCTTGTTGAATGTAAAGCCATCTAGGTCTAAAAAATGATAAAAATTACCCCACCCACTTTATTCGGCCTTAAAATCTGAAGTGAATTTTTGAAGGTCACTAACTGAATTGCAACAAGAAATATATCATACTGATGACTTTGTTTAGCATAAACATGCTTCAATTTACAATACTGATCGCTGAAGGCATCAGAAGCCCGAAACAAAGGCACAAAGAGCAGAATACCACATGCATAATAACACAAACAGTGCAACAGACTCATGAATAGTCTTTGTAAATCTCCTCAGCAGAATTTATGAACGGGACCACTAAACATTGCTACGTACTAAATATGTAAGCTCTTGGCCTCATGGTTTCAGGGAAGATGATTTTTTAAGATTTTTCCCATTATAAGTCTATGGGAGCTAATGACCCCTGGGGTATGGCCAATTTGGGCCCCATGGGCATGGTTGGCAGGATTTGTGTACGTGACAACTAAACATTGCTAAATACTAAATATGTAAGCTCTGGGCCTCATGGTATTAGAGAAGAAGATTTTTGAAGGTTCTTTAGCAATATAGCTCTATATAAACAAATGACCCCCTGGGGAGGGGCCAGTTTGAACCCCAGGGGCTTGATTGGCAGAAGTTGTGAAGGAGATTACTAAATATTGCTACATTCTAAAGAAATACATAGGCTCTTAAGAGAAGAAGATTTTTTAAAAAGTTTTTCCCATTATAAGTCTATGGGAGCCAATGGTTGATCCGGGGTGGGGGGTGGGGGCAATTTGTTTCCCAGGGGCATGGTTGGCAGGATTTATGTACGTGACCACTAACCATTGCTAACCATTGCTACATACTAAATATGTGAGCTCTGGGCCTCATGGTTTCAGAGAAAAGATTTTTGAAGGTTCTCAGCTATATAGCCCTATATTAACAAATGACCCCTGGGGTGGGGCCAGTTTGGACCCCATGGGCATGGTTGACAGGATTTATGCAGGGGACCACTAAACATTGCTACATACTAAATGTTTAAGCTCTGTGGTTTCAGAGAAGATTTTTTTAAGTTTTTCACTTCATAAGACAATGGGAGCTAATGTCCCAGGGTTTCAGAGAAGCTTTTCTTAAGTTTTTCACTTCATAAGACAATGGGAGCTAATGCCCCTGGGACGTGGCCAATTTGGACCCTAGGGGCATGGTTGGCAGAATTTATGTACGTGACCACTAACCATTGGTACCGTTGCTTACCGTTGAGCCACTTGGGGAAAGTCGTTAGGAGAATTGAACTGAACTGAACTGAACTGAAACCATTGCAACATACTGTATATGTAAGCTCTGGGCCTCATGGTTTCAGCGAGGAAAATTTTTGAAGGTTCTTTAGCTATATAGCCCTATATAAACAAATGACCCCCCCCCCCCTAGAATGGGGCCAGTTTGGACCCAAGGGGCATGGTTGGCAGGGTTTATGTAGGGGACCACTAAACACTGCTACATACTAAATATATCAGCTCTGGACCTCGCGGTTTCAGAGAAGAAGATTTTTTTATCATTATAAGTCTATTGGAGCTAATGACCCCTGGGGGTGGCCAATTTGGACCCCAGAGGCATGGTTGGCAGGATTTATGTACGTGACCACTAACCATTGCTACGTACTAAATATGTAAGCTCTGGACCTCATGGTTTCAGAGTGGAAAATTTTTGAAGGGTCTTTAGCTATGTAGCCCTATATAAACAAATGGGCCCCTAGGGTGGGGCCAGTTTGGACCCCAGGGGATGGATTGGCAGATGTGATGTAGGGGGCCACCAAACATTGTTACATACTAAATATATAAGCTCTGGGCCTCATGGTTTCAGAGAAGATTTTTTAAGTTTTTCTCATTATAAGTCTATGGGAGCTTATGTTGCCATGGCAACCAAAGTTCCAATCTGATCTGCCCTTAAACCTTATGCAGTCAATCCCCCACCTCAACAATGCTACACATAAAATTTGATGAAGATTGGGCAGATGGTTTAGGAGGTGTTATGTTTGAAGTGTGGAAGACGACGACGGACTACGGACCAAGGCTATACTATAAGCTCACCTTGACAGGTGAAACCTTAAAGAACATCCCATATTTTAACATGAAATTTCAAATTCCATGACGTAGACCTCAAGATCACTGAAGGACAAGGGTGTAAACGGTAAGACCATTATCTAGCATAACTGAAAGTATCAACTTAGGCTATCAATGGGTCAAAGAGATATGGGTGTTTAAATAACCTATAACACCCAAAAGGTGAACATGGACGCGGGTGCAAATGCAGAGGCCGACACCGGGGTGACAACAATAGCTCTTCCTGAAGGTCGTTTAGGCGAGTTAAAACAATGACTTCTTTCCAGAGGAGTGGTTGGGTGGGGAGGTGACTGTTAGGCGGGAAGGAGGTATAATTTGTAAATTTTGAACCAGAAAAGTAAACATTTTACCATTTGTGAATGCAAAAATGTCACGGAGGTCATCACCTAATATCCCAAAGCATGTCCAAGTTATCTGCATATTTAACCCTCTAGTGGATTATCCTGTCAACTCATGAAGTTTTTAGTCGGGCCACATAGTGCTGTCAGTAGCGCGTTTGACTCAAGAGCCAGAGGTCCTGTGTTCGCTGCCCGGTCCGGCTACTTACTTCCGTTTCTCCTTCCGCTGATTCAGGAAGGGCAGTTGTGAGTTACTTGCGAAAGTATGTGCACTTAGTACTGCTTAACCGCATAGGAGGTCTAAGCCGGCCAAACAATAGTGTCATAAGGTTAATTGACCGTCCCGACATGACCATGGCTGTTTACCGTGGACGTGTAGCAACAAAACAACACTCTCAGATGTCCCTTCATTTGATAAATAGGAGTTACATCAAGCTGTTTTCTTCTTTTGTTCTGTCACACTCTTCATTTAAAAACATTGATTCTGTTTACTATCTTCATTAGCATCCATATTGTCCATCTGAATAGAGGTTATGGTTAAAGCGAAATTTGCACTGGTGGGTGGGGTAAACCAATAGTAATATACTATATGATCGACCGGTTATGCATAATCAGCAAATTTAATGGTAGACAAAAGCTAAATAACAGTATATAACTGTTTTAGCAACGACTTTTATGGATTTAACTTGTTTAGAAATGATGTTTAGAGGTGGCTTTCCGACCAAAAGTAGCTGTGCAGTGGTTTAAATCCTTCGAAAACAAGACATATGAAAAAAAAATCCAGTTTGGCATTCTCCGATTTTGTCCTACTTTTAGTATGTTAAAAATGTAGGTCTTAGGAGCTTATTACTGCAAAGAAACCTTTTGTTGCAATTTGTTTTAGGTTCCCCCACAATTTGACTGGACTACAACGGATTTCCTTCAAATTTTGCATATGCATTTGTATCGAGAATGTCTCGCTTGGGATTTTTAATGCGCAAATTTCGTTAATTTCTTACAGAGTTATGGCACTTGTCAATGTACAAAAAATAGTTTCTGGCCTCTAGTTCCTTTACTACTTGGAGTATCATGATGTAACTTCACAAACATGATCGAAGTAACAAAAGCTTTGTATGAGCACAGTAATTTTATCATCGGGGGTTGTCTGCCCCTGTCCTCAGTAGGGCTTCTACGTTTACACGGATAAACGGTAACGGTTCGTGTATATGTGCTAAACGTTTACAAAATTCACACATCGTTTAACCGAACCTGAACACCCGGTACCCCACCAACAAGTTATAATATCTGATACAGTCGTCAGTAGTCAATCTTAATGTACTTGACGGCGTCCTCGGAAACATCCAATATTAAAATCTTTATTTTCTAACTTCTGTGTACCTTACGCAAAGCATGACCTGTACACGTTTTGCCAGAAAATTGTTACGTCAGAATCGGCAGCTAATTGTATAAGGAACAGATCAAAGGCAAGGTTATGTCTGCCGACAACACGTGTTGTGCAATAGAAAAAATTAGGACTACCTCGGTACCTGTGTTCCACAGGATAAGCTTACCGCGAAAGTGAGATAATTGCAACTTGTAACGTTGACAGTAAGTATCAATTAACATGATATTTAAGTCCGATGTTTTATAAATCTAATCAATGTAATTATCAATTACGGTGGAAATAATTGCTGCCGTCGGAAATTGGTCAATAGTAAATACGTTTTTTTAATACCGTCGGTTACTGTAAACTTCGAGTTGACCCCCCGAAAATGAAAGCGCATTATTGGATGACACTGTGGTAACATAATCATAATAATTATAAGGTATGGGAGGCGTCTCATAGATGTCCGATACTAAGAATAATATTTCAACGGTAATGGTCGTTTAAACGGCATCGTTTCGTTTTCTAGCGCTCGTGTAAACGTTTACAATATTTTGTAGACGTAGAAGCCCTAGTCCTCAGGCTATATTCATGTATAAAATCATGAAAAATTCCATATAAAGTCAGAGTTGAAGCAATTTTTCTGAAACTTACAGCAAATGATCAGAGTGATGAAAGCCTCCAGTGGTGCTCAAATTTACCCCATGGGAGTTATCTTCCTCTGCCCTTCCCCGTCCCCCGGACTATATACATGCATAAAATGAAGATAAAATCTATATAAATTCATGTGAAACAGATTTTAAGAAATTTACATCTAATGATAGAAGTAATAAAAGCTTCTTGTGGTGATTAAAATTTGAGCCTTAAGGGGTTTTCTGCCCCTGTCCCATGGCAATATGTTTAAAATCACTAAAATTGTATTTGATGAGAGTGGAAAGTGATTTACCCGAAGCTTATTGTAAGTTATCAGAGTACTGAAGTGTCCTGTCATGACAAAGACTTTTATCCGTGTTCATTGGGGTTAGGCTGCCCCTGCCATTGGATTATACAGAGAAACAATAATCTGAAAAAAAAAATTGGTGTGAAAAAGGTTTGCAGTGGCGGGGTATCACGCAGTCGTTTGCGATGCTTCTATTTTAATTCTAATTTTATTTTAAGACTTATTTCTGAGACGGCTTTTGTTTATAAATGTGTTGTCATTATGGACATGCTTGCCTGAAGTTTTATGCATAGCAGTCCACACTACCATAGCGACTGTGTGATAGACAAGCACTAATTCAGGCGAGCTAGGCTGTCGGGCAACATCACTTGTTTCTTTAAGTTTCCGCAGCATACCAAGGGCAACACCATCCAGCGCCAGGTTGCCCTTGAACCCCCTAGGTGTTGCTTGAGCGGAAACATGCATATGCTCCTACTAAGATGCCTAAAGGAAAAACACAAAGGACTATATAACCATATAATTGAAAATTTAAGGACATGCGCATATAACACAATTCAATGTAAACTATTCAAGTATCGAGACAAAGCAACGATAATTCCCTAACTGGTTCGGAAATTTTCAATAATATACCTCCACCCCCAAAAGCTGTAGATGGCTATATAGCAGAATTTACCTCCGAAAATATGACTATATAGCCAATTTTCCCTGGGGAAATTTTCTGTAAATGTTTTTGAATAGCCGTTTTTCTCCCCTCTGGTGGATTTTCCCCTTTTAACATGGGTGCAAAACACTGTTTGATGGATTTTGCTCCCTCACGGTTCATAAAAGTGAAGATATAATTTGGAACAGAAATGTGAGTATCTAGCAGAAAAATACTGTCGAAAAATAGATGATAGAACCACATGCATGTGTCTACCAGTCTTATTTTTAGCTCGTCTGTAGGAGGGGCATCAGAAATAGTGTAAGTGAGCCTGTCATTCCTAGGAATAATGACCGATTTTTTTAGCTTTCCTGAGCCAAAGGCTCCGGAGGAGCTTTGAGTATGGACAGGCTTCTTTCTATTCTATTCAATTGTCTGTTGTCGTCCGTCCACAATTTCAAACGACTTCTCCTCTGAAACCGCTGGGCCGATTGTTCAAATTATGACCCTGGGTTGACCTTAACCTTTTTTACAGCAAGGTCAAATATGGCAAAATGTTACAACATTGGATTTCATGGAAAGTTCTGAAGATTTTGGCCATAAAAATTGGTATATACAGTCATCTTAATGAGTACATGACGATTTATGAGTACAAGAAGTCAAGGTCATTCTTTGACCCAGAACTCTTCCTATTTTGACAATTTCAAAAAATCTCCTCAAAAACCACTGGGCCAATTGTGACCAAATTTCATATAGAGCCTCCAGGGGTTGAGGGAATGAAAAAATTCTTTAAAGGTCCAGGTCACATGACCAACATGGCCGCCACGTCCATATATGGTAAAAACCTTTGAAAATCTTCTTCTCCAGAACCAATTGACAGATGGCCTTGAGACTTGGTATGTAGAGGTCAAATATGGGAAAATGCTTGAACATAAGATTTCATGGAAAGTTGTGAAGATTTTGCCCTAAAAATTGGTATATACAGTTGTCTTAACGAGGTCTTGAAGAATTATGAGTACAAGAGGTCAAGGTCATTTTTTTACCTTTGATCCAGATCTCTCATATTTTGACATTTTCAAACATTTCCTCAAAACCCAAAGGGCCAATTGTAAACACATTTCATATAGAGACTCCAGGGGTTGATTGAATAAAAATTTGTTCAAATGGTCCAGGTCACATGACCAACATGGCCACCATCACCATTTATGGTGTAAATCTTTAATATTTTTCTTCTCCAGAACCAATACACCTATGGCCTTGAAACTTGGAAAGTAGCATGGAGTACCACCAAGACTATTCAAATGATGACCTTGGGTTTACCTTGACCTTTTTTGCAGCATGGTCAAATATGGGAAAATGCTAGAACATAAGATTTCATGGAAAGTTTTGAAGATTTTGGCCTAAAAATGGCATATATGGTTTAGTGGTCATGGTCATTCTTTGAATTTTGACCCAAGACTCATATTTTGACAATTTCAGACATGATAAGAAAAAGACAACTTGCCAATTGCTCAGGTGAGGGATTCAGGGCCTCATGGCCCTCTTGTTTTAACTCACCTGAGCCAGGGGCTCCGGGGGAGCTTATAGGATGGTAAGGCTCCGTCGTCCGTCCGTCCGTCGTCCGTCCGTCCGTCGTCCATCCACACTTTCAAACGACTTCTCCTCTGAAACCGCTGGGCTGATTGTAACCAAATTTCATATAGAGCCTCCTGGGACCGTAGGAACGAAAAGTTGTTCAAACGGTCCTGGTCACATGACCAACATGGCCGCCATGCCCATATATGGTAAAAACCTGAAAAAAATCTTCTTCTCCAGAACCAATAGGTCAATGGCCTTGAAACTTGGTATGTAGCATCGGGTAGACGAGTACTACCAAGATTGTTCAAATTATGACCTTGGGTTGGCCTTGACCTTTTTTACGGTAAGGTCAAATTTGCTTCCTTATGCTTTTATATGGCAAAATGCTGCAACATAAGGTATCTTGGAAACTGTTGAAAATTTTGGCCTTCTTAATGACTACATGAAGATTTATGAGTACAAGAGGTCAAGGTCATTCTTTGACCTTTGACCCAGAACTCTCATATTTTGACAATATCAAACAATCTCCTCAAAAACAACTATGGCAATTGTAACCAAATTTCATATAGATCCTCCAGGGGTTGAGGGAATGAAAATTTGTTCATACGGTCCAGGTCACAGGACCAACATGGCCACCACGCCCATATATGGTAAACACCTTTAAAAATCTTCTTCTCCAGAACCAGTAGACAGATGGCCTTGAAACTCGGTATGTAGCATTGGGTACTCAAGTACTATCAAGATTGTTCAAATTATGACCCTGGGTTGACCTTGACCTTTTTTACAGCAGGTCAAATATCTGAAAATGCTAGAACATGAGATTTCATGGTAAGTTTTGAAGATTTTGGCCTAAAAATTGGTATATACAATCATCTTAATGAGTACATGAAGATTTGTGAGTACAAGAGGTCAAGGTCATTCTTTGACCTTTGACCCAGAAATTTCAAATTTTGACAATTTCAAACAATCTGCTTTAAAACCACTGGGCCAATTGAAACAAAATTTCATATAGAGCCTCGAGGGGTTGAGGGGATGAAAAAAAATTTCTAACAGTCCTGGTCACATGACCAACATGGCCGCCACGCCCATATATGGTAAATACCTTTAAAAAATCATCTTCTTCAGAACCAGTTGACCGATGGCCTTGAGACTTTGTATGTAGCATTGGGTACTGCAGTACTATCAAGATTGTTCAAATTATGACCTTGCTTTGACCTTTACCTTTTACAGCAAGGTCAAATATGGGAAAATGGTAGAACATAAGATTTCATGGAAAGTTTTGAAGATTCTGGCCTAAAAATTGGTATAAACAGTTGTCTTAATGAGTTCATGAAGAATTATGAGTACAAGAGGTCAAGGTCATTTTTATACGCCCGTTTTGAAAAAAACGGACGTATTATGGCATGGCGCTGTCCGTCCGTCCGTCCGTCAACATTCTTGTGCGCACCATATCTCAGAAACCGTTTGAGATATCTTCATGAAATTTTGTAGGCATATATATTAGGATAGGGCAAAGTGTTGCGTATAGTAATGGTTGCTCCCCCTTTCTTAGTTTCAAAGTTATGTCCCTTTGATTATTTTTTACCCTACTAGTCTTGTGGGCGCCACAACTAGATAACCGTTTGGGATGTCTTGATGAAACTTCATAGCAATGTGTATGAGGGTCTGATGATGTGTCGCGTATAGCAATGGTTGCTCTCCCCTTCTTGGTTTTGGAGTTGCATCCCTTTGATTAGATTTTTAGGGTATTTTTGTGTATACTAATATTGTGCATTCAATAACTAAGTAACCATTTTGTATATCTTGATGAAACTTTATAACAATGTGCATGATCACAAGAGGGTGTGTCACATATAAGAATGGTTGTTCCCCCTTAATTTTGGAGTAACCTCCCTTTGATTAGTTTTTTAGCTCACCTGTCAAGGTGAGCTTATAGTATAGCCATGGTCCGTCGTCCGTCGTCGTCGTCGTCGGCGGCGTCGGTGTCGTCGTCCACACTTTTAAACACCAATATGTCCAACACCAGCTGGCCAATCTGGATCAAATTTTATGTGTAGCATTGTTGGGGTGGGGGATTGACTGCATAAGGTTTAAGGGCATATTGGATTGGAACTCTGGTTGCCATGGCAACATATAGCTCCCATAGACTTATAATGGGAAAAACTTCAAAAATCTTCTTCTCTGAAACCATGAGGCCCAGAGCTTACATATTTAGTATGTACCAATGTCTAGTGGTCCCCTACATAAATCCTGCCAACCATGCCCCTGGGGCCCAAATTGGCCACGCCCCAGGGGTCATTAGCTCCCATAGACTTACAATGGGAAAATCTTAAAAAATCTTCTTCTCTGAAACCATGAGGCCCAGAGCTTACATATTTAGTATGTACCAATGTCTAATGGTCCCCTACATAAATCCTGCCAACCATGCCCCTGGGGCCCAAATTGGCCACGCCCCGGGGGTCATTAGCTCCTATAGACTTACAATGGGAAAATCTTAAAAAATCTTCTTCTCTGAAACCATGAGGCCCAGAGCTTACATATTCAGTGTGTACCAATGTCTAGTGGTCCCCTACATAAATCCTGCCAACCATGCCCCTGGGGCCCAAATTGGCCACGCCCCGGGGGTCATTAGCTCCTATAGACTTACAATGGGAAAATCTTAAAAAATCTTCTTCTCTGAAATCATGAGGCCCAGAGCTTACATTTTAAGTATGTACCAGTGTCTAGTGGTCCCCTACATAAATCCTGCCAACCATGCCCCTGGGGCCCAAATTGGCCACGCCCAGGGGGTCATTAGCTCCCATAGACTTACAATGGTAAAATCTTAAAAAATCTTCTTCTCTGAAACCATGAGGTCCAGAGCTAAGATATTTAGTATGTACCAATGTCTAGTGGTCCCCTACATTAATCCTGCCAACCATGCCCCTGGGGCCCAAATTGGCCACGCTCCGGGAGTCATTAGCTCCTATAGACTTACAATGGGAAAATCTTAAAAAATCTTCTTCTCTGAAACCATGAGGCCCAGAGCTTACATATTGAGTGTGTACCAATGTCTAGTGGTCCCCTACATAAATCCTGCCAACCATGCCCCTGGGGCCCAAATTGGCCACGCCCCGGGGGTCATTAGCTCCCATAGACTTACAATGGGAAAATCTTAAAAAATCTTCTTCTCTGAAACCATGAGGTCCAGAGCTAAGATATTTAGTATGTACCAATGTCTAGTGGTCCCCTACATTAATCCTGCCAACCATGCCCCTGGGGCCCAAATTGGCCACGCCCAGGGGATGATTAGCTCCTATAGACTTACAATGGGAAAATCTTAAAAAATCTTCTTCTCTAAAACCATGAGGCCCATAGATTATATATATAGCATGTATCAATGTCTAGTGGTCCCCTACATAAATCCTGCCAACCATGCCCCTGGGGTCCAAACTGGCCACGCCCGGGGGTCATCAGTTCCCATAGACTAACAATGGGAAAATCTAAAAAAATCTTCTTCTCTTAAACCATGTGGCCCAGAGCTAACTTCTTTAGTACATATGTAGCAATGTTTAGTGGTCTCCAACTTAAATCCTGCCAACCATGCCCCCTGGGATCCAAATTGGCCATGCTGCTCCCATAGACTTATAATTGGAAAGACTTGAAAAATCTTTTTCTCTGAAACCATGAGGCCCAGAGCTTACATATTTAGTATGCAGCAATGGCTAGTGATCCCCTGCATAAATTAGCCAATCAAGCACCTGAGGTCCAAACTGGCCACGCCCTAGGGGCTTGTTTGTTTATATAGAGCTATATAGCTAAAGAACCTTCAAAAAACTTCTTCTATGAAACCATAAGGCCAAGAGCTTATGTATTTAGTATGTTGCAGTGTATAGTGGTCCTCTACATAAATCCTGCCAATCAAAACCCTGAGGTCCAAACTTGCCACACCCCATGGGGTCATCGAATCCTATAGAATTGCAGCCGGTTTATTAGCTTACCTGAGCTGGAAGCTTACATTTTATAACTCAGGTGAGCGATCGTTGCCCTTGGGCTACTTGTTTAGGCTAACCCATTCCCCCATAACTCCTTAACCCTTTGAAATATTTCAATGAAACTTTGTAGGAATGTGTATAATAATGGGATAATGTATCATGCGCATAAACCACAACTCTGGCTTACTTCCTGAATTATCTGCCCTTGCATCAATTTCCGTTTTACTCTGTATCTCCTTAACCATTGGAAATATTTTAACAAAACTTTATGGTGATGTGTATATTGTCAAGGGAAAGTATTGGGACTATGAGTTTATGAATTATCTCCCTTGTTTGACTTTGGCGTTTCACAACGTCTGAGCTGCTTCACCCTGGAGCCTGATTTTTGGTGTACTAATAGTATTTGATGTGTTGTTTTGATAACATTGCAGTCATTAATTACAGACTTGTTTCCCCTGTTTTGTCTGCCTGTCCATCCGTCTATAAACAATCTTGTTCATTCTGTAACTCCTTCATGACACTGAAACGGGCGTATTATGCGCCGCTTGCGAAGCTCTTGTTTTACCTTTGATCCAGATCGCTCATATTTTGACATTTTCAACCATTTCCTCGAAAGCCAAAGGGCCAATTGTGAACACATTTCATATAGAGCCTCCAGGGGTTGATTGAATGAAAATTTGTTCAAACGGTCCAGGTCACATGACCAACTTGGCCGCCATTACCACTTATGGTATAAATCTTTAATATTTTTCTTCTCCAGAACCAATACACCTATGGCCTTGAAACTTGGTAAATAGCATGGAGTACTAGAGTACCACCATGACTGTTCAAATGATGACCTTGGGTTTACCTTGACCTTTTTTGCGGCATGGTCAAATATGGGAAAATGCTAGAACATAAGATTTCATGGAACGTTTTGAAGATTTTGGCCTAAAAATGGTTTATATGGTTGTCTTAATGAGTACATGAAGATTTATGAGTACAAGTGGTCATGGTCATTCTTTGAATTTTGACCCAAAACTCATATTTTGACAATTTCAGACATGATAAGTAAAAGCCACCTTGCCAATTGTCCAGGTGAGCGATTCAGGGCCTCATGGCCCTCTTGTTTAAATTTATGTCTTAACTTTTTGGTTTACATACCTTCAGAAGACCTGTATTCAAAAAAATTTGAGACACTGGTATTTTCTTCAAGATATACCTTGTTGGTAGTGTAGATACACTGGGAAGAAATGGACGAAATATTTATGTGAAGACAAATTTATATTTTCTTAACTCTGGATATAAACAGCTCTGGCTTGATAATGCTTAGAATCTGTTATACTGAAAATATTCCTGTATGATTGTCATCATATCAGCTCTGCTAAAACATGAGATTTACCTTTCAAGATAGACTAAATATGGAACGGTGTGCATTTCTTATGAAGTCACTTCTTGTGCTAAGTTGAATGTATAGCAAGCTGTTTAAACTTCTGTTTTGAGGTCAATTTATATGTGAAAATGAATGTTTCATGATACCAGTGTTCTCCCCAGAAATTTCAGAAGGCATGTCGCTTTAAGCACAAAAAATCAGATTTTGACTTGTTTATCAATTTTTAAAATCCTTAATATGGTAGTATTTTGTCAAATTAGCCTAAATTTACATTATAAATGATTTATTGATGATCTTAATGAATTTCAAACAACCATACTGGCTAAAGAATGAAAATAATAGCACTTAAATAAATTTTCATTTGAAATTAAGGCATGTTGCAGAGGTGATTTGAAGAGGAAGGCATGTTGCAAGCGAGATGCCTTAATGGTCTGGGGAGATCCCTGGATACACATGAAATAAGGAATGAATAAAATTTAATTTCTTATGCTTGTTTCCTTTAATAAATATTCTTTTACAGCGCCTTATGCTTTTTTGTCATCGGCCTACCTGACTTTTTACAGTAATTTTGTCTACCCAGACACATATTTCAATATAAGAGAACAAGTCTTTCAAGTCTTTTATATATGAATTCCTCCTGCATTATCTCTCTCTAACATTTTAGAGCAGACAATGTTAAATATATATAGCTAGTGTCTTTTTAGTTGAAGATAATTTCATTTGATCATTTTTTATTATACATGAATTCTTGCTATTTTGCACTAATAAAATGATTGTCATTTATTGAAAATTAGATGCGTATAAGAAAACTGATTGTCATTTATTGAAAAATGAATGTGTATAAGTAAATAATCCCAGTTTGTTAATAGAATTAATTAACAAAACATTTCTTTATTTAGCATTTCGTTATCTCATTGAGCAAACGGCGAAATAAGACAGGATAGTTGGTGAACAATTTATGGAATAGAATGCTGTTTTAGTATTCTTGCTTTTATTAGCTCACCTGTCAAGGTGAGCTTATAATAATAGCCTTGGTCCGTCGTCGGTGTCGGCGTCTGCGTCGGC
This sequence comes from Ctena decussata, assembly GCA_963989385.1. Lineage (NCBI taxonomy): Eukaryota > Metazoa > Mollusca > Bivalvia > Lucinida > Lucinidae > Ctena > Ctena decussata. The sequence goes on along the minus strand of OZ022504.1, from coordinate 32,645,891 downwards.
GTTCACACTTTTAAACATCTTCTCAGAAACCACTGGGCCGATTGAAGCCAAAGTTCATATGGCGCCTTAACAGGATAGGGGAACAAAAGCTTATATATTTGGCCTAGGTCACATGACCAAGATGGCTGCCATGCCCAAATATGGTAAAAACCTGAAAAATTCTACTTCTCCAGAACCACTTGGCCGATTGCCTTGTAGCATTTTTCTGTTGCTGTTGTGCTCTGTGATATGGGAATGCATCCATCGTCAACCCATATGAATACTAGAGGTCAAGGTCATTTAGTGACCTTGGCCAAAGGGCATTTGTCTGTTGTGTGTCAACATTTTTAAAGGGCTTCTCCTCTGAAACTACTGGGCCAATTTTAATTAAATTTCATATGCAGCCTTCAGGCAAAGCGGGAAAGAAATTTTATATATTTGGTCCAGGTCACATGACCAAGATATGGCAAAAACCTTAAAACATCTTCTCCAGAACCACTAGGCTGATTGCCTTGAAACTTCGTATGTAGCATCTGGGACTCTAGTACTACCAAGTTTATACAAATGATGACCTTGGGTTGACCTTGACCTGTTTTGCCACAAGGTCAAATTTGGTCTCTAGTGCTTTTCAATGGAACCATCCAATCCTATAGAATTGCAGCCTGTGTATTAGCCTACCTGAGCCGATAGTTTACATTTCGGCCAGTTGACCTGAGCATACACTGGCAGGTGAGCGATCGTTGCCCTTGGGCGGCTTGTGTTTCTATATCTTTTATGCCTCAACTTTGAAGAAATATTGAAGGGATATATTGGTTTGGGCTTAACCTTCCCTCAGTTTATATGTACATAACATTTAAGACTGGTCTATTACTCAAGAACCATAACTACTGGGCTCTTAATGTGTCATAGATGGATAGACCATTAAAGATCTAGCAAACCTCCCCGTTTATGCCCCCAACTTACAAAAAAGCTGCTTTATGCATAAAGCAAACAGCCTGTATGGGCTATTTACATATACGTTAAGCCAACAGCATGTATGGACTATTTACAGATATGTTAAGCTAAGCAAACAGCTAGTATGGACAATTTACAAATATGTTAAGCTACGTTTTTGCATGATGTTGCTCATTTGTACCTCCTGTTTGCAGCACAGTTCTCGTAAAGCGGGTGATATCACGGGTGTTTGAACCAATTCTAACTACAGCAGCTAACACTCTCAAGGGAAGCAATCAAGAAGAATATGAGGAAAAGAAAGAACATTACAGCATTGTTAAGGTAACATATTTATTTTGCTATAAATCCTTTGCGGTCATCAACTACTTACCTTGTGAACATGATAGGTTACTTTTTGTGCAATTGTAACTGAACTTATACAATATGCTAAACGTATACAGTATACAAGACAGGCGGGCGAGTATATTGGTACCCAATATTTTGAGTACCAAGTTCTCCATGAAGTACATTGTACCTTTTATAATTACATGTACATTGTAGAAGCAGATAAGCAGAAAATGTGTTATGTACCTTTGATCTCTGGACAAAGCAGTAGATACTGAGCTAATCTATTCTTTTGTATCCCATAACCTTACAAGGTAATTGGGGCACCACAGATGACTTTGAAATGATCCCTTTCCACCTTATTTTGTTTACAGCTGGCAAAGTCCATTCCTGTCCACTCTAATATTGTCTTCCCACCTCTTCTTCTGTCTTCTTCTTCTTTTTCCTTTCACTGTGTCTTGCAGAATCGTCTTTGCTAAACCAGAAGACCTTGAGATGTGGCAAAAACACCTCATTTTCAGTTTCTTGACCAGGGTCAGGGGTTTATTATATTCTCCTACGGCTGTTTGGGTCTTCCTGCTAACCTCCTCATTGGTTATATGGTCCTTGTACGAAGTGTTCAGTAACCTTCGGTAGCAGCTAATCTCAAAGGCATGCCTTCTTTTCTCTAACTCTGCTGTCAAGGTACACGATTCACAAGCATGCTAAAAGTAGAAATGACAAGGGAGAGCGTAAGTTCCACCTTTTATCCAAGAGATATATTATCTCTCCAAAGTGGCTTCGGCTCTGTAAGAGCTGAAGTGGCATGTGCAATCCTTGAGAGAACCTCCTGGTTAGAGCCATCATCTGAGACAACTGCTCCAAGGTATTTGAAGCTTGTTACAGTACCCAGCTTCTGCCCTTTTACCTTGATCTCCCTCTTGATGCCATTGGCGCTGTTGGTCTTCTCAGCACCTATCTCCATCTTATATCAGTGTGCAGGTTTTGTTGAAAGGGGGGGGGGGGGTTTCTGCATCCTACCAAAGTTTTATTTTTTTGACTGATGGTATACTCCAGTGTGTCTAGTTTATTGAACAAGTTGTGACTTTGCGCGGAAAGCCCTAGTTACTCAGCTATGGGTCTACAGAAGTGGGTGGGGTAATTCAACATGGTTTAAGCTGGTCTTGTAAAAATGTTCTCATTTGGTAGAAGAGTACAACAGACAGACAGTGTTTGATAAAATGATTAACAGAGCATCTAAAATGTATATCCATATCATTTTGTTTGGTTTAATTTGAACGTGTATTATCAAAAAAGACTTCCTTTGACATTCAGCATTTTTTGATAATTTTGTCTTCTATTTTCAATATTTTTTGGCATCATTGCTAAATAAACTGACCAGTAATCATCAAACTCATGTCAAGGAAGCACCTTGACCAGTACCATTGGATGATGTGACCAGAATTTTACAATGACCTAGTTTTCATGGTTGACTGAACACATAAACGTGCTTAGAAGATGGTTATATTCAATTTTATGACCTAGAATTACGAAAATTTGGTCAAATTAATGTCTTAACTGCTATATTATGCCCCACACCTGCACCACATAAGGTGAGAGAATACATACTGGCTTCAGGTCACGTGATCAACATGGCCACAATGCCCAAATATGGCAAAAACCTTTAAAAATCTTCTTCTTAAGAACTAGTTAACCAATGGCATTGAGACTTGGTAAATAGCATCAGGTACTCAAGTTCTTCCAATACTGTTTAAATGATGACCTTGTATTGACCTTGACCTTTTTACGGCAATGTCAAATATTGGAAAACGCTATAACATAAGATGGGAAGTTTTGGAAATTTTGGCTTAAAAATGGTGTATACATTTGACTTAATGACATGGCCACAACATGGCCTCAGTTCCCATATATGGTAAAACCCTTTAAAAACTCTTCTTCTTAAGAACCATGAAATTATATGTTCTAGAATTTTCCCATATTTGACCATGCCGCAAAAAAGGTCAAGGTAAACCCAAGGTCATCATAGAGCAATCTTAGTAGTACTCTAGTACTCCATCCTACTCACCAAGTTTCAAGGCCATAGGTGTATTGATTCTGGAGGAGAAAAATATTGAGCTTAAACCATAGATGGGTATGGCGGCCACATTGGTCATGTGACCTGGACCGCCGGTTGAACGAATTTATGCTCAATCAACCCCTGGAATGTGTTTATAATAATTATTGGCCCTTTGGCTTTCGAGGAAATGTCTGAAAATGTCAAAATATGAGAGACATGGGTCAAAGGTCAAAGAATGACCTTGACCTCTTGTACTCATAATTCTACATGACCTCATTAAGACAACTGTATATACCAATTTTTAAGCCAAAATCTTCAAATCTTCCCATGAAATCTTATGTTCTAGCATTTTCCAATAGTTGACCTTGCCGTAAAGAAGGTCAAGGTAAATCCAAGGTCATCATTTGAACAATCTTGGAAGAACTTGATTAACTGATTCTACTTACTAAGTCTCAAGGCAATTGGTCAACTGGTTCTTAAGCAGATTTTGAAAGGTTTTTACCATACATGAGCACTGTGGCCATGTCATTACGTTAACTGTTCATACCAATTTTTAAGCCAAAATCTTCAAAACTGCCCATGAAATCCTATGTTATAGCGTTTTCCAATATTTGACCTTGCCGTAAAAAGGTCAAGGTCAATCCAAGGTCATCATTTGAACAATCTTGGAAGAACTTGAGTACCTGATGCTATTTACCAAGTCTCAAGGCCATTGGTCAACTGGTTCTTAAGAAGAAGATTTATAAAGGTTTTTGCCATATTTGGGCATTGTGGCCATGTTGATCATGTGACCTGAAGCCAGTATATATTCTCTCACCTTTAGTGGTGGATGTGTGGGGCATAATATAGCAGTTAAGACATTAATTTGACCAAATTTTCGTAATTCTAGGTCATAAAATTGAATATAACCATCTTCTAAGCACGTTTATGTGTTCAGTCAACAATAAAAACTAGGTCACTGTGAAATTCTGGTCACATCATCCAATGGTACTGGTCGAGGTGCTTCCTTGACATGAGTTTGATGATTACTGGTCAGTTTATTTAGCAATGATGCCAAAAAATATTGAACATAACATAACATAACATAACATAACATATCCTTTATTAGAAGACAAAATTATCAAATATACGTTCAAATTAAACCAAACAAAATGATATGGAAATACATTTTAGATGTTCTGTTAATCATTTTATCAAACACTGTCTGTCTGTTGTACTCTTCTACCAAATGAGGACATTTTTACAAGACCAGCTAAAACCATGTTGGATTACCCCACCCACTTCTGTAGACTCATAGCTGAGTAACTAGGGCTTTCCGCGCAAAGTCACATATGGTTCAATAAACTAGACACACTGCAGTATACCATCAGTCAAAAAAATAAAGCTTTGGTAGGATGCAGAAAACCCACCTTATTGATACCCCCCCCCCCCCTTTCAACTAGGGTTTATAGTTCCTCCTGTACCTCAGCTAAAGTGTCTGTATCATCAGAAAACTGCGGGTTGGTAATTTTCTGCCTCCTATGCTAACCATCCCGTCATGTTCTTCCAGAGCATCAGACATCATCTGTTCAAGAGAAATCTTGAAGAGGTAGGATGGCAGAAGACATCCTTGTCTTACTCCAGCTGTTGTTCTTAACCATTCTCCTATGCTGCCGTTCATCAGAACTGCATTTGTGGCCTTGTCTTAGAGCTGCTCAATGGTGCGAACTAGATTTGCACTGATAATGTACTTCTGCATGGCTGTAACATCTGGGGCTCTAGTACTGCAAAGTTCATATAGATGTTGACTTTGGGTTGACCTTGACCTATTTTACCTTAAGGGCAAATTTTGTCTGTAAGGTTTTTAAATAGGAAAAGCTTAAAAAAGTGCATTTTAGCTCACCTGAGCCGAAGGCTCACAGGTGAGCTCACAGTAAAGGCAGTCATCCGTAGTCCGTCCATCAGTCTGTATGGACTAGTCGTCCATCAACACTTTCAAACGACATCTCCTCTGAAACTACAATCCCCATTGTTACCAAATTTCATATTTTAGCATCTATAGGTAGGGGGAACTAATAATTTATCCAAATCGCTTTAGAACTTTGGTTGCCATGGCAACTTAAAGTTTACATTGACTTGTATGGGAAAAATTGAAAATTTGCATTTATTGCTTTGTCACTGCAGATATTCTGACAAAAGTTTATCAGAAATGTTCCTTGAGTAGTCCTCTATCAACCACATGGAATTTATGTAAATTGCACAATTTTGCTGGTTGCCATGGCAACCGAATGGTTAAAAATAGAAATAATATTCCAAAAATCATCTCAGAAACTGTTCAACCAGTGAAGCTCAAACTTCACAGAAAGGATATTAGTACTAGCCTCTATAAAAATACTATTTTTCTTGGCAATTGCTCCAGCAGTTTGGTTGCTAGGGGAGCTTAAAGTTGCCATCGACTTATAATTGCAAAAAGGGAAAATTTGCATTTATTGCTATGTCACTGCAGATATTTTGACAAAACTTTCATAGAAATGTTCCTTGAGCAGTCCTCAACCAGCTGCAAATTGCACAATTTTGCTGGTTGCCATTGCAACCCAGTAGTTGAAAATAGAAAAATATTAAAAAATCATCTCCGCAGAAACTATGTGGCCAGTAAAGCTCAAACTTTACAGAAAGGATCTTAGTACTAGCCTCTATAGAATTACTATTCGTGGCAATTGCTCCAGCAGTTTGGTTGCTATTGCAACTTATAGTTTCCATTGACTTAAAATGGGAAAAATAGAAATTGGCAATTTTTTCTATCTCTCTGCAGTTATTTGAACGTTTTTATACAGAAATGATTCATGATTATGTTTCATATGAATTTTGTCTGAATCACTGGATTTGATTGGTTGCCATGGCAACATACTGGAAAAATTTTCGAAAAATTATTTAAAAAATCGTCTCAGAAACCATAAGGGGCATGAAGCTGATTCTTTGCATACATGTTCATGACATTAGCCACAACATAAATAATGTGTTTTTAATACACTGTTTATAAAAAGAGGATGTATTATGGCATGGCCCTGTCTGTCCGTCCGTCAACATTCTTGTGCGCACCATATCTCAGTAACCGTTTAAGATATCTTCATGAAATTTTGTAGGCATATATATTAGGATGGGGCAAAGTTTCGCTTACAGTAATGGTTGCTCCCCCTTTTTTAGTTTCCAAGTTATGCCCCTTTGATTATTTTTTACCCTACTAGTCTTGTTTGCACCATAAGTAGATAACCGTTAAGGATATCTTGATGAAACTTCATAACAATGAGTATGGGGGTCAGACGATGTGTCATGGATAACAATGATTACTCCCCCTTTCTTCATTTTGGAGTAACCTTCCTTTGATTAGTTTTTTAAGGCTAGCCCAATTCCCCCATTCACTCCATAACCTTGAACGCCCGGTTTGAAAAAAAACGGATGTATTATGGCATGGTGCTGTCCATCCATCTATCTGTCTGTCCATGTGTCCGTTAACATTCTTGTGCACACCATATCTCAGTAACCGTTTGAGATATCGTCATGAAATTTTGTAGGCATATATATTAGGATGGGAGAAAGTGTCGCGTACAGTAATGGTAGCTCCCTCTTTCTTAGTTTTCAAGTTATGCCCCTTTGATTATTTTTAGCTCACCTGAGCACGAAGTGCTCAAGGTGACGTATTGTGATCGGTCTTTGTCCGTCGTCCGTTGTGCGTCCGTCGTCATCTTTTGCTTTAAACGACTTCTCCTCCAAAACTGCTGGACGGATTTTGAAATAATTTCACAGAAATGTTCCTTGGGGGACTCTTTACCAAAATTGCTCAGACGGTTCCGCTCCGCTGAATAATATGGCCGCCAGAGCTAAAAATAGAAAAACCTTTAAACGACTTCTCCTCCAAAACTGCTGGGCAGATTTTGAAATAATTTCACAAAAATGTTCTTTAGGAGGCCCTTTACCAAAATTGCTCTACGGGTTCCGCTCAGCTGAACAATATGGCTGCCAGAGCTAAAAATAGAAAAACCTTGAAACGATTTCGCCTCCAAAACTGCTGGGCAGATTTTGAAATAATTTCACAGAAATGTTCCTTAGGAGGCCCTGAACCAAAATTGCTCAAACAAGTCCGCTCTGCTGAACAAAATGGCCGCCAGAGCTAAAAATAGAAAAACCTTTAAACGACTTCTCCTGCAAAACTACTCGGCAGATTTTGAAATAATTTCACAGAAATGTTTCGTGGGAGACCCTCTACCAAAATTGCTAAAACGAGTCCGCTTCGCTGAACAAAATGGCCGCCAGAGCTAAAAATAGAAAATCCTTTAAACGACTTTGCCTCCAAAACTGCTGGGCAGATTTTGAAATAATTTCACAGAAATGTTCCTTAGGAGGCCCTTAACCAAAACTGCTCAAACGGTTGCGCTCTGCTGAACAATTTGGCCCCCAGAGCTAAAAATAGAAAAAACCTTTAAACGACTTCTCCTCCAAAACTGATCGGCAGATTTTGAAATAATTTCACAGAAATGTTTCTTAGGAGGCCCTTTACCAAAATTGCTCAAATGGTTCCGCTCCGCTGAACAATATGGCCGCCAGAGCTAAAAATAGAAAAACCTTTAAATGACTTCTCCTCCAAAACTGCTGGGCAGATTTTGAAATAATTTCACAAAAATGTTCTTTAGGAGGCCCTTTACCAAAATTGCTCTACGGGTTCCGCTCAGCTGAACAATATGGCTGCCAGAGCTAAAAATAGAAAAACCTTGAAACGATTTCGCCTCCAAAACTGCTGGGCAGATTTTAAAATAATTTCACAGAAATGCTCCCCAGGAGTCCTGCTACCAAAATTGCTCCACCGCTTCCACTCCGCTGAACAATATGGCCGCCAGAGCGAAAAATATAAAAACGTTTTAACGACTTTGCTTCCAAAACTGCTGGGAAGAATTTGAAATAATTTCACAGAAATGTTCCTTAGGAGAACCTCTACCAAAATTGCTGAAATGGTTCAGCTCTGCTGAACAAAATGGCCACCAGAGCTAAATATAGAAAAACCTTTAAACGACACCTCCTAAAGCCAATGGCTCCATTTCAAAATAATTTCACAGAAGTGTTTGACTCATGGTTCTAAACAAAAATAGTTGAAACGGTTCCACTCCGCTGTACAAAATGGCCGCCAGAGCTGAAAATAGAAATAAATCTTAGAATGACTCAGAGGGTACAGTTACGATCCAATCATCATGAAACTTGGTCAGAATGTTTATCTTAATGAAATCTAGACCAACTTTGATACTGGGCCATGTGGGGTCAAAAGCTAGGTCACTAGGTCAGTTCTTAGAAAAACCATGTGAACGCTTTAGAGGACACAGTTTTGATCTAATCTTCATGAGACTTTGTCAAAATGTTTATCTCCTACAAATCTGGACCAAGGGTGCAACTTGGTCATGTCGGGTCAAAAACTAGGTCAAACCTTAGAAAAACATTGTTTACGCTCTAGAGGGCACAGTTTTGATGCGATATTCATGAAACTTTGCAGAATGTTTATATCCAAGAAATCTAGACCAGGTTTGAAACTGGGTCATGTGGGGTCAAAAACAAGGTCATTAGGTTAAATCTTATAAAAACCTAAGGTACACAATAAAGGGTTCATTTTCCATTGAATCTTTAAGAAACTCTGTCTGTTGGACGTATAGATGTTTCATAGGTTAAGTTCACAGGATACTCAGGTGAGCGATCCAGGGCCATCATGGCCCTCTTATTTTTACCGTACTAGTCTTGTGTGCGCCATAACTAGATAACAGTAAGGGATATCTTGATGAAACTTTACAGCAATGTGTATGAGGGTCCGAGGATGTATCACATATAACAATGATTGCTCTCCCTTTCTTCGTTTTGGAGTTGCATCCCTTTGATCAGATTATTCAGGCTTTATTGTGTATACGAGGGGCATTTCAGAAATAGTGTAAATGAGTCTGTCATTCCTTGGAATGTTGAATGATTTTTAAACTTTATGTCTTAATTTTTAGGTCTACATGTCACCCAATGGCGTCACTCAAAAATTTTGAGTCACTATAATTTTCTTCAAAATAGACCTTGACAATTGTTGTAAGGGTAAGACACTGAGTAGAAACGGAAGAAATATTTATGTGAAGACAAATTCATATTTTCTTAACTCTGGATACAAGCAGCTCTGGATTGATACCTATATTATCTGTAATACGGAAAATGATTCAGTATAAAAAGCATTGTATCAGCTTTGCTAAAACAAAAGGTTTACCTTGCGAAGTAGGCTAATCATGGAACAATGCACATTTCTGATGACGTCACTTCCCGTGCTTAATTGAAATGTATAGTAAGTTGTTTAAACTTCGGTTTTGAGGTCAGTTTAAATACTTGATGACAGATATGAAACATAAAATATATAAAATTTAATTCGTCATGCTTGTTTTCTGCTATAAATAATCTATTACAGCACCTTATGCACTTTTGTCAGTGGCCTATTTGATTTTTACTATAAGTTTCCCCACCCATGCATCACTATGTCATATAAAATAACAAGTTTTTTCAAGTCTTTGTTTATGAATTATGCTTTCAATATGTCCTTCTAACTTTTTACTTTAAACAAAAGTAGACATATTTAGCCTGTGTCTTTTTATACGCCCGTTTTGAAAAAACGGACGTATTATGTCGTGGCACTGTCCGTCCGTCTGTCCGTCCGTCCGTAAACATTCTTGTACGCGCCGTAACTCAGTAACCATTTGGGATATCTTCATGAAATTTGGTAGGCATATGTATTAGCGTGGGGGAACGTGTCGGGTACATGAATGGTTGCTCCCCCTTTCTTACCTTTGAATCAGTGCTGGAAACTCGCAAGTTTAATGTGGTGGCCCAAAAGCTTAGCAGGCCTAACTTTCAGTGGCCCAAATTATCCACTAGCTAAAGTTTCTTTTCATTTAGTATTGCCAGAAAGATAAATTTGGGCCACTAAAGGTAATATTTTGGAGATTTCTGGTGGCCCAAAACAAAAATTAGGAGCATTTGGCCACAGGGCCACTGGCCGTTTCCAGCACTGTAAATTGAAGTTTTGCCCCTTTGATTAATTTTTTCCCTGTAAGTCTTGTACGCGCCATTACTAGATAACCGTTTGGGATATCTTTATTAAACTTCATAGCAATGTGTATGAAGTCCTTACGATGTGTTGCGTACAACATTGGCTGCTCTCCCTTTCTTCGTTTTAGAGTTAATCCCATTCAATAGTTCTGATAGGCTATTTCTTGTACAATATATTGTCAAGGGAAAAAAGTAGAACGAAAAATGGTACATCTAGTATATTTAGGTTATCTCCCTTGTTCCACTTACCTTGGAAGCTGATTTTTGGTATACTAACAGTATTTCATGTGTTAAATATTTACATGATGTTGCAGTCATTATACCCCAACTTGGAAAAAGTGGTGGTGGGGGGGGGGGGGGTATACTGGTTTACATCTGTCCGTCCGTCCATCTGTCTGTCCTTCTGTCTGTCTTTCCGTCCCCATTTAATCAAATTTTTCATCAAAGATTTCTTCACAACCATGCAAGCTAGACTGGTCATATTTGGCATACAGGTTGATGACGACATGTTGTATTGTGGGATTGAGAACTGGCCTTATCCTGCTCATTCTTCCCTGTATTTGTCCGATTTTCTTTCTTTCCATACTTTGAATAATGAAATTTTTCATCAAAGAATTCTCCACAACCATGCAAGCTAGATTAGTCATATTTGTTATGCAGGTTGATGATGACATGTATCGTGGGATCGAGAACCAGCCTTCTGCTTATTCTCCCCTGTATTTGTCCGATTTTCTTTCTTTCCCGACTTTGAATAATGAAATTGCAGTCATTAATTACTGGTGTTTACCCTGTTTGTCTGCCTGTCCATCCTTCTATAAACAATCTTGTTCATTCTGTAACTTCTTCATGACAGTGATTTTCGAAGGTGGAGAGGGTGGGATGTGGGTTATGACTGTATTAGTTCTTGATATTTGTCTATCATTTTACTTTGCCAAAAGGTACATGCATGGAATTATGAACAAGAAAGCAACTCTCAAAATAATAATGAATGGTCGAGATGTCAATGTCCTTTTGTTACGACTGAAATTTTCTAAACGGGGCTGTATGCTCATACCTGGACTGGGCTCTTACGGATCATCATGGTCTCATTGTTAGTAACACTAGCCCGTATACTAAAGAAGCTATGGAGATTCATATACTTTGGCGGCCATCTTGCTGCCATTTTGTAACTTATTTGTCTTAAATAATTTTTAACATGCAAAATCGATTCCTCGACCTCAGAAACCTATACATAGCCACCAAAAGTATGTTTTTATCCCATATACTTTAGAAGATATTGAGGATTTTATCCCTTGGCGGCCATCTTGGATGCCATCTTGAAAATTTTAATTTCCCCAACGATGCCAAGGTGGGATCATTCATTTTCAGTGTATGGACATGTTGATGAACAAATCTGCGCAAAAAGGTTTTGTGCGGACTATTTTTGGGGGTTGCACCAAAATCTTCATTTGGCAACCAGACTAGAGCTAATTAGATCTCGTTTTCAAGGTCACTGGAGGACGTAAATGACAATTTCTTGTACCCACAATATCTCCTGAATCAATAGATGGAATTTAACCAAACTTGCATGGATACATCATTGGGACATTATATTTTGGTGACCTTGACATTCATTTTCAAGGTCACTGGCGGACTTAGATAACAATTCTTGTACCCACGATATCTCCTGAACCAATGGATGGAATGTAACCAAACATGCATGGATACATCATTGAGACAAGTTTAAGAGGTGATAAGATTTTGTTGACCCTGACATAGCAAAAATAACAAAATCAACTTCTTCTACGGAACCACTGGGTATATTTGTCTGAATTTTGACATGAAACATCAGTGGAACATTGGTACTCAGAATTGTTAACATGAAAAAAAATCTATAGCGGAGTTTTGTCGCAGTGACCTACTTTCTGTTTACGAGTGTAATTTTGCTCAAATGCCAATGTCCAAAAACAACTTATTCTAACAACTTCCTCTCTATGACCACTGAAGCCATGGGTCTTAAATTTCACATGGAGCATGACCAGACTGCAGGGTTTCAAAATTGTAAAATTGGGTCAGGTGGAGAATCCAAGATGGCTGCCATTACTAAGAATAGCAAAAACAACAAAATCAACTTCTTCTCCAGAACCATTTGGTATATTTGGTTGAAAATTTACGTGGAAGGTGAGTGGGACCTCTGGAATTAATAATTATAAAAAAAATCTATAGCCTAATTAGGTCACAGTGACCTACTTAGCGCTTACATGACTGATTTTGCTCAGATGTCAATATCTTAAGAAAACACAAATGGATTCTGGTCAGATTTGGTCCTTGAATGGATTTTTTTCAAATTTGCGCCAAATGACTATCCAAGATGGTCACCAGGGGGCTGTTACTAAAAATAGTGCAAACATAAAAATGACAATTTCTCAAGAACCCTTGAATGGAATTTGACCAATTTTGTGTCAGAATGGTCCTTTCATGAAGCCTTTTCGATTTCATGCATTTGGCATTCCAAGATGGCAGCCATCTGCGATTACTAAAAATATCACAAAACCATAAAATTACAGTATATCAGTAACTGCTGAATGGATTTTGACGAAATTTGTTACTAAATAGTTCTTGCATTGAGATGTTTCAAAAGTAACTAAATATAGACCAATCATGTTGGCCTCTGTTACTAAAAATAGCAGAATGTGAAAATTAGAAAATCTTAACGAAATTGGATTAATTTTGTTTCAGAATGGTCCTCTCAGAAAGCCTTTGCGATTTCATGCATTTTGGCATTCCAAGATGGCTGCCATCTGCCAATACTAAAAATGTCACAAAACCTGAAAATAACAATAACTGCTGAATGGATTTTGACGAAATTTGTGGTAATATAATTCTTGCATTGAGACATTTTAAAAATTAATAAATATAGACAGTCAAGTTGACCTCTGTTACTAAAAATAGCATAACGTGAGAATTAGAAAATCTCTATGGTATGGATCAATTTTATGTCAGAATTGTCCTTGCATGAAGCCTTTTTGACTTTTTGCATTTTGGCATTCCAAGATAGCTGCCATCTGCCGTTACTAAAAATAGCACAAAACATGAAAATTGCAATACCTCAGATACCGTTGAATAGATTTTGATAAAATTTGTGCAAAATGATTCTTGCATTGAGGTGTTTCAAACGGACATAAATAAAGATCAGTCAAGTTTGCCTCTATCACGAAAAATAGCAAAATTTGAAAATGAGAAAATCTCAATGGAATTGGACCACTTTTGTGTCAAAATGATCCTTGCATGAAGCCTTTTTAATTTTTTCAATTTGGCAGTCCAAGATGACTGCAATCTGCTGTTACTAAAAATAGCACAAAACATGAAAATGACAATGTCTCAGTAACCGCTGATTGGATTTAGACGAGATTTGTGGCAAAATGATTCTTGCATTCAGATATTTGAAAAATAAATATAGACCAATAAAGTTGGCGTATTTTACTTAGACTAGCAAAATATGAAAATGGAAAAAATCAGTGGGATTGGACCAGTTTTGTATTAGAATGGTCCCATAGCAAAATAGCCAGGTGAGCGATATCAGGCCCATTTTGGGCCTCTTGTTAGTCTTGGCTTGGTTCGCTTTCTCGCCATTAGACAAATCAGAAGGTCATTAACACCAGGTCATTGTCACCTCCTATGTCTGCTCCAGGAAAGCTCCTTTTCTTGTGGATGCTTACTTGTGATCTCAAGAGCTTCCTCACCAAGATGTAAACAATCTGATTGTGGTGATGTGAAACGTCCATCTTCTGGATGGTTTGTGAGGGCAAAGGGTGTTTGTCAGTACTTAAGGCCTCTCTCATTCGTCTCAACATTGCAGTAGGGTCCACAAACTTCTCCCCATTCTGCATCCTTCCCAACTTCACCATTCCAATCCCCTTGTACAACCAAATTGTCCTTCTTTGGTGTTGGCCTATGATTTCCTTGAGTTGCTGATAGAAGTGGTCAGTCTCATTGGCATTATGCCCAGATGCTGGTGCATGGACCTGTATGTTGGTGATATTAAAAAGAGCTGTTCTTAGGCGGATTGAGACCAGTCTGCTTGAGACTGGTGGGCATCCCAAGACAGGACTCACAATGTCCTTATGCACAAGAAATCCAGCCCCATACTCATATCTGAACTGAGCACCACTGAAATAAACCTTGTGACTGTCTTCTGTGGACGTCAAACCAAAGTTTTAACAGCACATCTCACAGAGCCCCAGTATGTTTCAGTGATACCTGTTCATTGAGTACATGAAGATTTTGAGTACAAGAGGTCAACTTTAACCCAGGTCTCTCAGATTTTGACATTTTCAAATCATCGCCTTAAAAGCCACCAGGCCAGTTGTAACCAGATTTCATATGCAGTCTCTAGGGGCTGAGGGAACAAAAGTTTGATCACATTATGAGCTCATGAAGCTTTTCGAGAACAAGAGGCCAAGGTAATCCTTTGACCCAGAACATCATATTTTGACAATTTCAAAACATCTCCTAAGAAACTATTTAGCTAATCGTACCTAGATTTCATTAAGAACCTCCAGGGCTGAGGATAAAGAATTCATTCAAACAGTCGAGGTCACATAACCAACATGGCAGCCATGCCTATATATGGTAAACCTTCAAAATTCTTCTCCACAACCAAAGACCCTAAATTTTTATTATTAGCTCACCTGTCAAGGTGAGCTTATAGTATAGCCTTGGTCCGTCGTCCGTCGTCGGCGTCGGCGTTTACACTTTTAAACATCTTCTTCTCAGAAACCACTGGGTGGATTGAAGCTAAATTTCATATGGAGCCTTAACAGGATGGGGGAACGAAAGTTTATGTATTTGGCCCAGGTCACATGACCAAGATGGCCGCCATGCCCATATATGGTAAAAACCCTTCAAAAATCTTCTTCTCCAGAACCAAAAGGCCTATGACCTTGAAACTTGGTATGTAGCATCGGGCATGCCGGCCCATCATAATTTATACAAATCATGACCTTGCGTTGACCTTTACCTAATTTACGACATGGTCAACTTTGGAACGTTAGGCTTTTATATGGGAAACGCTTAAACAGTGGATTTCCCAGAAACTATTTAAGTCTAAGGTACAATACTTGGTATACATGGTCGACTAAATGACCAGATGTAGATATTATGTCACTAAAGGTCAAGGTCATTCCGTCGGGCCATCCGTCGTCAAGATTTTCAAACATCTTCTTCTCTGAAACCACTGGGCCGATTGAAGCCAAATTTTTTATGGAGTCTCAGTGGGATGGGGGAACTAAAGTTTATACCCGGGGTCTGGGTCACATGACCAAGATGGCCACCATGCCCATATATGGTAAAAACCCTTCAAAAATTTTATTCTCCAGAACCAAAAGGCCTATGACCTTGAAACTTGGTATGTAGCATTGGGCATGCGGGCCCATCATAATTTATACAAATCATGACCTTGCATTGACCTTGACCTAATTTACGGGATGGTCAACTTTGATACGTTAGGCTTTTATATGGGAAACGCTTAAACAGTGGATTTCTCAGAAACTATTTAAGTCTAAGGTACAATACTTGGTATACATGGTCGACTAAATGACCAGATGAAGATATTATGTCACTAAAGGTCAAGGTCATTCCGTCAGACCATACGTCGTCAAGATTTTCAAACATCTTCTCCTCTGAAACAACTCGTTCTGTTCCTGTTGTGCTTTGTGATATGGAAATGTAGTCAATTTCAACGCTATGGATATGAGAGGTCAAGGTCATTTAGCGACCTTGACCAAAGGTCATTTGTCCATTGGGTGTCATCATTTTCAAACATCTTCTCCTCAGAAACCATTGGGCCGATTGAAGCCAAATTGCTTATAGAGTCTTAACAGGATGGGGGAACAATAGTTTATATATTTGGCCCAGGTCACACGACCAAGATGGCCGCCATACCCATATATGGTAAAAACCTTTAAAAATCTTCTTCTCCAGAACCACTTGGCCGATTGCCTTGAAACTTGGTATGTAGCATCTTAGACTCTAGTACTGCAAAATTTATATAAATGATGACCTTTGGTTGACCTTGACCTATTTTATGGCCCTTAAGCTTTTGAATGGGAAAATCTGAAAAAGTGCATTTTTCTGTTGCTTTTGTGCTCTGTGATATGGAAATGTAGTCAATTTAAACACCTATGGATATGAGAGGTCAAGGTCATATTCATCTTCTTATCAGAAACCATTGGGCCGATTGAATCCAAATATCATATAAAGACTTAACAGGATGTGGGAACGATAGTTTATATATTTGGCCTAGGTCACATGAATATGAGCTATGGATATGAGAGGTCAAGGTCATTTAGTGACCTTGACCAAAGGTCATTTTTCCATTGGGTGTCATCATTTTCAAACATCTTCTCCTCAGAAACCATTGGGCTGATTGAAGCCAAATTGCTTATAGAGTCTTAACAGGATGGGGGAACGATAGTTTATATATTTGGCCCAGGTCACATGACCAAGATGGCCGCCATGCTCATATATGGTAAAAACCTTAAAAAATCTTCTACTCCAGAACCACTGGCCTGATTGCCTTGAAACTTGATATGTAGCGTCTTTGACTCCAGTACTACAAAGCTTACATAAATAATGACCTTATGTTGACCTTGACCTGTTTTATGGCAAGGACAAATTTGGTCCCTTTAACTTTTGAATTGGAAAAGCAGAGAAAGTGCATTTTTCTGTTACTATTGTGCTTTGTGATACGGAAATTCAGTCATCGTCAACCCCTACGAATACTAGAGGTCAGGGTCATTGTCGTCGTCATCCATCGTCAACATTTACAAAGGACTTCTCCTCAGAAATCACTGGGCTGATTGAAGCCAAATTTCATATAGAGCCTTAACAGTGTAAAGAAACAAAAGTTTATATGTTTGTCCCAGATCACATGACCAAGATGGCCACCATGCCCATTTATGGTAAAAACCTTAAAAATTCGTCTTCTCAAGAACCACTGGGCCGATTGCCTTGAAACTTGGTATGTGGCATCATGGACTCTAGTACTACAAAGTTTATATAAATGATGACCCTAGGTTGACCTTGACCTATTTTATGGCAAGGTCAAATTTGGCCCCTTAAGCTTTTGAATGGGAAAGGATGAGAAAGTGCATTTTTCTGTTGCTGTTGAGCTCTGTGATATGGAAATGCAGTCAACTTCAACTTCTGTAAATACTAGAGGTCAAGGTCATTTAGTGATTTTATAGAAGTGGCCATGATGGAACAGTTTACACACTCACTATCCAATCCTATAGAATTGCAGCCTGTTTATTAGCCTGCCTGAGCCGAAAGCTTGCATTTTGGCCACTTGACCTGAGCATATACTGGCAGGTGAGCGATCGTTGCCCTTGGGTGACTTGTTATTATTATTTTTCAAACGCAGGGTACCACTAAAGACATTGAAACTTGGTATGTAGCTTTTGGTACCATATATGGTAAAAACTTCAAACATCTTCTCCACAACCAAAGACCTTGAATCTTGGTATATTGCTTTTGGTACTGTAGTACTCCAAGATTGCTCAAATGATTCACTTTGATTCACCTTGACCCTATTTATGGGATATCAAATATGAGAAAATGGTAGAACTTAAGATTTCATGGAAAGTTTTGAAGATTTTAGTTTAAAAATTGGTTTTTAAAATCAGCTTTATGAGTACATGAAGATTTTTGAGAACAAGAGGCCAAGGTAATCCTTTGACCTAGAACATCATATTTTGACAAAACATCTCCTCAGAAGCTATGCAGCCAATTGTAACCAGATTTATTTAGAAGCTCAGGGAGTTGAAGGAACAAAAACTTGTTCAAATGGTCTAGGTCACATGACCAACATGGCCACCATGCCCATATATGGTAAAATCATTAAAAGATCTTCTCCAGAACCAATAGACAAAATACCTTGAAACTTGCTATGTAGCATTGGGTACTCAAGTAATATCAAGATTGTTCAAATTATGACCTTGGGTTGACCTTGACCTATTTTGTGGCACAGTCAAATATGAGAAAATGCTAGAACAAAAAAAATCATGGAAAGTAGTGAAGATTTTGGCCCAAGATTGTTGAAATGATTACATTAGGTTGACCTTGACATTTGTATGGTAAGGTCAAATTTGCTTTCTGGTGACTTTATTTCTCAAGCCAAAAAATGCATCTGGCACTCAATGCTAAATATAAGAGTTCATGGAACTTGTAGAGAATTTTGATGCATAAGTTAATAAATACAGTCAAATAATTGAGTACATGAACATTTTTATACGCCCGTCGAAGAAGGGTTGTATTATGTCCTGGCCTCCTCTGTCTGTCTGTCCGTCCATCTGTCCATCCGTCTTTTAACTTTTTATGTCCGCTCCATATCTCCTTAACCCCGTGAAAGATCTTTTTGAAACTTGGGCCATATATTTAAAGGCAGGAGTGGACTATATAAGAGCATTAACTTCCAAATGTCATTCTGTCTCTTGATCACATAGTGCAACACCTCCAATCAGCCAGTGAAATTACTATAACTGGTTATTCTGGTCCACTGATTGGTCAAATGAATTTTCACACCTTTACCTGTATAGGTAAGATATGCTATTGCTGGGAACATGACCCCCCCCACCCCACCTGGGCAGAGAAATCCTGCCTGTAAGATTTCTTCATGAAAGTTTTGTATAAATATAAAGCACCATAATACAATGCGCAGAGAAAAAGAACCATAACCATACTTTCAGTTTTGACGGAATTATGTCCCTTTGTATTTTTCCTATTGTAATTTCATATAAGCTTCGTGTCCACTCCATATCTCGAAAACCATTTAAGATTTCTTCATGAAAGATTGTACAAATATGAAGCACTATCAGACGATGTGCAAAGAAAAAGAACCATAACCCTATTCTCAGTTTTGATGGTATAATGTCCCTTTGTATTTTTTGTATAGTAATTTCATATAAGCTTCGTGTCCGCTCCATATCTTGAAAACCTTTTAAGATTTCTTCACGAAATCTTGTATGAATATAAAGCATCATCAGACGATATGTAGAGAAAAAGAAGCGTAACCCTATTTTCACTTTTAACAAAATTACGCCCCGTTGTATTTTATACCTCGCCACACTTGGTGAGGTATTATGATATACCTTTTGGTGTCTGTCCGTCCATCCGTCTGTCCTTCCGTCCGTCCATGTTCACCATTTCCGATCGATAATTTTATATAAACCTTATATATAGCTTTAGTATTTATTCACGGATTTTTTTCAAATTTTGCATACATATTGTTATCAGCGATGAGTGGTATGGGATTGTTAATGGGCAAAATTTGTCCATTTTTAAAAGAGTTACTGCCCTTGTTTGTGTTGGATAAATAGCTTCTGACCTGTAATTCCTTTACCATGTATGATATCTGAATGAAACTTCATAGATATTTTGAACATCAACGGTTACATATTGTGACTAAGGGCCGTCACTCTTGACCTTTCCAGTTTGTGAGTTATCTGCCCCTGATAGGTCTGAAAAACGGTTTTTGACCTGTATATCCATCACTATAAGGAATAGCTGAATGAAACTTCACAGATATGTTGAACATCAAAGGTTACATTATTGTGACTAAGAATCGTCATCCTTACCTTTCCAGTTCGTGAGTTATCTGTCCTTGATTGATCTGAAAAATGGTTTTTGACCTGTTGTTCCTTACTATATGGAATATATGAATGAATCTTCACAGAACATCAAAGGTTACTTATTGTCACTAAGAACCGTCACTCTGAACTTTCCAGTTCATGAGTTATCCACCCTTGACAGGTCTGAAAAATCTTGTTTGACCTGTAGTTGCTCTACTATAAGGAATATTTGAATGAAATATTCACAGATAATGTTGAACATCAAAGGTTACATATTGTGACTAAGAACCGTCACTCTAACGTTTCCAGTTTGTGAGTTTTCTGCCCTTGATAGATCTGAAAATGGATTTTGACCTGTCATTACTTTACAATGTGGAAAGTCTGAATGAAACTTCACATATGTTGAACATCAAAGGTTATACATATTATCACTAAGGACGGTCACTCTTACCTTTCCTAGTCATTAGTTATTTGCCCTATCAAAGATCTGAAAAATGGTTTGTGACTTGTTGTTCCTTTTCTGTATGGAAAATCTAAATGATACTTCACAGATGTGTTAAACATCAAAGCTTACATATTGTGAATAAGGACGGTCGGTCGGACCTTTCCAGTTTATGAGTTATTTACCTTTGATAGTTCCTCTACTATATGGAATATCTGAATGAATTTTCACAGATATGTTTAATACCATAGAATAAGAAACGGAGTTTCTCAGCTCAAAGAAATGCTTTACTGCCTGATCTAAATATACACTGGTCTGAATGCCCCACATTGTTAGAAATCTCACAAGACTGCTAAGTTACGATGTCCAGCGATGGGGTATCATGCAGTGCGTGCTGTGTATTAATCATAATTGTAATTTTGTATCAAATTTGTGTCCGCTCCATATAGCCTTAATCAATGAAAGATTTTTTTTAAACTTGAGTCAAATATTCACCTTATCGTATTTCAACAATGTCCAGCAAAGGTCAAGGTTACACTTGGAGGTCAAAGTTTAAAAGGTAACATTTTTTGTCCGCTTCATATCTCGAAAACTGTATAAGATTTCTTCATAAAAGTTTATACAAATATGAAGCATCATCAGACAATGTGCAGAGAAAAAGAACCATAACCCTACTTACAGTTTTGACGGAATTATGCACCTTTGTATTTTTAGCTCACCTGAGCACGAAGTGCTCAAGATGAGCTATTGTGATCGGTATTTGTCCGTCGTCTGTCCATCTGTCTGTCCGTCCATCATCAACAATTTCTTCAAACGACATCTCCTCCTAGACCAGTAAGCAATTTCAAAATAATTTCACACAAATGTTTCTGTCATGGCCCTGAACCAAAATTGCTAAAATGGTTCCGCTCCGCTGAACAAAATGGCCGCCAGAGCTAAAAAATAGAAAACCTTTAAACAACATCTCCTCTGAAGCCAGTGGCTTGATTTCAAAATAATTTCACAGAAATGTTTGACTCCTTGCCCTGAACAAAAATTGCTAAAAGGGTTCCACTAAAAATATAAATAAATAATAGAATGACACAGAGGGCACAGTTTTGATCCAATGATCACCAAACTTTGTCAGAATGTTTATGTTAATAAAATCTAGACCAACTTTGAAACTGGGTCATGTGTGGTCAAAAACTATGTCACTAGGTCAAATCTTAGAAAAACAATGTGTACACTCTAGAGGGCACAGTTCTGATCTAATTTTCATGAAACTTTGTCAGAATGTTTATCATTAGGAAATCTAGACCAACTTTGAAACTGGGCCATGTCAGGTCAAAAACTAGGTCACTATATAGGTCAGATCTTAGAAAAACCATGTGAACGCTCTAGAGGGCACAGTTTTGTTCCGATCTTCATGAAACATCGTCAAAATGTTTATCTCCAACGAAGCTAGACCAAGTGTGCAACTGGGTCATGTCGGGTCAAAAACTAGGTCACTAGGTCAGACCTTAAAAAAACATTGTGTACACACTAGAGGGCACAGTTTCGATCCAATATTCATGAAACTTTGCCAGTATGTTTATGTCAATAAAATCTAGACCAACTTTGAAACTGGGTCATGTGGGGACAAAAACTATTTCACTAGGTCAAATCTTAGAAAAACAATGTGTACACTCTAGAGGGCACAGTTCTGATCTAATTTTCATGGAATTTTGTCAGTATGTTTATCATTAGGAAATCTAGACCAACTTTGAAACTGGGCCATGTCAGGTCAAAAACAAGGTCACTAGGTCAGATCTTAGAAAAACCATGTGAACGCTCTAGAGGGCACAGTTTTGTTCCAATCTTCATGAAACATCGTCAAATGTTTAACTCCAACGAAGCTAGACCAAGTGTGCAACTGGGTCATGTCGGGTCAAAAACTAGGTCACTAGGTCAGACCTTAAAAAAACATTGTGTACACTCTAGAGGGCACAGCTTTGATCCAATAGTCATGAAACTTTGTCAGAATGTTTATATCCAAGAAATCTAGTCCAGCCTTTAAACTGGGTCATGTGGGGACAAAAACTAGGTCATTAGGTTAAATCTTAGAAAAACCTTAGGTAGGCATAAAGGGTTCATTTTCCATTGAAACCTTGTGAAATTCTGTCGGTCATACGAATCAATGTCTCTTAGGTTAAGTTCACAGGATACTCAGGGTGAGCGATCCAGGGCCATCATGGCCCTCTTGTTAATATAGTAATTTTATACCAGCTTTGTGTCTGCTCCATATCACGAAAACCATTTAAGATTTCTTCATGAAAGTTCGTTCAAATATCAGATGATATGCAGAGAGAAAAAACATAACCCTACTTTCAGTTCTGATGGAATTAAGCCCCTTTGTAATTTTTGTCTAGGAATTTCATATTAGCTTCATTTGTTTTGTAGTTTTATATCTGCCTTATTATCAAAGATTTCAGCTACTGTCTGTCATCTCTTGTTTTCTTTCAAGCTTTAATCCCTAATGGGCATATATTGTCCCGCTCAGGGGAGCTCTTGTTAGCAATAGAGGTCAGGGTCATTCTTTGATCTTTAACAAAATTCTGTCATATTTCGACAGTTTCAAACAGTCAGGTTTGCTCCAGGATGACCCTGGTTTGACGTTTGACCTTTTACCCAGGTGAGCGATTCAGGGCCACATGGCCCTCTTTGATAATATAAGAATGAGAAAACTGAGAAAATTATTTAATTTCAAAAAGTGGTCAGTTAGAAGTTGGTTGTAGTATATGTCGATGAGACACTTCATTATGCCCTGCCTCCCACCTAGAATTGTCTCTGTGCTTGGATACATGGTTGTTGCCTTTTGGACTGCTTGTTAAATGTATGAACCTTTAACCAAAGTAATAATGCTGTTCTAAACCTGTATGATGAATACATCTTTCAGAAATCTAATATCTGACATATGCCTACTGCTATTCTCTGATACCGGCTGTTTTATTTACGCAAGTCATTGTATTTCCAGTTTGACAACAGACTGCTTGCAGAACGCCTATTTCAACTCAGTTTGGGAAATGAATGTCTCTCAAGGAACAGACCACTTATATATGATTTTGTAAAAAGGTAAACTTTTATATTTTGATGTTATGCATTTTTAACTCACCAAGATAAATTAAAATCTTAAAAAGTTCCTTCAAGAGCAGAGAATACATACAGAAGAAGGGACATGGTCCAGACTACGTAGTTTCGGCTAATAAAGCCTCGTCAGTGACCCTGGCAATATCTGGTGACGAAACCAGAAAAAAGCATACCAAAATTTCTTAATTTTAAATGGACAGTCGATTCAAAGACTGTTTTTGTGTAACTTATGGTCATTTTCGTCAGTCTTTAACTATAAATGCTTGTTCAGAGTGATGCATTTCCAAAATCACTGCACCCATGGATCTCAAATTCCATATGGAGCATGATCAGGGTCAGTTCTAAAAGAATTGTGAAATTAAAAGAGAAAAAAACATCAACAAAAAAAACGTTAAATTCTTCCTCAAAGAGCTAGGCATTTTTGGCTCATTTTTATGAGGTCATGTTAACAATTAAGATTTATAAACTTGCATCATGTATCTCAGGAATTCCAGTCTATAAAGAGGCTCACCCCTAACATGCCAAATGGCAAGAGTAGATATATGTTACCATGACTGGACACGAGACACTCGGAGACCAGTATACGGTCAAAAAACTCCCCCAAAAAAACTTGTGGGGTTAAATGTGAGTTTCGGACCGCATGCCAGTCACGAACTTTTGTGCCAGTATAACGGTCAGAATCTGTAATTAATGTGGCAGCAGAACTGGAGTACCCGGAGAAAGAACCACAGCAAGCTTGCTCGGTATACAGACAGAACCAGAACAGACTAAGTCTCGTCTTCCTAGGGCGTCAGAGACCAGTGGTCTGCTGTCGCAGGTTGAAACCCTTGACAAACAAGCTGCCTCGGGCATGTGGAGGGGTACACTGTTTCACTGGAAGGCAAAATCTTCCTCGGCAGCCTGCATCATACTTTGATGATAAAATGATGACCCTAGTCTGACCTTTGACCTTTTAACTCTAATGAGCGATTCAGGGCCTCGTGGCCCTTTCGTTTTGAAGACCCACATGTTAAAGTGTCCTTTTTTTTCTTTTTTTTTAAGAAATTTTACCATGCCCTTTTTAATTTCTCGGGTTAATACTTAATATAGATTTACAAATAGGTAATAGATTAATTGTTGTAGAAAGTAAAATGATAAGGTTAGGGCTAAACAGTAATGTTCGTTTCTCTCCTTTTGTCGCACCTGCTTTGACAAGGTGCGATATAGGCGTTCAGGTTTTCCATCCGTCATTCCGTCCATCCGTCTGTCCATCCATCAGTCCGTTCACATTTATGTCAACCCTGGCGATAAGATTTATACAGTTAATTTCTCCAAAACCACCTCAGCCATGGTTCTCAAATTTCATATGGAGCATGATCATACTACAGGGCTTCAGATTACAGAATTCAGCATGGTCGAGAATTCAAGATGGCCGCTGTTACTAAAAATAGCAAAATGACATAATTAACGTTGTCTCTAGCACCACCAGGTATATTTGGCTGAAACTTTGCATGGAACATCAACAGTACCTTCTTTTTGAAAATTACGAAAACGAAAAAAAATCTGTAGTGGAATTCGGTTGCAGTGACCTACTTTTGGTTTACGAGTCTGAATTTTGCTTGAATGCCGATAAATCAATAAACACTGAGTGGACTTTGCTCAGATTTGATCAGAATGATTCTTGAAAGGAATTTCTTTTTCATATTTATGGAAATGCACTTTCCACGATGGCTCCCACTGTCATTACTAAAAATAGCAAAAACATGAAAATGACTATATTTCAGGAACCCCTGAATGGATTTTGACCGATTTTGTGTCAGAATGATCCTTGCATATAGCTCCCTTATGAAAAAAACGCCTCCTGCGAACACAGCTGCAAAGCTACCGTAAGGTTGCTGCTAGTTTTACTGCAAACTTTGCCGCAAGGTTGCAGCGATGTTTTACCATGCAAATGAGGTTTGCTGCAAGGTTGCAGCAATGTTTACCATGCAAATGAAGTTTGCTGCAAGGTTGCAGCAAAGTAATTTATTCATTATAATTCTGGCAGGATGCTGTGGCAACGCCCCTTTTCCAAATATGGGTTACTGCAATGCTGTGGCAAACTTTGCTGTTACTTCGCCAGACCTTCCCAAACCATAATGAATATTCATATACATTCTGACGATGCTGTGGCGAATTTTGCAAGAACATCGCGGCACCTTGTATGGCATCTGGTTATCTTCTAATCTTGGAATTCTTAATAATGAATATTCACGAAGGTTGCTGCAAAGCTGTTGTAAGCTTTGCCGGAACATCCCTGCATTTTTAAATATCAGGTGATCTGCCTGTGAATTGAGTAGCTTCATGAATATTTATGGGCAGCTCCATGGGGGGGGGGGGCATGTGGTTATGAGAATTGAAATACAAACACACACTTGTTTTTATATGGAACCAGTGTACCATTAAAATCCTGAAAATTAGGACACCTAAAATTATAACAATAAGAGCTAGTTACTGCTGAAAAATAAACAGTAACTTTTTGCTATTTCAGTGCAGTAATGCATCTAAAAGATGCAGATGGATTGCTAACACTGCAGGGTCTGATCAGACCACTGCACTGTTCGCTCAGACCTATCTGATCCAATATTTAGAGTTTTAAAACAGATAATCGTCGCAGATGTGTGTGCAGATGGAAGTGTGTTTTGTAATATGTCTCTAGGAAGAGTTGACAATAACTTTCATGAATATGACTCACGTGAGCTATGTCGGTAGGCACCCGCAACCGTAAAATTGACACTGGGTAGCGACAATGACCTATCTCAAAATTGGGCTGTCCAATTTGGAATTCAAAAATGGACTGCGGTCAATTTTGAAATTGACCTGATTTCAAAATAGTTACCAACATAGTGCACTGTTTATTTGTGTGTGTTAAACAGAAAGTAGAAATCAAAAGTAGATCTATGTCGAAAAAAAAGAAAGTTTTGAATATCTGCGTCTGTTTTCTATTGTAAAATTGCCAACAAGAGAAACATTTTGAATTAATATATGACAGAGTGCTAGTATTCACAGTGCATGCGACGGGAAAAAACGAAGATTAAATATTCCTTGACCTTCGATATTATTGGCTAAATTTTGACATACGTGTTGTTTGACCAATGAAATCTTGTGAAATGTGGAACAATATCGAAATTATACTCGTCTGCGACCCGAAAAAGATTTGCCCTTCAAAGAAACTGATATTATTTCTATGAATAAATGCATAATCTCTAGAAATAAATATATCAAAGAAACAAGAAACATAAGAAAAAGTTCCCAATACTGCAATAAAACCACTGTTCTATATATTCTGCAGTTTTGCATTATATAACATGATATAACAAACGGCTTTAAGTCTTTTTTAATTAAAATTTATATGCTTAACATTAGGAACTGAGCATAGAGACTATTGCACCAGGTTTCTTAAAATTAATAATGATTAAGTCATTTTTTTTGTAACAGTTATTTGTAAGCACATGAATTATTACTACTTTGAAATCTTTTTTTTTTTCAGTAAATATCTTCTTAAATGGTCATTAGGGCATTTTTCTTAGAACTGTTCCAAAATATTACACAAATATATCAGCAACCCCAATTACAGATCTATACAAAATCTTCTCTTTTTCATGCACGGTGTCTTAAAATGATATAACAAAAATCTTACCTTAAGCTTTCTTTTAATATACTCGAGGACTTTAAAAACGCCTCACCTGAAAGACATTGAAATGCTGTATTTGTTTTATTATCAACGTAAATAAAATTGATGATAAATAAAACTGTATGCATATATCAAATGCTAGAGATTATCATCAGCACAGTCTTAAAATTTAAAATGTTTAAATACACGCGACAAAGATAAAAGGGTGTTTTGAAATTTGGGATTTTCACCAAAACTGTTATAATGCACGGTCCGAATGCTTATCGGAGTATAGCGTGGTTCCCGTCTTCCGCTATATTTCAACAATTACTGAACTGAAGAGAGGTAGGCAAACGCTCGTGGAATGCAATAATGGCATTATAAACATGGCATCAAACTTCGAAACCGACAGATATAAAATTACTCAAACAGTATTTTACGACTCACAATGGTCTACTGTAGAACTGCGTATAGTTAAAATGTAAATTTTAAAGTCCGTAAAGGATGGACTCAATGACGTTAACGTAATTCACTACGCTGATAAAAAGACGTTTGGTACTGATATCAAAGTATCCACTGATGTTAACGGATGCTTAAGAAGTAAATATGTAAGATGTTTGTATCGAATACTGGTCACGTAAAGTGCAAAACGTCAAATTGCGTTATTTTCCAGAAAATCACTTTTTGAGACCCCAGTTTGTGTGTTCCAGTTTTCGATAAAAGCTGTCTGACAGCACATAAAGTCATGGCGACTTTAATTTTGTGGTTTTGCTGTAGAATATCTTTCATTGCAAAGCTGGAATCGACGTCAGGGGCTGTAACATAAAGAAGTAGTAAATAAAATGACGGGACGGTGACGTTGACCGGTTAAATGCAAAGGTCGTCACGCAAGACATCCGTTCTTTCCATATCTTCAATTTGATTAGTTTTACGATTTCTGATCAAACCTAGTCATATTTACTAACTTGAGATATAGAATTTCCAAAATATATCGCATTTTGGGGTGAGGCGTTTTTAAAGTCCCCGAGTATATTTATGACCAAACATTTGAATTTACCAACCATTTTGAGACAAAAAGTTCATTTTATATAACACCCATGATGATCTGTATTAGGCCGCGTTTACACGAGCAAAGTTTCTATGTCACAGAAACTTTAACAAATGTGCCATAGAATCTTTGTCACATAAACTTTGGCAATGAAAGATTTGCTGCAGTGTTCACACGACCAAATATTATACGTCAAAATTACTTGCAGCAATGAAACAAAATCTTTGTCACATTTTCCACGCTTATAGCAAAGTACTTTGTTACATAATCTTTAGCAAAGTTCTCCGTTTACACGGACAAATTTAATTTATCGAAGCAACTTTATCATATATATTTTTATCATATGACGTCACATCTGAGAGTGTAATAAAGCCATGCATTAAAAACGATAATCCACTAGTGGATTAAATATGCAAATTACGTCATAAGGTTATACATTGACGTCCATTAAAACGTCGAGTTTTCTAATGGCGAAATCGTGACGTTTTAGTGCAAATTTTGCTAATAAAATGCGATTTTAGTGTCATATGATAAATAGAATCTTGCATTCGTGCTCCATTATTATTGAATTTATTAAACTCGTTGGGGAAAACGATAAGATGCTCGGCAGAGCCTCCCATCTTATCGTTTTCCCCAACTCGTTTAATAAATTCAGTAATACATGAGCACTCATGTAAGATCCTCTATGTCAAAGAAACATTGTCATATTTTGGCATTTACACGAGCAAATTTTTCTGTGGCAAACCTACTTTGTCATAGAAACTTTGCTCGTGCAAACGCGACCTTAGTGAGTGTCTACAGACAAAATGGACAAAAATATGCACAGACTATAATTGTTAGCTCACCTGAGCCAAAGGCTCAGGGTGAGCTATTGTGATCACCCAGTGTCCGTCGTCCGTTGTGTGTCGTGCGGCGTGCATCGTGCGTCGTCCGTCGTCAACAATTTGCTTTAAATGATATCTTCTCTGAAACCACTAGGCCTAGGGCTTTGATATTTGATATGAAGCATTGCCTAGTGGACCTCTACCAAGTTTGTTCAAATGGTGGCCCCAGGTTCCAAAATGGCCCCGGGGCTTGGGGTCTTGGGTTCGAAACTAAAATATACTTAAAATTCTTCTCCTCCAGAACCGCTTGGCTCAGATGCTTGAAATTTTGTATGTAGCATTGCCTGATGGTCCTCTATCAAGTTTGTTCAAATTGTGGTCCCAGGGTCCAAAATGGCCCTGGGGCAGGGGGTCTTGGGTTTGAAACTAAAATATACTTAAAAATCTTCTTTAGAACTGCTGGGCTCAGATGCTTGAAATTTGGTATGTAGCATTGCCTAGTGGTCCTTTGCCAAGTTTCTTCAATTGGTGGCCCCAGGGTCCAAAATGGCCCAGGGACAGGGAGTCCCAGGTTTGAACCATAGAAATACATAGAAAAAATATTCAAAAATCTTCTTCAGAACCGCAAGGCTCAGATGCTTGAAATTTGGTATGAAGCATTGCCTAATGGTCCTTTACCAAGTTTGTTTAAATGATGGCCCCAGGATCCAAAATGGCCCCGCCCCGGAGGTCCTGGGTTTGAACCATGGAAATACATGGAAAAAAAATCAAAAATCTTCTTCATCAGAACAGCAAGGCTCAGATGCTTGAAATTTGGTATGTATTTTTACCAAGTTTGTTCAAATGAGGGCCCAAGGGTCCATAATGGTCCCTTGGCATGGAGTCCAAGGTTTGAACCATAGAAATGCAGAGAAAAATATTCAAAAATCTACTACTTCAGAACCGCAAGGCTTAGATGCTTGACATTTGGTATGTAGCATTGCCTAGTAGTCCTTTACCAAGTTTGTTCAAATGGTGGCCCTAGGGTCCGAAATGGCCCTGCGGCAGGGAGTCCTAGGTTTGAACCATAGAAATACATAGAAAAATATTCAAATAGCTTTTTCTTCAGAACTGCTTGGCTCAGATGCTTGAAATTTGGTATGTAGCATTGCCTAGTGGTCTTTTACCAAGTTTGTTCAAATGATGACCCCAGGTTCTAAAATGGTCCCGCCCCAGGGGGTCCTGGGTTAAAACCATAGAAATATATAGAAAAATATTCAAAAATCTTCTACTTCAGAAATTTGGTATGTAGCATTGCCTAGTGGTCTTTTACCAAGTTTGTTCAAATGATGACCCCAGGTTCTAAAATGGTCCCGCCCCAGGGGGTCCTGGGTTAAAACCATAGAAATATATAGAAAAATATTCAAAAATCTTCTACTTCAGAACCACTTTGCTCAGATGCTTGAAATTTGGTATGTAGCATTGCCTTGTAATCCTTTATCAAGTTTGTTCAAATGGGCCCCATTATTGAAAATGGCCCCGCGACAGGGAGTCCTGAGTTTGAACCATAGAAATACATAGAAAAATATTTGAAAATCTTCTTCTTCAGAACCAATTGGCTCAGATGCTTGAGACTTGGTACGATGCATTGCCTGGTGGACTCCCAGAAAGTTTGTGTAAATGGTGGCCCTGGGATCCAAAATGGCCCTGGGGCAGGGGGTCTTGGGTTCGAAACTATAATATGCTTAAAAATCTTCTTCTCCAGAACTGCTTGGCTCAGATGCTTGAAATTTGGTATGTAGCATTGCCTAGTAGTCCTTTACCAAGTTTGTTCAAATGTTGGCCCCAGGGTCCGAAATGGCCCTGGTGCAGGGAGTCCCAGGTTTGAACCATAGAAATACATAGAAAAATATTCAAAAATCTTCTTCAGAACTGCAAGACTCAGATGCTTGAAATTTAGAATGTAGCATTGCCTAGTGATCCTTTATCAATGTTATTCAAATGATTGCCCCAGGAACCAAAATGGCCTCGCCCCAGGGATTCCAGGGTTTGAACCATAGCAATACGAAGAAAATTATTCAAAAATCCTCTTCTTCAGAACCATTTGGAAATGGTTGCAAACTATCAGGTTTGTTCAAATGATAACCCTAGTTTGACCTTTAACCATTTTGTTCAGGTGAGCGATTAAGGGCCTCTTGGCCCTCTTGTGTTAATGTCCCAGGTTGTCTTTCCCTACAGGGAGTCTTTGAAGTATGGTATCGTTACAGGTCACACTTATTAATATCTTATTAACTGTTGACTTACTGGTGATTTTTTCCTTATTTCTTGTCTGTTACTAATTATGCATTGATAATTGAAAAACATCAGACCTTTGACTCTATAAAATTATTCATGTTTTTAAATCTGGTAATAAGGTTTTGTTTTCAAATTCCTGGGGTACTTTCATATCTTTTTAACTTTGGTAATAAGGTTTTGTTTTCAAATGTCAGGGTTACAGAAATTGAATCAGAATTTTAAAGTTTAATGAAGCAATTATTTTAGCTCGCCTCAACGAACGCTCAGGAAGAGCTATTGTCACCCTGGCGTCGGCGTCAGCGTCTGCGTCGGGGTCCGGATTGGATGTTTTGGTTAAAGTTTTTTTAAGACCTATATCTCCTTTACCCATGGGTGGATTCTTTTGATACTTGCACTGTAGTTAGATAATGATCCAAAGTTTAACAGGGTACCACTCCGACCCCACTCCGTGACCTTGTTGTCAAGGTCGTGGACTTAGAAAATTGGGAGTTTTTTGGACTGGATGTTTTGGTTAAAGTTTTATAAAGCCCAATATCTCTTTTACCCATGGATGGATTCCTTTGGTACTTGCACTGTAGTTAGATATTGGTCCAAAGTTTTCCAATGTACTACCCCCTTCCCCCTCAGTGACCTTGATGTCAAGGTCATGGACTAGAAAATTGTCTTTTTATTGATTGGATGTTTTGGTTAAAATTTTTTAAAGACATATATCTCCTGAATCCATAGATGAATTCTTCTTATTATGTCTCCCCCCTTCAGGGTCGGGAGACATATTGTTTTTCCCCGGGCGTCTGTCCGTCTGTCTGTCTGTCTGTCTGTCCGTCTGTCACAAATCGTGTCCGTTCTATAACTTGAAAACCGCTCAAGCTATATTCGCGAAACTTCATATTAATATCAATCAACATGAGACGACGTGCAGAGTGCAAGAATGGTAACTTTGGCATTTATACTTTTTGAGTTATTTCCCTTGGAACTTAGTCCATCACAAAATTGTGTTTCAATCGTGTCCGTTCTATAACTTGAAAACCGCTCAAGCTATATTCGCGAAACTTCATATAAATATCAATCAACATGAGACGACGTGCAGAGTGCAAGAATGGTAACTCTGGCATTTATACTTTTTGAGTTATTTCCCTTGGAACTTAGTCCATCACAAAATTGTGTTTCAATCGTGTCCGTTCTATAACTTGAAAACCGCTCAAGCTATATTCGCGAAACTTCATAAAAATTTCAATCAACATGAGATGACGTGCAGAGTGCAAGAATGGTAACTCTGGCATTTATACTTTTTGAGTTATTTCCCTTGGAACTTATTCCATCACAAAATACACAGTTCCGAGAATAGCCGCTAAGCTCCGCCTGCTTAGTTACTGTTACTACGTCTCACAAGCTTACAAAAAGATGGCGGAAAAAACAAATGACAAAGGCTAGTGTCTGCTAAATGTTGGCGATCTACGGCGAAGAATCAGCCTTCTCATAACATACACATGGCAGTTGGCGCATCATGCATTTCCGATGCGTTTGTTCTTGCAAAGCAGAGAAAGTTTATTAAAAGTGGCGTTAGTTTGTTTTCTTTAAACAGGTATTCAGCCCTCCATTAGCTGTAAGGTAAAATCACAGAGTTATGTTGGATATTGGCCACGTGCGATTTGTTTGTGAGACTATGTCACGTGCTAAGTGGTCATTGCATTGGCCAGGTATACGCTATCAGGTGATTTTAAGTGACATTCTGGGTGTGGCTCGGAACTGTGTATTGTGTTTCAATTGTGTCCGTTCTATAACTTGAAAACCGCTTAAAGGTAGGTTCCTGAACTAGCGATAACAATTATGTTCACAAAATAAGTTTGTCTTTTTCTGGGTAGTATTGAATTCTTTTATTTTTCTGAATCGGTTGCTACTGAGAAAATCGTCAGATGTTGAAGAAAATAGTCGTTTTCCCTTTTGGTTTATTTTCCTTCGATGGAATTCCAGTTCTAAAAATAGATATGTTATATGTCTATAAGTGCGCGATTTCTGATGCCATTCTCCAAAGGCAAATTTTCTCTTGCCGTGAGCTCTCCTAGAGGTCCTGGCATGGTGGATGGGTTAAAACTATCAAAAAATGCAATGCAGAATGACGTCAGCTGCGTTATCTATTATTGGCGCGAACTAAAAATAGCCCTAACTTGTGTGCGAAGCAGAGTTAGGAAATCCCTTGCAAAACAACTTTTTCTAATAATTTTTTGATTTACACTTTTAAGTGAAGCTATTCATACGCTTTTTATAAGTGCTTTCCAACAACTTGAATGAAAGATCATCAAAATTATGATGCATTCCAAAGTACAGGAACCTACCTTTAACCTATATTCGCAAAACTTCATATAAATATCAATCAACATGAGACGACAGCGAGTGCAAGAATGGTAACTCTGGCATTTATACTTTTTGAGTTATTTCCCTTGGAACTTAGTCCATCACAAAATTGTGTTTCAATTGTGTCCGCTCTGTAACTTGAAAACTGTTCAAGCTTTATTCACGAAACTTCATACAAATATCAATCAACATGAGGGGATGTGCAGAGTGCACAAATGGTAACTCTGGCGTTTATACTTTTTGAGTTATTTCCCTTGGAACTTTGTCCATCACAAAATTGCGTCTCAGTCGAGTCTGTCTATAACTTTAAAACCATTCAAGCTATATTCATGAAAGTTCATACAAATATCAGTCAACATCAGACGACGTGCAGAATGCACTCTGGCGTTTATACTTTTTGAGTTATTTCCCTTGGAACTTTGTCCATCACAAAATTGCGTCTCAGTCGAGTCCGTCTATAACTTTAAAACCATTCAAGCTATATTCATGAAAGTTCATACAAATATCAATCAACATCAGACGACGTGCAGAATGCAAGAACCATAACTTTAGCATTTATACTATTTGAGTTATTTCCCTTAGAACTTTGTCAGTCACAAAATGGTGTCTCAGTTGTGTCTGCTCTATAACTTGAAAACCATTCAAGCTATATTCACGAAACTTCATACAAATATCAATGAACATTAGAAGAATTGCATAGTGCAAGAACCATAACTCTTGCATTTATACTTCTTGAGTTATTTCCCTTGAACCTTTGTCAGTCACAAAATCGTGTCTCAATCGCTTTATTACTTGAAAACCGGACAAGCTATATTCACGAAACTTCATACAAATGTCAGTCAACACTAGACAACCTGCAGAGCACAGCATTTATACTATTTGAGTTATTTCCCTTGAAACTTTGCCATTCACAAAATTGTGTCTCAATCGTCTAAGCTCTATAACTTGAAAACCGTTTAAGCTATATTCATGAAACTTCATACAAATATCAGTCAACATATAAATAGACGACGTGCAGAGCTCTGTCACTCTTGCATTTATATTTTTTGACAAAAACTAAATATGAATATCAGTCAACATTACATGACATGCAGAGCATAACAACTATAACTCTTGCATTTATACTTTTTACTTATTTTGAATCCCTGCTTCAGGGTAGGGAAACATATTGTTTTTCCCTTGGCGTCTTAATGACTGATCCTTTTGACATCAAAAAGGGGGGAGACATCTGTTTTTTCGTAGGAAAACAATTCTAGTATTTGCAAGTCTTTAGATATTAGTCCAAAGTTCTACAGAGAACTACCCCAACCCCGCTCAGTGGCCTTGATGTAAAGGTCATGGACTTAGGAAATTTGGTCTTTATTTAAGTTTTCTAATTGCATACTGAATTATGATGCTTGGCAGAGATTTAGTTTACACTTAAACTGATGTTAGACACTTTTTTGAGTGTTTACAAAACTATATACTTACCCCACTGGATGACCTTGAAGTCAAGCTCATCGACTTTGAATTTTGTCTTAAAGATTTTGGTTAAAGTTTTATATTTATGAAGATGTAATTTCACAGTGCCAAAATGGACTCAATTGATACTAATATTTGAACTGATGTTAGATAATGGTTCAAGGTTTTGATACATCCTAGCAGCCTCCATCCCCCCTCCCCCCACACACCCCACCCCACCCCACCCCTTAGTTCTTTGACCTCAAGCTCATGGTCTTTGAAATTTCATGTTGATTTTATTTTATTTTAAGACTTATTTCTGAGATAGCTTTTGTTTTATTGTGTTGTCATTGTGGACATGCTTGCCTGAAGTTTTATGCATAGCAGTCCACACCACCAAAGCGACTGTGTGATGGGCAAGCACCTATTCAGGCGAGGTATGCTGTCAGGCGACAGCTCTTGTTTATCATCCTGTTCAGTCATTTTAGGACGATAATCATTCAGTAAGATTCCACAACTTTAGACTTATATTCAGTGGGCTTCTAACTCTGGATTCAAAGTCAGTTGCCTAATTTAATATAAAAATATTCCATATTAATCTTTGTCTTGATATTTGCTTCAGTAAATGCAGAAGCTGAGAGCAAAAGAAAACATTGTACTCTTCCCTGCCACAAAATGATGTTGACGTTTCCTGCAGTGATAAGGCAAAGTATGTATGTATGGAATTTGTTTCCCCAATGTTTTGGCTATGAGATAAATTTGACAAAGTTTCTTGCAATGTTTTGGCGATGAGATGAATTTAACAAAGTTTCCTGTGATGCTTTGGCAATGCAATGCAATAAGTCTAAGTTTGCCGCGAAGTTGCAGCAAACAAGTGGTAAAAATTATAAGTTTCTTGTAACCTTGCAGCGAAGTGTATGTAATATGATAGTCTCTGGTGAACCTGTTGCGACATCCAGTCCAAAAAAACTCCCAATTTTTTAAGTCCACGACCTTGACAACAAGGTCACAGAGTGGGGTGGGAGTGGTACCCTGTTAAACTTTGGATCATTATCTAACTACAGTGCAAGTATCAAAAGAAGTCATTCACAAGAAGTTCGCTTCTAGCCACAATGTCCTGCGAAGTCGTAAATCTTGCTGCGATCTTTTTCTTTGCAGTAACCTTGCAGTAAGCTTACGGTAACCTTGCTGCAAAAAATCTTTTTCGTAAGGGCTGTTATGTTTTTTGGAAAATTGGCCATCCAAGATGGCTGCCGTCCACCATTACTAAAAATAGCACAAACATGAAAATGGCAATACCTTAAGAACCATAAGGCGGATTTTGACAAAATTTATGTCAGAATAATGCCTGAAACTATTTCGTTTTCTTTTAATTTTTATTTTTTGCTCTCACTTTCTTCACAACATGATCTCTGCTACTGTGGAAATGCAATGCAGGTGCGACATAGCATTCCACGGTCTTGTTGTAATTTTTGTCTGTTTTGGTGTGAAAAAAATCTCTCTTGAGACTTCTGGATATTTTTGTGGTTGTTCGATCGCCAAAATGTATGCAAAAATCGAGGGCTTTTGGGCAGTTTCACTCTTTGAATTTCTTTAAACTTGGCAGGTATGACATAGAGAGGGCAGTAGTCTGACCTCTCTTAAAATAAATCCAAAAAGAGTCTGTCCCACTTTCCCCTCTCAACAGACCCAAAATTTCATGATTGACAGATGCAAACTTTATACCCACCACCCACATTTACAAAAAATACTATTAAATTACAATATTACAAGTCGCTTAGGTTGGTGCACAAAAGAAAATTAGAACCACGCTTTAAGCTTATCTGAGCCAGCGGCTCCAGGGGAGCTTATAGGATGAGAAGGCTTCGTCGTTCGTCACTCCGTCCCCAATTTCAAACGACTTCTCCTCTTAAATAAACCACTGGACCAATTGTAACCAAATTTCATATGTGGCCTCCAGAGGGAGGGGGAATGAAAAATTATTCAAATGGTCTTGGTCACATGACCAACATGGCGGCCATGCCCATACATGGTAAAAACCTTAAAAAATCTTCTGCTCCAGAACCAATAGGCCGATGGCCTTGAAACTTGGTATTAGCATCGGCTACGCGAGTACTACCAAGGTTGTTCAAATTATGCCCTTGGAGGGGGAACGAAAAGTTTTTCAAATGGTCTTGGTCACATGGCGGCCATGCCCATATATGGTAGAAAACTTAAAATCATCTGCTCCAGAACCAATTTGCCGATGGCCTTGAAATTTGGTATGTATAGCATCGTCTACGTGAGAACTACCAAGATTGTTCAAATTATGACCTTGGGTTGACCTTGACCTTTTTTACGGTAAGGTCAAATTTGCTTCCTAGTGCTTTTATATGGCAAAATGCTAGAACATAAGATATCTTGGAAACTGCTGAAGATTTTGTGCTAAAAAATGGTATTTACAGTCATCGTAATGAGTAGATGCAGATTTATGAGTACAAGAGGTCATGGTCTTTCTCTGACCTTTGACCCTGAACTCTCATATTTTGACAATTTCAGACAATCTCCTAAAAGCCACGAAACCAATTGAAACCAAATTGCATATAGAGCCTCCAGGGGTTAAGTGAACAAAGATTTATTCATACGGTCCAGGTCACATGACCAACATGGCCACCATGCATATGATAAAAAGCTTTAAAAATCTTCTCCAGAACCAATTGACCGGTGGCCCTGAAACTTGGTATGTAGCATTGGGTACTCAAGTACTGTCAAGATTGTTCAAATTATGACCTTTGGTTGACCTTGACTTTCTTAACGGCAAGGTCAAATATGGGTAAATGCTAGAACATAAGATTTCAGGGAAAGTTTTGAAGAATAAGGCCTAAAATTTGGTTTATACAGTCATCTCAAAGAGTACATGAAGATTTGTGAGTACAAGAGGTCAAGGTCAATCTGTGACCTTTGACCCAGAAATCTAATAGTTTGACATTTTCAAACAATGAGCTCAAATACCACTGGGCCAATCGTAACCAAATTTCATATAGAGCCTCCAGGGGTTGAGGAAATGAAAACCTGTTCCAACGGTCCAGGTCACATGACCAACATGGCTGCCACACCCATATATGATAAAAAGCTTTTAAAATCTTCTTCAGAACCAATTGATTGATGGCCTTGAAATTTGGTTTGTAACATTGGGTACTCAAGTACTGTCAAGATTGTTCAACTTATGACCTTGGGTTGACCTTGACCTTCTTTATGGCAATGTCAAATATGGGAAAATGCTAAACTTAAGATTTCATGGAAAGTTCTGAAAATTTAGGCCCAAAAATTGGTAGAATGAGTCATCTTAATAAGAACACAAAGATTTGTGAGTGCAAGAGGTCAAGGTCATTCTTTGATCTTTGAACCAGAACTCTCATATTTTGACATTTTCAAACAATCTTCTCAAGTACCACTGGGCCAATTGTAACCAAATTTCATATAGAGCCTCCATGGGTTTAGGGAATGAAAATCTGTTCAAACGGTCCAGGTCACATGACCACCATGCCCATATATGGTAAAAAGCTCTAAAAATCTTCTTCCCCAGAACCAACCGACCGATGGCCTTGAAACTTGGTATGTAGCATTGGGTACTCCAGTACTATCGAGATTGTTCAAAATGATGACCTTGGGTTGACTTTGACCATTTTACGGCAAGGTCAAATATGGGAAAATGCTAGAACATAAGATTTCATGGAAAGTTTTTAAGATATAGGCCTAAAATAGGTATATACAATCGTCTTAATGAGGTCATGAAGAATTATGAGTAAAAGAGGGCAAGGTCATTCTTTGACCTTTGACCCGGATCTCTCATATTTTGACATTTACAAACATTTCCTCAAAAGCCAAAGGGCCAATTATATGCATTTCATATGGAGCCTTTAGGGGTTGATTGAACAAAAATTTGTTCAAACTGTCTGGGTCACATAACCAACATGGCCGCCATACCCATTTATGGTATAAACCTTTAATATTTGTCTTCTTCAGAACCGCCTGGCCGCGTAGCCCAATCGGTAGTGAACCTGACTCATATGTCAGAGGTCCTGGGTTCGAAACCCGGTCTGGCCAGATACTTTCAATTCTTCTTCTGCTGATTCAAGAAGGGCAGTTGTCAGTTACTGGCGAAAGTATGTACACAAAGTACCGGTTAACCGCTTAGGAGGTCTAAGCCTGCCCAGGAATAGTGTGGTTAGGTTATCTGGCCGTCCAGACATGACCATAGCTGTTTACCGTGAACGTTAAGCATCATACCAATCAATCAAAATCTTCTCCAGAACGAATGCACCTTTGGCCTAGAAACTAGGTAAGCAACAAGGAATACTAGAGTACTACCAAGACTGTTCAAATGATGACCTTGGGTTTACCTTGACCTTTTTGCGGCATCGTCAAATATTGGAAAATTCTAGAACATATGATTTCATGGAAAGTTTTGAAGATTTTGCGCTAAAATGGTATATATGGTTGTCTTAATGAGTACATGAAGGTTTATGAGTACAAGAGGCCGAGGTCATTCTTTGACTTTTGACCTAAGACTCATATTTTAAAAATTTCAGACATAAGGAAAAGCCACTTTGCCAATTGCTCAGGTGAGCGATTCAGGGCCTCATGGCCCTCTTGTTTGCAGGATGACATTACCAAGGTGTAGATCAACTGATTAACATTTGAAAAAAATCGTGACTTTTTGACCGAGTTATGCCCCTTTTTTGACTTAGTGCATTGTAAGCCTATAGAACCTTGTGAACAAAGTATCTCAAGAATCACTGATGCTAGGATGATGTTTTTGCAAGAAGACATTGCCCAAGGTGTAGATGACCTGATTAGCTTTTGAAAAAAAAAAATCGTGAATTTTGATTGAGATATGCCCTTTTTCGACTTAGTGCGTTGTAATTAAAATCTAAAAAAATTCCTTCAGGAGCAGAGAATACATACAGAAGTAGGAACATGGACCAGACTACGTAGTTTCGGCTAATAAAGCCTCGTCAGTGACCCTGACAATATCTGGTGACAAAACCAGAAAAAAAGCATACTGTAATTTCTTAATTTTAATTGGGCAGTCGATTCAAAGACTGATTAA
Organism: Ctena decussata; assembly: GCA_963989385.1. Lineage (NCBI taxonomy): Eukaryota > Metazoa > Mollusca > Bivalvia > Lucinida > Lucinidae > Ctena > Ctena decussata. The sequence continues at coordinate 32,605,673 of OZ022504.1, read as the reverse complement.
TTTCAAAAGGATCCACATAGTATAAAAGACGATGATCTAGAATAATAGTCTAAATCGATCTCAAATTTTAGATTTCTCAGAATCTATCCTATGTAAGCCTATGTAACCTTGTGAACAAAATATCTCGAGAACCACTGATGCTGGATCATGATTTTTAGCAGGAAGACATTGCCCAAGGTGTAGATATCCTGTTTAAGTTTTAAAAAACATTGGTATATTTTTAACTGAGTTATGCCCCTTTTTCCGACATAGGTATTATGTATAGTTACAAGCTTGTGAACAAAATATCTGAAGAACCGCATAAGGTAGGATCCGTATATGTGGCTTGCCGGTTTGGACCAAGGTGTAGATGACCTGATTAACTTTTGCGCCTATTTCATAAATCTTTAGTAGAATTTTTTCCATTTTCGGACATAGGCATTTTGAATGCCAAGAAGCTATATGAATAATTTGGGGAAATATCTAAAACAGCTTAGCTATGTTCCTTATATTTGGCATACAGTTACAGGCTAAGATGTAGATGAAACAATTAAAACCCGTTTCTGACTTAAACATTAGGGGATAAACCTTCTTTAGAGGCAAGCATACGGTTGGGGGCATAGTGGTTCATGAACACATTTTCTAGTTGGTCTGTCGTTCCTTCACACTTTGAAATATCTTGATGAAATTTTTACAGAAGTGATTAAGCTAATACAAGCTTCCTGTTACAGGCAAAATTTTGTCCAGCTGAGTTGTCTGTCCCTCGGGCCTACATACATGTATTAAATCAAGAAAAAATCTTTGTAAAATCAGGTTTGTAAGGGATTTTTCTGAACTTGCAACAAATTGTCAAAGTAATATAAGCTTCCTGCCTTAGTCAAATTTTGGCCCTAGGGGCTCTCTACCCCTGACACAGGGCTCTATCCAGGGATGAAATCATGAAAAAAAAATATATAGTATCAAACCCTTGTTCTATCTAGATGAGATTTTACAGAAATAATTGAAAGAAACATAACCTTCCTGTTACAAGTAGAATATGGTCCACCAGGCATATTTGCCCCTGCCATGGGGCTTTATACATGCATAAAATTATGAAAAAATCTGTATAAAATCAGAATTGAAAGTAGTTTTCGTGGAGACTTTTGTAATGTTAGTTATCCCAAGGGGCTATATGCCCCTTACATAGGGCTATGTGGCAAGGTATTACAGTCATTTACGAGGCTTTTCTTTTCGTGACTAAATTTGTGCCATATAATCTCATGTCTGTGTAGTTTGCTCACCTCATTTGTTGAGAAATTACTGGCCTACACTTGTATCATAGCTTAGGCGTAAGCCAATTCTTATCTAATAAGCTCTCTAAAATTTGCAGATTGCGAGCTGTTGAGGAAGGTGTATTGCCAGAGGATGACAAAACTGACATCAAACCAGGTTTAAAATACCAGGACTACAATGATGCTATACAGTCTCTTACTAAGTTGCACACCCGAGAGAGAAAAAATCAGATAGAACACTTAAAGAAGAAAAAGAAAGGTAAATATAGCTGCAAATTATTGTCACCCGACGTAGGCGGGGGGCTATAGAAATGACCCTCGTCTGTCCGTGTGTGCATCCGTCCATCCATCCTCCCTTCTGTCCGTCAGTCCATCCGTCCGAAATCTTGTCCCCGCAACTCCTCCTACGTCTTTCATCGGATTGATTTGAAATTTTACAGATTGTATTATGATATGAAGATGTGCATGTGGTTTTTAGCTCACCTGAGCACGTAGTGCTCAAGGTGAGCTATTGTGATCGAGGTGAGCTATTGTGATCAATATTTGTCCGTCGTCCGTCTGTCCGTCCGTCTGTCCGTCAACAATTTCTTCAAATGACATCTCCTCCTAGACCAGTAACCCAATTTCAAAATAATTTCACACAAATGTTCCTGTTATAGCCCTGAACCAAAATTGCTAAAATGGTTCCGCTCCGTTTAACAAAATGGCCGCCAGAGCTAAAAATAGAAAAACCTTTAAACGACATCTCCTCTGAAGTCAGTGGCTCGATTTCAAAAAAATTTCATAGAAATGTTTGACTCTTGGCCCTGAACCAAAATTGCTAAAACAGTTCCACTTCGCTGAACAAAATGGCTGCAAGAGCTAAAAATAGAAATCTAAAAATAGAAAAACCTTTAAAAGACATCTCTGAAGCCAATGGCTCGATTTCAAAATAATTTCACAGAAATGTTTGACTCATGGCCCTTAACCAAAATTGCTAAAACGGTTCCACTCCGCTGAACAAAATGGCCGCCAGAGCTAAAAATAGAAATAAATCTTAGAATGACACAAAGGGCACAGTTTTGATCCAATCATCATGAAACTTTGTCGGAATGTTTATCTTAATGTAATCTAGACCAACTTTGAAACTGGGTCATGGGGGGTCAAAAACTATGTCACTAGGTCAAATCTTAGAAAAAACTTGTGTACACTCTAGAGGGCACAGTTATGATCAAATCTTCATGAAACTTCGTCAGAATGCTTATCCTTATACAACAATCTAGACCAAGTTTGAAACTGAGTCATGTGGGGTCAAAAACTAGGTCACTAGGTCAAATCTTAGAAAAACCTTGTTTAAACTCTAGAGGGCACAGTTATAATCCAATCTTCATGAAACTTTGTCAGAATGTTTATCCTTATACAATTTTGGCCAAGATTGAAACTGAGTCATGTGGGGTCAAAAACTAGGTCACTTGGTCAAATCTTAGAAAAACCTTTTGTACACTCTAGAGGGCACAGTTATGATCCAATCTTCATGAAACTTTGTCAGAATGCTTATCTTCATGAAATCTAGACCAGATTTGAAACTGGGCCATGCCAGTTCAAAAACTAGGTCACTAGGTCAGATCTTAGAAAAACCATGTGAACGCTCTAGAGGGTACAGTTTTGTTCCAATCGTCATGAAACTTTGTCAAAATGTTTATCTTCAACAAATCTAGACCAAGGGTACAACTGGGTCATGTTGGATCATAAACTAGGTTACTAGGTCAGACCTTAGAAAAACATTGTGGATACTTACTCTAGAGGGCACCGTTTTGGTTCAATCTTTATGAAACTTTGTCAGAATGATTATCTTAATGAAATCTAGGCCAAGTTTGAAACTGAGTTTTGTCAGATCAAAAACTAGGTCACTAGGTCAAATCATAGAAAAACCTTGTGTACACAATTGTGGCTTTATTTTGCATTGAATCTTCATGATACTTTGTCAGAATGTTTATCTTCATGAAATGTAGGCCAAGTTTGAAACTGAATAATGTCTGATCAAAAACTAGATCGTCAGGTCAGATCTTAGAAAAACATTGTGCCCACTCTAGAGGGCACACTTTTGATCCAATCTTCATTAAATTTTGTCAGAATATAGATTAGAAAATGCAAAACTGCTCCATTCGAACCATCGTCAAATAGATGATCTTCCATGTTATTTCATCATAACTCAGGTGAGCAATTTAGGTCCATCATGGACCTCTTGTTTATTTTTGTTTCGGCTATTTTTGATGGAGTTATGGACGGCCCTTGCTGACTCAGACCTTCAGAAATCTTGTCCCTGCAACTCCTCCTACATCTTTTATCGAATTGATTTGAAATTTTACAGATTGTATTCTTATGATATGAAGATGTGCATGTATTTTTTATGCCCCCGCCACGAAGTGGGGAGGGGCATATAGTTTTGCCCTTGTCCGTCCGTGCATACGTACGTACGTACATACGTCCGTACGTCACACTTTGTAGTACTGTTCTTGTCTCCCCAACTCCTCCTACAGTATTCGATGCAGGGAGCTGAAACTTGGAACACAGTTCAGACATGCATTGAACATGTGCATAAAGGAAACAGAACTTTGATTACGATCTTTATTGCAGAATTATGTCCCCTTGAATAATACACATATTATAACCATATTTCACATTTGAGTACTGTTCTTGTCTCCGCAACTCCTCCTACAGTATTTAATGTAGGGAGTTGAAACTTGCAACACAGTTCAGACATGCATTGAACATGTGCATAAAGGAAACAGAACTTCGATTAAGGTCTTGGTTGCAGAATTATGTCCCCTTGAATAATATACATATTATAAATTTATAACCATATTTCACATTTGAGTACTGTTCTTGTCTCCGCAACTCCTCCTACAGTATTTAATGTAGGGAGTTGAAACTTGCAACACAGTTCAGACATGCATTGAACATGTGCACAAAGGAAACAGAACTTTGATTAAGGTCTTTATTGCAGAATTATGTCCCCTTGAATAACATAAATATTTTGACCATATTTCACATTTGTAGTACTGTTCTTGTCTCTGCAACTCCTCCAATTATATTTGATGTAGGGATTTGAAACTTGTAACACAGTTCAGACATGCATTGAACATGTGCATAAAGGAAACAAAACTTTGATCCAGGTCATTATGGCAGAATTACATCCCCTTGAATGACATGCATATTTTGACCATATTTCACATTTGTAGTACTGTTCTTGTCTCTGCAACTCCTCCAATAGTATTTGATGTAGGGATTTGAAACTTGCAACACAGTTCAGACATGCATTGAACATGTGCATAAAGGAAACAAAACTTTGATCCAGGTCTTTATTGCAGAATTATGTCCCCTTGAATAACATACATATTTTGACCATATTACCATAGCTTAAATACAATCTCACCTTTTATCCTCGCTCTAGCGGCCTCATTTATTAACAGATTTTGATATTACATCACGGTTTTATTGGGTATGACAGAACCTCGAACAACTTTGCGTTTCCGGTTTGTAGGATGAAGGTCAAGGTCACAGTTGCTATTTTCAGAAAAATTAGGGCATTGCTCCAGCGCTTTCATTTATAGATCGATTTTGATGTAACTTCACATAAATGTTAAGTATAACAATATCTTGAATGAATTACTGTTTCAGCACCGCAGGTCCAAGGTCAAGGTCACAGTTGCTATTTTTAGAAAAAAAATTATCATTCCTCTACTTCTCTATTCATTGACAATTTTGATGTAACTTCGCTCAAATGTTTAGTGTGACAATATCTTGGACAAGTTCGTGATCCAGAATTTCAGGGTAGAGGTCAAGGTCATATTTGCTATTTTAGAAAATATGCTGTCATCCCTCTGGAATGATTTTGGCATAACTTGACACAAATATTTAGCTTGACAATATCTGGGACAAATTTACATTTCATCATTGTAGGTCCAAGGTCAAGGTCACAGATGCTATTATAGGTAAATGTAAATCTTTGTCATGGTTCTAGGGCTTTTATATTTTAACTGATTTTGATAGAACTTCAGACATATATTAAGTATGACAATATCTTGGACAAGTAAACCTTTCAGGGTTGTAGTTCCAAGTTCAAGGTCACAGTTGCTATTTTTAAGAAAAACTCAGTCATCCCTCTAGCACCTTTATTTATTGACAGATTTTGATGTAACTTCACACAAATATGTTTTAACACATTACTTTTCTTGTGAGGCATATGGCGGGGGCATTCATCACCTTTAGTGATTGTCTAGTTTATTTTTGTTTCGGCTATTTTTTAATGGAGTTACGGCCCGTGCTGACTCAGACCTTGTCCGCGCAACTCCTGCCACATCTTGTATCAGATTGACTTGAAATTTTGCGGAATGTTTTAGCATGATCTGAAGATGTGCATGTGATTTTGGAATTTCAATTGTCCTATTTTTACAAAGTTATGGCCCTTTGTCGTTTTTGGCATTTTTCCAACTTTTGAACCGTTGACCGAGAGAGCTGAAATTTGGTATGCAATTAGCATTTGGTAAATTGATTATTCTGATTATTGTTAGGATGTGCTAAATTATTAGTGACAGAGTTATTTCCCTTTCATAGATAATAGACATTCACTTAAAGGTAAAGGGATAACTCCAGAAATATTCATATTAATGGGCTGAATTTTCATACATGCATTGTTCATTTTTCATCAGACATATTATCAGGATTATGGCCCTTGTTATTTTGTTACTGGGTATACAGTCTTGATGTTTTGGGCATTTTGTAAGGGCCTAAAGTTTCAGTAACCTGATTTTACTCATATATGCCCCGTTCTGACATCAAGTATTTTATAAAGAGGCCCAGTAATTGGGTATATGTCTTTGCTTATGCTCAGTTATTATTTGCTTACCAGGTTCTGTAATACACATATTTTCTGTTTTTGGCCATACAGTTACTCTGAAACGGAATAAAGGGCTGCAGTTTGTGACACATTTCAAACGTCTGGTGACACTTGGCCGATGGCCTTTTATTGATATTGCATTGCTATCAGTAGGAAATCACAGTGGCTAAATAATTATACCCCCGCCTTGAAAAAGTGGGGGGTAAACTGGTTTACATCTGTCCGTCCGTCCTTCCGTCTGTCCTTCCGTCCCCTTTTAATCAAATTTTTCGTCAAAGATTTCTTCTGGTCATATTTGGCATACAGGTTGATGACCACATGTTGTATCGTGGGATTGAGAACCAGCCTTCTTCTGCTTATTCGTCCCTGTATTTGTCCGATTTTCTTTCTTTCCATAGTTTGAATGATGAAATTTTTCGTCAAAGATTTCTCCACAACCATGCAAGCTAGAGTAGTCATAGTTGGTATGCAGGTTGATGAAGACATGTTGTATAGTGGGATTGAGAACCTGCCTTCTCCTGCTTATTCTTCCCTGTATTTGTCTGTTTTTCTTTCTTTCCATACTTTGAATAATGAAATTTTTCGTCAAAGAGTTCTCCACAACCATGCAAGCTAGAATTAGTCATATTTGGTTACATAATGGTATGCAGGTTGATGAAGACATGTTGTATCGTGGGATTGAGAACCAGCCTTCTGCTGCTTATTCTTCCCTGTATTTGTCCAATATTCTTTCTTTCTATACTTTGAATTATGAAATTTTTCGTCAAAAGATTTCTCCACAACCGTGCAAGCTAGAGTAGTCATATTTGGTATGTAGGTTAATGACAACTTATTGTATCGTGGGATTGCAAACCGGCCTTCTTCTCTTATTCTTCTTTGTATTTATCCGAATTTCTTTCTTTCCATACTTTGAATAATGAAATTTTCGTCGAAGATTTCTCCACAACCGTGCAAGCTAGAGTGGTCATATTTGGTATGTAGGTTAATGACAACTATTGTATCGTGAGATTGCAAACCGGCCTTCTCCTCTTATTCTTCCCTGTATTTGTCCAATTTTCTTTCTTTCCATACTTTGAATAATGAAATTTTTGCAAAAGATTTCTATGCATCTGTAGGTTAGAGTAGGGATATTTTGTATGCAGGTTGATGATAATTTGTTGTATTGTAGGATTGAGAACCAGCCTTCTCCTGCTTATTCCTCCTCTTTTTTCCCATTTTCTTTCTCTCTGGACTTTGAATAATGCAATTGTTTGTAACAGATTTCACAGCAACCATTCAAGTTTGAATGTTCATATTTGATATACAGACTGATGAAGACTTATGTATTACACGTATTTATTAACTTTTCTTTCTTTCAATGTGAAATCATTTAATTCCGTATTACATAGAAAGGGATTTATGTAGAATATTGATATTTGGTATACATAGTGACAATGAGTTCTCTCTCTATGCTTTTTGTAACGAAAATAACACCATTTAATTTCAGCAGTGAAGCAGGGGTATAGTCGGATTCTCCGACAGTTCTAGTTGATATTGCATTGCTGTCAGTAGGAAATCACAGTGGCTAGGTACAAAATCATCCATATGAGCTTGTTTTGGCGTCAGGATTGAGGCAGTCTGGTTTTGTCTTCCGAGGAGTAATGCTCTTGTTAGCTCACCTGAGCCATAGGCTCAGGGTGAGCTATTGTGATCACCCAGTGTCCGTCGTGCATCGTCCGTCGTGCGTCTTCAACAATTTGCTTTAAATGACATCTTCTCTGAAACCGCTAGGCCTAGGGCTTTGATATTTGGTATGAAGCATTGTCTTGTGGACCTCTACCAAGCGCTCAGATGCTTGAATATGATGCATTGCCTGGTGGACTCCTACAAATTGTGTAAATGTTGGCCCTGGGATCCAAATTGGCCCTGTGGCAGGGAGTCTTGGGTTCAAAATTAAAATATACTTAAAATTCTTCTTCTCCAGAACCCCTTAGTGCAGATGCTTGAAATGTGGTATGATGCATTGCCTAGTGGTCCTTTACCTAGTTTGTTCAAATGATCGCGCCAGGGTCAAAAAAGGCCCTGCCCCAGGGCGTCCTAGGTTTGAACCATAGAAATACATAGAAAAATATTCAAAAATCATCTTCTTCAGAACCACTTGGCTCAGATGCTTGAAATTTAGTATGTAGAGCATTGCCTAGTGGTACTTTACCAAGATAATACAAATGATGGCCCCAGGGTCCAAAATGGCCCGGCCCTTAGGGGGTCCAGGGTTTACATAGAAAAATATTCAAAAATCTTCTTCTTCAGAACCATTTGGAAATGGTTGCAAACTATAAGGTTTGTTCAAATGGTGACCCTAGTTTGACCTTCAACCTTTTTGCTCAGGTGAGCGATTCAGGGCCTGTTGGCCCTCTTGCTTAATAATCTAGTTCATGGTTTAAGCATTTTTTATGCCGTCAGGGGGGCATTATGTTTTACCCTTGTCCATATGTCCGTCAAGCTTAAAAAAAAGTTTGAATAATCAACTCCTCCTACATTTTTGTTGCACCTGTGTTATCTGGAGCGATATAGGCGTGCAAGTTTCTGTCTGTTCGTCCGTTTGTCCATTTGTCCGTTCGTCAACAATTCACAGTGGGTGTCTTGCACACTTTTTTGGTCAATCATTTTGAAACTGTACAGATGTTTTGGCCATGGTCTGTTGATGTGCATATTGTTTGCACATAATTCCCAGATTAATTTTTGCCACTTCACGTTTAACTTAGTCAATTATTTACACAATATACCTGCCATAGTGGGTAAAGGATTGGTCAAAAAGTGTAGATAGAGTTGCGCTCACATGACACCCACTATGGCAGGGATATTGGGTATTCATTGATTTGATGCTTAACGTCCACGGTAAACAGCTACGGTCATGTCGGAACGGTCAGTTAACCTAACCACACTATTCCTGGGCAGGCTTAGACCTCCTAAGCGGTTAACCAGCACTAAGTGCACATACTTTCGCCAGCTGTCAGTTACTGGCGAAAGTTTGTGCACTTATCTGACAATTCGTCGTTGGCCATGACAGAAGATAAGTCTCTTTGCAAACTAACCATGGCGGATACTTTTTGGTCTGGAGGCAGTCTAGGTTTTTGAATCTGTTCCTCTTTCCAATGTTTCATCTCTTCCCACAATTTAAAAGGCACGATGGCCATCTTACGTCCGGTCGCCGTATTCAACACAGAAATGAGTAAGACAGAGCCAAGCAGAGGGTTTAAAAGTAATCCCAGTAAAGCTCTGCCTTTCTGATTGATAATTTTCTTTTTCTCTGTAATAGGCACTTGTTTCTTGGAAAACTCAAAGAAAAACACAAGAGCACAAGCATCTGTTCCAAGAATACATTTTCAAAACATTTTCAAGCACCAGAAAACAACACTGGCCTTAAAAAAAATCACCAGGCTTTTCTGCAAATAGTGTAGAGTTTTTTTTTTTTCAGAAAATAAAGGTTATTTTTAGGTTTTATGAGCAAAATAAAGGATAAATAGGTGTTTACTCCATTTGACACAAAATAATATGTTATTATAGGTTTTATAGGTTTCGCTTGGAGGCCTGGAACTTTTGTAAATATCCTCCATCTGTGTGATAACATTCAGCTACAAGTATCATGTGTTTTTATATTACAGGTGTGCCTGGTAAAGAAACTGGAGATGCTATGAATAACAATGTAGAATATTCCCAAGCAACAAATATTTTTACAGAGTCAGTTGACAGCCCACCAGTTCAAAAAGATACACAAAGGAAAAGGAAACATCCCGAAGGCACTGACTCTGCAATTACGGAACAATCACACATCAAATTGAAGAAACAGTTTACTTCCTTTGACTCTGAATCTGAAAAAAATGGCCAAAGATCAGGGTGTTTTAGTTCGGCTTCTGCTGCCCCTTCTAGTGAAATAAGTAGTCACGATCAGGCAAAAGAATCGCCGAGGAAAAGACAGCAGTCTGATAATTTAGGTAGTCATCTATTTTCAAAAACCTTTCATCAAGATCTTGTAAGGTCCGAAAATGCTACTGAAGGCATGAGTTCTCTTAAAAGAAAGACACCACCATCTCGGTGGGAAATTTTGAAAAAAGCAACCCTGAATGCTGACTCTGATACCAGTGATAAAGGATTTAAAACAGTTATAAAAGTAACTAAAGGGAAGAAAAAGTCTATTTGGGCCGAGACACCCATCTCTGATGGAATGGAAAATACTGCCAACAATTGTGGCATGAATGGAAGAAAGGACAATGTGAAAAGTTATGAGTTTAAGAAAGATGTTTCTTGTGATCAGAAATTATCTGCTGCAGGAAATAGGTCCAAATGTGAATGGGAATTGATAGAGAAGGGTAAAGATGACTCCTGCGAGAATAGCAAAATAGTTAAAATGTCACCAAAGAAAAATTCAGATATAGATAATACAAAATCGGACAATATCAGCAAACTTGGTACGACTCAGTTAGATAAGGTTAAAACTGAACATGATAACTCAGATGTAATGCAGGATGGGGAAATAGAAATATGGGTACCAAATAAGAAATTCAAGGCAACTAAAAGTAGTGAGTCAGCCTTTGCGAAGTTTGAGAAAGCCAGAATACCAGCAGCCTTTGTGAAGAAAGCTTTTTCAACAACAAAAAAGCAGCCACCAGGCCATGTTAGAGAGGAGGGAAGAGATTCAAATAGAATATCAACAATTCCATCTAAAAAGGTCCAGTTTGACATGAAGAAAAATAAAGCCTTAGGTTAGTAAATTGTTTATATCCTAGATTTTGATATTTCATCAAATTTTCATTAGGCAGTAGTTTAAAGGAGATTAGAAATATACAACGTCAGACTGTTCACACAAGAGCACCACAAGCGGGACAAAATGCGCCCGTTTCAGCACCAGACGGTACCCCAAGGCACATCTGTAGCCCTGATACATAGCCCTGCACAGGATTAACCTGATCAAAAGAATAGTCTGATAACAATTAAAAAGGATATTAAGTAAGGGGTCAACCATTCCTATGCTCAATACAGTCTCAACCTAATGCACATTGCTATAAAGATTCATCAAGGTATTTCGAGCGGATACCTAGTTATGGCTTGCACAAAAATAGTCTAAACAAGAAGTATCTTTAAAAAGATAGTTGGCAAGGTAACAGAGCCTTGGGTTCTTTATATATGAGAGTGATACAAGAAATGGCTATTAAAAGAACAAGAGGCTGTCCTAGGTAATGTTACACTCAATACTCTTGTGAAGTTAAATTGAAAACAGTGCATAAATGAGCCATAACACATCCAAAGCAACAAAGTGGCATATGCGCCTAGCAAAGACTCGGATCAGGCAAGGCATCCCCAGTATGATCAGTCTTCACTGTCCGCATGGAGCTAGCTTAGACCCTAAGCAACATTTGAATGAAGTTGATATGAAAAAATCGAAATCAGGGTGTTGCTAGTTTGGAGAATACATGTAAGTCTACTAAGTCATACGTAAGATCAGGAATTAATCTGTGCATGAATATGTATCTAAATGTCTCAGAAATTAGCTGGAAATTGGAAAAACACGGGTCTGATCCGGTAATAAGGCCCGTTCTGGAAAATTTAAGCACCAAAATTACTATGTATGATTGGCAAATGTGTGAAAAGGTCACTGACTGTGAAATTGATGGATGACTTGAGATTTTATATCCTTTTTAACAGCATTTCAGTCATATCAGGACGATGGTTGAGTGAGCTATTGTGATCGATATTTGGCCGTCGTCCCTCCATTCGTCTGTCCGTCCGTCCGTCGTCAATAAGTTCTTCAAACCATATCTCCTCCTAGACCAGTAAGCCAATTTCAAAATAATTTCACACAAATGTTTCTGTTATAGCCCTGAACCAAAATCGCTAAAATGGTTCCGCTCTGCTGAACAAAATGGCCGCCAGAGCTAAAAATAGAAAAAACCTTTAAACAGCATCCTCTCTGAACCCAATGGCTCGATTTAAAAAAAAATCACAGAAATGTTTGACACATAGCCCTGAACCAAAATTGCTAAAAGGGTTCCACTCCGCTGAACAAAGTGGCCGCAAGAGCTAAAAATAGAAATCTAAAAACAGAAAAACCTTTAAACGACATCTCCTCTGAAGCCTATGGCTTGATTTCAAAGTAATTTCACAGAAATGTTTGACTCATGGCCCTGAACCAAAATTGCTAAAATGGTTCCACTCCTCTGCACAAAATGGCTGCCAGAGCTAAGAATAGAAATAAATCTTAAAATGACAAAGAGGGCACAGTTTTGATCCAATCATCATGAAACTTTGTCAGAATGTTTATCTTAATGAAATCTAGACAATGTTTGAAACTGGGTCGTGTTGGGTCAAAAACTAGGTCACTAGGTCAAATCTTAGAAAAACCTTGTGTACACTCTAGAGGGCACAGTTATGACCCAATCTTTATGAAACTTTGTCAGAAATTTATCCTTATACAATCTAGGCCAAGATAGAAACTGAGACATGTGGGGTCAAAAACACTAGGTCAAATCTTAGAAAAAATCCTTGTGTACACTCCAGAGGGCACAGTTATAATCCAGTCTCCATGAAACGCTGTCAGAATGTTTATCCTTATACAATCTAGACTAAGGCTGAAACTGAGTCATGTGGGGTCAAAAACTAGGTCACTAGGTCAAATCTTAGAAAAACCTTGTGTACATTCTAGAGGGCACAGCTATGATCAAGTCTTCAAGAAACTTTGTCAGAATGCTTATCTTTATGAAATCTAGACCAAATTTGAAACTGGGCTATGTCAGGTCAAAAACTATGTCACTAGGTCAGATCTTAGAAAAACCACATGAATGCTCTAGAGGGCACAGTTTTGTTCCAATCTTCATGAAACTTTGTCAAAATATTTAACAAACCTAGACCAAGGGTGCAACTAGGTCATGTTGGATCAAAAACTAGGTCACTAGGTCAAACCTTAGAAAAACATTGTGTATACTCTGGAGGGTACAGTTTTGGTTCAATCTTCATGAAACTTTGTCAGAATGATAATCTAAATGAAACCTAGGCCAAATTTGAAACTGGGTGTTGTCGGGTCAAAAACAAGGTCACTAGGTCAAAACAGAGAAAAACCTTGTGTACACAATTGTGGCTTTATTTAGCATTGAATCTTCATGAAACTTTGTCAGAATGTTTATCTTCATGAAATGTAGGACAAGTTAGAAAATGAATAATGTCTGAAAAAACTAGATCGCCAGGGCAGATCTTAGAAAAACATTGTATACACTCTAGAGGGCACAGATTTGATCCAATCTTCATGAAACTTTGTCAGAATAATGGATTAGAAAGTGCAAAACTGCTCCAATTGAACCATCATCAAATAGATGATCTTCCATTTTATATCATCATAACTCAGGTGAGCGATTTAGGTCCATCATGGACCTCTTGTCTAAAGATTATATTTTCAAAAAAGTATGTTGTCGGTTAGTTTCAGTTTTAGCTGGCCTGGACCAAGTCCAGGAAAAGTTATTGCACTACCCCTAGCGTTGGCGTTGGCATTGGCGTTAGGGTCGGTGTTTGCTTATACGTTAAAAGTTTTTGAAAAGCTCATATATTCCAAACTGAAAGATGGATTTGGTTCATATTCGTTATACTGATATAGGTCAAAAGTCTCTTTCAGCATAACCCTTGCCCACACCCATGATCTTAGGGTCGGAGTCGCAGACTTGGACCTTTTCTTGAAATAAAAATATCGCTCAATCACTTCTAATTCCAGAAGAACAAGAAATCAAATTGGTGTGGCCTTATAAATTTCATGGTATTTTATTTTATTGTAGCATTCAAAGATAGTCTGCATATCAGTCCAGTACTCCCCTTCCACCCAGACAAGAAACCCGACCAGGGGATCTTAAAGTCAACACCAGAGGCTGTAGCATATAAGAAGACATGCCCAAGACAGCACAGGCCCAGTCTTAACCCAGAGCACAGGTCATCTCTAGTTAAGTCTGCATCAACTCCTGTGACAGATGTGGCCATGAAACAGAAAAGATCATTTACAAGAGCAAAGGCTGCTGATTTCTTTCTATGACAGTAGAACAATGTGCAAATAAACACAATTACTGCTGACTCATGCTGAGGGGAAGCTGATTGGCACTGCTTAGTGTAATCCACTGATACTAAGAATTGCTACTGCAGCACTAGAGGTTTCAATATTGTTATACTCATGACATACAAGTATGTCGGGGGTATATAGTTTTTGTCTTTTTATCCATTCATTGTCTGTCTCTCAGTCTTTCCATCCATCTGTCTGTTAATAAACATTAAAGGTTTGCGTCAAATTTGTGTTCTGTGCATAAGAATAGGTAAGGGTTGCCTGTAGCCAAATGGGCTGTAGGGGCAGTGGGAGTTAGAGGCCCACTATGTCTTCTGCACAGCACATGATAGGCGGTGCCCACCTGTCTCCCTTCCCTGCCTTATCCTTCCCCGATTCTAAAAAAATTGCCTGTTTACTGCTTGGCTGACAGTGTTATCCAGATTTCCAAGCTGGCCGAATCGGGATACGAACCAGCGACCTTTTGCACCATTCCAAGCATCGTTGACCATTTGACCACGGCTCCTCTCTCGTTCTTTGCATATACATTGTATTTCCAATACCCTTTGTTGGATGCGTTTAATATGTAACCAGGTGTACTTGTAAGTTCATAAAGATTAGTTGTTATTGTCTGGATGTTCCTGGTAACATAAGGTCAAGGTCACATTTGGTATTACTGTTGGCTTTGTTAGTGGTTAATTCGTTATAAGTATTGGCTTCATTTGGTAGTACCATGGTTGGGGGTATATGTGAGCCCGTGCTGACTTTCTCTAGTTGATAAATACTTAGTCTTTACCAGTCTGGGCATTCATGATTTGCTTGAATGGGTCAGGTTCTCAGTCTGCTAGCAACTCTTACCCTTATCAATGAACACTAAGCATTGCAAATGCAACTCTTAGTCTTGGTAGTACTCGACGACATATGACAAAGAGGTTACAATATTGTTGATAAATTGTTCAGTACCACCACTTATTGCTTGGGTATTCTTGATTCACTTTAAGTTCTCAGGGTCTCATCTCTCAACAACAGATCATCAACATGAGGGCCATGATGGCACTGAATGGCGTACCCGAGTCTTAGATTGTGTAATCATCTGAACAAAACCAGCAATCAAAGTTCAAACTTAAGCATAATTTTTCCAAATTACTCCACCCACATAAAGAGAATAGAACAGTATTAGCTTTTCTGTCTAATTAAGTCCCCAACTGTCCACTCGTTCTGGAGAAGTCATCTATATGACTTGCAGCATTTTTACTTTAGCTCGCCTGTACGAAAGTACAGGAAGAACTGTTGTTGTCACCCAGGTGTCAGTGTCCGGGTCTGCAACGGAATGTTTTTGGTTAAAGTTTTTTAAAGACCCATATCTCCATAACCTATGGACAGATTTACTTGATACCTTCACAGATGTTAGAAACAGGTCTAAAGTTTTATACAATTATACCCCCACCCTCCTCAGTGACCTGGAGGTCAGTCTCATGGACCTAGACATTTTATGATCAAAGGAGCAGTGTCTCTAAGGCTGGTTTCATAGCCACGACCTATTTTGTTTAAACTTTTTGAAACTTGAAACTATAAAGTTGTTTAATAATACTATGTGTTGGCTTTTAGGTCATGCAATATTAGATCAGTTGATGAAGATTTCTATGTTAAAAGTGAGTGGGGTAATTTTGACCCGAGGAAGGTTCTGTTTAAAAAATGCTAATATTTTCATTGCTACTTATAAGTAGTTGCAGTTTACCATAGCATGCTTCCTAATGCAATAGCAGAGATAACAACTTTTGGGAAATCTCTACATGCAATGTGTTTATACTCACTTGTTTGGCATACCTAAATTTTAGCAATCTTAGCTCACCTGAGCCGAAGGCTCAAAGGTGAGCTTATTGTATAGGCAGGCCTCCGTAGTCTGTCCGTCGTCCGTCCGTCCGTCATTTTAAAAGGTCTTCTTCTCCAAAACCGCTGGGCCGATCAAAGCCAAATTTCATATGGAGCCTCCATGAGTTGGGGGAACGAAAGTTTGTTCGGGGTATCTGGGTCACATGACCAAGAAGGCCGCCACGCCCATATATGGTAAAAACCCTTCAAAAATCTTCTTCTCCAGAACCAAAAGGCCTGTTACCTTGAAACTTGGTATGTATATCGGACATGCGGGCCCATCATAGTTTGTACAAATGATGACCTTGTGATGACCTTGACCTAATTTATGACATTGACAACTTTATTACGTTAGGCTTTTACATGGGAAAACGCTTAAACAGTGGATTTCTCAGAAACTATTTAAGTCTAAGGTACAATACTTGGTATACATGGTCAACTAAATGAACAAATGAAGATATTATGTCACTAAAGGTCAAGGTCATTCCGTCCATCCATCTGTCGTCAAGATTTTCAAACATCTTCTCCTCTGAAACCACTGGGCCGATTAAAGCCAAATTTCATATGGAGTCTTAGTGGGATGGGGGAACGAAAGTTTGCACGCGGGGTCTGGGTCACATGACCAAGATGGCCACCATGCCCATATATGGTAAAAACCCTTCAAAAATCTTCTTCTCCAGAACCAAAAGGCCTCTGACCTTGAAACTTGGTATGTAGCATTGTGCATGCGGGCCCATAATAGTTTATACTAATGATGAAATTGCCCATCATAGTTTGTACAAATGATGACCTTGCGATGACTTTGACCTAATTTATGACATGGTCAATTTTGGTACGTTGGGCTTTTATATGAGAAAACCCTTAAACAGTGGATTTCTCAGAAACTATTTAAGTCTAAGGTACAATACTTGGTATACATGGTCAACTAAATGAAGAGCTGAAGATATTATGTCACTACAGGTCAAGGTCATTCGGTCCGACCATCCGTCGTCAAGATTTTCAAACATCTTCTCCTCTGAAACCACAGGGCCGATTGAAGCCAAATTTCATATGGAGTCTCAATGGGATTGGGGAATGAAAATTTATGTGCGGGGTCTGGGTCACATGCCCAAGAGGGCCCCCATGCCCATATATGGTAAAAACCCTTCAAAAATCTTCTACTCCAGAACCAAAAGGCCTATGACCTTGAAACTTGGTATGTAGCATCGGGCATGCTGGCCCATAATAGTTTATACAAATGACGAAATTGCGATGACCTTGACTTAATTTATGACACGGTCAACTTCGGTACCTTAGGCTTTTATGGGAAAACACTTAAACAGTGGATTTCTCAGAAACTATTTCAGTCTAAGGTACAATATTTGGTATTTATGGTCAACTAAATGAACAGCTGAAGATATTATGTCACTAAAGGTCAAGGGCATCCTGTCAGCCCGTCCGTTGTCAAGATTTTCAAACGTCTTCTCCTCAGAAACCACTGGGCCAATTGAAGCCAAATTTCATTTGGAGTCTCAGTGGGATGGGGGAATGAAAGTTTATACGCAGGGTCTGGGTCACATGACCAAGATGACCACCATGCCCATATATGGTGCAAACCCTTCGGAAATCTTCTTCTCCAGAACCAAAAGGCATATGACCTTAAAACTTGGTATGTAGCATTGGGCATGCGAGCTCATCATAGTTTATACAAATGATGACCTTGGGATGACCTTGACCTAATTTATGACATTGACAACTTTATTACGTTAGGCTTTTATATGGGAAAACGCTTAAACAGTGGATTTCTCAGAAACTATTTAAGTCTAAGGTTTAATACTTGGTATACATGGTCAACTAAATGAACAATTGAAGATATTATGTCACTAAAGGTCAAGGTCATTCAGTCCGTCCATCCGTCGTCAAGATTTTCAAACATCTTCTCCTCTGAAACCACTTCGCCGATTGAAGCCAAATTTCATATGGAGTCTTAGTGGGATGGGGGAACGAAAATTGGTTCACCGGATGGGGGAACGAAAGTTGGTTCCCGGGATCTGGGTCACATAACCAAGATGGCCGCCATGTCCATATATGATAAAACCCGTTCAAAAATCATTTTCTCCAGAACCAAAAGGCCTATGACCTTGAAACTCGGTATGTAGCATTGGGAACTTA
Source organism: Ctena decussata (assembly GCA_963989385.1). Lineage (NCBI taxonomy): Eukaryota > Metazoa > Mollusca > Bivalvia > Lucinida > Lucinidae > Ctena > Ctena decussata. Next base: position 32,587,471 of record OZ022504.1, on the reverse strand, counting down.
GGCCCATCATAATTTATACAAATCAGGACTGTGCATTGAGTGTGACCTAATTTATTGCAAGGTCAATTTTGATGCATCAGAAAATGCTTAAACAGTGGATTTCTCAGAAACCATTAAAGTCTAAGATATGATATTTGGTATTTATGGTTAACTAAGTGAGCCTTTGAAGATATTATGTTGTTAAAGGTCAAGGTCATTCTTTGTTCAAGGTCACTGTGATTCTGTTGCCTGTCAACATTTTCAAACATCTTCCATGAAGCCACTGGGCTGTTTGAAGCTATATTTCATACAGAGCTTTACTGGGTTAAAAGAATCAAAGTAAAAAGTATGCAAAGACCAGGAACTGAAACAATCAAAATCCAAATCCAGCCCTCAAACCATAGTTGGAAACAACTAAGATTACAAATTATCAAGATACAGAGAACATATGGCCAACCGAGTGAGCAGCTTGTTCCCAAAAGGTGGCCACTCAGCAACCCAAACCGAACCAAAAATAATAATAACATACATAAGGTAAAACATCACAGAAACTCTGACACCAAAAACAGGCAACAAAGAACCACAACAGAACTACCGCCTTGGAACGGTCAGTAATGAATTACTGGGGGGCTTAAATCGATTTTACAGGCCCAACCTCATCCTCAGTTTCTGAAGTGGTACAAAACATTTAGTTGGTTTTTCGGTTCGCATGATAACCCTCTAACTCGTCAATGAATCATCACGGTAAACACATAAATCAAATTTCAACACCATGAAGAAGCAAAGACGAGGACTCAACAGATACAACGGGCCGTCTGACAGGTGGAGATCCCTGTCCTGCCAAACAACCCCACTAGAAATCTGAAGCAAAAGAAGGTCACCAGTTGAGCCCCGGTGGACCAAGCAACAGACAAAGTTTGTTGAGCTGGTCATGGTCACATGACCAAGATGGACACCATGTCCATATATGGTAAAACTCCTTCAAAAATCTTCTTATCCTGAATCAAAGGCACACTGACCTCATGGCATGGTATGTAGCATTGAGAACTTGGGCCTATCATAGTTTGTACAATCATGATGGTGCATTGGCCTTGACCTAATATATGGCAAGGTCAACTTTGGTATGTTATGCTTTTATATGGGAAAATACTTGACCAGTTAATTTCATGGAATTATTTTTAAGCCTAGATATGATAATTGGAAAATATGGTTAACTAAATGAATACATGAAGACATAAGGTCATCAAAGGTCAAGGTCATTTTTTGAACTTTGCTCAAGGTCAGAGATTTTAAAATTAAAATAAGAACACCTTTTAAGTTACTGGTTTCAAATTTGTAACAAATGAGCGAAATGACAAATTGTGTCTGTTGACAGAAGGTGTCAGGTGAGCTACAGGACCATTGGTCCGCTGGTTTTAAGTCCCCAACTTCAGGAAAACCCACAACAGGTTTATGCACTCAAAGAGATTTCAATGCTAAGTTCCAATTATACAATATATTAAATGGTTGTTCCAAAATTTTGGTGATAATTATCTACAATGAATATTTTCTGTCTTCCCTTAAAATAGGTCTTTTTTATTTTCAATATAATTACTTAGTTTATAGCTAAGCTGAGCCAAAGGCTCCAGGGAGGCTTAAATGTTAGGCAGGCTCCGTTGCCCATCGTCAAGTACTACCAAGATTGTTCAGATAATGACATTGAGTTGACCTTTATTTACAACAAGGATGTTTGCAATTAATGAAGACTTACTTCTTGGCCAAAGGTCAAAGAATGACCTTGACCTCTATTACTAAAAAATCTTTATGTACTCATTAAGTTGGCTGTATTACAATTTCCATCTAAACTTAGGTTTTAGCAATTTCTCATATAAAAGCACCAGAAAGTAAATTTGACCTTGCCGTAAATAAAGGTTAAGGGTTACTCTAGGTCATCATCTGAACAATCTTGATAGTTCTCGACGACAGACGATGGAGCCTGCCCAACCTGTAAGTTCCTCTAGAGCCTTTGGCTCAGGTGAGCTAAAACTTTGAAATAGACCTTTTTCACATTGTTATCTCCCTTGCCGACTACTCTTCAATGGAGGTATGAAAAGTTACCTGAAATGATATAAGGGGCAATGTAGTGCTGGCCTTGCAGGAGGAGATGTGTTGGTGTCAGGATTTTGAATATTTTTCGTGCGAAATACCATTTAAATGGAATTTGTAGATTAATTCTTTGAGTTTTGGAAAGATTGTTCAGTTATAAATATTTGTTTATGGATCAAAAGTAGCTTTTGTTAAGAATAAAGTACAAATAGCAGAGGCTATATCGACTGCGCGGTACTAAACTTTGGTATAATTAAGTTTTAATAATTTAAAACTTTGGTAAATTACTTTTTAAATCATTCAAACGTCACCCTTTCGATAAGGAGACTATCAAAATAATTTTTCAGGACAATATTTTAATCAAACTATTTATTTCAAGACTAATCTAATTGTATTACAAGTTTAGGTTTTGAAAAAACTTGAGAGGTTATCCCTTAGCAAATGAATCTATAGGATGCAAGTGGTAAAGCAGAAAAATGGCCGCAATACAAATTTATTTTATTGTATTCTTGGATTTGTTGAAGCTGTAGGTAAGAGGCGAGTTTGACATTTTTTTTCTTTTTGTCTAGCGATTGCTTGTAACAGGTGAGCTTCAGTGCTATTAACTTTTGTTAGATGACCTCTACTGTTTAGTAATGGCTCTTCGTAAGTGGACTGTACTCTCTGGTAAGTGTTTGTATTAGGTGAGATTCTTGTATTAGGCGAGATGAAGTATTCAGAATAAGTTGTACAGCTCATGTCTTAGCAATGCTGGAAGGGACCCTGCAGCTGGGTGCACCAAACTATGGGAGCAAGTACCGGTAAATAGTGGAACCTGCATTTAGCGTTCATCAAGTGGAACTTGTTATTGATCTGCACTTTAAATTGCTAACTGAACTTTCAGGTAACTGTTTGTATAAGATGACATAAAGGGTTTGAAGATATAAGCTATACAGATCATGCATTAGCGATGCTGGCGAGAACCCTATAGCAGGGTGTGCCAAATGTAGAAGTACCGGGAGATAGTGGGACCTGTAGGAAACGGCAAAAGCAAAGCAAAAGGAAACCGCGTACAATCGAGTACGAATTCCTATCTTAATATGGTTATCCCCGAGGGGATAACCAAAAACAGAGACAGAAAAATTGCTAGCCATACGGCAGTTTCTTTCGAGATTACATCGGTCCCGCTCATAATTGTATTAATTAAACTGTCGATTTGTTTTATATATATATTTTTTTTTCATTTGTTTTATCTTTTTGGAGACATATTTTGACTTTTAAACTAAATAAAATGGAACAAAAATAAATAGCCGTTTACCGTCTAAATTGGTCACAAAACAATTATCGAATCTGGCCGCGTTTTCATTATAAATTAACCTGACATGCAGAGATGTGTGGCTGTGTCTTAAATGTGTTTAAATAAATCATAAAACCAAAAAAAAGTTTGTTCTATTATTTTAGAATAACAGCATGTTTGGTTTAAATATTACGGAAGAATAAATAAAAGTAAACAATTGAAGCTGAACATTAGCATCAGACATGGCCACAGGAGCCTAGCTACATTTGTTTGCTCACTCATTTGAATTGATTGGGTGTATATTTGATCATTATTATAAAATTTCTGCCATTTAATTATTGGCAGAAAACAATTTGTTTTTTTTATTTCGATGGGAAGTACTTGCTAATTATGCGATATAAATACCACCCACTAAAGTGTGAAATACTGTTGGAGGTGTCAACGTATTGCATGCTCCGTTGATTGCGTTTATTGTCAAAGATAAGTCATAGTATATATGTCAAACCTTCAGATCATTAGCAAAAAATACGACACAATACGATTAACAGGCTTATTTGGGAGATTATTTCATCTCTTGATTATTTAGTTTCATTTATTTATTTGGTTTCGATAGAAAAAAATTCAACCATCAGGGTGGTCACAGGCTCTGGAAAACAGGAAAAATGATGAAAAAAAGTCCCTGCAGGGAAAAATCAGGGAATTTGAACATTTGATGAAAATCAGGGAAAAATCAGGGAATTTTAAAAATTCTAGTTTGATGACATGAAACTTTTCAAGCAGGTATCATGGATACTGGTGGTTTCTTTCTGCAATAAAATAAGTGTAAGTCTCCTTCTGACAACTGTATGATATACATGTACAATTTAATTAGTTTAAGGGGTATAGTGTGAAGTATTGAATAAGCATTTTCCTTCCATAGGTTTCGAACTTTGTAATGAGCATTGATTTGTAAAAATCTTAATACAAAAAAAAAGAGATTTTTCTGTAGTGGAGAATTGAAAAACAATTTAAATTGAAATATGAATGTCCAGTTTGTATGGTTACGGTCATGTGTGTTACATAATTCAGTATTGCATGCTTCTCTGAATTAGCACTGTATTGAAAATTATTAACATTATGAAGGCATTATATATCATAGTTTGAGGTTTTTTGTTATAAAAAATGGAGATACTTTCTGTCATTATGACTTCAAAATGAAGGCTTTTGTGACAGTATCAGGAGATTTTTATCAGGGAAAATCAAGCCAGATCAGGGAAAAATCAGGGAATTTGATTTCAAAAATTTTGTGGCACCATGACCTCATATTTGAATGATTTTCTTTTTTGTTCAAACTTCATTCAAAGAAAACGGAAAGCATATTTCAATAAATTAAATTTGATATATAATTGTTCTGAACTTGATCTCTTAATTTCGAATTAATCCATTTTAGCGACTTGACTTTTGTATTAAACGACACGTACACATTTTTCTGAGTTTTCTGTACATCTTTTGTCATGATTTCTTTGCAAATTTTAATTTAAATACAAGTATTTATAATCTTTGCTTTAAATCATTATGGAAAATTAAAATAGTAAATAAGGCGTCATTAGGACAAACAGATGTTTGAATATAGATGATTCTAACACAGTGCGCCTATAGAAGCAATGGAAAGTTACCGTGTTTTATTCTGCAACAATTCACTGTTTCGGAGCGCGTAAGTCTAATAGCTGACGTCACTGCAACTACTAACGTAATTTTGTGATGTTTTGAGACGTTAGACGGTGTAACGTCTCTTTTTCTTTCTAAAAATCGCCATAAAGATGTACATTTGTCTTAGATACAGTTAAGAATATTGGCGGAGCATGAACACGCTGGCAGGAAGGTTGGGAGAGTTTGAATGAAAAGAATAGTTTTTCGGCGTTTTTGAGTGTTAGAATCGAAATAGTTCAGCTCTAGCATTGAATTGTTGAGTAATAATTCACTGTTTGTCGGTCAGTTGTAAGTAGATATATCACTCGCGCTCCGCGCTTGTGATATGATCTACTTTACAACTGACCTCCGCGCTTGTGATATGATCTACTTTACAACTGACCTCCAAACAGTGAATTATTACTCAACAATTCACTGCTAGAGCTGATCTATTTCTTAATTAAAACTATTATTTGTCACTAAGTACATAGGAAATATCAATGGCTTAAAATCCAGTTTGCCCCCTCGGTGTAAAGTCTCGCCTATTATCGGTAAATAACGCGTCACGTGAGCGGTAGACGCATGCGCAGAAACAATGACAGAAAGGTCTATTTTGAGAATTTAAAAAAAGACCGGTTGTGAGAGTAGAAATTCAGAAAGTATTTATTGTCAGTAGGCCTGAATAGTGGCCCAGCGCAGGAAATCTAAAAACATTTTTCTCGAGAAAACGGGGAAGGAATAGAAACCGGGACCAACGCCCGGGACCAAAATCCGGGACCAATTTTTGTTGGCCCCAAAATTGTACTAAACATGCCAATAACAAGCTGACAATTGGACCATAAGTAGTTTATAGGCTCTTCTGAAAAATGCATATAAAGATTTGATAAAACTTTCGTTATTTGTTGAAACTTTAACAAAAAGACAGGACCAGGTCAAGCAATTTCGACCCGGGACCAGTTTTTGCGGTATTGACGTTGTCAAGCAAATCTCAGTTTTTTCCTACAGAAACATTTTAAACCCAAATTATTTTACATCTCGTCATATGTAAACATACTAAAGAAGATTAAATTTTTTAAAATTGCAATATTTATCTATTATTTTCGCGAAATATTTGACCCGGGACCAACCCGGAACCAAAATCGTCATTTGTTTCGTGGACGATGTAAAGGAAATTTCAGTTTTTGTCTCTATTAACGTTTAAAATCCCATCAATTTTACATTTACTCGTATGTAGGGATGGCAAAGAAAGAGAAATGAAAAAAAAAATCAAGATATTCAACCAAAATGCTACGATTAACTCTGCCCGGGACCCAAATCGTCATTAAAAAGCTGACGATGTCATGTTTTTCTTAATTTTTGATAAGGAATAACTTTTTGATAGTCCTTATTTACCTTGTGCAAGGTTCTTAACATGCCAAAAACTATAACATTTGCCTAATTTTGTCTTGGTAAGGTCTGCTGATAGGCATATTTAACCAGAGACCAGCTCGGGACAAAATTATGAAATATGGTTTAAAGGGGTCTGTATAAAATGCAGCTTTTTATGCAGCTATATAAAATATATAGGAAAAACGCAGCCACTATATAAATGGTAGGGAATGCAGCCAATATAGACTTAGTAGGAAAAGGTGTTAATAGGCCTTTTGTTGGTTGTTAATCAAGTGTGAAATGACTGCAGATATAGTCAAAAAGTGTAGTTTCTTGAGGGGAAAAATGGAGTTGATATTGTTTTAAGCATTTGATACATTCTGTTTTGTTTTTGTCACATGTATAATATATACACCTCGCCAAAGGTTTAGCATATTTCAACTCTGTAGGTCCCTTGTTACAAATTCTGCAGAAAATTTTCAAACTAATAAACGATGATTTGGAAAGATGGAACATTAAACGTATGCCTTTTGACATTTATCCCAATTTATCAGATTGAAGAATTTTTTCGGGCTGACTTTTTCGTGTAAAATACTATTTTTATTTTCTTATTTTCTGCATATCAAAATGTCGGGTCTGAGTTATTGAGACGATAAACTATGCATTTTTATGTTAAGTTAAAAAAAAAAAAAAAAAAAAAAAGCCTGAAATCAGAGTTTGTAAAGAAAATTTTAAACTGCTTCCCTCTGGTAATAGCCTATTTTATATCTTTGATAATTGTTTAATTCATTTTTCTGTTGTTATTATTATTATTATTATTGACTATAATATTATAATTACTTTTGCTAAAAATGTAAAAATTAATTATCATATTATCAATAATTATATGTATGTTGCTTACAAAGGTATGTCAATGGAACAGTGTGTATAATGAAAAATGCTCAGTTCACCATTGATAACTAACAAAATAAAATAATTATGATCTAACTCTCTGGATGAAAAGTGGCCAGATATATAAGGTTCCGAAAGAGCCAGTCGACCTGTGTATTCTCCGCCTGAATAAATCATTTTGTTGGAAATATACAGATATGATAAACAGATGGTTTATAAATTTTGAAAATAAGAAATGGCAAAAATATATGCCGTAACAAACATAAGAACAGTTGACAGTTATTAACTATTTTGCTATCATTTGTTTCTTTTGTATCTCATTTTCGTGTAAATGTATTTCTCTTAGAATTACTTGGCAGTAATTCTAACTTTTGTTAGTAATTCTTCTTCAGAACAAAGAAGCTTTCATTTTCATGCAAAATAAATACATATCATATGGGATCTCAATAATGACTCTTAATGTAACTGTGTACATAAAGTACATGCTCTTCTTGAAACAATACTTTAAATAGTTTGTTTATACAGGTAATTATCTGACCTGTGCCAGAGATTATCTAGGTGTGAAAACAGAACAGTCAAACATCACTGGGAATCTGTCAATCAAAATGGATACAGTAGCCAATCAGATTAATTGTTGCTACTACATTTGTTGTGTACTAGTATGATGAAGTATGATGAACTTTTGTACATTTAATCATTCAATACTGTCATAAAATTAATTATCATTGCTGTATTAATGCAAAATGCTAATGTATCAACATGACCAAAAGGCTGAAATATATTGCCTTATAACTTATACTAAATAAATATGGTAACATACTTTAATTAAGTAGGAAACTGTTATACGCATAACTCCAAAAGCATAGTACTGATTTTATTTTTCTCTCCAGCTACCCATTCATATGAATGAATTGCTTGAGAGGGAAATAACTTATAAAAATGAATATAGGCCTACACGGCGAACTATATAAAGAAAGTATTTTTAAACTAAAGCAAGAAAGAATAGAGGGTTGAAAACATCTCTAAAGAACTAGAGGGCTCCTTCGCTACCGGCTTATTTCTTCAGTGGGGTCAGTACGAGTATTACCAAGATTGTTCAAATTATGACCTTGGGTTGACCTTGACCTTTTTTATGGTAAGGTCAAATTTGCTTTTTGTAGCTTTTATATGGGAAAATGCTAGAACATAAGATATCTTGGAAACTATTGAAGATTTTGGGCTAAAAATTGATATCTACAGTCATCTTAATAAGTACATGAAGATTTATGAGTACAAGAGGTCAAGGTCATTCTTTGACCTTTGACGCGGAACTGTCATATTTTGACAATTTTAAACAATCTCCTCAAAAGCCACTAGGCCAATTGTAACCAGATTTCATATAGAGCCTGCAGGGGCTGGGGGAAAGAAATTTTGTTCAAACAGTCCAGGTCACATGACCAACATGGCCGCCATGCCCATATATGGAAAAAACCGTTAAAAATCTTCTACTCTAGAACCAATTGACCGAAGGCCTTGAAACTTAGTATGTAGCATTTGGTACTCCAGTACTATCTAGATTGTTGAAAATGATGACCTTGGGTTGACCTTGACCATTTTACGGCAAGGTCAAATATGGGAAAATGCTAGAACATAAGATTTCCTGGAAAGTTTTGAAGATTTAGGCCTAAAAATTGGTATATACAGTCATCTTAATGAGAACATGAAGATTTATGAGTACAAAAGGTCAAGGTCATTCTATGACCTTTGACCCAGAACTGTCATATTATGACAATTTCAAACAATCTCCTCAAAAACCTGATGGCCAATTGTAACCAAATTTCAAATAGAGTTTCCATGGGTTGAGAGAATGAAAATTTGTTCAAACGGTCCTGGTCACATGATCAACATGGCCACCACACCAATATATGGTAAAAACCTTTAAAAATCTTCGACTCCAGAACCAATTGACCGAAGGCCTTGAAACTTAGTATGTAGCATTGGGTACTCCAGTACTATCTAGATTGTTGAAAATGATGACCTTGGGTTGACCTTTACCATTTTACGGCAAGGCCAAATATTGGAAAAAGCTACAACATAAGATTTCATGGAAAGTTTTGAAGATTTAGGCCTAAAAATTGGTATATACATTCATCTTAATGAGTACATGAAGATTTATGAGTACAAGAGGTCAAGGCCCTTACTTGACTTTTGACCCAGACCCGTCATATTTTGACAATATCAATCTCCTCAAAAACCACTGTTGCAATTGCAACCAAATTTCATATAGAGCCTCCAGGGGTTGAGAGAATGTAGATTTGTTCAGATGGTCCAGGTCACATGACCAACATGGCTGCCATGCCCATATATGGTAAAAAAAGGGTAAAGGTTTGCCATAGCCTAATAGCCGTAGGGGCATTGGGGGTTAGATACCCACTGTATCTTGGGCACAGCTGATGAAAGGCGGAGCCCATCCCTCTCCTTTCGCTGCCTTATCCTTCCCTGATTCGAAAAAGGTACCCATTTACTGCTGGGTTGACAGAGAGAGTTTTCCAGTCATCGTATGGCGACAGTGAGCCGCGAACTCACGACCTTACGGTGACTTTCTGCACAATAGCCGAGCCACTCTAACCACTCGACTACGGCGCCTCTCTATATATGGTAAAAACCTTTAAAAATCTTCTACTCCAGAACCAATTGACCGAAGGCTTTGAAACTTAGTATGTAGCAGTTGGTACTCTAGTACTATCTAGATTGTTGAAAATGATGACCTTGGGTTGACCTTGACCATTTTACGGCAAGGTCAAATATGGGAAAATGCTAGAACATAAGATTTCCTGGAAAGTTTTGAAGATTTAGGCCTAAAAATTCATATATACATTCATCCTAATGAGTACATGAAGGTTTATGAGTACAAGAGGTCAAGGCCATTCTTTGACTTTTGACCCAGAACTCTCTCATTTTGACAATATTAGGTGAGCGATTCAGGGCCTCATGGCCCTCTTGTTTCTCTTATGCCACCTTTGAGTGGCCTGAGATGCATTGCTAAATAAAAGGGTTGTTCTGTTCTGTTAAAAAACATTACAGTTTTTAGTCTGATATTTTATTTGAAAAATTCTGAACTCATCAATATTCAACCATCCATCCGGCCAGCCGAAGGTCAAGGTTACAGACTTTGAAATTTCACGAATGAAAGTGGCATTAAAGTTCTATGTGCTGTTAGTAGAATTCCTATACATTTCTGAAATCGAAAAATCAGTCCTTTTGGCTAGCTCTGCTTTGGGGTTTGATAAAGATTGTCTGTCTGTTCATCTGTCTATCTGACCATTAAGCGATGACACTGGCCGGGATTATTCGTAAGCCCTTGCTCACTTGGTCAAAAATAATTTCTATGAATCCACTTTTGTACTTAACACCATTTATTCTGCATGTTGACGGCTATATAGAGGATCTTACATGAGTGCTCATTCGTTATTGAATTTACCAAACGAGTTGGGGAAAAAGATTAGATGCGAGGCTATGCCAAGCATCTTATCGGTCTTCCCCAACGCGTTTAATAAACTCAACAATACAGGAGCACTAATGCAAGATTCTATTTATCATTTAAGGATTAAATTTCATTTTCCCGATGTTCATGGGAGTACGAACACAATGGGCCATGTGCAAGGACTCCCGAAGGGCGTTCACGTTAACTTTGCACATGGTCCATGACCCATTGTGTTCATACTTCCATAAACTTCGGAAAAATGAAATTTGTCTCTTATAGTTTCATTTGATTTTAAAGTTATTTTGAGCATTTTTTTTTTCAATTTTTAAGAGCAACACTTGTATTTCATACGACAAAAGCTGTTACTAATCAACAGGTAAGCCACTTATGTTAAACGGCCGTCACCATGACGTGACGTCAAATAGAACTTACAACTGCCAGTGGTGTCGTTTGTTTACATTTGTTTACGTTTGCTAAACCCACTGAGCTTTTGGGAGATTTGATCCTTAACTTCCACGGTAAACAGCTAAGGTCATGTCGGGACGGTCAATTAACCTAACCACACTATTCCTGGACAGGCTTAGACCTCCTAAGCGGTTAACCAGTACTAAGTGCACATACTTTCGCCAGTAACTGACAACTGCCCTTCTTGAATCAGCGGAAGGAGAAGCGAAAGTATGTGGCCAGACCGGGTTTCGAACCCAGGACCTCTGACTTATGAGTCAGGTGCCCTACCGATTGCGCTACGCGGCCCGGCAAACCCACTGAGCTAACGAGGCTCATAGAATGTAGAGGAACATGCGCACATCAGTCATAACTGATCTGGTCTTGATATTGGCTCACTGCAGCAGCCATGCTTTAAAATAAACAGTCTGGTCAAGGTCGATGCAGTTTGTCAGCGTACTGTGAACTGTTCATTTAACAAGCTTGTCTGGATATACAGATTTTTTTAGGATATAAGCGGCATCATGTGAAAATACGGCATGAGCGAATAAGGAAGAATCAGCTCACCGGCGCAGTATGATCATAGTGTTTCAGTTCAGTTAGGTTCAATTCTCCTAACAACGTTCCCCGAGTGGCTCAGCTGTACGTAACCGTAGTTGCACGCACTTGGCGCCGTCCCAGCAGGCACATAGCGTCGAAATGAAGTCGTATTAACGTTGATGCGACGTCATCATGTCGCATCAAGGTCAATACAACGTTATTTCGACGTCATGTGCCTGCTGGGGAGTGTCTGTCCAAATGATCATAGTATTCCCACATCGCAGAATTTTAACATTGTAAGACGCGATGTCCGACACGTAATTCTTATAACATCTTTTAATGAAAATTCTAACACAATTGAAATTTCTAATAAGTGAACCGACTTAATGAAGCTTTCTGTGGGCATTTAGGGATTTAAACTGCATCGTAAATAATACGGCTGGGGGAGGGGGGTGTGCGTGGGGATGGGGGGGGGGGGGGGTGACACCCTCATTTAAGAACGAATGATCTATGCAAGAAAGCAAAGAAGAAGTCACAGATATTGTCCCCATTTTGTAAAATTGGCGTAAGGGGGCATATTTTTCATATCAAAGTGATCACCCACAGAGATGCATGCTTTCAGATTGAAATGTTAAACGGTCAGGCTATGTCCCTGTATGTATCATTATAATATCATGCGCAGAAGACAACATTCGTTTATTATGTTAGCTGGTAATTAAGTGTTTATGAATAATGAAAAAGGTAAAAAATAATAAAATGATTATGATAAAAAAATATCAGTTTCAGCTTTTCCTTGATTATAATGCAGAGGATTTTGCAATTTTAGTTAAAAAAAAAAAAAAATAAAAAATAAATAAAATAAAGATTAAAAGAAGACAAAAAAAAAAAATAATAGTGATAGAAAAAAAATATTCTTTTTTTTTGTTTGCATCATCGTCCTAATGAAATTTCAAACTCCTGTAATATGACATTTTGAACCTATACACTCTCAAACATGTGTATCCGATCATTATAATTCTTAAAAGCCACTTAACATTGAACAATATGACCATTATCACCTTTCCCTACTATGTCTATAGTGGCTGCATTATCGGCTGCGTTTTCCCTATACATTTAATACGGCTGCATTTTATGGCTGCATTATATACCGGCCCGTTTAAAGGTTATTTGCTGCCTGAATAGTATATTTATTCGAACAGAATCTATATTCATTTGACATTGAAGAAATGTTCTTTCATACACTTTTCACACACCCAAGAGCATTCCTCATTTATTTTAGAAGCTGATCAATTTCTGCTTTTGTGGAATGTTCAGATTCTATGGCAACGTACCAAGACAATGTCTAAACCGCAGAAAATAATGAGATTTGCTTGACATCGTCACTCCCGCAAAACTGGTCCCGGGTCGAAAAAGCTCGACGTGGTCCTGCATTTTTGTTAAAATTTCAATAAATATCAATAGTTTTATAAAATCTTTATATGCATATTTCAGGAGAGACTATAATCTACTTACGATCCAATTTTCAGCTCGTTGTTAGCATCTTTAGTACAATTTTAATGCCAACAAAAATTGGTACCGGATTTTGGTCCCGGATTTTGGTCCCGGGTCCCGGTTTCTATTCCTTCCCGAGAAAACGTTCTAACGCACTACTTTTTTAAATGGCTAGCAACCGCCACTACCCATCTTTGCACTCTATTTCTGCCGTTATTTGATGGAGAAAATGTCAAATACTGCATAAAAATCAAAGATCATAAAGATTTCTGTCAAAAATACTGCAGACAAACAGCGAACGGCGCAACGGAGGATCGTATCTGCATGCTAAAGATAGCGAAAATTTAACAACTTGAGAGGGTTCAGAAAACTACAAAATACATAAAATAAGCGACAAGGTCACTTTTTCTCACTAGTTCCATCAAATCCGGCATAGATTTTTCTTTCGTTATGTCAATTTTGGGCAAAATCTGTTTATGGCCATTTTTTGTGCCAAAATTAACTAACTACTTCCGGTTGCAGTTTCTCTCGGAGAGATCAAAGATGGCAGTGTTTTCTGAGTCATCAAACTGCAGTGTCTTACCCGTTTCGCCTTCAGTTCTCGGTTTCTGCTGTTATACCACTCAAACCTCGTGTGAAACAACCATAGATCAACCATAGAAGCGGATGATAAAAGTTTATATTTATTTTATCATGCTAAAAAGCATCTAATGTGAACTAGAATCAACGCAAATTCTCCAGGCAAAATCCTTCACAGCTGACCTTTTGTGTATTACACATTTCAACATAAACATAAAATTAAATGACGTCAAAATATGCTGACACGATTTAAATAGTTAAAGTCTGTTTCACATACTGAAGTTATTGCGGATAAAATCGATATTTAAGTTGTAAGGCCTACTTAATTTTCAACGAATGTTCAGTTAGGGCGCGTGCCAAAGTTCACGGCATAATTACATTTTTCACTTAAAGTCGACTCTGCAAAGTTTACCGGTTACATTCATTCACACATCTACGACACCCCACCAACTTTTAGCGACCCCAACTCCCTCCGTCCCGAGGTGCCGGCTGTCAATGTTAGAGTCCCATATCCGTAAGGATGGTACTAATTCTAAATTTTAGCACGTGCTGAAGTGCATGCAATTAAAAAAGCAAACAAGGTTGTTGTTGTTGTTTTTTTGACAAAAAAAAGAAAAGAAAAAAAAAAACGCTGGATCTATCACTGCCCTCTGCTTAGAACTAGAGCTCCATCTCTGTAATCGGTGGTTGTTGCGATAACTTTCGATGACATCATTGGATTGTTGGTTTGCCTTTTCAAAATCAAAACGGGCACCTGCTTGAAAACTTTGTAACAAATTCGTTAAAATTTCGGCCATTTTTTTCGACTGACAGAGTTTAAGATATTTCCCTTCCAGTTTTACATGTCAAGAGAGAGAAAACTAACGATGCCTATATAAGGGGCAAGTTGGTTGGTTGGTTGATTTGATGCTTAACGTCCACGGTAAACAACTAAGGTCATGTCGGGACGGTCAGTTAACCTAACCACACTATTCCTGGGCAGGCTTAGACCTCCTAAGCGGTTAACCAGTTCTAAGTGCACATACTTTCGCCAGTAACTGACAACTGCCCTTCTTGAATCAGCGGAAGGAGAAACGAAAGTATGTGGGCAGACCGGGATTCGAACCCAGGACCTCTGACTTACGAGTCAGGTGCCCTACCGATTGCGCTACCCGGCCCGGCTTTAAGGGGCAAGTGCCACGAAAAAAAAGAGAGGAAGAACACGATTCTCACATAGGCTGACTTCCTTTTTACTATATGACTGCATTTTTTAGCTCGCCTGAGCACGAAGGGTGAGCTTTTGGGATACCCTGATGTCCGTCGTACGTCCGTCCGGACGGACGTCCGAACGGACGTCCGTCAACTTTTGCTTGTGTACACTCTAGCGGGCACAGTTTTGATCCAATCTTTCTGAAACTTTGTCAGAATGTTTATCTCCAAATCTAGGCCTAGTTCGAAACTGGGTCATGTCGGGTCAAAAACTAGGTCACTAGGTCAAATCTTAGAAAAACCTTGTGTACACTCTAGAAGGCACAGTTTTCATCCAAAGTTCATGAAACTTTGTCAGAATGTTAATCTTTATAATATCTAGGACAAGTTCGAAACTGGGTCACGTCGGGTCAAAAACTAGGTCACTAGGTCAAATCTTAGAAAAACCTTGTGTACGCTCTAGAAGGCACAGTTTTCATCCAAAGTTCATGAAACTTAGTCAGAATGTTTATCCTCATAATATCCAGGACAAGTTCGAAACTGGGTCACATCGTGCAAAAACTAGGTCACTAGGTCAAATCATAGAAAAACCTTGTGTACGCTCTAGAGGACACAGTTTTGATCCAATCTATATGAAACATTGTCAGAATATATATCTCCATAAACTCTAGGCCAAGTTCAAAACTGGGTCATGTCGGGTCAAAAACTAGGTCACTAGGTCAAATCTTAGAAAAACCTTGTGTACACTCTAGAAGGCACAGTTTTCATCCAAAGTTCATGAAACTTTGTCAGAATGTTTATCTTTATAATATCTAGGACAAGTTCGAAACTGGGTCACGTCGGGTCAAAAACTAGGTCACTAGGTCAAATCTTAGAAAAACCTTGTGTACGCTCTAGAAGGCACAGTTTTCATCCAAAGTACATGAAACTTAGTCAGAATGTTTATACTCATAATATCTAGGACAAGATTGAAACTGGGTCACGTCGGGTCAAAAACTAGGTCACTAGGAAACATGAAAAAAACCTTGTGTACGCTCTAGAGGACACAGTTTTGATCCAATCTATATGAAACATTGTCAGAATATATATCTCCATAAACTCTAGGCCAAGTTTGAAACTGGGTCATGTAGGGTCAAAAACTAGGTCACTAGGTCAAATCTTAGAAAAACCTTGTGTACACTCTAGAAGGCACAGTTTTCATCCAAAGTTCATGAAACTCTGTCAGAATGTTTATCTTTATAATATCTAGGAAAAGTACGAAACTGGGTCATGTTGGGTCAAAAACTAGGTCACTAGGTCAAATCATAGAAAAACATTGTGTACGCTCTAGAGGACACAGTTTTGAACCAATCTCTATAAAACAATGTCAGAATGTTTATCTCCATAAAGGCTAGGCCAAGTTCGAAATTGGGTCATGTCGGGTCAAAACCTAGGTCACTAGGTCAAATCTTAGAAAAACCTTGTGTACGCTGTAGAAGGCACAGTTTTGATCCAAAGTTCATGAAACTTTATCAGAATGTTTACCCTCATAATATGAAGGACAAATTTGAAACTGGGTCATGTAGGGTCAAAAACTAGGTGATTTGGTCAAATCATAGAAAAACCGTGAGTATGCTCTAGAGGACACAGTTTTGATCCAATCTTTATGAAACTTTGTCAGAATGTTTATCTCCATAAACTCTATGCCAAGTTTGAAAGTAGATCTAGGTCATGTCAGGTCAAAAACTAGGTCACTAGGTCAAATCTTAGAAAAACCTCGTGTACGCACTAGAAGGAACAGTTTTGATCCAATCTTCATGAAACTATGTCAAAATGTTTATTGTCCATATATATATGCCCCTTATGAAACTGAGTCACGTCAGATCAGAAACTAGGTCACTAGGTCAATTCTAAGAAAAACTTTGTGTACACCCTAGAGGGCACAGTTTTGATCCAATCTTCATGAAACTCTGTCAGAATGTTTACCTTTATGAAATCTAGGTAAGTTTGAAACTGGTTTGTGTCGGATCAAAAACTAGGTCACTAGGTCAAATATAAGAACGACCTTGTATACGCTCCAGAGGGCACAGTTTTGATCCAATCTCAATGAAACTTGTCAGAATGTTTATTCTTACAATATCCGGTTTGAAACTGGGTCATGTCGGGTCAAAAGCTAGGTCACTAGGTCAAATCTAAATTAAGTTATGTTGCAAGAATCAGAACTAACATTGCAATGATGCCAGCCACAAACTCCTTGGAATACATTAGTTTCACCACAGTGAGATAATGATGCTACCATTCTATCATCTGTGTTTGCCTAGTTAAGTCTAGTTCAAATCCATCAAAGGAACTCAACATGAACGGGAACTTTTCGGAGAAGCGACTCTGCCATTTTCAGCTCTCCTGATCGAGCCTTACAGTATTGGTGTTAGCTGCATCTTTCATCCATCCATAAACATTTTCAAACATCTCTGAAACCACTGGGCAGATCAAATTTCATATGGAGCCTGCACATGGGTCAAAGGATTGAAAGTTCTTCAAATGATCTTGGTCACATCCAAGGTGGCCGCCATTCCCATGTATGGTAAAAACTCTTATAAATCTTCACCAGAGCCAGTGAACTGATTAATGCTCAGGTGAGCGATTCAGGGCCACCATGGCCCTCTTGTTTCAGCAATCGCTCTCTCTCTCACCTCTCGTCAGGAGAATGCACTTGATCACCAACCCGGGTGCTGCAGGTTCCATTCCACGCTTCTCCGTCTTTTGAAGGAGACTTTATGTTGGGTTATGATACAAAAAAGGAAAGAAAACACAAAAAATCGCACTCTCCTCCCCCTCCCCCCTGTATTTTCATGTCTGACGCCATTTTTCCTTCTCACACCTGCTCCAATAGGCTAACTTCAAGTGTCAACCCCAGCCCCTCCCCCCCCCCCCCCCCCCCCCCGCGACCTTTTGCCATATGTTGCAATAAGCTAAACTTCCAGTGGTTGTTATGATTTAAAGTGTGAGAAAGTGGTCACCCTTGTTTTAAGAAAAATCCTGACACTGCTGATCCGCATCAGTCTGCTCCTCTTACAGGAGAAGTGCCATCTCATCAGTGTCTGCGCTGTTTGTCGGTTCTGTATTGTAATATACAGGCGTTCCGACCTTGTGGACACAACGTTGAATCGACGATGACTCGGCGTCGTTTCAACGTTGTATGGCGTTAATTCCACGTCGATTGAACATTGTGTGGCCTCGTTTAATCACGCCGATCGTTCGAGTAGTTGATGAGCCGTTAAGTAAGCGAAGTAGCGGCTTCAAATTATACCGGACACTTAAAATATAAATCAGAAATATATCATTTTTCACGTGCGTATGGATAGATACGTACTCTGTAAAAAATACTGTAGAATTTACGGTAGAATAACTGGAAACCGGCTGCCAGTCCTTTCCCCGTTATTTTTACGGGTTTTTGCCTGTAAGACATTGTTGGAAGTCACGAAATGGAAGTTTTAAGTTAATTTGGCGCACTCGAAAATAACCTTGTATTGTTGAGGGGATATCTAACCAAAACGACATCTGCTCTTTTCTGTCCCACTCTGCTTGATGATTCCTGCAGTTTTTACGGGCGCCCGTAAAAATAACGGTAAAAGGACTGGCAGCGGGTTGCCAGTTATTTTACCGTAAAATCTACCGTTTATTTTTGCAGTGTAAACACGTGAAAGTGAGTGAGATAGCGGTTTTAGATGGATTACTTGCGATTTTACGTCCTTTTCAACGGTATGTCAGTCATATCAGGACGATGTGAGGATGATAATGAAAGGCTGTATGCAATGGAACCCCGTTTACGGTAGGGAAGATTCTCGCCTCAACCGGGGCTCGAACCCGTTCCGCTAGAACAGTAACCCCACTCAATCTCTCTATGTCTCTCCAATTGGTGTTTATTGCAAAATGTTTCCTTGATATATCTGAATTGATTCTTGGCCAAGACGGGTACACTGTAAAAAAAGAAGATTTTACGGTAGAATACCTGGCAACCAGCTGCCAGTCCATTTCCCGTTATTATTACGGACGCCAGTAAACATTGGCGGAATCATCATGCAGAGTAGAGTAGAATAAGACAGGTATTGTTTTGGTCATGTAGCCCTTCAACAGTATAAATGTAATTTCGAGTGTGGTCAGTTAGTATAATTCTAACATATCGGGATTTCAAAAAAAATGTTTTACAGGCAAACGCCCGTAAAAATAACGGAAAATGGACTGGCAGCTGGTTTTCAGGTATTCTACCGTAAAATCTACGGAATTTTTACTTTGTACCTGTCAGAAAAGATTTTGCACCAATTTGTTAATATAAAACAGTCACATGCTCACATTCCGGCCAGTTTTCGTGAGGTAGAAATAAGTAGAAATAGAAATACTTCTTCTCCATTTCCAATCGGCCTGATTGTCGACACACACACCCACATCCCCCGCAGCCTTGGTCTTGTAAATTTTAAAATGGAAAAAAATAACCGCAATACACCGTACCTAATAACAAACAACACGGTTCCTAAACAACTATCAGTTTTAACGGTTTAACACACGACAAACTCTCCCTTCTTCTTTGGCCATTGAGTGTGATAATGAAAGGCTGTGAGCATTGGCTCTCCGTTTACGGGAATCGAACCCGGGAGCTCTACATCAACAGAGGCCAGTGCTCAACACTGCGCTACCAGGTTTTCTTACCACCCCCCCACCTCTTGTAAATTCCCTTAACACGCACACACCACACCCACACTCACACACACAATGCCCGCCCTCTCCAAAGAACTTTACTTATTAATCTCTCCCTGCTAATATCTCATTCGAGTATATAATACAACATACTCAACTGGTACCCGTTTGTCATTTGAGCCGCGACGCGAGAAAACCAACAATGTGGTGCGCCAAGAGCACTTACATCAGCCTGGGCAACCGCCCAGTCTTATCAGCGACTTCGCTGTCCGCATAGAGATAGCTTAGACCGTTAGCCACCCTTTAAGCGCACTGCAACTCTTATCAGACTGGGCGGATGCCCAGGCTGATCTGAGTCTGCGCTGGGCGCGCAACCACTTTGTTTTCTCGTGCCGCGGCTCATTTATACGTCTTCACTAACTTACAGTGGCTCTCGGGACTCCAATAAGGCAGAATCTTAGATGGGAAACAAACCTTTCTTATACATTTAAACTGCACGGGGGTAGTCACCCTTGTTTTGAGAGAGAAAAAAGCGTTTGCAGATGCGTCCCTACACTGTGGTCAATACCATACACCGTTGAATCTCGATACACACCGTTGAATCACCGTTGTTCCAATCTTGTCTGGCATTGATTCAACGTCGCGTGTCCAAAGTAAGGTACATTCCTGTTTTCCTGTATCACGCGGATCATCCGAGTTTTGAACTCGAACATTTACGAAGCAGCAGCTCTAATTTTTTATGCTCGCGTGACGATTAAAATTTGCCCGTCTGTCTCTCTGTATGTTCGTCACATTTTACGTTTCAGAATTTGTGTAATCAATAACTCCTCCAGTTTTTCATGGATTTTTCTTCAAACCCTGAATAATTTTTGTTGACCTAATGAAGAAGTGAATGTGAATTTCTGATGGAAATAAATTGACAGAATAACGGCTTTTAGAACTCAGTTATAGTGGGCAACTTTTCAAATTAAATGCAATCAACTCCTCTACGTTTTAAATGGATCTGTTTCAGATATTGCACACTTGTTGTGATGAAGCAGAAAACTAGTCCGCTAATGTTCGCTTCCTGCAGAGACGGTTTGTCATATTTGGCTTCCGACGAGACTTCCGCGATCTATTGCTTCCTGCTGGGACTACCGTCCTCGAGAAATGGCTTCCTGCCGAGGCTGTCCGCGTGACTGATTCCTGCCGAGAGCCTCGGCAGGAAGCAGAATCACGCTGACAGTCTCTACAGAAGCCATTTATCATTTACAAGTCTCAACAAGAAGCAAGAGATCGCGAACAGTCTCGGTGGAAGCCAAATATAACGGACGGTCTCTGAAAGAAGCGAAAATTGACTGACTGGTTTATACCCTGTGATAATTCTAACGGAACTATGGTCTTTTTATTGGATTCTTTTTCACACTTGGCACACATGTTTGGTGCATGATGCAGATGTGCATATGGCATTTCGATGTGTAACCGAAGCACGAGCGTTTGAAGTTGGGTCTTTTTTTTTCGAATTATAGGATATGGAGTTTTAAACTTTGTACACATGTTGAGAAAATAATGAAGATGCGCGTGTGGCTTTTGGTAAATAATTTTGACAGAATTACAGATTTTTTAACCGACTTCAAATGTAATGGACAAGAGTATCTTGGGCAAGTATGCGTTTCAGTATTCTAGGGCTGCGGTCAAGGGCGCAACTGCAATTTTCAAAAAAACTTGAGATTGCTCTGACCCTCTCTTCTGTAGATTAATTTATATATAACTTAACACAAATATTAAGTATGAAAGTATATTGGACAAGCTCACGTTTTAATGGCCTGTGTTGAAGGTCAAGGTCACAGTTGCTAGTTTTTGATATGTTAAATTGTACACTAACTTGGGACATAATAATCAGCAAATGAGTACCCTTCCAGCTATGAAACCAGTATGATGACTGAATGGTCCAGTGCGAGGGGATTGAATCACTTGTGATGCCTTGATTTTTTAAGGATTCAACTTGTTGCTTTTAAAGTGATATTAAAAGGACAATGTTTCATTATGAACAGACATATTACTAATAAAGTGAAACATAAAAAAAAATATTTCTATAGCCTTGCAAGAAAAATGTTTCATAGCATTATTTCCTTAGCTATGCGGAATATGCTATATAGTAAGCGTTCCTTACACAACATTACGAGGAAATCTTCATCATGATTTAGTTTCTTACAGTCAACAGTTTTTTGACAATACTGTAATATCTAAAGAGAGCAATACAGCGTATGTCTCTCCATGTCTCCTAATAATAAATGAGCAAATCTGCCTGTTAGCTAGTCAATAAAAATACGATTCTGTGGCTTCTAAGATCCTACCCTGTGAAAGACGAAACATATTTCGGCTTCTTTGATAAATAACCCCCACCACACTCGAATGAATTTCAATCAAAACTGTTAGCACAAACACTAGAAATTATATAATATCTAATAGATTAAATGAACATTACCATAAAATATGTAATTATTTGTTTTCATGGTTGATTTTTTTTTTAGCTTATTAAGAATTAAATTTAGACGCTATATGCCCTTACCAGGGTTGAGCGTCTATAAATAACTTAAACATTCATTTTTTAAGAATTAAAAAAAAAAGCTACAATTTTTCACGTTTGATTGTCACGTTTAAGAGTAAATTGACTTCTTTCTCTTTTTTTCCTTTCTTGCATTCTTCTTTCATTCGATCTTTCTTTCTTAATCAGACTATATAAATATTGCTCCTTTCTTAATTACATGTAGATCATAAAAAGCACACATAAAATATATAAACAAAACACAAATACCAAGAAAGGATGTGGTGAGCCTTTACGCAATATAGGCGGATTTGGACTTAGACTATTTGAGCCATAATTATGAGCGAGGTTTTATCGAAACACGACTTTTTGTATGTTTAGAGATCAATGGAAGATACTTATAGTGTACTTATTTTATAATGAATTACATCAATGTAAACCTTATAAAAATCTCTCGATGGTGATAACTTATAAAAGTTTTATAAAAATTTCGATCATTTTCAAATTTTAGGCTGAACATAGCTTCTTGGGCATTTTCGACATGATTCGTATATAATTTCAAGTGATTGAAGCTTCTATCTTCAAAAGCCGATGGAAGAATCAAAACATGAAGTTATTTTATATATTTTTACACCATATTAACGGACAAAGACTGAAGTTTATGTTCATAACTTATAAAAAATTGTCGTACTATCATTTATGTATTTAATTAAACATTTTACATTATATTCCAATGTAATTGCATATAGCACTGGACAGGATTTCAACAGGTAAGCTCTCGGATAAACCCGTAAGTCGCTATCGGTAATTTCCGCCGTATTGAAGCTTAAAGTTCCCTATGAATGGTCCAGTGCGAGGGGATTGAATCACTTGTGATGCCTTGATTTTTTAAGGATTCAACTTGTTGCTTTTAAAGTGATCCATACACAATAACTCGTGCATAACTCGAGTGATTCCAGCCAAACTGGCCAATTACCGTACATTGGTGATACAAATTTATTTAAGTTTCACAGAATTCAATTATGGCTGAACTTGTCAATTTTACACCGATTCAAGGGCTATAAGTCACACCACTGATACCATTCTGATGAAACTTCAAATGCACAGCTGTTAGGGTTATACATGTTCATTTTAAGTTTCATGAAATTCCAAGCTCATTTCTGTTCGTCCGTCAGTCCTTCCGTCCGTCCATAATTACCTTGATCCTAGTGTTTTAAGTCCATTTCTGTCAAACTGTGATGCCTACAATCATCAAACCTAGTATAAAGTTTCTTCTTAGAATGTTCTCGAGGTATGTTGCACTTATTATTCTACCCTTGACCTGCTGAATTCGTAAAATTTAATGTCCTGAATAACCTCGACCCTAGTATTAAAGTCCATTTTTCTGAAACTATGACACCTTCAATCATTAAACCTGGTATCAAGTTTTTTCATAGACTGTTCTCAAGGTATGTTGCACTTTTTTCTACCCTTAACCTATTTGACATGCTGTGCTGACTTCGTAAAATTTCATTTCCAAAATTACCTAGACCCTAGTGTTTGAGTCCATTTCTCTCAAACTATGACACCTACAATCATTTTAAACCTGGCATTTTCCTAGAATACTCCCGAGCCATATTGCACTTTTTCTTCCTTTGGCGTATATTTAACCCTCAGCTGAATTCGTAAAAGATCGTCAAAAATTACATTGACCCTAGCTGTCAAGTCCATTTCTCTGAAAGTATGATACCTACCCAGCGGACACATCACGTCGAAATAACGTCGTACTGACGTCGATGCGACGTCATACAGTAACGTCAGTACGTCATTTCAACGTCATGTGCCTGCTGGGTAGAGTCATCAGACCCGACAAAATATATCTGCATAGTAAGGCCTTAAATTGTGACGCCAACGCCGACGTCCAACTGACAACAAAAGCTCTGTACTTTCGTACACAGTGGCCGGGCCGGGTAGCGCAATCGGTAGGGCGCCTGACTCGTAAGTCAGAAGTCCTGGGTTCGAATCCCGGTCTGCCCACATACTTTCGATTCTCCTTCCGCTGATTCAAGAAGGGCAGTTGTCAGTTACTGGCGAAAGTATGTGCACTTATTACTGGTTAACCGCTTAGGAGGTCTAAGCCTGCCCAGGAATAGTGTGGTTAGGTTAACTGACCGTCCCGACATGACCTTAGTTGTTTACCGTGGACGTTAAGCATCAAATCAACCAACCAACCAACGTACACAGTGGAGCTAAAAAGGTCTCAAAGGATGTTGCACTTCCTTCTGCGCTTGAACTTTATTTCAAGGGCTGCTGACTTTGTAACATTTTATGTCCAAGTCCATTTTTGCTCCATGTGAACGCAAAATGTTTGACAGTTTCTGAGAATCAACTTTGGTCGTGTGAAGGAGGCTCAACTTGCGTGCGTAACATTAGTGTATTCATGTAAAACTTATAAAACCGCTAATTTGGTGTTGATATTTGTACACTAGATTCATCTGTTATCAACTTGTCACGCATAAGATAAAAAAAGACCAAGAAAGTCCTTATCGTTCACCTGAGATTTTGTGATTGCAGTTATATCAGTTATAAGTTTTGTTGGACGGCCATCGGCGTCAGGTAATTTACAGGCCGGAAGGAGGCCACCCTCAACGGCATTCCTTCAAGCTGCAGAAATAACATAAACATGGGAACTATAAAATTCCTCAGTTATCGGCTGCTCATGTCTGATAAAGGGCTACCTCTGTAAAAGAGTGAAGCGCTGGCCTGCTGATCTAACGCACCCGCGTTCGAGCCCCGCTGTAGGGGTGGATCTTTTCAATCGTAAACGGAGTCCCATTGCACACAGCCTTTCTTTTCATCCAACCAACGTCCTGATATGACTGAAAAACTGTTAAAAATAGCCATCAGAGGAGATGGCAAATCCCCCGACAGAAGACCCCCATGGGCCTTGGTAAAAAGGGTGCACTTCAAAACACATATTAGTAATTTATTGTCGTTCTTTTATGCTTCTGATCGACATTAACTGTTAACAGATGCATGATTATCTAACACTCAGACTAAAACAGTATGCTTGACTGCTAAAAAGAGGTAATATCTCAAACAGCCACCATAAACACAAATGTATAGCATACGATACATTCAACTTTCAAAATGTGTAAATAACTTCTGAAGTACAAGTCCTACAAACCTAATTTTGAGCTCTCTAGTAAGTGAATTTGGACAAAGAATCCAAATCTGGAATTTTTTTTTTTTTTTTTTTGGGGGGGGGGGGGGGGGGGCGTGTGGGGTGCGGGAGGGGGCACGGGAATGTGGAGGGGTCAGAGAGAGTTAGGAACACTGATAAGATATCACAGCATGATCATCAATATTCTAAAAGGTACAAGGTTATTCAAATTCTGGAGCTGCCAGGGTTATACAGTTATGGAGCAGAGACTCAAACAGCAGCTCAAACTACCAAAGGGAAATAACTCACAAAGTATAAAAGCAAGAGTTATCATTCATGTATGAGACAAATTGTCATGACCCGTTCTGCATATCTGTGAAGTATCATGAAAATATTTCAAAACGTATTCAAGCTATGGAGCGGACACCTAAAATCATCAAAGGGAAATAACACCAAAAGTAAACAAGCAAGAGTTGTCATTCTTGTTCGTGACACATCATCATGAACTGTTCTACATATCTGTGAAGTATCATGAAAATATTCCAAAAGGTATTCATGTTATAGAGCGTATACGAAATCACACCTAAAACCATCAAGGGGAAATAACTCAAAAAATAAGAAAGCAAGAGTTGTCATTCTTGTTCGCGACACATCGTCATGACCTGTTCTACATATCTGTGAAGTATCATGAAAATATTCCAAAAGGTATTCAAGTTATAGAGCGGACACGAAATCATACCTAAAGTGATCAAGGGGAAATAACTCAAAAAGTATGAAAGCAAGAGTTGTCATTCTTGTTCGCAACACACCGTCATGACCTGTTCTACATATCTGTGAAGTATCATGAGAATATTCCAAAGGGTATTCAAGTTATAGAGCGGACAAGAATCTGCCAAAAAAATAACACCTAAAACTATCAAGGGGAAATAACTCCAAAAGTAAGAGAGCAAGAGTTGTCATTCTTGTTCGCGACACACCGTCATGACCTGTTCTACATATCTGTGAAGTATCATGAGAATATTCCAAAGGGTATTCAAGTTATAGAGCGGACAAGAATCTGCCAAAAAAATAACACCTAAAACTATCAAGGGGAAATAACTCCAAAAGTAAGAGAGCAAGAGTTGTCATTCTTGTTCGCGACACATCGTCATGACCTGTTCTACATTTCTGTGAAGTATCATGAAAATATTCCAAAGGGTATTCAAGTTACAGAGCGGACACGAATCTGCCAAAAAAATCACCAAAGGGGAGACAATTCAAAAAGTACAATTGCCAGAGTTACCATTCATGTACGCGACACATCGTCATGACCTGTTCTACATAACTGTGAAGTATCATGAAAATATTCCAAAGGGTATGCAAGATATAGAGCGGACAAGAAAATGTTTACGGACGGACGGCGGACAGACGGACGGACGCCAGGCTCATCGCTATATCCCCCGAACCTTTCGGTCGGGGGATAAAAAGGACGTAAAATCGCAAGTCATCCATCTATCTTATAAAAGAGTGATTGCTGCATCTTCAATGCTAAAGCAGTTAAAGCCATAATCATTTAATTTTCATACAGAAAGTCAATGAAAACTTTAAGTTGCCATAACAACCAAAGATTTAGAGCAATTGACATAAAAAGGTAGCCTTTACTGCTACATAATATGAAATTTGGCTACAATAGGCCGTGTAGTTTCAGAGATAATATGTTTGAAAATTGTTTACGACGGACGAGGGACTTCTAACCAACTGCCTATTCTATAAGCTCCTCTGGAGCCAATAGCTGATGGAAGCTACTACGAAATTTGCTTTTAGGCATTGAACCCACGGCGTCAGACAATAATGGGCGATGTCAGGTACAATCTCCCACATCGCCCTCTGGCTTATTTCCTGCAAGATGAAGTCAGTCACCATTTTCTTCTTTGCTAAAATGGATATTATGGACATCAACCTATACTCACAGCAGAGGGCCACCATTATAACCCTATGTCTTTGGGCACTATTATTAATTTGTTCATTTCTGTAATAGATTCATCCATTTACAAAGATCGTTTATTCATAAATACGTACTTTGTTATTAGCTCACCTGAGCCATAGGCTCAGGGTGAGCTATTGTGATCACCCAGTGTCCGTCGTGCGTCGTGCGTCGTCCGTCGTGCGTCGTCAACAATTTGCTTTAAATGACATCTTCTCTTAAACCGCTAGGTCTAGGGCTTTGATATTTGGTATGAAGCATTGTCTAGTGGTCCTCTACCAAGTTTGTTCAAATGGTGGCCCCAGGGTCCAAAATGGCCCTGGGGCAGGGGGTCTTGGGTTCGAAACTAAAAAATACTTAAAAATCTTCTTCTCCAGAACCGCTTGGCTCAGATGCTTGAAATTTGGTACGTAACATTGCCTAATGGTCCTCTACCAAGTTTGTTCAAATGGTGGCCCCAGGGTCCAAAATGGCCCTGGGGCAGGGGGTCTTGGGTTCGAAACTAGAAGTTACTTAAAAACCTTCTTCTCCAGAACTGCTTGGCTCAGAGGCTTGAAATTTGGTATGAAGCATTGTCTAGTGGTCCTCTACCAAGTTTATTCAAATGGTGGCCCATGGGTCCAAAATGGCCCTGGGGCAGGGAATCTTGGGTTCGAAACTAAAAAATACTTAAAAATCTTCTTTTCCAGAACCGCTTGGCTCAGATGCTTGAAATTTGGTATGTAACATTGCCTAATGGTCCTCTACCAAGTTTGTTCAAATGGTGGCCCCAGGGTCCAAAATGGCCCTGGGGCAGGGGGTCTTGGGTTCGAAACTAAAAGATACTTAAAAATCTTCTTCTCCAGAACTGCTTGGCTCAGATGCTTGAAATTTGGTATGAAGCATTGCCTAGTGGTCCTCTACCAAGTTTGTTCAAATGGTGGCCCCAGGGTCCAAAATGGCCCTGGGGCAGGGGGTCCTGGGTTCGAGACTAAAAGATACTTAAAAATCTTCTTCTCCAGAACTGCTTGGTTCAGAGGGGCTGAAATTTGGTATGAAGCATTGCCTAGTGGCCCTCTACCAAGTTTGTTCAAATGGTGGCCCCAGGGTCCAAAATGGCCCTGGGGGAGGGGGTCTTGGGTTCGAAACTAAAAAATACTTAAAAATCTTCTCCTCCAGAACCGCTTGGCTCAGATGCTTGAAATTTGGTATGTAACATTGCCTAGTAGTCCTCTACCAA
Organism: Ctena decussata; assembly: GCA_963989385.1. Taxonomy (NCBI): domain Eukaryota; kingdom Metazoa; phylum Mollusca; class Bivalvia; order Lucinida; family Lucinidae; genus Ctena; species Ctena decussata. Next base: position 32,558,974 of record OZ022504.1, on the reverse strand, counting down.
GTTTGTTCAAATGGTGGCCCCAGGGTCCAAAATGGCCCTGGGGCAGGGGGTCTTGGGTTCGAAACTAAAAGTTACTTAAAAACCTTCTTCTCCAGAACTGCTTGGCTCAGAGGCTTGAAATTTGGTATGAAGCATTGTCTAGTGGTCCTCTACCAAGTTTATTCAAATGGTGGCCCAAGGTTCCAAAATGGCCCTGGGGCAGGGGATCTTGGGTTCGAAACTAAAAAATACTTAAAAATCTTCTTCTCCAGAACTGCTTGGCTCAGATGCTTGAAATTGGTATTGAACATTGCCTAGTAGTCCTCTACCAAGTTTGTTTAAATGGTGGCCCCAGGGTCCAAATTGGCCCTGGGGCAGGGGATCTTGGGTTTCGGAACTAAAAAATACTTAAAAATCTTCCTCTCCAGAACTGCTTTGCTCAGATGCTTGAAATTTGGTATGTAGCATTGTCTAGTGGTCCTCTACCAAATTAGTTCAAATGGTGGCCCCAGGGTCCAAAATGGCCCTGAGGCAGGGGTCTTTGGTTCGAAACTAAAAAATACTTAAAAATCTTCTTCTCCAGAACTGCTTGCCTCAGATGCTTGAAATTTGGTATGTTACATTGCCTAGTGGCCCTCTATCAAGTTTGTTCAAATGGCCCCATGGTTTCAAAATGGCCCCGGGGCAGGGAGTCCCAGGTTTGAACCATAGAAATACATAGAAAAATATTAAAAAATCATCTACTTCAGAACTGCAAGGCTCAGATGCTTGAAATTTGGTGTGTAGCTTTGCCTAGTAGTCTTTTACCAAGTTTGTTCAAATGATGACCCCAGGGTCTAATATGGCCCCAAGCTAGGGGGTCCTGAGTTTGAAACATAGAAAAATATTCAAAAATCTTCTTCTTCAGAACCACTTGGCTCAGATGCTTGAAATTTAGTATGTAGCATTGCCTAGTGGTCCTTTACCAAAATTATTCAAATGATGGCCACAGGGTCCAAAATGACCCAGCTCCAGGGGGTCCAGGGTTTGAACCATAGCAATACATAGAAAAATATTCAAAAATCTTCTTCAAAACCATTTGGAAGTGGTTGCAAACTATCAGGTTTGTTAAATGATGACCCTTGTTTGACCTTTAGCCTTTTTGGTCAGGTGAGCGATTCAGGGCCTCTTGGCCCTCTTGTATGATTAAGGATGACTGAATGACAAAACTTTTAGGCCCTGATAAGTCTGCTCCATGTCTGAACTGCCTGCATAGGCCGCTTGACTGCCCAAATACTTAAGGGTTTATGGTACTTTTATAAAAGAAACTAAAGCCTTCTGGAAAATTAGGGTATTTATTTTTTTCATACTCAAATTCACATTGAATAACAAACTATGACCAAATCTGGTTATTTATATTCTTCTGATTCCACTGTTTCACCATAGCCCAGCTGAAAAAGAAGAAATCAAGCTCAGCTAAGGTAAGTGTAAAGAAACAGATAAAAATATTTGGTTTAATAAACACTATCTTATTCGTATGATAATCATATACAGTACAACAAACACAGTACAAAGAATACCAAATTGAGAAGACAGTTAAGGGACTTATTTAAATCAGTATCCCAGACTGCAATAACATAAATTTTCTACATAAACGTGATTGTCGTATATGATTTATATACCATGATAACAAAAACAGAAGGTAATGAAAACAAGAGGGCCATGATGGTCCTGAATCGCTCACCTGAGTATCCTATGAACTTAACCTCAGAGACATCCATACGTACGACAGACAGAGTTTCACTAAGAATCAATTGAAAACGAAACCTTTATTGTGTACCTAAGGTTTTTTCTAAGATTTAACCTAATTACCTGGTCTTTTACCCCACATGACATAGTTTCTAACCTGGTCTAGATTTCTTAGATATAAACATTCTGACAAAGTTTCATGAATGTCAGATCAAAACTGTGCCCTCTATAGTATACATAATGTTTTTCTCAGGTTTGACCTGCTGATCTAGTTTTTGATCCAACATGACCAGGTTGCACCCTTGGTCAAGATTTGTTGGAGATAAACATTTTGACAAAGTTTCATGAAGATTGGAACAAAACTTTGCCCTCAAAATCGTTCACATGTTTTTTTTTCTAAGATCTGACCTAGTGACCTAGTTTTTGACCTCACATGGCCCAGTTTCAAATTTGGTCTAGATTGTATAATCTGACATTCTGACAAATTTTCATGAAGATTGGATCATAACTGTGCCCTCTAGAGTGTACACAAGGTTTTTATAAGATTCGACCTAGTGACCTACTTTTTGACCCCACATAACTCAGTTTCCATCTTGGCCTAAATTGTATAAGGATAAACATTCTGACAAAATTTGATGAAGATTGGATCATAATTGTGTCCTCTAGAGTGTACACAAGGTTTTTCTAAGATCTGACCTAGTTTTTGACCCCACATGACCCAGTTTCATACTTGGTCTAGATTTTAAGATATACATTCTGACAAAGTTTCATAATGATTGGATCAAAACTGTGCCCTCTGTGTCATTCTAAGATTTATTTCTATTTTTAGCTCTGGTGGCAATTTTGTTCAGCAGAGTGGAACCGTTTTAGCAATTTTGGTTTAGAACCATAAGCCAAACATTTCTGTGAAATTATTTTGAAATTGAGCTATTGGCTTCAGAGGAGATGTCGTTTAAAGGTTTTTTTATTTTTAGATTTCTACTTTTAGCTCTGCGGCCATTTTTTTTCAGCGGAGCGAAACCGTTTTAACAATTTTGGTTCAGGGCCATGAGTCAAACATTTCCGTGAAATTATTTTGAAATTGAGCCATTGGTTTCAGAGGAGATGTCGTTCAAAGGTTTTTCTATTTTTAGCTGTGGCAGCCATTTTGTTCAGCGGAGGGGAACCATTTAGCAAGTTTGGTTCAGGGCTATAACAGAAACATCTGAGTGAAATTATTTTGAAATTGGCTTACTGGTCTAGGAGGAGACGTCGTTTGAAGACATTGTTGACGACGGACAAATATCTAGCAAAATAGCTGACCCCGACCACTTCGTGCTCAGGTGAGCTAACAAGAGGGCCATGAGGCCCTGAATCGCTCACCTGAGCAATTGGCAAAGTGGCCTTTTCTTATGTCTGATATTGTCAAAATATGAGTCTTGGTCAAACATCAAAGAATGACCATGACCTTTTGTACTCATAAATCTTCATGTACTCATTAAGACAACCATATATACCATTTTTAGGCCAAAATCTTCAAAACTTTCCATGAAATCTTATGTCCTAGCATTTATTCATATTTGACAATGCCGCAAAAAAGTTCAAGGCAAACCCAAGGTCATCATTTGAACAGTCTTGCAGTCTGGTCATGCTCCATATAAAATTTGAGAACCATGGGTGCAGTGGTTTTGGAGAAATTTATATTTAACCCCAGGGCAAACGTAAATGTGAACGGACTGACGGACGGACGGACGGAAAACCGGACGCCTATATCGCACCTTGCTAAAGCAGGTGCGACAAAAATGGAGGTGCATGCTGCTTAAAAGGGTGTTTTTTATAAGGAAAGATCAAAGGGTAATTTTCTGCACTAAATTCTAAAAATCTAACATTGTTATTGAAAATTTACTTAGGGCTGAAGGTATGTTACTGCATTATGAAGAGCATCCTAGCAATTATTTGTTCCAACTCTTTCTCAAAATTCTAACAAGAGGGTCAAGAGGCCCTGAATCGCTCACCTAAACAAAAGGTTAAAAGTCAAACTAGGGTCATAATTTGAACAAACCTGATATTTTGCAACCATTTCCAAATGGTTCTGAAGAAGAAGAAGATTTTTGAATATTTTTCTATGTATTGCTATGGTTCAAACCCTGAGGCCCCTGGGGCCAGGCCATTTTGGCCCTTGGGGCCATCATTTGAATAATCTTGGTTAAACACCACTAGGCAAAGCTTAAAGCTAAATTTCAAGCCTCTGAGCCAAGTGGTTCTGAAGAAGAAGAATTTTGAATACTTTTCTATGTAATTCTATGGTTCAAACCCATGACTCCTGGGGGGGGGGGGGCATTTGGACCCTGTCACCATCATTTGAACAAACTTGGTAAGGGACCACTAGGCAATGATGCATCATACAAAATTTCAAGCATCTGCACTGAGGGGTTCTGGAGAAGAAGGTTTTTAATTTCGAACCCAAGACTCCCTGCCCCAGGACCATTTTTGATCCCAGAGCCACCATTTACACAATCATTGTAAGAGTCCACCAGGCAATGCATCATACCAAATTTCAAGCATCTGAGCCAAGTGGTTCTGAAGAAGAAGATTTTTTAATACTTTCCTATTTACTTCTAAGGCTCAAACTCAGAGCTCCCTGCCACAGGGCCATTTTGCTCCTGGGGCCATTATCTGAACAAACTTGATAAAGGACAAGGCAATGCATCATACCAATTTTCAAGTGATATTGAAGAAGAAGATTTTTGAATTTTTCTATGTAGTTCTATGGTTCAAACCCAGGACCCCCTGGGGGGCATTTTAGACCCTGGGGTCATCATTTGAACAAACTTGTTAAAAGACTACTAGGCAAAGCTACATACCAAATTTCAAGCATCTGAGCCAAGTTGTTCTGCAGAAGAAGATTTTTCTATATATTTCTATAGTTCAAACATAAGACTCCCTGTCGCGGGGCCATTTTGAACCCTGGGGCCACCATTTGCACAAACTTGGTAAAGGACTACTAGGCAATGCTAAATACCAAATTTCAAGCATCTGAGCCTTGCGGTTCTGAAGTAGAAGATTTTTTATTATTTTTCCATGTATTTCTATGGTTCAAACATGGGACTCCCTGCCCCGAGGCCATTTTAGACTCTGTGTCCACCGTTTGAACAAACTTGGTAGAGGACCACTAGGCAATGCTACATATCAAATTTCAAGCATCTGAGGCAAGCAGTTCTGGTGAAGAAGATTTTTAAGTATTTTTTAGTTTCGAACCAAAGACCCCCTGCCCCAGGGCCATTTTGGATCCTGGGGCCACCATTTGAACAAACTTGGTAGAGGACCACTAGGCAATACTACAAACCAAATTTCAAGCATCTGAGCCAAGCAGTTCTGGAGAAGAAGATTTTAAAGTATTTTTTAGTTTCAAACCCTAGACCCCCTGCCCCAGGGCCATTTTGGACCCTGGGGCCACCATTTGAATAAACTTGGTAGAAGACCACTAGGCAATGCTACATACCAAATTTCAAGCATCTGAGCCTAGCAGTTCTGGAGAAGAAGATTTTTAAGTATTTTTTAGTTTCGAACCCAAAGACCCCCCTGCCCCAGGGCCATTTTGGACCCTGGGGCCACAATTTGAACAAACTTGGTAGCGGACCACTAGACAATGTTACATACCAAATTTCAAGCATCTGAGCTAAGTAGTTCTGGAGAAGAAGATTTTTAAGTATTTTTTAGTTTCGAACCCAAGCCTCGCTGCCCCAGGGCAATTTTGGGACCTGAGGCCACCATTTGAACAAACTTGGTATAGACTAGGGGACCACTAGGCGATGCTACATACCAAATTTCAAGTATCTGAGCCAAGCAGTTCTGGAGAAGAAAATTTTAAAGTATTTTTTAGTTTCTAACCCAAGACCCCCTGCCCCAGGGCCATGTTGGACCCTGGGACCACCATTTGAACAAACTTGGTAGAAGACTACTAGGCAATGCTACATACCAAATTTCAAGCATCTGAGCCAAGCAGTTCTGGAGAAGAAGTTTTTTAAGTATTTTTTAGTTTCATACCCAAGATCCCTGCCCCAGGGCCATTTTGGACCCTGGGGCCACCATTTGTTCAAAATTGGTAGAGGACCACTAGGCAATGCTAAATGCCAAATTTCAAGTATTTGAGCCAAGCAGTTCTGGAGATTTTTACGTATTTTTTAGTTTCGAACCCAAGACACCCTGTCCCAGGGCCATTTTGGGACCTGGGGCAACCGTTTGAACAAACTTGGTAGAGGACCACTAGACAATGCTTCATACCAAATATCAAAGCCCTAGGCCTAGCGGTTTCAGAGAAGAAGGTGGGTGATCACAACAGCTCACCCTAATCCTATGGCTCAGGTGAGCTAAAAGCAGTAGCTTATTCTCAAATATGGTGCATGTACACTGAATGCATTCACTAACAAGTAGCCCAAAGGGCAACAATTGCTCACCTGAGAGATATTGTAAACCTATAGGGATATTTAAGATGCTCAAGGGCAGCTAACTCCACAGTGAGTGGTCCAATCAGGCTGAAAATTAAACTCATCCAAAACATTATGTATGCCCTCATTTAATATATGCAAGTTTAAAAAGTATCCGATCAAGAGCACAACAGACAGAGCTGTCTAGGGCAGCTAACTTCGTAGTGGTTGGTCTGATCTGGCCAAAATTTGAACTTGTTTAAGATATTATGCATTTCCTCATTACCTGCAAGTTTGAAAAGGATCGGATCAGTAGAAACCAAGAAAAAGTGGCGACATTGATTTTTTGGATGCTCAGGGCAGGTACTCCATAGTCAGTGGTGGGATCTAGCCGAAATGCTAATCCAAGCTTTTATGCACATCCTCATTACCTGCAAGTATGAAGAGGATCCGATGAAAAATTAAAATGTGATGACGTTGTTTTCTCCAACTAAGACTATGGGATTTTTTCAACCACTCAAGGGCAGCTAACTCCGTAGTCTGTGCTCGAATCCGGCCAAATTTCGAACTCATCCAAGCTCTTATGTATGTCATCATTACCTGCAAGTATGATAAGGATCTAATAACCAGAGGACTATTGGTCCTGTAGCTCACCTGAGTCCATTCATCCTTAGCACTCAAGGGTAGGTAACTCTAAAGTAAATTGTACAATGTGGCCTAATTTCAACGTTGACTGAGTTGTTAGTCTATGGAAACTTTAAAATGCCATAGCAATAAAACCACGTGGGCAACAATAATAGAAAACAATATTTATGCAGTGGCTAATGTCATCAACATGAATGCAAAGAATCAGCTTCATCCCCCTATATAGTTTTTGAGGAAAAGATTTTTGAATATTTTTTCAAATTTTTTTTCCTTTATGTTTCCATCATGGCAACTAATCAAATTCGGTGATTTGGACAAAATTAATATGAATATGAATCATAGAGGACTACTCAAGAAACATTTCTGTAGGAAAAAAATCCAAATAACTGCAGTGAGATAGCAAAAATTGCGGATTTCCATTTTTCCCATTATAAGCCAATGGCAACTTTAAGTTGCCATAGAAACCAAACTGCTGGGGCAATTGCCAAGAAAAACAGTGTTTTTATAGAAGGTAGTACCAAGATCCTTTTTCTGTGAAGTTTGAGCTTTATTGCTTGCATAATTTCTGAGGAGATGATTTTTTAATATTCTTTCTATTTTTAACCATTCGGTTGCAATGGCAATCAGCCAAATAGCTCAATTTCCATAAATTTGATATGGCTGGTTGGGAACTACTCAAGAAACATTTCTATGAAAGTTTTGTCAAAATATCTGCAGTGACATAGCAATAAATGCAAATTTTTCATTTTCCCATTATAAGTCAATGTCAACTTTTAGTTGCCATTGCAACCAAACTGCTGGAGCAATTGGCAAGAAAAACAGTATTTTTATGGAGGGTAGTACCAAGATCCTTTCTGTGAAGTTTGAGCTTTATTGGTTGCATAGTTTCTGAGAAGATGATTTTTGAATATTTTTTCTATTTTTAACCATTCGGTTGCCATGGCAACCAGCCAAATTGTGCAATTAACATAAATTTCATGTGGCTGATAGAGAGCTATTCAAGGAACATTTCTGTAAAAGATTTATCAAATTATCTGCAGAGAAATAGCAATAAATGCAAATTTTCAATTTTTCCCATACAAGTCAATGGAAACTTTAAGTTGCCATAGCAACCAAAGTTTTGAAGCGATTTGGATAAAAAACAGTATTATTGGTTCCCCCTGCCTATAGATGCTGTATATGAAATTTGGTAACAATGCGCCTTGTAGTTTCAGAGCAGATGTCGTTTGAAAATATTGACAGACGGACGACAGACGACGGACGACGGATGCCTGCCTATACTATAAGCTCACCTGTGAGCCTTCGGCTCAGGAGAGCTAAAAAACCTTGACTGCAGCACCCTGAAAGTCAAACTTGCTCGAGATATTGTCATGCCCTACATTTGTGTAAATTTATTTTAAAATCCGTTGAGAAATGTAGGTGCTAGAGCGCTGACAAAGTTTTTCTAAAAATAGCCACAGTGACCTTGACCTTGGGCACAGCACCCTGGAAGTCCAACTTGCTCGAGATATTGTCATGCCCTACATTTGTGTGAAGTTGATTTTAAATCCGTTGAAAAATATAGGCGCTAGAGCGATGACCAAGTTTTTCTAAAAATAGCCACAGTGACCTTGACCTTGGGTGCAGCACACTGAAAGTCAAACTTGCTCGAGATATTGTCATGCCCTACATTTGTGTGAAGTTATTTTAAAATCTGCTGAGAAATGTAGGTTCTAGAGTGCTAACAAAGTTTTTCTAAAAATAGCCACAGTGACCTTGACCTTGGGCACGGCATCCTGAAAGTCGAACTTGCTTGAGATATTGTCATACCCTACATTTGTGTGAAGTTATTTCAAAATCCATGGAGAAATGAAGGTGCTAGGCCGATGACAAAGTTTTTCTAAAAAAAGCCACAGTGACCTTGACCTTGGGCACAGCACCCTGAAAGTCCAACTTGCTCGAGATATTGTCATGCGCTACATTTGTGCGAATTTATTTTAAAATCCATTGAGAAATGTAGGTGCTAGAGCGCTGACAAAGTTTTTCAAAAAATAGCCACAGTGACCTTGACCTTGGGCACAGCACCCTGGAAGTCCAACTTGCTCGAGATATTGTCATGCCCTACATTTGTATGAAGTTGATTTTAAATCCGTTGAGAAATGTAGGCGCTAGAGCGATGACCAAGTTTTTCTAAAAATAGCCACAGTGACCTTGACCTTGGGTGCAGCACACTGAAAGTCAAACTTGCTCGAGATATTGTCATGCCCTACATTCGTGTGAAGTTGATTTTAAATCCGTTGAGAAATGTAGGCGCTAGAGCGATGACCAAGTTTTTCTAAAAATAGCCACAGTGACCTTGACCTTGGGTGCAGCACACTGAAAGTCAAACTTGCTCGAGATATTGTCATGCCCTACATTTGTGTGAAGTTATTTTAAAATCTGCTGAGAAATGTAGGTGCTAGAGCGCTAACAAAGTTTTTCTAAAAATAGCCACAGTGACCTTGACCTTGGGCGCAGCATCCTGAAAGTCGAACTTCTTTGAGATAATGTCATGCCCTACATTAGTGTGAAGTTATTTTAAAATCTGCTAAGAAATGTAGGTGCTAGAACGCTGACAAAGTTTTTAAAAATAGCCACAGTGACCTTGACCTTGGGCGCAGCATCCTGAAAGTCGAACTTGCTCGAGATATTGTCACGCCCTACATTTGTGTGAAGTTATTTTAAAATCCGTTGAGAAATGTAGGCAATAGAGCGATGACAAAGTTTTTCTAACAATATGTGATGACGTTTTCTCCATTACAACACTATGGGATTTTTTTTCAAACGCTCAGGGGCAGCTAACTCCGTAGTCTGAGCTCGAATCTGGTCAAATTTCGAACTCATCCAAGCTCTTATGTATGTCATCATTACCTGCAGGTATGATAAGGATCTAAGCAAAAACAGCTGAGAAAAGATGATGACGCCATTTTCCCCATTATAACCCTATGGGATTTTTTTCAAACGCTCAAGGGCAGCTAACTCCGTAGTCTGTGCTCGAATCCGACCAAATTTCGAACTCATCCAAGCTCTTGTGTATGTCATCATTACCTGAAAGTATGATAAGGATCTAATCAAAAACAGTTGAGAAAACGTGATGACGCCGTTTTCCCCATTATAACCCTATGGGGGCTATCTGTTGCCATGGAAACCAGAGTTCTGAGCTGATCGGCACCAAAACCTAAGGCAGCCTTTCCCCCACCCAAATGATGCTTCAGATAAAATTTGATTGCGATCGGCCCACTGGTCTCTGAGATATTTATGTTTGAAAGTGTTGACGCACCCACCCACGGACGCACGCACGGACGGACGACGGCTCGACTCCCATCCTATAAGCTCACCTCTGAGCCTTTGGCTCAGGTGAGCTAAATATAGGGTAGGCAAGCATACCTATATACATGTAACACTTACAATATAAATAATACATTACTGATACTAAGACAGGTGTGTAAATGAGATTGTTCAACCTTGTTATACCCCCAACATATGAAGTATGTCAGGGGGTATATAGTTTTTGTCATTCCGTCCATTCGTTCGTCTGTTTGTCCGTCCGTTCGTCAACTTTACATCAAAGTTTTGCGTTAAACCTTTTTTGATTGCTCATATCTCTGTAACTACACATCAGATTCTTTTCATATTTCGTTTATGATATCTCTATAGCATTGCCTTTGGCGTAAACTAGTTTAGCCCCTGGGTCAGGCCCCAGTGTGGGGCCAAGGGTCAGTAATTAGGACTTAGGCATTTTCATTATGTCAAAGTTCTGGGTTAAACCTTTTTGTACACATCAGATTCTTTTCATATTTGGTTTATTACATCTCTAGAGCATTGCCTTTGGTGTAAACTATTCTAACCCGCCTTTGGTGTAAACTATTTTAGCCCCTGGGTCAGGCCCCGAGGTGGGGCCAAGGGTCGGTAATTAGGACTTAGGCATTTTCATTATGTAAAAGTTTTGCCTTAAACCTTTTTGATTGCTCATATCTCTGTAACTGCATTGAAGATTTCTTCCATATTTGTTCATGATATCTCTATAGCATTCTATCTACATTGTAGGGTCAGGCTCATGGGTGGGGCCAGGGATCAATATTAAACTAGGACTTTGCCATTTGTTTAATAGTTTTGGGTTATAGTTCTTATGTACAGGTACATGAATGGAGCCTAATGATACATGACTAGGTTTATTTCATACTAGTTTACACATGAATGCTGCTGCTGACATAAGGTCAAGGCCACAGACTTTGAAGTTTGTACATGTATTTGCAGTGTAGCTTTGTGGTAAAGTATGCTTTCATTAGGCGGTGGCACTGGTCAGGGGTATACGTGAGGCCCTGCTCACTTGCTCTAGTTAAAATAGTCTCACCAGTGTGTTTTGACCAAAAATGGGACATAGGTTACGTTTGTTTTATCTACTCACTCTAATAATGTGTGAAAGAATTGAAAAAAAATGATAGGATTCTCTTTGTGATGCAATAAGGTACCTTCAGCACTAAGTACAGTTTCAATAAGGATGTTACTTTTTGAGATTTCTGTGCAGTAAATTACCCTTTGATCTTTCTTTATATAAATACAATTTTACATCAACAAATCCTGCATTTTGGATTCTAAATTAAGAAAAACAACATGAAGAAGGCATCTGCTAAGTTTTGGGAAGATCTGTTCTATTATCAGCATTTTGCAGACTTTCATCTTTGCCTCAAATCAAAGATTATCACCACCTTAATTATTCCCAATGCCCCTACTTATCTGGAGCTCTGAATTCTAACTAAAGCAATAGTCTATGACACCGGTGTAATTTGCAAAATCATACCTTCAGATGTCTCAAGACTGCGAAGAAGGAAATTCCTGCATGACAGCAAATATCATCTAGCTGTTTCGCTCTCTTCTTTTTAGCATCTTTGATCAGTGTTGAATGTTTTTTTCTGACATTTATACAGTAATAAATGTCTGGTGGGTTCTTTTCTATAAAAAAGCACACCCAAGTTGCCAAAAGCCAGCCTGAAAACAGAGTGTATGATTGGTTAAAACAAGCCTGTGGAAACAGCAAAAATTTTACTTGCACAGGGACAAGCAAAAAGTCAAACTCAACTTGTCCAGCAAAATAATACTTGTCCGAAACCACAAATTATGATGTTTGCATTATTTTAAGATTGATATTCAGTCATAAACATTCATCTTAAATAATTAGTATTTTGACAATCTCATCTCTCATTCTAAATAGCCTCAAAGCCTTAAAATTGAATAAAGGCATCTTTTCTATTATTAATGTCCCAAAAAATCAAGCATCTTTTCCCTTACTTTTCACATATAAAACTTTTTCTAGGTAACTGTACAAATTGGAATCGCAAACACTGTGGACCCTGATCAGACTGCTCCTGCAGTCTAATCTGGGTCCACATTGTTTGCATTAGTATTTTTCTGAAACAAAAAATTTGTTGTTATAACTGAAATAAGTTGTCCCAGTGATGGTAAATTCAAATTTTTCACTTGTCCTGAGTTAAATGGGACAAGTAGGACAAGTCAGGCATGGCTTTCCACAGCCCATGGTTAAAAGAAACATTCTCAGTGTAGGCGGCACATGTACTGATGTACTATCTATATGAAGTACAAGTGCCATCTTAAGTTTTGTGCATTTATACCCCGCCACACATTAGTGATGGGACAATATGTTTTTCTGCTAGCTGCTGTGTGTATCTTCATCACATATCTATCCATTGTCCATCTGTCTGTCCATCCATGAGCACTTGATGAGTATTCTTCACACTCAAAATTGTGTATGTATTGGTCTGGGGAAGATCTCGCTTGCAATTATGTTGTTAATGGGCTAATTTCAGTATCTTCTGACTGATTTATAGCCCTTTTTCATTTCTTAAGGTGAAGTTTGTCCGTAATTCCTTAACACTTTGACATATCTGGATGAAATTTCATGGAAAAATTGAAATAATATAAGCTTTGTGTTGCAAGCAGAACTTTGCCACCAGTGTCATATATGTGCCCCTGCCTCAGCAATATCTATATGCATGAATAATATTATTTTTAAAAACCTATATAAAAGAGTTCAGACTGATTTTCCTGAAACCTGCAACAAATTATTAGATCAATATTTGTTCCACTGGTTTATTTGCCCCTGACACATGGTTAAAATATACATGTATAAAATCTGGGGGGAAATCTATATAAAATAAGAGCTTTGATTTATCGAGATGAAATTTTACAGAAATAATAAAAATATTATATTAATTACCCATATTACATACCAAAATAACAGTATCCTACAGATAAACAAACCTAATTTACCCACAAATGGAGTACATATGATGTGCTAGTGGAAAGGCAACCAGTGTAGACCAAGATCAGACTGGAGCAGGCTGATCTGGGTCTGCAATGTTTTCCCAGGCCTATTTGTCTTACCCTTTATCTTCATCATAGTAAATTTCCCATTTTCAAAAAAAAAAAAAAATGCTGCCTCAAATGGCCAAAGTATGTTTTTGGGTAGGGAGGTTTTAGGTGGGTAGGTAGGCAATTGCAAACAAACAAAATTTTATTTTTGACCTAAGATCAACAAGTTTTGGTTTATCTTAAATACACTTGAGGAAATGAAAATTAGCAAAATCCTCACTCTGAGACAATAGGATATTTTGGGGTTGGGGGTAAATAATTTGGTACAATCTAGGAAATGGCAAACCTAATTTTTATAATTTTAGGCGAAGTTTCTCACTTTCTAGGTTAGTAAATTTACTGAATTATAAACTTTTCAAAATGGGATTCATCATGATGATGGAAGGGTTGGCTGTAAGTGGGAGCGTTTTATATATTATTTGGACCCTTTTTTTATACTAATCAGTCTTAGAATCGACTGTCCAATTAAGATTAAGAAATTACAGTGTACTTTTCTCTGGTTTCGTCGCCAAATATTGTCAGGGTCACTGAAGAGGCTTTATTAGCCGAAACTACGTAGTCTGGCCCATACTCCTTCTCCTGAATGTATTCTCTGCTCTTGAAGGAACTCATTAAGATTTTATTTATACATACCGTAAATGTTGTGTCCACATTTATAAACTTTCACACAGGTTTACAACATTTTGCATAAATCTCTACACAACTGATTGTATACGTCACTCGAGACTGATCAACGTAGGTGTTACGTAGTAGGGTATAGTCTTTTTCACGGCTAACAACTCTACACCCCGGACATCCCATTATCTTTGAACGGTCCATATCGACAGCCCAATCGTAGTTCGAAGCCTAAAGCTTCTTTTTTACTGAATGAGCCGATGAAAGGAAGTGCTGTTCGTTGAAAACAGCTTGGCATTTCTTCGGACACAAGCCGCTTACACATGTGGCAAAAACTTCAACTGCGCAAGCGCAAACGCACATCAGCGTCTAAAATACATGCCATTTCAAATTTGATTTTCTCCATAAATAGATCTGGTCACCTTTCGCTATTCAGCCGTAAGATAGACTGATATTTAGTTGTTAAATTAGTGAAATATTGGCGGTTATTTTTAATGGCCATTTTTTTTTGTGCCAAAATTAACGAAACAAGGGTTCACCGGAAGAGGAAAAGAAACTGTGACGCGTTCTTTTGACAGAGTCGATAAGAGTTTATTTTCAATTTATAGCCCCATTACTCCAGCTTGTTTCGTACAGAAAAGGCTGCTCTCTATCTCTAAATCTTGAAATTTGCCCGTAGTGTAAGCAGAAAGCAGAACTACTGCGGTTAAAATGCCGGAAGTGGCGTCATTTTTTTCGAAAATTTTTTAACAAAAAATAATCCCTTCGGCGGATGCTTACTGTTTTTAAAACTAACTGGAAAGCCTTAGCTACCGACCTACTGTGTAGAAAATCATCGCCATAATTTTGGAACAATCATTTGATAAACTGTATCACTAGAAAATATCATCGGAATCGCTTTTAGAGCAAAAACCTGCTGTGGTGTAAAGTTGGAGAATAAAAGAAAAAACCTAAAATTTAGGTGTGTCATACATGTGAGTATAAATACATTGCACAGGGCCCCTATGAGAACCTTTAAAAGCCTTTATTTTGCTTGAACGCCTTTTAAACCTTTAATTTGCTTGAAAACCTGTAATAACCTGCATTTTAATTAGAAAACCTTTATTTTGTAGCTCACCAAGCTGAAATCTTCGCATAGCTGTTGTGATCACTTTTCGCACGTCGTCCGTTACTTTATTTTGCTTTAGATAACATCTTCTCTGATACCACAAGGCCTAGGGCTTGATGTTTGGTATGAAGCATTATCAAATAGTGGCCGCAAGGTCCAAAATGGTCCTGCTGCGAGAAGTTTTGGGTTCGAAAATATAGTTTATATTTAAAAATCTTCTTCCTCATAACAAGTAGGCTCAGTTGCTTGAAATTTGGAATGTAGTATTGCCTAATGGCCCTTTACCAAGTTTATTCAAATGGTGGCCCTAAGTTTCAAAAAGGCCCCACCCCAGGGGAGGGGGCATGGGTTTGAACTATAGAAATACAAAGAAATTATTCAAAAATCTTCTACTTTAGAACCACTTGGCTCAGATGTTTGAAATTTGGTAAGTAGCATTGTCTAGAACACCACTAAAAACTTTGTTCAAGTAGTGGTCCCAGGCTCCAAAACGGCCCTTCGGAGGAGGGGTGGGGGTTGAAAATAAAATAAAGTTAAAAACCTTCTCCAGAACCACAAGGCATACATGCTTGAAATTTGGTTTGTAACATTGCCGAGTAGTATTTTACCAGGTTTGTTCAAAAGGTGGCCCAAGTGTTACAAATGGCCCAACCCCGTGGGGTCTTCGGTTTGAACCATTGAAATGCAAAAGAAATCTTCTCAGGGCCACTTGGCTCAGATTCAGAACCACTTTGCTCAGATGCTTGAAATTTGGTTGTAGCAATGCATAGTGGTCCTTTACCAAGTTTGTTCAATTGGTATCCTCAGGGTCCAAAATGGCCCTGCTCTATGGGGTCCTAGGTTTGAACCGTTGAAAAACATAGGAAAGTATTCAAAAAACTTCTTCAGAACCACTTGGCTCAGATGCATAAAATTTGGTATGTAGTTGTCAGTCATCCTATTACCAAGTTTTCTCAAATAGTGGCCAAAATGGTCGCGCTTCTTGGGGTCCAGTGTTTTAACTAAAGAAACACAATCATAAGTCTACATGGCTCAGATGCTTGAAATTTGGTTTGCAGCATAGCTTAGTGGATATCTACGTAGTGTGTGCAATGGTGGCACAGGGTCCAAAATGGCCCTGCAAGCAGGTGGGGGGGGGGGGGGGGGGGGCGTCACTAATAAAACATCCTAAAAATTTTCTTCTCCAGAACCGCTAGGCGTATGCTTGAAATTGGGTATGTAGCACTGCCTAATGGTCCTTAACAGTCCGAGTAGGCAATCACATTGGGCTAAGTGAATGATTCAGGAGCTGGTCCTCCTATTATAAATCATATGTGATGTTTCATGTCTCAACAAACATAAACTTTGCTGTCAACTGACAAAAGCTATATCATTTCTGGAGTTTTTCAGAATGTCTGGCTCATTCCCAACCTTTGTTATCTGCTCTTTATTGTGCTGAGATGTCACCCTAAAACTTAATTTCACCAAAAACAGATTTCATAAAAAACCGTTTATTTTGAAAAGAACCTGTTAGGGGGAGGGGGGGGGGGGGGCTACATTGCATTTCCCAAAAGTATTATGATCAGTTGTTATGTCTGGTATTGGGTAAGGAAGCATTAAATGGTAGACTTCCAGTTATAGCAATAACAATATTCTGAAAGTTTCATGAAGATCTGTTGAAAATCGAAGGGGTTGCGGCCACAAGATTTGGCCAAATTTACAGATAAAGGGCCAAAACTCTGACAGAAAGCGCCCGATCATGACCTTCAGTATAACATAATCCAGGTCAGTGAGTGACAACAATATTCTGAAGGTTATATGAAAATCTGATAAAAAAATCAGACGGCCGATGGAGGAACCCACTCCATTTGACCCCTTCAAAGATCTGTTTAACCCAAACCAACCAACCAATCTACCCCTTGTATACAAGTATACAAGGAAACTGACCTAAGCACAGTAGGAGAACATCTTGACCATGTAAATTCAGGCCCACAGGCACATGCTAGGGTACATGCACATGGATGCCCACAAAGGGCATCACATTAATTCCGCAGAACGCAATTTAGTACCTGCCTTTTGCTTCCACAGCAAATGGGTCATGGTAGAAAGAAACTGTGCAATGATGAATATACGAGGGTTGTTCAGAAAGTTCTGATTTTAGCCGCATAACTGTGTTTAGCGGCATGCTGGGGGCAAATGCTAAGCATGTATTGAAAGCACTATATTTCGTCTTTATAATGATACCTAACACTATCCAAAGATATATATTCTTATTGAGTTACAACGCATGTTATTAGGCCCCAGTCATACCACTGGGCTAATTTCATATGTGAATTTATTTTCAGTGTGTCATTCAAGTGAAAAACCATTGTAGATACAAAATGAATTTTTGTCAGCTACTTGTCATTCGTTGCTTTCAATATCCATTCAAAAGTTAGAAGGGTAGCAAACTTTATCGGTTTAGTCCTTGCAAAGCAATGCGCTGTTCTTATGACGTTAGTGAAAACAACGTCAACGTCATTTTCGAAAGCTCGTAGCGGCTTCGTTGTTTACATCAATTTTAATTTTTCGACGGTTTCGAATTGGCCCGTGCAAAGGCTCTTCCTAACAAGATTTTGAATGTTGAAACCCTTGTTTTTGTTACAAAATCATTATAACTTTAGTAGAAAGGGAGAATTTGCTACTACATAAAATGCTTATAATCTAAATTGAAAGGACACTATGGAACCTAGATTAAATATATTTTCCGCGATATTTACAGGTCACAGGTGCCTGGGGAATAAGTTTAAGTAGCAATGATAAAAACAATTCCTAGACTGCTCATATATGAACTATGACCTTCTTAAGTGAAAATCTGCAGTGGCTGTAGGGTAACCTCTTTCAAAAACGTTAAAAAATATGTCCTTTAGAAAATATACACCACGTTTGCAGAGTTGTCCGGACACATGGTACTTTTATATGTTTTCGCTATCAGAAGTTCTGTATTTATGATGGTTACCAAAATAAGACGTCACGATCAGAACTTTCTGAACAGCCCTCGTATGTAATGATGTTTGAGAAAGGACATACAAACTAGGATTGATGCAATTCTGGATGTAAAATTTCACAGTCCACAGAGCACAAGATATAGATCAAGGGCTTAAAGAAGTGCACCATTTCAGGAGCCCAACTTAAGAACGAATCTTAGGCTGGGTTAGCTAACTGTGGGTTGTATATTGAGAGCATGCATCTGCCAGATTCTTCATGGACTAGAAGTCGGAGAGATTTCTCCTTCATATAGGTTTGATCTCCGCAGTCTTGTTAAGGATCTCAAACAATAGTAAGTAAGTAAATAATGTCTTTATTTACAGAGGGTAAAACACAGTTCGCAAAACAAATTTTCCCTGAGCAATAAGGTGTAGATTTTCCCTAATTGACACACTTAGGGGGAAATTTTCAAAGTTAATAGTCTCAGTTTTACGTCAAAAATTGCTAATACGAGGCGCATTGTTAGCTCACCTGAGCCATAGGCTCAGGGTGAGCTATTGTGATCACCCAGTGTCCGTCGTCCGTCGTGCGGCGTCAACAATTTGCTTTAAATGACATCTGAGGAGCGGCTGTAGTGTAGTGGATAACACTCCGGACTACCAATCCAGGGGTCGCAAGTTCGATCCCCCGCTTCTCTGGTCTTTCGGATGAGACTTTAAACCGAGGTCCCGTCTCCATATGACCTCGTTGTTGGTGGGACGTTAAACCCGAGTTCACTCACTCACTCACTCACTCACTTAAATGACATCTGTAAAACCGCTAGGCCTAGGGCTTTGATATTTGGTATGAAGCATTGTTTAGTGGACCTCTACCAAGTTTGTTCAAATGGTGGCCCCAGGATCCAAAATGGCCCCAGGGCAGGGAGTCCCAGGTTTGAACCATAGAAAACTAAAAAATACTTAAAAATCTTCTTCTCCAGAACTACTTGTCTCAGATGCTTGAAATTTGGTCTGTAGCATTGCCTAGTGATCCTCTACCAAGTTTGTTCAAATGGTGGCCCCAGAGTCCAAAATGGCCCCGGGGCAGGGAGTCCCAGGTTTGAACCATAGAAATGCAAAGAAAAATATTCAAAAATCTTCCTCTTCAGAACTGCTTACCTCAGATGCTTGAAATTGGGTATGATGCATTGCCTTGTAGTCCTTTACCAAGGTTGTTCAAATGGTGGTTCCAGGGTCCAAAATGGCCCCGAGGCAGGGAGTCCTAGGTCTGAACCATAGAAATACATAGAAAAATATTCAATAATCTTCTCATTCAGAACTGCTTGGCATAGATGCTTGAAATTTGGTATGTAGCATTGCCTAGTAGTCCTTTACCAAGTTTGTTCAAATGGTGACCCCAGGGTCCAAAATGGCCCCATAGCAGGGAGTCCTAGGTTTGAATCATAGAAATACATGGAAAAAATATTCAAAAATCTTCTTCAGAACCGCAAGGCATAGATGCTTGAAATTTGGTATGTAGCATTGCCTTGTGGTCTTTTACCAAGTTTGTTCAAATGATGACCCCAGGATCTTAAATGGCCCCACCCCAGGGGGTCCTGGGTTTGAACCATAGAAATACATAGAAAAATATTTAAAAATCTTCTTCTTCAGAAGCAATTGGCTCGGATGCTTGAAATTTAATATGTAGTATTGCCTTGTAGTCCTTTATCAAGTATGTTCAAATGATGGCCCCAGGGTCCAAAATGACCCTACAGCAGGGAGCCCTGAGTTTGAACCTTAGAAATACATAGAAAAATATTCAAAAATCTTCTTCAGAACCGATTGGCTCAGATGCTTGAAATTTGGTATGATGCATTGCCTGGTAGATTCCTACAAAGTTTGTGTAAATGGTGGCCTTGGGATCCAAAATGGCCCTGGGGCGGGAAGTCTTTGGTTCAAAATTGAAATATACTTAAAAATCTTCTTCTCCAGAACCCCTTAGTGCAGATGCTTGAAATTTGGAATGATGCATTTCCTAGTTGTCCTTTACCAAGTTTGTTCAAATGATGGCACCAGGGTCAAAAATGGCCTCGCCTCAGGGGGTCCTGGGTTTGAACCATAGAAATACATAGAAAAATATTCAAAAGTCTTCTTCTTCAGAACCATTTGGAAATCATTGCAAACTAACAGGTTTGTTAAAATGATGACCCTAGTTTGACCTTTAACCTTTTTGCTCGGGTGAGCGATTCAGGGCCCCTTGGCCCTCTTGTTGTAGTACATATTGAATTACTCACTACCTCCCCCCTCCCTTTAATTTACCCAGCACGCCCTTTCAACTGTCGTTTTATGTAGCATACTTACAAAATTGTAAGTGGTTAGCTGGGTCAAGGGGGGCAACAGGGCTGCCCAAGCCCATCAAGACGTAACAAAAATGGGGTTTCTGTTAGCTTTACATGATCAGATAGGGACATAAATATACTAAGGTGTATTGTATATCACAGTCATTCAGTCAGGCACTTGGTTGCCTGAATATTTTGTACAGCTGTATTTCTCAAAATAGAACTTAATAGAAAATTTGGAACCTTTTGATAAAAATAAGTTTCGCTGCATTGGCTAGAGCATCTTTTATTGAAAAGGTACCATAATGAATGAAGTTAAACAGTCATTGAGGTACTGAAATGCCATTTTTATACGCCCGTTTTGAAAAAACGGACGTATTATGTCATGGCGCTGTCCGTCCGTCCGTCCGTAAACATTCTTGTGCGCGCAATAACTCAGTTACCGTTTGAGATATCTTCATGAAATTTTGTAGGCATATGTATTAGGTAGGGGGAACGTGTCGCGTACAAGAATGGTTGCTCCCCCTTTCTTGGTTTCAAAGTTATACCCCTTTGATTTTTTTACCCTACAGGTCTTGTGCACGCCAGAACTAGATAACTGTTTGGGATATCTTCATGAAACTTCATAGCAATGTGTATGAAGTCCCAACGATGTGTCTCGTACAACAATGATTGCTCTCCCTTTCTTCGTTTCTGAGTTACATCCCTTTTATTAGTTCTTTTCGGCTATTTTTGTGTATACTTATGTTGTGCTTACATTAACTCAGTAACTGTTTGGAATATCATGATGAAACTTTATAGCAATGTGCATGATCACAAGATAATATGTCGCATGTAAGAATGGTTTCTCCCCCTTTCTTAATTTTGGAGTAAACTCCCTTTCCTCCGTCCATAAACATTCTTGTGTGCGCCATAACTCATTAACCATATGGGATATCTTCATGAAATTTTGTAGGCATATGTAGTAGGTAGGGGGAATGTAGCCCCTTTGATTGTTTTTTTCCCTGCAGGTCTTGTGCGCGCTGTAACTAGATAACTGTTCGGGATATCTTCATGAAACTTCATAGCAATGTGTATGAAGTCCCAACGGTGTGTCACGTACAACAATGGTTGGTCTCCCTTTGCTTCATTTCAGAGTTACGTCTCTTTTATTAGTTCTTTTAGGCTATTTTTGTTTATACTTATGTTGTGCATACATTAACTCGGTAACTATTTGGAGTATCATGATGAAACTTTAAAGCAATGTGCATGATCACAAGATGATATGTCACATATATAATGGTTGCTCCCCCTTTCTTAACTTAGGAGTAACCTCCCTTAGATCATTAATTTTAGGCACTTCCATTCACTCAATATCTCCTTAACCCTTTGGAATATTAGAATGAAACTTTGTAGGAATGTGTGTAATAATGAGGCAATGAATCCTGAGCAAGAACCATGACTCTGGCTTGCTTACTGGATTATCTGCCCATGCATAAATTTCCTGTTTACTCTGTAACTCCTTAACCGTTTAGAATATTTTAACACAACTTTATGGAGATGTATATATTGTCAAGGGAATGTATTAGAACCAAGAATGGTATATCTAGTATATTTAGTTTATGAATTATCTCCATTGTTTGACTTTGGCATTACTCAACTTAGGAGCCACTTCACCTTGGAAGCTGATTTTTGGTATACTAATTGTATTTGATGTGTTAAATATTTAAATGATGTTGCCGTCGTTAATTAAAGTGTGGTTTCCCCTGTTTGTCTGCCTGTCTGTCCTTTTGTAAACAATCTTGTTCATTCTGTAATTCCATTATGACATTAAAACGGGCGTATTATGCGCCGCTTGCGAAGCCCTTGTTATATTTCTAGACAGACAAGTTTCTAACCTTTAATGTAATCCGATAGTTTGTGCAACTTTCAGTTCACGTGGGGGTTATATCTATTTTTCCGTGATTTCTCATAAAACAAAGTCGCCTTTTCTTCTTAATTTTTATTCTCTTTTCCCCAGCTGTTCCTCATATAGTTTTGGGATTCTAAATGTCTTATATACCGAAGAAAATCGGCATTCAAAACAGATTTAATGATAATCTAGCACTTTTAAATTTCAACGTTTAGGTAGATAAGCCAGACTTTCTAAATTTGTTGTGGCATTGCCATTGACTTTTCAAAACTGTATGCCAGGCACAATTTTGGAATAAACTGATGCATTCTTATTTTAAGAGCAATGCGAAGAAAAATTAGTTACATATCCAGAAAATCAGAACTAAAATTTATGGCTAATAAGTCCATAATTTGATAATTAAATTTCCTGTGTTTGGAATAGAAGGGAGGTAATTTACGGTCTTGTATATTTTAGGATGCATTCTTCGCCATTTGAAAGTTTGTTTGGGTTTGATTAAAGATGTTTCTGAGTTGTAGTGGTTCTTGTAAATTAAATGAGACAAATGTAATAGTACTACACCTGCGCTGTACATGCCTAGTCTCAGTTTCTGTTGTTTACCAGTTATGCGAGGCAACTCTGTCCATGCAAGCAGGAATCTGAAACATTGAAAACTTTTCCGTGGACTGTTTGGGCAACAAGTTGAGAGCAAAATATTTTGAAAATGTATCTGAAATCATCAATATCACAATTAAAATTGAGGTGGAACTTGGGAATAAGATAAGATTGCATGAAAAAAAATACAGATAATGCAGTTCATTAAAATATGTAACAATAAACATTTGTTGATAAATGAGAGCTGAAATGTTACATTGTTACACCAGAGGACCATTGGTCCTGTAGCTCACCTGAGTCCATTCATCCTCAGCACTACAGGGTAAGTAATTCTAAAATAAATTGTACAATATGGCAGGTAGTTTCATAGGCTCACCTGGCCCGAAGGGCCATAGTGAGCTATTGTCATACCAATGCGTGCGTAGTGCGTCGTCCAGTGCGTCGTCAGTCAACACCTAAAAACAAAATTTCAAACATCTTCTGTAAAACTACTGGTTCCATGGTTTTCAAATTTCACATGGAGCAGGACCTGACTCCAGGGTCTCAGAATTGTAAAATTGGGTCAGGTTGAAAATCCAAGATGGCCGCTGTTACTAAAAATAGCAAAAACCACAAAATCAACTTCTTCTCAAGAACCACTGAGTATATTTGTCTGAATTATTGCATGGAACATCAGTGAAACCTTGGAATTCAAAATTATAAAAATGAAAAAAATCTGTAGCGGAGTTTTGTCACAGTGACCTACTTTCTGTTTACGAGTGTAATTTTGCTCAAATGCCAATGTCAAAAAATGGCTTATTCGAACAACTTCAAACAACTTCTTCTCTAAAACCACTGAACCCATGGGTCTCAAATTTCACATGGAGCATGACCAGACTGCAGAGTTTCAAAATTGTAAAATTGGTTGGGTCAAGTATCCAAGATGGCCGCCGTTACTAAAAATAGTAAATTCAACAAAATCAACTTCTTCTCCAGAACCATTTGGTTGAAAGTTTGTAAGGAACATTAGTGGGACCTTGGAATAAAAAATTAAAAAAATCTATGGTGGAATTAGGTCACAGTGACCTACTTAGCGTTTACAAGACCGATTTTGCTCATATGTCAATATCTCAAGAAAACACAATCAATTCTGGTCAGATTTGGTCAGAAATGGTCCTTGAATGGAATTATTTCAATTTTGTGCTAATTGACTATCCAAGATGGCCACCATGGGGGCCGTTACTAAAAATAGCACAAACATAAAAATGACAATTTCTCAAGAACCCTTGAATGGAATTGGACCAATTTTGTGTCAGAATGTTCCTTGCATAAAGCTGTTTCGATTAATTATGTCTCCCCCCTTTAGGGTCGGGAGACATATTGTTTTTCCCCGGGCGTCTGTCTGTCCGTCTGTCTGTCACAAATCGTGTCCGTTCTATAACTTGAAACCTGCTCCAGCTATATTCGCGAAACTTCATATAAATATCAATCAGCATGAGACGACGTGCAGAGTGCAAGAATGGTAACTCTGGCATTTATACTTTTTGAGTTATTTCCCTTGGAACTTAGTCCATCACAAAATTGTGTTTCAATTGTGTCCGTTCTATAACTTGAAAAGTGCTCAAGCTTTATTCACGAAACTTCATACAAATATCAATCAACATGAGGCGATGTGCAGAGTGCACAAATGGTAACTCTGGCATTTATACTTTTGAGTTATTTCCCTTGGAACTTTGTCCATCACAAAATTGCGTCTCAGTCGAGTCCGTCTATAACTTTAAAACCATTCTAGCTAGATTCATGAAAGTTCATACAAATATCAATCAACATCAGATGACGTGCAGAATGCAATAACTATAACTTTAGCATTTATACTATTTGAGTTATTTCCCTTAGAACTTCGTCAGTCACAAAATCGTGTCTCAGTCGTGTCTGCTGTATAACTTGAAAACCATTCAAGCTATATTCACGAAACTTCATACAAATGTCAATCAACATTAGAAGAATTGCATAGTGCAAGAACCATAACTCTTGCATTTATACTTCTTGAGTTATTACCCTTGGACCTTTGTCAGTCACAAAATCGTGTCTCAATCGCTTTATTACTTGAAAACCGGACAAGCTATATTCACGAAACTTCATACAAATGTCAGTCAACACTAGACAACCTGCAGAGCAAAGCATTTATACTATTTGAGTTATTTCTATGATTATTTATTTTTAGCTCACCTGTCAAGGTGAGCTTATAGTATAGACTTGGTCCGTCGTCCGTCGGCGGCGTCGGCGTCGTCCACAATTTTAAACATCTTCTTCTCAGAAACCACTGGGTGGATTGAAGCCAAATTTCATATGGAGCCTTAACAGGATGGGGGAACAAAAGTTTAAATATTTGGTCCAGGTCACATGACCAAGATGGCCGCCACGCCCATATATGGTAAAAACCCTTCAAAAATCTTCTTCTCCAGAACCAAAAGGCCTATAACCTTGAAACTTGGTATGTAGCATCGGGCATGTGGGCCCATCATAATTTATATAAATCATGACCTTGTGATGACCTTGACCTAATTGATGACATGGTCAACATTAGAAGAATTGCATAGTGCAAGAACCATAACTCTTGCATTTATACTTCTTGAGTTATTTCCCTTGGACCTTTGTCAGTCACAAAATTGTGTCTCAATCGCTTTATTACTTGAAAACCGGACAAGCTATATTCACGAAACTTCATACAAATGTCAGTCAACACTAGACAACCTGCAGAGCAAAGCATTTATACTATTTGAGTTATTTCTATGATTATTTATTTTTAGCTCACCTGTCAAGGTGAGCTTATAGTATAGACTTGGTCCGTCTTCCGTCGGCGGCGTCCACAATTTTAAACATCTTCTTCTCAGAAACCACTGGGTGGATTGAAGCCAAATTTCATATGGAGCCTTAACAGGATGGGGGAACGAAAGTTTAAATATTTGGTCCAGGTCACATGACCAAGATGGCCGCCACGCCCATATATGGTAAAAATCCTTCAAAAATCTTCTTCTCCAGAACCAAAAGGCCTATAACCTTGAAACTTGGTATGTAGCATCGGGCATGCGGGCCCATCATAATTTATATAAATCATGACCTTGTGATGACCTTGACCTAATTGATGACATGGTCAACTTTGGTACGTTAGGCTTTTATATGGGAAAACGCTTAAACGGTGGATTTCTCAGAAACTATTTAAGTCTAAGGTACAATACTTGGTATACATGGTCGACTAAATGACCAGATGAAGATATTATGTCACTAAAGGTCAAGGTCATTCCGTCGGACCATCCGTCGTCAAGATTTTCAAACATCCTCTCCTCTGAAACCACTGGGCCGATTGAAGCCAAATTTCATATGGAGTCTCAGTGGGATGGGAGAACGAAAGTTTATACCCGGGGTCTGGGTCACATGACCAAGATGGCCGCCATGCCCATATATAGTAAAAACCCTTCAAATATCTTCTTCTCCAGAACCAAAAGGCCTATGACCTTGAAACTTGGTGTGTAGCATCGGGCATGCGGGCCCATCATAATTTATATAAATCATGACCTTGCGTTGACCTTGACCTAATTTACGGCATGGTCAACTTTGGTACGTTAGGCTTTTATATTGGAAAAAGCTTAAACAGTGGATTTCTCAGAAACTATTTAAGTCTAAGGTACAATACTTGGTATACATGGTCGACTAAATGACCAGATGAAGATATTATGTCACTAAAGGTCAAGGTCATTCCGTCGGACCATCCGTCGTCAAGATTTTCAAGCATCTTCTCCTCTGAAACCACAGGGCCGATTGAAGCCAAATTTTCATATGAAGTCTCAGTGGGATGGGGGAACGAAAGTTTATACCCGGGGTCTGGGTCGCATGACCAAGATGGCCGCCATGCCCATATATGGTAAAAACCCTTCAAAAATCTTCTGCTCCAGAACCAAAAGGCCTATGACCTTGAAACTTGGTGTGTAGCATCGGGCGTGCGGGCCTATCTTAATTTATACAAATCATGACCTTGCGTTGACCTTGACCTAATTTATGGGATGGTCAACTTTGGTACGTTAGGCTTTTATATGGGAAAACGCTTAAACAGTGGATTTCTCAGAAACTATTTAAGTCTAAGGTACAATACTTGGTATACATGGTCGACTAAATGACCAGATGAAGATATTATGTCACTAAAGGTCAAGGTCATTCCGTCGGACCATCCGTAGTCAAGATTTTCAAACATCTTCAATTCTGAAACCACTGGGCTGATTTAAGCCAAATTTCATATGGAGTCTCAGTGGGATAGGGGAACGAAATTTTGTACCCGGGGCCTGGGTCACATGACCAAGATGGCCGCCATGCCCATATATGGTAAAAATCCTTCAAAAAACTTCTTCTCCAGAACCAAAAGGCCTATGACCTTGAAACTTGGTATGTAGCATCGGGCATGCGGGCCCATCATATTTTATATAAATCATGACCTTGCGTTAACCTTGACCTAATTTATGACATGGTCAACTGTGGTACGTTAGGCTTTTATATGGGAAAACGCTTAAACAGTGGATTTCTCAGAAACTATTAAAGTATTACGTACAATACTTGGTATACATGGTCGACTAAATGACCAGATGAAGATATTTTGTCACTAAAGGTCAAGGTCATTTCGTCGGACCATCCGTCGTCAAGATTTTCAAACATCTTCTCCTCTGAAACCACTGGGCCGATTGAAGCCAAATTTCATATGGAGTCTCAGTGGGATGGGGGAACGAAAGTTTATACCCGGGGTCTGGGTCACATGACCAAGATGGCCGCCATGCCCATATATGGTAAAAACCCTTCGAAAATCTTCTTCTCTAGAACCAAAAGGCCTATGACCTTGAAACTTGGTATGTAGCATCGGCCATGCTGGCCCATCATAGTTTATACAAATGATGACCGTGTGTTGACCTTGAATTAATTGACGACATTGTCAACTATGGTACGTTAGGCTTTATATGGGAAAACGCTTGTACAGTGGATTTCTCAGAAACTATTTAAGTCTTAGGTACAATACACAATACAAGGTGTATATATAGTCAACTAAATGACCAGATGAAGATATTATGTCACTGAAAGGTCAAGGTCATTTTGTCGGTCTGTCCGTCATCAAGATTTTCAAACATCTACTCCTCTGAAACCACTGGTCTGATTGAAGCGAAATTTTATATTGAGTCTAAGCGTGATCAGGGAATAAAAGTTTGTTCTCAGGGTCTTGACCAAGATGGCCGCCTTGCCCGTATATGGTAAAAACCCTTCAAAATCTTCTTCTCCAGAACCAAAAGGTGTATGACCCTTGAAACAGGTATGTAGCTTTGGGCACTTAAGCCCATCATAGTTTATACAAATGATCGTGCGTTGACCTTGACCTAATTTATGACACTGTCAACTTTGGTACATTATGTAGGCTTTTATATGGGGAAAATGCTTAAACAGTGGATTTTTCAGAAACTATTTAAGTCTAAGGTGCAATATTTGGTATATATGGTTGACTAAATGACCAGATGAAGATATTTTGTTGTTAAAGGTCAAGGTCATTCTTTGACTTTTGTACAAGGTCATTGAGATTCTGTCACCCGTCAACATTTTCAAACATCTTCTCAGTGGCCACTAGGGTCAATTGAAGCCGTATTTCATATGGAGCTTCACCGGCTTAAAGGAACCATAGTTTGTTCAGATGGTCTTGGTCACTTGACCAAGATGGCCACCATGCCCATATATGGTAAAAACTCTTCAAACGTCTTTTTCTCGAGAACCGAAAGGCCTATAACCTTGAAACTTGGTACCGGTATGTAGCATTGGACACTCAGGCCCATCATAGTTTATACAAATGATTACTGTGTTTCATATATTATGGAGCTTTAATACTGGGTCAAAGGAATCAAAGTTTGTTCAGATGGTCATGGTCGTATGAACATGGTGGCCGCCACACCCATTTATGATAAAAACCCTTCAGAAATCTTGGTCCAGAAACAAAGGCTCAGTGACCTTGTGGCTTGGTATATAGAATTGGGTCTCAACATTGATCCCCAAGGGAGGGGGGTTTATCTGCCCCTGCCCTGGTGCTATATACATGTATAAAAGCATTAAAATATATACCAGGACCAAGTATCAGGTGAGCTACAGGACCATTGGTCCTCTTGTTTACCAAGTTATGAGTGTGCAATAGTTAACTGCATTGGCAGGATATCTTTACTGGATACGAGCTCATTGTTTGCATGAAAAATGACCAGTATTTGCATTAGAAATTGTATTTAAAGTTTCTGTTTGAAATTGTATTTAATGACTGATCCTTTTGACATCAAAAAGGGGGGAGACATCTGTTTTTTCGTAGAAAAACAATTCTAGTTGCAATTTGGCGTTCCAAGATGGCCGCTATCTGCCGTTACTCAAAATAGCACAAACATAGAAATGACAATTACTCAAAACCCTTGAATGGAATTGGAGTATTTTTTTGTCAGAATGTTCCTTGCATGAAGCCGTTTCGATAAATTGCAATTTGGCATTCCAAGATTGCCGCCATCTGCCGTTACTAAAAATAGCACAAAACATGAAAATGACAATATCTCAGTAACCGCTGAATGGATTTTGACGAAATTTGTGTCAAACTGATTCTTGCATTGAGATGTTTCAAAAATAAGTAACTATAGACCAGTCATATTGGCCTCTAATACTAAAAATAGAAAAATGTGAAAATTAGAAAATCTCAATGGAATTGGACTGATTGAGTGTCAGAATGGTCCTTTCATTAAGCGTTTTCGATTGTTTGCATTTTGGCATTCCAAGATGGCCACCATCTGCCATTTCTAAAAATAGCACAAAACATGAAAATGACAATATCTCAGTAACCACTGAATGGATTTAGACGAAATTTGTGGCAAAATGATTCTTGCTATAAGGTGTTTCAAAAATTATCAAATATAAACCCGTCAAGTTGGCCTCTGTTACTTAAAATAGCAAAATATGAAAGTTAGAAAATTACAATGGAACTGGACCAATTTTGTGTCAAAATGGGACATTGCATGACAGCTTTTTTATTTTTTGCATTTTGGCATTCCAAGATGGCCGCCATCTGCCGTTACTAAAACTAGCACAAAACATGAAAATGACAATGTCAGTAACCCCTGAATGGATTTTGATGAAATTTGTGGCAAAATGATTCTTGCATTGAGGTGTTTCAAAAGTAAATATATAAAGACCATGCAAGTTGGCCTCTGTTACTAAAAGTAGCAAAATGTGAAAATGAGAAAATCTCAGTGGAATTGGACCAATTTTGTAGCAGCATGGTCCCGTTGCAAAAGAGTCAGGTTAGTGATATCAGGCCCATTTGGGCCTCTTGTTCGACGGGACCGCGCCAGTAAAGACGGGACCAAATTTTGTGGGCCCAGGAAAAGGTTTGAGACATAAAATAATTAAATGATTTTTTGGCATGCATATCACTTATAGCGTCCTCTTTAAAATGTATATTTAAATTTCCCCTCAGTTTCTCAAACTAACTAAATAATGCAAATCAAATGGTGCCAAGTCGGCATGAGAAGATGGGACCAATTTTTCCCGCAACTGACAATGACCTGAGCCCAAGGCTCACAGGTCAGCTTATAGCATAGGCAGTCGTCCGTCTGTCAACATTTTCAAATGACATCTCCTTTGAAACTACAAGGCCCATCGTTACCAAATTTCGTATGTAGCATCTATAGGCAGGGGGAACCAATAATACTGTTTTTATCCAAATCGCTTTGGAACTTTGGTTGCTATGGCAACTTAAAGTTGCCATTGACTTGTATGGGAAAGATTGAAAATTTGCATTTATTGCTATGTCACTGCAGATATTTTGACAAAACTGTTATAGAAATGTTACTTGAGTAGTCTGCCATCAACCAAATGAAATTTATGTAAATAGCACAATTTGGGTGGTTGCCATGTCAACCGAATGGTTAAAAATAGAAAAAATATTCAAAAATCATCTCCTCAGAAACTATGCAACTAATAAAGCTCAAACTTCACAGAAAAGATCTTGGTACTAGCTTCTATAAAAAGTAGTTTTTCTTGGCAATTGCTATAGTGGTTTGGTTGCTATGGGAACTTAAGAATGCCATTGACTTATAATGGCAAAATGGAAAATTTGCATTTATTGCTATGTCATTGCAGATATTTTGACAAAACTTTCATAGAAATGTCCCTTGAGTAGTCCCCAACCAACAGTATTAAATTACGGTAAATTGCACAATTTGGCTGGTTGCAACCAAAGAGTTAAAAATAGAAAAATATTAAAAGATCATCATCGAAGAAACTGTGTAGCCAATAAAGCTCAAACTTTACAGAAATGATCTCAGTACTAGCCTCTTTAGAATTTCTGTTTTTCATGGCAATTGCTTTAGCAGTTTGGTCGCTATGGCAACTTATAATTTCTATTGACTTATAATGGGAAAAATGGAAATTGGCAATTTTTTGCTATTTCACTGCAGTTATTTGGATTTTTTTCTACAGCAATGTTTCTTGAGTAGTCCTCTACGATTCATTTGAATTTTGACCAAATCTGTTTGGTTGCCATCGCAATACATAGGGTAAATTTTAGACAAAA
Organism: Ctena decussata; assembly: GCA_963989385.1. Lineage (NCBI taxonomy): Eukaryota > Metazoa > Mollusca > Bivalvia > Lucinida > Lucinidae > Ctena > Ctena decussata. The sequence continues at coordinate 32,527,735 of OZ022504.1, read as the reverse complement.
AAAAAAACTTCTCCTCAGAAGGCATAAGCGGGATGAAGCTGATACTTTGCATACATGTAAATGACATTAGCCTCTACATAAATTATGTTTTTTCTTCCAATCCCATAAGAACTCTGGTTGCTATGGCAACTTATAGTTTCCATTGACTTATAATGGCGAAAGTGAAAATTGGCAATTTTTTTTGCTGTCTCTCTCCAGTTATTTAGATTTTTTTGTATATAAAGGTTCCTTGAGTAGTCCTCTATGATTCATATGAATTTTGTCCAAATCGCTGAATTTGATTGGTCGCCATGGCAAAATAAAGGGTAAATTTTTGGAAAAATATCACAAAATTTTCTCCTAAGAAGCCATAAGAGGGATGAAGCTGACATGTTGCATACATGCAATGACATTAGCCTCTACCTAAATTATGTTTTATTTTACCGTTGCTCTTGTGAATTTGTTGCTATGACAAGTTAGAGTTTCCATAGACTGACAATGGGGAAATTGGAAATATTGCATTTGTTTCTGTGTTACTGCAGATATTTTGACAAAAACTTTACAGAAATGTTCTTGGAGTTGTCCTCTACCAGCCATATGAATTTTGCCTAAATCCCTGATTTTGATTGGTTGCCATTGTAACCGAAAGGCCAGATTTTCTCTTCTTTTTTTTCTTTTTTTGCCAAAAATCTTCTCAGAAGCCATAAAGGGGGATAAAGCTGATTCTTTTTTTGCATAAATTATGATATTATTCTCTACATAATTGGTGTGTTTTATTGCTGTAGTGCATGTGGTTTTGTTGTTGTGGCAACTTAATGTTTTTTTTTCAACATAACCTCAGTGCTCAGGTGAGTGATATAGGACCATGGGTCCTCTGGTCTACAATTCTGCCCAAAATTTCGAATAACAGATGCTTTTTTGGATGTACGTTAGCTAAAGACATTCTAGGGAAATGTCAAAATGCCAAATATTAAAATAATATGCAACCGTATTCGAGATAATGCGCCCGGAATCAGAACGGGACCAAAACTGTTTTACCGCCAAGTTGTTGCCTCCACTGTCTAGAGAACTTCACATGTGAGTGTACTTTATTATGCGCCCCCCCCCCCCGGTGAAGATAGTCAGGGGGGGGGGCATTATGTTTTACCCCTGTCTGTCTGCCCATCTGTCTGTCCATCAGTTGCGCCTAAAAAAAGTTTGTATATCAACTCCTCCTACAGTTTCATGTTCCAAAATATCAAAATCCAGAAATCAATGGTTTATAGTTCTGAAATGAGTTTTCTTTTACTTTATATAGGGACAGTTGGTCTCAAAAATCCTGAATTCAGGAATAAACCTGAAAACTTTCACCCATGCAGTTTTTAGCTCACCTGAGCCAGTGATTTTTTTCTCTATAAAAGTGGTGCCCATAAAAGGCACCAGTCCCAATTCAAAATAGTATCTTTTTTTCCCAACTGCAAGTTGAAAAATTCCCAATTGCAGGAAGAATTTTTCTGGGGACCATCTTACAGGCATAAATTTACTTGCTTGCTTAAAACTGGCAGATATATAGCTGTAATTGAATGTAAATATTATATATTCAGTATCATGCCCCTATCCCACCACTTCAGGCTAAATAAAGGTGTTTCTGAAATTCCAAATTTTCGGAGAAAATGACACGATTTTTCCCAATTCCGTGGGCACCGGCACCATTCCCCAAATAGTGAAAAAAATCACTGTGAGCCTTTAGGTTCATAGGTGAGCTTATAGTATAGCCAGGCATCCGTCGTCCGTCCATCCGTCGTCCGTCATCAACATTTTCAAACATCTTCTCCTCTGAAACCACTGGGCCGATTGAAGCCATATTTCATATGGAGCCTACCTAGGCCGGGGGAACGAAAGTTTGTTCCGGGTATCTAGGTCACATGACCAAGATGGCCGCCACGCCCATATATGGTAAAAATCCTTCAAAAATCTTCTTCTCCAGAACCAAAAGGCTTATGACCTTGAAACTTGGTATGTAGCATTGGGCTTTCGGGCCGATCATAGTTTATACAAATGATGACCTTGCGGTGACCTTGACCTAATTCATGACACGATCAACTTTGATACGTTAGGCTTTTATATGGGAAAAGGCTTAAACAGTAGATTTCTCAGAAACTATTTAAGTCTAAGGTACAATACTTGGTATACATGGTCAGCTAAATGAGCAAATGAAGATATTATGTCACTAAAGGTCAAGGTCATTCCGTCGGTCCATCCGTCGTCAAGATTTTCAAACATCTTCTCCTCTCAGACCACTGGGCTGATTGAAGCCATATTTCATATGGCGCCTACCTAGGTCGGAGGAACGAAAGTTTGTTCCGGGTATCTAGGTCACATGACCAAAATGGCCGCCACGCCCATATATGGGAAAAACCCTTCAAAAATCTTTTATGACCTTGAAACTTGGTATGTAGCATCGGGCTTGCGGGCCCATCATAGTTTGTACAAATGATGACCCTGCGGTGATCTTTACCTAATTTATGACATGATCAACTTTGATACGTTAGGCTTTTTTTGGGAAAACGCTTAAACAGTAGGTTTCTCAGAAACTATTTAAGTTTAAGGTACAATACTTGGTATACATGGTCAGCTAAATGAGCAAATGAAGATATAATGTCACTTAAGGTCAGGGTCATTCCGTCGGTCCATCCGTCGTCAAGATTTTCAAACATCTCCTCTGAGGCCACTGGGCTGATTGAAGCCATATTTCATATGGAGCATACCTAGGTCGGGGGAACGAAAGTTTGTTCCGGGTATCTAGGTCACATGACAAAGATGGCCGCCACGCCCATATATGGTAAAAACCCTTCAAAAATCTTCTTCTCCAGAACCAAAAGGCCTATGACCTTGAAAATTGGTATGTAGCATCGGGCTTGTTGGCCCATCATAGTTTATACAAATGATGACCTTGCGGTGACCTTGACCTAATTTATGACACGGTCAACTTTGATACGTTAGGCTTTATACGGGAAAGCGCTTAAACAGTGGATTTCTCAGAAACTATTAAAGTCTAAGGTACAATACTTGGTATACATGGTAAGCTAAATATGCAAATGAAAATATTATGTCACTAAAGGTCAAGGTCATTCCGTCAGTCCATCCGTCGTCAAGTTGTTCAAACATCTTCTCCTCTGAAACCACTAATTCGATTGAAGCCAAATTTCATATGGAGTCTCAGTGGGCTGGGAAAACGAAAGTTTATACCAATGGTTGGGGTCACATGACCAAGATGGCCGCCATGCCCATATATTGTAAAAACCCTTCAAAAATCTTCTTCTTCAGAACCAAAAGGCCTATTACCTTGAAACTTGGTATGTAGTATCGGGTATTCGGGCCTATCATAGTTTGTACAAATGATGACCATGCAGTGACCTTGACCTAATTTATGACATTGTCAACTTCGGTACCTTACGTTTTTATATGGGAAAACGCCTAAACAGTGGATTTCTCAGAAACTGTTTAAGTCTAAGGTACAATATTTGGTATAAATGATCAACTAAATGAACAGCTGAAGATATTATGTCACTAAAGGTAAAGGTCATTATGTCAGCCCGTCCTTCGTCAAGATTTTCAAACATCTTCTTCTCTGAAACCGCAGGGCTGATTGACGTTAAATTTCATATGACGCCTACATAGGATGGGGGAACAACAGATTGTTATGGGTATCTGGGTCACATGACCAAGGTGGCCGCCACGCTCATATATGGTAAAAATCCTTCAAAAATCTTCTTCTCCAGAACCAAATGGCCTATGACCTTGAAACTTGGTATGTAGCATTGGGCATTCAGGCCCATCATAGTTTATACAAATGATGACAGTGCGGTGACTTTGACCTAAGTTATGACACGGTCAACCTCTGTACCTTAGGCTTTTATATGGGAAAAGGCCTAAACAGTGGATTTCTCAGAAACTATTTAAGTCTAAGGTACAATATTTGGTATAATTGGTCAACTAAATGAACAGCTGAAGATATTATTTCACTAACGGTCAAGGTCATTCTGTCAGCCCATCCTTGATCAAGATTTTCAAACATCTTCTCCTCAGAAACCACTGGGCTGATTGAAGCCAAATTTCATATGGAGTCTCAGTGGGATGGGGGAACGAAAGTTTGTAACCAGGGTCTGGGTCACATGACCAAAATGGCCACCACGCCCATATATGGTAAAAACCTTTCAAAAATCTTCTTCTTCAGAGCCAGAAGGCCTATGACCTTGAAACTTGGTACATAGCATTGGGCACTCGGGCCCATCATAGTTTATACAAATGATGACCATGATTTGACCTTGACCGAATTTATGACACTGTCAGCTTTGGTATGTTAGGCTTTTATATGGGAATGCTTAAACAGTGGATTTTTCAGAAACTATTCAAGTCTAAGGTACAATATTTGGAATATATGGTTAACTGAATGACCAGATGAAGATATTGTCACTAAAGGTCAAGGTCATTCTGTCAGCCCGTCCATCTGTTTTCAAGATTCTCAAACATATTCTCCTCTGAAACCACTTTCCCGATTGAAGCCAAATTTCATAAGGAGTCTTAATGGGATAGGGGAAAGAAAGAAGGTTCCCAGGATCTGGGTCACATAACCAAGATGGTCCCATGTCCATATATGGTAAAATCCCTCCAAAAATCTTCTTCTCCAGAACTAAAAGGCCTATGATCTTGAAACTTGGTATCTAGCAGTTGGAAGTTGGGCCCATCATAATTTATACAAATCAGGACTGTGCATTGACTGTGACCTAATTTATGGCAAGGTCAATTTTGGTGCATTGGAAATTGCTTAAGCAGTTCATTTCTCACAAACCATTCAAGTCTATGACATGCCGATATAAGGTAAAACGCCTTCAAAAATCTACTTCTCCAGAACCAAATGCACAATGACCTCGTGGCATGGTATGTCGCATTGAGGTCTCGGGGGCACATCATAGTTTGTACAAATCATGACGGGGCATTGACCTTGACCTAATTTATGGCAAGGTCAACTTTGGTATGTTATGCTTTTATGTGGGTAAATGCTTAAACAGTTGATGTTACAGAATTTTTTTAAGCCTATATATAACAATTGGAAAATATGGTTGACTAAATGAATACATGAAGACAAGGTCATCAAAGGTCAAGGTTTATTTTTTAACTTTGCTCAAGGTCACTGAGATTTTAAAATTAAAATATGGGCACCTTTTAAGCTACTGGTTTCAAATTTGTAATAAATGAGCGAATTGACAAATTGTGTCTGTTGACAGAAGGTGTCAGGTGAGCTACAGGACCATTTGTCCTCTGGTTAAGCAATCAATCTGAAACTTTGCACAAATGTTGCAGGCATATTGAAGATGTGCGCCTGTCATTTTGAAGAGAAAAAGTCATTTTTGACAAAATTACAGCCTGTTCGGACATAGAAATTTTTTTACAGATTCTGGCTAATACAGAAGGGTAAGTTTTTATAATCAACTCCTTCATCAGTTTTTGAGCTATCAATTCGAAACTTTGCACATATGTTCCAGACATATTGAAGATGTGTATGTGCTTTTTTGAAGAGAAAAAATATTTTTTGACAAAATAACTGGCTTTTTTAAACTTAGAATTTTTTGGGGGTTTTGACTATAACAGTATGACAAAATAGTATAATCAACTCCCTTCCACAATTTATAGATATTACAGACATATTGAAGATGTGCATATGCCTTTTTGAAGAGAAAAAATTCATTTTGACAAAATTACGACCTTTTTAAACATTGAAATTCTACAGGTTCTGGCTAATACAGGATTCTACAGGTTCTGGCTGGCTAATACAGGATTCTACAGGTTCTGGCTAATACAGGATGGCAAGTTTGTATAATCAAACTATCCCAGGGTTTGTAAGCTATCAGCTGGAAATTTAGCACAGATGTCCCAGATATATTGAAAACATGCATGTGTCATTTTCATGAAAAAAATATTTTTGACAAAATTACTGCCTTTTCAAACTGACTAATTTTTCAGATTTGGCTAATATAGGATAACAAGATCGTATAATCAAATCCTCCCACAGTTTTAACGCAATACAATGTCTGAGACCTTTTGCAGATGTTGCCAACATATTTAAGACATGCATATGCCTTTTTGAATTACAAAAGTGGGGGAGGGGTAGGGGGACACAGGCGCAGCACGGGGCATCATCTGTGTCTTACAGACACAATTTTCTAGTTAGTTTTTATGCTGCCCGAAGGGTGAGCATAGTTACCGCTTTGTCCGTCCGTCTGTCCGTCCGTCACACTTTTGTCCGGATCATATCTCTGAAAGTATAAGGGGGAACTAAATGAAACATCACACATTGATAGAAGACAAAAAGGGGAAGTGCAGTTCTTAAGAACCGTAACTCTGTCACAAGTATTTACGAAGTTAGTTCCCTTCCCAGTTTTTTTTCTTCAATATTTTGCTTGTTCGGAGCATATCTCTGAAAGTATAAGGGGGAACTAAATGAAACCTCACACATTGATAGAGGACATTAAGAGGAAGTGCAGTGCACAAGAACTGTAATCCTGTCACAAGTATTTACGAAGTTAGCTCCCTTTCCAGTCTTTTCAACAGTTTGCTTGTCCGGAGCATATCTCTGAAAGTATAAGGTGGAACTAAATGAAACTTCACACTTTGATAGAAGACAATGAGAGGAAGTGCATTGCATAAGAACCGTAACCCTGTCACAAGTATTTACGAAGTTAGCTTCCTTTACAGTTTTTTCAATATTTGGCTTGTCCGGAGCATATCTCTGAAACTGTAAGGAGGGACTTAATGAAACTTCACACATTGATAGAGGACAATTAGAGGAAGTGCAGTGCACTAGAACCGTTACCCTATCACAAGTATTTATGAAGTTAGCTCCCTTTCCAGTTTTTTTTTTCAATATTAAGCTTGTCCGGTGCATATCTCCGAAAGTATTAAAGGGAACTTAATGAAACTTCACACATTGAAAGAGGGCAATAAGAGAAAGTGCAGAGCACAAGAACCATAACCCTGTCTTAAGTATTTACAAAGTTAGCTCCCTTCCTTTTTTCAGTATTTCGCATGTACAGAGCATATCGCTGAAAGTATAAAAGGGACCTTAATGGAACCTCACAACTAATAGAGGACAATGAATGAAAGTGCAGAACACAAGAACCATTACCCTGTCATAAGTAATTACAGAGTTAGCTCCCATCTTAATTTTTGCTAGTATGGAGCATAACTTAGGAAGTATTGAAGGAAACTAAATGAAATTTCTCACATTGATAGAGTGTAATGAAAGGAAGTGCAAAGCTTTAGAACTATAACCTTACCTTTAATAATTATGGAGTTAGCTCCCGTCCTCAATTTTCAGTTATTTAGCTTGGTCCGGAGTATATTTCTATACATATTTAAGAGAACATGAATGAAACTTCACATATTGATAATAGAGGGCAATGACAAGAAGTGCAGAGCAGAAGAACCATAACTGTATCCCAAGTTATTTTGGAGTTTGTGATTGTTCACAGAACTGCTGTTGTTGAGTGTCATTCATTTTACTGGTTCGTTTACAATGCAATGCATAGCATAGTTGTTGTGTTGTGTTATTGTTTAACGTCCACGGTAAACAGCTATGGTCATGTCGCCACTTAACCACACTATTCCTGGGCAGGCTTAGACCTCCTAAGCGGTGAACCAGTATTAAGTGCATTTATTTTTAGCTCACCTGAGCACGAAGTGCTCAGGGTGAGCTTTTGGGATACCGTGATGTCCGTCGTCCGTCGTACGTGTGGACGGACATCCGTCCGGACGTCCGTCAACTTTTGCTTGTGTACACTCTAGCGGGCACAGTTTCGATCCAATCTTTATGAAACTTTGTCAGAATGTTAGTCTTTATAAAATCTAGGCCAAGTTCGAAACTGGGTCATGTCGGGTCAAAAACTAGGTCCCTAGGTCAAATCTTAGAAAAACCTTGTGTAGGCTCTATAGGGCACAGTTTTCATCCAAAGTTCATGAAACTTTGTCAGAATGTTTATCCTCATAGTATCTAGGAAAAGTTCGAAACTGGGTCACGTTGGGTCTAAACTAGGTCACTAGGTCAAATCATAGAAAAACCTTGTGTACGCTCTAGAGGCCACAGTTCTGATCCAATCTTTATGAAACTTTGTCAGAATGTTTATCTCCATAAACTCTAGGCCAAGTTCGAAACTGGGTCATGTCGGGTCAAAAACTAGGTCACTAGGTCAAATAATAGAAAAACCTTGTGTACGCTCTAGAGGGCACAGTGTTCATCCAAAGTTCATGAAACTTTGTCAGAATGTTTATCCTCATAGTATCTAGGACAATTTCGAAACTGGGTCATGTCGGGTCAAAAACTAGGTCACTAGGTCAAATCTTAGAAAAACTTTGTGTACGCTCTAGAAGGCACAGTTTTGATCCTAAGTTCATGAAACTTTATCAGAAAGTATATCCTTATAATATCTAGGATAAGTATGAAACTGGGTCACGTCAGGTCAAAACTAGGTCACAAGGTCAAATCATAGAAAAAACCTTGTGTATGCTCTAGAGGACATAGTTTTGATCCAATCTTTATGAAACATTGTCAGAATGTTAATCTCTATAAACTTTAGGCCAAGTTCGAAACTAGGTCTTGTTGGGTCAAAAACTAGGTCACTAGGTCAAATCTTAGAAAAGCCTTGTGTACGCGCTAGAAGGCACAGTTTTGATCCAAAGTTCATTAAACTCTGTCAAAATGTTTATCCTCATAATATGTAGGACAAATTTGAAAGTGGGTCGGAAACTAGGTCACTAGGTCAAATCATAGAAAAACCTTGTGTACGCTCTAGAGGACACAGTTTTGATCTAATCTTTATGAAACTTTGTCAGAATGTTTATCTTCATAAACTCTCGGCCAAGTTTGAAAGTAGGTCAGGTAGGGTAAAAAACTAGGTCACTAGGTCAAATCTTAGAAAAACTTTGTGTACACCCTAGAGGGCACAGTTTTGATCCAATCTTCATGAAACTCTGTCAGAATGTTTATCTTAATGAAATCTAGGTAAAGTTTGAAACTGGGTCGTGTCTGGTCAAAAACTTGGTCACTAGGTCAAATATAAGAACGACCTTGTATACGCTCCAGAGGGCACAGTTTTGATCCAATCTCAATGAAACTGTGTCAGAATGTTTATTCTTACAATATCCAGGCCAAGTTTGACACTGGGTCATGTCGGGTCTAAAACTAGGTCAAATGTTAGTATGGTAAAAACTCTTATAAATCTTCACCAGAGCCAGTGAACTGATTAATGCTCAGGTGAGCGATTCAGGGCCACCATGGCCCTCTTGTTACCAGTAACTGACAACTGCCCTTCTTGAATCAGTGGAAGGGGAAATGAAAGTAAGTGGCCGGACCGGGTATCGAACCTCTGTCTTACAAGTCAGGTGCCCTACCGAGTGCGATACGTAGCCCGCATAGCATAGTCCTCTGACCATTTTAGCGGTACAATCGGTTAAGATTAAAGTTCCTGCTATCCTCTTATTGAATATATTCGATAGAATTATGTGTTTGGTTAACTAAGGACACTTGTCTTGATATCTAAGCTCAAAAAATTATGACATTCATATCAAGACACTAATATACTCCTCGCCAAAAGTTTAGCATATTTTTAAAGTAAATGTAGCAGGATTATTAGAAATCATAATACTTTAGTTCTAACTTTCAGTACAAAGGTAAATGCACTCTTTCATCAACATCAATGCTTAAGCATTGTAAAAACACTAAATTTAAATTGATTTGAGTAAGCATAAAACGAGCACAAAATGACCAAAAATTTCAAATTTTCGAAAGAAAATAATGCTTCATTTTAATGATTACAAAAAACAGTAACTTCCTATTCGCCAAAAGCATTTAGCGATACAAAACGTTAAACTGGTGTAATAGAAAAGTCATACACAGCCATATTTTTTTTCTTCCCAAAATATGTTTCTGGACAAATACGTCTGCGCTCGCTTGATGCAGCTGTTACTCAAATTCAAATCAAAGTTGCAAATTTTACAATGACTGATCATTGGTGTTGATGATAGAAGACATTAACTTCCACAGAAAGTTAGAATTCAATTGTTATTATATACAATAATCTTGCTATATTTGTTTCAACCGTATGCTAAACTTTTTGCCAGGAGTATACATAATGGTCCAGATAGAGATTGCAAATTAAATTAAAGAATCTGACTCTTAAACATTCCAGATGAAGTTGCGGGACCCACAGGCGGCTGAATAAGATATCTAGACCCCAACCCCTCCTTCCTCCGACCCCGCCCTCCCGCCTCCGACCGCAAACAAATGAAAACAAAACTAACAGAAAAAAATAGCCATGGCAAAATGGCAAATCCCCCGACCGAACACCCCATGGGCCTTGGTAAAAAGGGTGCACTTCAAAACACATATAAGTAATATATTGTCATTCATTTATGCTTCTGATTGACAGTATCTGTTTAACAGATGCATGATTATCTAACACTCAGACTAAAATAGTATGCTTGACTGCTAAAAAGAAGTAATATCTCAAACAGCAGCCATATACATATATGTATAGCATATGATACATTAAACTTTCAAAATGTGTGAATAACTTCTCAACTACAAGCCCTACAAACCTAATTCTGAGCTCTCAAGTAAGTGAATTCGGACAAAGAATCCAAATCTGGAAAAAAAAAATCTTCTTTTGGTGCCGGGGGGGGGGGGGGAGGGGGGGGGGAGGGGTCAGAGAGAGTTAGGAACACTGATGAGATACCACAGCATGTTCATCAATATTCTAAAAGGTATAAGGTTATTAAAATTGTGGAGCAGATACAGATATGGAGCAGAGACTCAAACAGCAGTTCAAACTACCAAAGGGAAATAACTCACAAAGTATGAAAGCAAGAGTTGTCATTCATGTATGAGACAAATCGTCATGACCTGTTCTTCGTATCTATGAAGTATCATGAAAATATTTCAAAAGGTATTCTAGCTATGGAGCGGACACCTAAAATCATCAAATGAAAATAACTCAAAAAGTAGGAAAGCAAATGTTGTCTTTCTTGTTCATGACACATCGTCATGACCTATTTTACATATTTGTGAAGTATCATGGAAAAATTTCAAAAGATATTCATGTTATAGAGCGGACATGAAATCATACCTAAAACCATCAAGGGGTAATAACTCAAAAAGTAAGAAAGCAAGAGTTGTCATTCTTGTTCACCACACATCGTCATGACCTGTTCTACATATCTGTGAAGTATCAGGATAATATTCTAAAAGGTATTCAAGTTATAGAGCGGACACGAATCTGCCAAAAAATCACACCTAAAACCATCAAGGGGAAATAACTAAAAAAGTAAGAAGGCAAAAGTTGTCATTTTATTCGCGACACATCGTCATGACCTGTTCTACATATCTGTGAAGTATCATGAAAATATTCCAAAGGGTATTCAAGTTACAGAGCGGACACGAATCTGCCAAAAAACTCACCAAAGGGGAAATAATTGAAAAAGTACAATAGCAAGAGTTAGCATTCTTGTATGCGACACATCGTCATGCCCTGTTCTACATAACTATGAAATATCATGAAAATATTCCAAAGGGTATTTAAGATATACAGCGGACAAAAAAATGTTTACGGACGGACGGACACCAGGCTCATCGCTATATCCCCCGAACCTTTCGGTCGGGGGATAAAAATGTTTTAAAATTAGCAATAAAGCTACTTGTAACATGATGTTTACAGAGATAAGCCAATGTGGCATGTGGCGAGGCGTGTTTGTGATGCGGCTATCCCGTTTTTATGCAACCACCTGAGGCTAGAGCTGTGTTAAAATGGAGAGAAAATCAGTCAAATCACATTTATATTTATTGTCTACAATCAATAAGAACATTAATAATAAACAACAATATGCATATTTACAGAGGCATGGCAATATTAAATTTTAGTTCTCGCTTTGAAGGTAGGAGAGAAAAAATATTCTTTTCTCTGAAAGAAACTAGAAATATAAGTAGGCCTATCTCAGAATATTCAATGAAAAAACATAGATATAACAAGGATTCCGCGGAGCACTATGTCCCACATACTTTGTGCCTTCACTCTAGGAAATTGATGAAAGCATCAGTTTGACACATATTTGGTCAAAATACATTAGGTGGTTCATGAGATACTGTTTCATACTTTTTTTTGCTATTTTAGTAACAGTGAATGGCACCATTTGGTTTAAACAGTATTTATTTCAAGAAGTTTTACATACAAATATACAGAATAAATAATCAGGATTTGGTCGGAAGCTCCAAAGACCATCTCCCCAAAAGAATCATTTACTAAGTTGCTGGTGAATGCAGAATTATTGTCTAACAAGAAACCCATCAGGCACACAAGGTTGAACCAACATTAAATCAACGTCCATTCAACGTCGTTGTACTGTTTGTATCCTAATTCTGTATTTAAACAATAGGATGGGTCCTGATTTAACAGCTAAACACGAACATGCTCTTTCAGATTTTATTAATACCCAGAGAGAGAGAACAGAAGCATTCCGAATGATGTAGGTAAAATGAAATATAGCTACTGACTAAAACAATGTATGGTCTAAGGGAAAGCACTCTGTCAGAACTTATTGTTAGGTTACAGTTCAATAAAGACAAACACTACAATCCCTTCCTTTTTTCATAAATTAAAACCCCTTTTAATTTCAAAAGATCCAAACCCAATTTTGATTTAAATAAGCAAAATAAACTTGCTTTTTTAAAAACTTAATCTATTATTTGAGAATTACACCCATCAGTTCTCAAAGTCATGAAATTATACTCTGACAGTTCACTTAAGCCAAATGGTGTATATAGAGCTCTTAAATATCAATAACCAGAAATTTCTTATGTTACGGTAAACTCTTTAAAAGTACCTATCTTAGATGTTTATCAATAAACACATGAAATATTGTAAAACCCTATCTAGTCTATCTTTTGCATGTCACCAATATATAATATTGATATTACTCTCAAAGTTACTTCAGCTGATTTTACCGTATATGTTCTAATAATTGTTACTACTTCTCAAGTGTTTTAACTGTTATATGCCATTGAACTTTATGTCATTATATGGTCCTTGTATCGCGCTGGTAATTTGTGTTCCCTCCTTGGTCTCATACTAGGTGTAGACTCAACAGTTTCTGTTGTTGATTCTAACTGCGTACCATCCAATACTGAATCATTCTGCGTATCATTTAACACCGAATCATTCTGCGTACCATCCAACACTGAATCATTCTGCATACTTTCCAACACTGAATCATGATCTAATTCTGGAACACCTTCTGAATACTGAGGAATTTTATCCTGATACCCACTCAACATATTTCCTTTTATGCTACTTTTTCCACTTTCATTAAACTTTTTCATCTGAGTAACATTTCTCTTGTATTTCACACCTTCTGGAGATTCTACTACAACACTATTGCCTTGCTTTTGGCACACTACATAAGGGTCATATTCGAAATTGGTTGACAACTTATTCTCCTTAGGTTTACTTAATAAAACTTTATCTCCTTCCTTTATTCCACTATCAGTGGCTTTCCTTTTCTCATCTGAATATACAGGGTGTTAAGAAAGTTCGAAGACATTACAATATTGCTTATAACTTCAGAAGTTACATTCATTAAATCTTAAAACTTCACAGGTTTCAAGAACTATTTAATACTAAAGGATCAACAATGTTACAACTTTTACAACCGTACTATACCGTTACAAAATGAGCAGTTCATACCCACGGTGTCAAAGTGGCCTGTTATTTATTATGAATTTTACGCATAAAGATGAGGCATATTAAATTGTTATTTATTTTATCCCTCAGTGACTCATCATTTTAAAACTGCCGGGCCGGGTAGCGCAATCGGTAGGGCACCTGACCCGTAAGTCAGAGGTCCTGGGTTCGAATCCCGGTCTGGCCACATACTTTCGTTTCTCCTTCCGCTGATTCAAGAAGGGTAGTTGTCAGTTACTGGCGAAAGTATGTGCACTTAGTACTGGTTAACCGCTTAGGAGGTCTAAGCCTGCCCAGGAATAGTGTGGTTAGGTTAACTGACCGTCCCGACATGACCTTAGTTGTTTACCGTGGACGTTAAGCATCAAATCAACCAACCAACATTTTAAAACTAACTGAAATGACAGAGACTAGGCCAAACAGTATTTTATTAGTTACAGTTTGTAAGGAATCATAGACAACATGCGCGTTTTGACAGATGATTCACTTACATGAAAAAGCAGATGAGGCATTAATTTTTGCAAAGGGGGTGGGGATAATGAATTAACATCTGAAACGAAAAGTAAAGTCAAAAATTGACATAAAAGCATTTACATCATGGAGTGGCTCGTAGAGTTATGGGAGACAAGAATAAAATTTCGAAATATTTGTGGTGTATCTAAAAAATATTATATATTTGAAATTTTACCACCAAAAAGTCAAATTATGCAAATGTGTTGGTAAAATAGCATTTGTATGACAATAATGCATCTAAATGTGAAGAAAATTTGTTAATTGTAGTGGGTTTTACCCCAGTACAAAATATTTCTAGAGTTTCCTAAGCAATTTCATATTCTTACCTTATTTTTTCCAAAACAACCAGCTTTTAGTGCAAAATTCAAGGAAAAATGCATTTGAAGTTAAATCTAAAGAGTAATTTATTAAGACTGATTTTGAAAACAATATGAAAAGAAAAATCAGATCAAATGTTTATGCTCGATGTGAGAACAAATCTTATAACGAGACCCTAAAAGAAAGCTGCAAAATGCCTATCTGTTTACAAATACTAATAGAGATTCTATCCCTACCCCCCTAAAATTTAAAGTTTCCATTGAGAATGGGGGACCCTTTCGATTTAGTTAGAAATTCCATAGTAAACCGTCGAAAAATAAAAAAAAATGGAAAAATCACGAAAATATTTCCTGCCATACCAGTACTTTAAAATCTTAAATTATTCTACTTGTTTAAAAAAAACAACAAAAAAACAAGCTCTTAAGATGCCAAACTCTAATGCAAATCAAAATTTTGCCTTCACCATTGTTAGCCCTGTAGAGGGTGTGTCCGTGGCAATTCAGATTTTCTCGTCATTTTGAAATCAAAAAGAATTTATATGTTGCACATCTTTTGTAGTGCCTCCTACATCACACTTACAAAGTGTTTGCGAAAATCATAACATTATTTAGCTTTCAGTGTAAGTTTAAATAATGTCTACGAACTTTCTTAACACCCTGTATTTTCCCTTTTTCTTTTCTTTCATGATCTCTGTCTCTAATCTCGGAATCTTTGATGATGTTCATATCTTGATAATCTGATAAGTCTGGTAATTTTGACCTCAGCTTTCTGTTGAACAGCATCTCTGCTTGACTTACCCCTGTTACCGTATGAGGAGTGCTCCTATACATAAATAGGTAATTCTGAAGCTCTATTTTCCAGTCTTTACGTTCAGCCTGTGCAATTTTCAGTCTTTTCAATATTGAGCGATTTTGGCGCTCCACTTCTCCATTCGCAGCTGGCCACAAAGGCGTAACTCTATGGTGATAGATTCCATTTTGATTTATAAATCCTTTAAAAGTACTACTCACAAACTGTGGCCCGTTGTCTGATACTATGGTTTCCGGCAAACCATGAGTGGCAAATATTTTGCTCAGTAATTCAACAGTTCTTTCTGCCGAAGTTACTTTTGTTATCATAACTTCTACCCATCTTGAATAATAATCTGTTACTACTAAAAGATAATCTTTTGATGGTAATGGCCCCAGATAGTCAACTGAAATTTGTTTCCATGGTCCTGAAGGTAAATCAGTCCTTTTCATTGGTTCCGGTCTCTCCGGTTTGGCAACCAATTGACATCCATGACAACTTTTACAGTATTTCTCAATATCTCGGTCTATTCCTGGCCACCACACTTTGGTTCTAATCCGCTGTTTCATTAACACTATACCTGGATGGCTCTCATGTGCCAAATCCAGGACACGTTCCCTTAGTTTTAATGGTATGACAATTCTAGTTCCTCTTAAGAGTAACATCCCTATGGCACTCAGTTCACCCTTAACTAACAAATACTCTTTGTTTTTCAAAGTATACCATTTCCCAGACTCTAAACAATTCCTAATGTCTTCAAACGTTTCATCGTCAGCCGATACCCTTTAAATTCCCTTTGCTGTCATAGCCAAAGGAACAGCATTTTCTACCACATTCTATATATACTCATTTGAGTTGTCAAAATCTGACTTTCCAGAAATCCTTCAATAATCTGGATAATGCATCCGCTATGTTATTAGAGCCTGAAATATGTTTAACCCTATATTTATAGGGTTGTAGACGTAATACCCATCTTTCTACTCTAACACATGGCTTTGATTTTGCTGAGAATATAAATTCCAGGGGTTTGTGGTCAGTTAACAGTTCGAATTCCTTTCCATACAAGTACATGTGAAATCTTTCGCACCCCCAAACCAGTGCTAAGGCCTCCTTTTCAGTTTGAGAATATCTCTTTTCTATATCCGTTAGCGATTTGCTTGCGTAACTTATCACCCTGAAGTTATCTTCTCCTTGCTCTTGAATCAAAACGGCACCCAGCCCTACTGGGCTTGCGTCAGTAATCACTTTTGTGACAGCCGTTTTATCAAAATATCCCAGTGTTTTGGCATTAGCCAAGCATTTCTTCAACTCATAAAACGCATATTCTTGCTCTTGTGTCCATTCAAATTTGACTCCTGACTTTGTCAGTCTGCGCAATGGTTCTGAAATACTTGCCAACTCTGATATGTACCGTCCACTAAAATTCACAAGACCAAGAAAACTCCTGATCTCAGATACTGATTCTGGTTTTCTAGCATTCAGTATGGCTTGCACTTTTGCTTAAGTAGGTCCAACACCATGCTCAGACAATAAGTGTCCCATGAATGTTATATTAGGCATACTAAACTGGCATTTCTCCAAGTTTAATGTAAGTCCTTTCTTTTCCAATGTTTCTAGAACCTTGTTTAGCCTTTCATTATGCTCGTCTTGTGTCGCCCCATGAACAATTATGTCATCAAACACACTCTGGGCCCCTTCACACGATTCTAGTACTTGTTGGACTACTTTATTATACATTTCCGGGGCACAGCTAACCCCAAAATTTAGTCTCTTGTATCTATATAAACCTTTATGGGTCATAAAGGTAGTGATCTCCCTTGACTGAAGAGTAAGTTCCACTTGGTGGTATGCCCACTTGATGTCTAACTTGGTAAACACTTTACTGTTATTTAAGTCTTGTAACACTTCATCTATAGTCGGGATAGGAAAATGTTCCCGTAACACGGCCTCATTAGCACGCCGCATATCTATGCATAGACGAATGTCCCCATTTTCTTTCGAAACAACCACAACAGGAGATACCCACTTTGACGGTCCACTAACTTTTTCTATTATATCGTACGATTCCAGTTCATTCAATTTTTTCTCTAACTTATCCCGCAAATTATATGGTATTCTTCGTAATGGTTGAATAACTGGTGTTATATCTTTATTTATAGGTATATCCAACTGGAAATCTTTTAACTTCCCAATACCCTCAAAACAACCTGGATATTTTTCTTGAAGTTCTTTTTTCAAGTCTTTACTTTCTATCACATTTATTCCCACTTTCAAAATACCCAGTTCCACTGCTGTTTTCTTGCCAAGCAATGCCTGTCCTTTTTCTTCTATAACGAAGAATTCACCTTCTGTGTACGAGTCTTTCACTTTCACAGTTGTAGTAAAACTACCAGCTACGGTAAGAGGCTTCTTACTCCCATACGCATATAGTTCTTTCTTCTTAAATGATGATGTACATTTTATCTTAGCTGACTTCAGTTCTTCCCACAACTGTCTATCTATAATATTGACACTAGCTCCTGAATCAATAATCACATTTGCACTAGCTCCACCGAGTGTAATGTTTATTGTCCCTTCTTCTTTATTATTTAAACTGTTTATTGTGAATACATAGTCACAATCATTTTCACCAGAGTCATTATCCTGAACTGATTTAACTACATTCTTTCCTTTCTCCATTTTAGTGCGACAACACTTTTTGAAATGACCAATTCTTGTGCACTTGTGACACTTTTGTCCTCTAGCTGGACAGTTCTGATCTGTCTTTATGTGCCCTTCTTTACCACATGCAAAGCATGAGAACTTATGCTTACTTGTTTTAGTCTGGTATGAAACACGTTGTTTTGATTTAACCCTGTTTACATCTGTCTTTATCGATTGTTCACTGACAGTATTTTCCATTGACTTAGCCTGTCTTTCTGAAGTTTCATACGACTGTGCCATTTCACGTAACTGTCGTAATGTGACATTTCTCTCCAACAGTTTGCGCCTTAACCGATGAGACTGACACTTCTCAATCACCTGATCACGAATCATTTCATCTGTGTTATGAAAATTACAATACACAGCCCGCTGTCTCAATCTGGTTATAAATTGTTCTGTAGTTTCATTGTCCTTCTGAGACATGCTACGAAATAATGATCTTTCATAGGCTACATTTACCTGTGGTGCAAAATGCTGGCCCAGCATGCGTTTTGCAACATCGTAAACAGTTTCATTTTCACCTGGGTTGTCTAATGTCAATGTATAAAATATATCCTGTACACTTAATCCTGCACAGTGTAAAAGTAATGCCTTTTTCTGCTCCGCATTGTCAATGTTTTGTCCCGTAATGAACAGTTCAAATGAGCGCATCCATCTTTGCCATCTGATGGCCAAATTGCTGACATCACCGCTGGTATCAAAAGACGGTAATCTTGCACTATCCAACGTAACTGGCATAGCAGCAGCCATTTCATACGATAGATAAGTTTATCCTCGTCGCCAGAATGTACTGTTTGTATCCTAATTCTGTATTTAAACAATAGGATCGGTCCTGATTTAACAGCTAAACACAAACATGCTCTTTCAGATTTTATTAATAGCCAGAGAGAGGGAGAACAGAAGCATTCCGAATGATGTAGGTAAACTTAAATATAGCTACTGACTAATACATAATGTATGGTCTAAGGGAAAGCACTCTATCAGAACTTATTGTTAGGTTACAGTTCAATAAAGACAAACACTTCAGTCGTGACGTTGAATCAACGCTGATTCAATGTCGATTCAACGTTGTGTGCCCATCCACATCTAACCGCAATTACAGCAAATAGTATGCAGCATAAATAAGATTGGGTACATATTGTCAAACTTTTTGAAAAGCGAAATTTTACAATAAATAAAGCAGTAATTACATTGAAGTGACAATAACGATCGGTTTTTAGAGAATATGTAGTAAGAGAGAGAGAGTGAGAGTATTTTCGTCGTCTCGGTCAGTTCCATCCTTTAGGACCTGTAGCCAACTTATCAAGGGGGTAAAGCTTTAAGTATGTTTTCCTAGCGGACAACAAAATTAAGATGACTTCCGGATGGGAAAGGATCGACTTTCATTTTGTAAACAAAGGGATTTCTTCCGCTTGCCATACAGAAATAATTGTAAGTTCAATAATTTACATCGTTGTACATTTTGTTATAGTTCAGTTTGTGCTCTATAGATTTATATTTCAACGTATGGTGAAATTATGATTAAAAGTACATTATTTAAAGCGGGATGCTTGCAGAAAAACCATCCCTTGTGATACAATGTATGTGACCTTTGGCACATATTTAGAAAATCTATCAGTTCACTGACTTGCTACTGCCCGTATGTAACTCAGTGTTTGTCTAACTATATAATATTAAGGCATAAGTATTATCTTGATGAAGAGTTCCCCACAATGTGAGCTACGCTAAAAGATAAAGGGTGTAAGAATAAAAACCAAGGAAATGATGATGCTAAGACAGAACGTATAGGATAAATGCTAATGGCATGGTGCCTCTGAGAATGGCGGGTTTCAAAGTAAGTATTTTTGTCTATTTATGTCCCCCCCACCAAAGGTCGGATCCCGGGCGTCGGCGTTGGCGTGACAGTTTCTTGTTTCCACTATATCTCCTGAACCAATAAATGGAATTTCACCAAACTTGCATGGATATATCATTACGACAAGTACAAGAGCTGATTAGATTTTGGTGACCGTGACCTCATTTTCAAGGTCACTGGAGGACTTGGATAACAATATCTTGTTTCCACTATATCTCCGTAACCAATGGATGGAATTTCACCAAACTTGCACGGATATATCATTTGGATAACTTTAAGAGCTGATTAGATTTTGGTGACCTTGACCTCATTTTCAAGGTCACTGGAGGGCTTAGATGACATTTTCTTGTTTCCACTATATCTCCTGAACCAATTAAATGGAAGTCACCAAACTTGCATGGATACAGCATTTGGACAACTTTAAGAGCTGAGTAGATTTTGGTGACCTTGACATAATTTTCAAGGTCACTGAAGGACTTAGATGACAATTTCTTGTTTCCACTAATCTCCTGAACCAATGTATGGAATTTCACCAATTTCACTAAACTTGCATGAATACATTATTGGGACAAGTTTAAGAGCTGATTAGATTTTGGTGACCTTGACCTCATTTTCAAGTTCACGGGAGAACTTAGATGACAATTTCTTGTTTCCACTATATCTCCTGAACCAACCAATGGATGGAATGTCACCAAACTTGCATGGATACATCATTGGAACAAGTTTAAGAGATGATTTGATTTGGTGACCTTGACTTCATTTTCAAGGTCATAGTCATCTACGTAGGATATCTTTAGAACCAGTGGATGGATTTTGTCCCGAACTTGCATTGATATTTTACTCGTACAGGCTTTTTAGCTCACCTGAGCACGAAGTGCTCAGGGTGAGCTTTTGGGATACCCTGATGTCCGTCGTCCGCCGGACGTCCGTCAACTTTTGCTTGTGTACACTCTAGCGGGCACAGTTTCGATCCAATCTTTATGAAACTTTGTCAGAATGTTAGTCTTTATACAATCTAGGCCAAGTTTTAAACTGGGTCATGTCGGGTCAAAAACTAGGTCACTAGGTCAAATCTTAGAAAAACCTTGTGTACGATCTAGAGGGCACAGTTTTCATCCAAAGTTCATGAAACTTTGTCAGAATGTTTATCCTCATAATCCCTAGGACAAGTTCGAAACTGGGTCACGTCAGGTCTAAAACTAGGTCACTAGGTCAAATCATAGAAAAACCTTGTGTACGCTCTAGAGGACACAGTTTTGATCCAATCTTTATGAAACATTGTCAGAATGTTTATCTCCGTAAACTCTAGGATAAGTTTGAAACTGGGTCATGTCGGGTCAAAAACTAGGTAACTAGGTCAAATCTTAGAAAAACCTTGTGTACGCTCTAGAAGGCACAGTTTTGATCCAAAGTTCATGAAACTTAATCGGAAAGTTTATCCTTATAATATGTAGGACAAGTTTGAAACTGGGTCACGTCGGGTCGAAAACTAGGTCACTAGATCAAATCATAGAAAAACCTTGTGTATGCTCTAGAGGACACAGTTTTGATCTTATCTTTATGAAACTTTGTCAGAATATTTACTTCCATAAACTCTCGGCCAAGTTTGAAAGTAGGTCATGTCGGGTCAAAAACTAGGTTACTAGGTCAAGTCTTAGAAAAACCTTGTGTAAGCTCTAGAAGGCACAGTTGTGATCCAAAGTTCATGAAACTTTGTCAGAATGTTTATCCTCATAATATGTAGGATAAGTTTGAAACTGGGTCATGTCGGGTAAAAAACTTGGTCACTTGGTAAAATCATAGAAAAACCTTGTGTACGCTCTAGAGGACACAGTTTTGATCTTATCTTTATGAAACTTTGTCAGAATATTTACTTCCATAAACTCTCGGCCAAGTTTGAAAGTAGGTCATGTCGGGTCAAAAACTAGGTTACTAGGTCAAGTCTTAGAAAAACCTTGTGTAAGCTCTAGAAGGCACAGTTGTGATCCAAAGTTCATGAAACTTTGTCAGAATGTTTATCCTCATAATATGTAGGATAAGTTTGAAACTGGGTCATGTCGGGTAAAAAACTTGGTCACTAGGTAAAATCTTAGAAAAACCTTGTGTACACTCTAGAAGGCACAGTTTTCATCCAAAGTTCATGAAACTTTGTCAGAATGTTAAGCCTCATAATATCTAGGACAAGTTCGAAACTGGGTCATGTCGGGTCAATCACTAGGTCACTAGGTCAAATCATAGAAAAAACCTTGTGTACGCTCTAGAGAACACAGTTTTGATCCAATCTTTATGAAACATTGTCAGAATGTTTATCTCCATAAACTCTAGGCCAAGTTCGAAACTGGGTCATGTCGGGTCAAAAACTATGTCACGAGGTCAAATCTTAGAAAAACCTCGTGTACGCTCTAGAAGGCACAGTTTTGATCCAAAGTTCATGAAACTTTGTCAGAATGTTTATCCTCATAATATGTAGGACAAGTTCGAAACTGGGTCAGGTCGGGTCGAAAACTGGGTCACTAGGTCAAATCATAGAAAAACCTTGTGTACGCTCTAGAGGACACAGTTTTGATCTTATCTTTATGAAACTTTGTCAGAATATTTACTTCCATAAACTCTCGGCCAAGTTTGAAAGTAGGTCATGTCGCGTCAAAAAACTAGGTTACTGGGTCAAATCTTAGAAAAACCTTATGTAAGCTCTAGAAGGCACAGTTGTGATCCAAAGTTCATGAAACTTTGTCAGAATGTTTATCCTCATAATATGTAGGATAAGTTTGAAACTGGGTCATGTCGGGTAAAAAACTTGGTCACTAGGTTAAATCTTAGAAAAACCTTGTGTACGCTCTAGAAGGCACAGTTTTCATCCAAAGTTCATGAAACTTTGTCAGAATGTTAAGCCTCATAATATCTAGGATAAGTTCGAAACTGGGTCATGTCGGGTCAATAACTAGGTCACTAGGTCAAATCATAGAAAAAACCTTGTGTATGTTCTAGAGGACACAGTTTTGATCCAATCTTTATGAAACATTGTCAGAATGTTTATCTCCATAAACTCGAGGCCAAGTTCGAAACTGGGTCATGTCGGGTCAAAAACTATTCTTACGGACAAGTTGTGTGTGGAATTCCATAACTTTTGCAACCATAAGGTAAAACCTGTTGCAATTTGATTGCATATTTCATTTGTGAATTGCTGATGATTAATCCTATAATTCAGTTAATGGTTTCACCTATGTCTTATATGTTTCTTTCTCTGTTTACTTTTCTTTATTCTCTTCAGTTTCTAAACTCAGTCACGGTATCAGATTATTTGAAATGTAACTCCAATTCTGTTTCATCTAGTTCTAGTCTGTGTGGTGTTGGTGCAGCACTATTCCGATCTGTTAGTGATTTTTCCTTTTTATATATGTCTGATGATGGAGGTTGATATTGTTATCTCCAGAGCGAGGATAGGGCTGCATCACCTCAGACACTTAAGACTGAAGGGACTTGCTGAAATAAATGTATTTGACTATTACACATGGCTACGATTGCTGTTGTTAACAGCTGGTGATATCGAATCAAACCCGGGGCCAGATGTTGCTGATTATATTAATATCGCCAAAGTTAAGGTTCTCGAACATTTAAATTTTACTGATTTTCTTATAATAATATCATTATTGCTTCTTGCTGGTATTGAACCAAATCCTGGTCCGATTTCAGAGGCTTCAGCAAACTCCTCTAATTTATCGTCAACCTTTGGTGACTTAAAAATGATAAAAGATAAGTTTTCAGTCGTCCATTACAATGTACAGAGTGTTACAAGTAAATTAGATATTATTGAATCCGAACTTTGTAATTTCGACATTAACCGAAACATGCTTAACCGAAACGTGGCTTGACGAAAGGACTCCGAATACTGATTTGTCCTTAAATGAATATAATCTTTATAGACGTGATCGCGTTGGTGACAACCACGGTGGTATTTGCGTGTACGTAAAACAAAATATCTACTCTCGTCGTAGACAGGACCTCGAACTTCCAAATATCGAATGTGTCTGGATAGAAATTTCTGCTCGTAACAAAAAGTATCTTATAGGTAATTTTTATAAACCTCCCAACTCCACCAATGATGTTTTATTGTCCATTGAAGATTCGATAGCACTTTCTTTTGACACTGATATACAAAATATACTAATCACTGGTGATTTTAATTTAGATGTTTCGAAGCAGTCAGCTAATAAAAAAGTTTCTGATTTATGTCAGCAATTCAGCTTAGATCAAATTATTACGGAGCCAACACATTATACGGAAACATCGTTTTCTATAATTGACTTGTTTTTAACGTCTAATGAAAATAACGTTCTTGTAAGTGGTGTTGGTGAGCCCATTTTTGACCAGAATATAAGATACCATTGTCCCATCTACTGTGTTTTAAATTTTGAAAAATTTACTACCCCAATTTACACAAGGCATATTTGGTTGTATGACAAGGGAGACTATCAATCTTTCTCACGCGACTTAACTAATATGGATTGGAACTCCTTGAAGACCGACGATATTGACGAATACGCGGAAAATATAACTGATTGTATTACAAAACTTGCAACGAAACATATACCTAATAAAGACATCAAAGTACGAAAATCAGATCCTGCTTGGCTAACAAATACTATACTCAAAAAAAATATTAAAGGGTCAAACTTTTACCCTGGGATGTCTGGAAAATTTGAAACATTTGGTAAAATAAATCATTTCTACCTTCCATTTTATTCATTTTGCAAGTTTTATACACATGAAGCTTGAACCTATAGGCTTTGTCTTGACCAAGGTCAAGCTTTAAGTCAAACTACCCCTAAAATAAAAGTTTTTTGAATTCCCATAGAGAATTGATAGTGTGTCAGTTTGGTCGGGCATAACTTCTAAAACTGCTATGCGTTTTAAACTTCTTATAGCTTGCTGACCTTAAAAATGATTAAACTTGATGACTATCGAGCAATTTTTCAAAAAATTCATGAATTGGCGAAATCGAAAATTTTGGTGAATTTGTTCTCTATGGACTTCAAACAACTCTGATTTTGGGGGTAGTATGAATTGAAGTCTGGACTTGGTCAAGATGTAGGCTACATTTTCAAAATTCATGTGTATAAAACTTGTAAAATGAATGAAATGGAAGGTGGAAATGATTTATTTTACCAAATGTTTAAAATGTTCCAGAAATCGCGGGGTAAAAGTTTGACCCTTTAATATTTTTTTCGAGTATATTAAACGACTTATGCGCAAACGTAAACGATTATATGATAAATACAAAAGGACAACAAATTCTGCTGACTTTGAAAATTACAAAAATATTCGTAACAAAGTAACGTACGAAATAAGAAAAGCTAAAAAAGATCAACTCGAGAAACTTACAGAAAAATTAAAGTCTAACGACCTTAGTCAAAAAGATTGGTGGAGAACTCTAAAATATTTCATTAACCCTGAACAATCGACAACTATTCCACCGCTGTGTAAAGATGGAATAATTTATACTGATGATAAGGAAAAAGCCAACATTTTAAACCAGTCTTTTACTGACCAGTCGGTTTTGGACGACAGTAATGCCTCACTACCATCAATAAATTATATACCTCCACATAAACTTGAATCTATCGCTATCTCTCCTTATGAAGTGGAAGATATTTTAAAAACTTTGAAGACGGGCAAAGCTGCAGGCCCAGATTCTATTGATAACAGATTATTGAAAGAGCTTTCTAGACCTTTATCAGCTCCTCTTACTGATCTCTTCAACTTTTCTCTTGCTAAAGGCAAGGTTCCAAGTCTCTGGAAACAAGCACTTGTTACTCCTATCTTTAAAAAGAATGACCCTTCAGATGCAGCAAACTATAGGCCCATATCCCTTCTCAGTACTATAGGTAAAGTTCTTGAAAAGATTGTGCACAAATATGTTTTTAATTTCTTAAACGATCATCATGTAATCACTACTTTACAGTCTGGGTTTGTTCCAGGAGATTCTACCGTAAATCAGCTAGTTGATATTTATAACACCTTCTGCCAGGCCCTGGACGAAGGCAAAGAAGTCCGCGCAATTTTCTGTGATATTAGTAAGGCATTCGACAGGGTCTGGAACAAGTATCTTCTTTATAAGTTACATTCTGTTGGTATTTCAGGATCTCTTCTTCAGTGGTTTACGGATTATTTAGATAGTCGAAAGCAAAGAGTAGTTATTCCCGGTGTAAGTTCTAACTGGTCATCAGTTGAAGCTGGTGTCCCTCAAGGTTCGATATTAGGCCCCTTGCTTTTTCTTCTGTATATTAACGATATTGTTGAAAATATAAATTCGTCAATTAGACTTTTTGCGGACGATACTACTCTTTATATTATAGTCGATAACCCAGTTCAAGCTGCTAATCAGTTTTATTCCGATCTGTTAAAAATACATCATTGGGCCACTAAGTGGCTCGCTACATTTAATCCGTCAAAGTCAGAGTCTGTCATTTTCTCAAGGAAACGTAATCAACCAAACCATCCTAATGTATTTATGGACCAACAACCTATCGAGGAAGTCAATTCACATAAGCACTTAGGTATATTTTTATCCAGGGATTGCACGTGGCACGAACATCTAGAATATATAAAATCTAAAGCATGGACCCGCATAAATGTAATGAGGAAATTAAAATTTAAACTGGATAGGAAATCTCTTCAAATTATTTATTTTACTTTTATTCGTCCAATTTTAGAATATGCCGATGTTGTATGGAATAATTGTACTCAGTATGAAGTAAACGAACTTGAAAAAATCCAAACTGAAGCAGCACGTATTGTTACGGGAGCCACAAAATTAGTGTCAATAAATTCCCTGACAAACGAGACTGGCTGGGAAACGCTCTTTAATCGAGGGAAAAAACATAAACTTTTTCTGTTTTATAAAATGCAACATGAAATATCTCCTAATTATTTGTCTTCTTTAGTGCCGCCAAGTGTTGGGAATACTGTTAATTATCAGCTGCGGAATTCTACAAATTTACTTACACTTCATACAAACACTCAGCTTTACTATAATTCTTTCTTACCTTCTGCCGTAAGAGACTGGAACGAACTTCCGGAACATATACGTAATTTACCAAGCATAAATACCTTTAAGAATGAGTTAAATTCAGATATTACGAAAAAACCTCCATATTACTTTGTTGGAAAGAGGCTTGGGCAGATTTACCACTCACGTTTAAGAACGAATTGTAGTTCTCTTAAGAAACATCTCTTCTCCAAAAATATAGTTGAAAGTCCGATATGTGTCTGTCGTGCAGTAGAGGATACTAATCATTTTTATTCCATTCTGGGCGTTTTCATAATTTAAGGCAAGAACTCTTTAATAAAATTATTCACATTTGTCAACCTACCCTTAATATACTTCTCTTTGGCAGTGAACAACTTTCTGAAACTGAAAATCGACAAATATTCTTAGCAGTGCAAGATTTTTTGGTAAAGACAAAACGATTTGAAATTGCCTGACAAAATTATACAGAAACAACCCTTTTCTTTTCCTTTCGTTGAACTTAATCCTTACAGCTATCATTGAATTTGTTTGTCATTATTCCTCAGTGCATGAGTGAAATACCGTTTAATACAAATGTTTTAATGATGTGAAAATTTGTGTCTGTCACCGCGTAGACTACCTGCAACTGTGTAGTTGAAATGGTTTCACAAATGATCTGATATTGTGACTTTCTACGTTCTATATCTTATTCTTTCTTCTGTCGTATTCCCTACTTTTCTCATAAACATATTTCCTTTTTTCATCTTCTATGAATCTAGTCGTTTCTTATACTAATTTGTTTTTCTTATACTAATTTGTTTTTCTTTTCTTCACTTTTCTCTCTCTTTTTGTGTGTTTCACAAAGTTCATTATACTGTATTGTTAATTGACATTTAAAGCCTACTGAAAGTAAAAATAACTGTTTGTATGGTTTGGGAGACAGATTTTATATAAGTCAATGACTTACTTCTGTATCCCTTTCATTTTACTGTATATTGCTATGTAATGTAAAGATAGTTATTATTATATTCATGTGTACAGTATATTGAATAAAATATTGTTTACACTAAAAACTAGGTCACGAGGTCAAATCTTAGAAAAACCTTGTGTACGCTCTAGAAGGGACAGTTTTGATCCAAAGTTCATGAAACTTTGTCAGAATATTTATCCTCATAATATGTAGGACAAGTTCGAAACTGGGTCATGTCGGGTCGAAATCTAGGTCACTAGGTCAAATCATAGAAAAACCTTGTGTACGCTCTAGAGGACGCAGTTTTGGTCTAGTCTTTATGAAACTTTGTCAGAATGTTCACTTCCATAAACTCTCGGCCAAGTTTGAAAGTTGATCATGTCGGGTCAAAAACTAGGTCACTAGGTCAAATCTTAGCAAAAACCTTGTGTAAGCTCTAGAAGGCACAGTTGTGATCCAAAGTTCATGAAACTTTGTCAGAATGTTTATCCTCATAATATGTAGGATAAGTTTGAAACTGGGTCATGTCGGGTCACAAACTTGGTCACTAGGTCAAATCTTAGAAAAAACCTTAAGTACGCTCTAGAAGGCACAGTTTTCAACCAAAATTCATAAAACTTTGTCAGAATGTTTATCCTCATAATATCTAGGATAAATTAGAAACTGGGTCATGATGCATAAAAAAACTAGGTCACTAGGTCAAGTCAAAAACTAGGTCACTAGGTCAAATCTTAGAAAAACCTTGTGTGCGCTCTAGAAGGCACAGTTTTGATTCAAAGTTCATGAAACTTTGTCAGAATGTTAAGCCTCATAATATCTAGGACAAGTTCGAAACTGGGTCATGTCGGGTCAATAACTAGGTCACTAGGTCAAATCATAGAAAAAACCTTGTGTATGTTCTAGAGGACACAGTTTTGATCCAATCTTTATGAAACATTGTCAGAATGTTTATCTTCAAAAACTCTCGGCCAAGTTTGAAAGTAGGTCATATCGGGTCAATAACTAGGTCACTAGGTCAAATCTTAGAAAAACGTTGTGTAAGCACTAGAAGGCATAGTTTTATCTAATCTTCATGAAACTATGTCAAAATGTTAATTGTCCATATATCTAAGCCCCCCTATGAAACTGAGTCACGTCGGCTCAAGGTCAAATCTTAGAAAAACTTTGTGTACACCCTAGAGGGCACAGTTTTGATCCAATCTTCATGAAACTATGTCAGAATGTTTATCTTAATGAAATCTAGGTAAAGTTTGAAACTGGGTTGTGTCCGGTCAAAAACTTGGTCACTAGGTCAAATATAAGAACGACCTTGTATACGCTCCAGAGGGCACAGTTTTGATCCAATCTCAATGAAACTGTGTCAGAATGTTTATTCTTACAATATCCAGGCCAAGTTTGAAACTGGGTCATGTCGGGTCAAAAACTAGGTCAAATGTTAGTATGGTAAAAACTCTTATAAATCTTCGACAGAGCCAGTGAACTGATTAATGCTCAGGTGAGCGATTCAGGGCCACCATGGCCCTCTTGTTATTCATTAGAGGGGATGGGAAATGGGTTAGTGGGGGTCCCGGGAGCAAAAGTTTTTCTCTGAAAAACATTTCTAGTTTCAGATTTATTTTTATATTAACTTCGACTTCGATATAGCGGGAATCGGCTATATGAGCTATGAAGAGAGATGTATGCACTATTAAGTGTGAAGCATGTTGTCAGATATTTAATTTCGGTTCTAGGAGCCCCGGTAGCTCAGTAGGTTAAGCGCTGGCATACTGATCTATCAGTCTCGGGCTCCAGCCCCGCTGGAGACTGAAATCTTTCCAATCGTAAACTGAGTTCCATTGCAAACAGTCTTTCATTATCACCCTCCGATCGCTTTGATATGACTGAAATACTATTGAAAACGACGTAAAATCGCAAGTATATCTATCCCATCTATAATTTTGCTTCTACGTCGTAAAATATAATACAAAATAACTGGGAACTTATTTTATACTAGAGTGAATGGGCACGCTTTCATCAAGAACACCTTTGCATCTTTCAATGGGACCATCTATTAAAGGAAAGAATTCGTCCAGTGAGAGTAAAATTCTTTCATTTAAGAGTAGACCATTGGAAATGTTTCTACGTGTGGAATGCAAACAGTAAGTCTGAAAAATGGAAAAAAAGACGTATACCCACTGATCTTACAGTTTTCTTTGTCTTTAAAACTAGGGATGTCAAAGGCTACTTGCCTACGTGCGACAAAATACCATGTCCAAGTGAAGACTTTGGTGTGCTTGCATACGCACACTCTGAATCGGGCAAAGATAGATCGCTATGACTTAGCGTTCTGCAGTATTTGCTATGTCTCGTCTCTCTCTTGGCATCTATGAAACTATCTTAAGTTTAACTTTTCTTTTTCTATTAGCCGTATATAGCGTCTTAGGTTCAGTTTTGTCAAGATATGCCGGCGTCATGATTATGTCATAATGGCCTCACTTAAAGAAGTCACACATAGCTACGGCATGGCAGTATACATATGCCGTACGAGTAACAGTGCTTCTGTAAAGTTTTGCAAATGAAAATACGCAGATTTTTCTCGAAACATTTAGGTAAAGGCTTCCCATAGCCTAATAGCCGCAGGGGCAGTGGGGGTTAGAGACCCACTGTAACTTGGGCACAGCTAATGAAAGGCGGAGTCCATCTCTCTCCTTTCGCTGCCTTATCCTTCCCTGATTCGAAAAAGGTACCCATTTACTGCTGGGTTGACAGAGTTAGTTTTCCAGTCGTCGGATGCCGACGGTGAGCCACCCATTTACTGCTGGGTTGACAGAGTTAGTTTTCCAGTCGTCGGATGCCGACGGCGAGCCGCGAACTCGCGACCTACCGGCGACTTTCTGCACCATAACCGAGCCACTTAAACCACTCGACCACGGCGCCTCTCTTGAAACATATAGTTTACTCTTAAATGCTGTTAGATGAATTGTTTTTTGTTGTTGTTTTTTCAGGATCGCGACTTTGCCTTCTAGTCCTCCTCAAAGGGATTCGACCCTTCAAGGAAATAACTATGGTTTCCCTAAGCAACTACAGTCAAACCCGTCTTAAGGGGTCACCGAAGGGAAGCGCAAAAAGTGGCTGCTTAAGACAGGTGACCCCTTAATACAGGTTCATTTGTACTGTATTTTGGTTCAGGGGACCCAGAAAAGTTGGCTGGTAAGACAGGTGATCCCTTAATAGAGATGACCACATAAGCAGGTTTGACTTTACCTCACCCCCATACACGCACGCACGCACGCACACACACACACACACACACACAAACACAAACTTTACCTGAACGCGATTCGTCATCCAGGCAAACAAATAAGAAGTAACAAAGGTTGTTTATTTTGGAAAAACACACACAAAAAAACACTTACTACACTAGCGGGAAAACATTGCGGTGTACCAGTCCACCTGAATTCAATGTTAGCTGTAGCTATATCGGCGTTGGAAGGTTTTCAGTATTTCAGGACACAAATGTTGAGATTTACATGGGCGAGAATAAGAAAATTGGGAGAGGAGGTCCTGGCCGTTGCTGCCCCCCTACGTAGAATGCTCCTACCCCAGCAGGCACATGACGTCGAAATGACGTCGTGTTTACGTCGATACGTCATCATCACGTCACATCGACGTCAATGCGATGCCAGTTTGACGTTGAATGCCCGCGGGGACCCCTATGAAGTAGACATACGTGTACATGCTCATTATTAAACCCCCGGCATACGAAGTATATCAGGGAAGATAAAGTTTTTGTCATTCCGCCCGTTCGTTTATTTGTTCGTTCGTTCGTTCGTCTTTCCGTGCATCCGTTCGTCAACTTTTACGTCAAAGTTTAGCGTAAAACATTTTGAGTTGCTCATATCTCTGTAATGTCGTGTCTGAATAAATTTATATTTAATATATGCTACCCATATAGCATTACCTTTTTAATATGAAGTGTAAAAAACCCAGGATAGGGCCAGGGTCAATAATAGGCATTTTACTGCGCCAGAGTTTTACGTGGAACCTTTAGGATTGCTCATATATCCGAAACCCCATCTTGGTAAGTTTCATTCCTATAGCATTATTGATAGTGTGGAAGCTATAAGCTCCTGGGTCACTGCCCTGGATGCGGATATGGGTCAGTAATCAGACTAAGGCATTTGGACCATTTTTGTTGGTAGTTCTAATATACTTGAATGGAGACTTTGGGTTACTCCCTCAGCTGAGTCATATTAGTTGACGTCATCTGGATGCGTATAGTGCTGAGCTAAGGTCAAGGTCACTAACTTTGAAATTTGTAATTACTATTTTTAGCTCACCTGAGCCGAAGGCTCAGAGATGAGCTTATAGGATGGGAGTCGAGCCGTCGTCCGTCCGTGCGTGGGTTAGTGGGTGCGTGCGTCAACACTTTCAAACATAAATATCTCAGAGACCAGTGGGCCGATCGCAATCAAATTTTATCTGAAGCATCATTTGGGTGGGGGAAAGGCTGCATTAGGTTTTGGTGCCAATCAGCTCAGAACTCTGGTTTCCATGGCAACAGATAGCCCCCATAGGGTTATAATGGGGAAAACGGCGTCATCACGTTTTCTCGACTGTTTTTGATTAGATCCTTATCATACTTGCAAGTAATGATGACATACACAAGAGCTTGGATGAGTTCGAAATTTGGTCGGATTCGAGCACAGACTACGGAGTTAGCTGCCCTTGAGCGTTTGAAAAAAATCCCATAGGGTTATAATGGGGAAAATGGCGTCATCACGTTTTCTCGACTGTTTTGGCTTAGATCCTTATCATACTTGCAGGTAATGATGACATACATAAGGCCTTGGATGAGTTCGAAATTTGGCCGGATTCGAGCACAGACTACGGAGTTAGCTGCCCTTGAGCGTTTGAAAAAAAATTCCATAGTGTTATAATGGAGAAAACAACGTCATCACATATTTTTAGAAAAACTTTGTCATCGCTCTATTGCCTACATTTCTCAACGGATTTTGAAATAACTTCATACAAATGTAGGGCATGACAATACCTCGAGCAAGTTCGATTTTCAGGATGCTGCGCCCAAGGTCAAGGTCACTGGCTATTTTTAGAAAAACTTTGTCAGCGCTCTAGCACCTACATTTCTCAATTGATTTTAAAATAACTTCACACAAATGTAGGGCATGACAATATCTCGAGCAAGTTCAACTTCTAGGATGCTGCGCCCAAGGTCAAGGTCACTGGCTATTTTTAGAAAAACTTTGTCAGCGCTCTAGCACCAACATTTCTCAGCAGATTTTAAAATAACTTCACACAAATGTAGGGCATGACAATAGCTCGAGCAAGTTTGACTTTCAGGGTGCTGCACCCAAGGTCAAGGTCACTGTGGCTATTTTTAGAAAAACTTGGTCATCGCTCTAGCGCCTACATTTCTCAACAGATTTTAAATCAACTTCACACAAATGTAGGGCATGACAATATCTCGAACAAGTTTGACTTCCAGGGTGCTTCGCCCAAGGTCAAGGTCACTGTGGCTTTTTTTATAAAAACTTTGTCAGCGCTCTAGCACCTACATTTTTCAATGGATTTTAAAATATATTCACACAAATGTAGGGCATGACAATATCTCGAGCAAGTTCGACTTTCAGGGTGCTGTGCCCAAGGTCAAGGTCACTGTGGCTATTTTTAGAAAAACTTTGTCATCGCCCTTGCACCTTTATTTCTCCATGGATTTTGAAATAACTTGACACAAATGTAGGGTATGACAATATCTCGAGCAAGTTCGACTTTCAGGATGCTGTGCCCAAGGTCAAGGTCACTGTGGCTATTTTTAGAAAAACTTTGTCATTGCTCTAGCACCTACATTTCTCAACGGATTTTGAAATAAATTCACACAAATGTAGGGCATGACAATATCTCGAGCAAGTTTTACTTTCAGGGTGCTGCAATCAAGGTTTTTGATTAGATCCTTATCATACTTGCAGGTAATGATGACATACACAAGAGCTTGGATGAGTTCGAAATTTGGCCGGATTCGAGCACAGACTACGGAGTTAGCTGCCCTTGAGCGTTTGAAAAAAATCCCATAGTCTTATAATGGAGAAAACAATGTCATCACATTTTCATTTTTCATCGGATCCTCTTCATACTTGCAGGTATTGAGGATATGCATAAAAGCTTGGATTAGTTAGCACTTCGGCTAGATCCCACCACTGACTATGGGCATCCAAAAAATCAATGTCGCCACTTTTTCTTAATTTCTACTTATCCGATCCTTTTCAAACTTGCAGGTAATGAGGAAATGCATAATATCTTAAGTTCAAATTTTCGCCAGATCAGGCCAACCGCTACGAAGTTAGCTGCCCTTGACAGCTCTGTCTATTGTGCTCTTGATCGGATACTTTTTAAACTTGCATATATTAAATGAGGGCATACATAATGTTTTGGATGAGTTTAATTTTCAGCCTGATTGGACCGCTGACTATGGAGTTAGCTGCCCTTGAGCATCTTAAATATCCCTATAGGTTTACAATGTCTCTCAGGTGAGCAATTGTTGCCCTTTGGGCTACTTGTTGAATATGTTTTTCATTAAGCGGTGGCATTCGCCGGGGTATACATGCGCCCCTGCTCACTTTCTCCAGTAATTCGAGATGCGACACGCACGAGAACAAGGTGCTTACCGCATATGCTAACAGTTAAGGCTCAGATCAGCCAAAGCATCCGCCCAGTCTGATCAGCTTCTGATATTTGCACACACTTTGTGTAAACCCTGAGGAATCTACATACAACAGTGAATTTAATTATTTCAGAATTAATCATAGGTTTTAGAAGATCACATTTTTCAGTTGTACGAATATCAGGCAGCATCTCACTCATAAATCAAGAGAAGCATGGCGTACACTGTCTGCCATGCTCCGACACCAATGACGTAATAGATCTGTTTCCATAGCAACTAATGAATAAGCAAGTGTTGTGCTTATAACCTTGGCAGAATGACATCTTCATGACTGACGTCACTTTGACATCAATTTGAGCTCTAAGTTGCTGCGTCAGTAGATCTACGACGTCATTGGTATCGGAGTATGGCATAAACTTCGCAGATATATGAAATGCCTTATTAGGACAAGTATTATATATTGTAATATGCTTGTGAAGAAATATGAATAAAATTATTCTAGTGGATTCATTTTAACTTCTGAAGTCACCGCTGTGTTTTCGTCCCATAAGATTTACTTACGCCTGCTAACTCCGCTAGTAGTAATTCTTATTTCATGATGTTCTAGACATAAAACTTCAATTTCCATTGCTTTATCGAAAATTACTGAATCAGAAAGGACAAATAAAAAAGATGTATCAGAATGGTTTTAACTCACCATTGAAGCCTCCACCTTTTTTTCGTATACTGTCGACAATGATATTTTCCGAGGCCCTGATTTGATCTCAACATCAAACTGTAACCGATTAGGCTTGTGAAGGCCGAGCTTGGTGAGTGTCGACGTAAAGGTCGACACGTCCAAGGGTTTGGAACCCAAACCTAGGCTCCTTGAACTAAGTTTACTGACCTCTATCCAATCACAAGAGGTTGTCAGTAAGATAGAGTCACTGGTCTTAGGCAGTCTGACCCGGTGGGGTCAGGCGGCGTAATCCAGTTTCCCACCCTGGAGCTGGTTACAAGCTCCCTCAGGTTCGGTCACTGGGTGTGGGTAATTCCTTAGTGTTCTGAGTCAATAAAGACAAGATATTTTAAACGATTAACAACTATTTAATGAGATGAAAATACTTTGTAACTTTTTAAAGTGCATATTTTAGTTTAACATTTGTATTGCAACTTAAAATTATATTGCACAGTAGAGGATTTTCCTTTTGAGAAATGTTCTTTTCACGAAGTCACTAATTTCATTCTAAGTTATCTCCCTTGGAAAAACATACAGGAAGTCACATGTTTTTTATTTACGAAGTTATTTCCCTTGGAAATAACATACAGGAAGTCACATGTTTTAATTTACGAAGTTATCTCCCTTGGAAAAACATACAGGAAGTCAGTTATTATTTACCAAATCATCTACTTTGGGAAAACTTATAGGGTCTCAAACTACATTTTCAGAGTAATTTTTCTTAAAAGAACTATTACATTCCCAAAAGGAAAACCTTTATAAGAAAACATTTCTCAGAGAATTTAATTTGGTTCCACTACAAAAAATGCCCAAATAGAAATAAAGAAAAAACACGCAGGTCTCCAACTACATTTCGTACAAAATATGTAAGCGGAGACCTGCCATACCCTGGGGACAAAATAACCCCCCGTACGGGTAGTATATAATTTGCTTCCTAGCTGACTAGAGCCAAGCCCAATCGAATCCGTCTTTCCTCCCTTCCTCTAATCGTCAATGAAATATTTCATCAAATATATAAATCGAATATTATAAATATTAAGTATTCCTGTTTGCATAAAAGAAGTACATGAAAAGTGAAACATTCACTTTAACCATGTAAATCGTATGCATAATTTGTCTGCACATAAATAATCAAAGATTACATCCTAAAACATCAGAGAAACTTTGAAATATCCAGTAGAGTGAAAATCCTCTCAGTTGAAAAGGATATTCAGTTCTACAGGAGTTACCTCCCTTAGAAGTAAAATTAGACTATAAACCACTGGTGCTAACCGTGTGGCGGATATCTCTTCAAACCATCGGTACAAAATTTCTCTGCTCTAGTATGGAATAAAAATAAGTCTGCAACACAAAGTGTATCAAGGAAATCCTGAAACTATTACAAAACCATGCAACACACGATATTTGTGTAAACATCACAATTTAACTGTGCATCGGAGATTCTAAATATATTGTGGTAGTCGTTCAGCATAATCAGCAAAATGACATGTATGCAATCTCTTGGGATTTTCATCTTTGAATCAGCTTAAAAAGCATCTTTGTAGAAGATTTTGTTCTGTCTTGTCCTACTCCTAGAAAAAAATGTGGTTATTGGGTCACTCCTTTAGGGTCATTCACTTAAAGCTTTACCCCCTTGCTTATGGGCTATGTGTTAAGTAATAACTTGAGTATTAAACCGCTTAGTATGTAAGATATATTCTTGGACTCGTTGAAAGATGGATTCCTTTGTCGACGGTGAGACGCCGTCTTTGCCGATCATAAGGTCTCTCAAAGTACATTGCTGAGTGAGCTCCGATAGATAATTTTGTCCAACAACCGAGAAATAGGGCAATTAAATATGAAATGCATGCACATAAGGGGCTATCCACGAAGTTTCTTGAATAGAGGTGAGCATTAACACCGAGTGTAGCCGCACAATTGTGGAGTAGTGGTTGTGACGTATCAGGAGCGTGTGTTTTTCAGGATATAGCGAAGGTTTGGTGAGTAACTAAGATTTTTTCTACCTTTAAACGTGCATATTTGCTCGACAAGCAAAATGCACGGAACACATTAGTTTCTTAACATCTAAATCGACTTCACTGGTGTTATAACAAAACTGACGCATGCAGCATTGCTTGGTCGCTGTAAATGTATTGGAAACACCAGGTAGTTGCTTTTAAATGTCAGCAAATAAGTCTTTTCAAACGTTTATTTTCCTAAGCTGCCAAACATGTATCTAGTAATATGTGAGAAAGGGATACAAATATATGATCTGATACTGAATAGACCCAATAAAAGCCAGAGAATGTCAAAATTTCGATGTGCAGTATGTGGAATGATGTCCCTGTGCAGAATGTGGCGTGTTGCTCTGTTTCTAAGTGTTCATATGACATGCTTTCCTGTCAATTTGCATAAAATTTAAAAGGACTCATGCCCGGGAAGGCATGCTATAAAAAATACTGATCATACGAATGACTGTTTTCACGTGAAACTGGACATACAGCCATGTTTGAAAACAAATGCTCAAATCAGCCTGTTTAACTTCAAAAACTGAAAACAATTTCAAAATTTCGAGCTTCAAATAAGGGTTTTCGAGTTTCGAGTAAGGTTTCTTCTCGAGTTAAATTTTTTGAGTTCTGAGTAAGTTTTGCTGAGTTCGAGTTTATTTTTTCACATTTCGGGTTTCGAGTTAATGTTTTCTCATTTCAGAACAAAGATTAAAGCTGTAAGGTTTCTTCTCGAGTTAAAATGTTTGAGTTCTGAGTAAGTTGTTGCTGAGTTCGAGTT
Source organism: Ctena decussata (assembly GCA_963989385.1). Taxonomy (NCBI): domain Eukaryota; kingdom Metazoa; phylum Mollusca; class Bivalvia; order Lucinida; family Lucinidae; genus Ctena; species Ctena decussata. The sequence goes on along the minus strand of OZ022504.1, from coordinate 32,489,691 downwards.
TATTTTTTCACATTTCGGGTTTCGAGTTAATGTTTTCTAATTTCAGAACAAAGATTAAAGCTCAAACATGTACTTGATGGGAGCCCCGGTATGTGTACCGTCAAGTGTTTTCGGTTTTGTTTTTTGGCAAAGGGGAACACCTTTTCTGACTTCCTGTTTGCCTTCCATGACGACGAATCCCTAGGTTGGGATTCTTTCCTTTCGGAATTAACCCCCATGGGAAAAACTGACAGAGATACGACCCGCCCCCCCCCCCCCCTCTCCCTCTTGAAGTTTACCTCTTTACCTTAAATACACTGACTATATTAATCTGTCAAAACTGACAAAACTAAGTTGAGTGTGTATAAAGGGGATTTTTCACCTCGGGGATAAACAATTGATTTAGAGGAGACTCTCGCTAAAATTTCTCCTAGATACCAAAATATTAATTTGAAGTTAGGCTAAATTGATGAACATGTAGGTTTTCAAAGCGCCGAAAAGTTAATGTTCTCTCTTAAGGGCGATGTTAATGATCTGTAAGGAATGTATATGGCATTTTTATACTACCAATCTGAAACGTTGCGTTAGTTGTATGACGTCTTGCAAAAATCGTACAATAACGAACTAAGTCACAATGACATCAAAGAACTTAATGGGTTTTTGACGTTAAATCAACCATGTGCGTGCTTATTAAGTAAATTAATGATGTAAATGGTAATGTATATTCCGTTAAGCACAGAATGATTACATCATATATTGTTCTGTTCTGTTCTGTTCAACTGTTCTGGATCAAAACGTTTCTTCTCGGGAAAATTCAAAATTTCAGCGTATGAATTTAAGTTTTATACCTTGCAGGAATACTCGCTTCATAGGATAGCAGCAATCGTAACACTTCGGCCAATTCCGTATCCTGAATTAAACCTCGTAAGTCAATGTAGTAATAACCCAGAAATGGGGGTGTAAAACGCCTTTCTCCGGCGAAGAACTACGTTCGAAATACGTTTGTAAATAGTGTATGTAATCCCGATAATTGTCGAAGTTTTACGCTGAACAAACAAAGAACTTTGTTTATATTGAAAGAAAAACTGACTGAAAATATCGGTAGTACGACATTACAGTACTGACTGCCATAAAAAAATGAGAAACATTCGGTTGCTGCGCCACTTTATGATCGAGGACGCGTTTTACCGTTGGTGACTAGTTACCGATGCAAATATGGGCTGGAAGTAGGAAATATTAGGTTGGGATCGACCCGATCACTTTGACTCTTTGAATCTGGTTGTCTATATTATAGGCAGTGGACAAGTCAGTGACTTGATGGGAGGAAATAAGACGCTTCCACCTCCATGAGTCTCCCAGCCCTATGGGTCAACAAGGGGTGGTATTAACACAGCATCACTGGGCGGAAGTCTTCCTAGAAGAAGTCAACGGCCAGGGCGGAAGAACTCTTTGAGTCAACGGCCATATGTTCATGACCAAGGCGAGCCATACAATAATCGTGGATTTCGGCTGTGGTCAACATATATAGCCTGGAGAGGGATGGGCTCCGTCAGGCTGAATCCTGCCCTTGAAACACCATGGTTGACAACCTAAATAAGACCTTAATACCGGATCGGTCGCAGCCCGGGTTAACAATGACCGCGCCTACTGTTGGACACCGGGACGTACGTGACAAGTATGCAAATGGTGTAATACAGATCAAGAAAATCAGAGGTAGGGAGAACATCTCAATTGGCACCTGGAACGTCAGGACTCTGAGGCCAGCTGGGAAGCTTGAAGAGCTGACTCATGCAATGGACAGGTATCACTGGAACACACTGGGGCTCTGTGAGATGCGCTGGAAAAACTTTAGTGAGATGTCAACAGATGACAGACACAAGGTTTATTTCAGTGGAGAAGAGGACAAACATGAGTATGGGGTTGGATTTCTTGTGCATAAGGACATGGTAAGTGTTGTCTTGGGATGCCGACCAGTCTCCAGCAGACTGATTTCAATTCGCCTGAGAGCAGCTCCTTTCAACATCACCATCATACAGGTTTATGCACCAACATCTGGACATGACGACAATGAGGTAGAACACTTCTACCAGCAACTCCAGGAAATCATAGACCAAACACCCAAGAAGGACATTCTGGTTGTACAAGGGGATTGAAATGCTAAGATTGGAAAGGATGCACAGGCAGACTGGGAAAATGTTTGTGGACCCTACTGCAATGACGAGACAAATGAGAGAGGTCTCAGACTTCTAGAGTTTGCAACCTGTAACAGCCTAGTACTGACAAACACCCTTGGCCCTCACAAACCATCAAGAAGATGGACATGGCACAGCCCAGATGGGAAACACTACAATCAGATTGATTACATCTTGGTGAGGAAGCGCTTCTGATCAGGAGTCAACATCCCTAGGACAAAGAGTTTTCCTGGAGCAGACATAGGAAGTGACCATGACCTGGTCATGATGACCTTCCGAGTTCGTCTGAAGAAGGCTAGAAAGCCAACCCAGCCAAGACTGAAGTTTGATCTTGAGAAGCTAAGGGACCCAGAAGTGGCATGCACTTTTCAAGCAACAATAGGTGGAAAATTTGCACCACTCATTGGTCTGAGGGATGATGACATGGACATACATGTAGATACCATGATAACCACCTACAATACAGTAGTGACTGATGCAGCCAGTGAGATACTTGAGAAGGAACGTCGCAGGAAAAAGCCATGGGTCACTAGAGATGTTCTCGACCTCTGTGATGAGAGAGGAAATTTAAAAAAGAAGAGGTATGAAGCAGGAGGAGCAGAAGAATACAGGGAAGCAAACAAGAGGATTCAGAAGGCAGTGAAGAAAGCGAAGAAGGACTGGATCGAGGAGATCGAAACTTGCCTGACCAAAAACAACAGCAAGAAAGCATACCAGCTGGTGAAGGATCTAACTTCAGAGAAACAGGGTAGATCCACAACTATCCAGGACAAGTCTGAGAAATGCCTTACAGAAGAACAAGAGATTCTCAGCAGATGGACAGAATATTGCTCAGAATTATATAACCATGAGACTGATGGTGACAATGCGGTTCTGGACTGCAGTCAGCCCCCAGAAGATCAACAACAATCCTTCGTGAGGAAGTTGAGATTGCAGTAGCAGCACTGAAGAAGGATAAATCTGCCGGAGTTGATAATATACCAGCAGAACTTGTTCAAGCTGGAGGGGAGACCATGATTGATGTTTTAACAGATATCTGTAACAGGATCTGGAGAACAGGAGAATGGCCTACCCCATGGACTCAGTCGCTGATTATTACGCTCCCTAAAAAGGGAAACCTACAGCTCTGCCAGAACTACAGAACCATCAGCCTCATCAGTCATTCAAGCAAAGTCATGCTGAAAGTCATCTTGAACAGGCTTAGATTTTAAAATTAAGCCACAAGCCGAAGAGATAATCACTGAGGAACAGGCTGGGTTCCGAGCAGGAAGGAGCACCACAGAACAGATCTTCAACCTTAGAATCCTGTGTGAAAAGTATCTCCAACATCAGCAGAATCTGTACCATGTCTTCATTGATTTCAAAAAAGCCTTTGACAGGGTATGGCATGCAGCCTTATGGGCCACCATGAGGAAGTACAATATCAGTGCAAACCTAGTTCGCTCCATTGAGCAGCTATACGACAAGGCTACAAGTGCAGTGCTGATAAATGGCAGCACAGGAGAATGGTTCAGAACAACAGTTGGAGTAAGACAAGGATGTCTTATGTCACCCACCCTCTTCAACATTTTTCTCGAACGGATCATGTCTGATGCTCTGGAAGAACATGACGGAAAGGTTAGCATAGGCGGCAGAAATATTACCAAAAGTAAAAAGTATGCAAAGACCAGGAACTGAAACAATCACAATCCAAATCCAGCCCTCAAACCATAGTTGGAAACAACTAAGATTACAAATAATCAAGATACAGAGAACATATGGCCAACCGAGTGAGCAGCTTGTTCCCAAAAGGTGGCCACTCAGCAACCCAAACCGAACCAAAAATAATAATAACATACATAAGGTAAAACATCACAGAAACTCTGACACCAAAAACAGGCAACAAAGAACCACAACAGAACTACCGCCTTGGAACGGTCAGTAATGAATTACTGGGGGGCTTAAATCGATTTTACAGGCCCAACCTCACCCTCAGTTTCTGAAGTGGTACAAAACATTTAGTTGGTTGTTCGGTTCGCATGATAACCCTCTAACTTGTCAATGAATCATCACGGTAAACACATAAATCAAATTTCAACACCATGAAGAAGCAAAGACGAGGACTCAACAGATACAACGGGCCGTCTGACAGGTGGAGATCCCTGTCCTGCCAAACAACCCCACTGGAAATCTGAAGCAAAAGAAGGTCACCAGTTGAGCCCCGGTGGACCAAGCAACAGACAAAAAGGCTCCGGTCCCAACCAACTAAAATATATAGCTTTAGGTCGGGGCCATCATAGAGTCTGACGACCGATCCCCCGGTGTGCAATTAAAGAGAGCAGCAAAGCTATCAACCGTGATTGGGTTAATCACTAAGCATGCAGACTGTCGCATAACATTTAAATTATAGCCAATACGTTTGTGACGTATTATTATTTTTCGGAATTGATCAGAAAAATCAGTCCTACCCTTAATCTTTTTGAATTTGTATACTAAGTCACCATAAAATTCTGGTTCCGATAGGCCTTGGTGTAAAAGAAATTTTAATCCGACATCAAATTTTGAAACCAATTCATGGTGTCTGCGATAGAATTTAGAAAAAGCCTTTCTAAGCTTATGATACCGATAGCCCTGTTGAAGAAGTTTGTCAGTTAAACATTTATTATGAGCATTAAAGTCATCTACATGACTACACACTCTAGCAAATCTTATAAGTTGAGAAATATACACTCCATAAGAGGGACGACGTGGAACGTCACCATCCAAAAATGGAAAATTAACTATATCAAAGTCAAAGTCATCACGTTTATCATAAATTTTAGAAGATACAAAACCGTTAGAAATAAATAGATGTAAATCCAAAAAGGGGGCCCTCGGTATCTGAAGTATTAGCTTTATTCAATTTAAGTTCAGGTGGGTAAATTTGGTTAACCATGCTTTCAAAATAAGGATTATCAATATTCAGAAGATCGTCTAAATATCTAGAGGTTGAGTTAAATGCCTCAATGATATCAGCTTGATTATCAACAGAAAGAGAAGTCATGAAATCTCTTTCATAACAAAATAAAAACAAATCGGCCACAAGAGGAGCACAATTTGTACCCATCGGAATACCAACAATTTGTCTGTATAACTTATTACCAAATCTGATGTAAATATTATCTAAGAGATATGATAAGGCGTCACATACATTCTGACATGACCAAAGACTATATCCTCTATATATTTTACGGTCTGCCGATGACATAGACGCTGTAGCTGAGGAAGAGCAGGAACTAGAAGCTCTAGCTGAAAGTCTCGACCAAACCTGCACAAGGTATAAGATGGAGATCAGTGCTGAGAAGACCAAACTGATGACAAACAGCGCAGATGGAATCCAGAGGGAGATCAAGGTAAAATGACAGAAGCTGGGTACCGTAACAAGCTTCAAATACCTTGGAGCAGTTGTCTCAGATGATGGCTCAAAACAGGAGGTTCTCTCAAGGATAGCACAAGCCACTTCAGCTCTTGCCAAGCTGAAACCAATTTGGAGAGATAACAACATATCTCTTGGATCAAAGGTGAAACTTATGCGCTCCCTTGTCATTTCCATATTTCTGTATGCCTGTGAATCGTGGACCTTGACAGCAGAGTTAGAGAAAAGAACGCAGGCCTTTGAGATGAGATGCTACCAAAGGTTACTTAACATTTCGTAAAAGGACTATATAACCAATGAGGAGGTTCGCAGGAAGATCCAAGCAGCCATTGGAGAATATGATGAACTCCTGACGCTGGTCAAGAAACGGAAACTAAGGTAGTTTGGCCACGTCTCAAGGTATTCTGGTTTAGCAAAGACAATTCTTCAGGGCACAGTGAAAGGAAAAAGAAGAAGAGGTAGACAGAAGAAGAGGTGGGAAGACAATATCAAGGAGTGGACAGGAATGGATTTTGCCAGCTCAACTAGGGCAGCTGAAGACAGGACAATGTGGAAAGGGATTGTTTTGAAGTCATCTGTGGTGCCCCAACGACCTAGTAAGGTTATGGGATAGAATAGCATAGAATAGAAATAGTTCTGAAATAATTTTCATATAATGCATCCTAGAGGCTAAATTTTGCAACAAAATTTCAGGTTTTATTTATCATTAAAAATATAAACATAAAATAAAAAATAAAAAAAAATAAATACATAAAAATAAATAAAATGTAAGCCATTAGTGCAAATCTATTTAGTTTGATAGTGGATTTTAATAGTTAATTCTTTAAGAAAATAATAATAACGAATAAATAAATATATTATAATAAAATAAATATTACAAATAGATAAATAGAAAAATAAAATAATTAAAGAATAATAAATAAATAAAAATAGAATGACAAGAAAAAATTAAAATAACAAATAAACATTGTCAAGATGACCATACTGTATAAGATTATCATACTGAACAAGAGGTAAAAATTAGTATGGAAAAATCCATGATTTTTTTTTCGAATAATAAATATTAGCAAATGCTGGTACATACATTATCTCCTGACATAAACTGCAGTTTCAAACTCTCATAGCATTGTAACAGGCTATTCAAAGGGACACTCACAGCTCAATGATATTTTGATACTTAATTTTATAAGGTCCACCTATTCTCTCAAAGATATAGATGTCCCAGATGTGTCCAAAACATATGACATGTCTGTTGACATCAGAATCCAAAAATGTGATCAACATTTTTCAGAGGTAATATTTAAGGTGTAAGCAGAAATCCCATTTTGTTTTTGTTTCAAGATTTTCTAAATGTATATTAAACGCTGTTTTTCTGTGACATCTATATTTTTGAGGGAGCTGATAAATAAGGTAAAAGGCATTTAAATAAAACAATATTCTGACAAATAACTCATTAGTAACATATGAGATGGAAAGAAAGAAAACCAGAGGACCCATGGTCCTATATCGCTCACCTGAGCACTGAGGTTATGTTTAAAAAACTTTAAGTTGTCACAGCAACAAAACCACATGCACAACAGCAATAAAACACACCATTTATGTAGAGAATAATATCACAAACATTTATGCAAAAAAGGTTCAGCTTTATCCCCGGGCTTTATGGCTTCTGAGAAGAAGATTTTTGGCAAAAAAATGAAAATCTGGCCTTTCGGTTGCCATGGCAACCAATCAAAATAGGGATTTAGGCAAAATTCATATGGCTGGTAGAGGACTACTCCAGGAATATTTCTGTAAAGCTTTTGTCAAAATATCTGCAGTAACACAGAAACAAATGCAAAATTTCCAATTTCCCCACTGCAAGTCTGTGGCAACAAATTCACATCAGCAACGGTAAAATAAAACACAATTAAGGGAGAGGCTAACGTTAATGACTTGTATGCAAAGTATCACATTTTATGGCATTCCCTTTTATGGCTTCTGAGGACAAGATTTTGTAATATTTGTTTTCAAAAATTAACCCTTCATTTTGCCATGGCGACCAATCAAATTCAGCGATTTGGATAAAATTCATATGAATCATAGAGGACTACTCAAGGAACATTTTTATAGAAAAAAAAGCTTTAATAACTGGAGTGAGACAGCAAAAATTGCCAATTTCACTTTCCCCATTATAAGTCGATGGAAACTATAAGTTGCCATAGCAACCAGAGTTCATATGGGATTGGAAGAAAAAACATAATTTATGTAGAGGCTTAAATGTCATTTACATGTATGCAAAGTATCAGCTTCATACCCCTTATGCCTTCTGAGGAGAAGATTTTTGAATATTTTTATCTAAAATTTACCCTATATTTTGCCATTGCAACCAATCAAATTCAGCGATTTGGTCAAAATTAAAATGAGTCGTAGAGGACTACTCAAAAAACATTTCTGTGGAAAAAAATCCAAATAACTGCAGTGAGATAGCAAAACATTGCCAATTTCCATTTTTCCCCTTATAAGTTAATGGAAATTATAAGTTGCCATGCCAACCAAACTGCTGGAGCAATTGCCATGAAAAACAATAATTCTATAGAGGCTAGTACTAAGATCATTTCTGTAAAGTTTGAGCTTTATTGGCCTCATAGTTTCTGGGGAGATGATTTTTTAATATTTTTCTATTTTTAACTATTCGGTTGCTATGGAAACCAGCCAAATTGTACAATTTGCCATAATTTAATCTGGCTGGTTGGGAACTACTCAAGGGACATTTCAATGAAAGTTATGTCAAAATATCTACAGTGACATAGCAATAAATGCAAAATTTCCATTTTGCCATTGTTAGTCAATGGCAACTTTAAGTTCCCATAGCAACCAAACTGCAAAAGCAATTGCCAAGAAAAACAGTACTATTATAGAGGCTCGAACCAAAATCCTTTCTGTGAAATTTGAGCTTTATTGTTTCCATAGTTTCTGAGGTATTTGTAATGTATTCATTACTATTAATTATTCTAGTAAGGATGTCGTAGGTTGGTTGGGTTGATTGTTCTCATTCAGTTTTGGTCACGTGTGCCTTTTTGCAAAGAGTTCCTTTTGAGAAGTCATGAGATTGCTTTAATGCATTTTTGAGGTATCACATGACTGTTTCGATTGGTCCTTTATATTTTGTCCCTACTGTGGCGCGAAAAAACGCGCACGGCTCAGTCATCGACAATTTTCAGTCGAATCTACATCGGCAACGTCAGCCGAGATATTCTTTCGACATATTCAGTCGATTATTATTTTCTTACAAAAATTTTCAGTCCAATCTACATCGGCAACGTCAGCCGAGATATTCTTTCGACATATTCAGTCGATTATTAGCTCACCTGAGCCTTTAGGCTCAGGGTGAGCTATTGTGATCACCAAGTGTCCGTCGTGCGTCGTCAACAATTTGCTATAAATGACATCTTTTCTGAAACCGCTAGGCCTAGGGCTTTGATATTTGATATGCAGCATTGTCTAGTGAACCTCTACTAAGTTTGTTCAAATGGTGGCCCCAGGGTCGAAAATGGCCTTGGGGCAGGGGGTCTTGGGTTCGAAAGTAAAAAATACTTAAAAATCTTCTTCTCCAGAACTGCTTGGCTCAGATGCTTGAAATTTGGTATGTAGCATTGCCTAATGGTCCTTTACCATGTTTGTTCAAATGGTGGCCCCAGGGTCCAAAATGGCCCTTGGGCAGGGGGTCTTGGGTTCGAAACTTAAATATACTTAAAAACTTCTTCTCCAGAACTGCTTAGCTCAGATGCTCGAAATTTGGTATGTAGCATTGGCTAATGGTCCTCTACCAAGTTTGTTCAAATGGTGGCCCCAGGGTCCAAAATGACCCTGGGGCAGGGGGTCTTGGGTTCGAAACTAAAAAATACTTAAAACTCTTCTCCTCCAGAACTGCTTGTCTCAGATGCTTGAAATTTGGTATGTAGCTTTGCCTAGTGGTCCTCTACCAATTTTGTTCAAATGGTGGCCCCATGGTCCAAAATGGCCCTGGGGAAGGGGGTCTTGGGTCCAAAACTAAAAAATACTTTAAAATCTTCTTCTCCAGAACTACTTGGTTCAGATGCTTGAAATTTGGTATGTAGCATTGCCTAGTGGTCTTCTACCAAATTTGTTCAAATGGTGGCCCCAGGGTCCAAAATGGCCCCGGGGCAGGGAGTCCCAGGTTCGAACCATAGAAATACATAGAAAAATATTAAAAAATCTGACAGCCGATAATACCAACCAACAGTGGACCTATCCGGTACTGTGCAAAGTAACTGTACTAGGTCGACCGATATTTCGGTCGAAAGCTATACCAGTCACGGTAAATGATACTATTGTAAATGGGCGTCGACCGGGCTGGTATTGGTGTCGATTGTCCCAGTCGACAACCACTTTTGCATGTGCGGTAACTGATTGGCTAGGTCGAAAACCAGGTTGGGAAACTGGTATTACCCTCGAGATTAATTGATTTTTCCTCGTTTTTGTTTTCTTTTCTCTCGACCACATTCCTCTCTCTCTCTCTCTCTCTCTCTCTCTCTCTACCTATTCAACCATAACCCAACCTACCATCCAACCATCCATTTATCCATCATTTTATCTGTCTTTCCATTCCTCCTCCATGTTACCTACTCCCTAATCTGGCCCAGCGGATACGTATCGTCAAAATGACGTCGTGATGACTTCGGTGCGACGTCATTTCGTAGAACCGACGTCAATACGACGTCATGTGCCTGCTGGTGTCTATCTGTCTATCAAGGAGCTCCGGTAGCTTAGTAGCTTAAGCAGTGGCCCGCTGATCTAGCGATCCCGAGTTCGAGCCCCGCTGTTGGCGGGAATCTTTTCAATCGTAAACGGAGTTCCATGGACATAGCCTTTCATTATCATCCACCCATTGTCCTGATATGACTAAAATACTGTTAGAAAGGACGTAAAATCGCAATTCATCCATCCACAGCCACCCATCCATCCATCTACATGTATTTATTTATATATCTACCTATTGATCGATCGAGCGATCGAGCGATCGGCCTAGCCATCCATCTATCTGTGCAGAAGTGCAGGCTTATTATCGTCTTCGCTGTTCGCACGAGCTGTAAAACGTTTTCTCATAACATGTGCCAAGTATCAAGCTGTAGGCAAACCTGTCTTATGAATTGGTTCACTCCCAACGGGCACATGACGTCAGAATTACGTCATATTGATGTCGATGCGACGTCATCATGTCGCATCGACGTCAGTACGACGTCATTTCAACGTCATGTGCCTGCTGGGCTGTCATGCTTTTTGTGACTTCCTGTTTTATTCTCGGCAAAACGTTGCCCTTTCAAACTGAAACAATGCTTTGAGGAAAAAATTCGAACCTCCAGAGGTAGCTTTTTCCCCTTATGGTTTGATTGATTTATTGCTTAACGTCCACGGTAAACATCTATGGTCATGTCGGGACGGCCAGTTAACCTAACCACACTATTCCTGGGCAGGCTTAGACCTCCTAAGCGGTTAACCAGTACTAAGTGCACATACTTTCGCCAGTAACTGACAACTGCTCTTCTTAAACCAGCGGAAGGAGAAACGAAAGTATGTGGCCAGACCGGGTTTCGAACCCAGGACCTCTGACTTATGAGTCAGGTGCCCTACCGATTGCGCTACGCGGCCCGGCTCCCTTATGGTTTGACCCTTAAGTAAAAAGCGAGGCAAAAGATACAAATGGCAGACTTGCTTCCCCTGAAAGTGTACCCGTACATGCAGGCAGTCAGGTCAGAGTCTTTGCTGTTCGCACATTATGCTCGGATCTTCAGGAATCTTACAAGCACAAGTTGAAGTGTTGTTGTTGTTTTTTAATGTTGATGTTTTTTGGTTTTTTTTTACCATTAGGCCGCTCTGGGTCTTCTGTCTTTATTTAATCAGACTATTCGTACTGTATAAAAATGGAGCCTCAGTATGTTAAGCGCTGGCCTGCTGATCTAGCGGTCTGGGGTTCTAGCCCCACCGGAGGCGGAGATCATTTTAATCATAGACTGGCTACATCGCTTTCATTATCATCCACCCAGCGTCCTGATATGGACGTTAATTCGCAAGTCATCCATCCATCCATTCTGTCTGAACATATTGGTGTCTTATAAATAATGCATAAGGCTACAGACAGACAGACGGTCTGTCAGACAGAGACAGGCAGACGGCCTCTCAGGGTAGGTAGGGTAGGATAGGGTAGGGTAAGTAGGTAGGTGAACGGAGAGACAGACATACAGACATTCAGAGGGTAGGGACGTAGGCAGGTAAGAATGTTAGGTAGGTAGGTGACTAGATGGATGGATGGATGGATGGATCTTTTAGATGAACTGAGCGCTGAGTCAAATTAGATGACTTAATTTTGTACTAATATATGGCTGAACAATAAAATACCAAAACAACAGGTTTATCTGTATTGCGAGAAGGACGTGTTTACTTTCAATTTCGATCGTGTGTCTATAGCGTGTACGATGAGCAGACACTGGATTCTAATGTCGGCAAAAGCGTAGCTACCTGTATGCAAATACGCAGGTGCGTATTAAATTTTTGTCACACTGACAAAATTCCAACACGCTCAGTGTGATTTCGGCTAGTGCGCCCTTGCTCGGTACAAAAACATGTATTTATGTATTTTGCCCTTGTTAAGACATGCACATAAGTGCAGTCTGATCACGATACTCGCTGTTCCTTATATATTGAGCAGAGCTGTATGCATTTAGGATTTTTGGCTGGATAATCTACATGGCTGGTTTGAGATGTTAGTGTTGGAAGCCTTTTCTGTAGGAACCAAGCGGGCAAGTGTCGAATCAACGTCGATGCAATGTCGACATTACTACAACGTTTGAACCGTTGTATAAACTCTGCCAACAATGTTAGGAAACTGAAACTCACGCAGAAACCAAACAACGTCGCATGAACGTCGAGACAGATTTAGCGACTTCATTTCAAAACGAGTCCAGACTGTCTGGTATGCATTGCTACAAAGGAAGTCGTCGAATCAATGTCCTTGCAACGTCATCAACGCAACGTTCATTCGCCATTTCAGTGTTTTGTCACTCTCAAGAATATACTAAGTATACGTTAACAAAGGGTGCGTTTAGGGCTCTGCCAATGCCAGCATAGATATGTCAATGCCGTTCAGAGTTTGAACATTGGCACCACTGATTCTACCGTCGGTACCAAAGGTACCAATATTGCCGACCATTGGCTGCCAGTACTGCAGACAAAAAGGGCGTGGGTAACATTACAAACGCCGGAAAATTGCGTCATTCAATATGGCGATTTAGTGAATCCATCATAAACGCTCGAGTTGTGACAGGAGAATAATTGTTCCCGACAGTGATGAAAGCAAATTAGAAAAACTAAAATTTTCTAATTACAGAGAAAAATGGTTCTGCAATAGTGTCAGTGGCGCCATTGGCTCTACCAATAGTTGGCTGCCAAAGGTCACCTGTTCAGGGTTTACGGTTACCAATGGCACCATTGGCAAATCCCCAATGACACCACTGGCAGAACCCTGAATGTACCCAAAGTTCATCACTTAGCTTAACCAAGGATCAGGCAACTTTAAAACAGCGTGTCGCTGGCGTATCAACTTTGATAAGCTTCAAACGTTTTGTATAGCAAATTATTTGCAGCGTGCACAGAACCTATCAAATGCTATATTGCCACGGCGTTTTCAGCTGTTGGGAAAGAGCCGTAATGCCGAATCAATTATGTGGACTAAATGCACATGCCCTGGCCAGACTGCACATGTATACATGTACACCGGGAAAGGCTGGGGTAGTACATTTGCTTTTGTTAGCCCATTAAATTGTGGGTAATCTAAGCCCACACCAGCTTCCCCCCCCCACCCCCGCCCCCGCTCCCAAGTCTCCCCATTCCCCTTTTTCTTTGAAAGTCTGTTACATGGATTTGGATGACTCCATTTCTGTGTTTTAGGGGTTTCTGGTGCATGTTTCCACTTTTATTGTATTTTGTATAAATATTCCGTTCATCCTGACCAGACGTCTTAACTGGGTCTACACTGTTCGCATATGTCGCCAAAACGGGTTACCAGTCTAAAAAGAGTTAATTACTCTACATATTATGACAACTTGTAATCATCCAAAATTTTGATTGATATTTAATTTACTGGCAGGCCTTGATCGGATCATAGATGTTCGTCTGTAAAATCAGCGTGCCACTGCGTCGACGTTTAACAGGATCTGCTGTACATATGCGACCAATGACGACTCAGACTATCTGCGCGTCTGTGCAGTCAGCCTGATACGACTTCGTTTTTGTTTCCAACAGATATCACTGACACATATACATACGTTGCATGTATACACATAAGCATGCTGCATGCAAATTTATGCTGTTTCAGTTTTGGCATAATGTTCACACAATGTGCAAGAATCCCGTTTGTAGTTTAAGCTTTCCTCCTCCAGCAAGATTCGAACACGGACTGCTAGCTTATCAGGACAGCCCTTATGGGGCTCCCAACAGACTGGTACTGAAACCCTGTATATTCATTCAGTAGTACAAAATAGCCGAGTCAAATTGTGTGCCATACACCGGTAAAGCAACCCTTAACGTCAGATAAGAGCGCACTTCCAATGACAAATGCTGACATCACGTGTAATTTTCCATCATGACGGAGACGTTTACACGGCTAGATCCCACTTTGCGATATTCTGCCCTACATTATGGGCTGACGATTTAGTTTGAGTGGCGCCATCACAAGCTGTCTTCAACCGATCAAAATGGAAGAAAAAATTTCCCTGGCGGGGTATTGGCGTTGAACAAATAGCTAATTCAGTATCAGCAAAACGAAAATATAAATAACACCACGTTTATTTATGCTTTCCAGACGAGAAAGAACGACATACATCGTCTTTTTGCCTAGATGTCCTAATGTAGCTAAAAAGTTGTCAGCGTCAAATCGACACTGATGCAACGTCATGATGTAAATATGATGTTGCAACGATGTAGATACGGTTTTAATTCAATCCTGCAAATGGCGTCGTGTAAAATTTTACCTTACGGTGCGTGCCTTTAAGAAAGACTCGGATCAGCTTGTGCACCGGCGCACATGAAACAATACACATTACAGCGCGCAAGTTTCAATTTCGGCCCTCGATGTGGGAAAAATAAATCCGCCCTCGATCTGCGATGAAATCGGCCCTCAATCTGCGACGAAATCGGCCCTCGATTAGGGACTGGCCCTCGATATGAGTCCAACATATATATCTGTATCCTGCATTATCCCCATTTATGCATGTTGTGTTGTACCAGCCATTATGAATGGGTTAACCCTCTGTACTCATAATTTAAAGGGCATGGCTTCTTGGCTGGTCCATACCACATTCAACTCTATGTCTCTAAATTATATCAAATGTATTTCAGCCACTCTTCTGTCTGCTCAAAATGACTTCAGTACTGTTAAGTGCAATAAATTCTTGAAACTAACCATGCGTTCCCACCAAACACTTCATTTTGGGCAGCCATTGCCCATGATACATATTACAACCAGATGCTCACACACAATAAGCACTAACGACTCACGAGTGATTATCACATGATGCTGGTCAGCCTAAAAACTCCCTATTCTCCATTTATCATTCTAACATGATGATAACGTTTTTCCCATTTTGCGTAGAGGAAATGGCATCATGTGAAAACGTGAGAAAAATCACATTGTTAATGCTCGGCATGCATATTTTGCCCCTTGATGATTTCAGAATGTAACCATTCAATTTCTGGCGACGTCCACCTCAAAATTGTCTTTTGGAAATCGTTGCAATATCCTTGCATTTTCATTCTGTATAATGAATTGAAATAATTTTACCTTACCGGTAATTAATCCTCGATTAACAAATGTTGTCGGCCAGATACGAATATATATCACTCTGGCTTAGCCATCATGAATTGAAATTTTCGTAATCTGCCCAACAACAACATGTGCTAAACAGCAATAATTCACGGGTGAAAAATATTCAACAGAGTTATCAGTTATTAATATTTTACTTCTCTTTTGTGCTGAAACTGTTTTGCAAAATGTCAGTACATTTAGTGCAAAACGGTTGTATCTTGAGTTACAACCATTTTGCACAAACAATACTGCGCTCTCTCAGATACAACCTTTTGACAAATGCGTTTTTTTTTTAGATAAATACATTAGATATGATTTATATATTTTATCACATCATGTATTAAGCAGAAATAAATTAGAATATGCAAACAAGTAGCCCAAGAGGGCAATGATCGCTCACCTGTCAGTACCAATGTGAGGCACTCCCCCCCTCCCCCCCCCCCCCCCCCGCCTACCCCATGTGCGCGGAATGTTTGGACCCCAGGGACATGGTTGGTTGGCAGGATTTATGTAGGGGACCACATAACATTGCTACATACTAAATACTTATGCTCAGAGCCTTTTGATTCCAGAGAAGAAGAAGTTTAATGTAAGCTCTAACTCTCATTATTAATAAATGAGCCACCAGGGCGTGGCTAGTTTGGACCCCAGGGGCATGGTTGGCAGGATTTATGCAGAGTACCATTAAACATTGCTACCTACTTAATATCTATGGTCTGGGTTTCCAAATTTCACAGAAGATTTTTGAAGGTTTTTCTAAACTAAACAGCTCTAAATAAACAAATGACCCCCACCCCCTGGGGTGAGGCCAGTTTGGACCCAAGGGGCTTGATTGGCAAGATTTACATAGGGGACTACTACATATTGCTACATACTAAATGTATAAGCTCTTGGCCTCATGGTTTCAGAGAAGAAGATTTTTGAAGGTTCTTAAGCTTATTATAGCTCAACACAAACAACTGACCTCCTGGGGTGTGGCTAGTTTGGACCCCAGGGACTTGATTGGCAGGATTTATGTAGGGGACTTCTACATACTAAATCTATAAGCTCTGGGCCTCATGGTTTCAGAGAAGAAGATTTTCTTAAATTTTTTCCCGTTATGAGCTAATGACCCCCGGTGACTGTGGCCAATTTGGACCCCAGAGGCATGGTTGGCAGGATTTATGTAGGAGACACCTATACATTGCTACATGCTAACAACTATATCAGTACTTTCAACTTATACAAGCTCTGGACCCGGTTGTATCAAACCATCATTAAACTAATGACAAATTAACCGCTGATCTATCATTAAAGTCCTAATGACAAATTAGTCAATGACGACATTAAGTCCGGTTGTATCAAACGTTCATTAAACCGTCATAAGTTAATGATGCGCTAATGACGAGTTTGTCATCAAATCTGACGTCATCGGAATATAATAACGTGACGTTATTAAGACTTCGTGCTATTTAATTGGATTTTCGCGCACTGGTTAACAATTAAAAAATTTTTCCCAGCATTATTTTCTAGTTATTCTTGAATGCTTGATATTTTCCTGCACCGCAGATTTAACAATATTTAATATTGGTGAAAATGTGTAACAAACAGAAAAGAATAATAATAAATAAATAGAAAATAAAATAAATTAAAACTATCTCCCAATTTCATCGGAACGTTCTCTAGTCCTTAATATGGAAATCAAAAAGTCGCTTAAAAATGGATTTGGTTGCACCCCTAGAGGGACAAAGGTTTCTTAGTCTCATTTGAAAGCTAAGAATGTGCAGATTTTGATTCTGTTTGTCTTCCGCTTGTACATGTGTCCGTTTGCGTTTTAGACAACCGGGAACGGACCCACCCTCCCGCCAGCATAAGCGATTTGTCAACCATAAAATTGACACCATACCAGGGCAGATATATGAAAACATTGTGCAATTATTTGATAAAAGCATGGCATTTGGCACAATGCTAGACAAAGCTATTCTAAGCATTTTAAACATGGATACAAGGCTAGAAAAGTTTGTTCATGGCGGCCATCTTGAATTTCAAAATGGCGGCGACTGAAAATGCATTTTATGGCAAACACAATTAAAGATTATCCAAAATGTTAGTTTTATTTTTCTGTACAGGTTTATTTTAGCTTTCAACATGATGTACTTAATTTTGTTTGCTATTTCAGCTTTTGTGATCTATCTATGCTACTGGGCGTAGACATGACACTATCAATAATCATCAGTTTTATAGGTATAGATGGTAGTGAATGACTTTGTCGCTCCACATGGTGGACAAAACTTCAAAAGAAAACACCGTTTTGCAATTACATTGTTTCTACAGTAAAGAAAACTTGTTTACAGGATAGTAACAATGATTGTTTACAGGATAGTAACAACAATCATTTAAGTTGTTTCATTTTATTTGTATAATATTTTACATGCCTAGCTATATTACATGCCTAGCTCACAAATTTTAAGGGTTGATGGGTCGAGGGATGGAGCTGGGTAAATTTCAATGCCGGTATGTCCTATAAATTTGGATTACAGTAGGACACTAGCCTACTATGCTTCTACTAGGTGCAAGTGGAGGTGGTTTGCATAAATATTCTCTTGCCCATAATCCCTTTTCTTTCTCCCTCTCTCTTAGAGACAGTTCCACATAGACTGAAATACTGTCTCAAAGAGTCGTTAAACTAAAACCAACCACCCAACTAACCGAGTTATGAGAGGCAGAAAACATTATTCATTCCTGTTATATATTCCATTTATTTTAATACATAAAGCAGTATGAGGTTTTAAAAGTAAAACCAATCATATAAGCTGTGTAACGTAGATAACAACGGTACAAATACAATTAACCAACCAGGATCTCGGGATTTCTAGTTTAGGTTCTCACTGAACATATACTATCATGCATTTTCAAATCATACCTTACCGACAGAACTGATTGACACGGTTTAAATGAGAGTTATGTAGCACTTACAAATCAACTGAATCGAGAATGGAATTTATTTTGTAAGAATTCATACAAATTTGACGATGGACTGTTAGACACAGATGAAATTTCGAATTATCGGTAGTGTTTCTTCATTGTGATCATACTTAATCATACGTAGTCCGACACAGACGACACTATATCGAGGTACGAACTTTATATGTCTTCAAATTATAATAATCTGAGTTAGTTGGATGTTAAATGGAAGTCTAGCAGTAACGTTGAGAAACAGTTGTTGCCTATATATAATTTAATTTAGCTTCAATGGTCCCAGGACAAGATGTGTAAAATTATTACAAAGGGTCATTTGCGGCCCACAATCAACCTTTCAGTGCTTCATTATAACTTCATTAGACTCAATTCAAATACATGTATTATAATTAGATCTTGAATAGTTCAAACATGTAACAAGACACATGGGGATCTTTAAATATGAAGTAGTTTGCTCTTACTCCTTTTCAAATGTACCACTATAGCAACATTACTAAAACAAGCCTTTAAAACAAGCATTTAAATCATATTCAGCAAGTACATATATTGTACATTTGGCTTTAGTAAAACGTTTACCGTGTACCTTCGGAGCAGTAATCAACGTTACCTGTTTATGTAGTCCTCGTCATTGATACAGCAGCATATTACTGACATGAACCCAACCAGTAGCAAATATTTTAGATTTGAGTCTGTAAACTTTGAAGCTTAGAACAGAACTTAGAGTTTCCAATCATCCATCTGTTCCCGAGCTTTATTTATCACCATCATATTACCTTCTTACTCTGACCAGGTTATTTTCATGCCTGTTGCTTATTCCGTTATGCTTTTATCAGTGCATAAACTGTTATGAAAGACAGATAACATTCAAACAACTTTCAATACATACATTGCTTCATTATTTGTTTGGATATTATATAGCCAAAATGTTGTATCATCTGTACTTGTTATGTCTGGCAAAGGATGCTGTTGATATGCAGTAGGACTTTATAAATGATTTATTCCAAAATGATTGCAACAAAATCGGCTGTTTAAGGCGAGATAATAAGAATAACACTTTGTATAAATCCTTGATAAGTAAAATCATCAATGACCTATATTATTTGTTTAAGGCTTACTCAAAATTCCATATTACTACACATTCGGTGGGATGTATCAGTGAATTGCTCGACAAAATTGTTATAAACGTTACCCGTTGCGTTTTGCCGCCCTTTCTTCACTTATCATGCTCCAAAACATTATAGGAGAAATAGACAAATGAGCTTGGCCGATAAATCCCTTACCAGCATTGTCCTAAATTAATATATTCTGCCCTTTTTCATTTGAAAATGCACATTGATTGAACCATTGAAACAAATCCTACTACTGATTTTTAACATGAAATAAAATAATAATAATTAAAAACAAAACCTTTGTCAATAAAAAGAACACAAGGTTCCGTGCTTTAGTAACACTTTAAAGTACTGTTGAAAAGTGTTTGTAACAGGGGAAAAAGCAAAAGTAGCATTATGGGAATTAAAACAATCATAAAAGGAAATATTTCTCGAGCCCAGCTCCAGCTTGCTGCATAGCCGATTACTCATCTCCTCATATCAATAGTACAGTAATTTCAGTTTCATGTCTCTAATATTTTACTCCAGCAGTTCTGCTTAACTGAGACATCAAAGTAAGGACATAAATAGGTAAAAAAGAAGGTTTCCCATAGCCAAATAGCCGTAGGGGCAGTGGGGGTTAGAGACCCACTGTACCTTGGGCACAGCTTTAAAAATAGACATAAATAGACAATTCCATATAATCTTTGACATAATATAATTATTTCTCGATTTTATCTAAAAAATTCAGTTTAGCAAGAACATTTTCCTTCGTTACGTAAACTGTCCCTATAATCTTAACAAAAACAAACGTGCCCAACAAGCAAATGTTATACTAAATTCAGTCAAAAAGAAAAAAAAGTTTAAATGTAAGTTCGCATTTCTCTTGTCAACAGTGTTTCGCTTTGCATGCTCTTAAAATCCAAATCATTTCATTAAACACTGTAACAACTTGAACATGTATTGTAGATTACCAGTCGAACTAGGCATTTGTACATGAAAAATTCATGCACAAAGCTGATGAGGCAGTTTCCTTACTAGACAAACGGCTTACTGTTTGTCATTTGATTTGTTCCCTACATGAAAAAGTGCTAACCTACGACTACAGTGACTTTTTGTAATGTCTTTGGTTTGTTTTTAAGACTAAATATCAAGTATCTTGTGCAAAAAAAAGACAGCAAATATACGAAATATACAGAAATGGGAAAGTACAACAGTAAAATTGTTGATTTATGCAGCAAGAATCTAGAACACTACAAAAAACTGATTGTGTTCAGAACTTGTCCAAGTTATCAGTATAAGATTGGCATATTCTTTTTTGGTCACATATAAAACACACCCAGTGACACCGTAAACCTAAATTGTAAAAGTGTCACAAGTCTGAATCAATAACAGTTAATAAAATTGGTCAGAATATAATAGGAGGTTTTAAAAACATTTGGGAACGTTGATAAGTTTACTGGAATGTAGAAATATGAAACATTGTTATTTACGTGACCTCCATAACAAAAGAAGCAAGCAGATTTTTTTTTCAATTCCTAAAGATAGCGCAATGGGTAAATGCTTTTAGGAAACAAAACAAATTGATTTAGCTGCTATGACTTAATAGAATGGAAATATTCACAAGTAAATATGTAATTTACAGGCACATGCTTAAGCAAAGCAGTCAGAGGGTTAACAGATGTTAGTCAACATCATTCTGACATGTTTTTCTGCAAATACTACTTACTAGAGCTCCGCCTTAGAGAAAGGAATAAGTTACCAGCTCTAAATATACATGAAATGGGCTCTGATTAGTCTTTACAACATTTACATATTTGCATTTTAGTTATATTGACGACAAAAAGGTGACAGAGTGTACCTTTACAAAAACGAGTCTACAACCCAAACGGACGCCTCCACAAGTGGAAGACAAGCTGATTCTGAAAGCTGACATTCACACCTTTAAAATGATACCATAAAACTTTTGTCCCCTCTGGGGTGCAGCCAAACGAAAATTTAGCTGGGCCATCATACGGACTATATAGAAAAGCAGATTTTCAAAGCGTATAAAAAAAGTGAAAAAAAAAACAAGAAAAAAAACCGTAGGGTGTTTATGTACACGTAACGGTACACACTTTCAGTTAAATTACGCTATAAATGTGCGATATTTGAATAGGATAATGAGACTGAAAATAGTTGAGTGAGACAACACTCTCTAGAACGGGAGCACTTGTTATGCATTCAGTGGCTGAAGTTCGCAGTGGAAGAGCGTTCGTTAAGTACGGACATTTTTGCACTGCGGGATTAGCTTATTGACAGAAACTTGTGTGAACGGTCTTGCTGGTCTTGAGCATGGATAAACCTACCTCCCCCTCACAAAAATATAAAAAATATAATTAAAGGGAGTATGGTTGGGTAGCCCGCTCGCAACGCTTCAGTCTCAACTTGTAACCAATTCAGCTACTAGCAGACCTGTCATTTTCGTAAGATCTTGAATACGTCAGTGCCTTTCGATGTCAGATATCCTTGTATAGAAACCACGAGTTTGTTTAAATTGTCACTTACGTAACGTAGGTTTTGTGTATGATATGCAATCAATGGAACCGTGGCGAGGAGCGGCATTCCTATTCACAATTCGTTGTTTCTTTATTTCTTAATCAGCATTTTGCTTAAAGACATGTTAGAAAAGACAATATTTATTTTCGGACAAACGAAGTGCGGGAGAAAATAAACTGTCCATTCCATGCCCATAGATTTAATCAGTCCCATTATTCTTTCTTTAAAATAACCCAATTTGTTAATAATATGTTGAGCTTATTTATAAGGACTGATTTAAAGTCTAAAACTGGAGACAAAATATGCTAGCTTGGGCTACAAGACCTCCAAAGGCCTTGGAAACAAAAACAATTATATAGTAATACATATCTTTTCAGTCCCAACCTACTGCTTAACGCTGTGTAGATAAATTTGTCAAGTTGATGCTCAAGATTACATTTTAGTTAAATTTTTAGTTTTACTGCAGTTAGCAGATAGTTGGACAGAGGTGTTGCTTTTGCAGGTTGTTGATGGCAGAGTTGGCTACATAAACTTTTCTTCGATTTTCTGATTTTAATGTTTCTATAACATTGCACAGACAGGCCAGACACAAGATTCAGTGGATGTGCTCTTTAATTCCTCAGTATACTGTAATATTACTGTGATATGTCCAGGTGTTATTTGATCATTCTGTGGTCTCATGCTAAGCTTTTTAACGTCATCAGTAAAAGCACCTCTGACAGTCGTAATGTAAATATTCCTATAAAACGAGACAAAAGTCAGCTTTTTATATACCTCTTTATAATGCAAAGGTCTACATATTAAAGCAATATATTTCAGTTTTTACTCTTCGAGGAAGCAGCAATAATCTGTTGCAAATAGGCAAATTTGTATTAAAACTGTCTACGTGAATTATGATGATCATATGTTGTGTTACTGTACTTTTTTGAGTCAGGTTGAAGGATAAAGCAGGTGGGCTCTCCCTTCCATATTCTGTATCATACAGAGGCCCTGGTAGCTCAATAGGCCAAGTGCTGACCTCCTGGTCTAGCGGTCTTGGGTTCAACTCTGGCTGGAGGCAGAATTCTTTCCAACCGTAAACCAGGTAACATTGCACACAGCCTTTCATTATCACCCTTTCATCATTTTGATATCACTGAAATACTGTTAAAAAGAATGTAAAAATCACAAGTCATTTTCATTTATATAAATGTATATCCGATATATAGTGGGCCTTTAACTTCTACTGCCCCTATGCCCAGGGGCTTACAAGAAATCTTTTCCTTTTATATATGTTTTTTTTTCGTCGTACATGTACATAGAAGTGTCTTTGTGGCTGAGCGATTAGCACTCATGATTTCAGAACATGGGTTTGATGTGATGTGACAGAGATGAAATTCTCTTCAAACCAACCTAAATGGCACTTCCCTGTTTAGGGCTCTTCAAAACCAACTTCACATTATCCAGATGTGACTGAAATACAGTTGAAAAGAATGTAAAACTACCAAGTGATCTGTTTGTCATTCACCATACATTTTACATTTGTGGACTTATCCCTGTTTTGTTAGGATGCAACCGTATTTCTTCAGTTATAAGACAGAGTTTAAAATTGTCCTTTCCAAATTACTTGTAATCCAAAAATCTAGATCCATCTTATAAGAATGATCTAGACTTTTGGGATTGTTTTGAAAGGGATAACTCCATTTTATAACGAATTTAATGACTGCTTTAGATATTCGGGGTCATTCTAGCTAAGGTTAAATCTCGTTTTATAGCCGAATAAATATGATACTTGATAATTTAAGAAATAAGATTTAGTTACATAGTGTTGTAGGGCATTTTAGCACATTTACGAATCCATAATTCATAGCAGAATTGATGTCCTTCTGTATTGTGCATTGAATACACTGATTACAGCAATACAATTTTTCAGGATAGTTCAGTTTGACTTCTTTACAACTGCAGTAGTATCAGGGTATAGTTCCTGAATAACATCCAATGCAATACTAGAATAGGCATATTCTTTCTCCACTGCTTTTGTAAACATATTGTAATGTGTTTGTTTTACCTTCAAGTACGAGAAAGTCAGAGATAGGTACTACTGTTCAAGTCGTGATAGTGGCAGCAGAAACTTCAGACGGGTTATCTAGTTTAGCTCCATCTCATGACAATGAGCAGATAGGCGGGACCCAGCATCCTGCTGAAATTTCGTCATGTAAAAGTAGGTGCATTGTTTTTAGTAAAACCAAGACCCAATTTTGTATTTCTACTGTAACCCATTTCATTTCTTGTAGTTATATCTGTCATAGGAATTTGTTAAGGAATATATATACAGCTGTTCAAGTCTTCTGAGAATGCCATCTCCTTAGTTGGTTATCTAAAACATTTATTTCTCAAAGATCTCTGTTATGTCAAATGTCACTTTTGGACTTTGCCCCTAATGAGCATGGACTGTAGTATACTGACTCAGAGAAGGAAAGAAATAATACAAAGTTACAGTGCAATGACAGTTTAAATATCAAGGTTAAACAGTTGATATATTAGTATTCTAGCACCAGTTTCTAATTTATTGACCAATGAGCCTGAAGACTGATTTATAGCAAGTCATCTGCTTGTAACAGAGAAGAAAAGTATTCAGTAATTAACTTACAGGACAACCAGTGTTTACTGGGATAATACACCAAGAAAATATTTAAGATGGATTGTACAGAATGATGGCTTGATCCAATCAAAATCAAAGACTGTTGGAAAGTTGGACTCTAACATACATCAAAGTGTGGTATTTGATTTTCTAACAAGGTGATACAGATTTCATTGAACAGTTCATATTAAACAATTGCCAGTAAGAAGGCCATGCTCAAACTGTTACATAAACACATTATATTTAGGTATCCGTTTCGTGATGATTGAATTGCATCAGTTGCTGTTATAATGCTTGAGAAACCAGCGATCATTTTAATTAGAAACAGACTTAATGAGCATGAAATTAAAACAAAGTATCTATTCAGTGGATGTAACATGACTAAATGTCATAATATGACAGGGCTCTGTGGGCACAGCAGCACATTCAGAAGACTCAAATTCAGTGAACAATCAATGCTATTAAATGCTGGATCAACATTCTGCTTTGAAAGTTGTAGTGATGTTGTCAACAGAAAATACAAGAAACACAGACTCCTATGTGCACTACAAGATATGGAATGTTATGAACATATGATAGTATTTTTGGTGTCACATTTTCACAACTGTTTAAGAAAGATATCATCTCATAAAACCTTGCGTGTCAGGGCACAGCAGCACATTCAGAAGACTCAAATTCAGTGAACAATCAATGCTATTAAATGCTGGATCAACATTCTGCTTTGAAAGTTGTAGTGATGTTGTCAACAGAAAATACAAGAAACACAGACTCCTATGTGCACTACAAGATATGGAATGTTATGAACATATGATAGTATTTTTGGTGTCACATTTTCACAACTGTTTAAGAAAGATATCATCTCATAAAACCTTGCGTGTCAGTTGTAACAAAATACAACATACTGGTGCCAACACAGGGACTGCTGTTCCAACAGTGTATGTTATGACACAGCTTTTGTCAGCAGAGCCTACTCCTAGCATCATGTTATTGTTTTTCCATATGGAATATTTTGTGTCATTGTGAGAGATATCTATAGCCAGTGACATTAGCTCATACCAATTATTGATTTAGTTCTCAAATGCCATACCAGAGGGAGACATTTATATTTTTTAGATGTTATACCACTATCATTAAAATTGACTTGGCTTAAATAAGAGTATCTCATCTGTTGGATTAAGATTGCATAGAAATGGACTGAACTGAATTATCATTAACCTGTTGGCAGTCATTATTATGTACCATTTCTTTTCTGAGACAGTATATTACCAGTCTTGAAGTTATTGCAACTTATTTGATTATGATATGCTGTGTAAATGTGTCTCTATAAACTTAATTGTTTCAGTGTCTTCCAAGCAGACACACATTGAATCAACATGGATTCAATGGCATGACACTGAATCAGCATTGATTCAATGTTGTGTGCTGAAGGGGTTTTCATATCCTGAGTTTTAAATACTCAATATGATATATCAGCTTAACAGCAGGCAAAATAAATACTGAATGTCTTAATTTGTGAATATGTAAATTTGCATTAATGAAACCAATAAGCTAGTTCCTGGGAAAACCTGCACTGATATACTGAACTATGGATGCTAAGATCAGCCTGTGCCCATGCAAGGACATTAGAGAAACTTTACAAGGTCCATTATTTGGGAAAACTGCACATGTTCGCAAGCTAGTCTGGGCTCAACTGTTTGGTTGAGGTGGCAGGCTTTTAGCTCCCTGAGCACGAAGTGCTCAAGGTGAGCTATTGTGATCGATATTTGTCCGTCGTCCGGCGTCCGTCCGTCGTCAACAATTTCTTCAAACGACATCTCCTCCTAGACCAGTAAGTCAATTTCAAAACAATGTCACACAAATGTTTCTGGCATAGCCCTAAACCAAAATTCATAAAATGGTTTCGCCCCGCTGAACAAAATGACCGCCAGAGCTAAAAATAGAAAAATCATTAAACGACATCTCGTCTGAAGCCAATTGCTCGATTTCAAAATAATTTCACATAAATGTTTGATTCATGGCTCTGGACCAAAATTGCTAAAGTGGTTCAACTCCGCTGAACAAAATGGCCACCAGAGCTAAAAATAGAAATAAATCTTAGAATGACACAAAGGGCACAGTTATGATCCAATCATCATGAAACTTTGTCAAAATGTTTATCTTAATAAAATCTAGACTAAGTTTGAAATTGGGTCATGTGGGGTCTAAAACTATGTCACTAGGTCAAATCTTAGAAAACAACTTGTGTACACTTTAGAAGGTTAAGTTATGATCCAATCTTTATGAAACTATGTCAGAATGTTTATCTTTATGAAGTCTAGGCCCAGTTTGAAACTGAGTCTTGTGGGCTCAAAATCTAGGTCACTAGATCAAATCTTAGAAAAACCTTTTGTCCACTCTAGAGGGCACAGTTATGATCCAATCTTCATGAAACTTTGTGGCAGAATGTTTATTTTCATGAAATCTAGACCCAATTTGAAACTAGGCCATGTCAGGTCAAAACCTACATCACTGGGTCAGATCTTAAAAAAAAACATGTGAACGCTCTAGAGGGCACAGATTTGTTCCGATCTTCATGAAACTTTGTCAGGACGTTTATCTTTATAAAATCTAGGCCAAGTTTGAAACTGAGTCTTGTGGGCTCAAAAACTAGCTCACTAGGTCTTAGAAAAACCTTCTGTTCACTCTTGAGGACACAGTTATGCTCCAATTTTCATGAAACTTTGTCAGAATGTTAATTTTTATGAAATCTACACCAAATTTGATACTGGGTTATGTGAGGCCAAAAGCTAGGTAACTAGGTCAGATCTTAGAACAAGAGGTCCATGATGGACCTAAATCGCTCACCTGAGTTATGTTGAAATAACATGGAAGATCATCTATTTGATGATGGTTCAATTGGAGCAGTTTTGCACTTTCTAATCTATATTCTGACAAAGTTTCATTAAGATTGGATCATTGCCCTCTAGAGTGTACACAATGTTTTTTTTCTAAGAGCTGACCTGGCAATCTAGTTTTTGATCAGACATTATTCAGTTTCAAACTTGGCCTACATTTCACAAAGATACACATTCTGACAAAGTTTCATGAAGATTCAATGCAAAATAAAGCTACAATTGTGTACACAAGGTTTTTCTATGATTTGACCTAGTGACCTACCGATAGTTTTTGTCCCAACAATACCCAGTTCCAAACTTGGCCTAGATTTCATTTAGATAATCAGTCTGACAAAGTTTCATGAATATTGAACCAAAACTGTGCCCTCTAGAGTATACACCTAGTGACCTAGTTTCTGATCAAACATGACCCAGTTGCACCCTTGGTCTAGATTTGTTTGGAGATAAACAATTTGACAAAGTTTCATGAAGACTGGAACAAAACTGTGCCCTCTAGAGCCTTCACATGGTTTTTCTAAGATCTGACCTCGTGACCTAGTTTTTGACCTGACATGGTCCAGTTTCAAATCTGGTCTAGATTTCATAAAGATAAGCATTCTGACAAAGTTTCATGAAGATTGAATAATAGCTGTGCCCTCTAGAGTGTACACATGGTTTTTCTAAGATTTGACCTAGTGACCTAGTTTTTGACCCTACATGACTCAGTATGGATCTTGGCCTGGATTGTATATGGATAAACATTCTGACAAAGTCTCATGAAGATTGGATCATAACTGTGCCCTCTATAGTGTACACAAGGCTTTTCTAATATTTTACCTAGTGACCAAGTTTTTGACCCACATGACTCAGTTTCAATCTTGTCCTAGATTGTATAAGGATAAACATTCTGACACAGTTTCATGAAGACTGGATCATAACTGTGCCCTCTAGAGTGTACATAAGACTTTTCTAAGATTTGACCTAGTGACCTAGTTTTAGACCCCACATGACCCAGTTTTAAACTTGGTCTAGATTTTATTAAGATAAACATTCTGACAAAGTTTCATGATGATTGGGTCAAAACTGTGCCCTCTGTGTCATTCTAAGATTTATTTCTATTTTTAGCTCTGGCGGCCATTTTGTTCAACGGAGTGGAACCGTTTAAGCAATTTTGGTTCAGGGCCTTGAGTCAAATATTTCTGTGAAATTATTTTGAAATCGAGCTATTGGCTTCAGAGAAGATGTCGTTTAAAGGTTTTTCTATTTTTAGATTTCTATTTTCAGCTCTGGCGGCCATTTTATTGAGCAGAGTGAAACCGTTTAGCAATCTTGGTTCAGGGCCATGAGTCAAATATTTTTATGATTTTTTTTAAAATCGAGCCATTGGCTTCAGAGGAGATGTCGTTTAAAGGTTTTTTTCTATTTTTAGCTCTGGCGGCCATTATGTTCAATCATTTTAGCAATTTTGGTTCAGGGCTATAACAGAAACATTTGTGTGAAATTATTTTGAAATTGGCCAACTGGTCTTATCGATGTCGTTTGAAGAAATTGTTGACGACGGACGGACAGACGGACGGACGATGGACGACGGACAAATATCGATCACAATAGCTCACCTTGAGCACTTCGTGCTCAGGTGAGCTAAAAACCACGTGAACGCTCTAGAGGGCACAGTTTTGTTCCAATCTTCTTGAAACTTTGTCAAAATGTTTATCTCCATCATAAGTAGACCAAAGGTGCAACTTGGTCATGTCGGGTCAAAAACTAGGTCACTAGATCAAACCTTAGAACAAGGGCTTCGCAAGCGGCGCATAATACGCCCGTTTTAATGTTATAAAGGAGTTTCAGAATGAACAAGACGATTACAAAAGGATAGACAGGCAAACAAACAAGTGCAATCAGTCTATAATTAATGACGGCAACATTATTTAAATATTTAACACATCCAATACTATGAGTATACCAAAAATCTGCTTCCAAGATGAAGTGGCTCAGATGTTGAGTACTGCCAAAGTCAAACAAGGGAGATAATTCATAAACTAATTATTATACTAGATATACCATTCTTGGTTCTAAAAAATTCCTTTGACAATATACACATCACCATTAAGTAGTGTTAAAATATCTTAAACGGTTAAGGAGCTACAGAGTAAACAGGAAATTTATGCAAGGGCAGATAATTCAGTAAGTAAGACAGAGTTGTGGTTCTTGCTCAGGATACCTGCCCCATAATTATACACATTCCTACAAAGTTTCATTCTAATATTTCCAAACGTTACGGAGAGATGGAGTGAAAGAGAAATAAAATACTGATCAAAGGGAAATTACTCCAAAATTAAGAAAGGGGGAGCAACCACTTTTATATGTGACACATCATGAACATTGCCATAAAGTTTCATCATGATATTCCAATCTGTTACCAAGTTAAGATATGCACAAGATAAGTATACACATAAATAGCATATAAGAACTAATTAAAGGGATGTAACTCAGAAACGAAGAAAGGGAGAGCAACCATTGTTGTACGCGACACATCGTTGGGACCTCATACACATTGCTATGACGATTCCTGAAGACATCCAAAACAGTAATCTAATTATGGCGCGCACATGTTTTGCAGGGAAAAATAATCAAAGGGGCATAACTTGGAAACTAGGGAAGGGGAGCAAGCATTCTTGTACGCGACACGTTCCCCCTACCTAATACATATGCCTACAAAATTTCATGAAGATATTCCAAACGGTTACTGAGTTATGTGGTGCACAAGAATGTTTATGGACAGACGGACGGACAGCGCCACGACATAGTACGTCCGTTTTTTCAAAACGGGCATATAAAATCATTGTGTACACTCTAGAGGGCACAGTTTTGATACGATTTTCATGAAACTTAGTATGTTTATATGCAAGAAATCTAGACCAGGTTTGAAACTTGGTCATGTGGGGTCAAAAACTAGGTCATTCGGTTAAATCTTAGAAAAACCTTAGGTACACAATTAAGGGTTCATCTTCCATTGAATCTTTGTGTATGTCTCTGAGGTTAAGTTCACAGGATACTCAGGTGAGCGATCGAGGGACATCATGGCCCTCTTGTCTCAAAATTCACCTCCAGGATAAATTTAACATTTGTATTTTTTTTTGGAACAAAAAAAACCCAGAGGACCAATAGTCCTATATCGCTCACCTGAGCACTGAGGTTATGTTGAAAAAACTTTAAGTTGTCACAACAACAAAACCACATGCACAACAGCAATAAAACACACCATTTATGTAGAAGATATCATAAACATTTATGCAAAAAAAAGATTCAGCTTTATCCCCCTTTATGGCTTCTGAGAAGAAGATTTTTGGCAAAAAAAAAAGAAAATCTGGCCTTTCAGTTGCAATGGCAATAAATCAAAATCAGGGATTTAGGCAAAGTTCATATGGCTATAGAGGACTACTCCAGGAACATTTTGTAAAGCTTTTGTCAAAATATCTGCAGTAACACAGAAACAAATGCAATATTTCCAATTTCCCCATTGTCAGTCTATGGAAACTCTAAGTTGCCATAGCAACAAATTCATATGTGCAAAGGTAAAATAAAACATTTTAGGTAGAGGCTAATGTCATTAACATGTATGCAAAGTCTCAGCTTCATCCCTCTTAAGGCTTCTTAGGAGAGGATTTTGTAATATTGTTTCAAAAATTTCCCTTTATTTAGCCATGGCAACCATTCAAATTCAGCGATTTGGACAAAACTCATATGAATCATAGAGGACTACTAAAGGAACATTTTTATAGAAAAAAATTCTAAATAACTGGTGTGAGACAGCAAAAATTGCGATTTTTCACTTTCCCCATTATAAGTCAATGGAAACTATAAGTTGCCATAGCAACCAGAGTTCTAATGGGATTCGAAGAAAAAACATAATTTATGTACAGGCTAATTCATTTACATGTATACAAAGTATCAGCTTCATATCCCTTATGCCTTCTGAGGAGAGGATTTTTGAATATGTTTTTCTAAAATTTAGTCTATATATTGCAATGGCAACCAATCAAATTCAGCGATTTCGTGGAAATGCAAATGAATCGTAATGGACTACTCAAGAAACATTTCTGTAGAAAAAAAATCCAAATAACTGCAGTGAGATAGCAAAAAATTGCCAATTTCCATTTTTCCTATTATAATTCAATGGAAATTATGTTGCCAAAGCAACCAAACTGCTGGAGCAATTGTAATTATATAGAGCCTAGTACTTATATCATTTCTGTAAAGTTTGGGCTTTATTGGCCATAGAGTTTCTGCGGAGATGATTTTTTAATATTTTTCTATTTTTAACTTTTCGGTTGCAATGGCAACCAGCCAAATTATTCTAATACGGCTGGTTGGGGACTACTCAAGGGACATTTCTATGAAATATTTGTTAAAATATCTGCAGTGACATAGCAATAAATGCAAATTTTCCATTTTGCCATTATAAATCAATGGCAACTTTAATTTCCCAAAGCAACCAAACTGCTGAGGCAATTGCCAAGAAAAACAGTACTTTGATAGAGGCTAGTACCAAGATCCTTTCTGTGAAGTTTGAGCTTTATTGGTTGCATAGTTTCTGAGGAGATGATTTTTGAATACTTTTTCTATTTTTAACCTTTCGGTTGCCATGGCAACCAGCCAAATTGTGCAATTTACATAAATTTCATGTGGTTGATGGAGGACTACTAAAGGAACTTTTCTATAAAAGTTTTGTCACAATATCTGCAGTGACATGGCAATAAATGCAAATTTTCCATTTTGCCATTATAAGTCAATGGCAACTTTAAGGTCCCATAGCAACCAAACCGCTAGAGCAATCGCCAAGAAAAACAATACTTTTATAGAGACTAGTACTAAGATCATTTCTGTGAAGTTTGAGCTTTATTGGTTGTATAGTTTCTGAGGAGATGATTTTTGAATATTTTTTCTATTTTTAACCTTTCGGTTGCCATGGCAACCAGCCAAATTGTGCAATTTAAATGAATTTCATGTGATTGATAGAGGACCATTCAAGAAACATTTCTGTAAAAGTTTTGTCAAAATATGTGCAGTGACATAGCAATAAATGCAAATTTTCAATTTTTTGCATACAAGTCAATGGAAACTTTAAGTTGCCATAGCAACGAAAGTTCACAAGCGATTTGGATAAAAAAAACAGTATTATTAGTTCACCCTGCCTATAGATGCTATATATGAAATTTGGTTACAATGGGCCTTGTAGTTTCAGAGGAGATGTCATTTGAAAATGTTGACGGACGACGTACGACGTACAACGGACGACGGATGCCTGCCTATACTATAAGCTCACCTGTGAGCCTTCGGCTCAGATGAGCTAATAATAAATGAACGAACATTTAAATCTCTTTTATTTTCCTTCTGTTTACCTTGTGCACAACTATCATATTTAACCACCTATAAGATGAAGGGTTACCCTTAATACGTGTATCATCATATAATTCAGTTGTAATATTGGGATTTCTCCTTAAAAACAATCTGGACAAGCAAATTCGGTGAATTTATATCCCCCGCCGAAGTTGTCCTGATTTGGTTATGGTTTATTTTAAGTTTCAATATTTGTAAATATAAGCAAGGGCAATAACTCTGGAAGAAAAGAGGCATAAGTTGAATCTGTTCTTCTTAAACACTTGCCTCAGGTTCACTGCACTATGATGATTCATTTTTAATTCAGTTACTAGAAATTTTGTTCACCGGTGCGTTAGTTATGGCTAAATGAGTGATTTTAAAACAAGCCAAGGGCATTAAATCATGCACTACTGAAACGATTGACAAAACGTAATGTGCATTGCTGTGTCATGACAATACATAATGAAATTCCATTTATTTGTTACTTAGTTATGACTCAATTTGTTCATTTTAAAAGAATTCAAGGGCAATAACTCATTGCTTACTAAAGCAATTCTGACAAAATGTAAAATGAACCATTGTGTTACGGTGCTACATATGTAGTATAAATTTCATAGAATTCTAATAACTGATTATTTAGTTATGGCTGAATTTGCCAATCTAAATTCAATCAAAGGCAATAACTCATGCATTACTAATGCCATTCTGACGAAACTTTCTATGCATGACCTCGTTATGGTGATTCATATTTAGTTCTAGTTCTAGTTTCATGAAGTTTTGGTAATTGGTTATTTAGTTATGGCTCATTTTATTAATTTTAAGTCAATTAAAGGGCAATAACTCATGCATTACTGAAGCCAGTCGGACAAAATTTCACGTGCGTCAGCGCGTTATAGTGATATATACTTATCTTAAGTTTCATGACATTCCGGCCAGTGGTTACTTAGTTATGGCTCCGGACGGACAGATTTTATCAATGGTTACTTAGTTATGGCTTCCGACAACGGACTTTATCAATTTTAAGTCAATTAAAGGGCAATAACTCAGGCACTTCTAAAGCCAGTCGGACAAAATTTCACGTGCGTCAGCGCGTTATAGTGATATATACTTATCTTAAGTTTCATGACATTCCGGCCAGTGGTTACTTAGTTATGGCTCCGGACGGACAGATTTTATCAATTTTAAGTCAATTAAAGGGCAATAACTCATGCACTACTGAAAGCAGTCTGACAAGACTTCACGTGCGTCAGAGCGTTATAGTGATATACCTTTATTTTAAGTTTCATGAAATACCGCCCATTGGTTACGTGGCTCCGGACGAACAGATTTAATCAATTTTAAATCAATTTAAGGGCAATAACTCATTCACTACTAAAGCCAGTCTGACAAAACTTCACGTGCGTCAGCGGGTTATAGTGATATATATTTATTTAAAGTTTCATGAAATTCTGCCTAGTGATTACTAAGTTATGGCTCCGGATGGACGGACTGAAGGACGGATGGACAGACGGACGGACGAACATGGAGAAAACTATATCCCTCCGCCTTCGGCGGGGGATAAAATCTACCGTCATCTTGTAAGATGGATCTGGATTTTCCGGATTGCTTTGGAAGAGAAAAACTGCTGTCTTATAGCCAAGACATTCGGATTGCCACCTTCAGGGAAATACATCACCCCATATATTACGTCATTGTTATGAGAAGATCATTGGCAAAAACCTTCTAAAAAACAATAGTACTATGTTAACTCTTACCCTGCTCGAGGCGACTATAGTCGTCCAAGGGGGTGGGGGTGGGGGGTAGGTCACTTTGAGAGTCTGTCAGGCACACTAGAAAGCAAGTACACCCAATCATTTACGGTTGTCCTATGCAGGAGGGAATCTGCTTTCTCTTAGAGCCAGGTTTTACCCACCATAGTGCTTTGGTGACTTTAAAACTCGTAGAAAACGTCATAAATATATGATATTTTCAACATCAGCTTTTCAGGTGGTTAACCCTACTTAGTTGATCCCGATTTTTTGAAAACTAGACTTCATCCTTCCCAACATTCTCTCTTGATAACTATTCAGCAATAACACCGGGCCTCAGACAAGCAATCACTTTTGTCATACAAAGCATATAACTGGCGATAATATATTGTATTCTTTTTTTTTAAGTGTCTATGTCGGTTCCCGGTGTATCATATGACATCCAAATATGGCAGGTCACGTGACCTTGGTAACTGCCGGAAATGGCAGCTCAAACATCGGTGTTATTGAGAGAAAATTTCAAGCAAATCGATCAGAGTTTGTGGAACTTATGGCTTCTGAGATACTCCTACCCCAAGTTTAGGGCCCTGTGAATTATTTTTCCAGCAGTGTAAGGGTTAAAGGACTAAAGGGATATGTACTTCATGCATGATATTCTGTTTGAACGCTTTTGGATTTAAAAAAGTTGTCTGGAAAATTATAAACCTGTAGTCAGTTGTTTTGCTGGGAATTCTTGCATTTGGTGGGCTGTAACAAAACCACATTGTCATCGATAGATATCCAGCCTGTATTGAATATGCATTCATATTCAGATATGGAACTGGGTAACATGACTATGATGACCTTCTTGCCAATATATGGACAACCTTTGAGCCATGATCCAAGATGGCAGCCTGCTCACATAATCTCAAATTAGCTCAGAGGAGATTCATTGCGAAAATGTCAACTCAAGTGAGCACTCCAGGGCCTCGTGGCCCTCTTGTTTACGGTAAGGTCAAATTTGCTTTCTGAAGCTTTTATATGGGAAAATAATTGAACATAAGATTTCTTGGAAACTGTTGAAGATTTTGCCCTGAAAATTGGTATGTACAGTTATTTTAATGAGTACATAAAATTCATGCTTACAAGAGGTCAAGGTCATTCTTTGACCTCTCATATTTTGACAGTTTCACACATCTCCTCAAAAGCCACTGGGTCAGTTGCAACCAAATTTCATATAGAGCCACTAGGGGGCAGCGGAACGAAAAATTGTTCAAACGGTCCTGGTCACATGACCAACATGGCCACCACGCCCATATATGGTAACAGGGGCTTCGCAATTTATGCATGAGGAGATAATACAGTAAGCAAGCCAGAGTCGTGGTTCTTGCTCATGATACATTGCCCCATTATTACACACATTCCTACAAAGTCTCATTCTAATATTTCAAAAGGTTAAGGAGATATGGAGTGAATGGAAATGCCTAAAAATAATGATCAAAGGGACGCTACTCCAAAATTAAGAAAGGGGGAGCAACCATTCTTATATGTGACACATCATCTTGTGATCATGCACATTCCTATAAAGTTTCATCATGATATTCCAAACAGTTACCGAGTTAATGTATGCACAACATAAGTATACACAAAAATAGCCGAAAAGAACTAATAAAAGGGATTTAACTCAAAAACCAAAAAAGGGAGAGCAACGATTGTTGGGACTTCATACACATTGCTATGATGTTTCATAAAGATATCCCAAACAGTTATCTGGTTATGGCGCGCACAAGACCTGCAGGGAGGAAAACAATCAAAGGGGCATAACTTGGAAACTAAGGAAGGGGAAGCAATCATCCTTGTATGCGATACATTCCCCCTACCTACTACATATGCCTACAAAATTTCATGAAGATATCCCAAATGGTAACTGAGTTATGGCGCACACAAGAATGTTTACGGACAGAGGAAAGGGAGTTTACTCCAAAATTAAGAAAGGGGGCGCAACCATGGTTATATGCGACAAATTATCTTGTGATCATGCACATTGCTATAAAGTTTCATCATGATATTCCAAACAGATACCGAGTTAATGTATGCACAACATAAGTATACACAAAAAATAGCCCAAAAGAACTAATAAAAGGGATTAACTCAGAAACGAAGGGAGAGCAACCATTCTTGTACGAACACATCGTTGGGACTTCATACACATTGCTATGAAGTTTCATGAAGATATTCCAAACAGTTATCTAGTTCTGGCGTGCACAAGACCTGAAGGGTAAAAAACAATCAAAGGGGCATAACTTTGAAGGAAGGGGAAGCAACCATTCTTATACGCGACACGTTCCCCCTACCTAATACATATGCCTCAAAAATTTCATGAAGATATCCCAATTGGTTACTGAGTTATGGCGCGCACAAGACTGTTTACGGACGGACGGACGGACTAAAAACCTTTGAAAATCTTCTTCTCCAGAACCAATAGGAGGATGGCCTTGAAACTTGGTATGCAGCATTAGGTACACAAGTACTACCAAGATTGTTCAAATTGTGACCTTGGGTTGACCGTGACCTTTTTATGGCAAGGTCTAATTTGCTTACTGGAGCTTTAATATGGGAAATGCTAGAACATAAGATTTCTTGGAAACTGTTGAAGATTTCGACCTGAAAATTGGTATATACAGACATCTTAATGAGTACATGAAAATGAATGTGTACAAGAGGTCAAGGTCATTTTTGGACCTTTGACCCTGGTCTCCCATATTCTGACAATTTCACACATCTCCTTAAAAGTCACAGGGCCAGTTTAAACTAAATTCCATATAGAGCCTCCAGGGGCTGAGGGAATGAAAATTTGTTCAAACTGTCTGGGTCACATGACCAACATGGCCACCATGCCCATATATGGCATAAACCTTTACAAATCTACTTCTGCAGAACCAAATGATCGATGGCCTTGAAACTTGGTATGTAGCATCAGGTACTTGAGTATTATCATGAGTGTGCAAATGATGACCTTGGGCTGACCTTGACCTTTCTTAAGGCAAAGTGAGGTATGGGAAAATGGTAGAACATTATATTTCACGGCAAGTTTAGATGAACTCGGCCTAAAATTGGTATATACAGTCACGTTAATTAGTACATGGAAGATTTGCAGGTACAAGAGGTCAAGGTCATTATTTGACCTCTGACCCACGTCTCTCATGTTTTGACAATTTCAGATGTCTCCTCAAAAGCCACTAGGCTAATTGTAACCAAAGGACTAGGTATGATTTGGGCCATATTTGGCCCCCTCTCAAAATTTATTCAAATATTGTTTTTTTCATTAGTCATCTTGTCAACAATATAAATCTAGAAAATGGAGATGTTACGGCATGTACAAGGAAAGTTGCAGCCATTCGTTTGTTCATGCATTTCTGCCCTGCTTTTTGGCAAAGTTTAGGGGGTAGGGATACATTTTGCCTTATATAACAAGGAAAGGAATTTAAATGTAAATGATAAGTATTAGATCACATACTGTATGTAATTTTAATACTAAATCTCTTTCACAGTTACTGGTCTGCATTTTATCACGTGCATGAAGGGCGATAACTCTTGATAGATCACTGAAATTGTCGGATTACAGGAACGCTATATCAAACAGTTTTTTCGATCGAAAATTAACGTTTTAGGGGCGTGCCACAATTGCAGTATTTTGTCTTTCAATGGAATTTAGATAAACCTTTCATTTCAAGATCAATTCATGTGCAGCAGTCACTTTTCACTGAGTAGTACATATTAGTCTAAAAGAAAACGGAAGACTGAAAAAAATATTCAAAAAAATATAGGGGGTATGGAGTAAATTTCCATTATTCTTGAGAGTTGATCAGTTGAAAATAGTAGGAAATGGTTATACAACAACAAGGATATAAAGAAAATAAACATATTTTGCATTCGAAGGAAAAAATATTTCTAAGAAAGAAAAAGGGGGATAACTTATGTTTTACATTGAAACTGCATAGTAGTTAATGGTAATGAACACATATCTTTTTATAACTGCTGACTTAGTTTTGCAAACATCGGCCATATTTTTATGAGCTTCCTTTTATAAACGTTGCTATATAAACACAATAAAAAATAATTATTTTACCCTACCCGTTTCCATGGCAACGATTTTCAAAGAAATAGATGAAGCGAAACAAGAAATAAGATATCTTTCATACATGTGTTATACTTGTTTTAATCGTGTGGTTCATTATTGTGGTTCATTATTTTCGCACGATTTTTAAGTTAGTAGTATGCCAACCATATATGTAATATAAACTCTTAATTGAAGCTAATCAGCAGAATGATTTAGTCGTGTATTTCATGTATGAGAGTGGGTGGGGTAACTAAGACACCGAGTTAGTCATACCGTAATACCGGTAACTGGTTAATTCACAATCTTTGTCATATTATATATAAACAGCCGTAGATATTGGAAACAAAGGGCAATGACTCTTTTGATTGAATTATGCATTGCTCATACTTTTCGATAGCTTAGCTGTGAATTATGCATTGCTCATACTTTCCATAGCTTAGCTGTTACTATGGTTCTATTATCAACTACGGCGGACTTTCCTTACAAAGGATCAGTTTTAGATCTTTTTGGTTTAAACACATTTTTTTCGAAAAAAAATATGTTCAACATATATTGTGATAAATTTATATAAGGATACGAACGGAAGCAAAATGCTCATATAGTTCTTTTCCTTAAATCTTCTTTTTGACGCTGAGTGCAGTCCAGAAATGCATTGTCGCCATAACACTCATGATTGTAGGCCTATAGCTCAGAGCAATGTTCTATCCATCGACTGAGAGTCTATCATTCTTTTGTTAGACATGTCCCAGACTTTTTCTGGATAGTTAGGATCTACCCTGAAAAACAGGCGTAATCCCTTCTTTTCTCAGTTTTGATGTTACTTGGTTTAATTTATGAAATGGGGGCAACTCTAACATGCAATTTAAGGGACGAGTCCTTTTTATCAGGTGTGCGTGTGCGTGGGGGTGGGGGGGTGGGGGGGGAGGGTCCGGCTTCATTTTCATATGGTTCACCAAAATTTTTCCGATTTCCCCCCCCCCCCCCCCGCAAGTCTCACTAAAATTTACCCCCCCCCCCAACCCCACCGCCCACCCCCCGTCCCCAGATAGGTGACAAAAAATTTTATGACCCCATCCCCCAATCACAGCTACACTTCACACACACACGCACACACACGCACGCACGCACATCTCCCATCACCAACACCAATAACAATTAATTGATATATGAATTCAAATATCGTACTACTACTATTACTATTTCAATTTTTAGGGCCCCGCCAGACGAAGTCTGCGGAGGCCCTATAGTAATCACCTTGTCCGTCCGTCTGTCTGTCTGTCCGTCCGTCCGTCTGTCCGTCCGTCCGTCATCATTTCGTGTCCGCTCAATAACTCTGAAACCGTAAGAGATATTTTCACGAGACTTGGTACAAATGTAAAGCATCATTAGACGATGTGCAGAGAACAAGAACCATAACTCTGTCTACATTTTTTACTGAATTATTCCCCTTTGTAATTTTGAGTACAGAAATCGTGTCCGCTTCATAACTCTGAAACTATCAGAGATATTTTCACGTGACTTGGTACAAATGTAAAGCATCATCAGACGATGTGCAGAGAACAAGAACCATAACTCTGCCTACATTTTTTAACTGAATTATGCCCCTTTGTTATTTTGAGTACAGAAATTGTGTCCGCTTCATAACTCTGAAATTATTTGAAATATTTTCACGAGACTTGGTACAAATGTAAAGCATCATCAGGCGATGTGCAGAGAACAAGAACCATAACTCTGCCTACATTATTTACTGAATTATTCCCCTTTGTAATTTTGAGTACAGTAATCGTGTCCGCTTCATAACTTTGAAACTATTAGAGATATTTTCACAAGACTTGGTACAAATGTAAGGCATCATCCGACAATGTGCAGAGAACAAGAACCTTAACTCTGCCTACATTTTTACTGGATTATGCCCCTGTGTAATTTTGAGTACAGAAATTGTGTCCGCTTTATAACTCTGAAACCGTTAAAGATATGTTCACGAGACTTGGTAAAAATGTAAAGCTTCATCAGGCAATGTGCACAGAACAAGAACCATAACTCTGCCTACATTATTTACTGAATTATGCCCCTTTGTAATTTTGAGTACAGAAATTGAGTCCTCTTCATAACACTTAAATTATTAGAGATATTTTCAAGAGACTTGGTACAAATGTAAAGCATCATCAGTCAATATGCAGAGAAAGGAACCATAACTTTGTCTACATTATTTACTGAATTATGCCCCTTTGAAATTTTGAGGGCAGAAATTGTGTCTGCTCCATAACTCTGAAACCGTTAAAGATATTTTCACGAGACTTGGTACAAATGTAAAGCATCATCAGACCATGTGCAGAGAACAAGAACCATAATTCTGCTAACATTTGTTACTGAATTATGCCCATTTGTACTTTTGAGTACAGAAATTGTGTCCGCTCTTTAACTCTGAAACCGTTAGAGATAGTTTCACATGACTGGGTACAGATGTAAAGCATCATCAGACGATGTGCAGAGAACAAGAATCCTAACTCTGCCTGCATTTGTTACTGAATTATGCCCCTTTGTAATTTTGAATATAGAAATCATGTACGCTCTATAGCTTTAAAAGCATCAAAGATATTTTCATAGAACTTGTACATAATATAAAGCATCAACACTGAGCAGAGAATAAGAACTAACTTCATCTACATTTTTTTATGGAATTATTCCTCTTTGTAGTTTACAGTCTGGAAAACGTGTTCGCTCTCTAATTTTAAAATTGTTGAAGATATTTAAAGGCGGGGCCCTATTAGTTACCATGTTTCTAGTTCTAACGACGTTCCCCAAGTGGCTCAGTGGTAGTACAAGTACCGTCTTTCGGTCCCGTCTTTTATGCGCTGTCCCGACTGTAAAATTGCAGTTGCATGTATCCTTCCGAATCTGGAGTTGTTTCTGACAGTAGGTCAAGCGTCGTCACGACTGAAGAAGCGAAAAACTATGTTTTGCATCATATGTCCTGTTATTGCTTACCAAAAAAGGTAAAGCGGTCTGTTTTGGTTGTTTTATTTAGTAATATATCTTGGCGATCCGTAGATTGTCTACCTTCACTGTCAAAAGAGTTCCGGTTGCACGCGCGTCCTTGCAAGACAACAGTTGTCAATGACGTTATTTCATATAGAAAAGTTTAAAATTAGGTGTCAGCGCAGGCAAGTGCACAGCTGAAT
This sequence comes from Ctena decussata, assembly GCA_963989385.1. Classification (NCBI taxonomy): domain Eukaryota; kingdom Metazoa; phylum Mollusca; class Bivalvia; order Lucinida; family Lucinidae; genus Ctena; species Ctena decussata. The sequence goes on along the minus strand of OZ022504.1, from coordinate 32,447,779 downwards.
TTTTCACACATTGTTGGCGCTGTTAAAATGCATCATTACGCAAAAAATCAGCTGTGCACTTGCCTGCGCTCAGGTAGTTTTTGGCCCAAATGCAAGCAGAAAATGGTCGAAACTGCCAAAATCGACTGAGGATAGGTACATTTAGAGGCTCAGAAGAAGTAAAGTATCATTAGAATATGGATTATTTTAATTAGAACTGATGGTTAAAGGTTTAAACTCATACATGACATGAAAAGAAGTTTAAGAAGTGCAATTTTGAAAATTCATAAATGAGGGGGGCCAAATATGGCCCAAATCATACCTAGTCCTTTCATCCACAGCCTCCAGGGGCTGAGGGAATGAAAATTTATCTAAGCAGTCTAGGTCACATGACCTACATGGCAACCATACTCAGGTGAGCGATTAAGGGTCTCATGGCCCTCTTGTAAATAGAAGCTAGTACTTAGATCTTTTCTGTGGAGTTTGAGCTATATTGGTTACATAGTTTCTGAGGAGATGATTTTTTAATATTTTTTTCTATTTTTAACCATTCGGTTGCAATGACAACCAGCAAAACTGTGCAATTTGCATATATTTGAAAAGGCTGGTGGAGGACTACTCAAGGAACATTTCTGTAATAGGTAAAAGTTTTGTCAAAATATCTGAAGTGACATAGCAAAGAGTGCAAATTTTACGGTTTTGCAATTATAAATCATGGAAACTATAAGTTGCCATAGGAACCAAACTGCTAGAGCAATTGTCAAGAAAAACAGTCTTTTAATAGAAGCTAGTACATAGATGTTTTTCGTGAAGTTTGAGCTTTATTGGTTACATAGTTTCTGAGGAGATAACCAGGGGCTGAGGGAACGAAAATTTATTCAAGGGATCTAGGTCACATGACCTTCATGGCCACCATACTCAGGTGAGCGATTCAGGGCCATGAGGCCCTCTTGTTTAAAGAAGCTAGTACTTAGATCCTTTCTGTGAAGTTTGAACTTTATTGGTTACATAGTTTCTGAGAAGAAGATTTTGATTTTTTTCTATTTTTAGCTCACCAGAGCCGAAGACTCCGGGAGAGCTTATAGGATAGGCAGTTGTCCGTCGTCGTCGGCCGTTGTCGTCGTATATCGTCTTCCGTCAGCACTTTTAAACCTCCTCTGAAGCCACTGGGCCAATCGGGCCCAAATTTCAGCTGTAGCATCCTTGGTCTGGGGGATCGAAAGTTTTTTTTTTTTAATGAAAATCTGCTTTTAGTTTTGTTGCTATGGCAACTAAGAGTTCCCATAGACTTATTATGGGGAAAATTGAAAAATGGCATTTTCTGCAAAGCCATTGCAGATATGTTGACTAAACTTTTATAGAAATGTTTAGTGAGAAGTCTTCTATCAGGTAAATGTTTTGGCCCACTGTTACTTTTATTCGTTGCCATGGAAACCAAAATGCAAAAAAGGAAAAAAAATACTTAAAAAATTATCTCCTCTGAAACCACTTGGCCGATAAGGCCCAGATTTCATCTGTATTATCCTGAGGCTGGGGGATTGAAAGTTTGTGTTTTTAGCTCACCTGAGCCTTTAGGCTCATAGGTGAGCTTATAGTATAGCCAGGCATCCGTCGTCCGTCCGTCCGTCCGTCGTCCGTCAACATTTTCAAACATCTTCTCCTCTGAAACCACTGGGCCGATTGAAGCCATATTTTATATGGAGCCTACCTAGGTCGGGGGAACGAAAGTTTGTTCGCGGTATCTGGGTCACATGACCAAGATGGCCGCCACGCCCATATATGGTAAAAACCCTTCAAAAATCTTCTCCAGAACCAAAAGGCCTATGACCTTGAAACTTGGTATGTAGCATCGGGCATGCGGGCCCATCATAGTTTGTACAAATCATGACCTTGCATTGACCTTGACCTAATTTACGGTATGGTCCAGTTTGGTACGTTAGGCTTTTATATGGGAAAACGCTTAAACAGTGGATTTCTCAGAAACTATTTAATTCTAAGGTTTAATACTTGGTATACATGGTCGACCAAATGACCAGATGAAGATATTATGTCACGAAAGGTCAAGGTCATTCCGTCGGACCATCCGTCGTCCAGATTTTTAAACATCTTCTCCTCTGAAACCACTGGGCCGATTGAAGCCAAATTTCATATGCAGTCTCCATGGGTTGGGGTAAAGAAAGTTTGTTCGCGGTATCTGGGTCACATGACCAAGATGGCCGCCACGCCCATATATGGTAGAAACTCTTCAAAAATCTTCTTCTACAGAACCAAAAGGCCTATGACCTTGAAACTTGGTATGTAGCATCGGGCATGCGGGCCCATCATAGTTTGTACAAATAATGACCTTGTGTTGACCTTGACCTAATTTACGGTATGGTCAAGTTTGGTACGTTAGGCTTTTATATGGGAAAACGCTTAAACAGTGGATTTCTCAGAAACTATTTAATTCTAAGGTTTAATACTTGGTTTACATGGTCGACCATATGACCAGATGAAGATATTATGTCACGAAAGGTCAAGGTCATTCCGTCGGACCATCCGTCGTCCAGATTTTTAAACATCTTCTCCTCTGAAACCACTGGGCCGATTGAAGCCAAATTTCATATGCAGTCTCCATGGGTTGGGGTAAAGAAAGTTTGTTCGCGGTATCTGGGTCACATGACCAAGATGGCCGCCACGCCCATATATGGTAGAAACCCTTCAAAAATCTTCTTCTACAGAATCAAAAGGCCTATGACCTTGAAACTTGGTATGTAGCATCGGGCATGTGGGCTTAACGTAGTTTGTACAAATCATGACCTTGCGTTGACCTTGACCTAATTTACGGTTGGTCAACTTTGGTACGTTAGGCTTTTATGTGGGCAAATGCTTAAACAGTGGATTTCTCAGAATCCATTTAAGTCTAAGGTACAATATGTTGTATACATGGTCGACTAAATGACCAGATGAAGATATCATGTCACGTAAGGTCAAGGTCATTCCGTCGGACCATCCGTCGTCAAGATTTTCAAACATCTTCTCCCCTGAAACCACTGGTCTGATTGAAGCAAAATTTCATATGCAGTCTCAGTGGGATGGGGGAACGAAAGTTTATTCCTGGGGTCTGGGTCACATGACCAAGATGGCCGCCCTTCCCATATATGGTAAAAAAACTTTCAAAAATCTTCTTCTCCAGAACCAAGAGGCCTATGACCTTGAAACTTGGTATGTAGCTTTGGGCATGCGAGCCCATCATAGTTTTTTACAAATGATGACCTTGCGTTGACCTTGACCTAATTAACGGCATGGTCAACATTGGTATGCTTGGCTTTTATATGGGAAAACGCTTAAACAGTGGATTTCTCAGAAACTATTTAAGTCTAAGGTAGAATATGTGGTATATATGGTCAACTGAATGACCAGATGAAGATATTATGTCACTGAAGGTCAAGGTCATTTTGTCGGTCTGTCTGTCATCAAGATTTTCAAACATCTTCTCCTTTGAAACTACTGGGGAGATTGAAGCCAAATTTCATATGGTGTCTCAGTGGGATAGGGGAACTAAAGTTTATACCCGGGGTTTGGGTCACATGACCAAGATGGCCACCATGCCCATATATGGTAAAAACCCTTCGAAAATCTTCTCGAGAACCAAAAGACCTATGATCTTGAACATTGGTATGTAGCATCGAGCATGCGAGCCCATCATAGTTTATACAAATAATGACCTTGAATTGGCCTTGACCTAATTTACGACATGGTCAACTTTGGTACGTTAGGCTTTTATATGGGAAAACGCTTATACAGTGGATTTCTCAGAAACTATTTAAGTCTAAGGTACAATAGGTGGTGTATATATGGTCAACTAAATGACCAGATGAAGCTATTATGTCACTGAAGGTCAAGGTCAGTTTGTCTGTCTGTCCGTCATCAAGACTTTCAAAACATCTTCTCCTCTGAAACCACTGGTCTGATTGAAGCAAAATTTCATATGGAGTCTAAGTGTGATCGGGGAACGAAAGTTTGTTCTCGGGATCTTGACCAAGATGGCCGCCATGCCCGTATACGGTAAAAACCCTTCAAAATCTTCTTCTCCAGAACCAAAATGCGTATGACCTTGAAACTTGGTATGTAGCTTTGGGCACTCAAGCCCATCATAGTTTACACAAATGATCGTGCGTTGACCTTGACCTAATTTATGACACTGTCAACTTTGGTACATTATGTAGGCTTTTACATGGGAAAATGCTTAAACAGTGGATTTTTCAGAAACTGTTCAAGTCTAAGGTACAATATTTGGTATATATGGTTGACTAAATGACCAGATGAAGATATTTTGTTGTTAAAGGTCAAGGTCATTCTTTGACTTTTGTACAAGGTCATTGAGATTCTGTCACCCGTCAACATTTTCAAACATCTTCTCAGAGGCCACTGGGGTCAATTGAAAAGATATTTCACATGGAGCTTCACCGGCTTAAAGGAACCATAGTTTGTTCAGATGGTCTTGGTCACTTGACCAAGATGGCCACCATGCCCATATATGGTAAAAACTCTTCAAACGTCTATAACCTTGAAACTTGGTACCGGTATGTAGCATTGGGCACTCAGGCCCATCATAGATTGTACAAATGATTACTGTATTTCATATGGAGCTTTTATACTGGGTCAAAGGAATCAAAGTTTGTTCAGATGGTCTTGTCACATGAACATGGTGGCCACCACGCCCATATATGATAAAAACCCTTCAGAAATCTTTGTCCAGAAACAAAGGCCCAGTGACATGTGGCTTGGTATATAGAATTGGGACTCAACATTAATCCCCAAGGGAGGGGGGTTATCTGCCCCTGCCCTGGTGTTATATACATGTATAAAAGCATTAAAATATATACCAGGACCAAGTGTCAGGTGAGCTACAGGACCATTGGTCCTCTGGTTTATGAAAACCTGCCCTTTAGTTTGGTTAAAGTTAGAGTTCCCATAGACTTATAATGGTGAAAATTGAAAAATGGCATTTACTGCCTAGCCATTCCAGATATGTTGACAAAACTGTTATTGAAACGTTACTTAAGAAGTCTTCTATTACCTTTATGTTTTTGGGCCCGCTGCTCTTTTTATCGGTTGCCATAAAAACCAAAATGCAAAAAAAAAAAATAATAATTAAAACAAGAATTCCGCGGAATGCTATGTCACACCTGCCTTGCTCTTCCACAGTAGCAGAGATTATGGTTAGATTAGGTTTGATGACTTCATGTAGAAACATTTGAGCGAACTGGACTTGCAAGCTAAGACGGATGCAATTCTGTGCATAAAATTCAACAGCCAACAGAGTAAGAAATAATCACTAAAAGTATAAAGTAGTTAAACAATCCCAGAGACCAGCTTAAGAAAACATTTTAGGCCATGTGTGATGATGGTAAGTGGGTTAGTTTGTGAGAAATGTACTTTAATGCTAGAGTAGAAAAAAAGTGCCTCAGGAACATTCTAAGTAGAAACTAAGTACCAGGTTTAATGACTGTAGGTATCATAGTTTATGAAAAATGGACTTAAACACTAGGGTCGAGGAAATTTTGGACATTACATTTTACGAAGTCAGCAGAGCATGAAATATAAGTCAAGGATAGAAAAAAAGCGCAACATGCCTTGAGAACATTCTGAGAAGAAAATTTACACCAGGTTTGATGATTGTAGGGTCACAGTTTGAGAGAAATGGACTTAAACACTAGGGTCGAGGTAATTTTGGGACATGAAATTTTACAAAGTCAGCAGAGCGCGAAATATAGGTCAAGGGTAGAAAAAAGTGCAACATGCCTTGCGAACATTCTGAGAAGAAAATTTATACCAGGTTTAATGATTGTAGGTATCATAGTTTATGAGAAATGGACTTAAACACTAGGGTCGAGGTAATTTTGGACTTGCAGTTTTACAAAGTCAGCAGAGCGTGAAATATAGGTCAAGAATAGAATAAAAAGTGCAACATACCTCAAGAACATTCTTAGAAGAAACTTTATACTAGGTTTGATAATTGTAGGTATCATAGTTTGAGAGTAATGGACTTAAACACTAGGGTCGACGTAATTGTGGACGGACGGATGGACGGACTGACGGACGGAAAAGTGAACTATATCGCACCTTGCTAAAGCAGGTGCGACAAAAATTATACCCTCAGAAGCCACTTGCCCGATAAGGCCCAGATTTCATCTGTAGTATCCTTAGGCAGGGGGATTGAAAGGTTGTGTTTTTTTTTATGAAAATCGGCTTTTATAACTGCCAAATCATTGCAGATATATTGACAAAACTGTTATAGAAATGTTCCTTGAGACGTCCTCTGTCAGCTGTATGTTTTAGGGCCACTGCATTTTTCATTATTGGTTGTCATGGAAGCCATAAAGCAAAAGAAGGAAAAAAATCCCTTAAAAATGATCTCTTCTGACGCCACTAGGCCGATTGGGCTCAGATTTTATCTTTAGTATCCTTGGGCTTGGGAAGAGAAAATTTGTGGGTTTTGTTTTATGAAAATCGGCTCTTTCGCTTGGTTGCTATGGCAAATTAGAGTTGCACTGACTTACGATGGGGAAAATTAAAAAATGCATTTACTGCAATAAAAATATGGAAAATAGTTAAATATTTTATCAACTCAACAGACTGTCAGACTGAGACTTTGTAGTTGTATATTCTGTGTTAGCCTCTACAAATGTGACAGCAATTTTGAGCTAGAGATCTGGTGAGCTTTGTGGCCCGTGGGTCTCTTGTTAACCATTCGGTTGCAATGAAAACCAGCCAAATTGTTCAATTCGCATAAATTTGATAAGGCTGGTTGAGGACTACTCAAGGAACATTTCTGTAATAGGTAAAAGTTCTGTCAAAATATCAGCAGTGACATAGCAATAAAAGCAAATTTTCCCGATTGCCATTATAAGTCAATAAGCAATAGCAACCAAACTGCTAGATCAATTGTCAAGAAAAAAGTGTTTTTTTTATAGAAGCTAGTATAGAGATCCTTTCTGTGAACTTAGAGTTTTATTGTTCGCATAGGTTCTGAGATGAATTTCAAATATTTTTTACTATTTTTAACAATTCGGTTGCAATGGCAACCAGCCAAATTGTGCAATTTATATAAATTTCATCTGGTTGATAGAGGATTACTCGAGGAACATTTCTATAAAAGATTTGTCAAAATATCTGCAGTGACATAGCATTAAATGCAAATTTCAATGTAAACCTTTAAGTTGCCATAGCAACCAAACTTCTGAAGTGATATGGAAAAAAATACAGTACTATTGGTTCCCCCTGCCTATAGATGCTATATATGAAATTTGGTAATAATGGGCCATGTAGTTTCAGAGGACATGTCGTTTGAAAGTGTTTACCTACGGATGACAGACTATAAGCCTTCTGCTCAGGTGAGTTAATAAAGCTGCATTAAAACATCTCTATTGCCCTCTAATACAAATACATATATATGCTTTCCAATAATCGTGATATCACTGGAGGGGCGAGCCTTCACTAAATAGCAGACCAGATAAAATAGCATTTTGACAATTTTGGGAATTTTGCAACGGCAACCAATCAAAATCAGGGATTTAGGCAAAATTCATATGGCTGGTAGAGGACTATTCCAGGAACATTTCTGCAAAGCTTTTGTCAAAATATCTGCAGTAACACAGAAACAATTGCAATATTTCCAATTTCCCCATTGTAAGTCTATGGAAACTTAAGTTGCCATAGCAACAAATTCACATGAGCAACGGTAAAATAAAACATAATTTCGGGAAAGGCTAATGTCATTAACATGTATGCACAGTATCAGCTTCATCCCTTTTATGGCTTCTGAGATGAAGATTTTGTAATAATTTTTTTCAAAAATTTACCCTTTATTTTGCCATGGCGACTAATCAAATTCAGCGATTTGGACAAAATTCAAATGAATCATAGAGGACTACTCAAGGAACATTTTTTATAGAAAAAAATCTAAAAAACTGGATTGAGACAGCAAAAATTGCCAATTTTCATTTTCCCCATTAAAAGTCAATAAAAACTATAAGTTGCTATAGCAACCAGAGTTCTTATGGGATTGGAAGAAGCAACATAATTTATGTAGAGGCTAATGTCATTTACATGTATGCAAAGTATCAGCTTCATACCCCTTATGCCTTCTGAGGAGAAGATTTTCGATTTTTTTTTCTTCTAAAATTTACCCTATATTTTGCCATGGCAACCAATCAAATTCAGCGATTTGGTCAAATGAATCCTAGAAGACTACTCAAGAAGCATTTCTGTAGAAAAAACATCCAAATAACTGCACTGAGATAACAACAAATTGCCAATTTCCATTTTTCCCATTATAAGTCAATGGAAATTATAAGTTGCCATAGCAACCAAACTGCTAGAGCAATTGCCATAAAAATTCTATAGAAGCTAGTACTTAGATAATTTCCGTAAAGTTTGAGCTTTATTCGCCACACACTTTCTGCGAAAATAATTTTTTTAATATTTTTCTATATTTAACTATTCGGTTGCTATGGCAACCAGCCAAACTGTGCGATTTGTCGTTATTTTATACGGCTGGTTGGGGACTACAAAAGGGACATTTCTATGAAAGTTTTGTCAAAATATCTACTGATATAGTAATAAATGCAAATTTTCCATTTTGCCATGATGTCAATGGCAACTTAAAGTTCCCACAGCAACCAAACTGCTAAAGCAATTTCCAAGAAAAAAGACATTTATAGAGGCTAGTACCAAGATCCTTTCTGTGAAGTTTGAGCTTAATTGGTATTTACTTTCTGAGATGATTTTTGAATATTTTTTTCTATTTTTAACCATTCGGTTGCCATGGCAACCAGCCAAATTGTGCAATTTACATAAATTTCATGTGGTCGATAGAGGACTACTAAGGGAACATTTCTATAAAAGTTTTGTCAAAATACCTGCAATGACATAGCAATATTTGCAAATTTCGAATTTTCCCACACGTCAATGGCAACTCAAAGTTGCCATAGCAACCAAAGTTCCAGTATTATTGGTTCCCCCTGCCTATAGATGCTACTTATGAAATTTGGTAACAATGGGCCTTGTAGTTTTAGAGGAGATGTCGTTTGAAAATGTTGACGGACGGACGACTGCCTATACTATAAGCTCGGCTGTGGGCCTTCGGGTCAGGTGAGCTAAACCAGAGGACCATTGGTCCTGTAGCTCACCTGAGTCCATTCAACCTCAGCACATAAGTCTAAGGCAAATTGTACAATATTTTTGAATTTCAAATGCATCTAATATTTAATGCTTGTTGATGAAGTACAAGGTCTTGACCTCTTGAATTCATAGGGATTGAAGTTGACTGCATTTCCATATCACAGAGCATAATAGCAACAGAAAAATGCATTTTTTTCAGCTTTTCCCATTCAAAAGCCTATGGGACCAAATTTGACATTGTCACCAAATAGGTCAAGATCAACCCAGAGTCATCATTTATATCAACTTTGAAGTATTAGAGTTCCTGATGCTACATACAAAGTTTCAAGGCAATCGGCCCAGCCGTTCTGGAGAAAAGGATTTTTTCAAGTTTTTAACATATATGGCCATGGCGGCCATCCTGGTCATGTAACCTCGACCAGGTTTATAAACTTTCTTTCCCCCTTTGCCTGAAGGCTGTTTATGAAATTTACATGAAATTGGCCCAGTCGTTTCAGAGGAGGAGTCATTTAAAAATGTTGACAGAGGACCCTCGGGTGTCCTTTTGCCAAGGTCACTAAATGACCTTGACCTTAAAAATTCAGAGGGGTTGAATTTTGCTGCATTTCCATGTGATAGAGCACACTAGCAACAGAAAAATGCCTTTTTTTCAGCTTTTCCCATTCAAAAGCCTAAGGGATCAATTTTGACCTTGTCATAAAATAGGTCAACGTCAACCCAGCGTCATCATTTATATAGACTTTGTAGTACTAGAGCCCCAGATGCTACATACATGTACCTAGTTTCAAGGCAATCCGCCTAGTGGTTCTGGGGATTTGTTTTTAAGTTTTTTACCATATATGGGCATGACAGCCATCTTGGTCATGTGAAATGGACCACATATACAAACTTTCTTTTCCCCTTTACCTGTTGGACGGACATATGGGGCCAAGTGCGTGCATCTATGGTTTTGTACCGCTGAGCCACTTGGGGAACGTCGTTAGGAGAAATGAACTGAACTGAACTGAAATTACCTGAAGGCTGTTAATGAAATTTAAATAAAATTGGCCCAGTAGTTTCAGAGGAGAAGTCCTTTGAAAATGTTGACAAAGGATGGACAACTGACCTTTGGCCAGTCACTAAATGACCTTGACCTTTAAAATTCAGAGGAGTTGAATTTTGCTACATTTCCATATCACAGAGTACTATGGCAACAGAAAAATGCACTTTTTCAGCTTTTCCCATTCAAAAGCCTAAGGGACCAATTTTGACCTTTTCATAAAATAGGTCAAGATCAATCCAGGGTCATCATTTATAAAAACTTTCTTCCCCCCTTTACCTGAATGCTGTATATATAATTTAAATATAACTGGTCCAGTAGTTTCAGAGGAGAAGTCCTTTGAAAGTGTTGACAAAGGATGGACAATGGACCTCTGGCCAAGGTCACCAAATGACCTTGACCTTTAAAATTCAGAGAAACCGAATTTTGCTGCATTTCCATATCACAGAGTACAATGGCAACAGAAAAATGCACTTTTCAGCTTCTCCCATTCAAAAGCCTAAGGGACCAATTTTGACCTTGTCATAGAATAGGTCAAAATCAACCCAGAGTCATCATTTATATAAACTTTGTAGTACCAGAGTCCCAGATGCTACATACAAAGTTTCAAGGCAATCGGCCCAGTGGTTCTGGAGAAGAAGATTTTTTAAGGTTTTTACCATATAAGAGCATGGCGGCCATCTTGGTCATGTGACCTGGGCCAAATATATAAACTTTCGTTCCCCCATCCTGTAAATGCTCCATATGAAATTTGACTTCGATTGGCCCTGTAGTTTCTGAGAAGATGTTTAGTGTGGACGACGACGACGGACGACGACGGAGGCCTGCCTATACTATAAGCACACCTTAGAGCCTTAGGCTCAGGTGAGCTAAAAATGAACTTGCTCCTCTTGGAGAAAATGATTTCCTTTAAGGGTAGACCCAATTTGGAAGGGCTATATCATCCAGGAAGCAAAGAAAAAGTCACATTCCCGCATGTAAAAAAGGCAGAAACAATGGAGGTGTACGATACACCTTAAACATTTTTTCTCAAGTATATCCTCAAAATGCCACTTAACCTGTAGCTCTTAAGTCTTTTTACTATCATAATAATGCGTCGGAGAGATCCTTCATGGAAACCGTTTCAATGTTTACTCTGGTGTCTGTGCGGCTACTTCTGTGGCACTGTTTCTTCTGCTGGTTTCTCCCCATCCCTCTTGAGTTGAGAAACACTCGAGGAATGCCCTGCCCAAAGCTTATATGACTAGGAACTCTGAAAATACAGTTTTACCAGGGTATCAGAGAGCTCTAGACAAGATGGAGAAGTTCTTGTGATAATTACTGTAAAAAATATATTTGGCGGTCATTTTATTAATCAATACTTCATTTAAATATTCGCAGTATTAGAAACAAATTAGACTATGTCAGAGATAGCTTGTCAGATTCTGATATTCTTTGTTTTACAGAAACTCATTTAAGTGATAATGTTCCAAATACTGACTTATGTTTAGTAGGGTTTCAATCTACACCTTTCAGAAAAGGTGTCTCGGTCCACTCTTCGGGCCTATTAGTTTATGTTTCAGAAGGTTTATCTGCAGATCGATTAACTGACTTGGAAGCTAAATTGGATGAATCAATATGGATTGAAATTAAACATAAAGGTGAGTCATATTTACTTGTGATATATGTAGACCTCCAAACACACCAATTAATTTTTGGCAACGACTGAACATAACTATCGAAAGAGTATCGGAAATTTCTAAAAATATCATTATAGTTGGAGATTTGAATGAAGATCAACTAAATCCGCGTAATCACAATTTGAAAGATGTAATTATGTTAAACTAGAAATGTTTTTCAGAGAAAAACTGATGTCCCCCCACCAGCCCATTTCCCATCCCCTCTAATGAATAAAAAGCCTGAACAAGTAAAATATCTAGACAAGTTTGGAGAAAATCCATCCACTGGTTCTTAAATGAGGTCAAGGTCACCAAAATCAAATCACCTCTTAAACTTGTCCAAATGATGTACCATGCAAGTTTGGTGAAATTCCATCCATTGGTTCAGGAGATACTAGTGGGTACAAGAAAATGTCATGTAAGTCCTCCAGTGACCTTGAATATGAGATCAAGGTCACCAAAATCTAATCAGCTCTTAAACTTGTCCCAATGATGTATCCATGCAAGTTTGGTGAAATTCCATCCATTGATTCAGGAGATTTAGTGGGTACAAGAAATTGTCATCTAAGTCCTCCAGTGACCTTAATGAGGTCAAGGTCACCAAAATCTGATCAGCTCTTAAATTTGTCGCAATGATGTATCCCTGAAATTTTGGAGAAATTCCATTCATTGGTTCAGGAGATATAGTGGTTACAAGAAATTGTCATCTAAGTCCTCCAATGACCTTGAAAATGAGGTCAAGGTCACCAAAATCTGGAAACCTCTTAAACTTTCCCCAATGATGTATCCATGCAAGTTTGGTGAAATTCCATCCATTTGTTCAAAAGATATCACTGGTACAAGACATTTTCATCTAAGTCCTCCAGTGACCTTGAAAATGAGGTCAAGGTCACCAAAACCTAATCACCTCTTAAACTTGTCCCAATAATGTATCCATGCCAGTTTGGTGAAATTCCATCCATTGGTTCAGGAGATATAGTGGGTACAAGAAATTGTCATCTATGTCCTCCAATGACCTTGAAAATGAGGTCAAGGTCACCAAAATACAATCAGCTCTTAAACTTGTCCCAATAATGTATCCATGCAAGTTTGGTGAAATTCCATCCATTGGTTCAAGAAATATCACTGGTACAAGAAATTGTCATCTATGTCCTCCAGTGACCTTGAAAATGAGGTCGAGGTCACCAAAATCTAATCAGCTCTTAAACTTGTCCCAATAATGTATCCATGCAAGTCTGGTGAAATTCCATCCATTGGTTCAAGAGATATCACTGGTACAAGAAATTGTCATCTATGTCCTCCAGTGACCTTGAAAATGAGGTCAAGGTCACCAAAATCTAATCAACTCTTAAACTTGTCCCAATAATGTATCCATGCAAGTTTGGTGAAATTCCATCCATTGGTTCAAGAGATATCGCGCATACAAGTAATTGTCATCTATGTCCTCCAGTGACCTTGAAAATGAGGTCAAGGTCACCAAAATCTAATCAGCTCTTAAACTTGTCACAATAATGTATCCATACAAGTTTGGTGAAGTTCCATCCATTGGTTCAAGAGATATCGCGCATACAAGAAATCTGTCACAGGGACGCCGACGCTGACGCCGACGCCGACGCTGACGCCGACGCCCGGGATCCGCACTGAAAACAATATGTCCCCCCTCACCTTTGGTGGGGGGACATAATAACCTTGTTAATATCATAAATGTACCCATTCGAGTAACCAATACTTCCCAAACTCTTTTAGATCCTGTGGTTCTTTCCGAAACACTCAAAGTATTGGATTCCGGCATTCTTAGTATACCAGCTGATATAAGTGACCACTCAACAACATATGTCTTTCTACCATTTACTTATAATCATTCTACAGCTTTTAAGCGTATCGTTTGGCAGTATAAAAAAGGTGACTTCTGTAAGTTTAATAGATTAATTTCATCTACAGACTGGGAATTTCTTAAAAACGATAGTGTAGACATTGCTTGTGAAAAATTCACCTCAAAGTTCATAAATCTCGCTAAAGAATGTATACCCTGCAAAGAAGTTACCATAAGACCAAACGACAAACCTTGGTATGATTCTGAGATAAGAACTGCTTCAAGAAAACGTGATAGGTTAAGAAATAAGGCTGCAAAATCTGGTAGCAACCAAGATTGGCAAAATTATAAGAAAATTAGAAATAAAGTTAATAATTTAAAAACTCATGCAAAAGAACAGTTTTATAACAATATTGAAACGACTATTATTGAAGCAAAGAATACTAATCCAAAACAGTACAGGAAACTCGTTAAATATTTTGTAAAATCAAATAAAGTTGCTGAAGTAATACCGCCACTTAAAACTATTTCTGATTCTGGAGAAGAAGTTTACTCTTTTTCAGATCTTGAAAAAGCTAACACGTTAAATGACTCTTTCGAATCAAATTCTAATATTAATGAAGCTAATACTGAACTCCCTTATTTCGTTCCAAAAACAGCTAATTCTTTAGATAATATTCACATAGAAGAGTCGGAAATTAAAGACATTATTAGAGTTCTTGAAGTAAATAAGGCCTGTGGTCATGATCTGATCAGTCATAAAATGCTTAAAATGACTTGCGAAACTGTTGTTAAACCTCTACATATTTTGATAAATAAATCTCTTGCTGAATGTACATTTCCTTCCCTATGGAAAGAGGCCATTGTAATGCCTTTATTTAAACTAGAGCACGTGAGCAGGGGCTCACGTTTACCCCCGACCAGTGCCACCGCCTAATCAAAACAATTTAATACAAAGCTTTAAAGCAAATATTAACAAATAGACAGACAGACAGGTGAACAATCTATAACAAACCCAAAGAAAGGCCTATAGACAACAGCCAAAAGATTCCATTTAAAATTTGCATCAGCAAAAAAATAAATAAATTTAACACAAAGTTTCAACACAAATTTACATAAATTTCTTTGTCTGTGACCTTGACAGTAAGTCAGCAGCAGCATCCACATGATGTCAACTAGTCAGTTTCATCCAAGAAGTAAATCTGGTAGCATGACAAAAATTTTCTTGGAGGTACAGTCAAACTATAAGGAAATAAATACGAATTAACATGTAACTATAAAATTTCAAAGTCTCTGACCTTGACATTAAGTCAGCAGCAGCATCTACATGATGTCAATTAATCCGTTTTAATCTAGAAGTAAACCTAGAAGCACTGCAAAAGGTTCTATGCAAGTATATTCAAAATATAAGCATAAAATTTAACTGAACACAAAACTTTAACGTAAATGGTATACAAATTTCTAAGTCTGTGACCTTGACCTTAGGTCAGCAGCAGCATCCAGATGATGCAAACTAATATGTATCTTTCCAATACTAACACTAAGCACATATGAACAAGTTACAGTTAAGTCTTTCAGAAAAACAAAGCAAAAGCAGAAACTTAACACAAACACTCTATCACCCATTGCAAAGATTTCGTAAGAAAACCGTTTTTTCTACAATCTGTTAGCATGTCAAATAAATTATCATTAAAACTTGACTGTAACCACAAAAGAAGATAGTGAAAGATTCAAAGGCATTTGGCCTGTCTGTTTCAATTAACATTTTGTAAACATTTTCAGCAAGGATTTTTTCAGTATTAACTTTAGAGCTGTAGATATATAAGTGTGAGATATGTTTCTAATTTCTTCTCAATTCATATGTTGTCACCCTCGTGCTGACCTCAATCAGCTTCTGCATAACAGGTCTATACCATTTGCATAAGACAAATGTATATTTTTCCTTGAAATGAAATAAAATGAAAAAAATAAACTTGACCAGACAGCCTTTAATTGACAAATGGATTTATCTATTTAATTAGGACAGTGCATTTCATTGGGCATATATGGGTTAAGAAAATTATATTTAAGTTATACTAATAAATGCCACCCCCCCCCCCCCCCTGCATCTTTTCCAAAAATAATGTTATACTGTGTTAAATTGCCAATCTCCACGTTTTCCATCAATTTTACAAAGGAGAATTACACGAATTCCTGATAGTTTCTCTGGAGGATGCAGCTCTGCCAAATGGGGTTCACTTTTTAAAGAAAGAATTTGCTCCTAGAGAAGCAAATTCTTTCCTTTAAGATTTGACCCATAGTGAGAAGAGTCAAAAAAGAAAAATAATAGAACTTCTTTATCTGAATGCATATCCATTCCCATTAATTGTATTTATTAGATGTATTTGGGTAGAGGCCGTTTACCACTTTTTAGGCTCTTAATACACCCCAGCCCCCTTTCTTAAAATGCAACGCCCCTGGGGCCTTTAATAGGATTAATATAGTATACAAAAATATGATTTCATTGCAGAATGATGTCACTATTCTTAGAAATGATATTTATGTTCCAATTTTAAGAGACAAAAATACTTGCTATGCATACCATATTTTTTTTCTAATAAACACTCCTCTCTAATAAACACCCCACTCACTTTTTCAGTAAAAAGAATGGCCAAATTCTAACAGAGCTTGCTTTAGACCATTAGACTGGCTTTTTTGGTCCGAACTGTGTCTCCAGAATTCTGTTTATAGGACTTGTAAATTGCAATCCCCATATATGTTTATTAGAAGAAATACGGTAGATCAGTATATATAGCCCAGCTTTGAAAAAGTGGGGCTATACTGGATTTGGTCTGTCCGTAATTCCGTAACTTCGTAATTCTGCAAGTTTTTTTCTGTCGCAGTTTCCACCTTGGTATACATACGAACAATGAGTTGTATCATGGGGTTAAGAATTAGACTCGATGCTCTTATTCTTCCCTTCGTTTGTCCATTTTTCTGTCTTTTCCGGGTAAATTTGTGTCATAGTTTTCTCAGAAACTGTGCAAGGTTTCTAGAATCTTCAAGTTTGGTATATATATATGCAGAGTGAGTGATTGTGTTGTTGGATTGAGACTCAGGCTCATTGCTATTATTCTTCTAATTTTATTCATTTTTCTTTCTTTCCTTATGTTGGTGGGATTGAGACTCATGCTCATTGCTATTATTCTTCTATTTTTTAATCATTTTTCTTTCTTTCCCTATGTTGCATGTTAACATTGAAATGCATGCAAACATTGAAAGTTTGTGTGAGAGTTGTTCTCAGAAATTAATAAAACTAGAATCTTGAACATAGTATACATATCGTGTGATTACAAAACCACGTGCGCATTTTCATACCAGAGCAAGAAACCCTGCAAAGTTTAAAAAATCAAAGGGTCAATGGCCCTGAAATGACAGATTCTATCAGAATAAAGTCATGCTACATCGGCTTGAAATAATTTCAAACTTCAGTCCTGTTGTAAATGGTCCTGCTCCATTAATGTAAATAAGCCATTTAGATCAAATCTCTTCCTGAACCTGCAAAAATTCTATCTCTTGTACACAAGTAATGTTTGAATTCTGACAACGGTTACTGCTTTTCACTGACTTTAAAGCACTCAGTGTTTACGGTATTTCTTATTACCTATGGACCACGCGGAAGTCCACTCCATTGTTTACAATATGGCAATTCTGTAAATAGCCACCGATAAACACACAATTACCGTATGATGTCCAGTATAACACTTGCGAGAAAAGTGGATAAACCTACAGAATTTCTTTTACATTACATTCTCTGCAATGATTGACGAGCTCGGAATACTGTTGAAGGCAGGTTTACAACTGTAAAACAGTTTTTTTCAGCTGCAGCTGATTTATTTACTTGATAAAGTATGAGGGGCGCTTGAAGAGAGGGCTAATACGGTAATTGGCGGATTGATTTTTAATATTCAGTTTGTATTCGTTATATATTTTGACCGCTGATGTCATTAGTTGGATACTTCTTATTTTACGAAACTACTTAAATAATTATACCTGCACAAAAATATATAAATTCAGTTCTCATTTAACTTCGTACAAAACTTATTTTCAATTCCAGACGTTTTTTTAGCGAATGACCTTACGATCACTTCATTTCTGAGCGGAAGAACACAGCTGTGAAAGCCACTTTCCAAAATACGCTTGTGACAGCATTGAATGACTGATAGAATCAGTCATTAAAAATTGGATGAGGCGTCGAGGAGGATGCAGACACAAACTTTTTATATGGAAAGTCCAAAAGGGCTTTAACTCTGTCAAAAATGATTGAAAATCCAAAACCACGTGCACTGCTGCGCATCTTCATACCAGAGCAAGAAACCCTGAAAAAGTTTCAAAAAAATAGAAGAGGCGTCGAGGAGGATGCAGACACAAACTTTTTATATGGAGAGTCCATAAGGGCTTTAACTCTGTCAAAAATGATTGAAAATCCAAAACCACGTGCACTGCTGCGCATCTTCATACCAGAGCAAGAAACCCTGCAAAGTTTCAAGAAAATCGGATGAGGCGTGTAGGAGGAGTTGCAGACACAAATTTTTGGATGGACTGACGCACAGATGCATGGACACACGTACGGATTCACATTTACCAAGGACGCTCACACGCACGGATAGACATAGGTCATTACTATAGTCCCCCTACACCTAAGTCGGGTGACAAAAATACATGCCTTTTTATTTTTTTTTATAAAGAATGAAATAGAATTTGCTGGATGCATAAAGTATTAAATTTGATACTGGGACATCTAGAGAATAATTAAATTTAGAAAGTGCTATTAGATAATGATGACAGCTAGCTGAAAACCACAAGATTATTTCAGGATTTATTGCCTCCCAAACCGGGAGAATTTCTAGCAATAGGTGAGAGAGTGCAAAACTTTAACGCAGCTATTGTACAAATTTCAAAGTCTGTGACCTTGACCTCAGGCCAGCATGAGCATCCAGATATTGCAAATTAATCAGTTTGTATCCTTTACTAAAATGATAAGCCATTATGAACAAGTTCTGGTTAAAAGAAGCAAAATAAAAAACTTAACGCAAAACTTTAACGCAAATGTTAACTTACGTACGGACGGACGGAAAGACGGACAAACGGACGGAAAGACAAAAACTATATACCCCTCGACATACTTCGTATGCCGGGGGTATAAAAAGGGTCATCGGATACACCCTCTAATTACAGACCAATTTCATTGATTAGCACAGTTGGGAAATTAATGGAACGAGTTGTTTACAAACACTTATTTAACTTTTTTCACAGTAACAATCTTATCTTTAAATTGCAGTCTGGATTTTTACCAGGCCATTCCTCAGTATTCCAACTTATTGACATCTATAATCAAATTTGCCAAAGTTTTGACTCTAAACACTATACATGCATGGTCTTTTGTGATATATCAAAAGCCTTTGACAGGGTATGGCATAAAGGCCTTCTTTTCAAATTAGAACAAAATGGTATTAAAGGGGATCTTTTAAAATGGATTTCAGACTATCTTTCCGGAAGAAATCAAAAAGTCTTTGTAGGGTCATCAATGTCAGATTCTAAAATGCTATCTGCAGGGGTTCCACAAGGTTCTGTACTTGGGCCTTTGCTATTCTTGATCTATGTAAATGATATCGTGGAACATTTGGTAAGCATAAGTCGTCTCTTTGCTGATGATACATCTGTATCGTTCACATCACCTAATAAACATGATATTGAAGGAATCCTGAATCATGACTTGAGAATTATTACAGTTTGGGCAAAACAGTGGTTAGTAGATTTCAACCAAAACAAAACAGAAGCTATTTTATTTTGTACTACTAATGTAAATAATCCAAAACTGTACTTTGATCAAGTTCCTGTTAATTTTGTAGATGATCATAAACATTTAGGACTTACTCTCAGTCATGATGGTAAATGGCATACCCAAATCAACAATATTGTAACGTCTGCTGCAAAAATGTTAGGAGTTATGCGAAGTTTGAAGTTTAAGCTAAATCGTAAAACACTGAATCAGCTTTATTTTTCATACTTGAGGCCTCTGGTCGAGTACGCATCTATCGTATGGGATGGCTGCACAATGTATGAGAAAGAACGACTTGAACGATTTCAATATGAAGCTGCTCGAATAGTCACCGGGTTAACCCGCTCAGTTTCAATAGACAACTTAATGAGCGAAATCGGGTGGCTACCTTTGTCTGACCGTCGTCAGTTTCAGAAGTTAGTTACCACGTATAAAATTTTTAATGGTACTGCCCCGGAATATCTGAGTAGCCTGTTGCCTCCTCTTGTTACTGAAAGAACTGTTTACAACTTAAGAAACGCCGAAAATATAAGTATTATGAATAGAAGAACTGAATTATTTGCAAAATCTTTTATTCCTTCTGGTACACTCTTGTGGAACAATTTACCTCTGGAAATTTGATCTGAAACTTCAGTGAATTCATTTAAACTTAAACTAAAACAGCATATTTATATTTCTCCGCAAATTCCCAATTTTTTCATCCAGGGTAAGAGAACTGAATCTGTATTCCACTGTCGAATAAGGAACAAATGTAGCAACCTTAACAACGACCTTTATCAAAACCATCTAAAAGATTCTCCTCTTTGTGACTGTGGGATCAGTATAGAAGATGCTGAACATTATTTCTTTAGATGTGAAAGGTATAGTAATGAAAGAGTGACCTTATTTCCCGCGACTAGAAAATTTCATCCTCTAGGAGTTCGTTTCATATTTTATGGCTCTGATAAAAGGTTTCCCATAGCCTAATAGCCGTAGGGGCAGTGGGGGTTAGAGACCCACTGGTTCTTGGGCACAGCTGATGAAAGGCGGAGCCCATCCCTCTCCTTTCGCTGCCTTATCCTTCCCTGATTCGAAAAAGGTACCCATTTACTGCTGGGTTGACAGAGAGAGTTTTCCAGTCATCGCAAGGCGACAGTGAGCCGCGAACTCACGACCTTACGGTGACTTTCTACACAATAGCCAAGCCACTCTAACCACTCGACTACGGCGCCTCTGATGCATTTTCCGAAAAAGATAACGTTATCTTCTTCGGTCACGTGCACCAGTATATCAAAAATACAAAACGTTTTACTAGTTATTCTGTTACACAAACCTGGCTGCTCCTCAGTATCTTAAAGACATGTTTATCTTCCAGGATAATATCAGGTATATATCTAATGATCTGAATGTAATTATATTTTTTTTTTTCAACTGAATGAAGCTTCAAGAAACCTGAGTGTATTTAGTAATAGAAGAATCGTTTCGAGGGCACAGAAGGGCCAGTTTCCCACCCCACCCCTACCCACCTGTCCCCACCTACTCATCTTTCTCTCAGTTATGAGTTGGCCTGCCAGTAACCTCATGTTCCTACAGTTTTAGTGTTCTGGTCCTGATGGGATTGGTCAGCTCTTATTAAACTTTTCTTGATTTAACACTTACTACATCATATAATAGCTGTTACTGTTATCTGGCTGGATGCTGCTTGCTGCAGTAGTTGTTGCCTTTTTTTATTTTTTTTACTTCTTTACATTTCATAACCATCCTATTGTGTGTTTACATTATATAGAATTCACACCTTACTTTAATGTGTGTATTAATCTTCATGTCATTGCCTATAACTGTGTATTATACATATGTACGGCGAGGGCCGTAATTAATGTTGTTAGAACTTGTGGCCCAACCCAATTGCTGTACAGATTATTTGGCAATAAAATATGTTTAAACTGATGATCGTGAGAGAAAACTACCGTTGAGCAAATAATATATTTCCTCTACCATGATATCAAAGCCAATACGCATCATATATATTAAGATGATATACACTATCATCTTTTCTTGTACAACTTTATTGTACGATAAAAACGACAAAGAAAAAGTGACAATGATGAGGTGTATACACCATCAAATTAAATGACATTTTTTATTGTCCAACAAAGTTGAACAAGAAAAAATGATAGTATATACACCTCATCATTGTCACTTTTTCTTGTGTTTTTGTTTACAATGCTGCTGCTATAAATTCTCTTGCTTCTGATTGGCTATTTGATGGCCTATTTGATTAGTTATCATTGAAAATAGGATGAGCTCCTATTCATCATGTTTTCTTGTACAATACAAAAAATGATCATATTTTGCTGTATACACGATCAAATTAAATGGAATTTTTTGTTGTCCTGTAAAGTTGTACTAGAAAAAATGATAGAGTATACGGCCCTTTATAGTGGAGCAAATATGTTGGGCTATCTTTCAAGGGGGTTGCCTACGGAGTGTAACGTTTGTTTTTGTATATCAAAATGAACGCCTGGGTCTATAGTTATCAAATGCAGCGTTTGCCACTTTGGCAAACCTTGCATAACTCTGCAAGGGCCAGTTATTTACGTTACCCCGTTAGATTTTAATTATCAAACGTATTTATTGAAGGCAATAAGAAATGTGTTTAATCAATATAAATGTATCAAATATTAATATTTTCTGCAAGAATGGTTAATATGCTATAATAAGGCTGCTTAGAAAACAGTTCAGAACTTCCATGTTGTTATTTTTCGTTACAATATATTATGTACCCCTCGAAAATTTAAATTTATTATCATTAATAGCCAAATGACATTTAAACAAAACCAAAAGTGTCAAACTAGCTACTCATACTTTGCAGTTTTGTTCCCAGAAAGATAACGTTAATAACCTTTATTTCCAAACAGTACCTGAGATTAAATATTACTCCAGTCTTTTGGTGTAAGCTTTATTATTTTGAGCTGAAATAAAAACATTTTTAAAGGCACATTAGACTGGTTTAAGGCTACTCATTATGGCGAAGCATCAGTTGTGGTGTATCGATGTTATAGTTTGTGTTGTCCTCTTATCTGTGATCTTCGAAAATCAGTTTATTTCATCGGCATATTTGCCATCACTGTACCATATATAGCTATATATAGAAAAGGAAAGAAATGGGTGAAAATAGGCGTTTGTGTGACTAATTATGTTTAGTTAAGGCTAGCTTTGTGATCATTTGCATGAAATGGGCTGGATGTTTATTGGATAGTATCATCTGACTACTTGTCTTATACTTTTATGCTGCTATTTTCAATTTGGTATCGCGAGTGGATTGTTTCACAGAAAGAATCAATTCCTGATTGCTGCCCCTTTACACTTCTTTCTCTGTTTTGACATTTTCCTAATTAAAAGCAATATATTAAATCAACGTTTAATATTTTTGGCTTGCGCTTCCGAGCGCAAGCCAGTATTCAAGTGGTTTAGTGATACCGAGTTATTTTCGGAAGAAACGATACGTCACGCTTAGTCGGAAAATACCAGGAGAGTGTGTACACAGTGAGTGTGTACTGCAACGATTCGTTCTAAACTTTTTTAGGGCAGCAATTAAGCCAAAGAGATCGGAAAGTTCGTTCCGGTTTGAGACAGCATTTCTTCATTATTTTCTTCACAGACATAACAAACAAATACCTCGTCTGATTTTGTCTGTTTTTATCCATATCCGATTTGCCTCATCTGCTAAAAATAACGATGGAAACTTTATTCTATTTTTGATAGTTCATGTATTTTTTTTTTAATATTTCCGTTAAAAAGCACGTTTTTTCTTTCACAAGTGCTTTGAACTTGGCCACATTTCGTTTGCTTTTTATAAACTGATGGCATAAAAAATGAAACTGTGAATGCAATGCAAAGTATTTGGCTTTGCATCCTAAGAAATATACCAAAACTTGTGTAAGAAACAGTGTTTATATATAGCTTAGCGCAAAGCATTAGCTTTTCCAAAAAAATCATGCAGCGGCGTCGCAAAAACTAGGTCTTAGGGCATCGCATAATCTGACTAGTCAAAGCACACTGTCCAGAACCGATGCATTCGTTGGATCTGATCAGTCTTTTTCGGCATATTATATATTCTTCATCTTTCATGCTGAGGCCAGACTGATCAGACCGCGCTTATGCCAGAGTGGGCTGATCTGTGTATCAGTGTAAAATCTGAAAGGGCAGAGTTCAAATTTATTGTTTAAATTTAGAAACAAGCGCTTTTGACGATTTTCTTCCATAATCACATTTACTGAAAAGAGATAAATTTCATTTGTCGGGAGTTCATGGAAATACGAACGCAATGGGCTCCGTGCTTTGTTGTTCCCAAATGGTGTAAAGCAAGCTACTGTCCCAAACAACAGCAGCATGCATTTTCTACTCAGAATGTTAAAATTTTGTTCCAGTCACAGCCACTGATGCCACTTAAACCAAAACTAAACTTCAGTAAATATAAATTTATTGTTTTCTTTTGATGCCAAGTTCAGATGTGCCAAGATTCCATAGACATGGGTTTGAAACAGCCTTTCCTGAAATTTTGATTCAGACTAAATGTGACTCAACAGCCGTGAAGAAAAGACTTGAAATAGGTCCATATAGTTATTTTCCTTGAGACATGCCTAAAACGGCCGGCCAAAACGTTGAAAAACTGTTTTGTTGTTGTTGTTGTTGTTGTTGTTGTTGTTGTGTGTGTGTGTGTGTTTAAATATTTTTTTCAATTTGGTTTTCAAATAAATTCTACACTTGTTTTTACCTTACACCCGTGGATAATGCCACCATTCAATAAGTTAGAAATAAAATACTTTGCTAAATAAAAATTAGCAACAGAAAGTGCACTAACAGTCGGGTTCACTTAGTTTAAACATATTTTATTTCATGAAAATAACATGACAACAAGCATATACATTTGTAATCTACAAGTATAAGGATCAGAACGGAAGCAATAATACTTATATAGTTCCTCTCCTTAACATATAAAAATTGTTAAATTACAGGCAGAATTTTAGAAAATCCGTTCAAAGTGTATTTTGTTCTATAATTTATCATAATCCATCGGGTTCACTTCAATAAACAACTCATGAAAATTTCACTGTCCTAGCTGGGCAAGCCTTCCTTTTAAAAGGAAATTTTATTTTGCCTAAAGGCATACATTTGCATCAAAGTTACGTATATAACAGGTTAAAAAGTATGAGTTATTTTATTATACTGCAGCAAGTGTAAAGTTCCGTGTGCTTGCCATGAAAAGTTCCATCGTACCCCATTTTATTGAAAATTATGTTTGGGATAATCTAGGCTCATTCTGAGTCAGATTGAAAAAAGGAATTTAGCTGAAGCCGGTGCTAGGGGCATTGGCATTGTTGCAACATTACCTTGCTGGACACACACTCGCCTTAACCAAGGTTGTTAATTTTGTTTTCTCTGATGAAGTCCTTGCTCCCAGAGAATCTTTCTTCAGAACTTTGTTAAGCTTTTGTCATTCCACCAGACTTTAAGGTGAATGGATATTGTGTGGAATGAAATAACTATGACTATCTTGGCCTCCCTGCCTAATGGTGGTATCTGTTTTACTTTGAAATCATCATCAAAATGACATTTAATTCGGGTCAATGATAATTCATTAACTTCGACTCCTTGGTTAGGTGGTCAAAAAGGTAACGTATACAGCTTTCAGCAGTAAACAAGTTGTCAGATTATCCTTTTACTGTTAACAAGTTTTCATATTAATGGTAGAGTAAGAAGGGGCAGAAAGTAACCATCCTCAAGTATAACGCAAATGTTGCAAGCAAATATTGAGGTGCCGAAGGTTAACCTTTCATCAGTATCGCCATACATCACTGAAGGGATTTAAATATTTGGTACCATTTTTTAAACAATTATAGTCCCAAAGAAAGGGCTATGACGGTAACATAATTACCCACAAACTTTTTCTGTATAATGCATAGTTTGAATTAGTATTATGCCTGTTTTACTCTTTTTGTTTTATTTAAAGGCGGTTATTTTCTGCATCCGGTAACACGAGCATTAATATAAAGCTTCTTCACATTAAAAGGGTCCGTCCCAAGAACTGATGAACTTTTAATGCTACATCTTACTGCATCACATCAATCAGACGATATAATAAAGAATCATAATTCTAATCTGACAAATCATTTACATTTGAATGTTGTATACGTTACCTTTTAAATATCAAAACAAGGAGTCAAAGTAAGTGAATTGTCATTAACTCAATTAAAAGGCCGTTTTCATAATAATTTTAAAATACATGTATTAACAATGTCATAATCAGATTATCTGTGCCAGATCTTGAAAGGAATTAATTAACCGAGTCTGCTATGTTCTTTCTCGTGTGTGTTCCTTGCTTCGACATGATCTTCTAGTAAATTTTGGAAATAATTCTGTATAAATGTGAACGGACACAAATTTACTACAATTTGTTATGCTTCCGTAGATGCTCCCTATTTACTTCTGTGGATGATGTAACCCTTCCAAAAATTGTCTACTCTTAAAGGAAACACTTTTCTCCTATAGTTACCAATTCTTTCCTTTTAGAGTTTACTCTCATTAAGAAGAAAGGCTGAATTAAAATTTGCAGAATTATTTCACGTAATAGTGTATCCAGGCACCTTAAACTCTTGGACTGACTACATTTATTTAAATTAAGAAAGAAAGATTTTCTGGAAACAAGGAATGGATCATAAAATATAAATAAATAAATAAATAAAACAAAACAACAACCTCGGTTTAACTAAGTTTATGCCCAGGAATGTAATGTTGCAACACTTCAAATACAACCTAGCACGTACCAGCTTCAGCTAAATTCCCTTTTTTCAATTCGACTCGGAATGAGTCCAGATGATCTCAAATGACCAGATAATACTTAATTTCCATTTAAATGAAGTACAAGGAAGCGTTTCACGGTAGCCACATGAAATTTACACTAATGGAGTAAAATAACTCTTACTTTTTAACCTGTTATATACGTTACTTTGGTTTAAATATATGCTGTAGGGCCAAAATATTTTAACTACGGTTTTAAAACATCCAGCCCATTCCATGCACAAAGCTAGCCTAAATCAAACGTACCCTGCACACAAAATGTCTATTTTCACCGATTTTCTTTTTGTTTCTATATACATCAGACTGACGACCAATAAACAGACAAAACAAATGAGTTTTTGAAGGCCACTGGTAAGTGGACAGCACAAACTATAACATCAAAAGACCAAAACGGATGCACCGCCGTGGAAATGCCACTGATAAATTACACGGGGCGGGTTTAAACCAGTCGAACGTGCCGTTTTGAAAGTATTTTAACTCAAACTAATAAGGCTTAGGCACATTTGGTTGTAGCAACAGTTAATCTCAGGGATTGTTTTCAAATAACGATTACAAAGTTACATCTCTGAATACAAAACTGTATCGTATGATCAGTTATTTTGCGATTATGGATGTTCTGAATGTATTTCAGATATTAATGGAAAAAATAATAGTGTTCCATGTACAGGTTAATTCATGAAGGCTCATTTGAAATTGTACCTACAATCTCACCTTCGCATGTCATGTAAATAACTCTCATCTGTTTGCTGCCCGAGTAGGCAACTTCATCACGCAAAAATTATTTAACAATAAATAAAACACATAGTTATCACAACTGGGCTGTTTAAAAGTCAGAATTTCAAACGAGTGTTTTCCTGGCCGGAATGATAGACGCTTTACACAAACATGAACCATCTGTTAAGTATGTTACTTTGGTTAAAATATGTGTTGTGAGGTCAACATATTTTTTTAATATTTGATTTTTGATCTTATTGCAACATACATGATCTTTACAGACCCAATTTGTCAGTTTTAAAAAGTTTTAAATAGCTTATTAGCCATCTTTTGTACGAATAATTGTGTGAAAATGACTTTTCAGCCTCCATTAGGGAATAGGTGTTACCACGTTCTACAATACATGGTTGACAAAGTATAAAAGGTAGAGGCCTCAAATTTGTTTTGCTATAAACGTACTGAAAGTTTCTAGTTTGACAGTTTGGGCTATTTGGTCACAGAGTTTTCGTAAAAATGCAGCGATTTTAGTACGTATTTTAAATTTTCAAGGGGTACATTATATATTGTCACGAATTTAACATTTCTATTTCTAAAGTTCTAAATTGTTTCCAAAGTAGCTTAACTTATAGTAAATTAATCATTCCTTCAAAAAATATGTACATTTGATACATTTATAATGTTTCAGCATATTTCCTATTGACTTCAATAAATATTTTTGATATTCAAATTTAATGGGGTAACGTAAATAACTGACCACTACAGAGTTGTGCAAGGTTTGCCAAGGTGGCAAACGCTGAATTTCAAAACTACAGACAAAGGCGCTCATTTTGATATATGAAAACAAATGTTACACTCCGTAGACCACTATCTCCCTTTTCTAGGCTACTTATGCAATCATATTTGCTCCACTATTAGTACAAATGATCCAAGGCAAGCAACAATCGGGAAGGAACGAAGTTTGGAAATGTATATTATACATGCCATATTAATTAATACCTAAAGCCTAGTTGATTAAATCAGAAGGAACACAAAAGTTCCATTTGCTGTGACATTTTATTTAGCCTAAATATTTAAAAAATATAGAAGAAATGAAATAATGGAAATCGCTGTATTTACCATGACAATGTAGAACTCAGCTCAGAATCAAGTGGTCAGCAGGAGTTTTTATCCCCCGCCGCAGGTGGAGGGATATAGTTTTCTCCATGTCTGTCCATCCGTCTTTCCATCCGTCTGTCCGGAGCCATAACTAAGTAACCACTAGATGGAATTTCATGAAACTTAAATTAAATATATATATTTCACTATAACGCGCTAAAGCACGTGTAGTTTTGTCAGACTGGCATCAGTAGTGCATGAGGTATTGCCCTTTAATTGACTTAAACTAAATAAAATGAGCCATAACTATGTAGCCCATTACCAAAACTTCATGAAACTTAAACTAAATATGTATCACCATAACGCGGTTATGCGCATGTTTTAATGCTGATTTTAAACCAATTCAAGGGAAATAACTCATAGCTTACTGAAGCAATTCCGACAAAACGTAAAATGCACCAATGTAATAGGGTGATACATATTTAGTATAGGTTTCATAGAATTCTATTCATTGATTACTTAGTTATGGCTGAATTTGTCAATCTTAAGTTCATTGAAGGGCAATAACTCATGTACTACTGATGCCATTCTGACGAAATTTTCTGCGCATAACTGCGCTATAATGTTGCATATTTAGTTTAAGTTTCATGAAGTTTTGATTATCGGTTACTTAGTTATGGCTCATTTTATTAATTTTAAGTCAATTAAAGGGCAATTACTCATGCACTACTGAAGCTAGTCTGACTAAACTTCACGTGCGTCAGCGCATTATAGTGATATATAATTATTTTAAGTTTCATGAAATTCCGTCCAGTGGTTACTTTGTTACGGCTCCTGACGGACGGACGGACGGATGGAAGGACGGACAGACAGACAGACATACGGACGGATGGACATGAAGAAAACTATATCCCTCCGCCTTTGGCAGAGGATAATAAACTTTTATGAAAAAATCTTATACGGTTTTCAAGATATGGAGCGGACAAATAATGTTACACGTGCCTTTTGAAATTTGACCTCTAGGTGTGACCTTGACCTTTGTCGGACATTGTTGAAATACAAGTTCTGCACATTGCCTCGATAAGGTGAACATTTGAATTAAGTTTCAAAAAAAATTTCAAAGGGTTAACAGAATTCACGAAAATCTGTGAGAGTTTACAGGACCGAATCTCATATAATGATTGAAATGTTCTTGAAAATTCAAAATATTTTCACCAGACCGAATGTATTTTTACCATACATGTCAGGCGGCCAGACGGGGTTAAGGAGATATAAAGCGGACGCGAATTTAATACAAAATTATAATACAATACAAAATACAAAGGGGCGTAATTTTGTTAAAAGTGAAAGTAGGGTTATGGTTCTTTTTCTCTGCACACAGTCTGATAGTGCTTTATATTTATACAAACTTTCATGAAGAAATCTTGAACGGTTTTCGAGATCTGGAGCGGACACGAAATGTTACCTTTTGACCCGTGACCTTGACCTTGACCTGTATGGGATATCATTGAAATATGAGTTCTGCACATCGTCTCAATAAGGCAAACATTTAACCCAAGTTTTCGAGATAAAGAGCGGACACGAAGCGTATATGAAATTACTATACGAAAAATACATAGGGATATAATTCCGTCAAAACTGAAAGTAGGGTTATGGTTCTTTTTCTCTGCACATCGTCTGATTGTGCTTTATATTTGTACAAACTTTCATGAAGCAATCTTGAACTGTTTTCAAGAAACGGTTTTCGAGATATGGAGTGGACACGAAATGTTACCCTTTGACCTTTGTGGGACATCATTGAAATATGAGTTCTGCACATCATCTCGATAAGGCAAACATTTGACCCAAGTTTCAAAAAAAAAATCAATATACAGCGAGCACAAAAAGTTAACAGAGGGACAGAGAGGGGGGGGGGGGGGGGGGACGGACGGAGGCTACGACATGATACGACCCGTCTTCGACGGGCATATAAACAAACTTTGCTGGGGAACAAATTCTATGCTTTAAGAGTTTACCTCCATAGGAAAGAGGAAGAACTGAAAGCAATAGAGTTGTCTCCTCTGAGAGTGTACTCATTTACCTTACTTCAGCCTGACAAGAGGGCCATGAGACCATCACTGCTTCCCTGAGAACCCACCTCAACAACAAATATCTTAGATACAAGCCAAACCAGAATTTGCTAGTTTAGACTAGTCTATCGCATAACCGTGTGAGGTCGTTAGGGCACCACAGATGACTCTACAACAGCCCCTTTCCACCAAGTCCTGTCTTCAGCTGCCCTAGTTGAGATAGCAAAATCAATCCCTGTCCACTCCTGTCTCTTTCCTTTCACTGTGCCCTGCAGAATTGTTTTTGTTAGACCTTGAGACATCGCCGAAGCACCTGAGCTTCCTTTCTTGACCAAGGTCAGGAGTTCGTCATAGTCTCCCATGGCTGCTTAGATCTTTCTACGAACCTCCTCATTTGTTATGTGGTCCCTGTACGAAATGTTCAATAACCTTCGGTAGCATCTCATTTCAAAGGCCTGCGTTCTTTTCACTAACTCTGCTGTCAAGGTTCATGGCTCACCATACAGAATAATGGATATGACAAGGGAGCGCATCAGTTTCACCTTTGATCCAAGAGATATGTTGCTATCTCTCCATATTGGCTTCAGCTTTGCCAGAGCTGCAGTGGCTTGTGCAATCCTTAAGAGAACTTCCGGTTTTGAGCCTTCATCTATGACACTTGCTCAATGGTACTTGAAGCTTGTTACTGTTCCCAAGCTTCTGTCCTTTAACATTGATCTCCATCTGGATTCCGCTGGCCCTGTTTGTCATTAGCTTTGTCTTTTCAGTGCTTATCTCCGTCAAGACTTTTGACTAGGGCTTTTAGTTCCTGCTCTTCCTCAGCAAGAGCATCAATGTCATCAGCAAACTGCAGATAGGTAATATTTCTGCCACCTAAACTAACCTTTCCATCATGTTCTTCCAGAGCATTAGACATGATCCTTTCAAGAAAAATGTTGAAAAGGGGGAGGGGGGAGAGAGAGAGATGGCATCCTTGCCTAACTTCAACTGTTGATCTGAACCATTCTCCTGTGCGGCCATTCATCTGAACTGCACTTGTCATAGAGGTGCCCAATGTCATTGATATTGTACTTCCGCATGGTGGCCCATAAGGCTGCATGCCATACCCTGTCAAGTGTTTTTTTTAGCTCACCTGAGCCGAAGGCTCACAGGTGAGCTTATAGTATAGGCAGGCATCCGTCGTCCGTCGTCCGTCCGTCCGTCGTCCGTCCGTCAATATTTTCAAACGACATCTCCTCTGAAACTACAAGGCCCATTATTACCAAATTTCATATATAGCATGTATAGGCAGGGGGAACCAATAATACTGTTTTTTATCCAAATCGCTTCAGAACTGTGGTTGCTATGGCAACTTAAAGTTTCCATTGACTTGTATGCAAAAAATTGAAATTTGCATTTATTGCTATGTCACTGCAGATATTTTGACAAAACTTTTACAGAAATGTTCCTTGAGTATTCCTCTATCAACCACATGAACTTTATGTAAATTGCACAATTTGGCTGCTTGCCATGGCAACCGAATGGTTAAAAAATAGAAAAAATATTCAAGAATCATCTCCTCAGAAACTATGCAACCAATAAAGCTCAAACTTCACAGAAAGGATCTTAGTACTAGCTTCTATAAAAGTACTGTTTTTCTTGGCAATTGCTCTAGCAGTTTGGTTGCTATGGGAACTGAAAGTTGCCAATGACTTATAATGGCAAAATGGAAAATTTGCATTTATTGCTATGTCACTGCAGATATTTTGACAAAACTTTTACAGAAATGTTCCTTGAGTACTCCTCTATCAACCACATGAACTTTATGTAAATTGCACAATTTGGCTGGTTGCCATGGCAACCGTATGGTTAAAAAATAGAAAAAATATTCAAAAATCATCGCCTCAGAAACTATGCAACCAATAAAGCTCAAACTTCACAGAAAGGATTTTAGTACTAGCTTCTATAAAAGTACTGTTTTTGTTGGCAATTGCTCTAGCAGTTTGGTTGCTATGGGAACTGAAAGTTGCCATTGACTTATAATGGCAAAATGGAAAATTTGCATTTATTGGTATGCCACTGCGGATATTTTGACAAACCTTAATAGAAATGTACCTTGAGTAGTCTTTAACCAGCCATGTTAAATTTATGCAAATTGCCCAATTTGGCTGGTTGCCATTGCAACCGAATGGTTAAAAATAGAAAAATATTAAAAAATCATCTTCGCAGAAACTGTGTGGCCCAATAAAGCTCAAACTACAGAAAGAACCTTAGTACTAGCCTCTATAGAATTATTGTTTTTCATGGCAATTGCTCCAGCAGTTTGGTTGCTATGGCAACAAAGAGTTTCCATTGACTTATAATGAGGAAAATGGAAATTGGCAATTTTTGCTGTCTAACTAACAGCAGTTATTTAAAAAATTTTCTACAGAAATGTTTCTTGAGTAGTCCTCTACGATTCATATGAATTTTCTCCAAATCGCTGAATTTGATTGGTTGCCATGGCAAAATATAGTGTAAATTTCGAAAAAAAAAATCTTCTGCTCAGAGGCCATATAGGAGATGAAGCTGATATTGTGCAAACATGTTGATGACAGTAGTTTCTACATAAATTTTATTCTTTTTCTTCCAATCCCATAAGAACTTTGGTTGCTATGGCGACTTATAGTTTCCATTGACTCATAATGGGAAAAGTGAAGCCATGAGGGGGATGAAGCTGATACTTAGCATACATATTAATAATTTTAACCTCTACCTAAAGTATGTTTTATATTATCATTGCCCATGTGAATTTGTTGCTATGGCAACTTAAAGTTTCCATAGACTTATAATGAGGAAAGTGGACATTTGCTATTTATTTCTGTGTTACTGCAGATATTTTGACAAAAATTCACAGAAATGTTCCTGGAGTAGTCCTCTACCAGCCATATGAATTTTTCCCAATTACTCGATTTTGATTGGTTGCCATTGCAGCTGAAAGGCCAAATTTTCACTTCTTTTTTTTTTGCCAAAGATCTTCTGAGAAGCCATTAATGGGGGATAAAGCTTTTTTTTTTTTCATAAATGTTTGTGATATTATCCTCTACATAAATGGTGTTTTTTATTGCTGTTGTGCATGGTGTTTTGTTGCTGTAACCTCAGTGCCTCAGTGCTCAGGTGAGCGATATAGGGCCATTGGCCCTCTGGTTTTAAATCTATGAAGACATGGTACAGATTCTGCTGATGTTAAAGGTACTTTTCACAAAGGATTCTGAGGTTGACATCTTTTCTGTGGTGCTTCTTCCAGCTCTGAACCCAGCCTGTTCTTCAGAGATAATCTCTTCAGCTTAGGGTTTGGGCCTGTTCAAGATGACTTTCATCATGACTTTACTGGGATGACTGATGAGGCTAATGGTTCTGTAGTTTCAGTGACTGTGTTTATGGGGTTGGCCATTCTCCTGTTCTCCAGATCTTGTTACAGATTTTTGTCAAAATGTCAATCATGGTCTCCCCACCTGCTAGAACAAGTTCTTCTGGTATATTAGCAAATCCAGTGGTCTTCCCCTTTTCCAGTGCAACTACAGCAATCTCAACGTCCTCCTGAAGGATCGGTAGTAGATCTTCTTCTGTGTGCTGAGTGCAGTCCAGAACTGTATTGTCACCATAACTCTCATGGTTGTATAGCTCCGAGCAATATTCTGTCCATCTGCTGAGAATCTCTCATTCTTCTGTTAGACATTTTCCAGACTTGTCCTGGATGGATGTGGATCTACCCTGCTTCTCTGAAGTTAGATACTTCACCAGCTGTATGCTGTTGTTTTTGTTCAGGCAAGTTTCGATCTCCTCGCACTGGGTACCTATCCAGTCTTTCTTTGCTTTCTTCATTGCCTTCTGGACCTTCTTGTTAGCTTTTCTGTATTCTTTCACTGCTTCTGCTTCATACCGTCTCCAAATCCCTCCTCTCATCACAGAGGTCTAGAACATCTCTGGTGACACAGGGCGTTTTCTTGTGACGTTCCTTCCCAAGTATCTCACTGGCTGTGTCAGTCACTGCTGTATTGTAGGTGGTAATCATGCTCTCTATGTCTTTTTCATCATCCCTCAAACTGATGAGTGATGTTATGATTACTTAACTAGAAAATGTATTGACGAACACGATGCCCACAACCATACGCTTGCCTCTAAAGAAGTTTGTTCCTATAAGAACAAGAGCACCGCAAGCTGGGCAATATACGTCCGTTTCTGACCAAAGGGTTTCAGCCCTAGGCAGTGTATCCTCTGGCAGATTTATAGCCCTGACAAAAGCCACACATAATGTGCTCACAAGCATGTTCTGTAAATACTAATCATACAGAAGTTACTCCAAAATCAAGAAAGGGAAGCAACCACCGGTATTCCCATGCTATACTAAGCCAAAGTCTCAAGCCAATGCACATTGCTATAACATGACATCAAGATGTTCCGCACAAATATCTAGTAATGGCAGGCATAAAAACAGTCTAATAAAATAATCAAAGGGACAACCCTCTGAAACAAGAGGGCCATGAGGCCCTGAACCGCTCACCTGAGCAATTGGCAAAGTGGCTTTTTCTAATGTCTGAAATTGTCAAAATACTAGTCTTGGGTCAAAAGTCAAAGAATGGCCATGACTTCTAGTACTAATAAATCTTCATGTACTCATTAAGACAACCATATATACCATTTTTAGGCAATAATCTTCAAAACTTTCCATGAAATCTTATCTAGCAATTTCCCATATTTGACCATGCTGCAAAAAGGTCAAGGTAAACCAAAGGTTATCATTTGAACAGTCTTGGTAGTACATTTACTATGCAACTTACCAAATTTCAAGGCCATATGTGTATTGGTTCTGGAGTAAAAAGTATGAAAGGTTTATACCATAAATGGGTATGGCAGCCATGTTGGTAATGTACCTGGACCATTTGAACAAATTTTTGTTCAATCAACCCCTGGAGGCTCCAAATGAAATGTGTTTACAATTGGCCCTTTGGCTTTTGAGTAAATGTTTGAAAATGTCAACATATGAGTGATCTGGGTTAAAGGTCAAAGAATAATCTTGACCTGTTGTACTCATAATTCTTCATGACCTCATTAAGACGACTGTATATACCTATTTTTAGGCCAAAATCTTCAAAACTTCCCATGAAATCTTATGTTCTAGCGTTTTCGCATATTTGACCTTGCCATAAAAAAGGTCAAGCTAAACCCAAGGTCATCATTTGAACAATCTTGATAGTACTTGAGTACCCAGTGCTACATACCAAGTTTCAAGGCCATCGGTCAATTGGTTCTGGGGAAGAAGATTTTTAAATGTTTTTACCATATATGGGCATGGCGGCCCTGTTGATCATGTGACCGAGACCATTTGAAAAAATTGTTGTTCCCTCAACCCCTGAAGGCTCTGTACAAATTTTGGTTACAATTGGCTCTGTGGCTTTTAAGAAAAAGTTTGAAATTGTCAACTATGAGAATTCAGGGTCAAAGGTCAAAGAACGACCTTGACCTCTTGTACTCATGAGTCTTCATGTACTCATTAAGATGACTGTAATTACCAATTTTTAGCCCTAAATTATCAAAGCTTTCCATGAAATCTTATATTCCAGGCTTTTCCTATATTTGACCTTGCTGTAAAATGGTCAAGGTCAACCCAAAGTCATCATTTTGAACAATCTTGATAGGACTAAAGTACTCAATGCTACATACCAAGTTTCAAGGCCTTCGGTCAATTGGTTCTAGAGAAGAAGATTTTTTCAAGATTTTTACCATATATGGGCATGGTGGTCATGTTGGTCATGTGACCTGGACCATTTGAACAAATTTTCCTTCCCTCATCTCCTGGAGCCTCTACATGAAATTTGGTTACAACTGGCCAAGTGGTTTTTGAGGAGATTGTTTGAAATTGTCAAAATATGAGTTCCGGGTCCTAGGTCAAAGAATGACCTTGAACTATTGAACTCACAAATCTTCACGTACTCATAAAGATGACTGTATTTACCAATTTTAAAGCCTTAATCTTCAAAACTTTCCATGAAATCGTATGTTCTAGCATTTTTCCATATCTGACCTTGCCGTAAAAAAAGGTCAAGGTCAACCCAAGGTCATATTTGAATAATCTTGATAGTACTTGAGTACCCATGCTACATACCAAGTTTCGAGGCCATCGGTCAACTGGTTCTGGATAAGAAGATTTTTAACGGTTTTTACCATATATGGGTGTGGGGGCCATGTTGGTCATGTGACCTGGACCGTATGAACAAATTTTCCTTCACTCAACCCCTGGAGGCCACATATGATATTTGGTTTTAATTGGCCCAGTGGCTTTCGAGGAGATTGTCTGAAAATGTCAAAATATGAGATTTCTGGGTCAAAGGTGAAAGAATGACCTTGACCTATTGTACTCATAAATCTTCATGTATTCATTAAGATGACTGTAGATACCAATTTTTAGCCCAAAATCTTCAACAGTTTCCAAGATAAGTTCTAGCATTTTGCCATATTTAAGCACAAGGAAGCAAATTTGACCTTGCCTTAAAAAAGGTCAAGGTCAACCCAAGGTCATAATTTGAACAATCTTGGTAGTTCTCACATACCCGATGCTACATACCAAGTTTCAAGGCCATCGGCCTACTGGTTCTGGAGAAGAAGATTTTTTTTAGGTTTTTACCATATATGGGCATGGCGGCCATGTTGGTCATGTGTCCAGGACCGTTTGAACAACTTTTCGTTCCGCCTTCCTCTGGAGACCAAATATGAAATTTGGTTACAATTGGCCAAGTGATTTCAGAGGAGAAGTCGTTTGAAATTGTGGACGGACGACGGACGACGGAGCCTTCCCATCCTATAAGCTCCCCCGGAGCCTCTGGCTCAGGTGAGTTAAAAAAGGGACAAGCAATTATTCTTATACAATGCATTCCATCTCCACCCAATCTGTAAAGTGACATGAAGATATTTATCAGGAAAACCTACACAGGTTCTCACAAGAACAACTTTAAACAAGACCTGTCGCCAGACAGGATAGCTCGCCTGAACCTGCGCTTGTCCATCTTTAATTGCTAGTATTTGTTTCTTAGGGGTGGGGATTGTGCTGAATAAAATTTTCGACTTATATCTATCATCATACTAAATATAATTCAAATCTATCCAAGGGTTTAAACGTTGTAATATTCCCAAGACTTTGATAAAATTTCTCTAGTCTGTGACCTTAACCTAAAGGTCATGTCCAGGAATGGGGATGCGGTTGAATGAAATTGCTAACCAATATCTATTATCAAAACAAATATAAATCAAATCGATCAAAGGGTTTAGAAACTATGATATCTTAACAAGAGCTGTCGCCTTACAGCATAGCTCGCCTGAACTGGTGCTTGCCCATCTCACAGGCATTTGTTAGTATGGATTGCACTTCATAAAACTTCATGCAAGCATGTCCAAGTATTGTCAACATATTTATAAAATCAATGACCTGGACTTAAGAGTCACCCAGTGGGATGGGGGTAGTATTTTGTGAAAACTCAAGCCAATATCTAACATCAATTCAAATATAAATCAAATCCATCCCAAGCACTATGGAACAGTATGCTATCAGAGTACTTCAACAAAACGCCAAATTTCTAAGTCCATGACCTTGACCTCAAGGTCAATGAGTGGGGTGGGAATGCTACTCTGTAAAACTTTGAATCAATATCTAACTACAGTGCAAATATCAAAAGAATCCAATCATGATAAAAGGAGATATATTTAATTGAAAAACTTTAAAGTGGCTTAATTACTGACCCTGATGCCCCACCAGGGTCTGACCCTGGGGGGTAAAGTGTTATGTGATGAAAGGTTATGCTATGATATAACCGTGCTCCAAATATGGAAGGCTTCCTGGCAATGGTTGCTGAGATATGAATGTTTGAAAAACTTTGTCGCAAAACTTTGAAGTGAGTGTGACCTAATTTTTTACCCCTATGCCCCACCCCAGGGTCTGATCCTGGGGTATAGTGTTATATAATGAAAGGTTATGCTATGATATGATTATGTTCCAAATATAAAAGGGTTCTTTCCAGTGGTTGCTGAGATATGTGCGTTTAAAAAAACTTTGTCGTAAACTTTAGAGTGGCTGTGGCCTAAATTTGGACCCCTATGCCCTAACCCAAGACCTCGCCCAGGGGTATGGTGTTACAAAATAGAAGGATATGCTATGATAATCATATTATGATTATATTCCAAATATCAAAAGGTTCTAGCCGGTGGTTGTTGAGATATGAAACTTTAAAAAAAAACTTCAACGTAAAACTTTAAAGTGACTGTGACCTAAATTTTGACCCCTATTCCTCCACCCCAAGACCTCACCCAGGGGTATGGTGTTACAAAATAGAAGGATATGCTATGATATGATTATATTCCAAATATCAAAAGGTTCTGGCTAGTGGTTGTTGAGATATGAAACTTTAAAAAACTTTAACGTAAAACTTTAAAGTGACTGTGACCTAAATTTTGACCCCTATGCCCCACCCCAAGACCTCACCCAAGTGTATCGTGTTATAAAATAGAAGGATATGCTATGATATGATTATATTCCAAATATCAAAAGGTTCTAGCCGGTGGTTGTTGAGATATGAAACTTTAAAAAGAACTTCAACGTAAAACTTTAAAGTGACTGTGACCTAAATTTTGACCCCTATGCCCCTACCCAAGACCTCACCCAGGGGTATGGTGTTACAAAATAGAAGGATATGCTATGATATGATTATATTCCAAATATCAAAAGGTTCTGGCTAGTGGTTGTTGAGATATGAAACTTTAAAAAAACTTTAACGTAAAACTTTAAAGTGACTGTGACCTAAATTTTGACCCCTATGCCCCACCCCAACACCTCACCCAGGGGCATGGTGTTATAAAATAGAAGGATATGCTATGATATGATTATATTCCAAATATCAAAAGGTCCTGGCTTGTGGTTGTTGAGATATGAAACTTTAAAAAAACTTTCACATAAAACTTTAAAGTGTGACGCCCACGCCAACGCCGACGCCGACGTCCAAGTGACAACAATAGCTCTCTGTACAGGTTAGCTAAAAAAACTATATTGTGAAACTTTAACATAAAATTGCTATCTCCCTGACTTTGACCTGTAGGTCATGTCCAGTGGCGGGGATGTGGTTGATACAATATCCAACTAATATCTATCATCTAACCAAATATAATTAAAAAAGATCAAATGGTTTAAAAACTATGACATCTTCAGAAAACTATAACATAAAACTTTAAAATAAAATCGCAAAGTCCGTGACCTTGACCTATAGGTCATATGCAGGGGTGGGGATGAGTTTGAACAAAATTTCCGACCAATACCTATCATCATACCAAATATAATTCAAATCGATTAAAGTGTTTAGAAATTCTTAGATCTTAAAGACATTAACGTAAAAATTTGACATGAAATGTCTAAGTCCATGACCTTGACCTATAGGTCTTGTGCAGGGGTCGGGATGCTGTAGAATAAAATTTCAGACCAACATCTACCATCATACCAAATATAATTCAAATTGATCTAAGGATTTAGAAAATATGACATCTTATAAACTTTAACGTAAAACTTTAACATGAAATTTCTAAGTCCGTGACCTTGACCTATAGGTCATGTCTGGGGAAAGGGGATGGTGTTGAATAAAATTTTGGACCAATATCTATTTTCATACCAAATATAATTCAAAACGAACAAAGGGTTTAGAAACTATGAAATCTTAAAAACTTTAATGTAAAAACGTTAACATTCTGCTAACGCCGACGCCGCCGCAGCTGACGCCGACGCCGGGGGAAGTGCAATAGCTCTTCCCGAACTTCGTTCAGGCGAGCTAAAAAACTTATTAAGATAGGTAACTCCAAACATAAGGGAAAGGGAGCAATAATCCTTATATGCCACATACCATCTCAACCTAATACACATTGCTATAAAGTTTCATCAAGATATTCCATAAGGTTACCTAGGTATGGCGCATACAAGATTTGCGTTAAAAACTAATCAAAGGGATAAACTCCAAAAGTAAGGAAGAGGGAGCAATTTTTATATGCCTGTTTCACAGGGACCAACCGTAACGCCGGAAAAGTGGTCGAAACGCAGGATTTGCGGTGTTTTCACGCCGGATTGCGGTATTTTTCGTAGGATTCGCCGCCATTTATGTTGACAGTTTCCGGGGTGGGTTGAAAAAACTATTTATTTATAACGTAAGGAGATTTTGTGTGAGCATTAGAGCTAGCCTATCCGGATCTACATAGATGCCTTTAATCGCCAGATCTTCTGTTGGTACATAGATATTGT
Organism: Ctena decussata; assembly: GCA_963989385.1. Taxonomy (NCBI): domain Eukaryota; kingdom Metazoa; phylum Mollusca; class Bivalvia; order Lucinida; family Lucinidae; genus Ctena; species Ctena decussata. The sequence goes on along the minus strand of OZ022504.1, from coordinate 32,407,298 downwards.
TGAAATATGCAATCAGTCAAGGAGAAAATTGTTTTGCATGTTCGGCCAAACGCTCAGACAGCATTTGAAGCCAGAGGGTTCGTACTTTCTTCAGTTTCCTTAAATTCTTGACCAACTGGTGGATGAATTTGCATTTTTAAATAAAACTACATCTTAAACAGCTGATTGCATAGGATCTTTTGCCTGAGGAGGCATAGACTGAGACACAATATGCGAAATTCAAAGTAACGCCGGATAATGTGGTAACTTCAGGTTTCTCATTTGGCCAGTATTTTCACAGACAAACATATCTGAAAGGGTAAAACACAGGTAAAATACTTATGTTAATGCAGTTTAGGCGTAAGACCGCTCCCTTCAGCATTCCATGAGAGACACCATGAATTTTTCAATATTTTCTTTGTGGAAATTTCCAGGAATATTTTTGTTTTCGCCAGTTTTTATTTTAAGACATGTCTTCTTCTGGCATGTTTCATATTCCTTTTAGGTTGAAAGGCCAGGTAACGGAAATATATTCACCAAGCTGTGAATAACTACAAATATCTGGTTCTATTCTATTCCTTTACCTTACAAGGTCGTTTGGGCACCACAGATGACTTCAAAACTATCCCTTTCCACCTTGTCCTGTTTTCAGCTGCCCTAGCTGAGCTGGCGAAATCCATTCTTGTCCACTCTTTAATATCATTGTCATCACCTTTTCTTCTGTCTAACTCTTCTTCTTTCATTGAGCCCTGTAGAAACGTCTTTGCCAAACCAGAAGACATTGAGATGTGTACAAACCACCTTGGTTTCCGTTTCTAGACCAGGGCCAGAAAATCATTATATTCTTCAATGGCCGCTTTGATCTTTCTGCGAACCTCTTCATGGGTTATATGGTCCTTGTACGAAATGTTTAGTAATCTTCGGTAGCATCTCATTTCAAAGGCCTGCGTTTCTCTGACTCCGCTGTCAAGATCCACTATTCACAGGCATACAGAAATATGGAAATTACAAGGGAGCGCATAAGTTTTACCTTTGATCCAAGAGTATATGCTAATGTTGTGAAACCTTTATTTGCAGAGTTAGCTTCAGCAGTGTCTTTTGGCTGGCAAGTATTAATCCATCAATCAGTCATTCAATCAGTAAATCTATCCAAATTGCACCGACAGGAAACATAACATCTAAAATGAAGTACGAGTCACTCAACATAATATAAGCCTTGAACGCAAGGCAGTCAGCTCTTTCTTCGCCATATTAGGTCATTACAATGTTTAAACATTGATTCGGCACAGATACCATGAAGATAGCCTTAAAATATAGGTACAGAGCCTTCTTTTCTTTTCTTCTTGGTGCCTTGTTCGGTTCCTGTTCTGCTACTTACTATCTGCGACCCAAAACTTTTGTTTGTACGGTTTGTCAGGTGTACCTACTCAGTCGACAGCTTAGGTCATGTTGAGCCAGTAGGTCATTCGTCAACACCGTTCCTGGGCAGGCTTAAACCTTTTAAGCGGTTAACCAGTACCAAAAAAGCTCGCGCTAGTAGTATCTGACAACTACCGTTGGGTGATAACGACGGAAACCACAATATTTCAGTCAAGAACAGTCGGTCTCCGATGAGATTATGCATTAGAAAATGAAAGATAGGATTGACGTAAAGAAGAAGACGCACACATTAAAAACCTGGCCCACCCTTCCCACATCTGCTGCAAGCACAACAACCCCTTGTCCTACTATATTCCAATTCAGTAGCACGCCCCTGCACTAGAAGCTACCTAGCACCATCGCGACATACAGCCACCAACGACCCAAAATATAACTTCAGAGACCATGTTGACAGAAATGCTATTATGAAGACACGATTTTAATAGAGCTGCAACAGGAACATTGGCTTTTGAGGTTATAATATATAACACATTTCTGTGTAAAAGCTCAAAAGTGATACAGAAATACAGTTGCACATGAAGGACATAGTTTCAATCAGAATGTTCACAAGTGTGCAACTCAACTGTCAAATCAGATATATCGGTCACTTGAAGTATCCAGACGCACAATGCTACCGAGATCGTGAGAACCATCAGCTAAGAGTGAGGTCTCCAAATAATTTTGGAAGGAGTTTTGGAACAAGGATATTTTAGGGAGTACAACTTGGTACATGTATACGAGACATGGTCATTTTTGGACAACAACGGACATCAGAAATTAATATATTTATTTTGGTGCAAACTTAGATAATATTGTAGTCCTAGTCCGTCAGGAAACTAGGGAAATAGGTACCCTCTGCGAATTCCACAACAGTATACCAAAGCTTATGCTAGCCCATTTTTCCAGTTGATAACTACACTAAAAAATCGCGCTTAGCTATACAACACAAGTGGTTACATGTTTAGGTGTAAACATGTTTAGGAATATGTCATATAGCTAAACATGTATGCCTTTTCTATTATTTTTCCGGACAAAGTCTGCTAACTACGTTTTATTCTGTTACGCATTTTTGATGAATCCATTCTCTCTTTTCCCCGTTGAAGAACGAAAATAAGAGACGAAAATGTTGACAGAGGAAATTTTCAAAACAAGAAGGTAGATATAACCAGTTTTGTACATTTTTAATTTCTAAACCTAAACCTTAACATGTTGCAAATTGAACATGTTACGATTTAAACACATAAAAAATCGGACTGCTTTTTTTGCATTGGATCTAAACATATTTTTTACAGTGTAAGTAAAGTGAAATGACTTTTATTTGTCACCGACATAATTACCTTTCAAGCTTATATTGTAGCATTCAGTAAAGGAATAATATCACAAAAAATGACACCATACGCCTCATTGCAAATGTGGCAAGTAAGTGAACAGCTTTTTATTAAACAGATAACCACTAAGCTGACTTCACTGGAGCTGACAATATATGGCGGCCTCATTGGCCGAGTGATAAAATGGTAATCCTACCGCCAGCTCGGGTCACATGTGGGACTAGTCAAGTTCTAGTTGTGGGTGGTCAGGAGCGGTCTTAAGGCTAAATTGTATTAAAATAAGAATTTTACCTGCGTTTTACTCTTTTAAATGTGTTTATCTGTGAAAATACTGGTCAAATGAGAAACCAGAAGTTGCCACTTTATCCGGCGTTACTTTGAATTTCGCATATTGTGTTTCGATCTGTGCTTCCTCGGACAAAAAATCATGAGCAATCGGCTGTTTACTATGTAGTTATATTTAACAAGAGGGCCATGGTGGCCCTAAATCGCTCACCTGAGCATTAATCAGTTCACTGGCTCTGGTGAAGATTTATAAGAGTTTTTACCATACTAACATTTGACCTAGTTTTTGACCCGACATGACCCAGTTCCAAACTTGGCCTGGATATTGTAAGAATAAACATTCTGACACAGTTTCATTGAGATTGGATCAAAACTGTGCCCTTTGTAGCGTATACAAGGTCGTTCTTATATTTGACCTAGTGACCAAGTTTTTGACCCGACACAACCCAGTTTCAAACTTTAGATTTCATTAAGATAAACATTCTGACAGAGTTTCATGAAGATTGGATCAAAACTGTGCCCTCTAGGGTGTACACAAAATTTTTCTAAGATTTGACCTTGAGCCGACGTGACTCAGTTTCATAGGGGGCTTAGATATATGGACAATAAACATTTTGACATAGTTTCATGAAGATTGGATCAAAACTATGCTTTCTAGTGCTTACATGTACACAACGTTTTTCTAAGATTTGACCTAGTGACCTAGTTTTTTACCCAACATGACCTACTTTCAAACTTGGCCGAGAGTTTATGAAGATAACATTCTGACAAAGTTTCATAAAGATTAGATCAAAACTGTGTCCTCTAGAGCGTACACAAGGTTTTTCTATGATTTAACCTAGTGACCTAGTTTTCAACCCGACATAACCCAGTTTCAAACTTGTTTATGAGGATAAACATTCTGACAAAGTTTCATGAACTTTGGATCAAAACTGTGCCTTCTAGAGCGCACACAAGGTTTTTCTAAAATTTGACCTAGTGACCTAGTTTTTGACTTGACATGACCCAGTTTCGAACTTGGCCTAGATATTATCAGGATAAACATTCTGACAAAGTTTCATGAACTTTGGATGAAAACTGTGCCTTCTAGAGTGTACACAAGGTTTTTCTAAGATTTGACCTAGTGACCTAGTTTTTGACCCGATATGACCCAGTTTCAAATTTATCATACATATTATGAGGATAAACATTCTGACAAAGTTTCATGAATTTTGGATCACAACTGTGCCTTCTAGAGCTTACACAAGGTTTTTCTAAGATTTGACCTAGTGACCTAGTTTTTGACCCGACATGACCTACTTTCACACTTGGCTGAGAGTTTATGGAGATAAACATTCTGACAAAGTTTCATAAAGATTAGATCAAAACTGTGTCCTCTAGAGTGTACACAAGGTTTTTCTATGATCTGACCTAGTGACCTAGTTTTCGACCCGACATGACCCAGTTTCAAACTTGTCCTACATATTATGAGGATAAACATTCAGACAAAGTTTCATGATTTTTGGATCAAAACTGTGCCTTCTAGAGCGTACACAAGGTTTTTCAAAGATTTGACCTAGTGACCTAGTTTTTGACCCAACATGACCCAGTTTTGAACTTGGCCTAGAGTTTATGAAGATAAACATTCTGACAATGTTTCATAAAGATTGGATCAAAACTGTGCCCTCTAGAGCATACACAAGGTTTTTTCTATGATTTGACCTAGTGACCTCGTTTTTGACCCGACGTGACCCAGTTTCAAATTTATCCTAGATATTATTAGGATAAACTTACTGATTAAGTTTCATGAACTTTGGATCATAACTGTGCCTTCTAGAGCGTACACAAGGTTTTTCTAAGATTTGACCTAGTGACCTAGTTTTTGACCCGACATGACCCAGTTTCAAGCTTTGCCTAGACTTTATGGAGATAAACATTCTGACAAAGTTTCATAAAGATTGGATCAAAACTGTGTCCTCTAGAGCGTACACAAGGTTTTTCTATGATTTGACCTAGTGACCTATTTTTAGACCCAACGTGACCCAGTTTCAAACTTGTCCTAGATATAATGAGGATAAACATTCTGACAAAGTTTCATGAACTTTGGATGAAAACTGTGCCCTCTAGAGCGTACACAAGGTTTTTCTAAGATTTGACCTAGTGACCTAGTTTTCGACCCGACATGACCCAGTTTCGAACTTGGCCTAGATTTTATAAAGACTAACATTCTGACAAAGTTTCATAAAGATTGGATCGAAACTGTGCCCGCTAGAGTGTACACAAGCAAAAGTTGACGGACGTCCGGACGGACGGACGGACGTCCGGACGTACGACGGACATCAGGGTATCCCAAAAGCTCACCCTGAGCACTTCGTGCTCAGGTGAGCTAAAATGCAAATTCATCCACCAGTTGGTCAAAAATTAAGGAAACTGGAAAAAAGTACGAACCCTCTGGCTTCAAATGCTGTCTGAGCGTTTGGCCGAACATGCAAAACAATTTTCTCCTTGACTGATTGCATATTTCAACAATATCTATGTACCAACAGAACATCTGGCGATTAAAGGCATCTGTGTAGATCCGGATAGGCTAGCTCTAATGCTCACACAAAATCTCCTTACGTTATAAATAAATAGTTTTTTCAACCCACCTCGGAAACTGTCAACAAAAATGGCGGCGAATCCTACGAAACATACCGCAATCCGGCGTGAAAACACCGCAAATCCTGCGTTTCGACCGCTTTTCCGGCGTTACGGTTGGTCCCTGTGTGTTTGAAAAACGGGACATATCATGTTATGGCGCTGGAGTCTGTCCATTCATCTGGCGATAACTTGTCATTTCCAGATAACTCCTCCTACAGTTTACATCCAATCAAGCTGAATTTGTATATAGTAAGACTATGAGGTGAACCAGCGCATTTTGTTTGGAGGTTACGCTCCAATGATTTTAAACTCTTTTCTTAGATTTTTTTTTGCATATTCGTTTCCGGATTATGTAACTAGAGCAAGTGAGCAGGGGCTCACGTATACCCCCGACCTGCGCCACCACCTAATGAAACCACCGCCTAATGAAACAAATCTTATACATGGTATGAACCTAGAAGTAAACTTAGTCACCTATCAAATGGTTTCATCAAAGTATATTACAAATATCAGCAAAGAGTACCAACTCAACATAAAACTTTAATGTAAACATATAAGTCTGTTTCCATGACCTTGGTCAGCAGCAGCATACAAATGATGCCATCTACCCTGCATGAACACTAGAAGTAAACCTAGTCATATATTAATAGTTTCATCAAAGGATGTTTGAAATATAAACAAAGAATGTAAACTTAAGGCACAACTTTAACACAAATATACAAGTAGTGACCTTGACCTTTGGTAAGCAGCTATGAACCTAAACGTAAACCTAGTCAAATATCAAAAGGTTCCATCAAAAGATATTGGAAATAAAAAAAGAATATAAACTTTACGCAAAACTTTAACGCAAATGTTTAAGTCTGTGACCTTGACCTTACGTCAGCAGCAGCTTCCAGATGATGTCCATTATTTTGCATGAACATAGAAGTAAACCTTGTCATATATCAAAAGGTTTCACCAATGGAAGTTGGAAATATATGCAAAGAATATAAACTTAACGCAAAACTTCAACGCAAATATATACAAGTCTGTGACCTTGACCTTTGGTAAGCAGCAGCATCCAGATGATGTCAACTACTCTGTTTGAACCTTAAAGTAACCCTAGTCAAATATCCAAAGGTTCCATCAAATGTTATTGGAAATATAAAAGAATATAAACTTTACGCAAAACTTTAAGTCTGTGACCTTGACCTTACGTCAGCAGCAGCTTCCAGATGAGGTCCATTATTCTGCATGAACATAGAAGTAAACCTTGTCATATATCAAAAGGTTTCATCAAAGGAAGTTGGAAATATATGCAAAGAATATAAACTTAACGCAAAACTTTAACGCAAATATATACAAGTCTGTGACCTTGACCTTTGGTAAGCAGCAGCATCCAGATGATGTCAACTACTCTGTTTGAACCTTAAAGTAACCCTAGTCAAATATCCAAAGGTTCCATCAAATGTTATTGGAAATATAAAAGAAAAATATAACTTAACGCAAAACTTTAAGTCTGTGACCTTGATCTTAGGTCAGCAGCAGCATCCAGATGATGTCAACTATTCTGCATGAACCTATAAGTATACCTAGTCACATACCAACAGGCTCCATCACAGGATATGGGAAACATAAGCAAAAATTAAAAACTTAACGCAAAACTTCAACGCAAATGTTAATGAACGGACGGACACATGCACGGATGGACAGATGGATCAACAGACGAATGGACGGAAGGACGAAAGCTATATACCCCTTGACATACTTTGTATGTCGGGGGTATAAATATACTGAAGGGATTTAAAAACTTCCACCCATTAATTTTGAATATCTCAAAAATGATTGAGGCTACGTCCACCAAAATTTTACAACATATATATTCTCTTATACCTGATTATATCAATATACCGAATCTGAAATCGTTCAACCGAATCAGTCAGAGAAAAGCACGTGCTCCTCGTGTTCTTAGTACCGATTACATAAGGATGAATAATAGCTTCATGTATACTGTTTTCTGATGAAACATTTCTCTTACAATATCAAACTGAATTTTAAAAGTTTGAACTCGGTCTGTGGCTTTATTTAGCCTACCGCGCCTAAATATCGCAAACAGGCGCAGAGTTTTGGGCCAGATAAATGCTGAAATTTCAAAAAGTAACGTCGCGTGACAATTTTATGTGTTAATTAAGGCAATTCAAAACTCAGACGACGTGCACTGTTTACAGGAAACTAAAAAGACCGTCAGAAAGGCACCTAACATAGATTAAAAACCAGGGGTCACGACGTTAACTAACGTCGACGCCGTCTCCGTAATAGGCTTTGCGCGACAGCATCATCCGCAATGATACTTGCAAATCAACGTGGATGACGTCACAATATTAAGACAGTACGAAATGGTCGAAAACAGTGTTGCATAAGATAACGCCGACATCGCTTTATGAATTTCAGTGCCGTAACGCTCCTTTACTGACGTCATTTAAGTAAATGATACAAATAAACTGCGTTATCTTTAAATTCGATAAGTTCCAAGCATTTTGTCGTTAAATATTCAACACTGTCATGAGTGAAAAGATCAGCAGCCAGCAATAAAAAGTGGAAGTTTTTAAATCCTTTCAGTATAGTAAGAGTACAATGTGGAGTAGCCCATATTGTTTGGCGGTTAGGCTTCAATGATTTTTAGCAGAGTTGCAGCCCTTTGAAAACAAGGGATTCGCAAGTGGCGCATAATACGTTTGTTTTTATGCATTAAGGAGTTACAGAATGAACAAGATTGTTAACAAAAAGGATGGACAGGCAGACAAACAGAGGCAACATATCTATAATTAACGACCGCAACATTATTCAAACATTTAACACATCAAATACTATTAGTATACCAACAAGAATTCCACGGGAATGCTATGTCGCACCTGCCTTAAAGGCAATATGCCTGTGGGCCATTCTAAGAAGAATATCATATCTGGTTTGATGACTGTTCAAAAGTTGGTACCATAGTTTGAGAGGAAAGGACTTAAACACTAGGGTTGACATGATTTTGAACGTAAAATTTTAGGAAGTCAGCTGGGCGTGAAATATCGGTCAACAGTAAAAATAAGTGCAAGAACCCCCGAGATTATCCTAAGAAGAAACTTTGTGCAAGATTTGATGATTGTATGTAGCCTAGTTTGAAAAAAAAATGGACTTAAACATTAGGGTCGATGTGATTTAGAACCCTAAATTTTACAAAGTCAGCAACGCGTGAAATATAGGCCAAAAGGTAAAATAAGTGCAAGAACCCCCGAAACCATCCTAAGAAGTAACTTTGTGCAAGATTTGATGGTTGTGGGTAGCAAAGTTTAAGAGAAAGGGACTTTAACACTGGAGTTGATGTGATTTAGAACCCTAAATTTTACAAATTCAGCAGAGCATGAAATATAGGTCAAAAGTATTAAAAGAGAAAGAACCCATAAGACCATCTAAGAAGAAACTATGTGCAAAATTTGACAATCGTAGGTAGCGAAGTTTAAGAGAAATGAACTTAAACACTAGAGTTGATGTGATTTAGAACCCTAAATTTTACAAATTCAGCAGAGCATGAAATATAGGTCAAAAGTAAAAAAAATAAAGAACCCCTAAGACCATCTTAAGAAGAAACTATATGCAAAATTGGACAATCGTAGGTAGCGAAATTTAAGAGAAATGAACTTAAACACTAGAGTTGATGTGATTTTGAACCCTAAATTTTACAAATTCAGAAGAGCATGAAATATAGGTCAAAAGTAAAAAAAAATAAAGAACCCCTAAGACCATCTTAAGAAGAAACTATGTGCAAAATTTGACAATCGTAGGTAGCGAAGTTAAAGAGAAATGAACTTAAACACTAGGATCGATGTGATTTAGAACCCTAAATTTTACGAAGTCAGCAAAGCGTGAAATAAATGTCAAAAGTATACAAAAATCCGCGGAAAGCGGTGTCGCACCTGCGGGGGTTAAGTCACACGAGTTCTAATTGGTAGTGAAAACTATATCGCCCATGCTAACGCAGGTGTGACAAAAGCAGGTGTGACAAAAAAGGCGTTAAACATGTTAAAAAGTGGCAAAAATTAATCTGGGAATTATGTGCAAACAATGTGCACATCTTCAGACCATGACAAAACACCTGTGAAGTTTCAAAATGATTGATCTCATCTGAAAGTGTAAGATGAGAGGTGCTCACAAGACACCCACTATGCAAGGTATTATGGTATGTAAAAAATTGACCAAGTTAAACATGTGAAAAAGGTGGCAAAAATTAATCTGGGAAGTATGTGCAAATAATATGCACATCTACCGACCATGGCCAAAACATCTGTGAAGTTTCAGAATGATTGCCTAAAAAAGGTACGAGGAGTTGTGCTCACAAGACACCCACTACACAAGATATTATGTAAACAAGAGGGCCATGATGGCCCTGGATCGCTTACCTGAGTATCCTGTGAACTTAACCTCAGAGACATCCATACGACCGACAGACAGTTTCACACAGATTTAATGGAAAATGAACCCTTTAATGTGTACCTAAGGTTTTTATAAGATTTAACCTAATGACCTAGTTTTTGACCCCATATGACCCAGTTTCAAACCTGATCTAGATTTCTTGGATATGAACATTCTGACAAAGTTATCAAGACTGTGCCCTCTAGTGTGTACACAATGTTTTTCTATGGTTTGACTTAGTGACCTAGTTTTTGACCCAACATGACTAAGTTGCACCTTTGGTCCAGATTTGTTTGAGATAAACATTTTGACAAAGTCTCATGAAGATTGGAAAAAAAAACTTGGTCCTCTAAAGGGTTTACATTGTTTTTCTAAGAACTGACCTAGTGATCTAGTTTTTAACCTGACATTGCCCAGTTTCAAACCTGGTACAGATTTCATTAAAATAAACATTCTGATGAAGTTTCACGTAGATTTGATCATAACTGTGCCCTCAAGAGTGTACACAAGACTTTTCTAAGATTTTACCTAATGACCTAGGTTTTGGCCCCATAAGACTTTATATTCAAACTTGGCCTAGATTTTATATAGATAAACATTCTGACAAAGTTTCATGAAGATTGGATCATCACTGTGCCCTCTAGAGTATGCACAAGGTTTTTTCTAAGATTCCACCCAGTGACCTAGTTTTTGACCCCACATGACCATGTTTCAAAGCTGGTCTAGATTTCATTAAGATAAACATTCTGACAAAGTTTCATGATGACTGAATCATAACTTTGCCTCTGTGTCATTCTAAGATTTATTTCTAATTTAAGCTCTGGTGGCCATCTTGTTCAGCGGAGTGGAACCGTTTGAGCAATTTTTGTTCAGGGCCATGAGTCAAACATTTCTGTGAATTTCTTTTGAAATCGAGCCATTGTCTTCAGACAAGATGTTGTGTAAAGTTTTTTTTTCTTCTATTTTTAGCTCTGGTGGTCATATTGTTCAGCAGAGCCGAACCATTTGGGCAATTTTGGTAGAGGATGTCCAAAAGGAATTTTCTGTGAAATTATTTGAAAATCTGCCCCGCAGTTATGGAGAACTCGTTTAAAGAATTTTCTTTTTTTAGCACTGGCGGCCATTTTGTTCAGCGCAGTGGAACCGTTTGAGCAATTTTGGCAGAGGGTGTCCTAAGGAACATTTCTGTGAAATTATTTCAAAATCTGCCCAGTAGTTTTAGAGAAGAAATCGTTTAAAGGTTTTCTATTTTAAGCTCAGGCGGCCATATTGATCAGCGGAGCGGAACCGTTTGAGCAATTTTGGTAGAGGGTGTCCAAAAGAACATTTCTGTGAAATTATTTCAAATCTGCCCAGAAGTTTTGGAGGAGAGGTTTAAAGACTTTTCTATTTTTAGCTCTGGTGGCCATATTGTTCAGCGGAGCGGAACCGTTTGAGCCATTTTGGTAGAGGGTGTCCTAAGGAACATTTCTGTGAAATTATTTCCCAGCAGTTTTAAAGGAGAAGTAGTTTAAAGGTTTTTTCTATTTTTAGCTCTGTTGGCAATATTGTTTCGAAGAGCGGAACCGTTTGAGCAATTTTGGTAGAAGGTGTCCTAAGGAACATTTCTGTGAAATTATTTCAAAATCTGCCCAGCAGTTTTTGAGGAGAAGTCGTTTAAAGATTTTTCTATTTTTAGCTCTGGCGGCCATATTGTTCAGTGGAGTGGAACCGTTTGAGCAATTTTGGTAGAAGGTGTCCTAAGGAACATTTCTGTGAAATTATTTCAAAATCGGCCCAGAAGTTTTGGAGGAGAAGTCGTTTAAAGGTTTTTCTATTTTTAGCTCTGGCGGCCATATTGTTCAGCAGAGCGGAACCGTTTGAGCAATTTTGGTAGAGGGTGTCCTAAGGAACATTTCTGTGAAATTATTTCAAAATCTGACAAGCAGTTTTGGAGGAGAAGTCGTTTAAAGCAAAAGTTGACGACGGACGGACGACGGACCGAGACCGATCACAATACCTCACTTCGTGCTCAGGTGAGCTAAAAATTGACAACGTTAAACATGTGAACAAAGTGGCAGAAATTAATCTCGGAATTATGTGCAAATAATATGCACATCTAAAACCATAGCCAAAACATCTGTGAAGTTTCAAAATGATTGGCCAAAAAGTGTAGGAGGAGTTGCGCTCACAAAACACTCACAATGGAAGGTATTGTGTAAAAAATTGACTAAGTTCAACATGTGAAAAAGTGGTAAAAATTAATCATGGAATGATGTGCCAACAATATGCACATCCACTGACCATGGCCAAAACATCTGTGAAGTTCAAAATGATTGGCCAAAAAGTGTAGGAGTAGTTGCGCTCACAAGACACCTACTGCGAATTGTTGACGGACGGACGGACGGACGGATGGACGGACGAACGGACGGGTCCGTGCACGCCTATAGCGCCCCAGCTAACGCAGGTGCGCCAAAAAAAGGTGCAAGAACCCCTGAGATCATCCTAAAAAGAAACTTTGTGCAAGATTTGATGTTCATAGGTAGCATACTTTAAGAGAAATGGACTTACCCAGCTAACAAGAAACGTTACCGCAACGTTTGTGTTTGGTTGTATGAAGGCTTGATTGAGACCAACGTTTAGTAAACGTTGTTTTAACGTTAGAACATGTTCCACGCCCCAGGGTACAGTTGGAGTCAGCATTTTATGAACGTTGCTCCAACTTTATATTTTTCCGCCCTGATAATCGTATCCCATTGGCGATATCATGAATATGTGATATAATGTGTGGGACACATTTCATGCCACTTTGTAGAATGTTGCATAATTAATGCCACTTTTTATTCTGAAATGTGTATTTCCTTGATTTCGACGGGTTCCAAGTTATTCCAAATAAGGTGCATGAGTCATCCGAATTATGTAAATATAGGTAGTGTAAAGGTGTCTGGTTAGGATAACAAGCGTATGGAGAGAGGTAGAGAGGGAAAAGGAAAGCTCTTATCCGTGATTTTATTTGAATACGATCTCTCTGGACACAACGTTTTCGTAACGTTTTTTAAACGTTGGCTAAATCCTTTAGAGCACGAGGTTGATATTTTCACCACAGCTTCGTATTTCAAAATTTTCTCAATTCCGAACTGAATATTAATTAATCGAATTTAATTACTATGATAAAAATCATGTGCGTTTAATAATGCTTATTTTAACGCAAGCGTACCATGAACATCTACTTTTGAAACCGAAATTAATAACACGAAACTACCATTTCCTTCTTTCCAAATTTCACATTTGGAAAAAAGGAAGAAATTGGAATTCAAATAAAGTACACAATTAGCTACTTTATGCGAGTATTCTTTCCAATAATTGCATGTAGGCTATGAATAAGCATATATTCCCGATCGATCTGTTTGCTTGTTAGGTAATTTAGCTGCAATGCAGATTCTAACGTTTTCATCTTGTATCATTTAATTGTCACGTATTTCCGCGATCCTTTATCGCGTGCATGCCAGCATCCAAGTACACGGGATACAGAGGAGTCTCATCATTGGAAATTACACTCATTTCTTTCTTTTTTCTTAATTTTCAAAAAACGATCTGGAAATTAAAATGATTTATTGCCATTTATGTTTTTAATTAAAGTTGATAATTAAGATTTAGACTGGAGAAACGTTTCTAAAACCTTTCTGCAACGTTACTGCAAAACTTATTCTTCCGAAGACTTTAATTCGTTTCTTCCACCAGCAGCCACAGAATGGAACAATTAACAATTAGAAACTAGAAGAAGCGATTCTGTTAATACAGTCGAACTTCGATGGCTCGAACTCGCCGGGACCACCCAAAAAGGTCGAGCGATCGGTAGTTCGGGCCATTGAAGACCAACTCACAAATTTTAGCCGTATGTATTATGCTTTTCTATCATAGCAAGGGTGACTTTCTGTTTATTGATCGGTCATAATTTAAGCCACTCGGTGCCAGCAGAAATCTCCAATCTGGGGACCTCCCCCCCCCCCCCTCCAATATCAAAGCATCTTATGACAATGATCAAACGTCTGAGTGACCGTTATTGAAATGAAAATTATTTACAAGGTAATTAGTGCGAGCCATCGGTGGGTTTTACACAACAAGAATTCCGCGGAATGCGGTGTCTCGCCTGCTGGCGCTTTGTCACAAAACAGAGCTAAATCAGCAAAGATGTATGCATGAACCAAGTATCTTGGCTCTAGCCCTTATGGTTTCTGAAAAACAGACCTAAAGGCGAAAACTTGACAAAAAATTGCAGCAAAGTCAGTCAACCGTAAAATGTTGTAAAGTCTCAATATCAATGATGACTTTTAGCTCTTCTCTTCCAGATGAATGCATGACCAAAGTTTCATGGCTCTGGCCCTTATTGTTTCTGAAAAACAGACCTAAACGCTAAAACTTGACAAAAGATTGCAAAGTCAGTCAAACGTAAAATGTAGGTTAAGACTCAATATTGATGATGACTTTGAGATAAACTCATCCAGATGTACGCATGAACCAAGTTTCATGGCTCTAGCCCTTATAGTTTCTGAGAAAATGACCTAAACACGAAAACTCGACAAAAAATTGCAAAGTCAGTCAACCGTAAAATGTATGTCAAGACTCAATTTTGATGATGGCTTCGAGATCTACTCTTCCAGATGTATGCATGTACCAAGTTTCATGGCTCTAGCCCTTATAGTTTCTGAGGAAATGACCTAAACGCAAAAACTCAACAAAAAATTGCGAAGTCAGTCAACCGTAAAATATAGGTCCACTCAATATTGATGATGGCTTTGAGATCTACTCTTCCAGATGTATGCATGTACAAAGTTTCATGGCTCTAGCCCTTATAGTTTCTGAGAAAATGACCTAAACGCAAAAACTTGACAAAAAATTGCGAAGTCAGTCAACCGTAAAATGTAGGTCAAGACTCAATACTGATGATGGCTTTGAGATCTACTCTTCCAGATGTATGATTGTACCAAGTTTCATGGCTCTAGCCCTTATAGTTTCTGAGAAAATGACCTAAACGCAAAAATCGACAAAAAATTGCGAAGTCAGTCAACCGTAAAATGTAGGTCAAGACTCAATATTGATGATGGCTTTGAGATCTACTCTTCAGAACAGAACAGAACAGAACAGAACACAACTTTTATTTCTCTCAGATTGTGACAAAACAACATAAGAGGAAATGAATACTGATCGTATAGACATACATAGTAATTTGTGAAACATTGCGTGCGCAGCTTAACAGGGACTAGAATTTCTTTAAGATATCAGATACAAACCTACTAAGTTGGTTAAGTAACTTCACATTTTTTGTTGACATTAACCTCTGAAATTTAAATATATTAACATGTTTTAAGTAGTATTTAGGTAAGTATAGTTTACGTTTTTCTGTAAAATAGGTACATTCTAATATATAGTGAAATTCATCACCTAGTGAATTTAGATTACATAAAGTACAATATCTATTAGACCGCTCGATGTTCTCCCACCTCCCCTTTTCTATTGGTAATTTATCATCAGCTGTTCTTATTCTTGCAAATGGAATATACAGATTTGGCTGGCATTCAGTTATATATTTTTCTATGACAAATTCAGTTTTAAATATACGATAATTTATACATTTTGAGCTACCATAAACATCCGAATTCCACTTTTGTACAAATTGAGACTGTAATCTTTTTTCGACTTCTTTGCATAACCAGTCAGCATTGTTTACATAATTTTCTAGCCATACATAATTCAAACCAACACTTTGTAATATTTTTTCAACACATAAAATCCATTTACAGGAATATATATTATTCTTATGAAGATACAATAAAACTGAATACATTTTATATGAAATTTTACTATCTTTGTCGGTTAAAATCTTTGACCAATGTTTAACCATTCTCATTTTTGCTTGGATTTCAATCGGGTATCTCCCAAATTCACCATATACCATCGTCAGTGGAGTACTTTTCTTCATTTTAAGAATGCTTCTAAGAAAATCTAAATGAACTTTTTCGAGTAACTGTAATTTCTCAAAGCTACAAATCTCACTACCATATAAAAGTATTGGCATAATGGTTTGGATGTATGCATGTACCAAGTTTCATGGCTCTAGCCCTTATAGTTTCTGAGAAAATGACCTAAACGCAAAAACTCGACAAAAGTTTACGCCGACGCCGCCAACGACGACACCGGAAAAGCAATACATATGTCTCGCCTCTGCTTCGCAGGCGAGACAAAAAACGTACCCTAGGGACCGGCTTTGGGGTTCGAGCGTTCGAGCCATCGTAGTTCGAGCCAAAGGTCGCAGGTTAAGTTAAAATGAATGGGAGTTTTGCCGGGACTGGAAAGTCAGTTCGACCGAAGCATAGCGTTCGAGCCTTCCGAGTTCGAGCCAGTGAAGTTCGACTGTAGTTTCAAGCGCCTTCTGAATAGAGGCGCTAATGCTGTGCCTAAGTACTATTATTCAGGGAACAGGAAGTTTCAGATTCTTCACACTAGGTTGCGCACAAAATGTAGTTCTTTGAACAATGATATGTTCTTAAAAATATATCAGAATCCCCTCTCTGTCTCTGTGGTTATGCGGAAAAACACTGAGCACTACCTCATGCATTGCCAGATCTATCAAGCACAACAAGCAGCACTTTCACAAACAGTCTCTCAGTACTCTCCCTTTACACTACAAACACTTTTATTTGGAAATCATATTCTTTCATTAAATACTAATACTCTTATCTTTGACGCTGTCCAGAAATACATAAACGATGCAAAACGGTTCTAATGTTTGGGAAAACTGCAGTCTAGTTGGATACTTGCAGAATACTAACCTGACCTCTATCCCCAATCTGCTCACCCTTATGATCTTTTCTATACATACACTAGTATGCTACGTGTAATAAAAGACACCAATCTACATTTTACGATAACTCCATGTTCGTTTCTCAAGATTCTAAAAATTGAGACACCTAAGGCGATTATCATAATCGTCCTGCAAATGATGCAGTTTAGTTTTGTAGTGTGACGTTGGGTACTAGGGAGGCAGATTAAATGTAGTTCCTATCTTACTTCGAATGCTTCCTTTGTCCTCACGGGCTTAATATAATTTGTATTCCTTCAGATTCAAAGAAATTGAGGGGGGGGTGCATATTGTTTTCGTTCAGGCCTGATTCCGATTTCAGGAAAAAAATAAAAGTATGGTCGACCGGTAGGGCTATTCTTTTTAGCTTACCTGAACCATAGGCTAAGCTTATAGTATAGGCAGATACCCATCCGTCTATCCGTCGTCCATATAGTCAAACGACGTCTCCTCTGAGAGGTTGTCAAAGAGTTGTGGCAAGGTTTCTATGAGGTTGGAAAAGGTTAAGGTACCTTAGAGTTGTCAAAAGATTGTGGCAAGGTACCCGAGAGGTGGTCAAAAGGTTGTGGCAAGGTAGCTGAGGTTGCCAAAAGGTTGAGGAATGTTTTTGCAACGTTTGATGAAAACGTTTAGACATTCCCTTCTCCTTCACCCCCTCCCCCCCCCAAAAAAAAATAAAAAAAAAAGTCATAAAAACGTAGATAAAACTAAAAATCAAAACATTTTTGTAACCAAAACACAACGTTAAACCAACGTTGCAACAACGTTTTTTGCAACGTTTTATGAAAACGTTTAGAAATCAAAAAAATAATCCAAAAAAGCCTAAACTAAAGCAAAAATCAAAACGTTTTCATAACCAAAATATAACGTTGAAACAACGTTATTTTGTTTGCTGGGTAAACACTAGGGTCGATGTAAGTGTTGACGGACGGACGGACAGATGGACGAACGGAATGACGGACGGACGGAAAACCGGACTCCTATATCGCACTTTGCTAAAGGAGGTGCGACGAAAATCAGCTTCAAAGGTTGTTAAGTGGCTCAGAAGCTGAGTAATGCCAAAGTCAGAAAAAGAGATAATTCATAAACTAAATATACTAAATATATCTTATAAGCCGAATTGTATACTTAGCTGGCTATCACCTTCACCGTAGATCGTCACTCTTATTTATAATTATTTTCATCTTCAACAGTAACTCTGGTGAAAAGAACTTCTGTATAACAATTGCAAAGACTTCCGAGTTCCATTAATTATAGCAGCTACTTTCGTTTTCCATAGAGGTTATATAGAAGTCAAAACTATTTTTAGAACAATTAAGATCACGTGATGTTATTTATCCGTTTTTCACTACTTCAGTGAGCAATTGAGTCTATCGAACGTCTTGAAAAAGGTCATTGTGTGACCGAAACCGGTCGACAATTAAACATCCTGTGATAACAGTCCGTTGTTGGTTGTTTATTCTGTTTATTTTCTCCTATGGTTTAAATATACTACAGTTACCATTCTTGGTTCTAATACATTCCCTTGAAAATATACACATCACCATTAAGTTGTGTTAAAATATTTTAAACAGGAGTAACAGAGTACAAAGGAAATTTATGCAAGGGCATATAATTCAGCAGTACGCCAGAGTTGCAGTTCTTGCTTGTGCAGTCGGTAGGGCACCTGACTTATAAGTCAGAGGTCCTGGGTTCGATACTCGACCTGGCCACATACTTTCGTTTCTCCTTCCGCTGATTCAAGAAGGGCAGTTGTCAGTTACTGGCGAAAGTATGTGTACTTAGAATTGGTTAACCGCTTAGGAGGTCTAAGCCTGCCTAGGAATAGTGTGGTTAGGTTAACTGACCGTCCCGACATGACCATAGCTGTTTACCGTGGACGTTAAGCAACAAATCAAACAATCAGTCAATTAATCTTGCTTGGGATACATTGCCTCATTATTATACACATTCCTACAAAGTTCCATTATAATATTTCACAACGTTAAGGAGATACGGAGTGAATGGGTATAGCCTAAAAATACTAATCAAAGGGAAGATACTCCAAAATTACGGGGGAGCAACCATTCTAATTTCTTATATGCGACACATCCACTTATGATCATCCACATTCATGTAAAGTTTCATCATTATATTCCAAAAGTTTACCAAGTTATGGTATGCAGAAAATTAACACGCCTACCAATCGCTCTCAAGCGAAACCAGAACGCCAATCCATGAGAGGAGTTTCCGGTAATGCAGGAGGGGAGCCGAAATCTTAAACAAATTTGACACCAACACAAGGTTTGAGGTGTTTATTTTCTCTGAAAATCTATATGCAAAATATAAGAATGCTATTTTGTCACATTCAGATGGTTTCTTCGGCACATGAAAGGATTAGACACATAGTCTTGCATTTTTCCAGATATGCATTTAGTACGGCGGAGCATGTGTTCAAGGTCAATCTCGGCGATATATACATGTAGGGAAAAGTCGCATTCTCTTGCTTGATTTTGAGTCTCTGACCTTGGCAGTTGCAAAGAAGTGAACAGAACTACTGTGCGCGTGAATCCAAACGTTGGAAGTAAGCTTTCCGTGACAGGCAGTTTAGAATTTAGAAAATATACGCAAAAACTTGGCATCGTCAGCCCGGTTCCGCATGATATAATAGAAAATATAAGGAATTTTTATCAAACACAAAAATAGCTTCTGAACAATAATTGGATCAAAGCTAACATGAACTCTGTGATAAATCATTATTTTATACATTGCAGATGACTTTCAAGCTGTTTTTATTCCCCGTTTGTCTTTCAAGGCCTTTTGCAACCCCTCTTTCAAACCCTCTTGCATGCCTCAAAAACAGACAAACGGGGATTAAAACAGCCAGAAAGTCATCTGCAACGTATAAAATAATGACTTATCACAGACTTCATGTCAGTTTCTATCTAATACAGAACTATTGATTAGAAGCTGTTTTTGTGTTTGATAAAAATTCCTTATATTTTCAATTATCTCTTTCTATATATCCTGCATCACCCTCTCCACGGTGGACAACCTACGTCATGATCACGTGATTCTGATGATATGGTGCACATATTTTGAGAAGCAAAACGTCTCGATTCGGGTGAGTAATTTATTTATATCTTCGGTTTAGAATGCCGATTTTCATGCTGTAAAGTGCACGGACCCCGGACTAATTTCCTTTATCTATAGCATATGTCATCGTTTCATGAAATTAAGCCAGTTAACAGAACGCTTCCAAATAGCGAACTTTTTCGGTCGATATGGAACACACGATGACCAAACTCTGACACATAACTGCACAAATGAGAATATCTACGCCACTTTTTGCACCTAAGCCATCACCTTATTTATAATCATGACCCCCTCCATCAAGGAATTCTACGAAATTTGTGTTTTTAAAGAAAAATAACAAAATCATCTGATATGATATGGGGCACACCACTGATTATGCTGATATGGAACACACGCCGGAATACTTTCAACACTTACAGAGATATGATGTACTACTATACAACTGCATTGTCTTTGGTGTTTATTGGGTTCTTTTGTAGCAGTCTATGGTATCTAACTTTTATAAACTGACTATGAAATAACTGCTTTAAGTACTCTGGTAGCTGGCTTATTTTCATTAAACTGTGACATTCGCTGTAGACAAAGGACCTCATAAAGTATAACTGAAAATGGGTAATAATTCCAATAATAGGCCTAACTAGTGGATTTCATGCTAAGAAACGCCCACAAAGACCTGTTATGATAAGCCCCCCCCCCCCCCCCCCCCCCTAAATTTCAAATTCTCTTGAAATTGCATGGTTTCTATTGCTTATCATTTGTGCGTATGGGAACAAACAGAAATAATATGTTACTCTTTTGTTAATTCTCAGAATAACATGATTTCAGACATGCCTATGTTGGTTCAATAATATGAAGGAAAATTGAAAGAAAAGCCGAGTTTAATAGTTTTTCCTCATTTACAATAGCTTTTGAAAGCTCTTGATAATAGGCTTTTGATGAAATGCTTATACGTTGGGTACCATGTCTAATTACCTGTACACTGCACAAGGCCTGTAAAGGTACCCCACCCACTCAAGTTTGCAAGTCGAGAGATGCTAACCAAAACATTTCAACAGATCAAAATGAAATGTGTACCAAATTATTCCTTGTGTTCTAACTAAGAAATGAATACCCACAACATATGTTTATATGGGCGTTTTTGTGTTGAGAAAACATGGAAAATGTTCCAAACGCTGCCAGTTTGGTAACAAAAAGTTAAAAATAAACATACAGCCCGGTCCCCAGCACATTTAATATTTTCTTGGCATGTAAATATATTAAAATTATGTCTACATATAAAATATAAAATGTGCTGGAGGCCGGGCTCATATATTTTGAAAGCCGCAGAGGCTACCAAATTCGTCATTTTCATCAAAATCCGCTGGGGGTATGGGTATATTCACGATTAAAAGCACAAATATTTTATGCAAGGACTGGTTGATTTTGTATTTGCTGTTACATTTAAGGTTAGATCTTTCGTATGAATACATTTTAGTTATCGAAATAGAACTTTTGACAAATGAGTTTTTTGGGGCCAAATATGGGCCTTATCATACCAGGTCCTTTATGTTCTTTTTAACGGCACTGTTACTAGGCAATTTCAAATGGATCATTACCGTGATGTGCTACTTTACAGTATAGTATGACTATTGATACAAAGATTCTCCTTTTCTGTTTGCACAAAACAGGGTTAGAGCATTCAATAGAAATCCCTATGTTAGTTTACGCTAACCTGATACCTAACTTTTGTTGTGTTGTCTCATGAACAATTGACAACCGAAGACCAAACTTACTCATGGTTGTGACTTCAGACCCACGGATACACAACTGCAGGTAAATCCCGATTCCTAAACATTCTGTATTTTAGAATGTGACCTCTTAAACATCTCTTGTCTTTTGTAACTTTAATTTTACCCCATACTAAAAGAGTTGGTTCTTCCAGTTATATGTACAAGATATTGAGTGTTTCGGGCATTCTTTTTCTATAAAACACACGGACGCGCCAAACTAACAAGACAAAAACATGTAGAAGTACATGCAGTTTACTTTTGCTAATTTGTTATGCATACACTGTACTTTGTGGGCGTTTCTTTTGGAGATCAGTGTACATTGTGTATAAAATATGAATCCAATACATTAATCATTTCAAAAGATAACAAATGGAAACCTTTTTTTTTTCTTTACTTTTTTGCACAAAATGGGATTGAAAAGGGGCCGTAACTCCCAAAATAATATGCGGAATGAATAGAAACCAACTTTTTGCACGTCACAAAAAGAGACCTATATATAAAATATGAACCTAATACGCTGATCTTATCAAAGATAACGAACGGAAATCATTTTTGTACGATCGAACGGGACCTACAGACGTACGGACAGCGGTGATGCTATATGCCACCCCCCCCCCCCCCCACACACACACATACACACCCACACACACCCACATTGAAAATGGCGGGGGCATAAATGTTCTTCCCGCAGCATATCGGTATATGGAGATGACCCCGAATGTCATAGTCCATGCTGTCTGAGAGAACTTCTATTCAATACTGGATCCATCTGAAGAAGGCAAGACCAAAAGAACATGTACGTATATCTGATATCTTCATATGGGCATATTATTTATAATTTTCTTTACTGCACGGTGAATAACCTGATTTTTGCAGTAAATAATATCTTTTTAGAAAGAAACAATCAAGATGCCGGTAAGAAAATTAGAAATATCTCAGCTAGGTCTTACAGAGCCGATTTTGATATTACAAAATGAACATACCTCGTAGCAAGTAGCAACGTCCATTATTTGTAGCAAGTGTCATCGTTATAAACAACACTTCCGCATTATGCTTTGTCGCACCTGCCTTGCTCTTCCACAGTAGCAGAGATCATGGTTAGATTAGGTTTGATGAACTCATGTATAAAAATTTGAGCGAAGAGTGGGGCCGTATTCATAAAGCCACTTAAGTTGTTGCTATGCTGTTGCTAAGGCCAAATATCTATAAAGGAGATTCCCTACAACTATGAAATTTGGTCTGGAGGAACAGTCTTTGTAAGACTGTTCCTCCAGAGCAAATTTCATAGTTGTAGGGAATCTCCTTCAAAGAAATTTAACCTTAGCAACCGCATAGCAACGTATTGGCTATAATTTAAATTTCATAGTTGTAGGGAATCTCCTTCAAAGAAATTTAACCTTAGCAACCGCATAGCAACGTATTGGCTATAATTTAAATGTTATGCGACAGTCTGCATGCTTAGTGATTAACCCAATCACGGTTGATAGCTTTGCTGCACTCTTTAATTGCACACCGGGGGATCGGTCGTCAGACTCTATGATGGCCCCGACCTAAAGCTATATATTTTAGTTGGTTGGGACCGGAGCCTTTTTGTCTGTTGCTTGGTCCACCGGGGCTCAACTGGTGACCTTCTTTTGCTTCAGATTTCCAGTGGGGTTGTTTGGCAGGACAGGGATCTCCACCTGTCAGACGGCCCGTTGTATCTGTTGAGTCCTCGTCTTTGCTTCTTCATGGTGTTGAAATTTGATTTATGTGTTTACCGTGATGATTCATTGACGAGTTAGAGGGTTATCATGCGAACCGAACAACCAACTAAATGTTTTGTACCACTTCAGAAACTGAGGGTGAGGTTGGGCCTGTAAAATCGATTTAAGCCCCCCAGTAATTCATTACTGACCGTTCCAAGGCGGTAGTTCTGTTGTGGTTCTTTGTTGCCTGTTTTTGGTGTCAGAGTTTCTGTGATGTTTTACCTTATGTATGTTATTATTATTTTTGGTTCGGTTTGGGTTGCTGAGTGGCCACGTTTTGGGAACAGGCTGCTCACTCGGTTGGCCATATGTTCTCTGTATCTTGATTATTTGTAATCTTAGTTGTTTCCAACTATGGTTTGAGGGCTGGATTTGGATTTTGATTGTTTCAGTTCCTGGTCTTTGCATACTTTTTACTTTTATGAATACGGCCCCAGTGGACTTGCAAGCTAAGAAGGATGCAAATCTGGACATAAAATTCAGCAGTAAACAGAGTATGAAATAATATTGAAAAATATTCAGTAGTAAAGCAATCCAATTGAGAGAGATGGACTTAAAGACTAGTGTCGATGTAATTTTTGGACATGAAATTTTACTCAAGTCAAAATCACTTCATTCACTCAGATCACAAATATGACATAGAGGAACTGTACATATACAAAACATAGCAGTTACAGGCAGCTTACGGACATATAAATTTAAAGTACTGAGACAATTAACTCAGACTACAGAAAAGAAGAAAAGGCCAGAAAACATATTCAATCATTAAGTTTAGCGACTAAAAGTATGAATATCTTCACAGCATCCCAACTACATTAAGATGTAACCTGGGGAGCAGATATTGTTATCATTATGACCAAGGAAATAATAATGACAGTGATAATTATACATTCAATCGGCTTAAACAGCCTATTCAGCATAATTTTGATAGGAAAAAGAAGTTAAAGTTACTAAGTTAGCAGAGGATTAAATATAAATCAAGTGTAGAAAAAAGTGCAACATGACTCAAGAGAAACTTCGTACCAGGTTTAATGATTGTGGGTATCACGGTTTGAGAGAAATGGACTTAAACACTAGGGTCAAGGTAATTTTAGACATTAAAGTTTACGAAATCAGCAGAGCATAAAATATAGGTCAAGGGTAAAAAAAAGTGCAACATACCTCGAGAACATTCTAGGAAGAAACTTTACACCAGGTTATCATAATTTGAGACAAATGGACTTAAACACTAAGGCCGAGGTTATTTTGGACTTTAAATTTTACTAAGTCGGCAGAGCATGAAATATAGGTCAAGGGTAGAAAAATGTGCAACATACATCGAGAACATTCTAAGAAGAAACTTTATACCAGGTTTGATGATTGTAGGTGTCAAAGGTTGAGAGAAATGGACTTAAACACTAGGGTCGAGTTACAAAGTTAGCAGAGCGTGATATATAGGTCAAGGGTAGAAAAAAGTGTAACATTCCTCTAGAACATTCGAAAATAAAACTTTTTACCAGGTTTGATGATTGTAGGTCTCATAGTTTGAGAGAAATGGACTTAAACACTAGGGTCGAGGTAATTGTGGACGGACGGACGGACGGAATGACTGACGGACGGAAAAGTGAACTTCTATATCGCACCTTGCTAAAGCAGGTGCGACAAAATTAAGTCAGTTACCACAACACTTTGAAACAGCGAACTTTTCTGACTATTAGATGACTGTTTTGGTGTATGCTGGTTACTAGCTTATTTTCATTAATGCTATTTGCTGCCGATTGAGGACATTTTTGCAGGGTACGTGCACTTTACAAAACTATAATCGGCCTTATTATATATTGTTCGTAAGTATTGACGTGGCACTCATGAATATTCCGTTCACCTCCGTTAATTAATTCACGGTGTCCGATTACGAACGGGTAAAAGCAGCGCCAGTACGTACATTACTGTTAAACAGGAAAAATATCACTGTAACAAGTGGCACAGTGGTTAAGGCATTGAACCTTCAATCTTGGACTTATGAGTTCGAATCTCAACAACGTCGTTTTAATATGTTTTATGTATTGTTTTTCTTTGCGTAAAAGCAGTGGGTAATCTTGCCATGCTCGACACAAAATTTTAATGTATCAGCCACTAATTTGGTTGGTTGGTTGTCTTTAGTTTTAAAGGCCCTTTGAGACAATACTTATTCTATATCGGACCGTCTTTGAAAGATAGGTAGAAAGAAGAGATGATAGGCGAGAGAAAAATATATCAAAAAAAAACCACCCGCACCTACTGCAAGCTCAGTAGCCCTTTGCCAAAGCAATATGGCGGCCGGACAATGAAAGTGACCCAGCACCATCGCCCGACCCGACAACCCCCTTCAACTATCGAACGAGATGCAGTATCTATCTACTATCACACGTACATGTGAATCCTACAGCAATGTCGACCAAAAACATCTCAAATTCAAAGAAAAAATACTCACTGCTTCCAAATCAAAGCATTTTCAGGACAACCAAGCACCTGGAGCCGGATCATATATCCAACAGACAATAAATGCAACTGGTGTCAGCAAAAAGACAATTTTCAGAGTACGTAGGAATCAAGAGAAAGCGGGACACTTACGTTCCCCCGAAAACATATGGGGGGAAACTCTTACGACAGAAAATCATTTCAAATTATTAAGTAAGAATAAAGAACAAAAGTAAAAAAAATGAATTACTGAAAACAAATGCTATAAGACTCGATCTTACGATATCTGAATCCGCCGTCGGAAGCCTTCACCACTACGCTACGGCGGCATCGACAATTGGTTGACTGTATAATATTCAAATAGCAGTTGTTTTTTTTCCCGTAAATCATCGCTAAAACTAACGAAAACATCCGAGTGTAATGACGGAAATAAATGAGTGCCAGGTCAATCCTTATCAACAACACCAGATATAATTTATATAAAATATAATTTATTTTCTCACAGGTATCGAGATATTATTTTTAGAAACACATGATCGTGGATTAGGTTGTCAAACATGTTCGTCATATACTTTATAGAGTATGGATATTAACACCTGGCGAACATCGTTACGAGGATAAAAACAACAACTTATTATAAACGGCGGGCACCTTTGCTGCTCGAACATACCATGTATTGACCCTAAAGGAATCTACATGCGGAAAAGGAATAATTTAGCTAGACTGCGTCAACGTCGAAAAGATTTCATTTGCTGTCATGACGTCACACTGACGTCATTTTGACGTTGTGTGCCCACTGGATAATAATTCCTTTGGAAGCCTCAACCAGAAGTGCCGTTTTTTATGACATTGACATATCACATCAGTAGCGGACGACAGACAAAATCGTTTGAAGAAGATTACTGTCTAAAAGTAAAAGCGAAATAGGAGATGATTTATATAAGTTAAGTTTCCTATCAGATCCTGTACTATATAATCATGTGTTCGCGTAAATGTATAAGTTGTACATGAAGATTCATTAATAAATTTTGTTTTAACCAAAAGCAAAATAGCGGAAAATACTGTGGTAGGTGTTTGAATATGTTTTAACCTTGGGAAAAGACAAACATTATCTGCTCCAGTCGTCCTGTCTGACGGAAAAATTAAGGTGAGGTGGGGGCAAAAAACGCCTACCTATCACCGATACTGTGGACGGCGAAGCCTTTCCAAAATGAGGTCTTGTCCAAGAGGAACAAAACCTTTCCTTTATGAGTTGACACCTATTGATTTGGAAAGCAAAACTGCATAAGGCAGATCCTAGACAGTGACTGCAATTATATTAAGAGTTGACAAGTTGATGCCAGTTTTCGACAATGTGTCATAAAATTGCTAACGGAATGACAAACCATAAATACCTTGATAAAACTGTTCATTGCGGAGCAGGCGCATCCTAAAGTAGCAGTCTGATATAGGTCTGGACATGACTTTGTCTTGGTGTACATTGTATTTGGAGAGAAGGGGTAGAACGGTGATGAAGAAATTATCATAGAAAACTATAAACCTCTATATGGGTATTTCATATTACTTCTCGTGTCAGTCCCAGACTAATATCTGGTTTTGGACCTTCGGCACTTGGGCAGATATGTTTCGGGCAGATACGGCATATGACATGAAACTAGCTATATAACATTTTCTATTTATTGCATATCTTTGGAATTCCATACGCGACTTTTCATGTTTAGTGTTCCCTGCGATAGTGACCTTGCATGTGCGCTTACGCAAGCGCAAAGTCAGTGTAAACAGTGGGCAGGACGAAGTAGGCAGTGAAGAGTAGAAAGTAGGCAAAATTGTGCAAATATGAGCGTAAGCGCAGTGCTATTGTCATACAAAGCATTAAGCCGTTATGCAGTTAATTCTTTGTATGACATTGCTTTGCTCATGCGGAAGATTTTGTACTGCATAAGTAATGATGCAGTTACGCAGTACAAAAGCATAGCCAAAGTCGCAGCAGATGAAACACAATAAGCAATAGACAGTCAAGTAGGCTCGGCACAGAAGGCAGTAGACTGTTCAGAGCAGAAGTAAATTGTTAGTTTTTTTTTTTTTTTTTTGCTTTTTTTTTGTTTTTTTTTTTTTTGCTTTTTTGCGCGCGTGCTTTTACGCATGTGCAAGGTACATGTGCAGAAGGCAAGCAACAGACAGGGAAAGTCCTAAGAATATTAGTCATTAGTTATGAACTGTTGAAGCATTAAAAGTTTGATACCACAGATTAATATAAAAGAAACTAATAAAAACCAAAGACAATGCAGTTGTATAGCAGTACAACGTATCTCTGGCAGTGTTGAAAGTATTCCGGCGTGTGTTCCATATCAGCATAATCAATGGTGTGCCCCATATCAGATCAGATGATTTTGTTATTTTTCTTTAAAAACGCAAATTTCTTTGAATCTCTTGATGGATGGGGTCATGATTATAAATAAGTTTATGGCTTAGGTCCAAAATGTGGCGTAGATATTCTCATTTGTGCAGTTATGTGTCAGAGTTTGGTCATCGTGTGTTCCATATCGACCGAAAAAGTTCGCTATTAGGAAGCGTTCTGTTAACTGGCTTAATTTCATGAAACGATGACATATGCTATAGATAAAGGAAATTAGTCCGGGGTCCGTGCACTTTACAGCATGAAAATCGGCATTCTAAAACCGAAGATATAAATAAATTACTCACCCGAATCGAGACGTTTTGCTTCTCAAAATATGTGCACCATATCATCAGAATCACGTGATCATGACGTAGGTTGTCCACCGTGCTCTCGCGAGGATTATGTGCAGCTGCGCGCATCAAAGAAAAGTTTGATAGAAGAAAGTTAAAACGATTTTAGTAAGGATAAAAAGTATGATAGTGTTAGTATGAGAAAGAAGTAAAAAGTTAAAAGCTGATAAAAACAATGATTCCTGGTTTATGGCATAATGTGGTTAAGGCTGCAGATGGCAGACCTGAAGGAGGTCAGGTCTTCTAATAGGACAGCCGAGGGGGGTAGGTTGTTCCACTGCACGATTGCCACTTATAGTAGTTTGCAGTTGTCATGATTTGAATAAAATGGTATGGGTGTGTTGTTCTTGTCATTCTGATTTGACGTTGGATATAAGTTGGCAGTGGAATCTCAACTAAACCATGTACTATTTTATAGAACATTAAGAGCCGTGCGTCAGCACGTCTCTGTTCTAATGACCTCCATCCAAGGGTGTCGATCATCTGAGTCACGCTACTGTAAGATGAGTAGTCATGTGTGACCCAGCGCGCTGCCCTACGTTGGACAGCTTCGATCATGTTTACATAGGTGTCGGTATATGGGCTCCATACAGGGGAGGCATACTCTAGCTGGGGCCTTACTAAAGTCTGATATGCTGTCTGACGTATGCCTTTGTGTTTTGTGCGTATGTTTCTACATATGTAGCCCAGTGTCTTATTGGCTTTGGTGGAACCAGGCTGACGATGCCAAGTTTTTGCATATATTTTCTAAATTCTAAACTGTCCATCACGGAAAGCTTACTTCCAACATTTGAATTCACGCATACAGTAGTTCTGTTCACTTCTTTGCGACTGACAGGGTCAGAGACTCAAAATCAAGCAAGAGAATGCGACTTTTCCCTACATGTATATTTCGCCGAGATTGACCTTGAACACATGCTCGGCCGTACTAAATGCGTATATGGAACAAGTAGCTCAAAGGGCAACAATTGCTCACCTGAGAGACATTGTAAACCTATAGGGATATTTAAGATGCTCAAGGACAGCTAACTCCACAGTCAGTGGTCCAATCAGGCTGAAAATTAAACTCATCCAAAACATTATGTATGCCCTCATTTAATATATGCAAGTTTAAAAAATATCCAATCAAGAGCACAATAGACAGAGCTGTCAAGGGCAGCTAACTTCGTAGTGGTTGGCCTGATCTGGCCAAAATTTGAACTTGTTTAAGATATTATGCATTTCCTCATTACCTGCAAGTTTGAAAAGGATCGGATCAGTAGAAACCAAGAAAAAGTGGCGACATTGATTTTTTGGATGCTCAGGGCAGGTACTCCATAGTCAGTGGTTGGATCTAGCCCAAATGCTAATTAATCCAAGCTTTTATGCATATCCTCATTACCTGCAAGTATGAAGAGGATCCGATGAAAAATGAAAATGTGATGACGTTGTTTTCTCCATTATAAGACTATGGGATTTTTTCAAACGCTCAAGGGCAGCTAACTCCGCAGTCTGTGCTCGAATCCGGCCAAATTTCGAACTCATCCAAGCTCTTAAGTATGTCATCATTACCTGCAAGTATGATAAGGATCTAATCAAAAACCTTGATTGCAGCACCCTGAAAGTCGAAGTTGCTTGAGATATTGTCATGCCCTACATTTGTGTGAATTTATTTTAAAATCCGTTGAGAAATGTAGGTGCTAGAGCAATGACAAAGTTTTTCTAAAAATAGCCACAGTGACCTTGACCTTGGGCACAGCATCCTGAAAGTCGAATATGCTTGAGATATTGTCATACGCTACATTTGTGTCAAGTTATTTCAAAATCCATGGAGAAATGAAGGTGCTAGGGCGATGACAAAGTTTTTCTAAAAATAGCCACAGTGACCTTGACCTTGAGCAGAGCTCCCTGAAAGTCGACCTTGCTTGAGATATTGTCATACGCTACATTTGTGTCAAGTTATTTCAAAATCCAAGGAGAAATGAAGGTGCTAGGGCGATGACAAAGTTTTTCTAAAAATAGCCACAGTGACCTTGACCTTGGGCACAGCATCTTGAAAGTCGAACTTGCTTGAGATATTGTCATACGCTACATTTGTGTCAAGTAATTTCAAAATCCATGGAGAAATGAAGGTGCTAGGGCGATCACAAAGTTTTTCTAAAAATAGCCACAGTGACCTTGACCTTGGAAACAGCTCCCTGAAAGTCGAACTTGCTCGAGATATTGTCATGCCCTACATTTGTGTGAATTTATTTTAAAATCCACTGAGAAATGTAGGTGCTAGAGCGCTGACAAAGTTTTTTCTAAAAATAGCCACAGTGACCTTGACCTTGGGCGCACACCTTGGAAGTCAAACTTGTTTGAGATAGTGTCATGCCCTACATTTGTGTGAAGTTGAGTTAAAATCCGTTGAGAAATGTAGGTGCTAGAGCAATTACCAAGTTTTTCTAAAAATAGCCACAGTGACCTTGAGCTTGGGTGCAGCACCCTGAAAGTCAAACTTACTCGAGATATTGTCATGCCCTACATTTGTGTGAAGTTATTTTAAAATCCATGGAGAAATGTACGTGCTAGAGCGATGACAAAGATTTTCTAAAAATAGCCACAGTGACCTTGACCTTGGGCACAGCACCCTGAAAGTCGAACTTGCTCGAGATATTGTCATGCCCTACATTTGTATGAAGTTATTTTAAAATCCATTGAGAAATGTAGGTGCTAGTCTAAGAGCGCTGACAAAGTTTTTCTAAAAATAGCCACAGTGACCTTGACCTTGGGCACAGCATCCTGAAAGTCGAACTTGCTCGAGATATTGTCATGCCCTACATTTGTGTGAAGTTATTTCAAAATCCGTTGAGAAATGTAGGCAATAGAGCGATGACAAAGTTTTTCTAAAAATATGTGATGACGTTGTTTTCTCCATTATAACACTATGGGATTTTTTTTTCAAACGCTGAAGGGCAGCTAACTCAGTAGTCTGTGCTCGAATCCGGCCAAATTTCGAACTCATCCAAGCTCTTATGTATGTCATCATTACCTGCAAGTATGATAAGGATCTAAGCAAAAACAGTTGAGAAAACGTGATGACGCCATTTTCCCCATTATAACCCTATGGGATTTTTTTGAAACGCTCAAGGGCAGCTAACTCCGTAGTCTGTACTCGAATCCAACCAAATTTCGAACTCATCCAAGCTCTTGTGTATGTCATCATTACCTGCAAGTATGATAAGGATCTAATCAAAAACAGTCGAGAAAACGTGATGACGCCGTTTTCCCTATTATAACCCTTTGGGGGCTATCTGTTGCCATGGAAACCAGAGTTCTGAGCTGATCTGCACCAAAACCTAATGCAGCCTTTCCCCCACCCCAATGATGCTTCAGATTAAAATTTGATTGCAATCGGCCCACTGGTTTCTGAGATATTCATGTTTGAAAGTGTTGACGCACGCACGGACGGACGACGGCTCGACTCCCATCCTATAAGCTCACCTCTGAGCCTTCGGCTCAGGTGAACTAAAAATGCAAGGTCATGTGCCTAATCCTTTCATGAGCCGAAGAAACAATCTATATGTGACAAAATAGCATTCTTATATTTTGCATAAATAGTTTTCAGAGAAAAATACCTCAACCCTTATACCGATGTCAAATTTGTTTACGATTTCGGCTCCCCTCCTGCAAAACCGGAAACTCCTCTCATGGATTGGCGTTTTGAATCGTGGTTTGTTTCGCATGAGAGCGATTGGTAGGCGTGATTAAGTATGCACAAAAATAGCCTAACTAACCAAAGGGATGTAACTCTAAAACAAAGTAAGGGAGAGCAACCATTGTTGTACGCAACATACTGTTGGGACTTCATACACACTTCTATAAAGTTTCATCAATATATCCCAAACAGTTACATAGTTATGGCGCACACAAACCTTGCAGGAAAAAATAATCAAAGGGGCATAACTTGTAAACTAAGGAAGGGGCAGCAAACATTCTTGTTTATGAGGTTAAGAGCGTGTCTCATACAAAAATAGGTGCTCCCCTTTACATAGCTTGGAGTTTCGTCACTTTGATTATTTTTAGACTATACACACCATATCTTGGTTATCCATTAGATTATTGTAATAAAACTTAATAGAAATGTGCTTTAGGTTGACATGGTATGTCACATATAAGAATGATTGCCTCTCCTTATTTTTGGAGTTACTTCCCTGCCTTTCTAAGGCTGTCATTGTGCAAGATGTTAGTTGGCAACCATATGGAATATCTTGATGAAAATTAATAACAATGTGTATAAGGATGAGGCCGTGGGGCGTCTTATATAAGAATAATTGCTTCCCCTCCCTTATTTTTGGAGTTACATTACTTTGATAAATTTCTAAGGTTGTTCATGTGCAAGCCATAACCAGGTGTATGTAGGTAACCGTATGGTATATCTTGACGAAACTTTATAGCAATGTTTATTAGGTTGAGACAGTATGTCTTATAAAAGAATAATTAATTGAGTCCCCTTCCTTAATTTTGGAGTAACATCCCTTAGATTAGTTTTAGCGTGCCTTTGCGAAGCAAAGTAGAGCTTATGCTATACCCCCGGCGTCGTAGTCCGAGTATGCGTTCGCGGTTGTGTCCGCGTT
The DNA here is from genome assembly GCA_963989385.1 of Ctena decussata. Lineage (NCBI taxonomy): Eukaryota > Metazoa > Mollusca > Bivalvia > Lucinida > Lucinidae > Ctena > Ctena decussata. The sequence continues at coordinate 32,374,019 of OZ022504.1, read as the reverse complement.
CCCGTTTGCATCCGTGTCTGTGAGCAATTTAACCTATGTTAACCATTTGCGTTTAGGTCTTTTTCTCACAAAGTATAGGGGCTAGAGTAATGAAACTTGGTACACACTTATATCAACGCACAACCACCTGATTCATGTATTCACCCTGTATTACCTTGAGCTACTGGTTATGGTCTACTGACTCTAAAAAAAATTAGGTTAATGTTGTTCAACCTATGTTAACCATTTGCGTTTAGGTCTTTTTCTTACAAAGTATAAAGGCTAGAGTAATGAAACTTGGTACACACTTATATCAGCACATGATCACCTGAATGTATGCATCATGTATGACCTTGACCTACAGGTCATGGTCTGCTGACTTTGAAAAAAAAAATAGATTAATGTATGTAAAGCATTTGTGTTCAAGTCAGTTTAAAAGAAGTTATAAGGGTTAGAGTCGTGATATTTGGTCATCACTTGCATCTAGAAGAGGGTATGTGGGTGTAACCGACCATGAAAGACAGTGACCTACATTTTTACACTTCACTGGCGTTAAGATGTTTCTCAGTCCCTATATGGGTTACAGTTATGATACTTTGCACACACTTACACATGGACAACATCATTTCAGCAGCATCCTCTTCGTATGGATTTGATGTATATTTTATGCTTCATTGACTTTATGATATGCTTCACTGATTTGTGTTATTTCTCAGTCCCTATATGGGTTACGGCCATGATGGCCATGAAACCTGGCACACACCTTCATATGGACAGGACCATGGTGTGCTTTGTTGTCTTCTGACATCTCTTGTTTAAGGCTTTTTCCCTGTGAGAACCCTAACGTTTGTTATATCTTGATGAAACTCTGTAGCAATACAGACGAGGTTGAAACAGTGTGTGTCATATGAGAATGGTTGCTCTATAGACCTGCCCAAGGTACTGACAGGGGCTGAAACTCTGTCATAAGCCGGCATGTATTGCCCCCATTGCGGTGCTCTTGTTTTATATGTCACACACAGTTTAACCTAATACACATTGCTATAAAGTTTCATTAAGATATTCCATATGGTTACCTAGTTATGGCGCACACAAGAACATCCTTCAAAATTTACCAAAGGGATGTAACCCCCAAAATAAGGGGAGTAATCATTATTATATGTAACACACTGTCTCTTGCTAATACACATTGCTACTAAGATTCATCTCCATATTCCAAAAGGGTTACCTAGTTATAGGCCATACAAAAATAGACAAAAAAATAAGGAGAAGCAACCATATAAAAATAGACAAAACTAGAGCAAGTGAGCAGGGGCTCATGTATACCCCCGACAAGCGCCACTGCCTGTTAATGAAACCACACCCTAATGAACCTAGAAGTAAACTTAATCACCTATCAAATATCAGCAAAGAGTACCGACTCAACACAAAATTTTAATGTAAACGTATAAGTCTGTTTCCATGACCTTGGTTAGCAGCAGCATCCAGATGATGTCAACTAATCTGCATGAACACACAGAAGTAACCTAGTCATATATCAAAGGGTTTCATCAAAGGATGTATGAAATATAAACAAAGAATGTAAACTTAACGCAAAACTATAACGCAAATGTTAAAGTCTGTGACCTTGACCGTAGGTCAGCAGCAGCATCAAAATGATGTCAATTATTGTGCATGAACATAGAAGTAAACCTACTCATATATCAAAAGGTTTCACCAAAGGATGTTGGAAATATAAGCAAAGAATACAAACTTAACGCAAAACTTAAACGCAAATTTAACACAAATATACAAATCTGTGACCTTGACATTTGGTAAGCAGCAGCATCTAGATGATGTCAACTACTCCGTATGAACCTTTAAGTAACCCTAGTCAAAATCAAAAGGTTCCATCAAAGGATATTGGAAATATAAAAGAAGAATATAAACTTAATACAAAACTTTAACGCAAATGTTTAAGTCTGTGACCTTGACCTTAGGTCAGCAGCAGCATCCAGATGATGTCAACTATTCTGCATGAACCTAGAAGTATACCTAGTCACATACGAAACGGTTCCCGCGAAGGATATTGGAAATATAAGCAAAGAATAAACACTTAACGCAAAACTTTAACGCAAATGTTAACGGACGGACACACGGACGAACGGACGGACGAATGGACAGACGGACGAACAGACGAACGGACGGAAAGACGAAAACTATATACCCCTCGACATACTTCGTATGTCGGGGGTATATAAATAAGGAGAAGCAACCATTCTTGCATCACAAATGCCATCTTAATCTCGTATACACTGCTAACAAGTTTCATCATGATATTCCAAAGAGGAACCTAGTTATGGTGTGCACAAGAATTGCCTTAGAAACCGCCAAAGGTGATTTTATCAAACAGCTGTAACCCTGCTAAAAATCATTGGAGTGTAACATTGAAACAATATGCACGGCTCTTTATCCTAGTCTTACTATCTTCAACTGGTCGAAAACTATGAGAGGAGTTATCTGGAGATGAACGCCCTAAAAATCTAAGTAAAGGGCTGTAACTCCGCTAAAAATCATTGGAGGGTAACCTAGAAACGATGTGCGATGATCCACCTCTTAGTCTTACTATATACCAAGTTTCAGCTCTGTAGCAGGAGTCATCTTCAAACGAAAACGTTAACGGACCGATAGATGCCAGCACCATTACATCATACATTCCGTTTTTCAAACTGGCATATAACAAGAGCTATCAGCAGACAGCATCGCTTGCCTGGAATTATAACCGATACTCCAAGTGATAAAGTCTAATTCAAAGAATAAGAACAGGGCCATGTCTGAATGACAATGGCAAGTTGGAAACTAGAAAATGTTTCTGTGAAAAACTACACCTCCAGCCATACCCTTGTCCATAAATGGGACAATTATTGGTTATGAACAATCGAAGCATTATAGGCCCATGTTCCTACTTCTGTATATATTCTCTGCTCTTGAAGGAACTAATTCAAGATTTTGATTTCATATTGCATGCCTATTACAACAATGCGTAATTACAACAAGGGCTTCGCAAGCGGCGCATAATACGCCCGTTTCAATTTCCTAAAGGAGTTACAGAATGAGCAAGATTGCAAAAGGATAGACAGGCAGACAAACAGGGGCAACCACTCTATAATAATTAACTAGAACTGTCAGCGAATCCGACTATACCCCGCTTAATTGCTTAAATCAAATGATGTTATTTTCGTAACAAAAAGCATAAAGAGGGAGAGAAATCATTGTTACCATGTATACCAAAAATGAATGGTTGCTGTGAAATCTGTTACAAAAAAATTACATTATTCAAAGACAGGAGAGAAAGAAAATTGGAAAAATATAGGGAAGAATAAGCAGGAGAAGACTGGTTATCAATCCCACAATACATCAAGTTATCATCAACATGCATACAAAAAGCCCTACCCTAACTTACAGATGCATAGAAATCTTTTGCAAAAAAAATGCATTATTCAAAGTAAAGAGAGAAAGAAAATCGGACAAATACAGGGAATAAAAAGAGGAGAAGTCTGGTTCTCAATCCCACAATACAGGAAGTCATCATTAACCTGCATACCAAATATGACTAATCTAGCTTGCATGGTTGTGGAGAAATCTTTGATGAAAAAGTTCATTATTCAAAGTATGGAAAGAAAGAATATTGGACAAATACAGGGAAGAATAAGCAGAAAAAGGCTGGTTCTCAATCCCATGATACAACATATCATCATCACCCTGCATACCAAATAAGAGTACTCTAGCTTGCATGGTTGTGCAGAAATCTTTGACTAAAAATTTTATTATTCAAAGTATGGAAAGAACGAATATTGGAAAAATACAGGGAAGAATAAGCAGAAAAAGGCTGGTTCTCAATCCAAAGATACAACATATCGTCACCAACCTGCATACCAAATATGACTACTCTAGCTTGCATGGTTGTGCAGAAATCTTTGACGAAAAATTTCATTATGCAAAGTAGGGAAAGAAAGAAAATCGGACAAATACAGGGAAGAATAAGCAGGAGAAGGCTGGTTATCGTGGGATCAACATATCGTCATCAACCTGCATAACAAATATGACTACTCTAGTTTGCGTGGTTGTGGAGAAATCTTTGACGAAAAATTTCATTATTCAAAGTATGGAAAGAAAGAAAATCGGACAAATACAGGGAAGAATAAGCAGGAGAAGGCTGGTTCTCAATCCATCCCACAATACAACATGTCGTCATCAACCTGTATGCCAAATATGACCAGTCTAGCTTGTATGGTTGTGAAGAAATCTTCGATGAAAAATTTGATCAAATGGGGACGGAAGGACAGATGGAAGGATGGACGGATGGACGGACAGACAGATGTAAACCAGTATACCCCCCACTTTTTCAAAGTGGGGGTATAATGACTGCAACATCATCTAAATATTTAACACATGATATACTGTTAGTATTCCAAGGTAAAGTTGGACAAGGGAGATAACCTATATACCAAAATTACACCATTTTTAGTTCTAGTTTTTTCCCTTGACAATATATTGTACAAGAAAACACGAAAACTAGCCTTTTAGAAATAATGAAAGGGATTAACTCTAAAACGAAGAAAGGGAAAGCAGCCATTTTTTGTACGCGACACATCGTTAGGACTTCATTCACATTGCTATGAAGTTTTATAAAGATATCCCAAACGGTTGTCTAGTTATGGCGCGTACAAGACTTACAGGGAAAAAATTAATCAAAGGGGCATAACTTCAAAAGTAAGAAAGGGGGAGCAACCATTCTTGTACGCTACACGTTCCCCCACCCTGATACATATGCCTACCAAATTTCATGAAGATATCCCGAATGGTTACTGAGTTATGGCGTGTACAAGAATGTTTACGGACGGACGGACGGACGGACAGCGCCACGACATAATACGTCCGTTTTTTCAAAACAGGCGTATAAAAAGGGACATAATTCTACCAAATATTTATGGAATTACACCCGAAGGTAATTATGACATCTGCACATTGATCCCAAACTGGTTGCTAAATTTCATGAGCCTGGCTCAAGTGGTTCTTGAGATATTCTGTTAAAAAGTTTTCCCTATAGCTACAAGCAAAAGTCCTAAAATGGCCATAATTCTGTCAAATATGTATGAAATTTCACCAAAAGATAATCAGATCACTGGTCCCACAATGCATGAAAAATTTCATGAGCCTAGTTCGAGCGGTTCTTTACAAATTTCTGTTGACAAGCTTTCCCTATATGTGCAAGTCCGAAAAGGGCCATAACTGTCAAACTTTTACGATATTACACCAAAAGTTAATGAGCTCATCTACGCATTGATCCGAAACTGCAAACAAAATTTCATGAGCCAAGCTCAAAAGGTTCTTGACACATTTTAATTACAAGCTTTGTAAGTCCAAAACGACCATAATTCTGTCAAATATTTATAGATTTCATCAAAGTCAATCGGGTCATCTACACATTGGTCCTAAACTACATGCAAAATTTCATGAGCCAATCTCAAGTGGTTCTTGAGACATTGTTAACAAGCTTGCCCTATATCATAAAATTCGACAAAGTCAATTGACCGTGAAATGTAGGTCAAGGTCATGAAATGATACTCTGGTGAGTGAGAACATTTCAAAGGTGAAGTTAATGTAAGTTTTGATAATTGCAAGTTATATTTAATGAGAGAAAAAAACGGGACATCAGGGTCAATGCTAGGGTGGTTGCAAATAATGACAGATGGACGGACAGATGAACAGACAAACAGACTGACAGAAGGACGGAAAAACAGATCCCGATATCAACCATGGCTAAGGCAGGCTTGACAACAAACCAATAATACACTTTTGAAAATATGATCTTAATAAAAACTTTACCATGATCTTTAGAAAGTTTAAACATGAAGTGTCAAAGTTAGTGACCTTGGCCTTTTGGTCATGGGCGTGGGCAGGATATTGCTTAAAGACAAATATTCTCTACTGTATAGAACACACTCTCAGTCTTAATTGGCTTTATGACCATGTTATGTCATTACCTAATTACCTATGTGAGAAAGAGTATCTCCTTTGATGAAATAGCAGTGTCACTGGACTGTTGCATAATAGGATTATGACACATAATAAACAAGAATATTTGTCTTCAATGAAATTTTGGACCAGTGCCCATCATCATGCGAAATATGAACCAGATACATCATCTTGTTTGGAAAATATCGTAATTACCCTAAATATTCGGACAGACAGGTCTAAGCAAACATTGTAGACCCAGATCAAACTGCTCCTCAAGTAGCAGTTTGATCACGGTCTACAACGTTTGCCATTCACTAAGCATCATTTGGATGCATTAACGTATGTAAAATCCACTTAATAAGAATTTTCGAATAATTGTCCACTTTTGGCTTGTCCTAAATTTTAGGGTCATTACGGCATGAGCTTTATGGCATAATCAAGGGAGATTACAAAATACTGAATTATATTATTTAGAGGTAAGGTTTGCTTCCCTAACATAATCCTTTAGGAATTAAAACTATATTTTTTTAAACTTTTGATGTAAATCTTCAAAGTCTGTGACCTTGACATCAAGCGCAGGAGTCTTGCTGAAAGTAACTTTGGACCTATATCTATCATCATATCAAATATGAACCAGATCCATCAAATGGTTTAGAATACACAGGCTCTTAAAAACTTTAACGTAAATGTGGACGCAGACTCCGACTCCGACGCTGACGGTAGTGCAATAGCTCTTCCTGGACTTCGTCCAGGCAAGCTAAAAAGGGGAGTAACTAAACCAAACATTTACAAAGTCAGCACAAAAGTTCATCAGCGATGGACTGACAGATGCAAGCACGATAACAAAATACATTCCGTGTTTTCGAACAGACATATAAAAAGGGGAGTAACTCAATTAAGCTTGTTTCTATAAAAAATGCCTATGTCTAAAAATGGATCATAACTCATCCGAAATTTATGAAATAAACTCAAAAGTTAATCAGGTCATCTCCATTTTAGTCTGTAACTGTATGCCAAAAATAAGGAAGCTAGCTTAAGCGTTTCTTCTGATATTTTGTTCACAGGCTTGTTATCCCCTGCAGAAGGTGGAAGAATATAGTTTTCTAAATGTCTGTCTGTCTGTCCATCCATCAGTCCTTCCATCTGTCCAGAGCCATAACTAAGTAACCACTGAATGGTATTTCATGAAACTTAAATATCTATCATTATAATGCGCTGATGCAGGTAATGTTTTATCTGACTGGCTTCAGTGGTGCATGATATATCGCCCTTTAATTGATTTAAAATCAGTAAAATGAGCCATATCTAAGCAACCAATTACCAAACCTTTATGAAACTTAAACTTTATATGTAAGAGGGGCATTCGGAAAGTATTGCAAATAGCCGCATAACTTTGTTTAGGGGCATGCTGAGTACAAATGCTTTGAATGTACTGAAAGAACTATATTTTGTCTTTACGGTGGCACCAAACACTATACAGGGCACCAAACACTATACATAGACACTTTTTCTTATTGGCTTACAACGCATTTTATTAGGCTGCATTCTTACCACCTATAGGCTAATTTTATATGCATAATCTTTTCAGAGTTAGGCATTCAAGTCAAATATCGTTGTAAATACAAAATTAATTTTTGTCAATGGCTTGTCCATCGTAACCTACCAAAGCCATAGGACAGTTAGAAGGGTGGCAACTATTATCGATGTATGAGTAGTTCTTATGACGTTATTGAAATCGACGTCAATTAGAGGCTTCATTTTTTTGTATTTATTTGAATTTATTGACAGGTTTTCGTTGAAACATGTAAATGCTCATGCTGACAACATTTTGAATGCTAACACACTTGTTTTCGTTACAAAATCATAATAATTTTAGCAGAAAGGGAGAATTAGCTACTACATAAAATACTGATAATTCATATTCACTAGACAGTATGGATCCTAGATTAAAATATTTTTTGCACCATTTACTGGACAACATTTCCTAGGCATTGTCTTTAAGTAGCAAAGACAAAAAGAATCAAAGACTGCTCATATATGAATTACGGCCTACTACAGTACAATTATGCAGTGCCTTTAGGGTATACCTCTTTCAAAGAAGTTAAAAATGTGTCCTTTAAAATAATACACAGTAACTGCAGACTTTGATAGGCATACCATAGTTTTATGTGTTTGTGCTATCAGAAGTTCTGTCTTTATGATGGTTTCCAAGAAATGACGTTACTTGCAAACATTTCCGAATGCCCCTCCTATCTTTACAACCTGGTTATGCACAAAAAGTTTCATCAGAATGGCGTCAGCAGTGCATGAGTTATTGCCCTTGAATCAATTTAAGTTTGACAAATTCAGCCATAACTAGGTAATCAATGAATAGAATCCTATGAAACTTACCCTAAATATGTATCACCATAACACATTGGTTCATCTAAGTTTTGTCAGAATTGCTTCAGTAAGCAATGAGTTACTGTCCTTGAATTGGTTTAAAATCAACCAATATTGAGTCATAACTAAGTAACCAATGGAAGGAATTTCATGAAACTTAAAATAATCATGTATTGTCATGACACAGCAGTGCACATTAAGTTTTGACATAATCGCTTCAGTAATGCACGATTTAAGGCCCTTGAATTGATTTAAAATCCACAAATAATAAATAACTACGTTCCTGGTGAACAAAATTTCTTGAAACTGAATTAAATCTGTATGCTGAGGCAAGTGTTTAAGAAGAACAGATTCAGCTTATGCCTGACTTATTATCCAGGATTATTGCCCTCGATTTTATTTACAATACACAAGTTCAGCCGTAGCTTAAGTAACCAGCGAACGTAATTTTATTTATGAAACTTATAATAAACCATAAAAAAATCAGGGCCACTTCAGCCGGTATATAAATTTTATCAAATTTGCTTGTTCCTTTACAAACTGCCTATGTCTGAAAAAAGGAAATAGCTCAACCGAAAATTTATGAAATAGGCTCAAAAAATAATCAGGGCATCTACACCTTCACCTGTAACTGTATGCCAAATATCAAGATCCTAGCTCTTTGCCAATTATAAAAAACACAACTTAAGGGCTTCTTCAGATATGTTGTTAACAAGCTTGTTCCTATACAAAATATAACATACCTAGACCCTGAAAAGGGGAATAACTAAATCGAAAATTTATGAAATATGCTAAAAAGTAAATCAATTCATTGTAACTGTATACAAAATTTAAATATGCTACCTAAGTGTTTCTTCAGATATTTTGTTCAGTTGGTTATTCCCATATAAAATGCCTATGTCTGAAAAAGAGTAATTACTCAACTAAAAATTCAGAATACATGCATATGCTAAAAATTAATCAGTTCATCTACACCTTAGTCGAAATCTGCATGCCAAATATAAGGATCCTAGCCTACATGGCTACCTAAGTGTTTCTTCAGATATTTTGTTCAGTTGGTTATTCCCATATAAAATGCCTATGTCTGAAAAAGAGTAATCACTCAACTAACTAGAAAATGTGTTTATGAAACACTATGCCCCCAACCATATGCTTGTCTCTAGAGAAGGTTCATCCAATAATGCTTGTACCTTTGTACCATAGGCTTACAATGCACTAAGTCGAAAAAGGGGCTTAACTCAGTCAAAAATTTACGAATTGTTTTTGAAAGTTAATCAGGTCATCTATACCTTGGGCAATATCAACCTGCAAAAATCATGATCCTAGCATCAGGGGTTCTCCAGATATTTTGTTCACAAGCTTCCATAGGCAAATAATGCACTAAGTTGAAAAAGGGGCATAATACAATCCAAAATTTACAAATTATTTTCAAAAGTTAATCAGGTCATCTACACCATAGGCAGTATCTTCCTGCATAAAATCATGCTCCTAGCATCAGGTGTTCTTGAGATATTTTGTTCACAAGGTTCCATAGGCTTACAATGCACTAAGTCGAAAAAGGGGCATAACTCAATCAAAAATTCATGATTTCTTTTCAAAAGTTAATCAGGTCATCTACACCACAGGCAGTATCTTCCTGCAAAAGATCATGCTCCTAACATCAGGGGTTCTTGAGATATTTTGTTCACAAGGTTCCATAGGCTTACAATGCACTAAGTCGAAAAAGGGGCATAACTTTGTCAAAAATTCAAGAATTTGTTTCAAAAGCTAATCAGGTCATCTACACCTTGGGCATTCTCATCCTGCAAAACCTCATGATCCTAGCATCAGGGGTTCTTGAGATATTCTGTACACAAGTTTCCACAGGCTAAGTCGAAAAAGGGGCATAACTCTGGAAATACATTGCCAGCGGAAAAATAAAAAAATACGGGTCTGCTTATTTTCCATACTGATCATGTTTATAAAGTTTCAAGTTCCTAGCTCTTATTGTTCTTGACTATATGTAAGGGTACCTTTGTACCATAGGCCTCAATGCACTAAGTTGAAAAAGGGGAATAACTTGATCAAAAATTCACGAATTATTTTCAAAAGTTAATCAGGTCATCTACACCACAGGCAGTATCTTCCTGCAAAAAATCATGCTCCTAGCTTCAGGGGTTCTTGAGATATTTTGTTCACAAGGTTCCATCGGCTTACAATGCACTAAGTCGAAAAAGGGGCATAACTCGGTCAAAAATTCACGAATTTGTTTCAAAAGTTAATCAGGTCATCTACACCTTGGGCATTCTCATCTTGCAAAGCCTCATGATCCTAGCATCAGGGGTTCTTGAGATATTTTGTTCACAAGGTTCCACAGGCTAAGCGGAAAAAGGGGCATAACTCTGGAAATACATTGCCGGCAGAAAAATAAAAAAATACGGGTCTGCTTATTTTCCATACTGATCATGTGTATAAAGATTCAAGTTCTTAGCTCTTATTGTTCTTGACTATATGTAAGGGTACCTTTGTACGATAGGCCTCAATGCACTAAGTTGAAAAAGGGGAATAACTTGATCAAAAATTCACGAATTTTTGTCAAAAGTTAATCAGGTCATCTACACCACAGGCAGTATCTTCCTGCAAAAAATCATGCTCCTAGCTTCAGGGGTTCTTGAGATATTTTGTTCACAAGGTTCCATAGGCTTACAATGCACTATGTCGAAAAAGGGGCATAACTCGGTCAAAGATTCACGAATTTGTTTCAAAAGCTAATCAGGTCATCTACACCTTGGGCATTCTCATCTTGCAAAACCTCATGATCCTAGCATCAGGGGTTCTTGAGATATTTTGTTCACAAGGTTCCACAGGCTAAGTCGAAAAAGGAGCATAACTCCGGAAATACATTGCCGGCGGAAAAATAAAAAAATACGGGTCTGCTTATTTTCCATACTGATCATGTGTATAAAGTTTTCAAGTTCCAAGCTCTTATTGTTCTTGACTATATGTAAGGGTACCTTTGTACCATAGGCCTCAATGCACTTAGTTGAAAAAGGGGAATAACTTGATCAAAAATTCACGAATTTTTTTCAAAAGTTAATCAGGTCATCTACACCACAGGCAGTATCTTCCTGCAAAAAATCATGCTCCTAGCTTCAGGGGTTCTTGAGATATTTTGTTCACAAGGTTCCATAGGCTTACAATGCACTAAGTCGAAAAAGGGGCATAACTCGGTCAAAAATTCACGAATTTGTTTCAAAAGTTAATCAGGTCATCTACACCTTGGGCATTCTCATCCTCCAAAACCTCATGATCCTAGCATCAGGGGTTCTTGAGATATTTTGTTCACAAGGTTCCGCAGGCTAAGTCGAAAAAGGGGCATAACTCTTGAAATATGTGACCCGCGGAAAAAAGAAAAAAAACACGTGTTCGCTTATTTTTCATACTGATCATGTGTATAAAGTTTCAAGCTCCTAGCTCTTACGGTTCTTGATATGACAGACGGACAGACGGACAGACGGACAGGCCCAAACCAATATGCCCCCACAATTTCTCCGAAATTGGGGGCATAAAAATTCAGAATACATGCATATGCTAAAAAATTAATCAGTTCATCTACACCTTAGTCGAAACTGCATGCCAAATATAAGGATCCTAGCCTACATGGCTATTGGCTACCTAAGTGTTTCTTCAGATATTTTATTCAGTTGGTTATTCCCATATAAAATGCCTATGTCTGAAAAAGAGTAATTAATCAACTAAAAATTCAGAATACATGCATATGCTAAAAAATTAATCAGTTCATCTACACCTTAGTCGAAATCTGCATGCCATATATAAGGATCCTAGCCTACATGTCTACCTAAGTGTTTCTTCAGATATTTTGTTCAGTTGGTTATTCCCATATAAAATGCCTATGTCTGAAAAAGAGTAATCGCTCAACTAAAAATTCAGAATACATGCATATGCTAAAAAATTAATCAGTTCATCTACACCTTAGTCGAAATCTGCATGCCAAATAAAAGGATCCTAGCCTACATGGTTCTTCAGATATTTTGTCCACTAGCTCGTTCCTATACAAAACGCTTATGTCCAAAAAAGAGTAATCACTCAACTGAAAATTTACGAAATATACTCAAAAGTTAATCAGGTCATCCACAATTTGTTCTGTAACTGTATACCAAATATCAAGATCCTAGCTCCTTGCTCTTTAGATATTTTTTATCACATAGCTGTTCCGATGTAAAATGACAAAGTCGAAAAAGGGGACTCCTGAACAACATCGCTTATTTTCATGTACATGCCACATAAAAATTTCAAGATCCTACCATAAGCGGTTCTTGAGTTTCAAAGCTGCCAAAAAGCATTATGGATGGAGAGACAGGCCCAATCAATCAGCCCCCTCAATTTTCTCGAAGTTGGGGGGCATAAAGACAATTTTAAGTTTCCATAGCGCCAGAATTGCTAACAAAGTATTTAAGCAGAGGCTTATTCAAACAACATTTCTGCAATATTTCAGCTTTTTCGGCCTTAATGCTATTGAGATATTGATTTTTAAATATAGTTCCATTTTCAACATTTTGGTTGCTATGGCAACCAAGCAAATGCAAGATAGTTTGGTGTAAGGTATTTTCCCCTTTGTTGCGCCATGTTCACTTGCACCATTACACATTACTTGCTGACACAATTTACCAGATTTTGTGACTACATTAAGTACTTGTAAAATGGGCAATCTGCTGTTATATGCTGCAGGATATTAGCATGGTCCTTTGTGAAATTACCTATTCTTGTAGCGGTAATGTAAATATTCTAAAGGTTGAGCAGTAAAAAAATAGATGGCAATTTCCAAAATTTTGTTCTGCAAAATATTTTTCCCGAAGTTTCACCGAATAAACTAGCTTTGCTTACGACTATTATTTTTATTTATTTTGTTTTTCGCTATTTGCTATTAACGCTGGGGAGAATCTTAATGATTTTATGGTTTTATAATTTGCACCATCTAGAGACGAGTTAGGCAGATGGAAAGGTTACTCGTGTCAAAAAAGATAAGACATATGTATGCTATGACATATTCAGAACACATTTGTACAGTTACACTGCCAATTAGGTATATGCGATAAAGTATTTTTGGTACCGTTTTGATCCCGGGCGTATTATTGGAATATTGTTGCACATGATTTTAATATTGTGCAATTGACATTTTCTTAGAATGTCTCACGCTTACTCAAACCCTAAAAGTATCTTTTGTTCCATACTAACGGCAGACTTATAGAAACCAGAGGACCATTGGTCCTGTAGCTCACCTGAGTCCATTCATCCTTAGCATTCAAGAGTAAGAAACACCGAAGTAAGTTGTACAATTCCGCCTAATTTCAACTTTGACTGAGTTGTTATGCTTGTCCTAGTAAATATTAGCAAGTTTGATGAAGTTACAATAAACAAGAGGGCCATGGTGGCCCTGAATCGCTCACCTGAGCATTAATCAGTTCACTGGCTCTGGTGAAGATTTATAAGAGTTTTTACCATACATGGGAATGGCGGCCATCTTGGTCATGTGACCAAGATCATTTGAAGAACTTTCAATCCTTTGACCCATGTGCAGGCTCCATATGAAATTTAATCTGCCCAGTGGTTTCAGAGATGTTTGAAAATGTTTATGGATGGATGAAAGAGGCAGCTAACACCAATACTCAGGTGAGCTGAAAATGGCAGAGTCGCTTCTCCGAAAAGTTCCCGTTCATGTTGAGTTCCTTTGATGGATTTGAACTAGACTAACTAGGCAAACACAGATGATAGAATGGTAGCATCATTATCTCACTGTGGTGAAACTAATGTATTCCAAGAAGTTTGTGGCTGGCATCATTGCAATGTTAGTTCTGATTCTTGCAACATAACTTAATTTAGATTTGACCTAGTGACCTAGCTTTTGACCCGACATGACCCAGTTTCAAACCGGATATTGTAAGAATAAACATTCTGACAAAGTTTCATTGAGATTGGATCAAAACTGTGCCCTCTGGAGCGTATACAAGGTCGTTCTTATATTTGACCTAGTGACCTAGTTTTTGATCCGACACAAACCAGTTTCAAACTTTACCTAGATTTCATAAAGGTAAACATTCTGACAGAGTTTCATGAAGATTGGATCAAAACTGTGCCCTCTAGGGTGTACACAAAGTTTTTCTTAGATTTGACCTAGTGACCTAGTTTCTGATCTGACATGACTCAGTTTCATAAGGGGCATATATATATGGACAATAAACATTTTGACATAGTTTCATGAAGATTGGATCAAAACTATTCCTTCTAGTGCGTACACAATGTTTTTCTAAAATTTGACCTAGTGACCTAGTTTTTGACCTGACATGACCTACTTTCAAACTTGGCCTAGAGTTTATGGAGATAAACATTCTGACAAAGTTACATAAAGATTGGATCAAAACTGTGTCCTCTAGAGCGTACACACGGTTTTTCTATGATTTGACCAAGTGACCTAGTTTTTGACCCTACATGACCCAGTTTCAAATTTGTCCTTCATATTATAAGGATAACCATTCTGATAAAGTTTCATGAACTTTGGATCAAAACTGTGCCTTCTAGAGCGTACACAAAGTTTTTCTAAGATTTGACCTAGTGACCTAGTTTTTGACCCGACATGACCCAATTTCGAACTTGGCCTAGAGTTTATGGAGATAAACACTCTGACAATGTTTTATAAAGATTGGATCAAAACTGTGTCCTCTAGAGCGTACACAATGTTTTTCTATGATTTGACCTTGTGACCTAGTTTTTGATCAACATGACCCAGTTTCGTACTTGTCCTAGATATTATAAAAAAAAAACATTATGACAAAGTTTCATGAACTTTGGATGAAAACTGTGCCTTCTAGAGTGTACACAAGGTTTTTCTAAGATTTGACCTAGTGACCTAGTTTTTGACCCAACATGACCCCAGTTTCAAACTTGGCGTAGAGTTTATGGAGATATAGATTCTGACAACGTTTCATATAGATTGGATCAAAACTGTGTCCTCTAGAGCGTGCACAAGGTTTTTCTATGGTTTGACCTAGTGACCTAGTTTTTGACCCGACGTGACCCAGTTTCGAACTTGTCCTAGATATTATGAGGATAAACATTCTGATTAAGTTTCATGAACTTTGGATGAAAACTGTGCCTTCTAGAGCGTACACACGGTTTTTCTAAGATTTGACCTAGTGACCTAGTTTTTGACCCGACGTGACCCAGTTTCGAACTTGTCCTAGATATTATAAAGATAAACATTCTGACAAAGTTTGATGAACTTTGGATGAAAACTGTGCCTTCTAGAGTGTACACAAGGTTTTTCTAAGATTTGACCTAGTGACCTAGTTTTTGACCCGACATGATCCAGTTTCGAACTTGGCCTAGATTTTATGGAGATAAACATTCTGACAAAGTTTCAGAAAGATTGGATCAAAACTGTGCCCGCTAGAGTGTACACAAGCAAAAGTTGACGGACATCCATCCGGACGGACATCAGGACGTCCGGACGTACGACGGACGACGGACATCAGGGTATCCCAAAAGCTCACCCTGAGCAAAAAAAAACATATTTGTAAAACTTTTTGCCTAAATATTGCAGTAACACAGAAATAAATGCCAATTTGCACTTTTCCCAATACAAGTCTATGGAAACTTTAAAATGCCATAGTAATGAAACCATGTCGGCAACAATAATAAACAAGAGGGCCATGGTGGCCCTGAATCGCTCACCTGAGCATTAATCAGTTCACTGGCTCTGGTGAAGATTTATAAGAGTTTTTATCATACTAACATTTGACCTAGTTTTTGACCCGACATGACCCAGTTTCAAACTTGGCCTGGCTATTGTAAGAATAAACATTCTGACACAGTTTCATTGAGATTGGATCAAAACTGTGCCCTCTGGAGCGTATACAAGGTCGTTCTTATATTTGACCTAGTGACCAAGTTTTTGACCCGACACGACCAAGTTTCAAACTTTACCTAGATTTCATTTAGATAAACATTCTGAGTTTCATGAAGATTGGATCAAAACTGTGCCCTCTAGAGTGTACACAAAGTTTTTCTAAGATTTGACCATGAGCCGACGTGACTCAGTTTCATAGGGGGCTTAGATATATGGACAATAAACATTTTGACATAGTTTCATGAAGATCGGATCAAAACTATGCCTTCTAGTGCTTACACAACGTTTTTCTAAGATTTGACCTCGTGACCTAGTTTTTTACCCGACATGACCTACTTTCAAACTTGGCCGAGAGTTTATGAAGATAAACATTCTGACAAAGTTTCATAAAGATTAGATCAAAACTGTGTCCTCTAGAGCGTACACAAGGTTTTTCTATGATTTGACCTAGTGACCTAGTTTTCAACCCGACATGACCCAGTTTCAAACTTGTCCTACATATTATGAGGATAAACATTCTGAAAAAGTTTCATGAACTTTGAATCAAAACTGTGCCTTCTAGAGCGCACACAAGGTTTTTCTAAGATTTGACCTAGTGACCTAGATTATGACTCGACATGACCCAGTTTCGAACTTGGCCTAGAGTTTATGTAGATAAACATTCTGACAATGTTTCATAAAGATTGGATCATAACTGTGTCCTCTAGAGCGTACACAAGGTTTTTCTATGATTTGACCTAGTGACCTAGTTTTTGACCCGATATGACCCAATTTCAAATTTATCATACATATTATGAGGATAAATATTCTTACAAAGTTTCATAAAGATTGGATCAAAACTGTGTCCTCTAGAGCGTACACAAGGTTTTTCTATGATTTGACCTAGTGACCTTGTTTTTGACCCGACATGACCTACTTTCAAACTTGGCTGAGAGTTTATGGAAGTAAACATTCTGACAAAGTTTCATAAAGATTAGATCAAAATTGTGTCCTGTAGAGCGTACACAAGGTTTTTCTATGAATTGACCTAGTGACCTAGTTTTTCTATGATTTGACCTAGTGACCCAGTTTCAAACTTGTCATACATATTATGAGGATAAACATTCTGCCAAAGTTTCATGAACTTTGGATCAAAACTGTGCCTTCTAGAGCGTACACGTGGCTTTTCAAAGATTTGACCTAGTGACCTAGTTTTTGACCCAACAAGACCCAGTTTCGAACTTGGCCTTGAGTTTATAGAGATAAACATTCTGACAATGTTTCATAAAGATTGGATCAAAACTGTGTCCTCTAGAGCATACACAAGGTTTTTTCTATGATTTGACCTAGTGACCTAGTTTTTGACCCGACGTGACCCAGTTTCAATCTTATCCTAGATATTATAAGGATAAACTTTCTGATTAAGTTTCATGAACTTTGGATCAAAACTGTGCCTTCTAGAGCGTACTCAAGGTTTTTCTAAGATTTGACCTAGTGACCTAGTTTTTGACCCGACATGACCCAGTTTCGAACTTGGCCTAAAGTTTATAGAGATAAACATTCTGACAATGTTTCATAAAGATTGGATCAAAACTGTGTCCTCTAGAGCGTACACAAGGTTTTTCTATGATTTGACCTAGTGACCTAGTTTTAGACCCGACGTGACCCAGTTTCGAACTTGTCCTAGATATTATCAGGATAAACATTCTGACACAATTTCATGAACTTTGGATGAAAACTGTGCCCTCTAGAACGTACACAAGGTTTTTCTAAGATTTGACCTAGTGACCTAGTTTTTGACCCGACATGACCCAGTTTTGAACTTGGCCTAGATTTTATGAAGATAAACATTCTGACAAAGTTTCATTGAGATTGGATCAAAACTGTGCCCTCTAGAGCGTACACAAGGTTTTTGTATGATTTGAACTAGTGACCTAGTTTTAGACCCGACGTGACCCAGTTTCGAACTTGTCCTAGATACTATGAGGATTAACATTCTGACAAAGTTTCATGAACTTTGGATGAAAACTGTGCCCTCTAGAGCGTACACAAGGTTTTTCTAAGATTTGACCTAGTGACCTAGTTTTTGACCCGACATGACCCAGTTTCGAACTTGGCTTAGATACTATGAGGATAAACATTCTGACAAAGTTTCATGAACTTTGGATGAAAACTGTGCCCTCTAGAGCGTACACAAGGTTTTTCTAAGATTTGACCTAGTGACCTAGTTTTTGACCCAACATGACCCAGTTTCGAACTTGGCCTAAATTTTATGAAGATAAACATTCTGACAAAGTTTTCATAAAGATTGGATCAAAACTGTGTCCTCTAGAGCGTACACAAGGTTTTTCTTTGATTTGACCTAGTGACCTAGTTTTAGACCCGACGTGACCCAGTTTCGAACTTGGCCTAGATTTTAAAAATACTAACATTCTGACAAAGTTTCATAAAGATTGGATCGAAACTGTGCCCGCTAGAGTGTACACAAGCAAAAGTTGACGGACGTCCGTCCGGACGGACGTCCGGACGTACGACGGACGACGGACATCAGGGTATCCCAAAAGCTCACCCTGAGCACTTCGTGCTCAGGTGAGCTAAAAACAATATTTACGTAGCAGCTAATGTCATGAATGTATGCAAAGAATCAGCTTCATCCCCCTATACGGTTTGTGAGGAAAAGATTTTTTAATATTTTTTTTCAAAAATATTTCCTTAATATTGCCATGGCAACAAATCAATTCCTGCAATTTGGACAAAATTAATAGGAATCATAGAGGACTACTCAAGCAACATTTCTGTAGATAAAAAATCCAAAAATAACTGCAGGGAGATAGCAAAAACTGCAGCTTTCCATTTTTCCCATTATATTTCAATGGAAACTATAAGTTGCCATACCAACCTAACCGCTGAAGCAATTGCCAAAAAAAATCTGTAATTATATAGAAGCTTGTACAAATATCTGTTCTGTAAAGTTTGATCTTTATCGGCCACATATTTTCTGCAAAAATGATATTTTAATATTTTTTTCTATTTTTAACCATTCGGTTGCAATAGCAATCAGCCAAATTGTGCAATTTACATAAATTTCATGTGGTTGATAGAGGACTACTCAAGGAACATTTCTGTAAAAGTTTTGTCAAAATATGTGCAGTCACATAGCAATAAATGCAAATTTTTAATTATCCCATTATACGTCAATGGCAAATTTAAGTTGCCATAGCAACCAAACTGTTGGAGCAATTGCCAAGAAAAACAGTATTTTTATAGATGGTAGTACCTAGATCCTTTCTGTGAAGTTTGAGCTTTATTGGTTGTACAGTTTCTGAGGAGATGATTTTTGAATATCTTTCCTATTTTTAACCATTCGGTTCCCATGGCAACCAGCCTAATTGTGCAATTTACATAAATTTCATGTGGTTGATAGAGGACTACTCAAGGAACATTTCTGTAAAAGTTTTGTCAAAATATCGGCAGTCACATAGCAATCAATGCAAATTTTCAATTTTCCCATTATAAGTCAATGGCAACTTAAAGTTGCCATAGCAATTAAACTGCTGGAGCAATTGCCAAGAAAAACAGTGTTTTTATAGACGGTAGTACCTAGATTCTTTCTGTGAAGTTTGAGCTTTATTGGTTGTATAGTTTCTGAGGAGATGATTTTTGAATATCTTTTCTATTTTTAACCTTTCGGTTGCCATGGCAACCAGCCTAATTGTGCAATTTAGATAAATTTCATGTGGTTGATAGAGGACCACTCAAGGAACATTTCTGTAAAAGTTTTGTCAAAATATCTGCAGTGAAATAGCAATAAATGCAAATTTTCGATTTTTCCCATACAAGTCAATGGAAACTTTAAGTTGCCATAGCAACTAAAGTTCTGAAGCGATTTGGATAAAAAACAATTTTATTGGTTCCCCCTGCCTATAGATGCTATATATGAAATTTGGTTACAATGGGCCTTGTAGTTTCAGAGGAGATGTCGTTTGAAAATGTTGACGGACGACGTACGACGGACGACGGACGCCTGCCTATACTATAAGCTCACCTGTGAGCCTTCGGCTCACAGGTGAGCTAAAAACGGGACATGGTCAGTTGCCTGCAGTTTTGGCCTGGTCTTTTCTGAGGCCGACATAAGCATTATTCAGTAAATCTGAGGAACTGAAGGAAATTTTAATATGCATTTTGAAGAGGTCCCTATATGTGATATGGATGCCAAACATTATTTGATTATTTTTTGTGAAGCCTTTTTCAGGGCCCTCAAAATTTGGGCCCCGGATTTTTCGGTGTGGTCCCGTCAAATACAACTACCTCTTATATCATAAGCTGGCAATAAGGATTTTCATTTTAAAAAAGCCTTATGCCCATTCCCTACTGATCACCTTCATGACTATTTTAGACACAACTAGCCCATGAGTAATGTATAAGAAACATTCCGAAGGAGATGTGATAAGTAATATCAAAGATGATCAATGGTATCCATACTGGTTGATGGACTGGAACGATTTTACATCTAGGGGACTACCCCAGGCAAGTTTTGAGAAATCCGCCTAATGGTTTTGGTGAGGATGCAATAGCTGTAAAAAGAAATGTGGCCATAGTACACGGATGCCCCCGCCTAGTGCCTTGAGTAAGGTGGCCCAAGTTGAAGTTTAAGTGCAGACTATGACCTTGACCTTTGAGTTAGAGACATAATTCTTGGTCACGACACATTGTCTTGTTATGATGGATATTGATGCCGAATAATTTTGAAATCCCACCATGGACAACAAAGCCATGGACCAGACATGAACATGTTTCACTTTAGCCTATGAACAACGTTTAAGTGCTGACTGTGACCTTGACCTTTGAATTAGCGACATGTTTCTTGCACCTGACACACTGTCTTGTCATGATAATTATTTAAGCAAAATAATTTTTCAATCCCACCTTTCAGGACAAAATTATGGGCCAGACAAAAACTTGTTTCACCACAGCCTATGCACAAATTTACATGCACAGTGTGACTTCGATCTTTTAGCTAGCAACATAGTTCTTGCCACATCGGCTTGTCATGATGATCATGTATACCAAATAGTTTCGAAATCTACCCATGGAAAACAAAGTTTATTATAATATGCCGGACACGAATATGTTTACACCATAGCATATGCATAACAAGAGGCCCAAATGGGCCTGATATCGCTCACCTGGCTTTTGTATCCGAATGGTCACCATTCTGATACAAAATTGGTCCAATTCCAGAGATTTTCTCAATTTCACATTTTGCTACTTTTAGTAACAGAGGCCAACTTGTCTGGTCTTTATATATTTACTTTTGAAACACCTCAAGGCAAGAATCATTTTGCCACAAATTTCATCAAAATCCATTCAGGGGTTATACTGAGATATTGTCAGTTTCATGTTTTGTGCTATTTTTAGTAACGGCAGATGGCGGCAATCTTAGAAAGCCAAAATGCAAAAAATTGAAAAGCTTTCATGCAAGGACCATTTTGACACAAAATTGGTCCAGTTCCATTGTAATTTTCTAATTTTCAAATTTTGCTATTTTAAGTAACAGAGGCCAACTTGACGGGTCAATATTTGTTAATTTGTGAAACACATCAAAGCAAGAATCATTTTGCCACAAATTTCGTCTCAATCCCTTCAGCGGTTAATGAGATGTTGTCATTTTCATGTTTTGTGCTATTTTTAGTAACGACAGACGGCGGCCATCTTGGAATGCCAAAATGCAGAAAATCGAAAAAGCTTATTGAAATGATCATTCTGACAGAAAATTAGTCCAATTCCACTGAGATTTTCTTATTTTCACATTTTTCTATTTTTAGTAACAAAGGTTATTATGACTTGTCTATATTTAGTTACTTTTGAAACATCTCAATGCAAAAATCATTTTGACACAAATTTCGTCAAAATCTATTCAGCGGTTACTGAGATATTGTCATTTTCATGTTTTGTGCTATTTTTAGTAACGGCAGGTGGTGGCCATCTTGGAATGCCAAATTGCAATTAATCGAAATGGCTTCATGTAAGGAACATTCTGACACAAAATTGGTCCAATTCCATTCAAGGGTTCTTGAGTAATTGTCATTTTATGTTTGTGCTATTTTTAGTAATGGCAGATGTCGGCCATCTTGGAAGCCAAATTGCAATTAATCGAAACGCCTTCATGCAAGGAACATTCTGACACAAAATTGGTCGAATTCCATTCAAGGGTTCTTGAGTAATTGTCATTTTTATGATTGTGCTATTTTTAGTAACGGCAGATGTCGGCCATCTTGGAAAGCCAAATTGTAATTAATTGAAACGGCTTCATGCAAGGAACATTCTGACACAAAATTGGTCGAATTCCATTCAAGGGTTCTTGAGTAATTGTCATTTTTATGTTTGTGCTATTTTTAGTAACGGCCCCCATGGTGGCCATCTTGGATAGTCTACTGGCACAAAATTGAAATAATTCCTTTTAAGGACCATTGTTGACCAAATCTGACCACAATCGATTGCGTTTTCTTGAGATACTGACATTTGAGCAAAATCGGTCTTGTAAACGCTAAGTAGGTCACTGTGACCTAATTCCACTATAGATTTTTTTCATTTTTACAATTTTTAATCCCAAGGTCCCATTAATGTTCCGCGCAAACTTTCGGCCAAATATACCACATGGTTCTGGAGAAGAAGTTGATTTTGTTGTTTTTGCTATTTTTAGTAACGGCGGCCATCTTGGATTCTTGACCTGACCCAATTTTACAATTTTGAAACCCTGCAGTCTGGTCATGCTCCATGTGAAATTTGAAACCCATGGGTGCAGTGGTTTTAGAGAAGAAGTTGTTTGAAGTCGTTTGAATATGTCGTTTTTTGACATTGGCATTTGAGCAAAATTACACTCGTAAACAGAAAGTAGGTCACTGTGACAAAACTCCGCTACAGATTTTTTTCATTTTTACAATTTTGAATACCAAGGTTTCATTGATGTTCCATGCCAAAATTCAGACAAATATACCCAGTGGTTCTGGAGAAGAAGTTTATTTTGTTGTTTTTGCTATTTTTAGTAACAGCGGCCATCTTGGATTTTCAACCTGACCCAATTTTACAATTCTGAGACCCTGGAGTCAGGTCATGGTCCATGTGAAATTTGAGAACCATGGGACCAGTAGTTTTACAGAAGAAGATGTTTGAATATTTGTTTTTAGGTGTTGACGGACACATTCCGTGACGACGCACGACGCACTACGCACGCATTGGTATGACAATAGCTCACTATGGCCCTTCGGGCCAGGTGAGCTAATAAGTTTATGCAGTGTGACCTTGACCTTTCAGCTAGCTCCAAAGTTCTAGCACATGGCACATTTTGTCATGATAATTATTTAAGCCAAACTGGAAACATGGTAACTAATAGGGCCCCGCCTTTATGAAACAGTTAACGACATTTAAGTCATATGTGCCCAACCAGAAATAACAATACCAGCTTTCTATTATCATGTTGTTTGAAATTAAGCCTATGGTAGTGTCATTAAGATATGGGCAAAATACACAATCATGATTGATTAAAACATGGGCAACAACTCTGTGAAGCAGGAAACTGATGTTACCATTCTTGCATTCTGCACACCTTCAGATCATCTAATGATGCTTTATATTTGTACCAAGTTTTATAAAAAAATATCTTCAAAGGCTTTAAAGTTATACAGTGGACAAGATCTCCATACCTAAAATAACAAAGAGAAGGTGTAGTTATGGTTCCTTTTCTCTGCACATTGTCTGATGATGTTTTTATATGTACCAAGTGTTGTGAAAATATCTTAAACAGTTTTAAAGTTAGAGAGCAAACACGTTTTCTAGACTGTTAACAACCAAGGTGAAATGTAGATGAAGTTACAGTTCTTATTCTCTGCTCACTGTTTGATGATGCTTTATATTATGTACAAGTTTTATGAAAATATCTTTGATGGTTTTAAAGCTTTAGAGCGGACATGATTTCTATATTTAAAATTACAATGGGCATAATTCAGCAAAAAATGTAGGCAGAGTTTGGATTCTTGTTCTCTGCACATCGCCTGATGATGCTTTACACTTGTACCAAGTCTTGTGAAAATATATCTTGCGGTTTCAGGGTTAAAGAGCTGACACGATTTCTGTACTCAAAATTTCAAAGAGGCATAATTCAGTAAATAAAGTAGGCAGTGTTATGGTTCTTGTTCTCTGAATATTAACTGATAGTGCTGGACATTTTTACCAAGTCACATGAAAATATCTCTGAACGGTTTCAGAGTTATGAAGGGGACACGATTTCTGTACTCAACATTATAAAGGGGTATATTTCAGTAAATAATGTAGGCAGAGTTATGGTTCATGTTCTCTGCACATCGTCTGACGATGCTTTACATTTGTACCAAGTCTTGTGAAAGAAATTATCTTTATTGGTTTCAGAGTTATAGAGCAGTCACGATTTTCTGCACTCAAAATTTCAAAGGGGCATCATTCAGTAAATACTGTAGGCAGAGTTATGGTTCTTGTTCTCTGCATATTGTCTGATGATGCTATACATTTGTACCAAGTCTCGTGAAAATATCCTTAACGGTTTCAGAGTTATGGAGCGGACACGATTTCTGTACTCAAAATTACAAAGGGGCATAATTCAGTAAATACTGTAGGCAGAGTTATGGTTCTTGTTCTCTGAATATTGACTGATAATGCTTGACATTTTGACCAAGTCACATGAAAATATCTCTGAACGGTTTCAGAGTTATGAAGGGGGCACGATTTCTGTACTCAAAATTATAAAGGGGTATAATTTAGTAAATAATGTAGGCAGAGTTATGGTTCATGTTGTCTGCACATCGTCAGACGATGCTCTACATTTGTACCATGTCTTGTGAAAGAAAATATCTTTATTGGTTTCAGAGTTATAGAGCAGACAAGATTTTCTGCACTCAAAATTTCAAAGGGGCATCATTCAGTAAATACTGTAGGCAGAGTTATGGTTCTTGTTCTCTGCATATTGTCTGATGATGCATTACATTTGAACCAAGTCTCGTGAAAATATCCTTAACGGTTTCAGAGTTATGGAGCGGACACGATTTCTGTACTCAAAATTACAAAGGGGCATAATTCAGTAAATACTGTAGGCAGAGTTATGGTTCTTGTTCTCTGAATATTAACTGATAATGCTTGACATTTTTACCAAGTCACATGAAAATATCTCTGAACGGTTTCAGAGTTATGAAGGGGACACGATTTCTGTACTCAAAATTATAAAGGGGTATAATTTAGTAAATACTGTAGGCAGAGTTATGGTTCATGTTGTCTGCACATCGTCAGACGATGCTTTACATTTGTACCATGTCTTGTGAAAGAAAATATCTTTATTGGTTTCAGAGTTATAGAGCAGACAAGATTTTCTGCACTCAAAATTTCAAAGGGGCATCATTCAGTAAATACTGTAGGCAGAGTTATGGTTCTTGTTCTCTGCATATTGTCTGATGATGCTTTACATTTGTACCAAGTCTCGTGAAAATATCCTTAACGGTTGTAGAGTTATGGAGCGGACACGATTTCTGTACTCAAAATTACCAAGGGGCATAATTCAGTAAATACTGTAGGCAGAGTTATGGTTCTTGTTCTCTGCACCTCCTCTGATGATGCTTTCGATTTGTAACAAGTCTCGTGAAAATATCTCAAACGCTTTTAGAGTTATTGAGCGGACACGAAATGATGACAGACGGACGGAGAGACGGACGGAAGGACAGACAAGGTGATTACTATAGGGCCTCCGCAGACTTCGTCTGGCGGGGCCCTAATAATTTGGAAATCCCATCATACAGTACAAAGCTAATGGCCGGACACGAACATGTCACTAGAGCCTATGCGCAAGTTGACATGCAAAGTGTAACCTTGACCTTCTAGCTCGCGACATGCCCATTGTCTTGCGCTCGCGCTGTATATTACGTATTTTTTTTTCTCTTTTTTCTTTACTACATCAGAATTGTAAGTCCTGATCAGTTGGTCTTTGATACTAGCAGTGGGCCATTGACCGGCCTGCACAGCTGTGCAGACTCGCCATAGTCCCACTGCGCTGCTGCCATACGTATTCAGCTGCCTTTTTGTTTATACCTTATTAGAATTGTTACAAATATGACTGGTTGGTCTATGAAACTAGCCGTGAGGCCCTGACCAGCCTGCACAGTTGTGCAGGCTCGTCACGGTATCACTGAATATCCAGCTGCTTCTTCTCTGCCGTGTTACCGTGTTGCCATTTTTATTGGGTAACAATGATGATTGCCGACCCTGACCAGTTTGCACAGTTGTGCTGACTGATCACCGTCCAACTGGTGCCACTGACATACGCATTCAGGCGTTTACTATCTTTGAATGGGCGTGTCACACTGATGATTCTCGACAGTGAGACCCGGGCGGGTTTGCATAGCTGTACAAGCTTGCCCTGGCCTTGCTGTTGATGTGTGCAGTTTTCATTGTTGCCTACAAAGATACCACGTGTGAACTGACCAGAAAACTCAATGGTTTTAAAGTTACATGACAAGGTTGACTGGGTCATAATAAGATTATGCCATTACTGGATCATAATAAAATCATGCCATTATCTGATTATAAGAAAAATAATGTTTACTTTTAGCGCAATATGTATTGTATCGTCCTCTATATAAGTTACACTTGTTTACTATAGAGAACTTTTGTTTCTCGGTATTCTGATGCTGAACTAGCTATGTGTACCGGGAACAGACTGTTCTACTGAGCAGTCTGTTCTAGGCCCACACTGCGTCAAATGCACTCATTTTACAATTTGATCTGACTTATGTAGAAGGATGAAAAAAAAAAAATCGGTAGATGTAGCATACAGATCGCAGCGGCGCTCGACCAAGAGACGATGTTGAATCGGCGATTATTCAGTGCTAAAGCACTGAATCAGCGCTGTTTCGGCGTTTACTCAGCGTTGAGTGCCTGGTGTGACTGGATGCTGCTGTGAAACAATTATATTTTATATTATATTAAACTTTATTTTGGTGATAAACTAGGCGAGGTCTTTGTTAAATGAATTTTGAGTGCGGAGCACAGTACAATAGCCAAGTATTCATTGTCCCACTTTCATTATATAACGGCTACTAAATGCCTGTGAATGATGCACATCTGGTACTCAATGTTCTACCGGCGCCTTTGCAACGGTATACGTTGTATCGACGTCGGTACAACGTTGTGTTAGATACCCGCTGTGCAGTCACTGCTTCCACAAACATAATAACTTGGAATTAATTGAATTTATTGTTATAATTTCAAGGAGTTTTCACGATGGTAAACTGTAATATACTTTTCTCTTTGCTTGTATATATGCTTTTCTTTTTTCTCTTTTACACTCTTTTTCCTAACTTTCGAACGCCAGTGTCAGCTGCGGCCACAGGGATTTCGACTATGTATGACTGGTTGACAAACTCCATTTTTCATCTTGTGAATCCAGTATATCCAAATGGGTAGTTCAGTAGTTTCCTGGAGAATGTCGATTGGTCTATTTTACAATAAAGCATATGGGATGATCAGATCAACTTCTTTAGGTAAGATAGTACTTGATTTCTCTCGATTGTTCTTTCTTTTTAAACTTAATAAATCACATATCCTTTTTTGTAACAGTCTTGTCAAAAGTATCTGTAGCATAGAAAGGGTGACAGTTGTCCTGTTATTGTTACTACTGTCGGGCGATATTGAATCAAATCCAGGACCAAATTCTCAAACTGAGCACAGCATTTCGATTTTGCATTGTAACATTAGAAGCATACGTAACAAACTAGAGCATATTTTAAATAATTTTTGCGATTTCGATCTTTTGTGCTTCACGGAAACACATCTTGATAATAGCGTTACTGATGAAACCGTCAATCTTTCTAAAAAGTTTGATGTACCATATCGTAAAGATAGATCTTGTCATGGTGGTGGAATTTTGGTTTATATAAATTCATGCTTAATACATAAGAGACGGACTGACTTAGAAATATTTTGGGACGAATCTATTTGGGTTGATGTTCGCATAAATAATCAACCACATCTTCTCGGTATCTTTTATAGTCCTAAACCACAAGATCAAAACTTTTTTAGAGCTCTTAATCTAAATATTGAAAAAGCTATTGAGTCTACTGGAAATCTAATAATTCTGGGCGACTTGAATGAAGATTTGTTGAATCATAATTATCGTAATTTACAAGATGTTTTAACTATTAATTCTTTACAAAATATTATAAATGTTCCTACACGTGGGAGAGCACTTTTAGATCCCGTTATAGTACCGGATGATTTAACAATTTATGATAGTGGTACAATTACAAATCCAGCTAATATTTCAGATCATTCGGCGACCTATTTAATAGTGCCTCATAATTATTCTGTTTCTTGTGCATATAGCCGCAGAATCTGGCTGTATAAAAGAGCAGATTTTGCTCAACTTGATGAATCACTAAGACTGTTTAATTGGGAATGTCTAAAGGAAGGCACCGTAAATGATTGCTGCGAACTGTTTACAAATAAGTTTATTGAATTTATTAATTCTGCAATACCTCATAAAGATATCACCGTTCGACCAAATGATAAACCTTGGTACGATACAGAAATTCGTAAATATTCCAGAAAACGTGATCGTCTGAAGTCCAAAGCTATTAATAGCAATTCTCTGTAACCATTTCACATTTTACAATGGGGGCTCGGCACGCATAGTCTCAGATTTTCTTCAAACTTTCTCAGTTTGTGTGTTGTCACCTAAAAACATTTAAATGAAGGTTGATTCGTTCTGTTGTGTGTCCGTTGCCATGGCAACGGCCTCCAAAGATTTTGCCAAAAAAACAGCCCAAAAATAAGTGAAAATTACCAAATTTTGAACATTTATATATCTTGGAGCACATTACCTTTAGTCTAGAAGTGTTTTGAATGAAAAACTATGGAATAGTACAAAAGTGAAGTGAAAAAAATAAACCAGATCTGTTTGTTCTTTGGTACTGATTTTAGCCCTTGATGTGGGGTGGGGTATCGAGGTATCAAAAACCCCTGTTTTTTAGCTTTTTCAAGTGCGTACTGCCAGTTCGCGCGGTCACTCTGATATACAAATGCATGACAGCATAATAGAAGAAGATCTCTAATATCATGAACTGAAGAAACATGTTTGGGAAGTTACCTCCTTAGGACCGTAACCATGGAAACGATCAATACCCTATCAAAAAATCAAGGAACCACAACAGTGCACAAAATCACCTATTTATTTCCCTAAACAATTGAAAGGCCACATTTATTGCATGTAGAAGTGTTGTGAAAATATCAGTTTTAATTCAAAATTTATAAACATCAAAAGGGGCATTACTGGGGTCATCTAAACATTCATTCTTGGGGCTCTGAAAGGGATTTTTAAGGCTAAATTTCCTTCAAATAACAAACTTTCTTCATAAAACTGCAAAACAAGGTATTGGTTTCTCTTTAATATGGTGGGAAAACATGTCTGTGAAGTTAACAGATATAAACTAGGGCAATGGAATATTTTGAGGTCATTTAGGGGTCCAAAAATAAGGGGTTAAAAAATAGAAACTATGAAAACTCATGAATTTCTTTGCAAAACAGAAAATTCAACAGTGCTTACAATAACAATGGCTTTGAAACTGTCAGTCAAATACTAATTGGTTTAAAAAAGGGCAATGGGGTGCTCTGTGACTTTTATTATGTTCCCTGAAGGGGCCATTAAAGGGGTTGAATCAGCAAAATTGCCTCGAAGTTACACACACTATTGGTATAAACCAGTATCCGTTACTTATTTGAGCCGCAACACGAGAAAACCAGCAATGTGGTTGTGCGCCCAGCGCCGACTCAGTTCGGCCTGGGCATCCACCCAGTCCGAGCAGACTCTTCACTAAGAGGTTTAAGGGTACCTAAGGGTCTAAGCTACCTCCAGGCCGACAGCGAAGACTCTGATCAGACTGGGCGGATGCCCTGGCTGAATTGAGTCTGCGCTGGGCGCACAACCCCTTTGTTGGTTTTCTCTTGTCGCGGCTCATTTGTGAGTGTAAACATCAGTCCAAATGTAAGGCACATAAAATTAGGTGATGGGGATCAATGTAATTGCATTTTTGCATCTAGAAGGGCCCAATAAGGGGTCAAAAATCAGAAAATTACACCAAAAAATTAAGTTTCTAAGAAAGCAGCATACTGTAATACACTGGCACAGACACTGTTGGTCCAGTGACAACTGATGCAAAGCCATAGCCATGGCTGCCCTGAGGTTCCTTTTTTATGTGAATTTAAGGGGTCACAAAATGGGCAAAATGCAATTATGTACCTCAGGCACAATTTTTTATTGTATACCAATAAAAAGACAACAGCGGATACACCTATATTTTACTGCCCAGCAAAGAGTTACTGCTTCAACACAATACCTTAAATAAGTTTGGAGTTATACTCTAGACAAAAATAGCTTCAGCACCTTAGTTGTGGACAAAAATGCCATTAACAGGAGGAGATTGCAAACATGTTTATTTTAACTAACTCTGTCAATAATTATATCTGCAACTGCATATTTAAATATCCCTCCACTATTACCATAACTCTGGCGATAATTATATCTGCAACTGCACATATACTATACCTCAACTATAGTGGCTCCAGTCGAATCTGCATACTACTCTGTTGACCATCAGATTCGACTCTGTGTTTCCTTGCAGGAGATATATTGACCATAGGATCTGTACCCAGACTAGATCTGATGGTGCAAGCTATGGATTCATTCTCTTCAGTCTCCTTGAGAACAGCCTTATGGGAATTTGAACTACCAGCCCCGATGCT
Source organism: Ctena decussata (assembly GCA_963989385.1). Classification (NCBI taxonomy): domain Eukaryota; kingdom Metazoa; phylum Mollusca; class Bivalvia; order Lucinida; family Lucinidae; genus Ctena; species Ctena decussata. The sequence goes on along the minus strand of OZ022504.1, from coordinate 32,342,962 downwards.
GGCTACTTTTGAGAGTTTAACCGAACATAGATCTGCTGACTGTGTCTAAAAACTGGAAAATGGTCACATTATATGTGTTATTCTGTTTGGCCCGAGGGACAAAAGAGCTAAAGGGACACCCCGTTGGCCAATATTTGTTTGCTGTCCATTGACTAAAACTCTTCTTAAGAAACAACACTTCATCAGTTGCATGTACAAATCATCTCACAAGTCTAGTCTATTCCATAACCTTGCTAGGTTGTTGGAGCATCACAGATGATTTAACAACAACCCCTTTTCACCTAGTCCTGTCTCCAGCTGCCCTAGTTGTGCTAGCAAAGTCTATCCCCATCCATTCTTTAATATTATCCGCCTGCCTCGTCATCTGCCTGACTCAGGACCAAATCTGGCAGCCTCTGCCCACATGCAAAATATCAGTAAGACTTTTATCCTTGTACCTTAACAGATACAATGCATCATAAGAGGATATGCAAAGACAAGACTTGGCCTTGTACAGGATAACTCGCCTGATAGTGATTTGCTTATCATATAAAAAAAACCCGAAAGACCTTGACTTCAAGGTCCTCCAATGGATTGGCTAGTATTTTAGGAAAAACTTAAACCAGTTTCTAATATAAGTGCAAGTATAACAGTAGATGCAGCCAAGCATTATGAAAAAGTATGTCATTGGAAAACTTCAACCCAACAACGAATTCTAGGTATGACCTTGACCTCAAGGTCACTGAAACAGGTGGGGTGGTACTCCCATATAAAAGCTACTAAGAAGCAAATTTGACCTCACCGTAAAAACGTCAAGGTCAACCCAATAATTTGAACAATCTAAGTAGTACTTGTATACTTGATTCTACATACCAAGTTTCAAGGCCGTCTGCCTGTTGGTTCTGGAGAAGAAGATTTTTAAAGGTTTCTACCATATATGGGCGTGGCGGCCATGTTGGTCATGTGGCCCAGACCGTTTGAACAAATTTTCTTTTCCCCGTCCCCTAGAGGCTTTACATGAAATTTGGTTACAATTGGCCCAGTGGCTTTTGAGGAGATGTGTGAAATTGTCAAAATATGAGAGACCAGGATCAAAGATCAAAGAATGACCTTGACCTCTTGTACGCACAAATTTTCATGCACTCAATAAGATGACGGTATATACCAATTTCAGGTCAACATCCTCAAAAGTTTCCAAGAAATTTTATGTTCTAGCATTTTCCCATATAAAAGCTACAGTAAGAAAATTTGACCTTACCGTAACTACGGTCTAGGTTATACCAAGGTCATAATTTGAACAATCTTGGTAGTACTCCCGTACCAAATCTTTACAACTTCTGAAAATAAAATTATCTATTTACAGCATTTTTTCAAATTCATGCGGGTGGATTTGATCCAGGAAACTTTCCGACAGGGTAACATGAACCTTATTGTCATATCTGGAAAACACTCTATGTTAGCTCCTTTCTTAGTCTCAGTCTTACTTTCGAAAAAGGAGCCAAACTTGTCTAAATCTTACTTTCGCACAAGGAGCCTTCCTTGTCGTAAAAAGAAAAAAAATGCAGAAAGAAGTTTCCTCCCCACAGTGAAGCTAAAATTACAGTTGCGGCTATACTTTATTTGATAAGAGTTACAATAGTTGATTGTTGTCATAATAGTATTTCGAATGTTTCTCCGATTCACACGTACAACAAGGTGCCAAGTTCATTGAAAAGAACAACAGAACACCATTGGCTTTGCCAAATTACTCAGACTGAATTGTATACCAGTTTGACAACCGCTTTTATTCTTATCTGTCTTTCATTATATGACTGACAAATTTGGCCATGTTCGACCTCACAAAAATATACAGAACATCTATGTATTATGGAGCAGAAAAACATGAGAATGTCCTGTTTTTACTGCAAATCTTTCCAACAGCGAGGTATTTATTGGTGAAAGCGTTTGCCAGTACATGTAGCTAAAACTTAATACAGTAGAACTTCATTGGCTCAAACAGGCTTAGTACCATGAAAATTAGTTCCAGCCAAGGGTAGTTCTAGCCATCCAGGGTTAGTTGCCATATAAAGTGACCTCTAGGGTCCAAGAAAAGAGTTCTAGCCAGGCAAGGTGAACGGGCCATCAGGGTTCGAGCCATTGAAGGTTTACTGTACTCCATTTTGCTACTTTATATTGTGAAGAAAACCATGCTTTTTTTTTATTTTGCACCCCCCCCCCCTTACACACACACACACACACATTACCACCACTTTTTGGACACCTTGTAATCTCAGTGCCATAGTGTGTCAGTCCGTCCGTCTTTCCGTCCTTCCGTCCGTCCGTCCGTCCGAAATCTTGTCCCCGCAACTCCTCCAACGTCTTTCATCGGATTGATTTGAAATTTTACAGATTGTATTCTTATGATATGAAGATGTGCATGTGGTTTTTCCTATTTAGTATCTCTAAATTTACAATTAATGTTTTTCTAAACATTTTAAAGTAACAGATAATATACTTTTTTGCCCTACAAAGAATATTTCAGATTTGTGGGGCAAATTAGCAGATTTTACCCCTTTTTGGCCCCTTAAGGAGCTATAATACAGGAACAGAGCACCCTATCAACATTTTTTATACCTGTTTACATTTTATTGCCAGTTTCTTAACCATTATATCAGTATGCAGTGCTGTTTTTTCGTTATTTTGGGCATCTATTCAGACATTTCGGTCACATTTCCTCCCTTTTAACCCCTTTTTGGGACCCTTAAAAGGCATACACATATTTCCGAGGAGTTCCCCATAACGATATTTTGTATCCCTTAACATTAGGCTTATGTTTTTACGACCTTGTAAAAAGAAAATAGTCATGAGCTTTCAACTGTGCAAATAAAATTATTCATTTGAGGGCAAATTAGCCTATTAAAACCCCTTTTGGAGCCCCTTTAAAGAATAATAATAGACTCTCAGTTCTGTTCCTTTTGTTGATGATATTATTTCATGTAAGTCTGATACTTTCACAACAATTGTACATGTAATTAATGCAGCATGTCCTTGTTTGTGGGAAAAATATGTGATTTTCAACAGGGTTTTATTTTCTCACTTTTTTACACAGGATACTGGTTGTTTCCATGGTAACGGCCAGAAGGAGGCAACTTCCCAAACATGTTTCTTCAGTTCATGATAGTTGAGGCTCTTCTTTAATTTTTTGTTGTAGACAGATATGTCAGACTGACCGCGCGAAAGGACATGAAGCGCTTAAAATTGTCTTAAAATTAGGGTTTCGAAAACCTGGATACCCCACCCACCATTACAGCATGAAGCAATACTAAAGAAGTTACAAAACAATTATATTTATTCTTCCTTAAATTCACATTGACCTATATTTCTTCAACCAGTACATGTTTAGATGAAATGTAGTCTCATTCAGCCTATATTAAAGTTCAAAAAGTGCAATTTTTCATTTATTTCTTGGCCATTTTTAAGGCAAAATCTTTGGCGGCCGTTACCATGGCAACGGGCATGTAGCAGAAGGAACTAGGTATCAATTATTTGGTTTTGAGTGACAACAAACAAACTGAGAAAGTTTTATCAAAATCCATGACTATGCGTGCCGAACTTTGGTTGGTGGTTACAGAGAATTGCTATTAAATCCTCGTTATTGTCAGATTGGTACAAATATAAAATTATTCGTAATAAAGTTAATAATCTAAAAACACATGCAAAGGAGGTGTTCTATAATAATCTTGAATTATCATTACTTACTAGTTATAGTAATAATAAGAATGATTTTTGGAAAATTGTACGACATTTTGTTAATAAAAAAGATTCAGTGTCCACGATACCACCTTTACGAACTCTTTCGGACTCTGGCGAGACCATCTTTCATGTCTCTGATGAAGAAAAAGCCAACTGCTTAAATTCTTACTTTGCTTCCGTGTCTTCTTTAGACGATTCGCAGGCTACTTTACCACCTTTTACTGATCTTACTGATAAAGTTTTATATAATGTAATTACAACTGAACAGGAAATAAAGGATATCATAGATACGTTGGACATAAATAAAGCATCAGGACCCGATCTGATTAGTAATAAAATGATCAAATATGTATCAGAAGCTATTGCCATACCGTTGTGTATAATTTTCAATCGTTCTATGTTCGAAAGTATATTTCCTGATATTTGGAAAATAAGTAATCTAGTACCGCTGTTTAAAAAAGGAGAAAGGGCAATGCCTTCTAATTACCGTCCTGTAGCCTTATTGAGTAATTTTGGTAAAGTTCTAGAACGAATTGTTTTCAAACATATGTATAATCATTTGTGCAGCAATCATCTATTATATAAATATCAATCAGGATTTCGACCTGGACACTCTACTACTTTCCAGTTAATAGATATTTTTCATCACATTTGCCAGTCGTTCGACGAAAAGCAGTATTCGTGCATGGTCTTTTGCGATATATCTAAGGCGTTTGATAAGGTATGGCATAGGGGTCTCTTGTTTAAACTTCGCCAAAACGGTATCAAAGGTAATCTTTTAGGTTGGATCGCAAATTACTTGTCATCAAGAAAGCAAAAAGTTCATATTCTGCATCATCCACGCAACTTACAACATCTGCTGGTGTCCCACAGGGGTCAGTTTTGGGACCACTTTTATTCCTTATATATGTGAATGACATAACAGAAAATCTTTTAAGTCTAACTCGTCTTTTTGCTGATGATAGTTCTTTGTTCTTTTCTGCTGCAAATCCTAGGGATATAGAAGGTATTCTTAATCATGACCTGCTTTTGATATCATCATGGGCAAAAGTGTGGTTGGTAGATTTTAATCCTGTTAAAACCGAAGCGTTACTCTTTAGTCTTAAACCTGTTGAATACATACCTTCACTTAATTTCAACGATACTGAAATAAAATTTGTAGATAGTCACAAACATCTAGGTGTTACTTTTACACATAATGGACACTGGCACACACATATTGACACTATTCTTAAATCTGCATACAAAACGGTGGGTATTATGCGTAAATTGAAATATACTTTCAGCCGTGAGGCGTTAAATCAGATGTATATATCGTACGTTAGACCTTTGTTAGAATATTCTTCTATTGTATGGGATGGTTGCACTGAACAGGATAAAAATGCTTTAGAAGTCCTTCAAAATGAGGCAGCTCGTATAGTTACTGGGTTAACAAGATCGACCAGCATTGAAAATTTATATAAAGAATGTGGTTGGGATTCACTTGTAAAAAGAAGGCATTTTCAAAAATTATGTTTTATGTTCAAATGTATTAACAACCTTGTTCCAGATTATATAACGGATATTGTCCCGCCTCGTGTTCGAGAGATCTCAAATTATCCCTTGCGTAATCGTGAAAATGTTTCAAATATGTACACAAGAACGGAAATTTCACATAAATCATGTATACCTTCCTCTATTTCCTGCTGGAATAATCTACAAACTGATATTAGGGAGGCGAATACATATTCATCCTTTCATCAAAGACTGAAAACTGTAATTTATGACAATATTAAAGTTCCTATTTACTTTGTTAAGGGCAACAGAAAATTATCCATTCTGCATGCCAGAATTCGTAACAACTGTAGTGACCTAAAAAGTGATTTATTTCGTAATCATCTATCTGCAAACAGTTGTTGTTCCTGTGGGAACGATAATGAAGATGCTCTGCATTATTTTTTCGAATGTGAAAACTTCAACTATTTAAGAATTTTAATGTTTCGTAAAACCCGACCGTTGCATCCTCTTAGTTTAAATATGATACTTTACGGTAAACCTGGTTTATCTAATGATGAAAATTTTCTTCTTTTTCAGGCTGTCCAACAGTATATAAAAGACAGTGGAAGATTTAATTAGATCTGTTTTTCTTCCCATACATTATCTGGTTTACTGGGGCTAATGGCTGACACTGTGGTTCTCGAGTTATTGGTCTTCTTGACTTCTTTTTTTTTTCTTCTGTCTTTCCTTTTTTCTATTATTTATTTTTTGATCTTGTTTATGTGCAGTTACCGTCATGGTCCTAAATATTGAGACAAAGAGTCAGTTGTACGGGATGGTGTGGGCTTGGATCAGACAGCTGCCAATGGAGCGGTCTGATCTGAGTCCTCACCGTTTTCCGCATAATGTACATTAAACCGGATATACTGAGAGCATAAAGTGTCTCAATGTTTGGAATTATGACGGTGACTGAATTGTTAGCTGTTTGCCATTTTGCTGTTGTATTGAATATTGTAGGGGGAGGGCTGTAACTAATGTTGTGAGAACTTGTAGCCCGACCCCATTGCTACTATTTGAGCAATAAAATATGTTTAAATTAAACTAAACCATTGTCTTGTCAAAATGATCAATTATGCCAAACAATTTCCAAATCCCACCATGCAGGACAAAGTTATGGACCGGATATGAACATGTATTTTTTTCACCATAGGCTATGCACATAGTTTAAGTGCACAGTTTGACCTTGATTTTTCAGCTAGAAACAAAGTTCTTGCACATGACATATTGTCTTGTCATTATGATCATTTGTGCCAAATAATTTTCAAATCCCACCAGAATGAAGTTATGGGCCGGACATGATTCTGGAGCACACAAACAAACACACAAATGCACACTCGGACAGGGTAAACTCTATACAGGTGCTTTGCATTAATTTTATACCTGTGCAATTTTTTCATAAGTCTGAGCCTACCCCGAAATGCATTCTAGATTCGGCTGAAAGTCTTTGCTGTCAAAAATTCTTACACTTACCGTGGGAATAAATAAAGGGACACTGCTTAGGATTCCAGAAAAGTTCGCTATATTGAATATTGAGGAGAAGCTATTTTGCAATCTATTAAAGTTATCTTATTTATATTGACAAGTGCTGAAACTCTTCCACGTAGTTTTTGTCGTTTTCATGGTGTACAGAAATATGGTAATGAAAAACCGAGATCGACATTTCAATAACAGATATTAAAACATGCTACATATAATGAATACATGTATTCGCATAAATTTCTTTTCTGCAAACAAATATTTAACCTTAAAAAGAGCAAGGCGGGACCGTCTTTCAGAAAATTAGCATAGGTCCAGTGCTAGAAACAGCTAAGCTTGCTTTAGAAATTTAATGAACAGAATACCTCTATTTTCCCATCTGCAACCTATTTTGCAATCATACTTTTCAAAGCATTTCGCTTGCAGTTAGTCACTGATAATTGGAAATCTAATGTGACGGAAGAGAGGGGTGGGGTAATTTACTCATGTTTTCCTTTAAAAAAAATTAATTTCGATTTGTTTACTTTTTCCATCTCCCGTCTTAATCATTTAACAAGATTGAACATGTGATTTCATTCATCCCTTTTTGTTACTGCGAAAAGGTGTGAACAAATGCTCTCTAGTAGGTACACTGCTTCGATAAAAATAGGAAAAACTAGACATTTTATATATTTCTATGCAAGGTTCCACATTTCTGAAAACTCATTTTTATGCTTTGCTAAAATATTAACAGGAAGAAAAATGATATATTTAAGAAAGAATAAAAGCCAGCACCTCAGTTTCAAAACCTGTAATACAACAAATAGGGATGTAGTGCTAAAATATTAAAGGCCCCATCGCTCTATCAGCATGAAATATTTGATTGTGAGGTATCGCTGCAAACTTCTCACTACAGTTTCGCCGTTGATTATTATCGTGATTGGCCGGCTTTGAAAAAAATCAAAACGTCCTTGAGTTTACCTTAAAATAGATTTGAAAAATAACTAGGTCATTTTAGTTGGCAACTAATATGACCTAATTTCGATTTCACAAGCTTTATTTCATGGTAAAAACACAAGGTACAAGAGATAAAAATACAAGGTACAGGCGTTTTAACAAATGATAAAAATACAATGTACAAAAATATTAATCAAGGATCCCATTGATTGTGCCGCGGTTGCATTATTTCATTGCTTAATGGGGAACCAGTGACGAAAGGCGTATTTTTATGGACAGGCTTATCATTTTTCCAAAATACCTTGTTCCTTCTTTTTTGCCTGTTATCTGATACAAAAAAGCACATCAACCGACATATTTTCATTAATTCTGAAGGCTGCACAGGTTTCATAATGATTTGTTTTTTGACGAATTTACTCACTGGTAGGACTATGGAGCCTTTAACAGGAAGAAAAATGATATATTTAAGAAAGAATAAAAGCAAGCACCTCAGTCTCAAAGCCTGTAATACAACAAATAGGGATGTAGTAAGACGTATGAAATAGTGGCATAGGTACAGTGTGTCCACCCATCTCTTCTGTTCTGCCTTCCAGTTGTCAGTGTAAAAATACTGTAAAAAGCATTCTTTCAATAGCTCACAACTTGGACAAAACAGGCATTCTATTTATTAAATGTCTAAAGCAAGCCTAGCAGTTTTACAATCAGGTTCTTTACTATTTGGCTCTGGATATAATTTTAAGAGTAATTATTTTCATGCAGGAAGAATTTTTCCGGGGTCTAATTAAATATAGCGTGTTTGAATATTTGTTATTGAAATGTCGATATCAGTTTTTCATTATCATATTCATTTACACCGCTAACTCGACTTTAACTACGTGGAAGCATTACAGCACTTGTCAATATGGTTAAGATAACTTTGATAGGTTGCAAAATCGCTTCTCAGCAATATATCTATCGTCGAACTATCCTGGAATCCTAAGCAGTGTCCCTTTATTTATTCCCACGGTAAGCGTAAGATTTTTTTACAACAGAGACTTTCAGCCGAATCTAGAATGCACTTTGGGGTATGCTAAGACTTATGAAACAAGGGTTTCGCAAGCGGCGCATAATACGCCCGTTTCAATGTCCTAAAGGAGTTACAGAATGAACAAGATTGTTTACAAAAGGATAGACAGGCAGACAAACAGGGGCAACCACTCTATAATTAACTAGAACTGTCAGCGAATCCGATTATACCCCCCCCCCCTATACACCCCCCCCTTAATTGCTTAAATCAAATGGTGTTATTTTCGTAACAAAAAGCATAAAGAGGGGGAGAAATCATTGTTACCATGTATACCAAATATGAATGGTTGCTGTGAAATCTGTTACAAAAAATTACATTATTCAAAGTCAGGAGAGAAAGAAAATTGGAAAAATATAGGGAAGAATAAGCAGAAGACTGGTTCTCAATCCCACAATACAACAAGTTCTCATCAACCTGCATACAAAATTCCCTACTCTAACTTACAGATGCATAGAAATCTTTTGCGCAAAAAATGCATTATTCAAAGTAAAGAGAGAAAGAAATTAGACAAATACAGGGAATAAAAAGAGGAGAAGTCTGGTTCTCAATCCCACAATACAGTAAGTCATCATTAACCTGCATACCAAATATGACTAATCTAGCTTGCATGGTTGTGGAGAAAACTTTGATGAAAAAGTTCATTATTCAAAGTATGGAAAGAAAGAATATTGGACAAATACAGGGAAGAATAAGCAATAAAAGGCTGGTTCTCAATCCCACGATAAAACATATCGTCATCAACCTGCATACCAAATGGGACTACTCTAGCATGCTTGGTTGTGGAGAAATCTTTGACGAAAAATTTATTATTCAAAGTATGGAAAGAAAGACTATTGGACAAATACAGGGAAGAATAAGCAGAAAAAGGCTGGTTCTCAATCCATCGATACAACATATCGCCATCAACCTGCATACCAAATATGACTACTCTAGCTTGCATGGTTGTGGAGAAATCTTTGACGAAAAATTTCATTATTCAAAGTAGGGAAAGAAAGAAAATCAGACAAATACAGGGAAGAATAAGCAGGAGAAGGCTCGTTCTCGATCCCATGATACAACATGTCGTTATCAACCTGCATAGCAAATATGACTACTCTAGCTTGCATGATTGTGGAGAAATCTTTGACGAAAAATTTCATTATTCAAAGTATGGAATGAAAGAAAATGGGGCAAATACAGGGAAGAATAAGCAGGAGAAGGCTGGTTCTCAATCCCACAATACAACATGTCGTCATCAACCTGTATGCCAAATATGACCAGTCTAGCTTGTATGGTTGTGAAGAAATCTTTGATACAATATCTTTGAACAAGGGAGATAACCTACATACACTAGGTATACCTTTTTTAGTTCTACTTTTTTCCCTTGACAATATATTACATGTACAACAAAAGTTTACACAAAAGTAGCCGATAAGAACTAATGAAAGGGATTCACTCTTAAACAAAGAAAGGGAGAGCAGCCATTGTTGTACGCGACACATCGTTAGGACTTCATACACATTGCTATGAAGTTTTATAAAGATATCCCAAACGGTTATCTAGTTATGGCGCGTACAAGACTTACAGGGATAAAATTAATCAAAGGGGCATAACTTCAAAAGTAAGAAAGCGGGAGCAACCATTTTTGTACGCGACACGTTCCCCCACCCTAATACATGTGCCTACCAAATTTCATGAAGATATCCCAAATGGTTACTGAGTTATGGCGTGTACAAGAATTTTTACGGATGGACGGACGGACGGACAGCACCACGACATAATACGTCCGTTTTTTCAAAACGGGGGTATAAAAATTGCATAGGTATAAAATTAATGCAAAGCACCTGTATGTTCTTCTACCATTTCATGGCGGGGCCAGAAAACGATTACAGTCAATTGGACATACAGATGGACGGGCAGATGCCAAGGAGTCACCCACAGGATTAGCTCTTTTAAAGTATACTCCAGTAGAGCTAGAACTCTTTCAGTATGTTGCTGGTTGACCGAGATGATTGACTGGTTGCTATACCTGAATCTCACTGGGACTTTCAAGTCAGGTTAGTTCAAACAATGATTTATTGTTCTCCAGACTCATGTTTAGACTGACAGTTCCTTTGGAATTTTATCATAACATTTATTTTGGTTCGGAACTTTGAAAATCTACAACCCAAAAATACATACTTATGCAAAAAGTTCCTGTTCTTCATCTGTAGGCGGGTGTTTAATTCAGCAGTAGTAGCTGTGGAGGTAATATCTCTGTCCATATCTTCTTCAATATCTTTCCCTCTAGACTCAGTTATCCTCACCGAGTCAGCAACACTTTTATTTGGCCTGAAAACAGTATATTTTAAATTTAGCGTACATTAGAGTTGTCAACCACAGCTTGTCATAAGGCCTAAATTAGAAAACTGTTTATTTGACCTATACCTACTTAGCATCTAAGCAATGGATAGGCAGCTGAACTATCAAACATTATATTGTTTGTTTTTTGTTTGTTTTTTTGCGCAAAATTGAACTTGGTTCTATAGGTGGGTGGCACCTTCTTCAATTCGCATTGCATCACTGCCTTCTGTACACACACTCTTGGAAACTATTCTAGTCTATTACTACCGGGAAAGTACCAGTTTCCCCCAAGGCAGTTTTCAGACATCGCAATTCAAGATGGACTGAATTACATTTGACACCGTTATGTCTTCAAAAAAATTGACAGGCTGATCGAAATACAAAGACTCTGGTTGTCAGAAATAGCATCAAAAAGGATCATCAATGCCGGCCACTTGTCTGAAGTTAATCGTTAAGATGAATAGGTACGAGACAAGGGCAAAGCTTTGACATACACTTGCAAAATATAGTTGGAATTTCAATGAAAGAAAATTTTACACCGATAAAAAAGAGAAAAAAATTGTTGTTGTTGTTAAAATACTGCACATGTATGAATTCAGGTGACCTTAACAGCACCAGGTCTATGTTTTTGTGTTTTGTTTTTTTTTTGTTTTTTTTCATAATTGACAGATTAATTCTCACGATGCGGTTTACTACGCCTCCTACTGGGAGCATAATTTTGTAAACCAGTATTACCGACTGGCTAGTTGTTGATATGAATCGGTAGGTGAGTGGGCGGGTCAGAAAGAGATGTAAGGCAGACCGCTCACTATGACACCGTAACCGCTTTAATATAATTTTTGTTCATCGCGGAGTGAAATGTTGTTCAGTGAGTGACCTTTTGTGATGACAGAAAAACTGAGTTGGGGAAACTGGTGTTTTCCTGGGCGTATTTGAATAGCTTTTGCCATTCTAAATTGCAAGAGAAATCTGCAACTCTATTACTGTATTGGAAGATCCAATTTATGGCTTGGCTGTTAGGGTAATCACAGCAAAAATTAGACAAGAGGTCGATGATGGAAGTAAATCGCTCACCTGAGTTATGATGAAATAACATGGAAGATCATCTATTTGATGACGGTTAAACTGGAGCAGTTTTGCACTTTCCAATATATTATTCTGACAAAGTTTCATGAAGACTGGATCAAAACTGTGCCCTCTAGAGTGTACACAATGTTTTTCTAAGATCTGACCTGGCTATCTAGTTTTCGATCAGACAGTTTTCAGTTTCAAACTTGGCCTAAATTTCATGAAGATGAACATTCTGACAATGTTTCATGAAGATTCAATGCAAAATAAAGCGACAAGTGTGTACACAAAGTTTTTCTAAGATTTGACCTAGTGACCTAGTTTTTGACCCGACAAGACCTAGTTTCAAACTTGGTCTAGATTTCATAAAGAAAAACATTCTGACAAAGTTTCATGAAGATTGAAGAAAAAATGTGCCCTCCAGAGTGTTCACAAGGTTTTACTAAGATTTGACCTAGTGACCTAGTTTTTGATACAACATAACCCTTTTTCGTAATTTGCCTAGATTTTATTAAGATAAACATTCTGACAAAGTTTCAAGAAGATTAGATCAAAACTGTGCCCTCTTGAGTGTTTACAAGGTATTTCTAAGATCTGACCTAGTGACCTAGTTTTGACCTGACGTAACCCAGTTTTAAAATTCATCTACACTTTATGAAGATTAATATTCTGACAAAGTTTCATGAAAATTGGATCAAATCTGTGCCATCTAGAGTGTACACAAGGTTTTACTAAGATTTGACCTAGTGACCAAGTTTTTAATCCGACATGACCTCATTTCAAATTTGGCCTGGATTTCATTTAGATAATCATTCTGACAAAGTTTCATGAAGGTTGGATCAAAACTGTGCCCTCGAGAGTGTACACAAGGTTTTACTAAGATTTGACCTAGTGACCTACTTTTTGACCCGACATGCCCTAGTTTCAAATTTGGCATGCAGTTTATCAAGATAATCATTCTGACAAAGGTTCATGAGCGTTGGATCAAAACTGTGCCCTCTATGTCATTTAAAGATTTATTTCTATTTTTAGCTCTGGCGGCCATCTTGTTCAGTGGAGTGGAACTGTTTTAGCAATTTTGGTTCAGGGCCATGAGTCGAACATTTCTCTGAAATTATTTTGAAATCGGTCCACTGGCTTGGGAGGAGATGTCGTTTAAAGGTTTTTCTATTTTTAGCTCTGGCGGCCATTATGTTCAGCGGAGCGGAACCATTTTAGCAATTTTGGTACAGGGCTATAAGAGGAACATTTGTGTGAAATTATTTTGGAATTGGCCTACTGGTCTACGAGGAGATGTCGTTTAAAGAAATTGTTGACGACCGAAGGACGGATGGACAGATGGACAAATTTCGATCACAATAGCTCACCTTGAGCACTTCGTGCTCAGGTGAGCAAAAAACAGACGACGATGCCCCATGTCCTCTGCCGGCCAACAAGCCTCCCCACTTCCAACATCTTTCACCGTCCCATCCCAGTCTCGCCCTCCCCCCGCCCCTTACCCCTCCCATGCACCCTGAAGTATGCTCATGGTTTCAAACTGATTATTCATAAACTGTAAATGTGTGTAGATAACACTATATCCAAGGTAGTAAAGGGTAAAGGTTTTACGTAGTTTAGGGACAGACAGGTATGAGAGCACCTGTACCTTTGGCACATCCCTCTCTCTTCACTGCCTTATTCTTCCTGATTCGAAAAAAGTACATATTTACTTCTGGGCTGAAAGAGAAATATCCAGTCGCCCCCGGGCCAAACCTGGGTTAGAACCGAACCCATGACCTCCTACCCCATAACCCAACGTCTCTAACCGCTTGACCATGATGCCTTTTAAAAAATTCCATGCACATCTGTAGTGTCTGTGACATGTATGCATGTTTTCAAATATATGCATGTTTTCAAATCAATCACATGTACGCTAAGTTTCAAACTGATTCACCACATGCTTTGGGGGAAGTCAAAAACACACACTTGCCACTGAAATGTGTGATAGACAGATGGACAGACAGATGGATGTGAAAGGGTAAAACATAATGCCTTCTGACTATTGTCACGTGAGCTGGAGGTGGAGGTGGTGTGTGTGTGGTGTGTGTGTGTCGGGGGGGGGGGGGGGGGGGGTATATATGGCAACTTACCTTGGATTTACTGATTTGTCGTATCTATAATTTGCTGGATATCTGTGGGTCTTGATCATATGATTCTTTCTATCTTTTGACGTTTTAAACTTCAATGGACAATCAACGATAAGACACTGAAACTGAAAAATGGTAAAACTTTTTGCAAAAGAATGTACCTTATCAATCCTAGGAAATGCCCCTACTCTAATAAATGCCCTCTCCCTCTTTTTCCAGTAAAAAAAACTTTTACCTGACTTGCCAAAATTGCAAAATTCTAGGAATAAAATCCTTAGATATTGTAATTTTACATATGGTTGTCTGTTTACCCCGTTTACCCAATCATATCGCACTAGGTATTTCATGCAAATATTTCAGTGATGCCAAAGTGCAGCTGTTATTCTAACATGGTAAAATCCCTTTATACTATTCGATCAATGCGTTTTGTTGAGTGTCTGATTTATTACTTTTCAGACCCTAAATAACGCTCTTTTCGTAAAATACAATGGCTCGGATGTTTAACAGGATTAAAATGGTCTGCATCACATATTTGTGCCGTGTTGATAATAATTGTCAAGTAATTGAACATGCGGCTCTTCTGACATCTTATATCAGAAGATCAACAGTCCTGCAGCTCAACTGAACGTACACAATAGACCTTTCCGGGCCACGCCCAGAATGTCACTCCAAAGACACCTGAAAGTATATAACTGACCAATGCAGCGACAACTTAGCACTTGACATAGTCCCACAAGCAAAATCCCACATGTTTAATCTCCCACAAGTAAGTCTGTGATTTACCTTGCAGTTAGAGGAGTGCATATTTTAATTTTAAACTCTCAGTGAGCACGAACAAAGATCAAAGAATGACCTTGACCATTGATAACCTTATGTCTTCATGTCTTCATTTAGTTAACTATGTTTTCCAATTATTATATCTGGGCTTAAAAAGTTTCCGTGAAATCCAATCTTAAAGCATATTCCCATATAAAAGCAGAAGGAACCAAGGTTGACCTGGTCATAAATTAGGTCAAGGTAAATGCAGGGTCATCATTTGAACCGACTTTGTAGGGCCAAAGTTCCAATGCTAGATACAAAGTTTCAAGGCCTTTCGGTTCTGGAGAAGAAGATTTTTAAAGGAGTTTTGCCATATATGGGCATGACAGCCATCTTCGTGTTGTGATCAAGACCATCTGAACAAACTTTCGTTCCCAGGAGGAAGGCTCCACATGAAAAATGCCTTTAATCCACCCAGTGAACATGCTGACGGACTACAGAATCTCAATGTTCTTGAAAAAAGTTCAAAGAATGACCCTGATCTTCATTAACATTATTTCTTCATATGCTCATTTATCATACATGACAAATATTATACCTTAGACTTAAATGTTTTCTGAGAAATCCATTAAGCATTTGCCCATACAAAAGCATAATGTACCTAAGTTGACCTTGCCCGAGTCTCCGATGCTACATATTAAGTTTGAAGGTCATTGGCCTTTGGGGTTTGGAGAAGAAGATTTAAAAAAAAAATTATCATATATGAGAATGGCAGCCATCTTGGTCTTATGACCAAGACCATCTGAACAAGGTCACTGGCGTTCGGTTCTGGAGAAGAAGATTTATAAAGCATTTTTATTATATGTGGGCATGGCCTCCATCTTGGTGATGTGTGATGTAATAAAGACCACATGAACAAACTTTTGTTTCCCTGACCTAAGGACGCTCCACATGAAATATTACTTCAATTGGCCCAATGTCTTCAGAGCAGGAGATGTTTGAAAATATTAGCAACATGTCTTCATCTCTCATAAAGCATTTTCCTATGCAAAAGCATAACATACCAAAGTGGACCTTGCCATAAATTATGTCCAGCTCAGTACAGTCATCATTTCAAAAAACTCTGTAGGGCCTGAGTTCCTGATGCTACAAACATAGTTATATTAAGAGCATAAAACCACACATGCAATTTGAAATTAAAATATTATAGGGCACCGAAAGGTATCTGTTAAAGCAAATGTGAACATCTGCTAGTAGAGTACTTATACCTTTGTACACATATAGGGATAATTTAGAAAAACAATTAAACTCCAATTAAATTAACTGCAAAATCCAGACACAGCCCCATTATGGCATTACATTACTATATCGAATTATTTCTAATCCGTTTTATGTGACCAATTTAAGCAGTTCCTAACAACCAAACCTCAAGCACGGTCATGGGAAAGCTAAAACAGGTGCACAGCATGGAATGAAAAGATAAATGGGGAGTCACGTCATACCAGTCATTAATCTGCTGCAGCAAAACGGGGCTCTATTTTAGATAAATATACTCTACTTTATGATCATCTTTATTTCCATGCTAGTGTTCCTGTCTCTTTCTAATTCAACCGTCTCATTCAGGGTTGCTTAAGCATGGAACATGGAGTAAATTTTGAATTGAAAAAATATCCTAATGTGCAAATAAGAGTTCCACCAAGTTCTTTTCACTTAATGAAATGGCATATAGAAAAAATGACGTATTTTATAGTCAGGTATAACAATGCTGTGCATCAGTCTTTCGAAATGCATTGTATGTAGCACCATGACTGTAATTAAAGATGGCGTAGCAAAACAGAACAAGTAATGTCTACAATAATCCATTATACAAACCAATGAAAGCACCGGAAGTGGGGCAATAGACGCCCATTTCTGAGTGAGTTTCTGCCTCAGTCAGTACCTCGAACAGATCTATAGCTCGGACAATCAGCAACACACATGTACCAATTTAGCACAAGAATAATCTGAAAATACTCATCAAAGGGATATAACTCCAAAATTAAGGAGAAGCAACCATTCCCATACTCAACCAACAGTCTCAAGCCAATGCACATTGCTGTAAAGAGTCATTAAGATATTCCAAACAATTACCTAGTCATGTCGCGCACAAACGGTCTTAGAAATATCAAAAGGACATAACTCCGAAGTAAGTATGAGGGAGCAATAATTTTTACTGAAATTTAAGAACTGCTTGCGGTGTACTAATGTTCGCGATTTTCATGGTCAATATGAAGCACCAACTTCAATATCTGCAAACATGATGATGTTAGAAAGGAATAATAGGAAAGCATGACAAATAGTAAACTTAAATACCTGTGAATGTGTCTAAAAAGTATATGACTGACACAAAGCGCCTCAACTTCATCTGCATTGCTATAAAGTTTCAACCTAGTTAGGGTTCTAACAAGAATAACCTAAAAACTTATCAAAGGGATGTAACTCCACCAAGAAGGAAGTGGGAGCAATAATTCTTGTATGTGACAAACCTGAAAATTTGACAAAAATTACAAAGTCAGTGAACCGTGAAATGTAGGTCAAGACTCAGTATTGATGGCAGCTTTGAGCTTTTTTCTCCAAGATGTATGCATGACCCAAGTTTCATGGCTCTAGCCCATATACTTCTTGAGAAAGAGAGCTAAACGCCAAAAACTCAACAAAAGTAGCCATCAGAAGAGATGGCAAATCCCCCAACCGAAGGCCCCTTGCGCCTTGGTAAACAGGGTGCACTTCAGAACACATATAAGTAATATATTATCGTTCTCTTATGCTTCTGATTGACATTATCTGTTTAACAGATGCATGATTATCAGACCCTCAGACCTAAACAGTATGCCTGACTGCTTAAAAGAGAGAGAGCCACCATGTACACAGATGCATAGAATATGATACACTCAACATTTCAAAATGTGTGAATAACCTGTAAAGTACAAGCCCTACAATCCTAATTTGGGGCTCTCTAGTAGTAAGTGAATTTGGACAAAGAATCCAAATCTAAAAAAAAATGGCGGGGGGTGGGGGGAATGGATCAGTAGTAAGTGAATTTGGACAAACAATCCAAATCTAAAAACAAGAGGGCCATGATGGCCCTGGATCGCTTACCTGAGTATCCTGTGAACTTAACCTCGGAAACATCCATACGTCCAACAGACAGAGTTTCACAAAGATTCAATGGAAAATGAACCCTTTATTGTGTACCTTAGGTTTTTATAAGATTTAACCTAATGACCTTGTTTTTGACCCCACATGACCCAGTTTCAAACCTGGTCTAGATTTCTTGGATATAAACATTCTGCAAAAGTTCATGAATATCGGATTAAAACTGTGCCCTCTAAAGCGTAAACAATGCTTTTCTAAGGTTTGACCTAGTTTTTGACCCGACATGACCATGTTGCACCCTTGGTCCAGATTTGTAGGAGAAAAACATTTTGACTAAGTCTCATGAAGATTAGAACAAAACTGTGTCCTCTAAAGCATTCACATGGTTTTTCTAAGAACTGACCTAGTGACCTAGTTTTTGACCTGACATGGCCCAGTTTCAAATCAGGTCTAGATTTCATAAAAATAAACATTCTGACAAAGTTTCATGTAGATTATATCATAACTGTGCCCTGAAGAGTGTACACAACGTTTTTCTAAGATTTGACCTAGTGACCTAGTTTTTGACCCCACATGATCCAGTATCAAAGTTGGTCTAGATTTCATTCAGATAAACTTTCTGACCATGTTTCATGATGATTGGATCGTTACTGTGCCCTCTGATTCATTCTAAGATTTATTTCTATTTTTAGCCCTGAATGCCATTTTGTATAGCAGAGTGGAACCGTTTCAGCAATTTTTGTTTAGAACCATGAGTCAAACACTTCTGTGAAATTATTTTGAAATCGAGCCATTGGCTTTAGAGGAGGTGTCGTTTAAAGGTTTTTCTATATTTAGCTCTGGTAGCCATTTAGTTCAGAAGAGCTGAATCATTTTAGCAATTTTCGTAGAGGGTCTCCTAAGGAACATTTCTGTGAAATTATTTCAAAATCTTCCCAGCAGTTTTGGAGAAGTCGTTTAAAGGTTTTTCTATTTTTAGCTCTGGCGGCCATATTGTTCAGCCGAGCGGACCCGGTAGAGCAATTTTGGTAGCAGGACTCCTAGGGAATATTTCTGTGAAATTATTTCAAAATATACCCTGCACTTTTGGAGGCGAAGTCGTTTAAAGGTTTTTTTCTATTTTTAGCTCTGGCGGCCATTTTATTCAGCGGAGCGGAACCGTTTTAGGAATTTCGGTAGAGGGTGTCTTAAGGAACATTTCTGTGAAATTATTTCAAAATCTGCCCAGCACTTTAGGAGGCAAAGTCGTTTAAAGGTTTTTCTATTTTTAGCTCTGGCGGCCATTTTGTTCAGTGAAGTGGAACCGTTTTAGCAATTTTGGTAGAGGGTGTCCTAAGAAACATTTCTGTGAAATTATTTTAAAATCTGCCCAGTAGTTTTGGAGGAGAAGTTGTTTAAAGGTTTTTCTATTTTTAGCTCTGGCGGCCATATTGTTCAGTGGAACCATTTTAGCAATTTTGGTAAAGAGTCCCCCAAGGAACATTTCTGTGAAATTATTTCAAAATCCGTCCAGCAGTTTTGGAGAAGAAGTCGTTTAAAGCAAAAGTTGTCGACGGAGGAACGACGGACGACGGACAAAGACATATCACAATAGCTCACCTTGAGCACTTCGTGCTCAGGTGAGCTAAAAATGGGGGGGGGGGGGGGGGGGAATTGGATCACAGAGAGTTAGGAACATGATAAGATATCATGGCATGATCATCATCAATATTCTAAATGTTATACGGGTATTAAAACAGTGGAGCAAACCAGGGTTATACGGATATTTAACAGCGACAGCAAACTGCAGCTCAAACTTCCAAAGGGAAATAACTCGGACAGTATGAATGACAGAGTTGTCATTCAATTCATGTAATAGACAAATTGACCTGTTCTGCATATCTGTAAAGTATCATTTCAAAGGGTACTCAAGTTATGGAGCAAACACAAAACCACAGCTAAAACCATCAAGGGGAAATAAAAACTCAAAATGAAGGAAAGCAAAAATTGTCATTCCTGTTCCACAAATCTGTGAAATATCATTAAAATATTTCAAAGGGGATCCAACTTATAGAGCGGACATGAAATCAAACCTACAACCATCAATGGGAGATAACTCAATGAGTACAATAACAGGAGTTACCATTTTTGTTTGCGACACATCGTCATGACCTGTTCTACATATCTAAGAAGAATCGTGAAAATATTTCAAAAGGTATTCAAGTTATAGAGCGGACACGAAACCACACCTAAAACCATCAAGGGGAGATAACTCAACAAGAGGCCCTGTTATCGCTCACCTGCCTAATTTGCCATGGGACCATTCTGATACAAAATTGGTCCAATTCCACTGAGGTTTTCTCATTTTCACGTTTTGCTATTTTTAGTCACATAGGCTAACTTGACTTGTTTATATTCAGACATTTTTGAAACAACTCAATGCAAGAATCATTTTGCCACAAAATTCGTCAAAATCTATTCAGCTGTTACTGAGATATTGTCATTTTCATGTTTTGTGCTATATGGCGGCCATCTTGAACTACTAAATTGCAACAAATGGCTTCATGCCAGAACCATTCTGTCACAAAATTGGTGCAATTTCATTGAGATTTTCTCATTTTCAAATTTTCCTATTTTTACTAATAAAGGCCAATTTGACTGATCTATATTTATTTCCTTTGGAAACACCTCAGTGCAAGAATCATTTTGCCACAAATTTTGTCAAAATCTATTCAGCGGTTACTGAGATATTGTCATTTTCATGTTTTGTGCTATTTTTAGTAACGGCAGATGGCAGTCATCTTGGAATTCCAAAATGCAAAAGGCTAAATGCAAGCACCATTCTGACACAAAATTGGTCAAATTCCACTGTGATTTTCCAAATCTCACATTTTGCTATATGTAGTAACAGAGGTCAACATGTCTGTCTGGTCTATATTTATTAAGTTTTGAAACATCCCAATGCAAGAATCATTTTGCCACAAATTTCATCAAAATCCATTCAGCGGTTACTGAGATATTGTCATTTTCATGTTTTGTGATATTTTTAACAACGGCAGATGGCAGCCCTCTTGGCATGTCAAAATGCAAGAAATCGAAAAAGCTTCATGAAAGGAACAATCTGACACAAAATAAGTCCAATTCAATTGAGATTTTCTAATTTTCACATTTTGCTATTTTAAGTAACAGAGTCCAATAATATGACAGGTCTGTATTTAGTTACTTTTGAAACACCCCAATGCAAGAATCATTTTGCAAAAAATTCCATCATAATCTATCTATTCAGCGGTTACTGAGATATTGTCATTTTCATGATTTGTGCTATTTCAGTAACGGCAGATGGCAGCCATCTTGGACTGCCAAAATGCAAGAAATCAAAAAGGCTGCCGGGCCGGGTAGCGCAATCGATAGGGCACCTGACTCGTAAGTCAGAGGTCCTGGGTTCGAGTCCCGGTCTGGCCACATACTTTCGTTTCTCCTTCCGCTGATTCAAGAAGGGCAGTTGTCAGTTACTGGCGAAAGTATGTGCACTTAGTACTGGTTAACCGCTTAGGAGGTCTAAGACTGCCCAAGAATAGTGTGGTTAGGTTAACTGACCGTCCCGACATGACCTTAGTTGTTTACCGTGGACGTTAAGCATCAAATCAACCAACCAACCAACCAAATCAAAAAGGCTTCATGAAAGGAACAAGCTGACACAAAATTAGTCCAATTTCCATTGAGATTTTCTAAACTTTGAAATTTTGCTATTTTTAGTAACAGAGGTCAAACATGGCTGGTCTATATTTAGTTACATTTGAGACATCTCAATGCAAGAATCATTTTGCCAAAATTTCATCAAAATCCTTTCAGCGGTTACTGAGATATTGTCAATTTCATGTTTTGTGCTATTTTTAGTAACGGCAGATGGCGGACATCTTGGATTGCCAAATTGCGATTAATCATAATGGCTTCATGCAAGGAACATTCTGACACAAAATTAGTCCAATTCCATTCAAGGGTTCTTGAGAGATTGTCATTTTTATGTTTGTGCTATTTTTAGTAATGGCCCCAATTGTGACCTTCTTGGATAGTCAATTGGCACAAATGTGAAGTAAATCCATTCAAGGACCATTTCTGACCAAATCTGACTAGAATCCATTTATGTTTTCTTGAGATATTGACAATTGAGCAAAATCGGTCTTTTACATGTTAAGAAGGTCACTGTGACCTAATTCCGCAATAGATTTTTTTTCAAAGGTCCCACTAATGTTCCATGCAAATTTTCAACCAATTATACCCAGTGGTTCTGGAGAAAAAGTTGGTTATGTTGTTTTTGCTATTTTTAGTCACGGTGGCCATCTTGGCTTCTCGACCTGACCCAATTTCATAATTTTGAAACACTGCAGTCTGGTCATGCTCCATGTGAAATTTGGGACCCATGGGCTCAGTGGTTTTAGAGCAGAAGTTGTCTGAAGTTGTTTAAATAAGTTGTTTTTGGACATTGGCATTTGGGCAAAATTACACTCGTTAACAGAAAGTAGGCCACTGTGACAAAACTCTGCTTCCGATTTTTTTTTTATTTTTACAATTTTGAATACCAATGTTCTACTGATGTTTCATGCCAAAATTCAGCCAAATATACCCAGTGGTTCTGGAGAAGAAGATGATTTTGTTATTTTTGCTATTTTTAGTAACAGCAGCCATCTTGGATATTCGACCTGACCCAATTTTACAATTCTGAGACCTTGGAGTCAGGCCATGCTCCATGTGAAATTTGGGAACCATGGGTCCAGTAGTTTTATAGAAGATGTTTGAATAATTAGTTTTCAGTTGTTGACGGATGACGAACGAAGCACGACGAACAACGCACAACGCACGACGAATGCCGGTTGGTTGGTTGACTTGATGCTTAACGTCCACGGTAAACAGCTAAGGTCATGTCGGGACGGTCAGTTAACCTAACCACATTATTCCTGGGCAGGCTTAGACCTCCTAAGCGGGTAACCAGTACTAAGTGCACATACTTTCGCCAGTAACTGACAACTGCCCTTCTTGAATCAGCGGACGGAGAAACGAAAGTATGTGGCCAGACCGACTTATGAGTCAGGTGCCCTACAGATTGCGCTACCCGGCCCGGCTACGATGAATGCCGGACGCTTTGATATGAAACAAGAGGGCCATGAGGCCCTGAATCGCTCACCTGAACAATTTGCAAGGTGGCTTTTACTTATCATGTCTGACATTGTCAAAATATGAGTTTTGGGTCAAAAGTCAAAGAATGACCATGACCACTTGTACAAATAAATCTTCATGTACTCATTAAGACTACCATATATACCATTTTTAGGCCAAAATCTTCAGACTTTCCATGAAATCTTATGTTCTAGCATTTTCCCATATTTGACCATGCCGTAAAAAAGGTCAAGGTCAACCCAAGGTCACCATTTGAAAGTCTTGGTGGTACTCTAGTACTCCATGCTATTTACCAAGTTTCAAGGCCATAGGTGTATTGGTTCTGGAGAAGAAAAATATTAAAGATTTATATCATAAGTGGTAATGGCGGCCAAGTTGGTCATGTGACCTGGACCGTTTGAACAAATTTTCATTCAACCAACACCTGGAGGCTTTATATGAAATGTGTTCACAATTGGCCCTTTGGCTTTTGAGGAAATGGTTGAAAATGTCAAAATATGAGCAATCTGAATCGAAGGTAATAAAATGACCTTGACCTCTTGTACTCATAATTTTTCATGAACTCATTAAGACAACTGTATATACCAATTTTTAAGGCCAAAATCTTCAAAACTTGCCATGAAATATTATGTTCTACCATTTTCCCATATTTGACCTTGCTGTAAAAGGTCAAGGTCAACACAAGGTCATCATTTGAACAATCTTGATAGTACTCAAGTACCCAATGCTACATACAAAGTCTCAAGGCCATCGGTCAATTGGTTCTGGAGAAGAAGATTTTTAAAGGTATTTACCATATATGGGCGTGGCGGCCATGTTGGTCATGTGTCCAAGACCGTAAGAAAATTTTTACATTCCCTCAACCCCTCGAGGCTCTATATGAAATTTGGTTTCAATTGGCCCAGTGGTTTTAGAGCCGATTGTTTGAAATTGTCAAAATTTGAGATTTCTGGGTCAAAGGTCAAAGAATGACCTTGACCTCTTGTACTCACAAATCTTCATGTACTCATTAAGATGATTGTATATGCCAATTTTGAGGCCAAAATCTTCAAAACTTACCATGAAATCTCATGTTCTAGCATTTTCCAATATTTGACCTTGCCGTAAAAAAGGTCAAGGTCAACCCAAGGTTATAATTTGAACAATCTTTATAGTACTTGAGTACCCAATGCTACATACTCAGTTTCAAGGCCATCGGTCAACTGGTTCTAGAGAAGAAGATTTTTAAAGGTTTTTACCATATATGGGCGTGGTGGCCATGTTGGTCATGTGACCTGGACTGTATGAACAAATTTTCATTCCCTCAACCCCTGGAGGACCTATATGAAATTTGGTTACAATTGGCCTAGTTGTTTTTGAGGAGATTGTTTGATATTGTCAAAATATGAGAGTTCTGGGTCAAAGGTCAAAGAATGACCTTGACCTCTTGTACTCACATTAAGATGACTGTATGTACCAATTTTTAGGCCAAAATCTTCAACAGTTTCCAAGATATCTTATGTTGCAGCATTTTGCCATATAAAAGCATAAGGAAGCAAATTTGACCTTACCGTAAAAAAGGTCAAGGTCAACCCAAGGTCATAATTTGAACAATCTTGGTAGTACTCGTGTACCCAATGCTACATACCAAGTTTCAAGGCCATTGACCTATTGATTCTTGAGAAGAAGATTTTTTCAGGTTTTTACCATATATGGGCATGGCGGCCATGTTGGTCATGTGACCAGGACCGTTTGAACAACTTTTCTTTCCTAAGGTCCCAGGAGGCTCTATATGAAATTTGGTTACAATCGGCCCACCGGTTTCAGAGGAGAAGTCGTTTGAAAGTGTGGACGGACGACGGACGACGGACGGCGGACGCCGGAGCCTTACCATCCTATAAGCTCCCCCGGAGCCGCTGGCTCAGGTGAGCTAAAAAGTAAGATAGCAAGAGTTGTCATTCTTGTTCGCAACACATCGTCATGACCTGTTCTACATATCTGTGAAGTATCATGAAAATATTTCAAAAGGTATTCAAGTTACAGAGTGGACACAAAATCACACCTAAAACCATCAAGGGGAAATAACTCAAAAAGTAAGAAAGCAAGATTTAACATCCTTGTTCGCGACACATGGTCATGACCTGTTCTACATATCTGTGAAGTATCATGAAAATATTTCAAAATGTATTTAAGTTATAGAGCTGACACGAAATCATAGCTAAAACCATCATGGGGAAATAACTCAAAAAGTATGAAAGCAAGAGTTGCCATTAATGTTCGCGACACATCGCCATGACCTGTTCTACATGTCTGTAAAGTATCTAGAAAATATTTCGAAGGGTATTCAAGATACAGAGCGGACACGAATCTGCCAAAAATTCACCAAAGGGGAGATAATTCAAAAAGTACAATAGCAAGAGTTACCCTTTTTGTACGCGACATATCGTCATGACCTGTTCTACATAACTGTGAAGTTTCATGAAAATATTCCAAAGATATAGAGCGGAGAAGAAAATGTTTACAGACAGACAGATGGACAGACAGAAAGACAGATAGACGGATGCCAGGCTCATCGCTATATCCCCCGACTTTTGGGTCGGGTGACAAAAATTGCAAAGTCAGTGAAATGATTAATGTAGGTCAGGACTTATATTAATATTGATGATGACTTTGAGCTTTGTTCCCTCAGATGTATGCATGACCCAAATTTCATGACTCTAGCCCTAACAGACCTAAACGCGAAAACCAGACCAAAAATTACGAAGACAGTGAACCATAAAATGTAGGTCAAGACTAACTATTGACGGATACTTTGAGATTTCTTCCACATGTATGCATGACCAAAGTTTCATGGCTCTAGCCCTTATAGTTCTTGAAACAGAGAAACTTGAGAAACAGAGCTTAACGTGAAATCTCGCAAAAAAAATGTTAAGTCGGTGAACTGTACAATGTAGGTCAAGACTCAATTTTGATGATGGCTTTGAGCTCTACTCTTCCAGATGTATGCATGACGGAAGTTTAAAGCCTCTAGTCCTTATAGTTTCTGAGAAATCGAGCTAAACGCAAAACCTCGACAAAAGTTTACGCCGACGCTGCCGACGATGACACCAGACAAGCAATACATATGTCTTGCCTCTGCTTTGCAGGCGACACAAAAAAAACAGAGAAACACTCGGAAAAGAAAGAAAATACTGGTCAGCTATTTTTTTCATGAGGAATTAACATATAAAATTTCAAGACCCTATGCCCAGTGGTTCTTGCGCCCAGCAGCTGCATAAATATTAATTATCAGGGGAAACACTTCGTAATTAATGAATGCAGAGTTTTAATTTTCGTTGAATTTTTTTATGCTTTTCACCAGTTTGGAAAATATGGGATATTTTACCAAAATTTCATTTTAATAAAAATCAGTCCACAGACATGAGCAGGATAAATATTGGAACAAAACTTGTACATTCAAATACCTCGACCCTCTATAAAACTTTTGCAAAATGATTGGAAAAATCTAGGTCTCTGTCCATAGAAAGTAAATGACTCTCAAAAGTGGGATGCATTGCACTGACGTCTATGGAAATAATATAAGATGATCCTTTATAAATTTTTTGAGTAGTGTATTTCACTCTAGCAACCCCTACATCTTGTTAAGAATTAAATTAAATACCAGACCGGTTGCCAGCTTGTACCCAAAACCTTTAGCATAACAATTCTTTCTGGATTCAACCCCATGTCCAATAAGTCACAGTAAACAGTGACGACCCTGATCAGACTGCATAAAATCCATCTCTTACCATATTGTGTTTTTCCGACAAGAGGGAGAACATGACATCATGGGATTCTAAAACATGAACTTCAAGCAGATGTGACGATGGAAACATTCTCTGACAGATGTTACACACATGGCGATGGCTGGAGTTGTAGTGACTCTCATACCTTAAACAGATATACATAATGCCCTGTTACTTTTGATGGAAATTCCTAAGAAATTTTCGAAGCTTTATACCTAAGTCTGAAAGTTAAAAAACAAGGAAAATTCTTAATTCTAACAAGGGGCATATCTATGTCACCTTCTGATGGAATCTGCCTAAAAGTTAATCGGTTTTTGCATATATCTAACAACCAACGCGTATATGAAATATCATAATCCTAGCTCAGATACTTTATGCAATATCTTGCTAATATTATCGACAAAGGGGAGATAACAAGGGCAATGGTTGGTCCTGACCCCAAACCAGTTAAGCTCCCAGTAAAGTCTTTACTGGCCGTCCAAAGGCGGCATTTCTGTTTTAGTTCTTCTTGGTTGTTTTAGCATTGTATGTTGCTATGTCTGTTATTATGTCCCCCACCATGGGGGGCGGGGGTGCGACATATTGCTTTTGGTGTGGATCCCGTCGACGTCGACGTAGCTTTTTGTCTGCACTCTATCTCCTGAAGGGATGCATGGATTTTGACCAAACATGCACAGGTACATCACTGGGTGGGGACAAAAATCTGATTAGGTTTGGTGACCGTGACCTTATTTTCAGGAGGTCCTAGAATGATGAAAAATAGCTTGCCTGCATCGTATCTCCTGAAGGAATTGATGGATTTTTACTCAACTGGCATAGATATATCATTGAGAGATGGCAAAGAACTGATTAGATTTTGGTGACCTTGACCCCATTTTTCTAGGTCACAAGAGGTCAATGAGTGTTGAATAATGCCTTGTCTGCACCCTATCTCCTGAATGGATAGATGGATTTGAACCAAACTTGCACATATATATCACTGGGAGATTGCAAACAAGACCTGTCACCGGGACAGGATAGCTCGCCTGACAGCGCCTTGTCCATCACATAAAAACTTTAACGTAAAACTTTAGCATTTTGCTAACGCCGACGCCGCCGCCGCCGCCAACGCTAACGCCAACGCCGACGCCGGGGTTAGTACAATAGCTCTTCCTGAACTTCATTCAGGCGAGCTTAAAGTGATTAGAGTTTGACCTTGACCCCATTTTCAAGGTCACAGGAAAATGTTCGGTACGGATGTTGGCGCGATTGTAGTCAAATACCAAATAATACACCATAGACTTAAATAATTTCAAAGAAATCCACTGTTAAAGCATTTTCCAATATAGAAACATAATGTACAAAAGTTAAACTTATCATAAATTAGGTCAAGGTCAACCTACGGTCATCAATTTTATAAACTATAATGGGCTCAAGTCCTCAATGCTACATTCCAAGTTTCAATGTCATTAAAAATATGAAGGAATTATACCATATATGGGCATGGCGGCTATCTTGGTCATTTGGCCACGAGAATTCCGCGGAATGCGGTGTCTTGCATGCTGATGCTTTGTCACAACACAGAGTTTAATCAATGCAAATTTTGAATGATCAGTGAACCCTAACATTAGGTCAAGATGCTACATTGATGACAGTTTTCAGTTTCACTGTTCCAGATGTATGAATATACCAGATGTATGCATATCGCACATTTCATGGCTCTAACCTTTATCATTCCAAAGTCACAAGAGCTTAATTTGAGGCAAATGTTACGTCAAAGAACCTTAAATTATCGGTCAAGTGGCAATATAAATGTTGACTTTAAGCTTTACTCTTCAGGATCTTTGCATGACCATGTTTCATGGTTCTCGCACTAACAATTCATGAGAAACAAAGTTAAACAGGTAAAACTTGACAAAAAATTGCACAGTTGGTGAACAGTAAAAAGTAGATCAAGAGTCAGTATCAAAGTTAGGTTCGAACTTTACTTTTCCAGATGTATGCATGACCCAGGTTTTATGGCTCTAGCCCTTATAATTCGAGAGAACATAGCTAAACCCCCGAATTTGACAAAAAATTACAAAGTCAGTGAAACGTAAAATGTAGGTCAAGACTCAGTATTGGTGGAAGCTTTGTGTTAGATTCAGCCAGATGTGTGCATGACCCAGGTTGTATGGCTCTAGCCCTTATAACTTCTGAGGAACAGAGCTAAAAATGAACACTTGACCAAAAATTACAAAGTCGGTGAACAATAAAAAAGTAGGTCAAGACTCTGTATTGATGGTAGCTTTGAGATTTACTCTTCCAGATGTATGCGTGACCAAACTTTCATGACTCTAACCCTTATAGTTCTGAGAACTGAGATAAACGCGAAATCTCGACAAAAAAGCGAAGTCAGTGAACAATATAATGTAGGTCAAGACTCAATTTTGTCAATGCCTTTAAGCTTTACTCTTCCAGATCTAAGCATGAACCAAGTTTCATGGCTCTAGTCCTTATAGTTTCTGAGAAAATGACCTAAACGCGAAACCTCGACGGAATATTGCAAAGTCAGAGAACTGTAAAATGTAGGTCAAGACTCAATATTAATGATGGCTTTCAGCTCTACTTATAAAGATGTATGAATGACCTAAGTTTCATGGCTCTAGCCCTTATAGTTTCTGAGAAAATGACCTAAACGCAAAAACTCGACAAAAGTTTACGCCGCCGACGCCGACGATGACACCGGAAAAGTAATACAAATGTCTCGCCTCTGTTTCGCAGGCGAGCCAAAAACCACGTGAACAAACTTTCGTTCCCCTGACCAAGAAAGGCTCCATATGAAATATGGCTCCCTGTGGCTTTAGAGGAGATGTTTGATATTGTTGATGTGCAACATAATCTCGGTGACCTTGACCACAGGTCAAAAAATGATCTTTTCCTTTAGCACCATTACACGAGGGGAGTTCAATAAGTTTGTAGAACTCGGGGTTTAACTCACAGATTGGAAGATGGTTTCAACATTATTTTTCAATATAACCCCCTTTACTTCAATGCATTTGGCCCACTTTTCTGTTAAGCAGTCTATGCCTTTGAAATAAAAGTCGTCTGTTTGGTCTTCAAACCAAGCCTCTGTAGGAGCCTTGAGCTCATCATTGTCCCGAAATCTCGTTCCACGCAAGTGGGATTTCAAATTTCGAAACAGATAATAATCACTTGGGGCCAGGTCTGGACTGTATGGCGGGTGATATAACTGCTCGATCTTGCACTCACGAATAGCCGCTTGTGCAACTCTGGACTCCACCCTTTGCTGACGATCTTGCATGTTCAGGTTTCTGGGTACCCAACTGGCAGATACTTTTGACATGCCTAAATGTTCATGGATTATAGTGTAAACACTTCCATTAGAAATACCACATTCTGAAGCAAGTCCGGCAACTTTGATTCGGCGATCGTTTAGCACAAGTCTCTCAACACGGTCGATCATCTCCTGGCTAATGACATCAGCAGGGCGACCAGGCCTAGGGTCATCTTCTAAGAAGTCTCGCCCACGTTTAAATTCTGCCGACCACTTTGCCACTGTGGAATACTTTGGGCTACTATCACCATACACATCAGCCATGCGCCGATGGATTTCTTTGGCGTTTGCACCCTCATTAGTGAGGAACTTTATGACTGCTCTGAACTCAATATTCTGACTTTCCATTTTTGCCTATGGGTATAAGTTTTCAAACAAAAAGTAAGAGCAAACAAGAGGGCCATGATGGCCCTGGATCGCTCACCTGAGTATCCTGTGAACTTAACCTCAGACACATCCATATGTACGACAGACAGAGTTTCACAAAGATTCAATGGAAAATGAACCCTTTAGTGTGTTGTTGCAAAGCAGGGCTTTGAATGATTTTATAATAATTGATCTAATGAGTTCATAATTTAACTTTGTTGAATTATGCTTCTTTTATTAAAAACATTAGAATTTAAGATTTTGTAGAAAACTGTTAAAATGTACTATTAAGATGTACTGTTAAATATACTAAATAATAACGCAATAATGAAGGGTCACTGCAATGGTCAGGTGATTGGTAAATTTAGTATTTCCAATGACATATGCATAAATAAGCCCTTAATTGTTGACTTATTATAGACAATTTTAGGAAATATTTATAGAGATAACATATTTTCAACTGATTTTATATACTATCTGTCAATTTTTAATGATTGTACTTAAATATGGTGACTCTGCACCTGATGTGTCACATGACTAAAAGTACAGCTTTTGCGATGGAATTGAGATATATTGGTTGGTCAGGTGATTAACCAATACAATTTCATCCAACGGCTGTAGGGTTCAGGGTTGAAGGCGCTTTTGGTGCCTGGTTGGGATGATGACTAAAGGATTATTGCGTTGTTCATGCCATTGCATCATTCCAACTGGGTATAAAAGAATAGAAATTCAGAAGGACTGGTAACATGCGTTTTGCTTGCTATCGCGCGGATATACTGTCCGTTAAAAACGACATATTCAACCTTTTGACTTTCATTTTTATTTTTAGGAAATATTTCGGACAGAAGAAAAAGCTAAAATTCGGAAATTAAAATTTCAAGACAAAAAGTTCTAAATTAACTTTAATAAATTCTATACGATCACTATTAAAAGACTTCATTGTTTCTTTTAATTACTTCGGTACAACTGTACTTGTTTGGTGCCGTTCGACGGATTATCAAAAGAAAAAGAACCTTGGGACAATCAAAGGATCAAGACTGACGATCTCCAAGCTTACAGTAGACGACTGAGCCTAAACTGAGTAAGTGAATTCTTTTATTTGTTCACTGTATTGAGTTCTGCTTGTGCCAATTGCTGACCAACAGTAGCAAAGTAAGATGGGTGTATACACTAAGGCCTCTTGTTTTCGCTTGTGTCGTTATATCAATTTGGCTTGGCTAGTAATGATATCAGAGCTGAAACTTTTGGGATAAGATCACTAAATTTGGTTTAAGGTACCTTTTGGAAAGACTCGCAACAGTGATTTGGTTTGTGTACTAAAATTCAGGTTGCTGAGTCTGAACTAATACGGAACGATTGATCGACTTTGCATTGGCAAACCTTTTAAAGTTTAAGTGTTGTTAAAATATGTGTTTACATTATTGTTAGAATAATATAGTAGTTTCATGACCGAGTTATAGAGCAACAATATTGGCTAAATTGGCACCTTCTTTGAAGGGTATAGATTTATTGTTGAATTTTGTGTGATATATGAAGAGCTTTGATCTTAGGCATTTTTGTTGTTTTCAAAATGTCAGTGTATAAGGTCACAAAGTGTTGGTAGATAATGTACTGGTTACACATATTTCAAGCTTAAATTAAAATTTGGTGAGCCTATTTCAGGTGAAAGTGTTTTATATGTATTTGCATAATTGTTGGTGTTATATATAGAAGTTTCTTGTTTTAGAAATGACTGAAAAAATAATCATGATATTTTATTGGTCATTTGACTGTTTTTTTTGAAGAGCCGTGTTTATATTGTAGGCATTTTTGAGGTAAATGTCATTTTTATAAATCACAAAATTTATGAATAGGTTATAATTATGCAAATCATATCTTATGCTTACCGGCTTAGTTTTATGTGTTTAACAAAAAGAGGAAAATGCCGTTGGTTCGGTTAATATCTATCATGTTTGTTAATAACATGAAGACCGTGGATTCGGTCGTGAACTTTATGTTTGTTGTGTCGTGGATTTTATATCCATTGTGTTGTCGAAATTTGTGTCTGTTATAATTATCTTCTGGTTGCAGTCTTATTCCCATAGAAGCTTAAGCATTGATTTTGTTAAGCAAGTTGTGATTTGCAAATAAAAAAAATTGTACTATCTGGTATTTTTATTAAATAAATTGTGGTGTATAAATGTATTATTGATAGGTGATAAGTGCACGAATTTAAGAAATAAAGCAACAGTAATAAACTATTTTAATTGGGCGTTTTGAAGATTATAGTTTATTTAGGCATGTGCATTTATTATAATTTTACGGTATTAAGATTTGTTGATTATTACAGGGAAAGATAAGTAATTAAATAATATAATTTGGTCTTCAAAAATAAAGTAGGCTGTGTTGGTTTAACTGATTCTTTTCGTTTTGTTGGTTGCTGGGTTTATTTTGATATTGTATATTACAGTAGAAGCTTCAGAAGTTCAATAATAAATTGTTAGGTTTAAATATTGACGTAAGGTTCATTTTTAATGTGTGGTAAACTCCATATTAACGTGACACAAAAATGCATTGGCTGCATGTTCTGAGTAAAATTTGACGATAACAAGGTTAAGTTGACTTAAGAATAAAGGATAGCGGAGTGTGGGTTAATGAAACGTAATTGATATATATAAATTGTTCTACATGGGCTGGTCTTGCCCGAGTTTACGTGTTGTTCAGGAATATCTGTCCCATTCTGATCCATGTCTACACTGTAATGCTGGTGTCTCAATATATAGTGATATGTGCACAAATCTGCACTGTACCAATATTTAGATTCACTATGGTAATATGTTTGGTCCGTGTCTACACTAACATTTTATGTCCCAATACTTAATGAATTACGGTAATATAAATAGTTTGGTGCATCTCTGCGCTGTTGGCTTGATATTGTAATCTAATAAAGGTTAGGGTTAATAAACAATGATATGTTATAACAAATGTAACTACAACAATTTTGTCTGACAGTTAGAAAAATAACCTTGGATGCATGAGAATAGATATGTTAACTGACAGATTAAAGAAACCTTCTCGCCTATTTGTTTTTAAAGCCTGCCAGAGGAGAATAGTCGGTTGAGTGACTTACCTTGGAGACTTAAGTCTAAAAATTTTCTTACAGTCCTTGATCATGAAAATGATCCACATACCGTCCCCTTTTCACAAGCATACAATGCTATACCTGTCTTGTCGGCAATACGGACTGGCCTCGTGTGAAGCTCCACAAAGCATTCTTTTCTTTTCACAAGCGTACAATGCTGTTCTTTTCTTGTTAGCAATGTGTGCTAGTTTAGTATGTGGTTCCACATATCACTCTCTCCTTCTTCGTCCCAGGGCATCGCTGATGTCTTGTCTGTCTCTGAGCGTGGGGTTTGAGAGAACAGTCTGATCTCATCCACAATTTAAGATCAGCATGTCTGTCTCAATACTAAGGAACAATGAGGTAGTATTTATTATTCCATTTGTTTTCGAGGAGAAATTGTCAGCAATTTAATCCTATCTGAATAGTAACAATAATTATTATCAAATTTGAAAGCGTGTGCAATAATAGCTAAATGCAACCGTAGGTAGATTGTTAGTCTGATTATTTGATGACCTTTTAAAAAGTACTGTACAAACCATGTGACATTTAAAAGAATAAACATTTCTTAATTCAGGGAGAAGAAATGAATAACAATAATGTTATGTTTTAACATGTTTGCTATAATAGTGAATTTTATGTAGATATGTCAGAGGCGTTAAAAGCAAACATTGGGACACTTTTAAGGGAATTTTAGGAAACTTGATGTTGATACAAATGTATCTGTATAATTTATGTCTGAATGAAACTTCTTTTTTGTTCTGTATCTGGACTTGTTAGGTAATAAAATTTTATTCAATGAATAAACGGTTTGATTAAAGTATAAGTTTAATAGTAATGTAAAGACCGTAAGTAATATATCAATGTTCTGGTCTTAAAGTTATTGTGAGGGTCGTTAAACAAATAAAAGTTATAGAATAATGACTCAACCATGAATATGTATTTGTTGTCTTGAAAGTAAATGTTGAAAAATTTAGCATTGTTAGTGCTATGCTTTGTGGTTTTCGAATAGAAAATTCATAAAGCGAGTTTCTATCTGTCTCTGCTTAGAGCTATTTCCTTTGTTAGATAATAATGACCAGTTAAATATTGAAAAGACATTTAACCCCAGCATTTTCTAATGAATGAAATAAAACCAGAATTAATCGCTAAATATAAAACTGAGATAAGCATTACCGATTTTAATGTACAAAACAAATAATAATTTGCACACAATTACTTTAGGTTTTTCCAAGTGTATGTCAAAAAAAAAAAAAAAAAAAAAAAAAAAAAAAACTTACGTTTGACATTATGATTAAAACGGTATTTGAGTTGAGTCTGATTTTTAGTTGATTATGTCATCTTGTGTTTGGCCTTTGTTGAGTTACTTATGGAAAACAATATCTTGCTGGGTTTATTGTATAGGCAAACTGGTTATAGTTTATTTTCCCGAATATTGAAACTTAGGAAGTTTTGGTTGGCTAAGCAAGGCAGACTGAATACTGTGGATGAATGTTGGATTTCGCTTGTAAGGGGCAGGTGTCAGTTTGAAACTGAAAAGCGATGGTACGCCGAAAGGAAGATGTTACTTCCAAACCTGCTGTGAAAACAAAAAGGAAAAGTGCTGCGCAGCGTAGAAAAGTAAACTGTTGTCAGGATCATGGTGTCCTGTATTGGACTCAAACCATTTAAGGAAGATAGTGATATATCTAGAGTCCGTGTGTTGTTATCGAGTTATTACAGCGAAAGGTCTAACGTCATCATTATTATACAAGTGTGTCACTTGTAGGAGAATACACTACTGTGTAGTGTATGAACACTGTATGTAATACAGAGAGTGTTTGAAGAATACGTGTCAACATGAAACTTTTATGATGTTTGAGTGAACATTAACATTTTATCAGTTTATTATTTTAGTGACATTGTCATTGTCAGCTGATGGCATAGTCATATGTCATCTGGTACAACAGATGGGTGACATGACTGCTTTCATGTTCACCTGGTACAACAATAGTCAACATGGTTCTATTGGTACAACAGACGGATGATAATCATATCATCTGGTACAACAGATGGGTGACATAACTACTTACATGTTCACCTGGTACAACAATAGTCAGCATAGTTCTATTGATACAACGACATCCGAAACATCATGAATAACAGTTGACTTTATATATAAACATTATATTAACTCATTGTGTGTGTTAATCATTTTAATTCGTTCGTGAAGGAAATAGTGAAGAGTTATAAATAAAAATCATGTTTATATGTCGGATAAAATCATTCTTAGTAGCGTTCATTCTTTTTGAAAACTTCATTTGAAGATGAATTTTTCAACTGGCAATGGGCGTATGTTGCAAAGCAGGGCTTTGAATGATTTTATAATAATTGATCTAATGAGTTCATAATTTAACTTTGTTGAATTATGCTTCTTTTATTAAAAACATTAGAATTTAAGATTTTGTAGAAAACTGTTAAAATGTACTATTAAGATGTACTGTTAAATATACTAAATAATAACGCAATAATGAAGGGTCACTGCAATTGTCAGGTGATTGGTAAATTTAGTATTTCCAATGACATATGCATAAATAAGCCCTTAATTGTTGACTTATTATAGACAATTTAAGGAAATATTTATAGAGATAACATATTTTCAACTGATTTTATATACTATCTGTCAATTTTTAATGATTGTACTTAAATATGGTGACTCTGCACCTGATGTGTCACAGGACTAAAAGTACAGCTTTTGCGATGGAATTGAGATATATTGGTTGGTCAGGTGATTAACCAATACAATTTCATCCAACGGCTGTAGGGTTCAGGGTTGAAGGCGCTTTTGGTGACCTGGTTGGGATGATGACTAAAGGATTATTGCGTTGTTCATGCCATTGCATCATTCCAACTGGGTATAAAAGAATAGAAATTCAGAAGGACAGGTAATATGCGTTTTGCTTGCTATCGCGCGGATATACTGTCCGTTAAAAACGACATATTCAACCTTTTGACTTTCATTTTTATTTTTAGGAAATATTTCGGACAGAAGAAAAAGCTAAAATTCGGAAATTAAAATTTCAAGACAAAAAGTTCTAAATTAACTTTAATAAATTCTATACGATCACTATTAAAAGACTTCATTGTTTCTTTTAATTACTTCGGTACAGTGTACCTTATGTTTTTATAAGGTTTAACCTAATGCCCTTGTTTCTGACCCCACATGACCCAGTTTCAAACCTGGTCTAGATTGTTTGGATATAAACATTCTGACATAGTTTCATGAATATTGGATCAACACTGTGCCCTCTAGAGCGTAAACAATGTTTTTTCTAAGGTTTGACCTAGTGTCCTAGTGTTTGACCCAACATGACTAAGTTACACCCTTGGTCCAGATTTGTTGAAGATAAATATTTTGACAAAGTCTCATGAAGATTAGAACAAAACTGTGTCCTCTAAAGCTTTCACATGTTTTTTCTAAGAACTGGCCTAGTGACCTACTTTTTTACCTGACATGGCCCAGTTTCAAATCAGGTATAAATTTCATAAAAATAAACATTCTGACAAAGTTTCATGTAGATAATATCATAACTCTGCCCTCAAGAGCGTACACAATGTTTTTCTAAGATATAGCCTAGTGACCTATATTTTGATCCCACAAGAATCAGATTCAAACTTGGTTTAGATTTCATAAAGATAAACATTCTGACAAAGTTTCATGAAGATTGGATCATAACTGTGCCCTCTAGAGTGTGCACAAGGTTATTCTAAGATTTGACCTAGTGACCTAGTTTTTTATCCCACATGACCCAGTTTCAAAGTTGTTATAGATTTTATTAAGATAAACATTCTGACCAAGTTTCATGATGATTGAATTGTAACTGTGCCCTCTTAGTCATTCTAAGATTTATTTCTATTTTTAGCTCTGGCGGCCATTTTGTTCAGCGGAGTGGAACCGTTTTACAGGGTTCATACAGACTGGACAAAACAAAATTCCCTGACATTTCCCTGACGCAAATCTAAATTTCCCTGACATGACCATACCCAATAGAAAACATGTTTTCATTCAAAAAAAAATATAGAAATAGACGCCTATGAAAAGCCACAATCAAAGATTACAGCCTACTGTAACCAATGACACCAAGAGGAAGAGACGATGAAGAAAACAAGATATGAATAAACAAATCACAAACAGCACAGCAGCCAGCTCCCTCTTCCCCACAAGAGGTGGTCACAGAGCAACTGGCACAGAAAAGCAAATAAAATAAATATTTTCTGTTGGCCTCCAAACCACCCCTACAGCCAACCCAAGCCACCCATATTGCAATCAGTATATAAAGGAAAGCAGAGCATTTTTTAGAGCTGAATGTGGAATGCTACAACATATTGGCGATTTTTTTTTATAAAATTCCACTATAATCCATAATGCATCTAATGTTTAGGTATAACTCCCAAAGTTTTGACATATAT
This sequence comes from Ctena decussata, assembly GCA_963989385.1. NCBI lineage: Eukaryota > Metazoa > Mollusca > Bivalvia > Lucinida > Lucinidae > Ctena > Ctena decussata. The sequence continues at coordinate 32,304,678 of OZ022504.1, read as the reverse complement.
TACTGAACACTGCTCTGCTATACAGGGTGCTCATTTCCAGAATTCTGGCTAAGTACTGTTGTAGATGTTACAATGAAAAGCAATAAATGTACAACATGGAATTTGACAAAATGAAATAGAATGATGGTATTAGTTCTTACAGTTCATTGTTAAACCGTTAGACTTACTAGAAATTTGTATACATGTGTAATATTGGGTGAGGTTAACTTCTTTTGGCCAGTTGATATTCTGGTTCAGTCTACCCCGGTTCCTGGATGACTTTTTGAAGTGATCAGAAAGGTGTTAGTGGACTGCTGTCATGCATTTTGTTTTGAGATGCTTACTTGCAGAAGCTTTGAATTGGTTACAATACTTTGATGAAAAGGATCCTTCAGTGGTGCTAGCTTACACTTTAAGATTGAGCTTGCTTGTAGTTTGATCGGGGTAAGGTTGATGATAGTTAAAATACAGTTAATAATAATAATAATCACAGTTAAAAATAATATCAATGTAAAGAAACAGGTATAAATAGCAATATGAACTAGAATTAATTTTGACGGAATTACGGCCTTTTAAACTTAGTCATTTTAGGCAAATTTTTGCATTGTAGGGTATGGAGTTTGTGTAATCAACTCCTCTCACAGTTTTCAATGGATCATTTTCAAACCTAGTGTATATGCCCTTGACATATTGAAGATGTGCATGTGGATTTTTGTTGGAGCTAGAATTAATTTTGGCAGAATTACGACCTTTTGAACTTTATATATAATGGTCATTTTAGGCAATTTTTTGCATTGTAGGGTATGGAGTTCACGTCCTGTGACAGGCCCTGCACGGGGGCATCATTAGTGTCTTACAGACACAATTTTCTAGTTTCAACTGCCTTTACAGCCTGAATCCTGCCTCTTTAAAGATACAAAACATACAACAGCGTTATTTGTTATAAAATTCATCTCAAAAAGATGCTTACGTTCCCGGGACACCTGACTGTTTCCATTTGTATAGTTCTGCTCTTGCTCCAACAAAAATCCACATGCACATCTTCAATATGTCTATGGCATGTACACAGGGTTTGGAAAAGATCCATTGGAAACTGTGGGAGGAGTTGATTACACAAACTCCATACCCTACAATGTAAAGCATTGCCTAAATTGACTAAGTTCAAATGGCCGTAATTCTGTCAATATTAATTCTAGCTCCATCAAAATTCCACATGCACATCTCCAATATGTCCACAACAAGTATGCAAAGTTTGAAAATGATCCATTGAAAACTGTGGGAGGAGTTGATTACACAAACTCTATACCATAAAGTGTGACGAACGGGCGGACAGACGGACGGACACAATGCTAAAATTTGCCTAAAATGACTAAGTTTAAAAGGCCGTAATTCCGTCAAAATTAATTCTAGCTGCAACAAAAATCCACATGCACATCTTCAATAGGTCTATGGCATGTACACAGGGTTTGTAAAGGATCCATCGGAAACTGTGGGAGGAGTTGATTACACAAACTCCATACCCTACAATGTAAAGCATTGCCTAAAATGACTAAGTTCAAATGGCCGTTATTCTGTCAATATTAATTTTAGCTCCTTCAAAAATCCACATGCACATCTCCAATATGTCCACAACAGGTATGCAAAGTTTGAAAATGATCCACTGAAAACTGTGGGAGGAGTTGATTACACAAACTCTATACCATAAAGTGTGACGAATGGACGGACAGCCGGACGGACGGATGGACAAACAGACAGGGGTAAATCTAAATATCTGACTATCGTCACGGGGGCATAATAAAAGGCAGCTGAAGAGACAAGGGGTACCAAACCCTTCAGTTTTCTTACGTCAGAAGCACAGAAGCTGTCAAAATAATTCAGTTTTTTTTCCAAAAAGTTTAGAAAAACTGCCCTAGTCATTTTCAGTTATTCTTTATCCATCATGGTTGGATTTATAAAATTCCCTGACATTTTAGCAAAAATTCATTTTTCCCTGACACAACACAAAATTCCCTGACAATTCCCGGACCTTAGAAAATTTGAATTTCCCTGACATTTCCCTGACGCGTATGAACCCTGTTTTAGCAATTTTTGTTCAGAACCATGAGTCAAACACTTCTGTGAAATTATTTTGAAAGCGAGCCATTGGCCTCCGAGATGTTTAAAGGTTTTTCTATTTTTAGCTCTGGTGGCCATTTTGTTCAGCGGAGCTAAACCATTTTAGCATTTTTGGTAGAGGGTCTCCTAAGGAACCTTTCTGTGAAATTATTTCAAAATCTTCCCAGCAGTTTTGGAGGATAAGTCCTTTAAAGTTTTTTTTTTTCTATTTTTAGCTCTGGCGGCCATATTGTTCAGCGGAGTGGAATCCGTAGAGCAATTTTGGTAGGGGGTCTCCTAAGGAACATTCCTGTGAAATTATTTCAAAATCAGCCAAGCAGTTTTGGAGGAGAAATCGTTTAAAGGTTTTTTTTTCTATTTTTAGCTCTGGCGGCCATATTGTTCAGCGGAGTGGAACCGTTTGAGCAATTTTGGTACAGGGCCTCCTAAGGAACATTTCTGTAAAATTATTTCAAAATCTGCCCAGCAGTTTTGCAGAAGAAGTCATTTAAAGGTTTTTCTATTTTTAACCCTGGCGGCCAATATAGCTAAAAATAGAAAAACAAACCGTTTGAGCAATTTTGGTAGAGAGTCCTCCAACGAACATTTCTGTGGAATTATGTCACAACTGGGCCATGAGGCCCTGAATCGCTCACCTGAACAATTGGCAAAGTGGCTTTTTCTTATGTCTGAAATTGTCAAAATAGGAGTCTTGGGTCGAAAATCAAAGAATGACCATGCCCTTGTACTCATAAATCTTCATGTACTCATAAAGACAACCATATATACCATTTTTAGGCAAAAATTTTCAAAACTTTCCATGAAATCTTATGTTCTAGCATTTTCTCATATTTGACCATGCCGCAAAAAAAGGTCAAGGTAAACCCAAGGTCATCATTTGAACAGTCTTTGTGGTACTCTAGTACTCCATGCTACTTACCAAGTTTCAAGGCCATTGGTGTATTGGTTCTGGAGAAGAAAAATATTTAAGGTTTATACCATAAATGGGTATGGTGGTCATGTGACCTGGACCGTTTGAACAAATTTTTGTTCAATCAACCCCTGGAGGCTCTATATGAAATGTGATTACAATTGGCCCTTTTGCTTTTGAGGAAATGTTTGAAAATGTCAAAATATCAGAGATCTGGGTCAAAGAATGACCTTGTACCCGTAATTCTTCATGACCTCATTAAGACGACTGTATATACCAATTTTTAGGCCAAAAACTTCCCATGAAATCTTATGTTCTCGAATTTTCCCATTTTTTGACCTTGTCGTAAAAAGGTCAAGGTCAACCAAAGGTCATAATTTGAACAATCTTGATAGTACTGGTGTACCCAATGCTACATACCAAGTTTCAAGGCCACCGGTCAATTGGCTCTGGAGAAAAAGATTTTTAAAGGCTTTTACCATGTATGGTCATGGCGGCCATGTTGGTCATGAGACCCAGACCATTTGAAGAAAATTTTGTTTCCTCAACCCCTGAAGGCTCTATATAATATTTGGTTTCAATTGGCACGAAGGCTTTCAAGAAGAAGTTTGAAATAGTCAAACTATTCTGAGAATTCAGGGTCAAAGGTCAAAGAACGACCTTGACCTCTTGTACTCATGAATCTTGATATACTCATTAAAAGGACTGTATTAACCAATTTTAGGCCTAAATCTTCAAAACTTTCCATGAAATCTTATGTTCTAGCATTTTCCCATATTGGACATTGCCGTAAAATGGTCAAGGTCAACCCAAGTTCATCATTTTGAACACTCTTGATAGAACTGTAAAAACCCAATGCTACATATCAAGTTTCAAGGCCATCAGTCAATTGGTGCTGGAGAATATTTTTAAAGGTTTTTACCATATATGGGCGTGGCAGCCATGTTGGTCATGTGACCTAAACCATTTAAACAAATTTTCATTCCTTCAACCCCTGGAGGCTCTATATGAAATTTGGTTACAACTGGCCCAGTGGCTGTTAAGAAGGTTGTGTGAAATTGTCAAAATATGAGAGTTCTGGGTCAAAGGTCAAAGAATGACCTTGAACTCTTGTAATCATAAATCTTCATGTACTCATTAAGATGCTTGTGGAAATTGATTTTTAGCCCAAAATCTTCAACAGTTTCCAAGATATCTTATGTTCTAGCATTTTCCCATATAAAAGCACAAGGAAGCAAATTTGACCTTGCGGTAAAAAGGGTCAAGGTCAACCCCAGGTAATAATTTGAACAATCTTGGTAGTACTCGCGTACCCGATGCTACATACCAAGTTTCAAGGCCATCGGCCTATAGGTTCTGGGTTTTTTTTTAGGTTTTTACCATATATGGGCGTGGCGGCCATGTTGGTCATGTGACCAGGACCGTTTGATCAACTTTTCGTTCCCCCTTCCTCTGGAGGCCACATATGAAATTTGGTTACAATTGGCCCAGCAGTTTCAGAGGAGAAGTCGTTTGGAATTGTGGACGGACGGACGACGGACGGACGACGGCGGAGCCTTACCATCCTATAAGCTCCCCCGGAGCCGCTGGCTCAGGTGAGCTAAAAATGTACGTGTTGACTGAACGGCTGTTTTCAAGGTTTACACTGCACAAAAATGATAAACGAAATCTTGAATTGCATAGAAAAATACCGAGTTCTACAAACTTATTGAACTCCCCTCGTACCTTTATCCGGTCATTTAGTTACCCATACATACCAAATATTATACCTTAGACTTAAATAGTTTCTGAGATAACCACTGTTTAAGTATTTTCCGATATAAAAGCATATGTACTTAAGTTGGTCTTGCTATAAATAAGGTCAAGGTCAACCTATGTTCATCAGTTGCCTAACTAAGATGGGCTTGGCTACATACTAAGTTTCAAGGTCATTGGCCTTTCAGTTTTGGAGTAGAAGATTTTTGAAGGGTCTTGCCATATAAGGGCATGGCGTTCATCTTGGGGATGTGACCCAGAGCCCGCCAAAAAAACTTGCATTCCCCCATCCCACTGAGGCTCCATATGAAATTTGCCCGATGGACGGAAGACAGATGGATGACAGACAGACGGACGACAGCTATTCTAAAAGCTCATCTGTCAGCCTTCGGCTCAGGTGAGCTAAAAATGGTTGCAATGCTCAGGACAAATGTTCCCCATTGTAACTCTATTTTTAGGTCTTCAAGTGCACCTTATTAGCCTTTGGCTTAGGTGAACAAAACAGCCATCTACAGAAATGAGAACACGACACCTGATTCGTAAGTTTGTTTCTCTCTTTTCAGATGACCCACATGGTAATTAGTTAAAAGGACCAGTGGTGTCAAGGGGACATACTAACGGCATAAGGGTGACTTGCCATTTTATGTTTGGTCCAATTTTTGTTTACTTATTTACTTTTGATATGTGCCCCGTCGCGCGAAAAGGGACGAGTTGGGTGGATGACGTTGTTTCAAGAAATTACGTTTCAACGTTGACGTCACGACTTATTAATTTCAGATGCGCGATAAACAGGTGCCCGTGTTTTTTGTCAGTCGTTTCGGGCTTTATTTTTGGGGGCTTTTATTCCCGCCAGCCAGTCAAATATTTGACGTAAATAAAGTTGCGTCCCTTGGAAGAGTATTGAAGTTTTGATGCCGCGAAAATATGAGTCGAACAACAACTTCATTCAAATTTCCTTTCCGATACTTGTTTCCTAAGCTTAGAAGAGGATGATAAAGAGACCCTAGATTTAGTTAATGATGGGGGAAAGAGGAAGAGAAAATTAGCATAAAAAAGGAAAGATGTACAGTGTGTTCGTAGCTATATGTTTTAATTTTCTGCCCATTGTGTCATGTCATAAGGTAGCCGAGCGGTTTCGTCCGCTGAGTTGTTGACATAAGAGTTGTCCCGTGTAAGTTCGAATCTCATTTTCTTTCTTTCTTTTTTTTTCTTCAATCTATTAGAAATCCTAATCATTTATCAGCTAATTTGTATATTTATATGGCCCGAACAACTTTATTTGTACGAGTTTAATGCAGCATAGGATGGCCATAATATATTGTGCGTCTGTTTACTGCCATCACTTATTAGGCTAGAACTTGGTTTACTTCATGTAAAGGGAAACAGCTTTTGCGGTTCCCCCATTCATGGCTTCCTGCTAGTTTACCGTGGTGGCGATGCCTGGTCTACTCGGATGTCCTCTTGGAAGGAGGAACAATGTACAGAACTGAAATTAATAGTACGTTACTACAATTAACAGCTTACTATACGGCATTGTGATGCACTGCACTGTCCGCCTAAAGTAGAGTAAAGAAGAGTAGAGCAGAGAAAAGTAGAGTAGAGAAGTGAGTCTTACTTCCGAAGGTGGAGGTTAGATACCTACACACATCGCCTACCCTATTCAAACCGATCTACCAAACCCTGGTTACCAGGGCACCTGCCAACCAAGCCTCACCTCGCCCAAGAAACATATATGACTCAAAAGGGACAAACACCAAACCAATATTTCACACTACCCTCAATCATAACCTATCCATTTAAGAACATCAGATCCCCTTAATCATAAAATTCAACGAAATGCCCATTTCCTTGGCAACGAATAGTAACGAAATATAGTTCGGTCGCTAAAGAACATTAACATTAAAGCCCTTTTAAAGTTATGGTGATGGATGGAATCATTTCCGCTGGACAACTTCAGGAATATGTATCCAATTTGTTCGCATTGCGTCAAAATGGCATAATATTGACTATACCCTTGCTCCAGGACAAAACGGATTTCTGCTGTTAAACATAGAATCTGGTTTCAAATTCGATTCACACCTATGGGAGAATGAATAGAGGGTTGCGTTTATGACATTCCCCGATTTTTGAGACTTGACATGGGAAAAGAATAAATCTTGGTTCAACTGGTTCACCAACCTTTGTGTCATCCCAATTTTTAGTCCTCTTCGGTGCAACCAGACATCCCCTCAATATTTTCTATTCACAACACACTATACACAGTTCCGAGCCACACCCAGAATGTCACACAAAATCACGTGATATCGTATACCTGGCCTTAGCACGTGACATAGTCTCACAAACAAATCGCACGTGGTCAATACCAACATAAGTCCGTGATTTTACCTTCCAGTTAACGAAGGGATGTATACCTGTTTAAAGAAAACAAACTAACACCACTTTTAATAAATTTACCCTGCTTTGCAAGAACAGAACGCATCGGAAATGCATGATGCGCCAACTGCCATGTGTAGGCCACGAGGAGGCTGATTCTTCGCCAAAGATCGCCAACATTTAGCAGGCACTTGCATTTGTTATTTGTTTTTCCGCCATCTTTGTGTAAGCTTGTGAGACGTAGTAACAGTAACTAAGCAGGCGGAGCTTAGCAGCTATTCTCGGAACTGTGTATAGTGCTTCAGGAGATAATAAGCAGGCGTGAACTGGTCCATTTTTTCTTTTTTTTCTTTCCATTTTTTTTTTTTTTTTTGACGTCATGCTACTCATTTTCCTTAATAACAGTCATTTCTATAATTTCCCAGTCATTGAAATTTGGACTGATTTCACGTAAAAAAGGAAACAAGGGCTTCGCAACCGGCGCATAATACGCCCGTTTCAATGTCCTAAAGGAGTTACAGAATGAACAAAATTGTTTACAAACGGATAGACAGGCAGACAAAGAGAGGCAACCACTCTATAATTAAGTAGAACTGTTGGCGAATCTGACTATACCCCCGCTTAACTGCTTAAATCAAATGGTGTTATTTTTGTAACAAAAAGCATAGAGAGAGAGAAATCATTTTTACCATGTATACCAAATATGAATGGTTGCTGTGAAATCTGTTAAAAAAATTACATCATTCAAAGTAAAGAGAGAAAGAAAATCGGACAAATACAGGGAAGAAAAAGAGGAGAAGGCTGGTTCTCAATCCCACGATACAGTAAGTAATCATTAACCTGCATACCAAATATGACTACTCTAGCTTGCAAGGTTGTGGAGAAATCTTTGACGAAAAAATTCATTATTCAAAGTATGGAAAGAAAGAATATTGGACAAATACAGGGAAGAATAAGCAGAAAAAGGCTGGTTCTCAATCCCACGATACAACATGTCGTCATCAACCTGCATACCAAATATGACTACTCTAGCTTGCATGGTTGTAGAGAAATTTTTGACGTAAAATTTCATTATTCAAAGTATGGAAAGAAAGAAAATTGGACAAATACAGGGAAGAATAAGCAGGAAAAGGCTGGTTCTCAATCCCACAGTACAACATGTCGTCATCAACCTTTATGCCAAATATGACCAGTCTAGCTTGTATGGTTGTGAAGAAATCTTTGATGAAAAATTTGATTAAAAGGGGACGGAAGGACAGACAGACGGAAGGACGGACAGACAGATGTAAATCTGTATGACTCCCACTTTTTCAAAGCGGGGGTATAATGACTGCAACAGAATTTAAAAATTTAAAACACATCAAGTGGACAAGGGAGATAACCTAAAGAAACAAAATGTACTATTTTTTGCTCTACTATTCTCCCCTGACAATGTATTGTACAAGATAAATGTACACAAAAAAGCCTGTAAGAACTTATGAAAGGGATTAACTCTAAAACGAAGAAAGGTAGAGCAGCCATTTTTGAACGCGACACACCGTTGGGACTTCATACACATTGCTATGAAGTTTCATGAAGATATCCCGAACCGTTATCTAGTTATGGCGCGCACAAGACTTGCAGGGAAAAAATTAATCAAAGGGGCATAACTTGGAAACTAAGGAAGGGGGAGCAACCATTCTTGTACGCGACACGTTCCCCCGACCTAATACATATGCCTACCAAATTTCATGAAGATATCCCAAATGGTTACTGAGTTATGGCGCGCACAAGAATGTTTACGGACAGACGGACGGACGGACGGACGGACAACGCCACGACATAATACGTCCGTTTTTTCAAAACGGGCGTATAAAAAATAATGCTATAGCACCATGTTGAAAAGGTTGTGTAGTGAACACCATTGAAAACCCAACTTTGTAGAGGGAAAAGTGGAGCATTGTTCGAGTTCGCAAAAAAAGTTTTAGAATTCAGAGTCTAACCAAAACTGGTAAATGATGTTGTACGCGTGAAATTTTAGAATATTTTTGCCGAGGATGTTTACTAGACTCTGTCAGACTGTCCTACATTTTTCGTGAACATGGCATTATTTTACTTATTCGGTCTCAAATAGATGGTTACTACTCGTTAAAACCGCTTAATCGCCGAATGAGGCGATTCTATCAAGCAATTGCATTCTTTTTGCACAAAAACAAGGAAAATACCATCAGTTACCATTACCTTGTAAAAAATCCGAAGATTTTACGGCAGAATAACTGGAAACCAGCTGCCAGTACATTTCCCGTTATTTTTACGGGCGCCCGTAAAAATTGCAGAAACCATCACGCATAGTTGGATAGAAAAATAACAAAGTGGCATGTGTGCCCAGCGAAGACTCAAATCTGCCCAGGCTAACGCCTAGTCTGATCAATCTTCGCCAACGCATGCAACGGTATGAAAGTAGCTTAGACCCTTTGCCATCCTTGACGCGCACACCAAAGCTTCTGATCAGACTTGGCGGATGTCCAGGCTGACCTGAGTCTTCGTGTGGCTCAAATACCACCGTCTTGGTTTTGTCGCGTCGCGGCTCATATATGTGCATGTCACTTGATAATACATCAAAATGCTTATTTGTTTAATTTGATGCTAGTGTGTGATCTCTTTGTCATACCTGCAGGAAGAAGTCCCCGAGAAGCATGATTCAGAATATTTATTCAGCAAACAAAGCTTCCAAGGACGGCACACAAAACAAACATTTACTTTATCTATCAGTTACAAGTTCTGAACGATTTTACAATGCGACGTCACCACAACGTCATCAAACATTTGTGACGATTCATGACGGTACCTACGTTCTGCAGACAATTTGAGCCCCAAAATGGCCAACAGCCGCCAATTTTTTCATATTTTCCGAATCCTCTTAGATTCGCTTATTCACTGAGACATCAAACTAAATTTCGCTATAGGACACCCAACTCGTCCCTTTTCGCGCTCTGGGTCACACATTTGTTTATTCCTGGGGCTGTTATACTCTGGTCATACTTCAAATTTCTGTCTCCACAAGATGGGACCACCTCAGATATTTCTGGAATTAAACTGTGAGATGTGCTAAATAAATCACTTACTTGATAAGTGTATCGAAGGTCTGGCAACAACTGGAGATGCCACATGCAAATTCTTTCACCCTGAAAATAACAATAGGTGAAACTAATTTGCTTTGTATGAAATGGGTATCGAACTGGGAAATTTCAGCAAGGTTGGCCGGGATATACCGGTTGCGGGAATTCCCAGCGGTAATCACCGTCCTGGAAAATACTCCAAATTTGGCCAAAGTGGGAAATACTGGGAAATATGAAATTTTAATACTGTTTTAGACAAACATTCTGTCATTTTTCTATAAATTTAAACTTGATAGCGTATGTTTCTTGTTATTTCTGTACATATCAAGCAGAAAAGGATATAAATTCCAGGACACGTCCTTGTTAGAGGACACAGAGGATGATTCTTGGATGTTACAAAGGCTATGAATTGGAAGAACACTGCCTTTTACATTAAAATTCATGTAAATAACAAGCTCACAAATCTTTTTTCATCACTTAACTGTGTTCTAAACAGGTGTTCTTTTATCATTTTGTTCCCTTATGAATTTGTTTATTGACATATTAACTGAGCTTTAGTTTTACTTAAACCTCTGTCAGGTTTATCCCTGCAGAAGATCATAGCTCTTTATAGGCTAGTTTGTTCCTAAGTTAATGCCAAGGGCTTCAAAACTAGGTTCAGGTTCATAGCTATTTGGCAAAAGAGTTTGTAGCTTACTCCAGTTTCCTGAGCTTGTCACTTGACTGATCAATGCAATGATGTGAGGACAGTGTTGTCTAATTATTACCTGACGACGTCTGCAATATCCTTTTCCCCAAAGCTTCTCAAACAAATGTACATCATGCATGGATCTTTAATTGACTAACAATACCTTCTTTTGTAAACCAGAGGACCCATGGTCCTATATCGCTCACCTGAGCACTGAGGTTATGTTGAAAAAACTTTAAGTTGTCACAACAACAAAAACACATGCACAACAGCAATAAAACACACCATTTATGTATAAGATAATATCATAAACATTTATGCAAAAAAGATTCAGCTTTATCCCCCTTTATGGCTTCTGAGAAGAAGATTTTTGGCAAAAAAAATGAAAATCTGGCCTTTCGGTTGCAATGGCAACCAATCAGAATCAGGGATTTAGGCAAAATTCATATGGCTGGTAGAGGACTACTCCAGGAACATTTTGTAAAGCTTTTGTCAAAATATCTGCAGTAACACAGAAACAAATGCAATATTTCCAATTTCCCCATTGTCAGTCTATGGAAACTCTAAGTTGCCATAGCAACAAATTCACGTGAGCAAAGGTAAAATAAAACACAATTTAGGTAGGGGCTAATGTCATTAACATGTATGAAAAGTATCAGCTTCATCCCTTTTAAGGCTCCTGAGGAGAAGATTTTGTAATATTGTTTCAAAAATTTTCCCTCTATTTTGCCATGGCAGCCAATCAAATTCAGCGATTTGGACAAAACTCATATGAATCATAGAGGACTACTAAAGGAACATTTTGATAGAAAAAAAAATCTAAATAGCTGATGTGAGACAGCAAAAGTTGCCAATTTTCACTTTCCCCATTATAAGTCAATGGAAACTATAAGTTGTCATGGCAACCAGAGTTCTGATGGGATTCGAAGAAAAAACATACTTTATGTAGAGGCTAATGTCATTTACATGTGTGCAAAGTATCAGCTTCATATCCCTTATGCCTTCTGAGGAGAAGATTTTTGAATATGTTTTTTCTAAAATTTAGTCTATATATTGCCATGGCAACCAATCAAATTCTGCGACTTGGTCAAAATTCAAATGAATTGTAGAGGACAACTCAAGAAACATTTCTGTAGACAAAAATCCAAATAACTGCAGTGAGCTAGAAAAAAATTGCCAATATCCAATTTTCCCATTATAAGTCAATGGAAATTATAAGTTGCCATAGCAACCAAACTGCTGGAGCAATTGCCATGACAAACAGTAATTATATAGAGGCTAGTACTTAGATCATTTCTGTAAAGCTTGGGCTTTATTGGTCATAGGATTTCTGCGGAGATGAATTTTTAATATATTGCTGTTTTTAACCATTCGGTTGCAATGGCAACCAGTCAAATTGAGCAATTTGCAGTAATCAAATACAGCTGGTTGGGGACTACTCAAGGGACATTTCTATGAAAGTTTTGTTAAAATATCTGCAGTGACATAGCAATAAAAGCAAATTTTCCATTTTGCCATTATAATAAAATGGCAACTTTAAGTTCCCATAGCAACCAAACTGCTAAAGCAATTGCCTAGAAAAACAGTAGTTTTATAGAGGCTAGTACCACGATCCTTTCTGTGAAGTTTGAGCTTTATTGATTGCATAGTTTCTGAGGAGATGATTTTTTTTGGGGGGGGGGTGTATTTTTAACCTTTCGGTTGCCATGGCAACCAGCCAAATTGTGCAATTTACACAAATTTCATGTGGTTGATGGAGGACTACTCAAAGAACATTTCTATAAAAGTTTTGTCAAAATATCTGCCGCTACATGGCAATAAATGCAAATTTTCCATTTTGCCATTATAAGTCAATGGCAACTTTAAGTTACCATAGCAACCAAACTGCTAAAGCAATGGCCAAGATAAACAGTATTTTTTATAGAGGCTAGTACCAAGATTATTTCTGTGAAGTTTGAGCTTTATTGGTTGCATAGTTTCTGAGAAGATGATTTTTAAATATTTTTTCTATTTTTTACCTTTCGGTTGCCATGGCAACCAGCCAAATGGTGCATTTGACATTAATTTCATGTGATTGATAGAGGACCACTCAAGGAACATTTCTGTAAAAGTTTTGTCAAAATATCTGCAGTGACATAGCAATAAGTGCAAATTTTCGATTTTTCCCATACAAGTCAATGGAAACTTTAAGTTGCCATAGCAACCAAAGTTCTGATGCAATTTGGATAAAAAAAAGTATTATTGGTTCCCCCTGCCTATAGATGCTATATATGAAATTTGGTTACAATGGGCATTGTAGTTTCAGAGGAGATGTCGTTTGAAAATGTTGACGGACGACGTACGACGGATGCCTGCCTATACTATAAGCTCACCTGTGAGCCTTCGGCTCAGGTGAGCTTATAATGACCATGTTTGTGAAGGTGTGAAAAATAATTGTCTAGATTCAACAGACAAATGACAGTACAGGTACTTTTAATCTCAGTGTGTTATAAAGCTTTTTGATGCACACAGAGACAACTGGAGCTGCAGTTTCTTCAATAAGAAAGCAACAAGTTAAAATTTAAACAAATGGAATATTTGTATACTACACTGAGAATCTAAATAAAAGGATGTTTACACAATAAGTTCTTCATGTTTTGCTTTGCATAAAATTGAATATTAAATATATTCAAGTTGTGAGAACCCAATTTCCCAGTAATTCCCGGGAATTACCAGTAAATCTCGGGAATTACCAGTATTTCCCACCGTCCTGGGAAATATGAGCATTTGCCGCCTTTTTGCCAACCTTCCATTTCAGATCTGTGCAGTCTGATCAGTCTTCCCTGCTCACATGATAAATTTAAGTGAAAGGAAAATCTCTGACTATTTAACAGCGCAAATTCTTAGGCTGATTTTTGTGTGTGCCATATGCATGTCCATGACTACTATATTTCAAATACAATGTTGGATGTTCCAGAAACAGCTGGAACTTTGTAAATGTAAAAGTAACAAATAAGAGACATAGTTCATATTTAATGTTGGTTAGAAGGACTAATATACTGCCACAATGCCCCGAAATGCTCAGACAATGTACCTCCTACTTGAGAGGCAGTTTCCATTAAAAAGCCCAATCAAGCCAATCAAATTTTTATGATAAAAGGTCAAATGTTTAATCAGGAATGTCATTTGAACAAACTTGATAGTACTGGAGTCAAATATGCATTGATTATATCCTGGAGAAAAATTTTAACAGTTTTAACAGTAGTCTGGCCCATGTTCCTACTTCTGTATGTATTCTCTGCTCTTGAAGGAACTTTTTAAGATTTTAATTACACTGTATGAGCATGGCAGCCATAGTGATCATCTGAGAGCAACCAATCGAACTAGCTTTTGTTCCCCTGACCCAGGGAAGCTCAATATGAAATTGTCTTCAATCAGCCAAGTGGCTTTGAAGAGGACAGTTAGTGTTTCAGCGTTGATTCCTGTTCTTTAGCAATGGGGGCACTCCTAATACTGATTTAAAGTAACTCTTCTCAACATGACCTCTGCTGCTGTGGAAATGCAACGCAGGTTATTGTTATTGTGTTATTGTTTAACGTCCACGGTAAGCAACGCAGGTGCAAGAATTCTTGTAACCGTATATGGGCAATGGTGGCTATGTTGGTGATGGACCTTTGAACAAATTTTCATTTCCTCAACACCTGCAGGAAATTTGGTAACGATTTGCCAAGCGGCTTTTTTTTTAAATTGTTGAAATATGAGAGACATGGGTCAACTGTCAAAGAATGGCCTTGACCTCTTGTACTCACAAATTTTCATGTACTCATTAAGATGATTACAGCCCAAAAGCTTCAACAATTTCCATGAAATCTTCATTTCTAGCGTTTTCCCATATAAAAGCACCAGAAAGCAAAATCTGACCTTGTCATATAAAACGATCAAGGTCAACCCAAGGTCATAATTTGAACAATCTTGGTAGTACTCATGTACCTGATGCAGTGATGCTACATGCCAAGTTTCAAATTCATCGGCCCATTGGTTCTAAAGAAAATGAGTTTTTACTGTTTTTACCATATATGGGCGTGGCGGCCATGTTGGTTATGTGACCTGGACTGTTTAAACAACTTTTCGTCCCCCCCCCGCCCCAACCCCTGGAGGTTACATATGAAATTTGTTTACAACGGCCCAGTAGTTTCAGAGGCGAAGGCATGGTTTCCTTGTCAACACTCCCATGCTTCACTAGTCCCTAGTGTAGATTGATATAGGGTGATCATATGGACTGAGATATATCATAAAGTCAATGACTAGGAAACGGCAACTTTAGCATAGAATATTAATGACTATTAAAGGTATACTCTGATAAGGCTGGTATAAAATAGTTATTCCATGGTTTGTCCAACTGTATGAGAAATAATCCACTTGCTAATGCCCAAACCATGGTGTATTCAAGAGTGAATGTTGCAGGTCATGTTTAAGATGTATATTGTACGTGTATGCCAGTTGCCATGATCCTAACAAATAAAATGATAAACTAGAAAATGTCTTTATGAAACACTATGGCCCCAACCATATGCTTGTCTCTAAAGAAGGTTCATCCCATAATGTTTAAGTCAGAAATCAGTTCATCTACAGCTTAGCCTGTAACTGTATGCCAACTATAAGGAACATAGCTGAGCGGTTCTCCAGATACTTTGTTCACAATATATTTCTATAGCTTCTTCCTATACAAAATGCCTATGTCTGAAAATGGGAAAAATCCTACGAAAAATTTATGACATAGGCTCAAAAGTAAATCGGGTCATCTGCACCTTGATTCAAACCTGCATGCCAAATATTAGGATCCTAGCTTATGCGGTTCTTCAGATATTTTGTTCACAAACTTGTTCTTATACAAAATGCCTACACCCGAAAAAGGGGAATAACTCAACCAAACATTTATGGTATAGACTCAAAAGTTAATCAGGTTATCTTCACCTTGTCCAAACGTGTATGCCATATATAAGGACCCTAGCTAATGCGGTTCTTCAGATATTTTGTTCACAAGCTTGTTCCTATAGTATATGCCCATGTCCGGAAAAGGGAAAATAACTTTACGAAATAAGCTCAAAAGTTAATCAGGTCATACACACCTTGGTCTGTAACTGTATGCCAAGTATCAGGATCCTAGCTTAAGGGGTTCTCAAGTTATTTTGTTCACAAGGTTGTTCCTATATAAAATGACAAAGTCGAAAACGGGGCATAACTCCGTAAAGACAAGACAGGTGGAGGAAAAAAAAAGGTCCGCTTAAGTTTTATGTTCATGCAGCATATAAAATTTCAAGTTCCTATCTCTTATGGTTCTTGACAGTATGTAAGGGTACCTTTGTACCATGGACTTCAATGCACTAAGTCGAAAAAGGGGCAAAATTCACTTAAAAATTCACCATTTGATTTTCTAATATTAATCAAGTCATCAACACCTCGGGCAGTATCTTCCTGCGAAAAATCATGAACCTACCACCAGGGGGTCTCGAGATATTTTGTTCACAAGATTCCACAGGCTTACAATGCACTAAGTCGGAAAAGGGCCATAACTCGGTCAAAAATTCATGGTTTTTTTTTTTCAAAAATAAAAAAGGTCATCTACACCTTCGGTAATGTCTTGCTGCATACAATCTTGATCCCAGCATCAGGGGTTCTTGAGATATTTTGTTCACAAGGTTCCACAGGCTTACAATGCACTAAGTCAAAAAAGGGGCATAACGCGGTAAAAAAACTTCACCAATTTTTTTCAAAAGTTGATCAGGTCATCTACACCTTGGGCAATGTCTTGTGCAAAATTACATGATCCTAGCATCAGGGGTTCTCTGGATATTTTTTCACAAGGTTCCATACACTAAGTTGAAAAAGGGGCATAACTCTGGAAATACATGACCGGCAGAAAAAAAAGAAAAATATACGGATCCGCTTATTTCATATGTTCATGCCACTTATAAAATTTCAAGATCCTAGCACAAGCGGTTCTTGAGCTTTCCAGCTGCCAAAAGGCGTTATGGACGGACAGGCCCAAACGAATATGCCCCCACTTCTCCGAAGTTGGGGGCATTAAAAAAGTCTTTAAAGTCAGTCAAGCAGTCACAGTCATTTGTGGATTGTTGCATTCAGATGCGTTTCTCCAGATGCCCATACCAAATGAAGTACCATGACACTAGTCCAGATAGTTACTGAGAAACTGATCTAAATGCAGTTGCTCAATATGGGTTATCCTAAATAATTTGAAGTCAGTAGACCATGACAAGTATGTCAAGGTCAATAAAAGCACTGCAGGCACTGCATGATACCCCACCACTGATTGGCAACGTAACTTATTTTTTTTCAGATATATATAGCTAAACATCCACACAACTGGGATAGAGAAAGATATGATGTCCTTACTATAAATAGATATTAATATAAACCACTCACACAGGAGCAGTTCTGTGTGATCAATCAAGGGCAGATAACTCACAAACTGGGAAGGTAAGAGTGACAGTTTTTAGTCATAATATGTAACCTTTGATGTGAAACATATCTGTAAAGTATCATTTAGATATTCCATATAGGAAGGGAACCACAGGTCAAAACCCATTTTTCAGATCAATCAAGGGCAGATAACTCACAAACTGGAAAGGTAACAATATGTAACCTTTGATGTTAAACGTACATGTATCTGTGAACTTTCATACAGATATTCTATATAGTAAAGGAACAACAGGTCAAAAACTATTTTTCACATCAATCAAGGGAGGATAACTCACAAACTGGAAAGGTCAGAGTGATAATCCTTACTCACAAAATGTAACCTTTGATGTTCAACATATCTGTGAAGTTTCAATCAGATATTCCATATAGTAAAGGAACAACATGTCAAAAAAACCATTTTTCACATCAATCAATGGCGGACTGGAAAGGTCAGAGTGACGGTCTTTAGTCAAAATATGTAACCTTGATGTTCAACATATCTGCCAGATACACCTGGTTTGCAATCCCACAATACAGTAAGTTGTTAACAATCTGTATACCAAACATGAACATTCTACCCTGAAGGGATGCTGTGAAATCTGTTACCAAAAATTGCATTATTCAATATAAAGAGAGAAAGAAAATCAGACAAATACAGGGAGGAATAAGCAGGAGACGGCTGCTTCTCAATCCCACAATATGATAACTTGCCATTAACCTGCATACCAAATATGACTTCTGTACCTTGCACAGTTGTGGAGAAATCTCTGACGAAAAATTTTATTATTCAAAGCAGGGAAAGTAAGAACATTGGACAAATACAGGGAAGAATAAGCAGGAGAAGGCTGGTTTGGAATCCCACGATACAACACACCATATGCCGATACAACACACCATATGCCGAATAAGACCATTCTAGCTTGAATGATTGTGGAGAAATCTTTGAAGAAAAATTTCATTATTCAAAGTATGGAAAGTAAGAAAATTGGATAAATAAAGGGAAAATAAGCAGGAGAAGGCTGGTTTGCAATCCCACGATACAACACACCATCATCAACCTTTATGCCAAATATGACTATTCCACTTTGAATGGTTGTGGAGAAATATTTGACGAAAAATTGCATTATTCAAAGTATGGAAATAAAGAAAATTGGACAAAATAAAGGGAAATAGAATGTAAGTATGTAAAGTAAGAAAATTGGATAAATAAAGGGAAAAATAAGCTTGAGAAGGCTGGTTTGCTATCCCACAATACAACCCACCGTCACCGTCATCAGTCTGTATGCCAAATATGACCATTCTAGCTCGTATGGTTGTGGAGAAATCTTTGACGAAGGACGGACGGAGGGACAGACCCCCACCACCCCCCACTTTTTCAAAGCGGGGGTATAATAGACCTTTTCACATTGTTATCTCCCTTGCCGACTACTCTTCAATGGAGGTACGAAAATACACCTGAAAAGATATAAGGGGCAGTCTCGATCCGGCCTTACAGGAGGAGATGTGTTGGTGTCAGGATTTTGAATATTTTTCGTGCGAAACACCATTTAAATGGAATTTGTATTATGATTCCTTGAGTTTTTGAAAGATTGCTTAATTATAAATATTTTGTTTATGGATCAAAAGTTGCTTTTGTTAAGAATAAAGTACAAATAGCAGAGGCATATATCGACTGTGCGATTCTAAACTTCGGTATAAATAAGTTTTAATAATTTAAATACTTTGGTAAACTAGTTTTTTAATCATTAAAACATCTCCCTTTCGCTAAGGAGACTATCAAAACAATTAATTTTTCAGGACAATATTTTAACCAAACTATCTATTTCAATAATAATCTAATTGTATTGAAACAGAGACGCAAAAATCGCTAGCCATACGGCAGTTTCTTTCGAGATTACATCGGTCCCGCTCATGATTGCATTAATTAAACCGTCGATTTGTTTTATTTAATTTTATTTTTTTATCTTTTTGAAGACATATTTTGATTTGTAAACTAAACAAACTGAAACAATACAAACAGCCGTATACCGTACAAACTGGTCACAAAACAGTTACCGAATCTGGCCGCATCCTCATTATTAATTAGCCTGACATGCAGAGATGTGTCTGAAATGTGCTTAAATAAATCATAAAACAAAACAAAAAAATATCATATTGTTTTATTATTATTCTTTCCATTTGTTTGCTCACTAATTTGAATTGATTGGGTGAATATTTTATCATTATTATAAAATTTCTACCGCTTAATTAATCGCAGAAAACAATTTATTTGTTGTTTTATAAGCGGATGCCAAGTCCTTGATAATTATGCGATATCAATATTACCCACTAAAGTGTGAAATACTGTTGGAGGTGTCAACGTATTGCATGCTCCGTTGATTGCATTTATTGTCAAAAGATAAGTCATAGTATATGTCAAACCTTCAGATAATTAGCAAAAAATATGACACAAGACAATTTACCCTCTTATTTGGGAGATTATTTCATCTCTTGATTACTTAGTTTCATTTATTTATTTGGTTTCGATAGAAAAAAAATCAACCTTATATATGGTTGATTTTTCTTTTAGTTCAGACTTCATTCAAAGAAAACGGAAAGCATATTTCAGTAAATTAATATTAATATATAAATGTTCTGTACTTGATCTCTTAATTTCGAATTAATCCATTTTAGCGACTTGACTTTTGTATTAGACATACACCTTTTTCTGAGTTTTCTGCGTATCTTTTGACGTGATTTCTTTGCAATTTTTAATTTAAATACAAGTATTTATAATCTTTGCTTTAAATCATTATGGAAATTTAAAACAGTAAATAAGGCATCATTAGGACAAACAGAAATGTGAATATAGATGATTAAAACAATTATTTGTCACTCATTACATAGGAAATATCAATGGCTTAAAATCCAGTTGCCCCCTCGGTGTAAAGTCTCGCCTACTATCTGGAAATAACGCGTCACGTGAGCGGTATACGCATGCGCAGAAACAATGTGAAAAGGGTCTATTATCGATCGGAAATGGTGAGCACGGATGAAAGAAAAGACACCGAAAGGTATATCATAATACCCCGCCACTAAAGTGTGTGTATGGGGGAGGGGGGGGGGTTTGGTTGGTTGGTTGGTTGATTTGGTGCTTAACGTCCACGGTAAACAACTAAGGTCATGTCGGGACGGTCAGTTAACCTAACCACACTATTCCTGGGCAGGCTTAGACCTCCTAAGCGGTTAACCAGTACTAAGTGCACATACTTTCGCCAGTAACTGACAAATGCCCTTCTTGAATCAGCGGAAGGAGAAACGAAAGTATGTGGCCAGACCGGGATTCGAACCCAGGACCTCTGACTTACGAGTCAGGTGCCCTACCGATTGCGCTACCCGGCCCGGCTAGGGGGGGATTAAAATGGTGTTTACCATCAAAGTAATCATGTGATCATGATTAGGTGATCATGTTATCAGAATGTGAGTGTGTAGCAATTTTCAATACTCATGTTAACAGATGGTCGATGGATGAGATCCATTGGCCTGAATAGCTCACCTTGAGCTCTGTTAGCTAAAAAGCCATAAACTAAAAAGCGAAAAACTGTAATAGTTAATATGGTAATGAAGTCAATAAAAATCATTCATACAATCAGTCCTCTTTATAAGGGCATGTATTACAACAGCAAAATTCTTTACAATGTCATTTTGTTATGTCCTGATATGCATGGAATGGCTTTGTTGTTCAAAATATTTATTCTTTAAAATATCAAATTCAGTTTAACATCAAAATATTTGGGAACAAATGCTGTCATTGTAAAGAGAGTCCACTGAACAAAAGATTATAACAATCCATCATGAGTGTCCATGTAGGTTAGGGAAATCTCATCTGAGGGGTTGGAATTTCAACCAGGGACGAGGCTTGCCTTGGTTGAAATTCCAACCCCGAGGATGAGATTTACCTATCCTACATGGACTGGCTCATGATGGATGTTTTCTTCCACCTTTAGCGGACTTTAAACCTCAAATCGGATAAGGCTTCAAAACAGAAAAAATTAACTTTTTTACCAGTGATCTAAAGTAAATTTGATCAGTCCAATGTGTTTATCGGGTCTTGAAACGGGTGTAAACATAGTTTGCACCTTAAAATAGATTGTAAACACGATTTGGTAACTATTTTATCTTCAAGAGAGCAACCTAGTCTCTCACGTCACACAGGTCAAGTTTGCTAGCGACGTTTCTTAACCAGTTTTAGTGATGTCATTAACATTTAATGACGTCACAAACCTATGATCTGCTTTCAAACGACGTCCTTGATGCTTGTGTGTCCATTTGTTTATCTAAAATTGAAATGTTTGTTAAAAATTGAAAAAGTCCTGTTGCTAATATAAGAAAGATGTTGCTAATGAAAGATAGAAGTTTCTTATATGAGCTGAAGACCTATCTTATATATGCAAAGGTGGGAGAAATAGACATCCACACAAACGAAAATGAGATATACTTGAATATAAGAATAAACTGACATTGAATTTTCCACTACAGATGCAATGCTCATATAAAATCATTGTTTAGATAAAGTGCATTAGAAATTATCAACTTTATTTGGGGTTTTCAAATAAACACAATTGAAGTTTATTTTTTTCAGGAAGTGAATAGCAAAACATACACAAGGAACTATGCAGAAAAAAGAATTCAGAATCTTTTCCCCCAAATAATGCACAATGTTGCATCCTATGTGCTTTGTTGCATCATCTATATTGCATAATTCCATCATCCTGATTAAGGCTTATGAGCGTTTGATCAAAGCTACTGTCTGAGGAAGTAAAATCAAAGTTTCTTTATCCAATTTTTAGCTCAACTGAGCCAAAGGCTAAAAAGCAGGCATCGCCACTCATTTTAACACCTTCTTCTCAAAAACCACTGAACTGATTTGAGCCAAATTTCATTTTGAGCCTTTACGCATGGGGTAACAGAAGTTTATCAGAAGGTCTTGGTCACATGTCCAAGATGACCATCATGCTTATATATGGTAAAAAAAAATCTTTTAGAATTTTCTTCTCCTGCACCTAAACTTAACTGTGAAATATCATGAAAGTATTCCAACTAGTACTTAAGTTAAAGAGCAGGCATGAAATTGCAAACAAAACCATCATTCAAGGGAAACCAACTCATGTCGTATGACTGTAGAAGTTGTAATTCTGATACTCGATATAGCGCCATTGCCTATTCTACATAAGTGCATAATATCATGAAAATTTTCCACAGGTTTATAAAAATATGGATTGGACATGAAATTGCAGCTAAAACCTCCAAGGAGAAATAAATCAGAAACTGTTATGAATGTGACAGTTGTCATCCATGTACACAACACATCATCATGACTTGTTCTGCATAACTGTGAAGTTTAATAAAAATATTCAAAAGAGTATTCAAGTTATGAAGCGGATACAAAATCACAGCAAAACCCGCCAAGGGGGAATAAGTAAGAAAGCAAGAGTTGTCATGCTTGTACGCAACACATCATTATGACCTGGTCTACATACCTGTGAAGTATCATGAAAATATTTTAAAGGGTATTCTAGTTATAGAGGGAACATGACTCTACAAAAAAACAACCAAAGGGGATATCTCATCAAGTATGAAAGCAAGACTTACCATTCTTGTATGTGACATGTCATCATGACCTGTTCTACATAACTGTGAAGTGTCATGAAAATATTCAAAAGGGTATTCAAGTTATAGAGCGGACAAGAAAATGTTTACCGAGGGACAAATGGACGCCAGACTCAGCGCTTTGTCCCCCGAACCTTTCAGTCGGGGAATAAAATTGAAAAATATTGCTAAGATCACAAGAAAAAATATTTTGGGCGAGTCTAAAAACACAATTATTTTTTATTAGGCCAAAATTGAACAAAACTATTTGTATACCTTAGTAACTCGGCAGTGCCAATGGTATCAAAGGGCACACACTTCTGATTTAGCTTACAAAAATTGTCTCCATCTTCAAATAACACACTGTCAGGAGAAAGCTGTCTCTTTATCAGCTCCCAGGACCAGGTCAGCTCCTTCATTTCTGCTGCACTACAGTCAGTCATAGTGTTACTGACTTAAATTATAGAAACACAATTGAAAAATCAAATTTACATGTACGTTGCAAAATACTCCAAGAATCAAGCTATAGCTTACAAATGAAGACTGTCAAATTATGTTATACAATGCATTTGTTACTCCTACAATTATGTGTTTGAAGTTTTTTGGCATGACAGTCAAATTTTGCAGTTTCCTAACAGAACATCACCATCACCTGATTCAATGTAACCTTTTTTCATTCTGCTGTTGTTGTTTCATATCTATTTTTCAGCAAGTGGAAAAGACAGTTTATCCATTAGATCATCAATTCTGTCTTGTAACACCGGCAGGATCTCTGAAGAAATAAACAAGTGAGTCTCGTCAAGATCTTGTATCACAAACTTCCTTCCAAAAGCTTCCGACTCGTCAAGATGCAGGAGAAACTGTTTCATAGCTGGATCACATTCCACTAAGATTCCTTTCATAACATTTACCATAACTACATTTCTGATGTACAACCACAGACAGAAGGGAACTTTATCATTGCAACTGAAAACAGAATAAAAAGAGAAAAGAAGTTAATCATGCATGCCTATTGAAAAGTGACAGATGCAATCCGATTCTATACTCAACAGCAAAAGAAACGCATATTTTTACTGTCTCGTTTTGCCTCCTCAAAATTAATACTTTACTTTTCACTTAGTACAAAATTTGCCTTCATGTGTCCATTGATTTTGCAGTGTTTTCTTTTCACAGTGCAATAGTGAAAAAATGCAGAGTTTTGTCAAATAGGCCAAATATCACAAAATTCTTGCTCACTGTGTCAAATACAATTTTGTTGAAAAGAGTTAACCGTGATGTAACCAACTGGAAAACAGTATAAAACTTTAATTTTTTTACTCTTATACAGTTAAATCTCACATGCAAAAATTTGCAATTTTGAAAGTTTTCGAAGTTTTTGAAAAATTCGCCTAAATCATTAAATGGAATCATGATTTACCGGTATACTGGTAATATCGCGCAACATTACTTTTTGCTGAACGGCATGATTAGAAACTTTCATGAAGGAAAACTTACTCGTCCAACAGTGAAGACAGTAACAATTTCCACTCGTCCTTACCGACCATCTACTTGTTAATACGAGCGGATGAGTGTAAATTTCGAGCCCTGTCTAAGGTGATCCCCTAATAGAGAGCACTCGCTTGCAGGCACATAGCGCCCGCCTGCAATCATAGCTCTTTGAAAGAGCGGGAGCTCTATGGTAGCAGATTGGTAAGGCATATTTTTACCTTACGATGCATTACTTTCAATGGAATTTCTTTCGTAACGACACCAAACGGAAGTTATAACAAGGCATCGCAGGCCATACAAATCTCCTCGCACAAGACTACTTGGTGTGGGCAAACACTGAACTGGGGAATTTCAGGACATATAATAGTTATGTGAATGAAAAAACAGAAAGCCTGTGATTGCTTAGTGACTGATTTGAGTTTAATGTCACACTAACAGCTAAGGTGAGTCTCATCCGAAAGACTGGAGAAGTGGAGGAGCGAACCCTCGACACCTGGATTGCAAGGCCACCTCTGTACTATACCCCACTCCACAAAAAGCCTGTGACCTTATTGTAAAGGTTATATATGACCCTGACATTAAGGTACAGTATTGTAAGCATTCGGGGATTAGATCTCACATGATAGAAAATATTTCAGTCATGATAAGGATTAGAATGCCGACAGACAGGTACCAGCACTTTTGCATCTACTGAATCCATCTCTATGATGTTCACCTTTAATATAATGATATATTGTGAAGTTATATGAGAATCCATTGATAAATGTAGGCGCTAGAGCGATGAAAAAGTTTTTTTCTAAAAATAGCCACAGTGACCTTGACTTTGAGCCCAGCATCCTGAAAGTCGAACTTGCTCGAGATATTGTCATACCCTACATTTGTGTGAAGTTATTTTAAAATCCATGGAGACATTTAGGTGCTAGAGCGCTGACAAAGTTTTTCTAAAAGTAGCCACAGTGACCTTGACCTTGGGCGCAGCACCCTAAAAGTCGAACTTGCTCGAGATATTGTCATACCCTCCATTTGTGTGAAGTTATTTCAAATTCATGGAAAAATGTAGGCGCTAGAGCAGTGACAAAGTTTTTCTAAAAATAGCCACAGTGACCTTGACCTTGGGCGCAGCACCCTGAAAGTCGAACTTGCTCGAGATATTGTCATGCCCTACATTTGTGTGAAGTTATTTCAAAATTCATTGAGAGATTTTGGCGCTAGAGCAGTGACAAAGTTTTTCTAAAAATAGCCACAGTGACCTTGACCTTGGGCGCAGCATCCTGAAAGTCGAACTTGCTCGAGATATTGTTAAGCCCTACATTTGTGTGAAGTTATTTCAAAATCGGTTGAGAACTGTAGGCGCTAGAGCGATGAGAAAGTTTTTCTGAAAATAGCCACAGTGACCTTGACTTTGAGCCCAGCATCCTGAAAGTCGAACTTGCTCGAGATATTGTCATACCCTACATTTGTGTGAAGTTATTTCAAAATTCATTGAGAAATTTAGGCGCTAGAGCGCTGACAAAGTTTTTCTAAAAATAGTCACAGTGACTTTGACCTTGGGCGCAGCACCCTGAAAGTCGAACTTGCTCGAGATATTGTCATGCCCTACATTTGTGTGAAGTTATTTCAAAATCCCTTGAGAAATGTAGGCGCTAGAGCGCTGACAAAGTTTTCTAAAAATAGCCACAGTGACCTTGACCTTGGGCGCAGCATCCTGAAAGTCGAACTTGCTCGAGATATTGTCATGCCCTACATTTGTGTGAAGTTATTTTAAAATCGGTTGAGAAATGTAGGCGCTAGAGCGATTACAAAAGGTGAACATACGTACGTACGTACGATTATACGTACGTACTTACTTACGGGACAAAACCTATATCCACTCGCCACTTCGTGGTGCGGGGGGGATAATTAGGCTGGTTCAAACAGAAACGATAAAATAAGAAATACTGGGCGCACAGTGTTTCTGTCGCTACGTTACGTAACGAGTCATTATGACGTCAAACCTTTCGTTTAAGAAAAACAAGATGGCGTCAACGTTAACCGCTTCTGTGATCACACAGGATGCAAGGAGGCATACCGTTGGGTGGAAGGAAATAAAGCACCGTAGAAAAGGAACTGAAACAATAGGACCAATGGTCCTGTAGCTCACCTGAGCTCCTACTGTCAACAGACACATTTTGTCACTTCACTCATTTGTTACAAACCTTTAACCAGTGGTTGTAGAAGTGTGCAGATTTTGACATCAAACAAATCCAATACAGCTGTGAAGTTATACTGGTTACAAAAC
Source organism: Ctena decussata (assembly GCA_963989385.1). Lineage (NCBI taxonomy): Eukaryota > Metazoa > Mollusca > Bivalvia > Lucinida > Lucinidae > Ctena > Ctena decussata. Next base: position 32,277,907 of record OZ022504.1, on the reverse strand, counting down.
TGGTTAATAAAGGAGGTCACTAGAGCACCTTGTCATAAATTACATAGAAATAAACATTCTGAACAAAGATTGGATAAAAACTGTGCCCTCTAGAGTGTACTCAAGATTTTTCTCATATCTGATTTAGTGACCTACTTTTGGAACAGACATGACCCACTTACAAACCTGCCCTAGATTTCATAAAAATAAACAGTCTGAATAAGTTTCATGAATTGGATAAAATCAGTGCCCACTAGAGTGTACACAAGATTTGTCTAAGATTTGACATAGTGACCTAATTTTTGACCTGCATCGCTTTCATCTGAATAGTGCCGCTACTTACACCTAGGGCTTCTGCGTGCACATGGATAAACGGTAATGGTTCATGTACAAAACGTTTAAAAATTTACATATCGTTTAACCGAACTTGAACACATGGTAGACCGCCAACAAAGTGAAATATCTTAGAGTCGTCAGAAGTAGTCTATGTGTATGTACTTGTCGGCGTCCTCGGAAACATCTAAATCTTTATACTCTAAATTCTGCGTGTTCTTATGCAAACCAATATCAAGTACATATTATACGAGGATATTGTTTCATCATACTCCGCAACTAGTTTTAAACGTTGCTGATCAAAGACAAAGAAAACTTTGCAGACAGCACATGCGGTGTAACTGAAAAATTCAGCCTACCTGTTTGTCACAGAATAAGCTTACCGGGAAGGTGAGATAATTGCAATGACAGTAAAATTAGTCCCTGTAACCTTGACCCTAGCCCTAGAATGCTGAAATGAGAACTTGTCAAAGATAATGTCTGTTAAACATTTGTGCGAAGCCAAATGAAAATTGGTCCACAAATGAAAGCACTAGAGCAATGACAAAGTTTTTCTAAAAATAGCCACTGCGACCTTGACCTTAGAACGCTGAAAAGCGAACTTGTTCAAGATATTGTCATACTAAACATTTGTGTGAAGTTAAATCAAAATCGGTCCATAAATGAAGTCGCCAGAGCAATGACACAGGCTTTCAAAAAATAGCAACTGTGATCTTGACCTTAGAATGCTCAAACACAAACTTGTTCAAGATATTGTCATACTAAACATTTGTGTAATCGGTCCATAAATGAAGTTGCCAGAGCGATGACAAAGTTTTTTCTAAAAATAGCAACTGTGGCCTTGACCTTAGAACGCTGAAACCCAAACTTGTTTAAGATACTGTCATACTAAACATTTGTGTGAAGTTAAATCAAAATCTGTCCGTTAATGAAGGCGCTAGAGTGACGACAAAGTTTTGACAAAGTCTGTCTAAAAATAGTTGTGACCTTGACCTTGACCCAGAATGCTGAAATGAAAACTTGCCCAAGATATTGCCATACTTATCACTTGTGTGAAGTTAAATCGAAATTGGTCCATAAATGAAGGCACTAGAGCGATGACAAAGTTTTTCTAAAAATAGCCACTGTGACCTTGACATTGACCTTCGAACACCGAAACCTGAGCTTGTTCAAGATATTGTCATACTAAACATTTGTGTGAAGTTTTAATCAAAATCGGTCTATAAATGAAGGCTCTAGACGGATGACAAAGTTTTCTAAAAAATAGCCACTGTGACCTTGACCTTGACTCCAGAACGCTGAAACGCGAACTTGTCCAACATATTGCCATACTAATCACTTGTGTGAAATTAAATTGAATTCAGTCCACAAATGATGATGCAAGAGCGGGGCGACAAAGTCTTTCTAAAAATAGCCACTGCGACCTTGACCTTATAATGCTGAAAAGCGAACTTGTTCAAGATAATGTCATACTAAACATTTGTGTGAAGTTAAATCAAAATCGGTCCATAAATGAAGGTGCTAGAGCAATGACAAAGTTTTTCTTAAAATAGCCTCTGTGACCTTGACCTTGACCCCAGAACTCTGAAATGCAAACTTGTCCAAGATATTGTCATACTTATCACTTGTGTGAAATTAAATCGAATTTGGTCCACAAATCAAGGCGCTAGAGCGATGACAAACTCTATGGGAAAATATTTTTCACCCAAGGGCAAGTAACTCTGAAAAGAATGATCCAACCTGGCCCAAATTCGACCTGGTCCAAGATGTTTTGGCTGTCCTGAATACCTGCAAGTTACAAGAAGTTGTGATCAAAAATGAAGAAGCTAGGGCCCGGACAACATTTTCCCCATTATAAGTCTATGGGAAAATATTTTATGACTCAAGGGCAAGTAACTCTGAAAAGAATGATCCAACCTGGCCCAAGTTCGAACTGGTCCAAGATGTTTTGACTGTCCTGATTACCTGCAAGTTACAAGAAGTTGTGATCAAAAATGAAGCTAGGGCCCGGACAATATTTTCCCCATTATATATTTCATCGCTCAAGGGCAAGTAACTCTGAAAAGACTGATCCCACCTGGCTCAAATTCGAACTGGTCCGAGATGTTTTAGCTGTCCTGATTACCTGCAAGTTACAAGAACTTGCGATCAAAAATGATGATGAAGCTAGGGCCCGGACAACATTTTTCCCCATTATAAGTCTATGGGAAAATATTTCATCGCTCAAGGGCAAGTAACTCTGAAAATAATAATGCAACCTGGTCCAAATTCGAACTGGTCCGAGATGTTTCGACCTTCCTGGATACCTGCAAGTTACAAGGAGTTGCGATCAAAAGTGAAGAAGCTAAGGCCCGGACAACATTCGCTTGCTCGCTCAAGGGCAAGTAACTCTCAAACAAGTAGCCCAAAGGGCAACAATTGCTCACCTGAGAGACACTGTAAACCTATAGGGATATTTAAGATGCTCAAGGGCAGCTCACTCCACAGTCAGTGGTCCAATCAGGCTGAAAATTAAACTCATCCAAAACATTATGTATGCCCTCATTTAATATATGCAAGTTTAAAAAGTATTCGATCAAGAGCACAATAGACAGAGCTGTCAAGGGCAGCTAACTTTGTAGTGGTTGGCCTGATCTAGCCAAAATTTGAACTTGTTTAAGATATTATGCATTTCCTCATTACCTGCAAGTTTGAAAAGGATCGGATCAGTAGAAACCAAGAAAAAGTGGCAACATTGATTTTTTGGATGCTCAGGGCAGGTACTCCATAGTCAGTAGTGAGATCTAGCCGAAATGCTAACTAATCCAAGCTTTTATGCATATCCTCATTACCTGCAAGTATGAAGAGGATCCGATGAAAAATTGAAACGTGATGACGTTGTTTTCTCCATTATAACACAATGGGATTTTTTTCAAACGCTCAAGGGCAGCTAACTCCTAGTCTGTGCTCGAATCCGGCCAAATTTCGAACTCATCCAAGCTCTTATGTATGTCATCATTACCTGCAAGTATGATAAGGATCTATCAAAAACCTTGATTGCAGCACCCTGAAAGTCAAACTTGCTCGAGATATTGTCATGCCCTACATTTGTGTGAAATTATTTTAGAATCCGTTGAGAAATGTAGGTGCTAGAGCGATGACAAAGTTTTTCTAAAAATAGGCACAGTGACCTTGACCTTGGGCGCAGCATCCTGAAAGTCAAACTTGCTTGAGATATTGTCATACCCTACATTTGTGTCGTTATTTCAAAATCCATGGAGAAATGAAGGTGCTAGGGCGATGACAAAGTTTTTCTAAAAATAGCCACAGTGACCTTGACCTTGGGCACAGCACCCTGAAAGTCGAACTTGCTCGAGATATTGTCATACCCTACATTTGTGTGAATTTATTTTAAAATCCATTGAGAATGTAGGTGCTAGAGCGCTGACAAAGTTTTTCTAAAAATAGCCACAGTGACCTTGACCTTGGGTGCAGCACCCTGGAAGTCGAACTTGCATGAGATATTGTCATACCCTACATTTGTGTCAAGTTATTTCAAAATCCATGGAGAAATGAAGGTGCTAGGGCGATGACAAAGTTTTTCTAAAAATAGCCACAGTGACCTTGACCTTGGGCACAGCACCCTGAAAGTCAAACTTGCTCGAGATATTGTCATGCCCTACATTTGTGTGAATTCATTTTAAAATCCATTGAGAAATGTAGGTGCTAGAGCGCTGACAAAGTTTTTCTAAAAATAGCCACAGTGACCTTGACCTTGAGTGCAGCACCCTGGAAGTTGAACTTGCTCGAGATATTGTCATACCCTACATTTGTGTGAAGTTATTTCAAAATCCATTGAGAAATGAAGGTGCTAGGGCGATGACAAAGTTTTTCTAAAAATAGCCACAGTGACCTTGACCTTGGGCACAGCACCCTGAAAGTCGAACTTGCCCGAGATATTGTCATCCCCTACATTTGTGTGAAGTTATTTTACAATCCATTGAGAAATGTAGGTGCTAGAGCGCTGACAAAGTTTTTCTAAAAATAGCCACAGTGACCTTGACCTTGGGCACAGCACCCTGAAAGTCAAACTTGCTCGAGATATTGTCATACCCTACATTTGTGTGAAGTTATTTTAAAATCCATTGAGAAATGTAGGTGCTAGAGCGCTGACAAAGTTTTTCTAAAAATAGCCACAGTGACCTTGACCTTGGGCGCAGCATCCTGAAAGTCGAACTTACTCGAGATATTGTCATACCCTACTTTTGTGTGATGTTATTTTAAAATCCATCGAGAAATGTAGGTGCTAGAGCGATGACAAAGTTTTTCTAAAAATAGCCACAGTGACCTTGACCTTGGGCGCAGCATCCTGAAAGTCGAACTTGCTCGAGATATTGTCATGCCCTACATTTGTGTGATGTTATTTTAAAATCCGTTGAAAAATGTATGCAATAGAGCGATGACAAAGTTTTTTTAAAAATATGTGATGACGTTGTTTTCTCCATTATAACACTATGGGTTTTTTTTCAAACGCTCAAGGGCAGCTTACTCCGTAGCCTGTGCTCGAATCCGGCCAAATTTCGAACTCATCCAAGCTCTTATGTATGTCATCATTACCTGCAAGTATGATAAGGATCTAAGCAAAAACAGTTGAGAAAACGTGATGACGCCATTTTCCCCATTATAACCCTATGGGATTTTTTTCAAACGCTCAAGGGCAGCTAACTCCGTAGTCTGTGCTCGAATCCGGCCAAATTTCGAACTCATCCAAGCTCTTATGTATGTCATCATTACCTGCAAGTATGATAAGGATCTAATCAAAAACAGTTGAGAAAACGTGATGACGCCGTTTTCCCCATTATAACCCTATGGGGGCTATCTGTTGCCATGGAAACCAGAGTTCTGAGCTGATCTGCACCAAAACCTAATGCAGCCTTTCCCCCACCCCAATGATGCTTCAGATAAAATTTGATTGCAATCGGCCCACTGGTTTCTGAGATATTTATGTTTGAAAGTGTTGACGCACCCACGGACCCACGGACCCACGGACGGACGACGGCTCGACTCCCATCCTATAAGCTCACCTCTGAGCCTTCGGCTCAGGTGAGCTAAAAAAATGATCCAACCTATCTCAAATTCGAACTGGTCCGAGTTTTTTAGCTGTCCTGATTACCTGCAAGTAACAAGAACTTGCGATCAAAAATGACGAAACTAGGGCCCGGACAACATTTTCCCCATTATAAGTCAATGGGAAAATATTTTATCGCTCAAGGGCAAGTAACTCTGAAAATAATGATCGAACCTGGCCCAAATTCGAACTGGTTCGAGATGTTTCGACTGTCCTAGATACCTGCAAGTTACAAAAAGTTGCGATCAAAAATGAACAAGCTAGAGCCCGGACAACATTTTCCCCATTATAAGTCTATGGGACCTTTTTGTTGCCATGGTAACCACAGTTTACAACCAATCTGTCCCAAAACTATATGCAATCAATCCCCCACCCCAACTATGCTACACCTAAAATTTGATCAAGATTGGCCAGCTACTTCAGTAGATATTAATGTTTAAACGTGTGGACGGACGACGGACGCAGGACGACGGACCAAGCCTATACTATAAGCTCACCTTGTGAGCCTTTCGCTCAGGTGAGCTACAAATTATAGCCCGTTTTCCGAGGGGATAGATTACTATGGGGAAAATCTGTTTTCTGAAATTTCTCATCCGTTTGTAGATGGATTTCGCAGCTGTGGAGTTGCAAGGCTCTTATCTTATATGTCATACGACAAAAAACGTATTGTGAAATTGAATCCAGAATCTTACAATGAGTCTACACTTCGATCATGCATTTTTGTCCGATACTTTACAGTTAACATCGTAGCAGCCATAGGGAGGTTTTATAATACCACCCACACATTGTAAAGAGAGATGTGCTCGCTTCTAGGCAGTGACAATTTTCATATCTTAGTTTTTAAACAATTTTTTCATTCTGAATGACCTCTATACTGATTGATTAACTAGTAACTCTAAAAATAATGATCGAACCTGGCCCAAATTCGAACTGGTTCGAGATGTTTCGACTGTCCTAGATACCTGCAAGTTACAAAAAGTTGCGATCAAAAATGAACAAGCTAGAGCCCGGACAACATTTTCCCCATTATAAGTCTATGGGACCTTTTTGTTGCCATGGTAACCACAGTTTACAACCAATCTGTCCCAAAACTATATGCAATCAATCCCCCACCCCAACTATGCTACACCTAAAATTTGATCAAGATTGGCCGGCTACTTCAGTAGATATTAATGTTTAAACGTGTGGACGGACGACGGACGCAGGACGACGGACCAAGCCTATACTATAAGCTCACCTTGTGAGCCTTTCGCTCAGGTGAGCTACAAATTATAGCCCGTTTTCCGAGGGGATAGATTACTATGGGGAAAATCTGTTTTCTGAAATTTCTCATCCGTTTGTAGATGGATTTCGCAGCTGTGGAGTTGCAAGGCTCTTATCTTATATGTCATACGACAAAAAACGTATTGTGAAATTGAATCCAGAATCTTACAATGAGTCTACACTTCGATCATGCATTTTTGTCCGATACTTTACAGTTAACATCGTAGCAGCCATAGGGAGGTTTTATAATACCACCCACACATTGTAAAGAGAGATGTGCTCGCTTCTAGGCAGTGACAATTTTCATATCTTAGTTTTTAAACAAATTTTTCATTCTGAATGACCTCTATACTGATTGATTAACTAACTGTAAACTAGAAACATGGTAACTAATAGGGCCCGCCTTCAACCAGAAATAACAATAACAGCCTTCTATTATCATGTTGCTCCGTCATATCTAATGTATGTTTGAAATGAAGTCTGTAGTAGTCATTAAGATATCGGCAAAATACAAAATCATGACTGATTAAAACAAGGACAACAACTCTGTGAAGCAGAAAACAGGAGTTACCATTCTTGCACTCTGCACACCTTCAGATCTTAAAGGCCTTAAAGTTATAGAGTGGACAAGATCTCCAAAAATTACAAAGGAACAATTACTGTTCTTGTTCTCTGCACATTGTCTGATAAGGTTTTTTATTTGTACCAAGTTTTGTGAAAATATCTTCAACGGTTTTAAAGCTGTAGAGCAGAAACTATTTCTACAGGGACAATTACAAAGGGACATAACGCTGTAAAAATGTAGGTGGAGTTATGGTTCTTATTTTCTGCACATCATCTGATGATGCTATTTATTTTTAGAGTTTCATGAAAACATCTTCCACTATTTTAGTTATAGATTGGCTAAGATTTCTATAATGAAAATTACTAAGGGGCATAAGTCTGTAAAAAAATGTAGATAGAGTAACAGTTCTTATTCACTGCAAATCGTCTGATAACGCTTTATATTTGTACCAAGTTTTGTGACCATATTTTCAGTTTGAACGCAGACTCATCACATTTGAGCAAATCATTTTATTGCAGTCGTCTACGCATAAAAAAAATCCCCAACAAAATGGCGGCGAAAATTCAGTAAAAACTGCATCTAATTATGCCACTTGTTATTTTCACAACGATGACTGACACTACTAGGAACACGAACCAGGGAAATCTTTTGGCAATTGCTGTGAGCTTGAAATCATTTCAAGACCCCAGTGAACTTCCTAAAAGATTTTCTCCATTCTTAGTGAGAAATTAGGTACCATTCATAAATAATGCAATTTTTTCATGAGATTTGTCCCTGCTTGACAGATTTCTATGAGATTTTTAGCAACAGTTAGAGCAAATCCCTCAAACTCACGCCTGAAAATGATCACTGATGATCAGTACTATATAAACACACTGGGATCTTAATTTATGAACCAAGGGCATTGCAGAGGTGACAACCCCCCCCCCCCCCCCCCACCCCCAATGAGCTAGTATTTGACAAACGTGGCATTTCATATTTCATAATAAATGTGGATGTTGTGACCCCTCATTAGAACTCCCCATTTAGGCAGTTCTAAAGAAGGCCAAAACATATGTCATTGCAAACTGCAATTTTAACGCCTAACAGCTCATTTTACAGTTGATATGCTGCATTTCAATTTTGGCTGAAATTTTTAGTTTAAAGGTGTGTGTACAGCTTTGTCATTTCCTAAGCTTAAAGTTGAAACCAAATCTCCATTACCACAATAATTGTCCTAAAATAATAACACTTTTACCATCTGACAGCATGTCAAAATTGCTTGAAAAGTCAAATAGTACAGACCCTGATTAGACTGCTGTTTTGGGAGTAGTCTGATCCAGGTCTACACTGCACTTTTAATTCAAGGATTTACAGTCATTGCAGCTTTGCAAGTATTTGAGGATGGTTAAACATAATTCATATTTTTCGTATTTTTTGTGAAAAAGAAAGATAACAAATAAAACAAACAAACAAATAAATAACTGCAGAAACATTTGTGTGTGTGTGTGTGTGTGAGAGAGAGAGAGAGAGAGAGAGAGGGGGTGCAGGTGGTGGGGGGAGGTCGGGGTGTTAGTTGGGCAGGGTGATTGAGTTGGTTGTAGGAATGGCTTTGAAATATTGGCACGTGCAGTATTAATTGGATGGCAAAATTACTTTTTCTAGTAGCCCCCATGCTTCTGACCACAACTTATCTTTTCTTTTTCTTTCTTTCCCTTCTATCGGTGTTAAAACTTTTATGCAGGTAAGTGCGAAGCCGAAACAGCTGAGGTAGTTTAGTTGTTGCGTCACACATCAACTGTCAAAAATCAATTTGTTTACATTCTTTATGGTGAAGGCTACTGATCATTTTCTTTGTCCAATCTTTCTGAATAAAGACGAGAATAAATAATTTGTTATATATTGAATTAAAAGTTCCGTTCCTCTACATGTGTCGGATATAAGGATTCAAGAAAATCTCTGTAGAAGTTGAAGTTATTACTGACAAAACTGTCTAACATCCATCGCAACCAATCAGGTAAATTATCCGCCATTTTTGTTGAGAAAATGCACAGGGTGCCTTAACAATATTTTGCCAAGGAAATTGTCCCATACACCGAATTACTTGATTTTTTACATGGAGAAAGGGCAGACACCATGGTTTTTCATGGCATTTGTCCGCAGCCGGGAGAAAGTCGATTTATGTTAAAAATTGCTATTGAAGTTAACGGACAAGAGACGTCTTTACGTTATCACATAAAACGTTCAGTTGCCAAATATCTCGGTGTTTAGTTCTGCTCAAAGGCATAAAGAATTAAATAAAGGTGTAAGGAACAAGAGTTGTCAGAAGACAACAAAGCGCACCTACAGGTGCTTGACTCTCCCAGCGATGATGGTATTGAAAGGCCAAATGTATGTAAGTGTCAAGTATAATGATTGCTACCCATACAGGGACAGAGAAATATGACTGAGTCCATGAAGCATAAATAAAGGTCCCATCCATATATGGATGATGGTGTTAAAATGGTCCTGTCCATATGTAGGTGTGTTCAGAGTGTCGTGGCTCTAACCCATGTGAGAACTGAGAAATATCACAAAGTCAGCGAAGCGTACCATAACGTCAGTGAAGCAAAAATATAAGTCCAATCCATACATGGATGGCAGTGGTGTAATGATCTTGTCCATATGTAAGTATATGAGAAGTATCATGGCCCTGATCCATGCATCGTAAAATCAGTGAAGCGTATCAAAGTCAACAAAGCAAAAAATATAGGTCAAATCCATATAATATGGAGGATGGTGCTGAAATGATCTTGTCCATGTGTAAATGTGTGCAAAGTATCATAACACTAACCCATATAGGGACTGAGAAATATCATAAAGTCAGTGAAGCGTAAAAATGTAGGTCAATGCCCTACATGGTTGGTTACACTCTGATGCCCTCGTTCAGATGCAAGTGCTGACCAAATATTGTGACTCTAACCCTTATAGCTACTTTGAAACTGACTTAAAGACAGGGATGGGACTATAAAATGAGGATTAACTATTAAAGTGTCATTTGGGTAACGTCGATAAGAGAATAGAACTGAACTGAACTGAAAGTGTCATTTTGTCTCTTGAGCTCATAGTGTCAACACCTCCAGTCAGCCAATAAAATTATCATATTGGGTAATTCTGGTTCTCTGACTGGTTGAAACAATTTTCACACCTTTACCTGTACAGGTATCATATTCTATGTGTTGGGAACAAGACCCTCCCCCCCCCCCCCAGAGAAGTCCTGTCTTTAAACACAAATGCTTAACATACATTAACCTAATTTTTTTTCAAAGTCAGTAGACCATGACCAGTAGGTCAAGGTCATACGTGCTGCATACATTCAGGTGATCATGTGCTGATGTAAGTGTGTACCAAGTTTCATTACTCTAGCCCCTTATACTTTGTGAAAAAAGACCTATAAGCAAAAGGTTAACATTGGTTAAACTGGTAACAGACACAGACGTGAACGAGGATGCGAATGCATACTCGAACTTCGACGCTGGGGTAATAACATAAGCTCTCCATTGCTTCGCAAAGGCGCGCTTATAAAACCAAATATTATTTTCAGCTGTGTGTAGTTTGATTCGCCAACAAAGTAGCACTGAAAATGTGACACGGTCGTCGATTGAATCTGAATCTCAGAAATTTAGAATGTTTTTTCAGTGCTATCTGTTTAAAAATATCACTCCGCCATAGATACGCGTTCCCAGCGTTTTAATCTATAGAGCAGGCACAATTTCCATACATAAAAAAACAATTTCCATACTAAAATTTACAATGAGGCATAATTCCATCAAAAAAAAAAGTAGGTGGAATTAAGGTTCTTGTTCTCTGCACGTCATTTGATGATGCTTTATATAGATTTGTACAAAGTTTTACAAAAAGATCTCATATAGTTTAAGAGTTATGGAGCGGACACAATTTCCATACTAAAATTTATAAAGGGGCATAATTCCCTCAAAAATGTAGGCGGAATTACAGTTTTTGTTCTCTGCACGTCGTTTGATGATGCTTTATATTTGTACCAAGTTTCACGAATAATATCTCATAAAGTTTCAGAGTTATGCAGCGGACAAGATTTCCATACTAAAATTTACAAAGGGGCATAATTCTATAAAAAAAATGTAGATGGAGTTACCGTTCTTAGTCTCTGCATGTTGTCTGATGATGCTTTATATTTGTACCAAGTTTCAAGAAACTATCTCAAACAATTTCAGAGTTATGGAGCTAACAAGATTTCCAAACTAAAACTTACAAAGGGGCATAATTCCAGGGTAGCTGTATTTACCAAAACGTACCGAAGTACCGAAACGAACTGGAAATACCGAAACGAACAATTAAATATATAGGGAAATGGCATTTCGGTAATTGATTGTTTATTCAGGTATAGAACAGGTGTTAAAGAATGTTTTCACAAGTGCAAAACATAGGTTAAAAAGATTAAACGGATTAAAGGGGCTGTATAATAATTATCTCCTAACGCTCATATATACATATATATGCATTATTGCATATTCACCATTGCATAAAGTATACAATAACTGCAGATATAATCCTATGTAAGTAGTCCATTCAGAGGCCTCAATTTAACCTTCGTGTGCGTGCGTGTGTACGTGTGTGTGTGAGAGAGAGAGAAAGATTATGAAGTGATAATTCTGAAAAAAAAAAAAAAAAACATATTCCTCCATTAGCCTACTGATGAGGTCTTGTATCTCAGAACGATACCGCCTCATTATAAAGCATGTTTTATTAGAAATGGTTCTTGCACTTATCAATGGACACCATTATCTAACCAGTGCTTCGCTTTCCCCAGCATAAACATAACCTTTGACCTCAAATACCAATAATGGTGATTTACAGGCGAATGTGTTTGTTTACTTCCACAGTGTGGAAGCTGAACTGGGGTAAAATGTAGGGTTGTAGAGACGCGTTATAAGCTAAAACTATTAAGGGGTATCTGAAATATTGCTGATTTAGCATAATGAATATGGGACACTACTTATATCTTAAAAAACCTTCTCTCCATAGAACATACAGGACGTCATCTCAAAAGAATCGCTTTGCCAATAATATCACAAAATTAAGTACCAGACATTACTGTTTTATCTCAAGCCGGGAATATGGTTAAATATCACAACTGGATAACTGAAATATCGTTTTGAGACCTTTCTGCTTCTAGTTACAGTTTCATGTCTATTTCTGACCCATAAAGATTTTAGAAGGAGTTGGTGGAAAGGGATTGTTGTAGAGTCATCTGTGGTGGCCCGACGACCTCATAAGTTTATGGGATAGACTAGACTAGACTAGAAAGGTTTCTATTCCACTAAAATTTAAGATGATAATCTGTACAATTAAAAAGAAAATAAGATTACTAATAATTTAGAATAAACTTTAAAAGAAACAAGAGCTCCGCAAGCGGGGCAATATACGCCCGTTTCTGAATGTTTGTTTTTTTGCACCGTTTCATCCTTGTCTACATTGCTATCAAGTTTATCAAGACATTCCAAACATTAAGGTTCTCAAAAGAAAAGCCTAAAAAAAGTAACCAAAGGGATGTAACTAAAAAAATAAGGAAGGGGAAGCAATTATTCTTTTATTAGACATACCGTCTCAACCTAATACACATTGCTATAAAGTTATGTCAAGATATTCCATACGGTTACCTAGTAAGGACTTGCCCAAGAATAGCCGTAGAAATTAATCAAAGGGATGTCACTCCATAAATAAGGAAGGGGGAGCAATTATTCTTATATAAGACACACAGCCTCAACCTAATACACATTGCTATAAATTTTCATGAAGATATTCCATATGGTTGCCTACTTATCGCTTGCATAAGAATAGCCTTAGAAAATATTCAAAGGGAGGTTACTCCAAAAATAAGTAAGGGGAGGCAATCGTTCTTATATGTGACATATTGTGTCAACCTAATATACATCACTATCAAGTTTCATCACAATAGTCCAAAGGGTTAGTTAGATATGAGATGTACAAATATAGTCTGACAAAATAATCAAAGGGAGGTAACTCAAAATCTAAGTCAAGGGGAGTAACCATTCTTGTATGAGACACGTTGTCTTAACCTCATATACATTGTGATAAAGTTTCATCATGATATTCCAAAGAGTAACCAAGTTATGGAATGCTAATTTTGTCATACAAACTGCCATAGATGAGTTTTTTCAAAGGGCTGTAACTCCGCTAAAAATCATCGGAGCAAAATTTCCGTATAATATGCGCTACTCCACATCGTAGTCTTACTGTTAACAAAGTTTCAACTTAATTGGATGAAAACTATAGGAGGAGTTATCTGGAAACGAACACCCCAAAAATTCTAAGTAAAGGGCTGTAACTCCGCTAAAAATCATCGGAGTGTAATCTCGAAACGATATGCGCTGGTCCACCTCATAGTCTTACTATATACCAAGTTTCAGCTCGATCGGATGTAAACTGTAGGAGGAGTTATCCAGAAACGAAAAGTTTACGGCAGACGGACGGACAGACGGACGGACGCCCCATAACAATATACGTCCCGTTTTTCAAACGGGTGTATAAAAAATGATATGGCGAAATATGCCATATAATATTCAAACTACAAATGATTGTTTCACTCAATATATTAAAGCCAGGCAGGCACAGGACGCCAAAATGACATCGTACTGACAACGATGCGACGTAATGACGTCGCATCGACGTCAGTATGACGTCATTTCGACGTAATGAGCCTGCTGGGAGGTCAGTGGGACTACAATCATTCGTGGCGTGAGTCGAAGTCAATGAAAGTTTTTATTATGATTATTATTCTGTGCATGATGCACGAGTTGGAGAATAGCTTCAGAATGGACCAGACCCATGAGAGGTCCGCCATGTACTAAAGTCTATCTCTATTTTAAAGTAATATTTTAAGCACAAAGAGCCACTTTAATCTACCCCTTTAATCACATCATCTCTAGGACGAATCATGTCTTGTAAAAACTCTTATGTCCTTCTTGGAGGTGACTTCATTATTGTGGGGACATCGATTGGAATAAGTTATATGTACCCTTGGGAATGCCCAAAAGGCAGGTGCAGTCCCAGTTAGTAAACATTGTTCAGGAGCACTGCCTCTCTCAAATGGTTGATATCCCTACAAGACAAGAAAGGACCCTAGACATCCTCTTGACTAATAACCCCACCCCTGTAACAAGAATTAAGGGTATGCCACCAATTGGTCGTGCTGACCATGATATTGTTTTGGTGGAATATGATATAAAAGCCAAAAGGGTCCTTCAGTCACCACGAAAAGTTTTCCTATACATACTGGCTGATATGCAACGTCTTAGAGACCATATGCTTGCTTTTGCAGGCCGCTTCATGTCGCAAGACTTTACTCGCGTTGATGTTAACGAGATGTGGATTGAGTTTAAGACGGTCTTATTAAATGCAGTAAACAAGTTTATTCCGACTAAAATGACGAAAGGAAAACTTGGCTATCCATGGATAGACGTACGCATTAGGGCATTGATTAGGAAAAAAGAAAAATTGTATCACAAAGCTCACAGGGCAGATAACGAGTCCCTGAAGAATCGTTATAAACGACTCAGAGCTCATGTCCAAAAAGAAATATGTGATGCCTATTGGAGCTTAATTTGGAGGTATGTTTCTGATATCTTCAATCCCTCAGATACAGACACTAATATAGAAGACTGTATTCAAAATGATCGGCTGAAAAAGTTTTGGTCCTTTATGAAAAACTTAAGGATTCCACGGGTGTGGCCTGTTTAAGGGAAAATGGCATTTTGAAATCTGCTAATAAGGACAAAGCAGACATATTTAACAGACAGTTTGAGTCTGTATACACCCGGGAACAAGTAGATGATCCCCCATCGAAAGGACCAACCCCCTACCCAGATATTGGAGATTTATTCATTGACCCTAATGGGGTCAAAAAGCTATTAGACCATCTTAACCCCCATAAATCTTCAGGTCCAGACGACCTAAGTGCACGTGTGTTAAAAGAATGCAGTGTTGAAATTGCCCAGGTCCTTGCCTGCATTTTCAATGTCTTTGGCCCAGTCTAGACTGATGACTGGCTGCAAGCTAATGTGGCTCCCATTTACAAGAAGGGAGAAAAGTATGACCCTGCCAATTACAGGCCGGTCTCTTTGACTTGTATTTGTTGTAAGTCTCTGGAGCACATTCTCGTGAGCAGAATCAGGCAACATCCGTTGGACCATATGATTTTAGTTGAGTCTCAGCATGGCTTCAGAAGTGGTAGATCATGCAAGACCCAACTGGTCCAGTTCATTCATGATTTGCAGGTAAACCTAGACAGAGCCCATAATATAGGTCACAAACAGACAGACCTCATTATTATGGACTTTGCCAAGGCTTTTGATAAGGTACCCCACAGACGATTGATTTATAAACTGGAGTATAATGGTATCCGATATGATATCCTCCGGTGGATCTCAGCCTGGCTATCTGGAAGGACACAAAAAGTTGTTCTGGATGGTGTCTGTTCAGACCCTCTCCCCGTGTTGTCTGGTGTCCCCCAGGGTTCTGTGTTAGGGCCCATATTATTCTTAATCTTCATTAATGACCTGCCAGACAACATAAGCTCAACAGTCCGCCTTTTTGCTGATGACTGTGTCCTGTATAGAAATATTAGACGGTCTGAAGACCAACAGATACTCCAAGATGATTTGAATGAATTGGCACTTTGGGAAGAGGCATGGCTCATGAAATTTAATGTTGCCAAATGTCACTCTATGAGGGTGACTAGGCACCCCTCTCCAAAGCAAGTAATCCATGGTTATATGTTGCATAACCAAGCCCTAGAGAATGTATCTTCAGCCAAATATTTAGGAGTTAAAATTACGGATGACCTCGAGTGGGGTCAGCATATCAATGAAACTACCAGTAAGGCTACTAAGCTTTCCAATGGGTTTTCTTCGTAGAAACTTGACTTTTGCAACGAAGGAAATCAAGGCTGCTGCATATAAAACTCTGGTCCGGCCCAAATTAGCATATGCAGCCCCAGTTTGGATGCCGCATCAACAAGTAGATATTAACAGAATAGAAAAAGTACAGAGGACTGCTGCCCGTTGGACCTGTAGGCGTTGGCTCAATCAAAGCCATGTGGGAGAAATGCTAGAAGAACTCCAATGGTCAGACCTGCAGGAAAGACGACAGCAGGCTTCTCTGTCTCTATTCTACAAAATTCACAATAATCTTGCTATTGTAGATAAGAATAGGTACCTATCTGAGGTCGGTGAAGGGAGCAGGAGAACTAGGTCCCACCCATTCCAGTACCACTGTCCAAATGCTTACACAGACGATTTTAAGAATTCCTTTTTCCCCCAGGACAATTGCAACTTGGAATGGCCTTACAACTGAAGCTGTCTCTTCTGAGACAGTTGATGGGTTTAAGGCCAAAATTTAATATCCTACGGTAGAGCAGGGGTTAGGCATGGAATGCCTGCCCCTGAGGACTTCTTGTAAATAGTTTTAATCTGCTGGTGGCTTTGTCACAAATTATTTATTTATTTATTTTGTGACAACTTATGCGCCACACCAGAAACCTGTCATCATGGTCAAAGTCGACCGAGGACAGTAACGATAGAAAGAAAGAAAGTATACATGTGAAAACATCTTCAACGCCTTTTCTATACCTGTACAAACAATCATTAACACCTATTCTGTACCTGTATAAACAATTAATCACCGAAATGCCATTTTTCCTTATATATTTAATTGTTCGTTTCGGTATTTCCAGTTCGTTTCGGTATTTCAGTACGTTTCGGTAAATACAGTCACCGATAATTCCATCAAAAATGTAGGTAGAGTTACATTTCTTGTTCTTTGCACATCGTCTGATAATGCTTTATATTTGTACCAAGTTTCGCGAAAATATCTTAATAGGTTTCAGAGTTGTGGACCGGACACAATTTCCATACTGAAATTTTCGAAGGGGCATAATTTGTACCAAGTTTCGTGAAAATATCTCTATCGGTTCTATGGGCCGGACACGAAATGCTGACAGACTGACAAGGTGATTACAATAGGCCCTCCGCCGACTTCCTCTGGAGGGGCCCTAATTAACTAACAACAGAGAACAAAACCAAGAAAGCCCAAAAAAGTGTGAAAATACCAAGTAGAGAACAGGAGAAGATGCGAAATCTGCAGGTGCGAAACTGGAAGGTAGCGAATCATTTGCAAACCTGAAAAACAAAACTGACCGAATCTTCAATGATTATCAAAGTTTTGCACTGAAGTAGATCTACATTCATTTTTATAATCAAAGATATAACAGCTGAACAGGTCAGAAATTAGTTTTACCACTAATTGCCCCTTTAGCAGAAAAGGGAAGTAACTTGCGAGGGAGTGGCTATCGGCAGGACGGTCGTGCGGATAAGAATCCTATCTAGCCGGTGCGTAAACTTACCGGGACGGACCGGAACGGGCATAATTACCGGATCGGACCGGAACGGTCACATATTATTCCTATTTCCAGCCGATTTTTGAGATATTTTGACACAATCTGCACACGCAGATTAATTCGAGGCCCTACATATGACCAACATGTATCAACTTAACTAGCAACCCCCTGATTTCATCTTCCGACTTGATACATGTCGATCTACATATTTCCTATGGACGAAATGTTGGTCATGATACTATGGAATAAGAATTCAGGAATTTTTATGTTTTTCATTCTCTCTAAGTCTTGGAAGAAAGATAACAAGATTTTTATACAAGATTATGTGATTTTAAGATGAAACACATATGCATGGGTTATTAAGAGGCCTACCCTTGGCGCAAAAAGCTCAAGGAGTATTTTGACTAATATCTCCAATTGATTTTGCACTAGACGGCATACAGAATACGTATACATATGAAATAAATGTGTATTTAATAAAATTATTACAAATAGCAACTGAAAATAGGGGAAAACGGGTCCGTTCCGGTGTCCGTTCCGGTAATTCAGTCCGTTCCGGTAAATTTACGCACCCCTATCTAGCTACAGAGGGTGGACAGAAGTGTTCGTTAAATCGTGACGTTACCATTGACTTTAATGCATTTTTTCTTTTAGCGCCAAATATATTGTGAGAAAAGTGTAATAGATATTTACATGAAAATTGCACCAATGTCTAGCTACATTATTTGTGCAATATTATTAAATTTCTTGCTGTCGTGCTATCTATAGTTTCTATTTGGCATGACTTTTACCTCATTTAGGTATTTTCTTGCGGTAAATTTTGCTAACGTCACCACTGACGTCAATGGAAACAGGGTTTTCTAAAAATTTAAGCGATCTTTAAATAGTCACAACTTTGCAACTAGAGATCGCAAACGTAGAAAAATATTTTGTATATTGCATTAATCATTCAGCTACACATTGGTATAATTTTCATGATGGTATATTTAATGTTTCTCATATAATTAATTTTTCAGCAAAAGTGGAAATGCACTGAAGTTAACGGCAACGTCACGATTTAACGAACACTTTTGTCCACCCTCTGTATCTTCCAATCGGAACACCGCTCGGCCAATTCCGTGAATCACTGAATTGGCCGAGGAGTTCCGAATGGCTATCTTCCTGAGGGGACGTTAGACTGGTTCCGGCAAACCAAGTGCTGAAGGGGGTGTGTGAGATGAGCTTGTACAGCGCGATAAAGAGTGTAATTTTAGTTAAAAGATAAAAAAAAAAAGAAATTGGAGTTTAGGTAGAGACATGGATCACGTGGCAGACAACACTGTTGAAATGCGCCAAGGTGGGAAGGACTGGTATGTGGGCTGGGATTGCATTCCAATGGATGATAGTCCCAGGGGAAATGTGAACCTGTAGTAGTCTTTAAAAGTGGGGATTTTCCTATATAAAAGTGGATGAATATGTCTTGATTGTCTGGTGTTACGAACAAGGTATTCAGATGCAGGAATGGCAGCAAGGCCCTATGACCTTTTACATCATTACAAGACGATATCTATACGTCGTTGGTCTAGGGGGCGCCAGCTAATCGAGGTACTTAAGCAACTGATTATAGGTCCTTATTATGGACCCCAATGTTTCTTTTCAGAAATCTAAGAGTCTGGTAAGTGCTGTTGGATATTTATCAATCTGAGTATTCCAAGTCATGTTGTCCGAAATGGTGACCCCGAGATATTTTGCAGATGAAACACTATCCAGCTCAATATCATGTAATAAAGTATTTAGTTTCAATGGGTTTTTTCAGACGAGTGTTTAGTATGACAATATCCGCACGACGACATTCTGATATCTATCTATCTATACCGACATATATACGCCCTTCCGAACATTCTAGGCAGGTTGCGCTGTCGAGCCTTACCAAGTATGTTACAAGATGAGTAAAACGTTAAAAAGGATGATAGTGAGTAACCAAGTATGATAGTCAATGCGATGAAAGCAGTCAATAATAATTAAAAGCAGGTTAAAAATAAACTACTCGGGATCTAGGGCTTAGAGTGCTGCACTTGCCAACAGAGGCCATGAATATGTCAAGGCTTGGCAAGCTGACATCAGAGTCTGGAAGCGCATTCCACTGGAGGACAGTCAATGGAAAAAAAAAGAATACTTGTAATAATCCCTGCTGTATGCATTTGACTAAAAGGCATTGAATGGCAGTACCTGGAAATTCTGGGATTAGGTTCGACGTAATCGGGAAGATGCACAGCAACTAGGCCATGTACTTATAGGCAATGCAGCGATCATACTGAAGAGTATATTCATTGTTTTTATCATTTTTCACGAGCAAAAGTATTTATTTGTGGAGGAAATAACAAATGTTGCTATAAGTAAATAAGGTTATCAAATAAATTATACTCTCAGTCTGTCATTTAACTTTAAAACGTCCCCATTAAAAGAAAACCGTCCCCATTAAAAGGTATTGCTAAAATAATTTTGTTTATATATTTGTTTAGGTTTTAATTTATAACCATTTGTAAAATGACTTTGAATAATTGTCTTTTGCTAACATTCAGATAAGTATAAATCACTCATTTAATTTTTTCAACAGCTTCGTATATTTCAAGGTAACTCACGTGCACATAAAGTTTACTATCAGGTGTAAAGCTGGTCAATAATCATGTAAATGCAAACAAAATCGTTTCTGTATAGTATGGAAAGCCAGAGTGGACCCCAGATTATTATTATTATTTTGCACCTGAATGCTGTACAAATTATAATAATGTTTCAAATTTTGATAATAAACTCCGGGGATCCCATACGGCAAAAATGTGTGATTCTTCTTCTATTATTAGCGAGCGTAACGCCTGCAATTCAAAGCTCCGAAGAAGCTTTGAAAGAGCAGGATCTCTATGGTAGAAGATTGGTAAGGCATATTTTTACCTGAAAGATGAATTACTTTCAATGGAATTTCTTTCGTTACGACACCCACAGAAGTTATAATTAGACTGGTTCGAATAGAAATCAACGAAAAATTAAGAAATACGTGGCATACAGTCTTCCTGTGGCTACGTTACGTAATGACGTCAAACGTTCCATTTGAGAAAAACAAGATGGCGTCAACGTTAACCGCTTCTGTGATCACACAAAATGCAAGGAGGCTGAGCTTTGGCTGAAATTAAAAGGAAATAAAGCGCTGTAGGAAAGGAACTGAACAAGTAGTTCTCATCAGTTTGTGGACGGAGTTCGCAGCTGTGGCGTTGCAATGCTTTTATTACAAAGGACCTGAAATGATAAGGCCCATATTTAGCCCCCCAGAAAACTCATTTTTAAAAAGTCCTATTTCGATAATAAAAATGTATTCATAGGAATGTTCAAGCATTGAATGTAACAACAAACAAAATTAACCATTTTTTTTCAAAAACAAATGTTTTTGTCTTTAACATACCTAAACCCCAGCGGATTCTGGGGGTTATGTATGCTTCCAAATTTGGAATATTTGCGCCCACTGCAAAAATTCCATTTTTGGATTAATTTCAAATTTAGACCAAAAATTCCAAAACTGGAATAAAAGTAATGTTCCAAAAATGGAATATTTTTTCTTATCATTTCTTGTTCTTATAAAGGGAGAAATTATGGATTATTCCACTAGTGGAATAGCTTTTAACTATAAAACATTCCAAACCTGCAGTATTTTTTTAATATTTCTTGCTATTATACAGAAGAGATATGCAAAACATTCCACTATTGGAATATGTTAACATATGAAATATTCCAAAACTGGAGTATTTTAAACATAGTTTGCTCTTATACACGAAACATTTATGGAATATTCCATAGATGGAATATTTTATGAATACGAACTATTCCAAAATTGGAGTCTTTTTAACATTTCTTTTTTTATATAGAAGAAAGGTATAAAAACGTTCCACTATTGGAATATGTTAACATATGAAATATTCCAAAACTGGAGTATTTTAAACACAGATTGCTCTTATACGAGAAACATTTATGGAATATTCCATAGATGGAATATTTTATAAATATGAAATATTCCAAAACTGGAGTCTTTTTAACATTTCTTCTCTTATATAAAAGAAAGATATAAAAACGTTCCAAGAAATATTTCATAACTGGAGTATTTTTAACATAGATTGCTCTTATATAGGAAAATATATGGAATATTCCATTGATGGAATATCTTTTAAATATAAGATACTCCAAAACTGGATTCTTTTTGGCATTTCTAACTCAAATTCGAATACATTCCACTAGTGGAATATATTCCGAAATTTGAGTATTTTTAACGTTGATTGGTCTTACATAGGAAAACAAATATAAGGAATTTTCCATTATTGAAGTTTTTTTCCATTTGTAAAAAGAGTTCAAAATTTGGACTATATAGAGAAGGATTTAAATAGTCCATTAAAGGAATATTTTTCTCCCATTTTCCGACTTTGCAATATTTCTATAAACATACAGCTTATTCCGCCAGTGGAATAGTCCCTCAACATAAAAAATATTCCGAAACTGGATTTTCAGAATACAGTCTTAAACTGGAATATTTTACCATTTATGGCTCATTCATGGTAAAAGTTGAAAAGATATTCCAAATTTGGAATATTTCTTCAATATAAAATATTCCAAATTTGGAATATCTTACGAAATCCTAAACTGGAATAGTTCATTTCTGATTCATATACAGCAGAATTCATCCTTTGAGATCAGAGGATACATTCTGAGAAATCAACATTTGTGGCTCATATATAGCAGAAGTAGAAAAGCAATTTCATTTATGGATTATATTTATTATTTTAACACGAAATATTCCAAACCTGGAATGTCTCAAATATTCCTAGAATGGAATGTTTTAATTTTCTGGCTCCTATATAGGAGAAACATATCTTTAAATAAAGAATCCGTAAATGGAATATTTCGATGACATATGCATCATTCGTCAGAATCCAGGTATGTACGCTTCCACTTTTGGAATATTTGCGCCCACTGCAAAAATTCCTCTTGTGGATTATTTTTTAGCTTTGCGATAAAATAGTCCAAAACTGGAATAAAAAATGCTCCATACGTGGAATAATTCTTTCTTATAATTTCTTTCTCTAATATAGGAGAAATTATGAATTATTCCACTAGGGGAATATGTTTTTTTAAACAAATTAAATATTCCAAAACTGGAGTATTTTTAATATTTCCCGCCCGTATATAGAAGAAATATGCAAAACATTCCACCAGTGGAATATCTTAACGTATGAAATATTCCAAAACTGGAGTATTTTTAACATTGATTTCTCTTATATAGGAAAAAAAATAATGTAATATTACACTAGTTAAAATGCCTAATTTTAGTGCTTGAGAGGTTTCTATTTGATTTTGAAAGAAGGCGCCGCTTTCAACGATCGCCATTCGGTTCTTTTTGTCAATGTCTGGCTTGCATAAACTGACTTCCTTTCTGTCGTCTTCGTTACGTCATCATGTACAACGTCACTTGACGACGCATATACGTGACTTCCATTACAACCTATGCATTGAATGCTTGTGATTTTTATCCGGTCCTGGGTGAGATAACATGGGTGAGATAAGATTTGTAGGTACAGGGGAAACACGCGAATATCCTTATCCACTGTGCAAGAAATTTCTGTCCCGCCATACACATGATGTGATCTCGGCCCTACACGTGGTCTTTGGACAACAGGGCTGGACAGCGCTTTCTGACAGGGCTATATTGGTTTAGCCAAATATCTAGTATGAAGGGCAATACTAGTAAAAGTATATGATAAACGTTTCTCCATTAGAAATAAGTTTTGCAGTAACGTTGCAGAAAGGTTTAGGGAGCGTTTCTCCAGTCTAAATCTTAATCATAAACTTTAATTAAAAACATAGCTGGCAATAAACAATTTTAATTTTCAGATCTTTTTTGAAAATTTGAAAATTAAGAAAAGAAAATGAGTGAAACTTCCGATGATGAGGCTCCTCTGTATCCCGTGTATTTGGAATCAATAAAGGGTCGCGGAAATGGGTGACAATATTAAATGATATATAAGATGAAAACGTTAGAATCGGCATTGCAGCTAAAATTACCTTACAAGCAAACAAGTTGATCGGGAAATATGTTTATTCATAACCTACAATCTATTAGAGAACATGCTACTGGAAAGAATACTCGCATAAAATAGCTTATTGTGTACCTGATTTGAATTCCGATTTCAAAATTTGAAAGGGGTTGGGGGGGGGGGGGGTAGGGGGTATCAATAAGGTGGGTTTTCTGCATCCTACCAAAGTTCTCTTTTTTAACTGATGGTATACTCCAATATGTCTAGTTTATTGGACCATATGTGACTTTGGTCGAAAAGCCCAACTTACTGAGCTATGGGTCCACAGAAGTGGGTGGGGTAATCCAACATGGTTTTAGCCTGTCTTGTAAAAACATTCTCATTTGGTAGAAGAGTACAGCAGACAGACAGGATTTTATAAAATGATTAACAGAACATCTAAACTATATTCCATATCATTTTATTTGGTTTAATTTGAACATATGTTGTCAAAATAGACTTCCTTTGACATTCAGCATTTTTTTATATTTTTGTCAACAATTTTCAATATTTCTTGGCCTTATTGTTAAATAAACTTACCAGTTATCATCAAACTCATGTCAAGGTGCTTCCTTGACAAGGACATTCAGATGATGTGACCAGAATTTCACAATGGCATAGTTTTCATGGTCGACTGAACACATAAACTGGCTTGGAAGATGGTTTTCTTTCTGTTTGACCTAGAATTACGAACCTTTGGCCAAATTACTATTTTAACTGCTATATTATGCCCCACGCCTCCGCCACTAAAGGTGAGGGAATAAATATTGGCGTCAGTGCGGATCTCGTTGGCATCTGCATTTGTGTATGTGTCACATATTAAGTCCTTCTGTGACCTTGGAAACAAGGTCAAGGTCGTAAAAATCTGACCTTGACCTTGTTTCCAAGGTCAAAGTATGTGACACAGACACAGATGCAGACGCCAAGGAGATCCGATCTGAAGCCAATATGTATTCTCTCACCTTTAGTGGCGGGGGTGTAGGGCATAATATAGCAGTTGAAATAGTAATTTGGCCAAAGGTTCGTAATTCTAGGTCAAAATTAAATGAAAAAACATCTTCAAAGCAAGTTTATGTGTTCAGTCGACCATGAAAACTAGGTCATTGTGAAATTCTGGTCACATCAGCCGAGTGTCTTGGTCAGGGTGCTTCCTTGACATGAGTTTGATGACAACTGGTACCCCCCCCCCCCCCCCACCCCCCCACCCCTTTCAAATTTTGAAATCGGAATTCAAATCAGGTACACAATAAGCTATTTTATGCGAGTATTCTTTCCAGTAGCATGTTCTCTAATAGATTGTAGGTTATGAATAAACACATTTCCCGATCAACTTGTTTGCTTGTAAGGTAATTTTAGCTGCAATGCCGATTCTAGCGTTTTCATCTTATATATCATTTAATATTGTCACACATTTCCGCGACCCTTTATTGATTCCAAATACACGGGATACAGAGGAGCCTTATCATCGGAAGTTTCACTCATTTTCTTTTCTTAATTTTCAAATTTTCAAAAAAGATCTGAAAATTAAAATTGTTTATTGCCAGCTATGTTTTTAATTAAAGTTTATGATTAAGATTTAGACTGGAGAAACGCTTCCTAAACCTTTCTGCAACGTTACTGCAAAACTTATTTCTAATGGAGAAACGTTTATCATATACTTTTACTAGTATTGCCCTTGATACTAGATATTTGGCTAAACCAATATAGCCCTGTCAGAAAGCGCTGTCCAGCCCTGTTGTCCAAAGACCACGTGTAGGGCCGAGATCACATCATGTGTATGGCGGGACAGAAATTTCTTGCACAGTGGATAAGGATATTCGCGTGTTTCCCCTGTGATTGACAATTGAATAGCATCGAGCTGCCCTAGTTTTTGTCCATATTGTCTAACCTTTGTAAGATAAGTCCCATATAACTTTGATCAGGCATACTGCTTGGAATAACAGGAGACTGAGGTTGCGGAATACTAACAGGCTGTGATAAACTAACATTTGAAGGTCCGGATCCAAACATATTTGGAGTATATGTAAATGCGGCAGTCATAAGGTTATGACATGCCTTGCACTGGTGACGTACACACGCCGTTAAAACTCATTGTTCTTTTGTTCGCCTGGTCACTTTGAGATCCCGGCGAATTTTGTTGTCCTTTTTACGTTTTTTACCAGATTTTCCAGCCATTCAGATAATGTTTATACATTATAGCATATTCTGACAAATAGATAATTGCACAATAGTCCTTGATAAAGTTCTATTATCCACAAAATGCCCAAATTGTTTATCAGGGAGAAAAAACACCGTCATTATCTCAGGCATGCGCATTAAACATAAAAATTTAACATAGAAACCATCGGATGCCGAAGCGTAGTAATTGCACACCAGCGGTTTTGGTTCAAATCTCTGTTGGGTTACGCTTATAATTATTAACTAGATCTGTTATTTTTTATCATTTTATTGTTTTATCATTTTTATAGTGTTGTTGTTTATTTATTTCATGTTTGAATTCTCAGGATTCGCATTTTTAAGACCAGAGTAAAATATAAATTGGACAATAAACAAGATTTAAAAAAAAAAAAAAAAAAAGGACAATCGGCGCAGATTGAATGGAAGTGTGTTTTGTAATATGTCTCTAGGTGAAGAGTTGACAATAACTTTCATGAATGTGACTCACGTGAGCTCTGTTGGTAGACACCCGCAACCATAATTTTGACACTTGGTAGCGACAATGACCTATCTCCAGACTGAGCTGTCCAAATTGGAATTCCCAAATGGACCGCGGTCAATATGCAATGTTTGTTTGTGTGTATTAAACCGAAAGTAGAAATCGAAAGAGAGACAAAGCATGTCTTTGTCTCTCCAGCTGTAATTGTATCGCCCGCAAACTGTGTTTGTGGTGGTGGGGGGTGGGGGAGTATACTGTTTTCACGATGTCCGTCCGTCTGTCCGTCCGTCTGCCCGAAATGCTCATGGTTTTCGACCGATAACTTAAGTTTTAATGCTCCGATTTTGTTGACATTTATATGGTACTCGACCATCGACAAAATACAGGTTGTGCTTGAAAAAGGAGGTTGTGCCTCAATTTGTACAAAAGTTATGGCCCCTCATAGACGAGAAAATTTGCATTTTTTTGGTTTCCGCTCAATAACTTCAGTTTAAATGAATGGATTTCTTTTAAATTTATGTGGTACATGACCATCAACTAGACCTTGAGCTGACCATAGACCCCCCTTCCCCCAACCCCCAGGGGGAATTTTGGACACTATGATTTTCTGAAACTACATTATATACGAAACAAAATGACACATGTTAGCCCTCTGTACGTTGGGGCGTTAACGTGTAACGTCAACGTTAATTTCACTACCCAAATTTACATATTCACGTTATGATAGAAAAATATACATTGGTATACACATGTTAGTATTCGCCCTAAATAATGTTGGGTTTTGTCTGCTATACATAAATCGCTGTTTCAAGGTAATTGACATTGTCAAGGATAAGTTGACTAACCTGTATAACGTAGTTTACATTGTATTTTACGTTTTCCCCCTTCAGTATCTAAATACATGTAATATAAGGAGCAAATTGTAAGAACTGAAGTGAAGAGAAAAGTAATTGTCATATATATGACTGTTTCAATAGTAGTAAAAAATCAAACAAACTAAAGTCTTACAAAACTCGTCAGCAGTCACGATAAATATGTAACGTATATAACCACAACAAAAATTCTGAAAAAAACCCAGACTAAATCGCTGAATTGGTGGACTGAAGTTTATACGTGCTCCATCAATCTTCTTTGATTCATGCCCAGCTTAGATAAGTTAGGCAGCAGTTAGCAGTGGATAGTAAATGTGGACAGAAACTATCTTATTTTTGAAGAATTTAACCTACAAAATGACGAGAAAATCTAAGAAAGCCAACATCAGCTGCATTTCATTTCTAATATTATCTGTATTATGTCTTAAGTAGACACTGTTGTATATGTAAATATGAAGAAGCGCCAATGTTATGTGTCCTCAAACTATAAAAACATATCGGATAGTGTATATCTAACAGTAACATTACTTAACATAATTGTAATATGTCGGGGGATAAGATTTGTGAGTCATCTGTTATCAAACATTTAGTTCCTGGGCAATATGAATTATTCAATGCTGTAGTATTAGCCTATTACCACTGGTAGTCAGATGGCAATTTAGCTCTTTGAAATACACAAGAACTCAGCAAGATGCACATAGATTGTATAGCTGAAGCAGCTCGACCTTGCCTTCAATTCAGTTTCACTTAAAAGTGACTCCATAAAAATAATTTTTTATGCATAGAATGAAATAAGTAAGAGTTGATATATGCTGCAACTGATCAATATTTAGGTTCTCGTCATGATGGGGATAAAACCAGTTTCGCTATCTGTGCTGTTGGCTGAGCCATTCAATTACCCTACATACAAATATGCAACTGTGGCTGCCAGCCGAGGCAACCAAAAGCAGTACCAACTCTCCCAACAGGGATAAACACCATTTTTGCTATGCTGTCAGTCGAATCGTCAGCCACGAGCCTCTATGCACAGTAACTGCTTTACATAGGTAAGCAAATATGTGTGGCTCCCGTGATCATAACTTACATGTTAATTTGTGATCTACGTGATCTGTTTATGCAGCTCCCGACCATCAAATACATTACAAACTATTAACAATGTGAAAATTTAAGGCTGATAGAAAGTGACATACTTTATAACGCATACATCATTCTGTCATCAGCTTGTTCAGGAGTTCTATTTTTCATTATGTTTTTACAAATATTTAACTGGTCAGGTAATTTTGCAAACCCCATGGTTTTATTCCCACTTGTTGTTACTATCAAGGACTAAAGATGTTACGAAATACAAATTTCAGTCAGACAATTTTTCAACATGTAAGCAACTAAAATTGTTGTATGGATATTGCCAAAATGCTGTATTCCCCAACAGTATTTAACATAATTGGACAAAGATGATAAGATAGCAGTACGATATCATAGATAAGCCGTTTGCAACCATATTTATTGCTAAAAAGTAAACAATATGGTAATACAAGGTCGCAGAGATCAAATGCAGTAAGTTATTTAAGTTAACCCTTCCTTGGCATGTATAGGTATGCACTATTTCTATTTTTATTTGCTCTTTAGAAATACTGTATTGCTAGTTTAGGATATCGGAAATGAAGAATCCATAAACTCGCAATGAATACGTTGTATACGTTACTTGTTTAGTCTTTCTTTTCTTTTTTTTCTCAGTATTATGCTGCAAACCATAACTACAGTGTAGGCGAATACATTCTGAAGGCGAACAACTAAGATTTTCTCATAGATATCTGAACAGCGAGGACCAACATTAACATATTCTGTCATTTTCATTTGCCATTTTATTATGTGTGCAGAACTACTGGAACATTGTCCCTGATTGTCCAACTAAACGTATCTTAATGTTCTTTGGTGAATAGATGCTTTAGTAGATGGTTGAATGTATTTATGTTCTTTAAGAGATGATCGAAAGTAGTTGGACTTTAAAGAGAAAGAAACAAAAGCATAGAAAAATAGACCATCTTAAACATAGCATTTATAGATTGCTTCAGTATGCTAGTAAACTGCCAGTGTCTCTTTTCTGTATTAAATGTTTCTGATACTATTCTCCCAAACTCCTGATTGACACATTATTGATAGTTACATAAATGAACTAAATAAAGCAATGTATTGACACTACCATTAATTATTTTCAAAAGTTTGTTTCTTAACTGTAACTCAGCAATGTTGTTTCCCTTGGTAACGTAAAATATACGATAGTCTTATAAAAGTAAGTATACGCTGCCAGCAAATATCTACATTAGCTTTGATGCAGAACTGTATTTGGCTTAAGTCTTCAAACTTCAGGTTTACTGTTCTGCTTTATATTTTTTTCAATGTGCACGTAAAAACTATACCAAATCCTGTCAATAAACAAGGTGGTACTCCTTTTGCATTGTTAATTACTGATTATTTTATAATTTTATACTAAACAAGTCAAAGGCGCTTAGCTTTTAATGTTATCAAACTGATTGTATATCATTTTATTCGAGCCCTATATGCAAAATCTATGCTGGCTTAGCTGCGGCTTTATTTTATTTTTTATCTTTTCTGATGTGGTATTTTGTTTATTTTTTCTTTTATTATTTTTTTTATTCTGTTTTATTTGCTTAGTTTTATATAACAAAATTTCAGGTATGTTACTGTCTTTAGAACTCAAATGTACAAATTGTAAAAGAAACAAACTGGGCAATGTCATTATTAAATACTTTTATTTTTGATATAATAACAAAGTTGCCAGCAAAAAAAAAAACGTTTTACATGTGCAGAATATGTCAGTGCCCTTAACATTACAATTTGTAGTATACTGTGTTTAATCACGTATAAAACACACCTCATGAATCCCTAAAAGTAATAACTGAGAGGAGTGATGCTAGGTCCAAGTACACAATATATCATAAGAACACCCAGACTTATATATGTTAATGTTTTTTATGTGACAGTGGGAAAAACCTGATCAAAGGTATTATAATGAAATATTTTAAATGTTAATGTTATTTACGTTACTACTAGTAATGACTTATCATAGAAAATAAACCAGAATGCATTTTTTCTTTCATATTAAAACATTCGTCTATGAAGAAACTGCTACCAACGAAAATAAAATGATTCTATCGTCAAATTATATGAGTTAAACAAAAATAGCCCTCGGTAACGTATATAATCGAACATTATGGCCGACTAAAATGCGTTCAAAATATTGTGGAACTGTTCCTTGCTGTTTAGATAGGCTGGCATATTCAATATTACCTTTTACTGTTGTTTTTTATTTCATAAGTGTAGTTTAAGCACTTGAATTATACAGAAAATGATAATTGTAATATGGAACATTTATAATGGGTACTGTGTTAAACATCCTATTTCTTCCAAAGTATACAAGATAGGATACTAATTTTTGCAGGTCTGAAAAGATCAATAAATTGTCTTTAATACAGTAACAAACATATGGTCTAATAATAAAGGAGTAACTTACAAAAAGAAAGTATTTTGGATGGAAATAGCAATTTTAATGGAGTGCAAAGACAAATGTCACGTATATGACACCATGTAGGCTAAAGTGGCCTGTCAAACATCATAACATTTAGCTACTGGATTGTTCTAGTAGACACTACTATAACTTTAAACGTAAGAAAGTGACTTCTATTTTTTGATAATTTTTGATCATTTTTATTTTATGTTTATTTTTTAATGGGTAACGTTTGTAACAGGCTGTTACAGCTTAACGCCCCACTCGCCAGAGGGCTTACATGCTGCAAAATTTTTCTAAGATCCTGGGCTTTAAGAAAAGTATGGTCTACAAAATTCCCCCTGGGGGGGATAAACCATATTTGGCTCATGGCCTATAGCCTATTATGCTGAAATATCAATCGGCAGTGGTATGCTTCAAATCATTTGTTGTATATAAATATACAGTAATTGTGGGATACAGATCATATAAGTTGTAAGACTTTCTACTGAATCCTTTTCAAGCTACTGTATTGAGTTATATTCTTATGAGATTGTATTGTTTGTATTTGTTCAGTATTTTGAATAAAATATTTTTTACACTAAAATCGGTCAGTTGAAGTTTGGGTTTTCATTTTTAAAACCCGCTGAATCGATGGAATTTATGTAGGTGACACCCCAGGTTTACCATTAATATTGGCCCCGCTCTGATTAGCTTACGAACTTTGCTATAAAGTAATAAGTTAAT
Organism: Ctena decussata; assembly: GCA_963989385.1. Taxonomy (NCBI): domain Eukaryota; kingdom Metazoa; phylum Mollusca; class Bivalvia; order Lucinida; family Lucinidae; genus Ctena; species Ctena decussata. The sequence continues at coordinate 32,246,377 of OZ022504.1, read as the reverse complement.
AAAATAAATGACCTAACTAAATTTATGTTAAGCACACCGGGTAGGCGGCAATCCTGAACACTCGCGGCAATCACGAACGCGGGTCAAAAATTTACGCGGCTGTTTGGGGAAAGTCGACAAAACGTCTTTTTTAAGAAGGAAGAACGAGCTAACAATCAAGTTAACTATGTCACGACTTTCAAATATGCTCAAAGATGAGCCTCACGAATTTTAGTTGTTGAATCCAAATTAAGTTGCCTGTAGTTAAGGCTCAAACTCAAAATTTATTACTTTTTACCCCCAAAACAGCAAAATAGACCAGAATGTTCAAGTTTGCTACACATTTTGATCATTTTCACCGTATACAGATAAAATTAAATGTATTCTAGACCGACTGTGCGTATTCAATTGACTCTGTCTTGTACACGGACGAAGTTACATCGATTTGAAAACAACAGGGTAGAGAACGGTGGCAAGCGAAAACGGTGTTCATGGCAATCGCCTAACGTCAAACAAATATTTGAAAGACAATCGATGAACATTTATAGCTTCTGCAGTTTTTTATTTAAATTTAGCCAAGAATCTGTAGAATGGGTTATTTTATTTCTTAATTTATTTTTAGAAAATGCTCCAGGCATTAAACATGCAACACATGAATACTTAGAATTAATCCAACTATTGTTGTACATATTCTTTCCAAAACTGATTACCTTCTGGAATCAACAAAATAAAACAAACTTATTCAACCATCGATAATTCAATAGCCCTGTTATATGATAAATGTCCCTTGTAAGGTTCTCTCAAAACATAAACTGTGGTACTCATTATGACTGCCTCATAGAGACGACTTAATGAGGACCAACCATGCGTGCTTTAAGCAGAAATTATGGAAAACAATGTTCAATCCTACAAAGCCCTAATGTCTCTGTACGTTATGGGAAAACGAGGGATAGTCAATAAAATAATGTACTGTTTGTTTTAAGAACAATTTATTCATTTGTATTCTTGTCTGAAATTCAAACTTAGAGAGACGTACCAGGCATAAGTAAAGACGCCGTGATTCAGCCACCGGACGTCGTTTCTGAATATGCCAATAACTGGGTAACGTTGCTGCTTCCTGTCCACTGTACTCCGACAGAACTTTGTACATCTGCAAGAGCATAAACATATGCTGGCAGTATATTGAATGCTGCGTATTGCTCACTCTCTACTGTCTGCTGTTTCCTCTCTACTTTCTACTGCGTCCTGTCTACTGTTTACCTTCTTCCTACTTCTTCCTACAGCCACATATTTTTTTGTGCATGTGATGTGCATTAGCACGCAAATACATTCATGGCTTTTGCCCCTGTTCTTGCACATGCGCAAAATCGATCTTGCAAAGGACGTAAAATAGACAGGAAGCAGTGACAATATTATTGTAGACAGTTAACAGGATAAAGAAGACAGTAATCAGTATCTAGCAGACAGTAAAAATGACATAAAAAAAACTTGAGTAATCACTACGGATGGGCGTGACGGGCGTGTGTGCATGCAGGCATGTGTGAGTGCTTGGTATTGGATAGCGTAGGATTCGCCATTAAATTTTGAAGAATATCTTGCATGGCATTTGAATCTCATGTTGATATTGCCAAGTATGTTACTGGCTATTATGTATTTTGCCATTTGGCGAATCCCGTGCATGGTAAACTATTCCTACGCATGTAATTACCCAGCATGAGCTTGTCATTCGACAAATCCCATGCATGATATTCAAATTTCAATCATGGTATTGCCAAGCATGTTATTGGCTTGCATGTTGTTGTTTTTTAATTCCATGCATGGTATTGCCCAATATCGTATTTGGTAGCCTAGCATCACAGTTTGACAATTTCCATGCCTAATATTGGCCAGTAGGGGACACCGGGGATAATTGATGCACGGGGCAAGTTGATGCAGCGGGAATAAAAAGACAATGACGTCATTATGGATGTCAGAAATGACGAATTAAAGTAGTCATTTACAGTCGCCATCATTTCATGACGTTTTGCGGAAATTGGATAAAAATGCGAATTTGGTGAAGAAAAGATCATATTTGACACATCTAGGTAAATTTATGGTTCTTTGCAATTTTTCGTTCAGCGCGCATTTGTTTCTTGTTTTTCATAATTCTTTCATGCACACACGTAGAGAAATCTTTCATCTTCAAAATCATACGCTCTTCTGAAGGAAAACATTGTGTATTAGTTGTCTACCTTGCTGAATGTCACGTGGGGCATGGTTGGGGCAAGTTGATGCAATGTGCATGGGGCATGTTGATACACCATAGAATCCTACTGTACTACGTGGGCTGTTCACGCTATTTGGATGGGCTTGATCTCTAACTGATGTAGAACTATGTACAATAGTTTAAGCATTTCGGATTTGTTGTATTTTAGAATACGATGTATTTTATCATATTCAAACAAATATAGGGTCAATGGCATTCAAGCCATGTCACAGCAATTCCTACAATTTACATGTGCGCCCAGCGACTACTCCATACATCCGCGCAGTCTGATCAGAGTCTTTGCTGGGCGCTCCATGGAAAGCTAAGGACCCATACCTTTTCGTGTGGCCATTGAAGACTGATCCGAATGTGATGATGCACTGGCTGGACTGAGTCTTCGCTGGGCACACATGTAAATTGTGCGAATCGCTGGACCCCGGCTTATTCAATATAGCATCTATGACAATGAAATGATATGTTCTAAAGTATCATAAATAAAAGTATAGAATGTTTTGATCATTTAATCGTACAATTATTCATTTACAAAGATTCTTTCCAGAGACCTTTTGCTGGAGATAATTTCCTTGGCTAAAATAATTTTGATAAATGCATCTAAATAGAAAGCAAGGAAACCTCCATTTGTCCATAGAAACGGTCACTTTACTGTAGTATTCGTTTCATGGACTTGTAAAGGCAAGGAAAAATCTGTAACAACTTGCCCCAAGCTTTGCATCAACATGCCCCACTACTGGGACAAGCTGTTGCATTCGACTTGCAAAAGAAATGTACTAAAACGGAGAGAAAAATATATCAAAATTCAGGGACTACTATTTGATTTTAAATGCAGAAAAGACAGAGCTTTTAGTATATACAAAAACGATCAATATTGGGCAGTCCGGTCACGAGATATATCAAAAAGTTTAAAAAGTGCATCAACTATCCCCGGTCTCCCCTATCATATTGGCTAGCACAAGGTTTGCCATTCGACAAATCCCATGCATTGTATTTAAATCCCATGCATGGGTATTGAGTATGGTTCTTCGTTCGGCGAATATTATGCATGGTATTCGATCCATGCATGGCATTGTGCAGCATGGTTTCGGCTAGCATGGGCTTTACACTTCGATGAATTCATGCATGTTATCCCATGCTTGGTACAGCTCAGCATGGTATCAGCTAGCATGGTGTTTACAGTTCGATGAATTCATGCATGTTATCCCATGCTTGGTACAGCTCAGCATGGTATCGGCTAGCATGGGGTTTACAGTTCGATGAATTCATGCGTGTTATCCTATGCTTGGTACAGCTCAGCATGGTATCGGCTAGCATGGAGGTCAAAATTTGATGAATCTCTTGCATGGTATTCGAATTCCATGTATGTTATTGCGCAGCATGTTATTGGCTTGCAGTTATCATATGATGGAATAACCATGCAAAGGATGCTGGCCAATACCATGTACGTAAATCGCCAAATAGCGATGGTAGGCTAGCAAATACGATGGTGGGCAACACCATGCTTGGGATTCGTTGTAAGGAAAATCCCATACTTCCCCATTAAATCCCATTACTTGCAAACACATGCTGGGAAAACAATGAATGGGATTCGAATACTATATGCAGGGAATTCGGCGATTGCAAATCACACGCTAGCCAGTATCAAACTGGCAATTCCATGCATGGCATTCGAATACCATATATGGAATATGTCGAAAGGCAAACCAAATGCAAGCCAATACAATACTTGGGAAACTCACACATGGGACACGAATACGTCAAATGGCGAATTCAAAGTTAGCCAATACCATAATGGACAACACCATGCTATGATTCAAATACCATGCGTTGAACTCATCGAATTGCTATCTCCAGCCTAGCCGATACCATACTCGACATAACACATATGCTATTCGAATACCATGCATAACGTTTCTGGCGTTCCTCGGATGGCGGACCCCAGGCTACCAAGAATTCTGCAGGGCAGTACTTCCCATGAGAAGTGATTCTGTGCATGGGATTCGTCGACTGATAAATCATACCATGCTGACCATAACCATGTTGTGCAATGTTGTGCATGGGATTCGAATACGATGCATGGGGTTCATCAAATGGCGAATACCATGCTAGCCAATACCATACTCATGCTTGACAATACCATGCATGAGATTTAAAAACCATACATGAGATTCGTCGAATAGCCAACACATGCTTCCCAATAACGTATTGAACAATTCCATAATGAAATCCGATAACAAGCACCATGCATGGGATTCAGCAGGTGTCAAAAAGCAAAAATTCGACCCATTGCCATGCTGTGCATTTAAATTCCATGTATGGATTTCATCGGATGACAAATCCCAAGCTAGCCAATACCTTGCCGAGTAACACCATGCATGGGATTTAAATACTGGTATGCATGAGAGTTATCGACTGGCAAACCCAAGATTAGCCAATACCATGCTGAGCAATACCATGCAGGACATTCGTCGAATGGCGAACCTCTTTTGTCCAATATCATGCTAGGCAATACTATGTATGAATGTCGAATGCCATGAATCATGAACCCTATGCTAGTTGACATCATGCTGTGCAACTTCATGCAAGGGATTTGAATACCATTTATGGTATCCATCGAATGGAGAATCGAGTGCTACTCAACACCATGATGGGCAACGTAATGCATAAGAATCAAATCTCATGTATGGAATTCGTCGAATGACGACCTTATGGTACATGTACCCGATCCCAGCTGGACAATACAGTGCATGGGATTCGAATAACTTGCATGTGATTCGTCGATAAATGGCAAATCCCATGCTAGCGAATTGATTCGTGGAATTCGTATATTAATCTACGTTGTGTTTTGGAGAGAGCCTGAAAACAGCGATAACAGTAATCACAACAGCAATCATAGTTGATTCTGTGTTATACTGAGGAACGATGGGTTTTTTTAAAGCAATAGTACATGAACTGCGCTTCGTAGTGTTTTTCGAGAGTCTGATTTAGACAAAGACCTGAATCAACGACAGCAATAATTACAACATCCTCAACAGTAAGTCGATATCAAGAACATCAGTTTCAGCGACAAAAAACAAGCAAAAAGGCTTTTACCCATATAAAATATATTTGAATGTTTCCAGGCATAACTCATCTTCAAGACATATATGGATTTCAATGCAATCTCGTGTCTGTTGACAGAAACACTCAATCTTGAAGGTGCATATCATTTAATGAAAAATAATGCAGCATAACTCAATCTAGAAACAGTTCGTTTGTACAGCTTTTTCGTCATCGATTGCCATGCCCTGCGTTAGTCGATTGCATCCGATTTGATGAAACAACGTTTTCGATTGCCAGAAGTTTTCACCCTTGCATTTTCATCCCCCTCCAAGTACGGTGAAAATTTAACGTAGAACCTAGAATTTTTACAGGTGTTTAGAAAACACATTCAAGTTTATTAGAAGACTATGTTTTATTTAATTTGACCTTGAATAACTTAGAATGTAAGCCAGAAACCTGAATTTGTCACTCTAAAATGTAATGGTTAAAATGTAAGTAGGCAGTGCAACATTTACTAAACACTTTGTGAAGTCAATTCTTCTTGAGGGACATTTTCAGACATGCTGCTTCACACCAGTAATAAATGTTTTAGCAAAAACCTATAGATTAAATGAAATAAAACATGTTAAACTGAGTTACCCTAACTCGTCGTGTAAATTTTTGACCCGCGTTCGTGATTGCCGCGAGTGTTCAGGATTGCCGCCTACCCGGTGTGTTAAGGCAAGCCATTAAATTTGATTACTGGATTACTGGACCAAAGTGAGTCAACCTTGCCTTAAAATAAAACAAATCCAGTACTGAAATTTAGAGGCTTGCTTCTAAACAAATTTAGGTATGTCATTTATTTTAGTCAAAGATGAGATATTTGTCTTTCCAGTCAGCTTCATTCCAACTTTGACCCACAGAAGAGATACACATTATTATAGTAATTTGATCTGACGCGTTGAATTACGTCGAGTGCACGCTTCCATATCAATGGAACAACCACGAGGCGTGATACAATGCGTCAAATCAAGTGGCTACAGTGATATTCCTCGATTTCCTTTCCTTGACGGGATGGTGCTTATTTCTGGCCTAACCGTCGACGAATATATTTTCTAAAAAGGTATGCTGTGGTAATGATTTTATGCTCACAGCTCACCAGTACAAAAGGCATGCGTGACGTCGCATCGACGTCAATAACATGTCATTTCGACGTCATGTGCCTACTGGGACTTCACTCTATATTGGAGTTATTTTGAGTGCCCCTATGTTAATTATTACATGTATGCTTTCTTTTCATGTTCTCATTGTGCATAATACTGCTGATGTAGGCTATAAACATTGTTATATGTAAAGATTTGTATTGTATTGTATTGTATTTAAATGGAGTTAGTGTCCTTGAAGGTTACATTATGCTTTATGCTGTATGCTGTAATCTGTAGAATACCAGTGTGTAAAATAAGGATGAAAACTCATTAAATCTTGTGGATCATTTCCAGATATGTACCTTTACATTACCTCTTATTTTCTCTGACTTCCTTGAAACTTTCAGATTTTTCTTTACCTTGTTTGTATTTTAAAATTTTGTATTTTATGAGTCTGCAAAATATTTGAACTGATAATAAGAGATTTCTATATATTTGACATATGTTGTAGGATAACAGTGAAGGTATTTTTGATGCATGACATATGTTTAAATGAAGTATTTAAAGTAAAGAGTGCATCAGCAGTGCCTTATCTCTAATGCAGTATCACACAACATTTCTTTTAAGTAGGCCTTGGGCTGATTACATCCAATGTAATTGATTACAATTACAATTACTTTCTAAAATCATGATTACAGATTACAATTACAATTACATTTTTCTCAGTGTAATTGATTACAATTACAATTACTTTGCAAAGTAATCATGATTACTTTTTGATTACATGTGATTACATTACAAGTGTACAAATCATGACTGTGATAGTGCAAAAATTCTATATTCTAAATTATAACTAATTTATAACTAAATCCGCAAATAATTGGCGGCTTACAATGTAAGTGCTAGTAAGTAAGATACACTGTAACTTCTGAAGAACTTGACTTACATTTTAATCTGAACAAAATTTATTTGGCAATCTGCAGTTACATGTATCGTGCATACAATGACTGTATGCTATAAATCATGAAGTTTGAGAAATTCAGTAAAAGCTATGTGTCAGGTCCTAAATATACAACACACACTTGAGTAATTTTCTCCCTCACTTATTTGAAACATCAGACACATGATTCTACATTGTCTCTCATGTCATAAAATTGCTTGTGAAAGACTAGTTCTTAAGGATCTTAAGGATGCTTTTGTATACACAGCATATGTTTTAACTTTAAGAGTAAGAAGTAAAGGTTGACATGGCAATGCTTTGCCAGCATGTATTTAACTATAATATTATGCAACATATGTTATGTAAGGTTCCAGTAAAATAGATAAATAAATAAAATAAATTTATTAATTAAGAAAGTAGCAGTATCTTAACAGTCATGCATTTTGAATGGATTTATGTTAGTATCAGTTCATTAAATTAAATCATGCACCATGATCTGCTTTTATAGTTAATTTGAAAAAAAATATGGAAATAACCAAATTATGGGTTCTGGTGCCTCTATAGCCAAAAGCGAGTTATTTGCCCCAAAAATCATGATTATTCAGTGTAAAATAAGTTCCATTAAAACTGCATGACTAGTAAAGATGATTAGGTACTATTTAAATTGTATTTTTGAGTGGATTATTTAATTTCTCTACATTCAAGAAATATACTGTTTCCATTAAAATAAAGAGAAGGGTCAAGCTTCCTCTCATGATATCATAGGTATCCTGTCGGTTATTCTGCTACTGAAATTGGCATGTCAGTTTCTCAACAGGCACATGCCGTCGTAATGACGTCGTATTAACGTCGATGCGTCGCATCCACGTCAATTCGACGTCATTTTGACGTCATGTGCCCGCTGGGTTGTTTGTTCAGCTCTTACAGCTAGGGTCATCTAAATTTCTATCAGGGGTTATCACGGCAACAGATGATATTGACAGGCGGGCAGCCGTCCAAATATGTACGCTCAATGGCAGTTGCCTAAGGAATCCCTATAACTGCCTCCGAACCGAAAAAAATGTTGCACTTTGGTCTCTGAGTGTTGGCAAAATTGAAATGATGAGATATATTTTCAGGCATATGACTTTTAGCTACCAATAAAATTTATACTCATGCCAAGCTGAATTAAGATGTGTAACTTTAAAGTTTATGAGAAAAAGGTAGTCAGTGCCAAGGTTGGCAAAATGCCGGCAAATATGAGTCTTTTCCATGCCGGCGGTATTTACCGGTAAATACCGGCAAATACTGGAAAATACCGGCAAATACTGGTCAGTTGAATTGACCAGCCTGGAATTTATACAATCCCCTACACTCAAAATCCATAAGGTATATTTCAATTATACTGGTAAACTGACTTAATATTTATACTGAAGTTTAACAGTTGTTTCAACTTATTTATTTAATAGTTTATCTAGTCAGTGAAATTTTGAACTTTGTTTTAGGGGAAAAAAAGCTGTTTCATAGCTGGACATTTCTTTCTGTGGGCTCACAGGTGATCTTTTGGCTTTATGGTGAATAGTAGTTTTTTAATGATGTTAGATGGTCCAGCTTTAGGTCAGATTACCAGTATGACAAATTGTTTACTGACTGCCATAAATGTATTCAAGAGTTGAAGCCATTCTGTAGCTCAAGCCATACCTATAAATCTGGCACTTGTCTTGTTGTCTTGGTCAACAACAGCATAAGATCTTTTGGCTTCATGGTGAATAGTAGTTTTTTTAATGATGCTAGATGGTCCAGCTTTAGGACTGATTACCAGTATGACAAATTGTTTACTGACTGCTATATGTATTCAAGAGTTGAAGCCATACTGTAGCTCAAGCCATACCTATAACATCTATACTGTTTCCATCCTTGCCCCAAGCAATACTCTGCCCCCTTAAATAAACATTGTTTTGAAACTTGTTGTTTTAACAATTTAGACATTGTCTTGCAAATTGGGTGTCACATGGGGGGCTGGCCAGGTGCACAGGTGAATTTACCTGTACTTTCGTACCTGTATTTTTATGCTGTTGAGTTTAAGGACAAATAATTAAAATGAATCAAAATACTGTTCATACTTGTGAAATTGTCAAAATTTTGTCTTAAATCCATGTTTTGGCTGTTTCAACCTGCTTAAGATGTGAAACATTTTATTCTTTATGATGATAAACTTATATATTTAAGATAAAAATTAAATAAACTATCATTAAGTCATTTAGTTTGAATATATGTTATTTTAAGTTCATGTGGTTTTGGTTTTAGTAAGATTCAAAGATAAAAAGTTCAATCGACCAGTATTTGCCAGTATTTTCCACTTTGGGAGTATTTTCCAGACCGTGAAATACCGGTAAATTCCACCGGTAAATAGGGTCAATTCAGGTAAACCCGGACAGAAGGAAAACCCGGACACTCACTGCTTTCCCACTAGTAAAGAGCTTCATTTACATGTTTTCAGTGATTTCTTCTCATATCCAGTATTCCCCTTTACTTCTCAACTAAATGTTTTCTATTGTAGATTATATTAACACTTATTATTTTTCTACAGCCTCCGAATCTAGTCCTTTGCAAGTCTGTTTAAGTTTTCATGGCAACAAATTTAAAATTAGCTGCAAGCGATGGTGAACCAGGTCCCTGCATAATTCAATGCAAACGTAAATGTTACTTTAAATTATATATAGTTTTGTTTCTAACTTGTGCAGGAACATTTAAAGTTTCATGATCTATGTTTATTTATTGAATAAAATAAATATTAGACAATATTTATCAAAAATGTGACATGTCTGGGTTTACCTTCCGCCAAAATGCAGTGTAAGGTAAACCCGGACATCAACTATTTGGGGGCACTATATGGTTAAAAGAAATGAAATATAAAATGTTTTTAATGGTTTGAAATTAGAAATACAATATTTGTGCATTCTACTTTGCAGTTAAGATATGACACTTACAGTGGACTCGACAGTATCGGATCATCGACAGTATCGGATCACTCGTAAGTTATCACCCATTTTTCTCACAAATGAAGCAAATATTTGTTACCATTATATTACAGTCATCAAGTTAGACCAACAGCAAAGTGCAGGGTAAAAAATTCGATCGAAATCTGCGGCTGTGAAACAAATCAGAGTTGTTGAAAAGCTTGGACCCTCTTCAGCGGCGCTTGCATTTTGCCTGTTGCTCGTTAACCCCAAAATAGATTTCGGTTATTTAAACTATTTTATCATTAGGCGATTGAAACCAATTTTGCTTTGTAATGTGTCCTAGCATCCCTAAAACTGGAGGCAGTCATTATTTTTGTGACATCCCAGTATTTGATGAAACTGCAGACTTGAAAAGTGGGGCACTAATGTGCGACAGTAACGGATCATTATATAATATGAACTGAAATGCAGGCCTCAGCTGGAAAACTGCATGTTGGATGTATGGTCTGATGCTGAAAACAAGTCATAAATCAACTATCTGAGTGGCTGCTGTGTCTTCTTTCAAAAGAGAGTATAAAACTAAGACAACATCCTTTTTGTAAAACACCCCCATCCCACGCCCCACATGCTAGCATATGATAATGAAGGTTATGCGTAGCAGAACTAAGCTTCTGCTAAACATTCTGAAGAAACATTCGAGATAAGCTCGCATGTGTGTTGTGGCGTTCATCGGATGGACAGCTGTACACTGTGTAGACTCAGATTAATGCCGGAGAACTCGTTGAATGACCATGTAGTGTTTATACACTGATTGCGCTGAAATATCATTAGGGCGGAAAATCACCGTAAATTTGTTGATCCTGATCAGACACTACGGTCTTATCAGGGTCTACACTTTGCAAAGGCAGGTTATGATCTTTACTGTTTGAGTAGTTCCGTGCTATGGGGCGCAGGGGATTACTGAGTTAAGAATTTTTGGCATACTTGTACTTTTGTATTCATTTTACTTTTATTTAACAGACATAACCCTTGCTGGTGAAGGACCACATGAAAAATATCGTTGAAAGGCCGTAAAAGTTTTCTCAGAGAGTTTAATAGGTCCAACTGTTTATGTAGCAAAATTATTGAAGCTAAGAAGGTTTTCAGAATGCCTCCGAGAAACTCTCCTATAAAATAGTATCGTATGATCCGATACTGTCGCACCTGATTCGTTACCCCCTGTAAGTCTCGATAGGTTATCTGCCCTTAAAGGAATAAATTTCGTAAATATTTTGACATGGATAGAGAGAAGGGATATTTTTCAATTGTTATGTGTCAAAACATACATACTTTTAGCATTCACAGTCAACAAAACAGGAGTTTAATGGAACTTGATCCGATACTGTCGAGTCCATTGTAGTTATACAACGATAATAAGGTTTACAATGGTGACCCGTAGCAGACTGAATGAGGTTACCACCCATAACTTTTTAATTCACGATTTAACATTAATAAATGAAAGTTATGTCTTATACTATATTAGTCCTACCATGAAATATGTTAACAATTACTAAATTTAGTGGATCTGCGTGCTAAATATCTCCATAGGCGATATATTTGACATAGAATCAGCTGTCCGGGTTTACCTTCTCCATGTCCGGGTTTGCCTTACTCAACGGTTTGGCTCTTTAAATGACTGTTTTGCCATAAAGATGCCGGTAACCAATCAAAAGATGCTTCATTGTTTAGTAAGACTATTATTTTTTTTTTTACGTATTTTTTTCTCTATTTTTTTTACAATATTTATACATTATCCTATTTAATTGTTATGTTTTGTGGATTTCTCATTGGTCACTTGTACATGTATTTATCATTATTATGTGTATTTTTTTCTTGTACTCTTATTTGTCTAGCTTTATACCTTTTTTTCTATATAATTCGCATTAACTTACTAAGTTATTATATTTTTTTTTGATAAGCAGGGCTTCATTTGTTAATCCTTTTCTACCTAAATATAGAATCAAATTTGGTTAAATATTTGAAGTTACATACAAATATCCGCCATACTGCATACAGTTGTATTGTATTAGGGAGAAGAACTCTATAAGCACTCAGCTTTCGTTCTAATCCCAAGATTGTATTGTGTATATATATATGTATGTATGTTACAATCTAAAAAACGAATAAAATATGTTTAAACCAAAAGATGACAGGAAATAGCTCAACTGAGATGCCTCTGGCCTTACGGAACACCGAAACAGTGTTTCAGGGTCAAATAAAGCACTGGCAATACGAATCGTGACGACCCTGCAAAAACTGTCCGGGTTTACCTTAATTGACCCTACCAGGGGTGGAATTTACCGCCCAACCTTGGTCAGTGCACTGGGCTATTCAGCGCTATGAAGTTCATGCAAATTAAGCTTGATAGATCTACTTGAAATTCAAAATTGACATTATGCGTAGATGAAACAGATTTGTTTAATTCATAGGACCCTTTAAGTGATTTGTATGGCAAAAATTATTTGTTTATTTGATTTCTGAAGCCCTTTTCTAGGCCCTCAAAATTTGGTTCCGTTTTTCGCCCCGTCTTTTCCGGCGCGGTCCCGTCGAATACAACACACGGCTGCCGTGTCAACAGTTTTGGCCTTTGCACTTCCTTTTCCGGTTTTACAGCGGTATTACAACATCTGCGAAGAAAGATCAAAATGTTGGATTTCTTTGCCATATTCAGTAAAGGAGGAATTGTTTTGTGGTGTTTTCAAGGGACATCGCAACTTTTTACACCATCTGTCAATGCTTTAATAAAAAGTGTGATTTTACAGGTAACCGAAAGGGTTTTTAAAGATCCTATCTATAGCATATGTTTCATTTTAGGTTCTGTACAACGTGTAAGTGCAAAATCGAGGTACAGTGCCTAGAACAAGGTTTAGAATCTCGATCGAGGATCAAAATGTGTGCCAAAAACTGTTTAGTGTCTCTGTTCATGCAGTTCCTCAGACAAAAGAAGACCATGGATGAAACAGACCATTTTCAGGATAACACAGACCGTGTTTAGGCCATGTGTAAATTTACCTGAACAGGGCTAAATACCGGATCAGACTGGAACAGACCATGTTTTTCCTATTTCCAGCTGTTCTTACATATTTTTTAAACAATATGCACACACAGATTACAGTCCGGTCAGATTACAGAACCGACATCACATCATCATCCATCATCTTAAATTCACCCCCATTAAATTACCCTCTCAAATACTGCAGGCTCTTTGTCTTTTTTAGAGACCAAAATTTCCAAATTCCAAAACTCAATTTAACTGTATACAAAATCTAATTTGAAATACTTTTCGGTATTTTTTAAAACCTTCATTTGCGCACGCGTACGCACTCCATGTAATACTCATTAGAGGTGTTTGGAGTACTTGGCAGATTCAGATTCGGTCACATTGCTTGGCCGCTGACATTGCACATTATTAGTGTGAATGGAAGATCAAAGACTATGTCATTTCCGATGTCATTTTTGCCATTTTTTGTAGACAACATTTCAACCTTAGATAAGCTTCCCCTTTATCAGTGTGACAAAGATATCCAAACACATGAATTCCACGCCTGTCACCACATGTCTGTATTTACTAACAAATATTCAGGTCAACACTGTCGCAGGTCCATGCAGCTGAGGGGAATTCGCCAGAAACGCTCACCTCACACTAATAACGGAATTTTCTACTAACTCAGTGCTCCAGAACAGCTTATATATTTTATTTCCTTTCAAATTCTCGTGGATAACTGTTATGCACATGTCATAGTTATCTTTTAAAACAATATCAGGGCTCAAATTATCAAGGAGTACCCAGTGTTCCTTTTCACTGTTTTGGGAATGGTGGCGGGGCCCTTACAATTGGGAAAAATAACGCGTAAAAACCTAAAAATTGGGAAAAGTTGACAAGTAGTATTTTGTTATTGTGGCTGGCCTATTCTGTATCAAGAACTAGTACATGTCATGTTACAATTAACTTGTAGCACTCTTTATTATTGAATGGGTATCTAAACTCAGTACCTGTGGTTTTGATTACAAATTTTGCTTCTTTGAATTGGTCTTGAAAATGCAAGATTTGTGATGCACAATTTTGATAATCAACGAGTACATGAAGGGATGCACAGCCTTGAGCTTCCTTGGGACGGAAAGCTTTTGAAAACACCAATTCTTTTACACTTGTTTGAATCAGAATTCTTTATTTTCTTCACGCAGTATTTGGCATTATGCGATCTACTGTGCGCCGCCATATTGTCTCCAAGATCGTCAAGACGCTTGATTTTTATATCTTTTATGATTCTAAAAGTAGCTATGCGCTTCCGTGATACCGATAAATTAAACACTTTCATGCATAACTGTATTTCTTATAAGCGTCTACTGATCGCGGAATTGACTATTAGTATGGTCGACGTTTCATTTACATCCTTTTCCGGGGCACCTCGTGGACTATTTGCGTTCAACGGACTTGCTTGCCGATTTTTTTCCCAACATTCGATTGGGAATTTTAGCACTCTTTTTTGGGAAAAATACATTCTTTTTGGCATTGGGAATGGGGCCGAATTTCGGCCCCAAATAAGCCTGAAAAGGAACACTGGTACCTGATGATAATTTATGATAATTTTCAGTATTGGCTTAAAATATGCATCATGACATCTCATTTGAATTACTCTTCAAAGCAATTCTTATGAAATACTGCAATGTCTGTATGATGCTTAAGAAAAAAAAGTTAACACAAATTATCATCAAATACTCCTTGTTAACTTGAGCCCTAAAGAGACAAAGGACCTGGTATGATAAGGGCCATTTTTGGCCCCCATTCAAATTCTCTTAAAATTTCATGGTTTCTATTTCTTATAATTTGTGCGTATGGGAACAAACAGAAATAATATGTTTCACTTTTGTGAATTCTCAGAATAACATGATTTCTGACATGCCTATGTTGGTTCCATAATATGGAGGAAAATTGCAAGCAAAACTGAGTTTAATCATTTTTCCTTTAAAGAAATAAGTCATTTATAATAGTTTTTGAAAGCTCTTGCTAATAGGCTTTTGATGAAATGCTTATACGTTGGGTACCACGGCTAATTACCTATGGATTGCACAAGGCCTGTCAAGGTACCCCACCCACTCAAGTTTGCAAGTCCAGAGACGCTAACCAAAAAATTCAAACAGATCAAAATGAAATGTATACCAAATTATTCCTTGTGTTCTAACTAAGAAAATGAATACCCACAACATATGTTTATTTTGTATATGAGCGGAGATATGGGCGTTTTTGTGTTGAGAAAACGTGGAAAATGTTCCAAACGCTGCCAGTTTTGTAACAAAAAGTTAAAAATAAACATAGAGCCCGCTCTCCAGCACATTTAGTATTTTCATGGCATGTAAATATACTAAAATTATGTCTGCATATAAAATATAAAATGTGCTGGAGGCCGGGCTCATATATTTTGAAAGCCGCAAAGGCTACCAATTCGTCTTTTTCGTCAGAATCCGCTGGGGGTATGGGTATGTTCAAGATTAAAAACACAAATATTTTATGCAAGAACTGGTTGATTTTGTCTTTGCTGTTACATTTGAGGTTAGAACTTTCCTATGAATGCATTTTAGTTATCGAAATAGAACTTTTGAAAAATGAGTTTTCTGGGGGCCAAATATGGGCCTTATCATACCAGGTCCTTTCAAAGAGTTTATAAATTCGCACAGCAGGGATTAAACAACCGATTCGGCAGAGATTGGTGCTTTGTTTGGTGTCAAGAACTTTAAGATACTCCCACCTGAAGATTCAGGGACAGTTTTTGGTGGCCGACCCCGTTTTTGACTCATTTCATCCGTTGAATCGAAGATTTTCAATAAACTTTCATTTTCGCACAGGTAGTTATTGATTGTCAAAACGCCGGCTTAAGCCAATTTTGGTTGGCTTATCCAGACCGGTACACAGTTAATTTGGTGAAATAGTTGCGGGAAAAATCTTGCGGTGATGAAAAAAAAATAACCAGTCCAGGCATTATTCGGAACAACCTCTGACCTCGAAATCGACTGGCTAAGAATGAAAACAAAAACAACATGTTTTCGTTGTATTACGCTTGGAAAAAAAGATAAATGCTTATCAGGGTTAGCGCTTGGATATTTTTTTCTTTCGCCACCACTTTCGCCAAATTGATATTGTTTGTGCCAGATTCTTTAAACTTAAGCCAAATTTTCGCAATATTAAGAATTCTTTGAAAATATCTCCCCCCACCCCCACCTCACTCTCATTTCTTAACTTGCTGTTTACTGTGGTTGCTTAGACTGGTTTCAGTCTATTACATTACATAATCATTTTACTCTGACAACTGAAAGAGATAAACACTGCTAAAACGGCTTTAAATCTTGTAATTAAATCTTTTAACTGCCCTCTGTTTTTCATGAGTTGTAGTCTCTTTTCCCTATTCCATTATTGTAGGAACTTATCTCATTATAAGTAGCCTAAGACATTTTAAATATCCTTATGATTATTTATTTCTAATTGTTTATTATTACTGTTCCTTTTTCAGTATTATAAATAAGTAGTAAGTAAGTAAGTTATTATTTATTTAACTAGTTATTATTATTGTAAGATAATCTGGCCAAGAAACTAGCTTTGCAAAAGCTAGTACTTGAGAAGCTTTGCAAAATGTAGTACTTGAGAGTTATGCTTTGTTGCCTCCCCTTACAACCCCCTTACTATCGGTATCAGTTTTTGCTTTGTCCTCTTCATCCAAATGAGTTTAGTTTCAGTGAACTGAGAGTTGTTGTAGACTAAGTATATATAACAATGTCCAAATTCTGTTTTGACATAAAAAGATAGGAATGTGTAAGACGGCAGAATCAAAACTTACATCTTCAATATGAGTATGTTTAACACCATAAGCTATTAAAGTTGACTATTCGGATAAATGGCCCCAAAAAACTACGTCATGGAGTTTGCGTCAAGTGAAGACATTGATCAGCCTGCTCATTCATGCAGTCTAATAAGACTTTCGCATAATACAGAGTTTGCGTCAAGTGAAGACATTGATCAGCCTGCGCATTCATGCAGTCTAATAAGACTTTCGCATATACAGTCTATGAACTCTTTGATCTGAAAAGTGAAAACGAAAGTCTCTTAAACGTATTGCACATGTTGATTTGTATAATTGTGAAAAGGGGCTTAACACATGGTCAACCTTCCGTCGGTATCTCCTTTGATCTTTTACACAAGTACCGTTATCTAATCAACAATCGGCAGGAAAAAAACCCTGTATTTTCACAGATCAGTGAGTTTATTAACTCGGAAGGTGTCAATGTTGTGTTTACCTGAGCTATCAAAAATAATGAGATGCATAGACATGGGGTGTGTTCAAGTTTACATAACATGATTATGCATTGACCCTTGAGGCATGACGCGTCTGCTTGGTGTCCTATCACTGTGGACTACTTGAGGAGCAGATTAACGGTAATGGAAGGTGTTGATTAATGATAGTGGAGATCGTCTCTGATACCGTAAAACTTTGCCATACGTTCTTTTTTTTTTTTTTTTTTAGATGTTTTTTTTTTCGCCACTTGTTTTCGCCAAATCAATATTTTTGGAGCCAAAAATATTATTTTATCGCATTTGGCGACTTTGGCGAGCGGTAGCGCGAACCCTGTGCTTATCCAGGATTTCATTTTCGTACCTGGTACGTACTTTTTTTTCAAGTACATGCGTATTCAGGTGGATTATTTTCGTAATTTACGCGTTACGCATGCGTATCTGGAGCACTGAAACTTCATATATAATATCCATAATTCAACCTTGTTTTGAAGTTATTTCGTTGCAATTATTGCATTTTTATACTGCTTGCAGACGATTGTTTCCAAAAACGACCTCATATTTTTGGCGGGAAAATGTATCACTCACAAAATGATTTTGTTTTAGCAGCAAATAATAATCATGGAATTCTTGGCGTTAATCTTTAATTTTATTTAGATAAAAGAAGTTTTTAGTCAGCTGTAAAATAAATTGTAGATCGAAATTCTTAAATGAATTAACCAGTAACCTAGCCAATGACATTTCCTTGCCATTGCTCGTGACTTGCATGTGGCAGATTAAAGACGTGTGTTTAGGGTCGAGGTGATATAAAGTTGTTGACATAATTATTAGTGTGTCAATAAACATCTTCAAAGTGATAAAATATTTGATTCTAATAGGTCTGCGCAATGTTAGGAGACAAATTTGCTCTTCATTTTTCACTAGGGTGTCAGTCTTTTAGCTCAGCTTCTGTGAAATGAGCTTAGAAATTGAGCAGTTTGATGATTTTCTGTTTGAATGCTTAAGTCATAGCTAATAACTGACGGTAAGTTTTATATGTGTATTGTTAATTTGTTTTCTAAAAACAAATTAATCCATCATATGTCTTAAAGTGCGCAATGTTACCGGACAGCACCTTAATTCCAGGTCTTACACAGGTTAGGGAGAAGCTCAAATGGAGCTATATAGGCTGAACGAGCTATATACCTCGATCGAGGTATAGAAATTGCATTATAATTGAAAGATTCTTCACCTGAATACATTTTGAATATAATTTCAAAATTTTGAGTACTGCGCTTTCAATATTGATGAAAATCATGTTGGAATGCAATGCAATTTGATGTTTCTGCTGTTGCGTTTTTGTGAAAGAACCACGTTTATGTAAACATGTTTCTTCCCATTCCCCTGACATTTCTGTTATTGCAGTCCAATGATACCTCTGAGATGATCCCAGCGTAGCAGGCATGTGAACTACGACATAGAAGTGGATATATCTGTCCAGTTTGAGGGGGCATCTCAAAGATATTCTTGTATTTAAATTTTATCAATTTGCATAAAACGCAACAATGGAAGTTCAATTTTTTTTACAAAATCGTATAAGGTTTGTCATCCTTTATACTGTTGTTCATATCCAATTTTGCTGTTCAGCTTCATTGCAAATGCAGAATCAATAATGTTTTAATTTCCACTCATTTTTATACCTTGATCGTAGTATATAGCTTGATCGGGCTATATAGCTCCATTTGAGCTTCCTAACCTGTTACGTATGACTAGCTCAGTGTTCTGTACTAAAACATCAAGTTTTTCCATTGTTTTCATCGGACGTTTATATGTCAAAAACATGACTTTTGTCGGGTGATGGTTTGCTTGGTTTCACAGAAAATCACAGAAACTTGAATGAGACAAAAATCAGGAAAGACCGTCTGTCTGTCAATCATAATCTATATTTACTCAAATTCAACCATAAAATTATCTATATTTTACCTCTGACTGTCTATGTAGTACAAAAAGTATCTTTCTACAAAGGGAGTCTGTGACTGATGCCATATTATGCACCAGTCATTTGCAACCATGCCCCACCTGGGGCCGGGGAATTGCAGGGATATTGACTTTCACTCTGCAAAGCCGTGGTATATGCCCTGTACTGTGGGGACATTTTTATGTCAAATCCCTGGTAAAGGTCTCCGCCCCCAGGGGATCATACACAGTGCTCCAGATAAGCAGCGTATTTGCGTAAATACCCAATAAAATGAAAAACACAAATGACTTTTTCCTGTAAGCGTACCAATACGCAGACAAAATTCCCGGTACGCAATGACCTAAAAGAAAGAGGCCTAACGACTGTGTTATCCAAGGCTGTCATGTGTAAACAAAAGCGACGGGTGTAATACCTTTGCCGTGTGTTCAGCTGTCTGTGTTGACCTCACAGATTTACTGCAGTGTTAATTGTAGATATACTGGACTTACTGGTACTTGTTCTGTACATAGTGAGCAAGAAATGGCCGGAAACATGCTGAAAAATTGGCGGGGATCTACAAGTGAACAAACCGAATTTCTAAAAAGTCGCCGGTTTCCGGGAATTTAATCTGATCGGCCTTCTAATCCTATAATTATTATCTCCGATGACTGCGCATAGCAGATTTATGTTACTGTTTGTATTTTGCAGGTAAAAAATTAGTCTAATTATTAGGCAACCCCCATTACGCACATCAGGCACGAGTGAAATACAAAAGTCAGGAAAAAGAGTAAGTGTCCAAGAAAAGGCTCAGAACTTCGACACGTCTCCTGGAATTCTGAATTGTTTCTGCGGGGAGATCCCTCTCTCGATGTCACAGCTTTTGACGTGCATAATAATTTTTATTTTCTGGCTAGCCCTTATAATTATAATTATGACACTGATGTTCAGTCAGCGCGATGCGATGGATAGACCCTCGACACGATGCGGTTGATTTTAATACAGGGATAGTGTTGACACAGTTTGTCCAATGCTTTATACTGATCAAAGACTGCCAGGAAAAAAGGTTCAGTTATTGGCGATTAAGAGACATGTGCCTAATTGGTTATCATAATGTCATGTGTAATGACAGGCTGATATATTGATGATTATAGGCACCAATTAACACCCCCTCTGCTGTTCTATTCAAGGTGTGACTAACGCCTGGCTGTTATGACAAGTTAAATTCTGACTTATTGGAAATTTTAAAGAAGTCCAGTCGGAAAAAAGTATCACATTCACGGTGATTATCTGCATCTGGGCCTCATTTTTTGCGTCCTGTGAGCCAAATTCGGCATCCTCGAGATGTTCTAGTGAAAAGGGCGGAACTGAAGCAAGAAAACACTGTTCTTACAGGTCAGCCTGTCCAGGATTTACATTGTTATTGACAACACAGATCTTGGACTGTCAGACCCTGGTCTGCAAAAGTTTTTTCTGAGACTGATTTCTATAATGATATTTTTTTTTATTCAGTGGCTGGTCAGTCAGTTGACTGTAATATACTGGTGCATGTAGATACCTATGCAAAAGTGGATGCAAAACTCTAAAAGTGCAGCACTATTGCTAACTCCAGTTTTACCAAACTGCACAAATGAAAATCAGAATACCCAATTAAAAGCAAAATCATTGGTAATGCAAGTTGCATTACCCAATTAAAATTCTGAATACCCAATTAACAAAAAAATCAGTGGGTAATACCCAGTTAACCAAAAATCCTTATCTGGGGCCCTGCATACAAATATAACAAGAGTTGTCAGAAGACAACAAAATGCGCCTCATGGGAGCCTGATTCTCACAATCACTGAACCATAAAATGTAGGCCACAGTATTCTGTAAATAATATGAGGTCATCCGCAATGTCAGACTGGTCCATTATGTCATGTTTCATGTTAATCCATCAATCAGTGTTGGAAATATAAGGCAAAATCACTGGATCATCAATAAAGGTCAAGGGCACAGGAGTCAGCATGGATGCTTTACAGCTGCTGCAATTATAGGGATATGCTATTTAACCAAGTATCAACTCTCGTGTCTCAAAGGTATCTTCAAAACTAAAAATTTTGCCTTAAAACAGTGCCAAACAGCAAAGTCAGTCAACCATGACATATAGGTCAAGGACATACGATTTGTGATGCAGCTGCTGCAGTCATATGGATGTATATATATGTACCAAGCATGATGATCGTAGCTGCTGTAGTTTGTAAGATACAGAGTTGAACATCGAGTTAAAAGCAATTCTAAACATTGGTTAATCTGATCACAGAAGCTGACAAGGACGCTAACGCAAAGGCTAACGCCTACTTGGACTATGACGCTTGGGGTATAGCATAAGCTCTCCTTTGCATTCGCAAAGGCGCTCTATAAATCCATATTCTGACAATGTGTCGCGGCGACAAAAAACTCCACTAATTTTCCCGCTGTTTTGGCCGGAATCAAAAGCCGGGCATATCCACAGCATAGCAGGGACACCTCTTAGGTAAAAATACAGTACTTAAGCCTCGCTATGCCCCTATCCCTGGCCCCCATGGGGGCTGTGGTTGCAAATGACTGGTGCATTATTTTGAAAAGTACACAGTTAAATAAAATTTAAGGCTTTTTTTTTTTAGCGAGATTCTAGGTTCTTTCTTTTGTAGGAATTCTGTCCTACAAAAGGGCACTGCGATAGTGTAGTTGTGGAAAAGTGTGCAGGGCGATAACAACTGAGCAGCCAGGTTCTAGTATTTACCCAATATACATAACTCGGCATACTGGGTCTTACTCAACATGGAAACTGGCAAAACACTTGCTCTTAGCTGAAAATGGCTGTTCATTAGAACTCACTAGGGCCTTATAAACAAAAAAAAAAGACCCAGACTTTCTTACTGTGTCAAAAGAGCTCATAGAATCACCCAAAACCATTCCAAACCACCTTTTTATTGCAGAATGGGAGAAGGTACAGCAAAGTAGGTTGGATAATGAAGGATACATTTATGGGTTACTGAGGTCTGGGGAGGCCTCGGGCATGTCAATAATTAGTATCACATCACCCCTAACCACTCTGAAATGACCCCAAACCACCCTCATGGGGTATGATGGGCATTGGGAAGGAAGCCTGTGTTTGTCAGTGAAGAATTCTCCTTTCTCTTACTCTTCACTAACCCCGTAAATAGCCTGTCTATACTACCACTTTTATCCTACCTTTTCCAGGGTACCCCGTCATACCCTGTGATGATGGCTTGGGGTAGTTTAAAACAGTTAAAACAGTTTAAAACATGATAGTATTAAGTTACTTGTCTGAGGTCTATAGCCATTACCAATCCCCCCCTACCACCACCACACACACACCTCCCCCCTACCCCCTGTCTCCCCCCCCCCCCCAAAACCTCAAATCCCCTTTTAACTCATACCCTTATCTACCTTCATCTAATTTGTACTACCCTTCCCGGCCTCACCACATTAGTGGTTTTGGATGTTTTGGGATGGCGAAGTATTTCTACGGACTGGCCTCATACTGGCTAATGTTGGGCTTATATGAACAACCAGGGTGTCACAGCAGTAAAGTCCTACCTGTTGAGGGAACATACAATGAATGATGGAGACGTTATAGCTCCACCTTCTGAATAGTTAATACACATATATATTTCGTTGCCTTTGCTCCATGGGGTTCCACGGGTGCTGCGAGTTGTTTAGTAGTACCCAGGCCCCAAACCTAGCACTAGGTATTAACAAAGGAAGACTACATCCAAGTTTGCAGTCTTTTTTATTCTGAATATATCTAATCCAGAGTGGGACACCATATAATATCGAACAATAAATCAAGGGCCACTTGGTCTGGTTTGTTCTGACCAGTGTTGAGTTTTTAACCAAGAAGAATTCTTATTGCTAGACATCAGGGGTGCAACAATACGGCTAAAACCGTATTGCAATATATTGCAATCTGCTGGACCCGCATTGCAATACATAGAGGCCCAGCCGAAAATTATGGGGTCCTTTACCTCACCAGCTCAGAATGACTGAAATACATCTAAAAGGTGTACAACTGAATCAGCTATCCAGTAAAACACCTTAGTGCAGAAAGGACCTCTGACGGCTGTAATGTTAATTTGCCTATAAAAATAGTCAAAATTAAATTTTTGATATACCCAAGAATTTCTCTTGAAATTTGTTGCTCTCAACTTCCCCTAACTGGCCATGAATTTAATTTCTGATTTTTTTGCACATAGACTTCAATGTTTGGTGGAAAAAGCCAAATTTTGTAATTAAAGGTAATGGAAACAGGAAAAGTTTTTTAAAGATACTTCCCCCCCCCCCCCCCCCATGCCTCAGCTAGCCACTTTGCATGTATGTGTGTACTATCATAATACACATTATAATTATGTGAGTGGCTTGCTGAGGCACGGGGGAGTGGGGGGGGGGAGATAGTCTACAGCTGAAAAACTGAAAAAGTGGGTGGGGTACTTACACCCTTTATATCTAAAAATAGGCTTAAGTCCGAAAAAATATTGCATAATGTCAGTAACAGTAGTGTGTACGTCGGTTTTAGCATAGTTATCAATTAAGATTTCGATATGTTAGAAAACCAAATAAATGGACTTATTTTCAGAGACTGAGAAATTCACATACCCCTCTTGATAAAATTGGTCTAAGTTAGTCTAGAGGCATGATAATTTTTCAAAATCACTGTTAAAATGTCTTTACAGTACACAAGGCTACATATCAATGCCAAATATTTCAACTTTTGCTGCCCGAGGAAGGTGCAGTAATTTGTCGAAAAATGGGCAAATATGCATTGATACTGTCAGAGGTCCTTACTTTACCTAAAACCAAATATTCAAGAAAGATTGCACTCTGAGAACTGCAATGAAAGTGCACTCTCTCTTGGTCACAATGAAACTATATGTAAAAAAACAGTCGCAGTTACCTTGGTTGCTATCATCAGCATAATCAGTGTACACTGTAGAGAGAAATTATTTTTCCGTGATATGTAATTTCCTGTATTGTACAGGTGGATCTATTTATTGTCACATGGAGCTGTCACTCTTGCAGTTTATCTGTACTTTTTTCAGTTCAGTTCAATTCTCCTAACGAGGTCCCAAGTGGCTCAGCAGTTCGTAACCATAGTTGCACGCACTTGGTGCTGAATGTCTGTCCAAATGTCTACATGTACAATACTCATCTATTTATATTGGACAGTTTATCAGTCAGACCACTGTTGTGTATTAGAGTTGTTTTTGGGTGTTTTCTATGGACTGCATTTATGTTGGTGTTTGTTGAGACTAACGTAATTTTTTTCATTCAAAACATAAATCCTGCCACTCGGACACGCGCAGATAAGAGCACGGGACTGTCATGCGATAACTACATTTTGATATCATAAACAAATGAGAGACTTTAGGGAGGGTAAATCGAAATGGAAAAAAATATGTCAATTTGAAGGCAAGATGCAACTTTCATATTATTGCAGACATGTAGTTTAATGTTTCATGTTTCGGTACAATTAATGCTGGTATTCAAATTTCACGATTTAACCAGTTCTGCAAGCGATTTATCTCGCCACACAGAACTTGTGCGTTACGATACTAAACCTTACCAAGGGCCATCTGACAAAACCCTGTTTTTTCAAAATAGATATCTGATGAAAAAGACGGAAAAAAAAAACTGAGGTTTTGGTACAGAACTAACCTACGATTTACATTATCATCTTAACAAGCAACATCCTGATTCCATTTACCGACTTGATACATCTAGATCTACATATTTCTTATGGATGAAATGTTGGTCACGATACTATTAAATAAAATAATCAGGAATTTTTGTGGTTTTCCTTCACTCCCAGTCTTGGAAGGAAGTTAAACTAGATGTTTATATAAGATTATATGATATTTAGATGAAACACATATGCTTGTGTTATTTACAGGGCTACCCATAGAGCAAAATGCTCAGTGTATTTTGATTAATATCTCCAATGGAATTTGCACTAGAGGGCATACAGAATACTTTAAAATATGAAACTAATGTGTATTTAATGTAAATATTACAAAAAATAAACTGGAGATAGGGGAAAACGGGTCTGTTCCGGTAATTAAGTTGATTCCAGTCCGTTCGAGTAAATTTATGCACCCGTGTTTAGGGACATTAAACGGACCACATTTTTCGGGCACCTTTCAGCAAAATAACATATTCAAACAGTAGAAGATAACCAATAACTTCGAATTTATTCTGGATTTTGGTATGCTGATTAGGGGTTAAGAATTTATTTAACTACCACGCAAGTTGTTTTTAAGTGTTGCAACTTCTTTCCCAAGGTTAAGGGAACATTTTTATACGCCGGTTTGAAAAATGTGACGTATATTGTTATGGCGCTGGCGTCCGTCCGGCGTAAACTTTTCGTTTCCGGATAACTCCTCCTACAGTTTACATCCGATCGAGCTGAAACTTGGTATATAGTAAGACTATGAGGTGGACCAGCGCATATAGTTTCGAGGTTAAGCTCCAATGATTTTTAGGGGAGTTACAGCCCTTTACTTAGAATTTTTGGGGTGTTCGTTTCCGGATAACTCCTCCTATAGTTTTCATCCAATGAAGCTGAAACTTTGTAAACAGTAAGACTACGATGTGGAGTAGTGCATATTTTACGGAAATTTTGCTCCGATGATTTTTAGCGGAGTTACAGCCCTTTGATAAAAACGCGTATATGGCAGTTTGTATGGCAATTCTATAGCATTCCATAACTTGGTTACTCTTTGGAATATCATGATGAAACTTTATAACAATGTATATGAGGTTAAGACAACGTGTCTCATACAAGAATGGTTACTCCCCTTGACTGAGATTTTGATTTACCTCCCTTTGATTATTTTGTCAGACTATATTTGTACACCTCATATCTAACTAACCCTTTGGACTATTGTAATGAAACTTGATAGTGATGTATATTAGGTTGACATAATATGTCAAATATAAGAACGATTGCCTCCCCTTACTTATTTTTGGAGTAACCTCCCTTTGAATATTTTCTAAGGCTATTCTTATGCAAGCGATAAGTAGGCAACCGTATGGAATATCTTGATGAAAATTTATAGCAATGTGTATTAGGTTGAGGCTGTGTGTCTTATATAAGAATAATTGCTCCCTCTCCTTATTTATGGAGTTACATCCCTTTGATTAATTTCTCCGGCTATTCTTGGGCAGTCATTACTAGGTAACCGTATGGAATATCTTGACGAAACTTTATAGCAATGTGTATTAGGTTGAGACAGTATGTCTAATAAAAGAATAATTGCTTCCCCTTCCTTTTTTAGCTCACCTGAGCCAGCGGCTCCGGGGGAGCTTATAGGATGGTAAGGCTCCATCGTCCGTCCGTCCGTCGTCCGTCCGTCACCAATTTCAAATGACTTCTCCTCTGAAACCGCTGGGCCAATTATAACCAAATTTCATATAGAGCCTCCTGGGACCTTAGGAACGAAAAGTTGTTCAAATGGTCCTGGTCACGTGACCAACATGGCCGCCATGCCCATATATGGTAAAAACCTGAAAAAATCTTCTTCTCCAGAACCAATAGGCCGATGGCCTTGAAACTTAGTATGTAGCATCGGGTACGCGAGTACTACCAAGATTGTTCAAATTATGACTGTGTTGACCTTGACCTTTTTTACGGTAAGGTCAAATTTGCTTCCTTATGCTTTTATATGGCAAAATGCTACAACATAAGATATCTTGGAAACTGTTGAAGGTTTTGGGCTGAAAATTGGTATCTACAGTCATCTTAATGACTACATGAAGATTTTTTTATGAGTATAAGAGGTCAAGGTCATTCTTTGACCTTTGACCTGAACTCTCATATTTTGACAAGTTCTAACAAACTCCTCAAAAGCCACAGGGCCAATTGAAACCAAATTTCATATAGAGCCTTCAGGGGTTGAGGGAACGAAAATTTATTCATACGGTCCAGGTCACATGACCAGCATGGCCACCACGCCCATATATGGTAAAAACATTTAAAAATCTTCTTCTCCAGAACCAGTTGACTGATGACCTTGAGACTTAGTATGTAGCATTGGGTACCCAAGTACTATCAAGATTGTTCAAATTATGACCCTTGGTTAACCTTGACCTTTTTACGGCAAGGTCAAATATGAGAAAATGCTAGAACATGAGATTTCATGGTAAATTTTGAAGATTTTGGCCTAAGAATTGGTATATACAGTCATCTTAATGAGTACATGAAGATTTGTGAGTACAAGAGGTCAAGGTCATTCTTTGACCTATGACCCAGAACTCTCATATTTTAACAATCTTAAAAATCCACTGGGTCAGTTGAAACCAAATTTCATATAGAGCCTCCAGGGATTGACAGAATGAATAATTTTTCTGATGGTCCTGGTCACATGACCAACATGGCCGCCATGCCCATATATGCTAAAAACCTTTAAAAATCTTCTTCTCCAGAGCCAATTGACCGATGGCCTTGAGACTTGGTATGTAGCATTGTGTATTTGAGTACTATCAAGATTGTTCAAATTATGACCTTGTGTTGACCTTGACCTTTTTTACAGCAAGGTCAAATATGGGAAAATGCTAGAACATAAGATTTCATGGAAAGTTTTGAAGATTTTGGCCTAAAAATTGGTATATACAGTTGTCTTAATGAGGTCATGAAGAATTATGAGGTCAAGGTCATTTCTTGACCTTTGATCCAGATCCCTCATATTTTGACATTTTCAACCATTTCCTCAAAAGCCAAAGGGCCAGTTGTAAATACATTTCATATAGAGCCTCCAGGGGTTGATTGAATAAAAATTTGTTCAAACGGTCCAGGTCACATGAACAACATGGACGTCATTACCACTTATGGTATAAATCTTTAATATTTTTCTTCTCCAGAACCAATACACCTATGGCCTTGAAACTTGGTAAGTAGCATGGAGTACTAGAGTATCACCAAGACTGTTCTAATGGTGACCTTGGGTTTACCTTGACTTTTTTTGCGGCATGATCAAATGTGGGAAAATGCTAGAACATAAGATTTCATGGAAAGTCTTGAAGATTTTGGCCTAAAAATGAGGACATGACCCAAGACTCATATTTTGACAATTTCAGACATGATAAGAAAAAGCCACCTTGCCAATTGTTCAGGTGAGCGATTCAGGGCCTCATGGCCCTCTTGTTTTTTTTAGTTACATCCCTTTGATTACTTTTTTAAGGCTTTTCTTTTGAGAACCTTAGTGTTTGGAATGTCTTGATAAACTTGATAGCAATGTAGACAAGGATAAAACGGTGGAAAAAAAATTCAGAAACGGGCGTATATTGCCCCGCTTGTGGAGCTCTTGTTTATCATATGACGTTGATATTCTTGGTGTGGGGGTGGGGGGGGGGGGGTATTCTTGATGGAGACAGGACATTTATTTCACTGGCCTCTGGAAATAATTTCTTTTTTTTTCACCTTGAGGGAGCTAATTTTTTTTTTACAACTAACTCAAACAGTTTTTTTTTTCAATTTTATAGGCTGAACTATCAGATCCTTGTTTACTTGACCTTAACATCCTTTTATTTTACCCACATCAGTAATTTTTAGCTCACCTGGCCCGAAGGGCCATAGTGAGCTATTGTCATACCAAAGCGTCCGGGGTTCGTCGTGCGTCGTTCGTCGTCCGTCAACAATTGAAAACAAATTATTCAAACATCTTCTTCTATAAACTTACTGGACCCATGGTTCTCAAATTTCACATGGAGCATGGCCTGACTCCAAGGTCTCAGAATTGTAAAATTGGGTCAGGTCGAATATCCAAGATGGCCGCTGTTACTTAAAATAGCAAAAATAACAAAATCATCTTCTTCTCCAGAAACACTGGGTATATTTGTCTGAAATTCGGCATGAGACATTAGTGGAACATTGGTATTCAGAATTGTAAAAAAGAAAAAAATCTGTTGCGGAGTTTTGTCGCAGTGACCTACTTTCTGTTTACGAGTGTATTTTTGCTCAATTGCCAATGTCCAAAAACAACCAATTTGAACAACTTCAAACAACTACTGCTCTAAAATCCCTGTACCGATGGGTCTCAAATTTCACATGGAGCATGACCAGACTGCAAAGTTTCAAAATTACAAAATTGGGTTAGGTCGAGAATCCAAGATGGCCACCGTTACTAAAAATAGCAAAAACAACAAAATCAATTTCTTCTCCAGAACCATTTGGTATATTTGGTTGAAAGTTTGCTTGGAACATTAGTGGGACATTGGAATTAAAACTTATAAATTGAAAAAAAATCTATAGCGGAATTAGGTCACAGTGACCTACTTAGGGTTTAAAAGATCGATTTTGCTCAAATGCCAATATTTCAAGAAATCTTAAATGGATCCTGGTCAGATTTGGTCAGAAATGGTCGTTGAATGGAATAATTTCAAATTTGTGCCAATTGACTATCCAAGCTGGCCACCAGGGGGACTGTTACTAAAAATAGCACAAACAGAAAAATGACAATTTCTCAAGAACCCTTGAATGGAATTGGACCAGATCAGAATGTTCCTTGCATGAAGCCATTTTGATTGATTGCAATTTGACAATCCAAGATAGCCGCCATCTGCTGTTACTAAAAATAGCACAAAACATGGAAATGACAATATCTCAGTAACCGCTTAATGGATTTTGATGAAATTTGTGGCAAAATGATTCTTGCATTGAAATGTTTCAAACATAACTAAATGTAGACCAGTCATATTGGTCTCTGTTACTAAAAATAGCAAAATGTGAAAATTAGAAAATCTCAATGGAATTGGGCTAATTTTGTGACAGAATGGTCCTTTCATGGAGCCTATTCGATTTTTTGCATTTTGGCATTCCAAGATGGCTGCCATCTGCCGTTACTAAAAAAAGCCCAAAACATGAAAATGACAATATCTCCGTAACCGTTGAATGGATTTTGACGAAATTGTGGCAAAATGATTCTTGCATCGAAGTGTTTCAAACTTAGTTAAATATAGACCAGTCATGTTGGTCTCTGTTAATAAAAATATCAAAATGTGAAAATTAGAAAATCTCAATGGAATTGGACTAATTTTGTGTCAGAATGGTCCTTTCATGGAGCTGTTTTGATTTTTTGCATTTTGGCATTCCAAGATGGCCACCATCTGCCGTTACTAAAAATAGCACAAAACATGAAAATGACAATATCTCAGCAAAATGATTCTTGCATTGAAGTAACTAAATATAGACCAGTCATGTTGGTCTCTGTTACAAAAAATAGCAAAATGTGAAAATTAGAAAATCTCAGTGGAATTGGACTAATTTTGTGTCAGAATGGTCCTTTCATGGAGCCTATTCGATGTTTTGCATTTTGGCATTCCAAGATGGCTGCCATCTGCCATTACTAAAAATAGCCCAAAACATGAAAATGACAATATCTCTGTAACCGTTGAATGGATTTTGATGAAATTTGTGGCAAAATGATTCTTGCATTAAGGTGTTTCAGAAATAGCTGAATAGAGACCAGTCAAGTTGGTTTCTGTTACTAAAAAAAAGCAAAATGTGAAAATGAGAAATCCTCAGTAGAATTGGACCAATTTTGTATCAGAATGGTCTCGTGGCAAAATAGCCAGGTGAGCGATATCAGGCCCATTTGGGCCTCTTGTTACAAAAAGAACATGGTGCTGTCTTTAACCAGGCTAAGGGCATGGCTTAGCTTGCTTTTGCAAACCAGTGCCTGGAGCATGTTACTCTCTTCATCTAGGGTACAGATACAAACATCCCTGTATGAGTTTGGCAAAAAATTAGGCCTTAAATTAGGGATATTTTGGCCAAATATTAGGTCTATTTTGGCAAAGTTTTAGGGCTAACATTAGAATTTTAAGGGTTTTTTTCTAGCCCAATCATATGCCCAAACATGCTTTATTCGCACTTTAGAAAGTTTGATAAATACTTACTGATAGAGTGTCACATTATACATAAATGCCAGTTTATAAAATGGCTGAAAGTTCTGTGCTAAGAAGTTAACAAAGGGGGGTCTAGGGGCAATGCCCCCCAGAAGCCAAAGCAATTTACCAATTTTAATGGTAATTTTAAGACTGGAAACAATAGAGAAAAACTAGGGATGATGATAAAAATAAGGTTTTTTTTATTTTAGGAATTTTGCCTTTTATAGTGTTTATTTTGCCATAATGGCTTTTGTCTCCCCAGAGAAGCCAGAGACATTATAAAAACTCAATTCAAATGGAATTATCTGCAGACTATATTTTTTGTTGTTGAAATTTTGGGTGGAACCAGGTTATTTTTTTTCACTTACTTTTGAGGCCAGATTATTTTTTTTAAAACCCCCTTATGAGCCAGGTTATTTTTTTGTTGCATATCCAAAGACAGGGAATTTTTTGATAAATATACAAGGCCCCCCAGAATATCAAATGGTCGGTCCCTAATAACACTTTGGCACTTACGTAACGTCATTGACAACGTCCATGTCAACAATGTGTTTTCATATTGAAATAATGTTCAGTTTGAAGGGGTTAACATCCCGTTTTAAAGGGTCATATGATGAACAGAATCTTACACTTGTGGTCATTTCATATGAGATCGCCAAAGGCTCGTTTCATAAATTTCATATGAAATGACCACTCGTGTAAGATCCTCTATAGTTGTAATTTTAATTCAAATGTATTCCTTTTTTGAACCTTACATATAGCAGACTAACAAAAAAATTAAACATACTTTTCAAACACAGGGCTCAGCCTAGAGGGCGATTTGGGAGAAATAGTCTCCCCATGCTGGCTGACTTCTCCCTATTTTGAATTCAGGGAAAAGTGAAAATGAAAAGAACATACATGTATAGTGAAATCCAAAATTTGGACTAAACCTCTCCCTCAAGTCCTGAAAATGTCGCAAAACTTCTCCCTGTTTGAAAGCTCTAGGCTGAACCCTGAAACTAGAGTCCAGCCTACAGCTTCTCTCAGAAAATGTAGGCATTACCAGTCTGTGGCTATCAGTCTATCATGTGACAACAACAAATAATTTAGCAAAATGGCCGACACAGAATACAAGCTATCTTCTGCATTTGAGATGAGAAATTACTCTGAATTTATGCAAAGAAATAACAGATTTTGGGCTGGGCCTTGTAGCGCAGCCATTAGCGTGTCTGACTCAAGAGCCAGAGGTCTTGGGTTCGATACCTGGTCCGTTCTCATACTTTTGTTTATCCTTCTGCTGATTCAAGCAGAGCAGTTGTCAGTTACTGGTGAAAGTATACGTGAACTTAGTACTGGTTAACCACTTATGAGGTCTAAGCCTGCCCAGGAATAGTGTGGTTAGAGTAACTGACCATCCCGACATGACCAGAGCTGTTTACTGTGGATGTAAAGCAATAAAACAACATACATGTAGCAGATTTTGGGCAGAAGGAAACAGTGCAAATCTTCTTTGATTCTTGATTGATAGTTTGTTCGATAAACAAGCATTTGATTCTGTATATCCACTGCCGGGAAACAAATTCCACAAAATGTTTTGTTATTATTGAGAACGCTTTTCACAAAGTGACGAAAATTTCCGAGAAAGGTATCATGGACGTCACCAAATTGCGACCGAAAATCAGTTTTATTCCAATTTCTCGATAAGTCAGCATTGGATTCAGTTATACTTAATAAGCCCATCAAATATTGTATACAATAAGCCCTTTTTCATCTTTGAAAAAGCTATTATCCAGTTCAGAATTTTCAAATGATGGATATTACAGATATTATTTTTTTGTGAGGAAAACTGAGATAACCTGCACAGACGCAGAGCTCCAGATAAGAAGGGGTAACAGGGATGATTTAGAGATAATTTTCCATATTTCTCAACAGAAACAAATGCTATGACCCCTCATTACAACTGTCTTATTGAGACGGTGCTAATGAGGGGTCACAATGCATGTTTTTGTTCAGAAATAAGAAAAACTATCTTTGAATTGCATGAACATGTATCTCTGTTATCTGGAGCATATCTGGAGCTCAAAGACAAATGATGATTTTTTTTTATCTCAGATCTACAATTATGTGATTTCATAGCTGAACTGTTTCAGTTTATGACCCCTTAATGAGACCGCAATCATGCAGAACACTTGTGGTACTGAGGCATCTATCAAAATAACAGCCTATAGTTTGCCAAGAGTAAGTGTGGCTGAAAAACTGCTATTGGTATTTTTCGGAATGATACGGAATGGAACAGCTACTGGGTTGTCAGCCAGTCTCTAGCAGACTAATGTCAATCCACTTGAGAGCAGCTCCTTTCAATATCACCATCTTGCAGGTTTATGCGCTAACATCTGGACAAAGTGACAACAAGGTTGACGACTTCTATCAGCAATTCAAGGAAATCATAGACCAAACACCGAAGAAGGATATTCTGATTGTATCAGGGGACTAGAAAGCTAGAGTAGGAAGAGATGCACAGGCTGACTGAGAAAATGTTTGTGGACCTTACTGCAATGCCGAGACATGAGAGAGGTCTCAGATTCCTAGAGTTTGCACTCTTAAACAATCTATTACTGCCCCTAAAATTTAGTACAAACCATCCCGAAGATGAACATGGTATCCAAGACAAGAAGTACCACTACCAGACTGACTATATCTTGGTGAGGAAGCACTTCCGATCAGGAGTCAACATCCGTAGGACAAGGAGCTTTCCTGGAGCAGATATAGGAATTGACTATGACCTGGTGATGATGACTTTCTGAGTTCATCTAAAGAAGGCAAAAAAGCCAGCTCAGCCAAGACGGAGGTTCAACCTTGAGAAGTTTAGAGACAAAGATGTGGCATGCACATTTCAATCACAAATAGGTGGGCAACTCGCACCACTCATCAGTCTGAGAGATGATTACCACCTACAATACAGCAGTGACTGATACTTCAGTCGACCTATTTATATTTTAGTATTGGGGGTGGGGGAGGGGGCAGGAGAAATTAAGTTATTAAGCAAGTAACTGTACTTATTGCCAAGTTTCATTATCCATTTAAATGTGGCAAAAAGACTGAAAGGGAAACGCTTGTGAAACCTCTTATTGAGGTATCTAAGCCTCTTAGGGCCAACATGCAAAGGGCGAAACCTGTATCATCCCATTGGGCAGGTTGTTTTGCAGGGTACCAAAAGGGGTATGAGTGCAAAGATATTGAATAGTTCTTTTCTATTAGTTTTCTCCAGATAATTTGCCAGCAAAATAAACCCTGCAGAGAGTGTCAAAGTTGGACTGTCAGTTTCCATTTATTTTGGCCAAAGGGACCAAATATTTCCAAAATCTGATTTTCAAGGAAAGACCATCATTGTTTTGGTCTTTGTTTTGGCCATTTTATGCTCACCTGAGCCATAGGCTCAGGGTGAGCTATTGTGATCACTCAGTGTCTGTCGTGCATCGTCTGTCATCAACAATTTGCTTTAAATGACATCACCTCTGAAACGGCTAGGCCTAGTGCTTTGATATTTGTTATGAAGCATTGTCTGGTGGACCTCTACAAAGTTTTGTCCAAATGGTGGCCCTGGGGTCTGGTCAGAACGGCAAGGCTCAGATGCTTGAAAGTTAGTATGTAGCATTGCCTAGTAGTCCTTTACCAAGTTTGTTCAAATGGTGGTCCCACGGTCCATAACGGCCCCGCGGCAGGGAGTCCCATGTTTAAATACATAGAAATACATAGAGAAATATCAAAAAATTTTCTTCTTCAGAACCACAAGGCTCAGATGCTTGAAAGTTAATATGTAGCATTGTCTAGTAGTCCTTTACCAAATTTGTTCAAATGGTGGCCCCACGGTCCAAATTGGCCCCACAGCAGGGAGTCCTATGTTTGAACCATAGAAATACATAGAAAAACATTAAAAAATCTTCTTCCTCAGAACAGCATTGCTCAGATGCTTGAAATTTGGCATGTAGCATTGCCTAGTAGTCATTTACCAAGTTTGTTCAAATGGTGAACCCATGGTCCAAAATGGCCCTGCGGCAGGGGGTCCTGGGTTTGAACCATAGAAATACATAAAAGAAATAGTCAAAAATCATCGTCTTCAAAACCACAAGGCTCAGATGCTTGAAGTTTGGTAAGAAGCATTGTCTGGTGGACCTACATGTGGAAATACATAGAAAAATCTTCTTCTTCAGAACCCCAAGGCTCAGATACTTGAAATTTGGTATGTAGCATTGCCTATTAGTCCTTTACCAAGTTTGTTCAAATGGTGGCCCCAGGGTCCAAAATGGCCCATTGGCAGAGGGTCCTAGGTTTGAACCATAGAAATACATAGAAAAATAGTCAGAAATCTTCTTCTTCAGAACGGCAAGGCACAGATCCTTGAAATTTGGTACCAAGCATTGTCTGGTGGACCTCTACAAAGTTTGTTCTAATGGTGGCCCCAGGGTCTATAATGGCCCAATGGGGTCCTGGGTTTGAACCATAGAAATATACAGAAAAGTATTAAAAAATCTTCTTCTTCAGAACCACATGGCTCAGATTCATGAAATTTGGTATTTAGCATTGGCTAGTGGTCCTTTACTAAGTTTGTTAAACTGCAGGTCCAAGGGTCCAAAATGGCCCTGCGGCAGGGAGTCCTGGGTTTGAACCCTAGAAAAACAGAAAATATTCAAAATCTTCTTCTTCAGAACCACTAGGCGCAGATGCTTGAAATTTGGTATGAAGCATTGCCTGGTGGACCTTTACCAAGTTTGTTCAGATGGTGGCTCCACAATCTAAATCGGCCCTGAGGCAGGAGGTTTTGGGTTCAAAAATTAAATACACTTAAAAATCTTCTTCTCTATAACTGATAGGCTCAGATGCTTGAAATTTGGTATGTGGCACAGCCTAATTGTCATTTACCAAGTTTATTCAAATGGTGGCTCCAGGGTCCAAAATAGCCCCACCCCAGGGGCTCCTGGGTTTGAACCATAGAAATACAAAG
The DNA here is from genome assembly GCA_963989385.1 of Ctena decussata. Lineage (NCBI taxonomy): Eukaryota > Metazoa > Mollusca > Bivalvia > Lucinida > Lucinidae > Ctena > Ctena decussata. The sequence goes on along the minus strand of OZ022504.1, from coordinate 32,209,921 downwards.
GAAAATATTCAAAAATCTTCTTTTTGAGAACCACTTAGCTAAGATGCTTGAAATTTAGTATGGTAGGGGTTGAGGGAAGGAAAATTTGTTCGAGCGGTCCAGGTCACATGACCAACATGGTGGCCACACCCATATATGGTAAAAAGCTTTTAGAAATCCTCTTCTCCAGAACCAAATGACCGATTGCCTTGAAACTTGGTATTTAGCATTGAGTACTGGAGCTCTACCAAGATCGGTTAAATGATGACCATGAGTTGACCTAGACTTTTTTTGACGGCAAGGTCAAATTTGCTGTCAGGTGTTTTTATATGGGAAAAATACTTAAACATTAGAGTTAATGGAAATTATAGAAGATTTTGGTGCAAATTTTGATAACTGCAGTCTGACAACTAAATGACTACCTGGATCATTCATTGACCTTTAACCAATGTCTCTCATATTTTGACAGTTTCAAACTACATGTAACAGATTTGTTCAAATGACGATCCTAGTTTGACGTTTGTCATTTTTGCTGAAGAGCGATTCAGGGCCTCTAGGCCCTCTTGTTAAGCAAGCCGGTCATCTTTTATTCTGTGTCAAACAGGTGCACCCCAGTATGTTGATGTATTTACCAGGCCACAGAATCAAAAAGAATTTAAGAAAAGTTCAATCATGACAGACAGCTAGGTTATAAATCGGTACATATATTTAGAATACGAATTAATCTGAGTACATGGACATGGATTTATTATACCCCCGGCATACGAAGTATGTCGAGGGGTATATAGTTTTCGTCTTTCCGTCCGTTCGTCTTTCCGTCCGTCTTTCCGTCCGTCCGTCCATCCATCCGTACGTTAGTTAACATTTGCGTTAAAGTTTTGCGTTAAGTTTTTTATTTTGTTTCTGTTAACTGGAACTTGTTCATAGATGCTTATTATTTTAGTAGAGGATGGAAACTGATGAATTTACATCATCTAGATGCTGCTGCTGGCCTAAGGTCAAGGTCACAGACTTTGAAATTTGTACAATAGCTGCGTTAAAGTTTTACGTTAAGTTTCTGCTTTTGCTCTGTTTTTTTTTGAAAGAATTAATTGTAACTTGTTTGTGTTAATTTAGTGTTAGTACAGGATAGATACATATTAGTTTGCATCATCTGGATGCTGCTGATGGCATAAGGTCAAAGTCACAGACTTAGAAATTTGTATACCATTTGTGTTAAAGTTTTGCGTTAAGTTGTATTTTATGCTTATATTTCAAACATACTTGAATAGGACCTTTTGCAATGCTACTAGGTTTACTTCTAGGTTGAAACAGATTAATTGACATCATCTGGATAAGACTCTTTCACTGGGTTTGTTATAGATTATCTACCTCTCTGTTTGTTAACATTTGCTTTAAAGCTTTGTATTAAAGGTGTTATTAGGGGGTGGTCGCCGGTGGAGCTGGCCGGGGGTATACGTGAGCCCCTGCTTACTTGCTCTAGTTATATATCAATTGATATATCATTAATCATTCTCATGATCATATGAACCTTTAGTACACAAAAATGTTTATTAATGAATTTTTATACCCCCAGCACAAAAAATTGGGGTATTATGGTATACCCTCTGAAATTTTGAATGCCCGGGGGTCCTTCCGTAAGCGCTTCTTTGGTAGCTTTTGACCAATTTTCTTCAAACTATGCTTAGCCTTGGTATAGGGCATGGTATGGAATTGCAAGTGGGCTAATTTTGTTCAGAAACAACAGAGTTATGGCCCCCGATTTCTGATTTTGATTGATTTGTTGCTGTAAGTCCATGGTAAACAGCTATGGTCATGTCGGGACGGTCAGTCAACCTAACCACACTATTCCTGGGCAGGCTTAGACCTCCTAAGCGGTTAACCAGTACTAAGTGCACATACTACCAGAAACTGACAACTGCCCTTCTTGAATCAGCATAAGGAGAAGCGAAAGTATGTGGCCAGACCAGGTTTCAAACCAAGAACCTCTGACTTATAAGTCAGGTGCTCTACCGATTGCACTACGCAGCCCCCTCGATTTCTGTCAAAAATGTAATTTTGGTCAATATCTACAATACGAATCGAGGAATTTCAATAAAATTTTACAAATACATTGATATATACATGATCTATTTTTTGCTAATTTTGTTTTGCTTTCCATTAATTTCAGCAGTGTTTCGACCCTTGCTATATTGAAAAAAATGTGTTTTTCCACAATATCCTCAGAACAAATGGATGAGTTTCATAAATTCAATGAAACTTGATATATGTTTTGTTTTTTATGAGCTTAATGTTTGGACTGTTACGCTTTGATTTTCGCTAATTTCAGCAGAATTGTTGCCCTTGATTAACATCAGAAATTTGTTTATGCTCAACAACATGTGATTTAATGGATGAAACTGTGATAATTTTTATCCCCGACCAAAAAGTTTGGGGGATATAGCGATGAGCCTGGCGTCAGTCTGTCTGTCCATCCGTAAACATTTCTTAAATACATTCTGAAATATTTTCATGATACTTCACAGATATGTAGAACAGGTCATGACGATGTGTCGCGAACAAGAATGACAACTCTTGCTTTCTTACTTTTTGAGTTATTTCCCCTTGATGGTTTAAGGTGTGATTTCGTGTCCGCTCTATAACTTGAATACCTTTTGAAATATATACATGATACTTCACAGATATGTAGAACAGGTCATGACTATGTGTCACGAACAAGAATGACAACTCTTGCTTTCTTACTTTTTTAGTTATTTCCCCTTGATGGTTTTAGGTGTGATTTCGTGTCCGCTCTTAACTTGAATACCTTTTGAAATATTTTCATGATACTTCACAGATATGTAGAACAGGTCTTGACTATGTGTCACGAACAAGAATGACAACTCTTGCTTTCTTACTTCTTGAGTTATTTCCCCTTGATCATTTTAGCTGTGATTTTGTGTTTGCTTCATAACATGAATACCCTTTGAAATATTTTTTATGATACTTCACAGATATGCAGAACAGGTCATGAAAATTTGTCTTCATACATGAATGACAACTCTGTCATTCATACTGTCTGAGTTATTTCCCTTTGGAAGTTTGAGCTGCTGTTAGCTGTCTCTGCTTGGTCCACAATTTTAGAAATCTTATCATGTTCCTAACTCTCTGTGACCCTTCCGTTACCCCCCCCCCCCCACACACACACACACATTTTTAGCTCACCTGAGCCGAAGGCTCACAGGTGAGCTTATAGTATAGGCAGGCATCTGTCGTCCGTCGTCCGTCCGTCCGTCAGTCCGTCCGTCCGTCAACATTTTCAAACGACAGCTCCTCTGAAACTACAGGGCCGATTGTTACCAAATTTCATATATAGCATCTATAGGCAGGGGGAACCAATAATACTGTTTTTTATCTAAATTGCTTCAGAACTTTGGTTGCTATGGCAACTTAAAGTTTCCATTGACTTGTATGGGAAAAATTGAAAATTTGCATTTATTGCTATGTCACTGCAGATATTTTGACAAAACTTTTACAGAAATGTTCCTTGAGTAGTCCTCCATCAACCACATGAACTTTATGTAAATTGCACAATTTGGCTAGTTGCCATGGCAACCGAATGGTTAAAAATAGAAAAAAATATTCAAAAATCATCTACTCAGAAACTATGCAACCAAAAAAGCTCAAACTTCACAGAAAGGATCTTAGTACTAGCTTCTATAAAAGTACTGTTTTTCTTGGCAATTGCTCTAGCAGTTTGGTTGCTATGGGAACTTAAAGTTGCCATTGACTTCTAATGGCAAAATGGAAAATTTGCATTTATTGCTATGGCACTGCAGATATTTTGACGAAACTTTTACAGAAATGTTCCTTGAGTATTCCTCTATCAACCACATGAAAGTTATATAAATTGCACAATTTGGCTGGTTGCCATGGCAACCGAAAGGTTAAAAAAAAGAAAAAATATTCAAAAATCATCTCCTCAGAAACTATGCAACCGATAAAGCTCAAACTTCATAGAAAAGATCTTAGTACTAGTTTCTATAAAAGTACTGTTTTTCATGGCAATTGCTTAAGCAGTTTGGTTGCTATGGGAACTTAAAGTTGCCATTGACTTATAATAGCAAAATGGAAAATTTGCATTTATTGCTATGCCACTGCGGATATTTTGACAAAACTTTCATAGAAATGATGTACCTTGAGTAGTCTTTAACCAGCCATGTTAAATTTATGCAAATTGCGCAATTTGGCTGGTTGCCATTGCAACCGAATGGTTAAAAATAGAAAAATATTAAAAAATCATCTTCGCAGAAACTGTGTGGCCAATAAAGCTCAAACTTTACAGAAAGAACCTATGTACTAGCCTCTATAGAATTACTGTTTTTCATGGCAATTGCTCCTGCAGTTTGGTTGCTATGGCAACTAAGAGTTTCCATTGACTTATAATGAGGAAAATGGAAATTGGCAGTTTTTGCTGTCTAACTAACTGCAGTTATTTAAATTTTTTTCTACAGAAATGTTTCTTGAGTAGTCCTCTACGATTCATATGAATTTTCTCCAAATTGATGAATTTGATTGGTTGCCATGGCAAAATATAGTGTAAATTTCGAAAAAAAAAAAAATCTTCTGCTCAGAAGCCATATAGGGGATGAAGCTGATATTGTTCAAATGTGTTGATGACAGTAGCCTCTACATAAATTTTATTCTTTTTCTTCCAATCCCATAAGAACTTTGGTTGCTATGGCGACTTATAGTTTCCATTGACTTATAATGGAAAAAGTGAACAGTGCTTCAGATAAGCAGCGTATTTTCGTAAATACCCAATAAAATAATTGAAAAACACAATTGACCTATTCCTGTAAGCGTATCAATACGCAGACAAAATTCCCGGTACACAATGACCCAAAAGACAGAAGCGTAACGACGGTGTTATCCAAGGCTGTCATGTGTAAAGAAATGCGTCGAGTCCAATTCCAGTGCCGCGTGTTCAACTGTCTGTGTTTGACCTCTCAGATTTACCGCAGCGTTATTTATAGATATACTGGTACTCGTTCTGTACATGGTAAGCAAGAAATGGCGGGAAACATGCTGAAAATCGGCGGGAAAGAATCTTAAAGTGAACAAACCGAATTCCCTAAAAAAATCGCCGGTTTCCGGGAATTCAATCAGTTTGCTTTATCCTGATCAAAGACTGTTGGATTAAGGTTCAGGTATTGGCGATTGAGAGACACGTGCCTAATTACGTCTGATGTGTAATGACAGGTTGATTTATTGATTATCAGTACCAATTACCAACCCCTCTGTTGTTCTAGCCACGGTTTGACCAACGTGTGGCTTCTTTGAAAGTTAAATTCTGACTTATTGAAAATTTTAAAGAAGTCCAGTCTCTCTCTTCAGGAGCTAATTATATGCGTCTGGGCCGGATTTTTCGCGTCCTGAGAATCCAAATTCGGCGTCCTCCAGATTTTCTAGTGAAAAGGGCTAAACTTCAATATAGAAGCAAGAAAACGCTGTTCTTACAGGTCAGCCTGTCCAGGATTTACATTGCTAGTGAAGACACAGATCTTGGACTGTTAGACCTTGGTCTATAAAAGTGTTTTCCGAGACGGATGTCTTTAATGATTTTTTTATTCAGTGGCTGGTCTGTGTTTTGACTATATATACAGATAGATACCTATGCAAAATCATGGTGATGCAAAATGTTAAGATCGCTGCACTATTGCTAACTCAAATTTTACCAAATTGCACGAATAAAAATCAGAATACCCAATTAAAAGTAAAATCAGTGGGTAATGCAAGCTGCATTACCAAATTAAAATTCAGAATACCCAATTAACAAAAAAATTAGTGGGTAATACCCAATTAACCAAAATTCCTTATCTGGAGCCCTGAGTGAAGCCATGAGGGGGATGAAGCTGATACTTAGCATACATATTAATAATTTTAACCTCTACCTAAAGTATGTTTTATATTATCATTCGCCCATGTGAATTTGTTGCTATGGCAACTTAAAGTTTCCATAGACTTATAATGAGGAAAGTGGACATTTGCTATTTATTTCTGTGTTACTGCAAATATTTTGACAAAACTTCACAGAAATGTCCCAGGAGTAGTCCTCTACCAGCCATATGAATTTTTTCCAAATACCTGATTTTGATTGGTTGCCATTGCAGCTGAAAGGCCAAATTTTTTCTTTTTTATTTTTTTTCTTTTTTTTTTTCTTGCCAAAGATCTTCTGAGAAGCCATTAATGGGGGATAAAGCTTATTTTTTTGCATAAATGTTTGTGATAAATGGTGTTTTTTTATTGCTGTTGTGCATGGTGTTTTGTTGCTGTAACCTCAGTGCCTCAGTGCTCAGGTGAGCGATATAGGGCCATTGGCCCTCTGGTTTTTTCTCCAGATTTGGATTTCTTGTTCAAATTCATTTACTAGAGAGCTCAAAAATAGATTTGTAGGGCTTGTACTTTAGAAGTTATTCACACATTTTGAAATGTTGAGTGTATCATACGCTATACATTGTGTACATGGTGGCAGTTTGAGATTTTACCTCTTTTTAGCAGTTTTGGTTTGAGTGTTAGATAATCATGCATCTGTTAAACAGATAATGTCAATCAGAAGCATAAAATAATGACAATATATAACTTATTATGTGTTTTGAAGTGCACCCTCTTTACCAAAGTGCAGGGGGCCTTAGGTTGGGGGATTTGCCATCTCCTCTGATGGCTATTTTTGACAGAGTTATGACACTTGATTGATGCAAGTGCTGCTGCTGCAGTTGCTGGGCATGGTGCAATGCCTGCAGCCATTTTATTACCAAACAGTGACTCTGACTGGTAATTGTGAGCAGCCTCATCTGGATCTAAACTGTTTGGAAATTCCCCTATTTTCAATCTGATAAGTCCTTACATTTAGGGTCCTGAGAGTATTATGTTTTATCATTACAGGAGCGAAGTGGCAGTAATTCTTTCACACATGAAGCTCTCACATTAAAGTATAAACTGGATAATGAGTTTGAATTGGTTTATGTGGTAAGTTTGCTGTATTTCTTTCCTTCTTACTTTAACTATCCTAAATATTTGAACACCATGCCATAAAAAGGTAAAGGTTTCCCATAGCCTAATAGCCATAGGGGCAGTGGGGGTTAGAAACCCACTGTATCTTGGGCACAGCTGATGAAAGGCGGAGCCCATCCCTCTCCTTTTGCTGCCTTATCCTTCCCTAATTCGAAAAAGGTACTCATTTACTGCTTAAATGCCATATTAACCGTATTAAACCCCTGCTGTAGGTTCGAAACATAGAAATACATAGAAAAATATTTAAAAATCTTCCTCTTCAGAAGCACTTGGCTCAGATGCTTGAAATTTGGTATTTGGCATTGCCTAGTAGTCTTTTACAAAGTTTGTTCAAATGATGACCCCAGGGTCTAAAATCCTCCGAAGCTGCTGGGCCGTTTGAAGTCATATTTCATATGGAGCCTACATAGGTTGGGGGAACGAAAGTTTATTCAGGGTATCTGGGTCACATGACCAAGATGGCTGTCAAACCCATATATGAAAAAAAAACTCTTCAAAAATCTTCTTCTCCAGAACCGAAAGGCCTATGACCTTGAAACCTGGTATGTAGCATCGGGCATTCGAGCCAATCATAGTTTATACAAATGGTGACTGTAGGTTGACTTTGACCTAATTTAAGGCGCGGTCAACTTTGGTACGTTATGCTTTTATATTGGAAAAAGCTTAACAATGAATTTCTCAGGAACTATTTAAGTCTAAGGTATAATAGTTGGTATATACATGTATGGTTAACTAAATGACCAGATGAAGAAATTATGTCGCTTAAGGTCAAGGTCTTTCTTTAACCTTTGCTCAAGGACAGTGAAATTATGTCTCCTGTCAACATTTTCAAACATCTTCTCTGTAGCCATTCGACCAGTTGAAGCCATATTTCATATGGTGCTTCTGTGGGTCAAAAGAACCAAAGTTTGTACAGATGGTCTTGGTTACATGACCAAAATGGCTGCCACGTCCACATGTGGTACAAACCCTTCTAAAACTTCTTCTCCAGAACCAAAGGCTTAATGGCCTGTGGCTTGGTATGCAGCATTGAGTACTTGGGTCCATCATAATTTGTACAAATCAGGATTGTGCATTGACCCTGACCTAAGTAATGGCAAGGTCAGTTTTGGTATGTTATGCTTTTTTATGGGAAAACGCTTAAATAGTGGATTTCTCAGAAACTATTTAAGTCTAAGGTATAATATTTGGTATATATGGTTAAAAATATTGAGCAAATGAAGATATTATGTTGCTAAAGGTCAAGGTCATTCTTTGACCGTTTTCTTTGACCTTTGTTCAAGGTCACTGAGATTCTGTCACACATCAAAAATTTTCAAACATCCTCTTCTCTGAAGCCTCTGGGCCGATTGAAGCCATATTTTATAAAGAGCTTCACTTGGTCCAAGAAATCAAAGGGTTCAGATGGTCATGGTCACATGACTAAAATGGCCCCATGCCCTTATATGGTAAAAAACCCTTCAAATATTTTCTTCTTGAGAACCAAATGGCCTATGACCTTGAAACTTGGTATGTAGCATTGGCAACTCAGGCCCATCATAATTTATACAAATGACTGTGCATATACTTTGACCTGATTTATGGCAAGGTCAGTTTTAATGTGTTACGCTTTTATATGGGAAAATGCTTAAACAGTGGCTTTCTCAGAAACTATTTAAGTTTTAGGTATAATATTTGGTATATATGGTTAACTACCGATAAATGAGCAAATGAAGATATTGTGTTGCTAAAGGTCAAGGTCATTCTTTGACCTTTGTTCAGGGTCACTGAGATTCTGTCGCCTGTCAACATTTTCAAACGTTTTCTCTCTGAAGCCACTAGGCCATTTGAAGCCATATATCATATCCACTTTACTGAGTCAAAGGAACCAAAGTTTGTTCAGATGGTCATGGTCACATGACCAAGATAGCTGCCATGACCACATATGGTAAAAACCCATCAAAAATTTTCTTCTCCAGGACCAAGGGCCCAATGACCTTGTGGCATAGTATGTAGCATTGGGCAAGGTCAACTTTGGTATGTTATGCTTTAGTATGGGAAAATGCTTAAACAGATGATTTCATGGACACTTTTTAAGCCTACTTATAATTATTGGAGAATATGATTAACTAAATGAATACATGAAGACATAAGGTCATCAAAGATCAAGGTCATTTTTAGCTCGCCTGAACAAAGTTCAGGAAGAGTTATTGTACTAACCCTGGCATTGGCGTTGCCGTTGGTGGCGGCGGCGGCTTTAACAAAATGTTAAAGTTTTACGTTAAAGATTTTAAGATCTCATAGTTTCTAAACCCTTTGATCAATTTGAATTATATTTGGTATGATGATAGATATTGGTTAGAAATTTTATTCAACTGCATCCCCACCCCTGCATATGACCTATAGGTCAAGGTCACAGACTAAGAGAAATTTTATGTTAAAGTTTTATGTCAAAGTCTTTGAAATCTTATAGCTTCTAAACCCTTTGATGGATTTGAATTATATTTGGTATGATGATAGATATTGATTGGAAATTCCCCACCCCTAAGAAACAAATACTAGCACTTGAAGATGGACAAGCGCAGGTTCAGGCGAGCTGTCCTGTCTGGTGACAGGTCTTGTTTAGCTTGCCTGAACGCAGTTCAGGAAGAGCTATTGTACTACCCCCGGCCTTTGCGTTGGTTTTAGCGTTAGCAGTGTCGGCGTTAGCAAAATGTTAAAGTTTTACGTTAAAGTTTTTAAGATCACATAGTTTCTAAACTCTTTCATCAATTTGAATTATATATGGTGTGATGATAGATATTGGTCCAGAATTCCCTATAAGACCATCCCCATCCCTTAGCTCATGACCCATAGGTCAAGGTCAAGGACTTACAAATTTTATGTTAAAGTTTTACGTTAAAGTTTATAAGATCTCATAGCTTGTAAACCTTTTATTTAATTGATTTAAATTAAATTTGGTGTGTTGATAGGTATTTGGCCAATATTTTAATGAAGACCATCCCCATCCCTGCTTATGACCCATAGGCCAAGGTCACGGACATAGGAATTTTATGTTAAAGTTTTACGTTAAAGTTTTTAAGATCTCATAGTTTGTAAAACTTTTAATTGATTTTAATTATATTTGATATGATGATAGATAGTGGTCCAAAATTTTATGCAAGACCATCCCCACCCCTGCTTATGACCCATAGGTCAAGGTCACGGACTAAGAAATTTTCTATTAAAGTTATTGTAAAGTTTTGAAGATCTCATAGTTTGTAAACCTTTTAATCGATTTAAATTATATTTATTATGATGATAGATATTGGTCTGAAATTTTATTCTGCAGTATCTCCACCCCTGCACATGACTTTTAGGTCAAGGTCACAGACTTAGACATTTCATGTTAAAGTTTTCTGTTAAAGTTTTTAAGATCTCAGATTTCCAAAACCCTTTAATCAATTTGCATTATAATTGGTATGATGATATAAATTTGGTCTGAAATATTGTTCAACCACATCCCCACCCCTGGACATTACCTATAGGCCAAGGTCACGGACTTAGCAGTTTTATTTTTGTTTTCTTCATATGTCGTAGTTTCTAAACCATTGGTCTTTTTGGATTACATTTAGTTTAATGATAGATATTAGTTGGAAATTTTATTCAGTGCCATCCCCACCCCTGGATATGACCTATAGGTCAAGGTCACAGACTTAGCAATTTTATGTTAAAGTTTTACAATAAAGTTTTTTAAGCTCTCATACTTTCTAAACCCTTTGATCGATTTGATTTATATTTGTTTTGATGATCGATATTGGTCTGAAATTTTATTCAACTGCATCACCACCCCTGCACATGACCTATAGGTCAAGGTCACGGACTTAGAGAAATTTGATGTTAAAGTTTTATGTCAAAGTCTTTAAATTCTTATAGCTTCTAAACCCTTTGATGGATTTAAATTATATTTGGTATGATGATAGAAATTGATTGGAAATTTTACTCAGCACCATTCCCATCCCTAAGAAACAAATACTAGCACTTGAAGATGGACAAGCGCAGGTTCAGGCGAGCTGTCCTGTCTGGTGACAGGTCTTGTTGAACTTTGCTCAAGGTCATTGAGATTTTGAAATTAAAATATGCACTCCTTATAAGCCACTGGTTTCAGATTTCTAACAAATGAGCGAAACGACATATTGTGTCTGTTGACAGAGGGTGTCAGGTGAGCTACAGGACCATTGGTCCTCTGGTTTAGATAACTCCTCCAGTTCTTGTCCAATAAAGCTAAAACTTTAATAAATAGTAAGACTAGGATGTGGAGTAGTACATATTTAAGAGGCTACACTCAGAATATTTTTAGCAGAGTTACAGCCCTTTGAAAAAATTTGACCGTGGCAGTTTGTAAGATAGCAATGTGTATACCAGGTTAAGTCAAAGCAATGTATACCAGGTTAAGTCGACATATCTCATACAAGAGCTGTTGCTCCCCCTTACTTAATTCTACAGATAATGTCAATATGAAACATAAAAAATGACATGTAATTATACAATATGTTTTGAAGTGCACCCTGTTGACAAGGCCCATACTTCCTGTGGTTGGGGTATTTACCATCTCCTCTGATGGCTATTTTTACCAGTGAGATGTTTTATTCTAGGTGGCATATCAGAAGATTCTACAGCTATCCTACATTGACAAATTCTTGAATGACATCCAGTTAGCATTCCGAGACAAATACAAGGATGAACTAGATGTTGGCAGTGTGTGTGGCAGTTTTGATTTTAGCAGTGACTACCAGAGAATTCTCTTCAAAACAGAGCAGGAGGTGAAGAAAGAAGCCTCTAAGGGCAGGTAATCACAGATCCACATAGAAAATTAGCCATTTCATTTTCATCATATTTCTTGACACTGTGTGAAACTTTGCAGGTGGATTGGCAAACAGTGCAGTACCATAATATGTCTGTAGCATTGGAGGAGGTAAGGTGAGTATTTGATGATAATTCATGTTTTTCCATCAAAATATATGTTGTAACCCCTCAGCAAAACTGTCTTTCCTGGCAAGATGGTTCTTATGAAGGGTCACAACATCTGGTTTGATGAAGAATTAACAGAAAGTAGAGTCAAACCTATTTAAGGGATCATTGACTAAGGGTTTGCTATCTTAGCACCAACCTTTTGTGGTGTGCGTTGAACTAAAACACAGTGCAAGTGAACCTGTATTCAGCTGTCTAAGTACATAGTTCCGAGCCACACTCAGAATGCCACTCAGTGTCACCTGATAGTGTATATCTGACCATGCAGTGACAACTTAGTACGTGACATAGTCTCACAAACTAAATCGCCATGGTTCTACCTGTTTAAAGTAGTTGTGGTTTTTATCCCCAGACCAAAAGGTTCGGGGGATATAGTAATGAGCCTGGTGTCCGTCCGTCCGTAAACATTTTCTTGTCCGCTCTATATCTTGAATATTCTTTGGAATATTTTCATGATACTTCACAGTTATGTAGAACAGGTCATAACGAAGTGTCGCGTGCAAGAATGGTAACTCTTGCTATCGTACTTTTTTAGTTATCTCCCCTTTGGTGAATTTCTGGCACATTCGTGTCTGCTCTGTAAATTGAATACCCTTAGAAATATTTTCATGATACTTTACAGATATATAGAACAGGTCATGACGATGTGTCGCGAACAAGAATGACAACTCTTGCATTCTTACTTTTTGAGTTATTTCTCCTTGATGGTTTTAGCTGTGATTTTGTGTTGATTTCGTGTCCGCTCTATAACTTGAATACCCTTTGGAATATTTTCATGATAGTTAATAGATATGTAGAACAGGTCATGACGATGTGTCACGAACAAGAATGCCAAATCTTGCTGTCTACTTTTTGAGTTATTTCTCCTTGATGGTTTTAGGTGTGATTTCGTGTCCGCTCTTAACTTGACTACCTTTTGAAATATTTTCATGATACTTCACAGATATGTAGAACAGGTCATGACTGTGTCGCGAATAAGAATGACAACCCTTGCTTTTTTACTTCTTGAGTTACTTCCCCTTGATGGTTTTAGCTGTGATTTCGTGTCCGCTCTATAACTTGAATACCCTTTGAAATATTTTCATGATACTTTACAGATGTGTAGACCAGTTCATGAAGAGGTGTCGCGAACAAGATGACTACTCTGGCTTTCTAACTTATTGAGTTATTTCCCCTTGATGGTGTTGGGTGTGATTTTGTGCCCGCTCTATAACTTGAATACCCTTTGAAATATTTTCATGATACTTTACAGATATGTAGAACAGGTCATGACAGGGCTTCCACTAACTTTCAAAATTTGGAAGTCCAGACTTCCAAGGTGTCAGATTTGGACGTATTGAGAGAATTTTTTGGAAGTCATAAGTTTTTAGGAATGACTTATGCATGGTTATTTTTACCCCCCCCCCCCTTACACCTCCCTCGCTCTCTCCCATACTGAAGTGAACTTTTTGTTCTTCGAAAGGAAGCCTGAGCATTTGCGCAGTCTAATCAGAGTCATTCCTGTTTGTTTGTGAACAATACGCAAGTCCTCTGAAGACTCGCCATTGCACTGTCTGCTATTGCATAATATTCCCTTTAATTGCCGCCAAATGGGCCGCGTCGGAAATACGGTGACTTACGGAACGCAGTCTAATCAGAGTCATTCCTGTTTGTTTGTGAACAATACGCAATTCCTCTGAAGACTCGCCGTTGCACTGTCTGCTATTGCAAAGTATTCCCTTTCATTGCCGCCAAATGGGCCGCGTCGGAAATACGGTAACTAACGGAACGTATAATGACACGCTTCCTCCGAAGAACTCGGTTGTCGCTAGGTCGATGTTCATTATTATTCATGTTAGATGCGAACAAGAAAGACCGGTCTGACTGCTTAGTTGCGCTGGCTGATACGATATTGTTAGTTATCGGTTTGTGTACTGAGGTACCTGTCTCACAGTATGACACTGCGTACGGCACGCGTATATACTCGCAGCGGCGTCTTTGATCTTTACATCAAAGAGAAAGCGTGCTTGACCCATAAACGTGCAGGTAATTGTATATCAACGCTACCATATATATAATCGCGTAGACCTTGATCAGAATGCGCTATTTCTGTGCACACTGTAAGGCTTTATTTTCGCACTGGGTTGCATGACGATATGACAATACAACTAGGAAATCGGCGAAATGGACATTTCAGTATTCGTTTTTTAATAGTACCATTAATCAAAACAATGTATAGTTCCAGAGAGTACAACCGTAACACGTCGGAAATAGCGACTAATAATATTAACAGTGTATCTTTGCTTTGAATCAACACTTTTCGCGGAAGAGGTTCGTATTCCTAAAAACTCCATTGACGACAGTATGGATCATGACAAGACCTTCCTTGTAAGGGCAAGCGTTTATATGAATGTTATGTTCTTAAAAAGTTTGGATAGAATTTGTCAATACGTGCTTCAGTATTCGTGTGTTATGGATACATTCACAAACTTTTGAAGTCGGAATACGCCTTACACATACAGTTACATTCTCGCGATCGTAAAAATAGATGGACACTTTTCATCCAAAAGCTCAGTCATCGTGATTTGATAAGTTGTTTTGCAGACTGCAGTAAGAGGTTGAATCTACGAGTGGGCGTTATTTTGATAATCGTTTTTGACAGGTAGGCGGTCCAACATATATGTTACCTGTTTCAGTGCTCCATACAGACAATCTCGATTGGCCCGTAGGCGGTCTTTTGGTCTGGCTGACACATGCGTTAATCCGATTAATTATGACACGTGCTAGAATTTTAAAGACAGTGGCGATATTTTATACGTCGGGACAAGATCAAACGGCCGTATGTGACAATTATCGGGCATATGCCAGACCCCAGAGGTCCAATTTCTCGACTTACAGGAGCAAATCCTGGGCGTAATATACGGCCATACGCCCGTTAACGGAAGCCCTGTCATGACGATGTGTCCTGAACAAGAATGACAACTCTTGCTTTCTTACTTTTTGAGTTATTTTCCCTTGATGGTTTTAGCTGTGATTTTGTGTTGTTTCATGTCCCTTCTATAACTTTAATACCTTCTGAAATATTTTCATGATACTTCACAGATATTTAGAACAGGTCATGATGATGTGTTGCGAACAAGAATTACAACTCTTGCTTTTTTACTTTTTGAGTTATTTCCCCTTGATGGTTTTAGCTGTGATTTTGTGTCTGCTGTGCAACTTGAATACTTTTTGAAATATTTTCATGATACTTCACAGATATATAGACTAGGTCATGGCGATGTGTCGCGAACCAGAATTACAACTCTTGCTTTCTTACTTTTTGAGTTATTTCCCCTTGATGGTTTTAGGTGTGATATCCTGTCTGTTCCATGACTTGAATACCCTTTGAAATATTTTCATGACACTTTACAGATATGCAGAACAGGTCATGACAGTTTGTGTCATACATGAATGACAACTCCCTCATTCGTACTTTCCCCTGCCCCCTCCTTCCTTCCCCCCCCCCCCCCCCCCTTCCAAAAAAATTTTTTTTTTTTCAGATTTGGGTTCTTTGTCCAAATTCACTTACTAGAGAGCTCAAAATTAGATTTGTAGGGCTTGTACTTTAGAAGTTGTTCACACATTTTGAGATGTTGAGTGTATCATATGCTATACATTGTGTACATGGTAAATGTTTGAGATTTTACCACTTTTTAGCAGTCTGGCATACTGTTTTGGTCTGAGTGTTAGATAATCATGCATCTGTTAAACAGATAATGTCAATCAGAAACATAAAAGAATGACAATATATTACTTATATGTGTTTTGAAATGCATCCTGTTTACCAAGGCACTAGGGGCCTCTGGTCTGGATTTGCCATCTCCTCTGATGGCTATTTTTATCCCCCGACTGAAGGTTCGGGGGATATAACGATGAGCCTGGTGTCCATCCGTAAACAATTTCTTGTCCGCTCTATATCTTGAATACCATTTGGAATATTTTCATGATACTTCACAGTTATGTAGAACAGGTCATGATGATGTGTTGCGTACAAGAGTAGTAACTCTTGCTTTTGCACTTTTTTAGTTATTTCCCCTTTGCTGATTTTTTGGCAGATTCGTGTCAGTCGTCCGTCGTCAGTTGTGCGTCGTCCGTCGTCAACAATTTGCTTTAAATGACTTCTTCTCTGAAATCGCTAGGCCTAGGGCTTTGATATTTGGTATGAAGCATTGCCTAGTGGACCTCTACCAAGTTTGTTCAAATGGTGGCCCCAGGGTCCAAAATGGCCCTGGGGAAGGGAGTCTTGGGTTCACAACTAAATTATACTTAAAAATCTTCTTCTCCAGAACTGCTTGGCTCAGATGCTTGAAATTTTGTATGTAACCTTGCCTAATGGTCCTCTACCAAGTTTGTTCAAATTGTTGCCCGAAGGTCCAAAATGGCCCAGGGGCAGGGAGTCCAAGTTTGAACCATAGAAATACATAGAAAAATATTCAAAAATCTTCTTATCAGAACTGCAAGGGTCAGATGCTTGAAATTTGGTATGTAGCATTGCCTAGTGGTCCTCTACCAAGTTTGTTCAAATGGTGGCCCCAGGGTTCAAAATGGCCCTGAGGCAGGGAGTCCCAGGTTTGAACCATAGAAATAAATAGAAAAATATTCAAAAATCTTCTTCTTCAGAACTGCAAGGGTCAGATGCTTGAAATTTAGTATGTAGCATTGCCTAGTGGTCCTCTACCAAGTTTGTTCAAATGGTGGCCACAGGGTTCAAAATGGCCCCGGGGCAGGGAGTCCCAGGTTTGAATCATAGAAATAAATAGAAAAATATTCAAAAATCTTCTTCAGAACTGCAAAGGTCAGATGCTTGAAATTTGGTATGTAGCATTGCCTATTGGCCTTCTATCAAGTTTGTTCAAATGGTGACCCCAGGGTTCAAAATGGCCCCGAGGCAGGGAGTCCCAGGTTTGAATCATAGAAATACATAGAAAAATATTCAAAAATCTTCTTCTTCAGAACTGCAAGGGTCAGGTGCTTGAAATTTGGTATGTAGCATTGCCTAGTGGTCCTTTACCAAGTTTATTCAAATGATGGCCCCAGGGTCCAAAATGGCCCCGCCCCAGGGGGTCCTGGGTTTGAACCATAGAAATACGTAGAAAAATCTTCAAAAATCTTCTTCTTCAGAATGGCAAGGCTCAAATGCTTGAAATTTGGTATGTAGCATTGCCAAATAATCCTTCACCAAGTTTGTTCAAATGGTGGCCCCAGGGTCCAAAATGACCCCTTGGAAGGGAGTCCAAGGTTTGAATCATAGAAGTGCAAAGAAAACTAATCAAAAATCTTCTTCTTCAGAACCCCCAGGCTTAGATGTTTGAAATTTGGTATGTAGCATTGCCTAGTGGTCCTTTACCCAGTTTGTTCAAATGATGGCCCCAGGGTCCAAAATGGCCCCGCCCCTGGGGGTCTTGGGTTTGAACCATAGAAAAATATTCAAAAATCTTCTTCTTCAGAACCACTTGGCTCAGATGCTTGAAATTTGTTATGTATCATTGCCTAGTGGCCCTTTACCAAGTTTGTTCAACTGATGGCCGCAGGGTCTAAAATGGCCCGTCCGCAGGGGGTCTTGGGTTTGAACCATAGAAATACATAGAAAAATATAAAAAAATCTTCTTCTTCAGAACCACTTGGCTCAGATGCTTGAAATTTGGTATGAAGCATTATTGCCTGGTAGTCCTTCATAAAGTTTGTTCAACTGATGGCCGCAGGGTCCAACATGGCCCAGCAGCAGGGAGTCCTGAGTTTGAAACATAGACATACATAGAAAAATATTCAAAAATCTTCTTTTTCAGAACCACTCGGCTCAGATGCTTGAAATTTGGTATGATGCATTGCCTGGTGGGCTCCTTCAAAGTTTTTGTAAATGGTGGCCATGGTATCCAAAATGGCCCTGGGGCGGGGAGTCTTGGGTTCGAAATGAAAATATACTTAAAAATCTTCTTCTCCAGAACTTCTCGGCTCAGATGCTTGAAATTTGGTATGATGCATTGCTTAGTGATCTTTTACTAAGTTTAATCAAATGGTGGCACTGGGAACAAAAGTGGCCCAGCCCCAGGGGGTCCTGGGTTTAAACCGTAGAAATACACAGAAAAATATTCAAAAATCTTCTTCTTCAGAACTACTTGGCTCAGATGCTTGGAATTTAGTATGTAGCATTGCCTAGTGGTCCTTTACCAAGATTATTCAAATGATGGCCCCAGGATCCAAAATGACCCTGCCCCATGGGGTCCTGGGTTTGAACCATAGCAATACATAAAAAATATTCAAAAATCTTCTTCTTCAGAACCATTTGGAAATTGTTGCAAACTTTTAGGTTTGATCAGATGATGAACCTATATGACCTTTAACCTTTTTGCTCAGGTGAGCGATTCAGGGCCTCTTGGCCCTCTTGTTTACTTTTTGAGTTACTTCCCCTTGATGGTTTTAGATGTTCACACCATAACTTGAATACCCTTTGAAATATTTTCATGATACTTCACAGATATGTAGAACAGGTCATGATAATTTGTCTTGATACATAAATGACAACTCTTGCATTCATCCTTTCCAAGTTATTTCCCTTTGGAAGTTTGAGCTGCAGTTTGTGTCTCGGCTCCATATCTGTATAATCCTGGCCTGCTCCACAATTTTAATACCCTTATACCTTCCAGAATATTGATGATCATGCTGTGATATCCTATCTGTGTTCCTAATTCTCTATGACTCTCCATATCCCTGCAAATTCACTTACTAGAGAGCTCAAAATTAAGTTTGTAGGGCTTGTACGAGGGTTGATCCAGAAGTAATGTCACTGCAGCTATAAAATCGTGTAGAGTAAAGAGGGAGCAACAAGATTTCTTATATAAGTACCTTTATCTATTTGCATTATTGTCTGAAAATGTTATAACAATACAGTGCACAGTAACTGAGATATCGAGATAAACAGAAGGCATGGTAACGAAACGCTCCACACGTCAGTGACATTGTTGACACACCAGATGAAGTTTCGATATTGTGTCATGGCCACAGTAGCATATTCGTTGTTCCAGCAAAACACTACTGTCTGTTCACCCATGTTTATCTCATCTTTTATCATACTACTAGAACAGCACTGCAGCTCAAGTTTAAGAATTTATACAATATTCGAATTGCAGCACTTCAATCTTCATAGGAGCCCCGGTAGCTCAGTGGGTTAAGCGCTGGCCTACTGATCTAGCGGTCGCGGGTTCGAACCCTGCTGGAGGCGGAGTTCTTTCCATCGTAAACGGGGTTCCATTGCACACAGCCTTTCATTATCACAAGCCCATCGTCCTGATATGACTGAAATACTGTTGAAAAGGACGTAAAATCGCAAGTCACCCACCCACCTCAATCTTCATATATGGGATCAGAACAAGAGTGACGTTATTGTCTGACATTGTACATAAAGGTCTTCCGGTTTTCGGACTATCCTATAGCAACTCATCTGCACCCGTATCAGGCTGATTGCACCTTTACACAAGCCTCATAATAACTATCATATCACCACATGTCTACATCACAGCCCTAGAGTCTGTAATGGTGATATTCAAAATTTAAGGTAAAACCACATATATATCCGCTGGCGCGTTTGTCAGAAATCAACATTTTTACTTTCGGCAGTAACAACCATTAGCACTTGCTAGCAAACTTCAAACTGCAGTGATATTAAAATTTCAACAGTGGGCGGCAGAAATATATTTCGTCTTCGTATCAAATTTTCATCTGATTTGGCGAGTTCGTTTGTTTTTGATTTGTGATTGCCTTTGAAACTTATGTTCATGTAATTAACGTTATTCCAACGTGCGGCGCAATGGCGTTGGTGGCATACTTTAAATGTCTGTATATTTGGAATGGAAAAATGATTCCAAATTAATATTTATTTAAATTAGAACTGAATTACAGTGTAGCTTGATATAATTTTTATGATAACACTATGACGAATAAGTGTGCAATGGACACAGTGACATTACTTCTGGATTAACCCCTGTTGTACTTTAGAAGTTATTCACGCATTTTGAAATGTTGAGTGTATCATATGCTATACATCTGTGTGCATGGTGGCTATCTGAGATTTTACCTCTTTTAAGCAGTCAAGCATACTGTTTTAGTCTGAGTATTAGATAATCATGCATCTGTTAAACAGGTAATGTCAATCAAAAGCATAAAAGAATGACAATATATTACTTATATTGGTTTTGAAGTGCACCCTTTTTACCAAGACCCATGGGTGCTTCGGTCGGGGGATTTGCCATCTCCTCTGATGGCTTTTTAGCTCACCAGAGCCGAAGGCTCCGGGGGAGCTTATAGGATAGGCAGTGGTCCGTCGTCGTCGTCCGTCGTCGTCGTCGTATGTCGTCGTCGTATGTCGTCGTCTGTCGTCGTCCGTCAACACTTTTAAACGACATCTCCTCTGAAGCCACTAGGCCGATTGGACTCAAATTTCATCTGTGGCATCCTTTGGATGGGGGATTGAAAGTTTGTGTTTTTTATGAAAATTGCCCTTTTAGTTTGGTTGCTATGGCAACTTAGAGTTCCCATTGACTTATAATGGGGAAAATTGAAAAATGGCATTTTCTGCCAAGCCATTGCAGATATGATGATAAAACTTTTATAGAAATGTTCCTTGAGATGTCTACTACCAGCTATATGTTTTTGGCCCACTGCTCCTTTTATTGATTGCCATGGAAACCGAAATGCCAAAAAAAAAATGGAAAAAAATACGTAAATAATTATCTCCTCTGAAGCCACTGGGCCGATAAGGCCCAGGTTTCATCTATGGCATCCTTGGGATGGGGGATTGAAAGTTTGTGTTTTTTTATGATCATGGGCCCTTTAGTTTGGTTGCTATGGCAACTTAGAGTTCTCATTGACTTATAGTGGGGAAAATTGAAAAATGGCATTTTCTGCCAAGCCATTGCAGACATGTTGATAAAACCTTTATAGAAATGTTCCTTGAGATGCCTTCTATCAACTGTATGTTTTTTTGGCCCAATGCCCCTTCTATTGGTTGCCATGGAAACCAAAATGAAAAAAAAATGGAAAAAAATACTTAAAAATTATTTCCACTGTAACCACTGGGCGGATAAGGCCCAGATTTCATCTGTAGTATCCTTAAGCTGGGGGGTTGCAAGTTTATATATTTTATGAAAATCTGCCCTTTAGTTTGGTTGCTATGGCAACTTAGAGTTGCATTGACTTATAATGGTGAAAATTGAATAATGGCATTTACTGCCTAGCCATTGCAGATTTGTTGACAAAACTTTTATAGAAATGTTCCTTAAGAAGTCTTCTATCAGCTTTATTGTTTTTGGAACCATGGTTCCTTTTACTGGTTGTCATGGAAACCAAAATGCAATAATGATGGAAAAAAAAATACTTACAAAAATATCTCCTCAGAAGCCACTGGGCCTATAAGGCCCGAATTCATCTGTAGTATCCTTAGGCTGGGGGTTGAAAGTTTGTGTTTTTTATGAAAATCGGCTCTTTCGTTTGGTTGCTATGGAAACTTAGAGTTGCATTGTCTTATACTGGGGAAATTGAAAAATGGCATTCACTGCAATCAAAATATGGAAAATAGTTATATATTTTGTTGTCAACTCAACAGACTCTCAGGCTGAGACTTTGTAGTTGTATATTTTGTATTAGCCTGTTTAAATGTGACAGCAATTGAGCTAGAGATCTGGTGAGCTTTGTGGCCCGTGGGCCTCTTGTTTAGATCACCTGAGCACCAAGTGCTCAAGGTGAGGTATTTTGATCGGTCTTTGTCCGTCGTCCGGCGTCAACTTTTGCTTTAAACGACTTCTCCTCCAAAACTGGTGGACAGATTTTGAAATAATCTCCCAGAAATGTTCCTTGGGGGACTCTCTACCAAAATTTCTCAAACGGTTCCGCTCCACTGAACAATATGGCCGCCAGAGCTAAAAATTGAAAAATCTTTAAGCAACTTCTCCAAAATTGCTGGGCAGATTTTGAAATAATTTCACAGAAATGTTACTAAGGAGACCAGCAACCAAAATTGCTCAAACTGTTTTGCTCCACTGAACAATATGGCTGCTAGAGCTAAAAATAGAAAAACCTTTAAACGACTTCTCCTCCAAAACTGCTGGGCGGATTTTGAAATAATTTTACAGAAATGTTCCTTAGGAAACATTCTACCAAAACTCAAACGGTTCACTGAACAATATGGCCACCAGAGCTAAAAATAGTAAAAAACTTTAAACAACATAGTCTCTGAAGCCTATGGCTTGATTTCAAAAAAATTTCACAGAAATGTTTTACTCATGGCTCTCTGAAGCCTATGGCTTGATTTCAAAAAAATTTCACAGAAATGTTTTACTCATGGCTCTGAACAAAAATTGCTAAAACGGTTCCACTCTGCTGAACAAAATGGCAGCCAGAGCTAAAAATAGAAATAAATCTTAGAATGACACAGAGGGCACAGTTATGATCCAGTCATCATGAAACTTTGTCAGAATGTTTATCTAAATAAAATCTAGACCATATATGAAACTGGGTCATGTGGGATCAAAACTAGGTTACTGGGTCAAATCTTAGAAAAACCTTGTGCACACTCTAGCGGGCACAGTTTTGATCCAAACTTCATGAAACTTTGTCAGAATGTTTATCTTTATAAAATCTAGGCCAAGATTGAATCTGAGTCTTGTTGGGTCAAAAACTAGGTCACTAGGTCAAATCTTAGAAAAACCTTAGGTACACTCTAGAGGGCACAGTTATGATCCAATCTATATGAAACATTGTCAGAATGTTTATTTTTATGAAATCTATACCATAATTGAAACTGGGCGATGTCAGGTCAAAAACTAGGTCACTAAGTCAGTTCTTAGAAAAACAGTGTGAACGCTTTAGAGGACACAGCTTTGTTCTAATCTTCATGAGACTTTGACAGAATGTTTGTCTCCAACAAATCTGGACTAAGGGTGCAACTTGTTCATGTTGGGTCAAAAAATAGGTCACTAGGCTAAACCTTAGAAAAACATTGTGTACACTCTAGAGGGCACAGATTTGATAACTTTGTCAGAATGTTCATATCCAAGAAATCTAGACCAGGTTTGAGACTGGGTCATGTGGGATCAGAAACTAGGTCTTTAGGTTAAATCTTATATAAACCTTAGGTGCACAATAAAGGGTTTATTTTCCATTTAATCTTTGTGAAACTCTGTCTGTCGGTCGTATGGATGTTTCTGAGGTTAAGTTCACAGGATACTCAGGTGAGCGATCCAGGGCCATCATGGCCCTCTTGTTTGTAAAATTGGCACAAAAACAATGGAGGAAATGAATCCATTCGTCTTAATTCTGTTTGTTTTGTGTTTCTTGGACAGGAGTATGAGAACATTTGATGAATCTGCCAAGTCCAAGAAGACAGTGTCATCTATGATAGAGAACAAAAAGACAGAAAAGAAACCTGCGCGAGGAAAAGAAAACAAACCTGTTAAAAGTATGTACAGTACACTTCTGTTACTGCATTGTGCTTTGGGTCTTTTGAAAGGCATAGCATAATACCCTAATGTGTGTATATATTGGGACACCTAAAAATAATGAATTTTCCATTTGGGACAAATGGAAAATTTATTATTTTAGGTGTCCCAATACTTAGGGTAAGACTAAATATTACACCACTTTGGACTGCCACTACAAGACAGGGTGTACAGAAATTATCATTAAATACAACCAAGCCACATTATTAAGCTGCTTAGGGATATAACGCTATCATGTCATGGCAGCCACTGATGCTAAACCACAAAGGGAAAAGAGTATTAAATGCTTATTTGCCTTACACAGTAGAACTTCAATGGCTCAAACCCTGATGGCTTGTTTACCCTGCCTGGCTAGAACTTATTCTTGGGTGCTTAGAGGTCAGTTTATATAGAAACCAACCCAGGATGGCTAGAACTACCTTTGGCTGGAACTAATTTTCATAGTACAAAGCTAGTTTGTGCCAGTAAAGTTCTTCTGTGTTTCTTTGTAGTTTATCTGTAAATGCTCATTTGTCGTATGTTTCCTTGTCTTAAATGCAAATAGTTATTATAATCCCCACCCCCCCCCCCCACCCCCTCCTGTTGCAAACTGTGTTTCATGGGGTGTACTGTTTTGACAGTGTCCTCTTCTGTCCATATATCTCATTGTCTTCAGGGCTCGAAATTTCCACTCATCCGCTCGTATTTACGAGTAGATGGTCGGTAAGGACGAGTGGAAATTGTCACTGACTTGCCCTGCCGGACGAGTAGGTTTTTCCTCCATGAAAATTGTCTAATCATGCCGTTCAGGAAAAGCACTTTACAAATCGATCAAATTACAGCAAACAAATGTTAAATGTAACGCAGAAAGCATGAAATCCCATAGATTTCCCCATCGTGTTGTCTAAAAAATGAAAACGGAAATGACAAACTGTAAATAAACAGTGCGCCTGCGCATATCGAACATCGACCCGATGAGGATTCGCACCAACGCGGTTTCGCCTAAGTTGTTTGCGCTCTATTACTGCATGATTACAAATGCATAATCCAACTCAAATAGCTGTATAGGACATTATTTTCACGTCCTCTCTTGAATAAAGCAAAACAAAAATCTACTTTGGTGCAGAAATCTTTATAAACGAAACCTCTTTGTACGATCCTGAATTGGGACGAAACCATATTACCTACGGAAAGTACCGGAAATAACCGAGTGAAAATGAAAGTGAAAGAAGAATACGGACGAGTAGATTTTTGAAAGGACGAGTAAAAATTTGAAAGCACTTGCCCTGCAGGACAAGTACGTTCAAAAAAAAATTTCAAGCCCTAGTCTTTCATTTAAGGTTTATTATCCAGAATCTATCTCCAGTATGGCTGCCATTAATAACACTTATTTGGTGTAACTGTCAGGTGTTACCATTAAATGTTACTTTATTAGGTGTAATTATCAGGTGTTATTATCAGTTGTAACCATCATATGCTGTTTTACTCTGTGTAATCATCAAGTCTAACCTTGAAATGTAATCATCATGTTATATTGTGAAGTGTAAGGATTAATGTTATCGGTTGTAACCATCAAATGTTGAAGTATGAGGTGTAACCATAAAATAATATAGTTTGATCTGTAATCATGACTTAATACCGGGTGTAATTATCAGAACCTCTTCTTGTAATAACCATAAAATAACCTTAAAATATTTTCATTTCCTACTACCAAATACGTACAGCTGATCCAGATTCTAACACTTTTCATTATAACACTGTTTTGTATATAATGCTATGAAAAACTATAAAGGAATATATGGCAGAGCATTTCAGGCTCCCAAATGCACTGTCTTTGGCCTCTATATAATGCTGTTTGCATAAAATGCCTTATGTTTGTAAGGGTTACAAAGGGAATGTACTGTGTTATCAGGTGTGACTATCAAGGAGCCTGAGGTACAGAAGGATGTGTCAGCACCATTGAGCAGTTCCAATGAAGAGATTGATGAAGAGACCTTGAGAAAGAACAGAGAAAGACTATTTGGAGGAGCAAGGAAAAAAACTAAACCTCCTGTCACAGAGGCGTAAGTGGTTTTAACTGCATAATATTTTCAAGATCCCGGGATAGGTTTCATTGTGGCCAATTTGTTGAAGGGGTTTGGTTGGATGGATGGATGACGTGCAATTTTATGTGACTTTGTCCTTTTCAACAGCATTTCAGTCATTTCAGGACAGTGGGAGGGTTATAATGAAAGGCTGTGTGCAATCGAACCCTCCTTTATAGTAGGAAAGATTCTTGCCTCAAGCTGGGCACAAAACCGAGTCTTGCTAGATCAGTAGGCCAGCACTTGACCTACTGAGCTGCCGGGGCTCTTTTGGGGTTTGGTGAGAGGGAGGGTTCTTGGACGTTTCCCCACAAATCCATTTCCTCCCGTAGACGCAAAACGACCTGGGGCGAAATGCCCCTGGTCGTTTTGCCCCTACTGGATGTTTTGACCTGTGGACATTTCTCCCCCTTCCATATTGTCAAGGGAATCCTGTAATTTGGTATATTATACCTGTTGCATTTTGAAATATAGTAACATTTGCACTTTTAGCTCGCCTGTATGAAAGTGTGGGGAGCTATTGTTGTCACTCTGACGTCGACGTGGGTGTTGGCGTTACCGTTGGCGTCACACTTTAAAGTTCAACGTCAAAGCTTTTTATACCCCGCCACACGTTAGTGGCGGGTTATTATGCTTTCCCGCTGGCTGTCCATGTGTCCGTCTGTCCATCCGTCCGTCCATCCGTGAGCACTTCGTTTCCGTTCGATAACTTGAGTATTTATTAACGGATTTTCTTCAGACTTGGCATGTGCATTGATCTTGGGATGTTCTCGGTTGGGATTGTTAATGGGCAGATTTCTATGTCTTCTGATGGAGTTATTGCCCTTGGTTTGCAGTGGCGGGGTATTACGCAGTCGTTTACGATGCTTTTATTTGTGTGATGGGCAAGGCACTGCAGGTGAGCTATCCTGTATGGGGACAGGTCTTGTTTATCTAGCAGCATCAGTGAAGACAGATGTATGATTATAAATCATACCAATCCATTCTCTCTGTTTAGATTGTTAGTTCATATAGCCATAGAAAGAGTGGAGCTATACAGATGGTATATAACCATAGTAAGAGTTGAGCTATACAGATGGTATATAACCATAGTAAGAGTGGAGCTATACAGATGGTATAAATGGTTAATTTCAGATAGTATCATATTTATATTTACTGAATTAATGATTTACAGCAGCTGTATAGCCTCAGTCTTATTTTTGCTAAGATAGAGCATGCATGGTTATCAGATCATACATATATAGTACCTCGCCCTGAATTTACATGTTCAGTCACTGAATTAAGAAAAAAAAAGTAATAACATTCACTCAGCACTAATTTTCAGCCAATAGTGGCCATGCCCAAATATGGTAAAAAGCTTTAAAAATCTTCTTCAGAACCAATTGACAGATGGCCTTGAAACTTGGTATGTAGTATCGGGCACTTGTGTACTACCAAGATTGTTCAAATGATGACCTTGGGTTGACCGTGACCTTTTTTATGGCATGGTCAAATGTGAAAAATGGTTGACCTTGACCTTTTCTACGGTAAGGTCAAATATTCAAAAATGGTAAAACACATGATATGATGCCCATATATGGTAAAAACCTTTAAATATCTTCTTCTTCAGAATCAATTGACCGATGGCCTTGAAACTTGGTATGTAGCATCAGGTACCCGAGTACTACCAAGACTGTTCAAATGATGACCTTGGGTAGACTGTGACCTTTTCTACGGTAAGGTCAAATATTTGAAAATACTAAACCACAAGATTTCATGGAAAGTTTGGAAGATTTTGGCCTAGAAATTGGTATATTGAGTCATCTTAATGAGAACATAAAGATTTGTTAGTACAAGAGGTCAAGGTCTTTCTTTGACCTTTGATTCAAGACTTTAGTAGTTTGACAATTTCAAGCATCTCCTCAAAGGCCACAGGGCCAATTGTAACTACCCGGTAAATTTCATATAGAGCCTCCAGGGGCTGAGTGAATAAAAGTTTGTTCAAATAGTCCAGGTCACATGACCAACATAGCTGCCATGCCCATATATGGTAAAAACATCTAAAAATCTTCTTCTCCAGAACCAACTGACCAATGGCCTTGAAACTTTGTATGTGGCATTTAGTACTCACGTACTACCAAGATTGCCAGTAACTGACAACTGCCCTTCTTGAATCAGCGGAAGGAGAAACGAAAGTATGATACCCGGTCTGGCCACATACTTTCGTTTCTCCTTCTGCTGATTCAAGAAGGGCAATTGTCAGTTACTGGTGAAAGTATGTGCACATAGTACATGTACTGATTAACCGCTTAGGAGGTCTAAGCCCGCCCATGAATAGTGTGGTTAGGTTAACTGACCGTCCAGACATGACCATAGCTGTTTACCATGGACATTAAGCATCAAATCAATCAATTGAACTACCAAGATTGTTTAAATGATGACCTTGACCTTTTTAGGGCATGGTCAAATATGGGAAAATGCTGTTGCATAAGATTTCATGGAAAGTTTTGAAGATTCTGGCCTTCAAGTTGGTATATTCAAATATCTTAATGAGTACAGTGAAGGTTTGTGAGTACGATAGGTCAAGGTCATTCTTTGACCTTTGACCCAGGACTGTCATATTCTTATAATTTCAAACATTTCCTTGAAAGCCACAGGGCCAATTGTAACCAAATTTCATATAGAGCCTTTGGGGGCTGAGGGGATCAAAATTTGTTCAAATGGTCCAGGTCACATGACCAACATGACCGCCATGCCCATATATGGTAAAAACCTTTAAAAAATCTTCTTCTACAGAACCAATTGACCGATGGCCTTGACACTTGGTATGTAGCATTGAGTACCTGAGTACTACCAAGGTTGTTCAAATGATGACCTTGGGTTGACCGTGACCTTTTTAATGCTATGGTTAAATATGAAAAATGCTAGAACATAAGCGTTCATGGAAAATTTTCAAGATTTAAGCCTAAAAATTAGTATGGAAAGTCATCTTAATAAATACATGAGGATTTATGAGACTAGAGGTCAAGGTCATTCTTTGACCTTTGACCCAGGACTCTCATATTTTTAAATATCTCAAGTGCCACTGGACCAATTGCTCAGGTGAGAGATTCAGGGCCTCATGGCCCTCTTCTTTTTAATGCTCACCCAGAAATCTGATGTTGAATGTCCTTTAAAGCTGCTAATAATATTAAGTGGGGTCACAGCAGTTTTGCTGATGACAAGGCACCTGGAGATCCGATACCACAAAAGCAGGCATTAAATTTACTTGAAAACGAAATCATCATTTGCTCAACAGGATTCTATAGACCATTGTAAACTGTCCTACAGGCAAATCAGTGAAAATATCTGTTTATATTTATGAAGGGGGATAAAGTTTTTTGGGGTGTCTTCATAAATGTTTTGAAGTTTTAAGTTTGAAAGATTAGAACCTGAAAATGTAGTAGTATTGGGGGGTTAAAACAAATGTAGGACAGTTCGGTCACAGACGTTTCGGCCTAGGACAGTTCGGCCACGGACATTTCATCCACGGACATTTTGGCCACGGACGTGTTGGCCAAAGTTAAAGAATAGGGAAAATGAAACTATGCTATCTTTAAAAATCAAAAGGACATAGATTTTTTCTTTTGGGGGGGGGGGGGGGGGGGTAATGATTCAAAAATGTGCGGCTAGCTGGGCTCAGAATAACTCCAACCATATCTTTTAAGGCCAAAAAAATGGGTACTCGGCAGATGATATTGCATCAGCTGTATTTTTACATATCATGATACTATTGGCATCACATAACTGAAAAAGGCCAAAATGGCCCGTTGGAGGGGATGGCAAATGTGCTTGACTATGCTCAAAATAACCTAATAAGTGTTTATGGGTCATAAACCTAAAAACAATATGAAACTCAAATGTCATATAGGGCCCTAGCTAAAGTAATTGAAACAATTGTTCACAGTGTTTTTGCCTTAATTTCTGTCAATGACCTTAAAGAAGTTGAAGGTCCATAAAATATTAAGACAACAATCACTAATCATTGGAGTTCATTAAGACTAGCTTAAGTTTCTCATGTAACCACTTAATTTAATAATAAAGGTATTTTTGGATAAAGGCCGAAACATCCGCCCCTGATAATTTCTGTGGCCGAAATGTCCATGGATGAACTGTCCTAGGTCGAAATGTCCTAGGCCGAAATGTCCATGGCCGAAATGTCCAGTTAAAACTTGTGATAAGAGCGATACAGTGATGTTGAAGCAAACATGTTTTGGACAAATTGTATTCCCCTGTCAGTGTAGACTCAGATCAACAAATTTAACCATATCTGTTAATGAGAGACCATTGAATTCAAGTCGGCATTTTCACACCTTTCTATTAATCGTGTTAATAACAAACAATTAATTGGTCTAATAAGAGCAATAAACAAGATGATTAACAACAGGTGTCATAATTATAAGGTTAACTTGTGAGTTAGTTCCATCAAATTCAAGGATTAAACATAGCCGACCATCATTCAAGATGACTGTTTCAGCTGATATATAGTGCCATTAACCCTAAGGATCATAGATTAAATAGTTAATTAACTTGAGTAAAGAGTCAAATTACTACTCATCGTTAATCATCTTTTGGCCAGTTGACACAAACTTATTTATTTTCTCCTCTGGTAAATTTAAAAATTATTTTAAGATACTACACAAATACTATTGAATATTGCAATTAGTTATCTATTTCAAAAAAGAGAAAACTGTTAGAAAAATAAACATTTTTTCGGGAACAGGAGGTCATGGGTTCGAATTCCGGCCGCGCCATACCAAAGGCGTAAAAAATGGTACTAGGAGCTCCCTTGGCTGACGCTCGCCTATAAATGGCAGTCCTAGGAAGATAAAGTGAAGTCATCAGGTAGGTATAATTTGTTACTGGATACCTTGTTTGTTGCAATAAAAGCCCGATCTACAGAGCTTATGTTGTCTCTTTCTAATATGGGACGTTAAATAAAGCTTCTTTATCTTGAAAACGATCAGGGTGTAGGGGTGAAATGACCAGGCTGTATTTTAGAGGCAAAATGTCCAAGAGTGAAACGACTAGGGGGAAAATGGTTTTGGGGCGAAACATCTTGTTACCGAGAGGGAGGGGTCAGGGGCTTGGGGCAGCGGATTAGGGGGTGCATTTCTTCTTTTCCCTTAATGCTCTGATTCAATCACATCTGATCATTAGTTCTCAGCTGTATAGAGGGAGGGAAACTCTGTGAAACCATTGCAAGCCGCAAGGAAACATTCATTTATTCATACATACCAGCTAATGCATGCAGCTGGACTCGAATCTGTCCAGCAGAGGTAAAAAGCCATTCATGAGACAAACCATGCTACCACTAAGCTATCCAGGAGTCATTTGTATTTAACAAAAACAATTTATTTTATTCTAAACTTGGATTAAGGTGATTTCACTGTCCTGCAGTGTGTCAATAAAATGCTGACAGAAATTTGCATGTCCTCCGATATAATGACCAGATATAAATGATTGAGTCAGACTATTTAAGGAGAAGGAAAAAAATGTCCCCCAACCCACCACTCCTAAACTCCACCAACACAGTCATCAGAGGGAAAACCATCCTCTGATCTTGAAAATTGGGTCAAGGTCACCGAAATTTACGCTCCCTTTAGCTTGTCCCAGTGATGTCCATCCAGATCGCCAGGCTTTGTAGAGCAGTCGGTAGCACTTCTGACTCAAGAGCCACAGGTCCCAGTTCAATTCCTGGTCTAGCCACATACTTTTGTTTCTCCTTCCGCTGATTCAAGATGGGCAGTTGTTAGTTACTGGCAAAAGTATGTGCACTTAGTCCTGGTTAACCTCTTATGAGGTCTAAGCCTACCCAGGAATTGTGTGGTTAAGTTAGCTGACCGTCCGGACATGACCATAGATGTTTACAGGGGGTTTGCTACGGACTGAATAACAATTGGTCCACAGGACCAGCTTGTGTGCACTTTAACTGGTCCTCACAGAGTTTCTACTATTGTTTCTACCAATGTTCTGCTTTCAGTTTCAAAATGAGTTGGTCTGGAGGACCAGTTACTAAAGACATCAACTGGTCTTGTCTAAAAATCACTGGTCCTGGACCAACAGACCTATGCTTAATAAAATCCCTGGTTGACCGTGGAAGTAAAACAACAACCATCCAGATCAGACTGCTGCTGTGAATCTGCAATAGCTATAGATTTGTATCAAAGTGAGACAACAGTTCAATATTATAGTGCATTTAAGTTTAACCCATTAATGCCTCGAAAACTGTAAAAAAAAAGGATCTTGGGAATAATGTAGACCAAGATCACCTTTCATGGTGTTTAGAGCTTTTATCTAACATTTTGCTTTCCTGACGTAGTCTGTGCTTTCCTGACATTGTCTGAGGTTTTATGACAACTGTGGTGTTCTGACATTTTTCTGACATTATAACTGGTCTTCTGACAACTGTTTTTTTTTCTACATATAGTAAGAGTGGAGAGAATGGTAAGAAGAAAGGAAAAGTTGGGACAAAGTGGGACCAAGGTGGCTCGTCTAAAGATGCTGTAGTGCTTGACTTCAGCAGTGACAAAGGAGCAGCGGGAGATGCTACTGCTAATGGAGTGGAAACATCAGAGGCAGAGGTTATTACCTTATTTATCCTGAATAATGGTGCACCAGAGTTGTAGATCATAACAATTTTGGGATATTTTTTCTTACTTTTCTGCAGATATATACAAGTGCCTTTTTGAGGCAGTTCTAATGAGGGGTCATTGGAGATTAAGAGAAATTGTGCCAGAATTATCTTCATAACATTCAGTTATTCACAGCTCATGGCACATTAATGGCACCTGCTTTAGCAAGGTGCGATACAGGCATCCTGTTTTCTGTCTGTCAGTCCATTCACAATTTCGTCAACCCTAGTGTTTAAGTTTATTCAAGGGACTAGTCTAAAATCACTGCATCCATTGTTCTCAAATAACTTGTGAAACATGACCTGACTACGTAGCCCGGGAGGGGACATAGCAATACATATACTGATTTCGTTCCCACGAAATGCATTTAATTCCCATGAAATTTCGTTCCCACACAATACGTTTCCATTTCCACAAAATAATGTTGTGTTCCCTCAAAATAATATTTCTTTCTCACACATTATTTTTCTGTTCCTTCAAAATAATATTTCGTTCTCTCAAAATATATTTTGTTCCCACGCTTTACTTTTCTGTTCCCTTAAAATAGCATTTTGATCCCTCAAAATAATATTTCATTCCCATGCTTTACTTTTTCGTTCCTCAAAACAGCATTTTGTTCCCTCAAATAATATTTTGTTCCCACACTTTACATTTTCTTTCCCTTGCAATAATATTTCATATCCAAAACATAATATTTGGTTCCCTCAAATTAACATTTTGTTCCAGTGCAATAGCTTTTCGTTTTCGATGATGATAAAACAAATTCATAGTGTATTTAAGCAGTTGGGATTCCAAGCTAAATAGTACACTCAGAATGGTACAAGTCTTAAGGTAGCTCTGTTCATTCTTATGGCAACCATATTTTTGATTTTATTATAATTTTATTTTCATTATTTTTATTTAACAATTGAAATTTGATTTTTCAGCTTTCATCGTGTGATGAAGGCGAGGGGGGGGGGGGGGGTGGAGTGCTTCTTGTAGAATTTTAGCAACGATCACTGGCTTCTCCACACACGATGAATGTCGAAAAATCACATTTTTATTTGTATATTTACACTTTATAGATCCTTCATGTGCTGTTTTTGTGGTAATTATGTCCCCCCACCAAAGGTGAGGGGGACATATTGTTTTTAGTGCTTATCCCTGGCGTCGGTGTGACAGTTTCTTGCTTGCGCGATATCTCTTGAACCAATAGATGGAATTTCACCAAACTTGCATGGATACATCATTGGGACAAGTTTAAGAGCTGATTAGATTTTGATGACCTTGACCTCATTTTCAAGGTCACTGTAGGACTTAGATGACAATTTCTTGTACTCACTATATCTCCTGAACCAGTTGATGGAATTTCACCAAACTTGCATGGATACCTTTTTGGGACAAGTTTAAGAGCTGGATTTTGTTGACCTTGACCTCATTTTCAAGGTCACTGGAGGACTTAGATGGATGAATGGATGGATGACTTGCAATTTTACGTCCTTTTCAACAGTATTTCAGTCATATCAGGACAATGGAAATGTGATAATGAAAGGCTGTGTGCAATGGAACCCTGTACATGGTAGGAAAGATTCTCGCTTCAAGCAGGATTCGAACCTCGTCCTCTAGATCAGTAGGCCAGCGCTTAACCCACTGAGCTACCGGGGCTCCATGGAGGACTTAGGTGACAATTTCTTGTACCCAATATATCTCCTGAACCAATGGATGAAATATCACCAAACTTGCATGGATGCATCATTTGGACAAGTTTAAGAGCTGGATTTTGGTGACCTTGACCTCATTTTCAAGGTCACTGGAGGACTTAGATGACAATTTCTTGTACCCACTATATCTCCTGAACCAATTGATGGAATTTCACCAAACTTGCATGGATACCTTTTTGACACAAGTTTAAGAGCTGGATTTTGGTGACCTTGATCTCATTTTCAAGGTCACTGTAGGACTTAGATGACAATTTCTTGTACCCACTATATCTCCTGAACCAATTGATGGAATTTCACCAAACTTGCATGGATACCTTTTTGGGACAAGTTTAAGAGCTGGATTTTGTTGACCTTGACCTCATTTTCAAGGTCACTGTAGGAATTAGATGACAATTTCTTGTTCCCACAATATCTCTTGAACCAATGGATGGAATTTCACCAAACTTGCAGTGATACATCATTTGGACAAGTTTAAGAGCTGGATTTTGGTGACCTTGACCTCATTTTCAAGGTCACTGGAGGACTTAGATGGATGGATGGCTTGCGATTTTACATCCTATAACAGTATTTCAGTCATATCATGAGGATGGAAATGTGATAATGAAAAGCTGTATGCAATGGAACCCCGTTTACGGTAGGAAAGATTCTCACCTCAAGCAGGATTCAAACCCGGTCCGCTAGATCAGTAGGCCAGCGCTTAACCCAATGAGCTACCGGGGCTCCATGGAGGACTTAGATGACAATTTTTTGTACCCACTATATCTCCTGAACCAATGGATGAAATTTCACCAAACTTGCATGGATGCATCATTTGGACAAGTTTAAGAGCTGGATTTTGGTGACCTTGACCTCATTTTCAAGGTCACTGGAGGACTTAGATGACAATTTCTTGTACCCACTATATCTCCTGAACCAATAGATGGAATTTCACTAAACTTGTATGGATACCTTGTTGGGACAAGTTTAAGAGCTGGTTAGATTTTGGTGACTTTGACCTCATTTTCAAGGTCACTGTAGGAATTAGATGACAATTTCTTGTTCCCACGATATCTCTTGAACCAATTGATGGAATTTCACCAAACTTGCATGGATACATCATTGGAACAAGTTTAAGAGCTGACTAGATTTTTATGACCTTTACCTCATTTTGAAGGTCACTGGTGGACTGAGGTGACTATTTCCTATTACTACAATACCTCCTGAACCAGTTGATAGAAGTTCACCAAACTTTTTTAGATACATCACTTGGACTAGCTTAAGAGCTGATTAGATTTTGGTGACCTTGACCTCATTTTCAAGGTCACTGGAGGACTAGATGGCAATTTCATGTACCAATAATATCTCATGAACCAATAGACGGAATTTCACCAAACTTGCATGGATACATCACTGGGACTAGCTTAAGAGCTGATCAGATTTTGGTGACCTTGGCCTCATTTTCAAGGTCACAGGAGGACATAGATATGTGAAAATTTCACTGAAGTTGATATATCTCATTAGCCTTTGACTTGATTTCCACTTTACTTTTATAGGTATACCTTTGGGACAATCTCAAGATTTTACCATGTTTTGATTACCTTGACCCCATTTTCTAGGTCAAAAGCTAACTTAAAAAAAACTTATTTTTTCCTTTAGAAATTAGTTGATCCAATTGACAGATATTCATCAGACCTGCATGAATATATCATTGTGACAGGTTTAAGACATGTTTAGTATTTGGTGACTTGACCCATTTTCCAAGGAATAGTCATCTATGTAGGATATCTCTAGAACCAGTGGATGGATTTTCTCCAAACTTGCTTAGATATTTTACTTGTACAGGATTTTTATTCATCAAAAGGGATGGGAAATGGGCTTGGGGTGGGGGGGGGGACATTACTTTTTCTCTGAAAAACATTTCTAGTTTAATGTAGTAAACATGCCTCGAAGAGAAGACAGAAATGATGTATTCGGCCATTACATTAAACAGCTGTCACCATAACGTGGCGTCAGTCGAATGGTACGTGGACCAATCAAGACGTTTGTTTACCTTAGACGTTGCTTGACGACAATGTCACATGATAACTGTCATTCATTGGTGTATGAAGCCAGTTGCTCTGTACTGTTTACCTATGGGAAGTCAGTGGCAAGTGTAAATATTACTTAATAAACTTAGTATTATTATTTGTTTTGTTTTTTTTTATCTGGAGGCAGTCTAGTATTTTCAGTCATCCCAATCTCTATGCCCCTTCTAATCCTGAGCCAACTCTTAATGAAAAAAATTTGCCCCTATAGAAACAAATGCTCTCCCTCCAAAGCAGGCCCGCCAAGAAAGGCCTTGCCATTGGGAGAAACAAACAGGAAGTCATAAAAGTTGCCAAGTTGCTGCCTTTGTAAAAGTGGCAGGAAAATTTTGAGGCCATGGCTTTACCACAGCTTAGATTATGCCAGCTGTCACAATTAAATTATTGATGTATTTTCGGACACAAAGTTTATATGTCTTACTAAGTCTTTAGAAGATATGATGAATGAACACACCCATCCAAGGGAATTAGAATTAGCCATCCCAGTTTCTGCAAACTCCAAACCTTGGCAAATTCTCTGAGATAAGAATTTGCTCCTCATGGAGCAAATTCCCCCCCTAAGAGCCAGCGTCTTCGAAAATGGTCATACTGCCAAGAAAACAATCAGGAAGTCACAAAAGCAGACTTCCCTTCACTAGAAGCAAGTCAGCCATCATCATCTCTGTGCCCACTCCAACCCAGGGCCAACTCCCAAATGTCATGGATGAGGACAAAATCGTGGCCCTACTGATCACGAACCCAGAGCCCCTTGTAAACAACCCAAGTACTCTGCAAGCTAATAGTCAACATTACATGTTTGCCACTGCCTCCTGAGCAGGAGATGCTTGGACAACATTGACCCAACATTCAGAAACAACAAATACGTTTCGTCAAGGTTGGGTAGATGTTTTACAAGCGTCAAATTTTAAAGCAGCTAAAGCCTTTCTGTATAATGATGCTAAGTTTTCTCAGTTTCTAAAATTTTATATTGTTACTAGAATTTGCATTTAGATTGTCATGTTCAAATTTCTGACATAGTGCGAGACTGTCTTGTTGACCGCTTTGATTATCATTATTAAATGCCCTTATTCAATACAGAGCTCTTTTCACTTGAGCACCCATTGTTAAGAA
This sequence comes from Ctena decussata, assembly GCA_963989385.1. Classification (NCBI taxonomy): domain Eukaryota; kingdom Metazoa; phylum Mollusca; class Bivalvia; order Lucinida; family Lucinidae; genus Ctena; species Ctena decussata. The sequence continues at coordinate 32,172,801 of OZ022504.1, read as the reverse complement.
AGACCATGACCACTGATCCATGTAAAACTAAAAATAGATGCATTATTTTTATGAGGCCTCATAATAGTAAATCATGGGAATGGAATATTTTTGCGAGTGAAAGAAATAGCAATTTTTAGGCTCGAAATCCTTATGTGATAGAACAAAATATTATTGCGAGCTAACAAAATAGTATTTTATGGAAACATAAATTTTTGTTTTACGAGAGAAAGAAATAGTAGTATCTGCAAACGAAATGGGTGGTAATGAAATATTATTTTGAAGGAAAGAAATATTATTTTGAGGGAACAAAATATTATTTTGAGGGAAAGAAAAAGTAAAGTGTGGGAACAGGTACTATTTTCAGGGAACGGAATGCTATTTTGAGGAATAAAAAAGTAAAGCATGGGAAGGGAATATTATATCGAGGGAATGAAATATTAAATTGAGGGAATGAAAAAGTAATGCTTGGGAAGAAAATGTTATTTTGAGGAAATGAAATTGTCATTTTGAGGGAAAGAAAAAGTAAAATGTTGGAACGGATTATTAGCTCACCTGAGCCGAAGGCTCAGAGGTGAGCTTATAGGATGGGAGTCGAGCCGTCGTCCGTCCGTCCGTGGGTTAGTGGGTGCGTCAACACTTTCAAACATAAATATCTCAGAGACCAGTGGGCCGATCGCAATCAAATTTTATCTGAAGCATCATTTGGGTGGGGGAAAGGCTGCATTAGGTTTTGGTGTCAATCAGCTCAGAACTCTGGTTTCCATGGCAACAGATAGCCCCCATAGGGTTATAATGGGGAAAACGGCGTCATCACGTTTTCTCGACTGTTTTTGATTAGATCCTTATCATACTTGCAGGTAATGATGACATACACAAGAGCTTGGATGAGTTCGAAATTTGGTCTGATTCGAGCACAGACTACGGAGTTAGCTGCCCTTGAGCGTTTGAAAAAAATCCCATAGGGTTATAATGGGGAAAATGGCGTCATCACATTTTCTCAACTGTTTTTGCTTAGATCCTTATCATACTTGCAGGTAATGATGACATACATAAGAGCTTGGATGAGTTCGAAATTTGGCCGGATTCAAGCACAGACTACGGAGTTAGCTGCCCTTGAGCGTTTGAAAAACATCCCATAGTGTTATGATGGAGAAAACAACGTCATCACATATTTTTAGAAAAACTTTGTCATCGCTCTATTGCCTACATTTCTCAACGGATATTGAAATAACTTCACACAAATGTAGGGCATGACAATATCTCGAGCAAGTTCGACTTTCAGGATGCTGCGCCCAAGGTCAAGGTCACTGTCGCTATTTTTAGAAAAACTTTGTCAGCGCTCTAGCACCTACATTTCTCAATGGATTTTAAAATAACTTCACACAAATGTAGGGCATGACAATATCTCGAGCAAGTTCGACTTTCAGGATGCTGCGCCCAAGGTCAAGGTCACTGTGGCTATTTTTAGAAAAACTTTGTTAGCGCTCTAGTGCCTACAGTTCTCAATGGATTTTAAAATAACTTCACACAAATGTAGGGCATGACAATATCTCGAGCAAGTTCGACTTCTAGGATGCTGCGCCCAAGGTCAAGGTCACTGTGGCTATTTTTAGAAAAACTTTGTCAGCGCTCTAGCACCGACATTTCTCAGCAGATTTTAAAATAACTTCACACAAATGTAGGGCATGACAATATCTCGAGCAAGTTTGACTTTCAGGGTACTGCACCCAAGGTCAAGGTCACTGTGGCTATTTTTAGAAAAACTTGGTCATCGCTCTAGCGCCTACATTTCTCAACGGATTTTAAATCAACTTCACACAAATGTAGGGCATGACAATATCTCGAACAAATTTGACTTCAAGGGTGCTGCGCCCAAGGTCAAGGTCACTGTGGCTATTTTTAGAAAAACTTTGTTAGCGCTCTAGTGCCTACAGTTCTCAATGGATTTTAAAATAACTTCACACAAATGTAGGGCATGACAATATCTCGAGCAAGTTCGACTTCTAGGATGCTGCGCCCAAGGTCAAGGTCACTGTGGCTATTTTTAGAAAAACTTTGTCAGCGCTCTAGCACCAACATTTCTCAGCAGATTTTAAAATAACTTCACACAAATGTAGGGCATGACAATATCTTGAGCAAGTTTGACTTTCAGGGTACTGCACCCAAGGTCAAGGTCACTGTGGCTATTTTTAGAAAAACTTGGTCATCGCTCTAGCGCCTACATTTCTCAACGGATTTTAAATCAACTTCACACAAATGTAGGGCATGACAATATCTCGAACAAATTTGACTTCAAGGGTGCTGCGCCCAAGGTCAAGGTCACTGTGGCTATTTTTAGAAAAACTTTGTCAGCGCTCTAGCACCTACATTTCTCAGCAGATTTTAAAATAAATTCACACAAATGTAGGGCATGACAATATCTCGAGCAAGTGCTATTTTTAGAAAAACTTTGTCATCGCCCTAGCACCTTCATTTCTCCATGGATTTTGAAATAACTTGACACAAATGTAGGGTATGACAATATCTCGAGCAAGTTTGACTTTCGGGATGCTGTGCCCAAGGTCAAGGTCACTGTGGCTATTTTTAGAAAAACTTTGTCATTGCTCTAGCACCTACATTTCTCAACGGATTTTGAAATAAATTCACACAAATGTAGGGCATGACAATATCTCGAGCAAGTTTGACTTTCAGGGTGCTGCAATCAAGGTTTTTGATTAGATCCTTATCATACTTGCAGGTAATGATGACATACATAAGAGCTTGGATGAGTTCGAAATTTGGCCGGATTCGAGCACAGACTACGGAGTTAGCTGCCCTTGAGCGTTTGAAAAAATCCCATAGTCTTATAATGGAGAAAACAACGTCATCACATTTTCATTTTTCATCGGATCCTCTTCATACTTGCAGGTAACGAGGATATGCATAAAAGCTTGGATTAGTTAGCACTTCGGCTAGATCCCACCACTGACTATGGAGTACCTGCCCTGAGCATCCAATAAATCAATGTTGTCACTTTTTCTTGGTTTCTACTTATCCGATCCTTTTCAAACTTGCAGGTAATGAGGAAATGCATAATATCTTAAACAAGTTCAAATTTTCGCCAGATCAGGCCAACCGCTACGAAGTTAGCTGCCCTTGACAGCTCTGTCTATTGTGCTCTTGATCGGATACTTTTTAAACTTGCATATATTAAATGAGGGCATACATAATGTTTTGGATGAGTTTAATTTTCAGCCTGATTGGACCACTGACTGTGGAGTTAGCTGCCCTTGAGCATCTTAAATATCCCTATAGGTTTACAATGTCTCTCAGGTGAGCAATTGTTGCCCTTTGGGCTACTTGTTTTTTTGATAGAACGAAATATTAAATTGAAGGAACGAGGAAGTAATGTGTAGGAACGAAATATCTTTAGGGAATGAAAAATTATTTTGAGGGAACGAAATGCTATTTTGAGAGAACGAAAAAGTTAAGCGCAGGAATAGAATATTAAGTTGAGGGAACGAAAAAGTAATGCATGGGAACAAAATGTTATTTTGAGGAAACACAATACTATTTTGAGGGAACAGAAATTGGTCCCATATTGGCCCAATACTTAGGAAATTTTCTCCAATCTGTCAGATATACTTACCTAGCTGAGATGTCAATCCGTCAATTACACATGACTAATCCAATAATCACCTGAGATCTCGTAGTTCATCTCGTTATCTTAGAATCTCGGGAGATTACAGTGGTCGTGTGAAAGTAATTAGCTTCGGGCGCTATTTTACTGAAGTTAAAGACTCTTTGATATGTTATACAGTCGAATCTCGGTAGTTCGAACGCCGATTTTTCGAAACTACTGGATTTTTCGAAGTTGAAACATGGTCCCGATCGTAAGCCCATTCATTCTATGCAGGGCTCGGGAAATATTGAAAATTGAATCGGTCCAGCCGATGACGTCATCACCTAACTTCACTATGCGGGTGCCGGGGAACGATATAACGATCTTCGCTGAATACCCCCACCCACTAATGAAAAACCTATGTTTACATGTTCGTAGCGCTTGTTTAGCCCTAGATAGACATGTTTGCTGCTTACCTGACACAATGAAAATCAGCTCTGAAGTAGCAATTTAGTCCCTTTGTTTTAACATATTGTGAAACATGTGCTTTAAAATACAGAAAAAGAAAGCGAAAGTAGCCTTGCCGGAACCACGATTCGTCTTGCCGCCGGTTCGTATGGGTCAAAAACTATTGAGCTGGTAACCAATATTTTTATTCGAGCTAATTCCCTTGCCCGTGAAATTTGTTTTTTTCTCTTTCAAAAAGGTACCTTCGGACGAATAAAAAAATACTTATTTGCGCGAGTACTGACGTCGCCTAAAAACAATAACAAGCCTACAGATAATCAAATCAGGTTTAAGCTTTGTTGTTGTTGTTTTTTTCGCATGTAAAAGTCTTTTATCATGCTTTCTTTGGAAGTAATCACTGACTACTTTACACGGCCTGTTTTCCCCGAGCGTCGGCCTGTGTATTGTATATGAGGCGACCTCAGATTGGTGACACGGGACATGGGCTAATTATCGAAGTCTTCTAAAAACATGTTCACACCTTGGCAAGACAATCGGAGCTGTGATTATCTGTGATAACTTTTGACACGTTGTTGATTAAATTGATGTAAACAATGCAGTGCTGTAAACAGCGACGGAAATAGCCGAAATATCCGCGACAAAGAAGGTCTGGGACCGAAAAAATCCGGTTTTCCCGAGCCCTGATTCTATGCAAAAACACTTCCGCAAATTCTAATTTCGAAAAGTTAAGTCCCGATGGAGTAAATATACTACAAAAATCCCTCTATTATTCGAAATCAAAATGCATGCTCCAATTTCATGTTGGAAAAAAACACCTATTATATCATAGATGGGATAAATATTTACAGCCTCAGGCCATCACGGCCACTTGTACAGGTAATTATCGCTTCACGACCACTAACCTTTTGATGGCTCAGTCTGCTGTTGAGCAAAAGGTGTTGGTCTAATTGCATAATTGACGGGGATTATCTTGTTTGAAGTTTGTAAATTTAAAGGTTAATTGTGATGGCTTTTGTAACCAGCAAAGGCTTGGACTAGCATGCGCATCCGAAGTTTCGTTTCAAACGGTTTGCGCACGGATCCTACGGTTTGCATACGGCACTAAACAGAGTCTCGCCGAGTCTTATGGTCCCTGTAATTATACTCTCAGCCATATCAGGTTGTCTCCCCTGTCCACCTGTCAATCAAGTATGATGTCTTCTATCACGTCCGTTCTGCCTACGAACACATTCTAGTCTTGTATTTGCTTTTAATTGCGTAGTTAAACGTCTTAATATGTTTGAAACCAACTCCACCAAACACAACAATGTACGACCATTGTATGGAAATCGGGATTAATTCATAGGACTTTGCTTATTGTCATTAGTTTTCGTGACAGGTATCAAATTTATTTTCCTATGGAAATTAGTTAGGTGATGACGTCATCGGCTGGACCGATTCATTTTTCAATATTTCCCGAGCCCTGATGTAATGCATGGGTATAAAATGCATTTCGTGGGAATGAAATCAGTATATGTATTGCTATGTCCCCTCCCTGGCTCCTTACCTGACTACAGGGCTTCAGAATGATAAAATTCAGCCATGTAGAGACTCCAAGATGGCAGCTGTTACTAAAAATAGCAAAACTTACATAACTGACATTTTCTCCAGAACCACATGGTGTATTTGGCTTGAATTTTGCATGAAACATTAGTTGGGCCTTGGTCTTCAGACTTACCAAAATAAAAGAAATCTATTGTAGAGTTAGGACACAATGACCTAATACTATCTGGACACAATGACCTAATACTATCTGTTTACCAGTCTCCGTTTTGCTTAAATTCCAATATCTGAAGAAACACAGAACAGGTTTTCGTCAGATTTAATCAGACTGATAATATTATGTGGAGTTCTTGTAGATTTATGCTAAAAGAATAGCCAAGATGGCAGCCAACTGCTAGTTCTAAAAATAGCAAATCCATGAAAATGATTATATCTCAAGACCCCCTGAATGGATTTTGACCAACCGTGTATCAGAATGATCCTTGCATGAAGCTATTTCAATTTTTTGGCAAATTGACCACCCAAGATGGCTGCCATCCACCAATACTAAAAATAGCTATAAACATGAAAATAATCTCTCCAGAACGTTTAAATAGATTTTGACAAGAATAGTTGTCAGGAGGAGCCTCCTATGAAATTCTCTCAGATTTCCTGTGCCATCCAAGGTGGCAGCTACTACTGAAAATAGCAAAACATGAAACTTTGATTACACTTTATTCTCACGATGACCTTTTGCTACTGTGGAGTGCATTTTTGGTGGGACATAGCAGCCAGCGGAATTCTTGTTATGTGATATGGGCTTTTCAGCCGTTTCAAGAACATTTCAAGCCAATCATTAAACAAAGGTGGGTGAAAACTTGAACTCCTGGGAAAAACACACACTTGACCTTCCGCAAGCAGAACTTGGCTTTCGCACTTGTTTGCCAGCTAAGGCTCCAACCCACAGCGATGAGAGACATTATGTTTAAAAGTCAGTGCTCATACCACTAGGTAATGGAGTCCCCACAAATTGCTGACAGAATGTGCAGACTTTGTCTGGTATGGGTCTGTGCTGTTTGCTTAGGACTACATGCCTCTAGTTATGAGGCAGAGCTCCATATTAACCAATACTTAGACGTACATTACAGTTGAACATTTCCTTAGAGATCACTGAAGGGAGTTAGCAAAAGTGATCCCTCAAGACAGGTGCTCTCTTAGTCCAGCTCTGATATATGTGCAGAATATTTTACATACATGTACATGATACTCTTTGTATAATTAATCAGTTGTGACAAAATCTACTTCAAGCATGTCCTTATTTAAATAAGCAATATATCTAAAGCTATTTTCCTCCATAAAACAAGCCCAGCAATGGAACACTGTTTAGAAACAATGAAAAATGTTTGGGACTGGTGATGGACTACCACAAAACAAGCCTTAAAATATTTGATAAGAAACACTGAATCGGTAAGTACCATTCTTCACGTCTGGGCTTACTGTGCAAGACCCCAGGGCTTGATAACATAAATTATGAAGTGATTACAATACACAGAATGGAAAATAATTGGTTTATGATCAGGTCAGAATATTATTTACCTTCCCAGTTAGTCATAAAATATCCTGAAGATATTCCAGTGTCCCCAGAATGTACACCATAGCTGGTTATAACATTGTTAGAATAAAATGACAGACTGTTTGTGATGACAGTACGAAAAATGTTTTTTTTTTTTATTGTGGACAGATTTGCTCATACAGTTTGCCGTGCGTGTCATTTGTGAACTTTTGTCAATTTTTGTGTGTGTGCGTCTTTCCCATTTGGTTTTCAGGGCAGGATGTGGGATTTGATTGTATTAATTCCTGATCATTGCCTGTCTTTTAACTTTACATGCAGTAATGTGTGTATGCCTCTCTGTAGTACTAATCAGATGTAAATCTGTTCAGAATAAAGAAATAAAACAGTTTTGGAAATACACACACTTTTTAATGTGACTTTGCAAGGCAAAGCAGTGCTTATGCAATACCCCTCATGTGCATCAGCATGCACTTTGTGTGTGTGTGTGTGCATGTGCATGCCCCTTCGTGCACATTAGCAGAATACTAAGAATGTAGTATTACTATAGTGATATTGAAATACTATTGAGATCAGTTAAAAAGAGTGATACATACTAGTTTACTGGGCCACGTAGCGCAGTTGGTAGGGCTCCTGACTTGTAAGCCAGAGGTCCTGGGTTCGATACCCGGTTCGGTCACTTACTTCCATTTCCCGTCAGTCCGTGTAGCGCAGTCGGTAGGGCGTCTGACTCAAGAGCCAGAGGTCGCTGGTTCGATACCCGGTCAGGCCACATACTTTCATTTCTCCATGATTCAAGAAGGGCAGTTGTCAGTTACTGGCGAAAGTATGTGCACTTAGTACTGGTTAACCTCTTAGGAGGTCTAAGTTTGCTCAGGAATAGTGTGGTTAGGTTAACTGACTGCCCCGACATGACCATAGCTGTTTACTGAGGACGTAAAACAGTAAAACAACAAAACAACAACTTTCATTTCCCCTTCCGCTGATTCAAGAAGGGCAGTTGTCAGTTACTGGTGAAAGTAAGTGCACTTAGTACTGGTTAACCGCTTTGGTGGTCTAAGCCTGCCCAGGAATAGTGTGGTTAGGTTAACTGACCGTCCCGACATGACCATAGCTGTTTATTGTGGATGTTAAACAATAACACAACAACAGTATACTAGTTGAAGATCAGTATGACCTATATTTCATGGTCCAGTGAGTTTGCATCTAACTAGTATATTGTTGTTGTGTTATTGTGCCCCTTCTTTAGAGTTATGCCCCTTAACTGTGATAAATATCTTGTTAGCAAGATACCTTAAAAAGAATTTAGCTCACAAACTTTGAAATTTATTTATAATTTCTGTTAAAGTTTTCCTCATTAGTTCGTACTGTTTTGCTTATTGTGAAACTTTGGGATAGAACCTTTTGATATGTGACTGAGTCTATTAGGGTCAAGTCAGGTATGTTCGGACAGCAGGTAAATTCGGACATACCATTGCAAACAGTGAAAATCCAGATGAGACGGCTCATAATGAGCCATCTCATCAGGATTTTCACTGTTTGCCTAGATATTTTTGTTTTAATTCCATTTAACTGACATATAAAGGAAGGAAAGCCACTGTCCAAATTTACCTGCTGTCTGAATTTAGCTGACTTGACCCTACTAGGTATGATTGATTGTATCCTGTCTGTAAGTTAACATTTCCAATTTTGCATTAATGTTCGATGTAAATTTTATTTTCTGTAGGTGGTGACACTGGCAAGGGGTACACCCCTGTTGACTTGCTCTAGCTTAGCTCTGTTTTGTGACAAGCGCAGATAGGCGAGACACTGCGTTCTGTTTGTTGTATTATTCAGAGCTCTAGATAGGAGGGAGTATTGTTAAATTTGCAGAAAAACATACTTTGTGCCCCCTCATCTGAAATGCATTGATGAGAGGTCACAACCAATAGTTTCACAGAGAATAAGAAAACTTATCCCACAGTTACTATCCAAATACTCGTTCTTATCTGGGGCTTTGTATTATTGTATTTGTTAGCTGAGACAGGTTGGCCAGATGAAAGGAGCACTGAGAAATATTGAGTCAGAGTCTGAGGAGGACAGCAGTGAGGAGGAGGAGGAGGAGATTGGGGAACACAAATCTCAGTCAAGGTCAGTTTCACTTTATTCAAGGTGAATGGGCACTCCACCATGTTTACCTGCCATTTTACAAAGGGACACAACTTTCTTTGACATTCCATATTCTTTCCTGGGTGACAAAACTCTGCCAAAATAGGGCCAATCTTAAAGGAGAGAGTTTGCTCCTTACAGGAGCAAATTCTTTCCTATAAGAGAACCCCCCAATGACATGGGAGACATTCTTTTTCTTCTAAATTATCTGCCCTGGATGTGTTGCCATTTACCTTAAGAAAATACATGATGATAATTGTGTCCCCCCACCTAAGCTGAGTTGGGGAAAATTGTTTTGGTGCAGATTCCATTGATTTCAGCATTTATGTGTCAGTTCACCAAACTTGCATGGATATACCTATTACTGGGACAAGCCAAAGTGTTTATTAGGTTTTGATGACATTGACTCTAATTTTAGTTCATGGAAATGAAGCCTCCATAGAGCTTTAGTCAGTCGTCTGTCTTCCGTCAATTAACTTTTTAGCTCACCCAAGCCAGCAGCTCAGGGGGAGCTTGTAGGATGGGCAGGCTCCGTCGTTGTCCCTCTTCTGTCATCGTCCGTCAACAATTTCAAAGGACTTCTCCTCTGAAACTACTGAGCCAATTGTAACCAAATTTCATGAGCCTCTAGGGAACATGGGAATGAAAAATTGTTCAAACAATCCTGGTCTCCTGATCAACATGGCTGCCATGCCGATGTATAGTAAAAACTTTTAAAAATCTTCTTCTCCAGAACCAAGAGGCAGATGGCCTTGAAACTTGGTATGTAGCATTGGGCACGGGAGTACTACCAATATTGTTCAAACTTGACCTTGGGTTGACTTTGACCTGTTTTACGGTAAGGTCAAATTTGCTTCATGATGCTATTATATGGAAAAAATGCTAGAACGTAAGATTTCTTGGCAACTGTTGAAGATTTTGACCTAAAAATTGGTATATACAGTCATCTTAATGAATACATGAAAATTTATAAGTAAAAGAGGTCAAGATCATTCTTTGACCTTTGACCCTGGTCTCTAAAATTTCGACTATGTCAAACATCTCCTCAAAAGCCACTGGGCCAATTGTAAGCAAATTTCATACAGAGCCTCCAGGGGCTAAAGGAACAAAATTTTGTTTAAATGGTCCAGGTCACATGACCAAGATGGCCTCCACGCCTGTATGTGGTAGAAACCTGTAAAAGTCTTCATCTTCAGAACTAATTGACTGATGGCCTTGAAGCTTGGTATGTAGCATTGGGTACCTGAGTACTACCAAGGTTTTTCAAATGATAACCTAAGGTTGACCTTGATCTTTTTTTACGACACGGTCAAATATTTAAAAAAAGAAAATTAAAGATTTGGCCAAAAAATTGGCATATACAATTGTCTTAATGAGTACATGAAGATTCTTGAGTACAAAAGGTCAAGGTCATTCTTTGACCCTTGACACAGGACTTTCCTATTTTGACATTTTCAAACATCTCCTCAAGAGCCACTGGGCCAGTTGTAACCAAATTTCTTATAGAGCCTCCTGAGGCTGAGCAAACAAAAAATTGTTCAAATGTTCCAGGTCACATGGCCAACATAGCTGCCATGCCCATATATGGTAAAAATCTTTAAGATCCTCTCCAGAACCAATTGCCTTGAAACTTGGTATCTGGCTTTGAGTACTCGAGTACTACCAAGATTGTTCAAATGATGACCCTTGGTTGACCTTGACCTTTTTTACAACATGGTCAAATATAGGAATATGCTATTGAATAGAATTTCATGGAAAGTTTTGAAGATTTTTGCTTAACAGTTGGTATCTACAGTCCTCTTAATGAGTACATGGAGATTTATTTTACAAGAGGTCAAGGTTATTCTTTGACCTTTGACCAAGGACTCTCATATTTTGACAGTTTCAAACATCTCCTCAAAAGCCTATGAGCCAATTGTAACCAAATTTCACATAGCCTCCAGGAACTGAAGGAACAAAAATTTGTTCAAGCAGTTCAGGTCACATGACCAACATGGCTGCCTTGCCCATGTATGGTAAAAACCTTTAAAAATCTTCTTCTCCAGAACGAATGGACAGATTGCCTTGAAACATTGGATGTAGCATCATGTACTTGAGTATTACTAAGATTGTTTAAATGAAGACATTGGGTTGACCTTGATCTTTTTTACTACATGGTCAAATATAGGAAAGTGCTATTGCATAAAATTTCATGGAAAGTTTTGAAGATTTTAGCCTAAAAATTGGTTAATACAGTGGTGATAATAAAGTACAAGTACATGAAGATTTATGTGTGCAAGCAGTCAAGGTCATTCTTTGACCTTTGACCCAGGACTCTCATATTTTGACAATTTCAATCATCTCCTCGAAAGCCACTGAGCCAATTGTGACCAAATTTCATACACAGCCTCCAAGGACTGAGGGAACAAAATTTGTTCAAGCAGTATAAATCACATGACCAACTTGGCCACCATGCCCATATATGGTAAAAACCTTCAAAAATCTTCTTCTCCAGAATGAATGGACCGATGGCCTTGAAACATATGTAACATCATGTACTTGGGATTCCCCAGATTGTTCAAATGAAGACCTTGAGTTGACCTTGATTTTTTTACAGCATGGTGTATATGGGAAAATGTTAAAAAGTGAGATTTAATGGAAAGTTTTGAGGATTTTAGCAAATAAATTGGAATATTCAGTCGTCTTAATGAGTTCATGAAGATTGGGGAGTAAATGAGGTGAAGGTCATTCTTTTATCTTTGACCCAGAAGTCTCATATTTTGACAGTTTCAAACATCTCAAAAGCCACAGGGTCAGTTGTAACCAAATTTCATATAGAGCCTCCAGGGCTGACGGAAGGAAAATTTGTTCAAACAGTCCAGGTCACATGACCTGTATGGCTGCCATCATGGGTGAGTTATTCAGGGCATAATGGCCTTCTTGTTTGAGATGTATCATCCAAAAACTTTGTTGGGTTTGGTTTTATTTTTGTACCACCTTTACACATGCCTGTGACCCAGAAGTCGAGGTCATAGACATATTAATATAGGTTTTGGGTGAAAGGTTTTGCGATCTTATAGGAACCAAATCCTTTGTTGGGTTTGGTTTATATATGGTATGATGATAGGTGTTAGTCTTAATATTTATTCTTTACCATCCCCACACATGTCGTGACTGAAGGTCGGGGTAGTGAACTTACACATTTCCATGTTAAAGTTTTGTGTTAAGTGTATGTCTTTGCTTGTTTTTCCCATCTTCTTTAATTCATAGGACCTTTTGATATGTAAAGTCATTAACCTCTAGGTTGCAACAATTAACATCATCTGGATCTATTGTTGACATAAGGTCAAGGTCACATACTTAAACAGATGCATCAGTGTACTGCTTTAAAACGTTTATTAGCTTGCCTGTACAAAAGTACAGAGAGCTATTGTTGTCACTTGGGTCGTGGGCGTCACACTTTAAAGTTCTACGTTAAAGTTTTTTTATGTGATGTGCAAGGCACTGCAGGCGAGCTATCCTGTACAGGGACAGATCTTGTTTTAATTCAGGTATCTTTCACTGGAACCTTTTGATATATTATACTTGGTTTACTTCTAGGTCACAATAGATTAGTTGACCTTCTCTGTATGCTGCTGCTGACCAAAGGACAAGATCACAGACTTTAAAATTTGTATCTTATATGTGTTAAATTTATGTGTTGGAAGTGTAGTGTCATTAGCCGGAGGCACTGGCGGGGGGTATACATAAGTCCCTGCTCACTTGCTATAGTTGAACATACCATGTGACCCTCATTAGAACTGCCTCAGAAAGGTCGTCCTACTGGGACGCAGTAAGATGTGTGTTTATCTCACCTGGAACCATCAGATAGTAAAAATAGGAATTACTTTTCTGGTGGCGGTGTAACCTTTGGTCAAGTTTTCAGCTAAAGCTCTGTTTTATGATGATGCAAGGACAGATGACAGCTGTCTTAGAATTTTATCCAACCCCTATGACATTAGAATCTTCCAACTGCTAGTTGTAAGCTCAAGATGTTGTGTTTTTGTCTTTATCAGTGGAAAGAGTGGTGGCTTTGGTATGTTCAGTATGTTTAAGAACCTCGTTGGCTCCAAGATGTTGACAAGAGAAGATCTAGTGCCTGTGCTTGACAAAATGAAAGAACATCTTACAGGTGAGAATCTGTATTACAGTGCAGTCCCTGTACAATGCGTCAACATAGGAATGAACTTTGTTAATAAGTGACTTGCATTGTGAAGGGCCAATTTAATGGTCATTTTCATATATTTCCTTTGTAAAATCCTAAATTTTGGGACCCAGTACATGATTACATAACTGCATTATATCCAGATCTATGTGATAAGTTGTGGTATAAAAAGACTATGCTGTTATTTTGCAAATTTAAGTGTTGTAAATGGACTGCCCTGTACTTTTGCAGGTTAAATGCAGTATTTGTATCTCCCTGGCTGACCCGATATTCAAGATACCTCCTCAGTCAGCTCATGTACATGTACTTGAGATTGTTATATATTTTGAGAGTGCAAATTATTTAATGAATAGAATATATCTGTATGGCTCACACAGCAGTGGGAAACAGTACCACCATATGTTTCTGCCATTTTTCAAAGGGAGACACTTTTTTTTAGCTCACCTGAGCTGAAGGCTTCAGGGAAGCAAATCTGTTGTCTGTCGTCGTCCGTTCATCGTCTTCCATCCATATTTTCAAACAATGTCTCTGAAACCACTGGGCAGATTGTAACCAAATTTCATTTATAGCTTTCAGGGCTTTCAAAAGCAAATGATATTAAAATGATCTGGGTCATATGACAAACATGGCTGCCATGGTCATGGTTAAGTATGGTTAAGCATGGCTGCCATGCCATGGTTAAGTATGATGAAAACCTTAAATTTTTATTTTCTCCAGAACCAAAAGACCGAGGGCCTTGAAACTTGGTATTTAGCTTTGGGTATTCGAGTACTACCAAGATTATTCAAATGATGACCTTTGCTTGACCTTGACATTTTTAGGACAAGGGTAAATTTGTTTTCTGGTGCTTTTATATGGGAAAATGCTAGAACATAGGATTTCATGGAAATTGTTGAAGATTTTGGCATAAAAATTGGTATATCAGTCATCTTAATGATAACACAAAGATGTCTGAGTACTAGAGGTCAAGGTCATTCCAGGTCTCTCATGTTTCGACAATCACAAACATCTCCTCACAAGCCACTGGGTCAATTGTAACCAAATTTCTTATAGAGCCTCCAGAGGCTGGGGGAATGAAATATTTTTCACAAGGTCCAGGTCACGTGACCAACATGGCCACCACACCTATATATGATATAAAAAAAAACTTCAAAAACCTTCTTTTTCCGAACAAACTGACCGATGGCCTTGAAACTTGGTATGTAGCATTGGGTACTCAGGTGCCACGAAGATTGTTCAAACCATGACCTTTGATTGACCTTGACTTTTTCATGAAGAGGTCAAATTTGCTTTCTGGTGCTTGATATGGGAAAATGCTAGAACATAAGAGTTTATGTAAATAATATAGGAATTGAGCCTACAGATTAGGTTATACAGTATTTAAATGAGTGCATGAAGATTATTGTTTACAAGAGGTCAAGTTTGTTCTTTGACCATTGACCCAGGTCTCTCATATTTTGACAATTTCAGACATCTCCTCAAAACCTACTTGGCCAATAGTAACCAAATTACATATAGAGCCTCCAGGGGTTGAGGGAATGAAAATTGGCAAAAACAGTCAAGGTCACATGACCAACATGGCCGCCATGCTCATATATGGTAAAAACATGTAAAAATCTTCTTCCCCAGAACCAATGGACTGATGGCCTTGAAATTTGGTATGTACATTGGGGACAAGAGTACTACCATAAGTTTGATCATATTGCTGCTATGTCCATTTATGGTAAAAACCTGTAACATCTCCAGAACTAGATGACCAAGTACTACCAAGATTGTTTAATGATGACCTTGGGTTGACCTTTACATTTTTATAGCAAGGTCAAATTTGCTTTTTAGTGCTTTTATGTTAGAAGCTGCTAGAACAAAATATACTGGAGGGAAAAAGAAATACAGGGTCAAAAAATATGCAACAATTATTTAACTGCTTGGCCTAAAATTATGACAATCGGTCAGATGAGTATCTTGGTCTCTATTGTTGTCACTCTGACGTCGGTGTAGGTGTTGGCGTGGGGGTCACACTTTAAAGTTTTACGTCAAGGTTTTTTTTAAAGTTTCTAATCCAAACAACCACTGGCTGGAACCTTTTGATATTTGGAATATAATCATATCATAGCATATTCTTCTATTCTGTAACACTATACCCCTGGGTGAGGTCTTGGGGTGGGGCATAGGGGTCAAAATATAGGTCTCACTCATATCTCAGCAACCACTGGTAAGAACCCTTCCATATTTCGAACATAATCATGTCATAGCATAACTTTTCTTTACATAACATTATACCTCAGGGACAGACTGTGGGTTGGGAAGAATTTTAAATGCTCTGGATTGTATTGATATCTTTAGACCAAACTTGATAGATTATACCAACATAGCAGAGTGCTAGGGCAATGAAATGAGTGGGTGGGAACACTCTTATGGTGGATTAGAGGGGATGGGTAATAGGCTGGTGGGGGGACATCAGTTTTTCTCTGAAAAACATTTCTAGTAAGATATTGATTCAAAGTTTTACAGAGTAACACCCCCACCCCACTCAGTGACCTTGAGATCAAGGTCATGGACTTAGAAATTTGAGGTTTTGTTAAAGTATTCTGATAGCATTCTGTTCCATAGTGCTTGGGATGGATTTAATTTATACTTGAACTGATGTTAGATATTGGCTTGAGTTTTCACAAAATACTAGCCCCACCCCACTGGGTGACTCTTAAGCCGAGGTCATTGATTTTATAAATATGTTGACAATACTTTGACATGCTTGCATGAAGTTTCATGTAGCACAAGCCATACCAACAAATGCTTGTGAGATGGGCAAGCACCAGTTCAGGCAAGCTATGCTGTCAGGTGACAGCTCTTGTTTAAATGTAGAAACTAGTGATTACTTTCTTACATGTTGTTACAGCCAAGAATGTAGCTGCTGATATTTCGGAGAAGCTATGTGACTCTGTGGCAGCTAAGCTGGAGGGCAAGACTCTTGGAACATTTGGAAGTAAGTTTCTGCCAAACAAGCTCTAAAGGTTTCAAGACCAAAGTTGGAACAAATCGAGGGCTTAGTGCAAGACTAGTCTAACTCCATATTTTGAAAATTTTCAGGAGAAGCAAAAAACTGATTATTACAGTACATAAACAAAATATTAATATGAAATTTGACACATTTACATAAAATATGGGAAGAAATGCTTACATTATTCAATTTTATTGATTTATTTTTGCTAAATTAGGTTTTTGTGACTTAGACTACTTTTGCGCTGAAAAGTTTAGTGCAAGACTGGTCTAACTTGAGATAGACTTTTTAGCTCACCTGTGGTGAGCTTATAGTATAGACTTGGTCCGTCGTCCGTCGTCGTCGGCGTCGTCGTCGTCGTCGGCGTCCACAATTTTAAACATCTTCTTCTCAGAAACCACTGGGTGGATTGAAGCCAAATTTCATATGGAGCCTTAACAGGATGGGGGAACGAAAGTTTATATATTTGGTCCAGGTCACATGACCAAGATGGCCGCCACGTCCATATATGGTAAAAACCCTTCAAAAATCTTCTTCTCCAGAACCAAAAGGCCTATGACCTTGAAACTTGGTATGTAGCATTGGGCATGCGGGCCCATCATAATTTATATAAATCGTGACCTTGTGATGACCTTGACCTAATTTATGACATGGTCAACTTTGGTACGTTAGGCTTTTATATGGGAAAACGCTTAAACGGTGGATTTCTCAGAAACTATTTAAGTCTAAGGTACAATACTTGGTATACATGGTTGACTAAATGACCAGATGAAGATATTATGTCACTAAAGGTCAAGGTCATTCCGTCGGACCATCCGTCGTCAAGATTTTCAAACATCTTCTCCTCTGAAACCACTGGGCCGATTGAAGCCAAATTTCATATGGAGTCTCAGTGGGATGGGGGAATGAAAGTTTATATATTTGGTCCAGGTCACATGACCAAGATGGCCGCCATGCCCATATATGGTAAAAACCCTTCAAAAATCTTCTTCTCCAGAACCAAAAGGCCTATGACCTTGAAACTTGGTATGTAGCATTGGGCATGCGGGCCCATCATATTTTATACAAATCATGATCTTGCGTTGACCTTGACCTAATTTACGGGATGGTCAACTTTGGTATGTTAGGCTTTTATATGGGAAAACGCTTAAACAGTGGATTTCTCAGAAACTATTTAAGTATTAGGTACAATACTTGGTATACATGGTCGACTAAATGACCAGATGAAGATATTATGTCACTAAAGGTCAAGGTCATTCCGTCGGACCATCCGTCGTCAAGATTTTCAAACATCTTCTCCTCTGAAACCACTGGGCCGATTGAAGCCAAATTTCATATGGAGTCTCAGTGGGATTGGGGAACGAAAGTTTATACGCGGGGTCTGGGTCACATGACCAAGATGGCCACCATGCCCATATATGGTAAAAACCCTTCAAAAATCTTCTTCTCTAGAACCAAAAGGCCTATGACCTTGAAACTTGGTATGTAGCATCGGGCATGCTGGCCTATCATAGTTTATACAAATGATGACCATGTGTTGACCTTGAATTAATTGACGACATGGTCAACTTTGGTATGTTAGGCTTTTATATGGGAAAACGCTTATACAGTGGATTTCTCAGAAACTATTTAAGTCTTAGGTACAATACATGGTTTATATGGTCAACTAAATGACCAGATGAAGATATTATATCACTGAAAGGTCAAGGTCATTTTGTCGGTCCATCCGTCGTCAAGATTTTCAAAACATCTACTCCTCTGAAACCACTGGTCTGATTGAAGCGAAATTTCATATGGAGTCTAAGTGTGATCAGGGAATAAAAGTTTGTTCTCAGGGTCTTGACCAAGATGGCCGCCATGCCGTATATGGTAAAAACCCTTCAAAATCTTCTTCTCCAGAACCAAAAGGTGTATGACCTTGAAACTTGGTATGTAGCTTTGGGCACTCAAGCCCATCATAAACATTAAAATATATATCAGGACCAAGTGTCAGGTGAGCTACAGGACCATTGGTCCTCTTGTTTTAGCTCACCTGAGCCAGCGGCTCCGGGGGAGCTTATAGGATGGTAAGGCTCCGTCGTCCGTCGTCCGTCCGTCGTCCGTCCACACTTTCAAACAACTTCTCCTCTGAAACCACTGGGCCGATTGTAACCAAATTTCATATAGAGCCTCCTGGGACCTTAGGAACGAAAAGTTGTTCAAACGGTCCTGGTCACATGACCAACATGGCCGCCATGCCCATATATGGTAAAAACCTGAAAAAATCTTCTTCTCCAGAACCAATAGGGCGATGGCCTTGAAACTTGGTATGTAGCATCGGGTACATGAGTACTACCAAGATTGTTCAAATTATGACCTTGGGTTGACCTTGACCTTTTTTACGGTAAGGTCAAATTTGCTTCCTTATGCTTTTATATTGCAAAATGCTGCAACATAAGATATCTTGGAAACTGTTGAATATTTTGGCCCAAAAATTGGTACATACAGTCATCTTAATGACTACATGAAGATTTATGAGTTCAAGAGGTCAAGGTCATTCTATGACCTTTGACCCAGAACTCTCATATTTTGACAATATCAAACAATCTCCTCAAAAACAACTAGGCCAATTGTAATTAAATTGCATATAGATCCTCCAGGGGTTGAGGGAATGAAAATTATTTCATACGGTCCAGGTCACATGACCAACATGGCCACCACGCCCATATATGGTAAAAACCTTTAAAAATCTTCTTCTCCAGAACCAGTAGATCGATGGCCTTGAAACTCGGTATGTAGCATTGGGTACTCAAGTACTATCAAGATTGTTCAAATTATGACCCTGGGTTGACCTTGCCCTTTTTTACGGCAAGGTCAAATATCGGAAAATGCTAGCACATGAGATTTCATGGTAAGTTGTGAAGATTTTGGCCTAAAAATTGGTATATACAATCATCTTAATGAGTACATGAAGATATGTGAGTACAAGAGGTCAAGGTCATTCTTTGACCTTTGACCCAGAAATCTCAAATTTTGACAATTTCAAAGAATCTGCTCTAAAACCACTGGGCCAATTGAAACCAAATTTCATATAGAGCCTCGAGGGGTTGAGGGAATGAAAAAAATTTCTAACGCTCCTGGACACATGACCACCATGGCCGCCATGCCCATATATGGTAAATACCTTTATAAATATTCTTCTCCAGAACCAATTGACCAATGGCCTTGAGACTTTGTATGTAGCATTGGGTACTTGAGTACTATCAAGATTGTTCAAATTATGACCTTGTGTTGACCTTGACCTTTTACAGCAAGGTCAAATATGGGAAAATGGTAGAACATAAGGTTTCATGGAAAGTTTTGAAGATTTTGGCCTAAAAAATTGGTATATGCTGTTGTCTTAATGAGTTCATGAAGAATTATGAGTACAAGAGGTCAAGGTCATTTTTTTACCTTTGATCCAGATCGCTCATATTTTGACATTTTCAACCATTTCCTCAAAAGCCAAAGGGCCAATTGTGAACACATTTCATATATAGCCTCCAGGGGTTGATTGAATGAAAAATTTGTTCAAACGGTCCAGGTCACATGACCAACTTGGCCACCATTACCACTTATGGTATAAATCTTTAATATTTTTCTTCTCCATGGAGTACTAGAGTACCACCAAGACTGTTCAAATGGTGACCTTGGGTTTACCTTGACCTTTTTTGCGGCAGAACATAAGATTTCATGGAAAGTTTTGAAGACCTTTTTTGCGGCAGAACATAAGATTTCATGGAAAGTTTTGAAGATTTTGGCCTAAAAATGGTATATCTGGTTGTCTTAATGAGTACATGAAGATTTATGAGTACAAGTGGTCATGGTCATTCTTTGACTTTTGACCCAAAACTCATATTTTGACAATTTCAGACATGATAAGTAAAAGCCACCTTGCCAATTGTTCAGGTGAGCGATTCAGGGCCTCATGGCCCTCTTGTTTTGTAAATGCAAAAAATAAGTCATTATAAAACAAATTTTAACAATTTTTACAGTTTGAAGGCAAAAACTCAATAAGCATGAGCTGTGAAATAGCTATTTAACAACTTTAAACATTTAAAAAAGACAATTTATGTAACTTTGTTTTGTTAGTGCAAAACTAGTCTAACTTCAAATCCACTTTTTCTTAGCGCAATACTAGTCTATCTCAAGATAGACTAGTCTTGCACTAAGAAAAATGAGAAAAATATTTTAAAATGAAAAGATTCCTTGTTTTACTACCAAAAAACTGTTTACTAAAGTGTTGAGAAAACACTGTACCTAGACCTATAAACAGTTAAAGACTATAAGAACTTGTATCTAAATTTATAAAACTGAAAACTTAGCCATTTATCCATGGTATGCTCTTTAAAATCAAATTCATCTCATTGAAGTTAGACTAGTCTTGCGCTAAAGATTTGGCTCATTTGGCTCATAGACTATTTTTTAATTAGGAATAAAAGCATTTTTTGCAAAAACATGGATCTTCATATTTTCAAAGAATATGTATTTGACCATCAAGTTTTCAAAACTGCAAAAAAGTGAATTTGTGAAAAATAGTGAGTTAGACCAGTCTTGCACTGAGCCCTCGAAATAGTATAGAAGAAGGGAACTCTCAATAACGGGAAGTTCTCAGAGCAGGGAGTTCTCTCTCTGATTCTGTGTCAATTTTCAGTCACATTTAAATCACCATTTGTGGTTTAAGCCACAAGTTTTCCCATAGACCATAATACAAAATAAATCTTGTTCAGAGATTAACAGAGTTTTTTAAGCAACGTGAAACTGGATCTTAATCTAATGTTAGCTAGATTTTAATATTTGCAAATGTTTCTTATATTTTGGTTTGTGAATTCAAGAATCTCTCCAATATTTTTCCAAGTAACAAGCAAATAGAAATACTTGATTGTGACTTCCAGAACTTGTCAATAATTTCAAAGCCAAATATTTGTGAAACAAACAACATAGCAAAAATCAAGAGATTTACTGTTAGAGAAGTATGTCACTAAGAGACCAAATAAATTGCATCCACCCCACCCAACCCCCACCTATGCAAAATACTTAGTTTAATGGAAGTACATGTAAATAATATGCAATTTACAATTTCTTCCATTTGCTGTCTATTTAACGCCACAGGCAATCATTAACTTGGCTTAATATTGCAATATAAGAAAAATAAACTAGTTAAGTCTGTCATAGCTTAGAGATTGAATTCTAAAAAAATAGCTAGTTCGGTTCCATCATGTGATTGTATCTCATTTGAGTTATAAGATAAAACTGGTCCTTTCCATGGATGGTGTATATGTCTTCTGACAGCTCTCGTTTAAAGGCTAAGGGGGACTAAAAAAGGAAGAATTAGATAGACTGATTGGCAGACTCTGTGTCAAGAGATGCCTGGAGGTGCAACAATGGATTGGTTCCATTAAGCCTCTAAGACCTCTCTCAGTATTGCTCTGGTCTTGCAAGGTCATTGAAATACCACAGAGGACTTTGCAACAATCCCTTTCCACCTTGTCTTGTTTTCAGCTGCCCTAGTTGAGCTAGCAAAGCCCATCCCTGTCCACTCTTTAATATTGTCTTCCAACCTCTTCTTCTGTCTACCGCTTCCTCTTTTTTGTGTCACTGTGCCCTGTAAAATTGTCTTTGCTAAACCAGAAGATAGTTGAGACATGGCCAAACCAACCTAGTTTCTGTTTCTTGCCCATGGTCAGGAGTTCATCATATTCTGCAGTGGCTGCTTGGATCTTTTTGTGAACCTCCTCATTAGTTATGTGGTCATTGTGAGAAATGTTAAGTAACCTTCGGTAGCATCTCATCTCAAGGCCAGGCCGCGTAGCGCAGTCCATAGGGCACCTGACTCATAAGTCAGAGGTCCTGGGTTCGATACCCGGTCTGGCCACAAACTTTCGTTTCTCCTTCCGCTGATTCAAGAAGGGCAGTTGGTAGTTACTGGCGAAAGTATGTGCACTTAGTACTGGTTAACGGCTTAGGAGGTCTAAGCCTGCCAAGGAACAGTGTGGTTAGGTTAACTGACAGTCCCGACATGACCATAGCTGTTTACGGTGGACGTAAAGCAACAAATCAATCATCTCAAAGACCTGCATTCCTTTTATGCCCCTGCCATGAAATGGTGGAAGGGCATATAGAGTTTACCCTGTCCCTGTGTGTGAGTATGTTTGTGTGTGACCAGAATCATGTCCGACCCATAACTTTGGCCTGCATGGTGGGATTTGAAAATTATTTGGCACAAATGATATCATGACAAGACGGTGTGGTGTGTGCAAAAACCATGTCGCTAGCTCAAGTTCAAGGTCATAGTCTGCACTTAAACTTTGTGCATAGGCTTTAATGAAAGATGTTCGTGTCTGGTCCATAACTTAGTCTTGCATTGTGGGATCCCAAAATTATTTAGCATAAGTGATCATCATAACAAGACTATGTGCTGTGTGTAAGAACCATGTCGATAGCTTATAGGTCGTGGTCACACGGCACACATAACTTTGTGCATAGGCTGTAGTGAAACATATTCGTGTCCTGCCCATTACTTTGTGCTGCATGATGGGATTTCAAAATCATTTGGCATAATAATTATCACTACAAGTTGATGTGTTGCGTGCAAGAACTATGTGGCTAGCTCGAAGGTCAAGGTCACAGTCTTTAATTAAACTTTGCTCATAAGCTTTAGTGAAACATGCTTGTGTACTGTCCATAACTTTATCTTGCATGGTGGGCATAAAATTAAATGGCATAAAGGATCATCATGACTAACGCTAGCTTAAAGGTCAAGTCTCAAGTTCCTGATGCAGGATTAATTGTAGATCTGGAGGCTGACTTCAGTCCAGAACTGCATTGTCACCAAAACTCTCATGGTTTTATGGTTCTGAGCAATATTCTGTCCATCTGCTGAGAATCTCTTGTTCTTCAGTAAGACATTTCAAGACTTGTTCTGGATAGTTGTAGACCTACCCTGTTTCTCTGACGTTAGGTCCTTCACCAGCTGATATGTTTGCTTGCTGTTGTTTTTGTTCAGGCAAGTTTCAATTTTCATGCATTGAATACCATAGCTTTTGTCACTGCCTTCTAATAGTCCCAATAGTCTGTCTTGACCATAGCTTTTGTCACTGCCTTCTAATAGTCCCACTAGTCAGTCTTGACCATAGCTTTTGTCACTGCCTTCTAATAGTCCCAATAGTCAGTCTTGACCATAGCGTTTGTCACTGCCTTCTAATAGTCCCAATAGTCAGTCTTGACCATAGCTTTTGTCCCTGCCTTCTAATAGTCCACTAGTCAGTCTTGACCATAGTTTTTGTCACTGCCTTCTTATAGTCCCTATAGTCAGCCTTGACCATAGCTTTTGTCACTGCCTTCTAATAGTCCCAATAGTCAGTCTTGACCATAGCTTTTGTCACTGCCTTCTAATAGTCCCAATAGTCAGTCTTGACCATAGCTTTTGTCACTTCCTTCTAATAGTCCCAATAGTCAGTCTTGACCATAGCTTTTGTCACTGCCTTCTAATAGTCCCAATAGTCAGTCTTGACCATAGCTTTTGTCACTGCCTTCTAATAGTCCCAATAGTCAGTCATGACCATAGCTTTTGTCACTGCCTTCTAATAGTCCCAATAGTCAGTCTTGACCTACTTTTTAGCTCACCTGAGCATGAAGTGCTCAAGGTGAGGTATTGTGATCGGTCTTTGTCCGTCGTCCGGCGTCCGGCATCCGGCATCAACTTTTGCTTTAAACAACTTCTTCTCCAAAACTGCTAGCCGGATTTCGAAATAATTTCACAGAAATGTTCCATGGGGGACTGTCTATCAAAATTGCTCAAATGGTTCCGCTCCGCTGAACAATATGGCCGCCACAGCTAAAAATAGAAAACCCTTTAAACAACTTCTCCTCCAAAACTGCTGGGCCGATTTTGAAATAATTTCACAGAAATGTTCCTTAGGAGACTCTCTACCAAAATTGCTCAAACGGTTCCGCTCCGCTGAACAATATGGCCGCCAGAGCTAAAAATAGAAAAACCTTTAAACGACTTCTCCTCCAAAACTGCGAGGCAGATTTTGAAATAATTTCACAGAAATGTTCCTTAGGTGACCCTCTACCAAACTTGCTCAAACGGTTCCGCTCCTCTGAACAATATGGCCGCCAGAGCTAAAAATAGAAAACCCTTTAAATGACTTCTCCAAAACTGCTGGGCCGATTTTGAAATAATTTCACAGAAATGTTCTTTAGGAGACCCACTACCAAAATTGCTCAAACGGTTCCGCTCCGCTTAACAATTTGGCCGCCAGAGCTAAAAATAGAAAAACCTTTAAATGACTTCTCCTCCTAAACTGCTTGGCCGATTTTGAAATAATTTCACAGAAATGTTCCTTAGGAGACCCTCTACCAAAATTGCTCAAACGGTTCTGCCCCGCTGAACAATATGGCCACCAGAGCTAAAAAAAGAAAAAAGCTTTAAACATCATCGTTTCTAAAGCCAATGGCTCGATTTCAAAAAAATTTCACAGAAATGTTTTACTCATGGCTCTGAACAAAAGTTGCTCAAACGGTTCTGCTCCGCTGAACAAAATGGCCGCCAGAGCTAAAAATAGAAATAAATCTTAGAATGACACAGAGGGCACAGTTATGATCCAATTATCATGAAACTTTGTCAGAATGTTTATCTTAATGAAATCTAGACCATCTTTGAAACTGGGTCATGTGGGGTCAAAAACTAGGTCACTTGGTCAAATCTTAGAAAAACCTTGTGCACACTCTAGAGGGCACAGTTATGATCCAATCTTCATGAAACTTTGTCAGAATGTTTATTTATATAAAATCTAGGCCAAATTTGAATCTGAGTCTTGTGGGGTCAAAAACTAGGTCACTAGGTCAAATATTAGAAAAACCTCATGTACACTCTAGAGGGCACAGTTATGATCCTATCTACGTGAAACATTGTCAGAATGTTTACTTTCATGAAATTTATACCAGATTTGAAACTGGGCCATGTCAGGTCAAAAACTAGGTCACTAGGTCAGTTCTTAGAAAAACAGTGTGAACGCTTTTGAGGACACAGTTTTGTTATAATTTTCATGAGACTTTGTCAGAATGTTTGTCTCCAATGAATCTGGACCAAGGGTGCAACTTGGTCATGTTGAGTCAAAAAGTAGGTCACTAGGTTAAACCTTAGAAAAACATTGTGTACACTCTAGAGGGCACAGTTTTGATAACTTTGTCAGAATGTTCATATCCAAGAAATCTAGACCAGGTTTGGAACTGGGTCATGTAGGGTCAAAATCTAGGTCATTAGGTTAAATCTTATAAAAACCTTAGGTACACAATAAAGGGTTCATTTTCCATTTAATCTTTGTGAAACTCTGTCAGTCATATGGATGTCTCTGAGGTTAAGTTCACTGGATACTCAGGTGAGCGATTCAGGGCCATCATGGCCCTCTTGTTATGGTTCACTGACTTAGTAATTTTTTGTCAAATTTTGAGGTTCAGCAATGTTTCACAAGAATTACAAAGACCAGAGCCATGAAACTTGGGTCATGCATACATTTGGAAGAGTAAAGCTCAAACCCAACATTGATATCGTCTTGACCTACTTCTATGGTTCACCAACTTCGCAAGTCTTTGTCAAGTTTTTAGCGCACTTTTGCGAAGCAAAGAAGAGCTTATGCTATACCCCCGGCATTGTAGTCTGAGTATTCGTCAATGTTTCCATCCGTGTTCCCTTCTGTGTCTGTGAGCAGTTTAACCTATGTTAACCATTTGCATTTAGGTGTTTTTCTCACAAAGTAAAAGGGCTAGAGTAATGAAATTTGGTACACATTTACATCAGCACATGATCACCTGAATGTATGCACCATATATGACCTTGACCTACTGGTTATGGTCTACCGACTTGGAAAAAAATTTAGGTTAATGTAGCTTAACCTATGTTAATCATTTGCGTTGAGGTCTTTTTCTCACAAAGTATAGGGGCTAGAGTAATGAAACATGGTACACACTTACATCAGCACATGATCACCTGAATATATGCACCATGTATGACCTTTACCTACTGGTCATGGTCAACTGACTTTGAAAAGTATGTTAAACATTTGTGTTCAAGTCAGTTTCAAGTAGCTATAAGGGTTAGAGTCATGACATTTGGTCATTCCTTGCATCTGGACAAGGGCACGTGAGTGTAGCCAACCATGTAGGACAGTGACCTACATTTTTACACTTCACTGACTTTATGATATTTCTCAGTCCCTACAGTTATGATGCTTTGCACACACTTACACATGGACAGCATCATTCCAGCAGCATCCTCTTTGTATGGATTTGATGTATATTTTATGCTCCATTGACTTTATGATACACTTCACTGACTTCGTGATATTTCTCAGTCCCTGTATGGGTTAGGGCCATGATACTTGGCACACACCTACATATAGACAGGACCATTTTAACACCATCATCCGTGTATGGATTCGACCTATATTTTAGCTTCACTGACTTTTTGATATTTCTCAGTCCCTATATTGGTTAGAGCCATACTTAGCACACACTTATGTATGGACAAGAACATTTTAACATCGCCATTCATGTATAGATTTGACATGTATTTTATGCTTCACTGACTCAATCATATTTCTTAGGCCCTATATGGATGGCAATCATTATACTTGACACTCACATACATTTGGACAAAACCTTTCAATACCACCAGGGGTGTGAGAGTCAAGCTGCTGTAAGATGCCATTTGTTGTCTTCTGACAGCTCTTATTATGTTTAGCTCTCTTTCTCAAGAACTGTAAGTGGTAGAGCCATGAAACATGGGTCATGCAAAGGTCTGGAAGAGTAAAGCATACATGAGGAACAGTGAAACTGAAAACTGTCATTAATGTAGCATCTTAATGTTAGGGTTCACTGACCATTCAAAATTTACTGTGTGTTTTTAGCTCCATTTTGTGACAAAGCACCGGCAGGCGAGACACTGTATTATGCGAATTCTTGTTCACGATATTTTGCTTGTCAGGGGCATACCTCTAAAAGTATTTAAAGGAACTCAATGAAACTTCATACGTTGATAGAGGGCAATGAGGGGCAGTGCAAAGCACAAGAATCATAACTCTATCACAAGTAATTACGAAGTTAGCTCACGTCGTAGTTTTTAGCTCACCTGAGCCAGCGGCTCCGGGGGAGCTTATAGGATGGTAAGGCTCCGGCGTCCGTCGTCCGTCGTCCGTCGTCCGTCGTCCGTCCACACTTTCAAACAACTTCTCCTCTGAAACCACTGGGCCAATTGTAACCAAATTTCATATAGAGCCTCCTGGGACCTTAGGAACGAAAAGTTGTTCAAACGGTCCTGGTCACATGACCAACATGGCCGCCATGCCCATATATGGTAAAAACCTGAAAAAATCTTCTTCTCCAGAACCAATAGGGCGATGGCCTTGAAACTTGGTATGTAGCATCGGGTACACGAGTACTACCAAGATTGTTCAAATTATGTCCTTGGGTTGACCTTGACCTTTTTTACGGTAAGGTCAAATTTGCTTCCTTATGCTTTTATATGGCAAAATGCTGCAACATAAGATATCTTGGAAACTGTTGAATATTGGTACATACAGTCATCTTAATGACTACATGAAGATTTATGAGTTCAAGAGGTCAAGATCATTCTTTGACCTTTGACCCAGAACTCTCATATTTTGACAATATCAAACAATCTTCTCAAAAACAACTAGGCCAATTGTAATTAAATTGCATATAGATCCTCCAGGGGTTGAGGGAATGAAAATTTGTTCATACGGTCCAGGTCACATGACCAACATGGCCACCACGCCCATATATGGTAAAAACCTTTAAAAATCTTCTTCTCTAGAACCAATAGACCGATGGCCTTGAAACTCGGTATGTAGCATTGGGTACTCAAGTACTATCAAGATTGTTCAAATTATGACCCTGGGTTGACCTTGCCCTTTTTTACGGCAAGGTCAAATATCGGAAAATGCTAGCACTTGAGATTTCATGGTAAGTTTTGAAGATTTTGGCCTAAAAATTGGTATATACAATCATCTTAATGAGTACATGAAGATATGTGAGTACAAGAGGTCAAGGTCATTCTTTGACCTTTGACCCAGAAATCTCAAATTTTGACAATTTCAAAGAATCTGCTCTAAAACCACTGGGCCAATTGAAATCAAATTTCATATAGAGCCTCGAGGGGTTGAGGGAATGAAAAAATTTTCTAATGCTCCTGGACACATGACCAACATGGCCGCCATGCCCATATATGGTAAATACCTTTATAAATCTTCTTCTCCAGAACCAATTGACCGATGGCCTTGAGACTTTGTATGTAGCATTGGGTACTTGAGTACTATCAAGATTGTTCAAATTATGACCTTGTGTTGACCTTGACCTTTTACAGCAAGGTCAAATATGGGAAAATGGTAGACATAAGATTTCATGGAAAGTTTTGAAGATTTTGGCCTAAAAAATTGATATACACAGTTGTCTTAATGAGTTCATGAAGAATTATGAGTACAAGAGGTCACGGTCATTTTTTTAACTTTGATCCAGATCGCTCATATTTTGACATTTTCAACCATTTCCTCAAAAGCCAAAGGGCCAATTGTGAACACATTTCATATAGAGCCTCCAGGGGTTGATTGAATGAAAAATTTGTTCAAACGGTCCAGGTCACATGACCAACTTGGCCGCCATTACCACTTATGGTATAAATCTTTAATATTTTTCTTCTCCAGAACCAATACACGTATGGCCTTGAAACTTGGTAAATAGCATGGAGTACTAGAGTACCACCAAGATTGTTCAAATGGTGACCTTGGGTTTACCTTGACCTTTTTTGCGGCATGGTCAAATATGGGAAAATGCTAGAACAGAAGATTTCATGGAAAGTTTTGAAGATTTTGGCCTAAAAATGGTATATATGGTTGTCTTAATGAGTACATGAAGATTTATGAGTACAAGTGGTCATGGTCATTCTTTGACTTTTGACCCAAAACTCATATTTTGACAATTTCAGACATGATAAGTAAAAGCCACCTTGCCAATTGTTCAGGTGAGCGATTCAGGGCCTCATGGCCCTCTTGTTCACAATATTTTGCTTGTCCAAGGCATGTCTCTGAAAGTATGAAAGGGAACTCAATGAAACTTCATACATTGATAGAGGGCAATGTGGGGAAGTGCAGAGCACAAGAACCATAACCATATCACAAGTAATTACGAAGTTATCTCCCTTCCTAGATTTTTTAGAATTTTTCTTGGCTGGGGCATATCTTAAGTATGAAAGGAAACTCAGTGAAACTTCATATACTGATAGAGGTGCAGAGGGCAAGAACCATAACCCTATTACAAGTAAGTAAGAAGTTATCTTCCTTCCTAGATTTTTCAGAATTTTGTTTGTCCGGAGCATGTCTATGAAAGTATTAAAGGGAACTCAATGGAACTTCATACATTGATAGAAGTGCAGAGCACAAGAACCATAACCTTATCACAAATCTGTCTATTGTTATGGGAGATAAGGCCCTATTTTGACTTCATTTTGTATGAAAAACTGGTTTCTGTTCATTATCTTTTGAAAACATTGGTGTATTGAATTCATATTTTATACACAGGTATATAATCATAAAATACAGGTCAAATTTGATGTTGGGTAAAATCTGTCTATTATTGTGGGAGTTATGGCCCTTTTTGGACTACATTTTGTATGAAAAAAATGGTTTCTGTTCATTATCTTTTGAAAAGATTAATGTATTGGATTCATATTTTATACACAGATATATAATTATAAAATACAGGTCAGGTTCAATTTAGGGTAAAATCCTCTAGTTACTTTTGGAGTTATGGCCCTTTTTCAACTTCATTTCATACAATAATAGTTTCCATTTGTTAGGTTTTGCAAAGTTACTTGTTTCCGGGCTATTTCTTTTGGAAAGTTGCATGCCATCCATTTCTGTGATAAGATACAGAATATTATCACATATCACAGTCATGACACCCTCCTTCCCCCTACCCCACCCCACCCCACCCAACACACACACACTTCTCCACTTCTCTTGATCTGAGAAGCACAATACATCTGCCTAAGGAAAACAATAAAACATGTACCACACAAGTCTGCCTTTGTGAACCTAGTTATCCTACAAGTGCCAGTACCTTAAACAAGGCGCCATCTTACTTAGGGCACTAGGTGCAGGCATCCGTGTCCTATGGAAACATTCTAGTGTTTTATTGCATTAAGTTTACACAAAAAGTCACTCCTTCACCAGGATACCCATTTAAACATTGCACATCTTCGGGGGTGCATCCATTGGTTCCACCCATTGGTTCCACCCATTCTTGTGTATCTACAAGTACAACAGGAATACACAAGAATCAGGGTTATGATGATCCATATGTCACAGTCTTCTGACTTCAGACTTAGGCCACTGACTTCAGACTTCCTTTTACAACGTTAAGATTTTTGTAAAAGGTAGATATCAGAGTTCCTATTATTGTAGCCACTTGAAATTTTGTATGAGAATTTATATCTTAAGTACAACACTGGGCATAATGATCCACACATTTTATATTATGAATGTACTCAAGGCGGGGGCATCTGTGTCTGTTGGACACATTTCTAGTGAGCCATGTTGTTTTGTAGGTATTGCCTCCACTGTGAAGCAGACACTGAATGAATCTTGTGTTCAGATTCTCTCTCCAAAGAGGCGAGTTGATATTTTACGAGATGCTATGGAGTGTAAACAACAGAAGAGACCCTACTGTGTGACTTTTTGTGGGGTTAATGGTGTTGGAAAGTCAACTAATCTTGCCAAGGTATTATAGCATAACCTAATTATAAAGCTACTCATTTTAATTCCACTTTTATATCCCATCACATGCTAGTGCTGAGGGTATAATGTTTTCATGCTGGCCGTCCATGTGTCCATCATATGTTCATCCATCCATCCATATTTTGTTTCTGTTTGATAACTTAATGATTCATGGATTTCTTCAGATGCTGTGTATGCATTTATATTGAATATCTAGCTAGGGCTTGTTAATTTGATTATTTCTTACAGAGTGATGACACTTGCCAATGTCCAGAAAGTGCTTTTAGCTCACCTGAATGAAAGTTCAGGAAAAGCTGTTGTTGTCATCCCGGCGTCCTCATCTGCCACCTGGATGTTTTACGTTAAATAGTATTATATGATGGGCAAGACACTGTCAGATGAGCTATCGCCAGTAATATGGCTGAAAATAAAAATCATATGTATAGCCAAAAATGCATGAAGAGAACTTACAGTTAACAGTTGACATACAGTTATATTATTTATCTATGTTATTTATGGCAACTACCTTTTATAACAGTCACTCAAGGTGTCACAAATGAGGGCTTTTTGTGCAGTTAAATATGTGCCATTTCTAGGTCAGAGTCTTAAATGTAATAATCTTTTGAACCAGTGGATTGATTTTACCTGAACTAGCATGGATATATCAAGACAATCTTACAAGCTGATTAGATTTGGGTGACTTTGACTTTATTTTCAAAGTCATTGAAGCATTTAGACTATTAAATTTTTTCACTAAAATTCCTTTTGACCAGTGGGTAGAATTTTTTATCTGAAGGGGCAGATCAGATGTTACAGAAAGGGCAGATCAGATGTTACAGAAAGGGAATCTGATCAGGATCTACACAGATTGCAATAAATATAGGAATTTCTGAGAAAAATATAGAAAGCAGTGAGACGTTCCTTATATTGCAAGGAACCAACAGTGAGGAAGAACAGAATGGGGTAACATCTGAGATGGATCTACACTGTTTGCCCTATAGTCTTTTAATTCTCAATATGATATAGCTTAGACTTGGACTTTTGAAATTTTGCAGATGTAAATTTTGTTGTCTGCCTGTTTGTTGTTCTTAAAGGTCATTATTAGCTGTGGAGCCAATCTATCCAGTCTTGCATGTTTTCATTAACTATCAATATAATACATATACCGGTATTCTTGAAGTGTCTACTATTTAACAAACCACAGACACTTGGGTCAGACTAAATGGAGACAAGCAGGGAAGAGTCTTATCAGTAGTGGGTGTGTGGCTCATCTGAATCTTAACAGATGCTTTAAGACTCTTGTTTTTTGTTTCAAAAGGTGATTTACCAGTTTTGACTGTAGTGCAGAAATTCGAGATTAATTTTTTGCTTTTCTCTTGTTAGATTTGTTTCTGGTTGGTTGAGAATGGTTTCCGTGTGCTGATTGCCGCCTGTGATACGTTCCGTGCTGGTGCCGTGGAACAACTTCGTACTCACACTCGGAAACTGAACTCACTCCACCCTCCGGAGAAACATGCAGGCCAGCAGATGGTGCAGTTGTACGAGAAGGGTTATGGTAAAGATGCGGCCGGGATAGCGATGGAGGCAATAAATTATGGTTAGTAACTAGGTATTCAACCGTTTTTATGCCAACAGAATAATTCTTAATAAGACAATTTGACAGTCAACAAATAACAGTTATTTTCAGAAATAAGGTACTTTATAGCAGCAAATTCAGTTTAAGGTGTACGAGGATCATCCAAAAAGTTCTGTCACTGGACTCATAACTTTGCTCACAAACGTGATAGTTTAGCACGGTTTGCAACAATCAAAAGAAAATTCTTTTATCTTTATACTGATATCAGGAACATGGTAAAAACATGCTACACTGGAGCGCCATTATACCGCGGACCGATATATCGCGGAAATCGATATAGCGCGGTTGTCCTGTGTCGCCCATTATTTTTTAACAGATTGCGGATTTTTCGGCGGTTTCCGTCGGTGTTCACGACAAATAACTATTAAAAGTTAATTGGGTTGTTTACATAACTTTAATCAACAGCGTGTCAAAAGTTATCACAGACAATCAAAGCGTCGGTTGTCTTGCCAAGGTGTGAACATTGGTCATTGTTTTTAGAAGACCTCGATAATTAGCGCATATCACATGTCACCAATTTTGTTGCCAACAGCGAAGGTCACCTCATATACACAATACACAAGCCAAGGCTCGGGAAAAATGCTGTGCGTATCAGTCACTGATTACTCCCAAAGAAAACATTATAAAAGAATTTTATAAATGGAAAAAAAAAAACAACAACAAAGCTTAAACCCGATTTGGTTATCTGTAGGCTGATTAGAGTTTTCAGGCGACGTCAGTACTCGCGCAAATAAGTATATTTTATTCGTCCGCAGGTACCTTTTTGCAAGTATATATACAAGGGAATTAACTCGAACAAGTCTATTTCACTCATTCGGACATCCTCGTCGATATAGGTTTAAATTCGATGTGTTACGGTTGTACTTTCGCTTTGTAAATGGTTTTCAATAGTTTTGCAGCGCATTTTTCACAATAGTTAGAACATAGGGACTGAAAGGCTACTTCAGCGATGACTTCCGTTGTGTCAGGTAAGCAGTAAACATGTCTATCTACCTCGTTAGGGCTAAATAAGCGCAACGAACATGTAAACATTGGGTTTTTCATTAGTGGGTGGGGTATTTCCTAGAAGATCGTTATTACGCGTGATCACTTATAATGCGGTTCGATTTTATGTCTCCCGACACCCGCATTATAACGGCGCTCCAGTGTATCTGGTTGAGTTATAAGCTCAAATAGAGACCTTGTATTTGACACTGCCATATTTTCATGATTTTTGTTCTGTTGGCTTGTGATTCATGCTGCATATCTCGTCAATTACACATCGCAGGATCCTGAAATTTTCAGGGTTGCTGTCTGTTGCATTCTGTAGAGCACTACATAGAAATCGGTGACTTCTGTACATTATATGCGATGCAAAAGATTAATATCTATGCGGTCACAGAAATATGGTGAAATACTCAATCACATGATTTTCAAGGACCCACTGTGCCTTCATTTTAGGAAACTTTTTTTAAATTTTGATTGAGATCACATTGTCATGATCTACTGCAGTAAATGTTTGCATCAGAATTTAAAATATTATACATTTATGAAGCTTTTGTACTTAGAACTTGACCTAGTTCATTTTCCTAATGTCGAGATTACAAAATTCTGTAAACTCATTAAAATGGACAGAATGACTTGAAGATTTTTTTCGCTGTGTTTATTAGCAACTGAGATATCGTAGGCACCAGGCAGCGATAATAGACATCCCTTCATTGGACATTGCCGGAGTTGCATCTACTAATTTGCCAGTAGGGTGAGGGTACCCTTATTTTAAAGCAGATTTTAATGTTATGCCATTGGTACAAGGATCAGTTTTTTTCAGCCATGTGATAAAAAAAAACAGGGTTTCTGAATGGTTTTTATTTTTAGGTGAATACCACCTTTCGTTTTCGAGATATAAGCCAGTGACAGAACTTTTTGGATGACCCTCGTATGGGTTCATCTCCATGTTTTTTTACAAAGGGAAACAACTCCTGTGACTTCCTGTTTGCTACCCTAGACAACGAAGCCTTTTAAAAACAGGTCTAAAAGGAAAAGTTGTTGAGTGGAGCAAATTCCTTCTTTTAAGAATTGATTTAATATAAAGAAAGTGTACTGTACTTCTCTAATATGTATCAGTTTGTCACCATGTATTTCACTGATTCATATTTCAGTATGTATAATGTCATGTTTCTTTTAAAAAAAGACTTGATAAAGGGCCCCATGG
The DNA here is from genome assembly GCA_963989385.1 of Ctena decussata. Lineage (NCBI taxonomy): Eukaryota > Metazoa > Mollusca > Bivalvia > Lucinida > Lucinidae > Ctena > Ctena decussata. The sequence goes on along the minus strand of OZ022504.1, from coordinate 32,137,690 downwards.
AAGATTGGTTGTACCAAATGGGTTACCCTCTCTAAATAAAGAATTTACCTTTTTTACTGTCTTACTTAGTAATGGAGTAGAGTTGCCAAAGTAACTATTGTAGATGCAGATCAGTTCTGAAATGAACAGTCTGATTGAAGTCGTTTGTTATGCCAACAACAATATTTAGTAAGATGAGTAGCCCCTATCAGGTGGATTACAACATCATGAGCCACTTAATTGGCTTTCTGTTTGAAAGGGACAACAAAATCAAATTCAGCATAAAGAGTACTGTGTTGCCTCTGTTGGTACACTTTGAAACAAGGAAAGAAGGCTGTACTCAAGCAGAGTATGATAACGTTATCTTTATCTGACAGTTTGGGGTAGAAAACGTTGCTTACCATAATTACTGCAATTGTATTTATGTTTGAGGGACTAAAGGTGACGCATTAGCTATTTTAGGTGCATTCACAGGTAGTCAAATCTGTGTTAAGGGTCAGCCACAGGGACACACAAAAACTGGCTGCTTCACAAGGTGACCCTTTGATACGGTTTATTTGCACTGTATTTTGGTTCAAGGGACCCCTTAAGGTGGCTGTTAATAGCAGGTGACCTCTTAATAGAGTGACCCCTGAAGACAGGTATGAGTGTACTTTAATTTCACGGATTTGATATTTTTCTTGCATTTACATGTAGTTGGTTTTGAAAATTGGGAAAATTATTACATCCTAAACATGTGTATAATTGCAGTATCCAAGATATTGATTCACCTCAAAAAATAGTTGTATTTACATGTGGCATAAAAATTCTAAAATTTGAGACACCTTAAGTATTAATTGTCCTAAGGTTTAACAACGCAGTGATACAAAAGATGCAGTTGCTGCTTAGACTTCCTTTTCCCAATACCTAGAATGTTTATGGTACTCTAAATTTCAGCCAAATGATTTCAGTATCTAGTGATGTAGGAAAAATTGCCTGGAGAATATCAAACAGCCTACATCTTGATCAAACTCCTCCATATGAGATGTCTACCCTTGGTGTAGGCTGTTTTCTTGCAGCTATCGTAAGTTCGATAAACAGTAAAATTTTAACCTAAAAGTCTGACTTATCTGTAGCTCTGTTGGAGATGACTGTTAAGATTATTATTTATATATGTTTCAGCACGTGACTGCCATATTGATATTGTACTTGTTGATACAGCGGGACGTATGCAGGACAACGAACCGCTGATGAGAGCTCTTGCTAAGGTAACACTTAAGTCCAGTCTTGAAAAACCTTGTTTTTTGCCACACCTGCAACTAGCAGAAGCAACATGTTTGTATTGCTTTTCTGCTGCCTTGGGCCATCAACTTTTCTGGTTTACCTCTGCAATGTACAGACAGATGGAATTCTTCTTAGGCATATGAGGTTTTCTTGAAGGCAGATTTGAGATGTACATACCCAGACTAGCCTGCTCATATAATCTGGGTATGCACAGTTCACTTTTCAGTATATATAGCAACTGTCTCTTTAACCAATGGCTGGAATTTGACCAAACTAGCACAGGTAAATCATTTGGACTCGGGAAAGAAGTGATTAGATTTTGGTGACCTTGATCTTATTTTCAAGGTCACTTCATTATAAGGACTATAAAAGTGAGCCTGGTGTGCGCTCTAACTCATGAATGAATAGGTGGAATTTGACCAAACTAGCACAGATACATCATTGGAACTGAGAAAAGAAGTGATTTCATTTTAATGCTCTTGACCTCATTTCAAGGTCACACTGGCACTTTGAAAATCAAATTTTGATAGAAAAAAGCTTGTGTGCATACTTTATCTTGAACCAATGGCTGGAATTTTACCAAACTATCACAGATACATCATAAGGACAAGAGGAGGAAGGGATTAGATTTTAGTGACCTTGACCTCATTTTCAAGGTCACTTCATTATAAAGATTCTAAAAATGAACCTTGTGTGCACTCTATCTCATGAATCAATTGATTTAATTTGACCAAACTAGCACAGATACTTCATTGTGATTGGAGAAAGAAGTGATTAGAATTTGGTGACCATGACCTTATTTTCAAGGTCACTTCATTATTTCATTATAAAGACTTTAAAAGTGAGCCTGGTGTGCACTCTTACTCATGAATGAATAGATGGAATTTGACCAAACTAGCACAGATACATCATTGGGACTGGGAAAAGAAGTGGTTACATTTTGGTGACATTGACGTCATTCCGAAGGGCACTTTGGCACTTTGAAACTCAAATTTTGATAGGAAAAAGCTGTGTGCATACTATATCTTGAACCAGTGGCTGGAATTTTACCAAGCTTTAGGACTTGGGAAAAAAGTTCTTAGATTTTGGTGACCTTCTTCTTATTTTCAAGGTCACTACATTATAGAGGCTCTGAAAATGAGCCTTGTGTGCACTTTATCTCATGAACGAATAGATGGAATTTGACCAAACTAGCACAGCTACTTCATTGAGATTGGGGAAAGATGTCATTAGATTCTGGTGACCATGATCTTATTTTCAAGATCACATTGACACTTTGAACATGAAATTTTGACAGAAAAAAAGCTTGTTTTAAATTTTTTAGCTCACCTGAGCCAGCGGCTTCGGGGGGAGCTTATAAGATGGTAAGGCTCCGTTGTCCGTCCGTCGTCCGTCCACACTTTCAAACAACTTCTCCTCTGAAACCGCTGGGCCCATTGTAACCAAATTTCATATAGAGCCTCCTGGGACCTTAGGAACGAAAAGTTGTTCCAACGGTCCTGGTCACATGACCAACATGGCCGCCATGCCCATATATGGTAAAAACCTGAAAAAATCTTCTTCTCCAGAACCAATAGGCCGATGGCCTTGAAACTTGGTATTTAGCATTGGGTACATGAGTACTACCAAGATTGTTCAAATTATGACCTTGGGTTGACCTTGACTTTTTTTACGGTAAGATCAAATTTGCTTCCTTATGCTTTTATATGGCAAAATGCTGCAACATAAGATATCTTGGAAACTGTTGAAGATTTTGGCCTAAAAATTGGTACATACAGTCATCTTAATGACTACATGAAGATTTATGAGTACAAGAGGTCAAGGTCATTCTTTGACCTTTGACCCAGAACTCTCATATTTTGACAATTTCAAACAATCTCCTCAAAAACAACTAGGCCAATTGTAACCAATTTCATATAGATCCTCCAGGGGTTGAGGGAATGAAAATCTGTTCATACGGTTCAGGTCACATGACCAACATGGCCACCACGCCCATATATGGTAAAAACCTTTAAAAATTTTCTTCTCCAGAACCAGTAGACTGATGGCCTTGAAACTCAGTATGTAGCATTGGGTACTCAAGTACTATCAAGATTGTTCAAATTATGACCCTGGGTTGACCTTGACCTTTTGTACGGCAAGGTCAAATATCGAAAAATGCTGGAACATGAGATTTCATGGTAAGTTTTGAAGATTTTGGCCTAAAAATTGGTGTATACCATCATCATAATGAGTACATGAAGATTTGTGAGTACAAGAGGTCAAGGTCATTCTTTGACCTTTGACCCAGAAATCTCAGATTTTGACAATTTCAAATAATCTGCTCTAAAACCACTGGGCCAATTGAAACCAAATTTCATATAGAGCGTCAAGGGGTTGAGGAAATGAAAAATTTTCTAACGGTCCTGGACACATGACCAACATGGCCGCCACGCCCATATATGGTAAATACCTTTAAAAATCTTCTTCTCCAGAACCAATTGACTGATGGCCTTGAGACTTTGTATGTAGCATTGGGTACTTGAGTACTATCAAGATTGTTCAAATTATGACCTTGTGTTGACCTTGACCTTTTTACAGCAAGGTCAAATATGGGAAAATGCTAGAACATAAGATTTCGTGGAAAGTTTTGAAGATTTTGGCCTTAAAAATTGGTATATACAGTTGTCTTAATGATTTCATGAAGAATTATGAGTACAAGAGGTCAAGGTCACCTTTGATCCAAATCGCTCATATTTTGACATTTTCAACCATTTCCTCAAAAGCCAAAGGGCCAATTGTGAACACATTTCATATAGGGCCTCCAGGGGTTGATTGAATGAAAATTTGTTCAAACGGTCCAGGTCACATGACCAACTTGGCCGCCATTACCACTTATGGTATAAATCTTTAATATTTTTCTTCTCCAGAACCAATACACCTATGGCCTTGAAACTTGGTAAATAGCATGGAGTACTAGAGTACCACCAAGACTGCTCAAATGGTGACCTTGGGTTTACCTTGACCATTTTTGCGGCATGGTCAAATATGGGAAAATGCTAGAACATAAGATTTCATGGAAAGTTTTGAAGATTATAGCCTAAAAATGGTATATATGGTTGTCTTAATGAGTACATGAAGATTTATTGTCGCACCTGCTTTAGCAAGGTGCGATATAGGCGTCCGGTTTTCCGTCCGTCATTCCGTCCGTCCGTCCGTTCACTTTTACGTCAACCCTGGCGTTAAATATTAATTTCTCCAAAACCACTGCACCCATGGTTCTCAACTTTTAAATGGATCATGACCAGACTGCAAGACCTCAGAATGATAAAAATCAGCCAGGTCCAAAATCCAAGATGGCCGCCATTGCAACAAGTTTCCGTTCACATTAATTTTACGTTAACCCTGGCGTTAAATTTTATTAAATCAAAAACTACTGTACCCATTGTTCTTAAATTTTACATGGAGCATGACCAGACTCGAAGACCTCAGAATGATAAAAATCAGCCAGGTCGAGAATCCAAGATGGCTGACATTGCAATAAATTTCCGTTCACATTGATTTTACGTTAACTCTGGCGTTAAATTCTATTTAATGAAAAACCACTGCACCTTTTGTTCTCACATTCCACATGGAGCATGACCAGACTGCAAGACTTCAGAATGGTAAAATCAGCCAGGTCAAGAATCCAAGATGGCGGCTATTGCAACAAAAAAGCGTTCACATTTACATTAACCCTGGCGTTAAGGTCTATATTTAGTTAATTTCTCCAAAACCACTTCAGCCATGGTTCTTAAATTTTATATGGAGCATGACCAGACTGCAATGCTTCAGAAAGATCAAATTCAGCCAGGTCAAGAATCCAAGATGTTTGCCATTGCAACAAAAAATATTCACATTTACGTTAACCCTGGTGTTAATGTCTGTTCAATTAATTTCTCCAAAACCATTGCACCCCCAGTTTTCAAATTTCTTATAAAGGTAAAATTCAACCAGGTCGAGAATCCAAGATGGCTGTCTTAACTAAAAACGTTAAAAACAACAAAATCAGCTTCTATTTCTGAACCACTTGGTATATTTGGTTGAAATATTGCATGGAACATCAGTGGGCCATGACCTCTGCTACCATGGAAATGCAATGCAGGTGCGACATAGCATTCCGCGGAATTCTTGTGAGTACAAGTGGTCATGGTCATTCTTTGACTTTTGACCCAAAACTCATATTTTGACAATTTCAGACATGATAAGTAAAAGCCACCTTGCCAATTGTTCAGGTGAGCGATTCAGGGCCTCGTGGCCCTCTTGTTTTCAATGTCTTGTAAAGGCAGTAATGGAATTTCATGAAATTTTGCAGGAAGATTGACACCCACAAGATAAACCTTTATAAAACAAAATTAAGGTCTAGGGGCCAATTCTGTTAGAGTTATTCCTCTTTTTAGTTTTTTGTCTGGAACAAGCAAAATCATTACTGTGTTGGGGTATCTAATAAGCATTGCTTATTGACCTTTTTCCATTTGAAAAAAATTCTGTCTCCAGCCTGATTCGAACTCAGACTGCTAGCTAAGCAGCTTGGAGCTTAACCCACTGAGCTACCAATGCTTCTGTTATTATTAATTGTATTATCAAATTGTTTCAATTGAACTGATAGTTTGTATTTTTGTTACAGCTGATCAGGGTCAATCAGCCAGACCTGGTTCTGTTTGTCGGTGAAGCCTTGGTAGGAAATGAGGCTGTTGATCAGCTTGTCAAGTTCAATCAAGCTCTAGCCGATTATTCCAACATGACAAACCCAAGACTGATTGATGGGATTATCCTTACCAAGTTTGACACCATTGATGACAAGGTAAGATTATACAGACATTGCGTGCGATGTTGGCTTACAGAGCATAATGTAATATTGACATTTTTACAAAAGTGTTTGCATTAGAAGTTGGAAGTTTCTACAGAACTTGATAAAAATTACTGGACTTACTGCCCTTTTAGCAGTTTAGGCTGACATTTGTTTTATGTTCTGATCATGAATATAATTTATTGTATATACATGTATAATAAAAATCATTTGCCATCAGGACAAGACACTGACTCTGTATTTGTAAATGTTCGAGATAACCATTTACATTTACTTTCAGATATATATATATATGAGCCACGACACCAGAAAACCAACAATGTGGTCGTGCGCCCAGCGCAGACTCAGACCAGGCTGGGCACTTGCCCAGTCTGATCAGACTCTTTGCTAAGTGCTTAAAGGGTAGCCAAGGGACTAAGCTACCTTCATGCGGACAGCGAAGACTCTGATCAGACTGGGCAGATGCCCAGGCTGATCTGAGTCTGCGCTGGACGCTTGACCACATTGTTGGTTTTATCATGCATCTGCTGCAAAATTCACCTGATAACAGGGCTCTGATAACATGATGTGATATCATGTCACATTAGAACTGCGCTTGCGCCAATATTATCAGGCGATGCCTAAAGAAGCGATCTCTGAAGACGATTGGCTACATACTGGCGTTGGCCGTGATAACAGCGTTCGATTGGTTAAATGACGTAACCGACTTACGTCACAACGCATTCGCGACGTCAGCGAGTTCGTACAAAATTCGTTTGCTTTTCATTTGTTTGACTCTCTTTACGCCGTAAAATCACCTAATGATGCATGATAAATAGAAAACCATGATAGTGTCTTTAGATATCAAGTTTATCAGGCTCGACCAGAAACACGTCGGACTGGCTCGGCAAGCCTCGCCATTCCTACGCTGTTTCTCGTCTCGCCTGATAAACTTGATATCAAAAGACACTAACATGGTATTCTCTATTTCTCGTGTCGCGACTCATGTGTCTAAAATAGTATCACTAGTGGACATTTCTGCATCCCAAACTGCAGATTATTAAATGAACTTCTCAGCTATAAAGAATCTGGAACGTTACAATATATTAATATATTCTCATATTTTCAGGTTGGAGCAGCTATTTCAATGACGTACACCACAGGACAACCAATAGTGTTTGTTGGTACAGGACAGACGTACACTGATCTCAGAAATCTCAATGCTAAAGCTGTAGTACATGCCCTACTCAAAGCTTAAACAGAGTGTATCTTATCCTTAATATTCTGACTTTTCCTTATGTGAATTTGGACAAATCTGTTAGTCTTATCAGGAAGGAACTGTTTTATAAAATGTTGGCAGACAAGGCAGATCCTGCTCAGACTGCTCAAGGATCAGTCTGAGCAGGGTCTGCCTTGTTGATGAGACAGGCTGTCGGAATGATTAGGGTATTATTGTAGAGCTTTTTAATGTCTATGTAGTAAAACTTAACATGTTCTGATATGTCTGCTCAAGGATCAGTCTGAGCAGGGTCTGCCTTGTTGATGAGACAGGCTGTCGGAATGATTAGGGTATTATTGTAGAGCTTTTTAATGTCTATGTAGTAAAACTTAACATGTTCTGATATGTCACAGCAAGACCAACACCCTAAGCTGGTATGCGACAAAACCAACAAAGTGGTCGTGCGCCCACCATAGACTCAGATCAGCCTGGGCATCTGCCCAGATTGATAAGAGTCTTTGCTGTCTGCATGGATGTAGCTTATACCCTTAGCAACCCTGTAAGTGCTCAGTGAAGTGTCTGATCAGACTTGGCAGATGTCACGGCTCATATTTTTCATATTTTCATAATTCTTGCATAGATACCTGTACCCATAGCTTTCTAAGGCCATATTTGAATGGAACAAAGTCTGGACTTTTGACATGGAACTCTCATATTGTATGAACATCCCTTTATGCTTGCTGATTCACATCCTGTTTACATGTCATTATGTGTCCACCCTGGGATAAGCATTTTGTGTTTACTTTTGTTGACATCAAAGCCATCCTGTTTTCTGCGGAATGATATCTGAATATACAAGGACTACAGCGATGATAAGTTTTTCAATGGAATCATACTTTAAAATGCAAGCTAGTGATCTTACTGTTTCGTTTATTGCATTAATATTTGCTGGGTCCCTCTGAAGAAGTTTGAACACTTGGCTGACACCTTAGGCTTGGGACACAGCAAATGTTTATGCATGAGAAAACATATAAGATCTCTATATTACTACTGGAAGTGAGCAGAAGCCATGCTTATATTAAGCCACTAAACATTTACATGGAAAGAAAAAAATTTATTGTGATTATATGTAGGCTACTATAATTATCCTAAATATTGGCTCACTGCAAAAATTACTGTCACTGTGCTAAAAATTTAATTAGCTCATTTTAGTGACATGATATGTCATGAAAGTTCTGCCATTATTATTGGCAAACTGCAGAGCCTGGGGACATTTGGATGCTCAAGCAACTCTGCCCAAAAATTTTGGGTAATTATGGTACTACATGGTCTTATATTGTCATCATAAAAGAGGTAGAATTTAAGGTTTGTGGATATGCCTTCATGAAATGGCTGCCATCTTTTACAAGGGAGGTAATGTTAACAAAATAGTATCATTTTTATGCCCCCGCCATTTAAAATGGGGGGGCATATAGTATCACCCCTGTCCGTACGTACATAGCGTACGTACGAAATGGTTTCCATTCAATATCTTTTGAAAGCATTGGTGTATTGAATTCATATTTTATACCAGGTATATAATCATAAAATACAGGTCAAGTTGATGTTGGGCAAACTCCGTCGATTATTGTGGGAGTTATGGCCCTTTTTCGACTTTATTTTGTATGAAAAAATGGTTTCCGTTCGATATTTTTTGAAAGCATTGGTGTATTGAATTCATATTTTATACACAGGTATATAATCATAAAATACAGGTCAAGTTCGATGTTGGGCAAAATCCGTCAATTATTGTGGGAGTTATGGCCCTTTTTCGACTTTATTTTGTATGAAAAAATGGTTTCTGTTGGATATCTTTTGAAAGCATTGGTGTATTGAATTCATATTTTATACACAGGTATATAATCATAAAATACAGGGCAAGTTCGATGTTGGGCAAAATCCGTTGATTATTGAGGGAGTTATGGCCCTTTTTCAACTTTATTTTTTATGAAGAAATGGTTTCCGTTCGATATCTTTTGAAAGCATTGGTGTATTGAATTCATATTTTATACACAGGTATATAATCATAAAATACAGGTCAAGTTCCATGTTGGGCAAAATCCGTCGATGATTGTGGGAGTTATGGCCCTTTTTCGACTTCATTTTGTATAAAAAAACTGGTTTCAGTGCATTATCTTTTGAAAGCATTGGTATATTGAATTCATATTTTATACACAGGTATATAATCATAAAATACAGGTCAAGTTGGATGTTTGGTAAAATCCATCAATTATTGTGGGAGTTATGGTCCTTTTTCGACTTCATTTCATACAATAATGGTTTCCGTTTGTTAGTTTTTGAAAAGTTACTCGTTTCCGGGCTATTTCTTTTGGAAAGTTGCATGGCATCCATTTCTGCGATAAGATACAGAATGTCATCACATATCAGTCATGACACCCCCACCTCCGAGCCCCCATCCCCCCCCCCCCCCCCCCCCCCCCCACCCCCATGCGCTTCTCTTGATCCAGGAACCAGGAAGCACAATACATCTGCCCAAAGAAAACAATAAAACATGTACCACAGAAGTCTGCCTTTGTGGACCTAGTTATGCTACAAGTGCCTTTACCTTAAACAAGGCGCCATCTTACTTAGGGCTTAGGGCACTAGGCGGGGGCATCCGTGTCGTATGGACACATTTCTAGTTCTTTGCTGGTGACTCTCTTCTTCAATATAGACTATTCTTAAAGGCAAGAATTTGTTCTCCAGAGAGATCAAATTATTTCCTTCAAGAATAGTCTCAAATGAGAAGGGGGGAGGGGGGGCAAAATACTTTCATGTCAGAGTGACCTCCCTTGGTGCTGTATTCATACACTTTCAGTGTTCTTGTTTGCAGCATTTGTTCTTGTCTGTTAGCAAGGAACAGAACTCATTCATTTATAATCTTATCACAGTGTAATTCTTCAGTTTTATTCAATGTTTCAGCTTTATATCAGGCCGAAAATACATTTTGCCTCTTACTTTAGATCATAAATCTTTTCTACATCACCATATTGATACAAAACTTTCAATCAGATGTTGTTGAGAGGTCATGACCTTTTCCCCTGATGTCAAAATGCCACCACAACATTTAGTGTCAAACTGAACTGGGCATATTTATGTATCTAATTTTGTCACTTCAGTTTTGATGTCAAATGTTGTGGCAACATTTAACTTAGGGAAAGTAATGCCATGATATTGGCAACATTTTACTCAAGTGGTAGAATCTAGGAAAGATTTAGAAAGCAAAAATTCATTCATAAAAGGTGAAATGTTGAATTAAACTGAATTAAAATGGAGAGATTTTCTATGACGGAAACTACATGTACATGTATGTGTAATGATGATTGCCTAACCTGTTTAATGGTTTTGATGAGGTTTATACAGAGATTTATGGAAATTATATATAGTGCTCCTTTAAATATTTTGAGTAATGCTGGGTGTTGCCATAAAATGGCACTTCATGTACTACTGAAACATTTCACAAAAACTTTGCCCAGATGAGGTTTTATCTTATTGGCCTAGCTGGGAAATATACATATGGGACATCCTACAATGCCAAAATATTTTACTTCTGTGTTTGCTGTATGGAACCAAATTGCTTGCATAGCACACTTGGGGGGCCAAAGGTCTTCCAAAATGAGGTCAGCTCTTAAAGGAAAGAATTTGCTCCTAGAGGAGCAAATTCTTTCCTTTAAGAGTTGAACCTGTGGAGAAGGGAGGTAAAAATGAACAGAGTTGCTTCTCCAGGAAATTTACCATTTCACTGTAATGCTTTGGACTTGTTATCTAGAGAACACTAGTTGGAGTCCAGCCCAGGGTCTCAATTTTTCATCTTCCTGATCATCATCTACTCATTCTTCCATCAGCCCAAAATCTCTGAAATGCTTTTGAAAAGGCCATAAAACTCTATTATCCATCATGTGTGTTCATTTTGTTGTATTGTTGATAGTGAATTAAAACGTTGATATATTTCTGTTACAATAAAGGCAGTGTTGCTGAAATTATAGGTATATTTGTTACAGTAAGAGTAAACTTTCATTAATTCAAGTAATGTATGTGTTAATCATACTGAATAGTAAGGTGTAAGGGATGATTATAGGTATATTTGGTACAGTAAACTTCCATTATTTCAGGCAATGTACAGTAGAACCTCATTGGCTCGAACAGGCTTGGGACCATGAAAATTAGTTCCAGCCAAGGGTAGTTCTGGCCATCCAGGGTTAGTTTCCATATAAAGTGACTTCTAGGGACCAAGAAAAGAGTTCTAGCCAGGCAGGATGAACGAGCCATCAGGGTAGAGCCATTGAAGTTCTATTGTATATGTTATTAAACTGTAAGGTATAAGGGATTATAGGTGTATTTGTTACAGTGAACTTCCATCATTTCAAGCAATGTTGTTATTGAACTTTAAGTTGTGAGGGATTATAGGTATATTTGTTACAGTAAACTTTCGTTATTTCAGGCAATGTATGTGTTAATCATACTGAACTGTAAGGCGGTATATTTGTTACAGTAAGAGTAAACTTCCATCATTTCAAGCAATGTATATGTTATTGGTTTTTAAGGTGTAATGGATTATAGGTATATTTGTTACAATAAACTTTCGTTATTTCAGGCAATGTATGTGTTAATCATACTGAACTGTAAGGCGGTATATTTGTTACAGTAAGAGTAAACTTCCATCATTTCAAACAATGTATATGTTATTGGTCTTTAAGGTGTAAGGGATTATAGGTATATTTTTACAGTAAACTTCCATTATTTCAAGCAGTGTACATGTATATGTTAATCATACTGAACCTTAAGCTGTAGTGAGTACACCTGCTCATTTTTCCGCCATTTTATCATGATGCAGCTCTTCCAAAATGAGGTCAAACCTGAAAAGGAATTTGCTTGTTGGGAAGCAAATTCTTTCTTTTAAGAGTTGACTGCCAGTGTGAAAGAAGATAAAAAAAAAACAATGAATATGGCCGAGTTGCTTCCCTTGGAAACTGTACCCATTTACCATTGAGACAAGTCTAATGGCCCTAGATATTGGGACATAAGAGTCTTCTGATGATGCTACTGACCAAAACTTAGAAATTTGTATAACATGTATTAAGTTTTACTTTGGGAGAGTTTTGGATACACAAATGTATTTCAAAACCTCTGGTATGAAAACTTCCTTTTGATATGTGACAAGGTGTACGAGACAACATCATGTGGATGCTGCTGCTGACCAAATGTCAGGGGTACTTTAAAAATTCTAAAAATTGGGATACCTACAATAATTACCGCAATTGCCCTAAAAAGGAAAGTTTTGGTTTCACAATGCAGTGATGCCTCCAAAAGATGCAAATGGAATGGCAAACAGTGTAGGCCCTGATCAGACTACTCACAGGAGCAGTCTGATCTGGGTCTGCACTGTTTGCTGAGACATGTCTGTTCCTATACTTAGAATTTTTACAGTAGCAAAGATTTGCTTTTAAGTTTTGTGCCACAGTCTTACACAAGTATTTCCAAAATTCTTGAATGGAATGTTCCGGTATGTGACTAGGTTTACTTCCTAGATACCGGGGGTATGTTGAAAATATAATGCCTCAGTAGTAAACATGTTGGACCCAGATCAGACTCAATGCTCATTTAGAAACATCTTGCTACAGGGCTACACTGTTCATTCAGGTTCCTCTAAACCAATATGAGGGTTCTTGCAGTTGATTTAGAAATCTTTGTTTATACAATATCTTTTTGTTTCTAAACCTAAACAAATAAAAAAAAACCATATATGTTTGCATACATCATTATATCAGAATTTAAACATTTTTTTTCCATTTTTTATGCCCTCGTGACGATAGTCAGGGGCATTCAGATTTGCTCCTATCTGTCCATGTCTGACTCTATAAGTGATAGAGGTTGTGTAATCAACTCTTCAAACAGTTTTTAATGGATCTTTAGCAAACTTTGTACACATGTCATGCACATAATGAAGACATACCTGTGACTTTTGGATTGAGATAAAATTAATTTTGACAGAATTCTGGCCTTTTGAACGTAGTCATTTTGGGCAGCTGTTTTGCTTTATACGCTGTGGAGTTGGTGAAACCAGCTTCTACAGTTTTCAATAGATTCTTTTTCAAAACTGAGTACACATGTTGGGGAGATAATGAAGAGGATGTGCATGTGGCTTTTGAGAGAACTAGGACCACTTGAACTTAGCCAGTGGGAGCAACTTTTTTGCACGGTAGGGTATTGAGCTTGTATACACTGTAGGGTATTGAGCTTGTATACACTGTAGGGTATTGAGCTTGTATACACTGTAGGGTATTTAGGGTATTGAGCTTGAAAACACTGTAGGGTATTGAGCTTGTATACACTGTAGGGTATTGAGCTTGTATACACTGTAGGGTATTGAGGTAGGGTATTGAGTTTGTATACACTGTAGGGTATTGAGCTTGTATACACTGTAGGGTATTGAGCTTGTATACACTGTAGGGTATTAAGCTTGTATACACTATAGGGTATTGAGCTTGTATACACTGTAGGGTATTGAGCTTGTATACACTGTAGGGTATTGAGCTTGTATACACTGTAGGGTATTGAGCATGTATACACTGTAGGGTATTGAGCTTGTATACACTGTAGGGTATTGAGCTTGTATACACTGTAGGGTATTGAGCATGTATACACTGTAGGGTATTGAGCTTGTATACACTGTAGGGTATTGAGCTTGTATACACTGTAGGGTATTAAGCTTGTATAGAGAAGTCCTTTTACAGATTTCTTTAAATTTTGGTTTTAGCAGAATTGCATTTTAAAAAACGGTAGAGTTGAAATTAAGAATGGAAAAAAATACAGCAATTTCAAAATAAGTCATTTTGGCCAACCTTGAAGCTTGTTAATCTGCAAAGTTTGTAAGATCACCTCTTTTAGTTTTTGAAAGAGTGCATTACATTGTAGACATACAGGATCTGCATAAGACAGTTTTGTGGCAATAACACTAATTTCATTGAATTACAACTGTTTAACTTTGTCATTTTGAGCAATCAGTTTCTTCATCAGTTTTGTCTGGATTTATCTCAGACTTTGTATAGACATACAATGCACATAGTGCATGTAACTATGTATAGAGACAAAATTAATTTTGTTTAAAATATCTTTCGAACTTTTATCAATTTGCAAATCAGGCTAACAGGATAAATAGTGTTTGTTTATTATAGACAACTTAGTGATGTACCCTGCCCTGTGGCAGGCACAATGCTTGGGCATCTTTCATGTCTTACATACAAAATTTACTAGTTAATGTTTTATTCATTTTTTTTTTGTCACCCAACAAAGGCGGAGGGGGACTAACGTAGGCAGAGGGGAACTATAGAAATGACCCTCGTCTGTCCGTGTGTCTGTCCTTCCGTCCATCCACAATCTTGTCCCAGCAACTCCTCCTACGTCTTTTATCGGATTGATTTGAAATTTTTCAGATTGTATTCTTATGATATGAAGATGTGCATGTGGTTTTCGATTTTTGTTTCGGCCATTTTTGATAGAGTTACAGCCCTTGCTGACTCAGACCTTGTCCCCGCAACTCCTGCCACATCTTATATCAGATTGACCTGAAATTGTGCAGAATGTTTCGTCATGAGCTGAAGATGTGCATGTGATTTTGAAATTTCTATTGCCCTGTTTTTTACAAAGTTATGGCCCTTTGTCATTTTTCCAACTTTTAAACTGTTTGACCGAGAGAGCTGAAATTTGATATGCTATAAGTATTTGGTAAATTGATTATACTGATTATTGTTAGGATGTGCTAAATTGATTAGTGACAGATTTATTCCCCTTCCATAGCTAGTAGACATTCACTTAAACGTAAAAGGATGATAACTCCAGAACTCTTCATATTAATGGGCTGAATTTTCATAAATGCATTGTTCATTTTTCATCAGATTCATATTATCAAGATTAAAGCTCTTGTTATTTTGTTATTCCTCGATTTCCTTTCGTTGACTGGGCCACATACTTTCGTTTCTCCTTCCGCTGATTCAAGAAGGGCAGTTGTCGGTTACTGGCGAAAGTATGTGCACTTAGTACTGGTTAACCGCTTAGGAGGTCTAAGCCTGCCCAGGAATAGTGTGGTTAGGTTAACTGACCGTCCCGACATGACCTTAGTTGTTTACCGTGGACGTTAAGCATCAAATCAACCAACCAACCTACTGGGCAGAGCTGTTAGAGGCTTGCCATTCAATGTCAAAATCGAGCAGTCCACATGAAAAATCGGTAAAGTAGCATACGCGTGAGTTGTTATGCCTAATTGTGAGATTAAAAATGCCTAGTAAACGCTATCGGTCATCACAGATAACGAGACAGTTCATACCGGCACACTATGTGGAAACGACGTCGGAAGAACGTCGATGCAACATTATGCCGCTTTACTGACGTCTATACAAGGTTGTTCCGATATCATAATGTTGCATCACTGCATTGTTTAGATGATATATGTATGTTGGGTTGAAAGAAGTAAAAAGAAGGTTGTTGTACGATATCTGATCATTTTATGCATGCCTTTTGTAAAGGTGAGCTTTGTTCTACCCGACTGACCATAAAATCATTACCGCATTATACCTTTTCAAAAAATTATACCCGTTGAAGGTAAGGCTAGAAATAAGCACTGCCCAGTCAACGAAAGGAAATCGAGGAATATTGGGTATACAGTCTTGATGTTTTGGGCATTCTGTAAGGACATAAAGTTTCAGTAACCTGATTTTAGACATATATGCCCCTTTCTAAAGTTAAGTATTTTATAACTCCATAGAGGCCCAGTAATTGGGTATATGTCTTTGCTTATGCTTGTTATTTTTCAGTTATTACATGTATTTGCTTACTAGGTTCGGTAATACACATATTTTCTGTTTTTGGCCATACAGTTACTCAAAAACTGAATAAAGGGCTGCAGTTTTTGTCACATTTCAAACATCGGGTGACACTTGGCCAACAGCCTTTAATTTTCTTTTTTTGTGAAAGATAGACACCAAGTAGACTTGAGTTTTGGGTCAGTGTTAGGAACATTGTAACTACATCTCATCTTAAAATAAATGTACATATACGTGATATAATTTATGAAGGGAGAAGGAAGTTTTCTTAAGATTAATGACTATTAAATTTTTATGTAAACTGTGATTGTTCTTTGTTAACTCCATTTTGAAGGGCTGTTTATATCAGAACACTTCTTTACTGTCTCTGACAAATAGGGTCCATTTGTGTTGGCTGAAAGCTTTAGTTGTAGACGCGTAATCCAGAAATTGTGAATTTTGACAGCTCAAGTTGTGATTCCTCTATAGTCTTGCAGTACTGAAGTCACACTGTTGGTTCTGGGGTAGTCAATGCAGCAAAATCTGTCGGCACGCCTCTGTACAGACTCCTTTTAAATAACTTCTCTGAAAACAGTACACCTGGAGCATGACCAGACTGCAGGAATTAAAAATGGTAAAATTCAGCCATGTCGAGAATCAAGATGGCCACTATTACTAAAATGGCAAAAATTTCTCCAGAATCATTTGGTATATTTGGCTGAAATTTTTCATGGACCTTGCATGGGACCTTTGTTTACAAATTATTAAAATGAAAAAATCTGCGGAATTATGTCACAGAGACCAACTTTCTGTATACAAGTCCAATTTTGCTGTGATGCCAATATCTCAAATATGCTGAACTATTCTCTTCTATCCCATAACCTTACAAGGTCATTGGGGCACCAAAGACCACTTCCAACAATCCCTCTCCACCTTGTCCTATATTCAGCAGCCCTAACTGAGCTGGCGAAGTCCATCCCTGTCCACTCTTTAATATTGTCTTCCTACCTCTTCTGTCTACCTCTTCTTTTTCCTTTCACTATGCCCTGTAGAGTCATGAACTGAGAAGCTCATCATTATCTCCCATGGCTGCTTAGATCTTTCTGCAAACCTCCTCATTGGTTATATGGTCCTTTTACGAAATGTTTAGTAACCTATGTAACATCTCATCTCAAAGGCCTGTGTACTTTTCTCTAACTATGCTTGTCACTATAATGCTACTATTCACAGGCATACAGAAATATGGAAATGACAAGGGAGTGCACAAGTTGAAATGCTGAACAGATTTTGTCAAATTTAATGAGAATGATCCTTAAATGGAGTTCTTTCAAAATTGATGGGAATGGATCATCTACGATAGATCATCCAAATTTATGCCAATGGATCATCAGCTGCCATTACTAAAAGTGCAAAAGCATGAAAATGACAATCTTAAGACCCCACGAATGGACCAACTTTGGCCTTCAAGATTACTAACATAGCAAACAAGAGCTTCGCAAGCAGCGCATAATTTGCCCATTTTAGAGTCATGAAGGATTTACAGAATGAACAAGATTGTTTACAGGAGGATGGACAGGCAGACATACAGGGGCAACAACTCTGTAATTAATGACTGCAAGCCATTAAACATTTAACCTAACAAATACTATTAGTATACCAAAAATCAGCTTCCAAGGTGAGGGGGCTCAGAAGTTAAAATGGCAAAGTCAAACAAGGGAGATAATTCACAAACTAAACAAAACTAGAGTTACCATTCTGGGTCCTAATACATTCCCTTGATAATTTACACATCATCATCAAATTTCGTTAAAATATTTTTAATGGTTAAGGAGTTACATACAAAACTGGAAATTTATGCAAGGGCAGATAATTCAGGAATATGCTAGAGTTGTGGTTCTTGCTCATGATACATTGCCCCATTATTATACACATTCCTACATCTTCATTAAAATATTTCAAAGGGTTAAGGAGTTATGGAATGAATGGAAATAACCTTAAAAAACTAATGAAAGGGAAGTTACTCCAAAATTAAGTAAGGAGGAGCAACCATTCTTGTATGCCACATGTCTTATGACAATGCACATTGCTATAGAGTTTCATCAAGATATTCTAAACGGTTACCAAGTTATGGTATGCACTAGTATACACAAAAATAGCCTAGAAAATTAATCAAAGGGACGTAACTGTGAAACGAAGTAAGGGAGAGCAACCATTGTTATACAAGACACATCATTGGTACTTCATACACATTGCTGTGAAGTTTCAGCAAAATGGGCATTGGCAAATTGGGAGCATGCCCAATGTGCAGTGGGTGAAATGGACATAGGCAACATGGGAAGTACCAATTTGAAACAGGTGATGTAATAACTTCATCTCACAACAAAGGCTCAGAATAAATAACAATACTCCTTTTACGTTTTTTATTTTCTCTTTTTATCTGTTTATTTTTGTTTTGAGTACATGACACTGATATCAACTTTAAGACTTTCTTAAGACACAGCCATTGTTAGGCCTCTTTCCAAGCCTGTAAGCTGATACCAGCATATAAAAATAGCCATCAGAGGAGATGGCAAATCCCCCGACCGAAGACCCCCATGGGCCTTGGTAAAAAGGGTGCATTTCAAAACACATATTAGTAATATATTGTCATTCTTTTATGCTTCTGATTGACATTAACTGTTAACAGATGCATGTTTATCTAACACTCAGACTAAAACAGTATGCTTGACTGCTAAAAAGAGGTAATATCTCAAACAGCCACCATATACACAAATGTATAGTATACGATACATTCAACTTTCAAAATGTGTGAATAACTTCTAAAGTACAAGCCCTACAAACCTAATTTTGAGCTCTCTAGTAAGTGAATTTGGACAAAGAATCCAAATCTGGAAAAAAAAAAAAATTGGGGGGGGGGGGGGGGGGGGGGGGCACGGGAATGTGGAGGGGTAAGAGAGAGTTAGGAACACTGATAAGATATCACAGCATGATCATCAATATTCTGAAATATTCACGGTTATTCAAATTCTGGAGCTGGCCAGGGTTATACAGTTATGGAGCAGAGACTCAAACAGCAGCTCAAACTACCAAAGGGAAATAATTCACTAGGTCTAAAAGCAAGAGTTATCATTCATGTATGAGACGAATTGTCATGACCTGTTCTGCATATCTGTGAAGTATCATGAAAATATTTCAAAAGGTATTCAAGCTATGGAGCGGACACTTAAAATCATCAAAGGGAAATAACTCCAAAAGTAAGAAAGCAAGAGTTGTCATTCTTGTTCGCAACACATCATCATGACCTGTTCTACATATCTGAGAAGTATCATGAAAATATTCCAAAAGGTATTCAAGTTATAGAGCGGACACGAAATCACACCTAAAACCATCAAGGGGTAATAACTCAAAAAGTAAGAAAGCAGGAGTTGTCTTTCTTGTTCGCGACACATCCTCATGACCTGTTCTACATATCTGTGAAGTATCATGAAAATATTTCTAAAGGTATTCAAGTTATAGAGCGGGCACGAGATCATACCTAAAATGATCAAGGGGAAATAACTCAAAAAGTAAGAAAGCAAGAGTTGTCATTCTTGTTCGCAACACACCGTCATGACCTGTTCTACATATCTGTGAAGTATCATGAGAATATTCCAAAGGATATTCTAGTTATAGAGCGGACACGAATCTGCCAGAAAATCACACCTAAAACTATCAAGGGGAAATAACTCAAAAAGTAACAAAGCAAGAGTTGTCATTCTTGTTCGCGACACACCGTCATGACCTGTTCTACATTTCTGTGAAGTATCATGAAAATATTCCAAAGGGTATTCAAGTTACAGAGCGGACACGAATCTGCCAAAAAATCACCAAAGGGGAGATAATTCAAAAAGTACAATAGCAAGAGTTACCATTCTTGTACGCGGCACATCGTCATGACCTGTTCTACATAACTGTGAAGTATCATGAAAATATTCCAAAGGGTATTCAAGATATAGAGCGGACAAGAAAGTGTTTACGGACGGACGGACAGACGGACGCCAGGCTCATCGCTATATCCCCCGAACCTTTCGGTCGCGGGATAAAAAATCACAATTTTAACAAACTAGATTTTAAACTATACACATTTGTTAAACGATAATAATAGAATAGTACATCTGTTTGGCTTAGCCATGAAAAATATACTTTTACAGCAACTAACATAATTGAGCCACAACATGACAAAACCAACAAAGTGGTCCTGCACCCAGTGCAGACTCAGATCAGCCTGGGCATCAGCCAAGTCTGATCAGACTCTTCGCTGAGCGATTAAAGGGTAGCTAAAGGTCTAAGCGTCCTCCATGCGGAGAGCAAAGACTCTGATCAGACTGGGCGGATGCCCAGGTTGATCTGAGTCTGCACTGGGGGCACAACCACTTTGTTGGTTTTCTCGTGTTGCTGCTCAATATAGGAAGACTTATGCAAAATAGTCTTATCATACTCTCAATAACACAGATGAATTTTAGCAGGTGGATGATTCAATTTCATAATAATAGGTTCTATTATCACATTGGCTGGATTCAAATGACGAACTCCTGACCTTTGTCAAGAAACGGAAACTGAGGTGGTTTGGCCACGTCTCAAGGTCTTCTAGTTTAGCAAAGACAATTCTGCAGGGCACAGTGAAAGGAAAGAGAAAGAGAGGTAGACAGAAGAAGAGGTGAGAAGACGATATTAAGAAATGGACAGGGGTGGATTTTGCTAGCTCAACTAGGGTAGCTGAAGACAGGACTAGGTGGAAAGGGATTGTTGTAGAGTCACCTATGGTGCCCCAATGACCTCACAAGGTTATGGGATAGACTAGACTTGACTAGGATTCAAATAAGCTGAAATGGAATCCAAGCAGAGAAATTAGTTCTACCCAGGTATGATGCACAAGGTTGTTGTTTCTATTCTCATAACAATGTTCCCCAGGAATAATATCTGGCAATGCCCAAGGGATACCTTTATAGCATAAGTTCTACTGAATATTTTTATAAACATTTTAATGTGACTTTTTTGTGACACTGTGTATGTATTTATGATATTGTATATGTATTTATGACACTGTGTATGCATTTGGGCACTCTAACAACTACCACTGCCATATTAATCCTATTAATGCCCCAGCGACATTGCATTTCACAGGGGAGGAGGTGGGGGGGGGGGGGGGGGGGGGGGGGGGTTAATTAAGTTTAGTAAATCAGCCACTGCCAAAATACCACTAATAAACCACTCAGTAGGGTCAGGGTCAACTCTTGAAGGAAATTTGCTCAAAGCAAATTCTTTCCTTTAAGAGTAGACCCCATTTCAAGAGCTACCTCATCCAGAGAAGCAAATATGAATTCATCCAAGTAAATATAACATTAATTTTGGGAGGTGGGGGGTGGGGGGCAGGTTTTAGAGCAGAGGTGTTTATCAGGATAAACACGGTAGTTAAGTAAAAAGACTTCTCTCCATATAAATGCAATCTGTATTTTCCTACAAAATCTTGGTAAATACTTGTCAAAAATTCACCTGTTATTTCTGCTGTATCCATACATGACCATGGTTCAGCAGCCATTTATACAAGGGAGATAACTTTGATAATTCTGCTATCCTGGTAAGTAAATCCCTTCTCAAATGGGTGCTACTCTTACAGAAAAAAATTTGAGTCACATCATGACAAAACTAAATAAGTGGCATGTGTGCCCAGCGAAGACTCTTATCAGCCTGGGCACCCAGTCTTCGCTGTCCACATGGAGCTAGCTTAGACCTTTAGTACACTTTAAGTACACAGCAAAGACTCTGATCAGACTGGGCGGCTGTCCAGGCTGATCTGAGTCTTTGCTGGGCACACATTTTGTCATGGCGCAGCTCATTTGCTCTTAAGAGCAAACTCTTTCCTTTAAGGTGTATGGGTCCATCTCAATATTTTTCCACCTTTTTTACAAAGGGGAACAACTTTTGTGACTTCCAGTTTGCTTCCCTGGATGATGTAGCCCTATGGAAGTGGGGTCTGGTCTTCAAGGACAGAATTTGTTCCTGGACGAGAAATTCTTCCTTTAAGAGTTGACCCCTATTAATAAGGGAAACTACAAGAGGGCCATGAGGCCCTGAATTGCTCACTTGAGTAAAAAGTTCAAGGTCAAACTAGGGTCATCATTTGAACAAACCTGATATTTTGTAACTGTCAAAATATGAGAGACATTGGTTTAAGTTCAAAGAATGACCCTGACCTCTATAGCTAAACAAGAGGGCCATGAGGCCCTGAACCGCTCACCTGAGCAATTGGCATAGTGGCTTTTTCTAATGTCTGAAATTGTAAAAATATGAATCTTGGGTCAAAAGTCAAAGAATGACCATGACTTCTTGTACTCATAAATCTTCATGTACTCATTAAGGCAACCATATATACCATTTTTTAGGCAATAATCTTCTAAACTTTCCATGAAATCTTATCTAGCATTTTCCCATATTTGACCATGCTGCAAAAAAGGTCAAGGTAAACCCAAGGTTATCATTTGAACAGTCTTGGTAGTACTCTGGTACTCCATGCTACTTACCAAGTTTCAAGGCCATATGTGTATTGGTTCTGGAGTAAAAAATATGAAAGGTTTATACCATAAATGGGTATGGCAGCCATGTTGGTTATGTGACCAGGACCATCCGAACAAATTTTTGTTCAATCAACCCCTGGAGGCTCCATATGAAATGTGTTTACAATTGGCCCTTTGGCTTTTGAGTAAATGTTTAAAAATGTCAACATATGAGGGATCTGGATCAAAGGTCAAAGAATAACCTTGACCTCTTGTACTCATAATTCTTCATGACCTCATTAAGAGGACAGTATATACCTATTTTTAGGCCAAAATCTTCAAAACTTCCCATGAAATCTTATGTTCGAGCATTTTCCCATATTTGACCTTGCCATAAAAAAAGTCAAAGTAAACCCAAGGTCATCATTTGAACAATCTTGATAGTACTGGAGTACCCAATGCTACATACCAAGTTTCAAGGCCATCAGTCAATTGGTTCTGGGGAAGAAGATTTTTAAAGGTTACATATATGGGCATCACAGCCATGTTGATCATGTGACTGAGACCATTTGAAGAAATTTTTGTTCCCTCAACCTCTGAAGGCTCTGTATGAAATTTGGTTACAATTGGCTCTGTGACTTTTAAAAAGAAGTTTGAAGTTGTCAAACTATGAGAATTCAGGGTCAAAGGTTGAAGAATGACCTTGACCTCTTGTACTCATGAACCTTCATTACTCATTAAGATGACTGTATTTACCAATTTTTAGGCCTAAATCTTCAAAGCTTTCCATGAAATCTTATATTTCAGGCTTTTCCTATAGTTGACCTTGCTGTAAAATGGTCAAGGTCAACCCAAGGTCATCATTTTGAACAATCTTGATAGGACTGGAGTACCCAATGCTACATACCAAGTTTCAAGGCCTTCGGTCAATTGGTTCTAGAGAAGAAGATTTTTTAAAGTTTTTACCATATATGGGCATGGCGGCCATGTTGGTCATGTGTCCTGGACCATTTGAACAAATTTTCCTTCCCTCATCTCCTGGAGGCTCTATATGAAATTTGGTTACAACTGGCCCCGTGGTTTTTGAGGAGATTGTTTGAAATTGTCAAAATATGAGTTCTGGGTCCAAGGTCAAAGAATGACCTTGACCAAACCTTGACCTCTTGAACTCACAAATCTTAATGTACTCATTAAGATGACTGTATTTACCAATTTTAAAGCCTTAATCTTCAAAACTTTCCATGAAATCGTATGTTCTAGCATTTTCCCATATTTGACCTTGACGTAAAAAAGGTCAACCCAAGGTCATAATTTGAACAATCTTGATAGGACTTGAGTACCTAATGCTACATACCAAGTTTCAAGGCCATCGGTCAACTGGTTCTGAAAAAGAAGATTTTTAAATGTTTTTACCATATATGGGTGTGGCGGCCATGTTGGTCATGTGACCTGGACTGTATGAACAAATTTTCCTTCCCTCAACCCCTGGAGGCCACATATGATAATTGGTTTTAATTGGCCCAGTGGCTTTCGAGGAGACTGTTTGAAAATGTCAAAATATCAGAGTTCTGGGTCAAAGGTCAAAGAATGACCTTGACCTCTTGTACTCATAAATCTTCATGTATTCATTGAGATGACTGTAGATACCAATGTTTAGCCCAAAATCTTCAACAGTTTCCAAGATATCTTACGTTCTAGCATTTTGCCATATAAAAGCATAAGGAAGCAAAATAGACCTTGCCGTAAAAAAGGTCAAGGTCAACCCAAGGGCATAATTTGAACAACCTTGGAAGTACTCACATACCCGACGCTACATACCAAGTTTCAAGGCCATCGGCCTATTGGTTCTGGAGAAGAAGATTTTTTTAGGTTTTTACCATATATGGGCATGGCGGCCATGTTGGTCATGTGACCAGGACCTTTTGAACAACTTTTCGTTCCCCCTTCCTCTGGAGGCCACATATGAAATTTGGTTACAATTGGCCAAGTGGTTTCAGAGGAGAAGTCGTTTGAAATTGTGGACGGACGACGGATGGACGACGGACGGACGACGACGGAGCCTTCCCATCCTATAAGCTCCCCCGGAGCCTCTGGCTCAGGTGAGCTAAAAATGTTCATGTGGTCATTTATTTGGCAGTATTTATTAACTTCTGCACCAACGTTTTCTACAAGTTCAATGAATTCTTTATATTCAAGCATTTTCCCATACAAAAGCATGAGAAAGCAAATTGACCTTGACATAACAAATGTCGAAGTCAAACCAAAGGTCATCATCATTTGAACAATCTCGGGCCAAAATCTTCAAAACTTTCCATGAAATCTTGTGTTCTAGCATTTTCTTATATTTGACCTTGCTTTAAAAAAGGTCAAGGTCAACCCAAGGTCATCATCTGAACAATGTTAGTATTACTTGATTACTGAATACTACATACGAAGTTTCAAGGCCATCAATCACCTGGTTCTGGAGATGAAGATTTTTAAAGGTTTTTACAGATTATGGGCATGGTGGCCATGTTGGGAATGTAACCTGGACCAGTTGAACAAATTTTCATTCCCTCAGCCCCTGGAGGCTCCATATAAAATTTGGTTACAATTGGCTCAGCCGCTTTTGAGAAGATGTTTAAAATTGTCAAAATATGAGAGTCCAGGGTCAAAGGTCAAAGAATGACCTTGACCTCTTGTACTCATAAATCTTCATGTACTCATTCAGACAACTGTATACACCAATTTACTGGCCAAAATCTTCAAAAAGTTCCACAAAATCTTATGTTCTAGCAATTTCCTATATTTGACCTTGCCATAAAAATAGAATAGGGTAACACAAGGTCATCATTTGAACAAAGTTGGTAGTACTTGAGTACTCGATGCTGCATACCAAGTTTCAAGACCATTAGTAAAGTGGTTCTGGAGAAGAACATTTTTGAAGTTTTTTCCTTATATGGGTGTGGCAGCAATATTGGTCATGTGACTATGACCATTTGAACAATTTTTCATCCCCTCAGTCCCTGGGACCTCTAAATGAAATTTGCTTACAATATGCCTATAGGCTTTTCAGGAGATGTTTGATATTGTCAAAATATGAGAGTGCTGGGTCAAAGATCAAAGAATGACCATGGCCTCTTGTACTCATAAACCTTCATTTACTTATAAACCTGTACGAAGTTTAAGCCCAAATCATCAAAATCTTCCATGAAAATTTTCCCATCTTTGACCTTGCCGTAAAAAAGGTCAAGGTCAACCCAAGGTCATCATTTGAACAACCTTGGTAGTTCTTGAGTACCTTATGGTACATACCAACTTTCAAGGCTATTGGTCTATTGTTTTCTGGAGATTTTTTAAGCTTTTTACCATATATGGGCGTGGTGGCCATGATTGTCATATGACCTGGTAAGTTTGAACGAATTTTTGTTCCATCAACCCCTGGAGACTCTATATGAAATTTGGTTACAATCAGCCCAGTGGCTTTTGAGGAGATGTTTGAAATTGTTGAAATATGAGAAACCTGGGTCAAACGTCAAAGAATGACCTTGACCTCTCATACTCATAAATCTTCATGTACTCATTAACATGACTGTATATACCAATTTCAGCCCGAAGTTTCCGAGATAGCTTATGTTCTAGCATTTTGCCATATAAAAGCACAAGGAAGCAAATTTGACTTTACCATAAAAAGCCATATAAAAGCACAAGGAAAAAAATTGGACTTTACCGTAAAAAAGGTCAAGGTCAACCCAAGGTCATAATTTGAACGATTTTGGTAGACCTTGCATACCTGATGCTTCATACTAAGTTTCAAGGCCATCAACCTACTGGTTCTGGAGAAGAATATTTTTTAGGGTTTTTCCTTATATGGGCATGGTGGCCATGTTGGTCTTGTGACCAGGACTGTTTGAACAACTTTTCGTTCCTAAGTCCCCTGGAGACTACATTTGAAATTTGATTACAATCGGCCCAGCAGTTCCAGAGGAGAAGTCATTTGAAATTGTGGACAAACAGACACCGACGGAGCCTGCCTATCCTATAAGCTCCCCCGGAGCCTCTGGCTCTGGTGAGTAAAAAAAAAAAAAGGCCATGAGGCCCTTAATCGCTCACCTGGGCAATTGGCCAAGTGGCTTTTGTCAAAATACCAGAGTCCTGGTTCAAAGAATGACCTTAACCTCTTGTACACATCAGTCTTCATGTGCTCATTAGGATGACTGTATATACCAATTTTTAGGCCAAAATCTTCAAAACTTTCCATGAAATCTTATGTTCTAGCATTTTCTCATATTTGACCATGCCCTAAAAAAAGGTTAAGGTCCCAAGTCATTTCTGGACAATCATGGTATTACTCAAGGAACCAATCCTACATACTAAGTTTCAAAGCCATTGGTCAAGTCGTTCTGGAGAAGAAGACTTTTGAGGTTTTCACCATATATGGGCTCGGCAGTCATGTTGGTCATGTGACCTTGACTGCTTGAAGAAAGTTTCTTTCTCTCAGTCCCTGGCGGCTCTGTATGAAGTTTGATTACAATTAGCCCTGTGGCTTTTGAGGAGATGTTTGAAATTGTCAAAATATGTGAGTATGAGAGGTCAAAGGTCAAAGAAGGGCCTTGACCTCTCATACTCAGAAATCTTCATGTACTCATTATGACTGTATATACCAATTTTAAGACAAAAATCTTCAAAACTTTCCATGAAATCATATGTTTTAGGTTTCTAGCATTTTCCCATATTCGACCTTGCCGTAAAAAAAAGGTCAAGGGCAATCCAAGGTCATCATTTGAAAAACCCTGGAGTACTTGAATACCTGATGCTACATACTAAGTTTTAAGGCCATCGGTCTATTGGTTCTGGAGAAGAAGATTTTAAAAGTTTTTTACCATATATGGGCAGAGCAGCCATGTTAGTCATGTGACCTGGACCGTTAAAACAATTTTTCGTTCCCTCAAGCCCTGGAGGCTCTATATGAAATTTGCTTACCATTGGCACAGTGGAAATGTTTGAAATTTTAGAAATATGAGAGACTGGGTCAAAGGTCAAACAATGACCTTGACCTCTTGTACTCACAAATATTCATGTACCTACTAAGATGACTGTATATACCAATTTGTAGGCCAAAAGGTTCAGCAATTTCCATGCAATCTTATGTTCTAGCATTCTACCATATAAAAGCACCAGAAAGCAAATTTGACTTTGCCGTAAGAAAAGGTCATGGTTAACCCAAGGTCATAATTTCAACAATCTTGGTAGAACTCGTATACCCAATGCTACATACGAAGTTTGAAGGCTGTCTGCCTATTGGTTCTGGAGAAGAAAAAATTATAGGTTTATTACCATATATGGGCATGGCGACCATGTTGGGTACGTGACCAGGACCATTTAAACAACTATTCGTTCTCATAACCCCTTGAAGCAACATATGAAATTTGGTTTCAACTGGCCCGGTGGTTTCAGAAGAGAAGTTGTTTGAAATTGTGGACGGATGAACGGACAATGAAAGAGCCTGCCTATATCCTATAAGCTCCCCTGGAGCCTTCCGCTCAGGTGAGCTCAAACTAGAAATGAGAGACTTGCTTCCCCTGCAATGTACCCATTCACTTTAAGACAGCCTCCTACAAGAAGGCCATCCATTCCACAGTCATTATTTCTCTGGTGTACACCTTAAATGTGGAATAAAGTCTTCATCATACTGTTAGCACCAATTGCCTTCACCTAGCCAGCGTCAGATCTGTGTAAGTTTGCCATGTATTTCATATCAAAGCTCAATGTAAGTCTTTATCTAGGGAGTAAAAATTTTGAGATCTATTAGGTATTAAGCTGACTACAAAGATACATTGAACAATATGAGTCTATGCTGAGCATAAACCGTTAAAATGTTAATAACAATTGACCCGGGACATGACAAAACCAACAAAGTGGCATGTGTGCCCACCAAAGACTCAGTTCAGCCTGGGCACCGACCAGTCTGATCAGAGTCTTTACTGTCCGCATAGAGCTAGGTTAGACCCTAAGCTACCCTATAAGCACACAGCGAAGACTCTGATCAGACTGGGCAGCTTCCCAGTCTGATCAGAGTCTTTACTGTCCACATGGAGCTAGCTTAGACCCTAAGCTACCCTATAAGCACACAGCCAAGACTCTGATCAGACTGGGCAGCTTTCCAGGCTGATCTGAGTCTTCGCTGGGGACACAAGCCACTTTGTTGGTTTTGTCCTGATGCGGCTCACATAATATATTAGTTTTGATTAGCAGCAATCCACCACGGCAAGAGAATGCAAATTCACAGCTCCTTTTGAAATTAATCTTTACGAAGAAATGTGAGAAAACAAGACCAATTCCAAATATTTTCTTAAAGCTGGGCTCTAAACTAAATAACATCAGACATTAAAATCAATTCATCCTCCAACCTTATAGCTCCTTGCGTATTTTCACAGACCAAATTTAGTTGACTACTGGTTTTACCACAGGATATTGATGCTCATTCAAAGACTCTTTACACCGATTCCAATGCACTTACAAATGTAATGCAATGTCTGATCGGATAACGTCGAAATTTTGCTACAGTATATCCTGCGATATACTGTTGGAAACCCAACATCATTATGAAACATTGCTTCTCATTGGCTAACATCTGGTTTTATGTGACAAAAAGTGCTTACTTTGGTTGAAAAGTACTTGTATTGGCCATTTGCTGTCTTTAAAACAAGTCATTTTGCTAAATATCTCTAAAACTACCATAGCTATCACTGTGAAGTAAAGCGCATCTTTAATGTCTATCTTATACATAACTAATCTATAATTTTCCTCAAAATTATATTTTGAAACTAAAAAGTTCCTTTTTTTGAAAACTGCCCGTTTTTAGAAAATATTTTAACTGTATTTTACAAGGGAGTCAGTTTATTTATGTAACAGCCTTAGACAGGTCAATATTTACCTATGTCAGTTGTTAGTTAATTGTACAGAGTTACTCGATGGCACCTTAATTGTACAGAGTTACTCGATGGCACCTGTTAATCTTTTCATCTGAGTAAAAATGCAGTTCACTTATTTATGGGTTGCGAAGAGAATTGATTGGTGATGAACAGAATTAATTTATCTATAGTAACATTTCTTGTTTGTGATGCATATATGGGCATTGCTTATAGCTATTACATTAAATTATTGTACTCCTTTTTACTTAAGCTGAAAATTTTGTAAATTTCTTGTAAAGGATTCAATAGACAAAAGCAAACAAGAGGGCCATGATGGCCGTGGATCGCTCACCTGAATATCCTGTGAACTTAACCTCAGAGACATCCATATGACTGACAGAGTTTCACAAAGATTAAATGGAAAATGAACCCTTTATTGTGTACCTAAGGTTTTTATAAGATTTAACCTAATGACCTAGATTTTGACCCTACATGACCCAGTTCCAAACCTGGTCTAGATTTCTTGGATATGAACATTCTGGCAAAGTTATCAAAACTGTGCCTTCTAGAGTGTACACAATGTTTTTCTAAGGTTTAACCTAGTGACCTACTTTTTGACCCAACATGACCAAGTTGCACCCTTGGTCAAGATTCGTTGGAGACAAACATTCTGACAAAGTCTCATGAAGATTAGAACAAAACTGTGTCCTCAAAAGCGTTCACACTGTTTTTCTAAGAACTGACCTAGTGACCTAGTTTTTGACCTGACATGGCCCAGTTTCAAATCTGGTATAAATTTCATGAAAGTAAACATTCTGACAATGTTTCACATAGATAGGATCATAACTGTGCCCTCTAGAGTGTACATGAGGTTTTTCTAATATTTGACCTAGTGACCTAGTTTTTGACCCCACAAGACTCAGATTCAAATTTGGCCTAGATTTTATATAAATAAACATTCTGACAAAGTTTCATGAAGATTGGATCATAACTGTGCCCTCTAGAGTGTGCACAAGGTTTTTCTAAGATTTGACCCAGTGACCTAGTTTTTGACCCCACATGACCCAGTTTCAAAGATGGTCTAGATTTCATTAAGATAAACATTCTGACAAAGTTTCATGATGATTGGATCATAACTGTGCCCTCTGTGCCATTCTAATGTTTATTTCTATTTTTAGCTCTGGCGGCCATTTTGTTCAGCGGAGCGGAACCATCTGAGCAATTTTTGGTCAGAGCCATGAGTAAAACATTTCTGTGAAATTTTTTTGAAATCGAGCCATTGGCTTTAGAAACGATGATGTTTAAAGCTTTTTTCTATTTTTAGCTCCGGTGGCCATATTGTTCAGCAGGGCAGAACCGTTTGAGCAATTTTGGTAGAGGGTCTCCTAAGGAACATTTCTGTGAAATTATTTCAAAATAGGCCCCGCAGTTTTGGAGGAGAAGTCGTTTAAAGGTTTTTCTATTTTTAGCTCTGGCGGCCATATTGTTCAGCGGAGGGGAACCCTTTGAGCAATTTTGGTAGAGGGTGTCCTAAAGAACATTTCTGTGAAATTATTTTAAAATCGGCCCAGCAGTTTTGGAGGAGAATTTGTTTAAAGGTTTTTCTATTTTTAGCTCTGGCGGCCATATTGTTCAGCGGAGCGGATCCATTTGAGCAATTTTGGTAGAGGGTCTCCTAAGGAACATTTCTGTGAAATTATTTCAAAATCTGCCCAGCAGTTTTGGAGGAGAAGTTGTTTAAAGGTTTTTCTATTTTTAGCTCTGGCGGCCATATTGTTCAGCGGAGCAGAACCGTTTGAGCAATTTTGGTAGAGGGTCTCCTAAGGAACATTTCTGTGAAATTATTTCAAAATCGGCCCAGCAGTTTTGGAGGAGAAGTCGTTTAAAGGTTTTTCTATTTTTAGCTCTGGCGGCCATATTGTTCAGCGGAGCGGAACCATTTGAGCAATTTTGGTAGAGAGTCCCCCAAGGAATATTTCTGTGAAATTACTTTGAAATCTGGCTAGCAGTTTTGGAGAAGAAGTTGTTTAAAGCAAAAGTTGACGCTGGACGCACGACCGGACGACGGATGAAGACCGATCACAATACCTCACCTTGAGCACTTCGTGCTCAGGTTAGCTAAAAATTGACAAGATAAAATTCTGAAAGTCAGTTTCCAGTTATGTAATAGTTTGACAATACCAGTGGAGAAAAACAAGAATTCCACGGAATGCTATGTCGCACCTGCTATGTGCTTTCACATTAAGAACTCAATGAAAGCATCAGTTTGATACACATTTGGTCAAAATCCATTTGGATTGTCCATTTCCTACTTTTCCTATTTATAGTAACTGCCACTGGCAGCCGTTTTGGATAATCAATTTGCAAAAAAATGAAATATGTGGGTTGATCATTAAGTAATGGAAACACCTTTGTAGATTAGTTGATTTTATACAGAAATAGGTATACTTCATGCAACACCAAAGGATGTCTTTTAAGCTTTCGAATCCATGTTTGAGATCAAAATTTTAAGGTGTTACCATAGCAACATATGACGTCACGTTCATGCCGGGTACCACGTGTGATTTTTTTCGACGTCATTTTGGTAAGGAGATGTTTTTATTATGCTCATTATGTACGATATGTAAAGGGATATTGAAAATGTAGGAACACCTTCCGTTATGGTTAGGTTTTGGCTTCAGAGACACACATATAATGATTGTAAATTAAAATGTTCTGAAATCTGGCATGAATTAAAGCAAAAGCAGGGGTTGAAAAAATTGATTTTTAGGGAATTCGACATTTTACTCCGTAATTTCGAGTATTATGCTAAAGTTAATTGATCGGTTATCAAGGACAGGATCATTTTGGTTCTTTCTGCTATACAATTATCCCAGGACATTGCTTCTTATAATGCAATGACGTCACAATTCTGGTCCGTATGGCTTTAAATTGGCGAAAAAAGTCAAATTTTGCTAAGTCAAAAGTCTTTCACAGTCTGTATTTCTGCGATGTTTGAGTGCAAGGTACGAATACTTGTATATTTCTTGAAGTAACTGAGACTTGCTTCAAGCCATTACACAATCACAAACATTTATCCATTCCTTGTTACTTATCAGCAGTAAATATACATGAAAATATGCCAAAATGGCAACGATAGTCCTAAAAATTACTTTTCAACTGAATTATATGTCATATGCTTGCTTCTTAAGTATAATATATCTGGAGTACTGTTTTTATACATAGCTAATGAAATAAATGCTAGTTTCCATTATTTAATGATCACCCCTCGTAGCTCCATGCGAGGATCATTCTGACACAAAGTTGGTCCAAATTCATTCAGAGGTTCTGAAGAACTGTCATTTTCATGTTTTTGCTATTTTTAGTATCAGCAGCCGATGGCTATCTTGGACTGCCCAGTCACATAAATTTGAAAGAACTCCATTTGAGGATAATGCTGACTGAATTTTACTGATATCTGCTCAGAATTTTGAAATAATGGCATTTTAGCAAAACTAGATTGTAACTAGAATTGTTTTCCTACGAAAAAACAGATGTCTCCCCCCTTTTTGATGTCAAAAGGATCAGTCATTAAGACGCCAAGAAAAACAATATGTTTCCCTACCCTGAAGCAGGGATTCATAATAAGTAAAAAGTATAAATGCAAGAGTTATAGTTGTTATGCTCTGCATGTCATGTAATGTTGACTGATATTCATATTTAGTTTTTGTCAAAAAATATAAATGCAAGAGTTACAGTGCTCTGCACGTCGTCTATTTATATGTTGACTGATATTTGTATGAAGTTTCATGAATATAGCTTAAACGGTTTTCAAGTTATAGAGCTTAGACGATTGAGACACGATTTTGTGAATGACAAAGTTCCAAGGGAAATAACTCAAATAGTATAAATGCTGTGCTCTGCAGGTTGTCTAGTGTTGACTGACATTTGTATGAAGTTTCGTGAGTATAGCTTGTCCGGTTTTCAAGTAATAAAGCGATTGAGACACGATTTTGTGACTGACAAAGGTCCAAGGGAAATAACTCAAGAAGTATAAATGCAAGAGTTATGGTTCTTGCACTATGTAATTCTTCTAATGTTGATTGATATTTGTATAAAGTTTCGTGAATATAGCTTGAATGGTTTTCAAGTTATAGAGCAGACACAACTGAGACACGATTTTGTGACTGACAAAGTTCTAAGGGAAATAACTCAAATAGTATAAATGCTGAAGTTATGGTTCTTGCATTCTGCACGTCCTCTGATGTTGATTGATATTTGTATGAACTTTCATGAATATAGCTTGAATGGTTTTAAAGTTATAGACGGACTCAACTGAGACGCAATTTTGTGATGGACAAAGTTCCAAGGGAAATAACTCAAAAAGTATAAACGCCAGAGTGCATTCTGCACGTGGTCTGATGTTGACTGATATTTGTATGAACTTTCATGAATATAGCTTGAATGGTTTTAAAGTTATAGACGGACTCGACTGAGACGCAATTTTGTGATGGACAAAGTTCCAAGGGAAATAACTCAAAAAGTATAAATGCCAGAGTTACCATTTGTGCACTCTGCACATCGCCTCATGTTGATTGATATTTGTATGAAGTTTCGTGAATAAAGCTTGAGCAGTTTTCAAGTTATAGAACGGACACAATTGAAACACAATTTTGTGATGGACTAAGTTCCAAGGGAAACAAGAGGCCCACGGGCCACAAAGCTCACCAGATCTCTAGCTCAAAATTGCTTTCAAAACTACTGTCACATTCGTACAGGCTTATACAAAATATACTACTACAAAGTCTCAGTCTCACAGTCTGTTGAGTTGATAACAAAATGTATAACTGTTTTCCATATTCTGATTGCAGTAAATGCCATTTTTTTTAATTTTCCCCATTTTAATCAATGCAACTCTAATTTGCCATAGCAACCAAACAAAAGAGCTGATTCTCATAAAAGAAAAACACATATTTTCACTTCCCCAGTCCAAGGATACTAAAGATAAAATCTGAGCCCAATCGGCCTAGTGGCTTCAGAAGGGATCATTTTTTAAGGGATTTTTTTTCCTTCTTTTGCTTTATGGCTTCCATGACAACCAATGATAAAAAGGGAAGTGGACCAAAAAACATATAGCTGATAGAAGACTTCTCAAGAAACATTTGTATAAAAGTTTTGTCAACATATCTGCAATGGCTTGGGAGTAAATGCCATTTTTCAATTTTCCCCATTATAAGTCAATGCAACTCTAAGTTGCCATAGCAACCAAACTAAAGGGCAGATTTTCATAAAAAACACAAACTTTCAATCCCCCAGCCTAAGGATACTACAGATGAAATCTGGGCCTTATCGGTCCAGTGGCTTCTGAGGAGATAATTTGGTAATTATTTTTTTCCATTATTTTTGCATTTTGGTTTCCATGGCAACCAATAAAAGGAGCAGTGGGCCCCAAAACATCAAGGATAACTGAAGACTTCTCGAGGAACATTTCTATAAAAGTCTTGTAAGCATATCTGCAATGGCTTGGCAGTAAATGCTATTTTTCAATTTTCCCCATTATAAGTCTATGGAAACTCTAAGTTGCCATAGCAACCAAACTAAAGCGCAGATTTTCATAAAAAACACAAACATTCAATCCCCCAGCCTGAGGATACTACAGATGACAGCTGGGCCTTATCGGCCCAGTGGTTTCAGAGGAGATAATTTTTAAGTAATTTTTTTACTTTTTGATTGCATTTTGGTTTCCATGGCAACCAATAAAAGGGGCAGTGGGCCAAAAAACATTCAGCTGATAGAAGACTTCTCAAGGAACATTTCTATAAAAGTTTTGTCAATATTTCCACACGGCTTTGCAGAAAATGCCATTTTTCAATTTTCCCCATTATAAGTCTATGGGAACTCTAAGTTGCCATAGCAACCAAACTAAGGGGCAAATTTTCATAAAAAACACAAACTTTCAATCCCCCAGCCCAAGGATGCTACAGCTGAAATTTTGGCCCAATCGGCCCAGTGGCTTCAGAGGAGATGTTGTTTAAAAGTGTTGACGGACGACGACGACGACATACGACATACGACAGACGACATACGCCGACGACGACGGACAACTGCCTATCCTATAAGCTCCCCCGGAGCCTTCGGCTCTGGTGAGCTAATAACTCAAAAAGTATAAATGCCAGAGTTACCATTCTTGCACTCTGCATGTCGTCTCATGTTGATTGATATTTATATGAAGTTTCGCGAATATAGCTTGAGCGAAAAAGTTGATTTTATTGGTTTTGCTATTTTTAGTGACAGCAACCATCTTGGATTCTCGACCCGCCTGAATTTTACCATTCTGAAGCTTTGAAGTCTGATCATGCTGCTTGTGAAATTTGAGAACCATGGATGCAGTGGTTTCAGAGAATAAATCTTTTGAATGGACTAAAATGCTAGGGTAGACGTAAATTGTGAAAGGAAAGACTGACAGACAGAAAACCGGATGCCTAAATCGCACCTTGCTAAAGCAGGTGCGACAAAAATCAATTTTATTACCAGTAATAAAAGAGAAAATCTGCAAAATAACCTGTTTTATAGACAGCAAATAGCCTACAGTAGCCTTTGAAAGGTGAAAATGTGAAAAAGTGCTTTAGAATGGAGATAACTGTATTGAAAATTGTCATTTGAGGAGGTAAATCATGTTTTATGGTCACATATTGCTTTTTACGGCTCTGCTGATGCATGGCTGTAAAACAAAATTGGCAACTATAAAACTGATGATTTCCCTCCCAAAATGACAATTATGTATGCTGAAAATAGAGTCATGGGAATCCGTACTGTCTGTGACAGTTACTTTCATTTCTTTCTCCTGCTGTCATATAACAGCTCCAGTTAAGGGTAATTCTAGGGTTTATGTTATGGGTACACCTCCAGGTTTTTCCACATTTTTCACAAAGGGGAACAACTTCTGTGACTTCCTGTCTGCTTACCTGGACAATGTAGCCCTCCCTACTCTTAATGAAAATGCTCCTAGAGGAGTAAATTCTATCCAGTAAGAGCTGACCCCTATAAAGAAGGCAGGCCAAAATGAAAATGACATAGTTGCTTCCCCTGAAAGTGAACCCATTCACCTTGTTAGTATGTAGCAGTCCTCATAAGAAATGCCTCACTGAACGAGGGGTGACAATATACACCATTATGAGGATTTAAGAAAACTATCCCAGGATTATCATCCAACACCTCCTTCCCCCCTCTGCCCTTTTGTCTGGAGCTCTAGATAAAATCAGTTCTCATTCTACTGGAAATCAGGAACCAGCCTTGCTCTCTCCGCAGCCTCTCTCTCCTTTCTCGCCTGTTCTTCTATGACAGCCTTTGCCGTCTGCTGTTTTGCTGTCTCTAAGATAGTTTTGGCTTCTGTCTGTAGTAGACGATTGGCTAATTCAACCCCAACAGCATTTGCCACTTCACACAATGACACGTCTATGTTGCCACTAACAATGGCAGAGAATGTATGGCCATTCCTGTGCTGCTGAGTAAACAAAACATACAAGAAATATATTTACCATATATATCCTAAACATTATGACTAACTAACCACTTCTTCTAATTATCCTTTAATCTGAACAAGTTCATTGTAGTACCGTATAATGGAAAATTTTCGCGTCGCCAAATTTTCGCGGATTTGCCCAAAAAACATGAAGATTAATTTTCGCGGTTTTTAATTTTCACGGAAGTGAATTCCGCGAAAATAAAAATTGTGTTTGTCCTGTAAAATATTGGCTTGACTGAAAAATCAAGACGTACAAGGAGAGAGAAACGTAAAGAAACTGTAATCAATTTGTTATGAACACATATGTTTAGATAGCATCGGCTCATTTTGGGTTCTTTTATTCACAAAAAGTAAGATTGACATTTGTACAAATTGATGTTTAGTACACAGAAACAGTCAACTGAACTATGCAAGCAATTGATAGAATGGCTATTATTCAGGATAAAAGTAAACAGAACTCACAGCCAATTAAAAGTAATTCAATTGCATAATCAGGTACAAGTGAACTTTAATCAAGCGAAAAAAGGTGACAGCTGCTCAAAGTGTAATTATCTGCTAATTAGCAGCTAACCCTGATAATTGTGCCAAAAATAATAGCTTTATAGCTACTTACTCTTAGGGTTTTGTGGGGCGCTTTGAATACCACAAACCATATGTTTGGATGATTCAAATTTCCTATTACTATTGTGTACAAACTTGGAAAATATTTTGCGGAGTTAAATTTTCGCGGATCGCTACCGACCGCGAAATTCCGCGAAAATTAGGCGACACGAAAATTTCCCATTATACAGTATTTTGCAATGTTTTGTAAAATTCCTGGCCAAATGACCAACAGCATAGACCAAGTAGACAGCTCCTAATCTGATCTGGGTTTAAGAAATTAAGAAATTATAGTATTTTTTTCTGGTTTTGTCACCAGATAGTGTCAGGGTCACTGATGAGGCTTTGTTAGCCGAAACTACGTAGTCTGGCCCATGTTCCTACTTCTGTATGTATTCTCTGCTCTTGAAGGAACTTTTTAAGATTTTTATATTACACTTTTTTGCATGCATCTCTGTCCCATTATAGTATGCTCTGTGTAGTACACTACACATTTGCTACAAAGAATTTATAAAGCTGAATGAAAAGGACTGTCGTTGGGCTTTTTTTATTCACAAACTTTTATATCTCTGAACTTTTATATCTCGGGCCAAGTTGCACAAGCATTAACAGTTTAGCTAAGTTGTTAGGCAATGATTTGTTAAGTCTTCTAGTAAGCATAAAATCAAATGTGCTCATATGTTTTGTTGCTAAATTGTGAAGAGCTTTTGCAGTACAAAAGCAATTTTTCAGCAAACAATGGCAATGTTTTTGTACAACAGTACATTTGAAAATTTAATGTCTCTTTAACTTACAACTTCATTAGTTTTGAACAAACTGGCCCAGGATTTTGTAAACTAAACTGCAGTTTTAAAACAAACTGAAGATAAATAGTTGTAAATTTTGTATACTGAACCAATGCTTATAAAAAGAAGAAGACAAACAAATTCTAAGTTCCATGGTTACACCTACCTTCTTTTTAGCAGGTTCATCTGGGAACTGTTTGGTGATGGTGTCGACCACACACTGTTTACCGTCTATACTGAACACAGCCCCTTGTAGGGTGATCTGCAATAAATATATAGATACTTACAAAGAAGGCAGGTAGTGTGGGTTGTTATCAGATCAATCTTTCTGACTTGAAAATTCCATGAAATATGTACCATTATAATCTAGCTACATGACTGGCTTTCCCCCATCTAGACTGACACCTAATATCTAAATCAGGCGTGTGTAATTCTGCTGTATAAACAGCTTTTTCTTCCTCCCAAAACACTACTAGTTCCATCTTGCATTTACGATGGATCTAGACTTTTAGAGTTGTTTTGTGGTTTTGTGTGTGTGGGGGGAGGGGGAGGGGATCCATGTTATACCTGAATAAATAGGATATACAGAAGATGATATGTGTATATGTGTTTATAGTTTATATATGACTGTGTCTACTGAAACACATTTATTCTGGTGATAAGTTAGATCTGGCATTATTGGGGGGCAAATGCATGCTAGTGCCAAAATTGGAATTACACAAAAATGCTGTTCTCATAAACCACTACAAACCACCAATGCCACAAATACTGTTTTACCATATTTTACAACCTTCAATTTAACATTTATGCGTACGATACATTTTAGTGCATGTTGTTTTGAAGCCAGTTCATAAAGTACAATAACTTTCATCTGAGCAGCTTACTGGGAACCATTCTAAAATTCCATACACCACATAGGTCAGGAAAAATAGATTCTGAGACCATTTTCCCATCGTAAACACTTGGCAGAATTGCAAACAATGTTTACCCTGATCAGACTTCTTCAGGGGCAGTCTAATCTGGGTCTACACTGGTTGCCAAGGTATTTCAGTCACAACTTGATGATCAATTTTTAGAACAGTTACCATACACAATCATTGCCCTAATATAAAGAACAGGGCCAGGTTGTTCAAAACTAATGACATCGTTAGTTAACGTTTCGTTAAAATTTCAATCGTTAATATTTCAACCATGCCAAAATTTCTTGCTGAAAAAATGTGATTGCAAAAGCTTCTCACATTTTTTCCACAAAATAAATCAGTGAATTCAGTTATAAACTCATTAAAAACTTAATGAGTTGACCCCTTAATGAGCTTGTTTGGCTAACAATGCTTTGAACGACTGGGCCCTGGCTTGTAGAAGATAAAATCTGACCTGTGACTTGGTCAATGTGGAATGTACACTGACTGGAACACTGCAGCCACCCTCCTGCAAAAAAAAAAAGACAGATCAGACTCTGTATTTATTGTATGGGGAAGGGAAAGTGTCTCTTCCAAAACAATCCTAAAAAATCAACACACAAATCTCTTGATCGGTCTCACAAGACAGATCTAGATTTTTGGGAATGCTTTGGAAGAGAAAAAAAACAACAAAAAAACATCTTTTAGCTGAATTAACATAGACTGAGTTCCATATTGTGGGTAAATTTGGAAAGGAAACTTTTTTGTCTCATAGCCAAATAAAAACATTACTATTTGCATAATCTGTCAGGGCAAATGCAATCCATGGCTTATCTCAAAGCCAAATAAATACATTACTATTTGCATAATCTGTCAGGGCAAATGCAATCCATGGCTTATCTCATAGCCAAATAAATACATTACTATTTGCATAATCTGTCAGGGCAAATGCAATCCATGGCTTATCTCATAGCCAAATAAATACATTACTATTTGCATAATCTGTCAGGGCAAATGCAATCCATGGCTTATCTCAAAGCCAAATAAATACATTACTATTTGCATAATCTGTCAGGGCAAATGCAATCCATGGCTTATCTCAAAGCCAAATAAATACATTACTATTTGCATAATTTGTCAGGGCAAATGCAATCCATGGCTTATCTCATAGCCAAATAAATACAGTACTATTTGCATAATCTGTCAGGGCAAATGCAATCCATGGCTTATCTCAAAGCCAAATAAATACATTAATATTTGCATAATCTGTCAGGGCAAATGCAATCCATGGCTTAATTTGCATAATTTGTCAGGGCAAAGGCAATCCATGGCTTATCTCATAGCCAAATAAATACACTAGAGCATGTGAGCAGGGGCTCACTTATATCCCCGGCCAGCACCACCGCCTAACAGTAACACTGCCACACTTAATACAAAACTTTAAAACAAATGATAATGAATGATAAGCAGAAGGAGGCTCAGATATTCTCTTACTGATACAACTAGTCATACCCAATGTTTGGCCTAAATATCAAATCCTAGCTATTGTGATTCCTGAGACATCTGTGACAAAAATCAAATTGGAAAGAAAGAAAAAATGAACAAAAGAAGGGAATGATACATATATGGAGGCTGATACTCTCTTACACAATACAACTAGTCACACCCAATATTTGTACCAAATTTTGAAATCCTAGCTGTATGGTTCCTGAGAAATCTTTGACAGAAATTAAATTGGAGAGAAAGAAAAAAAAGAGGGAATGATAAGCAGATGGAGGCTGATGGTCTCTTATATGGTATAACAAGTCATACCCAACGTTTGTAACAAAATTCAAAAACCTGGGTAAAGTGATTCCTGAGAAGTCTGACAAAAAAAAAATAATTGGAGAGAAATAAAAAATAGCCATCAGAGGAGATGGCAAATCCCCCGACCGAAGGCCCCCTGTGCCTTACTAAACAGGGTGCACTTCAAAAC
This sequence comes from Ctena decussata, assembly GCA_963989385.1. NCBI lineage: Eukaryota > Metazoa > Mollusca > Bivalvia > Lucinida > Lucinidae > Ctena > Ctena decussata. Next base: position 32,096,396 of record OZ022504.1, on the reverse strand, counting down.
GCATATAAATAGTATACTGTCATTCTTTTATGCTCCTTACTGACATTATCTGTTTAACAGATGCATGATTATCTAACACTCAGACCAAAACAGTATGCCAGATTGCTAAAAAGAGGTAAAATCTCAAATAGCAATCATGTAGACAATGTATTGCATATGATACATTCAACATTTCAAAATGTGTGAATAACTTCTGAAGTACAAGCCCTACAAATCTAATTTTGAGCTCTCTAGTAAGTGAATTTGGTCAAAGAATCCAAATCTGTAAAAAAAAAAAATTTTTTTTTTTTTGGGGGGGGGGGGGGGGGGGGGGACTCAGAAAAGTATGAAAGCAAGAGTTGTCATTCTTGTATGAGACAAACTGTCATGATCTGATCTCCATATCTGTGAAGTATCATAAAAATATTTCAAAGGGTATTCAAGTTATGGAGCGAACACTAAATCACACCTAAAACCATCAAGGGGAAATAACTCAAAAAGTTAATAAGCAGGAGTTGTCATTCTTGTTCCCGACACATCGCCATGACCTGTTCTACATAACTATGAAGTATCATGAAAATATTCCAAAGGGTATTCAAGTTATGGAGCGGACACTAAATCACACCTAAAACCATCAAGGGGAAATAACTCAAAAAGTAAGAAAGCAAGAGTTGTCACTCTTATTCGCTACACATCGTCATGACCTGTTCTACATATCTGTGAAGTTTCATGAAAATATTTCAAAAGGTATTCAAGTTATGGAGTGGACACAAATTCACACCTAAAACCATCAAGGAGAAATAACTCACAAAGTAAGAAAGCAAGAGTTGTCATTCTTGTTCCCGACACATCGCCATGACCTGTTCTACATATCTGTGAAGTTTCATGAAAATATTTCAAAGGGTATTCAAGTTATGGAGCGGACACGAAATCACACCTAAAACCATCAAGGGGAAATAACTCAAAAAGTAAGAAAGCAAGAGTTGCCATTCTTGTTCGCGACACATCGTCATGACCTGCTCTACATATCTGTGAAGTTTCATGAAAATATTTCAAAGGGTATTCAAGTTACAGAGCGGACACGAATCTGCCAAAAATTCACCAAAGGGGAGATAACTCAAAAAGTACAAAAGCAAGAGTTACCATTCTTGCACGCGACACATCGCCATAACCTGTTCTACATAACTGTGAAGTATCATGAAATTATTCCAAACGGTATTTTAAGATATGGAACGGACAAGAAAATGTTTACGGACGGACATATGGATGGACGGACGGACGCCAGGCTCATCGCTATATCCCCCGAACCTTTCGGTCGGGGGATAAAAATGGACAAACAAAGGGAAAAATAAGCAGAAGGAGGCTGAAGTTCTCTTACACTATATGGTTGGAGGTTGTAAAATCGTGGGAGTTGTAAATTCGTGGGTGCTAGTAATTGGCATAATATTCATGCGCAAAAGAAGTTCCACTAAGTGTTTATTCTTCCAACATTTAACCATGCATAAAGGTTTTATTTCATAACAAAAGCAAATGCCTAGAGCCTAAATAGGGAATTAAATTTTAAAAACAGTTTGACCAATTGCTTTTATGCCTTCTTTTGCTATTTCTTTTTTGCATACCTGAAAAGCGGCCATTTTCTAATCTCAGATATCAGCCTGAGAAAACATTGCAATGATTACTGATTTTGTACCTTTTGACATGTATTATAAATAGATCACCCAATCACATGCGGATGAATTTTCTAACATTGAAACGATATTACTTTGCATCGAAACTGTATCAGTTTATTCATCTACTGTTGTGGTCTAATTATGTCACAAGAAATATCAAGAAATTGTTTGACATGTGACTGTCACGTGATTTAGCTCTTATATCCACGATTATACCACCTTCAATGCTACAACTAGTTATACCAAACATTTGTACAAAATTTCAAAATCCTAGCTGTAGTGGTTCCTGAGAAATCTGTGACAGAAAAAAATGTTAATTTAATTGGATAGAAAGAAAAAATGGACAAACAAAAGGAATGATAAGCAGGAAGAGGCTGATGTTTTCATACATAATACAACTTCAATGCTACAACTAGTTATACCAAACATTTGTACAAAATTTCAAAATCCTAGCTGTAGTGGTTCCTGAGAAATCTGTGACAGAAAAAAATGTTAATTTAATTGGATAGAAAGAAAAAATGGACAAACAAAAGGAATGATAAGCAGGAAGAGGCTGATGTTTTCATACATAATACAACTAGTCATTACCAAGGTTTGTACTAAATTTCAAATAATTCCTGAGAAATTTCTGACAGAAATCTATTTGGAGAGAAAGAAAAACGAACAAACAAAGAGAATGATAAGCAGGAAGAGGCTGATGTTTTCACACATAATACAACTAGTCATTACCAAGGTTTGTACTAAATTTCAAAACCATAGCTGTAGTAATTCCTGAGAAATCTCTGACAGAAATCTGTTTGGAGAGAAAGAAAAATGAACAAACAAAGAGAATGATAAGCAGCAGAAGGCTGTTTCTCTCTTATACTGTGCACTTAGTCATACTTAACGTTTGTACCAAATTTCAAAATTCTAGCTGTAGTGGTTCCTGATAAATTTTTGACAAAAATTTAATTGGAGAGAAATTGGAGAGAAAGAAAAACTGGAAAACAAAGGGAATGATAAGCTGGAGCAGGCTGATTCTCTCTTACATGGTACAACTAGTCATACCCAACGTTTCTACCAAATTTCAGATACCCTTCTTGTAGAAGTTTTTGAGATATCTTTTACAGAAAATTAATTGGAGAGAAAGAAAAAATGGACATATAAAGGGAATGATAAGCAGCAGGAGGCTGATTCTCTCTTACACGGTACAACTAGTCATACTCAACGTTTGTACCAAACTTCAAAATTCTAGCAGTAGTGGTTCCTGAGAAATCTTTGACAAAAAATTAAATGGAGAGATATTGGAGAGAAAGAAAAACTAGACAAAAAAAGGGAATGATAAGCTGGATCAGGCCGATTCTCTCTTACACGATACAACTAGTCATACCCAACGTTTCTACCAAATTTCAGATACCCTTACTGTAGAAGTTTTTGAGATATCTTTGGCAGAAAATTAATTGGAGAGAAAGAAAAAATGGACAAATAAAGGGAATGATAAGCAGCAGGAGGCTGATTCTCTCTTACACGGTACAACTAGTCATACTCAACGTTTGTACCAAATTTCAAAATCCTAGCTGTAGTGGTTCCTGAGAAATCTGTGACAGAAAAAAATGTTAACAAACACACACACACACAAACATATAAACGGAAAAACCAAAAACTATATACCCCCTATATACTTCGTATACCGGGGGTATAATTACTATTTGCACAATCTGTTAGGGCAAATGCAATCCATGGCTTATCTCATAGCCAAATACAGTCCACTCTCATTATCTCGAAGTCGAACTTCAGCGCAAACTACCGATATCTCAAAGTAAATTTTCTGGTACCAGAAAATTTACTTTGAGATATCAGTAGTTTGAGATAACAGGAGTTGAAATGTAAATAAAACTAGGAAATACATTCTTTGATATAAGAAGATACTTTGATACTCGTTCGAGATATTGGGAGTTGACTGTGAATACAGCCGAGTGTCAAACGTCTTTCCCCAAAAACAGATTTTCCATAGACTTCAATGCATTTTCAAGTGTGCGGGGAATTTTGCTGTAGCAAAACTGCTTACCTGTATATTACGATATTTGATTTTATAAGGTTAGAAAGAGAAATATTTTTGGCAACATCTAATAATTTTGATTTGAACTCTAATTGATTGTTCTTTTAGAAACATGTTTTTAAAGACAACATCTTTATTTTTTCAGCAAATTTTGGACAATGTCACCACTGACGTCAATACAAAACTGCATTTCTGAAAGTTTTATTGAAATTCAAAGACTTGCAGTTTAACTGTAAGTAGGTATAGGGCAAAATAAAGATTATTTTATATTGCAGAAATCTTTTAGGTGTTTAGGTATGCAAACATTATAAAGAATAGTTGAACACAGGTCTCACAGTAACATTTCTTCGCACTTGCAAATGCACTAAAGTCAATGGAAAAATATTTTGGGGAAAGACTTTTGACATTTGGCTGTACATTACTATTTGCATAATCTGTCAGGGCAAGTGCAATCCATGGCTTAAGAAAAACAGTCAGAACATGGTTCACGTATATAGCTTTCCCATTTTAGCAGTTTAACTGCATTTTCATATACAATATACCACTATCATCACATTATACATATGAAAAGTTTGTCAATCAGTTGGTTTCTTAAGGCAAAGGGACACATTTTCAGGAAAAGGAACTCTATGACTTTCATTTTTGCCTACTTCTTAATGGGGGCCAACTCTTAAAAACAAGAATTTGCCCCCTTGGAGTAAATTTTTTTTCTTAAATAGTAGACACTTTTTGAGTAGGATCCTTATTGTAGAGAAGTTAATACTAAGCCCTGAAAGTGGTCTCCCTTTGAAAAACTGAAACACATGTAGATGTATCCATTCACCTTAAGATTTCAGAAGATGATACTGAGAGCTTTGGTAGTGACAGGAATTACTTACTAAAGTTTTAAGGAAGGCTCGCTCTGCTACACAACTGAGAGCTGTATCTTGGTCGTGAATGGAGGAGAGAAGAGCTAGTGTTTTACTATCATCAGCCCGACATTCTACAGCCATAGCACCCTGGCTCACAGCATACATACATTCTTCTGGACTTAATACCTAACAATACAATTAAAGTAACATTATTCCTGAGAGGTTGCAGAGAAAAATGAAAAGATAAACAATATGGTATTTCATACTACTGGCGGTAAAAATGAAAAGCACCAAAACTTACGTTCAGTTTTGAATACATTTACATAGCTGAACATACAGTAAAACCTGCTTGTGTGGTCATCTTTCTAAAGGGTTCACATGTCATTAACAGCAACTTTTTTTTAAAATCTCTTTTGATGTCTCCAAAATGAAGTGCAATTTAACCTGTATCAAGGGATTACATCTTTATCAGCCAATTTTTGTGTTGCCTTTGTGATAGGTTCCCCTTATAGTATAGATCGCCGACAGTATTTTGGACGCTCAACAAACAATAACATTAACACAAAAAGGTGAAACAGGTATATGGACTCGTCCAAAAGTAAAATTAAAGCTAGTCAAGTTTGTCTACTTATATATCAAAAACATAATTGTCACTATACAACCAGTGGCGGAAAGGATGGGTTCGAGTCTCACCATTTTTTTTATAATTTTTTTTTTTTTTTTTTTTTTTTTGCATCTAATATGATAATGGTTATTCACAAATGTCTTGATTTCTTCGTGCAAATTTTAGCGAGTATTAAATGAGTATTGTATAAGAAAGTTTCCAAAGGAACATTTCGAACTTTTACTTGCTGTTAGAAAGACGTCTTATATCAAAATGAGTGACACAAAATTATCATTCGTACAAAATGTTCTGAAAGTTCTATGATATCTATTTTTCGCGTAATTGAGTGGCGTCACGAAGACGGTACATTATGACATATACGAACAGTGAACACTGATCAGCCTGCGCACTGACCAGCCTATTCTGATTTTTTTTTCTTGTTCGCGAAATAGCTACGCAGTAAAAAGTGAAGCATTTGATCAGTATAATGCAGCTGCACAGGCTGATTTTTGCATTTGCCATATGCACATAGACGTATCTTTTTCTATGTGATGCCACTCAAATAAACACCATATCGACACTCGATTTAAATTATAAAATTATAAAAGATAACTCATTAAAAATAAATAAAAAATGTATATATATAAAAATTAACATACACAGTTGAGTAACAAAAAAAAAAAAAAAATAGATAGGATGGGACTCGAACCTATGTCCACACGAGTCAAAAGTATCATGAATCCAGTGCTATAGCCACTGCGCCAGTGCAACATTTACAGCATACCGTATGCATGCTAAAGCTTAAATAATTATCATTTTTGCATTATTATACCTGAAACACCTAACTCATAGTAAAAATGGACTAGGCCCATATTCGATAACGCCACATAATAAACTTCGATCTATACATAGTCATGCATATTATAATGGCCTTAAACATTGAGACCCAACACCTTATATTATTGTATCTCTTCTCAATTGAAGACAGCTCTAAAGTCTAGGGATACAATCAAACACATAGCAATAAAAAAATATTCAAAATTGTTGACATCAAAATAGCTACCAATGAAACCCTCTGTAGACAGAGTAATAACATAACCTTAAAATTTATGAGCACCTATCTATTAGATAATGTTTCAATGATTGTGTATAAATGATTTGAAAATATCTGTTTCAAGCTGTGTACTTAATATGAAACATTGGCCTTTACTTCAATGTTAAAACTGCAAAAACAAAGTCATCACTTAAAGATTATCCAACTTTCTCCAATTGGACGAAGAATTGTCTACTAACATATGCAATTTCGGAAAATGTGAAATATACATACCTGCTTTGTAACACAACCACATTGCCTGTTGAAATGTTACGAATTTCAATCATGTGTAATCCCGTTCCTAACAATGTCACGCTTATTTTGCTTCCATTAACAATTATGTCTGAAACCCTTATTAGAGCTAGATAAAAGGCCATCGGCCAAGTGTCACCTGACGTTTGAAATGTGACACAAACTGCAGCCCTTTATTCAGTTTCAGAGTAACTGTATGGCCAAAACCAGAAAATATGTGTATTACAGAACCTGGTAAGCAAATAATAACTGAAGCATAAGTAAAGACATATACCCAATTAATGGGCCTCTATGAAGTTGTAAAACACTTAAGTTTCGAAAGGGGCATATATGTGTAAAATCAGGTTACTGAAACTTTAGGCCCTTACAGAATGCCCAAAACATCAAGACTGTATTCCCAATTACAAAATAACAAGGGCTATAATCCTGTTCATATGAATCTGATGAAAAATGAACATAGCATTTATGAAAATTCAGCCCATTAATATGAATAGTTCTGGAGTTATTCTTTTACCTTTAAGTGAATGTCTATTATCTATGTAAGGGGAATAACTCTGTAACTAATCAATTTAGCACATCCTAACAATAATCAGAATAATCAAATTACCAAATACTAATAGCATACCAAATTTCAGCTCTCTCGGTTCAAACGTTGGAAAAATGCCAAAAATGACAAAGGGCCATAACTTTGTAAACAAGTAGCCCAAAGGGCAACAATTGCTCACCTGAGATACATTGTAAACCTATAGGGATATTTAAGATGCTCAAGGGCAGCTAACTCCACAGTCAGTGGTCCAATCAGGCAGAAAATTAAACTCATCCACCACATTATGTATGCCCTCATTTAATATATGCAAGTTTAAAAAGTATCCGATCAAGAGCACAATAGACAGAGCTGTCAAGGGCAGCTAACTTCGTAGTGGTTGGCCTGATCTGGCCAAAATTTGAACTTGTTTAAGATATTATGCATTTCCTCATTACCTGCAAGTGAAAAGGATCGGATCAGTAGAAACCAAGAAAAAGTGGCGACATTGATTTTTTTGGATGCTCAGGGCAGGTACTCCATAGTCAGTGGTGGGATCTAGCTGAAATGCTAACTAATCCAAGCTTTTATGCATATCCTCATTATCTGCAAGTATGAAGAGGATCCGCTGAAAAATGAAAATGTGATGACGTTGTTTTCTCCATTATAAGACCATGGGTTTTTTTTTTCAAACGCTCAAGGGCAGCTAACTCCATAGTCTGTGCTCGAATCCGGCCAAATTTCGAACTCATCCAAGCTCTTATGTATGTCATCATTACCTGCAAGTATGATAAGGATCTAATCAAAAACCTTGATTGCAGCACCCTGAAAGTCAAACTTGCTCGAGATATTGTCATGCCCTACATTTGTGTGAATTTATTTTAGAATCCGTTGAGAAATGTAGGTGCTAGAGCGATGACAAAGTTAATCTAAAAATAGCCACAGTGACTTTGACCTTGGGCACAGCATCCTGAAAGTCGAACTTGCTTGAGATATTGTCATACCCTACATTTGTGTCAAGTTATTTCAAAATCCATGGAGAAATGAAGGTGCTAGGGCGATGACAAAGTTTTTCTAAAAAAAGCCACAGTGACCTTGACCTTGGGCACAGCACCCTGAAAGTCAAACATGCTTGAGATATTGTCATGCCCTACATTTGTGTAAATTTATTTTAAAATCCATTGAGAAATGTAGGTGCTAGAGCGATGACAAAGTTTTTCTAAAAATAGCCACAGTGACCTTGACCTTGGGCGCAGCACCCTGAAAGTCAAACTTGTTGGAGATATTGTCATGCCCTACATTTGTGTTAATTTGATTTAAAATCGGTTGAAAAATGTAGGCGCTAGAGTGATGACAAAGTTTTTCTTAAAATAGCCACAGTGACCTTGACCTTGGGTGCAGCACCCTGAAAGTCAAACTTGCTCGAGATATTGTCATGCCCTACATTTGTGTGAAGTTATTTTAAAATCCATGGAGAAATGTAGGTGCTAGAGCGATGACAAAGATTTTCTAAAAATAGCCACAGTGACCTTGACCTTGGGTGCAACATCCTGAAAGTCGAACTTGCTCGAGATATTGTCACGCCCTACATTTGTGTGAAGTTATTTTAAAATCCGCGGAGAAATGTAGGCAATAGAGCGATGACAAAGTTTTTCTAAAACAAGTAGCCCAAAGGGCAACAATTGCTCACCTGAGAGACATTGTAAACCTATAGGGATATTTAAGATGCTCAAGGGCAGCTAACTCCACAGTCTATGGTCCAATCAGACTGAAAATTAAACTCATCCAAAACATTATGTATGCCCTCATTTAATAAATGCAAGTTTAAAAAGTATCCGATCAAGAGCACAATAGACAGAGCTGTCAAGGGCAGCTACCTTCGTAGTGGTTAGCCTGATCTGGCCAAAATTTGAACTTGTTTAAGATATTATGCATTTCCTCATTACCTGCAAGTCTGAAAAGGATCGGATCAGTAAAAACCAAAAAAAAGTGGCGACATTGATTTTTTGGATGCTCAGGGCAGGTACTCCATAGTCAGTGGTGGGATCTAGCCGAAATGCTAACTAATCAAAGCTTTTATGCTTATCCTCATTACCTGCAAGTATGATAAGGATCCGATGAAAAATGAAAATGTGATGACGTTGTTTTCTCCATTATAAGACTATGGGATTTTTTTCAAACGCTCAAGGGCAGCTAACTCCGTAGTCTGTGCTCGAATCCGGCCAAATTTCGAACTCATCCAAGCTCTTATGTATGTCATCATTACCTGCAAGTATGATAAGGATCTAATCAAAAACCTTGATTGCAGCACCCTAAAAGTCAAACTTGCTCGAGATATTGTCATGCCCTACATTTGTGTGAATTTATTTTAAAATCCGTTGAGAAATGCAGGTGCTAGAGCGCTGACAAAGTTTTTCTAAAAATAGCCACAGTGACCTTGACCTTGGGCACAGCATCCTGAAAGTCAAACTTGCTTAAGATATTGTCACACCCTACATTTGTGTCATGTAATTTCAAAATCCATGGAGAAATGAAGGTGCTAGGGCGATGGCAAAGTTTTTCTAAAAATAGCCACAGTGACCTTGACCTTGGGCACAGCATCCTGAAAGTCGAACTCGCTCGAGATATTGTCATGCCCAACATATGTGTGAATTTATTTTAAAATCCATTGAGAAATGTAGGTGCTAGAGCGCTGACAAAGTTTTTCTAAAAATAGCCACGGTGACCTTGACCTTGGGCGCAGCACCCTAGAAGTCAAACTTGTTTGAGATATTGTCATGCCCTACATTTGTGTGAAGTTGATTTAAAATCCGTTGAGAAATGTAGGCGCTAGAGCGATGACCAAGTTTTTCTAAAAATAGCCACAGTGACCTTGACCTTGGGCACAGCATCCTGAAAGTCGAACTCGCTCGAGATATTGTCATGCCCTACATATGTGTGAATTTATTTTAAAATCCATTGAGAAATGTAGGTGCTAGAGTGCTGACAAAGTTTTTCTAAAAATAGCCACAGTGACCTTGACCTTGGGTGCAGCATCCTGAAAGTCAAACTTGCTCGCCATATTGTCATACCCTACATTTGTGTGAAGTTATTTTAAAATCTGCTGAGAAATGTAGGTGCTAGAGCGCTGACAAAGTTTTTCTAAAAATAGCGTCAGCGACCTTGACCTTGGATGCAGCATCCTGAAAGTCGAACTTGCTCGAGATATTGTCATGCCCTACATTTGTGTGAAGTTATTTTAAAATCTGCTGAGAAATGTAGGTGCTAGAGCGCTGACAATGTTTTTCTACAAAAATGGCCAAAGTGACCTTGACCTTGGGCGCAGCATCCTGAAAGTCGAACTTGCTCGAGATATTGTCATGCCCTACATTTGTGTGAAGTTATTTTAAAATCCGTTGAGAAATGTAGGCAATAGAGCGATGACAAAGTTTTTCTAAAAATATGTGATGACGTTGTTTTCTCCATTATAACACTATGGGATTTTTTTCAAACGCTCAAGGGCAGCTAACTCCGTAGTCTGAGCTCGAATCTGGCCAAATTTCAAACTCATCCAAGCTCTTATGTATGTCATCATTACCTGCAAGTATGATAAGGATCTAAGCAAAAACAGTTGAGAAAACGTGATGACGCCATTTTCCCTATTATAACCCTATGGGATTTTTTTCAAACGCTCAAGGGCAGCTAACTCCGTAGTCTGTGCTCGAATCCGACCAAATTTCGAACTCATCCAAGCTCTTGTGTATGTCATCATTACCTGCAAGTATGATAAGGATCTAATCAAAAACAGTTGAGAAAACGTGATGACGCCGTTTTCCCCATTATAACCCTATGGGGGCTATCTGTTGCCATGGAAACCAGAGTTCTGAGCTGATCGGCACCAAAACCTAATGCAGCCTTTCCCCCACCCAAATGATGCTTCAGATAAAATTTGATTGCGATCGGCCCACTGGTCTCTGAGATATTTATGTTTGAAAGTGTTGACGCACGCACGCACGCACCCACGCACCCACGCACGGACGGACGACGGCTCGACTCCCATCCTATAAGCTCACCTCTGAGCCTTCGGCTCAGGTGAGCTAAAAATATGTGATGACGTTGTTTTCTCCATTATAACACTATGGGATTTTTTTCAAACGCTCAGGGGCAGCTAACTCCGTAGTCTGTGCTCGAATCCGGCCAAATTTCGAACTCATCCAAGCTCTTATATATGTCATCATTACCTGTAGGTATGATAAGGATCTAAGCAAAAACAGTTGAGAAAACGTGATGACGCCATTTTCCCCATTATAACCCTATGGGATTTTTTTCGAACGCTCAAGGGCAGCTAACTCCGTAGTCTGTGCTCGAATCCGACCAAATTTCGAATTCATCCAAACTCTTGTGTATGTCATCATTACCTGCAAGTATGATAAGGATCTAATCAAAAACAGTTGAGAAAACGTGATGACTCCGTTTTCCCCATTATAACCCTATGGGGGCTATCTGTTGCCATGGAAACCAGAGTTCTGAGCTGATTGGCACAAAAACCTAATGCAGCCTTTGCCCCACCCAAATGATGCTTCAGATAAAATTTGATTGCGATCGGCCCACTGGTCTCTGAGATATTTATGTTTGAAAGTGTTGACGCACCCACGCACCCACGGACGCACGCACGGACGGACGACGGCTCGACTCCCATCCTATAAGCTCACCTCTGAGCCTTCGGCTCAGGTGAGCTAAAAATAGAGCAATAGAAATTCAAAAATCAAATGCACATCTGCAGATCATGATGAAACATCCTGCACAATTTCAAGTCAATCTGATATAAGATGTGACGGGAGTTGCTGGGACAAGGTCAGAGTCAGCAAGGGCTGTAACTCCATCAAAAATGGCCGAAACAAAAATCAAAAACCACATGCACATCTTTATATCATAAGAATATAATATGTACAATTTCAAATCAATCCAATGAAAGACATAGGAGGAATTGGGGGGACAAGATTTCGGACGGACGGAAGGATGACACACAGACAGACGAGGGTCATTTCTATAGTCCCCCTCCGCCTACGTCGGCTGACAATAATGAAAGGGTCGGTTGGGATTGGAGGCAAGGAGGCATTGATTCCTGATGACATAATTTCATAAACCTTGTCAAGCATTCTGTTTTTTTTTTTTATTTCTCTATCTCCATAAAAGTCCCCTGTTGTTGCCCCACATTAGAGTGGCCTCAGTTAGGCTGTTCTACAAACAATCTCAAAACATATTTTATGATAAATGTCACAAATGATCCTAGAATTATCATCAAAACCCCAGCTTTTATGATGTTCTCCTGTGAGATCTCCTAATTACGTGGATGAGGTCCATGCATATTCCTAATTATGAGTCTGTTGTCAAAATATGTGAGAGGGGAGCACGTAGAGAATAAGTCATAAGATCTTGAGATATTCTATCTTGCCAGCCCATCTTAAACCAGCCCAAGCCAGAATTATAGAGTAATGGTAGCCAACCTTACTAGATCTACTTCAGACTGAAGAAGCTCGCCCGAGATACTCTTCTTGCCAGCCTAGTTTGGCTAGGCCTTCCTCAGCTAGTAAAAGAGCAACTAAAGCTCACCTGAGATATTCTATCTTGCCAGCCCATCCTAGAGAGCCCTGCTTTGGCCAGTATAACAGAAACAGGAGTTACCCGAGATATAACAGAAACTGGATTTCACCTGAGATATTCTATCTTGCCAGCCCATCCCAGCAAGACCTGCCTTGACCACCAAAACAGAAACTAAAGTTTACCACAGATATTCAATTTTGACAGCCCATCCTCACTACACAGCCTTGGCCAGCATAGCAGACATTAGATTTTACCTGAGATATTCTACCTGGCTAGACCTGCCTTGGCTAGTTTACAGAAACTGGAGTTTATCTGAGATATTCTATCTTGCGAGCCTATCCTGGCTAGACCTGCTTTGGCTAGTATAACAGAAACTGGAGTTTACTAAAGATATTCTATCTTGCCAGCCTATCCTGGCTAGACCTGCCTTGGCTAGTATAACAGAAACTGGAGTTTACCTGAGATATTCTGTCTTGCGAGCCTATCCTGGCTAGACCTGCTGTGGCCAGTACAACAGAAACTGGGGTTTACCTGAGATATTCTATCTTGCCAGCCCATCTTGGCTGGACCTGCACTGGCCAGCACAGCAGAAACTGGAGTTCACCTGAGATATTCTATCTTGCAAGCCCATCCTGGCTAGACCTGCCTTGGCCAGTATAACTTTACCTGAGATATTCTATCTTGCGAGCCCAACCTGGCTAGACCTGCCTTGGTCAGTATAACAGAAACTGGAATTTACCTGAGATATTCTATCTTGCCAGCCAAACCTGGCTGGACCAGCCTTGGTCAGTGCAACAGAAACCGGAATTTACCCGAGATATTCTATCTTGCCGGCCCGACCTGGCTGGACCTGCTTTTGCCAGTATAATAGAAACTGGAATTTACCTGAGATATTATATCTTGCCAGCCGAACCTGGCTGGGCCTGCCATGACCAGCACAGCAGAAACTGGATTTCATCTGAGATAGTCTATCTTGCCAGCCCATCCTAGCTAGACCTGCCTGCTAGTACATCAGAAACTGGAGTTTATTTGAGATATTTTATCTTGCCAGCCCATCCTGGCTAGACCTGCCTCGGCTAGTATAACAGAAACTAAAGTTTACCTGAGATATTTTATCTTCCCAGCCCAACCTGGCTAGACCAGCCTTGGCCAGTATAACAGAAACTGGAATTTACCTGAGATATCCTATCTTGCCAGCCCATCCTAGCTAGACCAGCCTCAGCTAGAATAATAGCATCATATTTATCATCATCATCTAATTTCTTTAACCTTGTGTTCAAGTTACCTCGCTGTTACACAGAGTTAAGTCTCTAATAGCTTGTGTTGTACCATAATTACCCTGAATAAGTGGGCAACTTAATGTCTGAAATTTTACTCCAATTTGAACTAGCAGATATAATACTTCGGGGTGTGTCAGAAGCTGGTGAGCCTTCTCACACAGCTCCCTTAATTGTCTACTATCTTCTTTATCGCATATTCAGAATGTCTAAATTCAACCTACATCTGTTGCCAGGCAGAATAGCCTCTGATCTCATCCCCTTCCCATCATATTTTTTTTACCAAAACACTGACACTTAGTAAGATGCCTGTATACGCTGCCTACATGACTGCTATACGATCAAGTCAGCTAAATTCGGACAGCAATGAAGTCAGACAGTGGCATTGTTTCTTTTATATGTCATTTGTTGGGAATTAAAACAAGAGGGCCAAGAGGCCCTGATTCGCTCACCTGAGCAAAAAGGTCAAAGGTCAAACTAGGGTCATCATTTGAACAAACTTGATAGTATGCAACCATTTCCAAATGGTTCTGAACAAGAAGATTTTTGAATATTTTTCTATGTATTGCTATGGTTCAAACCCAGGACCGCCTGGGGGCCATTTTGAACCAGGGGGCCATCATTTGACTAATCTTGGTAAAAAAACCACTAGGCAATGCTACATACTTAATTTCAAGGGTCTGAGCCAAGTGATTCTGAAGAAGAAGACTTTTGAATATTTTTCTATGTACTTCTATGGTTCAAACCCAGGCCCCCCTGGAGGGGGGAGCCATTTTTGGACCCTGGCACCATCATTTGAACAAACTTGGTATAGGACCACTAGGCAATGAATCATACCAAATTTCAAGCATCTGCACTAAGGGGTTCTGGAGAAGAAGTTTTTAAGTACATTTTAATTTCGAACCCAAGACTCCCTGCCCCAGGGCCATTTTGGATCCGAGGGGCACCATTTACACAAACTTTGTAGGAGTCCACCAGGTAATGCATCATACCAAATTTCAAGCATCTGAGCCAAATGGTTCTGAAGTAGAAGATTTTTGAATGTTTTTCTATGTATTTCTAAGGTTCAAACCCAAGACCCCTGGGGCAGGGCCATTTTGGACCCTGGGGTCATCATCTGAACAAACTTGGTAGAGGACACTAGGCAATGCTACATACCAAATTTCAAGCATCTGAGCCAAATCGTTCTGAAGAAGAAGACTTTTGAATATTTTTCTATATATTTCTATGGTTCAAACCTTGAACTCCCTGCCATGGGGCCATTTTGGACCTGTGGGCAACCATTTGAACAAACTTGGTAAAGGACTACCAGGCAATGCTAAATACCAAATTTCAAGCATCTACGCCTTGCAGTTCTGAAGAAGAAGATTTTTGAATATTTTCTTTGCATTTCTATGGTTCAAACCTTGGACTCCCTGCCCCAGGGCCATATTGGACCCTGGGGCCATCATTTGAACAAAATTGGTAAAGGACTGTTAGGCAATGCTATAAACCAAATTTCAAGCATCAGAGCAGTGCGGTTCTGGAGAAGAAGATTTTTGAATATTTTTCTATGTATTTCTATGGTTCAAATCTGGGACTCCCAGCCCCGGGGCCATTTTGAACCCTGGGGCCACCATTTGAACAAACTTGGTAGAGGACCACTAGGCAATGCTACATACCAAATTTCAAGCATCTGAGCCAAGCAGTTCTGGTGAAGAAGATTTTTAAGTATATTTTAGTTTCGAACCCAAGACCCCCTGCCCAAGGGCCATTTTGGACCCTGGGGTCATCATTTGAACAAACTTGGTAGAGGACTACTAGGCAATGCTACATATCAAATTTCAAGCATCTGAGCCAAGCAGTTATGGAGGAGAAGATTTTTAAGTATATTTTAGTTTCGAACCACAGACCCCCTGCCCCAGGGCCATTTTGGACCCTGGGGCCACCATCTGGACAAACTTGGTAGAGGACCACTAGGCAATGCTACATACCAAATTTCAAGCATCTGAGCCAAGCAGTTCTGGTGAAGAAGATTTTTAAGTATATTTTAGTTTTGAACCCAAGACCCCCTGCCCTGGGGCCATTTTGAACCCTGGGGCCACCATTTGAACAAACTTGGTAGAGGACCACTAGGCAATGCTACATACCAATTTTCAAGCATCTGAGCAAAGCAGTTCTGGAGAAGAAGATTTTTAAGTATATTTTAGTTTCGAACCCAAGACCCCCTGCCCCAGGGCCATTTTGGACCCTGGGGCCACCATTTGAACAAACTTGGTAGAGGTCCACTAGATAATGCTTCATACCAAATATCAAAGCTCTAGGCCTAGCGGTTTCAGAGAAGATGTCATTTAAAGCAAATTGTTGACGACGCACGACACACGACGGACGACGGACACTGGGTGATCACAATAGCTCACCCTGAGCCTATGGCTCAGGTGAGCTAACAAAAATAAATCAGCAAACAGTGAAAATCCAGATGAGACGGCTCATTATGAGCCGCCTCATCTGGATTTTCACTGTTTGCAATTGTATGTCCGAATTTACCTGCTGTCCAAATTTACCTGACTTGATCCTAGTACTTTCCATATTTTAGAACAGGCAAGCTAAAAATAGAAAAGGCAGAGCAGTGGTGGGAGGGTCAGGTTACAAAACTTGCTGCTTTACATTAATGTACAGTCAGCAAATCTTTTCCAATTCAAATTATGTCAGTACATCACTGAAAGGGTTTCAGGAACTACCATGAACATCTTCAATATACATGCATCTACAGTATAAACTATGCACAATTTACGACTCTATTGTGTCTAATAATTGTGAAACAATTTCATGTCATATATTCATTACCCTATACCAGAGAACTTGAAATGTGTAAGCTATAAAAACACTACCGAAATTTTGTAAGAGTCTTTAAGGTCACCACTGCCCTCTCCTATTCTTGTTTTATCTTCATGGCTGTTCCAGGAAAAAGTACATCATGGGGCAGGACTAGAGTTTTTTTTAAAGTTTTTGTGGTGGGGGCTGAAGAGATAAGAAATACTACCATTTATTTTTTTAAGGTTTCCCATACCCTAATAGCCGTAGGGGCAGTGGGGGTTAGAGGCCCAATGTGTCTTGGGCAGAGCATATGAAAGGTGGAGGCCATCCCTCTCCTTTCACTGCCTTATCCTTCCCTGATTTGAAGCAGGTACCCATTTACTGCTGGGCTGACAGAGTTCTCCAGTCGTCGGACTGCGAAACCCGGGCACTATCTCACCACCTTCCGGCAACTTTCTGCACCATAACCAAGCCACTAACCACTCGACTATGGTGCCTCTCTTTTTTGGAGTAAGATAATTAAAATTTCTTTGGTGGTACTCCTCAAAAATGTTTTGGTCCAGCCTAGAGTGAGGTATTTACCTGGAAAAGCCCTAAAGTAAGACTGCCAACTTCTCACTATTCTTTTGTCATTTTAAATGACCGCAAACAACCAGTTTGGTCAGTGAGTGAGTGAACTCGGGTTTAACTTCCCACCAACAACGAGGTCATATGGAGACGGGACCTCAGTTTAAAGTCTCATCCGAAGACCGGAGAAGCGGGGGATCGATCTTGCGACCCCTGGGTTGGTAGTCTGGAGTGTTATCCACTACACTACAGCCGCTACTAGCTTTGGTCAGAATTTGTTTTAGAACTTGAGAGACTTTGCAGACATAGTACACAACCATGCTGTTGTCTCAGAAAGTTTATACACAATACTATACAGACAGGAAATACAATGAAAGGCTCACAAAAGCTGTTTCTGATGAAAAGTTTCCCAAACCCAGTGAAGAACAGTAAGGAATAGTTTCTCTATTCAACTGAAGATTAGCAAAATCTAAACTTTAACTTTTTTAAAACTTATAAATGAACTTTTATAAGCACGTCTTGATATGTCTAAAACTTGTCAAACAGCCCATTAATTTACATATAATTCTAAATACCATGTTTGACCTAATTACTGCACATGCCTTAATACGTGCCCATTATGGGCATTACAGAGATATATGATTACAAGTGCACATAGTTGTACTGGTTATTGCTTTGTTTGCTGTTTACAAAAACTGAATAGACTATAGAACCTTTTAAGTTTCATTTGCAAAGTTTCTTCATCCTCCTCTGACTGTACCTGATGCCCTTACCATTAAATTCTGCTTGCTTTTATACACACTTGTTCTTCGAAATGCATTTACTTCATGTTTCTGCGGCCACTTTGAAGAAGTTACCGTAACCAATGTGTTAATTAATTAGGTAGAATATGGTAGACCAATAAGATTGTTATATTTTATCAACCAGTCAACTACTTTGTTTTGGATAAACAATTTATTGTTCTCTTAGCCCATTTGAACCATCTTCATAATTACATGTAAATAGAGCATCTTACACGAGTGGTCATTTCATATGAAATGGCCACGAGTGTAAGATTCTGTTTACCATATAACCCTTTCAAATGGAATTTTAACGTTTTCAAAGTGAACATTATTTCAATAAGTAAATGCAATGTTGACATGGACGTTGTCAATAACGTTACATATTGGCGCCAAAGTGTTATTACACATGTGGTCATATGATTTTTATGACATGACATTATCCACTGAATAACAGCGACGTCACATGATAAATATTTTTATGCTATAAATGATCCCATTATAGACTACAGATGAGGGATCAAAACAGCTCTACAAAAACTTCTCCTCAGTGAGCTAAACAAGTAGCCCAAAGGGCAACAATTGCTCACCTGAGAGACATTGTAAATCTATAGGGATATTTAAGATGCTCAAGGGCAGCTAACTCCACAGTCAGTGGTCCAATCAGGCTGAAAATTAAACTCATCCAAAACATTATGTAAGCCCTCATTTAATATATGCAAGTTTAAAAAGTATCCGATCAAGAGCACAATAGACAGAGCTGTCAAGGGCAGCTAACTTCGTAGCAGTTGGCCTGATCTGGCGAAAATTTGAACTTGTTTAAGATATTATGCATTTCCTCATTACCTGCAAGTTTGAAAAGGAGCGGATAAGTAGAAACCAAGAAAAAGTGGCAACATTGATTTTTTGATTTTTTGGATGCTCAGGGCAGGCACACCATAGTCAGTGGTGGGATCTAGCCGAAGTGCTAACTAATCCAAGCTTTTATGCATATCCTCATTACCTGCAAGTATGAAGAGGATCCGATGAAAAATGAAAATGTGATGACGTTGTTTTCTCCATTATAAGACTATGGGATTTTTTTTCAAACGCTCAAGGGCAGCTAACTCCGAAGTCTGTGCTTGAATCCAGATAAATTTCAATCTCATCCAAGCTCTTATGTATGTCATCATTACCTGCAAGTATGATAAGGATCTAATCAAAAACCTTGATTGCAGCACCCTGAAAGTCAAACTTGCTCAAGATATTGTCATGCCCTACATTTGTGTGAATTTATTTCAAAATCCGTTGAGAAATGTAGGTGCTAGAGCAATGACAAAGTTTTTCTAAAAATAGCCACAGTAACCTTGACCTTGGGCACAGCATCCTGAAAGTCAAACTTGCTCGAGATATTGTCATACCCTACATTTGTGTCAAGTTATTTCAAAATCCATGGATAAATGAAGGTGCTAGGGCGATGACAAAGTTTTTTTAAAAATAGCCACAGTTACCTTGAGCTTGGGCACAGCACCCTGAAAGTCAAACTTGCTCGAGATATTGTCATGCCCTACATTTGTGTGAATTTATTTCAAAATCCGTTGAGAAATGTAGGTGCTAGAGTAATGACAAAGTTTTTCTAAAAATAGCCACAGTGACCTTGACCTTGGGCACAGCATCCTGAAAGTCAAACTTGCTCGAGATATTGTCATACCCTACATTTGTGTCAAGTTATTTCAAAATCCATGGATAAATGAAGGTGCTAGGGCGATGACAAAGTTTTTTTAAAAATAGCCACAGTGACCTTGACCTTGGGCACAGCACCCTGAAAGTCGAACTTGCTCGAGATATTGTCATGCCCTACATCTGTGTGAATTTATTTTAAAATCCATTGAAAAATTTAGGTGCTAGAGCGCTGACAAAGTTTTTCTAAAAATAGCCACAGTGACCTTGACCTTGGGCGCAGCACCCTGGAAGTCACACTTGTTCGAGATATTGTCATGCCCTACATTTGTGTGAAGTTGATTTAAAATCCGTTGAGAAATGTAGGCGCTAGAGTGATGACCAAGTTTTTCTAAAAATAGCCACAGTGACCTTGACCTTGGGTGCAGCACCCTGAAAGTCAAACTTGCTCGAGATATTGTCATGCCCTACATTTGTGTGAAGTTATTTTAAAATCCATGGAGAAATGTAGGTGCTAGAGTGCTGACAAAGTTTTTCTAAAAATAGCCACAGTGACCTTGACCTTGGGCGCAGCATCCTAGAAGTCGAACTTGCTCGAGATATTGTCATGCCCTACATTTGTGTGAAGTTATTTTAAAATCCATTGAGAAATGTAGGTGCTAGAGCGCTGACAAAGTTTTTCTAAAAATAGCCACAGTGACCTTGACCTTGGGCGCAGCATCCTGAAAGTCGAACTTGCTCGAGATATTGTCATGCCCTACATTTGTGTGAAGTTATTTTAAAATCCATTGAGAAATGTAGGTGCTAGAGCGCTGACAAAGTTTTTCTAAAAATAGCCACAGTGACCTTGACCTTGGGCGCAGCATCCTGAAAGTCGAACTCGCTCGAGATATTGTCTTGCCCTACATTTGTGTGAAGTTATTTCAAAATCTGTTGAGAAATGTAGGCAATAGAGCGATGACAAAGTTTTTCTAAAAATATGTGATGACGTTGTTTTCTCCATTATAACGCTATGGGATTTTTTTCAAACGCTCAAGGGCAGCTAACTCCGTAGTCTGTGCTCGAATCCGGCCAAATTTCGAACTCATCCAAGCTCTTATGTTTGTCATCATTACCTGCAAGTATGATAAGGATCTAAGCAACAAGAGGACCATTGGTCCTGTAGCTCACCCGAGTCCATTCAGCCTCAGTACTCTAGGGTAAGTTACTCTAAGGCCATCGGTCAACTGGTTCTGGAGAAAAAGATTTTTAAAGGTTTTAACCATATATAGGCATGGAGGACATGTTGGTCATGTGACCTGGACATTTGAAAAAATTTCTTTCCCTCAACCCCCTGGAGGCTCTATATGAAGTTTGGTTTCAAAACTGGCCCAGGGGCTTTTGAGGAGATGGTTTGATATTGTCAAAATGACAGATTTCTGGGTCAAAAGTCAAAGAATGACCTTGATCTCTTGTACTCATAAATCTTCATGTACTCATTAAGATGACTGTAGATATCAATTTTTAGGCATAAATCTTCAAAACTTTCCATGAAATCTAATGTTCTAGCATTTTCCCACATTTGACCTTGCCGTAAAATAGTCAAGGTCAACCCAAGGTCATCATTTTGAACAATCTTGATAGTACTGGAGATCCCAATGCTACATACCAAGCTTCAAGGCCATCAGTCAATTGGTTCTGGAGAAGAAGATTTTTAAAGGTTTTTACCATATATGGGCCTGGCAGCCATGTTGGTCATGTGACCTGGACCGTTTGAACTAATTTTCATTCCCTCAAACCCCTGGAGGCTCTATATGAAATTGGTTACAATTGGCCCAGTTGTTTTTGAGGAGATTGTTTGATATTGTCAAAATATGAGAAATCTGGGTCAAAGGTCAAAGAATGACCTTGACCTCTTGTACTCACAAATCTTCATGTACTTATTAAGATAACTGTATATACCAATTTTTAGGCATAAATCTTAAGAACTTTCCATGAAATCTTATGTTCTAGCATTTTCCCACATTTGACCTTGCCGTAAAAAAGTTCAAGGTCAACCAAAGGTCATAATTTGAACAACCTTGATAGTACTCGAGTACCCAAAGCTACATACCAAGTTTCAAGGCCATCTGTCAAGTGGTTCTGGAGAAGAAGATTTTTAAAGGTTTTTACCATATATGGGCGTGGCAGCCATATTGGTCATGTGACCTGGACCGTATGAATATATTTTTGTTCCCTCAACTCCTGGAGGCTCTATATGAAATTAGGTTTTAATTGGCCCAGGGGCTTTTGAGGAGATTGTTTGGAATTGTCAAAATATGAGAGTTCTGGGTCAAAGGTCAAAGAATGACCTTGACCTCTTGTACTCATAAATCTTCATGTCCTCATTAAGATGACTGTAGATACCAATTTTTAGCCCAAAATTTTCAACAGTTTCCAAGATATCTTA
Organism: Ctena decussata; assembly: GCA_963989385.1. NCBI lineage: Eukaryota > Metazoa > Mollusca > Bivalvia > Lucinida > Lucinidae > Ctena > Ctena decussata. The sequence goes on along the minus strand of OZ022504.1, from coordinate 32,074,297 downwards.
TGTTCTAGCATTTTGCCATAGAAAAGCACAAGGAAGAAAATTTGACCTTACCGTAAAAAAGGTCAAGGTTAACCTAAGGTCATAATTTGAACAATCTTGGTAGTACTCGCGTACCTGATGCTACATACCAAGTTTCAAGGCCATCGGCCTACTGGTTCTGGAGAAGAAGATTTTTTTAGGTTTTTACCATATATGGGCATGGCGGCCATGTTGGTCATGTGACCAGGACCGTTTGAACAACTTTTCGTTCCTAAGGTCCCAGGAGGCTACATATGAAATCTGGTTACAATTGGCCCAGTGGTTTCAGAGGAGAAGTCGTTTGAAAATGTTGACGGACGGACGACGGACGGACGGACGGACGGACGGACGGACGGACGACGGACGACGACGGACGACGGAGCCTGACCATACTATAAGCTCCCCCGGAGCCTCTGGCTCAGGTGAGCTAAAAACAAGCAAATTCAACGAATTTATGTCCCCCGCCTTGGAAACTAGGTCTCCACTGTATATACACTTAGTGTTTGAGCTGGAAAAGCAGCTAAGTTAAAAATGTGAAAAAAATAATAAAAAAAATAATGTGAGGATTATAACCAAACCACATGCATATCTTCAGACCATGATCAAAACACCTGTGAAGTTTCAAAGGAATGGGCATAAAACTGTAGGGGGAGTTGAACACACAAGGTACCCACTATCTATTCACTTTGATAGTAAAAATGTATGAAAAATGGCTAAGTTCAATTTGCAAAAAAAGCAATAAAAAAATAATGTGAAAATTATATCCAAACCACATGCATATCTTCAGACAATGACCAAAATACCTGTGAAGTTTCAAAGGAATCGGCATAAAACTGTAGGAGGAGTTGTGCACACAAGGTACCCACTATCTAGTCACTATGATAGTAAAAACGCCTAAAAAATGACTAAGTTCAACTTGTAGAAAAAGTGACAAAAAATAATGTGAGGATTATATCCAAACCACATGCATATCTTCAGACCATGACCATAACACCTGTGAAGTTTCAAAGGCATCGGCATAAAACTGTAGGAGGAGTTGCGCACACAAGGTACCCACTATCTAGTCACTTTGATAGTAAAAACGCCTAAAAAATGACCAAGTTCAACTTGTGGAATAAGTGACAAAAAATAATCTCAGGATTACATCCAAACCACATGCGTATCTTCAGACCAAGACAAAAACATCTGTAAAGTTTCGAAAGAATCGACATAAAACTGTAGGAGGAGTTGCGCACACAAGGTACCTACTACTTTAGGGGGACGGAAAGATGGAAGGACGGACGGACGGAAGGACGGACGGAAGGACGGAATGCCGAAAACTATGTCCCTCCGCTTTTCTTCGAAAAGGCGGGGGACAATAAATGGCTGAGAAATGTATGTATCTAAATGAAACATTTCAAACTTGTCCAGCATACCTGTATTTACATAGTGGCAACTGTCACAATATGAAAGGATACAATGTTTTCAAACTTAAATGTTGGAAATCTTCGTTGTAACTGGGCTGCTCTTCTTAAGGAACTGGTTCCAATAACACTGGAAATAAAGGAGAAAACAAGACATGAGTGATGTCATGTGAAAAGGGACCTTATGTTATGTACACACTGCAAATACTCACATCCTGCAAATCTGCTAAAACTGATAGATTCCCCAAGACTTAGAGATTATATATGGCAAAGAGGGAAGGCTGATCAAACAATGGGATGTGGTGGCTGATCTGAGGCTTCTCTGCACACAATCCATTAGGTCCCTTTTCACATGATGCAGGTAGGTTGTTTTCTAAAATGAGCTTTTATTAAACTGAAGTATGGTTCAGCTTAACAATCAAAGTAAGAGATATGAAGAGGACAAACTCTGAGCTCACAGTCTCTCAGTACTCCTCAGACCTTAAAAAACAGAATCAAGGCCATAATAAACTCTCTGGCCAGTTCTGATGCTTTAGTTATATTAAACAAGTAGCCCAAAGGGCAACAATTGCTCACCTGAGATACATTGTACACCTATAGGGATATTTAAGATGCTCAAGGGCAGCTAACTCCACAGTCAGTGGTCCAATCAGGCTGAAAATTAAACTCATCCAAAACATTATGTATGCCCTCATTTAATATATGCAAGTTTAATAAAAGCATCGTAAACGACTGCGTAATACCCCGCCAAGGGCAATAACTCCATCAGAAGACATCGAAATCTGCCCATTAACAATCCCAGCCAAGATCTTCCCATGATCAAAGCACATGCCAAGATTGGAGAAAATCCGTTAATAAATACTCAAGTTATCGAACGGAAACAAAGTGCTCACGGACGGACGGATGGACGGACAGACGTACGTACGACGGACAGACGGACAGACACACGGACAGCCAGCAGGAAAACATAATACCCCGCCACTAACGTGTGGCGGGGTATAAAAAGTATCCGATCAAGCACACAATAGACAGAGCTGTCAAGGGCAGCTAACTTCGTAGTGGTTGGCCTGATCTGGCCAAAATTTGAACTTGTTTAAGATATTATGCATTTCCTCATTGAAGAGGATCCGATGAAAAATGAAAAGGTGATGACGTTGTTTTCTCCATTATAAGACTACGGGATTTTTTTCAAAACGCTCAAGGGCAGCTAACTCCGTAAGCTGTGCTCGCATGCGGCCAAATTTCGAACTCACCCAAGCTCTTATGTATGTCATCATTACCTGCAAGTATGATAAGGATCTAATCAAAAACCTTGATTGCAGCACCCTGAAGTCAAACTTGCTTGAGATATTGTCATGCCCTACATTTGTGTGAATTTATTTAAAAATCCGTTGAGAAATGTAGGTGCTAGAGCGATGACAAAGTTTTTCTAAAAATAGCCACAGTGACCTTGACCTTGGGCACAACATCCTGAAAGTCGAACTTGCTTGAGATATTGTCATACCCTACATTTGTGGCAAGTTATTTCAAAATCCATGGAGAAATGAAGGTGCTAGGGCAATGACAAAGTTTTTCTAAAAATAGCCACAGTGACCTTGACCTTGGGCACAGCACCCTGAAAGTCAAACTTGCTCGAGATATTGTCATGCCCTACATTTGTGTGAATTTATTTTAAAATCCATTGAGAAATGTAGGTGCTGGAGCGCTGACAAAGTTTTTCTAAAAATAGCCAAAGTGACCTTGACCTTGGGCGCAGCACCCTGGAAGTCAAACTTGTTTGAGATATTGTCATGCCCTACATTTGTGTGAAGTTGATTTAAAATCCGTTGAGAAATGTAGGGGCTAGAGCGATGACCAAGTTTTTCTAAAAATAGCCACAGTGACCTTGACCTTGGGTGCAGCACCCTGAAAGTCAAACTTGCTGGAGATATTGTCATGCCCTACATTTGTGTGAAGTTATTTTAAAATCTGCTGAGAAATGTAGGTGCTAGAGCGCTGACAAAGTTTTTCTAAAAATAACCACAGTGACCTTGACCTTGGTCGCAGCATCCTGAAAGTCGAACTTGCTCGAGATATTGTCATGCCCTACATTTGTGTGAAGTTATTTCAAAATCAGTTGAGAAATGTAGGCAATAGAGCGATGACAAAATTTTTTCTAAAAATATGTGATGACGTCGTTTTCTCCATTATAACACTATGGGATTTTTTTCAAACGCTCAAGGGCAGCTAACTCCGTAGTCTGTGCTCGAACCTGGCCAAATTTCGAACTCATCCAAGCGCTTATGTATGTCATCATTACCTGCAATTATGATAAGGATCTAAGCAAAAACAGTTGAGAAAACGTGATGACGTCGTTTTCTCCATTATAACACTATGGGATTTTTTTCAAACGCTCAAGGGCAGCTAACTCCGTAGTCTGTGCTCGAATCCGGCCAAATTTCGAACTCATCCAAGCTCTTGTGTATGTCATCATTATCTGCAAGTATGATAAGGATCTAATCAAAAACAGTCGAGAAAACGTGATGATGCCATTTTCCCCATTATAACCCTATGGGGGCTATCTGTTGCCATGGAAACCAGAGTTCTGAGCTGATTGGCACCAAAACCTAATGCAGGCTTTCCCCCACCCAAATGATGCTTCAGATAAAATTTGATTGCGATCGGCCCACTGGTCTCTGAGATATTTACGTTTGAAAGTGTTGACGCACGTATGCACCCACGGACCCACGGACGGACGACGGCTCGACTCCCATCCTATAAGCTCACCTCTGAGCCTTTGGCTCAGGTGAGCTAAAAATCAGCCATCAGAGGAGATGGCAAATCCCCCGACCAAAGGCAGCATGGCCCTTGGTAAACAGGTTGCTCTTCAGAGCATATGATAAGTAATATATTGTCATTCTTTTATGTCGCAAATTGACATTATCTGCTTCACAGATGCATGATTATTTACCATTCAGACCAAAACATTATGCCAAACGAGGTAAAATCCAAACAGTAACAAGCTACACAATGTATTATATCATATGCTACAATCAACATTTCAAAATGTGTGAATGGCTTTGAAAGTACAAGCCTACAACTATAATTATCAGCTCTCCAGTAAGTCAATTTTTTGATTTTGACAAAGAATCCAAATCCACATTTTTAGGTGGGGGTTGGGGGGGGGGGGAGGGGGGGGGAGTTTGTACAGATAACTGAGGACACTAACACCGGATCAGTTGGACAGACAATTAAGAACACTAAGAAGATATCATAGCATGATTACCAATATTCTAAAACGTGTAAGGGTACTAAATCATGGAGTAAGCAAAAAAAACAAGAGCTGTCAGCAGCCAGCAAGGCTCACCTGGAACTGGAGTGATAGAAGGAGATAACCAATACTCCAAGTGATAAAGTCTAATTCAAATGGGTGAGAATAAGCTAACCTTTGTATTCGGAAGACAAAAGGCAGCCAAGACTTGACAGCTGCAGTTTTTAAATCACCAGAAAATGTTGAGAAACTGTGCCACCATAATGAAGGCTTTAGGGTGTTCAAAGACCTTAGAGGTTCTCCATCCTATTGGGGACAAGCTAAAACAAAACTAGAAATGCTTTTCAGAGAAAAACTGATGTCCCCCCAACCAGTCCATTTCCCATCTTTTCTTATGAAAAAAAAACCAGTAGAAATAAAATATCTATACAAGTTTGGAGAAAATCCATCCACTGGTTTTAAAGGTATCCTACATAGAAGAATATGTCCTTGAAAAATGGGTCAAGGTTACCAACTACTAAACATGTGTTAAACCTGTCACAACAATATATTCATGCAAGTCTGATGAATATCCATCAATCGGTTAAAGGCATAACTCATTTTTAAGAGAAAAAATAAGCATTTGTAAGTTAGCTTTTGACCTTGAAAAAGGAGTCAAGGTCATCAAAAGATAGTAAACTCTTGAGATTGTCCCGAAGGTATATGTATGAAATTGATGTGGAAATCAAGCAAAAGGCTGATGAGATATATTAATTTTAGTGAAATTTCACATATCTAAGTCCTCCTGTGACCTTGAAAATGAGATCAAGGTCACCAAAATCTTATCAGCTCTTAAACTAGTCCCAATGATGTATCCATGCAAGTCTGAAGCAATACCATCTACTGGTTCATGAGATATTGTGGGTACAAGAAGTCACCGAAGTCCTCCAGTGTCTTTGAAAATGAGGTCAAGGTCACCAAAATAAAATCAGCTCTTAAACTTATCCCAATGATGTACCCATGCAAGTTTAGTGAAATTTCATCCACTGGTTCAGGAGATATCATGGGTACAAAAAATTGTCATCTGAGTCCTCCAGTAACCTTGAAAATAAGGTCAAGGTCACCAAAATCTAATCAGCTCTTAGGCTAGTTTCAATGTATCCATGCAAGTTTAATGAAATGCCATCTACGTTTAAGAAACTGTCATCTGGCGACCTTGAAAATAAGGTCAAGATTAAACAAGAGCTGTCGCCTGACAGCATAGCTTGCCTGAATTGGTGCCTGACCATCACACAGCCGCTATGGTGGTGTGGACTGCTATGCATAAAACTTCATGCAAGCATGTCCATAATGAAAACACATTTATAAACAAACGCTATCTCCGAAATAAGTCTTAAAATAAAATTAAACTAGAAACATGGTAACTAATAGGGCCCCGCCTTTATATGGGACTATTGATGGCATTAAGTCATATGTCACCAACTGGAAATAACAATAAAACCTTTCCGTTATAAAGTTAGAGACTGGCTACAGTTTCTACACTAAAAATTACTAAGGGCATAATTCTGTAAACAATGTAGATGGAGTTACAATTATTATCTGCAGATTGTCTGTCATGCTTTATATTTGTAACAACTTCTGTGAAAATATATTTTGCTGTTTTAAAGCTACAGAGTGGATGGACACAATTTCCATACACAAAATTACAAAGGGGCAAAGTTCTGTATAAAAATATAGGCTGAGTTATAGTTCCTGTCCTCTGCATATTGTCTGATGATGTTTCATATTCATGCCAAGTTTTGTGAAAGTATCTTCAACAGTTTTAAGGTTATAGAGCTGACACGATTTCTATATAGAATATTTCAAAGGGATATAACTCTGTAAAAATGTAGATGAGTTATGATTCTTATTCTCTGCACATCATTTGATAATGCTTTATATTTGTGCAAAGTATTCATGAACATATCTTTGTGAGTTTTAAAGTTATAAAGCAGACATGATTTCCATACTAAAAATAGCCATCAGAGGAGATGGCAAATCCCCCGACCGAAGACCCCCATGGGCCTTGGTAAAAAGGGTGCACTTCAAAACACATATTTATAATATATTGTCGTTCTTTTATGCTTCTGATTGACATTAACTGTTAACAGATGCATGATTATCTAACACTCAGACTAAAACAGTATGCTTGACTGCTAAAAAGAGGTAATATCTCAAACAGCCACCATATACACAAATGTACAGCATACGATACATTCAACTTTCAAAATGTGTGAATAACTTCTAATGTACAAGCCCTACAAACCTAATTTTGAGCTCTCTAGTAAGTGAATTTGGACAAAGAATCCAAATCTGGAGAAAAAAAATTTTTTTTTTTTTTGGGGGGGGGGGGGGGGGGGGTGCGGGAGGGGGCACGGGAATGTGGAGGGGTAAGAGAGAGTTAGGAACACTGATAAGATATCACAGCATGATCATCAATATTCTAAAAGGTTCACGGTCATTCAAATTCTGGAGCTGGCCAGGGTTATACAGTTATGGAGCAGAGACTCAAACAAAAGCTCAAACTACCAAAGGGAAATAATTCACTAGGTCTAAAAGCAAGAGTTATCATTCATGTATGAGACAAATTGTCATGACCTGTTCTGCATATCTGTGAAGTATCATGAAAGTATTTCAAAAGGTATTCAAGCTATGGAGCGGACACTTAAAATCATCAAAGGGAAATAACTCCAAAAGTAAGAAAGCAAGAGTTGTCATTCTTGTTCGCGACACATCATCATGACCTGTTCTACATATCTGTGAAGTATCATGAAAATATTCCAAAAGGTATTCAAGTTATAGAGCGGACACGAAATCACACCTAAAACCATCAAGGGGTAATAACTCAAAAAGTAAGAAAGCAGGAGTTGTCTTTCTTGTTTGCGACACATCCTCATGACCTGTTCTACATATCTGTGAAGTATCATGAAAATATTCCTATAGGTATTCAAGTTATAGAGCGGGCACAAAATCATACCTAAAATGATCAAGGGGAAATAACTCAAAAAGTAAGAAAGCAAGAGTTGTCATTCTTGTTTGGGACACACCGTCATGACCTGTTCTACATATCTGTGAAGTATCATGAGAATATTCCAAAGGGTATTCTAGTTATAGAGCGGACACGAATCTGCCAAAAAATCACACCTAAAACTATCAAGGGGAAATAACTCAAAAAGTAAGAAAGCAAGAGTTGTCATTCTTGTTCGCGACACATCGTCATGACCTGTTCTACATTTCTCTGAAGTATCATGAAAATATTCCAAAGGGTATTCAAGTTACAGAGCGGACACGAATTTGCCAAAAAATCACCAAAGGGGAGATAATTCAAAAAGTACAATAGCAAAAGTTACCATTCTTGTACGCCAAACATCGTCATGACCTGTTCTACATAACTGTGAAGTATCATGAAAATATTCCAAAGGGTATTCAAGATATAGAGCGGACAAGAAAGTGTTTACGGACGGACGGACGGACAGACGGACGGATGGACGGACGGACTGACGGACGCCAGGCTCATCGCTATATCCCCCGAACCTTTCGGTCGGGGGATAAAAAGTACAGGGCAGAATTCCATAGAAAATGTAGGTGGAGTTACAGTTCTTGTTCCCTGCACATCGTCTGATGATGCACAATATTTGTAATAAGTATCTTGAAAATATCTTAAACAGTTTCAGAGTTATAGAGCGTACACAATTTCGAAATTTAAATTTACAAAGGGGCATAATTCCATAAAAAATGTAGATGGAGCTATGGTCCTTGTTCTCTGCACATCGTCTCAAGATGCTTTACAACTGAACTAAGTTTCGAGATGATATCTCAAATGGTTTCAGAGTTATAGACCAAACACAATATCATACTTAAAATTACAAAGGGGCATAATTCTGTAAAAATGTCGGGGGAGTTATGGTCCTTGTTCTCTGTCCATCGTTTGATGATGCTTTATATCTGTACCCAGTTTCGAGAAAATATCTAAAACGGTTTCAGAGTTACGGCCCGGACACAATTTCCGTACTTAAAATTATAAAGGGGCATAATTCTGTAAAAAATGTAGGTGAAGTTATGGTTCTTGTTCTCTGCACATCGTCTGATGATGCTTTATATCTGTACCAAGTTTCGAGAAAATATCTCAAACAGTTTCAGAGTTACGCACCCGCCACAGTATCATACTTAAAATTACGATGGGCATACTTCCGTAAACAAGAGGGCCAAGAGGCCCTGAATCGCTCACCTGACCAAAAAGGTTAAAGGTCAAACAAGGGTCATCATTTAACAAACCTGATAGTTTGCAACCACTTCCAAATGGTTTTGAAGAAGATTTTTGAATATTTTTCTATGTATTGCTATGGTTGAAACCCTGGACCCCTGGGGCCAGGCCATTTTGGACCCTTTGGCCATCATTTGAATAATTTTGGTAAAGGACCACTAGGCAATGCTACATACTAAATTTCAAGCATCTGAGCCAAGTGGTTCTGAAGAAGAAGATTTTTGAATATTTTTCTATGGTTCAAACCCAGGACCCCCTAGGGTGGGGCCATTTTAGACCCTGGGGTCATCATTTGAACAAACTTGGTAGAGGACCAACAGGCAATGCTTCATACCAAATTTCAAGCATCTAAGTCTTGCGGTTCTGAAGAAGATGATTTTTTAAAATTTTTCTATGTATTTCTATGGTTCAAACCTGGGACTCCCTGCCCCGGGGTCATTTTGGACCCTGGGGCCATTATTTGAACAAACTTGGTAGAGGGCCACTAGGCAATGTACCATACCAAATTTCAAGCATCTGAGGCAAGCAGTTCTGGTGGAGAAGATTTTTAAGTATTTTTTAGTTTCGAACCAAAGAACCCCTGCCCCAGGGCCATTTTGGACCCTGGGGCCACCATTTGAACAAATTTGGTAGAGGACCACTAGACAATGCTACATACCACATTTCAAGCAGCTTGCGGTTCTGAAGTAGATGATTTTTAAGTATTTTTAGTTCCGAAACCCAAGACCCCCTGCCCCAGGGCCAATTTGGACCCTGGGGCCACCATTTAAAGAATCTTGGTAGAGGACCACTAGGCAATGTTCCATACCAAATTTCAAGCAGCTGAGCCAAGCAGTTCTAGAGAAGAAGATTTTTAAGTATTTTTTAGTTTCGAACCCAAGACCCCCTGCCCCAGGGCCATTTTGGACCCTGGGGCCACCATTTGAACAATCTTGGTAGAGGACTACTAGACAATGCTTCATACCAAATTTCAAGCCTCTGAGCCAAGCAGTTCTGGAGAAGAAGATTTTTAAGTATTTTTTTAGTTTCGAACCCAAGACCCCCTGCCCCAGGGCCATTTTGGATCCTGGGGCCACCATTTGAACAAACTTGGTAGAGGACCACTAGACAATGCTTCATACCAAATTTCAAGCCTCTGAGCCAAGCAGTTCTGGAGAAAAAGATTTTTAAGTATCTTTTAGTTTCAAACCCAAGACCCCCTGCCCCAGGGCCATTTTGGACCCTGGGGCCACCATTTGAACAAACTTGGTAGAGGACCACTAGGCATTGCTTCATACCAAATTTCAAGCATCTGAGCCAAGCGGTTCTGGAGAAGAAGATTTTTAAGTATTTTTTAGTTTTGAACCCAAGACCCCCTGCCCCAGGGCCATCTTGGACCCTGGGGCCACCATTTGAACAAACTTGGTAGAGGACCACTAGGCAATGCTTCATACCAAATATCAAAGCCCTAGGCCTAGCGGTTTCAGAGAAGATGTCATTTAAAGCAAATTGTTGACGACGGACGACGCACGACGCACGACGGACGACGGACACTGGGTGATCACAATAGCTCACCCTGAGCCTATGGCTCAGGTGAGCTAAAAAGTAGGTGGAGTTATGGTTCTTATTCTCTGCACATCGTTTGATGATGCTTTATATCTGTACCAAGTTTCGAGAAAATATCTCAAACAGTTTTAGATTTATAGCACGGACACAATTTCCATACTTAAAATTATAAAGGGGCATACATAATTCCATAAAAAATGTAGGTGGAGTTATGGTTCTTCTTCTCTGCACATCGTCTGATAATGCTTTATAACTGTACCAAGTTTCGAGAAAATACCTCAAACAGTTTCAGAGTTACAGACAGGACACGATTTCCGGATATAAATTACAAAGGGGCATAATTCTGTAAAAAATGTAGATGAGTTTATAGTTCTTGTCCTCTGCACATCGTTAGATGATGCTTTATAGCTGTACCAAGTTTCGAGAAAATATCTCAAACGGTTTCAAAGTTACGGACCAGACACGATTTCCATACTAAAAATTACAAAGGGGCATAATTCCTTTAAAAAATGTAGGAGAAGTTATGGTTCTTGTCCTCTGCACATTGTCTGATGATGTTTTATAGCTGTACGAAGTTTCAAAAAAATATCTCAAACGGTTTCAAAGTTACGGACCGGACATGATTTCCATACTAAAAAATAGCCATCAGAGGAGATGGCAAATCCCCCGACCGAAGACCCCCATGAGCCTTGGTAAAAAGGGTGCACTTCAAAACACATATTAGTAATATATTGTCGTTCTTTTATGCTTCTGATTGACATTAACTGTAAACAGATGCATGATTATCTAACACTCAGACAAAAACAGTATGCTTGACTGCTAAAAAGAGGTAATAGCACAAACAGCCACCATATACACAAATGTATAGCATACGATACATTCAACTTTCAAAATGTGTGAATAACTTCTAAAGTACAAGCCCTACAAATCTAATTTTGAGCTCTCTAGTAAAGTGAATTTGGACAAAGAATCCAAATCTGGAAATTTTTTTTTTTTTTTTTTTTTTTTTTTGGGGGGGTGGGGGGGGGGGGGGGGGGGGGGTGCGGGAGGGGTCTCGGGAATGTGGAGGGGTAAGAGAGAGTTAGGAACACTGATAAGATATCACAGCATGATAAAAGGTACACGGTTATTCAAATTCTGGAGCTGGCTGGCCAGGGTTATACAGTTATGTAGCAGAGACTCAAACAGCAGCTCGAACTACCAAAGGGAAATAATTCACTGAGTCTAAAAGCAAGAGTTATCATTCATGTATGAGACAAATTGTCATGACCTGTTCTACATATCTGTGAAGTATCATGAAAATATTTCAAAGGGTATTCAAGCTATGGAGCGGACACCTAAAATCATCAAAGGGAAATAACTCCAAAAGTAAGAAAGCAAGAGTTGTCATTTTTATTCGCGACACATCATCATGACCAGTTCTATATATCTATGAAGTATCATGAAAATATTCCAAAAGGTATTCAAGTTATAGAGCGGACACGAAATCAGACCTAAAACCATCAAGGGGAAATAAGTCAAAAAATAAGAAAGCAGGAGTTGTCATTTTGTTCGCGACACATCGTCATGACCTGTTCTACATATCTGTGAAGTATCATGAAAATATTCCAAAAGGTGTTCAAGTTATAGAGCGGACACGAAATCATACCTAAAATAATCAAGGGGAAATAACTCAAAAAGAAAGCAAGAGTTGTCATTCTTGTTCGCGACACACCGTCATGACCTGTTCTACATATCTGTGAAGTATCATGAGAATATTCCAAAGGGTATTCTAGTTATAGAGCGGACACGAATCTGCCAAAAAAATCACACCTAACACTATCAAGGGGAAATAACTCAAAAAGTAAGAGAGCAAGAGTTGTCATTCTTGTTCGCGACACATCGTCATGACCTGTTCTACATTTCTGTGAAGTATCGTGAAAATATTCAAAAGGGTATTCAAGTTACAGAGCGGACACGAATCTGCCAAAAAATCACCAAAGGGGAGATAATTCAAAAAGTACAATAGCAAGTGTTACCATTCTTGTATGCGACACATCGTCATGACCTGTTCTACATAACTGTGAAGTATCATGAAAATATTCCAAAGGGTATTCAAGATATAGAGCGGACAAGAAAGTGTTTACGGACGGACGGACGGACAGACGGACGGACGGACGGACGGACGCCAGGCTCATCGCTATATCCCCCGAACCTTTCGGTCGGGGGATAAATCCCCCGAACCTTTCGGTCGGGGGATAAAAATACAAAGGGGCATAATTCCGTAAAAAAAAGTAGGTGGAGTTATGGTTCTTGTCCTCTGCACATAATCTGATGATGCTTTATAACTGTACCAAGTTTCGAGAAAATATCTCAAACGGTTTCAAAGTTACGGACCGGACACGATTTCCATACTAAAATTACAAAGGGGCATAATTCCATAAAAAATGTAGGTGGAGTTATGGTTCTTGTTCTCTGCACATCGTCTGATGGTGTTTTATATTTGTACAAAGTTTCCAGAAAATATCTCAAACCGTTTCAGAGTTATGGCCCGGACACGAAAAGCTGACGGACGGACAACAAAGGGGCATAATTCTGTAAAAAATGTAGGTGGAGTTATGGTTCTTGTTCTCTGCACATCGTCTGATGATGTTTTATATTTGTACAAAGTTTCGAGAAAATATCTCAAACCGTTTCAGAGTTATGGCCCGGACACGAAAAGCTGACGGACAGACAGACGGACAGACGGACGGACGGACAAGGTAATTACTATAGGGCCTCCGCCGACTTCGTCTGGCGGGGCCCTAATAAAAACAAGAGGGCCAAGTGGCCCTGAATCGCTCACCTGAGCAAAAAGGTTAAAGGTCAAACTAGGGTCATCATTTGAACAAACCTGATAGTTTGCAACAATTTCCAAATGGTTCTGAAGAAGAAGATTTTTGAATATTTTTTTTATGTATTGCTATGGTTCAAACCCAGGACCCCCTGGGGTGGGGCCATTTTGGACCCTGAGGCCATCATTTGAATAATCTTGGTAAAGGACCCCTAGGCAATGCTACATACTAAATTTCAAGCATCGGAGCCAAGTGGTTCTGAAGAAGAAGATTTTTTAATATTTTTCTATATATTTCTATGGTTCAAACCCAGGACCCCCTGGTGCTGGGCCATTTTTGATCCTGGCATCATCATTTGAATAAGCGGGGTAAAGGACAACTAGGCAATGCATCATACCAAATTGCAAGCATCTGCTCTAAGGGGCTCAGGAGAAGAAGATTTTTAAGTATATTTTAATTTCGAACCCAAGACTCCCTGCCCCAGGGCCATTTTAGATCCCAGGGCAACCATTTATATATTCTTTGTAGGAGTCCACCAGGCAATGCATCATACCAAATTTCAAGCATCTGAGCCAAGTGGTTCTGATGAAGAAGATTTTTGAATATTTTTCTAAATATTTCTATGGTTCAAACTCAGGACTCCCCGCTGCAGGGTCGTTTTGGACTCTGGGGCCATCATTTGAACATACTTGATAAAGGACCACAAGGCAATGCTACACATTAAATTTAAACCATCTGAGCCAAGTGTTTCTGAAACAGAAGATCTTTTAATATTTTTCTATGTATTTCTATGGTTCAAACCCAGGACCCCCTGGAGCGGGGCCATTTTAGACCCTGGGATCATCATTTGGAGAAACTTGGTAAAAGACCACCAGGCAATGCTACATACCAAATTTCAAGCATCTATGCCAAGAGGTTCTAAAGTAGAAGATTTTTGAATATTTTTCTATGTATTTCTATGGTTCAAACCTAGGACTCCCTGCCGCCGGGCCATTTTGGACCCTGGGGCCACCAGTTGAACAAACTTGGTAAAGGACTATTAGGCAATGCTACAAATTAAATTTCAAGCCTCTGAGCCTAGCAGTTCTGAAGAAGAAGATTTTTGAATATTTTTCTATGTATTTCTATGGTTCAAACCCAGGACCCCCTGGTGCGGGGCCATTTTGGACCCTGGGACCACCATTTGAACAAACTTGGTAAAGGATCAGTAGGCTATGCTACATACCAAATTTCAAGCATCTGAGCCATGCAGTTCTGAAGAAGAAGATTTTTAAATACTTTTCTATGTATTTCTATGGTTCAAACCTGGGACTCCCTGCCCCCTGTCATTTTGAACCCTGGGGCCACCATTGGAACAAACTTGGTAGAGGACCACTAGGCAATGCTACATACCAAATTTCAAGCATCTGAGCCAAGCAGTTCTGGAGAAGAAGATTTTTGAATACTTTTCTATGTATTTCTATGGTTCAAACCTGGGACTCCCTGCCCAAGGTCATTTTGGACCCTAGGGCCACCATTTGAACAAACTTGGTAGAGGACCACTAGGCAATGCTACATACCAAATTTCAAGCGTCTGAGCCAAGCAGTTCTGGAGAAGAAGATTTTTAAGTATATTTTAGTTTCGAACCCAAGACCCCCTGCCCCAGGGCCATTTTGGACCCTGGGGCCACCATTTGAACAAACTTGGTAGAGGACCACTAGGCAATGCTACATACCAAATTTCAAGCATCTGAGCCAAGCAGTTCTGGAGAAGAAGATTTTTAAGTATATTTTAAGTTTCGAACCCAAGACCCCCTGCCCCAGGGCCATTTTGGACCCTGGGGCCACCATTTGAACAAACTTGGTAGAGGTCCACTAGACAATGCTTCATACCAAATATCAAAGCCCTAGGCCAAGTGGTTTTAGAGAAGATGTCATTTAAAGCAAATTGTTGACGCCGCACGACGCACGACGCACGACGCACGACGCACGACGGACACTGGGTGATCACAATAGCTCACCCTGAGCCTATGGCTCAGGTGAGCTAACAAGAGGACCATTGGTCCTGTAGCTCACCTGGGTCCATTCAGCCTCAGTACTCTAGGGTAAGTTACTCTAAGGCCATCAGTCAATTGGTTTTGGTGAAAAAGATTTTTAAAGGTTTTAACCATATATGGGCATGGAGGACATGTTGGTCATGTGACCTGGACGTTTGAAAAAATTTTCATTCTCTTAACCCCTGGAGGCTCTATATGAAATTTGGTTTCAAAATTGGCCCAGGGGCTTTTGAGGAGATGGTTTGATATTGTCAAAATGACAGAGTTCTGGGTCAAACGTCAAAGAATGACCTTGACCTCTTGTACTCATGAATCTTCATGTACTCATTAAGATGACTGTATATACCAATTTTTAGGCATAAATCTTCAAAACTTTCCATGAAATCTTATGTTCTAGCATTTTCCCACATTTGACCTTGCAGTAAAATAGTCAAGGATTACCTAAGGTCATTACTTTGAACAATCTTGCTAGTACTGGAATTCCCAATGCTACATACCAAGCTTCAAAGCCATCGGTCAATTGGTTCTGGAGAAGAAGATTTTTAAAGGTTTTTACCATATATGGTCCTGGCGGCAATGTTGGTCATGTGACCTGGACTGTTTGAACAAATTTTCATTCCCTCAATCCCTGGAGGCTTTATATGAAATTTCGTTACAACTGGCCCTGTTTTTTTTAGGGGATTGTTTGATATTGTCAAAATATGAGAGTTCTGGGTCAAAGGTCAAAGAATGACCTAGACCTCTTGTACTCACAAATCTTCATGTACTCATTAGGATAACTGTATATACCAATTCTTAGGCATATCTCTTCAAAACTTTCGATGAAATCTTATGTTCTAGCATTTTCCCATATTTGACCTTGCCGTAAAAAAAGGTCAAGGTCAACCCATGGTCATAATTTGAACAATCTTGACAGTACTCGAGTACCCAAAGCTACATACCAAGTTTCAAGGCCATCGGTCAATTGGTTCTTGAGAAGAAGATTTTTAAAGGTTTTTACCATATATGGGCGTGGCGGCCATGTTGGTCATGTGACCTGGACCTCATGAATAAGTTTTTGTTCCCTCAACTCCTGGAGGCTCTATATGATTTTTGGTTTCAATTGGCCCAGTAGCTTTTGAGGAGATAGTTTGGAATTGTCAAAATATGAGAGTTCTGGGTCAAAGGTCAAAGAATGACCTTGACCTCTTGTACTCATAAATCTTCATGTACTCATTAAGATGACTGTAGATACCAATTTTTATCCCAAAATCTTCAACAGTTTCCAAGATATCTTATGTTCTAGCATTTTGCCATATAAAAGCACAAGGAAGCAAATTTGACCTTACCGTAAAAAAGGTCAAGGTCAACCCAAGGTCATAATTTGAACAATCTTGGTGGTACTCCCGTACCCGATGCTACATACCAAGTTTCAAGGCCATCGACCTACTGGTTCTGGAGAAGAAGATTTTTTTAAGTTTTTACCATATATGGGCATGGGGGCCATGTTGGTCATGTGACCAGGACCGTTTGAACAACTTTTTGTTCCTAAGGTCCCAGGACGCTCTATATGAAATTTGGTTACAATCGGCCCAGCGGTTTCAGAGGAGAAGTCGTTTGAAATTGTGGACGGACGGACGGACGACGGACGGACGACGGACGACGACGGACAACGGAGCCTGACCATACTATAAGCTCCCCCGGAGCCTCTGGCTCAGGTGAGCTAAAAATGAAATGAAATTTCAAAGTCCATGAGCTTGAGGTAAAAAAAACTGACGGGTAGGGAGGAGGGGGTGGGGGGGGGGGGGGGGGGGGGGGGGGGGGGGCTATGTGGACTGCTATGCATAAAACTTCATGCAAGCATATCCATAATGAAAACACATTTATAAACAAAAGCTATCTCAGAAATAAGTCTTAAAATAAAATTAAAATAAAAACAAGAGGGCCATGGTGGCCCTGAATCGCTCACCTGAGCATTAATCAGTTCACTGGCTCTGGTGAAGATTTATAAGAGTTTTTACCATACATGGGAATGGCGGCCACCTTGGTCATGTGACCAAGATCATTTGAAGAACTTTCAATCCTTTGACCCATGTGCAGGCTCCATATGAAATTTGATCTGCCCAGAGATGTTTGAAAATGTTTATGGATGGATGAAAGAGGCAGCTAACACCAATACTGTAAGGCTCGATCAGGTGAGCTGAAAATGGCAGAGTCGCTTCTCCGAAAAGTTCCCGTTCATGTTGAGTTCCTTTGATGGTTTGAACTAGACTTAACTAGGCAAACACAGATGATAGAATGGTAGCATCATTATCTCACTGTGGTGAAACTAATGTATTCCAAGGAGTTTGTGGCTAGCATCATTGCAATGTTAGTTCTGATTCTTGCAACATAACTTAATTTAGATTTGACCTAGTGACCTAGCTTTTGACCCGACATGACCCAGTTTCAAACCAGATATTGTAAGAATAAACATTCTGACAAAGTTTCATTGAGATTGGATCAAAACTGTGCCCTCTGGAGCGTATACAAGGTCGTTCTTATATTTGACCTAGTGACCTAGTTTTTGATCCGACACAAACCAGTTTCAAACTTACCTAGATTTCATAAAGGTAAACATTCTGACAGAGTTTCATGAAGATTGGATCAAAACTGTGCCCTCTAGGGTGTACACAAAGTTATTCTTAGATTTGACCTAGTGACCTAGTTTCTGATCTGATGTGACTCAGTTTCATAAGGGGCATATATATATATGGTCAATAAACATTTTGACATAGTTTCATGAAGATTGGATCAAAACTGTTCCTTCTAGTGCGTACACGAGGTTTTTCTAAGATTTGACCTAGTGACCTAGTTTTTGATCTGACATGACCTACTTTCAAACTTGGCATAGAGTTTATGGAGATAAACATTCTGACAAAGTTTCATAAAGATTGGATCAAAACTGTGTCCTCTAGAGCATACACACGGTTTTTCTATGATTTGACCAAGTGACCTAGTTTTTGACCCTACATGACCCAGTTTCAAATTTGTCCTTGATATTATGAGGATAAACATTCTGATAAAGTTTCATGAACTTTGGATCAAAACTGTGCCTTCTACAGTGTACACAAGGTTTTTCTAAGATTTGACCTAGTGACCTAGTTTTTGACCCGACATGACCCAATTTCAAACTTGGCCTAGAGTTTATGGAGATAAATATTCTGACAATGTTTTATAAAGATTGGATCAAAACTGTGCCTTCTAGAGCATACACAATGTTTTTCTATGATTTCACCTAGTGACCTAGTTTTTGACCCAACATGACCCAGTTTCGTACTTGTCCTAGATATTATAAAGATAAACATTCTGACAAAGTTTCATGAACTTTGGATGAAAACTGTGCCTTCTAGAGTGTACACAAGGTTTTTCTAAGATTTGACCTAGTGACCTAGTTTTTGACCCTACATGACCCAGTTTCAAACTTGGCCTAGATTTCATGGAGATATATATTCTGACAATGTTTCATATAGATTGGATCAAAACTGTGTCCTCTAGAGGGTATACAAGGTTTTTCTATGATTTGACCTAGTGACCTAGTTTTTGACCCGACGTGACCCAGTTTCAAACTTGTCCTAGATATTATAAAGATAAACATTCTGACTAAGTTTCATGAACTTTGGATGAAAACTGTGCCTTCTAGAGCGTACACAAGGTTTTTCAAAGATTTGACCTAGTGACCTAGTTTTTGACCCGACGTGACCCAGTTTCAAACTTGTCCTAGATATTATAAAGATAAACATTCTGACAAAGTTTCATGAACTTTGGATGAAAACTGTGCCTTCTAGAGCGTACACAAGGTTTTTCAAAAATTTGACCTAGTGACCTAGTTTTTGACCCGACGTGACCCAGTTTCGAACTTGTCCTAGATATTATAAAGATAAACATTCTGACAAAGTTTCATGAACTTTGGATGAAAACTGTGCCTTCTAGAGTGTACACAAGGTTTTTCTAAGATTTGACCTAGTGACCTAGTTTTTGACCCGACGTGACCCAGTTTCAAACTTGTCCTAGATATTATAAAGATAAACATTCTGACAAAGTTTCATGAACTTTGGATGAAAACTGTGCCTTCTAGAGTGTACACAAGGTTTTTCTAAGATTTGACCTAGTGACCTAGTTTTTGACCCGACATGACCCAGTTTCGAACTTGGCCTAGATTTCATGGAGATACACATTCTGACAAAGTTTCAGAAAGATTGGATCAAAACTGTGCCCGCTAGAGTGTACACAAGCAAAAGTTGACGGACGGACGTCCGGACGTCCGGACGGACGTCCGGACGTCCGGACGGACGTCCGGACGGACGACGGACGACGGACATCAGGGTATCCCAAAAGCTCACCCTGAGCACTTCGTGCTCAGGCGAGCTAAAAATGAAATGAAATTTCAAAGTCCATGTGCTTGAGGTAAAAAAAACTGTCGGGTGGGGGTGGGGGGTGGGGGGGGGGTGTGCTAGGATGTATCAAAACCCTGAACCATTATCTAACATCATCAGTCCAAGTATTAGTATAAACTGAGTCCATCATCGTGGCTCTGTGAAATTATGTCTTCATAAATATAAAACTTTAACCAAAATCTTTAAGACAAAATTCTAAGTCGATGACCTTGACTTCAAGGTCATCCAGTGGGGTAAGTATAAGGTGTTTTGTAAAAACTCAAAAAAGAGTCTAACATCAGTTAAAGTATAAACTAAATCTCTGCAAAGCATTATGAATCAATATGCAATTACAAAACTTTAAATAAAAGCATCGCAAACGACTGCGTGATACCCCGCCACTGCAAACCTTTTTTTACACACCGATTTTTCCAGAATTATTTTTTTTCTCTGTATAACCCCAGGGCAGGGGCAACCTAACCCCACTGAACAAGGATAAAAATCTTTGTCATGACAGGACACAGATATCATCATTTCATGCATGTATATAGCCCCGGGGGGGGGGGGGGGGGGGGGGGGGGGGGGGGGAGATAACTCACATGGGGTAAATTTGAGCATCGCTGGAGGCTTGCATCACTCTGATCATTTGCTGTAAGTTTCAGAAAAATTGCTTCAAATTCTGATTTTATATGACATTTTTCATGATTTTATACATGTATATAGCCCCAGGGCAGGGGCAGATAATCCCTGATGATAAAATTTCTGTGCTCATATCAAGCTTTTGTTACTTCGATCATTTTCGTGAAGTTTCATCATGATGCTCCAAGTAGTAAAGGAACTAGAGGCCAGAAACCATTTTTTGTACATTGACAAGTGCCATAAGAGTTAGAAATTCAGAAATTTACACATCATGAGTTATTTTCGCCTTGATTGTTTTAATTGCACTTTCATGTCTGCTCCATATCTTCAGTACTAGTTGGAATACTTCCATAATATTTCACTGTTTGGTAGAAAAGGTCATGATGATATGTCACATAAATGGTCATAAATGGTCATAAATGGTCTCACAGCCATTCAGAAATTATCGAAATTTGCCCATTAACAATCCCAAGCGAGACATTCTTGATACAAATGCATATGCAAAATTTGAAGGAAATCCGTTGATAAATACTTAAGTTATCGAACGGAAACGAAGTACGGACGGACGGACGTACATACTACGGACGGACGGACGGACACACGGACGGCCAACGTGAAAACATAATACCCCGCCACACGTTAGTGGCGGGGTATAAAAAGACAAAAATTTCCTTAGTCCCTGACCTTGACATCAAGATCACTGAGCGGGGTTGGGGTAGTACTCTGTAGATCTAACTACAGTGCAAATATAAAAAGAATTCATCTATGGGTTCAGGAGATATGTGTCTTTAAAAAACTTTAACCAAACATCCAATCAATAAAAAGACAATATTCTAAGTCCATGACCTTGACATCAAGGTCACAGAGGGGAGTGGGGGTAGTACCTTCGAAAATTTTAGACCAATATCTAACTTTAGTGCAAGTATCAAAGGAATCCATCCATGGGTTAAGGAGATACTGGGCTTTATAAAACTTTAACCAAAACATCCAGTCCAAAACACTACCAATTTTCTAAGTCCATGACCTTGACATCAAGGTCACAGAGGGGGAGTGGGGGTAGTACCTTCGAAAACTTTAGACCAATATCTAACTTTAGTGCAAGTATCAAAGAAATCCATCCATGGGTTAAGGAGATACTGGGCTTTATAAAACTTTAACCAAAACATCCAGTCCAAAACACTACCAATTTTCTAAGTCCATGACCTTGACATTCCATGACCTTGACATCAAGGTCACTGAGTGGGGTGGGGGTGGTACCCTGTTAAACCTTAGACCAATATCTAACTACAGTGCGAGTATCCAAAGAATCCATCCATGGGTTAAGGAAATATAGGTCTTTAAAAAACTTTAACCAAAACATCCAATCCTAACGCCGACACGGACGCGGACGCCGTGGTGACAACAATAGCTCTTCCTGAACTTTCGTTCAGGCGAGCTAAAAAGTCTAATCAGCTCTTGAACTTATCCCAATGATGTATCAATGCAAGTTTGGTTAAATTCCATCCATTGTTTCAGGAGATATTGTGGGTACAATAAATTGTCATCTAAGTCCTCCAGTGACCTTAAAAATGAGGTCAAGGTCACCAAAATCTAATCAGCTCTTAAACTTGTCCCAATGATGTATCCATGCAAGTTTAGTGAAATTTCCATCCACTGGTTCAGGAGATATTATGGGTACAATAAATTGTCATCTAAGTCCTCCAGTGACCTTGAAAATGAGGTCAAGGTCACCAAAATCTTATCAGCTCTTAAACTTATCCTAATGATGTATCCATGCAATTCTGGTGAAATTCAATCCATTGGTTCAGGAGATATCATGGGTACAAGAAATTGTCATCTGAGTCCTCCAGTGACCTTGAAAATGAGGTCAATGTCACCAAAATCTAATCAGCTCTTAAAAATGTCCCAATGATGTATCCATGCAACTTTGGTTAAATTCCATCTATTGGTTCATGAGAAATTGAGCTCTTTAAAAAATTTAACGTAAATGTGGATGCAGACGCCAACGCCAATGCCGACTTCATCCCGGCGAGCTAAAAACGGCAAACAGTGGACATGAAAAACTGCAAAGAAACAATTAGGGGCAACAAGACAACTACCATGAAAGTGAGAGTTGTCGTTCTTGTTTGTGACATGTTATCTTGACTTAATCTACACAACTGTGATGTATCATGGAAATATTCAGAAGAGTTTTAAAGTTATGGAACCAACAAACTCCAAAGCACGTACATGAAATAATGTATAAAACCATCTAGGGAAATAACTAATAAACTATGAGACCCAAAGCTGCCATTCTCAAATGTGACATATCATCATGACCTTTTCTACCAAACAGTGAAATATTATGGAAGTATTCCAACTAGTACTGAAGATATGGAGCAGACATGAAAGTGCAATTAAAACAATCAAGGCGAAAATAACTCATGATGTGTAAGTGCCATTCTGATACACTGCATATCATCATTACCTATTCCACATAAATGCATAATATCATGAGAATATTCCAAAGGGTCATAAAAATATGAAGCAGACACAAAATTGCAGCTCAAACCTCCAAGGGGAAGTATGAATGCGAGAGTTGTCACTCATGTATGCAACATATCAGCATGACCTGTTCTGCCTAACTCTGAAGTATCATAAAAATATTTCAAAGGGTATTCCAGCAATGGAGCGGACAGGAAATCAAAGCTAAAACCATCAAGGGGAAACAACTCAAAGAGTAAGAAAGAAAGAATTGTCATTCTTGTATGCAACACATCTTCATGACCTGTTTTACGCAACACATCATCATGACCTGTTTTATATATCTGTGAAGCATCATGATATTTCAATATTTCAAATGGTATCTAAGTTAGAGCAGGCATGAATCTGCCAAAAAACATCAATAACTCAAAAAGTGTGAAAGCAAGAGCTACCATTCTTGTGAGTAACACATTCTCATGACCTATTCTACCTAACTATGAAGAATCATGAAAATATTCAAAATGGTACTATGGTTACAGAGAAGTTTTAGAACTTGACTTTAGCCAGCAGCAGCATCCAGATGATCTAAACTAATAAGTATCTACCCTGTAGCAGCACTAAGCACATATAGAGTAAGTTCCAGTAACGATTTTGGGTAAACAAGAGCAAAGGCAAAAACTTTACACAAAATTTGAATGCAACTGTTGTTCACATTTCTAAGTCTGTGACCTTGACCTTAGGCTAGAAGCAGCACCCAGGTGATGCTACTGATCAGTATCTATACTGTAGTAACTCTAAGCACATATGAACAAGTTCCAATAAAGACTCTCAGGAAAAGAGACCAATAGAAAACAAGGGCTTCGCAAGCGGCGCATAATATGTCCGTTTTAATGTCATAAAGGAATTATAGAATGAACAAGATTGTTTACAAAAGGACAGACAGGCATACAAACAGGGGAGATCACACTTTAATTAATGACGGCAACATTATTTAAATATTCAACACATCAAAAACTGTTAGTATACCAAAAATCAGCTTCCAAGGTGAAGTGGCTCCTAAGTTGAGTAACGTCAAAGTCAAACATAAACTAAATATACTAGATATACCATTCTTGGTTCTAATACAATCCCTTGACAATATACATATCTCCATAAAGTTGTGTTAAAATATTCTAAACGGTTAAGGAGTTAAAGAGTAAACAGGAAATTTATGCATGGTCAGATAATCCAGCAAGCAAGCCAGAGTCATGGTTCTTGCTCAGGATTCATTGCCCCATTATTACACACATTCCTACAAAGTTTCATTCTAATATTTCAAAGGGTTAAGGAGATATGGATTGAATGGAAATGCCTAAAAATAATGATCAAAGGGAGGTTACTCCAAAATTAAGAAAGGGGGAGCAACCATTCTTATATGTGACACATCATCTTGTGATCATGCACATTGCTATAAAGTTTCATCTTGATATTCCAAACAGTTACCTAGTTAATGTACGCACAACATAAGTATACACAAAAATAGCCTAAAAGAACTAATAAAAGGGATGTAACTCAGAAACTAAGAAAGGGAGAGTAACCATTGTTGTACCCGACACATCGTTTGGACTTCATACACATTGCTAGGAAGTTTCATGAAGATATTCCAAACAGTCATCTAGTTATGGCGCGCACAAGACCTGCAGGGAAAAAAACAATCAAAGGGGCATTACTTGGAAACTAAGGAAGGGGGAGCAACAATTCTTGTATGCGATACATTCCCCTTACCTACTCAATATGCCTACAAAATTTCATGAAGATATCCCAAATGGTTAATGAGTGATGGCACACACAAGAATGTTTATGGACGGAGGGAAGGGAGTTTACTCCAAAATTAAGAAAGGGGGAGCAAACATTCTTATATGCAACATATTATCTTGTGATCATGCACATTGCTATAAAGTTTCATCATGATATTCCAGACAGTTACTGAATTAATATATGCACAACATAAGTATACACAAAAATAGCCGAAAAGAACTAACAAAAGGGATGTAACTCAGAAACTAAGAAAGGGAGAGCAACCATTGTTGTACCCGACACATCATTGGGACTTCATACACATTGCTATGAAGTTTCATGAAGATATCCTAATTGGTTATCTAGTTCTGGCGCGCACAAGACCTGTAGGGTAAAAAACAATCAAAGGGGCATAACTTTGAAACCAAGGAAGGGGGAGCAACCATTCTTGTACGCGACACGTTCCCCCTACCTAATACATATGACTACAAAATTTCATGAAGATATCCCAAACGGTTACTGAGTTATGGCGTGCAAAAGAATGTTTACAGACAGACGGACGGACAGCGCCATGACATAATACGTCAGTTTTTTCAAAACGGGCGCATAAAAACATATGTTAACTAACGGACGAACAGACAGAAAGGTGAAACTATATCACCCTCGACATACTTCCTATGGCAGGGATATAATTATGGATGCTGTGTATACTCAAACAAGTAGCCCAAAGGGCAACAATTGCTCACCTGAGAGACATTGTAAACCTTTAGGGATATTTAAGATGCTCAAGGGCAGCTAACTCCACAGTCAGTGGTCCAATCAGGCTGAAAATTAAACTCATCCAAAACATTATGTATGCCCTCATTTAATATATGCAAGTTTAAACAGTATCCGATCAAGAGCACAATAGACAGAGCTGTCATGGGCAGCTAACTTCATAGTGGTTGGCCTGATCTGGCCAAAATTTGAACTTGTTTAAGATATTATGTATTTTCTTAGTACCTGCAAGTTTGAAAAGGATCAGATCAGTAGAAACCAAGAAAAAGTGGTGACATTGATTTTTGGATGCTCAGGGCAGGTACTCCATAGTCAGTGGTGGGATCTAGCCGAAATGCTAACTAATCCAAGCTTTTATGCATATCCTCATTACCTGCAAGCTGATGAAAAATGAAAATGTGATGACGTTGTTTTCTCCATTATAAGACTATGGGATTTTTTTCAAACTCTCAAGGGCAACTAACTCCGTAGTCTGTGCTCGAATCCGGCCAAATTTCGAACTCATCCAAGCTCTTATGTATGTCATCATTACCTGCAAGTATGATAAGGATCTAATCAAAAACCTTGATTGCAGCACCCTGAAAGTCAAACTTGTTTGAGATATTGTCATACCCTACATTTGTGTCAAGTTATTTCAAAATCCATGGAGAAATGAAGGTGCTAGGGCGATGACAAAGTTTTTCTAAAAATAGCCACAGTGACCTTGACCTTGGGTGCAGCACCCTGAAAGTCAAACTTGCTCGAGATATTGTCATGCCCTACATTTGTGTGAATTTATTTTAAAATCCATTGAGAAATGTAGGTGCTAGAGCGCTGACAAAGTTTTTCTAAAAATAGCCACAGTGACCTTGACCTTGGGCGCAGCACCCTGGAAGTCAAATTTGTATGAGATATTGTCATGTCCTACATTTGTGTGAAGTTGATTTAAAATCCATTGAGAAATGTAGACGCTAGAGCGATGACCAAGTTTTTCTAAAAATAGCCACAGTGACCTTGACCTTGGGTGCAGCACCCTGAAAGTCAAACTTGCTCGAGATATTGTCATGCCCTACATTTGTGTGAATTTATTTTAAAATCTGCTGAGAAATGTAGGTGCTAGAGCGCTGACAAAGTTTTTCTAACAAGTAGCCCAAAGGGCAACAATTGCTCACCTGAGAGACATTGTAAACCTATAGGGATATTTAAGATGCTCAAGGGCAGCTAACTCCACAGTCAGTGGTCCAATCAGGCTGAAAATTAAACTCATCCAAAACATTATGTATGCCCTCATTTAATATATGCAAGTTTAAAAAGTATACGATCAATAGCACAATAGACAGAGCTGTCAAGGGCAGCTAACTTCGTAGTGGTTGGCCTGATCTGGCCAAAATTTGAACTTGTTTAAGATATTATGCATTTCCTCATTACCTGCAAGTCTGAAAAGGATCGGATCAGTAGAAACCAAGAAAAAGTGGCGACATTGATTTTTTTGATGCTCAGGGCAGGTACTCCATAGTCAGTGGTGGGATCTAGCCTAAATGCTAACTAATCAAAGCTTTTATGCATATCCTCATTACCTGCAAGTATGTTGAGGATCCGATGAAAAATGAAAATGTGATGACGTTGTTTTCTCCATTATAAGAGTATGGGATTTTTTTCAAACGCTCAAGGGCAGCTAACTCCATAGTCTGTGCTCGAATCCGGCCAAATTTCGACTCATCCAAGCTCTTATGTATGTCATCATTACCTGCAAGTATGATAAGGTTCTAATCAAAAAACCTTGATTGCAGCACCCCAAAAGTCAAACTTGCTCGAGATATTGTCATGCCCTACATTTGTGTGAATTTATTTTAAAATCCATTGAAAAATGTAGGTGCTAGAGCGATGACAAAGTTTTTCTAAAAATAGCCACAGTGACCTTGACCTTGGGCGCAGCACCCTAGAAGTCAAGCTTGTTTGAGATATTGTCATGCCCTACATTTGTGTGAAGTTGATTTAAATCCGTTGAGAAATGTAGGCGCTAGAGCAATGACAAAGTTTTTCTAACAATAGCCACAGTGACCTTGACCTTGGGTGCAGCACCCTGAAAGTCAAACTTGCTTGAGATATTGTCATACCCTACATTTGTGTCAAGTAATTTCAAAATCCATGGAGAAATGAAGGTGCTAGGGCGATGACAAAGTTTTTCTAAAAATAGCCACAGTGACCTTTACCTTGGGCACAGCATCCTGAAAGTCGAACTCGCTCGAGATATTGTCATGCCCTACATATGTGTGAATTTATTTTAAAATCCATTGAGAAATGTAGGTGCTAGAGCGATGACAAAGTTTTTCTAACAAGTAGCCCAAAGGGCAACAATTGCTCACCTGAGAGACATTGTAAACCTAAAGGGATATTTAAGATGCTGAAGGGCAGCTAACTCCACAGTCAGTGGTCCAATCAGGCTGAAAATTAAACTCATCCAAAACATTATGTATGCCCTCATTTAATATATGCAAGTTTAAAAAGTATCCGATCAAGAGCACAATAGACAGAGCTGTCAAGGGCAGCTAACTTCATAGTGGTTGGCCTGATCTGGCCAAAATTTGAACTTGTTTAAGATATTATGCATTTCCTCATTACCTGCAAGTTTGAAAAGGATCTGATCAGTAGAAACCAAGAAAAAGTGGTGACATTGATTTTTTGGATGCTCAGGGCAGGTACTCCATAGTCAGTGGTGGGATCTAGCCTAAATGCTAACTAATCCAAGCTTTTATGCATATCCTCATTACCTGCAAGTATGAAGAGGATCCGATGAAAAATGAAAATGTGATGACGTTGTTTTCTCCATTATAAGACTATGGGATTTTTTTCAATCCCTCAAGGGCAGCTAACTCCATAGTCTGTGCTAGAATCTGGCCAAATTTCGAACTCATCCAAGCTCTTATGTATGTCATCATTACCTGCAAGTATGATAGGATCTAATCAAAAACCTTGATTGCAGCACCCTGAAAGTCAAACTTGCTTGAGATATTGTCAATCCCCTACATTTGTGTGAATATATTTTAAAATCCGTTGAGAAATATAGGTGCTAGAGTGATGACAAAGTTTTTCTAAAAATAGCCACAGTGACCTTGACCTTGGGCACAGCATCCTGAAAGTCGAACTTGCTTGAGATATTGTCATACCCTACATTTGTGTGAATTTATTTTAAAATCCGTTGAGAAATGTAGGCAATAGAGCGATGACAAAGTTTTTCTAAAAATAGCCACAGCGACCTTGACCTTGGGCACAGAACCCTGAAAGTCAAACTTGATCGAGATATTGTCATGCCCTATATTTGTGTGAAGTTGATTTAAAATCCATTGAGAAATGTAGGTACTAGAGCGCTGACAAAGTTTTTCTAAAAATAGCAACAGTGACCTTGACCTTGGGAGCAGCACCCTGGAAGTCAAACTTGTTTGAGATATTGTCATGCCCTACATTTGTGTGAAGTTGATTTAAAATCCGTTGAGAAATGAAGGCGCTAGAGCGATGACCAAGTTTTTCTAAAAATAGCCATAGTGACCTTGACCTTGGGTGCAGCACCCTGAAAGTCAAACTTGCTTGAGATATTGTCATGCCCTACATTTATGTGAAGTTATTTTAACACTGTGTCCATTCGTGTACGCCTATAAATGCGAGTTGGAGCAGTGTACACCGAGTTAGAACAACTTCAGAGAATGCTCGCGGAAGAGAGGTAAGTGTTTGCCATGTGTTTGAACTGATAACTAAGGTTCATGTCCCTCTCTTCTTGACAGTTTTCGTCTTAGGCATCATCTACAACCGCAGGTAAATTTTTAAAGCACCACCTCTTGTAATAACACGAGAAACATCGCACATCCTTGCAAAACATGTCAAAATATTTACTACTGGTCTTAAGTTGTACGAAATATACGCAAACACTGTCTTCTTTACCAAAATTACAAATTGTAATTAGAAATGACCCAATTGTGACCATCAGAGCGAAGTCACAAAATGCTGATAGTCATACTGAGAGTGCTGTTTGCATTTGTTTGCACCAGGGGTGTTGCCAAAGTGCACGCCGAGTTTCAGGACCTGTGCACGCCGAGTTTAATCATTATTGACATAAGGGTGTACCGCGAGTTGGAATACATAAACGTCAAGCACCATGCACTGTATTTATGAGCCTTATTTGAATGAGACCTGACATAAATAACAGATTTTGTATTTGTTAAAGGTAGGTTCCTGTACTTTGGAATGCATCAAAATTCTGATGATCTTTCATCCAAGTTGTTGGAAAGCACTTGTAAAAGGGAATGAATAAGTTTCACTAAAAAGTGTAAATCAAAAAATATTAGAAAAGTTGTTTTGCAAGGGATTTCCTAACTCTGCTTCGCACACCAGTTAGCGCTATTTTTAGTTCGCGCCAAAAATAGATAACCCAGCTGAGGTCATCCTGCATTGCAATTTTTGGGATAGTTTTAACCCATCCACCATGCGAGCTCACGACAAGGGAAAATTGACCTTTGGAGAATGGCATCAGAAATCGCGCACTTATTGCTTATAGACAAAATAAACAGTTATTTTTAGAACTGGAATTCCAACGAAAGAAAATAAACCAAAAGGGAAAACAACTATTTTCTTCAACATCTGACGAGTTTCTCAGTAGCAACAAATTCAGAAAAATAAGAAAATTCAATACTGCTCAGAAAAAGACGAAATTATTTTCTGGACATAATTGTTGTCGCTAGTACAGGAACCTACCTTTAAAAGGAAATCGTGTATCTGAACGCTCTTCCAATGATAGTCGGAGTCAATAATGAAGCTATATTATGCGTTTTAAGTACAGTGATAATACGAAAAAAAAAAAAAACTGTTCCCTGAAGAAATTTTCGAAGCATCCTACATGTAGCTAAAACCAGCAAGCACCAACCACTAACGCTGACTTAGCTGCGAGTAAAAAGGTTGCGTATCACATAGTGCAAAAGCAGCCTGCCCATGGTTATAATTTTATACCCTTAACCACAAACACAGGCTGATAAGTATGTTATAACCTTCAGTCCCTTTTGACACAATTTAAATATCGGTATCTAACACCTTAGCACCCCACCCCCGCCGCCTAACCCTGTTTAGCGCCTTGTCTTCGCCTTTCACACAAAGTGCTGCAGGTTCGACTCCCACGGACGGCAAATGTCCGATCCATTTTTCCAATAGACCAGAAAATACACAGCCAGAGCCAGTGTGTTCTGAGCTGAAATAAGTGGCATCAGAGTCGCGGTTGGTGATTACACCGTCAATGAACGTCGGTGACAGCGTCCGTCTGATAAAACCGCCAAAACTGTGCATGTGCACGCAAAACACAACACACACTGAGGCAATGTGCCTGATATGGCTTTGTAACCAGGGACTGTGGTCTCCTTAAAACAAGAACGAATGGGCAAACAACAAACAACGTGATTACCCCATCAAGCCCAGTAAGAAGCACAAAGTTTAAGCGGATGCAGTCGCTACTTTAAAGGCTTTGCCTTTCTGAGCATGTATATTCGGACACAATGTTAACACCCATCCACATGCCTGCAACATAATTCTATCTGCGAGACCGACTCCCAGTTAGCATATTAATCTCCTGTGCAGACGTACGGACAATTACATTCTGCGAAAATATGCGGAGAGACGAAAATTTGGACGGACGCGAAAATAACAGAAAAAGGCAACATTTTTTTTCTAGGGTTGCTTTTGAATAATTGAGGGATCAGAGTGGCCCGACCTGGAGTAAAGCAAAGTAAACGTGGAACTATTCGCGTATACACCCATCTGATTTAGAGAAGCGCACAGAGTAATGCGTCTGCCAAATAAAGAGCGACTGAGAGAGATTTCCAAGCTATTTCTATCAGAAAAAGTCTTACAAAAGAGTCAATAAATCATAGTCCTTTTCCTTAGCGTAACAGTAACCTTCATTTTCTTTAGAAAATGATACCTTGATTGGGTGAATGAATATAGTTTCAGGGGAAGCAACTCTGTCATTTTCATTCTTTCAGTCCTTCTAAATTCTTGAAGATAAGAATAGCTCACCAAGCAGCAAATTCTTTCCTTTAAGAGGAGAGCCCCAATTTAGAAGTTTTTTATGAGGAAGTCACAAGACATGTTTCCCTTTGTACAATGATAAAAACAATCACCTTAAGGTACCCTTTCAGGGGAAGCAACTCTGCCGCCCTTTTCAACATGGGTCAACTTTTAAAAGAAAGAATTTGCTCCGCATTGTTTTTTTTTTCTTTCCTTTAAGAGTAGAGCACTTTTTAGAAATGCTTCCTTATCTAGGAAAGCAAACAGGAAGTCACGAAAGTAACTTCCATATATTAAAGTGCCGGAGAAATGTGGATCCTAAATTATTTACAATATTCTCAATCATTCTGTTGAATTTACTAATAGAATGATTTTTCATACAAGCAATCGGACAGCCAACAACTGACTGACTTTGGTGTTTTAGACACAATCAGTACAAAGCAATGTCAATGAATGCTCAGCTAGACAGCTGCAACTAAATTTAGTGTCATTTAAAAAAAAAAACACAAATAGCAGTACTTTACTCCAACTAGGCGTACACCTTTTTTGACAAAAAAGCTTAAACTCGGCGTACATGGGTTCTCCAACTCGCCGTATTTTCGTTAATTATGTATTTGCAACTCGGCGTGCACTTCAAACCATTACAACCTGCCTACAAATGATTTCTATATTCAAAGCGGACAGGTTTTGACCGATTCATCTATTACAATAGCTTTAATATATATCTGCCTAACTGATAAGGGACCTATGAATCAAAAGACACATGTATTTCTAAAGAAATATTGAATTCCTTTTCAGTAAAGGCACTCTCACTTGAAAGGATGTAATGATTTGGCTAAATATTCTGAAAATCGAACATTGCATTCACGTGACACTATATCAGTCTGAAAGCGTATTTGGTAACCGATACATTCATACTAGTTTATTACATTTAGATGATTAAAAGCCCTGATAAATTAACTTACTTTAAAGCCATGATGACATTTCCGAGATTTGTTTTCTTCTAACTCGGCGTACACTGCTCCAACTCGCAATTATAGGCGTACACGAATGGACACAGTGTTTTAAAATCTGCTGAGAAATGTAGGTGCTAGAGTGCTGACAAAGTTTTTCTAAAAATAGCCACAGTGACCTTGACCTTGGGCGCAGCATCCTGAAAGGCGAACTTGCTCGAGATATTGTCATGCCCTACATTTGTGTGAAGTTATTTTAAAATCTGCTGAGAAATGTAGGTGCTAGAGCGTTATTTTAAAATCTGCTGAGAAATGTAGGTGCTAGAGCGCTGATGAAGTTTTTCCAAAAATTGCCACAGTGACCTTGACCTTGGGCGCAGCACCCTGAAAGTCGAATGTCATGCCCTACAGTTGTGTGAAGTTATTTTAAAATCCGTTGAGAAATGTAGGCAATAGAGCGATGACAAAGTTTTTCTAAAAATATGTGATGACATTGTTTTCTCCATTATAACACTATGGGATTTATTTCAAACACTCAAGGGCAGCTAACTCCGTAGTCTGTGCTCGAATCCGGCCAAATTTCGAACTCATCCAAGCTCTTATGTATGTCATCATTACCTGCAAGTATGATAAGGATCTAAGCAAAAACAGTTGAGAAAACGTGATGACGCCATTTTCCCCATTATAACCCTATGGGATTTTTTTCAAACGCTCAAGGGCAGCTAACTCCCTAGTCTGTGCTCGAATCCAGCCAAATTTCGAACTCATCCAAGTTCTTGTGTATGTCATCATTACCTGCAAGTATGATAAGGATCTAATCAAAAACAGTCGAGAAAACGTGATGACGCCATTTTCCCCCATATAACCCTATGGGGGCTATCTGTTGCCATGGACACCACAGTTCTGAGCTGATCGGCACCAAAACCTAATGCAGCCTTTCCCCTACCCAAATGATGCTTCAGATAAAATTTGATTGCGATCGGCCCACTGGTCTCTGAGATATTTATGTTTGAAAGTGTTGACGCACGCACGCATGCACCCACACACCCACGCACGGACGGACGACGGCTGGACTCCCATCCTATAAGCTCACCTCTGAGCCTTCGGCTCAGGTGAGCTAAAAATAGCCACAGTGACCTTGACCTTGGGCGCAGCATCCTGAAAGTCAAACTCGCTCGAGATATTGTCATGCCCTACATTTGTGGGAAGTTATTTTAAAATCTGCTGTGAAATGTAGGTGCTAGAGCGCTGACAAAGTTTTTCTAAAGATAGCCACAGTGACCTTGACCTTGGGCGCAGCATCCTGAAAGTCGAACTTGCTCGAGATATTGTCATGCCCTACATTTGTGTAAAGTTATTTTAAAATCGGTTGAGAAATGTGGGCAATAGAGCGATGACAAAGTTTTTGTAAAAATATGTGATGACGTTGTTTCCTCCATTATAACACTATGGGATTTTTTTCAAACGCTCAAGGGCAGCTAACTCCGTAGTCTGTGCTCGAATCCGGCCAAATTTCGAACTCATCCAAGCTCTTATGTATGTCATCATTACCTGCAAGTATGATAAGGATCTAAGCAAAAACAGTTGAGAAAACGTGATGACGCCATTTTCCCCATTATAACCCTATGGGATTTTTTTCAAACGCTCAAGGGCAGCTAACTCCGTAGTCTGTGCTCGAATCTGGCCAAATTTCGAACTCATCCAAGCTCTTGTGTATGTCATTATTACCTGCAAGTATGATAAGGATCTAATCTAAAACAGTCGAGAAAACGTGATGACGCCGTTTTCCCTATTATAACCCTATGGGGGCTATCTGTTGCCATGGAAACCAGAGTTCTGAGCTGATCTGCACCAAAACCTAATGCAGCCTTTCCCCCACCCCAATGATGCTTCAGATAAAATTTGATTGCAATCAGCCCACCGGTTTCTGAGATATTTATGTTTGAAAGTGTTGACGCACGCACGCATGCACCCACCCACCCACGCACGGACGGACGACGGCTGGACTCCCATCCTATAAGCTCACCTCTGAGCCTTCGGCTCAGGTGAGCTAAAAATAGCCACAGTGACCTTGACCTTAGGCGCAGCATCCTGAAAGTCGAGCTTGCTCGAGATATTGTCATACCCTACATTTGTGTGAAGTTATTTTAAAATCTGCTGAGAAATGTAGATGCTAGAGCGCTGACAAAGTTTTTCTAACAAGTAGCCCAAAGGGCAACAATTGCTCACCTGAGAGACATTGTAAACCTATAGGGATATTTAAGATGCTCAAGGGCAGCTAACTCCACAGTCAGTGGTCCAATCAGGCTGAAAATTAAACCCATCCAAAACATTATGTATGCCCTCATTTAATATATGCAAGTTTAAAAAGTATCCTATCAAGAGCACAATAGACAGAGCTGTCAAGGGCAGCTAGCTTCTTAGTGGTTGGCCTGATCTGGCCAAAATTTGAACTTGTTTAAGATATTATGCATTTCCTCATTACCTGCAAGTTTGAAAAGGATCGGATCAGTAGAAACCAAGAAAAAGTGGCGACATTGATTTTTTGGATCCTCAGGGCAGGTACTCCATAGTCAGTGGTGGGATCTAGCCGAATGCTAACTAATCCAAGCTTTTATGTATATCCTCATTACCTGCAAGTATGAAGAGGATCCGATGAAAAATGAAAATGTGATGACGTTGTTTTCTCCATTATAAGACTATGGGATTTTTTTCAAATGCTCAAGGGCAGCTAACTCCGTAGTCTGTGCTCGAATCTGGCCAAATTTCGAACTCATCCAAGCTCTTATGTATGTCATCATTACCTGCAAGTATGATAGGATCTAATCAAAAACCTTGATTGCAGCACCCTGAAAGTCAAACTTGCTCGAGATATTGTCATGCCCTACATTTGTGTGAATTTATTTTTAAATCCGTTGAGAAATGCAGGTGCTAGAGCGATGACAAAAGTTTTCTAAAAAAAGCCACAGTGACCTTGACCTTGGGTGCAGCACCCTGAAAGTCGAACTTGCTCGAGATATTGTCATACCCTACATTTGTGTGAAGCTATTTCAAAATCCATGGAGAAATGTAGGTGCTAGAGCCATGACAAAGTTTTTCTAAAAATAGCCACAGTGACCTTGACCTTGGGTGCAGCACCCTGAAAGTCGAACTTGCTTGAGATATTGTCATGCCCTACATTTGTGTGAAGTTATTTCAAAATCCGTTGAGAAATGTAGGCGCTAGAGCGATGACAAAGTTTTTCTAAAAATAGCCACAGTGACCTTGACCTTGGGCGCAGCACCCTGAAAGTCAAACTAGCTCGAGATATTGTCATGCCCTACATTTGTGTGAAGTTATTTCAAAATCCGTTGAGAAATGTAGGCGCTAGAGCGATGACAAAGTTTTTCTAAAAATAGCCACAGTGACCTTGACCTTGGGCGCAGCATCCTGAAAGTCGAACTTGCTCGAGATATTGTCATGCCCTACATTTGTGTGAAGTTATTTCAAAATCCGTTGAGAAATGTAGGCGCTAGAGCGATGACAAAGATTTTCTAAAAATAGCCAAAGTGACCTTGACCTTGGGCGCAGCACCCTGAAAGTCAAACTTGCTCGAGATATTGTCATGCCCTACATTTGTGTGAAGTTATTTTAAAATCTGCTGAGAAATGTAGGTGCTAGAGCGCTGACAAAGTTTTTCTAAAATTAGCCACAGTGACCTTGACCTTGGGCGCAGCATCCTGAAAGTCGAACTTGCTCGAGATATTGTCACACCCTACATTTGTGTGAAGTTATTTTAAAATCCGTTGAGAAATGTAGGCAATAGAGCGATGACAAAGTTTTTCTAAAAATATGTGATGACGTTGTTTTCTCCATTATAACACTATGGGATTTTTTTCAAACACTCAAGGGCAGCTAACTCCGTAGTCTGTGCTCGAATCCGGCCAAATTTCGAACTCATCCAAGCTCTTATGTATGTCATCATTACCTGCAAGTATGATAAGGATCTAAGCAAAAACAGTTGAGAAAAGGTGATGACGCCATTTTCCCCATTATAACCCTATGGGATTTTTTTCAAACGCTCAAGGGCAGCTAACTCCGTAGTCTGTGCTCGAATCCGACCAAATTTCGAACTCATCCAAGCTCTTGTGTATGTCATCATTACCTGCAAGTATGATAAGGATCTAATCAAAAACAGTTGAGAAAACGTGATGACGCCGTTTTCCCCATTATAACCCTATGGGGGCTATCTGTTGCCATGGAAACCAGAGTTCTGAGCTGATCGGCACCAAAACCTAATGCAGCCTTTCCCCCACCCAAATGATGCTTCAGATACAATTTGATTGCGATCGGCCCACTGGTCTCTGAGATATTTATGTTTGAAAGTGTTGACGCACCCACGAACCCACGGAAGGACGGACGACGGCTCGACTCCCATCCTATAAGCTCACCTCTGAGCCTTCGGCTCAGGTGAGCTAAAAATAGCCACAGTGACCTTGACCTTGGGCGCAGCATCCTGAAAGTCAAACTTGCTTGAGATATTGTCATGCCCTACATTTGTGTGAAGTTATTTTAAAATCCATTGAGAAATGTAGGCAATAGAACGATGACAAAGTTTTTCTAAAAATATGTGATGACGTTGTTTTCTCCATTATAACACTATGGGATTTTTTTCAAATGCTCAAGGGCAGCTAACTCCGTAGACTGTGCTCGAATCTGGCCAAATTTCGAACTCATCCAAGCTCTTATGTATGTCATCATTACCTGCAAGTATGATAAGGATCTAAGCAAAAACAGTTGAGAAAACGTCATGACACCATTTTCCCCATTATAACCCTATGGGATTTTTTTCAAACGCTCAAGGGCAGCTAACTCCGTAGTCTGTGCTGGAATCCAGCCAAATTTCGAACTCATCCAAGCTCTTGTGTATGTCATCATTACCTGCAAGTATGATAAGGATCTAAGCAAAAACAGTTGAGAAAAGGTGATGACGCCATTTTCCCCATTATAACCCTATGGGATTTTTTTCAAACGCTCAAGGGCAGCTAACTCCGTAGTCTGTGCTTGAATCCAGCCAAATTTCGAACTCATCCAAGTTCTTGTGTATGTCATCATTACCTGCAAGTATGATAAGGATCTAATCAAAATCAGTCGAGAAAACGTGATGACGCCATTTTCCCCATTATAACCCTATGGGGGCTATCTGTTGCCATGGAAACCAGAGTTCTAAGCTGATCGGCACCAAAGCCTAATGCAGCCTTTCCCCCACCCATATGATGCTTCAGATAAAATTTGATTGCGATCGGCCCACTGGTCTCTGAGATATTTATGTTTGAAAGTGTTGACGGACGGACCCACGGACCCACGCACGGACGACGGCTCGACTCCCATCCTATAAGCTCACCTCTGAGCCTTCGGCTCAGGTGAGCTAAAAATGGAAAATGTTTGGCAATTTTCAATTTTCGCAGTTTTGTAGTGACTGCAAAATGCAACAAAAATTATCATGTATTTTTCATGTATATAGTATAGCACATTCGCATACAATTCAAGTTAAGTAATAGTTTACCTGTTGTCCGGTAACTCTGCCAACTTCTTCCCAGCATGCTTGGGGTGCATTACTACAGCATCAAGAGCACTATCTCTTCTAGAAATGAAGAAAAAGTTAGCCTGATTTAACATGCTGCAATACAGAGACCTGGATGAGACTACTTAACAATGGCATACCCTATAGAAAGCCCTTCTTTGATTGCTGAATTGTGTTCCAATAGCCTCAAATTTAAGCTCTAAATTTTAGTGCCTTTAATTTTGACAATCACCTAGACATGAAAATCATATTACACCTCCTTTTTTATATGAAGAGTCACATACAAACGTACCTGGCAGTATACAAATGTACCTGTTTCTCATGATTTCGTGCCTTCTCATAGATTATCTATGGTTTGCAAAGGGCTGCAATTTAACTGATCAACTATTTTGATGGAACAACATTAATTTTGAGCCGTGACATGACAAAACCAACAAAGTGGTATTTGCGCCCAGTGAAGACACAGATCAGCCTGGACATCCACCCAGTCTGATCACAGTCTTCACTATCAGTATTGAGGTAGCTAAGACCCTAAGCTAACCTATAAGAGCACAGCAAAGACTCTGATCAGAATGGGTAGATGCCTATGCTGATCTAAGTCTTCACTGAGTGCACATGCCAATTTGTTTGTTTTGTCATGTCATGGCCCATTTATGTGTCAGAAAACCTGGTTGTCAGCGCTGCGTAAAATTTTGGTTAGAAAGTGTAATTTTCACAAAAACATTCTCTTTTTTTTCAGTGGTCCCAAAGAAAATCCTGCAAATTTTGTTGTATTAAATACCATGCTATAAAACTGCCAGTTTAATTTACAAATAGTGTGGACTAATCTGTATATAATTATTCAAATACTGACAGACTAGAAATGTTGTTTTGAAAATTTGGCTGTTGATTCTCGTGAAGAAATTCAATAAGATTTTTTTTTTCAATTTTTGCTACCAGGGGTAGTCTAAGACAGTGTCCTATTTTATAGTCAAAATAAAAATTCACACCAATTTAATAACTTGGCATCCTTTCCACAGCCTATCATATTTTTGTGTAATTGCTGACAATGACTTTTTGAACAACCCTCACAACCTCATATATTACAGCATTCAAATAATGTTGATTTCTCTGTATATGCCAGCATTATGGCCATGCATGCTCTTAGTAGCAGTCCTAAAACACATACTGGGAGATGCAAATTCTGAAAATCGCCTTTGACCTTGTCCTCTTTCAAAGGCTCCATTCCAAAGAATGACCTTGACCTCTTGTACTCATAATTCTTCATGACCTCATTAAGACGACTGTATATACCAATTTTTAGGCATAAATCTTCAAAACTTCCCATAAAATCTTATGTTCTAGCATTTTCCCATATTTGACCTTGCCGTAAAAAGGTAAAGGTCAACCCAAGGTCATAATTTGAACAATCTTGATAGTACTTGCGTACCCAATGCTACATACCAAGTTTCAAGGCCACTGGTCAATTGGTTCTGGAGGAGATTTTTAAAGGTTTTTACCATATATGGACATGGCGGCCATGTTGATCATGTGACCCACACCATTTGAAAACCTTTTCATTTCCTCAACTCCTGAAGGCTCCATATGATACTTGGTTACAGCTGGCTCAGTGGCTTTTAAGAAGAAGTTTGAGATTGTCAAACTATGAGAATTCAGGGTCAAAGGTCAAAAAACGACCTTGACCTCTTGTACTCATGAATCTTCAAGATGACTGTATTTACCAATTTTAAGGCATAAATCTTCAAAACTTTCCATGAAATCTTATGTTTGAGCATTTTCCCATATTCGACCTTGCTGTAAAATGGTCAAGGTCAACCCAAGGTCATCATTTTGAACAATATTTCATCATTTCGAACAACCTTGATAGTAATGGAGAACCCAATGCTACATACCAAGTTTCAACCCCTGGAGGCTCTATATAAAATTTGGTTACAACTGGCCCAGTGGTTTTTGAGGAGATTTTATGAAAATACTACAATATGAGAGTTCTGGGTCAAAGGTCAATGAATGACCTTGACCTCTTGTACTCAAAAATCTTCAGGTACTCATTAAGATGACTGCATATACCAATCACTGGGCCTTAATCTTCAAAACCTTCCATGAAATCTTATGTTCTACCATATTTGACCATGCCCTAAAAAAGGGCAAGGTCAACCCAAGGTCATAATTTGAACAATCTTGATAGTACTCAGGTGCTACTCAGGTGCTACATACCAAGTTTCAAGGCCATCGGTCAATTGCTTCTGGAAAAGAAGATTTTTAAAGGTTTTTACCATATATGGGTGTGGTGGTCATGTGGGATCATGTGACCATATGAATAAATTTTCATTCCTTCAACCCCTGGAGGCTCTATATGCAATTTGGTTTCAATTCGCCCAGTTGCTTTTGAGGAGATTGTTTGAAATTGTCAAAACATGAGAGTTCTAGGTCAAAGTTCAAAGAATGACTTTTGACCTCTTGTACTCATAAAATCTTCATGTACTCATTAAGATGACTGTAGATACCGATTTTTAGCCCAAAATCTTCAACTTTCCAATATATCTTATGTTGTAGAATTTTGCCATATAAAAGCACAAGGAAGCAAATTTGACCTGACCGTAAAACAAGAGGGCCATGATGGCCCTGGATCGCTCACCTGAGTATCCTGTGAACTCAACCTCAGAGACATCCATATGACCGACAGACAGACCTTCACAAAGTTAAATGGAAAATGAACCCTTTATTGTGTACCTAAGGTTTCTATAAGATTTAACCTAATGACCTAAATTTTGACCCCACATGACCCAGTTTCAAACCTGGTCTAGATTTCTTGGATATGAACATTCTGTCAAAGTTATCAAAACTGTGCCCTCTAGAGTGTACACAATGTTTTTCTAAGGTTTAACCTAGTGACCTACTTTTTGACCCAACACGACCAAGTTGCACCTTTGGTCCAGATTTGTTGGAGACAAACATTCTGACAAAGTCTCATGAAGATTAGAACAAAACTGTGTCCTCTAAAGCGTTCACACTGTTTTTCTAAGAACAGACCTAGTGACCTAGTTTTTGACCTGACATGGCCCAGTTTCAAATCTGGTATAGATTTCATGAAAATAAACATTCTGGCAACGTTTCAGGTAGATTGGATCATAACTGTGCCCTCTGGAGTGTACACAAGATTTTTCTAAGATTAGACCTAGTGACCTAGTTTTTGACCCCACAAGACTCAGATTCAAATTTGGCCTAGATTTTATATAAATAAACATTCTGACAAAGTTTCATGAAGATTGGATCAGAACTGTGCCCTTTAGAGTGTGCACAAGGTTTTTCTAAGATTTGACCCAGTGACCTAGTTTTTGACCCCACATCACCCAGTTTCAAAGATGGTCTAGATTTCATTTAGATAAACATTCTGACAAAGTTTCATGATGATTGGATCATAACTGTGCCCTCTGTGTCATTCTAAGATTTATTTCTATTTTTAGCTCTGGCAGCCATTTTGTTCAGCGGAGTGGAACCGTTTGAGCAACTTTTGTTCAGGGCCATGAGTAAAACATTTCTGTGAATTTTTTTAGAAATCAAGCCATTGGCTTCAGAGACGATGATGTTTAAAGCTTTTTTCTATTTTTAGCTCTGGTGGCCATATTGTTCAGTGGAGCGGAACCGTTTGAGCAATTTTGGTAGAGAATCTCCTAAGGAACATTTCTGTGATATTATTTCAAAATCGGCCCAGCAGTTTTGGAGGAGAACTCATTTAAAGGTTTTTCTATTTTTAGCTCTGGCAGCCATATTGTTCAGTGGAGCTGAACCGTTTGAGCAATTTTGGTAGAAGGTCTCCTAAGGAACATTTCTGTGAAATTATTTCACAATCGGCCAAGCAGTTTTGGAGGAGAAGTCGTTTAAAGGTTTTTCTATTTTTAGCTCTGGCGGCCATTTTGTTCAGCGGATTGGAACCGTTTGAGCAATATTGGTAGAGAGTCCCCCAAGGAACATTTCTGTGATATTATTTCAAAATCGGCCCAGCAGTTTTGGAGGAGAAGTCGTTTAAAGGTTTTTCTATTTTTAGCTCTGGCGGCCATATTGTTCAGCGGAGCGGAACTGTTTGAGCAATTTTGGTAGAAGGTCTTCTAAGGAACATTTCTGTAAAATTATTTCAAAATCGGCCAAGCAATTTTGGAGGAGAAGTCGTTTAAAGGTTTTTCTATTTTTAGCTCTGGCGGCCATTTTGTTCAGCGGAGCGGAACCGTTTGAGCAATTTTGGTAGAGAGTCCCCCAAGGAACATTTCTGTCAAATTATTTCGAAATCCGTCAAGCAGTTTCGGAGAAGAAGTCGTTTAAAGCAAAAGTTGACGCCGGACAACGGACGACGGACGACGGACAAAGACTGATCACAATACCTCACCTTGAGCACTTCGTGCTCAGGTGAGCTAAAAAGGTCAACCCAAGATCATAATTTGAACAATCTTGGTAGTACTCGCATACCCAATGCTACATACCAAATTTCAAGGCCATCAACCTATTGGTTCTGGAGAAGAAGAATTTTAAGGTTTTTACCATAATATGGGCATGCCAGCCATGTTGGTCAATTGATACTACTGAAATGACAGCTGAAGTAAATTAAGCAAAACTTTTAACCAACCACTTACACTGTCTTAAGCTCTGGCATTAGCAGACAGTATTTAGACATAATTTTGTTATATTCAGTACACGCCTTCATTCACTTTAAGTTTTGAAGAGGCTTGAGACCAACACGATCCTCACACCTTTTCTGGCAGCAGAAGTTACACATATATACCCATTTCCAAAAATCACAGTTTTAAACTGTGGTGGGAAAGTGTTTAACACTGTGACTGAAATTTAAGAATTGTACACTAGCATGATTCATCCATCCAATTAATAATTTTCTACATATTCTCAATATATGATCATCATTTAAGAAATAAATTTCCTTTTTCCGATGTTCATAAAGTATGAACACAATGTGTTACATGCAAAGTAAGTGATTCCCCAAGGTACAGGTCCCTTTGTGTTCATACTTCCATGAACTTCGGAAAAATGAAATTTGTCTCTTATACAGTAGAACTTCACTGGCCTTGGGACCATGAAAATTAGTTCCAGCCAAGGGTAGTTCTAGCCATCCAGGGTTAGTTTCCATATAAAGTGACCTCTAGGGACCTAGAAAAGAGTTCTAGCTAGGCAGGGTGAATGAGCCATCAGGGTTCGAGCCATGGAAGTTCTACTGTAATTACATTTAATTTTAAAATTATTTTGAGCATCATTTTCTTTTTTAAGAGCAACACTTGTAAAATATACAATGAAAAGCTGTCACTTAACAACAGGTAAGCCGCTTACATTAAATGGCCATCACCATGACCTGACGTCAAATAGACGTTACAACGGCCAACAGTGTCGTTTGTTTACATGTGACGTTGGGAACCAACAACGTCGCATGACCGTCTGTTGTTCATTAAAGTATGAACACTGCTTCTCCAAAATAGGTTCATTTAAGAAAAATCAAAGGGAATGTAATTATATGCTGATGAAATTATGAAATGTGGTTTTGTTTGGAAATGGGGATATCTGTATCTTTCAGTCACTTTATGACATACCAAAAATGTTACCTG
Organism: Ctena decussata; assembly: GCA_963989385.1. NCBI lineage: Eukaryota > Metazoa > Mollusca > Bivalvia > Lucinida > Lucinidae > Ctena > Ctena decussata. The sequence continues at coordinate 32,030,758 of OZ022504.1, read as the reverse complement.
ATTTATTAAACCAATGGAACTACCTTGTTGGTAGTACCTACCTAGATGACAACCTATGTTCGAAACTACATTTTCCTTTTCGGAAAATGAGATTAATTTTCCTTTTCGGAAAATGAGATAAAAGTAAGTGATTGGTTAATTTTGTCCAGTATATATACTTGCTCAAACACAGTGAATAAAGGTAAAGTTTGTACCACAGATCTATGTGATCACAAATAGAGTGCACTACTAAAACAATTCAAATAACTGTTTTGTTTTACTGGAAACTGGTCGAATGCTAGTGGTAATTCAATATATCAACATTATTGTAGCTAAGTCAAAGCAATACCATAAGGTGATGGTTTTGCAAACCAAGGGCAGTAAGCAAAACTTACTTGAAAACACAACCTATGATGAGATTTTCTGCTATACGTGTGGGCAGATCCTTGAGGGAATGTACCACAAAGTCAACCTCCTGCCTCTCTAATGCTAACTCCAGCTCTTTGGTGAATAAATCTTTGGCACCAATCTGAAACATATTGCTCCCTTAAGCAAACAGCCTCAAAGTCACCAATTATTTCCGAATCAGAGATCCCAACCCAGATCAAGGGACTAATTACTGAATAATCAGGAATGATTTCTGTTTTAAAATTCTCCACAACAACTTAAATTGTACCCTTCTCAGAATCACCATGTTGAGGCCATTCTAATAGTGGATCATAATGTGAGTCGCGACGCGAGAAAACCAACAAAGTGGTTGTGCGCCCATTGCAGACTCAGATCAGTCTAGGCATCCGCCCTTTTTGACAAGGCTCTTCGTTCAGTGCTCAAAAGGTAGCTAAGGGTCTAAGCTACCTCCATGTGGACGGCGAAGACTCTGATCAGACTGGGCAGATGCCCAGGCTGATCTGAGTCTGTGCTGGGCGCTCAACCACATTGTTGGTTTTGTCGTGTCGCAGCTCATGTATGTTTTAGGATAGAAATAAAACAAAATATCTGCAGAATGCATGTCACTCACTAAACACCAAGGATGAAGCAATTGTGGATGGTTACAGATGGTGGGATGGACGACCATCATGTCTGTATCGCACCATGTCAAAGCAGGTGTGACAAAGTTATCTCAGACTTCTCCTCCAAATTTATGCTCCCTTTATCTGGAGTTTTAGCCACATACTTTAATATATTTATCTGCCAAGGTCTTTATGCAAATGACCTATAGCACTGCTAAATTTGTGAGCGCATAATGTCCACTAAGACTCTTCTTAAGCAGGTCAAGTAACCGAAGCAACAAAAAAACATCTTGCGGGAAAATTTTTTAAACTGTCACTCATCCTACTTAACCAGTTGTATCAAATACTATGGTGAATTTGATGTTCAGCATTGGCAAAATAAATTTTTACTTGCCCTTCAATCACTGTAATTCTCCATAATTTTGAACCATCTGGCAACAAGTCAGAAAGTACCACCAGGTAGTGCTGAGTATCAATCATTTTTCTATGTAAGTCACAGAGCAAAATCGACCGGCCCTTTTTATTATGATTACTGCTTGTCTCTGCAAAAATCTTTGGGTGTGTTCTAATGAATAAGTAATTAACTCTAAGAACTTGCAGTGATCTAAAAAGTGTCTTTGTTCAAGAGATAAATCTTCTCTTGTTGGCCAAACTTGTTTATTTTCACTAAACACTGTCCTGATCAAGAGGGAAATGGCTATGAGCAACTTTGAATGTTCTTCATTTGGAGTCCTCCAGGAAATGACATTGCTCAATCACTTGATAATAACATTCTCTGCAAATGGCCCATTTTGTTTTGTTATGTTTGTATATGAATTTGATTAAACAAATTGGTTTAATTTGAAATTTGAGGAGTTTACACAACAAAAAAATAAGCAGTTTCTGACTCATTATTTTGATCGATACTGAAATGTTCGGTTTGGTATATCTATCGAAAGTCAAAAACCAAATTTCGATAAAACACACCACTACCACCTGGATGGTAAATATTGCAGAGCCTGATCAGATTTCTCTTTTAGGAAAACCTAACAGAAGTTCCAAAAGATTTTGTCCCTAGATTTTTACCTTTGAGAGAGCCGAGTCCAGTATCTTGTCCCCAGTGGTTGACATGGTTACTGAAAACACACACACAAACAAAATCGATTTATATTTAGAGCTGTAGTGCCATGTCTACAAGCAGGCTAATCTAAGACTTTGCTGTTGGCATACCACCCTTATCTAAGACTTCACTGTTGGCATGTCCAGCCTTTTTGTGTGCCATGACTCATAAGACAAATACAATCAAGTCCCCTAAATAAATATGCTACACCTTTGGATGCCATTATACACTGTAATACTGTGGGCATTTTTAGCGCCTAAAATGGGCGTTTCCATAAAAAGAGGAGGGCCAAGAGGCCCTGAATCACTCACCTGAGCATAAAGGTTAAAGGTCAAACTAGGGTCATCATTTGAACCAACCTAAAAGTTTGCAACCATTTTCAAATGGTTTGGAACTAGATTTTTTGATTGATTTGTTGCTTTTCGTCTGGACGGTCAGTAAACCTAACCACAATATTCCTGGGCAGGCTTAGACCTCCTAAGCGGTTAACCAGTACTAAGGCCAGTAACTGACAACTGCCCTTCTCGAATCAGCAGGAGGAGAAACTTAAGTATGTGGCCAGACCAGGTATCCATCAGAGGACCTCTGACTTATGAGTCAGGACGCCCTACCCATTGTGCTATGCAGCCTGGAAAATTTCTGAAGAAGATTTTTGAATATTTCTATGTATTTCTATGGTTCAAACCCAGGACTCCCTGCGGCAGGGCCATTCTGGACCCTGGGGCCATCATTTGAATAAACATGGTAAAGGACCATGAGGCAATGCTACATACTAAATTTCAAGCATCTGAGCCAAGTGGTTCTGAACAAGAAGATTTTTTTAATATTTTTCTATGTATTTCTATGGTTGAAACCCAGGAACCCTGGGGCGAGGCCATTTTGTAGCACACTATGCAATGCTACATACCAAATTTCAAGCATCTGAGCCTTGCTGTTCTGAAGAAGAAGAATTTTGAATATTTTTCTATGTATTTCAATGGTTCAAACCTAGGACTCCTTGCCGCAGGGCCATTTTGGACCCTGGGGCCATCATTTGAACAAACTTGATAAAGGACTACTAGGCAATGCTACACACCGAATTTCAAGCATCTGAGCCTTGCAGTTCTGAAGGAGAAGATTTTTGAATATTTTTCTATGTATTTCTATGGTTCAAACCTAGGACCCCCTGGGGTGGGGCCATTCTGGATCCTGCGACCCTCATTTGAACAAACTTGGTAAAGGACAACTAGGCAATGCTACATTGCCTAGTATGCTACATAGTACATGCAAAATCAAGTGCACTCATATTTTTTGCTGAAAAATTTTGAGGTGCTTTTGCACAGCACTGAAAAAGCACCTCACATTTTTTCGGCATAAAGCAGTGTATGTGCATACAAGAATTCCGCGTAATGCTATGTCGCACCTGCATAGTGTTTCCACAGTAGCAGAGTTCATGTTGAGAAGAAAGTGAGAGCAAAAATTGAAAATCAAAAAAAGAAATAGTTTCAGGCACTATTCAAACATAAAATTTTGTCAAAATCCACCAGTGGTTCTTGAGGTACTGCCATTTTCATGTTTGCACTATTTTTAGTAATAATGGATGGCAGCCACCTTGGATGATCAATTTTCCAAAAATGCAAGGATCATTCTGACACAAAATTGGTCCAAATCCTTGAGGGGTTCCTGAAATATTCATGTTTTTGTTATTTTTAGTAACGACAGTGGTGGCCATCTTGGATGGTACATTCCCATAAATTCGTAAGAAAACCCCCCAAAACTCCTTTCAAGAATCATTCTGATTAAAACAGACCAAAATCCATTCAGTGTTTATCGACTTATCGGCATTCAAGCAAAGTTCAGACTCGTAAACCAAAAGTAGGTCACTGTGACCTAATTCCGCTACAGACTTTTTTCATTTTTATAATTTTCAATAAGAAGGTCCTCTTGATGTTCCATGCAAAAGTTCAGCCAAGTATTCCCCATGGTTCTAGAGAAAATGTTTGATGTTCTATGCAAAGTTTCAGCCAAATACAGTAGAACTTCATTGGCTCGAACAGGCTTGGGACCATGAAATTAAGTTCCAGTCAAGGGTAGTTCTAGCCATCCAGGTTTAGTTTCTATATAAAGTGACTTTCTAGGGACCAAGAAAAGAGTTCTAGCCAGGCAGGGTGAACGAGCCATCAGGGTTCGAGCCATTGAAGTTCTACTGTATACCTTGTGGTTCTAGAGAAAATGTTAATTTTGTTGTTTTGCTATTTTTAGTAACAGCGGTCATCTTGAATTCTCCACCAGGCTGCATTTCTCTCATCTGAAGCCCTGTTGTCTGGTCATGCTCCATATGAAATTTGAGAACCATGGGTGCCGTGGTTTTGGAGAAATTAACTGTACAAATCTTAACGCCAGGGGTTGACAAAGGTGAACTGACAGAATGACAGACGGAAATCCTGACGCCTATATCAACAAGAAATCCGCGGAATGCTATGTTGCACCTGCTATGTGCCTTCACATGAAGAGAATTGAAGACCTTATTGAAAGCATCAGTTTGATATATATTTGGTCAAAATCCATTTAATAGTTAGTAAGTAAGTAAAGTCTTTATTTAATGAGGGTGACAACATTTAGCAAATGACAAAGCTAATCTTCCATGAGGCCCTCAAAGTAAATGAGTACAAAGTTCATGGGATATTGTCCGTTTCATACTTTTCCTGTTTTTAGTAATGGCCAATGGCAGCTGTTTTGGATGATCCATTTGCAAAACAAGAGGGCCATGAGGCCCTGAATCGCTCACCTGGACAATTGGCAAGGTGGCTTTTTCTTATCATGTCTGAAATTGTCAAAATATGAGTCTTGGGTCAAAAGTCAAAGAATGACCATGACCTCTTGTACTCATAAATCTTCATGTACTCATTAAGACAACCATATATACCATTTTTAGGCCAAAATCTTCAAAACTTTCCACGAAATCTTATGTTCTAGCATTTTCCCATATTTGACCAAAAAAGGTCAATTACTCTAGTACTCCATGCTACTTACCAAAGCTCTAGGCCACAGGTGTATTGGTTCTGGAGAAGAAAAATATTAAAGAACTAGAAATGTTTTTCAGAGAAAAACTGTTGTCCCCCCACCAGCCCATTTCCCATCCCCTCTAATGAATATAGCCTGTACAAATGAAATATCTATGCAAGTTTGGACAAAATCCATCTGATGGTTCTAAAGATATCCTACATAGAAGACTATGTCCTTCAAAAATGGGTCAAGGTCACCAACTACTAAACAAAACCTGTCACAACCATACATTCATGCAAGTCTGATGAATATCCATCCACTGATTCAAGATATCTCATTTTTTAAGAGAGAAAAATACGCATTTGTAAGATAGCTTTTGACCTTGAAAATGGGGTAAAGGTCATTAAAACATAGTACACTCCTGAGACTGTCCCATAGGTATATCTATGAAAGTAACGTGGAAATCAAGCCAAAGGCTAAAGAGACACATCAATTTTAGTGAAATTTTCACATATTTAATTCCTCCTGTGACCTTGAAAATGAGGTCAAGGTCACCAAAATTTTGTTCAGCTCTTAAACTTGTCCAAATCATGTATCCAGGAAAGTTTGGCGAAATTCCATCCATTGGTTCAGGAGATATAGTGGGTACATGAAATTGTCATCCAAAACCTCAAGTGACCTTGAAAATGAGGTCAAGGTCACCCAAATCTAATCAGCTCCAAAACTTGTCCCTATAAGGTATCCATGCAAGTTTTGTTAAATTCCATCCATTGGTTCAGGAGATGTAGTGGGTACAAGAAATTGTCATCTAAGTCCTCCAGTGACCTTGAAAATGAGGTCAAGGTCACTAAAATCTAATCAGCTCTTACACTTGTCCCAATGATATATCCATGCAAGTTTGGTGAAATTCCATCCATTGGTTCAGGAGATATCGTGCATACAAGAAACTGGGTACAAGAAATTGTCATCTTAGTTATCCAGTGACCTTGAAAATGGGGTCAAGGTCACCAAAATCTAATCAGCTCTTACACTTGTCCCAATGATGTATCCATGCAAGTTTGGTGAAATTCCATCAATTGGTTCAAGAGATATCGCGCATACAAGAAATTGTCATATAAGTCCTCCTGTGACCTTGAAAATGAGGTCAAGGTCACCAAAATCTAATCAGCTCATAAGCTTGTCCCAATGATATATCCATGCAAGTTTGGTGAAATTCCATCCATTGGTTCAAGAGATATCGTGCATACAAGAATCTGTCACCCCGACGCTGACACCGACGCCGACGCAGACGCCGACGCAGACGCCGACGGGATCCACACTAAAAACAACATGTCCCCCCTCACCTTCGGTGGGGGGACATAATTATACTTAAGTGGTAGTGGCGGCCATGTTGGTCATGTGACCTGCACCGTTTGAAACAAATTTTTATTCAATCAACCCCTGGAGGCTCTATATGAAATGTGTTTACAATTGGCCCTTTGGCTTTTGAGGAAATGGTTAAAAATGTCAAAATATGAGCGATCTGGATCAAAGGTCAAGAAATGACCTTGACCTCTTGTACTCATAATTCTTCATGACCTCATTAAGACAACTGTATATACCAATTTTTAAGCCCAAATCTTCAAAACTTTCCATGAAATCATTTGTTCTAGCATTTTCCCATATTTGACCTTGCTGTAAAAAAAGTCAAGGTCAACACAAGGTCATAATTTGAACAATTTTGATAGTACTCAAGTACCCAATGCTACATACCAAGTCTCAAGGCCATCGATTAATTGGTTCTGGAGAAGAAGATTTTTAAAGATTTTTACCATATATGGGCATAGTGGCCATGTTGGTCATGTGACCAGGACCGTTAGAAAATTTTTTCATCCCTCGACCCCTGGAGGCTCTATAAAAAAATTTGGTCACAATTGGCCTGGTGGTTTTTGCGGAGATTATTTGAAACTGTCAAAATATGAGAGTTCTGGGTCAAAGGTCAAAGAATGACCTTGACCTCTTGTACTCACAAATCTTCTGGTACCCATTAAGATGACTGTATATACCAGTTTTTAGGCCAAAATCTTCAAACTTATCATGAAATCTCCTTGCCGTAAAAGAGGTCAAGGTCAACACAAGGTCATAATTTGAATAATCTTGATAGTACTCAAGTACCCAATGCTACATACCAAGTCTCAAGGCCATCAGTCAACTGGTTCTGGAGAAGAAGATTTTTAAAGGTTTTTACCATATATGGGCATGCTGGCCATGTTGGTCATGTGGCCTGGACCGTATTAATAATTTTTTGTTCCCTCAATCCCTGAAGGCTCTATATGAAATTTGGTTTCAATTGGCCCAGTGGCTTTTGAGTAAATTGATAGAACTTATCAAAATATGAGAGTTCAGGGTCAAAGGTCAAATTTGACCTCTTGTACTCGTAAATCTTCTTGTAGTCATTCAGATGACTGTAGATACCAATTATTAGCCCAAAATCTTCAACAGTTTCCAAGATATCTTAAGTTGTAGCATCTTGCCATATAAAAGCATAAGGAAGCAAATTTGACCTTACCGTAAAAAAAGGTCAAGGTCAACCAAAGGTCATAATTTGAACAATCTTGGTAGTACTCGCGTACCCAATGCTATATATCAAGTTTCAAGGCCATCTGCCCACTGGTTCTGGAGAAGAAGATTTTTTCAGGTTTTTACCATATATGGGCATGGCGGCCATGTTGGTCATCTGACCAGGACCGTTTGAACAACTTTTCGTTCCTAAGGTCCCAGGGGGCTCTATATGAAATTTGGTTACAATCGGCCCAGCGGTTTCAGAGGAGAAGTCATTTGAAATTGTGGACGGATGACGGACGGACGGACGACGACGGACGACAGAGCCTTACCATCCTATAAGCTCCCCCGCAGCCGCTGGCTCAGGTGAGCTAAAAATTGAAATAGCTTCATTCAAGGATCATTCTGACACACAATTGGTCTAAATTCATTCAGAAGTTCTTGAGAATTGTCATTTTCATGTTTTTGCTATTTTTAGTAACAGCAGCCGATGGCATTCTTTGACTGCCCAGTCATATAAATTTGAAAGAACTCCATTTGTGGATCATTCTGATTCAATTTGACTGACATCTGTTCAGCATTTCTAGAGGTATTGGCATTTTAGCAAAACTGGGCTCGTAAATAGAAAATAGGTCACTGTGACCTAACTCTGCTACAGATCTAGTTCATGTTGAAAATTTGAAAACCAAAGTCCCAATAATGCTTCAAGCAAAATTTCAGCCAAATATACGAAGTGGTTCTGAAGAAAAACAAAATTTTATTGGTTTTGCTATTTTTAGTAACGGCAACCATCTTGGATTCTTTACCATTCTGAAGCCCTGCAGTCTGATCATGCTGCATGTAAAGTTTAAGAACCATGGATGCAGTGGGTTCAGAAAATAAGCCATTTGAATGGACTTAAATGCTAGGGTCGACATAAATTATGCTAGGGTCGACGTAAGGTCACTGTGACCTAATTCCGCTACAGATTTTTTTCATTTTGATAATTCTGAATACCAAGGTTCCACTTATGCTTCATACAAAATTTCAGCCAAATGTACCAAGCAGTTCAGGAGAAAAAGTGGATTTTGTTGGTTTTGCCATTTTTAGTAGCGGCGGCCATCTTGGATTCTCGACCTGTCTGAATTTTATAATTCTGAAGCCCTGCAGTCTGATCATGCTGCATGTGAAATTTGAGAACCATGGATGCAGTGGTTTCAGAGAATAAGTATTTTGAATGGACTTAAACGCTAGGGTCGACGTAAATTGTGAAAGGACTGATGTACAGATGGATGGACGGACGTACGGACGGAAATCGGACTCCTATAACACACCTTGCTAAAGCAGGTGCGACAAAAATACATTTGAAAATTTAATGTCTCATTAAATGACGACACTGTCAGTTTTGAACAACTGGGCACAGGAATATTAATTTAGCATTATGTCTAGGGGAAAATTTTAACGTGATGCAAAACTTCTTTGAGTAGTATTTATCAGTCACAAAGATAAAACAAGAATTCTGCAGAATGCTATGTCGCACCTGCCTTGCTCTTCCATAGTAGCAGAGATCATGGTTAAGATTAGGTTTGATGATTTCAAGTATAAGACTTTGAGTGAACTGGCCTTGCAAGCTAAGAAGGATGCAATTCTGGACATAAAATTCAGTCAACAGAGTATGAAATAATCATTAAGAAACAATCCATGAGACCAGCTTAAGAAAACATGTTATGCCACGTCTGATGATTGTACGTGGGTTAGTTAGTGAGAAATGTACTTTAATGCTAGAGTACATTCAGATGTGGATGCCAGGTTGACCTACAAATTTCCAAAGCCAACAGAGCAAATGAAATATACGTCAAGCATAGAGGTTTGATGCTTCTACCATTGTGTTTACAGAGCAATGGACTTAACAGCTAGGGTCAATGCCATGTTGGATGTAAAATTTTACAAAGTCAGCATTTCTTGAAATAAAGGTAAGGAGCAGAAGGAAGTGCAACAACCCTTGAGACCTTTTTATGAAGAAACTTTTTGCCAGGTCTGATAATTCTAGGTATCATACTTTGAGAGAAATGGACTTAAATGCTAGGGTTGACGCAATTTTTTGATGTGAAATTTACGGTAGCTGTAATTTTTATGTGAAATTTACGAAGTCAGCAGAGGGTTAAATATAGGTCACGGGTAAAAAAAAGTGCAATGCACCTTGAGAACATTCTAAGAAGAAACTTTATACCACGTTTGATGACTCTAGGTATCATAGTTTGAGAGAAATGGACTAATACACTAGGGTCGAGGTAATTTTGGACATTAAATTTTACCAAGCCAGCAGAGAGTGAACTATAGGTCAAGGGTAGGAAAAAGTGCAACGTACCTTGAGAACATTCTAAGAAGAAACTTATTACCGGATTTCATGATTGTAGGTATCATACTTTGAGAGAAATGGACTTAACCACTAGGGTCGAGGTAATTTTCGACATTAAATTTTACAAAGTCAGCACAGCGTGAAATGTAGGTCAAGGGTAAAAAAGTGCAACATACCTTGACAACATTCTAAGAAGAAACTTTATACCAGATTTCATGATTGTAGGTATCATAGTTTGAGAGAAATTGACTTAACCACTAGGGTCGAGGTAATTTTGGACATTAAATTTTACCAAGTCAGCAGAGCGTGAAATGTAGGTCAAGGGTAGGAAAAAGTGCAACGTACCTTGAAAACATTCTCAGAAGAAACTTTATACCAGATTTCATGATTGTAGGTATCATAGTTTGAGAGAAATGGACTTAACCACTAGGGTTGAGGTAATTTTGGACATTAAATTTTACAAAGTCAGCAGAGCGTGAAATGTAGGTCAAGGGTAAAAAAAACTGCAACATACCTTGAGAACATTCTAAGAAGAAACTTTACACCGGATTTCATGATTGTAGGTATCATAGTTTGAGAGAAATGGACTTAACCACTAGGGTCGAGGTAATTGTGGACGGACGGACGTACGGATGGACGGACGGACGTACGGACTGACGGACGGAATGACTGACGGACGGAAAAGTGAACTCCTATATCGCACCTTGCTAAAGCAGGTGCGACAAAAAATTGATGGCACTATTTTTGTATAAAATAAGAAGGCCACGAGGACCTGAATTGCTCATCTGAGTAAAAAAGTTCAAACTAGGGTCATCACGTGAATAAACCTGATAGTTTGAAACTGTCAGAATATGAGAAACATTGGTTAAAGGGCAAAAAATGACCTTAATCTCTATCACTCATAATCAAAATTATTAAAGTAGTAAGTCAGTTGACTGTATCTATAAACTTTTGCACCAACATCTTCTACCAGCTCTATGATCTCTTATGTTTAAGCATTTTCACATATAAAAGCACCAGAAAGCAAATTTGACCTTGCCGTAAAAAAAATCGTGGTCAACCCAAGGTCATCATTTGAATAATCTTGGTAGTACTCAGGTCTTCAATGTTACATACCAAATTTCAAGGCCATCAGTCAATGTTATTGGTTCTGAAGAAGAGGAATTATGAAGGTTTTTACCAAGTATGGGCATGGAAGCCCTATTAGTCATATGACCTTGACCGCTTGAACAAATTTTTGTTCCCGCAAGACCTGAAGGCTCTGTATAAAATTTGGTTACAATTGGCCCAATGGCTTTTGATGACTTGTTTGAAATTGTACTAATAAAACTTCATGTACTCATTAAGATGACTGTATATACTAATTTTAAGGCCAAAATCTCCATGAAATCTTATGTTCTAGCATTTCCCCATATAAAAGCACCAGAAAGCAAATTAGACCTTGCCATAAAAAAGGTCAACGTCAACCAAAGGTCATCAATTGAACAGTCTTGATAGTACTCATGTACCCGATGCTACAAATCAAGTTTCAAGGCCATCGTCAAGTGGTTCTCGAGAAGACAATTTATAAAGGTTTTTACCATACTATGGACATGGCGGCCCTGTTGGCCATGTGACCTAGACCATTTGAACAATTTTGTTTCCCCAACCCCTAGAGGCTACACATGAAATTTGGTTCCAATCGGCCAAATGGTTTCAGAGGAGAAGTTTTTGAAATTGTGGACGGACAGACAGACAATGGATGGACGACGCAGCTTGCTTGTCCTATATGCTCCCGTAGAGCCTTCAGCCCTGGTGAGCTAAAAATATATTGTGATCATTCAAATGGGTTCCTACAGCATATTTTTAAGGAGTAATCTGAAGACAAAATCTCTATTTTGCTTTTTTTTAGCCAAAAAAAAAGCAGATTGGCCAAAAAAAGCAGATGACAAACTTTACAGCCAAAAAATTGTTTTAAAGGTATACTCCCTCGTATTTCATTACGAAATAATCACAAAATTATGAAGCTGGTTAGTTGTATGCAACATAATTAAGATGTGTTAAAAAAAATCTTCAGCTAAAACATCTTTGTTACGGAGGCAGAGACAATATATCAATGCGTACCGTTCTTGAATATTCACGAATATTTTGTCGTCATAAATTGATTGACTCCCACAGGCGTTTCTGCAAGCATGTTTTGAAATTTATGATTGGATGAGTAAATAACTTTAATAACAATAGCATTAACCTCTAATCTGTGCACGTGAGTTGTTTTCAGCCAATAACTGTCTACAGTTGAGTCAAGAAAGAGCTTAAAATTATTCATGATATAACTTTAACCTGATTAACTATGATTCCTGGGCGTATCAAGTCTTCAGTTTTGGCGGGAATGGTGACCCGCTATTGCCGCTCTTTTTGTGTATTTCCTTAAATTCTCCTATTTTCAGTGACCATCACAAATCATAAATTTGGCAGATAAATGTACTTTTAATAGCAATCATTATCATGCCCAGAATATAATGTTTTGTGAGAAATTTAAAATTCAATAGAAATATCATATAGTGCACAAAAGGAGAGCGGATTTCCGGAAGGGCGCATTTCGTCACACCGTAACGGTGTAGACTGCTTTTTTTGGCCAATCTGCTTTTTTTTTATCTATGGTTAACTGTGTAGATTCAGAAGAGGTGGCTCATACGAAGCTGCCTCATCTAGATCTAAGTTGTTTCCAAATTTAAATTGTTTCATTTTCAGTGCTTAGAATATTAATCCTAAAACTGCTGTCTAACTGGAGGCCAGAGCTGAGTAGTAAACACAACTTACCAACTTGAAAACTCTTATCAGGATTCAGTTCTTTGAGGGCATCTATCACAGTATTCGTCTGAATTAATGCCAACTGCAAATATACCAAGTGAACGAGATTCCATTTAACAAAAATCTTAATTAGAAGGCAGGGATATAGATAGTTTGGGTTTTAAGAATAATCCTGAATTAAATTTTCATGCTTCTCCATAGAAATGTATGTTGTCAGTGTGGTGCCTAGAAGATTATGGAGCCAGTCATTGATGTCAGATGGCCCCTTGAAAGTAAAACATGGGCCAGGTGATCCTCAACAAGACCTGTCAGTGGGACAGGATAGCTTGCCTGACAGCCCCTTGCCCATCAACTAAAAAACTCTAACGTAAAACTTTAACATTTTGCCGCCACCACCGCGAGTAGTGCAATAGCTCTTCCTGTACAGTTGACTGTTCGTTGGATAAACATGATACCTGACATAATGGATTGGTCTGACATTGCAAATGGCCGCATACTATTTATAGATAACTGTGACCTGCATTTCATGATTCAGTGATTGTGAGAATCAGGCACCCATGAGGGATGCACTGTTGTCCTCTAACAACTCTTGCTTTCGAGTACTGAACTCCCTTAAAATGTATAATGGACTGTAAGGGCCACTGATGTCCCCCAGTATAGGCACAACACTAGTTTTACTTGAAATTGTCATTAACACTCAGTTCTTTTAACCGCACTGCGATTACAATTACATCACAATTACAGGATCTGTAGATATGTAATGATTACAATTACTTTAGAAATGTAATCAAATAAGTACTAAATACCTTGAAATTTTCATATAAAACCGTATGCTATAGTCACTTCCAAAGCTATAAGCAGAAGGTAGGGTCTATGCAGTTTTTGAGTATATAACAATAAACTTCATGTTTGTTTTTCTTCACGAAAATCCTAGCCTATACTGTAGTTTCGTAAATTAATGACAATCAACTAGCTATGCAGTTTTATTCAAACTCCTGAAAAAATATATATATAGATACATTATGCACAGATTATACACATGTGGTTTTAATCTGATAAGTCTTGATTCTTGACACATCAGACCGGCCTACATACTTTACAGATGGTAAGCCTGCCACATAGTAAGATAGATCTATAAATAAAGTAAGTAAAATGGAAATTGTCTTGTACTCCACTTTCATTTTTTGGAACTGTCAATGCATATACATGTATATGTAGCTATTTAGTGGATCATAAGTACTTTTTCACATGAGCCTGCAATATTCATTCTCTTAATAAAAGTTTTAACACCTTTGAGAAACAAAATGAATTGTGTGGTTTATGTCAATTTTTACCCATAAAAAGATTGCAAATTTTCCAGCTACTAATTCTGTATCAAGAATGGCCCATGTTTGGTCCTAACCATGATGCCAAATTAAGCTCTTCTGCAGAACACCCAAAGGCTACAACCTAGCCAATTAAGCCTGGATAAAATAAAAGAAAAGCACAAGAACATATTTTTTTATGCTCTGGCCTTGATAAATTTACCTGTGAAATCAGCTAAGCACGTCAACATATATGAGCAGAACTAATTGTGTTTTTCTCCAGCTATTGAAGGGGAAAGTAGAAATGCTGTCAGTGTTAATTTTGCTGAGGCAACCATGTCATAACATATATTGCAGTATTTTTAAATTTATTTTAATTTTGTAAAAAAAAAATCAATCTGATCTACTATTTATACACAATGCACATTTTTCTCAAACATCTGAATAAAAATGATGTTACTTCTGAAAGTGACTAAATCTTTAGAAATTGTTTTTATTATTGTCGACAAAAATCAATCTGATATTTTATTTATACACAGTGTACCTATTTATCAGTCATCTAAATTAAAACAATGCCATTAACCATTGGTTATAGAGGCGACCAAAGGACCTGGTATGATAAGGCCCATATTTGGCCCCCAGAAAACTCGTTTTTTAAAAGTTCTGTTTCGATAACTAAAATGCATTCACAGGAAAGTTCTAACCTAAAATGTAACAGCAAATACAAAATCAACCAGTTCTTGCATAAATAGTTGTGTTTTTAATCTTGAACATAACCATACCCCCAGTGAATTCTGGCGAAAAATGACGAATTTGGTAGCCTTTGTGGCTTTCAAAATATATGAGCCCGGTCTCCAGCACATTTTATATTTTTTATGCAGACATAATTTTTATATGTTTACATGCCATGAAAATATTGAATGTGCTGGAGACCGGGCTCTATGTTTATTTTTAACTTTTTGTTACCAAACTGGCAGCGTTTGGAACATTTTCCCTGTTTTCTCAACACAAAAATGCCCATATCTCCGCTCATAGACAAAATAAACATATGTTGTGGGTATTCATTTTCTTAGTTGGAACACAAGGAATAATTTGGTACACATTTCATTTTGATCTGTTGGAATTTTTTAGTTAGCGTCTCTGGACTTGCAAACATGAGTGAGTGGGGTACCTTGACAGGCCTTGTGCTGTGCACAGGTAATTAGCCCGGGTACCCAACGTATAAGCATTTCATCAAAAGCCTATTATCAAGAGCTTTCAAAAGCTATTGTAAATGACATTTCTTTAAAGGAAAAATTATTAAACTCAGTTTTTCTTGTAATTTTCCTTCATTTTATTGAACCAACATCGGCATGTCAGAAATCATTTTATTCTGAGAATTAATAGTGGAGCAAACTTGATGGGCTATCTTTCAAGGGGGTGGTCTACGGAGTGTAACATTTGCTTTTATATATCAAAATGATCGTCTCGGTCTCTAGTTTTCAAATTCAGCGTTTGCCACCTTGGCAAACCTTGCATAACTCTGTAGTGGCCAGTTATTTACGTGACCCCTTTAACTTTTGAATATCAAAATATTTATTGAAGTCAATAAGAAATGTGTTAAAACTATATAAATGTATCAAATCTAAATTTTTTTCTGTAAGAACAGTTAATATGCTATAAATTAGGCTGCTCAGAAAACAGTTCAAAACTTTGGTGTTGCTACTTTCGTTACAATATATCATGTACCCCTTGAAAATTTAGAATTGGAACTTAAGTTGTTGCATTTTACAAAGACTCTATTACAAAAAGGCCCAAACGATCATTTTACTTACTAATCAATTGGCCCCGTTCAGTAGGTTTCTAGCAAAACAAATATGAGACCTCTAGCTTTTATACTTTGTCAACCACATCCTGTTGAACAGTTACACCTATTCCCTGTTTTTGGCTGTAAAGTCATTTTTTGTATAATTGTTCGTACAAAAAATGGCTAATAACCAATTTAAACTTGACAAATTGGGGCCTTTTGCAAAAAGGTTATGTTAACCATGATATAACACTATAGCTTAAAAATTATTTTGACCTTACAACACATTTTAGCCAGAGTAACGTACTTAACAGATTAAAATGTTTGCGTAAAGGGTCTGTCATTCACACCAGGAAAACACTCTTTTCAAAATCTGACTTTGAGAAAACGCAGTTGTGATAAATAAGTTTATTGTTTATCGTAAAATGGAATTAATGCATAGTAGTCGCCTACATAGACGGAAAACATTGTAATTTACATGACATGCAATGCTCAGATTGCCCTGATGTTCAAATGAAGCCTTCATGAGTTAATCTGTAGATGATTTTTTTTTCATTAATACCCAAATAACTTTAAAAGTTGAAACAAAACCACAAAATATCAAATAACTTCTAGTTACTTACAGTTTTGTTTTCAGAAAGGTAACGTTTGTAACATTTAAAAAAAAAACTCCCCGAGAATAAATATTGCTACTGCCAAATATGCGTAACCTTT
The DNA here is from genome assembly GCA_963989385.1 of Ctena decussata. NCBI lineage: Eukaryota > Metazoa > Mollusca > Bivalvia > Lucinida > Lucinidae > Ctena > Ctena decussata. Next base: position 32,014,212 of record OZ022504.1, on the reverse strand, counting down.
ATTATTTTGAGTAAAAATACTTTTAGAACGACCGGTTTGAAGCCACTTATGTAACTCATTATTGACAGCCCCAAGGTGGAGCATCAGTTCTGGTGTATCTATGTCAAAGGTTGTGTTGTCCACTTATCTGTCGTCTTCGAAAACTCGATTTGTTCCATATGTATATTTGCCATCATTCTGGTGTATAACTGGAATATATAGAAAAGGAAAGAAAAAATTGGAAATTGTGTATGCCTAATTTTGTTCGTTTAAGGCTAGCTTTGTACCCATGAACTTGTAAGGGGCTGCATGTTTATCTGGCTAGCTACTAGTATCGTCTTACTACTTGTCTTATATCTTTATGCAGCTATTTCCAGTTTGGTATCGTGGTAGGGTTGTTGCAAAGATAACATTAATTCCTGCTCATTGCCCCTTTACTCGAATTTACCTTTTCTATAAAAACAATGTATAAACCCAAAATTGCCTTGTAGCATATTTATTACCAAAGTAACGTACACAACAGGTTAAATAGTATGTGTAGTTTTTTCCTACTGCAGCTACAGTTAAGTACCGTTGGGATACTGTGGAAAGCTTCCTCGTACTTCGTCATATTGAAAATTATGTTTGGAATCATCTGGGCTCAATTTGAGTCAGTTAAGCTGAAGCTGGTGCTAGGGACACCTTATTGCATTATATCAAACAGAAAACATCATCAAAAATCAAAAATATCATTAAAATCATAAATCTAATCTGACAAATCGTTTACATTTGAATGTTGAATACGTTTCCTTTTTAAATACCAAACCAAGAAGTCAAAGTAAGTGAATTATCATTGACTCAGTTAAAAAGGCATTTTGATAATGATTTTAAAGTAATAACCAGATAACAATATGTCCTTATCATCTTATACGTGCCTCTAGGCAATATCATCCGATTTTGAAAGGAATCAGTTAAACTGAGTCTGCTTTGTTTTTTCTCGTGTGTGTTCCTCGCTTCAACATGGTCGCCTGGCAAGTCTTTGTAATAATACTATATTAATGTGACTGACACACGTCAGTATTTTACTGCAATTTGTTAGAAAGAAACAATATTCATTTCCGTAGATGTTTCCCATTCGCTTCTGAGAAAGCTTTAACCTTTTCAAAAAAATGGTTTACTCTTAAAGGAAACATTTTTTACGGCAGCAAATTCTTTTTAAAAGTTTTTTTCCCCATTAAGAAAGGAGGTCAAAGTAAAATTAGCAGAATAACTTACGTGAAATTGTATCCCATCACCTTAAATTCTAAGACTGATAAAAACTGATCAAACATTAAATTCTGAAGGATGAGTCTCTGGAAGCAAGGGATGAATCACAAAAAATAACAGCAACCTCGGTTTATCTAAGGAATGTTATGTTGCGACACTGCCAATGCCACCTAGCACCAGCTATTTCCTTTTTCAAACTAACTCAGAAAGAGCCCAGATGGTTCCAAGTGACCAGAACATGAAGTACAAGGAAGCATTTTACCTTAGCCACATGCCACTTGACACTAGAAGCAGTGGGGTAAAATAACTTTTTCTTTTTAAACTGTTATATTCGTTACTTCGTTTTAAATATATTCTATACGGCCAAAAGTAATTAAACTATGGTTTCATATATTGCTTTTATAGGAAATGGTCATTACAGGTAAAGAAGTGTAAAAGGTTAACGATCAGAAACTAATTCAACTAATGCCAACAGCCCTCCCACAACACCAAACTAAAATAGTAACATAAAGCATACAACAGGAACTCAAACGATACTAGTGGGTAACAAAATATACGTGCGCCCATTCCATGCAGATGTCAACAAGTTAGCTTTCATCAAGCATACCCTGGCACACAAAATGTATATTTTCACCTTCTTTCTTTCTGTTTTTATATACATCAGAATGATGGCGAATAAACAGACAAAACAGATCAATTTTTTGAACACTACAGATAAGTGGCCAACAAAAACTATAATATCGATACACAGCAACGGATGCATCGCCGTAGAAATTTCACTTTTAATTACATATGGTGGGTTTTAACCAGTCTAAAGTGCCGTTTTAAAATATTTTTAACAAAACTAACGAGTTTTAGGCATATTTTTCAGTAACAACACATAATCGCAGTGATTGTTTTCAAATAATGGTTACAAACGTTACCTTTCTGAGTACAAAACAAAGTTCTGATTAATAAAATTCTAATGATGTGATATTTTAAATGTCATTTGGATATTAATGGAAAAAATAAAAGTGTTCTACAGATAGATTAATTCACGAAGGATTTCTTTTCTAGTTTTAGGATAATCTCATCTTTGCATGTCATGTAAATAACACTGTTTGCTGTCCGATTAGTTTATTAAACAATGTAAAGATTTCATTTTTCAATAGATAATATACATATATATCACAGCTGCGTTGTTTAAAGTCAGAATTTGAAAGAGTTTTTTTTTCTGGCGGGAATGATAGACGCTTTGCGCAAACATTTTAATCTGTTACGTACGTTACTCTGACTAAAATGTGTTGTAAGGTCAAAAATAATTTTTAGGCTATTGTGTTATACAATGGTTAACATAACCTTTTTGCAAAAGGCCCCAATTTGTCAAGTTTAATTGGTTATTAGCCATTTTTTGTACGAACAATTATACGAAAAATGACTTTTCAGCCAAAAAACAGGCAATAGGTGTAGCTGTTCAACAGGACGTGGTTGACAAAGTATAAAAGCTAGAGGTCTCATATTTGTTATGCTAGAAACGCACTGTAAGGGGCCAATCGAATAGCAAGTAAAATGGTCCTTTTGGGCCTTTTTGTAATAGAGTAGTTGTAAAATGCAACAACTTAAGTTCCAATTCTAAATTTTCAAGGGGTACATGATATATTGTAACGAAAGTAACAACACCAAAGTTCTGAACTGTTTTCCGAGCAGCCTAATTTATAGCAAATTAACTGTTCTTACAGAAAATATTTAGATTTGATACATTTATATAGTTTTAACACATTTCTTATTGACTTCAATAAATATTTTTGATATTCTACAGTTAAAGGGTCACGTAAATAACTGGCCACTACAGAGTTGTGCAAGGTTTGCCAAGGTGGCAAACGCTGAATTTGAAAACTAGAGACCCAGACGAACATTTTGATATATAAAAACAAATGTTACACTCCGTAGACCACTATCTTCCTTTTCTAGGCCACTTATGCAATCAAATTTGCTCCACTATAAAAGAAACATATAACTTCTGTTTGTTCCCATACGCCCAAATGATAAACAATAGAAACCATGCAATTTTAAGAGAATTTGAATGGGGGCCAAAAACCAGGTCCTTTTCTAAGTAAATAGCCAAATGTATTGAAAAAGGATTTGAAAGTAATTACAATTACAGCTAAAATATTTTCAGCCAAACAATGATTACAATTACATATCACTACTTTGAAAATTGCATTTAATTACAGATAATTACAATTACTGATTACTTTTACCCCAGGTCTGGTCAAGTACCTACTGAAGTTTGTGCAAATCCCACTTATGTAGGTCGAATATTAGGTGAAAATAAGTTGTCTTGGAACAAGTGTAATACAACATTAAGCCTAAAGTATTAATTAAAAGGAAGAAAATATCCAGAAACTGTGCACTAAATAAATGTGATATAAAAAACAAGGGCTTCGCAAGTGGCGCACAATACGCCCGTTTAAATGTCATAAAGCAGTAACAGAATGAACTAGATTGCTTACACAAAGTGGAATAAGGGAGATAACCTAATTATACGAGATATAACTTTTTTGGTTCTAGTATATTCCTTTGAAATCATTTTTTTATAATATACATACCATTTAAGGAGTTAGGAGTAAACCGGAAATTTATGCAAGGGCAGATAATTCAGTAAGTAAGCCAGAGTTGTGATTCTTGTTCAGGATACATTGCCCCATTATTATACACATTCCTACAAAGCTTCATTCTAATATTTCAAAAGGTTCAGGAGATATGGAGTGAATGAGAAACACCTGAAAATACTAATCAAATGGAGGTTACTCCAAAATTAAGAAAAAGGGAGCAACCATTCTTATATATGACACATTGTCTTGTGATCATGCACATAGCTATGAAGTTTCATCATGATATTCCAAACGGTTATCAAGTTATGGCATGCACAAGATAAGTATACACAAAAATAGGCTCAAAGTACTAATGAAATGGACGTAACTCTAAAACGAAGAAAGGGAGAGCAGCCATTCTTGTACGCGACACATCGTTAGGACTTCATACACATTGCCATGAAGTTTTATAAAGATATCCCAAACGGTTATCTAGTTATAGCGCGCACAAGACTTGCAGGGAAAAAATTGATCAAAGGGGCATAACTTCGAAACTAAGAAAGGGGGAGCAACCATTCTTGTACGCCACACGTTCCCCCAACCTAATACATATGCCTATAAAATTTCATGAAGATATCCCAAATGGTTACAAGAATGTTTACGGACGAACGGACGGACGGACAGCGCCATGACATAATACGTCCGTTTTTTCAAAACGGGTGTATAAAAATGTAACAAAAAAAAAAGGTGTGTTCTTAGTAGGGCTTGTCCCCATATGGTATGTTTTATATATGCAACACATAGAGCATGGTACTAGGAACATTAAAGAACCAGGTTACCAGGGTATACCATAGTTTTAACAAAAGTACTGGGGAACGTTAAAACTGGCAGGTCTGGTTTACATAGTCAACTATACAAAAAACTGCTCTAATACTGAGAGAAGAATAAGGGCTAGGGACTAGCTTCCCTGATTCACAGGTCCTAGTGAATGATTGTCCTTGGACGTATTACCAGTAAACAATTCTGATTCTGAACTCCAAACACCTCTACAGGAGTATGATACATATTTTCGTAATGTATCTTCATTCTATCATATTTGAAGTGAAAATTTTTACTTTCACGAATGAAACCTTCCTTTCGCTAAAAGTGTCCATTCACTTTTACATTACACTTTCGCACTTTAGCAACACCCGGCATGCATACGTTGAAGCAGTGAAGGGAAAAGTATAGTGATCTGTGGGGTGAAAGTAAATGGGCCGAACTGAAGTTATGCATGATTTACCAGTTATCGGCGGTCTTACACTTCACTTGCAATCTAACTTTTGAATAATAACAAAGTATGAAAATGAAAGCTTCACAGAAATTAGTTGGGTGTTGTCTTTAAATTTGTCAACTAAATTATAGCCGCCGATGACTTTTAATACTTTTGGTGTTTGAAAATCCCCATGTCCCACGCAAGAAAATTCCTCGCATCTCGCGTGAAATTTATAGAATGATGTATGCGAGAAACTTTCTCACATCACGTGTGGAATTTTGCCCAGGTAGGTACAGTAAATGCAAGTTTCTATACAAGTACATATACCTTCACAGACAAGGCATATGATTTGCAATGCATTTTTTTTTCGGCGCTGATAACGGTTCAATTAATACATTGTAAGCGTGCGCTAATAAGCTAATTGATCGCATCCTCAACGCAAGTATTGTTTGACTGTACAGTATTTACATTTATGAATTAAGGATGGGTTGATAAAAAATGATCATGATCAGCGTAACTTTGTAGCAATTATGCGTCGACTTAATTAGAGAAAAGAATATTGTTAATAGGTTGAAAGAATATTGTTAATAGGTTAGTTAGTAGCAAACAGAGTTCTTTCAAATTCTAGAATGATGACACAGACAAAAAATTTCGCTTAGCCGCCACTGATAATAGCCCAATCCAAGTCAAAACAGTCACAAAGATCAAAGCGTTTCGATCAGCTTTTGAACTCAAAGATATAGCCACTAGTGGCATGTGCCGAAAGGTTTACTTATTAACCAGTATTGGTGCAATTTCAAGCAGGTGTTGTACCTTACGGTCTATAATGTAGACTCTGCTCAACCTGCCTCTTCTGCACAAATTTTCTGTCTAATGTGGGGTTATTTGAGACCATTTTTTTCTGATCAGACTGCGCAGAAGTTTTCCGGTATCAAGAATCAAGCAGATGATCTGCCCATGTCTTGATCAACAGGCAAGCTTTTTCTGCAGACAATTTGTACATGCCCTGTTTACTCGTTTAGACTGTTCAGACCTTTACCGGAATCAAGTTCAACGCCATTCGAATATATGCTTCGCAGTTTTTGGCGCAGGTATGTGCAAGCCCCTATAAGGCTGCAGAGTCGTAATCCGTTCAGCAACTCGCATATAAACTAAGCCTCTCATTATAACCTTGTGATCTACCCAACAGTTCTTTAATGCAAGGATGAACAGCGTTTGCTCGATCAGACTGACGTTTTCTGGTAACAGGGACTGATGGGTGATCAGAACTGTTTTTCATTTCTGTCAATATCAGTTTGCTAGTCTTTGAAAATTATTCGTCAGTGAACTAATTGCTCTTCTGAAGTCGCCAAGACTTATCATAATGACGTAATAAAGTACAGGTATATTAATACGGTGTCGCAACATTGTGTGACTGTACGCATTCAGGGCCTTCGCCATAAAGTGTAAAGACAGTAGCATTTGCTGAAATACGGTAAACACAGCACGTTTATAGGTCAGTCTCGTGCCTTATCCCATATTGTGAGACATCAAAGGACGCCCTCAAAACACAAAACTGGACACAAGTCACATTGAATCATCAGACGGTGAAAGGAATCTTATTCCATACGCTGATAGTAAATACTAAGATCAGCATGCGCAATATTAGATACAATGCGACAAACTGGTATACTTTACGCATTACAGCGTGAGTGGTCTACGCTGTCTAATTGCTCGGCGCCAAAAAAGACCAGTCGGTCTGAAAACCGGAATCACACAACTTTTTTTTAGGCCCAATGTAAAAATATAAATGAATTACCTGTACAGCATATAATGACCTGTGAAATTGACAGGATTTGTTAATCCTTTCCACTGGAAAACAAGCGTCACGCGTGATTAAGTTTGGCGCCGATGACTCACCTCAGCATACATGGAGTTAATCCTTTCTCTCGAAAGTTGCGTGTTTTGCATGAAAAGAAATTGTTTTCTCGCGAGTTTAACGTCACGCACCTTGCAAAAGTCTCGCATCTCCCAGGCATTTCACACGCAAAAACCCCCACTAAACTTTCGTGGAAAAGATTAAAATTTCTCGTGAGAGCGTGTCAGATCAAGTCTTCACGTTGCTCGTACTGTAGCACCGTTTATTGCCATATTATGACATAACATGACCTCTAGTTTAGGGAAACTGGGTTTGCAGCAGACGAATATAAGCATCACAATGCTAATTTTATGTTTGTTTGTTGATACATGAAATTTATGTATGCTTCAGTTTGTTTAGAATGGTAAATATTTATGTACTTGGTCTGAAACATCAATCACCATTACGTACCTTACTTTCAACGAGTTTTTACTTTGAGATAGAGCAGGAATTTCTTGTTTGTGTTTAAATCTATTATAGTAGACTGGAAGAAAACCAAACTGCACTCAAGAAGCGCGGTGGTTCAGTGGTTAGTGCACTTGACTCTGAAGCCAGAGGTTGTGGGTTCGATCCTCACCCGAGGCAAAATCTTCCGGATGATGCTAACAAGTGCGCTGTCCTTCGGATCGGGACGTAAACTGGAGGCCCTCTGCCATACATGTGATGAACTCCCGATGACCATGTGGGAGATTTGGATTTCATTTCAGGGAGATTGAGTTCTCGGAATCTCCATCAGGGAGACTTTTTGACCACAACTTTGATGCGTCGTTTCACGTACTTGACTGTATTTTTTTCTTATTTCAAAACAGAACATGAACTATAGTATAGTTTGTTTAGTTTACTTTTGAGTTTCTCCCCCCACGCGTGTTTTCGAGTGGAAAGGATTAACAATTGCTGTCAATTTCACAGGTCATTCCATGTTGTACACGTAATTCATTTATATTTTTAAATTGGGCCTAAAAAAAGTTGTGTGATTCCGGTTTTCAGACCGACTGGTCTTTTTTGGCGCCGACTCAAAAATTTATAGCGGCAAAAATTACGATCGGCAATTTCCGCCATTCTGGAAATAACCGAAAGTGCTGAGCAATTAGACAGCGTAAACCGCTCACGCTATGACGCATAAAGCATACCAGTTTGTCGCATTGTATTTAATACTGCGCAGGCTGATCCTAATATTTACTATTCACCATCTGATGATTCAATGTGACACATGTCCAGTCTTGTGCTCTGAGCGGCGTCCTTTGATGTCACGGCATGAGACTGACCTATAAACGTGCTGTGTTTACCGTATTTCAACAAATGCTACCGTCTTTACATTTTATTATGGCGAAGGCCCTGAATGCGTTCAGTCACCTCTGAATATGAATATAGATATTATTATGTTTATTAGTCCGAATACTTTGAGAATTTTTCCACGCAGCAAAATCAGTTTCGTTTTTCATATAGATAATGTGATTTTGCCACGCGGATCATGATTGTTTATCAACCCATCCTTAATTCGTAAATGTAAATACCGTATGGTCAAACAATACTTGCGTTGAGGATGCAATCAATTAGCTTATTCACGCACGCTTACAATGTAATAATTGAACCGTTATCAGCGCCGAAAAAAAATGCATTGCGAATCATATGCCTTGTCTGTAAAGGTACATGTACTTGTATAGAAACTTGCATTTACTGTCCCTACCTGGACAAAATTCCACGCGTGATGCGAGAAAGTTTCTTGCATACATCATTCTATGAATTTCACGCGAGATGCGAGGAATTTTCTTGCGTGGAACGTGGGGATTTTCAAACACATGAGGAAGTTTAGCGTGAAATGCGTGAGAGTTGCGAGAGAATCTTGTGGGTTTTAATCCCTTCCGCGCGATTTTGAGTGTCACGCGAGAGCGTGTCAGATCAAGTCTTCACGTTGCATGTACTGTAACCCCTGCTCTACCCTAGGATATTAAATTTTGGCCTTAAACCCATCAACTGTCTCCGAAGAGACAGCTTCGGTTGTAAGGCCATTCCAAGTTGCAATTGTCCTGGGAAAAAAGGAATTCTTAAAACTGTCCGTGTAAGCATTTGGACAGTGGTACTGGAATGGGTGGGACCTAGTTCTCCTGCTCCCTTCACCTACCTCAGATAGGTACTCATTCTTATCTACAATGGCAAGATTATTGTGAATTTTGTAGAATAGAGACAGAGAAGCCTGCTGTCGTCTTTCCTGCATGTCTGGCAATTGGAGTTCTTCTAACATTTCTCCCACATGGCTTTGATTGCGCCAGCGCCTACAGGTCCAACGGGCAGCAGTCCTCTGTACTTTTTCTATTCTGTTAATATCTACTTGGTGATGGGGCATCCAAACTGGCGCTGCATACTCTAATTTGGGCTGGACCAGAGTTTTATATGCAGCAGCCTTGATTTCCTTCGATGCAAAAGTCAAGTTTCTACGAAGGAAACCCAAAGTCTTAGTAGCCTTACTGGTAATTTCATTGATGTGCTGACCCCACTCGAGGTCATCCGTAATTTCAACTCCTAAATATTTGGCTGACGATACATTCTCTAGGACTTGGTTATGCAATGTACTGTAAAACACTTATATTTGGCGGCAGCAAAATTTGGCGTTTTTTATAAACAGACCTTTTGGCGGATTTTTATTTTGGTGGTTTTGTGATTTACAAAAAAAAAAAAAAAAAAAAAGGGAAAGAAAATGAAAGCAAAAAGAAAAAAAAAAAAAAAAAAAGATGGAGATAGATGCCATAGCTTATAGCTCATTTGAGTTCTTGTTTTAAATTATCATTCGTTAATTATGTGGCTGATTGCAGTGAGTACAAATTCTATTCTATCATTATAGACAAAACTGTTTACTTCATACAGTTTAGTGTGTTGCTTCTGATTTAATCAAATTGGCTTACCGGGTAAGTACAAAGTAGCATGACATAAACATCGCTACACTCTATTTCGCCTGTGTGTTTTACTTGGACTTAAATGCTTCTGATGCATATGATGTGTATTTCTTTTGATATTATAATGGAAGGAATACATCTCTCTATAGTAGATTTTCCCTTTGATCAGTTTATTTGGCGGCATTTTAATTTGGCGATTATCTTCTTTTCCGCCAATATCGCCAAAATTAAGTGACCGCCAAATAGAAGTGTTTTACAGTATAACCATGGATTATTTGCTTTGGAGGGGGGTGCCTAGTCATCCTCATAGAGTGACATTTGGCAACATTAAATTTCATTAGCCATGCCTCTTCCCAAAGTGCCAATTTATCCAAATCATCTTGGAGTATCTGTTGGTCTTCGGACCGTCTAATATTTCTATAAAGTACACAGTCATCAGCAAAAAGGCGAGTGTTGAGCTTATGTTGTCTGGCAGGTCATTAATAAAGATTAAGAACAAAATGGGCCCTAAAACAGAACCCTGGGGGACACCAGAAAACACAGGGAGAGGGTCTGAACAGACACCATCTAGAACAACTTTTTGTGTCCTTCCAGATAGCCAGGCAGAGATCCACCGGAGGATATCATTTCGTATACCATAATACTCCAGTTTATAAATCAATCGTCTATGGGGGACCTTATCAAAAGCCTTGGCAAAGTCCATAATAATGAGGTCCATCTGTTTGTGACCTTTATTCTTGGCTCTGTCTAGGTTTACCTGCAAATCATGAATGAACTGGACCAGTTGAGTCTCGCATGACCTACCACTACTGAAGCCATGCTGAGACTCAACTAAAATCTTATGGTCCGATAGATGTTGCCTGATTTTGCTCACGAGAATGTGCTCCAGAGACTTACAACAAATACAAGTCAAAGAGACCGGCCTGTAATTGGCAGGGTCATACTTTTCTCCCTTTTTGTAAATGGGAGCCACATTAGCTTGCAGCCAGTCATCTGGTACTCTAGACTGGGCCAAGGACTGGTTGAAAATGCAGGCAAGGACCAGGGCAATTTCAGCACTGCATTCTTTTAACACACATACACTTAGGTCGTCTGGACCTGAAGATTTATGGGGGTTAAGATGGTCTAATAGTTTTTTGACTAGGGCTGGCACGATTAATCGAAATATCAGTTAATTGGTCGATAAGTAAGACGAAAACAAGTATCGATCGACGAAATTAAGTAATCGATTACCTGCTGAAAATGTCCAGTCACTTCCTGTGATAAAATATCAGAAATTTCTCTCGTTATTGCAGGGATACAGACTATATACAGACTGTGGAGGAAGCATTTTGGTGAGTTGACCACGCAGTCATCAAATCCACTGTTTGATGAGAAGTACAATGGTCTTGTTGAGAAAGAGTTGTTTGAGATCAAAGACATATGTGATACATTGAGTGCCCAGTATGAAGCTGTGACTGAGCAAGAAATAATTGATGCTTTGAGCTCCTTGAATAGGGGTAAAGCGGCCGATATTTACGGTCTGACTACAGAACATCTCACATATGCTGCAAATAACCTACTACCAGTCCTCACCTCACTGATGAACAGTATCTTTGCCCTTGGTGAACTACCTGACTCCCTAAAGTTAGGATTGCTCACGCCAGTCTTCAAGAAAAAAGGGTCCAGCTTGGATGCAAAGAACTATAGAGGGATCACCATCTTACCAATCCTGTCAAAACTTCTTGAAAGTGTGTTACGCGTGAGAATAGAGCCCTATGTTGAGGCGACGCAGAACAGCATGCAGCGTGGTTTTACAAAGAACTCTTCCCCAATGAATTGTTCCTTGATTCTTGAGGAGTACATCCGGGAGAACAGAGACCTTAAGAAGGACTCCTATATTGCTTTTCTGGACGCCAAAGCTGCGTTTGACGTTGTTAACCATTCAAGCTTGATGAGGAAGTTGTTCCATATTGGAGTAGAAGGTGTTACGTGGAACTTGATACATAGTCTCCATAGAGAAGCTAGGACAGTTGTACGCTGGTGTGGTGAGACGTCCGAGCCTTTTGAGATATGTCAGGGAGTCCGTCAAGGTGGAGTACTCAGTACTGACCTATATAAGATCTATTCTAATCCCTTGTTGGACCGGGTTACCAGTCTGTTGATTGGTGGTATGGTGGGCGAGGTAATCTGTGCAGCCCCGGCATGCACCGACGATGTGACCTTTATCAGCGACAATAAAGAAGGGCTGCAGGTGCTTGTCGATGAAGGAAGTGACTATAGCAGGATGGAGCGTTACCTTCTGCAGCCAGTCAAGAGTGTGGTTATGCCGGTTCCAGGGAAAGTAAGAAAATCTATTGATCTAGCTGATTTCACTTGGACTATTAATGGTGAGCCGATGCCTATTGTTCAAGAAACAACGCACATGGGTATAAAGCGTTCAGCCATCTCTAATGAACCTACGGTAGAAGAAAACATAAAGAAAGCCAGGAAAACTATGTACAGTTTGATGGGCCCAGGGTTGCATGGATATAATGGCCTTGACCCCGAGACGTCGGTTCAGCTTTACCAAGTGTATGTGTTACCAATATTAGTCTACGGTCTAGAAGTTGTCCTTCCAGAACAGAAACTGGTGGATATGTTAGAACGTATGAATAAAAAGTTTCTTAAGCATACTCTGAGTCTTCCGAATACAACAGCGGATTCAGCAGTATATATTCTAATTGGGACTATACCCATTGAAGGAGTGATCCATAAGCGTGCCCTTTCCCTGTTCGGCAACGTTTGTCGGCTAGAAGAGAGTTCTACAGAGCGACAGCTGGCGATAAGGCAATTGACAGTCAAGAGCCATACTAGTCGTAGCTGGTTTATTGCCCTTAAGAAACTCCTGGTGAAATACGAGCTTCCGGATCCACTGGAACTGCTGGAACATCCCCCTATAAAGTATTCGTGGAAGCGCAGAGTAAACAAACAGATAAACGTGTACTGGACTAACCTTATTAAAGATCGTGCCAGTCTTTATCCCAGCCTGAAGTTTCTAGTAGTGGATAACTACGCATACGGGAAAGTACATCATTTGTTGAAGTCTTCTGGGAGTGCTAGAGAGATCCATCGTATACATACAAAACTCAAGGTTGCTACAGGGACCTACATATTGCAGACAAACAGGGCGTCATTTAACCAGAATAAGGTAGACCCAACGTGTATGTTGTGCAAGGATGGCGAAGAATCCCTACAGCATTTCCTGCTTGACTGTACTCTGCTCTCCCCGGTACGAAACCCTATTATGAACTGTATAATCGAAGCTTGTAGTGGCTTATGTAATCCTGCTTGTGACATTAATACCCTGCTGAAGCTAGTTATAGACTGTAGTGCGCTAATAGACACTAACAATCACAACTACGAACTGTCGAACATTGAATTTCAAACACGAAGATTGTGCTTTGCTCTGGACTGTGAACGGCTGGCATTGATACCCCTACGTAACAGAATGGTGAAACCTAAGAGGTAGCTCCGTGGCATATCCTAGCAGGGTTGGTCTAATGATTAGTTTTTATAAGAAGTTTTAGAGACTGATAGCCAGAGACTTTTACGTCCTTTTTAATACCTACAAACTGTTTTTAACTCTGTGAGAGAACTGTACATATTCATAAACTGTAAATAGGGTGATGGGAGAGTTCATCATTTTAGAATAATAATATTACGCGACAGACAGCTATATCAACTACAACGATTTGTTCAACTCGTCAACGAGGTGTCCCAACACTGGGAGAACTTATGTCAACAACAACAACAACTAGCGGTCGCCCACTCGCCCACTGCGAGTAAAAAATCGGCTGGGCGCCTAAAATTAAAATGACAGTCGCCCAGTTTGCGATCGTGAGCTGTCGGCGAGTGTCTGGCATGTTTTCAACTTGGAGTAAAATCCGTCACTTCAAGGGGTATTGCTAACTTCCGCGCCGATATCTGCTAAGAATATTCGGTGTTCCGTCATACTTGTGTGTTGGATTTTACTCACTATCGAGAAAAACAACATGGCCGCCTCCCCGTAATGTAGGATAGACAGACAGATACATTTGGCAGCTCAAAATCTTAGCCGTTTATGCATTATTTTTAGGGTAATGTGGCGATACATCGCTAGTGTTTCACACCTGATTGCTCAAAGGAAGCAAAACCCTGAAGAAAGGAGGGTTTACTACAAAGCCTACGGAAATGGTGCCATTCTTGCGCAGATTCTGAATAAAAGATTCTCACGTTTTAAACGTGGGCCCCTAAATTTCTGGCTGGGCGACTAGTTTTCAGTTTTTAGGGGCCCAGCCTGCTCCTATGAAAAATGAGTTAGTCTGTATCCCTGTATTCACTTCTTATTTCCTTCCGACCGAAAACTGAAGTCTTGGAGACCAACCGGAAACGTTGAAGAGTATTTGTGAAAGGGTGAATAGGTTGTAACGAATAGCATAAACCTGTTGTGTTCTGGTCAGTTCAGACGACCAAGTTAATGTTTTGCGCAAAACCTGGAACATTTTATCAGTTCAGTAGCCTGGCTTATAATTTTAATCCAGTCTTTTTAATAAAATGATTAAAATTTAGGTCCTTATTAACACGCAAATCGATAGATATTGTCCCGGTAGTTGTACTGAAAGTAGGTACTACCAAAGTTCTACCGCAGGTTGCTTATCTGAATCTGAATAGAACAAGATGGTCGCTTGTTTTATTATTGCCAATTAGCTGCCAATTAGCGTGGATTGGGTTTTTCAGAAGACAAGATTTAATCAAAGGTAATTGATAATTTGGATAGTTATCAACTGTATTGTTTGTCAGTGTACCTTGTCAAAACGTTTTAGCACAAATCTGTGCCACCGAAGCTTCTAAACATACCCATTTTCAATTTGCCTCGTTCAGCAATTACTAGTCGGTTATCGAAACGACTGGACCGATAATTGATTACCATTTTGGCTTCTATTAGCCAGCCCTATAATTTTGACCCTATTTATAGGGTCAATGTATTAATCTCTAATATCTGGGTAGGGGGTTGGTCCTTACTGGAAGGGAAAAAGGGCACAGCGTTGGAAAAGGGGTATGAGAAAAAATTATGAAGGGAAAACTCAGCATCCGTGAGATTCTGAAGGCTTTCCAGGAGCGCGGGAGCTGGGCTTCATTTCTGGGAGACTCCCGGATCATCCGGGAGACATCACATGTATGCTCGGTGCAGTGAGAGTCATCCCCTGTGCAGGTTAAAGATCCCTGCTATAGCTACATGGCTATACGTAGACTTTCATCCTGCAACACCGGAGTGTACAAAAGTACACTGTCTGTGTCCCCTTCGGGGGTTAAGGCGTAAATGGAAGAAGAAGAAGAAGAAATTCGGCTTATTTCTGATTGCACCGATAACTGATAACCACCGATAACTGGGTAATTGACCATACAGGACCAGCACTTTAACGCTTGTTTCAAACAGACCTGACTTTTTCTAGATCCAACTTTGACATTTGCTTTGTTTTCTGCCATTCTCTGCCGAGTAAAGCTGGAGGGAAAAACGTGCGATTAACGTTTGAAGGTCGAAGCATAAGCTTGAAGTGTGAGGTTTCGTGAGGTTTATTGACAACCGGAAGCACGCTGTACGGCAGCTGGTTCTCGTTTCCAAACATGTGCGTGCGCATTCGGCATATACACCCGGGTGACTGAAGGACTGTACCGCAACCGTGGGCACGTTTGTAAAGCGACTAAATGGGAAATGCGCTTAAGTGATAAAGATAAAAGATAAAGATAAAGAAGCTTTATTTAACGTCGCATATTAGAAACAGACAACATAAGCTCTGTAGAGCTTTTATTGCGACAAACAAGGTATCCAGTAACAATTTATACCTACCCGATGACTTAACTTTTATCTTCCTAGGACTACCCTTTATAGGCGAGCGTCAGCCAAGGGAGCTCCTAGTACCATTTATAACGCCTTTGGTATGGCGCGGCCGGGATTCGAACCTACGACCTCCCGGTCCCGAAGCGGACGCTCTACCACTGAGCTATCGGGGATAAATTAACGGCTATCTAGGACAAAGGTCTATCAAGCGCTTAAATAGGAAATACGAATAAATATGCAAAATGAATAGTTACCGCTTACGTGGGAAAACAATTACGGCTAAGTGGGAAAATAAGGCTAGCATAGTATAACTTGGAATAGAAGAGTTTAGAATAGGATAAGGAAAGGCAAACACGGTATGGTCGAGGCGAGTAGTGTAGTGTAGTGAAGTATAGTGTAGTTTAGTGTACTGTAGTATAGTATAGTATAGTGTAGTGCAGTGCAGTAGTTAGATAAACCACAGGCGCTTGACGTTCTATGCTATGAAACACATTTCAATGCCGCTAAACATCTAGGCTATGAGCCATTTTGAAGAAATGGCCTATAGACTGCGTCAAGTATAAAGGGTTTTGAGGGGGGTGTTTGAGCATAGAACTTCAAGCGCCTGTGGATAAACATGAGCAGTAGGATGGGTTCACAGCGAAGCCTGGCGAAACTGAATCCTCATAAAAAGGTTATTTCATTTACTTGTGTAAAACATATTGAGTTTCGCTGACGTATGTGGAGTAGGAGGTGACAATGAACAGCAGGATGGGTAAAGTATGAAAAGAAAGGCCAGGCATATGGCGGGCCAGGTAAAGATGATTCGGTAGGTAAAGGCCATGTAGGGCAGTGAAGGTACTAATCGAACAGACTGCGGTATATTGAAATTAAATTAGTTCTAGTAAGGTAAGTGTAGTATAGTGTAGATGTACATATATGGTAGAGTATGTTATAATACGAACGGAAATGTTAGGAAATAGCAGATCGAGGAAAGGTATAGTAGGATAGAGTTCAGTAGGGTATAGGGATAGTGTAGCGATGGAAGGACGGAATATTGGATGACGAGCGGGTTATGGTAGATTTGGCTAGAACTAGCTATATTACAGCAGGCATTGTAGTGCAGGGCTACGTAGGGTATTTTATAAAAGTAGAATGAGCGGTTATAGGTAAAGTTATATAAGGTAGGGTGTGGTAGGGTATGTTAGAACAGGAAAGAATAGGAAGAGTTTGATATGGTGATTGCAAGAAAAAACAAGTTCTAAACGTGGTCAGCTAGGGAATAGAAGGATTGTCAGTTTATTCGTAGGAGACAGAATACTGTTGTTTTTGTTTAGAGTACGATATGATGTACGAGAGCGAGTAACGTCAAAGTAACGAGTAACGTCAAAAGATGTCCACCATCGGCGATATTCGTCAAAGGAACGGAACCAGTTTCTTATAAAAACAACTAGACCCCCAACGAAAAAAAATACGCAGGATCTTCACAGTGCAAGCTTCACCCGTTAGTAAAGGAATAGCTTCATGGAAATCCTGAAAAAAAATACTGAAATTTGCAATAAATCTTGTTTGAATACTAGTAGAGCGGTCAAAGTAGCAAAATCATAAGTCCGAACTCATAACCATATAAACATCGACAAATCCGAAATATGTTATAGACATGGACCTTCAAAACAAGGTACACCAATGGATACGGGCATTCCTAACAGATAGAACTCAACAGGTGCTAGTGGAAGGAGCCACCTCAGACAGTATACCAGTCGTCAGCGGTGTGCCACAGGGAACAGTCTGGGAACCACTGTTGTTTTTCCTATTTATAAACGACCTCCCAGACAGTGTCCAGTCAAATACTCGGCTTTTCGCAGATGACTGTATTCTCTACAGAAGGAACCAGAGAGAGTGTGACATTCTACAAGATGACCTTGACCAGCTAGCATCTTGGGAGAAGAAATTGGGCATGTCCTTCCATCCGGACAAGAGTAGCACCATCAGAGTATCCAGGTCAAGGAATCCAGTCGTCAGGGAATACTCACTAAAGGGACACGTCCTAACAACAGAGGATTCAACACGGTACCTGGGTGTAGAGCTGCAATCCAATATGGCTTGGAACAAACATATTGACCAGACAATCAAGAAGGGAAACAGTATGATTGGCTTCCTGAGAAGAAATTTGAAGGTCAGCAATGAGTCAACTAATAAAGCTGCATACCTTTCACTCGTTAGACCCCTACTGGAGTACTGTTGCACAGTCTGGAGCCCCTACACTCAGGACTACATTAACAAGCTAGAGATGGCCCAGCGTAGAGCAGCAAGATACGTCACCAACAGGTACCACAACACCAGCAGCGTGACCTCTATGCTGGAACACTTAGAATGGGAATCCCCGGAATCGAGACGTGTTAAATGCCAGCTAACCATGTTGTTCAAAATCATCAACAACTTAGTAGACATCCCTCCGGACAAGTACCTAACACCAGCCTCAACAAGAACTCGATCTCATCACTCCCACGAGTTCAGACAGGTCCCAGCTTCTAGTGACTACTTTATGTGTTTACCGTGATGATTCATTGACGAGTTAGAAGGTTATCATGCGAACCGAACAACCAACTAAATGTTTTGTACCACTTCAGAAACAGAGGGTGAGGTTGGGCCTGTAAAATCGATTTAAGCCCCCAGTAATTCATTACTGACCGTTCCAAGGCGGTAGTTCTGTTGTGGTTCTCTATTGCCTGTTTTTGGTGTCAGAGTTTCTGTGATAATTTACCTTATGTATGTTCTTATTATTTTTGGTTCGGTTTGGGTTGCTGAGTGGCCACCTTTTGGGAACAAGCTGCTCACTCGGTTGGCCATATGTTCTCTGTATCTTGATTATTTGTAATCTTAGTTGTTTCCAACTATGGTTTGAGGGCTGGATTTGGATTTGGATTGTTTCAGTTCCTGGTCTTTGCATACTTTTTACTTTTAAGAACAGTTACTTCCCAAGTACTATAGTTCATTGGAATTCCCTACCAGCCTCTTTGGCTAATGCTCCCAGTTTGGTATCCTTAAAACGGGAGCTTAGCACCATGTCATTCTAATCTGTCTAGGGCCGGTCGAATGCAAGTAAATGCTAGTGACTTCTTGTGCTGTGCTGGCTGGGACTTCGTGTGCCCTGGTACCTGCAAGGTAGCTAGATTGGACAGGGAGGAAGGATTGAAAATGCATTCGGCCAAAACTTTCCATATTCTTCTGGCTTTCCTATCGTGTCTTATCTTTTATTCTATCTTTCCTATCAATTTTTCACTTTTCTTTTCTTAGGTCGCAACCCCCGCGCTATAACAGTCAAGTGTGACGGACAGCGCGTACAGCATAGATGCATAGATGTAAATGTAGAAAACGGAAGTGTAATCAGGTACTCGCGAATAGTAAGCATCACCCGCCTGTTATAACACACTCGCCATGTCTATGTATCTGAGAGAAGAATCAGTAAATGCAGGCAGCTGCAATTAAAAGCGCGAGCCGGTAATCAAGGAAAAGATGCGATATAGCAGTCTTTTACCTGATAGTAGCAATCAATACATGATAATTAATATGTCGTTTCATGAGAATATGTGCTTTGTTTCCTCTAAAACTTCAGCAGCGACTCTTGCTTCCTGTATGCTGGGTATATGATTATAATGTATTAAGTAAACCACTAACATGAATTAAATTCAAATTTGGATCCTTTCTGACGTTCATCCAGTCGCACATCCGAACCCAGCCCCCGGGATAACGGCTATGATCAGTCTGCATAGGACAAGGGCAGAGGTATGTTTGCTCTTGCTTCGGTTGTATTTAAATTATAATATTTTCTTTGACATGGAACAGAAGAATGCATGTGTTGCTATTAAATTTTACTTATACTCTACAGAAGCATTTTCTGACTTAAGCACCAAAAGTTGTTTTCCCAGATAAGCGCGTTTTTCTTTTCCTACTTAGTCGCTATTTATCCCATTTAAGCGTATTTCCCATTTAGTCGCCTCACACACGTTAAATGGGAAATACACTAAAATGGGATAAATAGCGCCTAAGTAGGAAAAGAAAAATACGCTTATCTGGAAAAACAACTTTTTGAGGCTTAAGTCAGGAAATGCCTCTGTTTCAGTATAAATTACATTTAATAGCAATAAATGAATTCTTCTGTTCAATGTCAAAGAAAGTAGCATAATTTAAATATAACCAGAGCAAGAGTAAACATGCCTCTGACTTGTGCTCTGCAGGGAATCAGGACAACTCGCCCCAAAGACAACTCGCCCAAAGACGATGCTAACAAGTGTACCGTCCTTCGGATCGGCACGTTAACTGGACCCCCCCGACCCCCCCCCCCCCCCCCCCCCTGTGCAGGTTAAAGATCCCTACCATAGCTACATGTCTATTGTACGAAAGTACACCGTCTGTGTCCCCTTCGAGGGTTAAAGCGTAAATGGAAGAAAGAAAGAAAGACAACTCGCCCCAGAAAAATCTCGCCCCAAGACAACTAGCCCCACTTTCAGAAGACAACTCGACCCACTTTCAGAAGACAACTCGACCCACACATTCAGACACTCACCTTACTAAAATATCTACGTTCTTGTCCCAGATCCAGAACACAGCTCGCCCCAATTAAAGTAAACTTATGGTTTGAGGGCTGGATTTGGATTTTGATTGTTTCAGTTCCTGGTCTTTGCATACTTTTTACTTTTACTTGCTTACACACACAAAGGTCCTTGTCCTCCAAACTCATAATTTGTAAAGTTAAGCTGTTCATTTTGTGAAAATGACTTGATCGTTTTTATGTTGATTATTACACTGTTATCTGAAGCGTAATTGTTATCAAACTGTGGCTGTGAGCATGCTACAAACATTCATTAATGTGTCAAAGGTCGACCAAGTGGCTCGGTAGATCAGTTGGCAGAGTGCTCGCACGGTAAGCGAGAGGCCCTGGGTTCGAGTCCCGGTCGGACCACGATTTTTTCCTCCCCTGTGACATTTGGTGGTTCAGTGTGGGTCCACGGCTAGGGCCGCGAGCATCAAAAGTGCTTGTCTCGTTGGATCCTCCGTGGTACCGGGTAGATTCGGGGACGAATCTAATTAAGCAGAGGATAATGTCAAAGGTCGGCCAAGAGGCTCTGTAGCTCAGTTGGCAGAGTGCTTGCACGGTAGGCGAGAGGCCCTGGGATCGAGTCCCGGTCGGGCCACGATTTTTTCCTCCCCTGTGACAAATGCTTATTAGTATTTGTTGTCCCCTTAAGCACCTAACGGGACAGGGTTTTGACAGATTTATGAGGTATGGCAAACTGTTTTTTTTTAACTTTTGGTGAGATGCCTACCGAAAGGGGGTGGGAGAGGGGGCGTCGTCCGGGGCAGAATTCTTTAGACGGGCGAGTGGTCTCAGAATGTCGGGCAAGTTGTCAAGGGGCGAGTTGTCTTTGGGGCGAGTTGTCTCAGAATGTGGGACGAGCTGTCACCTGAAGGTGGGGTGTGTTGTCTTGGGGCGAGATGTCTTTGGGGCTAGTTGTACGTAATTCCTATGCAGATTGGGCTTACCCGTAATCCCGGGCGGCGAGGTTCGGGATGTGCCACTGGATGGACGTCAGAAAGGATTAAAATTTGAATTCAGTTTATGTAAATGGCTTACTTAACATGCCATAATCATATACCCAAGCAGACAGTCAGCAAGGGTCGTGGCTAAATAATTAGGGGAAACAAGGAACAAGGCCGTCGTTGGCGGTCCGGCCATGGCCGGGCCACCTTTTCAACCGAATATGGTATTGGCCGAACCACTTTTTCCGTTACTCCTTCTTTGCCCTGGTCTCAAAATGCATTAAAATCGCTTCCAGAGTCGTCCTGAATTCAAAATTTTCTCGGGGGAGGTCCCCGTACCCCCCTTACGAGATGAAAGGAACCCCCTCTCGTGCTCTCCCCCACTCGTGCCTTCGGCACTCGGGGAACACCTTGGGCAGTCTTTAAAAGCTGGGGTAAGCATTTGAAATACAGCAAATACATGTACTCATAAAATAAATTAAGTTTCACAAAATGCATTAAAATCACTTCTAGAGACGTCCTGAATTCAAAAGTTTTCTCATGGGAGGTAAATACTCATAAAACTAGATTCCATTATTAGAAAATCATAGAAGGAAGCAATTCCATAATGTTTAATTTTCTCTTTTTGTGTTTTTCATCCAAATCTTATAGTATTGTTTCATAATTGCTATACTATATGAAAAAATCTAAAAAGGTGGCAAACCCTCCGAAACGAAAAATGGGAAAAGGGGCGAATCCTCTCATCGAAGTTGCGAAACCTCTTGTGGCGAACATGTAGAGTGGCGAAACCTCCATCACCAATCGGAACACCGCTCGGCCAATTCCGTGAGTCTGATTCATGGAATTGGCCGAGGAATTCCGAATGCTCCATCACCCGGGTAGACCAGTTCATTGCACAACTTCCGTTTCGTATGACTCACTACAGTAGAGACAAGCGTGAACCACTGGACTCAGGCGGCAGAAACTTGACTGGTAGATCTGGTTCTCAATACACTGCCTAAACTTTTAACAGCGCCGGGAATCATGTTAGAGAAACCTCTTATCTATAAATATCTTCCTACTGGCAGTAAAGGTTACAGCAGGTGTAAAAGCAAATTATCTGAAAACCGCATTAGATAGATCTAATAGTTGTTTACTTAACAGTCTTGACGAAAGTAGCTGCATTTTCAAACAGTGTAGATCCTGACGAATCGGCTCTGGATGAGACGCCACATCTAGAGCTATACCGTTTGCCCTCTAGTCTTTGGGTTTTCAATATGATACAGCTTGGAAAAACATTTGTTATTTTGCAGACGTAGACGTTTTGTTTTGCGGCGTCTGATCAGGGTCGGCACTGTTTGCCTATGCCGTTAGGCATGAATGGGTAAATCAAGTTATTCGTAATAAACTTCTTGTATCTTGTAGGCACACTAACAAGGAATTAAAACAAAAAAAAGGCGCAATTATTTTCTTGGAAGATGGCGAGAAAAATAATCCCAACATAAACATTTAATGAGAGCGATAAATAACTAATATACACGGTCGAGATATAAATAGATATGCAGTACGTCAGTATGGGAATATCTGAACTATTTGTAGGTAAACCAACATCGTTTGCTCTAGGCGTCTATTTAGTCGCCTGGGAACGAGGCAATCACCCGGGTCCATCGAATTACCCCAAACCACTCCAAAACACCCCAAACTACCCCATCTGAACCGCATAAAAAATCCCAAATCACTTTTCTTGACTTTGTATCAGGTTAAAATGGCAAGCAAACTTTTTGTTTATGCCTGTTGATGATTTCAAAATTATTCAAAAAAAATATTTCCATGTATTTGTGCAAAAACGATTGATTTTCATATGGTTTGTGCTGAAAAGCATGTAGCATGTCATATGTATGACGTTTGCACGTATGAACATATATAAACATATGTATGCTCAGATTTTGCTCTCGGAGGTCAAAGGTCATGGATGCCAAAAGCCGTATACGCAAAGTGTAACATACTATCACACCGACTAATATTTCAATTCATAAACATTCGCTGTCTATTCTATCTTGCTAAAATAATGTAACTACCCATTTTCTCTGAGTTGAAAACAATTTTCAATCATATCAATGATATTTAATCATTAAAAATGTGTTTTATATCGACTGACCAGGTAAGCGTAATCGGATTTTTCCACCTTTCTCCTCCAGTCCAACCGGAAACTCGGAACTCCGAACTCGCTTATTGCTCGGGCCAATCCAAGTAATTAAACCGAACGTGCATCGCCAGTCAGGTTAACTCGAGTGGCCAGTATGGAGAAGCGTTCAACCTGGTCGACGACTATTTTAGATTTGGTGAATAGTTTAAACAATTTTAATACTGCAAGTAAGTTCTAATAGACAGTGTTAGTCACTCCGATATCGAAGAGAAAACACGCAAATAAAAA
Organism: Ctena decussata; assembly: GCA_963989385.1. Taxonomy (NCBI): domain Eukaryota; kingdom Metazoa; phylum Mollusca; class Bivalvia; order Lucinida; family Lucinidae; genus Ctena; species Ctena decussata. Next base: position 31,990,600 of record OZ022504.1, on the reverse strand, counting down.
AAGGACCCAATAATATGCTCATGGGCGTAGAACGTCACATTGGTAAGTGACCTTTTGGGACTAGTGGGATTACAGTTAGGGCTTGATTTCTTGAATAATAGCAGCATCAATTCTGATGGTGATACAATTGCTCATTTTTTCACTGACTGTCAGCCAGCAATAACTTCAGTTTTTCAACAATCAATACCGGAGAACAATATGGAATTGATATATAACATAAAAGTCTTAGTGGGAAAAGTTCAAGATAAAGGGTATAAGTTGCATGTCCATTGGTGTCCAGGCCACAAGCAGATTTTTGGAAATGAGCTGGCAGACAGATATGCCAAAGAGGCAGCAGCAGAAGCAGCCAAACTACCTAATAGAAGCGCGGTGGCTCAGTGGTTGTGCACTTGACTCTGATGCCAGAGGTCATGGGTTCGAATCCCGCCCGAGGCGAAATCTTCCTATGTCCGAACGCGTTTTTCTAGCATCATTTGCAGGGATGATGCTAACAAGTGTGCCGTCCTTCGGATCGGGACGTTAACTGGAGGCCCCCTGTGCAGGGAGAGTCATCCCCTGTGCAGGTTAAAGATCCCTACTATAGCTACATGGCTATATGTAGGCTTTCATCCTGCAACACCGGAGTGTACAAAAGTACACCGTCTGTGTCCCCTTCGGGGGTTAAGGCGTAAATGGAATAAAGAAAGAAAGAAAGAATAGTTTAAACACATATATCCCAGAGACATCAGTTTCAGAGCCCTTAAGATCAAAATCAACTTCTTAAATGCATATGCAGCAAGGCTAGCCCAAAAACATAATTAAAGTCCCCTGTAATGTTTAGCCTACCATTACTCTTGTCGTCATGAAATATTGTACAGAATTAAAATCAGGAGTTTGTATTTGAGGAGACTACCTATTTTGACTTATCCTTCTAGCGCGGTATGTGTTTCAGAGCCCTTTTTACAATTTTGAAATAAAATTTTATTTAGTTTGATGAGGAGAATATACTGATTTCAGGAGTAAGCATAGTCCTGTTGACACCATTTAATAAAAGATATCAATCATCAACCAATCTTTCTTGAGATGGTGGTAATAATTTCAGATAGCATGCCAACCTTGGAGCAATGACAGCTTTTTTTTCAAACTTGTCAACCCCTATGCCTAAAATTGGAAATTTCTATAAAGTTCCAAACTTCAATATTACAGATTGATATGCACATTGTGTTACAACTGGACCTGGTGACATAACTGCAAAACAAAAAAGTAATTTTGATGTTTACAACTCAGATTATAAACAAAATCAACACAACATACCGTTACTTACTGGTACTGCTAAACACTCCTTTTGGATATAAGGACCCTCTTGTCAGAAACATTTTTGAAAAGTACGAACATATTTTCAGTGAACCTCAACTATTGCATGACATCAAAGATATTAAGCATAGCATTAACGGACAGTGAGTTTCTCTTACGAAATTTTGCTGGTTAAAAAAATTTAAGGGTCACAACAACCATAACAAAAGTGCATTAAGAAAAATGGCTATTTAAAGCACATCATGTTTTGATTTTTTAATTTCTTTTCTCCTAGATGGTATTTTTGGCCATTCTTTATTATGGTAAGGAACAAGACCTTCTGCAGAATATAGATGTCAATAAATTTTCTCAGTGCAAATGCTCTACCATGTACAGTTTATGATTATAGTTAGGGCTCTGAAACACGGTGCTCGGACATTTCGGCCACGGACGTTTTGGCCTAGGACATTTCGGCCATGGACATTTCGGCCACAGAAATTGTCAAGGGCGGACGTTTCGGCCTTTATCCAAAAATTACCTTTCATTATTAAATTAAGTGGTAACATGAGTATCTTAGGCTAGTCTTAATGAACTCGAATGATTTGTAATTCTTGTCTTGATTTTTTATGGACCTTCAACATCTTTAAGGTCATTGTGAGCATACCAAGGCAAAAATACTGTGAACAATTGTTTCAATTACTTTAGCTAGGGCCCCCATATGACGTTTGAGTTTAGTGTTGTTTTTAGGTTTATGACTCATAAACACTTATAAGGTTATTTTGAGCATAGTACGGCACTTTTGCCATCCCCACCCATGGGCCATGTTGGCCTTTTTCAGTTATGTAATGCCTGTAGTATCTTGATGTGTAAACATATGCCTGCAGCAATATCATCTGCTGTGCACTCATACTTTGGCCTTAAGGGATATTGTTGGAGTTATTTTAGCTCAGCCACACATTTTTGTGTCACGTGTGCCAAAAAAAAGAAAACTTGAGTTGTTTTGATTGTTAAAGGTAGCATAGTTTCATTTCCCTTTTCTTTAACTTTGGCCGAAATGTCTGTTGGCCGAAATGTCCATGGATGAAATGTCCGTGGCCGAACTGTCCTAGGCCGAAATGTCCTAGGCCGAAACGTCCGTGGCCGAACTGTCCTACATTCCTGAAACACATACCGCGTGGAAACACATACCGGGACGATACCAAAAAGGATGCCAGCAGAAAGATGAAAGAACAGGTCATTGAAAAATGGAAGAGAGCATTTTCATTATCCAGTAATGTAGGCAGAACCCAAGAAGTTTTCAGTGTAGAAAAAATAGGGAAAAGATCAAAAATTGGAGAGGGAGATAAGAAGGTATACAGAATTCTAAACCATCTGATCTGTGGCCACACTTTACTCAATGTACACAGATTGATTATTGACAAAAATCAAACTAAGTTATGTGACCACTGCGGTGTTACGGAATCCTTGGATCATTTTCTTTTTGATTGTTATGAGTACAGTGAAGCTAGAGCCACACTGAAGAATGTTGTCTTACGAGTATTATCTGAAGAAGGGATACCTGGTGGGGATGTGGATATGAAGATACTGTCAGGGAATGTTGAGGACATCAGCTTGGATGGTGAACGTCAGATAGTTGAGGCCACTCTAAGCTATATTAAACAGACAGGAAGATTTTTTTAAGTATTTTTTTTTTTTTTTTGTCTTTTAATCTGAACCTCACGCACCAGTTTAGTCATTAAAGCAAGTGTTAAAGCACTGAGTGGGAAGTACTAAGAAGACAACAAAGCACATGTGATCATAGCCAGCAGTACAGTGGCGTTACATGTCATCTACACCTCGGTCCAAACCTGCATGCCAAATATAGGGATCCTAGCTTATGTGGTTCCTCAGACATTTTGTTCACAAGCTTGTTCCTTTATAAATTCCTATGTTGGAAAAAAGGGGATTAACTCAACCAAAAATTTACAATATATGCTCAAAAGTTAATCAGTTCAACTACACCTTGGTCCAAACTTGTACGCCATATATAAGGATCCTACTTATGCCGTTCTTCAGATATTTTTTCACAAGCTTGTGCCCATAGTATATGCCTATGTCTGAAAAAGGGGAATCACTTAACCAAAAATTTACAAAACATGCTCAAAAGTTGCTTAGATCATCTACACATTTGTCTGTAACTGTATGCCAAGTATCAGGATCCCAGATTGAGCAGTTCTTCAGGTATTTTGTTCACTAGCTTGTTCCTATATAAAACGACAAAGTTGAACAAGAGCTGTCACCTGACAGCATGGCCTACCTGAACTGGTGCTTGCCCATCTCACAGGCATTTGTCCGTATGGTTTGTACTACATAAAACTTCAAGCAAGCATATCAAAGTGTTGTCAACATGTTTATAAAATCAATAACCTTGGCTTAAGAGTCACTCAGTGGGGTGGGGGTAGTATTTTGTGAAAACTCAAGCCAATATCTACCACCAGTTCAAGCATAAGCAAGAAAAATCTTTTAAAAAAAGATAATCGGCGCTGATTAAATGGAAGTGTGTTTTGTTATATGTCTCTAGTTGAAGATTTGACAATAACTTTCATGAATAAGTAAGATATGTCGGTAGCCACCCACAACCGTAATTTTGACACTGGGTAGCGACAAAGATCTATCTCAAAACTGAGCTGTCCAATTTGGTATTCCAAAATGGACCGCGGTCAATCTTGAAATTGACCTGATTTCTAAATAGTTATCAACATGTTGCACTATTTATTTGTTTATGTGTATTAAACTGAAAGTAGAAATCCCAAGTAGATCTACGACGAAAAAAAGAAAGTTTTGAATATCTGCGTCTGTTTTCGATAACATTTCTATTGTAAAATTACAAACAAGAGAAACATTTTGAATTAATATAACACAGAGTGCTAGTATTCACAGTGCAGTACGACGAGAAAAAAAGATTAAATATTCATTGACCTCTGATATTATTGGCTAAATTTTGACATATGCGTTATTTGACCAATGGAATCTTGTGAAATGTGGAACAATATTGAAATTATGCGAGGCTGTGCCTCGACTTAAATCCATCCTAAGCACTATGGAACAGTATGCTATCAAAATACTTTAACAGAACCCCAAATTTCTAAGCCCATGACCTTGACCTCAAGGTCACTGAGTGGGGTGGGGGTGGTATTCTGTAAAACTTTGAATCAATATCTAACTACAGTGCAAATATCAAAAGAAGAAGCCAATCATGAGAAAAGGAGATATATAAAACTTTAAAGTGAGTGTGACCTAAGACCCTGAGGTATAGTGTTATGTAATGAAAGTTTATGCTATGATATGATTATGTTCCAAATATGGAAGGGTTCTTTCCAGTGGTTGCTGAGATATGAAAGTTTAAACAAGATGGCCATGAGGCCCTGAATCGCTCACCTGAGTATGGTGGCCATGTAGGTCATGTGACCTAGACAGCTTGAATAAATTTTCGTTCCCTCAGCCCCTGGAGGCTGTGTATAAAATTTGGCTACAATTAGCCCAGTGGCTTTTGAGGAGATGTCTGAAGTTGTCAAAATATGAGAGACATGGGTCAGAGGTCAAAGAATGATATTAATCGCTTGTACCCGCAAATCTTCCATGTACCAATTAAGACGACTGTACATGTATATACCAACTTTATGGCTAAAATCTTCTTATCTTGCCATGAAATCTTATGTTCTAGCATTTTCCCATACTTGACCTTGCCTGAAAAAAAGGTCAAGGTCAGCCCTAGGTCATCATTTGATAGTACTCAAGTACCTGATGCTATATACCAAGTTTCAAGGCCATCGATCATTTGGTTCTGGAGAAGAAGATTTGTAAAGGTTTTTGCCATATATGGGCATGGCGGCCATGTTGGTCATGTGACCCAGACCGTTTGAACAAATTTTCGTTCCCTCAGCCCCTAGAGGCTGTATATGAAATTTGGTTAGAATTGGCCCAGTGGCTTTTCAGGAGATGTGAGAAATTGTCAAAATATGAGAGACCATCGTCAAAGGTCAAAGAATGACCTTGACCTCTTGTACACTAATGCTACATACCATGGATGGACAGACAGACTGGCCCAAACCAATATGCCCCCTCAACTTCTCAAAAGTTGGGGGCATAAAAATGGAACTGATGACTATCAAAACTTGTCTATCAGATTCTGGAGTTTTGAAGCAATATCTATAGCAGAAAACAGCATTTAAGCCTTTACTGTTCAAATACTATGTTGATATCTGCTCAAATAAAAGTTCAAAAAAGCCTGAAATAAATACTTGTTGAAATAGTATCATGGCATCTCCATATTCACATTTTCTTGTCAAAGATACAGCGAAAGCACGTCGACCGTTCGAATACAAACTTCGATAGCTTTGTCTGTGGCGAATAAAGTCACAACGTTTCACCACTAACGCGTGATACGTTGGCCAATAAAAACGATAAGGTTCATACATCAACTCATCTATTGGACAGGTATGACAGCTCTATTTTTATCGAGTCCAGCCCCACATTGTACCGAGTAGCTAAATATAGACGACGCGTAATCCCAAGATAAATAGTAAACTGGTATGTTGATAAAAATGCGTTTCAATTATTATTATTATTTTGTGGTTATCAATATTGGCGTAAACTAAAAGACTTAATTTGCATACTTTACCATTTTCGAGTCTGCTCAACAAGACCAACCAAAGAATCAAATATTAATCCGAATTTGCGACAAAGAGACCGGAAGATGCTATGTCTGGCCTACAAAATTAAAACATATCCCAGGAATACTGAGTAAACAGAAAAACAGTTTATTATCTTAAATAATTTTTCTGAGACAGAGAGAGTTGGGTTGCTTCTGGCGAATGAGTTTCGTCGACTTATTTCCCTGCCCAGAGTCTTTGCTGTGTTCGACATGATTATAAAGCGGTACCGGGTTTCATTCCGTCAATGACAGAATATTCTTCACACCTTCATCCTAATACAGTCAAACCTGTATTAAGCAAGCACCTAAGGGATAATCAAAATCTGCTTGCTTAAGACAGGTGCTTGCTTAATACAGGTTCATTTCAATGTATTTGCAAGTTTAGGGAACTGAAAACATGCTTGCTTAATACAGGTTGCTTGCTTAATACAGGTGGCCACTAAGACAGGTTTAACTGTATTGTCATTATCACCCTTCCATATGACGAAATTACTGTTGAAAGGGACGTAAAACTCAAATACGTTTTGAAATTCATATGTAAATGCCAAAACGTCCTTTATTTTTGAGGGAAAAAACACATTTCTTCTTCCTGTCTACAAACAGGTGATTGACGGCCTGGATTGACAAATTAAACAAAGACAAGATCCTGTAGTTTCATACATGTGTCTTACACAGACATGTATTTAATTCAAACGCACATGTAATGTAAATTATTGATCACTCATTATGTAAACCCTTTTTCGATTGAAACAGTGACATTTATTTGGAAAATAATAAAAATACATGTACTGCTTTAAGAAGGATAGCTCGCCGAACTTGCTTAGGCCCATCATATAAAAAACTTGAACTTGCCGGATACGGTAAATGTAAAGTGAAAAGATAAAAAGTGTCATAAAGTTGACCGCCATTTTACAAGAGAGCCAACTTTAATGGGATAGTATTTGCTTCCCAAGAAGGTAATCCCATCTCCAGTGGGGGCTCCTTTTAATTAAAGGAAATATTATGCTGTTGGTGAGCATATTCTTTCTGTTAGGAGAAGTTCGCTGTGAGCAGGTAGAAAATACTTCCCGATAATTGTGATCTCCTATGGAAGTGTATATTGGACCGCTGGTGTCGACGTCGTAGTAAGGTCTCTATTATTTCCTTTATTTTTTTAGAAGTAAGCATAAATGTACATAGTCTAAGTATCTTTACTTTTACGTGCTGGTCAGTCTATACTTTAAAACTTCCGGTATTTTATATTAAACACGCTAAAGTCATTAGCAGATGCTTCCTGAATATAGCAAACCAACAGCAATCTTGAGTTTTCCTGTATTATTTGCATAAACCGTAGTTATTTAAGCAACGTTTTCGTTTTTAGAAGAAAAAAACGGCTTTGCGGGAATGAAATCAGGTGAATATATTGGCATGAAAATCATCCGTACTCCAAGAGGTGCTAAACAGTTGCTGAGCAGAACCGCTGCCTGATTATGGTGAAATGGAGAACTATCTACCACTTTTTTTTCAAATCGTGGCAGTACAATATATTATTCCAATGCATTATTCCTCAACCCAATCAGTCAAAGCAATAAAACAGTATTATCCTTTGTAGAATCAAGTAAAACACAACAGTATAAACCTGTCCATAACTTCTTATTTATCTCACTGTTCGTCTTTATCACTCTATCCAACTCTTTCGAATCTGGTAGAGGCGGCAACTTAGGTAGTGGAACACCTGGTAAAGGTGGTCCAGATGGCGACCCATATAGCATTTGGTACGTGATTGTAGCTGTAGGTATGGATCCAGACGATCCACTGACCTGCAAACGTGGTGTTTTGCTTGGTATACGGAAAAAAGCTCCTTCTTTCTCCCTTTATGATCATCTGAAATGATAAATATCTTCCTTTGTATATTCTATGTGCCATCAGAGCTCTCGGTAAGAGGGAATATTGATATTTTTTCTTATTTCTTCATAAAACCTATGTTCTCTCCCTCAAAAGAACTGCCTCGCAGAGACAGTTCTAATGCACGCTATGTAATCACGTGATCCAACTGTACGGCGACAACTGCTTTCTGAGTAACCAAACTGCTTACTTGGAAAGAAAAATGATGATATTGCGCTTCTTTGTAACGGTAAGTTGATTCATTTCTTGTTAGAAGTGAAAGACTAATTCAAACCCGTTTAATTGCCATATTCTCATTTCTTTTCTGTCCATTCAAAATGACACCTCTGCTGTAATAACCGACATATATGGTGAATTTATTGATGCAAGAACTTTCATCTTTCTGGCTGTATTAGAGAAGGAATTCTTCAAAATACTTGCATGATGCAAACGCCTTTCTCTGGAAATCGTCCCATGAAAGCATTTTGGTTACCAAGAAAACATTTGTCGCTGTACAGTTAGGTCATATAGCGTGTAATGGGTGTCACAATATATATCTTTTTTATAGAGAATTAACAGAAAAACTTGAATCAACGTTTCATAACAATGTTACAACTGATAAGACTGTTAAGACTGAAATACATGACCTACAGAACTAAAACAGAATATTTCGTCTTCGAAAAGTCCGTTATTATCCCCTCACACCACGAAGTGGTGAGGGGATATAGGTTTTGTCCCGTACGTACGTAAGTACGTACGTATGTACGTACGTATGTTCACCTTTTGTCATCGCTCTAGCACTTACATTTCTCAACGGATTTTGAAATAACTTCACACAAGTGTAGGGCATGACAATATCTCGAGCAAGTTCGACTTTCAGGGTGCTGCGCCCAAGGTCAAGGTCACTGTGGCTATTTTTAGAAAAACTTTGTCAGCGCTCTAGCGCCTACATTTCTCAATGGATTTTGAAATAACTTCACACAAATGTAGGGCATGACAATATCTTGAGCAAGTTCGACTTTCAGGGTGCTGCGCCCAAGGTCAAGGTCACTGTGGCTATTTTTAGAAAAACTTTGTCATCGCTCTAGTGCCTACATTTCTCAACGGATTTTGAAATAACTTCACACAAATGTAGGGCATGACAATATCTTGAGCAACTTCGACTTTCAGGGTGCTGCGCCCAAGGTCAAGGTCACTGTGGCTATTTTTAGAAAAACTTTGTCATCGCTCTAGCGCCTACATTTCTCAACGGATTTTGAAGTAACTTCACACAAATGTAGGGCATGACAATATCTCGGGCAAGTTCGACTTTAAGGGTGCTGCGCCCAAGGTCAAGGTCACTGTGGCTATTTTTAGAAAAACTTTGTCATCGCTCTAGCGCCTACATTTCTCTACGGATTTTAAAATAACTTCACACAAATGTAGGGTAAGACAATATCTCAAGCAAGTTCGACTTTTAGGGTTCTGCGCCCAAGATCAAGGTCACTGTTGCTATTTTTAGAAAAACTTTGTCAGCGCTCTGGTGCCTATATTTCTCAACGGATTTTGAAATAACTTCACACAAATGTAGGGCATGACAATATCTCGAGCAAGTTCGACTTTCAGGGTGCTGCGCTTAAAAGGTCTAGGTCACTGTAGCTATTTTTAGAAAAACTTTGTCATCGCTCTAGTGCCTACATTTCTCCATGGATTTTAAAATAGCTTCACACAAATGTAGGGTATGACAATATCTCGAGCAAGTAGTCTTGTGTGAGGGGATTTGTATCGCCTGCGATGCCTTGTTTATAAAATGAGTCTGTGCTACTTTTTAAAAATTTTCCGGTCAGAACATTTTAAAACATTTAACAGCGGAAGAAATACCCCAGCAGGCACATGCCGTTGAAATGACGTAGTACTGACGTCGATGCAACGTAATGACGTCGCATCGACGTTAGTACGACGTCATTTCGACGTGTGCCCGCTGGGACTGATACAAACATACGGAAGAGTCGAATGGCCTTTTTCTTTTTTGAGAAGTAAACATTGGATACACTTTTCTGTTTTGGGCTGCATGCAGTCTGACCACGTGTCCTTACAGATACTTTCTGACAGGGTATTCGCTGTTCGCATAGGCACCAAGTTATTTATTTATTTATCATATTTATCATATTTAATCATTTATTTTTTTTTTTTTTTTTTTTTTTATTTATTTTTTTTTGCCGTGACCTAATTCTGTTCAAACATGTATTGTGAAAGGAGCTACTGCATAAGCGGAACTCACTTTTTGTTCTGAAAGGCCCAATTGATATAATCGTTCAAACACAAGCAAAAACAGATCTTCGAACCTTTGCGCCCAGCAAAGGCTCAGATCAGTGTGCGCATCCGTGTCGTCTGATCAGATCCTTTGCTGCTCGCACATACCATGCACGGACCCAAGGAAGCTTCTGACTGAAAATGACGGCTTTAGATGACTCGCAGGGGCTCACATACTAGTTTGAGGTGTATCGTTAATCCTTTCCACTCGAAAACACGCGTCACGCGTGATTAAGTTTGGCGCCGATGACTCACCTGAGCATACATGGAGTTAATCCTTTCTCTCGAAAGTTGCGTGTCTCGCGGGAAAAGAAATTGTTTTCTCGCGAGTTTAACGTCACGCATCTCGCGAGTGTCTCGCATCTCCCACGCATTTCACACGCAAAACCCCACTAAACTTTCGTGGAAAAGATTAAAATTTCTCGCGAGAGCGTGTCTGATCAAGTCTTCACGTTGCGTGTACTGTGTATGGACAAAGAAGAAGAAGAACCTTTTTTCCTCAAATTTTTATTTACAGTAAGTTGTTAAGACTGAGACAATTAAAATAGTAAATTATCATGTGATTGTGAACAGGTATACCTCCGGGTAAGATAATGCAGGCTTACAAGTAGTCCTGCTTTTCCTACTTTTTGCCCTGTTCCTACTTTTTTTCCTACTTTTTTTCAAAAATAGTCGTAGAGCAACGGAAGGATTTTACACAGGTAGTACCAGGGCTGGAAAGTTCCATCGTCCGCTCGCCATGGCGAGTGGCTTTTGCTGGAGGACGAGTGAAATTTTTTACTTTATTGAAATCGTCATATCTTAGGTCATGTAGGACTAGTGGAAATTTTAAGGATTTTCCAGTCCTGTTAAGTATTTATCTACACCCCCTTCTGAACTTTTCCATTTCATGACATCTTTTTGTAAATAAGGCATTATAGTGTTGCAATTTCATTTAGCTTTATGTATATGTCCAAAATATGCTAGAAAGTTAGGTGTTTGGAGAAAAAATAGACATATTTGTTGATGTACTAATGAAATACTGTGACTCTTATGCATGGCTGTAAGAGGAGGTCACTCATATACATGGTTATTTTCACTGACATAAACCGTTTTCGTGTGGTTTTATTCCATGAACTAGATCACCATGGAGAATATTAAGAGCAGACATGGTTACTCTCTTCAAAACCATATATGGTACTCCAGGGTGTCGATAACTACTTCCCTAAATGCAGCATGGCAGTAATTATCAACACCCCAAAATTAAATGTCTCTAAACTGCACATTTTCTAAAAAAATAGATCAGAAAAATACAGTACACGCAACGTGAAGACATGATATGACACGCTCTCGCGAGAAATTTTAATCTTTTCCACGAAAGTTTAGTGGGGTTTTTGCGTGTGAAATGCGTGGGAGATGTGAGACATTCGCGAGATGCCTGACGTTAAACTCGCGAGAAAACAATTTCTTTTCAAGCAAGACACACAACTTTCGAGAGAAAGGATTAACTCCATGTATGCTCAGGTGAGTCATCGGCGCTAAACTTAATCACGTGTGACGCGTGTTTTCGAGTGGAAAGGATTAACGATTCCTGTCAATTTCACAGGTCATTGTATGTTGTACAGGTAATTATGTCTCCCCCCTTTAGCCTTAAATAGGGTCGGGAGACATATTGTTTTTCCCCGGGCGTCTGTCCGTCTGTCTGTCACAAATCGTGTCCGTTCTATAACTTGAAAAACCGCTCAAGCTATATTTGCGAAAGTTCACATAAATATCAATCAACATCAGACGACGTGCAGAGTGCAAGAATGGTAACTCTGGCATTTATACTTTTTGAGTTATTTCCCTTGGAACTTAGTCCATCACAAAATTGTGTTTCAATTGTGTCCGCTCTATGACTTGAAAACTGCTCAAGTTTTATTCACGAAACTTCATACAAATATCAATCAACATGAGGCGATGTGCAGAGTGCACAAATGGTAACTCTGGCATTTATACTTTCTGAGTTATTTCCCTTGGAACTTTGTCCATCACAAAATTGCGTCTCAATCGAGTCCGTCTATAACTTTAAAACCATTCAAGCTATATTCATGAAAGTTCATACGAATATCAATCAACATCAGACGACGTGCAGAATGCACTCTGGCGTTTATCCTTTTTGAGTTATTTCCCTTTGAACTTTGTCCATCACAAAATTGCGTCTCAGTCGAGTCCGTCTATAACTTTAAAACCATTCAAGCTATATTCATGAAAGTTCATACAAATATCAATCAACGTCAGACGACGTGCAGAATGCAAGAACCATAACTTAAGCATTTATACTATTTGAGTTATTTCCCTTAGAACTTTGTCAGTCACAAAATCGTGTCTCAGTCGTGTCTGCTCTATAACTTGAAAACCATTCAAGCTATATTCACGAAACTTCATACAAATATCAATCAACATTAGAAGAATTGCATAGTGCAAGAACCATAACTCTTGCATTTATACTTCTTGAGTTATTTCCCTTGGACCTTTGTCAGTCACAAAATCGTGTCTCAATCGCTTTATTACTTGAAAACCGGACGGGCTATATTCACGAAACTTCATACAAATGTCAGTCAACACTAGACAACCTGCAGAGCACAGCATTTATACTATTTGAGTTATTTCTATGATTATTTTTTTTTTACCAAGTTATGAGTGTGCAATAGTTAACTGCATTGGCAGGATATCTTTACTGGATACGAGCTCATTGTTTGCATGAAAAATGACCAGTATTTGCATAATTAGAAATTGTATTTAAAGTTTCTGTTTGAAATTGTATTTAATGACTGATCCTTTTGACATCAAAAAGGGGGGAGACATCTGTTTTTTCGTAGAAAAACAATTCTAGTTCATTTATATTTTTACATTGGGCCTAAAAATAGTTGTGATTCCGGTTTCTAACCGACTGGTCTTTTTTGGCACCGCCTCAAAAAATTTTTAGCGGCAAAAATTACGATCGGCAATTCCGCCATTCCGGAAATAGCCGAAAGTGCCGAACAAATAGACAGCGTAAACCGCTCACACTATGACGCGTAAAGTATACCAGTTTGAGCATTGTATTTAATACAATACAATAACCCCTTCGGGGAATTACTTTGCTCGTGACCCGATGTAGTTTATACTTCAGTAAACATTTAAAAAATAACATTCATTCCTTAATTAAATCATAAACAATATTTGACTATATCAGAAAAATATAGGACTATGATTAGTTTCAGCGGGAGCAGGTTCAAGAATACATATACATCCCGGCGGCATGTCTTTTTTCAAAGATTATGTTTCATTATTCAATTATCAAACAATCCAGATATTTTGAATTCATATCGCATTCACTGGTTTGGTTCGGTGACAGCGGTTAAAGCCGGTACCGCAACAATCAGAATTTTCCGTAAGCTCCGTCCGGTATAATCCGGTGGTTCGGTTCGGTTCGGTTACCCTTTTTATCCCTAACCTCCAAAGGATAACCCTTTTATAGAACATTTGACTATTGATCCACGACACAAAATCATATTTTCCATATTTCATGAATGAACTGATTAAGAGGATGCAGCTGTGAAACAGGTTTACAAATTTGCATAATTCAGAGAGTCGATTAAGTGGATGTCAATCACCTCTGAGACTGCCCAGTCGCATGCGCTTTTAATGGAAACTTGACAGCTCTTACATCAGAAAGTTTATATTGGTTAAAGTAAACCTTTCGGCACGTGCCACTAGCGGCTATATCTTTGAGTTCAAAAGCTGATCGAAACGCTTTGATCTTTGTGACTGCTTTGACATGGATTGGGCTATTATCGGTGGCGGCTGAGCGAAATTTTTTGTCTGTGTCATCATTCTAGAATTTGAAAGAACTCCGTTTGCTACCTATTAACAATATTCTTTCAAACATAAGCCTCTCTAATTGACTCGCCGCATAACAGCAACAAAATTACGCTGATCATGATTGTTTATCACCCCATCCTAAATTCGTAAATGTAAATACCGTACGGTCAAACAATACTTGCGTTGAGGATGCGATCAATTAGGTTATTCACACACGCTTACAATGTATTAATTGAACCGTTATCAGCGCCGAAAAAAACTTGTCTGTAAAGGTATATGTACTTGTATAGAAACTTGCATTTACTGTCCCTACCTGGACAAAATTCCACGCGTGATGCGAGAAAGTTTCTCGCATACATCATTCTATGAATTTCACGCGAGATGCGAGGAATTTTCTTGCGTGGAATGTGGGAATTTTCAAACACGCGAGGAAGTTTAGTGTGAAATACGTGAGAGTTGTGAGAGAATCTTGTGGATTTTAATCCCTTCCTCGCGATTTTAAGTGTCACGCGAGAGCATGTCAGATCAAGTCTTCACGTTGTGTGTACTGTAGTTTATTTTCAAGTAAAATTATCTCAAAATACAAACAAAACATCATCAAATGTACAATGTTTAATTTTATCTTAGAATTTTTTTTTATCTTAAGGGTAAAAATTGAAAAAATATCCACAATTTTTACAGCTACTTTTTCATATTTTTGCATATTTTCTGGCTGAGAGTGTAAAAATCAGAAATCTTGGGATTTTATGTTTGAATTTTATAGCAAATCTTTTTATCATTATCTACACTAAACAATCGCAGCATAATTTTAAGAGAAGTTATATTAAATCCTCATTATTTTTATCATTATCATTTAGGGATAAATGGGGTGTTGATAACTGCTTCCGGGTGTTGATAACTGCTTCCGGGTGTTGATAACTGCTACCCTCCGGTACATGGCATGAGGCAAAAGTCACTTTTGAAATATAAACAATAATCAAAAATGTTCCTTCTCATCATCTTGGTAGATAATTGTGTTAATAAAAACAGGTCAGTCCATTATGAATCTTACAAAAATACCTGTTTAAAACCAAATAGTAGCTTAAGGTGTCGATAATACCTTCCATTGCTCTACTGTTCCTACTTTTTGAATGAAAATGAAAATAAGAAAATGTATATTTCAAAATGTTTTAGTCTGTTGCAGAATGGAACTTGCTACATGATATAAAGACTGATGGCATATACTACTGATGAGGTTCTTACAGAGTCTTTGAACATGCTACTGTTGACCTCTTATGCAAGCTGCATTTGAAATGTGTCTCAACATCTGGCCATTCATGCCTAAAAGGAAGTATGAATTGAACATTTTAAATATGTGTGTTGCTTAATGTGAAGGATGAGGCCCTCCCAAGGGTTTTGGGTAGCTGGGGAGAATGGCCATTTTATTTCAGGGAGCTGGGGAGCACTCGCAAATATTTACAGGGAGCTAGGGAGCATCTTAATTTTGGGGAGATGGGGAGCACTATCAGAATGTGATTTTCTAAATTGTTTTTGGCTTCTAGGGGGCTGCGCCCCCCAGACCCCCCATTTATACATATCAATAATACCATTTTAGTCCTTCTTTTCAAACAAAAATGACTTATGGGCATTCAGACTTGCGGAATGCTAGTATTTCTGGTTCAATTCTGAATAGAGATGGAAATGACTGATTTTACTCATCTTGCAGTAGTCAGGGTAAGGTGTTTATAATCATATACTCATTCTAATGCATGTTCCAGAGAAAGACATTGGGATGCTGCCCATTCCACTCTGAAATTAAATTTCTGACTGCTCTCATTCCTTGTTCCCTGACAGATCACAGTCAGGTCCTCCTATTTCATATAAACTACCATTATATCTGGTTCAAAGCAACATTTTCATATTATTAGCATCTTACCACCTACATGTAGGAAATAACATTGAACAGTTCTTTCACTATGTTATATGGTTTGTTTAAATGTTCAATTTGATTAATAAATACAAAAAAAATCAGGTTGACAGCAGCATGTTCTGTGCATGAATCAGTTGCTGTGCTCCCTGTGCTGTAAAAAAACATGGATTTCACGGTAGAATACGGGAAATGGACTGGCAGCTGGTTGCCAGTTATCCTACCGTAAAATCAACGGAAAATTTTTACAGTGATAGGGCTGATGATAAGTGGGGACTTTTACTTCTTTCAGCTGCCCGCACTGTGCAAAGATTCCTTCTCAATGTCATGTTCGTTTAAAAATCTTTTAACTAATTTACCTAATATCTATTAGAAATTTTAAAGATATGCTGCTCCGATTAAAACAGGGAGCAACTATGTCATGCCTACATATTTTTGGAGCCATGGGGACAGCTGCACTAATTTTAGGGGCTTGGGAGAATTGAGGGATAAGGATTACCAGGTATATTGAGCATGGCATATTTCAGAAAGCTGAGGAACTTTTGGTATTATTTTCAAGGCACACACTGTTCAGCACCCAACTCTCTTACTTAACCTCCCGGCCCTGAGATAGAAGCTTCAGCATGACTGTTACCGACGAAAACACAAATCATTTGTCACAGCTAACAAGCTTAGGAGTTGGAGAGGTCACATTGAACAGTGCAATGAAATGACAAACGAGGCAGAACTGTAAAACTGAACAGTCTGATTAGTGTTTGCATTGCTTAATTAGCAATCAGTTTTAACGTTCCTAGTAAATTGAGGTCAAAATCTATAATAATGTTGCTAAATGTTTTCTTAACAATCACTAAGATTTTACATTGTGCTTCTCTCTAAATAGTATTCAGTATTCAAGCCCATTTTTAAACAGTATTCAAGGGGGGAAGGGGGGTTACACCCCCAGAAAATTTATTCTAGGACGGCATGACATAAGGCAACAAGAAACATAAGCCCTTAAGGGCTTTTGAGTGTCTATAACAGTAAATCACAGTATTAATTTTAAATTCAAAGGTAGAAAGACTGTAAAATATTATACACACTGAAAAATTGAAATTAGCAGATTAATACAGCACAATACTACATAGCAGATTATCATAAATAAATCCTAAAAAGTAAAAAGCATTAAAATGTTCTAAGCACACACATCAGAAGCTAACAATTGAGTAAGATACTAAAACTGTCAGATATAACTATTGTGTTTGGCAGGGGCCAGATCAAAATTTGTATGCCAAGACATTGTGCTAGATGGTGGCACTTTGCGAGTGGCAGCTCAATTACTAAACATCAGGCTCCACCCCACCATCCAGCCAATGTGCCAGATCAGACCCAAGACAAACCAAATATATTTTACCTTTGCAGCCTGTCTTTTATCCGAAAGTAAAATGTGAAAGATACGGAAAATAATTTATGCATCAAGTGTCCTCCCAGAACATACAAGCTACAAAAACGAGGACCCTTGAGCCGAAAATGAAAGGAGGGAAAAGACAAGAAGCAAAGATAGACATGCTAACATCAACTAAAACTAAATAAGGCAACATAAAAAGCAGAAATAATTGCACAAAATTAAGATAAAAAAAAGGAGAAGTAAGAGCTAAACTAGCAAGAAAACATAATCAAGATGTAATATTAAAATTGAAATTCATTTTACAGAAGAACAAAGTGCCATTTGCCAGAGGGGTCAAAGACAGTTTTAGATTCAATGGATTTTTTTTTTTTATACAAAGTGAAAATTGGTCAGTTTGGGATCAGTAGTTGATGATTTCTCAAAAAATGTTGAACCAAATGCAATAATTGCAATGTTGAACCAAATACAACATTGAAAGATAGACCTTTTTTCTCAGGTTGTATTATATCTTCTTCGAAATCTTTCACATGTTTGCATGATAGGGAGCTTAAAAAACGGCATGGTTTACACGCTGACAAATAGCTGCAGCCATTATTGGAACTCCACTGACCTTATTACTTTAGGGAAATTTTGGAAAACAAGCAGATTGTCATAAACAGGAAGTCACAAAAATTGTTTCCCTTTATTAAAAAGGCAGAAAACCTGGAGGCATGTCCATTCACTAAAGTTACACTACAGGCTTAGTGGAGAATTTTTCTTAAAAACTGCTTACATTTCTAAATTTTAGGTTTTTCATCCCAAAGTATCTCATCTTTGCAACATGTCGCAGGTGAAAATATTTCATCTCAAAATTTTTCACTGAATTCTCCCACAGGCCAATATAGGATGTCATTTCTCTCATTTTCCCTATAGCTCAAATACTCTTAAGCATTGTTTTAAAAGTTAGCCCATATCTATTTCAGGCTCTTGTCCTTATGTAATTTAGTGTGTGTACGCGAGCTTCACTTCACTGACTCACTCTCGCATGCGCAGGCATAACTTTTGTTCCCTGTCAGTCTAACATTATCTTGTTGATATGCAGGTTCTTCCAAGAAGGTTTGTGTTCCATTCATTGTTGGGGGTAAAACTGTTGGCACAGTGGCACCACATGTTGTGAAAGAATTAAGTAATTATCCTGCTGTGTTTGAGATCTCAGGGCAGGCTGGAGGGTTTGTGAGTTTGTCTAGCTCACTGACAAGCAGGGATGAACAGGATCAATCAGTTGCAGCAGTACTGGCGGATTTGAGGAGAAAGAATGTATTTGTTACGTTGAGAGGCTGGCGAGATGAGGTAAAACTTTCAAATACTCTAATTACTGTAAATAATATATATGAATTATGCACAGGTCATTGACTTTTTACCCCACAGCAAAAGACGTAAACAATGGTTGGAAATCCCGTGTTCTATAAATAAATACACCTATATTTATAGAAGTTTATTTATAGACTGGGATTCCCTGCATTTGTTTGGCGATAAAGTCAATGACCTGTGAATTATGGGACATGAAAAAAGGTTATAGAGGATACATGTATTTGACTTTTACAGTGTAAGATCGATTTTTATTTCACCGAATGAACCCAAAAAGCAGTATTGTCACGAGTGGCGAAGCCACAAGTGAAAGTACCACTTTTGGTGTTCATGAGTGAAACAAAAATTCATCTTACACTGAAAAAGTCAAATTTTCTATTTCTTTTATGCTTGAAAATCGCAATACTTCTGTTTATTCAAGAGTGTCAGCCATCATGACAGAAACACAAATTTTTTCCTAGCCGTTTTGCATCAAATTTGATGCCTCCTTGCCTGTTGGGTATGATATTGGTTTTAAACAGAGCTTGCAACTGAAAAATAGCTTCAAATATCATTTTAATAAACACATCTCAAAATATTTGCCAAGAAAGAATTACTACAGGACACTTAGGCGGCCTGATGTCGCGTGCGTTGACAATGTTACATTGGCGCTTTAAGTGAAGTCAATGTCGTGATGACGTGCAAACATGTGTGACGTAATTTTTGTTAAGCCAGATAAGATTTAGCCAATTAATCAACAAAAAACTTAAGGCTTTTTTTTTACAAAAAAACATTTCGGAAACAGTGAAATCGAAAATGATTATTTCACTGTTTGAAATAGTGAGATTATCAGTTTCGATTTTACCGAGAAATCTCTATAATTCATTGAAAAGTATAAAAGAAAATATAATCATCTACATGTATTAAATATTATCACTTACCTTTATAATTTGAGCCTTCTCTGACTAACAAAAACCTGTTGATATTTTTGATTGGCGGCATTTAGCAGCAGAGGACGAAACCATGTACATGTATTGCATTTAGAAATTTACCATTAGAAAAAATTGTTCCATTGAAGATTAGTTAACAAATGTGGAGGTTGCAGGTAAAGTTATTATGCTCCAAAGGAAAACAACTTAAAACCGCACCAACAGTGGCAGGAATGCAAACATTTCATAATTTGGGATTTTTCAATGCGTATGTCTAGCTCTGACGCTAAAAGCCGCCAATCAAAACTATCAAAAGGCTTTTGTAAGTCAAGATGCCATTGAAAATAAGAAATCTTCAATTTCTTTTGCTTCAGTAAATAGGTTCAACTTTTTAGCAGATATTTGTGGCCATTGTAATTATCTTGTCTGTGAATGTGAAGAAAATGAGCTCTCAGTTACAGAATACCTTTCAGACTCAATTAGATGTAATGACCAAGAAAATATTTACTCTGATCAACTAATGAACTCGGATGATGACCATAGTGTGTCATCAGAATTTAATGACAGTAATCATAATTTGTCAAATGATGATGCTACTATTGAAAATAATGTTTCCCATGAAAATATTGATATTTGTATGTTTGAAAATGATGTGCATGAAAATGATATGCATGAAAATGTTTCTTCCATGAGTGCCCAAAGCATGCTAAATTTAGGTCTCAGTAAGAAGGGATTTAAGATGGGTCACTTGAATATTCAAGGGATACAAAATAAAATTGATCAGCTTGACTTGCTGTTGAATAGTTCTCAAAATAACATAGATATACTGGGACTGAGTGAAAGTAAGCTAAACAGTAGTCATATGAACAGTTTCTTTGAAATAAAGAACTACCAGACTTTCCGTAAGGACAGATTCATTTCAACAGATAGACCTCAACATGGAGGTGGACTCATTGTATATGTGAAAGATGGAATAAAATGTGAAAGAAGGAATGATTTAGAATGTGAAAGCATAGAATGTGTGTGGCTTGAAGTTTTTCCTACAAATAGTAAGAGTTTTCTTGTGGGCAATATTTATAGGCATCCAAATGAAACAGTTAGCTGGAATGAGCATTTTGATAATATGTGTGATAAAATTTTAGAATCTGAAAAAGAACTTTATTTAATGGGTGATTTTAATCGTGATTTGATGCAACAGAATATAAAAAATAATTGGCTTGAATATATGGAGTCTTTTGGCCTCTATCAAGTAATTGATGTCCCAACTAGAGTTACAGATCAGTCAGCAACTTTAATTGATCATATTTATTCTAATACTAAGTGTAACATTTTAATGACTAAAGTACCTAAGTTAGGGTTAAGTGATCATTTCCCTGTCTTCCTAAGTAGGAAAACTAACAGCTCACATGGTCCCAAAAATACTCACTTTACAATTTCATACAGATCATTTAAGAATTTTAATGAAAATAACTTTATAGATGATTTGAAATCAACTCCCTGGGATGTTATAAAAGTATTTGATGATACAAATGATATTGTTGAAACATGGTCCTCTCTATTTAGTGATATTATCAATAAGCATCTTCCATTAAAGAAGCATCGTGTTAAGCGTAAGCAACAACCAAAATGGCTTACAATCGATATTATTGATGCCATAAAAATAAGAGATAGATTTAAATCTATTAACAATCATGAAGAATATAGACTATGGCGAAATAAGGTTAGTAAAATGATTAAATTATCGAAAAAACAACAATATTCAGAAATAATCAACGAAAATGTCAATAATCCAGGTAGTGTTTGGAAATTATTTAAAGAAGTTGGAGCCAGTAAACGAAATACAGGCACTAGTGTGTTTTCTTTAAAAGTTAATAATAAAATAATAGAAAATTCCAGTGAGATTGCATCTGAATTTAACAGATTTTTTGTATCTGTTGCTTCAAAAATAAAAGAGCCAATTGTCCCTTCCAACTTTGAAAAGGTTAAAATGTTTTGTAATGATAAATTGTCCGAAAATACATGTTTTTCTATTCCCAGCATTGCGCATGAAAAGGTTGAAAAATATCTGAAAAATATAGATATAACCAAGGCCACTGGGGCAGATAATATTGGGCCAAGATTATTAAAGCTAGCTGCACCATATATATCGAACAGCCTAACTTACATCTGCAATCAAAGTATAATTAATTCGACCTTCCCTGAAAAATGGAAAGAAGGCAAAGTATCTCCACTTCATAAAAGTGGACCTAAGGATGACACAAATAATTACAGACCAATTTCAGTTTTACCAGTTATTTCAAAATTACTGGAAAAACATGTACATGACACCTTGATGTTTTATTTGACTTCAAACAATTTACTTCATTCAACTCAATCTGGCTTCCGTCCAAATCACTCCTGTGAGACAGCTCTATTACAGATGATTAATAAATGGCTTGAAGCAATAAATAATGACCAAATGATTGGGATGGTAATGGTAGATTTCAGAAAAGCATTTGATCTTGTCGACCATACACTTCTGCTTAAAAAACTTAGATATTACAAAATATCTGATGAAACAATTAAATGGTTCTCTTCCTATTTACTGGAAAGGAAACAGAAAGTTTTTGTAAACAATACGTTTTCAGAATCTGAAAACATCACATCTGGGGTTCCTCAAGGGTCGATTTTAGGCCCTTTGTTATTTTTAATCTTCATTAATGATTTACCAATATATACTAATAATGTTTTCACAGATCTATATGCCGATGACACTACTCTTTATTATATTGACAAATCAGAAAAATGCATTGAAAAACAGTTACAAATAGCACTACAGACATTAACAGAATGGTGTAAACTAAATGGTATGCTGATAAATACTTCTAAAACAAAAGTTATGCTCATTACTACTCATCAAAGACGTGCACATTTAAATAAAGATGCACTGCAGTTGACCTACAAGGGTGATACTTTAACTTTGGTTGGAAATGAAAAAATCCTGGGCATATACGTAGATAACAACCTAACATGGACAAATCATATTGATGCAATAACTAAAAAGGTTTCTTCTAATCTTTGGCTCTTATCCAAAATAAAAACATATCTTTCCACTGATAACAGAATACAGTTTTATAAGTCATACATTCAGCCTCATATTGACTTTTGCAGTACAGTATGGGGAGGCACATCTCAAAGAAATCTTGACAGAATTTATAAGTTACAAAAAAGAGCTTGTAAAATCATTTTAGATTATAAATTTGAAAATATTGTTGACAGTATGGAAGAGCTTAAAATTCTAAACATTCATGAACGTATATTTCTTAGAAAAGCTAAATTCATGTTCAAAATTTCCAACTCATTAACCCCTCAATACATTAATCAAATGTTTCAACTTAGACCAATAAACGATAATCTTCAGTCACTTAGATCTGCAAGTACCATAAATTATGTCTTGCCTAGACCACTAAAAGAAATATTCAAACAAAGCTTGATCTATTCTGGTCCAGTGATCTGGAATAATTTACCTGACAGATTAAAAGTTATGGGAACTGTGGATGCATTTCATAAAAATTGCATCAGGTGGATGAAAGGAGTTGTTTGATTTATTTATATAAATATATATATATATATATTATTTTTTTTTTTTTTTTTTTTTTTTTACTCTCTCTTAGAACTAAACATTTAATTACTGAAAAGATTTATAGATGGCTGACTGCTTGGGTGGGGATGTGCTAATATCACTTTTAAGTCGGTCTTCTGTATGTGTTATAATGAGGAAATGCATATATTCATGTACATTATGTACAAAGAGATGATTTTTTTTTTTTTTTTTTTTTTTTTTTTTTTTTTATTCTCTGCTTTGTTTTTCTAATTCTTGTTCAGGAACTGTTCATGAGGTGTGTTTGAATGCCTCTGTATATGAATGTTTGTATGTGTGTGTATGTATATATGCTAATTTGTGTGTGTGTGTATATATTTTCATTTCAGTACATAATGTTCTTTTACATTTTTGTTTAACATGTTTCTATATATACTGTAAATAATAGAGGGCCTCATGGAAGATTAGCTATGTATGCTAAATGAGTTTACCCTCTGTAAATAAAGACGATTATTATTATTATTATTATTAAGAGAAGGCTCGGGTTATTACCTTAATCACTGTGTTATTGACAGAATTCTCATTTGATGGCCACTTTGGTGTAGTACTGGACTAGTCAAAGGCACAGGTTAGCGTGTTGGTAGGACTGGGACGGGTAGAGATTTTGTACCCGGGTACCCGAGTTCTTATTACCCGCGGGTACTCGTATACCCATCATTATAGGATATTGATCATATATACAGCTAGTAAATACACATTTAGAACAAAATAATATGTAAGATGTCTGTCGTTTGCGCACACTTGCATGGTAATGGTATGAAAATGTAGAAATCTCCTTGTTATAATATACAAACTATAGTTTTGCAATACTTGTAATTTATATAAGACAATCACACTTATGTTTGCTCTGTTTAATTGTAATTCAGTTGAAATAGAATATTTATACATTACATAATCATAAGCATTTGGGTAACGGGTACGGTAAATTCTCATTTAGTTTGAACAATTAAAAAATAAATACTGATCGGGGTGTTCGAACTATTAGAAATTGCCGGTCATGAAAATATTTAGTGTTCGAACTATTTGAATTGCCGATTTCCGGGGGAAAACGATCTCATGTCATGTCGCAAATTATATCTCATACCTTTCAGTATTAAATATATAGGTCCTCATTATGCATGTATTTCATTCTCTTCATCCCTTTTCAATATTCCAAATAAATGTTCTGAAAGAAAGACAAATATTTCAACACATTTTACGATGACCTAATATGTGATTGTTTAAACACGTCAGGTAAGTTTGTCAGTGTCCTGGCTATTTATTCACCGCAAGCGGCCGACTTCAAATTCACAGGCTTCTATTAATAACACACAGAGTCTAATTCTGGAAGATGCGGTCCTTTTGATCTTCACCATTTCTCTCTGCCCTATATTACGTCCAAGGGTGCAGAAATTATTGGCAACGTGTCATGAAAAAGGTGCCGTATAACGTGCGAACAGCAAAGCCTATTCCAGTCTGCGCATCTGAAAATGATTATTGTGCAAACTGTCGGTGAATCCTGGAGATTTGTAAGACTGGTCAATGTTCCCAAATGCATGGTATGATGCGGGTGTTTGCTGATCGGATGTGTCCTGAGGCCCTTTTGAGACGCACGAACCAGCTATGCCAGTGATAAACCTATCTTACGGCTACTGCGAACTTTGTTTCAATGCACAGACCATGCATATGCGCAGGCTGGTCGCTGCTTATAGTTTGCGAATGTATTCAGACTGATTTTGTCTGGAAAGAAGAGTTTGTCGTTATGACAATTTTTTCTTTTGCAACAAGGATTTCTCATGTGTCCATGTATCTTTCCCAAACGCACTTTAGCGCACGTGCACATTTCCGCTATATATGACAAGAATTGCTCTGAGAAATGGCGCCTTATTGCATGTACGAAAAGCAAAGACTCAGTTCAGCATGCGCACCCCCCAACCAAAAAACTTCGTAAGCTCGATCCTTCTCGGGTCAACATGTACATTCCCATTGTTGATGCAGATAGAGGAGACGCTTTCCAGATGGCGCAGATGTGTAGGCTGATCCGAGTCTTCGCTGTTTGCACTCATTACACTAATCTTATATCGGGGAGGATGCCCGATTTACGTTTAGACCGATAGAGCTGCTCTCTTTGCACATTGCGTCGGGAAAACAAAACTGAAAACACTTGAAATGTTTGGCGTGTTTTTTGTGAAATTCACGATATATTTTTTGTGTTCGAAGTATTAAAAATTCAAATGCACAGATAAATTCACTGTTCGAACTAAATGAGAAAATTTTGAGGAGCAGTTTCAAGATGAGTTTAGGTGTTCGAACTGCTAGGGAGTTGGAACTAATAGAGAATTTACCGTAGTAAATTTGTACCCGGGTAATTGGTCTACCCGACCCAAACTGAGATACCCGGGTACTCGTTCCAGCCCTTAGTATGTGTTGGTATTGCCTTTGTGGTTAGAATGCCACTTGCCTATGAGTAATGTTTGTTGTTGGCACCACTGCTTTGATAGGTATAAGTAAGATTGATAGTTGAACTTACTTTAGGTATGAATTAGAATCAGAATTTTTTTTTTTGCACAACTATACCCAGAGGTTGGGTTAAAGGCAAATTGTACGTATACATGCACATATATAACACAGACAATCACAAACATTAATATTCTCGAAATGGTTAGCCATGTATGTTAGCCATGACCATTCATTGTGAATAAATCATTGTCTGGCCAAAGGAAAAAAAAATGTCTTGTTTCCAGTTTCATCCCCAAAGTCATAGGGTCAGAAGGTAGGCAAACTTTGTTTTAAACTACTTTTTCATATAGAAAATGTTTGAAAAATAGTCTAAAAATAGACTTAAAAATCCCATTTGTCAAAAAAAGTTTGAGTAGGCCCCCCAAAAATAGGGTTGGTAGGGTAACTGGAAACAAGAGATTTTTTTTTTAGGCAAGTTTTTTAGAATGGGCTTACATATGCATGAGTAACTGCCCTTGATTTGATTTGAAATGCCCAATTTAAGCAGTAACTAAGTAACCCATGAATGAAATTTTATGGAACTTAGACTTAACCATGCACAAATCACAGCTACTTCAGCGGGGGATATAAATTCAACGATTTCACTTGTTTCATTTAAACCTGCAAAGTCTGTAGCTTTTAATGTTTAATTTTTAGAATTAATGTCTCTAATTTTCAAGAATACAGTAATATAGCTAAGACTGGAATATAAATTTCACCAACCTCATAAACATTAGCAAATTATCACTATCAAAGGATTAACAAAAGTTGTTTCCTTTTGTAAAGTGGGTGGAAAAAAACAACAACAAAAAGCATACCAGTATCCATTTGCCTTGAAATTAGTTAATAAGACTGCATTCATCTTAGGATCATAAAAGATAAAATCCTACAATGCTGGGGCTTTGGAATTGGATAGCTAAACTTTTGAGGTCTTTAATGAAGACCTAAAATTTTTAGCAACCAAGTTCCCACAGTTCCAAGCCCTAACTTACATATATCATGCACAGGGCATGGTGGGCACCATAATGTCTTAAGCTTCGTTCACACGAGCAAAGTTTCTGTGACAAAGTGGGTTTGGTATAGAAAAATATGCTCGTGTGAATGAAAAATATATGTCACATTTTCTTTGCCAAATTTATATGGTAAAGTGTATTGGACAAACAAAATTTGTCCGTGTGAACAGAAAATTTGCTATAGAATATGTTACAAAGAAATTGGCAATGGAGATGACCACAGAAAACTTTGCTTATTATCAAATCTGTTTGAATTTGAACAAAGTATATTTAACCAAAAAAAATGTGGCATGGTTGGCGTACAGGCAAAGTTTATTTGTCAGATAATGTTTGGTCATGTGAACACAGCAGCAAATATTTCATCACCAAAGTTTATTATGCCCCCAACTTCGAAGAAGTTGAGGGGGCATATTGGTTTGGGCCTGACCGTCCATCCTTCCGTACGTACTTAACGCTTGATTTTCTCAAGAACAGTAACTGATGGGGCCTTTATATTTCATAGGTGGGTAGACTATCAAAAACTAGAGGATGCATATTTTTTTTCTTGTCCATCAGCCCTGTACTTACAGAGTTATGCCCCTTTTTAAAAAAAAATCATATTTTTTTTTCTCTACAAAAAAGGACCTGGATGCATCCTATTCCCTTGGCGGTTTTGCCCAGTATAGATTAATATTAATTCATTCAGCAGATGTAAATGACTGACTTACGCATCTTATCTTTTAATGCGCAAGGCCTGCAAGGTATAAACAAACGAATTGATATTTTTGAATATCTAAAAGATAAAAACTTCCATATACATTGTTTACAGGATACCCACTTTACGCAGAATGATGAAGGAAGAATCAGAAATCAGTGGAACAAAAATTGTGTTTTTAGCAATTACAAATCCAATGCAAGAGGAGTTGCAATACTTTTTGGGAATAATTTGGAATTTAAGATACATGAACAAATAACTGATAACAGTGGAAACTTTTTGATTCTTGATATTACCATATTAAACCAAAGATTTACACTGATAAATTTGTATGGTCCGAATAATGACAGCCCAAACTTTTTCCAGACCATTTCAGATTACATTGATAAGATAAATAACTCATATTTCATAATATGTGGAGATTATAATTGTGTAAGACTGTTGTAACTATAAATTTGTAAATAACCCAAAAAATAGAAATAAGATATAGAAATGATAAATAATAAAAACATGATTGATCCTTTTAGAGAAAACTACCCTTCACTTAAAAGGTATACATGGAGAAAGAAAAATCCACTAAAACAAGCAAGATTAGACTATTTTTTAATCTCTGAAAACATAATGCCATTTGTTAGAAAGTCTTCAATTGAAACAGGCTATAGATCAGACCACTCAATAGTTACCTTAGAATTAAATAGTATGGACATTACACAATGTATGGTAAATCATATTGGAAACATAATAATTCACTACTATACTGACTGATCATGAGTATCTAAAATTTATTAACAAACAAATATCTGATACAAAAAGCAATATGCAGTCCCAATTTATAATTTGGAAGAGATAGACAACATTCCACACCAAGAAATTCAGTTTACTATAAATGATCAATTATCTTAATGCTCCCCGAAGGGTGAGCATATAGTCGCCGCTTTGTCCGTCCGTCCGTCCTTCCGTCACACTTTTGTCCGGAGCATATCTCTGAAAGTATAAGGGGGAACTAAATGAAACTTCACACATTGATAGAGGACAACGAGGGGAAGTGCAGTGCACAAGAACCTTAACCCTGTCACAAGTATTTACGAAGTTAGCTCCCTTTCCAGTTTTATCAATAATTTGCTTGTCCGGAGCATATCTCTGAAAGTATAAAGGGGAAATAAACGAAACTTCACACATTGATAGAGGACAATTAGAGGAAGTGCAGTGCACAAGAACCATAACCCTATCACAAGTTTTTACGAAGTTAGCTCCCTTTCCAGTTTTTAGCTCACCTGAGCCGAAGGCTCACAGGTGAGCTTATAGTATAGGCAGGCATCCGTCGTCCGTCGTCCGTCGTCCGTCCGTCGTCCGTCCGTCCGTCGTCCGTCCGTCAATATTTTCAAACGACATCTCCTCTGAAACTACAAGGCCCATTGTTACCAAATTTCATATATAGCATCTATAGGCAGGGGGAACCAATAATACTGTTTTTTATCCAAATCGCTTCAGAACTTTGGTTGCTATGGCAACTTAAAGTTTCCATTGACTTGTATGGGAAAAATTGAAAATTTGCATTTATTGCTATGTCACTGCAGATATTTTGACAAAACTTTTACAGAAATGTTCCTTGAGTATTCCTCTATCAACCACATGAACTTTATATAAATTGCACAATTTGGCTGGTTGCCATGGCAACCAAATGGTTAAAAAATAGAAAAAATATTCAAAAATCATCTCCTCAGAAACTATGAAACCAATAAAGCTCAAACTTCACAGAAAGGATCTTAGTACTAGCTTCTATAAAAGTACTGTTTTTCTTGGCAATTGCTCTAGCAGTTTGGTTGCTATGGGAACTGAAAGTTGCCTTTGACTTATAATGGCAAAATGGAAAATTTGCATTTATTGCTATGCCACTGCGGATATTTTGACAAAACTTTCATAGAAATGTACCTTGAGTAGTCTTTAACCAGCCATGTTAAATTTATGCAAATTGCGCAATTTGGCTGGTTGCCATTGCAACCGAATAATTTAAAAATAGAAAAATATTAAAAAATCATCTTCGCAGAAACTGTGTGGCCCAATAAAGCTCAAACTTTACAGAAAGAACCTTAGTACTAGCCTCTATAGAATTATTGTTTTTTTCATGGCAATTGCTCCAGCAGTTTGGTTGCTATGGCAACAAAGAGTTTCCATTGACTTATAATGAGGAAAATGGAAATTGGCAATTTTTGCTGTCTAACTAACTGCAGTTATTTAATTTTTTTTCTACAGAAATGTTTCTTGAGTAGTCCTCTACGATTCATATGAATTTTCTCCAAATCGCTGAATTTGATTGGTTGCCATGGCAAAATACAGTGTAAATTTCGAAAAAAAAAAAAAAAAAATCTTCTGCTCAGAAGCCATATAGGGGATGAAGCTGATATTGTGTAAACATGTTGATGACAGTAGTTTCTACATAAATTTTATTCTTTTTCTTCCAATCCCATAAGAACTTTGGTTGCTATGGCGACTTATAGTTTCCATTGACTCATAATGGGAAAAGTGAAGCCATGAGGGGGATAAAGCTGATACTAAGCATACATATTAATAATTTTAACCTCTACCTAAAGTATGTTTTATATTATCATTGCCCATGTGAATTTGTTGCTATGGCAACTTAAAGTTTCCATAGACTTATAATGAGGAAAGTGGACATTTGCTATTTATTTCTGTGTTACTGCAGATATTTTGACAAAAATTCACAGAAATGTTCCTGGAGTAGTCCTCTACCAGCCATATGAATTTTTCCCAATTACCCGATTTTGATTGGTTGCCATTGCAGCTGAAAGGTCAAATTTTCACTTTTTTTTTTTTGCCAAAGATCTTCTGAGAAGCCATTAATGGGGGATAAAGCTTATTTTTTTTGCATAAATGTTTGTGATATTATCGTTTACATAAATGGTGTTTTTTATCGTTGTTGTGCATGGTGTTTTGTTGCTGTAACCTCAGTGCCTCAGTGCTCAGGTGAGCGATACAGGGCCATTGGCCCTCTGGTTTAGCTCACCTGAGCCGAAGGCTCACAGGTGAGCTTATAGTATAGGCAGGCATCCGCCGTCCGTCGTCCGTCTGTCAATGTTTTCAAACGACATCTCCTCTGAAACTACTAGGCCCATTGTTACCAAATTTCATATACAGCATCTATAGGCAGGGGGAACCAATAATACTGTTTTTTATCCAAATCCCTTTGGAACTTTGGTTGCTATGGCAACTTAAAGTTTCCATTGACTTGTATGGGAAAAATTGAAAATTTGCATTTATTGCTATGTCACTGTAGATATTTTGACAAATCTTTTACAGAAATGTTCCTTGAGTGGTCCTCTATCAACCACGTGAAATTTCTATAAATTACACAATTTGGCTGGTTGCCATGGCAACCAAATGGTTAAAAAATTAAACAATCTTCTCCTCAGAAACTATGCAACCAATAAAGCTTAAGCTTTACAGAAAGAATCTTAGTACTAGCCTCTACAAAAATACTGTTTTTCTTGGCAGTTGCTATAGCAGTTTGGTTGCTATGGCAACTTACAGTTGCCATTGACTTATAATGGCAAAAGGGAATATTTGCATTTATTGCTATGTCACTGAAGATATTTTGACAAAACTTTTATAGAAATGTTAGTTGAGTAGTCCTCAACCAGTCTTATTAGATTTATGCAAATTGCACAGTTTGGCTGGTTGCCATTGCAACCGAATGGTTAAAAATAGAAAAATATAAAAAATCATCTCCGCAGAAACTGTGTGGCCAATAAAGCTCAAACTTTACAGAAAGAACCTTAGTACTAGCCTCTATAGAATTACTTTTTTTCATGGCAACTGCTCCAGCAGTTTGGTTGCTATGGCAACTAAGAGTTTCCATTAACTTATAATGGGGAAAATGGAAATTGGCAATTTTTGCTGTCTAACTGCAGTTATTTAGATTTTTTTCTACAGAAATGTTTCTTGAGTAGTCCTCTACGATTTATATAAATTTTCTCCAAATGGCTGAATTTGATTGGTTGCCATGGCAAAATATAGGGTAAATT
Source organism: Ctena decussata (assembly GCA_963989385.1). Classification (NCBI taxonomy): domain Eukaryota; kingdom Metazoa; phylum Mollusca; class Bivalvia; order Lucinida; family Lucinidae; genus Ctena; species Ctena decussata. The sequence goes on along the minus strand of OZ022504.1, from coordinate 31,959,242 downwards.
TTCGAAAAAAAAAAAAATCTTCTGCTCAAAAGCCATATGGGGGATGAAGCTGATATTGTGCAGATGTGTTGATGACAGTAGCCTCTACATAAATTTTATTCTTTTTCTTCCAATCCCATAAGAACTTTGGTTGCTATGGCATCTTATAGTTTCCATTGACTTATTATGGGAAAAATGAAGCCATGAGGGGGATGAAGCTGATACTTTGCATACATATTGATAATATTAGCCTCTACCTAAAGTTTTATATTATCATTGCCCGTGTGAATTCTTTGCTATGGCAACTTAAAGTTTCCATTGACTTAATAAACGGGAAAGTGGACGTTTGCTATTTATTTCTGTGTTACTGCAGATATTTTGACAAAAGCTTTACAGAAATGTTCCTGGAGTAGTCCTCTACCAGCCATATGAATATTTCCCAAATACCTGATTTTGATTGGTTGCCATTGCAGCCAAAGATCTTCTTCTGAGAAGCCATTACGGGGGGATAAAGCTTTTTTTTCATAAATATTTGTGATATTATCCTCCACATAAATGGTGCTTTTTATTGCTGTTGTACATGGTGTTTTGTTGCTGTAACCTCAGTGCTCAGGTGAGCGATATAGGGCCATTGGCCCTCTGGTTTCAATATTTTGCTTGTCCGGAGCTTATCTCTAAAAGTATAAGGGGGAACTAAATGAAACTTCACACATTGATAGAGGACAATTAGAGGAAGTGCAGTGCACAAGAACTATAACCCTATCACAAGTATTTACGAAGTTAGCTCCCTTCCTATTTTTTTAGTATTTTGCATATCCAGAGCATATCTCTGAAAGTATAAAAGGGAACTTAATGAAACATCACACAATAATAGAGGACAATGAATGAAAGTGCAGAACACAAGAACCATAACCCTTTCATAAGTAATTACAGAGTTAGCTCCCTTCTTAACTTTTGCTTTATTTTGCTTGTATGGAGCATATCTTAGGAAGTATTGAAGGAAACTAAATGAAATTTCACACATTGATAGAGGGTAATGAAAGAAAGTGCAAAGCATAAGAACCATAACCCTACCTTTAGTAATTACGGAGTTAGCTCCGTTCCTAATTTTTTTTCCAGTTATTTAGCATGTCCGAAGTATAGCTCTGTACAAATTTATGTTCACATATTTATAATAGAGGGCAATGACAAGAAGTGCAGAGCAGAAGAACCATAACTGTATCCCAAGTTATATTGGAGTTACTTTCCTTCTTATTTTTTCTCAGTTGTATGCATGTCCAGAGCATTGCTCTAACAGTATTGAAGAGAATTATTTTTTTTTCCATTTTAAATTGCATTTAATTAACACAGAAAATCACTCCTTCACCAGGATACCCATTCTCCTATTCCAAGCCTTCGGGGAGCATCCATTGGTTCCACCGATTTTCTTCTTGGAATTATTACTGATGGAAATACGTGGCAAATCTGTTTCATACTCAAGCTATAAACAAAAAGATAGAAATAGCATGGAGAAAAATTTAAAGGTAGGTTCTTGGACTAGCGATAACAATTATCTCCACAAAATAATTTCGTGCTTTTCTGAGCATTATTGAATTCTCTTATTTTTCTGATTTTTTTGCCACTGAGAAACTCGTCAGATGTTGAAGAAAATAGTCGTTTTCCCTTTTGGTTTATTTTCTTTCGTTGGAATTCCAGTTCTAAAAATAACTATGTTTATCATGTCTATAAGTGCGTGATATCTGATGTCATTCTCCAAAGGTCAATTTTCCCTTGCCGTGAGCTCTCCTAGAGGTCCTGGCATGGCGGATGGGTTAAAACTATCCCAAAATGCAATGCAGCATGGCGTCAGCTGCGTTATCTATTTTTTGCGCGAACTAAAAATAGCGCTAACTGGTGTGCGAAGCAGAGTTAGGAAATCCCTTGCTAAACAACTTTTCTAATATTTTTTTGATTTACACCTTTTAGTGAAACTTATTCATTCCCTTTTATAAGTGCTTTCCAACAATTTGGATGAAAGATCATCAAAATTATGATGCATTCCAAAGTACAGGAACCTACCTTTAATAGAAAGCATAACAAAGTTGGAACAAAATTTAGGAGAAGAAGATATTGAATTATTAGAAAATCTAAAATCTAAGCTTAGTGACATAAGACAAGAAAAATTAAATGGACATATCATAAGATCCAGAGCTCAACATATAGATAAAGGAGAAAAAGCAACTAAATATTTTTGTGGATTAGAACAACATAATTATGTATCTAAAATGATCAACAAAAATGAGAAGGAAGGGCAAACTATTACAGATCAGAAAGAAATATTAAAAGAAACAGAAGTATTTTGTAAAAAGCCTTATACTAGAGTTGATGAAAGTATAGACATAGAGAAATACATAGACCACAATGATGTAAAAAAATTAACAGACACTGAGTCAGATAGTTTGGAGGGCTTACTGAATTTTAAGGAAATATCAAACACATTGTTTAACATGAAAAAGGATAAAAGTCCAGGGTTAAGTGGCTATTCTGCAGACTTTTTAGCTCACCAGAGCCCAAGGCTCCAGGGGAGCTTATAGTATAGGCAGTTGTCCGTCGTCGTCGTCGTCTGTCGTATGTCGTCTGTCCGTCAACACTTTTAAACGACATCTCCTCTAAAGCCACTGGGCCAATTGGGCCCAAATTTCATCTGTAGCATTCTTGGGCTGGGGGATTGAAAGTTTGTGTTTTTTATGAAAATCTGCGTGTTAGTTTGGTTGCTATGGCAACTTAGAGTTCCCATAGACTTATAATGGGGAAAATTGAAAAATGGCATTTACTGGCAAGCCATTGCAGATATGTTGACAAATCTTTTATAGAAATGTTCCTTGAGAAGTCTTCTATCAGCTATATGTTTTTTGGCCCACTGCTCCTTTTATTGGTTGCCATGGAAACCAAAATGCACAAAAAATGGGGAAAAAATACTTAAAAATTATCTCCTCTGAAGCCACCAGGCCGATAAGGCTCAGATTTCATCTGTAGTATCCTTGGACTGGGGGATTGAAAGTTTGTGTTTTTTATGAAAATCGACTCTTTAGTTTGGTTGCTATGGCAACTTATAGTTGAATTGACTTATAATGGGGAAAATTTAAAAATGGCATTTACTGCCAAGCCATTGCAGATATGTTGACAAAACTTTTATAGATATGTCCCTTGAGAAGTCTTCTATCGGCTATATGTTTTTTTGGCCAACTGCTCCTTTTGTTCGTTGCCATGGAAACCAAAATGCAAAAACATTGGAACAAAATACTTAAAAAATTATCTCTGCTGAAGCCACTGGGCTAATAAGGCCCAGATTTCATTTGTAGTATTCTTAGGCTGGGGGATTGATAGTTTGTGTTTTTATGAAAATCGGCTCTTTCGTATGGCTGCTATGGCAACTTAGAGTTGCATTGGATTATAATGGGGAAAATGGAGAAATGGCATTTACTGCCAAGCCATTGCAGATATGTTGACAAATCTTTTATAGAAATGTTCCTTGAGAAATCTTCTATCAGCTGTATGTTTTTTTGCCCACTGCTCCTTTTATTGGTTGCCATGGAAACCAAAATGCAAAAAAAAAAAAATGGAAAAAAAATACTTAATAAATTATCTCCTCTGAAAACACTGGGCCAATGGCATTTACTGCCAAGCCATTGCAAATATGTTGACAAAACTGTATTAGAAATGTTCCTTGAGAAGTCTTCTTTCAGCTATGTGTTTTTTTGAAAATATGTGTTTGCTGTGTACTTTGTATATGCATTTACTGCTATCAAAATATGGAAAATAGTTACATATTTTGTTATCAACTCAACAGACTGTCAGACTGAGACTTTGTAGTTGTATACTTTGTATTAGCCTGTACAAACGTGACGGCAATTTTGAGCCTATACAAATTTGATAGCAATTTTGAGCTAGAGATCTGGTGAGCTTTGTGGCCCGTGGGCCTCTTTTTTAAAATATTTTGGAGACAGTTGGGGCATTTTGTACTTAGATCCATTAATTATGGCTATTTAAAAGGGGAAATGTCAATAATTCAATGTCAAGGCATTATAACATGTATTCCAAAAGAAAATAAAGCAAAACAGTTTTTAAAAAATTGGCGACCCCTTACTCTTTTAGATACAGTATATAAGATAGCGTCAGGCACAATAGCTAATAGACTAAAGTTAGTGCTGGATAATATTATTTCGAAAGATCAAACAGGCTTTTTAAAGGGAAGATATATTGGAGAAAACACCAGACTGGTATATGATTATTAAAATATACTGAAGAAAACGATATACCAGGTCTACTATTACTGATAGACTTTGAAAAAGCCTTTGATTCTCTGTCATGGGCCTTTATCCATAAAGCGCTTAAATTCTTAAACTTTGGAGAATCAGTAAGAAGATGGATAGAGGTTTTTTATACAGGTTTAACAAGTGTGGCAATTTATCATCTTTCTTTCAAATAAGTTGTGGTTGTCGTCAAGGGGGCCCCCTTTCTCCATACATCTTTATAATTTGTGCAGAATTTTTGGCAAATAAAATAAGGAATAATAAAGAAATTAAAGGTATTATTATAGATGATGTGGAATGCAAAATATCACAGTTTGTGGATGACACAACAGTATTTCTGGATGGTTCAGATGAATCACTAAATCAAACATTAGAAGAACTAGACAGTTTTGCAAAAATATCAGGCCTGAAAATAAATTTTGAGAAAACTCAGTTGGTTTGGATTGGCAGAAAAAAGTTTGATACTACTTCCATTAAAACAAAATGGAAACTAGCATGGGGTAAACAAACTTTTACGCTTCTAGGCATTAATTTCAGTACAGATCTGACCAATATGATAAAACAAAACTATATAGCAAAAATTAAAAATTTAGAAACTATGGTAAAACAGTTGGAAAAACGGAATATGACCCCTATAGGTAAGATAACACTAATAAAGATGCTTATGATAACAATATTTAATCACCTATTCCTTTCTTTACCAAATCCAGAACAATCAACAATAGATCAAATAAATAGAATTCTTTATAACTTTTTGTAGCACAATGGAACAAAAATAAAAAACTCAGTAGTTGTAAAACAGTATTCCGAAGGTGGGCTGAAAATGGTGAATTTGAATGCATTTATTGATGCTTTAAAAACAACTTGGGTGAGACGGCTCTTACTAACAGACAATAAATGGCAAGTTTTCATAAAAGCAGATATAGATATAAGTAAACTAACAGGCTGCAACATGGAATATATTAAAGGTAAGACTAAGCATATGAAAACTAAATTCTGGGTTGAAGTGCTAGAGGCCCTAATAAAAATAAATGAAAAACAACCTTAACGGAAGATATTAGGCTGAAATGTCAGTTATTCTATGATAGCAGGACAAACTATATATTATGAAAAATGGTTTAAGGTGGTGATTTATGGTAAATGTAAAAATCTGCATAAAACCATAAAAAAGTAACGTACCTCCCTGAAAATTAGCAGACTTCTTATTTTTGTTGTTCTTTACAGTTTAGAATACAAAATAGACGTACATGCTGCTTAAAAAAGTGTTTTTGTAAGGAAAGATCAAAGGTTAATTTTCTGCGCAATAATAAAAAAAATTAACATCGTTATTGAAAATATACTTAGTGCTGAGAGTTCCTTGTTGCATAATGGAGAGTGAGCTAGCAATTATTTATTCCAACTCTTTCTCAAATTGTAATGTAGACCAGATGAAAACGGTAGCTTTTTCTCAAATTTTCAACCATGTACAAGGTAATGTACACTGGATGCATTTATTAAATATAGGGTAGGCAAGCATACCTATGTAACACCTACAGTATAACTAATACATTACTTACGTTGTCACTGGTGTGTAGATGAAATTGTTCAACCTTGTTAAAATAGTCTCACCTGTCTCACCTGTGTGTTTTGACAAAAAATTTTGGACACAGACCTTATCTTTTTTCATCTGCTCAGCCTGCTAATGTGTGAAAGAGTTTGAAAAAATAATTGCTAGCTCGCTCTCCATTATTCAACAAGGAACTCTCAGCACTAAGTATATTTTCAATAACAATATTATTTTTTCAGATTATTGCGCACAAAATTACCCTTTGATCTTTCCTTATAAAAACACTTTTTAACATTAAAAAATGCTGCATTTTGGAAGTCTGAATTGTCAGAAACAACATAAAGAAGGAATATGCTAAGTTTTGGAAAGATCAGTGGTATTTTGAGTGTTTTATGCTGATTTTTGTCTTTGCCCCAAATCAGTGATTATCACCACCTTAAAAGAGGTGTGAGATTTATTAATGATATAGTTAAAGACAATGGAGACTTCTTTTCTCAAGAAGAATTTATTCAGCAAACAGGAATACAAGTTAATTATCTTAACTACCATGGAACAATACAGGCAGTGAAAGCCTATATAAGAAAGGCTAAAGTAAGTTTGACACATAAAGAACAGAACCCATTCATACCAAGTAGTATTAGCTCATTATTGCAAAGTAAGCAAGGTGCACAGGTTATGTACAATATTCTTAATAACAACAAGGAAATTCCAACAGCAAAACAAACATGGAACAGAATATACAACTTCACAGATTCCAATTGGCGTAAGATATACACATATCCAGTATTCAGTTCTACAATGGTTTCAGGTCAACATTAACCATAATATTCTGGTTACAGATAAACTTCTTAAATATATGAAAATAAAAGATGATGCCTTATGCACCTTCTGTAAGTTTGAAGATGAAACAATCTCCCATCTTCTTTGGAAATGTAATAAAACAAAAGAATTTATTAGGGAGTCACTTACCTGGTTACAAACATTCAACATCCAATGTCATCTATCTGAGAAAATTTTCCTATTTGGCTTTGAAAACGAACAGAAAATGTCTAGAGTATTAATGTTTTTACTGCTGTATGCAAAGTACGCGGTGTAATAAACAATCCCTATTGCTTGAGGTATATAAGAAAAAACTTTTATTCATGTACAAAATACATAGAGATATAGCCTTTTCTAAGAATGGAATTGAAAAATTATGTGAAGAATGGAGAACATATGAGAACTTGATAAATAATATTCAAAATTAAACAGTAATAAAAATGGGTAAAAAATAATACATCTAAAATGTAAGAGATTAAGCTAGAAAACAAAAACAAGGAAAAAAAAGAAAAGAAGAATGAACATAAGAGAAGTGATATATATTCTGAATCTAATCACAAGCAAACAAAAGGAGCCATGCCAACCACCACAATCTGCCCATTTGCCATACTGTGTGCCAAGCTCTTTCGAAATAGTAAACAAAAAAGTATGTTTATAGGTCATGTATGGTTAATGAGTTGATTGTGCACAATACATGGAACTATAAAAACAAAAAAAAAGGATAAGAAATAAATACATGTAAATACATGCAACTGAAACATTTTATAGGCTGGGCAGACATTTTGCCATTCCCCCCCCCTCCCCACTTCCCCACCCCCTTGTGTATCCAGGTCAAAAAAAAATTTTTTTTTTTTTTTTTTTTTTTTTTTTTAACAGTGTCAACACTGTCAGTGACAGACAGTTCGTTTTACATTCGTAGCATCTATCATGTCATTTGATTTGGCAAATCCTGATCTATCAGAGTGTTAAGAAATAGGGAGCCTTACGGCATGTGTGAAGAGGGAAGACTGACTAGACAAGCAGCCTCATGTTCTGCTCAGTTTCTCTCTCAATAGTTTTTCTATCCTTTGGGATTTTGGTAGAGAGGGGAAGATTCGCCAGGTTGCATAGAAGTGCAGGTTGATAGAGGTAAATGGGTACACCTCCATATCGTTTGCTGTTTTTACAAAAGGGAATAAGTTTTGATTTCCTGTATGCTTTCCTGGCTGACAAAACCTTTTTAGAAAGGGATATGCTCATAAAGGAAGGATTTTGCCCCTTGAACAAGGAAACTTTCTCCATGAGCAAATTCTTTCCTGGGGAGCAGATTCTTTCCTTTTGGAGCGTGCCCCTATTGAGCTGGGAGGCAAAAATGAAATTGGAAGAGTTTGTTCCCCTAAAAGTGTACCCAATTGCCTGAAGTCCTATCTGTTGCACATGCCATATGGAGTCCTATGTCATACCTATGGCAAGCCAAATGCACACTAATTAGAAAAACCTGGTTTTGCTCAGAAAAACCTGGTTTTGCGATTTGATAAACCAGGTTTTTCTCAGATAAACCAGGTTTTTCTCTGATAAACCAGGTTTTTCTCTTGTTAAACCAGGTTTTTCTCAGATAAACCAGGTTTTTCTCTGATAAACCAGGTTTTTCTATGAAACTTATGATAGCAAGAGATAAACCTGGTTTTTCGAGAAAAACCAGGTTTAACAGTGAAAAACTTGGTTTTCCTTTTGTTAAACCAGGTTTTTCTGAGATAAACCAGGTTTTTCTCTAGATATCCTTGGTTTTCATTTCTAATATGTCTTTTCGGCTGAAAAACCTGGTTTAACAGAGAAAAACCTGGTATATCGAGAGGAAACCTAGGTTTTCTCTTGAAAACCTAGGTTTTCTCAGATAAACCAGGTTTTTCTCAGATAAACCAGGTTTTTCTCTATAGATTTGAAAAACCTGGTATATCGAGAGAAAACCTAGGTTTTCTCTTGAAAACCTAGGTTTTCTCTTGATAAACCAGGTTTTTCTTAGATAAACCAGGTTTTTCTCTCCTAAACCTGGTTTTTCATTGTGCAGAGGCAAGCCAAATGCACACTAACTTAGAGATATACCAGGTATTTCTTATAAGTGTGAAAAGCGCAAAACTTAATATATCTGGAGAAAAACCTAGTTTATCTCTCTAGCCACATGACTTGTAATCACAAGTTTCTCTCAATTTCATTGGCTAATGAGAAAAACTAGGTTTTTCAAATGAGTGTACATCTGGTGAAAAACCTGGTTTATCTCTCCTGTCACGTGACTTGTAATCACAAGTTTCTCTCAATTTCATTGGCTATAGAGAAAAACCAGGTTTTTCTAATTATACATTTGGATAGCGAAACATAGTATATCTGGAGAAAAACCTGGTTTTTCTCTCTAGTCACGTGATTTGTTATCACAGGTTTCTCTCAATTTCATTGGCTATAGAGAAAAACCAGGTTTTTCTCAACAGTTACCACGTGATTTGATATCGCAAGTTTCTAGCAATTTGACTGGATGGAAGGATTTCTGCAAAACCATGTTTTACAACATCTGATTGGACAAGCTATAATAAGGATATCGACCTGCTACAATAATCATGCTTCCGCTTCTGTTTTTATTACCTGTGTGTTAGCTTTCGTAGATAAGAGGACACGCGCGCACACTTCCAATAATCGCCAATGTCACCAGCAGTGTTGGGGGTCATAAAATACAATATACATGCATACAGGATTTTTGTTTATTGCGCAAAAAGTAGGACAAATAAAACTCTGGATCTGTACTTCACAAAGGAATTCTCTCGTTTTAATCTGCGCAGAGTGGGAAGTTTTAGCGCAGTGACAATTACGAAATCGAAAAATAATCAAATGTTTTTGTGCCTAATAAATACATGTATGCTTATCAACGTGATTATTCATCGTTTTATTTTTATTTTTTTTTTTTCGTTTTGCCAATTTAAAATTGGTAGTTTGATACTTAAATTTTCTCATAGGCAGCGTGATTATTTTAATTATTTTATTCATTTATTTATTTTTTTATTTTTTTTTTGTTGTTGTCAATTTACATTTGATAGGTTGATGATTAAATTTCCACATAGGCAGCCAATATTTTTCTAGTTATTTTATTATCTTTTTTTTTTTTTTTTAATCTTTTTTTTTTTTACTATAATTATTCTTATTGCACCCCCACCTCCATTTTTGTTCAGCTTTCCGAATCCAATAAATGTTAAAGTGAGCGGTACAATAGATATAGATTGATGGATGGATGACTTGCAGTTTTGCGTCCTTTTTAACAGTATTTCAGTCATATCAGGCCGAGGAGATGGTGTTAATGAAAGGCTCTGTGCAAAGAAACCCCGCTAACGGTTGGAAAGATTTCCGCTTCGAGTGGTGCCCGAACCCGGGGCTGCTAAATCAGTAAGACAGCGCTTAACCTACTAAGCTACCGGGGCTCCTGAACGGTACAAGTACTTGACCGAATGTGCGTATCAATCTCGACATACACAGGTAGCATATGCCCGAAGGCAGGTTTTTACACGACGCGCCGAATGTGATCAAGGTCGTCACTGCCTTAGCTGCTAGACGGCTGGGGTTATCATGAGTGCCGCGTGATTACAGAGAGAGAGAGAGGGTAAATATAATAGATCCGTTAACCAAAAAGGGGTCATGATCAGCCCAACATGCTCAGTCCAATCTGGGCATAGGCAATTCGCATATACACGGCATAGTGGCAATTGTTTCAAAAAACAGACTTCTCTAGGTATATGCAGGTCGGAAAGGCAGTGATTATGCCGTGAGGCTCGGACCGATATAGAAATGTACTTACGGAATAAAGCGAATTTGCATATTTTAGACCTAATTTGCATATTTAATTACATGTACCTCCCTTTACATGCGGTTTATTCCGTGCGGGTCAAATAACAGGATATTGCCAAGGATGCTACTGATGGCGTAATATTAAGGTCACAAACAAAATCTTTATGACGTAATACATGTTATTCAAGTTTTGTACTTCAAGTTTATTTTTATTTGGCTATTTCCAGAATCTTTCATTGAAACCTCCTGAGATGTGACTAGGCTGACTAATGGTTTTAAAAGAGATTGTCGATCTCTCTGTTGTCATTTCATTGCATTAAATTGTGTACTAATTTGTCCAAAGCATGCTTGAGGATAAAAAAATAAAGAAGAAGAAAAAAATCTCATTCGCAAAACTTTAACGCAAATGTTAATTTACTTACGGATGGAGACGGGCAGACACGGACGGAAAATGCAAAAATTACTCTTCGATATGTCCAATGTTAGGATATAAATATTCACATGAGCAGACTGGTGTCAGACTGGGCATGAAACTGATGTAAGAATGAGAAAAATACCGTAATTACCTTTAATATTTGTGCACCTTCGCCAGATTCTGTAATTATTCTAGAATTAAAAGTCTCCATAGTCCTAAATGTCTAAACTCAAATCATTGTAAAAGGCGGTTCAACCTTCACGTTTGGTAATAAAATATGGGTTGATATGCATATATTGGGTCATATAACTTGCAAAAAGTAAATAAAACAAGTTTTTGAAAAAAAAAAATCGCTTCACAAATTAAAATTTTCCTGTTCTGGTTTCCCGTCTCGCAATATAAACATAGGCGGAATAGTGATTGGGACTCCAGGCTCTACATTGTGTTTTTACCATTTGATTCAACTTAATGAAGTGGACTCGACAGTATCGGATCATCGACAGTATCGGATCACCCTTAAGTAATCAACCATTTTTTCTCACAAATGAAGCAAATATTTTTTACCATTATATTACAGTCATCAAGAAAGACCAATCACAAAGTGCAGGGTGAAAAATTCAATCGAAATGTGCAGCTGTGAAACAAATCAGAGTTGCTGAAAAGCTTGGCCCCTCTTCAGTGGCGCTTGCATTTTGTCTGTTGCTCGTTACCCCCAAAATAGATTTCGGTTATCTAAACTATTTTATGGTTAGGAAATTGAAACCAATTTTTCTTTGTAATGTGTCCTGGCATCCCTAAAATTGCAGGCAGTCATTATTTTTGTGACCTCCCAGTATTTGATAAAACTAAAGACTTGAAAACTGGGGCACCGATGTGCGACAGTATCGGATCATTATATAATTTGAACTGAAATATAGGCATCAGCTGGAAATGCATGGTCTGATACTGAAAGCAAGCTACAAATCAACTGCCTCCGTAGTTGGTCTGTCTACTTTCAAAGATGATCGGTATAAAAATAACACAACGTCCTTTCCGTAAAATATCCCCCTATCCAATGCCCCACACATTAGCGTTTGATAATGAATGTTATGCATAGCACACCTAAGCTTCTGCTTAACATTCTGAAGAAACATTCGAGATCGGCTCGCGTGTTTGTGAACCCATTAATGACTAGCGTTCATCAGATGGACATTTGTACACTGTGTAGACTCAGATTAATGCCACAAAACATGTTGAAGGCCATGTAATGTTTATACTCTGTTTGCATTGTAATATCAATGTTAAGACGGAAACTCACAGTAAATTTGTTGATCCTGATCAGACGCTATGGTCTTATCAGGCTCTACACTTTGCAAAGGCAGATAATTGTTTTTATTTTTTGAGTAGTTCCGTGATATAGGGGTGCAGGGGATTACTGAGTAAAGAATTATTGACAGGCTAGTGAATTTGTAAACATTCAACTGTCAATTTAACAGACATAACCGTTGCTGGTGAAGAATGGCGTAAAAATATCGTTGAAAGGCCGTAAAAGTTTTTTGTGTGAGTTTAATAGGTCCAACTGTTTATGTAGTCAAATTATTGAAGCTTAGAAGTTTGGTAGAAAGCCTCGGGGGCACTCTCGGATAAAATAATATCAGATGATCCGATACTGTCGCACCTGATTCGTTACTGTCGTAAGACCCTCTTGTAAGTCTGGTTAGGTCATCTGTCCTTAAATGAATAAATTTCGTAAATTTTTTGACATGGGTAGATAGAAGGGATATTTTGCAATTTTATTGTATCATAACACATACATAATTTTAGCATTCATATAGAACATAACAGGATTTTTATTTGACTTGATCCGATACTGTCGTGTCCACTGTAGGTGATTTTTTCGCCAACTTAAATACCCAGAATGAGTTTTCAAACTCTTTTTATGTGAAACTCAGTGATTTTTTAATTGTTTAAAGCTGGCTAATCACGGTCATTTACACTGACGAAACTATACTGAGAAGTTTGCAGCGGTACTTCATGATAAAAGTTTTCACGCTAATAGAGCAATGTGACCTTTAAAAGCTATGACTGGGGTCCTACGCTTTTACATTTTACACTGTAAAAAGAAATCGTAACTTTTACGGTAAAATACTTGGCAATTGGTTGCCAGGAGGTGCATGGAACTTTACAGTACAGGATGGGATTCTACCGAGACTTTTAAAACGGAAAATGACTGCATTGAAGGAAAAAAAATCCAGTGAGTGAGATGAAAACGAAAATCGGTTTGGTGTGAATTGTATTTGCTTTTGTAGTAATCCTAAGCGCTATTTCTTAGTGTTTCTCGAAATCTAGTCTGGAAGTACTAATCAAAAGCAAAATTTCCGATTTCGACTCCATTAGGCTGAAAATATCGGTTTCCAGAATCTTTGATTGAAACCTCCTGAGGTGTGAGAAGGTTGACTAATAGTTTTAAAACAAATTGTCGATCTCTCTATCCTTCTGTCTCTCTGCTCTCTGTTTTCATTTCGTTGCATTATATTATGTACTTATTAAGCATGTTTGAAGGAAAAGAAAGAAACAAACAAACAAACAAACAAAAATAAATAAATAATCTTTGCGCAAAACTTTAACGCAAATGTTAAAGTGTGTTTCCCTCGTTTATTTCATGTTTTCAGAAACAAATATTTCAACAAAATTTCGTTAAACAATATGTTATAGTCCCATAATTACCGCACAAGTTTTGAGAAAATGCATGTTTTTTCGATAAATGGGGAATGAAAATTAAAATGCAAATTATCTATTTTCTTACGGCCTGTAAGAATATCGATTTTTACCACGTATGTCATGTGATCATGTACATGTATTTTTCTTATTCGTGCATGTGATTGTAACGCATGAATAAATCATTTTTGTCCAATAATGCGATTTCGAGCGCGGTCTGCGATCGTTTAAAAAATTAAATTCACTTTTATAAAATATTATTATCTAAACTCTATTTCAAATATATAATTAGACCATGTCGGAGGTATTGCATGATATATTACAACAAATCATTTTTGGTTATTATCATAAAGGGAGTAAATCTTTAATTTACATACGGATGGAGACAAACAGACACGGACAGAAAGGCAAAAATTATTCAACCCGCGATAAGTCGGGCTATAAATATTCTCATGAACAGACTGGTCCTAGACTGTCAGATTGGATATGAAACTGGTGTAAGAAAGAAAAATACTGTAATTACCTATATTTGTGCACCTTCGCCAGTTTTTGTAATTATTCTACACTGTAAAAAATTCTGTAGAATTTACGGTAGAATATCTGGAAACCAGCTGCCAGTCCGTTTCCCGTTATTTTTACGGGCACCCGTAAACATCGGCAGGAATCAACAAGCAGAGTAGGGCAGAATAAGACAGATATTGTTTTGGTTCTATAGCCCTTCAATACTATAAAGGTCTTAAACCGCACCTTAATATAAAGAAATAAGACAAGATTTCTTTGCAGATAGCAAGATTTATACGTCGACAGTGGTTCCATAGAAAAAAGTATATGATGGACACAACGTCATTCATATGACATGATATGCTACTGAATACATAACTGCTTTTTAGCGTGATTCCCAAATACATGTATACTTATCATTTTGAAAATACATCACGTACATATATTATGCATTGCGAATTAGGAGACTTTATTATGAAACGTTAATCGCTGCGAGCGGGCTACCCAACCCTACTCCCTTTTAGGAAGGGGGAGGTAGGTTTATCCATACTCAAGACCAGCAAGATCATTTGCACAAGCTGTCAAAATGCCGAAACCCAAAGTACAAAACCATTCTGTCACCAACGAATGCTTCTCTACTTCGGATTACAGGCATTAAAAACCAAATAAGTGCCGTCGATCTAGAGAGTGTTGTCTCACTCTACATAACAAAAGTCTCACAAAATTATCATAATACAAACTTTTGCAAAATTTAAAACTTCGACTGTCGAACGATGTGTTCGGGTAGAAATCTCGCTTAGAACTGAAAAACTATTTCCCGCCCAAGCCTTTATATGACACCAGTCACATGACTACACACTGCTCAAACCTGTTATAAAACCGGTCCGTTAAGACATAAGTTCTCCGCTATACGTTGTAACGCGGAGAACTAGTAAGTATTCTCGAGTGCGGTCAGTTAATATAATTCTATCATATCGTTATTTCAAAAAACGATCTTTAGGCAGATGCCCGTTAAGTAACATGAAATGGACTGGCAGCAAGGTATTTTACCGTAAAATCTACGGACTTTTTTTTACAGTGTAGAATTTAAAAGCTATGACTGGGGTCCTACGCCGGAGTATTTTACACTATGAACAAACGTAAATTTTACGGTAATATACTTGGCAACTAGTTGCCAGGACCTTAACAGTAAAGCATGGGATTGTACCGAGACTTTTAAAACGGAAAATGACTTCATTAAGAAAAAAAAAATCTTTTTTTTTTTTATTCCTCCTTTATTTTCTTTATAATCATTACAAGAAATATACAGCGTACCTTTACGCATTTTAAAGTTTAAGACAGCGAAAGTTGGCCATTTTGGTTGCCAACTGAAATGACCCAAATAAATTTTAAACTCACTATTTTTTATGAGACACTCAAGTATGTTTCATGTGTTATATTCCACTGGAAAATGCGCTTCAGTTGATGCAGTCTAATTAGAAATATCGATTATTCTTTCTTATATATTTATTGCGCTCATGACTAAAGAGGGAAAACAAACACACACGTTATTCAAACAAAGTATGCTTAAATTAAAAGAAATGCGTTTCCGGTATAAATTTACAATTTACGGCTTTGGCGTGGTCAACATTACGCATCTAAATGACGCTAAATATTTAAAAAGATAAATATTTTTGTTTATTGTGTACCATAATCTTGTCATGTACAAGTACAGCGACGCTGATATTTCATCAAAGGAAATTCCCATCGCACATAGGTAATGACATAACTGGGCCATAAAACAATATTACCTATAGGGTGTCTGCAATCTCGCGAATACGAGATCTCGCGACCGCGTTAGTTCGAATCACTATGTCAACACACCTGTTAGCCAATCAGGCTGAGAAAAACCAGGTATAACAGATCTTGGAGCGTTATCCTAAGTTTCTCAATATCCAATCAGATTGAGAAAAACCAGGTATAACAAAACAGCTAGCGTCCAATCATATTTCTGGAAACCTGTGATATCAAGTCACGTGACAAA
Organism: Ctena decussata; assembly: GCA_963989385.1. Classification (NCBI taxonomy): domain Eukaryota; kingdom Metazoa; phylum Mollusca; class Bivalvia; order Lucinida; family Lucinidae; genus Ctena; species Ctena decussata. The sequence goes on along the minus strand of OZ022504.1, from coordinate 31,943,166 downwards.
AGAGAAAAACCTGGTTTTTCTCCAAACTTGAGAAAAACCTAGTTTTTCTAATAATATGCATTCGGTTAAGCGTTATCGTAGATAATTAGTGTGCATTCGGCTTGCCGCATACAACTGCATTAGCAGAGACCGTCGTTAAACCTGGTTTATCAAAATAAACTTGTGATAACACAAGTTTTTTTCGTTAAACCAGGTTTCTCTCTCGATAAACCAGGTTTTTCTCAGATAAACCAGGTTTTTCTCTGATAAACCAGGTTTTTCTCTGATAAACCAGGTTTGTCTTTTGATATCGTAGGTTTCTGAGATAAACCAGGTTTTTCTACGCAAAACCTGGTTTTTCAAAGAAAACCTAGGTTTTCTCGAGATATACTAGGTTTTATAGAAAAACCTGGTTTATCAAAAGAAAAACCTGGTTTATCAGAGAAAAACTAGGTATATCACAGAAAAACCAAGTTTTTCTGTTGAAATACCAGGTTTTGCGAGGAAAAACCTGGTTTATCAAAGAAAAACCTGGTTTTTCTGAGAAACCTATGATATCAAGAGAAAAACCTGGTTTATCAGAGGAAAACCTGGTTTATCTGAGAAAAACCTGGTTTATCAAATCGCAAAACCAGGTTTTTCTGAGAAAAACCAGGTTTTTCTAATTAGTGTGCATTTGGCTTGCCATACATACCTAATGTTACCACAAGTATATCTGCAGAAAGCTCTCAGCATATTTCAATTAGCTTGCCTAATATCCCAGACCAGTCTTCATTATGTAATGCATTTAATTTAGGTCTCAAAGATAAGGGTTTTAGAATTGGACATCTCAATATTCAGGGTTTGACAAATAAAATAGACCAATTAAAGTTACTTCTCCAGTCTGAACAAAATCTTATTCACATTTTCGGTATTAGTGAAACAAAGCTAAACCAAGTTCACCCTGATGCACCATTTGACATTGATGGTTATAAAAAGCCTTTTAGGCGTGACCGAACTGAAAATGCAGGTGGAGGCTTGTTAGTATATGTAAAAGAGGGAGTTTTTTGTAACAGAAGAATAGATTTAGAGCACCAAATGCTGGAGTGTATATGGTTAGAAATAAAACCAATAAATAGCAAGTCATATCTGGTTGGTCACATTTATAGACCACCAAATTCATCTGTACGTTGGAATGAAATCTTTGAGGACTGTCTAGAAAAGGTGTTGCAAGAAGAGAAAGAAATATATCTACTAGATGATATAAACAGGAACCTCTTAAATGACCAGATTTGCAGAGCCTGGAATGATTACATGGAGCCTTTTGGGCTCACTCAATTGGTCAATGAAGCCACAAGGGTCACTTCAGACAGCAGAACCTTAATTGATCACATATATTGTAATTATCCAGAAAATGTTAAATCTGTACTTGTACCTAACCTCGGACTGAGTGATCATTTTCCAGTATTTTTAACAAGAAAAACGCACAACCACACTCCTAAGGGAAAGAGTCATTATACTATAGCTTATCGGTCGTTTAAGAACTTTGACGAGGCTAAATTTGTAAATGATCTTCAAGCAGTACCTTGGGATCTTATTAAGTTGTTTGATGATACAGATGATATACTTGAGGCATGGACAGATCTCTTCCTACAAGTCGTTGACAAAAACATACCAATAAAACAACACAGGGTTAAGCGCAAAACCCAGCCTGAATGGCTAACCCCAGATATACTTGATGCCATGAAAACAAGAGACAGGCATAAGTCACTTGGGAATGACATTGAATATAAATGGTGGCGAAACAAAGTCAATAAATTAATAAAAGAAAGCAAGAAAAATCAATATCAGACATATATAGAGAATAATAAAAACAAACCAGGAAGCATTTATAAACTTTTTCAAGATGTAGGTGCTGGAAAAGGGTGTAGCAAGACATCAAACATTTTTTCTGTCAAAAATAATGGAATATACATTGAGGACCCCACTGAGATTGCTAATACTTTTAACAAGTTCTTTGTAAATGTTGCTGCCAGTATCAAAGAGCCAGTGACATGTTCAAATCATGAGAAATTAAAAGATTTTTGTAACTCTAAGTTGAAAGAAAACACCCAGTTCCGTATTAGCAATATTGATAAAGATAAAGTATTAAAATATTTTTCAACAATGGATTCAAGCAAAGCAACTGGTATTGATAGTATTGGACCAAGACTACTTAAATTAGCAGCCCCTTACATAGCTGATGATATCACATACATTTGTAATCATAGCATCAACTCATCTACTTTCCCCAGTAAATGGAAAGAAGCTAAGGTTTCCCCACTTCATAAAAATGGACCCCATGAGGATGTCAATAATTACCGCCCCATATCAATTCTACCTGTCTTATCAAAAGTCCTTGAAAAACATGTACATGATTGTTTATCAGCTTATCTTAATGACCATAATCTATTGCATAAAACCCAGTCTGGGTTTCGGTCACAGCATTCCTGTGAAACTGCTTTAGTTCACATGATTGATTCATGGTTAACTGCAATGGACAATGGAAAAATGGTAGGAGTTGTCCTTGTAGACTTTAAAAAAGCCTTTGATCTTGTTGATCATCAGATTCTTCTCTCTAAGTTAGAACTATATGGTATAAATAATGAAGCCCTTTTGTGGTTTAACACCTACCTTGCCAACAGACGGCAACAGGTTTCTATTAATGATAATAAATCTGACTTTGAAACAGTCACCTGCGGTGTTCCCCAAGGGTCCATTTTAGGACCACTCTTGTTTTTACTTTTTATTAACGATTTACCACTTTATGTGAATAATGTTTCTGCTGATCTTTATGCAGATGATACCACCCTTTATGATATTCAAATGTCTATGGAAATAATCGAACAGAATCTCCAGTCAGGCTTAAATCAGCTTCATGTCTGGTGTAGAAATAATGGAATGGTGTTAAATTCAACAAAAACCAAAGTCATGTTGATAACTACTAGTCAGAAGCGTCAGAGGTTACCCAATACTAGTCTTAATCTAAAGTATATGGATGAAACTTTGAAAATGATATCCAATGACAAAATCCTGGGTGTCTTTGTTGACAACAATCTAATCTGGTCTGACCATGTAAAACACATATGTAAAAAAATGTCCTCATATATTTGGTTGCTCTCAAAAATCAAGCACTTCTTATCACAGGAACACCGTGTACAATTTTACAAATCTTATATCCAGCCTCACATTGACTTTTGCAATATTGTGTGGGCCAACTCATGTGAGTCAAATAAAATGAAAATTTTTAAGCTACAAAAACGTGCATGTCGAGTGATTTTAGATTATAAAGTTGAGGATTCCCACGAGGCTTTACGTTCCCTAAAAATTTTATCTGTATATGATCGCCTATTCTTACGAAAAGCAAAGTTTATGTTCAAAGTATATAATGGATTAACACCCCCTTATATTTCTGAAAATTTTATACTTAGAAATGAAATGGATATGTCAATTAATTTAAGGTCATCGACTGCAGGATGTTTTGTTCCGCCCCTACCAAAGAAGGAATGCTTTAAGCAAAGTATGAGGTACTCTGGCTGTCTGATATGGAACAGTTTACCTAGTAATATTAAAAGTGTGCAGACAGCCGAAACTTTTCATAATAGATGTCTTAAATGGCTGACACATTAATATCCCTTCGTACAATATTTTACATTAAAGCTTAAGAAAATGATCTCTCAGTCCCCCATTTTATTTTTATTTTTTTTTTCTATTATTTTTTTTTTTTATTTTTTTATTTTTTTTTTTTATTTTTTTTTCCACAGTTTTTAGCTCACCTGAGCCGAAGGCTCACAGGTGAGCTTATAGTATAGGCAGGCATCCGTCGTCCGTCGTCTGTCGTCCGTCGTCCGTCTGTCAATATTTTCAAACGACATCTCCTCTGAAACTACAAAGCCCATTGTTACCAAATTTCATTTACAGCATCTATAGGCAGGGGGAACCAATAATACTGTTTTTTATCCAAATCCCTTTGGAACTTTGGTTGCTATGGCAACTTAAAGTTTCCATTGACTTGTATGGGAAAAATTGAAAATTTGCATTTATTGCTATGTCACTGTAGATATTTTGACAAATCTTTTACAGATATGTTCCTTGAGTAGTTCTCTATCAACCACATGAAATTTCTATAAATTGCACAATTTGGCTGGTTGCCATGGCAACCAAATGGTTAAAAAATTCAAAAATCTTCTCCTCAGAAACTATGCAACCAATAAAGCTTAAACTTCACAGAAAGAATCTAAGTACAAGCCTCTATAAAAATACTGTTTTTCTTGGCAGTTGCTCTAGCAGTTTGGTTGCTATGGCAACTTACAGTTGCCATTGACTTATAATGGCAAAATGGAATATTTGCATTTATTGCTATGTTACTGAAGATATTTTGACAAAACTTCTATAGAAATGTTCCTTGAGTAGTCCTCAATCAATCTTATTAGATTTATGCAATTTGCACAATTTGGCTGGTTGCCATTGCAACCGAATGGTTAAAAATAGAAAAATATTAAAAAATCATCTACACAGAAACTAAGTGGTTGATAAAGCTGAAACTTTACAGAAAGGGTTTGAGTACTAGCCTCTACAGAAAAATTGTTTTTCATGGCAATTGCTTTAGCAGTTTGGTTGCTATGGCAACTTATAGTTTCCATTGACTTATAATGGGAAAAATGGAAATCCGCAATTTTAGCTATCTCACTGCAGTTATTTGGAATTTTTTCCTACAGAAATGTTTCTTGAGTAGTCCTGTACGATTCAATATAATTTTGTCCAAATCACCAAATTTGATTTGTTGCCATGGCAACTTAAAGGAAAACTTTTCGAAAAAATCTTTTCCTCAAACCATATTGGGGGATGAAGCTGATTCTTCGCATACATGCCCATGACATTAGCACTACATAAATATTGTTTTATTTATTATTGTTGCCCACATGGTTTCATTGCTATGGGGTTTTAAAGTTTCCAAAGACTTGTATTGGGAAAAGTGCAAAATGGCATTTATTTCTGTGTTACTGCGATATTTAGACTTACAAATATGTTTCATCAAACTTGCTAATATTAACTAGGGCAAGCATAACAACTCAGGCAAAGTTGAAATTAGGCCATATTGTACAATTTACTTTAGAGTTCCTTACCCTTGAGTGCTGAGGATGAATGGACTCAGGTGAGCTACAGGACCTATGGTCCTCTGGTTTCAGTTCTTTACTTGTTTTATTCATTGTATATACATGTACATGTATCATGAGAATGTACATTCATTCATTCATTCATTTATTCATTTTCTTCAGTTCTTTACTTGTTTTATTCATTGTGTATATTATGAGAATGTATATTCATTCATTCATTCATTTTCTTTAAAGTGTCGTTCCTAGTACTAAAACTATGAAATAGTACATATAAATATGGTGGCTAAACTGGTCACTTTCAGTTTATCCTCCCATGCTTTTTGTGGTTCAAATTGATATAGTTTGTTAGCTTATTATTTCATCTTGACACCCTTGTGCAGATATATGCGTATAGTTTCTGAAATTTGTTTGCTGTGTATTTTATGCATATTTTTTAGCAAATAGTATTGGCCCTGATCAGACATCACACTCTGTGGCATTTGAACTGGGTCTGCACTGTTTGTGTATGTCCCCACAACAGGTTTCCACTCTAAAAAGAGTTAACTTAGTGCTTTGTATTTGTTTATTTTCCCTCTTTATTTTTACTTGACTTAGTAATAATTCATATTGAGATATATTACTTCATTATTATTTAGTCACCCTTGTAATTTTTTTTTTTTTTTTTTTTTTTTTTTTTTCCATAGCTCTGTTTTGAATGTACATATAAATTGCTCATTCATTTGTATTATTCTGTATCATACTGTATTATATTTTGAGGGCCTCATGGAAGATTAGCTTTGTTATTTGCTAAATGTTGTCACCCTCGGTAAATAAAGACTTTACTTACTTACTTACTTACTTATACCTCAAAATTATGTTCTTTGCCAAGATTATAAATATGTATGCTTAGAATATGAATGCTTAGAAATGTGAACAATAAAGATGTAAAAAAAAAAAAAAAATGAAAGTTTGTTCCCAAAATCCTTGGGATACCTTTTGAGCTAGGATGCTCATATTTGGCATACTGATAGGGGCTAATGGGCTAGGGTGTAGATCACCTGATTAACTTTTGGGCAAATTCTGTCAAAAAATGACTGAATTATGCCCCTTTATTGAATTTGGCATGTTCCAACTTCTAGAACCCTAATTTTTGGTATAGTACTAGTAAATAATGTGCTGATCATTCTAATGTTGGTTGCGTTGTGATGCATCCACTCTTAACAGAGTTATTTCCCTTTTCTCATCTGCATAAAGCATGATAATGGGTGGTCTGTTTCTCAAGAGCAATAACTGCTGGGGCCTTGATATTTAAAAGGTGGATAGAACATGAAAAATAAGCAGAGCCGGTTTTTTTTCTTTTCCGTCTGCCATGTACTTACAGAATTATGCCCCTTTTTCGAAAAAGTACATGAAAGATTGTTCCCAAAATCCTGGAAATACGGTTTGAGCTAGGATGCTCGTATTAAGTATACTGCTAGGGGCTAAGGTGTAGATCACCTGAATAACTTTTGGGCAAATTCCGTAAAAAATAACTGAATTATGCCCCTTTGTTGAATTTGGCATTTTTCCATCTTTTGAACCGTATGACCTAGAACCCTAAACTTTGGTATTCTATTAGTATTTGATGTGCGATCATTCTGATGTTGGTTGCGTTATAATGCTTCATTATTGACAGAGTTATTTCCCTTTTCTCATCTGCATAAAGCATAATAATGGGTGGTCTGTTTCTGAAGAGCAATAACTGCTGGGGTCTGTATATTTAAAAGGTGGATAGAGCATGAGAAATAAGCAGAACCATATTTTTTACTTTTCAGTCTGCCATGTACTTACAGAATTATGCCTCTTTTTCGAAAAATTACATGAAAATTTGTTCCCCAAATCCTGGGAATACCTATTGAGCTAGGATGCTCATTTGGCATACTGCTAGGGGCTAAGGTGTAGATCACCTGATTAACTTTTGGGCAAATTCCATCAAAAAAATAACTGAATTATGCCCCTTTGTTGAATTTGGCATTTTCCAACTTTTGAACCGTTTGACCTAGAACCCTAAACTTTGGTATACTATTAGTATTTGATGTGTTGATTATTCTGAGGTTGGTTGCGTCATAATACATTTACCATTAACAGAGTTATTTCCCCTTTTCTCATAAACTTGACAGAAATATGCTCCTTTTCAGGCTTAGACATCTAAAGTTTGACACTTTTAGTGGCAAGCATATGGTTTGGGGCATAGTGCTTCATAAACACACTTTCTAGTTTGACAAAGATTCTATGCCACATTTTACTCTAACAAATAATTTGCTCCATGTGAATGCAAAATGTTTGGCAAATTTTCTTTATGACAAATTTTCTCTGTGGTTGTGTAAAGAAGCTTTATGTAACAAATGCTCTCCTATATTCTTCTTTCAGTTATACAGTGTGAGAAGCAACCTGAACGAGGAGCCACTGTTAAACATAGAAAGGTCAGCATGCTGTAAGTATATAATATATCTGTCTTCTGCAGTTATGCATGCTTCTCCAAGGGAGTCAATTTAAAGCAGACAATTATTTGCTTTCCCTTCTTTAAGAGTATCTGCTTATAAGAAAATTCTTTGAAGAGAAGCCCCCAGTTAGAAGGAAGAGAAATACCTCCAGATCAGAGTGAACTCCCATGGAGGTATATCTCTCTATATATATAGAGCTTTTATATTTAGCATGTAGCAATGTTTAGAAGTCCCGCAGGTAAATCCTGACAGTGGAGCCCCTTGGGTCCCATTTGGCCTCACCCCATGGGGTCATTTGTTTATATAGAGCTATATAGCTAAAGAACCTTCAAAAATCTTCTCTGAAACCATGAGACCCAGAGCTTATATATGTAGTATGTTGCAATGTTTAGTACATGTAATCCCCTACATAAATCCTGCTAATCAAGTCCCTGGGGTCAAAACTGGCCTCAGTCCAGGGAGCTCATTTGTTGTCGCACCTGCTTTGGCAGGGTGCGATATAGGAGTTCACTTTTCCATCCGTCAGTCCGTACGTCCGTCCGTCCGTCCACAATTACCTCGACCGTAGTGTTTAAGTCCATTTCTCTCAAACTATGATACCTACATTCATGAAATCTGGTATAAAGTTTCTTCTTAGAATGTTCTCAAGGTATGTTGCACTTTTTTCTACCATTGGCATATACTTCACTCTCTGCTGACTTCGTAAAATTCAGTGTCCAAAATTACCTCGACCCTAGTGTTTAAATCCATTTCTCTCGAACTATGATACCTGCAATCATTAAACTTGGTACTAAGTTTCTTCTTAGAATGTTCTCAAGGTATGTTGCACCTTTTTCTATCCATGACCTATATTACAGGCTCTGTTGACTTAGTAAAATTCAGTGTCCAAAATTACCTCGACCCTAGTGTTTAAGTCCATTTTTCTCAAACTATGATATCTACAATTGTCAAACCTGGTATAAAGTTTTTTCCTAGAATGTTCTCAAGGAATGTTGCACTTTTTTTTACCCTTGACCTGTATTTCATGCTCTGCTGACTTAGTAAAATTTAATGTCCAAAATTACCTAGTCCCTAGTGTTTAAATCCATTTCTCTCAAACTATGACACCTACAGTCATTAAACTTGGTACTAAGTTTCTTCTTAGAATGCTCCTATGGGGCATTGCACTTTTTTCTACCCTTGACCTATATTTAACCCTCTGCTGACTTTGTAAATTTCACATAAAAAATTACATCAATCCTAGCATTTAAGTCCATTTCTCTCAAAGTATGACACCTACAATCATCAAACCTGGCAAAAAGTTTCTTCATAAAAAGGTCTCAAGGGTTGTTGCACTTCCTTCTGCCCTTGACCTTTATTTCAAGAGCTGCTGGCTTTGTAAATTTTTACGTCCAGCATGGCATTGACCCTAGCATATAAGTCCATTTCTCTTTAAACACTATGGTATAAGCATCAAACCTTTTTGCTTGATGTGTATTTCATGTTCGCTGTTGGCTTTGGAAATTTGTAGGTCAACCTAGCATCCTTATTTGTATGTACTCTAGCATTAAAATACATTTCTCACAAACTAACCCTCTTACAATCATCAGACATCGCATAAAATGTTTTCTTAATTATGCTGGTCTCTTGGATTGTTTAATTACTTCATATTTTTAATGATTATTTCATACTCTGTTGACTGTTGAATTTTATGTCCGGAATTTCATCCTTCTTAGCTTGCAAGGCCAGTTCGCTCAAATTTTTATACATGAATTCATCAAACCTAATCTAACAATAATCTTTGCTACTGTGGAAGAGCAAGGCAGGTGCGACATAGCATTCTGCGGAATTCTTGTTTTTATAGAGCTTTATAGCTAAAAATCCTTCAAAAACCTTCTTCTCTGAAACCATGAGGCCCAGAGCTTGTATATTTAGTTTGTAGCTATGTTTAGTGGTACCGTACAAAAATCCTGCCAATCATGCCCCTGCAGTCCAAACTGGCCACGCCCCGTGAGTCATTTATTAATATTGTGCTTTGGAGCTGAAATGTGAAACTTCTCTAGAATCACTGCCAAGCATGCTCCTTGGGTCAAAACATTCTGGGAGTGGGGTGGGGTATTGGGTGTTTGGCTCACATTGATACTCAGGTGAGGGATTGTAGCCCTCTTGTTTGTTACACTTGGGACAAAATTGACCCCTTTTTATGCCCCCGAAGGAACTTCAGTGGCATATTAAAATCGCACCGTCTGTCCGTCCGTCCGTCTGTCCGTCCGTCCGTTACAAATCGTGTGTCCACCATAACTCGAAAACCGCTGAAGGGAATTTAATCAAATTTCACATAAAGGTAGACCAAATTGAGAAGGTGTGTCGCGCACAAAATTTAGGCTCCCATGACCAAGGTCAAGGTCACAATCAAAGGTCATAGGTTTGACCCTTACAAATCGTGTGTCCGCCATAACTCAATAACGTCTGAAGTGAATTGAATCAAATTTCCCAGAAAGGAAAACCATAATGAGAAGGTGTGTCGTGCACAAAGTTTAGGTTCCCACATCCAAGGTCAAGGTCACAATCAAAGGTCATAGGTTTGACCCTTACAAATCGTGTGTCCACAATAACTCAAAAACCCCTGAAGTGAACTGAATCAAATTTCACAGACAGGTAAACCATAATGAGAAGGTGTGTCATGCACAAAATTAAGGTTCCCATGACCAAGGTCAAGGTCACAATTAAAGGTCATAGGTTTGACCCTTCCAAATCGTGTTTCCACAATAACTCAATAACCGCTGAAGTGAATTAAATCAAAGGACCAGGTATGATTTGGGCCATATTTGGCCCCCTCTCAAAATTTATTCAAATATTGTTTTTTTCATTAGTCACCTTGTCAACAATATAAATCTAGAAAATGGAGATGTTACGGCTTGTACAAGGAAAGTTACAGCCATTCGTTTGTTCATGCAGTTCTGGCCTGATTTTTAGCAAAATTTAGGGGGTAGGGATACATTTTGCCATATATAACAAAGAAAGGAATTTAAAAGTAAATGATAAGTATCAGATCTAATAATGTATGTAATATTAATACTAAATCTCTTTGACATTTACTGGTCTGCATGTTATCACGTGCATGAAGGGCGATAACTCTTGATAGTTCACTGAAATTGTCGGATTACAGAAACGCTACATTAAACTGTTTTTCAATCGAAAATTTACGTTTTATGGGCATGCCACAATTGCAGTATTTTGTCTTTCAAGGAAATTTAGATAAACCATTCGTTTCAAGATCAACTCATGTGCAGCGGTCATTTTTTCTCGGAACAGAACGTATTAGTCTGAAAGAAATTGGATGAAAAAATATTTAAAAATATGGGGGTATGGATAAACTTTGCATTATTCTTGCGAGTTGATAGATTGATAATAATAAGAAATGAATACAAAAACAACAAAGATATAAAGCTTATAAAAATATTTTGCATTCAAAGTAAACATTTATCTCTTAGAAAGAAAAAAGGGAGATAACTTACGATTTACATTGAAACTGCATAGCAATTAATGGTAATGAACACATTTTTTTTTATAACTGCTGACTTGGTTTTGCAAACACAGGCCAGATTTTTTATGCGTTTCTTCTTATACGTTGTTTTATAAACAAAAAAATGAAAGTAAACTATTTACCCTAACCGTTTCCATGGCAACGATTTAAAAAAAAAAATAGATGGAGCGAAACAAGAAATTAGATATCTTTCATACACGTACTTGTTTTTATACCTGCTTTTATCGTGTGGTTCATTATTTTCGCACGGTTTTTGAAGTTATTAATATATCAACCATATATGTAATACAAACTCTTAATGAAGCTAATCAGCAAAAGATCAGAATGATGGTCGTGTATTTCATGTATGAGAGTGGGTGGGGTAACTAGGACACTGAGTTATTCATACCGTAATACTGGGAAACTGGGTAATTCACAATCTTTGTCCTATAAACAGCCGAAGGTATTGGAAACAAAAGGCAATGAATATTTTGATTAAACTATGCATTGCTCATACTTTGCCATAGCTAAGCTGTTACTATGGTACTATTATCAACTACGGCGGACTTTAGAGCTACTACTGCAATCTTAACGTCCTCACAAAGGATCGCTTTTAGATCTTCGTTTTGACGCTGAGTGCAGTCCAGAACTGCATTGTCGCCAATATCAATCATGATTGTATAGCTCAGAGCAATTTTCTGTCCATCTGCTGAGAGTCTATCATTCTTGTTAGACATGTCCCAGACTTGTTCTGGATAGTTAGGATCTACCCTGTTCTCTGAATTTTAATCCATACCAGCTGATGTGCTCACTTGCAGTTGTGTTATTTTAGGTATTACGTTTCAGTCTCCTTGCATCGAGTATCCCTACTTAATCAGCCCTCCTTTGCTCTCTTCAGGGCATCTGAACCCTTTTGTAAGCCTTCCTGTATTCTCTTGCTCCTTCTGCTTCATACCGCCTCCTTTTCAAATTCCTCCTCGCACTGCAGAGGTTGAGAACATCCAGTGCCCAGTGCATGTACCTGCGATGTTCGTTTCCAAGTATTTCTTTTCCTGTATCAGTAACTGCTGTATTGTAGGGCGCAGAAAAATGCAAGGAAGTCGCACTAGTTTAAATCGTCCCGTAGGTGCACGATTTCGATCAAGGTTTAATTTGTTTTTACTTTTTTGTGGTTTGACACTTCAACAGAATATCTGTTGGTAAAGTATATCGAGCAGATATATTGAAAAACGGGTGTGACCCCGTCATTTCTCAGTCAGAAAACACCCAATTTGACGTTACTTGGTTTTATTTATGAAATGGGAGCAACTCTAACAGACAATTTAAAGAGAATCTTACAAGTGATATGCATAAAAATATTGTTTGATGATTTGAGGTATGAAGCATGTTTTTGCAACCTGCCCCCCCCCCCCCACACACACACATACTGAAACACACACCTATATCCCATCACCACCAACAGCAATTAATGGATGCATGAGTACAAATATCGTACGAGTACTACTACTTACTATTACTATTTCAATTCACCTAACGACGTTCCCCAAGTGGCTCAGCGGTAGTACAAGTACCGTCTTTCGGTCCCGTCTTTTATTCGCTGTCCCGATTGCAACAACATTGCAGTTGCCTCTATACTTCAGAATCAGGAGTTGTTTCTGACAATAGGTCAAGCGTCGTCATGAATGAAGAAGCGAAAAACTATGTTTTGCATCATATATTCTGGTATTACTTATCAAAAAGAAGGTAAAGCGGTCTGTTTTGGTTTTTTATTTAGTAAAATTTCTTGGCGATCCGTAGATTGCCTACCTTCGCTGCCAAAAGAGTTCCTGTCGCACGCGCGTCCTTGTAAGGCAACCGTTGTCAATGGCGTTATTTTATTTAGAAAAGTTTAAAATTAGGTGTCAGCGCAGGCAAGTGCACAGCTGAATTTTTCACACATTGTTGATGTTCTTAAAATGCATTATTATGCAAAAAATCAGCTGTGCACTTGCCTGCGCTCAGGTAGTTTTCGGCCCAAATGCAAGCCAAAAATGGCTGAAATTGCCAAAATCAGCTGAGGTGGGGTACATTTAGAGGCTCAGAAGAAGTTGAAAATCATTAGAGTATAGATTATTTTAGTCAGAATTGATGGTTAAAGGTTTAAACTCATACATTACATAAACAGAAGTTAAAGAAGTGCAATTTTGAAAATTCATAAATGAGGGGGCCAAATATGGCCCAAATCATACCTTGTCCTTTCACAGAAAGGTAGACCAAAATAAGAAGGTGTGTCGTACACAAAATTTATGTTCCCATGACCAAGGTCAAGGTCATAATCAAAGGTCATAAGTTTGTCTTGTATGTCAGCAATAACTGAAAAACCCCTGAAGTGAATTGAATCAAATTTTACAGAAAGGTAGACCAAAATGAGAAGATGTGACATGCACAAAATTTAGGTTTCCATGACCAAGGTCAAGGTCACAATCAGAGGTCATAAGTTTGTCTCCTACACATCTTGTATCCAAGATATCTCAAATATTGCTGATGCGAATTGAATCAAATCTTACAGAAAGGTAAACCAAAATGAGAAGTTGTGTCATGCACAAAATTTAGGTTCTCACAACCAAGGTCAAGGTCACAGTCAAAGGTCATAAGTTTGTCTCTTACAAATCTTGTGTCCAAGCTGTCTAAAAAACTGCTGAAGCGAATTTAATCAAATTTTACTGAAAGGTAAATTAAAATGGTAAGTTGTGTCATGCACAAAATTTAGGTTCCCATAACCAAGGTCAAGTCGTCAAAGGACAGGGATCAAATACCAGGTGATAGGGGCCTTCGGGGGCATTTGTTACACACTGTAACATTTCTTGTTGAGCAATCATTTTGTAAGTATTTTACTCTTTAGATTATTGCAATGCATACTCTGACAATAAATAAAGTGTGCAAGAAGCTTTTTTTTTCCATCAGATACCTCAAGGAAACGAAAAAGAATCACCCAATTGTCCTATTAGTTCAGTGCCTTTGTCCATTAATCCTCCAAAGCATCTTAAATTGTTGAAACTGATATATTATTAATATCAATGAGACAGATACAAATTTTGGCACTTTCAGAGTTATGTGAAAAGCTTGTCCTCAGTATAGAATCTACAGTTTTCAAAAGACCTTCGTGAACTTTCACACAAAATGAATTGGTCTCCTTCTTGATTCTGATATCTATCCTGTGATATGTCAAAAAATTCTGCCATCAATAGCAACAGTGCTGACTGCTCAGACTGCTGAGACTGTGATCTGATCTGGGTGTACACTGTACTGCTGAGGCAGTGTGTTCCAGTATATTGGTGATTTCCATAGTTTTCAGGTTTATTTGGAGTAGTTCAGTATGGGGTACATATAAATGGCTACACTACTGTTGATGGGGAGGTGAAGATGTGGATTGGTAAAAGATCAAAAACAAAACCAACCTACCCCAGTATGTATGATAATATGGTGAGTTGAAGTTGAATTGTCTTCTGGAATAATTAGATATACTAGTCTAGTCTATCCAATAACTTAATATTCTAGTCTATAATCTACCCCATAATGCAAGCCAAGGTCATAGGGGCACCACAGATGTCTTTATAACAGTCTTTTTCCTCCTTTTTATACGCCCGTTTTGAAAAAAAGGACGTATTATGTCGTGGCGCTGTCCGTCCGTCCGTAAACATTCTTGTGCGTGCCATAACTCAGTAACCATTAGGGATATCTTCATGAAATTTTATAGGCATATGTATTAGGTTGGGGGAACGTGTCGCGTACAAGAATGGTTGCTCCCCCTTTCTTAGATTCGAAGTTATGCCCCTTTGATCAATTTTTTCCCTGCAAGTCTTGTGCACACCATAACTAGATAACCGTGTGGGTCACAGGGCTCGGGAAATATTGAAAATTGAATCGGTCCAGCCGATGACGTCATCACCTAACTTCACTATGCGGGTGCCGGGGGACGATATAACGATCTTCGCTGAATACCCCCACCCACTAATGAAAAACCCCATGTTTACATGTTCGTAGCGCTTGTTTAGCCCTAGATAGACATGTTTGCTGCTTACCTGACACAATGAAAATCATCGCTGAAGTAGCAGTTTAGTCCTTTTTTCTAACTTATTGTGAAACGTGCTTTAAAATACAGAAAAAGAAAGCGAAAGTAGCCATGCCGGAACCACATGATTCGTCTTGCCGCCGGTTCGTATGGGTAAAAAACTATTGAGCTGGTAACCAATATTTTTATTCGAGTTTTCATTCGAGTTAATTCCCTTGCCCTTGAAATTTGTTTTTTCTTTCAAAAAGGTACCTTCGGACGAATAAAAAAATACTTATTTGCGCGAGTACTGACGACTCCTAAAAACAATAACAAGCCTACAGATAATCAAATCAGGTTTAAGCTTTGTTGTTGTTGTTTTTTTTCGCATGTAAAAGTCTTTTATAATGCTTTCTTTGGAAGTAATCACTGACTACTTTACACGGCCTTTTTTCCCCGAGCGTCGGCCTGTGTATTGTGTATATGAGGTGACCTCAGACTGGTGACACGTGACACGCGCTAATAGTCTTCTAAAAACATGTTCACACCTTGGCAAGACAATCGGAGCTGTGATTATCTGTGATAACTTTTGACACGTTGTTGATTAAATTGATGTAAACAACCCAATTAACTTTTAATGCAGTGCCGTAAACATCGACGAAAATAGCCGAAACATCCGCGACAAAGAAATATCTGACAGAATCAAAGAAATATCCTAAGTATTGGGCCAATATGGGACCGATTTTTTGGGGCTTTGGGCTGTTTCCAATCGGTCCGAATTTCTGAATTTCGGTCTGGGACCGAAAAAATCCGGTTTTCCCGAGCCCTGGTGTGGGATATCTTTATAAAACTTCATAGCAATGTGAATGAAGTCCTAACGATATGTCGCGTACAAAATGGCTGCTCTCCCTTTCTTCGTTTTAGAGTTATGTCCATTTCATTAGTACTTTTAGCCTATTTTTGTGTATACTTATCTTGTGCATGCCATAACTTGGTAACTGTTTGGAATATCATGATGAAACTGTATAGCAATGTGCATGATCACAAGACCATGTGTCATATATAAGAATGGTTGCTCCCTCTTTCTTAATTTTGGAGTAACCTCCATTTGATTAGTATTTTCAGGTGTTTCTCATTCACTCCATATCTCCTGAATCTTTTGAAATATTAGAATGAAGCTTTGTAGGAATGTGTATAATAATGGGGCAATGTATCCTGAACAAGAACCACAACTCTGGCTTACTCACTTAATTATCTGCCCTTGCATAAATTTCCTGTTTACTCTAACTCCATAACCATTCGAAATAAATGGTATGTACACTGGAGCGCCGTTATAACGCGGGTGTCGGGAGACATAAAATCGAACCGCGTTATAAGTGATCACGCGTAATAACGATCTTCACAGAAATACCCCACCCACTAATGTAAAACCCCATGTTTACATGTTCGTAGCGCTTATTTAGCCCTTACGAGGTAGATAGACATGTTTACTGCATACCTGACACAACGAAAGTCATCGCTGAAGTAAGCTTTCAGTCCCTATGTTCTTACTTATTGTGAAAAATGCGCTGCAAAACGGTTGAAAACCATTTACAAAGCGAAAGTACAATCGTAACACATCGGCCAATTCCTGAATTAAACCTATATCGACGAGGATGTCCGATTGAGCGAAAGTAGACTTGTTCGAGTTAATTCCCTTGTATATACACTTGCAAAAAGGTACCTTCGAAGGACGAATAAAATATACTAATTTGCGCGAGTACTGACGTCGCCTAAAAAAACGCTAAGCAGCCTACAGATAACCAAATCGGGTTTAAGCTTTGTTGTTTTTTTTTTTCAATTATAAAATTCTTTTATAATGTTTTCTTTGGAAGTAATCAGTGACTGCTACGCACAGTCTTTTTCCTGAGCGTCGGCTTGTGTATTGTGTATATGTGACCTTCACTAATTGGTGACATGTGATATGCGCTAATTATCGAAGTCTTTCACACCTTGGCAAAACAACCGACGCTTCGATTGTCTGTGATAACTTTTGACACGCTGTTGATTAAAATTATGTAAACAACCCCAATTAACTTTTAATGGTTATTTTCTATTTCAATGTCGTGAACACCGACGGAAACAGCGGAAAAATCCGCGATCTGTAGAAAAAAATTGGGAGCCACAGGACAACCGCGTTATACCGATTACCGCGATATATCGGTCCACGGTATAACGGCGCTCCAGTGTATATTATACAAAAATCATTTCAAGGGAAAATAGTTGAACCAAAAAAGGTACATCTAGTATATTTAGGTTATCTCCCTTATTCCACTTTGGCAAAGCAACTTACCTTGGCAGCTGATTTTTGGTATGATGTGTTAAATATTTAAATAATGTTGCAGTCATTAATTATAGAGTGGTTGCCCGTGTTTGTCTGCCTGTCTATCCTTTTGTAAGCAATCTTGTTCATTCTGTTCCTGCCTTATGACATTTAAACGGGCGTATTATGCGCCGCTTGCAAAGCCCTTGTTTTTTCTTTACATACTGCCATACCCTGTTTTCAGAGTATTATGAGCAGGTGTATTTTGTACACTCCAGTGTTGCAGGATGAAAGCCTACATATAGCCATGTAGCTATAGTAGGGATCTTTAACCTGCACAGGGGATGACTGTCCCAGCACAGGGGGCCTCCAGTTAATGTCTCAATCCGAAGGACGGCACACTTGTTAGCATCATCCCTGCAAATGATGCTAGAAACACGCATTCGGACATAGGAAGATTTGCCTTGGGTGAGGATCGAACCCACGACTTCTGGCTTCAGAGTCAAGTGCACTAACCACTGAGCCACTACGCTTCTCCTTTTCCTGCCTTCAGCTTTCCTGGTTCTGCTGGCAGAGTCCGTTTCTGTCCACTCTTTAATATTGTATTTCCACCTCTTCTGCAGTCTACCTCTTCTTTGTTTTCCTTTCACTGTGCCCTGTAGAATTGTCATTGGCACACCTTATTTTATTAATACCTAAAAATTCACACAGTCATCTCTGGCAGTGTGTCAACAAATTGACAGCAGAATGACAAACACTGCCTGATGGGACTGCTCATGAGGATCAGTCTGATTACACTGTTTGTTCAGTCACTGCTGTCCAGTATCTGTTTACATAGATTAAGGTGTATCGATACACTTTCAGAGGAAGCAAATCTGCCACTTATTAGCTCACCTGAGCCAGCGGCTCCGGGGGAGCTTATAGGCTGGTAAGGCTTCGGCGTCTGCCCCTCTGTTCGTCCACAATTTCACAACTTCTCCTCTGAAATTGCTGGGCCGATTGTAACCAAATTTCATATGTAGCGTCCTGGGGTCTTAGGAACGAAAAGTTGTTCAAACTGGTCACATGACCAACATGGCCGCCATGCCCATATATGATAAAAACCTAAAAAAATCTTCTTCTCCAGAATCAATAGGCTGATGGCCTTGAAACTTGGTATGTAGCATCGGGTACGCGAGTACTACCAAGATTGTTCAAATTATGACCTTGGGTTGACCTTGACCATTTTTACGGTAAGGTCAAATTTGCTTCCTTGTGCTTTTATATGGCAAAATGCTAGAACATCAGATATCTTGGAAACAAAGATTTTGGGCTAAAATTAGTATCTACAGTCATCTTGATGAGTACATGAAGAGTCATGAGTACAAGAGGTCAAAGGTCATTCTTTGACCCAGAACTCTCATATTTTGACAATTTCAAACAACCTCCGCCGGGCCGGGTAGCGCAATCGGTAGGGCACCTGACTCGTAAGTCAGAGGTCCTGGGTTCGAATCCCGGTCTGGCCACATACTTTCGTTTCTCCTTCCGCTGATTCAAGAAGGGCAGTTGTCAGTTACTGGTGAAAGTATGTGCACTTAGTACTGGTTAACCGCTTAGGAGGTCTAAGCCTGCCCAGGAATAGTGTGGTTAGGTTAACTGGCCGTCCCGACATGACCTTAGTTGTTTACCGTGGACGTTAAGCATCAAATCAACCAACCAACCAAACAACCTCCTCAAAAGCCACTGGAGCAATTGAAACCAAATTTCATATAGAGCCAGGTGTTGATTGAACAAAAATTTGTTCAAACGGTCCAGGTCACATGACCAGCATGGCCACCACGCCCATATATGGTAAAAACCTGTAAAAAATCTTCTCCAGAACCAATTGATCAATGGCCTTGAAACTTGGTATGTAGCATTGGTTACTCAAGTACTATCAAGATTATTCAAATTATGACCTTGGGTTGACCTTGACCTTTTTTACGGCAAGGTCAAATATGGGAAAATGCTAGAGCATAAGATTTCATGGGAAGTTTTGAAGATTTAGGCCTAAAAATTGGTATATGCAGTCGTCTTAATGAGGTCATGAAGAATTATGAGTACAAGAGGTCATTGTAAACACATTTCATATAGAGCCTCCAGGGGTTGATTGAACAAAACTTGTTCAAACGGTTCAGGTCACATGACCAACATGGCCACCATACCCATTTTTGGTATAAACCTTTAATATTTTTCTTGTTCAGAACCAATACACATATGGCCTTGAAACTTAGTAAGTAGCATGGAGTACTAGAGTGCTACTAAGACTGTTCAAATTATGACCTTGGGCACATGCAAACTTCTCCCATTGCCCTTGGGAAAACGTCGAAATGCAGGGAACTGATGGAAAATCAGCTCTGATTCTGCACAGTTATTGATCGAGCGAAATTCTCGTCTCGCCGGTTGCTAAGGAAGCATGGGAATGACTGAAATAGAACAGAACAGTACAACAAAAAAGAAGTCACAGAGAAACCTGGTACAGGCTTAGAGAGAGAGTGCACACGCGCTCCTGTCATTGAAATAAATCTGATGGACAGAAAAATTTTGAACAAAGTAGAAAATGGTCAAATGGGGTAGTCAGATCAGGGTCTACGTTTCTTTTTAGAAAATAATTGATACCATTGACTTGCATTAATCATAGTGTTGTACAATTACATCTTATTGTCATTGATCAAGGGATGGTTGGGTGGTGCCATGGTTCTGATTATAATTTACCGGGGCGTCCCACTGATTTAGTAGGGCAAGGGCTTACTGTGCTTGCAGTAAGTTTGGATGGGGTTGTTTGGACATTTTTCTCCTGTCTGTTATTTCTCTCTTCTTTCTCTCACTTTGGGAGACACTGAAATACCGTCGCAAAGGACTGTTAAACCCAAACCAACCAACCAACCAATGTCATTGATCTGCTTACTGAAGATAAACTATCATTATCTTAAATGTTTGAGTTTGGAGGCTTTATATCTGTCAATTCTGTTTAAACATGATTGTCTGACATCAACAGGGTTTTTATGTATAAAAGATGATTCATTTCCAATATTTGTAGTACTTGAACTTGTCAGATTTGACAAATGTAAAACATTGTTACGAAAATTTAGTACAAGAGATAAGTGTTGCTTAGAGATATGGGCCCGGTTGTTCAAAACTAACGACGTCGTTAGTTAACGTTTCGTTGAAATTTCAAACATTAATATCTCAAATACGCCAATATTTTTTGTTGAAAAAATGTAAGAAGCTTTTGCAATGCAAAAGCTTTTCACTTTTTTTCAACAAAAAATATGGGCGTATTTGGTTATGAATTCATAAAACACTTAACGAGTTGACCTCTTAACGAGCTCGTTAAGCTAACGATGCTTTGAACAACTTGGCCATGTTGTTTAAGAAAGCAAATGAGGTAATTTCTATTTTGATTTCTGATCGTGATTTTAATCAGGGTTTTTACTTGGGGTTTAAAGCAGTTTGAAAAGGACTACTTAAAGTCATTTAGTCATTCAAACAGAATATCATATTGTCTAGATTAGCGAAGCTGCAGCCGGAGATAAAATGTTTCAAAAACATTCGCATGCAATTCGAAAGTGAGACTAACGTTATTTTTAACACCCACCAAGCTTGAATTGGATATGTCTGTGATAGAACCTCTCATCTCATGTTATCCAACATTCCAAATTGAAGTTGCAAGTGTCACTTGTCAACTGGTCGGCTTTTCGAAGTCTTGGTTTTAGAATTTGACTCATACGATAATATCTTATGCTTACACAAAGATCTATGGAATGCTATAAAATACAATATCATATTCAAAGGTATGTTGCTTTTGGATGTATGGATACACCTCAATGTTCTTCCGCTATTTTACAAAGGGGAATGATTTTGTGACTTTCTGCTTCCCCGGGCAAAGAAATCTTTCCAAAAATTAGGTCAAAATAAATGGGCTCATATGCCATAAACAGAAAAGCTCTTAAAGCCCCCAGGACTGGACTGATACAAGCATGAATTAAAAATAGTCATCACTGCATAATTTTGAGCCTTACCGTACACCATACACTGATCTTCATAACTAAAAAAGGGGAACCTTATTGGAATTCGGGAAAACACTGTCTAATGCCTTCAATTCCTAGCTCCTTACCTTAGAATCTAATTGTATCCAAGTTGAGATCAGACTGAATTACGGTTGCATGTACCTTACAGCGAAATCAGGAGATATGGGAGGTTCTTAAAAGAGAAAGATCTCGTGAATGGCTACTTGTAACACTTTGGCTCTAGTATTTACAAAAGAGATTATTTTGTATCACATGGACAGAATTCTCTTCTATTTGTTTTGCATCTACAGTTTCAAAGCAGAGATAATTGGCCTATCAATATTTCCGGGTTAGATTTCCCGATAACTAGTACATTTCCCGATAACTAGTACACATCGGCCACTATTGCCATTGATCGTTTATACAGATTTATATCAAGTTTAAGTCAATATTGGATAAAAAGATTATGATTTACTTTTTCAGGACAAAGCACTTTTACTTGTGGGGTAAAACAGATTATCAAAAAAGCTTCGTATTCCGGATCAAGCATGTTTTTCCTGCTTTTTTATCAGAGACCAGTTGTAACGAATTATACCCTCCATTATTTCAATCAATGTGTTTACCATTAAAATCAATATGTTTACCATAGCAACCAGGTATGATCGTGTTGCACATTGACCGAAGATATAGGGAAAGTTATTAAATTCGGTGAAAACTGTATTTTCAATGTAAACAAGCATCGGGTATTTTTGTCTTGAGAAAGCCGACAGCTGTGAACATAATATTCTTCAGCAAACATTTGATAATGGTCATAATTTCCCTTTTGAAAGTGTAGTAAATTTTATACTCTAAGAGTATATAGTTAGTGCTCATATATAGGTCAGTAAATTATTTGCGCTGCAATATGCAATGCGCATGCAGTATGTGTAAAATGTCAAGGGAGATAATAAGAGCTGATTGCGCAACAATATGGCCGATCAGGATTACCCAAAGAAGTTTGTATGTGTTGGGTTTACCTTGACCTTTTTTGCGGATAGTCAAATATGGGAAAATGCTAGAACATAAGATTTAATGGAAAGTTTTGAAGATTTTGGCCTAAAAAATGGTATATATGGTTGTCCTAATGAGTACATGAAGATTTATGAGTACAAGAGGTCATGGTCATTCTTTGACTTTTGACCTAAGACTCATATATATTGACAATTTCAGACATAAGAAACAACACTTTGCCAATTGCTCAGGTGAGCGATTTAGGGCCCCATGGCCCTCTCGTTTAAGTTTGTGTCCCTTCTCAGTGTTGCAGTCAACTTTTATGGTAAAGAATTCACTTTTGTAGAAGCAAATTCTTTCCTTTAAGAATAGATAGGTTTCGTCCCTTAGGGAAGCAAACAGGAAGTCACAAATATTGTCTTCCTTGGAAAAAAAATTCAGAAAAACCATAGAGGTGTGCATATTCACCTTAAGTTTCACATGTGGGTATCTCAGTCAGTTGTAAGGCCTGCTAAACTTGTTCATGTTCTCAGCCCCAGATGGATGAAACTGTTGTTAGGTACTGGCAAAAGTTAAGTACTGGTTAAGTGCTTGTTAGTACTGGTTAACCATAAGGAGTTCTAAGCCTGCCCAGTAATAGTATGGCTAGGTTAACTGACCATCCCGACATGACCATAGCTGTTTACCATAGACGTAAAACAACAAAACAACAACAGTGATGATACTATGGTGAGAAGCTTGCAGCGAACCTCACCATAAAATATTTCATGCTGATAGGGCAAAGAGCCTTTAATTTGTAAAGTAAAAAAACACTTTTGCTTAGGTATAAATTTTATATGCATAATTAGTGAATGTAGAAGTATATTTTGGTTGTATGGATTGGACTGTTTTGCTATACAGTGATAATGGCATTTCTGTTCAAATTGTAAAGATTGAGACTCCAGAAATAAATAACGTAATGGTCCTAAAAATTGAATAGTTTGGTTGTTCAGTGCACTAACACGTCTAAAACATCCAAATGGAATGGCAAACAGTGTAGATCCTGATCACACTGCTCCTGAAGAGATTGCTCCTTTTAGGAGCAGTTTGATCTGGGTTTGCACTCTTTGCTCAGACCTGTCTGTCCCAATATTTAGAATTTGTATGCTACATAAATTTTGACATGATCATGTTATGTAACCTCTAGTTTCATCACGGAACTTTACGCCCCATTCCAAGACAACTCCGTTTATTGGGAGACAACTGTCCATGCTTAAAAAGTCCATAAAAATTGATCATATGATAAACAGAATCATAACATCATGCTCATTTGATATTAAAATTATGGTAGTCTCTGCCGTTTCATGTCATAAGTTTTCTATCAGGTGACCTTTCGTTTAAGATTTTCTGTGCCCAAGCAAATACTGTAGACCCAGTCTGATCAGTGTCTGTATGGGTTACCATTCTGCCAGCAAGTCTTTAACACCTTGCTGCATAGGAGTGAACAGCAAAATCAGCTTGTTAAAATTGTAGGATAATTAGGTCTTTAGTTATTATCAAGGTGAATGCCAACAAGTTTAGGGGAAGCAACACACTGACTGCTATTTTCATGTTCTCTTCCCTTCTAAAGGAGGGATCCACTCTTAAAGAAAAGAATTTGCTCCCAAAGGAGCAAATTCTTTTCCTTAAAAGTAGATCCTGTAAGGAAGGACTTCCTCTTCCACTTAAGCAAACAGAAAGTCACGGAGTTGTTTCCCTTCTTAAGAATGGCATAAAAGGATGGAGGTGTGTCAATTCACATCATTAAATGTCTTAATTGATGGGTAATAACAGCATTGCTTATGTTAGGAAACAAACCATGAACACGCTATGTAATCACGTGACCTAACTGTACTACGACAGATGCTGCTTTGGTAACCGTACTGCTTAATTGGGACGATTTCCGCAGAACGGCGTTTGCGCCATGTGAGTATTTTGAAGAATTCCTTCTCTAATATAGCCAGAAAGGTGAAAGTTCTTGCACAAATAATTACACCATATATGTTGGTTCTTGCAGCGGAGGTGTCATTTTGAATGGATGGAAAAGAAATGAGAATATCGCAATTTAACGGGTTTGAGTTAGTCGTTTACCACGATTGTTGTACGAAAAAAGTAATTTTTTACCTAGAAACACAACGAAAAGACAGGGAAAAGTCTGCCTATGGTGCGACAGAAAGTGCATTTTCCAAATTAAATAGAGTTTAGCTTGATTAGATTAATATTCTTTGAGAAAAATAGGATTTTGCGTGGGAAAAAGTGAACTGCTTTCCTAGCACGAAACAAATCCAACTGAACTGCATTTTTGGTTTCCAGGAGTCTGTTACTGCGACTATAGAATGACCAAACTTTATTCAAATAAAACTATAAACTGCAAAATACCTAAAATTTACAGATTACAGTACTAAGTATTGCTGTAAGTGTACTAGTATAGGGTGACATGCGATTGGGATGATGCATGTGTTAGTGTATGTGTTCCTGTAAGTGTCAAAACTTGCTGGGAAAGTGGTGTTTTCCCTTTTTTGTCTTGCTGATTAACATTTTAGCTTGAAATAAGGGCAAATCTGGATAGTGAAGCAACATTGTATAAAGGGCGGGACACTGTCAAAGGGAGTAGGGGTCACTATAGAAGTCTATGGTAGAAACAGTTATAGTTCATGCTGCCCTTTATGGGCACCCCTCATGTAAGGAGTAAAACTTTTCTTCATCTACACAAGTTACACGTGCCGATATACGTTTGCTATGGTTACGCCTACATGAAGTAACCTGACAGGGTTGGGGCTAGCGATTTGTTTCAGTGCATTACAAAACAGGTAAAGCGACATGTTCGTAACCAATCAGGGAAAAGATATTGCATGTATGTACATGTACATGCTCAAGGGCTACATAGCCTATAGCACTTGAATAAACATTCTTCTTCTTCACAATATGGACAGGAATTTAACTCCTGTAGAACTTCTTGCCTCTAGCAAATATGGAGTGAGAAAGATATGAGACTTAGCATACAAAATACTAATAGGCTGCAATATTCACACAGTTCTGCCATTATAAGAAGTACTTAAATTAAACAACTGTGGCTCATTAGGAAGAGCAGTGTAGAGGCAGTACAGCATAGGCATCTTTAATCATACATTAAGGCTCAAGTCGAGGCGAATCGCTGTTACAGTCAAACATGCTTATGTGGTCACCTCCATTAAGGGACCACCTGTATTTAGCAGCCACCTTATCTTGGTCTCTTGAACCAAACTACAGTGCAAAATGAACCTGTGTAAGGAGTCACTTGTTTTAAGCAGCAAATTTTCATTTGGGTGACCCCTTAAGACAGGTTTGACTGTACTTTGACTTTTTTTAAATTTTCAGGCCGATGCGGTAGTCTGAAGTCCTAAACTGTGATACATCGTTTTACGAAAAGCAGTACAGTTGATGGAATGTAATACCTAAAAAGCAGTTCATCACAACAAAAAGCAGTACATTAAACAAAACATGCAAAACGGCCCCCTGTTCTTTTCACGTAATAAATTTCAGTATTTTTACAAAACATCAGTATAAATGATGTATAATACATATGTGATCGTTCAAAAATAACATAATAAATCGAGGGAAAACACAAATATTTGAGATGACAACAAACTGAAGCACATGACCCATGCAGATTTCTTCAGATTATCGTTTAAATACCGTATTCATAGACTAGTTGTCAAAGTACAAAGCAGATTATTCACTGATACCACTTGCTCGATGTAAATCATTTCAATTTTGAAATAATTAGACAAGAAATAAACCAGTTTACCGTCACAACGAAGCGCGTGACCACCATTTTCCTTTACAATTAAGCAGTACGGTTACCAAAGCAGCATCTGTCGTAGTACAGTTAGGTCACGTGGTTACATAGCGTGATGAAGAGCTTCAATTTTTGCTATAATTTCCAGTGTGCTGGTGGACTGACTGGGGGTATGGGAGTCTTGGAGTGTGCCATCAAGGAGTGTCAGGAAGAGGCTTCCATAGACAGTGAACTTCTGAAACGTCTCAAGTCTGCCGGCTGTATCAGGTAAACTTCTGTAATCACCCTTAATATTGGCACTGACATTTTTGGCAAACAGTGTGGACTTTCATCAGACTGTTTCTAAAGGAGCAGGCTGATAATAAAGGTATTAGAACAGTCTCATCTGGATCTGCATTGTTCATCATTCTGCTAGCAGGTTTTAACATGCCTTTTTGAAGCAAAGGGGCGCTTATGTGATACCCTTCATGTCAGTCTCTGTGCCTGTGTGCTTTGGTGCCCATTTGCACAAGATTCACCTGGTTTCTAAGTAACCAAAAGGGGTGGAGTCTTCAAAGTCTTATGGATTAGCATAATCAGGGTGGATTACCACAAGTTTTGTTACATCACTGTGATAGCAATTCCAGACCTAATCTTTGAATTTTACTTAATAATTTCGTTGTGTGTATCTGCATCCTTGCGAAATGAAGGATAGAGAATGCATAATTATGAATACTTTTAAGAAGATATTCGTGATTTAATTGCAGGTTTTATATTTTTTTGTATTTAATCTTCCCTCAAAAACCGACCTACAATTAGTACGAGGGCACTCATGGTGTCAGCCCAAACCACTATCTCTAACACTATTTCATGAACTTGCATTATACTTGGGTTAGTGCTTTGGGCTGACACTATGAGTGCCCTCGTACTAATTGTATGACAGTGTGAGGTATATTTCATGGTCCAGAGATTTAAGCCAATATCTCTAACTATTTCATTGACTTGTATTATACTATTCAGATACAGTGATTGACCTCATATCACTTCTAGGTCACTGTGACCCATATTTCACAGTTCAGTGATATTGTCATATCTCTGGTTATATTTTAGAGGTTTGAATAATTCTTAGGAATACCGTTTATTCTGTCGCTGCCATTGGTCTCATTTCACTTTGCCGGTGTTGTCCATATTAAACTTGTCCTTGTTAAAGTCAAGCTCCCATAAGTAGTGTTTTATTGTCTTCTGACAATCCTTGTTATAAGGCAGTTTGAGTACGGTCTACACTATATACAGTTCCATTCTGCATCTTTCGGCATCATCAGTGACTCATTAAAAAAATGGTAGCATTGTTAAGACAATATAGTAACTATTTTAGATGTCCCAATTTTTAGAATTTTTACGAACCATATAATACAGTACAATCCCTACATTAGACCAACTAATGGGTCCTTAGAAACCACTACCATTTGAACCGGGACACAAGAAAATCAACAAAGTGGTTGTGCGACCAGCGAAGACTCAGATGAGCCTGGGCATCTGCCTGGTCTGATCAGAATATTCATTAAGTGCTTAAAGGGTAGCTAAGGTGCCAAGCTGCCTCCATGCGGACAGTGAAGACTCTGATCAGACTGGGTTGATGCCCAAGCTGATCTGAGTCTTCGCTAGGCGCACAACCACTTTGTTGGTTTTCTCGTGCCACGGCTCATTTCACTATGACTATTGCTGTTAGTATAGTGAAGCGAAACAAAATGCAATGTCAGGAGTCTCATGATTATCCCTACATAACACTGTTTTGGGCTTCATAAGTTGGCATTTCAAAGGAATATAAGGCAAAGAGTATTAAATGCTTATTTGCCTTATATTTCTTGGAAGTTTAGTCTCAGTGGCAGCCATGGTGTGATAGCATTATAACCTGTATTGTACATGTATTATAAATGGTAACATTACAATGAGGCCCAACTGTCTATCAACAGTGGTGGTTCATATAGGTTATATGTATATTGCAGCTATTGCTATGAGGATGAGCGAGGTATATTTCCTGAAACTCAGTTTATATATGACATAGAACTTCCCAGTCAGTTTCTCCCACAAAATGCCGATGGAGAAATGGAGAATTTTCAGCTTCTCAGTTTAGATGAGGTAAGCCAATTTTCCAAAACAAATTACTGTATTTGGCTTTAAGCGTCAGGGGCTCTTTTTTTTTAAAAGAAAAGAAAACAAAGAGACCATTTTGGGGTGCACTTATTAGGAATCACATCCAAACTAGAGCGCATCCTCTCCATTTTAGGTAGGTTCTTGCTGTTGTAGAAAATTACGAAATCTCAAGAACCCTGAAATGGATTTTGACCAGATGGATTCAGAATGATCCTTGCATGAAGCTTTTTCAATTTCTTGCAAATTGGCCAAAGTTGATTGAAAGTGTTAAAATGTAGGTTTTCTATGAAGGTAAGCTGTGAACATGGAGATATATTTCCAGCCCGAGTGACCAGACCTGTTTTACAGTATGCCAGTTGTGTAGTACCCTCACTGCATATAACGGCATAATGTAAAACCAGACTGGCCAATGTGTGCAATCCACTGAAAATAGTAGAAATAATTTTGCTCACAAACAAATGTTAAATGGAGAAATAAGAGCATTGTCCAGTTTTATATCCCAAGTAAATTTCTGCTGTTATGTACCGCAAGTATTTTATAAGTGATGATACTGATCAGTATAGCTCCTTGACCAGCAGGACATATGCCCCATCTCTGCCTGGGTTTACTTAAATCTGAAGCCAGGATGCAGAAATAAATTCTTATTTAGGATTACCTTGACTCTCTTACTTCTGTACACTTCAGCACTCAATGTTCATACTTTGCCAGTTTGATAAGGCAGACACCACTGTTGACCTTTTGCGGCACTGCACTTTTCCAACCATGCAGACTTAATAATATATTGGCATGAAGAATTTCTTCATGCCAATATATTATAAAATCTGCATCACATTGGATGGAATCTGCTTTGAACTGGATGTGTGCTGATCATTGGGATTCAAACCAGGATACCCTGTGTGAAAGACAAAAACTCATAGCACTAGGCCAGGTGCTCAGCTATGCTCAAAGAATATAAAGCAATATAGAAATATGCTTATTTTATAGTTGAGACAAACAAAATAAAAAATATCATGCTCACTGAATGTTTTTAGGTTTGACTGCCTCTATTAATGCATAGTTTTCATTTTCTTTTACCTGTATTAAAAAAATCGACATTTCCACAAGCCTAGGGTACTATATACACATTGCTCCTAACATACCCTTGGCCGAAGGCCTATTCACAAATCAGATTTCCCACATTGCCACCTCTTGGCTGAAGCAAGTTGTTCCACTTAGCACATGTTATTTTTAGCCCAATCAGAAGATCTGTTGCAAGACACAGTTTTCTCACATTTTTGCACATTTGTTCAAAAACACTGATGATTTGGTTTAATCTTGACCATCTGTTCTTTTTTCGGTAATTGTTAATCATTAATACCATATTATATCTATCGACAAGGGCACCTGTTTTGCGGAAAATGAGTTGTTACGGGTGATTTGATTGGATGTGATGGAAGTTGCTGGCATCCAATGAAATGGTGCAGTGGGAAATTCAGTTTACAAATAGGCCCTCAGCCAAGGATATGTAAGTAACAAACTGGGCTTAAACCCTTGGCTTGTGAAGATGAAAGATCAGTGAAGTGGCTGTTTAATAGATTCAAGACTTGATATTTATGTTAACAGGTGAAAGAACTGATAAAGGAAGGCAACTTCAAACCAAATTGTGCTCTGTGTATTGTGGATTATCTTATTAGACATGGATATATAACTCCAGATGCTGGTAAGATTATCATTTGGATCTCCAGGTTTTCAATTATGTCCCCGCACCATGGGGGGGGGGGGGGGGGGGGGGGGGGAACATATAGTTTTTGGTGTGGATCCCATCGGCATCGGTGTCTGCCTCAGCATAGCTTTCTTGTCTGCACTCTATCTCCTGAAGGGATGCATGGATTTTGACCAAACTTGCACAGATACATCACTTGGTGGGGTGGGTGGGGGAGGGGACTGATTAGATTTTGGTGACCTTGACCTTATTTTCAAGGTCACAGGAGGTCAAAGAATGATGAAAAATAGCTTGTCTGCACCATATCTCCTGAAGGAATTGATGGTTTTTAGCTCACCTGAGCACGAAGTGCTCAAGGTGAGCTATTGTGATCGGTCTTTGTCCGTCGTCCGTCGTCAGCTTTTGCTTTAAACAACTTCTTCTCCAAAACTGCTGGACGGATTTTGAAATAATTTCACAGAAATGTTCCTTGGGGGACTCTTTACCAAAATTGCTAAAACGGTTCCGCTCCACTGAACAATATGGCCGCCAGAGCTAAAAATAGAAAAACCTTTAAACGACTTCTCCTCCAAAACTGCTGGGAAGATTTTGAAATAATTTCACAGAAATGTTCCTTAGGAGGCCTTTTATCAAAATTGCTCAAACGGTTCCGCTCCGCTGAACAAAATGGCCGCCAGAGCTAAAAATAGAAAAACCTTTAAACGACTTCTCCTCCAAAACTGCTGGGCAGATTTTGATGTATTTTCACAGAAATGTGTCTTAGGAGACCCTCTACCAAAATTGCTAAAACCAGTCAGCTCGGCTGAACAAAATGGCCGCCAGAGCTAAAAATAGAAAAACCTTTAAACGACTTCGCCTCCAAAACTGCTTGGCAGATTTTGAAATAATTTCACAGAAATGTTTCTACGGAGGCCCTTAACCAAAATTTCTCAAATGGTTCCGCTCTGCTGAACAATATGGCCGCCAGAGCTAAAAATAGAAAAACCTTTAAACAACTTCTCCAAAACTACTGGGCAGATTTTAAAATAATTTCACAGAAATGTTTCTTAGGACACCCTCTACCAAAATTGCTAAAACGGTTCCACTTCACTGAACAAAATGGCCACCAGAGCTAAAAATAGAAAAACCTTTAAACGACTTTGCCTCCAAAACTGCTGGGCAGATTTTGAAATAATTTCACAGAAATGTTCCTTAAGACACCCTCTACCGAAATTCCTAAAACGGTTCTGCTCCGCTGAATAAAATGGCCGCCAGAGCTAAACATAGAAAAACCTTTAAACGACTTCTCCTCCAAAACTGCTTGGAAGATTTTGAAATAATTTCACAGAAATGTTCCTTAGGAGACCATCTACCAAAATTGCTAAAATGGCCGCCAGAGCTAAACATAGAAAAACCTTTAAACGACTTCTCCTCCAAAACTGCTTGGAAGATTTTGAAATAATTTCACAGAAATGTTCCTTAGGAGACCATCTACCAAAATTGCTAAAATGGTTCAGCTCTGCTGAACAAAGTGGCCACCAGAGCTAAACATAGAAAAACCTTTAAACGACTTCGCCTCCAAAACTGCTGGGTAGATTTTGAAATAATTTCACAGAAATGTTCCTGTTAAACTGTCAGCATATTAGCCAGGGGAATTAACTTATGTATTAACAAGGGACATTATCCTGTTATACCTTCTTCTATATTGGAGGTTATTTTACTCTTTTATCTATGACGTCATCAGCGTCATGGTGATGACGTCATGACGTTACTTTGTTGCATAACTACCACTGTACTGAATAAACATGCTGTACCTACTCTGGAGTAATTAATGAATTTAACAATGGTAGCAGAGTGAGGTTCTGTCTGAGGACAGATATAGTGAAGTCTGCAGTGGTTTGAAGTTGTTTTACCGTCTGAGGACAGTAAACAATTAAATTTGGAATGTTAATACAGATAACTGAGACTTAGCTGTAAATTCTGTGGAAGAAATATCATCATGGCAACAAGAATAGACCCACCAAGTTTGACAGAATGTACTTATGAGCAGTATAGACAAGAGCTACTAGCATGGAGGGAGGTGACTGATCTGAGAAAGGAGAAACAGGGTGTAGTAATTGCGTTATCCCTCCCAAAAGGGGACAAAAGCCAAATACGAGAGAAGGTCTTCGATCAGATCTCTCTAGATGACCTGAAAAAGGAGGATGGACTGGACACACTGATTGATTTTCTTGACAGACACTTAAAAAAAGACAATCTTGCGGATAGCTTAGAAAAGTTTGGAGAATTTGAGGACTATCAAAGACAGGATGGTGTGAGTATAACTGAATATATTGCTTTAAAACACTGGTTCCGCTTGGCTGAACAATATGCTCTTTTGATTCAAGATATAGAAAAATAGAGAAACTGAAAATGACCTTACCATCAGAAATATTAGCATTCAAGCTTCTAAGGAAAGCAAATATCAGTAAGGAGGAGACGATGCTGATTTTAACAGGAATGAATTATGAAAATAAACAAACACTGTATGAAGAGGCCAAAAAGTCCCTCAAGAAATTCAAAGGCGATATTACAGAAGGCAGTGCTCATTCCAACACGTCTATAAAACTAGAACCAGCATTTCTGGCTGAAAACGGGGAAGCATTGTTAGCAGCAGGATATATAAAGCAATCTCGGAGCAAGCATTCAGGAAAAGGCAGCTACAGTCGAGGTGGTAGATCTAAGCGTAGTCCATTACAACAATACGAGAAGAAAAACCCTACAGGATCAGACGGTAAGATGCTCACCTGTAGATACTGTGGTTCCTTCAGGCATCTGGTTGCTAAATGCCCTCACACAAGAGAGAATATGGCCAGAGTCCATATTACTGAGACAGCACCTAAGGACAACAGCGATGAGGAGGAGCAAGTTGTACTATTCACAGGTTACAATAAAGGGGACATTGCACAGTTAGGTATTGATGCACGTAACTGTGCTGTACTAGACAGTGCTTGCAGCAGTACGGTATGTGGAGAAACCTGGCTGGAGAACTATCTTAGTTCCATGAACCAATCAAACAAGAGGAAGATTAAGCAGACTGCCAGCCAGAAAACGTTCAAGTTCGGAGGTGGAGAGCGTCTCAAATCAAAAGGAGAATATAGTCTTCCAGCGGTGATTGCTGGAAAAGATGTTTTGATTAGAACTGATGTAGTAGGGTCAGATATCCCTCTGCTGTTATCCAGAACTGCTATGAAAACAGCAGGAGTAAAAATGGACATGGAAAATGATACGGCAAATATTTTTGGGAAAGACGTTGCCTTGAATCTCACGACATCTGGACACTACTGCATTCCTATAGACAGAGCAGAGGAAATACCAGTTGAAGAAGTGTATTCAATAAAACTTGAAGGAATGGACAGCAAAGATAGGTACAAAACTTTAGTCAAACTTCATAGGCAATTTGCTCATCCACAGGTCAAGAAAATGATATCACTATTACAAGATGCAGGCATTTGGAAGGATGATTACAGGGAACTGCTCGAGGAAATAGACAGAAGATGCGATCTGTGTAAAAGATATGCCAAAACACCTGCACGTCCAGTTGTTGGTATGCCAATGGCATCTCAGTTTAATGAAACAGTAGCCATGGATTTGAAACAGTGGAATGGACGCTGGATTCTCCATATCATTGACATGTGGTCAAGATATACCATTTCAGTGTTCATCAACAGGAAACGACCTGGCAATGTACTAGATGGCCTCATGCAGCGATGGATTGCAGTTTTTGGCGTTATGGGCTCAATAATGACTGACAACGGGGGTGAGTTCAGTTCTGAGGAAATGCGGGAAGTGATGTCGATTCTGAATGTGCGGCTTATTACAACAGCTGCAGAATCTCCTTTCCAAAACGGATTATGTGAACGGGTGCATGCAGTGACAGACATGATGCTCTTAAAACTAGAGGAAGAGAATAAAAAGACTGACAGTCAGACATTATTAGGATGGGCAAATATGGCTAGGAACTCATTACAAATGTGGAGTGGCTTTAGTAGTCACCAGTTAGTCTTTGGAAGAAATCCAAATTTGCCTAGCATTATGACTGATGGTTTACCAGCTCTTACAGGCACAACTACCAGTGAAGTATTTGCTCAGCATTTAAATGCTCTGCATGAGTCACGCAAGGCATATATACAAACTGAATCTAATGAACGAATAAGGAGAGCATTGCGTACCAAGATTAGAGCCGCAGAACAGATTTACGAGAATGGAGACAGAGTCTACTATAAAAGAGAAGGAAAAGAACGATGGTTAGGACCAGCTACTGTAGTGTTTCAAGACAGCAAGGTAGTTTTTGTACGCCACGGTGGAATTTTTGTAAGGGTTTCTCCTAACCGGCTAAGTAAAATAGGGGGTGCCAAAGATCCAACTGACAAGGAAAAGCCTGGAGTAGACTCCTCTGATATATCTAACACTAAGGGTATGATAATGGAAGGAAGGAAGCTAGACACTCACACATCAGAAAATGTATCCAGTTTAACAGAGGATTCAGAAAAAAATAATGCTATTTCGGAAATAGTGCCATGTCCAAATGAAATTCCTGTTGCAGAGCAAGATTTGAATACAGGACTTCAAACACAGGACGGAGCAGTAAACAGAGAAAAGGATAAACCAGCCTCTGTCAAAATCAACGACTTAATCAAATATAAACAGGGTAATGAATGGTTTACAGGTACAGTTACAGGTCGAGCAGGGAAGGCTACAGGAAAGTACAGAACATGGTACAATGTCAGAAATGAAGATAATCAGGAAAAGAGTGTTGATTTAGGTTGTCTGGAATGGGAGAAAATTCCTGAATCAGAAATTAATATGACATCAACCACAAATAATCTAAGTTCTGATAGTAAAGAGGTCATAACAGCAAAGGAAAATGAACTCGACAAGCTGGCACAATTTAAAACCTATGAAGAAGTGTTAGATTCTGGGCAAAGAATCTTGTCAACAAGATGGGTTGTGACAACCAAGGATGGAAAAACTAAAGCTAGGCTGGTGGTCAGAGGTTTTGAGGAGAAGGATCTAGAAATACCGCGAGACAGCCCAACTGTCAGTAAGGGTGCAATGAGGTTACTTCTTTCTGTTGCATCACTGGAACAGTGGACAGTGAAAACTACAGACATTAAGTCTGCTTTTCTACAAGGAAAGGAACTAGATAGAGACATATACATCAGACCCCCAAAAGAAAGTAAAACTCCACAGCATATAATTTGGAAGTTAAAACATGGACTGTATGGGCTGAAAGATGGTGCAAGAAAATTTTATGAAAGTGTGAACGAAGAATTACTAAATTTAGGCTTTAAACAGTGCAAACTAGACCCAGCAGTATTTTACGTTATAAAAGACAAGAAACTCAAAGGGTTAATATGTTGTCATGTGGATGACTTCCTGCAAGCTGGAGATATCTCATTTGAACTGTTGATGGAAAAGTTACGGGATAGATTTTCTGCTGGCAAAGTAGAAGAGAAAACATTTAAATATATAGGTTTCCAAGTTAAGCAAGAGCCAAATATGATTGAGCTAGATCACTCATATTACATTGCCAACATGAAAAGTTCCAGTTTAGACCCTAAGAGAGCTTCAAAGAAAACTGAAGTATTAAATGAACAAGAACAGACACTATTTAGACAAATAATAGGCCAGTTAAACTGGGCTGTACAAGGCTCCAGACCAGATATGGCATTTGAAATGATTGCCATGAGCACGAAGTTGAAACAAGGTAAGGTAGAAGATCTTGTAAGGGCCATAAAGAAAGTCAACAGGCTAAAAGACATTAGATCTTTTGTTTCATTTCCAAAAATGGATAAAACAACACTTAAGGTGGTTGTATTTACTGACGCGTCTCTTGGGAATATCAACGAGGGCACTGGAAGCACAGGGGCATTTATTGTGTGGCTGATGGACAGTTCAGGAAGATGCTGCCCTATAGCATGGAATGCGCACAAAATAAAACGGGTGGTAAGATCAACGTTAGCTGCAGAAACACTAAGCCTGCAGGAAGGTCTTGAAGCCGGATTTTACTACAGACAAATGCTGGAGGAGATATTAGGACTTGAATCAAAAACTATCCCAATTGAAGCGTATATCGACAACAAGAGCATCATTGAGGCCATTCTTTCAACACGAATGGTGGAGGACAAACGTTTAAGAGTAGATGTGGCTTCTATTCAGGAACTTCTGAAATTAAATGACATTAACAGAATAAAGTGGGTTCCAGGACACCTGCAGCTGGCTAATCCTATGACAAAACAAGGTGCATCTGGATTTTGTTTGCTTAATGTTTTTCAATCAGGACAAATGATATCAGAAATTATGAAACAGTAATACATTCTGAAAAGTTAGCACACAAGATAGCAGTATCAAAGACACAAGTACTTAATTTTTCTGGGTAATGGCTGACAAGTAGAATTATTCTTTAGGGTTTCAGAAAATACTTTTAGTTCTTCTAACTGGCAGAAAAATATTTTCTGGAATTTCCTTTTCTTTCATATTCATAAGCTTTGTGTGATTGTAAACTGGCTCTGACATTTGATAATTTGCTTTTGTTTTGATTTACACTTCCACTGCAGAAAAAAAGAAAAAAAAAAAGAAATTGTAATTAATGTTAAACTGTCAGCATATTAGCCAGGGGAATTAACTTATGTATTAACAAGGGACATTATCCTGTTATACCTTCTTCTATATTGGAGGTTATTTTACTCTTTTATCTATGACGTCATCAGCGTCATGGTGATGACGTCATGACGTTACTTTGTTGCATAACTACCACTGTACTGAATAAACATGCTGTACCTACTCTGGAGTAATTAATGAATTTAACAGTTCCCTAGGAGTCCTGCTACCAAAATTGCTCTACTGGTTCCGCTTGGCTGAACACTGGTTCCGCTTGGCTGAACAATATGGCCGCCAGAGCTAAAAATAGAAAAACCTTTAAACGACTTCTCCTCCAAAACTGCTGGGAAGATTTTGAAATAATTTCACAGAAATGTTCCTTAGGAGACCCTCTACCAAAATTGCTAAAATGGTTCAGCTCTGCTGAACAAAATGGCCACCAGAGCTAAACATAGAAAAACCTTTAAACGACACCTCCTCTAAAGCCAATGGCTAGATTTCAAATTAATGTCACTGAAGTGTTTGACTCATGGTTTTAAACAAAAATTGCTGAAACGGTTCCACTCTGCTGTACAAAATGGCCACCAGAGCTAAAAATAGAAATAAATCTTAGAATGAATCTGAGGGCACAGTTACGATCCAATCATCATGAAACATGGTCAGAAACTTTATCTGAATGAAATCTAGACCAGCTTTGATACTGGGTCATGTGGGGTCAAAAACTAGGTCACTAGGTCAAATCTTAGAAAAACGTTGTGTACACTCTTTAGGGCACAGTTATGATATAATCTACATGAAACTTTGTCAGAATGTTTATTTTTATGAAATCTAGACCTGATTTGAAACTGGGCCATGTCAGGTCAAAAACTAAGGTCACTAGGTCAGTTCTTAGAAAAACCATGTGAATGCTTTAGAGGACACAGTTTTGTTCTAATCTTCATGAGACTTAGTCAAAATGTTTTTCTCCTACAAATCTGGACCAAGGGTGCAACTTGGTCATGTCGGGTCAAAAACTAGGTCAAACCTTAGAAAAGCATTGTTTACGCTCTAGAGGGCACAGTTTTGATCCGATATTCATGAACTTTTGCAGAATGTTTATATCCAAGAAATCTAGACCAGGTTTGAAACTGGGTCATGTAGGGTCAAAAACAAGGTCATTAGGTTAAATCTTATAAAAACCTAAGGTACACAATAAAGGGTTCATTTTCCATTGAATCTTTGTTGGACGTATGGATGTTTCTGAGGTTAAGTTCACAGGATACTCAGGTGAGGGATCCAGGGCCATGATGGCCCTCTTGTTTACCAAACTGGCACAGATATATCACTGGAAGATGGCATCTGTTTTTGTCAAAAAACTTTTCTACTCTCTTGGTGACACACTCCAGCTAGTGGTTTTTCGAAGTTTATACTTAAAAGATAAAGAAGCAGCAAATTCCACTTACCTAGTTCAATTTCCTGCCATTTCTCGTAGTCAAATTTGTTCAGTAGAGTTTTTGAAATTCACTGGCATGCTCTCAAGCTTGGAAAGTAATCTCTTGCAATGTATTTTTTTTCAGTTTCAAAATGGCAGCCTCAAGATAACCATTATTGCTGTAGAGGTGGCATGTTTCAGGCACATTCTTGCAAATTACCATTTCATATAAAATTAACATGAAAACAGTTCAGAAGAAGTTATTCTTATATTTTATAGCAGTTATTTTCGTAAAAAATATCTTTTTGGAAAACAAAAAGATGCATATGTGTAGCTGACACTGCAAGCAACCTTTTGCTGAAATGATCATATTCCAAAAAAGATCAGGTGATTAGTGATGACATCATTTCTGTTGTGATGTCATAATGGATGGTTCCCAGCTTAATAAAAATTAAAATGAACCTAATCAAAACTGGAAACCAGAAGGAATATTTTTACTATTGGAAAAACCCCCTCCAAACAATAAATGATAAAAATAGACAAAAGAGGTCATGCAAAATGCTGCAAGTCAGTATTTAGCTATGAGAAATGGTTTTGGGTATGTTAGACCTAAAAGTTTGATATTTAAGCATCTTTAGAGAAAAAAGTTCCACTAAAAACCACTTGCTGGAGTGTGTCAACAAGAGAGTAGTTTTTAGCTCGCCTGAACGAAAGTTCAGGAAGAGCTATTGTTGTCACCACGGCGTCGGCGTCCGCGTCCGCGTCCGCGTCAGCGTCAGCGTCAGCGTCGGCGTTCCAATTGGATGTTTTGGTTAAAGTTTTTTAAAGACCTATATCTCCTTAACCCATGGATGGATTCTTTTGATACTTGCACTGTAGCTAGATATTGGTCTAAGGTTTAACAGGGTACCACCCCCACCCCACTCTGTGACCTTGAAGTCAAGGTCATGGACTTAGAAAATTGGTGGTTTTTTTGGACTGGATGTTTTGGTTAAAGTTTTATAAAGCCCAATATCTCCTGAACCCATGGATGGATTCCTTTGATACTTGCACTAAAGTTAGATATTGGTCTAAAGTTTTTGAAGGTACTACCCCCACCCCCCTCTGTGACCTTGATGTCAAGGTCATGGACTTAGAATATTGTCTTTTTATTGATTGGATGTTTTGGTTAAAGTTTTTTAAAGACACATATCTCCTGAACCCAGAGATAAATTCTTTTTATATTTGCACTGTAGTTAGATCTACAGAGTACTACCCCAACCCCACTCAGTGATCTTGATGTTAAGGTCAGGGACTTAGGAAATTTTTGTCTTTTTTAAAGTTTTGTAATTGCATACTGATTCATAACGCTTTGCAGAGATTTAGTTTATACTTGAACTGATGTTAGACTCTTTTTTGAGTTTTTACAAAACATCTTATACTTACCCCACTGGGTGACCTTGAAGTCAAGGTCATCGACTTAGAATTTTGTTTTAAAGATTTTGGTTAAAGTTTTATATTTATGAAGACATAATTTCACAGTGCCACGATGATGGACTCAGTTGATACTAATACTTGGGCTGATGTTAGATAATGGTTCAGGGTTTTGATACATACTAGCCCCCCCCCCTCCCCCCTCTCCCCCCTACCCGTCAGTTTTTTCTCCCCCCTACCCGTCAGTTTTTTTTACCTCAAGCTATGCACTTTGAAATTTCATTTCATTTTTTTTATTTTAATTTTTTTTTAAGACTTATTTCTGAGATAGCTTTTGTGTTTTCATTATGGACATGCTTGCATGAAGTTCTATGCATAGCAGTCCACATAGCCCCACACACACACACCCACCCCCACCCCCCACCCGTCATTTTGTTTTTTTACCTTAAGCTCATGGACTTTGAAATTTCATTTCAGTTTTTTTATTTTAATTTTATTTTAAGACTTAATTCTGAGATAGCTTTTGTTTATAAATGTGTTTTCATTATGGACATGCTTGCATGAAGTTTTATGCATAGCAGTCCACACCACCATAGCGGCTTTGTGATGGGCAAGCACCAAGTCAGGCGAGCTATGCTGTCAGGCGACAGCTCTTGTTATTATCTCGCCTGAACGAAAGTTCAGGAAGAGCTATTGTTGTCACCC
This sequence comes from Ctena decussata, assembly GCA_963989385.1. Taxonomy (NCBI): domain Eukaryota; kingdom Metazoa; phylum Mollusca; class Bivalvia; order Lucinida; family Lucinidae; genus Ctena; species Ctena decussata. Next base: position 31,902,954 of record OZ022504.1, on the reverse strand, counting down.
TGACGTCGGCGTCTGCCTTGGCATCAGCGTCCGAAGTGGATGTTTTGGTTAAAGTTTTTTAAAGACCTATATTTTAACCCATGGATGGGCAAAGCCCTGCAGGTGAGCTATCCTGTACGCGGACAGGTCTTGTTGCATCTGCTTTAGCAAGGTGTGATATAGTAGTTTGATTTTCCATCCATTTGTCAGTCATTACTTTCAGCCATCAGTCTATCCATCGTACCATAAACGGGTGTTCCATTGCACACAGCCTTTCATTATCACGGTCCCATCGTCCTGATATAACTGCAATGCTGTTGAAAAGGATGTAAAACCGCATGTCATCCATTCATCCATCTATCCATCCACAATTGCAATGACCCTAGCATTAAAGTCCATTTCTCTCAGACAGCTACAATCATCAAACCTGGTATAAAGTTTCTTCTTAGAATGCTCTCAAGTTATGTTGCACACACTTTTACTCTTGATCTATTTCATGCCCTGCTGACTTTAATAAACTTTACATCCAAAATTATGTCGACCCTAAAAGTCTGTTTCTCTTTAACTACAATGCCTGCTGTCATCAAACTTGGCATAAAATTTCTTTTTAGAATCATTTCCAGGGCTGATCCACTTGTAAGTTGGACTTTGCAAAGTAAAGGCATGCTTATGCAATACCCTTTGTGTGCATCCACATACGCCTGCATGTGCAGGTGTCCAAAATATTCACCTGTTGGGTTGTGCTCAGTTTCTAAGTAACCATAAGAGACAGTCTTCAACAGTAGGTACAGTGACCTGTATTTCATGGTCCAGTGATTTTGCCTTATATCTTGAAGACTACTTAATGTATGTACACTGCTTTCAATAATGACTCAGTGTGACCCAATGTTTGACCTCAGAATAAAATTTGAAGGTACGTGATCTATATTTAGGTCTAGTGATTTTGCCTCATATTTCTAGCACTATTTCATGGATTTACCTTATACTTGGGTTAATGGTTTTGGGTAACACCACAAGTGACCTCATATGGGTTAATGACTTTGGGTAACACCACAAGTGACCTCATAATTATGGGTTAATGACTTTGGGTAACACCACAAGTGACCTCATATGGGTTAATGGCTTTGGGTAACACCACAAGTGACCTCATACTAATTGATGGTCAGTGTGGCCTATATCTCATGGTCTGTTGTTTTTGCTTCCAGTTTTTATCACTATTTTAGGGATTTGCATCATACTTGGGTTAATGGTTTTGGCTGACTTTATGAGTGACCTCATACTAGTTGAAGGTCAGTGTGACCTATGATGCTCCAGAGATTTTACCTAATATTTCTGACTGTCACATGGATTTGCATCATACTTGTTCATTGTTTGGGCTGACACTGTGAGTGACCTCATACTAATTGTAGGTCAGTGTGACCTATATTTCATGGTTTAATGATTTAAGCCACTATCTCTTACACTATTATATTGACTTGTATCATAATATTGGTGTAATGTAATAAAAATCCATTTTTATGCCCCCGAAGGAACTTCGGGTGGCATATTAAAATCGCACCGTTGGTCCATCTGTCCGTCCGTCCGTTACAAATAGTGTGTTTGCCATAACTCAAAAACCTCTGAAGGGAATTTAATCAAACTTCACAGAAAGGTAGACCAAAATGAGAAGGTGTGTCGCGCACAAAATTTAGGTTCCCATGACCAAGATCAAGGTCACAATCAAAGGTCATAGGTTTGACCTTTACAAATCGTGTTTCCACCATAACTCAAAAACCCCTGAAGTGAATTGAATCAAATTTTACAGAAAGGTAGACCATAATATGAAGGTATGTCACGCACAAAATTAAGGTTCCCACGACCAAGGTCAAGGTCACAATCAAAGGTCATAGGTTTGACCCGTACAAATCGTGTGTCCCCAATAACTCAAAAACCCCTGAAGTGAATTGAATCAAATTTCACAGAAAGATAGACCAAAATGAGAAGGTGTGTCGCGCACAAAATTTAGGTTCCCATGACCAAGGTCAAGGTCACAGTCAAAGGCCATAAGTTTGTCTCCTACACATCTTCTGTCCAAGATATCTCAAAAAACTGCAGAAGTGAACATAATCAAATTTTACAGAAAGGTAAACCAAATTGAGAAGTTATGTCATGCACAGAATAAAAGTTAAGGTCACAGTCAGGGGTCAAAGGGCATATTTTGTGTCTGCAATTAATAAAAAAACTACAGAAGCTAATTGGATCAAACTTCACAGAAAGGTATAGCACGATGTGAAGATATAAAATGTGCAATATTCATGTTCCCATTTCCAAGTACAAGGACACAGTCAAGGACCAAAGGTCAACTTGTGACTCCACAATTGCTCACAAATTACTTAAGTGAATCTGGTGAAACTTTATAGAAAGTTACAGATGGTGTAACACATGCAACATTTAAATCCCTATGCCCAAGGTCAAGGTCATTATCAGCGTCAAAGGTCACACCATGCCAGCAGTAATTGAAAAACTACAGTGGTATACATGCATTTGATTAACTTTCTTGAGTCAGGGTCATTATCAGGGGTCAAATACCAGATGCTAGGGGCCTCCGGGGGCATTTGTTACACCCTGTAAGATTTCTTGTTCTATATATAATATTCATTTTCATTATTGGATATCCATAATTCTGATTTATGGATATCAATAAATCATTTTTATACGCCCGTTTTGAAAAAACGGACGTATTATGTCGTGGCGCTGTCCGTCCGTCTGTCTGTCCGTCCGTAAACATTCTTGTGCGCGCCATAACTCAGTAACCATTTGGGATATCTTCATGAAATTTTATAGGCATATGTATTAGGTTGGGGGAACGTGTCGCGTACAAGAATGGTTGCTCCCCCTTTCTTAGTTTCGAAGTTATGCCCCTTTGATCATTTTTTTCCCTGCAAGTCTTGTGCGCGCCATAACTAGATAACGGTTTGGTTACTTACTGAATTATCTGCCCTTGCATAAATTTCCTGTTTACTCTAACTCCTTAACCATTCGAAATAAATGGTATGCAGGGTTCTCCCCAGGTGCATATGGCATGTCGCATGCGACATGGCTTAATCCAGTGTCAGTAATTGGGACATGCCTTAATTATCTTGACATCCTTTTCATCCATGCCGACATCCCTTAATTGTATAATCACTCTTAGCTAAGTGTGTATTTATTGTCATAGTGTGTGCGGTGAAGCAGTGAAGTGTCAATACCTCTAAATAGATGTTTACACAAGGATAATAACACCCTCACGGCTGTTATACAGGTCGGGATTATGACATCTTTTTACTTAGTGCCCCAATTAAGATTGGATACCGGTCTGTTTCTTTGATGTTATTGTACCTTCACCAGCGAGATAATATGCATATTTAATAAAAAAAAATTATGCGTGAAGGGTGTCAGTATATTGACTTATCATCACTTCAGTAAAAAATATTCTGCAGCTTATTACTTTGATATCTATAGTAATTTAGTAGCTTTTAACTGAAATATTTAGCAAAATACATAAAAAGTAACATTACAATGGCAGTAAAATAAAATACATGATAAGACTTCTTAGAAATTATAAAAGGTTTCATTACCTCCCTTGTTTCATATGAGCCAAATTTAGACCTTGTCTGCTCCCCTGATGATTTGCTTTACAGGGAAACTGAGTTTGTTAGCTCACCTGGATATTCAATGAGGAGCTCAGAAATTTGCTCACCTGAGTATTATGTACATATAAAAGGCCTACATGGTCCTCACTTGCTCACCTCACCACCAATGACCATCTTAATAAATAACAAAGAGAAATATTCTGTGTGTGTGAGGGAGGGAGGAAGAGGATCTTCCTATGCTAAACTGCTGATTTAACTTGCTATATTTGGCATTTATGAGCAAACTACCCATAGCTTTTGTTACATGGGTGAGTGAGTGAACTGGAGTATAACGTCCCACCAACAACAAGGTCTGTGGAGACAGGTTGTTACATGGAAACATGGAATAAGGAAAAGATCAGAATTTATCACATAGTTGTTATCTGCAAATGCTTAATTTGATATCTGGGCGCTTAATTAAATTCATCTTCAACAACATGCCTTCACAAATTTCTGGGGAGAACCCTGGTATGTATATTATAAAAATCATTTCAAGGGAATATAGTACAACCAAAAAAGACCTATCTAGTATGTTTAGGTTATCTCCCTTGTACCACTTTGTCTGACTATCCTTTTGTAGGCAATCTTGTTCATTCTGTTTCTGCTTTATGACATTTAAACGGGCGTATTATGCGCCGCTTGCGAAGCCCTTGTTTGGATATCCACAGGGTATATCTTAAACTCTATTTCATGGATTTGCATTATACTTGGGTTATTAATGGTGTGGGCTGACACTGTGAGTGACCTCATACTAATTATAGGTCAGTGTAACATATTTTATGGTTTAATGATTTAAGCCACTATCTCTTACACTATTATATTGACTTGTATCATAATATTGGTGTAATTGACCCTATATCAACTTATTAGGGTACTGTGATCTTTATTTCACAGTTCAACACATGTAAGACCCAGGCTTGCATGCATTATGAGTAAGGTCTTCACTGTTGCCATTAACAATAAAATGTGTCTCCTAGCAACAGAGGCTGGAAGACCAAGAGTATTGATGTTCTCTGTATTTCACTTGTTAACAGGAATGGATACCTTTTCGGGGAAGTGACTGTCATTTACATTTTTGCCGCCTTTCTCAATGGAGGTGAGCTCGCTAAGGAATGATTTTGCCCTGATAAGGGCAATTCTTTCCCTTTAAGAATAGACCCTTGTTGTGTTGGGGGCTTTTTGTACAGGGAGTACAATACTGAACCATGGAAGTTAGTTTTGACAAACTGGAAGAAAAACAATGAAGTGCAGCCATTTATCCTGAAACATTGTTTATGTTTACAGCTGGTCTTTGTGTTCATGATACCATCTGAACTATTCTCTATATCATATTTCATGTCTATTTTCAGAACCCTTACTCCCATACATTGTTGAGAGGCTCCATTCACCCCTGCAGCCACTGCATGTATGAAGTATTTTTTCGACTAAACCCATGGGTGTGATTTTGTATCAGCTCTGTGTTATACATGCCCTGTAAACACTTTTTCTTGAATATAACAGTGTTCTTTGTGATTACGGTGTTTTATAAGATTCATTTTTACACAGAAATTAGTATTCATTATATGTTTTATATACTTATTTTAAATACGTTTTTAAACCTTGGGCTGAACACTGAAATGCAAGATCAAATGAGCTGCAACACAACAAAACCAAGAAAGTGGCATCTGTGCCAGCAAAGATACAGGTCAGCCTGTGCATACTCCCAGTCTGATCAGTCTTTGCTGCCTGCATAGAGGTTGCTTAGATCCTTAGCTACCCTTTAAGCCCAAAGCGAAGACTGATCAGACTGGGCGGATGCCCATGCCACATTGTTGGTTTTCTCATGTCGCAGCTCAGATGCTTTCCTTTACAAGTACCACTGGAGATTGGAATCACCTGCCAGGGTGCCTTGTGAAATTGGTGGCTAAATCATGGATGTGTACCCATAAACCTTAGTTTGATAAACCTCTTTGTCTACCTGAAACAGGACTGAACTCATTTTCAGCTCACCTGAGCCGGAGGTTGAAGTGTAAGGGGGACCCTTTTATTAGATATTCCCGATATTTGGATAGTTCATTTTAGGATATCCATAATCCATTTTTGGATATCTGTTATTGTATGTTGAGATGTAACAAAATAATATCAGAAAAACTTAAATTATTGTTGGATATGCATAATTTGAATGATGGATATCTAAAAATCCATTTTTCGATATATAATATTCATTTTCATTTTTGACTATCCATAATTTGATTTATAGATATCCATAAATCATTTTCTGGGTAATCAAAAATCAAATTATGAATGTCCAATATTCATGATTTTGCATTGATTTCAAAATTTGATTCATGGATTATATAGTTCTATATTTCTGGATATCCATGAATTTTTAGGTATCACAAAATCAGGATGAATATTGGACAATTGTGGATGTCCAAAAATTGAATTATGGAAGTCTATAGATAGAGAATAAATAGTAAAGCAGCACCCCATAGAAGTGAGAATACAGTATAGGCTTGGGTTTGTTGTCTATTGTACACAATTTCAAACAACTTCTCTGAAGCCAGTGAGAAGATTTAGACCAAACGCTTTTGCTTTGTGCTATCTTCACCCCCCGAATCATGCCCTTGGGTTGGGCCAAAGGTCAAAATGCCTGAGCCGGACTTTGCCTTTTTGGATGATACCTTTGAGTTAAGAGTTATTACTTGGTCAGACAGCATATCTCTGTAGGGACTGTCTTGCAGTATAGCAGCCTAGCATCCATGCAGATTCCTGTGTTCATGACCTTTTGGCTTATATCTCAACACTGGTGAATGGATTTGCTTCGTACTTGAAGAATGGGTCAGTCTGACATACTATTTGTAGATCATAGCTATGACCAATATTCCATGGTCCAGTGATTTTGCCAAATAGATTTGCCTTATTCTTAGCATAGTCTCCACTGGCAAATGACATACTATTTGTAGGTCACTGTGACCTATATTCCATGGTTTTGGTTTTGCCTTGCTCTCACTGCTTAATGGATTTGCTCCATTCATAGAGTTGTGGGTCAGTCTTACATGGCAAATGACATCGTAGTAATTTTAGGTCACTGACTTTTATTTCAAAATCCAATGACTTTGCCATATATCTCCAGTACAGCTTTATGGATCCGCATTATACTTGCAGTGATTTTTATCTCTATATAAGTAGTGCCCATAAAAGGCACCAGTCCCAATTCAAAATAGTATCTTTTTTTCCCAACTGCATGTTGAAAAATTCCCAATTGAAGGAAGAATTTTTCTAGGGACCATTCTACAAGCATAAATTCACTTGTTTGCTTAGAGAACTGGCAGATATATAGCTATAATTGAATTTAGATATATATTCAGATTGATGTCCCCTATCCCACCACTTGAGCCAATAAAGGGGTTTCTGAAATTCCAAATTTAAGGAGTAAATAGGACACGATGTTTCCCGATTCTTTGGGCACCGTCGCCATTCCCAAAATAGTGAAAAAAAATCACTGACTTGGAATAGTGGGTCAGTCTGACATGGCAAATTCACTGACCTATATTTTATGGCCCAGTGATTCGACAAAATTACTGACCTAATTTCATGGCCCAAAAATTTTGCCTTGTATCTGAAATACTGTTGACTGGATTTGTATCATACTTGGGATAGTGTGCAAGTGTGAGACCACCATCACCTCCAAAGGGTGCCAATACCAGAAAAGCAATGCCTATGATTGCCTTGTATTCTGCTAGCAGCAAGCATGACAGTGAACTGATCACTTCTACTTTGAAAACCTGAGATTCTGTTTCAAGTAATCAGTAAAGAATTACTGCCATATATTTCTACCTCAACTTGTATAATGCATTCTATCATTTTAATTGTGAAGACATCTAAATAAGAATAAAGATACAATTTTGTTGCTTTGTTTTATTTGATATTTCTCTGTACCAGATGGCTATGCCTACTGGCAGTAAGTATCCTACAACACTAGATAAAGTCTCAAGTAGGCAACAGTTTGGGATGAAAGTTTAGGTAATGATCTGATCTCTCCACAAAACATGTCATGGAATCTTAGTATAAAACTGGGACACCGAAACTAATTACTGTGTCCTGAAAATGGAACAGCTAGCTATTACAACACATTAATGTGTCCAAAGTATGGAAATTGAATGGAAAACAGTGTAGGCCCTTGTGTGTTTGCTCAGACCCATCTGTCCCTCTTCAGAAGTTTTAGGGTATCAGATCTGTTGAGCCGGGGCAATTTTACTAAGACTCCACAACATGTTTTTCAGAGTACAAAAAATAGCAAAAAAATTTCCCCAAAACATTGCCTTGGATGAAACTGATAAATTACAACTGCCAATAGAGGTTGCTGTACTGTTGTGCTAGTCAAATACCGCTGGCAGTATTGACTGCCTTACAACAGCTTTAGTCAAATACTATAATAAAAACATCGCAAACGACTGTGTGATACCCCGCCACTGCAAATCTTTTTCACACACCAATTTTTCCAGATTTATGCATGTATATGGCCAGGGGCAGGGGGAGATAACTCCCATGGGGTGAATTTGAGCATCACTGGAGGCTTTCATTACTCTGATCATTTGCTGAAAGTTTCAGAAAAATTGCTTCAAACTCTGATTTTATATGGAATTTTTCATGATTTTATACATGTATATAGTCCCAAGGCAGGGGCAGATAACCCCCGATGATAAAATTTCGGTGCTCATAAAAAAGCTTTTGTTACTTCGATCATGTTTGTGAAGTTTCATCATGATACTCAAAGAAGTAAAGGAATTAGAGGCCAGAAACCATTTTTTGTACATTGACAAGTGCCATAACTCTGTCAGAAATTAACGAAATTTGCCCATTAACAATCCCAAGCAAGACATTCTTGGAACAAATGCATATGCAAAATTTGAAGGAAATCCATTTATAAATACTTAAGTTATCGAACGGAAACGAAGTGCAGACGGACGTACGTACTACAGACGGACGGACAGACACACGGACGGCCAACGTGAAAACATAATACCCTGCCACTAACGTGTGGCAGGGTATAAAAATTCTAAAAATCGGGACACCTAAATTAACCATAATTGCACTAAAACTTGAACAGTTTGGTTTTTCAATGCAGGAGCAGTCTGATCTGGGTCTGCACTATTTGCTCAGACCTGGGGTCCCAATATTTAGAATTTTTACGGCTCCACTTTCAAGCCTCTGACTTGTAGCATAGGTAAGATACCCGGCTGATGTCTTGTTTTTAAATACATGTATGAAAATGCAGCAGACAAAATGAGCAGCACCAAAAAAAGAGCCTTGATATTTTGACAACCCTGGTTCGGCCCATAGATCAGCCCATAAGGTCTCTTGGCAACCATTCTGCTTAACCCTATAAGCGCCACAAAGCAGACGACAAAATAGGCTTCTGCAATTTTTCAAAAAATGTTTTAACCATGCTACCATATTGAGAATTCAAATACTACATGGCAAACAGCATATATCCTGATGATGAGATGGCTCATCATGAGCCACCTCATCAGGATCTACACTGTTTGAAAATTCAGCATTTTCGTCACTGTAGTTTACAGTGTTAAGATGGGGTATTTTGGTTCAGATGTCATATTGAACTGATGATTGTACTTATGGTATGTTTTCAAATCTTGTAAGGGCAAGTAGCCAAACATCATTTTAGGTAAGTGGTATGATACATCCCCATATTTTATGTTTCCTACATTTTTTATGGGGAAACACCCCTTCGTTTGTGACTTCCTGGGATGATGAAGCCCTTCTAAAAACTTCAAAAATAGAAGCTATGGATCAAAAAAGAAGCCCCCACCCCACCCCCACACACACACAATGAAATGGTTGTCACTGTAAGAATTACCTCCCCTAGAAATGTTCCCATTTAACTTACGGATGAATAGAAAAGGGGAGGATTCATAATAAGCCAACATTTTGGGGAGGCTATATGAAAGTAGTGTGCGATGTTCTAATAACTTCGACAAATTGATTTCAGTGAAATCCCTGAACAAAAACCTATGCATATAATGTCGGCTGACCTTTTTCTGCGAGACGGCAGGAGTGGACTGATCTAATCATACACAGGGCATCAATGCCAACAAGACTTTTATAAAATGACAATGCTCCAATGGTAAAAAAGCAGTATATACACGTATGAAGGCACAACCTTATGAAGGCACTATGCTGCTATATAAGTATCTTACAAATAATACATCTGTATAAAACTAAATTTAAATGACAATATATTTGTAGAAAAGTGAAAGACATGACAAGATGCATAAAATAAAACTCTTATTCTCCTACACAACCGTGAAGATATGGATAAAACATCACATGTATATCCAAGACCGGATACCATAAAAATTCTAAAAACTGGGACACCTACAATAATTACCATAGTGTCCTAACTATGTAACAGTTTGGTTTTATACTGTAATAACACATCCAGAAGATGCATTTCAAATGACAAACAGTGCAGACCCTGATCAGACTGCTCCAAGGAGCAGTCTGATCTGGGTCTGCACAGTTTGCTCAGACCTCTTAGTCCCAATACTTAGAATTTGATGGTATGCAAACAGCATGAATTTTTTTCTAAACCTGAAGGTGGAAATTGCCTCCCGTGTCCACTGTTTCTTCATTGCATACAGCCCTAATATATCTCCTCTGATAGAATACATAATGCTATTAGAAATGCAAGTTTCAAAAACTGATTATTTCATAACTTTCTGTACATGGAGTGAATAAATGACATATAATGTGTTCAAATGGTTCAAAGAACTTTGGGTAGCATATTTGTAACACAATAATATACAAAATTTAACAAGTAGAGTTAAAATTCTTGTATTTTTGTGCAATACTGTATAGCCGTGAACTTGCATAATGAATGGCATTCAGTATACTTCATTAATTATTTCTGAGCACTGATTTAACACTTACATGCCAAAAATGAAAACTGTTGAATTTGCAAACAGTATAGTTCCAAATGAAGTATCTAGTTCTTGACTCCTCAATATAAATACAGCTTAGATGAAACATATTTGAGCTGCGACACAACAAAACCAACAAAGTGTGCCCAGCGAAGACTCCGATCAGCCTGGGCATCCGCCCAGTCTGATCAGAATCTTTACTGTCGACATGGAGCTAGCTTAGACCCTTGGCTACTCTAAGACTCTGATCAGACTTAGCGGATGCCCAGGCTGATCTAAGTCTTTGCTGGGGGCCCATACCACTTTGTTGGTTTAGTCGTATTGCAGCCCATTTTTTTCATCTGCAGAATTGGCATTTTCAGGGTGAGGTGACTAGATACACCTCCAAGGGAGATCATTCTGAACTGGAAATATCTACCTCCTTTCAGGGGCTACTCTTACAGGAACAAGAAAATTTCCTGTAGGATGGGATTCATGTATCCAGACAGGAAATACTATTATGTTAAATTGTCTCCCTTATACAATGGTGGCCAAACCATATGGGTGTATACATATACCTTAAAATGACACACAATTGCCTTCCAGTCAGTCTTCAGGAGTCACTAGATTTGCTGATAAATGTCCAGAGGTCCAGAGGCAGGTTCTCTCTTAAGGATAATTCTGGTATTTTTTTTTCTCTCATTTCCCTATAAAACCATAGATAGTGACCCCTCACTTGAGGCTCCTTAGCAAGATGGTGCTAATGCTGGGACACCACCTATGTTTTTATGGAGAATGATCAGACATTATTTTCACAATTAGCATTTAACTCCCCCCCCACAAATAAGTGGATATGTAATGCTTATGCTACTAGTTTAGTTATAAAAGAACTCTATTTTCAAATCACTCTGAATCAGCTCAATAATCAGAAAAAAATATAGTTAGAAGCTGCTTTATAGCTGCCACACAACACCTAGCAAACAATGTAGTAAAGATATTTGTCATATGACCTTGCTGTAAATAAATATCATGTCATAAAATATATGACCACACATCTAATAGCACTTGGTACTGGCAAGTAACGTCATGCTGTCAGTGACATTATGTTTTTATGGTTTCAACAGAAATCAATTAAGCTTTTAAGGCAACATCCCATTAAAAGCAGTCATATGATAAACAGAATCTTACACTCGTGGCAAATTCATATGAAATTACTGAAACTCCCTAGGCTCGTTTCATAGATTTCATATGAAATGAGCACTTGTGCAAGATCCTCTATATAAACTAGTCAAAGACTGACTATGGCTCAATAAAGGAAACACTATCACAGGTTCTCAAGGCACATAACAACGCACCAATTCATTTTTAATAAAAAAATATAGCTAACTGGAAATAATTTGGCTCATACTGTAAAATGCCTAGTTGTGGTAATGTTGCTGAAGCATATAAACTATGGTACTGTCATGCAAAATAGTTCCAACCATAATGCTTTACATATTTGTCTGGATCTATTTCACTGGCAACATTTGAGTCCCAGCTGTTCAAAACTAAAGACGTCATTAGATTTTAAATTTCAATATGCAAAGACACTGCAATTTTTTTTTTACTAAAATAAATGTGGAGCTTATAAAGCTCACAAAAATGTGAACTTTAAAAGCTCCACATTTATTTTGGTAAAAAAAAAAAATATCAGCACACTTGATTTTATATGTACCAGAAGACTTGATGAATCCTTGGCTAACAATTTAGCTAACAATGCACAGATCAACTACACCCTGAACATAGGACAAGAGATCTCGGAGCATATGAGAACAGCACAACCTCAGAAGAGCTCATGAATCTCAACAGCCCATGTGATCCTTGTCTGTATCAACAATCTATGGATCATTGAAACCTATACATTTGAAGATAAACATTGATCAGTAGGTACACATGTGGATGCTGAACTTAATATCAGCTGTTTGCACACTGTAAGGCACAACTCCTCAAACTGTCTGGTCACAGTAATGTGGCTGAAGAATATCAACTGGAACACTCCTGTTTAATGAGATAGTCTCATGAAAATACTATGGTACGAGTGACATGGCTGAATAAGGTTTCTTAATACATCAAGGGAAGCAAATCATTTGCAAAGGGAGACAATTTCATTCCCTTATGATTAACTTGCCTGCCTTTCTAAATATCTATATGCACATATTCCCTCTGTGAAATATTTACTCCTCTTACCTATATGAGTGTACTGTACTCCCTTTGTGAAATATTTACTTCTCTTACCTATATGAGTACTGTACTCCCTATGTGAAATATTTACTCTTTTCTATATGAGTGTACTGTACTCCCTTTGTGAAATATTTACTTCTCTTACCTATATGAGTGTACTGTACTCCCTATGTGAAATATTTACTCTTTTCTATATGAGTGTACTGTACTCCCATTGTGAAATATTTACTTCTCTTACCTATATGAGTGTACTGTACTCCCTGTGTGAAATATTTACTTCTCTTACCTATATGAGTGTACTGTACTCCCTATATGAGTGTACTGTACTCCCTGTGTGAAATATTTACTTCTCTTACCTATATGAGTGTACTGTACTCCCTGTGTGCAATATTTACTTCTCTTACCTATATGAGTGTACTGTACTCCCTATGTGAAATATTTACTCTTTTCTATATGAGTGTACTGTACTCCCATTGTGAAATATTTACTTCTCTTACCTATATGAGTGTACTGTACTCCCTGTGTGAAATATTTACTCTATTCTATATGAGTGTACTGTACTCCCTTTGTGAAATATTTACTTCTGAAAATATTTACTCTTTTCTATATGAGTGTATTTTACTCCCTTTGTAAAATATTTACTTCTGAAAACATTTACTCTTTTCTATATGAGTGTACTGTACTCCCTTTGTGAAATATTTACTTCTCTTACCTATATGAGTACTGTACTCCCTATGTGAAATATTTACTCTTTTCTATATGAGTAATGTACTCCCATTATGAAATATTTACTTCTCTCACCTATATGAGAGTACCGTACTCCCTATGTGAATATTTACTCTTTTCTATATGAGTGTACTGTACTCCCATTGTGAAATATTTACTTCTTTCACCTATATGAGTGTACTGTACTCCCTTTGTGAAAATTTATTTTCCTTTTCTATATGTTTTCCTATTGTGAAATATTTTCTTCCCGTATCCATTTCAGCTTATTCACTTAGCAAAATATTTATTTCTGTATATATGTTTAATCCCATTTTAAAATATTTGCTTCACTTATCTGTATGAGCTAACCCTGTTTCTAAAGTATTTGTTCCCTTGTCTATATGAGCTTAATCCCTTTATGACAGAAATGCCTTGAACTGCTAACCTGTTAGCCAAGGGCTACTGAATGCACTGACAACTCCCAAATACTGTATTTATTTGGTTATAAGACGGGAGTTTACCCTTCCAAAATTACCACAAACGTGTAAATCAGTCTTGTGAAATTCAGCATTAAGATGGGTTTTCCCTTCTAAAACAATCCCAAAAATCTAGATCCATCTGATCCATCTTTTAAGATGGATCTTGATTTTTGGTTGCTTTTGAAGGGAAAACCCCTGTCTTATAACTGAAGAATCCAGTACTGTAGCTTCGTGTTCTATCATAGTTTATGTCTGTCTTATATCCACCAGTGAGACATTTACAGTGCTGTTTCCTCTGCTCTCTTGCTGGCCCCATGACCCTCTAGTACTGCCTGTTCCTGACATTCATCTTTTACTCGTATTAAGAGGCGCTGTAACTCTCTATTCGTTGGAGCCAACTTCACCGCTTCTCTCAGATCTTCAAATGCTGATACAAACTGCCTGAAAATATGAGAAATACTGAAATCAACCTTCATATTGGGACAGCTTCAACAAGTGCTCTAATTGTCATATGAGCTGGGACACAACAAAACAAAATAGCATGTTCACCACGTGAAGATTCAGATCAGGTTAGGCATCCGCTCAGTATGATTAGAGTCTTTGCTGTGTGCTTAAAGGTTTAAACTATGTATATGCCAACAGCGAAGACTCTGGTCAGACTGTGGATGCCCAGGCTGATCTGAGTTTGCTGGGAGCACATGCCACTTTGTTGGTTTGTCGTGTTGTGGCTCAATATATTCAGAGCAAGTGAGCAGCGGCTCATATATACCCCTGGCCAGTGCCACTGTCTGATAAAAACAGAAGACAATTGTAAAGCAAATATCAAACAGACAGAAGGACAATCTACAACAAACCTAGTGAAAGGCCTACAGACAAATGCCAACCACCAGTTCCATTAAAAATTTGCAATAAGCAAAAACATATACGGAACTTAGCTCAAAATCTAAATAAAAATTTACATAAATTTCTATGTCTGTGACCTTGACCTTAGATCAGCAGCAGCAGCATCTAGATAATGTTAACTAAATAGTTTCAACATAGCAAAAGGTTCCATTCAAGTATACTGAAAATATAAGCAAAACAATAAAACTTAATGCAAAATGCAGCTATTGTACAAATTCCTAGGTCTGTGACCTTGACCTTAGTCAGCAGCAGCATCCAGCTGATGCAAACTAATATGTATCAATCCTGTACTATCACTACGCATATACAAACAAGTTTCAGTTATTCGGAAAAACAGAGAAAAAACAGAAACTTAACGCAAAACTTTAATGCAGCTATTATAATAGACAGAAGTTTCAAAGTCCATGACCTTGACTTACGGTCAGCAGCAGCAAGATGATGCAAACTAATCAATATCCATCCTCTGCTAAAAAAACTAAGCATCTATGAACAAGTTCCGGTTAACAGAAGTAAACAAAAATACTTAATGCAAAATCTTAACACAAATGCTAACTTAAATACAAACAGGTGAACGAACAGATAGACAGATGGATGGAAAGACAAAAACAATACTGGTATACCCCTTGACATACTTGGTATGTTGAGAGTAAAAACACACTGTTTTTATGCCCCTGCCCGAATGGCAGAAGGGGGAATGCACTAAGTGTTACTCTTGTCATACATTAGTTTTAACAGACAGAGTTATCTTTAATAGTGATGTAAAAAATAAGACAGGGGCAGGGGCAAGAATACTAAATTTCAAAACTTTAGCGTGCTTGATACGATATGGTATGCACTAAAAAGTGTAATGAGCAAAGGCAAGGACGTATGCACGGATATGGATGGACAACCCACAATTAATATGCTCCCTCACCTGCTTCGAAGCTTGGGGCATAAAAACCCATACATCTTAAAGTTAGATGGCTGATATGGTTTTATGGCCCTTTCAAAAGGATATGAAAGGGTGATATAGAAAGATGTGCAATGGAGACCTGTTTACTACTGAAAAGAATGCTGCTTTCAGCAGAATTTAAACCTGGGTTGCTAGCTTAGCAGGGCAGAGTTTAACCCACTGAGCTTCCAATATTCTAATATGGGTGACATGCTTTTCAATTATCTCATGACAAAATGGTGTATTGGTGTAAGCAAGGCATCAGTATGAAATACATGCGTTCATAAACTGTCAAAGCTCTATTCTTAGACTGATTAATATGTAACCACGGCTATTGGTGTTTTACGGAATGGGACAGAATGGAACATAGACTTTTAACGGAATAAAACTTATAAGATTTGACAAGGGAGGTTATCACTGCGCTCTATATTCCATAGCCAGGAGGGTGGGTAAGGAGGAGGATGGCGGCTAGTAGCGGCTAGTAGCGGTTCCATTCTGCAAAACACCAATAGCCTGTAACCACTTGGTTTGTTTGTCTAGTTTAATATCCATAACCACAATGAATCTGCATTTTCCATCAATTGAAAAAATAACATCAAATCACAACCAGTTACACTGTCTACATACCTGTGCAAAAATGCATACCGTAAAATTAATGATGTGAACTTAATGGGTGTGTGCTCTAATTAGGTCAAATCGGTACTGTAAACTTACAACCATGTTACAGTCCTGTGCCATATTGATATACATCATGGGCATTTCTGAGGCATATTATTACAAGCACACATACTTTAAGTGGTTTATCACTGTGTACCGTAATGACCCTAAATACTCGGACAGACAGGTCTGAGCAAACATTGTAGACCAAGATCAAACTGCTCCTGAAGGAGCAATTTGATCAGGATCTACAATGTTTGCCCTTCACTAAGCGTCATTTTGGATGCATTAACATGTAAAATCCACTTTCAAGAATTTTCGAACAATAATTGTCAGATATGGTATGCTACTTTCCAGGTGTAAGTATATGTCAAATACTTATAGTTACATAGAAACTGACCTAAAGACCACATGTAAAGCTGTTTTCCAGTATATATATATAACAAATAAATAAATTATTTTATACAGGCATTCCTTTGATTTTGCAATGGCTTGCTAAGTGGGATGTTCTAAACACCTGCTAGCAATGATATAATGTGCCTGCTGGGTTGTATATCAAGACAGTACCTGCTATCTCTCTTGGCTCGGGCTCGTGCATAGAATGCTTCAAAACACTTGGGCCTCAGCTGAAGAGCTTGTGTAGATAACTCTATTGCTGCATCAAAGTCCTGAAATCAAGATGAAAAACAATCACTTGCAATCATCCAGGCTAGCCTATACATCCATGCTGGCTGCTAAACTCAGTCCAAAAAGAATGCAGTCACAATAATTCCACAAAATGCAGTGTCTCCCTGTCAGCACATTGTCACAAAACAGAGCGAAACACAAAACTCTTTAAAAATTATTACACATATATCTGAAATTTTTCATCCAGATGCATGTTTTGAGACCCACATGTAAGTCTGAAGAAATACAGGCCATCCTCATACTGAAAGCTATAGTGAGTTCATGATTCAGAAATTTCACGTTACTGGAACTAGTAAATAGCAAGGGAAGTTTAGCAGCAATAAGTTTTGTCTGCTAAAACAATACTGGAGCTTACTGCAAAAATTCTAAGTACTGGGACAGGTAGGTGTGAGCATTCAGTGCATGATCAGGGTCTACACTATTTGCTATTCCTTCTGCAACTTTTAGACATATTACTGCATTGTAAAGACAAACTGTTCAATTGTAGGACAAGTACGGTAATTATCTTTAGTGTCCCAATTTTTTAGAATTTTATGGTAAGTTTTCTTTCATCCTATAGTCAGATAAGAACTGTAGAAGTGATGTTCCTACTCCAAGCCCAAGTACAACTTACAGTTTGTTTCCTCCTACAGCGAGATAGGTTCAGCAGTAGGTTTAGTTTGATCTCTTTAAATGTCTTCTGATCTTCACCAATAGCCTCCTCAGGAAACTTCTTCAGTGCATATTGGTATCGCTGAGCAGCTTCCTTGATACGATTTTTCTGCAACACAAAAAACTTAAGACTAACAACTTCAGTTAACTCTACAGTCATAAACACCTCCATAAAGCAAAAACCTGTCCTCAAAGGACAACTCTCATATCTCAAACTAGAACTTTTGGTGTAAATTGACCTGCATTAAGCAAGCACTTGCCTTAAGCAATCAGTTTTGGTCGTTCCCTTTCATGCTTGCTTAAGACAGGTTTGACTGTATATGCTTGCTGACCAGTCTAAACAAATAAACCTATCATCTGAAAGGACAACTTGCCTTCTGTAAAACATTTATATTTGGTGGCAGCAACATCTGGCAGTTTCTATAAATAGATCTTTGATGGATTTTCAGTTTGACTGGTTAACAAAAATAACAAAACAAGAATTCTGCAAAATGCGGTGTCTCACCTGTCTGTGCAATGTCACAAAGCAAAGATAGACGTGAAAACTCAGCACAAAGTTAATGCCACCGTCCCCAACATCAATGGGTAAACATCGGAGAATCACTCACAAACAGAATATAGCCTGAAGGTTTGTGAGGGCTTTGCCAGAGTTTACACATCAATAAAAATCACAAAAAAAATGGAAATTCCTTCCTTATAATTCCATCATTGTCCATCAAAAAGTTGTTTTTTTGGGGGTTTTTTCGGCTACATAGACGATCAGTTTACTAGTTACTGCAGGGGGAATGACAGTGTTTGACAGAATCAGTAACTTATATGCATGCCAGCATGTTCCATCTAAAATTATAAATTTTTAATTTGTTTGTATGCCTAAAAAGAGGAGAATGTTTAAAATGGTTACTGTTTTACACAAAAACACTATCAAGTGGAGATTCTTGAAATTCTGCACATCAATAAAAGTCGTAACAATATTGCGATCTCCAAAATATCTTCCATACATATCCATAGCTTCAAAATCCCACCTTATACAGAACTCTCCCAATTTGTAACATTTAACAAAACTATGTGTGGCTGAGTCAGAGAGATGATCTTAGAAAGGCCAGGCTTTGCCATTACCTTGTACAGGACATTTCCGTCTTCCATAAGTTTGTTCAACAACAACAACATCACATCAGGTTTCCCAGCAGCCACTGCCCATGTCACCTGACCTGGAAACACCAATCAAATGGTTAAATTCATTTCACTCAGTGAGTTTGCCATGTTCAATGTTGTGTCCTAGCCATGATAAACCTTCTTGAGATGTAAGGGAGATCAGTCTGATCTGGAAGTATTTTCTCCCTTTTTACAGTGAATTACTCTTAAAGGAAAGAAGTTGCTCTCTAAAGGGAGCCAATTTTTTTCTTTGAGAGTTGCCCCTTTGGAGACCAGGACCCAGGTGTTCGAAACTAACAACATTGATATTACTGCGTAAAAATGTTGAAATAAAGTAAGGAATTTGATATCATCACTCCATCAAATCATTTTCTTTCTGTCACATCATTTATCCATCGGAGAAGCTTGAGAAAAAAAAAAGAAATAAGAGAAAAGAAAAAAACATCGTTAGTTAACAAGACGTTGAAATTTCAAACATTAATATCTCAAATACACCAATATTTTTTGTTGAAAAAATGTAAGAGGCTTTTGTGCTTCTCACATACTTTCACAAAAATATCAGTGTATTTGGCTATAAAGACGCAAAGCACTTAACGAGTTGACCTCTTAACGAGCTCATTAGGCTAACAACACTTTGAACAACTAGGCCCAGGAAAGCAATTCCATGCACTATTCTATTAAAGTTGTCTCCCCAGTAAAAATGGTGGCCAAAACATAGGGGGATCTCCAAACATCCAAAGGAGCAGTTTGATCAGATTCTTCACTGTTTGCTTCTGCATCTGCATCTTTCAGATACATTACTGCATTGAAAACCCAAACTATTAAATTTTTAGGACAATTTTTAGACAAACGACAAATTTTATTCAGCAGGAACACATTTACAATAAATGGTTAAGGCTAGGGGTGCGCGGTAAAGCCGGTATACCGGTGAACCCCGGTATTTAGTCCCGGAGGACGAACCGCGGTACGTTTGGGCAATACCGGTACTTCGGCTGACTTCGTGACCAACATTTACACGGAAATCGCCGAGTTCATCTGTATCCATAATTCGGGCAGAAAAGAATAAATTTTATTTTCAGAACATAAAAACAACGAAAATTATCAGTAAAAGGTTAAATTCTGGCGTTTGTATTAATATTTATGTAAAAATATTTAAAAATTTTCCACCACGTGCGTTTTGCGTCTGCGCACTAAAGCATCTCAAGATGGCGGACAGCAACAGTGTTGAGGAAAAATCCGCGAGGAAAGCATGCATTTGGCATCACTTCGCGTTGAAAAAGAACTCCGACAGTAGTATTGACCAGAATGTAGCCATCTGTAGAGCCTGTGACTGTGTGTAAAGCGTGCAGGTGGTGTCGCTTCAAATTTAACAATCCACATGACGGGTGTGACACGAAACCAAAAGTAGAACAACAACAGAATGGCAGTCACGGTATACCGTGGTATGTACCGTGGTATTTGATGAAAAACCGTGGCATACCGCGGTACAAATTTGTTCTGCGGTACCCAGCCCTAGTTAAGGCTGATGCAATAAAATTACCAGATATCATGAGAATATTAACAATGTTTAGGTATCCAGTTTTTAGAATTTTTATGGTAATATGAATTGTTAAAATTCAGATTAACCAGCTGAGTTCTATTGAGCTAAAAAAAACAACAAGAGCTGTTGTCTGACAGCAAAGCACTCCTGAACTGGTGCTTGCCTATCTCACAGGAATTTGTCGGTATGGCTTGTACTACATAAAACTTAATACAAGCATGTCCATGTATTGTCAACATATTTATAAACAAAAGCTTTAAGATAAAATTATATTTCAATGACCTTGACTTCAGGGTTATCCAGTGGGATGGGGCTAGTATTTTGAAAAAACTCAAGCTAGTATCTAGCATCAGTTCAAGTATAAACAAGCAAATTCGGTGAATTTATATCCCCCGCCAAAGTGGCCTTGATTTGTTTATTATTATGTGTTTTTTTAGTTTCATATACTTTTGTTTACTGGGCTGAAAGGACTATTACTCTGGCATAAGTGATGCATAAGCTGAAGCTGTTCTTAAACACTTGCCTCAGCATCATTGAACTATGATGAAACATTTTTAATTCAGTTTCAAGAAATTTTGTTCAGTCCAGTATCTAAGTTATGGCTTAATCAATTCAAGGGCATTAAATCATGCACTACTGATGCGATTATGCTAAAACTTATTGTGCACGGCTATGTTAGGACAATACATAAATATTTTAAGTTTCATGAAATTTCATTCATTGGTTACTTAGTTATGACTCAATTTGTTGATTTTAAACCAAGTCAAGGGCAATAACTCATTGCTAACTGAAGCAATTTTGACAAAACCTAAGATGCACCAATGTGTTACAGTGATACATATTTATTAAAAGTTTCATAGAATTCTATTCATTGATTACTTAGTTATGGCTAAATTTGTCAATTTTAAATTGATTCAAGGGCAATAACTCATGCACTTCTGATGCAATTCTGATGAAACTTTATATGCATAAACATCTTATAGTGATACATATTAAATTGAAGTTTCATGAAGTTTCGATAGTTGGTTACTTAGTTATGGCTCATTTTATTGATTTCAAGTCAATTCAAGGGCAATAACTCAAGCATTCCTGAAGAAACTATGATGAAATTTGATATGCATCAGCAGGTTATAGTGATATATATTTATTTTAAGTTTCATGAAATTCTGTCTGCTGGCTACTCAGTTATGGCTCATTTTATTGATTTAAAAACAATTCAAGGGCAATAACTCCTGCACTACTGAAGCCAGTCTGATGAAACTTGACGTGCATCAGCGGGTTATAGTAATATATATTTAAGTTTCATGAAATTCCGTTCAGTGGTTACTTAATTATGGCTCCGGACGGACGGACGTACGGAAGGATGGACGAAAGGAAGGACGGATGGACATGGAGAAACCTATATCCCTCCGCCTTCGGTGGGGGATAACTAAATCCATCCCAAGCACTATGAAACAATATACTATCAGAATAATTTTACAAAACCCCAAATTTCTAAGTGCATGACTTGACCTCTAGGCCACTGAGTGGGGTTGGGGTGGTACTCTGTAAGACTTTGGACAAATATCTAACAAAGTGCAAATATCAAAAGAATCCATTCATCAGACAAAAAGATACATGTATTCTTAATTGTAAAACTTTAAAGTAAGAGTCACCTATTTTGACCCTAAGCCCCAAACCCAGGGTCTTACCCTGGGTATAGTGTTATGTAATGAAAAGTTATGCTATGGTATGATTATGTTGCCAGTGGTTGCTGAGATATGAATATGGAAGGGTTCTTACCAGTTCTTGCCAATTCTTTCAGACCAATGAATACTGTAAAGGGTGACATGAGAGACAGTGTTGCTGAAGTCCAGCTGTCACTTTTTCTTCATAGGAAAGTGACAAAAATGGCTCTAATTTTTTCTACAAAATTCTGCTTTAATTGTCAATTTTTAGAATTTTGATGTCAACATAGAAAGTTCAAGGACTCCCAGGCAGGAAACAGAATATCTATAATTGTAATAAAGCAGCGTCATGTGACCTACCTAATTTTGCTCCCTTTCTGAGGAAAACTGAGACCACAGCTGTATTTCTTCTGTCGATGGCTCTGTCCAGTGCTCTCATACCATTAAAATCAGCATGTTCAATTTGGGCACCCTGATCAACCAGGTACTGAACCTGAAAACATTCCAGTTAATAGATTAACTTCCAGGGGAAGCAACTCTATCATTTTCTTTTTTGTCTTCTTTCTTAATTAAGGGTCAACTCTTAAAGGAAAGAATTTGCTCCTTGAGGAGCAAATTCTTCCCTTTAAAAGTAGACCCCATTTTTAAGTGCAGTGTCATCCACTGAAGCATACTGGAAGTCACAAAAGTAGTAATTACCGCTGCAAACAGACCACAACTGAATAGGATATAAGTTTCAAGAATGAATACGCAAAAAAATCTATCATGACTAGTTTGGTGTGAAAAGATAATCAGTCTCTCCTGATCAAGCCCCAGGTGCTGTACACTGACTCTTGTGAACCATATTTCTACCCACACCAAACAGGAAGGAAAGGTTTTTGATAAGAGATAGCACCCTAAATTACAAAGTTCCCCTCCCTATCCAAAGAGAGACCACTCTCTCATGTTTCAATCACTTCTCATAGGGGCTACTCCCAACCGAAGCAATCAAATCCAATCTAGGAAATCTCCTTTAAGATATAGTTCCATATGAGGAGATATACAAATACTCCCAGACTACAGTGATCTGCCTTGGTGGAGTAGTCTGACATGTGAACATCTCAACTAAAACACACTCTTATCTGTTGTGGTGAACGGGTACACATCCCTGTTTTTAGCCATTTTTACGAAGGGAAACAATTTTTGTGACTTCCTGTCTGCTTTCTCAGGTGACGAACCTTCTAAAATGAGGTCTATTCGTAAAGGAAAGAATTTGCTCATAGAGGAGCAAATTCTTCCCTATACGAGTTGACCTCTACTGTGAAGGGAGAAAAAATCAATCCGGCAGAGTTTCTACCCCTAAAACTGTACCCATTTACCTTAATTTCCCACAAGCAAAACTGAGTTGACATAATAAATCACTTACCACTTGAGCATCACCATGAAAAGCAGCCAGTTGTAGAGGATTTCTACCGGACCTGTCTGTATGGTGGAGGTTTGAGCCCCGGTCTAGCAGTGACTGTATGATGTGGAGGTGACCTTTGAGACAGGCCCAGCACAATGCTGTCAGACCTTCCTTGTCCGTTTGGTGTAACAAGGCACCTATAGATAGTGAAAAATGTAGGCATATTTTTTCATAAACTTATGGTGTACACGTACACCTTTATGTTTCTTCACCATTTTTACAAAGGGAAACAACTTTCATGACTTCCTGTTTGCTTCCTGGAACATAAAGCTTTTCCAAAATGGATTCTACTCTTAAAAGAAAGTATTTTCTCTTACAGTCTCCTAGAGTAGCACATGCCACTTTGTTAGATTTGTAGTGTTGCCGCTTATTTGTGTCGGTTCCTGATCATTGCCTTCTCATCTATTTTGCTTGCCTGAAAGGATACCCCCCAGTCACCTTTGGTTGTGGTGGGGATCATTAATTTTGAACTACCTTGGCAGCAAAAGTTTAATGAGGTACAACAAAATATGAGCTGCAACATGGGCCAACAAAGTGGCATGTGCGCCCAGCCAAGACTCAGATCAGTCTGATCAGAGTGCTTTGTGCTTAAAAAGGTAGCCAAGGGTCCAAGGTAGCTCCATGTGGACAGTGAAGACTCTGATCAGACTGGGCTGATGCACAGGCTGATCTGAGTCTGTGCTGGGTGCACATGCCACTTTGTTGGTTTTGTCGTGTAGCAGAAAATAATGAAAATCAGTGTAAATCGCTTAACTTTCTCAAGACCTTTATTTACACTAATTTGCATGAACCTGTTAGCTTGCATTGTATGGCAATACAAAGATAAAACAACTTTGTATGTATGCTGAAAGTATCATATTTTGAATGCCAAAGCTGTACACCAACAAAACCCTTTGTCATATTCCAAAATATGCTAAAACTACTGAAATTATTAAATTTAATCCAGTTAGCTGCAGTAATGTGATTCCCAGGACAAGGTTCACTGTCACAGACCTAAGTGTTTGGACAAAAATGTTATAGCAAGCATTGTAGACCACGTTTTGAACACTCACAGCCATTCTCCTAGCAATTTTATGAAACCTTTTAGCAATTTTTTGGGGAAGTACAATCAACATTTCATATTTTGGATAATTACAGAAATTGGTTAAGGTGTCCCAGTATTTAGTGTAATTATAGTAATTATGGTGGGTGTATCAATCTGCAGAGGCCCTGCCCACTGACACCTGCAAAATAGACTGGCTGCCTAGTGCTTCTGTGGCACAGCTGCTAGTAGCTGTAGCAGGACCTGTGTGTCATTTATCTCACGTCAGGTAAAAGTCTTACAAATTCGGAAGCAACATCAGAAATAATGTTTACTGGGACGTTAAACCTCAACTCAGACACAACAACATTTCAATCAGTACACCATAAAACTCTCAAAACTGGGACACCTATACTACCTTAACTGTCCTACAAATGGAACAGTTTGATTTTACAATGCAGTTATGTGTCCAAAAGATGCAGTTGGAATGGCAAACAGTGTAGGCCCTGGGTGTGCACAGTTTGCCCGGACCTACCTGTTTCAATAATTTTTACCATCAATTACCTCTTGACAGCAGCATTTCCAACAATCCAATATGTCCCTTGTATGCAGCAATCATGAGAGGTGTTCGCCCATGTTTGTCTGTCTGCTCTATAGAGGATCCTAGCCCCAAGAAGAGATCTGCCAGCTCCCACTTGCCCACCTCCACAGCACACAGTAGTGGTGTAAATGACTTGAGATTGACAGCATGTAGATCTGATCCCTGTTCTAGCAAGTACACAACCATGTCCTTCCTACCATTCAAGCTGGCTGCTGTCAATGCTGTAGAGACAGAAAACAGTTGTTTAGAATGTTATATCAACAGCACAAATACATGGTTCTAATAAAGCATATCGAAATATGGTTTTATATAGATTTTTGCACAATTTTATGTTTGCTGGGGCAGGGGCAGATAACCCCTAATGGGGTAAATTTTGAGCATCATGAGAAGTTTTTATTATGCTGATCATTTGCTGTAAGTTTCAAAAGAAGTACTTTGAGCTCAGAATTTTTACAGATTTTTTCATGATTTTACACATATATATATAGTCCCAGGGCAAGGGTACAAAATCCCTGAGAGCAAAATTTCTATGGTAATGTAAAGCTTTCATGGCAAGCTCTTTGCTGTCAAACTATGTGTGCTTAATAAGAAGTAAAATATGGTTCCAAAAGCACATTAGGTATGCACTTATTAGAGCATGTGAGTTAATTACAACAAATATGGTATACAGCAATACTTTAGACACTCACGAGTTTCTCCCAGGAGAGAATCAATTACATCTAGTCCAAATCCATCAGCTGGCCTGGTGTTGGATTGAAGGAGAAAATCACAAATCTGTCAATGAAAAATGTGAAATCTTTGGTAACCAGTCAATTAGTAGATAAACGATCAAACAGTCACATAAATCTGTGGGAAAACTGAGTTGGAATAGCAATCAAGCATACAAATGGGCTGACAACAGCATAGGACCATTTACATTATATACTGGACAAAAAAAGTTAGGGATCAAATATTTGACTGAAGCTTGACTCATGAAAAATAATTTTTCCAAAAATAATTTTCTTCCGTTCCATACAGCTGTCAAAGCCGCACAGGACTTCATGAAAAATATTGGAATCGGATCACGTGACACACTAGTAGAACCGAATAAACAGACGTACCCCTAAAATTGAAGTGAAAATTTGCATCATCACAAACTCGAATATCCATGACTCTTGGCTTTAACCATGCAAAACCATTGTCAGTGCTCATCAATACCTCCGGAGGTCTGAATAACTGCATAATAGCTACTCGGTACCCTTTTGGTAAAGGCTAGAGGCTCATTCGGGGACTCGTTTGCCATTTTTTATGAAAAGCCTGAATTAGCTCTCCAGGAGTTTCCTGAAGCTTCTGGTGATTAGAATTTGTGTGGTGTAGCATGTGGCAAGCATGTTCAATCAGATTTAAAACTTGCGATCGACTAGACTTGACCATACAGACGATAGTGTCTGTCCAAAGCTACTGGTTCATCACAATGACACTGTGAGGATGCGCATGTTTTGTCCATTAAAATGATTTAATGGACCAAATTAAGCGAAATCGGTTAGAAACGGACTTTACACAGCTAATTTGTGCGCTTGCATGCTGGTCATGAGGCCAGAATTGGTGCGATTTCATGGAAATACGAGGCGCCAGTCGACAAAAAGGAACACAAATTGGGAGCTGGGTCATTGGACCCATGTTCTTTTCACAGATGAGTCCAGATTTGTATGAAGATATCCACGATGATAGGAGAAGGTGTGACACCTGCCAGGTACACGTCGTGTAGACTATGAATCAAATCATGTTGTGGAACATGTGGACTATGACATGTCTAAAGGAAGGTGGGTAATGGTATGGTCCGGCAGCTGGATTGGCAGCTGTGTGGACTTGCGCATGCTAAACAGAAGCTCTCTGATTGGTGTTCGAGCTAGGAATGACATGTTTTGTCCAATTACGAGACCGTTTGCTAATGTTTTTGGCGATGACATCATCGAATCACAGGGCAAATGTGGTGGACCAATACCTAGCGACAGAAACAATAGCCCACACTGACATGGCAATTGAATCAGAAGTTTTTAATCCGATTGAGCATGCTTTGGACATGTTACACCGCCAATTCTGATCATGAGAGGCTTCCTGAAACTCAAGGAGAGCTTATTCAGGCCTTTCAAGAAAAATGGCAAACGAGTCCCTAAATGGGCCTCTGAGGATTTACCAGAAGCATACCGAGTGGCTGTCATGCAATTAGACAAGCCCTTAGAGGTCACTTTGAGAACTGAAAATGATTTTGAATGGATAAAGTCACAAATAATGGAAATTCATTTTTGTGTATGTGCCAATTTTCACTTTGAATTTAGGGGTATGCCTGTTTATTCTTTCCTGCTGATGTGTCACGTGATCAGATTCCAATATGTCTCATGCCATCTTTTGCAGCGTTGTTAGATGTATTCAACAGTAGAAAATGATTGTTGGAAAATTATTTTATTCAATATAAAAATTTCAGTCTAATGTTTGATCCTTAACTTTTTTTGTCCAGTATATTACAGTCTAAAACAAATACAAAGTGAACATACTAATTATATTTGGGATACCCTTTAAGGAAGGTTTGACTAGCTATAAATCACCTTTCTGATGCCACACCTTATGCATATCTTCATTAACTGTAAGGTAAAATCATAGACTTGTTGTGGGACATTCAACACATGCCATTTCATTTGTGGAATAATGTCATATGATAAGTTTGTTGTTGCAATGATCAATTATACACTATCAGGTGACGTTTCAGTGACAGTCTGGGTGAAGCTGGGACAGGTGTATTAGAATAGAAGATAAGCTTTATAATATTATAATAATATAGACATTCTTGTTTAAGGACACTGACCACAAAATTCTAACTTACTTCTCTGTGTCCCATGGCTGCTGCCACCACCATTGTCTGCTGCATGGCCTCCATTTTGGACACCTGACCTTCCTCTGGTTCCCAGTCCATCTGGAACAGGTTCATTAGTGTCTCTAGATGACCATTCACTGCAGCATGAACCACAGCACACTGACCGCTGTTATCTACATGACCTATCTACAAAAGAGAACCCATTTACTACATCATGAGCCATAACACACTGACCATTGTTATATACATCACTTATCTACAACAGAAAAACCATTTACTAAATAATGATTGTTGTTTTGTTGTTGTTCTCATTGTGTTGTTGCTTTACATCCATGATAAGTCTGACAGTCAGTTAACCCAAACACACTATTCCCAAGCAGGCTTAGACCTCCTAAGCGGTTAACCAGTACTAAGTGCACACGCTTTGTACCAGTAACTGACAACTGCCCTTCTTGAATCAGCTGAAGGGGAAGAATCCATCTCCATGAAAGTAAGTAGCCGCACTAGATATCAAACCAGGGACCTCTGATTCTTTAGTCAGACATGCTACTGACTATGCTACATGGCCCGTTATCTACATGACTTATCTACAATAGAAAACCCATTTTCTACACCTTGAACCATTGAACACTCAGACCACTGTTATCCATACACAGTAAACATTTACAGCAGCATGAACCATAGAACACAAATATACAATACTTATAGCTCTATCAAGACTTTGTCTTGGCAAGCTAAAAAAAAATTTTTCAAAGATCTTCCTGAAGAATAGTTTTAGAATGATACTGTAAATTAGGAAAAAGAACCAAATAAAGATGTATATTATACCTACCATGGCATGTCTTAATATCAACATCCTGACAATATCTGTATGTGCACTGGCAGCAGCATAACAGAGTGCCGACATCCCAGTATCCGAGACTGTGTCTACACTAGCACTGAACTCCAGCAGCAATGAAACAAGCTCTGTAAAGCCTTGCTTTGCTGCCAAACACAGGATTGGTGAGTTGTTCTCTTCATTAGTGTGAGTATTAGGATTAGCCCCAGACAATAACATCAGCCGACTCACCTATAAATGAAAATGAAAATTTCCAGTCTGAAGTTGAGCTTATGGTTTTTATTTTTTTTGCAAAAACACACTTCTATTTGGATCTGACAAGGTATGTTTTTAGGGAGAAATAAGAATTAGGCCTCGGGAAGGCATGAGAATTTATCAAAAGCTTTAACCCCCAAATCTTTTCTAAAAAAACAAGAGCTGTCGCCTGACAGCATAGCTCGCCTGAATTGGTGCTTGCCCATCGCACAGTCGCTATGGTGGTGTGGACTGCTATGCATATAACTTCAGGCAAGCATGTCTATAATGTCAACACATTTATAAACAAAAGCTATCTCAGAAACAAGTATTAAAATAAAATTAAAATAAAAAAAATCCACATGAAATTTCAAAGTCCATGAGCTAGATGTCAAAGAAATGAGGGGTAGGGGATGGGGGGGGGGGGGGGGAGGCAGGATGTACCAAAACCCTGAACCATTATCTAACATCAGCCCAAGTATTAGTATCAACTGAGTCCATCATAGAACTGTGAAATTATGTTATGTCTTCATAAATATAAATCTTTAACCAAAATCTTTAAGACAAACTTCTAAGTCGATGACCTTGACTTTAAGGTCATCCAATGGGGTAAGTATATAGTTTGTAACAACTCAAAAAAGTGTCTAACATCAGTTCATATGTAAACTATATCTCTGCCAAGCATCATGAATCAGTATGCAATCAGAAAACTTTAATAAAGACAAAAATTTCCTAAGTCCCTGACCTTGACATCAAGGTCACTGAGCAGGGTTGGGGTGGTACTCTGTAAAACTTTGAACTAATATCTAACTACAGTGCAAATATCAAAAGAATTCATTCATGGGTTCAGGAGATATGGGTCTTTAAAAAAACTTTAACCAAAACATCCAATCAATAAAAAGACAATTTTCTAAGTCCATGACCTTGACATCAAGGTCACTGAGGGGGGTGGGGGTAGTACCATGGAAAACTTTAGACCAATATCTAACTACAGTGCAAGTATCAAAAGAATCCATCCATTGGTTAAGGAGATATTGGGCTTTAAAAAACTTTAACCAAAACATCCAGTCAAAAAAAACGCCAATTTTCTAAGTCCATGACCTTGACATCAAGGTCACTGAGTGGGGTGGGGGTGGTACCCTGTTAAACTTTGGACCAATATCTAACTACAGTGCAAGTATCAAAAGAATCCATCCATGGGTTAAGGAGATATAGGTCTTTAAAAAACTTTAACCAAAACATCCAATCCGGACGCCGACGCGGACGCTGACGCCGACGCCGACGCCGACGCCAAGGTGACAACAATAGCTCTTCCTGAACTTTCGTTCAGGCGAGCTAAAAATCAGTATAATTAACTAATCATTCTACGTGTAAAACTCTTTTGCCAATAATCATCTCACATGAAGCTGGCTAATATATTTAAATGTTAGGATAATTCAATTAACTGAGTATAGTGTTCCAGTATACAGAGTATGAATGGTGCACTTAGAGTGGTTGAATACACAACCATAAATTACTATCCTTTTTACCAAAGGGAACAACTTTTGCAGCTTCCTGTTTACTACCCTGAATGAAGAAGCTTTTCCTGGAGGGCTACTCTTTAAGGAAATAATTTGCTCCTCAGGAGCAAATTATTTCCTTAAAGAGTAGACCCCCATAAAATGGGAGAAAAGTTGTTCCTGGTAAGAATTAGCTCCCCTCGAAGTGTTCCCATTCATCTTAAGTCCTTGGAAGTAGAAACATACCTTGACATTTGGATAGAAGAGATTCCTCTGTTCTACAAGGGCGGCACTGAGATTTGATGAGCTTAGAGCCATCCAGAATGCCTGCATATCTCGTGATGAGTAGCCCCTCTGTTTGCCTACATTCTTATAAATATGTGCCTTCAGGATATGATGGCCAAGCTCTATGGTTTTCTCACAAGACACTGGAGCACATGCCCGGGACAAATAAAATGCCAGCAAGGCATGACCATGCCTAAAGAAAAGAATACATGTACTTGTTAGATCAAAATGGAGCTCCAGAATAGGGTGGGGTTTTGATAAGTCTGTGACATATTTTGCTCAGTCTCCTGCTTGACATCGGTTTTGGCTCTTCATTAGAACTGTGGACCACAATTTGTTTTTATGGAAAACAAGCAAAATTAAAATAGAAATAGTGTCAAAATCCTTGTCAAAATCCTTGCTAATCTGGAGTTATATTAAACAATGTCATGGGTTTTAAAGCAGTGACTTTTCAGAGCGCCTTTTGGAAAGCCAAGAAAGCTTATTATGATAAATCCACAAAATACTTGTCTGCATGCACAAGGTTAACTTTTAACATTTAAATCGCCAAAAATGAAAAGAGCTGAATTTGCTAACAGTGGAGATCCAGATGAGGTGGCTCATAATGAGCAGCCTCCTTTTGCCCTCTTGTCTTTGAATTCTCAATGACACAGCTTAGACGATACAATTTCTGAAGTTCGGAGATGTAAATTTTGTTTTCTGCAAATAGGAAGTCACTGTTATTCCTCTTTGTAAAATGGTGGAAAAACATACACATGGACCCATAAACCTTAAGAAGAATTTGCTGATGCTATCACTTTCTTATATTTGTTGTTATTCAGCCAGTAGTTTCTATGTTATAATGTATGCCAACTGCATGTCTTATGCAAAAATATCAACCTAACATTATGATGACATCAATAAATGAAAAGTAACTATGAAAATACCTGAGATCGCAAATAAACTTGATGTTATCTGGTTCCTCTCTCCTGATTAGCCAGTCCCGGAGGGCTGGATGGCATATTGTAAAACGATTGTCTCTACGCTGGTACAAGATTCCCGAGAGTAGACTTAGTCTCTGCTGGAAGTCCTCCCAAGTCTGGTATTGTTCTGTGAGGCCCGAGTTCACTGCCTCATATATCTCCTCATTAGAGAGTGGGTAAAGTGTGGCAAGACATACTTCCAGAATATGATTTACCCGCTCATAGGCACGAACACTCGGAAACTTTAAATTAAACATTAACAGAAACACCTCAGACAGAGATACAGGTAAAATTTTATAGTTTGAACTCTTTAACACAACATGACCCTGCTCAATCAAATCTAACGTTAATTTACAAAACAGAAATGACCCTTTACTTAACGTCTGTAAGTGTGAACAGAATTTACTCTGAACCGCTGCATCTAAAGTTTTCAGAGCCATATTTCTCTTAATATTAGCACTTGATACAACTCGATGATTCACATACTCCTGCAGATCTCTCGTTATCTGTTCGTTACCTACACATTTATCAATGTAGATTCTAGGAAATGGAAGGGAACTAGTCACTTCTATCATACTGGTATGTACAGTTAGCACTAGTTTCAGCCAGTTTGGAAACTTATCAATATGAGACACCAGAAATGAGGCTATAGTATCACCATAATCTGGCTTATGGAATTCTGCCTCATTTAAGCCGTCCACAAGCACAATACAACTATCCGTGTCCAGTTTACCACTTAATTTGATCTGTTCCAGCGGTTCAAGCACACCTTTCACAAGAGAAGATGAGGGATCTTGAATACACTGTTTTAGACTGAGAATGTGCTGTAACTGAATGTCCTGAAGAAGAAGTTCACGGTAGGCACTCAACTGTGGGGCCGCGGCCATGTATGCGGCAAGGCTGTGAACAAACTCTGGCACCATACATGTGATGTTGTTGTCTGCCTGACAGAAGTGAAAGCCTACCACCTGGGCCCCGACAGTCTTCAGACAGTCATAATTTAGACTAGAATTGGATGAAGATAAGTTTTTGTTTAGAGATGATGTCGGACTGTAGTTAAATCCATTATGATAACCATCAGCACCAGTTTTGTCAGATGAAACACCTGTTGGCAAACAAGAAAATAAGGTAAAGGTGATAAAAATTCAAAAATCAATCAGTGACAGTAATGCCTATGTAACCAGTGTAGACCCTGATCATACTGCTCCTTCAGGAGCAGTATGATCAGGGTCTTCACTGTTTGCAATCGATTCAGGTATTTTCATTGAGAGATGTATAAAATTTTATGACAATTACTGTTTCACAGGGGTCAGCCTAGGTTTCTCAGACAGGGAGAAGTTTTGCGACATTTTCTGAATTTCATGGAGAAGTTTTTTCCCAAATGTTAGATTTTCTATATATTTTATACATTTTTGACTTCTCCCTCAGCTCAAAATAGGGAGAAGTCAGTCAGCTTAGGGAGAGTATTTCTCCCAGTTCTCCCTCTAGGCTGAGCCCAGAGTTTCAAGCTATGAGATATTACTGAGTTACAGCTGAGTCTTGTTATCTCAAGTACTGAGACCTCAAACTACCTTCTCATGTCAAAGTAAATTCATGAAAAGTTTGGAGAAGTTTGTTTATATCCTACACATTTCTGACTCTGTATTGTTAACAACTGACACTGCAAAGAAAAGCTTCTGGTCTACCACACAATCTAAAGTTACAAGAATCAACGGAAAGTGTCATTAGTTAAGGAGATGTTCCATTATGCCAAATCACTACCATTTTTGCTGAAAAATGTGAGAAGCTTTTAGCTCCTTTCATTTTTTCAGCAAAAAGTATTAGCATACTTAATTTTATGCGTACAAGACAAGTATACTTAACAACTCCTTTACAAACAACTTCCTTAAGCCAACAAAGCTGGGTCCTGGACATCTTAACCTTTTATTTCTCTTAGTCTGACCAACTCAACTGTATTATCAGGGGATTTTTTTGTGTGCATAAATATTGGCAAATAGAACAGACCCTGATCAGACACTTTTGAAGCAGAACTGCAAACATTTACATGTATTCAAATACAGTATTTTTGCAATATGACACAGATAAACATAAAACTTAAAAGTCTGAAAATATGATAATCTGTTATATTTATTGATATTGCTTGAATTTTATCCAAAGCTTAATATACTATACTGCACATGATCAATATGTTTGCTGTTTGTCTATTCATAAAAGCAATTTTATGTGACCCAGACGTAACACACAGGCTGATTATATTAGCATTTTCCAAATGTATTTTTTCTGACATTACACTGCACAAACATGGCATTATTTTGCAAGATACTGTCATATGTATTGCTGGTTTTGGTCAGAATTAGAATTATCATTAATAAAACAGGTACATACCTTCATTTTAGTGAATATGTGGTTTTATGCTGGTCCATCAAACTACATATTCATCTCAACAAAGGTAAATAACAGTACAATATCTGTAAACATACATCTACATTGTTTCTATCGTATGATAATTCATCTTTTTGAAACCACCCTACTTTAAACAGGAGTGCATCCCTCCATTAACTGTAAGGTAGAATAGCAGACTTATTGTGGACATCTGTTTGTGGGACTATGTCACACAACTAAATCGTCATTGCATTGGCTTGTTATACACCATCAGGTGACTTTTGAGTGACAATATGAGTGTGGCTACTAATGGTGAATTCTTTTTTATATGAAATTAATAGTTTTATAATATGAACCTTTGACGATGCCTCCTTTTCCATCACCAAAACAGCTATGTGCCACCAACTGCTCCAAGATGGCTGTCTTGCCTGTTCCCATATCACCGACTAGAATTACTCCTGAAGCATGGTCAGCTACACTTTCACTGTTCAACAGCTGCAAATAATACAAGGCTTAGTGTACTAGCAGCACATTACAGTCAACCCTCTTTAAAACGACATTCATTACAACAGCAAAAATTCTTAACAACATCATTTTGTTATGCACAGAATGGCTTTATTGTTCAAAACATGAATTCCTTATGATAGCAATTAAGGGGAGGGTCTCGTAACTTCGGACAGCGGGGAAATTCGGACACTGACATTGTTTCCTTTATATGTCAGTTGTTGGAACTAAAACAAAAATAACTGGGCAAACAGTGAAAATCCTGATGAAATGGCTCATTACAAGCCATCTCATCTGGATTTTCACTGTTTGCAATGGTATGTCCAAATTTACCCCCATGTCTGAAGTTACCCGACTCTACCCTAGTTTAACATCAAAAGATTTGGGAACAAAATGCTGTTGTTGTTCAGAGGGTCCACTGTAATGTCAATGTATACGAATATCTATGTCATGCATAAACACCTATGCTGTTCCTAAATACTATGCCATACATAAATACCTATGCCAGACATTGCTGGACATTATGTGTTCAAGTCAAATCCACCTTTTTAATAAGCACACTGATTTGCAGCTGAATGTGTTCAAATACACACATGCCAGAAGGTTGTGGATCAGATTATATTTACGACAATTAATCATTCCTGGAGCATGACACAAATTCTATGCAGTGAAAGCCAATAATGGATGTCAGAGACTTTACCACAGGTCTGTCTTCAATATCACCAAGTACGTGCTAGAATGAAAAATAGACTAGAAACTATTAGCAGTCTTTAATATTGAACGTAATTCTGGTGTTTCTTCATTCATGTAACCCAAGTTACAATAAGTTCAATAAATAATAAAACTTTCCTGACACTTGTTGTAGATGAATCAAAGAAATGGAAAAAAAAATGTTTTGCTTTTATGATTTTTTTTTTATAAGGCCACACCAAGTTTTTTCTATGTTTAGCGTCCACCCTTGTAAGCAAAACCTACCTACCTATCCGGAAAAAACAAACGAAGTGCCATAGAAAAAACGTTAGTTAAAGACTTAGTTAATCCATTGATATAGTGATAATATCAATTGAACAGTTCCCAACGAACAGCAAATTAAAAAAAAGATAAACTGACTAGAAGTTCAGCATTTAAAACATCAAGGTATCTCATATGTGTGTTCATCTGGAAGTCCACCAGGAAAGAGTTTGCATCACAAGACAGAATTCATTTCATAGTCTAGCCCATCTCGAGGCCTACCCTTTGAATTTCCTTTTATAAACTGGGTAAGTGCCTTGAGCATTTAACACGTCTCTGGTGTAATCACCATCTTCCATTTTTATGGAAACTGAAGTATTTTAAGGGAACAGTGTAGACCGTGCACAGTTGCCACATTATATAGTGTTGTTGTTTTTTATCTTCGTCCCTGGGACTACACTGTTTGCATTTGTCTAGTTTCTGGCAGTTTTTAGGCATCCCTGGGTTAACAAATGTTACATTAATTAGAGCTCTGAAATGAGCACCAGTCATGCCCATCTGGCTTCCCAAACAAAATTTCAAACAGGAAAGTGAAGGAAACACCACTAGAAACCCGGAAAGCCAAAGATTTTGGACTGACTATAAATTTGCCATCTATAAGCACTTTTGCAACATCTATTTTACCATGCTATGCAGCTTTCATGACTAAATGACATCTGCCATTTGCTCCTGCCAAATTAGTCTCTAGAAATGCAAAAATTATAACATGCACAAAGTAATTCCAGCCATATTAGGTTCATCCTCAATGGCCCGCAAGGCAAGAAGGGTACCTCAGACCTGTTTACTCTCAGACTTCGCCATGTGTAGTCAGGAAGTCAGCTATTGTATTTTGCAGTACTACCTGTATTGTTATACGGATGATTTCAAAACATCCCGAGACCGGCTTCTGGTAAAAAAAAGTCCCAAAGAATTGTGGAGTAAATACAGAAAAAAGTTCTGAATAAATCCCAGTGAAATCGTGAAACATAAAAAAATTAAGAAGCTTGTTTATGTTTATTGTTTTTTAATCTGGACGTCGAAACCTACCCATCCGCGGACGCTAAACATAGAAAAAACTTGGAGTGGCCTAATCTCAGGGCCAGGTGTGGCCCACTAATTACATGTCCAGACTTCCCTGTCCAGCTGAAATACGGGAAATAAAAAGTGCACCAGAGATCTTGTTTCTCCTTTATACAAATATTGGAATCCTCTTGTCTAAAAATTTTCTATGAAATTCCACAGTGAACTTACATTTATGTAGCATGTACAAGCATTCAGACTTAACAACCAGGCATAGCAAAGAAAGTACATACCAAGTCAATATCTTTAAACACCCATTCTCTTCCAACAAATATGGCTGTACCTTCTGGGTGGGGAATGTCAAAGCTGACAGCTGCTAACTTTAGCTGGGGAGGACGAATTGGCACTATAGCTGTCATGGAAAACGAAACAAGTTATAAGCTAACAGAGTCATGTGCAGTGAATAATATGAGCCAAGACAAGACAAAACCAACAAAGTGCCATATGTGCCCAGCGAAGACTCAGATCAGCCTGGGCATCCGCCCAGTCTGATAAGAGTCTTTGCTGTATGCTTAAAGAGTATCTAAGGCTCTAAGCTAGCTCCATGTTGACAGCCAAGACTCTAATTAGACTGGGTACAAAATGTATAAAATGTTTGATATATAAATATCTCTTAACAAACATCATTAGTTTTGAACAACTGGGCCCTGGAACTGAAAGTTTGGTTATGATGTTTCTTTCAACTGGATAAAATCTAATTATCCAATCAGAGCAACAGACGATCTACAACTAGTTGAGCAACAGATATAGAGAATACCATGTTAGTATTTTGATATCAAATTTATCGGGCGAGACCAGAAACAGCCTAGGAATGGCGAGGCTTGCTGAGCCAGTCCTATGTGTTTCTGGTCCAGCCCGATAAACTTGATATCAAAAGACACTTACATGGTTTTCTATTTATCATGCATCATTATAATATTTTCAGATTTAAAGAGCATCAAACTAAAGAAAAGTAAACACAGATTTGTTCGAACTTTTTGATGTCGCGATTGCGTTGTGACATAAGTCGGTGACGTCATTCAACCAACTGAACGTTGTTATCACGACCAACGTCAGTATACAGCCAATCGTCTTCAGAGATCGCTTCTAAAGGCATGACCTGATAACATTCAGGCAAGCGCAGTTCTACAGTGACATGATATCACATCATGTTATCATACCCCTGTTATCAGTGGTATTTTGCAGTAGGTGCATGATAAAATCTACAACTAGTCTTATCAGAGACGTTCCTTTTTCTTCTTTCTATTACCACAACATAGCAAAAACAGAAAACTTGATTCTGCCGCTGGCCAGTAAAGACTAATACATATTTCTGGTCATAGCAATAACACGAAATTGATCAAAGTATTGAAGATGAAGCAAAACAAGAGGACCATAAGCGTGGCAATATAGGCCTGTTTCAGTCACACTTTTATGACAGGAAAAATTATTAAAAGGTATGGGCCTGCTTGTTTTTCATAACTTCCATATATGAAATTTCAAAACCTTTTATATTATGAAATTTCAAATCCTAGACCCTGTTATTCATATGCTTTACAGCTACACAAGAATAGACAAAACAGGGCCAATAACTTTGTAAATCAAAAAATACAGAATTTTCATACCTTTATCTGAATGTTGTGTGAATATTTTACATATCAAGTACGGATTTGAATATGGAGTCCAATTAATAAAGTTAGGAAGAAGCCAAAATATTAACTGTAAATGCATAAGAACTCTTGTATTGTTAAGTGACAGTAATATCTAGAGGAAGAGAAAGTACTCACCTTTAGAAGTATCAGGGTAGCCAATGGTAGCCCTGGCTGATCGACGAAATTTTGATTTACGACCAAACAAGTTCAAGTCTTCTATTGCACCGGGAGCTGAGGCTGTAACAAGAACATAAATGAGCCGCAATATGACAAAACCAACAAAGTGGTGTGTGCGCCCAGCAAAGACTCAGATCAGCCTGGGCATCCTCCCAGTCAGCTGAGTCTTCACTGTGCACTTAAAGCATAATTAGGGACTAAGCTAATAGCTAATCAGAGTCTTTGCTGTCAGCATGTAGGTAGCTTAAAATAATCAGAGTCTTTGCTGTCAGCATGTAGGTAGCTTTAAGCTACCTACATGCTGACAGCAAAGACTCTGATTAGACTAGGCGCATATGTCACTTTGTTGGTTTTGTCGTGTCATGGCTCAAATAAAACTCTCTGTAATTACCTGGGATAAACTTCTCCCTAAAATCAGAGTCTTTGCTGTCAGCATGTAGGTAGCTTAAAGCTACCTACATGCTGACAGCAAAGACTCTGATTAGACTAGGCGCATATGTCACTTTGTTGGTTTTGTCGTGTCATGGCTCAAATAAAACTCTCTGTAATTACCTGAACACTGAGACAGTTCCAGAGCTGGAGATAAGGGGATCATGGTTGATAATTCTTCTACCATTTGTCAATATAAATATATGTTGTAATCCCTCATTTCAACTGCCTTGTTTACGGCATTCAAACTACATTTGGCAACTGTATTTGATCGTAAGCAGAGCTTACAGTATATGCCCATCCCGCCATCCCCCAGTCACACACCCCTGCAAATGGTTATTTACTTGTAATAACAAGAAATGCTGTCAGTGTGTCTCACCAACTGAAATCCAGGGCTCCCAATAGTTAGGGTTCAAATAATTCCGAGATGATTTTTATTAATCATCTATAAAAACATGTTCCCACATTTGCTTCACCTCAGTACAGCAGCCCATATATTAGATCAAACCTCACAGATGAGGCCACACATAACACAATGTCTTGAGAATACTTACCCAGTACTTGTGTGAGAAAATCTGAAGTTTCTGTTGAAAGAATTTAAGTTTGAAATGTCACTGAAACATTGGCAGGGCACGGCATACACTGTTTGCCATGCTCCTATGCTAATGAAGTCAAAAATCTGTTACCATAGCAACTATGGAATTACAAACTGTTCTGCATGGTACGTTGGCAGAATGACGTCTGGATGATGTCACTATGACATCAATATGAATTCTTTGTCGCTATGGTAACAGATCTATGGTATCATTGGTATTGAAGCATGATAAACAGTGTATGCCATTTTTCCATCAATTTTTCAATGACATTACAAACGGAAATTCTTTCAACAGAAACTTCAGATTTCTCAAACAATAATTATTCTCAAGTCATTTAATTCTGTGTTGTATTAGAATCACCTCAATAGTTATAGTTTGTAGCCTTAACTGCACCTGTTAATGAAGTGAGCCTCTAATGTAAGACCACAATATATGTTTCTAAGAAACATCCCAAAATAACCACTGAAACCTCAGGGGCCAGCCTAGAGGGAGAAGTGGGAGAAATAGTCTCCTTAAGGAGGCCGACTCTAATTTTTTTCTGAGATACCTGTGCTAGAGAATTTCCTTATATTATAACAGTGTATCAATCAAGACCTTAACTTTAGATAAAAGTAATAAAAACACCATGTCACCGGCACTGGTGACGAATTGGGGTCGATCCAAAAGTAACACCAATTTTACACTTTTTTGCATTGAGTGTAATGGGAAATTGCGAAAATCTGACACAAATGTGAAAATTAAAATAACTTCTGTGCTAGAGATTTTGGTGTCACTAAGATATGTAACGTATCTGTATAAACTCTGCCGAAACATGAAATAAAAACAGGGGGTCATCGGTCATATAAGATAATGAGGGTCGTTTCAAAAGTAGGAATTAGGGGCAAAACACCATTATTTTATCAAGATTGCAAGCATTTAAAAACATTTTCGCTAGATATGATAGTGCCACTAACAAAGGCGCTGTATCTATAAAGGACTTCAAAAATATGAACTGAAAACAGGGCATCAGCGTTCATATAAGAAAACTGGGGTCGTTTCAAAAGTAAGTTTCAAATGCAAAACGCCATTTTTGGTCAATATCACGAAATATAAAGTAACTTCTGTGCAAGATTTGATGGTTTCATTAGGGCAGGCAGTGTATCTTAATATGATCTCCAAAAACAGGAAATAAAAATAGGGCTCATTATTCATATAAGGAAATGAGGGTCATTTCAAAAGAAAGCATTACATGCAAAACACCATTTTTTGTCAAGGTCACAAATATAAGAATAAGTTCTGTGCAGATTTGATGGTGTCACTTAATTAGGCGGTGTATCTACACATGATCTATGAAAACAGAAAGTAAAAATAGGGGTCATCATTCATATATGGAAACGAGGGTCGTTTCATAAGTTAGCATTACATTTTTTTCCTGAAAAACCTGTGCCACAGAATTTCTTTATATTTAACAGTGTATCAATCAATGATTTATGTTTAGGTAAAAGTAATAAAAATATTATGTCTCCGGCACCGGTGACTAATGGGGGTCGATCCAAAATTAAAGTAACAACGTTTTTATGCATTTTATGCATTGAGTGTAATGGAAAATCGCTTAAATTTGACACATTTGCGAAAACTGAAATAACTTCTGTGCCAGAAATTTGGTGTCAC
This sequence comes from Ctena decussata, assembly GCA_963989385.1. Lineage (NCBI taxonomy): Eukaryota > Metazoa > Mollusca > Bivalvia > Lucinida > Lucinidae > Ctena > Ctena decussata. Next base: position 31,861,657 of record OZ022504.1, on the reverse strand, counting down.
TGAGATATGTCATGTCTCTACATAAGATCTGAAAAACTGAAATATAAACAGTGGGTTACCGTTCATATAAGAAAGTGGGGGTCGTTCAAAAGTAGGAATTAGAAGTAAAACATCATTTTTTTGTTCGAGATCGCAAACATTTTATTTTTTTTTATTTTTGCTAGATATGATAGTGGCACTATCATAGGCTATGTATCTATATATGATTTGCAAAAATATAAATTACAAACAGATAATCAGCAGTCATATAAAAAGTGGGAAAGTGGGGTCATTTCAAAAGTAAGTATAAGATGCAAAACATTTTTATTAAGATCGCAAACATTAAATAAATTGTGTGCTAGATTTGATGGTGTCATTAAGTTATGCGTTGTATCTACATATGATCTGTGAAAACAAGAAATAAAAATAGGGGTCATCGTTCATATAAGGAATCGAGGATCGTTTCAAAAGTTTGCATTACATGTACATGAAAAACACTATTTTTGTCAACATCTCCAACATTAAAGTAACTTCTGTGCTGATATGATGGTTTTACTATGAGAGGTGATGAACTACCGTAATCGACCCATTTACCGCACCGTGCGCTTAACTTTTTCAAAATTGCAACAAAACGATGTGGTTAAAATGTATTTAATAACCGCACACTCAGAACAATGAAATGCAGGCTGACTGGAAAGAGGCAACATGGGTAGGACTGGAAATACTTTGTGTTTATACTTTTCATGAGTTCCCTGTTAAATATTGGGTTTTGTGAGAGTTTCAAAGAAAAAGCAGTGTGCGCTTGTGCAGTTTGTCTGGAAATGGCCTTGGTGTGCGGTTATAGGGGCATGTGCGTTAAATGGGTCGATTACGGTATTTATGATGATCTACAAAAATATGAAATAAAAACAGGCCATAGCGAAAATTTCATGATTGAAACATGTTCAAAAATGTTTAAACATGTTATTTGGACATGTTTGAACATGTTTTGACAGTGTTATGAGCATATTAGGAAATGTTTAAACATGTGCGTTAAATGGCACCATGGTCAAACATGATCAGATATTAACCGTGTTCTGCTGTGCTTGACAATCAGAAGATCCATTGCAAAACACAATTGTCCTACAACATTGCATAATTGTTCAATACCACTGATAAATTAGTTAAATCTTGACCATCTACTCTTTTTGGTAATTGTTCAAAGCAAACTTATTTTCTATTGACAAGAGCGCCTGCAATGCGGAATATGTTTTGTTACTGATAATTTGATTGGATACAATGGAAGTTGCTCGCATCCAATGAAATGGCCTATTTGGAAATTTGATTTATGAATAGGCTGTCAGCCAGTGGTACATTAGGAACAAAGTGGACTTAGTACCCTTGGCCAGAGAAGATGAGCTGGGAGTTCACACAGAAAACGCATTTCATGTTAGGGGCCAGTCATTTATTAACATATTAACAGGTGGGGGGCCTGGTACATTCATTGGGGGGGGGGGGGGGGGGGGGGGGGGGGGGGGGGGGGGGAATTTGTTGATGTACTGGGGGAGACAGAAATAAATAAGCCTTGGAGCAGGGGGTGGGGTCATATATTTTTATAGGCATATGGGGGGCAGGGGGTCAGAATTCTTCCATCAGTCTTCATTTTCAAAAAATGTCTCAGTTTCAGTCAGTCATAAAATAGGTTATATTGGGAGGTGTAGGGGGGGGGGGGGGTGTGAAGGGTAGCTGGGATGGGCTGGGGCTGGGACATAAACTTTTTCGTCACCTATCTTGGGGGAGGGGGGATTCTGGCGGGACTGGGGGAGTGTCTACAACATATAAGCAAAAGGAATTCTGTTGATATTCTGGAGGAGTTGGAATTAAAATAAGCATTGGGATTGGGATGGGGAGTGGGAGGAGGGGGGGGGGGTCATGTATTTTAATAGTCATATTGGGGGTGGGGGGATGGAATGTCAGAATTTTTCCAAAAGTCTTCATTTTTAAAGAGCGTCTCAGTTTCAAGTTTCAGTCATACATAAAATTAGTTACATGGTGTGTGTGGAGGGTAGCTTGGATGGGGTACGTGGGTTTGGGGGTGGGGGGTCGGGGGGAGGGTCATAAACTTTTTGTTACCTATCTGGGGTGGGGGGGGGGGTCGGAAAAAAAATCTGGTGGGACTTGAGGGGTGGTCTACAACATATAAGCAAAAGTCTAATGTCTTCAGTCTGCCGGAAAAGAAAAAGCTCTTGATATATTCAAATGAACATGTAGAGCTCTACTGTATCAAACAGTCAAAACAGCAGCTGGCAAATGACGGGACTGGTAAAAATAATGCTGATCTGAATAAAACACCTTCTCCTTGGCCGCGTCCACCTGGAATGACTTTTCAATCCTTGTCCTGTTGTGATCCACACTTTTTTTCTTCAGGAACTTCTCTTTTCATAGTTGTTTTTTCTACTTTCACTTCGTTGATGACAGCTACCGGAAATGATAACCGGTGACGTAATTGCAGAACGCAGTTGCAAGTACAGTGTGTGGGCATAAAGTAGTTGTAAAATTTATTCTGTTCTATAGTCGACGGTAAGAAACGAAAGAAAGCATCGCGTTGAAAATATCAGGCCGCCCTGTCGTGCTCACTTTGTAAGAAGAGAATGTTGTCAGAGCGCCGAATGACGGCAATGCGCAGAACGTTGCGCAATCGAAATTAGAGTCGGCCTCCTTAAGCTGACTGGCTTCTCCCTATTTTGAGCTGAGGGAGAAGTCAAAATGTATAAAACATATAGAAAATCTAAAATTTGGGATAAAACTTCTCCCTAAAATTCAGAAAATGTCACAAACTTCTCTCTGTTTGAGAACCCTAGACTGACCCCTGCAATATTATCTACAGCTGAGTAGAAATTTTACGTTACTGATGTTGTTTTCACAACATGGCCATGGCTTGATTATGAAAACTTACTTGTAATGGAATGAGGTCTGGTGAGTGTGGTTTGTGGACTAATGGAGCTAATCTGGGACTTCCTACTGTCAGATCCAAGTTCACGACTAGAGAAAATAGAGCTGTAAGAGGGAGGTATGGAACACAATCCACCTTCATTGCTTGATGATGCTGAAATATAAACATAGATACGCCATGAGCTCTGCCACTGCCATGGTGCCTTCAAAAATGTTTTCCATGTTTCAAGTTTGCATCACTAAGACACATACTTTGATCATGGAAAAGCTTTCTAACAATACTGACACAGACTTAAAGCAAAGAAAAGGTTTCCTCAGACACCTCACCCAGAGGTACACATGGAGGGCTTCAAAGTCACTCTGCCTGAACTTCAGACACGGAATAAAACTGAAGATGTCATGCTCAGAACAAGGTTAAGAGTTTCAGTCTGCTAAGATGGCAACAGTCAGATGGCAAGTACACAGTCAGGAAGCAATTACAGAGTCAGACAGCAATCACTGAGCTAGGCAGCAATTACAATCACAAGTTACTATACAAACTATTGACCAGGGATTGGATTCTCACCTGTCCTTACAATGTTATCTTAAAATATGATTTTACCTGATTTTTCACCACTTTTCATTGATTTCTTATATTTCCATCCCAATTAACAAACCACAAAATAACAGACACTTGGTCCTGGAATTGTTAAACAAATATAAAGAAGCTCATGTCAAACAAATATAAAGAAGCTCATGATATCCTTCCCTTTGTAAAAGCTGGCATCATTTTTCATATCCTCTTACATCCCAAAGCTTAGCCAAATCGTATATATATGGACAAAGTTACCCTTCCTGGAACACAATCACAAAGTAAGGCTTCACATATACCCTCCACCAATAATAGCATCTAACTTGACATGAAACTTTGATGTATAACATGGAAGGTCAGATAGACTGGAAGACTAGAGGTTGTCCAGGGACAACTTGTCGAGCCCGCTCTTTGCTTTAGTGACTTATAAGTATGTCAAGACTAACTGCTTCACTCCCCTATTAGAAAGAAGCCAAACAACATCATGCTTAGTGCATATTCTTTTTTTTTTTAAATTTTCATTAAAGAAAACAAGTAGAAGTAATAGACGAGACAATTTTATCATTTGACCTTCAAGTATGACCTTGATCTTGGACCTACCAGAATAAATGTTTCACATGACATTTTTTACTCAAGGAGACCAATTGTGCCAAATCATTTTGAAATCCATGCATTAATGTAGAAGTAATAGCTGTGACAAGCTCAACTTAAGACAGTTTTATCATTTAACCTTCTAGTGTGACCTTGACCTTGGACCTACCAGAATAAATGTTTCACATGACACTTCTACTCATCAAGGAGGACAAGCGTGCCAAATTATTTTGAAATCCATCCGTAAAAGTAGAAGTAATGGTCTGGAGTCTTTAGTTTTCAATTTTTTTATTCTCTTTGGTAATACACAGGAACACTGTTTCTGCTAAAAAGACGCAATGTCAGTGAGTCCCTGGTTTGCCTTTTGGCGCTATTTTGGCCTCTGCGGTAAATGGGAGGGAATTTTATGCAGTTAACCAACCTGTGCTGAATAAGATATAAAGAATGCTTCACAAATACACCCTACCTGTGCACTAATTAAAGCATGATGCATGCTAATTATGGCGAACATGGTACTACTTCAAACTTGTTCACAAGAATGTAGAATGTACGTATCAAAAACATGTACAAGTCTACCGTCTGTGTTTCCCCTCATTTCGAATTCAAAGATGAACGGCAAAATCTATTTCTCTAATTCTACAAAAACTAGCTGTATTTCTACAAACCAGTAAGTGTGGAGATGGGGCTGGCATCAGACTGTCCTCTGTCAGGGGTACCCTCACTTGACATCCCAATAGATGAAACACTGGCATACATGTCCTCTGAACTCTGGTAAGTGTTTTTCTCTGGAGTACTGGATGACCTCTCATGACTAGTGAACCTACCAGGTACTAGATTAGTTGACCTGTCTTGCCCTGTGTACCTATCCGGCATGCTCCCTGCTCTGTCAGGATTGTATCTTGCGGAGACAGGGTCCCAGGGTCTATTAGCCCCTGACTGCTCTAGTATACCACTGGCAGACTGATCCCCCTCTGTGGCTGCTGTCCGATCACCCAGCAACATTCCCAACCTCATCATTAGGTCATTCTGGGCTACATCTGGGGGTGGGGGTGGAGGACTGTCCTTGTCTGAAACACATCATGGCATAAAATATGTGTAGGGATCATATACAAAAGTACCCTGGATCAGCATCATGCCTTTATCATTTAATCAAAATTATAAATTTCTATGAAACACTACATACACTGGAATAATTTTAATGTTACATTCAGCAATCAAACATGGAATTACAGAAGTGGTGTAGTGTCAATACAATGTATGTGGTGTCGCCATAGCAATTACACATTGACATATGACACTGACATTATGGAACAACTTATGACTCATAAATGTACTAGTTTGCTCATCAATCATGCTATTTATTTTGCATCTTTACCCCCTTTTCCTCACCTGACATAGGCGAAGGACCTATTAAATGACCCTTGTCCGTCCATGTGTGCATTATTCCTTCAGTCCATCATTCCAACCATCCGTCCAGAATCTTGTCTCCGCAACTCCTACATCTTTCATTGGATTGAATTGAAATTTTGTAGACTTTCTTCATCACAGTATCCGAACTACATGTACAATCTCTTCCGGTTTTCATAGCGTTGAATTGAGAGTACAAACGTTCACTTATAGTAGTCGGAAATCATTATGTTTTGAGATTTTATCCGAAATCTGCTGCGTCATTTATAGCTATTCAGCTTCCAAAATCTAAAGAGGTAAGTTTAATATAATTTGCTCTTCGGTCTTTTACTTTATTACCCTGTACAATGTTGCGTATGGGTGGGTAGTAATTGGTACAGTATTCAAATCGCCCTTGGCATGATTCTTAAACCATTTTGAGCATTTTCTTACATGTTTTATAAAAAATCTTTAGAATAAACGGAAGGCGTCATCAATCTACAGTTTGTTAGTTTCGATAAAAGAATGATAGCTAAGTTTTGCACGACACAATCTCGTGTTAAATTAAGCTGTTCGGAAAAAAAAATCTGCGACGGCAAGGAGTTTTTCACTGTACAGGGCAATAAAGTAAAAGACAGAAGAGAAAATTATATCAAACATACCTCTTTACATTTTCGAAGCTGAATAACTATAAATGATGCAGTAGATTCCGGATAAAAACTCAAAACATAATGATTTCCGGCTACTGGTTATAAGCGAATTTTGTACTCTCGATTCAACGCTATGAAAACCGGAAGAGATGGTACAGTGCGTTCGGATACTGTGTTCATATGATATGAAGATGTGCATATGGTTTAAATTGGATTTTTGTTTTGACTTTTATTGACAGAGTTATGGCCAATGCTTACTTAAACCTTGTCTCCTCAACTCCTTCCACATTGGACTGACTTAATGTTAGCAGACTGACTTGCCATGATCTGTGCAGTCATGTGGTGCACATGTGATTTGGGATTTTCAACTGTCACATTTTTGACAAAGTTATGGCCCTTTGTCAGTTTTGGCATTTTCAAACTTTTGAACCCTCTGATCTAGGGAGCTTTATTTAGGTGTTTTGTATGTATTTGATGTTTTGATCATCCTGATCATTGTTAAATTATGCTATATTTATTATTGACAGAGTTAGTTCCATTCTTTAGGCAATAGATAAAATGATAACTCAAGAAGTACATGTATTCATATTTTAATGCTGAAATTTTATAAATGCACTGTTCATGAAAAATAATAGATCTAGCCCCGAGGTTATAAAGCTTGAGTACATTCTCAAACTCAAAATTAAGCACACTAATTGGCTGCTTCCGAGCATGTACATTCTCAAACTCAAAATAAAGCACAATGATTGGCTACTTCCGAGCACATGCTCGGAAGCAGCCAATCAGTGTGCTTAATTTTGAGTTTGAGATTATACGCAAGTTTTATAACCTCCGACCCTGTTCTTTTTTAGGTTGAATCATAAGCAGAGTTATGGCTCTTGTCAGAAAGGAGATAGTTTTGGTAGCAAGAGTCATACCCCAGCCTTGATCAGGGTTGCCACTCGTCCTTTTCTTCAAAATCCCCTGACTTTTCCCTGTCATTTTACAATTTTCCATACTCTTTTTCACAGAATCAAAAGTTAATTTTACTCAACAGTGCTGGCTCTATCACAGTCTTTTTTACATGTAACACATTTAGTATGAAATCCTATAAAGTCCACTAGTTTTAATTGTGACTGGTTAAGATTATCCAATATTTAGAGAGACCTTGGCAGAATAGTCTGTTAAGCACTGGCTTACTGTGCAAGCAGTGCCAGGTTCAAATCCTGCAGCAATATCATTCTAACCATAAACAAGGCTCCACTGCACACAGCCTTGCATTATCATTTCACCATTGTCCTGATATGACTGAAATACTGTGTAAGGGACATAAACCTCAATGTTCCCAAGATTTAGTGTCATTAAAGCATTATGGAACACTTACTGCTATTACAGAGTGGGCATTCTTCTTGGTTAAACATGCAGGACCAGCATCTCTCATGACCACAAGAATCTATGAGCCTACGTTTCTTTCCCTTGTCATATGGTAGCCTGCACGTAGGACAGACATCTTGAACAGCCTTCCAGGCACCATGCTGTGTACCTTCTGACCTCTGCTTCCCATCCATACAAAGACTCTGTATGGCATCAAGGTCTGAAATGAAATGATGTGCCAAGCTTTAGTCAGCCCCATACATGACAAGACCACAAAGTACAAAACAGAGAAGTAAATAATTTGAGAATGAATTAGGTTTGAGAACTTCACACTTTTCCATGTAATGCCATGCTCTGACACCAATGACTTTAAAGATTTGTTACCATAGCAACTATGGAATTACCAACTATTGTGCTTAGTACCGTGTCTCAATGATGTACATCATTTTGACATCAAAATGTACTCTTATGGTAATAGATCTATGATGTCATCTGTATCTGAGCACGGAATACAGTGTAAGCCATGCTCAGCCAATTTTTCAATGACATTACAAACCGAAATTCTCTCAACAGCTAGAAACTCTAGATTTTCTCAAACAATAATTATTATCAAGAGGTGATATAAATGAAAGAAGGTACCTTAGTGAAATCTAGGTAAGAATATCACCTAATATAAATGACAGTAGGTACCAACATTAGATGATCACATAGTATAAACGACAGTTGGTATCTGGGTAAGATTATCATAAAGTGTAAAGGACAACAGGTATCTGGGTAAGATGATCATAAAGAATAAATGGCAGTAGGTACCTGAGTAAGATGATCATAAAGTGTGAAGGACAACAGGTATCTGGGTCACCTGGTCATAAAAAAAATGATAGTAGGTACCTGGGTAACATGATCACAAAGTGTACATGACAGTAGGTATCTGAGTAAGATGATCACACAAAGTATAAATGAAAGTAGCTACCTGGGTAAGATGATCAACAAGTATAAATGACAGAAGGACTTTAGTAGGATCACTACAAAGTGTATAGGACAGTAGGTATCTGTGTAAGATAACCATAAAGTGTGAAGGACAATAGGTATCTGGGTAAGATGATCATAAAGTATAAATGACAGTAGGTACTTCAGTAAGATGATCACAAAGTATAAATGACAGTAGGTACCTGGGTAAGATCCCAAAGTGTAAATGACAGTAGGTACCGGGGTAAAATGATCACAAAATGTAAATGACAGTAGGTGTCTGGGTAAGATGATCACAAAGTATAAATGACAGTAGGTACTTGGGTAAGATGAGCACAAAGTGTAAATGCCAGCAGGACTTAGTAAAGATGATCACAAAGTGTAAATGACAGTAGGTATCTGGGTAAGCTGATCACAAAGTGTAAATTGAACTCCGGACTGCTAGATCAGCAGGGCAGGGCTTAACCCACCGGGGCTCCTTGTTTCAATAGCCTTGATGGAGTGACCCTAACAATATGCCAGTGCACATGCTGTGGCATCATATATCCACTTAATTAATCATCGCGAGTTGCTCAGTCTGAAAACACTTTGTGCTACTGTACAGAATTTCCATCGGAAGCTGATGTCACTGTTCGTCGATAATCGGTTATCTGAATAAGGAAATAGTTTTCAAACTGCTGGATAAAGCCACAGTAACTCAACGAAAAATGTGGTAAATTTCTAAATATTACCAAATGTCAATCTATTTTCTACCACTATGTAAAATTTCAAGTTGATCGGTTGCGAAATAAGAAAGTTGCAATTCAGCCTGCTGCATTCGTAAGGACCGCATTCGTAAAGAAGAAGTTATCTACAATGCTCTGGGCTGAATTGCAACTTTCTCATTTCGCATCTGATCGTCTTGATATTTTACAGAAAGGTAGAAAATAGATTGACATTTGATAATATTTAGAAATGAAACAAATTTTTTTGTCAAGTGCCTGTGGTTCAGACTTGTGATTTTGGTACTTTGACTGCTCTACTTTGAATAAGGATTTGCTTCCCTCCAGGATCCTTGATCTGACAGGAAAAAAAAAGATTACTGTGACTCCAAAGGCATTTGAAATGTTTTTATTTTTATTCACATTCTTGATGTAGTATGTATACTTTTCTGATTTTGTACTTAATATTCCTATAGGACTGACGCCTTACCAGTTACTAGCAGCTAGTAAAACCTCAGCATGAATATAGGGAAAATACACGCCTACTTTTGATAAATTCTGCTGTGAGTCTCTAAGGTAAGTACATTAAAAAGATAACTGTTTTTTTGTCTGGCCCTATCGCTCATGTGACTGTCCGACCACCTGCAAAAATAGTTTTTAGCTGACTGATTAGTGACGTATAGTAAAGCAGCTTCCCGTGGAAATCCTGTCCGGTAAGCACACAGTGAAAATAGCAAGACAAAAGCCAATCCTTTTTACTCAAATAAGGCTGACTAACAGCAATATATACTCGATCAAAAAAGTAATGATACCAACTATCGACCATATTTTCAAGGAACCAAGTGCATATTGGAATTAATTGAGGCTCATGTATGTTTGGGGAGACGCCAAAGAACAAAATGCTCAGAAAATTGTCAACCCATACTTTTTAATATTTGAGTTATCTGGCACTATTTGATAGGAGTCATTTTGAATGCATCTCATTTCTGCGCATGCGCAGGAATAAATTTTGTATTGCGCCGAAAAGTCTAAAATGCAGAAAATTCGAAAAACACTTAAAATGTTTAATGGCTTGTACTCAGGCTTTACAGGCGAGGTTTAAATTCTTCAAATTCTCAAATTATCTCCCTTTTAATTAAAAATATAGCGATTTTCAAGGCGTCATTATTACTGTACCCGTCTGTCTTTTTTCAAAGTTTCTTAATAAACATTTTTGTTATGTCATTGTTTTCATGGCATAATGACAAAATTGGAAGAATTGTTACACGCCCGCTAGCCATTACGATTTCGATTTCCTATGGAAATCCCACTGAAAGTGGCATTTAAACAGTCTTTAAAGGAATCGCAGTACCCTGACTTGTGGTTCAAATTCTCGTATCAGAAGCGGTCAAATATGATTTCTTTGGCAAGTAGCCTTACCTAAGGCCTTGCTCTTGAGTATGGCGCGCAGAATCTTGGAAATCATTATTCACAATCCAGTTTTAAAAACTGTGAACTTGGGCAGTTTTAATGATGTTACTAGATGTGAAAATGAAAAAATACCCCTTGCATATTCAAACGACCCTTGTAGCATGTGTAGTCTTAGGAAACCAAAACAAATAAGTCTGTTCAATAAGCAAATGGATACTCTTTTGAAATTAGTAAACTATATATGATCTTAATTTCTGCAATTGCCATAGCAAAAAAAGAAATTTCATGTATAGGAACTTTTTTGACCTAGTATATATATACTATCTCTTTTCTTGGGATGTGCCCACATGGCCAAGTGGTAAGCCCTCCGAACTTTGGATAACGAGGTCACCAGTTTGAGTCCCGCTGCAGGCAAGAGTCTATCCAAAGCTGAAAGGAGCGCCATTGCATAGAGACCTACGTAATCACCCTTTATGACTAAACTGTTGTTGAAAAGGATATAAGACCTTTCTATACTTGTAGATTTCCTCTTAATAGGAAGCAGTCTTGTCACTTTCAGCAGATTCTCCAGGGTGTGCACTGGGCCCCAGAAAACGAGCAACATCAAGTCGCCTTCCAGCTGAAGCCAAGCGACTTCAAAAGAAACAAGGCGAAGTGGGACTTTTGTAATTTTTTCATGTCCTGTTGGGGTAAAAACGCAAAACTGAAAGTACAAGTTATGACCTTGTCAGTAACTTTGTTCCCAGCCCAATTCGTAATAAATTTGCATATCAGCGCAGACTGATCGTTGTTCATTCATGCACGTTTACTGTGAGCACAGAAGACTCCGATAAGACTGCATGGACGTGCAGGCTGATCTATGTCAGTTTTCTTTGCATACGCATCGAGTATCTTTCTTCCTGACACACCTGTACAAATCTGCACGTGCCACCGATCGATTATCAGTGTCTAGCGGTGTCTTTGAAGTTTGCTTACGATCAGTGTGTTGCGACACTGAAGGTAGCATTGAAGGATCCGACAGCTTGCGCATCTGCAGAGACTGTTCGGAGTGTATGTGCTAGATATTTCTCAGCAGTCATAGATATTGATGCGAAAAGACAAGATTCTGATAGTGCGGAAACGCAGGCTGATCCGAGTCTTGTTCCTCTATAATATAACTTCCGCCGATCCATAGCTTGTTTGTACGGAAAAACTTCGATCAGAAGTCGCGATTTCGGTCGTCGGCTCAATGCCGGTCTGAGTTTTCTCAAGTTAATTCTATGCCAGCACCGTACATAGTGCAGTCTTGTTCCGAGACAACTAGTTGCATATTGAAACAAAACCTGACCATTAGACCAAGACTGCGCAGGATGGTTTGGACGTTTGCACACCCACAATGCCAAATGCGTGGAAGCGATCTCGCCACTTCGAAGGCTACTTTTAAAAGGTACTTAACGGCGTGTGCATACGATGCAGATTAGCATGCGCACTCGCAAAGTCTGATGAAAACTAACTCGATGAACAATCTATTAAAGGAAGACTCTGATTAACTTTAGTATCAGATGTCGTAAGGTCTTAATTTACCCGACACATAGAAAATATTTTTAGTCACAAGATGCCTTCTCCCGTCTCTCGGTTCAATCTGACACATTGAGGTGCACGTGTCAGAGGCGGCGTCCTTTGATCTGAAGCTGAAATCAACAAACGTGTCTGACCTATTAACGAGCAATGGTTACCGTCTTTAACCACTGCACAACGGGTTTTACGCTCGGTAATCGCTTTGGCATTGATCTAAATGCGTAACTCGCACTGGTCGCCAATTTTTGCATGTTTTTTTTTTTTTTTTTTTGAGACATGAGATTGTTCATTTGCCGGTTCATCCCGTAAGCGATACTGAATATGTGACAACAACGTCGACTACGATTCGACGAGAATGAGTAAGTCTCGGGTAATGCATTTGCGAAAAGTGCAGCCCGGCGTCGGGGTTACACTGTTCGCGGAACTTTCGCTGTCATAGAATGCTATGAACAACAATGTAGAACATAACCTGATGCGCTGTCCTGCGCTTGTCTACACGACCAGCATTAACAATCTGAACTTCGAAGACTGCGGCGATCATTATAAGCCTGCCTAAGTGAGTACTGTCAAGACATATCTACTCTGCTTGTTATCGCCCTAGTTGAAAGATAAGAAAATTATACCATAACGTAAGAAATCAGTGAAGACCATGATCAGAATGCGCTTTTACACCTGCCGCCAAAGCAGATGGATAGATTAAGTCGGCAAAATGTAACGGGATCAAAGCTCTTTCGCTCATCACTTAGTGGATTAACTGTACTACCTTTGGCTTTGCCGAGGTGTTAACTTTACCGAGTTGAAGTCGGCAACACCTATCGAGATCAAAGCTCAATCAGGGTCGATGAGGGTATTAACGCTGATAAATGACAGGGGACTTTATTAATTGGCGTTGAAATTTGATATACTGGCGCCAGTCATTTTGACGAATTATTGATCTTACGACCAAGAAAAACAGGGCGACTTGAACTTCGCTTTTCGGGAAACCTAGGGCGAAGTTTTGAGGTCCAAGGCGAAGTTATCGCCTAACTTCGCCTGCAATGCACACCCTGATTCTCACTGGCCCTTAATGTCCCGACCTTCGGTTAATCAGCCAAAGATCTTAACTGAGTTTTGTTCCTGCACACAGGAACTTGTAATTAGATCAAATAACCCTTAAAATGGTCAAAACCCCGAAAACAGTAATGGCGAGCCTATAGGGCCCCTTAAAACAATCAAAAACCCGGAAACAGTGATGGAGAGCCTAAGCCCTTTAAGCTTGCCATCACTGTTTTCGGGTTTTTGACTGTTTTAAGGGTCATTATGATCTAACAAAAATCCCAGTGTCCTGCATTACTATGTCATTCAATGTATTATTCTAGCGACACTGTCACTGTGATAACTTAATGTATTCAAGCATGTAAAATAGACTGACCTCAGGATACTTTATCCAGACATTCAATTGTCAAATTACATTGAAAAAAGTAAGTTTCCGTAAAAAAAAAGGAATGTCCAAGACCCAAAATATCGGCACACCTTAACCTATTACCAAACTTTAACACCTTGATTTTGCCCTCCACTGATGTGAAAAATAGAAGCATTTGCAGATAATGATCAGACACCGCCAGATTGAGATGTTTGCCCTGACACCTTCTGTCCCAATATTTGAGGTTATCATGGTACAGCATGAATGAATAAGCAGGAAGATAAACAGCCACAGCAGGCAAGGGCATATGAAAGACAACCTCAGCTCACTAGTGGTTTCAAATAAAAACCACCAACACATGACCTTAGTTTTATCAGCCTATAAAATGAGATATCCTCAACACTGATAAGATCATGATGACAGCTGTAACTCACATCTAAAATCTACATAATTACCTCGAAGAGAAAATATATATCAGCCTAAGGTATGGAAGCTATCACAAACATCCATATAACAGATTTCTCCTGTCCTCTACCACAAAGCAAACAGAATCAAATACACAGCAATTTTGAACAAATTTACCAAGAGGTATTTGACATTATAACTTTACATTAATGTTGTGTATGTAGGTAAAAATAAACACATTCCATAAAGTCAGTCTAGCTTCACGGCCAATCCTTTATGTGTAATGGTTTATAAATACACACTGTTGCAATAGGTAATCTACAGACAGGTGTTCTTCTGCACTGCGCACTAACATAGTAACTCATCAAGGACATCTGGCTGGCACAGCCTTTAATTTAGTAACAAATGTACTCTAACCACCACTGAAACAAGAGCTGTCGCCTGACAGCATAGCTCGCCTGAATAGGTGCTTGCCCATCACACAGTTGCTATGGTGGTGTGGACTACTAAGCATAAAACTTCAGACAAGCATGTCCATAATGACAACACGTTTATAAACAAGAGGGCCAAGAGGCCCTGAATCGCTCACCTGACCAAAAAGGTTAAAGGTCAAACAAGGGTCATCATTTAACAAACCTGATAGTTTGCAACCACTTCCAAATGGTTTTGAAGAAGATTTTTGAATATTTTCTATGTATTGCTATGGTTCAAACCCTGGACCCCCTGGGGCAGGGCCATTTTGGACCCTGTGGCCATCATTTGAATAATTTTGGTAAAGGACCACTAGGCAATGCTACATACTAAATTTCAAGCATCTGAGCCAAGTGGTTCTGAAGAAGAAGATTTTTTAATATTTTTCTATGGTTCAAACCCAGGACCCCCTTGGGTTGGGCCATTTTAGACCCTGGGGCCATCATTTGAACAAACTTGGTAAAAGACTACTAGGCAAAGCTACATACCAAATTTCAAGCATCTGAGCCTTGCGGTTCTGAAGAAGAAGATTTTTTTAAAATTTTTCTATGTATTTCTATGGTTCAAACCTGGGACTCCCTGCCCCGGGGGCCATTTTGGACCCTGGGGCCACCATTTGAACAAACTTGGTAGAGGGCCACTAGGCAATGTAACATACCTAATTTCAAGCATCTGAGGCAACCATTTCTGGTGAAGAACATTTTTAAGTATTTTTTAGTTTCGAATCAAAGAACCCCTGCCCCAGGGCCATTTTGGACCCTGGGGCCACCATTTGAACAAATTTGGTAGAGGACCACTAGACAATGCTACATACCAAATTTCAAGCAGCTGAGCCTTGCGGTTCTGAAGAAGAAGATTTTTAAGTATTTTTTAGTTCCGCAACCCAAGACCCCCTGCCCCAGGGCCAATTTGGACCCTGGGGCCACCATTTAAATAAACTTGGTAGAGGACCACTAGGCAATGTTCCAAACCAAATTTCAAGCATCTGAGCCAAGCAGTTCTGGAGAAGAAGATTTTTAAGTATTTTTAAGTTTCGAACCCAAGACCCCCTGCCCCAGGGCCATTTTGGACCCTGGGGCCACCATTTGAACAAACTTGGTAGAGGACCACTAGACAATGCTACATACCAAATTTCAAGCCTCTGAGCCAAGCAGTTCTGGAGAAGAAGATTTTTAAGTATCTTTTAGTTTCAAACCCAAGACCCCCTGCCCCAGGGCCATTTTTGACCCTGGGGCCACCATTTGAACAAACTTGGTAGAGGACCACTAGGCAATGTTACATACCAAGTTTCAAGCATCTGAGCCAAGCAGTTCTGGAGAAGAAGATTTTTAAGTATTTTTTAGTTTCGAACCCAAGACCCCCTGCCCCAGGGCCATTTTGGACCCTGGGGCAACCATTTGAACAAACTTGGTAGAGGACCACTAGGCAATGCTTCATACCAAATATCAAAGCCCTAGGCCTAGGGGTTTCAGAGAAGATGTCATTTAAAGCAAATTGTTGACGACGGACGACGGACGACGCACGACGGACGACGGACGACGGACACTGGGTGATCACAATAGCTCACCCTGAGCCTATGGCTCAGGTGAGCTAACAAAAGCTATCTCAGAAATAAGTCTAAAAATAAAATAAAAATAAAAAATCCACATGAAATGTCAAAGTCCATGAGCTTGAGGTCAAAGAACTAAGGGGTGGGGGTGGGGGGGGGGCTGCAGAGGCTAGGATGTATGAAAACCTTGAACCATTATCTAACATCAGTCCAAGTAATAGTATCAACTGAGTCCATCCTGGCACTGTGAAATTATGTCTTCATAAATATAAAACTTTACCAAATCTTTAAGACAAAATTCAAAGTTGATGACCTTGACTTCAAGGTCATCCAGTGGGGTTAGTATATGGTGTTTTGTAAACACTCAAAACAGTGTCTAATATCAGTTCAAGTGTAAATTAAATCTCTGCTAAGCATTATGAATCAGTACGCAATTAGAAAACTTTAATAAAGACCAAATTTCCTAAGTCCCTGACCTTGACATCAAGGTCATCGAGCGGGGGTCGGGGAAGTACTATGTAAAACTTTGGACTAATATCTAACTACAGTGCAAATATAAAAAGAATTCATCTGTGAATTCAGAAGATATGTGTCTTTAAAAAACTTTAACCAAAACATCCAATCAATAAAAAGACAATTTTCTAAGTTTATGACCTTGACATCAAGGTCACTGAGGGGGGTGGGGGTAGTACCTTGGAAAACTTTGGACCAATATCTAACTACAGTGCAAGTATCAAAGAAATCCATCCATGGGTTAGGGAGATATTGAGCTTTATAAAACTTTAACCAAAACATCCGGTCCAAAAAAAACTCCCAATTTTCTAAGTCCATGACCTTGACATCAAGGTCACGGAGTGGGGTGGGGGTGGTACCCTGTTAAACTTCGGACCAATATCTAACTACAGAGTAAGTATCAAAAGAATCCATCCATGGGTTAAGGAGATACAGGTCTTTAAAAAACTTTAACCAAAACATCCAATCCGGACGCCGACGCTGACGCCGACGCGGACGCCGACGCGGACGCCGACGCCAAGGTGACAACAATAGCTCTTCCTGAACTTTCGTTCAGGCGAGCTAAAAAAATTACATGAAATTTCAAAGTTCATCAGCTTGAGGTCAAAGAACTAAAGGGGTAGGGGGAGGAGTGGGGTAGGGGTGGGGGGAGGGGGAGGCTGGGATGTATCAAACCTTGAACCATTACCTAACATCAGTCCAAGTACATGTATAAGTATCAACTGAGTCCATTGTGGCACTGTGAAATTATGTCTTCATAAATATAAAACTTTAACCAAAATTCAAAGTCAATAACCTTGACTTCAAGGTCATCCAGTGGGGTAAGTATATAGTGTTTTGTAAAAACTCAAAAAAGTGTCTAACATCAGTTCAAGTGTAAACTAAGTCTCTGCCAAGCATTATGAATCAGTATGCAATTAGAAAACTTTAATAAAGACCGATTTCCTAAGTTCCTGACCTTGACATCAAGGTCACTGAGCTGGGTTGGGGTAGTACTGTGTAAAACTTTGGACCAATATCTAACTACAGTGCAAATATAAAAAAAATTCATCAATGGGTTCATGAGATATGTGTCTTTAAAAAACTTTAACCAAAACATTGAAAAAATAAAAAGATAATTTTCTAAGTCCATGACCTTGACATCAAGGTCACTGAGGGGGGTGGGGGTAGTACCCTGGAAAACTTTGGACCAATATCTAACTACAGTACAAGTATCAAAGGAATCCATCCATGGGTTAAGGAGATATTGGGCTTTATAAAACTTTAACCAAAACATCCAGTTCAAAAAACTCCCAATTTTCAAAGTCCATGACCTTGACATCAAGGTCACGGAGTGGGGTGGGGGTGGTACCCTGTTAAACTTTGGACCAATATCTAACTACAGTGCAAGTATCAAAAGAATCCATCCATGGGTTAAGGAGATATAGGTCTTTAAAAAACTTTAACCAAAACATCCAATCCGGACGCGGACGCGGACGCTGACGCTGACGCGGACGCCGACGCCAGGGTGACAACAATAGCTCTTCCTGAACTTTCGTTCAGGCGAGCTAAAAATGATAAATGCAGACCAGGGCCCAGCCTAGAGGAACAGTCCCCCTAAACTGGCTGACTTCCTTTTCTTGAGCTAAAATTTAGCCCTGGTACATTCAAACTGTAATTAAAGAAAAAACATCCCCACACACACCACACAAACAACCCCTGGGCCCCTACAAGCACTTTTCCAACAGTGTCATTTTCAAAGCTAGAAATGTCCATTGGACACGGATGCCCCAGTAAGATGGCGCCTTGTTTAAGGTACTGGCACTTATAAGATAACTAGGTTCACAGAGGCAGACTTGTGTGGTACATGGTTTATTGTTTTCCTTAGGCAGATGTATTGTGCTTCTTGGATCAAGAGAAGGATGGGTGGGGGTTGGAGGGAGGTGGTTCTTGACTGTAATATGTGATAAGATTCTGTATCTTACCACTGAAATGAATGCCATGCAACTCTCCAAAAGAAATAGCCAGGAAACAACTTACCGTAATTGACCCATTTACCGCACATGCCCCTATAACCGCACACCAAGGCCATTTCTGGACAAACTGCACAAGCGCACACTGCTTTTTCTTTGAAACTCTCACAAAACCCAATAATTAACAGGGAACTCATGAATAGTATAAACACAAAGTATTTCCAGTCCTACCCATGTTGCCTCTTTCCAGTCACCCTACATTTCATTGTTCTGAGTGTGCGGTTATTA
This sequence comes from Ctena decussata, assembly GCA_963989385.1. Classification (NCBI taxonomy): domain Eukaryota; kingdom Metazoa; phylum Mollusca; class Bivalvia; order Lucinida; family Lucinidae; genus Ctena; species Ctena decussata. The sequence continues at coordinate 31,842,982 of OZ022504.1, read as the reverse complement.
AATACATTTTAACCACTTCTTTTTGTTGCAATTTTGAAAAAGTTAAGCGCACGGTGCGGTAAATGGGTCGATTACAATAACAAACGGAAACCATTTTTTGTATGAAATGAAGTTGAACAAGAAATGTTACAGTATGTAACAAATGCCCCCGAAGGCCCCTTCAACTGACCTTTGACCCTAGCTGTGACCTTGACCTTGGGCACAGAACCTGGGTCTTGCACATGATATACATTCTCATTTCGTTTTACTTTTCTGTAACATTTAAATGCACTTTGGAAGTTTAAGACGATTCGACGGGACTTAATTCAACCACTAACCAAACTGTGTTGCATCCTTGACCTTGGGTATAGGAACTTATGTCTTGTGCATGGCAAATCTTCTCATTAGGCTTTATCTTTCTTTAAAGTTTGCTTTGGTACTTTTCTGAATAATTGCCAAGACATAATTTGACCTCTGACCCCAGATTGTGACCTTGACCTTGGATCTGGGATCATAAATATTGTGTGTAACATACCTTCTCATAATGATTTACCTTTCTGTGAAGTTTGATGACATTCACTTCAGCAGCTTTCATAAAGGCGAGATTTGACCTTTGATCCCTAATTGTGACCTTGACCTTGAACTTGGCAACCCAAATCTTATGTGCAACATACCTTCTCATTATGTTTCACCTTTCTGTGAAATTTCATTACATTTGCTTCAGTAGTTTATAAGTAATCACTGAGACCCAATTTTGAGACACAATTTGACTTTTGACCAAACTGTGGCCTTGACCTTGGACATGGGGACCTAACTCTTGTGTGCGACACACCTTCTCATTATGCTTTATCTTTCTGTGAAGTTTCATCAAATTTGCTTCAGTAGTTTTAAAATTATCGCTAAGACACTATTTTGAGACACAATTTGATCTTTGACCCAATTGTGGCCTTGACCTTGGGCATAGGGACCTGAGTCTTGCGCGCGACACACCTTCTCATTATGCTTTTCCTTTCTGTGAAGTTTCATCAAATTTGCTTAAGTAGTTTTAAAGTTATCGCTGAGACACAATTTGTAACGGACAGACGGACTGACATTCGGATGGACGGTCGGACGGACGGTGCGATTTTAATATGCCACCCGTTATCGCTGAGACACGATCTGTAACGGACGGACTGACGGATGGACGAACAGACAGTCAGACGGACGGACTGACGGTGCGATTTTAATATGCCACCCGAAGTTCCTTCAGGGGCATAAAAAGGCCATAGTGACTCCCATAATAATAAACAGATTTTACCCTTAATCAAACTTGACCTGTATTTTATGATTATAATACCTGTGCATAAAATATGAATCCAATACATAAATCTTTTCAAAATATAATGAACGGAAACCATTTTTTCATACAAAAGGAATTCAAACAAGAGGGCTGGGGAGATGGTCTTTACAAGCCTAGAGCTTCCGACCAAATCCCGATAATTGATTCTGTACATTTGTATGTGCTCATTTTCCTGAAATAAATATTGTTTAAACCAAACAAGAGGGCCATGATGGCCCTGGATCGCTCACCTGAGTATCCTGAGAGCTTAACCTCAGAGACATCGATACGTACGACAGACAAAGTTTCACAAAGAATCAATGAAAAATGAACCCTTTGTGTACCTAAGGTTTTTTTAAGATTTAACCTAATGACCTAGTTTTTGACCCCATATGACCCAGTTTCAAACCTGGTATAGATTTCTTGGATATAAACATTCTGACAAAGTTTCATGAATATCGGATCAAAACTGTGCCCTCTAGAGTGTACACAATGTTTTTCTAAGGTTTGACCTAGTGACCTAGTTTTTGACCCAACATGACCCAGTTGCTCCCTTGGTCTAGATTTGTTGGGAGATAAACATTTTGACATAGTTTCATGAAGACTGGAGCAAAATCGTGCTCTCTAGAGCGTTCACATGGTTTTTCTAAGATCTGACCTAGTGACCTTGTTTTTGACCTGACATGGCCCAGTTTCAAATTTGGTCTAGATTTCATAAAGATAATCATTCTGACAAAGTTTCATAAAGATTGGATCATAACTGTGCCCTCTAGAAAGTATGCAAGGTTTTTCTAAGATTTGACCTTGTGACCTAGTTTTTGACCCTGCGGAGTGGAACTGTTTTAGCATTTTTGTTCAGCGCCATGTGTCTAACATTTTTGTGAAATTATTTTGAAATCTAGCTATTGGCTTCAAAGGAGATGTTGTTTAAAGGTTTTTCTATTTTTAGCTCTGGCGGCCATTCTGTTCTGCGGACGGAACTATTTTAGCAATTTTGGTTCAGGGCTATAACAGAAACATTTGCGTGAAATTATTTTGAAATTGGCTTATTGGTCTAGGAGGAGATGGTGTTTCTTGAAATTGTTGACGACGGACAGACGACGGACAAATATCGATCACAATAGCTCACTTTAAGCACTTCGTGCTCAGGTGAGCTAAAAAAGGGCCATAACTCTCATAATAATTGAAGGATCTTACCCTTAATCGAACTTGAACTGTTTTTTATGATTATATACCTGTGTATAATGTATGAATCCAATGCACTAATCTCTTCAAAAGAGAACGAATGGAAACCATTTTTTCATACACAATGAAGTCTAATAAGGGTCATTTCTCCCATAATAATGGACGTATTTTACCCTAAATGGAACTTGAACTGTATTTTATGATTATATACCTGTGTATAAAATATGAATCAAATACACTAATCTTTTCGAAAGATAATGAACGGAAACTATTTTTTCATCCAAACGAAGTCAAAAAGGGCCATTACTCCCATAATCATAGACAGGTTTTACCCAAAATCAAACTTGACCTGTATTTTATAATTATACACCTGTGTATAAAATATGAATTCAATACACTAATGTTTTCAAATATTTTGAACGGAAACCATTTTTCGTACGTACGGAACTGACGTACGTAAAGATATCCATTATTCAAATTATTGATATCTATAATCATTTATGGATATCCATAATTATTTATTGATATCCATAATTCGAATTATGGATATTTATGATTCTCATTATGGATATCCATAAATCATGCGGAATTATAGATATCAATAAAGCAAATTATGGATATTCATAATTTGAATTATTGACATCAAATATTTGATTTATGGGCATCTATAATTTGACATGATTTATGGATATCCAGAATTCCTATTATAGCCATCAATAAATAAACAAGAGGGCCATGAGGCCCTGAACTGCTCACCTGAGCAATTGGCAAACAGGCTTTTTCTTATGTCTGAAATGGTCAAAATATGAGTCTTGGGTCAAAAGTCAAAGACTGACCATGACCTCTTGTACTCATAAGCCTTCATGTACTCATCAAGACAACCATATATACCATTTTCTAGGCCTAAATCTTCAAAAACTTTCCATGAAATCTTATGTTCTAGCATTTTCCCATATTTGACCTTGCCGTAAAATGGTCACGGTCAACCCAATGTCATCATTTTGAACACTCTTGATAGAACTGGAGTACCCAATGCTCACCAATCAACCCCTGGAGGCTCTATATGTAATGTGATTACAATTGGCCCTTTGGCCTTTGGGGAAATGTTTGAAAATGTCAAAATATGAGAGATCTGGGTCAAAGAATGACCTTGACCTCTTGTACTCATAATTCTTCATGACCTCATTAAGATGACTGTATGTACCAATTTTGAGGCCAAATACTTCCCATGAAATCTTATGTTCCAGCATTATCCCATATTTGACCTTGCTGTAAAAAAGGTCATGGTCAGCCAAAGGTCATAATTTGAACAATCTTGATAGTACTGGAATACCCAATGCTACATACAAAGTTTCAAGGCCATCAGTCAATTGGTTCTGGAGAAGAAGATTTTTAATGGTTTATACCATATGTGGTTATGGCGGCCATGTTGGTCATGTGACCCAGACCATTTGAAGAAATTTTCGTTTCCTCAACCCCTGAAGGCTCTATATGATGTTTGGTTACAATCAGCTCATTGGCTTTTAAGAAGAAGTTTGAAATTGTCAAACTATGAGAATTCAGGGTGAAAGGTCAAAGAATGACCTTGACCTCTTGTACTAATGAATCTTGATGTATTTACCGATTTTTAGGCCTAAATCTTCAAACCTTTCCATGGAATCTTATGTTCTAGCATTTTCCCATATTTGACCTTGCTGTAAAATGGTCAAGGTCAACCCAATGTGATCATTTTGAACACTCTTGATAGAACTGGAGTACCCAATGCTACATACTAAGTTTTAAGGCCATCGGTCAATTGGTTCTGGAGAAAAAGATTTTTAAAGATTTTACAATATATGAGTGTGGCGGCCATGTTGGTCATGTGACCTAAACCGTTTGAACAAATTTTCATTCCCTCAACCCCTGGAACCTCTATACGAAATTTGGTTACAATTGGCCCTGTGGATTTTATAAGATTGTTTGAAATTGTCAAAATATGAGAGTTCTATGTCAAAGGTCAAAGAATGACCTTGACCTCTTGTACTCACAAATCTTCATGTCCTCATTATGATGATTGTATATACCAATTTTTAGGCCTTAATCTTCAAATCTTTCCATGAAATCTTATGTTCTAGCATTTTCCCATATTGACCTTGCCGTAAAAAAGGTCAAGGTCAACCCAAGGTCATAATTTGAACAATCTTGACAGTATTTGTGTACCTAATGCTACATACCAAGTTTCAAGGCCATCCGTCAATTGGTTCTGGAGAAGAAGATTTTTAAAGGTTTTTACCATATATGGGCATGGCGGCCATGTTGGTCATGTGACCTGGACCGTATGAATTTTTTTTCGTTCCCTCAACCCCTGGAGGCTCTATATGAAATTTGGTTTCAACTGACCAAGTGGCTGTTGAGCAGATTGTTTGACATTGTCAAAATAAGAGAGTTCTGGGTCAAAGGTCAAAGAATGACCTTGACCTCTTGTACTCATAAATCTTCATGTACTCATTAAGATGACTGTAGATACTGATTTTTAGCCCAAAATCTTCAACAGTTTCCAAGATATCTCATGTTGTAGCATTTTGCCATATAAAAGCACAAGGAAGCAATTTTGACCTTGCCGTAAAAAAGGTCAAGGTCAACCCAAGGTCATAATTTGAACAATCTTGGTAGTACTCGCGTACCCGATGCCACATACCAAGTTTCAAGGCCATTGGCCTTTTGGTTCTGAAGAAGAAGATTTTTTTAGGTTTTTACCATATATGGGCGTGGCGGCCATGTTGGTCATGTGACCAGGATCGTTTGAACAATTTTTCGTTCCCCCTTCCTCTGGAGGCCACATATGAAATTTGGTTACAATTGGCCCAGCGGTTTCAGAGGAGAAGTCGTTTGAAATTGTTGACGGACGGACGACGGACGACGGACGACGACGGACGACGGAGCCTTACCATCCTATAAGCTCCCCCGGAGCCGCTGGCTCAGGTGAGCTAAAAAGATTTATGGATATCTACATGTATAATTCAAATTACTGATAGCCATAACTCAATTCACAGATATCTATAATTCAAATTATGGCTATCAAAATTCACCCTGATTTATGAGTATAATTCAAATAATGGATATCCATAATTCGAATTATAGATGAATTATAGATATCAATAAACAGGGCATAAATAGTAAAACAGCACGCCATAGACAGGAAGATATTTGTTGCAAATTTCAGGAAAACCCCTTTCAACTCTGATTTCATATATGGGCCGTTCTCTGTGAAAACCGGGCTTAATGACATTACGTAATAATACTGTGGTTTACGTTTGAAAAACGCCAAAATTATTGATTTTTCGGACATCTATTTATTTCAATGAAAATACCTTAGTCGTTGAAATATATCCTAACACCTTTGAATTCAGACAAAAAACAGTTATAAATGTGACGTATGTTGCCATGGCAACGCTTAATCTAAGGTAACCCCGAAGCCTTAAAAACAGATGGTATACCATAACAAAGACTTGTTATTTGTGAAAGAACGTTGAATCATACAAATGAACATGTGTGTGCTATCACATTTACATTGAACATGAGCAAACACATATTTTGTCCCGAGTTATTTTGCCTGGCACGCACCAAAAGCTCGTATGCACGACCGTTATGACGTTGACGTCAAAACATACTTGTGCGACGTCAATAACGTCATATAAAGAAACTGCTCTACCTGTTTAATTCTAAAGCACATATTTTCGTAATAAATAATGGTAATCCTCTCAAATTTTCAGGAAACGTTTAGGAAAGCTGTTGCCTTGCAGTGATGCAGTTATCTAAATTTCAAGTTCTATGTCTTTAAGCCCGCTTTTCACAGAGACTGGCTCATATATTTTTTCATGATTTTATACATGCATATATAGAGCAGGGGCAGCAGCAGATAATACTAGTGAACTAAATTCTGCTTGTTGGTGCACCAAATGCTAATGTTTTTGATTGATCTTTTGCTTAACGTCCACGGAAAACAGCTATGGTCATGTCAGGACAGTCAGTTTACCTAACCACACTATTCCTGTGCAGGCTTAGACCTCCTAAGCGGTTAACAAGTACTAAGTGCACATACTTTCGCCTGTAACTGACATCAGCGGAAGGAGAAACATTTCTGTGGAATTTCTTTAAAAAGGACCCACAGGCTGAAAACTGCTTTTAAGTCATTGACAAGGGCAAGGAGAAATGTTTTTCAGAGAAAAACAGATTTCCCCAACCAGCTCATTTCCATCCAGTAATATCAGAGAAGTGACTTTGAAAAAGCTGACAGATGATGAATAAGTGACCTTTGGCAAAGGTCACTAAATGACCATGACCTCTAGAATTCATATGGGTTGAAGTTGTCTGCATTTCTATATCACAGAGCACAACAGAAACAGAAATGCACTTTCTCAGCATTTCCATTTCAAATGCCAAAGACACCAAATTTGACCTTGCCATCAAACAGATCAAGGTCAACCCAGTATCACCATTTATACAAAATTTGTAGTACTAGAGTCCCAGATGCTTCTTTTTTTAAAAGTTTCATGGCCATCAGCCCAGTGGTTCTGGAGAATTTTTTTTAAAGGTTTTTACCTTATATGGGCAAAGTGGCCATCTTGGTCATGTGACCTGGACCAAATATATCATATACCTTCTTTCCCCCTTTGCCTGACGGCGGCATATGAAATTTAATTGAAATTGGCCAAGCAGTTTCAGAGAAGAAGTCCTTTGAATATGTTGAGAAACCACTGATGAGTGACCTTTGGCCAAGGTCACTAAATAGCCTTGGCCTCTAGCATTCATAAGAGTTGAAGTCCATTGCATTTACATATTACAGAACACAACAGCAACAGAAAAATGCACTTTTTCAGCTATTCCCATTCAAAAGCCTAAGACACTAATTTGATCTTGCCATAAAATAGGTCAAGATCAACCTAGGGTCATGATTTATAGAAACTTTGTAGTACTAGAATCCCAAATGTTATATACAAAGTTTCAATTCAATCAGCTCAGTGGTTCAGGAGAAGAAATGTTTTATTTTTACCCTTGGCAGCCATCTGGACCAAATATACAAATTTTCTTTCCCCTTTTGCCTAAGGCTGCATATGAAATTTAATTGAAATTGGACCAGTAGTACACAGGAGAAGTTCTTTAAAAATGTTGAAAGATGACGGACAAGTGACCTTTGGCCAAGGCCACTAAATGACCTTGACCTCTAGAATTCATAAGAGTTGAAATTGACTGCATTTCCGTATCACAGAGCACAACAGCAACAGAAAAATGCACTTTTTTTTCAACTTTTCCCATTCAAATGTCATGGCACCAGATTTGACCTTGCCATAAAATAGGTCAAGGTCAACCCAGGGTCATCATTTATATAAACTTTGTAGTACTGAATCCCAGTTTCTACATGCCACGTTTCAAGGTGATGGGCCCAGTGGTTCCGGAGAAGATTTTTTTTTCCATATATGGTCATGGCAGCCATCTTGGTCAGCTTCTTTATAATAATAAGGTTTAGTATGAGAAACGGAGCTAAACACAGAGCATAGAAGTAAATTTGGCTATGTTCAACAGAGCATGAAAAGTAGGTCTAAGCCAGACCTTCACCTAAAAACGGCACTGGAGTTCTGGAGAAAATGTCATGATGAAAGCCTGTGTGAAGTTTCATCACAATAGGTGTCTGAGTCTCTGAGAAATGGAGATAAAGGCAGTGGGTAAACATTGTTGATGACTACTGTCACCAACAATGTAGACGCTGCCTGAAAGTGACCTCTACCTTACTCCTGCTTGCATAAACAGTGGTGACAAAAAGTAGTAGGGCAGCTTCCCAGCGCTCAAAAATTTTTTGGAAATATTTCCACCTCTAGCCAGAATCGAACCGGAATAGCTAGCAGTGTCAAGTATGAATGCCCACCCCATTTCTGGCTATAAAGTGGGGTCAGCAGGGGCTGCAATTTATAAAATCACACTCTGACAGTGCTCCCTAGCTCCCCAAAATTAAGAGCCTGCTCAGGATCTCCCTGAAAATAGTTGCTAGTGCTCCCCAGCTCCCTGAAAATAAATGGCCATTCTCCCAAACCCCCAAAACCCCTGGAAGGGCCTCCTACCTGGCGCTGATGGATACTTGAACTATGACAATTGGGGTGTAGCATAAGCACTTCTTTGCATTTGTAAAGGCATGGTAAAAAGAAATGCCACATTTTTATTATGTTAATAGTATGGAAAAGTCATACCAATGTCGATGCATCAAGACATGACACTGTTTCAATATTATGCGCATACTAGAAATTTAAGGTGAATAGATACCATACTAATCCTAGTAAACCCTCCCTGCCTCTATTCTGAAAATAAGGATATATTAACTTGCATGAATTCTTGTTTGCGTCTCTGGATGAGGTAGCTCTTTGAAATGGGGTCTACTCTTAAAGGAAAGAATTTGCTCCTAGAGGAGCAGATTCTTTCCTTTAACAGCTGACCCCAACTGAGAAGAGAGCTATATTTCTTCTGCAAGTATACCCACTCACCTTAATACTGTTTGTTAGAGGCATTTGGCAGTGGCTGATTTACTACACTTAAGGCTCTAAAAAACGCACCTCCCCCCCCCCCCCCCCCCCCCCTCTTCTTTTTTTGCAAAACGCAATTCCCCCGGGGCATTTAATAGAATTAATACGGTACACTTTCACAAGAAAAAACTCTTTCTCATTTCAACTGGGGCTTCTCTTAAAGAAAAGAATATGCCCCCTCAAGGAAGAATAGCCCTATTTTGAAAAAAAACTTTCTCATCCAAAGACGCAAAAGGGAAGGTCACTGAAGTTGTTATCCTTTGTAAAAGTGGCGGGAAATTGATTGATTGATTTGTTGCTTTACGTCCACGGTAAACAGCTATGGTCATGTCAAGATGGTCAGTTAACCTAACCACACAATTCCTGGACAGGCTTAAACCTCCTAAGCGGTTAACCAGTACTAAGTGCACATACTTTCGCCAGTAACTGACAACTGCCCTTCTTGAATCAGCGGAAGGAGAAGCGAAAGTATGTGGCCAGACCGGGTATCAAACCCAGGACCTCTGACTTATGAGTCAGGTGCCCTACCGACTGCCGGCCATGGCGAGAAATATAGAGATTATCCATTCACCTTAAAATAATCAAATTATATTTTGTCCTGGTTAATATGTTTGTCAAGTTCAAGGTGGGCATGCTGACCCATTCTTCAAAGTCTTACACTTTCAAAGCACCAAAAATGAAAATACATGTAGCTAAATTTGCCAACAGTGTAGGTCCAGATGAAGGGGCTCATAATGAGCCGGCTCATCTGGGTCCACACTGTTTGCCCTCTAGGCTTTAAATTCTCAATATGAAATAGCTTGGACAAAACATTTTTTTTTAATTTTGCAGATGTATATTTTGCAGACATAAATTTTGTCGTCTGCTTTTCGGCGCTTTAAGGTTTAACATTCTCTGTGCTTATCCAAAGACAGACTGACTGGTGTCAATGTGATCTATCCAAATTGTAAGTAAAACATCTGATTAAAGCAAAAACCTTTTAAACAATTAAGAACCTCAGTTCTGACAAAAGATGATCTTTATAATTGTTTATTCAGTCTTAGACAAGACAACTATTTTCACTCACATTGTTTCCCAAACATTCTATTGTAACCACACATTAGGACATCTTAACGGCCGAAATCAGTCTTAACATTAAACAAGTTGCCTTTATTATCTGTCAATTTGTTGAAAATTGCTATAGAATGGCAAACAGTATATTCCCAGATCAAACTGCTCCTGCTGGAGCAGTTTGATCTGGGTCTATACTGTTTGCTGGAAACTTCTGTTCACAGTATTTACGGCCATTATGGTATGTCATTCAAGGAGATATGATACTTATCAGCAATATATGAATGAATTTTTAGGGCAGATAAGATCAAAACCTTTTATGGGCTTTATTTTAGGATAAGTATTTGTGAAAAGCTTATGATTATTGTAAAGTCCTTTGATGTCTACAGAGGATCAGATCTGTAATGTTAATCTGTTTGTACTACTGGGGCAAAGTGTAACAGTAAAATTTAACAAAGGTTTCAATAAATTGGTTGCAAACAATGATTTATCCTGAGAAAGGTTAAACTCAAGCACAAGCATACGAAATAACAAAAAACCTCATTCAGTTTTGCCCCTCTGAGGGAGCCCAACCCCACAACAATCCTCAGCATTTTTCATCATCCAATTCATGAATAGCTTTAATTGGTGCACAACAATTCCTCAGAAATCACAAACATCAAAAGTAATCGCTAAATTCTTGGATTTATTCTGTGTGAAATGTCATACCCTAGAAGAACATTGGGAATTACCACAGTCGCCTGGGTTAGGGTCTTGGCATGGGATCATTTTCCATGTTTGTGATTTATAATGAAATGTTGTAGACACATGCAGAACATTTTATTTTTACATTCTAGTTTTGGATTTGTGCCTCAGTTTAAAATCTAACCCAAAAGACTGATGGAGTGGAGAGCTGAACCTGTGAACCCTGGACTGGTAGCCAAGCATGTAACCACTAGACCCCTGGATTGGTTGCCAAGCATGTAACCATTAGACCACTGCTGCCCTTTAGGTCCTATATACTGTAATGCTTCTATTAAATGCCCTGTGTGTTCATAAGAATTAGCAGTGTTTTTAGAATTTATTAGAGGCAGCACAACAAAGCTTTAAAACATTGAAAGTTATCATGGCCATTGCCATCTTTCCTGACAATGACAATACTAGTCGCATGATCATTGTGTGTTTTTTAGATGTTTCCTCCGCTATAGGGAGAATCATGATGATCAATTAACATTAAAATATTTTTAATAGCTGACAGCTTTTTAAACAAACTTCCCAAAATCAATGATACAATTCAAAAACCAGCATCACAGCTCAAGGGGAATTTACTGATATTTTGCTCCAAATTACAGTAAATGTAGTGACTTTACTATATCTCACTTCTGCTGTTGACAACTAATGAACAACAAATGCCAGATGCTTTGCTATGACAACAGCTTAAAAGGCCACTAGCGAGGTGCCCTTACAAAAACTCTTTTAAGAACAAGGGTCTTTAAAAATGTACAGCTTTTAAGCCTATTTTCCATGAAGCATATGTTAAGGTGGTTTCAGTGCCAAAACTTCTCCCATGGAGAATGGATGCATACAACTCTGTGACAGTTTTGGCGCAGAAACCATCCAATAATATGACTCCATGGACAACTCCTTTACATTTGAGTGACCACAGTTTGCTAGAAATACAGCAGTACATACCTGTATTAACATTGGCTGTATCTGGTTTAAATTCCTCCTCCTGTGCATGTGAGATGTAGCGCTGTGGCTGGGTTGGTGATTCTGACAATGATGTTACACTGTAACTCAACAGACTCTTCATAGGACTCTGTGGCACTGGAGTCGGCCCTTTAGATCCTGACACAGACTTCTGGGACAGAGAGGACCAGCTCTGGCTACGACTCCTGAAGCCCGAGTCTCCCCCGGTAGAGACCGGAGTACTGTCGTAGGAGTGGGAGTGGAGATGAAGGACCTGTTGTTTAAGTCTCTGTTCTGTCTGCTGTTCCTCAATCATTCGCTGTACAAACTGTTGCTGTTGTGTCTTGTTTGAGAGAATAGAGAAACTGCTGCTCCTTTCTCTCCCATCGTTCCCAGCTACACTTGCAATTACTCCCCCACCCACTCCCTTCTTCTTTTTCTCTAGTTTATTATGTAGCTTTTCATAATCTGTTGAATTAGTACCCACACCTGGACTTTCTAGAACAAACTTTTGCATTGATTTGGTCATGTTTGCAGCAAGCAACTGTTCTTTATTAACATTAATAAGCATCCTTTTGGCTGGAGAATTACCCCCAGATATATTAGTGAGAGGTGAACTGGCACGGTACTGAGAAGTTGGGCTTAAACTACGAGTTGACCTGGGTGTCAGTGACCTGTCTGGGGTGGTCCTTGGAGATACTGATGATTCCTGAGAGAATTGGGACAGAGAGGGCTGAGAGAACTTATCACCTGTCCATTGGTTCACTGAAGGTGCTGGAGAAAACTGACATAGTGATGGCATGGATAATCGGGGATTATTTAGAGGTGGTTCAGGTGGCACTTGTGACAGGGATGGTAGTGAAGATTTTGTGGGAGACACATCAGCCTTCAGTGCTCTACTGACTATCAGTCTGCGAGCATTGTCAGCCTCTGGTTGACTAGCAGGAACAGAGTAGGTAGGATTATTTGCTACTTTTGGTAAATTGGAAGAGTTACTGGGTAAATGTCTTCTCATCTGAACACTTGTAGCTCCCATGGCAACATGCTTCCTCTCATGTCTACCTAGCTCTATAGCAGATGCCGAGTTAGTTCTATGTCTCATAAGTGGTGATTCCTCACCAGGCTCTGCCTCATTTGAGAACTGCGATGTTATACTACGACACAATTCACCAACTTTATAACTATGTTCAAAGGAGAGTAATTCCCCAACATTGCACCTTTCTTCATAATCATAATCACAGGAGTTCAGACTATGCATAGATTTGGACCTGTTTGACAGGAGACCTAAACTAGCATTAGATAATGATAAATCTCGATTCAAATTTGCCATGGCTCTCCGTTTGGCCAGGTCTTCTAGTTGATCAGAAAACAGTTCTCTAGAAACTTGTCTCATCTGCGACACACCCAGCCTTGGACTGCCTGTATAGTTTTCAATTAACTCATTCTTATCTGAAATTTGTTGTTTTCTTAGGTTTTTCAGATTTGAACTTTTAATAAAGGTACTATTGTCTGAGCCCAGAGTGTTTTGTGTTGATTCAAATTCTTGATTTATAAGATCTCTTTTTACAGGTGTAGGTGGTCCGGGAGGCCTCCCACCTGGGGCTGACTGAGAAAGCCGAGATGACAAGTCCTGTCGCACTTTCTCACTACTAGCCACATTCATGTCAACAGGAGCACTCTTCTCTGGAGTCAGCCGTGGCACGTCATGACCTCGCCGTGCAGACTGACTTGTCTGTGTAGGTTTGATATCACCATTTTGTCTACCACTTCCTTTCCTCTGTGGTCGATTGGTCTCAGACAGTGATGAGCTTCTGTCTCTTGGAGGACTCTTACTAGTGCGTCGGAACTTTGATGCCAGTCCATTAAATGACCTGCTCCGCCCTCTTGATTCTCCACTGTGACTTGAATCTTTGGAAGAGGAAGATTTGTTTCCCATCTTGATTCACAGCTGGGCCTGAAGATAAATAAACAATGTTTAATTAGATCAAGTTAGCAAGGGCTCATGTAGACCCCTACCAGTGACATTGCATGATGAAACCAATCTTAACACCAAGCTTTAACCATGCAAATGCTAACTTGTGAATGGATAAGACTTAGTGTTCTGATGGACAAATGGATAGAAAGACAAAAACTATATACCCCTCGACATACAAAATTGTACATGTGTCAGGCTATAATAAACTTAATTTCATAAACAGAACACAGTATAATTCAGTTTTCATGTTTTGACCACTACAGAACATTTCTGTCAGCCCTGATGTCAAATTATTTAAAACATCATTCACAATCAGCATCAGTTTACAATAAATTTAAAGCTAGTTGTCCTTGGTTTAACCCCTGTAATCAAATTGTGGTACTGAACTGGCAAAAGTCCCTCTTGCTTGCCCGCCAAACCCCCTAAAAATATATGATTATCATTTAACCAATACTTTACGATTTGTACTGGAACCTCATTATTCTTAGGGCTCTTTTATTTCACGGTATTTGGATTATTCGGCTGTTTTCCTTACTGCGCTGCCTATCGGTCCTTTACGTTTCCCAGTCCGTACCCCTAGTCTCCACTCACCTTTCAGATGGGGTGGTCGGGTTGTGCTAAGGTGCTGTGTGTAACTTCCAGTGTCGGGGCGTCCTACTTATTTGAATAGTAGTAGGGCAAGGGCTTACTGTGCTTGCAGTAGGTGCAGGTGGGGGTTGTTTGGACATTTTTTCTCTCATCTATCATTTCTCTCTTCTTTCTCCCTCTCTTTGGGAGACGGCCCGATATAGACTGAAATACTGTCTCAAAGGGCCGTTCAACCCAAATCAACCAACCAACCAAACTCACCTTTCAGACCATAATACTAAATGAAAATGTCACTCCCTATAGTAAGCAAAGAATTTCCACCTACATCTCATATTTGTTGCCATTTTGGGAACCTCTGCTAACCCCCTCGCTTCTTATTTATGCTGAAATTCATATTTTTAGCTCTTGCAGCTGCCAACAGTGTTACAAGTGAACGCCTGCGTGTTTTCGTTGTCAACCAATAAAGTGGAAAAGACATCAAAGCGTAAGCTTCCCGCTATTTTATTTTTCACTTACAGTGACAAATAAGCACCAAAACACTAAGACGAAGAAAAAAAAACGTATATTTTATTGAAAGGTTTTATCTTTTGGAGTAAAAGAGGATTATAGACTATAAATATGTTATCAATTTAATTTACTACACGGAATTGTTTTAAAATATTTAAGCCCTCAATGCATTCCCAAGTCTTTTTTATATATTCTAGACACAAAACAAATCATGGGGTATTTAAGCAAAAGCGCCATGGGATAAAGGATTAAAACTGAATTACAGAATGTCCAAGATGTTCCTTGTCATTTTCTATAAAATCTAAGAATCTTGACTATTATTCTAGATATATTTTGCACCGTTTGCTGACAATTCATGTCTGCATAAGCTTTCTGTGCCTCCGTAGTTCACTAGTTGATAATTTTTCATATACCGCGGTTCAAAAAAGTGACGTCACTTGGACAAGCACATGCGTAGTCATTGTTTTCGAGCTTTGTTGACATCCACTCTTGGGAAAATATATCAAACTTTGGTGCATCAACAGAATGCATTAGAAATGATTCTGTCAAGGTATGTCATTGACACTGCTATAACCAATCATTTTGACTTTATGCAAGGATTGTTTCAGTAAGTACCACAGTACAATGAGGTTCCAGGCTATTGTTTGATTTCATAATTCCATGTTCCATATATGTTGTATGAAATTTACTCCATTCTCTTTATCCTATGCACTTTGCTGTCACATTTTGTAACCATTTATTTATTGCTTGATCCAATGCAATTTCAGACACACTCTTACCGAGCTTGATTTTAGGAGCACTGACATTTGTAACCATTACTTTTTGATTAACTGCATACTGATATGTGGGCCAATAACTGCTTGATTGCATGAACACTGATATCTGACCGCTTGATTCCCTGCACACTGACATCTGACCCATTACTGCTTGATTCCCTGCATACTCATAATTTGAATAATCACCGCTTGGTTCTACGACCACTGACATTTGATCCACCATTGCTTGATTACCTACACAAAGGTATCTGAACCACTACTGCTTGATTCCCTGCATACTAGTATCTGGACCACTTACTGCTTGATTCCCTGCATACTGATTCTGAACCACTACTGCTTGATTCCCTACGTACTGGTATCTGTATCAATTAATGCTTGATTCAAAGAACACTGATATCTGACCCACTACTGCTTGATTCTAAGACCACTGATATCTGACCCACTACTGCTTGATTCTATGACCACTGATATCTGACCCACTACTGCTTGATTCTATGACCACTGATATCTGACCCACTACTGCTTGATTCTATGACCACTGATATCTGACCCACTACTGCTTGATTCTATGACCACTGATATCTGACCCACTACTGCTTGATTCTATGACCACTGATATCTGACCCACTACTGCTTGATTCTATGACCACTGATATCTGACCCACTACTGCTTGATTCTATGTCCACTGATATCTGACCCACTACTGCTTGATTCTATGACCACTGATATCTGACCCACTACTGCTTGATTCTATGACCACTGATATCTGACCCACTACTGCTTGATTCTATGACCACTGATATCTGACCCACTACTGCTTGATTCTATGACCACTGATATCTGACCCACTACTGCTTGATTCTATGACCACTGATATCTGACCCACTACTGCTTGATTCTATGACCACTGATATCTGACCCACTACTGCTTGATTCTATGACCACTGATATCTGACCCACTACTGCTTGATTCCCTGCATACTGAAACCTGAACCAACTAATGCTTGATTAAAACAAGAGGACCAATGGTCCTGTAGCTCACCTGACACTTGGTCCTGATATATATTTTAATGTTTATGATGGGCTTGAGTGCCCAAAGCTACATACCAAGTTTCAAGGTCATACACCTTTTGGTTCTGGAGAAGATTTTGAAGGGTTTTTACCATATACGGCATGGCGGCCATCTTGGTCAAGACCCTGAGAACAAACTTTTATTCCCTGATCACACTTAGACTTCAATCAGACCAGTGGTTTCAGAGGAGTAGATGTTTTGAAAATCTTGATGACGGACAGACCGACAAAATGACCTTGACCTTTCAGTGACATAATATCTTCATCTGGTCATTTAGTTGACCATATATACCATGTATTGTACCTAAGACTTAAATAGTTTCTGAAATCCACTGTATAAGCGTTTTCCCATATAAAAGCCTAACATACCAAAGTTGACCATGTCGTCAATTAATTCAAGGTCAACACATGCTCATCATTTGTATAAACTATGATGGGCCAGCATGCCCGATGCTACATACCAAGTTTCAAGGTCATAGGCCTTTTGGTTCTAGAGAAGAAGATTTTTGAAGGGTTTTTACCATATATGGGCATGGTGGCCATCTTGGTCATGTGACCCAGACCCCGGGTATAAACTTTCGTTCCCCAATCCCACTGAGACTCCATATGAAATTTGGCTTCAATCGGCCCAGTGGTTTCAGAGGATAAGATGTTTGAAAATCTTGACGACGGATGGTCCGACGGAATGACCTTGACCTTTAGTGACATAATATCTTCATCTGGTCATTTAGTCAACCATGTATACCAAGTATTGTACCTAATACTTAAATAGTTTCTGAGAAATCCACTGTTTAAGCGTTTTCCCATATAAAAGCCTAACGTACCAAAGTTGACCATCCCGTAAATTAGGTCAAGGTCAACGCAAGATCATGATTTGTATAATATATGATGGGCCCGCATGCCCGATGCTACATATCAAGTTTCAAGGTCATAGGCCTTTTGGTTCTGAGAAGAAGATTTTTGAAGGGTTTTTACCATATATGGGCGTGGCGGCCATCTTGGTCATGTGACCTGGACCAAACATATAAACTTTCGTTCCCACATCCCACTGAGACTCCATATGAAATTTGGCTTCAATCGGCCTAGTGGTTTCAGAGGAGAACATGTTTGAAAATCTTGACTACGGATGGTCAGACGGAATGACCTTGACCTTTAAAGACATAATATCTTCATCTGGTCATTTAGTCGACCATATATACCAAGTATTGTACCTTAGACTTAAATAGTTTCTGAGAAATCCACTGTTTAAGCGTTTTCCCATATAAAAGCCTAACGTACCAAAGTTGACCATGCAGTAAATTAGGTCAAGGTCAACGCAAGGTCATGATTTGTATAAACTTTGATGGGCCCGCATGCCCGATGCTACACACCAAGTTTCAAGGTCATAGGCCTTTTGGTTCTGGAGAAGAAGATTTTTGAAGGGTTTTTACCAAATATGGGCATGGCGGCCATCTTGGTCATGTGACCTGGACCAAATATATAAACTTTCATTCCCCCATCCCACTGAGACTCCATATGAAATTTGGCTTCAATCGGCCCAGTGGTTTCAGAGGAGAAGATGTTTGAAAATCTTGACGACGGATGGTCCGACAGAATGACCTTGACCTTTAGTGACATAATATCTTCATCTGGTCATTTAGTCAACCATGTATACCAAATATTGTACGTTAGACTTAAATAGTTTCTGAGAAATCCACTGTTTAAGCGTTTTCCCATATAAAAGCCTAACGTACCAAAGTTGACCATGTCATAAATTAGGTCAAGGTCATCACAAGGTCATGATTTATATAAATTATGATGGGCCCGCATGCCCGATGCTACATACCAAGTTTCAAGGTCATAGGCCTTGTGGTTCTGGAGAAGAAGATTTTTGAAGGGTTTTTACCATATATGGGCGTGGCGGCCATCTTGGTCATGTGACCTGGACCAAATATATAAACTTTCGTTCCCCCATCCTGTTAAGGCTCCATATGAAATTTGGCTTCAATCCACCCAGTGGTTTCTGAGAAGAAGATGTTTAAAATTGTGGACGCCGACGCCGACGCCGACGACGGACCAAGTCTATACTATAAGCTCACCACAGGTGAGCTAAAAACACTTATATCTGACCCACTACTGCTTGATTCCCGGCATACTAATATAATGTTTCTGTACCATGAATTGCTTGATTACCTGCATTTAAGTATCACAAACACACTGTTTGATTCCAAGAACACTGATATCTGACCCAACTACTGCCTGATTTCTTGCATTTTTATTTTTGAACTGCTATTGCTTGACTCCCTGTATACTAGTATCTGGAACACTCACTGCTTGATTCAATGAACACTGAACAATGAACCATTATCTGAAATCCATGTGAGTATAAAGTATATCCAACAAAGGGTTCTGGAGATATGGTTGTTACAAAACTTTAAGAAGAATCATGACCTTCAACTCAAGGTCATCAAGGTGGTTTGGGGGTTTGGGGTAGTACTTGGTAAAACTTTAGACCATTAAGAAATATAAGTGAGAGTATCACCTAAATCCATCCATGGATTCAGGAAATATGGATCTTTAAAAAAAACTTTAACCAAGAACATTCCCATGTTTCAACACAAATTTTCGAAGTCCCTGACCTTGAAGAGAGGTTGGGTAGATACTGGGTAAAACTTTAGACCAATACCGTGCATCAGTGAAAGTATCAACTTACTGTAATCCATCCATGGGTTAAGGAGATATGAATATGTAAAAACTTTAATCTATGGATGCCCACCCAGTGGTGACATAAATAGCTCTTCAGGCGAGCTAAAAGATGTCCCAAATTTAGAACATTTATGGTAGATATAATCCCTGTAGGAAGTTTAATCCACTTCACTTCAACAGATCCCCTAGATTAACTACAACCCTGGTTGATATGTAGCTGCCTTGAACTAGGTTTAAAAAAGTGCAAAGTCACATTCTACCATCTTCATGCCAGCAATTAAAGTGTCTGCAAATCTGGAGGTCATGGGTTCTATGCACATGTTGCCATATGAGCAGAGTCACCAAAAAAGGTGTTTTACTGATCTGCTAACAGCAACCCAGCAGGCACACGATGTTGAAATGAGGTCATACTGATGTCAATGCAACATCATAATGTTGCATAGACGTCAGTATGACGTAATTTTGACCTTGTGAGCCCACTGGGAAAGATCAGTAAACCAGTCTGTGAACAAGGGCGAAGTTTAAACCTTGGAATGGCATGGGCTGGAATGTATCGACGTTCCACTGGCTTAAATTTGCTTCCAGAACCTAGAGAAGCAGAACCTCAGAGAACCTTTGAGGGAGCAAATTCTTTTCCTGTAAGAGTGCCATCCCAAATCACTGGAACAAAGTGAATAATATCCCTCTATTGTATCCCACTCCATTCCATTCCATGTTTTAAACTTTGCTGTGAGTCTGTGCAGTCTAGCCAGAGACTTCATGTTGTGCCTATAGATTCCTCTGGCTCCTCACACTGTGTATGTGAACAGCAAAGTCTCTGGTCAGACTGTGTGGCTGTGCAGGCTGGTCTTAGCTTTTGCTGTCAGCATGACTCTTTTTGTCTGCCTAGCTCTTTTTGACCTTGTTGCTTGATGATAATTTTTATTGTTTAAGACTTGAAGAGGTTCTTTGAAGTGGTCAGTACAAATACCTTGGATGATTGCAGGTATTATTTAGTTTTATTAAAATTTATGATTCCCAAGATTGGGCAGATGGAATAAAAGAACACAGGTGTGTTGCAATGTTTAACTAAACAATGTTTATGTTTTGTGTTTATGTTTTCAGTAAGTGAATAAATTAACTGTATACAAGTTCAGCTAGTCTGGTTCAAGAGAAACAAACTGAATAAACTTGATTTGAGTTTGCTACTTTTGAGTGTCTTGTCATGTGTATCATTAATAAAAGGCCATCGGCCAAGTGTCACCCGACGTTTGAAATGTGTCACAAACTGCAGCCCTTTATTCCATTTCAGAGTATCTGTATGGCCAAAAACAGAAAATATGTGTAATAAAGAACCTGGCAAGCAAATAATAACTGAAGCACAAGCAAAGACATATGCCCTATCACTAGGCCACTATGAGGTTATAAAATACTTAAGTTCAGAAAGGGGCATATATGTGTAATAATCAGGTTATCGAAACTTTAGGCCCTTACAGAATGCCCAAAACATCAAGACTGCGTAGCCAATAACAAAATAACAAGGTGCGAATGTCTATTATCTATGAAAGGGGAATAACTCTGTCACTAATCAATTTAGCACATCCTAACACTAATGAAAATAATCAATTTACCAAATGCTAATAGCATACCAAATTTCAGCTCTCTTGGTCAAACGGTTCAAAGTTGGACAAATGCCAAAAACAACAAAGGGCCATAACTTAGTCAAAAACAGGACAATTGAAATTCAAAAATCACATGCATATCTTCAGATCATGATGAAACATTCTGCACAATTTCAAGTCAATCTGATACAAGATGTGGCAGGAGTTGAGGGGACAAAGTTTGAGTCAGCAAGGGCCGTAACTCCATCAAATATGGCCGAAACAAGAATCAAAAACCACATGCACATCTTCATAAGATAAGAATACAATCTGTAAAATTTCAAATCAATCCGATGAAAGACGTAGGAGGAGTTGCGGGGACAAGATTTCGGACGGACGGATGGACGGACGGACGGACACACGGACGGACACACGGACGGACGAGGGTCATTTCTATAGTCCCCCTCCGCCTATGTCGGGTGATAACTAGAAGCATTTCTGGGTTACAAGACCAATATTCATGTTCATGCCTTACAGTCCGGTAAAGCTGCTTTTTATATGCCCATTTGAAAAACATGATATATACTTATGATACGGCACATGCATACATCCGTCCATCCGCCTGTTGCTAACTTTAATGTTTGAGGATAACTCCTCTTATAGTTTACATCCGATCGAGCTGAAACTTGAGACAATGAGGTGGACTAGCTCATATCATTTGAGGTTATATGCTCCAACAATGTCTTAACAGAGTTACAGCCCTATACTTCAGTTTTTCAATGTGTTCATTTCCGGATAACTCCTCCTACAGTTTTCAGCCAATTTAGCTGAAACTTAGTAAACAGTAAGACTAAGATGTAGAGTAGTGCACCAAGTAGTGCACTTGGTTACACTCCAATGATTTTCAGCAGAGTAACAGCTCTACAATATATTTTGTAAGGCAATTATTTGTTCACACCATAACTAAGTTACCCTTTGGAATATCTTGATGAAACTTAAAAGCAATGTACATGAGGTTGAGACGACATGTCTCATACAAGCAAGGTTGGCAAAAAGGCGGGAAATACTCATATTTCCCAGGAGGGCGGGAATTACTGGGAAATTGGTCTCTCTCCACATAGAAAGTTTAAAATATATTTTATGACAGCCATAAAACTATATATGCAAGCAAAAATAATTGAACATCTCTTTATTTAAACATCAAACAAAGATACAGATAAAATAGGCTATAGTCTAGAACTGCATATGCAATTAAATTATTTTCATATACGAACTGTCTGAAGATGAGTCTGCTTATACAGTTGTCTCTGTCTACCAATAAGTTGTTATTATAACACACTGAGATTAAAAGTACCCACAGTAATTGTCACCTGTCAGTTGAATCAAGACAATTAAATTATTTTTCACACCTTCAAGGCGTTTTGTGGTTACTTACAATAGGAAGCATAGCTAATCAATAAACCAGCAAGGGTCAGCCTTTAAGAGGGAGAAGTAAGATGAATTGTCTCGTTAAGCTGACTGACTTGTCCCTATTTTGAGCTGAGCAAGAAGTCAAAATGTATTAAACATAGAAAATCCAAAATTTGGAATAAAACTTCTCCCTGAAATTCAGAAACTGTTGCAAAACTTCTCCTTGTCTGAGAACCCTAGGCTGACCCCTGAACCCGGCAAAAAGGTTTAAGTAAAACTGCAGCTCAGTTTAGTATCATACATGTGATGTCTCCGGGATCATCCGGGAGTCTCCCGGAAATGGAGCCCATCTCCCGCGCTCCCGGAAAGTATTCAGAATCTCCCGGATGCTGAATTTTCCTGTCATAATTTTTTCTGAACCGTCCATTTTGCGGTAACTACTTACCCGGCGGGATTAACTCTCCGTGACCTAATTACCTATATACATTTGTATGAGATCCAAATGATAAAAAAGATCTTGTATTTACAAATTAAGTGTTGAAACACCACTGTCAAGTGATTAAAGAAGATTTTACAGTCTGTTATTTTTATAAATAAGAATTTTAAAGGCAATTTTCTTTGGAATTTTAGCCTTTGACACAACCAGGAATCATCTGCTGTGTCCTCTGGCATGGACCAGTCCTGGAATTCACAACCTTATTTGCATGATATGCATATAACTGATAACAAATATGTGCTATCAACTTAAATTCAAAGAACTATGATAGAACATTTTGTGAAAAACAGCTCTAAAATTTCATATTTCCCAGTATTTCCCACTTTGGTCAAATTTGGAGTATTTCCCAGGACGGTAATTACCGGTAATTACCGCTGGGAATTCCCGCCACCGGTATTTCCCGACCAACCTTGCATACAAGAATAACGCCCTGACTAACTTAGTTTTGGAGTTATGTCCCTTTCATTCTTTTCATGTCCCTGTAACAACAGTCAGGGGGTATTATGATTCGCTCCTGTTATACTGTCCATCCATCCATCTGTTCATCACACTTTATGGTATAGAATTTGTGCAGGGATACAGACTAGCGGTCGCCCACTCGCCCACTGCGAGTAAAAAATCGAGTGGGCGCCTAAAATTGAAATGATAGTAGCCCAGTTTGCGATCGTAAGCTGTCGGCAAGTGTCTGGCGTGTTTTCCGCTTGGAGTAAAATCTGCCACCTCTAAGGGTATTGCTAACTTCCGCGCCGATATCAGCTGTGAATATTCGGTGTTCCGTCATACTTGTGTGTTGGATTTTACTCACTATCGAGAAACAACATGGCCGCCTCCTCGTAAAGGAAGATAGATAGAGAGACGGATTTGTCAGCTAAAAATCTTAACCGTTTATAGATTTTTCGCGAGTAATATGGCGATACATCGCTGGTGTTTCACACCCGGTTGCTAAAAGGAAACAAAACCATGAAGAAAGGAGGGTTTACTACAAAGCCTACGGAAACGGCGCAATTCTCGCGTAGATTCTGAATAAAAGATTCCCATGTTTTAAATGTGGGCCCCTAAATTTCTGGCTGGGCGACTAAGTTTCAGTTTTTAGGGGCCCAGCTTGCTCCTATGAAAAATGAGTTAGTCTGTATCCCTGTTGTGTATAGAATCACTTCGGCTGGGGATATAAATTCACCGAATTTGCTTGTGCGCACTTTGCACACATATTGCAGACATATTTAAGAAGTGCATGTGGGTTTTTGATGGAGCTAGAATTAATTTGACAGAATTACAGCCTTTTGAACTTGGTCATTATATGCAGTTTTTTTTTGCATTGTAGGGTATTGAATTTGTATAACCAACTTCTCCAATGTTTTAGAGGATGTTTTTCAGACTTTGCATAAATATTGTAAACATACTAAAGATGTGCATGTGAGTTTTTGATGGAGCTAGAATAAATTTTGACAGAATAAGGCCTTCTAAACTTTGTCATTTTAGGCAATTTTCTTGCACTGTAGGGTATTGCGTTTGTGTAATCAACTCCTCCCACAGTTTTCAGTGGATGTTTTTTCCAGACATTGTATACTTGTTGTGAACATAGTGAAGAAGTGCATGTGTTTGTTTTGATCGAGATGAAACTAATTTTGACAGAACTATGGCCCTTTGGGCTTAGTCATTTTGGGGAATAGTTTTGCATGTTAGGTTAGGTACTTGTGTAATCAAATCCTCAAACAATTTTAGTGCTGCTTTGAGTGCTTTCAGACTTTTTATACTAATTGTGAGCATGCAAAGTGAAGATGTGTGCATGTGAGCTTTTGATGGAGATAAAATTATTATAAAATATTCAAATAACATTATTCTGGCGTATAAGCATTGTCAATATATCAGTAGTTTTATTCTGGTGTATAAGCATTGTCAATATATGATTAGTTTTCTTTAACTCTTTAGGCATCAAAAAGCAGAAGACAAAATTTACGTCTGCAAAAATTAAAAAAAAATGCCTTGTCCAAGACATTTCATATTGAGAATCCAAAGACTATAGGGCAAACAGTGTAGATCCATATGAGGCGGCTCATTATGAGCCGCCTCATCAGGATCTACGCTGTTTGCAAATTATGCTATTTTCGTCACTGGTGCTTAAAGTGTTAAAACAGCAGATCAAGAAATCATGAGTAATGCAGGAATACCTTAATTACATGTGAATTTTGAGAGTAAAGGCCTTAAGAAATGAAAAGTAGGTGAGAAATTAGAATATAAATGCTGCTAAAATGGCCTGATTCACCTGGAATCATGGTTTCTGTGAGACACACAGTTTCTGCATGCTGGCTGGAGAATAAACTCTCACATTAGTGATATATTAATGAATATAATGAGATCAGCCTTTCGCTAATGCATTATCCTTCTCATGAAGTTAATTTAGTAAAAATGCATTTGTGAATAAAACTCATTTTACAGTACATTTAATTTATTTTCATTTTTATGTTCTCATCAATAAACCAGTTAATAGAGAAATTTGTTCATTATAGTAACTATTCAGTTTATGAAATTTTTTATCATGATTTTTTTTTTTTCATGGCATTTTTTTCGAACTGCACTTTTTGGGGCCCTACAAGTTTCACACTATTCTAAAAATAAGTGTCCCAATTTTTAGAATTTTTAAGGTAACTGGTAAAAGTGTACTAAAAATGAAGGTAATTACTGCCAGTATTGAATTAGCCCTACCAGCCATTCAGCACACAACAGCTGGTTAGTGAAAATAAAACCAAATTCATTTCCATAAGGCCTGTATATGAGTAAGAGATAATTGCCTTTAATAACAGCCTGTAGTACAGACCCCTCCGATAATATCATTATTATCCTAAATAATGGGGCACAATAATCAAGTACTGGAATTATCCTCTAATATGAACAAATATAAACGTAACTATACCAAATTTAGTGCAACAGACACATGTTTCTGTATTTAACTTCTTCAGTGTTAGTGAGAATGGCAGCCGTCTTTGACGGTCAGTTAGCAAAACAAGAGGCCCAAATGGGCCTGATATCGCTCACCTGGCTATTGTGCAACGGAACCATTCTGATACAAAATTGGTCCAATTCCACTGAAAATTTCTCATTTTCACATTTTACTACTTTTAGTAACAGAGGCCAACTTGCCTGGTCTTTATATATTTACTTTTGAAACACCTCAATGCAAGAATCATTTTGCCACAAATTTCATCAAAATCCATTCAGGGGTTACTGAGATATTGCCAGTTTCATGTTTTGTGCTATTTTTTAGTAACGGCAGATGGCGGCCATCTTGGATTGCTAAAATGCAAAAAAATCGAAAAGCCTTCATGCAAGGACCATTTTGACACAAATTTGGTCCAAATCCATTGAGATTTTCTGATTTTCACATTTTTCTATTTTTAGTAGCAGAGGCCAATATGACTGGTCTTACAGTTAGATATTTTTGAAACATCTCAATGCAAGAATCATTTTGACACAAATTTCGTCAAAATCCATTCAGCAGTTACTGAGATATTGTCATTTTCATGTTGTGTGCTATTTTTAGTAACGGCAAATGGCGGCCATCTTGGAATGCCAAAATGCAAAAAATCCAAAAAGCTTAATGAAAGGACCATTCTGACACAAAATTGATCCAACTCCATTGAGATTTTCTAATTTTCACATTTTTCTATTTTTAGTAACAGAGGCCAATATGACTGGTCTTACAGTTAGATATTTTTGAAACATCTCAATGCAAGAATCATTTTGACACAAATTTCGTCAAAATCCATTCAGCGGTTACTGAGATATTGTCATTTTCATGTTGTGTGCTATTTTTAGTAACGGCAAATGGCGGCCATCTTGGAATGCCAAAATGCAAAAAATCCAAAA
Organism: Ctena decussata; assembly: GCA_963989385.1. Taxonomy (NCBI): domain Eukaryota; kingdom Metazoa; phylum Mollusca; class Bivalvia; order Lucinida; family Lucinidae; genus Ctena; species Ctena decussata. The sequence goes on along the minus strand of OZ022504.1, from coordinate 31,816,278 downwards.
AGCTTAATGAAAGGACCATTCTGACACAAAATTGATCCAACTCCATTGAGATTTTCTAATTTTCACATTTTTCTTTTTTTAGTAACAGAGGCCAATATGAATGGTCTACAGTTAGATATTTTTGAAACATCTCAATGCAAGAATCATTTTGACACAAATTTCGTCAAAATCCATTCAGCGGTTACTGAGATATTGTCATTTTCATGTTTTGTGCTATGTTTAGTAACGGCAGATGGCGGCCATCTTGGAATGCCTAATTGCAATTAATCAAAACGACTTCATGCAAGGAACATTCTGACACAAAATTGGTCCAATTCCATTCAAGGGTTCTTGAGTAATTGTCATTTTTATGTTTGTGCTATTTTTAGTAACACCAGATGGCGGCCATCTTGGAATGCCAAATTGCAATTAATCGAAACGGCTTCATGCAAGGAACATTCTGACACAAAATTGGTCCAATTCCATTCAACGGTTCTTGAGTAATTGTCATTTTTATGTTTGTGCTATTTTTAGTAATGGCCCCCATGGTGGCCATCTTGGATAGTCAACTTGCACAAAATTGAAATAATTCCATTCAAGAACCAATTCTGACCAAATCTGGTCAGAATTGGTTGCATTTTCTTTAGATATTGACATTTGAGCAAAATCGGCCTTGTAAACGCTAAGTAGGTCACTGTGACCTAATTCCGCTATAGATTTTTTTTATTTTTATAAATTTTAATACCAAGGTCCCACTTATGTTCCATGCAAACTTTCAACCAAATATACCAAATGGTTCTGGAGAAGAAGTTGATTTTGTTGTTTTTGCTATTTTTAGTAACAGCAGCCATCTTGGATTCTTGACCTGACCCAATTTTACAATTTTGAAACCCTGCAGTCTGGTCATGCTCCATGTGAAATTTGAGATCCATGGGCTCAGTGGTTTTAGAGAAGAAGTTGTTTGAAGTTGTTTAAATAGGTCATTTTTTGACATTGGCATTTGAGCAAAATTACACAGGTAAACAGAAAGTAGGTCACTGTGACAAAACTCCGCTACAGATTTTTTCATTTTTACAATTTTGAATACCAAGGTTTCACTGATGTTCCATGCCAAAATTCAGACAAATATACCCAGTGGTTCTGGAGAAGAAGTTTATTTTGTTGTTTTTGCTATTTTTAGTAACGGCGGCCATCTTGGATTTTCAACCTGACCCAATTTTATAATTCTGAGACCCTGGAGTCAGGTCATGCTCCATGTGAAATTTGAGAACCATGGGACCAGTAGTTTTACAGAAGAAGATGTTTGAATATTTGTTTTTAGGTGTTGACGGACAAATTCCGTGCCGACGCACGACGCACGCCGGAAAAATTGGTATGACAATAGCTCACTATGGCCCTTCGGGCCAGGTGAGCTAAAAATTAAATAGCTTCATGCAAAGATTATTCTGATACAAAGATGGACAAAATTCATTCAGGGGTTATCGAGATTTTCTCCTTTTCATGTTTTGCTAGTTTTAGTAAAGGCAGCCATCTTGTATAGTCCATTTTGTGTAAGTCTGAAGAACTTCATACCAGGATCATTCTGACATAAACTTGGACAAAATGTGTTCAGCATCTCTTGACCGAATCTGACCCAAATCCATTCATTTTTGTTCTTTTTTTTTTTCTTAGATATTAGTGTCTGAGCAAAATCTGGCACGTAAACTGAAAGTCGGTCATTGTGATCTTATCCAGAAGCAGATTTGTTTCATATTTATATTTCTGAAAACCAAAGTCCCACTAATGCTCTGTGCCAAATTAAAGCCAAATATACCATATGACTCTGTAGAAGTTGATTTGGTTAGTTTTGATAGCTTTACTTCTTAGTATTGGTGGTTATCTTGGATTCTCAATCTGACTGAATTTTATAATTCTGAAACCCTGCAGTCTGGTCATGCTCCATGTGAAATTTGAGAACCAGGAGTGCAGTTGTTTCCAAGAAGAAATAGTTTGAAAGAGTAGTTTTGACATGAGATATTGGCATTTGAGCAAAATCAACCCATAATAAGGAAGTTTTTTACTGTGACCTAATTCTGCTATAGATTTTTTTTCATTTTGGAATTTTGAATGCAAATGTCATATTGATGCTCCATGCCAAATTTCAGCCAAATATAACCCAGTGGTTCCGGAGAAGTTGATTTTGTAATAGCTGCTATTTTTAGTAATGGTAGACATGATATTGGATTCTCATCCTGGCTCATTATTCATAATTCAGAATCCTGCAGTCTAGTCATGCTGCATGTGAAATTTGAGAACCATAGGTGCAGTGGTTTCAGAGAAGAAGTTGTCTGAATTAACTGTTTTCAATTGTAGACGGACGTCACACACAGACGAAAAACGCTGTACTCGATGTGACCTTCCGGCCAGGTGAGCTAAAAAGCACTTTTTTGAAATTGACAAGAGCCATAACTCTAGCAAAAATATCCAAATTGCCCATATGCAACCCCAAATGCCAAGTTTGAAGACAATTCCATCAATATTTGCTCTAGTTATTGATTGGAAACAGGCAGACAGATGGACAGACACATGGACGACAAACAGCAAAACAATTATCGTGTGGCAAGGTATAACAACCAGTAGTGGATTAGAAACCAGATGAGACCACAAATGTCTAGTTTTGTCCTTATATTTAGCTTCATTTTGGTAATATGCAGACAGTTTGGTGATACCCAGTACTGAAACCAGAAGCTACAAAACCTGATTAATTATCTGAAAAACAGGTAAGAAGCAACAGAACTCTCATTGTTTGTATACAAAACTATGCATGAATGAACTAACTCTTCTCCACACTTGTCAACTGAAGAAGAAACAAAACACCAATCTGATCATTCAAATAATTCAACCAATAAGTCTGAACCTTTGAAGTTAACATAAGACTAACCCAACATAAGAAGATTTTAACTCTTTGTAGACTGGAAACCCGTTTTGGGGACATATGCAAACAGTGGAGACCCACTTCGGATGCCGCAGAACGCAGCCTCTGATCAGGGTTAACACTGTTTGCTAAAAGGATTTTCTACGCGAAACACAATAAAAGTGAAATCATTCACCAGAAACCCCTAAAACTAAGGTTGAAATGGCCTCATCCAAATAATAAGGCTAGACAAGTCCACTGGTCAAAAGAATGGTTCAAACATGTTACATGTACCATATAGAAGAAAATAGCCAGTCACAGTACCAGTACCTATCCTAAAACTTGAACCAGCTTGCTGCAGGAATGGCAAACAGAGTTAGACCTATTCAGGCAATTGAGTACAATGCCATCTTTTTCTCCATTATTTTGGGGTTACAGTTCTTAAGCTCTCATGGTCCTCTATCAGCCTGTCAAGTTCATTTAAAGTGGATGGATGGATGACTTGCAGTTTTATGTCCTTTTCAACAGTATTTCAGTCATATCAGGATATTGGATGGGTGATAATGAAAGGCTGTTTGCAAATGAACCCTGTTTACAATTGAAAAGATTCCTGTCTACAGCGGGGCTGGAACCCACGACTGCTATAGAGATCAGCATGGCCAGTGCTTAACATACTGAGCTACGGGGGCTTCTTAATTTTCATTTAATGCACTTGAATACATATACTTTTGCAGAGATATGCTCCGAACAAAGTATGACGAATGGACAGAGACAGTGGCGACAGTATTAAGCTCACACTTAGAACTGCATAATATGGCAGAGTTGCTTCCCCTGATAACTGCTCATTTTCAGAATCTACACTGTTTGCCCCAGTTTTATATAGGGTCATTGTGGTACTTTCATACACTGTGGTACTTTCACACACAATTTTCACACTCAGCTAGTCATTCTTCTGTTGTATTGTGTAAATGCATTGTTTGTCCCTCGTTTAGACTAAACAATGTTTCATTTGTATGATGTTTATAAACTGAATTAAGTCACCCCAAGAAAGGTGCTTAATGCATATGCAAATAAATGAGGCCCTGAGCAGACTGCGGTGCTGCATAGTCTGGTCAGAGTCATCATTGTGTGCACTAACCATCATCAGACTGTTGAAACATACAGGTATGATGGCACTTGCTGCCCCAAGTCTTCAGTGTTCACAAACAGTGTTAAGTTCCTTTTTAGCATGACCAGGCTCAACCACACCTGTGTGTGCACATTCCTTACTGTTTGACCAACAGCTTTTTAAGTTTATACTAAAGCATTTGATTTGATTGAAATTGATATCTTCCTTGAAATTTGAACAAGGACTTTAAGTACCTTGAAAAATATTCCATGTTGGAGACACAACTATGTCTACGTCATGTACCAAACTTCTTTGTCACACACACACGAGCATGTGCTCGGAAGCAGCCAATCAGTGTGATTTATTTTGAGTTTGAGAATGTACTCAAGTTTTATAACCTCTGGGCCTGGTCTTTGCACAAATTAATAGATCTCATGAGAACAAGACTTACTATGTGTGAGTCAGGCATCTTTACACTAGTGAATTGCATTTGCACTGCTAGTGAAAAACCAATCAACATCTGAATAGCAAATATGTAACCCATCATTTTTACACTAGTGAATTGCATTTTCACCGCTAGTGAGAAACCCAGGGATCTCCCCAGACCATTAAGGCATGTCGCTTGCAACATGCTTTCCTCTTCAAATTGCATTTGCAACATGCCTTTATAATTTATTTCCAATGAAAATTTATCAAAATGCTATTATTTTCATTTCTTAGACAGAAAAGTTGTTTTATCACCAATAAAGTATTTGTAATGTAAATTTAGGCTAAGTTTGACAAAGTAGTGCTATATTAAGGATTTTAAAAATTGTACAATCAAAATCTGATTTTTGTGTTAAAAGCAACAGGCCTTCTGAAATTTCTGGGAAGAAAACTGGAAACCCGCCAATATTTGAATAGCAAATATATAACCCATATCTGACCAGTGAATATGTAACCATATCAAACTAGTGAATACATAACCCATATATGACAAAAGAATAATTAACCCCTATCTGACAAGTAAATGTAATAATATGTAATTAGAGGATATGTTACCCAAAACAGAATGGTGACTATACTCATATATGACCCTATATATAATCAGCAAACATTATCCATATCTGAGCACTGACTATGTAACCCATATCTGACTCTTGATCATGTAAGCTGACTAGTGAATATGTAACCTGTATAAGACTAGTGAATATATAGACAGCATATGACTACTGAATAAGTTACCCATATCTAGCCAGCAAATATGTAACATATCTGATTAGTGAATAAGTAACCCATATCTGATTAATCTGATTAGCAAATACATAGCCCTTATCCTGTCAGTGAATAAGTAACCCTATCTGACTACAAAATAAGAAACTCATATTTAACTACTGAATTGTAACCCATATCTCATTAGTGAATATGTTACCCATATCTGAGTAATAAATACAGTATTTGCATGTTTTAATAAATACATTCTATCTGATAAACATCCCAACTAACTTTTTCTGTGAAAAAGCTGCAAAATTCCAGCAGGACTGGGTTTAGACCTCCAAAATCTTACATTGCCAAAAGTTTGTCTCTAGAATGCCATTCATACAACTTCAGAATTACAACATCCTGTGGTGTTTACTAGAAGAAATACAGTAAGAAATATGTATCCTACTAGTGAAAATGGATGGATGGATGGATGGATGGATTGTGGTTTTACAGCTTCATTGACATTTATTTTCATATCGAGCAAACAGAAGGGTGATAATGAAAGGCTGTGTGCAATGGAATCCTGTTTAAAGGTGGAAAGGATTCTGTCTCCTGCCAAATCTGAACCTAGACCACAAGCCTAGCAGGACAATGCTTACTAACTGGGCTACGGGGGCTCCACTAGTGAAGATGTATTTCATATCTGACAGCTGAATATGTAACCCAACACTTTACAGTCTGACTACATGTAGCAAACCTGACTTCTGCAACTGACTGAAATGCTACTACATAGTGCAACTGTAGCTGAAATCTGATTTGTGTGACCATCAATATGTGGCTCACACTTCTTAATTTATACATAATTATATATTCAGTCACTTTTTATAATAGATCATTCAAAATTTGCAAGTCTACATCTTGGCATATCAAATACATGTCAATGAAATCTTGGCCCACACAATGCTCTAATCATATGAATGTTTGCATTTTTTTGAAAAGTTAACAGTATTTTCACTAAGACGACAAAGTCAAGGAAATTTCATTGTAAATATTGGTCACAGCAGCCCATCTGAAAATGATCCCAGCGGGCTCAAGACTTCCAAATGATGTCCATGCGATGTCATCACGTTGCATCAATGTCAATGCGACATCATTACGATGTCATGTGCCATATGAGATGTCTTATCCCAATCCTTATAGCATGTGTGACTAGGGAAAGCTTCCGATTAGCCTGTGTACCTGCACAGTCTCATCAGTCTTCCATTTTCACATACAGGTTCTATGAAGCTGGGTAATCTAAAACTTTGTAAATGAAGAGTCTGGTCAGTTTGTGAAGATCTGCAGTCTGAGACAATTCTGTGTTTACCTATTTTTTTTTATATTGATATCTTTATTATTTAAAGTACCACAATTGCATGCACAATTATAAAAGGAAGTCTATAAATGGGCGCATGTGACATCTAACTGTTGGACTAACTGTGATCCTAACTAGAGAAAGTGAGCCGGGGCTCACGTATACCCCCAACCAGCACCACCGCCCAAGTAAATCCTAATTATTGAACCCTGGATCCATCAAGAGGCTTGATCCTATTGCCTAAATATTTCATATCAAAGGCAATGTTATGCAGATATCATGTACGAAATACAATTTAATTGCAGAGATATGAGCAATCAAAAAGGTTAAACACAACACTTTGACATAAACCCAGTCCAAATTATAGACCCCTAGCCACACCCTAGTGCCTGACCCCAATGCTTACATCTCAACTCTTAGGTAATGTTACAGAGATGTCATGAACTAAATATGAAAAGAATCTGATATGTGGTAACAGACATTTCAGTAATCAAAAAGGTTTAACACAAAACTTTGAGGTATACTAAGCCCTAATTATTGACCCCTGGCCCCACCCAGGGACCTGACCCAGGAGTTCAGATATGTCATACCAAAGGTAATGCTACACAGATATCATTAACCATAGAAGAAAAGAATCTGATAGGTGGTTTTAGAGTTATGAGCAATCAAAGAAGGTTTAACACAATTAAGACTTTGATGTAAACTTAGTCCTAATTATTGACCCCTGGCCCCACCTAGGGGCCTGACCCAGGAGTTCAGATATTTCATATCAAAGGCAATGCTATAAAGATATCATTAACCAAATATGAAAAGAATCTGACAAGTGCTTTCAGGTTATGAGCAGTTAAAAAAGGTTTAACGCAAAACTTTGACATAAAAGTTAACTACTGGACGGATGCAGGAACGAACTAATGAACAAATGCACAGACTAACGGACATCATGACGGAAACTATATACCCCCTGACATACTTTGTATGTCGGGGAAAGTATGTCGGGGGTATAATCATACTGCTTCAAACAAGGCAGTCTTAAAGTGGTGTACACTGTTTGCTCTGTCCTGTCTGTCCCAAAATCTAAAGTTTTTATAGTATACCATATATAAACTTATACACATGTATACACATATTTTTACATCCTTGTATAAATAACCCAAAGCATGTAAAACAATCATAAAAAACTTTTACTCCTCAAGCCTTTGTCTGAGTAACTGGTTATGAGTAATAAGGTGTCACACTTTCACAAAAAATATTTTGGTGAAGCAGCAAAACTTTTGTATTAAAACTTACTTTTGATGTAAAATGTATGTTTTTTCTTACCGTATGTCCAAAGACAGGATGATCCAGATAAGCTGTGTATTTGATATATCCTATGAAAATAAAGACACAGAATTAGAAAATAAATCCTCTCTAGTAACAAAGTAAAGTATATATCCTTTCAACTAAATACACATCTAGCACAGTAGCTAGAGTTAAAATAAACTTCTCACTGCCACTGGTGTGTTTTTGATATTAAAGATAAGGCCTGATGGAATATGTCTGGGAACATACACACTGCCAACATTACAGCTACAACACTAAATATTGTTTAAGCAGACGCGAACTTGACCTCATATCCAACATAGCCGGGACAATGATGGCTGACGATATAATATTAACACCATATTGAACAGGTATTGTAAAACGATGACTAATATAATTTCTACCTGTACACAACAAGCCGCACTGATACACCTCACAGGAAATACTCGAGGACAAGTGTGGTACCCTATAATAATCTGTCACAATGTACAAATTGTACCATGATAACCATTATAGTCATTTCACTTCCTGTCAATTGTTGACAAACAGCTGATCAGATTTAACCTGGGTATTTTAAATGATAAAGATATTATAATCTAGGTCATCGCTTTGCTCATGGCCATCCATATCTCCAGGGACAAACAGATATCGTACCCAGATCGAGCCTTTGGTCTACTTGCTCAGTAAATGTCTATGCATAACAAGCTCACCCTAATAAGCCCAAAATACCCAACCCCTTTGCTCTTATATCAATTGTGCAAAACATTTTTGGTTTATTATTGATATATTTATTCAAGTCTGGTGAAATTCCACATACTGGTTCAGAAAGTATAGTACATACATGAACAAGAAAATGACACATCTTAAGTTTTTCAGGGACCTTGAAAATGAGACTCTAACTAATGCCACCCTTACCCCTCCCACCCTATCCTGACCACCTCCCCTTTTTGTAAAATGCAAAGTTCCAAGGCATTTGATAGGTATAATTTTTTACATTTCTGGTCTAGAAAATAAGCAGCATCCTAAGCAGCTGGGAAATGGGTCTGCCTGGAAGGTTTTCATGGCACTGGCTGAGCCAGACACTGGCAAAAATTAACAGCTTACCATAATGACCCTAAAATTTTGGACACCGGAAAGTCAGACAATTATTGTTCAAAAATTCTTAGAAGGGGGATTTTACACACATTAATGCATCCAAATGATGCTTAGTGAATGGCAAATGTTGTAGACCCTTATCAAACTGCAGGAGCAGTTTGATCTCGGTCTTCAATGTTTGCTCAGACCTGTCTGTCCAAATATTTAGCGTCATTACGGTAATATCAATCTTTACCCTTTTTATAACAGATACCTGTCTTGGGGACAGAAGCCAACACAGCAAGTTGCAATGCCTGATCAGGGTCTACACTGTTTGCTTACAGGAATTTCTATGCAGAATACAGTAAAAGTGAAAAGACATTCATCAGAAACCCTTAAGAAAGACAACAAAATTACTTCTACAAACTTACCAAAAAAGTTGTCCAGCCTATATCATACTGAGAATTCAAAGGGCAGAGGGCAAACAGGGTAGATCCAGATGAGGTGGCTCTGTTTCTGTTTTGGCGCTTTAAAGCCAATTTTATAACAAGCATGCAGGTGAACAGTGGGAGGCCATGATCCTGTGAATGCCTGGAGTCCTATAAAATTAAAAACAGTGTAATCCTACATCAGGTGCTGCAGAATGTCTGATCAGGGCCTACACCATTTGCATTAAATACAGGAATTTCTCAAAACAAAATTTATAATTGTGAAACAAACTTGTCCAAACTGTGAGGCAAATTTTTGACTGCTGTCTCACGAGGGATCAATGACATTGAGTTAACCACCTATTCAACATGATTTCAGTCAAGTCAGGACGCTGATGATAGAAGGGCAACCTTTACAGTGTGAAGAACTCTGCAGCCAGTGAGATTCCAACCCTGTACCAGCCAGCACTTATAGTGGCTGTTCTGTATGACCAAGAATGTGTTACCTGCTGTCATTGAGGTGTCATACTGAAATGACATCCTATCTATAACTGCAGCTGTCAAACTGATCACATGGTTTGACATGCAAGGAATTATCAAAATATTTGGACATTTTCATTGCTTCTACAGTTGATTTTGCTTTCCAACAATATGAAATTACCAGATTGGAAAAGCAAAAAGTGTATACAGATCAGACCTCTGAGGAGCTCCTTTGAGGATCAGTGTAATCTGTATCTACACAGATTGCTCAGGCACTCCTGCCCCACTGTTAGGGTCACTATGGTAGGAGGAACTCAAATGACATAAATGATAAAACAGTTCTCAAAATGAAGGTCAGCCAAGTCATCTAAAGTATGTCAAGGTCACTTACAAAGAATTAAATTGTCAATTACCATATTCCCTCTAATACTCAAATTATCAAAAAAATTTTCATGCCTGGGTTAAATAAACTGACATAACTTTAGAATGGACAGGGCTCAATATCAATGCAATTTTCAGCAATATGATTCTCTTTAAACACAGCAGCAAAAATAATACTCTTAAAAATTTCTCCTCATTTGACCTTTCACATGGTGGGTAATCTCGGTAAATGGTGCCAAAGGCTCCGCACCTTAATAGTTAAATCTTCTGATCAGCTTCCGCGTCATGTGTGACTCTGGAGTTGCAGCTGGGAAAAGTGTGACAGCAAGAGGTAGGTCTGGCATTTTTCTCCGATTTCTATCTATTATTTCAGGGATTAAATGAAAACCAGAGGACCAATGGTCCTGTAGCTCACCTGACACTTGGTCCTGGTATATATTTTAATGCTTTTATACATGTATATAGCACCAGGGCAGGGGCAGATAACCCCCCTCCCTTGGGGATTAATGTTGAGTCCCAATTCTATATACCAAGCCACAAGGTCACTGGGCCTTTGCTTCTGGACAAAGATTTCTGAAGGGTTTTTATCATATATGGGCGTGGTGGCCACCATGTTCATGTGACCATGACCATCTGAACAAACTTTGATTCCTATGACCCAGTATAAAAGCTCCATATGAAATACAGTAATCATTTGTATAAACTATGATGGGCCTGAGTGCCCAATGCTACATACCACTACCAAGTTTCAAGGTTATAGGCCTTTCGTTCTCGAGAAAAAGACGTTTGAAGAGTTTTTACCATATATGGGCATGGTGGCCATCTTGGTCAAGTGACCAAGACCATCTGAACAAACTATGGTTCCTTTAAGCCGGTGAAGCTCTATGTGAAATATGGCTTCAATTGACACCAGTGGCCTCTGAGAAGATGTTTGAAAATGTTGAAGGGTGACAGAATCTCAATGACCTTGTACAAAAGTCAAAGAATGACCTTGACCTTTAACGACAAAATATCTTCATCTGGTCATTTAGTCAACCATACATACCAAATATTGTACCTTAGACTTAAATAGTTTCTGAAAAATCCACTGTTTAAGCATTTTCCCATATAAAAGCCTACATAATGTACCAAAGTTGACAGTGTCATAAATAAGGTCAAGGTCAACGCAAGGTCATCATTTGTATAAACTATGATGGGCTTGAGTGCCAGAAGCTACATACCAAGTTTCAAGGTCATACGCCTGTTGGTTCTGGAGAAGAAGATTTTGAAGAGTTTTTACCATATATGGGCATGGCGGCCATCTTGGTCAAGATCCCGAGAACAAACTTTTATTCCCCGCTCACACTTAGACTCCATATGAAATTTTGCTTCAATCAGACCAGTGGTTTCAGAGGAGAAGATGTTTGGAAAATCTTGATGACGGACAGACCGACAAATTGACCTTGACCTTCAGTGACATAATATCTTCATCTGGTCATTTAGTTGACCATATATACCACGTATTGTACCTTAGATTTAAATAGTTTCTGAGAAATCCACTTTATAAGCGTTTTCCCATATAAAAGCCTAACGTTCCAAAGTTGACCATGTCGTAAATTATGTCAAGGTCAACGCAAGGTCATCATTTGTATAAACTATGATGGGCTCGCATGCTCAATGCTACATACCAAGTTTCAAGATCATAGGCCTTTTGGTTCTGGAGAAGAAGATTTTCGAAGGGTTTTTACCATATATGGGCATGGCGGCAATCTTGGTCATGTGACCCAGACCCCGGGTATATACTTTAGTTCCCCTATCCCACTGAGACACCATATGAAATTTGGCTTCAATCTCCCCAGTAGTTTCAGAGGAGAAGATGTTTGAAAATCTTGACGACGGACAGACCGACAAAATGACCTTGACCTTCAGTGACATAATATCTTCATCTGGTCATTAAGTTGACCATATATACCACATATTGTACCTTAGACTTAAATAGTTTCTGAGAAATCCACTTTATAAGCGTTTTCCGATATAAAAGCCTAACGTACCAAAGTTGACCATGTCGTAAATTAGGTCAAGGTCAACGCAAGGTCATCATTTGTATAAATTATGATGGGCGTGCATGCCCAAAGCTACATACCAAGTTTCAAGGTCATAGGCCTTTTGGTTCTGGAGAAGAAGATTTTTGACAGTTTTTTACCATATATGGGCATGGCGGCCATCTTGGTCATGTGACCCAGACCCCAGGTATAAAGTTTTGTTCCCCCATCCCACTGAGACTCCATATGAAATTTTGCTTCAGTCTCCCCAGCGGTTTCAGAGGAGAAGATGTTTGAAAATCTTGACGACGGATGGTCAGACGGAATGACCTAGACCTTTAGTGACATGATATCTTCATCTGGTCATTTAGTCGACCATGTATACAACATATTGTACCTTAGACTTTAATAGATTCTGAGAAATCCACTGTTTAAGCGTTTTCCCATATAAAAGCCTAACTTACCAAAGTTGGCCATGCCGTAAATTAGGTCAAGGTCAACGCAAGGTTATCATTTGTACAAACTATGTTGGGCCCACATGCCCAATGCTACATACCAAGTTTCACGGTCATAGGCCTTTTGGTTCTGGAGGAGAAGATTTTTGAAAGGTTTTTACTATATATGGGCATGGCGGCCATCTTGGTCATGTGACCCAGATACCGCGTATAAACTTTCGTTCCCCCCACCCATGGAAGCTGCATATAAAATTTGGCTTCAATCGGCCCAGTGGTTTCAGAGGAAAAGATGTTTGAAAATCTTGACGACGGATGGTCCGACGGAATGACCTTGACCTTTAGTGACATAATATCTTCATCTGGTCATTTAGTCGACCATGTATACCAAGTATTAAACCTTAGACTTAAACAGTTTCTGAGAAATCCACTATTTAAGCGTTTTCCCATATAAAAGCCTAACGTACCAAAGTTGACCATGCCGTAAATTAGGTCAAGGTCAACGCAAGGTCATGATTTGTATAAACTATGATGGGCCCGCATGCCCGATGCTACATACCAAGTTTCAAGGTCATAGGCCTTTTGGTTCTGGAGAAGAAGATTTTTGAAGGGTTTTTACCATATATGGTGTGGCGGCCATCTTGGTCATGTGACCCAGATACCGCGAACAAACTTTTGTTCCCCCAACCCATGGAGGCTGCATAAAATTTGGCTTCGATCGGCCCAGCGGTTTTGGAGAAGAAGACCTTTGAAAATGGTGGACGGACAGACGGACTACGGAGCATTGCCATACTAAAAGCTCACCTTTGAACCTTCGGCTCAGGTGAGCCAAAAAGCAGAATGCCATTAGATAGCCACATACTTTAACTGACACTACATTCGGAGAAGAGTGTGTAAATGTCACTTGGCTTTCTTTGAAAGTATTTTGTTCCAAGTTGAGTCTAACCATTCAGCAGCATGGAATGCGAGAAAAGTCACTATATGACATGATACCACAATTATCCTGAACCTGGTCGACCAGAACTAGCTGTACCCCATAAATGTGTGTGCTAAATGAGAAGCAGCTAGTACCATTTTCAGAGACTGGTATGTCTCGGGCCTGGCTCAGAATCAAGCAGAATGATGATTGGAATATTCACTAACTGTTGTTTGGACAAAAATATATTATAATCTGCATTATGGATGATGTAAAGTCTTTAAAATGGTACTAGCTGCTTCTCACCTGGCACACAGATTAACAGGGCAGAGGTAGTACTGTTGGACTAGGTTCAGGATAATGTGACTGGGGGTGGTATCATGTCATGAAGTGTCCTTGGTATAGAGCAGCACTCTAAAAGTGAATACTGGGCTCCCACTGTCACAACCAGAAACTGTCATGATACGACAGAAAGATTGTTGAAAGTGATGTTTAACCCAAACGAACAAACACACAAATTGTAAAAGTCGTGTGATACCTCAAAATGCAATGAAGCAAACTCATGACTTCTCAAAAGATTCTCTTTGTCAAAAGGTACACGTGACCCAAACTGAATGAGACTAATCAACCCAACCAACCAACAATATGTTTCCTTTAATACTAGAATAATTAATAGTAATGTATTCATAACAAAATATATCAATCTGCGGAGAAGTCAATTAAGTCTGCTCCGGTTAATTTATGCACCCCAACTTTTCACGAAATTTTAACCAAAAACTTTTCTCAGAAAAAAATGTCACTGAGACGCCTGTTTTTGAAATCCTAGAGAGAATCTTGAGTTTCCCCGGGACTCCTGTTTAGAAAATGCTAATAAGAACCGTGGATCTTAACCCTTTGAGTGCCACGACGTTATTATGCCTGCGCCGCAGTCTTTGACGTTCTTGTTTTCAGCGGTAACGTCATCAGAAAATGGCGCCAATGAAACGTCAGTCTGACGGCGCACAGCTGTGAGGGTCGGTCTGTAAGTAACAGTTATGGGAAAATACGCTGAATAAGTATACAGATGTTTTCATACACAAGTAACGTATCACTAAATATTTGTAGCTATATTTTGATATGAGCATAAGTTTGTTTGCAAAATTAAAATAATAATAATAATGATAAATAATAATGATAAAAGAAACATGTTGAGTTATTCTATGTTTGGAAACGTTTACTGTACTTTCTTTGTTCATTTCACATTTGTGTGTGAATTTGTATTATTGTGCCTATTTAGAAGGCTTAGCGCCGCTCCGTAGCTTATAATCTCAACTCAATTTGGCGCAAATTTGATCGCACAAGGGTTGACAGGAAACGTTGTTAATATTTTGATTTATCCTGTAACCAGAAACCTGGAAGTACTTGGAGCACTGACTCAGTATGGCAGAAAATTCTGAAGTGAAACTGGGCGAGTTGGAATACACAAATATTTTTTTTTTTTTTTTTTTTGATTTCATGGGTGTGTAAACAACGTCAAGCAATTATAAAACTTCAAGAAGTACACTGTAAAAAAACCCATAGATTTTACGGTAAAATACCCGGAGTCTGGCTGCTAGTTCATTTACCATTGTTTTTACGGGCGTCTGCCTGTAGAACATATGTGGAAATAACAATGTGGTAAGGTTATGGTAATTGACCGCACTCGGAAATACATTTATAGTTGATAGTTTATAGTTATATATGACAAGAAAAATACCTACCCTATTCTATCCTATTCTGCCTGATTTTTCCTGCAAAAGTTTACGGGCGCCAATTATTTTACCTTATACTGTAAAAAATCCGTAGATTTTACGGTAGAATAACTGGAAACCAGCTGCCAGTCCATTTCCCGTTATTTTTACGAGAGCCCGTAAAATTAACACTATAAAGGCATTTCTAGTGTGCGGCCAGTAATAAAACATAACACTGCCATATCGTTATTTCCAATAATGCTCTGTATGTATTTTTTTATATACCCGCGAGGGTCCTTGATTGGAAATAAACAATATTCATTTCAATATTCAATTCAAAACAAGAATTCCGGGGAATGCGGTGTCTTGCCTGCTGGCGCCTTGTCACGAAACAGAGCTAAATCAGCAAAGATGTATGAATGAAACAAGTTTCTTGGCTCTAGCCCTTACGGTTTCTGAGAAACAGACCTAAACGCGTAAACTTGCCAAAAAATTGCAAAGTCAGCCAACCGTAAAATGTTGGTAAAGACTCAATATCGACGATGACTTTGAGTTCTTCTCTTCCAGATGAATGCATGGCCCAAGTTTCATGGCTCTAGCCCTTATAGTTTCTGAGTAACAGACCTAAACGCGAAAACTTGACAAAAAATTGCGAAGTCAGTCAACCGTAAAATCTAGGTCAAGACTCAATACAGATGATGGCTTTGAGAGTTACTCTTTCAGATGTATGCATGGCCCTAGTTTCATGGCTCTAGCCCTTATAGTTTCTGAGAAAATGACCTAAACGCAAAAACCCGACAAAAAAATTACGAAGTCAGTCAACCGTAAAATCTAGGTCAAGACTCAACATTGATGATGGCTTTCAGCTGTACTCTTCCAGATGTATGCATGACCCAAGTTTCACGGCTCTAGCCCTTATAGTTTCTGAGAAAATGACCTAAACGCAAAAACTCGACAAAAAATTGCGAAGTCAGTCAGCCGTAAAATCTAGGTCAAGACTCAACATTGATGACGGCTTTCAGCTGTACTCTTCCAGATGTATGCATGACTAAAGTTTCATGGCTCTAGCCCATGTAGTTTCTGAGAAAATGACCTAAACGCAAAAACTCAACAAAAAATTGCGAAGTCAGTCAACCGTAAAATCTAGGTCAAGACTCAACATTGATGATGGCTTTCAGATGTACTCTTCCAGATGTATGCATGACCCAAGTTTCATGGCTCTAGCCCTTACAGTTTCTGAGAAAATGACCTAAACGCAAAAACTCGACAAAAGTTTACGCCGCCGCCGCCGACACCGGAAAAGCAATACATATGTCTCGCCTCTGCTTCGCAGGCGAGACAAAAATTCAATTCAATTCAATTTCTTCGCAGATTATCGGAGCCTTTTCTTCATAGATTATCGAGCCTTCATTCGGCTATAGTACAGGGTTACCCTTGCTATTCAGAATAGCACTTTACGATCCGGAATTCCGGATTTATTGATCTATACATTGTTTTATCTTTTTTTTTGTGTGTGGGTGTGTTTGTGGGGGGGTGGGGGGTGGGGGGGGGGGGGTAGTAAATGTTACTCAACCATTTGACATTTGTGTGGTGAGAGATGGGGTGTGGCGGTTCTTTTGCAAACAGCAATACTTAGACTGGGAAACACGCACATTTTTAGAGATGTGATCGCCCTGGATATTTATATTTTCGGTCAAGATCCTGTAACAGATGAGATGGGAAAGTTATCACCGTTTCGTAGAGGACAGATGGGCAAAGATGAGCTTGTCAAAGAAAAGAGTTGCACCGTAAAAAAATCCGAAGATTTTACGGTAGAGTACCGAGAACCAGCTGCAAGACCATTTCCCGTTACTTTTACGGGCGCCCGTAAGCATTGGCTGAATCATCACGCAGAGTAGGGAAGAATTGTTTTGGTCACATAGGCCCTCAACACTATAAAGGTATCTTCGCGTGCGGTCAGTTAGCATAAGTCTACCAAATCAAGATTTCTAAGAAATGTTTTACAGGCAGATGCCAGTAAAATTAACGGGAAATGGACTGGCAGCTGGTTGCCAGGTACTCTACCGTAAAATCTAAGGAATTATTTTTTACAGTGTATGCTTTTTCCTACGCCATTGCTTACCGCATCCCCCCACACACATACCCCAAATTTTTTTTCAAAACTAATGGTAAATTGACCAGCCAAACTTCGAGTTTTCCATCCGTTTAACTTTTACAAAGGGGAACAACATGTGTTCCTATTTGTTTCTCTGGCTCTTCCGAATTGGGTCCACTCTTCAAAGAAGGAATTTCCTCCTACAGGAGCAAAACCCTTTTTCTTTTAAGAGCTGATCCCTATCGAAAAGGTGGGGTGGGGTGTGTGTGTTTGAGGTGGTGTGTGTGGGGGGGGGGGGGGGGGGGGGGGTGTAAAGTATATCCATTTACCAGAAGTATTTTGCGGTGGCTGATTAATTTCTCTGTATGCTCTAAATAACGCCCTCTTATTGTAGAATGCAACGACCCTGGCCTGGAGCGTATAATAAAATAAATACGGTATTTGACTCCAGTGCGTGGCGTTATTTCTTCTTTTAGTCTTTTAGCATGGCGTTATTTCGTTATTCGTCTTTTCGCATGGCGTTTTTTTTGTCTTTTGGCGTAGCGGCTTTTCGCATGGCGTCTTTTTGCCTCACAGTTTTAGATCAAGATGTGTTAATATCCCATACTTTTTACAGTTATGTCTCTAAATACTTAGACAGCTGTTTCTGATTAATCTGTGAAAGAAGTAGACTGATCACGGTTTGCAGTCAAACTGAGGTAATTTTCTCAAGAAATCATGTTCGTACATCAAACAGTCTTCAATAATTTAAGGCAAACTCACTAGCTCATGAAATATAGGTCACTTTGACCGTCTGTTGATTTGAATCAAACATCGGGCCATACAAAGTCTTTATCCCGAGGTATCATATTCGTATATCAAATTGTTTTCAAGATATTAGACAAAATCACTGGACCATGAAATATAGGTCACTGTGAAGTAGCGACAATGAAGCGATAATGACCTATCTCAAGATTGAGCTGTCCAATTTGGAATTCCAAAATGGATCGCGGTCAATCTTGAGATGGACTTGATTCTAAAATAGTTACCAACATGATGCAATGTTAAACCGAAAGTAAATTTTCAAAAAAGAGAAACATTTTGGATAAACATCTAACAGGGTGCTAGTATTCACGCAGTGCAGTACAATGGAAAATATATAAATATTCATTGACCTTTAATATTATTGGCTAAATTTTGACATACGCGTTATTTGATCAATGGAATCTTGTGAAATGTGCGGGAAAAAAAGTGACATTATATTCGGCTGCGCCGAGAAAATAAGGATAGCTGAATGACCATCTGTTTGGGAAGGAGCTTCTCATTCGGTTAACGTACGTCTCTTTCGCGCACTTTTGTCAGTTGTTGTATGTGTGTTTCTTTCCCGTTTGCTTTTGAGAGCAAAATGTGAGATTTGATTGTATTAATTCCTGATCATTACCTATCTTTTTTGGTTGATTTAACTCCGTTTAAAACAACGGCTTGAGAACTCTTTAACCCAACTTATAGTTTTGCCCCGAATTCCGTAAAAGTGCAATTTGGACAGTTTCTCGTGTCCAACTTTGCAAAGACCTTACCAACATCTCAAAGTATCAAATCAGTCTGCTTCCCCATCTGCATGGTCTCAGCAATTTCATCGACTAGCATTACAAACTGAGTCTTGCAGGAACTTTTCTCCCTGAACCTATGTTGCAGCTCAAGTAGTGTGTTGGAATTAGCCAAATGCTTAGTCAAGTTGGATGCGACTATGTGTTCGAGCACTTTGCATAAAACACATGTGAGAGAAATAGGCCGGTAATTCGAAGGGCCAAATGCACACACAAACACACACACATGTGCACGCACACGAAGGTTTTGCAAAAAGCTTGTGCTTCGCAAAGATCTTGATATCACTTACCGTTCTACTGTCAAGAGCACAGACTTCCTCGGGTCTACCAATACATCCCTCCGATGTACGAAGACTGAGGATGAAGCATAGCCATTTCTTACTATGAAAGAACATTGCTATTGTTCCGAGGATTAAGAATCTTTGGAAGGTTGCAGGTAGGGGTGGGGTATCTCTGACAGTCACGACTCAACTGAAGAAGTGCTAACCAAAATGACACACACATATGGAACCCCAAATACAGTAGGTTATACTGAAAACGAACCAGCTTTCAGCATTTGAGCCGGGCCACAGCAAAACAAACAAAGTGACATGTGTGCCCAGCGAAGACTCAGATCAGCCTGGGCATCTGCCCACCAAGTCTGATCAGAGACTTTGCTGTGGGCTAAAAGGGCAGCTAAGGGTCTGAGCTATATCCATGCCAACAGTGAAGACTCTTCTCAGTCTGGTCGGTTGCCTAGGCTGATCTGGGTCTTCACCGTGTGCACATGCCACTTTGTTGGTTTTGTCCTTTAGCGCCTCATATATAACATTTCAAGACATAACTGTTGGTTTCTACGACGAACCTCCTCATGAGGCTTACAGTGAAAAAAAAGTAAAAGCAAGCCACTGGACCAGCCCCTCTGTCAGGCATGTGTCGCTAAATCCCTTAATTTTGAATGAAAAGAGATGATGGGCAGGTCTCGGAAGGCAACGAGCATCCCCCTATTGTCGCATTCCGCGGGACACATTAGCTGCAGACACCAGGTAAGAGACGCCTACTTATTAACTCGCAAGCGCAGGCGTCCCCCATCGAGCCACCTCAGCCCCTGTGTCTCGAGAAAAGCGACAACAATGGCATCAGGAAAGAGATGTTCCATGGAGCCAGAACCCGCAAAAAGCCAAAACAGTTCAAAAGAATGGAAGCCAAACTCAGCTAAGATTCTTGTCGCTATGACAAGTTTGTCTTAGTTTTAGAAGAATTTAGAAATTTTACCAGATGACATAAAGGATAAACAAATGAAACGGCGAAACAATTGCACCGTTCCAGTGTCAACGTTTGAACATCCCCCGTGTTTGGCGCGACGTTACGTGACGTTAGTGGCGCCAAACATATCATTTTACTCTCCTCACATGACGTAATCAAAAATAACAACCCTTCAAAAGTCGATTTTAGCGTCTATAAAAGCAACAATTTATATATTTATGAAACGACAGACTATTTTATAAAAAAACATTATGTTTTCAATTATTTTTACGGAATTTTGGGACTGAATCACTCACACTGGAAATGGTCCATTTGGCACAGAACATGTTAATCACAGAACTCCTGGGCGGGGCGAAACGTCTCGAATTCGTATCCAAACATCATTCAACGTGATGATTAACAATCAGCGCCTTAAACCACTCATTTTTCTATTAAAATTTAAATACCTTTTTAACGTCTTTGCTGTCTTTCAATTCATTACAGTTGTTCTGTTTACATCCACGTTTTTAAGTTTCGCTTTTTTCACGAAAGACAACTCCTACTGTCCTGTCATGTTTGCAACTGCAGCCAGAGGCGGTCCATAGAAATACCGGAACGCACCAAAACACCGGAACGCACTATAAAATATAGGGTTTTCCCATATAGATAATGGTTATATCTCGTAAATATGAAGTGCTTACAAGGATTATTTGGTGAAAAAAAAACCCATATTATTTTAGCCCGGTTTTGATATCGTGTAGCAGAATGGCACTCATGATTCATCCCTTTATATTCACGTATGCTGTTCAACGGCGCGAATTAAATTGGCACTGATATTGTACTTCTGCATGGTGGCCCATAAGGCTGCATGCCATACCCTGTCAAAGGCTTTTTTTAAATCCATGAAGACATGGTGCAGATTTTGCTGATGTTGGAGGTACTTTTCACACAAGATTCTAAAGTAGAAAGATCTGTTCTGTGGTGCTTCTTCTGGCTCTGAACCCAGCCTGTTCTTCACCGATGTTTGCTATCGTTATATCAGAGAAATTGAAGACACGGTGAAACTTCAGGAAGATATAGATCGTTTAGGTTGTTGGGCAAGGAGTTAGGGCATGAGATTTCAACCTGTCAAATGCAATATAATGCAAATTACAAGGAAACGGATCAAGAAGATCAATGCTTCCTATACCTTAGAGGGAACGGTCCTCAATAACGTAGAAACTATCAAGTATCTCGGCATAACCATTGCCAATGATTTGAAATGGAACACACATGTCAGCAATATTTGCACAGAAGCTAATAGGACCCTTGGCTTCCTCAGACGTAACTTGGAAGCATGTCCACAAGACGTTAAAGAGTAAGCATACAAGGGACTGGTGCGTCCAGTCCTGGAGTATGGTAGTTCAGTTTGGGACCCTCAAAGTATACTTCTTCAAGATGAACTCAAGAAGGTGCAGAAAAGGGCAGCTAGATTTGTAACGGGAAATTACACATATGAAACTGGGAGTATGACTGGCATTCTGTAGAAACTCAAGTGGGAATATCTGAAAAAAGAGAAGGAAAGATAGTAGACTCATAATGCTTTACAAAGGTCTGAGAGGTGCAGCCAGTATACCCATAAATGGCCTTGTTCCCCCAAGTAGGCGTACCAGGTATCCTCATTCCCTGGCATTTCAAACCCCATTGGCTGGGACTGACATTTACAAGTCCAGTTTCTTCCCCCAGACTATTAGAGATTGGAATTCCCTGAGGGATTCCCTTATTTCTGCTGCTGAGTGTGCAGAGGATTCAGTTACTAAGTTTACTTCTCTTATAAGGGCTAGGGACTAGCTTCCCTGATTCACAGGTCCTGGTGAATGATTGTCCTTGGACGTATCACCAGTAAACAGTTCTGATTCTGATTCTGAGCAATAATCTCTTTGGCTAAGGGTTTAAGCCTGTTCAAGATGACTTTGATCATGATTTTGCTTAAAAGACTGATGAGGCTAATGGTTCTGTAGTTCTGGCAAAGCTGTAGGTTGCCCTTTTTCAGGGAATGTAATAACCGGCGACTGAGTCCGTGGGGTAGGCCATTCTCCTATTCTATAGATCCTATAATCATGGTCGCTCCGCCAGCTTGAACAAGTTCTGCTGGTATACTGTCAACTCCGACAGACTTCCCCTTCTTCAGTGCTGCTACTTCAATATCAACTTCCTCACGAAGGCTCGATTGTAGACCTTTACTGCGGGCTTATTGCAGGCCAGAACCGCACGGACACCATCACTGTCATGGTTGAATAGTTCTGAGCAATATACTCTGTCCATCTGCTTCTTCAGTAAGATATTTCCCAGACCTGTCCTGAATAATTGTGGATCTACCCTGTTTCTCTTGTTAGATTCTTCACCAGCTGGTATGCTCTCTTGCCGTTGTTTTTTGTTCGGGCAAGTTTGGATCTCCTCGCACTGAACATCTTTTCAGCCCTCCTTACCTTCTCAAGATCAAACTTCCGTCTTGGCTGGTTTCTAGCCTCGGAAGGTCATCATCACCAGCTCATGGTCATGTCCTATGGATGATTCCTGATTGGAAGCGCTTCCATCTGATTGTGGTGTTCCCATGTAGGCTGCGTCACGTCCATCTTCTGCTTCTGGATGGTTTGTGAGGACCAATGGTGTTTGCCAGACTATGCTGTTAAAGATTGCAGACACTAGAAGTCTGAGACTTCTTTCAATTTGTCTCGGTCTACAAATGGGGCTCCCCAGTCTGCCTGTGCAAAATTTCTCAATTTTAGTAAACCAATCCCCTTTTACAACCAGAATGTCATTCTTTGGTGTTTGGTCTATGATTTCCTGGAGTTGCTTATATAGGAGGTCGACCTCATTGTCATCACGTCCAGGTGTTGGTGCATAAACCTGTGTGATGATGATATTAAAAGGAGCTGCTCTCAGGCGAACTGAGATTAGTCTGCTGCAGACTGGTCGGCATCCAAGACAGCACTCACCATGTCCGTATGCACAAGAAACTCAACCTCATACTCATGTTTATCCTCTTCTCCACTAAAACAAATTTTATGTCTGTCTTCTGTTGTCGTCCCACCGAAGTTCTTCCAGCGCATCTCACAGAGCCATTACATGTTTATTAGTTTTTCGTTATTTTTTATTATTATTTGTGACAGCGAAAAGACGCAGAGAGACAGCAAAAAGACCCAGATGCAGGTCCAGAGCAAAAGGACCGAAAGAGTTAGCATAATGACCAACCGAATTATATTAAAATATGAAAAAGCTTACAATTCCTTTTGAATATCATTTTTAGCTCACCAGAGCCGAAGGCTCCGGAGGAGCTTATAGGATAGGCAGTTGTCCGTCGTCGTCGTCGTCTGTCGTCGTCGTCTGTCGTCTGTCTGGCGTCGTCGTCCGTCAACACTTTTAAACGACATCTCCTCTGAAGCTACCTGGTCGATTGGGCCCAAATTTCATATGTAGCATCCTTGGGCTGGGGGATTGAAAGTTTGTGTTTTTTATGAAAATCTGCCCTTTAGTTTGGTTGCTATGGCAACTTAGAGCTCCCATAGACTTATAATGGGGAAAATTGAAAAATGGCATTTTCTGCTAAGTCGTTGCAGATATGTTGACAAAACTTTTACAGAAATGTTCCTTGAGATGTTTTCTATCAGCTGTTTGTTTTTTGGCCCACTGCTCCTTTAATTGGTTGCCATGGAAACCAAAATGCAAAAATATGGATAAAAATACTTAAAAAATTATCTCCTCTGAAGCCACTGGGTCGATAAGGCCCAGATTTCATCTGCAGTATCCTTAGGCTGGGGGATTGAAAGTTTGTGTTTTTTTTTCTGAAAATCGGCTCTTTAGTTTGGTTGCTATGGCAACTTAGAGCTCCCATAGACTTATAATGGGGAAAATTGAAAACGGCATTTACTGCCAAGCCATTGCAGATGTGTTGACAAAACTTTTATAGAAATGTTTGTTGAAATGTCTTCTATCAGCTGTATGTTATTTTGGCCGACTGTTCCTTTTATTGGTTGCCATGGAAACACAAGAATTCCGCGGAATGCTATGTCGCACCTGCATTGCATTTCCACAGTAGCAGAGATGATGTTGAGAAGAATTGAGAATAAAAAGAAAACAAAATAGTTTCTGGCATTATTCTGACACAAATTTTGTCAAAATCCACCCAATGGTTCTTAAGGTACTGCCATTTTCATGTTTGTGCTATTTTTAGTAACAGTGGATGGAAGCCATCTTGGATGGCCAATTTGCCAAAAACCGAAAAAGCTATATGCAAGGATCATTCTGACACAAAATTGGTCCAAATCCATTCACAGGCTCCTGAAATATAGTCATTTTCATGTTTTTGCTATTTTTAGTAACGACAGTGGCGGCCATCTTGGATGATACATTCCCATAAATGTGAAAAAAAGAGAAAACTCCCTTCAAGAACCATTCTGATTAAATCTGAGCAAAATCCACTCAGCGTTTAACGATTTATCGGCACTCAAGCAAATTAGAGACTCGTAAACTAAAAGTAAGTCACTGTGACCTAATTCTGCTACAGATTTTTTTCATTTTTGTAAGTTTCATATAGAAGGTCCTATTGATGTTCCATGCAAAGTTTCAGCCAAATATACCTAGTGGTTCTAGAGAAAATATTAATTATGTTGTTTTGCTATTTTTAGTAACAGGCGGCCATCTTGAATTCTCGACCAGGCTGAATTTGTGTAATCTGAAGCTCTGTAGTCTGATCATGCTCCATATGAAATTTGAGAACCATGGCTACAGTAGTTTTGGAGAAATTAACTGAACAAATTTTTAACGCCAGGGTTGACGTAAATGTGAACGGACGGACGGACGGACGGAATGACGGACGGAAAACCGGACGCCTATATCGCACCTTGCTAAAGCAGGTGCGACAAAAATACAAAAAATGGAAATGAACTACTTAAAAATTTATCTCCTCAGAAGCCACTAGGCAGATATGGCCCAGATTCCATCTGTAGTAGCCTTAGCCTTGGGGATTGAAAGTTTGTGTTTTTTTTTATGAAAATCGGCTCTTTAGTTTGGATGCTATGGCAACTTAGAATTGTATTGATTTCTAATGGGGAAAACTGAAAAATGGCATTTACTGCTAAGCCATTGCAGATATGTTGACGAAACTTTTATAGAAATGCTCCTTGAGAAGTCTTCTATCAGCTATATCTTTCTGGCTCACTGCACTTTTTATTGGATGTCATGGAAGCCATAAAGCAAAAAAAGGGAAAAAAACACTTTAAAGAAATATCTCTTCTGAAACCAACTAGGCAAATCAGGCTCAGACTTTATCTTTAGTATCCTTAGGCTGGGGAATTGAAAATATGTTTTTGTGTTGTTGTTTTTTTGAAAATCGGCTCTTTCATTTGAATGCTATGGCAAATTAGAGTTGCATTGACTTATAATGGGGGAAAATGGCATTTACTACAATCAAAATAAGGAAAATACTTACATATTTTTTTTATAACTCAACAGACTGTCAGACTGTGACTTTGTAGTTGTATATTTTGTATAAGCATGTACAAATGTGACAGCAATTTTGAGCCTATTCAAATTTGACGGCAAGTTTGAGCTAGAGATCTGGCGAGCTTTGTGGCCCGTGGGCCTCTTGTTTTTATTTGCGATCGCAAAAGGTTGCAGAGAGACGACAAAAAGACACATAAAGAGGACAAAAAAGGCCAATGTTTTGAAATTTGGAAGCAGTGTATAGAAATAATTTACCAATTCTAATATCAGTTATTATCGATATGCGTCAGCAAAAAAGATGGCAAAAGACCCATTTAACCAGTAGGAAGACGCAGAGACTCACGAAAAGGACACAAAATGTTATAATGTAGAAAAAAGTATTTTGAAATAATTTAGCTCTTTTCCTTTCGCAGTTTTTTGGATTTGCGTTATCCAAAGACTAAGACAGAGACCCGTAAAGCTAGCAAAAATACAAAACAAGTTATAGCAAAATGTAGAAAAAGTATTGGTGTGAAATAGTTTACAATGCTATTCCATTTGATTTTATTATCAATGCAGAGAGAGAGAGAGAGAGAGAGATCCGGCACCACAACTGCATTACAAGGTTATGGGATAGGCTGAACATTTATTTATTCCTTTTTTCATTTTTTTTTTACATTACTTATATGAAAACGCTTTCTCAATAGTGTTCTGTCAGTAACACACGCACAATATAAAGACAATACTTTAAAATTACTTTTGTAACTGGCCAACACTAAATAAATTTGACCACCTTATGTCTACCTCGTCTAGGAAGACTAAACAAATTTAGCAAATGCACCTTTTTTGCATTCAAGAAGTAGATTCACATGTTACATATGCTACAAATGGAAACGGAAAAGTTAAGAGCATGAAGAGAAAATAAGGATTGAATGTGCTGAGCATGAGGAAAAGAATTAGAATTGAAAAAAAGCTGAGCTTGAGGAAAGAATTAGGCTTGAAGCACTAGAACATGAAGCATTAAGGTTAGAAATGGAAGAACGAGCAAACGAAAAAGCAAGACAAATTCGAAGGGAAAAATAGAAAAATGAAGAAAGAGATGAAATAGAAAAGAGAAATTAAAATCTAAAGAAAAGGAAAGAGAAAGACAATAATATTATCAAGTTAAAATGAAAGAAATTGAAATGCAAGAAAAAGACCATATCAAATTCTTTGCATTTGGACTCTAAAAAAGGTTTTGAAGTTACCAAATACATCAGACTGATTCTCCATTTCAAGAAAAAGAAGTTAACAAATAATTTCTTCACTTTTGAAAAAGTAGCTGAAAATATGAAACGGCCAGAAAGAGCAATGGACCTTGCTTCTGCAGAGCGTTGTTATTGGCAAATCTCGTGAAATTTACTCAACTTTCTCTAGAGAAGAACATTCTTAAGGCTTATGAGTTGGTCCCTGAGGCATACAGGCCGAAATTTACGAAGTGTAGAAAAGAAACTGCCCAGACGTTTGTTGAACTTAGTAGAGCAAAAGAATCATGATTTGACAGGTAAGGTTCATCTCTTCTCGTGGAAAACTAAGACAGCTCATGCTTGTAGAAGAATATAAAAGGTGCATTACTTCTGACATCAAATACTTCTGAGACGAAAAGCAGTTTGAAACTTTAGAAGCCGGAGCTCTATGCTTTAACTCATAGAACTTCTTTTGTACAAAAAAAAACTTTTTCCTGAAAAGACATTTTCCCCTCAGTCAGGTCCAAAATCCAGACCAGTAATTCATCTGGAAATTTCAGTCCCAGGGTCCAACCCCACAGGTCTGACCTCTTTAAGGTCAAAACCACAGTCTTGTATTAAGGATCAAATTCCTATCCAAGCCAACATTTCTGAGACTGATTCTTTTATGCAGATGTATAGACCGTACTTATCAGAGGGTTTTGTGGCACTCAATAGTGACTTTGTCCAGTATATCATTATTACTAGCTCACGAGATAACGGAGCTTCTACTTCCCTTATTTTGGCAGATACCCTGCCATTTTCCGAGAAGACGTCATCTGGGACAAGTGTCCTGATTCAGGGTGTATTTGTTATTGTATATACCTCTTCCCCAGTCTTAGTTTACGGTCCAGTGGCTGGTTGTATTAGACCTTCATTGACTTTTAAAGGTGTTCACTTACTATCAGGCAATGATCAAGCAGGATATAAGGTTGTGGCAAATCCACTTTTGACCAACACACCTTGTGTTGATCAACCACCTGACCCCATCCTAGCATTTACCCTTCGTGTGCTGTCACTAGCGCTACGGCAAAAAGAGCCATGTTGAATGATGGAAAGAAATTGATGTAACTGATACGTTTATAGGTCAGTCTTTTAATGACGAAATTTCAAAATCTTTTTCACCCAGCCTGTCTGACATGCAGACAGACTTTACTCTCAACTCATCCCCAACAACTCCCCTTCATTTTCAAATGACCAAGGTCATGACCCCTTTTCAAGGTCACAGCTTCACAAAGAACAAAACAGTGATCCTGAGATCTCGCCTTTATTTGAATATGTTTTAGATGAATATGAAATGTGCCGGGTTCCTGTTTACATTTTGATGAGAAAATGGCGTCCTCCTAATGTCTCATCAGAAAACGAGTGGTCTGTAAACCACAAAATTGTGGTTCCAAGGATGTATCGCCCTGAAATTTTAAACCGGGCCCATGAAACTCACATGTCATGCCATTTCGGTGTTAGCAAAACCTACCACAAGATTCTTAATCATTTCTAATATGAGGGTTAAAGCCTGACGTTTCTAAACATTGCAAATCTTACCATATATGTCAAATGGTAGGAAAACGAAATCAAACTATTGCCAAAGCTCACTTGCAGCAAATGCTTGCATTTGAGGAACCTTTTAGTAGAATAATTATCGACTGCGTAGGTCCTTTACCCAAACAAAGTCAGTTTGTGAATATCTTTGATCATAATGTGTGCCTGAACGCGTTTCCCAGAAGCCACTCCAGCTGGAAATATCAAGACCAAGACCATAGTAAGACTTGTGTTGTAAGTCTCCCTAAATCCGTCCTGACAGATCAAGGCTCAAATTTTATGTCAGAAATATCTCAGCAAGTGATGCATGAATTAGGCATTACAATATCAGTCATTAGC
Organism: Ctena decussata; assembly: GCA_963989385.1. Lineage (NCBI taxonomy): Eukaryota > Metazoa > Mollusca > Bivalvia > Lucinida > Lucinidae > Ctena > Ctena decussata. The sequence continues at coordinate 31,787,491 of OZ022504.1, read as the reverse complement.
TTACCATCCTGAAAGTCAAGGTTCCTTTAAACAAATTCAACCATGATCGAAAAAAAAACATGACTAGATCTTACTGCTTTGACACTGGAAAGGATTTGGATGAAGGTATTCAATTGTTATTGTTTGCTGCTAGGGAATCACGCCTACCAATCGCTCTCATGCGAAACCACGGTTCAGAACGCCAATCCATGAGAGGAGTTTCCGGTTTTGCAGGAGGGGAGCCGAAATCGTAAGCAGATTTGACATCGGCACAAGATTTGAGGCGTTTTTTTTCTTTGAAAACTATTTATGCAAAATATAAGAATGCTATTTTGTCACATATAGATTGTTTCTTCGGCTCATGAAAGGATTAGGCACATGGTCATGCATTTTTGCAGATATGCATTTAGTACGGCGGAGCATGTGTTCAAGGCCATTCTCAGCGATATATACATGTAGGGAAAAGTCGCATTCTCTTGCTTGATTTTGTGTCTCTGACCTTGTCAGTCTCAAAGAAGTGAACAGAACTAGTGTATGCGTGAATCCAAACGTTGGAAGTGAGCTTTCCGTGATGGACAGTTTAGAATTTAGAAAATATACGCAAAAACTTGGCATCGTCAGCCCGGTTCCGCATGAGATAATAGAAATAGAAGGAATTTTTATCAAACACAAAAACAGCTTCTGAACAATAATTGGATCAAAACTAACATGACCTCTGTGATAAATTATTATTTTATACATTGAAGATAACTTTCAAGCTGTTTTTATTCCCCGTTTGTCTTTTTAGGCCTTTTGCAAACCCTCTTTCAAACCCTCTTGCATGCCTCAGAAAACAGACAAACGGGGATTAAAACAGCCAGAGAGTCATCTGCAATGTGTAAAATAATGATAATGTGTTTTCTGCTCTTAAAGGTACTCCTTAAGAAGCCTGTGAAGATGCTCGGTCCAATCTCAAATGAGCTCAAAGCAAAATGAAATTTCACTTTTGATTGTGTTGTCTGCTCTGACAGAAGCCTTTGAAGATGTTCGGTCCAATCTCAAATCAAATGAGCCCAAAGCAAAATTAAATTTTACTATGATGAAAATGCCCAGGAAAGAAATTTTGAACCTGGAGACAAGATAATTGCTCTTTTGCCAATTTCTGGCAGACCCATGCAAGCCAGATATTACGGCCCTTACGCTGTTGACAAAAAGCTCTGTGATGTACATGTGTAAATTACATTAGCAACACACCTGGGGGCGCAAGCGAAAACAGTTATGTCATATTAACATGCTGAAAGAGTACATTGGTAGGGATAATCCAGTTGTTTCAGCAATAAGTGTAGTTAATTCTGTCCCTCATGAACAATCTGAAATGGACTCTGAAGATATGAACTTTATAAAATTTGATCCCTCATTGTCGAAACTATAGAATTCTCACACTTAAAAGGAACTCGACCAGAAACTGTCACACCTGGATCCAGTCAAGAGACATGAACTAAAACAGTTAATTCTTAATTATGAGCTCTTATTTCCAGACATTCCAACCAGGACTGACAAAATCTTTCATGATATTGATATGGATGGAGAAAAGCCCTTGAAGCAACATCCATTTAGAATCAGTCCTGTGAAACAACAGTCTCTCTGGGAAGAGGTTCAATATTAGGTGAACACTGACTTAATCGAACCAAGTCAAAGTGACTGGAGTTCTCCTAGTATTATTGAGCCAAAAACTGATGGAACATTTCGCATGTGTACAGACTGTCGCCAAGTAAATTCCGTCACTAAAACAGAAACATTTCCAATCCCATGTATTGATGACTGTTTTGATCAAGCTGGACAAGCCGAACATATTAATAAGTTTGATCTTCTTAAAGGATTTTGGTTTATATTCCGCTGACAGACAGGAGAGTACATGATTTGCTACACCAGATGGTCTGCATCAGTATAAGGTATAATCCCTTATAATCCCTTTGGAATTAAAAACACCCCAGCAATGTTTCAGCGATTAATCCATAGCTATATCTGATCTAGATGGTGTAAATCATACATCAACGATGCAATCATCTTCAACTTTGAATGGAAACAACATCTACAGACTGTCAGAGAATTCTTTCAAGAAAAAGTCTCCCCGCACATCCATTTAATGTTCTTATTCTTCCAATCCTCAAGGGTTGTTTGCAATCATTTCCTATTATTCATGTCCCTTAATTTCCAACTATGGTTTGAGGGCTGGATTTGGATTTTGATTGTTTCAGTTCCTGGTCTTTGCATACTTTTTAATTTTAGTGATGCAAAATTGACAATCAATTTAGCGAAAAGTGAATTCTGCCATGCAAATTTGACATTTCTAGGCCATGTTGTGGATCAAGATCAGGTAAAACCTGTAGAAGCTATCTCGGATTTTCCTTTACAAAAGATAACTTACACACTTTCTTGGTATGGCAGGATATTAAAAGAAATTCTGTAATGATTTCTCTGTCATTGCAGAAATTTTGACAAATTTACTCAAAAAAGGAAAAAAATATATTTGGAATGAAGACTGTCAAAAGTCCGTTGATAAGCTTAATGCCATATTTAAGAATGATTTGGTTCTCCTTAGCATCAAACTTCAACAAAACATTTAAGATGGTAGCAGAAACTGTTAAATGGCTTGTGTTTGAAATACTCTGAGTGACATTTAGGATAAAACAAGGTACTTTAACTTACATATTCTTTGATTTATTATTGACTGTTTTGTTTTAATGTACATGTAAATAAATTTTGTTAAGATTTTAAACAAGCCTGTGGCTGGTTTACTCACCACTGCCATGTTGTAACAACATTGTTGGGAGTTTTCTATATTTTGGCTTTTTGAACTTGTCATATTTAGTTTGGTTTGTTGGTGCTATCCATGTGTAGTTTGATAAACTGCAAATTCTCTCAATTTATCAAAATTCAAATGCAATTCAGTCAAAATAGCTACAGTGCAACCTGCCTACACAGAAAAAGGAAATGTGGTCTTTGTTCACACATGGTCTTTATTCAGAGGGTCAGTGAGAACCTCAGTTTTAACTCAAGGGGACAAGGGCTAGTTTACAGCATTTATTCATACTCCTGATTAAAAATTAACCAATTTAATCGCCTAAAGGCTACAATATGTTCAAATTTCACTAAGGAATCACTCTGAATTTTAATTAGACTCATTTAAAGACGTCAACAAACAATTAATTGCCTAATTTACAGTTCTGGTTTAAACATATTTTATTCATCATAGTTGAGTACAAAGTGCAGAAAAATGGACCAGGATTTGATTGAAAGCCCAAGGCTAATGAGGACAACCATCACCTATGCTATTACGAGCAAAAGCGGTCCCTGTTCAGGTTAAAATATGCATTTAGGAAGAATTTTGACTGTCCTCTGGTCCTAGTGCACAGAAGGTCTCTGTTCACAGGTACATCATATAGTGTTTTTGGATGGGAGGAATCTAAAATGGTCTTTGCAGACAGGTGGTCTTTGTCCATAGTTGGTCTTTAACATAGTGGACTGTATGATACAAGTATAGCTCTTTGAGACACAGTCACGCCTGGTAAACTATCACAGGTACCTCCGCGGAGGTACCGATAAAATGTTGTGACAGGCATCCGGAGCTACCTGTGACGGACCAAAAATAAACAAAAAACGGTAGGTATTCGTCTTTTTTGATAAAATACATTATAACCAGGGGGGTTATTGAAAATCAAAGAATGCTATTCGACCCTTATATACATTAAGTTTTGTTACACAGTATATCCCCGGGAACTTTACATATATACAGAAGATATGACTTTTGAAGTGGCTTTAAGGTCAGGCGAAAGTACTCAAAACAAGAACAAATCGGTTGTTTTAGGTCCTAAATGCACTTTTCTTGCATAAGAATCTGTTGATCTGGATACACTGACGTAAAGTCAACCTCCTTGCCCAAATATAAATGCCGATAAACTCCAAATAAGGCTGGATCGGTAAAAAAAACAACTGGAGGTGCCTGTGACGAAATGGAGGTGCCTGTGATGTAAGAAAATATAGCGAAAATCTGAAGATTTATAGCGGTTGCAATTATCGATATTCTTCATCTCTAGACCACTGCCTTGAAAGAATCGTTCATTCAACGTCGCAATTTAATCTATCATAATGCGAATGTCAAGCATAGTTTTGTTAAAACGACAGACAATGGTCGTGAACTTATACAATCAGATTCTACATCCTGCTCTCAAAACCAAGATGGAAGTAAGTATACGTTGACAATAGATCATAAAAGACACAGTTGGTAAACCGAATAAAGAGCTCTTTCCCAGACAGGTGGAAATTCACCTACCCCAAATGAAAACAACGCTAACTTCTGTTTTACCTATCTTATATTTTAAACTACAAAAGTAACCAGAAAGTAAAGTGGGCAGCTGTACAGGACCTTACTGCCAGAAGACTACAGACAAGCGGACATAAGAACACGTAACATTGATGCTTCACAACAGGAATCCAAAATCCAAAGCAGATCATCTCAAAGAGTTATTGTCCGTTTAGTTTCCGTATCTGTTAGTCAAATATTGACGAGTTGTACGTAGCTGTTGAAAATTTACTGCCTAATTCAGTGTTAGAATAATTATGAAATGCGCTTAAATAAGAGGCAGCGTTTTTGTGAATGGTGATGACTGTCTGTTAGTCATTCCAAATCGTTAGAAATTGTCGAGGTCACACGCCATGCTAGCTACTTGAAACGTTTGCAAAAACAACGTTTCAGAAGATGACTTTTATGTAGTAAAAGTGCTCTTTTGTTACCAAATTTGATGCAGTGGCTATTCGAAGACTTTGAATTACACGTTATTTACAGTAAGATTCCGATCACTTCAATATACTTAACGGTGTAATATTGAGAACATGTCACCTGCCGATGATGTAATCTGTAGGCCTTACGGATGTATTTGGATTCTAGCGCCAACAATTCAAAACTAGCCAGACTGAATCACTTGTAGCACCTATCACTCCAGTTACCACAAAGTTAACACATACAGCGAGCGTCATACTACACATGCGAGCGACACATGTGAGTTACCAAAAGGATCAACACTATAAATACCTGTACGTGTATGCCTGTTGACGGGTATCGGCAATTTTGACAATTTGACACACCATACGTGTAGCTGGCATGACGTGTGACCTCGGCAATTTCTGACAAGTTGGAACGACTCATAGCCAGCACATCCCGATCACAGTCATCACCAGTCACAAAATGTTGACTCTTTTTTAAGTGCACATTTCATAACGATTCTAACACTGAATTGGGCAGTTAATTTTCAGCAACTATGTGAAATTCGCCCATGTTTGACTAACAGAAGCGGAAACAAATGCATAGGATGCTGGCCAATACCATGCATGTTAATCGTCAAATGGTGATCGTAGGCTAGTAAATAGCGGTCCATTGAAATACCGCAAACCACCGCAAACTACCACAAACCACCGCAAACCATCACAAACCAGCCCCAAATTACCACAAACCACGTCTAAAACTATTTCAATGTATATTTAATCAGTATATTTGATATTTGTTGGCATATTAACGACAAGAACCTTGGAATCTTTAATTTCATCCATATATATTTTCTAACGTGCCTATAACATTACACAGGCAAAGTGTGAAAACACCTGCAATTATATTCTCTTTTTTTTGGAGGGTTATAAAAACAGCTTTAAACTTCTAGTGGATAAAATAATAATTATAATAATGATAATCATACATTAATTATGTATTTAATAACAATAGTAGTTTTAACAATAATACCTTAGTGTTGCACAATTAGCCTTTTCGGTGCTATATTATAAGACAAGTCAGCTGATAAAATTATCTCAAAAGTGTTGAAAAATATTGAAAAGGTGCTTAGAAATGTTTTTAACTGGTTGTGGTGGTTTGTGGAGAGTTGAGGGTGGTTTGTGGTGGTTTGCGGTAGTTTGCGGTATTTCAATGCTCCCGTAAATACGATGGTGGGCAACACCATGCATGGTATTCGTCATATGGAAAATCCCGTACTTCCAATACCATGCTGGGAAAACCATGAATGGGATTCGAATACTATATATGCACGGGATTCGTCTATAGCCAATTCCGTGCTAGCCAGTATCATACTGGGCAATGTTATGCATGGCATTCGAATACCATATATGGGATTCGTCGAAAGGCAAACAAAATGCAAGACAATACCATACTTGGCAAACTCACCAATAGGACTTGAATAACATACCTGGGATTCGTGGAGAGGCAAATCCCATGCTAGCCAATACCTTGATGGACAATATCATGTAAATGATTCGAATATCATGCGTGGAACTCGTCAAACTGCTATCTCAAGGCTAGTCTATGCACGGAATTGCCCAGCATGGTATGACTAGTATAGGATGATTTGTCAGATTTGCACAGAACCCAGTCCCATGGGAAGTACTGCCCAGCAAAATTGTGGGTAGCCCCGGGTTCGCCATTCGAGGAATGTCATGCATGGTATCCGAATAGCATACATGTATGTGTTATGCCCAGTATGGTGTCGGGTTCGAATACCATGCATGGGTTTAATCGAACGGCTAATACCATGCTAGCCAATAACATGCTTTATGCTTGGCAATACTTTGCATGAGATTTAAATACCACACATAAGATTCGTCAAATAGCCAACACGTGCTTCCCAATAAGGTATTGAACAATTCCATTTTGGAATTCGGGTACACGCACCGTGCATGGGATTCATCAAATGTCAAAAAGCAAGCATACGACCCAATGTCATGCTGTTCATTCAAATTCCATGCAAGGATTTCATCAAATGACGAATCCCAAGCTAGCCAATACCTTGCTAAGCAATACTACGCATGGGATTTGAATACTGGTATGCATGAGTTGTCGACTAGCAAACTCCATATTAGCCAATAACAAGCTGGGCAATACCATGCAGGGGATTCGTCGAATGGCGAACCCCATGCTATCAAATACCATGCTGGGCAATACTATGTATCAATTTCGAATACCATGAATAATGAACCTCATGTTAGTAGACATCATGTTGTGCAATTTCATGCATGGGGTTTGAATACCATTCATGGTATTCATCGAATGGAGAATCCAATGCTATCCAATACAATGCATAATATTCATAAACCATGCATTGGATCTGTCAAATGGCAAACCTTATGGTATTTGATACCAAGCTTGACAATACCATTCATGAGATTCGTCGTTTAATGGCAAATCCCATACTAGCAGACTGATGCAGGGAATTAGAATATTGATCACTTTGTGTTTTGTTTTGGGAGAGAGCCTGACAACAGCTGTAACAATAATCACAACAGCAACCATAGTAGACTATGCTTGATATAGGAGAAAGATGAGTATTTACAGCAATAATACATGTACTGTGCTTCGTTGTGTTTTTCGAGAGTCTGATTTGGACAAATACCGTAAACAAAGACAGCAATAATTACAACGGCCTCCACAACAAGTCAATATCAAGAACAACATTTTCAGCGACAAAAACAACCAAAAGGCTTTTACCCATATAAAAAGTATTTGAATGTTTCCAGGCATAAATCTTCTTCAAGACATACATGGATTTCAATGCAATCTCGTGTCTGTTAGCAGAAACACTCCATCCTGAGGGTGTATGCCATTAAATGCAAAATAATGCAGCCTATTTTCACGGGTGGTAAAGTTTCAAATTGACCTCCGCGGAGGTCTGTTGAAAAACAATTTGACTATTTTCCGGTAGGCAATTTGAATATATCCTGTCATGAATTTTCGCGGTTTACTGACAGGGTTCAGACAAGATTTTTCTCGCTAGAAAAGGTATTCCAAAAATCGGAGAATGTCATGCTATATATATTTTACAGTTGTATATTGAGACCAAATGATATGGAGCAGTTTGAAGCGGTATTTTTTAAATTACTTTTGTCCTCCAGGTTCAGTACCGAAAACGAAACTAGGAATGAGTCCTGCACAGTTAAATCGGCTTTTTGAGTGCATTTGCAGGCTTTCTGTGAAATCTTACCGATGCAGTAAGACACGTAGCTTGTATAGCTTCGTTCTAAACATACTTTGAAGAATATGCATGCTTTTGTTACTACATGCTTACCTAATTTTTCTCGGCGGTCAATTTGAACACCATGAGAACAATTTGACTAATGTAGATTAACATGGAAAAATTTAATCAGCTAAAAAGAAGAAAATGCGTGCTGAATTTTCAGGAGCCAGATATCATATGCTTTGAATGCATAGTTTTATACGTCTTATAAGTACACCAGATAATATTGCTAACGCAACATTCTCTTTTTTTTATCGTGAAATGGTTGTACAATAGTGTTTTATCACTTTCTTTGTTGTAAAAGCAGACCTGTGGCTCTCACTTGTTTGTAAAATAAAACGAACCCATCCAGACTAATATTTGCAGAGAAGAGAACCGATATTCAAACAATTTAGAGTGAACCCATAAGAAGATATCAAGCAAACATACCCCCCCCCCCCCCCCGCTGGGAGATGATTACACTCCAAGTGGCCATTACATAGAAACACGGGTAATCAACATGAAACAATAACAACATCATTACGGTCGCTTTAGAATGACCTGTGAAGGATGTGATGAAAACAAATCGGTTCGTGCTATGTTTACAAACAAATCAGTGTCACAGGTCTGGTTTTACAACAAAAGAAAAAATATAAAGCACTATTGTGCTACTATTTCACGATAAAAAAAGACAATGTTACATGAGCAATATTATCTGATATTCTTTAGAAGTACGAAAACATGCTTTCAATCCGTTGCTACCTAGCTTCTGAAAAGTAAATTAAGAATTTTCTTCTTTTAAGCTGATTACATTTTTCCATGTTAACCTCTATTAGTCAAATTGTTCTCATCGTGTTCAAATTGACCGCCGACGAAAATTGGGTAAGCATGTAGTAACAAAAGCATGCGTATTCTTGAAAGTATGTTTAGAACGAAGCTATACAAGCTACGTGTCTTACTGCATCGGTAAAATTTCACAGAAAGCCTGCAAATGCATTCAAAAAGCCGATTTAACTGTGCAGGACTCATTCCTAGTTTCGTTTTAGGTACTGAACCTGGAGGACAAAAGTAATTTAAAAAACACCGCTTCAAACTGCTCCATGTCATTTGGTCTCAATATACAACTGTAAAATATATATAGCATGACATTCTCCGATTTTTGGAATACCTTTTCTAGCGAGAAAAATCTTGTCTGAACCCTGTCAGTAAACCGCCAAAATTCATGACAGGATATATTCAAATTGCCTACCGGAAAATAGTCAAATTGTTTTTCAACAGACCTCCGCGGAGGTCAATTTGAAACTTTACCACCCGTGATTTTAATCTAGAAGCAGTTTGTTTTTACAGCATTTTCGTCATCGATTGCCATGCCCTGCGTTAGTCGATTGCAACCGAGTTAAGGAAAAGGCGTTTTCGATTGCCAGAAATTTTCAGCCTTGCATTTTCATCCCCCTCCCAGTATGGTCAAAATTTAACTTAGGGACCGACCATTTGATAATCTGGGGGGGGGGGGGGGGGGGGGGGGCCTGGTATTCTTGATGGAGACACATTTTATTTCACTGGCCTCTGGAAACAATTTCTTTTTTTTTCACCTAATTTATTTTTTTTTACAAACTAACTCAAACAATTTTTTTTTTTTAATTTTATAGCTGGACTATCAGATCCTTGTTTACTTGACCTTAATATCCTTTTATTTTACCCACATCAGTATTTTTTACACCTTTTTTTCTCACAAAAAGAACATGGTGCTGTCTTTAACCAGGCGAAGGGCATGGCTTAGCTTGCTTTTGCAAACCAGTGCCTGGAGCATGTTACTCTTTTCATCTAAGGTACAGATACAAACATCCCTGTATGAGTTTGGCAAATAATTAGGCCTTAAATTAGGGCTATTTTGGCCAAAATTTAGGGCTATTTTGGCAAAGTTTAAGGGCTAACATTAGGAATTCAAGTTGTTGTTTTTTTTCTATCCCAATATATGCTCAAACATGCTTTATTAGTACTTTAGAAAGTTTGATAAATACTTACATGATAGTCACATTACTTAAGTGATAGTCACATCACACATGAATGGCAATTAATAAAATGGCTGAAAGTCATGTGCTAAGAAGTTAACAAAGGGGGGTCTGGGGGGGCGTTGCCCCCCAGAAGCTAAAGCAATTCCCCAATTTCAATGGCAATTTTAAGACTGGAAACAATAGAGAAAAACTAGGAATGATGATAAAAATATGGGTTTTTATATTAGGACTTTTGCCTTTTAGAGTGTTTATTTTGCCATAATGGTTTTGTCTCCCATAAGCTAGTGACTCTTTTGCAATTCAGTTTTAGTGGAAACATTTACTTAGTAATGTGGCAGATCAATAATACATGTATGTGAATGTTGTATAGGATGTTTTAGTAAATGTATGCACATGTGGGGCCCGCTGGTGTAAACCAATTGTAGATAACATTAAAATATTACTATAAATGGGGGGGGGGGGGGGGGGGGGGGGGGGGGGGGGGCTCCGCCCCCCAGAAGCCAGAGACATTATAAAAACTCAATTCCAATGGAATTATCTGCAGACTATATTTTTTTTTGGAAATTTTGGGTGGGGACAGGTTATTTTTTTCTCTTACTTTTGAGGCCAGATTATTTTTTTGAACCCCCTTATGAGCGAGGTTATTTTTTTCTTGCATATCCAAAGACAGGGAATTTTTTTGATAAATATACCAGGCCCCCCCCCCCCCAGAATATCAAATGGTCGGTCCCTTAGACCCTAGAACTTTTACAGGTGTTTAGGGAAGACATTCAAGTATATCAGAAGACTATGCTTTATTTAAATTGACCTTGAATAATTTAGAATATGAATCAGAAAACCGAATTTGCCAGTCTAAAATTGCATGGTTAAAATGTAAGTAGGCACTGCGACATTTAGTAAAGACCTTGTGAAGTAAATTCTTTTTGAGGGACATTTTCAGACATACTGCTTTAGATCCGTAGTAAATGTTTTACCAAAAACCTTTAGATTAAATGAAATAAAACATGTTAAACTGAGTTACCCTAAACAATCGCGTAAATTTTTGACCCGCGTTCAGGATTGCCGCGAGTGTTCAGGATTGCTGCCTACCAGGTGTGAGAACAGCACCAATTGCATAAGGGATTCCCTCACCATGAAGCAAATGCCAGTCTCAAAACGTTCTCTCCCATGTAAAAATGGTACCCATTCATCTGAACCAGTGAAGCAGTTCAGATATACCTACCATTCCTATTTTAAACAGCAGCATAGCTCTCCTGCTGGTGCTCGCCCATCATGAAGGCAAAGTTCTGTGATCTTGACCTAAAGTTTGCCAACAGGTGTGCACATATGAGGGAAACTTAAACCAGTATCGAACACTAGATGTTTGTTTTTGAAACAAAAACAGAGGTCTCCGCCCTTCCTCTCTTTCCCTCATCAAAAATTTGAGTAAAGTTATGATTCATATTCTCTGAACATGATTACATCCATGGACAATGCTTTATATGAGTACTTAATTTCGGGAAAATACGAGGGGAGTTCAATAAGTTCGTAGAACTCGGTATTTTTCTATACAATTCAAGATTTCTTTTTTCATTTTTGTGCTGTGTAAACCTTTGTCAGTTGAATGATAACAGCTGTTCAGTCAACACGTACATTTTCTGCTCTTACTTTTTGTTTGAAAACCTATACCCAAAGGCAAAAATGGAAAGTCAAAATATTGAGATTAGAGCAGTAATAAAGTTCCTCATTAAGGAGGGTGCAACACGCCAAAGAAATCCATCGGCGCATGGCTGATGTGTATGGTGATAGTAGCCAAAAGTATTCCACAGTGGCAAAGTGGTCAGCAGAATTTAAAGGGGCATAATACCATAACAAGAGGACCAATGGTCCTGTAGCTCACCTGCAATCTTACTGTCAACAGACACATTTTGTCACTTCACTCATTTGTTACAAACCTTAAACCAGTGGTTTTAGAAGAGTGCAGATTTTGAAGTCAAACAAGTCCAATACAGCTGTGAAGTTATACTGGTAACAAAACTGGTTAATAAAGGCGGTCACTAGGGCACCTTGTCCTAAATTACATAGAAATAAACTTTCTGAACAAAGATTGGTTCAAAACTGTGCCCTCTTGAGTGTACTCAAGGTTTTTCTCATATCTGATATAGTGACCTAGTTTTTCACCTGACAAGACCAACTTACAAACCTGTCCCAGATTTCACAAAACTAAAGTTTCATAAATTGGATAAAAACAGTGCCCTCTAGAGTGTACACAAGATTTTTCTACGATTTGACGTAGTGACCTAATTTTTTACCTGCACCGCTTTCATCTGAATAGCACCACTAGGGATTCTACCTGTACACGGATAAAGGGTAACAGTTCGTGTATATGTGGTAAACATTTACATATCGTTTAACCGAACTTGAACACATGGTAGACCGCCAACATAACCAAATATCTTAGAGTCGTCAGTATTAGTCTAATGTACTTGACGGCGTCCTCGGAAACATCTAAATCTTTATACTCTAAATTCTGTGTATTCTTATGCAAACTATACAAGAATACTGTTTCATCATAATCGGCAACTAGTTTTAGACATTGCTGAAAGGAAACTTTGCGGACAGCTCAACTTTGCGGACAGCAAATGCGGTGTAATTGAAAATTCGGCCTACCTGTTTGTCACAGAATAGGCTTACCAGGAATGCTGGATAATTGTACTGACAGTAAAAATAGCCCCTGTGACCTTGACCTTAGCCCTAGAATGCTGAAATGTGAACTTGTCAAAGATAATGTCATTGCGAAGTTAAATGAAAATTAGTCCATAAATGAAGGCACTAGAGCAATGACAATGTTTTTCTAAAAATAGCCACTGTGACCTTGACCTTGACCTTAGAATGCTGAAAAGCGAACTTGTTCAAGATATTGTCATGCTAAACATTTGTGTGAAGTTAAATTAAAATCGGTCCATAAATGAAGTTGCCAGAGCGATGACAAAGATTTTCGGAAAAAAGCAACTGTGACCATGACTTTAGAACGCTGAAACACGAACTTGTTCAAGATATTGCCATACTTAACATTTGTGTAGTTGGTCCATAAATGAAGTTGCCATAGGCACGACAAAGTTTTTCTAAAAATAGCAACTGTGACCTTGACCTTAGAACGCTGAAACGCAAACTTGTTCAAGATACTGTCATACTAAACATTTGTGTGAAGTTCAATCAAAATTGGTCCGTAAATGAAGGTGCAAGAGTGATGACAAAGTTTTTCTAAAAATAGCCACTGTGACCTTGGCCTTGACCCAGATAGACGAAACGCAAACTTGTCCAAGATATTGCCATACCGGTACTTATCACTTGTGTGAAGTTAAATCAAAATTGGTCCATAAATGAAGGCGCTAGAGCGATGACAAAGTTTTTCTAAAAATAGCCACTGTGACCTTGACTTTGACCTTAGGATGCTGCATACATGTGATGAGCTCCTGATGACCATGTGGGAGATTTGGATTTCATTTCAGGGAGATTGAGTTCTCCATCAGGGAGACTTTCTGATGGCAACTTTGACACGTTGTTTCACATACTTTACTGTATTTGTTTTCTTTTTTTTTCAAATATTACATGAACTATAGTATAGTTTGTTTAGTTTACTTTTGAGTTACCCCTTCAAGACCTCCTTTCTTTAAATATTATAACTATTTATTTATTATTATATTACTATTTTTTATCATTATTTTGGTATCTGTCTGACTTAGAATCTAGCTTTTGCAAAAGCTTATACATTGTACTTGAGATTTCAAACAGATTTGTCTCCCTTAAAATTTCTATTCCAGTTATATACTAAATTTCTTTCATAACCAAATGAGTTTTTTTAAAGGTGCTCAGAGCTGTTAAAATTGTTAGAAGTATATATAACAATGTTCAAATTTTGTTTATGACACAACACTACACATGCACAAGACAGAAATATCAAAACTTTCATGCGTAACTTTTACACCCTAAATAATCAAAGTTACACTGATATAATATGCATTTTCAGGTGATAAATACCTTTTTTGGACGGACACACGGCGCCAAGTGTGTGCAACTATGGTTGGGTACCGTTGAGCCACTTGGGTAACGTCGATAAGAGAATTGAACTGAACTGAACTGAAAAAATACCTTTTGGAAAGAGCGACACCTTTGTGCAGTCTAATCAGAGTTTTGCATCTACTGTCCAGGAGTCTAAGGGAATCTAAGCAGTGAAAACTAATGTCTTTTACTGTATTGTGCATGTTTATTTTGTGTAGTTGTGAAACAGGGCTACCGGCTCCTTTTCACTGACACAACACAAATCTTCACACATCTCGTTGGTAATCCTTTAAACACAGCCAGGTGTTTTCACGGGTCAGTGAGTTTATTAGACATGATGTGTTTGTTTAATGCACAGTCAAAACAATATTGATGCTGTGAATATACATGTGGATATCTTGGGCAAAATGGGCATGGCGCTGGAAAAGGGTAATTAGAAAAATTATGATAGGAAAACTCAGCATCTGGGAGATTCTGCAGACTTTCCGGGAGTGGGGAGCTGGGCTTCATTTCCGGGAGACGTTTGTTGGTTGGTTGATTTGATGCTTAACGTCCACGGTAAACAACTAAGGTCATGTTAACCTAACCACACTATTCCTGGGCAGGCTTAGACCGCCTAAGCGGTTAACGAGTACTAAGTGCACATACTTTTGCCAGTAACTGACAACTGCCCTTCTTGAATCAGCGGAAGGAGAAACGAAAGTATGTGGCCAGACCGGGATTCAAACCCAGGACCTCTGACTTACAAGTCAGGTGCCCTACCGATTGCGCTACCCAGGTGCTTTATATGAATTACGGACAACTCGCCCCAAAGACAACTCGCCCCAAGACAACTCGCCCCACAAAAATCTCGCCCCAAGACAACTCGCCCCACCTTCAGGTGACAACTCGCCCCACATTCTGAAACAACTCGCCCCAAAGACAACTCGCCCCAAGACAACTCGCCCCAAGACAACTCGCCCCACCTTCAGGTGACAACTCGCCCCACATTCTGAAACAACTCGCCCCAAAGACAACTCGCCCCACAAAAATCTCGCCCCAAGACAACTTGCCCCACCTTCAGGTGACAACTCGCCAACATTCTGAGACAAATCGCCTCAAAGACAACTTGCCCTACCTCGTAAATATGTTAAAACCCTGTCCCGTTAGGCGCTTAAGGGGACAAAAATACTAATAAGCATTACGCTTCAAATGTAATTATCGACATAAAAACGATCAAGTCATTTTCAAACAATGAACGGCTGAAGACATGACGGAACAACTTGAACTACTCAGCATAGCTCTCTGTATAGAAATAAGCCTATTCATAGGCTCAAGTGACAGGTCGACTTCCCAGTGTCCAAGTTTAATTTCAGGACGAAGTATACAAAATTGGGTCGACATCTCTTCTGGATCTGGGACAAGAACGTAGATATTCAAGTAAGGTGAGTGTCTGAGAATGTGGGGCGAGTTGTCTTCTGAAAGTGGGGCGAGTTGTCTTGGGGCGAGATTTTTGTGGGGCAAGTTGTCTTGGGGCGAGTTGTCTTTGGGGCGAGTTGTCCTGATTCCCTTTATATTTGTACCAAGTTTCGCAAAAATATCTCATATAGTTTGAGTTATGG
The DNA here is from genome assembly GCA_963989385.1 of Ctena decussata. Lineage (NCBI taxonomy): Eukaryota > Metazoa > Mollusca > Bivalvia > Lucinida > Lucinidae > Ctena > Ctena decussata. The sequence continues at coordinate 31,771,825 of OZ022504.1, read as the reverse complement.
AGCTGACAAATTTTCATACTTTGAAACGGGCAAAATTCCGTAAAAGATGTAAGTGGAGTTACAGTTCTTGTACTCTACACATCATCTGATGATGCTCTATATGTGTACCAAGTTTCCGGAAAATACCTTGCATAGTTTCAGAGTTATGGTGCGGACACGATTTCCATACTAAAATTTACAAACGGGCATAATTCTGTTAAAAATGTATGTGGAGTTACAGTTCTTCTTCTCTGCACATCGCCTGATAATGCTTTATATTTGAAACAAGTTTTGCAAAAATAACTTGTATAGTTTCAGAGTTATGGAGCGGACATAATTTTCATACTTTAACAGTGTTCTCCCCAGAGAAGGCATGTCACTTTTAGCACAAAAATCAGATTTTGACTTGATAATCAATTTTTAAAATCCTTAATATAGGAATGTTTATTCAAAATTAGCCTAAATTTACATTATAAATAACTTATTGATGATCCTTAATGCATTTCAAACAACTTAAATGGCTAAGAAATGGAAACAATAGCACTTTGACAAATTTTCATTGGAAATTAAGGCATGTTGCAGAGGTAATTTAAAGAGCAAGGCATGTTGCTACATGCCTTAATGGTCTGGGGAGATCCCTGCTTTAATTTTCAAAGGGGCATAATTCCATAAATAATGTAGGTGTAGTTACAGATCTTGTTCTCTGCACATCATCTGATAATGCTTTATATTTGTACCAGGTTTCGCGTAAATATCTCATATTGTTTCAGAGTTATGGAGCTGACACAATATTCAAAGGGGCTTAATTCTGTCAATAATGTAGGTGGAGTTACAGTTTTTGTTCCCTGCACATACTCTGATAATGCTTTATATTTGTACCAAGTTTCTCGAAGATATCTCCTACGGTTTCAGTTACGGAGGGGATACTTTAATTTTCAAACGGGCATAATTCCGTAAATAATGTAGGTACAGTTACAGTTCTTATTCTCTGCACATTGTCTGACGATGTTTTATATTTGTACCAAGTTTCGTGAAATTATCACAATCTGTTTAAGAGTTATTGAGTGGACACAATTTGTGACAGACAGATGGACGGAAGGACAAACAGATGGATGGACAGAACATCCTCTGATAATGCTTTATATTTGTACCAAGTTTCACGAAAATATCTCCTATAGTTTCAGAGTTATGGAGTGGACGAAAGTTTCATACTTTAATTTTCAAAGGGGCATAATTGCATAAATAATGTAGGTGGAGTTACAGTTCTTGTTCTCTGCACATCGTCTGATGATGTTTTATATTTGTACTAAGTTTCGTAAAATTATCACAATCGGTTTCAGTTATTGAGCGGACATGATTTGTGACAGACAGACAGACGGATGGACAGACTGATGGGCTGACGGACAGACGACCAGGGCAAAAACAATATGTCTCCCCTAATTAGTCTAAATATCCAATTAGTCTAAATATCATTTAAATTGGTCCAGGAACTCTGCATCTATAATCAGTAGTTAACGTTTTTTAATTCCATGACCCTGACCTAAAGATCAGCAAGTGGAGTTGGGGTGGGGCAAGGTAACACTTTGAACCAATATCTAACCATTAATCTAAACATCATCTAAATTCATCCATGTATTGGGAAACTTTAAGCAATTTAACCAACCTAAAACTGCAACTAAAACTTTAACAATTTTCCAAGTCTGCGACCTTGATTTCAAGATCTTTAAAAGGGATGACACACTTGTGGTGTCTGTAAAACATTACAAGAGGCCCAAATGGGCCTGATATCGCTCACCTCGCTATTGTGCAACAGGACCATTCTGATACAAAATTGGTCCAATTCCACTGAGAATTTCTCATTTTCACATTTTGCTACTTTTAGTAACAGAGGCCAACTTGCCTGGTCTTTGTATATTTACTTTTGAAACATCTCAATGCAAGAATCATTTTGCCACAAATTTCATCAAAATCCATTCAGGGGTTACTGAGATATTGCCAGTTTCATGTTTTGTACTATTTTTAGTAATGGCAGATAGCGGCCATCTTGGATTGCTAAAATGTAAAAAATCGAAAAGCCTTCATGCAAGGACCATTTTGACACAAACTTGGTCCAATTCCATTGAGATTTTCTAATTTTCACATTTTTCTATTTTTAGTAACAGAGGCCAACATGACTGGTCTACAGTTATATATTTTTGAAACATCTCAATGCAAGAATCATTTTGACACAAATTTCGTCAAAATCCATTCTGCGGTTACTGAGATATTGTCATTTTCATGTTTTGAGCTATTTTTAGTAACGGCAGATGGCAGCCATCTTGGAATGCCAAAATGCAAAAAATCGAAAAAGCTTAATGAAAGGACCATTCTGACACAAAATTAACCCAATTCCATTGAGATTTTCTAATTTTCACATTTTTCTATTTTTAGTAACAGAGGCCAATATGACTGGTCTACAGTTAGATATTTTTGAAACATCTCAATGCAAGAATCATTTTGACACAAATTTCGTCAAAATCCATTCAGCGGTTACTGAGATATTGTCATTTTCATGTTTTGTGCTATTTTTAGTAACGGCAGATGGCAGCCATCTTGGAATGCCAAATTGCAATTAATCGAAACGACTTCATGCAAGGAACATTCTGATACAAAATTGGTCCAATTCCATTCAAGGGTTCTTGAGTAATTGTCATTTTTATGTTTGTGTTATTTTTAGTAACACCAGATGGCGGCCATCTTGGAATGCCAAATTGCAATTAATCGAAACGGCTTCATGCAAGGAACATTCTGACACAAAATTGGTTCAATTCCATTCAAGGGTTCTTGAGTAATTGTCATTTTTATGTTTGTGCTATTTTTAGTAACAGCCCCCATGGTGGCCATCTTGGATAGTCAACTGGCACAAAATTGAAATAATTCCATTCAAGAACCATTTCTGACCAAATCTGGTAAGAATTGGTTGCATTTTCTTTAGATATTGACATTTGAGCAAAATCGGCCTTGTAAACGCTAAGTAGGTCACTGTGACCTAATTCCGCTATAGATTTTTTTTATTTTTATAATTTTCAATACCAAGGTCCCAATTATGTTCCATGCAAACTTTCAACCAAATATACCAAATGGTTCTGGAGAAGAAGTTGATTTTGTTGTTTTTGCTATTTTTAGTAACGGCAGCCATCTTGGATTCTTGACCTGACCCAATTTTACAATTTTGAAACCCTGCAGTCTGGTCATGCTCCATGTGAAATTTGAGATCCATGGGTTCAGTGGTTTTAGAGAAGAAGTTGTTTGAAGTTGTTTAAATAGGTCATTTTTTGACATTGGCATTTGGGCAAAATTACACAGTAAACAGAAAGTAGGTCACTGTGACAAAACTCCGCTACAGATTTTTTTCATTTTTATAATTTTGAATACCAAGGATTCACTGATGTTCCATGCCAAAATTCTGACAAATACACCCAGTGGTTCTGGAGAAGAAGTTTATTTTGTTGTTTTTGCTATTTTTAGTAACGGCGACCATCTTGGATTTTCAACCTGACCCAATTTTACAATTCTGAGACCCTGGAGTCAGGTCATGCTCCATGTGAAATTTGAGAACCATGGGACCAGTAGTTTTACAGAAGAAGATGTTTGAATATTTGTTTTTAGGTGTTGACGGACGACGCACGGACGCACGACGCACGCCGGACGCATTGGTATGACAATAGCTCACTATGGCCCTTCGGGCCAGGTGAGCTAAAAACCTGTATCTACTTTTAGCCCAGGTATATACTAAATTCATCCATGCATTAAGATACGGTAAGCATATAGAACAATTAATCCAAGACTTTTTTCATAAATTGTCTAGTCCAGTAACTTTCACCTGAAGGTCACTGAGCAAGGAGGGCTGGTACTCTGTAAAACTTTGGTATCTCACAACAGTTCATGTAGCAAGTGCATCAAACTGCAAGTGAAATCCATCAATGGGTAAAGAGACATTGGTCTTTAAAGATCTTTAATCAAAACAGCTAATGAGGGTAACATAAATTTTTCAGTCTGTGACCAGTGGGTGTGGATGGTACTGTGCAAAATTTTGGACCAATATCTTACAACAGTCCAAGTATCAAGTGAATCCATCCACAGTTTCAGAAGGTATGGATTTTAAAAACCTTAACCAAAATATCAAATATGGACAATGACACTACAGTTCTTCCTGTACTCTCTTTTTTTTCTGCAACACACTTGCATCAAATGTTGGTTCAAGGGATAAACTCATACACTTTATTAAAAAGTAGCATGTTTTATTAATTTTGTCTTGGACATGACAATATCGATAACTACTAAAGTATAAAACAAATGATTTTCTATACATTTTGGATATATTATTTGAAAAAAGACTTAACCTTTCACAATTTTCGACATTTTTTTCGTAAGAGACCTGAAAACATATCCTTTATTTGAAAGGAGTAACACACAAACCAGAGCTATGGCTATGCTCTAGATGATATTGGAAGCGAAAAAAACATAATATTCCTCCACTAAAAGTGTGTTGTAAAGGCTCACTAGAAATGCTTTCTTAGATACTGGCAACAGAAATTTGGTTAGAGAAGAAAAGAAAAATTTAACACTTTGAGTGCCAAAAAACACAAAATAACAAAGAAAGCGACAAATTACATGTCATTTTTAACCCTTACAGCACAAAAAAGACAACAAAATTTATGTCTGCAAAATTTCAAAAATTGTTTTTTCCAAGCTATATCATATTGAGAATTCAAAGATTCTAGGACTAACAGTGTAGACCCGAATGAGGCAGCTCATTATGTTGTCTTTTTTGCGCTGTTTGCAATTCAACTATTTTCATTTTTGGCCTTTTTCGTGTTAACTTGTTAATTTCTGTGATGTACTTTTCTGCCTTTGAATTTGCAAAGTCTACTTGCCCTATCTGGAGATATTATATAAACACGTCTGAATAGCAAATATTGCAGACCTACTCCTGTGGTCAGGCAGTTCAGCAATTTGTCTTAAGCGGAACTTTTTCTAATATACCACTTAAATACCGCTATAAAAAAATTTTGATTTTACGTACACAATACTCGTACATTATCTCATGACTAAACACTGACAACCGGCATATCGTCTATTATTGTTATTTTTATTGTTTATTTTTCAAATAGCAAAAATATTCATTCTGGTTTCCAAGCTGTGATGAGGTAATTGTATAACTTTTACTAGCCCAGCAGTTGTAACTTCACTTCTCCCATTCATGACATCACAGATCACAATCATGATCTTTGTTGAAACATGATCATTTCTAGATACTGCATAAAAAGATCACTTGTTACACTTGTCACGCTTTTTTTTGAAGTATCACCAAAAAAGATTTTCAGCATAAATGTTTTAGTCACAGTTTGTCTCAGTTTGTTTCACAATGAAACTCTTTTTCTCATTTAAAATACATTGTCTGCAAATGTCACAGTTGTTGCAGACCAGGGATGGGCCAATTTTTTTCAGTGTCACACTCGTTACACTTGTCGCGCTTTTTTTTCAGTTTCATCAAGAAATATTGGTAAGATATATTTCTGGCTGCACTAAGACAGAGAATTTGTTTTTCTATTTTGAGCCGCTCCCTTTAATATATTGTGCCAATATTAGCAAAGAAAACAAAGTATTTGTTACAGTTGTCACGTTGTTACAGCGCGACGAGACGTGCCCCCTCGGAAATGCGCTACCTTTTTGTGCAATATATGATCATTTCAGCAAAGAGCTGCCAATAGTGTCACTTACGGTACTCTTTAGAATCTTTTTTTGTTTTTTTTTTCACAAAACAGAATAGCCACGAAATATCAGACTAAATTCTTCTGAGCTGATTTTATATGATTTTAGGTAGAACAGTGATTTAAGCCTCATTCACATGACCAAAGTTTCTTTGTCACAGAAACTGTAACAAAGAAAGTTTGCCAAACATTTTGCATTCACACGGAACAAATTATATGTTAAAGAGAGATATGGCATAGAATCTTTCTCCAATAAACTTTGGCAATGAAATATTTGCTGTTGTATTCAGACCATCAAACATTATTCGTCAAAGTTACCTAGCCAAATAAACTTTGCTCGTGTAAACGGCCAACCATGCCACATTTTCTCTGTCTGTTAAATATATGTATACTTTGTTTAAAATAAAACTGATTTAGTTTAAACATATTTTATTTCGTAAATATGACAAAGTACAACATGAAATCAATACAAGCTTAAGGATCAGAATGAAAACAGAATTGATTATGTGTTCATCTCCATAGCTAGTTTCTTTGTTACATATTCTATGGCACATTTTCTGTTCACATGGACAAATTTTATTTGTCAAATAAACTTTAGCATCTAAATTTGGCAATGAAAATGTGACATATATTTTCATTCACATGAGCATATTTTTCTATACCGGTAACTGGACATCTCGGCCCATAGCAAACTCGGCCCATTGCAAACTCGGCCCATAACAAAGTCGGCCTACACAAACTCGGCCCATAACAAACTCGGCCCATGCGGATAAAATTGCAACGGTTTGGTATATCCTTTTGAAACATTTACTGGCTAACTGTTTTTGTCTTTATAAAAAAATTATGATTTTTGTATTATGTACTCAGTAGTTGTATATTTTCAAGTATGGTTGATGTTATATCGGCCCATTACCAAATTTAAAGAGTAACTACACTTCAGGAACTGACTGAATCAGATCCCAAACCCTATCCCCAACATCAAAGGGAAAGATTGACAAAGACATCCCAACAAACAAGTCGTCCCACACAAACTTCTTCTTTCTTTCTTTTGTAGGTATTCCACCATATAAAGGGTCACCGCCGAAGCGTAGTTGTGTTGTTGGGTTGAACATGATTGCAGGGCAATTATGCCTGACCGTCCTTAAACTTTTTCACAGTACCTAATACATGAATTTTGATAGCGGTAAGGCAAGAAGTTAATAATTTGGAAAGTTCAGTAGTGGTACAAGCACTAGAATTAGCAATAAATCTGGCTTTATATGGTCGTTTATGAAGTTTAGGTAACCAGTACATCGTAGGAAGCTTGTCCTGCCGTTCCTCTACATTTACAGAAAACTTGAGGGCTATATCATTACAGTGCCTAAAGACAACAGACTTTTCGTCTTCTGAAGTCTCTTCATAGGCCTTAGTGCCGCCAAGCTCTTGTTTTAATGTGTTAATATAGTGTAACCGTCAAACAACGACAACGTTATTTGCAGCCTTGTCTGCTGGAACCAGAACATACTTACTATGAAACTGCTGGATACCCAACTTCAGGTGACGGACTGTTGATTTAGGTTTAGGCGGCAAAAGATTTGTGTTTTGGGAATAGAATTTAATACGTTTATCCATTACTTTAAGAATGTTCACCTTCCATTCCTTTAAGGCATCAGACTCAACATGCTCCCGCTTGCACCATCGATTAAATCAGTTAAAGAACAGGCTATATCTTCCCTAAATTTTTTCAAATCAATACGGTTAGGAAATCTATATTTTGGTCCCTTCGAAATAATGTTACGAATTCTTGAATCTAAAATAAAATAAAGATTCCCTGTAATGACATGACCAGCGACAGGATAGATAATTTTTGGAGTCTATACAATCTCATGTATCAAGCCTCTTGGAGTAAGCCTAATTGATAACAATGGTGGGACTTAAAACACCAGTGATTACGGGAACATACATAGATAGATAGATAGATAGATAGATAGATAGATAGATAGATGGATAATTGGATAGATAGATAGATAGATAGATAGATAGATAGATAGATAGATAGATAGATAGATAGATAGATAGATAGATAGATAGATAGATTAGATAGATAGATAGATAGACAGACGGCTGGACAGACAGACAGACAAACAGATACATGTAGATAGATAGATAGATAGATAGATAGATAGATAGATAGATAGATAGATAGATAGAATTTAATCTTTTCCATAAATGCGCTACGAGAAAGTAGACTGGATTTTCGAAAACTGCCCTTTTTCAACAGGTACATATGTAACTTGTTTAATTACATCAGTAATTAATTACACTACTATTTTAATAAGTCTATTTAATAAGTCTATTAAATATAACCCTCAGCATGGGTGTGTTAATGAATTTATATATGGGCCGACTTTGTTATGGGCCGACTTTGTTATGTGCCGAGTTCCTTGGCCTACTTATCTTGACAATTTCTTTTATTTTAACACTATCTTCTGTGTGCAGTTATTATAAAAATAACTAATCATAAATAGGCATTGGATGACATATTTCTTCTGTGAGAAAACACTTTGTATACACTGCATAGTAGAACTATTTTAGTCTTATGGGCCGAGTTTGTTACGGGCCGAGTTTGCCATGGGCCGACAGTGTTATGGGCCGAGTTTGTCATGGGCCGAGATGTCCCGGAATCTCTATACCAAACCCACTTTGTCTCGGAAACTTTGCCCTTGTGAACGAAGCTTTACTTGGATGGACCCAAAACCTGCCACCCCTGCAAAACGATTGGTAGTTTTTTCAGTAGCAAATAAACTTTCCAAGGTTAGTGAGTTTAAAAACTCTCTCGGAAGAAATCAACTATATCAAAGAAATAGTAGCACACTGAATCAGTTAAGGTATACTTCCGCTTTTCTTTTTGCTTTTGTTTTAAAGATATCTTTGAAAACCAGCTGCTGAACTGCTACAAGAAAAGAGCTGATCAGACTCTTCCTCTAAGAGCAGTTTTAGCTGGGTCTACACTGTTTGCTCATATATGGCTATCCTAATACTTTGAGTTTTTATAAAGTTTTTATAAAACATGTTACTATAAATACTATCATTTTTATTTTTACATAAATTGCACTCAATGAATGTAAACACACGATAAAAGTGGAAAAAGGCCATTTTATTTAGCAAAAACTGTACAGATGCTGACATTGTCAGTTAATGCCCAGTCTGGTTTAAATACTATGTACTACACAGCAAAAGAGTCCTAACCATGTTGAAGTAATGTAACTTTCTAACCATTTAAGATACAAACATATATATCAGGTTATGTACTCTAGTGGCTGTTAAGATAGATTGTCAAAAATTATAATCATTTGCATAACAATGCATGTGTAAAAATTCCAAATTTTCTGTGATGATGTTATATTTTCATCTAAATTCAGACATTCTAAAGTTTCTAAAACTGTTTTCAAATTGATGGTTTTCAAGATATATTTGTATCAACTAGAAATATGATAACTAACTTATGGGACTGTTGACGGCATTTAAGTGATATGTCCCCAATCAAAAATAACAATAATAGCTTTCTATTATTATGTTGTTCCATATTTCATATGTTGTTTGGAATTAAGCCTCTGTCAGAGTCATTAAGATATGGGCAAAATAAAAAATCATGACTGATTTAAAACAAGGGCAATAAGTCTGTGAAACAGGAAGCTGAAGTTACCATTATTGCAGTCAGCACACCTTCAGACTATAATAAGTATGCTAGGTTTGAAGAAAATATCTAATAGAGTCATTTAGGTATGGGCAGGACATGAAATCATGACTGTGATTAAAACAAGGGCAACATCTCTGTAAGATAAGAAGCTTGAATTACTGTTCTTGCACTCTGCACACCCTGAGGCTATAGTGAGTAAGTATGCAAGGTTGCAAGGTTTGATGAAAATATTTCCAAGGATAATAAAAATATGGCATGAACACGAAATCATGACTGCGATTAAAACAAGGACCACAACTCTGTCAGCCAGAAAGCTAGAGTTACTGTTCTTGCACCCTGCACACCCTCAGGCTATGGTCAGCAAGTATGCAAGGTTTATTTCCAAGGATGACACAGATATGGCCAAGACACAAAATCGTGATGGACCGAGAGACAGATGGACTTACAGATGGATGGACAAGGTGATAACTTTAGGGCCTCTGCAGACTTCGTCTGGCCCCCCTGCACATATCTTCAGTCTATAATAAGTATGCAAGGTATGATGAAACTATCTCATAGAGTCATTAAGGTATGGGCAGGACATGAAATCATGACTCTGATTAAAACAAGGGCCACAACTCTGTAAGACAGGAAGCTAGAGTTACTGTTCTTGCACTATGCATACCCTGCGGCTACAGTGAGTAAGATGCAAGGTTTGATGAAAATATTTCCATGGATGATATAGATATGGCATTGACACGAGATCATGATTGTGATTAAAACAAGGACCACGACTCTGTGCAGCAGGAAGCTAGAGTTACTGTTCTGGCACTCTGCACACCCTCAGGCTATGGTGAATAAGTATGCAAGCTTGGATGAAAATATTTCCAGGGATGACCCAGATATGGCCCAGACACAAAATCATGATGGATGGATGGACAGATGAATAGATGGAAGAAAGACAGATGAACAAACAAGCTGATTACTTTAGGGCCTCAGCATACTTTGTCTGGCAGGGCCCTAACCATGTTAATTACAATTTTAAAACTCTGATAATATAAGTCATAACTGACTGACACTGGAAAACAAAATTTGGTACAAACTAGAAGTCTTCAGCTTTTCACATATTGGAATCAAAATTCCATGACTACAGTAATGAAACATTTTGAAATTTTGGTTTACAAACTTAGTATAATAGCATTCATACTGAACCAAATTTCATCAGCATCATCCATGTGTCTTTCTTAATATTCCAATGTAGTACACTTCAACCCTCTGAAGGGCCCTTTTGCTGTGTTGAGCATTAATTAGAGGTTTAGTCATGAGACTCATAACATTGTGTTCCGCTTTGCTACAAAAACATAAAGTGAAGCCAAGCCAAACTTCGGTCATGTCGGACAGGTTTATATATGTTAGAACAGATGCTAGCATAATATATCAATGCAATGGTTAATCTTCATTCAGTGCAAGCCAAACTGACACATAAATGTACAACTTTCATGGAATGGGACATAAACCACGACTGATGCTACAAACTGGGTAACACTTTTCACATACATGTATATTTCACTATGCCTTCTACATAGAAAGGAAAGATCCTGCAATCTGAAATCCACAAACTACATTTATTTGATAATAACCCTTAAAGCGCCAAAAATTAAAATTGTTGAATTGGCAAACAGTGTAGATCCAGATGAGGTGGCTCCTAATGAGCCACCTCATCTGAATCTACACTGTTTGCCCTCTAGTGTTCAAATTCTCAATATAATATCGCTTAGACAAAACATTTTTTGAAATTCTGCAGACACAAATTTTGTCGTCTGCTTTTTGGCGCATTAAGGGATAAGGTGAGGGTTTCTCTCCTCTAGAATGACCCCAAATATCTAAACTAGTCTTGTGTAATTCTGCTTCAAGATGTGTTTTTTTTCCTTCCAAATCAATGTAAAAATTCTTGATGTGTCTCGTAAGACAGATCCTGATTTTTGGGGCTGTTGTTTAGGGAAAATCCCTCATCTTATTTAACCAAATAAATATGGTTTACCATCATGGATTTTGCTTTCATAGAGTGCTAACCCTGACCGGACATTCCAAGCAAGACTATGCAAATATTTATGTTCAGTAACATAGCATCTCGCAATTCTGTAAAGTCTAACCCATTCCATTCGGGATACCCCTTTAGGGGTATCTGGGCAAACAGTTTGGATCCAGATCAGGCCCCGCAAATGTGGGGCCTGATCTGAGATCCAAACTGTTTGCTGCCTAGACATCAGTTCTACAAGAGTTAGTTATATCAATATTGTCAAAATATTCTTCATTTTTTATGCAGACGACAATTTCAGCAGATGACAAAAAATACCCAGAATGCAATGGGCTAACTAAATTACCTGATTTGGTGTTAAGGTAAATGGGTGTACCTCCAGGTTTTTCAGCCATTTTTACAAAAGGAAGCAACTTCCTTACTTCCTGTTTGCTTCCCTGGAGAATGTCCTTCCACATGGGGATCTACTCCAAGAGGAGCAAATTCTTTCCTTTAGGAGTTGACCCCAATTTAATAAGGGAGGCAAAATGGACCAACGTGTAACTATTCACATTAAACTTGGTAATCACAACACTTGTTTGAAATGATATTAATGACAGGTTTCCCATTTTATGTTAATTATATTTCTGCTCTCAAAAGAAATGTTTCACATTATGCTACTGCAAAACCTTTGAGACTAAGAGACTTTTTCCTCATATGACCACAATGGATGAGTAAAATTAATGCATTTCAAACAGCTGATCAATAAGAAGAAAAAAAATCTGTGTGAAAACAACAGTCAGTCAGAAGTCTGATATTAATTATGCTGCAGCTAATATCATTCTGGCATTTAACATTAAATTCAAATGATTGTCACTTTAGAGAAAGGATTTCCTTCATTATAAGAGAATTTGCTGCGTAATAATGATGAATACCATTGTCATTTTTTTTCTCTGCGCAGCCAAGTATGAATTTACTTTTGTTCCACATTTCACAAGATTTCATTGGTCAAATAACGCGTATGTCAAAATTTAGTCAATAACATCAAAGGTCAATGAATATTTAAACTTCGTTTTTTTTCCTGTTGTACTTCACTGCATGAATACTAGCACTCTGTCACATGTTAATTCAAAATGTTTCTCTCGTTTGTACATTTACAATGGAAATTTAATCGAAAACAGCCACAGATATTCAAAACTTTCTTTTTTTCAGTGTAGATCTACATTCCATTTCTACTTTCAGTTTAATACACACAAACAAACATTGGATCATGTTGGTAACTAAACTGTTTTGGAATCAGGTCAATCTTGAGATTGACCGCGGTCCATTTTGAATTCCAAATTGGACAGCTCAATCTTGAGATAAGTCATTGTCTCTACCTGGTGTCAAAATTATGGTTTCGGGTGCCTACCAACACAGCTCACTTGAGTCATATTCATGAAAGTTATTGTCAACTCTTCACCTAAAGACGTATTACAAAACACACTTCCATTTAATCTGTGCCTATTATCTTTTTTTTAAAGATTTTCCTTGTTAAAATTCAGACTGCATTGTAAATTGATAGCTGACACAGAAGTAGCCATACAGTTTTGTATGCTGCCCAGAACCCCCCCCCCCCCCCCCCCCCCCCCAGACAAACTTTGTCACGGTTCGGACAAACTTTGTCACATGTATTATACTGATGTTATGAGCAAAACAGACCAAAAACAGCAATACAGGCTGCTTATATCTTCACCCAATCAGCAGCTCAAATAATCCTTCTTCGAGCTACCAACAGTCCCTTAACTATCATAACTATCTAAAATCTCAAAAATAACATGTGCAGCTTATATAAAAATCATATACCGTAATTATCCTTAATTTGAACAAGGTGATTTTTCTGTAAAAATTCTAAATATTGGGACAGATAGGTCTGAGAAAACAGTGTAGATCCAGCAAACTGCTCCTAAAAAAGCAAAGAGCAGTCTGATTAGGGCCTACACTGTTTGCCATTCCATCTACATCTTTTGAAGACATTACTGTCAAAATGCTTCATTTTTAAGACAATTACGGTGTTTTCGGGGTGCCAATTTTAGCCTTTTTATGGTATTACAGATGTGTCCAAACATTGCTGGCAGAATATGAACAGCAAATACCATCCTAAAAAGATATCTGTTCTGGTTCCACACTGTTTGCTTTCCCGTCCCACTATTTGGGAGCCACAGTGTATTATAAATATGGCCCCGATGAACACCTGATTTGAGTACCGTAATGACCCTAAAATCTCAGACACCTGAAAGTCTGACAATTATTGTTCGAAAATTCTTAGAAAGTGGATTTTACACGTTAATGCATCCAAATGATGCTGAGTGAATGGCAAACATTGTAGACCCTAATAAAACTGCTCCTAAAGGAGCAGTTTGTTCTGGGTCTTCGATGTTTGCTCAGGCCTGTCTGTCTGAGTTTTTAGGGTCGTTACGGTATTTTCTATGCCTTTAACAAACTCTTGAGTGTCAAAGAATGCATACTGTATCCTAACCCTTACATACCACAAAAATTCTATTAAGTTTTGGGACAGATACGTTTGAGCAAATAGTGCAGATCCAGATCAGACTACTCCCACAGCAGACTATATTTCATTCACCGGGGTGATGGGAGGATGATAATGGAAGGCTGTGTGCAATGAAACCCCATTTACTGTTGAAAACATTTCCGCCACTGGCAGGAATCAAACCTGAACCACTTGACTGGACATTGATAACTGAATGCTGGAAATTGCTGCTGGTATGAACAATAATAATTCTTCATATCAGCACAATTGTAGCCATGCCATTTGATAATCCTGCACAGCTGTAATCTGGTAAAACAGTAATCTCAATATGCTATAACTGTACACAGATATACAACAATCTCGACTCGCACATCTATAGTCAGGCAAATACTGGAATTGTACAAATATGTGGGGCGTATTAATGTTTTGGAACTTCACGCTTGGAAAGTTTGCAAGAACTTAATAACCTGCAAATACACATCTTTAACAAAGGATTGATAGGAGAAAGCAATAAAAGTATGAACCTTTATACCTGCCAGTTTCACAAAAATTGTTAAACCCTGAACTTTTTCCCGCAAAAATAAATACACACAATTACAGTAATAATCTCAAAGAGAACAAGAGACGGGAACATAGGAGTCATCTGAAAAAATGTAAGAAACCCAAACAAGTATATCTACAAAACTGTTATACAGACAGGTATGAATCTCTATCACCACAATTACTGTCAAGGAAATTGAGCCACAACATGACAAAACGAAGAAAGTGACATGCGCCCATTGAAGACTCAGATCAGCCTAGGCATCCACTCAGTCAGATCAGAGTCTCTGCCATCCACATGGAGCTAGCTTAGACAGGCCCGACCAGTACGCGGACACTTTTAAGGGTGTTTTACCTGGTGTTTAAGACTCCAACGTGTTCCAGCTACCAGATGGGCACGCAATTTAGAAAAATCCTTGTGCTAAATATAGACAAAAGGAACACGTGGAAAAATCATCTGCCCATGCGCAATGTAACGCTGTTGAGGTTATGCTATTCGCTGTTTCAAACAGGCTTATCATACCAGTACGCGGACACCTTAGAATCTGAGTAAGCTGAGATGGCATTTATACACTGCAAGATTAATTAAATTATTGATACATGGAGTTAACAAAAACGTATTAATATCGTAAAGGGTTGTTCTAATTTCATATTGACACAAGGCTGTTTGCTTTTCCTGTTTGCGTGTTCGGCGCAGTCAAACTGAAGCATCGATCATGATACCGGTCTGCATCAGCCCTGCAAATTCGTAACTGTGTTGTGTAAATGTAAAAGTGAATGATAAAAAGATAATGGCGCCTTGAAAAAATGTCACAAAGTCAGTTGAATTTAAAAAGTATCTTAGAGTTTATTTGACGCCAAACACAGAGGTGTCCGTGTACTGGTCGGGTCTGTCTAGACCATAAGCTACCCTTCAAGCGCACAAGACTGATCAGATTGGATGGCTGTCCAGGCTGATCAGAGTCTTCACGAGGCCCACATGCCACTCTGTTAGTTTTCTCGTGTCCCAGCTCAGTCTCTATCAGCACAATAAGAATCTCTATCAACACAAACAAAGTCTTGCTATAAAAGTTTATTGCACCTCCGACAAAAATCTAGTAATATTGTTGGATGAGGACGGTCATGTTGTGACTCTCTTCACCACCATGGAAGGATAGTCCTGATTCTCCTCTGACAATAATCTAGAAATATGATTGGATGAGGATGAACATGTGATGACCCTCTAAATCTGCATGAACAAATACATGTGGTTCCTGTTCTCTAAAGAATTCAGTCTGGCTGCTGCACACTGCATTAAAACAGTCTTAGTTTTTTGTTTCATAGGAATCAATTCAAATACGTAAAACTGATATCTCATTTAGCCCTTAAAGCATCAAAAACCAGACAAAACACAACACATTTACTGTCAGGGGAAAAATCTTTAGTCTGCGCCAAGAAAATCTTTAGTCTGGGCCTAGAATCTCTACCAATACAAATTAGTATGGCCAAAAAGAACCAATATCAGCACTGCAGTGTGGCCAATAAGGACCTCTATTAGTAAAACTGTAGTCAGGCTAACACGAATCTCTATCAGCACAGCAGTAGTTTAGTAAACAAGAATCTCTATCAACCCAACTATCATCAGGCCTATAACAATCTTTAACTGCATAAATAAGTCATATCAATATTGCTAATTATCACCACATTAATAATCAAGGTCAATGAGAATCCCTGTCAACAAAACTTTAGTCAGGCCAATGAAAATCTCTATCAGCACAAATTAAGTCACTCTATCAGCACAACTTTAGTTTGACCAAAATAAATCCCTATCAACAAAGCTAGTCTCGTCAATAAGGATCACTATCAAAACCATTTCAGCCTGAAACATAAAATAAATCTCTATCGGCACAGCTGTAGCCTTGCCGGTAAGAATTTCTATCAGCACAGCTGTAGCATTGCCAATAAGAATCTCTACCAGCACAGCTGTAACCTTGCCAATAAGAACCTCTATCAGCACAGCTGTAGCCTTGCCAATAAGAATCTCTATCAGCACAGCTGTAGCAATACCAATAAAAATTTCTATCAGCAAAGCTGTAGCATTGTCAATAAGAATTTCTATCAGCACAGCAGTAGAAATACTAATAAGAATTTCTATCAGCACAGCTGTAGCATTGTCAATAAGAATTTCTATCAGCACAGCTGTAGCAATACCAATTATAATCCCTATCAGCAAAGCTGTAGCACTGACAAAAAGAATTTCTATCAGCACTGCTGTAGCACTGCCAATAAGAATTTCTATCAGTACAGCTGTAGCATTACCAATAAGAATCTGTAGCATTGCCAAAAAGATTTTCTATCAGCACAGCTGAATTCTTTCCAATTAGAATTTCTATCAGCACAGCTGTAGCAATACCAATAAGAATTTCTAACAGCACAGCTGTAGCAATACCAATAAGAATCCCTATCAGCACAGCTGTAGCCTTGCCAATAAGAATCTCTATCAGCACAGCTGTAGCCTTGCCAAGATGAATTTCTATCAGCACAGCTGTAGCATTACCAATAAGAATCCCTATCAGCACAGCTGTAGCAATACCAAAGAGAATCTCTATCAGCAAAGCTGTAGCATTGCCAATAAGAATTTCTATCAGTACAGCTGTAGCCTTGCCAATACGAATTTCTATCAGCACAGCAGTAGCAATACCAATAAGAATTTCTATCAGCACAGCTGTAGCATTGCCAATAAAAATTTCTATCAGTACAGCTGTAGCCATGCCAATAAGAATTTCTATTAGCACATCTGTAGGCTTGCCAGAATGAATTTCTATCAGTACAGCTGTAGCCTTGCCAATAAGACTCTCTATCAGCACAGCTGTAACATTGCCAATAAGAATCCCTATCAGCACAGCTGTAGCATAACCAGTAAGAATTTTTTCAGCACAACTGTAGCATTGCTAATTAGAATCTCTATCATCACAGCTGAAGCCTTGTCAATAAGAATTTCTATCAGTACAGCTGTAGCCTTGCCAATAAGAATTTCTATCAGCACAGCAGTAGCAATGCCAATAAGAATCTTTATCAGCACAGCAGTAGCCTTGCCAATAACAATTTCTATCAGTACAGCTGTAGCCTTGCCAATAAGAATTTCTATCAGCACAGCAGTAGCAATGCCAATAAGAATCTTTATCAGCACAGCAGTAGCCTTGCCAATAAGAATTTCTATCAGCACAGCTGAAGCCTTGCCAATAAGAATTTCTATCAGCACAGCTGAAGCCTTGCCAATATGAATTTCTATCAGCATGACTGTAGTCTGGCCATTAAGGTCTCTAAGCACAATGGTAGTTCGGCCAATAAGATCCCATATCCATACAACATGCAAATATAAATCAACTTTTTCTGTATATTTAATTCTTTGCAGTCAATATATTCTGTGGGTATCAATTAACCCTGAAGACCATAAAGAGTATTAAGGTGTATAGGCACACCTTGTTTTCTGCCATTATTACAAATGGAAACACTTATTGTGTTTTCCTGTTTGCTTTCCTGAATAATGTAGCCCTAAACAAATGGGGCCTACTCTTAAAGGAAAGAATTTGCTCCTTCAGGAGCAAATTCTTACCTTTAACAGTTGGCCCAATTGAAAAGGTAGGCAAAAATGGAAATGGCAGAGTTGCTTCC
Organism: Ctena decussata; assembly: GCA_963989385.1. Lineage (NCBI taxonomy): Eukaryota > Metazoa > Mollusca > Bivalvia > Lucinida > Lucinidae > Ctena > Ctena decussata. The sequence goes on along the minus strand of OZ022504.1, from coordinate 31,753,694 downwards.
CCTGAAAAAGTACCCATACACCTCAAGTATATCAGTCACAGCAGCAGTAACAAGACTTGTCCCTTGACAGCAATGTAAACAACACCTGAGTTGGGTGAGCTAAATAGCAAACAACAAGTTTTGATCTTATATGAAAGCATCCTAAAATACAGTAAACTCCTGGGCCCAGTTGTTCAAAACTAACATCTTTAGTTAATGTTTTGTTAAAATTTCAAACATTGATATTTCAAATACACCAAATTTTTTTCTGAAAAAATATGAGAAGCTTCTCACATTTTTTCAACAAAAATATCGGTGAGTTGATTATGAAGTCATAAAACACTTAATGAGTTGACCTCTTAATGAGCTTGTTAGGCTAACAATGCTCTGAACAACTGGGCTCTGGCCAGTGCCACTGCCTAATGGTTACTAACTTAACACCTAAAAATGCAAATAGATAAAACAATACAAATGTTAACAAACAGACTAACAGATGAAAAAAACCCAGTATCAAAATGTCCAACTTTAGCAACATAAAATTTAGAACTTAACCATAAATGTTGTATAAATTTCAATATCTAAGACCTTAATCTAAGGTTTACAGCATCATCAAATCAGTTTAATCCTAGCACTAAACCTAGTCACATATAAAAAAGTTTCCATTCAAACATACTGACAATATCAGATAACAAGATGCTTAACTTCAATGCAAATGTATAAAAATATCGAAGTCTGTGATCTTGACCTTAGGTCAATAGTAGCATCAAGATGATCAAACTAATATGTATACATCCAGTTCTTACACTAAGCATGTATGAAAAAGTTCCAGTAAAGGCTTTTAGACAAAGAGAGCAAAAGCAACAAGAGGGCCATGAGGCCCTGAATCGCTCACCTGGGCAACTGGCAAGGTGGCTTTTTCTTATCATGTCTGAAATTGTCAAAATATGAGTCTTGGGGCAAAAGTCAAAGAATGACCATGACCACTTGTACTCATAAATCTTCATGTACTCATTAAGACAACCATATATACCATTTTTAGGCCAAAATCTTCACAACTTTCCACGGAATCTTATGTTCTAGCATTTTCCCATATTTGACCATGCCGCAAAAAAGGTCAAGGTAAACCCAAGGTCACCATTTGAACAGTCTTGGTGGTACACTAGTACTCCATGCTACTTACCAAGTCTCAAGGCCATTGGTGTATTGGTTCTGGAGAAGAAAAATATTAAAGAATTATACCATAAGTGGTAGTGGCGGCCATGTTGGTCATGTGACCTGGACTGTTTGAACAAATTTTTATTCAATCAACCCCTGGAGGCTCTATATGAAATGTGTTTACAATTGGTCCTTTGGCTTTTGAGGAAATGGTTAAAAATGTCAAATATGAGCGATCTGGATCAAAGGTCAAGAAATGACCTTGACCTCTTGTACTCATAATTCTTCATGACCTCATTAAGACAACTGTATATACCAATTTTTATGCCAAAATCTTCAAAACTTTCCATGAAATCTTATGTTCTAGCATTTTCCCATATTTGACCTTGCTGTAAAAAAAGTCAAGGTCAACACAAGGTCATAATTTGAATAATCTTGATAGTACTCAAGTACCCAATGCTACATACCAAGTCTCAATGCCATCGGTCAATTGGTTCTGGAGAAGAAGATTTCATCATATTTCAATTCTCATATCGACGTTACCCCCGCACCTCAGCGAAACGAATCCATAGCCGCAGTAACGGGGTGCCGAGCATCCGTCCATGAATGTCAATCGTTAGTCAGATTCGTCCGTCAGTCCTGCTTATCAAGGCCCTACGGCTGCTGCATGCGTGGAAAGGAGTACGTTAGCAGAGAAGAAGATTTTTAAAGGTTTTTACCATATATAGGCATAGTGGCCATGTTGGTCATGTGACCAGGACCGTAAGAAATTTTTTACATTCCCTCGACTCCTGGAGGCTCTATAAAAAATTTGGTCACAATTGGCCTGGTGGTTTTTGAGGAGATTGTTTGACACTGTCAAAATATGAAAGTTCTGGGTCAAAGGTCAAAGAATGACCTTGACCTCTTGTACTCACAAATCTTCTGGTACCCATTAAGATGACTGTATATACCAGTTTTTAGGCCAAAATCTTCAAAACCTATCATGAAATCTCATGTTCTAGCATTTTCCCATATCTGACCATGCCGTAAAAAAGGTCAAGGTCAACACAAGGTCATAATTTGAACAATCTTGATAGTACTTGAGTACCAAATGCTACATATTAAGTCTCAAGGCCATCGGTCAACTGGTTTTGGAGAAGAAGATTTTTAAAGGTTTTTACCATATATGGGCGTGGTGGCCATGTTGGTCATGTGACCTGGACCATATAAATAAATTTTTGTTCCCTCAACCCCTGAAGGCTCTATATGAAATTTGGTTTCAATTGGCCCAGTGGCTTTTGAGGAGATTGTTAGAACTTATCAAAATATGAGAGTTCAGGGTCAAAGGTCAAAGAATGACCTTGACCTCTTGTACTCGTAAATCTTCATGTAGTCATTAAGATGACTGTAGATACCAATTTTTAGCCCAATATCTTCAACAGTTTTCAAGGTATCTTATGTTGTAGCATCTTGCCATATAAAAGCATAAGGAAGCAAATTTGACCTTACCGTAAAAAAAGGTCAAGGTCAACCCAAGGTCATAATTTGAACAATCTTGGTAGTACTCGCGTACCCGATGCTACATATCAAGTTTCAAGGCCATCGGCCTATTGGTTCTGGAGAAGAAGATTTTTTCAGGTTTTTACCATATATGGGCATGGCAGCCATGTTGGTCATGTGACCAGGACCGTTTGAACAACTTTTCGTTCCTAAGGTCCCAGGAGGCTCTATATGAAATTTGGTTACAATCGGCACAGCGGTTTCAGAGGAGAAGTCATTTGAAATTGTGGACGGACGACGGAGCCTTACCATCCTATAAACTCCCCCGGAGCCGCTGGCTCAGGTGAGCTAAAAAGCTAATGCAAAACTTGAACACAATATTATATAAATTTCAACAGTAAGTACATGAACAAGTTCATGTATAGGCTTTTAACTCAAAACTTTAACCCAAATGTTAACTTATGGATGGACAGACAGATGGAATACTGATTCATAAATGGGTGGAGAGATGAAAACTATATACCTCTCAACATACTTTGTATGTCAGTGGTATAATAAATCATACCAACTCTATGTACTGGGACATCTTCACCTGCTACTTTCTGCAACAGATATTTTCATCTTTGAACTGGGACAAGTATATTGATCCTATCAGATATTATATAAAGCCACAGGCTGAATGGCAACCAGGGCACACCTTGATCAGTCTACTCCTCTAGGAGATGTCTTATCTGGGTATACACTGTTCACTAAAGCATGTATGTCTTGATACCTAGAGTTTGTACAACAGTCCATGGATACACAAACTCCAAAAGCTCAGCATGCAGAATTGCAAACAATCCAATATCAAAATCTAAGTCTGATCATGTCGACCCAGGAGTTAACTCTCTGGACCATTATCTAGATGTTAAGGACATGTCCCTCCTTAATCATCATCATCATTGCACCGATTCCCACACTGGCCCAAAATGACTGAAATACTATTGAAAGGGCTGTAAAACTATACATCATCCATTCATCTATCAAAATCAGCACACATAACCTCATAACTTAATCCTTTTTTCCCTCCAACTTTCTATCTTCCTTAACTTCAGGGGCTACTAGACAACACCACCTCATAATGATTAAATGCATGAACTTCATATATCTATGTGAATATAATGCTTTAATTTATGAATGCTGATTCATACAATTATGTTTATTAATAATGTAAAAATAAAAGAGTGGCATTTCATATGAAGGTACAGTTCAGCATGTTAAGAACAGAGATGACCTGTAGCCTGTGCATCTGCAAAGTCTGATCAGGATTTTCTCCTTCTTGTGGAAGCGAATCTGTGAGTTCTACTGAATCTTCTACTGAATCTTTAAAGTGAAAAGTGAAGTTTCTCAAGAGTGTGCACAGATGTTCACATATGAATATGTTCCTTTTCACGTGACACCCCTCAAACTTTGATGTTTGATCTTTAATCTGAGTACTAACACACAAATGAATGCTTAGTGAATATGTGAACAGCAGAGACTTGGGACAGCCTGAGGATCTGCCTCATCAGACACTTTACTGGTTACAAACATCACGGCCCAGTTGTTCAAACCATCGTTTTCCAACAAGCTCGTTAAGAGGTCAACTCATTAAGTGTTTCATGGCTTTATAACCAAATGCACTGATTTTTTGTTGAAAAAGCTTCTCACAATTTTTCAAGAAAAAATATTGGCGTGTTTGAGATATTCATGTTTGAAATTTTAACGAAATGTTAACTAATGACGTTGTTAGTTTTGAACAACTTGGCCCAGGTGAACAGCTAAAGGTAGTGATGAAGAGTTGGGGGTGTATTTGGTGATAATTTTCTCCTATTCTCCAAGAAAATATATTTTGTGGGCACCAGTCCAGTTAAAAGGGAAGCAATTTTAAATGGCACCCTCAACATTAATACTTTTATGCAGAAACATGGAAAATTATCCATAGATTTTCTCTGCCACTCCTGGTCACCTGGAGTAGAGAAGTTTATATTATCCCATTCATGCCTGTAGACCCATAAAAGGGGCATCGGCCAACAGTGGAGACCCAGATCAGATGCCACAAATTTGTTATCTGATCAGGGCCTACACTGTTTAGCCTAAGTACTGGAATTTTTTAAAGATAAATAAGCAAAGATCAAATTTACCTGACACCCCTTGAATTGGAAATGGACCTGTTCAATGAGCCAGGTAGTAGAATTCACTCATCAGAGATGGGTTATTATCAAGGGCCAGGTTGTTCAAAACAATGTCATTAGTTAACAAGATGTTAAAATTTCCAACGTTGATATCTCAAATACGCCAACATTTTTTGTTGAAAAAATATGAGAAACTTTTGCACTGCAAAAGCTTCTCACATTTTTTCAACAAAAAAAAAAAATCAGTGTATTTGTCTATTGAGTCGTAAAACCCTTAACAAGTTGACCTCTCAAAAAGCTCATTACAAAAAGCTCATTAAGCTAACGATGCTTTGAACAACTGGACAGGGCTACAGACTGGAAGAAATCAGCAGCTCTAGCTACACTGCAATGATTCAAAGACTGAACTGAGTCACTGCTGTTCATATACACATCAAGCATCCTTCAATATTGCATCTCACATATAATAGTTTTGTATAAATAATCAAATCATTTCAGAAACAGATCTTTATAATTGGTAATCAAAAGTTCCATGCTTTTTTGTTCTTTCCCAACAGACAATAGACTTGTCATAGGGTCAGAGTCTGGACTTCTCATCACTGTTGGAGCAAACACTATAGCTAAGTTCTCAGCACCCATCATATTCTTGCTCTTTCTCTCTGTAACTCTGAAAATATTAGTGGTCAATAATTTAACATCAACACCAAACAAGGCAATACTGAATATCTTAAGGCAAAACTAAAAACACAGCAAAAGCAAAAACTTAACATAAAACTTTAACGCAACTGTTACACAAATTCTGAGGTCTGCGGCCTTGGCCTTAGGTCGGCAGCAGCACCTAGATAATGCAAACTAATTAGTATCTCCTCTTCTTAATGTCCATCCTCTACTAAAATATTAAATTTATATGAATAAGGTGCAGATAACAGAAGCAACAGAAAAAACTTAATGTAAAACTGTAATGCAAATATTAAAGATAAATGCCAACATTATCTTTCATAAATTTCAAATTTCTCATGAAACATTATATCAGATGCATGATAATGAGCAATATTAAAAATATTTTTATCAGCCAACATGATTTGTCATGTTCAATGGAAACAGGAAAAAGTATATAAATGTGTGAGAAGTACAGACTATGATTCCCATAAAGTGAAGTAGGTGAGGTATGCCTAGCAATCACAGATAAAATTTTGTCATGAATAATTTTTAGCCCTTCCTTTAACTGACCTCTGAAAGGTATTGGCTGAAGGAACTAACATGCATGGATTAAAGATGAGTGCTATTGTTAAGTTTTTGACTCCACTGATAATGATATGAAGCTTACCTGACTAAATGTGAAACTAGATATTTCAATGTTTGATAGTGAGCTGGTGGAAGCTTGGCCACACCTTCTCTGATAATTAAAATCTTATCTTTTACTTCTTCTCTACCTGTAAAAGTACATGAGCATGTCACGACAAAACCAACGAAGTGGCATATGCACCTAGCTCAGCCTGGGCAGCCACCCGGTCTGATCAGAGTCTTTGCTGTGCGCTTAAATAGTAGCTAAGGGTCTAAGCTAGCTCCAAGCAGAGAGCAAAGATTCTGATCAGACTGGGCAGATGCCCAGGCTGATCTGAGCCTTTGCTGGCCGCACATGCCACTTTGTTGGTTTTGTTGTGTTGGAGCTAAATATTATGTCTGCCTATAGTCTTGGCGACAGGGTTCCAGACTGGGCAGTATATGATAATTATCGGATATTTTTTCTGATATCTCAACAAAAGCATATGTTGTGGACCCTCATTAGAAATGCCTCGCTAAGGCAGTTAAATTGACTGATCATAAAGTGCTTTTATTATGTGTTACCTGAAATTATCCATGAATTTTATTCAAATACATGTACAGTCAAACCTGCTTAGGTGGTCACCTCTAAAGGGGTCAGTTAACTTTAACATCACCTTTTTCGAGTCACTTAAACCAGAATATAGTGCAAATGAACCTGTATTAAAGGGCTAGCAGCCATGAGCAGCCAATCTTTGTTTTTCCCCTTGAAAGACCCCTTCAAACAGGTTTGACGGACATCATTACCCTAATCTGGAGCACAGTAGATAAGCAAGCATTCCATGGAAGGCTATGTCATGACTGCAAAATAATATTTTTCTCTGGATTACTCTAACTGCCCACACTGCCTTTTGATTTAAGTCTTTAAGACTGGAGATAAACACAGAGTGTTTACTCTACTGCCCACACTGTCTTTTAATTTAAGTCTTTAAGACTGGAGATAAACACAGAGGGTAGATGTGAACAAGGGCTTCGCAAGCGGCGCATAATACGCCAGTTTCAATGTCCTAAAGGAGTTGCAGAATGAACAAAATTGTTTACAAAAGGATACACAGGCAGACAAACAGAGGCAACCACTCTATAATTAAGTAGAACTGTTGGCGAATCCGACTATACCCCCGCTTAACTGCTAACATCAAATGGTGTTATTTTCGTAACAAAAAGCATAGAGAGAGAGAGAGAAATCATTGTTACCATGTATACCAAATATTAATGGTTGCTGTGAAATCTGTTACAAAAAATTACATTACTCAAAGTAAAGAGAGAAAGAAAATTGGACAAATACAGGGAAGAAAAAGAGGAGAAGGCTGGTTCTCAATCCCACGATACAGTAAGTAATCATTAACCTGCATACCAAATATGACTACTCTAGCTTGCAAGGCTGTGGAGAAATCTTTGACGAAAAAATTTATCATTCAAGGTATGGAAAGAAAGAATATTGGACAAATACAGGGAAGAATAAAGCAGGAGAAGGCTGGTTCTCAATCCCACGATACAACATGTCGTCATCAACCTGCATACCAAATATGACTACTCTAGCTTGCATGGTTGTAGAGAAATCTTTGACGTAAAATTTCATTATTCAAAGTATGGAAAGAAAGAAAATTGGACAAATACAGGGAAGAATAAGCAGGAGAAGGCTGGTTCTCAATCCCACAGTACAACATGTCGTCATCAACCTTTATGCCAAATATGACCAGTCTAGCTTGTATGGTTGTGAAGAAATCTTTGATGAAAAATTTGATTAAAAGGGGACGGAAGGACAGACGGACAGACGGACAGATGTAAACCTGTATACCCCCCACTTTTTCAAAGCAGGGGTATAATGACTGCAACATTATTTAGATATTTAACACCTCAAATACTGTTGTTTAAGCTGCTTGTCAAAGCAGAACAAGGGAAAGGGAAATAACCTAATTATACTAGATGAACCATTTTTTGTTCTACTATCCTCCCCTGAAAATATATTTTTTGTAATATACACAAAATAGCCAATAAGATTAATGAAAGGGATTAACTCTAAGACAAAGAAAGGTAGAGCAGCCATTTTTAAACGCGACACATCGTTGGGACTCCATACACATTGCTATGAAGTTTCATGAAGATATCCCAAACGGTTATCTAGTTATGGCGCACACAAGACTTGCAGGGAAAAAATTAATCAAAGGGGCATAACTTGGAAATTAAGGAAGGGGGAGCAACCATTCTTGTACGCGACACGTTCCCCCAACCTAATACATATGCCTACCAAATTTCATGAAGATATCCCAAATGGTTACTGAGTTATGGCGCGCACAAGAATGTTTACGGACGGACGGACGGACAGACGGACGGACGGACGGATGGACGGACGGACAACGCCACGACATAATACGTCCGTTTTTTCAAAACGGGCGTATAAAAATGACAACCCTATTCAACCTAATTACCACACACGCCTTGATAAGTGTGCATTATGTCCATTTTTGAAAGCTTACATATTTTTACTGGTTTGTTGCTTTGTTTGCTTGTTTACAAAAGACTTAATAATTCATTTCAAAGCTTCTTCACCTTTCTGTGACTGTATCTGATGCTTTTATCATTAAACTCTGCTTGATTCCATACCTAAACATTCTTTAAAATGTGTGCTTATAAGAAGGGAAGTTTACTTCATGTTTCTGGTCAAGGTCAAGGTCAGCAACCAATTGGCATTCAAAGAACGATGTCATGTTTGCTTATGTGAAGTTCCTTTACAAAAGTTTTTTAATCTCTCTGAAATGAAGCTAAACCCAGTGAATAGATGTAAATCTGGCTATGTTCAACAGAGCATGAAAGTAAGACAAGGTCAGCAAATGACACTGATACTGCATGGACAATGTCATTATGTAAGTTTGTGTGAAGTTTCATCACAAAAGGTTTTAGTGACTAAGAATGGAGCTTACATAGCAGATAGATGTGAAAATGCAGTAGAAAGATGTAAAATTGGCTAAGTTCAACAGAGTGTGAAAAGAAGGTCAAGGTCATGACATCATGATATAAGTTGTATGAAGTTTCTTTAAAATAAAGGTTGTTTAGTTTTTGAGAAAAACAAACCTACATGCATTGAGCAGATGTAAATTTGGCTATGTTCAATAGAGTGTCAAAGTAGGTCAAGGCCAGCCAATGACACTGGTACTGCAGAGACAATGTCATGATGTAAGTTTGTGTGACGTTTCTTCACAAAGGTCTTTTGGTCTCTGAGAAGTGGAGCTTAACGCAGTTGGTTAGCATAAATTTGACTGGGTTCAACAGAGCATAAAAGAGGGTCAAGGTCAGCAAACAACGGTAATGTTGGGAAAATGATGTCATGGTGCAAGCCAGTATGAAGTTTCTTTACAAAAGATCTTTTAGTCTCTGTCAAATGGAGCTGAACGCAGTGGGCAGACATAAATTTGGCCATGTACAACAATTTGCACAAACATAAACATTTCTGTCCCAATATTAAGGTGTATGGATACATGACCATGGTTTGCTGGCCATTTTTACAAGGGAGATAACTTAATTTCATGGTATTACTTCCCTGGTAGGCCAATCCCTTCTTCAATGTGACAAAGAATTTGTTCTTTTTTTTCTTTTTCTTCCTGAGAGCAAATTCTTTCCTTTAAGAGCAGTCTCCAGTATGAAAGGAGGCACATACTTTCAATTCAGAGTGACCTCTCTTGCAAATTAATATCAAAGGACAGTACTCAACTTACAGCTGCCTTCCATAAATTTTGCGTAAGCATCAAATGTAACAAGAGGTATGGGTAGAAGCCTGAAGTAAAGTTTTAATACACTCGTGATAGTATTAATGTCCTCATACTTGTTGCTGCTGATATCTATGTTCTCACCATCTGTAAACAAAAACAAAGCACAGGTTACCCTAATGTGCTTAAATATTGGGACACCTACAACCACTAATTTTCCATTTGAGACAAATGGAAAATTAATGGTTTTTAGGTGTCCCAATACTTCAGCGCTTTAAGGTAAGTTACAAATGACTGTGACAGCTATCTTTAATTCTAAAATGACTTTATTATTATCATTTGCCTATTTCAAAAAGAGGAAGACGGACAGCGTGAAAATAACAATGACAAGCAAATTCGGTGAATTTATATCCCCCGCCCAAGTGGTGCTGATTTGTTTATTATTATGGTTTATTTTAAGTTTTATATAATTTAGTTCACTGGGCTGAGTGGACCATTACTCTGGCATAAGTGAGGCATCAGCTGAAGCTGTTCTTAAACACTTGCCTAAGCATCACGGCACTATGATGATACATTTTTAATTCAGTTTCAAGAAATTTTGTTCAGTCTGGCTAATTTGTGGATTTTAAGTCAATTCAATGTCATTAAATCATGCACTACTGATGCGATTATGATCGAACTTAATGTGCACTGCTATGTCAAGACAATACATAAATATTTTAAGTTTCATGAAATTCCAGTCATTGGTTACTTAGTTATGACTCAATATGTTGATTTTAAACTAAGTCAAAGGCAATTACTCATTGCTAACTGAAGCAAATTGGACAAAACGTAAGATGCACCAATGTGTTATGGTGATACATATACTGAGGGAAATAAGTTTAGCAATTTTTTACAAATCAGCGTATAATTCAGACTTATTTAAAAAGTGGGAAATTGTATTGTTTCTGCTGTTTAAGGCATCATTTTGGGTACCAGAAACCCTACAATTAAGGTCGAAAAATCGTGTCGCATTTGTACCAAAGGGTTTAACCAAAAAAATACCATAAATCTTTTATGCAACTCATCTTTTTTCAGGTGCTGTTTCATCTTCAAATCTTACACCAGAGCTAATTTGCGGCAGTGTAGACATTTGTGAACACGGACACAGTGTTGTGTGCTAAAAGATTGTTACCATGATAAACGTAAATGTGCTTATGACGCCGTCAAAATTGGCATTCACAAAGTAATTGAGACTGAGCAAAAGTCACCGTTAACGAATTGTTCCAAAATCTTGAACCAAACTGCAATGGCAAGGCCTCTAGTTGACCAGAACTCTTTCAAGCAAGTTGTTCCTGTAAACTGGTGCTATTCCCAGATTTAACCACACCCGGTTCGACAGTTACGTCATTCTGACGTCAGTTTTTAAAACCATCAAAGATCCTTTTGACATCAGGAATATCGAACTTAAAGTTTCTCTTCTCTAAATGCGCATAAGGGTCATTGCATATCCACAGATTTTGTCAATTTCCGTCTTAATGTAAATTTGACGCCTCCATTCAAATATTGACAGGTTCTGGTCATTGCATTAAAACAAATGGATTACCAGGGGTAATCGTTTTGCTTGATAGTGTTCCCACAGTTGACAGTAATAAAGTGCAAAAAGATTCAAGTCAAAACATCAACTGATAATGTTTAAAATGGTGGTTGAATTTTTTGGCAAGTTAACGTCAAACTAACATGCCCCATTGCCGGCGTCTTATGCCTTTATTTGCAAACCCATTTACGGTTTTCTTGTTCAAGGACCCAGTTAAAACCCTTCAAAAGCTTTCTGACAATTTTCTTTGTTTAATTGTATGTAAGCCCGCGTAAATTGTGAATTCATTTGAAGTGACGTCAAAAGTGCGTTAAGTCACCTTTTTTGTCCAAGTTTGATGTAATCGCAGTCTCCTAACTTAAACTAACCATATGCGATCAACAACCTGGGAATACTATCCCCAAAGAAAATTTCACAACCCTTTGGAAAAATTGCTAAACTTATTTCTCTCTGTATATTTAGTAAAAGTTTCATAGATTACTTATTTATGCCTAAATTTGTCAATTTTAAATTGATTCAAGGGCAATAACTCATGCATTTCTGATGCCATTCTGATGAAACTTTATGTGCAAAACAGCCCTATGGTGATACATATAAAGTTTAAGTTTCATGAAATTTCGGTAATTGGTTACTTAGTTATGGCTCAATGTAATAATTTTAAGTCAATTCAAGGGCAATAACTCATGCACTCCTGAAGCTAGTCTAATGAAACGTGACATGCATCAGCGGGTTATAATGATATATATTTAGTTTAAGTTTCATGAAATTCCGTCCAGTGGTTACTTAGTTATGGCTCATTTTATTGATTTTATAACAATTCAAGGGCAATAACTCATGCATTACTGAAGCCAGTCTGATAAAACTTGACCTGCATCAGCGGGTTATAGTAATATATATTTATTTTACGTTTCATGAAATTCCGTTCAGTGGTTGCTTAGTTATGGCTCATTTAATTGATTTTATAACAATTCAAGGGCAATAACTCATGCATTACTGAAGCCAGTCTAATGAAACTTGACCTGCATCAGCGAGTTATATTAATATATATTTATTTTAAGTTTCATGAAATTCTGTCCAGTGGTTACTTAGTTATGACTCATTGTACTGATTTTAAAACAAGTCAAGGGCAATAACTCATGCACTACTGAAGCCAGTCTGATGAAATCTGACATGCATCAGCGAGTTAAAGTAATATATATTTCTTTAAGTTTCATGAAATTCCGTTCAGTGGTTACTTAGTTATGGGGACGGAAAGACGGACAGACAGAATGACGGACGGAATGAAGGACGGATGGACAGATGGACATGGAGAAACCTATATCCCTCCGCCTTCAGCGCGGGATAAAAAACTGGCAAGCCTGCTATCACACATGCACTACAGTAACTGTTGCTTGTTACCATAAAAATGTTAAAAAATTGGACAATTAAAGTAATTACCAGAATAGTCCGAAAATGTAATATCCTAATGTGCTTTAATATTGGGATACCTTAAACCAAAAATTTTCCATTTGGAACAAATGGAAAATTAATGGTTTTAGGTGTCCCAATACTTAGGCAATTTAGGGTAGCTTAGTTTCACTATGCAGAAATGCATCCAATGATGCAGTGTCCGCCCTGATAAGACTGCTTCTGGGTCTGCACTGTTTGCTCACACCTATCTGTCCCAATACTTTGAGTTTTTATGGTACCCAGTCAATATGTTATTTCTGAAGCCTATACATGTATTCATAAACATTTTTCTAATATTCTCTCGTTTCATCAGAGCTAGAATCCAAACAATTTTTTTCTGACCAAGAATTTTCGTTATTAGCACACGCTCTGTTACAGAGTGAAATAGTTTTGGCAACTGACCTTCAGCACAGTCTGTTAATAATGATATGCCATGTCAAAGAAAAAACCATTTCTTAGATAAACCAAACTGAATTCATACATTAACAAGCAAATTCGACGAATTTATGTCCCCCGCCTTGGAAACTAGGTCTCCACTGTATATACACTTAGTGTTTGAGCTGGAAAAGCGGCTAAGTTAAAAATGTGAAAAAAGTAATGAAAAAAATAATGTGAGGATTATATCCAAACCAAATGCACATCTTCAGACCATGATCAAAACACCTATGAGGTTTCAAAGGAATGGGCATAAAACTGTAGGAGGAGTTGAACACACAAAGTACCCACTATCTATTCACTTTGATAGTAAAAATGTATGAAAAATGGCTAAGTTCAATTTGCGAAAAAAGTAATAAAAAATAATGTGAGGATTATATCCAAACCACATGCATATCTTCAGACCATGACCAAAATACCTGTGAAGTTTCAAAGGAATCGGCATAAAACTGTAGGAGGAGTTGCGCACACAAGGTACCCACTATCTAGTCACTATGATAGAAAAAACCAAAAAAAAATAACTAAGTTCAACTTGTGGAAAAAGTGACAAAAAATAATGTGAGGATTATATCCAAACCACATGCATATTTTCAAACCATTACCAAAACACCTGTGAAGTTTCAAAGGCATCGGCATAAAACTGTAGGAGGAGTTGCACACACAAGGTACCCACTATCTAGTCACTTTGATAGTAAAAAAGCCTAAAAAATGTCTAAGTTCAACTTGTAGAAAAAGTAACAAAAAATAATCTCAGGATTACATCCAAACCACATGCGTATCTTCAGACCATGACAAAAACATCTGTAAAGTTTCGAAAGAATCGGCATAAAACTGTAGGAGGAGTTGCGCACACAAGGTACCTACTACTTTAGGGGGACGGAAAGACGGAAGAATGGACGGACGGAAGGACGGACGGAAGGACGGAATGCCGAAAACTATGTCCCTCCGCTTTTCTTCGAAAAGGCAGGGGACAATAAATCACATCATTGCTTCTTGAGAAGGTGTTTTGCTAAAACAGAGATATTTTTCTTGGTGGCCATCTTGTCTCACTGACTGCGACCATTTGTACAAATTTCATTCTCCAAATCCAAGGAAACTCCACATGAAATTTGGTTTAAATCAGTCATAAGGTTTAGGAGGAGAGTTCATTTGAATATGTAAGATGATCAATGGGCCAATGTACAACAGAGGCATAGCTGTCCTAACCTTTGCTCAGGGGAGCCAAATATTGTAACTACACAGGCTTGATTCACAAGACTAATTAACAGTGACTGCCATATTCATATCCCGAAATTAATCTAACAAAATTGTTGCAGGTAAAAATCATGGCAGATAAATATGGTAGGGTAAAATGCAAAATTTTCTAGCAGCAATAACAGCTTTGTTAACAATAAACAATTTACAGTGTAGAGCCTTAACATCTAGCTTTGTACATTCTCTAACTTTTCTTTCTTCCACTGCTTGTAGTAAGCCCAACCTGAATTTTTCCTTCAGATTCTGGTTATGTACAGTCAAGTCGGGTAAATTCAGACAGCGGGTAAATTCGGACATACCATTGCAAACAATTAAAATCCAGATGAGGCGGCTCATAATGTGTTGTCTCATCAGGGTTTTCACTGTTTGCCAAGTTAGTTTTGTTTTAATTCCAAACAACTGACATATAAAGGAAACAATGTCACTGTCCAAATTTACCTGCTGTCCGAATTTACCAGACTTGACCCGAATAGGCTTTCTTCTTTGTCTGGAAGAACCTCTAGCTTTAAACATAGCTGCCTAAAACTTGTAGCGACCTTGAACAGGACATAGTCTGTTAAAAGTTGTTTGAATTCTGTCAAAGACTTTCCAAAGTTGATCAGTTCATCCTCCATGCTGGGAAGGTCTGCTTTTGCCCAAAGCCATAGCCTTCACTTAACTGGAGTTCTGTTGATAAGACACTAGCCAGAAAATTATTGTCTCTTTCTGGAAAACTCACAACTTAGTCAAGACCACATTGCCCTTAGAAACAGTCTGATAAGAGACTGTACTGTTTGCCATTACCAAAGCAGTTCTTTACACATTCCAAAATCTACTTGTTCATATTCTAGGAGAATTTGTGTAATGATTATGGTCTCTTAATATCTATGGAAACTGTGATATTCATCCTACCTTTATCAAAAGCCATTCTTATTTCTTCGACCTCATCATGTAGACCGGCTACTCTATATAAACCTTCTGCTGATATCCCTGCAAAACAGAAGGAAAAATGATGAAACATATAAAGTACTGTCTCTAGGTACAGTATAGATCCCCTGACTCATATTTGCCCAGGATATAAGCAAGAGGGCCATTAATAGTTCACCTGAGTTGATGTATGACCATGCATCTCTTCAGAGTTAATGTGATTAGAAAGTAGGCAGCCATCTTGGATCATGGCTTAAGGTTTTTACCATACATGGGCATGAAGGTCACCTTGGTCATGTGACCACTCTATTTCAAATAAATTTTGTTCGTCTGACCCATGGAAGTTCCATATGAAATTTGGCTACAAGTGGCTAGTGGTTTTGGAGGAGATGTTTGAAAATGTTGAACAATTAATGACTTTAAATAAAGACCAAAGAACGATTTTGACCTGTGGTACTAAAAAATCTTCATATCACTTATGTCAGAGAGGTGCTTTGTTGAGTATTCAGAGTAAAAATGTAGAAAGTTTGATTTCTCCGCAAGCTAGAAATGCATTAAGTTTAATTTCTGCGCCAGCTAAAAATGTTTTGATTTTTATGCCAGCTAGAAATGTAGAAAATTTAATTTCTCTTCTTCAGCTAGAAATGTAGAAAGTTAAATTTCTCTGCCAGCTAGAAAAGTAGGTAGTTTAGTATTTATCTCTGACACTTCCTGAGAAAGTTCATTTTCTCTGACAGTTAAGCAGAAACTGTAATTTCTTTGACAATAGGCACACAAGTGTTATATCTTTGATAGTAAAAAGTTAAATGTGCCAAGATACATATGAGGAAACTAATATCCATGACTATCAGGCAGAGAGTCATTTATGATTGACTGTGATGGCTGGAAAGAAGTTTATGGTGTAATGAAACACCTCCATGTTTTTCTGCCATCTTTACCTACATGTATATGGAAACAGGAGTCCGGGTAGCTCAGTGGGTTAAGCACTGGCCTGATGATCTATTGGTCCATTTTTCGATTCCCACTTCCCCATTCCTGAGACAGAAATCTTTTCAACTGTAAACAGGGTTCCAGTGCACACATTATCACTCTCCCATCATCCAGATACACTTGAAACACTGTTGAAAAGGATGTAAAACTGAAAGTCATCAATCCATACCAACAGATTCAACTTTTGTGACTTCCTGTCTGAATTTCTGGACAACCAAGCCTTTCCAAAATAGGGACTACCCTTAAAAGGAGAAATCAAATTCTTTCCTTTAACAGAAGCCCAACTGTAATGGGGGATTTCTCCTTGGTAAGAATTACCTCCCCTGAAAATGTTCCCATTCATCTTAAAATAGAAGTTCTGTATTACCTCTACTCTCAATTTCTTTAATACATTTTTCTACAACAACTGGTACTGGTGACTTGTGTACTTTAATCACAGTTGTCAGGTCCGCACCAAATATGGACTTGACAAACTTTATATCTGGCATACAATCATTTGGCACCTTCTCTGAACACTTCTTGTGGGCTTCAAATCCACAATCTGTCAGAAATACAAATATTTACATTATCCGTGCATTTATTGAAAAGCCTTATGGTAAACCAATAGAAAGTAATGTAGTTTATACTTCAATAACTACATCGGTTCATGCAACGTTACTTGACGTAAAGTGACGTCAACATGAACTATGGTTCTCCAAACTGATAGGATGTAGGCGACGTTATGATGTCACTGTTACATTGTTGACACTGTTCCTTTGGTAGAAAAACTGCGTATAAATGTTTTTCTGCTTCAACTGTAGCCCCTAATGCAAATTTGTGGTCAAATAATACAGTAGAACTTCATTGGCTCGAACAGGCTTGGGACCATGAAAATTAGTTCTAGCCAAGGGTAGTTCTAGCCATACAGGGTTGGTTTCTATATAAAGTGACCTCTAGGGACCAAGGAAAGAGTTCTGGCCAGGCAGGGTTAACGAGCCATCAGGGTTCCAGCCATTGAAGTTCTACTGTAGATAGAAAAGAATGTAAATATAAGCAATGAACTTAATTTTTCTGGGTCGCTAGCCATGAGCCACTTCGGGTTCACTTACTTTGCACGCAACCCAATGTAGTTCATACTGCGATAAACATCAGAAAAATGAAATTCATTCCTTAAATACACCATTATTAACCCTTTTTAGACTGGAAACTTGTTTTGGGGACATATGCACACAGTGCAGACCCAGTTCAGACAAGTCCACTGGTCAAAAAGGGTTAACGGTTGAAACAGGACAAGCACTATGGACTGATAAAACAGAAAGCTATTTTCAGTAATGGTCGTCATCTTTAATGGACAAGCATTTACATTATGTCATTTATAAAATGACCAGTCAGTAAAGCGAACATCAACAGTAAAGCTCAAATGGCCATCTATTTGTGCAATTTCAAAGAAATATCAATACAGTTGTGTCCCATGTTTTGTGGTGATTTCATATACACAATTTCAAGACCTTGCAAAAATTATTTTCTTGCAAACTTGCATACTACAAGCATACTACAAGTTCACAAAGACCCTTCATGTCATGTCAGCTAAAAGGAGACTGCACTATGTGATGACAGCCAAGTGGTAAATTATGTAAGATCCAAGACTCACCCTTGACCAAAAAACTTAAATAACAACTCCAAGAACTAGGCCTAACTGAATCTAATCCAGATCTCAAAATCTTGGACAACTGTCAATGTACCTAGTTACCTTTTCTATTTTTGTCAGATCTAATTTTTGTTTTTAATTAAAAAAGAGAGTGAGCTGCAAAGACCCTGATCAGAGATGTGGTCACAGAGCTCTAGATAAGAGGAGTATCATATGATAATCATGGGGATTTTTTTTTCCTCGAATTTTTTTTTTTGTGTGATCCCGTATCTGAAGTGGCTTGTCAAGGCAGTTCAGAGGAGGGTCACTGTGTATCTCTTTAAGCACATAAAACAGAAATTATCCTAAACTATAATGAACTACCTCGCCTTATCTACAATTCTGGACTATACACACTCTAATATGGACCTCAGTTTGACTTTCACACCATATGACCTCAACAACAACTTTACTGAAATACTGATAAATCCAGGTCTACACTGGCTGTAGAAGGGAACAGATTCTTTATTTGGAACCTTACCTTGGCACTTGCTTCCTTGGGCTATTAAACCCCACATAAAGTTAGCACAATAATCACACCAATGTAGTCCAATAAAATTGTGAGTCTGAAAAACATTAAGCAAACAGAAAGCATCAGTATCAATTTCACTGTAAAGGCTTATTACAAACTTCTTGTTGATCTTACTTGATCAACAAGAAAAGGGGTTGAAGAAGTTGAAAAAGGGACATAATTCAGTCAAATTCATTTTCTTTTGTCAACAGTTAGCCAGGTTACCTACATGTTTGGCAATGCTTCCTGCAAAAAACAAGTAGCCCAAAGGGCAACAATTGCTCACCTGAGAGACATTGTAAACCTATAGGGATATTTAAGATGCTCAAGGGCAGCTAATTCCACAGTCAGTGGTCCAATCAGGCTGAAAATTTAACTCATCCAAAACATTATGTATGCCCTCATTTAATATATGCAAGTTTAAAAAGTATCCATTCAAGAACACAATAGACAGAGCTGTCAAGGGCAGCTAACTTTGTAGTGGTTGGCCTGATCTGGCCAAAATTTGAACTTGTTTAAGATATTATGCATTTCCTCATTACCTGCAAGTTTGAAAAGGATCGGATCAGTAGAAACCAAGAAAAAGTGGCAACATTGATTTTTTGGATGCTCAGGGCAGGTACTCCATAGTCAGTGGTGGGATCTAGCCGAAATGCTAACTAATCCAAGCTTTTATGCATATCCTCATTACCTGCAAGTATGAAGAGGATCCGATGAAAAATGAAAATGTGATGACGTTGTTTTCTCAATTATAAAACTATGGGATTTTTTTCAAGCGCTCAAGGGCAGCTAACTCCGTAGTCTGTGCTCGAATCTGGCCAAATTTTGAACTCATCCAAGCTCTTATGTATGTCATCATTACCTGCAAGTATGATAAGGATCTAATCAAAAACCTTGATTGCAGCACCCTGAAAGTCTAAACCTGCTCGAGATATTGTCATGCCCTACATTTGTGTGAATTTATTTTAAAATCTGTTGAGAAATGTAGGTGCAAGAGCGCTGACAAAGTTTTTCTAAAAATAGCCACAGTGACCTTGACCTTGGGCACAGCATCCTGAAAGTCGAACTTGCTTGAGATATTGTCATACCCTACATTTGTGTCAAGTTATTTCAACATCCATGGAGAAATGAAGGTGCTAGGGCGATGACAAAGTTTTTCTAAAAATAGCCACAGTGACCTTGACCTTAGGCACAGCACCCTGAAAGTCGATCTTGCTCGAGATATTGTCATGCCCTACATTTGTGTGAATTTATTTGAAAATCCATGGAGAAATGAAGGTGCTAGGGCGATGACAAAGTTTTTCTAAAAATAGCCACAGTGACCTTGACCTTGGGTGCAGCACCCTGGAAGTCAAACTTGTTTGAGATATTGTCATGCCCTACATTTGTGTGAAGTTGATTTAAAATCCATTGAGAAATGTAGGCGCTAGAGCAATGACCAAGTTTTTCTAAAAATAGCCACAGTGACCTTGACCTTGGGCGCAGCACCTTGGAAGTCAAACTTGTTCGAGATATTGTCATGCCCTACATTTGTGTGAAGTTATTTTAAAATCTGCTGAGAAATGTAGGTGCTAGAGCGCTGACAAAGTTTTTCTAAAAATAGCCACAATGACCTTGACCTTGGGTGCAGCATCCTGAAAGTCAAACTTGCTCGAGATATTGTCATGCCCTACATTTGTGTGAAGTTATTCTAAAATCTGCTGAGAAATGTAGATGCTAGAGCGCTGACAAAGTTTTTCTAAAAATAGCCACAGTGACCTTGACCTTGGGCGCATCATCCTGAAAGTCGAACTTTCTCGAGATATTGTCATGCCCTACATTTGTGTGAAGTTATTTTAAAATCCGTTGAGAAATGTAGGCAATAGAGCGATGACAAAGTTTTTCTAAAAATATGTGATGACGACGTTTTCTCCATTATAACACTATGGGATTTTTTTCGAACGCTCAGGGCAGCTAACTCCGTAGTCTGTGCTCGAATCCAGCCAAATTTCAAACTCATCCAAGCTCTTATGTATGTCATCATTACCTGCAAGTATGATGAGGATCTAAGCAAAAACAGTTGAGAAAACGTGATGACGCCATTTTCCCCATTATAACCCTATGGGATTTTTTTCAAACGCTCAAGGGCAGCTAACTCCGTAGTCTGTGCTAGAATCCGGCCAAATTTCGAACTCATCCCAGCTCTTATGTATGTCATCATTACCTGCAAGTATGATAAGGATCTAATCAAAAACAGTCGAGAAAACGTGATGACGCCATTTTCCCCATTATAACCCTATGGGGGCTATCTGTTGCCATGGAAACCAGAGTTCTGAGCTGATCGGCACCAAAACCTAATGCAGCCTTTTCCCCACCTAAATGATGCTTCAGATTAAATTTGATTGCGATCGGCCCACTGGTCTCTGAGATATTTATGTTTGAAAGTGTTGACGCACCCACCCACCCACGCACCCACCCACGGACGGACGACGGCTCGACTCCTATCCTATAAGCTCACCTCTGAGCCTTCGGCTCAGGTGAGCTAAAAATCATGATCATAGCATCAGGGATACTCAAGATATTTTGTTCACAAGGTTCCATAGGATTACAATGCACTAAGTCCAAAAAGGGACATAACTTGGTCAAAAATTCTGATTTTTTTTTCAAAAGTTAATCAGGTCATCTAAACCTAGGGCAATGTCTTCCTGCAAAAAGAACTAACACTATCCTAGCATCAGGGGTTCTTGAGATATTTTGTTCACAAGGTTCCATAGGCTTACAATGCACTAAGTCGAAAAAGGGGCATAACTCAGTCAGAATTCATGATTTCTTTCAAAGTTTATTAGGTCATCTATACCTTGAGCAAAGTCTTCCTGCAAAAAAATCATGATCATAGCATCAGAGGTACTCCAGATAATTTGTTCACAAGATTCCATAGGCTTACAATGCACTGAGTCAATAAAAGGGAATAACTCAGTCAAAACTTCATGAAAATTTTACAAAAGTTAATCAAGTCATCCTGCAAAAAAAAAAATGAATCTACATGTAGCTTCAGGGGTTCCAGCCATATTTTGTTCACAAGGCTGCTTAGGTTAAGTCAAAAAAGGGACATTTCTCCGGAAATATGTGACCAGTGGAAAAAGAAAAAATATAGGTCCACTTATTTTCATGTAAATGGCACATATAAAATTTCAATATCCTAGCATAAGTGGTTCTTGAGTTTCCCAGCTGCCAAAAAGCTTTGCGGACAGATGGACGGACAGGCCCAAACCAATATGCCCCCTCAATTTCTCCAAAGTTGGAGGCATAAAAACTATCCTACTAAATATTACACTGCTTTAAAATGCTTAGTAGCATGATAAAAATTATGAAGGACCTTGAAAATTGGTAAATCTAGTAAACTGACCTTGAAAATATGTGATTTCTCAAAGTCTGAGACATCTATATCATCTTGGTCTTCCTCATCAGCTGCAGTCTGTAATGTCAAAATAGTATAAACTAGAAATGGCAGTAAGCATGGCTTACTAAATACCCCCCGCATGTATTAGCTAGTATCATCATGGATTATTCTTTACTCACCTCAGTTCTCATGAAGTGTAGGATAGGGAATAGCTGCTGTTATCTGGAGGTGATCACTATAGTAGACAGCAGAAACATCAGTCAGAACATCAGGAGAGTGTCTGTTGTAATACAAATGGTCCAATAGTGCCCCTTTCCTGTGAGTTGGTTTCTCCACATACTGAACAAAGCCATAGTATGTCATCAAATGTTTCAGATCAGTAGTACTTGTTTGTTCAGACAGATAATCTATGTTTAGGTCACCCATAATGATAACAGGGACTGACCTTACAGGACATGCTGACAATATCTTCTCCATCTGTGGTAAGAATTGTTTGGCAGTCAGTTTAGGGTTCCTGTAGATCAAAATCACACAGAACCTTAGTTCAGGATTCCATCGTGTTGATAAGAGTGTGATCTGGTATTCTAAGTTTATACTCTGAATGGTATACTCTTTCACCAGATGGAAATCATGGTGAATGTATACAAGAAGACCACCACTTCGATGAACTGTTGAAGGTCGACTGTGATCTCGCCGAAT
The DNA here is from genome assembly GCA_963989385.1 of Ctena decussata. Lineage (NCBI taxonomy): Eukaryota > Metazoa > Mollusca > Bivalvia > Lucinida > Lucinidae > Ctena > Ctena decussata. The sequence goes on along the minus strand of OZ022504.1, from coordinate 31,731,033 downwards.
ATGATAGTGCTCTTCAACTTCAGGAGTCAAGTCTGTGGGTGCAAACCAAGTCTCCACCAAGCAAATTATGTGGCATGATAGAAGTTTATGATCTGACTCCAGTGATCTACGATGAGCTACCAGTGAGTTTGTGTTTAGAAACCCAATCTTTAGGAACCTGTCAGGGTCAATTGAGACTGAAGCTGGCAATGGAAGTTTGAAGTCAGCCTCTTTCTTCATTCTTGCAATTTCTCGCATGGATTTCCAATTGGTCTTAATCTTCTTGGCTTCCAAATCCCCCAGAATGAATAATCCATCCAATGTTTTAGTTCTACTGATAGCGGTGTAGAATTGGCCAGGCTGGAATGAACCCTGACAAGAAAGCACAAGGTTATTCTCTGTTTTTCCTTGCTCCTTATGAATTGTTACAGCCCAGGCCAGAGTCAAGGGAAACTGCTTCCTCTTGGCTGTTACTTTTGAGAACCTTCCCAGTCTCACTTGATTCTCTACAGCTAGTATTGGTGTTGACATGGGACTATTCAGTAGGCCCTTGTTCAGACTTCTACATTTCTGGCCAACTCTGTCATCATCAAACTGGACAAATATATACTTAGGTATGTAGGAGTTTCTTTCTTGGTCTGGTGGCAGTGGTAAAAACCCAGTCACATATCCTGTAGCAGAATTCACAAGCCCATCTGAGACATCTATATTCTGAGTAAGCATAACTCTGGCATTTACTGCTACAGTCACTTCTTTAGCAAGACCACCGGATGTCGCAGGAAAGGTAGCTACTTCCACACGTCCAGTCTGTGTGTCTCGTTTTGAGTCTTTTGCCTCAAACGTGTATATTGGCACTGTTAAAGACTGTAATATAGCCTTGTTGTGCTGATTTACATGTTTGTTATAAGCAAAAATGTGAGTATAGTTCTTTGGAAAAGAAATACCATCTGCTGTAGCTTGTCTTGATTTCAGGATCTCAATGTCATCAGCTGTCTGCTCACCAATTCTCACACGGTTGAGCAAGGCAGCAAACCTTCTATCATTTTGCTGGCGAACAATCTGAGTCAGCTCTACAATCTGGAAATGTGTCTGCCACAGGGACCCATATATAGCTGCCATCTCATCAGACGGTGGTGAGAAAACAGATTTCTGTCCAACTGGAGGTAACTGTAACAGATCTCCTACAGCCATTATAGATATGCCCCCAAATGGCTCCTGGTTTCCCATAACATCACACAGTCTTCTGTGAACAGTCAGAAGCATATCTGACCCAACCATTGACACTTCATCGATAACAAGTATCTTAAGATCACCAATGGCTTCTTTCAGGGCTGCCAGCTTTTCATTTGACAGATGCAAGTAGTCATCATATCTAGTCTGGTTCAGAGGAAGGAGAAATGCAGCATGAAGCGTATACCCCGAGATGTTGTAGGCGGCTGCGCCTGTTGGAGCACATACCATAATATGTTTATCGAAACACTGAGTATTTCTTGCGAGTAACCGAATCACAGTTTGTACCAATGTTCTAACTAAATGGCTTTTGCCAACCCCAGCACCACCAGTAAGAAATATATGAAAAGGTGCGGGCTTTTCAATACGGTGTGCTAAAAGCATGTCTGTGCACCAGCTGACAATGAAATCATGAACTCTGGATTGTTCTCCATTCAATGACAGAACCATTTCATACCACTCTCTGCTGCTGAGTTTCTCATTTAATAAGTCGTATTCATGTGGCACAAGCCCTAGATCTCTTGCTGCCTGTGTTTCATCTGTTATTTCAAAAGCCTGAAGGACATTTTCCTCATCAAGTCTGGTTCCTTCAATGGCCTCTTCACCTCTCATTTGTTCAGCCTGAGGTGCTATGTTTCCCCAACTGTCTTCAGGCAATCCATTTTCTGTCAGCTCATTTATTGCTTCATTCACTTCTTCTGCATGATGTTCAAATCTTGATCTGTTTTCTTTAATCTCATCCTGTTTTTTGTTGAAACTGTCTTGGTATGTACCTTCCAGTAAGTCAGGTAATTCCTGTCGCCATGGGTAGTATAACAGTAACTGAGCATGATAATACTTTTCTGGTTCATTAACTTCAGAAAACTGGTGAGATCTAACAACAGCAGCTTTCTTTCTCTGAATCATCTGTCCCAGATCTTTCTTCAATTTTATATGTTTTGGTAATATTTCTTCTTGCTTGTTCTCATCCTCTGAATCATCATCAGGATTTGTGTCTTCTTGGTGCTTTTTAGCTGAATAAGTATAGTTTGCTACAAAATCTGCCAAACACATACTTTCCAGAAAGTTTGGACGAGCCTCATACCTGTCAAGGATGCTTGTCTGAAAGATGTCAGGATCATCATCATCAAGCAACTGGATTAACTTCAAGGGCTTGAACAAACGAGTTCTACTTTCAGGTAGATCTGTTGGAATGAATGCAACCTGCCTTGAGCCCTTTGTTAGAGGAAGAGACAGTAGTCTATAAACAGCTTCTTGTGCACTTACTTCACGGTGGGACAGGAACTTCTTTGCAACAGCTTTCATGGAAACTTTTGCTCCCAGGTGTTGGCCAGCTTTGCTGACTGCTTTCAACAGATCTCCAAGTGTTTTTTCAGGTTTGGAGACATAAGAAGCAACATAGAAGACACATTCTAAGACACTGGTCACAAACTGAACATCATGATTGGCTTCCCAAGACAGCATAATTGGTTCACTGTAGTTATTGATATAAATCTCACTGATTCTTCTTTTCAATACAATAGCAGGACGACCACTTTTTGTTTTAATCCACTTAATAGCTTTGACATATAGATCTTCTGTAATGCCTGCCTTTTCCAGAAGGCTCTCAATTGACATTTCACTGTCTAATTCAAGTGTATCTAAGACTTCATGAACAGCAGCAAGGGTTTCTTTATAAAGGTCTTGGATAGCTGAAGGGACTTCTTCTTCTGGCGGTCCAAATGCCATAGTTTTTCGGACAGGCAAGTGAGGAAAATGAAATCTGCAAGCCTGACCATGTTTTCTACAAGCTGGAGAGTGAGAGTGTTTTTGTACCAGCAAAAGCAGTTCCCGTAAGTCTTGGTTATTATCAGGAAGTGAGCAACTTACATACTGATCTATGAAGTCTTGTATCTCACTTTCAGTACTCATCTCGAAACTGGGAGCATCTTTCACCCAAGCCAACATGTGGACATGCGGTGATCCTCGCTGCTGAAATTCAATTCTGTATTTGTAATCAGTAATTTCTCCCAAGGGATTTATGTTTCTGTTAAATAAAATGTGTTTTAGGAATAGATCAACCCTGTGGTCAAAATGGCGTGCAGCTGTAACTGGATTTGAGCGAAGCCATGCACATTTTTGTTCCCATGTTAAGTTTTCTATTTCCTGATCAGACAATATCAGACATTGCTGTGCTGCTATTAATCGTATTGTATCTTTCCATTTCAAATCAGCAGCCGATAATGTAATAAACCATGTGCAAGGCCCAAGCTGACGTATCATTCCAAGAAGGTCATACAACATTTTGTTGAAAAATGCTGGAGAACCTCGAATGTTCTGCAAGAAATGAATACCCAGATCATTTCGAATCAGGCTATCTATTTTGTTCTTTAGATCCCCAGCAGTAATTTCTGTCTGTTTACCTTTTCTTAGTGCTACAGATAGCTGATCTGCTACTTCTTTAGCCTCAGACCTGTACTGAGCATAGAAGATATATTCTATATTTCTACTAAATCTCCCATCACAATTAAGTATTCTTGACTGAAAATACTTTTTCAATGAAAGCTTGGTATTTCTCTCCATTGAAAACCCAAATTTTCCAGTAGGAAAAAGATGCGGGAAGCTAAGCTCCTCTGAATGTTCATCTTTTTGAAATGCTTGAGGTCTTTTTCCCTCACCAGGGGCTATATTCAACAATACATTGTGATCTGATGTTACAGCTTTTGGTTGTAGACAGGAGTCAAAAGGGAGGCCAGTAATTTTACTTTTTTCATCCTCCTGTGTTATGTTTTCTTCTGTTTCCGACTCACTTTCTGAACCACTTTTTTCAGCCTGGTCTTCAGAGCCAGCATCTAATGTTTCAGATGTTAAGGAATCCCAGAGGCCTTGATCAGCTGCTCTGCTAGTATTTTCCCAGTCTTCACTGATTATAACATCCTTATAAAGAGGATTAAGAATGCCATATTTCAATGCATTTAGAGCATCCCTAATTTTTTGTGGTCTGATATTTTGCTTCATTACATGGCCTCTGTACTGCAGCTTTCTTTTTAGTTTGACACATACAACTGAATCTGGACTAGGCACACGTGGCAGAACAGAAACTGAATGCTCAGGCTCCACAGGGATGTTGACAACACAACCATGGATTGCTTTCTGCCTTCCTCGTGGCAATCCTAGTAATTTCATGAATGGTATTCTCCTGGATATGAAGGTTACTTCTAAAGGTGTTAAATCCTTAAGCTGCTGTGGTATTTCATCAAGCCCTAAGCCATTTTCTACAGACAATGCAGGAATCTGTCCCCTTTTCAAAGCATTCTTGCAACTACTACAAATGTATTCAATGCTATCAGATGAAACTTTGGCTGTTCTGCACTTACTTACTAAAGTCCTATTATCATCACTGAAATCTTCTGATGAAAACCTGAATACACATCTTCTGAAAAGGAGCCTGTTACATGAAGTACAAATATATGTTGGACCATCCTGTATGACATTTTTGAATTCACTTATGGCACTCTGTACAGTTTCTGGCAAAAGTCTATTGTATCTTTTGCGCTCTTTATCAGTATGTCTTAAACTTGCAAGCTGTTCTGCTGTTTTGTTCAGCCTTTCATTTCTTTTGCGCTGTCTGTCAATAGCTGCATCAATATCAATTTCCTCTTCTGTTCTGTTCAGTCTTTCATTTCTTTTGTACACTCTGGCATCAGCTGCATTAGTCTCAATTTCCTCTTCAGTTCTGTTCAGCTTTTCAGTTCTTTTGCGCATTCTGTCAATAGCTGCATCTATCTCAATTTCCTCTTCGGTTCTGTTCAGCTTTTCAGTTCTTTTGCGCATTCTGTCAATAGCTGCATCTATCTCATTTTCCTCTTCTGTTCTGTTCAGCCTTTCAATTCTTTTGCGCAATCTGTCAATAGCTGCATCTATCTCATTTTCCTCTTCTGTTCTGTTCAGCCTTTCATTTCTTTTGCGCAATCTGTCAATAGCTGCATCTATCTCATTTTCCTCTTCTGTTCTGTTCAGCCTTTCATTTCTTTTGCGCAATCTGTCAGTAGCTACATCAATATAAGTTTCCTTTTCTGTTCTGTTTACCCTTTCATTTCTTTTGCGCTCTCTGTCATGAGCTGCATCAGTCTGAATTTCCTTTTCTGTTCTCGTCAGCCTTTCTTTCTTTTTGCGCTCTCTGTCTTTAAATCTATCAAAATCTTTTTGGACTTCACTTTTATTTATGCGACACTTCTTGTACCTCTGCTTACTTTGTGACTTTCTGCTGTCACTTTGAAAACTGGCTGTACGTTTTAAAATTCCTGTTTCATGTGCTTGTTTTGTACTTGTTTGCTTTCCCTTACTTCTATCAAATGAATCTGCAGTATTTTTGCAAAAGCTGGCTTTTCTCTTTTTCCCAACTGCAACATGTACATCTGGCTCTACCATACAATCAGTTCTTGGCCTTTTCATACCAGGCCTGTCAATTTGCTTATATTCTTTACATTTTGTCAAATTTGGCAGTTGCTTTAATTTCTTACAGTGAATTTCCTTATGCCATTTCTGTAAATCTGCCTGAGATGAAAAATAATTGGATAATAAGGTAGCATTATCTAAAGAATCATACTGAATTCTGTCACATGGAAATGGCGTAAAGGCATTTGTATCAATGCACATTTGTAAATGAGATCTCATCGAAGACAATTTAAATTTTGTAGCTGTCATTGGTATTTGTCTCTTTAGCAAGTTTACTGTAAAAGCCACTGCAAATGCACCACATAATGATGTACTACCTTGATTTTGAGGGCTACAGTAACAAAGTTCATAACTTGGTTCTGATGACAAAGACTTATATAGTAATTGCAACTGTGGCAAAACTTGTTCTAGTCTTCCTACGTATGGAGAACTGTCATAAACTGTAATACAATTCATAAACTGATAAGAAACCACATAGTGAGAATTAACATAGTGAATCTGAGCAGCATTTTGGTTTCTTGGAACTAAACATGACTCCTTCAGAGGCTTCCCTTCCATGATATGTGCATAAACGTAAGAAGGAGTTAAGAGTCCATACTTCTGACAGAACTGCTGCTTCAATATGGTAGAAGATATATCTAAAACCTCAATCTGAATCTCACCAATCATACTGCTGTGTGTTATCAATGAAGATCGGTCTAATACTAAATTTGGCTCATAAGAGTTCTCCTTATGGCTGTTTGGAATAACAAAAGTTGATTTACGTTCAGATCTGAGTTCACTATTAAAGTTTGTTGTCTTCCGAGAACTACCTTGAACAACTGTTAACATCTCATCAGAAACTGAAACATCTAACCGAGAAATTTTATTGTCCATCTTTTCTGATTCCTGCTCTTTATTAGCTCCATGAAAGCCTGAAACCACATTTAAACTTTCACATGTACCTAAAAACATCTCATCCTCATCATATTCTGTATCTGAAAGATTTAGCATGGAGTGCTCTACGTCAATATTTGTTGCTAACGGCAAGTTCAAACTGTGTGCATCATGGTCTTTAGAAACCTGAGAACTATCACTATTAAGTAAAAATTCTTCTTTTCCTAATGTATCAGGAACAGCAATGTCATTGTTCTCTATATCACAGTTTACCAGTGGTGAATTTGTGTTGTGTTCTTCACAGTCTTTAGTCACTTGAGAATTTTCAGAATCAACTAGTACCATCTCATCTTTTGTTGTATCTGAAACAACAATGTCAATATTTTCCACACCACAGCTTTCTAACGATGACTTTGTATTGTGTTCTTCACAGTCTTTGGTCACTTCAGACTCATCACCATAAAATAATCTTCTTTTCTGCATGCGGTGTTTCTGAGATTGTTTTCTGGCACGATATCCTGTCTTGGCTTTTCGAGGCATCTTTATCAGTTTAAGGTTTTAATTATTACTAAATTTTTACGTGTAACACAATTTATGGTACTTGCAGTATACTTTGTTCTAACCCTTCACTTTGAATTCCTTTTTAGTCATGTACACTGATCCTTATTGGTCCTTCTTACAGGGCACTGTCATCAATGGCTCTTCACCTGAAATTTTTGGAGGCAGTTCAAAGTTAAACCAATAAAAAATGCTACTGCTACCAGTGAAGACTGAAGTTGGCATGTACAGCTGCAGGGCTGGAAAGTTCTAAAACTATCATTTGTCTTATATCACCAACCGATCAAATACCACGGAGAACTGGTAAATTTTCAAATTTTATTTGTCCTTACGCAATGATCACTTGTCATGGCAAGCAGATGAGTAGATTTTTCCAGCCCTGATCTGCACTGTCTTCGCTACTATAAATTGCTAAATTACTAACATGTAACACCAAGATATGTAGAGGCTTACAGATGTCTTCGCTAAATATACATGTCGTATATATATTTTAATGTATTCACCTTTTGCTGAAGCAGTCATTCTTGCAAAATTTCAATTTTTGATGAAAATCATTAACATTGCATAATAAAAATCAGAGACAATGTCAGGTGAATGTGACTGGCAGCCATAAGTGTTCTTTGTGTACAGACATCAGTATCAAGTAGGACATAATAGTGGAGTATCTTTATGGTGTTACATGCAGTGTTTCAATTTCAAGCTGTTGCAAAACCAACATTTAGCAATCATTAATCTAAGACTATTGAAAAGCTTTCTGATGATGATAACTAGCCTAACAATTTTTCATCACTCAGCGGAGTTTAATATTTCAGTGATTTAAAACTTCCTTATATTAACATCTCAGTTTCCCCAAACTCTTCAAATATACGCAAAGATACTTTGATATTTTTTTGTAACTATCTGAAAACTATATACATGTATAAAAAGCAATTTCTCATAATTCTTGTCTTTCAGCTGGAAGAAACATATGCATATACAACTGGAAGCCATGGCCATTTAGCCACCATAGAATATACTCAGCACTTCTCTCAACATACACTGCAAATAATTTAAGCTACAACATTACTGCTCACTAAGTACTCAAACCTCATGATTAATGTAACTGCAAAGCAAAATGATCATGTGCAATTATCATGAGAGAGCATATTACATGGTGTTGACAGGCACAACCACACATGCCTTAACTCTTCATTCATATATTTAAAACTAATTTTTTCATTAAAATGGAAATGTAAGTAAATATATTATTTTTTAAAGCCAAATATCACTTATCACAAACAATACTTTATTTATGCCAATGACCATTGAAGAAGGAACAATTAAGGCATGCTCGAGGAGGTAGGCCATGGAACAATGCAGCTGGCTACTGTGATTTACCACATTTATTTTAAGATGGGATTTTTTTCACTTCAAAAAATGCCAAAAACCAGACCCATTTTAAATGATGGATCTAAGTTAAACCTATAAACCGATTTACACATGCCTAATTCAGATATTTGGGAGGGAAAAACTTCACTATCGGTGAATTATCACAAAACTTGAGCAACCAACACCATGAATATTTTCTTACATGCAATCAAAAAAATGTGAAAAGTTTTAACTAAACAAAGCTTAAATTGTAACCTTCTGCAACAAAACATATTTGAAATAGGCATTCATAGAATAAAGCCCAAAGAATAAAGCAGAGGCTTTAATACATGCTGTACATTAGATCTACTATTCATATTGTGCACATGTGATTGTTCTCAGCAAGCTGCATTGTTGATAAAGACAGTCATCACTGACAGGTCACTGTTATAGCTATTACAAACTTATCTGGTATAGCAGCTCCTGAATGATATCAAGTTACTTTCGTACAAAATCTGATGCTATATTTTTTTTAATTGTTTGAAGTAGGAGTGAGTGAACTTTGATTTAACTTTCCATCAACGACTACATCATACAGAGATGGAACCTCGGTTATAAGTCTCATCCAAAAGACAAGAGACGCTGGGGATCTATCTTTTTAAGTAGGATATCAGTCTATAAACAGACCTTACTTGTGATGAGTGTCTCTGATGTGCCCATTGGATACAATTAGTAAGCTACAAATGTGCACAAAATTTACGTCAAAACAGTATACCCCATCCCCCCTTTCCACAGTTTGCGGGGGGTAGGACGGACAGACGGATGTATAGAAAAGCAACTTCAAAACAGAATACCCTCCCCCCCACCAAACATAGGTTGAGGGGGGTATTAAAAGGGGCATAACTCATGTTAATGCTCATCTTCATACCAATATGTGTTCGCATACTTAATTTCAAGAAAATCTGTCAAATGGTCTTGGAGCAGTAGCGATAACAAACTTTTCTTACGACAACTACAAAGGGGCATAACTCAGAAATAAAAACCTTCCAGGAAAATCTGAACAATATGTAACAGTTCTTTTCATATGCTGCATCTAGTAACCCAATTTGAATAAAATGGAAACAAAAAAGGCAAAAACCCTATAAAACAGGGCAAAAAATATCAAAAAGGGGCATAACTCAGGCAAAAAGGGACAGAATTTAAAATCAAAACCCTAATGCACATCTTCAAACCAATATCTGTTCACATACTTAATTTCAAGAAAATCCGTCAAACCATCTAGGAGGAGTTGCAATAACAAACTTATTTCTCGAAAAATACAAAGATTGAAAAATACCTATCCACTATTTTCTTATGCTGCATCCATGGACAAAATTTGAAACAAATTGGAGCAAATTTAATGCAAAAACCTATAAAACAGGCCAAAAAATAGCAAAAAGGGGCATAACTCAGGCAAAAAGGGACAGAATTTAAAATCAAAACCCTAATGCACATCTTCATACCAATATCTGTTCACATACTTAATTTAAAGAAAATCTGTCAAACCATCTAGGAGGAGTTGCGATAACAAACTTATTTCTCGAAAAATACAAAGGGGCATAACTCCACAATAAAAACCTTCCCGGAAAAATTGAAAAATATGTAGCCATTATTTTCTTATGGTGCATCCATGGACAAAATTTGAAACAAATCGGAGCAAATTTAATGCAAAAACCCTATAAAACAGGCAAAAAAATATCAAAAAGGGGCATAATTCAGGCAAAAAGGGACAGAATTTAAAATCAAAACCCTAATGCACATCTTCATACCAATATCTGTTCACATACTTAATTTCAAGAAAATCCGCCAAACCATCTAGGAGGAGTTGCGATAACAAACTTATTTCACGAAAAATACAAAGGGGCATAACTCCACAATAAAGACCTTCCCTGAAAAATCGAAAAATACGTATCCACTATTTTCTTATGCTGCATCCATGGACACAATTTGAAACAAATTGGAGCAAATTTAATGCAAACACCTATAAAACAGGCCAAAAATATCAAAAAAAGGGGCATAACTCAGGCAAAAAGGGGCAGAATTTAAAATCAAAACCCTAATGCACATCTTCATACCAATATCTGTTCACATACTTAATTTCAAGAAAATCCGTCAAACCATCTAGGAGGAGTTGCGATAACAAACTTATTTCACGAAAAAATACAAAGGGGCATAACTCCGCAATAAAAACCTTCCCGGGAAAATCGAAAAACACGTATCCACTATTTTCTTATGTAGCATCCATGGACAAAATTTGAAACAAATTGGAGCAAATTTAATGTGTTGCGGACGGACGGACGGACGGACGGATGGAAAGACGGAAGGACAACGTCAAAACAGTATACCCCCCACAAACACAGTTTGCGGGGGGTATAACTAAAGCAAGTGAGCACTGCCTAATGAAAAGAAACTTCAACCAAGACTTTTTTATACTAATTCCCAAGTGTATAACCTTGACATGTGGTCAGTAGCAGCCTCTAGATGATGTTAAGTAATGTGTTTCAACTTGAGGAAGTAAACTCAAAAGCATAAATTGGATGTTTGAGAAAAAAAAATATAACAAAAGCCTAAGTCCTAATTATTGACCCTGGCCCCATTAAACCAGGGGTTTAGCCATTCCTTATCAATACTTGTGCTACAGAGACATCATAAAGCAAATATGAAAAAAAATCTGACATGCCATTACAAAGATATGAGCAATCAAGAAGATTCAATACCTGACCTAGGAGCTTACAATTCCATATATCAACTGTAATCCTATAGAGATATCATGAAGCCAATATAAAAAGAATCTGACATTTTGGTTACAAAGCTATAAGCATGTCAGGGTATAACTATCTGAAATGTTTGTTCCAAAACAGTATGTAAAAAGACACCTTTTAATAGGTCCTAGATTTTGACTTCAAGCCCCAACCCTGGGCATGAACCAAAAATAATGGCATGGAAGCAAACCCTCTAAGGTATCAATGGTCCAAATATGAATGCTTTCTAAATAGTGGTTGGAGAAATATACCCACTTAAAGAAACTTTTAATGAAGAACTTTAACTTAAATTCTAAGAATGTGACGCAAAGTAACAAACCAATGAACAAAGGAACACACCAATGGACAAATGGCTAGACAAAAGCTATATACCCTTCAGAATAAATGCCGGGGGTATAATTACAAACAAGGACCAGTAAAGTTTTGAAATATTCTATAGTAGTGCCTACTACTGCAAATTCTATTTTTGGAACTGGCAGGGTCCATATTGTAAACTGGACTGGCTACAGTACCTCCCCCTGTCAACTGGCCAGGCAAGGTACTGCTAAAGCTGACTTGTGAAATAACTAGTAACCCTAAATACAAGAACAGCCATGTCTATGCAAAAATAGACTCAGATTTGACTGCTCCTGAATATGCAGATGCAAACCAAGCCATTTAGGCGCAATCTAATCAATGTCTACTTTTTTGCCATAATTCAATGCAGTTCTGGTGAGGAGTAAAGCTAGTATTACTGAGGAAGTTACAATTGAGGCAGTTCTAATGTGGTTCTGGTGAGAGGGTTAAGGCAGTATTAATGAAGGATTTACAACTGAGGCTGTTTTAATGCGGTTCTGGTGAGGGGTTAAGGCAGTATTATGGTTGGAGGTTGTAAAATCGTGGGAGTTGTAAATTCGTGGGTGTTAGTAATTTGCATAATATTCTTGCGCAAAAGAAGTTTCACTAAGTGTTTATTCTTCCGACATTTAACCATGCATAAAGGTTTTATTTCATAACAAAAGCAGATGCCTAGAACCTAAATAGGGAATAAAACTTTAAAGAAAGTTTGATCAATTGTTTTTATGCCTTCTTTTGCTATTTCTTTTTTCATACCTGAAAAGCGGCCATTTTCTAATCTCGGATATCAGCCTGAGAAAACATTGTAATGATTACTGATTTTGTACCTTCTGGTGAACAGTTTGTCCTAGTATGGGTGCAAAATTTTAATGCAATATTGTTATCTTATTTGATTATTATACCGGGGGTCCTTATCTGCTTTTTATTGAAAAAGAAAGTGTTATGTTTTAAGTGTAGGGCTGAATCTAGGCTTGCATTTTTTTTTCAAAGAAAAACGTTCTGTGCATACTGTTATTATGTATTCAAGTGGATATACCCACACGGTGATACATTGAATTTCAACTCATTCTGTTCAAGAGCCATGATGCTACAGTTATAAATGGATTAGTTGCAGGAAAGTCAATGTAGGGCTTTATGAATCCTATCTAAATGGATGGGTATCTTCCTTTAATCATTAATATCTGATAAAGTTTGGATTATCTATAATCTGTTTAAGACTAAAAATTTTCCAAAAGCATCTATGCAGCAGAAAATAATAAACAAGTGACCTGACATGGGTACGTCAATTTTGTATCACGTGGCGGAACACATCCACGAATTTACAACCCAGTGACATTCGCTATAAAAAGATCACCCAATCACATGTGGATGATTTTTTTAACATTGAAATGGTATTGCTTTGCATCGAAACTGTATCAGGCTATTCATCTAGTTTTGTGGTCTAATTATGTCATAAGAAAATATCAAGAAATTATTTGACATGTGACTGTCATGTGATTTAGTTCTTATACCCACGATTATACCACCTTCAAGGCTACTTAGGGATTTGCAACTGAGGCAGTCCTAATGCGGTTCTAAAGTGGGGTTAAGGTAGTATTGATAGGGATTTACAACTGAGACTAAGGAGACATTAAAGTAGTGTTAAACAGGGGGCGATTGTGAGGCAGTTCTAATGAGACATTAAGGCAGTGTTAAAGAAGGGGCAATTGTGAGGCAGTTCTAATGAGACATTAAGGCAGTGTTAAAGAAGGGGCAATATTTGAGGCAGTCCTTATGCAGTTCAAATGAGAGGTTAAGGCAGCACTTATGAGGGGTTACAATGTATGTTTTCGAAGAATGAATAGGAGATATCTAAACAAAATATAAAACTCACATTTACTTGGGGCTCTGTAGTTTAAGAGGTAAATCAAAGTTAGTTTTGATGCAGTGTCATCCTTAACAGCTTTTACATGTGTCTATATATGCAAGGCCAAACAAACAGGATAGCCCCATGCCCAGAACAAGTAACTTGTCTGTTGTCTGATGTTGTCAAAAATTAAAAAATAGTTCGTCCAAGCTATATCATATTGAGAATTCAAAGACTAGAGGGCAAACAGTGTAGATCTAGATGAGGCGGCTCATTATGAGCCGCCTCATCAAGATCTACGCTGTTTGCTAATTTCAGCTATTTTCGTCTTTGGTGCTTAAAGTGTTAAGTACAAGTTAGTTACCAAAAAGTTTCTCAACTAGTTGTTGCTTTGTTGCTTTACATCCATGGTAAACAGCTATGGTCATGTCGGGATAGTCAGTTAACCTAACCACACTATTCCTGGGCAGGCTTAGACCTCCTAAGCGGTCTAAGTACTAAGTGCACATACTTTCACTAGTAACTGACAACTGCCCTTCTTGAATGACAAGAAATTTTTTTTGCGTCACTTGTCTCAAAAAAGTGGATGAAAGTATTTTTCATCAGCCCTGAAATAAGGAATGTTCATGGAGATGGTAGGACTAATAATTTTAGCTACAACATGACAAAACCAACCAAGTGGTTGTTTGCTCAGTGCAGACTTAGAACAGCCTGGACATCCACTCAGTCTGATCAGTCTTCACTGTTCACATAGAGCTAGCTTAGACCCTTAGCTTCCCTTTAAGCACTTAGTGAGGAGTTTGATCAGACTGGATGGATGCCTAGGCTAATCTGAGTCTGTGCAGGGCCCACAACCACTTTGTTGCTTTCTCCTGTTGCGGCTCAATTTTAATGTTTGTTAGCAATCTTGGTCCAGCTTTCCTTGATGATCACAAACTTACCGGTTGTATCCTGTTGTCAGCCTGATCTAACAGAATATTTCCATGACGTACAATATTATTGGCATGTCTGCGAGATTTCTTAAGTCTTGTACTTTTGATACTGTAAGCGAGGTACGGTGACTGTGCATAGTTGGACTCCTCCGATAGACTGGCAATGTAATCAGCTGCCCGAGATTCCAAGTAAAAATGAATAAGACCGTCTGCTACCAACAACTCCACAGTCTCAAATCTCTTTTCACCAACATAATGTAAGCCATCATAGTATAACTTAAAGTTCTTTGTTTGCCCATCAAATCTGGAAAAGTTTCACAGTTTCATCAGTAAGCAAATGCTGTTTCAAAGAATAAGTTTTCACATATTTTTTCTATATTGCTTTGTCTGTATACAATAAGTCAATAGGATGTCAGAAGTGATGTTGCTATACTGTAACTACCCTAAAATTTCGGACACCCAAAAGTCGGACAATTATTGTTGGAAAATTCTTAGAAAGTAATTTTTACACACATGAATGCAACCAAATGATGCTAAGTGAATGGCAAACAATGTAGACTCTGATCAAACTGCTCCAACAGGAGCAGTTTATTCTTGGCCTACATTGTTTGCTCAGACCTGTCTGTCCGAATATTTAGGGTCATTACGGTAGTTACTGCTGTAGTTGTTAGCTTAAAAAAGTTCATAGTCATGGGTTTGTTAAGTTTTCTTGTACATATAAGAACACTTCATGTGCAAAAAAATGCCAGTGTTTTGGCAAACGATACTTTAAAAAAATAATTTAATGTATGTGTTGTTAACTAATAATATCCTTAGTTTTGAACAACCAGGCCCTGACTGAAAACTGTTAGCCCAGTTTTGTTTATAAAACTGCCCTCAAAGCACAAGTTTTTGAGTTTTGCATGTCACTGCTCCAATACTAAAAGCTCTATAGCTCACCTGATGGCCAGAGTGAAGGCATTAGGAGCTCGGTCACTTTTCCTCACCAGATAGCTGCCATCCCCTCCCCTAGCCAGGAGCTCTTCAGCCTCTTCTCGAGATATCACTCCATGGTACCTGCGAAGTCAAGTTCGTATTTCCATAACTACCCAAATACTGGGATGTTTCAAACTGTCAAACTGTAACTGTCCTAGAACTGACTTTGGACTTAGGCTGATGATTTTGAAAGGTTAATAAGATTTTTGTAAGAGATAGATTTAAGGTTCCTATTATTGTTGCAATTTGAAATTTTGTATGAGGATATGTGTCTATAAATACAACAGGAATATACAACAAGTAGCCCAAAGGGCAACAATTGCTCACCTGAGAGATATTGTAAACCTATAGGGATATTTAAGATGCTCAAGAGCAGCTAACTCCACGGTCAGTGGTCCAATCAGGCTGAAAATTAAACTCATCCAAAACATTATGTATGCCCTCATTTAATATATGCAAGTTTAAAAAGTATCTGATCAAGAGCACAATAGACAGAGCTGTCAAGGGCAGCTAACTTCGTAGTGGTTGGCCTGATCTGGCCAAAATTTGAACTTGTTTAAGATAGTATGCATTTCCTCATTACCTGCAAGTTTGAAAAGGATCGGATCAGTAGAAACCAAGAAAAAGTGGCGACATTGATTTTTTGGATGCTCAGGGCAGGTACTCCATAGACAGTGGTGAGATCTAGCCAAAATGCTTACTAATCCAAGCTTTTATGCATATCCTCATTACCTGCAAGTATGAAGAGGATCCGATGAAAAATGAAAATGTGATGACGTAGTTTTCTCCATTATAAGACTATGGGATTTTTTTCAAACGCTCAAGGGCAGCTAACTCAGTAATCTGGCCAAATTTCGAACTCATCCAAGCTCTTATGTATGTCATCATTACCTGCAAGTATGATAAGGATCTAATCAAAAACCTTGATTGCAGCACCCTGAAAGTCAAACTTGCTCGAGATATTGTCAGGCCCTACATTTGTGTGAATTTATTTTAGAATCCGTTGAGAAATGTAGGTGCTAGAGCGATGACAAAGTATTTCTAAAAATAGCCACAGTGACCTTGACCTTGGGCACAGCATCCTTAAAGTCAAACTTGCTTGAGATATTGTCATACCCTACATTTGTGTCAAGTTATTTCAAAATCCATGGAGAAATGAAGGTGCTAGGGCGATGACAAAGTTTTTCTAAAATTACCACAGTGACCTTGACCTTGGGCACAACACCATGGAAGTCGAACTTGCTCGAGATATTGTCATGCCCTACATTTGTGTGAATTTATTTTAAAGTCCATTCAGAAATGTAGGTGCTAGAGCGCTGACGAAGTTTTTCTAAAAATAGCCAAGTGACCTTGACCTTGGGCGCAGCATCCTGGAAGTCGAAGGTGCTTGAGATATTGTCATACCCTACATTTTTGTCAAGTTATTTTGAAATCCATGGAGAAATGAAGGTGCGAGGGCGATGAGAAAGTTTTTCTAAAAATAGCCACAGTGACCTTGACCTTGAGCACAGCACCCTGAAAGTTGAACTTGCTCGAGATATTGTCATGCCCTATATTTGTGTGAAGTTATTTTAAAATCCATTGAGAAATGTAGGTGCTAGAGCGCTGACAAAGTTTTTCTAAAAATAGCCAAGTGACCTTGACCTTGGGCGCAGCATCCTGGAAGTCGAAGGTGCTTGAGATATTGTCATACCCTACATTTTTGTCAAGTTATTTTAAAATCCATGGAGAAATGAAGGTGCGAGGGCGATGAGAAAGTTTTTCTAAAAATAGCCACAGTGACCTTGACCTTGAGCACAGCACCCTGAAAGTTGAACTTGCTCGAGATATTGTCATGCCCTATATTTGTGTGAAGTTATTTTAAAATCCATTGAGAAATGTAGGTGCTAGAGCGCTGACAAAG
Source organism: Ctena decussata (assembly GCA_963989385.1). Classification (NCBI taxonomy): domain Eukaryota; kingdom Metazoa; phylum Mollusca; class Bivalvia; order Lucinida; family Lucinidae; genus Ctena; species Ctena decussata. The sequence continues at coordinate 31,713,813 of OZ022504.1, read as the reverse complement.
TTTTTCTAAAAATAGCCACAGTGACCTTGACCTTGGGTGCAGCATCCTGAAAGTCGAACTTGCTCGAGATATTTCCATGCCCTACATTTGTGTGAAGTTATTTTAAAATCCGTTGAGAAATGTAGGCAATAGAGCGATGACAAAGTTTTTCTAAAAATATGTGATGACGTTGTTTTCTCCATTATAACACTATGGGATTTTTTTCAAACGCTCAAGGGCAGCTAACTTTATAGTCAATGCTCGAATCCGGCCAAATTTCGAACTCATCCGAGCTCTTATGTATGTCATCAATACCTGCAAGTATGATAAGGATCTAAGCAAAAACAGTTGATGACGCCATTTTCCCCATTATAACCCTATGGGATTTTTTTCAAACGCTCAAGAGCAGCTAACTCCGTTGTCTGTGCTCGAATCCGGCCAAATTTCGAACTCATCCAAGCTCTTGTGTATGTCATCATTACCTGCAAGCATGATAAGGATCTAATCAAAAACAGTCGAGAAAACGTGATGACGCCGTTTTCCCCATTATAACCCTATGGGGGCTATCTGTTGCCATGGAAACCATAGTTCTGAGCTGATTTGCACCAAAACCTAATGCAGCCTTTCCCCCACCCAAATGATGCTTCAGATAAAATTTGATTGCGATCGGCCCACTGGTCTCTGAGATATTTATGTTTGAAATTGTTGACGCACCCACGCACCCACTAACCCACGCACCCACGGACGGACGACGGATAGACTCCCATCCTATAAGCTCACCTCTGAGCCTTCGGCTCAGGTGAGCTAACAATCATGTCATCATGACCCATATGTCCACTGATGCTTACTACAATCCTGGGCACAGTTTTAGGGAGGTACCCAAGAAGTGGGGGGGGGGGGGCATCTGTGTACATGTACTTTGGATACATTCTTACTTCTCACTATAATGTTATTATAATGTTATTCACTTATTACATAAAACCTTTCTATGGACGTGGGGAGGACCTTAACTAATGTTAATAGAACTTGTGGTTCGACCCAATTGCTTGTACTTTTTGTGGCAATAAAATATGTTTAAACTAAACTTTCTATGGACCCAAAACACAGTGTATAAGAAAAGACTGTAGCGTACTTACTCTGCACCATAATTACTGGGGCTGTTTGGCACCTGAAATATAGGAAGAAATTATTCCTACATCACAGGTCACAATCAGGGGAGTCCTTGATAATAATTCAGGTACAGTTTTCATATTTGTGCACACAGTCAGTCAAAAGATGGGGCTACAACTTAAGCTTTTAACACTTAAAGGGCAAATATGACAATAGTTGAATTTGCAAACATCGTAGATTCAGATGAGGTGGCTCATTATGAGCCACCTCATCTGGATCTACACTGTCTGCCTTCTAGTCATTGATTTTTCAAAACAATATAGGTTGAACATAACATTCTTTCAAATTTTGCAGATATAATCTTTTTGTCTGCTTTTTTGGTGCTTTAAGGGTTTAACAGCATTACTATCAATTACTTTCCATATCTGGGGCACTGCAATATGACAGCAAATCATACAGAACTTTATTTTCATCAAAATTTTATGTAAAAGTAGACCCTTTTACATACAGAAAGGTTTGCCATTCACATAATGAAAAGTTTACTGCAGGCTTTTATCTTTAAGGTGAATGGATAGGCCTCAAAGGGAGAGCACTTGGAATCATAAGTAAGAGTTTCTTCTCTAAAAGCCACAGAAGCAGCAGATCTCTATATTATGTGGTAAGCATCTGGAGGTAGCCTGGTCAAAAATCAAAAGTTTCCATCAAAGTATATTACACATATCAGAAAAGAATATAAACTTAACACAAAACTGTAATGCTAATGTATAACTCTGTGATCTTGACCTTGTTCAGCAGCAGCATCTAGTAAATGTCAACTATCTGCATGAGTCTAGGAGTAAGCTGTATCATATCAAGAGTTTCCATTAATTAAAGAATATTGGAAATGGAACCTAAGAGTATAAACTTAACACAAAACTGCAATGCAAATGTTTCAGTCTGTGGTCTTGACCTACGTTCAGCAGCAGCATCCAGATGGTGTCCACTAATCTGTATGAGCCGCAACAGCATCCGCCCAGTCAAATCAGACTCTTCCCTAAGTGCTTAAAGGGTAGCTAATGGTGTAAGCTACCTTCATACGGACAGCGGATGCCCAGGCTGATCCGAGTCTGCGCTGGGTGCACAACCACTTTGTTGGTTTTCTCCTGTCATGGCTCATTATTGTTTGTAGAAAGTAGAGTTAGTAAAAGACTGTGTTTCAGTTGTGCCAAAATATGTAAGCCAACAGTTTGAACTGAATACTGAACAATTAGCCAACTTACAGTCAGTACATAGATAGCACATTTAAAGCACCAAAAATGAAAATAGTTGAATTTGCAAACAGCGTAGATGCAAATGAGGCAGACCATATTGAGCCACCTCATCTGGATCTACAGTCTCACCTGTAGTTTTTTAATTCTCTTGGATGTATCATTTTATTAGATATTGCAGATGAAAATTTTGAAGACTTTAAGGATTAAAAAATGTGACAACTCTGAGAGAACCTACCTCTTTCTGGCAAATTATCTTTTTTGGTTTTGGTGCTTCATTCTGGAGCTGGTATACTGAAAATAAATAAAGTAAGTATTAAAGCAGCAGCTAACATATATCCTAAGTTGCTTAAATATTGGGACACCTAAAAATCATTCATTTTCCATTTGAAACAAATGGAAAATTAACGTTTTTTAGGTGTCCCAATACTTAAGCACTTTAGGGTACTCCAGACATGCCTCTGACCAAAACAGTTTAAATACACATGTAAATCAATTCCTGCAGTATGAATTCTACTTTCTAAGCCTGTCCCTTCTTTGCAAATAACACAACTGCAAGTCTAAACAGAATCTTACATTAACTCTTGCATACCACAACAATGTTTGAACTCATTCTAGTTTAGACACGATGGGCTATACAGGTAACCCCTACAACTTATGCCAGTGCTCATTTTCATAAAAGGAGAATGCTCAGATAAATGTACAAAGTGTGAAGAAACTCAGTTCTAAGGATATGAGCAAACCCTGGAACAAACATGTCAGTAACCTAGTTTTGTGGCAGGTGATATGCAGTGCACTGGAGTTGCACTGGCTGCATGCACTGGCTGGTTTTCAAGCACCAGGGTCAAGTGGAAGCCAAGACATGCATCTGACAACAAAACTTACCTTGTCATTTAACAATTACCTAGTCTCATTGCCTGTCCTCTGCAGTGAAGCGATATAATCACCTACATGTATAAAGTTTAACCCTATTGCACTCAAAACGGCCTAAACTCTATGGAGTTTTGGACGTTCTAAGTGCAAAAGGGTTAAAGGTCCTGTATTTATTCACCTATAAGAGACAAGGTTTTCTCTTAAAGTACCTCTAATATGTAAAACAGTCATATGTAATTGGGCTATATTAAGAATAAGTTTTCCTCTTCTAAAATAATCCCAAAAATCTGGATCCATCTTGTAAGACAAAACTAGATTTTTGGATTCTTTTGGAATCTTTTAACCCAAGAAACGTGGTAGCCCTCAGGCTCTGCATGAGCCTAGATATGTGGCTGACCCCTAAAACTTGACAGTTTTACCAGCTTAGCAATAGTGCAATGATGAATTTTGAAATGACCTGAGCCTACAGATGTGGAAATATGAGGTTTACCCTAAAAACTTAAGCCGATGATGATTTTAGATCACGTTGTCAAATTTTGAGTGAAGAAAACACAATGACAAGGCCCCGCAGGAGCTGTGACTTGCATCAAACCTCACTTGTCCTTCTTGTAAAAAGTAGGATACTATAACCTTGTTTTGTAGGTAGGCAGCGTTGAGTAGGTAGATGCATGCAATTATGACATTTCAAGAGCCTAGCCATTGCAAGGGGCAAGACAATGCCAAAGACTTGCCATCTAATTCCATTCTGATAAATGATCGATGTTGTGTGATAAGGAACGTTAAAACATGTCCATACCACAACTGTTCAAACTAGCCTGAAGCCTATCATAGACCTCAGCTTTCAGTTTTTAGATTCCCCAGAATTCATAGCTTGTATGTGAAAAGGGAAGACCCTGATCATGATGTACACGGTATGCAGCCTGACCCGAATCTTCTCTTTTTGCACATGGCTTAAGGTCCCTTTTCATGCAATTCCGTTCAAATGCAGGATCTAGTGACCCAGTCTGAGGGAGGTTATCTTGGTTGGCAGGATGAACGGCTGATGAAGTTGGAAGTGACTAGGGCCTGTGGAAGCCTAGCTGCTCATCCAAAATATACTGTATTAACCCTATTAAACACCCCTGGAGGCACTGCATTTTACGAAAGGGGGCGCTGTTTAGAGCCTACAGTGTAGTAAACCAACCACTGCGAAATACCTCTAATAAACAGTATTAAGATGAATGGGTATACTTGCAGGGGGAGCAACTACTGTTTTTGCCTCCCTTTTCAGTAGGGGTCAACTCTTACAGGAAAGAATTTCCTCCTCTAGGAGGAAACTAGAAATGTTTTTCAGAGAAAAACTGATGTCCCCCCACCAGCCCATTTCCCATCCCCTCTAATGAATAAAAAGCCTGTACAAATAAAATATCTACGAAAGTTTGGACAAAATCCATCCGCTGGTTTTAAAGATATCCTACATAGAAGACTATGTCCTTCAAAAAAGGGTCAAGGTCACCAACTACTAAACATGTCTTAAACTGGCACAACGATACATTCATGCAAGTCTGATGAATATCCATCCATTGATTCAAGATATCTCATTTTTAAGAGAGAAAAATACGCATTTGTAAGATAGCTTTTGACCTTGAAAATGGGGTCAAGGTCATCAAAACACAGTACACTCTTGAGACTGTCCCATAGGTATATCTATGAAAGTAAAGTGGAAATCAAGCCAAAGGCTAAAGAGATACATCAATTTTAGTGAAAATTTCACATATCTAAATCCTCTTGTGACCTTGAAAATGAGGTCAAGGTCACCAACATTTTGTTCAGCTCTTAAACTTGTCCAAATCATGTATCCACGAAAGTTTGGCGAAATTCCATCCATTGGTTCAGGAGATATTGTGGGTACAAGAATTGCCATGTTAGTCCTCCAGTGACCTTTAAAATAAGGTCAAGGTCACCAAAATCTAAACAGCTCATAAACTTGTCCCAATCATGTATCCAGGAAAGTTTGGTGAAATTCCATCCATTGGTTCAGGAGATATAAAGGGTACAAGAAATTGTCATCCAAGTCCTCCAGTGACCTTGAAAATAAAGTCAAGGTCACCAAAATCTAATCAGCTCAAAAACTTGTCCAAATAATGTATCCATGCAAGTTTTGTGAAATTCCTTCCATTGGTTCAGGAGATGTAGTGGATACAAGAAATTGTCATCTAAGTCATCCAGTGACCTTGAAAATGAGGTCAAGGTCACCAAAATCTAATCAGCTCTTACACTTGTGCCAATGATATATCCATGCAAGTTTGCTGAAATTCCATCCATTGGTTCAAGAGATATCGCGCATAAAAGAAATTGGGTACAAAAAATTGTCATCTAAGTCATCCAGTGACCTTGAAAATGAGGTCAAGATCACCAAAATCTAATCAGCTCTTACACTTGTCCCAATGATATATCCATGCAAGTTTGGTGAAATTCCATGCAATGGTTCATGAGATATCGTGCATACAAGAAATTGTCATCTAAGTCTTCCTGTGACCTTGAAAATGAGGTCAAGGTCACCAAAATCTAATCAGCTCACAAGCTTGTCCCAATGATATATCCATGCAAGTTTGGTGAAATTCCATCCATTGGTTCAAGAGATATCGTGCATACAAGAATCTGTCACGCCGTCGGGATCCGCACTGAAAACTATATGTCCCCCCTAATAATATTATTTTAGGAAAAGAGGAAGGGGGCGTTTATTAGAGCAGAGGTGTTTATTAGGATTATTATGGTATAAGGACAGAAGAGACCACCAGTTGTAATGCACAAGTCATTTGCAACCACAGCCCCAATGGGGCCGGGGATAGCGGGGGCATAGCTGGGCTTAAGTACTGTGTTTTTACCTAAACTCCGTTCATTAATTCTGAAACTGGGTTTTTCGCTGCTCATACTTTTATAATCTAATCAATCCACGTAAGACTATGCATAGTGATAAAGCTCGACTTCCGCCGATTTCTCATAAAGGTCTCATGTATCTTAGCCTGGCGCCTGATGCTGCAGTACGTGCACGAAACAGCAAATTTCAAAAACCTGTACGCAAACTAAGACCATTTGATGAAAATTGACAGCCTAAAGTCATACATATTCAGATACATTCCACGTGGGTATCACGCTGGTCATTTGGGTAATAACTGTGGTACCCAGTCCGCCAACCTGGTCTCTAGACACACCCTACAGCCCCCCCCCCCCCCCCCCACTTCTTTTCAACAAACTATTCCCTCGATTATTCTACCACTCCAACCTCTACCCTGCGACAAGAACATATATATACGCAAGAAGACCTTAATAGAAGGAAGAAAAAATAAACAAATAAATGTAGGGATGTTTATAGGCCTGAAGTTCGCTTCCAAGTCGGATGGTACAACTGTCCCGTTGTTTATATGTATACTACTTTTGATAGTTTCCTGAGAAAATATGACACAAACACATACAAGTATTCAAAATAAGGTAAAGAAACTGGATCTGATATTCAATCCTAAAATCCAGAGTTGTCAAAACTGAAAAATGTAGCTCATGTAGTAACTTGGTATTTTTCCCCACAAAAGACGATTTCCTTTACTGGCTCCCGTCAAGCGATTCAAGATAAACAGAAGCGGGATAGTGAACGGAACACCACTCTTGTACATTGTATTTTTACCAATTAATTCAAGTTTATGAAATCGAAAGTAGTTCATTTTAGTTGCCGACTAAAATGACCCAAATAATTTTTAAAACAATTCTATATGAAACTCAAGGCAGTTTTACATAATTAAACCTGGAAAAAATAGCGGTCATTTACAATGACGAACCCGTAGTGAGAAGCTTGCAGCGATACCTCTCCACAAACTTTTTTCATATTTTTTTTTACAATTGAAAGAGCAATGGGGCCTTTAAAAAGTAGCCGAACTTTTTTTCCTTATTCCTGTAATTTATTGGAGGGGGTAGATTGAATAAGGAGGTTTGGGAAGGTGTCATGCAGAGGGGTGGGAGTCTGGATGGTAGCCTAATTGAGGGGAGGGGTTTAAGGTAGTGTGGGGGAGATTATTTTATCGTTTTTAGAGGGGGAGGGGGGAGGGTGTAAGAGGAGGAATAGACTGATTAAGAGGAGCTGTGTAATAAGTTTGAGAGGTACACGGTTTGGTCCTTTTGTCCTTGTATTTCACTTTGCAGTTTTAACGCAACATTGGTAATAAATGTTTTGGAACTTAAGAACTTTATTACATACTGCGGAAAGCTGTAATATTTACGTTAAAATAAAGCCAGTGAACATCGTTACGTCGCACTGACGCTGATATGACGTCGTTAAGACGTTGTTTGCCGGTGGCGATACTATGATGAAACGCTGAAAACCTTGTCCAGTGTGAATTTATGCGATGTAATCACTTTCAAATAGAGAACAAATTATGTGGATGTCAAGCTTGTTGTCATGCTGACTGATTTCGCACGCGCAGAGCATGTGTTAGAATACTAACCCCACCCGTACACGAAACTATTTATAGCAACCACTTTATATGGTATTGAAAGGCGTTTCCAACCTGTCCGATGGACTTAGTCTCGGGTTGAAAATCTGTCGTTTGCAGTTTTGCGCAGGTTAGCCCAGCATCCTACGAAGGGCAGAGTCATAGGACACATTGATGAGAAATCGGCGGAAGTCGAGTTTTATCACTATGCATAGTCTTACCTGGATTGATTAGATTATAAAAGTATGAGCAGCGAAAAACCCAGTTTCAGAATTAATGAACGGAGTTTAAGAGGTGTCCCTGCAGTGCCGTGGATACACCGGGCTTTTGATTTCCGCCAAAACAGTGGAGTGTTTTTGACGAAATTTACCAAAACACATTGTCAGAATATGGATTTATAGAGCGTCTTTGCGAATACAAAGGAGAGCTTATGCTATACCCCCTGCGTCGTAATCCAAGTACATGTTTGCGCTAGCGATAGCGTCAGCATCCTTGTGGGCATCTGTGATCAGGTTAACCAATGTTAAGAATTGCATTTAACTCGAAATTCAACTCTGTATCTTACAAACTACAGCAGCTATGATCATCATACTTGGTACATATATACATCCATATGACTGCAGCAGCTGCATCACAAATCGTATGTCCTTGACCTATATCAGTGTTCTCCCCAGAAATTTCAGAAGGCATGTCGCTTTTAGCACAAAAATCAGATTTTGACATGTTGATCAGTTTTTAAAATCCTTAATATAGCAATGTTTTGTCAAATTTACATTATAAATAATTTATTTATGATCCTTAATGCTTTTGAAACAACTTAACTGGCTAAGAAATGCAAAAAAATAGCACTTTACTAAATTTTCATTGGAAATTAAGGCATGTTGCATAGGTAATTTGAAGAGGAAGGCCTGTTGCAAGCAACATGCCTTAATGGTCTAGGGAGATCACTGCTTTATGTCACGGTTGACTGACTTTGCTGTTTGGCACTGTTTTTAAGGCAAAATTTTTAGTTTTGAAGATACATTTGAGAAAAGAGAGTTGATAATTGGTTAAATAGCATATCCCTATAATTGCAGCAACTGCAAAGCATCCATGTTGACTCCTATGCCCCTGACCTTTATTAAGGATCCAGTGATTTTGCCTTATATTTCCAACACTGACTGATGGATTAACATGATACCTGACATAATGGATCAGTCTGACATTGCGAATGACCTCATACTATTTATAGATCACTGTGACCTACATTTTATGGTTCAGTGATTGTGAGAATCAGGCTCCCATGAGGCTCACTTTGTTGTCTTCTGACAACTTGTTATATTTATGCGATCTCCTGTGGGGTGGAGACCTTTACCACGGATTTGACATAAAAATGTCCCCACAGTGCAGGGCATATACCAGGGCTTTGCAGAGTGAAAAGTCAATGTCCCCTCTATTCCCCGGCCCCAGGGGTGCTGTGGTTGCAAATGACTGGTGCATAAATGGCTTAACGCAGAAATACATAAGAAAGAAGAATCACAGTTTCATAGCATCAAACTATTTATACCGGTACTTACAATAAGTTTTCCATGTTGGTAGGCTCTGGCTATCCCCTCCATCTGGAAGCACAGTAAAATAATCATGTCTCGACTTTCTAGCAGCTTTTGACATAGTTTTTTTCTCAAATTCTTTACTCCATTTGGTAAAATATTAATTTTCATTTACAACTTCTCGTCACACACTTACAAAAACTAGTGTGGTATTTACTTCCTGTTTGGTGTGTAAATTGCATCTTTATTTCTCATACCTTAGTTGTGATTAAAAGATTTAAAACTTCCTTTCTTCAACACAAGTGCTCTTTCGTAACAACACAATATCATTTATTGAAGGAACAGGAAGTATAGAATGAGAAAGCTAAAATTTATTTCATATACAGAAAAGGCTAGTATTAAATCATTCTGAGGCAATTTTTGTAGGTAAATTTTCTTCTCCATTAAGTTTTCATCTTTTTTTTTATTTTCTACCCTACACTTGACAGTTATGTTCAATCTGAATAATATAAATTCTGCTAGCTCCAGATAAGGTGGGGGTTTTCATTATAACTCTGAAATAACTTCCTTACACTTCTCTGATGACCTCTCATTTGAAAAGATCATGTCCAGACAGTTTTAATGAGAGATTATATCAGCTGTCTTAAAAAGCATGAAAACAAATTACCCCAGACCTATCACAAAAAGTCCACCTTATCTGGAGCTGGCAATAATCCATTCCATTTCTACTCAATGTTACTCCATTTTGTCAATCACTTTATATGCCAACAAGAGCTGTCGCCTGACAGCATAGCTCGCCTGAATTGGTGATTGCCCGTCACACAGCCGCTATGGTGGTGTGGACTGCTATGCATAAAACTTCATGCAAGCATGTCCATAATGAAAACACATTTATTAACAAAAGCTATCTCAGAAATAAGTCTTAAAATAAAATCAAAATAAAAAAAATGAAATTTCAAAGTCCATGAGCTTGAAGTAAAAAAAAAAACTGACGTGTGTGTGTGTGTGTGTGTAGGGGGGGGGGGGGGGGGGGGGGGGGGGGGCTATTTGGACTGCTAAGCATAAAAACTTCATGCAAGTATGTCCATAATGAAAACACATTTATAAACAAAAGCTGGGGGGGGGGGCTATGTGGACTGCTACATTTATGAACAAAAGCTATCTCAGAAATAATTAAAATGAAATGAAATTCCAAAGTCCATGAGCTTGAGGTAAAACTGACAGTGGGGGGGGGGGGATGTATCAAAACCCTGAACCATTATCTAACATCAGTCCAAGTATTAGTATCAACTGAGTCCATCATCTGTGAAATTATGTCTTCATAAATATAAAACTTTAACCAAAATCTTTAAGACAAAATTCTAAGTCGATGACCTTGACTTCAAGGTCACCCAGAGGGGTAAGTATAAGGTGTTTTGTAAAAACTCAAAAAAGAGTTCAAGTTCAAGTATAAACTAAATCTCTGCAAAGCATTATGAATCAGTATGCAATTACAAAACTTTAAAAAAGACAAAAATTTCCTAAGTCCCTGACCTTGACATCAAGATCACTGAGCAGGGTTGGGGTAGAACTCTGTAGATCTAACTGCAGTGCAAATATAAAAAGAATTCATCTATGGGTTCAGGAGATACGTGTCTTTAAAAAACTTTAATCAAAACATCCAATCAATATAAGACAATATTCTAAGTCCATGACCTTGACATCAAGGTCACAGAAGGGGGTGGGGGTAGTACCTTCAAAAACTTTAGACCAATATCTAACTTTAGTGCAAGTATCAAAGGAATCCATCCATGGGTTATGGAGATATTGGGCTTTATAAAACTTTAACCAAAACATCCAGTCCAAAAAAATACCAATTTTCTAAGTCCATGACCTTGACATCAAGGTCACGGAGTGGAGTGGGGGTGGTACCCTGTTAAACCTTAGACCAATATCTAACTACTGTGCAAGTATCAAAAGAATCCATCCATGGCTTAAGGAGATATAGGTCTTTAAAAAACTTTAACCAAAACATCCAATCCGAACGCCGACGCGGACGCCGTGGTGACAACAATAGCTCTTCCTGAACTTTGGTTCAGGTGAGCTAAAAATGAAAATAGCCCCTAAAAATACTTAACTTGCAAACAGTGTAGATCCAAATGAGGCAGCTCATAATGAGCTGCCCCATTTGGATCTACACTGTTTGCCCTCTATTCTTTGAATTCTCGATATAACATTTTACAAAACTTTTCTTGAAATTTTGCAGATATAAATTTTGCTGTGTGTGTGTTTTTTTTTTGTCACCTTAAACACCATTTTTCAAGTGCAACTGCACTCTAAAAGTAAAGTTTAAACCAACAATTTTGTGACTCCTTACACATACAGTGTACATTCTCAAGAACACCTAAATTTGCCTTAAGGAAGCTGATTCCACTATTATTGTTCAATTTTGCTTCTTTTTGCACTATACATTTCTTGTATAATTCATAAAATGTCAAACTGGATGGGTTAAGTTCTGTTTCCAATTTTACATTGAAGAAATGCATATTTAGTGTTATGTGCATTTCTTGCCTAAATACAACTCCCTCACATTTACTACAGTATAGATGTATAATGCAGCTAAGTGTACCTGTAAATAATATCATAAGGCATGGTACTGTGTTAGGCGGGCTATATTTTGACAGATCAAGCCATCCTTTGTGGGATTAATATGAGGGCAAATTGGTTGTAAGTTTGACTAATACTCAATGAAAACACTGTCCAAATGGAAAACGAGAACATTAATGCTCCGGTATAATGCTGCCATGTCAGTGATATCAATCAGGAAATCAGTAGGCATGTAATCAAATACATTTCTCCATGTAGCCGGTCTGTAGGGGTTGAAATAAAGGTTCTAGAAATCTATTTGATCCAAACATTCCTCCGTTTCCAGGAAAATGAGAGCATAGCTACAAAGCAAGTTAACTCTGCCCAATATCTATTTGCAAGTGTCTATGTTTCATGTGCAAGGATTATTTGCCATAAAAATTTTATGTACTGTATGTGCTTTTAAATATGTGCAGTAGTTCAGAAGCAGTCTGATCACAGTCTAACTGACCTAATGCGACCTGTCATCAAAATATGCATTGACCAGTCAAATAATGTGAAAACCTCAGACAAACAAATGCATAGGTTTTTGAGATAACAGTTTCTTTTGTAAAATATACTTGGAAAGGCAAAGTGATTAGCACATTCCTGTAAGATCAATTACTGTATAGTGATTAGGGTCAAAGTCATGGTTATTAAACTGTTTTCAAACTGCATGGAACAGCTACCCAAAATACTGAAAATGATTGGCAAAGTATTAAAACAACATTTAAAATTTAAAGCACCAAAAATGAAAATAGTTGAATTTGCAACATGCATAAATCCAGTTATATTCAGCTGCCTCAACAGGATTTATATTGTCTAGTCTTTGACTTCTCAATATAATATAGCTTGGACAAAGCATTTTTTGAAATCTTGTGGATGTAAATTTTGTTGTTTGATTTTTGGCACTTTAAGGGTTAAACCATTTGAACAAAGTAAGCATACCCATTGATGTCCTGTGATAGACCATATTGTAGTATCTGGGTCGAGGTACAGGGGGCTCCTTCTGAGACATCTTTCTTAGCCTTTATATTTCCACTAACTAACTCGTACATATTACATCACCTGATAGAAAGTAACATACAGTAGCACTGTAAATATGAGCATGCAAATGATGCGCACAAAAAAAAGGAGAATTTTTTTTTTACCAGTGCTACAGATAAGGAGTAACTGGGATAATTTACAGATAATTTTTTACAATTCTCCATTGAAATATGTTGTGGCCCCTCATTAGAATCATCTTGCTGAGATGGTTCTAATGAGAGGTCAGAACATATGTTTTCTTGAGAAATTAGAATAGAAAAATTATCTTATAATTATCCTCAAAAACCAACCTTATTTGGAGTTCAGAGTTTGTTTTTTTTCTTTATCCATTTCTTCATGTGATATCTACTGTTAGCCATATTTACAGCAAAAGCATTTTTTTCAATTTGTGCTAGAACTGAGAAGAGTTTCCTATGCAGTACAGCATTTTTGCTGCACATACTAGAGAGCTTGAGAAAAGCAGGTATCAAGATACAATGTATGTGGTACTGATGAAATCAACTGTACATGTGCATGTAGGTCCTTTTCGCAAAGTGAGAACTTCAGTCCCAACAACAATGCTCCATGCCAAATGTGAGCCAATCATATGAAGCAGTTCTTGTATCACAAGGCAGTATCATATACCTACAGTATCACTACTGCATTTAGCAGTCTGGGGACATACAGTTTTCCATCATGCACATTTGTGATGGTCAGCCATAACTCAGGCTCTAACATTTTTCAGTCCAACTCACTAAAATGGCAGTTTAACCCACTGCAGAATCAGTATGACCTGTCTACACTTAAAATTGATATTTGGTCCAGCCCTTATTCCAAGTATAAGCAGTCTGTATTTTGGTTATTTCTGCAGAATTATGGTCAAAATTAGGCAAATATTGCTATGCATTTAACTTGTTTTATTTCCAAGAAAAAATACAAGTTTACTTTCTATTTTTTATAAAGTATTACGATAAAAATTGTCTACAATGCTTGCCTATTTGTATCAGATGCTAACTGTACGAGTTACTTAAGCTTTTGCACCAGTTACTCAACAGAAAATTACTTAGGGGCTGTTGCCTTCGTTATGGTCAGCCATAACACTAGAAGAAACCAACGTTATGGCCGTCCATCGGACATGTAGTGACATCTTGTGGTAAAAAAATCAGTAATTATGTTATGGTAAGCCATCATGTTAGTTCATAGCATTTTAACCATATATGTCTTGTCAACACTTCGAAGTCTCAAACGTTATGATCAACCTTTCTGCATTGTGTCCCAAAGAGTTAAATTTGAGTAGAGGATCATGTTCTAAGCACCATTTTCGGCTTTTTGACTGTTTTCTTGACATCTTTATATTTACTGCTTTATGACTGTTTTTATGGTTATTTGACCTAACTCGCCCTAAATGTTCTTATCGTTTGAGACACCACAGTTTGACTGTAATGTGGACTGACAATATTTGTCATATATTCAGATCTAGATAATCTAGAGTCAGTCTTCTAGGGTAGAGTCGGGTAACTTCGGACAGCGGGTAAATTCGGACATACCATAGCAGACATGAAAATCCAGATGAGATGGCTCATAATGAGCTGTATAATGAGCCGTCTCATCAGGATTTTCACTGTTTGCTGTTATTTTTGTTTTAATTCCAAACAACCCAGCAGGCACATAACGTCGGAATGATGTCATGTTGACGTCGATGCGACGTCACTACGTCACATTGACGTATGACGTCATTATAACGTCATGTGCCTGCTGGGAAGTGACATATCCTTAAAGGATCTCTCTTAAATGGTCTCTTGCAAATATATGCCCACTCTTCAAAAAAGGAGATAGGTCTTTGGCTTGCAATTACCGACCGGTTTCTCTAACTTGTGTACCATGCAAGTTACTCGAACACATTGTCTGCTCTAATATTATGGCACATTTGGATGAACATAAACTTTTGTCAGACAGACAACATGCTTTCCGTAAGAAACATAGCTGTGAAACTCAATTGATCACGGTTATAAATGACTGCGCTAAAATCTTGGATAAGGGCGGTCAGGTTGACACTTTTATCTTGGACTTCGAGAAAGCTTTTGACACTCCCCCTCATGAATTACTTAAATGTAAGCTATACGGCTATGGTATTGGTGGGAAGACTCTGAAATGGATAGATTCTTTTCTCTGTTACAGGCAGCAGCGTGTGGTGGTAAATGGAGTTAAGTCGGATTGGGCCCCGGTTTTGTCAGGTGTCCCCCAGGGCACTGTGCTTGGACCATTGTTGTTCTCGTTATACATTAACGATATAACAGAAAATATTGACTCGGAATTAAGACTTTTCGCTGACGACTGTGTTTGCTATCGTGAAATCAGAGATATTGAAGACACTGTGAAACTTCAGGAGGATATAGATCATTTAGGTTGTTGGGCAAGGAGTTGGGGCATGAGATTTCAACCTGTTAAATGCAATATAATGCAAATTACAAGGAAACGGATCAAGAAGATCAATGCTTCCTATACCTTAGAGGGAACGGTCCTCAGTATTGTAGAAACTATCAAGTATCTTGGCATAACCATTGCCAATGATTTGAAATGGAACACACATGTCAGTAATATTTGCACAAAGGCTAATAGGACCCTCGGCTTCCTCAAACGTAACTTGGCAGCATGTCCACAAGATGTTAAGGAGTCAGCATACAAGGGACTGGTGCGTCCAGTCCTGGAGTATGGCAGTTCAGTTTGGGACCCTCAAAGTATACTTCTTCAAGATGAACTTGAGAAGGTGCAGAAAAGGGCAGCTAGATTTGTAACGGGAAATTACACATATGAAACTGGGAGTATGACTGGCATTCTGGAGAAACTTAAGTGGGAATCCCTAAAAAAGAGAAGGAAAGATAGTAGACTTATAATGCTTTACAAAGGTCTGAGGGGCGCAGCCAGTATACCCATAAATGACCTTGTTCCCCCAAATAGGCGTACCAGGAATCATCATTCCCTGACATTTCAAACCCCATTGGCTGGGACTGACATTTACAAGTCCAGTTTCTTCCCCCAGACTATTAGAGATTGGAATTCCCTGGAAGATTCACTTATTTCTGCTGCTGAGTGTGCAGAGGATTCAGTTACTAAGTTTACTTCTCTTATAAGGGCTAGGGACTAGCTTCCCTGATTCACAGGTCCTGGTGAATGATTGTCCTTGGACATATCACCAGTAAACAATTCTGATTCTGATTCTGAAGGATTCCCACATTGCGAGAATGCTCAAGGCAATTACTGAAGATGATGCTGATGAAGGAAACAATGCCACTGTCCAAATTTATCTGCTGTCCCGAAGTTACCCTACCCTAAGACTCTACCCTGATTACCAATTAGAAGCATGGCCAAGCACCGAAACCATTGCTCTTATCACTCTATATCATGCAACAATCTCAGACAATGCTGATGCATTGTTCAATCAGCTGATTTTGGGCGCATTATGGACGTGATGGCCTGTCAGTCTATCCTGTTCATCCTGTTACCAAATCAAAATTATAGATATGACAATCAGCTTACCTTAAAATGTATTTGTTTGTTACACATATTTCTAATAATATATCATCAATCTGGCTATGAGTCACAACAGGCCTTCTTGATGTTTTTTTTTTTTGTGTGTTGTGTTTTTTTTCAGTACCCGCCGGTAGGGAATGTAATGGAGCCAAAAGGAGCGAAAAGAACAGAAACTGATCGAACAAGTAATAGCTTTTTATAAAATATGTTCTGTTTCCACTGATAGAAACTAATGTGGCTAAAGTAGCCTACACTGATGTCCAGGTCTCCTGCCTTGTCAAAATTGAACCTACCAACAGGATAGAGTCTTCACACTGCTACATGGGAACATGATATCTACTGAATGCAGTGATACATATTGGGCCATGTCCTATATCTCATGATGGGTCCTACTAAAGACAGAAAAGGACTTTTGCCACCGAAAAGGACCGAAAAGAACTTTCGGGCACCGAAAAGGACTTTTTATATACCATTTTATGATATAAAACGTTTGAAAAAATATAACGGGTAAAACATTTTATTTCCAAACATAATTTTCTAGAACATTAAGTGAAAAATGCCATTTTCGGTGCCCGAAATTCAGCATTTGAGATGTCCTTTTCGGTACACGGCATCTCTTCACTGATCAGAAGTGGAGTCCTGTTCGGTGCAGTAATATCTTTGTTAAATTTTAGGATGAAGATACTACAATTCATAAAAGTATTATTCAAGCGCTTATTAATATCATGATGATATTAAAATTTCTAAAACATATGTTTTAGGGACGAGTCATTTATTATCAGGTGGGGGGGCCGGGTACATTTTCATATGGTTCACCAAAATTTTTCCGACCCCCGCAGTCTCACCAGAATTATTTTTCCGACCCCCCCAGATAGGTGGCACAAAATTTTATGACCCCCCCCCTATCCCCAGTGCCAGCTGCCCTTCACACACATACCATATTACCTATTTTATGTCAGACTGACCTCAATCAAAACCTAGCTGTATGAAACACAAAGAACATTTTCTTATTCTAACAGGTTAATTACATGTAATCATGGTCTGTTTAAACTTTGTCTGCATTTCATGCACTTTTTCTTCTGCTAAAGGCCATCCAGAAATCTTTTTTTTTGAATGCTTAATAATCATAACTGTAAATAATATTAATTGGGCCTCTGGGTAGTGGGGGTCTGGGGGCTGTGTTTTTGCTGATGAAAAGGCACGTGGAGAGCTGATATCACAAATGCAGGCATTAAATTTAATTGAGCACAAAATCATCTTGACATGATTTTGTAGACACTTTCATACTGTTCTAGCAAATCAATGAAAAGTTTTGTTTTTGGATATGAGGCTGCCCAATTTTTTTTAGTCAATTCCATAAAGACTTTTAAGTTTTAACTTTGTGAGTTTGAAAGAAAAGAATCTGAAATTTTATGAGTAATGGGGGGGGGGGGGGGGGGGGGGGTCTGGGGGGCAAAGCCCCCCAGAAGCTGAGACATTTTTAAAAATGAAGACTGATGGAAGAATTCTGACCCCCCCAATATGCCTAATAAAGTATATGACCCCCCCTGCTCCAAGGCTTTTTTATTTCCGACCCCCCCAGTAAATCATCAAAAAAAAATTCCGACCCCCCTAAATGTACCCGGCCCCCCCAGCTGACAATAAATGACTCGTCCCTTATATGGCATTTAATGGCAAATAAAAGTCCTTTTCGGTGCCCGAAAGTTCTTTTCGGTCCTTTTCGGTGGCGTAAGTCCTTTTCTGTCTTTAGTAGGACCGTCTCATGATTCATTGAACATAGAAAATTTTGGTTCACCTTTTGCATTTAGCTCAGCTTCTAAGTAACCAAAAGCGATATATTCTTCAAATTGTTACAAGGAACATCTGGGGAGATCAACTGAATGCAGTGATGCATATCAGGCCATGATATATTTCATGGATCACTGAATATAGAAAATTTAGGTTCACCTTTTGCGTTTAGCTCAGTTTCTCTACGTAACTAAAAGGGAAAGAGCCTTCAAACTTGTTACACAATAACATCAGGGGAAGATCAACTGAATGCACTGATCCATATGGGGCCATGCCATGGCCTACATTTTACAGCTCATTGAACATAGAAAGTTTGGTTCACCTGTTGTGTTTTACTAAGCTCACTTTCTAAGTAACCAAATGGGATACAGACTTCATTCTTGGTATATAGTGACATCTGCGGGAAGGAAAGCAGTGAACCATGTCTGATGTTGACCTATATTTCATGGTTTACTGCACTTGGAATAAAAGCTTCACAAACTGTGTTTCAGTTAATTTCTCAGTAACTGTATACACAAAAGGTAAATTTGTGATATTTGGCATACCCTTACATCTGTGGAAGGACAGCTATCTGATATTTCATGGTTCACTGAACTCAGAAAAAAAAATCATAAACTGTGTTTAAGTCAGTTCTTCAGTATCTACAAAAGGGAAGAGTGATAATATTTGACCATATCTTATGTTGACCATAATTTCATGGTTCACTGCACTCAGAAAAAAAAATTCATAAACTGTGTTTAAGTCAGTTCCTCAGTATCTACAAAAGGGAAGAGTGATAATATTTGGCATACAACCTTACATCTGGGAAAGACCAACAAAATGCAGTGAATCATATCTAGTGTTGACCTATAGTACATGGTCCAGTGATTTTGCCTCATATTTCTAACACTATTTCATGGATTTGCAATATACAAGGGTTGATAGTTTGGGCTGACGTTGTGACCTCATACTAGGGGTTTGAATAATTCTTCGGATAACTTTATTCCGACACTGAAGTTGGGCTCATTTTACTTGGCCCATATTGTGTATATTAAACATGCACTTGTTAGAGCCAAGCTCCCATGTCACACTTTTATTGTCTTCTGACAGTTCTTGCTATATGTGTTCTACGGCCCTTTCAATAATATCTCACCTATATGAAGCATATTGTTAGGCATAAATGGGTGAAAACCGAGCTTCCGGGCTAATTATTTAGCTGTAAACAAAACTTGCAAATACAATGTTAAGTTATGCAACAACTGGACAACAATAGACGCACATGGCTAGCCATATTACCTGACCTTGTACAACGTCAATCAAAAAGGGATGGATTGATGACTTGCGATTTTACGTCCTTTTCAGCAGTATTTCAGAAATATCAGGACGATAGGAGGGTGATCATGAAAGGTTCTGTGCAATGGAACCCGGTTCACAATTGAGAACGCCTCAGGAAATCAAGCTCGGGACTGCTAGATCAGCAGGCCGGCGCTTCACCCACAACTGATCAGATACACAGGCTGATCTTTTTATTTTATTTTCACACATCCAATAAGGTATCTTTTCAGGCAACGCCAATCATTTACTATTTAAACTTACTAGATCAACTGAAAGGATGCACAGACTGACCTGAGTCATGTTTGTTCACACTTTCAGTACGTTTCGCTTTTTTCAGTAACAAAATAAAGAACATAGCGTTGTGGTTTGCCATATACATAGATGGTGATGAAACGAATGAACAGGCTTATCTAAGTCTTCGCTATTCGCGCATGCTATTTTAGTACATGTAAAGCCCAACTCCTGATCTTCATGTATGATCATACGGCCTGTCATCTTCGCAAGCCAAGTGTACTAAGTCCACTTTGTTGCGTAATAAACAAAATAAGATGCAAAGTGGACTTATCAGCCTTTGCTTGCTAAGTTTACAGCCTGTGTGACCAAATTCACTTCGTATATTCCTTATGATCCAAATATCGTCTGTGTGAACGTAGACGACAGCACGTCCTCATGATCCAAATATTTTCTTTTCGAACGTACAGAATGAGCATGCAGGCTTATGTTTTTCTTCCCATACCAAGTGATAATAATAAAACCAGAGGACCATTGGTCCTGTAGCTCACCTGAGTCCATTCATCCTTAGCACTCAAGAGTAAGAAACACTAAAGTAAATTGTACAATTTGGCCTAATTTCAACTTTGACTGAGTTGTTATGCTTGTCCTAGTTAATATTAGCAAATTTGATGAAGTTTCAATAAAAAAACAAAATGTTTGTAAAACTTTTTGCCTAAATATTGCAGTAACACAGAAATAAATGCCAATTTGCACTTTTCCCAATACAAGTCTATGGAAACTTTAAAATGCCATAGCAATGAAACCATGTGGGCAACAATCATAAAAAACAATATTTATGTAGTGGCTAATGTCATGAACATGTATGCAAAGAATCAGCGTCATCCCCCTGTATGGTTTTTGAGGAAAAGACTTTTGAATATTTTTTCGAAAATATTTCCTTAATATTGCCATGGCAACAAATCAAATTTGGCAATTTGGACAAAATTAATATGAATCATAGAGGACTACTCAAGCAACATTTCTGTAGATTAAAAATTCAAAATAACTGCAGGGAGATAGCAAAAATTGCAGCTTTCCATTTTTCCCATTATAATAAGTTGCCATACCAACCAAACTGCTGAAGCAATTGCCATGAAAAACAGTAATTCTATAGAGGCTTGTACAAAAATCTGTTCTGTAAAGTTTGAGCTTTATCGGCCACATAGTTTCTGCAAAAATTATATTTTCACATGTTTTCTATTTTTAACCATTTGGTTGCAATGGCAATCAGCCAAATAGGGCAATTTGCATAAATCTAATACGGCTGGTTGGAGATTACTCAAGGAATATTTCTATAAAAGTTTTGTCCAAATATTTGCAGTCACATAGCAATAAATGCAAATTTTCAATTTTCCCATTATAAGTCAATGGCAACTTTAAGTTACTTTAAGTTGCCATAGCAACCAAACTGCTGGAGCAATTGCCAAGAAAAACAGTATTTTATAGAGGGTAGTACCAAGATCCTTTCTGTGAAGTTTGAACTTTATTGGTAGCATAGTTTCTGAGATGATTTTTGAATATATTTTCTATTTTTAACTATTTGGTTGCCATGGCAACCAGCTAAATTGTGCAATTACATAAATTTCATATGGTTGATAGAGGACTACTCAAGGAACATTTCTGTAAAAGTTTTGTCAAAATACCTGCAGTGACATAGCAATAAATGCAAATTTTCAATTTTTCCCATACAAGTCAATGGAAATTTTAAGTTGCCATAGCAACCAAAGTTCAGATGCGATTTAGATAAAAACAGTATTATTGGTTCCCCCTGCCTATAGATGCTATATATGAAATTTGGTAACAAGAGGGCCATGAGGCCCTGAATCGCTCACCTGAACAATTGGCAAGGTGGCTTTTACTTATCATGTCTGAAATTGTCAAAATATGAGTTTTGGGTCAAAAGTCAAAGAATGACCATGACCACTTGTACTCATAAATCTTCATGTACTCATTAAGACAACCATATATACCATTTTTAGGCCAAAATCTTCAAAACTTTCCATGAAATCTTATGTTCTAGCATTTTCCCATATTTGACCATGCTGCAAAAAAGGTCAAGGTAAACCCAAGGTCACCATTTGAGCAGTCTTGGTGGTACTCTAGTACTCCATGCTATTTATCAAGTTTCAAGGCCATAGGTGTATTGGTTCTGGAGAAGAAAAATATTAAAGATTTATACAATAAGTGGTAATGGCGGCCAAGTTGGTCATGTGACCTGGACCGTTTGAACAAATTTTTCATTCAATCAACCCCTGGAGGCTCTATATGAAATGTGTTCACAATTGGCCCTTTGGCTTTGAGGAAATGGTTGAAAATGTCAAAATATGAGCGATCTGGATCAAAGGTAAAAAAATGACCTTGACCTCTTGTACTCATAATTTTTCATGAACTCATTAAGACAACTGTATATACCAATTTTTTAGGCCAAAATCTTCAAAACTTTCCATGCAATCTTATGTTCTACCATTTTCCCATATTTGACCTTGCTGTAAAAGGTCAAGGTCAACACAAGGTCATAATTTGAACAATCTTGATAGTACTCAAGTACCCAATGCTACATACAAAGTCTCAAGGCCATCGGTCAATTGGTTCTGGAGAAGAAGATTTATAAAGGTATTTACCATATATGGGCATGGCGGCAATGTTGGTCATGTGTCCAGGAGCGTTAGAAAATTTTCTCATTCCCTCAACCCCTCGAGGCTCTATATGAAATTTAGTTTCAATTGGCCCAGTGGTTTTAGAGCAGATTCTTTGAAATGGTCAAAATTTGAGATTTCTGGGTCAAAGGTCAAAGAATGATCTTGACCTCTTGTACTCACATATCTTCATGTACTCATTAAGATGATTGTATATACCAATTTTTAGGCCAAAATCTTCAAAACTTACCATGAAATCTCATGTGCTAGCATTTTCCGATATTTGACCTTGCCGTAAAAAAGGGCAGGTCAACCCAGGGTCATAATTTGAACAATCTTGATAGTACTTGAGTACCCAATGCTACATACCGAGTTTCAAGGCCATCGGTCTACTGGTTCTGGAGAAGAAGATTTTTATAGGTTTTTACCATATATGGGCGTGGTGGCCATGTTGGTCATGTGACCTGGACCGTATGAACAAATTTTCATTCCCTCAACCCCTGGAGGATCTATATGCAATTTAATTACAATTGGCCTAGTTGTTTTTGAGGAGATTGTTTGATATTGTCAAAATATGAGAGTTCTGGGTCAAAGGTCAAAGAATGACCTTGACCTCTTGAACTCATATATCTTCATGTAGTCATTAAGATGACTGTATGTACCAATTTTTAGGCCAAACTATTCAAAAGTTTCCAAGATATCTTACGTTGCAGCATTTTGCCATATAAAAGCATAAGGAAGCAAATTTGACCTTACCGTAAAAAAGGTCAAGGTCAACCCAAGGTCATAATTTGAACAATCTTGGTAGTACTCGTGTACCCGATGCTACATACCAAGTTTCAAGGCCATCGCCCTATTGGTTCTGGAGAAGAAGATTTTTTCAGGTTTTTACCATATATGGGCATGGCGGCCATGTTGGTCACGTGACCAGGACCGTTTGAACAACTTTTCGTTCCTAAGGTCCCAGGAGGCTCTATATGAAATTTGGTTACAATCGGCCCAGCGGTTTCAGAGGAGAAGTTGTTTGAAAGTGTGGACGGACGACGGACGGACGACGGACGACGGACAACGGAGCCTTACCATCCTATAAGCTCCCCCGGAGCCGCTGGCTCAGGTGAGCTAAAAATGCAGTTTCAGAGGAGATGTCATTTGAAAATGTTGACGGACGACGGATGGACAGACGACGGATGCCTGCCTATACTATAAGCTCACCTGTGAGCCTTCGGCTCAGGTGAGCTAAAAAAAGGCCCAACAATGTGTTATGTCTGAATCCATCAAGTACAAAATAGGAAAGGATGCACAGGGAGGATGCACAGGCTGAACTGATGCTTCGCTTTTACACCGATAATCTGCACAGTATATAAATAGCATTATTTTTGGCATCTCTCAAGTATTGCAGTTTAGGCAAAACATCCAATGGGCACAAATCCGCTGAAAGAAGGTATTAATGTCAATGTTCACACGATGCTGCTTTTACATTTAGAGTGCATCACCGTTGATATGACGTTTTTTAACATTGCACTTGGCAGTTTACACCCTAAAATTTAAGCGTTCCAATATTCGTGAAATGTTTCATTTTGCGAGCCAAGAGATATTTGCGAATATAAGCGTGAGTGAACTCGGGTTTACCACCACCGAGGTCATATGGAGACGGGACCTTGATTTAAAGTCTCATCCGAAAGACCGGAGAAGCGGGGGATCGATCTTGCAACCCCTGGATTGGTAGTCCGGAGTGTTATCCACTACACTACAGATGCTCCTGAATATAAGCGTAAATAAATTGTCACGAGTATTTATATGTGGGGTGTGCCCGACTTAGGCACAATGCTGACTCTTATCTTAAGGTTTTGCATACAGGGATGATGTTACAAGTATAAAAACGTGGGAAGCGCAGTCCAACTAAGACCTGGCTTACCTAGTTCGAATCCCGCGGCGGCGGAATTCGTCACACCATAAACGGGACTTCCTTGCGTGCAGAATATCATTATCATCTTAATAAAATGAACCTACCTTCTTACTTTTTTGTATCAACATTATAGATAACTCTCTCATACCAGACAGTAAATGTGGTGACAAAAGGTGCAAAAACAATGTCTTATGCTTAGTGAACTTGAACAAGCGTGCAAAATTTATTCTACCGAATCTTCTAGTGGACTGATCGAATTTGACAGTGATTGCCAGCGCATATTTGTTACCGCCCTTACATTTCTTTTGGATCACGGTATACTTACATCTGTGTGTATTTTGCAGTTCTCTGTAATGCAGTCTCCAGCTAGAAGGAGCCCCTGGGTAAAAAGACCATAATAAGAACAGCAACTCACCTTCCCTGTATGTCATTTGTCTAGCGTATGCAGGGTCCCTCTGTCTGTCCTATTAGACACAGGTTACCAAAGTCATAACAAGGGCTTCGCAAGCGGTGCATAATACGCGTGTTTTAATGTCATAAAGGAGTTACAGAATGAAGAAGATTGTTTACAAAAGGACAGGCAGGCAGACAAACAGGGGCAACCACTCTATAATTAATGATGGCAACATTATTTAAATATTTAACACATCAAATACTATTACTATATCAAAATCAGCTTCCAAGGTGAAGTGGCTCGGAAGTTGAGTAGTGCCAAAGTCCAACAAGGGAGATGATTTGTAAACTAAATATACTAGATATAATACATATAATACATTTCTTTTACAATATACACATCACCGTTAAGATGTTTAAAATGTTTTAAATGGATAAGGAGTAACAGAATAAACAGGAAATTTATGCAAGGGTAAATAATTCAGTAAGTAAGCCATAGTTGTGGTTCTTGCTCAGGATACATTGCCCCATTATTATACACATTCCTACAAAGTTTCAGTTTAATATTTCAAAAGGTTAAGGAGATATGGAGTGAATGAAAAATGCCTAAAAATACTAACCAAAGGGAAGTAACTACAAAATTAAGAAGGGAGAGCAATCATTCTTATATGAGACACATCGTCTTGTAATCATGCACATTGCTATAAAGTTTCATCATGATATTCAAAACGGTTACCAAGTTATGGTATGCACAAGGTAAGTATACACAAAAATAGCCTAAAAGAACTAATGAAAGGGACATAACTCTAAAATGAAGACAGGGAGAGCAACCATTTTGTATGTGACATATCGTTGGGACTTCATACACATTGCTATGAAGTTTCATGAAGATATCCCAAATGGTTATCTAGTGCGCACAAGACTTGCAGGGAAAAAAATAATCAAAGGGATATAACTTGGAAATTTAGGAAAGGGGAGCAACCATTCTTGTATGCAACACATTGCCCCTACCTATTACATGTGCCTACAAAATTTCATGAAGATATCCCTCATGGTTACTGAGTTATGGCGTCCACAAGAATGTTTATGGGTACCGCCAGCTGGACGGCCAGCGCCACATAATACGTCCGTTTTTCAAAACAGTTGACTAATTGATTGATTTGATGCTTAACGTCCACGGTAAACAGCTATGCTCATGTCAGGACGGTCAGTTAACCTAACCACACTATTCCTGGGCAGACTTAGACCTCCTAAGCGGTTAACCAGTACTAAGTGCAATACTTTCGCCAATAACTGACAATGCCCTTCTTGAATCAGTGGAAGGAGAAACGGAAGTATGAGGCCAGACCGGGTTTCGAACCCAGGACCTCTGACTTAGCAGTCAGGTGCCCTACCGATTGTGCTACGCGGCCCGGCACTTTTTTTTCTTCAAAACATGCGTATAAAAATAGTCTTATCATTATTATGCAACTTTACCTCGACTTCTAGCTTTCTTGTTCTGCTAAATAGTTATTTTCCCTACCTGAATTGGTTGCGGGTCTCTTTATAACACTACTGATTCCAGGGCTATGTTGGATATATAACACTATCACTTCATGACTTCAATAGAGACTACTCTGTGAGGGAATAGAAGGCAAATGAGCAGTCATTACACTACTAATGGAAACAAGGCAGATAATAAGTTTAGTCTCAATACAAGTGTTTAGCAAAATTCACCATGGGCCCTAAAATACAGCATACTAGAGGGACTGTAGAGTTTTTATTGACATGTAAAACCAAGAGGTACTGATACATATAACAACACTAGAAAACTTCAACAACATTTATTGTTCCCACACCAATATGTTACTGATTAAAGGATTTCAAATCTGAAATCACATTCAACATACAAAAACAAAGGGGACATAGGCTTCCTAAGCCAAGTCATATGACTTACAGCTCTAGATAAGGGGAATCTTATGATAATCCTAGGTGAGTTTTCTGACTTCTCTTTGGTTATGTATGCTGTGGCTTCTCAGTAGAACAACTAAGGGGTAGAAGCCCCTCCCTGATGCAGTTCAAATGAGGTCACAACATATATTTGGTAGAGAATTCAGAGAATTTATCCTCAAATCAACATAAAATACCCCCCTCACTGATTACTATGCTACATGCATGTACCCCATATTCTCAAGCTGCCTAGTGGCCCTAGAGGCAGTGGGGGTTACAGGCCCCTGTATCTTGGGCACAGAACATGAAAGGTGGTGCTCATCCCTCTCCTTTCACTGCCTTATCCTGATTTGAGAAAAGTACTCTTTACTACTACGTTGACAAGAGTTTTTCAGTCCCTGGCTGGCCCAACCCAGTTTTGAACCTGTAACCTTCTCAGGGATTATTCTGGCTCAGAGTTATCTCATTTAACCAAAATTTATGAGAAACCCTCCATTCTAATAGAGAACTTTAGGGCTATTATTAAATTGCCTTTAGGCATGAGATTTTTCCTCTCATTTGACAGATTTCAGTGAGAATTTTGGCTCAATTTTGAGCAAATCTCTCATTATTGATATATGTGTAAAAAAATTTGTAGATTCATATACTCAAGATGGACACATTTTAAAGAAGTTGATGTTATGTTTGACAGTGTGAATTAATCAGTTACAAAGGAGTTCAGCTGGTATAGTTCAAGAGAAGCAAAGAAATCTGATTAATTTTGCTAGTTTCCCATTTGTGGCTATACCTCAACAGAGAAGCAGTTCTGACAGAGTTTAAACACTTTGGATGGCAGATCATCAACTATCATGTAATGAGTTTATGAATACACAAAGATTTTAAATGTTTAATTTTTTAGTTTTCTGTTCTTTTTCTGTAGTTACAATGTAGTTAAATTATAAGGCAGTTACTTTTAGAGGCAGTGAGGTAAGCTTGCAACAAGCAATGCAGAGTGTGCAAGCTTACACAAGCATGTCCTTTTTAGAAGCCTGAAACAGGCATAAGAAGCATGATTGTGCAGCCTTGCCAAAAGGTTCCAAATACATGCTTGCACAAGTTTGCACAAACAGGCTGCAACTGTTCGCAACCTTGTGGCAAGCATGTGCAAGCTTGCTAAAAGGTTCAAAATACATCCTTTTGCAAGCTTGCATGCATACAGACCATTCTCATGCTAGCAGCAAGCAGCTTGCAGTTTAAGCATGCCATTTTGGTTGAGTTAACAGTCTGATTTTAGCCCTCGCCCCATTATCAAACTTGATCAAGATCTTGCTGCCATAAACATAGTTTGGTTTCGACTGTTTTACAAAAATGTCCCCTTAGTTGTTTTCAAATGATAACAAACAGCATTTTTCACTATAATGGACATGAGCTTTGATCCAATTTAGCCCATTATTTATCCTAACCAAGATCTTGTGGCCATAAACATGTTTTGCAAAAGCTATGACTGCTCAAAAAACATTGCCCCTATCCTGTTCACAAGATAATATACAGATTTTTTTACTATATTAGGGCCAATTATTTTGAATGGTCCAAGACCATTATCAAATTTCACCGAGATCTTGTGGACATACATTTACTGTGTAAAATTAATCATGATTGCTCAAAAACTGTTGCCTATGTGTTCACAAGCTGATATTCAGCATTTTTGACTATGTAAGGGTCAATAACTCTGGTGTTAATAGACTGCCATCGATGGCCCATTATCAAATTTGATAAATATTGTGTGCCCATAAACATACAGTGCAAGTTTGGTCATGACTGCTCAAAAACTGTAGACTTTTATTTCTTATTTATTGTGCTCCCAAGGCAAATGGTGGGCAGATAGATGGACGACAGACAATGACAGATGACAATAGCTCACCTTGAGCACTTTGTGTACCGGTGAGCTAAAAAATAACATATGTAATCTCAATGGTATACTCTGTCAAACAAAAAACAGTATCTCAGCTATTCTCGAAATACTATAGCATTTGCGGAGTTATCTTCATACATGCAACAATTTGAATCATTCATGAAGAAACAATGGTGTAGTAATCTCATTTTTAATGTAAAATCTATTGATTAAAACTTATTATTATGTTTCAACAGTTTCAATGAATCTCAAATTTGAGCATTAAAACAGACATTTAAGGTTTTATTTCCTATCAGTGGCAATACTATAATTTTCCATGCCCAAGCATGACCAGGATTCAGTTATACAAACATTTCCTAATTTAAGGTGAATGGGCATACTTGCAGGGGAAGCAACTCTGCCATTTTCTTTTTGCCTCCCTTCTCAATAAAGGTCAACTCTTAAAGAAAAGAATTTGCTCCTTCAAGAGTTGAGCCCCTATTGAAAGGGTTTTGTTGTCCAGGAAAGGAAACAGGAAGTTGCGGAGTGTCTCCCTTGAAAATAGATAAAAAGGGTAATGAATGCCCCTGCCATATGCCCTAATAGATGGGTAATGTGTTAGACATATTTATGTGAAGTTATATCAAAATCGGCCCATAAATAAAGATGCTAGAGGGGTGGCAAAGCTTTTTCTAAAAAATTGCAACTGTGACCTTGACCTTGCCTCTTCAATAATTGCTAATTTGTCCAAGATATTGTGACACACAACACTTATGTGAAGTTTATCAAAATCTGTCAATATATAAAGGTGCTAGAGGGATGACAAAGTTTTTTCTAAAAAACAGCAACAGTGACCTTGACCTGGGATTTACAATGCTGAAACACAAACTTGTCCTAGATAATGTTTAACATTTGTGTAAAGTTATAACAAAATTAGTTCACAAATAAAGGTGCAAGAACCATGACAAAGTTTACCTAAAATAGCATCTGTGACCTTGACCTTCGACCTACAATACTGAAATGTGAATATGTCTCAGATATTCTGGATTGTGAATTTCTTCAAAATACTGCCATGTTTAATATTTGTCTGAAGTTATATCAAAATTGGTCCATGAAAAAGCGCTAGAGGGATGACAAAGTATTTTCTAACAACAGCAACTGTGACCTTAAATTCTGGATCGCAAGTTTCTTCAAAGATAGTCATACTAAAATTTGGGTGAGGTTATATCATAATCTGTTATTAAATAAAGGGGCTAGAGCGATAACAAAGTTTTCCTAACAATAGCAACTGTGATCTTGACCTTGACCCTAAATTCTGGATTGCGAATTTCTTCCAGATATTGTCACACTAAACATTTGGGTGAGGTTATATCATAATCTGTCTTTAATTATTGGGGCTAGAGCGATAACTAAGTTTTTCCTAAAAATAGCAACTGTGACCTTGACTTTGAACCTACAGTGCTGAAACATGAATTTATCAAAATTACTGTCATACTTAACATTTGTGTGAAGTTATATCAAAATTGGTCCACAAATGAAAGCGCTAGAGCGACAGCGAAGTTTTTTTTCTAAAATAGCAACCTTGACCTTGATCCTAGCAACCTGAAACGCAAACTCTTTAGAGGTACTGTCATACCCAATATAGCTGTGATGTTTTATTCGAAATCGGTTAAAAAATGAGGTTGCTAGAGCGATGACAAAAGGTGAGCTTGTACATAAGCTATGGAAAATATGGTCAAAATATATATCACATTTACGAGGACATAGTTTTGCAACAATGACCTAAATCAAAGTTCTGTTTCCTTTATGCACATGTTCCATGCATATCTGAACTGTGTTGTATATTTGAGCAGTTGACGAGACACGAACAGCACTACAAAGTGTGAAATAGTTATGTCATTTATGGGGACATAATTCTGCAATAATGACCTTGATCAAAGTTCCCTTTCCTTTATGCACATGTTCAATGCATGGCTGAACTGTGTTGCAAGTTTCAAATCTCTGCATCAAATACTGTAGGAGGAGTTGTGGAGACACAAACAGTACTACAAGAGTGAAATATGGTCAAAATATGTATGTCATTTAAGGGGAAATAATGCTGCAATAATGACTTGAATCATAGTTCTGTTTCCTTTATGCACATGTTCAATGCAT
This sequence comes from Ctena decussata, assembly GCA_963989385.1. Classification (NCBI taxonomy): domain Eukaryota; kingdom Metazoa; phylum Mollusca; class Bivalvia; order Lucinida; family Lucinidae; genus Ctena; species Ctena decussata. The sequence continues at coordinate 31,683,188 of OZ022504.1, read as the reverse complement.
GTCTGAACTGTGTTGCAAGTTTCAAATCCCTGCATCAAATACTGTAGGAGGAGTTGTGGCGACACAAACAGTACTACAAAGTGTGACTGACGTACATACTGAGAAGGGCAACACTATATGCCCCTCCCCACTTCGTGGCAGGGCATACAAATGGCCGATAAACATGGTGGTATACCCATACATTAGCCATCTGTCACTATTTTCAATAAAACACTGGTGGAAATGCAGCCACAGTGCTTTAAGGTGCATGGATGCACCTCCAGGTTTTTCTGCCATTTTTTTCAAAGGGAGACAATTCTTCAGGTTTAGTACTGGCTTTCCTATAAGGGGTCTGCTCTTAAAGGTCTACTCCTGTAAAGGTTACCCTCATTACAAAGGAAGGCAAATATGAAAATGGCAGAGTTGATTCCCTTGCCAGTGTATCCATTCATCTTAGCTTCCTGCACCTTTTTTGTGTGAAAAAAAAACATCTTTTGGTCACACTTATCTGTGTAAGCCAAAACCTATCTACACACAGGCACAGTCAGCTGAAAGCATGTACAGCTGGCCCTGACATAAACAGTTGAAGATTTCTAAAACCAAACACCATCATCCTCTGCTTCAAATGAGACTGTGAGTATAACAGATAAAGGTGTCTTACAGACCGTACACGGCATAATTTTCGCGGTGTTCCATTTTTCGCAAATATTAAAATCGCGATATAATTTCATGTTTCCTACAAAATATCTTCAGTTGACACATTGTCTATATATTTTGTTTCTCGTTTTTTGCTTCGGTAAGTTCTGGAACTTTTCACTTGAGCCGGTTCTTTCATTAACCTGCGTCCCAGCCGCAGGTTGATAAAATAGCTCGCTCATGTGAAAAGGAAGCAATTATACTTTTTGTGCATGTTGATAACCGCAAAAATTAAAAATCACGAAAATTAATGTTTACGTTTTTGACCTTAAACCGCGAAAATTTGAAACCACGAAAATTACCGTGTATACGGTACCAAACTGAATTTGTCAACAGTTGTCTGTTTATTGATTCAAATCAACAAAGCATGTAATATTGCTGTGTAATCCCTTGCCGGCATGAAATCAATATGCATATCATACTTTTGCAAAATCCTGTCCTCACAATTGTTTTTCTGTTCAATAATAAAACATCAGTGCTAGTGGATGACATGTACAAGATCAACTGAAAAGTACCAGAATTTACCAAAGCAAACTGGCACAACTGGTTTTAACTTCAAACATGGATGCCATGTCTACTGAAGATACTTGTCAGAAAATATTTTAAAACAAATCATTTTTTTGGCTTCATTGTGACTGCAAAATACCAGGGAAATTGGAAGACCGTGAAAATTTCCTCGTATATATGGTTTCTTCTATGAAGATTATTCAAAATTGCTATCAAAACCATCTGAGGGCCAACATTGTGCTCATGTGAGAAAGAATGACCATAATCAGCCTGTGCATCTGACCTGACCTGAAAAGGCCTTATGACATTTCTTTTTGTTGTAAGAACCCACATATTGTTCACTTAGATCCAACTGCTTAGATGTACAGGCTGATCATAGTCTTTTCTGTCTACACATGGTACAAGGTTCTTTTTCTCATGACACAGTACATACTGATTATAGCAATAAGCTACACTAACATCCAATGATAAACTCAAGTCTCAATCCTGAGGCCTGACTTGCCATTTTACCTTTGACTAGACAATGTTTACTTCTCTCATAGCAGTCATCCAGCAAAACAACTTGGCTATGAGATGTTCCCCACCACAATTGTCCCCCCCCTCCCCTCCCTTAAAATGACCACAAATATATCTAAATGAGTTTTATGTAATGTGATTTTCCCATAAGGCAGGTTTTTTCCTTTCGAAAACAATCCCCAAAATCTAGATCTGTCTTACAAGACAGATCTAGATTTTTGGGGTTCTTTTGGAGGGAAAAAAACCTATCTTATGATGGAATAAATACAGTAGAACCTTAGAGACTGTGACCAGCAAAGTTTGCTGGGAATGTTCACTGTCAACTATGTAAGTTCCCACAGCCATGCAGCCTGAGTATCTAAACTGCAACGGCTCTAACCAGATTGTGTATATGCTGCTAACAGGATATTATGTGACCAGCAGAAACCAAAGATCCAGATATGGGAGGTTTTAAGGATAATAAGGAGTTAATTTCTAATCATACTCAACAAAAACAGTGTAATCCTCATTAGAAATACAGTAGGTGAACAAAAGCATTCACTGTATATTCGTCACAAACTGACATCATCTTTTAAATGAATGTATCTCCATATATTGTCGTGAAGTTTATACAGCAATGTAATGAAACTTGCAGGGACAAAAAGCAAACTGAAAAACGGCAATTCACAATGAAATATAAAGATGATTCTATGTTTAGTATGGAGTTTAATGTGTTTGAAATGAACAATAAATTTTAAAAATCTTCCATCCCGTTAACGTCACTGAAAAATGAAAGTTTTAATTTTCTTTTTATCAAAAACTGTTGATACAAGAAAACACCAGAAGGATCAAATTTCTTGAATACTTGTTTATCGTGGAAACCAACTCGCGTATATCTGGTGCAATTCACATGGTGATTACTGTCTTAGTTTTGCTATAATAATTTCAACAAAATTTCTGGAAATACATGTACATTTAAATGCGACGTCACTGTATGATGAAAACTTTTGTTCACCTAATGTACCTTGATGTGGAGTTCTAATGTGGGATCACACTGTATATTTTAGCTAAGATCCCAGAATTACCCTAAACCACACCTTATCTGGATCTCTGAGACCCTCAATCTGATCTGGTGCCTACCAGAAGAACCAAAATCTGATCTGCGTCCCACCAGCAGAACCACGATCTGATCAAAGTCTCATCTTCAGAAACCTAATCTTATCAAGGTTTTTTTTGCTGGCTACTACTCCCAATGTATTGTCATCATTTTACACTGTCAACTTCTGTCTGGTTTTTCAGAGCAACATCTCCTAACATTTGTAGGTTATACATGCTATCTTCAAATTCCTTGTTTTCTGGCATTGGTATACACTGGGACTCCCCTTCTGGCAAGTTTTGATTCGTTGTGATCACATATCTACCATCACTGTCTGTTGTCAGTGTTATTTCAGTGACCTCAGCCTCATCTTGAGTGAAAGACTCATTTGATTTCTCTGTGATATCATAACTACCATCCTCTACCTGTTTCTGTCCTTTACCAGTATAAGATGAGTGTTTGGACTGTGGTATATTTATGTCAATATTTTCTTCATCTGCTCCAGTCTCATCCATGTCTATGTCATTATCACCAGCATCTATAGCTGGCATTGACTGACACGAGTCATCACTGTCTTTCTGCCCGGCCTCAGAGGATGCCGACAACTCAATACTCTCATATCGCACTGTCTGTAGCCGCCAAAAGCCATCAGTATGTAGTTTGTATCTGAAACAAATATCACAACATTTTTAAGTACTTGTATACCTTCTGAATACCAGGGCTAGGTTGCTCGTTAATTAGCTTAACGAGCTTGTCAACTAATGGATTTGTTAAATGTTCTATAAAATGCAGCTTCAAATACACTGATATGTTTTGCTGAAAAAAAAAACACTGAGTAGCTTATGCAGTAAACTACTCACAATTTTTCAGCAAGAAATATCCGTTATTTGCCAATTTAAGTGATAATTGTTATACCATTAAGCGAACTATAGGCAATTTGTTAAAATAAGAAAGGGAAAAATTCAGTTTAACTCAGCTAGCTGAATAAATTGTCACAGAAAAGTTACCATAACAACTAGTGGCTTCAGGCTTGCTGTTATAACCCTTAAAGCCCCTTATAGACAACAACAAAATATATGTTCACAAAATTTCAAAAAGTGTTTATTTCAAGTTATATCATATTCAAAATTCAAAGACTAGAGGGCTGACAGCCTAGATCAAGATGCGGCTCATTATTAGCTGTCTCATCTGTATCTACTCTGTCTGCAAATTCAACTTTCATTCTTGGCGCTGTAAGACATCCCTTTCAACATACCAAAGAAACACTAAGCATGGTCCCACAAGTTGCTCTGAGTCATGGCATACATTGTATGTTCTTGCAGACCAAAACCTGAATCATCACACAAATCATTACATTAAATTAATATAGCTAATACTGCAATTTTCTCAAACACCTTAGTTTTCCATGTACACAATCTCGAAGAAGCTAGATATCTACTATCCGGATATACGTGTATGCCAAGTTTTAAGACTCTACCCTGGGTAGTTACTGAGAAATAGACCTATGGGCAACAGAAGAACATTCTGATCCAGCACACATGACCCTGCATATGCACAAGTTGTATCACAGCAGCATTCCTTTGCTTCTGCAAAGGTGCATTGAGAGTGAGTATGTCAGTAAATAAAATTATTATAGTCTGGCCCATGTTCCTACTTCTGTATGAATTCTCTGCTCTTGAAGGAACTTTTTAATATTTTAATTTTACCTCACTGCAGCTGGCGTTGTGCCGTGTGGCGGCCGTAAAACGTCTCCCCGTACATCATCCATAGTGCAGATTATATTTTATTTACATCCTTTGAGATCAGAGGATAGATTCTGAGAAATCTAAAATTTGAGATCGATTTAGACTATTAGTCTAGATCATCGTCTTTTATATTATTTGGATCCTTTTAAAACTAATCAGTCTTTGAATCGACTGTCCAATTAAAATTATGAAATCACAATATTTTTTTTCTGGTTTTATTGCCAGGGTCACCTACGAGGCTTTATTAGCCGAAACTACGTAGTCTGGCCCATGTTCCTACTTCTGTATGAATTCTCTGCTCTTGAAGGAACTTTTTAATATTTTAATCTGTCCACAGCTGAAGCTACATTAACTTATAAGTGAACCAAACTTACCTGAAGCGAGAATGACCAGATGGCCAGTTAAACTTGTGTTTCTTTTTCAGATGTTTTGTTAACACCGCTCCTCTAGTGAACTGAGAATTACACACATGACACATGTAGTTGGCAACGTTTAGGGCCTGAAATAATGAGAGAGACATGAATTAGATACACAGAAGCTTAATCATCAATCTGGAGACTTTTGGCTATCCATATCACACTCATTGGTGACAGCTGACCTTTCAGTTCAAATGAAGCTACAGTAAACCATAATACAAGACGGCACCACAGCACCACAGGATGAAGTGTGATGGAAACCATAATACGAATTCATTCTATCATGATGGCTTATCATAACAAATATAAAACCTTTGCGTAACTGACAAAACTGAGTGTTCATAGTATACATAAGAACAAGCATTGCAGATGCCCTTGATTGTAAGTATTTCCATGTAATTGAGTGCAAACTGGTATTTTTGATAAACAAGAGCAAAAATATTCACCTATATGCTGTTTTGGCCATGTTTCTGTAACAACAACCTAAAGTAGGGCTCCCAGTTATAAAATTGTTTTACTAAAAATAACTATAGACTGGTCCAAGTACCAATATCAAGCATAGAAAGTTGTACTAAACATCGTCTGTGGTTTTGTGTGGTAATTTGAAATGTTTAAGCATTATGTTTAACCATTATAAATGAGCATGATGAATGTCTAGGCTCCTGGCTGATGATGTCACTGATCACAAAACCATTCATTATTGCGCTACTTTAGATCAAATCCTTCATATACAATACAAAATAGGACAGAGCACTTGGGTGCCATGATTCATAGCTCCCAACTATTCTGCCTTATATTTCTTTGCAGTTCAGTCACGATATAATGATCTTTGCATAAAACACTATGCCAGTATATGGACAGCAACCACAGTGCCATAAAAGGACAAAGTGAATCCATATCTAGCATGTGCTGCGGACAGGAAATCCCACCTGATGGACAAGATACTCATAAGGAATGAGGCATGCCTAGTTACTTGCACATATCTTGGCCCAAGGGTGGATTTCCCTTTCCACAACACATGGGTAAGTTGGGATTTATATTTTATTCCCTCACCTTAAATTCCCAAAATGAAAGAACTTTTTTGGCAATATTCTGCAGGGCATTACAACAGGAGTGCTGTGTGTCTAAAAATAGGATTTCATCATCCTTACTTAACCTAGTTAACATTATTTATGGTATATATTACAAAACAAAACAAAACAAGGATTCCAAGGAATGGGGTGTCTCACCTGTCTATGCATTGTCAACAGACCGAGCTAGACCAAGACACTTGAAGCAAAGCTTATGTTGCCGCCAACAACAACATCAGGATAGTAATACATATATCTCACTTCTGCTAGCAGCAGGCGAGACAAAAATGTCTGAACACACAAAACAGACTCAGAGAAGCAGTCTGGTAAGGTTATACTCTGTCCACAGTTTCATAACAGGCCTCTCCCAAATCAAATGGTTGGCATGTCTAATATTTACAACAGTTCTTGTTTTATTGTTGTTCCCTAATTTTTAGGAAATGGGGGCCACCATTTGCATGATTTTGAAAGCACTCAACTAGAGGATATTCTGGTCAAGTTTTGTCAAAATCTGTTCAACAGTTCTTGGGATATTGTCATTTTTATGTTTTCTCTCTTTTTTTATTGTTTTGTATTGGTGGCCATCTTGAAAGGTCTATCTGAACAATTTTAAAAGACTGTTTTGAAAAAGATTGGTCAGAATTTATTGACTGTGTCACCTACAGTTGCAAGAGTAAACAAAAGCAAAAGAACAAGACCTGTCAGGAGACAGGACACTCGCCTGAACCTGCGCTTGTCCAATTTCAAGTGCTAGTATTTCTTTCTTAGGGGTAGGGATGGTGCTGAATAAAATTTCCAACCAATATCTATCATCATACTAAATATACAATAATTCAAATGCATCAAAGGGTTTAGAAGCTATGAGATTTCAAAGACTCTGGCATAAAACTTTAACATAAAATTTCTTGAAGTCTATGACCTTGAACTACAAATTCATGTGCAGGTGTGGGGATGCAGTTGCATATAATTTATAACCAATATCTATCATCAAAACAAATATAAATCAAATCTATCAAAGGGTTTAGAAACTATGAGAGCTTAAAAACTTTATTGTAGAACTTTAAATAGAAAGTCTGTGACCTTGACCTAAAGGTCATGTGCAGGGGTGGGGATTGTGCAGAATAAAATTTTGGACCAATATCTATCATCATACTATATATAATTCTAATCGATTAAAGGGTTTAGAAACTCTGAGATCTTAAAAACTTTAACATAAAACTTTAACATGAAATGTGTAAGTCCGTAACCTTGACCTTAAAGTCATGTTCAGGGGTGGGGATGGCATAGAATAAAATGTCAGACAAATATCTATCATCATACCAAATATAATTCAAACTGATCCAAGGGTTTAGAAAATATGACATCTTAAAAACTTTAACTTAAAACTTTAATATGAAATTTCTAAGTCCTTGACCTTGACCCAATAGATCATGTCTGGGGGTGGGGATGGTGCCAAATAAAATTTAGGAGCAATATCTTCTATCATACCAAATACAATTCAAATCGATTTAAGGGTTTAGAAGCTAGGTGATCTTGAAAACCTTAACGTAAAACTTTAACAAAAAAATTCTAAGTCCCTGACCTTGACCTATGAGTCATGACCAGGGGCGGGGAGGGTGCTGAATGAAATTTTGGACCAATATCTATCATCATACCATATATAATTCAAAACAATCAAAGAGTTTAGAAACTATGATATCTTAAAAGCTTTAACGAAAAACTTTCACATAAGATTTCCAAGTCTGTGACCTTGATCTATATGTCATGAACGGGTGGGGGAAGGGGGGGGGGGAATTGTACTGTTTAGGACCAATATCTATCATCATACTAAATATGATTTAAATTGATCAAAGGGTTCAGAAATTATGAGATCTTATAAACTTTAGCATCAACTTTAACATTTTGCAAACGCCGACGCAGACATCGCCGCTAAAACCGAAGCCAGGGGTAGTACAATAGCTCTTCCTGAACTTCGTTCAGGGGAGCTAAAAAACTATGAAGTCAGTGTTACCACAGGGCTGACAGTTTATACCTGATGGACTTTCTTAAAGTGATTGGCAAGACTCTGATAGCCTCTAGCTGTGTAGTCACACTCTGATATCTGGCACTGAAATGCTGAGTCACTACTGTGGGTATCCTGATGTTTACGTAAGTCAGCCATAGATTTACCACTGAAACAAATACAAAGAATCCTCAGCAGAAATATCTGACTAATTATTAAACTGAATGGATACACTTTCAGGGGAACTAACTCTGCCATTTTCATTTTTGTCCCTCTTATCAATGAGGGTCAACTCTTAAAGGAAAGAATTAGCTCAGTAGACCCCTTTTTGGAAAGTTTTTTTTTCATTATAGGAAAGCAAACAGGAAGTCATAAAAGCTGTTTTTCTTAAAGACAAATATTCTTGTCTATTGGGGCCAATAATAATCCTATTATGCAACAGTCGAGTAACTCTGCAGTTCATCAAAGGAAAGAACCCATCTCACACAGGTAATGGTATAACAGGGTCATAAAACAGCTAACAACTAGAGGTGTGTTCTATATAGCAGAGAATAAATGTCTTTAAATAAATTGGTGGAAAAACAATTTGGTGTACCTATTCACCTAAGGTGACTGAGTACTATACTCTCTCTGATCTAGTAGTAATGCCCTTTTTTCTCATAGCACGTCAGTCTTACAGGAAAGACTGCCGAAATAATCAGCTTTTAAAAAGGAGCAAGTTCTTCCTACGATGCCCCTTTGAGAGGTGATTTAAACACAAGTGCTACTAGAGGTAGGAAAGCAAAATCTTTTCATTTTAAAGTGCTTGGTCTTTGAGATGCAACCGTACATACACTGTTTGCCACTCAAATCTGCGTCTTTTGGACACATTTCTGCATTTTAGAAACAAACTGTTCCATATATTCAGGACAATTGTGGTAATTATTTTCGGAGTCCCAATTTTAGTTATGGTAGGTGCTACAGTTTGAATGAAATGGACTCAAATGCCTGGGATAACGTAAAGTGTACAATGACTGACAGATGGATGTACAATCCTAACATGTACACTGCATCTTACTAAAAGGAGTTGCAACAATGAAGCGTACCATTATTATAGCTACATCTTTAAGGGCAGTCACTCTGATCTGGATGTAACCATCTCCCATCTCAATATGGTTACTCTTACAGGAAAGATTGCTGTTCCTTCCTTTAAGAGTAGACCCCACGGAAGAAGTGATTCAAATATGAGCTGCAACACAACAAAACCAACAAAGTGGCATGTGCACTCAGCAAAGACACAGATCAGCCTGGGAATCCGCAAAGTCTGATCAGAGTCTTTGCTGTGCGCTTAAAAGGCAGCTAAGGGTTTAAACTAACCCCATGTGGACAGCGAAGACTCTTATCAGACCGGGTGGATGCCCAGGCTCATCTGAGTCTTCACTGTGCACATACGCTACTTTGTTGGTTTTCTGGTGTCCCAGCTCAATTGAGAAAGTTGTCATCCTTGTAAAAATGGCAGCTAAGCCAGAAGGAGGAAGAATCCAGACAAAAAATAAACCTAAGAATATGTCTCATAGTCCTTGATGATTCCAACACTGAGGCACACTTCAACTAGAGCAAGTGAGCAGGGGCTCATATATACCCCGACCAGTGCCACCACCTAATGAAACCACCGACTAATGAAATTAACACCTAGTGAAATCAATCTTAATACATGAAATTAAATGACTTGAGAATAGTTATCGGTAATTGTTTGAGAAAATCTGAAGTTTCTGTTTAAAGAATTTCAGTGTGTAATGTCATTGAAACATGCTCCTATACCAATGACATCATAGATATGTTACCATAGCAGCTATGAAATTACCTACTGTTGTGCTTAGCACAAAACTTTAATGAAAATGTAAAAGTCTTTGTCCATGATATTAGGCAGCAGTAGCATCCAGATGCTGTCAACCAATCTATGTGAACCTAAAAGTAAACCTAGTCATGTATCAAAAGATTCCATCGAAGAATATTTGAAGTGTAAGCTAAAAATATAAACTTGATATAAAACTATAACACAAACATTTAAGTCTGTGACCTTTACCTCAGTTAAGCAGCAGCATTCTGATGATATTAACTAATCTGCATGGACCTAAAAAGTAAACCTAATCACACGACAACAGGATTCATCTAAGGATATTGGAAATATAAGCGAAGAATACAAACTAAACTGTCTACTCAAAACTTTAACACAAATATACGAGACTATGACCTTGACTTTTGGTAAGCAGCAGCATCCAGATGATGTCAACTACTCCATATGAATCTAAAAGTAAACCTAGTCAAATATCAAAAGGTTCCATCAAAAGATATTGGAAATATAAGAGCAGAATATAAAAATAAATGCAAAACTTTAAAGCATATGTTTAAGTCTGTGGCCTTGACCTTAGGTCAGCAGCAGCATCCAGATAATGTCAACTAATCAGCATGAACCTAGAAGTATACCTAGCCACATGCCAAAAAGTTCCATCAAAAGATAGTGGAAATGTAAGCTAAATATAACCAAACTATATATAATCTTTGCAATATTTGAATGCAAATGTTAGCTGACAGACAGACAAAATCAAATGGATGGACAGACAGATTGACTAATGGATGGAAAGACAAAAAGTACATACTTGGTAGGTCAAGGGTATAATTAAATTACGATTGATGTTTTTATGGCAATTCTTTTTTTCCACCTACCCCTCTCCCCCACCCCTCGCCGGACACAGGGTTTATCTATCAGAGAAGCAAATATTGTTTTGCTAAGTTGCCTCCCTTGTAAAAATGTCCCCCAAACTATGATGACACAGCCACGCACCTCCAAGAAAGATAGATATTGCTATGTTCCCTCCCATCCCTGAAGCATGGATATACCATAAATGTCTAAATACTGGGACAGATAGGTCTAAGCAATCTATGCAGACCAAGATCAGACTGCTCCTAGAGAAGCAGTCTGATCAAGGTCTACACTGTTTGCCATTCCAGCTGCATCTTTTGGCTTTGTGAAACCAAACTGTTCCAGTTTCAGGACAATTATGGTAAATATTTTAGGTGTCCCAATTTTTAGAATTTTTACGGTAACTTACCTGTACTCACAAATATCACATTTGAAAGGCTTGTCTTTGGAATGGCGGTACTTCAGATGTTGTCTGAGGCAGGATGGGGCTGGGCAAGTCATATCACAGTATGGACATTTATACTGGTTCACTAGAAAAAGATAGGTAACCACTGAATAAAAACAAAGTTTCCTGCAATCAGACTGCTCATTAAAGCAGCTAGATCAGGATCTACACTGTTTGTCATTCAACGTTTCTGCTAGCAACCTCCCCCCCACATTAGTGATGAAAAGACTATTCCAAATTCAAAACCAGAGTTCTTATGCCATTGGAACAAAAAAACACAATTATTCGTTCCCCCTACCTATAGATGCTATATGAGAAACATGGAAAGAATTGGCTTCAGAGGAGAAGTCGTTAGAAAATGTTGACGACGGATGGACGATGGATGGAAACTGAACTGACCGCAGTGAGCAGACATAAATTTGGCTATGTTTAACAGAGAGTGAAAGTAGGACAAGTTCAGCAAAAGACATTGGTGCTGTTGAGACAATGCCATGATGTAAGTTTGTGTATAGTTTCATCACAAAAGGTCTTTTAGTCTCTGAGAAGTTGAGCTAAACACAGAGGGTCAACGTAATTTTGGCTATGTTCAATAGAGTGGAAAAGTGGGTCAAGATTAGATAACAACACTGGTGTTGCAGAGACAATGCCATGATGTAAGCTTGTATGGAGTGTCTTTACAAAAGGTCTTTTAGTCTCTGAGAAGTTGAGCTAAACACAGAGGGTCAACGTAATTTTGGCTATGTTCAATAGAGTGGAAAAGTGGGTCAAGATTAGATAACAACACTGGTGTTGCAGAGACAATGCCATGATGTAAGCTTGTATGGAGTGTCTTTACAAAAGGTCTTTTAGTCTCTGAGAAACAGAGCTAAATGCTGTAGGTAGACGAAAATTTGGCTATGTTCAACAGAGCATGAGAAGTACCTTTACCTGCAAACATCACTAGTGTTGTGGAGACAATGTCATGTATAAAGTTTCATTACATTAGGTCTCTTAGTCTCTTAGAAATAGAGCTAAACGCAGTAGGTAAGATGTTGATGACAACAACACTGCTGCCACCACTGGCAGAAAGTGCTTGCTAAAGCAGTCCTGGCAAAAATCAGTGGGTGCAAGGTTAACTTTTAAATTACCAGGCCTACAAGACTAATTACACAGACCATTCTATTTCTGTAGTACTATCATTACCCTAGTAACAGAAACATGAAAATATGTCTCAAAAATGATTAATCTGACTGATTTGCAATTTTGGATATACTGTTGTTAGTCCAGTCGTGTTTGTTTAATGAAGCCACAGTCCTGGGTACGAAACCATGTCAGGTATATTACCTCACTGTGTGTTGTGCTTTTTCCATGCACATGTACAGTTTTGCCGGTTAGATCAAGCGGATCACTGACCGCCACCCTGATACCACTATTTCCAGCTCAGAGCATACTCATACCGGGTAGACAGCAATCGAAAATGCTCGGGCAATCGACGAACGCGGATCAAAAAGCATTAGAAATAGCGTTTTCGATTGCAAATTGGCGACAATTTGCAATCGAAAATGCTGTTTCTAAGAGTTTTTGATCCGTGTTAATCGATTGTTTAGAGCGTTTTTGATTGCCGCCTACCCGGTGTAATACTGGGTGCCTATTTAACGGTCTATTGGATTGTAAAAATCAATGGAACAGCCCTTGGGAGTCGAACCCGCAACAGCCTGGACGTGAGAGGCGAACATCCTAAACCAGAACCACACTTATGCCTTACTGATAGTCAATACACCAATCAATTTATGTCATACTCAGTACACAAGATATGGGTTTATCTGATGTTTCAGAGATAACTTCTGCTATTTCTCCATACAAGCTCAATTATGTTATGACCCCTTGCCTTGCCAAGCTAGTTCTAATGAGGTATAATGGTCAACATGATGTGATAGAGAAATAAATATCCGAGAATTAGCTTTAAAACCCCATATTACTTGAAGCTTTGTGTAAGCATACTTGAAACTAGAACAGGTTATTATAATATCCTTACCATGGTTTCTCATGTGGTCCCTGAGTAATCTCTCAGCAGCAAACACTTTGTTACAGTGGCTACACTGGTACCTCTTACCTGAAACACAATGACACTAGTTTACCAGCATTTCTCAACTTGTAACAGTATACACACCTTGTAACAGTAACTACAAGGTACCGTTTACGCACCTTGCTACAGTGACTTCTTTTAGGACAATTGAAACACCTTGCTACAGTGACTTCTTTTAGGACAATTGAAACACCTTGCTACAGTGACCTCTTTTAGGACAATTATGGTAATCGAATTTATGTATCCCATTTTTGGGAATTTTTACGGTATTGTAAACAGAGACAAAGCATTGACATGGTTCCTCATGTTACTGCTGGAGTAACTACTGTAATGGGCCTAAATTTTGGGATACCAAAAATTAATAATTTTCCATTTGGAACAAATGGAAAAAATTTTATTTTAGGTGTCCCAATACTTAAGTACATTACGCTATATGCAGTACAAAGAATGTTAAATTGTCTGGAAACTAGGGATGACATCAACTATCATCCCCAACTTTTGGCCTATATTTGGAGCTCTGACAATGCTGCAGCAACTATCAGTAACTCTAAGAATGTCTTCCTGGAATTATTAGTGATTTCAGAGTGGCTATCAACCATCCTTCTCAGCCAAGGCAAGAAAAAAGCTAGGGGCTTTATCTTATAAGACTCAGATCAGACAGTCCAGCCATGTAGCCAGATCGACTGTAGTTTTGTTAATGGTAAGTGTAATACTATACAGCCACTGAACAGATGACACTGAGTGACCTGGGCCCTCAGTGTTCATTCTGGAGATAGAACATATATTCCAGTGTCAGAAGCCAGTTCTGGTTCCATAGACACAACAAACATTTGAACATATCAGCCATTCCTGTAATGCACCTTTTTCTCCAAAAATAAATTAAAATAAATAAATAGGTTAACAAGAGGGCCATGGTGGCCCTGAATCGCTCACCTGAGCATTAATCAGTTCACTGGCTCTGGTGAAGATTTATAAGAGTTTTTACCATACATGGGAATGGCGGCCACCTTGGTCATGTGACCAAGATCATTTGAAGAACTTTCAATCCTTTGACCCATGTGCAGGCTCCATATGAAATTTGAGTTTAGTCTGCCCAGTGGTTTCAGAGATGTTTGAAAATGTTTATGGATGGATGACAGAGGCAGCTAACACCAATACTGTAAGGCTCAGGTGAGCTGAAAATGGCAGAGTTGCTTCTCCGAAAAGTTCCCGTTCATGTTGAGTTCCTTTGATGGATTTGAACTAGACTGAACTAGGCAAACACAGATGATAAAATGGTAGCATCATTATCTCACTGTGGTGAAACTAATGTATTCCAAAAAGTTTGTGGCTGGCATCATTGCAATGTTAGTTCTGATTCTTGCAGCATAACTTAATTTAGATTTGACCTGGTGAACTAGCTTTTGACCCGACATGACCCAGTTTCAAACTTGACCTAGATTTTATGGAGATAAACATTCTGACAAAGTTTCATGAAGATTGGATCAAAACTGTGCCCTCTAGCGTGTGCACAAAGTTTTTCTAAGATTTGACCTAGTGACCTAGTTTTTGACCTGACATGACCAAGTTTCAAACTTGGCCTGGATATTGTGAGGATAAACATTTTGACACAGGTTCATGAAGATTGGATCAAAACAGTGCCCTCTAGAGTGTACACAAGGTTGTTCTTATATCTGACCTAGTGACGTATTTTTTGACCCGACATGATCTACTTTCAAACTTGGCCTAAATATTGTGACGATAAACATTCTGACAAAGTTTAAAAAAGATTGGATCAAAACTGTGTCCTGTACAGCATACACAAGGTTTTTCTAAGATCTGACCTAGTTTTTGACCCAACATGACCCAGTTTCAAACTTGGCCTAGATATTGTGAGGATAAACATTCTGACATAATTTCATTAGGTTTGGATCAAAGCTGTGACCTCTAGAGCGTACACAAGGTTTTCCTAATATTTGACCTAGTTTTTGACCCAACATGACTCAGTTACAAACTTGACCTTGCTATTGTAAGAATAAACATTCTGACAAAGTTTCATTGAGATTTGATCAAAACTGTGCCCTCTGGAGCGTATACAAGGTCGTTCTTATATTTGACCTAGTGACCTAGTTTTTGACCCGACACAACCCAGTTTCAAACTTTACCTACGTTTCATAAAGATACACATTCTGACAGAGTTTCATGAGGATTGGATCAAAACTGTGCCCTCAAGGGTGTACACAAAGTTTTTCTAAGATTTGACCTAGTGACCTAGTTTTTGACCAAAAGTGACTCAGTTTCATAGGGGGCTTATATATATGGACAATAAACATTTTGACATAGCTTCATGAAGATTGGATCAAAACTATGCCTTCTAGTGCGTACACGAGGTTTTTCTAAGATTTGACCTAGTGACCTAGTTTTTGACCTGACATGACCTACTTTCAATCTTGGCCTAGAGTTTATGGAGATAACCATTCTGACATAGTTTCATAAAGATTGGATCAAAACTGTGTCCTCTAGAGCGTACACAAGGTTTTTCTATGATTTGACCTAGTGACCTAGTTTTTGACCAGACGTGATCCAGTTTCAAACTTGTTCTAGATATTATGAGGATAAACATTCTGACAAAGTTTCATGAACTTTGGATGAAAACTGTGCCTTCTAGAGCGTACACAAGGTTTTTCTAAGATTTGACCTAGTGACCTAGTTTTAGACCCAACATGACCCAGTTTCGAACTTGGCCTAGATTTTAAGGAGATAAACATTCTGACAAAGTTTCAGAAAGATTGGATCAAAACTGTGTCCGCTAGAGTGTACACAAGCAAAAGTTGACGGACGTCCGGACGGATGGACGGACGTCCACACGTACGACGGACATCACGGTGTCCCAAAAGCTCACCCTGAGCACTTCGTGCTCAGGTGAGCTAAAAATATGAGACACCTAAAATAATTCCATAATGGTCCTACAAACAGAAGAAATTTGGTTTTACAATGCAGCAAGGTGTCCAAAAGATGCAGATGGAATGGCAAACGGTGTAGACAGTGGGTCTGCACACTTTGCTCGAACTTATCATACCCAATATTTACAATTTTTTACAAGCCGTCCTTTAAGAAATGTTTCACAGTAGTTGGCAAACAGTCCTGACTCTGAACAGATTGATCATCAACAGCAGTCTGATCATGGTCTGCACCGTATGCTCCAGAGTTCCTGTCAGAATATTTCAGGTAAATTTGGTGTCCGTAGAATGCTGGTACTGTGAGATAAGCTGACAATATCTGAGTCAATAGAACTTACACCAACATCTGTTGCTTCATTTCTGTATATTTGCTCTCAGATTAAAGAATTGGTCAAGATAAAATCTAGAAGTGTGTCCACGGTAAACAGATGCCCCGGCTTTGCACCTTGTCAGAAAACCTGCTAGGTGCGGAACTGCCAATCAAAAGCAACATGATGGCTGGATGAATGATTTGGTCTTTTACAAGTTTTCAAACTTATTTATTGCATATTATAGCTAATAGAGGTTAGTCTAATGCATTTTTAGAATATGGGAAATAGTTCCCAATGTGACATATGAGGCTTTTATCAAGATTAAAATGCTGATGGGAATTACCGTATTAACCCTATTAAACATCCCGAGGCATTGCATTTTATGAAAGAGGGGCATTATTTTAGAGCCCAAAGTGTAGTTATTTAGCCACTGCAAAACACCACTAACAAACAGTACAGAGGTGAGTGTGTACACTTATGGAGGAATCATTTCTACAGTTTTTAGCCTCCCTTCTCAGTAGGGGTCAACTCTTAAAGGAAGAGCAGCAAATTCTTTCCTTTAAGAGCAGACCCCTTTTCAAAGAGCTACCTCATCTACAGAAGCACACAGGAATTCATGCCAGTTAATATAACATTACTCTACGAAAAACAGGTAGGGGGCATTTATCAGAGCAGGGGCATTCATTAGGATTAATACGGTATTTCCAATATCTCAGTATCTTTAAACTCCCATCCTTGGGGTTTAGACCTCAAATTCTTTGCCCGCTGATTGAAATTACAAATGTAAACCCAATATTTGAAAAGGGTGGGGAGAGGAGAAGGGAGGAAATGTGCTAACAGGACTGGTGCATTACAAAACCAGGAACAACTCAACCATCTGCAATACGACCTTTCCACACTCCAAACTCTGCCAAATACCCAATATATTGGGACAGAAGAGACAATGCCAACAGTATAGATCCAGATCAGGTTGCTCTGAACAGTACAGTTAGAGTCTTCACTGTTTCTGCCAGCTTGTTGGACACAATATCCAACAGTAGCATCACCTGGCTGAAATTTTAGGATAATTATATTATTGATTAAGGTGTCCTAAAATCTAGGTTACTGATGGTACTGGGACAAATAAGATAGACAGTGAGATTAACAAAAAGTCCAAGTTGATAAGCAGTTGCACTTAAATTAGTTGATCTACCATCCTTACCAGATATGCTGAGACAAGCACCTGGCTAGTTAAATTTGCAAACAGCGTAGATCCATATGAGGTGGTCAATAATGAGCCACCTCATCTGGATCTACATTGTTTGCCCTCTTTTCTATGATATAAACTTGGATGAAATATTTTCTGAAATTTTGCAGACATAAATTTTGTCATCTGCTTCTTTTTGTGCTTTAAGCGCCAGTGACGAAAATAACAGACTTTGCAATCTGGGTAGGTCCTGATGAGGTGGCTCATCATAAGCTGCCTCATCTAGAGCTACACTGTTTGCCCTGTAGTCTTATGATATAGACTGAAAGCATTATTTTTTTAAGTTTTGTAGACGTAAATTTTGTTGTCTGCTTTTTGGCACTCAAAGGGTTAACCTGTGCCTGTAATTTTACTATAATTTGAAGAAGTGACAATGCATAAAAACTGCCAGCAGAATGACAATCAGTGCTGATCATGATCAGACTGCAGTCTATAATGTTTTCTGATGCACTTCTGTCCCATGGCTCATGTCATTATAGTACTTTCTGTCCCCATGGCTTGGGTCATTATAGTACATTCTGTCCCTATGGCTCAGGTCATTTAGTACTTTCTGTCCCCAAGGCTGGGGTCACTAAAGTATTTTCTGTCCCCATGGCTTGAGTCATCATAGTACTTGCTGTCTTCAAGACTCAGGTCATTATGCAGTAAAACTTCAATAGCTCAAACCCTGATGGCTTGTTAACCCTGCCAGACTAGAACTCTTTCTTGGGTCCCTAGATGTCACTTTATATAGAAACTAACCCTGGTTGGCTAGAACTAATTTTCATGGTCCCAAGCCTGTTCGAGCCAATGAAGTTCTACTGTAGTACTTTCTGTCCCCATAGCTCAGGTTATTATAGTACTTTCTGTCCCCATGGCTCAGGTTATTATAGTACTTTCTGTCCCCATGGCTTGGGTTATTATAGTACTTTCTGTCCCCATGGCTTAGGTCATTATAGTACTTTCTGCCCCATGGCTTGGGTTATCATAGTACTTTCTGTCCCGATGGCTCAGGTCATTATAGTACTTTCTGTCCCCTTGGCTTGGGTTATTATAGTACTTTCTGTCCCCATGGCTCAGGTTATTATAGTACTTTCTGTCCCCATGGCTCAGGTCATTATAGTACTTTCTGTCCCCTTGGCTCGGGTCATTACAGTTCTCTCTATGTTTTATCTAGCTGAAGTCCTGTGTGATAAAAGGTACCATAAGACACTCATGGGCAATGACAACCAGCAGGAGCAACCAGACCACCAGATCTAGGTCTTCTATGTTTGGCTATTGAAATATGGAAGCAGCGGAGGTTTTGTTCACTATGTGCATATCCAGGCTGGTGTGGAACTTCACTGCTCACTGACACTTTCCATTTCTTTAATCAAATTTAACTGGCGTCAGTGAAATAAGTTATCTTGGCAGTCACCCTACCATAAAATCACCATGTATTTGGACATGCTGATCATTCTTCAATCCTTTTAGTAACTGACTTTTCCCCCTTTGAATGAGACCAAGTCACTTCCTTTATTTGATGTGTTACAACAACTGCTGCCTGAGTGGTAAACAGTGCAGACCCTGATCAGACTGCTCCATCAGGAGCAGTCTGATCAGGGTCTGCATTGTTTGTATAGGCATTTCAGTCCAAGTACCTTGGAATATCACGGTACATAACCTTATGGTTATCTGTCCTGTTCAACAAGTAATTTGAAGTCTTGTTATCTTTGGTCACTTTTAAAATTGTCAGGAGCTGAATACAACATTTACAAATCTGCAGGTAACTTATCTTTCCTCTTTCACAAATGTGTGTGTTTCAAGAAAAAAAAAAATTCAGTACATACGTTTTTGAAAAAAAAAAAAAAAACGGTTAAATTTGAAGAAAATTTTAGGAAGCAGAGAAAAAAAAATCAAATTTCTAACTGTGCTCTCCTGCTCAGCACTTAATTAGCTCAATAAAACAAAAAAAACTACACTAATCCAATGTAAAAGAAAAAAAATCAATCTTTTATATATTAAAAAGCTTTTTTCTTACAGTGTCTACTTAAAAGTAATTATTATACCCCCCGCAAACTGTGTTTGTGGGGGGTATACTGTTTTGACGTTGTCCTTCCGTCCGTCTTTCCGTCCGTCCGTCCGCAACGCTTTAAATTTGCTTCAATTTGTTTCAAATTTTGTCCATAGATGCAGCATAAGAAAATAGTGGATACATATTTTTCAGTTTTTCCTGGAAGGTTTTTATTGCGGAGTTATGCCCCTTTTTATTTTTCGTGAAAAAAGTTTGTTATCGCAACTCCTCCTAGATGGTTTGACGGATTTTCTTGAAATTAAGTATGTGAACAGATATTGGTATGAAGATGTGCATTAGGGTGTTGATTTTAAATTCTGCCCCTTTTTGCTTCAGTTATTCCCCTTTTTGATATTTTTTGCCCTATTTTATAGGGTTTTTGCATTAAATTTGATCCAATTTGTTTCAAATTTTGTCCATAGATGCAGCATAAGAAAATAGTGGATACGTATTTTTCAATTTTTCCTGGAAGGTTTTTATTGCGGAGTTATGCCCCTTTGTATTTTTCGTGAAAAAAGTTTGTTATCGCAACTCCTCCTAGATGGTTTGACGGATTTTCTTCAAATTAAGTATGTGAACAGATATTGGTATGAAGATGTGCATGAGGGTGTTGATTTTAAATTATGCCTCTTTTTGCTTGAGTTATTCCCCTGTTTGATATTTTTTGCCCTATTTTATAGGGTTTTTGCATTAAATTTGCTCCAATTTGTTTCAAATTTTGTCCATGGATGCAGCATAAGAAATTAGTGGATATGTATTTTTCAATTTTTCCTGGAAGGTTTTTATTGCGGAGTTATGCCCCTTTGTATTTTTCGTGAAAAAGGTTTGTTATCGCAACTCCTCCTAGATGGTTTGACAGATTTTCTTGAAATTAAGTATGTGAACAGATATTGGTATGAAGATGTGCATTAGGGTTTTGATTTTAAATTCTGCCCCTTTTTGTTTGAGTTATTCCCCTTTTTGATAATTTTGCCCTATCTTATAGGGTTTTTGCCTTTTTTGCTTCCATTTTATTCAAATTGGGTTACTAGATGCAGCATATGAAAAGAGCTGGTACATATTGTTCAGTTTTTCCTGGAAAGTTTTCCTGCAGAGTTATGTCCCTTTGTAGATTTCGTAAGAAAAGTTGTTATTGCTACTACTCTAAGACCATTTGACAGATTTTCTTGAAATTAAGTATGCGAACACATATTGGTATGAAGATGAGCATTAACCCTTTGTGCATGAGTTATGCCCCTTTTTATATGTTTTGCCTTATTTTGAAGTTTTTTATATGCCATTTTCACTTCCATTTTATTCAAATTTGGTGCACAGATACAGTAGAAGGAAAGAGTTGGCACATATTGCTCTGTTTTTCTCAAAAGGGTTTTCCAGTTTTGTTGTACCCCTTTGTTGTCTTGGAAAACAGAATTTGTTGTCGCTACTTCTCCTAAACTGTTTGACTGATATTAAATATGTGAACACATATTGGTATATAGATGTGCACTTGCAGTTGTCATAACATGTATGCTGTGTAAATGTAAAAGTTAAATGACAAAGCTGCATGCCTAACTGTTAAATGCGGGGGGTATTTAGTAAGCCATGCTTACTGCCACCTCTAGTTTGTTATACTTCTGTTATTTTTTTAGCAGGTTTTAGTATGTATGACTACTCAGCACACTTTTTTAACTTAGAAACTGATAGTCAAAGACCAGGACATCATAACATAATAAACTCTAAGTTCATAAGATGTGCTGCCAAAAGAAGATGAGTGAACAAAATTTTGATATGTCATATCTAAGCACAGTTAAATTCCAAATCAAGTTGTAAAAGAACTTAAAGTGAATATAACAGATCATATAATTGAGAATATTCAAAATAAATTAAATAAACATACAATTGTTGTTTTTTTCATTCTTTCAGAAGTTCACGGTCAGACAGGATATTTAGTTCAAACAAAATACAGGACATCTTATAATTCTGTTTCACAGGAGATAACACAGTTAATTCTTCAGCGACTAGTATTTTGCAGTGTTATACAGCATCATATTTTTCTGATAATTTTGGGGTTTGATTTCACATCAACCAGCAGTGATCTGATATGTCATTTGGAGTGTGGGGATAAAAAGTGGTTTCTTTACCCATCTCTTGTCCCAGTAATACTGGGCCTCTGTAAGGGCACTAGCGAATAAAAAGTCAAAGTCCCCACTATTCCCCATGGGTGGCTAAGGAAGGGATTAAAGTTAAAAAAAGACTTCTGCATAAAACATATGGGGCCACAACATAGGCCTTTTTGAGAATTAACAAACTTTTATCTATAAGTTATCATGAAAATGAGCCTGATCTGAGGCCTTGAACTGTACATCTGGGCCTAGTTGTTCAAAGCATCATTAGCTTTAGTCTTCAAGTATGCATAAAATCAAGTGTGCTCATATTTTTTTGCTGAAAAAAATGAGAGGAGCTTTTGCACTGCACAAGCTTCTCACATTTGTAGGCAAAACACATGAGTGTTTTTACATAAATACATTTGAAAATTCAACATCTCATTAACTAACAACATTGGGCCCAGAGCTTTATCATATATGGGTACACCTTTATGTCTTTCTGTCATTTTTAAAAAGGGGAACAACTTTCATGACTCCCTGTTTGGTTTCCTGGGTGACAGAGCCCTTCCAAAATGTAGTCTACTCTTAAAGGGAAGACATTTCTCCTCCAGAAGCAAACTGTTTCCTTTAACAGCTGACCCCTTTTTAGAAGATTGGCAAGTATAAAAATGGCAGAGTTGCTCCCCCTGAAAGTGTATCAATCAATGATCAGCCAGGATATCTAGGAATCCTAAGCTTCTGTATCTGCCATCTTCAAAACAGAACAGTTCACACATGAACAAGTTGTATGGATACATAGCTACTTACAAGAGAGACAACTTTAACAGAACTGTGTCAGCTTCACATATTAGTAGGAGCCCCAGTAGCTCAGATGGCTAGTCACTGGCCTGCTAATCTAGAGGTTCCGGGTTTCTGCCCCACTCTAGGCGAGCCTTTCATTATCACCCACCCATTGTCCTGATATGACTGAAATACTGTTGAAAAGGACATAAAAATTGCAAGTCATTCATGCATCCATTTGTTCCCCTACTAGTGAATCCTTTCTAAAATGGCTGCTACTCCTAAAGGAAAGAATTTGCTCTCTGAGAGCAAATTCTTTCCTTTAACAGCAACCCCCATTTGAGTGAGTGAACTCGGGTTTAACATCCCACCAATAAGTAGGTCATTCGGAGATGTGACCTTGGTTTAAAGTCTCATCTGATAGACCAGAGAAGTGGGGAATTGATTTTATCACCCCTGGATTGATAGTCTATCTCATTATCCACTACACTTCCACCGCTCCTGCCCCCAGTTGAAAGGGAGACGCACTTTCTGGTGACAGTGGCCTCCCTTAGAGATGTATCCAGACACTTTTAGCCTTATTGCGATGCACAGTTTTGCGAATTATGGAAGCCACTGTTAGACAATGATGCTTACTAGACACAGGGTTTTCTTGGAAACATCAGTATATTTTACTAAGGACAAGACGTGCCAGAGCTATAAATGACAACAGACTGTCTCAGTAGTGCCATAATATGGCAGTTGCCTGGAGCTGACAATACCCAACTAACTAACAACCTAGTCATTCTCATCTACTTCATATATATAACTATCAGACACTTCAATAATGAAATTATAGTGCAAAAAGGTAATATATTGGAAGGAGTTATTCTGGTACTGCTAGCTCAGTTTCTTGGCAAACTTGGCAATGGATATATAGGGGTTCTAGTACTGTGTGTTTCACTGCGGGTGGTTGGCAGTCGTGTCAAGTACAGACCCCTGCCAACCGAAGGAAAGGCCATTTTAATAACAGGTAAGTTTACCTTAATCATCAATAGTCACAGACTGCCCACTCACTCTGGATATATATATAGTACACCAAATCATATACAGCATTGAAGGGATTTAAAAACTTCCACTTTTTATTGCTGGCTGATGAGGCTTTCACTCTTGACAGTGTTTAATATTTTACAATAAAATGCGTGAAACTTATCAAATTTCAAAATTACGCAGTATATTCATATCATTTACTTAACAAATGTCAGTAAAAGACCGTTAGAGACTGAAACGCACAAGGCAATGACAGCGTTGTCTATTGCAATGCTCTTTTAGATGATTTGTTACTGCGTAAATATTGTTACTTCATCCACGTTGGTTTGCAATTATCATTGCAGTCAATGCTGTTGCTCAAAACCGATAACGGAGACCGTTAGAGACTGAAACGCACAAGGCAATGACAGCGTTGTCTATTGCAATGCTCTTTTAGATGATTTGTTACTGCGTAAATATTGTTACATCATCCACGTTGGTTTGCAATTATCATTGCAGTCAATGCTGTTGCGCAAAACCGATTACGGAGACCGTTAGAGACTGAAACGCACAAGGCAATGACAGCGTTGTCTATTGCAATGCTCTTTTAGATGATTTGTTACTGCGTAAATATTGTTACATCATCCACGTTGGTTTGCAATTATCATTGCAGTCAATGCTGTTGCGCAAAACCGATTACGGAGATGGGTCAAGGTAAGTTAACGTCACAACATCTAGTTTTAATCTCGGTTAGCCGCTTTTCTGGCAGTCTTTTTAGATTTCTGTAAACCGTGCACATCGTCTTAGATTGAAAATTGCCGTTATTAACACACAAAATTGTCTCGCCATGTCACTTTAAAAATTTTAAGCATTTAACTGGCCATAAACTCTGCGCATCTTTGCAATATTTAAGCACTGTGTGCCAAATAAAGCCTAAGACCGACTTAAAACTTTTAAAATTCATTTTGATATTGTAAGAGAAATGATTCCTCAGAAAACTGTGTTCATGAAGTGATTCATCTTTGTGTAAAGTGTTCTATAAACACGAGGAGCACATGCTTATTTCTGGCCGATTCAGTTGAACGACTTCAAATTCCGGATACAGACATAATCAGGTATAAAAGAATATATTATGTTGTGAAATTTCGGTGGACGTAGCTGCATTTATTTTTGAGATATTCAATCTTAAAGGGCGGAAGTTTTTAAATCCCTTCAGTATATACAATTACCAAGTCATACACATCACTGACTCTCAATATAGATATCAAGTCATACACTGCATTTGCCCTGAGATAAAATGCGATAACTAAGATATTCATCTAGTTGGACAATACACTATGAGATATGTCAAGTAATACACTGCAGAATACTGAGACATAAGTCAAGTCATATACTGCACAACTGAGATATAGGTCAAGTAACAGACTGCACATTCCTGAGATACAGGTATATACAATTACCAAGTCATACACATCACTGACTCTCAATACACTGCACATCCCTGCACATCCCTGAGATATAGGTTATCATACACAACAAAACGCTGAGATAATGGTTAAATCATACATTGCACAACTCTGAGATACAAGTCAAGTCATACATTGTACAACTCTGAGATATAAGTCAGGTCATACATTGGGCAACTCTGAAATAACGATCCAATTGTATACTGTACTGACTCTGAGATATAGGTCAAGTCATACACTGTACAACTTTAAGATAAAGATGAAGATATACGCATCACTTAGTCATATGCTTCAAAGCTCTGAGATACAGGTAAAGTCATACACAGCACAACTCTAAATTACAGACCAAGTCTTCACTGCATAACACAGAGATATCCATCAAGTAATTCAGTGAAAACTCTGAGATAAAGATCTAGTCATAAACTGCACAAAGTCTGAGATATAGGTTAAGTCACACACTGCATTATTTAGAGATAAAGATCAAGTCATGCTCAACATAACTCTGATCAAGTCATACACTGCACTCACTCTGAAATATAGGCCATCATATACTACACTTACTCAGAGACATAACTCGGAGATAATGATCAGGTCTTATATTCACTCACTCTGAGATATAAGTTAAGTCGGCATTCACTCTGAGATACAAGTCAAATCATACTAATTGCGCTGAGATATAGGTCAAGATCTCTGATATACAGGTCATCAGTCATACACTGAATTAATTCTGAGACATAGGTAAAGTCATACATTGCACTAACTCTGAGATATAGGTTGTCATACACACACACACACACACCATCTTTGCGATATAGGTCAAGGCATACATCATACCATCTCTGAGATACAAGTCAAGTCAAACACTAAACTATTTCTGAGATATAGGCTGTTATACACTGCAGTCACACTGAGACATAGGTCAAGACAAAAACTGCACTAACTCCGAGATACAGGTCAAGTCATACATTGCACTAATAGGTTGGCATACATTGCTCTATCTCTGAGATATAGGTCATCATACACTGCACTAACTCTGAATAAAATGGATGGATGGATGACTTGCGATTTTACGTCGTTTTTAACAGTACTTCAGTCTTATCAGGAGGATGGGTGGGTGGTATTGATAGACTGTGGGCAATGGAACCCAGTTTATGACTGAAAAGATTCCCGCCTACAGCTGGGCTCAAACCTGGGACCACTAGATTAGCAGCCCAACACTTTACCTACTGAGCTACAAGGGCTCCTACTCCTACTAACTCTGAAATATAGGTCGTCATACACTGCACTAACTCTGAGATATAGGTCAAGTAATGCCACTGATTGGCTGCTTCCGAGCACATGCTCGGAAGCAGCAAATCAGTGTGCTTTATTTTGAGTTTGAGATTATTATCAAGTTTTATAGCCTCGAACCCTGGTTTAGTTCAGCTGCTAAGTTTCGTTGCTAGCTAAACTGGCACTTTTACCTTATGTCAACAAAACATAGATGATTTCATATCTGAATAAATGTCAAAAAGAGTTCATATCCATTGACAGTCTCAGGGATGCAACAATGCATTGCACTAACTCTGAGATATAGGCCAAGACAGACAGTCCACTAACTCTGAGATATAGGTCCAGTCATACATTGCACACATTGCACAAACTCTGAGATATAGGTCAAGTAATGCATTGCACTAAGACTGAGATATAGGTCAAGTCATATTTGACTTACTCTGAGGTAATGCAATGCAGTAGCTCTGAAATACATTCCAATAACTCTGAGATATAGGTCAAGTCAGACATTGCACTAACTCGAAGATATAGGTTGTCTAACATTTCATAAACTCTGTACTAATTAACCCTTGTGGCAGAGATAGCATTTTATGTGGTTTGCCATTTTTCTTCATAGGGACATCATTCAACTTAGGCCAAAAAAAAATGTCTTGTTTCCGGAAACGTCACCAAAAAAATAGGGTCGGTAGGTCGGATTTTTTTTTTTTTTTAGAGATTTTTTTTAAACCTTCTCCAAACATTTTGCGCTAGATGCTAATAGGTTTTAGCATGTAATTTGTTAGTCTTTTCAGCTGTTGAACTAGCTAGAGGTTTGATGCCTGCAGAAACCCAGAGGACCGCACGGAAGATTATAATATAGGATGTAAATCGCCAGCAACGACAACGCCATCTTGATGGAAGCATGGTTTCCACTTACTTTCAAAATTTGGAAGTCCAGACTTCCATGGTGTCAGATTTTGACGTATTGAGAGATTTTTTTGGAAGTCTGAAGTTTTTAGGAATGACGTATGCATGGTTATTTTAAGGCCCCCCGCCACCACTTTCTCTCTCTCTTTGTCTCTCCCATAGTGAACTTTTTTGTTCTACGAAGGGAAGCCTGAGCATTTGCGCAGTCTAATCAGAGTCATTCCTGTTTGTTTGTGAACAATACGTAAGGCCTGAGCATTCTAAAAACTGGGGATTTGCCCAAGTTACGATGGTTGCACTGTCTGTTACTGCATAATATTCCCTTTCATTCCCGCTGAATGGGCCGCGTCGGAAATAGGTGACTTACGGAACGTGTGAAGAGCGTATATTAACACGCTTCCATCGAAGAACTCGGTTGTCTTTAGGTCGATGTTCATTATTATTCATGTTAGATGCGAACAAGAAAGACCGGTCTGACTGCTTAGTTGCGCTGGCTGATACGGTTGTTAGTTATCAGTGTGTGTACTGAGGTACCTTTAGCCGCCTCACGGTTAAAATGACACTGCGCACGGCACGCGTATACACACAGTGACGTCTTTGATATTAACATCAAAGCAAAACGTGCTTGACCCCTAAACGAGCAGGTAATTGCATATCAACGCTACCGTTAGTATTATACCGAATGTATAATCGCGTAGACCCTGATCAGAATGCGCTATTTTTGTGCACTGTTTGGCATTATTTTCGCACTGGGTTGCATGACGATATGAGCGATACAACTGGGAAATCGGTGAAATGGACGTTTCAATATTCGTATGTTAAAAGTACCATTAATTAAAACAATGTAAATTATACCAGAGCGTGGACCATAACGCGTCGGAAATAGTGACTAATTTAAGAGTGTATCTTCGCTTTTCGCGGAAGAGGTTCGTATTCCTAAAAAACTCCATTGACGACAGTATGGATCATGACAAGATCTTCCGTTGTTTGGGCAAACGTCAATATGAATGTTGTGTTCGTAAAAACTTTGGACAGAGTTTGTCAATACATGCTTCAGTATTCGTGTGTTATGGCTACATTCACAAACTTTTGAAGACGGCATGTAATACTATACGCCCTACACATACAGGTCAGTTACATTCTCGCGATAGTAAAAGCAGATGGACAACTTTTATCCAAACGCTCAGTCATCGTGATTTGATCAGTTGTTTTGCAGACTGTTGTAAGAGGTTGGATCTACGAGTGGGCGTTATTTTGACACTCGTTATTGATAGGTAGGCGGTTCGACGTGTGTTACCTGTTTCAGTGCTCCATACGGACAATCTCGATTGGCCCGTAGCCTGGCCGTAGGCGGTCTTTTCGCCTGGCTGACACCTGTGGTAATCCTATTAATTATGACACGTGCTAGAATTTTAAAGCCAGTGGAGATATTTTATACGTCGGGACAAGATCAAATGGCCGTAAGTGACAAGTATCGCAGTAATAGCGGTATGCGCCGTTTGGCTTACGCCGCAGGACTTGTATAAAAACCGGGACTACCGAACCGGGACTACCGGCAAAAATGAAGGTTGCCGATTTTTACCGATAGCGAGGCGCCTTAAAAATTTCGAGTCAGG
Organism: Ctena decussata; assembly: GCA_963989385.1. NCBI lineage: Eukaryota > Metazoa > Mollusca > Bivalvia > Lucinida > Lucinidae > Ctena > Ctena decussata. The sequence goes on along the minus strand of OZ022504.1, from coordinate 31,654,329 downwards.
TCCAAAAAAAGGGGTCGGTAGGGTTTCCGGAAATAAGACATTTTTTTTTTGGCCTTATAGGGAACATTAAACTGAGACCAGGCAGAGTTTTCAAAATTAAAATATTTCCTAAAGGGCATCAAACTTGGCATGAAGATCAGTAAACCCTATCGCCCCAAATAGTTGACATAGCGCTGATTAACACTTGCAGCACCAAAATATCCAAATTGCTGAATTTGCAAAGTGTAGATTCAGATGAGGCACCTCATTGTGAGCTGTCTCAACTGAATCTATAGTGTTTGTCCTCTAGTCTTTGAATTCTCAATATGATATGGCTTGGATGAAACATTTTTCATGACTTTCATATAAGCGTTTCGCTTGCTGTCAGATCCTGTACAATGTTATATTGTACTTTTCTTGTAATTATGTAATTTACACTGAATAAATATTGTTTAAACCAAACATTTTTTTTAAATTTTGCAGAAGTAAATTTTGTCAATCTGTCTTTTTTTTAGTTTTTTTTTGGCACTTCAAGGGTCACTGTAAATAGACAACTGCCCTCGGAAAGAATATAAAATGATAGCAAATAAATGAACATGAAAGAACTTTGCCCAAAGTATTTTATTAAATCAGTATGCATTCATTTATATTTGATAATACATAACAGAATACAAGCTTGTACTCTCTAGCTTGCTATTTCACAAAAGGACAGACCAACTCTTATCAATTTATAAAACTTCTGTATAGTACCCCATAGATTAGCCCTCTGTGTTAGTGTAATGAGAGTATAGAACTACCATATTTATAAGGGACAGTCATTCAAAATAAAAATACATACATGTACAAGGAACGTGCAGGAAGCTCTTTGATAATTCGTGTTATATTGCTGTTCATTGCTTTTCATTATTGAAACTATGCAAAATGCATGAAAACTTGTAAGATTTGTCAAAAAAAAGTCAAGTGTTCACACACAAATGTATAAAGTTTATCTGACACTTTGCCACACCTGGAGCACACAGAAATTATGTTTTCTGTTTAATATTCTTGTAAATAACATCTTAATGATCATTAACTAAGACTAACTACATACACTATATATGGTGTTGATGCTCTTAATGATAATTAACTGAGACTAACTAAATATGCTATAATACGTTTCAGGGTATTACAGTGTTGATGGCCTTAACTCTTTAAGCCCCAGTGACGCAATTAGCAAAATTTGCAAACAGCGTAGATCCTGATGAGGCGGCTCATAATGAGCCGCCTCATCTAGATCTACACTGTTTGCCCTCTAGTCTCTGAATTCTCAATATAAAAATTCTTGGACAAGGCATTTTTTTAATTTTTGCAGACGTAAATTTTGTCGTCTGCTTTTTTGTAGTGAAAGAGTTAATGACCATTAACTGAACAAGACCTGTATGTATGCATGATAGCTAGCCTTTTAAACTGGTTCTTGTGTATCATATAAAACTACCGTAATCGACCTTATTAGCGCCCTGTGCGCTTAACTTTTTCAAAATGGAGGCAAATACTTGTAGTAAACTTTCTTTCTTATTAGCGCACATTTTAATAGGTTATTTTATATTGAAAGGAACAAATTTAAAGGTAAAGCATCAGAGAAAAGCTGCTTATAGGCAGCTTTTCTCTGATGCTTAACCTTTAAATTCATAGAGAAGCTTTAGAAATAAAAAAATGATATATTCTGTTGCATTTCCAGCTCTTGTAAACAAACAAACAAAGGAATAAACCAGTAAAAATTATGTGCATTTATAGTCCTATGTCTCACAAATTGCCATGGTGTGCGCTTATAGGGGCATGTGCGCTAATTAGGAAGAATACGGTATAAACATTAAGTGCAAAGCTGACCTGACAGCTGACCTGCTGTGGCTGCTATAATTCTTTCTGTCCTTTTGTTCAGGCAAGCTAACATGTATTACTAAACATACTTCCTTGTTTCAGGCTGTGACCGAGGCATTGGTCATGACATTGCCAAACAACTTGACAAGCTGGGCTACCAGGTGTTTGCAGGATGTCTATTCAAGGGTTCTGCTGGTGAGCAGGAGCTGGTGGAAACATGTTCTGACAACCTACACACCCTACAGCTGGATGTAACAGATACACAACAAGTTGAAACAGCAGTGAAACTAGTACAGAAACAGCTTGGAGAGAAAAGTTGAGTTCTGTTATTACCCTATGTAAAAATCCAAACATTGGGACACCAAAAATAGTCACTGTAACAGTCCTAAAACTACAGCAAGTGAGCATGGGCTTAGGTATACCCCCAGCCAGTGCCACTGCCTACTGAAAATAAACTTTACAAAAAATGTTTACAGACAGACAGATAATTTCTATCATACTCAGAAAAAGACTCAGTCACGCATCAATATGTTCCATTCAAAGATTATGCAATAAGGGGAAACTTAAAAATAAAATTTAGAGTGTAAATGTTATACAAATTTCAAAGTCTGTAAACCTTGACCTAAGGTCAGCAGCAGAATCCAGATAATTTCAACTGAACTGTCCTATAAGTAAACCTAGTGACATATCAAAAGGTTCCATTCAAGGCAATTACATTGAAATTATTAGCAAATAAATATGTACTGAAAATTTCCAAGTCTGTCACCCCAACACATCTGAGAGTCACAACTGTATCTGACTGCCGGTAACAGGCTACATTTTCTTGACCAAGGGACAAGAGTATCTCATCATAGTTGTAGTATTTCAATTTTCATATCGATGTTATCCCCGCACCTCAGCGGAACAAATCCATAGCCACAGTAACGGGGTGCCGATCGTCCGTCCATGTATTTCATCATATGACCATTCAAGACTTTTGTATCTAGCTCTCACACTATGGTTTTCATTTATCAGGATATTCATGGTATTTTAATGACATTTTTACAAGTGTCTTTCACAGTTTCTTTGGCCTTTTCACCATGTTTTCGGTGGTACCTCTTAATAGCATATTCACTGACAATTTCACAACAGTCTGACACAGTTGCCTTTTCACAGTCTCTTGTAACTTTTCTTTGAAAGTCACTAAACATGTCACTAGAACTTCACAAGTCATTTGCCCACCGGTATCAGTCTCATCCCTATCATAGATATGAGTCGCAACACTAGAAAACCAACAAAGTGGATGTGCGCCTAGCCCAGACTCAGATCAGTCTGGGGATCCGCCCAGTCTGATCAGACTCTTCGCTAAGCGCTTAAAGGATAGCTTAGGGTCTAAGCTACCTCCATGCGGACAGCAAAGACTCTGATCAGGCTGATCTGAGTCTGTGCTGTGCCCACAACCACTTTGTTGGTTTTATCGTGTCGCAGCTCAATTTATTAACACAAAGTAAAACTTTTTCAGAGCTCTGGGGAGTAGTTAACAATGCTGGAATATGCTACATTGGTAACATTGAGACAATACCCCAGGAAGACATACTGCGAGTACTTGCCGTCAACTTTCTAGGACCTGTCAATGTATGCAAAGCTTTTCTTCCTCTACTCAGACAAGGCAAGGGACGCCTTGTAAATATAGCCAGTAACTCAGGTATGTGGAACAGCCATGGTTATTATCACTACATTGTAACTGAAAGATCACCTTGGCCCACTTCGCTTGGGGCTAAATCCGCGGCTATAGCCGCTGTTCCAATAATTAGCCAGTTCCCACGTAAAGCATCTTCCAATCAAATGTTAGTGACCATTTGCGTGATCTTCCGACAAGGTTTGATACATATTCACTGATTGGTCAAAATTTCTCATACGGGTATTTATTGGCTATAGCCGCGGCCATTCTCAGAGGTATGGTCCGAGCTATAGCCCCAACCGAACATCAGTAGCTCGGCTATAGCCGCGGAATTAGCCCCAAGCGAAGTAGGCCCTGATCCATTTGAATGCAATAGCTCTGATTCAATTTCATGCCAAACTATTTATAGAACCATCTTCTGTATACTCAGTGCAAGTCAAAGCTTCAGACTGGCATTGAGTGTATAAAGGACTGTTCTTAACCCTTTTTTGACCAGTGGACATGTCCATCCTTATCATTTGGATGAATCCATTTGTAGTTTTAGGGGGTTCTGGTAAATATTTTCCCTTTTACTGTATTTTGCATTGAAATTTCTGTTAGCACATTTGACAGTACAGTGCTTGCTTTCCTGGTTTGTGAATCCCTTCTCATAGAGGTGAGCATTTGCTTTCTTTCTTTCTCTAACAGTGTATGGGTACTTCTCCACAATGTTCTGTCATTTACATAAAGGGGAACAACTTTTGTGACTTGCTGTTTGCTTCCCTGGAAACAAAGACCTTCCAAAATGGGGTCAACTCTTAAAGGAAAGAATTCACTCCTATGGTAGCAAATTCTTTCCTTAAAGAATTGACCCCTTTGAGAAGGAAGACAAATATAAAACCAAATATAAATACAATGGAGTTGCTACCCCTGACAGTGAGAAAGTAAGAAAGGAGGCAAACACTTCCAAGTCAGTGATCTCCCTTGCCAGTGTATCTGTACTACTAATGAAGCTACACTATCTCTCCTTCACCAGGTCTTGCACCAGTGAAACTAATGGGCATCTACTGTGCGTCTAAGTCTGCCTTGGCCATGCTATCTGAAACTCTAAGGTACGAGCTGAAGGACTGGGGAATTCATGTATCTACAGTTGTTCCTAGTGGCTACAGGACAGGTATATAGTCAGACCCTACACAAGAGAGAGTATTTGGAGGGATGGATGGATGACTTACGATTTTACGTCCTTTTTAACAGTATATCAGTCATATCAGGATGATGAGTGAGTGATAATGGAAAGCTGTGTGCTATGGAACCATGTTTACGATTGAAAACATTTCCGCCTGGAGCGGCCCTTGAACCGCTAAATCAGCAGGCCAGCGCCCAACCTACTGAGCTACCAGGGCTCCTAAGAGAGAGTATTTGGTGAGACTTAGGAAAATTCATGTTAAACTGAAGAAGAAGCAGCTGTGCTGTTTTCATTTTACCTCCCTTTTCAATGGGAAGGTCGGGGTCAGCTCTGAAAGGAGAGAATTTGCTCCTCTAGGAGCAATTTTTTGTTCTTAAAAGAGAAAATCCATTCAGAAGGACTTTACTTTGTCACCCGAGGGAGCAAACAGGAAGTCACAAATGTTGTCCCCACTTGTAACAAGAGTTGTCAGAATAAAACAAAGCATGCCCAAAGACAGCTTGACTCTAACAGCCACAGAAGTATCATGATTCTATTCCATTTAAGTAAAGAGAGGTATCGTTAAGGCAGTGAACCATACAGATATAGGTCACATATGGATGACTTCGCATCTTAAGAGTAAATTATTATGACCTTAACGTATATTAATAGAAAAAGTTAAGAAGTGCTGTGTATACCACTAAATACATCAAATTCAAAAGCGGATGGTAGTGTTAAAAGACTCTTATCCAGCTGTGTGTGAGTATCAGTATCATGACTGCCACCCACATAGGGACTTACAAATATTATCAAGTCAATGAAGCATGAAATATTGGTCAAAGTCATAAAAATCTGAAAAAGCAATACCTATGTCTCTGCTAGTAGCAGTTGTGACAAAACTGATGGGCTATATTCTGAAATACGTATTTGTTCTGAACACAGCCTATCCTTTTTGAGAAAAATATACATTTATTAGCGTTTAACTCTTATTAATTGACTATAGCTGACAAGGCATAACACTTTAACCCATCTGCTTTCTTGTAATTATTTTTCTATCTTAATAACAAGATGATTTTACCGTCAGCTGATTTGTCAAAACCAAAAAAAAAACAAAAAAAAAAAACAGCCTGTGGACTGACAATCAGTACTAACCTTGGTCCACCCTGTTTGCTCAAGTACATTTTACCCCAATATTTAGAGCAATTACAGTAACTGAGCCGCAACACGAGAAAACCAACAAAGTGCTTGTGCGCCCAGCACAGACTCAGATCAGCCTGGGCATCTACCCAGTCTGATCAAACTCTTCGCTAAGTGCTTAAAGGGTAGCTAAGGGTCTAAGCTACCTCCATGCGGACAGCGAAGACTCTGATCACACTGGGTGGATGCCCAGGCTAATCTGAGTCTGTGCTGGGCGCACAACCACATTGTTGGTTTTCTTGCGTCGCAGCTAAATTATTTTATTACAGGTATTCTCACATACAACTATACTGAGACTGCAGAGAGATGGTGGAGACAGGCCAGCAATACTGTACAACACGACTATGGTAAACACTGCTTCACCCCACAATTTAAATACACGAACCACGAGTCCACAACTTCCCAGGACCTCTCAACTATTGTCGATACAGTGACAGAAGCTTTGTCCAGCAAGTCTCCCCAGGCTTACTACTATCGAGGATTTCTAGCTCGCTCTCTGCCTTTTCTCTACCTTCACATGCCAGTGGCTATTAGTGACATGATAATGAGTGTCCTGGCCGACTGGTTTGTCTTTAAACCTCGGGCATTGCAGAAAAACAACTGTACAAAAACTAACAGATCTAAGACAACGTGAAAGACTATATCGTAATAATTCTGCCTACTCTAAAATGACAGGTCTAAGCAAACAGTGCAGGCCCAGCTCAGATGGTCAGGGTCTACATTGTCATTCTACCTGCATCTTTTGGACCCATTATTGCACTGTAAAAACAAGCTGTTCCATTTTATAGACAATTATGGAATTATGGGAACTATTCTATGCATCCCAATTTTTTTAGAATATACTTACAGAACATCCAGGGTTTGACGTTATGGAACTTGAGAATAATCTCAAACTCAAAATAAAGCACACTGATTGGTTGCTTCCGAGCATGTGCTTGGAAGCAGCCAATCAGTGTGCTTTATTTTGAGTTTGAGAATGTACTCAAGTTTTATAACCTCTGGGCCTGGAATATTTTCTAAAAATCTCACTGCTGTCAGGTTAAAAACTGACCTTAGGCTATGAGTGACAAAAGGTCAGTTCAGTATGTGCATTTGCAAGAACTGATCAGTTTTCACTTTGCACCTTCTAATTTTCAACTTCATTCATAGAGTATGTAAACAAACAAGACTCTGATCAAGTGTGTGGATGCACAGGCTGCTCTAAGTGTTTCCCATCTGCACATGCAGTAAGATACCATTTCATCTGATGCAAATCATTTATCTGTTGTGAATTTTGTGTATTAAATTATTGCAAACTGATTAAGGTATTTTCAGTCATAACGTAAACATGCTTTGTCATATAAACCAAAGATGTCACAAAAGGGCATACAAACCCAGATGAGATGCAGAAATCACTCTGTTACTTAATTAAATGTCTGTTTATTGACACAATCATGTGTCAAGCAGATGGTTAAAGAAGGTTTGAAAATGCTTCCCTTGCTCAAGCTGATGGTTAGAAAAGATTTGAAATGCTTCTCTTGCTATCTTATACAAGACCTGTGTGCGTGTAAGATAGCTTGCCTGACAGCACCTTGCCCATCACATAAAAAAACTCTGCCGTAAAACTTTAAAGTGTGAGCCCACATCTACACCAATGCCAACATCAGGGTGACAAAAAAAGCTCCCTGTACATTTGTACAGGCGAGCTAAAAATAAGCATTAATTTGATATAAGAGTAGCATCCCTTCATCAGTTATCTTGCTTGTAGGCATACTGATATACTTTTATATTACAATACAGGAATTTTAAGCCTCTGAGTTCCATTAAAGTGGTAAACATACCAAAAGTAGATCAATGAGTATATTGCCACTCCATAGGTCCAGATAATCTGGGGTACAGAGGATCATTCTGGGATAATTTTTTTCTTATTTCTCAATATAAATTATATATATATATAAATCATAATTATAAATATGTTGTGACCTGTCATTAGACATGCAGATGTGCTTCTCAATAGAAGTCACAACACACACTTTCAGTGACAGGTAAGAAAAATTACTGTAATATGCCTAAATTTTGGGGACACCTAAAATAATTAATTTTCCATTTGGAACAAATGGAAAATTAATTATTTCAGGTGTCCTAATACTTACGCATATTACAGTATATTCCAGAATTATCCTCCAAACCCACTCTTATCTAGATCTCCATTTGCACTGAGATGTACCTGATGTTCCCGCAGTCTGTCTACTGAGATGATCAAAGAACTTGGTGCGACTAGAGAAGAGACCCCCACATGTGGGACACGCAACCACTTTTTCTTGGGTATGGCTCCGCAGGTGCTCCCGCATCTTATACTTGTTCCTCACATGTAGACCACAGCCTAGAAACACATTGGTTGGTTGGTTGGTTGGTTGTTTGGGGTTTAATGGCCCTTTGAGAAAAAATTTCAGTCTATATCGGGCCATCTCCCAGAGAGAGGGAGCAATAAAAAGAAATGAGAGAAAAATACCCAAACAAACCCGCCCACACCTACTGCAAGCACAGTAGGTCTTTGCCCTACTTTTATCCAAATATGCAGGACGCCCCAGCAAGGGAAGTTATAACCAGTACCATTGCCCGACCACCACCCCCCTTAGAAATATAATCTGATTAAGGTGTTTGAATACATCGATGGCCATTTTTAGACGGGAGAAAAAAATAACAGAACAGTGTTTGATTCCCTGGTCCTAAAGAAGACTATTCTGCAAGGACAGAATCTGTTTCCAGAGATAGCAAATTCTTTTCTTCAGGTCCTCATACTGCCATTTTTTTCCACAAAGAAAACTTGTGAATTACTGTTTGCTACCCTAGAAGGCATTATGGGGTCTAACTCCTGTGGGGCAAATTCTTTCCTTTAACCCTATTGCACTCAAAACAGCCAAAACTCTATAAAGTTTTGGCCGTTCTGAGTGCAACAGGGTTAAGAGTTGACCCCAAGTGAGAATGAAGACTAAACTGAAGCTGGCAGAGTTGTTTCCCCCAGAAGTGTACCCAGTCACCTAAAGAGGAGCCTCTACGGGATGGGAGACAACTACTTCCAGATAGAGTGACGAACAATAAAACTGAATACTGTATTAAACCTACTGAACGCCCCTGCTCTAATAAACCACCCCTGCCTCTTTTCCAAAAATGATTCTATATTTACTTGCATTAACTCCTGTTTGCTTCTCTAGATGAGGTAGCTCTTTTAATCACACCAAATTACCTGGCATTTAAAGATATGGTAAGACTACCGCAAGTGAGCAGGGGTTCAAGTATATCCCTTAGACAGTGCTAATGCCTAATAAAATGTTACTTAACATGAAACTTTTACCAACTGGGAAAAATGATCCGTATTGAAACTTCTACTAGACCTAGTCAAATGTAACATAAAACTTGTATGTACATTTATACAAATTTTAGAGTCTGTGACTTGACCTTCATTCAGCAGTGGCACCCAGATAAGGAAAACATATCTATATGAAACTATGGGTCGTACATAAAAAAAAATACATTAAAGAATGCAGGAAATGTAAGCAAACTTAACGAAAAAACTATACACCCCTACATTCATATACTAAGGAAAAAAACATTACAGCAAAATGTTAAACAAATTTCTAAGTCTGCGACCTTGACATGAGATTAGCAAGCAGCTGATGTCGACTTACTTTTCATAAATATATGGATGGATGATTTGCAATTTTACATCTTTTTCAACAATTGTTTGGTCATATTAGGTCGACCAGAGGAGAGGAACACTGGTAGCTCTGTTGGTTAAGCACTGGCCTGCTGATCTAGCTGGTCTGAGTTCGATTCCCACTGGAAGCTGAAATCTTTTCAACCACTAACAGGGCTCCATTGCACACAGCTTTTCGTTATCACCCTCCCATCATCCTGATATGAGGGGTGGTTCGGTGGTGTGATGGTGCTGTGTATAACTTTCAGTGCAGGGGCGTCCTCCTGATTTGGAACACTGTAGGGCAAGGGCCTACTGTGCTTGCAGTAGGTGCAGGTGGGGGTTGTATGGACATTTTTTCTCGTCTATCATTTCTCCTCTTTCTCCCTCTCTGGGAGACGGCCTGGTATAGACTGAAATACTGTCTCAAAGGGCCGTTAAACCCAAAACAATCAATCAATCATCCTGATATGACTGAAATTTTGTTGAAAAGGACATAAAATCGCAAGTCCTCCATCCACCCATACAATGGGAGGGTGATAATGAAAGGCTGTGCGCAAAGGAACCCCATTTAAGGTTGAAAAGATTTCAGCTTCCAGTGGGAATCGAATCTGGAAAGGTGAGATCAACAGGCCAGCACTTAACCCACTGAGCTACCATGACTGCTATCTTTTATAAACAAAGAAGCAAACCTCATCACTTATAAAAAATTTGTTGGAAACATATTATGCAAGTGAGCAGAAACTTCAAGTAAACCTTAAACACAACTATTTAAAAAAATTTCATACTATGAGTCCTTAAACTTAAGTCAGCAATGGCATTCATGTGATGTCAAATAATTTCTCATATTATGCAAATGAACACAAACTTCAAGTAAACCTTAAACACAACTAGTCTAAAATTTTTCTTACTACGAGTCCATTCCTTAACCCTATTGCACTCCAAACGGCTCTGTGTGCAATAGGGTTAAACTTAAGTCAGAGATGGCATTCATGTGATGTCAAATAATCTCTCATAACATTAAAGCTGATCAGGTATTTGTCACACGGCTCCCTCTTCGGTGCATGGGGGGAAAAAATGGGGAGCAAATTCCTTTGGGGTCACTGTGTGAGCGCACTCCGCTTGACCAGGTTCTGGGGAATTTAGCTCAAGCTAAGAATGGTAGCACACAGGACCCTTTGGTTGGTGTGCTCCTATATTAAACTGTTCTGTGAAAGTTGTCCCCCTTTGTTTGGGACACCGATGTGACAGTTTAAAGGACTCAGATCAGAATGTGACTCTGAGCCTCAGAAAATTACAAATGTCAGATAATAACCTCAAGACAGATTTTCAATTTTTCCAATTTTGAATTTTATTAAATAAACTAAAACGCGATGGATGCAGACTGATTTATTTTTCTAGAGTCCTACAATGTTCCTTAACCACTTTCACTATAAGTCCTAAATGTCTTAATCACTTTTCACCATAAGTCCTAAATGTCACTTAAACCCTTATCACAAATTTCCGTTGTTTCTCTTGAAGTCCTAAACACTGAATTTCCAAATTGTCCTAATTGTTCTCAATTAAGCGAAAGTCCTAAAACACTGTTTACCATAATTGTCCTAAACACTATGTCACCAGCATATAATTTTCCAAAACAAATGTTCATCACCTTATACTATCTTATGTCAGTGTTCCTAATATCTTAAAAGTTTTCCTTTCCTATGCATTCAAGCTTATTTCAGTTTCTATTCCCTAATTTCTAAAATGTACAAGTCCTAAAGTTAGCACATCACTTTTTCAAACTAAACACCAAGATCTTTACAAAGATTTGTAAGTCCTTACACAGAACCAAATAAAAGTCAAACGGTCTATGCAGGGTCTACATTGTAAAATCTCATGTTCCCAGTTTCGCTTCCTGATTAAGACTTTCCTCTTTCGCTACCAAAGTCAGACTGTCAATTCAAACTAAAATTTAGTGTTTCCCAAAAGGAAGTGTCTCCGGGTACGGTACCGTATCCCTAGACCGTGGGTCTCCAGGTACGGAACCGTACCCCGAGACCCAGAGTCTCCAGGTACGGAACCGTACCTGGAGACAGTCCTGTGAGGATCAGTAGAAACCAAGAAAAAGTGGCGACATTGATTTTTTGGATGCTCAGGGCAGGTCCTCCATAGTCAGTGGTGGGATCTAGCCGAAATGCTAACTAATCCAAGCTTTTATGCATATCCTCATTACCTGCAAGTATGAAGAGGATCCGATGAAAAATGAAAATGTGATGACGTTGTTTTCTCCATTATAAGACTATGGGATTTTTTTCAAACGCTCAAGGGCAGCTAACTCCGTAGTCTGTGCTCGAATCCGGCCAAATTTCGAACTCATCCAAGCTCTTATGTATGTCATCATTACCAGCAAGTATGATAAGGATCTAATCAAAAACCTTGATTGCAGCACCCTGAAAGTCAAACTTGCTCGAGATATTGTCATGCCCTACATTTGTGTGAATTTACTTTAAAATCCGTAGAGAAATGTAGGTGCTAGAGCGATGACAAAGTTTTTCTAAAAATAGCCACAGTGACCTTGACCTTGGGCACAGCATCCTGAAAGTCGAACTTGCTTGAGATATTGTCATACCCTACATTTGTGTCAAGTTATTTCAAAATCCATGGAGAAATGAAGGTGCTAGGGCGATGACAATGTTTTTCTAAAAATAGCCACAGTGACCTTGACCTTGGGCACAGCACCGTGAAAGTCGATGTAGGTGCTAGAGCGCTGACAAAGTTTTTCTAAAAATAGCCACAGTGACCTTGACCTTGGGCGCAGCACCCTGGAAGTCAAATTTGTTTGAGATATTGTCATGCCCTACATTTGTGTGAAGTTGATTTAAAATCCGTTGAGAAATGTAGGGGCTAGAGAGATGACCAAGTTTTCCTAAAAATAGCCACAGTGACCTTGACCTTGGGCACAGCACCCTGAAAGTCAAACTTGCTCAAGATATTGTCATGCCCTACATTTGTGTGAAGTTATTCTAAAATCTGCTGAGAAATGTAGGTGCTAGAGCGCTGACAAAGTTTTTCTAAAAATAGCCACAGTGACCTTGACCTTGGGCGCAGCATCCTGAAAGTCAAACTTGCTCGAGATATTGCCATGTCCTACATTTGTGTGAAGTTATTTTAAAATCTGCTGAGAAATGTAGGTGCTAGAGCGCTGACAAAGTTTTTCTAAAAATAGCCACAGTGACCTTGACCTTGGGCGCAGCATCCTGAAAGTCGAACTTGCTCGAGATATTGTCATGCCCTACATTTGTGTGAAATTATTTTAAAATCCGTTGAGAAATGTAGGCAATAGAGCGATGACAAAGTTTTTCTAAAAATATGTGATGACGTTGTTTTCTCCATTATAACACTATGGGATTTTTTTCAAACGCTCAAGGGCAGCTAACTCCGTAGTCTGTGCTTGAATCCGGCCAAATTTCGAACTCATCCAAGCTCTTATGCATGTCATCATTACCTGCAAGTATGATAAGGATCTAAGCAAAAACAGTTGAGAAAACGTGATGACGCCATTTTCCCCATTATAACCCTATGGGATTTTTTTCAAACGCTCAAGGGCAGCTAACTCCGTAGTCTGTGCTCGAATCCGGCCAAATTTCGAACTCATCCAAGCTCTTGTGTATGTCATCATTACCTGCAAGTATGATAAGGATCTAATTGAAAACAGTCGAGAAAACGTGATGACGCCATTTTCCCCATTATAACCCTATGGGGGCTATCTGTTGCCATGGAAACCAGAGTTCTGAGCTGATCGGCACCAAAACCTAATGCAGCCTTTCCCCCACCCAAATGATGCTTCGGATAAAATTTGATTGCGATCGGCCCACTGGTCTCTGAGATATTTATGTTTGAAAGTGTTGACGCACCCACCCACCCACGCACGCACGCACGCACGGACGACGGCTTGACTCCCATCCTATAAGCTCACCTCTGAGCCTTCGGCTCAGGTGAGCTAAAAAAGCTATAAAGCAAATGTTACCCTGACAAAGGGACAAGCCAATAGTTTAACAGAAGCAATAACAACTTCATATGCCAGGGCTATAATAAACTAAAATGAGATTATGGAATACGGAATAAGACTTGAGTCTCCAAGATAAAAAATTTCAGAATTTATTAAACAAAGGCTTTGAGGGTCTGAAACTATGCTCTGTGATGTATTAAACTTACATTCTGCACATGAATAGGGCCAGTACATATAATAAGGCCATGAACCATCACATGATTACTTTCTCTTTATATACTCAATAAGAGAATTTAAGAGAAGGCCAAGGTACAGTGATTCTTACTCCCTTTAATGCCTGAATGAGAAAATTTACATCTTTTTCATACTAACAATATCCAAAAGATTATATAAGATGGGATTTCATAGATGTTATGGACATAGTTTCAACTAATTCCAAAGATAAAAGTTTCTGTGGTGAAAAAAACAAGAGGTCCATGATGGACCTAAATCGCTCACCTGAGTTATGATGAAATAACATGGAAGATCATCTATTTGATGATGGTTCAATTGGAGCAGTTTTGCACTTTCTAATCTATCTTCTGACAAAGTTTCATTTAGATTGGATCAAAACTGTGCCTTCTAGAGTGTACACAATGTTTTTCTAAGATCTGACCAGGCAATCTAGTTTTTGATCAGACATTATTCAGTTTCAAACTTGGCCTATATTTCATGAAGATACACATTCTGACATTTTCATGAAGATTCAATGCACAATAAACACAGAATTGTGTACACAAAGTTTTTCTATGATTTGACCTAGTGACCTACCGGTAGTTTTTGACCCTGTAGTTTTTGACCCGACAATACCCAGTTCCAATCTTGGCCTACATTTCATTAAGATAATCATTCTGACAAAGTTTCATGAATATTGAACCAAGACTGTGCCCTCTAGAGTATACACAATGTTTTTCTAAGGTTTGACCTACTGACCTTGTTTTTGATCCAACATGACCCAGTTGCACCCTTGGTCTAGATTTGTTGGAGATAAACATTTTGACAAAGTTTCATGAAGATTGGAACAAAATTGTGCCCTCTAGAGCATTCACATGGTTTTTCTAAGATCTGACCTAGTGACCTAGTTCTTGACCTGACATGGTCCAGTTTCAAATTTGGTCTAGATTACATAAAGATAAGCATTCTGACAAAGTTTCATGAAGATTGAATCATAACTGTGCCCTCCAGAGAGTACACATGGTTTTTCTAAGATTTGGCCTAGTGACCTAGTTTTTGACCCTACTTGACTCAGTTTCAATCTTGGCTTAGATTGTATATGGATAAACGTTCTGACAAAGTTTCATGAAGATTGGATCAAAACTGTGCCCTCTAAAGTGTACACAAGGTTTTTCTAAGATTTGACCTAGTGACCTAGTTTTAGACCCCACATGACCCAGTTTCAAACTTGGTCTAGATTTCATTAAGATAAACATTCTGAAAAGTTTCATGATGATTGGGTTATAACTGTGCCTTCTAGAGTGTACACAAGGTTTTTTCTAAGATTTGACCTAGTGACCTAGTTTTTGACCCCACATGACCCAGTTTCATATTTAGTCTAGATTTTATTAAGATAAACATTCTGACAAAGTTTCATGATGATTGGGTCAAAACTGTGCCTTCCAGAGTGTACACAAGGTTTTTCTAAGATTTGACCTAGTGACCTAGTTTTTAACCCCATATGACCCAGTTTCAAACTTGGTCTAGATTTCATTAAGATAAACATTCTGACAAAGTTTCATGATGATTGGGTCAAAACTGTGCCTTCTAGAGTGTACACAAGGTTTTTCTAATATTTGACCTAGTGACCTAGTTTTTGACCCCACATGACCCAGTTTCAAAGTTGGTCTAGATTTGTTCGAGATAAACATTTTGACAAAGTTTCATGAAGATTGGGTCAAAACTGTGTCCTCTGTGTCATTCTAAGATTTATTTCTATTTTTAGCTCTGGCGGCCATTTTGTTCAACCGAGCGATACCGTTTTAGCAATTTTAATTTAGAGCCATGAGTCAAACATTTCTGTGAAATTATTTTGAAATCGAGCCATTGGCTTCAGAGGAGATGTCGTTTAAAGATTTTTCTAATTTTAGATTTCTATTTTTAGCTCTGGCGGCCATTTTGTTCAGTGGAGTGGAACTGTTTTAGCAATTTTGGTTCAGGGCCATGAGTCAAACATTTCTGTGAAATTTTTTTAAATCGAGCCACTGGCTTCAGAGGAGATGTCGATTAAAGGTTTTTCTATTTTTAGCTCTGGCGGCCATTTTGTTCAGCGGAGCGGAACCATTTTAGCAATTTTGGTTCAGGGCTATAACAGTAACATTTGTGTGAAATTATTTTGAAATTGGCCTACTGGTCTAGGAGGAGATGTCGTTTGAAGAAATTGTTGACGACGGACAGACGGACGGACGGACGGACGGACAGACGGACGGACAAATATCGATCACAAAAGCTCACCTTGAGCACTTCGTGCTCAGGTGAGCTAAAAAGCCTGAGTCCAGGGGTCAGCCAAGAGCTTTCAGACAGGGAGAAGTTTTGTGACATTTTCAGGACTGCGGGGAGAAGTTTTGGCCCAAATTTTGGATTTCCCAAGATGTTCAATACATTTTCACTTCTCCCTCAGCTCAAAATAGGGAGAAGTCAGCCAGCTTCGGGAGACTCCCAGATCGCCCTCTAGGCTGAACCCTAACTGAGTATTTACCCAAAATTACCTACAGCTATGACCAAAACCAAAATGTTCAACATCCACATCATCTCAGACAAGTTGACTTTCTACGACAATGTTATACCATGTAGTTGACTTTCTAAGACAATTTTATGCCAGGTAGTGGGTTTCCAAGTCAATGATATGCCATGCAGTTGGCTTTCTAAGACTAAGTTATGCCACATAGTTGGCCTTCTGAGACAATATTATGCCATGTAGTTGGCTTTCTAAACAATTTTATGCCCTGTAATTGGCTTTCTGAGACAATGTTATGCCATACAGTCAGCTTTCTGAGACAATGTTATGCCATGTAGTTGGCTTTCTGAGGCAATATTATGCAATGAAGTTGGTTTTCTGAAATGATATTTTTACTGAGATGATGATATGCTATATATGCCATGTAGCAGGCTTTCTTAGACGAAGATATGCCATACAGCTGCTTTCTGAGATGATATGCCATGTAGCTGCTGCCTTTTGAGGTGATGCCATGTAGCTTGATTTCTCAGGAGACAATATGCCATGTAGCTGCCTTCCGAGATAATGATATGCCATGTAGCTGGCTTAAAGGCCCTGTTGCTCTATAAACATGAAAAATTTTATCATGAGGTATCGCAGCAAGCTTCTCACCATAGTTCGGTTATTGTATATAGTCCGGTGGTTAAAGAGTGAAATTTTGGATTTGTGGGCACTTTCGCGGCATGACGGGCAACCGGGCTTATTGAAGTCAGCAAACCTACCTAAAACCATTTTGCCCGGTTGCCAGCTCAACAGACGTCATATAAGGTCAAAATTGGGTCAAAGGTCATTTGGTGCATTTCTATATACCAGTTTGTGAGTGAATTATTGAATTAATAGAGACTTTCGCGAAATGAGAGGCAACCATGGCAAAGGAAGTAAGTAAACATACCATAAAAGTATTTTGCCATATTGCCAACATCATCTTCAATCATAACTGGGTCAAAGGTCAGTAAGTACACTTTTGTATAGTGGCTTACAATATCATTTATTCTAAAAGCAGTTTTTTGAGTTACCAATAGCCTACAGGCCTGTCCCACCAATCTGAATGAGAGGCCTTATACACTTTTTGTTTTTTCCAAAAATATATTACAACATGACATGCTACCATTCTCTGCTATCTGACTTCAAAGTTGGTGCGTTTGACAGTTATCGCCAATTTAAATACGTTACCATATCAATCTGCTGAATTCGTATGTTACTATACCTCTTATTCGAATGAATATTGAAACGTATATTAATCTTGCTATTAACAAAAAGCATCGTGCTGTTTTCCTATACAATCATATAAGCCATCTCCTATAGAGCATAAATGTTGCCTACGTTACCGATTTTTTTTCCCATTTAATAAACAATCATATTTCGGATAAATTAACCATTTTACTGAAACCAGCTAATATTTACATTTTACCTTAATGCAAATAAAAAGAAAAAATGTAAGTGTATCAAACTATGCAGAAAATAACACCGTTACATATGTTACCGGGCATATCTAATAAAAAATCATAAACCAGAAACATGGCCATTGATATTATAAATTGCATCTTACGGACTGGCACTACAAAGATCTACTTTGATCTTTAACAGATGAGGCGATGCAATGTTCTAAATATAGATTTTTGGGTATTAGACCCCGAACAATGGTCTGCTATGCAATTTTGTCGATGCCTGGGACAGTACATTTGCCTCTTCTGAAGTATTTTAGTCAGTCAGCTGGCACTACATAATTGAAACTGACAATTTGTCGAGAGAATTTGAACTTGTTCTAGAGTGTTGACAGAGAGCAAACTTAGTTGAAGAGCAGATATAACTGTCTCTATAGTTGTGGGTTTTAGGTAGTCGAACACGATAAAGATGCAGACAGAATATAATATAGAATCACATAACAGAGAGCAATGACTCTCAAGGGGCTTTGTTGTAGTTCTAAAACCATGCCAGTATATCCTTTCCTCTTATCCTGTGCTGGTACCACAGACTTTGTAGATGTCTGGCAATACACTGTCAGGCACTGAATTCTGCCTATATTTATATAAAAGAAACATCTGCCATGACCATATCTCTACGGGTATTTCGGTAAATTCAGCAGGTGCCATAGTCGATGCACAGGTTTTGCAGCGGCATAGGCAGGTTCCATGATATATGCTAAATATGATGTCTTTCAATAACCTGACCTGACATCAAAGTGTTTACAGACGTGTCTGGTAGATTAAGATGGTACCCTTTTATCTATAGACGTCTTGTAAAGCCTTATCTGCAGTGTTACATACGTTACGAAGTATGTATTACCACACATGGATATTCGCATTATAGGGTGTGCGTTTATGGCTGCCACTACAGTGGTATTTTAGCATACCGGCAGAGGACATTTGGTGGCCAGAACTGGCATGCCAATCACACAAGATGACTAATAGAAGCCTGAGGTGTTAAAACACAGATGTCTTGTAATGTGCTTACCCAGCATAGCAGTGGCAAACGTGTTCTGTACTCTCGCACTACAGTCGCCTTTGCTGTTTTCACTAAATGCTTTGACTGTTATCACAACCTATTTAGACGAGTTAACTGAGCTGGTGTAACAGTAGGCCATTTGATGTCTGAAGCTTGCACTACAGAAAAGGTCTTGTTGTTGCGAGAGCTTGAACAACAGTTTCAGAAATGTTATGTAGTAGACTGTGTCGATGATGAAGTCCCCTTGGTGATTTGTAGTGTGGCCATAATATTTTCACCTCTTCTCTTCTATACATACATAAAGTCTATACATATTTACACCTTGAATTATAACTGGTTTCATTCATTTATGATATCACAACCGTTGACAAATGTAGTATTAAGATAGCTGGAGTAATAATGTATAAATCTTGTCATTGGGGATGACTGGCGCTATTTTTACAATTTTCACCCCTCCCTCCCCCACCTCCTTGATTCATTTGGTTCCGTTTGTATTTATATAGTAAGCAGCATATTGTTAAATATTTTACATGTACAGTATGCATATTTATATAAAGAGACAGTTTCAAGTCAGTGTTATAGCCTTTTTAAAAGTTTAATAGATTTCAGGTACGAAATAAACACTTCATATAACGTAAACTACACAGGCTAAGAAAGTCAGTTTTAGTCCATTAAATGGCTATATGCAAAGCAAAACATATGATGACTTAGTTGTAATAAGCAAATGTATGAGCTTTGAATGCATTAATCAGAATAATATGAAACTTCAAGTAATAATGACACACAAGGTTTGAATACAGCAAACTAGGTTTGCTTTGATGTTTTCTTGCGAAATTCTGAAACGTGTAAAACACGCCTCATGCAACCTGGAGCAGTTGAGTCATTATTTCAGATAGCCTCCATAAGCTCTGTAGCCACTGAAACAATCCTCTGATGAAGTTATGGGAGTCATCTTAGGAGTCTCTACAAAGCCGCTTAACCACAGGGTACTTATAAATGAAATCATTTGGTTTTTATAATAGGTAGTTTTCTCATACTTTTTCCATGCACGTTATATGGTCATCAGTCCCATGAGGAATGTCTAGAAGAGGCGATTCAGACGAGGACCAACATAATGTCATATGGGCAATAACAATATTTCGATTCGAATTGATTTATTCGTTTCCCACAGACCTGTCTGTCTTAACGTCAATTACATGCAATGCTGTAACACTTATACAAAACGTACATGTTACAATAGTTGCACAAATTTGCTTTTATATCAGCAATGCCCCTTAGAATCAAAAGCATGAGGCGATGAGTTTCAAAATGTCGGTCGACAAGTTTCGATATTCTGGATTGTACATATAAAATACTCCTGTATATCTGAAAACTTATTCTCGACATCATGCTTATGTGTATTTTATGTCTAAAAGTAGTTTGCAAAATGAAATATTGTCAACTTTATAAACAAGAAAACATCTATAAACACAGAACATACATGATACTATGCTTGTCTATTTAACTGAATCGCTTAATAGTAATTTAAATGACTAATTTGCCAATTTGGTAACGTAAACTACATGAGATTGATTTATCTACATTGAATTTTATCTGCTTCACGGCTTATACTTTTGAAGTGTTTGCATCTTTATGTGTAAACACCGTTACAAATAATTTTATGGCTATTTTTCTGCATTAGATTTCAGATGGCAACTGTAAACAATTTATGTATTGTAAACAACACATGCTAATGAAGCCAACTGTTTGTAAGGTAAATGTTGAGCTAGAAATATATGATAGCTTGCTTAAAGATATATAATTTACTAAATTGAAACATGTTGTTCATATATTTATTCCGTGCAGTCCTCGATTTATAAAATATCAAAGTTAGCTCTATGACTGTACATTCATAAAAACAGGTGTACGGACAGACACATTCACAGTTTGACTGAACAGAAACTAGCCAAGTATGCTTTACTATTGCCGAATGAGGTTTTCAATATGTTCAGCATTTAACTGCAGTCATATTTATATCTCAAATGTACAATAATCATTTTCTAAGCAGTTTTTCGTGATTTTGCACTTAATGACCTTTGACCTCGCTTATTCGGTACACAATAGGCAGTCAGGGTTGGCAACCGGCAAAAATTAAACGAGGACATATCGGTAAGTAGTTTAAGCATGTTTGCCCATCATGCCGCGAAAGTGCCCACAAACTCATTTTCTAGAGCACTTTTCTCGAATCAGCCACCTGACTAATATATGTATAAGCTAACTTTAAACCAGTAAAACATCTTTGAGTATCACATAAAAAGGATTTCAAAATGATATGGGTCATTTTAGTTGGCAACTAAAATGACCTACTTTCGATTTCATGGCCTTGAATAAAATGGTAAAAATACAACTTCATTACCCCCATATGGGTGTAGCCCCCATGTTGGCCATGTGACCTGGACCGTTTGAGCAAATTTTCCTTTGCTGAACCCCTACTATACCAAATTTCAAGCATCTGAGCCAACTTCTGAAGAAGATTTTTGAATATTTTCCTATGAGTTTCTATGGTTCAAACCCAGCACCCCCTTGGGTGGGGCAATTTTGGACCCTAGGGCCACCATTTGAATAAACTTAGTAAATGACCATTAGGCTGTGCAACATACCAAATTTCAAGCATCTAAGCCTAGCAGTTCTAGACAAGAAGATTTTTTAGTATATTTTATTTTCGAACCCAAAACCCCCTGCCTCAGGGCCCTTTTGGACCCTAGGGCCACCATTTGAACAAACTTGGTAAAGGTCCACCAGGCAATGTTTCATACTAAATTTCAAGCATCTGAGCCTAGTGGTTCTGAAGATTTTTGAATATTTTTCTATGGTTCAAACCCAGGGCTCCCTGCCGTGGGGCCATTTTAGACCCTGGCACCTGCATTTGAACAAACTTAGCAAAGGACCACTAGGCAATGCTTAATACCAAATTTCCAGCATCTGAGCAATGTGGTTCTAAAGAAGAAGATTTTTGTATATATTTCTATTATTCAAACCATGGTGCCCCTTCGGGCAGGGCCTTTATGGGCAGGGGGGGGGGGGGGGGGTCCACCACACAATGCTCCATTCTAAATTTCAAGCATCTGAGCCTTGGGGTTCTGAAGAAGAATTAAAAATATTTTTCTATGTATTTCTATGGTTCAAACCTAGGATTCCCTGCTGTGCAGCCATTTTGGACCCTGTGGCCACCATTTGAACAAACTTGGTAAAGGACTACTAGGCAATGCTTCTACGAAATGTCAGGCATCTGAGCCTTGGGATTCTAAAGAAGAATATTTTTGTATATTTTTCAATGTATTCCTATGGTTCAAACCTAGAACTCCCTCCAGTGGGGCCATTTTGGACCCTAGGGCCACCATTTGAACAAACTTGGTAAAGGACTACTAGGCAATTATGCTTCATACCAAATTTCAAGCATCTGAGCCAAGCGGTTCTTACGAAGACTTATGAAAATTTTATGTGTATTTCTATGGTTCAAACCTGGGACTCCCTGCCGTGGGGCCATTTTGGATCCTGGGGCCACAATGGGAACAAACTTGATAAGGGACTACTAGGCAATGTTTCATACCAAATTTTAAGCACCTGAGCCAAGTAGTTCTTCAGAAGAAGTTTTTGAATATTTTTCTATATATTTCTGTGGTTCAAACCTGGGACTCCCTGCTGTGGGGCCATTTCCAACCCTAGGGCCACCATTTGAACAAATTTGGTAAAGGACTACTAGGCAATCCTACATACCAAATTTCAAGCATCAGAGCCTTGTGGTTCTGTAGAAGATTTTTGAAATTTTTTCTATGTATTTCTATGGTTCAATCCTCGGACTCTCTGCTATGGGCCATTTTGGACCCTGGGGCCACCATTTGAACAAACTTGGTAAAGGATTACTAGACAATGCTTCATACCAAATTTCAAGCATCTGCGCCATGGGGTTCTGAAGAAGATTTTGATTGATTTGATGCTTAACGTCCATGGTAAACAGCTATGGTCATGTAGGGACGGTCAGTTAACCTATCCACACTATTTCAGAGAAGTCATTTATTAAAAGCAAATTGTTGATGCCGCACGACGAATGACTGGCTTATCACAATAGCTCACCCTGAGCAGCTCTGGTGAGCTAAAATTACAGTTTGTTGAGCGATTTGTAGTTTTTCAAAAACCTGTTGTCCCCTACTTTTGGCAGTTATAAGGATCAATTTATGCACATCAACCTATATTTTATAACCGAAGGTGAAGGTGAAAACGCTTTTCATAATGATTTGTGTATAGACGTTTTTAGGCTTATGGATCAAGACTTCAACCAGATGATGCTGGTGTTGGAGTTATTGGCACAGGGGCAATTAATTTTGGGCTATACACTTTGGCATTTATTAAATGCTAAAGTCAACCATGTCAGCTGTGCTGTTACAGATATGCTTAGTTAGTAACCAGTCAATTACCTTCCCAATCACAGGTACAGCCCCCTTGTATATCATTACCATCAGGTATACTGTCAATATGACTCTCCACATGGCGGTAGAATATGTCAGCATTCTCATAGGTAACCTGCATGATAAAAAAAGGTACATTACACCTTACATATCTAAAAATTGGGACACCTCAAATAATGATTACCATAACTGTCCTAAAAATGTAACAGTTTGGATTTACAAAGCAGTAATTCATCAAAAAGATGCAGATGGAATTGCAAACAGTGTAGACCCTGTAGGAGCAGTCTGATTGTTTGTTCAGATCTATCTATCCCAGTACTTAGGAATTTTACAGTATATACATTTTTTTACTCATACCAAGCAGAATCAAAAACAGATTGTGTCAGAAATCTGGTACGTTTGTCATTATAGCTTAATAACAGTGCTATACTCCTGGGGAAAGTAACCTTAAGGTGGTGATTTGTGGTAGATACAAAAATCTGCATAAAACCATAAAAAATTAACATACCTCCCTGAAAGTTTGCTGACTCATTATTTTTGTTGTTCTCTACAGTTTAGAATACAGAATAGAGGGACATGTTGTTAAAAAAAAGTGTTTTATATGGAAAAATCAAAGGGTAACTTTGTGCGCAATAATCTAGAAAATTAACTTCATTCTTGAAAATATACTTAGCTCTGAAGTTTCTTTAATGCATTAAAAAGAGCGTCCCAGCAATTATTTGTTCCAACTCCTTCTCAAATTTGTAAGGTAGACCAGATGAAAACAGTCACTTTTTCTCAAATGTCTGACCATGTATGGTGCATGTACACTGCATGCATTAATTAAATACAGGGAGAGCAGTTATACCTTTATCATACTGAAAGTATACCATAAAAATTCTATATATTGGGACAGTTAGGTCTGAGCAAATAGTGCAAACCCAGATCAGACAGGAGCACAGTCTGATCAGGGTCTACACTATTTACCATCCCATTTGCATTTTTTGGGCACATTACTGCACTGTAAAACCAAACTGTTCCAATTTTAGGACAGTTATGGTAATTATTTTTAGTGTCCCAATATTTAGAACTTTTACCACCATGACACAGGTGTGCATATGAAATTGTTCAACCTTGAAAATGGACTCTACTGTGTATTTTGGCAAATATTTTGACACAGAGGAGACCATTTTTTATCTGCCCAGCCTGAAAATGTGTGAAAAAAAATGGAAAAAATAATTGCTAGGACGCTCTCCATAATATATTAAAGAACCTTCAGACCCTATTACATTTTAATAACGATGGTTATTTTTCAGATTTTTGCGCACAAAATAACCCTTTGAAATTTTCTTATATAAACCCTTTTTAACTTCAACAAGTCCTGCATTTTTGGATTCTGACTCGTGAGCAACAACATAAAGAAGGCATCTGCAAATTTTGAGGAAGATCTGTTATATTTTCAGCATTTTATGCAGATTTTTTACTTCGCCCCAAATCAGTGATTATGACCACCTTAAGTGTAATTTTTATTTTCCTAACTCATTTTATACATAAATTATGTGTCCACTGTACACAAATGCCCCCATCTAGTGCCTGGAGTAAGACGGCACCTTGATTAATGTACTGGCACTTGTAAGATAAATAGGTTCATAAAAGGCAGGCTTGTATATAAAAGGCCATAGGTCAAGTGTTGCCCAATGTTTGAAATGCAACACAAACCGCAGGTCTTTATACAGTTTCAGAGTCATTGTATGGCCAAAATACCGTATTTCTCCGGGTATTATATGCATTTTTTTGTCCCCGAAGTCTGTTTCAGTAGTTTTCAGCATTGCAGCATATTAAATAAGAGTACAGATCTTTTTGGTGAGAATTCGGTGATCATGATAACTCATGACATTGCCATGTTTCAACAATTAGTCACCGAAAACTTACTTTGTGGTTTGTCTTCACTGTTATCATCATCTACAACTGATTTCTGAAGTTTGCAAGATTGTTCAGCATATATATATATTATCAGTTTTCACCCTTTCTAGTAAGCAGTCTTTGTTTCGTTTTTCCATGTTATGACCCGGATGTTAATGAAGGCAGTATATGGTCTAAACAGTAGGACGGTAACTGAGCAAATAACTCATTTCACTTTTTTATTCTATTTTATATAGCTATCATTGGAATTAAAGAACAACTTTGTTACTTTATGGGAATGTCAAAATGACCACACAAACTCAAATTGTCAATGTTCGTAAAAATGTTTAGACGCAATTTATTAGTTTTTTTTATTATTATTTATATTATTATTGCAGGTATATAAGCATGTTTTGATGAGAATTTAAATGATATTAATGCGGGGGGCATAAAAAATGATTGCCCAAATATTCAATTATGGGCTTTTTTGGGCAACAAAGGGGATGTAACTCTGAAGTAATGCAGTTGTCCAAGGCCTATTAGTTCAAACCACTGTTGTTACTCTGGTAGCTCAGGAATCAAGTTTATACCGTACTCTGTGAGTTTAGTGATACTGCTTACCCCCATAATCCTCCCATGTGCAGTGATTGATTGATTTGTTGCTAAACGTCAACGGTAAACATCTATGGTCATATCGGGATGGTCAGTTAACATAACCACATTATTCCTGGGCAGGCTCAGACCTCCTAAGCGGTTAACCAGTACTAAGTGCACATACTTTCACCAGTAACTGATAACTGCCCTTCTTAGTGTAGTTTATCTGGTAGTTTAGGAATCAAGCTTCTACTCTGAGAGTCTAATGACAATACCTACCCCACAATGCTCCCATCAACACTGAAGTTGTACTGGTAGCTCAGGAATCAAGTTTCTACTCTGAGAGTCTAATGACAATACCTACCCCACAATCCTCCCATCAACACTGAAGTTGTACTGGTAGCTCAGGAATCAAGTTTCTACTCTGAGAGTCTAATGACAATACCTACCCCACAATCCTCCCATCGACACTGAAGTTGTACTGGTAGCTCAGGAATCAAGCTTCTACTCTGAGAGTCTAATGACAATACCTACCCCACAATCCTCCCATCGACACTGAAGTTGTACTGGTAGCTCAGGAATCAAGCTTCTACTCTGAGAGTCTAATGACAATACCTACCCCACAATCCTCCCATCGACACTGAAGTTGTACTGGTAGCTCAGGAATCAAGTTTCTACTCTGAGAGTCTAATGACAATACCTACCCCACAATCCTCCCATCGACACTGAAGTTGTACTGGTAGCTCAGGAATCAAGTTTCTACTCTGAGAGTCTAATGACAATACCTACCCCACAATTCTCCCATCGACACTGAAGTTGTACTGGTAGCTCAGGAATCAAGTTTCTACTCTGAGAGTCTAATGACAATACCTACCCCACAATTCTCCCATCGACACTGAAGTTGTACTGGTAGCTCAGGAATCAAGTTTCTACTCTGAGAGTCTAATGACAATACCTACCCCACAATTCTCCCATCGACACTGAAGTTGTACTGGTAGCTCAGGAATCAAGTTTCTACTCTGAGAGTCTAATGACAATACCTACCCCACAATCCTCCCATCGACACTGAAGTTGTACTGGTAGCTCAGGAATCAAGTTTCTACTCTGAGAGTCTAATGACAATACCTACCCCACAATTCTCCCATCGACACTGAAGTTGTACTGGTAGCTCAGGAATCAAGCTTCTACTCTGAGAGTCTAATGACAATACCTACCCCACAATTCTCCCATCGACACTGAAGTTGTACTGGCAGCTCAGGAATCAAGCTTCTACTCTGAGAGTCTAATGATAATACCAACCCCACAATCCTCCCATCGACACTGAAGTTGTACTGGTAGCTCAGGAATCAAGTTTCTACTCTGTGAGTCTAGCGAACAGCCTTCTGTCTCAGATTTCTGTATAAGCAGGGCACCAATGCATTTGATTTTAACGTGAAAGGCGTGAAAGTACACATGGCGGAGGTAGCCTGTCATTTCTCCTTCCACTTCCAAACCACACTCCCTCCACTGACAGGTGAAATCTAAAATATATTTGCAGTACTGTATATACTCTACATACAGTAGAACTTCAATGGCTCGAACCCTGATGGCTCGTTAGCCCTGTCTGGCTAGAACTCCTTCCTGGGTCCCTAGAGACCCCTTAATATAGAAACTAACCCCTGATGGCTAGAACAACCCTTGGCTGGAACTAATTTTCATGGTCTCAAGCCTGTTGGAGCCATCGAAGTTCTACTGTATTTGAAAACACCTTCAATATAGGGATCAAACATGTTTTTTCATGCATTAAGTTTGCAAGGTCCATTCCCATCCTATAAGCTCCACTGGAGCTGCTGGCTCAGGTGAGTTAAAAATTAGGACACTTATAAAATTATTGTATTGTCCTAAATATGAAACAGTTTGATGCTAATGTCTTCAAAGGATGCAGATGTAATGGTAAACAGTGTAGACCCTGATCAGACTGCTTGTTTATGTTATGAATTGTCTATGGTAAGTTGTGTTATTGTTTAACGTCCACAGTAAACAGCTATGGTCATGTCGGGACCGTCAGTTAACCTAACCACACTATTCCTGGGCAGGCTTAGACCTCCTAAGCGGTTAACCAGTACTAAGTGCACTTACTTTCACCAGTAACTGACAACTGCCCTTCTTGAACCAGTGAAAGGAGAAATAAAAGTAAGTGGCCGGACCAGGTATCGAACCCAGGACCTCTGACTTATAAGTCAGATGCCCTACCGATTGCGCTACGCCGCCCAACTGTTTATGGTACGTTAGAATGGTACAAATGAGACCATTGATGTGACACCCACCTATCATACAGCATACATGTTTCCAAAACCTTGCATAGACCAGCATGTGCAAATGTGTGGTCTGCTCAGTGCACATGCAGTTTACCTTTTTTTTTTAACTTCTAAAATTCTAACCCTTAAAGTGCAAAAGAGCTGACCACAAAGTTTACACAACTGCAAAATTTCAAAAAATGTTTTGTCCAACCTATATGATATTAAGAATTTAAGGACTAGAGGGCAAACAGGGTAGGTTCAGATCTACAAACAGGGTAGGTTCAGATCTACAAACATGGTAGGTTCAGATCTACAAACAGGGTACGTTCAGATCTACAAACAGGGTAAGTTCAGATCTACAAACAGGGTAGGTTCAGTTCTACGCTGTTTGCAAATTCAGTTACCGATCCTAAATATTCGGACAGACAGATCTAAAGATAAAGATAAAGAAGCTTTATTTGACACCACATATTAGAAACAGACAGCATAAGCTCTGTAGAGCTTTTATTGCAACAAACAAGGTATCCAGTAACAATTTATACCTACATGATGACTTAACTTTCACTTTATCTTCCTAGGACTGCCCTTTATAGGTGAGCGTCAGCCAAGGGAGCTCCTAGTACCATTTTTACACCTTTGGTATGGCGCAGCCGGGATTCGAACTCACAACCTCCCATTCCCGAAGCGGAAGCTCTACCACTGAGCTATCAAGGCGGGTCAGAGCAAACATTGTATACCCAGATCAAACTGCGCCTTCAGGAGTAGTTTGATCAGGGTCTACAATGTTCATTTGGATGCATTAATGTGTGTAAAATCCACTTTTTAAGAAAAATTAAACAATAATTGTCTGACTTTCGGATGTCCAAAATTTTAGAGTCAGTACAGTATTTTTATTTCTAGCTCTTTGAGTGCTACAAGTTGGATTCCATCTGTACCTGCACACAAGCTTTGTTCAACTACTTATATGCATGATAACCAATTCCGCTTAAAAATGGGGCTAATAGTATGACAAGAGCGCAAGAGTGTGGGGACTCTTATAGACTAGACCAGCAGCACTTGCTAAACTATATATGTAAGTCCTTGTTACTGACTTCTGGCCCCGTCCAGAGGGCCTGACCATGATGCTTAGATATTCAATATCAAAGGTAATGTTATGGAGATATCATGAACTAAATATGGAAAGAATCTGACATGTGGTTACAGAGATATGAGCAATCAAAACAATTTAACAATGTTTGATGTTTACCAAGTCCTATTGACTGACTGCTGGCCCCACCCAGGGGACTGACACTGATGCTTTTGTATTCCATATCAAAGTATATGCATTAATTAGCAACATCATGAATGAAGTACAGTACAGCCGTCGACATCTTACTATCAATCGCGCCTCGCCGCGTCTCTCCACGACAAATTCGCGCCGAGAAGCGTGGGAAAATCGAGTGCGCGTCGTGGGTTTAACGCGGCGAGGAGTGGCGCGGAGTGGGCGTGGCGCGGCGCGGCGTGGAGCGGTAGATGCCGCGTGATCCTCTACCCGACTGGTAGTGGATCGCGGGAAACCGCGTTAACAGGCGCGAAAAAGATTAACGACTACCTTACACAGAAGCTACAAACTGCAATGCCATTACACAATTCAACAGGTTTGTGTATTGTATACAACTGTTTCTATTATTCAGTCTTTTTCGTTAATTATTCGGTACCAAAATATTGCAGTTTTTTGTATGTTTACCTTTTTTTTGATCGGATACTATATGGAAAACCCCTTATGTTAATTGCTTTTTTTTAAACACGCCCGAGAACTGTATGCACACTGGCCAGGTGTATATTTTTTCACGACGCTATTCCGTCGCAGTACATGTACATGTACCATTCAGAACTTATACTTTGATACCTGGTACTGGATAGACGAATTAAATAGTCCTATAACATATTTTCAAGCCAGGCTGTGCACACAGTTGTGCAGGACTCTTATCACAATGCGCTCTGTAAACCCGAGCATTGTACATGTAGGTGGGAACTCGGGATCAGTTTCCTGATCAGACTGCGCAGACAGTTTACGGTGTTCAATATCAACTGGTTATTAAGCAGACGATCTGCATATCTTCGTAATCAGACCGGACCATCGTTTTCTGGTATCAACTTCTACTTTAGACATTTAAACCTGTTTTTCTCTCTCTCTCTTTCGCACGCGCAGGCCCTTTCCAGACTGCGCAGACGTTTGCCGGTATCAAGTTCAAGGCTTTTCGCTAACACCCTAAACTGCCATTTGCGCAGCTGATATGTGCTTGTCTTATTAAGGCTACCCGATAAGACTGCGCAGACGTATTCCGGTAGCAAGAGCTACGCCAGCATGTACACAGCTTTAAATCGACGTAGATTCAACGTCATGTGTTTATGCCCAGCGCATTCACTTAGCCTCTAATTTCTCTGTTGTGATTAAACCAGCTTTTTTTTTTTTCGGCACTCGGACGATCTCGATCCGGCAGACTTGGCAGACCGTCCCCCAGACTGACTTGAGTCTTCTTGTTCACACATTACGATTTAACATTCAGTGTCAGCTTCAGAACCCCCTCTCTCTTTCTCTTTCTCCCCCATTTACCCCGTGAAAAAAAAAACTTGGAATCTCTTTCATACTCTCCAGACTGCGGAAATCTGCACGTGCTCAAATCATCAGTGAAGACACACAACAAGTAAATGCGCACGATATAAACACACAGAAGGAAACAAATGGAAACGATTCTACATCATGTACAATGTACAAAGTGAGGATTCGGGTCGGTCCGTGCAGGCAGCTGACTGCTTTGAGTATTTATGGTCGGCCAGCACAAAAATCGACTTATCGTCGGACCTTTTGACATCCTGAGCCTCCTACTGTAGTAGAAATTAGGTCAAGCCAGATCAGCATATATATATACATGTATACGTCAATCATTATGATTTTTTTCATCAACTATTAAATGTGGCGTGCCTTTAGTTGATCCGGACCTTTGCTAATTTATGGGTTTTTAAAAGTGCACCGAGATGGACTAAGACAAACACGCATGAACACGCACACTATTGTCGCCAAGTGTTTTGCTACACAAAGTATCTGACTCGCACGTAATTACTCTAAATACTGGGGTAAAAGAGTCTAAGCGAAGAGCGTAGATCCTGATCACACTGCGCCTTAGGCAAGGTGTCATCCCATTTAATCATAAGTGTTCTTCAAGTTAGGACCCATAGAGTAACTTGTTAAATGTCACAGTATTAAAATGATTACGGTATAGTTGTACACAGTATAAAAAGAGCTGCGCAGATACAGATTATCATGCGCACGTACACAAACCTTTTTTTAGTCTTGCTAAATATAATTTCTTCAAGATTCTGTAATTGGCACTTTTGTAATTCTTATTTGCAGGAAAAGAACGGTGTGTTTGTCGTCTTTTCTTTTTTCTTACTGCGATTTCTCGCTACTGATGCCTCTTACCAGACCAGCGCTCAGCTCCAGACACATACATGTAGGAGTTATTACATGGCTTGCGGTGTAGGTTGGTTGTTATTCTATGGACGAAGTGTAAATGCCAAAACCAGACTGCGCATGAGCGCAATCTACTCTAGGCATGCGCAGTTGTACCCATACCTCGAAATAATCATTATCTGAAAAAGGCATCGTATTACATCTGCGAACCGCAAAGCCTTAGACCAGTCTGTGCACGTAAATAATAA
Source organism: Ctena decussata (assembly GCA_963989385.1). Lineage (NCBI taxonomy): Eukaryota > Metazoa > Mollusca > Bivalvia > Lucinida > Lucinidae > Ctena > Ctena decussata. The sequence goes on along the minus strand of OZ022504.1, from coordinate 31,622,730 downwards.
TGATTTTGCAAAGTATGCCTTTTGGTTTATGTTCTGTTGACAAACTGTGAATGCTCCAACTAGACTGCACATGAGCGCAATCTACCCTAGGCCCATACGTCGAAAAAAACGAGACAGTGTTCTACATCTGCGAACCACATAATAATCATTGTGAATGTTTGTAAATGCACATGGTATGATAATTGAGCCGCGACACGAGAAAACCAACAAAGTGGTTGTGGGCACAGCGCAGACTCAGATCAGCCTGGGGACCCGCCCAGTCTGATAAGAGTCTTCGCAGTGATCTTAAAGGATAGCCAAGGGTCTCAGGTACCTCCACGCGGGCAGCGAAGACTGATCAGACTAGGCGGATGCCCATGCTGATCTGAGTCTGCGCTGGGCACACAACCACATTGTTGGTTTTCTTGTGTCGCGGCTCATATGTATGTTCGCTGATCGGATGTGTTTTAACGTCCATTTGAAACGCGGGCTGATTTATATTACTGCACGCGAGTAAAGTCGTAAACTCGAAGCATAAATTGAATTGGGAGCTGCACATGGTCAAATAAGGACTCGTGGCAATTATGCCAATGGTCTGTCTTAACGCTCCTGCAAACTTTGAATGCACATACCATGCGTGTGCATAGGCTGGTTGGTGCTCTGTGTTTGACAGATTTTGTCAGGACGTTTTTCATGTCGTTCCGACAATTTCTTTTTGCAACCCCGGTTTCTCATCTCCCGTTCATGCATCATTATCAAAAACTTAAAAGTAAAAAAGAAAAGAAAGACAGGAAAAAGAAAGTACACAATACCGCACGCGCTTAAGCGCGCATGCACATTTCCACTAAATAGGGAAAGTAGACTCAGTTCAACCTGCGCACCCCACATTCTCATAAACTCGATCGTTTTCGGTTATGTAAATATGTACAGACTCCTCGGGATCAACAAACAACGCAGATACAGAGGGCGCGGATCAGATTACACAGTGCAGGCTGATCTGGGTCTTCGCTGTTCTTACTCAGTTCAAAGCACCTTTTCCGACTGCACGGCGCAAAATACCGGAAAACAAATAGCCCGACTCAAGTACTAAGAGTCGCCCGCGCGTTAACGCACGTGCGTTAACGCACATGCAGATTCCCGCCAAAATAACCACCATTTAGTAGTAATACAGCTGCGGCGGGGCCAAAGTCCTAAAGCAGAGATTTTTTGAGAGAGTTCTTAGTCTTGGAAGTTATAATAGTGGAGATAAGTAGAAAAAAAAAAACGATGTCCCAAACTTGTACTTGAAATTATAGAAATTCGCTTTCTAAGGGTGCCTAGGCCCTATTTACTTTTATTGCAAAAGCTGCCAAAACTTCATAAAGCTTGCATCATTTAAATTGAATGAAATAAGTTAAATGAAAAACAGAGCTTTTATCATTTTTGGGAGAATGGTAACGCATCGATCTTCTACAGAAGCACGAAGTTTCTCGCATCCCATCCCGCGTGAGTATTACCCCAAATATCATGCATGAAGCTTGAAACCTTCACGCGAAACACTCCCAAAACACTTGCAAAAGTCACAAGAAACTAGCGCTGAAAAGATGAAAATTTCGGCGTGATGCGAGATCGGCGGGTGTTTTTTTTTTAATATTTTTATATATTTACATCATCGGGTAAAACTACACACACGATTTGTGTAAAAGTTCACTACATGTATGACTGCACACATTTCAAACATCCCCAGGTGAAAATGGTACTGAAATTTCAGTGAAATTTCACCCAAATTTCGGTGATACAGCGAAATATCAGTGATATTCTGCTGTGTGACTGAAATTTCATAAAACTCCAATGATATATCAGTGAAATTTCAGTGAAATTTCAGTTAAACCAGTTTCAAAGCAGCTAACAGAATTTCACTGATATTTCAGCCTTATTCAAGAAAAAAACAACACAAAATTGATATATAAAATGAAATTTCTATGATACAAAACTAGACTGTATAGCATGCTGATGTCCTATTTTTGCTGTCAGTGATTTTAGTATCACTATGCAGGGTGTAACTGCATTAAGTTATGCATATTTTTTCACAATTCAGATTTGTGTTTATCTTTATACCAAATGTATACATTTAAAGTCTTGGTGTGTTTACTAAAAAACGAACAAAATTCGCTCTAAACATCATTGAGCTGATTGTACACAGAAGTTATGTCATGAGAAGTTCATGAACCTTTACTAAATTATTGATACATGTAAATTTTATAATCTTAAAATATATTAGGTACCTGTTTATGAACCATTCATGAACTTAAAAGTTCATGATCAGATACCTTATATTGTCAAATTCTTAAGATTATAAAATTTAAAACTGTAACTCAATTCCCTACTGAAACAGTCAGTCATGTATTAGTGATATGTCACTGAAATTTCAGTGAATTCCACTGATGCACTAAATTTCAGTGAAATTCCAGTGCCCAAGAACTAGCATAAAAATTTCAGTGAAATTCTGTGAAATTTCAATGAAATTTCACATCCTGTGATGTGACACTTGATGATGTCATAACCAGATGGATGATGGGAAAAAACATGGCTGCCAGAAATGGAGGGAATTTGAAGGCTGTGGTAAAAAAAAATAATTGTGAAGCAATTTCTACATGGCAAACATGATAGTGAGTTAGCTGACATAGTGAGTACTTGAAGCCACAATTTCTATGGTTTTAAAGTAAAAATTTTGCTAGGTTTGTACAGAAATGGAGCAACATGGTGACTGTCATGCACTTTTCCAATGGCAACAAATATCTGCAGGAGGTACATGTAGGTTAACTGATGTTAGTGTTAGTATGTCCTATAATAGAAATAGGATACATTAGAAATAAATTCTTTTGTGTTTTCTTTTTTTTTTTTTTCAAGCAAATGTTAGAAAATCTTTTGAAATGGGTGGGGTAACAGGGTGGGGTAATGGTGTTTTTTCAGAGTACCATGGTTCTATGGTATGATTAGCAAGGAGATTCAAAAAGAGATGTTTTCATTTCTCTTCATTCGTTTTGTTTGTTTTATTTCATAGGCTTAACATCTAGGAACAGCTAAGATATGTCTGGATAGTCAGACTCTGATGGCAATATGACCATATTTATTCACTGTTAATTTTATAAAATTCCAGTGCAATTTTACCATTATTTCATCAAAATTTCACTGATATTTTACCATTATTTCATCAAAATTTCACTGATATGTTACCATTATTTTATCAAAATTCTGGTGCAATCTTACCATTATTTCATCAAAATTTCACTGATATTTTATTGAAATTACAGTGATAAATTTGGTCATAAAAATAGAGGAATTTACCGAAATTTCGCTGAAATTATGGTGATATTTCAATGAAATTGTGGTAATATTTCTGTGAAATTATATGAAAATCTGCTTGAATTCTGACCAAATTTTACAGTATTTTCCTACGAAATTCCATTGGAATTTCAGTAGAATTTTGGTGCAATTTGGGTGAAATTTCATCAACTTTTTCACATGGGTCGCTAGAGGCGTGGTCGCCAGTCGTCGCGGAGCAATCGCGCCGCGTCTAGATAGGCGCGAAATATTCCCACGCCGCTCCCACGCTGCACGGCGAGGAGCGAAGCGGGCGTGGAGTGGCGCGGCGAGGCGTGGAAATAGCGCGGGAATATCGAGGGAACAGCGTGGGATTTAATCTTTTTCACGCTCCACTACACGTCACGACGCGTAGCGATTGATAGTAAGATGTCGACGGCTGTACTGTATGAAAAGAATGTGGTTACAGAGAATACAAGCAATCCAAAAGGTTTAACACAAAACTTTGATGTTAATGACAAATTTTTGTGGAACTTTGTGGCCATTTTTTTTTTCAAAGAAAAAGTGAGGAGGCACTTACTAGAACAAAAATTCCGCGGAAAGGTATGTCGCACCTGCATTGCATTTCCACAGTAGCAGAGATCATGTTGAGAAGCAAGTGAAAGCAACAAGAGGCCCAAATGGGCCTGATATCGCTCACCTGGCTTTTGTGCAACGGGACCATTCTGATACAAAATTGGTCCAATTCCAGAGATTTTCTCAATTCAACATTTTGCTACTTTTAGTTACAGAGGCCAACTTGTCTGGTCTTTATATATTTACTTTTGAAACACCTCAAGGCAAGAATCATTTTGCCACAAATTTCATCAAAATCCATTCAGGGGTTACTGAGATATTGTCAGTTTCATGTTTTGTGCTATTTTTACTAACGGCAGATGGCGGCCATCTTAGAATGCCAAAATGCAAAAAATTGAAAAGCTTTCATGCAAGGATCATTTTGACACAAAATTGGTCCAGTTCCATTGTAATTTTCTAATTTTCAAATTTTGCTATTTTAAGTAACAGAGGCCAACTTGACGGGTCAATATTTGTTAATTTGTGAAACACATCAAAGCAATAATCATTTTGCCACAAATTTCGTCTCAATCGCTTCAGCGGTTAATAAGATGTTGTCATTTTCATGTTCTGTGCTATTTTTAGTAACGGCAGATGGCGGCCATCTTGGAATGCCAAAATGCAGAAAATCGAGAAAGCTTAATGAAAGGACCATTCTGACAGAAAATTAGTCCAATTCCACTGAGATTTTCTTATTTCACGTTTTTCTATTTTTAGTAACAAAGGCCAATATGATTTGTCTATATTTAGTTACTTTTGAAACATCTCAATGCAAAAATCATTTTGACACAAATTTCGTCAAAATCTACTCAGCGGTAACTGAGATATTGTCATTTTCATGTTTTGTGCTTTTTGTAGTAACGGCAGATGGTGGCCATCTTGGAATGCCAAATTGCAATTAATCGAAATGGCTTCATGTAAGGAACATTCTGACACAAAATTGGTCCAATTCCATTCAAGGGTTCTTGAGTAATTGTCATTTTATGTTTGTGCTATTTTTAGTAACGGCAGATGTCAGCCATCTTGGAAAGCCAAATTGCAATTAATCGAAACGGCTTTATGCAAGGAACATTCTGACACAAAATTGGTCGAATTCCATACGAGGGTTCTTGAGCAATTGTCATTTTTATGTTTGTGCTATTTTTAGTAACAGCAGATGTCGGCCATCTTGGAAAACCAAATTGCAATTAATCGAAACGGCTTCATGCAAGGAGCAATCTGACACAAAATTGGTTGAATTCCATTCAAGGGTTCTTGAGTAATTGTCATTTTTATGTTTGTGCTATTTTTAGTAATGGCCCCCATGGTGACCATCTTGGATAGTCAACTGGCACAAAATTGAAATAATTCCTTTCAAGGACCATTTCTGATCAAATCTGACCACAATCGATTGCCTTTTCTTGAGATACTGACATTTGAGCAAAATCGGTCTTGTAAACGCTAAGTAGGTCACTGTGACCTAATTCCGCTATAGATTTTTTTCATTTTTACAATTTTTAATCCCAAGGTCCCACTTATGTTCCACGCAAACTTTCGGCCAAATATACCAAATGGTTCTGGAGAAGAAGTTGATTTTGTTGTTTTTGCTATTTTTAGTAAAGGCGGCCATCTTGGATTCTTGACCTGACCCAATTTTACAATTTTGAAACCCTGCAGTCTGGTCATGCTCCATGTGAAATTTGAGACCCATGGGTGCAGTGGTTTTAGAGAAGAAGTTGTTTGAAGTCGTTTGAATAAGTCATTTTTTGACATTCGCATTTGAGCAAAATTACACTCTTAAAGAGAAAATAGGTCACTGTGACAAAACTCCGCTACAGATTTTTTTCATTTTTACAATTTTGAATACCAAGGTTTCATTGATGTTCCATGCCAAAATTCAGACAAATATACCTAGTGGTTCTGGAGAAGAAGTTTATTTTGTTGTTTTTGCTATTTTTAGTAACGGCCACCATCTTGGATTTTCAACCTGACCCAATTTTACAATTCTGAGACCCTGGAGTCAGGTCATGCTCCATGTGAAATTTGAGAACCATGGGACCAGTAGTTTTACAGAAGAAGATGTTTGAATATTTGTTTTTAGGTGTTGACGGACATTTTGCGTGACGACGCACGACGCACGCCGGACGCATTGGTATGACAATAGCTCACTATGGCCCTTCGGGCCAGGTGAGCTAAAAATTAAAATTAAAATCAAACGGAATAGTTTGGGTGCTGCCATTTTCAGGTTTGTACTATTTTAAGTAACGATGGATGGCAGCCATCTTGGATGGCCAATTTGCCAAAAACCAAAATAGCTACAATATGCAAGGATCATTCTGACACAAAATTGGTCCAAATCCATTCAGGGGTTCCTGAAACATAGAAATTTTGATGTTTTTGCTATTTTTAGTAACGACAATGGCGGCCATCTTGATGGTACATTCCCATAAATGTGAAAAAAAGAGGAAACTCCTTTCAAGAATCATTCTGATTAAATCTGAGCAAAATCAACTCATTGTTTATCGATTTATCGGCATTCCAGCAAAATTCAGACTCGTTTATGAAAAGTTGGACACTGTGACCTAATTCCGCAACAGATTTTTTTTTCATTTTCATGATTTTAAAAAAGAAGGTCCTATTGATGTTCCAAGCAAAGTTTCAGCTAAATATATCTAGTGATTCTAGAGAAAGTGTTAATTTTGTTGTTTTGCTATTTTTAGTAACAGTGGCCATCTTGAATTCTCGACCAGGCTGAATTTCTGTAATCTGAAGTTGTGTAGTCTGATCATGCTCTATATAAAATTTGAGAACCATGGCTGCAGCAGTTTTGGAGAAATTAACTGTACTTATCTTAACGCCAGGGTTGACGTATATGTGAATGGACTGATGGACTGACGGAATGACAGACTGAAAACCGGAGGCCTATATCGCACCTTGATTAAGCAGGTGCTACAAAAAGGGTGTTTATTAAAAGGAATATGGTATATTTAAATAAACTCTCCTTTACTAATCCAATGTCTTACCCAGGGGCCTGACACAAATGGTTTAGTATTCCTGATCAAGGGTGTAATGCTATAGACATCATGAACCAAATATGAAAAGTATCTGACATGTGGTTAGTGGTTAAAGATATATGAGACTCAACATGGTTTAACACAAAACTTTGACCTTTAAACCCATTCCTAATTATTGACCCTAGACCCAAATGAATCCAATGTAAGGTAACTGGCATCAGAAAGATTGACACATCAAATAGTAACAGTATACCAAAAGTCAGGTCTCTATGTCGAATTAAAAACACAGGCATAATTCAGTAGTGTTTTCAAGAAATTGCCCGACCAGTTAACCAGGTAATCTACATTTTAGCCCCTAGCAGCATGCCAAATATGAGCATCCTAGCTCCAATAGTTTTCCCAGAATTTCAGGAACAAACTATTATTCAATTTTTTGAAGAATAAAAAACAGGGCACAACTACATGTATGTAAGTGCAAGGCCAAATTAGAAGAAAAACAAGAGGCCCACGGGCCACAAAGCTCACCAGATCTCTAGCTCAAAATTGCTATCACATATTTGTAAAGGCTCAAAATTGATATCACATTTGTACAGGCTAAAACAAAATATACTACTGCAAAGTCTCAGTCATAGCAACCAAACTAATTGGCCGATTTTCATAAAAAAAACATAAACTTTCAATCTCCCAGCCCAAGGATGCTACAGATGAAATCTGGGCCCAACCTGTCCGGTGGCTTAAGAGGAGATTATATATATATATTTTTTTTTTGTCATTTTTTTGAATTTGGTTTCCATGGCAACCAATATAAAGAGAAGTGGGCCAAAAAAACAATTAGCTGATAGAAGACTTCTCAAGGAACATTTCTGCATAAAATTTGTCAAAATATCTGCACTGGCTTAGCAGTGAATGCCTTTTTCCAATTTTCCCCATTATAAGTGTATACAACTCTAAGTTGCCATAGCAACCAAACTAAAGAGCAATTTTCATATAAAACACAAAATTTCAATTCCCCAGCCCAAGGATGCTCTGGGCCCAAGTGGCCCAGTGGCTTCATAGGAGATAAAGTATTTTTTTCTCTACTTTTAGCATTTTGGTTACCATGGCAACCAATATAAAGTGCAGTAGGCCAAAAAACATACAGCTGATAGAAGATTTCTCAAGGAACAATTCTACAAAAGTTTTGTCAAAATATCTGAAATGACTTGGCGGTAAATGCTTTTTCCAATTTTCCCCATTATAAGTCTGTGGGAAGTCTAAGTTGCCAAAGCAACCAAACTAGAAAGTTGATTTTCATAAAAAATGCAAATTTTCACCCCCCCCCCCCCCACCCCACCCCAGCCCAAGGATGCTACAGATGAAATTTGGGCCCAATCCTCCCAGTAACTTCAGAGATGTTGTTTGAAAGTGTTGGCATACGACTACGACAACAGACAACTGCCTATCCTATAAGCTCCATCTGACCCTTCGGCTCTGGTGAGCTAAAAATATGTATCTGCTTATTTTTTATGGTCTAATGTCTGTCCATCTATTAAATATCATGGGCCCGGGAAATACCATTCTTGCATGATAGACTACCCCTAAGACAGGCCCAACCTTCTTGTGCGATAGACCAATGGCACCCCTATGATGTTACATACTTACAGACAGTTAGGCCCAAACAAATGTGTCTCCTAACTTGTCCAAAGTTGGGGGCAAAATGAAAGACAGGTCAGATAGGAGAAAAATTCAGTTCTCTCCTGCTGAACTACATTCAGTAGCATGCCAGACTGCCAAGAGCTACATGCTGAAAGTCACACAACATCAACACCCCCCTCCCCCTACTCCCACACACACCCCCCAACTCATAAGACAGAATTTTTACCTTTTGAGGTTGTTGTTTGCTGCCGCATATTGCCAAGATATTCAGAGAGGTGGCTGTTGAGATGCTGTACGTAGACTTCCATGTTCTCAAAAGAGCTATTACACTGTAACCACTCACATGGAAGAACATATTCTGACGGCTTAATCTGCACAACCGAACGAGCTTTTTTTGGTGGCATGTTGACCCTGAAAGAAGAAAACTAATGATCTCTAATACAGGTAACATACATGTACCAGCTAAAACTAGTTTTGCTAATAATCCTTTGTAGCACTATATTTCTTGGTGGCAGTCATTTACAGCTAAGGGTATTAAACGAATGATGTTCCACATAAACTGAAGCTGGAGAAGTCACAGCACCTCAAGATACATGTAAATATGATGGCAATGATTATCCCCCATAATGACAGTGTCTGGCATTTTGAGCCTTATGGAGTGAAAATCAGAAATTTTGTTTTTAACATTTTCATATTTGTAAGTGCTTCTAGAACAGGTTTTGAGAGGCACAAAGAACTAGAGCAAGTGAGCAGGGGCTCATGTATACCCCCGACCAGTGCCACCGCTCAATGGAACCACCGCCTAATGAAACCATCTCATACAGGGTATGAACCTAGAAGTAAACTTAGTCACCCATCAAATGGTTCCATCCAAGTTTATTACAAATATCAGCAAAGATTACCAACTCAACACAAAACTTTAATGTAAACACAACTCAACACAAAATTTTAATGTAAACATGTAGTCTGTTTCCATGACCTTGGTCAGCAGCAGCACCCAGATGATGTCAGCAAATTGAAGTAAATAGAAGTAAACCTAGTCATATATCAAAAGGTTTCATCAAAGGGTGTTTGAACTATAAACAAAGAATGTAAACTTGACGCAAAACTTTAACACAAATATACAAGTCTGTGACCTCGACCTTTGGTGAGCAGCTATGAACCTAAAAGTAACCCTAGTCAATTATCAAAAGGTTCAATCAAAGGATATTGGAAATATAAAAGAAGAGTATAGACTTAACGCAAAACTTTAATGCAAATTTTTAAGTCTGTGACCTTGACCTTAGGTCAGCGGCAGCATCCAGATGATGTCAATTGTTTTGCATGAACATAGAAGTAAACCTAGTCAGTTATCAAAAGGTTCATCAAAGGGTGTTGGAAATATAAGCAAAGAATATATAATTAACACAAAACTTTAACGCAAATATACAAGTCTGTGACCCTGAACTTTGGTAAGCAGCAGCATCCAGATGAAGTCAACTACTCTGTATGAACCTTAAAGTAACCCTAGTCAAATATCAAAAGGTTCCATCAAAGGATATTGGAAATTTAAAAGAAGAATATAAACTTAATACAAAACTTTAACGCAAATGTTCAAGCGTGTGACCTTGACCATAGGTCAGCAGCAGCAACCAGATGATGTCAACTATTCTGCATGAACCTAGAAGTATACTTAGTCACATACTAAAAGGTTCCATCAAAGGATATTGGATATATAAGCAAAGAATAAAAACTTAACGCAAAACTTTAACGGATGGATGAACGGACGGACACACGGAAGGACAGAGGGACAAACGGACGGAAAGGCGAAAACTATATACCCCTCGACATACTTTGTATGTCGGGGGTATAAATAGCACTAAGGTTTAGTGCAGAAGAAAACGGAATTCACACCAACCCAATTTTTTGTTTTCGTTTCACTGATTTGATACAATTTACATACTAGCAGGATAAACCTTTATAACTCTGGTTCATGACATCGCTTTTCAATTCTTAAAGGGTGTAGATGAAGAAAATTAACAACTCCAATAGAAATGTTGAATCTCTCTTTTCCGGTGACACTTTGAATTTATCACCGTAATTAGTGCGCGGAAATCCAATTAACATTACCACGTGCAAATTTTATGATGTCACTTTCATTTCACGTTTTGTGACATCAACGTCACACCTCCACAAGGCTCAAAATGCCAGGCACTGACACATATAAGTGATGCCCATAAATAAAAGGCACCAGTCCCATGGACAGATCGGTGCCAGGGATGTGCAACCATGAATTTGTTCCAATGAGCATCCGGCTATGGGACAACATTGTGAGAATTAGAACATCATCGTTTACTAGTCCCAATCTCAAATAATATCCCTTTTAGAGTTGAGTAGAGCCGAAAACAAAGTATACCATGGTTTTCAGGTGAGAACTGCAGTTTGCATCATGGTATAACATGACACCGCTAAGCCAAAAGAGTATCCTTGGATTTTGGTGCTGCTTGACAGCTACTTATTATTTTTGTATATTATTATTACTTGTTGAACAGAAGTGAAAAAAAATGGCAGAACCTTCTGGTTTGCAGAACACAAACTTAATTTTTACCAAGCACTTTAGTTTTAAGTGCATTTTGGCTTACCATATTCAACCAAATAAGCACACATGCCCAAATAAAAGCACATCATGGAAATTTCTGAGGCATATGGTTGTTTACCAGTTTATTCCTTTGAGTGCCGATAACACTACACATGAAGTTCTCTTTCAGTTTTCACTTACAAAGCTTCTCCATCCTTCATGATATAAGCATCTTTTCTCTGATGCTTTAACATTAAATTCTATATCTAATAATTCTTTAAAGTGTGTTTTATTATGAAGAAAGTCCACTGCAAGTATTTAATGCCATTTTGAAAATGCTAAGCACATAGTGCGCTAAAGGGGTTGAATTTGGTATTAAATGTTACATATCATTCAAACAAAAGGTAGTGTATATGTAGGATATAAAATTTACTCTTATCAGGTGAAAACCAAATGAGCCGCGACACGACAAAACCAACAATGTGGTTGTGCTGCCAGCGCAGACTCAGATCAGCCTGGGCATCCGCCCAGTCTGATCAGAGTCTTCGCTGTCCGCATGGAGGTAGCTTAGACCCTTAGCTACCCTTCAAGCCCTAAGCGAAGAGTCTGGTCGGACTGGGCGGACACCCTGGCTGATCTGAGTCTGCGCTGGGTGCACAACCACATTGTTGGTTTTCTCGTGTCGCGGCTCAAATATATTTCATCAAGTGTGTTGAAATTGCTGATATTGTCAACATGAGATGAAATATGTTTGGTATTTACCGATTTTTTTTAAAAAAATTTTCAAATGGTAAACAGACTGCTTCAAATATAACCTTTTTCTTAGTCCTTTTTCTTTAATTTTGCTTGGCTTAGCGCGTTTAGTGGGTATGCGTGCATACCTAGAAATGGTTTATAATGTCATTTTAATGAATGGATAAAAAGAAATTGGCGATTTCAGAAAGCCACTGCCAGCTGCCGTCGAGTTGACTTCACATGCTAATTAGAGATACACCAGCTCTAAAAGTAATGTTAGAGTGTGGTGTCAGTTGCTTAATTTGTCGTGCCTAATGTCTGTAGCACAATGTCAGACAAGAATGCTTCATTTCAGGTCTTTTTGAAAAGAAATTAAGCACAACATTCTCAAACAAGCCCGAGTGTCAATCTTCAATCATCATCAGTTACTTCAACAACTGAATGCAACATACTCATACTAAAAGCCTATCATCCTCCTCTTCATCAGACTTTAGTTTACAAGTTGTCCAAACATGACTGTTATTGGATGGTAGCCTGGAGGTATAAGTAGCTCAACTGTTCAGGCCTTGGGGATGGGTGCTGGTGCTTGGCAAAGATAATGGCATGTTGGCCTGTTGGCCTGTAAAGCTTTATAGGCTTTGCGGGATCTGAGAGGAGGGAGGAGGAGGGGAATAGGGAAAGAGAAAGGGGACTGGTACATGACAGGGATTGATGCTTGAAAATGGCATGACATAGTGGCTTGCTGTTGTACATGTATAGGCCTTTGGCTTCACGTGGGATGGGGTGAGGTGGGGGACAGGCCTACCAAATTAGACAGACCTGGACCTTGCAGTTTCTGACAAGAAGATTTTTAAAGATTTTCTTCAAACTTTACCTACAGTCGAACCTCGGTAATTCGAATTGACAGGGACCACGATATTTTATTCGAATTATCCGTAGTTCGAATTTACGAATTCGGGGACATCCGTTCATTTCCGTACATTTCCGAAAATCAACATTTCGGCGGCAGAAAGAGAGAGGATATCGGTCCGATTCGATATTGAATTTATTAATACTTACAGAACCTCGTAAATTAAAAAATAAATGAAGAAAACAAAATAAGAATGTGAATTATTTTTATTTACACATACACAAACTGGATTAATAATAAACATACCAAAAGCGTTGGAAAATCCATGAACTCCAATGGATGCACAATATGTGCAACTCGAGAAATTCACAGCCCGGAATAAACAGCTGGCAAAGACCAAAGCCCGTCGGCACGGAAACAGGCTTGTGGTGTTCCCCAGCTTGTTTTTGTCTCGGCCTACTATCACTGTACTTTCACTTTCAGTTTGAGTTTCTGAGAATTAGGCTACTTTCAATTTTCGGAGAAAGGCTCAACCATTAACAAACACAAACTAGTCTGCGAAATCTGCATTCGTTTGGTTCCGTGTGCTAGCAACAAAGACTGACCAAAATGCGCAGGTGCGCATGCTGGTCTGAGCCTTTGTTATTCGCTTCCGTATGTCATAAACAGCCGTTTTTGTTCCGGTTTTTATACAGATCGGAAGGACTTGGAATATTAATCAGACTAATTGTCGGCTAGTCAGTCGGTGCTCGCTCTGAAAATGCAAAAACAGAAGAAAGCAAAAATAAATGGAATTTAAAGTTATTTAGATTAAGTCGGTATAGCCTTTAACATCACCCAGTTTGAAAACTTCAAACACGATAATCCCTGTCAAATCAGGTGATTAAAGACACCTTTACTCATCCGATAATATGACCTAATCACGTAACAGTTAATTGGTAGACCAAACAGACGCGCCAGTTACCTGTACAACCAACTGTAAAATAACCGCAGGGCCCAATTATTAATCCATCGATGACAATAACCGTAATCTGTCGGCGGGAATTTCGGGCAAAAATTTTTGGTTCGAATAATTGAGGTGTACTTATAATGAATTTCCGTCATCGGGACCGAATTTTTCTTTCGAAAAATCCGATTTTTCGAATAATCGAATTTCGAATTTGCGGAAGTTTTTTTGCACAGAACAAAGGGACTGACGAAGGGGACCTTGTTTCTAATTCGAAAAATCCGGTATTTTCGAAAAATCGGCGTTCGAACTACCGAGATTCGACTGTATTTGTGGCCATGGAAACCAGAGTTCTGCTTGGATTTCCAGTGCTTTTTTTCACTATTTTGGGAATGGTGCCTGTTCCCACAGAAATAAGAAAAATTGCGTCGTATTCTCCTTAAATTTGGAATTTCAGAAACACCTTTATTGGCTCAAGTGGTGGGATAGGGGACATGAAACTGAATACATGTATATGAGCCGCGCCACGACAAAACCAACAATGTGGTTGTGCGCCCAGTGCAGGCTCAACTCAGCCTAGGCATCCGTCCAATCTGATCAGACTCTCCGGTGGGCGCTTTTAAAAAGGGTAGCTAATGGTCTAGTTGGTTGGTTGATTTGATGCTTAACGTCCACGGTAAACAACTAAGGTCATGTCGGGACGGTCAGTTAACCTAACCACACTATTCCTGGGCAGGCTTAGACCTTCTAAGCGGTTAACCAGTACTAAGTGCACAAACTTTCGCCAGTAACTGACAACTGCCCTTCTTGAATCAGCGGAAGGAGAAACGAAAGTATTCCGTGCGGACAGGGAAGACTCTGATCAGACTGGGTGGGTGCACAACCACTTTGTTGGTTTTGTCGTGTCGTGGCTCATACAATATTTAAATTCAATTATAATAGCTATATATCTGCCAGTTCTCTAAGCAAGCAAGCAAATTTATGCTTGTAGAATGGTCCCTAGAAAAATTCTTCCTGCAATTGGGAATTTTTCAACTTGCAGTTGGGAAACTAGAAATGTGTCCATATGACACGGATGCCCCCGCCTAGTGCCCTAGGTAAGATGGCGCCTTGTTTAAGGTACTGACACTTGTAGCATAACTAGGTTCACAAAGGCAGACTTCTGTGGTATATGTTTTATTGTTTTCCTTGGGCAGATGTACCGTATTGTGCTTCTTGGATCAAGAGAAGTGTGTGTGTGTGTGTGTGGGGGGGGGGGGGGGGGATGTATTGTGCTTCTTGGATCAAGAGAAGTGGGGGGGGGGGGGGGCTGTGTCCTGACTGATATGTGATGACATTCTGTATCTTATCGCAGAAATGGATGGCATGCAACTTTCCAAAAGAAACAGCATAGAAACAAGTAACTTTTCAAAAACTAACAAACGGAAACCATTATTGTATGAAAAGAAGTCAAAAAAGGGCCATAACGCCCACAATAATTGACGGATTTTGCCCAACATCGAACTTGACCTGTATTTTATGATTATATACTTGTGTATAAAATATGAATTCAATGTAAAATGCTTTCAAGAGATATCGAACGGAAACCATTTCTTCATACAAAATGAAGTCGAAAAAGGGCCATAACTCCCACAATAATCGACGGATTTTGCCAAACATCGAACTTGACCTGTATTTTATGATTATATACCTGCGTTTAAAATATGAGTTCAATACACTAATGCTTTCAAAAGATATTGAACGGAAACCATTTTTTCATAAAAACAGAAGTCGAAAAAGGGCCATAACTCCCACAATAATCGATGGATTTTCCCAACATCAAACTTGACCTGTATTTTATGATTATATAGCTGTGTAAGAAATATGAATTCAATACACCAATGCTTTCAAAAGATATTGAATGGAAACCATTTTGTATGTACGTACGCTTGCTACGTACGCTACATTCGCTACGTACGTACGGACAGGGGTGATACTATATGTCCCCCCATTTTAAATGGCGGGGGCATAAAAAAGATACTATTTTGAATTGGGACTGGTGCCTTTTATGGGCACCACTTATATAGAAAAAAAAATCACTGATTTCAAATCTTTGAACAACTTTCAGTCAGAGCCATCCAAGGATCATTACTGTGAAGTTTGGGCCAAATCAGCTCAGTGGTTTAGGAGGAGATGTCAAATGTTAACAGCCGATGGATGGACGCCGGACGCTTGCCTATTTAGGAATAGCTCACTTGAGCACATGGAGCACTACGTGCTCAGGTGAGCTAAAAAGCTGTGGTTTGCTACACTGAAACAATTATAAATTGTATCAGTTACTAGTGAATTGATAAGATATTTCCACTGTAGACAATATCAATTTTATTCATTAGATAGATATGCATTGAATTCACTGCTAAGTATAAACAAGTAGCCCAAAGGGCAACAATTGCTCACCTGAGAGACATTGTAAACCTATAGGGATATTTAAGATGCCCAAGGGCAGCTAACTCCACAGTCAGTGGTCCAATCAGGTTGAAAATTAAACCCATCCAAAACATTATGTAAGCCCTCATTTAATATATGCAAGTTTAAAAAGTATCCCATCAAGAGCACAATAGATAGAGCTGTCAAGGGCAGCTAACTTCATAGTGGTTGGCCTGATCTGGCCAAAATTTGAACTTGTTTAAGATATTATGCATTTCCTCATTACCTGCAAGTTTGAAAAGGATCGGATCAGTAGAAACCAAGAAAAAGTGGCGACATTGATTTTTTGGATGCTCAGGGCAGATACTCCATAGTCAGTGGTGGGATCTAGCCGAAATACTAACTAATCCAAGCTTTTATGCATATCCTCATTACCTGCAAGTATGAAGAGGATCCGATGAAAAATGAAAATGTGATGACATTGTTTTCTTCATTATAAGACTATGGGATTTTTTTCAAACGCTCAAGGGCAGCTAACTCCTTAGTCTGTGCTCGAATCCGGCCAAATTTCGAACTCAACCAAGCTCTTATGTGTGTCATCATTACCTGCAAGTATGATAAGGATCTAATCAAAAACCTTGATTGCAGCACCCTGAAAGTCGAACTTGCTTGAGATATTGTCATGCCCTACATTTGTGTGAATTTATTTTAAAATCCATTGAGAAATGTAGGTGCTAGAGCGATGACAAAGTTTTTCTAAAAAATAGCCACAGTGACCTTGACCTTGGGCACAGCATCCTGAAAGTCGAACTTGCTTGAGATATTGTCATACCCTACATTTGTGTGAAGTTATTTCAAAATCCATGGAGAAATGAAGGTGCTAGGGCGATGACAAAGTTTTTCTAAAAATAGCCACAGTGACCTTGACCTTGGGCACAGCACCCTGAAAGTCGAACTTGCTCGAGGTATTGTCATGCCCTACATTTGTGTGAATTTATTTTAAAATCCATTGAGAAATGTAGGTGCTAGAGCGCTGACAAAGTTTTTATAACAAGAGCTGTCGCCTGACAGCATAGCTCGCCTGGATAGGTGCTTGCCCATCACACAGCCGCTATGGTGGTGTGGACTGCTATGCATAAAACTTCATGCAAACATGTCCATAATGACAACACATTTATAAACAAAAGCTATCTCAGAAATAAGTCTTAAAACAAATTTAAAATAAGAAAAAATGAAATGAAATTTCAAAGTCCATGAGCTTTTGGGGGGGGGGGGGGGGGGGGGGGAGCTGGGATGTATCAAAACCCTGAACCATTATCTAAGATCAGTCCAAGTATTAGTATCAACTGAGTCCATCATCGTGGCACTGTGAAATTATGTCTTCATAAATATAAAACTTTAACCAAAAGCTTTAAGACAAAATTCTAAGTCGATGACCTTGACTTCAAGGTCATCCAGTGGGGTAAGTATAAGGTGTTTTGTAAAAACTCAAAAAAGTGTCTAACATCAGTTCAAGTATAAACTAAATCTCTGCAAAGCATTATGAATCAGTATGCAATTACAAAACTTTGAAAAAGACAAAAATTTCTTAAGTCCCTTACCTTGACATCAAGATCAATGAGCGGGGTTGGGGTAGTACTCTGTAGATCTAACTGCAGTGCAAATATAAAAAGAATTCATCTATGGGTTCAGGAGAAAAAACTTCAACCAAAACATCCAATCAATAAAAAGACAATATTCTAAGTCCATGACCTTGACATCAATGTCACAGACGGGGGTGGGGGTAGTACCTTCGAAAACTTTAGACCAATATCTAACTTGAGTGCAAGTATCAAAGGAATCCATCCATGGGTTAAGGAGATATTGGGCTTTATAAAACTTTAACCAAAACATCCAGTCAAAAAAAATACCAATTTACTAAGTCCATGACCTTGACATCAAGGTCACGGAGTGGGGTGGGGGTGGTACCCTGGTAAACCTTAGACCAATATCTAACTACAGTGCAAGTATCAAAAGAATCCATCCATGGGTTAAGGAGATATAGGTCTTTAAAAAACTTTAACCAAAACATCCAATCCGAACGCCGACGCGGACGCCGACGCCGTGGTGACAACAATAGCTCTTCCTGAACTTTCGTTCAGGCGAGCTAAAAATAGCCACAGTGACCTTGACCTTGGGTGCAGCACCCTGAAAGTCAAACTTGTTTGAGATATTGTCATGCCCTACATTTGTGTGAAGTTGATTTAATATCCTTTGAGAAATGTAGGCGCTAGAGCGATGACCAAGTTTTCCTAAAAATAGCCACAGTGACCTTGACCTTGGGTGCAGCACCCTGTAAGTCAAACTTGCTCGAGATATTGTCATGCCCTACATTTGTGTGAATTTATTTTAAAATCTGCTGAGAAATGTAGGTGCTAGAGCGCTGACAAAGTTTTTCTAAAAACAGTCACAGTGACCTTGACCTTGGGCGCAGCATCCTGAAAGTCGAACTTGCTCGAGATATTGTCATGCCCTACATTTGTGTGAAGTTATTTTAAAATCTGCAGAGAAATGTAGGTGCTAGAGCGCTGACAAAGTTTTTCTAAAAATAGCCATAGTGACCTTGACCTTGGGCGCAGCATCCTGAAAGTCGAACTTGCTCAAGATATTGTCATGCCCTACATTTGTGTTAAGTTATTTTAAAATCCGTTGAGAAGTGTTGGCAATAGAGCGATGACAAAGTTTTTCTAAAAATATGTGATGACGTTGTTTTCTCCATTATAACACTATGGGATTTTTTCAAACGCTCAAGGGCAGCTAACTCCGTAGTCTGTTCTCGAATCCGGCCAAATTTCGAACTCATCCAAGCTCTTATGTATGTCATCATTACCTGTAAGTATGATAAGGATCTAAGCAAAAACAGTTGAGAAAATGTGATGACGCCATTTTCCCCATTATAACCCTATGGGATTTTTTTCAAACGCTCAAGGGCAGCTAACTCCGTAGTCTGTGCTCGAATCCGGCCAAATTTCGAACTCATCCAAGCTCTTGTGTATGTCATCATTACCTGCAAGTATGATAAGGATCTAATCAAAAACAGTCGAGAAAACGTGATGACGCCATTTTCCCCATTATAACCCTATGGGGGCTATCTGTTGCCATGGAAACCAGAGTTCTGAGCTGATCAGCACCAAAACCTAATGCAGCTTTTCCCCCACCCAAATGATGCTTCAGATAAAATTTGATTGTGATCGGCCCACTGGTCTCTGAGATATTTATGTTTGAAAGTGTTGACGCACCCACGCACGCACGCACGGCGGCTCGACTCCCATCCTATAAGCTCACCTCTGAGCCTTCGGCTCAGGTGAGCTAAAAAAGGTGTATATTACTAGTGTATAGTAACTGACTTGAATTTGGGAACTGTGGCTCAATGTATTTCTTCTTTTATTCCAATATCAACTACCTTGTCAGATATTGATGTGAAACCAGTGAAAACAGTTTTAATGCTTACCATATTAATCCTTATAAACACCCCTGCTCTAATAAATGCTCCCTCCTTCTTTTTGGAAAACAGTTACATTAACTTGCATGAATCTCATTTTGCTTCTCTGGGTAAGTTGTGACACGTGTACCCACACATGCATGTACTCCCCTTACTCCCCACACATGCACATGTCAAGTGCAGACAGGTAGGCAAGTACTTTGAGTACAAACTCTCAATGAAATCCCTTTCCTTATTATTATCAGACAAGCAAAGAGTTCCAATCAGAAAATTAATCCATGCCTTCCCTGTCCTTTCACTTTGTGTGAATGGTCAGAGTATGTTAGCAGTCAAAAATCCGAAATTTGCCGCTACCGCACCTGCAGCATTTATGTCACTGAAAACAATGTTTTATCATATCAAAACAGTATTTTTCTTATATTCTGCATGTGTTATCATATTTACAAAGGTATGCATTTTAAACATGTTTATGATGGGTCCTGTTGCCAAAATATATTGCTGGTAGAAGTTTTGCTTATACCTGTTTCTCATGGATTCGTGCCTTCTCATAGATTCGTTTCTATGGTTTGCCGAGGTCTGCAATTAAATTGATCAACTCTTTTGATGAATATGGTTGTAAAAACAACATTTGTATCAGAAAACCTGGTTGTCTGTGCTAAATAACATTTTGGTTAGAAAATGAATTTTAAGAAAAAGTCCATAATTTTATTCAGTGGTGCCAAAGAAAATTCTTCCAAACTTTTTATATTGAATACCATGCCATAAACCTGCCAGTTTTACATAAAAATAGTGTGGATTAAGCATTATATGCTAAAATATTGTCAGACTAATAAAATCGTTTTGAATATTTGGCTGTTGATTCTAGGGCATGCACTCAATGAGAAACTTTTTTCAAGTTTTGTCTCCAAGGGGTAGTCTTACACAGTATCCTATTTTATTGTTAAAATAAATATTCACACCTTTTTAATAACTTGACATGCTGTCAGAAAGTTATTTGCAGTGTTTGAATGCAAAATCAATTTATAGTCGTTTCTCATAATATCAAGGGTTCCTTAATATCACGGTATTTACATTTCTTCTTGTATCTCTATAAACTTACTGTGTTTTGAGTAGTGACAAAATTACTTCATCAACCACAAGTTTTAACTTCTATGCTGTAGAAAAATTTGGGGAAATTGTCTTGATTCCTGCCGAGTACAATCTTTCTTTTACAAGGACCATGAAATTAGCAGGTTTTCCACACGGTTCTATCCCCTGGCCCAAGAAAACTCATAGCTCACTAAAAAAGTGGGCATAATTTTATTTTTGTCTGTGACTTCTCATATCTTGTATCCCAATCTTTTATTTGAAAACAAAAAATCTCAAGATTACAATATTTATCAATCCAAAGTTTTGCTGGAAATTATGGGAAGCCATTTAGAAAAAAAAACTTGAATTTTTGTAATAAATAAATCAGAGCACATAAAGTTTCTTTGATGAGCCTGAGGAATTAATAGACACTACTGACAAAAAGTGTTTTGGAAATATAAGTACATAACTGTTAGAACTAGAGAGCAATTATTTAATGGATGATTATTGATTAATCAAGAAATTATTTACTGCTTATGCAGCCCCTATGCCACCTAGTTGTCATTTTTTTGGAAACCCCACTTGAAAGTATATTCTGATTTAAAATTCTGTTCAAATTTCAATAACATTCGATTTAGCTTGTACAAACTGGTTTAGAATATTGATGAACACCTTTGTTATTACTGCATTAAATTTTAAGAATTTTGATACTACTTCCTTTCCATACTTGCAACTTTTATAAATACCGTGATATTATGGAACTCTCTATTGGCTTAGGCTGCAACACCATGGTGGCTTATCATTTCTTGTTAGAAAACAAAGATGAGAAAGATATGATTTTCCATAGTGCAAGAGAATATGGGATGACCAAAGGATAATAACTTAAATATTATTAAATCAGTCCAGCTTTTTTTATTTATTTCTAGCTGTCATTACAATTAACTACCGTGATATTAGGGGAATCCAGTCTACTGGTCCCTGAATTTCTGACATAAGCAGGCATATTAATATAAGGGGCATGCATCAACAAGAAAACAACATACTGGTAGAAAAGTCCTTCTGTTGAAGGTTATTACATAAAATGTGGGATGCAATTTGGTAAAGTCATATTCTGCTATTGAAATTAGGTCATTAAGCGTGGTAGCTCAGTGGTTAGCGCACTTGCCTCTGATGCTAAAGGTCCCGAGTTCGAACCCCGGTAACGGCGTTTGAATTTCGGTGTCCGAACACGCTTCCTTAATGTCATTTGCAGGGATGACATTAAAAAAGTGTGCCGTCCTTCGGATCGGGACGTTAACTGGAGGCCCCCTGTGCAGGGAGAGACATCCCCTGTGCAAGTTAAAGATCCCTTCTGTAGTTACATGGCTACAAGGAGGTTCATCCTGCAAAACTGGAGTGTACATCGTACACCTGCTCATAATCCTCGAGAGAGGGTGTAGCAGTATACGAAGAAAGAAAGAAAAAGTAGAAGATAAGGCCATAATAATATGCTAACAGCTACAGTAGAGGCTAGAATATCTGAATATGTGAACTCATAATTTGTTGTTGTTTTTTCAGTGCTAATATCCTCCGAGTCCGAGGCTAAAAGCTGCCAATCAAAATATATAAAACCACAGTGGTAACACAGGTGTGATTGACTTTTATCTACCCTATATCTGTAGTCGTTGAGCAATGTATGGCCACACTCCGAAGATCAAGTGATTGTTTTTCATGTCCTCTCTCGCGTCCGCGCCAATGTGGGTTTCTGGCGAAATAGAGTAAACGCTTATTTTAAAAGCTAATACTGACCTCAGATACGCAAAACTATGTTAGACATGTAAAACAGTAGTTTGATGCTACCTGCAAATGAATTATTCGCTTTCTAAGCGCCTGATCAGCTCACAATAAATAAAATAATTCGCCTCTCAATGCAATATTTTTCGTTCCCGCTGCTAGCAGAATACGCATGCGCGACCGATGCGGTACGACGATTTACCAAAATAACCGGAATAACCGAAATAACTACCGAAAATAACAGGCTATGGTGTGGGATGCCGAGTACGGAGCAGACAGAGTCAGAAACTGTATTTTTCTTTCTTTCTATATATACTGCTACACCCTCTCTCGAGGATTATGAGCAGGTGTACGTTTGTACACTCCGGTGTTGCAGGAAGAAAGCCTCCATATAGCATGTAGCTGTAGTAGGGATCTTTAACCTGCATAGGGGATGACTCTCCCTGCATAGAGGGCCTCCAGTTAACGTCCCGATCCGAGGGACGGTACACTTGTTAACAACATCCCTGCAAATAATGCCAGAAACACGCGTTCGGACATAGGGAGACTTCGCCCTGGGCGGGGCAACGAACCCATGACCTTTGGCTTCAGACCGTCAAGTGCACTTACCACTGAGCCACCAATGAGCCACCGCGTATTCACCCAACAAAGAGCCATACATATGCGGGTTATGGTGTGGGATACCGAGAACGGAGCAGACAGCGATAGATAATGTATTCACCCAACAAAGAGCCATACGTTGTTCTATAATTATGGTAGAAAGAGGGAAGTCCTCTGAACTGAACGTATTTCTAGGTGGGGACAGGGTGGATGTTAGCAGCTTGACCTACACCTGGTGATATAGAGGGAGATCACGGGATAGGTTGACATTGAGGGTAGGATTGTCTTGGGTAGGAAAACTGCTTATTCTTTAATGGTTGCTGTTATGTTTGTGGGCTATGAGACACTCAGAAATAACTAAACACCATTTAACTATACTATTTATATATTGAAGACTGCTATTAAAGAACTACAATGTTGATATACAAGCTTATACTATAATACTGAAAGGTGGCTGATAAACCTTAGTAATGAAGAAGCTTCAGTCTGATAGACTAGCTACAACTCTGCAGTTGCAGGTTTTCTTGGAGGCAATGGGTTAAGGGCTGCTCAAAACGGTCATATTTGGTCCACCTTTGTTCCCAGATTGCTGCATGGGCTGGATGTTGGTCCTAGATTGCTGTATGGGCTGGATTTTCAGCTACTTAAGAAAAAAGATATTGAAATCTTTGAGAGGCTCCAGAGGCAGTGTCTGAAACAGTTTCAGGGACTCCCTGCTAATACATTTAACTCAGCGAGTTTAGCACTCTACCTGTGGAGTCCATTTTACATAAAAGTCTACTAAACATTTTGGTTAGTATGATCAGACACGAAAATTCAGTTGAGTTCGAATTAGCACAAAGGCAGCTGGTCGTGAAAGAACCACATCACAGAAGTGTATGCATGTTTATTAAGGGCATTTTAGACCGGTATGGTCTTCCATCTATCTTATGGCTACTTGATAACTTCCCCACGCCCCCGCCAAGGAGGAGTGGAAAGGTATGCTAAAGAACAAAATCCACGAGTCGGTAGAATCGGTCTGGAAATCAGAGATATCAAATGTAAATCATCAGCCAAATATGTGGATCCAGATGTGCTGAAAGTTGGTAGTTGTCACCATATATGGTCAACAGTTTAGGAATAATGTTTATGATAGTAAAAGGTCACAACTGAAGTTTATATACTACCGGCAAATCGGGCTGCTTTCAATCAGTACACTGTGAATCCAAATTGTCAGCTGTTCTCTAGTGCACCAGAGACACGACAACATTTCACTGGGGAGTGTATGTTCTTCGATGTAGACAGGAAATTATACGTCGAGAAGCTAATGTTAAATCCAATTCTATAGGATGTTCAGATCTCACAGCTTCGGGACCCTGCATTTTTGACACAGCTAACACTGGATGATTCTTTGCTTATAAATCTGGAGAACATTGATACAGATCAGTTGGGGTCGCTGGAGCTGCTTACTAGAGAATATATACAGTATACATGTGCGAAGGATTACTGCATTAAAGCGCAGCACAGATTAAAAGACTTTAAAGTTTGAGAAAGGGACAGTGATATTGTATATAGTACTGTAAATAAAAATCACCAGCTTTAATCTATTTGAGCTCTAAAGACTGTCGCCTTAGTAACGTCAAGAGACGTATGCCTCGTAAAATCAGCGGGAGAGCTTTAAGGAACAACCGACAATTTACCGAAATATCTAGGAAAAATACAAAAATAACCATTATTATCATAATTTTACAATACGATACATTAAGTATGAATTATTATGCTAATTTCATTCATTGAATGATACTTGTGCTGTATGAGAATTTTGTTGGCTATGTCAGTCTAATGTTTCCTTTTGTCTTACAATCCAATTGTTCAAACTTGCATTTCATCCTTGCATACAATGATACATGTATGTCCATTTCATTTATTTTTTATACATGATTTGCTCTTTTAAAACTATTTAATGGGACTTAGAGCAAGTAAAAAAAAATATTGTATATATTGCGAAGCCTGATATTTTTAACAAACTAAAAAAACTGTTGTATTTTAATTTCAATAAGACTGTTAAATCTCTGCACTTTTGGACATTATAATTTCTGAGACAAAAACATATCAGCGCTGCAAAAATGAGGGAAAAAACAGTTGATATAATACACCACCAAAATAACCGGAGATTTACCGAAATTCCCAAGAAAATATCAAAATAACCAATATTTTTTAATAAATATTAAATGAATGATCAGCATTACATATATTTAAATATTATTGCATTTGACAGGGATATTTAAGAAGGATTTTAAATTTTTTTAAAGCACTAACCTGGAAAATATAACTTCTAAGGATAAGGAGAAACACATCAACGCCGCCATTATTATCATTTATTTATCTATTTATTTATTTTTTTCATTTTTGAAAATGAATTATATCAAAATAAATTAAAATATTTTTACTTTATTTCTATTTATACTATACTGGGTCATTTGATTCTATATTTGGTTTTTCTTTTCACAGAAAATGTAATGTATATTGTGGTACATAATTTTCAAAGGCTAAGTTTTTGTCTAACAATAGCAGACAACAAACGTGTGAACAAATCAGTCTAATCTGATAATCAGGTAGTACATCTTTAAATGTCGGCAAATATCATAACAGAAAAAGTGAGAAGAAAGAAAGAAAGGAAAAAAAGAAAGAAAGAAACAAGAGGGCCATGAGGCCCTGAACCGCTCACCTGAGTTAACAATATGACAATAAATCTCTTCTAAGTTAATGTGAGCTTATGTGAGCAGGTTGCCATCTTGACTCACGGATCAAAGGTTTAACCATATATTGATGAGAAGGCCAGCTTAGTAATGTGGCATAGTTAATGTCTGACTACTACAGGATATTGAATACAGGCCGGATATCTGATACAGGATGGATGATTATGTGGTGTTTCAGTGGTGTTGTCTGACACCCTGGGATCTCCAGTTGTTGCAATATGTTGTTTCTGTCAAGTCCTCATCTCTGATTCATCATAGGTCTCATCTGTGATTTGTGTGTTCCCTGTGATGGTCTATTGATTCATGCAGACCGAACAGCTAACTAAATGCTTTGAACTATTGCAGAAGCAGAGGGTGAGGGTTTTGATCCAGTTTAAGCCCAGTAATCTTAAACTGACCGTTCCAAGGCAGTACTTGTTTGAATAGCTGCCCATTCTGCTTTTTGTTTTGTTTTGTTATTTATGTTATAGGTGGGCAAGTATGATAGTTGTGCACTAGGTAAACTAAAGAAAAATGAAAGAAATTAAGTATTCTTTAATTTATTTATTTATTTTTGTCTCAGATAAACAAAAATGTGAACAAATATTTATGCAAGAGCTTGATTTTCAGAAAGAGCTATAACTGTGTACCTGTATTCGGACGAATGGATAAGAAAATTGTTCATTGTTTCCTTAATGCTCAGTGAGTGCAGACACCATGTCCCGAGGTTATAAAACTTTTTTCGTGCTCAACTCAGCTGAGCATGAACTTTTCTCTGCTGATAAATATGAAAATGCCAACTAATGGTGGCATTTTCATGTTCATAAGCAGAGAAAATTTCCTACTCAGCTAAACTGAGCAGGAAAACAACTGAACTTATCGGTATTTTGCTTTTTATCAGCAGGTAAAATTTCATGCTCAGCTGAGTTGAGCATGAAAAAAGTTTTATAACCTCGGGGCCATGTCTTCATTTTGCAGCAAACAACTATTTATATGTTTTTATGTTACATGCTGTAGTTTTCAACAATACTTTGAGCAAAGGCTTTCTGACTTTCTCAGGCTGTTTGGAAAATACAGTGTGCAAGGAAATGGCTTTTGGTAATGGCTTGCTGCAAAAGTGACAAGGTATCTGTATTTTAACATATGAAAATTTATTGAGTATTAAAGAAATAATGATAAATTTTCTTACCCAATCTGTCCAAATATAGGTACAAAACAGTATGCGATACTCTACCCTGTGATTTAATCAATTGATATTTACAAATTCAGAAATGTTTATTTTGCCTGCTATTCATGAACTTCATGATTTAGAAGACAGAAGATGAAAACCACCATGGGCAAACAACATTGAATATCAACACTGATTCAATGTTAGGCAATTGAATCAATGTTGATTAAATGTTGATTGCCTGCTATGAACACTGAAACAATTACAGATAATAGTGGCACGTTTTATGTGGACAGAAATTTGCAGACTAGTAGTATACTATCTCAGAAAAGAAATGATACATAATAATGACTGTCAGCAGGTTTATGATAATCTATTTCAGTACATTTCTATGCAATCTTAATCCAATAGCTGAAATACTCTTTATTTACCATTTCAAATCATATATATGGTGTAATTTTGTTAACTAGCCTAAAGAGATAATAAGACAGTTAAAATGAAATTAATATACCATAGGGTGTGTGCTCCATTTGCATTACTTTAGTGGTAACACATCAAGAAATTACAAACATCTCCCTCTGGTATGGCATTTAAGATTTAAATCAAGACTTGCTTTGAGCTAATGTCACTGGCTACAAATTTCTATCCAAATGACGCAAACTATTCCACATGGAAGAACATTCACATGATGTTGATAATCATAACATGCACTGTTGGAACAGCTGTCACTTGTCATCAGTATGCTGTATGTTGTAACACCTGATGTGTTAGGTTAATGAGATGACATATTTGTCTGAAACAAATGTGAAAATGTGGCATGAAATACCATATCTTCATATCATGCCATATCCTGTAGTGTACATAAGGGTCTGAGAAGCATTCACTGTGTTTCCTGCATTCCCTGAGGAGTATGTCATGACAACTTTCATAAGCAGAATGTTGATATAGCATTAAACAGCACTGGTTTTCCACCAATTTTGAGTCTTTTGAATGTGCTGCTGTGTCTACTGAGCCCTGCCATAATTAAATATGTGTTTATGTAACAGTTTTGAGCATGATCTTCTTACAGGCAATGGTTATCAACTGTTCTGTGAACTGTGTATCATCCTGGTAGAATCTCAAATACCATATAATGATGCAGTGTTAGATTCCAACAGCAAGGAATGTCTGATTTTGATTCACTGAAGCTAGAGTTCTTCACAGTTCATCTTAAATATTTGTTCTGTGGTTGTATTATCCAAGGTTTGTATTACACACTGGTTGTTCTACAAGTTAATTATCAAATTCTTTTCTTCTAGGCTACAGACAGGTGGCTGGCCAAAGATCAAACTGCAGGCCCATTGTTCAATAAATTAAAAACAGGTGCTTTGAATACTGCTATATCCTAGATATTTTTAAAAGTGTCTTTTCAGTGCAACTTTTTTCCATTTCTTTCTTGCTGTTGAGCAACTGTACCGGTATCACTGTAACTTTGTATCATTTCTTTTCTTTCTTTGAATGAGTATACTACAATCCACTCTCATTGGGGGCAAAGTCCAAGGCTGACATACCACTGGTCTGAGATAAAATATGTACAAAATGTTTCATCTGTTTGATTTGACAAAGAAATTTGGTTCTTTGACAAATCATTGTTTTTGACAGCCATTTTTTTCATAGAAAATGGCATCCTCAGAAAAGTCAATATGACACTCGAACAGCTGGATATATAGTCAACCATGTCTTAAGCAATTAAAAGCTCAAAAGAAGGTCTAAAACTCCTTGCTTATGATAGGTGCTTGCTAAATACAGCTTAATTTACACCATAAATACTAATTCCGGATATGAGATTTAGCCCGCTTAAGAATGGATTTTGCTTAGAAGAGTTGGCCTTAAAGACAGGTCCGGCTGTATTCCTTAACAAATGAT
Organism: Ctena decussata; assembly: GCA_963989385.1. Lineage (NCBI taxonomy): Eukaryota > Metazoa > Mollusca > Bivalvia > Lucinida > Lucinidae > Ctena > Ctena decussata. The sequence continues at coordinate 31,593,999 of OZ022504.1, read as the reverse complement.
TCTAAAAAAATATCATACCTACAAGAAATGAAGTAGTTTACAGTAGAAACATAAAAAGTAGGTTTCGGTTTTACTGAAAACAATGCATCTATTCTTACCCAATGAAAATTCAGCAGGATGGTGTGTCTTGCCTATCTGCTCAATGTCACCAGACAGAACTAAACTAGATAACCCAACTTAAGCTTATGTGCCACTATCACCACTTAAAAAGTAATACGTATGTCTCACTTTCTAGTATTTGCAGGCATGACAACACAGTACTTATAAGAATATGTCTTTACTTATGCAGTGGAGATTGTTTTTATTTGATTAAGCATTATTCAGGGACTATTGGTATACCCTGATATTACTGCAGTGTTAAGCATAGTCATACTTACTAGTCATTAATGCAGAATCTTGAAACATTGTATTACTACATTCACTGTTTAAATACAAGAACAAATGCCTAGCCAGAAGGAAATTAACATGCACATCAATTATGAAATGAAGTATTCAAGTTTAAATATGCTAAAATGCCCTTCAACACTGTAACTACCACAAATTAATATTATTACTTAAAATATTAAGTACCATATTTACTCAGTTATAAAATGGCATTTTTCCTTACTTAGAATGACCCTAAATATCTAAATCAGACTCAGTCTTATGAAACTCTGATAGGAAGGTTTTCCCTTCCAAAAGAAATTCAAAAATCTAGATTGTTCTTATAAGCTGGATCTAGATTTTTGAGATCGTTTTTGAAGGGAAAAAACTCTTTACCTTACAACCGAAGAAATATGGTTCACAACCTCACAAAGCAGGAAAACAGAGGTAAAATGTATAATGAATGATGAAAAGATGACTAAACTAATTTACATCCTCTATAACTCTACGTTTAACGAAGAAATACACATAAAGGGTTTAATGAAGAAATACATTTAAAAGAAAAAGGTTTTCAGTAACATCCTGTTTATAGGGGCAGCAGAGGTTTAAGGCCCACTGCATATTGGATACATGGATAATGGAAGACTTGTAATTCTGACGCCTCTTTATAACAGATTTCAGCCATTTCAGGACAACTGAAAGGTGATAATAAAAGTGTGTATGCAATGCAACTCCATTTACAGCTGGTAAGAATTCTACCTCCAGGCAGATTCAAGTCCAAATATGCCAGATCAGCAGGCCAGTGGTTAACTCAATGAGCTAAAGAAGCTCCTGTATTTTGGATACAGCATATGGAAGGTAGCCCACCTGCTTTATCCTTCACCCACACTTCAAAAAAGTATCCACTTATACTGGATTGATGGGAGTCTTCCAATCACAGGCTGGCTGAACCTGGATTCTAATCTGTAACTCTCTGTGCCTTAACTGACCTTCTCTAACCACTTAGCCTTGGCACCTCTCTACATAGGTTTTCTCTCCTAAAACAATCACAAATATCTATATCGATCTTGTAAGATGGATCTAGTGTTGGGGATTGTTTTGGAAGGGAAAACCTCTATCTCCAAACCTGAATTTTAACTTATAACCTTCAATACCTTAACAGATGATCTATGGTACCTTTGTAAATAGGTTTTCTCTTCTAAAACAATCCAAAAAATCTAGATCCATCTTCTAAGATGTATCTAGGGTTTTAGGATTATTACGAAAATTAAAGCAGGAAACCTCTACTTATCTTATAAACGAATCAATAAGGTAAGGATAAAACTAGAAAAGGTATTTGTAAAACACTATGCCCCCAACCATATGCCTGACTCTAATAGGGAATGGTCTATACTAAATTTATTAACAGAAATCGTTCAAAAGTTAATCAGTCAGTCCACTCATCTTCTCCAATCAACCAACCAAGTTTCAAGTCCCTTACTCAAATACTTTTTCAGATAACTTGCTGATAAGTTTAAATGGTAAAATTTACAAAGGACCATAAATTGACAGAATTTGTTCAGAAGTGAATCAGTTAATCTACTCATTATCTCCAATCAGCTGACCAAGTTTCGAGCCCCTAGCTCAAATACTTTTCGAGGAATCTTGCTGACAAGTAAAAACAGCCTGGAAACTTTCAAAAGGCCGTAAACAGTAAGGCCGTAAAAAGTTGACCCTAATTTGTTCAAAAGTTAACCAGTAAATCTACTCATTCTCTCCAATAAGCAGACCAAGTTTCAATGCCTAGATTTAATGCTTTTCAAGTTATCTTGCTGACAAGGTTAAAATGCTGAAATTTTCAAAGGACCATAACTCCAAAAATAATTAACAGAATTCATTCAATAGTAAACCAATTCTTCTACTCATAATTCCTAATAAGCTGGCAAAGTTTCAAGCCCATAGCTCAAATGCTTTGTGAGATATCTTGCTGACAAGATGTCATCATGATTTTTTCTAAAGGGCCACAACTCCAAAAATAATTAACAGAATTCATTCAAAAGTTAATCACTTTACTTATCAGTCCTAATAAGCTGGCAAAGTTTCAAGCCCATAGCTCCAATACTTTCCTAGATATCTTGCTGACAAGGTTAAATGCTGAAATTTTTGAAGGGCCATAACTCCAAAAATTATCAACAGAATTTGTTCAAAAGTTAATCAATTCTTCTACTCATCATATTAAATAAGCTGGCAAAGTTTCAAGCCTGTAGCTTAAACTCTTAATGAGATATCATGCTGACAAGATTTCATTATGATTGTTTCCAAAGGGGTATAACTCCACAAAGTGAGACAACTCAGACAAGAAAAATACACGGGTCAGATATTTTTTGATGATAAATCCATCTATGAAATTTCAGAACTCTAGCATGCATGGTTCCTTAGATATGGTATGCGTGACGCATGGACGGACGCACGGTCGAACAACCCAGAAACAATATGCCGCGTCAACTTTGAAGTTGGCGGCATAACCAGTGAATATGTCCAGTACAGAGCATACAATAACAAATAAAAAAAATTGGTTTGGTGGCCACCCATCCTTATTATAACCACCAGCAATACCAACCTCTGACTGCAGGCTGGTATTGCTAATTACCTTGTGGGTGCATTCTATGTGTTCTTTCACATGCATAATATTTGTTTTATCTATGCATCTAGTGCATAATAAGCATCTAGTGCACAATAAACAAGTCTGTGGTCACTCCAATAAGCCTCAATAACACCACTAGATGCTGGACAGTTTGTAAAAATTAGATCTATCACTGATCCAGAATCAGTGGTTGACTGATTGATGTGTTGCTCACATCTGAATTGTTTCATCATGAAATCTACAAAGTTTGAAGTGTTGTCATTTGCATGTATGTTAAAATCACCAATTACCACTAATCTGGTTTGCATATCAACCAATGGAATAAGATGATGCTGAATAACATTTCTTAAATTGGTTTGCACACTTTTAGGGAAGTTGTAGAAGTATACAACTTGGAAACAGCCCTTTACATTGCTGTACATGGTAGCAAACATAAATTCACATATGTCAGAGTGGAATTTTTCTATTCTCTGAATTTCAAAATAATCCTTAATGTACAAAGCAAGCCCATGGTATGGCCTGTTCCCAGAATCATGTCCTGTTTCATCCATTCTCAACAGTTTGAAATTCTTCAGAACAAAATGATTACTATCATCTCTTGCACACAGTCTGGATTCAGCAAACCCTATCACATCTGCTGACAAAACATTTGGCTCGAATTGAATATCCTTAAAGTGCTTATGTAAGGACCTTGCATTATTAAATGCAATTTTGACCTTCTGTGAATCAACTTTATATAAAGGAACATAGCAAAGTTCAAGAAGTGCCTCTATTTTTAACCGCTGCATCTCAATTTTCACTTGTTCATCCACAGCCATGGCTGCTTCATTCAAATTCAAAATATATAAATTTTCTAATTTTCTTACTCTACTAAGAGCAACATAATGAATATGTGGTTGTTTCCTGACTCTTGTCTGAGACAAGTCTACTACAATTTCATCAACTGTAGACCCCTGAGCTTTATGGATAGTTTTACCTGCTGATGGTTTCAAAGGAAATTGAATTCTTTGGTATGTTTTGAAGTTGTATATAAATGTTCGTTCTATATCAAATATTGGAGTCCACGCTTTATCTATGTTTGTGCTGTATAGACCCCTATTAGAAAATTTCTCACGAGTTGACTGGCCAATTTGAGAATCTTGAAACAAAACCCATATAATACTGGGACGACCTGTGCCTTCCATTTTGTACTCAATGAACTTGACAACACATGTTGACCCATTTGTCAAACCATCCTCTACATTGACATTGACTGTTATATCATAAATCATTCCAACTGCTACTGTCAACTGCTTTAGTAAATTAGCAGTTTTGTTTGAATCATCTGGAAGTGCTTCAATGAGTTTTCTGCATTTATTAATAGAAATATTTGCAGAAACAACTGTATCATGACATGGGATAACAACTTTTTCTTGTGATAATCTATTCAAATAATCCTCATTGTGTCTATCTACAAACTTGTTTTCAGTGAATAAATGAGGAGCCTCTTTTGGATAATTTGTCATATGGGGACTGATACTATGTTTCTTTAATTCATTTTTGTCATCTTCTGTCAGCTCATTCTGTCGAAGCCGATTCAGCATTTGAGCAAAGTCAACATCATCTTTTTGTCTCATGATATCAACCAGCTCATACAACCTGAAATAATCCTTCCATAAATTATAAGATAGAGCTGAAGCACCCTTTGAGGGATCACTGAAAATCCACTTGTCACACACTGGCATCAGCTGGTACAAATCTCCCACAGCAATGATGCTTAAACCGCCAAAACTAACTTTTGTTCCAGTAAGCTGTTGCAAACGAGTATCTAAAAAGGTTAGTGTGTTTGTTCCTACCATAGAGATTTCATCTATAATAATAACTTTTAAATGTCTGTATTTTACTCTGAATGTGTTTAGTTCATCAGCTGACAAAAGGTTGCTACCTTGTTTGAACTTCTTTAAGAAAGCTGAAGCAATAGTGACACCATTGATATTATATGCAGCTTTGCCAGTGTAGGCACACAGCAGAACTCTAATATCATCAGGATTTTCTCCTTCCCTCAAATTTAGAAATCTATACAGACTTTGATACAGTGCTTTAATTAGCACGGATTTGCCAACACCAGCTCCACCTGACAAAAATGCGTAAAGTGGTTCTTCTTTACATTTTATCCAATACAGAACATGATTGAAAAATTCTCTTTGTCTCAAATTTAAACTCCTGAGCAAATTTAAGTACTGTTCATCTGGTAACATGACTCCATTTATTTCTACAGATGGCACTGAACAAGCAGACTGTATCTCTATACCAATATCATACTGTCGATGTTCTACTACTCTATCTGGATTAAAATATACAAAGTTTTCAGCTTCTTTTTCACCTTCTTCTACTGCTTCTCTGTTTTCATGCTCTGTGTTAGGTGCTATCTCATCATAAGCATCTTCCTCTTCTGCCATTTGCCTTGCAAGCTCAAGTTCTTCAATATGATGTTCGTACTGGCTGCGTTTAGATTCAAGAGTGTCTTTCAAGACATTGTAATGAGCTTCATATGTTTCAAACGAACCTAACAAATCTGTTGCTTCATTTCTCCAGGGCATAAACAGCATAAGTCGTTCTCTGTAGTAATTTTCTGGGTCTTTCTTTATATCATACCTCACATAACGTATTATTCTAGGATTTCTCCTATGTTTATACTTTGTTCCATTCTTTGCTACATATAACAAGTCTGATCCATGAATTTCAGATTCAATATTCTCATCATTATCATCTTCATCATTTTCATCACTAGATTTACATGAATTACCATCATCCTCATTTGTATTTGCAGTCTTTTCAGGTAACCTATTCTCTTTCGGATAAACAACATCAACCTTAGAGACATAATCTGCCAAACAGAATTTCTGAAGTTGTCTAGGTCGTTTTGCATACCTCTGAATTATATTGTCTGCTTCTATGTCTGTAGATTCAGCAGGAAGTTCATCAAGCACAGATTTAGATTTCAGTAAAAATATTCTTTCTTCTGGGATAGAGGTATTGATGAAAACAACGTCCCTTGTAGCTTTTGTTAAAGGAATCTGCGAAGCAAGATATACTGCTTCTTGTGCACTCACTTCAACACAATTTGAAAACACATTTCCAATATGTCTTACTTGTTTCTTTATATCAAAATTTCCTTTGCGAGATTCTCTTGCTGCTGCATCAAGCTGTGCACTCATGCCTCTTTGAGATTTGCTTATATATCCAACAACATATGCTGCACAACCATATGGTTCAAGAACCATCTGAATATCAAGATTTGCTTTCCATCCAAGAAGAATCGTTCTGTTAAACAAATTAATTCTCATCTCATTTGGATTCCGTTTGAGAAAAATTTTGGGAGCACTGAGAGAACTTCTTATGCACTTGATGTAGTTTTCAAGATCCATCTTGGCAACTTGCTCCAAAAAATCATCAAATGCAATTTCAGAGACATCTTTGTACTCATTCATTGATTTTTGAAGTTCTGAGTGTTTCTTCTTGTATTTCTCTATATCTTCATCAAGAGGATGCAATAACATTGTACTTGGAAGAGGAGGCAAAGGAAATCCAAACCTACATATTGCCTTTCCTTTCTTTCTGCAGGACTTTGAATGTTTATGTGACTGAAGTTCAACAAGCTTCCTAATTTCTTCATCATCAGTACTGCATGTAAGGTAAGTATCAACAAACTGAATTATTTCTTCGTCTGTGTTTTTTTCCAACTTAGGAGCATTTTCAATCCAAATAAGCATGTGGATATGAGGAGACCCACGTTGCTGAAATTCCACTCTATAGAAGAAATCTATCACTTTCCCAATAGGTTCAATCTCACTTTTAAGGACAGTGTTTAAGAATTCTTGAACTCTGTGATCAAAATATCTGGAACAAGTTACTGGGTCTTTCTGAACAAGTCTTGTTTTCTCTTGCCAAGTTAAAGCCTCTACATCCTTGTCTGAATATTCAATGGCATCATTCAGTTTTGCTAACATCTTTAAAAGATCATTCCATCTAGTATCAGCTGCTGACAAAGATACAAACCAAGTTGGTAAAGACAGTTGCCTGATCATTGCAAATATGTCTTTCTTCCTTTTTTCTAGATAAGCTGGAGAATTTCTAAGCTGACGAAATATACAATAACCTTCATCAAGTTTCACAAGCTTCTCCAAATATGCTGAATCTCTTGCCTCAGCTGCTGTAATTTTCTTGCCTTTATTTTTACATCTTCTTACAGCTAAATTAACTTTGTCACTTATTTGTTTCATTTGTAACTTTTTATGCTTGAAGAAAATGTTTGGAACAGACTGAGCAGCTCTTCTATCAATGCTTCGTAGCTCCCATTTAACAATGTCACTATAATGAACTAGAGTTGTTCTCTCACTTTTATCAGGACGCCTCTGACCACAAAATATAGTTGGAAAACACAAATACTCTGCATCTGTATCTTGATACAAACTAAGGGGATGTCGTCCTTCTCCAGGAGCAAAGGTCAACACTTGATCAAACTTATTTTCAATATTAGCATCATCCACTAAAGTATCAATGTTTCCGACACGCTCATTACTATCCACCTCACTGAATCCATCTGATTCATATCCATCACCATTTTCTTTACCTTTAGGAACTGAAGGAACTGTTTTATCTTCATCCTGCAAAGGAGTATTGAAGTGGCTATCAAGATTTGTATTTTGTACTGACACTTCTAGAAACTCTCTTACAGTATCCTCTGCACTTTCAGTTACTGCTTGAAACCAGTTGTTGTCAGCTGTAATGCCTGAATTTTTATACATGTCACTATTTGTTAAAAGCCAGTGTAATGCTGTCAGAACCCTCAATGGTCTTACATTTTCTTTGAAGTCTATTTTCTTATATGACAATTTTTTCTTCAACTGGATGGCAATTGTAAAATTTTCATCCATAGGTCTTGGAAGAGAGTTCACAGTGGGCTGAATATCAACGGGTACATTTATTACATTTCCTTTCAGTGAATACTGCCCACCACGTGGCAGTTCTCTAATTTGCATGAATGGAATACGCAGTGCTATTAATCTTTCTTCAAGCTGATGCAAATCTAACTCTGGAGGTTTGTTTGGCCATTTCATTCCATTCGCAACTGACAGTTTGGGAATTTTACCATCTTTTAATGCTGACAAACAAGTGTGACATATCCACTCTTCATTATTGACTGATTTAAACTTTGTGCAATACTTCAAACTGTATGTCATAATGTTAGTGTTTTTCAGCACTGATACACTTTTTCTAAACCATGTTTGGTGACAACAAGTACATACGAACAGAGGGCCTACTGAAATATTTTCATGAAACTGTTTAAGACATTCTGCTACACTTTCATGTGCTTTTCTATCATATACTTCACATGGCTCAATTTCATGTGGTATTTCTTCAGCAATTTTATGCCTTTTTGCCCTGTTCAGCTCAAGTGTACCTTCCAATTTTCTTTTCTCTTGCCTACGCTGCCCTTTAGCAATCCTCTCACATTCCAAGAAGAAAGGGTTTTGCCTTTGCTTCCGCTTGCTAGCTAGTTGATATATCTTCTCTTTTTCTTGAAAACCTGGGTCTTGTCTGGCAAATTGCTTCTGAGCACATTCCTGTGCTAATACTTTTGGCTGCTTTCTAGCAGTCTGCTTTGATGCAAGCTGACTTACTCTTTCCTTTTCTTTAAAAGCTGGCTGCTTTCTAGCAGACTGCTTTGATGCAAGCTGATTAACTCTTTCCTTTTCTTTAAAAGCAGGGTTTTGTCTGGCAGACTGCTTCTGGGCACATTCATGTGCTAATACATCTGGCTTCTTTCTAGCAGACTTCTTTGATGCAAGCTGATTTACTCTTTCCTTTTCTTTAAAAGCTGGGTTTTGTCTGGCAGACTGCTTCTGGGCACATTCATGTACTAAAACACCTGGGGTTTTTCTAGCAGACTGCTTAGATGCAAGCTGATTTACTCTTTCCTTTTCTTTAAAAGCTGGGTTTCGTCTGGCAGACTGCTTCTGAGCACATTCATGTGCTAATACATCTGGCTTCTTTCTAGCAGACTTCTTTGATGCAAGCTGATTTACTCTTTCCTTGTCTTTAAAAGCTGGGTTTTGTCTGGCAGACTGCTTCTGAGCACATTCCTGTGCTAAAACACCTGGCTTCTTTCTAGCAGACTGCTTTGATGCAAGCTGATTTATTTTTTCTTTTGCTTTAAAAGCTAACCTAGTTCTTTGTTTTCTTTTAAATGCAGCATAGTACGCGGTGCGCCTTTTCTTCAGTTTGTTATCAAAGGTTTTCTTCTGCACACTCATTTCAACAGCAATACCTTGTGCTTTTTTCTGCTGTCTGATATTTTGATCCTCAAAATAATTTTCAAGAAGACATTCTGAATGATCAGTAACCCTATGTTCAAGTTTACCTCCCCTTTCTATTTCAGGTGAGAAGTTCTGATCTGTGCCGACAGGAAAATTTTCTGTAAATGTCAGGGCAACTGGCAGCAAATCATACTGTGTTGTCATGTTTATTTGCATGCTATCATATAATGCATACATGTAAGTAATCAATTCATCTAAAGAACAGAATCTTATCAAAACTGAAAATCCATTGCATGATGAAAGACCATTCTGAGCATGAGAATGTGAATCAAAAAAATTGTACATGCCATCTTTTTTTGTATACTGCAGAACATATTGCACCAATCATGACCAGGACATATGAAGAGGTTTGAAATGCTCTGTACATTGACTCGTGAAGAGTTGGAGAAGTCGTGCTACCAAATTGCTGTATTGCAATGCCAGAAACAACATCTGACTTCATGATATGTATATCTCTTTTGAAGACATTTACATTTTCTGGAATTTCATCAAAAGTTAACAATCTGCTGGTGTATTTCTGTTTAGCTTTCAATGAAGATAAGATTTTTTTGTATAGAATATCTCCTTCAATAAGTATTTGATCTACCTCAGTACTTGAGCAACTATTTGAAAACTGAGCATGAATAAGGGCACAAAGAGCATTTGACACACACTGGCTTCCCCGAGATTCTACACTGAATCTGTTACTTCCTTGATGAAATGAGCCACAGATAAATGACTGTGAATGAAATGGTCTGAAAGCACTGGTACCAGATTTGTACAGGGACATATTATGATCTGCACTTTGTGACTCTATTTGACAATGTTTCTCTAGAGAACTTGTTTCATAATCTTTGGTCAATTGACAATGATCATTCCTTTGATGTGCCTGCTCGCTGACAGGTCTTGCCTCAATGAGGCCCTTGGTCATGACAGACTCTGAAGTCTGCATGAATTTAGGAGTCGACTCAGGAGCCAACCCAAATTTAGGAGTCGACTCAGGAGTCAACCCGAATTTAGGAGTCGACTCAGGAGTCAACCCGAATTTAGGAGTCGACTCAGGAGTCAACCCAGACTGGTAGTTGCAGCTTCTTTCCAAAACCGACCTTCTGGCTGCAGATCGTCTCCAGTTCTTTCTTCGAGGCATCCTGTACAATGTTCTCTTCTGCAGAAACAACAGTTCACTACTGTAAGTCTGTTTATATCCAGAAAAGATATCACATAAACCGTCCTGTCACAGAATATAACACAACTCAATAATATCACTCACTTTTGCAGAAGTTTGTTGAAAAAGAACAGTTCATATAAAGCTTGAGTTGATACCTATAAAAGAAATGGATATTATCAAACTGTACAATCTATTTCATTTCAAAGTTCTTGAGTGTCAGAATCTATCTCACTTGTTTAATTCTAATTTGTTGAAAAGTGCAGCTCTTATTAAAATTGAATTTACTCAAAAGAATTATCAAACTCTATGAAACTATTCATGCTGTGTTTTTCAAGATTAATAACATACATGTATTTAACGATTTGTATGTTGGTATTTAATGACAGCTTTGGTGCATAAGAGCGATATAAAGTATTTACAGAAAAAGTGAGTACACTTGTCATCATATATTGTTCATGGAAAAATATCAACTGCATCAATAGCAGTGTCAAGAGCATTATGACTTTACTGTAAAGATAAGAATTATTATCACATATATTGTAGGCTCTTACAGTTAAAACAAAGTAAATAGAAAAAAAGTATTCTGCATGATCAGCCAGACAATTACATTCCAGGAGGAGGCCCATAGACTGCACTGGTAGAAATATCATCTCTATTATTCAGCAACACTAATTATAACTGTTTTCAACATTAATATCAGTTGCTGCTGATGTAATAAAGAGAAATTGTTTGAAATAATGTCAGAATCATGTATAATTTTTACACCAGTGGCACTTCAATACCTGGTACACGCCTGCAATTACCCCAACACATTATAACAGTATCCTTGTACAGATATAAATTGTGGTAGAAGCAATAAAATTTCAAATGTTTAAAATTTCCAATCTGCAATAATGACTGCTGGCAAAGGCAGCCATACAAGGATACTGTTATATGGATAACTCTTTGGGTACGCTTTCCAATATGCTAGCAAAGGGCTTGAACAAGAAGTAGTCTTGAATTCATCTTCTGCCAATGATGTTTTAGCTTGATGTGGGTTTTGCCATCCAGCGATTAGCACTCTTGACTTCAGATCATGGAATCTCTGAAAGTATTGAAGGGCACAGAATCAAATTTCACATAGAGGGCAATGGGTGGGAGCACAGTAACCAAGAACCATAATCATAGCACAATGAGTTTTTGAGTTGTATGAACTGGCCAACAATTCTAGAAGAAAACTTTGAAATAAAGAGCATGTTAAAATAAAGAAATTTTACAGTATCAGGAAGTTCTGTTAACTAACAAATTTCAGCAAGTTATTTGGTATTAATTTGCAAATACCAAGTTTCATAAAAATACGAGAATTCAGCTGAATGTTCTTTCTGTCTCTGTGCATTGTCACAAAACAATGCTAACCAGAACATTCAACAGAAATTTACAACCCCAACACTGAGGCTGGAATAGCTGTAACTGTATTTCACTTCGAATTAGCTGCTAGTTACTATAGATGGGCACAGCATGAGCATGTTGATCATGTAACCTGGAATCTTTGAATAAACTTTTGTTCCCTCAGCCCCAGGCAGCTATCTATGAAATTTGGTTAAATTGGCCACGTAGCTGGTGAAGCTATGCTGGGAAATATTGAAATATGAATGACCTTGGTCAAAAGCAAAAGAATGCACTTGACTTCTAGTCAAAGAAATTTATATGACTATATGTACTATTTTTTATCATCTATAATTTCCATGAACTCTATGTTCTAGCATTATTGGCATATAAAAATTAACATAAAGCAAATTTGACCTTGCTGTACAGAAAGGTCAAGATCAACCCAAGGTCATTATCTGAAGAATCTTGGTAGTACATGACTACCAAATGCTACATACAAAGTTTCTAGGCCACAGGTCTGTTGGTTCTGGAGAAGATTTTTTATAGGTTTTTGCCATATATGGGTATGGCAGCCATGTTGATAATGTGACCTCGACCGTTTGACCTAATTTTAGTTTCCCTAAACCCTGGCAGCTCTGTAACTGATATGGCTACAACTGACCCAGTGGCTTTCTAGAAAGGGTTTGTTACAATCAAAATATGAGAGGCAAAGAATAACCTTGGCTTCTTGGACACAGAAATCATCATTCACTCATTTAGATGACTATATATAGTATTATATACCCATTTTTATGCCAAAATCTTCTATAATTTCATGAACTCTTTCTAATATTGTCCCATATAAAAGCATAGACCAGATGAAATAATTCTGTTCCCTCAGCCCCTGGAGGCTCTATATGAAATCTGGTTACAACTGGCCCAGTGGCTTTTGAAAAGAAGTTTGAACTGTCAAAATATGAGAGTTCAGGGTCAAAGGTCAAAGAATGACCTTGATCTCTTGTACTCATAAATCTTCATGCACACACTAAGATGAATGTAGATACCAATTTTTAGGCCTTAATCATCAAAACTTTCCATGAAATTTTATGTTCTAGCATTTCCCATATTTGATCTTGCCATAAAATGGTCGAGGTCAACTCAAGGTCACCATTTGAACAATCTTGAAAGTACTCGAGTATCCAATGCTACATACAAAGTTTCAAGGCTTTCGGTCAATTGGTTCTGGAGAAGAAGATTTGTAAAGATCTTTACCATATTTGGGTCTGGCAGCCATGTTGGTCATGTGACCTGGCCTATTTGAACAAATTTTTATTCCCTCAACCCCTGGAGGCTATTTATGATATCTGGTTACGATTGGCTCAGTGGCTTTTGAGGAGATTGTTTGAAATTGTCAAAATACGAGAGTTCAGGGTCAAAGGTCAAAGAATGACCTTGACCTCTTGTATTCATTAATCTTCATGTACATATTAAGATGAATGCATATACCAACTTTTAGGCCTGAATCTTCAAAACTTTCCATGAAATCTTATGTTCTGGCATTTTCCCATATTTGACCTTGCCGTAAAAAAGGTCAAGGTCAACCAAAGGTCATAATTTGAACAATATTGATAGTACTTGAGTACCCAATGCTACATACTAATTTTCAAAGCCATCGGTCAATTGGTTCTTGAGAAGAAGATTTTTAAAGCTTTTTACGATATATGGGCACGGCGGCCATGTTTGTCATGTGACCAGGACCGTTTGAACAAATTTATATTCCCTCAACCCCTGGAGGCTCTATTAGAAATTTGGTTTCAATCGACCCAGTAGCTTTTGAGCAGATTGTTTGAAATTGTCAAAATATGAGAATTCAGGGTCAAAAGGTCAAAGAATGACCTTGACCTCTTGTACTCATAAATCTTCATGTTCTTATTAAGATGAATATACACACTAATTTTTAGGCCAAAATCTTCAATAGATTCCATGAAATCCTATGTTCTAGCATTTTCCCATATAAAAGCACCAGAAAGCAAATTTGACCTTACCGTCAAAAAGGTCAAGGTCAACCCAAGGTCATAATTTGAACAATCTTGGTAGTACTTGCGTACCAGATGCTACATACTAAGTTTCAAGGCCATCGGCCTACTGGTTCTGGAGAAGAAGATTTTTTTAGCTTTTTACCATATATGGGCTTGGCGGCCATGTTGGTCATGTGACCAGGACCGTTTGAACAACTTTTCGTTCCTAAGGTCCCAGGAGGCTACATATGAAATTTGGTTGCAATTGGCCTAGCGGTTTTAGAGGAGAAGTTGTTTGAAAGTGTGGACGGACGACGGACGACGGACGACGTACGACGGACGGACGACGGACGCCGGAGCCTTACCATCCTATAAGCTCCCCCGGAGCCGCTGGCTCAGGTGAGCTAAAAAGTCGGTTGTAAGCATATATGTATATGTACGCTACAGGAACAGTACCGTAATTTTCAAACATTGAAAATGACTGTTTTAAAACCTTAGTGGCGGTAAGAATTCAGTCCTTTCGGAGCAAATTCTTTCCTGTATGTATACACCCTCTTTTGGAAGGGCTTTGTCCTCCAGGAAAGCAATCAGGAAGTCACGAAAGTTATTCACCTTCGTAAAAATGGCGGAAACACCTACTGATGTATCCAGTTAGAAGAGAAGCAAAGTGCGCATTTCCTAACCAGACTGCACATTTCGTCTGTTATCAGAAATAAATATTTTCTTATCATGATCTGTGTGTTATGTAAAGTGCGAATACCCTGACAAGACTGCATTTGCGTATCGTGGTCTGAACAAATGGATTTCGTCTGTTAGCAAAGAAAATGGGATGTCATGGAATCCCATATCTCAACACATTTAATATGTTTACGGTAATCATATTATTGTCTCACAAATTCCAAATCTACTTAAATTGAAACTTAGCGTCACCAAATTACTTTTCGGTTTGTTGTCAAAAATGTATGTTTGTTTTGACTTTCTATCTTCCTTTCTACATCTCTGTGACTGAGTTTCCATGCCAAACTTGCCTAAATCACATTTAAATCTCTCAGTGTCGTGTCTGAAAAAGCATTTAGCTACGGTACCCCAGACAAGCCAGCAGGACTATCACTGAGTTTCTTGTGTGTAAGTCAGATGGTCTTGGTGTTTTTTTTGGCGTGTCATGCTCTTTTAGACTAGGTTAGGAAAAGAATAACAAGGAACAAATTCAATTTGTGATTGCTTTTCTGTTTACCCTGCTTCAGAGCACATATAATTATGTCCCCCCACCATGGGGGGGGGGGGGGGGGGATATTGTTATTGGCGTGGATCCTGTCGGCGTAGCTTCTTGTCTGCACCCTATCTTCTGAAGGGATGCATGGATTTTGACCAAACTGGCACAGATACATTACTGGGAGGGGGAAAACTGATTAGATTTTGGTGACCTTGACCTTATTTTCAAGGTCACAGGAGGTCAAAGAAGGATGGAAAATAGCTTGTCTGCACCATATCTCCTGAAAGAAGTCATGGATTTTTACCAAACTGGCACAGATATATCACTGGGAGTTAGCAAAGAACTGATTAGATTTTGGTGACCTTGACCTGATTTTCAAGGTCATAGGAGGTCAAAAATTGTTGAAAAATGCCTTGTCCGCACCATATCTCCAGAAGGAATTGATGCATTTTAACCAAACTGGCACAGATATATCACTGGGAGATGGCAAAGAATGGATTAGATTTTGGTGACATTGACCCAATTTTCAAGGTCAAAGAGTGTTGAACAAGGGCTTCGCAAGCGGCGCATAATACGCCCGTTTCAGTGTCATGAAGGAGTTACAGAATGAACAAGATTGTTTATAGAAGGATTTATCATATACTTTCACTAGTATTGCCCTTGATACTAGATATTTGGCCCACCCATTATAGCCCTGTCAGAAAGCGCTGTCCAGCCCTGTTGTCCAAAAGTCAGGTGTAGGGCCGAGATCACCTCACGTGCAGGGCGGGACAGAAATTTATCATATACTTTCACTAGTATTGCCCTTGATACTATGTATTTGGCCCAACCATTATAGCCCTGTCAGAAAGCGCTGTCCAGCCCTGTTGTCCAAAAGCCACGTGTAGGGCCGAGATCACCTCACGTGTAGGGCGGGACAGAAATATCTCAGCCCTGGTATCAGCCCTCAAATTTGGCGCCAACGTCAAGTATTGTCGCCGACGTCATCAAAACAATTCAGCGGGCTAAAAGACGTCTGCCGCCATGTTTTATTGCCGCACGTCAAAGGTTGAAAGTGGACACGCAGAGGCCATGTAGTTTGTTCTGATACCAGAAAACTATTCTCAGTAAGTTTTATTTTGTAATTTTAGCCATTTACGATTAAAATGCCCAACACTTTTGTTGTGTTTAGCCTACATGCTTTTATGCTCAGTTGTACTTCAAGCTGGAAGAAAAATGGCGGCACCATTCATGATCTTCCGACTCGACCATCTTCATGTTATTTCATCCAATTAAAAGAGAAAGAGAAAAAACAGATAAAATTTATTGGAACGAAAAATATTGCAATATTTCTTACAAAAGTTCAATTTCTATAAGAAAGTATATGATAAAAAGATCATAACACGGTTGTTTCAATCCCAGCCCTGATCTCAGCCCTCGGACCGTATCAGCCCTCGCCCTTCGGGCTCGGGCCGATACGGTCAACTCGGGCTGAGATCAGGGCTGGGATCAAAACAACCGTGTAATAATCTCTATATCTCAGCCCTTGTATCAGCCCTCAATTTTGGCGCTAACGTCAAGTATTGCCGCTGACGTCATCAAAACAATTCAGCGAGCTAAAAGACGTCTGCCGCCATGTTTTATTGCCGCACGTCGACTGGCTGAAAGTGGACACG
The DNA here is from genome assembly GCA_963989385.1 of Ctena decussata. NCBI lineage: Eukaryota > Metazoa > Mollusca > Bivalvia > Lucinida > Lucinidae > Ctena > Ctena decussata. The sequence goes on along the minus strand of OZ022504.1, from coordinate 31,577,274 downwards.
CAGAGGCTTCGTAGTTTGTTCTAAAACCAGAAAACCATTCTCGGTAAGTTTTATTTTGTAATCTGAGCCATTTACGATTAAAATACCAAACAATTATGATGTGTTTTCTTCATTTTGTGCTCAGTTTACTTCCAGCTGAAAGAAAAATGGCGGCACGGCTCACCATCCATGATCTTCCGACTCGAACATCTTCATGTTTCTTTCAGCCAATAAAAAGAAAAAAAAAACAGACAAATTTTAATGGAACAAAAATGTTGCAGTATTTCTTACAAAAGTTCAATTTCTATAAGAAAGTATATGATAAAAAGATCATCACACGGTTGTTTTGATCCCATCCCTGATCTCAGCCCTCGGAACGTATCAGCCCTCGCCCTTCGGGCTCGGGCCGATACGGTCAACTCGGGCTGAGATCAGGGCTGGGATCAAAACAACCGTGTAATAATCTCTATGGACAGGCAGACAAAACAGGGGAAACAACTCTGTAATAAATGACTGCAATGTTATCGAAACAACACATCAAATATTATTAGTACACCAAAAATCAGGTTCCAGGGTGAAGCAGCTCAGAAGTTGTGAAACGTCAAAGTCAAACAAGGGAGATAATTCATAAACTCTTAGTCGCAATACTTTCCCTTGACAATATACACATCACCATAAAGTTTTGTTAGAATATTTCCAACCGTTAAAGGCAGGATTTCTGAACCCCCCGGTAGAGGATTAGCTACCTGTATGAGGAATAGAGGGCGTGGCTTGGCTACTGTGCAAATTAGACCACTGTCCTGTTTTAGCCAATAAGAGCTGCCAATACTTTCACAGGTAAATACCCCAGCAAATCAACAGCCAATCAAATAAGAGACAAATCTACAGGAGCTACTGTAGATGTTTACCCTTTGGTGGCTATTGGAAAACTGAGAATAGGTAGCTAATTTTGCCTTTTATAGTCCACTCCTGCCTTTAAGGAGATACAAAGTAAAACAGAAATTGATGCAAGGGCAGATAATTCAGGAAGTAAGCCAGAGTTGTGGTTCATGCGCATGATACATTACCCAATTATTATACACATTCCTACCAAGTTTCATTGAAATATTTCAAAGGGTTAAGGACTTATGGGGGAATAGGTTAGCCTTAGAAACTAATCAAAGGGAGGTTACTCCAAAATTAAGTAAGGGGGAACAACCATTCTTATATGTGACACACCATCTTGTAATCATGCACATTGCTATAAAGTTTCATCAAGATATACCAAATGGTTACTTAGTTATTGAATGCACAAGATTAGTATACACAAAAATACCCTAAAAATCTAATCAAAGGGATGCAACTCCAAAATGAAGAAGGGGAGAGCAACTATTGTTATACGCGACATATCATCACACCCTCATACACATTGCTATGAAGTTTCATCAAGATATCCCAAACGGTTATCTACTTATGGCGCGCACAAGACTAGTAGGGTAAAAAATAATCAAAGGGGCATATCTTTGAAACTTTGAAAGGGGGAGCAACCATTTCTATACGCGACCCTTTGCCCCATCCTAATATATATGCCTACAAAATTTCATGAAGATGTCTCAAACGGTTTCTGAGATATGGTGCGCACAAGAATGTTGACGGACGGACGGACAGAAGGACAAACAGACGGACGGACAGCGCCATGCCATAATACGTCCGTTTTTTTCAAAACGGGTGTATAAAAGTGCCTTGTCTGCACCATATCTCCAGAAGGAATTGATGCATTTTAACCAAACTGGCACAGATATATCACTGGGAGATGGCAAAGAATGGATTAGATTTTGGTAACCTTGACCTCATTTTCAAGGTCACAGGAGGTCAAAGAGTGTTGATAAATGCCTTGACTGCACCATATCTCCTGAATGAATGGATGGATTGGAATCAAACTGCCATAGATATATTACTGGGAGATGGCAAAGAACTGATTAGATTTTGGTGACCTTGAACCTATTATCAAGGTCACAGGAGGTCAAAGAGTGTTGACAAATGCCTTGTCTGCACCATATTTCCTGAATGGACGGATGGATTTGAACCAAACTTGCATAGATATATCACTGGGAGATGGCAAAGAAGTGATTAGATTTTGGTGACCTTGACATCATTTTCAAGGTCACACGCGGTCAAAGAGTGTGTCAGCACCATATCTCCTGAATAGATGGATGGATTTGAACTAAACTGTCACAGATACATCACTGGGAGATGGAAAAGAAGTGATTAAATTTTGGTGACTTTGACCCTATTTCAAGGTCACAGGAGGTCTTAACTTGACAGCATTTAGGGAAAATGATACTGCTGGGAAAGCGCAGGTGGGGGGATATCTGTTTTTGTCAAAAAACATTTCTAGTTGTTCATGTCTTAGTTCGATAATAGCACTGCAGCTACGTGATGAGACGTACAAATATGTTGCCATGGCAACCAATCAAAAAAATAAGTGATTTGGACAAAACTTATATGAGTCGTAGAGGACTACTTAAGAAACATTTCTGTAGAAAAAATCCAAACAACTGCAGTGAGATAGCAAATATTGCCAATTTCCATTTTTTCCCATTATAAGTCAACGGAAACTATAAGCAACCAAACTGCTGGAGCAATTGCCATGTAAAACAGTTACTCCATAGAGGCAAGTACTAAGATTCTTTTTGTAAAGTTTGAGCTTTAACGGCCACATAGTTTCTCTGAGGATATTTTTTTTTCTCCATTTTTAATCATTTGGTTGCAGTGGCAACTGGCCAAATTGTGTAATTTGCATATTTAATAAGGCAGGTTGAGGACTGCTCAAGAAACATTTCTACAAAAGTTTTGTCAAACAATCTGCAAAGACATAGCAATTAATGCAAAATTTCCATTTTGCCATTATTAGTCAATGGCAATTTTAAGTCGCACAGCAATCAAACTGCTTGAGCAATTGCCAAGAAAAGCAGAATTTTTATAAAGGCTGGTACTTAGATCTTTTTCGTGAAAGTTGAGCATTATTGGTTGCATAATTTCTGAGTAGATGATTTTTTGAAAATTTTTCCTATTTTAAACCAGGCGGTTGCCATGGCAGCCAGCTAAATTATGCCATAGTGAAGAAACTGCGTACTGGCACGACAGATGCGATTGTTCTGGTGGAGATGTTATGTTCGAGAGACTTTTACAAACGTCGTCCAGATTTGGATTTGCGTGGCCTTGAAGCTGTATGGGTCAAAATTCAAATTAAACGCCGGCGGCTTCTACACGCCTGGTAAACTATCACAGGTACCTCCGCGGAGGTACCGATAAAATGTTGTGACAGGCATCCGGAGCTACCTGTTACGGACCAAAAATAAACAAAACAAGAGCTGTCGCCTGACAGCATAGCTCGCCTGAATAGTGCTTGCCCATCACACAGTCGCTATGGTGGTGTGGACTGCTATGTATAAAACTTCAGGCAAGCATGTCCATAATGACAACACATTTATAAACAAAAGCTATCTCAGAAATGTCTTAAAAAAAAAATCCACATGAAATTTCAAAGTCCATGAGCTTGAGGTCAAAGAACTAAGGGGTAGGGGTGGGGGGGGGGGGTGGGGCAGGGCTAGGATGTATCAAAGCCTTTAACCGTTATCTAACATCAGTCCAAGTATTAGTATCAACTGAGTCCATTGTGGCACTGTGAAATTATGTCTTCATTAATATAAAACTAATCAAAATCTTTAAGACAAAACTCAAAGTCCATGACCTTGACATCAAGGTCATCCAGTCGGGTAAGTATATAGTGTTTTGTAAAAACTCAAAAATGTGTCTAACATCAGTTCAAGTGTAAACTAAATCTCTGCCAAGCATTATGAATCAGTACGCAATTAGAAAACTTTAATAAAGACCAAATTTCCTAAGTCCCTGACCTTGACATCGAGGTCAAGGTAAAACTTTGGACTAATATCTAACTACAGTACAATTATAAAAAGAATTCATCTATGGTTTCAGGAGATATGTGTCATTAAAAAACTTTAACCAAAACATCCAAATAATAAATAGACAATTTTCTAAGTCCATGACCTTGACATCAAGGTCACTGAGGGGGTGGGGGTAGTACCTTGGAACCCTTTAGACCAATATCTAACTACAGTGCAAGTATCAAAGGAATCCATCCATGGGTTAAGGAGATACTGGGCTTTAGAAAACTTTAACCAAAACATCCAGTCCCAAACAACTCCCAATTTTCTAAGTCCATGACCTTGACATCAAGGTCAAGGAGTGGGGTGGGCGTGGTACCATGTTAAACTTTGGACCAATATCTAACTACAGTGCAAGTATCAAAAGAATCCATCCATGGGTTAGGGAGATATAGGTCTTTAAAAAACTTTAACCAAAACATCCAATCCGGACGCCGACGCCGACGCGGACGCCGACGCCGTGGTGACAACAATAGCTCTTCCTGAACTTTCGTTCAGGCGAGCTAAAAACGGTAGGTATTCGTCTTTTTTGATAAAATACATTATAGCCAGGGAGTTTACTGAAAATCAAAGAATGCTATTCGACCCTTATATACATTAAGTATATCCCCGGGAACTTTACATATATACAGAATATATGACTTTTGAAGTTGCTTTAAGGTCAGTCGAAAGTACTCAAAACAAGAACAAATCGGTTGTTTTAGGTCCTAAATGCACTTTTCTTGCATAAGAATCTGTTGATCTGGATACACTGGCGTAAACTAAACCTCCTTGCCCAAATATAAATGCCGATAAACTCCTAATAAGGCTGGATCGGTAAAAAATAGCTGGAGGTGCCTGTGACGGAATGGAGGTGCCTGTGATGTAAGAAAATATAGCGAAAATCTGAAGATTTATAGCGGTTGCAGATATTAATATTCTTCATCTCTAGACCACTGCCTTGAAAGAATCGTTCATTCAACGTCGCAGTTTATTCTATCATAATGCGAATATCAAGCATAATAGTTAAAACGACAGACAATGATTATGAACTTATACAATCAGATTCTACATCCTGCTCTCAAAACCAAGATGGAAGTAAGTATACGTTGACAATAGTTCATAAAAGACACGCATGGTAAAACGAATAAAGAGCTCTTTCTCGGACAGGTGGAAATTCACCTACCCCAAATGAAAACAACGCTAACTTCTGTTTCACCTATTTTATATTTTGAGTTACAAAACAAAACAGAAAGCAAAGTGGGCACCTGTACAGGTGACCTTATTGCTAGAAGACTACAGACAAGTGGACATAAGAACACGTAACATTGATGCTTCACAACAGAAATCCAAAATCAAAGGATATCATCTCAAAGAGATTTTGCCCGTTTTGTTTCCATATCTGTTAGTAAAAAATTGACGAGTTGTACGTAGCTGTTGAAAAATTTACTGCCTAATTCAGTGTTAGAATAGTTATGAAATGCGCTTAAATAAGAGGCAGCGTTTTTGTGAATGGTGATGACTGCCTGTTAGTCATTCCAAATCGTTAGAAATTGTCGAGATCACACGCCATGCTAGCTACTCGAAACGTTTGCAAAACAATGTTTCAGAAGATGACTTTTATGTAGTAAAAGTGCTCTTTTGTTACCAATTTTGATGCAGTAGCTATTCGGAGACTTTGAATTACACGTTATTTACAGCAAGATTCCGATCACTTCAATATACTTAACGGTGTAATATTGAGAACATGTCACCTGCCGATGATGTAATCTGTAGGCCTTTCGAAGTATATGGATTCTTGCGCCAACAATTCAAAACTACCCAGACTGAATCACTTGTAGCACCTATCACTCCAGTTACCACAAAGTTAAGGTGGTGATAATCACTGATTTGGGGCAAAGACAAAAATCTGCATAAAACACTCAAAATACCACTGATCTTTCCAAAACTTAGCATATGCCTTCTTTATGTTGTTTCTGACAATTCAGACTCCCAAAATGAAGCATTTGTTAAAAAAAAGTGTTTTATAAGGAAAGACCAAAGGGTAATTTTGTGCGCAATTATCTGAAAAAATAACATTTTATTGAAAATATACTTAGTGCTGAGAGTTCCTTGTTGCATCATGGAGAGCGTGCTAGCAATTATTTTGTCAAACTCTTTCACACATTATCAGGCTGAGCAGATGAAAAAAGATGTGGTCTGTGTCCAAATTTTTTTTTGTCAAAACACACAGGTGAGACAGGTGAGACTATTTTAACAAAGATGAACAATTTCATATACACACCAGTGATCATGTAAGTAATGTATTATTTATACTGTAGGTGTTACATAGGTATGCTTGCCTACCCTATATTTAATAAATGCATCCAGTGTACATTATCTTGTACATGGTTGAACATTTGAGAAAAAGCTACCGTTTTCATCTGGTCTACATTACAATTTGAGAAAGAGTTGGAATAAGTAATTGCTAGGACGCTCTTCATTATGCAATAACGCACCTTCAGTACTACGTTAATTTTCAATAACGATGTTAATTTTTTTTATTATTGCGCAGAAAACTACCCTTTGATCTTTCCTTATAAAAACACTTTTTAAGCAGCATGTATGTCTATTTTGTATTCTAAACTGTAAAGAACAACAAAAATAAGAAGTCTGCTAACTTTCAGTGAGATACCTTACTTTTTTATGGTTTTATGCAGATTTTTACATTTACCATAAATCACCACCTTAACACATGCAGCGAGCGTCATACGACACATGCGAGCGACAAAATTGAGGTACCAAAAGGATCAACACTACAAATACCTGTACGTGTATGCCTGTTGACGGGTATCGGCAATTTCGACAGTATGACACACCATACGTGTAGCTGGCATGACGTGTGACCTCGACAATTTCTGACAAGTTGAAATGACTCACAGGCAGCACCTCCCGATCACAGTCATCACCAGTCACAAAATGTTGACTCTTATTTAAGCGCACATTTCATAACGGTTCTAACACTGAATTATGCAGTTAATTTTCAGCAACAATGTGAAATTCGTCAATGTTTGACTAACCGAAGCGGAAACAAATTGGGCAATAACTCTTTGAGATGGTGTTTTAGAAATTTTAACATGGGATTTCATGATACACGCATTATGATAGCTTAATGGGACGTTGAATTAATGATTCTTTCCAGGCAGTGGTTTAGAGATGTCAATATTTTCAGCTGCAATAACTATTCAGATTTTTCACTATATTTGCTTACATCACAGGCACCTCCACACCATTGCAGGCACCTCCAGCTGTTGTTTCGAAAAAAAAATCAAGCCTTATTTGTAGTCAATCGACATTTATATTTGAGCAAGGAGGTTACCTTAACACCAGTGTACCGAGAAAAACAGATTCGTATGCTAGCTCACTGCATTTAAGACCAAAAACGGCCGAATTCTTTATGTTTTGAGTACTGTGGGCTGACACCAAAGCCACTTCAAAAGTCGTATCTTTGGTTAATATGGAAAGTTCAGGGGGATATAATGTGTGACATAACTTTATGTCTATAAGGGTCGAATAGCACTTTTTGATTTTTAATAAACTCTCTGGTTATTTTATATTTTGTTAAAAAAAGAGGAATACCTACCGTTTGTTGTCATTTTTAGGACAGTCACAGGCAGCTCCAGGTGCCTGTCACAACTTTTTATCGGTACCTCCGCCGGAGGTACCTGTGATAGTTTACCAGGCGTGTTCTACAGACCCTAACAGCAACATAGCCTATTTTGATCTTATAAAGGAAAGCATAGATAGGGCATATAATAACAGCTTAATTGATATTTTTGTTTTATCATAAACGTATCTATACCTTTTAGTAGACTTTAATAGTATGTCTATCGACAATAATAACAAAAATGAAAGACGTAACCCAAGAATTCAACGTTAATGAATCTATTCACTTCACCGAGCACTCTTTTTCGTTAATAGACTTTATTCTAGTACGCAACAATGCTAATGTATTGATGAGTGAAGTAGCGGATACTTTTATACCGAACCAAATTCGATACAGCTGCTCAGTGCTTTTATTACTTAGATTTCTTCGACAGACAAACAAAACGTTCAAACGACGCATATGAAATTATAAATTAGCTAATTTTGATCGGTTCCGAGCATAATCTTGACGAAAAATTACACGCTGATGTCCAGCAGATTTCAGATGCTTTGATCTTGGCTGCAGAACAGTCTATCCCAAATTAGGCCAGCTCGGCATCCATGGATTACTTGCCATATAAAAAAATCTTATTAGAAAACGTAAGCGAAGTTTTAGGAAATTTAAAAGAACCTCTCATATTCAATATTGGGAAAATTATAAAACTTTATGAAATCAAACTGTATCTGCAATTCGGAAATCAAGACAAGATTACTTTAATAAGCTTGATACCTTACTATCTACCGATACATTAAACACTAAGTTATTCTGAAACCCTAAAAACAAGTTTTAAATTAAATCTTCGAACAACATACCATCTCTTACTTTAGATAATGAATATGCAGAAAACAGTCTTGAAAAGGCAAATATGTCGAACTTATACTTTATTTCACAAGCAATAGTTAATGATGACAATAAGCCCCTGCAAAAATGATTCACGTCCTACAGTAATCTAAACCTCTTTTCTGCAGAAAAGTTTCCCATTTAATTTATATAAATTTGTAAAAATTCTATCATGTTAAGTGAGCTTCTGTAATAACTATACGAGCATTACTAGCAATACTCGGAAAAGAGGCTGCTTTTGTTCATCTCCTCCCCCCCCCCCCCCCCCCCCAACACTGATCACGCAGTCTTGAGTCGTCGCTGAATCAACGTTGATATAAGTTCATTTAAGAATTAAAATTTGATTTTTCAGCGTTCATCGCGTGATGAAGCCAGAGGGCGGAGCTAAAATACCATGGAGCGCGAATCGCTTCTTGTAGAATTTTAGCGACGACCACTGGCATCTTCACACGATGAACGCTGAAAGTCAAATTTTTATTCTTATATTCATACTTTATTCTTATATTTATACATTATTGTTAGACCCTTCCTATGCTGTTTTCGTGGTAATTTAATGTAGAATGTGCAAAATATGCGCCGAAGAAAAGATAGTAACGACCTGCTGGGCCATTACGTTAAACAGCCGTCGACATAACGTTGCGTCAATCGAATGTTACGAGGACCAATTAAGACATTTGTTTACCGATGACGTCACATGATCAATTGTCGTTCATGCGACGATGTATGAAGCCAGTTGCTTTAAAAGGTTTACCTATGGGAAGTCAGTGGCAAGTGTAAATATACGGCGTTGAATTGTCGTTGATTCGACGTGGAGTTACTCACACCGTACATTCGACCTTTAACATTTTGGTAGAATCCGGTCGGGTACGGAAAATACAGATGTTTACCGAGGCACGTGCCTTTTCGCGGGTGAGTTATTTTCTTTATTTTTTCTACTTTATGCATGTATTTTGTGGCAGATAGATAGTTGTCGTTTTTGTATGTAATCATGTATATATTTGCATGCCATCGTTCTCGTTTTTATCTGTGTTACTGACGAGAAATTTCACAAGAATATGAAAAGGATGGATTTTGCCATCGAATTTTGTCTTTGTAATCTTAATTTCTCCTAGAAGTAAATAATTTATAAAAATATTTTGATGTTTTTGGGTAGCTAGATATCTAAAGCAAATATAAATTAATAAGTAAGATCACGTTGATTGATAACACTTAAGCAAAAGCAGCGTCTTTCATACCATATGGAATTTTCACGTATACGGGTCATGGCAGTCGCTTTCTACGGAAGAAAACGGACGGATGAAATACATTTCGATACGGGGTATAGCAGTCATATTGAAGTAAAACGTTTTGCAGTGTTGGCCGCAGGTGTTGCACAGTTCGCTACTATTTCTGTAGTGTACTTGTTTTCTTCAACATTTTGAATTGATAAAGCACTATTTTGTCATAGCACATCTTCGCAAGTCAATGATGCCTTAATAAGCCTCGTTCACACGGGTAAAATTCCTGTGACCAAGTAGGTTTGTCATAGAAAAATGTGCTCGTGTGAATGAAAAAAATATGCCAATTTAAACTTTCTTTGTTAAAGTTTCTGTGACAAAGAAACTTTGATCGTGTGAATGAGGCTTTACGTACCCTTGGCCAAAGGCATATTCGTAAATCGAGTTTCCCACTGCGCCATTTCTTGGGTGCAAACAACATTCATCACAGCCAATCAAATTATCCGTAACAAAATATTTTCCGCATAATAGGCGCTTTGTCGATACAAAATATCGTGATAGACGGACACTCGGCGCCAGATGTGTGCAACTATAGTTACGCACCGCTGAGCCATTTGGGGAACGTCGTTACGAGAATTGAAACAGAACAGAAAACATCGTGGATACCGTTAATAGTTACTAAGCAGGACGGCTCGATAGAGCTGTTAAACCCAAAACAACCAATCAACAACCAAACAGGAGTAGACGGTCAAGATTAACCAGTTCATCAGTGTTTTTGAACGATCATGCGAAGTTGTGCAAAAACTGTGTTTTGAAACAGATCTTCTGATCTAAAACTAACACGCCGGGGGAGCAACTCGCTGCAGCCAAAGGGCGGCGCTGTGGGCAATCTGATTAGCGAATAGGTCGTCGGCAAATTGTAAGGAACAAAGTGAACTTAGTACCCCTGGCTAGCAAAAATGATCATAGCAGAGTTTTCCTGTATATATCAAGAGACATTTGTTGTTACTGATGCGTTTAGATATCGCATCACTGGTTGGTATCAGCAATGATCATTTTATGCCCCCTTCGAAAGATGGGTCGTATTATGTCGTGGCGATATCCCTCCGTCTAGTTGTAGTTCGTCCGTCTGTCACTTTAACTTTCATGTCCGCTCCACGTCTCCTTGATTATTGCTAGGATTTTTGTAAACTCAAGATTACCCTCCTGCCAAGAGCTTTAGCGAGACCCAGTGTAGACCTTGCACGTTGCAGAGTATTTCATCGGCCCAGTTTGATCAGAGTGTTCGCTGTCCACCCGGAGCTAGCCGAGACCCTAAGCTACCCTTTCAGTGCAGAGCAAAGACTCTGATCAGACTGGGAAGATGTCATGGCTGATCTGAGTCTACGCTAGAGGCACATACCACTTTGTTGGTATTCCGTCTTTAGGAGCGTTGAACTAATCCCGCAGGCACAGAACGTCGAACTGGCGTCGTATTTACTTTGATGGGACATTTTGACGTCGCATCGACGTCAGTTCGACGTCATTTCGACATCCTGAGCCCGCTGGGAAGGCTTATGTATAGTCCAACAATCGCCTTTTATCTTTGATTTGAGCTGCAATGTTAACTTTCATCTGCCAACATCTCAGTGTGCACGTACTAAATTTGTATAGTCTTATAATAACATTTGAGAGAATTCCACCTTCTAGCACCTCAAACACACCTGGTTAACTTTGTTTTCAAGGATTTTACGAAACTAAAAAGAGCTGAACATTACGAAACGTAAAAATCATAGTTACCAAACGACGCGATCTTCAGGTCGTTTGGTAACTATGACTTCTTCGTTTCGTAACAGCTCTTTTTCGTATCGTAACTAACAGCCCTTGTATATACATAGTTATCCAGGGGTGGGAAAGGTACTCGACTCGATAGGCTACCTTTCACATACTACAAGGTGGATTCGGCGATCTCTTGATCTTTCAACGATTATTGTAAGACTTAGTGCGAGCGCACTGAGATGATGGCAGATGAAAATTAACATTGCATATTTTTTGTGTCGAGACCGAATATAGGCGTTTAGTACAACAAATAAAGCTAACGCTCATAGTGCCAGGTATTTACGTCGTGCTTAGTCTTTTTGGCTTGTGGTTTCGGCCACAAGCCAGTATTCATGTCATTTAGTGATACCGAGTTATTTTCGGAAGAAATGACGTCACGCTTATTCGGAAAATACCAGGAGAGTTGGCATATACTAAAATATGGAGTGGGGTCAACCTATGGAGTGGCGTGGTTTTTTTGGAGCATTCTGGACAAGAAACCATGCCTCACCATTTTCGGGCAATGACCAGTTGCAAAATGCAAAGGGGCATGTTCTAATTTCTCTCCTGGACTAGCCAGATTATGTGAAATAACATAATAGCTTGCTTGATAGCATATTACTATGAACTAAGCTAGGCCAAGCCAAGTATACTTTGGGGAACAATAATTAAACATTATGGCCATACTGTATATTTATCCGAGTCAGCAGCATTAAGTCTTGGCAGTTTGAAAAAAAAAAAAAAAAAAAAAAAAAAAAAAAACTCTCCACTCCAAGGCTCCACTCCAAAGGTTGACTCCACTCTATATTTTAGTATATGCCGGACGATTCGTACGTCATAAAATACATACAATTTCGCCTGCTACTTTGCCTCAGTGCAATTTTTTATCCACACCCGACAACAGAAAATGTATAGGATCGCCCACATGGTAATGATCAGACTGCGCAAAATGCAGTCTGATAGGTACCTTTGTTGGTCGCATGTGGCATAAAGCAGGATTCTTTTATGAATCGCCTATGGCATGTTTGAAGGGAGGTAATACTTATATAATTTGCAACAAGTCTTCGTTAATTTTGTATTACGCAGTAAACTGGTTTCTTAAAGGTAAAGATAATTTTTAAACAACATAATAAATATACAAATTTGAACGTAAATAATTACACGTCAGAGTGATAGCCAGCAGAATGTATATCTTTTTGAAAGCTTGACGTATTACTGTATATTGACCTTTCACTAATAAAAAATAAATAAATTAAATTAAAAAATTGGACTAAACCATGTTCAATTTTCGTAAGTGGCTGAACTAGCCCTTGGGGAACGTTGTCAGGAAACTGATACACGTTACCTCCTATCAACATATGCAGAATTACTGCGTCAACAATCTACATTACTTTATGGGCAAAAAATAACCATGTTAAGACCCATTACATGGAGTAAAATATGACGAAACCTAGAGTTGAAGTCTATTTCCAATATTACATAAGGACATGCTATCTCTCGCCTGTTTGCGCATTGTCACAAAAAACCACTCAACCAAAAACCGTTAAGTAAACGACACCGGCACCGACGGTGATAATGCCGCAGACACAGGAACAGTAAAGTAATACACATGTATATCTACCTAGTTTCTGCTAGTAGCAGGCGAAACTAAAATATTATCTGAATAGAAAATAAATCCGAGCAGATCAGAAATCCATCATTATGATGCATGTTTGTCAAGAACCTGCCCACATGCTTATGACGTATACAATAGTAGCAGAAAGCCAATAAACTATAATCAGCTTCACAACACCGCATAACTCTATATTAGGCTACCTTTGGTAGTGTCGAGATTCCTGTAAATGTGCACAGTTAGGCCTACTGGTCGCAGAAGCTAAATGTGACTGGCTTTCACGGCGTATTGATGCTTTGCATCAATGTTTTCTCGTAACACTCTCTAATGTTGCCTTTTAATTTCACCTATACAAATGTACAGAGAAATATTTACACATGTCGACGATTTCCTTAGATGAACCTATACTGGGCTGACGATGTTACATACATCCATGAACAACACGCAGTCATGCAATGTTACGCTTAAGCGACGTCGCGGATTATTCGACGTCACGGATTATTCGATAAGTTGATTGGCCGACGTAACGTTTGATATACGTCATGTCATAGTGACGGCTGTTGAACGTCATTACCAAACACGTTGGTAAATAGCTGTTCTTCGTCCTTTCCTTGGCGTAAAATTAGCCAGAACTTCACAAATAAGTACCAAAATTGATGTGAAAACATAGTATAAATGTAAGAGATAAATTTCATTTTTCGGAAGTTCATGGAAGTATGAACGCAATGGGTTCGTTCTTTGTTGTTCCCAAATGTTGTAAAGCAAGCAAGTTATTATCGCAAACAATAGAAGCATGCATTTTCTTCTCAGAGTGTCAAAATTTCCTTCTAGTCACTGTCACTGATGCTACTAAAACCAAAAATATAGTTCAGTGAATATATATTTGTTGTCTTCTTTTAATGCCAAGTTCAGATGTGCCAAGATTCCACAGACACAGGTTTGAAACAGTCTTTCCTAAAATATTGATTCAAACTAAATGTGACTTAGCAGCCATATAGAACAGACTTGAAATAGGTCCATATAGTAAATTTCCTTGAGACATGCCTAACGGCTTAAACGTTGGAAACTCTGTGTGTGTGTGTGTGTGTGTGTGTGTGTACGTGTGTGTGTGTGTGTATGTGTTTGTGTGATTTGTCGCTTAACGTCCACGGTAAACAGCAATGGTCAATTCGGGACGGTCAGTTAACCTAACCACACTATTCTTGGGCAGGCTTAGACCTCCTAAGCTGTTAACCAGTACTAAGACCGGGTTTCGAACCCACGGCCTCTGATTTATGACTCAAGTGCCCTACCGATTGCGTAACACGGCCCGTGTGTGTGTGTTTAAATATTTCCTCAATCTGTTTTTCAAATAAAGTCTACACTTGTTTTTACCTCACACCTGTAGATAATGCCACCATTCAAGAAGTTAAGAAATTTTACTTTGCTAAATAAAAATTAGCAACAGAAAGTGCACTAACAACTGGGTTTACTTGAATAAACAACTCATGAACATTTCACTGTCTTAGCTGGACAAGCCTTCCTTTTAAAAGGAAATTTTATCTTCTATTTCCACGTGTCCAGCAGGCAGGCACATGACGTCTTACCTACGTCAAGCTGACGTCGATACAACGTAATAACGTCGCATCCACGTCTGTAGGCGCCTTTCGGCGTTTTAGGCCTGCTGGGTGATATATAACAAAGTTAAAACTGACTCCTACTATGTAGATTTAAGTATGAGATGATTATGAATGAATGAATAATGTATTTTCCTCAAAATTACAAAAACCAACTCCTGTTAGAAAACTTACCCAGCAGGCACACAGCATCATTCACTCAAAATTAATCATTGTTGAGTCAATGTCATTCCGTCAAATCAACGTTGATTCTATGTTGATTCAACGTTGGGTGCCCAGTGCATTGGTTGGTAAATGGTTGTAAATAACCTAAACTGGCTATATGCAAAACACCGAAGACGATCAATCTGATGAGTGGACTCTAATGCATTCTGACCACGAACTGATCGGGAACTGTTCTGTGGGCCATCCTGAAGTCTTGAATGCTGAAGACCATAATTGAGCAGGCTGGTCTGGGCTAGAGGCATACTTTTTTTCTTTTGCGATAACAGTACTTCAAGTAGGAAAAATTACCTGCCAGTGCAGCTGGGCGTCCTTGGTGAAGTCTTTACTGCTCCCCGGTGTGTCAAACGAACAGTGACTTCCAGACATGAGCGGTTGTGCAGACAGGCCTGACTCCACACCCAAAAATGCAGTTAGGTATACATGTATACCTTCATATTCAGCAAGAATATAGTATTGTTCTGACATATACGACTAAATTTAAAAACCGTGTGTGCTTGGTTACTGCAGACTGGTCTTGGCACTCTAAGCTTTTTTTCTGACTTGATGTAAACATGGACGGACGGACGGATGGATAGATGGATGGATTGCGATTTTAAATCAAAAGGTTTGCTATTAAACGTAAACACTCATGTCAAGAAACGAAAACTGAGGTGGTTTGGTCGCAACTCAAGGTCCTCTGGCTTAGCAAATACAATTCTACAGGGCACAGTGAAAGGAAAAAGAAGAAAGAGATGGGAAGACGAAATGGACTTTGCTAGCTCAGCTAGGGCAGCTGAAGACGAGACTAGGTGGAAAGGAATTGTTGTAAAGTCATCTGTGATGCACCAACGACCTTGCAAGGTTACGGGATAGATTCTAGACTAGACCAGCTCATGTTCATATCAGCTTAAGCATCATCAGTATTTTAGTTATACCGGGTTGTCATATATGTGATTTGGAACTCCGAGTTATGCATATCCAGAGCATCATGTGGACATAATCAGATTGTTCAGGCTTTGCTCAGATCGGCTGTGTATGAATCACATGATCATATCGTCCTTTTACCTTTTAGAAGACGATGCGAAGATATTAGATGCTTGCCATTCAGTGTCAAAACCGAGCTGCTCACATGAAAAATGGGTAAAGTACCATGTGCGTGAGTTGTTATGCATACTTGTAAGATTGAAAATGCCTAGCCTATTGGTCATCACAAATAATGAGACATTCCATTCTGACACACAACGTCAAAACAACGTTGTACATAACGACCTGGATGCAAGGTTATGACGCTATACTGGCGTGCGACCAGTGGTGGCCGCGTACCAGTGGTGGCCATTTGCGTTCTGCACTCGCAGTAACGCATTTGTTGTGTCTCAGATTCGGCCATTTTGTACAAGGTAACAAAACAAACGCCCGCGAAGAAGCTGGGTAAAATTCTCTGCCTGGGAGGCAAAAGGTAAACAATGTCACCAGGCTACCCTCGTATCAACATCATTGCATTTCCGGGGAACTACAACACTTAACACGTACATAAATAAATACAGAAATAAACATGTACTAAATACTGATTAATGTTCATTTATCAGGAAAAAGGTATAACCTGCAACCAACCTTCAAGAAAGCATCTAAATTCTTGTAAATTACAGCACACGTGTAACAATTATTTATGTATGTTTTCGATGTAATACGTGTGCCTAGTAACACAATATGTCGGTTACAAGATAAAAAGGTGTAATAAAAAACGGCCACCACTGGTAGCCTGCCAGTATTATTATCTATACAAGGTTGTTGTGATGTCATAACGTTGCATTGACGTCGTCACAAGGTTTTTTAGAAGCTGCATGCATGCTAAGTTAAAAGAAGAAAAAAGAAGATTGTTGTGCAATATTCGATCTTTTCATGCAGAACGTATTATGCTGTTGTCAAGTAGCAGAAGAGAATTGCGCATGACGTAACAGCATGCACATTCTCCATTCAGAGCATAATAGTTCGGCAAGTAGAGCTTCAGGTGGATTGGTATACACTTCCAAGGGAAACACCTCTGTACTTTTCATTTGGAGTAAATCTTTTGGAAGGATTTCTTTCTCTGGGGAGCATAAAATTCTCAAAAAAATAAAACTCCTGTAAAACGGCGGGAAACGTTGATAATACGCAGGTGAACAGATAGGTTTAAGCTAGAGCAACAGCTCTAAGTCTTTCAAGTCGGTTACAGTCTTTAAGATTCAACCAGGCCCCATGGTTATGAAACTTTTTTTGATGCTCAACTCAGCTGAGCATATGGATACCCAGACTGATCTGAGTCCTCGACGGACACACATGCCCGATAAACACACAATGTTCTCAAATTGGGGAGTGATTTCAGCAGTCGCTGTGGAAGCTGGTTAGACACGGATGCGCCGGCTGATATGTCTCTGGTGGCAAAATACTTGGTAGACCGAATATCTGTTTTATTTAGATTTTGAGCCTCGTAAATTTAACGGCACTTCTGAGTTTGAAGATGTATGTGGCATACAAACCAGCTTGTTCACATGCGGAATCTAAGGTAATTGGATACAGGTTTTCAGCCATTTTACAAGGGAAACAATTGTTAAGACTTCCTGTTTGATTCACTGGAGGATAAAGCCTTCCAAAATGGGATCAACTCTTTCAAAGGTGGAAAGGGATATAAAAAGGAAAATGTCGGTGTTGCTTCCCCGGAAACTCCGAAAGTGTACCTATTTACCTAAAGACAGATTTTTTACAAGGGTCGTTCCCGATGTGAGCCAGTATGGACATATGAAGTAATAAAGCAGTGACTAGCGTTTGGGCAAGTAATATCGCTCTCGGATTCTTCAGTCTTCCTGGGTATGACAGAAATATTGTTTGAAAGTCCCTTGAATCGTAAATCATCCATCGAATACGAAAGTGAAAGTATGATAAATTTGTCTGCTGATGTTTTTGTATTATTTCCCGTACATGCTCGAACTTACGACTGAAGGTCAGTTTCATACAAAGCTAAATTGCGCATTAGCTGTAACAAATTTTCATAATCTAACAACAAAAACAAACTTGTTATCGAGCAACTTTTGTCAGGTTTTGAGGGCAGGATATGGGATTTGATTGTAGCCTATTAATTGTCACAGGGACTCGGGTCATATGGTTTGTTTCTTCGATCCCAATGACAAACGATCCGTTTGTACATGAAGTACTTCATATACACCACCCTGTACAAGCGGATTCTTATTTTTCATTGGGCTCGAAGAAACAAAGCATATGGCCAAGCCCCTGTGGTTCTCATGTTTAATTTGAAACCAATTGACCCAATCGTAACACTTCGGCCAATTCCGTATCCGCAATATCGAAGATATCGGCGAGGATGTCCGATTGCAATTGCCCCTATGATAGATCACACTCTAAGATGTCATAATGGCCGCTTGTACAACGGGATAAGTGGGAGTTGAGCGGTACTCAGGTGAGAATCTCCGTTGATCGGATTTACCAACTCATGTTAGGATCACGGCTCCGATCAGGTCTGATTCTCGCTCACTTGGCTTTTGTATCGATAAGGAAACGGTGAGTGGCGCTCAGAAAGTACGGATCACACAAACCTGCCTCGTAGATTAGATTAAACATATTTTATTGTACCATATAGACAAAGGGATTGGACACAAGTTATACCAACATTAGCTAGTCCTCTCCCTACAAAGATAACAAACATTAGAATCGTGGTACATATACAACAGTAAGTTCAGTTCACAAATTAAATCATAGTATCGAAAGAAAGATAATATTGTTTTATCCCCACAGCAGCACCAGTCGCCCCGCCCCAACCCCGACACTCACAAATTCCGAATTGCAATTTATTACTTGACTAGGTGAACCTATGTGTGTCTTTGATATATTTTAACACAGCCCAATGTATAATTGAATTAGTTTCAGCATTTAATGCGGGATCTCCATTAGTAATCAAATGCAAATGAACATTTGCAAGTGGATTAATGGAACTAAATAAACGATTTCTTTGTTCTACATATAACAAACACTCAAAGAAATAATGTTGAGCGTTCTCATTAACAGCACCACACGAGCAATTCGAATTAGCTGAAATATTTACTCGGAATAAATCAGCATTCAAATTACTACAATTATGACGAATTCTAGTTAATATGATATCGTATAGTCTGTCCTTAGTAGATGGAAATTGATGAGTCCTAGAAAACTGTTTCTTAATATTTGTTTTAAACGAAGAGAGAGTAAGAGAATTTCGTATTGATTGATCAGTGTTATTCCACAATTTAAGGGTTGACGGAAAGAACGATGACTCAAATGAACATAATCTAGCGAAAGGTATTTCAAAGTTCTGACTATTCCTTAAATTATAAGTCGAAACTGCATCAATTCTATTTGGAAGAAGATCTGTCAAGTATGATGGTGCGTCATTATTTATTATTTTATACATGAGAGTTAATTTTTTAGTTTTTCGCCTTTCAGCTAATGTTTCCCAACCGGTTTCGGCATAGATCGAATTAAGAGATGCAAAAACTGGCAAGCCAGTTACAATACGCGCAGCAATTAATTGCACTTGTTCCAGACGATTTGCATCCGTTTGTGTACAACCATCCCATACTTCGCTAGCGTATTCTAACAATGGCCGGATATAAATACAATATAGTTTGCATAGTATTTCTTTTGAAAATTGATATTTGACTTTTCTAAGATATGAAACTTGTTTAGACGCTGATTTTATGATTAATTCTACATGTTTGCTCCATTTGTTATTAGATGACAGAGTAACACCTAAATGTTTATGCGTTTCAACGAAATTCAAGACTGAGTTATCCATTACTAACTGCATATCATAATCAATCAAGGTATTTGAAATAAGCAAAACTTCAGTTTTTGATGGATTAAATGAAATTAACCATCGACAAGCCCATTCGTGTAGATGTCTTAAATCATCATTAATAATAATTTGCAGATTCGGAAGATTTCTCGACGAATAACTAAGAGATGTATCGTCAGCAAATAACCTAGCTGATCCCTGTAAGTTTTCAGATATATCGTTAATATATATTAAGAACAAAAGTGGCCCAAGGACTGAGCCTTGGGGTACACCAGCAGTTATGTTTCTTGAAGACGAGAAAGATTCATTGATGCACACTTTTTGATTTCTTTTTTCTAAATAACTTTTAAACCACAATAAAAGATCATTCCTTATTCCATAATTTTCCATTTTTAAAAGTAGACCACGATGCCAGACCCGATCAAAAGCCTTGGAAATATCACAGAATATTTGGCAACTTGTCTCAAAGTTTTCTAATGCTAAACATGTATTATGAATACTTTCTATAAGATGATGAACGGTTGAATGACCCGGAAGGAATCCTGACTGATATTTGTATATTAAAGAATTTCTATCCAAATGATTGTAAACATGTTTAAATAAAATGCGTTCGAAAGATTTCCCTACACAGCTAATGAGTGAAATAGGCCTATAGTTACTAGCAATTGATTTGTCACCTTTTTTAAAAATTGGAGTAACATGTGCTAATTTCCACAAACTTGGGTATGTATGCAGCTTAAGAGATAAGTTAAAAAGCGAACATAAAGGGATGGCCAGTGACATAGAACAGTTTTTTAACATACGATGACTTATTCCGTCTGGGCCCGTTGCTTTGTTAACTTTTAATGTATTTAGTATGTCAGCGACCTCAGAGTGAGTAATAATTATGTGTGATAATAAAATATCCGTTCTGTTTTCAAAAACTGGAAGCTCAATGTTAGTGTCGTCAATTGTTGATATTGAACAAAAATAATCGTTTAGGGTCGTTGCTTTCTCATGGTCCGAGAATGAATAAGTGTTATCAGCATTGCAGAGGGGTGGTATTTTATACGAACTTTGATTTTTCCCCATAAACCTTCCCATTATTTGCCAAAAAGACTTGCTACCGATTTCTGATTTCGAAAGTACATCGTCTATTGAGTCGTTAAAATTTTCTTTTGCATTCTTTTTCATGTTATTTACCCGATTTCGTTGCCGTTTGTATCGAGTTTTATCTGAATCATTATTTGTTTTCAATGCTTTTTTCCTTAGTCTGTCTCTTAATCTTATATTATATCTTAATTCCGAATTAAACCATGGTTTATCATTTGGACGTATCAAGACTTTTTTTCGCGGAATGCATTCTTTACAAAAATCGAGAAATAGATCAGTGAATTTATTGCATGCGTCGTCAACATTGGCATCGTCATTTATTACCGAATCCCAGTCGTATTGTAATATATAATTGTTTAGTTTATCGTTGTCTGCATTTTTGTAATTCCAAATTTCTCTATAATATGAGCTCGACAAGTCAACATGAATTTTCAATGACACATAAGTAGCCCTGTGATCACTAATTTGGTCACTAACTGGTATAACCCCTGAGTCTAAAACGCTACATGCGTCAGTTACTAAGACAGGATCGATTAAAGTTGAGGATTGGCCAACAATTCGTGTAGGTTCAGTTATAACGTTCGTTAAATTAAATAAAGACAAACAATCTTGTAACTGAGCATTCGCCAAACGAATGAAATCTATATTAATGTCGCCAACTAAAATTGTATTCGGACAATAGTCAATCGCCATTTCGATGGTCGTTTGCATTGACGAAATAAAAAGAGATTGAGAAGTATTAAAGTCGCTTCGATAAAAGCAACAAATTAAAAAGTTCTGAGTTTTTAATTTAACCTCTATCCAGATGGATTCAAGGTGGGGATCCTCAAAATCTTCACGACGTTCGTATTTTAACAAACTGGAAATATAAACCATTACTCCTCCCCCATGTTGGGACCTGTCATTTCGAATAGGGGCATCAAATCCTTCCAATTCTAAACTATCCGTATCAATACTGGGGTCAAGATGAGTTTCCGAAAAGCAAAGAATATGAAAATCTTCAGCGAAGTCGTTAATATGATTGAGTTTATGTCTAATGCTTCTTGAATTAAGGTGAAAAATGTCAAGAGAATGTATATCAGTTATATTCGGTCCAGGATGCGGATGAACATCCATACAGATTAGCAATAAAATGAGTCTATAAACCGTAAATGCATCATTCTTTACAAAACATCTTACGAAAAGTAATGCAAATGTAGCGAATGCACAAGCCGTGTGAAATTTAATATTAAAACATAATCTCGGTAGGTTCAATCGTCGATGTGTATTTGCATAGAATGATCCGATTGCTGCTCTATAGGTTATTAAATCAACCCCCATGTGATATCACAGAGAGGTAAGCACGAATGAAAAAGAGCACATCCGGAGCATTAAGTGCAAACAAGATGTATGACTGTTTATCATGAACAAGAAAGTGACGGTAGTGGAGGCTAGACGACGGTGCTGCTGTAAGTATCCAACATATATGAGCTTTATAAATAAACAAGACACATAAACTATGTGTTAGAAATAGCCTTGAATATTTCATTTACCCTTCTTTCGTTTCAGTTGCACTTGAGCATGGGCTATGAAATTTATTTTATCGGCTCAGCAGGTACACAGCGACCGAACGACGTCAAAATAACGTCAAACTAACGTCGGTGCGACGTCATCAACATCAGTGATATCGTCACATCGACGTATACATGCCCGCTACCCCGTCACTGCGCACCCGCTGGGAAGCTATTAGTGCAAAACCATGTATGTGAAAATATAAACATCGGACCTATAAAGAACACAGCGTTGAATCAACAGAGACTCAACCCTGCCTCGTAGCAGGTTTGGAAAACGTGTCCCTGACATTTCTTCTCATTTCGGTATTTCAAATCATAAATAAAGTAAGATATAGGGTAAGCACATTTAATTTATCAGTTTGTATTGGTCATTAAAAATGGAATATATTTAGATACAGTTGATGGTTTAGTAAGGCTTTAAGATAAGGAAAAATATCCGTAACAGGCTTGATCCCGTCATATTTCATGATGTTATATTTGAACAAATACCATTTGACGAGGGGGTGGTCGGGCCGGTGATAGTGCTGGGTAACTTTCAGCGCCGAGGCGTCCAACCAAATTTGATGATAGTAGGACAAGGGCCTACTGTGCTGGCAGTAGGTGCGGATGGGGGTTGTTTGGATTTTTAGCTCGCCTGAACGAAGTTCAGGAGTGAGTGAACTCGGGTTTAACGTCCCACCAACAACGAGGTCATATGGAGACGGGACCTCGATTTAAAGTCTCATCCGAAAGACCGGAGAAGCGGGGGATCGAACTTGCGACCCCTGGATTGGTAGTCTGGAGTGTTATCCACTACGCTACAGCCGCTCCGAAAGTTCAGGAAGAGCTATTGTACTACCCCCGGTGTCAGCGCTGGCGGCGTCGGCGTTAGCAAAACGTTAATTAGGCATAATTGACTGTAATGATGCGCAGGCTGGTCATGACTTTCTCTGCTTACATGTGCCGAGAACTGGATCTTTCTATTACCGAGGGTCAGTTGCCAGTATTCTAATACTAGGTACATTTCAACCCTTTCGAAATCAGTTATTTTTATTGTTCACTACAACTTGATCGTTACTCAGATGAGTGTGACTTGATCTTCACGTGTTAAAGCCGATCAAATGTGAGCTGATCCGCGCTTGAGCAAGAGTTAACTCTTACTTATATGATCCGAAGATAATTGCATAAGTCCGCGTCAGACAAGCTTTTGTTGTACAAGTGGCCATAAGATGTCATGCATTAGCCTACTTCTGAGTGTCGAAGAGTTTGCAATTTCATAATATGAATTGGTTACTGAAATACATGTACAGCTCATAATGCACAAAAACTTCTAAACTAGTATTACACAGAGAAATCAATAAAACCTTACCATCGAAGTGACTCGAAATCGAATGGCTGTGACCAAAACATGCAGGACTTCAGACGTCACACGGTGACGTATTTCTGCCCATTGCCTTGAATTGACAGTAGATGAGCAAAGTCATGTACCAACTCCTCTTAGAAACCTTACCCAGCAGTCACACAGCATTCACTCCACATTGAAACATCGTTGATCCAATGTCATTCCGTTGAATCAACGTTGTCTATGTTGATTTCAACGTTGTATGCTCCGTGCTTTGGTTGGTAAATGTCCTGAACTGGGTACATGCAAAACATCGAAGACATTCAATCTGATGAGTGGACTCTGTGTATGAATTACATGATAGTCTTTTAACCTTTTGAAGACAGTGCGGAGATGTTTGAGGCTTGCCATTTAATGTCAAAACCGAGCAGTGCACAAATAATAGATCGGTAAAGTAGCATGCGCGTGAGTTGTTACGCATACTTGGGAGATTAGAAATGCCTAGTAAACCGGTTGATCATCAGAAATAATGCGACAATTCATACTGGCATACTGCGTCGAAACAACGTATTAACAATGTCGGCCCAATGTTACGACGTTTCACTGACATCTATACAAGGTTGTTGCGATGTCATAACGTTGCATCGACGTCGTCACAACGTTTTTATTAGTCTTACGCTGTTTGCGTACAAGTTAAAAGAAGAAAAATGAAGATTGTTGTGCGATATCCGCTCACTTCATGCAGAACATATTATGCCATTGTCAAGTAGCAGAAAGGAACTGCGCATGAAGTAACAGCATGCACACGTTCTCCATTCAGAGCATAATATGAAAATGGGCACTGCCTTAGGGCGAGCACATCGCTCTTTATTTTTTTTTTTGTAGTATTAAATTTGTATTAAAAACTTTGCAACTGCACAGCTGCGAACTCCGTCTACAAACTGATGAGAAACTGTCAGAAAACAGATTTACCCCTAGTAATCTATCCCCTCGAAAAACGGGCTATACTTTTTCAGTTCCTTCTCTACGGTGCTTTATTTCCTTTGAATTATTTCATCCAACGTTCAGCCTCCTCGCATTGAAGCGGTTAATGTTGACGCCATCTTGTTTTTCTCAAACGGAACGTTTGACGTCATTACGTAACGTAGCGACAGAACGACTGTACGCTGTAAGTTTTTCGTCGATTTCCATTCGAACCAGTCTAATTCTATCTTCCGTTTGGTGTCGTTATGAAAGAAATTTCATTGAAAGTAATGTATCTTACAGGTAAAAATATGCCTTACCAATCTTCTACAATAGAGCTCCCACTCTTTCAAAGCTCCTTTGCGCCTGCAAGCGACTGCTCGCTAATAGTTCGGCAAGCGGAGCTTCAGGTGGATGGGTATACACTTCCAAGGGAAACACCCCACCTCTGTCGTTTTCATCTGGAGTAAATCTTTTGCAATGGAAGCATAAAAATTCTCAATACAATCCTAACAACGACAAATGTATGGCAAATTTAGTACAAGATATAAAATTAGGAATAAAAGTGGCATAACATATGAATTTGCAATTAGAATGTTGTACTTAGTGCCGTCTGTGATAGACCCGTACCATAAATATGAATAAAAACGACCGTATCTTCCGTAATCGCCGTCCGTTATATTCCTTACCAAATCAAAATATACCGACTGCCATTTCCCGTATATTTAGCGTCACCTAGCAACCGAATAAAAAGATAATGGTCCTGAGTTATTTCCATCTATTTGCACCGTTTCAGAGAAAGGGACAAAATATGTCCTCTCGCTATGAAAATTGAAGAAACAATCCAGCCAGCTCACCAGAAACTAAGAAAAGGACTTACCCGCGAAAAAGCGCGCGCTTGGATAAACATCTGTATTTTCCGTACCCGACCGCGTTCTACCAAAATGTTAAAGATCGAATGTACGGTGTGTTACTGCTGGGTTGTTTCATCTGTACCTAATTTGTACTTATGTTCGTATATCTTTGTGTATGTGTTGTTTTCATCCTTGTTGTTTGACTAATTGGTTTGCAAAGTCAGTCATTCTTATGCCGTTAACTATGTCGTATTATCAGGCCTCATACTGACAAAGCTTTTCCAAGCCTGAAATGCCTGCTTTCGCAGCCTAAAATAGCCCTTTTTAAGCAGAAAAAACACTGAAAACTTAAAAATCAAAGCCTGAAATCAAGTAAAATTCAAGAAATGAAAGCCTGAAATCCTGCAAAAGCCTGAAAAGTATGAGGCCTGTATTATAGGAGACGACTTTCATATAAGCGTTTCGCTTAACGTCAGATCCTGTACCATATTGTATATTGTTCTGTTTTGTAACCATGTAGTTTGTAATAAATAAAATATTGTTTAATTAAACCAAACTATTCTTTTATCATGATCTTCTTCTTCCCGTTAAGTGCAAAACCGGTGAAACCAGCATTGTCGCACTGATGATTAAAACTATATACACATGGCGAGTGGCCCAAGACTGGTTAAAAACAGGCTAAAAACAGGATAAAAAACATTATGGAGTCTAGGGCTTTATGTCGGCTGAAATCCCTACATTGGAGACCTCCAGGGATACAGCGGCTGTCAGTTCCTCTGGTTGCTGGTTCCACAATCGGATGCCGGATGGGACTAAGGATTCCTTGCACATATTTGTTCTACTGTATGGAACTCTGTATTTGTACTGGTGGCCTCTTGTAGCAACGCCCAATGTCTGGAGGTGTTGAGAGGCTGGTATAGCTACCACGGAGTGTACAATACGGTACATCATTATTGCCTTGGCTTGCTGTCTTCTGTGTTGGAGGCTTTCCCAAGCAAGGTCATTGATCATGGCGGTGACACTGCTGGTGTAGCGATAGTCGCCAGTCACAAATCTCGCTGCTCTCCGTTGGACAGCTTCCACTTTGATGATGTTGTTCGCCGTATGATTGATTGATTTGATGCTTAACGTCCACGGTAAACAAATATGGTCATGTCGGGACGGTCAGTTAACCTAACCACACTACTCCTGGACAGGCTTAGACCTCCTAAGCGGTTAACCAGTACTAAGTGCACATACTTTCGCCAGTAACTGACAGCTGCCCTTCTTGTTCTTGTTCGCCGTATGAGGGCCCCATACTGTGGCACCCACAGGCACCTGACGCGTTGTTTGGATCGAAAACATTAGAATTTAGGTTAATATTCTAAATATGAGACAAAAAATAAAAATTATTAAAAAAAAATCTGGTAGATATAGATACGCGTCAGGTGCCTGTGGTTTCTATATGTTTCATTTCAGAGAGAGAGAAAGAGAGAGAGAGAGAGAGATCAACACGTGACTCTCCCCATGTAATACCACAGCGTTGTTATAAAGTATTTGCTTATTTCAATAATTGTTTTCACTTTATTTTTTGAATATATGATCACCATTTTTTATGCCCACGTAACGACAGTCAGGGGGGCATTAAGATTTGCTCCTGTCTGTCCGTCCGTCCGTCACACTTTGAGTAATCAACTTTTCCCACAGTTTTAAAGGGATTTTTTTCAAACTTTGCATACATGTTGTGGACACATTGAAGATGTGCATGTGAATTTTTGATGGAGCTAAAATTAATTTTGACAGAATTATGGTCTTTTAAACTTAGTCATTTTAGGCATTTTTTGCATTGTGGCGTATGGAGTTTGAGTAATCAAGTCCTCCCACAGTTTTCAATGGACCTTTTTCAAACCTTGCATACATGTTACGGGCATATTGAAGATGTGCATGTGGGTTTTTGTTGGAGACAGAATTAATTTTGACAGAATTATGGCCTTTTGAACTTAGATATTTTAGGCCAAGTTTTGCATTGTAGGGTGTTGAGTTTGTGAAATCTACTCCTCTTACAGTTTTTAATGCATCTTTTTTAAACCTTGCATAAATATTAAAGACATATCGAAGATGTGCATGTGGGTTTTTGATGGAGCTAGAATTAATTTTGACAGAATTGTGTCTTTTGAACTTAGTCATTTTAGGCAAATGTTTGCAAATGCTTACATTGTAGGGTATTTAAACAACCCCTCCCTCAAATTTCAGTGGCTGTTTTACACATGTTGTATACATGTTGTGGGCATAGTGAAGATGTGCATGGGGGTTTTTGATTGAGAAAAAAAATAATGTTGACAGAATTATGGCCTTTTAAACTTAGTCATTTTGGGCAGCATTTGTGCACTGTAGCTTATGGAGTTTGTGTAATGTTTTCTGTGGATTCTTTGTAGCTAGTGTTTATGCTTAAAAGGTGCTTTAGGGATGTACTCATGTCCTGTGACAGGCGTTGTACGGAGGCATCATTAGTGTCGTACAGACACAATTTTCTAGTTGCTCAAGTTTTAAAATGAAGACCGCGATCAAACGGCTGCTGATGTCATGTGGCAAGTTTTCTGGAGACGCGGGCCATGCCTAACTACATGTAGAAGTAATTGAAATATTACATATTTATACACAAGACATTATTTAAGGGAAGAAATGCACATTTAAATATTAAGGTAACTAGCAAGTTAACTGATAAATTAGTACAACAAATTAAATTTATGCCATGACATAGTTTTGTGTATACATGTAAATGATAAGCTTTTAAATCACGAAAGATTTAATCAGTTGAATATGATACGCGTGAAGAAGGTTAGCCTTATTATTTCTGTGTTCAGACGCGTATAAAACACTACAACTAGGAGAGTACGCTCGCTTACACTGTAAAAAATATTTTGCTATTGAATTTCTTGTAATTCAAAACTAAAATGCTCATCAAAAGTGATGAATGCAAAGTTATTGTCTAAATATCTCACAAAAATATAATAATAAACTTCAAAATTGGTTGTTTTGGTATTTTTCCTGGTTATTTTGGTAAGTAACGTACGTGGCCCTAAAGTCGTCAGGGTCCTAAGGTCGTCATCATTCTTTTAGCTTCATTCTTTTCCATCTGTGTCACAGAAATGTCTAGAAGCGGGCGAAATTCAGCAGATAATTATCTTAATTTTGTTTTGCAGTTTACATTTATAGCTGGTTTTAAACACTCTTCCAACTATCGAAGAGGAAACAAGGTAACCCATTTTTACTTAAAATTCCAAGGCTGTCGACGGAGCAAGCTGGTTTTGATATCGTCTGGCGAACCAAGATTGTCACGCTAGATTCAAGTTTCAGATGTATGATTGCATTCGCCCAAACACATTATACAGTAAAGCATCAAGATTTTCTTACCTTTGGCGGTCAGAGAGGAAATTAAACGAAACAGACACCAAAGAACAGTGATGACGACTTTCGGTCATACCTGACGACTCTAGGGCACATACTACTAGGTAACAAAAAATTCATTTCTCCACTTCTTATATGTTCTTCTTTCGCCCCAGTTTGACAAGCATATATTGTGATTATTTCCGTATAATTTAACAATTTTATGTTGGTTTGTCTTCATATAAGCAAATGAAACAAAAATGATTTAAATCTAAAGGTGGAGAATGTAGCTACGTTGTCTATAAAAACAGGCACAGAAAACTGTTTCAGTTGTGCCGGATTTGGTGTGAAAAAAGGAAATTACCCATTAGCAAATGTTCCAGAAATACAGCATTTACCCATTTACTGTCACTTTTTAACCTCATATAGAAATACGAAAACATATTTTTTCTTTGTGCAACTCAAGTATTTTGTTTATGAAAATAGAAAAGTAAAATAAAATAAGAGAATCTTCGATGCCTTGAGACCTCAAATAGTTCAATTGGTCAGCCACATCCCAATAATTTTATATTCCATTTCCGCCGACAACAATGTTATCTGTCAAATGATTAAGAACTTTTGACAAGAAGGTATCCCAAAGCTAAAGAAAACGTGTGCAGTCTTATCGGGATCTTCAATGATCATATTTTGACATCTTAAAACATATACCTATACACCACCATTGCTAAAGGAAAACAATCTGACCAGAACCCGTACCAGACTCTGTGTATGCATAGGCCAATCTGGTTTTTAAAGCAGCATTTTTATTTATAAGATTCTTTCTGTTTGATGATCATTTAAAGGCAAAATTAATAAATATTTGTTAATTTGTTTCTTGACATGAACTTTTTCTTTAAAAACGTAGAAAAAAAGACAATACGGCCCCATGACGACACTAGGGTCGCACTGATGACGACTCAAGGTCCCATAGGTCCTAAGGTCGTCAGGCCGACCCTTCCTCGGTAAACATTCTGTTTTTCGATGTTTTCTGTATTGAACTAACCGGTTTCTTTATTGAACATCCCTTCTGAATGGCTTGTCTTGCCGGTACCATAACGCAACTATAAATAGCTGGCACCATATGCATGAGGTATTCCTTTAAATGCACCGAGGTGACGACCTTAGGGCCACGTACGTTAGTCGGTTATTCCGGTACGGTATTTATTCCGGTATTTCGTTTATTCCGGTTATTTTGGTAAATCGTCGAACCCCTTTTTTTTGGTGTGGGTAACTCCATACTTCCGCACGTCTGACTATTCTAAACATCGTTGTGTGCATTGCTTAATCTAAAATTTATCATTTAAGAAATAAAAAGTTAGGTCATTAAAACTATTCTATAAATCTATCTTCCCTTTCGCAAAAACCTCCAAGGAGAACTTCCAATGGTGTTCTGTCATACCAAGAACTAAAGCGGGGTGCGGGGTTGGCGGTAGGGGGTGGGGAGTGTAGTTGACATGAAAACAAAGGACAGTGGGTGAAATTAATCTGTACAGTGTGAATAATGAATGTTTATATAGTTAAAAGATAAAAATAAACTACCTAGCAGACAGCGGTGCTGAACTGCAGAACTGTGCCGATGAGATGCACCATGGGTAGAACGTAAGTATTCCCGCGGAAAAAAATGTATCCTTAGAGTAGTCTCTCAGAGTTGGCATTTGCCTGTTTGCTAGATGAAAGTCATGCCGTGGAAGTCTAGTATTGTATTCTAGGTAGTCAGCAGTGGGCTGAGGTAGTGGGTATGGCGAAAAGTACAAATGACAAATAACGAATTTTATTCAGCACGGTTTTATAGCTAGGGCCTATTCATAGCAAATGTTATTACGTTGTAAACATGTCCGACTGTAAACTAGAAAAGGTGTTTGTAAATCACTATGCCCCTAAACCATATGCCTATCCCTAATAGGGAATGATCTATTGATCAAAATTTAATCAATTCATCCACTCATCATCTCCAATCAGCTGACAAAGCTTAAAGTCCCTAACTCAAATACTTTTCAATATATCTTGCTGACAGTCAAAATGTCGACATTTTCAAAGGGCCTACAAAAATTGACAGAATTCGTTCAAAAGTTAATCAGTTAATCTACTCATCGTCTCCAATGAGCTGTCAAAGTTTCAAGTCTTCAATCCTTCAAAAACCGAAACCTTACTTTTCTCTCGTAAATTAAATAGACCTCTTCATCCACCTGTCTTTATGCAAAACCATCAAATATCTGAAGTCGATTCCCACAAACATCTCGGTCTTTACTTCTCTAATGACTGCACTTGGCATCAACACATAAAATATATTACTGATAAAGCTAGGACTAGAATTAATACTATGAGAAAATTAAAATTTAGATTAGACAGAAGGTCCCTTGAAACTATTTACATTGCATTTATTAGACCACTGATTGAATACGGGGACGTCATATGAGACAACTGTACACTCTACGAGAAACAACAGCTTGACAAAATACAGAATGAAGCGGCTCGAATCGCCACAGAAGCCACTAGACTTGTTTCCATTGCTAATCTTTATAAGGAAAGCGGATGGATTCGCTTGAAAAGAGACGCACAGATCACAAGCTAACATTATTTTACAAAATGACCCATAATCTGACTCCTTTATATCTATCTTCCTTAGTACCCCAGTCTGTTAGTAATACTTCACGTTATAGTCTCAGAAATTCTAATGATCTTCAAACAATAGATGAAAGAACAACTCTTTACTATAATTCTTTCCTGCCGTCAACTGTCAGGGCCTGGAATAACGCACACGACGAGGCAAAACAATCTGACTCAGTAAACACTTTTAAAAGACAAAACGCGCATTCAAAAACATTTCTACGTGGGCAGCAGGAAAGCTCAGGTATTACACACCAGATTACGGACCAATTGCAGCTCGCTCAACTTAGATATTTTCTTGAGAAACATTTCCGATTCCCCTTTTTGTCAGTGTGGCAGCATAGAAAATGCTCAGCATTATTTTTTCCGCTGCATGTACTATCAGGTCCAACGAACTGAACTCTTAAATACAGTGTCACAATATCAGACCCCTTCGCTGTCTCTCCTTTTATATGGCAATGATTCTCTTTCAGTTGGTACAAATACGGCTATATTCGAAAAGGTGCATAAATTTATTTTGGATTCTAAACGTTTTTGAGCATATCATCTTATCAAATAGCAAGCAGTTGGTTTTGTTCTTGTCATTAATGGAAATCTATGTGTTTGATGCGACTGTCGCTGCGCATCCGCGCTCCCTCTCTTATCCTCAGCTGCTTAGTCTGTAAATCTCTAATTTTTTTCTTTGATTTTTCTCTCTGTCTGTCCGCTCTCACAGCTCTTTCTCCATTTTCTTTCTTTACTGTTTCATGTTCGGAAACCTTTCTCTGTTATTTATTTTCACCATTTTTCCATCTGTTTTTGAAATATGATATCAGTCATGTATTTACTTGGTAATTTGGTTTATTGTATTTGACAAACTGTCGCAATGATGTATACATGTAAGAAATGTTTAGGGAGAGGAACTTTATAAGTACTTGTGCTTTCGTTCCAATCCCGTTATTTGTATTGTATCAATGTTTATATGTATTGAAAAAGTTTGAAATAAATAATTTTAAACCAAAGCTTCAAGTCACTCGCTCATATACTTTTCAAGATATCTTGCTGACAAAGTCAAAATGCTGAAATTTTCGAAGGGCCATAACGATACAAAAATTGACGGAATTCCTTCAAAATTAATCAGTTCATCTACTCATCATCTTCAATCAGTTGACAAAGTTTCAAGTCCCGAGCTCTAATTCTTTTCAAGAAATCTTGCTGACAAAGTCAAAAATGCTTAAATTCTCAAAGGGCCATAACTCCTACAAAAATTGACGGATTTCCTTTAAAATTTAATCAATTCATCTACTCATCATCTCCAATCAGCTGACAAAGTTTCAAGTCCCTAGCTGTAATGCTTTTCGAGATATCTTGCTGACAATGTGCATGTGCCGCCATTTTCAAAAGGCCATAACTCCTATAAAAATGACGGAATTCGTTCAAAAGTTTTAAAAACCGTTCATCTACTCATCATCTCCAACCAGCTGACAAAGCTCAAGTTCCTAGCTCTAATACTTTCAAGATATCTAGCTTACAATGTCAAAATGCTTAAATTTTCAAAGGACCATAACTCTTACAAAAATTGATGCAATTCCTTAAAAAGTTACTCAGTTCATCTACTCATCATTCATACTCAGCTGGCACTGTTTCAAGCCCCTAGCTCAAATGCTTTTTGAGATATCTGGCTGACCAGACTTTTTAATGGATTTTTCCAAAGGAGCATAACTAGAAAAAGGAAGAAAACTCAAACAAGAAAAGAAATACGTGTCAGCTTTTTTATGGCGAATTCATGTGTGATTTACTGAAATTTCAAAACTCTAGCATGCACGGTTTCTTAGCTATGTATGTGACAGACGGACGCGTGGATGCACGGACAGACAACCCAGAAGCAATATACCCCCACAACTTCTCGACGTAGGGGACATACTAACAATTGTATCTGTATCTGTAGCATGAAAACATTTACAATAAATGGTTAAGGCTGATACAGTGTCTTTGCACTTTGTTTCATTTCATAGAGCGTAGTCAGATGCTTCAAAGGGCATTAGTATGAGGTAACAGCATTATACTACATTCAAAATAAGCATCGTAAGACCTCAGATACGTTGCCAAAGCAAAAACTTCGGCGTTTTCATTTCAAGATTCCTGCTGACCTAGCAATTACTTTATGTAAATACGGGCTGTTTTGGACTGGACACACGCCTGATTACATAAATTATCAGACACTAGTGATTCAGGTCAGTCATGTCAGGAGTTATTCAACTTGTTCTTATTTTAATAAATCAGATTGTAACTTTAACTGCGCAGAAGGAAGTTGTCTACACCATAAATTTACGCATATAAAACACCTTAAAATCTTAAATATATTGTAATCACATCTAAAGATTCAAAACTTTCAAATTATCTCCCTTTGAATTTAACAAAAAGAGATTTAAGAAATTGTGACATTCTATAGTTTCTATACCAGTTCATCATTTTTATTCTATCTTTGCGTTCAGGTTGACTGTCTTACAAACTCAACTCAAAATCGTCATATTAGACTGGTTTGAAAGCTGTTTCTTAAACTGTCTAAAAGACTTTACTCTGCTATGGACATTTCATTCGAGTGTGCTTTTAAAGCAAATTAGTCAAAAGTGTGAAATTAGGAGTCTGTCCAACTCTCTCTGATATTTTAAAATTAGAAAGATACAAAATATATTGAACTAGCATTCATAGGAAAGCCAGATGATTTCTGCACAAGACAATCTAAAATTTTATCGCTTTGACTTAGTAGCTTAAGAATTACCCAGAATACGTTGAAAAACACACATTTGGCCCCAATGCAACAACACTTCTTATGCATATTTTTCCTAGGTCTTTGAAAGGAAAAAAAACTAATTGTGTTAACTAAACAATTATATTAGTAATATGGTAAACTTTTTTCTGACTTCAACTTGTTTCAGAAATTTGACAACTGTAGTCAAATTTGTAACACTTGGAACGTTTTTGCGCCAAACCTTATTCAAGCGAACATCATGCATGCAATATCAAAATTAAGGCCAAAATAATATGGTGATCTGAAGGCCCAATAATGTAACTTTTAATAAAAAGATAACCCATATACGGTAGGCAAAAACAGTCATTTTAATTACGCAAAGAGGCAAAGATACAATTTTAGTAAAAATGTCACCCTTTTTTCATTACACTTATGACAAAATTGTTCCTGTTTTGAGTTATCATTTTGTAAGTATACTCAGCGTCAATGAAATTTATCTTATCGAACCATCTTATTACGCCCATAATGTCGTTTTACCTACAGGTGTGTGACGTAAGGTAAGCTCTGAAATAAGGGGAAAAAAAAGAATTCCAGCATACGTAAGCTCTGAAATAAGAAAAAAAAAGAATTCCAGCATACTATCACACGGCAGAAATTCCTCAGAAATGGATTTTGCTAAAATACTGCAACCCATGATGCTGAAATTAGTAGTAGAAACTAAATTTCAGAAGTTTTGTGGGGCAAACGTCAACCATAATCCAGCACCAGCATGACGTTACATGTAAAACGTCATCCTTATTTGCAAAACTGTGTGATAATTCCATGGAGGAAAAGTGATTTTTATGTCAAGTGACCATCTAATAAACGATTGTTTTTGCAATCAAGAATCTCACAGAACGGGAAATATGGATTTACTACCCTTTAAATGTGTTATTTGATATTGACAAATCTTCAAACATGTTAGTATTGACGTCACGCTTGATAGTGCCGACTGATGACCAGACGATAAAGATAGACTAAATTGTCTACCAGAGCTCTAGATAAGAGGGAGTATTTGGTGATAATTAAGGATAATTTTTGTTATTTCTGCATAAAAACATATGTTGTGACCCCTCATCTGAACCGTCTCGATGAGACGGTTCAGATGAGGGGTCACAACATATGGTTTCAATGAGAAATAACAAAAATTATCCGTCAATTATCATCAAATACCCCTCTTATCTAGAGCTCTGGTCTACTACATAAAACTAAACATTAAAGGAACATAATGTGCCATAGATTTCAAACTGGTGCGTTGTCATTGACGCGGAGTATATTTAGGGTGGAATAGGACAAAACCAAATTTTCAGTTTTCTAGTCAAACAATGTGTCATCAAAAACTTCAGTCGTTTGTGACTTACTAAACAAATTTTTTTCAGCATAAAAAAAGTAATTCCTATATAAATGACGTCATCAGAATGTGATGGTTTGACGTTTCTACTAAAAAATCGACATTGCTTTGCAGTCCGTTGAAGTATTGAAATAAATTCCATACCTAAGTGTGTGACGTCAAGCTGTCCATAAAGCTGTGCTATACTTTCCGCCCATTCTCTACACATTATGAGTGAATAGATGAAAATGTTAATTTTCAGTAGCTGTTGAAATTTGCCTTTTGTCACATAAAATTGAAATAGAGAAAAAACGTCTCCGAAAAATATATCTCAACTTTTGATATGTTTTAATGAAATGTAACCTTGAAATATTGATGAAATAATATATAGATTTCACCGTGTAAATATTTCTCGAAGTAGATCTCTTATACTGTACCCCCTGTTCAGATAACGTCGATTTTTAGCGTCAAACTAATTTGGACCTATCTTTTAATTCCAATAAAGCAATGTCGAGTTATTTAAGAGAATCTCTGAAAATGAAAAACAAAAAAAATTGAAGAAACATATCATTCCGTTTTCTAGACAAAAGAGTTCAAACAGGTCAGGGGTTCATTTTTCCCCAATTTGCTACTTCGGAAGTAATTGACGTCTGGAAATACGAAGTCTTTAAGAGTTCAATAAACGAGACGTCACGTTAGCAAAATAAATATCATTGCAAAAATAAGCCCCTGGCGTGTTAAAACCTTCCTCCTTGGAAGACGGTAAAAGATATTAATTCAGTTGTTCCGTTTTTCGTGCAATTATATTCTATAGTAGAGATCATTGATGTTTTAATACAAACTAACAATTCAATGGGAAACGCTCTTAGAATTTAATAATCCATCTTTGACGTTGAAAGAAACGACATCATTGGAACAGGGGTTATGGTTTAACAAATCTACTTTGTGAAAATTTTGCGCGGTGAAAACTTATTTCAAAATTTTCATGTAACAGCAAACATATTTTATAAAAACATATAAAAATTTCAGATATATTTTTCGCAGGCGTTTTTTCTCGATCAAAGTTTTTATGTGAAATTATGCAGCATTCAGTAGCTCATAAACGGTCATATTTGCCTAAATCAACACAAAATGCAGAATTATTTGGATGATGTAATAACACACCTTTAAAGGTCTCTTGACGACTCTTACTTTGGTATGAAATTTATTACCATATCTTTACAAACAGCAAATCAAATGCGAAAATTATTTATAATCGAGCACTATTTATTTTGCATAAAAAACGTTAATCCCTCACATTTTCATGAGGTCATAGAGAAAGAAGGTTTTGTTTCACACTACAAGGAAAATCATTTGTAACTTAGAAAATTTTGAACTTCTTGATCGTAGTTCTTTTTACATGAAAACTGAAAATTTTGGTTTTATCCTATTCCACCTTAAGGTATGAAAGTAAGATTTGGCATCACTTTTAAGATCATTGCAATGCACATCCTGAAAAGAAATAAAGTGTACAAGAAGCTTTTTTATCAGATACCTCAAGGAATCGAAAAAGACTCATTATTTTTAAAATTACCCGGAAACTTGATTTGTGAATTAATCATGACCTTAGTTCTGGGCTTCCTTCTAGTCCATATGTCCTCTTAGTCTATCGTGTTTTCACATTATTTCAGGTACAGAGTTCATAAAGACTGAATAATACAAAGACTTAAAATTATTTAAGCTTAAAACGGTAATTTCTGGGCATAATGAAGAGCTATTAATTTCATTCCTGGTATGTGTCTTTATCGCAGACGCAACTACCAGATGAGAGGTTAATGATTCAGGATCATGGTGAGAAAGAGGTCCGTGACTGTCACTGACCAAGTCTCAGCTGAAGGCTTAAAGACAAATATTCTCTACTATATAGAACACACACCCAGTCTTTATTGGTTTTATGACCTGTTATGTCATTACCCATATGAGAGGGGATATTTCCTTTGATGAAATAGCAGTGTCACTGGACTGTTTAATAACAGGATTATGAGACCCAATATACAAGAATATTTGTCTTTAAGGTGATGCACTTTCAGAAGAAGCGACACTAACATATTATTTCCTATATGAGTAGATCCCTATCAAGTGGGGCCTTTTCCTATAGGTTTGCCAATTGATACTTAACCCCAAAAGCTGTGTCCCTTGAAAAAGAGGTGGAAAAAACTGGGAGCATCCACCTTAAGTACAAGTTGAGATGTCATTCTTTCGGAATCATAAAGAATGTCACGTCTATTGATTTCATTTCTAGTATGAATTGACTGCTGCAGCTTCAAGTCGCTGCTAGAGAAAGTTCAGGCTCATTAGTTTCATCCCGTGTATGCATGTCTACTTCAGGCTTTACGACCACAGGAGAGATAAGTATTTCAGGATCCTGAAGAAGCTGGGGTCTATTCACGTTGACCCCTGTCTGTGCCTCTTCTTCAGGTTTTAGTATCAGTTCAGAGCTCATTGCTGCAGTATCATAATGGGGTTTTGAAGTATTTTCTTGATTTCCTGTCTTTCTATCTGCAACACGCATAAGTGACAAATGAGAGCTTGCTGTTTCAAGATCGTGAAAATTATCAAGCACATTAGCTTCATTTCCAATATCAGCCTCTAAAGTGGATCTAACTTCCAGCTGGGAGCACAGTGCATCAGAATCGTGAATATTGTTAACGCCATTGACTTC
The DNA here is from genome assembly GCA_963989385.1 of Ctena decussata. Classification (NCBI taxonomy): domain Eukaryota; kingdom Metazoa; phylum Mollusca; class Bivalvia; order Lucinida; family Lucinidae; genus Ctena; species Ctena decussata. The sequence continues at coordinate 31,538,980 of OZ022504.1, read as the reverse complement.
ATTAGATTTTGTGCAAACAACATATTTGCAGTCCACAGAAGTAGATACATGTGCATTGATTTTGGTTTTAAAGCTTTTTCTGAGCCTTGATTTTAACCGATGTTTCTCATGCCTTTGTAGATGTGCCGTGAGATTAGACTTGACGTTAAAGTTTTTACCACAGTCAGAACATGAAAACCACTTCTCACCAGAGTGGTTCTTCAGATGAATGTCTCGGTTTCCTTTCTGAGAAAAATATCTTGGACACAATTCACACTGGAAACGTTTCATACCTGAAAATAGACAAACCAGTACATATGTTAAAGGCAAACAAAGCAATTACCCGTGTTCTGATCTCATCAAAAATGCTAAATGTTACATGTGTCTCCCGGTATTCACTTATTTTCCAGGCTTTTCTTCCAAAAAAAGATGTCAGATAAGAAGGGGTAACTGTGATAATTTGAAGATAATTTTTTTTATTTCTCAACGAAAACATATGTTGTGACCCCTCATTAGAACCGTCTCAGAGAGACGGTTCTAATGAGGGGTCACAACATCGTTTTTATGGAAAAATAAAAGCATCGTAAACGACTGCGTAATACCCCACCACTGCAAACCAATACCCCTTCTTTTATCTTTTATACATTTTCTTATCATGACATGAAGCTTATATTACCTAGACAATGTGTTGCAAATTTCAGAAAAATCCTGTTCATCTTTGATTTTATACAGAATTTTTTCATAATTTTGTACATGTATATAGCTCTAGGGCAGGGGCAGGTAACCTATGTGGACTCAATACTACTTGTAACAGAAAGCTTATGTTATTTCAATCATTTCTATGAAATTTCATCAAGGTATACCAAAAATCTGATTTTATATAGATTTTTTAGCATGATTTCATACATGTAAACAGCTTGTGTCAGGGGCAGATAGCCACTGGGGGACAAAATTTTGATCAAGACATAAAGCTTATATTAATATGATAATTTGTTACAAGTTTCAGTAAAATCCCTTTCAACTCTAATTTTATACATTTTTTTTTCATTATTTGATACATGTATATAGCCCCAGAGCAGGGGCAGATAACCCAGGCAGACAAATTCTGCTTGTAACAGAAAGCTTATGTTACTTCGATCATTTCTGTGAAATTTCATCAAGATATACCAAAGTGTAAAGGAACTACAGACCAAAAGCTATTTTTAAGACCATGCCAAGGGCAATAACTCCATTAGAAGACATCGAAATTTGCCCATTAACAATTCCAACCAAGATCTTCCCAAGACCAATGCACATGCCAGGTCTAAAGAAAATCTGTTAATAAATACTCAAGTTATCGAACGGAAACGAAGTGCTCATGAGAGCAGGGGAAGATAACCCAGACAGACAATTTCTGCTTGTAACAGAAAGCTTATGTTACTTCGATCATTTCTGTGAAATTTCATCAAGATATACCAAAGTGTAAAGGAACTACAGACCAAAAAACTATTTTTAAGACCATGCCAAGGGCAATAACTCCATTAGAAGACATTGAAATTTGCCCATTAACAATCCCAAGCGAAATCTTCCCAAGACCAATGCACATGCCAGGTCTGAAGAAAATCCGCTAATAAATACTCAAGTTATCGAACGGAAATGAAGTGCTCAAGGACGGAGGGACAGACGGACAGACGTATGTATGACGGACGGACACACGGACAGCCAGCAGGAAAACATAATACCCCGCCACTAACGTGTGGCGGGGTATAACAAGAAAAATTATCTCTAAATTCTTTCTGTTACCCCTTTTTATCTGGAGCACAGGATGAGTCACCGTCAAACGAGATACATCTTCTGCACATGGCTATTACATTACCCCATGTCAGGAGAAGATTTAATGCACCTGAACTAGTAGAATCCAAAATCTTATCATCATACATGTAACAGAATCAATGGGCAAAACATATATGTCATGAAAGCAGATTTTACTCTGCTGAAGTTGTTTGGATACACCATCTGACCTGTGCATCATCTACACCAAAACTTTGTAAAGCCTTAAAACATATACCATCAGATAAATGGCCCAGAACATAAAGGCCAAGGAAGCAGGATACTGCTTTGCTTTGTTTTTTTTATTTATTGTGATACACAATCAATTTTTTTTCCTTTCACACCAATGTACATACTATCAAAAGAAATGGACAGATTATAGCGTAAAATCACATCATCAGTAACATACCTACAAAGACTCGCGGACTTGAATGCAGTGCTGCAAACCAAAGACAGTGGATTGGAACCTATATAGTAAGTCTTTCAATCACGATTCTGAAATCCAATTTTGCAGTTGCTTGGGTATACCAGTGGCCAAGTAGCAACAACGTAACATCAAAGGTAGGGTCAAAGATACAGCTAAGATGAGAAAGAACGCTTTACAACCTCAAACTACTGATAACAAAAGCATGTTGGCATTACATTACTGCACATGGTGCCATATTCCAATGTGATATGTACCCGGTAGGGTCATTAAAATGTGTTTCAACTGATGGCTTCCTGGCTGTCATTATACATTCTATTAAATAAATCAGTCCATCAGCTTCTCGGAAAAGTTCTATTAAATGCAGCCACTTGTACCCACCTGTGTGTTTCCACATGTGAGAGTCAAGGTATTGCTTCCTGGAAAAACTTTCTCCACAGGCGCTACACTTGTGAGGTTTCACTCCACTGTGTACCATTTCATGTTTCTTCAGATTGCTCTTGTCATAAAACTGTCGACCACATCCATAGCTACATGTCAAGTTCTTCTCTCCAGAATGCACCAATAAATGAGCTTTGAAGCCACTGGGACTTAAAAACTTTCCGCATAGTTTACAGGTGTATTTTGCAACATAATCCTTATTATGCTTCCCAACAGAATGTATTCTACTTAAATGAGTTTTCAGTGCACCAGATGCCTTAAATATTTTTTCACAGTGTTGACACTGATATTTTCTTAAATTCAGATGAACAGCGTCAACATGTTTCTTCCTATTAGAGACATTATTGAAAGTCTTGCCACAGTTTACATCAAAATTACAACTGTATGGCTTCCTATTGCCAAAGAAACACTCATGCTGGTTAAAATGAACTGTCTGTTTGAAGGATTTGCCACAGATATCACATAACAGTTGTGTGTAATTACGTCTACTTTTTGATCGGCTTTTGGACTTTTCACGTACATTAGCTGCACGATGCCTGGTATTTTTTCGACTCATTTCAAGAGGTTGTCACCTTATGATCTATTTTAATATCTAAATTCACTACACCAGTTTTCCAATCACTACTCAGCTGTTTCATGTCTTTAACAATACTGGTTTTCCATTTACTACCATTACAACTTATTTCGTCTTGGTTCCTCAGAGAACACGAAAAATTAGTAGATGATGTTGAAACTAGTCTTACTTTGCTTACACAACCTAGCCATTTCACTAGTCTGTTGCCCTTCTTGTCCTGCCTGATCTCTAAGACATTGTGTTTTAGGAGATTTCAATAAATAAATAAATAAATGTAGTTAATATCTTTTCCACCATATTAATTCCTCTGGGTTAACATCACGTTTAGTTATTATTATACGATTCCATTCTGAACTGCCAATTTTGGACAGTACTGCAGGTATATTACCAAAATTGTCTCTCAGCAGGCTGAGCAGAGTGTCTCTAAATATCTGACTGGTATCCTCCACCTTACTGAATGTAATCTATGCAGCCTCAACACAAATGTTCCCCGTTGCAGTCAGACATCCGTCAGAAAATCACAGCTTTGGAACCCAGGTCTACTGTCAACAGGGATATTTTGGCAGTCAGTGATGGCACACATTCCCTCTCATATAATCAGTTCAATGATTCAATAAAACTAGAGAAATCACCCACTTTATGTAACTGAAAAGACAAAAAAGAAACAAAACATGAATGTTTTGAATTGGGAATACTTGTGTGGAGGACCTAGATTTTCACCCTTTGAAATATATGTTTTTTCTATATCACATAATGAGTCATGTTATTTTGTAGTTTTAAATAACGTGGCTGTGCTGTAAGTTTCAAAGCTGTTGAATTTGAAATAGCTGAGAAAATGGTAAACAGCTATTTCAACATTTGACCGGTTGAAATCCCACTGAAGCCTAAGTAATTTTCCTGTTTTAATTTAAACACTTGTATTTGCCTTTGTTCAGCTGAGTGTATAGATGAACTCACAATTTTAACTCTATCAGGCTCCTATCTGAGTGACTTCAAGAATTTACCTATCACACAGCATATACCTTGTTAAATATGCTATGAATGTAATAGAGATTAAACCCTCAGAATAACACCCAAAACATGCCTTAATGTATGCCCCATAAGTTGCTACAGTATAAACCACCCAAGGGATGACACCCCAATCTCATAATTCCTTAGCTGATGCTGTAAGTGGCAAGAAAACACACCACATAGGGAAAACCTCCTACATACCTAAGTTGGAACATACCCTGGGAACACATCCCCTTAGAAAGCCCTCTACTTGCCCTAATGAGTAACACTTACAAAAATTTGCAATTAAACACAATGGTTTCAAACCCAAGCAAAGGTTTTAACCTTTCATCAGGGCTTTATCCAGGGTTTTTGGGAAAAGGCCCCTACCGAAATTGGGAAAAAGTTATTGACAAAACCTTAAATTGGGAATAAATTTGATCAAGCAAACAACAAAAGTCACAGGCTTCTCTGGGACCAGACATACAACAAGAGGCCCACGGGCCACAAAGCTCACCAGATCTCTAGCTCAAAATTGCTGTCACATTTGTACATGCTAATACAAAATATACAACAACAATTTAGTCTCAGCCTGACAGTCTGTTGAGTTGACAACAAAATATATAACTATTTTCCATATTTTGATTGCAGTAAATGCCATTTTTCAATTTTCCCCAGTATAAGTCAATGCAACTCTAAGTTTCCATAGCAACCAAACGAAAAAGCCAATTTTTCATAAAAAACACAAACTTTCAACCCCCCAGCCTAATTAGGATACTACAGATGAATTCGGGCCTTATTGGCCCAGTGGCTTCTGAGGAGATAATTTTGTAAGTATTTTTTTTTCCCATCATTATTGCATTTTGGTTTCCATGACAACCAGTAAAAGGAACAGTGGGTCCAAAAACAATAAAGCAAATAGAAGACTTCTTAAGGAACATTTCTATAAAAGTTTTGTCAACATATCTGCAATGGCTAGGCAGTAAATGCCATTTTTCAATGTTCCCCATTATAAGTCAATAGGAACTCTAAGTTGCCATAGCAACCAAACTAAAGGGCAGATTTTCATAAAATACACAAACTTTCAACCCCCCAGCCTAAGAATACTACAGATGAAATCTGGGCCTTATACGCCCAGTGGTTACAGTGGAAATAATTTTTAAGTATTTTTTTCCATTTTTTTTTCATTTTGTTTTTCCATGGCAACCAATAAAAGGGGCATTGGGCCAAAAAAAAAAAAAACAGCTGATAGAAGACATCTCAAGGAACATTTCTATAAAGGTTTTATCAACATGTCTGCAATGGCTTGGCAGAAAATGCCATTTTTCAATTTTCCCCATTATAAGTCAATGAGAACTCTAAGTTGCCATAGCAACCAAACTAAAAGGGCAATTTTCATAAAAAACACAAACTTTCAATCCCTCATCCCAAGGATGCCATAGATGAAACCTGGACCTTATCGGCCCAGTGGCTTCAGAGAAGATAATTTTTTACATATTTTTTCTTCTTTTTTTTTGGCATTTCGGTTTCCATGGCAACCAATAAAAGGAGCAGTGGGCCAAAAAACACATAGCTGATAGTAGACATCTCAAGGAACATTTCTATAAAAGTTTTATCAACATATCTGCAATGGCTTGGCAGAAAATGCCATTTTTCAATTTTCCCCATTATAAGTCAATGGGAACTCTAAGTTGCCATAGCAACCAAACTAAAGGGCCAATTTTCATAAAAAACACAAACTTTCAATCCCCCATCCCAAGGATGCCACAGATGAAATTTGGGCCAAATCGGCCTAGTGGCTTCAGAGGAGATGTCGTTTAAAAGTGTTGACGGACGACAGACGACGACGACGACATACGACGACGACATACGACGACGACGGACCACTGCCTATCCTATAAGCTCCCCCGGAGCCTTCGGCTCTGGTGAGCTAAAAAGTGATGAAAACACCATAGATCAGGTTCATTTTACTCATGACAGTGAGTCCTCATACTGTTATCGTGGTCTCTCTCTATTTTTTTCTCATCTTTGTTTTGTTACAACAAGCGGTGTGTGATTTGTAGTACCGGTAGATGGTAGATTGTAGATATCACCATCATGACATAGAAAATTTACCCTGGCGGAACTGGGCCCTGTTTCAGTTGTAGCTGGTTTTTCCCCGCACGAAAAACCCAAATGAAGACAGTTTCCTACTACATTGTACCTCTTTTTGCTTTTTTAATCTTTTTTAATCTTTTTCATGTAATACTTGTTATTATACGACATGGAGAGTGGACATCTTTCTTGTTTACACAACTTGACCTTGAATGACCAAAAAAGTGATTTGTCAAGAGCAGTTAAGCTACTCTAGGGAATTTATTATATACCTATCATACACCCTTTGAACTGCCTGTTTTCTGGCAGTTTTCTGGAATGATACAGGAGGCTGCATCAAACTGACGTTTTTTGAATCTGTATCACTATCCCTTTAAATGAGGCTACGCCTGAGTCCCAGCTTCAGGCATGTCACTTTTTAACGTCCATCATAAAAATGAGAACCAGAGTAACCGGACTAGTGACGTAACGTCAACAATGATGTCAAAAGGCGTGCCTCCATAGCTCAATCTGTAGCGTTTGTCTCAAGACTAGCTACATACCTCTGAGGCGCAGGTTCGACTGATCAAATCCGGGTCAATGCATCAGCGCTGGCAAGTATGAATGGTTGGCTGTTCCCTAAGGATTATAATAAACAAATAAAAATAGTAACTTGATCTGGCATACTGTATCACGACTCGTGGATGAGCTCATACCATCGATGGTATAAGCTCATCCAGTAAGCCCACTATCACTGGAGGTTGTAAATTCGTGGGGGTTGCAAATTAGTGGATGTTCTTTATTTGCATAATATTCATATGCAAAATTTGTTTCGCCAGGTGTTTATACCTCTATCCTTTACCCAAGTATATATGTTATATTTCATCATAAAAGTAAATGCCTAGAGTTTAAATAGGGAATGAAAATATTACAAAGTGTTTGACCAGTTATTTTATGCCCTTATTTGCATATCTGTAAAGCAGCCATTATGTAACCTCAGACATCAGCTTGAGAAACACCGCTATGATTGTTAATTTTATACCTTCTGATATACACATGGCTATAACATGGGTTCAAAAATTCAACTGCAAAAATGTTTTATAATTTGATTTTCATACTGGGGGTCCTTACCTGCTTTTTCTTGACACAGAAAGTGGTTTCTTTCAAGAAAGGGACAAATCCATTCTCGGATTTTTTTTTTCACAGACAACATTCCATGTATACTTTTATTCTGTATATAGGCGGGTATGCATATGCCGTTATACAGGGAATTTCAACCTTTTCTATACAAGGGCTATGACACCAGGGCTGAAATAATTATTGTGTAAGGAGTAGAAAGGTCACTCAACAGTATTATGAAATACAGAATCTTGTTTGAGTGGATGGGTCAATTATTTCTGAAATAAATTGGCTTTCCGTCTAATAAAGTTACAAAAGCATCACTGGGACAGAAAACAAGAGGGCCATGAGGCCCTGAATCGCTCACCTGAACAATTGGCAAAGTGGCTTTTTCTTATGTTTTGAAATTGTCAAAATATGAGTCTGCGGTCAAAAGTCAAAGAATGACCATGACCTATTGTACTCATAAATCTTCATGTACTCATTAAGGCAACCATATATACCATTTTTTAGGCAAAACTTTCCATGAAATCTTATGTTCTAGCATTTTCCCATATTTGACCATGCCGCAAAAAAAAAAGTTAAGGAAAAACCGAGGTCATCATTTGAACAGTCTTGGTAGTACTCTAGTACTCCATGCTACTTACCAAGTTTCAAGGCCATTGGTGTATTGGTTCTGGAGAAGAAAAAATATTTAAGGTTTATACCATAAATGGGTATGGTGGCCATGTTGGTCATGTGACCTGGACCGTTTGAACAAATTTTCGTTCAATCAACCCCTGGAGGCTCTATATGAAATGTGATTACAATTGGCCCTTTGCCTTTTGAGAAAATGTTTGAAAATGTCAAAATATGAGAGATCTGGGTCAAAGCTCAAAGAATGACCTTGACCCCTTGTACTCATAATTCTTCATGACCTCATTAAGACGACTGTATAAAACAATTTTTTGGCCAAAAACTTCCAATGAAATCTTATGTTCTAGCATTTTCCCATATTTGACCTTGCTGTAAAAAAGGTCAAGGTCAACCAAGGTCATAATTTGAACAATCTTGATAGTACTGGAGTACCCAATGCTACATACCAAGTTTCAAGGCCACTGATCAACTGGTTCTGGAGAAAAAGATTTTGAAAGGTTTTTACCATATATGGTCATGGTGGCCATGTTGGTCATGTAACCCAGACCATTTGAAGAAATTTTCATTTCCTCGACCCCTAAAGGCTCTATATAATATTTGGTTACAATTGCCGCATTGGCTTTTAAGGAGAAGTTTGAAATTGTCAAACAATTCTGAGAATTCAGGGTCAAAGGTCAAAGAACGACCTTGACCTCTTGTAGTCATGAATCTTGATGTACACATTAAGATGACTGTATTTACCAATTTTTAGGCCTAAATCTTCAAAACTTTCCATGAAATCTTATGTTCTAGCATTTTCCCATATTTGACCTTGCTGTAAAATGGCCAAGGTCACCCCAAGGTCATCATTTTGAACACTCTTGATAGTACTGGAGTACCCAATGCTACATACCAAGTTTCAAGGCCATCGGTCAATTGGTTCTGGAGAAGAAGATTTTTTTAAGTTTTTACCATATATGGGCATGGCGGCCATGTTGGTCATGTGACCTGAACCGTTTGAACAAATTTTCATTCCCTCATCCCCTGGAGGTTCTATATGAAATTTGGTATCAATAGGCTGAGTGGTTTTCGAGAAGATTGTTTGAAATTGTCAAAATATGAGAGCTCAGGGTCAAAGGTCAAAGAATGACCTTGACCTCTTGTACTCACAAATCTTCATTGTACTCATTAAAGATGACTGCATATACCAACTTTTAGACCTTAATCTTCAAAACTTTCCCTGATATCTTGTTCTAGCATTTTCCCATATTTGACCTTGCCATAAAAAGGTCAAGGTCAACCCAAGGTCATAATTTGAACAATTTTGATAGTACTTGAGTACCCAATGCTACATACCGAGTTTCAAGGCCATCAGTCAATAGGTTCTGGAGAAGAAGATTTTTCAAGGTTTTTACCATATATGGGCATTGACGGCCATGTTGGTCATGTGACCTGAACCGTTTGAACAAATTTTCATTCCCTCATCCCCTGGAGGCTCTGCATGAAATTTGGTTTCAATTGGCCCAGTGGCGGTTGAGAAGACTGTTTGAAATTGTCAAAATATGAGAGTTCTGGGTCAAAGGTCAAAGAATGACCTTGACCTCTTGTACTCATAAATCTTCATGTACTCATTTAGATGACTGTAGATATCGATTTTTAGCCCAAAATCTTCAACAGTTTTCAAGATATCTTATGTTCTAGCATTTTCCCATATAAAAGCACACGGAAGCAAATTTGACCTTGCCGTAAAAAAGGTCAAGGTCAACCCAAGGTCATAATTTGAACAATCTTGGTAGTACTCATGTACCCGATGCTACATACCAAGTTTCAAGGCCATCGGCCTATTGGTTCTGGAGAAGAAGATTTTTTTAGGTTTTTACCATATATGGGCATGGCGGCCATGTTGGTCATGTGACCAGGACGGTTTGAACAACTTTTCGTTCCCCCTTCCTCTGGAGGCCATATATGAAATTTGGTTACAATTGGCCCAGCGGTTTCAGAGGAGAAGTCGTTTGAAATTGTGGACGGACGGACGGACGGACGACGGACGACGGAGCCTTACCATCCTATAAGCTCCCCCGGAGCCGCTGGCTCAGGTGAGCTAAAAATAAACAACTAACTTGGCATAGCTAGGTCTATTTTTTAAAATGGCGGAGGAAAACATCCACAAATTTACAACCTGGTGTCAATCAGTATCAACAGATCACCAAAATCAACTGCAGATGAACTTTTAAACATTTAAAGAACTTGCTCTGCAACGAAATTATACCAGAAGATTGATTTGATGTTATAGTAAGTCATAAAAATATAACAGGAAATAAATGGATGTGTGGCTGTCACGAATTTGACACCTTCAAGGATATTATAATAACGCAGGGCTTTATCCAGGGTTTTTGGGAAAAGGCCCCTAGCCGAAATTGGGAAAATTTTATCGACAAAATCCCAAAATTGGGAAAAAATTTGATCATGAGAATAACAAAATTCACAAGCTTCTCTGGGATCAGAAACAGACAAAAAGTGATGGAAACACCTTAGGTCATATTCATTTTAATCATGACACTGTGTCCGCATACTGTTATTGTAGTGTTTTTTCCTCTCTTATCTCGCATCGTTATGTTACAACTAGCGGCGCGTGATCTGTAGTACCGGTACCTATTGCCGACACGGAAAAATTTCCCTAAAGGAACTAGGCCCCGTTTAATTCTAGCTGGTTCTTCCCCGGATGAAAAACCCAAATGAAAACGGTTTCCAACTTTCATCTTTATCCTTTTTTCAACCCTTTTCATCTAATACTTGTTATTATGCGACACGGAGAGTGGACATCTTTCTTGTTTACATTTACACAACTTGACCTTGAATGACCGCGAATGTGATTCGTCGAGAGAAGTAAAGCTACTCTAGCAAATTATACGTACGTATTTTCATCTGCGCGCGCAACACATTTATCCCTGCATACACTCCATAAAGCAATATCCTTTGTGAGTATTAGCCGGAAACCAAATCGATATGGCATTACAACACATGGTTACAGACGCTACGCGTTCAATTGATACATTTGAAATGAAACATTTCATGCAAATATTTTTTCACCGTTTTTTTGTCTTCTGCCAATTGGGAAAAATTATCATGAAATTGGGAAAAAAGACGATATTTGGCATTGGGAATGGGGCGGAGTTTCGGCCCCTAGGGTATGGCAGAAAATGCCCTGTAACGAGTATGCAGTTTCATCTGTGCATGCAACACTTTTATCCCTGCATACACGCCATAAAGTATAAACACTTGTGTGCAATATCCTGAATTCAAATTCAGACATCATATCCTGAATTCAAATTCAGACATCTCTATTCAAAATGCCACAACCATGCAGTAGTAGCAAATTTGGGATTTCTAAAGGCCTACATCCGCTGATGCTAAAAGTTGCTGATCAAGAAGTTTGTCAGAGAAGGCGCCTATTACCGGTAGGTTGGTTGGTTGTTTTAAACTGGGTTTAACGGCCCTTTAAGCCAGTATTTCAGTCTAAATCGGGCCGTCTCCCAAAGAGTGGGAGAAAGGAGAGAGAAATGATAGACCTGAGAAAAAAGTCCAAACAACCCCCACCCGCAGCTACTGCAAGCACATAGGCCCTTGCCCTACTTTCATCCAGATTAGTAGGACCAGGCCTCATACTGGCAAAGCTTTTCCAAGCCTGAAATGCCTGCTTCTGAGCCTAAAATAGCCCTTTTTAAGCAGAAAAAACACTGAAAACTTAAAAATCAAAGCCTGAAATTAAGTAAAATTCAAGAAACGAAAGCCTGAAATCCTGCAGAAGCCTGAAAAGTATGAGGCCTGTAGGACGCCCCGACACTGGAAGTTATACCCAGCACCATCGCACCACCCAACCAACTCCACCGGTAGGTCTTATGAGATTTTATATTCTGCAACAATCAAAACTATTGGACCAAGAGTAATTAAAACAAGACAAAATACTACTTAAGCAGTCAAAAACTGTTTGGGCTAGGAAACACTAAACTGGCGAATTTCGATGTCTGGCGAAATTCCAGGACGTTCCTATGCAACTCAACTGTCGACATCCCTGTGCTCGGCCAACTGTTTTTTCTCATTGCAAATGTGGGTGGTTACTTATTGAATGTATGAAATTTTATTATAACACACTTGTTTTCCTGATAAGGGAGTCCAGCTTGATATATAGTTGATTGTGAAATTAGGTTGCGGATCCAAAAAGTATAAGCAGGGACTATCAGTATGATGCCCGTGCAAAATCTTATTGGCGTTGTATCTAAAACCGATACATTCAGCAATTGGCATCCTCTCACTTGGTTGGGAAGCTACATTACATAAGACTACAGTGAAGCAGGTTAAGCGCAGTATCTCCAAACTTAAGCAGTCTGGTGTAGATCTTGAAATTTCGTGGACACATGGGCACGCAGACATCAAAGGTAATGAGCTCACTGGTAGTTTGGCAAAGGAAGCAGCAGAGGAGGCTAAAGAACTGGATGATTCGACTGTTGTAGTGACCATAGAAGATGTGAAGTCAGCAGCTAAAAACTATGGGATTAAGAAATGGCAAAACATGTGGGACAAGTCAGAGAGGGGCAGGGCATTAAATAGCCACAGACCAGAGGTAGATTTTAAACTCAAGCATTCATTTAAAACCACTAAAGGGGAAAAGGCAATATCACAGTTGAGGACAGGATATACAAGTTTGAATGAGTATTTGTTTAAATGTGGCTTAACAGACAGTGATAAGTGTGAATGTGGAGGAATCGAAACCCGCGATCACTTCCTCCTTCGGTGTCCTATTTATGAAAGACAGAGGGAATTCCTCAGAAAGAGACTTTTCCAACAATTAGGAATGGTGTCAGTTGATTTTGATTTACTACTGAATGCGAAAAATAAAAATGAAGCCAATAAAATGGGAAGTGAAATCTTATCCGCGTTGGAAAATTTTGTTGAAGAACACAGCACATACTTAAACCGGAAATTAAGAACTTAAGCAACGCACTACCTAAACAATCATAAAGTTCTGTGAGTTTATACTGAGGTCAATTTACTACTGAAGAATAATACCAGAGAGTTTCTGCGGCTTAAAGGCTTAGATACAGAAACGGGAATGCAGTCACATTTGACAGTAGGTGAAATGGGAGTAAGCGAAATGGGAATAGGCGAAACGGGAGTAGGCAAAATGGGAGTGGGCGAAATGAGAACATCCCGGCACCAAGCATATGTGCATGAATTATGCCCCCTCCCCCACGCACCCTTTCACCAGGACACCTATTAGTGTCGAAAACTCGAAGAGCGAAAAGGCATTCATATCAGTTGGGAGATCAGAATGTTTTTCAGCGAAAGAGGAGACAGACACGTGAAAGAGGGAGGGTTTCAGTGGTCGCATACCTGGAAAAAAATAAAAATAGGAAAATTCTCAGGAATTGACTAAATTCTATCCCAGACCCTACCCAAGACACCATGTGGGAAAATACAGCCCAAGGTCATCATCTGAACAATCTTGATAGTACTTAAGTACCTGATGCTATATACTAAGTTTCAACGTCATCGATCTGGTTCTGGAGAAGAAATTTTTTAAAGGTTTTTGCCATATGTGGGCATGGCTGCCATGTTGGTCATATGACCCAGACCGTTTGAACAAATTTTTGTTCCCTCAGCCATTAGAGACTCTGTATGAAATTTGGTTACAATTGGCCCAGTGGCTTTTGGGGAGATGTGAGAAATTGTCAAAATATGAGAGACCAGGGTCAAAGGTCAAAGAATGACCTTGAACTCTTGTACGCATAAATTTTCATGTACTCATTAAGATGACTGTGTATACCAATTTTCAGGTCAAAATCTTCAACAGTTTCCAAGAAATCTTATGTTCTATCATTTTCTCATATAAAAGCCACAGAAAGCAAATTTGACCTTACCGTAAAAAAGGTCAAGGTTACACCAAGGTCATAATTTGAACAATCTTGGTAGTACTAGCTAACTTGATGCTACATACCAAGTTTCAAGGCCAACGGTCTATTGGTTCTGGAGGAGAAGATTTATAAAGGTTTTTACCATGTATGGGCATGGCGGCCATGTTGGTCATGTCACCAGGACCGTTTGAACAACTTTTCGTTCCCCCGCCCCTAGAGGCTCTACATGAAATTTGGTTACTATCGGCCAATCGGTTTCAGAGGAGAGGTCGTTTGAAAATGTTGACGGACGGACGACGGAGCCTTACCATTCTATAAGCTTCCCCGGAGCCGCTGGCTCAGGTGAGCAAAAAAAAAAAAACAGAAGTGCCGCCTTGGGGCGGCCAGAATTAAAATTACTTGGGGGGGGGGGGGGGGGCTTAACCGGTTTGCGGTCGCGACCAGCAAGCTGCAACCTTCGGAAAATGAAAAAAAAATCATGCAGAACACAAACGAGACAAAAATAATAAATAAAGCTGATCATGCAAGCTGAAAACAAATAAATAGAAATGTACAAGAAGGGAAATTAAAAACAAAGAATAAACGCATAACTAACAAGAGCTGTCACCTGACAGCATAGCTCGCCTGAATTGGTGCTTGCCCATCACACAGTTGCTATTAGTGGTGTGGATTGCTATGCAAGCATGTCCATAATGACAACACATTTATAAACAAAAGCTATATCTCAGAAATAAGTCTTAAAATAAACTTAAAATAAAAAAATCCACATGAACTTTCAAAGTCCATTAACTTGAGGTCGAAGAATTTAGTGTGTGTGTGTGTGTTGCGGGGGGGGGGGGGGCTATATCTCAGAAATAAGTCTTAAAATAAACTTAAAATAAGAAAATCCACATGAAGTTTCAAAGTTCATTAGCTTGAGGTCAAAGAATTGAGTGTGTGTGTGTTGCGAGGGGGGGTGGGGGGGGGGGGGGTGGGGGGGGGCAGGTGTATCAAAACTTTGAGTCCATCTTGGCACTGTGAAAATATGTCGTTCATAAATACTAAACTTTAACCAAAATCTTTCGGACAAAATTCTAATTCGACGACCTTGACTTCAAGGTCATTCAAGGTCATCCAGTGGGGTAAATATATAGTGTTTTGTAAAAACTCAACACATCAGTTCAAGTGTAAACTAAATCTATGCCTAGCATTATGAATCAGTATGCAATTAGAAAACTATAATAAAGACCAAAATTTCCTAAGTCCATGACCTTGACATCAAGGTCACTGAGCGGGGTTGGGGTAGTACTCTGTAAAACTTTGGACTAATATCTAACTACAGTGCACATATCAAAAGAATCCATCCATGGGTTCAGGAGATATGGGTCTTTAAAAAACTTTAACCAAAACATCCAATAGACTTTCTAAGTCTTTCAAAACATCCAATAGACTTTCTAAGACTTTCTAAGTCCATGACCTTGACATCAAGGTCACTGAGGGGGCGGGGTAGTACGTTGGAAAACTTTGGACCAATATCTAATTACAGTGCAAGTATCAAAGGAATCCATCAATGGGCTTAGGAGATATGGGGCTTTAAAAAAACTTTAACCAAAACATCCAGTCCAAAAAAAAAAATCCAAATTTTCCAAGACATCAAGGTCACTGAGTGGGATGAGGTTGATACTCTGTTAAACTTCAGACCAATATCTAACTACAGTGCAAGTATCAAAAGAATCCATCCATGGGTTAAGGATACATAGGTCTTTAAAAAACTTTAACCAAAACATCCAATCCAGACGTCGACGCGGACGCTGACGCGGACACGGACGCGGATGCCGACGCCAGGGTGACAACAATAGCTCTTCCTGAACTTTCGTTCAGGCGAGCTAAAACAGCTGGTAAAATCATTAAAACTAACCGCTTATGTAACTTTTCCATTTTGCCAGAACTAGTTTTTGAGCAAAAATGCCATACAAGTGGACAGTAATTAAACGGGATCTACTATGAGATTTGTAAATAAGCCTTAGTTTCCTATGATAAGTAAATGCTAGGACGTAAAAGAACATTAATTTGTCTAACTGCTTTTTCTTTACATATTTCTGATATGTGCTGCTCAAAATTTAACACATGTGACTCTTAAGAGCTTGACAACAATATATACATGTAATAAGCGCGTTGCTTGTAAAGTTCATCTCCTTAAAACATATAAGTTACACATTTGATTTATTGTAACAGCATGACTAAATATGGTTAAACATGTGATGCTCTATTTGCTGTAAAGATGAAAATATGGAAAAAGACAAGACTAAACGTCAAAGAATAACCCATGGATGCCCCTACCGACATAAGAACAGAACTGTGCAGTTTGCCATCCAATGGCAAGGCATATATGTTTAAACTTGAAAAGCAGGTTGAAGTAAGGGGGAGAAAGAGGAAAAGAGCGGCTTCCTTTATCTTTAGATTGAAATATAGGCATTCTGTATCAGGGAATCTACTTTGTTTTCCCTTTCGTCAAATAAAAACAAACTTATAAAGGAGAAAAAAAAGAATAGAAGGAAAAAAAATAATGTTGTTTCAATTCTCGTAATGAAATTCCCCTGGTGGCTCAGTGGAACGTATGTACATAGTTGCACAACCCTTGCACCGTGTGCCTGTCCATTTTAGATAAAATAAACATATAATATAATTCAGTTCAAAATTTTAAGAAAAGGGTGTTAAGGTAAAAATAAAAGGAACTGTCCTTTTGCGTAAAGAAGATTTTTGTATACGATCGGAAGAATTAGTTGCCGATTTAATGATACATGTAGTTTGAAGTAAAATGATTAAAATGATCGTATAAACTGATTAATAAATACTTATTTGGTATGTAGATAATGCTTTTGATGAATGTGAGTGGTAATCATCCTTTCTTGAAAGATATTTTTCCTTCAGTTTGTGGTCACAGATATGTTTGTAACAGAATTTATTTTAGTTTATTTTCTTGTTCTTCAAGTTAAAGGACCTTTCATACTAAATCTTCAAAGAAAGATAATAGGATGAGGGAAACACTCCAAGAAAGATATATTTTGAGCTATTTACTCATTTTTTCTGATATGAAACATTACACGGATAGGAGAAGTTTCATTTCGCGAATAGAAGGTTTCATTCCCAGGAAAAGTGATTTTTCGATTTTCATGCCTTTTCGAAGTATATTGATTGACTCGGCACATTGCCTGACGTTGTCTTATATTTGTACCAAATTTGGTTACAATCGGCCAGTAGTTTCAGCGAAAAGGTCGTTTGAAAGTGTGGAAGAACGACGGACGAACTGCCTACCCTATAAGCTCTCCTGAGGCCTTAGGCTCAGGTCAGTTAAAAAAAATCTGTTTACTATATGAGTCTGACAAAATATGTTTTCCGATTTCTCAGAATATTCCCGCTTATTTCAAAGCATCAAAGGCAAACTATCAATTGCACTATTGCTGGTGTACGGGGATATTTTAAGTCCGCCACACAGCTAAACAGCAACTGCCTACTTATTTTTTTACCATATTTACGCTATCATAAATATATTCATCAGCATTCATATTTTTACCAGTGCGAAGCACGAGTAAAATTTCTTCGTTTCCGTCACAAAAGATGAAACTCATTTTGTTACTTACACTAAACTAGTAAATTTTCTTTTTATCCTATGCCTTTTCAGTCGCAATGTTTAGTGCATGTATCATGAGCCTTTGTGAGTAATAGGCAGGACCACCAACAAAGCAGAAAAATAACAGCAACACTTGGATTAAAAGATTCTGACAGCTTAGAAATCTCCAGCAAAAGATCTAACCTTTCATTGCGTCTCCGTGACGTCGGCACTTTTTGTACTTCACTCCGCCATTGAACGCTCATTTGCCAGAATGGTAAAAAAGTAAATAAATAAATTTGTATGATGCCCTGCAAAATCTTTTAATTGCCGGTGTAAGTAAAACCCGAAAAGAACCTTCCTTTCGCGGAAAGAATTTTTTTATTATGGTATTTCTTTCAATGTTTGATGACTGTAAGAAGGAGTTGAAGATAGCTCAATATGACAACACTGTAAACATGTAATAAGCGAGGAGGATCTGAACAAAAGCGAATCGCTTATAAAGTTATTTCCTTAAACGTATAAGCTGCACAACACATTTAATCAAAATACCAAATACATGTATTACTTAGAATTAATATTCATATTGCTAGGAAAATCCAAACCCACACTCGGTGTTTTTATTCACGAATAAATGGAGCGGCAGACATTTGTTCAAAACGTGGAAGTGAGACTATCAACAGCAAATCTATGCATGGACAAGGAAATATTGTCTATCGTCCGTGAAGTGCTAAGGACTTTCAACCAGAGTTTCCTGTTCCTGGCCTTCCTCACCAAATGTCAACAAAAACTGAGGTTGGTAATATTCTGCCTCTTATGCTTACTTAACCAGCATGTTCTTTCAAAATCAGACATAATCCTATAGAGAGAATTGTTGAAGAGGGTGGTTGAGAGAAGGCATCCTTGCCTAAGTCAAATTGTTCCGTCATTTGACCCTTTCTCCCATGTTGTCATTCATCTTTTCGTTGAGGTGCTCAATGGCGCGAACTAGATTTGAATTGATACTGTACTATGACAGCTGAAAGATTTCATTCATTGATCTCCTAAAAAGCACTTGTGAAAAATGGCGTCGCAAAACCCCCATCGTCAAGAAGTGTATTGTACTGAGTTTTTAAAAGACAATTCCACTCCTTTGTAGGAGCTTGGTTTATACATTAATACACACACAAGCACGCGCGCGTACGGTGCACCTACGGGCCTCATCGACAACAAATAGTAAACGGTGTCACAGTGTGATAATAGTATATTCGCTGGATGACCGTTTGCGCGTCCTTTCGCTGCACCGGCCCCCCTCCACGATGATTGAGTATAGAAGGCTTGCGAAACCAAACCTCCATCGTCAAGAAATAAAACAGATTCATTTACAATAGGTAGTTACAAACATTGATATTACTTCTTTCTAAAATGTTAAGTTATACTCATGTTTATATCAATTAGTTCTAGTTTATATGTATGTACACTTTAGTCACAGAATTGTATAGCACTTTAGTATTCATGACATCAAATATATGTATCTGCGGCACTGCTACACCAACTGGAGAGGACAAATATAGGCAGTGCCTACGTTCAATCCATTGGCTCATGTATGTATTTTTTATATATGTGTTGCCATGAAATTGTGAATAAATAAATTCATTTACAATATGGATAAAATAATATATTAAAATCTCAAAATAATTTTAAATAAATCCGAAAAAATTGAATCAAAGCAAAGTCAATTTCAGCCGTTGAAAGGATTTGCAATGTAAATGCTCCGAGAATCAAATAAACGGGAACTGGTATATGTTGTAGTCTGATTCAGCATTGAATGTAGATTTTTTTTCTGGTTTCGCCACAAATCAGCGATTATCACCAGCTTAAAGATACAGTCCCGGATTCAGGGGGTGGGCTTTGGGGCTTCAGCCCCGCCATCTGGGCCTGGTTAGATCAAAATATATGTTGTGACATCTCATTAGAATCGCCTCGGCCAGGCGATTCTAATGAGATATCACAACATATATTTCAAGGCAAAAAAAGACGTTATCAAATATTCCCATTAAACTGATCCCTTATGAGGCCTATGTCATATACATTTCAAACCCCTCTACCCACGCCCCCTCCCTTCCCAAATACATACCGGTACCTCCCAGCCCCACCAGTTAGCCAGAGCCCCACCAGTATGTGATGGTTTGCATCCGGGCCTGAGATACTTTATCATAAAGAATCGCGATGAACAGATCGGTGCCAGGAGGTGCAGTTGTGAATGTGTTCGGCTAAGCCGCTTGGAGTCCATTGTTATGAGAACTGACACAACAACAAATCTCACTTTTTTTTTCTTTTTTCTTTTTTTGACCAATGCAGAATTCTGTAAGTCACCGTCACCTAGTTTTTATTTATTTATTTTTCATTTCAAGATCCCATTTGAGACTCAGGGATTTAGCTATGAAAATACATCTAAAAACTATCACCAACTCGGGTTATAAAATATGCATATAAAGTATTAAAATCGTATAAAATTTCATTGGATTTTTAAAACATGCAGCGGAAGAGGCGGAACCAGCCGAACCGATTTAATAACTGATTTTCGCCGAAAATGTATCACCAATACTTGTGTATCCCTTCCTATAGCATAATTAGTTGTCAACAATTTTCAGGTCATACACAGTTACTAGACCGTGGCATGTTGCAAAATGTAAATATTTTCTACCTGTGACAAATCCTATTTTAGATGTAATGCGTCACCGCTGACCTTAATTTACTGTGCTGTAGTTTTATGATATAAATTCTGCTGGTATACATAATCTTCGGGTAAAAATATTATTGTTTTTATTATTATTGTTATTGCCTTATACATGATGTAAACTTTCAATTGGTAGAATGATAATGATGGGGCGTGTGCAGATTTACAGGCATTTTTAGACTGTAGTTATCTACCTGTGTAGGCAGAAAAATGGACGCTATCCTTCAGGTGAAACTAAAACGACTTAACCACACATGGTTCTAGTCGAAAACAGATGTATTTTCAAATATGTTTAACTGAAAATTCTGTAAGATGTCGACTACATCATCGTATTTTTTATTACATTTTCCGTGTTTAAAATAATAAACCCGATAGATCTATTAATCTACCATGTCCGTCTGTGTAAGTATTTATATTAGGTTTGAAGGACGGCTATTTATGAAGGTAAACAATCCAGGACAAAATAATCATTGCATATACGTTTAAACACATACCCTCTAGACAGCAAAGGCTAAATTTGCATTATGTAATAAACTGATTTGTTCGACCGGTGAACCTGTACAGTTGTATCGACATCATATGTAATACGACTCCCGTCGTCCATTTTTACGCTCTACAACGGTGAGGTCTCTTTTTTATACCACAAAAAGTCTAAGTATTTATTTGCAATCAAAATGAGTTTCTAGGCGGAGCTACTGCCTCTGCCAAAATGTAAATGATATATATGTAGTTTGTGACCAGAGTTTTAAGAATTTAATCTGGATAATGACAGCAAATATATAAACAACATATATACGTTACTTTTCCACATAGTGCGACAGATTCGTATTTCTGTATATTAAACTTCTTTAGTGTTGCTAACACTCAAAAGTTTGAGAGAGACAAAAAGGTGATTGGCAGTCAACGTACGTCAATGTCCGAGCCACACTAAAACTAACATATTCCGCGAGGCAGAGCAGCAGAAGACAGCAGGGTTCGAGGTTATAAAACTTGAGAATAATCTCAAACTCAAAGTAAAGCACACTGATTGGCTGCTTCCGAAGACATGCTCGGAAGCAGCCAATCAGTGTGCTTTATTTTGAGTTTGAGAATGTACTCAAGTTTTATAACCTCTGGGCCAGGTAAGCGACGCCTACGTAATTATTCGCGAGCCCAGGCTTCCGGCCCACCGAGCCACCCCAACCGAAATGGCACGAGAGAGGTGACAGGCAAGGGCATCAGGGAGGAAGGTCTCGCCAGACGCAGCAAGAACCTGTAACTAGCCAAAGTAATCCAAAAGAATGGGAACCAAAGTTTTTGTGAGACTAAACCATTAAGACTTGTACAGAATTCATATTCAAGAATGAGCAGCAAAAATTATTTGCTATAACGAGTAGAAAATGCCATCTGGCTTAATCTAAACAACCGCAGTATATTTTGTCACATACTTCCTTGATACCATCATACCGCACTTATTGGGCTGCGGACTCTAAATTTCTGTTGCTCAAGTAAGTAATTGTAACTAAAAAACTATTCAATTTAAAGCAAGCAAAATGCTCAGATATTCTAAGACATTAGAGCTACATGTTTCATTGGTCGTATGCTTATATGCTTCTCTGCAGTTTCTCCCATCCATCTTTGAGTCAGTAGTCACTCTTCATAACAATGATTAAATTCGGTTTCAAGACAAAATTAACAGCTTTAGTCATTAAAAGCAACTTATTCATGTTATTTTCAAGGCAGTCGGATTCTTTACCCCATACCAAGTTTTAGTTGAACCATATTTCTTTAGTTCTCAATGTTCAAAACAATCTACAATGATGGAAATTTCATTATTAGCAGTCTGACTTTTTATTTATAACCAAACAGACAAGTTTATGTATATTGTCTTCTTTTCATGGTATTCCGCTTAGAGGCTACTTTTAGTGCCGTATAGCTCTGCTAAATCCACTTTGAAAATAGGAGATACGGACTGTACAAAACAAAAGTTCCTCAACAGCTGCAGTTTGTCTTTGTAGCGAATTTGTATTCTGTAAGGAAAAACATCCTTTTATTGAGATCTATGAAAATGAGGAGTTTGGCACTACCTTAGAATTCTTTTCAAAAGACTTAGCATACCCTAAAAATTTGAAAACCATGCTATTTTACTTGTTGACATATACATGTATCTTTGTTTATAGAACATTGTTAAATTGCATTTTGTACTGAACAGCATTTTATTGGTCAGAAATACTATTTCCAAGAAACAATAGCGCTGTGGCATTTATGCATTCCCATCGTGCCATGCAAGATACAAAAATGCAAAAATACAAAAGTACAGCAGCATAAAGTTTTAAAACGTCAGTTCTGTATTTTTCTTCTATCTGATGAAAGTTTATCACAAGCATTGCATATGGCAGAACGCCCAGACACTTGGCTTTCAGAAAACGAACCAAGTTTTCTTGTATCTTTGCTGTAGCCAATCCATACTAGCTGTATGCCACCGGCAACGTGGATCAGTTAATAAGTTTGGCATAACAATGACATGGTCAAATATTCCATCCTGGTTGTGACTAAGCTGTGATGTCAGTAATGTATATATCTATACATGTGTAATGGGTGTAGGTATATATAAACACTTCTACAGCCTTACTGTCAGGTCGGGGACAAGCTTTAATTGATCAACAGTAGATCAATTGGTCCACTTTAGATCAATTGATCTACCAAAATGCACTGAAATATGTGCTTTAAGCTCTTTGCATGCCCATCACTGAAAATTGCA
Organism: Ctena decussata; assembly: GCA_963989385.1. Lineage (NCBI taxonomy): Eukaryota > Metazoa > Mollusca > Bivalvia > Lucinida > Lucinidae > Ctena > Ctena decussata. The sequence continues at coordinate 31,515,996 of OZ022504.1, read as the reverse complement.
AAATCATTTTATGGCTGAGTTTTTACTTTAGTTTATAGGATTTTATAATTGTAATTAGATAAAATTTTTGTCATGGAATTTTTAGCACAAAAGCATTTTTCGATTAATTTACCTGCTAATTTTAGAAATTACTTTTTTTTTTTGCTAAATTGTTTGATATGTTAGATTTTTTATAGCAGGGCAGATATGTAACTAATTTTGGCCATATTGTGCACTTTTTGATAAAAGCATGAAATTTGGTCCATAGTTAGATTGGACCAATATATGAATTTTCAGGGTGGATGCCAAGCTAAATTTTGCCTATTTCGGCGGCCATCTTGATTTTCAAAATGGCGTCTGCCTTATACATAAGTATTGTAGTGATCAGAGCCCATTACATTTTATGTAGACTTTGAGCTGACAAAAAATCCCCTCTCATAGATAAGAATTTAAGAGAGTAGTGTTTGCAGAAGTTCCTGTTGAAATTGTGTTGATTTATACCTTCAAACCCCAAACCCTCTGACTATTGGTCTAAGCCTATACGTGTTAATTACATGTTTACTATGGATAATTCTATAGAACCATGTAATTTTAATGCAGAAACATTTCGTTTTGTTTCTGTCAGCCTTTTCCCCATTTGCCTAACTTCAAATATTGAAATAATTACAGTCTGTTTGATTTTTTTATCATTTTACACTACTGGAGGTAACGTAAATAACATTGGTCCACAATAGTCAATCATAATACCACTTTTGAACTTTCTACAATGCCTCTCAAAAAATATTATAAATATGACATTCTTGCAGTTCTTAAGAAACTTTGCTTCTTGAGACCTCTGACACGTTGACCAGTTAGGTTTTGGGTGTCATGAGGTGTGTTTTATACGTTACGAAATCTAGGATACTGCAAACTAATAATGTTTCCAGACGTGACAAGTTCTCAAGACAATCATTCTTTCCAGGCATTTGTTTTGTTGACTAAATCAACATTTAAATAACGTATTTGCAAATTGCCTAACTACTTAATTCTTTTTGCCATATTTTTAATGGCACTAGCATGCATGATATTTAGAATAAATAATAATTAAAAAGATAAATAAGATAAAAACAGAGACATTACTGTAGAGAAAATAAAACACCTGCCGTTGTAGGCCAGCATTTTTGTGTGTAGAAATAAAGTCAAGAGATAAACAGTCAACTGTCAGTCTTATAAAGATAGCGCCTCAAAAGGGTTCATGTGGTGTAAGAGAGTATAGTATGACTAGTAATCTACAGAACATAAATGAACATTATCTTACAGTGGTTATTTTAAAGATATGGCATATCGAGTGCATACAATATTAACAGATATTCGAAGATTTTGGTAACAGAATGTTACATTTAGACTTGGGTTGCTGATTACATTTACTTTAGTTAAGGCTCTCCGGGTAGTTTACGTTACACAAGAAATATCATCACTCAACTAAACCATCATATAAAATCGACAAAAATACTGCATAATGTCAAAATACTATAAAGAAGTTTTACGACACAGCTTGACGTTGTCTCTATTGTTATGCTCCTACCTCTGATGCCTCACGCAGGACTTTGGGAATGAAATATCAAAAAAATGAAATGGAAGCTTATGATACGAGGAGTCGAGTTATAGGCTATGTGGATATTTGAGGTTGGTTTTGATAAATGCTTCCTTTTATGACAATCTTCATATCATGCCGCAGTTTAGTTTTATTATTTTTCTAACCATGCCAATGCTTATGCATTCGACAGTCTTTTAAGAGTTGCTTAAACATGAGACCTCTAGTTGTTGTTATTGACAAATATTTTGTTTTTACAAGTAATAATAATCTACAGTGTTTCAACTGCACAAAATGCAATGGCAAATGAAAAAAGAACTGCATATATTAATCAAGATCAATGCTACTACTTGTGGATTTACAGGTAAATTTCAGTTCTTCATCTCCTAAATGTACCTTGCAGTTTGACTAGAAATTAAATCACAATAAACATAACAAGTAATGAATACAACCATTTTATTGGGCACTAATCAGTCACACCTTATATGTACTAAAACATTTTGTAAAGGACAGAAACAAATAAAATAAGTTATACCTATACATCTCAAGGACTAACCAAATTAAATGTTATTCTAATTAATCTTTTTGCCTTAAAGCGCTGATTTTGTTGGAATCATTTTATTGGGGATGAAGTTGGGGGTGGGGAGTTAATAATTTATTGAAGAAATCCTGCTGCTAATGAAAAGTATCATCAATACCATATTTTGATAATATCCAAATAAAATCTTGAAGAATATACTAAATACACTAAACGATTTATTAAACGTTGTTTGAAAGTAATAACGCTGATGTAATATTTTAGGTGGTGATAATAGTAAACTGTAATATGCAAAGACAGTGGCAAAGATGCTGCAAATAACCTGATGAGGAAAAAATAGGTCTTTTTATAGTGAGTTACAACTCGTGAACAGACAGATGATGGGAGGCTCTAATTTTCATATCTCAGTTTAAAAGATTTGCACGTTTAACAGTAATATGCGGCAGTATGATTGACGAAAGCTAATATATACAAACAGATAACGTATATTACCACTCAACAGGCACATATTTAACGTGATACTAAACGTAAACCCTTATCAAAATATTTACTTGTCGAATGAGACATTTAAAGCTTATTCTAGCGAAGTTGCTTTAAACTATGTTTTAAAGGAGTCAGAGCGAGAATACGTCACTCGTAAATATCTTCGTATTTCCTGCTGAACTATAGGAAATATTAAAATCTACGAATACTACATGTGTCTGAATATCTGAATATAGTTGACAGATTGACACTGAAAGCATTGAAAGCCTAGCTGCAGTCTGGGACTGACTCTTTACAATAGTTTGCAAATCTTATCCTCTGACATCACTAACAATTATATACAAACTACAATTATGTTACTTTACGTTAGCACTAAGCTTTTTTTTCAGATACATGTTTTAATCGTATAATTATAGTTTAGAAACATACAACCATACAAGGATTGTTTTCCAACATAGTGACATAGGCTTCTGGCCACTAAAGATGAAATATAGATTAAACTGAGGATACGCCATTTACCTTTTTTGTGTATCTATTTGTCGAAGTTATTCGTCAATATTGTATGAAATCTATCAAAAAAAAGATTCTCTAGATTCAAGTAATTTGTCCGTGTTGCGTAGACTAATTCCAAAGGTGCCAATCAGTTCTCTCTAATATGTGGATAATTTAAAACTGAATGATAGTATTTGTTCAGTAAGGATCACATTGATCAACCATCGATTTCGGTTTATTTAGATCATGTTTGTTTATTAGTAACTTTGTTACTGTTATGTACGTTACACGTCAAATATGATTTTTTTTATCCTTTAAAACCTTATATTGTATTGTGCATTAAAATAAAGATATATACATTTATGAATTTAATTATGTTTTACTGCGTCTTTTATAGATTAAGAATTAGGTAAAATGATTACGTACACTAACGCAACAAGTACAATTTAACTAGTAAAATATTTGCTATCGTCACCCAGTTAACAATTTTAGTCACTAGAAAAAGAATTAAATCTGCAAAACAATGATGTTTTGAAAGGTTTTATCCACCAAGTGGTGAGGAATTGTGATTGACTGTATTACATTTCCATACTTACAAACATATAATTATCAATGGGTGTCATGTCTACGCCCAGTAGCATAAATCAGAAATGCCAAATAACAAACAAGATAGAGAAAATCATGGTGAATGTTCAGCTAAATACACTCAGAAGCACAGAACTGGCCTTTCCAATGCCTTCTGAATCGGTTTGCCATAAAATGCCGTTTTAGTGGCGGCCATTTTGAAATTCAAGATGGCCGTCATAAATGGAATTTTCTAGCTTGGCATCCACCCTGAAAATGCTTAGAATAACCTTGTCTAACATTTTGCCAAATTTCATGCTTTTATCAAAAAGTGCACAATTATTTCACATATCTGCCCAACTATTAATAGATTTATTGAATTGAACATTAAAGCTGTCATATTGGTACCAAAAAGGAATGATTTAAGCCATTTATTTTCCTAAAACTCAGTTTTTAGCATTTAGCATCTGAAAATATAGTGCACATTCTGACTTGACATTGTATTTAAAGAAAGTTTTAAATGCAAAGAAAGTTTTAAAATCTAGCCTGTTTTATTACAAAATGATTTCTCAGTTATAAAATTGTGGGTTCATACATTATCTACCCAGGTTTGGGCCAAACTATCTTAGTTTGAGTCTTAAAAAGTATGGACAGGAACATGCACAATTTGGATTTATTTTTGTCAGAAGTAGGTTAAATTTTTGCCTCTTGTTCTCTATACATATTGCTGATCAATGCATAATACCAATTTTCCAAATTTCTTTGGATTTGTCATGATAAAATGCAATAACAGAACATGGTGATACAAATTCACTATTCATGCTTTTTTGCTAAACATTCCACGACAAAAAAAAATATCTGATTACAATTATAAAATCCTATAAACTAAAGTAAAAACTCAGCCATCAAATTGTTTTGCAATTTTCAGTGATGGGCATGCAAAGAGCTTAAAGCACATATTTCAGTGCATTTTGGTAGATCAATTGGTCTAAAGTGGACCAATTGATCTACTGTAGATCAATTCAAGCTTTACCCCGACCTGACTGTAAAAGCCGGCTTTTATTGCGATGAGATAGAGTGTTTGGCTCTTTCACGAAGTAAAGCAACGGAGATCGTGATTAGTACCTGGATTCGTGACCGGTAGCTTGGCTTCCCGGGCGATCCGGCAAATGCTACATTTGGTGGCAGCGGTGGGATAGGAGATTGCATGACCACCATCTCCGGACCAAGCACACAGGGAAGGGTGCTGCATAGGCCCCGCCCTCACTTCTACTAGAGAAGAAGTCTAGATTGTTGGCAAGATTTTTAAAAGGGAAAACCCGAAGAAATACAATATACGGAAAAGTAAGTATTGTCATCTGTTTCTGTTTGCCCAGTAACCTGACTTTGTTTCTTTTGCAGCTTTGATGTGACAATGAGGGTTTGTTTATTCATTGGTGTGATCCTGACGGCCTTTACCATCATATGTAATGCTGTTGCTGTGGCCATTCCATACTGGCTGTATGCCACCGGCAATGTGGAAAGGTACCAGGGATTATGGGTAGAGTGCACAAGATCTGATACCATCTCTGAGTGTAAATACAAATTCCTACCACCAGGTACTGCACATATAACTCTGTCGATAAAAGATAAATAAATAAAAAGGAGGAAGCGCCGCATTTTTATATCGGGTGACTGGGTACACTTCCATGTTTCCCCGCCATTTTTACAAGGCGAAACGGCTTTTGTAACTTCCTATTTGCTTAATGGACCAAAATGAGGTCTGGAGGGAGTCTAAAAACTGTGGACTTTTTTGTGTGGTGCTGTTTTGTAAAGAAAAGATGAAATACTTTCCCATGAATTATTATGATTGATCGTTCATTGTTAAACTGTGGAACAGACAACCAGTTAATTTTGCCTGAATTTTAAGCAGTAAAATGCAGTCAGAGATTCCAAAACTAAATCATTATGTAAGACTATGCTGAAATTCTACGAAAAGAGGGAAAGAGTAATTCCAATGAGCAAGGTCAGTAACTTTCGGGTTTTCATGGTTACGGACATATTTTGCATTGTACTGGTACAAGTGTTAAAAAAATAGTCACTGTATGAAATATTTATGGATTTCCCAAAAAATAAACAACTACAAGAGGGTCATGAGGCCCTGATTCACTCGCCTGAGTAAAAAGGTCAAAAGTCAAACTAGGGTCATCATTTGAACAAACCTTATAGTTTGAAACACACATTGGTTAAAGGTCAAATAATGTCCTTGGCCACTGTTACTTGAAAATATTCATGTAATCATTTAGTTGACTGTATTTATCAACTTTGACACCAACATCTTCCACGAGTTCCATGAACTCTGTTAAAAAAATCCCCAAAAAGAGGTCAAGGTCAACCAAAGGTCATCATTTGAAAATCTTGGTAGTACTCGAGTATCTGATGCTACAGGCCATCGGTAAATTGGTTCTGAAGAAGATCTTAAAGAAAAGGTTTTTTCCATATGTCATAGGGTGTAGGTAATTAGGTATATAAACACTTACTGCCTTGCGGTACAAGCCGGCTTTTATAGCGACGTGGTAGAGTGTCCGCCTTTAGATCGAAGGGTCCCGGGTTCGATCCTCGGTCTGGGAGTTGAGATTTTTTAAGAGTCCGTGATAAATGGCGCCCAACGTAAAATCCAGCCTGATCCCTGTGCAGTAATTCCTCGAGCCTATTCTTATATGCAGCTCTTTAGCTTGGAACTTCGGGGACGAAGTCCAATTTGGTGGGGGAGAATGTCACAGGGTGTAGGTAATTAGGTATATAAACACTTGTACTGCCTTGCGGTACAAGCCGGCTTTTATAGCGACGTGGTAGAGTGTCCGCCTTTAGATCGAAGGGTCCCGGGTTCGATCCTCGGTCTGGGAGTTGAGATTTTTTAAGAGTCCGTGATACATATATGGCCATGTTGGTCATGTGACCTCAACCGTTTGAACAAATTTTTGTTCCCTATACCCCCCTACAGGCTCTATATGAAATTTGGTTACAATAGGCTCAGTGGCTTTTAAGGAGATCCGGGGGAAAACACTTGACCATACGCAAATAGAGCGTGTCTTTCTCATTTGTGCACCGAGGGAGGCTCGAACCCACAGCTGTGAGCTGTTGAAACACATATACAGCGCCTAGTGACACGAAACGCTAGTTTATGAAGCTTCATGTGTTAGGGATTGACATGTCGTTGCCTGTATTTTAGAGGAAGACAGGTTAAAAATAAGAAAAAAAAAATAGAAGTAAAATTAGTTAAGAAAAAGTTCAATGACGAATTTATTTCTTTTGTTTCAGAGTTTATTGACGCTGTTCGTGTGATGATGTTGTTTGGAATGGCGTTTTGTATCATCTCATTGATCTGTGCTGTGAACTATGCCTGTATCAAGAAAGAGAAGCCGAGCCTTGGAACTGCAGCTGCCATTCTCGCCTTTGTTGGAGGTAAGTAGCCATTATGGCTTTATTTAGTCTAATTCTGTCTGGGCGGTTCATGAGCATCCTGCATAATATGAGCCGCGACACGACAAAACCAACAAAGTGGTTGTGCGCCCAGCGCAGACTCAGATCAGCTTGGGCATCCGCCTAGTCTGATCAGACCCTTCGCTAAGCGGTAAAATGGTAGGCGCAGACTCAGATCAGCCTAGGCATCCGCCCAGTCTGACCTGAGTCTTTGCTGTCCGCATGAAGGTAGCTTGGACGATTAGCTACCATTTGACCGCTTAGCGAAAGGTCTGATCAGACTGGGCGGGTGCCCAGGCTGCTCTGAGTCTGCGCTGGGCGCACAGCCACTGTTTTTGTTGGTTTTCTCATGTCGCGCTCAAATATGTTCCTTTGCGCGGTCTTGTTGGTTCAACTTCTCCTATGCATTTCAATTAATTCGTTTTCGTCTGTCCATTCACCGTTCGTACGACTGTCTTCCGTCCGTCCGTCCGTCCGTTCGTTCGCTTGTCCGACCGTCCGTACGTAAGTTAACATTTGCGTCAAGGGTTTTTCTGTAGCTTCTATCTCTCAGAACTTGTTCTTGTATGCTATTAATAGTAATCTTGTAGAGGATGGCTACTGATTCGTTTGGTTTAAACAATATTTTATTTCTTCTTTTGTACAAATCATATTCACACATACATATAATGTAAGTTCTAAGAACTTATAGGTATCCTCTCCTAGTAGTGAACAAATTACAATTTAAAATATTGTGCATCATGATGAAGTCCAAAATACTGTTTCATTATGGCTTTGAACATAGTAGATTTACGTAATACATAGATTTATCTATAGCATTATAACAGGCTACGAAAAGATTACTTGTCCCAGATTACATGATTGTTCAGTAGATCTACCAATTTACCAGTACTGATTCGTTTGCACCATCTAGATGCTGCTGCTGACCTAATGTCAAGGTCGCAGACTTTATTAAGTTGTAATTTTTTCAACTCGATCACATTGATCATATTAGTTAGGCTTGGCTTTTATTTTGGATATATTTAAATGGAACCTTAATTTTGCTATGTCACCAGGTTTACGTTTCGGTTTAAAACTGATTATCTGACATCATCCAGATGCTGCTGCTGACCCAATAAGTGGATTAGAAGGTAACCCGAGTCGTCTCTGACTACAAAAGCCTTTTGATATTCTTGATTGGTGGCTTTAGAAAAATCAGTGAACGATTAGAGAAGGTACGGATTAGGGAGAAGGGGCGGGCTGTGGTCAGCTGTTAAATGAAAGAAGTTGCTAATTCTTTCAAATAAGGGTAGAACTTTTGGAGCAAATGTGTTTCTTTAAGAGAATATATAGAGTATATTCATAGAGTTTCTTCTCCCAGGAAGGAAACCGAGAGTCACAAAAGTTGTCTCTGTTTGCAAAAATGGCGAAAAACCCTGCGGTGTACTCTTTCACGTTAACGTCCATGCAACGTCTTGACATTGTGTCGTTGTTGATGTTTAAAAAGTTTTACATGTTTTGTGTCGAGTTGCCAGGCATATTGGCCCGGATACTCCATATTGGTCCGATATTGGAGTCTCGGGCTGATACTGAATCGGGTGATAACAAAAAACCCATGTAATAATCTCTAAGAGTCAACGTTGAGTGTAAGCTCAGTGTTTTATCCATTTCTCGTTTCAGGTGTGTTCTGTTTGGTCGCAGTGATAGTTTACGTTTCAAAATACACAATATTAACAGGTCGATACACATATAACCTTCACGCTGGCTTCGGTCTGGCTGTGGTGACAACTGTTTCGGCTTTCCTCAGTGCAATGTCTTACTGTGTGTCGCATGTTAGAGAAGAGTACGATGATTAACTTTGGATAACTTTGACATTAACTGAGCTATGTCATGCGGAAGCCTATTAAGGCCAGTTGGGCTTACGTCTTATGTATTATGTTTTAGGTGTTATGACATAATAGGCTTTCTTAAATGACAATTAGGGTCATTTGTCTTACGTGTTATGTATTAAGTGTTTGGTATTAAGTGTTAGGTATTACGTATTTTGTATTATATATTATGCCTTATGTATGAAGTATTATGACATAATACGTAATACGTAAGACATAATATGTGACACATTATATATTTGTTACATATTATGTATTATGTCTTACGTATTATGAAATGGGTACATAATACGTAGGACAGAAAGTGTAAGGAAGCCTGTTATGTCATGACACGCTGTTAGTGTTAAGTAAGTAAGTAAGACATATTACATAATACCTAATTCCATACTCCATTATACATCATATATAAAACAAAATTGCTGTAATAGGCTTTTAACAAAGCCTATAATGTCAGAATACGCAATACGTCTTGAAGTGATACATGTACATACAATATAAAGCGTAAGATATGATACATAATACGTAAGACAAAAGGGTCTTTATAAGCTTAATGTCATGAGCAACTACAGGGAAAGATTCAGATTATCCTACCTTTCCGGGCAGACTTATGAATATACAGATTTCAGTCAAATAGGTTCCATAGATTGTTGATGCGAAAAGGGCAATGAGCAGTATGACTGGCCAGAATCTACGCTCTTTGCTGTGTAATTTCTTCTGGTTCTATAGATTGATGTAGAAGGATTGAACCTGGCTTGTCTGCGCGGAAGAGTAGGTTAATCTGAACTTTACCTTTTACATATGACCTAACCACAGGAACAGAAGTGTGTACGGTTTTAACTGGAATCTCGTAAAGCTAGAAACAGTTGGTTGGGAGGGGAACTGAAAAGGTGACTTGATGCCACGCATTTTTTTTTTCATAAAAATACAATGCAATTTCCTATAATTTATTATAATAATGCATAAAATCATTTAAAATGACACACATACGTGAAGTCATCACCAGAAAATTTGAAACATTGGTTTGAGATTATCCTAGAAGGCATCCCAAACGATTAGACAAAATGTCGGCAAATGACTATATAAGTATAATATTCATGTGAAACCTTTATAAAGCACGATCTGAGCTGTAGAACAAGTACACATTTTTTCGGTTTTATATGTTGACCTGTTGGTGCCATATTTTTTTGATTCCCAGGGTATTGTTTTAGCGTAAAATGAGAAAATCTAGAGTAAAATACGAAATCAGTCGGTATAGCCATTTTGCAATGTATTTGGTTTTCGGCTGAAGTAAACGTTTTTAAACAGTCGATGAATGGCAATCATTAAGTCGATAATGGCAATCATTAATGTTTGACATTTTCTAATACGTGCATTTCCTACGAATTAGTACTAGAAAAGCAATCTAGACATAGCACAGTTTATCCAAATATTGCTCGATGACCGGACAGTTGAGCCGCGACACGAGAAAACCAACGAAGAGGTTGTGCGCCCAGCACAGACTCTGATCAGACTGGGTATCTGCCCAATCTAATCAGAGTCTTTGCTGTCCGCGTGAAGGTAGCTTGGACCCTTAGCTACCCTTTAAGCGCTAAGCGAAGAGTCTGACCGGACTGGGCAGATGCTCAGGCTGATCTGAGTCTGCGCTTGGCGCACATGCCACTTTGTCGGTTTACTCTTGTCGTGGCTGTTACATTGTTTGTTACTCCCAACTAGCCATGTTCCGCAACAGTACCACTCCTACGTTCTGGTTAGGTATGTGTATATAGTGATATGTAAGGGGGACATCGGTCAAAAAGGCGTCTAAGCGCTGCAGTTCCGCGTCAGCCAAGAGCTGGGAGATGAATCAAGTTGTCTTATTTTTCTACAAAACATTATGGTGTTGAATCTCCAATATGCCAGTAGTAAGAACTGTATCTTCTTGTATTGTAGACAAATAAGAAATTTTCTCTGAAACTGTTGCCTTCTCGGAACTGCTGGACAAATCTTGAAATTAAATTACCAGTATGCCGTACAGGGTCCAGTTGTTCAAAACTAACGACATCGTTAGTTAACATGACGTTAAAACAAACATTGATATCTCAAATACTCCAATATTTTTGTTGAAAATATGTGAGAAGCTTTTGAAATGCAAAAGCTGCTCACATACTTTCAACAAAAATATCAGTGTATTTACAAAAAAAGTCATAAAACACTTAACGAGTTGACCCCCCCCCCCCCCTAACGACCTAACGAGCTTTTTAGGCCAACGGTGCTTTGAACAACTGGGCCCTGAACGTCCTTTTAGAGAATCAGTATATATGCAGCTAAACGGATAATGTCAGAAATCATATATACAAGTGCATGTATGTAACATTATTATTTTGTTATCAACATCTTCTACTAACATGTCCATTATAAACATTTCATCAGCTAAATGTACCTATCGAAAACGAGCATATGGAATAACTGATCAGAACAAACATTTGTCCTGTATATTTTACTTTAGATTATAATAATTGATTTCAGGTAGGTTAAAACATGCAAGTAAAGTCATATTTAAATACTAACAAAAAAAATACATTAAAAAAATTAGCAAAGATGTAAAATCCATTTTAATGTGAAGTCTGAATGAAACGATCAAATGAAGGCTCTAATTAATCATTACTTTTTTAATAACTAAAACAGTTCATTATGTGTGAAAAATATTCTGCATATTCTCTGTGGCTTCAGGACTGTTCGCTGTCTACTGAGACCTGCCCATCAACTTTTTTCTTTAAAAAATTTGGGGTTAAACGACACTGAAGAAGGTAAATACAGAAAGGCGCGTCTGTCGCATTAAATTTGGTATAGTTACGTTTATATTTTAAGCATTGAAAGTCTGTCTGCAGTTGTTTAAAAGAAGTACAGTACAAGTGCTAGAATTTACATTACATAAATAATTGTCCAAATTAGCTTATATACACTCATAACTTCTATCTAAAATGTTAACTCCTTCGAACGTAAGGAATACATACACCCGTGAAAAGAAAACATCAGACTCGGTTCGATAAGTGGATAGGTCATGATTGTTTGCTGGAAAAAGACTTACTATAGCAAGCAAAATATATTGTGCCATATTACATAACACTTTTGCTTGCAAACATCCTCGGTACTCCAGGGTCGCCAATACTACACTAGTTTAAATATTTAAAGGAGCATTTAGTACTTTTTTTTATAGATGACAGTGCAACACATCTCCACTTGTAGAGTATTTTTTTTTATCGACATAGACGGGGAATTTCTAATTATTTTGCCAAGTTTTTTAAAGAGGGTCGAAGTTTTTGAATGCACAAGTTTTGATCCAGTATTTATCCTGCCCATGTCCATGGACTGATTTTTGTAAAAATGCAAGTTTGGTAAAAAATTGCATTTTTAGAATAGATGAAAAGCATAAGAATAATTCAACAAAAATCAGAACTACCGTTTTGTCTTATAACGTGACTCGTTTGAAATTATCGCTTTAAACTCAAGTTTATGGAATTTTATAGACTTCCAGAAAAATGCCTCAATTTCAGAAAATTCAAAAATTGCAAAATTTGTTCTATGGAAATTAGCGTGGCATCAGTTGTATTGAAAATCCTTGATGTCTTAAACTTCGATCTTTCTTGAAAATGCCGCAAAAGAATGGGGAAATTCTTGACAACTGGCAGTCGAATTTATGGACCGATGAACTGGGTATATGTTGAAGCAATGTCTATGGGAATATATCAGCTAGTCCTTTAAATATTTGAGTAGTGTATAATAAAAATATAGATTACGGAATAATACACCTTTGGGTTTCCGACGATGGCTTGCAGGCTGCATGTCCCAATTGTTGGAAATATTCATGGCGTGTAACCACCATAATGTTCAATGATAGTGAGTGAAGATTTCCCTTCATCTTTATCATGTCATTAACAAACGTGGATCATTTATATTAGTGGCTTTGTTCATAAATGGTTGATTTTTCATAAGCTTTGATGTACATTTATTAACGGATTTGTAATATTTGTTGTGTGTTCTTGTGTTTTTGCTGTTTGAAATGACCACAGGGGCCAGTATCAAACTTTTGTTATTCCCTTTAGGGGCAGCCAGTATACGAAAAGAGTTTGATACTGGCCCTATGAGCAGGTCAGGAGTATGCATGTTTCTAACCCAGTAATGCCTAGCGACCCATAAATAGGCAAAACGCGGCGTCTGATCAGGGTATACACTGTCTACACTGTTTGTAAAAGAAAAATAAGAACTCTTCTCTAAAAGAAAATAAAACGAATGAAAATAAACTAAACCATATACTACTTTTAAATGTTTAACTACTTAAGCACCAATGATCAAAATAGCATAATTTGCAAACAGCGTAGATCCTGATGAGGCGGCTCGTTATAGCCGCCTCATCTAGATCTACACTGTTTGCCCTCTAGTCTTTGAATTCTCAATATGAAATGTCTTGGACAAGGCTTTTTTTTTAATTTTTGCAGACGTAAATTTTGTCGTCTGCTTTTTAGTGCTTAAAGAGTAAATAGACCCATCCAGTATTTCAGGATAGAAGAGTCCACTTGGCATAAATGGGTTAAGAGTTCCATTTGAGCATTAACGAGATTTGTTTTAATTCTGCGATAATTTCTGCCTATTCGCCTGAAACATGTTTGAGGCGGCTCCATTGAAAGACCATCAGATGTATTTTGTTGGAAATTCCCTTACGAGGAAACTGTTCCAGAATTACCGTCATAACACTGTCCAATGGACTCATCTATTCTTATGAATTGGATTTGTCATTTAAGGAGTGGCTGGTTTAGTTTATTCTTATCATTTTATTTGATTTTAAGGGGACATACCTATTTGTCACTGACAAATAGGTAGGTCCCTTAAAATCAAATATATATAGTATAGCATACAAATAGTGTAGACCCGGGTCTGCCCTGTTAGCCAATGTCCCTTCTATGGAACACTAGGCATAACTGGATCAATGGATGGTGGTGTGGCTGTTAATTATCAGTACGTAATTTTAAATCTTCCTTTTCGTTCTTTGTTTCTTTTTGAATGTTATTAATTTCATTTTCATTGTGTAAACTCCTTGCCATAAAATGAGGGTGTCATACTGTTAGCAGCGCCATCTGATGATAAAACATCATCAGTGCAAAGATGTATGGTATTGCTACTATCACATACAATTTTGAAAAGTATTCTCCATAAATAGGGGGGTTACAGCAATTTGAAAAAGGTCCATGCTTTTTGCAGCACCCTGTAGTTGTTACCTTGCCTATTGTCTTTCTTGGGTCATGGGGTTGAGGTGGCTCGGCGGGGGACGCCTGCACTCGCGAGATGATATGCTATGCTATGTTATGTTATGTTATTTTACCTTCATTTTACCTACTTTTGACAGTTTTAGCTTATTAATGACCTGTTATTTAAGTGTAATCGTATTTTCTTCAGTTTTCAGTTTCTGTATATACTTGAATGTAATTAATGATGAACCTTCTGTAATTTTTAAGAGCTTGAGAATCTCCATTTCCTGGTTTTCCAGTGAATACCAAAAACTGATATTTGACTAAAGTCATTATTATTATTATTTAACAGACAGAAACAATTAAGTACATCTTCCAAGAAAAAAATAAATGGATGAAAATATGCTTTAATTCTAGTTTTTCAATGACGCATGCCATAAGAAAATGGGCATACATGTGTAAACAGAGGCGTTCAGGTCTGTCGGTGCAGACTGAACCGAGTATTTCCTTCACATGAGCAGTCTGTGGATCGGCTGATCAGACTGTGAGGATGCTGACACCTCGCCGTTTGCATGTGCCATAAGTTTATGAAGATAGCTTTTTTACCTAATGCGAATCTTTTGCTAGTTAACTATGTATATGCAAGGACTGTTACGATACGAAAAAGAGCTGTTACGCAACGAAAAAGAATCATAGTTACCAAACGTCCTGACGCCCAGGACGTTTGGTAACTGTGACTCTTTTTCGTTTCTTAACTGCTCTTTTTCTTTTTGAAACATCCTTGAATACATAGTAAAGAGGTATGCTTCTAACAGCATGTCTATCTTGAGGAGATATATTGAACAAGTTCTTGTTGTTTCAATTGTCATATGAGAATTGAAACAACAACTGAGAATTGAAACAACAAATACAACAAAACATGGCTATTTACTGCCCACATACAATTTACAAGCCTAAAAAGACAGTTTTCATGATCATAACTGAACCCACTCAGTTCAGTCAGTCATCGCTAGAAAATTAGAGTAATTTCTCTTTGACTTGAGTTTGGCTTTTATTAAATGTATTTAATGTAAATAACGGCCAGGGAGTCCTATCAATGTCAGAATAATGAATTTTGTTTCCCGTGCATTCTAGGAGTCTGTGGTCTGAAATTACAACGATGTCGTACAATTGATGATCGACCTGGTTCAACGATCATCAGTTTTGTCCTTTCAGTTCCATCATCTTCCGCCCCCCGCCCCCATACTGTTTTACAGGCCTGCTATAGCATTACCTATGTGATAAGGGGTAGTTGTGATAAGGGGTAGTTCCCTTGATAAAACACCGATTTCACTGAACTGTTGCATAACAGGATTATGGCACCCAATAAACAAGACTATTTGTCTTTGAAACATGAAAACTGGGTGCGATTATTTTCACTTCCAAACTGTTGGTGTTTGAATTTGGCGTCTTTCATCTTCAGGTTAAATTTAACATTTAGGCATGTCAGTCTTTCAATACATTAGATGTGCAAGTATTATTAATTCAACTCTTAGAAAAGAGACAGATTTTTGCAACATGTGCAGAACTGAATTTAGCGGATGCAAAGTTTACCAAGTCTTCATTTGACAGTCTTCAACAACAAAGAACGAGAAACGACCGCGTGTGGAGTCTAATGCATTCTAAAGCCTAGGTGACTACATCGACACAGTATAGTTTCAACGTTTTGACTAAAACTTACAGATGAATATGAAGTTGTGTTAGTGGCCGATGAGCCCTACCTAAATCACCTTCTAAGAATATAACCATCTGTTTTTGATTCTATAGCGGGCATTACCGTCTGGAATGGTATGAACCAGACACAAACAGATGATAGTGCCTGCTGGAACTTTACCGTGAAATAGTGGCGTGCCCGTGATGGTCTTCTGGCCAATGAAAACACACATCAAAAATGCAACATGCAATGAAACGGATTATACTGCCACTGACACAACTGGCCAAAAAATGTAAGAACTAACTATTTAATGTAGGTTGCCAGTAGCTAACAACCTACATTGAATACTTAATCCCTACATAGTTCTTTTCTATGTTGTTTTATGTTCTGACATTGATAGTAATATTTTTGTACACCAGACACTCTAAATATATTTTGTAAAAAAGAAAATAAATAAAAAGGAAATAAACTTATTGTAATGTAGTTATTTTCACACCTCTCTTTAAAGCTCCGCGACCTAGCCCGGCTGAGTCTGGCTTCCATAATGGCTTACGACGTTTGTATCAAGCATGACTCGATTGCTGATATGCCACCGTCCTCCTCAAGAAAAGAAGCTCAAATGTTGTTATATCTACACAACGGGGGCTTTGGGGCAATGACGCGGCCTGGCAACGTTTAGCTCATGCTGCTAAAATCTTACCTGATTAGAGTTCAACATGCCAGGGCCGCACGGGCATCTCAAGGCTGTCGACGTTATCATCTGTAGAATGGAAAAGAAAACCGAGCCACGACACGACGAAACCAACAAAGTGGCATGTGCGCCCAGCAAAATCTCAGAATAACCATGGCATCCGCCCAGTCTGATCAGAGTCTTGCGCTGTCCGCTTGGAAGTAGCTTAATTTAGACCCTTAGCTACCTTTAAAGTAGACAGAAAAGACTCTGGTCAGCCTGAGCTAATGCCCACACGTCACTTTGTTGGTTTTGTCGTGTTGTTGTTCAAATGTATGCCGAATGTGGTTGCCTGTCCCGGATGTCTAGTGCACCAGGGGTCAGGTTGGACCAGACTATGCGAGTCCGTGCAGGTTGATCTGAGTTTCTTACAGCAGTACAGAATCGTTCTGTATAAAATACAGTAACCTTGCAAATACAAGCCATACACTACGATGGCCCAATTGGCTCACTTTTCATTTCCACACTACTTCACAATTCCGAATTCCGAATTCCTCGTGTCGCGGCTCATATTGAAGCAATCATCCATATCATGCAGAGGTTTGACAAAGTTTAAAGAGTCATTATAATCAAGTGTAAGTATGTTCTACGAATTTCGGAATTCGGAATTCAGAATTCGGAATTCGGAATTCAGAATTCGGAATTGTGAAATAGTATGGAAATGAAAAGTGAGCCAATTGGGCTATCGTAGATCAGAATAGGCGCACGCCCAGGCTGATCTGAGTCTGCGCTGGGCGCACAACCACTACGGAGGTTCTCTCGTGTCGCGGCTCATATTTAACCAATTATCCATATCATGCAGAGGTTTGACAAAGTGTAAAGAGTCATTATAATCAAGCGTTAAGTATGTTCTACGAATTTCGGAATTCGGAATTCAGAATTCGGAATTTAGAATTCGGAATTGTGAAGTAGTATAGAAATGAAAAGTGAGCCAATTGGGCCATCGTAATACACATAGGGTATTTTCTAAGGGTAACACTGATAAATCAACATCACATGCACACAGTACCGCAGGCATGCATGCATCCACCACTCCCCATCCCCACGTCGTTACAATATACACTGTAAAAAAATACTGTAGAATTTACGGTAGAATAACTGGAAACCGGCTGCCAGTCCTTTTACCGTTACTTTTACGGGCGTTTGCCTGTAAGACATTGTTAGAAATCACGAAATGGAAGTTTTATGTTAGCTGGCCGCACTCGAAAATAATTTGTATTGTTGAAGGGCTATCAGACCAAAACGACACCTACTCTATTCTGTCCCAATCTGCTTGATGATTCCTGCCATTTTTACGGGTGCCCGTAAAAATAACGGTAAAAGGACTGGCAGCTGGTTGTCAGTTATTTTACCGTAAAATCTACGGATTTTTTTTACAGTGTAACTTATGACGATGCTGTGATTTTATACTGCTTGTTTTATAATTGCTGTAGCTGCACTGAAAAAGGGGAAGGCCGCTGGTGTTGATTATATATCAGCAGAATTTGTTCTAGCAGGTAGGGAGACCATGATTGACGTTTTGACAAAAATCTGGAGAACAGGAGAATGGCTAACCCCATGGACTCAGTCGCTGATTATTACACTCCCCCAAAAGGGCAACCTACAGCTCTGCCAGAACTACAAAACCATTAGCCTCATCAGTCATCCGAGTAAAGTCATGCTGAAAGTCATCTTGAACAGGCTCAAATCCCAAGCTGAAGAGATTATCGCAAAGAACAGGCTGGGTTCAGAGCTTGAAGAAGCACCACAGAACAGGTCTTCAGCCTCAGAATCCTGTGTGAAAAGTACCTTCAACATCAGCAGAATCTGTACCATGTCTTCAAAGATTTCAAAAAAGTATTTGACAGGGTATGGCATGCAGCCTTATGGGCCATCATGCGGAAGTACCATGTCAATGCAAATCTTGTTCGCGACATTGAGCGCCTCTATGACAAGGCTATAAGTGCAGTTCAGATGAATAGCAGCACAAGAGAATGATTCAGAACAACAGTTGGAGCTAGGCAAGGATGCCTTTTCTCACCCACCTTCTTCAACATTTTTCTCGATAGGATCATGTCTGATGCTCTAGAAGAACATGATGGAAATGTTAACATAGGTGGCAGAAATATTACCAATTTCCCTTTTTGCTGATGACATTAATGCTCTTGCTAAGGAAGAGCAGTAACTAGAAGCCCTAGTCGAAAGTCTTTACAAAACCCACACAAGGTATAAAATGGAGATATATGTTAGTGCTGAGAAGACCAAGCTTATGACAAAAGCGCCAGTGGCATCCAGAGGGGTATCAAGGTTAAAGGACAGAAGACTGGACAAGCAGTTACAAGCTTCAAATACCTTGGAGCATTTGTCTCAGATGAAGGCTCAAGACAGGAGGTTCTCTCAAGGATTGCACAAGCCACAGCAGCACTGACAAAGCCGAAGCCAATATGGAGAGATAGCAGCATATTTATTGGACCAAAGGTGAAACTGATGAGCTCCCTTGTTATATCCATTTTTCTGTATGCCCGTGAGTCATGGACCTTGACAGCAGAGCGCAGGCCTTTGAGATGAGATGCTACAGAATGTTACTGAGCATTTCGTACAAGGACCATATGAGGAGGTTCGCAGGAAGATCCAAAAAGCCATTGGAGATTATGACGAACTCCTGACCTTGGTCAAGAAACGGAAACTGAGGTGGTTTGGCCACGTCTCAAGGTCTTCTGGTTTAGCAACGACAATTCTGCGAGGCACAGTGAAAGGAAAAAGAAAGAGAGGTAGACAGAAGAAGAGGTGGGAAGACAGTATTAAGGAATGTATAGGGATGGATTTTGCTAGATCAACTAGGGCAGCTGAAGACAGGACTAGGTGGAAAGGGATTGTTGTTTAGTCAGCTGTGATGCCCCAACGACCTAACAAGGTTATGGGATAGACTAGACTAGTTTTATAATCTGTGACGAACTAAGTAGAAATATTCTGAAGAAGATCGTGATATTTGGCATACAGCTGATGGCTAGGTTAACGATGGCCTAGGGGGTCGACCATTTGATCTTCTTGGGGTGGGGGCTAGTATATTTTCAACAAAAAATCCCTGTCTTTGGATATGCAAGAAAAACTAAATAAATTTGCTCAAAATGGGATTTAAAAAAATTATCTTGCCTAAAAAATTAGTAAAAAAAATGATCTGTCTCTACCCAAAATTTAGTAAAAATATAGTCTGCGGATATACCCATTTGAAGTGAGTTTTCAAAATGTCGCTGGCTTTTGAGCACACACTCCTTACTTAAAGGAATGTTTTCATATTTTTTACAATCGTTTTACAGCAGCAGGTGCCACGCGTAGCACATATACAGACACATCTTTACATACACATACTTATATTATTAAATGATCTAACGCATCTATATTTAGAAACTGAAAATACAAATGTTTTGAAGGATTAAGTGCGTATTTTAAAATATTTTAAGAAGAAAATAGCATTGGATCTTATTCTGAAAAAGCCGGAAGATTCAAACTAAGTGTTACTCCCCTTTCAATTTTATTTCGAACAAAAAAGGGAAGTACCCAGATTTGGAGAAACGAAACTACAATAGCTTTCTATTCGGTAATCCCTCTTGGTATACCATTATATATACAGAAACGCCAACAAGTATTGGTTCGATTTTCTTTTGTCAGCTGATTTACAGTTTTAAATTATGTATAGCAGAAGAAGAAGAGGTAGACAGAAGAACGGGTGGGAATACAATATCAAGGAGTGGACTGGAATGGATTTTGCCAGCTCAACTAGGACAGCTGAAGACAGGACAAGGTGGAAAGGGATTGTTTTGAAGTCAGCTGTGGTGCCCCAACGACCTAGTAAGGTTATGGGATAGAATAGAATAGAATAGATAGCAGAACATAATACTGACGTCTGCCAACAATATAAATTTGGCTTCTTGCAAAACTAAACCTTATCTCAAAATATCGTAAAACATTAAAAGTTGTTGTAAGAGCTGTCTTTTCTTTCGCAGTATAACAAATTGTTTTAAAAACGCGCCTCTAATGTGTTGCTATGAAAAAAAGCGTCAGGATTATTACCATAGTATTCTTCATAGGAACATGACGGCAGTTTGAAGTTGAACATTCTTCAAATTATCTCCCTTGCAATTAAACAAAAAGCGAATTGGAAAGTCAAATAACATCAAACGTCCTGCAGTGCTACGAAAAATTTCTTTGCAGATCTTTTTTATTTTACTCTTGTTAGTTCATTTTTACTCTTCGTATGAACCGTTTCTTTTCTTTTCAAGAAATGCAGTGTGTTAAAAGGTCTATGGGGAATCCAACGGTAAGCAATTTTTACTGGTTCCATTGTCAACTTTCACCCGACTGTTTCTCTAAAACGCAGGGCCCGATTGCTCTGATTTTTTCGCTTTTTCTTACCCTTGCCGTTGACATTATGTCCGGAGAAAATTATTGGCCGACCATTAAATGACATTGAAAATTCAGCTTCTCAAAGTTGGTAACTTTAAGTTTAACCCCACCACAAAAGCAAGCGTTCTTCTTTCTTTCACAAAAGCAAGCGTTCTGGTGTCTATAGTTGATGGAATATTGATGCGCTAAGGTGCTCATTCTGTCGGAATAGCATAAACAAAGTAACCTAAAATGTCTAAATAAAAACATATACCTATACATTCAAATACACTGTGCGTATACATTGTATGCGTTTCTTTTGACGGTCAGTATATATTGCCCGCGTCTTTGGGGGGGGGGGGGAAACTTCTTTCAATAATTCATTAATATTGTCACAAGAGAGACTTAATAATAACTATCTCCTACATGATACCCCCGCCGTTCCTTGTTCAATGAGGAGGAAGAATCGACATGCTCAGTGATCTTGCACAAAGCCTTGCACAGGCCAGCCAACTTTACAATACGTTCTGTGCAGGGATCCATTCATTTTGTTTTAATAACATCATCTTTAGGAAAAGAATTACTTGAAATTGGACGGCGTTGCACTGTTAAATTGCTGATGGAAAAACGGAATATTGGGCTGTGCAAAGATGTAGAATAGTTTTAATGCAATCAGGTGATAGCTAACCTGCTGTTAGTGTATATTATCATATTATGACCATCAATACTCCGACATAAGTGCCTTAACAAATATTTTTGACATAGAGCAGACTGCTGATGTAGAACGGTTTCATTTGGGTCTGTACCGCTTGCCAATCCACCAGCAAGTGACACATCCTGGAGGTGGAGGCGTAGGGTGTTCATAGTGATAGAAACTGCTGCAGTAATTGATTGGGGTGTCTCAGTACCTACGGTAACTACGGTAATCGCTTTATTAAACGGCTGCCTGCCTTGTATCCAACGCTAATTCATATTTGATTCAGTCATTCGAATTACCATAATTTAATTCAAACCTCTGAAGAGGTGTTGGCTAAATGAATATCATTTTAACATTGTTATACATTTTGAGTAGAAAAGCATAGATTTAAAATGGAGTTTCCGCTGCAGCTTAGGGTAGAGTCGGGTAACTTCGGACATGGGGGTAAATTCGAACATAACATTGCAAACAGTGAAAATCCTGATAATGAGCCTTCTCATCAGGATTTTCGTGACTGTTTGGCCAGTTATTTTTGTTTTAGTTCCAAACAACTGACATATAAAGGAAACAATGTCACTGTCCGAATTTACCCGCTGTCCGAAGTTACCCGACTTCTTGGAGTCCTATCGCGAAGAACAGCTGCCTAAAATTTAAAATTCTGGAAGTGTGATCAATATGTCCACATTGTTACAAGAATGCAGGTGTGAGCTCTTCAAAACATCCCCTGTATTCATAAAATATAACTATAAAACAAAAAGTAAACCAGCATAAAGATAATGTTTGGAAATGTCTGTTCGACGCTGCCTGCCACCGTCAACGATGGACAATAACACATAGTTCGAACTTTCCATAACGTTTAGGGGTCAAAACAATACTGCATAAGAAGTGATTTGAGAAAGTAATGTTAAGTGGCATTAAGGGTTAATCCTGATTTACAAAAAAAAAAAAAAAAAAAATGAACATAATTTTTTTTTTTGTTTATATTCTCCACAAGTAAACGCGTCTATCCTTCTAGAAATATGCAACTTGCATAATAAACGTAATAACCTTTTGTCATCAGTCCAACCAAGTTTCTAGAAGCGCCTTCAACGAATGAACCCATATTGTGCAATCACCTGATTGGCCCAGTATGTTCATCATACGCAATAGTTATCGTTTCCATGTTGTTGTTTTTTTTTTCTCACAAACAACAGGTGAAATTAATGTACCCTGAACAATTCAACTGGCATACAATGTAATAAATTATCTGTTATATCTGTCAATGTTTTATAAAAATTCTTTCATAGTATTATTATTATAGTTTAGTATTATAAGGCTTAATCACAGATTATATCAGACAAGAAGTAGTGTCTTGTCCGTGGGTACTTTAAATTTATACGAAAGTGATATGAGAAATGGCTATTAAAAGAACAAGAGGCTGTTCTATGTAATGTTACACTCAATACTCGTGTGAAGTTACATTGAAACCAGTCCATAAATGAGCCGCAACAAAATAAAAGCAACAAACTGGCATATGCGCCCAGCTAAGACTCAGATCAGCTTGGACATCCGCCCAGTATGATCAGAGTTTTCACTGTCCGCATGGAACTAGCTTAGACCCTTAGCAACATTTTTATGAATTTTATATGAAAATTACTCGAAAGCTGTGGCCTGTAGCGAGTTCACAAGCCAAATGGCATTTTTTCTTATTTCAAAGGCAGATAACTCAAAAGCCATTTAGAAACAATAGGGAACCAGTTCCGATGGAAGTCTACCAACTATGCAAGTTTGAGGACAATTGGTTAAATGGTAAAATGGTATGGCCTGTAGTGCCTTCACCCTTCACGATTTCAGTAACAACTAAAAGTGATCAAATATTAATATTTGGGGGGGGGGGGGGGGGTGGCGGGCTCTGCAAAACGCAGAAAGTAGAGTTATAAATGCTATTGCAGTGCATTGGTAACCAGCCATGTCTGATGCAATCTGGCCTTAACATATTTTCAGAGCCGTTATGTCTTTCAGCATAAAGGGCCAGTAAATCACTTCATCAGTTTACCATAATAGATACTTTTTAATAACAACCATTCTGCCTCGGGTCCCCTGCGTCTTTCGAACAAACCAAACGATTACAAAAGATTAGGCTTACATCGTTAGCTGGTGATCCCAATATGGATGGATTTACTTACAACAACAATAACAAGGTCAAAAGTAACCTTATAATGTCTTCGACAAAAAGCAACAACAAAATATTCCAAATATCATACGACTGGCAATGACAGATCCATGAATAATGCATTGTTACCAATAGTGCATGTATCAATTTTCTTTCAACTTTTATATTCGAAGGAGTTTAAATTAAACAAATTAAAGTCATTCATACATAGAATTATTAAAGATTTTACAGTTAAATAATGTGCGAACTTCAAAGACACAGATTCTTCTGCACAAGAGCGCCGTCAAGTCATAGTCGCTGCTCGAATCGTCTGTCCATGGAACACAAAGGAATTTATACAGCGCACAGCCTCCATGCCATTTGATGGTACTGCGGAATGGTACAGTAATGTGGAAAAGAATGTTCCGCTGAAGCCGGTGCTTGATTACTACATTACCGGACACGAACAGACGCATTTAAACCGAGTCTGCTATTTTCGTTTCTTTGCTGTGTTCCCTGATTCCGGTGGACCTTTTTTTTTTTTCAAAATTTATTTTATCTATACTGCAGCTGGTGTTGTGCGGTGAAGCGGCCGAAAAGAGTCATAGTGCAGATTATATATTTTTTTTGTCCTTTGGGATAACTGTGCTCATTTTTTAGATTAAACAGATTTTATTGCTTTTATATACAGTGGGGTTGGGCAACAAGATCTCACAACATTAGTTACAGTCCTCCCCCCACAATATCAAACACAGCAATGGCAAGAAACAATCTGTAATTGTGCTTATTCTGAGTCAGTTTAAAAACAAAGCTCCGCTAAAGCCGATGCTGCCGTGCGGGTGGCGTGGACAGTATTGCAACTGATGTATTTCTTACTTCCTGGGGATCTTCCTTCAGGGTTTAAAAAAACTAAAACATTTTGCCATTGTTAACAATTCCATATCAATAGTTTTTTTGTGTTTTGGCTTGCCGCTTCGGCGGCGAGCCATATATTCAGACAGGTTATGACTTCCTGTCATGCGCACTCCAGCAGAAGACGCTGATTTGTTCCCAGCTTCGAGAATGGTTCATAATTGCAAGTGCAGAACCAATATATGGAGAGCGTCTACGGGGCGCAACTTCGTTTGACTGCTTCTTTTACCTAAGCACCGAAACATAACGACACGCCATAATCTGGCACACCAAATAATCGAACATGTCTAGCATCTTTTGCCTTACTGAAAACATGAGTTATTATTATTTTTTTATTTATTTATCCAGTGTGTTTGAATATTTCTTGATTGACCACTGTCAAATAAGGTCAAATAACGACATGCGCAATTCGCGGGCATTATGTAAAATATGGACTGGACTTGGACTCTGGACTTTGGACTCTGGACTTCGGGCTGTGTAAAACCTGGATTTCAGACTTTGCAAAACCTGGACTTTGGACTCTGGAGTTTGTAAACTTGGACTGAAATATTTCAACAATAGTTGTTATGCCTGTACAAACAGTGTAGAGTGTATATCCAAATTAGACTACTGGTTGGAACAGTCTGATCAGGGTCTGTGCCAACAGCCTTATTTAAAAGCATTTACTGGTTTTACAGACAAGGTGTTTGATCGTATTTACTAGATACTATTTCTTATTTTTCCATAAGCGTACATTGAAATTCAGTTTCTTATTTTTTCATAAACGTACAATGTTATTCAGTTTAATGTAAGTGTCTTATTGAAAAAAATTCAATTCAGGAAACACAACATGTGTGGGAAAATATCAGTATCTTACAGTTGCCATCAAATCATCCTTTTCTAGGACTATGCAATTTTAACAGTTACCTTCCTTTTTGAATAAAAGTTGCTAAAATTTAGAGGGTCAAGGCAGCGTAGCGCAATCGGTAGCGCGTTTTGACTCAAGAGCCAGAGGTCCCGGGTTCGATACTCGGTCCGGCCACATACTTTCGTTTTTCCTTTCGCTGATTCTAGAAGGGCAGTTGTCAGTTACTGGTGAAAGTATGTGCATTTAGTACTGGTTAACCGCTTAGGAGGTCTAAGCCTGCCCAGGAATAGTGTGGTTAGGGTAACAGACCGTCCCGACATGATCATAGCTGTTTATCGTGGCCAATAAAACAACAACAAAATAATTACTACTAAACTATAGAAGACTTCTTTTTTCTTTTGCATTAAATCCCTATATAATGACAAAATATGTGATGACCAAGGACAACACGCTAGATTCTGAAAACAAACATTCTGTGGAAGCAACAAAAATACATTGACTTGTAATCATTACCAATTACCAGTTATACTCTATACCGCAGACTTGCTGGGCCGCATAGTGCAGTCGGTGGTCCGTCTAACTAAAAACAGAGGGAGGTCCCGGGTTCGATATTCAGTCCGGCCACTTACTCTCGTTTCCGCTTCCGCTGAGTCAAGAAGGGCAGCTGTCAGTTACTGGCGAAAGTTAGTGCACTTAGTAACAGTTGAGCGCTTAGGATGGCTAAGCCTTCCCAGGAATATTGTAGTTAAATTAACTGACCGTCCTTGTAGCTGTTTACCGTGCACGTAAAACAATAACACAACAACAACATACCACAGGCTTAACCAGTACTTATAACTGAACTCAGTGATGACAATATACTAAAAAGAATAAGCTGAATATTTGCAGACGATCTATGGCAACTGTTTGGGAAGGAACTATCATTTTCATTATAACCTCCTCTCAGTGGTAGTCAGCTTTTCTACAACAGCAACAATGAGACAAACAGTCATTAAAGTTGTTTCCCCTTTTAATAATAGCCATTGTTGCGGACGGTAAGATTATTTCCTACCAATCTGTCACTCTGTCACAGTAAGACGAACTACTTCCACTATTTCCTTCTCATATCAGCAGTCATGAACCATATATCAGCTTATGTGTAAGGGACTTGTAAAAGAACTTTTCCAGTGTAAGATGTATTTTTTCAACATCAAGACTTGACGATCTAATAATGAACATAACTTTGTCCTAACCGAACGGCTCAGGGAATATAGCAATCAAATTCCCGTCCATCTGTCTCTGTCCGTATGTTAGTACGCCCATTAACATTTTGTCGTCCACTCTGTAACTTGAATACCCTTTGGACTATTTTCATTACACTTCACCAGTTATGTGTAGTCCATTTGCTCCAAAGTACAAACACAGTTCTGCTTAGTTCACAAAAAACAGGACGAAACTCCCAGTAAATCTTCTAATGTCCTAAAATTTCTTATATAACAATACATAACAGAATACGAAAATCCTTATTTCTAAATGCTTTTATGAAATATTTTTCAATAGCAGTAATACAAAAATTTACCTTTTTACTGAAGGTTATCATATGATTGTCAGAACAACCAGAATGTAGTGTAACCTCATTGTTACTATAGTTGTGGACGTTTTTAAATAAAGAAAGTGTCTCCAAGTAAGATACCATCTCCCAAGACCACAAACCATAAACCACAAAATACCACAAACATTGAACTACATGAGCGCTAACTTGCCAAGCCTTTCCTTTGAAAAGGAAACTTTATTTTCACTCTTGGCCACCTACTGCGGCATTTTCTTTGCGCATGCGCAAAGGCAAGCACATACATGGAACGTTACTGTCTACTGTTTATTGCGAAATGCGTGAT
This sequence comes from Ctena decussata, assembly GCA_963989385.1. Classification (NCBI taxonomy): domain Eukaryota; kingdom Metazoa; phylum Mollusca; class Bivalvia; order Lucinida; family Lucinidae; genus Ctena; species Ctena decussata. Next base: position 31,488,569 of record OZ022504.1, on the reverse strand, counting down.
ATTTTGTCTTTACTGTCTTAAATACAGAATATGTGAAAGGGCATGCACATGGTGACCGAATACTTCAAAATGCGTTCTACTGACCGCATACTGTGACAGTGTCAAGCGCACGCGCAAGATTATTTCGCACAGATTGTAGTCTATACACCTTTCCGAGCCACGGCCAGACTGTCACTCAAAAGTCACCTGATAGTGTACAGCTGACCAATGCAACGACAACCTAGCATGTGATGTAGTCTCACAAATGAAATCACACGTGTTGAATGTCCCACACAAGTCAGTGTTTTAATATCTTACAGTCACTGAAGAGATGCATACATGTTTAAAGTAGGCTTGGCTTCGAAAGGATGAATTATTGTACATGTATAATGCTTACTGCCATCTCTGCGCCGTCTGGTATTCTTTTAGTTTGCGATGACTACTGCAGAAATGACATGCGTCATGTGCAAAGTCAGTGCTGGAATGACATGCGTCATGTGCAAAGTCAGTGGCGGCACTGGTTGGTTGGTTGATTTGATGCTTAACGTCCACGGTAAACAACTAAGGTCATGTCGGGACGGTCAGTTAACGTAACCACACTATTCCTGGGCAGGCTTAGACCTCCTAAGCGGTTAACCAGTACTAAGTGCACATACTTTCGCCAGTAACTGACAACTGCCCTTCTTGAATCAGCGGAAGGAGAAACGAAAGTATGTGGCCAGACCGGGATTCGAACCCAGGACCTCTGACTTACGAGTCAGGTGCCCTACCGATTGCGCTACCCGGTCCGGCCAGTGACGGCACTGACTTTGCACATGACGCATGTCATTGCCACAGTAGACATTACATATGAAATTCAATACTGTCACTTACAGTGACGGTGGTACTTCTAGCTTCCTAAATCACGCGGTATTGAATTTTCAGAGAGATGGAGAAAAGCAAAAATAATAGCACAGCCCTATCGAATTATTATATATCATTAATCGCATATGTACGTCAGCGCTGTGAAAATGAGGCGTAACGAGCGATACAAGGGTCAATCTGACAAATCTGGACAGGAAAATAAGTTAATTTCATCTGTAGAGATGAAATAATAACAGTTGTAGACAAACTGCGGCATTAATTTGGTTCCTAAAGGAGGGTATGACTCATGATCGTCTGTCAATGATACACGATTGGCTTTCCGTTTATTCTAGGTAATGGGTGTGTGTTTTTAATGATATACAACACCAAATGCCACAAGGTTGGGACGAGGGTCAGCCAAAAAATCCTCCAAACTGCAGAGTTGCAGACAAATACTTGTTAATATCGGCTCTACCAATCAGTATTCGCCAACCTTATTATCTCTTATAGTCAACGATTGCTTGGCAACTGCAGAATACTAACATCTAGTAGTATAATCCAGCAGAGAAAAAAGCTTTCACGTATGGCAAGGATACTGGAAAACATCATACTGAAATACTTAAATGATATCATGATATGACAGTTGCTCAAATTATATATATATAAAAAAAAACAGTTTTGAGGGGTGCAGTACAATATCCTATTATAAGAACATTTCAGGATAATACGTTCACAACAGATGTAGTATTTTTATTAAACAACATCTATTTAAGAAATAAATTTCATTTTTTCCGATGTTCATGGAAGTATGAACACAATGAGTCACGTGCAAAGTAAGTGACGCCCGAAGGGCTTTCACGTTAAATTTTACACGGCACGGGACTCTTTTTGTTTATATTTCCGTGAACCTCGGAAAAATTAAATTACATTTACATGTAATTCTAAAATCATTTTGAGCATCATTTTCGATTTTTAAGAGCAACATTTGTAAAATATACGACAAAAAGCTGTCCCTAACCAACAGGTAAGCCGCTAAGGTTAAACGGCCGTCGCATGACGTGACGTCCAATAGAACGTTACAACGGCCAATGACGTCTTTTGTTTACATGCGATGTTGGACACCAACGACGTCGCGTGACCGACTGTTGCTCATGGAACACTGTTTTTCCAAAATAGGTTCATCTAAGGAAAATCAAAGGGAATGTAATTATTTTTGAATAAAATGTAGTAACAGGGTGCTCAGTTGTAATAAATGAAAACTGCAAAATTTGAGTCTTGTTTTATGTCTCTTTTATGTCTCTTTTACCCGTTTACAACCAAGAGTTAACTAGAAAATGTGTTTATAAAACACTTTGCCCCCAACCATATGCTTGCCTCTAAAGAAGGTTCATCCAATAATGCTTCTACCTTTGTACCATAAGCTTCAATGCACTAAGTTGAAAACGGGGCTTACCTCAGTCAAACATTTACTAATTGTTTTCGAAAGTAAATCAGATCATCTACACCTTGGGCAGTATCTTCCTGCAAAAAATCATGATCCTAGCATCAGGGGTTCTCAAGATATGTTGTTTACAAGGTTCCATAGGCAAATAATGCACTAAGTTGAAAAAGGGGCATAACTCGATCAAACATTCACGATTTTTTTTCAAAAGTTTATCAGGTCATCTACACCTTAGGGAGTATCTTCCTGCAAAAAAAATCATGATCCTAGCATCAGGGGTTCTTGAGATATTTTGTTCACAAGGTTCCACAGGTTAGGTCGAAAAAGGGGCATAACTCTGGAAATATGTGACCCGCGGAAAAAAGAAAAAACATGTGTTTACGTATTTTTCATACTGATCATGTGTATAAAGTTTCAAGTTCCTAGCTCTTACAGTTCTTGACTGGATGTAAAGGTACCTTTGTACCATAGGCTTCAATGCACTAAGTCGAAAAGGGTACATAACTCGATCAAAAATTTATGATTTTTTTAAAGTTAATCAGGTCATCTACACCTTAGGGAGAATCTTCTTGCAAAATATCATGATCCTAGCATCAGGGGTTCTACAGATATTTTGTTCACAATGTTCCATAGGCTTAAATTGCAATAAGTCGAAAAAGGGGCATAACTTGGTAAAAAATTCACGATTTTTTTTTCAAAAGTTAATCAGGTCATCTACACCTTGAGCATTGTCATCCTGCAAAACTTCATGATCCTAGCATCAGGGGTTCTTGAGATATTTTGTTCACAAGGTTCCACAGCCTAAGTCGAAAAAGGGGCATAACTCTGGAAATATATGACCGGCAGAAAAATGAAAAAAATGCGGTTCTGCTTATTTTCCATACTGATCATGTGTATAAAATTTCACGTTCGTAGCTCTTACTGTTCTTGACTGCATGAGAGGGTACCTTAGTACCATAGGTTTTAATGCACTAAGTCGAAAAAGGAACATAACTCGGTCAAAATTTTATGAATATTTTTCAAAAGTTAATCAGGTCATCTACACCTTAAGCAGTATTTCCCTGCAAAAAAATCATGCTCCTAGCATCAGGGGTTCTACAGATATTTTGTTCACAAGGTTACATAGGCTTACAATGCACTAAGTCGAAAAAGGGCCAAAACTTGGTAAAAAAAATCACGATTTTTTTTTCAAAAGTTAATCAGTTCATCTGCACCTTGGGCATTGTCATCCTGCTAAACTTCATGATCCTAGCATCAGGGGTTCTTGAGATATTTTGTTCACAAGGTTCCACAGGCTAAGTCGAAAAAGGGGCATAACTCTGAAAATATGTGACCGGCAGAAACAAGAAAAAACATATATTCGCTTATTTTTCATACTGATCATGTGTATAAAGTTTCAAGTTCCTAGCTCTTACGGTTCTTGACTTATAGATAGCGGACAGACGGACTGACGGACGGACAGACGGACGGACAGACAGACGGACAGGCCCAAACCAATATGCCCCCACAATTTCTCCGAAATTGGGGGCACAATTACCAAAAAGAGAAGGAAAAAAATGTTAGATTCAATTTTTCCAGGCAACCAAATATGTTTTGAAATGTGAATTAATATTTGTGCCTATTTTGTGTTTGGAAATCTTAGACGATCATTCTTCAATAAATGATAGTATCATTTAAAAAACTGTAAACGGTAACATAAAAAAAATCACTCGCTTACCCCTTGCGTAATTCACCCCCGTGCTGCTTATACCTTTGACGTCGCGCACGGTGTTTGTGCAATTCTTGATTATATGCTACCATGGCTAGTACACGTTCATAGCAATGCTCTGCACGCTCATAGCTATGTTTATATATTGGGTAAAAAGAACTTGATATTATTTGAATAAATCAGTTATTTTCCTTGGTCCCTAATATTGTCTACTAATGCGAAAAATGACGTTTAAAACGTTACATGGAGAGCCATGTGTCTTATTTTAAAATGGTCATTTTAGTTATCTTTCGATAAAATGTGTATCAACAGTTTTTCCTACATACATTACTGTCAAAAACGTCTACATATATGTTTTTTCGCTTTGATTTTCGACGGGCAAGAAAAATGAAATATTGTCGGATGCATTCAGTTGTAAATTTTGCGGGTCGGGTTACTTCGGACAGCGGGTACATTCGGGCATACCATTGCAAACAGTGAAAATCCTGATGAGACGGCTCATAATGAGCCGTCTCATCAGGATTTTCACTGTTTTTTTTTTTTTTTGCCCAGTAAATTTTGTTTTAATTACAAACAACTGACATATAAAATATGCTGTGGTAGGTCCCGTGATGACAGAATATGGGCATTTTCTATACCGTTTACTGCATTTGACAGTGATTATAAACCCACGGGTTCTGACAGTAAATGCTGCATTTGTAGATAGTTTTGATTTCTCATAAAATATCCCAACGTCGATTTTTTTTTAAGTTTCTTTACAGTCAAAGGTTTGAAGAAAATAGTGTTAAAATGCAAATGTCCCCAGGAATACAGATATATAATATGGCAACGGCCATGCAGTGCGCTTGGAAAGTAGCTTTATGATTTCGATTTCTAACAGAGTAAACAGAGTTATGGCAGCGTTTGCAAGACTCATTCGATGACCCTCGTAGCTGTGCTTCCATTATATATCAAAGGGCCAATGGCCCTGAAATGACAGATTCTATCAGAGTAAAGTCATGCTACATCGGCTCAAAATAATTTCAAACTTCAATCCTATTGTAAATGATCCAGCTCCGTCATTTAGCGCAAATCACTTCATGCACCTGCAAAAGTTCTATCTCTTGTACACAAGTAATATTTGAATTCTGACAGCGGTTACTGCTTTTCACTGACTTTACAGCACTCAGTGTTTGCGGTATTTCGCATTACCTATGGACCTCGAGGAAGTCCACTCCAATGTTTACAATATGGCAATTCTATAAATAGCCACCGAGAAACACACAATTACCGTATGGTGTCCAGTATAACAGTTGCGAGATAAATGGATAAACCTACAGAATTTCTTTTACATTGACGTGCTCGGAATACTGTTTTAGGCAAGTTTACAATTGTAAAACATTTTTGTTTCAGCGGCAGCTGATTTATTTACTTGATAAAGTATGGGGGGCGCTTGAAGAGGTGGCGAATACGGTAATTGGCGGATTGATTTTTAATATTCAGTTTGTATTCGTTATATTTTTTGACCGCTGATGTCATTAGTTGGACACTTCTTATTTTACAAAACTACTTAAATAATTATACCCGCACAAGAATACGTTATATAAGTTCTCATTTAACTTAGTACAAAACTTATTTTCAATTTCAGACGGTTTTTTTTAGCGAAATGACCTTACGATCACTTCATTTCAACAGCGGAAGAACACAGCTGTGAAAGCCACTTTCCAAAATACGCTTGTGACAGCATTGAATGACTGATAGAATCAGTCATTAAAAATCCGTGGCTTAATTAAACCGACTTTGCTAATTTTAATGTCTTTGGTACTTTTAAGAACTTATTAAACTTTTAAGTGCCGTGTGGCGGCCATAAAACGTCTCCTCGTACTTAATCATAGTGCATATTACATAACTTCTGGTACTATTGGATCATTGAGTTCATTTAGAGTTTTTGGGAAATCGAATTCTGCTTAAGCCGGAGCTAGAGGGCGTGGTCGGTGTTGCACATTTCATAACTGGTCACTGCTATTTTCGTTCGTTTGGTATATTTCTTGCTTCCAAATGATCTAACTTGTCAGAACTTATTAAAGCCTTGCAGGAGATTCATTCTGACTGCGTTAATAAAACAAATGTTAGAAGGTGGTGTGACAGTCAAATCATGGTTCCAAAGCGCCGAATGACATTACGCTCGATAAAACTGTAGTTGGAATAGGACTGACTAAATCCATTGCAGACAGCCTTAAATGCATCTGCAACTACGTATGGAGCAAGTCTGTAGGCCTGTGCGACCTAATGTCACGGACTCTTAAAAAATCTCCATGCCCCGACCGAGGATCGAACCCGGGACCCTTCGATCTAAAGTCTCGCACTCTACCACGTCGCTATAAAAGCCGGCTTGTACCGCAAGGCAGTACAAGTGTTTATATACCTAATTACCTACACCCTGTGACATTCTCCCCCACCAAATTGGACTTCGTCCCCGAAGTTCCAGGCTAAAGAGCTGCATATAGAAATAGGCTCGAGGGGTCAGGCTGGATTTTACGTTGGGCGCCATTTGTCACGGACTCTTAAAAAATCTCACGCCCCGGCCGAGGATCGAACCGGGGACCCTTCGATCTAAAGTCTAGCACTCTACCACGTCGCTATAAAAGCCGGCTTTTATAGCGACGTGGTAGAGTGCGAGACTTTAGATCGAGGCTATGTGCATCTTGGAAACTAGCAAGGGATTAGCCCATTTTTACTGACGTCGTTGTTCGGTCACGGAATAAACAGAAGTGTCACGCTACTGATTGGTGTGACATGTCACACTTATGTTGATCGATTGTCACGCGAGAGACTGGGAGGCGTTTCTTTCGCCCCATGGGTTTGGTACAGTGGACAGTGTTAATGGCATCCACGTGATGAGAATTATCAGCCAAAAGTAAGCTGTGGGATATCAAACATCAATAATTTGTTATATGCGGATTGCGCTTTGTTTTTCTTTCTGCGACTTAAGGTGGACGAATACGCAACAACTCTGTTCTTAATTGTTTAAAAAACAAAACAGAGTTATTGTGAATAACTGTGGACAATGTCTACCGTTAAGATCCTAAGTTTTCGGGCACATAGGTCTGTACAAACATTGGAAACCGAGATCAGACTGTTCTTTAGGAACCAGAATGATCAAGATCTTCACAGTGCGCATTTTTGTCGACATTACTCTATGGTAGAACCAAATAACAGGAAAATAAATTATAGGGCAAGGACCGGCTGTGCTTGCAGCAGGTGCAGAATTTGGGCAGTCTGTTTTGGGGATGTTTTGATCTTAAACATTGTTTTTTCTAGGAAACTAAACGGTGAAATGTTGTTTTTTTTATTCTTTAACATACGATGTAAATTTTACTAAAATAATATGCATAAGCATGCCCCATCGATTGAATATATTTTTCATGACGTTTTTCATTAATTTCAATTTTCTTGCCTTTTTTAAAGAATGTAAAAAATATACTTATTGACAAGAAAACTGCAATTTTTTTGTTATCAGTTTGTTTCAAGTATCCTATATTACAACTTATATGATTTGCTGTTCAAAATGAAAGTGCAATCATGTGCTAGAGATATGAAATTTTATGGAAAATGTGTAAAAAAAGTATGTATAAATACAAAATATTGTTTTTTAGGAAAACAAAACGGTGAAAATTGTTTTTTTTTTTCTTACCCAAATGTTTTATAACTCTTTGGGTTATTTAGACGGTATAATGGTTTGAATGCCCCCCGCCAATATTTCTATTCAGTATTCGTCTACCTTAAAATAGTCTTCGACAGTGGATAATTGCACAATAACTCAGTGGTTATGTTCTAAGTAAAGGCTAATTTTGTCCAAATATAGAACATTAGATCAGTAACTTGTCCCCCGTTGGTGGCGAAGCGGGAGTGCAGGGACGGGAGGGGCATTGGTAATTACGTGAAGTTAGAAACAACGTCAGTATAATCATGCCGTCAATCTGGTAAACAAAGGCATTATGATATTTGGAACAATTAACAATACAGAATAAGAACACCTTTTGAGTAATTTGTACGCGACTTAAATATGAAAAGTTCACGTGGAATAAGACGTTTGTCATATTAGAGGACTTAGACGACATTTTACTGACGCCAGTCGCCATAGAGTATTTAAATATTTTCCAGAAAACGTTTTCTGGAAAACATTATATCATTTCTGATACATCCTTTTCGAACTTTAGATGATTCGAATCCCGTAAAAAATTTCAGCTAGCTAGGGAACGTTACCTTTCTAGATTTTGACGTCAAAAAGACGTAAGGTCGTCCCGGATTCGTTTGGAACTTATTAATCACAATTGCCAGTAAGCAACATAGGAGAAAACATTCAAAGTCTTGTTTTAATGGAAATAAAAAATCAGTTCATCAATCAATGAAAATGTCGTCAGATGAGAAATGAGACGTACAGTGATGTCAAAAGAAAGGCTTTTAAAGCACTTTACTCGCAAAGAGGAAACGCACTAAGTCAATATCATTTTCAGAAATCTTTTTTTATTTAAAATGCAGACCTAAGTTTGCTTTTTTTTCAGAGTTTGTACCAGGTACAGTGTTATGGACTCCTGCTTTCGGACGACTTTTGGAATTCAAAACGAAACGATTAGTCATGTTCAAATCACTGTCTGCTTAGGCTTTCATGAGGTGAAAAGAAGAAAAAAAAAACGGAAATTTTCGAGGTTAGTATGGAAAGTGAGGTCAAAGTTAGTGTCGCGTATCTTTTTTTTTTTTTTTTTTGATTTTTAGTATACACAAAGCTTCATTAAAACTGGAGGAAAGTACCACTGACTGTGTATGGAATATGACTTCTCCTGTCAACAGCGTATAGTGTACTGTCTGCTGCGACATTATTTTGCAAATGCGGAAGAGCATGCGCACCTGTTGACTGTATACTGTCTACCCTGTCCTGCTTACTGACTGCCGTGTACTATACTGCCTACCAGGTCCTGTTTGCTGTAAACTATGCACTGGCTACTGGGACATAGTTTTCGCTATATGTAAGGCCTTGCCCACATATAGCAAGCATGCGCCAAACCAAACAGAACACAGCGTATAGTATACAGAAGTCAGTACACAGTAAACAATATACAAATGACAGTGAACAGTGCACAAAAACGGGCCTAGTATGCATTCAGCAGATGCGCATGCTCTAGAACAACTTCTGCGTTGAGGAGATGGACTTGCTCAGATCCTCAATTTCGAACTATGTATATTTTGTAACATGCATGTTATTTTCCTGAATAAATATTGTTTAAACCAACTTCTGCGTACTATTGCAATACACAGTTCCGAGAATAGCCGCTTAGCTCCGCCTGCTTAGTTACTGTTACTACGTCTCACAAGCTTACACAAATATGGCGGAAAAACAAATGACAAATGCAAGTGTCTGCTAAATGTTGGCGATCCATGGCGAAGAATCAGCCTCCTCATGACCTACACATGGCAATTTGGGCATCGTGCATTTCCGATGCGTTCTGTTCTTGCAGAGCAGGGTAAGATTATTAAAAGAGGTGTTAGTTTGTTTTCTTTTAACAGGTATACATCCCTCCATTAACTGTAAGGTAAAATCACGGACTTATGTTTGATATTGACCACGTGCCATTTGTTTGTGAGACTATGTCACGTGCTAAGTTATCGTTGCATTGGCCAGATATACGCTATCATGTGATTTTGAGTGACTTTCTGGGTGTGGCTCGGAACTGTGTATGTTCGCATCAATAATCTATGGATATAGAAGAGCGAATACACTATTAAAACTGCGCCTGTGCACATGCTAATCTAAATATTTGCTGTAACTACAATGACCATTCCTTTCAGAAAAAATGTTACCCCGAATGATGATGGCAAATTCTGGTTGAAATTTTTGTTTCGTTGACTTTTCCCAGCTCTGAGACTCCCAGACAATGCAATAATAATATCCATTATCGTGGCTGTGAAAAAAAACAAAAGCTGAGTGATTGCCTAGAAAACTGTGGTTAAAATTTAAGTAAATTATATATTTTTTCACAATCTAAATTAGATAACAGCGTTCTCCTAGCAGACTCTGGATGAAAATTTGATTGGGTAATGGAATTAAAGGCTTCCAGAATGACTTCGGCATTAGGACGGAGGTGAATGAGCAAACATTTTGCTCAGTCACCTTCGCCCTAATACCAAAGTCAGTAATCAGACTGATCAGAGTTGCACTGTTTGCCACACCGTCAGTCTTATGAAAAATCGCTGGAGAGAAAAACTAACCTTTCAAATTTTAGAATAGTTACAAAAAATGATTAACTCGGATGTTTCAATATTTATGATGCATGCGGTTCGCAATGCTATTGAATGGCATACTGACAAGATCTGAAGCTTTTGATCTGCTCATAGCATTACGCATCACGGAACAACACAGTGGAACAATTGGCAAGACCTCGTTCAGCGAGTTATCCCCAAGGGGAGATAAATCATCGCTAGCGACACTTGAAATTTAAAGTCACTATAATTCATAAAGGATTCATTAGCGACTTGCCAGCTGTTTGCTTAAATTTTAGAGGTCATCGTTCACTTGGGAAATAATGATAATAACTTTAATGATATGGGTTATTACCGCTTATGGTAGAGAGCCCATTATTGAAACTAGAAACGAAACAAAACATTGATTATTTGAGAGATTTTCCACCGACGATGCTTTTCAGTAATTCTAAATGACACAAAATGCGATAAAGCATATTATTAAATGGCTTTGAAAGCATATTCCATGCTCCAACTGCTTTTCGAATTAGGTATTTGATTGAGTAACAAGCTATCAGTGATTCTAGCTGTAAGCTGTAAATCAGAGTCGGGCCCAGGACAGAGCCTTGGGGCACACATGGTGTCATCAAAACTGCTCACTCGCCCCTATAGAATATTTGAGCGAATTCAGCAGTGGGGCAGTTTCCAAAGAACAGTCGACTGGTATCGTCGAAGGATTTAAGGACCCGTGCACACCTTGCAAAGTGCCCAACTAACAAGATGAGCTGTGTCTCATACGACCTTTCCTCCGACATCCGTACGTCAGATCGTACATGTATGAGACCTTAATCATCGAGACAGTCATACTTTAGAAGACCAACTATGTGCAAGGACTCTGGCCTATCCATCGTATTTTATGCCCCCAACTTTGGACACGTTGAGGGAGAATATTGGTTTGGGCCTGTCTGTCCGTCTGTCCGTCCGTCAGTAATACTTTTTGGCAGCTGGGTAACTAAAGAACCGCTTCTGCTAGGATCTTGAAATTTTAAAAGTGGCTAGTACATGAAAAATAAGCGGACCCGTATTTTTTTCTCCGCCGGTCTTGTCATTCAGGAGTTATGCCCCTTTTCCGAGTTTGTCATTTTATATAGGAACAACCTTGTGAACAAACTATCTGAACAGTCGCTAAAGCTAGGGTCGTGATATTTTGTTTAGTTTCTGCGCTAAGTTAACAACTAGGCCTAATGATCAGATTGCGATCGCCTCATTCATCCTCTTTCTCGAATATTGGTTTAGTATGCACGATGGCCGGGCCGCGTAGCGCAATCGGTAGGGCATCTGACTCATAAGTCAGAGGTCCTGGGTTCGAAACCCGGTCTGGCCACATACTTTCGTTTCTCCTTCCGCTGATTCAAGAAGGGCAGTTGTCAGTTACTGGCGAAAGTATGTGCACTTAGTACTGGTGAACCGCTTAGGAGGTCTAAGCCTGCCCATGAATAGTGTGGTTAGGTTAACTAACCGTCCCGACATGGCCTTAGCTGTTTACCATGGACGCTAAGCATCAAATCAATCAATCAACAGTATGCACGAGTCTTCTGTTTGATGGATGGATGGGTGACTTGGCAATTTGATGTCCTTTTCAACAGTATTTCAGTCATATCAAGACGATGGGAGGGTGATAATGAAAGGTGTGCAATGGAACCCCGTTAACGATTGAACAGATTTCCGCCTCTGGGAATCGAACTCAGGACCGCTAGATCAGCAGGCCAGCGCTACCATCTGTGTTATACAGTGGCATGATGGCTGTTAGAGTTGCATCATATACCATGTGTGTGGGGGTGGGGGCGGGGGTGGAGGACTGGTGCTTGACAAAAGCATGGCGTAATGGCTTGTTGCTGATGAATATGATGAATAGGCCTTTGGGGAGCAGCGGTTGCTGGTGCTTGACAGCAGATTGGTGGTTTATATGGTTGTATTTGCATGTTAAAGAGTTTTGGCGGTGTGGGTGTGGGTGGGGGGGGGGGGTAAATTGCGGGGATGGGCGTGGGGAGGAGCTGACAGCAGCACGGTGGATTTTACAGTTGTTTAGTACTGAGAGTGGGGAGGTGCTGTTGCTAGACAGCCCAGCATGGTGTCTTCTATAGTCGTATAGAACTTGGGGAGTTGCTGTGTTGTGGCTTGTATTATATTTGCATATGCTTGTAGGCCGTCGGGGGAAATGTTGGAACATGACAGTTGCATGGTGGCTTGTTGTAAAGACGTTGGAGTGGTGGTGGTGGTGGTTGGAGGTTTGTTCTAGACAGTGGCATCATGGCTTGTATAGTTGTATCTGTTACGGGTGATGGTGGAATGGGTGGGGGTGGGGGTGGGGAGGGGCTGCTAGTGGTTGACAGGTTAGGTTTTGTAGTTATGTAAGCCTATCCGGATTGAAACAACAAAATGTCTTTCGAAGGTTTTATTTACCCCAGAGGGTAAATTAGTCAAACCCATGTCACCCATGTCTTGGTGCAAATCATGTTCCTTATAATTCTACTTGACCATTCACTATATCGATTTAGTGATATCACTAAATAAGAATGATTTAGTGATATCATAAAATAAAATGTCTGATATCACAAAGTTGATTTAGTGATATCACTAAATAGATTTTTTGAAATCATAAAGTGGATATGATTTGGTGATATCACTAATTCGATTTTGTGAGATCACTAATTCGATTTAGTGATATCACTAATCACTAATTCATTCAATTTGTGCTGTGAAAAATCACCAATTTGTTATATCACTTTATCGATTTTATAATATCACTTTTTCATATTGTGATATTACAAATTATTTGTGATATCACTGATCATAATGTGATATCACTAAATCGATTTTTTGTGACATCAATTATTCGATTTTGTGATATCACTCATGATTTTGAAAATGTAATATTACAAACTCGATAAGGTGAAGTGATATCGCAGAATCGAAGTAGCTATATCACAAAATCGAACTAGTGATATCACTAAATAAATTTTGTAATATCACAAAATCGAATTAGTGATATGAAAAAAATAGCTGTAATTTAGTGATATTACAAAATCGATTTTGTGTATCACTTATTCTATTTTGTGATATCACTACTTCGATTTTGTGATATCACTAAATCGCATATACTTGGTGATATCACTAATTAGATTTTGTCATATCGCTCATTTCAATCAGTGATATCTCAAAACAAGGAATTTATAGCAAAACGGCACCTCATAGGATATCACCATTGAGGAGGTGGAAGGAACAATTTGAAGATACGAGACACTTGCCGGGCCGGGTAGCGCAATCGGTAGGGCACCTGACTCGTAAGTCAGAGGTCCTGGGTTCGAATCCCGGTCTGGCCACATACTTTCGTTTCTCCTTCCGCTGATTCAAGAAGGGCAGTTGTCAGTTACTGGCGAAAGTATGTGCACCTAGTACTGGTTAACCGCTTAGGAGGTCTAAGCCTGCCCAGGAATAGTGTGGTTAGGTTAACTGGCCGTCCCGACATGACCTTAGTTGTTTACCGTGGACGTTAAGCAATAAATCAACCAACCAACGAGACACTTTGAGAAAAGTGCTAGACATGTTCCGAACAGAACTACTTATACAAATACGAGACACTTTGAGATTTGCAATCCATATATTGTTCAGCATGTCATGGATGGAGAGTGTGTTAGTAACAATGTAAAACAAAAAAATGGCAGATGAAAATTCCTAAGGAAGGTAGGAAAGCCTAATTATTACTCCACAAATTCGTACAGGCCGCAAAGCCTCACCTCGTGTTTGGTCAAACTAATGGATAGAGTAATTACAAACAAACTAGAAGCCCTGTGAGACCGCAATATTCACAGAACGCATTTTTCACACGTGTGACAAATCCGGTCGCATTTTTCACAGAATTCGACCGCATTTTTCACATATCTGTGAAATTTGCGTTCGATATGTATCAGGAAAACGTAATTTTCCAAACGCATGCAACACCCCAAAAATATGACAAAATATCACAAAAACGCATTTTTCACTTCTTGACATTTTTATAACCCTGAATTTATGACAGTTAGTGGACGGAAAAAACTGTACAGTGAACAAAAAAGAAGACTAGAAATCTGCTCTGCCCTTCCGCGCAGAAGGACGCAGGTTCAAGTCGTCAGCCGGGTCAGCGACTAAACAACTGACACTGTCTTCCCAGCAGTAAATGGGTACCTGTTTCGAATCAGGGAAGGTTAGGCTGCGAAAGGAAAGGGATAAGCTCCCTCTTTTGTAACCTGTGCCTAAGACATTGTAGGCTCAAACAACCACTGTCCCTATGGCCACAAGACTATGGAAAACATTTACATTGTTTGTTTTCATTCACACCTATGCTGATGACGTAAGCTGTAGTGCACAGCGTCTAGTACTAACTGTTGGGCGGTGCCACAATCCAGCGGGAGGAGATATTGCGGTATTTCTGTGCAATATTAGGCATTTCAAATACAAAAGTTTGGGAGGTAGCTCCTTCGTAACAGTCCCCTATGTTGCATCAAGGTTAAAGGTATTGGTATATTCAGTTGCGTTTTTGGTATATGGTTTCATGGAGGAAATCCGTATCTGGACAGAAATAGGGTGGAAGACATATCTTTTTCCTATAGTTGTCTGCCTGTCTGTCCGTCATGAATCGTTTCCGCTTCATAACTTTAAAAGGTAGTTTGAGAAAACTTGGTACAAATATAAAGCATCACGAATGGACGGACGAACGGATGAGCCAAAAATCAACATGTTCCCTCAAATTATTTCGAAACTGGGGACACAGTTCTGGTTTCACCAGTGAGGAACCAGGTAATAATAAAAATAAACTTAAATGCTTTTGCCGGGATTCTTGAATTCAATCCAGATCACATCCAGACACAAACAAAGTCAAATCCTGGTCGAATTGGATATCATGTATAAGTCAAACTCTGGTTTTTCGCCCCGGAAAATAGATGAACTGTTAAAAATATTCAAGCGGTATTGCATGATTTATCTTCCCTTTTGGAAAGGAATTTACCAGTAAAATAATAAAGTCAATAAATGGAAGGTGTTAGACTTGTCATGAGGTTAATTATACTAGTAGGCTTTATCGGCAATCGTGGGGACACATAATTTCGAAATTATCGGTCGAATCTGAACAGTTGTCAGTCTGTCTAAGATTTAATGCCTATCTGAGTTATCTGCAATTTTCGAGAAGCTGGGCTGGTCAGAAGCATCTCTCAGTTATAAGTCGACGGGGTATTTCACTTGCCATAGGAACCAAAATCTGAAGCAACTGCCTTAAAGGACATGTTGTCAGAGAGTGGTTTTTCCCCCTTTCCCCCCGGAAAAATGGCTATAGGAAGGTCGGCTATATAGTGGATTATCCAGACCTCATAGAGCCACTTTTCCCCCATAGTCCCTTTTCCCCCACCGGGAAATTGGTTATTAGTGAATTTGGTATGGTTATTTGTATTTTGCCGAACGGAACGAAACGGAACGGAATGGAACAGAGACATTTTACGGAATTAATCGCATAAGAAATGTATCAGTACTTCAGGGGAGGTGTTAACGTGATAAATTCCAAAAAATCAATATGCAAATTTAGCAACCATAGTTTTCACTGGGTGGTTGCTTAGTCCCGGTGAGCGATGATTTTTTCTGACAATCGTCAACGATTTTTTCTGACAATTAGTGTCTCGTAAGCGTGACGAAGCAAAAGGGTAAGTGAACAAACTTATTTTCATTTTTTTCTCCTGATCTTTTGCAAACAGGCTGTTTTCTGAAGCATTTTATGAGCCCATTTAGTCGTTTGTCTCGTTTTTTTCTGTGAAATAACCTCTGCAAATCAAGGACGAAAATTACAGCAAATGTCAAGGATTTGCTCCTACAACGAATTTAATGTCCCGGATTTTTTCCTACAGTGTCCCGGATTTTTTCCTACCACATATATTGCATTTCAGAGACCCAAAACTCGGATTATACACCTTTCCTATAATTCAGAGTCTGTTCGAGTTTTGTCCCTTGCAACGCCTATGACGTCATCTATAGGATAGGCTATTGTTTTTCATTGTGTAACCAAATAAATGCCGGTTTTCCGTATATTCAAAACTAACATTCAACGGTTAAGATTAAGACAACTTTTTTGTTCCGACTACATTTAGCTCTTTCTTTGTCGGAAAATAAGCTTTATAACTTCTAGCATATGGGAAATGAACATAAAATTAAAAGATTTCGGGCCAAAATTACCGTAATCAAGAGCATGTATCACCAGTACAGCTTCCAAAACATAAGGAAAAGAAAGAAAATCGCGGAAGATGTTCAGACCATTATTACAAAAGATACAAAACGAAAATTTAGCTGATTATAAAGCAGACACTCGCTAAAAATGACAACAAAGTGTGCTGACACGGAATTCGTTTGTGTAATCACCGATCGCGCGCATTGTTGCAATAAACAAACACCTATGATTGTGTATTACCTAGACACGTTCAGCTTTAAGAACACTCTGCGATGAAATGGAAACGATTAAATAAATAATACCGAAGATAAGTAAGAGATGGAAAAATAATATAAATTCAACCTCGGGTTCAAACTTACGGAAAACTGTCTGGATGCTGATGCTTTTAGATCGGTGTATCGCACAAGAAACCATAAATATCAGCGCTATAACCTGCCTGGTAATAATGTGTATTTACTACCTGAATGCTGACGTTTTACCTGTCGGAAAATGGAAAGAACTTTTCAGATTTACGAAACTTATTTATACGAAATATAGCTCTTTTATATTGAACAAACGTGAATGTATTGCCTGGGTGTTGAAACACGGCTTCGATGAAAGGGGTCATGAAAATCATGAGCGACTTGTTGGGATTCTCAATATGATATTAAAATAAAAGAAATATATATAAATAAAAATGTCACGTGACAACAGGGCAATTATACTTTAATTTGGTCTTTCAATGTCTTTTTTGCAGTTCACATTTACAAAACGTGTGCTTTATGCATGTTATGTGTGCTTGCAGTTGTGCTGAATTATATGGGATGTTCCTACAGATGACGTCACACTCTACTTGGGTATATAACTCGTGCGCGACTTTATCGATTTATAGGAAAGGTGTATAGACTCAGCAATTAGATTTTTTAGTGTGTGATCTAATTTTATTTCGCCGATTGAACATCAGAAGCATTACTGACTTGTATGCCGTGGCGCGTGGTATGCCTCAAGGAAAACTATCACTACAAGTGTTCATGAGTGAAACAATTCATTACACGACAGAAAGAGAGGATTTTTTTTATCTTTTATGCTAAATAACTACAGTGCCTTATACTTTATAATTACAGTGATCAGATTGTTCCAAGTTGATATTGCTGGCGCCAGAGAATTAATCTTTCTCCTTGCCATTTCGCTTCAGTGTGGTGTTGCTAAGCGTTGATGGATGAATGACTCCTTTTCAAAAGTATTTCAGTCAGATAAAGACGACGGTAGGGGGATAATGAAAAGCTATGTGCAGTGGAATCCCGTTTACGATGTATAGATTTCCGCCTTTAGCAGGTATCGAACCAGAGACCGCTAGATCTGCAGGCCAGCGCTTAACCTACTGAGTTACCTGGGCTGCTGTTGCTCAGCGTGTTTAGTGGTATGATATCGGGTGTAAACGCCGTTTGCCCCTAGAGGATGGTGTGGAAGTGTCCAACAAAAGCAAAACCAAAGAGTGCCCATCAAATCATAAAAAGTTTGGAGTGGA
Source organism: Ctena decussata (assembly GCA_963989385.1). Lineage (NCBI taxonomy): Eukaryota > Metazoa > Mollusca > Bivalvia > Lucinida > Lucinidae > Ctena > Ctena decussata. The sequence continues at coordinate 31,470,628 of OZ022504.1, read as the reverse complement.
GGCCCTATTAGCAAATTCATTGATTTAGTAGGCCCTACATCCTTAAATACGGCCGTATGCCTACTCATACTTGTGAATCCATTATATAACCTAATTGCTGTTTAAATAAACTACATTGACTGAAATGCCAGCATTAGATAGTCTGACGTCATTGTGACCTTGGACGTCACGAGATCTCTGATGTGGCGTCATAAACTACGCAAAATCAAAGTCAGGAGATCTACTCCCACCCACGTGTTTCCACCATCATCTTCGATTTGCCAGAAAATTTCCAGGTAAAATTTTGTTTGCGCACATTTATACAGTTAATTACTTTTCGAGTATACACGGGGGTAATACCTATTTGTTTTCCTGTGCTGTCGACCGAACCGTACAAAAACGCCATTTGAAGATGCCAAAAGGAAGTGGCTCGCGACAGAGAAGGAGGTAGTAAGCAGTACCCGTTATGGTAGATGACACATGTATATTATAATGAGGTGGTTGTCGACCGAATGATACTTCTGTCGACTGTCTCGGTCGAAAACCACTTTCGCATGTATACAAACTGACTGGCTCTGTTGACAGCACAGGCGTGGGAAATTGGTGTTAGCCCCGTGCTTCACTATGTATTTCATTGTCGTGCTCAGTGAATAACTGTTTATGAACAGATTTTGTAGGTGTGTTAATTCTTCGAATTTTTTGGACAGGACTTTGTGTGATTGTTCTTGTGTGTATTGACACCTTGTTGTTTGCAAACTGGATATTTTGTATGTCACATCTAACGAACTGCCTAACACATCAAATACTCTTGCTTTATATTTTATAAGGTTCCCTTCTGCATTTCAAAGCGGCCACAGAAGACTAAGTTTTTCGATTGGATGTTTTTCAACACAATGTCGAAGGGTCGTAGTGACATCAGGAAACGACTTGAGACAGTATTTGCATTTACTGTTTTTGCCTTCATCATGCAAATGATGACAAAATCGAAACTATGAACCCTTCGGAAGCAAGGAATACGTAAAAGACATTACAACAAAAGTCATTTTTTTTTCAAACTTGAATCTTCTCTTCCAGTGCAGATTACACCGAGTCTGCTAATTTCAATTTTTGGAAGTGTTCCATTTTTCTAAACAAATCTAACATTTCAAATCTTATTTAACTTCACATGAAGCTGGAGGTGCCGTGCGACTATTAAAAGTTCCCCCGTACTCCATCATAGTGCAATAAGTGCTGTGTGGCGGCCGAAAAACGTCTCGCCAAACTTCACCACAGGGCAGATTATATTATTTTCTGGTCATTTTGGAAACATTTGTTTCATTTTGAGTCATTCTGAAAATAGAGTGGCCGAGCCGCTGCTAGGGGCATGGCTGGTGTTGCACATTACATGTATAACAAGGAAGGAATACCGGTAACTTGATAATAATTATTTGTCTGAGAAAATCTGAAGTCTGTTGAAATAATTTCAGTATGCAATGTCATTGAAAAATTGATGGATCATGACAAACAGTTTATAACAATAACATCAAGTATCTGTTACCATAGTAACTAGGAGTTCAAAATCATGCCAGAGTGACGTCATCTAGACGTCATTCTGCCAAGAGTTTGTAATTCCGCAATAGCTAGTATCATTTGTATGGGAGTATGGCAAACAGTGTTTACTACGCTCCATCAATTTGTCAATTGCATTACATACTGAAATTCTTAAAACAGAAACTTCAGATTTTCTCAAACAAATAGAAACGTCACTGAAACAGGCGTTAGAAGGCGTGTAACGGCCATTAAATATCTCACCGTGCCCAATCATTGTGCAGATTATATAATTTCTGGTCCTTTGGAATCATTGATTTCATTTCGACAAATTTTAAAAGAGATTAGCTCCTGGTAGGGACATGGCTGCAATTGATTTGATTGATTGATTGGATTGATGCTTAACGTCCACGGTAAACAGCTATGGTCATGTCGGGACGGTCAGTTAACCTAACCACACTATTCCTGGGCAGGCTTAGACCTCCTAAGCGGTTAACAAGTACTCAGTGCACATACTTTCGCCAGAAACTGACAACTGCCCTTCTTGAATCAGCGGAGGGAGAAACGAAAGTATGTGGCCAGACCGGGTTTCGAACCCAGGACCTCTGACTTATGTCAGGTGCCCTACCGATTGCGGTACGGCGGCTGCGACTGAACCGAGTATGTTATTTTCATTTATTCCTTTTATGTATCCCTTGTTTTCAAAGGATTGACTTTCAGAACATTTTGGTTTAAACATTTCTGTTCTGGTGTTGATGTGTAGTATGTAAAAATGTTCAGTCCCTCAAGCGTAGAACCGGCTGGACCTGTGCATTTTCAAGCCTCACATACACTATGCTATGGTGAGGATTGTGAGGAACAGGCAAGCACTGTACACCAAAGATAGTACAAAAGGAAATATTGATGCTTTGGAATCATACACATACACACGTACGCACGTATGCATGCACGCACAAGTCTGGAGAAACAATGTAAATTTACTATGCCTCATTAGAGAAAAAAATAGCCTGACCGTGGCGGCACTCAAATTTACAACATAATTTGAAGCAATAGAATGGGCTACATGATGTATACAATGGAAAGGCTGGTCTTTTGATGACCGACAAATATTTTGTCATCCATTTATGCACCAAAATTAAGTTTGAAGCATTTTTTGATCTTGCTGTTCAATATATGCGCAATAACGTATCATAACAACTACTCATTTTGTGGTGTGCGTTGTCAGAAAAAATCAGGCGCTTTAAATCTATTGTAGGAGCAAATCCGGGACTTGTAGGAAAAAATCCGGGACCTATGAAAAATGAAAATGGGCTTACAGACCTATTTATATTATTGTAAAGTGTAAAAAAATAATGAGACATTTTCCCCACACCGATTTATGATTAAAACTAACGTTACCCTATGGTAAACTTCGCAGACATAGACACAGAGGACAGTTCTTCAAGATGTACCCTAAACGAAAATTTCCAGGTAACTTTTATCTGTTGACCACGTTAAATATGTGTATTTTATCTAATTTGCCTAATCTCTACCAAGAATAAGCATATGATTTGTAAATAAATGTTTTAATCGACAAAAATCGCCATTTTGTCGCACCAGTTTTCTGTTATGACGTCACGGAGAAAAAATCATTGACGATTTGGAAAAAATCCGGGATCGTTGTCAGAAAAAATCGTTGACGATTGTCAGAAAAAATCATCGCCCACCGGGACTAAGCAACCACCCAGTGGTTTTATAATAATCAATAATTACTAATTTAAGGAACGACCAAGGCGCGGTTTCTTCCCATCGCAGATATTTACATACGTATGCATACGCATGCAAGCTTATAGGAAGATGTACGAATGGGTGCTTTTTCCAGTCATGTTTGATTTTGTAGGGAGTTTATTATACATTGAAAATAATAATCGGACGTGTGTCCCGATGGGGGTCGAACCCACGACTCCTGAAAGGCGAACCGCTGCGCGCTCCAGGCACTCCGCTGCGCGCGCGAACAGATGAACGTTTGTACAAACACAAAATTATACAAATTTATGCACACAACCACGTTCACTCATAGCGGTCTTTGGCAACATGGAAAAGCAAAATACCTACCAGTTTCCCCCAAAACAAGAATAAGACAGACTGGTGGATACATGCACGCGGTTCTAGCATATGTTATCCATCGATATTTTACGGATAGATACTCGTACTTCTGTTTCAGTTATGAACCTCACTATTATAATTGGATAAGGAGCAAATTCCGCGATTTAGCGCACTTTCCTTGAATCATATTACCAGGGGGAAAATCCACTATAGAGGGGAAAAACGGCTATGCAAAAACATGTGTAGTAGATTTTTCCCGGGGAAAATTGGCTATATAGTCATATTTCCGGGGGGAAATTCTACTATATAGCCATTTTTCCGGTGGGAAATTCTACTATGGAAAAATCATAGTCATTTTTCCGGGGGGAAAAACTACTAGGGGGGAAAAGCTACTCTCTGACACATGTCATCGTTCTCCAGCCTTGAAAACGCTATTTATGAAATTTGGTCGAGATTGACCCAGACGCTTAAGAGATATAATAGCTCGAAGGTGTTGACAGACGATGTCAGGCGACAGACGACGGACAGCGGGGACTGCTTTTCCTATAAACTCCCCAAGTGCCGAAGGCTCAGTGCAGTTGGGGCTCAACTCATAGTCGTAGCTGGAAAGGAATAACAAATCATTCCTTCTCAAGCTTCCCTTGCCGTATTTGTGAAAAATACGTTTCCATTAAAAATCGCTACAAAATCCAAACGCATTTGTCACACTGGCAACATGTGAAGAATACGACCGTATTCATCACACACGTGTGAAAAATGCGTTCTGTTAATATTGCAGTCTCTCAAAGCCCACGTTCGGAGGGTAACAATATTGATTCAGATTAGGATGGCGGGACTACGAACTCTTCTAAACGAGGCCTGTTGCATCTGAACTTTATGGTGGCAGTGTATACGGACCTAAAAATCTGCGTAAATAAGGCCTGTCGGAAACTGGATTTTTATGGTGACAGTATGTATAAATTCAGAAAAATTACAGGTCAGCATGATTTTTCTGATCAATTTGGGAAAATAATATCCCGTTGTAGAGGAACTGGATACGACATAAATGCACTGCAGTGCAACAGACTGCATGTTCAGTGGTCAACCAAAACACAGCACGTCGATGGTTCGGGCCTCAGGCTTAATGACGGCTCTGGCCGAAAAACCTCCAACTACGTTGGCTGGGGAGCTGGTTGGGGGCTTGATGACCTGTCTTTGGTCGGACCTATTTGTGTTCAGCTGTTGGACTTCTTTTGTTCCGGCGTTTCAGTATAATAATAATAATAATAATAATGAATTTATTTATAGAGGAGGCCCAGTTGGACATATATCCAATCTTCCCCGGGGTCCTCATTTGAAATATACATTTTTTACAATATTTACAGATACAATATCCAACAATCTGAAACGAATATAGTAGGACATGCCTAGACTGAAACTTAAGGTGACTAGATACACTTTCAGGGAAAACAACTCTGCCGTTTTCTATCCTGCCTCACCAGAGATCAGCTCCTGTGGGAAAGTGTTTGCTCCCCATGTGGCAAAGTCCATCCCATAAAGGCGAATCCCACAATGGAAGAGGGGCAAACAGGTTGTCCCATAAGGCCTGGGAAGCAAATAGGAAGTCACAAAATGAGTTTACCCGTTGTAAAATGACTGAAAAACATGGATGTGCATTCATTCACCCTCAAACATTGTATATGCATCAAAACTTTAGCATGAGGTACCAAACGTTCAATAGATCAACTTCCGTTTGTCCAACATTCAGCTAGACTGTTGGAGATCCCTAACCGGACATAGTGGACCCTTATCCTGGATATTCTTGATTCACTTCATGGACATTCACAACTCACACCCAATGCGTGCAAGCAAGCCTACCCCTCATGTTCATGACATCGGAAAACTTGACCTGTGGGAATCCATACTTCCACATTTGGAAATCTACAATTCAAACCACAGACATCATGAAACCAAGACAAACACCAGCATCATTAAGCCAACTACAGACATCCAAAACTTGAATCACGAACTACCAACGTACACTAGGGATAAATAGTAAAAGTTACTCCGTATTCTTGCATATAGACTAAATATCCATTGATGGTATGCAGCTTTAAAGTGAGCAAAAGAAGTACTTTGTTTTATATGGTCTGGGATGGCATTCCATATCTTGGATCCAGAGTATGAGAGTGAGTTGCGAAAAAGTTCAAAACTGGGTTTTGGTTTGTACAATAGATTGTCCGTAATTGATCTTAGAGACATTTGATGAAGTCGGATGTGAAAGTAAAATGTTTCTTGAGATATGATGGTGTAAGGTAATTCAATATTTTGTACATAATTAAAGCTTACTGGTAATTTACTCTGTCTGGAAATTTCACCAAGTGTACATCTGCAAACATATCCTCAGATGGTGTGTCTATGTCTTTATCAAGGATAATTCTGGCTGCTCGTTTCTGTAGTTTTATCATTGAATCAGTGAGACTGTTATTGATATTTCCCCACACTGTGGAATAATAATCAATATGCGGTAGAACATATGCATTAAAGAACATTTTCCTGGTAGGTATTGGTAAGTAAAACTTGATACTGTAGAGTAAGTATAGCAGGGAGTTGCATTTTGATTGTGATGTCAACCTGCACAGTCCATGACAGTGGGTTGTCAATGTGAACACCTTGGAGCTTTTCATTACTCGATATTTGCAAAATTTCATCTGAAAGTTTTAGGTCTGGACAATTTCCCATTGTTTTAACTGCTGCATTTCTAGAGGAAACAAACATTGCTTTAGTCTTGGGGACATTACATATTATTTCTTATGCACCAGTCCTGGAAGTTTTTCAAGTCGTCGTTCAGACAATTTGTCAAGTTTAAAAATAGAAAGACTGGAAGAGTAAAGGGTAGCATCATCAGCAAACAGATCTAACATGCATGCTTTTATCGATAAAGGTAGGCCGTTGATGTACATTGAAAAAAGCAAGGGTCCAAGAACTGATCCTTGAGGTACACCAGCAGTTATTTGTTTTGGGTCATACAGTTTACCAGCAATATTCACTTGCTGAGATCGGTTTGTCAAATATGACTGAAACCAGGATTGTGTGTCACTGCTAAATTTGTATTCAGCTAGTTTTTGAAGTTGTAATTTGTGATTTACTAAGTCGAAGGCTATTCACTGTTATTCAGAGCATTGATCCAGTTGTCAACAATTTTGGTCAGTGCTGTCTGACAAGAATGTAGTCCTCTAAAACCTGATTGCTGTTCATAGAGGAGTTTGTTGGAGTCTAGAAAATTGACCATACAATTGCTGACATGGCGCTCAAAAATAGAATTGATTACGGGTAAGACAGAGATAGGCCGGTAGTTATTGATGTCTGCCAAACTTCCCTTTTTGAATACTGGAGTCACCTTAGCCTTTTTAAGAGCATCTGGATATGAGTTACATTTTATGCTTAAATTAAGAATGGCTGCTAAGTGTTTAGCTATAACTGGGGCGGAAAGTTTTAGATATTGGGCACCTATGTCATCTATGCTAGTGGCCTTGCTGACTTTTAGATTTTGGAGCTCTTTTAGGATAAAAGATTCTATCTATCTATCTATCTATCTATCTATCTATCTATCTATCCATAAACCCTCTCACGAGTATAATTTGGATTTTTTGTGACCCCGCACGGTGTGTTAGTAAGAGAAGTAAAAAATTGAGAAAGTGCAGAAAAAAAGTTTAAAAGTAAGGTAAATAAAGACGGCAGAGTTAATGTTAGTAAGAAGAGTTTAAAATCAGGATAAAAACAGTATGACTGATCTTACTGACTCCTAATTTAGTGTAGTCGCGAGATCTGACACCCGGACGAGATCAGCTGATAATCTGTTCCAAAGAACAATAGTCATGGCAAAGAACGAGCATTTATAATAACAGGCAGATGTATGGATCTGTCTGTAAGAAAGAGGGTGCATGTGACAAGTATATCTGGTGGGCTGTTCGAAGTATGATGGAACTGGTATGGCAACCAGACTGTAAACTACCTTACAGAACATAGTAAGACGCGCATCATAACGTCGATTCTCAAGCGACCGCCATCCAAGATTACCCAACATATCTGTTACACTACTATAAGGGGAGTAGTCATTTGTGACCCATCTTGCTACCCTTCGTTGAAGTTTTTCAACTTTCTCGATATTTTCCTTTGTATAAGGGCTCCAGACGGAAGACGCATATTCAACTTGGGGTCTTACCAGAGAGTTGTAAGCCAGTGTCTTAATTTCTTCATTTTTTTATTTTTACATTTCTTTTAACAAAGCCTCAAGTTCTATTGGCACTGGCAGTGATATTATAAATATGTGAATTCCAGCTAAGATCCGTGCTGATGCTTACCCCTAGGTACTTGGCTGAATCCACAGGCTCCAGTTCTTGACCATGCATATGATACTTAGCATTTAGAAGGTTTCTGGACCTAGAAATGTGGAGCACTTGAAATTTGCTTGGATTGAACTCAATGTCCCAGGTTCGCTCCCAGTTCTGGAGGAAGTCAAGATCAGACTGAAGTACACTACTGTCTCCTGGTCAAGACACAGTCAAGTAAACAGGGGTATCATCAGCAAAGAGCCTAACTTGAGGCTGTATATTTTCAGGAAGGTCATTAATGTACGGTAGAAAAAGGAGCGGGCCCAAGACAGACCCCTGAGGTACCCCAGAGGTGCCTGGAACCTCATTTGAAGACTCTCCATCCAGTACAACAGTTTGAGAGCGACCAATCAAAAGAGACTTTATCCAGTTTAGAGTATTTCCTTCAATGTCGTAATTTGAGAGCTTAAAGAGCAATTTCAAATGGTTTACTTTATCGAAGGCTTTGCTGAAATCCAAAAGAACTAAATCTACTTGCTTTCCCAAAGTCAGCTGCCTTCCGAGATCTTCCACAAGCTGAATAAGTTGAGTCTCACAGAAGCATTTTTCAAGAAAGCCATGTTGCAATTCATAAAGGACATCATGCTGGGTTAGGTGTCTAGAAATATTCGATGCAATTATATGCTCCATCAACTTGCACACAATACATGTCAAGGAGATGGGCCTACAATTGACGGGGTCTGTTTTATCTCCCTTCTTGAAAAGGGGACAAACTTGAGCTTTTGTCCAATCCAAAGGTAGTTGTTCAGTATGAAGAGATCTCTCAAACAGAAGACATATAACAGGGGCAATCCCTATCCTTAATTCTTTTAGCGCACAACAGGTTTAATTGAGTCAGGCCCAGCAGCAAGGAGGTTTTAAGTTAGAGGGAAGATTTTCTTGAAATGAATTCTGAATGCTCTGAGTGCATAATTGCCCTAGCCTGAGTGGGGATAAGCATGTAAATACAGACTAAAATTGTTGATTCAGTTACAAAGGAAATAGAAAATTCGGGACTGTTTTCCAACTTTGGCTTCAATTGTTTTTGTTTGTTTTTTATTTTATTTTATTCACATTTGCATTATCATCTGAGTTGGTGTTTGCAGTATGAAAAGTTTTATTCCTCGAGGTGAAAAAGTTGTTGAATGTGTTTGCAGCAATTTCTGGATCCAAAATTGGATTGCCATCCTCGTCGTTTATAAAATTTGTGCATGATTTAGCTGATTTGCCAGTTTGGTCATGTAAAGTTTTCTAGAGATGCTTTGGATTACTGCTGTTGTCTATGGAATCTGAATATAATTTCTATTTTGAGTTTCGTATTAGCGCCTTAACTATATTTCTCCAAAGTGTGTACTAAGCATTGTTTTCCTTGCAGTTAAAATCTCAGTATTGATCCAGCTTGGTTGATTTTGTCTCTTGACTCGTCTTTTCATTTTAGGAGCATGAGATGATAAAACAGAATTGAAAATATCAGAAAAGTAATCCACTGCATCACTGGCATCATCAAAAATGTCCATCACTGGCCATGGTTGATTGGCCAATGCATTAAGAAACGGCTCCTCATCAAATGTTTTATGTTCTTATAATTAATAAATTTGTGAACAGGACCATTTTCAAACGATTTTGATAATTTTCTAGTGACACAGACAGGGCAGTGATCACTTAGGCCTAACATAGGTACTGTGACATCTAAAATATTTTCTGGAGAGTTAGAGAATGCGTGATCATTCAAAGTCTCAGATGTGGCTGTTACCCTAGTTGGCCTATTCATATGTTGTGTCAGATTGAAACTTTCTGTTGTCCTAAGCCACTGTTTGGAGCCAATAGTTTCACATAGCAGATTTATATTAAAGTCACCAGCCATAATAATTTCTTTGGCCTCTAAATTGGCACGTTCTATCGTCTCTTCAAATTGCTCTATCCACTCAGTTGTGGCTGAAGGTGGTCTATAACAGTAACATAACAGAAATGATTTTTGCTTATTATTTTTCACCTCCAGCCATAGAATTTCAGTGTCTCTGATCTCCAGGTCATCACGATGAATGCGTGCAAGGTTTGATCTAGTATAGACAATCAGTCTACCACCATGAGTCTGTCTGTCTTTGCGTCTAAAGTTATAATCTGGGATATTCGATCCAGAGTCTGAAAATTCATTGGTTAAAAAAGTTTCGCACAAACATTTGCTCACTTACCAAGAATTTTGTCTCATCAAGTTTTGGATATAAACAGAGAATGTTCAAATGGGTAATGTGAAGGCCTTTATTTTCAAACCATGCATTCATGTAATGAGTCTGGGATCCACCTCCTAAAAACGTATGGGAGTTACTGTTCATTTGGTTGCTCAAATTCATTTGGTTGCCATTTTGAAGCCAGAGTGTGTGAAATGGAATACTGTAAAACACTTATATTTGGCGGCAGCAAAATTTGGCGGTTTTTATAAATGGACCTTTTGGCGGTTTTTAATTTTGGCGGATTTGTGATTTCTGAAAATAAAAAGTGATTACCTGTACTGCTGACGTCATATGGGCCACTTGAGTCAAACTTCAACATTATCATGGTGAATACAGTTTTTACAATTATTTCTATTATTATGTTAAATTTTGCCCAAGAAAACTGTTAAAAGTAAATAGATTTTTGTGGTCCTTCTGATTTAATCAGCCTGGCTTATTATTAACTAATTAGTATGGCATTTCCAAATAAACATTTTCACACTACGTTTCCTTCCGCTTATTGTTTGTTTGGGATCTTCTTTTGTGCTGATACATATGATGTGTATTGGCTTTGATATTATGGTAGAGGAATATGTTACGTGCTCAACGTAGTTTCTTCTTTCACGATCATCAAGTCTAAATTGGCGGCATTTTAATTTGGCGGTTTTCTTCTTTTCCGCCAATATCGCCAAAATAAAGTGACCGCCAAATATAAGTGTTTTACAGTAGGCATGAACATCATTTCATTCAATTCCAGCTGTTGGTGTTGTTGTTGGTGTTGTTGTGGTTGTTCCTGAGGTTTTTGTTGTTGTTATTGTTCTTTTTCCTGTTGTTGTAATTTTAGTTGTTCCTCTTGTTGTTGTAATTGTTGTTCCTGTTGTAATTGTTATTCCGGTAATCCTGTTGTTGTAATTGTTGTTCCCGTTGTTGTAATTGTTGTTGTGTTTGTGCTGTTGCTCCTGTTGTTTTGGCTGTTGATATAGCTCGTATTGTCGGACGTATCCTCCCATTCCGAAAATTTTGTTCGCTTACCCTGAGAGTTTGAGTAGCGGCAGCAGGTAAATTCATTATATCCCTAATTCTGCTGCAGAATGCTTCTTCAAACACTTTTCCACCTTTGGTATTGAGGTGATTATTGTCTTTGTACAGTGAAGTATCAGCTGCATCACTGGAGAGAAACTTCTACGTGTTGTCCAGGAAGATGCACGATTCAGAGTCACACAGTTGCTTTAAGGATTGATTTTTTGTGCAATAACTTGGTTTCTAGTTTGTCATTCCGTCGCGGCAAAATTGAAGATACTAGTTTTATTGATTGGCATTCTGAATTTATGTGTTTGATTGTCTCTGCTAAATTTTTATATTGTTGGACAAAACTGTCAGTTGAAACACCATCAGATAGGCTATTTGTATCAATATGAATAACGATAGCATTAGTACTGCATATGTAATTGTCATCATCCTCAGCCATGGCTATGACAGTGCCATCCGGATGACTTTTTATTTTAACCTGAAGATTTGCATCCGACATTTTATTTCGACTGAGAATGCTTGTTGTAGTCACCACCAATAAAACACGGCTTTTGTAAATCTCTTGTTTGTAGCTCCGTATCAGCCTCCGTTGTTTGTACCGCTTCTTGTGTTCCAGTCATAGGTGGTCATGGCGCCATAGATGTACTGGAAGGGGAGACAGTTCTCGAAAACAGCGCTGACTTTTCCAACTGGTTCTGAAGCTTAGACATTTCTTTGAGGACTGTGTCCTTCAAATTATCAAACCCAGTTTCATTTTTTCTTCTATCACTTCTGATGTACCAGCAGTTTGCACCATTTGGCCAATCAAGGCTTCTTCTCCTTAAGGACATTTTCAGACTCTTTTGCAACTTTTTATTTTCCTTCTCAAGAGATAGAGCAAGGGCTGTCTCTTCTGAGAGCTTAAACTTTAGAGTTTTTATTTCTTTTTCATACTGTTTAGATTTCTGAATTTCCTTTTGAAGATTCTTTATTATTTTCTTATTCTCTTCTTTACATGATTCTGATTTTTGTAAAAGTTTTTCATTTTCCGCCCTTAGAGGAATAGATCGTGTCATAAAATTCTTAAATTGTAACTGTAACTCTTTAGTTTCCCTTTTTTTTAACAGTTTGACACCCTTCTAGCTCTTTGATGTAGTCCTTAAAAAGGCATCCTTGATGAAGAGATATGTCTGTTGGGCTTGCCATGTCTGCCTTTTTTCAGGGCTGTAGAAAGATTCTCCCTGTTCTCTGGCTCATTGCTCTCCATGAATATAGAATCCCTGTCTGTGTCCTGTAGAGATACTGAGGGTAGTCTTGTTCCCTCTGAGTCCTGTGTTAATGAACCCACTACAACCTCTTTTTGGTCTTGTTCTCTTTGGTATTGCTTATAGGTAATGGCGATAGTTCCTGCTAATACGTTTGTTTCGGGAATGTGATTTCATCATCAACAATTGTACCTTCCTTTTGGTGTTGAGATGTAGGCACAATATTTTCACAGTTCTGTGTTAAAGACTTCTTTTTCTTTTGTTTGTAGTTTTCTGGGGTGAGCTATCGTCGTTGAGGGACCGACCATATGATAATCTGGCGGGGGTGGGGGCCTGGTATACTTTTAAAAAAAATCCCCGTCTTTGGATATGCTAGAAACAAATAAATTGGCTGATAAGGGGATTTAAACAAATAATCTGTCCTCAGAAATAAGTGAAAAATAGTCTGGCTCCACCCAAAATTTCAACAACAAAAAATATATTCTGCAGATAATTCCATTTGAATTGAGTTTTAAAATGTCGCTGGCTTCTGTTGGGGGCACAGCTGTTGTACCATTTTAGTTACCTCCTATGTAAAAATGGCAGAAAACTGAGAAAAAATGGTAATGACAATGATTAATGAAGTAACTTTTTATTCATAAGTAAAAAAAATCTGAATTTCCTAGCATGAGTTCGTATAGGTTACAGATTATTGGTGGCAAAGTTTCATGAAAATCTATTCAGTATTAATGAAATTAAATTGATTTTCGTTCACCACTTTTTCGCAAACGACCTATATCGAGGCAAAAGCGGGGCCATTCGGCTATTACTAAAACCTTGTACCGCACCGCACCGCACTGGGGTAAAATAGAGTACCGCACTGCCGAAGATTTCCGAACCCTACCGAATTTACGGACTCTGTCATAGGCAAAGTGTGTGTTACTTCGTATATACTGATTCTGTAAATGTTTTTTTTAATCAGACTTGTGAATGAATTGAAAATATACACACATATCGGTTTTATCCATTTCAATAAATTCTCAGGATAACTAACACCTGGTAGTCCCTGGTAGATTTGGTTGTTTTTAATACAAGATACAAGATACAAGAAGCTTTATTTAGAGTCGACATTTTTGTGTACAACATAATAACATTAGCCATGGGCTATTTTGTCGACAAACATGATAAGAAAAACTATACATGTATACACATTATAACAAAAATCACAGATTAAGAAAGCTATATCACAGTCCTGAAAGCATAGGATTACATTAAAATTCAAATAATAGAGACTAGTATGGAATATTAATTACTGATACCATGGCACTGTCTTCTCTGAAGAAGTCAGATACCATGGTAATTAGTAACACAGGGTAAAACAAAGACCCTAACCACCTCCAACCATCATCCCTTACCACAACTAAAAAAGCAGATTGGATTCATTAAAGATGAGCCCATACGAAAGCGAAAGTTAGGTAAGAGGCAATGTTAGGAAGCAGGAGAGGGTTTTTAATGATTAAAAAAATTGAGATAATACTTTCAATACATATTTTTGTGTTAAGGTAACTTCATCTGTATAGTTTCCTAGATTTAAACAAATCGCATATCTATATCTATCTAGAAAAAATCCTACAGGGGTTGGAAGTCACTCTTAAAAGTATGTCTCTGATGCAATCCCCAGAGAAATGCATGAATAAATTCTCTTGAAAAAATGCCATAGCAGTATTATGTAAATTTCTCATATTATTATGCATGCATAGAAGATAGCTATTCAAAGTATTTAAATTGAGATTTTGCTTTCAGATAATAGAAAAGTGATCCTATATGCATATATATTGAGATAGAGAAGTATTTTCATTGACGTAAATTCGACATATGAATAGTTTCATTATTTACTCTGACAAAGAAGACAGGAACAAATCTGTACATAGAGATATCATATAACGTGAGTGCGGTAAAGATCGAAATTTACTCGACACTGTACGAAAATTTCCATTGGTGCGGTACAAGGTTTTAGCCGGTGCGGTACGGTGCGGTACGGTGCGGTACAAGGTTTTAGTAATAGCCGGGCGATTCCGATTCAAATTTCTTGTTTCGGTCCATTCTAGTCGAATGCGAGCTGTATTGGAGTTTTCTCCCTTGCATTCGTTCTCTACTGTATGAATGAGATATGACGTTTTGGCGGGTAAAAACAGAAAGGTAAACAAAAGTCAAAACAGAGTGAATTAATCTTTACAAACAAACGCCTCTGTGTTCTTCTTTTTAGTTCGTAGTTGACGGAAGGAGAACCGAAAGTATATGGTCAGACCGGGTATACCCAGGACCTCTGACTTAGTTTAAACGATATTTTATTAACTATAAATTACATAGTCCAGTCTCATGGTACCATGGGTTCCATGGTACCATGGTAAATTGGATCTGGCTTTCTTATGAAACTTAAACCATTTGCTGGGCCTTGCTATTACTATATTGATAAAGTAGGGGGATGGTACTTTGTACTACAAAGTAATTTATAACATAATCGGATAAATATCTGAATAAATATCAAATAAAGTAAAAAATTGGAAATTATGGTTTCTCAACTTTTCCAGCCACCACCACTACTAAACAATTGTTGATATTTAATGGCAGCAATTATTCTTAATTCAACTTTTACTGTTGAATGGTTCAACATACCCTTCCCTTAAAAATGCAAATAGAAATTACAACTTGAATGCATGCTTATTTATTTTTGGAGTGATTAAAATATGGGCTGCCAGTAAGCCTTAAAACTGAAAACAGCACAAATTTACACAAATAATTTTGATAGGAAATAAGCAAACTGGCTGCAACTGTTCCAACATTCCTTTCTCTTCCAAATACCTTGAAAGTTACTCTTACAAATAAGTCTTGCTTGGTGAAACTACATTATAAGATATCCACACAGTCCAAACAAATATCATACACCTTATGTCAAAATGGGGAAAATTTTCAATTTGCCATTTCCAGATTTCAAATGGTCAAAAACACTTTTATTAAAAAAAATTATGAGTTCCAATAAGACTGATAATAACCATTAATATCTTACCTGAAACAGTGTGAGATATTAATATTTTTTAAAAATGTGAGTTTTACAAATTTGATAGCTTTCTGTTTGCCATGGTATCATGAGAATGTATCCCGACAGGAAAATAGATAGCATGACTTTGTTCAAGTCCTGCTTGTAAATAATAAAAGGAACATTAAACTTTATTATAACTTAGAACATGGTTTGTTGAAAATACTATTGTGCATCAATCAATGCAGTGTTGCACACGGCATGTGTTGTCTCACTTTAAACATTAAGTACCATGGTACCATGGAATTCCTGGCTACATATAGTGACTTGTACTTAAAAATAGGATGCAAAATTTCCTACAAAATATAAATAGAAATGATATCACATGACCATAGAAAGCACATAATTACCACTGAGCACCTCATTGGATCCTTTCAAATGTCCTTTTTGGGCCCTTGGAAACCCTTAGATACAAAGTAAACACTCCAAAAACTGGCAGAAAACAGGGGGAGTAATATCAGCACAAAACTCACTTTTCTGGTTATATCCTGTTATAAATTCATATTGCTCCCAAACATGGTCCTGAGAAAATCATGCACAGTAGGCATAGTAAGGTCATCCACCTGTGAATTTACCTGTCCACTTTGTCCACGTTGGATGACAAAATTCAATGACCCAAAACGTTAGTAATGGTTGTTGTCCTTCTCTTGAGGGAGAAAATTCCAGAAACACAGTTATTAATGCGCTAAAAACGGCGAAATTAGAAAAATAGTTTCAACTTTCAAAACATACCTAACATATGGAAGTGACATAATCCTATTTCCGGAACGGTTCGGAATCCTGGAACCCGGAAATTAGCACAGTTAAAATCACGAAATTATGTGTCATCGAATGTAGAACTTACCCAACACATAAACAGGCATACACTAACAAGATTTATAGCGAAAGTAATTACCAATCTTCAGATTAACCACCTGTTTTATACCTACTTTCGGTTTGAAAAAAATCTGCCAAGAAACGACTGGAGTTACCTACCTTGACGTAGCGCCCCCTGCGATTAGTATTTCCGCTAATACATATACTACAATACAATTTCAAAAGTATCAGGATTTGACAGTAAGCAAGATGCTTATTTATGAAGTCATTTCCTGGCTCTGACTTACAAGTCCCTTACCGACAGAATCGGAATCAGAATTGTTTACTGGTGATGCGTCCAAGGACAATCATTCATCAGGACCTGTGAATCAGGGAAGCTAGTTCCTAGCCCCTGTAAGACAAGTAAACTTAGTAACTGAATCCTCTGCACACTCAGCAGCAGAAATAAGTGAATCTTCTATGGAGTTCCAATCTCTAATAGTCTGGGGGAAGAAATTGGACTTGTATATGTCAGTCCCAGCCAATGCCCAGACTGGGGTTTGAAATGCCAAGGAAGGATGATTCCTGGTACGCCTACATGGGGGAACAAGGTCATAATGGGTATACTGGATGCACCCCTCAGACCTTTGCAAAGCTACTATCTTTCCTTCTCTTTTTCAGGGATTCCCACTTAAGTTTCTCCAGAATGATTCTCAATGCATCTGACTGTCATCCAAACCCAGGACCAAGGCAACCCAAATATCCATGCGGTATCTGCGGTAAGGCCTGCATAAGGTCTAGAACTATCCGATCAGTCACATGTTCATCCTGTGAAAAGTGTTTCCACAAGGACTGTCTGAATATGCCTACAGTGCTATATGAGCCTCTAGAGCAAACGGAAGTTAGTTGGTATTGTTGCGGATGTGGACTGCCAAACTTCAACACAAGTTTATTCGAGGATTTCGAATTATCAAGCACCACCTGCAGCACACCATCACATCCTTCCATGGACACGTCTGTTGATTCCAGTGGTAGTATTGGATCACCTAGATTTGCCTCGTCACCCAGCCGACGTAGTTAAACTCACATCTCCAAGAGGAAGATCCGGATACTAGTTATCAATTTTCAGAGTCTGCGGTCAAAGAAAGAGAGCCTCAGGGCCCTGCTAGAGTACTCGGAGCCTGACATTGAACTGGCAAGTGAGACGTGGCTGAACCCTGCCATAGCTGAGAGAGAAGCACTACCTGAAAGTTACCAGTTTGTTGCACGAAGAGATCGACCAAACAGCAGCCATGGAGGTGTAGCCATCATTGCCAAACATGACCTAGAGGCCTCAGAGATTGACCTGCATACCAACACGGAATTTGTGGCAGCTTCCTTCAGCTGCAAGGACTTAAAGAAGCCCATTATTGTTGGTAGCTTATACAGACCCACTGATAACAACCTGGACTTCTCCCAAGAACTCTGATGCCTTAAAAGATCTGCACTCTAGATTCAGGGACCATATCCTCTTGATTGGTGGAGATGCGAACCTACCAGACTTAGACTGGAAAACAGACACTATCTCTGGGCACAGCTATCCAGTATCAATCAACCAGCTTTTCTTGGACACCTTCAATGACATCGGATGTGAGCGGATAGTGGACTTTCCCACAAGGATAGACAACACCCTGGACATCTTTGGCACCAACAGGCCATCACTTGTAGAAAGGTGTGTTTCCCTGCCTGGCTTAAGTGACCATGACGTTGTGATTGTGGACTCCAATGTTTTACCTGCACGCAAGAAACCAGTGAAGAGAAAAGTTAACCTTTGGAAGAGGGCAAACAAGCAAGCCATGGAAGAGGACTTGGCCAAGTTCAGCTAGAAATTCACCAAGGACTTCTCCACTTCCACACCGGTGAATGTGCTTTGGAATGGCTTCAGACAGAAGTGTATTGAGAGCATTGATACATTTGTTCCTTCAAAATTGACGTCGACTCAATTCAGCCAAGCATGGTGTAACCGTGACATCCGTTGTCTCGCAAGAAGGAACAGGGTGTGCATTGCAGGCGAAGTTGGGCGATAACTTCGCCTTGGGGCTCATAACTTCGCCTTGGGTTTCCCGAAAAGCGAAGTTCGAGTCGCCCTGTTTTTCTGGGCCGAAAGATCAATAATTCGTCAAAATGGCTGGCGCCAGTATATCAAATGTCAATGCCAATTAACAAAGCCCCCTTTCATTTACCAACTTTAATCCCATCACCGACCCTGAGTGAGCTTTGATCTCGATAGGTGTTGCCGACATCAAGTCGGTAAACTAACACCACGGCAAAGCCAACGGTAGTACATTAAATCCACTAAGTGACGAGCGAAAGAGCTTTGATCCCGCTACATTTTGCTGTCTTAATCTATCCATCTGCTTTGGCGGCAGGTGTAAAGCGCGTTCTGATCATGGTCTTTATTGATTTCTTACATTATGGTATAAATTTTCCTATCTTTCAACTAGGGTGATAACGAGCAGAGTAGATACGACATGACAGTCCTCACTTAGACAGGCCTATAAAGTCCGTCGTATTCTTCGAAATTCAGAATGTTATTGCTGGCCGTGTACACAAGTGCAGGACAGCGCATCAGGTTATGATCTACATCGTTCATAGAATTTTATGACTGCGAAAGTTCTGCGAACAGTATAACCCCGACGCCGGGCTGCAAATGCATTACCCGAGACTTACTCATTCCCGTTGAATCGTAGTCTATGTTGTTGTCACATATTCAATATCGTTTAGGGGATGAATCAGCAAATGAACAATCTCTCTCTCAAAAAAAAAAAAAACATGCAAAAATTGGCAACCAGTGCGAGTTACGCATTTTGATCAATGCAAACGCGATTACCGTGCGTAAAACCGGTAGTGCAATGGTTAAAGACAGTAACCATTGCACCTTAATAGGTCAGACAGGTTTGTCAAATCCTACTTGTTGATTTCAGCTTCAGATGAAAGGACGCCGCCTCTGACACGTGCAACTCAATGTGTCAGATTGAACCGAGAGACGTGAAAAGGTATCTTAACCCAGACATACGCTGATAGCAAAGACTCGTTTCAGCCTGCGCAATATTGTAATGCAAATGATGTTTACTGTCCGCTAATAACGTCTTTGTGATATGAGCCTCACCGTTACCCAAGAAAAGCGAATTCTTCCGAAGAACCCTGCACTCTTCGCATGTTCCGTAAGATACATTTTATGTGGTGCGGGTCATGAGTTCTCCGGACTCTGTGAGTTAAAATATTTTCTTTGTGTCGGGTAAAATAAGACCTTACGCCATCTGAAACTGAAGTTAATCAGGGTCTGTTCATCGAGTTAGCTTTCATCAGACTTTGGGAGTGCGCATGCTAATCTGCGTCGTATGCACACGCGGTTAAGTACCTCTTAAAAGTAGCCTTTGAAGTGGCGAGATCGCTTCCTAGTGGGTGTGCAAACGTCCAAACCAGCCTGCGCAGTCTTGTCCTAATGGTCAGATTTTGTTTCAATATACAACCAGTTGTCTCGGAACGAGACTGCGCTATGTACGGTGCTGGTGTAGAATCTACTTGAGAAAACTCAGACCGGCATTGAGACGACGACCGAAATCGCGATTTCTGATCAAAGTTTTTCCGTACAAGCAAGCTATGGACCGTGCGAAAGTTATATAAAATAGGAACAAGACCCGGTTTAGCCTGCGTATCTGCAGTGTCAGAATCTTGTCTGTTTGCATCAATTAACTATGGATTCTGAGAAATATATAGCCAAGGCGTTGATTCTGAACAGTCTCTACAAATGCGCAAGCTATCAGATACTTCATTGGTACATTCAGTGTCGCAACAGAGTGATCGTTAGTCCAGACTTCAAAGACACCGCTAGACAAGTGGCACGTGCAGATTTGTACAGGTGTGTCACGAGGAAAGATACTGGGCAAAGAGAACTGACATAGATCAGCCTGCACGTCCCCGCAGGCTTATCGGAGTCTTTTCTGTTCGCATCTAACGTACATGAAATCTGACGGAACCGCATAACGGTCAGTATGTACAGATCTGCATCTTTATCTATAATTGGGCAGGGGAAATAAAAGTTAACAAGGTCATAACTTTCAGTTTAAGTTTTGCGTTTTTAACTATGACAGGACATGAAAAAAATCATGAATTTCTCAAGTCGCCTTGTTTCTTGAGAAGTCGCTTAGCTTCGGCAGGGCGGCGAAGTTATTTCGCCCGATTTTTGGGGCCCAGTGCACACCCTGAGGAAGAAAAGGGCCTTCAAGAAAGCACTTGCTACCAAGACACAGGCTGACTGGCATCGTTACAGGAAGGTCCAGAAAGAAACCCAGCAAGTTGAAGTGCCCATGATGACTACATTAGCAGTATGGTAAGTGAACCAGGCTCCAACAACAAAAAGCTCTTCGCCTACTTCAAGGATATGAAGTACGACAGCTCTGTTGTAGCCCCATTGAAGAAAGATGGCATCAACTATTCAGAACCCACAGACCAGGTTGAGATCCTGAATGAGCAGTTTGTCAGTGCCTCCACCAAAGAAGACAACACTTCAGTGCCTACCATGGGAACAAGCACAGCTAATACTGCGCCACCCCTAAATATTCAGGTAAATGGAGTGAAAAAACTGCTTGATGGCCAGAACCCACACAAAGCTAGTGGCCCAGACCAGATCTCACCAAGATTCCTGAAGGAGATGGCCTCTTCCATTGCACCAGCCCTGACACTCATATATCAAGCTTCCTACAAACAAGGTCAGATTCCTGAGACTGGAAAAGAGCCTTTGTGACACCTCTATTCAAGAAAGGAGACAAGAGCAAGGCTGCTAACTATCAGCCAGTTTCACTGACATCCTGTTGTTGCAAAGTCATGGAACACAATCATAGTACATAATCATCTCATGAAATTTCTGGAAAGTAACAAGATTCTGAGTGATTACCAGCACGGCTTCAGGAAGAAGAGATCATGTGAGACACAGCTCATCACCACCATACATGACCTTGCAGTTGGACTAGACAGACGGCAACAAGTTGATGCTATTTTGTTGGATTTCAGCAAGGCCTTCTATAAAGTTCCACATCATCGCCTGGCGGTCAAGCTCCATCACTACGGCATCAGAGACAAGAACCTATCCTGGATCCAAAGTTTCCTCGCAGATAGGAACCAGCAAGTAGTCCTTGATGGAAAGACATCTTCTCCTGCCGCTGTCACATCTGGAGTTCCACAGGGTACAGTACTTGGACCTTTCCTGTTCCTGGTATACATCAATGACCTGCCCTCAAGAGTTTCCTCTTCAGTACGACTCTTCGCAGATGACTGTCTGGTGTACAGAGTTATACGAGACCAGAAAGATGCAGAGTCTCTACAGAGAGATCTTAATCATCTACAGGAATGGGAAAGAGATTGGCAGATGGTATTTAACCCAGACAAGTGTGAACACATCCAGATCACCAACAAGCGAAACGTCATACCAACCTCTTACAGCATTCATGGACAGACCTTGAAAGAAACGTCAAAAGCAAAGTACCTTGGAGTCACCTTAGACAGTAAACTGTCCTGGAACAGCCATATTGATGCAGTGAGGAAAAGGGCCAACCAGACTACAGCTTTCCTTCACAGAAATCTTTCAAGCTGCCCAAATGATAAGGCCAAATGCTACAAGTCCATAGTTCGTCCACAGCTTGAGTATGCTTCGACGGTATGGGACCCAGTGACAAAATCCAACATAGCCAAATTGGAGTCTGTACAGAGGCGTGCCACCAGGTTTTGCTGCAATGAGTACCGCCGAACCAGCAGTGTCACTTCAATGTTGCAAGAACTTGGATGGGAGGACCTTCAATCAAGGCGAGACCAGAGCAAAGTCACAATGATGTACAGGATCATCAATAACCTCGTTGAAATCCCTTCAGGCCAGTACCTGACAGCCACAGGAGTAGCAACTAGAGGACACCATCAATGATTCCTGCCAATATTTTGCTCCATCAACGCCTACAAGGGATTCTTCTTTCCATCAACAGTCCGTCTCTGGAATGGTCTGCCTGCCAAGGTCATATCTGCACCGACTCTGGATGACTTCAAGCTCCTCGTCAGTGCAGATGTCCTAAGACAGTGATTGTGAACAACATGTTTTTATCTGATTTTAACTGTACATAAGAACCTCCCAGCACGAATGTTTTAAGGTTGTTCACAGTGCAACTATTCCAATATTGGCCATGCACTTAATCGGTAGATGTAGATGTAGAATGCCAGTCATACTCTCAGTTTCATATGTGTAATTTCCCGTTACAAATCTAGCTGCCCTTTTCTGCACCTTCTCAAGTTCATCTTGAAGAATTATACTTTGAGGGTCCCAAACTGAACTGCCATACTCCAGGACTGGACGCACCAGTCCCTTGTATGCAGACTCTCTAACGTCTTGTGGACATGCTGCCAAGTTACATATGAGGAAGCCAAGGGTCCTATTAACCCAAATATTGCTGACATGTGTGTTCCATTTCAAATCATTGGTAATGGTTATGCCGAGATACTTGATAGTTTCTACATTATTGAGGACCGTTCCCTCAAAGGTATAGGAAGCATTGATCCGTTTCCTTGTAATTTGCATTAAATTGCATTTGACAGGTTGAAATCTCATGCCCCAACTCCTTGCCCAACAATGTAAATGATCTATATCCTCCTGAAGTTTCACTATGTCTTCAATATCTCTGATTTCACGATAGCAAACATAGTCGTCAGCAAAAAGTCTTAATTCCGAGTCAATATTTTCTGTTATATCGTTAATGTACAACGAGAACAACAGTGGTCCAAGCACGGTGCCCTGGGGGACACCTGACAAAACTGGGGCCCAATCTGATATAACTCCATTTACTACCACACGCTGCTGTCTGTAACAGAGAAAAGAATCTATCCAGTTCAGAGTCTTCCCACCAATACCATAGCCGTATAGCTTACATTTAAGTAATTCATGAGGGGGAGTGTCAAAAGCTTTCTCGAAGTCCAAGATAAAAGTGTCAACCTGACCGCCCTTATCCAAGATTTTAGACCAGTCGTTTATAACTGTGATCAATTGAGTTTCACAACTATGTTTCTTCCGGAAAGCATGTTGTCTGTCTGACAAATGTTTATGTTCAGGCCAAAGAAAAAAATGTCTTGTTTCCGGAAACCCGACTGACCCTTTTTTTGGACCCGACTCAAAATTTTTTAAGGCGCCTTGCTATCGGTAAAAATCGGCAACCTTCGTTTTTGCCAGTAGTCCCGGTTCGGTAGTCCCGGTTTATATACAAGTCCCGCGGCGCAAGCCAAATGGCGCATACCGCCATTACTGCAGTCGTGTCTTCCATCAAGATGGCGTCGTTGTTGCTGGCGATTTACATTGAGAAATGCCAGCATGTTTTGACGAAAAAAATCAGTCATCAGAAGCATTGCGCACTCGCGCTCAGTGAATTCAGTTTTAGAAGAACTCCACCCATTTGAACAGGGGTTTAGAGTCACAGCTATGTTTGGAGAAGGTTTAAATAAATTCTCTCTTAAAAAAAAAATGTCCTACCTACCGACCCTATTTTTTTGGTGACGTTTCCGGAAACAAGACATTTTTTTTCTTTGGCCTCATCCAAATGTGCCATAATATTAGAGCAGACAATGTGTTCGAGTAACTTGCATTGTACACAAGTTAGAGAAGCCGGTCGGTAATTGCAAGCCAAAGACCTATCTCCATTTTTGAAGAGTGGGCATATATTTGCTAGAGACCATTCCTTGGGGATTTCACCCGTGTCAATAGATTGTTGGAAGAGATGAGCAAACATTGGGCCTAATTCAGATGCTAGTTCTTTTAAGACTCTAGGATGCAGTTCATCATGTCCTAAAGCTTTCGATGGGTTCAAGCCCTTAAGAAGTTTTGTTACACCTTCTGCCGAAACATGAATGCGCTACGTGGCCCGCTTGCTTGGATGGTTCTGCCTCTGGTCACATGACCAAGATGTCCCGCATACCCATAAATGGTAAAAACCTTTTACAATCTTTTTCTCTCAAATGGCTTATTACATTGAATATGATGCACAGCATTTGGGAGTCATTTACTATCAGGATTTTAGCTCACCTGAGCCAGCGGCTCAGAGGGAGCTTATAGGATAGTAAGGCTCCGTCATCATCCGTCCGTCCGTCCGTCCACAATTTCAAACGACTTCTCCTCTGAAACCGCCGGGCCAATTGTAACCAAATTTCATATGTGGCCTCCAGAGGAAGGGGGAACGAAAAATTGTTCAAACGGTCCTGGTCACGTGACCAACATGGCTGCCATGCCCATATATGGTAAAAACCTAATAAAATCTTCTTCTCCAGAACCAATAGGCCAATGGCCTTGAAACTTGGTATGCAGCATTGGGTACGAGAGTACTAATAAGATTGTTCAAATTATGACCTTGGGTTGACCTTGACCTTTTTTATGGCAAGGTCAAATTTGCTTCCTTGTGCTTTTATATGGCAAAATGCTAGAACATAAGATAGCTTGGAAACTGTTGCAGATTTTGGGCTAAAAATCAATATCTACAGTCATCTTTATGAGTATGTGAAGATTTATGAGTATAAGAGGTCAAGGTCATTCTTTGACCTTTGACCCAGAATTCTCATATTTAGACAATTTGGAACAATCTCCTCAACAGCCACTGAGCCAATTGAAACCCAATTTCATATAGAGCCTCCAGGGGTTGAGGGCACAAAAATTTATTCATACGGTCCAGGTCACATGACCAACATGGTGGCCACGCCCATATATGGTAAAAACCTTTCAAAAATCTTCTTCTCCAGAACCAATTGACCGATGGCCTTGAAACTTGGTATGTAGCATTGGGTACTCGAGTACTATTAATTTTATTCAAATTATGACCTTGGGTTGTCCTTGACCTTTTTACCGCAAGGTCAAATATGGGAAAATGCTAGGAACATATGATTTCATAGAAAGTTTTGAAGATCTTGGCCTAAAATTGGTAAATGCAGTCGAGTACATGAAGATTTATTAGTATAAGAGGTCAAGGTCATTCTTTGACCTTTGACCCAGAACTCTCATATTTTGACATTTTCAAACAATCTTCTCCAAAGCCACTGGGCCAATTGTAACCAAATTTCGTATAGAGCCTTCAGGGGTTGAGGGAATGAAATTTTGTTCAGGTCACATGACAAACATGGCTGCCAAGCCCATATATGGTAAAAACCTTTAGAAATCTTCTTCTCCAGTACCAGTTAACCGATGGCCTTGAAACTTGGTATGAAGCATTGGGTATTCCAGTTCTGTCAAGAGTGTTCAAAATGATAACCTTGGGTTGACCTTGACCATTTTACGGGAAGGTCAAATATGGGAAAATGCTAGAACATAAGATTTCATGGAAAATTTTGAAGATTTAGGCCTAAATATTGGTAAATACAGTCATCTTAATGAGTACATCAAGATTTATAAGTACAAGAGGTTGAGGTCATTCTTTGACCTTTGACCCTGAATTCTCATAGTTTGACAATTTCGAACTTCTTTTTAAACGCCAATGAGCGAAATGTAACCAAATATCATATAGAGCCTTCAGGGGTTGAGAAAACAAAAAAAAATTTCAAATGGTCTGGGTCACATGACCAACATGGCCGCCATGACCATATATGGTAAAGACCTTTAAAAATCTTCTTCTCCAGAACCAGTTTACCGATGGCCTTGAGACTTGGTATGTAGCATTTGGTACTCCAGTATTATCAAGATTGTTCAAATTATTACCTTTGCTTGACCTTGACCTTTTAATGGCAAGGTCAAATATGGCAAAATGCTACAACATAAGATTTCATGGGAATTTTTGAAGATCTTGGCCTAAAAATTGTAGTTACAGTCATCTTAATGAGGTCATGAAGAATTATGAGTACAAGAGGTCAAGGTCATTCTTTGACTTTTGACCCAGATCTCTCATATTTTGACATTTTCAAACATTTTCTCAAAAGCCAAAGATCCAATTGTAGTCACATTTCATATAGAGCCTCCAGGGGTTGAGGGAACATAAATGTGTTCAAATGGTCCATTCACATGACCAACATGGCTGCCATACCCATTTATGATATAAACATTCAATATTTTTCTTCTCCAGAACCAATATGCCTATGGCCTTGAAACTTGGTAAGTAGCATGGAGTACTAGAGTACTTCCAAGACTGTTCAAATGATGACCTTGGGTTCACCTTGACCTTTTTTGCAGCATGGTCTAATATGGGAAAATGCTAGAACATAAGATTTCATGGAAAGTTTTGAAGATTTTGGCCTAAAAATGGTATATATGGTTGTCTTAATGCCTATTAGCACATGAAGATTTATGAGTACAAGAGGTCATGGTCAGTCTTTGACTTTTGACCCTAGACTCATATTTTGACAATTTCAGACATAAGGAAAAGCCACTTTGCCAATTGCTCAGGTGAGCGGATCAAGGCCTCATGGCCCTCTTGTTCAAATGAGGACCGTAGTTCAGTAGTTGGACTTTCGACCTTTTAACTCAATTGAGTGATTCATGGCTCATTGCCCTCTTGTTAGCTCACCTGAGCCATAGGCATAAAGTTAGCTATTGTGATCAGTTAATGTGTGTCGTCAACAATTTGCTTTAAATGACATCTTCTCTGAAACCCCTAGGTCTAGGGCTTTGATATTTGGTATGAAGCATTGTCTAGTAGACCTCTACCAAGTTTGATCAGATAGTGGCCTTGGGATTTAAAATGGCCCTGCAGTGGGGGGTCTTGGGTTCGAAAAAATATACTTAAAAATCTTCCCTTCCAAAACTACTAGGCTCAGATGCTTGAAATTTGGTATGTAACATTGCCTGGTGGTCCTTTACCGAGTTTGCTCAAATGGAAATGGTAGGCCGAAAGGGCTTCCTGGGTTTGAACTATAGAAATACGTAGAAAATATTCAAAAATCTTTTTCTTCAGAACCCCAAGACTCAGATGCTTGAAATTTGTTAAGCATTGCATAGTGGTCCTTTACAAAGTTTGTTCAAATGGAGGTCCTTGGGTCCAAAATGGTGCTACCCTAGGGGTCCTGGGTTTGAACCATAGAAATACATAGGAAAAATATTCAAAAATCTTCATCATAACCGCAAGGTTCAGATGCTTGAATTTAGTATGTATTCAAGCATCGGAGTACTTCCGTATGAAGCCTAATGGACTTCTAAGAAGTTTGTTCAAATGGCAGCCTCAGGGTCCAGTATGGCCCTGCGGCAGGAGCTTTTTGGCTCAAAAAATAAAACATACTTAAAAATCTTCTTCTCCAGAACTGCTAGGCTCAGCAGCTTGAAATTTGGTATGAAGCATTGCATTTGTTGTTTTCTAATTTTGTTCAGTTGGTGGCCCCTTGGTGCAAAATGGCCCCATCCCAGGTGGTCCTGGGCTTGAACCATAGAAATGTACAGGAAAATATGAAAAAAAAAAAATCTTCAGAACCACTTGGCTCAGATATTTGAAATTTGGTATGCAGCATTGCCTAGTGTTCCTTTATCAAGTTTGTTCTAATGGGGAGGTCCCAGGATCCAAAATGGTCGCACCCAAGGGGGTTCTGGGTTCGAACCATAGAAATGTACAGGAAAATATGCAAAAAAAAAAAATCTTCAGAACCACTTGGCTCAGATATTTGAAATTTGGTATGCAGCATTGCCTAGTGTTCCTTTATCAAGTTTGTTCTAATGGGGAGGTCCCAGGATCCAAAATGGTCGCACCCAAGGGGGTTCTGGGTTCGAACCATAGAAATGTACAGGAAAATATGCAAAAAAAAAAAATCTTCAGAACCACTTGGCTCAGATATTTGAAATTTGGTATGCAGCATTGCCTAGTGTTCCTTTATCAAGTTTGTTCTAATGGGGAGGTCCCAGGATCCAAAATGGTCGCACCCAAGGGGGTTCTGGGTTCGAACCATAGAAATGTACAGGAAAATATGCAAAAAAAAAAAATCTTCAGAACCACTTGGCTCAGATATTTGAAATTTGGTATGCAGCATTGCCTAGTGTTCCTTTATCAAGTTTGTTCTAATGGGGAGGTCCCAGGATCCAAAATGGTCGCACCCAAGGGGGTCCTGGGTTTGAACCATAGAAATACAAAGGAAAATATTCAGAAACCTTCTTTTTCAGAACCACTTGACTCAGATGCATGAAATTTGGTATGAAGCATTGCGTAGTGGATCTCTACCAAGTTTGTTCAAATTGTGACCCCAGGGTTTAAACAGCTCTGCGGCGAGGGGTTTGGGTCGAAAATAAAATGTACTTAAATATCTTCTACAGCAGTTCACCACAGTGAAACAAAAGAGCTGGTCCAGGGTTCCATTAGGCATGGCAAGTGGCTCCCGAGGGCAGGAGGCTATATTAGTTAAAGCTCATGTAGACTTGAACTGAATTTCTTTAACTCTTTAAGCCCCAGTGACGCAATTAGCAAAATTTGCAAACAGAGTAGATCCTAATGAGGCGGCTCATAATGAGCCGCCTCATCTAGATCTACACTGTTTGCCCTGTAGTCTCTGAATTCTCAATATAAAAAGTATTGGACAAGGCATTTTTTAATTTTTGCAGACGTAAATTTTGTCGTCTGCTTTTTGGTAGTGAAAGAGTTAACACATACAACTTGAACAATGACACCCTTAAACCCAGGTGAGTGATTTTGGGCAATGTTGGCCCTCTTGTTTATTTTTGTAGGTTTTCCCTGCAGAAGTAGAGAGATTCAAGTCTTATTTGGAGCATAGACTATGATGGTAATAAATTATCTACTCTTTATTGATTGTATTTATCCCCAATTATGAGAGTGTCAGATTCAGTGATGGCCCCTGCTGTGTACTGCTGAGTCTGAGTGAGATTCTCAGTAGGAAATGGTCTGGCTAGCCTAGCCATTTAATGCCTACATACATAAACAGATAAACATCTGAGTACAGGTTTAATAGTCCTGAACATTAACTCAGTGGAAATCTGGCTGCTGGTAAAGCTTACCATATTTTCCAGAAATATTTGGTCAGCTCAGCTGTTTCTGTATCATGCATGCCTAGACTAGACTAGCCTTTACATTGTTGAAATCGGGCATACATTTTTGCATAACTGGATGTTAAATAAAACTGTAGCAAACAGTGTAGACCCTTATCAGACGGCTCCTAAGGAGCAGTCTGATAAGGGTCTGCACTGTTTGCCTTGAGACAGTTTGACTAAATTTGGTAAGTATGGTAGGTTTATGGAGTTAATAAAAATGCAGAATACTGCATGGAGCTGAAGATACTGAGGATCTTGATTATTT
The DNA here is from genome assembly GCA_963989385.1 of Ctena decussata. NCBI lineage: Eukaryota > Metazoa > Mollusca > Bivalvia > Lucinida > Lucinidae > Ctena > Ctena decussata. The sequence goes on along the minus strand of OZ022504.1, from coordinate 31,441,060 downwards.
CAGGATATTTCGTAAGAATGTATTGTGGCCCTGGATTAGAACCACTTTCACTGGCAGATTGAGGAGCCCCAGTAGCTCAGTGGGTTAAGGGCTGGCCTACTGATCTAGCGGACCGGGTTCGAGTCTAGCTCAAGGCAGGAATCTTTCCTACAGTAAACGAGTTCCATTGCACACAGCCTTTCACTATCATCGTACCATCATCCTGATATAACTTAAATACTGTTGAAAAGTACGTAAAATTGCAAGTCATCCATTCATCTAATCTGGCAGATTGTTTTCCCTGGAAAATAAGAGTTAATTTTGTGATAATGACTCTTGTTTATCTATGCAAAATAAAGTAGAATCATGTTGACAGGTGATTGGGTTGAGAAGACACAACATGATATTTTAATGATGAAACCAGAAAAAATATCCAGGAGTCAGAGCTGTAAATCACAGGATTATTAGATGATGGTTCCTTGAGTCTCCATACAGGCATGTTGTGGTCCCTCAGTAGTACCACATCAGTAAGGAGTCAGACTATGTTTTTATGGAAAAATAACATTAATTCAAGAAAAATCAATAAATGATCCCCATAGCTCAGTGAATATAATTATAATCCAGATATTTGCTTTATTTGTTTCTTTCAGCAGAGAAATTATGTCAAGGGCTGTAACCAGGGGTAGCTTATTAGCAATGATCTAACTTATGGTGTTTATGTGCCTTAGTTACACAGTGTTGGGGTACAGAGAATTTGGCAGGGTATGCTGTTTTTTTCTTGAGAAATTTTTAGTCCATTTTCATCAGGACTGGTGGTCTTTGGGGATTATCATGAATTCTCTTCAGACTCTCTGAGCCTTTCTTTACTAAGGGCAACTTTTGTCACATTTTACCAAATATTAAAGGTGTTTGGTACATTTCCATATATTTTTCTGCCCTTTTTACAGAGGCAAACAGTTTTTGTAACTTCCTGTTAATTCCCTGGCCAGAAAAAAAACTTCCATAAAGGGGGTCTACTCATGAAGTAAAGAATCTGCTCGCAGAAGATCAAATTCTTCCCTTCAAGAGTTGGCCCCCATTAGGATCAGAGATAAAAAAAGGAAATAAATGAGAGTTGCTTCTCCTGAAAGTGAACCTATTCACCTTAATGTTTGCAGTATTGGAGCTCTGTCAAAATAAAAAGGACCTTACAGCAAGTGCAGATAATGCAGACAAGATCCTAGCGAAAATCCTAACACCAAAGTCATAGTGAAAATTACGGTATGTCTTGTGAACACATTTTATGAGCAGTCATATAACCATTCACAGTATGTTTGTGGCTACAAGACCTGGGTCATGTTAGATAACATTAAAACTAGAGTTATTGCCCTTTACATAGGGAACAATGCTGCATACATATTGTGAAGACAGTATGGGCTACATTAACCATTCTGAAGTATGTTTATTTGCTACAAAATCTCTGCCAAATGTGACAATGGTCTAAGTGGCATTTCTGTTGATAACAGCGGAGTTACTGTCCCTTATTGTACATGAAATATATGATATCAGTAGACTCACTTTTGGTATTTTTTCAGGTCAAGTGAGTGCAGATCATGAGTGTGATATTGTTAGCAGTCACTGAGAAATTGGACACCAAACAAAACATCTGAAATTCGAGTTGGCTGCCATGACCAAAAATGGGTAAAAACTACTTCAACTTTTTTTTCTCCAGAATGAATGGACAGAAAGTAGAAAGAATATTATGCATCTCATTATGCAAACTAGTTAAAATCATTCTGGTCCATTTATTGTTATGATCTGAACTCAAGAGCCCTTTGAGCTTTGATGCTGATCAGGGACATTGTGATCAGGGATATCATTAATATAGCTGAGTTAATTTTAGCAGGAATCAGCTCCCTTAACTAGTCTTATCCTCATGCATAGTGGACAGCACAAGTCATATAGATTCTGCGTTCTTCAGTTGAGTTTCCAAAGATACATGTACAGTCAACTCCCGATATCTCCAACATTAATATCTCAAAATATCTTCTTGTATCAAAGAATATATTTCCTATTTTTTATTTACATTTGAACTCCTGTTATCTCAAACTACTGATATCTCATTTACTGGTAGCAGAAAATTTACTTTGAGATATCAGTAGTTTGGGTTGAAATTTGACTTCGAGATATCGAGAGTTGACTGTACATGTTATTGAAGTGGGCAGTTAACACAAATGGCGACAACAAAATTTGCCTGAAAATCGTCAAAGCTATATCATATTGAGAAGGAAAAGGCTAGAGGGCAAACAGTTTAGCTGTAGATGAGGCAGCTCATTTTGCTGACAGCAGAGTAGTGGCTATCATCTCTTATGATGTAACTGCTGATATCATCAGCTGATATCACAAGCTGATCATGATGTAACATGATAACCTACAAGTACCTGTTGATTTACAGTTTAGTTGTATTTAGGTTGTATTGGCAAACAGGGTGGATCCTGATAAGGCCTGTAATAACTCTAACACTTAAAGCGCAAAAAAGGAGTAAAGTTGAATTTGCAAACAGTGTAGATCCAGATGAGGCGGCTCATGATGAGCCCCCTCATCAGGATCTACGCTGTTTGCAAATTTATACAACTAATTTTGTTTCATCAGGGTCCATACTATTTGCAAATATAATTTAGTTTCTGGCATTAAGGTGTTAATTAATGGATAAAAATATTGGTTATTGTTCAGTCTTAAACTCTTTTTGCTGTGCCAGTATTATTTCCTGTGACAAGGCTTTGTTTCAGCAACTCCAATCAGATTGCAGGAGTAGACAGTCAATAACCAATCAGCCGCCAGTATGTACCAGTAGTGTGAGAGAAGAATACATTACTGCAGTATGTCTTAGTACACAGTGAAACCTTGCTGGTGTGTGATTGATAAACTACCTATACTGCTATTTTAGGGTTTTGTCAGTTCATTATAGCACAATCATTTGTTGGTGTTTGTTGTCATATGTCACTGGATCTATCCATCATCTAGCCTGGTGTGCTAGTCAGCTGGTCAGTGGATACTGTAGTAATATATTGTGAGTGGAATGGTTGACAGGAATTTGACAACTGTATCATCGTACCTAATTATATGTGTCTGATCCGAGCAGGTCAACTTATGATCACTCTTTTGGAGAAGATTTACTATTACTTATAGTTTAAGCTGTCAGAAATTTGCAATAAATATTTGATAATTGGTGGCCGAGTTTTAGAGAGGCTATTAACAAACGAAAATCTGGTCAAGTTGTTTGTGCACAATAAAATTCTGTTTTCTCTCATTTATATAGTGAAATTTGTGGAATTAAATCATCCTGGAATATAGTGAACTTTGGGAGAACTAAAGCCAGACAGGATTATAAAAACTTCTTTCAAGTAAGTACTGTTCAGTCATAATCCACTGGGCAAACAACATTGAATCAATGTTGAGTCAGTGTTGTTTCAACACTGATTCAAAATTGATTCAGTGATGTGTGCCAGCTGGGATATTGTATATTTGGATACCTTCATGAAAATCAACAAGTTGAATTTAGTGCTGAGTCAAAAATAAAGCACTTGGCAAAGAATATTATCCACAGGAACTGTCCGATTATGGTGTATATTGTTTCATGTGGCATTCCTTTATATTGAGGGAAAATACAGTTATGTATGATTGAGAAAAAGAAGTTCACTGAAAGGGTATTTTCATGTAATGCTCATTTACCCTAGTCATACGTAGTATATTGAGGGCCAAGTTGTCCCCTCTGTTTGTGCTTGAATTTACATTTACGCTTAAGTTTTGTGACCAGCTATGGTGGCACTGTCTAGGGGTATTTGTGAGTATTGTAACACTGCTGATATTCAGCAAAATATGGGAATGCTAGCAAAACAGTAAAACTAGTGTAACTAGGGTAGAGTCAGGTAACTTCGGACATGGGGATAAATTCGGACATACCATTGCAAACACAAACAGTGAAAATCCAGATGAGAAGGCTCATAATGAGCCGTCTCATCAGGATTTTCTCTGTTTTGCCAGTTATTTTTGTTTTAGTTCCAAACAACTGACATATAAAGGAAACAATGTCACTGTCCAAATTTACCCGCTGTCCGAAGTTACCCGACTCTTCCCTAGTCAGCTGTCAGAGCTGCTGGTTCTTGTTCAGACAGTCTTCCTCAAAGGACCAGGCTAATGTTAATGCATGAAAAATTATAGTTAAACCCTGTAATATTCCTCTCTCTTAGCCAAGAACATGGGAAAGTTAGATCTCTAATGTAAGGTGGGAGGGAGCCATATACCAAATCTATCTCTGCTTTGAAGTAATGAGTTTTTGGATTAACTTCTAAACATTATGGAGACAGTGTTGAAGCTTAATTTTCAATGTTCCCCTAAGGATTTAGATTTTAATCCAAACACTGTCATACTTCAAAGGAAAGAAGATTTTCTCATTAGGTAACACTTGACATAATTAGAATTGCCTCTTGATAAATCCTCCCTTCATGCATATGCAAATTGCCCATGCCCTGACTAGACTGCACATGTGCAGTTTAGTCAGGGCATGGGCAATTTGCTTTAATCACTTTACAAGGCCCATTTATTTTCTGGGCAAATAGCGTAACCTCTCACTGTACTGTGTGTGTTTGCAGGCTTATTCAAGGCTGTGCAGAAAAGACAGATTTTTATTCACAATTTGGTTCATTAAATGTCACTCATTTTGAAAATGGCTTTTAAATCTTGTAAACCTGAGTATTCAGTCTATTCATTATCAAAGGAGTCTGTACCATTTCAGTATGGACCATGGTGAAGTCTGTATCCCCACCACTGAACACAGTACTTATGGAGCATTCAGCATGTTTTGCTGGGATTTGCTTTGCTGGAAAGGGTGCAGGCATGATATAAATGGCATAGTCTGAAACATGGAATGGATGGTAGGGATAAACTCCTTGTATCTTATTCCACTTATTTGAGAGAGTACTCTTATAGCAAAGAATTTGCCTCCATAGATGCCTTCTCAGGAGCAAACTCTTTCTAGGGTCTGAGGGTGAATTGTAGCCATTGGAATGTAGATTACAGGCCACTCCATTCTATGTTTTCAAACTTCCCAATAAAAAGTACTGAATGGTGCAGGTCAGCCAACCCAGCAGGCACATAACATCAAAATGATGTCATACTGACGTCGTAGCGATGTCATGATGCTGCATCAATGTCAGACCGAAGTCATTTTGACATTGTGTGCCTGCTTGGAAGACTCTAGTTCAAGAAATTGATAGTTTGTTTCAAAGTATACTGTTTTGTGGGCTGACTTGTTGGACTACCAAGAATGAGAACAGACCGATTAGGTTTTGCTTGTCACTATACAGATTCATCAGTATTTGTTGAGAGGTGTAACATGGATGGATGACTTGCCATTTTATGTCCTTTTCAACAGTATTTCAGTCATATCAGGACAATGGGCAGCTGCTTATTGAAAGGCTGTGTGGAATGGATTCTCTTTTACATTTGAAAAGATTTCTGCCTTCAGCAGGACAGCTAGATCAGCGCTTAACCCACAGAGGGACTGGGGCTATGGCCAGGGAAGACTTGTGTCAGACCCCTATCATATGAGTTTTTATTGTCTGCACATACTATAATAGTCTTTTCTCATTACACAGCTAAAAGGTACATAAAACATATATCAAAGAGCTTTATATCTACAAAAAAGGTTTTCAGCTAATTACCCATGTTTGGAAAATTTGTTCTACATCATCGATCAGTCATGGTGGGAGATTTTTTTCATCTAAGCCGGCCTGTAGTATATATGAATGGCAAACTCGGATCAGACCTGCACTTCCATGGAATTGTATCAGAATCTGCTCTGTTCATATCAGAAATTTGTCTCATGCAAACAGTGAGGATTCTGATCAGACTGAATGGAAATGCAGTCTGATCGTAATCCCCACTGTTCACACAGTCCAGAAGGCACCTATTTTCGTGTCACCAGTGTATATATAATAATATACCTCTGCCAGATGATATATGTTAGAGTGATGTGATTTATCTAACTCTTGGTAATCCAGGTATTATAAAGCTAGGCCTAGGTCATTTGGTAATCCAGATTAGAGCGGGCTTATCATTACTGTGTAAATAGTTGATAGAGTAGAATCATGTTGACAAAATATTAAACTGAAATCAACAAACACTTTATTCTCAAATCAGCTGATAGGCAACAAATGGCATTAAATTGAGGGAATTTGAAAAGTACACAGATTTTGACAGTTCCATATTTGCTGTAGATATTTGGACTTCTCTGCTGTTTGTTACGGATGATTCCATTATCAGTGCTTCTTTACAGTTGGTCAAGTCTACTTGTTCTGTCAGAGGATCTGGTTCTCTGCTGTTTGCCAAGCTATTTCAGTCCAACATTTTTGGGTAGAAATGTCTATAAAATAGAATGCTCACTGATAAAAGTGAGGGCATCAGAGGTGAACTGGACTGTTGATTCATTTTTCAGCAAAAAACATTACAGCTTTTGATTTTGTGAGTACTATATGACTTAAGGAATCCTCGACTAACGACCTTGTACCTTGTTAAGCTTACGATGCTATGAACAACCTGGGCCTGGTCTTTATACATGTTGTAAAGTATTGTTTCTCATGGTAATGGTGCAAAGTGACAAAAAACAACAGCTGCTGTTCATTCATTTCAACAGAAAGAGTTGTATGTTTTTCAAATTGTTAGCTGCAGTTTCATATTTCATTTCAATTTTAGAACTGTTTTGTCCTGAAGATATGATTGAGGAGAAAGCCTGTCAATTTCATGCATCAAGGACATCAAATTTGCAGCTCTAGATAAGAAGAGGTTCAATGATTATTCCAGTATAATTTTTCTGAAAACAGAGGATTTCAAGGCAATATACCGGTAGTCACATGATTCTGTGTAGAAGTATGAAATGGTATCCTCAAATATTTGCTTTAAGTAGTATGGATACATTCCTGTGTGTCTCACCTGCAACTAGTAGAACTGAGGCATATATGAGCCGCATCACGAGAAAACCAACAATGTGGCTGTGCGCCCAGCGCAGACTCAGATCAGCCTGGGCATCCGCCCAGGCTGATCAGATTCTTCGCTGTCAGCATGGAGGTAGCTTAGACCCTTAGCTACCCTTTAAGCCCTTAGTGAAGTGTCTGATCTGACTGGGTGGTTGCCCAAGCTGATCTGAGTCTGCCCTGGGCACACAACCACTTTTTTGGTTTTCTCGTGTCGCGGCTCAAATTATATTGCTTTTTCAGTACTGGGTGTCTGCTGCAAGTCTGTCTGTCAAGTTTTCAGGTTTAGCTCTGTTTTGTGACCGTCCACTGACATGTTGTTACCAGAAAGAAACTTGATCAGAAAAGTATTGGCTTCGTTGCAAACACAGATTCTGCCTTTAAGTGTATCGCCCTATAAGTGCCAAATATTTTCATGTCAGGAGGTAAAACCATCCATTTTGGAAAGACTTATTAGATAGTGAACTTTGAGACACATGGTAATATATATACTAATCGCTGACATGTCCTGAAAATGAAACATTGACATTTAAATTAAGTTTCATATTTAATTGACATTCAAACAATACTCCTCATTTTAAAATTTATTGCTTTCATACAGGTCTCCATATGCAATTCTGATGATAATTTTGAGATTATTCTGAATATTCTTCTCAAAATCATAATTGAGCCGCGACATGAGAAAACCAACAAAATGGTTGTGCGCCCAGCGCAGACTCAGATCAGCCTGGGCATCCGCCCAGTCTGATCAGAGTCTTCGCTGTCCATATGGAGGTAGCTCAGACCCTCAGCTACCCTTTAAGCGCAAAGGAAAGACTCAGATTAGACAGGGCAGATGCCCAGGCTTATCTGAGTCTGCGCTGGGTGCATAACCACATTGTTGGTTTTCTAGTGTTGCGGCTCATATATTGCAGCCCCACAGTAGAATGTCCTTTCCAAGGCACTTAAAATTAGGGCTTATTGCAGATCCAAATGTATAAGGTGCTGATTCAAAGACACAAGCTGGAATATTATTGGTTTGATGACTATTTCGAATGAACTCTGTCAACATATTTTATGATTGGGAGGGGAGGGGTGGGGATGGGGAGGGGGAACTCTGTTTTGTTCTATATTTTGTGTCAAAGACACTTTCAGGCCCACAGTGAAGATCTCTGGCTCCTTCCTGAAGGAGAAAGGGTGAAGTTTGATATTTCTACTGTTAAAAGGGAAAGCCATGTCAAATTTCTCACAAATTGATCTGTAGTTCTTTATCTTTTAAAGCTTTTAACAGACTTACTTCAGAGGCAAAACCTTCAAGATAAGGAAACTGTTCTGAGAGTAAAAATTAGTTATCTGTGGTGAGTTTTGATAAGAAATAAAATTAAGGGGTGCAAACCATGTAAATATTGTCATGTAATTGATAGTGTATCTCAAGTCAAGAGAAAGTTTGGGACAAACCGCAGCCAACATTATTAAAAACTTGTTTCCTGTTTATTCAAACTTTGTCGATCTGTTATTATAAATTGTCACAGTATTGTACTCTTTAAGGCTGCAACTGCTATATACAATCATTTTCTGGCAACGGTCTGACTGCTGCTCGGGAGCATTTAGATAGGGCGTGCTGTTTTGGCACAGTTAAAAACACAGAATGGAATGGACTATCAGAGATAATCTTTTTCACTTGAATTAATTGATTTGAGATCATACTCTCACAGGAAAGCATTTGCTCCCTCTGAGGAAGCAAATTCTTTCCTGTATGAGTTCTATTCCAAGTCTGGAAGCAAGTTGAAATGCAGATTATCACTCCCATTCCATTTCAGGTTTTAAATTATGCCTTTGCCTGCCATTGCTTTACAACAGTTAACAAGCTGTTTGAAACTCAAGGGCAGATAAGAGATTATGGAAACTAGCCAGTTGAAGATTGCACAGATTGGGGAGGGTAAGGATGGGGGTGGAGGAGCGGGGTTGGAGTGGGTAGCATTGCTGCTGCAGCCAGCGTGAGAAAGGTTGAAGACAAGCTGTCAAAGGCTATAAGATTGATGTTTTTGCAGTTTTTCAATGGCACTACCTAGTGGCATAGGGATATGAAAAGGTGTACATGTATTTATGTATTTATCTGTGGATGGTTGGGGGAGGGGGGTGGCAGTTTGTCTCAGGAGACAGCTTAAAGGGGATCTAATAAAGTAGCTTTGTATGGCTTCCTAACTTGACGTGAAATCGTCAGCTTTTAACAATTTGGGCTGAATATGTAGTGAGTGGGACTGCAAGGAAAACAATTACAACAACAACAAAGTCTATATATATATATATATTGCCCTCGTGAAGTGACCTGGCAGGGCGGAGCTAGCGTTATGGATCAGTGCATTGTCAAACAGGTTATTCCTATTTTCGCCAACAATCGGAAAAATATCCGTACGACTTCGTTAATCCTCGCCTTTCTTGTTATAAGTAATAATAGTATTTTAAACAAATCGTGTAGAAAGCGTCGTGGTGTAGTGTATATGTAGTCGGATTGCAAAAACACTCAGTGCTACGATCTAGGGTTCAAATCTAAGATGAGAATAAATTTTTTTTCTCTCATTTTTATTTTTTTATTTTTCAATCTTTATTTTCATTACATATTTATTTGTTTTAATCATTGCGTTTTATGAGAAAAGACATTTCCAGTAAGGACCTCTGACAGTTTCATGCAAATTTGCCTATTTTTCGACAAATTACTGCAGCTTCCATGGGAAGCCAATGTTGATAATTTTAGCATTAACATGTAGTCTTATGCATTATGAAGAAGTTTTCATATTGATTTTGAAAAAATATCACGTCTGCAGACTAACTCTTGCTGACTTTCCCAAGAGGGGTAAGTGGAATTTTCGGTCATCCAAAATACATCAAATTTTCCATTTTTCTTATTTACTGAATTTTATTTTGTTAAACATGCTTAAAATAAAGTAAACACTACAACTGCATATAGCATGCAATAATATGTAAATAAAAAGTATGCTAGCCTGATTTTAAGATGCAATGGGTCTAATTACCCCACCCACTTTTCAGTTTTTCAGCTGTAGACTATCATTCCCCCCTGTACCTCAGCTTGCCACTCACATATAATGTGTATATTGACAATACACATATAGATGCAAAGTGGCTAGCTGAGGCACGGGGGGGAAAGTATCTTTATACAAGTTTTCCTATTTTCCATACATTTAATTATAAAAACTTGCTTTTTACATCAAAAATCTCAGTCTATTTGTTAAACAGGCAAAAAATTGTTTTTGTACCAATTATGGGGAGTTCCGAGGAATACATTTCAGTCGACATTTTGAAGTGCAGCAAAAGTTCATTTTTGACTATTTTTATAGGCAAATTTACATTACAACTGTCAGAGGTCCTTTCTTTCGCTCGAGATAATTCAAAGGATTAGAGTTCGAGATGTCTGCATTTGTAGACACCCTGAAACTGAAAAGTGAATACCAAATCAGAAATTATTTATTCACTCATCGTTTGCTCATGCATGCATATCACTTTTCTCAAGCATGAAATACCATAATCTACTAAATGCCCTCGTACATATTCCTAGGCATAATCAGACAAACAAAACCTCTGAAGAATTTCCTTTTTTATTATGAGCATAAAGTATATGGAGTAATCAAAACAAACGGAAATTTCTGTCAGGCAAATAATAATTTGTTACCTGAAAACTTAAAAAGAAAGAATAAAAACTTTATGATTTTAGGTATATTCGAACCTTGGACCCTTATAAGATACAAAATAGGTTACCACGTCTAGCAGAGGTCCAATACACCAACGAGTCTTTACTCATTTGTGAGATATAGCTAACAGTTATAATTCATGCATGATACGCGATGATTAACGAATACTTACGAGTATCTTTCCGATTGGTTACGAAAATGTTGTTTTACCTATTTCATAATGCGTTGAACCAAATCGATAGCTCCGCCCTGCCAGGTCACTTCACGTGGGCAATATATATATATTTTTTTTTGTGTATTAAATAGGTCATTGGAGCAGAAAGATATTTTTGGGACTCCTTTGTATCATGCATTTGCACTTGATGTGTACTGAATATTACCTATTAAAACCTGGCACATGTGTCTAGAAAACATATAAACAAAGGCCCTGGAACAGCATGTTAAATCTGATAAAGATATGTTAGTTTCTTGTTTCTAGATCTGATCAGAGGATTAAATTCCTGTTATAAGAGATATTATGTCTTCATTTTCCTTTGAAACTTTATCTAAAGGATAAACTTGGGAAACAGGTTCACTGCATATTATGAGTCAAAATCTTTGTGAATTATCTCAGTTTTTGTCAGTAGCAACTTTGTTCAACATTTATTATACCTTTGGAACCAGCTGACTTCTGAGTTGATGTGCCAATCTGATAAACAGTCCTCTTGAGTTATAAACATGTAAACTTCATGGCCCCTGGTCCTTCAGAACTAAAGATGCCTTTAGTTAACATGACCTTAAATTTTAAAAGGTACTGCACACAAAAGCACTGCTGAAAAAAAAGTGAGATTTTGCATTTTTCGGCAAAAAAGAATTTGCATACTTGATTTTATGTTTACTATAAGACAACAGATCTTCAACTAATGACTATGCTTAGCTAACAATGCATTGAACACACTGGCCGTGATGTGCAAGATTGATAGAATCATTCTAGTACAAACCAGCAAGTCTGTCAAAACTTATAATTTCTTGAGTATTACATGAGTTATGCCCCTTTTAAGAAGACTTGACTTCCTGCCATGGGCATAAAAAAGGACTTGTTATGACACTGAGATATTCATGGTTGTGAAATTATGTGGAGACATGTTTGGGCGGTTGTTTAGATCCAGGCCCAGAGGTTATAAAACTTGAGTTCATTCTCAAACTCAAAGTAAAGCACACTGATTGGCTGCTTCCGAGCACATGCTCGGAAGCAGCGAATCAGTGTGCTTTATTTTGAGTTTGAGATTATACTCAAGTTTTAGAACCTCAAACCCAGATCAGATTGCTCTGAGCAGAGTTTACTATGCGTTAATTTGTATGGGTACACCTAAAGGGGATGTACTTTTAGAGGAATGATTTTGCTCCTTAGAGAGTGGAGATTGACCGGCATTGAGAAGAGAATCTAAAATAAAAATGGCAGAGTTGCTTCCCCTGAAATTATTCCCATTCACCTTGACAGTATGGGAAGAAAGCCGAATCCACTACAGAAAGGGGAGATGCTGGAATTTTATGTACATAGCAACCGTATTTATTCAGATATAAAACAAGCACTTTCTTTTTCCAAAATGGCCCAAAATATGTCTTGTGTAACTCAGCTGTTAGATGGAGTTTTCAGTTCCAAAACAGTCCCAAAAATCTAGATCTGTCTTGAAAGACGGATCTAGATTTTTGGGATTGTTTTGGAAGGGAAGACTCTGTCTGATAACCAAATAACTATGGGATGCACAGTATGCACATACTGTCACTTTTAATATCATTTGGAAGTTTTAAAATATTCAAAGTCTGTGTTAATTGGTTGAAATTCATTTATGCTGTCAAGACAGAAAAAATATCCAACTGGCTTGTATCATGTGGATGCATAATATTGAAATGGATTTTCTGAATGCACTTAACAGATAACTGTAGATTGTTTTATCAGAGGCAAATGATAAGTAGATTAAATCTAGGCTTTAACCTTCCATTAACAAACCTGAAATTGTTGAAATTCTCCACCCAGTGAAAGGTAGTATGGTAGTCAGGAATAGTGTGGTTAGGTTCCATCTCATCTCAAAGGCCTGAAATTCTCCACCCAGTGAAAGGTAGTATGGTAGTCGGGCCATAGATATTTGAACTGGATACCAGAGCAGTCAGTGCAGACCAAGAGCTGACTCCTGAAGAATAAGCTGTCTGATCTGGGTTAGCACTGGTTGCCTTTTCAAAGGCAATGTTTTGACACAATTCCAGGTGGCAGAGTCATCGTCAATGAGGATGAGGATGAATTTTTGACTGCAAAATTTCTGCCAAAGAATGTGTCATTCCAGCATTTTCATACCTCAAGAGGGCAAAAAGTGCAGATCCAGATGAGACTGTTCATATGAGCTGCCTCATCTGGGTCTCGGCTGTTTTCTGTTTTCGAATTTGACTGTTTAACTTCGATCAGGATAATTGGATTTGCATTGGATTTGCAAACTCCAAAGATAGAAGAGGTTGGGTTGTGTTCAAATGATTTAGAATGTTGTTTTTGACAGTTTTTCTGATTATTTATTGCAGACACCAAACTTGAAGATTTTATTGAGGTCTGTTGTTAGAATGATTGAGTTGTAAGTCACAGTTTATTCCATGCTTGATGAATCACTCTATCTCACAGGGCTGACAATGCTGGGACCTCATGACATTAATGGACAACTAACTGCATAACATGGTTAATCTGTTCAGCACATTGGAGACTCGGCTTAGTTTGTGTGTCCAAAGCAGTCTAGTCAGGGCATGGGAATTGTTTACTAGCTTTGAAATTTTGCAGTCTGTAGCTCTCTCCCAGGCACAGTCTAACAGCAAGAACAAAAGCCTGCCAGTCATAGCCTGCCCACCTAGATTATAGTTTTCATTCTCTGGTCTAAGTGTGCCCATTATATTCTAACCCATAACTGGTGAAATACCATGTGAATCCTAATTAACGCCCCTGCTCTAATAAACACCCCCTGTCTCTTTTCCGAAAAATAAGGTTATATTGCTCAAATTCCTGTTTTCTTCTCTAGATGAGGTAGCTCTTTGACGTATTTTGGCAGCAGTGGCTGGTTGCTACACTTAACCTGTAAATACTACCCCCCCCCCCCCCCCCCCCCCCCCCCCCCCACTTCATTTTGTAAGCTGGAACAAAGGTGTTTAATAGGATTAATACAGTAAGCATACATTTGTTCAGCAAACCATATCATATGGGCAAAGGCAAAAATGCACTTATTGGTGGGAATTTTGTTAGCCCCTGCCAAACAAAGGAACTCAACCTGTATAGACTGGCTACATGGAAACGCATGTAGCACGGGCAAGTGTACTCGTAAATCGTATAGCACGGAGCCACAAGGTGTAGCACGGCGATTGTTTACCGAGGGTAGGTCACTTCAGATGACAAAGACAAGAAGGAAAGAGGTAGGTTGACATGCTATTTTACTTAACTTGGCTTGTTATACCTTGGTGAGTATATACTCCGAATTTATGTTCATACTGTATTCTGGAGCTGTTGAAGTCATGAATACGTTTAAAAATTACCATGTTATATCTACGATGTTTATTCTCACTATAGGTCAATAAAATCTTGATATAAACACATAACTCAATACAGATATGTTTTAGGCATTTGTCAATGAAAGTTTCATCAAGATCCTTGAAATGGATTATTGCGAGACACCACCCATTTTCAAAGTCACGGTGTAACCCAGGAACCCAGTACTTGTTCAGTGGTCCGCATCCCTGCCCGCAACCATATGTATGAGAGGCAGTCAAAATCACTGAGACATGTTTGTACTTTGGAAACCATTCAGTTTTGCCTGCCCATCTATTTAAAGATGGAGACACGTACAGGGACCCCGCACCGTGTATAAATGGATTCTCGGCTTTACAAGTGTTTCGTCTATTAAAAGTTAAAGATTTCCGGAAACAAACAAGTTCACATTATTCATTTCTTCCCTTTAAATGATTCCAAAAGACAAGCGGTGCCCGTTTTATACAGTAGTCTTTCGAAAACACCGAGCCGAGTTACTCCGTTGCCACACCCGTGTTATCCCACAGCGCCCATTGAGGTATATTCACAATTTATGTTTGATTCTGGTCGGTTCAGCGTAGGGATTCTAACTTGCTGAAGATGCTGATGCATGATTAACATGTAAAAAATAGAATTGTCAAGAATATTGCCTCAAAAGAGCTGTTTGAAGGGAAAGTGGTGAGCTTGACTTTGTGGCAGCATACTTAAAAAAAAAAAGGGTAAGTTTTGCCAAATAAACCATTGTTGGTACTGGTTGAAATTAAAAAGTGTTAGATGAAACTTACATCTTAATTTTTCGGTGAAATCTAACATTTTCTGAAAAAAGTCACCCGTAAACAATCGCCGTGCTATGCCGTGTTTCTCCGTGCTATACCATTTACGAGTACACTTGCCCGTGCTACACGCGTTTCCACGTAGCCAGTCTATACGGGTTGGAACTGGATGTAAGGAAGAATACAACAATCTACTTTGTAGCATGTCTGACTCAAGAGCCAGGGGTCCTGGGCTAGGAACCTGGTCCAGCCACTTACTTTCATTTCTCCTTCCACTGGTTCAAGAAGGGCAGTTGTCAGTTACTGGTGAAAGTAAGTGCACTTAGTACTGGTTAACTGCTTAGGAGGTCTAAATCTGCCCAGGTATTGCTTATGTTAACTGACCGTTCCAACATGACCATAGATGTTTACCATAGATGTTTAACACTAACACAACAACATCTACTTGTCTTATCAAGAGGTAATTTAATAAAACTGTTGGCAAACCTAGAAATGAGATGTTGCTGTTAGAGCAGTCTGATGTAGTTCTACATCACATCTGTCCCAGTACTTCAGGTTATCACTGTAAGTGTCAGGAGTTTGAAAATGCAAGGTGTTTGGTGACACATGTGACCTATGTGAGAGATGACTATCAGTAATGATTATTACACCACACTCCTCCCCTGTCTGATAGGTTTATGTAATGCCTTGCAGTAACAATCAAGTTAAACACCTTCACTTCTGAATGAATTACAATAAATAATCACTACACCATATATAGATGAGATCTATTGCCACTGGCTCAAATGAATGATCTCAGTTATATTTTGAGGACGCTTTATTATTTGTTAGATCATCTTTGCCAAAGAAACCATGTATACCTTAAAGATTATGACAGTTTGCATAATTTAGCTCGGATGAGGCTGCTACATTATGATCAGGGTCTGCACTGGTTGCCAGTTTTATACAGGACAAGTGCAGAGGCTCAGAATAAGATGGGGTTTTTTTTAGACAAGAGAAATAAAAAATAGTTGAATTTCCAATATGAGACGGCTCATAATAAGCTGCCTCATCTGGATCTACAGCTTGCCCCTAGTCTTTGAAGTCTCAGTATGATATAGCTTTGATGAATATTTTCTAAATTTTGCAGATGTAAATTTTGTCATCTGTTTTTTTGGCACTTTAAGGGTTCAGATGCCTGAATATTGTGGATATCAGCACTGTATTTCTCTCATCATACCAGTGGTACTGGAGTTATTGAAATTAAAATATTGGGGCTAATTGATAACAAAGAAAAATGCAAGACTGAAGTGTTTTCATACTGAGACATGCTTGAGAAAATCACACATTTTTCAAGAGGTACTGAAGTTGAAAGAAACTGAAATATGGGAGTAATACATGACTGAATGCATAAAATGTTTTCAGAACATTCTCAAGAAATGGGAAAGATGCAGCTTGATAACCAGTAACTCCTCAGCATACATATGAGCCGCGACGTGACAAAACCAGCAATGTGGCATGTGCATCCAGCAAAGACTCAGATCAGCCGGGGCATTCGCCCAGTCTGATCACAGTCTTCGCCGTCCGCATGGAGGTAGCTTAGACTCTTAGCTACCCTTTAAGCACTTAGCAGTGATGCGACCAGGGGGATGTCCAGGCTGATCTGAATCTGCGATGGGCACACTACCTCTTTGTTGGTTTTCTTATGTTGCGGTAACCGATGGCTCATCAAAACAACCACTTGGTATCAACATTTATACTGAAGCCTGACTTGTCCATAGATTTTCAAAGACAGCCTCCGTGAACAAATATGCAGGGTGTCACCTAAATTCACAGTGGTTGTGTTACTAAGCACACAGGCCATTAAGGTAATTTTTTATGCAGCTGGTTGGTGATTGTATAAGTGACAGGGGAAACTGACCAAGAGATCTCTGGAGCTTGTAAATAAAACATATGTAGCCTCTATCACTGATTATCTGTGTATGATTACCAAAACACTTATATTTATCAGTGAGACTCCCTATATTTGGCAGATCAGGCCAATTAGCTGCTCACAAATCCCCACCAGCTGTCATGACACTGATAACTCCCGGAGGAGATGAAAATTATTATGATTCTATTTTGACAGGGAGAGATCCAAGAACATTTTTCTGACATCATTAAAATCCTCTTGCAGGATGGAATATTACAGTGTTGTCTCGCCTGAAGCAGCATGCTAAAACAGGTATTTCTTCCCTGTCCCGAATCCCTCCCCTCCCCAACCCCACCCCACTGCTACCCCAGACAGCGGCCAGAGTGAGAAGTTACCATAAAAATTCTATAAATTGGTACATCTAAACATGTTACTGTAACTTTTCTAAAATTGAACAGTTTGGTTTTACAATGCAGTAATGTATCCAAAAGATGCAGATATAATTGCAAACAGTATAGACACTGATCAGACTGCTCCTCTAGGAGCAGTCTGATCTGGGTCTGCACTGTTTGCTCAGATTTATCTGTCCCAAATGCTAAAACTTTTACTGTAGTTTGATTTAGTCATGCTTCCTTCCCATCCATGATGGACATAGTGTCGGATAAAAATATGCAAGACTTCTCATTCCTACAGCTTGAGTGAAAGCGGCAACACATTGTGTCAAGCTTGGCGCTCTGATCTCTAAGTTGACATGGCATTCCATTAATCTGCAGAATTCTGAAGTGGGCAATGTCTGGTGACAGCAGCGGAATAAAACGATGAAAAATGAGCAATAATCTGATTAATCCCACTGTCCGCTGGGCACCCTACTAACAAATAACGGAGCACAAGATAACGGTACTTTTTAGGAGTGGAAAAAAAAAGAGGATATTTTCCTTCGTTTTGCCACTTAATCAGATTTTGAGTTTTATCTGATTCTTTTGGCCAATGCAATCTTCTAAAATAAGATTTCACAGTGAAATGAAGAAAACAAAATGAATTTTTATCTCTTAAAGTTGAGCGTTTCTTGAACTTAAATACAGGTTCCATCTATGGAGAATATGCATCATCTCATATGCGTTGATGCAGATCAGATCGAAAACAAGGGGCACATCCCTTGCTGCAACAGTCTGTACAGGAAGAATTTTCTGTAAATAGTATTACCGTATTTAGATTGTGTTCAATAAAATGATTTTGTTAAACTGCAGGAGAAATTCTCAGATATTACCATAAATGGCTGCAGATATCATTTTCTTGAGACGCGGTGCCATTATGGTCTTTTGCTGACAATATTGATTTTCAGAAGACTCTAGATACCATAATCTCCCTTGATCTAAATATTCGGACATATATATTAACGAGTTTGGTAACTATGGTAACGGTTTTAAAATTCAAACTGGTCGGTATTTCATTTGCAGCTACCTAGCGAAACATTACTGGCTGAATTGCAAACAGTGTAAACCCTAATCAGACTGCTCCTTTTAGGAGCAGTCTGATCTGGGTCTGCACTGTTTGTTTGGGTGCTTCCAACCAAATATTTAGCACTGTCATGGTAATGATACAGAACTGTAACTCATCATAACAAGTTAGGAAGTGAAGGATTATTGAAACAGAATGATTGATTGGCTAAAGTTGATCTTTTTGACGGCACTTTTATGGTAGTAACCAATGACTGCCACAGTGAATCATCGTCTTACAATGGTTCTGCTTCTTTTCATGGCTTCTACACCAGGGGGAAATTCTTCTGTATAAGGGCATCACAATATAAAGTGCCTGGTAACAAACAAGTTGTTAATAGGAAGAAAGAATACCTACGTAACTATGTTATTTTTCAGTGGCAAAATCTCAGATTAGCCTGCACAGTTTCACAGTCTGATGAGCCAGCACATTTTCACAGTTCTGATCGGAGTCTCAGCATACCAGTATGTCCTGGAATACATATTTTTCATCTTTCCATCCCTTTATTTGTGTATATATAGTCCTTAGGATCAATTTGCTGAGCAAGTTGTGCAGATGGGCTTTCTGATCTGTGTCTTGGGTTAAGAAATCCTATCTCCTGTTATGGGTCAAACAAGACCAGTGGTTACTGCTACTGGCCAGTGTGCTTACAGTTTGGTATCTTGGCATACACTGTCAAATATTTGAATCTTCTGATGAAATGGTTTCAGTATGTGGAAATGCTTACATTTGCATTTTAGAAGACTAAGTGACAAAGATTTGGTGCCAGTGTTCACTTTGGTCCGAAATCTTGCTGGTATGGTGCAAAATTAGTGGGTTGGGTATGCATCTTGTCTGAAAGTGATGATTCTGTCCACTATCTTCTGAGCAGTTGTATGAAGGAGGAACATTTTCTCTTTGTTCACTTTGCTTTATATAGGAGGATTAATTTATTCAGTTTTGTTCAATAAGAATATTCATCTAGCAGTCTGTTTCGTGTTTACTGTCCCTTGATGTCACAAAAAGCCTGCCTCCTGTTGTGTTTAGAGGAGATTATATTTTGGTCAATAGTAGTATGACAAATAAACATGGCTAATATGCTTTTAAGAAACATAAAACAGATAGGATTATTTTTTTGTCCCCTGTAGCTGATTGTTCAGGATTTTCCAGCTACATAGTTCCTTTATGATGTCCAGCAACCTTATAATTATTCTGTATTAGTTCTGGAGACATCTGGCTGCTCAAGTTATCAAACTCTTTATGGTGAAGTGAAGCGAGCATGAGCCATAGAGGAAAAGGTTCAGCCAGGCATAGGTTGCCATTATAACTACTTGGCTGCTGGTTGGTGTTTGTGAATTTTACAGCTATACAGTCTGACTGATTTCGGTTTTGTAGGACATATCAGTTACAATTAGGATCACTTCAGGGGAACACTAAACAGCCTAGGTCATTTAAGGTGAGGACTAGGCAGCACAGATCCTTTGGTTAGAACTAGGCAGCATATATCAGTTTGGTGAGAACTGGGCAGCATAGTAAGGTGAGAACTAGGCATCACATATCTGTTTAATGAGGACTGGGCAGCACAGATCAGTTAGGTGAGAACTAGGCAGCACAGATTAGAAAGCTGAAGACTGGGAACTTAGATCAGTTTTGTGAGGACTGAGCAGCACATTAAGGTGAGAACTTAGCACATCTCAGTTTGGTGAAAACTAGGCTGTACGACTCAGTTTGGTGACAACTGGGCAGCACAGTAAGGTGAGAACTAGGCATCACAGATCAGTTTAGTGACAAGTAGGCTGCAGGTATCTGTTCAATGAGAACCAGATTGCATAGATCAGTTTGTTGAGGACTAGGAACTAAGATCAGTTTGGTGAGCACTTGGCTGCGAAGATCAGTTTGGGGCAAACTAGGCAGCACATCAAGGTGAGGACTAGGCAGCACAGATCAGTTTTATAAGGACTGGGCAGCACCTTAAGATGAGAACTGGACAGCACAGTTGAGTTTTGTGAGGACTGTAGAAACTTAGATCAGTTTGGTGAGAACTTTATAGCACAGTTGAGTTTATTGAGGACTATTGGAACTTAGATCAGTTTGGTTAGAACTTGACAGCACAGTTGAGTTTGGTGAAGACTGTTGGAACTTAGATCAGTTTGGTTAGAACTTGACAGCACAGTTGAGTTGGAACTTGCCAGCACAGTTGAGTTTGGCGAGGACTGTAGGAACTTAGATCAATTTGGTGAGAACTGGGCAGCACGGTCAGGTGAGAACTAGGCAGCGCAGGTCATTTAAGGTGAGGATTACAAACTTAGATCACTTTGGTGAGAACTAGGCAGCACAGATCAGTCTGGTGAGAACTAGGCATCAGAGCTCAATTTCGTGATATCTGGGCAGCACAGTAAAGTGAGAACAAGGCGAGAACTAGACAGCACAGAAAGGTGAGGACTAAGCAGCACAGGTCAGTTTGAGGGACTGGACAGTACAGATCAGAGGTTGCACAGATCAGTTTGTTGGCCTAGGAATATGTTGTTTCCTAACTTTTGAGGGTACAGACTTGGTCCTGCTTTTGACCCTGTACTGGCTTAAAGCTTGCAAGTGGTTTAGCCAGCACAGGTCAGTCAGGTTAGCAATGGCCTAGTGAGAACTAGCCAGCACATGTAAGTCAGATGGTAACTAGGCAGCACAGGACAGTTGGTAGAGAAATAGCCAGCACAGGTCAGTCAGGTGAGAACTAGCCAGAGACTAGCCAGCACCGGTCAGTATGGTGAGGACTAGCCAGCCAGTGTTCTTCCCAGAAATTTTAGAAGGCATGTCGCTGTTAACACAAAAATCAGATTTTGACATGTTGATCAATATTTAAACTCCTTAATATAGCAATGATTTGTCAAAATAAGCCTAAATTTACATTATAAATAATTTACCGATGATTCATAATGCATTTAAAACAAATTTACTGGCTAAGAAATGAAAATAATTGCATGTTTGTAAATTTTCATTGGAAATTAAGGCATGTTGCAAAAGTAATTTGATGAGGAAAGCATGTTGCAAGTGACATGCCTTAATGGTCTTGGGAGATCACTGTAGCCAGCACAGATGTCTGGGTAGAACTTGGCAGCACAAATCAGTCAGGTGAAACTACAGTATCCAGGTAAGAGAACTAGCCAGTAGAGCTCAGTCTGCTGAGAACGTCCCACAGATCAATCAGGTGAGACTAGATTGGTGAAATTAGCCAGGGCTGGTCAGTGTGGTGAGAACTAGCCAGCAGCATTCAGTGAGAATGAGAACTTAGCTGCTTGTTTGTCTTAGAGGCTTTAGGTAAGAGGAAGTATTTGATATTTATAGGATAATTTTTGTTGTGGTCCCTCAGCTGAACTGCATTGTTGAAGCAATTCAGATGAGGCCTCAAAACATTCTGAAGCAGATTTAACAAATTATTCCCATTTTGAACTCTGCAATAAACATTTTGTGAGAAAAATGGTGTATTAAAACTTCTGGTTTATTTGTAGTATGAAGAGACACTATTATTGTTGGGCAGATTGAGCCATGTAAGATGTTGTTATTGTATAATAAGAAACAAGGAAGCCTGTTGAATTGACAGAGATAGAACTTGTGCTGCCAGTTAATGAGATTATTGATTTTGTTCTGTTAGAAATTGAAGACATTGTTAAGCTGTTATCTCCAGAGTTCCAGTAATAATAGACTTGTGATTCCTCATCATAGCTCACCTAGACGCCATATTAATATTGCAGCATTGCACTAGATTCCAGGGCTTGCTTGTATAAACCTAACAGTGCTGTTAGTTAACAAGACATTACCGTACATTTCTAAATACATTGTTGCAAAAATAAATTTGCGGAAAAAATATGAATACCTTTAATTTTGCATAAGAGTTTTGCTGTTGTGCATTAGAGGGTTTGGTAGACATGTTCATAATATGCAGTGCAGGTGAAATATTCTGTGGTATCGAGCTTTACCCATTAATGCCTAGCGTCCAAAAACATAGGCAAACAGTGCAGACCCAAATCAGATGCCACAAAATGCAGCGTCTGATCAGGGTCTACACAATTTGCAAAATTCCATAAAGTATTTCTCCTTAAAAATAAACTAAACTGGACACCCCTTATTTGACAAAATTTAATGGACTCATCCGTTTGATAAGGATAGAATAGTCCACTGGGCATAAATGGGTTAAAAAGGTGACACTGGCTTGTTGTACAGATTTGAATGTTGTTGTTGCCTTAGGAATGCTGTGACTTAATAGAATAAAGCTAGTTTTGGAGTAATTTTTGCTTTGATATTGTATCCTGTAATTATCTGGGTGGAATAGGGCAGGTATAATTGTCTGTGGTTATTCTCTGGTCTATGGTTCATCTGCTGACATCTGCAGGATCAAACCTTGGCTTTAAATGTTGACTTTGAACTTTGTCATTTTAAACCTTCCCTAACAAATATTATTCAATACACAGTCAGACTAATCTTGAAAAATTACAGCTATCAAATAGACAGGCCAACACTTTGTAGGGACACCAATTATTGAAATTTTAAAAGCCCGTTAATTTTCAAGGTTTTAATTGATTTTGGCAAGTGACTTTGACAGTTTATAGCTGTTGGTTACCAATTGATATTGTCATGTCTCTGCTTGACAAGTGCTGGTGGTAAAGTTATATCATTCATTGTTCAGGGTGTGGACTAGGATGTGGCTGGATGGAGAGGGATCTTGGTCTGCAAACTTAACCAAGGTTGGCAAAAAAGGGGAAAAAACAAAGCAAAAACCATTTGGAAATATGATGGAGTGAAATAAGTGAGTGGGCAAACTTTGCAGACTTAGGTGGCTGTACCTAAGGAACAAAATAAAAGTTGTGTGTTTTAAATTGACAAACTTTATTAATACATAGCCCAACCTCAAGCCCTCATTATACACACACCCTTCCCCCGATGTAAATTTTACTGTAAAAGCCTAAATGTTGGAAATGGAGGATCTATGACATTTCGTCTTCGGAGATTCCATCTAAAGTACATTGTGTCAAAAGGACATTTTGTTGAAAAGACATTTTGTCTTATTGGTTACACAGTCAACCCTCTTTACAATGGCACTCATTACAACAGCAGAATTTTTGATTTGCACGGAATGGCTAAATTGTTCTAAATGAGCATTCTTTACAACAGCAAATTCAGTTTAACGCCAAAATTTTCTGGGAACAAATGCTGTCGTTGTAAAGAGGGTCCATTGTATAAGGATTGACCATTAGAATGAAAACAGCAGTTTCAGCTTGTATGTTAGATAGGCTAACTTGGCTGGTTTGGGCAATTGAAGCCTCATCAGGGACACTCAGTTATTGACCAGGGCCCAGTTGATCAAAACTAATGAAGTTGTTAGTTATAGTTACGAAGACATTACAATTAAATCCATAAAGCACCCCCCAAAAAAAAAAACACGAGTGTAAAATTAAAAAAAAATGTTTTCTCCAAACTTTATTAATATACATGTATTGAGAATTCAAAGAACAGAGGGCAAACAATGTAGATCCAGATGAGGCAGCTCATCATGAGCCGCCTCATTTGGATCTACCCTGTTTGCAAATATAACTATTTTCATTCATGGCGTTCTAAGTGTAAAAGAAGACCTGTGTTGATCACTGAGTCTCTAATTGAGTGCATAAAGTGTTAAGAAAAATGCTGGCATGAACAAAGAAAGAAATGTAGAGCATGAAAGACAATTAGAAATCTGACACCAACCAGTGTAATGAGAAAAATGCTAAGAACATGGCAGTCCATATTGAAAATTCATCAGGTTTTAGTTCTGGCAGACACTGCTATGACTTGTATGTAGATGAATAGAGTTATGTATGATTTATAGTTGCTCAGAAATGGGGCCTTTCATGAGAACAAAAATTAAAAACAAACTACTTGTGGCTTAAAACAACTCTGCATCACCTGTGCTTTTTAGCAAACTTTTGCAGATCAAATGAGTTCCTATGCATGTTGACATGTCAGTCCGTTCTTCCATTCTTCAGTCTGTTAGTACACTTATGTTTAAAAAGTTCTGGAAAGAAGGAACACAGTAGCAGACTTGGTTTAATTGAGTCTGTTCATGACAGGTAACGAAATGTGCAACACCAGCCATGCCCCATTTGAAGTTCTGTATTTGTATTTTTTGCTTCACTAGAAGGTGGCAATGGCCAGGCCCCGAGGTTATAAAACTTTTCTCGTGCTCAACTCAGCTGAGCATAAAATTTTCTCTGCTGATAAATATGAAAATGCCAACTAATGTTGGCATTTTCATATTCATAAGCAGAGAAAATTTCATACTCTGCTAAACTGAGCAAGAAACCAACTGTACTCATCAGTAATTTGCTATTTATTAGCAGGTAAAATTTCATGCTCAGCTGAGCATGAAAAAAGTTTTATAACCTCAAGGCCTGGCCTCTTTTCTCACTTCCTCCAGTTTCAGGGTTGCAGTAATTTGAAAGTTGTGCTTGTCTTCAGACTAAGCTCATTGAATATGTTGAAAGGCTGAAGACGATTCTCCCTAGCTGCAGTGGATTTCACCATACCTTTTGGTTGAGAGTTCATTGAAGATGTAGACTGGAGGTTACCTTGGATTTTATACCATTTGACTGAACAATGAGGGCTTCAGATTAAATGAGATGATGTTAAGGGTTAATCCTAATTTTTCCAGACCATTCGGGAGTGGGATGGAGTTTTCTCGACTATTACATTTGAGACTGAGTGCTGTAGCTTTGATGAAAGCAAAGTTTGCTTTCAATTGGTAGATTTTGGTGAATCACACACACACCAGAAGCAAATTTTTTGCAAATTTTCCCCCAGTTCGAACATTTTTAGCTCACCTGAGCACGAAGTGCTCAAGGTGAGGTATTGTGATCGGTCTTTGTCCGTCGTGCGTCGTCCATCGTCCGTCGTCCGGTCGTGCGTCCGGCGTCAACTTTTGCTTTAAACGACTTCTTCTCCAAAACTGCTGGACGGATTTTGAAATAATTTCACAGAAATGTTCCTTGGGAGACCCTCTACCAAAATTGCTCAAATGGTTCCGCTCCGCTGAACAATATGGCCGCCAGAGCTAAAAATAGAAAAAGTTTTAAGCGACTTCTCCTCCAGAACTGCTGGGCCGATTTTGAAATAATTTCACAGAAATGTTCCTTAGGAGACCCTCTACCAAAATTGCTCAAACGGTTCCGCTCCGCTGAACAATATGGCCGCCAGAGCTAAAAATAGAAAAACCTTTAAACGACTTCTCCTCCAAAACTGCTGGGCAGATTTTGAAATAATTTCACAGAAATGTCCCTTAGGAGACCCTCTACTAAAATTGCTCAAACGGTTCCGCTCTGCTGAACAATATGGCCGCCAGAGCTAAAAATAGAAAAACCTTTAAACGACTTCTCCTCCAAAACTGCTGGGCAGATTTTGAAATAATTTCACAGAAATGTTCCTCAGGAGACCCTCTACCAAAATTGCTCAAACGGTTCCGCTCCGCTAAACAGTATGGCAGCCAGAGCTAAAAATAGAAAAACCTTTAAACGACTTCTCCTCCAAAACTGCTGGGCAGATTTTGAAATAATTTCACAGAAATGTTCCTTAGGAGACCCTCTGCCAAAATTGCTCAAACGTTTCTGCTCCGCTGAACAATATGGCCACCAGATCTAAAAATAGAAAAAAGCTTTAAACATCATCGTCTCTGAAGCCAATGGCTCGATTTAAAAAACATTTCACAGAAAAGTTTTACTTTTGAATCTGAACAAAAATTGCTAAAACGGTTCCACTCCGCTGAACAAAATGGCCGCCAGAGCTAAAAATAGAAATAAATCTTAGAATGACACAGAGGGCACAGTTATGATCCAATCATCATGAAACTTTGTCAGAATGTTTATCTAAATGAAATCTAGACCGTCTTTGAAACTGGGTCATGTGGGGTCAAAAACTAGGTCACTGGGTCAAATCTTAGAAAAACCTTATGCACACTCTAGAGGGCACAGTTATGATCCAATCTTCATGAAACTTTGTCAGAATGTTTATTTATATAAAATCTAGGCCAAATTTGAATCTGAGTCTTATGGGGTCAAAAACTAGGTCACTAGGTCAAATCTTAGAAAAACCTTGTGTACACTCAAGAGGGCGCAGTTACGATCCAATCTACATGAAACATTGTCAGAATGTTTATTTTCATGAAATCTATACCAGATTTGAAACTGGGCCATATCAGGTCAAAAACTAGGTCACTAGGTCAGTTCTTAGAAAAACAGTGTGAATGCTTTAGCTGACACAGTTTTGTTCTAATCTTCATGAGACTTTGTCAGAATGTTTGTTTCCAACAAATCTGGACCAAGGGTGCAACTTGGTCATGTTGGGTCAAAAAGTAGGTCACTAGGTTAAACCCTAGAAAAACATTGTGTACACTCTAGAGGGCACAGTTTTGATAACTTTGTCAGAATGTTCATATCCAAGAAATCTAGACCAGGTTTGAAACTGGGTCATGTGGGGTCAAAATCTAGGTCATTAGGTTAAATCTTATAAAAACCTTAGGTACACAATAAAGGGTTCATTTTCCATTGAATCTTTGTGAAACTCTGTCTGTCGGTCATATGGATGTCTCTGAGGTTAAGTTTACAGGATACTCAGGTGAGCGATCCAGGGCCATCATGGCCCTCTTGTTTTTCATTCTAGAGTTGACCCCCATTGGAAAGGGGGGCAAATAAAAGTGTATCCATTCATCGCTTATCATTAGCATTATTTCGCTTATCATTAGCATTATTTCAAACTTTTTACGATTGGTTAAGTTTCAGTTCCTTTAGTCTGTAGGGAAAAATGTCAGAGGTCACTGCCAATGCAACCTCCTTCTTTTAGCTCAAATACCATGGCAACAGTTTGTCAAAACCTGCTAATAGTTGGTATGCATTCCTTCAGATCCTATAGTTACAGGCTGTGTGAGCTTGAGGCCTGTTAAAGTCATTAGGATTGTAACTGGTAAATACAATGAGCCGCGACACGACAAAACCAACAATGTGGTTGTGCGCCCAGCGCAGACTCAGATCAGCCTGGGCATCCGCCCAGTCTGATCAGAGTCTTCGCTTTGCGCTTAAAGGGTAGCTGAGGGACTAAGCTACCTCCATGCGGACAGCAAAGACTCTGATCAGACTGGGCGGCTGCCCAGGCTGATCTGAGTCTGCCCTGGGCGCACAACCACATTGTTGGTTTTCTCGTGTCGCGGCTCCAATTATAGAGGCTTTCTTCAACACCTCCCTGCTCACATTGAAAACCCATTACACGAAACATTACGTTTATGGTGATCCTACATAGATTGACACAGTTGAAAAGTCTCAAATTGTTTCACTAAAAACTGGCAAGTTTAGTACAGAAATATTTCAACCACTCCTTCCAGCAATTTGATGAAGAAATGCATGGATTTTGCTCCACATAATATTGGTGAATGGGGTGAGGAGTTTAGGAGAGGTCAAGAAGGGATTTCGGAGGGGCAACGCCATATGATACGGATATATTTTCAGAGGAAATAACCCTGCCACTTTAAAATTAGCCTCCCTTTTCCACTTTCCAATGAGGAATCAACTCTTAAATGAAAAAAATAATATGCTGCTATGGGAAAGTTTGCCCCAGGGTGAGGATGGGGATGGGCAAAAATTTTAATTTTCGAGTGGTGGCTCTTCTCTATAGGGAAACCAATTTTTAACCAAGAAAGTTGCCTCCCTTTGAAATGAAAAGATGCCTCATCTTCCCCCTACCCCTCAGTACTGTGAGGTCAAGGTCATGGACTTTGAAATTTTATGTAAAAGATTTTTGTTTTAATTTCATTGAAAGACTTGTTTCAGAGATAGCTTTTGTTTATAAATTTGTTGACAATACATGTACATGCTTGCCTGAAGTTTTATGCAGTGCAGGCCACATCCTCATAGTGACCTTCAAAGCAAGGTCACAGACATAACTTTGCCTTTGTGAAGGGCAAGCACCAGTTCAGGGAAGCTGTGCTGTCAGGTGACAGCTCTTGTTGGTTCTGGAGTATGGATCTTTGAGTTGCAGGTAATGCAAATATTTTTAATGATTTCCAAGTTTCGAGGAAGGCCTGTAGAGTTTACGTGTGAGAATTTTCATGAAACTAGATAATTTTTACTCAAAAATGTAACTCGGAACTTCAAAATACTTACTCAAAACTTGTACTCTGATCACACTGTTATTCTGACCTAGTGTTGAAACTTCCCATATTGGAAATCTTGCTGATGAAGTGCTCTTCCTTGACACCGGTGTTTTCAAGGACAAAATTGAGTTTCACACCTTTTATTTCTCTAATTAGTTTTACTTTGCAGTATTTCAAGTAGGTTGTAGTGGATTGCTCTGTTTAATCAAGAAATATACCGAAATTACTCCAAATATTGGCCTCAACCAGTTACTATAATTCTCCTAAAAGTCTGTCTGATAGAGATGTCGAAAAAATGGCGGTAGAATAGCAAGCAGTACAGAGTCTTGACTGGACTGTTTCACAAAGTTCTCTTATTGAGATTGAAAGACTAAAGGGCAAACTGTAGATCCAGAAAAGCTCATTATGAGCCATCCCATCTGGATCTACACTGTTTGGTGTGGCTCTAACAGGGGCGTAACTAGGGGCAATTTCATAATACGCACAACCATATTTTATTCTCTACTTTTTGAAGGGAAAGCTAGTATTTCAGCCACTTTGGTATTATTGGTATTGAAATCTTGTCTAATTTATAAATTTTCAGCATGCAAATACGCAGGTGCGTTTTGAAATTTTGTCAATTTTGACAAAATTTCAATACGCACTTGCGTATTTGCCGTATAGATAGCTACGCCCTTGTCTGATCTGTCTGAATATTTAGGCGTTGTGTATGTGTATTCCACTTTTAGGAAGTTAGCGTTTGTTAAGATTTTTATGGCTTTGATGTGCAGATTTAAATAAGTTTCAAGAGCAGCTAAGTTCCTTGATCAGATTAACTAAATTTTTACCCAAAATATTGGCTAGGAAGTGCCAGAACATACTATGCAGGTACTGCTCACAGTTGTGCCTTAGTATAAACAGTATAGACACAGGTGAGGCCAAATGGAAGATAGTTGTGCCTTAGTATAAACAGTATAGACACAGGTGAGGCCAAATGGAAGATAACGATAATAACAAATTTTATTTTCAGAGGGTAATACAAATTTAGTCAAACAAGAAAAATCTTTAAAAAAAGATAATCATCGCAGATTAAATGGAAGTGTGTTTTGTAATATGTCTCTAGTTGAAGAGTTGACAATAACTGTCCTAAATATGACTCAAGTAAGCTATGTCGGTAGGTACCCACAACCGTGATTTTGACACTGGGTAGCGACAATGACATATCTCAAAATTGGGCTGTCCAATTTGGAATTCAAAAAATGGACTGCGGTCGATTTTGAAATTGACCTGATTTCAAAATAGTTACCAACCTGGTGCACTTTATTTGTGTGTATTAAACCGAAAATAGAAATCAAAAGTAGATCTACATCGAAAGTAAAGAAAGTTTTGACTATCTGTGTCTGTTTACTATTGTAAAATTACCAACAAGAGAAACATTTTGAATTAATATATGACAGAGTGCTAGTATTCACAGTGCATGCGACGGAAAAAAACGAAGATTAAATATTCCTTGACCTTTGATATTATTGGCTAAATTTTGACATACGTGTTATTTGACCAATGAAATCTTGTGAAATGTGGAACAATATTGAAATTATACGCGTCTGTGACACGAAAAAACTGATCTTCCATTTGGCCCTCTGGTGATATGATGGACTATAAGGAAAGTTTCACCAAAATTGGTTATAAGACTTCGGTAAGGGACTAAGGACTGGTAATATGATGGTTCACAGTTGGACTTTGGTTATGTGTGATAGTTCTTAGTTGGACTATAAGGAAAGTTGCATCAGATATGATGACAAATGATACAATATAAAGCAGAATGCAGATAAAGTGGGAAATTTTGATGCCAGTCCTGATTCTCCATAAAAGTATATTATAATGCGGCCTTTCATTAGAAACTCTTTGCCAAGTTACTTCTATTGGTAGGCATTAAAGTTGTGCTTTTTATGGAGAAACATGAAAAAAAGTTATTATGGTAAATGGGTACACTTTCAGGGGAAGCAACTCTTCCATATTCATGTTTGCCTCCCTTCTCATTGGGGTCAACTTCAAAAGAAAAGAATTTGCTCCTCTAGGAACAAATTCTTTCCTTTAAGAATTGACTTCCAGTGGAAGGGTTTTGTTGTCTAGGAAAGCAGACAAGAAGTCATAACAGTTGTCTCCCTTGGATAAAATGTCAGAAAAACATGGTGATGAACAAATACACTTTGGAGATCTGTTAAAGTTACTAATAAATAGGATATTGAATCTTTTATAGAGCAGCTGACAAGAAGTATGGTATTTGAATCATAAAGGGGCTACAGTTGAAGTGTGTGGCGGGTGAAATGGGCCGTAACTGTTGAAGAGCCTTTTCTTTGTTCAGGACAGAAAGAGCAATGGTTTAGTTATAGAAGGACACAGCTGGGAGGCTTCATGCAGCTGTACAGTGTAAACTTGAAAAAAGACCATCTTTTGATGCTTAAAAATTTTGATGTTTTTTTTTGTATTTCGATCCAGTTGTCAAATGAAGATAGATTAATAGATGAAAAAAAAATATTCAGATGTCTTAAAAACATTTCTGAGCAACCAGATCTGGCAGTGCACATTTTAACTCTTTAAGCACCAAAAAGCAGACGTCTGCAAAAATTAAAAAAATGCCTTGTCCAAGACATTTCAAAGATAAGAGGGCAAACAGTGTAGATTTAGATGAGGCGGCTCATCATGAGCTGCCTCATCAAGATCTACACTGTATTTAAATTGTGCTATTTTCGTCAGTGGTGCTTACAGTGTTAAATAAAGTTATAAAGGTAAATTTCCACACCATTTTTGTCGAGCCCGCTTGTGGTGAGTGAGACATAGTTGTTACAATGTCAGTTCGGTGTATGTCCGTGCGTGCTTGCGTGCGTCCGTCTGGATTTGTCCGGGCCATAACTTCTACATTTAAGGATGGATTTCAAAATAATTTGGCACAATTGTTCTCCTTGATGAGTAGAAGTGCCATTTGAAACATTTGTTCAGGTAAGTCCAAGGTCAAGGTCACACTTGAAGGTCAAATGATAAAATGGCCATAAATTGAGCTTGTCTGAGCCATAACTTCTACATTTATTGATGGATTTCAAAATAATTTGGCACAATTGTTCTCCTTGATGAGTAGAAGTGCCATTTGAAACATTTGTTCAGGTAGGTCCAAGGTCAAGGTCACTCTTGAAGGTCAAATGATAAAATGGCCATAAATTGAGCTTGTCCGAGCCATAACTTCTACATTTACGAATGGATTTCAAAATAATTTGGCACAATTGTTCTCCTTGATGAATAGAAGTGCCTTTTGAAACATTTGTTGAGGTAGGTCCAAGGTCAAGGTTACACTTGAAGGTCAAATTATAAAATGGCCATAAATTGAGCTTGTCCGAGCCATTACTTCTACATTTATGGATGTATTTCAAAATAATTTGGCACAATTGTTCTCCTTGATGTTTAAAAGTGCCATTTGGAAAATTTATTTAGGTAGGTCCAAGGTCAAGGTCACACTTGAAGGTCAAATGATAAAATGGCCATAATTTGAGCTTGTCTGAGCCATAACTTCAACATTTACAAATGGATTTCAAAATAATTTAACACAATTGTTCTCCTTGATGAGTAGAAGTGCCATTAGGAACATTTGTTCAAGTAGGTCCAAAGTCAAGGTCACACTTGAAGGTCAAATGATAAAATGGTCATAAATTGAGCTTGTTTTAGCCATTACTTCTACAAAGAAGAAAATGCTGGCTAAGCATGATGTTTTTTGGCTTCTTTCTAGAGTGAAGCAGTTACTTAGTCTTGACATACAAAAATATAGGTCACTAAAGCGAACAGCGGGCTCGACCAGTTGTCCGTGGACAACCTTCTAGTGTTTTAAATATGTCAGTAGCATGCAAAGTATGGCGAGAAGTTTTGTTTTTTTCCTCCTTATGTCCATTCAGTTCTTTGTCTGCAAACTTTCAAAAATGCTACAAGCTATAATAATTCAAAGACTAGATGGTATAAATAGGGTTGGTCCAGTTGAATTGGGTCATTATGAGCTGCTCCATCTAGATCTGTGCTGTTTGAAAATTCAGTAGGTGCTGTAAGCGTCAAATATATGAGGCTCAGTTCTTGACTGCACACTTGCTCAGGCTGGCGTGGATGTGTGCAGTTGTGTATGCATCAGATGAGTTTTCTTTTGACATATGTCAGTCTGTTATAATGAGGTTTAGAAATATGTCTCTTTGTTGAAGTTTATTGTTTGTTCACATGCTTTATTTTTATTCACATGTAATGGATTTGAATGGATTTGAAGCATATTTGAAAAGAAATTCTTCCTTTTTAGCTGAACCAAATGAACTAGTAATTTAGAGCAAAGACTATCGAATTTCTTTTTAAGAATTGTCTTGTTTCAGAGCTCTAGATAATGCCCAGCAACCACACAACCTCATAACAAAGTCGTATCAACCTTGATGCAAAGTTATGAACAACAATTTGTATCAGTGTTAGACTGTCACTGCAGTATGGCATTTTCGAAATGAAACCGGCAGTAAAAAGGATGGGAAGAGCTATTATTGTCACCTTGGTGTCCAGGTCCGATAATGTTTTGGTTATAGTCTTTTATGGGATGGACAAGGTGCTGTCAGGACATGGACAGGTCTTATGCTTGTTTTGGTGACTTTTACTGTGACTTTTTCACATTATACTTTCAGGATATCAGTACTCCAGCAACTGCTTTAACTCAAATTACACATCCATCCTTTAGAAGCTTATCGGTAAAATGTGCTAGAAGTGTGCTGACTGAAATTTTAGGTCTAATGTCTAATCAATGATGATTTTGGTTCAAAATATTTGTTTGATTATTTATTGCATTCTTGCTTTGATCAGGTGTTAAATTATATTTTATCATATATTGTTTGAAATGTTGATATATTTTAAATGACACCTGTTACATTGAGAGATAAGATAGATTTTATGGATATTTATCTCCCCATGACTTGTGGTATTGTTAAATATTGGCTACAGTTTAGTGGACTGGCTTCTTTGATAAGTCAAAACATTTGATCAGTGATGAGCTAAATGGGAGTTTTGTCCATGCGTGTATAGCAATAGTTTAAATCTAACTGCCCACCTGCATAAACTGATTGGCGGTTTCACACTTTTCTTAGCTGGGGAAATTCTGTTCAGACTGCAGGGGTGTAGAACCCGATCGGAGTGTTCATCCGGACTATTCACAAATGACATAAGGGATACCTTTTGTTGTAATTCTGAGCTGAGACACACAGTGCAAATGCTTATGACATTATATGAATGACAAACACTTGGTGCAGTCTTATCTTTGCTGTTCCCACAAACCATCATTGCAGTCTTGATGGATCTATATGAGCAAACTTGAACCTGTTAATGCCCAGTGGACTCTTCTATTTGTATATATTTGATGAGTCCATTTGTCATTTAAGGGGTGTCTGACCCATTTTATTTTTTATCATTTTTATTTTATTTTAAGAAGAAATACCCATTTGTCTCATGCAAATAGTGTAGACCCTGATCAGATGCTGCATTTTGCGGTGTCTGGTCTGCGTCTGACTGTTTACCTATGGCCCATTTTTGGGGTGCTAGGCATCAACCGGTTAAGGCTCTATGCTGCATGGGAGTATAGGCAGACCAGAGTTGTTGATGCCACTATAAGGGTTTTCATGTGTCTGGGTAGAAATATATCTATAAAACAATAGTTGATTGTGGGCCAGGTAATATTGGGTGATCACAGTGATCATTGATCAGCCGGGTGTACAACTAAAATACCTACACGAGATAAAGATCTCTATTAAACAGGAAACCATTCACACCTACAAATGACTGGGATTGAATGTCACTGTGCACTAAAGCGGAGAGTCATGGCAAGGTATAACATAGTAAAAACCCTCTCTTTTTTCTCTAGGCCAGACAAAGTTTTAATGATTGAGTGAGTGAACTCTGGGTAATAATGATTGAGTGAGTGAACTCTGGGTTTAACGTCGCACCAATCCAGTGGTTGGTTGACTAAATTTTCAGGCCTTTACCTGTACAGGTAACATTGCTATGTGCTCCCCCCCACCCCCATCCAACCTGGCTCGGCAGACAAGTCCTGTCTTTGAAAAAAGACCAAACAAATTATTAGATAAAGTTGGGGTTTTACAGCCGAAAGCATTCTAGTCATTTGGAGCCAATGGCAGAATGGTTGAGATGATGATGCAGAGGCCAGAGAAGAATCAAGACCCTCATGATACCAGCTCCCATTACCTCGGAATTATGTGTAGAGTTAAACCCATTAATGCATAGCATCCCATAAAAAAAAACAGAGGTAAATATTGCAGACCAAGATCAGATGCCGGGTCTTCACTGATTGCATAAAATATACAACAATTTCTATAAATGGATACCAGATACCCCAGATAATGAATGGACTCATCTGATTGATATAGATAGAAGAGTCCACTAGGCATAAATTAGTTAACCCATTGCCAGCACAACTGGAGCATTGTGTATATAGGAAGATAAGAGACATTATTTATCAAGTCTATATAAAATCACCATAAAATGGAAAAAGTTGAATTTGCAAACAGTGATGATCCAGGTGAGGTGGCTCATTATGAGCCACCTCATCAGGATCTTCTCTGTTTGCCCACTTGTCTTTGAATTCTCAATACATGTATGAGTAAAAATTTTTGCTTTATCGGTTATGAAGTTACATCAGTTGCTGAGTAGGTGTGCAGGAAGTACTTATACCGGTAGTTTGGGCTAGATACATATCAACAAGCTACTTCACGGTCTCTGCCTCAGTTTGGCTTGGGATGTTCTCAAGCGAAAAATGAGGTCTCATATGAATGAAATTTTGTTTATATGGTGTCAATACATTTCTCACAATAAATTTAACTGAAAATTAAGATATATAGAAAGATATGGTTTTATTTGATTGAATGGTTTTGGGATTGGTAAACAGAGCCCCAAGTAATATGGGTTCAGGGATTCATATTTCTCATGCACCAGATGAGGATATTGGCGAGTGTCACCTGTACCGACATTTCTTATCTCACCCAGGATTGCATTGGTTGCATAGTAGGTCACATGCCTGCTCCGTCAAGTGACTTTGGTTTTCCAGATGATGACGTTAAGAAAACTGCAAAATGACATCAGTTCGTTTATATATATAAATGTGAGCCGCAACACAACAATACCAACAAAGTGGCAAGTGTGCCACGCAAAGACTCAAATCAGCCTGGGCAGCTGCCCAGTCTGATCAGACAGAGTCTTTGCTGTCTGCTTGGAGCTAGCTTAGACCCTTAACTACCCTTTAAGTGCACAGGGAAGACTCTGATCAGACTAGGCAGATGCCCAGGCTGATCTTTATCTTTCCTGGGCGCACATGGCACTTTGTTGGTATTGACGTGTCACGGCTCATGTAAAATTAAAAGAAATGAAAATTGTTTGTTGATAGCATCAGCTTCTTTCAAAATCCAACAGAAACCTCAAAACACTTCTTGAAAATCAAGCATTGTTTAAAACGCGGTCTGTAAGCAAAAATATCTGTCATGGGTGTTAGGTGCAGATAGAAAAATCTGTTACTCGGAATCACTGTTCGGCATCACAAGGCAACCCATGTGATGCCAAACAATGACCTTTGCAGTGGATTTCTCTATCCGCACCTCACACTGAAGGATGCTACTTATATTCTCCAGGTGAAACATGTAGTGACACCTGAGCAATCATTAAAGAACAAAGAGGGCACACCAAGTTAGTCCTACAAGGGAGGTATACATGGCCATATGTAGGGAAGGAGCAGTCCTATACTATTGTGAGACTTTAGAGATTTGGCTTATGCACAGGGTATAATTGATTCCGCTATTTTTCGCTTCCTGCAGAGACTGTACATCATATTTGGCTTCTGCCGATACTGTCCGCGGTCTCTTGCTTCCTGCAGAGACTACTGTCCTCGAAAAATGGCTTCCTGCCGAGACTGTCAGCGTAATTCTGCTTCCTGCCGAGAGCCTCAGCAGGAAGCAGAATCACGCGGACAGTCTTGGCAGGAAGCCATTTATTATGTACAGAAGTCTCGGCAGGAAGCAAGAGATCGCGGACAGTCTCGGCAGAAGCCAAATATGATGTACAGTCTCTGCAGGAAGGGAAAATTAGCGGAATCGATTATACTCTGTGTTATGGTACACAGACATTCAGACAATGTATTTCCTGTTCCACTCTTTCCAAACTTGTACTGATTACAGCTTTGAGTTTATTAAAAGTGAAATGTCCAGGTTTGCTCAATGGTTCTAATTGATGGTTGAAATCAACAACCTTTCTTTTTCATCTGATAGTATTTGTGAAGGATATCATCTTTCGGATAATTGCAGGTGCCATGTATCTTTAGAGCACAGGAAATAATTAAACTAGTTGGAGATGTTTCGATTGATTTTATTCTTTGGTGTACTCTTCAGCAAGTTTGTCATTGTAAACTGTATTTCAGTGTCATATTAACCTTAGGGAAATATGCAGTGCAGACCCAGTTCAGACACCATCTAACACTGCATTTGATCAGGGTCTATACTCTGCTTACAGGAACTTTGATTCTGTATTGCTTTCTGCAGATTGAGGTACCATCCAGTGGCAAAGTCTGTAGTGTATTGCTGCTGATAGACACACTCATCTGTTATAATGCGTTTCTGCTGATGGAGATACCATCCAACGGCAAAGCCTGTAGTGTATTGCTGCTGATAGACACACTCATCTGTTATAATGCGTTTCTGCTGATGGAGATACCATCCAACGGCAAAGCCTGTAGTATATTGCTGCTGATAGACACACTCATCTGTTATAATGCATTTCTGCTGATGGAGATACCATCCAACGGCAAAGCCTGTAGTATATTGCTGCTGATAGACACACTCATCTGTTATAATGCGTTTCTGCTGAGGGAGATAACATCCAACGGCAAAGCCTGTAGTGTATTGCTGCTGATAGACACACTCATCTGTTATAATGCGTTTCTGCTGATGGAGATACCATCCAAAGGCAAACCCTGTAGTATATTGCTGCTGATAGACACACTCATCTGTTATAATGCATTTCTGCTGATGGAGATACCATCCAACGGCAAAGCCTGTAGTGTATTGCTGCTGATAGAAACATCCAGGATCACAGTCTGTCTGCTGATGGAGATACCATCCAGTGGCAAAGTCTGTAGTATATTGCTGCTGATAGACACACTCATCTGTTATAATGCGTTTCTGCTGATGGAGATACCATCCAACGGCAAAGCCTGTAGTATATTGCTGCTGATAGACACACTCATCTGTTATAATGCGTTTCTGCTGATGGAGATACCATCCAACGGCAAAGCCTGTAGTGTATTGCTGCTGATAGAAACATCCAGGATCACAGTCTGTCTGCTGATGGAGATACCATCCAGTGGCAAAGTCTGTAGTATATTATTGCTGATAGACACACTCATCTGTTATAATGCGTTTCTGCTGATGGAGATACCATCCAACAGCAAAGCCTGTAGTATATTGCTGCTGATAGACACACTCATCTGTTATAATGCATTTCTGCTGATGGAGATACCATCCAACGGCAAAGCCTGTAGTATATTGCTGCTGATAGACACACTCATCTGTTATAATGCGTTTCTGCTGATGGAGATACCATCCAACGGCAAAGCCTGTAGTATATTGCTGCTGATAGACACACTCATCTGTTATAATGCGTTTCTGCTGATGGATTGCTGCTGATAGACACACTCATCTGTTATAATGCGTTTCTGCTGATGGAGATACCATCCAACGGCAAAGCCTGTAGTATATTGCTGCTGATAGACACACTCATCTGTTATAATGCGTTTCTGCTGATGGAGATACCATCCAACGGCAAAGCCTGTAGTGTATTGCTGCTGATAGAAACATCCAGGATCACAGTCTGTCTGCTGATGGAGATACCATCCATTGGCAGAGCCTGTTGTACTGGCCTAAAGGCACAATCTGCTATATTACTTAACCCTTTTAAGACTAGAAACACATTTTTGGGACAAATGCAAACAGTGCAGACCCAGTTCAGATGCTGCAAAATGCGGCATCTGATCTGGATCTAGTCAAACTAGGAATTATCTGTATTTGCAGCAGAAATGCAACTGTTCCTGTGGACTTTCAACTCTATCAGATATCAGATGGTATATTTTATATCGTTACATTCTGCTGCAGATATCATTACATTCAGCTGCAGATATCAATTGGTATATTTTATATCAGTACATTCTGCTGCAAATATCAAGATGGTATATTTTATATCATTACATTCTGTGGCAGGCAGAGATGACCATATAATGGTACAGTGTATATCTCTGAAAGTTGTTGCAAATAGAGATAATCAGCCATGGCTGTAGTCCATTGTATAACAGTCTGCTGCAGATAGAGTTGAAAGTCCACAGGCACAGTTGCATTTTTGCTGCAAATACAGATAATTCAAAGTTTGACCAGTCCCAGTTAATAGGCCAAAAATACTGCTTTGATTTTTTTCTATACTATAAAAGAGCCCGCGCAAGCGCGGAAATATTTCATGATGGTCAAGTTTATACAAAAAAAAAAGCGAGTTTTAATTTTTCAATGTAAATGGCCTTAGGCCAAGGTGAAGATATGACCTTTACCATGAATACTCACTAAAGCTTCATTTACCTAATTAGTTGTCTGCATCTACAAACTTTCAGGTAGCAGACTGCATTATTTCTAAAAAAAAATCAACTTTTTTCACTTTTTCCTATAGAAAAACCTAAATGACTCAAAAGTTGACCTTGCCGTAAAACAGATCAAGGTCATCCCAGGGTCATCATTTATATAAATTTTGTTGAGCTTTTGAGTCCTTGATGCGACATGCTAAGTTTCAAGATCATAGGATTTGTGGTTCTGGGGGAGAATTGGTTGATTTGATGCTTAACGTCCACGGTAAACAGCTAAGGTCATATCGGGCGGAAGGAGAAACGAAAGTATGTGGCCAGACCGGGTTTCGAACCCAGGACCTCTGACTTATGAGTCAGGTGCCCTACCGATAGTGCTACGCAGCCCGGCGTGGTTCTGTGGGTGGGAGAGGGGGGGGGGGAGAGATTTTTGAAATTTTTTACCATAATAAATGTTTGCCATCTTGGTTATGTGACCTGTCCTGGGTATTTTTTTCTTGAAAAATTGGGTCCTGGAACGTTTTGGGGGAAAATATTCAAGCCCTCTGAAGACTAAAGGCTTATTTAGCTTCGTTGAATCATTGAAATTGATTTGTCTGCTTCGCTGGAAAAAATGCCCTTTCTTACCTGGCGCATCTGTGTTAACTTTAGACATTTTTAATTTTTGTCTTTTCGAAAGTTCAGTTCAGTTTGAATTCTCCTAACGACATTCCCCAAGTGGCTCAGCGGTACGTAACCATAGCCGCACACACTTGGCGCCGTGTGTCCGTCCAACTTTTCGAAAGACCATGTGCGTTGAGCTTTATTCTTCAATGGGCGAGTTCGATTGGCTACTCGTATTGACTATCGTTCTGGAAGAAAATGGGTCGTTTCGAGCCAGGGCCGTCGGGACTATGACCATTTAGTTCTTCATCCGTTTAGACATATGAGCAAAAATTCGAAAATAAATTGTTATTTATGGGGAATGACGTACGTTCATGGGTCGGATTTTTGCATTAGAACCTGCTAAATTTGGACTTGCTAAGCAGCGCGCCGATATAACGACGCAGAACCGAAACGACCAGAATAATTTTAAACGTGTATTAGAGTACACGATATTTTCACTCGAATGCACCCATTGTTGACAAAAAAAAAAATCGACCAATAGTCAAAGTTTCTAGAAAAATACTTGGGAGAATTTAAAATGAAAGACGAATTTAATTCCCAAATTCTTTAAATCTACATGAAACTAAAACACACGCTAACCGAAATTATCAATGATAGCAATATGCGAAAGAACCAGTATAGAAATTACGCTTGAAAATGCCACCAATTTTGCAGTTTATGCGTTACTTTGTTTATTTAGTATTATAGATTGGAAATTAGCTGGCTTAAAGGTCTATGTGGGATCTAAAATGATCTGACAAAATTATTTAAAGAAAAAAAAAAGCATTTATCACCCAACCACTTTGTAGTTTAGGTCTGGTAAGCATCACTGGGCCATGTAGTGACAGTAACCAGTGGTTATGATATTAAGATATGCTATGATGAGGTGGGTGACAACAATGATTTATTGCCATCTAATCAATACAGACAGAGCCAACAGTGACACTCGGCCAACAACTGTCACACTCTTGCCTAGAAATAGATTGTGCATCAATCAATTCTACAATTATTGTATTGCATGCTGCCACAGACAGTTTGGATTATGATCAAATAATGCAAATTGTACAATTGAATTCTGACTGTCTGTTTACAAAGCCAAGCATGTTAAGCTTTAGGAGTAGTCAGTTGTGTGCTAGTATTAAGAGTGTCCTGCCAATACAGTCAAACCTGTCTTAAGGGGTCACCTAAGGGAAGGACAAAAATTGGCTGCTTAAGACAGGTGACCCCTTAATACAGGTTCATTTGCACTGTATTTTGGTTCAAGGGACCCAGAAAATGTGGCTGCTTAAGACAGGTGACCCCTTAATAGAGGTGACCCCATGAGCAGGTTTGACTGTATGTAATGATGTAGACTGTACCATTGTATGATTATCTGCAGCAGAATGTATTGATATAGACCCCACCAATTGATGGTTATCTATATCTGCTGCAAGTAGCACATCACACTATTGTGATAAGCTCTTGGTGATGCTATAGACTGTACCATTGGATGATTATCTGTATCTGCTGATATAGACTGTACCACTGGATGATTATATAATTATGCTGCAATAGGTGATGATATAGACTGTACCATTGGATGATCATCTCTGTTTGGTCCATAATGTAATGATGTAGCCTGTACCATTGTATGATTACCTGCAGCAGAATTTATTGATATAGACTGTACCATTGGATGGTTATCTATATCTGCTGCAAGATGTTGTTTTGTTGCTTTGTGTCCACGGTAAACGGCTATGGTAATGTCAGGACGGTCAGTTTACCTAACCACACTATTCCTGGGCAGGCTTAGACCTCATAAGTGGTTAACCCTATTGCACTTAGAATGGCCAAAACACCACAGAGGTTTGGCCATTCTGAGTGCAATAGAGATAAGCAGTACTAAGTGCACATTTGCCAGTAACAGACAACTGCCCTTCTTGAATCAGCAGAAGGAAAAATGAAAATAAGTTGCCGGACCGGGTATCAAACCCGGGACCTCTGACTCTCTAGTCAGATGGGCTAACAATGCACTACTTGGCACGGCTGCTGCAGTATGTAATGAGATAGACTGTATTATTATATAACCAAGATGTAACACACCATTTCATTGGCTAATTGCTGGTCAATATCTAAGGAATGAATTTCATTTTTCTGATGTTTATCGAAGTATAAACTACATTGGGTCCCGTGCAAAGTAAGTGAGCTCCGAAGGGGTTCATCTAATATTGGGATATTCACCGGCTAGTCGGTGAATATTACTTTTTCGCTGACGTCATTGTATTTTCGTGACATAATGTCTGATGTACCTTAACGTTAATGGCGTAACGTCGAGAGATAATACCATGTAGTACCATCATAAATATCAAAGGAAACTGTATTTAGAATTATCATATAATAAAACAATTGTTGACCTTTATTTTGATGAATATGCAGTTTTATCGACCTGCAAACATAACATATTGACCTCCGCATTGCATTGGTCAGTATGTTATTTACAGGTCAATAAAACTGCATATTCACCTCAACAAAGGTCAATAATTGTATACTATCGGAAAATTATCTCTGTCAGTAACAGAAAGTAATGATAGAGAATGATAGAGACTGTATCATTGGATGATTATTGCTATCAGTAACAGAATGTAATGATAGAGAATGGTACAGATTGTTCCACAGGGTGATTATTGCTATCAGTAACCTAATGTAATGATAGAATGATATATATTGTACCATTGGGTGATTTTTGCTATGTGTAGCAATGTAATGATAGAGAATGATATAGACTGTACCATTGGATGATCGTACTATCAGTAACGGAAAGTAATGATAGAAAATGATATAGACTATACCATTGGATCATCATGCTATCAGTAACAGAATGTAATGATAGAGAATGATATAGACTAAAACCATTGGATCATCATGCTATCAGTAACAGAATGTAATGATAGAGAATGATATAGACTGTACAAATGGATGATTATTGCTATTAGTAACAGAATGTAATGACAGAGAATGGTATAGACTGAACCATTGGATGATTATTGCTATCTGTAACAGAAAATGTAATGATAGAGAATGGTATATACTGAATCATTGGATGATTATTGTCACCCGACGTAGGCGGAGGG
Source organism: Ctena decussata (assembly GCA_963989385.1). Lineage (NCBI taxonomy): Eukaryota > Metazoa > Mollusca > Bivalvia > Lucinida > Lucinidae > Ctena > Ctena decussata. The sequence continues at coordinate 31,398,139 of OZ022504.1, read as the reverse complement.
GGACTATAGAAATGACCCTCGTCCGTCCGTGTGTGCATCCGTCTGTCCTTCCATCCGTCCTTCCGTCCGTCCGTCCGAAATCTTGTCCCCGCAACTCCTCCTACGTCTTTCATCGGATTGATCTGAAATTTTACAGATTGTATTCTTATGATATGAAGATGTGCATGTGGTTTTCGATTTTTGTTTCGGCCATTTTTGATGGAGTTACAGCCCTTGCTGACTCAGACCTTCCAAAATCTTGTCCCCGCAACTCCTCCTACATCTTTCATCGGATTGATTTGAAATTTTACAGATTGTATTCTTACAATATGAAGATGTGCATGTGGTAATTTATTTTTGTTTCGGCCATTTTTAATGGAGTTACGGCCCTTGCTGACTTAGACCTTGTCCCCGCAACTCCTGCAACATCTTGTATCAGATTGACTTGATATTGTGCAGAATGTTTCATCATGATCTGAAGATGTGCATGTGATTTTGGAATTTCAATTGTCATATTTTTTACAAAGTTATGGCCCTTTGTCATTTTTTGGCATTTTTCCAACTTTTGAACCGTTTGACCGAGAGAGCTGAAATTTGGTATGTTATTAGCATTTGGTAAATTGATTATTCTGATTATTGTTAGGATGTGCTAAATCATAAGTGACAGAATTATTCCCCTTTCATAGATAGTAGACATTCACTTAAGGGTAAAAGGGATAACTCCAGAACTATTCATATTAATGGACTGAATTTTCATAAATGCATTGTTCATTTTTCATCAGATTCATATAAGCAGGATTATGGCTCTTGTTATTTTGTACTGGGTATACAGTCTTGATGTTTTGATCATTTTGTAAGGGCCAATAGTTTCAGTAACCTGATTTTACACAAATATGCCCCGTTCTGAACTTAAGTATTTTATAAAGAGGCTCAGTAATTGGGTATATGTCTTTGCTTATGTTCAGTTATCATTTGCTTACCAGGTTCTGTAATATATATATATATTTTCTGTTTTTGGCCATACATTTACTCTGAAACAGAATAAAGAGCTGAAGGTTGTGACACATTTCAAACGTCGGGTGACACTTGGCCGATGGCCTTTTATTGCTATCAGTAACAGAATGTAATGATAGAGAATGGTATAGACTGTACCATTGGATGATTATTGCTAATAGTAACAGAATGTAATGATAGAAAATGGTATAGACTTTACCATTTGATTGTTATCTATGTCTGCTGCAATATGTAATGATTGAGACTGTAGATGGTTATCATACATAGCCTAATAGAACACCTGATTCTGTATGCTATTATTTGGAAAAAAAATAAGTTCAAAAAGCCAAAAAGTTCAAAAAGGTACATATTTTATGAAAATGTCCAGTGTCCCTTTAATTTCGTGTTGGAACACATATTCTTAATATTTTTAGCTCACCTGAGCACGAAGTGCTCAGGGTGAGCTTTTGGGATACCGTGATGTCCGTCGTCCGTCGTACGTGAGTCCGGACGGACGTCCGTCCGTCAACTTTTGCTTGTGTACACTCTAGCGGGCACAGTTTCAATCCAATCTTTATGAAACTTTGTCAGAATGTTTATCTCCATAAAATCTAGGCCAAGTTCGAAACTGGGTCATGTCGGGTCAAAAACTAGGTCACTAGGTCAAATCTTAGAACAACCTTGTGTACACTCTAGAGGGCACAGTTTTCGTCCAAAGTTCATGAAACTTTGTCAGAATGTTTATCCTTATAGTATCTAGGACAAGATCGAAACTGGGTCATGTCGGGTCGAAAACTAGGTCACTAGGTCAAATCTTAGAAAAACCTTGTGTATGCTCTAGAGGACACAGTTTTGATCCAATCTTTTTGAAACTTTGTCAGGATGTTTATCTCCATAAAATCTAGGCCAAGTTTGAAACTGGGTCATGTCGGGTCAAAAACTAGGTCACTAGGTCAAATCTTAGAAAAACCTTGTGTACGCTCTAGAGGGCACAGTTTTCATCCAAAGTTCATGAAACTGTGTCAGAATGTTTATCCTCATAGTATCTAGGACAAGTTCGAAACTGGGTCACGTCGGGTCTAAAACTAGGTTACTAGGTCAAATCATAGAAAAACCTTGTGTATGCTCTAGAGGACACAGTTTTGATCCAATCTTTATGAAACTTTGTCGGAATGTTTATGTCCATAAAATCTAGGCCAAGTTCGAAACTGGATCATGTCGGGTCAAAAACTAGGTCACTAGGTCAAATCTTAGAAAAACCTTGTGTACGCTCTAGAGGGCACAGTTTTCATCCAAAGTTCATGAAACTTTTTCAGAATGTTTATCCTGATAGTATCTAGGACAAGTTCGACACTGGGTCATGTCGGGTCGAAAACTAGGTCACTAGGTCAAATCTTAGAAAAACCTTGTGTATGCTCTAGAGGACACAGTTTTGATCCAATCTTTATGAAACTTTGTCAGAATGTTTATCTCCATAAACTCTAGGCCAGATTTGAAACTGGGTCATGTCGGGTCAAAAACTAGGTCACTAGGTCAAATCTTAGAAAAACCTTGTGTACGCTCTAGAAGGCACAGTTTTGATCCAAAGTTCATGAAACTTAATCAGAAAGTTTATCCTTATAATATGTAGGAGAAGTTTGAAACTGGGTCATGTCGGGTCAAAAACTAGGTCACTAGGTCAAATCATAGAAAAACCTTGTGTACGCTCTAGAGGACACAGTTTTGATCTAATCTTTATGAAACTTTGTCAGAATTTTTACTTCCATAAACTCTCGGCCAAGTTTGAAAGTAGGTCATGTCGGGTCAAAAACAAGGTCACTAGGTCAAATCATAGAAAAACCTTGTGTACGCTCTAGAGGACACAGTTTTGATCCAAAGTTCATGAAACTTTGTCAGAATGTTTATCCTCATAATATGTAGGATAAGTTTGAAACTGGGTCATGTCGGGTCAAAAACTTGGTCACTAAGTCGAATCTTAGAAAAACCTTGTGTACACTCTAGAAGGCACAGTTTTGATTCAAAGTTCATGAAGTTTTGTCAGAATGTTTATCCTCATAATATCTAGAACAAGTTCGAAACTGGGTCACGTCGGGTCTAAAACTAGGTCACTAGGTCAAATCATAGAAAAACCTTGTGTATGCTCTAGAGGACACAGTTTTGATCCAATCTTTAAGAAACGTTGTCAGAATGTTTATCTATATAAACTCTAGGCCAAGTTCGAAACTGGGTCATGTCGAGTCATAAACTAGGTCACTAGGTCAAATCGTAGAAAAACCTTGTGTGCGCTCTAGAAGGTACAGTTTTGATTCAAAGTTCATGAAACTTTGTCAGAATGTTTATCGTCATAATATGTAGGACAAGTTTGAAACTGGGTCATGTCGGGTCGAAAACTAGGTCACTAGGTCAAATCTTAGAAAAACCTTGTGTATGCTCTAGAGGACACAGTTTTGATCTAATCTTTATGAAACTTTGTCAGAATGTTTATCTTCATAAACTCTCGGCCAAGTTTGAAAGTAGGTCATGTCGGGAAAAAAAAAGGTCACTAGGTCAAATCTTAGAAAAACGTTGTGTAAGCACTAGAAGGCATAGTTTTGATCCAATCTTCATGAAACTATGTCAAAATGTTTATTGTCCATATATCTAAGCCCCCTATGAAACTGAGTCACGTCGGCTCAAGGTCAAATCTTAGAAAAACTTTGTGTACACCCTAGAGGGCACAGTTTTGATCCAATCTTCATGAAACTCTGTCAGAATGTTTGTCTTAATGAAATCTAGGTAAAGTTTGAAACTGGGTCGTGTCGGGTCAAAAACTTGGTCACTAGGTCAAATATAAGAACGACCTTGTATACGCTCCAGAGGGCACAGTTTTGATCCAATCTCAATGAAACTGTGTCAGAATGTTTATTCTTACAATATCCAGGCCAAGTTTGAAACTGGGTCATGTCGGGTCAAAAACTAGGTCAAATGTTAGTATGGTAAAAACTCTTATAAATCTTCACCAGAGCCAGTGAACTGATTAATGCTCAGGTGAGCGATTCAGGGCCACCATGGCCCTCTTGTAGTAATTTGATTTTAGTAATAAAAGTTACAATAAAGACTGTATGCATGCGCCAATTTCACCATAAGAGTGGTCATAAAATATTGGGTCACATAGGTAGGTAGCATTTTGTTAAGTGTCAGAGGTAATCATTATTAAAATTGAGATGAAATTTTATAGCTGGAGATTATATGATAGTATTGAAGTGGGTCACATGTCAACAAAAATTTATGGCCTACTATTGTACAAAAGTTTTGTATCAAGTTTGTTACATGTTAAACCACAGGAGATGGTATAAATGAGTGCAACATGCTAAAAGGGTGCTTCACCCTTTTTTTGACCAGAGGACTCCTTACTATTTGGATGAATCCATTTCTAGTTTTAGAGGTTTCTTGTGAATGTTTTGAAACCTATTTTGAGGACCGATACGCAAACAGTGCAGACCCAGTTCAGACGCCACGTTCTGTGGCGTCTGAACTGGGACTGCACTGCTTGCATATGTCCTGAAAACGGGGTTCAGGTCTAACAAAAGGCTACTGCTGATGCAAACAAGAGAGACTCAGACCAGCCTGTACATCTGCACAGTCTGGTCTGGGCTGTTACTGTTGACGCACACCATGAATCTGCGGGCCCAAAATTGAAGGCTTTTGCCACATTGTACAGATTCACTGACTGGTTTGAGTCTTGGCTGTTGCAGGTATGTTTAGCATTGTTCCCCAAATTATGAATGAGTTTGAAGTCCAGGTAGAAGATTTCATTCAGTATTGGATGACCAAAATAACATAAACAATATTTTTTGCCATAAGACGGGGTTTTCTGTTGTCATAAGCCAAATATTATATAAATCAGTCATATGTGATTTGGCTATGAGATAGGTTTTTCTCAATGCAAAAATCACAAAAATCTAGAACCATCTAGATTTTTGGGCTTGTTTTGGTAGGGAAAAACATCTGTCTTATACTTTCGTTTCTCCTGCTGATTCAAGAAGGGCAGTTGTCAGTCACTGGTGAAAGTATGTGCACTTAGTACTGGTTAACCGCTTAGGAGGTCTAAGCCTGCCCAGGAACAGTGTGGTTAGGTTAACTGACCGTCCCGACATGACCATAGCTGTTTACCGTGGACGTAAAGCTACAAATGAATCAATCATCTGTCTTATAACTGAAGAAAAAGTTAAGGGCTTCAGATAAGTGGGTTATTGGAGGTGGTTTTGAGACTACCTTTCTTTTTTCTAAAGCAAAGAAGAGCCCCGGTAGCTCATTGTGTTGAGGGCTGGCCTACTGATCTAGCGGACCTTTCTTTTTTCTAAAGCAAAGAAGAGCCCCTGTAGCTCAGTGTGTTAAGGGCTGGCCTACTGATCTAGCGGACCTTTCTTTTTTCTAAAGCAAAGAAGAGCCCCGGTAGCTCAGTGTGTTGAGGGCTGGCCTACTGATCTAGCGGACCTTTCTTTTTTCTAAAGCAAAGAAGAGCCCCGGTAGCTCAGTGTGTTAAGGGCTGGCCTACTGATCTAGCGGACCTTTCTTTTTTCTAAAGCAAAGAAGAGCCCCGGTAGCTCAGTGGGTTAAGCGCTGGCCTACTGATCTAGCGGACCTTCCTTTTTTCTAAAGCAAAGAAGAGCCCCGGTAGCTCAGTGTGTTAAGGGCTGGCCTACTGATCTAGCGGACCTTTCTTTTTTCTAAAGCAAAGAAGAGCCCCGGTAGCTCAGTGTGTTGAGGGCTGGCCTACTGATCTAGCGGACCTTTCTTTTTTCTAAAGCAAAGAAGAGCCCCGGTAGCTCAGTGTGTTGAGGGCTGGCCTACTGATCTAGCGGACCTTTCTTTTTTCTAAAGCAAAGAAGAGCCCCGGTAGCTCAGTGTGTTAAGGGCTGGCCTACTGATCTAGCGGACCTTTCTTTTTTCTAAAGCAAAGAAGAGCCCCGGTAGCTCAGTGTGTTAAGGGCTGGCCTACTGATCTAGCGGACCTTTCTTTTTTCTAAAGCAAAGAAGAGCCCCGGTAGCTCAGTGGGTTAAGCGCTGGCCTACTGATCTAGCGGACCCGGGTTCTAGCCCCGCTTGAGGCGAGAATCTTTCCTACTGTTAACAAGGTTCCATTGCACACAGCCATTCATTATCACCCTATCATCGTCCTGATATGACTGAAATACTGTTGAAAAGGACGTGAAATCACAAGTCATCCATCCATCTAAAGCAAAATTTTTGTTGCGGCCCTGATCAAAACAGCATTGGTGAGGATAGTATTTAGGAGTAAATGGCATTCTTACACATTAACAAATAAAGCATGCCATAAAGTTGATTGGATAACATATATCCTTTGATATACTGTCAAAACTGTTACAAAACATTGCTTCTCATTAGCTGACATTTGATTTCGCGTAAAAGCTCTATGCTTGCCAGGGATTCGTTGGTGAGGGTCACTATAATTGAAGATTCACATCATGACTCAGAGGAGCTTATCTGTCTGTCTCTTGTTTCTTATTGTTTCAGTATGACCATCTTGCAGGAGATGTGGCATGTGGGCAGTATACTAGGCTTAAGGAAAATCCCGGAATTTATCACCTGTTGGGGACATTGTAATCCTTGTAATTCCCACAGTAAGCTTAATATGTCCAGGGAACGACATTGTGTCAGTCTTGTTCCAGAGCTGTGGAAAGGACAAAGCATATCTAATAAAAAGTCGCATAGTACTGTTACTTTGTAATCCTTATTAGAATTGCCTCGCATTAAGGCACAACCTGTAGAAACAGGAATTTTCTGTAAATTTCCTTAAAACAGGCTACTTCATCAGCCTGTTTTTTATTAGGGGTCACTACAAATGTTTGCTAGTTGTTTTTTTGGTTGGTGAATCCTTTATCCTGTGGGGGCTACTCTTAACCCTATTGCACTCAGAAAGGCCAAAACTCAATCGAGTTTTGACCTTTCTGAGTGCAATAGGGTTATATTGAGTTTTGGCCTTTCTGAGTGCAATAGGGTTAAAAGAAAGAATTTTCTTGAGAGAGCAAATTCTTTTTTTTTTAAGAGTAGAGCAAAGTTTTCCTTTTATGAATTAGAAGAAGAGAGGCATATCTTGCTCTGCCTAATCTCCCTTAGTGATGTATCCATAAACTTCATATTTAAGATGAGAAGAGAAAGAAGAAATATTATTGATTCAGAGATAGCAGTTCTTGATTTAGGGAGAATGATTTTCTTTATGACAGCTGTCGATATTGTCTGGACAATATTTTTTTCTGGGTTAATCATTGAAAGACTATTGGGATATGGTAACTCGTTAACCAAAAATCTTGCAAAGAAACTGTGTTGAACTCCTAACATTATTTCTTCCTTGTAACAAACCAAGATTTGGTCTGTAAAACTGAAACAGAGAACACTCATTGTTGTATCGCCTGCAATTAGCAGAAATGGATATTACTTTTCCAGCCATGGTGGCATAAAACTTTGGATAAGTTTTCTGGTTAAGCTCCTTTTTGTGACAGTGCACAGACAGATGATACACCACATTGTGCCGGGCCACGTAGCGCAGTCGCTTATATATATAGGGTGTCTTGACTTATAAGCCAGAGGTCCTGGGTTCAATATACCCGGTCCGGCCACTTACTTTCATTTCTCCTTCCGCTGATTCAAGAAGGGCAGTTGTCTACTGATGAAAGTAAGTGCACTTAGTACTGGTTAACCGCTTAAGAGGTCTAAGCCTGCCCAGGAATAGTGTAGTTTGGTTAACTGACCTTCCCGACATGACCATAGCTGTTTACCGTGGACGGAATTCTTGTCCTTTCCATGCACTGATATTTCGTAACAAAACAGTAAATGCAGTTGAAAAACTCTGAGCTTTATGGACATCTCATGGATAGTTAACAATAGCTCGGGGACAACAGCAGCTTATTGACAATAATTTTTCACTGACAAGAGCTCATGGACAACATCTCATGGATAAAAAGAGCTTACGAACAACATCAGTTCATGTACCTCAGGATCAAATGGCCAGCGGAAGGAAACGGTGCACAGGCAACATGATTTTTGGTGTATCAATGGTAACCTGGAATATCAACAAATGTCAGTGACATTACTGTGACAGATTCCATCTTTGTTTCTCGTAACATGCCATTACACTGTCATGTAAGCCCTAAAATCAAATGTAAAATTAGGGGATAACTGTACTCGAAATTGTCATTTGGGGAGGTAAATCGTCGGTTTTATGGTCGGAAATTTCGTTTTACGGCGACGCGCCAGTGGAGCCGTAAAATGCAATTTGCGACCATAAAATCGACGATTTAACCACCCAACTGACAATTTTCAATATAGTTATCCCCATTCTAATGCACTTTTTCACATTTTCCCCTTTCAAAGTGTACTTCTTTGCACCCATTGCAAGCACTTTCAGCAGTGTAAAACCAAACGTCATCCAATGAGAAGCGACGTTTTATAAGGACGTCGGATTTGCGACAGTATATTGTAGAATATACTGTCGCAAATTTTTGACGTTATCCAATCAGACATTGCATTATATTTATAAGTGCATTAGAATTGACAGTTTTCCCCTCACATTGAGCTTTTACCCTGTTTATCCACAGACTTCATCAGAATTTCCTAGAAATGAGAGACTAATGAGGTGACACAATGTGTTTTTACCCCAACATTGGGACATATCTGAAGCTTCAGAACAGTGATTAAAATTCACAGCAAGTCTTCAACTGTCAATTACTAAGTCTTTGTATCAACTAAGTGAGGAACAATTGGTAGAGAGGATTTGCCATAAAATCCCTAAATCCCTTCCTTTTCTGCCAGAAGCTTTATCCTGCAACAGCAATCAGGCTTGAGTAGTTTATAACGTTAATAGAAAACTGATTCATCTATTTAATATGCACAATTTTCATTTAAATATTTCAAATGGGTTGTGGGGAGTAAAATGAACCTTATAACATGTAAGATTGGCAAACCCTATGATCAGTTTGCAAATTTTGTGTAGTCTGGTCGGAGTATTAATTGATAGCAATGTTGCATTTCAATGTTCAAAAGCAATGTACATGAACAGCAAAAACTCTGATCAGACCATGCAGATTCACACTGTTCTCATGTTAAAAAGGTCCTGTATGTGCTGGCTTTTGACCCGAATGATCTTGTATGCCAGAGCATCAAGCCGTTAATTACTGAATAGAGCAGCTTTTTATAGTAGACCATGGTGGAGTGTGTCAGGAGAAATATTAATTGAGCCGTGACGCGACAAAACCAACAATGTGGTTGTGCGCCCAGCGCAGACTCAGATCAGCCTTGGCATCCGCCCAGTCTGATCAGAGCCTTCGCTGTCCGCATGGAGGTAGCTTAGACCCTTAGCTACCCTTTAAGCGCTTAGCAAAGAGTCTGAGCGGACTGAGCGGATGTCTAGGCTGATCTGAGTCTGCGCTGGGCGCACGACCACATTGTTAGTTTTCTCGTGTCGCGGCTCAATTCAAGTCACAATTATACTTCACAGCAGTGACTTGAACATGACTTTTATGGATGAATCAAAGTTCAGCTTGTAATGAACCATTCTCCAATAATCCAAGAAAATCCTGTTAAGTGGATCAGTCAGCTGTTGTTCATGAGAAAATACCCCGCCATACCATCTGTCGATATATGTATATGTTTGAAACAGCTCTCTGCCAGTTCTCTTTATCAGGTTTGCACGGTAACTTATTGTTGCATGGCCAAATTGTAGCTCTAAATGACTTCAGTATTGTTTATATAAAATATCAGTATTATTCTAGCCAGTTTGTTGCTAGGAAATGACCTCATATTACATTTTGAGGCATGATGTGCATGTGCATGGTGCACGATTGCCAAAGGCAAGGAATGGTCAGCTAAAGCCAAAGTTGTACTAGAACAGCCTTGCAAACTAATTTACTACCAGTGTAACAAAACAAGAACACCCCATATGATGGATAAAAGCTTCTAATGAGTGAAACCAACAGCTCATATATAACATCAGTTTATGGACATCTCATGGACAATAAGAGCTCATGAACATCAGCAGCTTATGGAAAAAATCTAGACCGGACAACATCTCAAGCCCACAGTAGCTATTGGACAACAGCAGCTTATGGAGAAATTCTCCATGACAGTTATGGATGCTCTCTCCGGATAACAGCAGCTTTTTGATAAAATATCCTTGACAGTCATGGACAGCATCTCGGGACAACAGGAGCTTATGGATAACAGCAGCTTAAATATAAAATCTCCTAGACTGTCATGAAAAGCATCTCAGCATAGCAGGAGCTTATGGAGAACTTATGGATAAAGTCTCCTCGACAGGCATGGATGTCCTATGGATTAAATCTTCTAGACAGGCATGGCCAGCATCTCTGGACAACAGGATCCTATTGACAACAGCAGCTCATGGGTAAAATCTCCTAGACAGTCACAGACAGCATCTTGACACAGCAGGAGCTTATGGACAACAGCACTTATGGATAAAGTCTCCTAGACAGTCATGGAAAGCATCTCTGGGCAACAGGAGCTTGTGGACTGCAGCAGCTTGTGGACAAAAGCAGCTTATGGATAAAATCTTGACAGTCATGGACAGCATCTTGAGACAGCAGGAGCTTATGGACAGCATCTCTGGGCACTAGGAGCTTATGGAAAGCAAGCAGCTTATGGATAAAATCCCCTTAGACAGGCATTGACAGCATATCTGGACATGTCAGGAGCTTATGGACAATGGCAATTCATTTGGAGAACTGGAGCATAATTATGGACAAGTGGAGCTTATAGACAACAGTAGCTCATGGTTAACTGCAGCTCACTGGGAGCAGGAGCTTATTTGAAAACAAAGTGACCTATGGACAACAGCATGTCCCAAATGACAGCTAACAGCAGCTCCAGAGACTAGTTGAACTTGTGGATGACAGCAGATTACGGACTACAGCAGCTGAAGAACTCAGGTCTTCAGTAACATCATTGACAACAGCAGATAGAAAACACAGCAGGGGCTTATGAACCACAGGAAATTATTTTCCACTGGTCATTATCTCTATGTACAGTGTCTAAATATTTTGAAAGAAAAATGCACTTTCCTTGTAGTAGAACAAAACATTCCAGAATGATCTGATTTCAAATGGATCCTCTAAAAATCACATAAAATCCTTCACAATACAATTTACTCCGAGGCACCATATTAACCATTAATATCTGGACAGATATGCCAAAGCAGTCTAGAGAACCACATAAGAGTTCTCCTGCTCATAAGGTATACTGTAAAAATCCTTATAAGGAGCAGTCTGATCAGCATCTACACTGTCTGTTGTGGTATCCCTGTATAACTGGTAGAGTCAGTCTGGTAAAGAAATGGTTGTGGTATCCCTGTATTACAGGTAGAATCTTCTAAAGAAATGGTTGTGGTATTCCTGTATGTGTATGGTAGAGTTTGGTAAAGGAATGGTTGCGGTATCCCTGTACTAATGGTAGAGATTGGCAAAGAAATTGTTGTGGTATCCCGTATTAATCTGGTACAGAAACGGTTGTGGTATCCCAATATTAATGGTAAATATGGTAAACTGCAGAATAAGCAGGTAAAAACACTTCATACTGAGAAGGCAAGTCAATAAATCAGACCTAAAATAACAGGTTAGTTGCCAGAACAGATTGACATAACCCTCTACATACAAACACCTGAACAAACATACAGGTATTCCAAGGAGGAGCTAGAAATCTTTGAATAAACTGTAAAATTTGCTTTGATCTGAGGAAGGTTCTTAGCAGTTTATAGCTACTGATTCTGAGAACTTGTAAAGATGTGCATTTAATATTAACACCTAATTTTTGGGATCTGAGCAAACAGTGTAGACACCGATCAGACTGCTCCTGAAGGAGCAGTCTGATAGGGTCTGCTGTGTTTGCTGGCCTGCCTGCATCCAAAGACAATAGGGTAAGATAACTTGTTCAGTTGTTATTTTAGATTTTAAGATAGTTTGAGTGTCCCCATAGTTAGGGTGATGATGGTAATTCATGATCCATCATCTATATTTTGTCGTTTTACTCAAGTCCCCAGAGAAGCCCTGGTAGCTCAGTGGGTTAAAGCCCTGACCTTCAAGGCTAGCGGTTCAGGTTGCAAATCCCAATGGAGACAAGTTCTTTTCAACCATAAACAGGGTTCCATTGCTCACAGCCTTTCATTATCACGCTTCGATCAGCGGGATATGATTAAAATACTGTTAATAGTCTCATAATACCAAAAGTCATCCATCAGCAGCAAATCCTGACAGTGCAGTCAGATCTACTGTTATTGCAGTAGGTGTGGGTGGGGGGTTGTTTGGACATTTTTCTCCCCACGGTCATATCTCTTCTTTCTCCCTCTCTCTGGGAGATGACTTGATATAGACTGAATACTGTCTCAAAGAGCCATTAAACCCAAACCAACCAACCAACCAACCAAAGTATTACAAGATCGCCATTAGTTATTTTGTTATAGGGTGTTCAAGAAAATTGTAACCTAAGTGATGTTTATATTGCACTTAATCCCTTATCAAATCATTGGGTTTTCAATGAGGATCAAAGAGTAGTTTATTAGGTAAACTGTGACATAATCAAGGGTAATGTGTTGATCTTTATCTTTTTATCATCCACATCTAAAGTACTAAATGTTGCAACTTGTAATGCCATGTTCAATAACCTGTCTAAACAAAATGGATGATGACTGTACTTGCCTTAAATGTTTGGACAGACAGTTTAGCCCAAGATCAGATGGCTCTGATCAGAGTCTGCACTGTTTGTCAACAGATTTGTTTCACATGCGACTAGCCTAGAAGTAATTTTGAGACATGCAACGTCTCGTAAGTTTCACAACCATTACTATGCATGCAGGCTACAAAACTGATGGTTTTGGGGCAAAAACAAACACAAACAGAACTTCATAAAGGGAAACTGTTGCTTTAACTCTGTTTGAATGGAGTTCCCAGACAGCAGTGTTTGACAGTATAAAAATGTATATAAAAGTGCATAAGGTTAATAGTTTGTAATAAATTTGGCAGTAAGAGGATTGCAGGGATAATCACACCTAGGGCATGGTTAATACAAAGTTAATCCTCATCTTGGGGATCAGCTGGGATTAGCACCTCCTGGTGACAGGCAGAGATTAGTCTGATTTCTGTTGATGTAATACTTTGTGTACAGCCTGTGTTTTTCAATCTCTGAATTATCTCCCTTTACCAACTTGGGGAAAGGGAGGCAATTAAAATAGAAGTGCGCTTTTAAAGAGAGATAAACTACCAACATCAGCGTCTACCAATATCTGCTTTTTGAGAGACAGTGTATAGAATTTGATGAAACACTGTCACAAAGACACCTAGTGGTTTGCGTTTTAGGTTGTTTGTTACAAATGTACTTTAATCCAATCTGCTTATGCACCATTCATTGACAACCCCAGCTGCCCCAGGTGGGGAATAGTGGGGACTAATTTTTAGCTCACCTGAACGAAGTTCAGGAAGGGCTATTGCACTACCCCCGGCGTCGGCGTTAGCGTCGGCGGCGGAGTCGGCAATAGCAAAAAATGTTAAAGTTTTATATTAAAGTTTTTTATGTGATGGGCAAGGCGCTGTCAGGCGAGCTATCCTGTCCCTGTGATAGGTCTTGTACTCTCTGCAGAGCCCTGGTATAGATGCCTTGCACTGTGGGAACAATTTTCCATCAAATCTTTAATAAAGGCCCAACCCCTGAGACTTTGTTCAGTAGTTTAGGTGGCTAGCATTGTCCTGGCTATTTTGGCAGTAAATTAAAAGCCCCCACATATCCATGCTATTGCCAGGAATAGAGCTGAACTAAATTAAGCCATGCATTTCTGGCAGTTTCTTGGCCAGGGGGTACAGCAGAAGTTGCCAGTGACCAGAGCATTACACTCCATACTTAATCTGCATTCAAGTCTATGAGAGTTTGTATTCCAGCTGGTAATCTGAACTGGTAGTTTGGCTGGTGACACAGTACTGCCTCCAGTTTCAAAGTAACAAAAATATCTGCATGATTGGCTATTATGACATACTTGGATCAGAGAGAAACATAATGAATATAGTAGTAGATGCTGAGCTGCCAAAGTTCAAAACAACTACACTGGCATGAGATGTGTGGTGGTAAGGCCAAAACCTTGATACGATCTACCTGAGTTCATGTGATATGGGTTTGTTCATGGAAATAGATTTTAAAAAGACATTATTTTGAAAGAAAGGTCCAAAATCATCTATAAGTATTGAAACATCAAAATGGTGCTTTTGTCAAATTTTATATTCGTTTAACCCAACACATAATGCAAGGCTGCTGCAAAAGTGCAGATCAAGGAAAGGCATGCAGAGGATTGCACTATTGAACATTCAAATTTTCAAAACTTGAGTTGTCTCAGTAATTAGGGTGAATACAAAATCAGCTGACAGACTATGGTATTTTTATGAGAAATTTACTTAATCAGTGGTAAAGGTCTCCATTTTGCCTATCCTTTGTATGTAATGAAGCTTATTTTTGGATCCCCCTTTAATGCTTCGGTCACAAGAGATATTAAAACGAGATAATACATAAATTAAAGAGCATATATTTAATGTGGTAACACCTATACAACTATTTTATCTTGCATAAATCATAATGCAATTATCGGAAAGCGCATAAAAATGGAAATTGAGTGAGGATGGGATGCTAATTCATTCATGATTGCGGGTGACAGCTGAGTCAGGGACTTCATGGACTCTTGAAACATATAGTACAGTCCCTTAACTCTTTAAGCCCCAGTGACGAAATTAGCAGAATTTGCAAACAGCGTAGATCCTGATGAGGTGGCTCATAATGAGCCGCCTCATCTAGATCTACGCTGTTTGCCGTCTAGTTTTTGAATTATCAATATGAAATGTCTTGGACAAGGCATTTTTTTAATTTTTGCAGACATAAATTTTATCATCTGCTTTTTGGTGCTTAAAGAGTTAATTATTCTAGTTTTGGCAGCAAAACTGCCCCATTAGTATGGTTCATGAAAAGCTGCCTGTAAGTTGGTTGGATTTCTCCTTTGTCCTTGCCCAGTCGATAGAGACAATATGGCATAGTTTGAAACCTGAAATGGAGTGGAATGGATGAGATAATCTAAATTCCATTGGCTACAATTTGCTCCCAAGGCTCTGGGGAGCGAATTCTTTCCTGTAAGAGTGTCAATCTTAATCCACGCAAAAAATTCGGAGGGGAGTATCTCTGCCAGCTAGTCCATTCCACTCCACTCCTTGTTTTAAACTATGCCGATCAATATCTTGGTATGCACACTTGTTTGTAAGATTGCTCTTTTTATGTCTCTTTTATGATTCCTTGGACCTTTGTCATCTGTAATTGAAGCTAGAAGTTGTTTATTGCTTCAGTTCAATCTCAGGGAAAGATTACAATAATTAAATCAATAAATTTATTCTGAAATGATCGTAAGATGAAAGAGTTTTGACCATTTAGCTTATTTGAAAATGGTGACTTAAATTGGGGGTTAAACAGTTTAAGGGTTTATGTCTGGTTTCATTCATTAATTTATACAGTATAAACAATGAATTTTGTTTTGACCAAGAGTGCCTGGCAAGAGTCAGGCTCGATCAGGTCTTCTCTGGATCAAAATAGCTTTCAATTACTACTGCTGAAAAGGTAGTAATGTCAATGTCAAATGTCAGTTTCAATGTCTTCAAATCCTCAAATGTCTTCTGTGCCAATGTCTTCAAATCCTCCATCCATGCAGCGGAGAGGTTTGTTGTAACCGAGTGTTTCTCTTGTTGAAACATGTTACGCACATCATTCTGCTATAACCTTTATGAAACCGCTTACTGTATTCCTTTAGTTATAAGACAGGGGGTTTCAATCCCAAAAAATCTAGAACTTTCTTGCAGACAGATCTTATTTCGGAAGGGAAAAACTAATTATATAGTGAATTACAGACTAATATAGCTATTTTGGGTCATTCTAGGCGGGAAAAGGCCCATCTTATAACCAAATCACACCAGATCTGATGTTTCAATTGTAATAATGATGCACCTGGCCGAACTCTGACCTGTCTAAATACTAATGGTTTCAGTTCTTGGAATGTAAAATTGGATGCTCTCACCATGCTCACTCGGCTATTGTGACTTCCTGTTTGCTTCCCTTGATGGCATAGTCCTAGGGGAGTAAAATTTTCTTTTAGGAGTTGGCCTCCATTGAGAAAAGTGTCCAAAATGAAAATGGCAGAGTGGCTTCCTTTGAATGTGTATTCATACATCTATGACATAATATGTTGTGGCAGCTCATTTTAATGAGATCACAACAATATGTTTGTTTTGAAAAATTGAAGAAAAACAGTCCAGAATTGTTTATATTTTGTACAATGTTTGAAAAGAATGGAGACCTTTAAATGACTTTTTCTCTTGTTGTAGATGATGTGACCAAAATGATGATGTCTGTGACCCCCAGGTGACTATGGGGTGGAACAAAATTCATGGATTATTTCCCTTGCTGTATATTCTGACTGCAGGCCTTTCACTAATTGAAGGTAAGTTACTTAGTCTTTATTTGGAAAAAAGTAAATACCTTAATATACAAAGACAATGAACTGGTGTTGCAAAGATCATCCTGAGATGGTTCTAATGAAAGGTCACAACATACTTTTTCATTGAGATATTAGAAATATTATCTGAGATTTATCCTCAAAATACCACCTTGTAAGCTTGACTATAGGCTCAGAAGAGCAACATTCTCTCTCCGAACTCTTGCATCGACTTCTGTGGCTTGAAATGAAGTATGAGCCTAGAAGAGCTTAGAGCTGTTATCTGGGTTCTTACAAGGAGATTTTCCTGGCTTCAGGGAGATATAGGAATTTATCACTTTTATTGTTTATTAACAAGCACTTTAATAGTGTTTCCATGGTGAAATCATCTTACTTGGAATCAGAACTACTTGTGAAACAATCTATTCTAAGCTTAAGATGCTGAGCTGTTATTGTAATGTTCTTTTGTATTTAATTTGCTTGTTACAGTAGTTTTATTTCTGTGCCAATGTCTTCTAGACCATGTATTGGAAGCCGCTATCAGCTCCAAATGAGCTAAAAGTTTGAAGACGATTTCTGTATGTTATTGTCTCGCCTGCATTGAGCAGAAGCGAGACACATGAATTGCTTTTCTGGTGGCAGTGGCCTTTTAGTGACTGTGTTGAGTTTCTGGTTTAGGTTAGTCTGGTCCCAGACCCTACATTTAAAAATTCTCTACTGCTGACCATCGTGAAGAGAGATAAGCTTATATTTACAGATTCGACTGTAGCCAGTCTAAGTTTAGGTCTGAGGAATGTAATTCAGAGCCCCAGATGAGGTGGGTATTTCAGGATAATTCAAAGATAATTTTCCTTATTTCTCAGTGAAAACATTATTATATTGTGACTCTTCATTAGAACCATAACCGTCTCAGCTAGACGGTTCTAATGAGGGCCGGGTAGGGCACCTGACTCGTAAGTCAGAGGTCCTGGGTTCGAATCCCTGTCTGGCCACATACTTTCGTTTCTTCTTCCGCTGATTCAAGAAGGGCAGTTGTCAGTTACTGGCGAAAGTATGTGCACTTAGTACTGGTTAACCGCTTAGGAGGTCTAAGCCTGCCCAGGAATAGTGTGGTTAGGTTAACTGACCGTCCCGACATGACCTTAGTTGTTTACCGTGGACGTTAAGCATCAAATCAACCAACCAACCAATTCTAATGAGGGGTCACAACCTATGTTTTTATGAAGCAGTAAGGAAAATTATGCCTTAACTATCCATGTTACCCCTTCTTATCTGGACCACTGGTGACTAAGGGCCCCTTTGTGATTATGGGCAGACAGGCAAGACTCAGTGTTTTGTGGGATTCCTGTACTTATTTTGGCCAGTGACAGCTAGCAACTTCTTTGATGGCATTAACTTTTGTTGAGTCTGCTGGTTTTAGGTCTGCAGTCTTAAAAATGTTAGCAGTGTTGCTTAGCTAGTCACATCCTCTCCATAATAAGCTAGTCATATCCTCTCCCTATAATATGATGTAGCATTGAAGTTGTAGTACCACTTTTCAGTAATGGATGTTTATGTTCAGGACAAAATAGTTGTTCTAATGGACAAGTGAGGCAGTAATCAGACAATGATCATACATCATAGTTACTACAAGTGTCATGCAATACAGCAATCAGGCAGCATACTTGTTGGTTTACTGCTAGCTGTAGTAGTGCCTTGGCTCTGTGTGTGTTTTTAAGGTGCATGGGAACACCTTCAAATCTTTCTGCCATTTGTAGAAAGGGGAACAACTTCTGTGACTTTCTGTTTGCTTTCCTGTAGGACAAAGCTTTCCAGAAGGGGGTTAACTCTTAAAGGAAGGACTTTGCTCCTTTAGGAGCAAATTCTTTCTTTTAAAAGTCAACCCTCATTTAAAAGAGAAACAAAATGAAAATAGTAGAGTTGCTTCCCCTGAAAGTGTACCCAGGATTTAGGATTGTCAAAGATTCAGAGACTTGGTCAGGTTATCAAAGATTTAGAGAGTTCTGGGATTGTCAACAATTTGTCAGAGATTTAGAGGTATAGAATTGCCAAATATTTAGGGTTTTAGGATTTCAAAGATTCAGGTGCTACATGTTTGTCAAAACATTCAGATTTATATAATAGTCAAAGTCAGGGCTACAGAAAATTTGAAATCGAAATCGGTCCGGACGGCCAATGACGTCATACGAATCCAAAATAGACACGAAAACTAATGACTACACTGTGTATTCCACAATCCAAAAAAAGTCACGAAATATAATGACTACACTGGAGCGCCGTTATAACGTGGATGTCATCGCTGAAGTAGCCATTTAGTCCACATGTTCTTACTTAACGTGAAAATGCGCTTTAAAGCGCACTGACAGTCAGACCGAAAGTGAAAGTACACATGGCTGTACCATTCGGACATCCTCGCCGATCTTCATTTACGGAAATGGCCGAAGTATTACGATTCACGTATTTTACTGTTTTAGAGTTAATTCCCTTGAAATATGAATATACTTGCAAAAAGGTACCTTCGGACGAAGAAAAAAAAATATTTTTTTCTGCGCGAGAAATGACGTCGGCTAAAAAAACCTGACCAGACTGCATATAATCAAGTCCGGTTTAAATTTTCTTTTTGCTAGTCAAATTCTTTCCTTATGCTATCTATGAAAGGATACAATAGTCAGTAACCTTACGTTGCACAGCCTTTTTCCGTGCATCGGCACGTGTATGTGTGTAAAACCTTCGCCGCTGGCCAATATTGTGACACATGCTAATCATCGAAGATTTCTAAAATTGAGTCAGTGTTCACACCTTGGCAAGACAATCGACACTTTGTTTATCTGTGATAACTTTTGACAGCAGTGCGTGATTATTGGATTAATAATATGACACATGGCTAAAATCCAGGTAATTATGTCATCATACATCACAAATCGTGTTTTTTCGGACCGAAAAAAATGTGCCTTATGCCAACTGAATAGGTTTTTCGAACTCAAAATCGGTCCGGACCGACAAAAAATTGGATTTCTGTAGCCCTGGTCAAAGTTTCAGAGCTGTTGGATTGTCAAAGATTCAGAGAACTGTCAGGTTATCAGAGAGTCAAAGCTATAGGAATGTCAAAGATTTAGGGCTTAGAAGTTTTAAAGATACAAATGTCACAAATACAAAGATTCAGAGCTACAGAATTGTCAGAGATTCGGAGAGGTCCATATGATTGTCAATTCAAGGTATAGAAATGGCTTCTTTTGCTTGTCTGAATTCCTTGAACAGACAAGAAATCCTTCCATATTAGAAAATTGAATTGAATCCAGAGACAGTTTTCAGTCATTTACCCAAGCGAGGCATGATTCTGCCTCCTGCACTTTCAGCACCAAACTGAATGCTCTAAATACTTGACTATGGGAAGCATTGAAGCTGAAAATAGTTTCCTTACATAGTGCAAGTTATAAAATATAGAAATTGGAAGTATTGGCTCCATTGATCTGTTTTTTGCTCATAAATATATTACATCAAAAACCACTATTGCCTGGTTAATAGAAACTAATAAGACCATAAATACTAATTTCTATGAATACAAAATCATTTTATAGCTTTTCAGGCTAAAATAAATTATGGAAGAAATATCCCTCTGGGTATAATTGCACAAATTCAAGATCAGCAATTTATGCAATTTATGAAGGTTGGTTCGAGTAGTATGATCAATGTTTTTATTTGGAAACTTCAGCCAGTGGCTGAAATCGTCATAATACATCAGCAAGTGGATTTTATTATCCAGTGATATGTGCAAAGTAATGCTGGGGAGAAGGAAGGCAGACTGCAGACCATGATGAAGTTGCAGTCTGATCTGTGTCTACACTCAGTATTTCTGTCCCAATAAGGTTAAGTATGGTATGGTCTGGTTGAAAATCTGTGCTGGTATTTCAGCCACACTCCAGGAAAGGCTCTCAGGGCAGTGGGGACTTGAGTCAGCATGCACATCTGCATCTAAACCATCTGTGAATTCTGAGGAGTATGTAAAGTAAGAATTTGTGCTGATCAGTCAACATAATACAGGCTGGTATTTGCTGTTTGCACATGTTGGAAGGCATCGTTTCTCATGTTGTAATATTAATTTCTTTACAGAATACATTAAAGTGTTTTTTTCTGCATGATGATTTACCAAACCCAGGAGACAAAACTGCAAGCATACTGATTAAGCTACACCAACATTGCCCTAAATATGTGAACCCTGTTACCATTTACCATAATTGTACTTAAATTTGGACAAAATGATATTAATATCCAACATCTTATCAAAATGCAGGTAGTCTTGCAAACAATTTAGACCAAGATCAGGGGCAGTCTGATCTGAGTCTAATCTGTTTGCTCAATTTTTCTGGTAGCTACGGTACAGTTAAAGTATTTTTTATTTTATTTTTTTGTGAGCTCAGCATTCAGAAGCTTTTCTTTACTCCTGATAAATCTCTGTTTACACTCAAATGGCAACTAAAAACCCTTAATTATCATTCCTGCAGCCTTTTTAGACCTGTGGTCATCAATTAAGTGGAAATTCACTGCCTTATAAAATGCTCAAGTTTCCCCCTTGTTGATAATTTTCTAAACAATGAAATGACTAGAGAAAGACACATCGCATCAGTCTCATTATGCTACACTAACCTCATGGGGGACAGATGGTTGGGAAAATTCTTCCTTATTTGGATGGTTTGTTTGTTGCCAAGTCAGTTTTATGTCCGACATAGCGCTCAAGATAAAGGGATTATCTAATAATTTTTCTGGGATAATTTTTCAGAAATATTTATTCACATTTTTTGTTCCACCTGCTTTAGCAAGGTGCGATATAGGCGTCCAGTTTTCCGTCCGTCCGTCTGTTCACAATTTACATCGATCCTAGCGTTTAAGTCCATTCAAAAGGCTTATTCTCTTAAACCACAGCATCCATGGTTCTCAAATTTCACATGAAGCATAATCAGACTGCAGAGCTTCAGAATGGTAAAATTCAGCCGGGTCGAGAATCCAAGATGGTCACTGTTACTAAAAATAACAAAACCAATTTTCTTCCAGAACCGCTTGGTATATTTTGCTGAAATTTTGTACGAAGCATAAGTGGAACCTTAGTATCCAGAATTATCAAAATGAAAAAAATCTGTAGCAGAATTAGGTCGCAGTGACCTTATGTCGACCCTAGCATAATTTACGTCGACCCTAGCGGTTAAGTCCATTCAAACGGCTAATTCTCTGAAATCACTGCATCCATGGGTCTCAAATTTCACATGCAGCATGATCAGACCGCAGGGCTTCAGAATGGTAAAATTTCAGCCGGGTCGAGAATCAAAGATGGCCGCCATTACTAAAAAAAGCAAAACCAATAAAATCGACATTTTCTCCAGAACTGATTGGTATATTTGCCTGAAATTTTGTGTGAAGTATTATTGGGACCTTGGTATTTAGAATTATGAAGATGAAAAAAATCTGTAGTGGAATAGGGTCACAATGACCTTACGTCGACCCTTGCAGAATTAACGTCTACCCTAATATTTAGTTTTTCATGTGAAGACACATAGCAGGTGCGACATAGCATTCCGCGGAATTCTTGTTTTATGCCCCCACCACAAAGTTAGGCAAGGCATTTAGTTTTGCCCTTGTTTGATTTCTTTTTCTTCTGGTGATAGAGGAGAAATTTTGCTGACCCGTCAGCAAAAACAACGATCATGGCTGTCTACAAGAGCTCATTAAGGCATACCAAAGTCTATTACTTATTCCAAGCTCCTTGTTACCTAATCTAAACAAGATCTGGCCACCATCTGGTAGGAAAGACTTTACTACCTTGTACCAGCCTGTTTGAGATAAATTTGATTTTTCATGACAAGTTAAAACTGCCTCTGCCCAGCAGAAGAGGGACATAGGTATTACTTTTCCTGTATCGTCTTTGTCGTTGCAGGTTGCATAAACTGCATTGATCGAGTTTTTGGCTTGTGGTTTCGGCCACAAGCCAGTATTCATGTCGTTTAGTGATACCGAGTTATTTTCGGAAGAAATGACGTCACGCTCATTCGGAAAATACCAGGAGAGTTGGCATATACTAAAGGAATTGTCTCCGGGTACGGTACCGTACCCGGAGACACTTCCTATACTAAAATATGGAGTGCGGTCAACCTATGGAGTGGCGTGGTTTTTTGGAATGGTATTTTGGAGTATTCTGGACAAGAAACCATGCCTCACCATTTTCGGGCAATTGCAAAATGCAAAGGGGCGTGTTCTAATTTCTCTCCTGGACTTGCCAGATTATGTGAAATAACATATAATAGCTTGCTTGAAAGCATAATACTATGAGCTAAGCTAGGCCAAGCCAAGTATACTTTGGGGAACAATAATTAAACATTATGGCCATACTGTATATTTATCCGAGTCAGCAGCATTAAGTCTTGGCAGTTTGAAAAACAAAAACAAAAAAACACTCCACTCCAAGGCTCCACTCCAAAGGTTGACTCCACTCTATATTTTAGTATATGCCGGACGATTTTTTGTACCTTCGCGTACGTCATAAAATACATACAATTTCGCCTGCTACTTTGCCTCAGTGCATATTTTTATCCACACCCGACAACAGAAAATGTATAGGATCGCCCACATGGTAATGATCAGACTGCGCAAAATGCAGTCTGATAGGTACCTTTGTTGGTCGCATATGGCATAAAGCAGGATTCTTTTATGAATCGCCTATGGCATGTTTCAAGGGAGGTAATACTTATATAATTTGCAACAAGTCTTCGTTAATTTTGTATTACGCAGTAAACTAGTTTCTTAAAGGTAAAGATAATTTTTAAACAACATAATAAATATACAAATTTGAACGTAAATAATTACATGTCAGAGTGATAGCCAGCAGAATGTATATATTTTTGAAAGCTTGACATATTACTGTATATTGACCTTTCACTAATAAAAAATAAATAAATTAAATTAAAAAATTGGACTAAACCAAGTTCAATTTTCATAAGTGGCTGAACCAGCCCTTGGGGAACGTCGTTAGGAAACTGAACTGAAGTTCAACATACACGTTACCTCCTATCAACATATGCAGAAATACTTCGTCAACAATCTACATTACTTTATGGGCAAAAAATAACCATGTTAAGTCCTATTACATGGAGTAAAATATGATGAAACCTAGAATTGAAGTCTATTTCCAATATTACATAAGGACCTGCTATCTCTCGCCTGTTTGCGCATTGTCACAAAAACCACTCAACCAAAAAACGTTAAGTATACGACACCGACGGTGATAATGCCGCAGACACAGGAACAGTAAAGTAATACACATGTATATCTACCTAGTTTCTGCTAGTAGCAGGCGAAACTAAAATATTATCTGAATAGAAAATAAATCCGAGCAGATCAGAAATCCATCATTATGATGCATGTTTGTCAAGAACCTGCCCACATGCTTATGACGTATACAATAGTAGCAGAAAGCCAATAAACTATAATCACTTCACAACACCGCATAACTCTATATTAGGCTACCTTTGGTAGTGTCGAGATTCCTGTATATGTGCACAGTTAGGCCTACTGGGCGCAGAAGCTAAATGTGACTGACTTTCACGGCGTATTGATGCTTTGCATCAATGTTTTCTTGTAACAGTCTCTAATGTTGCCTTTTAATTTCACCTATACAAATGTACAGAGAAATATTTACACATGTCGACGATTTCCTTAGATGAACCTTTACTGGGCTGACGATGTGCATACATCCATGAACACACAGTCATGCAATGTTACGCTTAAGCGACGTCGCGGATTATTCGACGTCACGGATTATTCGATAAGTTGATTGGCCGACGTAACGTTTGATATACGTCATGTCATAGTGACGGCTGTTGAACGTCATTACCAAACACGTTGGTAAATAGCTGTTCTTCGTCCTTTCCTTGGCGTAAAATTAGCCAGAACTTCACAAATAAGTACCAAAATTGATGTGAAAACATAGTATAAATGTAAGAGATAAATTTCATTTTTCGGAAGTTCATGGAAGTATGAACGCAATGGGTTCCGTGCTTTGTTGTTCCCAAATGTTGTAAAGCAAGCAAGTTATTATCTCAAACAATAGTAGCATGCATTTTCTTCTCAGAGTGTCAAAATTTCCTTCTAGTCACTGTCACTGATGCTACTAAAACCAAAAATATAGTTCAGTGAATATATATTTGTTGTCTTCTTTTAATGCCAAGTTCAGATGTGCCAAGATTCCACAGACACAGGTTTGAAACAGTCTTCCCTAAAATATTGATTCAAACTAAATGTGACTTAGCAGCCATATAGAACAGACTTGAAATAGGTCCATATAGTAAATTTCCTTGAGACATGCCTAACGGTTTAAACGTTGGAAAACTCTGTGTGTGTGTGTGTGTGTGTGTGTGTGTATGTGTTTGTGTGATTTGTCGCTTAACGTCCACGGTAAACAGCAATGGTCAATTCGGGACGGTCATTTAACCTAACGACACTATTCCTGGTCAGGCTTAGACCTCCTAAGCTGTTAACCAGTACTAAGACCGGGTTTCGAACCCAGGGCCTCTGACTTATGACTCAAGTGTCCTACCGATTGCGTAACACGGCCCGTGTGTGTGTGTTTAAATATTTCCTCAATCTGTTTTTCAAATAAAGTCTACACTTGTTTTTACCTCACACCTGTAGATAATGCCACCATTCAAGAAGTTAAGAAATTTTACTTTGCTAAATAAAAATTAGCAACAGAAAGTGCACTAACAACTGGGTTTACTTGAATAAACAACTCATGAACATTTCACTGTCTTAGCTGGACAAGCCTTCCTTTTAAAAGGAAATTTTATCTGGTTTAGCTCTTGTGGCGAAGCACTGACAATGGAGATTTCTTGTTACATTTTACATTAGTTTAAACTGACATCAGAAGTGTGATTTTACTCATCAAGGTCTGTCCCTATTGGTCCAAAATTGAAATATTGTTGGAAGTCTTCGAAAACCTGTTATTATCTATCAGTCAGAAAATTATTATTAGATTTATTATAAATCATATGATATTAAGTCTCCAGAACAGCATACCTGGCTAGAAGGGTTTTATAGATCTGGAAATCAGTATGAAAATAATCACCTAACCAGTCTGTAATTGTTTCTGGCTGTCTTCAGGCATTTCCACATGATCTCATGATTGAGGTTTGATTAGCTCTGTCTAGAGCCAGATTACCTGAATCCTATTAAATATTGAAACAAGAGTTCCAGAGCAAACAGGGTAGACCCTGATCAGACTGCTCCTAAAAGGAGCAGTCTGATCAGGGTCTGCACTGTTTGCCAATGTTTCCAGCAATTCCTGATGCATTTGGGATTATAAAGTCTTGTTCAAATTATGATATGGCTTGCAGTGATTGGTTAAGATGTCCCAGTAAAAAGGGTATGAACCGTAACTCCATTACTTCAGCAATATTTTCTTCCATCATTAAATCATCAGAATCATGGTAGAACATCTTGCTGATACATGTATTGATAGATATCATACTCTAGGTGTTGGAGACAAGTGGTTGTTGCATGCTTGCATAAAGGAAAAACATTATCTAATTATTGATTACATTAACTTCTACCTGCTTTGCAGCTAATCAATAGCTCTTCTGCAAACTTGCAGCATCAGCAGGGGTAAACAATGGATTATGGTTGCTTGCAGCATAAACACGAGTTCAGAGGTTAAAGTACTTTTTTGCAGCATCAACACCATTTCAGTTTGTGATGCATATTAAGTTCTGAAGAATGTGGTGTTTAAAGCACAACACAAGTTCAGAGGTTACAGTAACTGTTGTTAGTGAATTGTTTAAGCTAAATGCTGCATTAGGCAGGTTGACAATATCAAAATTGTTTGTGATGCAGACACACAAGGTCAGAGGTAGAGAGTGTTTGTGAGGCGTGCTGCATCCATACAAGTTTAGAGGTTAAGAGTTTTTCTGAGGCTTGTTGCCCACACAAGAGTGTTTGTGAGGCATGCTTCATACACACAAGGTCAGAAGTTGAGAGCTCTTGTCAGGCATGCTGCATCCACTCAAGGTCAGTGGCTAAGAGTGTTTGTTAGGCATGCTGCATCTACACAAGGCCGCAGTTTAAGACTTAGAGGCATGCTGCAAGCACACAAGGTCAGAGGTGAAGAGTGTATATGAGGCACGCTGCAATCATACAAGGTAACAAGTTTAGAGTGTTTCAGGGTCAGAGGTTATGAGTGTTTGTGAGACATGCTGTGTCCACACAAAGTCACAGGTAAAAAGTGTTTATGAGGCATGCTGCATCCCCTCAAGGTCAGAGGTTTAGAGTGTTTGTGAGGCATGCTGCATCCACACAGGTTCAGAGGTTAAGAGTGTTTGTGTGGCATGCTGCACACACACACTAGTTTAGAGGTTAAGAATGTTTGTGAGGCATGCTACATACATGGGGTCAGAGAATAAGAGTGTGATTTTTTTGCTCATACAAGGTCAGAGGTTAAGAGTGTTTGTGAGGCATGCTGCATACACAAGATCAGAGGTTAAGAGTGTTCGTGAGGTGTGCTGCATCCACACAAGGTTAGAGGTTCAGAATGCGTGTGATGTGAGCAGCATCAACTAACACTCAAAGGTTAAATGTGCTTGTGAAGGATGTTCACAAGTTTAGAGGTTACAAGTGTTTGTGATTCAGCATCTACTTAAGGTCTTTAGAAGGTTTATGATGTCTGTAGCATCAATACAAACTCACTTAGTTTATGAATTAAGAGTGTATATGAAATTTACATGTATGTGGTATCAACACACTTTAGTTCCAAGGTTATAGAATATGTGTGATCCGTGTGGGAGCAACACAGGAGGCTTGTTATGTATGCCACAATTCATACATGAGTAGTGGTTTTGATGTAAATTAAGGACATCAACCCTTGCAGTATCAACACAAGTCCAGCAGTTAAATGTGTTCAGCTCTGAGGTTCAGAGAGTAAGAAATTCAGAGATGATCAAGTGTGATATGCATCTTTTATGTTAACAACCAGGATAAGCAGAACTAATGGCATTGATGTGCTTCAGAATCCAAGGCACAGATTGAAGTTTATGAAATAGATAATTAGGGATCTGATGAAGTTCATTAGTAAAAGCAAGACAAAATTCCAATTAGCAAATTTTCTGCAAAAACTGGTCTGAAATTTCAGAGAGAAAGTAAAAATTGCACCGAGGAGTCAAAAGGTCTGTGATGTAGGCGATGGAACATAATTAAGGATGTTGGTTAATGTGTTTATATAAGCTGGAACACTTCCTCACTTGTTCTTCATTAAATAAATGAAGTTGTGGATAAGAAAACCTGTATCTTGTCATGGTCCGGACCAGATTCTGCACATACACAGTCTGATATGGGCAGTCCATCATAATACATAATATCTGGAAAGTCTAGAATATGTAGCTTACAGTGAAGACCAGATCAGAATGCACAACTGGTGAGGGTCTGCTCTTGACAGATGGCAGCTTGTAGGATTACCATGTTGAGATGTGTCAGACAACAAAGAACTTTATGTTAGCACCAAAAATGAAAGTAGTTGAATTTACAAACAGGCAGATCCAGATGAGGCAGCTCATAATGAGCTGCCTCATCTGGATCTTCTCTGTTTGCCCTCGAGTCTTTAAGTTCTCAATATGATGTAGTTTTGTCGTCTGTATTTTGGCGCTTTTAAGGGATATATAAGAGTTTTGAAGCTTTCCAGTATACAGATATGTGTCAGCAGTTTGCAGACCCTGAATATACTGCACAGATACACATGACAATCTGGAGTAAACTGTTTTCATATGGCACAGGAGAAATTTTCATTTAGAATACACTTATGTCAAACTAGTTGGCAACTTGGGAAAGGTGCTGACGACATAAACCCAGATCAGAACCATGGCTCATATCATCTGACAGTTGCTTACAATCTACATCACCCAGATCAGACAGCCCTGATGCATAGGCTGGAGGTATATTTATCTGCCACCAGCCGAAATATTATTTGGCAGCAGAATAGATTCATAATAGAAAGAGGTGTTGTCTGTTTACCCAGAAGAATGCTGGAGAAGAATCCCAGCATTCCAAGACAGTATCATGGAGGAAATTCTTAGACACATGCAGATGGTACTGTAATTCCCCAAATATTGCAACAGTAGAGCCTGAGCAAACAATGTAGGCCCTGATGAGACAGTCTGATCAGGGTCTACATAATGTTTGCCA
Organism: Ctena decussata; assembly: GCA_963989385.1. Lineage (NCBI taxonomy): Eukaryota > Metazoa > Mollusca > Bivalvia > Lucinida > Lucinidae > Ctena > Ctena decussata. The sequence continues at coordinate 31,369,440 of OZ022504.1, read as the reverse complement.
CTCTCAAGCAGCTTTTACACGTGACCATTATGGTGTAATTGACTTGTGCACATTTTATGACAATTACGGTAATTATTTGAGATATCTCAGTGTTTAGAGAAGTTACGGTAAATGCTATGTCAGGATGTTAGGTCATGGCAAGTATCATTTAGTAGGGTCTTCTTTTCTGAAAAAATATGTGTATTGTTTGGATACTCGTCAAAATCAAATTCATTCACATTATTACAAGGCATATCCCTCTGTCGTAGGACAACCACCACTGTTTGAGTATACTTCCTGACAGGCTCTCAAAGTGACCTACCCCATAAAAACATCAGTTGATGTGATATGCATGAGCAGGGTTAAAAGGGTTTTAAACTCAAAGAAAAAAAATGAAAATAGGAAAAAAATAAAACAAGATACAATGTAAAAGTTTCATAGCCTAGAGGCCGTAGGGGCATTGGGGGTTAGAGGCCCACTGTATCTTGGGCACAGCATATGAAAGGCAGAGCCTATCTCTCTGTCCTATCCCTGCCTTATCCTTCCCTGATTCCAAACAGTACCCATTTACTGCTGGGTTGACAGAGAAAGTTTTCCAGTCGTCGGATGGCCAAGCCTAGGTTTGAACTCACAACTGTCCAGCAACCTTCAAGATCTGCACCATAACCCAATCGCACTTATCCACCCGACTACGGCACCCTTCTACATTGGATTCAGTAGAAAAAGGCAGTTTCTATAGATTGTCATAACTACCTGCAAACATGTTCTTGTACATTTATTGGATTCTTGCTTTTCATGTAACTTGATCATAACTTTATATTGATTCTCTAGTTTATTTAAAAAAGTGGTAATTAGTGTAATTACCATATTACTTCTTATATACAACCAGGGGCCTTTGTAATCTCCAAAGGTGCCTATAAATGGCACTTTTGGGACAAAATCTGGGAATGTTGTGGTCTTGAGCCGTTGTTGGTGGTATTTGGCCATTATATATTTTCGCAGAAAAAATCACTAGCATCACTAAACATACAGGTTTTTCTGCCATTTTTATCCCCTGACCGAAAGGTTCGGGGGATGTAGCGATGAGCCTGGCATCCGTCCATCCGTCCGTCTGTCCGTCCGTCCGTAAACATTTTCTTGTCCGCTCTATATCTTGAATACCCTTTGGAATATTTTCATGATACTTCACAGTTATGTAGAACAGGTCATGACGATGTGTCGCGTACAAGAATGGTAACTCTTGCTATTTTACTTTCTGAATTATCTCCCCTTTGGTGATTTTTTGGCAGATTCGTGTCCGCTCTGTAACTTGAATACCCTATGGAATATTTTCATGATACTTCACAGAAATGTAGAAGAGGTCATGACGATGTGTCGCGTACAAGAATGACAACTCTTGCTTTCTTACTTTTTGAGTTATTTCCCCTTGATAGTTATAGGTGTGATTTTTTTGGCAGATTCGTGTCTGCTCTATAACTTTAATACCCTTTGGAATATTCTCATGATACTTCACAGATATGTAGAACAGGTCATGACGGTGTGTCACGTACAAAAATGACAACTCTTGCTTTTTTACGTTCTGAGTTATTTCCCCTTGATGATTTTAGGTATGATTTTGTGTCCACTCTATAGCTTTAATATCTTTTGGAATATTTTCATGATACTTCACAGATGTGTAGAACAGGTCATGGAGATGTGTCACGAATAAGAAAGACAACTCCTGCTTTCTTACTTTTTTAGTTATTTCCCCTTGATGGTTTTAGGTGTGATTTCGTGTCCGCTCTATAACTTGAATACCTTTTGGAACATTTTCATGATACTGCACAGATATGTAGAACAGGTCACGATGATATGGCGCGAACATGAATGACAACTCTTGCTTTCTTACTTTTGGAGTAATTTCCCTTTGATGATTTTAGGTGTCCGCTTCATAGCTTGAATACCTTTTGAAATATTTTCATGATACTTCACAGATATGCAGAACAGGTCATGACAATTTGTTTCATACATGAATGATAACTCTTGCTTTTATACTTTGTGAGTTATTTCCCTTTGGTAGTTTGAGCTGCTGTTTGAGTCTCTGCTCCATATCTGTATAACCCTGGCCAGCTCCAGAATTTGAATAACCATGTACCTTTTAGAATATTGATGATCATGCTGTGATATCGTATCAGTGTTCCTAACTCTCTCTCTGACCCCTCCACGTTCCTGTGCCCCCTCCCGCACCCCCCCCCCCCTCCAAAAAAAAAAAAAAAAAAAAAAAAAAATCCAGATTTGGATTCTTTGTCCAAATTCACTTACTAGAGAGCTCAAAATTAGGTTTGTAGGGCTTGTACTTAAGGAGTTATTCACACATTTTGAAAGTTGAATGTATCGTATGCTATACATTTGTGTATGGTGGCTGTTTGAGATATTACCTCGTTTTAGCAGTCAAGCATACTGTTTTAGTCTGAGTGTTAGATCTGTTAACAGTTAGTGTCAATCAGAAGCATAAAAGAATGACAATATATTCCTAATATGTGTTTTGAAGTACACCCTTTTTACCAAGGTCCATGGGGGTCTTCGGTCGGGGGATTTGCCATCTCCTCTGATGGCCATTTTTCACAAAGGGAGATAACTGTTGGAGTTTATTAATGGCTGCCATGTTAGAACAGCCTCACACAAAAGGGTCTACACTTTAAAGGAAAGACTTTGCTCCTCTGCGGGCAAACTCTTTCCTTTGAAAAATTGACACCATTTGAGAAGGGAGGCAAAAATAAAGATGACAGAGTTGCTTTTCCTGAAAGTGTATAAAATCCACCATATAAATTCACCTTAAGGAGCAAGCTAAGTTTATTGTAAGATTGCCAGAAGAACACCTTAGTAGAGACACAAATGTCAACAGCCGTAGAAGAAGACAGCCTGAAGTGCCACAATCTCACTTGAAAGAGACTACAAGTGTTAATGCTTGCCAAAACTCTGGTAAACTCCCAGCATTCCCAGCCAGAATCTCGCTGAAATAATAGGAGAATAGGAAATTAATTAGCACTTTCTAGAATCCACTCTTGTAATAAGCACTGAGAAACAAAACAAAATCAGCAAAACAAAAATCTGAAAGGTAGTTCAAGGAGAGGTAGCAGATAATGTCAAAGACCTGGTCAGCCTAAGTGAGGTATGAAACATAGATAGAAAGTTTCCTAAATGTTTCCATTTTTCCATAGGAACTTATACTTGAATGTTATAAATAAGTTCTGAATCGTTAGATCCATTGCAAGCAACGAATATACCTACGAATTGAAAATTGCAGACTTGGTTTAACTGAGTCTACCTCTCCTCAAAAAGAGATACAAGTGCTTTTTTATGGTATTTTATGGAGAAATAAACTAGAAAATCTCACAAATCCATACTGAGAGCTCTGGAATGCAAGAAACCAGTAGCTTGAAGTAAATTGTTGCCATTTGTGGTTACATTTTTTTTCCCACACTATCTCATAACTAAAGTTTCTCAGTCTGCATTAAATTTAACAAAAATTCTCCTGAGATATTCAAGATGGAAACTTTCATTAGAAGTACATTAATAATGAGGTAAACTGAAACCTTAAACAATTTTTGCATTTTACTTTGAAATCTAAACTTACAGTTTCTAGTTTCTGTTTGTCAGGTTAGATACAAATCTCGTGTCTTTTATTTCCAGCAAGAATTTATGTGTAATCTCAAACAAATTTGAATATTCTAAAACCATGCTAAATATGCAAAATGAGGCCACCCCAGATGCCCATCACATTCTGGACTATGAACTGTGATAGGACTTCCCTGATATTTTATGCCAATAATGACACTGCAATTTCCTACAAATTATAATCAAATATGTCTTAACGGGTCACCAAAGGGGATTCACAGAAACTGGCCGCTTGAGACAGGTGACCCTTTGATACAAGACCATTTTGCACTGTATTTTGGTTCAGCGGAACCCAAAATGGTAGGAGCGGCTGTAGTGTAATGGATAACACTCCAGACTACCAATCCAGGGGTCGCAAGATCGATTCCCTGCTTCACCTGTCTTTCGGATGAGACTTTAAACCGAGGTCCCGTCTCCATATGACCTTGTTGTTGGTGGGACGTTAAACCCGAGTTCACTCACTCACTCGCCCAAAATGGTGGCTACTGAAGACAGGACTGGTGATCCCTTGATAGAGGGCAGGTTTGATTGGTTGTTGCCTTTGTCTATACCCCTGCTCTTCCAGAGATTTGCAGCCATTTTTACAATGATGGCAGTTGTAGCATAATACCATGTGCTGTCCAGATAGACAAATTCCTATGAAAAGGGTCTATTCTCAAAGGAAAGAATTTGCTCTTTAGAGAGCAAATTCTTTCCTTTAAGAAAAGCCCCCTGTTAGAAGGGAGGTCGTATGTCTGACAATACGAGTTATCTCCCTTGCAGGTGTAATGCATACCTTGTGCACTGGCAGTGATAATTAGGATTTTACGGCAATACTGTGCAGCACCACATGCTCTTCGTCCAGGAGTATCCATAGTGTTTGCCAAAGACATGTTTAAAGATTTTATAGAAAGGCAGGCTTGAAAAGCAAACATTACTAAGCCTGATGAAGGAATGACATATTTGTTCAGAGACTGAATGGTGTTTGAACAAGGATGGTGGATTATAAAATCAATTATGAGATAAGACCCATCTCTCTGGCCCTGCACATAATATAATGTGAGCCAAAGCATCCAGAAAGGTTACTTAGGGAAGGCTCAGACTAACCATCACATCAATACAGTCTGACCAGAGCCTTTACTTTTCACATGCACCATGTTTGGACATGGAAAAATATACAGGCAAAAATAAGGAAGACTCCTGCTAGACTCTATGGAGTCACAGGTTGGTTTGAATCTCCCCTGTTAGCTGCTAGCATTTTCGTGTGACCCGGCTGGTATGCCCTAGTAATGAACCCTGTGCAAGTGTATCCAACTAGTCAAGTGGTCTCAAGAGACCCTATAAAGGACCAATCAAAGGCTTTTTGGATCATAACCTAGACAGGTCATCCAGGCTGACCCCTTCTACTGTTATAACAAGTACTAAGAAAATCTTATCACAGTCTCAAAGGACAGTACCACTACTTTTGTCTTGCTCAGGTTCACTGGTATTAAAAGGATGCAGAAACATGTCTACTTTAATCACCCTTTGACCTGTACATTTTCCACCAGTTGAATCTGGACTGGTCAATCATTTTGAGGCAGAATAGACTTGGGTCAGATGGCTTCATCTACTTTATATCAGATCAATAACTTGAGTATTTTTTGACAATTTTCTTCAAACTAAGTGGTATGTGCACTGGTTTTGGGAGTTTTTACATTAGAATTAATGAGCAAATTTTGATTCTTCTGACAGATTTATGGTACTTGTCAGCATCCAAAAAGTGTTTTGGCCTGTAGTTCCTGTTAGAAAGCCATTGGAAATCTTCACAGAAGTAATAGGAAGTAATAGAATGTTTCAGTTACTGTTGCAATTTTATCCCTCTGTGCCTGCCCTAGTGCTTTATACATTTGGAAAATCTGCAGATACTCTCTACCCTTTCAGATCTTTTTGTTGTGCAAATAAAATTTGCATTAAATCAAGATTCTATAAGACTGTTGAGAATGTCATGCAGAAATTAAACAGGGGTGAAGGTCACTGAGTCACAAATATGCACATGCTGCATGTAGTAGCCAAAACCAAATTGAATTCTTGTATAGATCATATCACATGTTTCATTTTAAATGAAATAAATTATATATGATTACTTGATATGGTAAGGGTTGTCATAGCAACTCTCATTTTCCATATATCAAAGCTGAATAGCAACTTACTAGACAGTGGCAATTTGTATGCCTGAAATGATACTGATTATAATCTTGTTAAATATTATTGGTAGCTTCACTCAATTGTCATATATTCAGTGCGAGATTCTCAGGTACATGCAATATTTATGAGGATTAAGGTTTCTCTGTGTGTGGTATTCTGCTCTAAATCTTTTTTAGACAGGAAGCCTGTTTTGGCGGGATGGGGGCATATGCAAACAGTACAGACCCAGTTCTGATGCTGCATATCACAGCATGTGATCACAGTCAGTACTATCTGCTTGTAAAAAGTTTGATGCAAAATAGAGTAGAACTTGGGACCATAAAAATTAGTTCCAGCCAAGAGTAGTTCTAGCCATCCAGGGTTAGTTTCTATATAAAGTGACCCTTAGGGACCTAGAAAGGAGTTTTAGCCAGGTAGGGTTAAAGAGCCATCAGGTTTCTTCTAGCCATTGAAGTTTTACTGTATAGTCGAAGTGCAAACATTCATCAGAGACACCCTAAAACTAGAAATGGACTAACCCAAATAATAAAATGATGGACAAGTCCACTAGTCAAAATGGCTTAGAATAAAACTTGTCATTCAGACCAATATGTACTGCTGCGTAAAGGTCTTAGGGAAGCTACTGGTTTGAGTCAGTGTCACACTGCCATAAGAAAGCTGCAGCTTCTTATCATCCTCAGTCTAACAAGTTTGTTGAATGAATGCATGGAAATGATAGCTTGAGTTCAGAGTATCTTCAAGTTTTTCACCATCAAAACTGTTATTCAGAGAGAGTGAAAGAGAGAAAGAAAGAGAGAGACTAAGAGAGAGAGAGAGAAGTCCAGTTAACAGGATAGCTTGATAATATTGTAGCCTTAAGAAAAGTTTCGACATTTATAAATTCTTCATCCTTCCATGATCATATGACTGCAGTGAGTATACCCCTGACTCTGATATCTGAAAATTAGTAGCTTTTCAAACAGTTTAATAACAGTGGGGATCCTCCAATGATCAAAGGGTGGGCGGTATAATCTTAGTTAGCGGGACAAACTCTTCTACATTTTAATTAACTTGGATGATGATCTTCAATTTTAAAAGCTAACTTTCTTGTGCATAAATCTGTGTGTAAACTGTGACCTGATTGCATGCATCCGGAATTCCAATGTCTTAAAATTCTACTATTTAGAAAAGATTGAACTTTATTTAACTTTGATGAAACAACAGATTCAAGACATGTCTGATAGGCATGTGCATTTTGTGTGCATAAGGCATATATAATGATGTCCACAAAATATATAGGCCAAGTAAAACAATGTTATATATTATGTGGACAGCATTGCATACAATTATGTAGACATTGTCAACTAGTGCAGATTATACCATTTTTGTTGCCCACTTGTTCAGTAAACAACCACATAGCCTACTGGAGAAAAGCATCTGCTACTCCATATGGACTTGCACAAAATTAAATCTTATTGTAATCACCTGAAATTTTGGGACAGAAGTGACAGAGCAAACATTGTAGACCCAGATCAGACTGCTCCTAAGGAGCAGTCTGATGAGGGTCTTCACTATTTGCGTTTTGCAAGCAATATTTGACAAATCCCAAGATAGTAAATTCAACCTATTTAAATTTTAAGATAATTACATTAATTGGTGAAGATGTCCCAATATTACGGTAGGTACGGTAATTGAGGATGCAAATCATCATTGATTTACTGTCTCTTTTAAAGAACAGTTTGTTGAAGCAGCAATAAATCTTGCATAATTTGTCAGTTTTATGATGAATTCTAATCGCTTGCGTTTTTGAAAAATGAGAAATCCATTTGGCTCTAAACAATAATCTCTACATCTGTTTTGAGACAAGCCTATTATGTGCTCTGGATCGATATTCTTATGCTCTTGAACTAGGGGAACTGGTGTTAAAATGACAAAATCCATCAGAACTTCATCTAAACACTGGTAAACTTGCAGGAAACAGCTCTAACAGAACAGCAGCTAACTGTTAGTAAACTTAGTTTTGTTTCATATGAACCTATACCCTGTTTAGACTAGCGTTTTAATCCGAATCGAATCCGAATTCGCTTCGAATTAACTGTTTACACTAGCAAATCTAATTCGATTTAAAAACTAATTTGGAGTAAACTAATCCTACAGAGTACCTTGGATCTAATCCGAATTAACTTTTACTTTGGATTAAAAGTCGTGTCTAAACAGCAAACCGAAGCGAATCCGCATTAAAATTTATTTTTGTACTGACCTGGGGCATGTTTAGGTCATGTTAACATTTGTGCATGCTGCATTTACTTTACTGCGAAGTAACTTGCACCGAATCGAAAACGGTATAGTCTGTTTAAACAGGCAAGTGGGTTCGCTTCGGACTACCTTATTGCGGAGCAATCTGTTCCGAATCAAAAGAGGTATCGTCTAAACAGAGTATTATTAAAAAATTAGTTATTGTTGTTTTATTGCTTTACGTGCAACAGCTATTTCATGTTGGGATGGTCAGTTAACCTAACCACACTATTCCTGGGCAGGCTTAGACCTAAGTGGTTAACCAGTACTAAGTGCACATACTTTCAGAACTTCAATAGGGTTTGAACTAGGAGTTCAGAAAGGCATGGCCAACTTGACTGGACAGTGACCAGTGAATCTGATCATTTGAAATGCAATACTATTTACTGATGGGTTGCTGATGTACAAATGTTCAGCAAAATCTAACTAAATCGTTTGTTGAGATGACTAAACATTTTGCTTCACTAAATATGTATGTAGGTGGAGAAAATAAAGTGTATAGTCAGTAGCTTATCTGTTAAAAAAGGTGAAATAATGGTGAATAATTGTGGTGGTATAACAGCTTTTAGTTGAGCATGAGGCCAGGTAAGGTGTTATGATTGATTCAGGTACGGTCACTGATATATCTCGACGAGGCTGTCTGGAGCCAGCCGCTCTGGCCTACAGCAACTCGGTAATCAGATTTAGTAACTTGAACAGATACAAGCACATTACAACTAGAGGGGGACATTTAATGAATGGTGATTTAAAATGTCCCAGTTGTGTTTGAAAACAAATCACAAAAGAGAACAGATGTTTTTGTATGGTTAGTTTAATGGTGGTTGCTGTCACCGTAATTGGTTTGTCTTTTTCACTGGTTCCCTGGTGGGTAGGAGTGAAAGACAGCCATTTAACAGTTTGAATAGAGACTTATGTTTTGTTGGTTCAGTTGACTCCCTATTGTTGTATCAAGTTGCCCGTGGTTTTAGGAGATATAAATCAAATTGTAATTTAAAAAAAAAAAAAGAGATGTCCATTCGGGAATACAGTGAGCTCTTCTCTGACTGTCCTTGTCGTTTGTCCAGTTGTGTAGGCTATAGTCCCTAGCTGAAAAATTGTAACAAATAAGCAAAGTGACAAAGTGTGTCTGTTGCAGCAAGGTCACAGGTTTGAACATTTGGTTATGGGTACAAAATGCAGAGCTGCAGATAAGAAGGGGTAACAGGGATAATTCAGAGATAATTTTCTTATTTCTCAATGGAAACATATGTTGTGACCCTCATTAGAACCGTCTCGCAGAGACGGTTCTAAGGAGGGGTCACAACATATGTTTTTATGCAGAAATATGGAAAATTATCCCACAGTTATCACTTTTACCCCTTCTTATCTTGAGCACTGAATTATTATTTAACCATATGAGCCACATTACCACAGTGGTGCTAGTGTCACACAAGATACAGTCTGTATAGCTGCTCTGTAACAGTTACAACTTTTGATATGTTAAATTGAGTGAAAGTCCAAATTATTTTCGACGACTTGGCATTGGCATACAGATCAATGAGAAACCTAACAATGGGTTTTACAGAGAATTCTCCTGTTATATTGGCATATATTCAAGTAATCTTTGGACATTAATTCTGATTTGCCTGACTTTCTGTCATTTATGTGTTTTATTGATAGCGTAGGACCAAGATATAACCAAAATGGGAACTGAAGTAAGTAGGTTTCTGGAAAAGAGTGGAGAAAAAGCCTTCATTTCATCATCATCTGAGTCGCCACATTACAAAACCAAAGAAGTAGCATGTGCGTCACACACAGGCTCAGATCAGCCTGGATATCTGCCCAGTGTGATCAGACTTTGTGTGCATAAAGGGTCTAAGCTAGCTCCATGCAGACAGTCAAGACTCTGATAAGACTGGGTGGATGCCTAGGCTGATCTGAGTCTTTGCTGGATGCACATGCCACTTTGTTGGTTATGTCATGTCATGGCTCATCTCAGCATATATTCTGATGTAAAGATTGCATGCTAAATGTTCCAGTTTACTTGAATGTCTAGTCGGAAAATGAGATAAAATGATGAGAAAACAAGATATCTAGACCTGTATTTTCTTTCCCTGAAATTAATTGTCTTTCTGATGATAAAGCACAAACTTTAATGAAATTTTCAGCACTGAAGTTTTAAAATACTGTATTCTACTAAACACCCCAGGGTCATTGAAAATCGCAAGTTCTACAAAATGACATTCTTCGGACAAATGTTGGGCAATAATTAACATATTCTGATGGTCAAAAACCGGTCTAAACGGTTTCCCATCATTTTTCATAAAAAAACTTAGGAGGGGCATTTATTGGGAGTACCATAGTCAGCTGTATTGATAGATTTGCCGGAGAGATCAGTGACCAAAGGTGCATTTGTCTCCCTTCTTACCATATATTACTGGTGAAAGATTACACTTGCTATATTTCTTTTGTTATAAAACCCAGTCCCAAAAATCTAGATCCATCTTCCAAAACAATCCCAAAAAGCTTGAGCTGCCTATGTTTTTGGGAATTTTTCGGAAGAGAAAAAAAACAACATTTTATAGCTATGCACAAGACTGAGTTACATATTTGCAGTAATTTTGGAAGGGTAAACTCCTATCTTATAACTGAATAAACACGGTACTATGGAAGCAAATTGAACCGCAACACGAGAAAACCAACAATGTGGTTATGCGCCTAGCGCAGACTCTGATCAGCCTGGGCATCCACCCAGTCTGATCAGAGTCATCGTTTTTTCATGTTGCGCTTAAAGGGTAGCAAAGGGTCTAAGCTAGCTCCATGCGGACAGCAAAGACTCTGATCAGACTGAGGGGATGCCCAGGCTGATCTGAGTCTGCACTGGGCCCACAACCTTTTTGTTGTCACCCGAGGTAGGCGGAGGGGGACTATAGAAATGACCCTCGTCTGTCCGTGTGTCAGTCCGTCCATCCGTCCGTCCGTCCGAAATCTTGTCCCCGCAACTCCTCCTACGTCTTTCATGGGATTGATTTGAAATTTAAGAGATTGTATTCTTATGATATGAAGATGTGCATGTGGTTTTTGATTTTTGTTTCGGCCATTTTTGATGGAGTTACGGCCCTTGCTGACTCAGACCTTGTCCCCGCAACTTCTGCCACATCTTTTATCAGATTGACTTGAAATTTTGCAGAATGTTTCATCATGATCAGAAGATGTGCATGTGATTTTGGAATTTCAATTGCCCTATATTTTACAAAGTTATGGCCCTTTATCGCTTTTGGCATTTTCTGTCCATCCGAAATCTTGTCCCCACACCTCCTCCTACATCTTTCATCGGATTGACTTGAAATTTTACAGATTGTATTCTTATGATATGAAGATGTGCATATGGTTTTTGATTTTTGTTTCGGCCATTTTTGATGGAGTTACGGCCCTTGCTGACTCAGACCTTGTCCCCGAAACTCCTGCCACCCGACGTAGGCGGAGGGGGACTATAGAAATGACCCTCGTCCGTCCGTGTGTCAGTCCGTCCGTCCGTCCGTCTGTCCGTCCGAAATCTTGTCCCCGCAACTCCTCCTACGTCTTTCATCGGATTGATTTGAAATTTTACAGATTGTATTCTTATGATATGAAGATGTGCATGTGGTTTTTGATTTTTGTTTCGGCCATTTTTGATGGAGTTACAGACCTTGCTGACTCAGACCTTGTCCCCACAACTTCTGCCACATCTTTTATCAGATTGACTAGAAAATTTTGCAGAATGTTTCATCATGATCAGAAGATGTGCATGTGATTTTGGAATTTCAATTGCCCTATATTTTACAAAGTTATGGCCCTTTATCGTTTTTGGCATTTTCTGTCCATCCGAAATCTTGTCCCCACACCTCCTCCTACATCTTTCATCGGATTGATTTGAAATTTTACAGATTGTATTCTTATGATATGAAGATGTGCATATGGTTTTTGATTTTTGTTTTGGCCATTTTTGATGGAGTTACGGCCCTTGCTGACTCAGACCTTGTCCCCGAAACTCCTGCCACCCGACGTAGGCGGAGGGGGACTATAGAAATGACCCTCGTCCGTCCGTGTGTCAGTCCTTCCGTCCGTCCTTCCCTCCGTCCTTCCGTCCGTCCGTCCGAAATCTTGTCCCCGCAACTCCTCCTACATCTTTCATCGGATTGATTTGAAATTTTACAGATTGTATTCTTATGATATGAAGATGTGCATGTGGTTTTTGATTTTTGTTTCGGCCATTTTTGATGGAGTTACGGCCCTTGCTGACTCAGACCTTGTCCCCACAACTTCTGCCACATCTTTTATCAGATTGACTTGAAATTTTGCAGAATGTTTCATCATGATCAGAAGATGTGCATGTGATTTTGGAATTTCAATTGCCCTATATTTTACAAAGTTATGGCCCTTTATCGTTTTTGGCATTTTCCCGTCCATCCGTCCGTCCGAAATCTTGTCCCCGCAACTCCTCCTACGTCTTTCATCGGATTGATTTGAAATTTTACAGATTGTATTCTTATGATATGAAGATGTGCATGTGGTTTTTGATTTTTGTTTCGGCCATTTTTGATGGAGTTACGGCCCTTGCTGACTCAGACCTTGTCCCCGCAACTTCTGCCACATCTTTTATCAGATTGACTTGAAATTTTGCAGAATGTTTCATCATGATCAGAAGATGTGCATGTGATTTTGGAATTTCAATTGCCCTTTATTAGCTCACCTGAGCCATAGGCTCAGGATGAGCTATTGTGATCACCCAGTGTCCGTCGTCCGTCGTGCGTTGTGCGTCGTGCGTCGTCAACAATTTGCTTTAAATGACATCTTCTCTGAAACCACTAGGCCTAGGGCTTTGATATTTGGTATGAAGCATTGTCAAGTGGACCTCTACCAAGTTTGTTCAAATGGTGGCCCCAGGATCCAAAATGGCCCTGGGGCAGGGGGTCTTGGGTTCGAAACCAAAAAATACTTAAAAATCTTCTTCTCCAGAACTGCTTGCCTCAGATGCTTGAAATTTGGTATGTAGCAATGCCTAGTGGTCCTCTACCAAGTTTGTTCAAATGGTGGCCCCAAGGTCCAAAATGGCCCAGGGGCAGGGGGTCTTGGGTTCGAAACTAAAAAATACTTAAAAATCTTCTGCTCCAGAACTGCTTGCCTCAGAAGCTTGAAATTTGGTATGTAGAATTGCCTAGTGGTCCTCTTCCAAATTTGTTCAAATGGTGGCCCCAGGGTCCGAAATGGCCCTGGGGCAGGGGGTCTTGGGTTCGAAACTAAAAAATACATTAAAATCTTCTACTCCAGAACTGCTTGGCTCAGATGCTTGAAATTTGGTATGAAGCATTGTCTAGTGATCCTCTACCAAGTTTGTTCAAATGGTGGCCCCAGGGTCCAAAATGGCCCTGGGGCAGGGGATCTTACGTTTGAAACTAAAAAATACTTAAAAATCTTCTTCTCCAGAACTGCTTGCCTCAGATGCTTGAAATTTGGTTTGTAGCATTGCCTAGTGTTCCTCTACCAAGTTTGTTCAAATAGTGGCGCCAGGGTCCAAAATGGCCCAGGGGCAGGGGTCTTGGGTTCGAAACTAAAAAATACTTAAAAATCTTCTACACCAGAACTGCTTGCCTCAGATGCTTGAAATTTGGTATGTAGCATTGCCTAGTGGTCCTCTACCAAGTTTGTTAGCTCACCTGAGCCAGAGGCTCCGGGGGAGCTTATAGTATAGGCAGGCTCCGTCGTCCGTCGTCGTCCGTCCGTCGTCCGTCCGTCGTCCGTCCATCCGTCAACAATTTCAAACGACTTCTCCTCTGAAACCGCTGGGCCAATTGTAACCAAATTTCATATGTGGCCTCCAGAGGAAGGGGGAACGAAAAGTTGTTCAAACGGTCGTGGTCACATGACCAACATGGCCGCCAAGCCCATATATGGTAAAAACCTAAAAGAATCTTCTTCTCCAGAACCAATAAGCCGATGGCCTTGAAACTTGGTATGTAGCATCGGGTACGCGAGTACTACCAAGGTTGTTCAAATTATGACCTTGAAACTTGGTATGAAGCATTGGATATTCCAGTTCTGTCGAGAGTGTTCAAAATGATAACCTTGGTTAGACCTTGACCATTTTATGGGAAGGTCAAATAAGGGAAAATGCTAGAACATAAGATTTCACGGAAAGTTTTGAAGATTTAGGCTTAAATATTGGTAAATACAGTCATCTTAATGAGTACATCAAGATTCATAAGTACAAGAGGTCAAGGTCATTCTTTGACCTTTGACCCTGAAGTCTCATAGTTTGACAATTTCAAACTTCTTTTTAAAAGCCAGTGAGCGAATTGTAATCAAATATCATATAGAGCCTTCAGGGGTTGAGGAAAGGAAAATTTTTTCAAATGGTCTGGGTCACATGACCAACATGGCCGCCATGACCATATATGGTAAAAACCTTTAAAAATCTTCTTCTCCAGAACCAGTTGACCAATGGCCTTGAAACTTGGTATGTAGCATTGGGTACTCCAGTATTATCAAGATTGTTCAAATTATGACCATTGCTTGACCTTGACCTTTTTATGGCAAGGTCAAATATGGCAAAATGCTGCAACATAAGATTTCATTGGAATTTTTGAAGATTTTGGCCTAAATATTGGTATATACGGTCATCTTAATGAGGTCATGAAGAATCATGAGTATGAGAGGTCAAGGTCATTCTTTGACTTTTGACCCAGATCTCTCATATTTTGACATTTTCAAACATTTCCTCAAAAGCCAAAGATCCAATTGTAGTCACATTTCATATAGAGCCTCCAGGGGTTGAGGGAACATAAATGTGTTCAAATGGTCCATTCACATGACCAACATGGCCACCATACCCATTTATGGTATAAACATCTAATATTTTTCTTCTCCAGAACCAATATGCCTATGGCCTTGAAACTTGGTAAGTAGCATGGAGTACTAGAGTACTTCCAAGACTCTTCAAATGATGACCTTGGGTTCACCTTGACATTTTTTGCAGCATGGTCAAATATGGGAAAATGCTAGAACATAAGATTTCATGGAAAGTTTTGAAGATTATGGCCTAAAAATGGTATATGTGGTTGTCTTGATGCCTATTAGCACTTGAAGATTTATGAGTACAAGAGGGCATGGTCAGTCTTTGACTTTTGACCCTAGACTCATATTTTGACAATTTCAGACATAAGAAAAAGCCACTTTGCCAATTGGTCAGGTGAGCGAATCAGGGCCTCATGGCCCTCTTGTTCAAATAGTGGCGCCAGGGTCCAAAATGGCCCAAGGGCAGGGAGTCCCAAGTTTGAACCATAGAAATACATAGAAAAATATTAAAAAATCTTCTACTTCAGAACCACAAGGCTCAGATGCTTGAAATTTGGTATGTAGCATTGCCTAGTAGTTTTTTACCAAGTTTGTTCAAATGGTGGCCCCAGGATCCAAAATGGCCCCGCGACAGGGAGTCCTAGGTTTGAACCATAGAAATATATAGAAAAATATTTAGAAAATCTTCTTCTTCAGAACCACTTGGCTCAGATGCTTGAAATTTTGTATGGTGCATTGCCTAGTGGTCCCTTACCAAGTTTGTTCAAATGAAGGTGCCAGGGTTAAAAATGGCCCCGCCCCAGGAGATCCTGGGTTTGAACCATAGAACTACATAGAAAAAAAATGAAAAATCTTCTTCACCAGAACTGCTTGCCTCAGATGCTTGAAATTTGGTATGTAGCATTGCCTAGTGGGCCTCTACCAAGTTTGTTCAAATGATGGCCCCAGGGTCCAAAATGGCCCTACGGCAGGGAGTCCTGAGTTTGAGCCATAGAAATACATAGGAAACTATTAAAAAATCTTCTTCTTCAGAACCACATGGCTCAGATGCTTGAAATTTGGTATGATGCATTGGCTGGTGGACTCCTACAAAGTTTGTGTAAATGGTGGCCCTGGGATCCAAAATGGCCATGGGGCAGGGAGTCTTGGGTTTGAAATTAATATGTACTTAAAAACCTTCTTCTCCAGAACCCCTTAGTGCAGATGCTTGAAATTTTGTATGATGCATTGCCTAGTGGTCCCTTACCAAGTTTGTTCAAATGAAGGTGCCGGGGTCAAAAATGGCGGCCCCAGAGGGTCCTGGGTTTGAACCATAGAAAGACATAGAAAAATATTCAGAAATTTTCTTCTTCAGAGCCACTTGGCTCAGAGGCTTGAAATTTAGCTTTTAGCAATGCCTAGTAGCCCTTTACCAAGATTATTCAAATGATGGCCCCAGGGTCCAAAATGGGGCTGCCCCAGGGGGTCCAGGGTTTGAACAATAGCAATACATAGAAAAACATTCAAAATTCTTCTTCTTCAGAACCATTCGGAAATGGTTGCAAACTATGAGGTTTGTTCAAATTTTGACCCTAGTTTGACCTTTAACATTTTTGCTCAGGTGAGCGATTTAGGGCCTCTTGGCCCTCTTGTTTTACAAAGTTATGGCCCTTTATCGTTTTTGGTATTTTCTGTCCATCCGAAATCTTGTCCCCACACCTCCTCCTACATCTTTCATCAGATTGATTTGAAATTTTACAGATTGTATTCTTATGATATGAAGATGTGCATATGGTTTTTGATTTTTGTTTCGGCCATTTTTGATGGAGTTACGGCCCTTGCTGACTCAGACCTTGTCCCCGAAACTCCTGCCACATCTTTTATCAGATCAACTTGAAATTGTGCAGAATGTTTCATCATGATCTGAAGATGTGCATGTGATTTTGGAATTTCAATTGCCCAATATTTTACAAAGTTATGGCCCTTTGTCGTTTTTGGCAATTTTCCAACTTTTGAACCGTTTGACCGAGAGAGCTGAAATTTAGTGTGCTATTAGCATTTGGTAAATTGAGTATTCTGATTATTGTTAGGATATGCTAAATTTATTAGTGACAGAGTTATTCCCCTTTCATAGATAATAGACATTCACTTAAAGGTAAAAGGATAACTCAAGAAATCAGATTCATATTAGGAGGATTATGGCCCTTGTTATTTTGTTATTGGGTATATGGTCTTGATGTTTATGCATTCTGTAAGGGCCTAAAGTTTCAGTAACCTGATTTTACACACATACGCCCAGTCCTGAACTTAAGTATTTTGTAACCTCATAGAGGCCCAGTAATTGGGTATATGTCTTTGCTTATGCTTCAATTATTATTTCCTTACCAGATTCTATTGTACACATATTTTCTGGTTTTGGCCATACAGTTACTCTGAAACGGAATAAAGGGCTGCAGTTTGTGACACATTTCAAACGTCGGGTGACACTTGGCCGATGGCCTTTTATTGGATTTCTCGTGTCGTGGCTCAATTATATTCTATTACCCTTGTTTTGGTCACATGCCACTGTCTACTGATTTTAATAATTCCTGAAAGGAACTGATCCATTTGAGGATAGAATCTTGCTATAAAAGACGCAGTATATAAGAAAGGAGATGATTGATATAATATAAGACAGACTGCATGTTCTCTAGAGTGTGCCGTGGTAGACTCCCCAGGGTGACAACAAACAACTGAAGTGTGTGACATCTTGATTCCTGACAAAATTATCTTTTCTTTGTCAGCTTTCTGTGTCTTGATAGCAACATTTTCCGGGGGAAAAACTGATCAGCAAGGCATTCAACAGTTAGACAATTTGGTGTTCAACCACATATAGAATGTGTCGTTTAGGTGCCTCTGTTTGTTTCTTGACTAGTGGACTTGTCCATCCTTATTATTTGAATTTTTTAGGGTTTTCACTTTTATTGTATTTTGCATAGATGTGCCTATCAGCAAATAGTGCAGACCCTGATCAGAACTGAGTCTGCACTGTTTGCATATATCCCCAAAATGGGTTTCCAGTCTAAAAAGGGTTAAATTCTATGAGACTGTTCATACTGTTTGCTCTGATCTATCGGTCTCAATACTTAGAATTTGTGTGGAATATACTTTGATTGTAGAGAAAGCTCAGGAAGCTACCAAAAACCCATTGTCAAAGGCACAGATGTTGGCATTCTGTGGTCAACCAGGAAGAGAAAACTGGAGAACCTGGAGAAAAAACACAAATTTGGATGGGCAGCAACTACTACCCTGTCACATGTCAACACTGGCTATCAAAACCTGACCACAGCGGTGACTACAGCATTAGTTGTTAATGTTCAGGTCAAAATCTGTTGAGGAATTTTCTGACATTTGGGAGTTATTGTCCTTTTATTATGATTTTGAGGAAAGTTCTGTTCTTAATCAGTACTGTAAAAAGTAGATCAAAAAAAAAATGATCTTGTTCTTATATCATAGCACAGTGGCTGTTTTCAAGTCTTCATTTCAAGCCTGGCAATTTCAGATGGTAAATTCTAAGAAAAAAAAGGAATTTTAGAATATGGTAATGTAATATGCTGTTCACAGACAGATTTAACAAGCTTATTTGGTATGTTGATTGAGTGAAATACTGAGTCTCTCTCTGGACTTCAAAGGCTGAAGCACTCTTCAGCTAAATCAGGGTAAAGCCCTAAAAAAACAGACAACAAAATTTACGTCCGCAAAGTTTCACAAACTGTTTTCTCCAAGCTGAATCATATTGAGAGTTCAAAGACTAGAGATCCAGATGAGGCGACACATAATGAGGGTCTTCACTGTTTGCAGATTCGGCTGTTTTCCTGTTTTGGCACTTTAAGTGTTTTTAAAACACTTTAACCGCCTGTGACAAAATGCTGAATTTGCAAACAGTGTAGATCCTGATGAGGCAGCTCTTAAAGAGCTGTCTCATCTAGATCTACACTATTTGCCCTCTAGTCCTGACATAGCCTGGACAAAACGTTTTGAAATTTTTTGCAGACGTAAATTTTGTCATCTGCCTTTGGGCGCTTGAAGGGTTAACAAAATTACTTGGTGTTTCTTAGGTATGTTGACTGAGTGTTAGTGAGTCTGAAGAGAGAGATACCTTTCTGGACTTCAAAGGCCCAAGAGCCACCCAGCTTAATTAGACCAAAGTATGATAAGCAGCAAAGATGAGATGTATTATAACCAGGAAAAGTTGGAAAAGAAATGATCCATAACTGTCAGACTTACTGTGAATAAATCAATATATAAAGCTATGAAAGTCAGAGAGGAAATTAGTTGAATATGGGAATACTAACACCCAAAAAGGTCAAAACTTTATGATCTGGTGTCTTTTAAAACTTGAATAGAGATGTTCATGGAGTAAATGTCACTGAGCTGTCACTTTAAATGCCTTAAAAAGTTGAACAGAATATGAGGAGCAGTGAGAATAAGTCTGCACACTTTGCCAGTGGGTTTATGAAACAGCCCCTGGAGAAAGGATATGGACTGAGTCCAAATTTAACAGAGATGGAAGATTTTGTGTGTGAAAGGGGGGAGGGGGAGGGGGTGGTTGTTATGACTGGCATTACCTGTTTACTATCAAGAAGGGCAGTTGTCAGTAAAGCCCCGGTCCCACAGAGCTTGCGACCGCGCCGCGACCTATCCGCGACTAAAAAAACTGACAGTCGCAGAGAGGTTGCAGAAGTCGCGGAGAGGTTTTATAATGGTCGCAACAAGGTCGCAACAAGGTCGCCGAGCAGTCGCCGATCAAAATTAGTCGCAGCCAGTCTTTTGAACATGCACAAAAGACTAGCCGCGACTGATTTTGATCGCCGACTGGTTGCAATGGTTTTCTGGAAGTCGCCGATCAGTCGCAGAACAGTCGCCGACCGGTCGCCGATCGGTCGCCGATCAGTTTCATCAACACTTTGGTTCTGAAATGTTGCAACCTTGTTGCGACCTATCGGCGATCTGTCGGCGACTGTTCGGCGACTGATCGGCGACTGATCGGCGACTTATCGGCGACTGACCACTGGTGAGACGGCGACCGATCGGCGACTGGTCGCCGACAGGTTGTAGCGTGCCTGGATAGATCGCTGAACGATCGGCGACAGGTCGCCGACTGGTCGCCGACAGGTTGCAGCGTGCGCCAATAGATCAAGGTTTGCAGTACATTATTTTATTACCAGGGCTCAAAGTGTTCGCATCATGGTACATAGAGGACCCCCCCCCCCCTCACCAAAAAAAAAGAAAAGAAACATCGTCGCCAAAACAGACAGCAGAAATGACTCCCGACGTTCGGGTGCCTGCTTCAGATGAGGAATCTCAACAGTCAAAGGAGGAATCTCAGTAAACTGCGGCCTTTTTTAAACCAAGGTCTTATCCAGTACTGTGTTCTCCTCTCTGTCTTAATCGCCTGTACACCATCATAGACAATAGAGATGCATGCCGGTTGTTTTGTTGCAAGCAATGAACTGAATCTGTAGCTGTGTTATTTTGACAATTTTCACTGAAATGATTTCATTCTTTTCACCACATTTCCATTGATTTTTTTTATCGCAGAACGGTCGCCAGTCAGTCTCCGACCAGTCGCCGTTCATTTGAAACCAGTCGCCGAAGAGTCGCCGATTGGTCGCCGACTGGTCGCCGATCGTTCTGAACTAGTTGCAATCCTGTCGCCGATCCTACGGCGACCAGTTGCAGTGAGGTCGCCGATCGATCGCCGACTACACGCGAAAGCTGTCGCCGACTGATCGGCGACCACATTTGAAGAGGAAAAGAAGTTGCAATGGTAGCAGAGGTCGCAGGTCAGTCGCAGACAAAATCAGTCGCAAAGCGGTCGCATCGCAGTCGCAAGCTCTGTGGGACCGAGGCTTTACTGGCGAAAGTATGTGCACTTAGTACTGGTTAACCGCTTAGGAGGTCTAAGCCTGCCCAGGAATAGTGTGGTTAGGTTAACTGACCGTCCCGACATGACCTTAGTTGTTTACTGTGGACGTTAAGCATCAAATCAACCAACCAACCTGTTTACTATGGTTATACTGAATAGGTTTAAATCTACTCCTAAAAAGGGACTCATAGAATTTTACTTTTGATAAAATTTTACTACTGAAAGAACTAACTTTAATAGACAGGTACTTGAGTGTAGAGAATTAATTGAGATACACAACTTCATTGACAGTTCCATTCTTTGATCCACCAGCCTTTTTGTTGTCAAACAAAGTTTAACAAGATTTTGTCCAGAAGCAAACTAAAGCAATCAAATTCAGAGTGATAGGGTTTCTGACACCAGTAACCAGAGATATTGAAGTCCTTCTTGACATATTGAACAAACAACTTCCACCAATACAGTGTATGGGCATACTCCCATGCTTTTCTGCAGTGTTTATGAAGGGGAACAACTTTCCTAACTTCCTTATTTGCTTTCCTGAAATGTGAAACCTTTACAAAAGGGGTTTACTTCCAGAGGAAAGAACTAGTTTCGAGAATCGAACGTGAAGTGGGTCCCCAAATAAATTTGCCCATTCGTGCCGATCAAAGGAGGCTAAGGTAGTGATTTTCATTTCTAGAAAGAACTTGCTCCTAGGGGAGCAAATTCTTTTCCAGTAAGAGTTGACCCGGATTGATGAGTGAGACAAAACTGACAATAGCAGAGTTGCTTCCCCTGAAAGTGTACCCAATGACAGAGAAGACTCTGTTAGGACTGCTCATTATTAAGTGATTATTCTGATAGGATCATAATAATACTGTTTTAGAATTCTGCTGGCAGTATTCTGAGACATTCCCAAACAGAAAAAACATTTATTTAAATTTTAGCCCCTAAGGTGTCAAAAACAAAAAGTTGAATTTGCAAACATAGTGTAGATCCAGATGAGGCAGCTCATAATATTACCTCATCTACAACTACTCTGTTTATTGGCTGATCTTTGAATTCTCAATGTGATATAGCTTGGATGGAACATTTTTGAAATTTTGCAGACATTTGGTGCTTCAAGTGTTAGGATAGTAATTGTGAATTTTTAGGTGTCCTATTATAAAAGGTAGTTACGGTATGCTGTGGAAAAGTTGAAGTGCTTGTAAATTAAAACATTTTATTGTAATCGGCTGTACAATCGGCCTTAACACCAGTGATGGGCAGATATACTGAACTTAATATGCTTCTTTAATTCACTGAACTAATTGAAAGTAAACAGGTTTTAATTAGTTCTGAAGAATTCAATTATCAGGAAGGTCATGAACAGCTAGTATCAAAGATGAATTTTCAAACCTCTAATGGGGAATCTATAATACTAAATAAACGAAGTAACGCATTAACTGCAAAATTGGTGGCATTTTCAAGCGTAATTTCTATACTGGTTCTTTCGCATATTGCTATCATTGATAATTTCGGTTAGCGTGTGTTTTAGTTTCACGTGGATTTAAAGAATTTGGGAATTAAATTCGTCTTTCATTTTAAATTCTCCCAAGTATTTTTCTAGAAACTTCGACTATTGGTCGATTTTTTTTTTGTCAACAATGGGTGTGTTCGAGTGAAATTATCGTGTACTCGAATACACGTTTTAAATTAATCCGGTCGTTTCGGTTCTGCGTCGTTATATCGGCGCGCTGCTTAGCAAGTCCAAATTTAGCAGGTTCTATTGCAAAAATCCGACCCAAGAACGTACGTCATTCCCCATAAATAACGATTTATATTTGTATTTTTGCTCATATGTCTAAACGGATGAAGAACTAAATGGTCATAGTCCCGACGGCCCTGGCTCGAAACGACCCATTTTCTTCCAGAACGATAGTCAATACGAGCAGCCAATCGAACTCGCCCATTGAAGAATAAAGCTCAACGCACATGGTCTTTCGAAAAGTTGGAGGGACACACGGCGCCAAGTGTGTGCGGCTATGGTTACGTACCGCTGAGCCACTTGGGGAACGTCGTTAGGAGAATTCAAACTGAACTGAACTTTCGAAAAGACAAAAATTAAAAATGTCTAACACACATGCGCCAGGTAAGAAAGGGCATTTTTCCAGCGAAGCAGACAAATCAATTTCAATGATTCAACGAAGCTAAATAAGCCTTTAGTCTTCAGAGGGCTTGAATATTTTCCCCCAAAACGTTCCAGGACCCAATTTTTCCAGTAAAAAAAATACCCAGGACAGGTCACATAACCAAGATGGCAAACATTTATTATGGTAAAAAATTTAAAAAATCTTCTCCCCCAGAACCACGCCGGGCCGCGTAGCGCAATCGGTAGGGCACCTGACTCATAAGTCAGAGGTCCTGGGTTCGAAACCCGGTCTGGCCACATACTTTCGTTTCTCCTTCCGCTGATTCAAGAAGGGCTGTTGTCAGTTACAGGCGAAAGTATGTGCACTTAGTACTGGTTAACCGCTTAGGAGGTCTAAGCCTGCCCAGGAATAGTGTGGTTAGGTTAACTGACCGTCCCGACATGACCTTAGCTGTTTACCGTGGACGTTAAGCATCAAATCAACCAATTCTCCCCCAGAACCACAAATCCTATGATCTTGAAACTTATCATGTCGCATCAAGGACTCAAAAGCTCAACAAAATTTATATAAATGATGCCCCTGGGATGACCTTGATCTGTTTTACGGCAAGGTCAACTTTTGAGTCACTTAGGTTTTTCTATAGGAAAAAGTGAAAAAAGTTGATTTTTTTTAGAAGCAATGCAGTCTGCTACCTGAAAGTTTGTAGATGCAGACAACTAATTAGGTAAATGAAGCTTTAGTGAGTATTCATGGTAAAGGTCATATCTTCACTTGGGCCTAAGGCCATTTACATTGAAAAATTAAAACTCGCTTTTTTTATATAAACTTGACCATCATGAAATATTTCCGCGCTTGCGCGGGCTCTTTTCTAGTTGATACTATATAAGCAGTTTGAATAACAAAATCATTGCAAACATTGTGTCAGTTTGAAAGTTTGAGACCTGGTAATAAGGTGCAGGTGCTCATTTTCTTGATGCACCTGTATGTAGCAGACAAGGAGCTGACTAATCCACAGGGCAGAAATACTGAAGTTGATCCAAAAGTTCATGATATGAGCCGCATAAAGCTAGCTTAGACCTTTAGCTAACCTTTAATCGCACAGCGAAGACTCTGATCAGACTGGGCAGCTGCCCAGGCTGATCTGAGTCATTGCTAGGCGCTTGCCACTTAGTTGGTTTTCTCGTTTTGCGGCTCATATAATGATCTGCTGCAACTCAGCCCCCACCCCTACCTCCGTCCCCACTATTAAAACACACACACACACAAAGGAACTTCGGATGGCATTTTAAAATTGTACTGTGTCAGTCCATCTGTCTGTCCATCCGTTACAGATGGTGTGTCTGCAATAGCACAAAGTGTCCCATGCAAAATTTATGTTCCCATGACCAAGGTCAAGGTCTCAGTTATAGGTCTATCCAATACAAATTCTGTGTACACAATAACACAAAAATGGCTCAAGCAAATATAACCAAATTTCACAGATGAGAAGGTGTCCCATGCACAAAATTGACATTCCCACTACTATATCAATGTCAAGGTCACAATCAAACTTCATGAATATTTTCCATACAAATTGTGTGTCTGTGATAACTCAGAAATGGCTGATGCAAACTTAATCAGATTTCACAGGAAGATAAACCAAAATGAGAAAAGAATGTTACACACAAAATTTCTGTTCCCACATCCAAGGTCAAGGTTACACTCAAAGGTCATAGGTCTGTCCCATACAAATAGTGTCCACAATAACTCAAAAACAGCCGAAAGTGAATTAAATCAAATTTCACAGAAAAATAAACCAGAATGAGAAAGTGTGACTGTGAAGTTTTGGTTTTGCATCTTTATGTGTTCCAGAAGGTCCATTTGAGTCACATGCTCTGATAAGGTCAAATATGGTATAAGAAAACATTTAATTTTATTATTCCCCACCTACTTTGCTTTGACTGCCATAATGAACCTATCTCGAATTATGTTTTATATCCTAGTGTTTTGCATATAAAAAGCCATGCTCTTAAATACTAAAGTCTGTAAGTACAATTTGTTTTGTTTCAGAGATTTAGTATGTTTCATCTGTCTATGTTAAAGTGCCTTAAAAGGAACTAAGGAATGTTTGATATGGTGCTAAATTTCAGTATCAGTATCAATTAGTATCCTGTCATTTCTTGGTGAGAATATATTTAAGCAAAGATCATCATTTTGGCCTGAGGATGTTTAAATATGTAACAGAAAAGGTCTCATAGCTGACCCTTGTGCTGTGCCTGTAGTTAAAACTACATAATAAATAAGGTTTTATGATTGCCCCTTGACCTATGCCTCTGGTAACACTAAACTATTTAGATGTTGCTGTATTTGTCATTATGTCATTTTAATTAAGCAGATGATTTAATAACTGCTACATTTTTTCCACCATCCATTGTCTTAATGGGCTGAAAGCTTTGGTCATACATCATCTTAAGTAAAAAGGAAGTAGGGTTTCCATCATGTTAACTGTGGTTTTGTGCAAAAAAAAATGTATAATTACAAATTTGGTGTCATGTCAAAATGTGGATACATTTATTATTCTATATTTTTTAATACAGATAGATTTGTAAATATATCTTGGAGCATTCTTTTTGCATTATTTAATTAATTTGGCAGTGTCTGGTTTGTGCCAGATTTTACTATGGGGCCCAGTTGCTGTAAATTAAGGTGTTGTTTGTTAACCAGACGTTAAAATTTCAAATGCATTGTATGCAAAAACTCTGCCAGTTTTTGCTCGAAAAATGGTGGGAGCCTTTGCATTTTCTGCAAAAATATTATCTAACTTTATTTATAGGTACTGAAGGACTTAACAAATCTTTTACTAAGGACATCATTAAGCTAACGATGCATAGAACAGTTGTCTGAAAAGTTGGCTGCAGCACCTAACTTCTTTGCATCATAGATGAAGCTTTTCATTTAATAGGCATGAAAATCCAGGTAAATATTCAGAAAGGGTTTTAAATTAGTATTTAGTGGTCTCCTGCAGACTTTAACAAATTAAGTGAAACCTGACATTCTGTTTTGGAGTAGCATAACACATCAGCTGTAAACCATTCCAAAAACACCCTGCATATCTAAATATTTAGCAAGTTTCCTGTTAATTCTGGAAATATTTACATTGTACAAATATCTGGTTTTCAAGGAAGGCATGTGGTTCTGAATTATTGTGGAATTACTCAATCATTAACTTATGGCTTTACTTAATTTACAACTTATATTTAGCTTCAGCATTTCATGTCTCTGAGGTTTATACTGCTTCAAGCTGGTCTTAATAATGGATTAATTTTCTTAGAACTCAAAACAGTTCTTTTATTGCTCTGTATTATTACTTGTTAATTTTTGGATTTTTAGCTCACTCCTGCACAAAGTGCCCATGATGAGCATTTGTGACCAGTCATTGTCCGTTGTCGTTTGTTGTTCACCATTTACCTTGTGAACACCTTAGAGGCTACAGTTTTTGAGCCATCATAACTAAACTTACACAGTATGTCTACAGCCCCAGAATCTCAGGGGCCAAATTGATAAAAGACTAATGCACCATTCATTGGCAAACCAAGCTATCCCAAGGCAGAGGAACGGCTGGAGATAGCTCAGGGCTTAAGTATGTTTATAGAAAATGTGCAAATTTAAACCATTAAAACCAGGGTTATTGCCCTTTGCTTAGTGAAAAATGCTGTATATCATCTTGTGAACACAACAGAGGCTACATTGTATGAGCGATCATAACCATGTTTATGGCTACAAGATCTCTGCCATGTCTGATAATTGACTAAATTGGACTTTAAACTCCAGAGTTACTGTTCTTTGCTGTTGAAGAAACATTTTGCCATATCAGAAGACATGCTTTTTGTCCTTACTGCTTTAGCAAGAGAGGCAACACAGGAATCACTAGTTTAATAATAATAATGATAAAGACTTTATTTTCAGTGGTTGACACAGTTAGCTACAAGGTACTCTTCCTTGAGACCCACTTAACCCTTACACTGCTAGGAAAATAATTCACCTGGCCCTAAACTGGGGGTAAGGGTATCTTGGAAGCCATAACTTCCACAAACTCTGATCGATTTGCTTCAAATTTTCTCTCAATAACACTGATGTGTGAGCTGCCATGTTCCGGAAGTTACCAAGGTCACGTGACCTGCCATATTTGGATGTCACATGATACACCAAGAACCGACGTAGACACTTTAAAAAAAAAAAAAAAAGAATACAAGATATAAGCGTCAGTTATATGCTTTGTATGACAAAAGTGATTGCTTGTCTGAGGCCCGGTATTATTGCTGAATATTTATCAAGAGAGAAAGTTTGGAAGGATGAAGTCTAGTTTTCAGAAAATCGAGATCAACTAAATAGGGGTAGCCACCTGAAATGCTGATGTTGAAAATATCATATATTTTTTACGTTTTCTCCGAGTTTTAAATCCAAGAAATCAGTTAGATGGGTAAAACCTTGCTGTAAGAGAAAGCAGATTCCCTCCTGCATAGGACAACCGCAAATGATGGGGTAACCTGATGTCTAGTGTGCCTGACAGCCTCTCAAAGTGACCTACCCCCCTTGGGCGACTATAGTCGTGTCTAGCAGGGTAAAGGTTAACAAAAAATGTACAAATCAAAACATATATCAAATACAAATATACAACATACACTGTTCAGATCTCTTCCAAAACATTCATTGTTACAGGCCTGATCACAATCACTCCTTCTCTCAAGAAAAGAAAAGGCACTACTGTAAAATTCTAAATATTGGGTCACCCAAAATAATCACAGCAACAGTTACTGTCACAATTATGGAACAGCCTGGTTTTACAAAGTAAAAGCCAAAAGATTTAGATGGAATAGCAAACAGTGTAGACCCTGATCAGACTGCTCCTCTAGGAGGGATCAGGGTTTGGTGTAGTTGTTGTTGTTGTCAACAACCTTTACCCACTAAGCGTAGCTCCATTGCAGTTGCTATATACAGTAGAACTTCAATGGCTCGAACCCTGATTGCTCGTCATTCCTGCTTGACTAGAAATCCTTCCTTGGTCCCTAGAGGTCAGTTTATATAGAGGCTAACCCTGGATGGCTAGAACTACCTTTGGCTGGAACTAATTTTCATGGTCCCAAACCTGTTTGAGCCAATGAAGTTCTACTATATATAGCCTTCCTTGGAGTTCTTGTGTGCTTTTTGTCTCGCCTGTGACTAGAAGGAGGAAGGCATACGTATTACTTTCCTGGTGTTGGCTGTGCTGGCGTAAACTGTGCACTGTGTTTTCTGATTTAGCTCTGTTTTGTGACAGTGCACTGACAGGCGAGACACTTCATTCTGCAGAATTCTTGTTTGTATTTTTTTCACGTCACATGAGCGCCAAGGAATCAAATGAGAGATACCAGTTATCAGTCACAATAGCAGCTGGGTACCAAAGGAAAGCTAATGTGTTTGCAGTCATCATTCATCATCCACCATTCAAGATGGCTGCCATGCCCATATGTGTTAAGTCTTTCTCCAGAAAAAATGAAACTGATTTGACTGAAAACATGTAGATAACATACCGTGTATTTCTGATAATATGCACACCAGCTAAATCCATCTGGTTGGATCATACATACCCATTGTATTTTGGGAAAAATTGTAATGGCCGGAATTCAGGAACTAGGGCTAGCCTCAGCTTGAAGCTTTGATGCTGATTTTGATTAGATAATTTAAGGATAATGAGACTTTGGGGTCAGGTGAGTGATTCAGGGCCGTCATAGCCCTCTAGTAACTGCACATGTGAATAATGAATGAAGTGTTTTATAAGATGAAGCAAAAGCCCAAAAAACAAACAGTGACTATAATTATATCAGTAATAAATAAATAAATAAAAAGCTTTATAAAATATTTGATATAGAAAGAATGCATGATGGATCCAACACACATGCTCAAGAAAGAATTTTGTGAAACAAGCGTACTTTTCAGATGCTTGTATCCAACACACTATTTTGGTCTGGGAAGTGGTCACATCATGCCTGATGTTTTTATACATGTATGGCTTTAAACCTTTGCATGCTGTTTTGTATGGTTTATCAAACTAATGTTGTACGTGTTAAAAAAGTGATAATTTTTGTTGCTGTGTCTGAAGTTGGTTCTATATGACTACAAGATTATGGCATTCGGAGTAAATCTTCCCTTTTGGCACTTGCTAGACATCCTGTTACCATTACAGAATTATACCTGGGTGACGAAGCGTAATGCACCAATTACTGAAGTAATTCTGGTGACATTTTCATCCATTAGTTTCTTTGCAAGAAATAAGTGATCACTGAACTGACTGCCAATAATCTTCCATAAATTTTCTTGGTTCTTGGAAAATTTAGTCTTGGTTCAATTTGTCTGAGTGTTCTTGTTCATTAAATGTGCCAAGTTACCTAATCATGGCATTATGATTGTCTTCTCAAGCTTGAACTTCTTCAGATTAGATTTTCTCTTCATCACAAACACATTCCTATGCTTTTTGAGCTTGAGCATTTTGCTAGAGGCATAGTTTGGAATGGCTGAGTTAGTCTAGATTCCATTAGCCGTTAGCTACGATTTGTTTCCAGAGCCTTTAGACTCTTACAATTTGTTTCCAGAGAATTTGCTCTCTCAGAGAAAGCAAATTCTCTGGAAACAAATTGTAAGAGTCATCCCAAATCCATGGCAAGAAGTGGAGGAGATGATCCCTGCCATTCCATTCTTCT
The DNA here is from genome assembly GCA_963989385.1 of Ctena decussata. Classification (NCBI taxonomy): domain Eukaryota; kingdom Metazoa; phylum Mollusca; class Bivalvia; order Lucinida; family Lucinidae; genus Ctena; species Ctena decussata. Next base: position 31,339,837 of record OZ022504.1, on the reverse strand, counting down.
CCATTCCAATCCATGTTTTAATTATGCCATTGTAACAGCCGTATGAAACAGTGTAGACCTAGATGGATCAGTCTGATTAGTATCAGCTGACAGTTTCATAAAAAAAGTCAGTGTATGTGTAGGATCTGAAGCAGGAAGAGACAGACCATTATAAAACTAGGTAGAGCGGGGCTCAGATTGTTGTCTAGGAGAGATACTGAGATATAGGCATCACCGAAAAAAATAAAAGATTTCTGGTTCAGCATGAATCAAAATGCCTTTCTGGCTACATAAAGAAAAGATAATTTCTGGTTCAGGATAAAAAAAAATGCATTTCTGGCAATTAATTCATAATAAAAAAGAAAGAAGATTTCTGGTTCAGCATGATAAAAGAGGAAAGAAAAAAATATATCTATTTCGGGATGAAAAAGATGCCATTCTGGCTATATATAAAAGAAACGGAAGATTTTTTTGGTTTAGCATAAAAAAGATTCCTTTCTGGCTTTGAAGATAAAATGAAGATTTCTGATCCAGGGTAAAAGAAGATGAATCATAGAGTCTGACTATGAAGAAAAAGATTTCTGGTTGTGAAGAAAACAGAACTCGTCTGACTGTAAAGTGTTATATAAGAAAATAAACACAAAGTCTCTTTTTTAAGAAAACAAAATTTCATTTTGAAGAATGAACTCAGTTTGAAGAAAATGGCACTATTTTCTGTGAGAAAAAGATGTGAATTAAGAGAAAAGAAGATAATTTTTCACTTAAAAAAAAGGGGACATTTTTGACAATGCAGAATATGAAGAGCATTTTAACTGTGAGGGAAAAAACCCAGCTTCTTAATTATTGGAAGAAGTACTTGGTTACGGTAATACCTTTAAAAAAAATTGGTTGTTGCCATGATGATAACCATAATTATTATGCAAATAACTCCTCAAGTTCTTTCATGATGACACATTAGAAATCATAAAAGGTTTTAGGACACTGTTTCATGTCTTCGTTCAAATGACGTTTCAACAAGATGTACTTTAAAATTGAAGGCAATTGCCCGCTTTTTGTAAGAACCTGCAATCAGTAGAATCAAACACAATTTCAATCATGATTCAGTGCATGTGATTATAAGAAAACTTTACAATGAATGACATGTTCAGCGATACATGTAAATGTTGCAATCAATAAACTTAGTCATCGGAGGATCTGACGGAACTTCGTCGGAGCTCCAGATTCTTCATATTTCTGATAATTCTGAGATAATTTTTCTTATTTCTACGTAGGAATATATGTTATGACCTCTCATCAGAACGGCCTTTTAAAAAGGTGGTTCTGATGAGGGGTCACAACATTTGATGTAATGAAAATTCATAGAAATTATCTTAGAACTATCATCAGTGCTTGCCATTTAATCTGGAGCCATTCTACGTTTTAAAGTAACACAGGGTATAATCGATTCCTCCAATTTTCGCTTCCTGCAGAGACTGTCCGTCAAATTTGGCTTCTGCCGAGACTGTCCGCGATCTCTTGCTTCCTGCAGAGACTACTGTCCTCGAGAAATGGCTTCCTGCAGAGACTGTCCGTGTGACTCTGCTTCCTGCCGAGAGCCTCGGCAGGAAGCAGAATCACGCCGACAGTCTCTGCAGGAAGCCATTTATCATGTACAGAAGTCTCGGCAGGAAGCAAGAGTTTGCGGACAGTCTCAGCGGAAGCCAGATATGATGTACAGTCTCTGCAGGAAGCGAAAATTGGCGGAATCGATTATACCCTGTGAGTAATGTTTCGAGAGAATCGGTTGTCATTCATCACATGGCGTAAAAACTTCCTGTTTGTTTACGAAATCACACAATATTGCCTTGATGGTTGCACTGCAGTTCCTCTAACCCTTAAAGCGCCAAAAAGCAGACGACAAAATTTACGTCTGCAAAAGTTAAAAAAAAGTTTGTCCAAGCTATATCATATTGAGAATTAGAAGACTAGAGGGCAAAAAGTGTAGATCTAGATGAGGTGGCTCATTATGAGCCACCTCATCAAGATCTACACTGTTTGCAAATTTGGCTGTTTTCGTTTTGGCGCTTAAAGTGTTAAGTTTGTAGAGTTGACAGGAAATCTATTGTTTCCGGCTATCATTTGGAATGCTTTCACTCTGGTGGTTGATAATGGAAATCATTTGGAATGATTGTATAAAACGGTTGATAATTGCAGCACATGTAATGAAACTGTTGGCTGAATGTATAATTAAATCTTGTTAATTGTTTGTAGGTTCTCTCCGGAGCAAATTGTATCCATTTATAGTGCGATGATAATGACTTGGTAGCATTTAGGAGCTTGAATCAATACATTGATGGTTCTTGCACATCAGTGGCTGTATAGATAAAGGGGAGATAAAACCAGCTGACTCTTACTGAAATGCCTACCCTTCTTGTACTAATGCCAATGATAGTGGCTGAAATGTCTTTTTTAGCACCTTCCATGCCAGAGAATTATAGAAAAAAAGAAAATCTTTAATATACATACATTTAAAGACAGGGATGGGACTATGTAAGGAGGATTAACTTCCACAGTGTCATTCTTGGACACTCGGCGCCAAGTGCATGCAACTATGGTTACGTACTGCTGAGCCACTTGGGGAATGTCGTTAGGAGAATTGAACTGAACTGAACACAGTGTCATTCTGTCTCTTGATCTCATAGTGTCAACACCTCCAGTCAGCCAATCAAATCATCACAACAGTTAATTCTGGTCCACTGATTGGTTGACTGAATTTTCACACCTTTACCTACACAGGTAAAGTGCTATGTGCTGGGAATCAGACCCCCCCCCCCCCCCCCCCAGCAGAGAAGTCCTGTCTTTAACATCCTCAGTAATTGGGAGAATCTTTGGCAGTGTATTAAAATGAGCCATGTCAAAAGAAAATATACCATATTAGGAAATGTGCAAACACTAGACACAGATCTGCTCCTGCAACTGCATAGACTAGCAAGGCTTTATTGATTCCTTAGCAGCCTAGGCTAGCTGCCTATACTGTTGATGGAAACTGGAAAGACCCTGATCAGACTAGACAGTTCTTCACGCTGAACTAAGTCTTTGCTGTTGTCAAATACATGCCTAGGTTCATACAACAGTGCTCATATATACAGACAAGCAGCATACTTCTTTTAGAAAATGTTTTCTTGCCAGGGCAATAATAAGCCTAAATATTTGTACAAAAATACCTGAGCAAACAGTGAAGACCCTGATCAGACTGCTCCTTAGGAGCAGTCTGATCAGGGTCTTCACTGTTTGCCATTCCGAAAGCAATTTTGTGCCATGTTATCAAAGATAAAATCAACTTGTTAAATTTTAGAATAATTATGGTAAAATGGTTGCGGTGTCCCAGTTCTTTGGAGTAATTACGACAATGACTTTTGTTCTACAGAAGCCTTGATGGAAGAGAATTAGTTAATTATGGAATGCAAATTGACTAACTTGCTGTGTCTAGAAGTTTCATCAGGATGCTTTCCAGATAGTCTGAGCATTTGCACCAAGTTTCTAACATCTACAGTGTTGTAGTGCATACAGTTTGTTACATTAGGTGTCGTGTCATGTCTTGCATTCTGAATTGAAATTGCTGCATATTATTTTGTGCCTATAAGAATGCACCTGCGGCTAAATGTCTCCCAGTCTGTGATTTGGTACCTGCATTGCTAAATAATGCAGTTGAAAATAGCTTAAAACAAAATATTAAGAAAATGTGTATATTCGCTGTGAGGTAAGGTAAATGAACTAGGCAAACTGAACAGGGGTTAAACTAACCAAAAATTGTTGAATTTGTAAAATGGTGCTAGACTTTGTGTATTGATCTCTGCTTTTAGATTGCACAGAGGTTCAGGCTGATCCAAGATTGCTCTGTTTGTGACCCCACCAATGATGTGATCCTTAACTTTAATTCAGCCCTTAACCCATACCTTGTGACCCATAAAAGGGACTTTGGCAAACCATGCAGACCCAAATTAGACGCCTTATTGTGCTGCGTCTCAGAGCAGGGTCTTCACTGTATGCGGAAGAAAAACGGATTGCACATGTGCTTACACTGGCGCCAGGTCCATATTGTGTACCTGTTTCTCCGGAGTAATTTGCATTAGCTCCTCCCACTTTGTTAAAACTCCACCAAGCCTGTCTGGTATGTTAAATGTTTCCATATTTTCCTATTTACATATAATATGTATCTTACCTACCAGCCTCCAGAGATCCCCGCCCATAACTAATGTAATGGGGATAACAGCTATTAGTGTGGAAAATAAAAACTAGAGAGAATAAAAAAATGCAATAGCTTTTGTCATAAAACAGGTTAATGGATGAAAATTAATTTCACTGCACAGCATGAAAAAGTACTCCAAGAACTGTCAAGAGTTTTGGAAGGAATTTTTGAGATGGATGGAAACTGTTAGATGGGTTATCTGCCATTTTTCCAAGGGCAACAACTTAAAAAAATGAAAAGAACAAAATTTGCTTTCCTGGCAGTGATTGTCTTCTTCAGTTTGGGGGCTACTCTTAAAGGAAAGAATTTGCTCTCTTTGAGAGCAAATTCTTATCTTTAAGAGCAGCCCCTGTGAGAAGAGAGATACCTTTCCAGATCAGAGTGATCTCCCTTGGAGTATATACATTACCGAAGAGTTACACTTCGAAGTGGCATTTGGGAACACCAAAGGCTTAGATCAGCATGGTCTTGGATGGATTACATGGTCTGTTCCACTCATGTGAGAATCCATGAATTTGAGGAAAGCAAGATATATACTATTTTTTGTCCACAAGGCCACAGGACCTAAATTGGCCATACTCATAGTATCTGAAAGTTTGCTGTGTGTAGCTTTTACATGAAGAGGAAACAGCAGGAAAAAATGTGAGCCCTTTATTTTCGAAGCTGACACACAATGCAGAAATATAAATTCTGTTATGTTCATTATCTGAGAGTAATGAGATTTGTCTGTGATGATAATTTACAAGTGAGAGAAAACATAAGAATAATAGAGGTGATGATGTTTCTGAGACAAAGAGAACAGGGGAGAAAAGGCAAACACACAAGGTGGGGAAATGGTTCTGGTATAAGGTTAATTTGTCTCATTTCACTGCCAGCTGGCAGGCAGACTGATGAGAAACACAGCACTGAGATGTGGGGCATATCGAAAAACCTGGATGGGGCCTATACTCAATACTCAACCCCCCCCCCCCCCCCCCCCCCCCATGAGCCTAGCTGTTTGTATGCCAAGCATCATGACCCTAATATGAATTTAACACAAAAGCAGACTCTGGTCTGCTTGTCCAGAGTCTGCTTGTCTGTGCAAATACACATACACATGCATACTGAGAATTTTTTTTCAAAACAAGTACATGTATCACATGTAGCATTGTCTAATAGTGGGTTTACAGAAAAAGTGAAATTTGTAACAATAAATGCTTTGTATAGTAGATTTATTATTTAATTAACATCATCATCATCATCATAATATTACAATTGGATAGTGCAGCAGAATATCTCAAAAAGTAAGTTTGAATGAAATGTGGTAGACCTCTGGGAAACACATGGTTCTGAGTCATAAAAGAGTTTATAAAGCTAAAATAATTAACTCTTAGAAAATAAAAACTGTTAGTTGTTTATTTTGCTTGCATATGTAAACCAAATATTTACTTTGTTGCAAACATATTTGAAGTGTGGTAAAATGTTTATGATGAATAACTTCTTGCTGTTTATGGGGTCTGGCAGTGAATTTTCTGCCCAAAGTATAGAATTTAAATTGATGCCAAATCAACTTGAAAAACGTTTGGACCATTCCTGCCACCCTACACTTTCCAGTTTTGCATTTAGTGTAAAAAGTGCCAGGCTGCCTTCAGACTTTAAAAAGTGGTTTTATGACAGTTTTGGTATCTCTCCATGAAACCATGCATCAACTGAACTAAGTGCAGACCTTGATCAGATTAAGGAGCAGTCCGATCACTGTTTGCTCAGCCATTTCTGCTTCAATATTTAGGTCAGGTGTAAGAGTGTAAGCATCATGCATCTGTGCTGCTCTGACAGACAGTAAGTGGGTGGGTGTTCGTTGACAGACTAATTCTGTGTGGCCCTGTTTCTCTGAGGCAGTTAGACTGTTCCAGTATATTGTTTGCAGGAGACTACCATAATAATTCTAATTATATGGGCAGACAGGTCTTAGCAAACTTTGTGGACATGGCTTAGGCCATTCCATCTGCATCTTTTAGACACATTAATGCATTGTAAAACCAACTGTTTCATTTTTTAGGCAATGACAGTAATTATTTTAAATGTCCCAATTTTCAGAATTTTTATGGTAATTTTACATGTGAGGCTGTGAACGAGTCTATCAGCCAGTAGTTGTAATTTTACATGTGAGGCTGTGAACGAGTCTATCAGCCAGTAGTTGTAATTTTACATGTGAGGCTGTGAACGAGTCTATCAGCCAGTAGTTGTAATTTTACATGTGAGGCTGTGAACGAGTCTATCAGCCAGTAGTTGTAATTTTACATGTGAGGCTGTGAACGAGTCTATCAGGCTGTGAATGAGTCTATCAGCCAGTAGTTGTTTCAAGGCAGGTGTCAGTTTTATGTTGTAAAATCCTGAGCCAGTAGTTTGTTTCAAGGCAGGTCTCCGATCCTGACAGAGCACTAAATTTGTTCTACATTTTCATTGTTTCTCAAAAAAAAAAGAAAAGAAAAAATAGATGGTATTCTCATAGTGAAAATACCTTGAGTTCTAAACCCATAATAGGCATTTCCAGTGTCCGAATTTTGGAGAGAAAAAAATATTTTGCCTTCCCTACCCTTTGGTCCAAGGATTCGTTATACAGCAAATAATAAAATACGTTAAAGTGCATAAGTGTGCACATTTAGAGCTTGGTGCATTTCTGTGCTTATAGATTGCTGATTAATTAGGCGAGTGTGAGTGAAACTTAATGCCAATATTAATTCCTGTGCAGGTTGACAGGGCTATAAACAAACAACTGACATTTGTCATACTTAGGTGTTGACACTCGTATCTTTTACATACTGGCCTTATCACGCTTACAGAGTAGCCTAATCATGCTTACAAAGTAGCCTTATCGAGCTTACACATCTTAAGTTGCATATTAATGCTGAAACTGAGAAGGAAAATTTAAGTGCTTTTCTTTTAGTAAAATTCTAATATTTGGACAGATGGGTCTGAGCAAATAGTGCAGGCCCAGATCAGACTGCTCTTTTTAAGGAGCAGTCTGATCAGAGTCTGCACTGTTTGCCATTCCAGTAGCATCTTTTGAGCACATTACTGCATCCTAAAACCAAATTGTTCAATTTTGGGACAGTTAGATGACTCAGTTTTTAGAATTTTTACAGTATTATGGTTGTCACTGTTATATGTTGCTTAGAGGAGTATGTGAGATTAATTATTGGAGACCTGTCAAATACAGCCACACCTGACAAGGTGTAAAATGGAAATTGGATGGATTGAGTTGATACTTAGAATTCTGTTAGATGCTGGTCCAGTGTTTTACACAGTATCAGCCCCACCTTTCTCATTGACGTTTAGTTCAAGGTCACAGGCTAATGGTTTATAGTTTCACAGGGCCTGGATGGAAAGTTATACCCAAACTGATGACAGATACTACTCCAGAGTTTTACTTGGTAGCAGCATCACCTTCCTAATTGACCTTGAAGGTCAAGATCAGATTGATAGAGCTTTGTGTTCATGATGGGCAAGCACCAGTTCAGGTTAGCTATGCTGCCTGGTGACAGCTCTTGTTGAAGGATAAATCCATCTCAGTACAGAATTAGGCTTGATGGGTTTAGATATGTAGAGTCATTCTTGTAGGGGAAAACAGTATTATAATCAAATGATGCTGTGACCTCTCATTAGACCACCTCTGTTGAGAGGTCACAATAAGGGGTCCAGGGTGTGTTTTGATGAAGAATTAACAGATCTGAAATTCATCATAAACTGGTGTCTGAATATTTGCTGTTCTTTGCATAGACACTAGAATGTCATAGGAGACTCTATGAAACTTCAGTCAAAACTCCAGATAAGAGAGGATATTGAGGATTATTCAAAGATAATGTTTATTTCTCACTGAAAACATATGTTGTGACCCCTCACTAGAACCATCTCAGTGTTTATTTCTCACTGAAAACATATGTTGTGACCCCTCACTAGAACCATCTCAGTGTTTATTTCTCACTGAAAACATTATGTTGTGACCCCTCATTAGAACCATCTCATCGAGATGGTTCTAATGAGGGGTCACAACATAATGTTTTCAGTGAGAAATAAACATTATCTTTGAATGAGATTCGATGAGATGGTTCTAATGATGGGTCACAAAATATGTCTTTATGGATAAATATGGATAATTATCCCTAAATTATGTTTGTGACTCCTTAGCTGGACCGCTGTACAGTGTGAACTTCTTTCTATCTTCAGGTGTAGCCAGCCCTGATCCAGCTTCTCACCTGGGACCTGGTCCACAAGCAAACCTGCCCAACCCAAGAATAGTTGAAGGTCCACAGGATAAATTCTTCAAGAGGAATGAACCAGAGACTTTGAACTGTAATGCTGAAGGTGACCCCAAACCAACAATCACCTGGTACCAGAACGGAGAAAAGATTGTCTTCAACCCTGATGACAAGTTTTATCACCGTATGGTTCTGGACAATGGACAGCTTTTCTTCTTGAGAGTGATTCACACCAAGATTAATAGACCTGATGTTGGAACATACTTCTGTACAGCCACCAACATCCATGGAACAGCATACAGTAGAAATGCTACTGTCCAGATTGCAGGTAAGACAACTTCTGTCAACAATAGAAATAATAGTTTTCAGAATAAAACTTTTCAGATTGCAGGTAAGCAACTTATGTCAACAATAGGAGTTCATTGTTCAGGTAAGCCAACCTCTGTCAGTGACAGGAATGCTAGAAATAACAGTTATCAATATAAAATTGTTCAGATTGCAGGTGAACTAAATTCTGTAAGCACTGTTCAGATTAAAGTAAGCCTACTTCTGTCAGAAACAGGAGTATCACTGATCAGATTGCAGGTGAGTTAAACCTATGGCAACAAAAGAAATAACAATGATCAGGATGCAGGTAAGCCAGCTTATGTAAAAAAACAAAAACAACAGAATACCACTGTTCAGATTGCAGGCAAACCAACTTAGGTCAACTACAGGGATACAAGATAAGCCAGTCTCTGTCAACAACAGAAATATTGCTGTTCAGATTGCAGGTAAGCCATCTTATGTCAACAACAGTAAGGCATCTTTAGTCAACAATTGGAATACCACTGTTCAGACTATCAACATGTCAACAACTAAAATACTCTGTTCAGATTGCATGTAATTCATCATAATAAGTCACTAACAGGAATACCATTACTCAGATTGCAGGTAAGCTAGCTTAGGTCAGCAAGAGGAATACTGCTATTCAGACTGTAGGTAAGCTAATTTGTGTCAACAACAGGAGTCCCACTGTTCAGATTGCATGTAAGTCATCATTTGTCAACAACAGGGATACTACTGCTCAGACTGTAGGTAAGCTAATTTGTGTCAACAACAGGAGTCCCACTGTTCATATTGCATGTAAGTCATCATTTGTCAACAACAGGGATACTACTGCTCAGACTGTATGTAAGCTAACTTGTGTCAACAACAGGAGTCCCACTGTTCATATTGCTGGTAAGTCATCATATGTCAACAACAGGAATACTACTGCTCAGACTGTAGGTAAGCTAACTTGTGTGAACAACAGGAGTACCACAGTTCAGATTGCTGGTAAGTCATCATTTGTCAACAACAGGAATATTGCTGCTCAGATTGCAGGTTGGCCAGTTTGTGTCAACAAGAGGAATATTGCTGTTCAGACCATAGGTAAGCCAGCTTATGTCAACAAATAGAATACAACTGTTCAGATTGCCAGTAAATCATTATAATGTTAACAACAGAAATATCGATGATCAGATTGCAGGTAAACCAACTTGTTGACAGGAATTCCACTGTTCATATTGCTAGTAAGTCACCCAATGTCAACAACAGGAATTCTGCCAACAACAGAAATACCAGTGTTCAGTTGCTAATGCCAAGAAGGAATGCCACTGTTTGGACTAAAGATAAGCCAACTGATGTTAATATTTGAAATACCACTGTTCAGACTATAGGTAGGCCAAGTTATGTCAACAAAAGGAATACCACTGCTCAGGCTGTAGGTAAGCTAACTTATGTCAACAACTGTAATACAGCTGTTAGGTGGAAGGTAAGCCATTCTCTGTCGTCTTCAAGAATACTACTGCTCAGATTGCAGGTAAGACAACCTCTGTCACCAGCAGGAATACTATTGTTTAGCTTGCAGGTCAGCAATCCTCTATCAACAGCAAGAATACCATTGCTTAGAATGCAGGTAAGGCAGCTTCCGTCAACAACAGGACTACTGCTGTTCATATTGCCAGTAAGCTAACCTCTGTGAGCAACAGGCATACCACTGTTCATGTATTATTAGCCACCTAATTATGGTTGGTTGTTTTGGGTTTAACGGCCCTTTGAGACAGTATTTCAGTCTATATCGGGCCGTCTCCCAAAGAGAGTGAGAAAAAAGAGAGAAATGATAGACAAGAGAAAAAATGTCCAAAGCAGCCCCACCCGCACCTACTGCGAGCACAGTAGGCCCTTGCCCTACTATTATCCAAATTAGAACGACCACCTAATTATGAGCTGCTTCATCTGGGTCTATGCTGGTTGCAAATTAGTGTAGATACACATGTTCATATAGATAAGTTCTTAACCTTAACTCTCTTACCATCCAGTTCCTTCAAAAAAATAAAAAATAAAATAAACAACAAAAAAAAAAAAGGAAAGACATCAAGTTCTCTGGTGTCTCTCAGTTTGTGCATGTTACATTGTCTCTGGACATGTCATATACATTTAAAAAACTGTACAGTGGAAGCTATGCCAATGCCCTCAGAGCCAAAACCTTTGTTCTTGTAGATCTATCTGTACCAGGAATCTTTTACCTCATTATTCCAATTTTCCCACTTGTCAGAGTAAATTGATAATTAAATGATTTGGTATGTTATACCTACATTCCATTAGCCTTCTTTTCAAAATAATGAAGCAAACAGGCAGAAAAAAGATGGATGGATATAAGAACAACATCAAAGAATATCTGAAGCAATGTCTGGTGTGTGTTGCCGAAAGTTTCAAAAGCATAAAAAGAGGTGCTTTTACAAACTGAATGCTTGTGAATGAGTATTTCCTGCAGTCCCAACACTTAAAGCGCCAGAAATGAAAACAGTTGACTTTGCAAACATTATAGATCCAGATGAGGTGGCTCATAATGAGCCACCTCATCTGGATCTACACTGTTGGCCCTCTAGTCTTTGAATCTCAATATGATATAACTTAGAGGAAATATTTCTTTTTAATTTTGCACACATAGACTTTTTGTGTGTGCTTTTTGGCCTTTTAGAGTTAACATGCTTTTACATGATACATAATTTTAATCTGAACACAGCAGTAGAGATAAATTATATTGTTGCAAGTGTACAGACAGAATTGTTACAAATAAAGGGCTTGTGAGCACAACTTTTCAAAGGTCTCTGTGGCCTATTGGATAAGAGGATTTACTCTTAAAAATTAGGCCTCTCACCACTGTCAGTTCCAGCCCCGGCAGCGCAACTGTGAGAAAGCCAAGTCTGCTTAGTCTTTCCTAGTTTTTCCTCAGGAGCTCTGGTTTTTACCCACCTCTGCTTAACGATCGACTCGGCATAAATTGAATATTCTTGAAAGGGCTGTAAAACCCAATACATAACTTCTAGCATTGTGACCCCTAGTCCATCTTGTCAACTGTCAGCATGAAAGTCAAAGGAAACATCAGAACAGTCCAGAAGGTATCATACTTTCAATCTGATAGCTGATTTGTCAGATGTTCTGTTGGCTTTACAAGAATAAGGAATCAGTTCAGATGCTAATCACCCTGACAGCATTATGGATAGAGTCATGTCCATGACTCGCCTTGTGCAGGAGTTATATATGCTAGCCATTCTGATTATAGGGGTCTCCTTGGAATTCACTGTGGAAGTAGGAGGGTCAGATGAGATCCCGCAAATTTGATTGAGAAATATTTACTAATAAAACAAAGCTCTGTATCCTCAAAATGCTTGCTTGCCTGGTGCCTGGATCTTAGATTTTTGAGGAACAAAAAAGCCAACATCTATCAGTTCCACTGTCTGATAACTTGTCTGATAATCTTGATCAATAAAATGATTTCTAGAAACTTTTGGAGTCTGTTTCAAAGGAAAGCTTGTTAGTGATATCTTTGTTGTGATGTGTGTGTTTGTTAGAAGATTGAAAAGTATATCCATTATGGAAACTATCATGTCCTAATTGCTGTGAGTTTTAGTCGCCATGTTTTAACCAGGAAAGAAATTTTCAGTTTGCAAATTTGTACGATCTTTATTTTTGCAGCATTATATGAAAGATCTATGATGCAACCGCTATGGTGCAAGTAGTGTTAGTGTGGAGAGTGACTGTGTAGATGACATGAGAGTTTCTGGCTGCCACCTTAAGACCCTTGTTGACCAAAAAAGAGGTCCCTGGAAATAAATAAGTTAAAAATAGCATTAAAAATTGTTGGATAATTGACATACATTGCAGACCCTGTGGGAGCAGTCTTATCTGGATCTGTTTTCTTGGCATGTCAGTCCCAGTACAGAGGAGCCCCGGTTAAGTAGTGGCCTCTGGGTTTGAATCTCACTAAGGTGGAGTTCTAGCTTACTGTAGACAGGGTTCCATTGCACACAGCCTTTCACTATGTTCCATTGGCTCAATATGACTTAGATACTGTTGAACTGGCTGTAAAATCACAAGGGATACATATCCAGTGCATAGAATTTTGGTTCATTGGACTTGCATCCAAGAAACAGTTGGTTGTACTCACTCACTGGTTGCAGCAGAGTTAGAAAAGAATGTAAACATTGCATCTTGATATTTACCACATACATTCTGCTTTGACATCCTGCATGATTCTAATTTTTCATTCTAGAGTGTAATCAGTAGATCAGCTTAATCTGGCATGTTATTGCCTGATATAAAACTGTTTTATTGTGTCTATCTCCTCCCCTGCCACTGCCTGTCAATCTAACAATGTTTAGAAAGGTTTCTGATGTCAGAAAGAGAATATTACACCAACTGCTTATCAGCTCAAACTTTGCTTTCATCAGGTCAGGATTCAAGGAGATCATAAACTGGGAGATGTTGGCGCCCTTACCACCTTAATTAAGTAGTAGGACAGTCACTGGACTTGGTAAACAGTGTAGGCCACTATCAGAGTGTTCCTACATCAGCAATGTTTAGGCAAAATCAACCTCATAAGGGTGCAGTGTTTCTGACCTTGTTTCTAAAGAGCAGTGCTTTTGCCAATGTTACTAAATAGCTACGTTTCTGACAGTGTTGGCTTTAGTTTCTGTAGACAGAACAGGCCCTAATTTAGACCACAACTAGCTGGAGGGGCCCTCTCTGGACAAAAGGTGGGGCCAAGGGCCCAAAGAAAGAATTCATAACCAGGGTTCCAAATAAAATAGAGTATTTTATGAAAACTGAAGATATGCTTACTTTTAAATATATGTTAGTGCATTTCATTGGAATCGCCTCAGCGAGGCAATTCCAGTGAGATGACGCAACATATATTTCAATCTAACATTATGGAATATCTTCTCAAATTATCATCAGGTGTTCCTTATTAGATCTACCTACATTCCTGCATTGTATTGGACACAGAGCCCCAGGTGGCGGGGCTTAAGCCCAAAGCCAGTCCCCTGGATCCAGGGCTACAGAATGTGGAGTAAATACTTCTCATTTACATTGCAAAGTAGCTGAGAGGCCAACAGTCAGGGACAGATAAAATTGAATCCACAAATCACAAGTTAAAATGTCTTAAAAAAATTTGATACTTCTGACATCCAGCCCTAATATGGAGATTTGTACTCCCTACACACTACTGGTAACACACCATTTAATTTTGCCTGTTAAAGTCTGGAATGCCATTAGTGCTGAAATAAAGTTGTCAGATTAAGTGATTTACACTGATTCTTGTGCGGTTAATGTTAAATATGTGCTAATTTCAGAAAAGCAAACTTCACAATGGCCATAGCTGAACAATTGACCTTTCTTTGGTATACAAATTGTTTTGGCCCGATAAAAAGTGAGAAAAAATATAAGGATTTTGGCCACTAGAAAATCTGTTGTACATGAAAGTATGGGTGAATATGCAGTTGTCCATTAGTGTATGCCATGTGACGTAAAAATATGAGCCACATCATGTGACTTCCAACAATGAGGCAATTTTGTCATGTGATATTCAGATCAGCCTTCACGTATATACAGTCATGGTAATCAGAGACCTCAATGTCGATTCTATGGCTTTGGTCGCTTCTCTAGATGGCTGATGTGACAAGCAAAGGCCATGATCAGACTTCACTTATGTGCAATCTGATCAGAGTCTTTGCTTGTCATCAATGCCACATTGTTTGAAATCACATGACGTGGCTCTAGAAAATCTGTTGAACATGAAAGTAAGGTGAATACCCAGTAATCCATTGGTGTATGCCATGTGACATGAAAATATGTATTATTTCAGTGATTCGAGATGACTTCCGACAAGAACCAGTAGACGCCACCAGATCAGTTGGTTCCAGTGTTGTTTTACACTGTAAGCCACCACGAGGGGAACCAGAGGTACAAGTATTCTGGTTGAAGAATGGCAAGGAACTGAAGCTGGATGAGCGGGTACAAGTAGCGGAAGATGGTGACTTGTCAATCTCCATGGTTACCAAGTATGATGCTGGACAGTATGTTTGTTTGGGTCGCAACACAGCTGGTGAAAAGCTAAGTTCCCCAGCTCAGCTTACTGTTCTTGGTAAATATCTTGTAATGTCATGTTGTAATGAAAATCTTGAATGAAAATGATACAAAAGTCCAAAAATCTAACAAGCTGCTGAGGGTATTGTCAGAGTGTAGACACCTCAGTCAAGGTGACAGTTACCTTCAACAGAACTGCAGTTATTAAGAGTCAGAGTCACAGAAGCGATCATATGGTTAGAGCTGATTATAGAAATAAGCAGTTTTACATGCTGATATCAGCACCACCTTAGCACGACACTTCATTGAGGGTCACTTTACATTTTAATGGAAAATTAACGGAAACTTACCTCACTAGTACAGTAATAATTACGCTATAAGCCAAGGCTTTTTCTCATCTAAAATGACCACTAATATCTAGATCTATCTTGTGAAATTCTGCTATAAGATAAAGTTTCCCCTTCCAAAAAAACCCCGAAAATCTAGATCTGTCTCATAAGACAGATCTTTGGGGTTGTTTTGGTGGAAGGAAAACTGCATCTTATTACAGAATAATTACTGTACATTATCCTTATGTTGAGCTCTGCAACTTGTTGTGACCTATTTTCAGATGTTCCCGAGATAACCAAGTACCCCGAGGATATAACAGCTGATGAAGGGGAGACAGTTGAGTTTCACTGCTCAGTAGACGATGGGGACCCACATGTCAGGTGGGGCTGGAAGAAACAGGACGGAACATTGGACAACCAAAGGTACAGCAGAGATTCATTATGACGCTACCTTTTATATCTCTATTTTGGATGAAATGCTATCAGGTTGTGGCTTCGACTGAGACTAAACCACACAGGAATATAAGGCAAATAATTATTTGCCTTATATTCCTGTGTAGTTTAGCAGTCATTCTTTTGACCCTAAACATAGTATAGTGTAGCTGCAGTAGAAGCATCTAAAACTGCAATGAAGAGTTTTGATTAAGCATCACAATATCCTTTTGTCTAGCCAGCAGCTAGCAGAAGCAAGACATAGGTATTACTTTTCTGGTGTCGTTGTGGTTGGTGCCATTAACTTTCTTTAAGTTTTCTGATTTAGCTATGTTTTGTCACAATGGGGAGATAGGTGAGACTGTGTGTTCCTAACTTGTGTTTGTGGAGAAGTCACAAAATATCTCAGAAATATCATTAAAACATTTTGTGCTATCCATAAAGTTTGTTGGTGGTTTATATGGAGGAACTTTGATCGATTACTTGCTCATTAAGGGGGTCTTGGCAAACAGTGTAGATTCAAGTCGAATGTAGCGGAAGCATCATATGCATTTTGGGTGCTTTAAGGGTTAAGAATTAATGGACTGTTGTGTTGATTACAGATGGCGGATGTTACAGGACCACACACTACGTATAGAGAATGTTCAGGCCAGTGATGCTGGAGTGTATATATGTACCGCAGAGAACATGGTGGGATCAGTTGAGGCCGTGGCTCACCTCAGGGTTGAATGTAAGTTTGTTACATACTTGCATTTGCAAAGCAGAGCCCTATTTCAGTGGCTTCTCTGACTCATGTGACATTACCAAGAAATGTGATTTGATTGGATATTAGGTGTTCTACAACGATGGCTTTCCTGTTGCTCTGTCCATAGAGGAATGGCATTAAGTGTCAAGTATCCCCAAACGAATTGGATGTTTTGGTTAATGTTTTTTATGTGATGGGCAAAACCCTGTCAGGCAAGCTGTCCTGTACACAGACAGGTCTCGCTATTTTTGTCTCCATT
This sequence comes from Ctena decussata, assembly GCA_963989385.1. NCBI lineage: Eukaryota > Metazoa > Mollusca > Bivalvia > Lucinida > Lucinidae > Ctena > Ctena decussata. Next base: position 31,323,234 of record OZ022504.1, on the reverse strand, counting down.
CTCTATTAGGGTCAACTCTTAGAGGGAAGAATTTTCCCCCTGAGGGAGCAGATATTTTCCTTTAAGACTAGTTACCAAGGAAATGGGAGACACCTTCTTCTTGGTAAGAATTATCTGCCCTGGAAGTGTTCCGATTTACCTTAATACTCCTGTGATTCTATTTTCAGATACTCCAACATTTCATGTGCGTCCCCGGGACCAGGTTGTGGCGAGTGGTCGTACTGTCACCCTCCAGTGTGCTGCTATGGGGAATCCCAAACCTACCATCTTCTGGAAGACTAAATCTCAGAAGGTAATGCTCACCACCAAATATAGTAGTACTTGATTGTTTGTTTAATTATTTCTACAGTAAAACATGCACCCTGCAGCCAGCAGGATGGTCCTCATGGAATCGTACTATCCAAATGGAAAAAAAAGTGTGAGGCTAAAAACATTTTGATATCCCTTCATATATTCATGGCACTTGTGGTTTGCAGATTTAATTCTTACTAATGCAGGAACAAAATGGCCTCTGGTGCAGTAGCATACACTGGGCAATTTCCTGATATATACACTCCTGGTCTATACCTGAAGTGAAGGGATTTACCCTCAGATATTTCACGTCATGCCCCTTGTAGCCGTTATTGAAATCTTTTCTTATTAGCAAAATTCAGTATGCAAATACACACGTGCATGTTGAAATACCATCCATCCAACAAAATTTTGATACCTACCGGCATGGTTGCTTATTAGTAGCTACGCCCGCCAAGCAGGTTGCAGTTCCAAGATATGAAAAAAATATTGGTTTTTGTTGACTCATTATGTGCTTTAACAGTGGACATTTTTGTCTGACTACAAACATATTATCCACCTGAAAAAAATAATATAAATTTTCAATCTTTCAGTCACTGATATTTGCTGGTAAAGAGACTGGTCGGTTCTCTGTGAGTGCAGATGGTACCCTGCGGCTAGAGAGGGTGGAGAAATCAGACGAGGGAGAGTATACTTGTCAAGCAATCAACTCCAAGGGCGAGGCCCAGGTTACAGCTGCCATTACTGTCAGAGGTGAGTAGCTGTCTGTAATATATCCTAATTTGTCCCCTTACCAAAGGTGATGGGGAATGTATTTGTGTCTGGTGTCAGCTTTGCCATCAGCATGACACTTTCATGTACCTGCAATGTCTTGTTGGGAGTTTTTTCAAAACTTCTATGCACATATCATAGGGACAAGCCAAAGAGCTGTTCAGGTTTTGCAGACATTGACATTATTTACTAGACAGGACACTTAGAATGTTGAATTGTTTCCTGTATCTTGGGAACAAGTTGAAGAATTTTGACCATACTGTATCAGTTATAAATTGGAGAAACTCCCAGCTCTGATGTTGACAGACTTAAATTGCCAAAACATAATATGTTCCATTTGTTAAATGCTCCAAAGTTTATCAGACATGTAGGCCTGTTAATTTCCCAAATGGCCTCCCATGCTGCATGTTAGCATAATGTAAGTTGCCAACATAAGCCCCAGGTAAACCTGCATTATCATTGAACAGGTGTTGTGTAACAAATCACTAATGAATTTCTAATAAACTAACATAGGCGAAATATGCTAGATAGATCAGAGATTAAAGATTACTTTATATTTTAACTGGGAGATATTCTTTGATTGAGTTCACATCATCAGATAGAGTGTGATTATATCATAAACATGATTACCATAACTATCAGCAGTGGGCTAACAGCTATAATAAATAATTATTCTAGGCACCAGATGGATTAAACTGCTGTAGTTGCCATACATTTTGAGCCACCTGAACTAGTTTCTTTTATAATTCTAAATCTGAAGAAGCTGATTTGATTTATGCACAGTCTTAAATGCTAAACCTACATGCCCCTGTCGACACCATTTGTCCAACTCCCTCCAAAACCACATCATAGTTTGAGTATGGGTTTGTGTCTGTGTCTGTGTCTGTGATAAGTTTAAGCTGTAGCAAAGGCTTGATTACTGAAACTTGGTGCACGTATCAGCACATGGCCACCTGAATGAAAAGAACATGTTTGACTTTGACCTACATGGCTACTCTCATGAGGCCTGTCTCTTTGGGAATATTTTACTGTCATACTATCTGCAATTGTATGGCTAGACTGGTCTATTGTATGTAAAAATAGGTAAAGGAATGGCAAAAGTGCAGATCCAGATCAGATTGCTCCTTTAGGAGCAGTCTGATCTGGGTCTACACTGATTGCTCTAGCACTCTCTGTCTCAATATTTAGGCTTAATACGGTGTTCATTACATTTTTAGTCCCAGTTTTACAAATTCCATCAGATTAGATTACCATCTTTTTTCAAATTATCAGGAATATGTTATATTTTTTTCTCAACATCTGCTGACAAGTACCATACAAAAACAACAAAGCTTGAAATACCAGAAATTCCTGGCTTCTGTCTTCTGATTTTATTTTGTTTAGATAGGCGATATTCATGCATCCCATGGGTCATGTAATAATCAGTTTTAATGAGAATTTTTAGATTTTTTTTATGATATATGTATTTAGCTGTTTCTGACAAGAATAAAGAAGAGCCAAATATGGCGGACATTTTGGCTTCTGCCTAGGCCCCAAGCATTTTACTCCAGTCTGTGTTAAGGTTTTAAAGTTTTAGAATGATAGACAAGTAGGAGTTCTTGGAGTTTTGGCAGCTACCCTCTCCATTAACAGGTGTTGTCACAATGGATTCTTCCATCCTTTAGTTTAGCCCAGTCCATTCATTGTTTCTGATTAAAGAAAAAAAAACGTGTGAATAAATGGCCAAGAGGACTGACCCAGTTCAGACTGCTCTCCAGACTGCTCAACACTGTTTGTATACATCTATTTCTGTGCCTTCCACAGGTCAGAGGTTTATTATCTACAATAAATGAAGTTCAAAACCCAGTCACCACCAAATCCACAATGTCTTATTTTGGCAGCAGTATTTTCGGTACTTTGATTGCTATAAATTCAATGGTAATGAATCTTGGTGTTTTATGTTGATCTAGTCTATTAATGCCTTGGTTTTTCTGTTGAGAGATGCTGGGAATGTATCAGAGAAATTAATTAGATGAGACCTGGGCTGATTAGATGTTGGAACTTTTTTTTACCTTCAGGCACACTGGAGCCTAATGATAGGCTCAGTTTTATGAGAAATCTTCTTAATTGCCGAGCTGCTTGCTGTAAGTATAATGAATAGGAAGAAAGAAGGTTTCTAAGAAGGCAAAAAATGATAGTACTTTATTTCTGGTAAAGAAAGTTTATTTGAGATTAAAACAAAAGGATTGATTCTTTTCCATGAAACCCAAAATATTGCAAACATATATCAGACTACTCTTTCTTAAGCATTCCAGTCAGGATGTTTACTACTCTGTCAGTCCTCTGGATAGTAAAATAAAAAAATGTGAGGCATAAAAAAAGTCCCTCTGATTTTTTTTTTTTTTTTTTTTTTGTTTTTTTTTTTCATTTTTTTTTAAGTAAAAAAAACGGCAGTGATTAAGAAACGACATTGTTAGTTTTGGACAACTAGGCCCTGGTTAAAATATTGTTAGGGTAATAATTGTACACTACTAAGTTGTTTAAGATCAATGTTTATACTTCAAGGAAAGAAACTCAACCATATTCTTTGTACCTCCCTTCTCAATGGGAATCAACTCTTAAAGGAAAGAATTTGCTCCCATTGGAGCAAATTCTTTCATTTAAGAGTTGGTCCCCATTTTTGGAAGGGCATTTTTGTCCAAAGAAACATACAGGAAGTTACAAAAGTTGTTTCCTTTCCTTAATATTGTGGAAAAAACATAAAGGTGTAGCCAAACATCTTAAACGGCCTTAAACTGCAACTCAGCGGAGTTCCAAATTGAAACAGGACAATGCAGCAGCAAAATGCATCGATGAACAAAAGAAATGATTGCTAATGGTTACCGGGATGTGGAAGTACTTTGGAATCATTTACATGACTGTAATATATAGACAACTCTAACACAAAGCATCAGGATGATGGATGTAAGTTATTTCACAGACAAGAAAAACATTGCAAAACATATATCATCTTCTGGAGGTATTACAAAACACATTACCAAGTGCTTAAAACCTCATTTCTCCTGGAGAAGAACTTGGGAAAAACATTGAGAAAGTTAGCAAGATAGAACATCTCATTGTAAAGATCGGGACCTTTCAATTATTAGGTGCAGAATACCATGGCAAAATACTTTAACAGCCTCAAGTTTAACAATAAACATTTTCAAATTTTCCTGCTGATGCAAGTAATTCTAATTAACTCTTTTGGAAAAGAAAATAGAAACAGTCAGAACAAATTAGCTCTTGTGAAAAGAAACAAAAATAGTGTGGCAGTTCTATCTAAGAGCAGCATCTGCTCACATCCTTCAAACAATAATTACATGATGAAGTTTTTATAGTGTCTTGGCAGAAAAAAAATATGGCATAGTTTAAAACGTAAAATGGAAGGGTGAGTGACTGAGTGAACTCTGGTTTAGCATCTCACCAACACATAGGTCTAACAGAGATGAGACCTTAGTTTAAAGTCTCATCAGAAAGTCCAAAGAAGAGAGGAATAGAACCTGTGACCCCTGGATTGGTAGTCTTGTGCCTTATCCACTAGACTACGGTGGCTCTTGGTAGAGTGGACTGGCATTAATAATCTGCTTCACTTTTATCCCACTAATTTGGGAAGGTACTCTTACAGGGTAGAATTTGCTCCCTCTGAGGGAGCAAATTCTTTCCTGTAAGAATACCATCCCAGGCTATGGCAGCAAACTGTAGCCAGTGGAATGTAGATTATCTCATCTATTCAATTCCACTCCATCCCATTCCAGGCTTTAAACTATACCTGAAAAAAATTAGGCATGGCAGGCAGTTGAAGAACATAAGTCAATAAAAAAGTACAAATTAGGGGGTTTAAATCACAGAAGGTGCAAGTTTTTCCTAGAACAAAATCATCAAGCATGCCTAACGGGCCATAAATCTTGGGCCCTGATAAGAAAAGGTTAAAAAGCTAACTGCACTCAACTCCAACAGTTGACATTTGAAGGGCATGCTGCAGTACTTTTCTTTGTCACTATTTCTTTGAAAACTTGCCTTCATGCTATTTTGTTTTCATTAAAGTTTATATTTTTGCTTTCAGAGTCCAAAAACTTTAGTCTTCTACATTTACCTGCTTTTACTGGCTGTGGTGTAAAAAAAGACATTTTCCAATAGTTTGGGTCTATCTCCATATGTTTCATAACTACTGCAGGGCCACATCATAACACTAATTACAGTGCTATTGGCTATAAGGCTATCATGTCATGGCTTCCACAACACAATAAAAGGGCATAGTTTAAAACATGAATGTATATAAAGGCATAGTTTAAACATGAATGGAATGGAGTGGAATGGAATGGATGGCAGGGATGATACCCCCTGTTTTATTCTACTTATTTATTGTAACAGTTGTTACTTTTACAGGAGGGAAATTGCTCCCTCTGAGGGAGCAAATTATTTCCTGTAAGAGTACCATCCTAGACCATGAGAGCAAATTGTAGTCAATGAAATGTATATTGCCTTGTCCATGTCTTTTCATTCCAGCCCATTCCATACCAGGTTTTAAACTAGGCCAAAACATGACAATAATTATGCCTCTTTGAAGTCCCCAAACATTGAGTAATCAAAAGACTGGCTGACTTTGAATGTTAGAGAGATGTTGTATATATTTTTCAGCATTTAATTTTATTATTGCAGAGAATGACCTCCGACCTCCACCAGTGATAAGGTTCGGGCCTCAGAACCAGACACTTCCAGAAGAGAGTGTGGCTCTACTGCGTTGCCAGGCAACAGGGAGCCCTCTGCCCACAGTGCTCTGGTTTAAAAATGGTCTGCCACTACAGATGTCTGATGCAAGATTCACCCTACTGGACTCGGGAACACTGCAAATATCAAGTGAGTATTATAACTGTTTGGCTTTCTGGAAGGGCCCATAACTGTTGGTCAAAGCATCATTAGCTTAATGAAGTCATTAGTGAAGAACTTGTTAAGTCTTCCAGTACACATGAAATCAAGTGTGCTAATATTTTTTGTTGAAAAAAAATGTGAGGAGCTTTTTTTTTTCAGCAAAAAATGGCAGTTTTCTATAATATTATACATTTGAAAATTTAACATCTCCTTAACTAATGGCATGGTTAGTTTTGAGCCTTGGCTATTTATTAGCAACTTTCTGTCATGATGACCCTTGACTTACTGGTGTCTAGATGAACCTTGACTTACCTAGTTTTGTTCCAGATTGATCTTATACTCTTTACAAATATTGTAGATATATGGAAGATGTGCTTGTGACATAAAATGATTTTTTTTTCAGAATATAGCCATTTTGAGTGCACACCCCCTGTGACAGATGCTGCACAGGACTGCATGTTATGAATAAAATACATAATTGAGCCACAACATGACAAAACCAACAAAGTAGTTGTGCGCCCAGCGAAGACTCAGATCAGCCTGGGCATCCACCCAGTCTGATCAGAGTCTTCACTGTCCGCATGAAGGTAGCTTAGACACTTAGCTACCCTTAAAGCGCTTAGCAAAGAGTCAGATCAGACTGGGCAGGTGCCCAGGCTGATCTGAGTCTGCACTGGGTGCACAACCACATTGTTGGTTTTCTCGTGTTGCGGCTCAATTATTTTAAAATGAAAGCGGTGAGTCATAACAGGCACAAGCTCCTGTTGGCAATTAGCCTAAAGTTGTATAATAGATGAATCTATAATTGTCTTCATTTTATTTTCATCCATCAGTTACATACAGGAGTTTCTATTTTCTGCCTAGCTGGAATGTTTCATTCTGTTGTGTTTCCTCTGACAGGTTTGAAACTCACTGACTCGGGGAAATACACCTGTAGAGCTGTGAGTGAGACAGGGGAAACTACTCTACACGCTGTTCTCAGGGTCGAAGGTAAATGGTTTTCTACCTTGATAGGAGTGAGAGATATATTGGTTTTACAGTTCATCAGCACCAAAAGGCCATTTCACACCAAAGCCTTGATAGGAGCCACTACGTTTGCATAATTCTGAAGTAGTATGGGAAGCAGCTCTGCCATTTTCATTTTTACTCCCTTCCCAGTAGAGTTCAATTCATAAAGGAACAAATTCTGTCCTTTAACTCTTTCACTACCAAAAAGCAGACGACAAAATTTACGTCTGCAAAAATTAAAAAAATGCCTTGTCCAAGACTTTTTATATTGAGAATTCAAAGACTAGAGGGCAAACAGTGTAGATCTAGATGAGGCGGCTCATTATGAGCCGCCTCATCAGGATCTACGCTGTTTGCAAATTTTGCTAATTGCGTCACTGGGGCTTAAAGAGTTAAGAGTAGGCCCCATTTGGGAAGGGCTTTGTGCAAATGGTCTAAGGAAGCAAAAATTTTCCCCTTTGTAAAAATGACAGAAAAACGGGGAGGTGTACCCATTTACCATAAGGTGCTTTGTTCTGTGGTAAAATATTTTTCATTTTACCACCATACCTTAATTTTTTGGACAGAAAACCTTTACAGACCATGTATACCTAGATCAGACTGCTCCTTTGAGCTGTTCTGTATTGGTCAGCACTGTAGATAGCAGTTTTATAACGATGTAAGTTTGGTTAGATCTGAATTAGGTGGAATTTGAGGATGACTCTGAGATTGATTTCTTATATCTTTGTACCAAAATATATGTTGTGACCCATCATTAAAACCATCTTGGTGAGACAGTTCTAATTAGGGGCTGCAACATACATTTTCATGGAGATACAAAAGATTATCGCTAAATTACCCTTTTGCCCTTTTTTATTTTGAGCACATTTTGGGGTGTCCAAGTGTTTACAGTAAGCATGATAAACAAGTTTTAGTTTTCTAAACAGGTGTAACACATACTCCTGAGAAATAAAAAAATGTCTGATAACTTTAAAACATGATAACCTGGGTAAAAATTTTTTTTGATTACTGCAAAGAATTGATAACCTGGGTGAGACAAAGTTTAGATACAAGTTATCAGCTGAGATAATGTCAGTTTCTCAGGGAAGATGGCTGCCAATAGGTAATTCTTGCCAAGTGGTGGTTTTGTGTTTGTATATTTTTTTCATATACTAATTAATAACTGGGATAGCTCAGTTTCCACCAAATAGATTGCTGGTTTTCAATAGCTGGGTGAGGAAAGGACATGTATATACTAAGATGGTGTACTATAATTGCATTTGGTTTACAAATTTATGTCAGGTGGTATAGAGTTTTTGTCCTTTTTAGCTCGCCTGAACGAAGTTCAGGAAGAGATTATTGTACTACCCCTGGCGTCGGCGGCGTTAGCAAAATGTTAAAGTTTTACGTTAAAGTTTTTATGTTATGGGCAAGGCGCTGTCAGGCGAGCTATCCTGGCCCTGTGACAGGTCTTGTTTGTTTGCCCAGGCATACATGTCTCAATATTGCATGTCATTACAGTATATGTATCGTGTATAGTTCTTTTAACAGCTTTATCTGCAGGTCTTATAACTTGTTAATTTATTTCTTTAGCTACACCCTTAAGCCCCACCCAGCCAATTCAGCCACCACCAGACCTGACAAAGTTCCCTGGGGCTCCTACTAAGCCCATGATCAGTGACGTCACAGATACAAGTGTGCGGCTTACATGGCAACTGCTACGTAACACTGGAGCTTCTCCGGTAGACAGTTTTCAAGTGGAATATTTTGCTTATGGTGTATCACAGGTATACTGTTTGTGATGTTTTTCTTCATGAGGCATAATCATCTTTGCAAGCCAAGGGTATTAAGTCCATTTTGTTGGTCATGTACCCTTTGCCAACGGCCAATTGTTAATTGAATTTTCCACTGTACCATTACATTGGATGCGAGCAACTTCCATAGCATTGGATGTGAGCAACTTCCATCGCATCCAATAAAAATATCTGTAACAAAACCTTTTCTTTTCGATTGAAAAATATTGCGTTTACCATGAACAGTTACCAAAAAAGAGTAGATGATCCAGATTTAACCAACTCATCAGAGTTTTTTTTTACAATTATGCAAAGTTGTGAGACAAATGTGTTTTACACTGATCTTCTGATTGAGCTGTAAATAACATGCACCAAAGGGAACAACTTGCTGCAGCCAAGAGGCAGTGCTGCAGAAAATCGGATTTGCGAATAGGCCGTTGACCTAGGGTACCTAAGGAACAAAGTGGACTTAATATCCTTGGCTTGCAAAGATAGAGACATAATATGATTTAGTTGTCATTTTATAAGAAAAACGGAACTTTAAGGTGACTGGGGGGCACTTTCAGGGGAAGCAACTCTGCTTGTTTCATTTCTGCATCCCTTCTGAATTGGAGTCAACTCTTACAGGAAGGAATTTGCTCCCTCAGGAGCAAATTTTTTCTTTTTAGAGTAGACCTTATTTTGAAAGGGTTTCATTCTCCAAGGAAGCAAACAAGAAGTCACAAAAGCTGCTTCCTTTTTTGTAAAAATGGCAGAAAAACATGGAAGTGGACCCACACACCTTAAAGGAGGAGTATTTGACATCTTTCCTTTGGTATGACCTGTCAAATCATTTCTACCATTAAACCTGTCTTTAACACTTGCAGCACGTTAACTTAGAAGATACTAGTGAAAGTATGTGCACTTAGTACTGGTTAACCGCTTAGGAGGTCTAAGCCTGCCCAGGAATAGAGTGGATAGATTAACTGACAGTCCCGACATGACCTTAGCTGTTTACCGTGGACATTAAAGTTTAATAACACAACAACAACAACTGTGTACATACAGTAGAGGTGCCTCCTAATGAGCCATCTCATCTAGAATTACTTGGTTGCCCTTTATTTTTTCTCAATGCAGTATTATATAGCTTGCACAAATTTAATTTCACATACATTTTGTTGTCTCTATTTCTGGCTCTTTGAAGGTTAAAGATCACGTCTGGTAAGCAAAAAATAATGAAGGAATGTTGCATTGCTGCATGCTTTGGACATAAAATCCTAAGTGTGACACTACATGAAATATGATTTACCATAATGCCCCTAAAATTATCGACACCCAAAAGTTTGACAAGTGTTTGACAAGTGTTTGAAAGTGCTTAGACAGTGGATTATTACTCACTTTAATGCATCCAAATGATGCTTAGTGAATGGCAAACCTTGTGTACCCTGATCAAACTGCTTCTTCAGGAGGGGTTTGATTGGGTCTACAATGTTTGCTCAGACCTGTGCGTCCCAATATTTAGGGTCATTATGGTAAAAGGTCAACCTCAGTCGTGTCTTGATGTGCAGCAGGACAAGTTTCAACCAGCTCTGGTGCTCTGTATTAATATGCAAAAAAAATGAAATGCTATTGTATATGATGTTCATAAAATAAAATGTTAAAATCTAATATCTAAGTTCATGTCATTAGCTTTTAGAAGAAATGACAAGGTCATATGCATGTATTTTCTAGATGTTAGCTCCTGGGTAAACCGTTTAGAGTCGATAATTGGGACTGTCAGCTCTTGATATCTCAAACACTAATATCTCATAGTACCGTCTCATATCAAAGGAAATCGTTTGTAACATTTCCTACTTTTCTTCATATTTCATTTCCTGTTATCTCAAACGACTGCTGTCTCAAAGTATATTTTCTGGGACCAGAAAATTTACTTTGAGATATTAGGAGGTTGCGATTAAGCTCCACTTCGAGATATCTAGAGTTGACTGTAGTTGTCCATGTACCATTGTATATCTGGCTGTATCAAGAAAAATTTTGTTTTGCAGACTTGGCTTGTTGCTCCAGACATGTATGCTAGAGCAGCAGGAGTGATTTATGGACTGGTACCAAACACAACATACGTTTTCCTGGTGCGAGCTAGAAATGACCATGGCTTAGGAGGGCCCAGTCCACTCTCAGATCTCATCAGAACTCTGCGTAAGTGTATGCACTTTGTTATCTAAGCATTTGTTTACGCGTGAAAAAATAATCACACGAGAATCCCAAGAGCCTCCCTTCTATTTCTCATATAGTTGGCAGTCGAATGTACAGGAAGACCTGTAGCAGTCTGAACTGTCGGCGTTTGCTCACCATGAAAGTACAGGAAAAGCTATTGTTCTGTGGTTGTCACTGGCATTGGTGTCAAAAGTTTCGTGGTGTATGGTCTTTGATAAGTTTTTTGTATTTTAAGCAAACATCATTAGGCAGACTGTTGGCATCAGATTCATATATGTCTCAGTTATAGAGAATGAGTAAATGAAGAGGGAAAGTTTTGATAGGGAGATGTATAGATTCAGTCTGAAGCACGGTGTAAAATCTATTTATAACTGTATTAACCACTACAGTGAGCCAATCAGATTTGATTTTCCTGCTGTTAGTAAATATGGATAGAGAAATATTTTACAGTAGGTCTTGATAGGAGATTTCAACCAATATAGGTAGTATCCCTCCCCAAAAAATGAAGGTATCTGTTTGAAAATCCTAGAAACTTGTTTTTAATTCCTCATAAAAATGTTTTGTGGTAACCATTAGGACTGCCTCGTTTAGTTCTAATAGGAACAAATTCATTTTGTGTGGCTACAAAAATGAATTGTGGTACCTCGTTGGAGCCGCCGGTTCAAATGAGGAATCATATACTTCTATAGAGAAATAATAAATTTCTTCAGATCAGGTTCATTTCTGTAGCTCTGTCATCCCTTATGATTTATTTTTACACCACCAGCAACTGGAGCAGATGACAGAGTTGGTTCCCAGTCACATACACCTAGGATTGCTATTCCTGAGGATGAGCTGGACACCAGACAAGTGGTACAGCTGATAGAAGGGGAGGCCATCAACTCTACAGCTATCAAGATATACTGGGAGGTAAATAGCTAGTTCTGTAGCATGAGGGGGTTTTGGGGATAAGTCAAAGATAAGTTTTCTTACTCCTCAATGTAAACATTCATTGTAATCCCTTATTAGAACAGTCTCAGTGAGATGGTTCTATTGAGGGATCACAACATGTTTTTATGGAGAAATATAAATTATTCCTTAATTACCCCTTCTCATCTGGAGCACAGAGTAAACTTCGGAAAACTGAATTTAAATGATAAAAATAACAGACTGTGTAAATAAAGTCTGACAAGATGGACAGAGCACTTATTTAGGCAAAATACTATAAGAAATGTGACCCATGCAGCTGAACTCAGGTTAAAATAAGTAAATAATCGCCACTTAATTGGAAACAACCTGGCTCCGAGGTTATAAAACTTTTTTCATGCTCAACTCAGCTGAGCATGAAATTTTTTCGGCTGATAAATATGAAAATGCCAACTAATGTTGGCATTTTCATATTCATAAGCATTTTCATATTTATCAGCCGAGAAAATTTCATACTCAGCCAAACTGACTAAGAAAACAACCATATTTATCAGTACTTTGCTATTTATTAGCAGGTAAAATTTCATGCTCAGCTGAGTTGAGCATGAAAAAAGTTTTATAACCTCGGGGCCTGGTCTTTACATTGACTGAGCAAGAAGTCCTCAGATGACTTACATATAAGCGTTATGCTTACTGTCAGATCCTGTATTGCTTCACTGTATTATTATACCCCCGGCATACGAAGTATGTCGAGGGGTATATAGTTTTCGCCTTTCCATCCATCTGTCCGGACGTCCGTCCTTCCGTCCGTTAGTTAACTTTTGCGTTAAGTTTGTTCTTTTGTTCTGTTTACCTGAGAATCTTTACTGGAACTTGTTCATGTGTACTTAGTATTACTACAGGATGGATACTGATCAGTTTGCATCACCTGGATGCTGCTGCTGACCTAAGGTCAAGGTCACAGACTTAGAACTTTGTACAACAGTTGCATTAAAGTTTTGCGTTAAGTTTTTGCTTTTACTCTGTTTTCCTGCAAGTATTGACTGGAACAGGTTCATATGTGCTTAGTGTTACTACAGGATGGATACTGATCAGTTTGCATCACCTGGATGCTGCTGCTGGCCTAAGGTCAAGGTCACAGACCTATAAATTTGTACAACAGTTGTGTTAAAGTTTTGTGTTTAAGTTCTTGCTTTTGCTCTGTTTTTTTAAAGCTTTAATTGGAATTTGTTCAGGTGTGTTTAGTATTAGTACAGGATAGATATATATCAGTTTGCATCATCTGGATGCTGCTGCAGTCTTAAGGTCAAGGTCACAGACTTGGACATTTGTCTATTATTAGAATTAAAGTTTTGCATTAACTTGAATCTGCTTATATTTTCAGTATACTTGAATGGAACCTTTTGATGTGTCACTAGATTTACTATGAGGTTGAAACAGTTTGTTGTTATCATCATCTGGATGCTGCTGCTGACCATAGGTCAAGGTCACAGACTTTGAAATTTATTTATCATTTTTTTAATGTTTTACTTTTAAGTTTGTATTGTTTAGTTTATTGCGAAATCTATGGATGATCCCTTCTGATATTTGACTGGGTCTATTACTGGGTATGAGTGATTGTCTGTCTGTCCATTTGTTAACATTTGCAATAATGTTTTATGTAAAGTTTATTATCTGTAGGCAGTGGCGCTGGCCGGGGGTATACGTGAGCCCATGCTCACTTGCTCTAGTTCATATATGTATGTATAAAGTCTTTGAATAAACTATTGTTTAAACCAAACCAAGAAGTCCTCATTGTGAACTGTTAATATGGCCAGGTCTCCAGTGCCCAGGATTGTCCATCATTTAATATTCTACATCTCTCCTAAACCAATGGGCAGATTTCAAGGAATGGTCCTTGGGTGGTACTGACTGAAAAGTGTTCAAAAATCTGGAATCCAATCAGAACTTTGGTTGCTATGGCAACAAAATAGAAAATGATTTGCAGAATATTCAAAACTCTTCTAAAAAAACACTGGCCAGATTTTAAAAACACTTGCCAGATTTTAAAATGATTTGGCAGAAATGTTGCTAGGGTGGTCCTGTATAATATAAAAGTTGTTCAGGGCATAAGAATTAGTTAAAAAATATAGTCAACAAGTTGCGCTAATTGGGTGGGGGGATGTATATTTTCTGTATAGGGTACTTACTTGAAAAAAAAAACCTATAAAAATCTTCTTGTCAAAAATGAATATCTGGAAAAAGCTTTACAAAATGTTCCTTTGGTGAGCTTCTACAAAAGTTGTTCAAGCCATGATGATTCTTAAAAAAACAAAAACATAAACACCATGGGTGTGGCTCTTTAGAATTGTATGTATGAATCTATTACACAGGTTCTTGAAGATGACAATGGTGATACGATGATTGTTGATGGTTTGCTGGTGAAGTATAAACATGTAGTAGACATGAGATACCAGCAGTATGGTCCAGAAATGTCTCGACGGGTGCCGTATGACTTCATCCACTACACCATTGGTGGACTGATGAGTTATGAGTACTATCAGATCTGTGTGGCTCCTCTACGTGGGGGCAGGGAGTTGGGCTGCAGTAACAGTTTGAAGCTTCTCACTGGGGAATCAGGTCAGTACCAAGTTAAAGTAGATTGGTAGGCTTCCAGGAAAAGCAACTCTGCCATTTTTGTTCTTGCCCCCCTTTTCAATGGGGTAAACAGCTAAAGGAAAGAATTCACTCTGCTGTGAGCAACCATTAAGAGTATGCTTTTGAATGGTTTCATTACTCAGAGGAGCAAACAGTAAGTCATAAAGATTGTCTCCCTTGGAAAAAGAGTTGGAAAAACAATAGTGTATCTTAGGTACCATATTTATTCCAAACCGTCGGGTACCCAAAATGTTGAAACTGCAAAGTATCATTTTTGATTCAGCATCATAAGAATTGAATCAACTGTGATACAAAATCATTTCTGTGTTGTGTGTGCATGCTTTGTAGCACACAATATGCTGTGGTTGTGTTGATGAGCACATAATATTCAGTTACCAGAAATAGCCTTAATATTATGGTATACCTTAATTAGTTATTCTTATTTCTGTAGTTGGATGTATTTCAAAAAAAGAAAAAAAGATGCTAATTATAATTAAAATTTTACTTCAGTTTTACAGAAAGCTCAATCAAACTTGCATTCTCAAAGGTGAGGGTATTTGTGTTCAGTGGTAATACTTGGTTCAGAAAACATCGTCTTAGGATGGGGTCAAACCCTGGCCCACAGGGCTGAGAAAAGAGACTTGTATAAATTTGCAAATATTAATGCTATGGACAAAGAACTATAAACCAAAAAGTAAACACTAGAAATCCTGATCAGACTGCTGCTTTAGTCCATACTGTTGGCATAGGTACTTTTCTCGTCATATTAAGTGCCGTTTCAGAAAATATTGTTAACCATTGTATTAATGTTTGTAGTACCAAGTGGTCCTCCCACAGAGATCTCTCTACAGCGGGAGAGTGAGAGCAGCTTGCTGTTACAGTGGTCACCACCACAGAAAGAGCAGAGGAAGGGAAATATAATTGCCTATCAGGTATTTTCACATATTGAAAGAATAGGGGACTTGGGAAGGGTGGGAACTGGATACTGAGCAGTCCCTCAGAAAGTGATCTTTCTCCTGCTGAGATCAACTTGTTACAGTGGTCTGTGAAAGATGAAAGAAGGGGAAATGTTATTGCCTACCTGTGTTTATAGAGCTTGTTCGAAATATGCTTAATTTAAGGTGTATGGGCACACCTCCATTATTTTTGTACCATTTTGTACAAAGGAAAACAGCTTTAACATCTGTTTGCTTCCCTGGACGACATAGCCTTACCAAACGTGGGTCTAATCTTAAATTGGGACACAGAAAATACTTACCATCATTATTTTAAAATTGTACCAGCATGTGTTTACAGTGCAGTACTGTGTCTAAAAGCTGCAGATTAAATGGCAAATATTGTAGGCCCTGATCAGACTGCTCTAGGAGCAGTCTGTTTTGGGTCTGCACTATTTGCCCAGACTGTGTCTTAATACTTGGAATTATATAGTTCTTTTTTCTGCCCTGACAGATACGCTGTGTGAGTGAGGATGAGAGTCACAATTGTACCACAACAACCAATGGTTCTACAAACCGCCTGTTTATCAAAGACCTGGTGGGTGGAGCTAACTACAGGATTCAGATAGCTGCAGCAACAAAACAAGGGATGGGAATGTGGAGTGACGTGTATGACTTTGGTGAGTTTTCATTGGTTTCACAGAGCCTGAGTGTACTCAGTGCTCCAGATAAGAAGGGGTAACAGGGATAATTTTGGGATAATTTTCCATAGCTGTCCAAAAAAAACCATAAGTTTTGACCCCTCATTAGAACTGTCTTGTCAAGACGGTTCTAATGAGGAGTCACAACATATGTTTTTGTTGAGAAATCAGAAAAATTATCTTTGAATTATCCTCAAAACCCTACTTTATCTGGAGCTCTGTGTACCATTGTTGTTTTAAGGGGTATGGGTACACTTCCATGTTTTTCTGCCATTTTCACAAAGGGGAATAACTTTTATGACTTTCTATTTGAGCCTCAACACAACAAAACCAACAAAGTGGCATGTGCACCCAGCAAGGACTGAGATCATCCTGTGCATCCACCCAGTCTGATCAGAGTCTTTGCAGTGCACTTAAAGGGTAGCTAAGGGTCTAAGCTACCTTCATGCAGACAGTGAAGACTGATCAGACTGGATGAATTCCTAGGCGGATCTGAGTCTTAGCTGGGCACACATGCCACTTTGTTGGTTTTGTGATGTGGCGGCTCACAATGCTTTTCTGGAGAATTTAAGGGGTCTACTCTTGAAGGAAAGAGTTCGCTGCAAAAGCAGCAAATTTTTTGCTTTTAAGAGAGACTCCCATTGAGTAGGGTGTGTGAATGTGTGAACTGGGGTCTAACATTCCACCAACAGGTAGGTAATACGGAGTTGGGGACATTGGTTCAAATTCTCATCTGAAAGACAGTAGTATTGGGGATCAAACCTGCCACCCCTGGATTGGTAGTTTAATTTGTACTCCACTACACTACCATTGCAGCTCATTGAGAATGAAGGCAGAAATGAAAATGGTGAGAGTTGCTTTCCCTGAAAATGTACATCTTCGAGAAACAGTTTATTATACTCATTTGTTATGCCTCCGCCATTAAAAATGGGGGGGCATATAGTATTACCGCTGTCCGTATGCACGTCCTGTCCTGTACGTCCCGTTTGAAAATGGTTTCCGTTCGATATCTTTTGAAAACATTGGTGTATTGAATTCATATTTTATAGACAGGTATACAATCATAAAATACAGGTCAAATTCGCTGTTGGGTAAAATCTGTCTATTATTGTGGGAGTTATGGCCCT
Source organism: Ctena decussata (assembly GCA_963989385.1). NCBI lineage: Eukaryota > Metazoa > Mollusca > Bivalvia > Lucinida > Lucinidae > Ctena > Ctena decussata. The sequence continues at coordinate 31,306,006 of OZ022504.1, read as the reverse complement.
TTTTCGACTTCATTATGTATGAAAAAGCGGCTTCCGCTCATTATCTTTTGAAAACATTGGTGTATTGAATTCCTATTTTATACACAGGTATAAAATCATAAAATACTGATCAAGTTTGATTTAGGGTAAAATCCGTCTATTATTGTGGAAGTTATGGCCCTTTTTCGACTTCATTTTGTATGAAAAAAAGGTTTCTGTTCATTATCTTTTGAAAAGATTAGTGTATTGAATTCCTATTTTATACACAGGTATATAATCATAAAATACAGGTCATGTTTGATTTAGGGTAAATTCCGTCAATTATTATGGGAGTTGCATGGCATCCATTTCTGTGATAAGATACAGAATGTTATCACATATCACAGTCATGACACCCCCATCTGCCTAAAGAAAACAATAAAACATGTACCACACAAGTCAGCCCTTGTGAACCTAGTATTCCTACAAGTGCCAGTACCTTAAACAAGGCACCATCTTACTTAGGGCATTTGGCAGGGGGCATCCATGTCCTATGGACACATTCTAGTTTTTAATTAAAAAATATCCAATTCTTAGCATTCTAATGCTAATACTTCATTTGAAAAAACAGAATGCCATATTGATCTGATTGCAGAATTGCTATTTTAGCAATAAAAAGCAAAAGAATGTTAATTCTGGTAAAATGAGCAATAAATCATCTGCGGTAATTGATTCCATTGTTAAGCCTGTCACGAGTCACATGACTGTTGCATGATTAGCATTGAAATGAGCTGCTCATGTTGTGATCATAAACTCTTAGTTTGACACAAGGCTTTTAAGAAATCTTCCGTCGTTTAATGATGCTCTCAACCAGTGTCCTTGGGCAATATTGATTTTGGGATTTAGATGTGTTGGGACAAAAGTGTATGAGCAAACAGTGTAGACCCTCCTAAAGGAGAGACTGATCAGGATCTGCACTGTTTGCCATTTTGGTGGCACATATGTTAACACATTTATATGGATAGAAAAACCAACTTGTTTAAGTTGAAGGATATTTTATGATATTGGTTTATCTTGTCCGAATATTTACGATACTTGTTGATCAGGAAAGAATTCATTTTGTAAGACTAGTAATATGCTATTAGAACATGGTAAGACAGTCACAAAATATGCATTATTTGCCTATAAGATGGATTTGTCTCACTAGAATAAACCAAACATCTCAATATGTCTTGTGTAATTCTACAGTAAGATGGGTTTTTCACCTCCAAGCTAGCCCCCAAATTTTTTATCCCATCTTATAGCTTTTTACCCTCCAAAACAGATACAAAAAAGGCTAACTGTTGACCCAGGTCAGACTCTTAGAAGCTTTCTGATTAGGGTTTGCACTGCATAAATCATGCCTTATTAGGACAAAATGAACTTTTTGGAATTTGAAGATTCTCGACTCCGTTTCAGAAATTTTAATAGCCAGAAATTTTGGGTGACTATGGTAATTAAGAAAATATTGATGGAGATTTTGACAGAGAGTTATTAAAAAACAATTTCTCTTTTTTCTCCTCAGTAGCAAGTTCATTAAAAGTGCAATTCCATGGCTATTTATTATGCTGAGAGATAAATTCATTTAAAGAAGCCAAAGTAATTAGGCAGTGGGAATAAATCTGTCATAATCTGGGAATAGAATGAGGTACAATAGTGCAGTCCCTGAGCACATCAGTTAATTCTGATCTCAATAAATTTTCTAAAAGATTTGAGCACTATTCCGTACTGGACATATCTCGAATACTTTTCTTTTCGGTAATTGAGGCATGGTTGCTCAGTAGGTTAAGTGCTGGCCTGTTGATCTAGCAGTTCTGGGTTCTGTTCCAGCTAAAAGTGGAAATCTTTTTCAACATAAACAGGGTTCTGTTTAACACAGCCTTTCATTATCGCCCTCCCAGCATCCTGATATGACTGAAATACTGTTGAAAAAAAATACGTAAAATCGCAAGTAACTGATCTGTTCATCCTGGTAATTGTTTCTCAAAAAGCTGGTGAAATGGCAGTTTAGACCCTGATCATACTGCTATTTCAAGAATTGTCTGATCTGGGTCTGTACTGTCCTAACTGGGTGCTCAGAAAAATTATTATATCCTAAATATTGGGATGCTTTCTCAGATATTCTGAAGGTAAATGAGTACTTTTTCAGGGGAAGCAACTGCCATTTTCACTTTGCCTCCCTTTAAGGAAAGGATTTGCTCCATGTGAAATACATTTTGGAAAGGCTTTGTCATCAAGGGAAGCAAACAAGAAGTCACAAAAGTTGTTTCCCTTTTCAAAAATGGCGGAATATCATGGAGGTATACCCATATATCTTTGGTTTAACGTTCATTTCACTATCTGGTGATGTGTTAGAATAATAGCTGTAGATACTTATCGGACTGCATTCTGATCGGGATATACCCTGTTGTCCTAATGTAAGTATTTAAAGATAGGAAAAATTCAGCTATTTACATGCACTCTGTATATCTTAAAGTTGATTTTACTAGGCAGCAATATGTGAAAATTTGCTTGGAAAATAGCAAACAATGTAGTGCGAACGGTGCAAACTCAGATCAGTCTGATCTGGGTCTGCACAGTTTGCTCAGACTCTTCTGTCCCAATAGTTAGGGTCTTTATATGGTACAGCAGAGGAGTCCCTGCTCTCATCAGTTAACAGTGATTTATTTCTTTGACAAACCAATAATCTCCTGCAATTCCAGAAAGCTATGCAAATGTTATTCTGCCATGGAATTCTTTTGTTGAGAAACAATAAAAGCGAAATCATGAATTTTCACGATCTCTTTAAATCTTGTTGAAGAATGTAACTTTCTATTGATTCCTGCCATGCCAATAGAAAAGGCACCTTCTAGCATTTTCCTTGTCTGCATCAACTCTTAAAGTGACGACATAATTTACCTCTACAAAATTTAAAAAGATCAATTGTTCAAGGTAAATCATGTTGTGAATTGTAAGACTAGAGTGCAAACAACGTAGACCCAGCTGAGGCGGCTCATAATGAGCCGCCTCATCTGGATCTACGCTGTTTGCAGATTCACGGACTCAAATCTTTTTTTCGTTTTTGCATTAAAATTTTTTAAAACATTCTAGGCCTATGGAGTACTGTTCTTGTGGAATATCTCCAGAGAATAGTGAATACTAACCAGCCTGCATCAGTGTATCGGCTGGTTTTAGTCCTTATTGTTCACACACTTGTTACCATTTCTCTTGAGAAGGGACATTTTAATTATGGTCTGTTAGGACAGCTGTAAGATTTAATATTGCTGAGTCATTAGTTTGTCATTTTCTGCATCAGTCATTCTGTGAAGACAGTTTCTTCTTCAGCTACCATGAGACAACACACTGTCAGTGTTCCTGGGGAACAATTCTCAAGATAAGTCCAGTTGACTAGGGTATAGTATTATTGCTTCATGGTTAAAAAATTTTCAAAACAAGTTCCATAATCACCCTACTACATACTAGGACACCTTACCTAGTTCATCTTAATACCTTATAATTTATGGCCATTTATGCCTTAGTTGTGAAGAATGGTGGCTCCTGATCATAAGAACTCCCACCCCTCTGTTCAAGCCTGGCTCCAGTTGTGTGAGAAAGCCACTTTCTCTTCCAACAGGAGGTCAAGTTGGTTTCTCCAGGAACTCGGGTATTGCCCATCTTTGATGAATGTTGGCAGATTGTATGAAATATTCTTGAAACGAGCAGGAAACACAAAGCAAATAAAACATTTTTTTTGTCACAGTCACCCCCCCCCCCCCCCCCTCCCCCTCATTGGGGCTGCCTCTGCGTGAGGTGGTTCCAATGAGGGGTCTCAACATAGATTTTTCATATAGAATGAGCAACCTTGCCTTGTGTGAGCTGTCCTTTACCTGGACATGTGGTTTATTATTTTAGGTCCAGAAGAAGCAGATATAACTAAGCAGCCATGGTTTATTGGTGTGGTGATAGGCTCTGTGAGTGGTATGTTGTGGCTTGTGTTCTGTGTTCTCACTGTGTTCCTGTGTAGGAGGAGAAAACAAAAGAAACTCAAGGAACCATGGTTTAATGGTGCACCACCTGAACGGTAAGTGTTTATTCTTGGCGTAGTGAAACCCAAGTCTTTGTTGTTTAAGTGGAGCATCAAGATGTTAATTATACACTGTGATTTAATCAAGCACCACATTACTGGCAAAGTGTGGCACCAGAATGATAACTGGCTTCCAACAATTGTCAGTGGAACACCAGAATGTTGTTGTTGGACAGAAATTTTGGACTAAATATAGAAGATCAAGATTAGACTGAATTCTGATCATGTTCTATCCTGTTTCAATTTATTTGAACAAAATTGAGCTGCAGCATGACAAAACTAACAAAGTGGCATGTGCCCCCTAGGGAATACTGTGATCAGTCTGGACATTCCCCTAGTCTGGTCAGAGCCTTAGCTGTGCGCTTAAAGGTAGCTAAGCGTCTTAGCTACTGCCATGCCGCGAGCAGAGACTCTGATCAGACTGGACAGATGCCCAGGCTGGTCTGTGTCTTCACTGGTGCAGATGCCATTTTGTTGGTTTTGTCGAGTCACGGCTCAGATGAACGTAGCAAATTCCATAACTGAAATGAGTTGAGCCATAACTAAGTAACCAATGAATAAAATTTCATGAAATTTTAACTATTTCATGAAATTTGAACTAAATATGTATTGCCACAGTGTGCTAGTGTACACTGACTTTCTATCCCGATTTCAAAAATTCTTGATATGTTATATTCCTGTCATAGTTACATTTTTAATGGCCAACTGTTAATAACATGTTGTTATTCTATGTTTCAGCAATGGCAGTGTTGTGCGAAAAGGTTATGGTGTATCTGATAGAAACTATGAACAAAGCAATGGTAAGCTGGACACATACAATGTATAACCACTCTAAAAATTCTAATGATTAGGACATTTAAAATGTAATCACTGTAATTTTCATAAATATGGAACAGTATGGTTTTACAGTGCAGTTATGTTTCAAAGATGAGGATGGAATGGCAAACAGTGTAGACCCTTGTCAGGCTGCTCCTTAAGGAGCAGTCCCATCTGGGTCTACACTATTTGCTCAGAACTGTCCTAATTTTTAGAATTTTTATGGCAATTTCATTCTCATAATAGTTCGTTTCCATGTTATAACTATCACAAATATCTTTGTTTTGAGAGGATTTATGTACAAAATTGAAAGATCATATTGAAATATTTATATTTTCATGAGAATTTTCTGTGCACAAAATTGAGATGCAAAAAAAATACAGTATGGTCCCCTTTATAACAGTATGTTTAGGATTCCTATAAGGGCAGTGTGTTAAAAGTGAATAGACATATATTCTTTTGTACTTAATTCTCCATTTGAGCTAGGACATGATAGTATAATGAACATGATTAGTATTATATCCAAATTGCATTATGCTCAGCTGCATTATAATGAGGTTCTGCTTTATTGAAGGGTCTGGCTTGCCCCCAGAGTACAATGCCCTGCTACAACAGTGCCAGGATGAGCAGCATGACTGTAGTCTACCCGAGATGAAGACTTTCTCCCAGAAACAACAGGGACCTGTCACTCCTTATGCTACAACAGCTCTGCTTCAGGCTCAGGCTCAGAATGCTAGAAAACAGGTGAGCTCAGTTATCTTTTGTCCTTACTTCGAAGAAATGTATGAGGAAACAATTTAGACCATATCTGGGCCTGTACTGTTTGTAATGACCATTATGTATGTCGATCAACTTGATCTACTTTGAAGTGCATTTTTTTGCATTAAAGGATCTTTTGAAAATTTTGTAATGACCAGTGTGAATTCTGCTTAGATCTGTGATGCATAGGCTGAGGGGAGTCTGCACTGGTTAGACAGGCTTTGAGAGGGTCAGTTTAAAGTTTTGTACCACTACAATGTGTCAAGGACCACAGTTTTAAACTTCACAGTATCATTATTTCACAAGTTCTTATGGCATAGGCTCATTCTAGTGAGAACTGTTGATACTCCTTATGAGTATTTACTGCTGGCTGTGTATGCATGTTGTCGTAATGCTTAAAAATTTTATGGTAAATAAACTTGTAAACTTACATGTTCTCCTGTTCCAGAGTGGTGATCAGATGCTTCATCCTGGTGTACAAGGTTACCACCAACACAGTAGTGGCTCGGCTGATTCTAACACAGACAGATCTAATACTACAGGTAGTCTACTTCAGTTTGTTTCCTTCTTGAAATGTAACCATTCATACTTATTCTTCCACAAGTCTCTATCTTCATGTTTTCTTTACTGGAGTTTGTGCAGAATCCAGTATTAACAGCTCTACATCCTGCAGCATCTTATCTGGATCTAAACTGTCGACAAAGATTGATGTTATGGGACATTAGGCATTATTATGGGCTTAACAAGATATGTTCACATTACACTGTTTCCTACTGTCAAACTCAGTGTTATTTACGAGTTTTACAATAACCTGAAAAATTTAAGCTGCTCTAGAGCAAATTCTTTCCAGTTAGAGCATCCCCGTGTGAGAAAGGAGGCGATACTTCCAGATGTGTTGGCATATACATTTATCTTAGAGTGTGTTTTAATTGTACCATAGCACTTTTCCTGAACAAAGAAAGTCCTTTGAAATCATGTTGATCATTAATTTTGGTGTTATGTTTTCAGATGAGAATGGATTTTTGATCAAGAAGCAGCAGAGAAAGGGTCAAGGTCAGCCAAGTTTGCAGCAGAACCAGGCTATAGTTAATTGGTCAGATGTGTTACCTCCTCCCCCTGACCACCCCCCAGGGTCAGGGGATAATCTGGCAGAAGATCAGCTGTATTCAGAAATTCCAGAGGATAGTGCAGTATCACTGTGTTCCTGCCCTGTGTCACATTCTCATGTTGCTCCAGGAACTAGTAAATCTGTGTTCTCGGACACTCACTGTAATAGGTGTCAGTCATTGAGAAACTTTGGCAATATGCCATATACTCCAAGACAGATCTTACAACATATCCAAGCATCAAGGCAACAGCCTTACCCTGCAAGTGTAGCGCGAACCCTGGGCTCTCAGCAGGGTTCAGATTCCTCAAGTGGAACTCCAGTATATTTATACGGGTATTCTCAGCCCTGGGATTGTACTCATCCTTCGTTTCATGGGACATTAGAATATGATTATGCACAAGTGCCCATTGAGGACGCTTATAATTATACTCAGCCGATACAAGATGGTCGCATTGATCCGTCAAATACTCTAAATAAAGGAGGACATAGAAATCCACAGAAATTACATTATGGGGTACCTCCAGGATATTATGAAGGGAGTGAACATTCTCACCCTCTTAGGGCCCCTTATAGAGACAAACCTCACATCCCTGCTGGAGGGCCTCCAGGGAATTACTGTGAGGGGCCCAGCAGAGGGCAAGTGGAATCTGTAGATAAATTTCATAGAACTGGGAGTGAAAAAGGAACTCATCTTCCGTATTTGGAAGGATATAAAATAGAGTCTCCACCTAGTTGTGCTAGTGAATATAAGGTGGTGGGGAGTGGCAGTGAGAGTGGTGGGGGCTCTGGTACTTCAGGGAACAGAAAGAAGGGGCTTACAGGCCGGTCATCATCAGAAGGAAATGATCTGAAGCAATTCCATCCTGACTCCCAGTACAGACCTCAAGTGATGCATTCTAGGTTGGTACACTATATTGTTATGAGCTCTAAGTATTACCGTAATAATTCGATGTATTGGGACAGGCAAAAATAATTACTTTCTCTGATGTCCCAATACTTAGAATAATTAGTTTTTTCTGTGTCCCAATACATACAATCGTACACTGTGTGATGTTGCCTTCGGCAGTATATGGAAATATATAGGTCTTACCGAAATTAGCCTTCATCTCCTAATCTGTTTACCGATGATGAAATAAACTAGAAAATGTTCACTTCCTCAATATTAATATCCTTTTATCACCAATTGATTTAACAACAAAATGATTATCCTCCAGACAGCTTAATCCCATTAACTGATAACACAACTAAACTTCACAGGTGCGCATGCTGGTCACTGCATACTGATTGCCCTAAGATGAGTTTTCACCCAACCCTATACATTTCTGTAAGGTCAAACTGTGTCAGGTGTTACATAACTAATTGATTTGACAAGCGGTGAAGACCATATTTACTTATTCACAAGTCATTACACAAGAAAAAAAAGCCATACAACGTGTTAAAACCCAGATCAGTAAGAGCACCTATACAGACTTATACTTGGGTCTCTGCTATTCTTAGGCAGTGTAGATAGTTGATACAGAGAGTAGGACTGGTGACAAATGTGCAGGTCGATCAGGCTCTCTTATTATTATTATTTACTGATGCAGTGTGCACCTTTTCTCCTGTACAAAAAAAAAAACCAGACACTCAAAAATAAAGTCTGTCTCATAAGCATCAAAGAGTCAGCGATGGCAAATCAGCAAGAGTAACAGGTGTTCTTACCGTAATTACTATCAGTATTTGGACTACTTATAGTCTGAGCCATCTCTTAGCTTTTAATGTGTGCTGATCGGTATTTTCAGTTGCTTGATGCGATGAGGACATTTCCTTTAATATGCCATTATGCAATCATACAATGCAATCAGGACAATAAATTAAGGCCTGTCAGTCACCGCTGGTATTTGGCCAACACATGTGGTAATTTCGGTACCTTTCAAGGCGGCAAAATCTTATCGTATACACCTTAAGTATTTGGACTATATAGCTCAGCAAACAGTTTAAATCCATCTGGTTATTTCTAACAATCAGTGCGTCCCAATTAATACAGTCACAAAATTAATGAAATTTTCCTGAAATCTTAATTTGTCCCAATATATATAATCGTTTAATTAATTGTTTTCCCCCAAAACAGCAGGTGTCCCAATACATACAGGGTCCCAAAACATCGAATTATTACGGTAAGACCGTTTTACCTGTATCTGTAAGTCTGTCATCCTATAAGTTGAACTGGTTCTGATTACGGTGAATCTGTACACCTCCGGGTACACCTCCTTTGTCCAGCAATTTTACAAAGGTGGAAAACTTTTGAGAATGCAGTTGGCTTCTCTGGATAAACTAGCCCTTCTGAAAGGAGGAAAGAATTTTCTCCTTTGGGAACAAATTCCTATGGGAACAAATTTTTCTTTAAGAGTTGACCCCAATTGATAGGGAAGGCAAAATGAAAATAAAGTTGCTTGAAAGTGTACCCAGACAATATGTCCCAATAGTACTGTATTTTGGAATTTCCCCTGAAATGAAAGATTGCAACTAAGCTGTTTATATATTCTGTAAATTTTAATACTTTTGCTATTTAAAACATAGGCAGTTTAAAACACAGGCAGTTTAAGAAATAATGAGTCCGCAGAAACCATATGTTGTGACCCCTTACCTGAACCGTCTCGAGACGGTTCAGATGAGGGGTCACAACATATGGTTTCAATAAGAAATAAGAAAAATTATCCCTCAGTTATCATAAATACTCCCTCATATCTAGGGCTTTGGTCAGTCCTATGAAGAGCCAATACATGTATATTGTTCCTTAATTCATCCCCAAGTGTCATCAGATTTAAGAGGTCCACATTAAAAATGAAAAGAAGTGGAGTGGGCACAGAAGTGCTCAGAAACACAAATACATGTATTTTAAGTGTTGCTTCTGTTTTAAACTGCAGATCTTTGTATGTGTTCTGAAAATAGGAGTCTCTTCACTGTTGTGCATGAAGAATGGTAACTTTTAGAATGTATATGGGCATTTGTGTGTACATGTAAGCTTCGACAGTTATATATGTAGACTATATTTCAGATCTGAAGGGTCCCCACCTCTGGCAGCGGAGGGCTACAGAAGGAATGCCGACTCGCCAATATCTGAAGATCCAGATTATGCTGACGAATCGGAGAATGGTGGCGACACTGAGCTGTCTGAGCATAATAATGAAAGAGGTAATACCACAAGCTATCTATCTATAGTACATTGACCCTAAGTATTGGGTTACAGTAACACATCCCTGTAAAAGGTATTGTCAGATTTTGCAGTAAGAAAACATTTGGGCTGATAAAGGGGCTACACTGATTGCCATTTAAACACAATGCTGGGTAGAAAAACTGACATTTTAATCTGAGAATAATTACAGATCTGAGGTGTCAAGATTATTTTAGGGCATTATGGCAAATCATTACTCATTTCTCAGGGAAACTGATTAGGGAATCATTTTACACAAAAACTTGTGTTGTAGATTCCATGGTAGAGAATAATTTCTCAGCCAGAAAAAACTTGTTGTGTTGTAGATCCCATGGTAGAGAATAATTTCTCATAGAAACTGGTTAGGGGGTCATTTTTCACAAAAACTTGTTGTGTTGTAGATTCCATGGTAGCGAACTGGGAGAGTACTGAGGACTGCAGTAGTATACATTCCAGCTCGTATAGTTCGGAGGACGGGGAGCAGTTTCTCAACGAGGAGGACTTTGCCAGTGCTGTAGCCAAGGCCGCTGTGATGTCAGGTTTAACTGTGGTCGGCACCACTGTTAGTGATCCTAGTCCTAAACCAGGTAGGTAGAAATGTGGTTATGTTGGCAACACTTCCAGATAAAAACTCGGTAGTGGGGGGATTGTATTGATAATTCTGGGCAAGCTTATATATTTGTCACGCCTGCAACAATCAACATAGAACAAATGTTTTTGAGCTCTGTTTTGTGACAGTACCCAGTCAGATGAGACACAGCATTCCATAGAGCTCTTGTTTTGCTTTAAATTTGAACGCATATTGTGGCTTATGTCGGTTGGGAGTTGGATAGGTGATAGGGCTTTTTCCATACTGTCACCTACCATCATAGGCATTATTTCTTATAATCTTAGATTAGTTTCTCAGCAGCAGATATCCATGGAATCCTTTTCTGTCATAAGGAAAGAAGTCACATAAAATTTCAGCAAATGACACAATTTTGAATTTTACAAATATTTATGAACATGTACATTGTAGCAGTGGTGTATAGCTTACAACCCAGTTGTCACCACAGTTTTTGTGGCTCCCGCTTGACCATTCTTGCCATTTATAAAAAGTGGGATTCATATGTAAACTCTCTTACAAAACTGTTAACTTTAACTTATAGTACGAGGCATGGTACATAGTAACCTTTGGAATTCACTAAGATGTTGCAGCAAGACAGAGAAATTTTAGTGTTTTGTATGAGGTCTTTTAACTAAACTGTTTCTCAATTTCAGTGAAGAAATCTCGGAATCATCACAGACAGGCCCGAGTTCCAAGCCCAAGTTACAGCACAGACAGTAACTATGGCCAGTCTGACATGGTTCGTAAACCCTACCCAAAATCTCAGCGACGCAAACAGATGGCAGAACAGGGTAGAGAAACCAAGGGAGATAATTCTAAAGAGAAAGATGCATCAAGTCAAGTTGTAACAAAGAATGGTGAGTAAATAAAGCCATGCTCTGACAGTGGATAGCAGTTTTGGCTATGAACTTAGATATATGCTGTGAATAAAAAGTATTTTTGAAATTAACACTTACAGCACCAAAAATGAAATTAGTTGAATTTGCAAGCATTGTAGATGTTGATGAGGTGGCTCGGGATGAGCCATCTCATCTTGATCTTACTGTTTGCCGTCTAGTTTTTGAATTCTTTATATGATACAGCTTGTAAAAAGCATTTTTTTTTTCAAATTTGTAGATGTGAATTATGCCGTCTGCTTTTAGGGTTGAGGTGAATGGATTCTACAAAGGGAGATCACTCTGATCTGGAAATATTTGCTTCCGTAAAATCATGTGGCAACTCTTCGACTCGTAGAGAGCAAATTCTTCTCTTTTAATGATAGCCCTCTTTGGAGAGGAAATTCTTTAGCAAACACTATTTTGTTAAAAGTTGTTTGTTTTGCATAAAGGCGGCAACCTAATCATGGGCATATATCCATACAATAGGTTTGATAGGATAACCATTTTACCATAAATCTGCAAGCACCTTAACCATTCCAGCAATGTATTTGACCATCTGTGGAAGTAGGAAGTCCTTTGTGCAGTCAGGGACAGGTTTGCAGTTTAGACTAAGGAGCAGTCAGACCTGAGTCTACACTGTGCTGTTTGAATATTTCAGTAGAACTAACATTGTACATTGACGAAAAGTTATATATTCAAACAATTTGTTCACGTAAACACTGCCATTTAATGACAAAAAACATGAAGCACTTTTGCATTGCAAATGCTCGACATAATTTCAGCGAAAAACAAAATAATAGCATTTTGATTTTGTTTGTACTGAAAGTCTTACCAAATCCTCCACTAAAATGGCCATAAACTGAACCCTGAACTTGAGATGCAGATCAGTTCTTTATATTTTAAACCTACTCAATAAAAATGATTGAAAATTACATTGCAACAAACCATAGTAAATGATTGTAAGTGTACTTTTTATTTAAGCATATGTAATACCGTATTTCTTCGGCTATAAGGCGATTCGGCTATAAGATGGGGGTGTTTTTTTGGACTGTCCGAGGGAGTTTTTTTGCGTAGCCTCGCCTATAAGACGGGTCTACTTTTCTCAAATTCTCCTGGGCTATGATCAGCCGCCGATGTCTCGAATGTTTGCTAATCGATACGGTTCATCGCTCAATTAGTGTGCAAACAGTAAGCGAGACGACGACTAATTAGTGATTAGTCGTCGTCTCGCTTATTGTTTGCATGCAATTAAAACGTCAGTTTCATGAAGGCACCTTACCCAACTTACATGCATGAGTGATCAATCTTTGTCCGCTCTTGTTTGCAACCTGTCCAATACATGTTTTCCTAAGCAGAATCGGTGTGTATTCACAGTATCGCTAGCACATGGCCATTGTTTTTGTCGCCATTTTGATAAGTAAAGCTTCTAAAAATGTGTTCGTATAAGTATAGTTTGAGTTGTCTTTCTTTGGTTGGCGTATTCGGCATACACACCCAGTAACAACGCACCCGATAGATACTGTGTATTGATGTAATTGGAATGCCGATATTTTTTTATAATCTTTACATTATGAGCAGACGAACCGAGGGCGGGAGAAGCGTTGCGTGAAAAGAGGTCCTAGGCCTTATGCAAGACTGCGCATTTACCCAAAGTGATTAGACCGATTCGTTGTCCTTATTCCCCTATGCCCGGAGTGCAGGAGTCTTCCCTGTTTGCGTAATTATGTAAACCAAGCCTATGCCAATCACGTGTCAGTCACAGTCACTGAGCGTCTTTCCGGAACGAGTTTACGTAATGAGCGGCAGACTTCAAAAGAAAACTGTTACGACAGACCTTTTATTTACGCTCTCCTCTGATCCACGTTCCCTTATTGAGGATTACCTGTCCATGATTAAATTAATGACTGCTTAGGTAATCTTACGATTCACACCAGGTGAGACAAAATAATTAAAACTTGTTATTATGTCCCCCCACCAAAGGTGAGGGGGGACATATTGTTTTCAGTGCGGATCCCGTCTGCGTCGGCGTCGGCGTGACAGATTCTTGTATGCGCGATATCTCTTGAACCAATGGATGGAATTTCACCAAACTTGGATGGATATATTATTGGGACAAGCTTATGAGCTGATTAGATTTTGGTGACCTTGACCTCATTTTCAAGGTCACAGGAGGACTTAGATGACAATTTCTTGTATGCGCGCTATCTCTTGAACCAATGGATGGAATTTCACCAAACTTGCATGGATACATCATTGGGACAAGTGTAAGAGCTGATTAGATTTTGGTGACCTTGACCTTATTTTCAAGGTCACAGGATGACTTAGATGACAATTTCTTGTACCCAGTTTCTTGTATGTGCGATATCTCTTGAACCAATGGATGGAATTTCACCAAACTTCCATGGATATATCATTGGGACAAATGTAAGAGCTGATCAGATTTTGGTGACCTTGACCTCATTATCCCCCGACCGAAAGGTTCGGGGGATATAGCGATGAGCCTGGCTTCCGTCCGTCCGTCCGTCCGTCCGTCTGTCCGTCCGTTAACATTTTCTTGTCCGCTCCATATCTTGAATACCGTTTGGAATATTTTCATAATACTTCACAGTTATGTAGAACAGGTCATGACGATGTGTCGCGTGCAAGAATGGTAACTCTTGCTTTTGTAATTTTTGAGTTATCTCCCCTTTGGTGAATTTTTGGCAGATTCGTGTCCGCTCTGTAACTTGAATACCCTTTTGGAATATTTTCATGATACTTCACAGATATGTAGAGCAGGTCATGACGATGTGTCGCGAACAAGAATAACAACTCTTGCTTTCTTACTATTTGAGTTATTTCCCCTTGATGGTTTTAGGTGTAAATTCGTGTCCGCTCTATAACTTGAATACCTTTTGAAATATTTTCATGATACTTCACAGATATGTAGAACAGGTCATGACGATGTGTCGCAAACAAGAATGACAACTCTTGCTTTCTTTTTGAGTTATTTCCCCTTGATGGTTTAAGGTGTAAATTCGTGTCCGCTCTATAACTTGAATACCTTTTGAAATATTTTCATGATACTTCACAGATATGTAGAACAGGTCATGACAATGTGTCGCGAACAAGAATGACAACTCTTGCTTTCTTACTTTTTGAGTTATTTCCCCTTGATAGTTTTAGGTGTAAATTCGTGTCCGCTCTATAACTTGAATACCTTTTGAAATATTTTCATGATACTTCACAGATATGTAGAACAGGTCATGATGATGTGTCGCGAACAAGAATAGCAACTCTTGCTTTCTTACTTTTTTAGTTATTTCCCCTTGATGGTTTTAGGTGTAATTTCGTGTCCTCTCCATAACTTGAATACCCTTTGGAATATTTTCATGATACTTCATAGTTACGCAGAACAGGTCATGCTGATATGTCTCGAACAAGAATGACAACTCTTGCTTTCTAAGTTTTTGAGTTATTTCCCCTTGATGGTTTTAGGTGTGATTTCGTGTCCGCTCCATAACATGAATACCCTTTGAAATATTTTTATGATACTTCACAGATATGGAGATCAGATCATGACAGTTTGTCTCATACAAGAATGACAACTATTGCTTTCATACTTTTCCGAGCCCCCCCCACCCCCCCCCCCCCACAAAAAAAAAAAAAAATTCAGATTTGGATGCTTTGTCCAAATTCACTTACTAGAGAGCTCAAAATTAGATTTGTAGGGCTTGTACTTTAGAAGTTATTCACACATTTTGAAATGTTGAATGTATCATATGCAATACATTGTCTACATGGTTGCTATTTGAGATTTTACCTCTTTTTAGCAATCTGGCATACTGTTTTGGTCTGAGTGTTAGATAATCATGCATCTGTTAAACAGATATTGTCAATAAGGAGCATAAAAGAATGACAGTGTACTATTTATATGTGTTTTGAAGCGCACTGTGTTTACCAAAGCGCAAGGGGCCTTCGGTCGGGGGATTTGCCATCTCCTCTGATGGCTATTTTTTTCAAGGTCACAGGAGGACTTAGATGACAATTTTTTGTACCCACTACATCTCCTGAACCAATTGATGGAATTTCACAAAACTTGCATGGATACATTATTGGGACAAGTTTTTGAACTGATTAGATTTTGGTGACCTTGGCCTCATTTTCAAGGTCACTGGAGGACTTGGATGACAATGTCTTGTACCCACTATATCTCCTGAACCAATGGATGGAATTTCACCAAACTTTCCTGGATACATGATTGGGACAAGTTTATGAGCTGTTTAGATTTTGGTGACCTTGACCTTATTTTCAAGGTCACTGGAGGACTAACATGGCAATTTCTTGTACCCACAATATCTCCTGAACCAATAGATGGAATTTTGCCAAACTTTCCTGGATACATGATTTGGACAAGTTTAAGAGCTGAACAAAATTTTGGTGACCTTGACCTCATTTTCAAGGTCACAGGAGGATTTAGATATGTAAAAATTTCACTAAAATTGATCTTTGGCTTGATTTCCACTTTACTTTCATAGATATACCTATGGGACAGTCTCAAGAGTGTAGTGTGTTTTGATGACCTTGACCCCATTTTCAAGGTCAAAAGCTATCTTACAAATGCGTATTTTTCTCTCTTAAAAATGAGATATCTTGAACCAGTGGATGGATATTCATCAAACTTGCATGAATGTATCATTGTGACAGGTTTAAGACATGCTTAGTAGTTGGTGACCTTGACCCATTTTTGAAGGACATAGTCTTCTATGTAGGATATCTTTAGAACCAGCGGATGGATTTTGTCCAAACTTGCATAGATATTTTATTTGTACAATCTTTTTATTCATTAGAGGGGATGGGAAATGGGCTGGTGGGGGGACATCAGTTTTTCTGTGAAAAACATTTCTAGTTGTTACTCAGTTTCGGATTCACACATAATACTTTAACACGCTCTGGTGTTATTGATCAAAGGCCAATATACCGATGTGGTAATTTTACCGTTGCGTTCTTATGTCTCGCCTGCCGATTCGAACTTCTAGACCTATGAAACTAGTCAGTAACTTCACTTTTACAAAAGCATTGGTCATCGGGATTTTCCGTGATCAGTTGCACTCACGGACATTGCCGAAAACGACTATGATTTCCACAGCCTCGGCTATAAGACGGGTGCGATTTTTCGAGGTCATTTCGGCGGGAAAAAACCCTGTCTTATAGCCGAAGAAATACGGAAATATTTATGTCTTTTCATATATACATTCTTTGTTTAAAGTCTTAGATATGAACAGATTTACTGCTGTCATGAAAGTGGAACATTGCACTTCATGCAGTGCTGAATAGAAGTAAATTTATCTTGAATATATTGTGAATTTTCAGAAGCCCAGCCGTCCTACAATAAGCCAAATTATCAATCTAGTCCTACAAGCCCTATGGCCCCAAAGTTACCTCCTTTCCCGAAAGAGCCAGTGTTTACACAAGAAGGCACTACCTCACAGGAAGTTAGGAACCCAGCCAGTCCTATGATAAAGTTTGGGGAGGACGTAAGTAGTTTACCATTACCTTCAGATATAGATAGTCCTTGAAACAGTATTTCAGTCATATCCAGCCAACGGAAGGATAATTATGAAACCCTGTGTGCAGTGAAAACCTGTTTATGCAAAAAGGTAAAGGTTCCCCATAGCTTATTGCCTGTAGGGACAGTGGGATTTAGAAGCATATGGAAGGTGGAGCCCATCACTTTCCTTTCACTGACAATATCCTCCACAGATTAGAAAAAAAGGACCTGTTTACTGCTGGGTTGACAGAGAGAGATTTTAGTCCCTGGCTGGGCCAACAGGGATTCAAGATCACAACCTTTTGCACCATAGCCACTTGTAACCACTAAACCATGTGCCCTGTATGGTTGAAAGAATTCCACTCCCTGCAGGGTTCGAATTTAAACGGCTAGCATCCATCCTCGCTTCTATGGGATCTGACTTTTCAGCCTCAGTTTGAAGTAAATTTGGGGCTACGCTGTTTGCTGACATGTGCCCCAACATTTATAGTCTTTACAGAGCTACCCTGTACAGTGCAGTCCTGGCCCCGAGGTTATAAAACTTGAGTACATTCTCAAACTCAAAATAAAGCACACTGATTGGCTGCTTCCGAGCACATGCTCGGAAGCAGCCAATCAGTGTGCTTTATTTTGAGTTTGAGATTATTCTTAAGTTTTATAACCTCGAACCCTGTATTGAGTCATCAAGAAGGCATGGTATTATATAAAGTGCATTTCATTATATGGAGCCTAAACTACAGAGGGATCTAGAGTTTTATGATTGTTTTAGAAGGGACCTGTTTTATACCTGTAGAAATCCAGTACTTCCCTGTATTCATGTTTTTATGAGATCCTTCCTTTGCAGATTCCTGTGGTGTGAAAAAAATTAAAGTGGGCTCTGCTTAATTTCTTCTGAAGAGTGGTGAAGACTCCTGCATCAGTATAAAAGTGATGGCCCGATTACTCTGGGGGGACAATTCAAATGAAGCAATCTCTCTTGTTCTTCAAGAATGAAATATTTCTTTAGAATAATACATCTGGAGACCTAAAATGCCATATTTCACAACCGTCAGTACAGACATCAGGATGAAAGAGATCAGCTTATGTACTGTGATTCACATAAAAATCTTTGCCAGGTTGGAAATTGTTGGTGTATTTTGGGGGAAGTTTTTATACCCCAGTTTGAAGTACTAACACAACAAAGAAGTGAGGTGGATTGTGATGTACTCAAGACAAATTATATGCCTGAAATCCATATTATTGATTCCATCCATAAATGTAAACAACAGTGGTGTAATTCTGAGTGATGTGTTAAACATGGTCCAGTGTGTCTGTGTCAGAACTCGAAGACAAAAGGGAGTATTGGATGATAGTAAGGGATAATTTCTATCAAATATACATAAGTATATGTTTAGACCCTCTTTTTGAATTTGCCTCAAAACTTCCTCTGGGTTCGAGGTTATAAAACTTGAGAATAATCTCAAACTCAAAATAAAGCACATTGATTGGCTACTTCCGAGCACATGCTCCGAAGCAGCCAGTCAGTGTGCTTTACTTTGAGTTTGAGATTGTTCTCAACTTTTATAACCTCGAACCCTGATCTGGAACTCTGAATATACTCAGAATACTGACAGATACAAACTGTATGGGGATGGGGAGGTGGGGATTTGGTAGAAGTTTGCTGCCCGTTAAGAGTTACGTTTTGGCGGCAAGTTTTGTTGTTACTTTGAGACTGTGATATTATTGTATTATTAGATCTGTTCAAGAGGCAATACCCGTAGCACGGCTCCAGATAAGAGGATTGTAGAATGGTAATTCTTTGTGATATTATTCTTCCTTTGGCAAGTCACATTTTAGCATCAGGGAAGCTTATTTGCTTTAGCATCATGGGAACGAATTCTAACAAGATACCACATGTTTTAAGTTTTTGTCTCGCCCGTGACTAGCAGTGAGACATAGGTATCAATTTTCCAGTATCGGAGGTATAAACCTTGCATTGAGTATTCTGGTTTAGCTCTGTTTTGTGACAGTGTACAGGCAGGCCAGGCCCAGAGGTTATAAAACTCAAGTACAATCTCAACTCAAAATAAAGCACACAGATTGGCTGCTTCAGAGCACAAGCTCGGAAGCAGCCAATCAGTGTTTACTCAAAATAAAGCACACTGATTGGCTGCTTCCTAAGCACATGCTCGGAGCCAGTCAGTGTGCTTTATTTTGAGTTTGAGATTATTCTCAAGTTTTGTAACCTCGAAACCCTGGCCAGACACTGCATTCTGTGGCTTGTTATCTTAGAAATAAGAAAAGATGTCTTGCAGTTAAACCTTTTTATCTGGTGCCCTGCTACTATTTGTAATAGTATAGTGTTACTTGTCCTTTGTCATACTTTGCCATTGTTGATTTTAACATGTAAGCTAGAAACTGATTTTTTACAGCATCACAGCCAATAAGGTAGAAGTTAGGGATATAGGTGTATGTGTATCAACCATGATTTCCCACCTTTTTTATGAAGGGGGATAACTTTCATGACTTTGGTTGCTTTTGTGGATGATGAAGCTCTTCCATGATCTTAAAAGAAAGAATTTGCTCCTGTAGGAGCAGATACTTCCCTTTAAGAGTTGCCCTCATTGATAAGGGAGGCAAAAATGAAAATGATAGTTGTTTCCCTTGAAACTGTACCCATCTACCTTAAAATTGATCTTGTAGTAGCAAATTATTTTCTTTAGAAAAGAGCAAGAGCATTGTTGTCCAGGAAGCAAAACAGGAAGTAACAAAAGTTGTTGGCCTTTGAGAAAAAAAAAAATGGTGGGAAAACATGGTGGTGTACCCATATACCCATTCCATTCGGGATACCCCTTTAGGAGTTTCTGGGCAAACAGTTTGGATCCAGATCAGGCCCCACATACATGGGGCCCAGATCTGAGATCCAAACTGTTTGCTGCCTAGACATCATTTCTACAAAAGTTAGTTTGACCAATATTGTCAAAATATTTTTGATGCAGACGACAATTTCAGCAGAGGACAAAAAATACCCAGAATGCAATGGGTTAAGAGCAAATCTATTTTTGAAGTGCATACTTTTATCTTGTGTTTTTGTTATTACTATGTCACAAAATTTGTGTTTGCTTTTCTAAAGGAAAGAACTGTCATTGAAGTGTTGAACGCTTAAAGTTTACATACAAAAAATACAGTATTTGCCATTGTAAGCCCACAGTGACTTTAATAGAAATTTCATTTTTATCCTAAAAATTTTCATTTAAGAGTTGTTCTATTGAGTACACAAGACACATATTAAGCAAACCTTGGGTGACTCTGCCTCGTGCCTCTTACCATGTACAACAATCGGGAGGGAACTCTATAATGTGGTTAAGGTACCTGCTTTTGATAAGACAAAAGGAATGCTTTTCAAAAACACACCAGGTGTGTGCTTATTAGAGCATGCACACTAATTACTGCGAATATGATAAGCAAATACACATGTATAGCAAATTAAACTTGCAAAACATATACACACTGGAGCGCCGTTATATCGCGGACCGATATATCGCGGAAATCAGTATAACGCTGTTGTCCTGTGGCTCCCAAATTTTTTCTACAGATCGCGGATTTTTCGGCGGTTTCCGTCGGTGTTCACGACATTGGAATAGAAAATAACCATTAAAAGTTAATTGGGTTGTTTACATAATTTTAGTCAACGGAGTGTCAAAAGTTATCACAGACAATCAAAGCGTCGGTTGTCTTGCCAAGGTGTGAAAGACTTCGATAATTAGCGCATATCATGTGTCACCAATTAGCGAAGGTCACCTCATATACACAATACACAAGCCGACGCTCAGGAACAAGGCTGTGCATAGCAGTCACTGATTACTTCCAAAGAAAACATTATAAAAGAATTTTATAAATGAAAAAAAAAACAAAGCTTAAATCCGATTTGGTTATCTGTAGGCTGCTTAGAAATTTTATGTTTTAAGCGACGTCAGTACTCGCGCAAATAAGTATATTATAATCGTCCGAAGGTACCTTTTTGCAAGTGTATATACAAGGGAATTAACTCGAACAAGTCTACTTTCGCTCAATCGGACATCCTCGTCGATATAGGTTTAATTCAGGATACGGAATTGGCCGATGTGTTCCGATTGTACTTTCGCTTTGTAAATGGTTTTCAACCGCTTTGCAGCGCATTTTTCACAATAAGTAAGAACATAGGGACTGAAAGCTTACTTCAGCGATGACTTTCGTTGTGTCAGGTAAGCAGTAAACATGTCTATCTACCTCGTAAGGGCTAAATAAGCGCTACGAACATGTAAACATGGGGTTTTTCATTAGTGGGTGGGATATTTCTGTGAAGATCGTTATAAGGCGTGATCACTTATAACGCGGTTCTGTTTTATGTCTCCTGACACCCGCGTTATAACGGCACTCCATCATACTGTTATAAAGATAAATTACGTATAGATGTTGTATTTATGATTGATATAACAATCACAAATATCTTAACCCATTCCATTTGGGATACCCCTTTAGGGGTATATGGGCAAACAGTGTGGATCCAGATCAGGCCCCACAAACGTGGGGCCTGATCTGAGATCCAAACTATGTGCTGCCTAGACCTCATTTATACAAGAGTTGGTTAGACCAATATTGTCAAAATATTCTTGATTTTTGATGCAGACGACAATTTCAGCAGATGACAAAAAATACCCAGAATGCAATGGGTTAAAGTACCCCAACCCCAAAGTACCCCAACCCATTGTTCCATTTTACCCATGATTTCCATTCCTACATTCTAAATGCATCACGGATTATTTAGAAAGGACTGTAGTTGGTTTTTACAGTGATAAAGTTAGTTATGCTGTGAGATATCTAGCTAAGAATTCAGTGCAATATTCACCATATATATGCAACTTGTTCATCCATGCATAATGTAGTTGTAGATTTTAGACAAGTGTCACATGTAATCATAATACATGTACATGTATATAAATTATGACTGATCAGCTACAAATGAAAAATCCTGATTGCGTAATTACATTGGACATCCCTGTCTGGCAAAAAGACTACTGCAATTGCCCTAAATCTTGCAACAAGCTACTGTACTGATCCTAAAATTTGAACAAGCTGGTTTTTGTCACACCTACTTTAGCAAGGTGTGATAAAGGAATCAAGTTTTCTGTCCATCCATCAGCAGAGCTCCAGATAAGATTGAGTATTTGATGATAATTAAGGATAATTTTTCTTATTTCTCATCGAAACAATATGTTGTGACCCCTCACCTGAACCGTCTCGACGAGACGATTCAGATGAGGGGTCACAACGTATGTTTTTATGCAGTATTAACAAAAATTATCCCTAATTATCACCTAATACTCCCCTCTTATCTAGAGCTCTGCATCACTATCCATTCTGCTGTCAACACCTTGAGTAAACCCTAGCTTTAGGTCCATCTCTGTTCTAGAACAGTGGTGGATTGATTTCCACCAAACTTGCATGGATATATAAGTGGGATAATCCTAAGAGTTCACTAGGTTTTTGATGACCTTGACCCCATTTTCAATGTCACAAGACTGAATGTTACGTATTGCTAGAACAAACTACTGCTAGAACCAACTGATGGGCCGGGCGAGTAGCACAATCATTAGGGCACCTGACTCATAAGTCAGAGGTCCTGGGTTCGAAACCCGGTCTGGCCACATACTTTAGTGTCCCCTTCTGCTGATTCAAGAAGGGCAGTTGTCTGTTTCTGGCGAAAGTATGTGCACTTAGTACTGGTTAACCGCTTAGGAGGTCTAAGCCTGCCCAGGAATAGTGTGGTTAGGTTAAATGACCGTCCGGACATGACCATAGCTGTTTACCGTGGACGTTAAGCATCAAATCCAAAAAAAAAAATAACTAACTGATGTATTTTCAATGTTTTTGCATGGTTATATTATTGGGACAAGCCTGAGAGATGATAAGATACTGGTGATGGATTTAAATTTTAAAATCACATTCACATTTTGCATATTAAATATGCTTTAAACCTGTTGACAGACAAAGCCCAAATTTAATATAGATTGATTTACTGCTCTGACTTCAAGGTCAACATGCCAAAATGCCTGTTTTGTAGGAAATAATATTGTGTTATTGGAAATGCACTGTCATTCTTTTTATCCATCCTTACTTGAGAAAACTAACATTATGTGCAAGGCAGATGCAACATAGTGTTCCAGGGAATTTCATAATTTCTGATGCAGAATATTTCAGTCATATCATAAAGGTTATTTATAGTAGAAGGTTGTGGGTGAGATATCACAGGTGAGATAAGAGTTGTCAGCACAGGTGAAATTAACCAGATTCCCTTACAGTGCTCCAGATTAGAGGGGGTAACAGGGATAATTTTCCTATTTTTCAAAGAAAAAAACGTAAGTTGCGACCGCTCATTAGAACCGTCTTGCAGAGACCGTACTAATGAGGTGTCACAGCATATGTTCTCATTGAGAAATAAGAAAAAATATCACTGAGTTATCCTTGAAACCCCTCCTTATCTGGAGCTCTGCCCTTATCTTGTGTGTTAGATTGGTCCTTTTATATAACTGCTAACAAATCATGGTGCAGACTAGTATCAGACTGTCAAAACAGTTGGGGTGGTAATACACATATTGTATTATATCAAAAATTAGAAAACAGAAAATTTTATCTGTCTTTCCAGTATACGTCAGGCGGATCTTGTACAGACTTTGATATTGTTACAGAAATCCATCCTTTTTAAGTATTATGCAATAAGATCAGGTAATTTGCTTATTAGTCAGAGACAAAAGCACAAATGAGCCACAACACGACAAAACCAACAAAGTGATTGTGCGCCCAGCGCAGACTCAGATCAGCCTGGGCATCTGCCCAGTCTGATCAGAGTCTTCGTTGTCCACATGGAGGTAGCTTAGACCCTTAGCTACCCTTTAAGTGCTTAGCAAAGAGTCTGATCAGACTGGGTGGATGCCCAGGCTGATCTGAGTCTGGGCTGGGCGCACAGCTACTTTGTTGGTTTTCGCACATGCTCAAATGGTCACAGAGCTCCATTTCAGGTAAATGGATACACTTTCAAGGGAAGCAACTCTACCATTTTCATTTTTGCCTCCCTGGTCATTGGTGGTCAACTCCTGAATGAAAGATATTGCTCCTTAATAGATACTTTTTGAGCACGGTCTCTTCATAAAGAAAAGTGGCTACTAGATCCCAGAATTGTCCTCAGGAAAATAAGGCAGAAAAGCATGGAGGTATAGTCAAGAATACATTTCCTGTTTCTGTTAACATTTCAACTCCTTTTATCTCAATTTACTGATATTTCAAAGTAAATCTTCTGATACCAGAAAATTTACTTTGAGATATCAGTAGTTTGGGCTGAAGTTCAACTTCAAGATATTGAGATTTGACTGTATATCCATTCCTCTCGAGAGGATGTTTTCATGATAGTTCAGAAATAATTGCTGTACGTTCTCCATAAAAGCATAGGTTGCTTGGCCATCAGTCGTAATGAAGGGCCATGGCATATTTCTTTTTATGAAGTGAGTTACAGCAAACAGAGCTCCAAGTAAGATGTGGTATTGAGGATTATTCTGAGATAATTTTTCTTATTACTCAAAGAAAAGTTACATTGTGACCCTTATTAGCACCATCTTGTTGAGATGGTAGTCGGGCCACATAGTGCAGTGGGTAGGGCATCTGACTTACAAGCCAGAGGTCCTGGGTTCAACCCGGTCCGGCCACTTACTTTCATTTCTCCTTCCACTGATTCAAGAAGGGCAATTGTCAGAGTAAGTGCACTTAGTTAACCTGCAGTTAACTGCTTAGGAGGTCTAAGCCTGCCCAGGAATAGTTTGGTTAGGTTAACTGACAGTCCCGACATGACCATAGCTGTTTACGGTGGACATTAAAGAATAACACAACAACAAAATGTTGAGATGGTTCTCATAAGGGGTTACAACATTACGTTTTTATGGAAAAATATGGAAAATCATCTTTAAACTTTAAATTATCCTGCCTTTTCTTACCTGGACCACTGACTAGGATCACACGCCCATCTTGTGTGGACGTCTCTGGTCAAATGCCAGTTCAGTACGACCAATGCCAGTATACATGTACTATTGTTGTATCTGTAGTTAAAGTCATGTGAAGTTGTCTTGTTATTAGAATGTAACTTTAGGTGAGTTGGAGTTGTGATTATAATTTGATTTTCTCTATATAATCAACAGCTTTCAGAGCCCTAGATAAGAGGGAGTATTTGATGATAATTGAAGGATAATTTTTCTTTTTTCTTATTGAAACCATATGTTGTGACCCCTCATCTGAACCGTCTTGATGAGACAGTTAAGATGAGGGGCCACAACATGTTTTTATGCAGAATTAAGAAAAATTATCCCTAATTATCACCAAATAGTCCCTCTTCTGTAGAGCTCTGGGTGATAATTTGATTTTCTCAATATAATCAACAGCTTTAATAAAGGGTTATGAGGTAGAGCCAGGGGATTCTATTGAGGGGTTGCATTATACGTTTTAGCTCATCAGCAGGTTAAGCTCAGTTGGATGTTTATATTATGGGCAAACAAGTCATCAGGCGAGCTGTCCTGGCAGATGACAAGTCTTCGACAGTTCTGATGGGCTTCAACATACATTATACAGTCAACTATCGATATCTTGAAGTGGAACTTCAGCCCAAACTACTGATATCTCACAGTAAATTTTCTGGTACCAGAAAATTTACTATGAGATATCAGTAGTTTGAGATAACAGGAGTTGAAATGTAAATAAAATAGGAAACATATTCTTTGATATAAGAAGATATTTTGAAATATCAGTGTTGGAGATTTCGGAAGTTGACTGTATGTCTGTGAACCCTCACTAGAACCACCCAGATTCGGCAGTTCTACTGGAACTGACAACATATTTTATATTAAATTGTATTGCGACACCTCCAGGCTTCCCCAGCATTTTCACAATAGGGAACAACTTTTGTGACTTCTGTTTGCTTCCAACTAGAGGGAACAACTTTTGTGACTTCTGTTTGCTTCCCACTAGAGGGAACAAGTTTTGTGACTTCTGTTTGCTTCCCACTAGAGGGAACAACTTTTGTGTCTTCTGTTTGCTTCCCATGAGAGGGAACAACTTTTGTGACGTGTTTGCTTCCCACGAGAGGGAACAACTTTTGTGTCTTCCTGTTTGCTTCCCACGAGAGGGAACAACTTTTGTGACTTCTGTTTGCTTCCCTGGATAACAAAATGCTTGGGAAATGGGCCTTCTCTAAAAGGAAAGAATTTGTTCCTATGGGAACAATTTTTTTCCTTTAAGAGTTGACCCCTATGAAGAAGGGAAACAAAATTGAAAAGGACAGAGTTGCTTCCCCTGAAAGTGTACCCATTCACCTTAAGCTAGAAGAACAGTTACTAGAAGAAAAGTTATCTCAGAATTAAAATCATCCTGGCATCATCTTTATCTAGCTCTGTGGAGCCCCAGTAGCTCAGTGGATTTAAGTGCCGGCCTGCTGATCTAGCAGTTCTGCGTTCGTTTGCCACTGGTGGCTGAAGTCTTTTGAAATGTAAACAAGGTTCCATTGCACATAGCCTTTCATTATCACCCTCCCAGCATCCTGATACGACTGAAATACTGTATAAATCATTGTCTTGTTTCTATGATGTGTTGTAGATGCGCTAAAATGTATTTGGCAATCTGAATAAAGAATTGAAATTGAAATAGTTGAAAACGACGTAAAATTGCAAGTCATCCATCTAGCTCTGAACCTATTATTGATCTGTTTTGAAAGAAGCTTTAATTACTGTAGGCTGTTAGTGAGAATTGTGCTATATATTTTGTTGCTATTTATATAGAGTTAGTGTAAATAATGTATATAAGTAAACTAAAGGTCCACACAGTCTAGTCACATGACAGCCATGTGACTTTACATATGTCACGAAAGTTTCTTTGGTCACATGATTTTTCATGAATGTGTAATCAGTAATATATTGATATTTCTGTGAGATGATGAACACCTAGAAAATCTTTTGGTCTTTTTGGTCTAAGCCTGCATGTTTTTTTTGACAATGTGTGATTGGGGATTGATCATGACAAATTGTGATGGCTGAGATGCGTCTGATATCAATGCAGTCTGATCAAGTCCTCCATTTGCAAGGAAAAAAAACAACGTGGGGAACATGATCTCAAGTGGACTTTTTATACACACAGCTGAAGAGTATGCATAGATGTACAGGTTGATCTTGCATCTACACTGTTAAAACACAGTCACTGTTTCTCTTGGAGTGATTGCAGCAATGCTTCAGGAGATAAAACATGAAATTTTGTGATGAGTATACATAGATGTGCAGGTTGATTTTTCCCTTTCTTAAACAACTCTAAATATCTAAACCTGTCTTGAAAGATGGCTGTAGATTTTGGGATTGTCTTGGAAGGGAAACTGGAAACTGTCAAAGTAGAATAAAACAATACAATACTGGTTCAGATATTTGGGGTCATTCTAGAGAGAGAGAACTCCTCTATAACCAAATAATTACAGTGACTGAATAGTTGAGGTTCTGTATTTCTTTGGCTATCAGGTTTTACATGTCTAGAATAAGTCCAAAGATCTAAATTACTCTTATAAATTTCAGCTATGAGATGAGTTTTTCCCATCTAAAACAATCCTAAATATCTAGATCCATCTTATAAGATGGATCTATAATCCATCTTATAAGATGGATCTAGATTTTTGGGATTTCCTAAATATCTAGATCCATCTTATAAGATGGATCTAGATTTTTGGGATTGTTTTGGAGGGGAAAAACCTCCATCTTATAGCCGAAGAAATATGATATATACGGGACAACTGAGACAACGGTTTCTATATGGAAACATCCCTTGTCCAAAATTATAAATCCTTTAAAGTCAGTACCTGCTTTTCGTTGTAAACTGTAGATGTACTGATTATTTGACTGAGATACAGTTCCATGTGTTTGTGTCAAATGGTAATAAAATGATTCAAAACCCTACAGCCTTTTTCATTCTTACAAACCTTCATCAGAGCTTTCAGCCGCGTAGCGCAGTCGGTAGGGCACCTGACTTATAAGTCAGAGGTCCTGGGTTCGATACCCGGTCTGGCCACATACTTTCGTTTCTCCTTCCGATGATTCAAGATGGGCAGTTGTCAGTTACTGGTGAAAGTATGTGCACTTAGTACTGGTTAACTGCTTAGGAATAGTGTGGTTAGGTTAACTGACCATCACGACATGACCATAGCTGTTTACCGTGGACATAAAGCAACAGATCAATCAATCAATGGATAACAAGGATTTCTGTATTTCTCAGTAGACACACATATCCTGGGCACTGCAATTATGTGGTTAGTAATGCCTCACCAAGATGATTCTAATGAGTACCCATAACCTCTGTTTTCATGTAGAAGAGGAGGGTTAACAACAAACACTCTGCTTGTCTGTTCCACTGACTACAAAATATTGACTTTCAATTGCCATGTCCCATGATAGGTTTTTTTGCTCCTCCTAGCTAAAATGGGTTTCCTTTGAGATGCTTAGAGCACCAGCTCAGTTTAACTTTTGTAAGTAAAAGTAGATATCTCAAAGCTACTGTAATAATTTGGTTATAAGATGAGAGTTAATCCTTCCAAAATTACTGTGAATATGAAAATCAGTCTTGAGCAAATCAGCCGTAAATTGGGTTTTCCTTTTCCAAAACAATCCAGAAGGTCTAGATCCGTCTTTCCAGATCTTTGGGATTATTTTGGAATAAAAAAACATCTTGTATCTGAAAATGGTATACTAAATGTTGGCACACCACCAGCTACTGTAATTGTAGTCAATATACCAGTAAACAAGCTCCTTCTGCTGTCCCAACAACTGATCAAGTTTGGCCAAATAGCAAACAGTCAACAAAAAAAACTGTCATATAACAGCAAACAGTGGCAATACTAATAACTACTGGTGACCTGAGTCTGAAAACTGTCAATATTTTCTCAAGAGTAATCATCATACAGATTACTGTATATAAGACAGTTTCAGCCCTCCAAAACAACCCCAAAAATCTAAATTTGCCTTGTAAAAGAGCTAGATTTTTGGAACAGTTTTGGAAGGGATATTTCTATCTAACACCAAAATTAAACAAGAGTGATCTAGATATTTTGGATCATGTTCTTATAACCAAGTTATTAAGTAATACTGTATAATATTTTGCTCAAACTGGATGGTGAGTGCGAAAGAAAACTAAGACATAGCAGATTCTTTTATTATTAACCTCAGTATCAACTTTAACAGACTTTAGATCACAGTCAAACAACTACCAAGTTTACCCTCAATATACCGTAAAAATTGGGACACCTTTTTACTATACACAATTACTATAATTGTTCTAAACAGGGGCGTAGCTAGGGGCAATAACACAGTACGCACAATCATGTTTTATACTCATTGAGGGCAATACTAGGGGGTTTAGCCGCTAAGATATTTCGAATGTGCGTGTCTGTTGGCAGTTAGTATTAAAATTATGCCCAATTAACAACATTTCGGCATGAAAATACGCAGGTGTGTGTTGAAATTTTGTCAATTTGACAAAATTTCAATACGCACCTGCGTATTTGCGTAAAGGTAGCTACGCCCTTGCTAAATATTGCAGTAATGTATCCAAAAGATGCAGATGGAATGGCAAACGGTGCATACCCAAATCAGACTCCTACAGGAGCAGCTGTATCTGTCAATACTTGGAATTTTACGGTATGGCACCTCATATGCTTCTGTAGTAAAGGTTTCTTTCAAAGTTGGACAAGTTTGTTGTCAGGGAATGTCAAATGCTGCATTACCATAAAAAAATCTATATATTGGGACAGATAGGCCTGAGCAAACAGTGCAGACCAAGATCAGGCCTCAAGGTTATAAAACTTTTTTCGTGTTCAGCTCAGCTGAGCATGAAATTTTCTCTGTTGATATGAAAATGCCAACTAATGTTGGCATTTTCATATTCATAAACAAAGAAAACTCTCGTACCCAGCTAAACTGAGCAAGAAAACAACTGTACTTATCAGTTATTTGCTATTTATTAGAGGATAAAATTTCATGCTCAGCTGAGTTGTCCATGAAAAAAGTTTTATAACCTCGAGGCCAGTCTGCTCCTTCACTTCTACACTTTTTGACAATTTACCTGCATCTTTTAGACTCATTACTGCATTGAAAAAAACAAACAAAAAAAAACTTAAATTATCTGACAGTACCGTTAATTATTATAGGTGTCCTAATATTTACAATTTTTACAGTATGTCCAAATATGTAGGGTAATAAATGTAATCACATGATTTTTACAAGGAAATTAAAATGTAACAATCACTAGTATTCAGACAGTTTCATAAGCATCCTTGAAATACTCCTCAAGGTGGATGGATATACCGCCAGGAGTTGAGTACCAGGGGCCGTATTTATAAAATGACTTAAGTCGTTGCTATGCTGTTGCTAAGGCTAATTTTCTATGAAGGAGATTCCTTACAACTATGAAATTTGCTCTGGCGGAACAGTCTTTTTAGACTGTTCCTCCAAAGCAAATTTCATAGTTGTAGGGAATCTCTTTCTTAGAAATTCAGCCTTAGCAACAGCATAGCAACCACTTAAGACGCTTTGTAAATATGGGCCCAGTTTTACATTAGTATGTTTTTCTCTAGCAAAATTCTGTCTTGAATGAAGGCTACTACATGTAATTTGCTTTCTAGAGAGACCAGGTGCCTGTTTTACTAAACATCTTAAGCCTAAGATTTTTTTAATTGAAACTTACAAAAATCTTAGGCTTAACATGTTTGTTGAAAACTTTGTTGAAAGAGGCACAAGATTTTTAGGAATTCTAAGAAAATGTTGGTTAAGAAACTTCTTCACTTCCCTTATAAATAAGATAACTATAGCTAAGATGAAAATTTCAAGACAAGATGAAAACTTCAGGAAAAATCTACGATGCTTTAATAAACATGGCTCATGGTCTCTCTAGAAAGCAAAGTAGCCCCTATGAGAAAGCAGACAAACATTTCCATGTAAGACTGATCTCCCTTGATGGTGCAGACACAGTAAAATAAAACAATGAACAAGCAAACTACTGTATTTTTTTCCAGTTGTAAGATGAAGCGTTTCCATTCTGAAATTGCCCCAACATAAGTAAATCAGTCTTATTTGATTCAGCTATAAGATGGGGTTTTCTCTTCCAAAACAATCCCAGTTTACTCTGCCAAAATTGGAATGGAAAACCCCAATCTTACAGCCAAAAAATACAGTAAGTCCATCGAGCTACCTTGTAAGAAAACCTGTCTTAAAACATTTGTATACTGAGCCGAGTATGACTGGCATTGAAGTTTTTAAGAAGAATTCTAATGCACTTCTGATTGTAATGCGACGTCTGACTGGATAACATCAAAAATTTGCGACAGTTTACTCTGCAACATACTGTCGCCAACTCTATGTCACGGTCATTAAGAAACGTCACTTCTCATTGGCTGACGCTACATTTTAGTGCTTGCTAATAGTGCAGAACAATATGTATTGAAAAGTGAAAACAAGATAAAAGTGCAATAGAATAAGGATAACTGTACTGACAATTGTCATTTGGGGAGGTAAATCGTCAATTTTATGGTTGCAAAGTTCCTTTTACTGCTCAGCTGGCGTGTCGCCCTAAAACAAAAATTCCCATCATAAAACCAACAATCCACCTCCCCAAATGACAATTTTGAGTGCAGTTATCCCCTAATTCTGCGGAAGGCGGTGTCTCCCCTGTCGGGGCATTGTCACAAAACTGAGCTATCCCAGAAAAGTTGACAAAAGATTACGTCACTGACATTGATGCCAGCAGAACCTAGCCCCGAGGTTATAAAACTTTTTTTGTGCTCAACTCAGCTGAACATGAAATTTTCTCTGCTGATAAATATGAAAATGTCAACTAATGTTGGCATTTTCATATTTATAAGCAGAAAAAATTTCAAACCATATATGGGCATGCTCAGCTGAGTTGAGCATGGAAAAAGTTTTATAACTTTGGGGCCGTAATACCTATGTCTCACATCTGCTGGTGACAGGCGAGACAAAAACTGCCCAACCAATGCCTGACCAGACCATATACTGGTACAAGCTGGCCTGAGCATACATAGTTCTAATATGCTTGAAAGTGTACAGGTAACCATTATAATTGTCAACAATTTTTTCAATTTTTAGTCGGTTTAATAGCTATTCATAGCTAATGTTACTTGTTATGTAAACACATCCAACTTTAAATAAAATTTGTATCTGTTTCTGTATCTGTATCAAAGGGAGACATTTTCTGTGACTTCCTGTTAGCTTCCTCTGGCAAGGGAATCCTTCCCAAATGGAGTCTTCTCTTAACAGAAAGTATTTGCTCAAAGCGTTTTTATAAGTTGCTGTTATTAATGTATTTGGTTAAAGGAACAGCTTGTTTCCTGCAGTTTTCTTTAAAACAGCCACATCAGAAATCATGTTATTCTGAAAACATGGATGGAAGAAGCATATTATTTCTGTATGTTCCCAGTTATTCAGATGGTAAGCACTAGAAACCATGCAATTTGAAGCGAATTTGAATTACAGCTTTCAAATTGGAACAAGAATTCTGCATAACAATGAGCCTCGCCTGTCAGCCTGTTGTCAAATATAGGCCCCCATACTACTTACAGAGACAACAAAAGTTTAT
Organism: Ctena decussata; assembly: GCA_963989385.1. Taxonomy (NCBI): domain Eukaryota; kingdom Metazoa; phylum Mollusca; class Bivalvia; order Lucinida; family Lucinidae; genus Ctena; species Ctena decussata. The sequence continues at coordinate 31,273,380 of OZ022504.1, read as the reverse complement.
GGTGCCGCTGGAGGAAAAGAAATACCCGGTACCTATTTCTCACATTTGCTGCAAAAACAAAAGTTCATGGTGCTGCCAGAGGAAAAGCAATACCTGGTACCTATTTCTCATATTTGCTGTATAACAAAAAAAAAAATATTATTTTGAGAAGGTGTATTAGAGAAAGCATTCCACATTCTGTCCTTTTTATAACTGTCAAATTGTAATTGTCAAGATGAAGAGTTGAGACATGAGTCACTTCATCAGGATGTGCACCATTTTCAAAGGCGTCTAATCAGAACTGTTGGGTAAAGAGCATTGCTCAGTTGTTAAACGCATTGTCTGCTTAACCAAGTCGTTACTTCGTTAAGTCTTCTGGTTCACATAATCAAGTGAGCTAATATTTATTTTGAAAACAAACTAGAGGAGATTTTGCACCGCAAAATGGCAGTCTTTTTGCATATGTTTGAAAATTTATAACCTCTCACTTAGTAATGACGTCATTACTTTGGAACGACCATGCCCAGCTTGCCAACAATTTTATAACACATCTGCTGATGTGACTGGAATGGTGTCGAAATATGTATGGTAACTATGGTAACCATTAGATGTTCTCTAGAATTGTTTTACTTTACACACATGCATTACTTCAGAAATATGGGTAACCTACATGTGTTTCTGCCATTTTTACAAAGAAGAACAACCTTTGTGACATACTGTTTGGTTCTCTGAGCGATAAAACCCTTACAACAGGGGTCAACTCTTAGAGGAATCTGCTCCTAAAAGCAGATTTTTTCCTGTAAGAGTTGACCCCCACTGAGCGAAATGGAAAAGTTGCTTCCCCTAAAAGTGTATCTATTCATTTTAACATAGGCACAGACTAAAATATTTGACAGCAATCACCAGAACCTCAATGAGGATAGGCTAACAATAACATGGGTCAGCACATCACAGCAAAGAAAGCCGAAAGCTCTTCAGGATACAGCAACTCTTCTTTTAACACAACATCCCCATAAAACATATATACCTATAAAAATGTAGGCTAAAGGGTTCCATTAGCCAGAAAAAAATCAATAAATAACGTTCTCCTACAACAAAAATAAAAGATTTTCACCCCTAACAGTTTAAAGGCTCTGGTGTGCGCTAAACTAGGCAGCACCCTAAGGTGCTTAAATATATGGACACCTAAAAACCAATAATTTTCCATTTGGGACAAATGGAAAATATATGGTTTTTAGGTGTCCCAATATTTACCTTATTAAAGCACATTAGGGTATTATTCCAGATGTTGATGTGGTCTGTTAGCTCTTAGAGAAGACATAAAGGCTGCTATATATAGAAATGTTATCCCACCTAGAGTCAGTGTTGAAGTCACATTGAAAAACTGTCTATACATAAATCTCAGATACCAAACTATTCCTAGTAGAATACCAAACAACGGAAACATAAACATCCCAATATCAAAGAACCCATCGTCTTGATGATTCACAGTTTGTCCCGGCTGTTCTCGCGGCTGAGTGATCAGACAGTGCACTACACTGTTATCAATTATATTACAGGCCTGCAGTGTCGAACTGTCATTCCGAAGATCTTGTCCATTAAAGATAAAACGAACCAGTTTTGACTCCGACAGTTCTGTAGTGAAGTGTTTCCTGAAAAAGAACAAGGAAAATTCATGTAAGCTACAAATTACTGGTATATAATGTTTGTATAGCTAAGAAATTCATATAAAACAAACAATATCAAAACAAAATAAACTGTGAATAAAAATTACATGACTGAATAACCTCATGTATCCACCATTTATCTGAAGTAAAAGCTTATCTCTGTAGTAATGTTTAAAAATAATGAATTTGGCTTTCTTTTCATTATCACAGTGTGTTCTGTTAATTGCTCGTCGAAAAGAAAAATGATATATAGGAAACCAAAAATTAATACATGTATCTCAGACAATTTTTAGACAGGACATAACTAACCATTTAGGAAAAGTAGTAACCAAGCATATGAGAAAATCTAAACCATATTTAAACAAACACTGGGTGAATATGATGCTCTTGTGAGTGTTAGCCGCAGGTAGCTCCCTTACAAAAACTGAAAAAATACTAGTCAGAAAATAGTAATTTTCTCACCTTCTAAAATTGCCTATAGTTTCAGACGGAGAAGCTTTCACAAGCCTCTGTGTGTCATTGAGATACTTTAACCTCACTCTGATCTCATCTGCTGTTTCAGTTCCTGTAGACTGATTCTCTCTAGGAACAGACTGAGTCTCCCTGTCTCCTGATTCAGCTTGTTCTCTCCTTGAATTTTCTAATTCTGTACAAAGAAGGCTAGAGGCAAGATCGGATAAGCTTTTTTGCTGAGGAGTCCTAATTTCAGATTTGTTTGATTTATCATTTGAAGGTGATTTTGCTTTAACACACTTTTCATCAGCATTGCTTTTGCTTTCAGAACATTGATCAGTAACCAGATCTCTACCATCTCTGGCAGAAGGGTCTTTAAAAAATTCCAGGCGTCTTTGTCTTAGTTGTGTTGCAGTAAGATTCTCTGCTCTCTCTGGAGCAATATCTTCTTCAACATTGTCTTTAGCATCATCAGTATTTTCATCTTCATTTTGATCAGCACTTGCAGCTTCATCAATACTGAGAGAGTCACTTTCAGTCCGGTCAGGAGGGACCTCTGTCTCATCAGTTGGCACTTCTTGTGTTGTTGGCTCTGCTAAAGTGTCATTATCAACTTCTGCTTCACTGGTATTATCAGGGTGCTGCACTAGAAGGTCAGCTTCAAGACTGTCTACAGTTTCTGCGGGCTGCTGACGTCTCCTTGTCAGCTGCACAATCACCACCCTTATAAATGGGATATCACGAATACCAGTAGATATCCATGCTACCAATATAATACACAGGACAGCTATAGCAGCAACTGTTATTGTAACTTCATCACCTACACCTTCAATCCATGACATCCTGGCACAGTCTTCACCTGAAATATGATACAAATGATCAGAGCTCAAGATAAGAGGGAGTATTTGATGATAATTAAGGATAATTTTTCTTATATCTCATCAAAACCATATGTTATGACCCCTCATCTGAACCGTCTCGTTGAGACGGTTCAGATGAGTGGTCACAACGTATGTTTTTATGCAGAATTTACAAAAATTATCACCAATTTCTCCTGACAAGCTAGCTGATTTGAATCAAATGGACAACTGTTGATGACATCTTCATCTGTTTAATTCAAAGTGTTTTTTGTAACAGTGGAAAGCGCTGTATAACAAGAGTTGTCAGAAGAAAACAAAGTGCTCCTACAGGAGCTTGACTCTCACAGCCACGGCTGTGTTAAAGGCACTTGTCCAAAATCAAGTATAATGACTGCAATCCATACAGGGACTGAGAAATATGATTGGAGTCAGTGAAGCATAAAACATAATGTTCTTGTCCATACATGTATATAAGTGTGTGCCAAGTATCATGGCTCTAACCTATATTCTATTTCTATTCTATTCTATCCCGTAACCTTACTAGGTCGTTGGGGCACCACAGATGACTTCAAAACAATCCCTTTCCACCTTGTCCTGTCTTCAGCTGCTCTAGTTGAGCTGGCAAAATCCATTCCTGTCCACTCCTTGATATTGTCTTCCCACCTCTTTTTCTGTCTACCTCTTCTTCTTTTTCCTTTCACTGTGCCCTACAGAATTGTCTTTGCTAAACCAGAAGACCTTGAGACGTAGCCAAACCACCTTAGTTTCTGTTTCTTGACCAGCGTCAGGAGTTCATCATATTCTCCAATGGCTGCTTGGATCTTCCTGCGAACCTCCTCATTGGTTATATAGTGGTCCAAACCTATATAGGGACTGAAAATATCACAAAGTCAGTGAAGTCTATCAAAAAGTCAATGAAGCAAAAATATAGGTCGAATCTGTGTATGGATAGCAGTAGTGAAATGACCTTGTCCATATATGACGCCTGTACCTTTTTTACAAGATTGTATAATATGGACTTGTGGCAATCCCAATGCCAGAATATATCAAACCAAACCTTCTCCTGTCCCATTATACTCAATGACTTTCCGTCAGGTCCAGACTTCTAGAAATTTCTATAAGTCTCCTTTTTTCCACTGGGCATAGTCCGGCAGACAGTTGTACTCAAAGATGCAGTCAGTTGGCAGGCTTCAACACTCCCGCCAATAGATCCTGAATAAGGATTTATGACAAAATATTGAAACATCAGGATGTCGAAAGGACAAAACAGCGAATAAGACAAAATATCAAATGGACATTTAATCGAAGAAAAACATAAAAAAAAAACATTGAAAGAATATTGAAAAATATCGAATAACTAATTTTATTAATATTTGTGCTGCAATAGATATTTCACTTTGTTGCAGTCAGATCACAAAACTTCACAAGTAACTTAGTTTGTCGCTATACTTTGATATGTTTTATATTTTATTCTAACACAGCGCGCCTATAGAAGCAATGGAAAGTTTCGGTGTTTTATTCTGCAACAGTTCACTGTTTCGGAGCGCGTGAGTCTAATTGCTGACGTCACTGGCAATACTGACGTAATTTTGTGACGTTTTGAGACGTTACATTTATTTTAGATACAGTTTAGAATGTTAGCGGGAACGTGAACGCGCTGGCAAGATGGTGGGAGAATTTGAATGAAAATAATTATTTTTCAGCGTTTTTGAGTGTTAGACTCGAAATAGTTCAGCTTTAGTATTGAATTGTTGGTCAGTTGTAAGTAGATATATCACTCACGCTCCGCGCTCGTGATATGATCTACTTTACAACTGACCTCCAAACAGTGAATTATTACTCAACAATTCACTGCTAGAATTGATCTATTTCTTAAACAGTGGAACTGAATATTTACATTTATTTCTTACAGTTTCTGCTTAATCAAAATAAGTTAAATCACACCAAAAGCTGTTTCATAAACTGACTTCGACATCTTAGGTAGTAAGTAGTAGCTGAATGACATTGCTTTACCCAGATAATGGCCAAATATTGATTATGATTCGTAGAACAAAGGTGGGGCAACGGTGAAGGTCTCATCCCCAACCTAGCACTAGATTTTGAAAGTATTCAGTAGCAGAAAACACTTCAAAATATTTTTCCTTCATCAGTGATTTCTTCAAAAAATATGTTTTTCAGTAACTGAGTAAACAGAGCGGTTTAATTGTGTACTGCTACTAAGATAATCGGTAAATTTGATCTTTTGTGGCACCTGAAATGTTGCAATTTCAATATTTTGGCGTAGTGTTTATATTGCATTTCAGATCTTTTGATGTTCGATGTTATGTGCTATTAGTAATTTTGACGTTTCTTTGTTTTGTCCTTTTCGATGTCATGACTTTTCAATGTTTTGTCTTTCGATGAAATGTCGGGCACCCCCTGAATATATGGTGTTTTTAACAATGCTTTTAACACTTCTGTTTCTATTTCCATAGACTTTTGAACTATCCCCTATTTTTTGCTTTTTCTTAATTTAAATAATTTTCCTTCTTATTTCAGCACGATAGCACACATACCTTCCTAAAATGTCCGCGAGGGCATAAGGAAATACTTAGAAAGAAAAAAAACCCCAGAAACTAGAACAGTTCAGTTCAGTTCATAGCCCTCTGGCCGAAGTATCTCGCAGGTACATGTATATTCACACAGGTATGTCTTCTTAGTAAACTTCTCTCAGGTATTTCATATTGTATTGTTGTGCGCGTGCTTAGTTCGGGTTGTTTTGAACAGTTTTTTTAAATCTTTTGGTTTCGTGTATATACTGCTCGAAAGTTGTGTTGATGATATTTTCAAAAGCTTTTTCATTTTCATCTCTATCTGCATGTAAAAAAAGAACAGATTGGGATGAAATTCAGGGGTCAAATTTCTGTCAATTTTACCTGTTTTCTGCCTATTTGTTTTAACCCTCTAAGTCTTATACACACAATGGACGTTTGTTCTTACTTTCTGGTAGGAATTATATACGAAATTCTTCAGTTTTGTGTAAGTTTTAACGTTTTTCTCAGAAAAATAAAAATGACACTTATCCTACTTTGACGGCCGCTTTTCAACTCCACCCAAGTGACGTTGACTGGAACGGGTAAAACCCACAACCGCACCTGCGGTACCACAGAATACCGAAGACACATTGCCAATGACAGTGATTGGTTGGTTGGTTGATTTGATGCTTAACGTCCACGGTAAACAACACTATTCCTGGGCAGGCTTAGACCTCCTATGCGGTTAACCAGTGCTAAGTGCACATACTTTCGCCAGTAACTGACAACTGCCCTTCTTGAATCAGCGGAAGGAGAAACGAAAGTATGCGGCCAGACCGGGATTCGAACCCAGGACCTCTGACTTACGAGTCAGGTGCCCTACCGATTGCGCTACCCGGCCCGGCTGCCAATGACAGTGAAGCCTCCGCAAAGATGTTGGTTGGTTGATTGTTTTGGGTTTAACTACCCTTTGAGGAAGTATTTCAGTCTATATAGGGCCATCTCCCAGAGAGAGGGAGAAAAAAGAGAAATGATGGACGAGAGAAAAAATTCCAAACAAGCGCGCCCGCACGTACTGCAAGCACACAAGAGGATTTAGAAGGCCCTGAAGAAAGTAAAAATGAGTACTGGACATGTATTCAATGAGAGGAGATAGAACTTTGAAATTGCCTGAAAAAAGAAAATAACAACAAGAATATGAGGAACCGTTTTACTATAAAATCAGCATTTTTGATATCATATATTCTATTTTTTGATGTCACAAAGTCGATTTCTTGATACCAAAAAAAAAATAAAAAAAAAAAAAAAATAAATAAATAAATAAGCTTCATTTTGTGATATCACAAAAAAGATTTTGTGATTTCACAAATTCTATTTTGTGATATCAAAAAATAGATTTTGTGATATATCACAAATTCTATTTTTGATATCACAAAATCCATTTTGTGAAATCACAAATTCAGGCTCATTTTATGATATCATACAATGTATTTTGTGATGTCACAAAATAGAATTTGTGATATAACAAAATCAAGGCGTTTTCATGATATCAAAAAAAAGATTTTGTGATATCAAAAAATGTTTAAGATTTTCTATTTTAGAAATGCCTAAACGATTTTTGATATCACAAAATAGATTTTGATATAACAAATTCACTAAGATTTTGTGATGTCACATATTCTGTTTTGTGATATCAGAAAATCGAATATGCGATATCAATAAATACATCTGATTCAGTGATATCAAAAAATCGATTTTTTGATATCACAAAATCGATTTATTGATATCACACAATTGATATTGTGATATCATAAAATCCCCAATGATTTTGTGATATCACATAATCCAATTTGTGATATCACAAAAATCGAATATGTTTTATCATAAAATCTATTTTGTGATATCAAAAAATAGTGATGATGTTTTGATATCACAAATTCTTTTTTTTTGATATCATAAAATATTTTGTGATACCACAAAATATTTCATGATATCACAAAACAGAATTTGTGATATCACAAAATCGATTTATTGATATCACACAATTGATATTGTGATATTATAAAATCCCCAATGATTTTGTGATATCACATAATCCAATTTGTGATATCACAAAAATCGAATATGTGATATCATAAAATCTATTTTGTGATATCAAAAAATAGTGATGATGTTTTGATATCACAAATTCTATTTTTTGATATCATGAAATATTTTGTGATACCACATAATATTTTATGATATCACAAAACAGAATTTGTGATATCACAAAACAAACAAAGCAGGTGGGGATACTAAGATTGATAATTCAACAAAGACCTGTGACAAGATATGGAGAGCAGAAGACTCAGTCGCTGATAATTACATTCCCTGAAAAGGGCAACTTCGCTCAGCAGTCTCGTAAGTTATCCGAACAAAGTCATGCTGAAAATCATTGATCTTGAGCAAGCTTAAACCCCTAGCTGAAGAGATAATCGACGAAGAACAGACAAGGTTCAGAGCCGGAAGAAGCACCATAAACAGTTTTTAAACCTCAGAAGCCTATGTGAAAGTATCTTCTTCATCGGCAAAATCTGTAGATACCATTTCTTCACAGTTTAAAAAAAAAAGACGTTGGCGATGGTGGTGGTGGAGGGTGGGGGGGGGGGGGGGGCGATATGGCATCTAGTCTTATATGCCATCATGCGGAAGTATATCAATGCAAATCTAGTTCACGCCGTTGACCTACTCTGTGCTACATGTGCAGTCCAGATCATGGCAGCACGGGAGAAAGATTCAGAACAACAGTCGCAGTTAGACAAGGATGCCCTTTCGCAACAACCATCTTCAACATTGTTTATTTGAATGGAATACGTCCTAAGCTATTGAAGGACATGATGGAAAGATTAGCGTAGGCAGCAGAATTATTGCCAATCTGCGCTTTGCAAATGACTTTGATGCTCTTGAGTTGAAAGTCTCTATAAAAACTGCACAAGGTCTAACATGGAGATAAGTTCGAAGAAGATCAAACTGATGCTTAACAAAGCCAGTGGCATCCATAGGAAGATTTGGCCCCGAAGTTATAAAACTTGAGTACATTCTCAAACTCAAAATAAAGCACACTGATTGGTTGCTTCCGAGCACTTGCTCGGAAGCAGCCAATCAGTGTGCTTTATTTTGAGTTTGAGATTATTCTCAAGTTTTATAACCTCGAACCCAGGCTAAAATGACAGAAGTTGGGAACTGTAACACGCTACAGGTACCTTGGACGAAATGATGGCTCAAAATCGAAGGCGCTCTCAAGGATTGCACAAGCCTCTGCAGCTCGAACAAGGCTATTTAAAGCCAGTTTGGAGAGATAACAAAGCTTAGGCCAATTTGGGGTGAAACTAAGGCACTTATTTGTTATGTCAATATTTCTGTATGCCTGCAAAAAGTGTCCTTGACAGCAGAGTTAGAGAAAAGAACGCAGACATTTGAAATGAGGTTCTACCGAAGGTTATTGAACATCTCGCATAATTAATGAGAATGTTTGCAGAAGATCCAAGCAGATTCGAGAATCTAACGAACTCCTGGACATGACCAAAAAGGGAAACTAAGATGGTTTGGTCAGATCTCAAGGTCTTCTGCTTAGCCAACAGGGCACGGTGAAAGGAAAATAAGTAAAGGAAAAAGAAGAAGAGATAGACAGAAGCAGAGGTGTGAAGACAATATTATAGAGTGGATAGGTATGGAATTTTCCAGCACAACCAGGGCAGCTGAAAACAGGACCACGCTTGAAACATGCAAAGGTATATGTGGTGCCCAGACTTTATATGCACCGTTTGCATGCCACCCGTAAATTTGACAAATAGTTACAACTGAGTTGAAGACAAACGAGACAAAAACAGTACCTTAGAGACATCCAGTGACATAAGTCCTTGATGGCGGATAGCGCTGTATAATCACGATCAGCTCGTTCTTTCTGTTCTGTTTCAGTTCCCCAAGTGGCTCAGCGGTACGTAGCCACAGTTGCACACGCATAGCGTCCGTCCATAAATAATCAGCTCGTGTTAATCTTTGTTTTACTTTTCAATATTTTTGGGATCTTACAAAAAAATGAAAAAAAAAAAAAGCTTGCAAATATCAATTCAGTAAAATGCTTGTTTCGTAAATTCGATACCCCGTCAGAAGCTGGTGACTATTTAGCAAATTTAAGAAATGTAACATCAAATGAATACTTTTGAAACATAAAGCAAAGACTGTCTAAATTTACGCTGCAAAACTTTGGGGTGCCCTATAACTATTTATTCCGTATTTATTGATATCCATAATTCGAATTATAGATATCCATTATTCTAATTATTAACATCCATAAGTGTGGGAGAGAATTTTGGATATCCATAATTCGAATTATAGGTATCTATAAATCGATTGTTCTCATTATTGATAGCCATAAATTAGAGTGAGAATTTTGAATATTCATGATTCGGATTATAGGTATCTATAAATGCTTTTATGGAAATCTATAATTCGAATTATGGATATCCATAATTCTATTGTGTTTATTGATATCTACGATTCGAATTATGGATGTCCATAAATCATGTCAAATTAAAGATTTCCATAATTCGAATTATGGATATCAATAATTCAAATAATGGATATCCATATTTTGATTCATTGATATCAATAATTCAACATGATTTATGGGTATTCATAATTCGATTTATGGATACTCATAGTTCCAATTATATACACCCATAATTCGAATTATTGACTTCAATAAATAATTATGGATATCCTTAAATAGTTACAGATATCAATAATTTGAATAATCAATATCCGAAATTCAAAATATGGATATCAATGATTAGAGATTAGCCACTCATATTTCATATGGGGCTTCATTGGGCCAAAGGAATCAAAGTTTGCTCAGAAGGTTTTGGTCACATGACCAAGATGGGCGCCACACCCATATATGGTAAAAACCCTTCAAATATCTTCTTAGGCATTTGACCTTGAAACCTGGTATGAGCATTGAACATCCCAGCCCATCATAGTTTATACAAATGATGACTGTAGGTTGGCCTTGACCGAATTTACGACATGGTCAACTTTGGTATGTTATGCTTTTGTATGGAAATTCCTTAAACAGCATGGCTTCAGACCCAACTGGTCCAGTTCATTCATGATTTGCAGGCAAACCTAGACAGAGCCCATAATATATGTCACAAACAGACAGACCTCCTTATTATGGACTTTGCCAAGGCCTTTGATAAGGTTCCCCATAGACGATTAATTTATAAACTGGAGTATTATGGTATCCGAAATGATATCCTCCGGTGGATCTCAGCCTGGCTATCTGGAAGGACACAAAAAGTTGTTCTGGATGGAGTCTGTTCAGACCCTCACCCCGTGTTGTTTGGTGTCCCCCCAGGGTTCCTCATTAGGGCCCATGTTATTCTTAATCTTTATTAATGACCTGCCAGACAACATCAACAGTCCACCTTTTTGCTTGATGACTGTGTCCTCTACAGAAATATTAGACGGTCCGAAGACCAGCAGATAATCCAAAATGATTTGGACAAATTGGCACTTTGGGAAGAGGCATGGTTCATGAAATATAACGTTGCCAAATGTCATTCTATGAGGGTGACTAGGTACCCCCCTCCAAAACAAATAATCCATAGTTATACAGTGCATAACCAAGTCCCAGAGAATGTCTCTTCAGCCAAATATTTAGGAGTTAAAATTACGGATGACCTCGAGTGGGGTCAGCACATCAATGAAATTACCAGTAAGGCCACTAAGACTTTGGGTTTCCTTCGTAGAAACTTGACTTGCATCGAAGGAAATCAAGGCTGCTGCATATAAAACTCTGGTCCGGCCCAAATTAGAATATGCAGCGCCAGTTTGAATGCCCCGTCACCAAGTAGATAAAAGTATAGAGGACTGCTGCCCGTTGGACCTGTAGGCGCTGGCGCAATCAAAGCCACGTGGGAGAAATGTTAGATGAACTTCAATGGCCAGACCTGCAGGAAAGACGACAACAGGCCTCTCTGTCTCTATTCTATAAGATCCACAATGATTTTGCTATTGTAGATAAGAATAGGCACATATCTGAGGTCGGTGAAGGGAGCAGGAGAACTAGGTCCCACCCATTCCAGTATCATTGTCCAAACGCTTATACGGACGGTTTTAAGAATTCATTTTTCCCCAGGACAACTGCATCTTGGAATGGTCTTACAACTGAAGCTGTCTCCTCGGAGACAGTTGATGGGTTTAAGGCCAAAATATAATATCCTAGGGTAGAGCAGGGGTCAGGCATGGAATGCCTGCCCCTGAGGACTTCTTGTAAATGCATGTAGTTTAATCTGCTGGTGGCTTTGTCACAAACTCATTTTTTTTGTGTGTGTGATAACATATATGCCACACCACAAACCTGCCATCATGGTCATAGTTGACCGAGAGCAGTATCGGTAGAAAGAAAGAAAGAAACAGTGGATTTCTCAGAAACTATTTAAGTTTAAGGTATAGTATTTGGTATATATGGTTAACTTAAGGACCATCCAGAAGAAATTATGTCGCTTAAGGTCAAGGTCATTCTTTGACCTTTGTTCAAGGACACTGAGATTCTGTCTCCTGTCAGCGTTTTCAATCATCTTCTCCTCTGAAGCAACTAGGTCGATTGAAGCCATATTTCATACGGAGCTTCAATTAAAGTTCGTCACATGGTCTTGGTCACATGACCAAGATGGCCGCCACGCCCATATGGTAAAAACCCTTCAAAACTCTTTTTCTTCAGAATCTAAAGGCCTATGACCTTGAAACCTGGTATGTAGCATTGGGCATTCGAGCCCATTATAGTTTATACAAATGATGACCAAAGGTTGACCCTGACCTAATTTACGGCGTTGTCATCTTTGGTACGTTATGCTTTTGTATGGGAAAATGCGTAAACTGGATTTCTCAGAAACTATTTAAGTTTTAAAGGTATAATATTTGGTACATATGGTTAACTATAGGACCAGATGAAGAAATTATGTCGCTTAAGTTTGACCTTTGTTCTAGGACACTGAGATTATGTCTCCTGACAACATTTTCAAATCAGCTTCTCCTCTGGAGCCATTTGACTGATTGAAGCCATATTTCACATGAAGTTTCAGTGGGCCAAAGGAATTTAAGTTTGTTAAGATGGTCTTGGTCACATGACCAAGAAGGCTGCCACACCCATACATGGTAAAAAAAAAACCTTCAAAAATCTTTTTCTCCAGGGCCAAAGGCCTAATGGCCTTGTGGCTTGGTATGACGCATTGAGGACCTGGGTCCATGATAATTTATACAAATCATGACCTTGCATTGACCATGACCTAATTTATGCCAAGGTCCATTTTGGTATTCTATGCTTTTGTATGAGAAAATGCTTAAACAGTGGATTTCTCAGAAACTATTTAAGTCTAAGGTATGATATGTGGTAAATATGATTACATAAATGAGCAAATGAAGATATTATGTTGCTAAAGGAGGGTCATTCTTTGACCTGTGTTCAAGGTCACTGAAATTCTTCACCCGTCAACATTTTCAAATATCTTGTCCTCAGAAGCCACTGGGCTGAAAGAAGCCATATTTTATATGGAGCTTCCCTTGGGCAAACGAATCAAAAGGTACAGATCGTCTTGGTCACATGACCAAGATGACCGCCATGCCCATATATGGCAAAACCCCTTCAAAAATCTTCTTCTCCAGAACCAAAGGCCTAATACATGAAGACATAAGGTCATCAAAGGTCAAGGTCATTTATTAAAGTTTGCTCAAGGTCACTGAGATTTTAGAATTAAAATACACACTCCTTATAAGCCACTGGTTTCAAATTCGAAACAAATGGACGAAATGACAAATTGTGTCTGTTGACAGGTGTCAGATGAACTACAGGAACATTAGTCCTCTGGTTTTTATGGTACAAGCCAATTTGTTTTCTGGTGCTTTTATATGGAAAAATGCTAGAACACAAAAGTTGACGGAAATTATGGAAGGTTTTGGCATAAAATCACTGAACCATGAAGAAAGGTCAAGGGTAATTTGCAGTTGCTGCAGCTACAGGGATATGCTATCAGATAAAGTATCAATTCTCGACTTAAAGCTCTCACCTCAAAAGACAGTGCCATCCATCTGTCATTCCATGACAAATGTCAAGGACAAATTCATGTCATTGTGAGAGTGCAGCTGCTGCAGCAGTATATAGCTGTATATAGGTACATGTACCAAGTATGTAATTATATTGTTTGAGAGATACTGAGTTAAACATTGAGTAACATTGGTTAACCTGATCACAAATGCTGACCCTTATGCTGATGCTAATGCTAATGCATACTTGAGCTATGACGCCAGGGATACAGCATGAACTCTGCTTTGCATTTGTAATGGCACACTGAATTCTGGTTTGGTCTAAACTGAAATAGAAATCCAGAATAATCTAGACCGCTTCTGACTGGTCTGGGCTCAAGTTTAGCATCTGGAATGTAAAGTAGGACAATTGCCAAAAATGAAAATAGTTATTTGCAAACAGCATAGACCCAGATGAGGTGCCTTTGATCTCAAGACAAACACTCTACAACACTTCCCTATCAAAGCTGGCCTGTACTGAAGGCAGTATCAGCTGGTGTATAATATACGTACCCAATACCCTGTGTCATTCTCACCCTCCATATTGAATTTGTCCTTGACTTCTCAGAAGTACAAGAATTACTGAAAATGAGACTTAACCCTATTGCACTGAGAACGGCCAAAACTCCATATAGAGTTTTGGCCATTCTGAGTGCAATAGGGTTAAGGATTCCAACACACAAGGGCTATTTCTTTTGGGCACCATCTGACACAAACCCTTTCAAAAATCTGATGCACCGCCCGAGGATCAAATCGGGACCACATCCCTTTAAAGGCAAACATGTAGGGTCAAGTCAGGTAAATTCGGACAGCAGGTAAATTCGGGCAGTGACATTGTTTCCTCTATATGTCAGTTGTATAGAATTAAAACAAAAATAACTGGACAAACAGTGAAAATCCTGAAAATGAGCCGTCTCACCTGAATTTTTACTGAATGCAATGGTATGTCCAAATATACGCGCTGTCTGAAGTTACAGACTCGACCCTATAGCAAGGCACTACAAGCATATACCTAACCTATACCCTGTGACAGCCCAGAATAGAAAATACCGCACACTCTGATCAGACTTCAGTCTAATCTGAGTCTACATTGTCTGTTGAGGCACTTCGGTGCCAATGTTCAGAATCACCATAGTAACAGTGAATAGTTAAGGAATGACATATTATAACAAGACTTCCATTTGATCATCAATTTTATTGCTGTGTATTGTACATGTGTCACATTTCACAGAACATCGTACTTTTCTACTGAAACTGACATTCAAACAAAGTAAAGTAAAAATATACATTTTGACAGCAGATACAACACCATTATCTTTGTAAGTACATTGGGGCAGTAGCAATCAGTTTTTGGAATAAAATTTTAATTTGGTTTCTTCTCTATTAATTTATATGCCTGTATAAAGCAGAGGCATACAGTAGTCAGACTCTTGAAGAAAAAGGATTTTTAACATCAAAATGGCTCCCAAAACTCATGTTTCCAATAATTTTATGGGTGCTTTTTGGAGGATGTCTGTAGATGGTGGTAAACAGACTCACCCTCTGGATGTTACCATAATTATGCATTTTCTTATGAAATTAAGAGGATGAAAATAGGTAGTTGTAAAATGATAGCTAGTTGAACTATTCTGCAATTTAAATTTCTGGGCTTCTTATAAAACCAAAAAATACTGTATAAATCCTATTAAACACTCTGGAGGCATTGGTTTTCTGAAAGGAGGGCATGCATTAGTTAGAGCCTAAAGTGTAGTAAATCAGCCACTGCTAAACTACCTCTAATAAACAGTATTTATGTGACTGGGTATATTTTCAGAGGAAGCAATGCTACTATGTTTTGCCTCATTTCTCAGTAAGAGTCAATCCTTAAAGGAAACAATGAGCAAATTCAGAGCAAATTCGTCGCTTTAAGAGTAAACCCCATTTTGAAGAGCTATGCTCAACCAGAGAAGCAAACGGTAATCCATGCAAGTTAATATTGCTGGGAAAAAAGTAGGAGGCATTTATTAAAGCAGGGGCTCTTATTAGGATTAATACGGTATGCGTAAAATTAAATACCTGCTATATGGTACACGGTTTCCTTTTTTGAAACAAATATAAATTGTACTAGAAAGAAAATACCAAGTGTTGAAAGAAAATGTTGAATAAGAAACTGCTCCTGCAGATTCACAGAACTGATGCAAGTAGTTCTCAAAAACTTTAATATTCCCAAGTGGACATCACATAAGTAAAGGACTGGAGTCCAGCCTATGTACCATATATATCCTAATAAACGCCTCCTGCCTCTTTTCCGAAAATAATGTTTTATTTACTTGCATGAATTCCTGTTTGCTTCTCTGGGTGAGGTAGCTCTTTGAAATGAGGTCTACCCTTAAAGGAAAGAATTTGCTCCTAGAGGAGCAAATTCTTACCTTTAAGAGCTGACATCGATTGAGAAGGGAGGCAAAAAAGGAAAACAATGGAACTGTTTCCTCTGCATGTATATCCATCCACCTTAATACTGTTTTATCATTGATATTTTGGCAGTGGCTTGTTTGCTACTCTTTAGGCTCTAAATACCCCCCCCCCCCCCACACACACACACACTTTTTTTCGTTAAATGAAATGCCCCTGGGGCATTCAATAGGATGAATAGGTATATGTGCTATCTGACCAGTGTTCCTGTGTATTTAAACAGTGTATGAAGACTCTGACCTGAATATGTTTAATCATAACACCAGAACGCACAATGTGAAAGTATTGTTTTCCTTTATTCTCATATTATGCCAGCAATATTTAACCAATTCTCATATCATGCCTGCATTATTTTACCCCACATGTCATGCCAACACTGTGACTACCCTTCTGAACCACATTAGTATAATGCCCTTGCTACTATGATGTAACGTTAATGCCCAAAATATTGGCAGGACACCTAAGTGAGTTAGTACAAATTTTAAGCATTGGGACAGACAGGTCAGAGCAAACAAAGCACACCCAATCAGACTGCTAAAGGAGCACACCCAACAAATTGCTAAAGGAGCACACCCAACAGACTGCTAAAGGAGAACACCCAAATCAGACTGCTAAAGGAGCACACCCAACAGACTGCTAAAGGAGCACACCCAACAGACTGCTT
Source organism: Ctena decussata (assembly GCA_963989385.1). Classification (NCBI taxonomy): domain Eukaryota; kingdom Metazoa; phylum Mollusca; class Bivalvia; order Lucinida; family Lucinidae; genus Ctena; species Ctena decussata. The sequence continues at coordinate 31,256,669 of OZ022504.1, read as the reverse complement.
AAGGAGCACACCCAACAAACTGCTTAAGGAGCACACCCATCAGACTGCTAAGGAGCACACCCAACAGACTGCTAAAGGAGCACACCCAAATCAGACTACTAAAGGAGCACACCCAACAGACTGTTAAAGGAGCACACCCAACAAACTGCTAAAGAAGCACACCCAAATCAGACTGCTAAAGGAGCACACCCAACAGCTGCTAAAGGAACACACTCAAATCAGACTGCTAAAGGAGCACACCCAAATCAGACTGCTAAAGAAGCACACCCAAATCAGACTGCTAAAGAAGCATACCCAATAGACTGCTAAAGGAGCACACCCAAAACAGACTGCTAAAGGAGCACACCCAAATCAGACTGCTAAAGGAGCACACCCAAATCAGACTGCTAAAGAAGCACACCCAAATCAGACTGCTAAAGAAGCATACCCAATAGACTGCTAAAGGAGCACACCCAAAACAGACTGCTAAAGGAGCACACCCAAATCAGACTGCTAAAGGAGCACACCAAAATCAAACTGCTAAAGGGGCTACACCGTTTGCCATTCCATCTGCATCTTTTGTATGCATTACTGAATTGTATTAAACCAAACAGTTCCATCTTCAGGACTACTATGGAATTATTTCATATGTCTCAATTTTTTAGAATTTGTATGGAATTGAAATTTAAAAAAAAAAATGAAAAAGATGATTTTACTATCATCTGACACGTAAAAAAATTGTTGACAGAATGAATGACAGTCAGTGCAGACCCAGATCAGTTTCTCTCATAAACAGTAGTCTTATCTGGGTCTGTAACTGTTTGCTCTGGTCTGTTCCAATACTTACGGTCTTTTCATTTTTCACTAAATTTTAAAAATGTGGCATTATATAGTCATGATATGGGCACAGATAAGCAAAATATTATCAAATCTGTTTCTCTATTTTCACCATACAAACATGAGGAATTCTAAGTCTCTTCTGAATAGAAATAAAGTACATTCAACCTTTCCAGAGGATGACTTTGGAAAATATTACTCACATTAAGGTAAAAACATCTACACCTTGATAAGAAGAAATATTGCAAAAAAAAAAAATTGCTTCTCTGGGCCAAATATCGGAGACAAATCTGGGAATCCTTTTCTGATCTAATCAAACACGCACTTAAACATCTGAAAACCTTACTCAGTTGAAAAAAAAATAAATAAAAATAAATAAATAAATTAACAAATTAACCATTACAGTGAAATACTTTGAAACACAATGCTCTGATATTTAGCCATTCTAGTATGTAGTAATTTAAATTCTTGCATTCCAGCAAATTAATCTTCAAGTTCAGAAAAAAAGACGTTCCTCTGACATTGGGACATCTTAAACCTGGAGATCTTGCCCTGAGGTTATAAAACTGTTTTCATGCTCAACTCAGCTGCTAATAAATAGCAAATTACTAATAAGTACAATTGTTTTCTTGCTCAGTTGAGTGGAGTATGAAATTTTCTCTGCTTATGCTCATATTTATCAGTAGAGAAGCTTATTTATCAGCAGAGAAAATTTAGTATGAAATTTTCTCTGCTTATGAATATGAAAATGCCAACATTAGTTGGCATTTTCATATCTATCAGCAGAGAAAATTTCATGCTCAGCTGAGTTGAGCACAATAAAAGTGTTATAACCTCAGGGCCTTATCCCCTTAAATTTTGACAGGCTGATTTTACTATTAATGATGCTGACCAGACTGCATCTATGCTTTAGGACCTAGAAAGTGCTCTAGGACCTAGAGTTTTAAAACTCTCTGTTTACAATGTTTGTTCAGCCACTTCTACACTTCCGACTACAAAAGCAAAACTGTTATTACAACTGACAATATGATTTTTAAACAAGGCATAAAGTTAAAGACTGTGACAGAAAAACACTGAACCGTTTCAGCAGAACAGAAAAGAAAAAGAAAAGCAGAGCTCCAGATTAGGAGAAAAATGGAAAGGTCAAAGATAATTTTTCTTTTTCTCAACGAAAACATACGTTGTGACCCCTCATTAGAACCGTCTCGGCGTGACGGTTTTAATGATTGGTCGCAATGTATGTTTTGACAGAAATTATCCCTGTTACTCCCTCTTATCTTGAGCACTTGATGAGTATTTGGTGATATGTTTAGGATAATTTTCTCCAGTTCTCAATTAATGCAGTACTTGTATTGAGTAATGTCTGAATAGCTATAACTAGGTACCACATGATTTTATTGAAAAATCTGTAAATTGTCCCCATTACTACTCATTACTTGCAGCACTAGTGCCGTTTAATGGATAACTCACACAAAGTAAGTCAGCACAATAAATTTACTATGAGTATACATGTATTTAACCCATTTATGCCAAGAGGACTACAGTATCATTCAATGTTGGAGGAGTCCACTTGTCATTTAAGGGGTGTCTGGTTTTGTGTAATTTTATTATTATAGGAGAAATGCCCATTTGTTTTATACAAATAGTGTAGACCCTGATCAGACACCACATTTTGTGTCTGATCATGGTCGGCACTGTTTGCCAATTTCCCTTTTATGGGACACTAGGCATAAATGGGTTAAGTTTACCTTAATGTGATTAAACATTGGGACATGTAAAAACAATTAATTTTCCATTAAATTATGAAAAAAAATGGAAAATTAATGTTTTTACGTGTCCCAATACTTAAGCACATTAGGGTATACACATACACTATTCTTTGACAGGACTAACTGATTATCATATAAGCTCTCTGTAAGATTTTTTTTGAAGGGAAAACACCATCTTATACCCTAAGAAATATGGTAAATGAAATTTTTGTTTGTCTGCTTTGACACCAGGATTAAATAACAATGAACACAACAACTAGTCTTTGAGAGCTCCAGGTAAGGACAGTGAGTTTTGAGAATAATGCAGGAATATAATTGCAAATATAAAGAAATGTATCTAGGAGCGGTGGTAGTGTAGTGGTTTACACGTTAGACTACCAATCCAGAGGTCAAAGGTTCAATTCCCTGCTCCTCTGTCTTTCAGATAATACTTTAAACAAAGGTCACGTCTCTGTATGATCAATTTCTTGGTTAAACCTTACACCCAAGTTCACTCACTCACCAAGAGCGCTTCTTTAACAGTTTAGTAATTGAATTGCATAAACCTGAATATTGGTATGTCACTGAGTAAACTCTATTTCAGCATGTGAAATTTTTTCTATTGCCACCAATATTCCAATAAAAGGCCTTTTATACAATCAGTCATGTAGAGGTGACTCTGAATTTTATAAGAAAATATGGATAAAAAAAGAATCAGTGCTCAAGATAGGAAGGGGTAAAAGGAATAGTTCTGAGAAAATTTTCCTTATTCCTCATTGAATACATACATTGTGACCCCTCATTAGAACCGTCTTGGTGTGATGGTTATAATGAGAGTCACAACATTTTTTATTGATTGATTTGATGCTTAACTTCCACGGTAAACAGCTATGGTCATGTCGGGACGGTCAGTTAACCTAACCACACTATTCCTGGGCAGGCTTAGACCTCCTAAGCGGTTAACCAGTACTAAGTGCACATACTTTCGCCAGTAACTGACAACTGCCCTTCTTGAATCAACGGAAGACAGTCACAACATATGCTTTAATGGAAAAATATTGAAAGTTCCCCTAAATTATCCCTGTTACCCCTTCTTATCTGGAACACACAAGAATCTGATCAACAACAAGCATGGATAATTTAAATAAGAGGCACACCATTAAATTATACTGCATCTGTTTACAAGCACTTTCTAAACTCTACGATACTGGCACAATGAAATGAAGAAATAAAATGACCAGACGGACACATATATATATATACATACATCAAAAAAAAACTGCAAATATCTCGTCAAATAAATACAAACCACTGTCTCAAGGGTATATGGCTTCACTTCCAACTTGAACCATCATTTTGCAAGGGAGACGACTTTAAACAGATTAGTATTTGCTTATTTGGTAGGTGAACTCCTCCTATGATGGGTGCTACTCTTGAAGGAAAGAATTTGATCTCTAGAGATCAAATTCTTTCCTTTAACAGTAGCACCCTTGATAAGAGACACAAATACAATCAAATCAGAGTGGTTTCCCTTGGAAAAACATCTTCACAATTTAAATCATGATCCATCAGATAAGCATCCAGTCCCAGGACCCTACTAACCTACTCCTTTATCAATGCATACAATCCAGTAGCAGAGCCTTGAAGAGTAGGACTGACGACTGTCCACGAATAGACTTGCGGATATCATGTGGTTCAGCCACGGGTCCATTACAGCCAGGCCCCAAGGTTATAAAACTTTTTTCGAGCTCAACTCAGCTGAGCATGAAATTTTCTCTGTTGATAAATATGAAAATGCCAACTAATGTTGGCATTTTCATATTCATAAGCAGAGAAAATTTCATACTAAGCTAATCTGAGCAAGAAAACAACTGCACTTAACAGTAATTTGCTATTTATTAGCAGATAAGATTTTATGCTCAGCTGAGTTGAGTTGAGCATGAAAAAAGTTTTATAACCTCGGGGCCAGATTGCAAAACAACATAACCTTCCAGTCTAGTCCAAATTCTGATAAGTCCTGTCCTCACAAACTGTACAAAGAGTAACAACGAATGATTTTTTTTTCTCTCTTATAACTGATGCAAAACACCGACATCAAAGTCAAACTGAAGCAAGGCATTTTTTCAAATGAATAAGTTTCTTCCATTGAGTGAACAACTAGTTCTGAAAGTCACAAAAAAAGGCAAGTATAGAAATTTTATTACCTTTGACAAATGATGCCCAGTGTATGTAAAGGAAACTGAAAGTTTCACAATTTTTCACAAGCCTTCGAAAAGAGATGCATTTCTCAAGCATGTATATTAGCCAGAAAAGGAACTGTATTATTTTATACAGATCAAAAGACACTTTTTTAGAAAATCACTATAAAGAAGACTGTGTTCCAAAATTCTGTGTGACAATTTATCTAGATTAGTCCTGGCTTGGAAGTAAAATTTACTAACTTTTCATTTTGTCCCAAATGGAAAATTAATTATTTTTAGATGTACCAAACTTTAGGCACATTTACAGTAATTGTTCTTGCAAGATCTCATCAGAGATGAAGCTAATCTAGAGAGAAACCAAAATATGATTTAACCCATTCCATACAGGATACCCCTTTAGGGGTATCTGGGCAAACAGTTTGAATCCAGATCAGGCCCCACAAACGTGGGGCCTGATCTGAGATCCAAACTGTTTGCTGCCCAGACATCATTTCTACACGAGTTAGTTAGACCATTATTGTCAAAATATTCTTGATTTTTGATGCAGATGACAATTTCAGCAGACGACAAAAAATACCCAGAATGCAATATGTTAACACGGATAATGATGAACTATACTTTTGTGTGAATTCTCAATAAACTTATACTTTGCCTGGTTCAATTTCCATGGTTTCATTATATATGTAGCATTTGTGCAGACTGATCAGAATTACATTCAATATCACTAGAGCAAGTGAGCAGGGGCTCATGTATACCCCCGACCAGTGCAACCGCCTAATGAAACCACTGCCTTATGAAACTATCGCTTAATGAAACCAATCTTATGCATGGTTTGAACCTAGAAGTAAGCTTAGTCACCTATCAAATGGTTCCATCAAAGTATATTACAAATATCAGCAAAGAGTACCAACTTAAAACAAAACTTTAATGTAAACATATAAGTCTGTGCCCATGACCTTGGTCAGCAGCAGCATCCAGATGATGTCAAATAATCTGCATGAACATAGATGTTAACCTAGTCATATATCAAAAGGTTTCGTCAAAGGATGTGGGAAATATAAGCAAAGAATAGAAACTCAATGCAAAACTTTAACATAAATATATAAGTCTGTGACCTTGATGTTTGGGTAGCAGCTATGAACCTAAAAGTAAACCTAATCAAATATGAAAAAGTTTCATCAAAGGATATTGGAAATATAAAAAAAAAATACACACTTAACGCAAAACTTTAACGCAAATGTTTAAGTCTGTGACCTTGACCTAAAGTCAGCAGCAGCATCCAGATGATGTCAAATATTCTTCATGAACATAGAAGTAAACCTTGTCATATAGCAAAAGGTTTCATCAAAGGATGTTGGAAATATAAGCAAAGAATATAACTTAATGCAAAACTTTAACGCAAATATACAAGTCTGTGACCTTGACCTTTGGTAAGCAGTAGCATCCAGATGATGTCAGCTACTCTGTAAGAACCTTAACGTAACCCTAGCCAAATTGTAAAAGGTTCCATCAAAGGATATTGGAAATATAAAAGTAGAACACAAACTTAGCACAAAACTTTAACACAATGTTCAAGTCTGTGACCTTGACCTTAGGTCAGCAGCAGCATCCTGACGATGTCAACTATTCTCCATGAATCCAGAAGTATACCTAGTCATATACCAAATGGTTCCATCACAGGATATTGGAAATATAAATAAATAATATAAACTTGACGCAAAACTTTAACGAAAATGCTAACGGATGGACAGACAGATGGATGGAAGGACACACAGATGGACAGATAGACGAACTGACGGAAAGACTAAAACTATATACCCCTCAACATACTTGGTATGTCGGGGGTATAATAAATGTGAACAACTAATGCCCCTGGTACTTATAAGAAAAATTCTGATGATGAAAAAGTATTTTTGATTTAAACAATGTTTGAATATTAAAAGTAATATAATGTCTGCTCCACAGAACTGACTGAAGTGGACCTAATTTCATAAAGTTCAGTGAATATCAGTGAGAAATACATTTTCCTTTAACACTTTTAGTTTTGACCACATATACACCAATAAATGCAAATATTTTACCAATGAGTCATGACAAAATGATATGACAATGACAACAACCTTCTGGCATGCTGTAGGCAAAATGAGCAGACAAAAAATGTGTTACAGTCAACTCTCCATATCTCAAACACTGTTATCTCAAAGTACCCTCTTATATCAAAGAATACAGTTTTGACCCATTTCCAATTTTTATTTACATTTTAACTCTTGATATCTCAAACTACTGATATCTCAAAGTAAATTTTCTGGGACCAGAAAATTTACTTTGAGATATCAGTGGTTTGACATGAACTTCAACTTCGAGGTATCAAGAGTTGACTGTACTTTGTTTTTTTTAACATAAAAAATAGGGCCTGAAATTCCTTCCCTTAGGGAACAATTTGCAATGTCAAACCTTCTTTTCGACAATTCGAAAGCAATGTTAAGCCTCATTTAGGCGAAAAATAGGACACCTTTCAAGTGACGTCTGCTGATATTTACATTCAGCATGACAAAGGTTAAATTTATAAATAAATAATTTTGATAATCAAGAGGGACTAGCTTCATCAGTTTCTTCATCTGCCGATGCCAACAACAACTCTTTCCATCGTTTGTTGAAGAATCTACGCATCGTGTGACCACAGTGACCAACCTCTGATTCATCTTCGTTGAAAGTTTTACAATTATCGAATATTAACTGTGCATCTGCCTTAAAATCACCTCTCGTCTTGTAGCTGAAGTAGGAAAACATGGAATTAATACTAGAATTGTTTTTCTACGAAAGAACAGAATGTCTCCCCCCTTTTTGATGTCAAAAGGATCTGTCATTAAGACGCCAAGGGAAAAACAATATGTTTCCCTACGCTGAAGCAGGGATTCATAATAAGTAAAAAGTATAAATGCAAGAGTTATAGCTGTTATGCTCTGCATGTCATGTAATGTTGACTGATATTCATATTTAGTTTTTGTCAAAAAATATAAATGCAAGAGTTACAGTGCTCTGCACGTCCTCTATTTATGTGTTGACTGATATTTGTATGAAGTTTCATGAATAAAGCTTAAACGGTTTTCAAGTTATAGAGCTTAGATGATTGAGACATGATTTTGTGAATGACAAAGTTCCCAGGGAAATAACTCAAATAGTATAAATGCTGTGCTCTGCAGGTTGTCTAGTGTTGACTGACATTTGTATGAAGTTTCGTGAATATAGCTTGTCCGGTTTTCAAGTAATAAAGCGATTGAGACACGATTTTGTGACTGACAAAGGTCCAAGGTAAATTACTCAAGAAGTATAAATGCAAGAGTTATAGTTCTTGCACTATGCAATTCTTCTAATGTTGATTGATATTTGTATGAAGTTTCGTGAATATAGCTTGAATGGTTTTCAAGTTAAAGAGCAGACACGACTGTGACACGATTTTGTGACAAAGTTCTAAGGGAAATAGCTCAAATAGTATAAATGCTTAAGTTATGGTTCTTGCATTCTGCATGTCGTCTGATGTTGATTGATATTTGTATGAACTTTCATGAATATAGCTTGAATGGTTTTAAAGTTATAGACGGACTCGACTGAGACGCAATTTTGTGATGGACAAAGTTCCAAGGGAAATAACTCAAAAAGTATAAATGCCAGAGTGCATTCTGCATGTCGTCTGATGTTGATTGATATTTGTATGAACTTTCATGAATGTAGCTTGAATGGTTTTCAAGTTATAGAGCAGACACGACTGTGACACGATTTTGTGACAGACAAAGTTCTACGGGAAATAACTCAAATAGTATAAATGCTTAAGTTATGGTTCTTGCATTCTGCATGTCGTCTGATGTTGACTGATATTTGTATGAACTTTCATGAATATAGCTTGAATGGTTTTAAAGTTATAGACTGACTCGACTGAGACGCAATTTTGTGATGGACAAAGTTCCAAGGGAAATAACTCAAAAAGTATAAACGCCAGAGTTACCATTTGTGCACTCTGCACATCGCCTCATGTTGATTGATATTTGTATGAAGTTTCGTGAATAAAGCTTGAGCAGTTTTCAAGTTATAGAGCGGACACAATTGAAACACAATTTTGTGATGGACTAAGTTCCAAGGGAATTAACTCAAAAAGTATAAATGCCAGAGTTACCATTCTTGCACTCTGCACGTCGTCTCATGTTGTTTGATATTTATATGAAGTTTCGCTAATATAGCTTGAGCGGTTTTCAAGTTATAGAACGGACACGATTTGTGACAGACAGACAGACAGACAGACAGATGTCCGGGGAAAAACAATATGTCTCCCGATCCTAAAGGGGGGAAGACATAATAACAGGTAAAAGAATAACAAAGCATATTTCTAAACTGTCTCTAAGCGCCTGACTAAACACTGAAGATAAATAATCAGACAGTACAGTTTTCTAGTCCACCGGCAATTTTTAACACATTATCAGATATGAAAATGAACTTGCTTGAATTATAACATTAAGGGTAATTCATATGACCAAAATCATCATTCTAATGACATTTACAGTCCTCTTTATTCAACAATAAAAGATTATGAAGTGTCTATAGCATTCACACAAGATTATGAAGTGTCTACAGCAGTCACACAAGATGTGAAATGACGTGTCTATAGCATTCACATAAGATTATGAAGTGTCTACAGCAGTCACTCAAGATTACGAAGTGTCTACAGTATCCACACAAGGTTATGAAGGGTCCACAGTATTCACACAAGATTATGAAGTGTCTACAGCATTTGCACAAGATTATGAACTGTCCATTGCATTCACACAAGATTATGAATTGTCAACAGCATCTACACAAGATTTTGGAGTGTCTACAGAATTCTCACAAGATATGAAGTATCTTAAGAATTCACACAAGAGTATTAAGTGTCTATAGCATTCACAAAAGATTACAGAGAGTCTATTGCAACTATTCAAGATAATATAGTGTCTATTGCATTCACACAAGATTATGTACTGCCTATAGCATTCAAAGAAGATAATGTAGTGTCCATTGCATTCACACAAGATTTTATGTAGTGCCTACAGCATTTACACAAGATTATAAACTGCCTGTTGCATTCACACAAGATTATGAATTGTCAACAGCATTTACACAAGACTATGGAGTATACAGTAATCACAAAAGATCTGAAGTATCTACAGCATTCACACAAGATTATTAAGTGTCTAGAGCATTCACACAAGATTATGAGGACTCCATTGCATTCACACGATATAATGAAGTGTCACTCAAAAGCATTTACATAAGATTATGGAGTGTCTACAGTATTCACTCAAGATATTATGTTGTGTTGTGTTATGTTATTGTTTAACATCCATGGTAAACAGCTATGGTCATGTCAGGACGGTCAGTTAACCTAACCACACTATTCCTGGGCAGGTTAAAACCTCCTAAGCCGTTAACCATAACTAAGTGCACTTACTTTCACCAGTAACTGACAACTGCTCTTCTTGAATCAGCGGAAGGGGAAAGCATTCACACAAGATTTTATAGTGTCCATAGCATTCACAAAAGATTATGAATTGTCTATTGCATTCACACAAGATTAAGAATTGTCAACAGCATATAAACAAGATTTTGGAGTGTCTACAGTATTCACACAAGATATGAAGTATCTTAAGAATTAACACAAGATTATTAAGTGTCTATAGCATTCACACAAGATCATGTAGTGCCTATAGCATTCACACAAGATTATGAAGAGTCTATTGCATTCACACAAGATTATGGATTGTAAACAGCATTTACACAAGATTATGGAGTGTATACAGAAATCACACAAGATTTGAAGTATGTACAGCATTCACACAAGATTATTAAGAGTTTATAGCATTCACACAAAATCATGAAGTGTCTGTTGCATTCACACAAGACTATGAAGTGTCTTTAGCATTCTTCACACAAAATTATGAAGTGTCTGCAGCATTCACACAAGATATGATGTGTCTTAGTTTCTAGCATTTTTACATATAAAAGCAACAGAAAGCAAATCTGACCTAGCTATAAAAAGGGTCAATGCTATAATTTAAACAATCTTGGTAGTACTCTCTTACCAAATGCTACATACCAAATTTCAAGGCCATTAGCTTATTGGTTCTTGAGAAGATTTTTAAAGTTTTTTTTTCCATATATGGGCATGGCAGCCAAGTTGGTCATGTGACCAGGATCATTTGGACAAACTTTCATTCCTCAAACCCCTGGAGGCTAAATTTGGTTTCTACTGGCCCAGTGGTTTCAGAGGAGAAGTCGTTTGAAAGTGTGGATGGGGGACGGATGAAGACAGACGACGAAGCTTGCCTATACTATAAGCTCCCCCGGAGCCTCTGACTCAGGTGAGCTAAAAACACATGTGCATCATACACTTTAAGAGTGGTGGTAGTGTAGCGGTTTAGACTACCAATCCAGAAGTCAAAGGTTCCATCTCCCACTCCTCCAGTCTTTCAGACTAAAACAAGGTCCTGTCTCTGTATGACCTATGTGCTGGTAGAACAGTAAACGGGAGTTCACTCACTTGACATACACCTTAACCCTTAATGCGCCAAAAAGCAGACAACAAAATTTACGTCTGCAAAATTTCAAAAAATGTTTCATCCAAGCGATATTATTTTGAGAATTCGAACACTAGAGGGCTGATCTACACTGTTTGCCAATTCAACCATTTTAATTTTTGGCACTTTAAGGGTTAAGGTGCAGCTCAAACAAGCTTTACAGAGACTATCACAGTCAGCAGAAGTGTACATTACCTGTTATCCCTGAGCTTCTGTTTCATGGTGCTAAAATCCATGGGGTTCTTGATAAACTTGCGATATGATGTAAACTGTTTACAATTGACTGGTTGTAGAAATGGCCAACCATCTTCATGCTTCTCCATCTCCATTAATATTAATCTGAAATAACATATTTAATGTAAAGACTTGGCCATCCAAAACATGTCAATGAACTTTTCCCATTTTTACTTAGTAGTATGTAAATTTTGCAAGTGATTTATGTGGGGGTAGGGGTAGAGTTTGTCAAGTAACAAAGAAATAAGCTCGATGACCCATGCTTTTCTTTTAATTTTCTGTTTGCTGAATAGTTCTGCTTTCAAATAAGCCTTGTTTGATTAGAATTGCAGCGTAGCATTTTTTTTCTGTATGGTCCAAGATATTGCAGAAAGGCAATTATTTTTGAGGATTTTTAGGATCGTAATTATAATTGATTTTAAAGCATCTTGTACCAGTTTGGTAATTAAGCCTTTGATGGACAGGAGTATCTTTTCCTATATCATACTGACATGACTGAGTTATTTAAAGTAATATAAAACTCATTTTGGAACTGATATTCACCTCTTGGGTTGTTTAGGAATATTTTCTTAAATGCAAATGCTATTATTATATCAAATTCAAAGTCTGTGACCTTGACCTTAGGTAAGCAGCAGTATCCATACAATGTAAACTAGTATGAAATAAAATTAGTCAAGTATGACGAGGCTCCATTCAAATACATTAAAACTACAAGCAAAAAAATACAACAAATGGCTAAGTCCTAGTTATTGACCCCTTGCCCCAATCAATCAAGAAGGTTTAACGCAAATCTTTGACATAATAAAAATACCTGTCCTAATTATTGATCCCTGCCCCACCCAGGGGCCTGACCCATGGGCCTCACATCGAAGGTAATGCTATAGAGGTATCATGAACCTATGAAAGGTGATATTTCAAAATCCGATATAACATTGATTGAACCAAATATGAAAAGAATCTGATTTGTAGTTACAGAAATATGAGCAATTAAAAAAGGTTTAACACAAAACTTTGACTTAAAGTTGACGAACGGGCGGATGAAGGGACAAACAAACAAATGAACGAACGGACAAACAGACAGAATGACATAAACTATACACCCTCTGACATACTTCGTATGTCAAGGGTATAATCATCTGTCTATAACCCCCATATTAGCTGGAATGGGTCCTGTTTCTAGAAAATAGTGATTACATATGGAAGGTGGTATTTCAAAATCCGATATAACATTGATTGATTGATTTGGTGCTTAACGTCCACGGTAAACAGCTAAGGTCATGTCGGGACAGTCAGTTAACCTAACCACACTATTCCTGGGCAGGCTTAGACCTCCTAAGGGTTAACCAGTACTAAGTGCACATACTTTCGTCAGTAACTGACAACTGCCCTTCTTGAATCAGCGGAAGGAGAAACGAAAGTATGTGGCCAGACCGGCTTTCGAACCCAGGACCTCTGACTTATGAGTCAGGTGCCCTACTGATTGCGCTACGCGGCCCGGCGCATGTTAAAGAGGACCCTGAGGTATGAAAAAGACTATATCACACATAGGTCTATTTTTCTGACACCAGCAGAAAAATTCCCAAAAGAAAAAGCTCTTAGGTGCACCAAAATGAGCCGCAACACGACAAAACCAACAAAGCTGGCAGATGCCCAGGCTGATCTGAGTCTGCGCTGGGTGCACAACCACACTGTTGGTTTTCTCATGTCACGGCTCACATACATTGTGAGCAACAGACAGGTTTGACTGTATTTATGGTTTTACCTGCACATGACCATATCTGACAACTCTTCTCCTGGTAAAGGTGGTAAAGGTTTACTTGTCCCATTCTGTTTCTCTTCTTTCTTCTCTGGGCTCTCCACTTCAGAATTCTTCTTTTTCCGAGGTATTCCGGCATCACACCTTCGTTTTCTTCCGGTGGGGGTGAGGAGAGGCTGTTGTACTGGGGTGGTGGTGTTACTGGCTGGGGTAGCACTGTTTGAGGTGGTGGTGGTAGAGGTGGGGGTTGGGGCTGAATTAGCTGTCTTCCTGGGGCTACAACTGGTAGGGGTGCTATTACTTGTTGTACTGGCAGTGGAGTTCTTCCGAGGTCTTCTCTTGACACCCTAGGATAAACCAAATTATAATAACAGTAATTTCCTTCTAGCAGTGTGTCAATGGTAAAGCTAACCTTCTATAACGCTTTATAGTCTTTCAATAGTCAGTCTAGTATATCACTATAAACTGCAAGTCAGTCAGAGTCAATCTTCTATAATTGACTTTCATTTTCAGATACAAACTACCTGTTTATATCTTAGTAAAAACCAAGAACGTTTCTTGGTTTCTCTGCATAAAAAATGAGCTGTAGTAGAATTGCACAGACTCAAGTCTTGTCAATCTGGAACATTTAATACTTCAAAGATAAGCTAGAAATACATTTTCTGACAGGATGAGCCTTAAGCCATGTACCTACCATATTTATACCATAAATATTTAGCAATGGTACTATAGGACACACTGCAGCCTGACATAACGGATCAAACAATTACTCTAATTTGTGCCTTATCTTTTAAAACTTACATCTGTGGATTTTGGTGGAGATCCCAATAATTCTGCAGATCAGATTTCTCAATTAGTTAAATACTTGTATCTCTAGCTCCCACTACCTACCCTTCCCCACCCCAACTCCACCTCACCCATATACCCACTTTCTTCCATCACTTGCTAAAAAGAGAAATAAGCTTACCCTTTCATCCTCACATGCTGCACAGAACCATTTTCTTGGAATCCTGGGAAAGAAGAAATGTGTAAGAGACTAAGATGAACGGAAACACTTCCGTGGTTTGGCTTTAAAGGAATATAGTTTCTTCACTAACTGACTTGCCTGTGAATCTCTTTTTTTTCCCAGTAGGGACTAATCTAACAGCAAGAAGTGGCTTACCCTGAGCACAAATTCATGCCTTTAAGACTAGCCCCATTTGAAAAGGTAGACAATACTTTCAGATCACAGTTGTGTCAGTTACCTTCCTTGGAAGCAGATCTACCGAATAACACCCATAACAGGGAGTAAGTAATTTTGGCACTATGCACTGTAAAGCATCAACTAATCGTCTGCCAATATTCAGTTTCAAGTACATCGGCATTGCTAGACTGGTATCTAAAATTGTGACTCAAACTAACCCAATGTGCCGTTTCATAAAATCCCCAATAGTTTTTACAGCAGACACTGAATTTGATTTACAATATGCACCTTAGTTCTGTCTTGGCTTCTTTCCAGCTATATACTTGGCATAGACATATGCATACGAATTTCAAATCAATTTATATTTAACAAGAAGACTCAAGCAGAATTTCAGTCACTGTGACAGGATATTTTTACAAAATATAACACAGAGTTTACTTTGACTTCAAAGTTACTAAAAATATTTTACATTTAACAAAACAAAATTTAACATAATAAAACCTGTAAAATAAAATACACTACTGCCAAGCCTGAGTCATACAATACAACCTGCTAGCTTTGTAAGTTTTATATGTCTCAGAAATAATAAGAATAGAAACCCTATTAAAGCTTGCAGAGAGCAGTTAGCAGCAGTCACTGCTAACCACTAGCTGTGGCATACAGTATTTATTTCATTATAAGATCGGAGTTTACTTTTCCAAAATTATCGCAAATACAGCAAAACTTCAATGGCTCAAACCCTGATGGCTTGTTCACCCTGCCTGGCTGGAACTCTTTTCTTGGTCCCTTGAGGTCACTTTATATGGAAATTAACCCTGGATGGCTAGAACTACCCTTGGCTGGAACTAATTTTCATGGTCCCAAGCCTGTTCGAGCCAATGAAGTTCTACCGTATGTAAATCAAGTCTTCTGTAATTCAACTATGAATTGGGTTTTCTCATCGAAAACAATCCCAAAGATCTAGATCTGTCTTGCAAGACAGATCTAGATCTTTGGGATTGTTTTGGAAGGAAAAAACCCAGCCCTATATTCAAGGAAATATGGTACACTCTTTCTCACTGCTAGCAGTGACTGCAGCAGTGAAAATGTGCTAGTTAAACATAAACTGCTGGCAGTGTTTGTCACTGCTTATGGTAACTGCTAACCTGATTCTTTTTAAAGCTTTTGAGATTACCTGGGTAGCGGTGGGTCCAGGCAATCCAAATGGACTGCCCTTGGACACGAATAGCACTCTGCCATCTTCCCAAACCTTCGACCACAGACAAGACAGCAAGACTCACCAACAGCCTGTAGAAGAAACTGCCATAATTACTCATACTGCTGCAACAAAATGCTTCAGCAAGCAGTGTAGACATAGCTCTGACTGGTCTAAATGAGCAGTCTACTGTTTGCTATTGGATTTACATGTTTCTGACATAATCAACAATGATAAACAATGTATCATACTATGCCCAGGAAGATTTCTATACTGACTCACTAAGTACCCCAACACAAGTGCAACAAATATGACTTCAATAAACTGGAGGTGTTGTGTGCTATAAATGGCTACAAAATACTGAACAACTGTTGCCTATCTGAATTTAAAATTGAAGCTGTTGAAAATGAAAGAACTTTAAAAAACACCTTGGTGACTTTTTCAATGCATCTACACATCAACTTCCATTTACTAGAGCTGACATGTAAGCTACCCACAAAACCTGTTGAGCAAAATAATGTACATGTATTCTCTGAAACATGTAAAACTGAACAAAAGTGATTTAGCCACAATATATTTTTTCTAATTTATCCTCAAAAACATACATGGACAAGGATTTTTTTTTTCAGGATCATCAAAAATGGATGAGTTAACGAGATGTAAACATGTACCAGAGTGGTGCAGAAACATTAAGTTAAAAGTGCAAAAAAGAACAGACAACAAAATTTATGTCTGCAAAATTTTAAAAAATGCTTCATCCTATTTATATCCTATAAAGAAGTCAAAGACTAGATGGCAGACAGTGTAGATCCAGATGAGGTGGCTCATTATGAGCCACCTCATCTCAATCTATGTTGTTTGCAAATTCAATTATTTTCATATTTTTGCACATTTAAATGTTTAACTTCAGCTGTGCACAAACCTTTGAAATGCATTCAAAACAGTACCAGTCACCTTCAGGAACTGACTCCATCTTAGGCTGAAATACACAACATATTCTGTTACAGATGTATATGGTTAAACATCCATGGTTTGGTGGCCAGTTTGAACAAGGGAGAAAACTTTAGCATTTATAATTAGACTTGCTTCTCTGGCATGTGAATCCCTTCTCCAAGGAAAGTAACACAGGTTAAGTAATACCTATATCTCGCTTCTATTATTCAAAGGCAAGACAAAAATTGCATAATTGCTGGCATAAAATCCTCAGCTGCTATTGACTCAGAATACACATTTATATCATTAGGTCATATGTTACCTGCTTGGTATTTTATAGGTTGCCAGCTTTATTTCTAGTGGTAACAATGTACAGCTCTTATATTTACACATTAAAAGATTACATAGTGTTTACTGAACACACCTTGACCAGTGGCTTGTTTGCTTTAAATGACAGTCCCTTCCGTAAAATGTGGTGCCAATGGCATATGAAAGGATATAGTGATCCATAGTGTGACCGTAGAACAAAGTGCACTTTTCTAAATCACACTTGTAACACTAGACTATACTGGAGGCATACAGGCAAAGACATCAAAAAGACATCAAAATAACTGTAAACTGAGTAAAACATGGGACACTTACCTTGAAGCAGTAGGTATGGTAGCCTCTATCACAACCATCACACAACAACAGCTGGGCTTCATTATCATCTTTACGACATATCTGACATAGCTGTAACATATAATTAATGTTATGAGGGCCCATCAAACCGGACCTGGTTGTTAAAACTAATGATGTCATTAGTTAATGAAACATTACATTTTCTGTATGTATCATACACAAAAAACACCGCCATTTTTGCCAAAATTATTTGAAGTGCAAAAGCTCCTCACATTTTTTTGTGGCAAAACTTGATTTTAGGTGTACCAGAAAAAAAAGCCAATTCTTGACTGATGACTTTGTTAAGCTAATGCTGCTTTCAAAACTAACACAGACTTCACAAACTTTTCTCAGTTGCAAACACAGCAGCCCGGAATATACCTTGACCAACTGTAACTTCATGAAATGTGGAAGCAAAATCCTAAAATTTTAAGGTGTGTTGATAAAGCACCACCGTTTAGTCAGCATGTCCACAAGGGAGACAACTTTAAGGAAAAGCATTTGCTACTCATGAAGACGGTAGTCTTCTCCAATGGGAGTAAAATTGCCTCTTTTTGCAAAATATCTACTTCCTACACCTATATTGATAATCCAATAATATGAACTATCACAGTTGTCTCCCTTAGAAAAATATTTACTTCCCATACCTATATTAGTTACAGCAATTAATTCAATATGCATTATCATGTGGCTCTCAGTACAATCTACTTACCACTTTCATAATAGATTTTTCCCATGATATGGCATTGTTCAGTTGTATTATACACAGCATGATCTGTGCTGGTGAGGTTGCCTTTGCAACTGCTGACCGCCATGTTTGTAGTCCCGCAGATAATACTGTTTCTGTTCCATCAACCTTGTCATCATTCTCATGACTAGATGAATTTACATTGATCTTTTGGCTGGAAATTATACAACAAATTCTCTCAGTTTTGTAAAATAGGTATATATCAAACTATAATTAGTTCCAAAGTTGTAGATATTATACTAGATTTTACTTAACTGAAGGAAACTTACACAATACTAAAAGTCAAATTAAGCAAGGAATAAGTTTACATTAACTTGTTTGTTCTGTTTATTTATTTCTTATTTTAAGTTTAAAACTAGAAAATTGTGTCTGTAAGACACTAATGATGCCCCCGGGCAGTGCCTGTCACAGAACTGTGCACATCCCTAAAGCACCTTTTTAAGCACAAATACTATCTACAAAGAACCCTTTGAAAATGTTATTTAAAACTCCATACCCTATAGTGAAAAAAGGCTGCCCAGAATGACGAAGTTTACAAGGCCATAGTTCTGTCAAAATCAACTCTAGCCCTAACAAAAACCCACATGCACATAGTCAATATGTCTACAAAATGTATGTAAGGTTTGAAAAAGATCCATTGAAAACTGTGGGAGGAGTTGATTACACAATCTCCATACCCTACAATGTAAAACTTTGCCTAAAATGACTAAGTTTAAAAAGCCATAATTCTGTCAAAATTAATTCTAGCTCCATGAAAATCCCACATGCACATCTTCAATATGTCCACAACATGTATGCTAACTTTGAAAAAGTTCCACTGAAAACTGTGGGACGAGTTGATTACACAAACTCCTTGCCCTACAATGCAAAAATCTGCCTAAAATGACAAAGTTCAAAAGGCTGTAATTCTGTCAAAATAAATTCTAGCTCCATCAGAAACCCACATGCACATCTTAAATATGTCCACAAAATGTATGCAAACTTTGAAAAAGATCCATTGAAAACTGTGGGAGAAGCTGATTACACAAACTCCATACCCTACAATGCAAAAATTTGCCTAAAATGACTAAGTTCAAATGGCCGTAATCTTGTCAAAATTTATTAAGTTCAAAAGGCTGTAATTCTGTCAAAATAAATTTTAGCTCTATCAAAAACCCACATGCACATCTTCGATTTGTTCAAAATACGTATGCAAACTTTGAAAAAGATCCATTGAAAACTGTGGGAGCAGTTGATTACACAAACTCCATACCCTACAATGTAAAAATTTGCCTAAAATGACTAAGTTCAAATGGCTGTAATTTTGTCAAAATTAATTCTAGCTCCATCAAAAACCCAAATGCACATCTTCAGTATGTCCACAATAAGAATGCAAAGCTTGAAAAAGATCCATTGAAAACTGTGGGAGGAGTTGATTACACAAACTCTATACCGTAAAGTGTGATGAACGGATGGACAGACAGACAGACAGACACAGGCAAATCTTAATGCCCATTGACTATCGTCATGGGGGCATAAAAAATATCCAATAACAAAAGCGGTAAAACAGTGTACCATAAAGTTTACAGGAAGAATGGGTTCAGAGTACACAGATGCCCATACCTTATGCCTTATTACCTCATACAACACGAGAACTACTTTAAAATATTATTAACCACAGTCTAATGGGTCATAGGTTACATGGGAAATGAGAAGAGAGATCATAAAGTAACTTACACTTTACACAAGGGTGGTTTGAGGTAGCGTCTCTCTATATTTGACTCAACCTGTAGTAACCTCTCTATAGCAACCTCTAATGGATATTGTTCAGCCTCCGATGTCTTTGTCTGCCAGCGTGGAATGATCTTGACTTTTGACTCTTCTGACCCTACCTTTGGATGTAACTTCCAGCCCTGGTATATAAATATTGGATATACAATGCAGATACTAAACCAGGATTTTTGTTACAGGTAGAAGGAAGAATTTTGTTACTGTACAAAAATATTATAATGAGAAATAACATTGACATTTTTATGTATGATGTTCTAAAAGTTCTCTTTTCACAAATATGCCTTTTCAAGTATAGTCTATATTCATGAGTAGCTACACCATAAATCACAACTGGAAAGAAATATATTTTATTGGTATGGTAGTTGTGACACTTTCTTTTTTAATGAACTGTTCCATTTTCATTTGGAATATATCATAATTTTGATGATTTTGTTCTAAATTGTCGGAAAGCACTTATAACAAGAAAATTAATTACTTTCACTAAAAAGTGTAAAGCCAAAAGTATTAGATATGCCGTTTTGCGAGGGATTCCCTAACTCTGCTTTGCACACCAGTAAGCGCTATCTTTAGTTCGCGCCACAAATAGATAATGCGGCTGACGTCATGTTGCATTGCATTTTGTGATAGTGTTAAATGATCTGCTATACCGGGACCTCTAGGAGAACTCACAACAAAGAAAAATATTGACCTTTGGAGAATGACGCCAGAAATCACGAACTAATAGACATATGACAAAGTTATTTTTAGAACTGGAATTCCAACACATTGTTTAAGTAAAGAAAATAAACCAGATAAAAACGACAATTTTCAACAAAATCCGATGGTTTTCTCAGTAGCAACAGTTTCAGATAAATAAGAGTATTTAATACTATGCAAAATAAGTCAAAATCATTTTGTGTACAAAATTGATATTCATAGTCCAGGAACCTACCTTTAAGACCAAAATCAGACTGTTTCAGGAAGCAGTACATTGCTCCAGGTAGCAGTCTTATCTGATCTTCACTGTCTGCTCAGACAAAGCTGTTAAGAATTTACAGTACATACAAAAACACCCAAGATTAAGATTACCTTAATCTGTAGACTAGCAGATGAAATTCTGTCCTCCATTGTTTGTACCTCCTCCAGGGCAATAAGGTCAGCTTCATGAGATTTCTCTTTACAATCAATCACAGGAATAACAAATTCCTTTGTCTTCTTTTTCTTTCTCTCTTTTGTGTCATTTTTCTGTGCATCAGTTTTCTGTTCCTTAGTAGGTGCTGTTTCCTCTGTTGTTTCTCCTTCACCTTCAGTTTTTGTCTCACTTTCTTCTTCTTCTTCTGACTCAGAATCAGACGACTCAAGGGAGATAACTGCAATAAACATTCTGTCATAGATTCTAGAAGTCACACCATTATTTGCTTTAAAAATCTTTTTCCATTTGGAAGACTATTTGAAATATAGCTGATTGACACTTACAAAGACAAGCAATGAAAACAGCTGAATTTGCAACAGCGTAGTTCCATATGGGGTGGCTCATGATGAGCCACCTCAACTGGATCTACATTGTTTGCCCTCTTATCTTCAAATTCTCAATATAATAAAACTTGAACAAAACATTTTTTTGAAATTTTGCAGATGTATTTTGTTGTGTTATTGTTTAACATCCACAGTAAACAGCTATGGTCATGTCGGGACAGACAGCTAACCTAACCACACTATTCCTGGGCAGGCTTAGACCCCCTAAGCGGTTAACCAGTACTAAGTGCACTTACTTTCACCAGTAACTGACAACTGCCTTTCTTGAATCAGCGAAAGGATTTTGCAGATGTAAATTGGCATTTTAAGAGTTAAGTGAAAATATTCACCTTCTCTAACAAACAACAAGAGTGGATGTGGTCAAGTATAACCTGTGAACTACATAACCCCACAGGATCGAGCCTTGGCTTCCCTAGTCTTCAAGATGAGACTCTAAACTGAGGTCTTTATAACTATGACATTTGAGCCACAACACGAGAAAACCAATGAAGTGGCATGTGCACCCAGGGAAGACTCAGATCAGCCTCGGCATCCTCTCAGTCGGAACAGGGTCTTCACTGTGTGTTTAAAGGGTAGCTAAGCATCTAAGCTACCTCCATGTGGACAGCAAAGACTCTGATGCCTAGGCTGAGCTGAGTCTTTGCTGGGTGCACATGCCACTTTGTTGGTTTTGTCGTGTCTGGGCTCATTTGTGTTTTGTGGGACATTAAACCAGAGCTCACTCAGTCATTCCTTATACATGGGCTCCTAATGCACCAACTTTTGGGATATAGGCTTTGTTCTTATTTATTTATTATTTTATTTTTTGCAGAGATGCAAAAATAGCAAAGACTTTGGCACTGAAATTCTCATGACAGCTACTGTGTATTATACCAAAGAGGAATGTAAATATTATGGTACCCCATATGCTAGAGATAAATTGTAAGCAGGACAACTCAATACAGTAGATCTTCATTGGCTCGGACAGGCTTGGGAACATGAAAATTAGTTCCAGCCAAGGGTAGTTCTAGCCATCCAGGGTTGGTTTCCATATGAAGTGACCTCTAGGGAACTAGAAAAGAGTTCTAGCCAGGCAGGGTGAGCGAGCCATCAGGGTTCGAGCCATTGAAGTTCTACTGTATTTACAAAATATCAATTAAAACATCTTCCAAATAATTGTATACGACTTTCCCTTCACAGTCATATACTACAACCATTTCCTCCATCTTCCAGTTTGGATAAATCATTTTGGATTCTCACAGGATGTCTTACAACACTGTCGACAAACAGTACAGATCCTGATCAAACTGCTCCTTAGCATTTTAAGCACCAGAAACGGAAATAGTTGAGTCATTATAAGCCACCTCATCTAGATCTTCGCTGTCTGCAATTCAGTCTTTGAATTCTACATACCATATACAGTAGCACTTCAATGGCTCGAACCCTGATGGCTCGTTTACCTGCCTGACTCCTTGTAGGGTCCCTAGAGTTCAGTTTATTTAGAAACTAACCCTGGATGGCTGGAACTACCTTTGGCTGGAACTATTTTTCATGGTCCCAAGCCTGTTCGAGCCATTGAATTTCTACTGTAGCTTGGACAAAACATGTTTTAGAATTTGCAGATGTAAATGTTGTTCCTGCCTTTTTGGTGCGTCAATGGTTGAAAGTAGTCTAATCTCGGTCTGTAATGCTTGCTCAGACAGGCTCTCCAGGCTTATAGGGTAAATAAAGTGCAACACATTACCACAATTTTTTCAATTGTAAGACGGGAATTTATCCATCCAAATGACTGCAAATATGTAAATCAGTCTAATTTTGGATTCTCACAGTCTTATGAAATTCTGCTATACTACGGGTTTTTCGCTTCAAGAACAAACACAAACATCTAGATCTGTCTTATAAGACAGATCTAGATTTTTGGTTTGTTTTGAAAAGGATAAGACAGATCTGAATTTCTGGAGTTTTTGTGGAAGGGAAAAATCCCAATCTTAAAACCAAAGAAATACAGTACTCTGCTATATGACTACCCTCTTACCTTCTTTCTTTCCCTTTGTGCAAGAATTAACTGTATATTCTGAGAACTTCTGAATGGTTTTGTGGAGATTTTTCTCTCGTATTCCCCGGGGATGTAGACACCTCTGTAACTGTCGAACTTGATTTTGGTCCGAGATCTTCCACCAACCCTTCTGTAACTCTAGCAATTGAAACAGACGAAAATCATTAATAATGCAGAGAAAACAATTCCCCCTGACCAGTTATATTGGACTACTCCACTGCTTTTTCTTCCTTTTATAAACTAAACAGGCCATGCTTAATAAGCATTCAGGGGCATCCAATCTGGGTCTGCACTATTTGCATATGTCCCCAAAACAGATTTTCAGTCTAAAAAGACTTAAAAGTAGATCCTTTGAAGATGAAAGTAAATATAAAGCCAATACAGTGGTCTCCCCGGTAAAAATGGTGGCCAAAACAGGGACGATGATTTGTATTTCTACCTCCTTTCTAACAGTATTTCAGTCATATCAGGACAATGAGAGGATGATAATGAAAGGCTGCATGCAATGGAATCCTGTTTATGGTTGGAAAGATTTCTGCCTCCAGCGGGTCTTGAACCCTGTACCCCATAGACCAGCAGGCCAGCACTTAACCTAACTTAAACTATATTTGGAGGTTATTAAATTTTGGTAATTTATTTGGTAAAGGCAAAGAGGACTTAAGTATTTGATTTTCTATACATTTACATACACACAGCATAACAGAGGTCCTGATAAAGAAGGAATACCTAATGAGTATTTGATATATTTTTTATACCATTCCATCAAACTATACATCATGGCATCCCATGTGAATTGCCTCATTGAGGCCATTCTAAAAGATGCCACAATGCATAGTTTAAAGTGAGATTGATTTGTTGCTTTACATCCACGGTAAACAGCTATGGTCATGTCGGGACGGTCAGTTAATCTAACCACACTATTCCTGGGCAGGCCTGGACCTCCTAAGTGGTTAACCAGTACTAAGTGCACTTACTTTCACCAGATACTGAAAACTACCCTCCTTGAATCAGCGGAAGGAGAAACGAAAGTATGTGGCCAGACCAGGTATCGAACCCTGGACCTCTGACTTATAAGTCAGGTGCCCTACCGACTGCGCTACGCGGCCCAGCATCTAAAAGTATGAAAAATTGTTACAAATTTACATTATTTTGCCTTAGCATCCAGGGCCATTAATCTGCACCAATGTGTCATTTTCATTCAACTGTGAAATTTTGATACCACAGATAATAGTATTCATATACCTTACATACAGCTTACCTTCAGGGATAGGCTTTGCCTCCCCTTGCAGGGCCTTCAGAACTTCCTCAGGGTCTGGAGACTGACAAGATCTGTTAGGAACATCTGGAACTTTGAAAGGGTCAGGAACTGGTGTTGACATGCCACTGGAACTTGGCGTTCCTGGCAAACTGTAGGATGAGGTACTGCCAAAGATTTGACCCATTTGGAATGATGAAAATGTTGGACTCGGAACCGGAAATGACCTGAACGATGAGATTGGTGATATGTATGGAGGAGATGTGAACATCCCTGCTGAAAATGACTGATGCTGCCCTCTTGTGAGGGACATGTCATCACAAGGAACTCTGGGTAAAATACTGAACCATGGTTTCCCATCTGATGTTGGCGAGTCTTTTAATAGAGTATTTGTATAAGGAGATAATGCCATAACTCCTGGGGGAAAGAACTGATTTGTCTGACTAGTTTCTGGTTCTTTCTTTAAAATAGAGTCTATGCTCATAAAGCTAAGCTTTGTCTCTGATGTACGTTTACTTGAATGTGCAGGTGGGGGTTTAGGTGGTGAGGGTAGTGAGGCAGCGATATGATTGGCTGGTGACATCACATGACCACCTGCCATATGTGATGATGAAATGTATGACGGTGATGATGTTGACAAGATGAGGTTATTACTAGTAATTGTCTTTGAATCTGAAGTGGACGAAATATTGCAGAAATCACTCAGTTTAGTGGAGCTAGGCACCTGAAGGAATAGATTCATATTGTCATGACTACTTATTGCACAAGGTTTTATGCTAGGAATTTTTAGCTCAACATTTTTTGAGCTGCACTTTAGCTGAGTGTCAGTTCCTGAGACAGATATATTTTGAGGTGGTATTTTGTCACTAATGGTGGCTTCCCCTGTTCTACTTTCTTGATTATCAACTACTAACTCCCCATTTGGAATGGTTTTGTTCCTTTCCTCTCCTGTACTATCACTTTTAGACGGACTAGTTAAAACTCCAGTTTTACTCTGATCTGAGGTAGAGTGTTCCATTTCTATTTGGCCATCACTTGACTCTTTTTTACTTTCTTTAATCTCATTCAGATTCTCCTTCAGCTCAGAGTTTTCTTTCTCACCTCCTTCTTTCATAGTATTCTCTGAATTATTATGCAAAAGACTATTCTTTTCAGTTTTATCACTGAGATTTTCTGTCTTTATTCCTGTTTTCACTATATTTGTGTCACCAGCTTTATCCTGAACTGACCTATCTGCATCTGACTGCAGTTCAGTTTTCACTTTCTCATCACTACCACTTTTGTGGTGCTCCCCATCAAAATTAAATTCTCCTGACTCCATACCCTCCACATATACCCCTCCAGCACATGGTAACACCCAGTATGTCCTCTTGTATCTGTCCTGACCCAGGATGATAGCTCGCACCTTGTGTGATGCATCAAATACCTTATCACGGTACTGGGCATGTTGCTTATGTAACTTTTCCATCTGCTTTTCACATTCCTCTAGTGTGGTGGGGTCATCCTCCTATAACACAGTAAAGAACAGAGCTACACATAAAGTCGGGTTTTGTGTATAACTCGGAGACAATTTTTTTTATTTCTCAATAAAAACATATGTTGTGACCCCTCATCAGAACCATCTCAGTGGGACAGTTCTAATGAGGGCTCATAATATGTGTTTTTATGGAAAAATAAAGAAACTTGTTTAAATAAATTATCCCTGTTACCCCTTGTCATCTGCAGCACTGAAAGGATGTTCTGTTTTAATATATATACACAAGGTGTCAATGTTTGGAATTAAGACGGTAACTGAATTGTTAGTTGTTAGCCATGTTGCTGTTGTATTGAATATTGTAGGGGGAGGGCTGTAACTAATGTTGTGAGAACTTGTAGCCCGGCCCCTTTGCTACTATTTGAGCAATAAAATATGTTTAAACTAATTAATATTATTCCTTTGAGGAACTTATGTATCTGCAGGGATTTGGGATCATACTAAATTGTTCAGTTTGACCACCATAATGACCCTAAAATTTCAGACACCCGAAAGTCAGAAGATCACTGTTTGAAAATTCTTAGAAGGTGGATTTACACGTTAATGCATCCAAATGATGCTTAGTGAATGGCAAAAGTTGTAGACCCTGATCACAGGCCTATCACTGGGTCTTCAATGTTTGCTCAGACCTGTTTGTCCAAATATGTAGGGTCATTATGGTAATATGAACAGTAATACATATCCAAAATTTGCACAAAGACAGTAATACTGTGACCTTCACCTCATTATCATTGTAGCTCTCATCTTTGCTTCCTCCATCACTCTCATTCCCGCTGCCCTCCTCATCTTCACTGTTCTGTTTACTTGTAACGGCACTCGCTAAACTGTCCTCCCCGTCAGCTATACTGCTATCTCCGTCACCGATTGACTTTGGCACTGGGCGATTAAATTTCTTAGCCTGCAGCAGTCTCAATCTGAAAACATTTTAACCTTTAGAATACAAAACTGGTTCCAATATGTAATTTTTGTGTTCAATGAAACAAACTTCAGTAGCTCAGTTCGATGGCTTGCTAAGTTAGTGATCAAGGTCCAAATTCCCCTTGAGGAAGGATTCTTTTTTAACTGTGAACAGGGTTCCTTGCACACGGCTTTTCATTATTCACTCACATCATCTCAATAGGCTGAAATATTGTAGAAAGGGCCATAAAACTGTAAGTCATCAATCCATCCATCTAGTCTAAAGGGCTGATGGTTGGCAGAAGGAGCTTCATGTCGGCTAGACCAAGTCAACATGCCACATAGACTGGTCATGAATCTAAAGAGCAATAAAAATTCTGCTGAGCACTGTGCTCCCCTGTCTGTGCATTGCTACAGATACTACTGAAGTTCATGCTGCTTCCACCGCTGGAAAACTAGCACCTATGTATTGCATTCTGCTAGTTGCAGGCTTGACAAAATGAAATTTGTGTGACGGCACAGACTGATCCAAGTTTTGTAAATGTAAAGCAAATTTTAGCTCACCTTCTCAATTTTCCATCCACAACCCACTTATCTCGTCTGATATCTCCCATGTGATCAAGGCTTCTCTCAATCTCAGTTGTGATGTTCTTACTGCAGTTCAACTCATTACACAGGAACGCTAGCACTGACGCTCTCTGAGAGACAGAACAAGCCTCCAGGGGCCGTGTCTTCAGGTACTCACTCAACTGGAAAATATTGTAAAAATGCTAAATATTGTGACAGATAGGTCGGAGCAAACATTGCAGGCCCAGATTAGACTGCTCCAAAAGGAGCAGTCTGATCAGGGCCTGCAATGTTTGCCCTTCCATCTGCATATTTTGAATGCATCACTGCACTGTGAAACCAAACTGTTCCATTTTTTAGGACAGTTACGGTGATTATTTTACGTATCCTATTTTTTTAAAATGTTTTAGTAGGCACAGTTTCAAGATACTGGAAGGGAAACTCTGTCTGATAATTGATTAACTTTGGTAGACAAGGTTTAAGTATATGAAATAATGATTCTACTGCTTCAGACAATATGTGTACCACAAGGATTTGCAGGCATAAAAGAAGTCTTCTGAATTTTCAAAGTTTGAAAAAAATCTTTCACCTGGTGGAAGTTTCCAGGCTTTTGTATGAATCCATCCTTCTACTACTTACTTATTAAGTCAGTTATAAGACTATTCTTATAAAAGATTTCCCCTCCAAACCCCATAAATCTAGATCCATCTCATATTAAAGACGGATCTATATTTTTGGAATTGTTTTGGAAGAGAAAAATCCACCTTATAGCAAAATTACAAAATACTGGTTTAGATATTTGGGGTCAACTAAATGGGAAAAACTGTCTTCTAACCAAATATGTATGATACCGTTTGTGAGTGAAGCATATAGAATGCTCCTAGAAACAGTTAATACGTTACTACCAAATTATCCCATCATGCAATCTTTATCTCAAAGTTCCAGCCTCCTGGCCTGGTGACCTAAACTCTGAAGTAAATAGTGTTGTTGATTAATCCTATTATTAACAGCTTCCCTTGTAAAGCAATACCAGAAAACTGTTTTATTATGCTCCACACCTGAATAACTATAATGTGTCTGCTATGATAAAGAAACAAGCAATGTACCTCCGTTTCTCTTCCATTTCTAGCCACCATGAAGACCCGTAAAACCTCTGGCAGAATAGCATCAGTAACTTCTATATCAACAATCTTCTGGCCAAGTCTTGTCACAGCCTGCAATAATGTCAGGGCTCCAGATAAGCAAATTTTCAGGATGAACAGAGACCATGATAACAGAAATACATGTTTATCAGAGCTCCAGATAAGATGGATTTTTGAGGATATTTCTTTAATTCTCAATAGAAATACATGCTGTGACCCTTCATTTGTTCAAATGAAGGGACACAACGGTGGTTCAAATGAAGGGTCACAAGGGTCACTGAAACGGTTCAAATGAAGGGTCACAACATTTGTTTCCATGAATGAAATAGAAATTTATCCCTTTCTTACCCCTGTCACCCCCTCTTATTTGCAGCACTGACTATGATAATAAATCTGGGATTAATTTCAAGCCTTAAAGGGCCAATAAAGCAGAAGAACTATGCTGTTTTGAATTCATCTAGTTTCATTTTTGGGGCTTTACATGTTAAAGACAGATATGTCTGAGCAAACAGTGCAGTCCTAGATCAGACTGCTTCTGTAGGAGGTCTAATCAAGGTCTAGGAGCAGTCAAATCAATGTCTACGCTGTGTGACATTCCATCTGCATATTTAGGGTGCATTACAGCATTGTATAACCAAATTTTTACATTTTTAGGTCATTACAGCAACTATTTTAGGTGTCCCAATTTTTTATTTTTTTTTATGGTTTTAGCCTCACCTCTTTAGGGTTTGGTACACCTGGATCATCCAGAGCATAACGTAGGAGATGCGAGACAAGGGACAGATATTCTTCTCCATCCTCTTCTGTCTTACTGGTCACAGCATCCTGTAGTCCCTTCATTGTTGGCAAGGTATCCTTATCTGTTTAAAGAAAGTTATATCAAGATCAGAGCATGTGAGCAGTGGCTCAGCAATACTGCACACCTAATGGAAACACATGTAACACAAAACTTTAACCCTGACCTTACATCAGCAGCAGCATCCAGACAGTCATGTATAAAAAGGATCCATTCAAGTATAATAAATCTATAAGCAAAATTTCAATGCCTAAGTCCTAGTTATTGACCCCTGGCCCCACCCAGGGGCCTAAGCTCCTGCTACGCAGTCATTAAATTACACTGCTGTCATGTTGATGAACAAACTATGCATGGCCCTGAAGTAACATTTATTGTACGTATCTTGAGGGCGTGTCAATCATTATGACTACTCAGCACAATATTGCCTGAAGCCTTTAATGTAATTCACTCTCAATGAACTGTTGTTAATGCTCATAAATAACCATTTAAAACTGCAAGTTAAAACTGCAAGAAATAGTCCAACATGTACTCAGTTCACACTGAATAAGACATCATTGTACAAAATCAAATACATATGTAGTAACAGAACACAGACACTTAAAAATGAGGTACTGTCTTTGACATTGTTCTTTTTCCTATGAAGAAAATGCTCATTTACATAATTTCTACATATTTTTGAAGTGACGTATATTGCCCTATCAGAGGTGTTTTAGGAAATTGTCTGTGTTCAGAATGCCAGGGCCTGGGCCTAGCCCAGAGCTTAGAAATTCCATATCAAAAGTAATTCCTTTATAAAGAGCCAAGAATGAAAGCTGTTATATTTGCAAACAGCATAGACCCAGATGCGACGGCTCAAAATGAGCCGCCTTAGCTGGATCTATAATGTCTGCCTTTTTTTCTTGAATTCTCACTGTGATAATGCTTGGATAAAACATTTACAAAATTTTACAGAACAAAATTCTGTCAACCGATTTTTGGCAATTTGTGGGCTAAGCATGTAATTCCTACAGTTTTGGACTGTTTTATATAATTTTCAAATAAAAGATCTTACCAAATCCAAGAGCAGCAGCAAAGTTATGTAGAAACTCTAGAGACATCAGACAGTCAGCAAACGCCTCCCCCTCTAGCACACAGCCCTCAATCCTCTTGAACTCCGGCATTGGCTGATCAAATAGAAGCAGAAATATAAGCAGAACGAATATTTGACGATAATAATATTTTTTTTTTTGTACAGTTGACTCTTGTTGCAATTTAGTTAATTTTTCTGGTAACTACGAGTATAAAGGGTTTAACTAATACAATGCAACATCTCTACAACAGCCATTCTAAGAAAGACACAAAACAGGCTTTCTGTATGGAGCTGACTGAAAGATGAAATATAAATTCTAATGCACTTGGGATATAAAGCTGTCTGACTGGACAATACTGAAAATTTAAGACAGTATGAGCATTTTAAAAACAAAAAATTCTGCTTTTTATTTTGAAATACAATCCTTACCCAGAGACCTGGCCTGGAGGTTATAAAACTTGAGTACATTCTCAAACTCAAAATAAAGCACACTGATTGGCTGCTTCCTAGCACATGCTCAGAAGCAGCCAATCAGTGTGCTTTATTTTGAGTTTGAGATTATTCTCAAGTTTTATAACCTCGAACCCTGGCTTACCTTCGAGTCTCGTAGTTCCATATCTTCTCTTGGTTTCTTTAACTCCATAGCCAGCACAAATTCCATTCGTCTCTGTTCCTAAAAGAAAGATACAAGCCAATGAAACATGCCAACTAATTCCATCAGTTTTAATCAACACTACATTTCTCACTTTCACAACCACTTTAAAATGTATGGATATACCTTCATGGTTTAGCCACAATCTTGACAGAATAGTATTAGCTACCATAAAAATTTTTAGTATTGGGATAGATAGGTCTACACACAACAAACAAAGCAGACCCAGATCAGACTGCTCCCAAAGGAGCAGTCTGATCAGGGTCTACACTGTATTCCACTCCATCTGCATCTTTTGTACACACTACCGCATTGTAAAACCAAACTGTCCATTATCAGGACAATTATGGTATTTATTTTAGGTGTCTCATTCTTTTTTTTAATTTTACAGTAATTTCTGTTTTGGACTTTTTCCTATCTCTGAATTGGGTAACATGTATCTGTTCTATAAGGGAATGTTTGGTAAGTTTCTTGGCTTAATGGAAAACCTTTCTGATGCTTCAGAGCAGTCTGATCTGCATCTACAATAATTTCTCAGGATTTTGTATGACTATACAAGGTATGTTCTAATAGACTAGAATTCATGAATGACCCTTGAGGAAACATACACACACAAATAAACAAGAGGGCCATGATGGCCCTGGATCGCTCACCTGAGTATCCTGTGAACATAACCTCAGAGACATCCATATGACCGACAGACAGAGTTTCACAAAGATTAAATGGAAAATGAACCCTTTATTGTGCACCTAAGGTTTTTATAAGATTTAACCTAATGACCTAGATTCTGACCCCACATGACCCAGTTTCAAACCTGGTCTAGATTTCTTGGATATGAACATTCTGACAAAGTTATCAAAACTGTGCCCTCTAGAGTGTACACAATGTTTTTCTAAGGTTTAACCTAGTGACCTACTTTTTGACCCAACATGACCAAGTTGCACCCTTGGTCCAGATTTGTTGGAGACAAACATTCTGACAAAGTCTCATGAAGATTAGAACAAAACTGTGTCCTCTAAAGCGATCACACTGTTTTTCTAAGAACTGACCTAGTGACCTAGTTTTTGACCTGTCATGGCCCAGTTTCAAATCTGGTATAGATTCCATGAAAAGAAACATTCTGACAATGTTTCACGTAGATTGGATTATAACTGTGCCCTCTAGAGTGTACACAAGGTTTATCTAAAATTTGACCTTGTGACCTAGTTTTTGACCCCACAAGACTCAGATTCAAATTTGGCCTAGATTTCATATAAATACTGTAAAACACATATATTTGGCGGTCACTTTATTTTGGCGATATTGGCGGAAAAGAAGAAAACCGCCAAATTAAAATGCCGCCAATATAAGCTCATGATACCGAAAGAAGAAAAAATATTATTGAGCACATGATCCTATTTCCTCTACCAAAATATCAAAGCTAATACACATCACATATATATGCGCAAAAGAAGATGCCTCCCAAACAACAAGAGGGAAGAAACGGAGTATGAAAATGTTCTCACCATTCTAATTAGTATTTTAATTAAGTTGATTAAATCAGAAGGAACACAAAATTAGTTTACTTTAAACTATTAACTACCCAAACTGCAACATGACTATAATAATAATTGCTTTTATTTTAACCAACATGACAATATAGAGCTCAAATAAAGAGCAAAATACGACGTCAGAAGAAATATTTTGTTCTTGAGAATCACAAAACCGCCAAAATAAAAATCCGCCAAAAGGTCCATATTTAAAAACCGCCAAATTTTGCTGCCGCCAAATATAAGTGTTTTACAGTAAACATTCTGACAAATTTAAATGAAGATTGGATCATAAATATGCCCTCTAGAGTGTGCACAAGGTTTTTCTATCATTTGACCCAGTGACCTAGTTTTTGACCCCACATGACCCAGTTTCAAAGATGGTCTAGATTTCATTTAGATAAACATTCTGACTAAGTTTCATGATGATTGGATCATAACTGTGCCCTCTGTGTCATTCTAAGAGTTATTTCTATTTTTGGCTCTGGCGGCCATTTTGTTCAGCGGAGTGGAACCGTTTTAGCAATTTTTGTTCAGGGCCATGAGTAAAATATTTCTGTGAATTTTTTTTGAAATCGAGCCATTGGCTTCAGAGACCATGATGTTTAAAGCTTTTTTCTATTTTTAGCTCTGGCGGCCATATTGTTCAGCGGAGCAGAACCGCTTGAGCAATTTTGCTAGAGGGTCTCCTAAGGAACAGCTCTGTGAAATTATTTCAAAATCGGCCCAGCAGTTTTGGAGGAGAAGTCGTTTAAAGGTTTTTCTATTTTTAGCTCTGGCGGCCATATTGTTCAGCGGAGCAGAACCGTTTGAGCAATTTTGGTAGAGTGTCTCCTAAGGAACATTTCTGTGAAATTATTTCAAAATCTGCCCAGCAGTTTTGGAGGAGAAGTCATTTAAAAGTTTTTCTATTTTTAGCTCTGGCGGCCATATTGTTCAGCGGAGCGGAACCGTTTGAGAATTTTGGTAGAGGGTCTCCTAAGGAACATTTCTATGAAATTATTTCAAAATCTGCCTAGTAGTTTTGGAGGAGAAGTCGTTTAAAGGTTTTTCTATTTTTAGCTCTGGCGGCCATATTGTTCAGCGGAGTGGAACCATTTGAGCAATTTTGGTAGAGAGTCCCCCAAGGAACATTTCTGTGAAATTATTTCAAAATCTGTCCAGCAGTTTTGGAGAAGAAGTCGTTTAAAGCAAAAGTTGACGCCGGACAACGGACGACGGACGACGGACAAAGACTGATCACAATACCTCACCTTGAGCACTTCGTGCTCAGGTGAGCTAAAAAAAAATGAGGTCTGAAGCCAATCCTGGTGGAACTTGGCCAGTTTTTTACACAAAAGGTAAGTGGGATTTTTTTTTCTTTATCTTGATATGGGTTTTCAAGAATATTTCATTCATGTCAAGCCAACTGTTAAACAGTGGGCAAAAAAATCTCCAGAGGAAAAACCACCTGACCTTCCGTAAGGAGAACTTGGCTTACTCGCAAGTTGAGTGGGGATTACAATACAGTATGATGGAAAACTACTATTGAAGGTTGTCTACTATTGAAGTTTGTATACTAATCACAATACTGACCGTCTTCTTTTCCCTGTTCATCTTTCTTTCCACTAGTTTCTCTTCCTTCTGTCTTTCTCTGTCCTAGAAAAATGTAATAAAATACAGCTCTTAGTATTATTTATGAAGTTTTCTCGGAATTTCCCCCCTAGTTGGACTATGTGCATTGAACTAAAGAACCATAAGAGCTTGTTTACCCTTAAAGCACTAAAAAAAAAATAGTTGAATTTTCTAACAGCATAGATCAAGATGAGGCAGCTCATAATAAACTGCTTCATCTGAATCTACATTGTTTGCCCTCTAGTCTTTGAGTTCTCAATATGATATAGCTCAGAGCATTTTTTGACATTCTACAGATGTAAATTTTGTCATCTGCTTTTTTGGCACTTAAGGATTAAATCATAAAATGACAAAAGTGAATGTACAAATTCCTTTGTTACACGTATTGCTGTCAGTTTTATTCCTGATTCATGATGTCTTCTTGAGAAACAGTTTTATTTTTAAGCTGGTACTGTGTTTTTTTAGTTATAGGATGGTGTGTTTCCTTTCCAAACCAATCTCAAAGATCTAGTTCAGGCCCAAAGGTTATAAAACTTGAGTACATTCTCAAACTCAAAATAAAGCACACTGATTGGCTGCTTCCGAGCACATGCTCGGAAGCAGCCAATCAATGTACTTTATTTTCAGTTTGAGAATGTACTCAAGTTTTATAACTTCGAACCCAGTCTTGTAAGATGGATCTAAATCTTTGAGATTGTTTTGGAAGAGGAAAAACCCATATTATAGCTGAATTACACAAGACTGATTTACACATTTTGAAAGGATAAACTGCCATCTTATAATGGAATAAATACGTAACTGGGCCAGGGTGGGTTTTGAGGATAATTTTACTTATAATCTTAACACCTAAGTATCTGTTGTGATCTCTCATCTGAACCAACTGGAAAAGCAATTCAAATTATGGGTTTCTACCAAGATACTCTATATATTTTGAGTATTTCATCAAATATAATATAGCTGAAGTGTCTGTAAATCTCAAAACATGCGTTCACTTGCCTTATATTCTTGAGTAATTAAGTCTCATTGTAATGCTATTCATGCATAATGCTATGCCATTCTATGTACCCTAAATGCAGAACTGTATATTCTAAACAAACTACATATATGGAGAGACTGGTCTTGGACTTCTCAGTTAGAAGACATAAAGGAGATAAACAGCTCACCTCAGCTCGTAATCGGCTCACCTCCAGTTTCTTCCGTTGTTCAAGGGCTTTGAGGAGAAGAATATGCTGTCTCTGTCTCTCTTGTTCCTGTTGAAGTTACAAAGTAAACACAGATCCAGATTAGACCAAATATGGGGGATAAAAGTTTAAGCACTGTCCTTATTTCTCCATAAAGATGCATAAATAAGTCATATAAAGCTTTTGTATAAAATCAACTCTGGCACTTTGCAACCCTATACTATCATTCTTTAATTGAGTAAAGAATTTACATTGAATTAACTCGAAGGAATTTGTATAGCTCCCCGCTCCCCACAATTCCAATGCCAATGCCATCAGCCTATATATGAGCAATTAGAAATGTTAAAAGAAAAAACTCTAATGTTAAAGTTGACTGAAGGAATGCAGAGACAGAATATCAGATAGATATATACTCTGAATGCCTGGGGTAAAATTCACATTTCCAAAGCCACTCCTACTTTAAACAGGTATACATCTCTTCATTGACTGTAAGGTAAAATCACAGACTTATCATGGGACATTGAACACATGCAATTTTATTTGTGGGACTATGTAAAATTCTAAGTTGTCCTAGCACTGGTCAGTTATACGCTATCAGGTGACTTTCATGTTAAGTTCTTGGTGTGGCTTGTACATGCGTATTAGTATAAACCACAGATATACCATATTACTCTAAATATTCATCAAACACCTTCAACCATCTCTGGAAAGGACTCCGCCATCTCTGAATTTGGTAAGATTTATTTGTATCATTTGGAAAGGGTTTAACACTGTCAGCAAAACTGCAGATGCTCCTTAGGAGCAGTCTAAACTGGGTCTGCAGGTGTTTGATCTGAAAGACTGTTTGAATAGATATAGGTGAATATGTTAATATCTGAGGAAACATGGCTGACCTGCTTCAGTCTCATCTGCTCCTTCAACATGGCCGTCTGCTGTCGTTTTAATTCCCGCTCCTGCAGAAAGAAAGAAAACTACATGTATACTGTCTACAATACCACATACCAAAGCAGAGGCATAAAAACGCAATGGTTTTGAAAATCTAGATAAAAAGTACTTTGCTATACCCTAATGTGCCTACATATTATGTGTGACAACTAAAAACCATTAATTTCTCATTTGGGACAAATGGAAAATTAATGGTTTTAGGAGTCCCAAGACTTCAGCACATTAGGGTACATCAGACTGAATAACAAAATTAAGAAACATCACATAATAAGTTTAGGAGAATGGGAGCACTTTATAATAAGTTTAGGAGAATGGGAGCACTTTCAGGGGAAGCAACTCTGCCATTTGCAGTTTTGTCTCCCTTCTCAACAGGGGTACAATCTTAAACAAAAGAACTGCAATTCTTTCCAAGAGTTGACCCCTTTTTGTTAGGGGAAGCAAACAGAAAATCATATAAGTTATCCCCTTTTGTGAAAATGGCACAAAACATGGAGATGTACCTATTCACCTTAAGATTTCTTAGAATATGCCAGCTGGAAAACAAACCCAGTGGGCACATGACATCGAAATGACGTTGTATTGACGTCGGTGCAACATCATGATGTTGCACCGACTTCAGTGCGACATTATTTCAATGTCATGTGCCTGGTGGGAACAATGTTGAAGCAATGACATTCAACTTTCTTCTGTCAATTTTTCAGCTTTTTTTTTTCTTACTTGTATGTGGCTTACTCTGAAATTTCACAAACCCTGCTTAAAATGAGATTTTTAAATTCTTCAGCAAGACATCATGAATAAACTATTGCCATTTTTTCTATTTTAAAGCAGATAAAATTTCTATTTCAAAATTTTCCATTTTAAGCAGAAAGCAGTAGAGACTGATAATGCAGTCTGATCACAGTCTTTAGAATCAATTCAAAAGGCTATAATTTGAAGTAACCCAAAATTCTGAGACATCAACATGAATCCTTTTTTTTTTAAATTTTGGAATTTTGCAGACGTCAATTTTTTTGGTCTGCTTTTCTGGCACTTTAAAGAGTAAGTGGAGTCTGATCTGGGTCTACACTGTCTGCCTTGGCACTTCTGCTCCAATGCCTGGGGATTTCATGGTACAGTGAAATAGACTTTAGCCTAATATCAATTATAACACCCCTAAATCAATGTCTGTTTAATAAATATGACCTTGACACTAGGAGGAGATCAAGAAAAGAGCCTTAATATATCAGCTACTAATTAAGCGGCAACAAAAAACAACATCAGAATTTGAAATAAAACCTGCTTTCGTACAGGATCTAGATGGCACTTGCTCATCATATAGTAACTTCCCCATTCAGTACATACTATTGCCCAGAGCAAACTCTTCTTAAAGCTAGCTGCCTGACAACCAAAATTGTGGGGTTAAAAATTTTCTTTTTCTTTCTATGAGAGATTGAGAGAAGGAGAGATAGTGGGAGTTTCCTAACCTAGCCAAGCCTGCATTGCTACAAAGACTTTCTTTGGCACAAAGACAATAATATTATGTCTGATGCAGGGATATCTCAAGAACATTTCTGTCAAAGACCTGTCATAATACCTGCAATGCTTAGGCACTTAAGCCCAATTTTCAATTTTCCCATAGACAGTACACAACAATTCTAAGTTGCCAAAGTATACAAAGTACTTGACCAATTGCCACCAAGTAAAGTTTTTCTGTAAAATATTTCTGCAAAATTTTAGCCTTACAGTTAATTAAGAATTCTGAATAGTTTTGTTTTCGGTATTTACATTGCAATGGCAATCAAGCAAATTATGCAGTTTACAGAAAAGCCTTATGTCTGTTCCAAGAGTATGTAAGGAACAATGCAGTAAACATGACCTGTCCCCGAACAGGATAGCTCGCCTGCAGTGTCTTGCCCATCACATAAAAAAACTTTGATGTAAAACTTTGAAGTCAAAGCCCATACCCAAGTGACAACAATAACTCTCTGTACTTTTGAACAGGCGAGCTAAAAATCTGCCATAGTATCCGCAATGCTTAGGCAGTTGTGCTAATTTTTAATTTTCCCACAGACAGTCAATGGCAATTTTAATTCCCCATCTGCAATCACAAGTTATGGACTGATTCGTAGTTTTTGTGGAGACATATACTAAAACTTTCTGCTTTTCCAGCCATTAGACTACTCAGAAGTGATTTTTAATATTTTGTCATTTTCAGTATTTCCCTTGCTATGGCAACCAAGCCAATTAAACCTTTGGCCCAAACATCATATGCCTGTTGCAGGACAACCAAAGAAACGTTTCTGTAAAAATTTGTCATTACAACTGCACTGCTAAAGCAGATGGAGCCAATTTTCAAGTTTTTCTTTGAAAATCAATGTCCATTTTAAGTTGCCATAGCAACTAAAGTACAACAAAAATTGGCACAAAGAAACAGTACTTATTTAGTTCTAAAGGACATTTGAGTTTCAGAGAAGATTCATGTGAAAATGTTTACGATGAAAGGGCAACCAATTGATGGATGGCCTACAATATTGTCTATACTATAAGCTCCTCCAGAGCCTTTGGCTCAGCAGAGCTAAAAAAAATTCTTCTACAGCTCTGTAGGTACCTTCAAGCAAGATAATCTTCATGAGGTAAATATTTCAGAAGGGAAAATAATAAATTCTTGAATACAACTTAATATAACTTTAATAGCTAGCTAAAAGGATGGAGAAAGACTGAAGCTGGAGACTGATAATTAAAGAGTAAATACTTAAAAACCTTAGCAAGAGTCATGCATCACATACTAAAACCAAACAATAAAAGTGTTGCTATGGCAACGACTTACTTGTTCCAGCTGATACCACAGAAGGTTTGACTGTGGAATAAACAAAGGGATAACTTAAAATTATGCTTAATGGGGAAAAAAATGTTTTTGAAACTTATCTGAATGCATTTTCTTATGCAATTTCTGAATAACATTAAAACTGTTATGAAGAGACTTTCAGAACCTGTTTTTTTCTCTGACCTTTCAGATTATCGTTGAGTCAGCTTTGAAATTCGAGGAATTATTATGCAAGACTCACTGAGAAAACCCATTCAAATTTCACGTGAATTGTTTTTACATTGCAACACTTCACTGACAAACTGTTGACTTTCTAGCACCAGTTCCATTTATCTGGCAATTTGCATCTCCTCCTCTATTTAATTTTGCAGTCCAAGAGTGCCCTATCTCTTCCATTATAAGATGGTGGGTCTTCCCTTCCAAATCAATCCCAAAAATCTAGATCCATCTTATAAGATGGAGCAAGATTTTTTTAATTATTTTGGAAAACTCCAATTTACAGCTGAATTACACAAGACTGGTATATGTATTTGCATTAATTTTGAAAAGGTAAACTCCCGTCTTATAATCAAACAACTACTGTATGTTTGAAATATCTGAGAACAGAACAGCATGCATAAAGAACTAAAACATTCCAACAGAATACAAGTAGCTTGCAGGAGTGTATTCTTGACATTTCATGTGTATGAGTATCATCATTATAACAAGGTAGACAATTTTAACAGAATAGTTTTTGCCTATTAGGTATGTGTATTCCTTCTTTCCTTCACAAGCAGCCCCCTGTAAGAAGGGAGACAATTTTCTCAAGATGGAGTGATCTCCCTCTGGGGTGCAGCTTACAAACAAATTGTGATCAGCAAAAGTGACATGTCACAGGATGTTTGTCCAGTCATGCTCTTTTATTAACTTGTAACAGAAACATGCAGTGATCCAATTTATGTTAATGTTGAATGGTTATGTAATATCTTATTTTCACACTTTAGTGCCAAAAAAATTAAAACAGATGAATTTGCAAGCAGCAAATGAGCCACCTCATCTGCTACACTGTCTACCCTCTAGACTTTCAATTCCTAATTTGATACAGCTTGGACCAAAACATTTTTTGAAGTTTTGCAGATGTAAGTTTTGTCGTCTGCTTTGTTTTTGGCACTTGAATGGTTTAATGTTTAAGTCTCATGCATCAGAAAGATATTTTACAATTAAGTTTTCATGCAGAGAGTTCAATCTGTTTCTGTATAGATCTCAAAACAATAATCTGAAAGAATCAAATGCTGGAATAGATTAACAACAGAGCTCCAGATAAGATGACTTTTTGGAGGTGAAGCATTAGGTTTCATTTTTTTTTCTCTATGAAATAAAATGAGTGATATAGGTTTTACGGCACATCAGCACAAAAGGGCTATTTGGCACTGAACAAAATAATGTCTGAAAATGTACATTCTATCATGACTTTATAGGAAGCCCTGTCATGTGAAAATTTGTGATAAACCATGTTGCCAACATCAATGTGTGAAAATTTGCACCTTGATGATGTCGGATGAAAACATTTACTTCTATCAAGGTCGAACATCCCATTTGGTTTAAGGCTTATCTGGAGCGGTACTTTGACAAGTTTAAGGTGGATAGATACACCTCCAAAGTAGCTGATGCCAATCTGTATGTATTTATATCCCTTTTTATATAAGTGATTAAAGTAACCCCACCCTTAAAGAGTAGCCCCATTGAGAAGAGACACAACAAGAATTTCGCAGAAGATGGTGTCTCACCTGTCAGCGCATTGTTACATAACAGAGCTACACCAGAAAAGTTCACACAAGTTTATGCCGCCACTGGAAAAGTACATATGTCTTGCTTCTGTCAGTCACAAGTGAGACAATTACTATTTTGCTGCTGTAGTCTCCCTTGTATAAGAGGATGAACAACAAAACCATGGAAGTGTATCAATACACCTTAACAGCCTCTGACTGAGATTGACATTTATCGGCCAGCAACTGTTTCTATAAGTGTATATTGTTTTGTCAAAATGTTTCTGTCAAAAAGCTGCCAAAACATCTAATCCTTACGGCACTAAATGAGCAGACAACAAAGTCTGCATCTACAAAATATCATACCAAGCTGTACAAAAATTGCAGATCCAGATGAGGTAGCTCATTAAGAGCCACCTAATCTGCATCTATACTTTTTGCAAATTAAACTGTTTTTTTTTACGTTTGGCGCTTTAACTTTTAATACATTACATAAGGCATGTCACACAGAAAGATGCCTCATGGCAAGTTGGAACAATGAAGACTGAGATCAGCCAGCACATGCCTTGATATCTTCCCTGTTAGCAACATGACATTGACCTACATTGATAGATCACCATAGAAACTGTTGCTGCCCTGTTAAAATAACCATGCAGGTGAAACAAGCTGGGTACCAAGTAGTGTACTGAACCAGTAACTGAGAACCAACCTCGGCCTTTTTCATAGCTTTTAAATACTGTCTCTCTTGAGCAAGTCTTGCTTTCTCCTGCTGTTTCTAAAC
The DNA here is from genome assembly GCA_963989385.1 of Ctena decussata. NCBI lineage: Eukaryota > Metazoa > Mollusca > Bivalvia > Lucinida > Lucinidae > Ctena > Ctena decussata. Next base: position 31,214,760 of record OZ022504.1, on the reverse strand, counting down.
ATGCAGACAAAGTCAGCGTTACCAAGCAGCAAAATAAAAATAATGCACACTCAAAACTAGGTCCAAAAGTTAAGTTTCGTCTGTATTCTCTATATATTGTGAACCTTTCCCCCCCCCCCCCTCTCCCACCCCGCAAAAATATGATTGTTCCAAAATCTTTTTTCTAAATTTGTATCATTTGGATGGTCATTCACAAATTCACTCTTGTTGAATAAGCAGTGCTGCAGATTGGAGTTTTGGAGGGGGAACATTAATCGTATGTTCTGACCTCATTAAAAGTGTTTTGGTGAGGCAGTAACAATGAAGGGTTACGACATATTTTTATATAGAAAAACTGAAATCGTCACATAAGTCCTCAAAACCCAACCCTTATCTGCATCATTGAATAAGACTATGAAGTTTGATTTCCTGCAATTCCATTATGTACATTTATGGGAAGTTAGTCAAAATCTTATAAAATTATACAAAATGTTGGCAAGCTTATCTCTCACTTTTTCTATAAGCCACTATAAAGCAAACACAAAACAAATAAGACCAAAACATAACCAAACTATATAATGTATCGGCAAAAAAATAACAATTGCAGAACATTCACAGTAATGAGAAAAATAGAGAGCATTCAGGACTATAACAAAAATGTTCAAACAATCTATCACATACAGTATACAGTCAACTCTTGATATCTTGAAGTCAAAGTTCATCTCCAACTACTAGTACCTCAAAGTAAATTTACTTTGAGATACTGGTAGTTTGAGATAACAGGAATTGAAATGTATAGAAAAGTAGCGAATGTGTTCAATCTATGTCTTTTGATATACGGAAGTACATGTACTTTGAGATATCTGTGTTTGAGATATCAAGAGTTTACATTATCATATCTTGAGGCATACAGTACAAGCCTATACCAGCCTGTGTACATCAGAGGTCCAGATACGTCAAGGTTTAAAAGATAATTCTTTGAAAAATTCTTATTATATGCAAAGGCCCCTCATCTGGGCAGTTCCTATGGCGGGTCACAACATACTTTTTGTGAAGTATGTACAGAAATTTTCATGATTACCCTAAAAATCCATTCTTATCTGGAGCTCTGGTACATGTGTCATCTTGGTTAAGATCGGATTGTTAAGGGAATGGGTACACTTTCATGTTTTTCTGTCATTTTCATAAAAGGGGGACAAACTTTGTGACCTCCTGTTTGTTTCCCTGGACAATGGAACTTTTTGAGCAGAATGTACTCCCCAAAGAACAAACATTTGAGCCGCGACACGAGAAAACCAACAATGTGGTTGTGCGCCCAGCGCAGACTTAGATAGCCTGAGCATCCACACAGTCTGTTCCGCCTCTTCGCTAAGCGCTTAAAGGGTAGCTAAGGGTCTAAGCTACCTTCATGCGGGCAGCGAAGACTCTGATCAGACTGGGCGGATGCCCAGGCTGATCTGAGTCTGCGCTGGGCGCACAACCACATTGTTGGTTTTGTCGTGTCGCGGCTCATTTTAAGAGTTGACTCTACTCTTTAAACAGGATTTGCTCGTAGGGGGCAAATTCTTTCCTTATGGAGTTGACACCTCGAAGAAGGGATAAAAATAGCCATCAGAGGAGATGGCAATCCCCCGACCGAAGACCCCCATGGGCCTTGGTAAAAAGGGTGAACTTCAAAACACATATTAGTAATATATTGTCGTTCTTTTATGCTTCTGATTGACATTAACTGTTAACAGATGCATGATCATCTAACACTCAGACTAAAACAGTACGCTTGACTGCTAAAAAGAGGTAATATCTCAAACAGCCACCATAAACACAAATGTATAGCATACGATACATTCAACTTTCAAAATGTGTAAATAACTTCTAAAGTACAAGTCCTACAAACCTAATTTTCAGCTCTCTAGTAAGTGAATTTGGACAAAGAATCCAAATCTGGAAAAAAAAAAATTTTTTTTGGGGGGGGTGGGGGGGGGGGGGTGCGGGAGGGGCACGGGAATGTGGAGGGGTCAGAGAGAGTTAGGAACACTGATAAGATATCACAGCATGATCATCAATATTCTAAAACGTACACGGTTATTCAAATTCTGGAACTGCCAGGGTTATACAGTTATGGAGCAGAGACTCAAACAGCAGCTCAAACTACCAAAGGGAAATAACTCACAAAGTATAAAAGCAAGAGTTATCATTCATGTATGAGACAAATTGTCATGACCCGTTCTGCATATCTGTGAAGTATCATGAAAATATTTCAAAAGGTATTCAAGCTATGGAGCGGACACCTAAAATCATCAAAGGAAAATAACACCAAAAGTAAACAAGCAAGAGCTGTCATTCTTGTTCGCGACACATCGTCATGACCTGTTCTACATATCTGTGAAGTATCATGAAAATATTCCAAAAGGTATTCAAGTTATAGAGCGGACACGAAATCATACCTGAAGTGATCAAGGGGAAATAACTCAAAAAGTATGAAAGCAAGAGTTGTCATTCTTGTTCGCGACACACCCTCATGACCTGTTCTACATATCTGTGAAGTATCATGAAAATATTCCAAAAGGTATTCAAGTTATAGAGCGGACACGAAATCATACCTGAAGTGATCAAGGGGAAATAACTCAAAAAGTATGAAAGCAAGAGTTGTCATTCTTGTTCTTGACACACCGTCATGACCTGTTCTACATATCTGTGAAGTGTCATGAGAATATTCCACAGGGTATTCAAGTTATAGAGCGGACACGAATCTGCCAAAAACATCACACCTAAAACTATCAAGGGGAAATAACTCAAAAATAAGAGAGCAAGAGTTGTCATTCTTGTACGCGACACATCGTCATGACCTGTTCTACATTTCTGTGAAGTATCATGAAAATATTCCAAAGGGTATTCAAGTTACAGAGCGGACACGAATCTGCCAAAAAAATCACAAAAGGGGAGATAATTCAAAAAGTACAATTGCAAGAGTTACCATTCTTGTACGCGACACATCGTCATGACCTGTTCTACATAACTGTGAAGTATCATGAAAATATTCCAAAGGGTATTCAAGATATAGAGCGGACAAGAAAATGTTTACGGACGGACGGACGGACGGCGGACGGACGGACAGACGGACGGATGCCAGGCTCATCGCTATATCCCCCGAACCTTTCGGTCGGGGGATAAAAACAAGAAAATGGTAGAGCTGCTTCCCCTTCAAATCTATTCACCTTAAAATCTGTGGTCAGGGGATACATAGTTTGCATATGCAATCAGTCCAATAAAGGTCAGAGCAAACTATGAATCCCATCCAATAAATGTCACAGCAAACTATGTATCCCCGACAAGACTGTCACTGTATGCACACTGTTGTGGATAGGCCCTGTTTGCAAATGTTTCAGATAGGTTTAATTCATTCATTTTGATACTATTACCAGTATAAGTTTTTACACACTAAGTTCTACTGTTAGCTCCATGGTAAACACTGTGCCTACTTTTTTTTGTTCATCTGAAACGTACACCTTGCAATTTTCCACCATATAACTGGTTAATGAGCCCCATATCTAGGGTTAAATTATGGTAGTTATTTCTGATGTCTTGTCCACTTTAATAATATTTTGGAACAGGGAAACGTTTTGAAAATAGGAAACAGCTATCTAGAGCTGTGTTTGCGCAGAGATTTACCTTAACTCTATACAGTTCAAAAACCTAACTTGTGCTAGCAAAATTATTTACCACGGTTAAGGTATACATGGAAAGATTGAGGAGGCTGGGGATAGTGTGAGGAAGGAAGCATGAGAGAGATTTTCATGATTAAGGTAGCATTAAATGCCTTTGAAAAACTGACTTATTGTCTGGTTTGTCCATACAAAGTCAATAAATGCTCTCAACAAATGTAACTATTGTTTTATAGGCATGGAGCATGTAAATCTAAAATACCGAAATTTCACACCTACATGTGACAAGCTGTTTTCACCACACCCCACTTCACACCACCATGGTCTCATACATACCTCTAATATCTGGTGAGTTCGCATGTCTCTCTTCCTACGTAACTCTTCCTCTCTCTGTAGTCGTTCTCTTTCTCTCATCAGTCTCTGCTGCTCTTTCTGCTTCCGCTTCTCCAAAACTGTCAACAGATTACATAAATATATGATAGATGTCCAAACCTGAAAGGGAAAGATGGGTGGGGGTAGGGGAAGGGTACAAGGAAAATTTGGCTGTCAATAAAAGACATGTTGTGACCTCTTATTATTAAGAGAGACAGTTCTAATGAGGGTTTCAAACATAAATTTTTATGACAAAATATTTACACTTGCCACTGCCTTCCCATAGGTAAACCTTTTAGAGCAACTGGCTTCATACACCGATGAAGGTCAGTTGATCATGTGGCATTGTTGTCAAGCGACGTCTGAGTAAAACAAACGTCTTGATTGGTCCATGTACCTTCGATTGATGCCAATTTATGGCGACGGCTGTTTAACGTTATGGCTAAATGCGTCATTACTATCTTTTCTTTGACGCATATTTTGCATAGTCTACATTAAATTACCACGAAAACAGCACAGGAAGTGTCTCAAAATAAAGTGTAAATATAAGAATAAAGATTTGATTTTTCAGCATTCATCGTGTGAAGAACCAGTGGTCTTCGCTAAAATTCTACAAGAAGCGCGTATGGAATTTTAGCTCCGCCCACTGACTTCATCACACGATGAACTCTGAAAAATCAAATTTCAATTCTTAATTGATAAAATTTATCTTGACAGTATTGTCCTTATCTGGACTGCTGAATGTAATACAGGCAACTCTCGATATCTCAGAGTCTAAGTTAGTCTCAAACTACTGGTATCTCAAAGTATATTTTCCGGTCCCAGAAAATGTACTTTGAGATACCATTAATACTGAAATGTAAAAAAAGATAGGAAGTATGTTCAAACTATATTCTTTGAGATGTCAGGGTACTTTGAGATATCATTGTTTGAGATAACAAAAGTCAACTGTATTAGCAATACCACAACACAGCTCCAGATATGAAGGAGTTCTGATAATAGTAATGTCAAACAATTTTTCTTATTTCTCCATATACTTGTTAAAGCCTGTCCACTTGTGGTTCTCATGAAAGGCCAAAGCATGTTTCAGCAAGTCTGACTGTCTATGGTGGGGCAGTTTTCATCAGTGAACACAACACATTTTATGGACATGAACAGAACCTATCTCAAGTATTTACAGAGATGAAAAGAGATTATCTATGAATACCATATTTATTTATTCAGCTGGAAAACTGGGGTTTCCCCTCTTCAGGATGACCCTGAATATCTAACTCTGTCTTATGAAGTCCTGCTATATGACTGGGTTTTCCATTCCCAAATCCTGAATATCTAGAGATCCATCTTCTAAGACAGATCAAGATTTTTGGGATTGTTTTGTAAAGGGAAACCCCTCGGCTTATAATCGAAGAACCCATACTTTTAAAGACAGTTCTCTACTATGTATAGCATTGTTATTTTATGGCCCTGCTATGTCATTAACCATGTGAGACTGAGGAGTTTCTTTGATTTAATTAAAGGATAATTGTACTCAAAATTGTCATTTTAGGAGGTAAATGATCAGTTTTATGGTTACAAATCATGTTTTTTGGCAACACATCAGCAGAGCCTTAGAAAGCAATTTATAGCAATAAAACTGACAAGTTACCTCCCCAAATGAGAATTTTCAATACAGTTATCCCCATTCCAATGCACTTTTTCACATTTTTGTCTTTCAAAGTGTGCTTTTTTGTGCCTTAAAGCAAGCATTTTTCAGCAACATAAAACCAGACAATACCAATGACAAGCGACGTTTCGTACTGACACTGAGTTTCTAGGTATATAACAGGATATACTGTCGCAATTTTTTACATTATCCAATCGATCATGGCGTCAGATTCATAAGTGCATTAGAGTAGGAGTTTTACTGAATGTTGCATAACAGGATATACAAGAGCCTTTGTCTTTCAAACCTACATGGATCAATTTTTGTCTGGAAAAACAAAAGCGGCTCCATTTATGATATCTTGATTTTAAAAAGGAACTTTTCTAATTTTCATCTTAAATTGGAAAATTTCAGGTATGTAATTGTATCAAATCTGCAATCCAAAACCTGATTCTGGATATGTAACTAGTTTAAACAAATCTTTAATGACTGCCACAGAACTCCCTTAGTGGTCATTTTGAATCATGAAAAATCACAGAGCTTACTTCTCATCTGTTTGGCTCTTCGAAACAATTCTTTCTGCTGTTGTTTCTCTAACCTCTTCTTGAACTGCATTTCTGCCACTTTCCTCGCCATTTCTACAAAAAAAAAACAAAAAAACTAGAAATGTTTTTCAGAGAAAAACTGATGTCCCCCCACCAGCCCATTTTCTATCCCCTATAATGAAGTCCTCCTGTGACCTTGAAAATGAGGTCAAGGTCACCAGAATCTGATCAGCTCTTAAGCTAGTCCCAGTGATGTATTCATGCAAGTTTGGTGAAATTCCATCTATTGGTTCATGAGATATTATGGGTACAAGAAATTGCCATCTAAGTCCTCCAGTGACCTTGAAAATGAGATCAAGGTTGCCAAAATCTAAATCAGCTCTTAAGCTAGTCCCAGTGATGTATCCAAGCAAGTTTGGTGAAATTCCATCCATTGGCTCATGAGATATTGTGGTAATAGGAAATTGTCATCTCAGTCCTCCAGTGACCTTGAGAATGAGGTCAAGGTCATCAAAATCTAATCAGCTTATAAACATGTCCCAATGATCTTATCATGCAAGTTTGGTGAAATTCCATCCATTGGTTCAGGAGATATAGTGGGTACAAGAAATTCTCATCTAAGTCCTTCAGTGACCTTGAAAATGAGGTCAAGGTCATCAAAATCTAATTAGCTCGTAAACTTGCCCCAATGATGTATCCATGCAAGTTTGATGAAATTCAATCCATTGGTTCAGACGATATAGTGGGTACAAGAAATTCTCATCTAAGTCCTCCAGTGACCTTGAAAATAAGGTCAAGGTCACTAAAATCTAATGAGCTCTTAAACTTGTCCCAATAATGTATCCATGCAAGTTTGGCGAAATTCCATCCATTGGTTTAGGAGATAACATGGGTACATGAAATTGTCATCTAACTCCTCCAGTGACCTTGAAAATGAGGTCAAGGTCACCAAAATCTAATCAGCTCTTAAACTTGTCCCTATGTCGTATCCATGAAAGTTTGGTGAAATTCCATCCATTGGTTCAAGAGATATCACGCACGCAAAGTGGGAACATGAAATTGTCATCTAAGTCCTCTAGTGACCTTGAAAATGAGGTCAAGGTCACCAAAATCTAATCAGCTCTTAAACTTGTCCCAATGATGTATTCATGCAAGTTTGGTGAAATTCCATCCATTGGTTCAAGAGATATCGCACACACAAGAAACTGTCACGCCGATGCAAGTTTGATGAAATTCAATCCATTGGTTCAGACGATATAGTGGGTACAAGAAATTCTCATCTAAGTCCTCCAGTGACCTTGAAAATAAGGTCAAGGTCACTAAAATCTAATGAGCTCTTAAACTTGTCCCAATAATGTATCCATGCAAGTTTGGCGAAATTCCATCCATTGGTTTAGGAGATAACATGGGTACATGAAATTGTCATCTAACTCCTCCAGTGACCTTGAAAATGAGGTCAAGGTCACCAAAATCTAATCAGCTCTTAAACTTGTCCCTTTGTTGTATCCATGAAAGTTTGGTGAAATTCCATCCATTGGTTCAAGAGATATCACGCACGCAAAGTGGGAACATGAAATTGTCATCTAAGTCCTCTAGTGACCTTGAAAATGAGGTCAAGGTCACCAAAATCTAATCAGCTCTTAAACTTGTCCCAATGATGTATTCATGCAAGTTTGGTGAAATTCCATCCATTGGTTCAAGAGATATCGCACACGCAAGAAACTGTCACGCCGATGCAAGTTTGATGAAATTCAATCCATTGGTTCAGACGATATAGCGGGTACAAGAAATTCTCATCTAAGTCCTCCAGTGACCTTGAAAATAAGGTCAAGGTCACTAAAATCTAATGAGCTCTTAAACTTGTCCCAATAATGTATCCATGCAAGTTTGGCGAAATTCCATCCATTGGTTTAGGAGATAACATGGGTACATGAAATTGTCATCTAACTCCTCCAGTGACCTTGAAAATGAGGTCAAGGTCACCAAAATCTAATCAGCTCTTAAACTTGTCCCTTTGTTGTATCCATGAAAGTTTGGTGAAATTCCATCCATTGGTTCAAGAGATATCACGCACGCCAAGTGGGAACATGAAATTGTCATCTAAGTCCTCTAGTGACCTTGAAAATGAGGTCAAGGTCACCAAAATCTAATCAGCTCTTAAACTTGTCCCAATGATGTATTCATGCAAGTTTGGTGAAATTCCATCCATTGGTTCAAGAGATATCGCACACGCAAGAAACTGTCACGCCGACGCCGACGCCGACGCCCGGGAACCGCACTGAAAACAATATGTCCCCCCTCACCTTTGGTGGGGGGACATAATGAGCCTGACTGGAACAACAAACAGGCTGTTAACCTGAATGGCTGTGAAGTCCTAGCAGGGCCTGTTTTTACCCATCATATTCACCTTAATTACTGTTTATGCCTTAATGAGTGCATGCTATGGGAATTTCTGAGTGATATGATTACAAGTACATATTTTACTGTTTTATCCCTTAGTTTCCTTGTTGACAAAAAGTGTAAAAACTATATAATAGAACCTTAAAGTTTCATTTGCAAAAGGTTTCTGCATCCTTCAGAGACTGAAAGCAGCTTGTCTGTGATGCTTTCATATTTAAATTCTGCATGCTTTTAATCATTCCTTGAAAATCCTGCCACTAAAGGGTGTCGTCATTTCTAAATGCAGTCAATGTCCAGAATGTCTAACCTTGATGCTGGAGTTTTTGCTTTATTTTAGCATCCATCATCTTCTTGGCCATTGCCTGCTCCAGATTTATCTTCTCTTGTTTCTTCTGATTCTCAATCTTCTTTTGTCGTCTGCTCAATGTCACTGCCAGACGGTCATCAATCTCAGATGCAGACAGTTTCACATAACCCTGAAAGAGAAGAATGGCAAAATATCCAATACTTTTTTTTGGCAAAATGAAACTTTTGCACATTGCCAATATCAAATCAATGGTTAAATCCATTATCGTATGGAAATTGCAAACCTTTTTGAATGTTTCTTCAAGGCAAACACTAGGCTTCACTCAACCAGGTGTGTTCAATGATGTGAGTGGTCACCACTGCTCAATATAATGGTACCCAGCTGTACACAATGCTCAATACACCTTGGTTCATGTGTTTCAAGGAACCATGAACACTCAATGAGCTCTCACATTGTTGCACACCCCTCTGGGCTTTATCCCTTTGTTTGTTGTTTCTGACATGATTTTAGCAACACTTACATTTTCCCCACCCGATCTGTTTTCAAAGAACTCGCCGACATTTACTTTGGTGTTAAATGAGAAATTGTGTCGCCCAAACTCTGTCACAGAATTCCTCTCTAGGTACTGAAATAGAAGAAACAATGTCATGGTCAATGGAGCAAAATAATTTTTGTCCTTTCTCTGAAAAACAAGAAATCTGCGGGGGTTAAGTCACACTAGTTCTAATTGGTAGTGAAAACTATATCGCCCATGCTAACGCAGGTGTGATAAAAGCAGGTGTGACAAAAAAGAAAATGTTCAACATGTTAAAAAGGTGGCAAAAATTAATCTGGGAATTATGTGCAAACAATGTGCACATCTTCAGACCATGACAAAACACCTGTGAAGTTTCAAAATGACTTATCAAAAAGTGTAAGAGGCGAGGTGTTCACAAGACACCCACTATGCAAGGTATTATGGTATGTAAAAAATTGACTAAGTTAAACATGTGGTAAAAATTAATCTGGGAATTATGTGCAAATAATATACACATCTACAGACCATGGCAAAAACATCTGTGAAGTTTCAAAATGATTGGCCAAAAAGTGTAGGAGGAGTTGCGCTCAGGAGACACCTACTGCGAATTGTTGACGGATGGATGGACAAATGGATGAGTCAGTGCACGCCTATATGGCCCCAGCTAACGCAGATGCGACAAAAAATGTGTATTTTGAAATTTTGAGTATGTAAGTGTTGCTTTTTTTTGGTGCTATAAGGGTTAGAGATCAAAGGACTGCAATTATTACAATATTGTTTCTACACAAAGATATGCTGTAGATTCTCATCAGTCTCCTTGCAAAGACAAGTTCAAATTTCAACAAAAGTCCCATAATGAACCGACTGATTTATTGTTTTGCATATACCAGCCCTTTAAGACAGCATTATTATGTAAACATAAAAATATCAGGGCCTAGTTGTTCAGAGCATCATTAGCATAACAATCCTGTAACGTTTGTAAATACTGATAAAAAGCTTTGCACTGCAGACACTTCTCACTTTTTTGGCATAAATGGCAGTGTTTTGCATATAATACATTTAAAAATATAATGTCTCATAAACTAATGACAATATTAATTTTTGAACAACTAGGCCCAGGAGTTTATCTGAATTTTACTTGTTAGCAAAGAACACAGTGCATTAACACTTTAAAGTCCATTACTAATCTAATGATGAAAATATTTATGACACCACCACCACCACTCACCCTCATAACATCTGGAATGGTTTTCATCTTGCGCCCACAAGGGGCAAAATACCAGACCTCTCCAACAATACCTCGCCGACCATAGGTGTGTATATGTGTCTGTCTCTTCCAACCGTGAGCTAACGGAACACGCAAATGAGACTCGTCAAGGATCACACAGCGACGTTTGATTGGTCTACCAGAACCTGTAATATTTGTTAACATTTAGTGCTAAAAATAGCTGAATTTGAAATCAGGGTAGATCCAGATCAGGCAGCTCATATTGAGCCACCTCATCAGAATCTACACTGTTTGCCTTCTAGTCTTTGAGTTCTCAATATGATAAAGCTTAGATAAACATGTTTTTTTTTAATTTGCCAGCATACGTTTTGTCGTCTGCTTTTTTTTGAGCCTAAAGGGTTTAGAAGGAACTGCACTGAATTTCCTTTAAATCTCCAAGACATTCCCTACCGACAAACCAAAGAACTTTGTATTTGCACTTGGTACACCTAACACCATGCACGCAGAAATGTTATTTGCTTGTTATAATTTGTTTTCAATGTCAGTAAATATGGCCTTTAAAATACCATATTTCTGCTGGCTGTACCCCTGCTTTAATAAATCTACAGAAGCAGTTTTGTACCATTTTTTTTGTTTTTGTTCTATTGTTTACATTGAATTTCAGATCTCATTTTGGCGAAAACAAATTAAATATAACTTGGGAACTACCCTATAAATTCTGAGTCATTGTAGATACTTTTTAAAGGGCAACAGAAAGGCCCCTTTTTAGGTGCCCTGATAGCTCAGTAGGTTATGCTCTGGCCTGCTGATCTAGCTGTCCCAGGTTCGAGACCCACTGCAACCAAAATCTTTCAAACCATAAACAGGACTCTACTGCACATAGCCTTGCATTATCACCTGCTCATCATCCTGATATGACAAAAGGACATACATCGCAATCCATCGCATCTTTTAAACAATTTTCCTAACTGTAAACAGAAGCTGCGAATCCACAGTAGTAGAAATACAGATAATACAATTTACAGATAATTCTCCATATTTTTTTGTAAACCTTTAATTAAAACCATTTTACCGAGACGGTTCTAATGAGTGCTCTTAAGATGTTTTCACTCAAGATTATGAAAAATTTTCTCACTCCTTAACATATTTTTTCGATTATAAGTTGAGGGTTTTTCTCAAAACAATCCAAAAATCTAGATCCTTCTTATAAGATGGATCTAGATTTTTGCAATCGTTTTGAAAGAGAAATATGCATTCTATAGTTGATGAATTACACAAGAACTCCCACCATGCTATGCTAAACTACTCCCACCATACTGTATTCCAACTCAATTTTCTACTGCTAATTTAGAGCAATTTGACTGGTCAAGAGCATACAGAAAACAGCGTTTATACTTCGATAAATCCCTTGAACCGGAAATCAGGAACTTTGTTGGACTATTTTCTTTGCTGCAGTTTCTAAAATACTCGATATAGCTGACATTTTTCAAGAAAAAAAATGACTGAGTTGGAATTATGAGAAATGAATTTTATTTTTGTGGATTTTATGGATGTGGTGGCGTTTACACATCCATAAAATCCACAAAATATAATAAATACTGTATCTGGAGCTCCCACATTATCAACTCCTCACACCCATGGAAGATAATTATCTCACCTTCAGCACTATCACTGGCAGGCCGCTTATTTGAGGTACTGCCACTTTCACTCTTCGACTCTTCCTCGTCAGAGCTATCAGATGAACTACCACTACTGCTGCTGTCGCTGCTCTCTGATAATGATAACAATAAAAATCATTAGAAAAGTCAAAACTCTTCATCATGGGAGTATGTGGTGATAATTTTGAAATTGCGCTTATTGTTTTTTGGTTTTTTTTGTTGTTTTTTTCTTTTCTTAGCCCTTTAATTGTTAAGACCTGTCAGTGGGACACACTACCAAATTGAAACTCAGTATGAACATTTAACAAGTCAAATCATTGACAGATATCTGGAACTTTGTCACTAGAGCTTGCAAGTCAAGAGTTTATTTAAGGATGGAGCCAATCCTTCTCAAGACGGTTAGGTTTTTCAAGAATGGAAATCCTTTTATAGCATTTTTTTTTGAGTTGCTAAGAACTGTAATCTAGGAATAATCTCTGAACAATCATGGTCACCAGCTGAAACTGTTAAGTCCTCTTAAGTTAGCCTAAAGAGATTCTAATCTGTCTACAAGTCATTCTGCTGCCCATCTGAACTAGCTGGGTCACCAGCTGAACCGATATATCTAGCTTTGTCAATACTCTTCAAATCTGCCACTACAGAGCAAAACTCTTTACCACAGACTCTCTGTTACTTTCAAATTCTAAGCATATGGACAGATATAGCTGAGCAAATAGTGCAGACCCAGAGTGCTGATCAGAGTCTACAAAGTTTGCCATTCTGTCTCTATCTTTTGAAGCCAACACTGCACTGTAAAACTAAGCTGTTCCACTTTAAGGAACAGTAATTATTTCAAGTGTCCCAATTTTTAGAATTTTTACGGTACCAACCTGAACTATCTGAGTCACCGGCTGAGCTGACATTACTAATTTTGTCAAAAGTCTTCTTGAATTTTGCCACAGGAGGTTCTAGTTTCTCTGCAAGTGATTCTTCTAACTCTGATGAACTCTTTGGTGACTAATAGAAAAAGAATAGTACAATAAAAACCTTTTTATGACAGAAATCCCTTGCAATGTTCAATAGTCCAACATGAAATATTAGAGAACATAACTAAATCATGTGGTTAAATGGTTTGGTACAGAACATGTATATTTGCCGTCTGTTTTTGAACTCATCATCATGAATGCAATAAAGGGGAATCTCCATATCGCCTGGACGCTTAGTTTAAACAAAATTTTATTTCCAAATATTACATACCAACAGCAATTGTACTACTACAAACAACTAATAATATGCAAATGGGATTCAGAAAAAAAGTTGATGGACATAAAACTGTATTGCCAATGAAATGATAAACTTTAACATACCGTATTAATCCTAATAAATGCCCCTGCTCTAATAAAGTCCCCCTGCCTCTTTCCAAAGAACATTGTTATATTATGTTGCATGAATTCCTGTTTGCTTTGATGAATGACTGGGGTCTTCTCTTAAAGGATATAATTTGAGGAGCAATCCTTTCCTTTAAAAGTTGACCTCTACTAAAAAGGGAGGAAAAAATAGTAGAATTGCTTCCTTTGAAGTGACCTACCACCTTTATATTGCTTATCAGAGGTACTTTGATAGACACTGATTTACTACACTTTAAGCTCTAAATAAAGCAAAATGCAACAACCCTGGAGTGTTTAACAGGATTAATATGGTAATCACTGATACCTGTAAGGCTTTGTCTGGGGATCTCTGTCTGACCAGGTTCAACAATCCTACATGTTTCACAGTGCTAGGTGTGCTGTCTGATTTAGTAGGGCTTATTTCTCTCGGAGCCACTTTGCTGTCTGACTTCACAGGGCTTATTTCTCTCCGAGCCACATGGTCAGTAGGACTTGTAGAAGCTCTTTTTGTCTCATTCTCTCTCTCCTTATGCACCATATTTACTTTACTGAAAAGTTTTGGACTTTTTTCTGTAGGGCTTAGGCTTGTTTCTTTAGGACTTCTCACTCCCTTGTGAAAGATTGCGTGTTTGTCCTTGACAACAGAGTTAGGCTTCACTGCTGTCTCCTGGTGAGTGGCGTTGGCCTTCTTCAGCATACGCAGCGCCATCTGTTGTTGCTTCAGTTCCGCTTCCAGCTGTTGCTTCAGTTCTTCCTGCTTCACCTTCTGGCTCTGACATAAGATAGAAATAGAGATTATTTCCTCAGAATATTGGACAGTTTATGTCAAATTCCATAAAGACATATAAAATATATCTTCAACAGAAAACACAAGAATTCCGCGGAATGCTATGTCACACCTGCAATGCACTTCCACAGTAGTAAAGACTTTAGTTAAAAGAACTTGTATGAGAAATGGACAAAAATGCTAGGGTCAACACAATTTTGGATGTAAAATTTTACTAGGTCAGAAGAGCATGAAATATAGGCCAAGGGTAGGAATAACTGCATATCCCTCGTGAACATTATAAGAATAAACTTTATGCCAGTTGTGATGACTACAGGTATCATACTTTCAGAAGGACTAAAACACTAGGGCCAACATAACTTTGGGTGTAAAATTTTGTGAAGTCAGCAGAGCATTAAATATATGTCAAGGGTAAATTAATTGCAACAGCCCTCATAAACATTCTAAGAAGAAACTTGATCCAGGTTTGGTGATTCTAGGTATTATACAGGGGTTTTTTTAAGCGCGGGTCCGTTGGCCCGGGCCCGTTGATTTTGGCCTCGGGCCAGTTAAATCCCACTGTAGCAGGTCCGTCAGGCCAGTTGAATTTCGGGGAGTCATTTCGGGACATTCAGTTTGTTTCAAACTTGAAGCGAAAACCATCTGAAAACCAGTCTACTTTCGTTTTGCTACGTATGATTTCATTGGACGATCAGAAATGTTTAATCCAATGAAATTTCTCCTCGCATTGCAAATAGACAATATGGCCGACCGATGAAGTTTGGGGATGAATCGCAGAAGTCACATGTAAAAAAATGGACCCCAAAGGACTTCTGTGCTTATTCCAACCCCCGCCATCTAAAAAACAACAAGAGCTGTCGCCTGACAGCATAGCTCGCCTGAATTGGTGCTTGCCCATTACACAGTCACTATGGTGGTGTGGACTGCTATGCATAAAACTTCATGCAAGCATGTCAATAATGAAAACACATTTATAAACAAAAGCTATCTCAGAAATAAGTCTTAAAATAAAATTAGAATAAAAAAAATGAAATGAAATTTCAAAGTCCATGAGCTTGAGGTAAAAAAAAAAATGATGGGTGGGGGGTGGGGTGGGGTGGGTGGGATGTGGGGGGGGGGGGGGGGGGGCTATGTGGACTGCTACGCATAAAACTTCATGCAAGCATGTCCATAATGAAAACACAAAAGCTATCTCAGAAATTCAGAAATAAGTCTTAAAATAAAATTAAAATAAAAAAAAGGGGGGGGGGGGGGGGGGGGGGGCGCTAGTATGTATCAAAACCCTGAACTATTATCTAACATCAGCCCAAGTATTAGTATCAACTGAGTCCATCATCGTGGCACTGTGAAATTATGTCTTCATAAATATAAAACTTTAACCAAAATCTTTAAAACAAAATTCTAAGTCAATGACCTTGACTTCAAGGTCACCCAGTGGGGTAAGTATAAGGTGTTTTGTAAAAACTCAAAAAAGTGTCTAACATCAGTTCAAGT
Organism: Ctena decussata; assembly: GCA_963989385.1. NCBI lineage: Eukaryota > Metazoa > Mollusca > Bivalvia > Lucinida > Lucinidae > Ctena > Ctena decussata. The sequence goes on along the minus strand of OZ022504.1, from coordinate 31,198,802 downwards.
ATAAACTAAATCTCTGCAAAGCATTATGAATCAGTATGCAATTACAAAACTTTAAAAAAGACAAAAATTTCCTAAGTCCCTGACCTTGACATCAAGATCACTGAGCGGGGTTGGGGTAGTACTCTGTAGATCTAACTACAGTGCAAATATAAAAAGAATTCATCTCTGGGTTCAGGAGATATGTGTCTTTAAAAAACTTTAACCAAAAAAAACAATCAATAAAAAGACAATATTCTAAGTCCATGACCTTGACATCAAGGTCACAGAGGGGGGTGGGGGCAGTACCTTCGAAAACTTTAGACCAATATCTAACTTTAGTGCAAGTATCAAAGGAATCCATCCATGGGTTCAGGAGATATTGGGCTTTATAAAACTTTAACCAAAACATCCAGTCCAAAAAAACACCAATTTTCTAAGTCCATGACCTTGACATCAAGGTCACAGAGTGGGGTGGGGGTGGTACCCTGTTAAACCTTAGACCAATATCTAGGTACAGTGCAAGTATCAAAAGAATCCATCCATGGGTTAAGGAGATATAGGTCTTTAAAAAACTTTAACCAAAACATCCAATTCGAACGCCGACGCTGACGCGGACGCGGACGCGGACGCCGACGCCGTGGTGACAACAATAGCTCTTCCTGAACTTTCGTTCAGGCGAGCTAAAAACAGCTGCTTAAGTCCGATGAAGAAAAAAAGCCACCCGAGACAAATACAAACAGTCTGGCCGCCATCGGTACTTTCAACCTGGGTGACTGACTGAATTCAAGTGCCTGAAGTGGCTCGAGTTTGATGATGCCCTAGGAATGAAATGTTCAATTTGTAAAACTAGGGACACAGTTGGCTCTTATGTTACTGGATGCACCAATTACAAGAAAACCTCACTGCTATATCATGAGGTATCAGACTTGGCTTAATGGGTTAATTATCTTAAACATTCGGATACTAAACAACTACAGATAAGATTGGATATTTGGTGATAAAGGATCATACATTTTAATGGTGCTTTGTTTTATTGAATATAATTAGTCCTATATATTCCGCATTGGAAAAATAGTCGGGCCAGTTGAAAATTTGGATGGCCAGTAGATTTTCCGGCCAGGTGGCCCTGCAGGCCAATGGCATTTTGGTCCCTAGGAAAACCCCTGGGTATATAGTTCGTGAGAAATGGACTTAAACACTAGGGTCGACATAATTTTGAATATAATATTTGATGAAGTCAGCAGAGCATGAAATATAGGTCAAGGTAAAAATAAGAGCAACAGCCCTCAAAAACATTCTTAGAAGAAGCTTGATGCCAGGTTTGATGATTCTTATTATCACAGTTTGCAAGAAATAGACTTAAATGCTAGGGTCGACGTAATTGTTGAGGGACTGTTTTATGAAGTCAGCAGAGCTTGAAATAGGTCAAGGGTAAAAATAAGAGCAATAGTCCTTGAGAACATTCTAAGAAGAAGCTTTATGCCAAGTTTAATGATTGTCGGTATCATAGTTTGCGAGAAATGGACTTAAATGCTAGGGTCGACGCTAGGGTCGACGTAACTGTTGACAGACTGTTTTAAAAAGTCAGCAGTGCATAATATTTAGGTCAGGGGTTAAAATAATAGCAAAAACCCTCGAGAACATTCTAAGAAGAAACTTTATGCCAGGTTTGATGATTGTAGGTATCATAGTTTGCGAGAAATGAACTTAAACACTAGGGTCGACGTAATTGTTGACGGACGGAATGACTGACGGATGGACGGACGGAAAAGTGAACTCCTATATCGCATCTTGCTAAAGCAGGTGCGACAAAAATGAAATCACGGTGACATTTTAATGTTTTGCAACGTGACTTTGTACTGTAATGAGTGACTGTATAATTTTATGTAATGACATAACAATGTTGGTTATATGATAACAGTTTCAACATAAAGCTAACTAACTGCTTTGTAAGGTCTGAACAAGTAGACCCAGGGTTAAGCTGGAGCTCTCAGGTTTCACACTTACTTCAGTATCTTTCGGTGATAAATCTTTGGAGATCTTTGGGGGTCTCCCTCTTCCTCGTTTCTTGGCTGAGTTACTTCCTGACGATGATGCAGCTTTATTTTGCATGCGCTGTCTGATCTGATCAGCAATTAGTTTCTTCTTGAGGCTATCTATATGTACTGAGTCTTGAAGCAGGGATACAGCAGCATTTGAAGTCTTCTGACTCACCCTTGATGACTGGCCACCACCTCTGCCTCTAGGGCTCACCTACAAAATATTTAACATTTAACCCTTTAAAATGTGCCAAAACAAGCAGAAAACAAAATTTACATCTGCAAAATTAAAAAAAAGAAGTTTTGTCCAAGCTTTATCACATTAGGAATTTGAAGAATAGAGGTCAAGAAGTTAGATCCAGATGAGAGGGGGCTCATAATGAGCCACCTCATCTGGAAATGCCCAGTTTGCAAATTCAAATATTTTCATTTTTGGTGCTTATAGTGTTAATGAGTCAATACTATGATGAGCCATCTGCTGTTTATAAAGTTATAAGTCAAACTTGTCCAAAAGGCATCCTACCTTGTCTCAAGTTGCTGAGACATAATATTTGAAACTAGTACATTCTGACTGTATTTATATCAGACTGTTTTCAAATGAATGATGATTGTTTAGTTTAAATCCAAGGGCAAAACACTATTACAGTTATTGTAAAAAGCTGCTGAATCAAGAATATTTTGGCTATATGCTGGCCTCACACATTCTTTTTCATGTGTTTTTATCATATGCACTCTTTCTTGACAAGATATGTACTCTCTCTCTCTCTCTCTCTGAAATGTAAACTTTGCCATGTATTAAAGCCATCATTTGTTTTCCTACTTTATGAGAATTAGCCATCACATTTTTGAACATAACCTTTCTGATTTAAAAAAAAAAAAGCCTTCGTCTTCTTATTTAAAAATTTATCATAAAATTGAAATGATGATGGTAGACAATCACAGCCATCTATTCACTGTTCAAAGCCACACGCAGGATGCCACTCAGATGCCACTCTAAAGACAATTGATTGTGTATAACTGGCCAATACAATGGCAACTTAGCATGTGACATAGTCCTTCCCACAAACAAAATCACTTGTTGAATGTTGCACAATAAGTCCATGATTTTACAGTTAATGGAAGTGCATTTGCATACCCGTTTAAAGCAACCATGGTTTTGCAACAGTGAATGGGCACAGCTAGTTAACAGTTATAGAACTGATGGTTAACAGTTATAGACTGATAGTTAACAGTTATAGGACTGCTAATGGCCATACAAAAGGGGTCCCTATAAAACTAGAAACGGAACCAAAACGGAACGAAATGAAACGCAACGCAACGAAACAAAACGCAACAGAACGAAACAAAACGCAACGGAACGAAACAAAACGCAACGAAACGAAATAGAAATAAAACGAAATGGAGCAAAATCTGAAAAATACCATGAAAGTATCACAATAGAACAGCACCACATATTAATGCAAGAAGAAGACTAAAAAAGCACCATGTTTATCCCTATACATTGCTATATGAAGTTACCAAGTTACTGGGTATTTGTTTGATCAAATACATTAACTTTTAAACAGATACTTGGCTGAATTGTTTAATTTGATAAACTGACATACGAGTTCGGGGTCTCATTTGGTCTTAGGGTGTTTTGGTCTGGGCATTTTCTTTATTATCTTTATAGTTTTTGATTGTTATTTAAAGATAATTAATATTTATTTTTACTTTTTTTTGTTGTGGAGCATGTATGAGCTTTTCAACATTTTTCGGGCTACCAGCTCCATACATATGACCCAGGTTCCTGAAATAGTGTTCTTGCCTCGGTCCCCAACAATTATTTTTATGCTGCCCAGAAAAAAAATGTCTTTGCATTTCCCGAACTATGATTTCAGAAAATGTTCCCTTGTTCCCAGAAACTTAAGTTATCCTTCCCTTGGTTTCACTGTTGTCATGTTTGGGATCCCACTGCAAAATACCCGTACCCTAATTCCTTGTCCTCTTACAAACCACCCAATGAACCTTAAATGTGCAGACAAGAGGCAGAGTGTGACGTTATGAAATTTATCTTTTCTTCAACCCGCATTTTTTCTTAAAACAATATTTATTGAGGTTTAAAAGCGGTTCCACCCCTCATCTCCTCTCCACCACTTTACCGCGTCCTTTATCCGTCCTGCCTTTATTTGCCAACAGACTAACACCCAATCTAGTCTAGTGAGTAGTCTAGTGTATCCCATAACCTTGTAAGGTTGCTTGGGCACTACTGACAGTCTTTGGCCTTCAGTTGCCCTTGCTGTGCTGACAAAGTCACAACAGGAGACTTATGTTCTACTTTATTAAAGCTGGAAATTGTACTTAAAAGGTGATAGTCGGGGGTCACTGTTGCTGCAATGGTATATAGGGATTTTAAATATAAATGTATGTTGTGCTGTTAGATTTCAGATTTATTTTGCTTCATTTGATTTCTATTCCGTTTCGTTTCGTTGCGTTCCGTTTCGTTTTGTTGCGTTTCGTTTCGTTGCATTTTGGTTCCGTTTCTAGTTTTATAGGGACCCATACAAAACTGATACAAGTAAAGATTCAGCAAAGTTTAAATTTACTTTTTTCTGTGCTCTTCCCTCTGTGTGTCCATTATGACTAGCTCTACTGCTGGCAGTCTTCTGCTGGGAACCAGAATCATCCAGTCCATTGGTGGCACTGGAATCTCTCTGCAATAACATGAACAGTAAAACATATCAAGGAATCAAAGAGCAACAGCGATTGCTATCAAGACTCCGAAGCCCATGATAAGCCTACAGTTTACTGAGTTAGGCAGCCACTGCAAATTGGAGTAAAACCAAGGATTATTGGCCAGATGGGTTTGTCAGCCACTTTAAAAATTATATTTACTACGAGAAATATCGACGCTCCATGGATACCACACTGTTTAGGCTTCTTATGTGCTACTCAATTACGCTTTTGGAAAGCAAAATAGAACCATATTATGTTACAGAGATGACAGAGTTCCCCGGTTATACAATATGCCACCTGACCATGATTTCAAGATAATTGCCTCAGTGAGACTCAAACTGGGCCATTTTTTTAAATGTTCCCTACATCCCTCTCTCCTCCCAATACTTGCTAATGACTTACCTTTTTTATGAATTTCTCAAGTTGTGATGGTGACAGTATACTGGTTCCCGACACCAGAGACAATGGGATAGGTGGTTGTTTTGTAAGCTTGCGGGGTCGTCCCCGAGCTCCTGGTGTCTTCTGCTTCAATCCACTAGGACTAGGTTTACGTGCAGAGGTACTAGGACTAGGTTTACTGGGCGGACTTACTGACGAGGATTTTGATGGCTTGCTCGGTGGGCTTACTGATGACTTGGAAAATGGTGGTGAAGAAAACAGGCCATGTTTAACTGAAAATTAGCAAGATATCAACCTGATTTAAGAAATTTAAGTCAATACCAATTATGTTTTAACTGGATACCTCTAAAAGGATCCTATTACACCCTATCATAATAACATCTATCACACCCTACCATAATAACATCTATCACACCCTACCATAATATCATCATAATATCTCACGAGGATGTGCAAATGTAGAAAGAATGCCTAAAATACTGTATTTTACGTCACGACAAAACCAACAAAAAGGCATGTGCACCCAGAGAAAACTTAGATCAGCTTAAGCATCCTCCCAGTCTGATCAAAGTCTTTGCTGTGCACTTAACACGTTTCTTTTCTTAACGACTGACCTATACATTTACTCTCGGCAATAGTCTTCAGAAGGTCCATGTGACTTTGCTATGATTTACTCTGAATTATTTGAGCCACGACACGAGAAAACCAACAAAGTAGTTGTTTGCCCAGGGTAGACTCAAATCAGCCTGGGCACCCACCCAGACTGATCAGAGTCTTCGCTAAGTGCTTAAAGGGTAGCTAAGGGTCTAAGCTACCTCCAGGCAGACAGCGAAGACTCTGATCAGACTGGGCAAATGCCCAGGCTGATCTGAGTCTGTGCTGGGCGCACAACTACATTATTGGTTTTGTCGTGTCGTGGCTCAATTATTTTGTGATCAGCTTCTTGAACTGCATGTGAGCTGATGCATCAAGATCCAACAAAACCAAACATCTTGAAATTTCATGCTAGATAGCCGAATATATTTACACTTGTTGACAATTTCCTTAGATGAACCTACATTAGACTGTAGATGTTCATACATCCGTGAACAACACTTGTTCATGCGATGTTATGCGTAAGCGACGTCACAGATAATTCGAGTAGTTGACTGGACGACATAAGGTTCAAAATATGTCATCTCATAGTGACTGCTATTGAACGTCATTACCAAACACACTGGCTCATATCTATTCGTAGCCCATTCCTTGGCGTTAAAGTAGTTGTAACCTCACGAATAAGTAACAACAAGAATTCCGCTGAATGCCATGTCACACCTGCATTGTACAAATTTTAACGCCAGGGTTGACGTAAAATGTGAACGGACTGACAGACGGAATGACAGATGGAAAACTGGACACCTATATCCCACCTTGCTAAAGCAGGTGCGACAAAAATGATGTGAAATCATAGAATAAATGCAAAAGATAAATTTCATTTTTCGGAAGTTCATAAAGTATTAATGCAATGGGTTCTGTGCATGTAACCCATTAAGTTCATACTTCCATGAACATCCGAAAAATGACATTTATTTCTTATATAAATGTTTGTGAAGCTGACATGATATAAAAGTAAGAGCAATATCATTATAAATGTTGATCTCACATTCACAGACACTACAAGTACACAGAATAAGAGTTTTAAGGTGTATAAATATATTTGCTGGGCTTCACCATCACTTTCACAAAGGAGGTAACTTTTACACTTAAAGCTGCAAAAATAAGACAATGGAATTTGTAAGCAACGTAGGTCCAGATAAGGCAGCTCATCATGAGCTGCCTTATCTGGATCTACATTGTATGCCATCTTATTCTTCAAAGTTTCAAAATGATATGAGCCACCTCACAACAGTATTAATATCATTATTCACATTTTGCATAAATACAATAAAACCAACCTACAACAACATGAAATCAAAATCTTGTGACCATACTATGAACAGCTAAACATTTTCAAAAGGTCATATTCAAACAAAAAACAAATCAAAAAGATCAAAAGTAATGGCGAAAACTCTAAGGTGAATGGGTTTACTTTTAGGGGAAGCAACTTCATTTTCTTTTTACATGTACCTCCCTTCTCACTGGAGATCAACTCTTCCTTTAAGAGTAGACCCATTTTGGAAGGAAAAGCAAACAGGAGGTCATAAAAGTTGTTCCCCTTTGTAATAATGGCAAAAAACATGGAGGTGCACCCATACCCCTTAACATTTCACATAAAAACAACTCAACAAACCCACAGTAACATGAAATCAAATCTTACGACAATACTATGAGCAGCAACCATTATCAAAATGTCCCAATCAAACATAAGACAAATCAAAAGATCTAAAGTAAGGGGACTTTTAACTTCTTACAGCTTTCAACATTGTTGTGTCCTGATGTTAGCAGAATCAAAGGGTCAGATATTGGCCCTGTCTGACCCAGAGTAAATATTGCAGGGGTGACAGCCGGGTCAGTAGTCCCTAGAATAGTAAAATATTCTCATACCAGAAAATTATAATAGAGTTTTCATTGTTGTAAAGTCATTTCAAAATCGTCACAATTACCCAAATTATAGCAACATCTTGTCCTAAACTTTGAAAAAATACCTGAAATGCTTCAGTTTTTTCTATACTTCTGATTCTATACTTCTGATAGCAAGCATTACTGTGATATCATTTTTAACCAACTGCTGACAAAACGGTTGTTGTTGTTTCGATTCTCATAATGATGATGACAGAACAGATTCTTCTCCCTGGTTCTTTAGACACGTCCATTTCCAATGTAAGTAGTGTCACAATCAATTTATTTTTACTGATTTATATTTTCAAAACATCCAATATTTCATTTAGGCACATTTTAACATCACATTTGTAGCATCTGATCAGAGGTTGCACTGTTTGCCTATGTCCCTTTTATGGGTCTCCAGACATGAATGGGTTTATAGGGATTCTCCTTTTGCCTGCTCCTTTTGGAAGACTCAGTACCAGGAGGTACAAGTTATGGATTCGTTCCTTTGAGCCACCAGGGGAACATCAATGGGACAAAAAATAAATAAACAGTCAACTCTCGGTATCTCAGTTCAGTTCAGTTCAATTCTCCTAATGATGTTCCCCAAGTGGCTCAGCAGTACGAAACCATAGTTGCAGGCATTTGGCGCTGTGTGTCCATCCAATTCTCGATATCTTGAAATTGAAGTTCATCTTAAACTACTGATATCTTAAATTTCCTGGTTCCAGAATTTTCTGGTCCCAGAAAATTTACTTTGAGATATCTGTAGTTTAGGATAACACGAGTTGAAGTGCAAAAAAAAGAATAGGAAATTTGCTCAAACTATATTTTTTGATATGAGAGAATACTTTGAGATATTAGTGTTTGATATATCGAGAGCTGGCTGTAAAAAAAATAAATATCCTCCTTAACATCTGATAGATGCCAAGCTCAAAAACTATTTGTTACTTCCCTTGAACCAGACTGTTCCAAGAGTAATAAATTATCTGTCATCATTTGATTTTGCAAAGCATGATTTGTTTCCCCTATATATCTTACCTGCTGATGAGCTTAAACTGGTAGCTAGTGATGAAGGTGATCCTAGCGGACTTGTTAATCCATCCCCAAGTCTTCCAAACAGAGATGAGACTGGGAACGCAGGATGACCTAGCATAGAAAATGCACCTGGCAAGTGGGCAAGATGGCCGAATGGCAGTGCTGACAGTCCTGCAGCAAATGGAGATGAACCTGGGAAGAGAGGAATCCCGATATCAATATAAGAGCTTTAAATATAAATACAAAGAAAAAGAACAGTTAAATTATCGATGCATTCTGGTATGAGCATTGACTGGTCATACACTGAGTCATGCAAAAAAAAGTGTCTTAAGACATGTCAGCCCATTGAAGACTCAGATCAGACTGTGCATCTACATGGTCTGATCTGTCTTTGTTGTCCGCATGAATAAGCCTTGGATCCTTGGCTATTCACATAAATGTACTGCACAAAGACAGCTCTGGTAAGACATGTGGATACACAGGCTGATCTGAGCCTTCACTGGGCACACATGCTCAAAGGCATAATTTCACTTAATACAGCCCCTGACCTGTACATTCAAACAATGAAGCATATGACTAGGCTGCACAGTGGCATATGCTAGTATGACTTACCATAATGATCCTCAATATTCAGACAGACAGGTCTGAGCAAACTCTGTAGACCCAGATCAAACTGTTCCCACCGGAGCAGTTTGATCAGGGTCAACAACATTTGCGATTCACTAAGCATCATTTGGATGCATTATCGTGTGTAAAATCCGCTTTCTAAGAATTTTCAAACAATAATTGTCCAACTTTCGGGTGTCTGAAATTTTAGTGTGTGGCTGTGGCACACAAAAATGCTTTATGCACTCAAATCAGTCTGTTGATCCTCGAGTCTAGCTGGAGCCTTCATATGTGCCTGAGATTCCTTCATAGGCCATGAGCCAGATATGGTTTACCTCCCCCCCCAGGGGGAGTTTTGTAGACCATACTTTTCTTAAAGACCAGCATCCTAGAAGTATTTTGCAGCATGTTAGCCCTCTGGCGAGTGGGGCGTTAAGCTGTAACAGCCTGTTACATTACGTTACCCGTTAAAATAATAAACATAAAATAAGAATTATCAAAAATTATAAAAAATAGAAGTCACTTACCTATGTTTAAAATTATAATAGAGTCTAATAGAACAACCCAATAGCTAAAAGTTATGATGTTTGAAACGTCACTTTAGCCTACGTGGTGTAGTATACGTGACGTTTTTCTTCACTCTCCATTAAAATTGCAATTTCCATCCTAAATACTTTCTTTTTGTAAGTTATTCCTTTAATATTAGACCAAATGTTTGTTTATGTGTTAAAGAAAATTTATTGATCTTTTCAGATCTGCAAAAATTATTATCCTAGCTTGTATACTTTGGGAGAAATAGGATGTTGAACACAGTAACCCCTTATGAATGTTCCATATTACAATTATCACTTTCCGTATAATTCAAGCGCTTGAACTACACTATTGGAATGGAAAACATTAGTAAACGGTAATATTGAATATGCCAGCCTATTTAAACAGCAAGGAGCAGTTCAACAATATTTTGAATGCATTTTAGTCGTCCATAATGATGGATTATATACGTTACCTAGGGGTACTTTTGTTAAAATCATATAATTTAAAGATAGAATCATTTTATTTTCTTTGGTATCAGTTTCTTCATAAAAGAATCTTTTAATATAAGAGAAAAATTCATTCTGGTTTATTTTCCATGATAAACTATTACTAGTAGTAACGTAAATAACATTAATATTTAAAATATTTTATTATAATACCTTTAATCAGTTGTTTTTACCACTGTCACATTAAAAAATAACACATATAACTCTGGGTGTTCTTATGATATATTGTGTACTTGGACCTATCAATATTTCTCTCAGTTATTACTTTAAGGGATTCATGAGGTGTGTTTTATACGTGATTAAACACAAAACACTTCAAATTGTAATGTTAAGGGCATTGGCATATTCTGCACATGTAAAACGGGTTTTGCTGTTTATTTTGTTATCATATCAAAAATAAAAGTATTTCATAAAGACATTGCCCAGTTTGTTTCTTTAACAAATTGTATATTTGAGTTCTAAACACATTAACATACCTGAAATTTTGTTATATACAGCTGAAAAATCCAAAAAATAAAAAAAAAATAATAAAAAAAATAAATAAGATAAAAAAATACTCCAGAAAGATAAAGCCGCAGCTATTAAAAGCCAGCATTGATTTTACATATAGGGCTAGAATAAAATGATATGTAATCAGTTTGATACCATTAAAAGCTAAGCGGTTTTGACGTGTTTAGTTGAAAACTATAAAATAATCAGCAATCAACAATGCAAACTGGGGTTCCACCTTGTTTATTGACATGATTTGTTATAGCTTTTACGTGCACACTGAAAAACTATAAAGCAGAACAGTAACCTGAAGTTTAAAGGCTTTAGCCAAATACAGTTCTGTATCAAAGCTAATGTAGATATTTGCTGGCAGCGTATACTTACTTTTGTAAGACTATTGTATATTTTACGTTACCAGAGAAAACAACATTGCTGAGTTACAGTTTAAGAAACAAAACAAACTTTTGAAAATAATTAATAGTAGTGTCAATACATTGCTTTACTTAGTTCATTTATGTAACTAACAATTATGTGTCAACCAGGAGTTTAGGAGAATAGTATTAGAAATATTCAATACAGAAAAGAGACACTGGCAGTTTACTAGTATACTGTGGCTATCTATAAATGGTATGTTTAAGATGATCTACATTTCTATGGTTTTGTTTCTTGCTCTTTAAAGTCTAACTACATTCAATCATCTCCTAAAGAATCTAACTACATTCAATCATCTCTTTAAGAATCTATTCACTCAAGAACATAAAGACATGTTTAGTTGGACAAAAATGTTTTTTTTTTTTTTTTTTTTTTTTTTTTCTTTCAAGCGACAGTGTTCCAGTAGTTCTGCACACATAATAAAATGGCAAATGAAAATGACAGAATATATTAATGTTGGTCATCGCTGTTCAGATATTTACCGTATGAGCAAATCTTAGTTGTTCTCCTACAGAATGTATCTGCCTATACTGTAGTTATATGCTTTGGAGAATAAGACTGGGGAAAAAAGAAAGACCAAACAAGTAACGTATACAACGTATCTAGTAAGAGTTTATGAATTCTTCATCTCCGATATCCTTAACTAGTAATACAGTATTTCTGAAGAGCAAATAATCAAACAATAGAAACGGTGCATAACTATACACGCCAAGGAAGGGCTAACCTAAGTAACTTTCTCCATTTGATCTCCGTGACCTTGTATTACCATATTGTTTACTTTTTAGCAATAAATGTGGTTGTAAACTGCCTATTTATGATATCTTACTGCTTATCAAATTATCCTTGTCCAAATATGTTAAATACTGTTAGAGAATAAAGCCCCAATTTTAGTTGTTACATTATTGAAAATTGTCTGACTGAAATTTGTATTTTGTAACACCTTTAGTCCTTCATAGTATCAACAAGTGGGAATAAAACCTTGGGTTTGCAAAATTACCTGACCATTTGAATATTTGTAACAACATAATGAAAAATAGAACTCCTGCACAGGCTGGAGACAGAATGTTGTATGCGTTATAAATATATCATTTTCTATAATCCTTAAATTTTCACATTGTTAACATTTTGTAATGTATTTGATGGCCGGGAGCTGCATAAACAGATCACGTAGATCACAAATTAACATATAAGTTATGATCACGGGGGCCACACATATTTGCTAACCCATGTAAAGCAGTTACTGTGCAAAGAGGCTCGTGGCTGACGATTCGACTGACATCATAGAAAAATGGTGTTAATGGATGCTGGCAGAGTTGGTACTGCTTTTGATTGCCTCGGCTGGTAGTCACAGTTGCATATTTGTATGTAGGGTAATTGAATGGCTCAGCAAACAGCACAGGTAGCGAAACTGGTTTTATCCCCATCATAACGAGAACCTAAATATTAATCAGTTGCAGCATTCATCAAATTATACTTACTCCATTTAATGCATAGAATTAAAAAAAAAAATTTTTATGAAGTCACTTTTAAGTGAGACTGAATTGAAGGCAAGGTCGAACTGCTTCAGCTGTAACAATCTATGTGCGTCTTGCTGAACTCTTGTGTATTTCAAAGAGCTAAATTTGCCATCTGACTACCAGTGGTAAGCTTATACTACAGCAATCAATACTTCATGCCGCCAGGGAACTAAAATTTTGATAACAGATGACTAATAAATCTTATTCCTCGACATATTACAATTATGTAACGTAATATTACTGTTAGATTGTTTTTCAAATATCCATTATTAGATCATGTTTTATAGTTTGAGGACACATAACATTGACATTTCTTCATATTTACACATACAACAGTATCTACTGAAGACAAACTAAAGATAACATTGAAATATAAAATGCAGCTAATGTTGGCTTTCGTAGTTTTTCTGGTCATTTTGTAGGTTAAATTCTTCAAAAATAAGATAGTTTCTGTCCCCATTTAATGTATCCACTGCTAATTTAACTGCTGCCTACATTATCTAAGCTGGGCATGAATAAAAAAAGATTGATGGAGCACGTATAAACTTCAGTCCACCAATTCAGCGATTTAGTCTGATTCTGTTTTTCTTTTTTTTTTTTTTTTTTTGGTATTTTTGTTGTGGTTATATACGTTACATATTTATCGTGACTGCTGACGAGTTTTGTAAGACTTGAGATGTTTCTTTCTTATAATAGAATATTGAAACAGTCATATATATGACATTAACTTTTCGCTACACTTAAAATTTGCTCCTTATATTACATGTATTTAGACACTGAAGGGGAAAAAACGTCAAATGCAATGTAGACTACGTTATACAGGCTAGTCAACTTATCCTTGACAATGTCAATAACTTTGAAACAGTGATTTATGTACTAGCAGACAAAACCCAACATTATTTAGGGCGAATACTAGCATGTGTACAACAATGCGTATCTTCTATTATAACGTGAATATGTAAATTTGGGTAGTGTAATTGACGTTGACGTCATACGTTAACGCCCCAACGTACAGAGGGCTAACATGTGTCATTTTGTTTCTTATATAATGTAGTTTCAGAAAATCATAGTGTACAAAACTCCCCCTGGGGGGGAGGGGGGTCTATTGTTAGCTCAAGGTCTATCATGTCTATGCAGATGACCGAGATATACTCTCTTGTCCTAGTGCAGCGCTGCGGAATGTAACGTCATAAGTCTCAGGATTAATTTGCATTAAGTACTAATTTGCATGCAGCTGCTCAGTTACTGTTGACAAAGTTATGTGCGAGAGTCCCTATATGCATCTTTCAGAGCTCTCACAGAAGACATACAACAAGCCAATAATAATTTACAATTTCAAAAGTTTATTTCTAAAAAAGTTCTTGTTTGAGCCCTGTCATTAGGAAAGATAACTTCTGTGCTAACATCACTCAATTTAGCCTGTTTCATTATCAGTCTAGCTATTTGCTACACTCTCAAAGATGCAAAGACTTTTGATGCAGTGTAGGGACTAGAGTTAGGCAGGCAATATACAGCCTGATCAGAATCCAGTGTTCATGTTTGTTGAATATACATAATGGCTTGCTTCTTACCTGTAACATACATTAGTACATTTTGTCTTTACATGGATGGTGTCTAGTTAATATATGACTGAAATATTTACCAAGCAAGCTGGCAGCATCAAAGATATTATGTGTTGTGGGGGTGGGAGATGCCTTCTCTCCCTTCTCCATGGTTACTCATCAGACAATCACTACAAGTTGGAATCCTGCAAAGAAAGAAATATTACTGTTATGGTTTGAAACTGCCGTGGTTTGCCAATGTGACCGTTTACTTCTTCAGTGGTTATTATTGTTGTGGTTACTATTGCAGTGGCTTACTATGGTCAAAGTTTCCACTGTAGCAGTTTGCCAATGTGACAACTTGCTTCTGCAGAGGTTTGCTTCTGCCCAGTTTGCTTTTACAACAGTTAGTGACTGTAACAGTTTGCTGGTATAGTGGTCTTCCATTTTAATTTTTAACAGTAACTGTTGGCTACTGCCATTGAAATGGTTTACCACAGTAACATTTACTTGCTACTGCAGTGGCTTGCTACTGTAAGTTAGCAACTTCAGTGGACTGTCACTGCAGTGGTTTGCTGAGTACTGCAATCGTTTACAACTGTGACAATATGCTACTGTTGTGGCAACTGTAACAGTTTGCTTCTGCAGGCTGCTATTGTAACAGTTTGCTACTGCAGTGGTTTACCATTGTTACAATTTGCTACTGCAGTGGTTTGCTGCCGTTACAGTTTGCTACTGCTATGGTTTGCCATTGTTACAAATTGCTAGTGCAGTGGCTAAATATTGTAAAAGTTTGCTAATGCAGTGGTTTTCTACAGTCACAGTTTGCTACTGCAGAGTTTGACAGTGTAGACGTTGCTACTACAGTGGTTTTATCATTGTAACAGTTTGCTGGGAGTGGCTATGGTCGGGCAACGGTGGTGGGGTGTCCTGCTAATTTGGATAATAGTCCGGCAATTATGGGCCTGCTGTGCTTGCAGTGGGTGCGGGTTGTTTGGACATTTTTTTCTCTCCCGTCATTTTCCTTTTTCTTTTTCCCTCCCTCTGGGTGACTGTTATGGGCCTGCTGTGCTTGCAGTGGGTGCGGGTTGTTTGGACATTTTTTTCTCTCCCATCATTTTCCTTTTTCTTTTTCCCTCCCTCTGGGTGACTGTTATGGGCCTGCTGTGCTTGCAGTGGGTGCGGGTTGTTTGGACATTTTTTTCTCTCCCATCATTTTCCTTTTTCTTTTTCCCTCCCTCTGGGTGACTGTTATGGGCCTGCTGTGCTTGCAGTGGGTGCGGGTTGTTTGGACATTTTTTTCTCTCCCGTCATTTTCCTTTTTCTTTTTCCCTCCCTCTGGGTGACTGTTATGGGCCTGCTGTGCTTGCAGTGGGTGCGGGTTGTTTGGACATTTTTTCTCTCCCATCATTTTCCTTTTCTTTTTCCCTCCCTCTGGGTGACTGTTATGGGCCTGCTGTGCTTGCAGTGGGTGCGGGTTGTTTGGACATTTTTTTCTCTCCCATCATTTTCCTTTTTCTTTTTCCCTCCCTCTGGGTGACTGTTATGGGCCTGCTGTGCTTGCAGTGGGTGCGGGTTGTTTGGACATTTTTTTCTCTCCCATCATTTTCCTTTTTCTTTTTCCCTCCCTCTGGGTGACTGTTATGGGCCTGCTGTGCTTGCAGTGGGTGCGGGTTGTTTGGACATTTTTTCTCTCCCATCATTTTCCTTTTCTTTTTCCCTCCCTCTGGGTGACTGTTCATTATAGACTGAAATATTGTCTCAAGGAGCCGTTAAACCCAAAACAACCAACCAATCGTTTGCTAATGCAGTGGTCTGTTGCTGTAACAATTTGCTACTGCAGTGATTTACCACTGTAAAAGGTTGCTTCTTCAATGGTTTTTCTCTGTTACAGTTTTCTACTGAAATGGTTTGTCCATGTAACAATTCACTTCTTCACTGCAGTGATTTTCAATGTAACAGTAAATTTTGATTAACTGCTATAAAACATGTTTTCACATTTTGTTGTAACCCCTTATTAGAACTGTCTGGGTTTAAAACATGTTGTGACCCCCCTCATTAGAACTATCTTGGTAAGACAGTCCTAATGAGGGGTCACAACATATGATTTAGATGGAAATAAGAAAAATTATTCTTAAATCATCATAAGTACTCCTTAATCTGGGGTTATGACAAATATTTTCAGATTTCATTAGAAATGCCTATAATGTAATTTTTATACAATGGGCAATCTGGGTAATAAAAAAGTGTGACTAAATCCTGCACTACATTCAGTTGCCATATTGGAGACTTCAATCACATCCACCAAGTTCTTTACTGCCAACCATAAAAGAATTTGTGTACGTGTTATTTGTCACTTTCATGACCAAAGACAAAATATAACTTGCAATATACTTTCTCATCCTTCCACGAGAGATCTTCTTGAAAACCAACAAATAAAATGCATACAGCAGCAAAATTATATTACTAAACTTTAAAGAGCCAAAAAAGCAGGTAACAAAGTTCACAGGTGCAAAATTATCCAAGCTACCTCATTTTGAGAATTCAAGGAGTACAGAGCAAATAGTGTAGTTACAGACGAGGTGGCTCATTATGAGCCGCCTCATTGGGATCTATGCTGTTTGTCAATTCAACTTTTTTCATTACTGGTGCTTTTAAGAGCTAACATTGTCAGAAGACAGCATTTCCCTTATAACGATTCATCTTCAGATCCGGTTTTACTTTTTTTTTCTATTTTATCCGTCAAATCAAATAATTATTCTGTATAAAGTTGCTTCAATTACAGACATAAAGATGCTAATTTATATTATGATTATTGTCATATTTTCTTCACATATCTCAGTCTTCACAAACAAAGAAAATGTCACAAAACATGCACACCAGGCCATCACTAATAAATTTGACTGCCGTGCTCCTACCTGTCAACAAATTTAACCTCCCCAAAACATTTTTAGCCCAAGATTTTCTTAGGTCATTCAAACATATGCCAAACTTACTTTTTATATTTTTTTATCTTATTCTTTTATTATATTTTCTTTTATTTTTCCAACAAAATGTTTTTGTGTGTGTGTGGAAATGGAATATTTTTGTGGATAAATTTATTTTTCCAAAAAGAAAAAGTCTGATTTAACTGAAGAGTTCCGGTTAAGGACAGGGTTTTAAAATAATAACTCTTAAATATTTTCCTTATCTCTCCACAAACATTTAACAAGAGCTTTTCATTAGAACCGCTTCCATTTGGTGGTTCTAGGGTGGGCACAAATCAAGTATTTTTCATGGCCAGAGTTAGCAGCAACCAGAATTATTTCGGATTTGCATCAAAAATACTCTAATATGGAGCTCTAGTTAAGTTGTATAGTTGGTTAGTTTTCTACAGTGTTTCTATCATTCTGGATGGTTATAAAATGCGACACTAGAAATTGTGGTGGAAAACAAAAATCAATATGTAGCTAGGTTTAACATTATGAAGACATTCTTCTGACTCTAGATTGTCCTATGTTCGCAACATTTTCTCCTATATAATGCTTCAATTGATTGTCTTTAACAAAATGGCTGCTAAGTACGGCCAGGTTCATAAAAATAATACCACTATGTTAACGGCCATGTTTGTAAAAATACTACTACTGTGAGATCTCCTATAAACTGCAAGATATCACTGGTAATTGCAGATGTGTGTATACATATTGTTAAGCAGTTAAATATATCATAAATTCTCTTTACATCTAAACAGAATGTTAGATTAAGCTACTTTTAACCTAGTTCATATACTTAGGAGTGTAAACTTCTAAATTTTAAATTACTTTCTCAATGTTATCATATATACATATGCCCCTGACTATATAGATCATTCAAATATAAGTAACAATAAATTTTATTTTCCTTTCAATTTAAATCAAATGTGTAGATTACTTACGGTTTAATTGTCTTCCCCAAATATTCAGGGTTTATTTCTTCCTTGTTTTATTGTTGCAGCCATGAAATGATGCTGGGGCCTAGTCCCGCTGGAGCAGTGTAATCTGAGGGTATGCACAGCTGACACAGTCTAATCATTGTCAGGGTGAACTGTGTACACAATAACCAGTTTGCTAATCTGCACATGCCAGTATGCAGAGCTCCAGATAAGGTGCAGTTTTCGGGATAATTTTTTTCTTATTTCTCAAAGCAAACACTGTGAATCCTTTTAAGAACCACCTCAATGAGGGGTCAAACAGTCTGTTTTATGGATGATTGGGTGAATGACTTGCGATTTTGTCCTTTTTAACAGTATTTCAGTCATATTAGGACTTAAATGGATGGGTAGGTGATAATGAAAAGCTGTATGCAATGGAACCCCATTTACGGTTGATATGATTTTTGCCTCCAATGGGAATCGAACCAGGGACCACTAGATCAGCAGACCAGCGCTTATCTCACTGAGCTACTGGGATCTCTATGTTTTATGGAGTATGAACAGAAATTATCCCTGAATTATCCTAAACGTGTTCGCAAACTTACATCTAAGCCTTTACCTTTTACAAAGTTAAAAGATATACCATACAAATTCTAAGTATTGGGACAGATAGGTCTGAGGGAAAGTGCAGACCCAGCTCAGATTGCTCCTAAAGAAGCAGCCTAATCAGGGCCTACACTAGTTGCCTGTTTTGCCATAATATTCCATCTTTTGGATGCATTACTACATAATTGTAAAACCAAACTGTTCCATTTTAGGAAAATGCCAGTAATTATTTTAGGAGTCCCAATATTAAGAACAGCAAAGAACATGGTCAGAAGGAACTTGCAGAATTGTGTTGGTACTTTTCCCGTGCTGAACCCAAATATTACACCATATTAACCCTTAAAGCACCAAAACAGCATGTAAAACTATCAAACAAAGTTTCAACCAAGATATATATCAAATGACAATTCAAAGACAAGAGTTTAAATTGAGTAGATCCAGATGAGGCAGCTCACTATGAGCCACCTCATCTGGATCTACACTGTTTGCAAATTCAACTGTTTCATTTTTTGATGCTATGCTTTAAGTGTCTATCTTCTAACTTAGACCATTCCTATTCTGTATAAGGACATTCCATGATTCTAGTTGGCTGCAGAACCAGATCAGTCTCTTCCACTAGGAGCACCAGTCTGAGTTTCATCTACACTGTCTACCCAAGTCTTTCTGTCTGACTAGTTGAGATAATTACGATATGCAGTAAAGTTGAGCTATTATATAGCAAAAATTACTGTAGATTCCATCAATAATTTCTTTAGTTGAAAAGCATGATCTTGTCTGTAAATTCTAGGAAATTTGCAGACTGCTACTAGCATCTGGTTTAAAGCAATGATTCACTCAAAAATATCTGGCTGTTGTCTTGCTTCATATAGTCTGCATCATCAATATTGAATAAATCCCTACAACATGGATGTTATATCCTTGAAAGTAGTTCCTTGGTGCCAAAACTTACCGCAATGATTTCTGCTTTCACACTTCGAAAATGTGTGATTTTTTTAATGCCATTCGGAGCTCCAGATACGGGGAATATTTTGGGATAATTTGGGGATAATTTTTCCTATTTTCTACATAAATATGTATATTGTGACTCCTCATATATACATACATTTGAGACTACAAACATTTGAGCTGCGACATGAGAAAACTAACGATGTGGCATGTGCGCCCAGCAAAGACTCTGATCAGCCTGGGCATCCGCCCAGTCTGATCTGAGTCTTTGCTGTCCTCATGGGCGTAGCTTAGACCCTTAGCTACCCTTTAAGCTGACAGCGAAGACTCTGATCAGACTCGGCAGACTGCAGATGCCCAGACTAATTTGAGTCTTTGCTAGGCGCACATGCCACTTTTGTTGGTTTTGTTGTGCTGCGGCTCATTTTATGAAGAGTTAACAGAGTCTCAGAATAACATCAAATACTGCCCTTGGCTAGAGCTCTGTCGTTTATGTCATCACCAACATGAGGGTATTACCTGTTTCCCTTCCTGTGCTGTCAACAAAGCCCGTCAAGTACCATACATAGTGGCTGTCAACTAAGACAATCGACAGCAGTATCAGCTTGGTCCACAGCCATCAATATAAGTACCATTTACTGTTATTGGTAGTGCTTACAACCAAATTCTTGGTTGACAGCCACTTTATTTAGTACCAGATTGGTCGACAACACAGGTAAGCAAATAGGTATTACCCCCATGATTAAACTCCAAATTAAAACTGGCTCATTTCAATAAAAATGTGTGAAATCAATGAGCCAGTTCTGATGTGGTCAACAACATAATATTTCATGAGAATCAACCATAATTATCAGATACTCTTCTTTTGTGATTTGTTTTAGAAATAGGGAGACAGAGAACAAGCATGCTGTAGTTCTGAAATTATCATTATTATGAACTATTATATACAACCCGTATAGACTGGC
Source organism: Ctena decussata (assembly GCA_963989385.1). Taxonomy (NCBI): domain Eukaryota; kingdom Metazoa; phylum Mollusca; class Bivalvia; order Lucinida; family Lucinidae; genus Ctena; species Ctena decussata. The sequence continues at coordinate 31,178,082 of OZ022504.1, read as the reverse complement.
TAAGTGGAAATGCGTGTAGCACGGGCAAGTGTACTCGTAAATCGTAGTAGCACGGAGAAACACGGCGTAGCACGGCGATTGTTTACGGATGAATTTAGAGAAAATGTTCGATTTCAACGACAAATCGAGATGTAAGTTTCATCTAACACTTTTTGATTTCAACAAATATATTTTTCATATTCCAACAACGGTTTATTTGGCAACACTTACACTATTTTTTTAAGTATGCTGCCACAAAGTCAAGCTCACCACTTTTCCTTCAAACTGCTCTTTTGAGGCAATATTCATTACAATTCTATTTTTTACATGTTAATCATGCATCAGCATGTTCAGCTAGTTAGAATCCCTACGCTGAACTGACCAGAATCAAACATAAATTGCGAATATACCTCAGTAGGCGCTGCGGGATAACACGGGTGTGGCAACGGAGTAATACGGCTCAGTGTTTTCGAAAGACTACGGTATAAAACGGGCACCGTTTTTCTTTTGGACTCATTAAAAGGGAAAAAATGAATAATGTGAACTTGTTAATTTTCGGAAATCTTCGACTTTTAGTAGACTAAGTAGTTGTAAAGCCGAGAATCCATTTATACGCGATGCGAGGTCTCTGTACGTGTCTCCATCTTTATATAGATGGGCAGGCAAAAACTGAATGGTTTCCAAAGTACGAACATGTCTCAGTGGTTTTGACTGCCTCTCATATATACGGGTGCGGGCAGGGATGCGGACCACTGATCACGTACTGGGTTCCTGGCTTGAGTATAGACTTTTGCATCTTCATCAATTAACGTCTCAATTGAGCTTGCTTGAGCCTCGGTCTGTGCCAGGCGCTGTTATATGAGCCGCGACACGCAGCATGGTGCTTACGGGAAATGCGAATAGCAAAGGTTCAGATCAGTCTGCATCTTTGCAGTCTAATCAGTCTTTGCTGCTCACGAAGACCATATGTGGATCCTTCGAATTTTACAGACACAAAATGAAGGCTGTTCGTAGATGCATGGACTCACAGACTGGTTTGAATCTTTGCTGTTGCTGTTGATAGTTACCCAAACTTATTGTGTGACGCGGCTCATGTGTGTGAAGCTGGCTGGAGTGAAGTACCTGAAGAGCATTAACTGTGTACGCTCGTTGTGTGTGAGCAACAGCTAAGCCCATCCTGCACACCCATGCAGTCTTACGTGGCTTGGCGTATTTCAATTAATATGCAGAACTTTCAAACTGCTGGCATAGGGTTTGATTGGTTGCACATACCGGTATGTCTTCGCAGTCGCGGGTAGCATAGGCTCAGCTGTATCTTTACCACTAATTCAGGCGTAAGCATGGTAAATGATACTTCTGTTGATAGCTGTCGACCAAGCTGATACTGTTGTTATTGCCTCGGTCCACAGCCATTTTTTGCATGTAGGGTAAATGAACGGCTCGGTCGACAGCACAGGTTGAGACATTGGTATTACCACCGTGTAAGATCTAGGTAGTGCAGGTTCCGCTTCCGCAGAGTCCATACATGTTGTATGCAAACAGCAAAGGGCCGGACCAGACTGTGTAGATGCGCAGGCTGGTTTTAGTCGTTGCTGTTTGTCTATACGTTGAGCATCTTTTCTCCATGTTGCAACTCGTATTATGATCAGTCTTTATTGTTTGTATCAACAATTCTCTGAAGAAGAATCTACCGGATCATAAAAGCAGACATATTTTAGCTGCGCATGCTAGTCTGAATCTTTCAACAAAGCCTGTCTATGCCATTCGAGAATACCAAAGACGCAAATCGGCCAGTGCGTTCTCGCAGTTTTGTTCGCTGCTTACGTAGTGTGATACCCATCTCAATAGGTGTGGACGAAAAAACACATTACTCTTGGCTAATTTGGTGGCCTTGAACGTTTCCCTACTCTGCCTACCTTGTGCAAATACATGAGTCGATGTATATTTGAACAAATGAGGTTCATTTTTTTCTTTTTCAATACCTTCATATTGTCAGGGGAGCCCCGATAGCTTAGTATGTTAAGCGCTTGCCTGCTGATCTAGCGGACCCGGGTTCAAAACCCCGCTGTAGACTTGAATCTCTTCAATTGTAAACGGGGTTCCATTGCACTCAGCCTTTCTGTATCATCCGTTCATCGTCCTGATATGACTGAAACACTGTTAAAAAGGACGTAAAGTTGTAAGTCATCCATCCATCCATCTTTTCCGGCAGTGTGAAACGGTCTTTACAGTAGTACTGGAGGTAAAGACTATGTACCTGGCCTATAGCAGCAATGTTTGTCTGAGAAATCTTTCATTGTCTACTACTGGTCTAAAATAGGATTCTATTGTGCTCCAGGTGGGGAAAAAAGACCGGAAAAGAAAGAATTTGTTTTTGCGTGACCCGGGTTATACCGATGCCTGCTCCGGGTAAAGCCGTGACCGTCACAGAAAGGTATCCGTTATTACACCGTGACTTTGAAACTGGGTGGTGTCTTGCAATAATCGATTTCAAGGTGGCATCATAAAAAATCTTGATGAAACTTCCATTGACAAATGCCTAAAACATATTTGTATTGGATTATGTGTTTATATCAAGATTTTATTGACCTTTAGTGAGAATAAACATCGTAGATATATCGTAGTAAATTTTAAACGTATTTACGACTTCAACAGCTCCAGAATACAGTATGAGCATAAATTTGGATTTTAAAGTTTGGTGTATAAACTCAGCAAGGTATATCAAGCCAAGTTAAGTAAAACAGCATGTCAACCTACCTCTTTCCTTTTCGTCTTTGTCACCTCAAGTGACCTACCCTTGGTAAACAATCGCCGTGCTACGCCTTGTGGCTCCGTGCTACTACGATTTACGAGTACACTTGCCCGTGCTACACGCATTTCCACTTAGCCAGTCTATACAGGTTGATATAGTTTTTGCAAGTCTTCATATTTTACAGTGAGTTGTCTAGACAGTGGTTGAATTTAGTAATTATATACTGTGCATGTTGGTATATATATATACATTTATATTCTGTCATAAAAATATCAGGGACACCGCAAAAGTGCCAAAAGTGAAAACAGTTGAATTTGCAAACAGTGTAGATCCAGATGAGGTGGCTCATTATGAGCCACCTCATCTGGATCAACGCTGTTTGTCCTCTAGTCATTGAATTCTCAAATATGATACAGCTTAAAACATTTTTTGAAATTTACGGACCCTGAGGAGACAACAGGTGCAAAATAAGCTCTTGTTAAGACATCAAAGATTCATAAACCACTTTCACTTTTTGGGTGACACGGCTCAAATAATAATGTGCTGGAAATTTGTTGGCATATAGCTGACCCAATAGTTAGTTGTTTTTGCTGCATTACGTCCACTGTAAACAGCTATGGTCATATCAGGATGGTCAGTTTACTTAACACATTATTCCTGGGCAGGCTAAGACCTCCTAAGCAGTTAACCAGTACTTTAGCCAGTACTTTCGCCAGTAAGCGACAACTGCCCGGAAGGAGACCCAATATTTAGGATTTTACTGCTTACCACACTAATTTAAAGTACTGGGTCACATAGGTTTGAGAAAACAGTGCAGAACCATATCAGACAGCTCCCAAGGGAGCAGCATAATCAGGGTCTATATTGTTTGCCAGTTTATCTGCATCTTTTGCATGCATTACTGCATTAATGTAAAACCAATCTGTTCCATGTTTCAATTATGGTAATTATCTAATGTGTCCCAATTTTTTTATATTGTTACGGTGTTTCACCATAGATGTCCTTAACAATTGAAATGAAACAGTAATGTGTTCAAAACGTGCAGCAGATGGAATGGCAAATAATGTCGACCTTTTCACAGCAGACCAATCTGGATCTGCACTATTTGCTCAGACCTACCCTAAACTGTTGAAGTATTGGGACACCTGAAACTATTAATTTTCCATTTGGGACAAATGGAAAATTAATAGTTTCAGGTGTCCCAATATTTAAGCACATTAAGGTATATGTCCAAATACTTATTATGCTGGTATATGGTAGCCTACTACTGAAACTGTTTTATAAGGATTAGATAACGGCATTAATCACAAAACTTAAGAAATATTTTCCTTGCTACAAAATATTAAGGCAAATATGGACGTTTTAGCTGATAGTGAATATAAATATATTAGTTTTACCTTCCTGACCTGTTTATGAAACATTAAAACTTAACTTATGTACATTTGATAGCTATTTATGAATATCTTTCTATACAAGTTTACAGGTAAAATCTTGTTCAACACACAGGTTGGAAAATGTCAAATACAAAATACACTTTATATGTTCTAAATGTTTGTATACATTATACGACTCCATTACAAAGGTTTATCTCTAGTTACTTTGAACAAAGAAACCCAGCCTTGTAAACTATTATTATCATTTATACACATTTTACAATTTCTAACTTTTATTGATTTGAATTTAGCTTCTCTCTTGCAACCTGCTATGCTGGTTAAATCCTGTTTGGTTCTCCATTATTAATAAGTTGATAATTCCATCTCTCTGCTATTTATTTTTAACTTTTTTCGTTTCCTTCTAGATGATTCCATCTGTCTCTTTTTTCCATCAGTATCTGAGTCAGCTATAAATTTTGTAATATCAGTTATTATAATGAAATTACATGTAACTCTTTAAGCACCAAAAAGCAGATGACAAAATTTACGTCTGCAAAAAATTAAAAAATGCCTTGTCCAACACATTTCCTATTGAGAATTCAAAGACTCAAGGGCAAACAATGTAGATCTAGATGAGGCGGCTCATTATGAGACGACTCATCAGGATCTACGCTGTTTGTAAATTATGCTATTTTCGTCCCTGGTGCTTAAAGCGTTAATAGTTGGACATAACATCCATGCAAACAGTGTAAACCAAGATCAGACTGACCAAGACATGCACTGTTTGCCAGATTCTTAATACAGTATCTTTATAGGCAACATAAAATTAATTTGATCAGCAGAAATAACATCAGATTGCTTTAAAAAATTTGAGGCCGCCCGAACAAACAGGATAAAACTTGACAGGATGGTAGAGCTCCAGATAAGATGGGTTTGAGAATCAGTGAGATAAATTTTCTTATTTCTAAACAAAACCATATCTTGTGACTCCTCATTAGAACTGACTCAGTGAGACAGTTCTAATGAGGGGTCACAATATATATACCGGGTATTTACGAAGACGTATCAAAAAATTATCCTTATATTGAGCTCAGAGTGAAGTTTGGTACAGCCACTATACAGGACAAAGAGACAATATGACGGTTCACTGACCATCATCACATTTTTATTCCGAATATTTAAATAATGAAAAAGTTTCTATACATGGAATAATGGGACGGAAGATGACCTTAGTCGAAGGATTTAACCCCTGTCCAATGATGGTTTTTTTAAACACTGCAATGCAGGTGAATGAATGCACAAGCCATTGTCCTTAACCATTTTAAGGCCACAACAACAGATGACAATATTAATGTCCTCCACAAAATTTGAAAAAATGTTTTGTCCAAACTATATCATATTGAGATTTCAAAACATAAACTGTAGATTCAAGTAGATGGCTCAATATTAGTCACCTCATCTGAATCTACACTGTTTGCACGTTCATAATATTTTCTTTCTTTTTTTCTTTTTTTTTTTTTTGCACTTTAAATGTTAAATCGTAAATGCAAACACAACTCAAATGCAGCAATGTTTTTTCTTTCTTATACATATTTTGTGTTGAAATTTGAAAAAGAATTAAAACACTGCTGTAATAGCTTTTCTCTCTAAACTTTTAATGCAATGTTGGTGTATTGTCAGATCTTTTTTTCAATTTTATTGTTTTTCTGTTTTTCAAATTTTACATAACTCAGCATTAATATCTCAAGTTGTAATATGCGAGATAAAAATATATCTGATGTATTTTCATGCATGTTTCTAATAGATTCTCAAGATTGAGAGTTTTAAAATTCTTTGTAGATTTGGCAAACAGAAATACTTGTGTTTATAATTATTCCTGTATCATGCCAGGTACCTGTTCCTATAGTCATGTATATGCTTAACGTAAAAATTCTAAGAATTGGAGCAGATAGATCGGAGCAAACAATGCAGATCCAGATCAGACTGCTCCAAAGGAGTCTGTTCAGGGTCTACACTGTTTGCTATTCCATCTGCGACTTGTGTATGCATGCATTAGTGCATTACGAACTAAATTATTTCTTTGTAGGACAGTTGACTGCTGGTGCCAGAATTACAGTAACTATTTTAGGTATCCCAACTTTTGAATTTTCACGGTACAGCTATAATTTGTTTCTTACAGAACAATGTCTACACACAGACCCATTTACTTTAATGTGAAATTTTTTAATGTAAAAATTTTACATGCAATATCTAACAAGAGAGCCACGAGATGCTGAATCGCTCACCTGGGTAAAAAAGTCAAAGGTCAAACTAGGGTTATCATTTGAAAGATCAAATAATGACCATGACCTTTACTACTCGAAAATGTTCATGTACTTGTTTAGTTAACCACATTTATCAATTTTTGCAACAAAATTCTACAAGTTCCATGAACCATTATGTTTAAGCATTTTCCCATATAAAACACCAGAAAAAAAATTGACTTTGCCTTAAAAAAGTCAAGGTCAACCAAAGATTATCATTTGAACAATCTTGGTAGTACTCATGTACCCAATGCTTTACACAAAGTTTGAAGCACATCGATCATCTGGTGCTGGAGAAGATTTTTAAAGGTTTTTACCATAAATGGGCATGGTGGCCATGTTAAATTGCTCATCATGTGACCTGAACAGTTTTAACAATTTTTTTTCCTGAATTCGAAGCCCTGGAGGCTCTTAATAATATGAAATTTGGTTACAATTGGCCCAGTGGCTTTTAGGGACTTGTTGAAAATTGTCGAAATAAAAGAAACCTTTGTAAAAGGTCAAAGAATGACTGTGATCTCTTGTACTCACAAATCTTCATGAACTCACTTAGATCACTGTATTTACCAAATTTTTGGCCAAAAATCTTCTTTTAATTCAATGAACTCTTGTGTTCTAACATTTTCCCATCTTATTTAAGCACCATAATTCAAATTTGACCATGATGTTAAAAAGGGTCAAGGTCAACCCAAAGTCAGCATTTAAACTTGGCAGTACAATCATGTACTTGAGTACAAAATGATACATGCCATGATTTAAGTCCATCGGTCAATTGGTTCTGGAAAAAAGACTTTTAAAGGTTTTTACCATATATTGGCCATGTTGGTCATGTGTCCTGGACCATTGGAAAAAATTGTTTTGTTTGTTTGATTTGATGCTTAACGTCCACGGTAAACAACTAAGGTCATGTCGGGACGGTCAGTTAACCTAACCACACTATTCCTGGGCAGGCTTAGACCTCCTAAGCGGTTAACCAGTACTAAGTGCACATACTTTCGCCAGTAACTGACAACTGCCCTTCTTGAATCAGCGGAAGGAGAAACGAAAGTATGTGGCCAGACCGGGATTCGAACCCAGGACCTCTGACTTACGAGTCAGGTGCCCTACTGATTGCGCTACCCGGCCCGGCAGGAAAAAATTGTGTTTGCTCAACTACTGGAGGCTCTATGTGAAATTTGGCCCAGTGGCTGTTGAGGAGATGTTTGCAAATTGTCCTTGAATTCTTGTACGCACCAAAACTTCATCCACCCATTAAGGTGATTTTTAGGCCAAACTCTTCAACAACTTCCATGAAATTTTATGTTCTAGCATTCTCCCATATAAAGGTACCAGAAAAGAAGTTTGACCAGGCCGTAAAAAGGTCAAGGTCAACCCAAGGTCATCATTTGAACAGTCTTGGTAGTACATGTACTTGAGTACATGATGCTACCTTCCAAGCTTCTAGGCCATCAATCTATTGGTTCTGGAGAAGCTTTTTAAAAATGTTTTTACTATATATGGAAGTGGCAGCCCCGCCCTAGAAGGCTACATATGAAATATGGTTTAAATTGGTTCACCTGTTTCAGAGAAGCTGTTTGAAATTGTGGACAGGCTAATGATGGATGGACAGATGGACAACAGGGCCTGCCTATCCTTTAAGCTCCGAAGGGGTAATAGGGATAATTTCCATATTTTCTCTATTAAATCTATGTTGTGACCTCTCATTAGAACCATCTCAGGGATACGGTTCTAATGCGAGATCACACCGTATATGATTTTGTTATTAAACATGAACAAGAGCTTCGCAATCGGCGCATTATATGCCCGTTTCAGTGTCATGAAGGAGTTACAGAACGAACACGATTGTTTATAGAAAAATGAACAAGCAGACAAAGAGGGGAAAAAAAATCTGTAATTAATGACTGCATGTTATCAAAACATCTAACGCATCAAATACTATTAGAATACCAAAAATCAGCTTCCAGAGAGAAGTAGCTCAGAAGTTGAGAAATGCCAAAGTCAAACAAGGGAGGTAATTCATAAACTAAGTAAACTAAAGTACCATTCTTGGTCATAATGTCTTCCCTTGACAATATACACATAACCATACAGTTTTGTTCAAATATTTCAAATGGTTAAGGAGTTAAAGAGTAAAACGGATATTGACTTTTGATTGACTTGAGGCTTAACGTCCACGGTAAACAACTATGGTCATGTCGGGACGGTCAGTTAACCTAACCACACTATTCCTGGGCAGGCTTAGCAGGGTTAACCAGCACTAAGTGCACATACTTTCCCCAGTAACTGACAACTGCCCTTCTTGAGTCAGCGGAAGGGGAAACTAAAGTATGTGGCCAGACCGAGCTTCGAACCCAGGACCTCTGACTTATGAGTCAGATGCCCTACCGATTGCGCTACGTGGCCCGGCTGCAAACAGACATTGATGCAAGGGCATATACATGTAATTCAGGAACTAAGTAAGCCAGAGTTGTTGGGTCATGCTCATGATACATTGCCCCATTATTATACACATCCCTACAAATTTTCATTAAAATATTTCAAAGGTTTAAAGAAATATGGAGTAAGTGGGGGAATGGGACTAGCCTAAAAAAACAACCAAAGGGAGGCTACTCCAAAATTAAATAAGGGGGAACAACCATTCTTATATGTGACCCAAGATCTTGTGATCATGCACATTGCAAAAAAGTTTCATCAAGATATTCCAAACGGTTACTAAGTTATTGAATGTACAAGATTAGCATACACAAAAATAGCCTAAAAAGTCTAATCAAAGGGATGCAACTCCAGAACTAAGAAAGGGAGAGCAACTATTTTTATATGGGACACATCGTTGGACCCTAATACACATTGCTATGAAGTATCAACAAGATATCCCAAACAGTTATCCAATTATGGCAAGCACAAGACTAGTCAGATAATAAAAATAATCAAAGGGGCATATAACTTGGAAACTAAGGAAGGGGGAGCAACAATTCTTGTATGTGACACTTTGCCCCATCCTAATATATAAGCCTACAAAATTTCGTGAACAGTTACAGAGACATGATGTGCACAAGAATCATTGAATGTTTACTGACGGACCAACAGCCCCATGCCATATTATAATTCTTCCCGTTTTTTCAAAACGGACCTAAAAAAACACCTTAGAAACATCCTTAAAACCATAAGAAAAATATCTTAGAATAATCCTCAAAACCAACTTTATCTGGAGCTCTGTTACTCAAATCTTCTGCATCAATAGATGGTTGACAAAATCTAAGCATTTCTGTTAATATGAGCCATGACACGAGAAAACCAACAATGTGGTAGTGCGCCCAGCGCAGACTCAGATCAGCCTGGACATCCGCCCAGTCTGATCAGACTCTTCGCTGTCCGCATGGAGGTAGCTCAGTCCCTTAGCTACCCTTTAAGCACTTAGTGAAGAGTCTGACCAGACTGGGCGGATGCCCAGGCTGATCTGAGTCTGCGCAGGGCGCAAAACCACATTGTTGGTTTTCTCGTGTCACGGCCCATATGTTGATCACTTTGTCAATAATATATTACCACATTATGGTATTTAAAACCAATCATTTACTCCAAGTTTCATTTCACACAACACAGTAGTGTATAACATGTGTAGACAAACGGCTACAAAAGAATCTACCATTAGTTCTTTTGGTTTTGTAAGGTTTTCAGCAGATTTTTCCCTGCACCAGATTATTCTTGATGAAATCAATATCAGCCATAATGTACATTTTACCATTTGCCAGATCTCTGTGTCTTTATAGTGAGAAAACTTCTATAAGTACAGCATATCCAATAATACAAGTAATCACTGTCTAAACCAGTATTTATACAATCAGAACTCAGCCAAGGCTTCAGAATATTCACTGATAAAACACCATGCATAATCAAACAAACTCACTTTTAACAAACACAATTAATGTAGTGTTAGTTACAGTGCACTAATCTGTGACCACCATGCTGAATTTTCTTATACAGCCAAGCACCACAGTAGATAGTCCAAACATTCAGCTTCATGTTCCAAGTTGCATCTCCCAACAATGGCATGGAAGCCGATGCAACTAGGAAAGAAATGTTTTTTCCTAGCCCTACTTAACCAAAATTATGCTTGAACTTGAAATAAACTTGATCCTCTATCCATGGTTTCACTATATTCTCAGGCTTGTGAACTGTGACTTGGAATAATCATGATTTGCAGGCATGGCCCTAAAGCTTGTGAACTGTAATTTAGAGTAAAAAGGACTTTCTAGCCCTCCTATCACATATTCTCAGATCTGAAAACTATAACCTGAAATGAACATGCTTTTCTAGCCCTGTTATCACATGTTATTTTCTAATCTTTGTACTATAACTTGGAATGAACATGATTTTCCAGCACCGCTATCATGTTATTCTCAGGCATTTGCATTATAGGTAGCTGGGAATGTAGATGAATTTCTATCTCTCCTTTCACATGTTATTCTCAGTTTTTGTCACAGTTTGTGATATAACTTGGAACAAACATAATTTTCTAGCCCTGCTGTCAGATATTGCAATGAACATGATTTTCTAGTTCTCCAATTGTATATTTTTCTCAGACCATTGCACTAGAACTTGGAATATGATTGTTTCGACCTCAGCTACCTCATGTTATTCTCAGGTCTTTGCACTAGAACTTGGAATAAACATGATTTTCCAGCTCTGTTATTGCATGTTATCCTCAGGACTTTGTACTTAACTTGGAATGAATATGATTTTCTGACCCTGTTATGGCATGTTACTCTCTGGCCTTTGCATGTAAATTGGATAGGATATGACTTTCTTCCCTGATATCTCATGCTATTCTCAAGTAATTGCACTGTAACTTGGGAAGAATATGATTTTCTAGCCCAGTTCTCACATCTTATTCTCAGGTCTTTGAACTATAAGATGGAATAAACAAGATTTCCTAGCTTTGCTAAGATTTTCTCAGGCCTTTGCACTAGAACCTGGAATGAACATGATTTTCTAGCTCTGCTATCACATGTCATTCAAAGGTCATGACACTATAACTTGGAATGAATATGGTTTTCGAACTGTTATCACTTCTTCAGGTCTTTGCACTATAACTTGGAATAAACATGATTTTCTAGCTCTCCTACCACACATTATTCTCAGACCTTTGAATTGTAACTTGGAATGAAGGTTATTTTCTAGCTCTGCTATCACATCTTAATTGCAAGCCTTTGAACTATAACTTGGGATGAATGTGAAATTCTGCTACAGCATGATCTGCCATCATGTAATTCCAAAGCCTTTGAACTATAACTTGGAATTAACATGACTTTCTAGCCCTGCTATCACACATTGTCCTCAAGTCATGGCACCATAACTTGGAACAATCATTTTTTTCTGGCCATTCTATCACAACTAATTCTCAGGTCTTTGAACTGTAACTTGGAACAAACATTATTTTCAAGCTCTCCTATCACATGTTATTCTCAGGTCTTAATTTGCTTTAGAACTTGGAACTGACATAATTTTCTAGACCTCAGCTATCACATGTTTATCAGACCTTTGCACTATAGAACTTGGAATGAACATGATTGTCTAGACCTCAGCTCCCATATGTTATTCACAGACCTTTGCACTATAACTTGGAATGAACATGATGATTTTATAACACTGTTATCACATATTAGTCTAAGGCCTTTGCAGTATTACTTGGAATAAACATGGTTTTCTGGCTCTGCTATCATGTTACTCTAAGGTCTTTGCACTGCAACCTGGAATGTACATGATTTTCTAGCTCTGCTATTCTAGCTCTGGTTTGTGCACTGTAACTTGGAATGATCATGAGTCCCTAGCACACTCTAAGTTTTTGCACTGTAATTCAGAATGGATAGGACTCTCTAGCTCTTTTATCATGCTTTTCCTTGCTTGTGCATTGCAATTTAGAACAATCATGATATTCTTGTCCCTCTATCATGCTTTTCTCTGGCTGCGAACCTCTATCACGCTGTTCTGTGGTTGTGCACTAAGTTAGATCAAACATGATTTCCTAACCCTGCTACCACGTTGTTCTCACACTTATGCACTGAAACTTGAAATGAAACATAATTTCCTAATACTCCTATCACATGCTGTTCTTCGGCATGTGCACTAAGTTTGACCAAACATGATTTTCATACCCTGCTACCAAGTTGTTCTCAGGCTTATGCACTGAAACTTGAAATGAATCAGATTTCCTAAACCAGCTATCACATTGTTCTTCAGCTTGTGCACTGAAACTTGGAATGAATGTGATTTCCTAACCCTGATATTATGTTATTCTCGGGCTTGTGCACTGAAACTTGGAATGAATTTGATTTCCTAACCCTGCTATTATGTTATTCTTGGGTTTGTGCACTAAATTTGGAATGAATTTGATTTCCTAACCCTGCTACCTCATGTTGTTTTTAGGTCTGTGCATGAAACTTGGAATGAATGTGATTTCCTAACCCTGCTACCACATGTTGTTCTTGGGCTTGTGCACTGAAACTTGCAATGAATGTGATTTCCTAACCCTCATATGTTGTTCTCTGGTTTGTGAACTGACACTTGAAATGAATTTGACTTCTTAACCCTGCTACCACATGTTGTTCTGGGGCTTGTGCACTAAAACTTGGAATGAACACAATTTTTCAGCTCTGTTATCACATGTTGATCTCAGGCTTGTGCACTATAACTCTGAATGAACAAGATTTGCTAGCCCTAGTTGTTCTAGGTTTGTGCACTGAAACTTGGAATGAACACGATTTTCTAGACCTCAGCCACTGCATATTTTTTCTCAGACCTTTGCACTATGACTTGGAATAAAAATGATTTTCTAGACCTTGGCTATCGCTTGTTATTTTCAGACCTTTGCACTAGAACTTGGAATGAATATACATTTTCAAGACCTCAGCTATCTCCTGTTATTCTTAGACCTTTGCACTGTGCACTAGAAACTGGAATGAACATGATTTTCTAGACCTCAGCAATCACGTTATTCTCAGAGACTCAGACCTTTGCTCTAGAACTTGGAATGAATCTGAATTTCTTAGACCTCAGCTAACACGTTATTCTCAGACCTTTCCACTAGATATTGGTGTGAACATTAAATTCTAGGCCTCAGCTATCATAATATTATGTTATTCACCAACCTTTGCACTAGAACTTGGAATGAACATGATTTTCTAGACCTCAGCTACAAGAATCGCGTTATTCTCAGACCTTTGCAATAGAACTTGGAATGAACATAACTTTCTAGACCTCAACTATCACATGTTTATCAGACCTTTGCACTAGAGCTTGGAATGAACATGATTGTCTAGACCTCAGCTCTCATATGTTATTCTAAGACCATTGCAAATTAGAACTTGGAATGAACATGGTTTTCTATTCTTCTGCTATCACGTTATTCTCAGACCTTCACATTGAAACGTGGAATGGACATGATTTTTTAGACCTCAGCAAACACGTTATTCTCAGACATTTACACCAGGACTTGGAATGAAAATGATTTTGTAGACCTTGGTTTTTACATATTCTCAAACCTTTGTACTAGAACTTGGAATGAACATGATTTTCTAGACCTCAGCTAATACATATTCTCAAACCTTTGCACTAGAACTTGGAATGAACATGGTTTTCTATTCCTCTCAGGCTCTGCTATCACATGTTATTCACGTTATTCTCAGACCTGTACACTAGATTTTGGACTTTAATAACATGAGTTTCTAGCCATGCTATCATACAACTGCCTGTTCAAGATGACTTCCAGTATGGCCTTGCTCTTGCCAAGCCAGCTCTAACGAGGGGTCACAACTATGTTTTCATCAAAAATTTAGAAAAATTATCTACGAATTATCTTCAAAGACTCACTCTTTCTTGAGCGTATCAGACTGATGAGGTTTAGAGGTTTAAGAGGCTGCATTTTTAAAATAAACTAATTTTGTAACATTTCAAATTCAAAGTGCATTTTATACACTGTGTTAATTTTTTTATGTTGACTGCTTATTATCTCAAACAATATGTTCTTTATTTAATTTTAACAAAAAGGAAATTCAAATTAAATCATATCTTTGGCTATCCCTTTTTGAAGTACCGTAATGACCCTAAAACTTCGGACACCTGAAAGTCAGACAATTATTGTTCGAAAATTTTTAGAAAGTGGATTTTACACATATTAATGCATCCAAATTATGCTTAGTGAATTGCAAATGTTGTAGACCCTGATCAAACTGCTCCTGAAGGAGCAAGGAGCAGTTTGATCTGGCTCTACAATGGAGCAGTTAGATCTGGCTCTACAATGTTTGCTCAGATGTGTCTGTCCGAATATTTAGGTTCATAATGGTACTTAAAAATCATTATGAACACTTTCTTAACCCTTGTCTTTGCTCACAAAAACATGATGACACAGGCAAAAAATTAAATGTTCAGATATGAAAATCAAGGAAAAATTGTTTTAACTAGGATAAGATGTAAATGTATTCACTTCAAATGTGTACAGATAGTATATATTTATCTGTTAAAACTTTTCTGACCTCAAATGAATAAATATTTAAGTGCTTCGCTCTGAGTCATTGTTAATGTTTTTGTGTAAAAATACCAGTTTGTAGAGATGTTAAACTAATATATTTATTGTACATCTCTTCACAGCAGAAACTTGAAATACACACAATTGATTTTCAATGGTTCTCCCAGTTTTAATAGCTCACATTGAAGTCAATAATACCGCCTCATATTTTGCCAATATAATAATTATAAACAGAATCAACCTGATTCCTGTTTTCTTATGTCCTGCTAAGCCCTGAAACTGATTAAAAGCAGTGTATATATTAAAGTCAGTTGACTCTCATTTTCTCAAACACTGATATCTCAAAGTTCCCTCTTATATCAAAGTATATAGTTTTGACACATTTCCTGTATTTCTTTGCATTTCAACTTCGGATATTGCAAGGACTGGTATCTTAGACTCAAAAGTAAATTTTCTGGGACCCAATATTTTTTTCTGATATTAGTAGTAGTTTGAGATGAACTTTGACTTTGACAGAGGTTACTAGTCCTGTGATTTTGCAGAAAACCTTATTTTGTGACCTCTCATTAGAACCACTTTGGTGATGAAGTTCTGATGAGGGATCACAACATATGCTTAATTAAGGCAAACTGTCTTAAAATGTTTTCAATTCCCCTGCTTCACAAGAGCACTGGAATAATGTTAAACCAGAAAACAAAGAGTATTTAGTGAAAAGTTGAGGTAATTTCTTGTAAATCTATTTCTTGTAAATCTTCTGACCCCCCCCCCCCCCCCCCATTAGAAATATTTGCGGAGACTTCCCCCCTCCCCCCCCCCACCCCCCCATTAGAAATATTTGCGAAGACATTTCGAATGAGGCCAGAGGAGATCACAATTCCTGGTTTTACACAGAAATTAGAAATAAGAAAAGTTATCCCACAATTATCAACTGTCTCCTATCTAAAGCTCTGCAATGATTTTAACTATTTTACTGTCAGTATAGGCTGCTTCCAAATCAGCAGATTGCATGCATTTTTTTCCAAATTCTAATGAAGAACACCTTTATTCCACTGAAAGGGCAGTCTGTTTCCCCAAATTTGGCAATACCATAACATTCTAAGAATTGGGACAGCTAGTTCTCAGCTATTAGTGCACACCCAGATAAGACTGATAAAGGTCTACATTGTTTGCTATTCCATCTGGACACATTGCTGCATTTAAAAACCAAACTGTTCCATTTTTATGACAATCACGGTAATTGTGTAGGTGTCCCAATTTTCAAACTTTACAGCAGTATCAATGTAGTATTCTCATTTATTCTTTCCCTTTTTGGGCCAGTGGACTTTTTGGATTAAAGCCTTTAAGATAAAATGTGCTGCTATAAGGAGAGGTTGAAAGGGATCTGGTGGAGAGGGGGTGATTCTTAAGTAATTTGTCTAGAAATGAAACAAGGAAAAGTAGTTCATAATTTAATTCAAGCTAGACATGTTCAAAATAAATTTGCCACAACAAAATTAACAATACTGAATAACTGATTGTTCATGAAACAGTTTTACATTTGATTTTATTAAATCATGAGATTAATGTTTGATGAACTTGATCTGTGAGAGGCAAGAAAATGTGCATATCTCTAGTACCATTTCTCTGGGACAGTGTACAATGCAACTTGCAGTAGCTAGCTTTACAATTTACACAAAGTAAATATGCAGGTGTTATTAATCTTGTTTGAGAATTAACATCAACTCAAACACTCCATCTACAATAGCTGAAACAAGAATATCTACTTACAAAAAATCCTACACAGTGAAATATAAAGAAATAATTAGATCAGCTGATACTCAATCTAACTGGCCCCACAAACATCAACATATTACATAATACCTGAAATAAACACTACCTATATATAATAATTCTCAAAATTATAAAGAATCCTACCTAACAGCATAAATCTTGAGAAATGTGTAAAGTGAGCGAACAAAGAGTTGTTCAGTAGAAAATGTCGGATGATAATCCACTAATATAATAGTCAATATATTGCAGTCAGAGATAGCGAGTCAAAAAAATCACCGGTTTATGCACTCGGAAAATCCTAGATAAAAGGCATGTCATCGGGGTTAAAAGTACATGTATACTAAGTCCCAACACTGTTCTTTGACCAGCTACCTTTTATTTAAAGAAATTAATTAGATCTATCCAACTTATAAGCAAAAATATGCAATGCGTCAATGCTAAAGAAATGATAGGTTAGCGAGAACAAAGTAATGAACATCGATGAGAAATTGAAATTTATCTGATTGAAAAGGCATCATTTTTGAGCATTTCAATAATATTTGAACAACAAATAACTGGATAAATAAATGAAGAAATACCTTATCAAACATTCTGTAAAATTGCAAAAAGTGAAATTTGTAAATACCTTTGAAATTCCTCTGTTGTTTTTCGGAAAAAGTATCGGAAAGATTGTAACGGTTTTGACTATAAGCGCATGTGGTAGAATGACGTCACTCATATTGCAAACAATACACCAAGCTTCAAATTGCATGCGGAAATCAACAGTGATATTGAATGATTAAACCTAAAATATACGAAATTCACAATGTTTTAGCTTCAAGTTTTATTTGACACATAAAAGCATGATAATACCACCTTTAAATGCGTGTATTTCTTGGGCGAAAACTGGTGCGGTGTAGTCAAATTTTGACGATAAATGTACATGTTCACTCTTTGATCTTCACTCGATAAATAATTCTTTTGTTCGCTATCCTCAAAATCACACAAGATGGCTTCTGTTAACTACCTAAAATTTGTTGCTAGTTTAGCCAACCCCGATTTCTCCTTTAAGTTGAATATAAAATCATGGTATCTGCCTGTTAATTGTAGATGCAGTAATGTGGATTAATGAAATAATTGGAATTTAATTGGCAATTAATAAAATAAATAACGTCAGTCTTTGTGGAATGATGGCAAACGCATTCATTTTTTTGTTTGTTTGTTTGAAGGGTTTGATTTTGTTTGAGGAAACAGAGGGGATATGAAAACCTGATGTTTTGGTATCTCATCAGTCATGTAAACAAACACACGTGTGGTTATAAATAGCTCCGCCTCCAAGGTTTGTGTACATGTCCGTCTGCGTTTATTTTTAGAATGATATTATTTAGGACGGGTGTTTTAATGAATAGCTGCTTTCTATCTCTGCAGTTTTAGTAGGATATGTACAAACATCTTGATTTATCCTATCTCTAGCTTGTATGTGTGCAAGCTGTTTAAACCAATATATCTGTAGAAGTTAGACACGACTGCTATATTTAGGACAGAGATTTACTGGACGAGCCTACAAGTGAATAGGGGTGGCAGATAAGCCGGTGCGCGCTAAATTTAATTGCTGAAACAGACTGACCAAATGGACATGTGTAGAAAAATTAACGCCTTTCCTCACTTAAAAGATAGTCACTTGTTTTGTTGAGAAACTAGGCATACAATTATATAAAAGAGAGGTTTTATTAAGCTTATAGCCTGGTTTCCAGTCTGATCATTATTATAATTATTCTTATTATCATTATTATAATTATCATTTTTATAAATTATTATTTTCTTGTCAAAAATGTCAATTATTCATTAATTGGGAAAAGGGTTAAAGTAATATGGGTAATGAT
Organism: Ctena decussata; assembly: GCA_963989385.1. Classification (NCBI taxonomy): domain Eukaryota; kingdom Metazoa; phylum Mollusca; class Bivalvia; order Lucinida; family Lucinidae; genus Ctena; species Ctena decussata. Next base: position 31,159,522 of record OZ022504.1, on the reverse strand, counting down.
GGACCCAGGCAAAGTGTATCTAGTATTTTCACTTAAAAAAGTAATAAATAAATGAAAAACAAATCTTTAATATCTGGCTTTTTCATCTTTCTTTCGAGTTTGGGATAAAACCTAAAAAGGCAAACAAACACATTAAATCAGTCCAAATGGTGATACACAGACAAATTAATAATCTGGGGTGGGGGTGGGGGGGGGGGGGGGGGGAGTCATAGCACATATCTTTGTCTTTAACTTTTAAATTCTAAAAATTATTGTGATAAAAAAAACAAGAGGGCCATGAGGCCCTGAATCGCTCACCTGAACAACTGGCAAGGTGGCTTTTACTTATCATGTCTGAAATTGTCAAAATATGAGTTTTGGGTCAAAAGTCAAAGAATGACCATGACCACTCGTACTCATAAATCTTCATGTACTCATTAAGACAACCATATATACCATTTTTAGGCCAAAATCTTCAAAACTTTCCATGAAATCTTATGTTCTAGCATTTTCCCATATTTGACCATGCCTCTAAAAAGGTCAAGGTAAACCCAAGGTCACCATTTGAACAGTCTTGCTGGTACTCTAGTACTCCATGCTATTTACCAAGTTTCAAGGCCATAGGTGTGTATTGGTTCTGGAGAAGAAATATATTAGAGATTTATACCATAAGTGGTAATGGCGGCCAAGTTGGTCATGCGACCTGGACCGTTTGAACAAATTTTCATTCAATCAACCCCTGGAGGCTCTATATGAAATGTGTTCACAATTGGCCCTTTTGCTTTTGAGGAAATGTTTGAAAATGTCAAAATGAGCGATCTGGATCAAAGGTTAAAAATTACCTTGACCTCTTGTACTCATAATTCTTCATGAACTCATTAAGACAACTGTATACACCAATTTTTTAGGCCAAAATCTTCAAAACTTTCCATGAAATCTTATCTTCTACAGTTTTCCGATATTTGACCTTGCTGTAAAAGGTCAAGGTCAACACAAGGTCATAATTTAAACAATCTTGATAGTACTCAAGTACCCAATGCTACATACAAAGTCTCAAGGCCATCGGTCAATTGGTTCTGGAGAAGATTTTTAAAGGTATTTACCATATATGGGGGTGGCGGCCATGTTGGTCATGTGTCCAGGACCGTTAGAAAATTTTTTCATTCCCTCAACCCCTCGAGGCTCTATATGAAATTTGGTTTCAATTGGCCCAGTGGTTTTATAGCAGATTGTTTGAAATTGTCAAAATTTGAGATTTCTGGGTCAAAGGTCAAAGAATGACCTTGACCTCTTGTACTCATAAATCTTCATGTACTCAATAAGATGATTGTATATACCAATTTTTATACCAAAATCTTCAAAACTTACCATGAAATCTCATGTTCTAGCATTTTCCGATATTTGACCTTGCCGTAAAAAAGGTCAAGGTCAACCCAGGGTCATAGTTTGAACAATCTTGATAGTACTTGAGTACCCAATGCTACATACCAAGTTTCAAGGCCATCGGTCTACTGGTTCTGGAGAAGAAGATTTTTAAAGGTTTTTTACCATATATGAGCGTGGTGGCCATGTTGGTCATGTGACATGGACCGTATGAACAAATTTTCATTCCCTCAACCCCTGGAGGATCTATATGAAATTTGGTTACAATTGGCTTAGTTGTTTTTGAGGAGATTGTTTGATATTGTCAAAATATGAGAGTTCTGGGTCAAAGGTCAAAGAATGACCTTGACCTCTTGTACTCATAAATCTTCATGTACTCATTAAGATGAATGTATGTACCAATTCTTAGGCCAAAATCTTCAACAGTTTCCAAGATATATTATGTTACAGCATTTTGCCATATAAAAGCATAAGGAAGCAAATTTGATCTTACCGTAAAAAAGGTCAAGGTCAACCCAAAGTCATAATTTGAACAATCTTGGTAGTACTCGTGTACCCAATGCTACATACCAAGTTTCAAGGCCATCGACCTATTGGTTCTGGAGAAGAAGATTTTTTTAGGTTTTTACCATATATGGGCATGGCGGCCATGTTGGTCATGTGACCAAGACTGTTTGAACAACTTTTCGTTTCTAAGGTCCCAGGAGGCTCTATATGAAATTTGGTTACAATCGGCCCAGCGGTTTCAGAGGAGAAGTCGTTTGAAAGTGTGGACGGACGACGGACGGACGACGGACGGACGGACGGACGGACGACGGACAACGGAGCCTTACCATCCTATAAGCTCCCCCGGAGCCGCTGGCTCAGGTGAGCTAAAAAGACAGAAAGAAGGAAAAGAAAGAGAAAAAAGGGGAAAAAAAGAATTATCAGCTCCTGGAAGGGCCCATAACTGACAGAAAGAAGGAAAAGAGAAGAAAGGGAAAAAAACAAGGAAACAAACTATACAAATGTTTTGAACATGAACATGATGTTGCCAATTAAAATAACAGCATCAGAAATAATTACCTGTACTTGATCTTGTATATTTTTTGCCTGTTATTTTATTTTCATTTACCGGTATTCTCTTTTTCTTAAAGGCCTCGGTGGACCAAAAAAGGCAGCATTAGGTGGTAATCTCTCAACTCAGATTTTACATAGAATTTTCATGATTAAAGCATGTATACCACCTAGAGCAGAGACAGATAATTCTGTACCGCAAACATTTTAGATACTGACAGGATATTTTCATTTGTTGAAAGATCAAGGAAAATTCCTTTCATCACTGATTTTACATAGGCTTTTCATGATTTTACAAACTCATGTATTATCAGCTCCTGGAAGGGGCCATAACTGGTCTAGACTAGTCTATCTCATAACCTTGTAAGGTAAATGTACCACCACAGTACAGATGACTTTGCAGCAATCTTTTTCCATATGGTCCTGTTTTCAGCTGCCCAAGTTGTGCTGACAAAGTCCATCTCTGTCCATTCTTTAATAATTTCTTCCCATCTCTTGTTTTGTCTGCCTCTTCTTTTACTGTGCTCTGTAGGATAATCTTAGTTTACCCAGTAGACCTTGAGGTTTGACCAAACCTACTCAGTTTCCATTTCTTGACCATGGTCAGGAGTTCTTCATGTTCTGTAATGGCTGTTTGTACTTTGTGCAACAACCTCCATTTTATACCTTGTGCAGAACTCATCCAGACTTTCCAATAAGATTCTAGCTTTTGGTTGAGTTATTCCCCTTTTTCGGACATAGAGGCATTTTGTGTAGGATCAAGCTTGTGAACAAAATATCTGAAGAACTGCATAAGCTAGGATCCTTATATTTGGCATGCAGGCTTGGACCAAAGTGTAGATGACCTGATCAACTCTTGAGCATACATGTATTTCATAAACTTTTGGTAGAGTTATTCCCCTTTCTCAGATAGGGGCATATATAGTGTTTCATAAACACATTTTCTACTTTTTTAAGTCCATGAAGACATGTTATATTCTAGCAAAGCAGTAGGTTGCTTTTTTGGGGGAATGTTATCAACGACTGGGTCGATGGTGTAGGCCATTCTCCTGTTTTTCCAGATTTCGAAAGATCTTTGTTAAAACATCAATCATGGTCTCCCCACCTGCTTGAATGACTTTTGATGGTATATTTTCAGCTCTTGCAAGCTTCCCCTTTTTCAGTGCTGATACTGCAATCATTTTTTTTAAAAAGATTTGACTCCCATTGAAAATTAAGGCAACCCTGAAAGTGAACCCAATCGTTGATTAAAGGTGAATGGGTGCACATTCAAGGGATAGATCACTGCCATTTTTAGCTCACCTGTCAAGGTGAGCTTATAGTATAGACTTGGTCCGTCGTCGGCGTCGGCGTCTGCGTCGGCGTCGGCGTCGTCGGCGTCCACAATTTTAAACATCTTCTTCTCAGAAACCACTGGGTGGATTGAAGCCAAATTTCATATGGAGCCTTAACAGGATGGGGGAACGAAAGTTTATATATTTGGTCCAGGTCACATGACCAAGATGGCCGCCACGCCCATATATGGTAAAAACCCTTCAAAAATCTTCTTCTCCAGAACCAAAAGGCCTATGACCTTGAAACTTGGTATGTAGCATCAGGCATGCGGGCCCATTATAATTCATATAAATCATGACCTTGTGATGACCTTGACCTAATTTATGACATGGTCAACTTTGGTACGTTAGGCTTTTATATGGGAAAACGCTTAAACAGTGGATTTCTCAGAAACAATTTAAGTCTAAGGTACAATACTTGGTATACATGGTTGACTAAATGACCAGATGAAGATATTATGTCACTAAAGGTCAAGGTCATTCCGTCGGATCATCCGTCGTCAAGATTTTCAAACATCTTCTCCTCTGAAACCACTCGGCCAATTGAAGCCAAATTTCATATGGAGTCTCAGTGGGATGGGGGAACAAAAGTTTATATATTTGGTCCAGGTCACATGACCAAGATGGCCGCCATGCCCATATATGGTAAAAACCCTTCAAAAATCTTCTTCTCCAGAATCAAAAGGCCTATGACCTTGAAACTTGGTGTGTAGCATTGGGCATGCGGGCCCATCAAAGTTTATACAAATCATGACCTTGCGTTGACCTTGACCTAATTTACGGCATGGTCAACTTTGGTACGTTAGGCTTTTATATGGGAAAACGCTTAAACAGTGGATTTCTCAGAAACTATTTAAGTCTAAGGTACAATACTTGGTATATATGGTCGACTAAATGACCAGATGAAGATATTATGTCACTAAAGGTCAAGGTCATTCCGTCGGACCATCCGTCGTCAAGATTTTCAAACATCTTCTCCTCTGAAACCACTAGGCCGATTGAAGCCAAATTTCATATGGAGTCTCAGTGGGATTGGGGAACGAAAGTTTATATATTTGGTCCAGGTCACATGACCAAGATGGCCGCCATGCCCATATATGGTAAAAACCCTTCAAAAATCTTCTTCTCCAGAACCAAAAGGCCTATGACCTTGAAACTTGGTATGTAGCATTGGGCATGGGGGCCCATCATATTTTATACAAATCATGATCTTGCGTTGACCTTGACCTAATTTACGAGATGGTCAACTTTGGTACGTTAGGCTATTATATGGGAAAACGCTTAAACAGTGGATTTCTCAGAAACTATTTAAGTATTAGGTACAATACTTGGTATACATGGTCGACTAAATGACCAGATGAAGATATTATGTCATTAAAGGTCAAGGTCATTCTGTGGGACCATCCTTCGTCAAGATTTTCAAACATCTTCTCCTCTGAAACCACTGGGCCGATTGAAGCCAAATTTCATATGGAGTCTCAGTGGGATGGGGGAACGAAAGTTTATACCCGGGGTCTGGGTCACATGACCAAGATGGCCACCATGCCCATATATGGATCTAGTTATCTTGGCTAAAGGTCGTTTGTCTGTAATGTGTCAACATTTTTAAAGGACTTCTCCTCTGAAACTACTGGGCAGACTTCAATTTAATTTCAAATGCAGCCTTCAGGCAAAGCAGGAAACAAAGTTTATATATTCGGTCCACTCACATGACCAAGATGGCCACCATGCCCATATAATGGCAAAAACCTTGAAAAATCTTCTTCTCCAGAACCACTGGGCCAATTGCCTTGAAACTTGGTATCTAGCAACTGGGACTGTAGTACTACCAATTTTATATAAATTGAGCATATACTGACAGGTGAGCGATCGTTGCCCTTGGGCGACTTGTTATTTTTGCTCCCCTTCGCTATGGAAGTCAACTCATAAAGGAAAGAATATGCTCCTATATTCTTTCCTTTAAGAGTTGACCCCATTTTGGAAAGGTCAGGTCATCCATGGAAGCAAACAAGAAGTCGCAATTGTTGTCACCCTTGGAAACATGGCAGGGCACGTGGATTGTACTGAAATTAAAATATTTGTAATTTTATTAGACTGACATTCTCTCATCATTTTTCTCATCGGCAGAATCTACTTGATATTTAACTGAAATTTGAGTCATGTGAACATGGTATGATGAATACACTTATGGACTGAAAACAAAGTTTTTATGCGTGATTTTCAGGAAGAAACTAGAAAATTCTATATATAAGCCTCAACAATCAATATCTGTATATTAGTGTCATGCAATTATATAAAGGAATGGTCCAAGAGGTAAAAGGCTGTTTCATCTTCTGGCTACCTATCCACACCTCTTTATTGAAGGAAGAACACAAGCATGGAGCGATGGCCGGTAGACTATCTCCTATGGGTATGGGTACACCTCCCTGTTTTCCTGACAAGGGGAACAACTTTTGTGACTTCCTGTTTGCTTCTCTGGACTAAGAAGCCTTTCCAAACAGGGATCAACTCTTTAAGGAAAGAATTTGCTCTTAGAAGAGCAAATTCTTTCCTTAAAGAGTTGATCCCTACTGGAAAGGGCAGCGAAAAAGGAACTGAAAGAGTTGCTTCCCCTGCAAGAGCACCCATTCCCCTTGATATGTATGTTGTTGTCCACTGGATCATGGCCATGTAAAATGGTTACAGAATAGCAAACACAATGTACAATCCAATACATTTACCATTAAGGTAGTGATAATTACTGATTTCTGGTGAATACAAAAATCTGGATAAAATGCTGAAAATATAACAGATCTTCCCAAGCTTTAGCAGATACCTTGGTTATGTTGTTTCTCACAATTTAGAAGCCCAAAATGCCTGACTTGTTAATGTTAAAAGGGTTTATGTAAGAAAAGGGTAATTTTCTCTGCAAAAATCTACAAAAAATAACATCATTATTGAAAATGTATTAAGGTCTGAAGGTACTTTAATACATTGTGAAGAACTTCCTAGTAATAATTTTTTCCTACTCTTTCACACATTATCACACGTTGAGCAGATAAAAAGAAGAAGCCTGTCCAAATTTTTGTAAAAAAAAAACACAGGGTAGTCTACTTTTTCAAGATTCAACAATTTCATTTACACACCTGTCTTGGTCACAGTAAAGTAGGTTTTATATTGTATGTTATATACATGTACCAGTCTATCCTATATTTAATGAATGCATCCAGCATAAAAGGTAAAGGTTTCCTGTAGCCGAATAGCTGTAAAGGACAGTGGGGATTAGAGGCCCACTCTATCTTGGGCACAGCATATGAAAGGCGGAGCCCATCCCTCTCCCTTTGCTGCCTTAGAGAGTTTTGCAGTCATTGGATGGCAAAAGGCAGGTGTGATTTCAATACCTTCCAGCATCTTTCTGCTACATAACCAAGCATCTCTAACCACATGACCGTGGTGCCTCTCTACATCCAGTATACATGCACCTTATACTTGGTGGAACATTTGAGACTAAGCTACCGTTTTCTTCTCTTCTACCTAACAGCAGGCTCAGCAAAAAGCAAACAAACAAAGTCGGATTTCTTATTTTATTAATGTGGTTTAAAATGTATCTTTGACAATAAAGTGTTTTTTTGATAAAAATAAGCAAAAGGTTCCGAAATATGTTGAAAATTCATTCATTCAAAAACTTGCCAGTGATTTCAACAAATTAGCAACATAATGATAAGACTGTCATAAGGTGTATTGATACACTTCCATATTTCTCTGCCATTTTCACAAAAAACAGGAACAATTTCTGAGACTTCGAAAATGAAGTCTACAGTTAAAGAAAAGAATTTCCTCCTAGAAGAGAATAAGATGTCCATGTAGGATAGAGAAATCTCGTGATTTCAACCAGGGACGAGGCTTGTTGAGGGTGAGATTTCCCTAATCTACACTGACTCATATGAATTATTTTTCTCCCAGTTTTAGCGAACTTGTAACCATAAATTGGTTTAAACTTCAAGACAGGAAATTTCAACTTTTTAACCAGTAACTTACAGCAAACTTTGAGCAGCCCAGTTAAAACTATCCAGCAAGCACGTGGTAATGATGTTGCATGGACGTCGATGCCACGTGATGACATCACATCGATGTCAGTGCGACATTATTTTGACGTCATGCGCCCACTGGGTAAGAACGTCACATTAAGTGACCTCAATACAATTAACTGACATCAAAAAGCTACATCTGCTTTAAATGTCGCCCTAGTTGCTTGCATGTCCATTTTCTTCAGATAAGATGGATAATAGTCAAAAATTTAATAATTTCTGTTGCTAATGAAAGACAGATGTAGCTAGTTAACAAAGTTTTTTTCTGTGAGCTGAAAGGTTATACTAATTATGTGAAAGTGGGAGAACAAATTCTTTCCTTTAAGAGTTGAGAATGGAGCAAAAAAAGAAAATGGTAGAGTTGCTTCCCCTGAAAGTGTAGCTAGTCACCTTAAGTCACATACACACTGCACAATCACAGATCAGCCAATCAACAGGCCAAGTTTGGTCAAAGCAAGCACAGGTTGCCCATATAACTGGCCCTGGGATTATAGAACTTTTTACATGCTCAACTCAGCCGAGCATGAAATTTTACCTGCTAATAAATAGCAAATTGTTTTCTTGCTCAGTTTAGCCGGGTATGAAATTTTCTCTGGTGATAAATATGAGTTGGCCTCAAGGCCGTCGTCGCCGGTCCGGCAGGTCCGGCGAGCGCCGGACCACTTTTTTTGGCCGAGTATGCTATCTGCCATACCACTTTTTTTCTTTGCAGCCGATTTTTCTTTGTGCTGACCTCTTATTTTATTAAATCGCATCATCAAAAGTGCCACAATTTACCAATGTAATTATCAATGACCCTCGTTGCCAGTGTCATCAACAAACCAATCATGTTTTTCCTCGGCGCAACAGAAGAAAGTTTTAATCTCCTCAATGTATTTTTCTAATTATTCTAAGTCAAAGAAAATGTCGAGCGGCAAAGTATGTATAAAACATTTTGAATTTACATGTATGAGCATTCTAAGTCCTGAGACTGTACCGAAAGTTCCATGTCAATGTTGTTATTCCATTATGGATATACAAGTGCCGCCTGTTCCAAATCAGCCCAAGACTTTTCGGTTCCCACAACGAACATTTGGTGTAAAAAAAGCCGGAGCAGAGAAGTTTTCAGCCGTCTAGGTTTGACAGTAGGCCGTGGCTTCATTATGATGAAGCAAAAGATCTCGCGTTTTGTCATCTCTGTATGTTGGCCTATCGGCAAATAAAACAAACAAAAATAAAACAACTATAGTGGGGATTATATCTGCATCAGGCTTAATTTTGCTTGAACGCAGACATTGATGCCAGCGCCTGATGAGCCACGCGGAGGGGTCGAAATAGTTGTTAAAGATCTTCTTGAGTCTTACGTTTGTTCTTTTTCGTATTTAACTAGTAAAACTTCGTGACCAAAACGACTGAAATTTGGCCCCAAACGCATCCAAAAATTCATTTAAAAGGCACATAGAGACACCCATAATTCAAAAATTTTCTCGGGTGGCCTCCCCTGAACCCCCCTAACGAGAGGGGGAAATCCCCCTCTCGTGCTCCTCCCCCTCTCGTGCCTTCGGCACTCGCTGCTATCCTCCACCGGACCAGTTTTTATTACACGGCGACGGGCCTGGGCCTTTTCATATTTATCACCAGAGAAAATTTCATACTCAGCTGAGTTGAGCACGAAAAAAGTTTTATAACCTCGGGGCTTGGACTTTGTAGAGACTGCATAGCAAGAAATTTCTGCAGCCTTTTAATTTCTGCATATTTCTGTGGTTTTATAAAAGGTGCAGAAATTGAAATGGAGAATATAGTAAAATCTACTTGTACCTGTATTTATACTCTTCTGTTTGTTTATCTTCAAGGTGTAGAATGATACGTTTCAACAGCTAGTGGCCATAGGGGCAGTGTATGTTAAGAGCTCCATCACATCATGGGCAGAGTATATGAAAGGCTGAGCCCATCTCCCCTCTTTCACTACCTTTATTTATATTTGTATCTGACTAATAGGTCTCCAACAGACATTACTCTTCGAAAACCCTGACACGTTACATTAAAAAGCTTAAGACTGTAGAATTACTACAATAAATAATCAAGTAAAACATGATTAGTAAGTAGCAAAACTGAAACACATAATGGATTAACTAACTTGCAATATCTTCTTCAAATAGAAAATGCTATTTTTATTTTCTAGTTTTTAGTCATGTCTCTCATTTTTATTTGTATCTAATATTGTATTTTGACTGAGATCTGTAAAAACTAAAAGCACAGAATGTTTTCATATTCTTCTTTTTATGAAAACCACAGAAAATTTCAGAATTGCAGAAATAACGTTATACTGTATTGTGAAGAGAACTGTGTAGACCTTGACTATACCGCACATGTTCTTCAACAGTAACAAAAGTACAATACTTAAGTAATATGTGAATAACAACAATTTTGTTTAAGGTCAACAGATTCAAATCCATAATTTTACAGCTATTTTATTTTTTTTTTCTAACAAAGCTTAACAAGGGACAAAACTTTTATAACAAACTGTGATAGTCCAGTAGGGGTTACTCTTGCAGGAAAGAGATTTACTCTCTGAGGAAGGTAGTTATTTCCATGTCAGGAGGCATATCTATTCAGGAAAACTATATGACTGAGCTTTTTCCCATTTCTAAACATCCCCAAAATCTAGATCCGTCTTTTAAGACGAATCTAGATTTTTCGGATTGTTAAGAAAGGAAAAACCCATCTCAAAGCAAAATTTCATAGGAATTTTGCATTTCTTCAGTTTATTATAAGACGGAGGTTTTTGCGTTCCTAAACAATCCCAAAAGATGTACTACCAGAAAAGGTATTTACAAAATGTATGTACAGTGAAAGGTTATAGAGGCGTAGCAAAGGGCTGTTACATAATAGCCACAGTCATCCTCTATAATCCTTGAGAGGTTTACCACCTAGACTTTCATAATGTCACATCTGTAGGCAGGTTGTAAAGAAATCTTGTATATACAAAACTGAATGCAAAATTTAACACTAATGTTGAGTAATCTGAATTTTAGCTAGCGACTTAAATTCCTAAGAAACATAAATTCCTAAGAAACGTAATTCATCATTTACAATGAGTTGTCAAATCACTTTTCTCATATTTAATTCCATATGTAAATTTCAAAATAGGTCATGAAAATACTTCAACAGTAACACTTTTAATAAGAAACTTTATTGTTTTGTGTCATAACAGATTGTATGTGTGTATTGTGCAATAGCTGTATCTACTGAAACAACTTGTTTAAAGGTAAAGTCATTTGTACATTACAAACGATTATAAATTGATTTCACCCTCTAAATATTAATTTCCCATACAAAATGCCCGAGCAAACTGTGTTGCTCCAGATCAGACTGCTCGTAGAGAGCAGTCTGATCTGGGACTACACTGTTTGCGATTCAGCCCTAACTTTCATAACATGTCACTGAAAAGACAAATTGATTTGTTTACATTTGTAGAGGGAGGGAAAAAACTAATACGTATAACTGGATATTATTACAGTCAACCCTCTTTACAACGGCAAACATTACAACAACAAAATTCTTTATAATTTCATTTTGATTTGAACGGAATGGCTAAATTGTTCTAAATATGCATTCTTTACAACAGCAAATTCAGTTTAACATCAAAATTTTGGGGAACAAATGCCGCCGTTGTAAAGAGGGTCCACTGTACAAAGTTAGAACTTACGAATTATGAGTGTGTTGATATAAATAAAGGTTTATAGGATGTTAAAACATGGATGATTATCATGGTATTATTAAGTAAATGCAGTGCTCCAGATAAGAAGGGGTAACCAGGATAATTCTTGAATAATTTTTCTTATTTATCAATGAAACATATGATGTGACCCCTCATTAGAATAGTCACAGCGAGACAGTTCTAACGAGGGGTCATAACAAAGGTTTTTATTGAAAAATATGGTGAATTATCCCTAAATTATCCCTGTTCTCCCTTCTTATCCGGAGCACTGTAAATAAAGAGTCAGATTTGAGAACATGAATGATTACCATGGTATTATAAACTAAATGTGATTCTGAAAAAATGTTACAACAGCCAACAGGTTAGACAAGTGATGAAGTACCATATTTATTCCCTTATAAAATGGGAGTTTATCCTTCAAAAATTACTGCAGTCCAGATATATATAGTGAAATTCATGTAAATCAGTTTAGTGAAATCCATGTAAATCAGTCTAGTGAAATCCATGTAAATCAGTCTAGTGAAATTCAGCTTTCAACTAAGAAATGGGTTTTTTCCTTTTCAAAAACAATCCCAACTAGAAAATTGTGTCTGTAAGACACTAATGATGCCCCCGTGCAGCGCCTGTCACATGATATGTATATATCCATAAAGCACCTACAAAGAATCCATTGAAAACATAACCTGCCATGAAAAAAACTGCCCAAAATGACTAAGTTAAAAAGGCTGTGATTCTGTCAAAATTAATTCTAGACCTATCAATATGCCTCATCATATCTTCAAATATGTCCACCATATGTAGACAAGGTTTGATAAAGATCCATTGAAAACTGTGGAGCAAGTTGATAACACAAAATCCATACACTACAATGCAAAATTTCCCTAGAATGACTAAGTTCAAAAGGCCATAATTCTGTCAAAATTAATTCTAGTGCCATCAAAAACCCACATGCACATCTTCAATACATTCACAGCATGTATGCAAAAGTTGAAAAAGATCCATTGAAAACTGTGAGAGGAGTTGATTACACAAACTCTATACCCTACAATGCAAAAATTTGCCTAAAATGACTAAGTTCAAAAGGCCGTAATTCTGTCAAAATTAATTCTAGGTCCAACAAAAATCCACATGCACATCTTCAATATGTCCACAACATGTACAGTCTATCACTCTCCCCTTTATTTACTTCCAAATCCTGGAAGTAATTATGTGTATTTGATATGTGTGCTTATCAGATTTTAACAGCTGTTTGCTGGGGAAAGTGAAGTACTGTGTATGCAAGGTTTGAAAAAGATTCATTGAAAACTGTGGGAGGAGTTGATTACACAAACTCTATACCCTACAATGCAAAAATTTGCCTAAAATGACTAAGTTCAAAAGGCCGTGATTCTGTCAAAATTAATTTTAGGTCCAACAAAAATCCACATGCACATCTTCAATATGTCCATAACATGTATGCAAGGTTTGAAAAAGATCCGTTGAAAACTGTGGGATGAGTTGATTACACAAACTCTATACCCTACAATGCAAAAATTTGCCTAAAATGACTAAGTTCAAAAGGCCGTAATTCTGTCAAAATTAATTCTAGGTCCAACAAAAATCCACATGCACATCTTCAATATGTCCACAACATGTATGCAAGGTTTGAAAAAGATTCATTGAAAACTGTGGGAGGAGTTGATTACACAAACTCTATACCCTACAATGCAAAAATTTGCCTAAAATGACTAAGTTCAAAAGGCCGTAATTCTGTCAAAATTAATTTTAGGTCCAACAAAAATCCACATGCACATCTTCAATATGTCCATAACATGTATGCAAGGTTTGAAAAAGATCCGTTGAAAACTGTGGGATGAGTTGATTACACAAACTCTATACCCTACAATGCAAAAATTTGCCTAAAATGACTAAGTTCAAAAGGCCGTGATTCTGTCAAAATTAATTCTAGGTCCAACAAAAATCCACATGCACAGCTTCAATATGTCCCCAACATGTATGCAAAGTTTGAAACAGATCCATTGAAAACTGTGGGAGGAGTTGATTACACAAACTCTATACCATAAAGCGTGACGAACAGACAGACGGACGGACAGACAGACGGACAGACAGACAGGGGCAAATCTTAATGCCCCCTGACTATCGTCACGGGGGCATAAAAATCTAGATCCATCGTACAAGCTGGATCTAGATTTTTGGGATTGTTTCAGAAGGGAAAAAAAATCCTGTCTCATAACCGAAGATATAGGGTAATGAGGAACAGAAAAACATCCAGCATCTGCTATGACCCTGCCTGCCCCCATCAGACATTAGACTGGGTCGTGGCTGTGGTTAATTATAGAGACAAGGATAAAGAAGGAAGTAGGGTCAACTCTTAAAGGGATTTGCTCCCCTGGGAGCCAATTCTTCTGAGAATATACCATTTTGGAAATGTTATGTTATCCAGAGAAGCAAGCAGGAAGTCACAAAAGTTGTCTCCCTTTGTAAATGGAAAAATAACGTGAAGGAGTGCTCATACAGCTATAAGCCAAATAACACACAACTGATCTACTGTACATAATATAAATCAAACATAAATAAGAAATGAGCTGCAACACGACAAAACCAACAAAGTGGCATGAACGCCTAGCAAAGACTCAGATCAGCCTGGGCATCTTTCCCAGTCTGATCAGAGTATTTGTAGTGGGCAAAGAGGTAGCTTAGACTCTTAGCTACTCTTTAAGCACACAGTAAAGACTCTGATCTGTCTTCGCTGGGTGCACATGCCACTTTGTCGGTTTTGTCGTGTCGCAACTCAAATATTGAAAAATAAATAGTTAAAGTGTATGGATACACCTCCATTGCTGGGCTGCCATTTTAACAAGGGAGACAACTTTAACAGAATAGTATTTGCTTTCATGAGTTGTCAAAGCACATTGTGTGGAGAAATACTATCTACAAATAACAATCAAATATCCTATTATCTGCACATCAAATGAAGATATAGCAATTACGAAGATAAAGTTGCCCAATTTTTAGTAACTCTACTTTTTGCTCACAACTGGACTTAATGTCATTCAGTTTTAAAGTTAAAAGAAATACTCTTAACTATCTATGAGCATAAAATTGATTATTTCAATTTCTTAACTTATAAGAAGTCAACAATGAAAAGCAAAACAATGACTAGAATTGTTTTCCTACGAAAAAACAGATGTCTCCCCCCTTTTTGATGTCAAAAGGATCAGCCATTAAGACGTCAAGGGAAAAACAATATGTTTCCCTACCCTGAAGCAGGGATTCATAATAAGTAAAAAGTATAAATGCAAGAGTTATAGTTGTTATGCTCTGCATGTCATGTAATGTTGACTGATATTCATATTTAGTTTTTGTCAAAAAATATAAATGCAAGAGTTACAGTGCTCTGCACGTCGTCTATTTATATGTTGACTGATATTTGTATGAAGTTTCATGAATATAGCTTAAACGGTTTTCAAGTTATAGAGCTTAGACGATTGAGACATGATTTTGTGAATGACAAAGTTCCAAGGGAACTAACTCAAATAGTATAAATGCTGTGCTCTGCAGGTTGTCTAGTGTTGACTGACATTTGTATGAAGTTTCGTGAATATAGCTTGTCCGGTTTTCAAGTAATAAAGCGATTGAGACACGATTCTGTGACTGACAAAGGTCCAAGGGAAATAACTCAAGAAGTATAAACGCAAGAGTTATTGTTCTTGCACTATGCAATTCTTCTAATGTTGATTGATATTTGTATGAAGTTTCGTGAATATAGCTTGAATGGTTTTCAAGTTATAGAGCAGACACAACTGAGACACGATTTTGTGACTGACAAAGTTCTAAGGGAAATAACTCAAATAGTATAAATGCTAAAGTTATGGTTCTAGCATAATGCACGTCGTCTGATGTTGATTGATATTTGTATGAACTTTCATGAATATAGCTTGAATGCATTTAAAGTTATAGACAGACTCGACTGAGACGCAATTTTGTGATGGACAAAGTTCCAAGGGAAATAACTCAAAAAGTATAAATGCCAGAGTGCATTCTGTACGTCATCTGATGTTGACTGATATTTGTATGAACTTTCATGAATACAGCTTGAATGGTTTTAAAGTTATAGACAGACTCGACTGAGACGCAATTTTGTGATGGACAAAGTTCCAAGGGAAATAACTCAAAAAGTATAAATGCCAGAGTTACCATTTGTGCACTCTGCACATCGCCTCATGTTGATTGATATTTGTATGAAGTTTCGTGAATAAAGCTTCAGCAGTTTTCAAGTTACAGAGCAGACACAATTGAAACACAATTTTGTGATGGACTAAGTTCCAAGGGAAATAACTCAAAAAGTATAAATGCCAGAGTTACCATTCTTGCACTCTGCACGTTGTCTCATGTTGATTGATATTTATAAGAAGTTTCGCGAATATAGCTTGAGCGGTTTTCAAGTTATAGAACGGACACAATTGAAACACAATTTTGTGATGGACTAAGTTCCAAGGGAAATAACTCAAAAAGTATAAATGCCAGAGTTACCATTCTTGCACTCTGCACGTCGCCTCATGTTGATTGGTATTTATATGAAGTTTCGCGAATATAGCTTGAGCGGTTTTCAAGTCATAGAACGGACACGATTGAAACACAATTTTGTGATGGACTAAGTTCCAAGGGAAATAACTCAAAAAGTATAAATGCCAGAGTTACCATTCTTGCACTCTGCACGTCGTCTCATGCTGATTGATATTTATATGAAGTTTCGCGAATATAGCTTAAGCGGTTTTCAAGTTATAGAACGGACACGATTTGTGACAGACAGACGGACAGACGGACGGACAGACGGACAGACGCCTGGGGAAAAACAATATGTCTCCCGACCCTGAAGGGGGGAGACATAAAAAGCAAAACAAATAAATACAAACTTTGTAAAATTTAGATTTTCTTTTAAAATAAGCAACCAATAGAGTCTGCCCATGGTCATAAAACAAATATATCAAAAAACATGATGAAAGTTTGTGCTGTCAATGGAAAAGTAATACCTGTCTCTCTTTCTGCTAGTCGCAAGTTAAAAGCGCTTAACAAAGGGAGTTAATTACATATACGAGATATTGAGATCTGAAAAGAAATGGTCTGTAAATTAATTTCAAAATTGAAAACTAACATTTGTGAAAGTTTTGCAAATATATGAGCAGAGTAACATTGTGTTCTGTTTCCTGTAATACAGTTTTATGCTAAGAATAATTTTAAGAACATGTATTACTCCAATAACTGTTATATCTGGTCCTTGATTAATGTAGACATAAACACGATTAATAAAATAGTTTCTATTGTCAACTATGCAAAGAGAATCTGATGACTTAATGCCAGTTATTTCTCCTGAAAGCGTACCCTGTCACTTTAAAAGTTGGCATGGTCAGAATATGAGCCACGCCACAACAAAACCAACAAAGTGGCATGTGCACAACGCGAAGACTCAGATCAGTCTGGGCATTCACCCATTCTGATCAGAGTCTTTGCTGCTGGCATGAAGGAAGCTTAGACCCTTAACCACCTTTTACGTGCACATTGAAGACTGATCAGACTGAGCAGATGCTCAGGCTGATCTGAGTTCACTGGGCATACATGCCACTTTGTTTGTTCTGTCGTGTCTCGGCTCAATTATGATGTTCATCATCCCTAGGTGGTGGGTCTAAACTTTAAGTAAGCAGATATACGAACCAATTTTCATATATTCCCGACAAAATACATGTTGTGGGATCTCCTGACCACCACTGTGCCAACAAAATCTTTTTTTTTTATTGAGATACATGTACATGTATAAATAAGAATGTTCAAGTTCAGGACTCTGACCATTTACATTCTGTTTTATGTCCCTAAAAAGGGGCAGTAAACTCAATATTCTATATCAAAAACAGCTTGCTCCATTTATAGAAATGACAGTTTATTGTCTCATACATGTAATGAACTTCCGATGACCATGTGGGAGATTTGGATTTCATTTCAGGGAGATTGAGTTCTCCATCAGGGAGACTTTTTGATGGCAACTTTGATGCGTCGTTTCGCGTACTTTACTGTATTATTTTAAAACAGAACATGAAATATAGCATAGTTTCGTTTAGTTTACTTTTGAGTTACTCCCCCCCCCTCCCCCCCCCCCCCCCCCCCCCCAAAAAAAAATAAAATAAAAAAACACAAAAAAAACCTCCTTTCTTTAATTATTATAATTATTCATTTATTTTATTATTATATTACTGTTATTTGTATCATTATTTTGGTATCTGTCTGGCACAGAATCTAGCTTTTGCAAAAGGGTATACTTGAGATTTCATGCAGATTTGCCTCCCTTGAAATTTCTGTTTCAGTTTATCTAGTTATCTTCTTACATAAACAAATAAGTTTTGTTTAAAGGTATTCAGAGCTGTAAAAACTGATAAAAATGTATATAACAATGTTCAAATTCTGTTTTTGACACAAACTATGCACAAGACAGAAATATCAAAACTTTCATGCATCTCTTTTACACCATTAATGATCAAAGTTATCCGCCATATATAATAATCAAGATATAATTTGCACTTCGGGGGGGTTGGACGGACACACGGCGCCAAGTGTGTGCAACTATGGTTATGTACCGTTGAGCCACATGGGTAACGTCGATAAGAGAATTGAACTGAACTGAATTGCACTTTGGGACACACAGCCCTAAGTGTGTGCAACTATGGTTACCTACCGTTGAGCCACTTGGGTAACGTCGATAAGAGAATTGAACTGAACTGAACTAAATTGCACTTCGGGGAAAAAATACCTTACAGATTGAGTTACAAGTTAAGACACCGATCAGCCTGCACCTCTGTGCAGTCTAAACAGAGTTTTGCATTTACTGTCTATGGGTCTAAGGGAATCTAAGCAGTGAAAACAAGTCTCCGACTGTATTGCGCATGTTTATTTTGTGTAGTGAAACAGGGCTATCGGCTTCTTTTCACGTGACATATCTTCTTAACACATTCGTCGGTAAACACAGCTATGTGTTTTCAAGGGTCAGTGAGTTTATTAGTGACCTGATAATGGGATTGATGTCAACAGACATGATGTGGTTGGTTATTGCACAGTCAAAACAATATTTGATGCTGTGAATACACATGTGGATATCTCCTTACTGGCAGGGAAAAAGGGCATGGCGTTGGAAAAGGGGTATCAGAAAAAAATTATGAAGGGAAAACTCAGCATCCGGGAGATTCTGAAGACTTTCTGGGAGTGCGGGAGATGGGCTTCATTTCCAGGAGACTCCCAGATGATCCGGGAGACATCACATGTATGTTGTCTTCTTCTATACACAAGCAGCCAACCCACAGTTCTATAAATAGAACTATACTTTACTGCTTTTGGATGGGGGACGGCAACTAGGTTGATAAAACACTAGTCTTGAGGGTCAACTAAGGCCAAATACCACAATGCCTTGACACTGTTCAAAATCCAGAAAAAGAAAAATAAAATAGTTAAAAAGTCTTCAGTAGTTAAACATATCTGCCATAAATATGTGCATTCATATTTGTATATCTAACACTTAAGCGCCAACAAGAGGCCCAAATGGGCCTGATATCGCTCACCTGGCTTTTGTGCAATGGGACCATTCTGATACAAAATTGGTCTAATTCCAGAGATTTTCTCAGTTTCACATTTTGCTACTTTTAGTAACAGAGGCCAAGTTGTCTGGTCTTTATATATTTACTTTTGAAACACCTCAAGGCAAGAATCATTTTGCCACAAATTTCAACAAATTCCATTCAGGGGTTACTGAGATATTGTCAGTTTCATGTTTTGTGCTATTTTTAGTAACAGCAGATGGCGACCATCTTAGAATGCCAAAGTGCAAAAAATTGAAAAGCTTTCATGCAAAGACCATTTTGACACAAAATTGGTCCAGTTCCATTGTAATTTTCTAATTTTCATATTTTGCTATTTAAAGTAACAGAGGCCAACTTGACAGGTCAATATTTGTTAATTTTTGAAACAGGTCAAAGCAAGAATCATTTTGCCACAAATTTCGTCTCAATCGCTTCAGCGATTAATGAGATGTTGGCATTTTCATGTTTTGTGCTATTTTTAGTAAAGGCAAATAGCGGCCATCTTGGAATGCCAAAATGCAGAAAATCGAAAAAGCTTAATGAAAGGACCATTCTGACAGAAAATTAGTCCAATTTCACTGAGATTTTCTTATTTTCACATTTTTCTATTTTTAGTAACAAAGGCCATTAACACTTGTCTATATTTAGTTACTTTTGAAACATTTCAATGCAAAAATCATTTAGACACAAATTTCCTCAAAATCTATTCAGCAGTTGCTGAGATATTGTCATTTTCATGTTTTGTGCTATTTTTAGTAACGGCAGATGGTGGCCATCTTGGAATGCCAAATTGCAATTAATCGAAATGGCTTCATGTAAGGAACATTCTGACACAAACCATTCAAGGGTTCTTGATTAATTGTCATTTTATGTTTGTGCTATTTTTAGTAACGGCAGATGTCAGCCATCTTGGAAAGCCAAATTGCAATTAATCGAAACGGCTTCATGCAAGGAACATTCTGACACAAAATTGGTCGAATTCCATACAAGGGTTCTTGAGTAATTGTCATTTTTATGTTTGTGCTATTTTTAGTAACGGCAGATGTCAGCCATCTTGGAAAGCCAAACTGCAATTTATCAAAACGGCTTCATGCAAGGAACATTCTGACACAAAACTGGTCGAATTCCATTCAAGGGTTCTGGAGTAATTTTCATTTTTATGTTTGTGCTATTTTTAGTAACGGCCCCCATGGTGGCCATCTTGGATAGTCAACTGGCACAAAATTGAAATAATTCCTTTCAAGGACCATTTCTGACCAAATCTGACTACAATTGATTGAGTTTTCTTGAGATACTGACATTTGAGCAAAATTGGTCTTGTAAAGACTAAGTAGGTCACTGTGACTTAATTCTGCTATAGATTTTTTCATTTTTACAATTTTTAATCCCAAGGTCCCATTAATGTTCCACGCAAACTTTCAACCAGATATACCAAATGGTTCTGGAGGAGAAGTTGATTTTGTTGTTTTTGCTATTTTTAGTAACGGTGGCCATCTTGGATCCTTGACCTGACCCAATTTTACAACTTTGAAACCCTGCAGTCTGGTCATGCTCCATGTGAAATTTGAGACCCATGGGTGCAGTGGTTTTAGAGAAGAAGTAGTTTGAAGTCGTTTGAATAAGTTGTTTTTTGACATTGGCATTTGAGCAAAATTACACTTGTAAACAGAAAGTAGGTCACTGTGACAAAACTCCGCTACAGATTTTTTTCATTTTTACAATTTTGAATACCAACATTTCACTGATGTTCCATGCCAAAATTCAGACAAATATACCCAGTGGTTCTGGAGAAGAAGTTTATTTTGTTGTTTTTGCTATTTTTAGTAACGGGGGCCATCTTGGATTTTCAACCTGACCCAATTTTACAATTCTCAGGCCCTGGAGTCAGGTCATGCTCCAGGTGAAATTTGAGAACCATGGGACCAGTAGTTTTACAGAAGAAGATGTTTGAATATTTGTTTTTAGGTGTTGACGGACAAATTTCGGGACGACGCACGACGGACGCATTGGTATGACAATAGCTCACTATGGCCCTTCGGGCCAGGTGAGCTAAAAATGAAAATAGTTGAATTTGCAAACAGCATAGATCAAGACAAGGGGGCTCATAATGACCCGCCTCATCTGGATCTGTAGTACTTGCCCTTTATTCTTTGAATTTTCCATTGGATATAGCTTTGAGAAACATTATCTGAAATGTTGGAGATGTAAAGTTTGTCGTCTGCTTTTCTGTGCAACAATTTTTGTGTTGGATTGCCCATCTTTAAATCTGGATAGGTCTGGTAGCAAACAGGGTTTCAGAGACTAAGACATATGAAACTAGTGACAATGCCCTCTAATAGTAGCACCATCCCTGTGAGAAGGCAAACCAATTCAGCTCATAGTGATCGCCCTTAGCTCATAGTCAGCAGTCATTAAACTATCGTAACGACCCAAAACTTTTGGACACCCGAAAGTCGGACAATGATAGTTTGAAAATTCCTAGATAGGGGATTTTACATATGTTAATGCATCCAAATGATGCTTAGTGAATGGCAAACATTGTAGACCCTGATCAAACTGCTCTTTCAGGAGCAGTTTGATCTGGGTCTACAATGTTTGCTCAGACCTGTCCGTCCTCATATTTAGGGTCATTACAGTACACTGCTTGCACTCAGTATGGTCTAAATATTCATGACCTCAGAGTTATATTTATAGTTCATTTTGTGAAGGCATGTTGATCTGTGAGTAAATAACTGTCATTAATTAGGGGATAACTGTACTCAAAATTGTCATTTGGGGATGTAAATCGTGGGTTTTATGGTCAGAAATTTCATTTTACGGCGATGCGCTAGCAGAGCTGTAAAATGCAATTTGCGAGAATAAATCTAAGATACGCTCTAACAGTTCATGTTGAAAATAAGACATTACTGTGCAAAATCAGATGCATAATAATAGGATATAGAAACGTAAAAATGAGATACTGCTGTTGACATTATTCTTTTTCCTATGAAGAAAAAGCTCATCTACCTAAGTTCTATAAAGGTTTGAACTGAAGTATACTGCCGTGTCTGAGGTGTTGTAGGATACCCCAAATCCTCTGTGTTCAGAAAAATGACACCACGAAGCTAAAATACCAATCAATGTCTCCAAAACTCTTTGCTAATCTGCAGCTCTGAAAAAACTTATTCAGCCTTCATCAGGATGCATTGTTCTTTGTGTAAAAGTCCAAATTAACAAGAGTTGGTATCATGGTGACAGAGTTAGGGCCTGTCAACACACTGGTTGCCATGGAATTACTGGTACCCACGGTGGTAGGGTCCACTGTTATCACATTTTGTATATCGTTTGCTGTGGAAATATCGCCATTAGTAATTGCCGGTAAAATTTCAATAGTTTCCAGATCAGCATCTGAACTCTGACTGCCTGCAGAGGGAGCTGAAAAAAAAAAGGCGAATAAACAATATGTGAGCTAGGCCACGCCAAACCAACAAAGTGGCATGTGCATCCAGCGAAGACTGAGATCAGCCTGGGCATCCATAGTATTTGCTGGGTGCATATTATGCCACTTTGTTGGTTTTGTTGTGTTGAGGCTAATGACTGATATCATGTGAAAAGGGACCTTATGTATAGTAAATACTTATATCAGTCAGCACTGCAATTATTCAAACTAATCAACAGCAATTATGCAAGCTGATCAATCTCCACTTTTTACAGATTTGCAAGTATTCATATACTTGACGCCATTAATTCTGCAAGTTTTTTATGGAATTATGTTTCTCTGAGTTTAAGTCTCAAACTATTAAAACTGCCATAGAAATATCAAACTATCGTCCAACCATGTAGAAAACCGATAATCAGTATGTTCATCCCGTTCAGTATAATGTACAGGCTAATTTAGTTGAAAGCACGTGCTCAGCATGCACGTGGTATTCGAGCAGGTTGCCACATGTATTGTGTTGTTGTTTCTTATTCACTTTAGTCGGAAATACGGTTTAAAATTAAATAAGAAATCAGCGAATATAGAGCGATGAGGCTTTCAGATGTGGAACATTTACAGGCAATAGGATAGATAGCGTACATATAGAGTAGTTGCTGCAGCTTTTGGGGTCCATGAAACGACAATAGCACGTCTACATCGCCGATATGCTACCACTGGCTCAGTAGCAGACTGACCAAGACCTGGCCAGCCGCGTGTGACTTCGGTCCGTCAGGACCGTTTTATAGGTTTAATAGTTTATTTAAGTCTCATCATGGTACAAATAACACATACACGTATACATAAAATCAATTTCCTGCACATACTAAGACACAGTACCATGCCATTCTACATCAGAATTATAAGAGACTATTGGTAAAACATTATACACAATTAAAAAACAAACTAACCACTATACAATATATGTACACAATTTCTACCTTTCCACATTAAAAAAGTAACTATGTAAAATAACCATTTAGAAAGAGGATACACGTGATTTCCCCCTGTTGTCCCAGGGCCACACCGCCCAACACTTCAAACAGATCTCACATTGAATGGCATCACAGTCAACGGCTGTACGGCCAGCCCACACTCGCCATTGAGCTGTGATGTCACTCACCGTTACGGACCCGCTCCCGCAATGGGGCGGGGCAGCACTGAAACAACAGAAGACAAACATTTTGCATAAAATCCAGAGCTGGAGATATTGGGAGTACCTGGTGATAGCTCTGGGGCAACTCCCGCCAATTCCCCCCACAGAAACACGCTCTGAAACCCATCACTCGAGCCCTCTCGCCCAGACGGCTCAAATGCTGGACCAGAACGCAGCTCTACAGGGGACAAGGAGAATCACCCCAGAACTACCCTCCATCAGTCCCTCATCTCATACGATTTGACCATTAATTATGTAAAAGACAGTTACGCTTCTGAAGAATTTTGAAACAGGTTTTGGCACAAAGCCTTATCAAATCTGGGTGGGAAAAAAGAAAAGACAATTTAGACATGTCATCAAAATTACTGAACTCATTAGATATTGTACTAGCTCTTTCTGTCAAGATTATTCTGATATCATCATACATTTTACAATGCAAAATAACATGTATTTCATCTTCTATGTCAGTATGGCAAAAGGGGCACAGACGGTCGTTCACATTAACATTCTCATAACGACCGGTCTCAATTCTAATAGGAGCCACACCACAACGAAATTTTGTAAATTCTGATCTATGCTGCAATGGTAAAATAATTTTACAGTAACTTTCAACACCAAACTCCTTCTTGAAATGTTTATATATTCTTAACTTATTACGACCATGGCCACGTACACTTGTATGTCTACTGACAGTTGCCTTCCAGTCTTGCATATATGTAGTCATTACAGCCTCTGTTGCATCGGATATAAACTTAACTTTGGGCATTACGTTTGAAATATCAACATATCTCTCAGCAAGACCAAACTTTTTAAAACTATTTTTAACATTATAAAACCACCGGTTTGACTTACGATAAGACCAAATAAAAATACGTTTATTCAAACGATTACTATTCATAGTTAAATTACGGTGCCAGTGATTACAAACACATTTCCACTGTTTTACAAATGCAGGCTGCCACCCCATATCACCGGCAACAGCGGCTGTAGGAGTATACTTTCCTGTACCCAGATAGAATCGCATTGCTCGGTTTTGAATCGCATTAATACATGTGTATGATTTAAAACCCCAAATAGAAGCACCGTAAGATATAACAGGCCAAACCAGGGTTTCATATAACTCTGTGAAAACCTCGTACGGCATGCCTTCTATAGCTCTATACTTAGCAATGAGTAAACCCAAGGCTCGACCCGCACTTTGGGCAATAACCTTAGCAGTTATATCATAGTTCAAGCTTTCAGTCAAAGTAATACCGAGATACACGTACTTATCAACAGTATATATCACATCCTCCCCACACTTGAATACAAACTCGGATTTAGATATGGCAGGAGGTCTAAAATGAACAATATTACTTTTCTGACCATTCACATGCATATTATTATCTTTACACCAGCCATTCAGTGCATTTAACATAAACTGTAAATCATTTTCATTCTCTGATAATAATACAAGATCGTCTGCATAAAGCAAAATACAAACACGTTCGTTATCAATATCTATGCCTTTTCCCAATGACTTGATATGTAAGGCCAGATCGTTAATAAAAAGGTTAAAAAGTAGGGGAGACAGAGAACACCCCTGTCTCAGCCCAGAACTAACCTCAAACCAATCTGTTTTAAAACCATTTATACGTATGCATGATGAAACAGATTTATAAAGTGACTTTATAGCTATTAGCATTTTACCACCTACACCCATGTCAGACAATTTTTTCCATAGCTTCACCCTATCAATAAAATCATAGGCCTTTCGAAAATCAATAAAGGCGCAAAACGTTGACATTTTAAGCTTTTTCCTTGTGTCGATTATATTTGTCAAGGTTGACACATGGTCAATAGTACTACGCATTTTTCTAAAACCATTTTGCTCATCAACTAATATGTTGTTGCTTTCTGACCATAATGAAAGTCTAGTATTTAATATAGAACTATACAACTTATACATTGAAGAAGCCAGTGTAATGCCTCTATATGAAAGAGGGTCCCTAGGGTCAGTGGTACTGGATTTCGGAATCGGGTTTATAATACTTTTACTCCATAAACTTGGAACAATACCTTTACTAAAACAAACATTAAACAATATATGTAAGAAGGATACTGACGTATCATTCTTCAATACATCGGACGGTATCAAATCAACACCGCAGGCCTTGCTTCGCTTAGCACTATCGATTGCCTTTTTGACTTCAAACAAGGTGATATGGCCATTCAAAACAGGGTCATTCATACCATATCAAATTCAGGCGGAGTATCATTTTCCGTCAACCTAGTGCTATCTGAGTTAAGCAGAGTACCGAAGTCACGTTTCCATCTGTCTAAAACAACGGTAACATCATGTGATATACTTCCATCCTCCAGTACCACCTCCATAGGGATCCTGTTATGCTTACTACTTCCAATACCAATTTTACCGATAGATTTCCAAAAATGATTTGGGTCCTTATTTACATCTTCCAGTATACTACACTGAAATTTATACCAGTAAAATCTTTTTGATCTTTGTACTTCTCAATCAAACAATTTTCTATGACTGACATACTCTGATTTTAACTGACTCTGCCTTGAGCTGTCATCACATCTCAGCCAAAGTCGTTCAGCTGTACACATTTTAGTCCATAAAGTAGATAGTGTGTCGCTCCACCATGGCTTACCCGTACGCCTTTTCTTGTTCGAACGAGGACCACAAGTAATAGTTTTGAATTGCAGTTCATTGTACATGTTACCTTTAACAATATTGCACCACTCACTGTAAGCAGTGTCAATATCTGCCTGCGTACTCAGACTACTTTCTAATTCTGCAATAGTAGCATTTACCTGAGACAAAACATTATTATCAGACAAGAACGAATCTGGGACACTGCTCACATCAAATCTATCATATGTCTCGTATGCACTAGTACCAACCGCATCACCATGACCCTGCGGCAGCGTTATATCTATTTTATAAGTCTCCAGCATTTGAGAAACCGGTTCACACCAGCGACTTCCACCGCCAGAAACACCAGGGGCCATAATCGTTTCCGTATTAGTCCTCAGACAGTTAGACGTCGTCTGAAAGCGGCTGGCATACTGTGTCGAAGTCTGTATCTAGGCCCGCATCTTACAGGTAATCATCGTAGAGTTCGTACACGATTGGCGACTGCGCATGCACGTTGGCGAGTAAGAGACTGGCACAATGTGTTATTTACTGATGAGTGTAAAATTATGGTCGTTTCTAGTGATAAGTGTCAGCACGTTTATCGATGTCAAGGCGAGAGATTCACTGAGCCCTGCATTACAGAACTTGATAGGTGGGGAAGAGCCTCAACAATCATATGGACTGGAGTAGGTTTCGACAGTAAGACTGACGTGGTATTTTTGAAGGATAGTGTTGGTAGAGGCCGACGTCGAGGTGCAGGACGTGGTTTGACAGCACAACGATATATTGATGAGGTCCTACATCCAGCTGCAGTACCTTTTCTTCGGCAACACCCTAGCATGTTACTTCAACATGATAATGCTAGGCCACATACTGCACGCCTCACTACTCAGTATTTACGTCAAAATAACGTGAATGTACTGAACGGATGGCCAGCGATGTCAGCTGATCTTAACCCAATAGAGCACTGTTGGGATTATCTGAAACAACGCATTAGAAAACTGAGACTGGACAATGTGCAAACCCTTCATAATGCTATACTTAAGGAGTGGCAGCGCATGCCTCCACAGTACATTAGACGTCTTGTTCAGTTTATGAGGAGGCGATGTGTTGCTGTTGTGCATGCTAACACACATTACTAAATCTGTTATGAGTCAGCGTTGGTTCTGACTATTTTTTTGTTATTTGACACAAACAGTATGCCTAATGAATTTAATGTGGCGTCACTATGAAACGATACAATTGTGATTTGGATACATGAAATTATAGGAATATCATTGTTTTCTAATGTGGTGTTGCTTTTCATTCATATAATCCAATGGAACCGCAGAAATTCAAATATGATAACAAACTTGCGTTTTTAATGGCGTCAAGTGTAGATTATATATGTGAAAAGAGAAAACTCTGATCAGACTGCATGAACACATTGGCTTGCTTACTTTTCCTGTGCACTGTAAGCATAGCTGAGGGTCTAAGTTACCTCCATGCATACAGCAAGGACTCTGATCAGACTGGGTGGATGCCCAGGCTGCTCTGAGTCTCCGCTGGGCACACATGCCACTTTGTTGGTTATGTCATGTGGTGCTGATTTCACTACCAAAGATGAAAATATAAGACCTGTAGCTGCAGAATAGCTTATCAAAACTTGCACTTGCCCATGACATTAAAATCTTAAACAAAACTTTAAAGTTTGATAGAGATACCCATGCTGACACCCGCAGAGACACAGGGGTGAGTGCAATAGTTCTTCCTGACCTTTCATATAGGCAAAGTAAAAGCATATTTAAAGACTACTATATGCTACAAGGTATTTTATTCCATTTCTTTAACATTTTCTTTTTCTTTGTAAATATTTTCTATATTTTAAAGGAGAAAACCACTGATTCAAAAATTATTTTGATACGCAGTCATATTACAATAGTACCTGATGGATGGGTGCAACAAAACTTTAGATAAATACTACTATACAAATTTTAAATACCTAGAACAATGACCAAATTGTCTTTTGATGGAACAGTCCTGTTTTACAATGCAGTACTGCACCCAAAGATGCAGATGGACTAACAAACAGTGTAGACCCTGATCAGACTTCTCTTTGAGGAGCAGTCTGATCTGGGTCTGCATTGTTGCTCAGACCTATCTGTCCTATTGTTTAGAAATTTTACCGTTTACCAGTATCTGTAACTTACATGGCTGTGGAAACATCTGACCTTGGGACTGTTGCTGTATTGTAATTGGACAATCTTTGTGGGCAATCAACAGCTGCTTCAAGTGAGCTACTTCACCCCGCAAACCTTTGATCTCACTCTGTAATAAAGAGAATGGAAGCCATCCTGTGAGAGGTAACTGTTACTAAGAAAAAATTACCTCCCATTTCATATGGGGCTTTCCTTAAAGAAAAGAATTTGCTGCCATAAATGGTTACAAAACCGTACTTAAAACACGTTTATTTATGTTCAGTGATTTACAAATGACTGTTCATTGTTAATGTCATCTTCATAACTAGTGCACAGTGTGGCTAAAGCTTCCAGATTTTGCTAAAATTAGGGGTTTGAAAAAAATTACGTACAATTAAATGGTAAAAGATGTGCTACTATGCTCAGGAAGTTCGATCTAATGACTAGTTACGGTAACCCGTTTTTTTCTAAACTAAGTGCAGACAAAGCCTCTATTTAATTCTTTTGGTGCCAAGTTTATATAGAAATGCACTTTCTAGCTCCAAACTTATTTTAAAGAAAACCAAATATTGGGCATTTCTGGTAAATGAACCCCTTGCAAGTCTATATTTCATCAAAAACAGCCAAATTTTGTTTTTCTCTAGCAAAAAACATCTTTGTTTGACACAATATAGTCGTAGACTTTGAATTATTTCCCTTGGTAATGGCATAAAATGGGGATATTAAATGGGACTGTGCCAGCATTAAGGCAAAATGGCGCTCTGCCTAGCTGTTGCATCTGAGCGACAGTGGCGCCGAAAGAGTTAAAGGCTGGTGGAAAGACTAGATTCATAAAGGCCAGATCCTTGATATGATGGCTTTCTCTATCTGATAACCAGTAAACAGACAGCTCAATTAATATGATAAATATAATTATGATACCTGAAGTTTATTATTAACAGAGGAAAGTTCTTCAGCTTTGGATTCCAGATTATATATCCAACTTTTCCTTTTCTGTCGGCATCTTGCTGCAGCTGCTCTGTAACACAAGACCACCAGTGCAATATATGAAACAATCATATGAATCAAGCCCAGAAATCTTTTTCAGCACACACTTTCCGTACATTCTACGGTAAAAATTCTAATTCCTGGGGCAGATGGATCTGAGCAAATAGTACAGACCCAGATCAGACTGCTCCTGCAGTCTGCTGATCACAGACTGCAGGAGTCTGATCAGAACCTGGACTGTTTGCCATCCCATCTGCATCTTTTGGATGGTCAATGTTAATGACCTCCTCTTCAATTCAGTCAGTAAAACTGACCTGCCACACAAACCTGCTAAACAGCTAATTTCCATGGCTGAATATTACTGACCAATGGCCTTGTTGGTATGTGTAATGACCTGCTCAGTGCCATGTCTTTTCCTTGTAGAAGTAAGAAAACTGTATGAAACTTTGCCAGACTCACAGAGTCAGATGCATAGACGTATCTTCGATATATTGTAGATCACAATTAGAGTACAAATTTCTTTCTCTGGAGATTCTGAAATTGTATGGCTTGCCTCACGTCAAAATTATGCTCATATTTACCAAGCTTCTGGGGTTTAAGCCATATACCCATGTGCTAACTGCATAATTTCAAGAACCATTTTAGGCTTTGAAGTCAAAGCTACATACATAACACTTAAGGCTCCAAAAATGCAGACAACTAAATTTACCTCTGCAAAATTTAGAAAAATGATTTGTCCAAGCTTTATCATACTGAGAATTCAAAGACTAGAGGGCAAACTATGTAGATCAGATGAGGTGGACTATTCTCATTTTTGGTACTTCAAATGTTTAGAGTTGTGCCACTTTTTAGCTCACCTGAGCCTTTAGGCTCATAGGTGAGCTTATAGTATAGCCAGGCATCCGTCGTCCGTCCGTCGTCAACATTTTCAAACATCTTCTTCCCCGAAACCACTGGGCCGATCGAAGCCAAATTTTATATGGAGCCTCCATGGGTTGGGGGAACGAAAGTTTGTTCGGGGTATCTTGGTCACATGACCAAGATGGCCGCCATGCCCATATATGCTAAAAACCCTTCAAAAATTTTCTTCTCCAGAACCAAAAGGCCTATGACCTTGAAACTTGGCATGTAGCATCGGGCATGCCGGCCCATCATAGTTTGTACAAATCATGACCTTGCATTGACCTTGACCTAATTTACGGCATGGTCAACTTTGGTATGTTAGGCTTTTATATTGGAAAGGCTTAAACAGTGGATTTCTCAGAAACTATTTAAGTCTAAGGTACAATACTTGGTATACATGGTCGACTAAATGACCAGATGAAGATATTATGTCACTTAAGGTCAAGGTCATTCCGTCGGACCATCCGTCATCAAGATTTTCAAACATCTTCTCCTCTGAAACCACAGGGCCGATTGAGGCCAAATTTCATATGGAGTCTCAGTGGGATGGGGGAACGAATGTTTATACCCGGGGTCTGGGTCACATGACCAAGATTGTCGCCATGCCCATATATGGTAAAAACCCTTCAAAAATCTTCTTCTCCAGAACCAAAAGGCCTATGACCTTGAAACTTGGTATGTAGCATCGGGCATGCGGGCCCATCATAGTTTGTACAAATCATGACCTTGCGTTGACCTTGACCTAATTTACGGCATGGTCAACCTTGGTTGGAAAAGTGGATTTCTCAGAAACTATTTAAGTCTAAGGTACAATACTTGGTATACATGGTCGACTTAATGACCAGATGAAGATATTATGTCACTAAAGGTCAAGGTCATTCCATTGGACCATCCGTCATCAAGATTTTCAAACATCTTCTCCTCTGAAACCACTGGGCCGATTGAAGCCAAATTTCATATGGAGTCCCAGTGGGATAGCGGAACAAAATTTTATACCCAAGGTCTGGGTCACATGACCAGGATGGCCGCCATGCCCATATATGGTGAAAAACTTTCAAAAATTTTCTTCTAAAAGACCTATGACCTTGAAATGATCATAGTTTATACAAATGATATCCTTGCATTGTCCTTGACCTAATTTACGACATTGTCAACTTTGGTATGTTAGGATTTTATATGGGAAAGCGCTTATATAGTGGATTTCTGATTTCTCAGAAACTATTTAAGTCTAAGGTACAATACATGGTATATATGGTCAACTAAATGACCAGAGGAAGATATTATGTCACTGAAGGTCAAAGTCATTTTGTCGGTCTGTCCGTTATCAAGATTTTCAAACATCTTCTCCTCTGAAACCACTGGGGAGATTGAAGCCAAATTTCATATGGTGTCTCAGTGGGATAGGGGAACTAAAGTTTATACCGGGGGGCTGGGCTACATGACCAAGATGGCCACCTTGCCCATATATGGTAAAAACCCTTCAAAAATCTTCTTCTCTAGAACCAAAAGGCCTATGACCTTGAACCTTGGTACGTAGCATCGGGCATGCTGGCCCATCATAGTTTATATAAATCATGACCATGCGTTGACCTTGAATTAATTTACGACATGGTCAACTTTGGTACGTTAGGCTTTTATATGGGAAAACCCTTATACAGTGGATTTCTCAGAAACTATTTAAGTCTAAGGTACAATACATGGTATATATGGTCAACTAAATGACCAGATGTAGATATTATGTCACTAAAGGTCAAGGTCATTTTGTCGGTCTGTCTGTCATCAAAATTTTCAAAACATCTACTCCTCTGAAACCACTGGTCTGATTGAAGCAAAATTTCATATGGAGTCTAAGTGTGATCAGGGAATAAAAGTTTGTTCTCAGGGTCTTGACCAAGATGGCCACCATGCCCGTAGATGGTAAAAACCCTTCAAAATCTTCTTATGACCTTGCAACTTGGTATGTAGCTTTGGGCACTCAAGCCCATCATAGTTTATACAAAGGATTGTGCGTTGACCTTGACCTAATTCATGACACTGTCAACTTTGGTACATTATGTAGTCTTTTATATGGGAAAATGCTTAAACAGTGGATTTTCCAGAAACTATTTAAGTCTAAGGTGCAATATTTGGTATATATGGTTGACTAAATGACCAGATGAAGATATTTTGTCGTTAAAGGTCAAGGTCATTCTTTGACTTTTGTACAAGGTCATTGAGATTCTGTCACCCGTCAACATTTTCAACATCTTCTCAGAGGCCACTAGGGTCAATTGAAGCCATATTTCATATGGAGCTTCACCGGCTTAAAGGATCCATAGTTTGTTCAGATGGTCTTGGTCACTTGACCAAGATGGCCACCATGCCCATATATGGTAAAAGCTCTTCAAACGTCTTTTTCTCGAGAACCAAAAGGCCTATAACCTTGAAACTTGGTACCGGTATGTAGCATTGGGCACTCAGGCCCATCATAGTTTATACAAATTATTACTGTATTTCATATGGAGCTTTAATACTGGGTCAAAGGAATCAAAGTTTGTTCAGATGGTCATGGTCGTATGAACATGGTGGCCGCCACACCCATTTATGATAAAAACCCTTCAGAAATCTTTGTCCAGAAACAAAGGCCCAGTGACCTTGTGGCTTGGTATATAGAACTGGGACTCAACATTAATCCCCAAGGGAGAGGGTCCCTGCCCTGGTGCTATATACATGTATAAAAGCATGAAAATATATACCAGGACCAAGTGTCAGGTGAGCTACAGGACCATTGGTCCTCTGGTTATATTTACTGGTATACAACAGAATCTCATAAGGACAGGAGTTGTTGGTAGGACAAAGCAGCCCACAACGCTTTGTTGACAAACCTCAACCAAAAGATCTAATTGCCAACGAAGACGCAGACTTCTTATATAGATCTAGATAACAACAACAGTTTTTTTCTGTATTTTCAAGGGAGCTAATTTCAGCCAGTCTAATATTCATCTATTACCTGTTTCTCTCGAGGAATTTCTTTCTTTTTTCTTCTGAGTCCTCTGCTTCAGTTCTCATCTGTTTTCTGGTAAAATAACAACAAACATTTATATGTTCATCCCATCCTCATGATGAGTCTACTAAAGGCTGTCAGAGTATCTTAATGATTTAATTGAAGGGAAAAGTTAGTGTGATGCTACATACTGCCACTACTGGTTTCTTTATGTCCATTGCCAAGAGTTTCTGAACACCTGACAAGCAGAGCTCTAGATAAGAGGGGTATTTGATGATAATTTAGGGGTAATTATTTTTATTTCACATTGAAACCATATGTTGTGACCCCTCATCTGAACTGTCTCGTCGAGACGGTTCAGATGAGGGGTCACAACATATGTTTCTATGCAGAAATAACAAAAATTATCCCTAATTATCACCAAATACTCCCTCTTATCTAGGACTCTGGACAAGTATTGCAAGGTTTGTAGTTTCTGATCCACACCTGGTTAACTATGTTTTCAAGGATTTTAGAAAAATGAAAAAGAGCTGTTACGAAACAAAAAGAGTCAGAGTTACCAAACAACCTGGTCATCAGGACATTTGGTAACTATGACTCTTTTTCATTTTGTAACAGCCCTTATATATACATAGTTAACCAGGGGTGTGAACAGCCAACAACAAAATGTTGCAGTTTTGTCAAGTGACATGAAGCAAATTCGCTGAATTTATATCGCTCACCAAAATGGCTGATTTGTCTATGGCTTAATTTAAGTTTGACAAAATTGCGTTCACTGGTTACTTAGTTACAAGGAACCAACCTGTGGATTTTAAATAAAATCAAGGGCAAATAACCCATGTAAGGCCATTCTTAACAACTTGCTCAGCATCACCACAGTATGATGATACATATTCATATCCAGTTTCAAGAAATTCTGTTCATTGGTGCCTTAGTTATGGCTAATTTGTGTAGTTTAAATCAAATCAAGGGCAATAACTACTACTTGCTAACACCATCATGACAGAACTTGATATCCACTGCCGTGTTATGATGATACATAATTGTTTTAAGTTTCGTGAAATTCCATTCATTGGTTATTTAGTTATGACTCACTGTGTCTAAGTTTCATGTGATTCATGGGCATTAACTCATGCATTACTGAAGCAAGTCCAACAAAACTTGACATGCATCATTCTGTTATGGTAATACATATTGAGTATAAGTTTCATGGAATTCATTGATAACTTAGTTATGGCTGAATTTGTCAATTTTAAATTGATTCAAGGGCAATAACTCATACACTACTGATGCCATTCAGACAAAACTTGATATGTACAACTATCTTATAGTGATACACATTCATTTTAAGTTTCATGAAATTCGAACAATTGGTTACTTAGTTATGGCTCATTTTATTGGTTTTAAATCAATAACTCATGCATTACTGGAGCCAGTCTGATCAAACTTCATATGCATCATTGCCTCATAGTGATATATATTTATTTTACGTTTCATGAAATTCCGTTCAGTGGTTACTAAGTTATGGCTCCAGACGGACAGGCGAAAAGACGGAAGGATGGACATGGACAAAACTATATCCCTCCACCTTCAGCAGGGGATAAAAAGAAATGCAGAAATGATATCATACTGGTATCATACTAGCATGAAAATGACCTTGTTTTGTACCTAAGACGAATAGTCAAGGAAGTATGAAAGTGAGCTGCTAATTAAGACAGCACGTCCCTGACAAGAATGACAGCTTTTGCTATACCTCTTGCTGTTAGCACCAGGTGATGGCATTTGTGTCCCACTGACAAATTTCCGAGTCTCAAGCAGCTCTGTCCATATATCCTGGGAAATTATGGCAATTTGATTTATCTGAAACTAAATACGCAAAGCTGACTAGCTCTCATTGTGCTATGACAATAGCTATACAGCCTATACTTACGCGGGTGTTGATCCATCATCTGGTGATGATATGGTATCCGAGGCAACGCTCAGAGAATCCTGGGATACAGGATGTTGTTGTTGTTCATGTTTTACTTCTTCTACTATCTTAAAGATATGGTTGATTTTCATAGTTGATGATGGGGTGATATTTGACTGAAGGGCAGCTTTTAATCTCTGCAACAGAAGACAACCGTATAGAAGCCGGAACATGACAAAACCAACCAAGTGGCATGTGCGCCCAGCGAAGACTCAGATCAGGCTGGGAAGCTGCCTAGGCTGATGCCCAGGTTGATCTGATTCTTCATTGGGCACACATGCCATTTTGTAGGTTATGTCATGTCCCGGCCCATACTGCAGAATCTTTATGAACAAAAGTACTCCAAATAAGATGTAACAGCCATAACTGATGGATAGTTTTCCACTTCCTACATTTTTGGCATGAAAACATGTGTTGTGACCCTTCATTACAACCATTCTAATGAGTGGTAACAAGTTTATATTGAGAAATAAGAAAACAAAATCAATACACTTTACCACACAGCTAGAACTAACAAGCAAATTCATTGAATTTATACCCCTCGCTGAAGTGGCTCTGATTTGTTTACGCTTTATTTTAAGTATCACACAATTTTGTTCACTGGTTGCTTACTTTATGACTAAACTTGTGGATTTTAAATCAGATTAAGGGCAATAACTCATGCATTAGTAAAGCCATTTGAAAAACATGCCTCAACATCATGGCACTACAATGATACATATTTATTTTCAGTTTCAGGCAATTTCGTTCACTGGTACCTTATTTATAGCTCATTTGTGGATTTAAAATCAATTCAAGGGCAATAACTCTCACACTATTGATGCCCTTATGACAAAACTTGATGTGAATTGCTGTGTTATAATGAAATTCCACTTGCTGATCACTAATTTATGAATAACACGTTGATTTCTACACTGTAAGTGACTGTGTGAAGTCAGGTTTCATCCGAACCAAGGTGTGGGGGATCGAAACTGCTACCCCTAAATTAGCAGTTGTGCTCCTTATTCACTACACTAAGGATGCTCCTGATTTTAAAACAAGTCAAGGATAATAACTCATGCATTACTGAAATGCATCACTGTATTACAGTGGTACATTTTTAGTATAAGTTTCATAGAATTCTACTGACTGATTACTTAATAACAGCCGAAATTGTCAATTTTGAATTGATTCAAGGCCAATAACTAATGCACTACTGATGTCATTCTGATTAAAACGTTATGTGCACAGCTGTGTTATGATGATACATATTTATTATAAGTTTCATGAAATTACAGTAACTGAAAACTTATTTAGGGCTCCTTTTATTAATTTAAATCAATTCAAGAATGATAACTCATGCACTGCTGATGGCAGTCTGACGAAACTCGTCATGCAGTGGTATACCTTTATTATAAGTTTCATGAAATTCTGTTCAATATTTACTTAGTCATGGCTCCAGATAGATGGATGTAAAGACAGATGGACAGACACACAGGGACAAAACAACATCCCTCTGCCTTTGGCCAGGGATTATGGTACTTGTCCAGAGACTGTTTGCATAAAGTACTTTATAAGGGGTATCATATACATGTATGCCGCAGCACCAAGAAAACAACATATACACTAATGAGAATCCTCTCAGAATATACTCATAAACACAAAATCTGTACCTGTTTAGTGTAAGTCTGACTTCCCTGATTTGGTGAGGATTTAGATGTTGACTGGTTTTGTGACTTATGAGAAATAACAGTTCTTTTTGGAGCAGACTGGACCACAATTTGAGGTGCTATCACAGTTTTTATCCCTGGATTTTGAGTCTCAGTCTGTTTCTCAGGGGAAATCACTGTTG
The DNA here is from genome assembly GCA_963989385.1 of Ctena decussata. NCBI lineage: Eukaryota > Metazoa > Mollusca > Bivalvia > Lucinida > Lucinidae > Ctena > Ctena decussata. Next base: position 31,122,283 of record OZ022504.1, on the reverse strand, counting down.
TCACAAGAGACTGATTTCCAGTTTGCACTTGTGAAGTCTGGGCTAATGGACTGGGGCCCAGTTTCACACTCTGCAATGGAAATAATCTGTTAGATGAATTTTGAACTAGTCCAACAGGTAAATTTTGAACTGTTCCAGGTAAATTGTGCATTGCTCCTTGTATCACTGGTTTCTGTTGAATAATAGTTGTTGGCACAGTCTGAATATACTGTGTGCTTCCCTGCACATTCCCATGAAGACTGGCTTGAGGCACAGCACTAATGTTCTTGACAGGGGAAACAGTTTGGACTGGTACAACTTGAGGCTGAGCTAAAATAGAGCCTGGCAACTGAACAGGAATTGTCTGACCATTTGGAAGCTGAAGCAATGCCTGCATAGTCAACTGACTTGGAGCAGCTATTACAGGCTTAGACCTGAAATGATAACAGCAGATAGTCTGAGACATATCATAAGAAGACCTGACATAGGCAAACTGTGCATGTTAAGACCAGCTTGGTCACAGCAAGCTGAGTTTGCTCAGAAGTATACTTACATGATATCAACTTATCAGACTAATTTTTTGTTTGTTTATTTGCTTGTGTGTTCAATTAATTGTATGCTTTTAACTTCTGTGATTGTAAATGTATATATGTATATACTGAGGGCCTCATGGAAGATTAGCTATTACATGTATTATTGTATGTGCTAAATGTTGTTACCCTCACAAAATAAAGTCTTTACTTACTTACTTACTTACTTACTAGAAAACACACATATCTGGCCTGTCTTAGAATAAGCAGTTTGCCTGTATATTTTCTTATGACTTTGCACTTTTACATTTACACATAATGTCATTCTTTTATGAATTTTGAGAACCATGCAGCAATTTCAGGCTGAAGTTGTTCCAAAAATCAATTTCAACCTATGAAAATTGCAACAGGCACTACAGACAACATATGATGAAGGATAAATGCTGAGTCTCTGCTATAGCAATAGTTCTTTTGGCCATTAGCCAACTAAAAATAAAACTCATGAAATATTAAATTACAAAAAAAAATTCTTCAGAGTTCCAGACAAAAATGCATTTTTTTGTTTATTTCTCCATTTATCTTACTTTGTCCTAAAAATTATCCTCAAAACCACCCTAAATTATCCTCAAAACCACCCTATCTGGAGCTGTACAATAAATAATTGAAGATTCTATTTAATATAGAAACAACCCTGTCATGAAGACCAAATGCAAAAGCATGCTGTAATATGCTAAATATTGAGATAGAAGATACAGCCTGACCAGGTCTGAACTGTCTCTTGTTTCTGACACCTTGGAAAAACAGTTACAGACAACCCTCTTTACAACGGCACTCATTACAACAGCAAAATTCTTTATAACGTCAATTTGATTTGCATGGAATGGCTTTATTGTTCAAAATGCTCATTCTTTATAACAGTAAATTCAGTTTAACGTCAAAATATTTGGGAACAAATGTGGTTGTTGTAAAGAGGGCCCATTGTAAATCATCTTGTTTGAACAAGTTGATTTAACTGTTTGGCAATGTGACAGACATCGATTAAGGTGTACCAATATTTAGGGTGGTTATACTGCCTTCCCCCCGAACAACAATTCTTACTCATTTTCCGTGTCTGGTTTCACAGTGTTGGTTATGAGAGGTATTTCTGGCACAGTTTCCACAGGTTCACCTTCAGATGATGTCACAGCTATGACTTCAGCACCATCACCAAGAAATTCATCAACAGAATCTGCAATAATTTCTTCCGAATGTTGAAGATCATTGCCAATGTTGGATGAGGAAGCTGATGGCATTTCTTCATCTTCCGATGTTGTCGACGTTGGTAACACATGTGAACTCAGGAATTTTTCACGCTTCTTTGGCACAATAGAAGATAGGGTGTTCTCTTTCGCCTTTGTTGGACTTTTCTCATCAACAAATGAGTTATCAGTGACTATTTTAGGCAATGTATTAACGAGTGGTGTATCTAGATTTAACATTCCAGCAGGTCCAGGAAGACCCTGAAAATATTTACAGACAGCAATGTAACATGGTACTTAGATGATGATTCAGGGTTAATTTTTCTTCTTCATATAAGTGGCTGAGTTCTAATAAGGGTCCAACACTTAAGGCTTATGATGACTAACTCAACAGGAAATACCATTATAATTCTAATTATTGGGACAAACACGTCTGAGCAAATAGTGCAAATAGTGCAGACCCAGATCAGACTGCTCCCAAAGGAGCAGTCTGATCAGGGTCTACACTGTTTGCCATTCCATCAGCATCTTTTAGACACATTTACTGCATTGTAAAACCAAATTGTTCCAGTTTTAAGACAAAGACAGTAATTATTTCGTGTGCCCCAATTTTTAGAATTTTGATGGTAACCCAAATAGCACAATTCTTTTCTGTATCGGTCTGATACAGAAAAGAATTGTGCTACTTGGGTTAAAAAACAGGGATTTTCCCTTCCAAAGCAATCTCAAAGATCTAGATCTGTCCTGTAAGACGGATCTAGATCTTTGAGATTGTCTAGGAAGAGAAAACTCCATTTTACAGCAGAAGTACACCAGACTGATTTACGTATTAGCGGTAATTTTGGAGGGATAAAGTCACGTCTTGTAACCAAACAAATATGGTAGGAGCAATATGATTGGCAAACTGCTTTGTTGTACACTTGTTACATAGCTATAAAGTTTGATTCATTTTTTATTCTAATAAACAATTACATGTATGGGACAAAACAGTAGCGGCCCTTCTGAGACAGTTCCTAGGGAGCAGTCTGATTAGGCTCTGCACTGTTTGGCCATTTTACTACTGGTAACAACTTTTGATACTTTGCCTGTTAATAAAAGCAACTACCTGAGTTTGAAATTTAGGAAAATTCAGAAAACCAAAAAAAAAAAAAAAATCAACAAAAACTACCCAGCTAATGACAGAAAAACAAAACCCATGTCTCACATTCTGTTATTCATGGGCAAGACAACGAAACAAGAGAGAAACTTCGGACAGCAGGTAAATTCAGACAGTGACATTGTTTCCTTTATATGTCAGTTGTTGGAATTCAAACAAAAATAACTGGGCAAACAGTGAAAATCCTGATGAGACAGCTCATATTTGCAATGGTATGTCCGAATTTACCCGCTGTCCGAAGTTACCCGACTCTACCCTATCACATACTGTGGTATCAGGTTCATCTTCAGGAACATCCAGGGCCTTTTTGAAGGAGTCATCAAAGGGATTCTTACTGAGCTCTTGAAACAGCCCCAACTCCTCACAGTTCTTTAAAAACTTAGTTGGTGTTGGTGTCTGGTCTGTGGGAAGACAATTATGTTGTCATGATAACTTACTGTAAATTTGCTAAGTATTGGGACAGATAGGTCTGAGCAAGCAGTGCAGACCCAGATCAGACTGCTCCTAAGGAGCAGTATGATCAGGATCTACACTGTTTGCCATTTCATATGTATCATATAGGCCAGCTTGCTTGACTTCCGCATATCTATCACATAACCAAAAGCTTTCACACAAAGAGGTATGCCAACACCTACATAATGCAGACAAAATAGTAACTACAATGTACTACAGCTTTTCCTGTACTTTTGTACATCAAAGCTCAACATTGTAACGCTAAAAACGTATCGCAGACGCAGATTAATTATAAAACACTTCTAAATCTATTAATATTCTTGTATCTATCGCATCTGATCATTACATTAGAAGACTGCAGTCACTGCACTGTGGTGGTAGAACGCCTCGGGTAGGATGGATGGATGAAATACCATTTAACGTCCTTTTCAACAATATTTCAGTCTTAACAGAAAGATCCCATTTATGCCAGAATGGCTGGACCACTTTTATATTGGCGGCAACTGCCCTGTGCATATGAACAGAATGACTATGGGATGGATGCTTGAACATCAGTGCCAATACATTTTTATTAATACAGGTAAAGGATGTAATATCTCACAGAGCTCCAGATAAGAAGGGGTACTCAGGATAATTTGAAGATAATTTTTCTTATTTCTCAACAAAAACATATGTTGTGACCCCTCATTAGAACCGTCTCGATGAGACGGTTCTAATGATTGGTCACAAAATATGTTTTTATGGAGAAATATGGACAATTATCCCTAAATTATCACTGTTACTCCTTCTTATCTGGAGCACTGAATTCTCATGAGCTTTACTACTACCAAATGGGTATTGTATTTACTTGGTTATGATATTTTCCTCTCCAGAATGACCTCAAATATCTGAAATCAGTTCTGTTAGATAGCGTTTTCTATTAAACAGTCTAGATCTGTCTTACAAGACAGATCTAGATTTTTGGGTTTGTTTAGAAAGAGAAAAACCCTGTCTTATAACCAAATAAATATGGTAATCACACTATACCAAACTTTATCATATACATAGGGTATATTATGAATATGAACAATGTACATACCACACAAACCCATGGGTGAAAGTCCTCCGAGCCCTACTCCAAGGTTCAACGCCAGTGACATGTCATGTTTCTTTTCATGCACAGACAAGTGGTCCTCATTTGTGAACCGCTGAAATATATATTACACACTTGTAAAACACACAATGGAGTTTTAAGGGGTTTGGATCACCTTATAACAACAAGTATTCCATGGAACGCTATATCACACCTGCTTTGCATCTTTACATTAAGAACTCAATGAAAATATCAGTTTGACACATATTTTTGGTCAAAATCCAATTGGTTATTCTTGAGTTATTGTCTGTTTTATATTTTTCACTATTTTTAGTAATGGTGGATGGCGTCCATTTTGTATGGTCAGTCTGCAAAAAATTGAAATAGCTTTGTGTTTAGGATCATTCTGACACAAAGTTTGTCTGCATTCATTCAGAGGTTCTTGAAAATTGTCATTTTCTTAAAATGCTATTTCTAGTAATGGCAGCGGACAGGCATGGATTGCCCAGTCGCATAAATTCAAAAGAACTCCATTTGTGGATCATTCTGATAGCATCTGACTAAAATCTGTTCATCGTTTCTTGAGATATTGGCATTTTAGCAAAACTGATCTCTTAAAAGAAAGTAGGTCACTGTGACCTAATTCCCCTACAGATTTTTTCTATTTTGATAATTCTGAAAGCCATGGTTCCACTAATGCTCCACACAAAATTTTATTGGTTTCACTATTTATAGTAATGGTGGCCATCTTGGAATCTTGACCGGGCTGAATTTTATTATTCTAAAGCCCTACGTAAATTATCTTAGGGTTGACGCAAATTGTGAGCGGTCCCTGTGACCTAATTCCCCTACAGATTTTTTTTATTTTCACAAGTCTGAACAGCAAGGCCCCATTTATGCTTCATGCAAAATTTCAGCCAAATATACCAAGCAGTTCTGAGAAAAATTTGATTTTATTGGTTTAGCTATTTTCAGTTAGGACGGCCATCTTGGATTCTCGACCATTCAGACTTTTACCTCTCTGAATCCCTGAAGTCTAATCATGCTCCATGTGAAATTTGAGAACCATGGGTGCAGTGGGTTTCAGAGAATATATCTTTTGAATGGACTTAAAAGCTAGGGTCCACAATTGTAAAAGGACAGACAGACGGCCTGACGGACAGAAAACTGGACACTTATATCACACCTTGCTAAAGCAGGTGCAACAAAAATTATCCTTTACTTATCACCTAATATTTCTGCTTAACTTTTGTAATTATAAACTGTATCGCTGAAGTGGCTTTAATGAGTGGATGCATCATATGCAGAGGTGTCATTAAAAGGTGGGAGGCAGGGATTTTCCCCTTCTACTCATGTTTTAGTCCTCACCTATATTTTGGAAATCTGTATAAGAATTATATGGAATACATGATACAATCCCCCGCCTACTTTGCCTTGATTACTGGGTGCCAAAAAAGTTAATGAAACCCCTGCATATGGTAGTGAAGAAATCGGGATAAGAGTTCTGCATAGTGCTCAGTCTCTTCTGTCTGCACACTCTGTTAGAAACAGAGTTAAACCACAAAACTCAACAAAAATTTACACTGTCACTGATGCCAGACACTAACTTTCAGAAGCAAGTTAAATCATCTAAGAATTATCATGAAAACATATCCTTATCCGCAGCACAGCACAGAAAATCAGAGCTCTAGATAAGGATGTGTTTTGTGGATAATTCAGAGATATTTTTTTCTTTTTCCTCCACAAAAATATGTGTTGTAACCCCTCATTAGAACCATCTCTATGAGACAGTTCTAATGAGGAGTCACAACGTATGACAAAAACATGTTGTGACCCCTCTTTAGAACCATCTCGTCACGATTAGATGGTTCTAATGAGGGGTTACAACATGTTTTTATGGAAAGCTAGAAAAATTATCTCAAAATTATCCCTATTACCTCTTCTTATCTGGAGAAAAGCAGAGAAAATGATCTTACCATGCCACATTCGGGCTGATAACATTTAAATGGCTTTTCATCCTCAGCCATCACCCAGCTTCATACCACATCAGAAACTTCCCACTGAAAATATACAGATTGGTCATAAACTTTTCAGACATGCAGATAAGGAGGGATTTTGGGGACTAACAAAGAAAAAAAAATATCGTATTCACTGCTATAAGTGTACAGTGCTCTTAGAAATTTCATTTTTTACCTTTATTAAAATTGTCGATCAAAAGTGGTAACAAATACATTAATTAAGGGCACGGTCAATTATAAAACAAAGCTTGCATGAATCTTCCTCACAATAGTTGGCTTCTACAGGTCAAATCAGATGAAAATACAAAGTTGTCACCAAACAGGTGAAATACAATATTAAAGCCCAAATTATCAATAAAAGGGAACTACCTTGAAATGGCGAGAATGTTCTTATGAGAAGTCACAACATATGCTTTTTCAACACACAGTCGAACTTCGATGGCTCGAACTCTCCGGGACCACCCCAAAAAAATCAAGCGATCGGTAGTTCGAGCCATTGAAGACCAACTCACAAGGTCCAGCTGTATGTATTATGCTTTTCTATCATAGCAAGGGTGACTTCCTGTTTATTGATCGGTCATAATTTAAGGCACTCGGTGCCAGCAGAAATCTCCGATCTGGGTATCCCCTGTTGTCGGGTCCTTCACCAGACTGCTCGGAAGCTGACGTACTCTCTGACATGACCTTAATTATCTTATCTAGGGCTCTAAGGTGTGCTTTTAGGTCTCAAACTGAACCACCATACTCCAGGATTGGCATCTTCGCAAGCCAAGGGTACTAAGTTCAGTTTGTTTTGCACATGCCCTTGGCCAACAGCCTATTTGCATATATCGCATTTCACGCAGCGCTGCCTTTTGGCTGCAGCGTGTTCAGTTGTTCCCTTGGTGAGTATTAGTTTTAGACCAATCAGAAGATCTGTCATAAAACACAACTGTCCCACAACTTTGCATAATTTAAATCTTGTTCATCTACTCGCTTTTGGTAATTTTCACGGTAAACACAATAGTTTTCTATCAACAAGGGCACCTGTTATGCGGAAAATATCTTGTTACGGATAATTTGATTAATGCAATGGGAGACGTAATGTAGTGTATGGGTATAAATACCACTACTAGCGCCTCGCTGTAGAAGCATGCTTTTATGGCGACGTGGTTAGAGTGGTGAACCTTTATTGGAAGTTAAGCAATGGGGTGCTCGGTTAGTGCTTGGATGGGTGACCCGATAGGCTGGGGCCCATCAAGTTACATCAATGGTGTCAGAAGTGTTGGAACGAGCTCATGGGAGACTATTGCCCTGTCTTAGAGAGTGAAAGGGGAGTTATGTAGTGTGGCTGAGTATGTGTCACAGTGACTGAGTTGTCACAGGGTGCTCTAGGGCCTTTCAAGAAAAAGGAGGGAGAAGTGTAGTGTATGGGTATAAATACCACTACTAGCACCTCGCTGTAGAAGCATGATTTTATGGCGACGTGGTTAGAGTGGTGAACCTTTATTGGAAGTTAAGCAATGAGGTGCTCGGTTAGTGCTTGGATGGGTGACCCGATAGGCTGGGGCCCATTATGTCACATCAATAATAACATAAAAACTGTGAGGATCAAGTCTCGACCAATGAGAATCCGTGTAGTGTGCTCCAATTTACACTTGCGCTGGACCTCACTGCATGTAAAATTAAAAGCAGTCTGTCTGTTACCCCACCCACTTCAAATCAAAGGAAAAAGAAAGTAACTGGTTCGTTTTCCTAGAAATGGTGTGGATTTACCGGACAGTGAAATTACACTATAGTCATGATAATATTTCCAAGATGATGAAAATATATAAAATATGCGTGATAACTATTTTCGACAAGAAAATGCTTGTTTTCACCTGTTTATTGACAATTTTGACAGGTGGTTGTACGACAGATGGCGCATTCAAACTTACTTCCGTCTCATTTTATTAAAGCGGCGGTTCGGTATAATATACCTGTTATACCTGTTATACCTGCGGCCACACCCTTAAGTGTAGCCTAGGGGTTAAGCGACCGAGTCATAGAAACCCCATGTATTTCCCGAAAGTGTCTGTCGATGGCGTTCTTGAATCCGTTAACAGTAGTAGATGCTACAACATGGCCAACATGTTCAGGGAGTCGATTCCAAGCGTTAATTACACGTTGACTAAAATTGTTATGTCTGATGTTTAATCTTGACCGAGGCTTGGTAAGCTTGAGAGAATTCCCTCTAGTTATAGAAGTATTGAGTTCAAAAAGGCTATTCCCAGGAATGCTCTCTAATCCTTTAAGTATTTTAAGTCTCAATAAGGTCTCCTCGATGTCTTCTTAGCTCTAGGGTAGTGAGATTTAAGTATTTAAGTCTTTCATGATATGACAGATGAGCTATTTCAGGAATCAACTTGGTTGCTCTATGCTGAACTTGCTCTAGAAGCTCTATATCTTTGATTAGTGACGGATTCCAAGATTGTATACAGTATTCCAATTTCGGCCTAACAAGGCTCTTGTATAGTCTGACGATGGTTTTCTTATCCCTTGAAATTATGTGGCGCTTTATCATTCCTAATGTCATATTGGCTTTCTTAACTGCATTAGCACATTGCTTAGAAGGTTTCAAGTCATTTGACACAATAATACCCAAGTCAGTCTCTTCAGAAACAGACTGTAGCTCTTCTCCATTCATACGATAGCTATGAAATGCATTGTTATAACCTATGTGTAGTACTTTACATTTCTTCACGTTAAAAACCATTTGCCAATCTTTGGACCATTGACATAAATTGTTTATATCTTGCTGAAGTATATCAATATCCTGTGCTGTTGGAACTGATCGGTAAACCTTGCAATCATCCGCAAACTTCTGTATATGACTGGATATTACAGTATCAATGTCATTGACAAAAATCAAAAATAGTGTCGGCCCAAGGACCGAGCCTTGAGGCACTCCGGATAAAACGTCCTGGAATCTGGAGTTTTCACCATTCAGTACAACCTTTTGTTTACGATCATGTAACCATTCACCAATCCAAGCTGCCACATTGCCACTAATACCATGAGATTCAATCTTGTGCAAAAGCCTTAGATGTGGCACCTTATCAAAGGCTTTCGCAAAATCAAGATAAATCACATCCAATGGCTTGCCTTCATCAACTGCTTTGGTAATGTCTTCTAAAAATAACAACAAGTTAGTTAAACAAGACTTTCCTTTGGTAAAACCGTGTTGTGACTGTAACAGTAAAGTATGTGTATTGAGGTGATTCACAATATTGTCACGTAAAATTGATTCAAGAACTTTACAAATCTGTGAAGTTAAACTTATTGGGCGATAATTACCCGGGTCAGACTTATCTCCTTTCTTAAAGATGGGAGTCACATTGGCATGCTTCCAATCATTTGGTACTTGCTTATGTTGTAGACTTAGGTTGAAAATTAAGTTTAAAGGCTCTGTAATATAGTCACAAACGTCCAATAGAAGTGAAGAGCCAGTACTGTCAAGTCCGGGTGATTTATTCCGTTTCAACTTAAGTAGGTGTTTTCTGACTAATTCAGGAGTGATATTAATGTCTGTCAGTTTTTCCTCACTATTTCCTCGAAATTGAATGTTTGAGTCTATGATATTTTCAGTATTCTCTCGTGTAAATGAGGATGCAAAGAAGTCATTTAACTCTTCAGCCATAAACTTTGAGTCACAACTTATTTCACCATTTTGCCCTTTCAGAGGACCAATATTGTCTTTAACTTGCTGTTTACTTTTAACATACTTGTAAAAAGATTTTGAGTCAGTTTTTATATTTTCTCCCAACTTTTGTTCAAAGCGTTTAACTGAGTCCTTTATGAGTTGTTTCACATGAGCTTCAACTTCCTTGTATCTATTGTAAGTCTGAGGTTCTCGTGTTAGTCTATAGTTCCTATACAAGTGTTTTTTCTTCCTAATTTGTCTGACAATTTCTCTTGTTATCCATACTTTCTTAGTTGATCTGGTTCTCCTCTTTTTCATAGGTACATTATCATAAATACTATTGTGAATTATTGTCTTAAATTCATTCCAACAATAATAAGTGTCTTTCCCATCAAATTTCTGCTTCCAATCAACGTTTAAATTGTCTTTAATCTTATCCATATTAGCTTTTTTCCAATCAGGTATTTCCTGGGAGTTATCCGAATCACGCGTCATAAAGTTTAATTCTGTGTAAATAAGAACATGATCACTGCTGCCAAGTTTACCTACACACTGTATATTGTCTACCATATTAGGATCAGATGTAATTAACAAGTCTAAAATATTATTTTCCCTTGTTGGAAAATTGACATGCTGACACAAAAAATTGTCCATGATTAAGTTGAGAAATTCTGAGCCATCATGAGATGCATGAAGATCATTCCATTCAATATGACCGAGTCGTCAAGTGAAGATAATTTACACACGACCATAAATGTTATAAAATGAGATTTTATAGCTACATTGCAAACTTGTAAACTACTGGGGATTTTTTCAGAGTTTCAAACATCTGCACACACACCCCCCCCCCCACACACACGCACACACTATTTGATAGTAGAGTAATGTCGGGTATTGTCGACCCAGGGCAATTATCGACCTCTTATTTATCTTAATTGATGTAATTTTAACTCCAATTAATTCAGAGAATTGACAGCAGTTATAACGTAAACTGCGTCATATAATCGCCATGATAGGCATAATCCTGTTATTTGACCAGCCTCCTCCCACCAAACCCGCACACCCTCTAGGTTTGTTTGACTTATAGATATAGAATTTTACTTACGGAATAAAGCGAATTTGCATATTTTAAACCTAATTTGCATATTTAATTACCTCCCTTTACATGCGGTTTATTCCGTCCGGATCAAATAAAAGGATATTGTCCCATAATATCTTACCGTCTTGCATTGTAATTCTCACTCAAAGGACATTTTTGGGCGCAGAAAAACTTGATGGTCCAGTCACCTCTTCCTCAGTTTTTAGCTGCTACGAACATTGTTAATGATAGATATATCACTTATATCACGACCATTCATTGTATACCAACATTCCTACCAAGATATCATTTTAAACTTTGATCCAGTAAGGCCGTGATATGTTTCAGCGGGAATCTGCTAGTCTCCGGGCACTGATGATGACATCACGTGAGGGGTCGATAATAACAGAATGAAATATCAGTGGCGGATTCAGAGGGGGTTCGGTGGGTTCAAACGAACCCCTCTTCAGCCTTAATTATTTCATTTTCATGGGAAAATTTCAGGAAAAATTGGTCAAGCTGCACAAATCGAACCCCCCTCAGCTAATTTGAACCCCTTTTCCAACATTTCTGGATCCGCCCCTGAAATATAGAATTCTGCAATTATCAACACCATTCTACCACACTCCTCCCAATCATGTTTAACTTAATAAATAAGTCCATGAAATTACTATGCACCATAAATAAAGTGATTTTGGATATATGTGCCTCATAGTTCTCATGTTGATAACTTTTGGTACTGAACTTTTCAATACCCTGAAGATGTTAACGCTATCTATACTGACAATAAAAATAAAATAATACATATTTTATATGACTTAGCAGAGCGTCGTCATCTTATTCTTATTTTAGATATAATAAGAAATATCTGTGATAATGTATTGATATTTAATAGCACAAAAACGATAGTATGACTATGTACGATACGACTTTTTAACTTAGCATTAAGATAATCTATATATAGTCTTTCCACATATATTACTATTTATATCCGTATTACAGCAGTATCTTGCAAAATTTATACCAAGGATTAATCGAGTTTTAATTCAGTTTCATATTATACGAAATGAATACTTTATCATATGAAAATATACATATTTGAATCAAGATTAATAAATTCACAAAAGTCAACTGACTTTCTTCTGAATCCTATTTGTATAATGCACTTAAGTATGCAGCTTATAAATCTTGTTTTGCATGTAATTATACAATGGAATTAACTTTAAACCAAGATATTCTGATGCTGTGAGTTTGTCTTTGGTATCAACTGGTTTAAAAATAGTTCTGTAGCACTGCCACTTTAATTAGTGTTCATCCTTTTTAACAAAATATTTAAGGGGTCGGTAATAGCCTCTGTGGGTCGATAATTGCAGAATGCCCAACCGTCCTGCCAGAATTGATAACTCTCGTAACCATTGTGTTAAACTGCGACTGACTGGTTGAAAATAACCACTGAAAATTGTTATAGGTAGCGTTGCATTGTTGTTGGGACTTGCAACGTTTGCAATTGTTGTAGCTTAATTTTAACCTTAAAGGGTCGATAATACCCGACATTACTCTAGATCCTTCATATGAACCCACTGTCATATTGCTCAATTTAGTATAAAATGGGTATATATATCATTAAAACTATTTATCAGAAGCACATCAGAGGCATGCTAATATGGCAACCCGTTTGAATTCTTTTAAATACCCAGTAAATACAGATATCTCTTTTTCTGTACGTAGATATCTGTATTTCTAATATTAATATCTGTGTTTTAAATAAAGATATCTGCATTTAAAATCGAAATATAGATATCTCCACTTTCGCTATTAGTTGGAAACAAATACCTTCCTATACTAAATCTGAAGTTGAATAGCTAAACTAAAATCGCAGCGAGACTTTCAGAGTGGACTCGGGTTTAACATCCCACCAACACATAGACCTGTACAAGTAGCACATCACACTCGATGTACCTAAATACAGTAATGATGCGTAATGATGCGTAAAGATGCGTAATGTATTGTTTTTTTATGTTATTTAAAATAATCTGGAATATATTAATCTTTCTCTGCGTCCTGAGACTGTCAATAATCCTCAGGAGATACTGCTTTGGTTTAGAAACACGGCTGCGTTGTTTATGACACAGACACAGCCGTTTTTGCACATTGGTTAAATGAAGGTGACTGATACTAAATATTCAGTTGTCATTTCAGTTTGCTGAAACGACGTTTTAATAATGATATTTTTGCAGACATCATTAATAATAAGTTGCAAATTAACAATCTCTGATTTAAAAGGAATGTTAATAATAAAATAAACAAGAGCTGTCGCCTGACAGCATAGCTCGCCTGAATTGGTGCTTGCCCATCAGTGGCTATGGTGGTGTGGACTGCTATGCATATAACTTCAGGCAAGCATGTCCATAATGACAACACATTTATAAACAAAAGCTATCTGAGAAACAAGTATTAAAATATAATTAAAATATAAAAATTCACATGAAATTTCAAAGTCCATGAGCTAGCTTTCAAAGAACTGAGTGTGGGGGGCAGGATGTATCAAAACCCTGAACCATTATCTAACATCAGCCCAAGTATTAGTATCAACTGAGTCCATCATAGCACTGTGAAATTGTATCTTCATAAATATAAATCTTTAACTAATATCTTTAAGACAAACTTCTAAGTCGATGACCTTGACTTTAAGGTCATCCAATGGGGTAAGTATATAGTGTTTTGTAAAAACTCAAAAAAGTGTCTAACATCAGTTCATGTGTAAACTATATCTCTGCCAAGCATTATGAATCAGTATGCAATTAGAAAACTTTAATAAAGACAAAAATTTCCTAAGTCCCTGACCTTGACATCAAGGTCACTGAGCGGGGTTGGGGTAGTACTCAGTAAAACTTTGAACTGATATCTAACTACAGTGCAAATATCAAAAGAATTCATTCATGGGTTCAGGAGATATGGGTCTTTAAAAAACTTTAACCAAACATCCAATCAATAAAAAGACAATTTTCTAAGTCCATGACCTTGACATCAAGGTCACTGAGGGGTGGGGGGTGGGGGTAGTACCTTGGAAAACTTTAGACCAATATCTAACTACAGTGCAAGTATCAAAGGAATCCATTCATGGGTTAAGGAGATATTGGGCTTTAAAAAACTTTAACCAAAACATCCAGTCCGAAAAAACTCCAATTTTCTAAGTCCATGACCTTGACATCAAGGTCACTGAGTGGGGTGGGGGTGGTACCCTGTTAAACTTTGGACCAATATCTAACTACAGTGCAAGTATCAAAAGAATCCATCAATGGGTTAAGGAGATATAGGTCTTTAAAAAACTTTAACCAAAACATCCAATCCGGACGCGGACGCGGACGCTGACGCGGACGCGGACGCGGACGCTGACGCGGACGCTGACGCCGACGCCAAGGTGACAACAATAGCTCTTCCTGAACTTTCGTTCAGGCGAGCTAAAAACAAAAATGGATGGTGAAAGGTTGCCATGACTAATGAAAGAACAGGTACTAGTATATGTAAATATAAAACAGTTTAAATGTACTAATACCTGCATATGATTTCAGGAATCTTTCTAGAACTTTATGGCAACAAGTCTTAGCCACAATTCAATGAGTCGCATATCAGCTGGAAACTAGGGATAGAATTTTATCCTTGCCTTAACGTATGAATTGAGGAACTGCATCCTAGCACCTATACTATTTACATGTAATTATCATGCGGCTGCTTCTGAACGTTCTCTGAAGAAAATAGTCTCCGAAATGAAGTTATCAGACAGTCATTTTTATGCAATATTTCCATCTTTACACTACATTACGCTACATTACGCATAATTACGCTACATTACGCATCATTACGCTACATTACGCATCATTACTGTTTTAAGGCAGACCACATCACACTAAGATATCGCCATAAGTTTGTCATTGTAAATGACCGTGACTGGCCGGCCTTGAACAAACTGAGACGTTATAGCCGGAGTTTCTCATAAAATAGCAAAGAAATTTGTGATAAGCTCTTGATAGGTTATATTAAAAGGGGACCTCGGTTGAATAGTTTAAACTTTATTTATTTGTATAAACATCATACACTTATATGTACAGACAATGCTTAACAGTCTGTCGACTTTTAAAGACTCATCCGAAAGACCTGAGTAATGGGGGATCAAATCTGCTACCCCTGGATTGGTGCTCCTGTGCGTTATCCACTGCATGTCAATGAGATATTTATTTATATTGAGAAGACTGGTCTTGAACTCTTTTTTTGCGGGGGGGGGGGGGGGGGACCTACTGTGTATCAAATACGTACTGTATATTTGATATTTGTAATATCTATAGTTCTGTATACATGTGAGTCATGGACCTTGACAGTAAAATAAGAGAAAGTGACGTGTGCTTTTGAGATGAGATGCTACCGAAACTCACTGAGCATCTCGTACAAGGACCATATCACTAATGAGGATGTTCACAGAGGACCCCAAGCAGCCATTGGAGAATATTACGAACTGCCGACATTGGTCAAAATAGAACCTGAGGTGGTTTTGCCACATCTCAAGGTCTTCTTTCTTAGCGATGGCAATTCTGCAAGGCAAGTGAAAGGAAAAAGAAGAGGTAGAAGAATAAGAGGTGCTAGCTCAACTAGGGTACTGAGCTGAAGACATGACTAGGTGGGAAGGGATTGTTGTAAAGTCACCTGTGGTGCCCAATCGACCTCGCAGGTTTATGAGATACACTAGTATATCAAATCTGCGGGTACACAGTGAAACCTTGGGGCACAGCTTTCAGAAAAGGGGAAAACGACGACAAGTATGTATATGCATATAATGTAGTCATCAATGTATACTCAGTACATTTAAAACGCAACAAACACAACACTTAGTTTTTCTGGGATAACGTATTGATTTTATAACATAACAAGAGGGCCATGAGGCCCTGAATCGCTCACCTGGGCAATTGGCAAAGTGGCTTTTTCTAATCATGTCTGAAATTGTCAAAATATGAGTCTTGGGTCAAAAGTCAAAGAATGACCATGACCGCTTGTACTCATAAATCTTCATGTACTCATTAAGACAACCATATATACCATTATAGGCCAAAATCTTCAAAACTTTCCACGAAATCTTATGTTCTAGCATTTTCCCATATTTGACCATGCCGCAAAAAAGATCAAGGTAAACCCAAGGTCACCATTTGAACAGTCTTGGTGGTACTCTAGTACTCCATGCTACTTACCAAGTCTCAAGGCCATAGGTGTATTGGTTCTGGAGAAGAAAAATATTAAAGAATTATACCATAAGAGGTAGTGGCGGCCATGTTGGTCATGTGACCTGGACCGTTTGAACAAATTTTTATTCAATCAACCCCTGGAGGCTCTATATGAAATGTGTTTACAATTGGCCCTCTGGCTTTTGAGGAAATGGTTAAAAATGTCAAAATATGAGCGATCTGGATCAAAGGTCAAGAAATAACCTTGACCTCTTGTACTCATAATTCTTCATGACCTCATGAAGACAACTGTATATACCAATTTTTAGGCCAAAATCTTAAAAACTTTCCATGAAATCTTATGTTCTAGCATTTTCCCATATTTGACCTTGCTGTAAAAATAGTCAAGGTCAACACTCTTGAAAGTACCCAATGCTACATACCAAGTCTCAAGGCCATCGGTCAATTGGTTCTGGAGAAGAAGATTTTTAAATGTTTTTACCATATATGGTCATAGTGGCCATGTTGGTCATGTGACCAGGACCGTTAGAAATTTTTTTCATTCCCTCGACCCCTGGAGGCTCTACAAAAAATTTGGTCACAATTGGTCCGGTGATTTTTGAGGAGATTGTTTGAAACTGTCAGAATATGAGAGTGCTGGGTCAAAGGTCAAAGAATGACCTTGACCTCTTGTACTCACAAATCTTCTGGTAACCATTAAGATGCCTGTATATACCAGTTTTTCAAAACTTATCATGAAATCTCATGTTCTAGCATTTTCCCATATTTGACCATGCCCTAAAACGGTCAAGGTCAACACAAGGTCATAATTTGAACAATCTTGATAGTACTCAAGTACCCAATGCTACATACCAAGTCTCAAGGCCATCGGTCAACTGGTTCTGGAGAAGAAGATTTTAAAGGTTTTTACCATATATGGGCATGGTGGCCATGTTGGTCATGTGACCTGGACCATATAAATAATTTTTTGTTCCCTCAAGCCCTGAAGGCTCTATATGAAATTTGGTTTCAATTGGCTCGGTGACTTTTGAGAAGATTGTAAGAACTTATCATAATATGAGAGTTCAGGGTCAAAGGTCAAAGAATGACCTTGACCTCTTGTACTCGTAAATCTTCATGTAGTCATTAAGATGACTGTAGATACCAATTTTTAGCCCAAAAACTTCAACAGTTTCCAAGATGTAGCATCTTGCCATATAAAAGCGTAAGGAAGCAAATTTGACCTTACCGTAAAAAAGGTCAAGGTCAACCCAAGGTCATAATTTGAACAATCTTGGTAGTGATCGCGTACCCGATGCTACATATCAAGTTTCAAGGCCATCGGCCTATTGGTTCTGGAGAAGAAGATTTTTTCAGGTTTTTACCATATATGGGCATGGCGGCCATGTTGGTCACGTGACCAGGAACATTTGAACAATTTTTCGTTCCTAAGGTCCCAGGAGGCTCTATATGAAATTTGGTTACAATCGGCTTAGCGGTTTCAGAGGAAAAGTCATTTGAAATTGTGGACGGACGACGGACGGACGGATGGACGGACGGACGACGACGGACGACGGAGCCTTACCATCCTATAAGCTCCCCCGGAGCCGCTGGCTCAGGTGAGCTAAAAATTTGAAGCTTATGGTATATTTCCTGTCCTAAACATGTCATGCCGTTTTGGGATATACTGTCCAGTTTGATCAATAGTAAAGGACAGAAACTTGGAAAAGTTACAAGTTTCAGGTATATTGGAGCAATTGTTCAAGGATTGAGTGAGCCACTGCAGCTCTGACCAAGCTGAAGCCAACGTTAATGAGAGATAACGTGTCTCTTGGATCAAAGATGAAAATAATGCACTATCTTGTCAAATCCATCTGTATGCCTGAGAGTCATTGACCTTGACAGCAGAGTCATTAAAAGAACGTAGGTTTTTGCGATGAGACACTACCAAAGTAAATAGGAAACTTCTCAGGAACTGACACAATTCAATGCCAGGTCCCACCAAAGACACCGGCATGTGGGAAAACACAGCACAAAATCAGACACCACCAAAGACTTCATCAGTGGCGGCTGCCAGGTGAACAGCTATTTCTCATGTAGGTGGTCAGGGGCTAGCCCTAACATCACAGACAATACAGTATATAAAAAACAGACTTAATGTCGACTTGTTGTTGGGGATAGGGTTTGGGATCTGATTCAGTCAGTTCCTGAAGTGTAGTTACTCTTTAAATTAGCAACAAACGACATAAACCAACCAAAAAGAACCAAAACAGAAGTGTCGCCTTGGGATGGCAAGCAATGAAATTAGTGGGGGACTTAACCGATTTGAGGCCGAAGCTTACTGAACATCTCGTCACGGAACATGTCACTAATAAGGATGTTCACAGAAAGATCCAAGCAGCCGAACTCCTGACCTTGGTCAAGAAATCTATACTGAGGTGGTTTGGCCACTGTTCAAGGTCTTCTGGCTTATTAGGGCAAAAGTGAAAGGAAAATGAACAGCTTAGACAGAAAAAGAGGTGGAAAGACGATATTAAGGAACTAGGACAGCTGAAGACATGACCAGGTGGACAGGGATTGTTTTGTTTGTTCTATTTCTGGACCAGTCCTTTACTAAAGCCTTTGCCTTTATAGTATTTAAAAAGGATTCAGGCAGCCAAAACTTTCTCCTTTTTTTATTCATCTGAGACGCGTTGTATTGATGTCCAACCTACTGTCAAAGATGGCCATTCTGACATTTTACACTAATCGGTGTCAAAATGAAACAGTGGTATAAGTTGTGTATAGCACTGTTAAAAAGTCTTCCTTTTCAAAATATTTGACGCGATGTTACCTTGTTGTATACCGCCCGCAAAAAGAAATGGATCACAAAATTTGACAAAAAAGTGGAAAAGTTTAAAATTCTGTACAGTTTGCGTTTCTCCAAATTTCTTTTCTCTTTCATAAGAGAAACATTCTGATGGGTCCCAACTTTCTGCTGGACAGCATCAGCGTGCCGTAAGCACGCGAGTTTAATTGATGGCAATATTTTTTCTGTTTAGTCTGGATGCATTCTCTAGACTAAGTGGGTCTTTATCAATCTTTTAGGGTGCCAGTCAATAGAAAGGGTATGTAAAATTCATCGCCATGTGGCAGTTTGAACACTATTATTATTAGCTTTAGCTTTGAGACTTTATAAAATGACATTTATATGGCGAAATGTATTTAACTTCATTCTGATAAAAAAATCTTTTCTGTTGCAATTACTTTATTATTATTATTTTTTTTTCTTTAATGCTGAATTATTTACTAGCCAGTAGCGTTAATCGCAAATTTCTGAGTTTTCACTAAAAACTAGTCTGGCTACAGACCCTATGTTCAATATATCCCCTGCAAAGGAACATAGGGTCTGGTTACTTGCATTTGAGATTTTCCCCAAATCTTGGTTAGCGAACTTTGCTGACCTTTTGTCCAGCCTTTCATGATGCTGCAGTGGCAGATTTTTATGCAACTGAAGCAATTTGAAGCAATTTGAAGATGTAAACACAGATGGTCAATCTGATAAAGCTAATGTTCTGTGGCAACTTGTTTTTATAACTCTACAGGCTTTGAGAACAGGAAACTATATACAATAAACCTGAACCACCAATTTTCTTTAATGGATTATTCTACCTTTTGATTTTGGACTGGTTCATTTTATAGTTGAGGGGGTGTTTAACAGAAAAAAATAAGTAAAAGCAAAAGAGTGTTTATACCTTTCCAGAGCAGCCTCATCATGGTCTACACTGTTTGCAGATTCAGGTTTGTCCGACTGATCTTATCAGTATTAGTCAAGACCCAAGACCCCCCCCCCCCCAATCCCCTCCGTGTTTAGAGAATATGAAGCTATCTAAAGACAATTAATTCCTGAGCCCATTGATTTTTCAAAAAAAAATTCTACATTTAGGTTTTGGACTTGTTACGCAGAAGGTTTTACACACGGTCGACACGGGTGTAGAGCCTTATGCGTCGCCAGGACGGCGGAGGGTGACTTCCGGTTAAAGGGTTATCTACTAGTGTAATACACTAACAAGGAAACTCTAACAACGTTAGAATTTTTTAAGTTTATATATAATGTAAATTCTATATACAACAATACAATTTACAACTGTCACAATTACAATAATATACAACACATATCAGTTCATGTCGCTGGCCCAAGTAAGGTGTTTGTTTCAAATCTGTAATCGATTTGCGTACAATACGCAAATAGATTACCGTCTGACGTCAACACCGTACTCGGCTCAGCGCCATGAACTAAAGGAAAACACAAAGGACAAAAAACGTTAGTTTGAGCTCATACAAAAAAACAAGGCCTTATGTTGGTAGACTTCAATTCGTCGTTCCCTGGATCATGTCATGGGCCAGTCCATATATCATGAGGAACACCAACTTATATAAACACGTGCACGATTATATACTGGTCGCTCCCTGGATCGTACCAGGGACCAGTCTATATATATTAAAACACATTAGTGGACGAACACTGTCCCACACTTGATGTGACCTTCAGATCTTATCACAGAATCTGGCAAAACTGTGCTAACCACTTCCGCCTACATTTTGTGCTTCCCGCCTCTGCTTAGGAACCATGCACAAACGGCGTTGTAACTGCCTCTACCCGGGTTGGTATTAACCTGGAGACGTATATCGCATCTCCAGGTGAGACGTGGCTCTAAGCCCTAACAGCTGACTGCCGGACTTGATGTGCCTAAAAGTAACGAACTTACACTTAATACAATGTAACTACATAATAACAATACGTAAGACTTGGGCCTGTCTTGGAAATACCATACAACGCCCTCGGCGAATGCCGAGCATAACGTGCACACGCCAGCCGTGTCACTAGACACGACTCGCGCTCACGATGTAAAGCTAAAAGTGTGCTTACCACTTCCGCCAATGAAGAAACGTAGATCCTACTACGCATGTGCGTCGAAGGATCTGACGTCAAACATTGTCAAGAAGTATACTGACGTCAACAGGCATTACCATGACATACCCCACATAAAACATGAATAATCTAAACAATGACCTATGTACATTAAATTGATTGACCAAAATCTAACTTGCATATTTATTAATTCATTTCTTTAAACTAAGCGTAATACCATTTGCCATAGAATATAATAACTGAATAAGCGTTTCTAACACATTTGGGATCATAACGTTTGATCTGACATCATCACATCAATGATGTTATATCATATGACGCCGTCTAATGAAGGCAAATCAAACGCATGATGACCAAATGTTACCATTATAACTTATGGAAAAACCCTTAATGCGGTGCATGCTATGGCGTCAATTGACGTCACGAGTATATAAATTAGTTCCATTACAAATCAATCTACTTCTATAGGCCACGTATACGTGAAACTAATATAAAAAGTGCTGACGTCGCAAAAACATGAATGCAACTGACGTCACATGAATAACATGAATGCAACTGACGTCACTGGACGTCAAATAGACGCACACCATTGCAACCAACATCAGTGATATAAACTATTTCCGAAATTTACAAAACTTCCTAATATACAAATATTATGCGCAGCATGCTTACTAACAAAATCGGTCGACACATGCGCAGCCTGATCACTGCCAACAAAATCAAATCAGTCGACACATATAATCATACCATATCAATCAGAAGTCACATTTTTCATTCTTAGCCAAACTATTCTAAATAAATATAATAAAATCTTACCCTTCTAGGTCTTAACACAGAATCTGGGCACACAACAATATAACATCCATCAAGAATTAAACAGCCACGTCTAACTTTTCATTAAAAGATAGGCGTATAAATACTATGCGTCTCACATTAAAATCATGCAACACGCTTTCCACAATCAAAAGACTCGTGCAGGTATTCACCTTAAAATCATGCAATACGCTGTCCACGAGAGGTATTCACAAACAACCCATGCATAACGTAGCCACAATTTCCGTAAATGTTTTATTACCACAGTTACCCTAAAAACTGTAGCCTTACTGATTGAAAGGATTAAAATAATCTCGACGACATAGTGGACGATTAGATCCATTTCGTAACATAGGTTTCCCCTTAGGGAGAAAAAAACATAACAATGTTTCTTTTCTGAAATAGTACGAAATGCGATCGAATCGTAGGCTATGTCGGAAAAACTGGAAAACTAGCTATATACACAACAACGGTGCGATGCATAACGTGGCCAAACTATCTACTAAGGTAGTCCGCCCCCAAATTATCCTGGCCGCGGATAGCAACGATCCTGAATCTGTACGGCTGTAATTTCATGGCCCAACGCATGATTCGGGGATTGAGCACCTTAGCTGTCTGCATATAAGACAAAGGTTTGTGGTCAGTTTCAAGTAGGAACTCCGCCCCATACAGGTACTTACGAAATTTCTCAACACCCCAGATAATACCCAAACATTCCTTCTCAATTACAGAGTAGTTCTTTTCCCGAGGTAACAATTTCTTGCTAGCATAAGCAATCGGCAAACGACCTTCACCTTCGAACTCCTGAAGCAAAATAGCTCCAAGACCAACGTCTGAAGCGTCTGTTCGAAGTACAAACGGGTTACCTTCTTGAAAAACAGGTAAGCGAAGAATAGGACTAGACGTGAGCCTACTCTTCAGGGTTTGAAATGCCCTTTCATGCTGATCTTGCCAATTTTTGATAGAATTAGGTCTATCCCGTTTAGTTAAATCAGTCAGAGGAGAAGCTATGGATGAGAAATTTGGGATAAAACGACGGTAAAACCCAGCTAAACCCAGAAAAGATTTAATTTGCCTTTTTGTACATGGACGAGGAGCATCTCTGATAGCCTGTATCTTGTCCTCTTGCGGTCGTACCGTCTGTCCGACGATATTGTGACCAAGGCACTCGATACTGCCATAACCGATCATGCATTTAGATGGTTTTGCCGTCAATTTGGCCGACCTGAGCCGATCTAACACTTGACGTAATGACGTCACATGATCCTTCCATGTTTCAGTAAATATCCACATGTCATCAACAAAGCTGTCAACATTTGGGAGATTGGACAATATGATTCTCATTAACCTACAAAATGAGGCTCCCGAATTGACCAAACCGAAGGGCATAGTTTTGAACTGGAATAAACCCTTAGGCGTTTCAAATGCCGTCAAAGGTTTAGACCTTTCAGTAAGACTGACTTGCCAATAACCCTTACTCAGGTCCATCTTTGTAAAGAATCTATGTCCCGACATTTTATTGATAACCTCCTCCATATTTGGCATAGGTTCTGCATCGAATTCCGTCACTTTGTTAAGCTTCCGGAAGTCGATACAGAATCTAACTGATCCGTCTTTCTTCGGAACTAGGACAACAGGAGATGAATACGGTGAAATCGACGGCTCGATTACTTCTAAATCCAACATATCCTGTATCTCCGTCTCCATGACGTTACGCGTCTTATACGGGATAGAATAACCCTTCGTCCGTATGGGTTCTGACGTGAGTAGTTTGATATCGTGCTGTATTTGATCAGTTCGACCGGGTAAACTTGATAGTACATCCGGGTACTGTTTAATCAACGCTTCAACCTCCATACGTTGTTCTGCCGTTAACGTATCTGAAATACTGACGTCGTTATAAGTTTCCGGCTCTTTAGCTGTCGGAAAAGCACAATCATCAAGAGAAAATTCATCACTACCATCGTCATCAACCGACTCTGTAGTCTCAGTCGACAATAAACAATGTGACGGCACAGTACGACGTTCGACATACTGTTTCAGCATATTAGCATGATATGTACTCACCACACCATTGACGTCGATTTTATAGTCCATTCTATTCACCACTTCTACTACTTCATATGGACCCTTCCACTGCAATAACAGTTTATTACTGTCAGTTGGCAGTAATAACAGTACTTTATCTCCCACGTTAAATTTACGCGACCTAGCGCGTTTGTCATAATAAGCCTTTTGCTTTACTTGAACTTTCCGTAAATTATCATGTGCTAACTTACACGTCTGCTCTAACCGTTCTCTCAACTCAATTACGTACTGGTACGTAGACAGAACCTGCTCATCCTGTACCTCTTCAGACCATAATTCACGTAATATTGCCATAGGGCCCTTAACGTTACGTCCGTATAACAATTCGAACGGAGAAAACCCTGATGACTCCTGCGGAACCTCCCTTATCGCAAACAGCAGTGCTGGGAGATATTTATCCCAGTCTTTTGGACGTTCTGCGCACATCCTACGTAGCATTTGCTTCAACGTCGCGTGAAAACGCTCTACAAGACCGTTACAGATAGGATGATACGGCGTCGTGGTTAACTGCTGGAGTGATAACAGCCTGCTTACTTCTTTCATAACTTCAGCAGTAAACTGACTTCCGCAATCTGTTAACATTTCATCAGGTATGCCAACTCTACTAAACATCTCAACTAACGCTTCGGCTACGCGTTCCGTTTCAATGCCGGGTAACGCTACCGCCTCGGGATATCTCGTCGCATAGTCTATCATTGCTAAAATATAGCGGGATTTCCTGTCAGAACGAGGTTCTATCGGTCCAACTATATCAACAGCGACTCGTTTAAATGGTGTGTCAATCTGTGGCAACTTTCCTAAAGGTACCTTAGTGACACGACCTTTTTGAATAGTCCTTTGACATATGTCACAAGATTTACAAAACCTTGCCACATCACCACAAACTCCAGGCCAAAAGAACTCAGTTAAAACTCTATCCATAGTTTTCTTTATGCCCAAATGACCTGACATCAAGGTTTCGTGCGCCAATCTTAACACCTTTTCACGAAAACCTTCAGGGATAATAAGTTGCAAAGTGACCTTGTTTCCCTTAGTAAACTGCCTATACAATAAATCTTTCTTTCGAATAAACTTAGTTTCACCCCGGTTCAATCCACGACTAATCGTCACATTCCCAGATTCTACTCTTTGCCTTATGCCATTCAATTTAGGGTCAACAACTTGGGCCTGCTTTAATGCCTCCTTATCACTAGCAATAATTTGATCAGGAACTTTAAGTTTCCTATAGACCTCTTCACCTTGCTTAGCTTGTGACCTAGTCACTGCCGCCATTGCAAAATGGGACATATCGGGAAGTTTTGACCCGTCAATATTTCCAATAACCAGGTCATACAATGTATCTTCCATGCACAATGCCTCAGTTTTTCCTGTGAAAAATGGACAATCTATGTCAACCATTGCTAAGGGATACCTTTGGGTAGATTCATCAATCAAAGTTACATCAGATTCTCTACCAAGTAACTGATCATTAGAAACCAAGTTTCTACGAACGACACACCCAGTACAACCTGTGTCCCTTAAAACTACAACAGTCTTACCATTAACCGTACCCTGCGCTGTTGGTAATCGCGACCTTAAAAAGTAACAGACACCTTCCCTATCCACGTTATCATTGATTAGTGGACTTTCTTCCTTACTCTTATAGAGACCTTCAATTTCATGAGTCCTATTCATTGTAGTTTTACAAAAGCTCATTTGATGTCCGCCACCCCGACCACGTCCGCGGGAATAACCCCGACCACGGCCACGATCTGAATTACTACCCTTCGTCTGTACAGTATCGCTCTTACTCTGTGATCTTTGTGTCTCATCTTTCGGTGCATAACTACTCCCCTTACTTCCGCTATACCCGCTTGCACTTGCACCTACCTCCGCACTATATGCTTGCTTCCTATCGGGATTCTTAAAACATTTATATGTTAAATGTCCCTTACCACAAATACTACATTTCATCTCCGGCTTCGCACTCGGCTTATTATCAGATCTACTCTGAGTTACGCCCTTAATATCACGCTGCCCCTTATTAACACAAGCGTAGACACCGCCACGTGCTTCTGCAGATAAATCTGCTTCCCTAGCCATCTCACCTAGATTCATGAATGTTTTCGGTTTCAAATGAACATACAGTTCTTTACTACAAGATTCTAAAAACTGATCTCTAGCGAAAAAATCGCAAACAGATTCATAAGACTGGTCTACCTTCGCCATTTTCAACCATTTATTAAGATACGACCTAAGTCCACTACTAAACTGAATAAACGTTTCGGACTTTTCAGGCCTATCATAGCGAAATTTCTTCCTAAATCCGCGTTCAGTCATATCAAAATTCTTTAACAACGCATCTTTCAACTTGTCATAATCCGCTGCATCATCTACAGACAATCTATCATAGACATCAAGCGCGCGACCTTTAAGTAATGCGCTTAAATATGCAGCCCAAACGTTTTTATCCCATTTATTCGCCGTCGCGTATTTCTCAAACCTTGATAAGTAACTATCCATCTTGTCCTTACTTTCATCAAAATACGGTAACTTGGGATCTCGCGCATGCGCTAACTTTTCAGCCTTCTGTTTTTCTAATTCAACTCTAAACGTTACCTTCTGCAAATCTATCTGATTCTTTAACTCGCGTTGCTGCAATTCAAAACTATACTTCAACTTTTCTAACTCAACTTCGCTCGACAACTTCGCTTCCTTATCGCTTTCGACTTGAGACAACTTAGCTTCCCTATCTTTCTCGGCTTGCCGCTCTATGCTTTCAATTCGCGCCATCTCGACTTCCCTATCCGCCGCAATCTTAGCCAATTCAATTTCCCGATCTTTTTCGGCCTGCGCGATCCTAGCTAACTCAATTTCCCTGTCTTTATCGGCCTGCGCAATCCTAGCTAACTCAATTTCCCGGTCTTTATCGGCCTGCGCAAGCTTTTCTTTCTCCGCCGCGATCTTCTCTTTATCAAGTTCCCTTACCGCGTGCCTTTCTGCCCTCTCAGTCTCTTGCTGTTGCTTTACAAATTCCTGCAATGCCTGCCCTTCATAACCTAACTCCCTTCCCGTCTTAACTAACTGATCCATGACGCTTAACGTAATGCTCACGTTAACTTAACTGAAACCGACGTTCACTTATAGTCACACACGTTAACTAAAACGTTAACAATAATAATAACGAACTAATCCAACTAAAACGTTGATTAATTAGTATACTCGCGATCTGGACGTAGCCATTAAAGTTACGTTCATAATAGACCGGAAATGACGTCATAAACTGACGTTGACTTTGCCGAGAATTACTTTTCACTATTAGATGACGTAATTAGATGACGTAAATAACCCACATTACAATTACGCCCAACTTGATCTAGCGTATCGGATATACAAACGTAACGTATGTAACGCAACGTATTAACACTGACACGACAACTGTACGTCCTACATTACAAAACCATATAAGATACCAACGGTAAATCAAACTTAAGATTCCGCTATTAGGTTTAATTCATTGTAACGATATTATATAACGTTACGAGTGACCTACGTTACTAAATCAGGACATAAAATGGACCTCAGTAACGGTTACGACACAACGTACAAAACGTGTAGGTTAATAAACTTACAGATTGTCATGCAACAGCAGTGCCAAGGTACTCAACCGGACCTTAAAACTGAATATGTATCATCCGTGCCAAGACAATTCAGGTCTATATACCTCAGTTTCCCCACTCAGATATGCAACCTGTTACATTCTATCACAAATGCATGGGCTATCGCACTTCATCACGCAGGGAATAAGGATAGTTGACCTTAATTGAGTGTAGGTTACATTTACAAAGAATTTAGTGGCAAAATTGCTCCCCTAAAATTCACAGCCTTACGTCACCTTAGAAAAGAACAATCAGAAAGTCAATTAAAAAAATGTCTGACAAAATTGTGCCTAGATTCTGTATATATTGTCAATGTGTTACACTGGCAGATATTAACCGGAAATCAAATCCCGTTACTTCATGACACCATGTTACGCAGAAGGTTTTACACACGGTCGACACGGGTGTAGAGCCTTATGCGTCGCCAGGACGGCGGAGGGTGACTTCCGGTTAAAGGGTTATCTACTAGTGTAATACACTAACAAGGAAACTCTAACAACGTTAGAATTTTTTAAGTTTATATATAATGTAAATTCTATATACAACAATACAATTTACAACTGTCACAATTACAATAATATACAACACATATCAGTTCATGTCGCTGGCCCAAGTAAGGTGTTTGTTTCAAATCTGTAATCGATTTGCGTACAATACGCAAATAGATTACCGTCTGACGTCAACACCGTACTCGGCTCAGCGCCATGAACTAAAGGAAAACACAAAGGACAAAAAACGTTAGTTTGAGCTCATACAAAAAAACAAGGCCTTATGTTGGTAGACTTCAATTCGTCGTTCCCTGGATCATGTCATGGGCCAGTCCATATATCATGAGGAACACCAACTTATATAAACACGTGCACGATTATATACTGGTCGCTCCCTGGATCGTACCAGGGACCAGTCTATATATATTAAAACACATTAGTGGACGAACACTGTCCCACACTTGATGTGACCTTCAGATCTTATCACAGAATCTGGCAAAACTGTGCTAACCACTTCCGCCTACATTTTGTGCTTCCCGCCTCTGCTTAGGAACCATGCACAAACGGCGTTGTAACTGCCTCTACCCGGGTTGGTATTAACCTGGAGACGTATATCGCATCTCCAGGTGAGACGTGGCTCTAAGCCCTAACAGCTGACTGCCGGACTTGATGTGCCTAAAAATAACGAACTTACACTTAATACATTGTAACTACATAATAACAATACGTAAGACTTGGGCCTGTCTTGGAAATACCATACAACGCCCTCGGCGAATGCCGAGCATAACGTGCACACGCCAGCCGTGTCACTAGACACGACTCGCGCTCACGATGTAAAGCTAAAAGTGTGCTTACCACTTCCGCCAATGAAGAAACGTAGATCCTACTACGCATGTGCGTCGAAGGATCTGACGTCAAACATTGTCAAGAAGTATACTGACGTCAACAGGCATTACCATGACATACCCCACATAAAACATGAATAATCTAAACAATGACCTATGTACATTAAATTGATGGACCAAAATCTAACTTGCATATTTATTAATTCATTTCTTTAAACTAAGCGTAATACCATTTGCCATAGAATATAATAACTGAATAAGCGTTTCTAACACATTTGGGATCATAACGTTTGATCTGACATCATCACATCAATGATGTTATATCATATGACGCCGTCTAATGAAGGCAAATCAAACGCATGATGACCAAATGTTACCATTATAACTTATGGAAAAACCCTTAATGCGGTGCATGCTATGGCGTCAATTGACGTCACGAGTATATAAATTAGTTCCATTACAAATCAATCTACTTCTATAGGCCACGTATACGTGAAACTAATATAAAAAGTGCTGACGTCGCAAAAACATGAATGCAACTGACGTCACATGAATAACATGAATGCAACTGACGTCACTGGACGTCAAATAGACGCACACCATTGCAACCAACATCAGTGATATAAACTATTTCCGAAATTTACAAAACTTCCTAATATACAAATATTATGCGCAGCATGCTTACTAACAAAATCGGTCGACACATGCGCAGCCTGATCACTGCCAACAAAATCAAATCAGTCGACACATATAATCATACCATATCAATCAGAAGTCACATTTTTCATTCTTAGCCAAACTATTCTAAATAAATATAATAAAATCTTACCCTTCTAGGTCTTAACACAGAATCTGGGCACACAACAATATAACATCCATCAAGAATTAAACAGCCACGTCTAACTTTTCATTAAAAGATAGGCGTATAAATACTATGCGTCTCACATTAAAATCATGCAACACGCTTTCCACAATCAAAAGACTCGTGCAGGTATTCACCTTAAAATCATGCAATACGCTGTCCACGAGAGGTATTCACAAACAACCCATGCATAACGTAGCCACAATTTCCGTAAATGTTTTATTACCACAGTTACCCTAAAAACTGTAGCCTTACTGATTGAAAGGATTAAAATAATCCACTGAAATAATCTCGACGACATAGTGGACGATTAGATCCATTTCGTAACAGGACTAATTCATTTTATGCTTGAGTGAGTGTTTTACAGAAAATTAAGTAAATGCCAAACACTGTTCATATTTCCCCTGAGCAGTCTTATCTGGGTCTACTCTGTTGAAACTTGTTTGTCCCATTTGAGAGACGATTGACTGTGTGTTATCACAATGAAGCCTAGTCACCTAAGAATTATGACACATTGATTTGTTCAAATTAGAATAGGGAGAAAGACATATATGTAGCTCATGGTTGAAGAATTTAGAATAAAATAAATTATCTACAAAAAATTCAAACACCTCTGGAGAAATGTTAAGAACAGACATTTAATACATCTACATTCAAATGTATAAAAAAAGCATATTTTGATCTGATCAGCACCAATCAAGATCCAATGCATACACCTCTGATTTAAGAGAAGTCCTACTGTCATGAATCATATCATGACTAGTGAGGACAGAATCTGTTTACATTGGAATGAAAAATGTGATACAGCTGATCGCCTGTTATTGGTTTAAGACAGCTGGCCATAATGTAAATTTGCCACTGTTGAAATGATTCTAATATGGCGTTGTTTAAAATGTGGAATGGAACACAGTGGACTGGAATGGTCTTGTCCACCTTTTTCCATCGATTTGGAATAGCACTTTTACAGGAAAGAATTTTCTCCCTCTGAAGAAGTCATTTCTTCCTGAAGAGAACCACTGCCCCATGCTCTTGGAGCAATTGTAACCAATTCACAGTAGATTATGTCATCCATTCCATTCCATTCCAGGTTTTAAACTTTACCCCTAAAATTCACAGACAGATTGAGAAACCAAAACTAATTGATTTCTGAGGGTGATGGAGATAAAGATCTCTGCTAGTCTAATGGGCACTTTATGGCACTTGTAATGTTGCTTTTATTAACTCAAGAATTTGTGAGAAGAGTATCATATTGCAGAGCCTCTTCTGAAAGTTACCAGGCGAATCTGACCACCAGAGTAATATACAGATTCGACTGTAGCCAGGCTAACTAAAAACCAACATGAGCAGAACTTGATTTTCATGCTTGATTGATTACCCATTGCAATAGTATACGCCGTAACATAAGGATACAATAACTGTAGTCTCACGTGAATACAAAAGCGTAACTGCCTCCCAGCGGGCACATGACGTCGAGATGACGTCGTACTGACGTCGATGCGATGTGATGACGTCGCATCGACGTCAGAACGACGTCATTTCAACGTCATGTGCCTGCTGGGCTATACGCAAATATGCAGGTTATTGACAAAATTTCAACACGCACCTGCATATTTGATGGTGCTGAAATTTTGTAAATTGGACGTTATTTCAATAGTAACCGCAAGGAGACACGGCTACATGGAACATCTTTGGTACAAAAAACCCTCAATTTTTTGCCTTCAAGGATTATTTATATAAACATATAGAGTAATGTCGGGTATTGTCGACCCAAGGCAATTATCGACCTCTTATTTATTTTAATTGATGTAACCTTAATTCCAATTAATTCAGAGAACTGACAACAGTTGTAACGTAAACTGCTTCATATAATCGCCATAATATCTTACTGTCAAATTGTAATTCTCACTCAAAAGACATTTTTGGGCGAAGAAAAAACTTAATGGTCCAGTCACCTCTTCCTCAGTTTTTAGCTGCTACGAACATTGTTAATGATAGATATATCACTTATACCACGACTATTCAATGTAGGCCTATACCAACATTCCTACCAAAATATCATTTTAAACTTTGATCCAGTAAGGCCGTGATTTGTTTCAGCGGGAATCTGCTAGTCTCCGAGCACTGATGATGACATCACGTGAGGGGTCGATAAAACAGAATGAAATATAGAATTCTGCAATTATCGACACCATTCTACCACACTCCCCCCGATCATGTTTAACTTAATAGATAAGTCCATGAAATTACTATGCACCGTAAATAAAGTGACTTTGGATATATGTGCCTCATAGTTCTCATGTTGATAACTTTTAGTACTGAACTTTTCAATACTCTGAAGATGCTAACTCTATCTATACTGACAATAAAAATTTTATATGACTTAGCAGAGCGTCATCATCTTATTCTTGTTTAAGATATAATAAGAAATATCTGTGATAATGTATTGATATTTATAGCGCAAAAACGATAGTATGACTGTGTACGATACGACTTTTTAATTTAGCATTAAGATGATCTATACTAGAGTCTTTCCACATATATTACTATTTATATTGTATATCCGTATTACAGCAGTATTTTGCTTCTAGTGGCTTGCAAAACGCAAAGTATTAATCGAGTTTTAATTCAGTTTCATATTATACGAAATGAATACTTTATCATATGAAAACATACATATTTGAATCAAGATTAATAAATTCACAAAAATCAACTGACTTTCTTCTGAATCCTATTTGTATAATGTACTTACGTATGCAGCTTATAAATCTTGTTTGCATGTAATTATACAATGAAATTAAGTTTAAACCAAGATATTCTGATGCTGTGAGTTTGTCTTTGGTATCAACTGGTTTAAAAATAGTTCTGTAGCACGGCCACTTTGATTAGTGTTCATCCTTTTTAACAAAATATTTAAGGGGTCGGTAATAGCCTCTGTGGGTCGATAATTGCAGAGTGCACAACCGTCCTTCCAGAATTGATAACTCTCGTAACCATTATGTTAAACTGCGTCTGATTGGTTGAAAATAACCACTGAAAATTGTTATTAGTAGCGTTGCATTGTTGTAGGGACTTACAACGTTTGTAATTGTTGTAGCTTAATTTTAACCTTAAAGGGTCGATAATACCCGACATTACTCTATGTGCGTACATGAAATTATCCTTTGTTACGCCCCTGGAATATACAGGTTATACTCGATCCACAAATTTATCCATTTCGCAAAGATTGGCAATGTTGGATGTGTGCTTGCATTCCCACTTGAGTTGATTAAAAAAGTGTAATGCATCTTGTCTTAAAAGGGAGTCCTCTTTATCAGCCGAAAATAACTTTTATTTTATCAGGAAAAAAAAAGAAGTGTACAAATAGATATATCTGCATTTCGAATAGAGATATCTGTGCTTCAAATAAAGATATCTTTATATGTATAAATTGCAGATATCTCCATTTAAATCATAGATATAAATTTCTATTTGCAAACGAAATAAACATATATATGTATATGTACCCTCTATCTGAAATGCTGATATCTGCATGCTATGTAATAATGAAGATATTTTGTCTTTTAAAAAGATATCTATTTTAGAAATAGAGATAACTGTATTTTAAATAGAGAGATATCCCTATTTAACAGACATTTCCATTTCTAATACAGATATCTATATTTCAATGCAGACATCTATATTTGAAATGCAAATATCTCCATTTTAAATACAGATCTTTAGATCTAGTTGATATTTAAATGGAGATATCTGCTTTTAAAATACAGTTATCTGTAATTTAAATAGAGATATGCATTTAAACGTGATATCTCTATTTAAATGCAATTTCTCTTTTTAAAATGTAGATGTAGATATCTGCATTGCTATATCACATACCATCATCTCACGTGAGTTCAATGGAATCGTGCCAACACAGCATATTGAGTCTGTCTCTTTAATAAGAACCAACTTCCTGTTAGTAATCACATGATAAACAAGATGGCGCATACTGCTCAAAAGGGAAAACTGATTGCAGTTATTGGAGATGAGGTCTTTTCAATGTCTTTATTGTAGTATCATTGAAGTAGTAATAGAGTTTTATCCTCACTTTAGCTGTTCCAAATGTTCCAAAGGATTTTCGAATCTTCATCCTTAATTATAGGATGGGAGATTCGCAAAGAAGGAAAATAAATGATTAAAAAATCGTTAATATAAAATAGGGCCTTGTATACACTTAAATAGATATAGATTCTTGCATACAATGATTTGTTGCCCAATATATCACTGGTTGGAGGTCCGTTGTAAGTGGATATATCATGAGCGCAAAGTGCAAGTGATTTTATTCACTGATGACAGACTAGTGATACATTCGGCAAAATTCACTTGTTAGCAAGACTCTATTTCGATTCTAACTTTCAAGAAACGGCGAAAAAGCAAGTGTTTCCTTCAGATTTTTCCAGTTTTTCATTACATGAAGAAATCCCGCAAACAACTTTGACTGTAACAGGCGCCTTTACATGTATTTTGTAAGTTTTGATGCAAGAAAACGACGTTACCTGATATACCGTATTTACCCTAATTATTCGGACGGATTAAAATAATTATTTTTTTTACTGTCCGAACATTTAATTCGGCAAAAATTATAATTTTTTTAAGTGTCCGAATATTTACGAACGCCGAATAACCAATTATCAAGGGTATGCACTGGCATATATACGGTATCTTTTTCTCTTTACTTATCGGTAATCCCAACTTGTCAAACCTGTCTCAATTATGTAATTTGAGATGTGGTATTGGACTAGAGTACACAAAAAGATCAAAGCGGTCAATGACCTTGAGGTGACACAATTTGTTTGTTGAAGTACTGGTGTGTTAGACTGACCACGTGCTAGTAGTTTGGATACAGTATTTACGCTAAATATTTGGCCTGTGGAAAAAATGTGTTTAGTATGGATCCTTTCATCTTCAAATTGCATGTCACGAATATATTTTCTCCAGTTGTGTACATCGGAGTTAGGATGTGGATAACTTATGGAAATATACATACGGTACATAATGTGGTATGTAATCCAAGATATTTATGCATATTACGGTAACTGCATAACCAGTTTAAATATACGTAGACATCGGCGACTGATGACCTTTGGGGAATTGGCAAAAAGATAGGTCCATATTATAGGCGAGGCTTAGCTAAATACTTGCCCAGACAGTCCAAAAACTACCCCCCCCCATACTTGCCCAGACAGTCCAAAAACTACCCCCCCCCCCCCCCCCCCCCCGTCTTATAAACGAATAAACGACTCGCCTTATAGCCGAAGACCCCCCCCCCGTCTTATAAACGACTCGCCTTATAGCCGAAGAATTACGGTACCTCATCCAGCCGAAGGCAAAGGTAAACATAGCAAACAGACAAAACTGATAGCCTATACATGAAAATTTTATGAGAGAACAAGGGACGTTTTTTTTGTGTCCGAACATTTACGGACAACAAAAATACCCTGGTCAGTACGTGTCCGGAAATATAGGGTACATAATATAGGTGGCGTTTTGGGAAAATATAGGGTGTCCGAAAATTTACGGTGTCCGAAAATTTAGGGTAAATACGGTATTGGTCGACAAACCACTGAAAGCAAGACTCTACCGTAATGGGCATATATATTGGGACACCCAAAAAATAATGAATTTTCCATTTGGGACAAATGGAAAACTTATTATTTTAGGTGTCCCAATACTTAAGCACATTAAGGTATTTCTTAAATAAACACAAGAATTTCACAGAAGATGATGTCTCACATTTCAGTGCATTCCCATGAAACAAAGCTAAACCATAAAACACTGCCAGTGTCACCCACTGCCATAAATGTAATACGTATCATGTCTCCCAGGGGCGAAGCTAGAAGGAGGCCTGGCCCGGAGGTTATAAAACTTGAGTACATTCTCAAACTCAAAATAAAGCACACTGATTGGCTGCTTCCGAGCACATGCTTGGAAGCAGCCAATCTGTTTGGCTTATTTTGAGTTTGAGATTATACTCAAGTTTTATAAACTCGGACCCTGGATGCACAGGCTTCAACATTTTTCCATCTGTGCTTATGGTAACTGGGTGCACTTCCAAGAGAAGCAAGTCCGCATTGTTTCCTCCCTTTCTCAATGAGGGTCAACTCTTAAAGGAAAGAATTTACTCATCTAGGAGCAAATTCTTTACTTTAATAGTAGACCCTATTTAACAAACAAATCTTAATCCAGGGAAGCAAAGAGGATGTATCAAAAGCTTTTCCCAGGGGTTAAAATAAGCACTAATCTGTTGGGCTGGGACCAGTGGATTTTGTTCTGGACCAGTTGAGTTTATATGTAGCTGGTCCTCAAAACCAATTGATTTGTCTGTCTTATGTGAAAGGGGAATACTAAAGACCACAAGTCAAGCTGGCAGGACCAACTCAGCCCAATTTGGACTGGTTAATTTAGCCCAATTTAGTTAAAACCAAAGAATATGGAACTGTACCCTCACATTTATTTGTAAATCTCAACATTGAAATGTTTGCTTTAACAAAGTGTTTGGTCTGGCTACACCCCTGTCTTTCTTCTGCTAGTCTTAGGGAAAACAATAATAATAATAAAAAAAAACCCTCATGTTTTTGTGCCTTTTTTTGATGGGATTGGATGCAGTTTTGTGACAGTCTGTCGGAATTTAATCGAATCTCATGGAAAGATTTGTCAGATCTCATGCACTGCTGCTCAGAGCTAATGGCTTATATGACTTATTATTAAGTGTTGATCTTTTATTTACTTTTCAGGATACATGTACGGGTTTCCTATTAGGTGGTATTGGAGAATTGAATAAGAAAAGGGAGCCAAACTTTTTAGTGGTATCAAAAAGTAAGTACGTTGTTTTGACTGTAGCATGCTTGTATGCCTGTTCTATCATAGTACACATGGTATAGGAGACTGTGCTCCAGATAAGAATTTATCTTTGAATTATCCTTAGTACCCCCTCTCTTCTGCAGCTCTGATGAGTAGCCTGGTAAAACTCCTTAATCATTCATGAGTCAACATAGGGACAGATATTTTAAGTTTAAGCTGCAATAATTTGTTGAAAAATAGGCAAATTTGCATTGATACTGTCAGGGGGGCCTTCAATATTTATTTTCCAAATTTTGTCTCAAAAATTTTTTTGTGAATTGCAATGCCCCCAGGGCATTTATTAGAAGAAATATAGTAAAGTAGATCATTTAAATAAAAGTCAGTTAATTTGAATGCAATGTGTTTGGATATAAGGCAAAACATTTGAATATAAGGCAGGGCATTTGAATACATTTATAAGGTAGACATTTGGAGTTTAAGGCAGAACATTTGAATATAAGGTAATGCATTTTAGTATAAGGCCTGGAGCATTTGAATATAGGACAGAGCACTTGGAAGCCATGAATCATAGATCACAAATGCTCTGCCCTAAATTCCTAAAATGTATATGATGGTGTTACATGTCTATTATTCCAACAGACTGTTTTCAGTGCAGTTTCCAAACAAATGATTATAACTACCAGCTTATCCAGAGAGAAGTTTATACATAGATAAATCCTGTTATTATATAATCCACAAATAAAACTTATTTAATTGGTCCAGAGGCTGACCAAGTAAGGTTGACATTACTTTATGTCGCATAGTTTGTGATGTAACAGCTTAATGTCACATGGCTGGTGATGTAATGT
This sequence comes from Ctena decussata, assembly GCA_963989385.1. Lineage (NCBI taxonomy): Eukaryota > Metazoa > Mollusca > Bivalvia > Lucinida > Lucinidae > Ctena > Ctena decussata. The sequence continues at coordinate 31,084,557 of OZ022504.1, read as the reverse complement.
CTAAATGCTGCATGGCTTGTGAAGTACGTTAACTGAAATTTGTCTTCAGGTCAATGAAAATGGCAGACCCTTCAACTGAAATTATCCTTCTTATACGATAGAACAATTGTTGACTTTCCTTTTGGTGAACATGAAGTGTTATTGAGTAGTAAATAGTTCATATTGACCTTCACTTCATGTTGGTCTATATGGCGTTTACTGTTCACTAACACTATATGTCCATTTCAACAAAAGTCAGTATATTGACGTCGTTTACATGTGAGCCTTTTTGTTCAGACTAGATTTTTCTTTTTTCTTTCTTGACAAACATATAATTAAAAATTCTAGTTGAAATTAAGATTAAGACCCAAAATGTTCTTGATAATGATTTAAATCTGTGTCAAGCCATACTTTCTGTGAAACATAAGAAAAACATTTTACGAGGGTTGTTCAGAAAGTTCTGATTCTAGCCGCATAACTTTGTTTTGTGGCATGCTGAGGACAAATGCTAAGCATGTATTGAAAGCACTACTTTTCGTCTTCATAATGATACCTAACACTATCCAAAGATATATATTCTTATTGAGTTACAACGCATGTTATAAGGCCCCAGTCATACCACTGGGCTAATTTCATATGTGAATTTATTTTCAGTGTGTCATTCAAGTGAAAAATCATTGTAAATACAAAATTAATTTTTGTCAGCGTCTTGTCATTCGTTGTTTTCAATATCCTTTCAAAAGTTAGAAGGGCATCAAACGTTATCGATTTAGTCCTTGCTAAGCAATGCGCAGTTCTTATGACGTTAGTGGAAACAACGTCAGCGTCATTTTCGAAAGCTCGTAGCGGCTTCGTTGTTTACATCAATTTTAATTTTTCGACGGTTTCTGACTGGCCCATACAAAGGCTCTTCTTAACAAGATTTCGAATGTTAAAGCCGTTGTTTTTGTTACAAAATCATTAAAACTTTAGTAGAAAGGGAGAATTAGCTACTATATAAAATGCTTATAATCTAAATTGAAAGGACAGTATAGAACCTAGATTAAATATATTTTCAGCGATATTTACAGGTCACATTTGTCTGGGGAATAAGTTTAAGTAGCAATGACGAAAACAATTCAAAGACTGTTCATATATGAACTATGACCGTCTTAAGTGAAAATCTGCAGTGGCTGTAGGGTAACCTCTTTCAAAAACGTTAAAAAATATGTCCTTTAGAAAATATGCACCACGTTTGCAGAGTTGTCTGCACATATCATACTGTTATATATTTTCGCTATCAGAAGTTCTGTATTTATAATGGTTACCAAAATAAGACGTCACTTTCTGAACATCCCTCGTAAATTGCCTTCTGCTGAATGTTTAAATTCAGGATGCTTAATGTTAAGTCTCAGCCAGTCATATAGTATAATATATCAGCCAGTCATATACCATTTCAGATACAAGTGTTCCAGAAATTGAAGAGAAATTCCGAGAATTTATAAAACGGGGAGATGTAGCAATAATACTTATAAATCAAAATGTGAGTACAGGTACCATATTTCTTCAGTTATTAGACAGAAGTTTTTCCCTTCCATAAACAGCCCAAAAATCTAGATCCCTCTTGCAAGATGGATCTAGATTTTTGGGATTGTTTTGGAAGGGAAAAGTTCACTGATGTTCTGTGGCTTGCAGGTCACTAATGAGAGAGCCCTATGACTGTAACCTGCATATTTACTGGCCCAGAGGTTATAAAACTTGAGTACATTCTCAAACTCAAAATAAAGTACAATGATTGGCTGCGTTCGAGCACATGCTCGGAAGCAGCCAATCAGTGTGCTTTATGTTGAGTGAGATTATTCTCAAGTCTTATAACCTTGAACCCTGATTTGATGTCTGAAGTCTTGGAAACGTCAATGACATTGGAAAAACTAATTTTGTTTTGCACAGGTGTCAGCATGAAATCGGTCTAAATGAAGAAATAGTATAATTTACTGGCATGAAATTACCAGTTTTTCTTTCGAAATATTATAAGTGTTGTATGAGTCGTGTCACGAGAAAACCAACAAAGTGGTTGTGCGTCCAGCACAGTCTCAGATCAGCGTGGGCATCTGCCCAGTCTGATCAGATTCTTTCCTGTGTGCTTAAAGGGTAGCTAAGGATCTAAGCTACCTCCATGTGGACAGCAAAGATTCTGATCAGACTGGGCGGATGCCCAGGCTGATCTGAGTCTGGGCTGGGCGCACAACCACTTTGTTGGTTTTCTCGTGTCACTATCATTACCAGAGCAGTTATTTATGGATTCAGAGATATCAAAATGATTAAAGAGGCACTGTGGTCAAATGCCGAGACTGACTTCTTTGCAGAATGACTTCTGTTTTTCTCTGATTCTCTGAGAAACATTTCTATTTGAGCAATAAGTTTAGGACAGCCAATCAAATATGGATAGTTTAAGACTAGAGACCTTAGAGCCTGGGCATATTTGCTTGCCTGCCCCTACTGAAAACTTTAAAGATTATGGGCACTGTTGAAAAGTAATGTTGACTCTGGGTCATGCAGACAAGCAATAAACCACTGATTGGGTTGTTTAGGATATATGCCTGGGTTTAGTATATATGCCTGGCCAAAATATTATAAAGTTCTAATTTCTGCCACTTTCAGACCCCCCCCCCCCCCCCCCCCCCCCCCCCCTCCCCCCACCCACCCACCCCACCCACACACACACACCAAAAAAAATATCAACAACAACAACAGCAAAAAAAAAAAAAAAAAAAAAAAAAAAAAACATCCACAGAAAAAACACACTACCCTGATGTGCTTAAGTATTGGGACAACTAAAACCATTAATTTTTCATTTGTCTCAAATGAAAAATTAATGTTTTTTTAAGCACATTGGGGTATGTGGTATTGATCTTCCATTTCTTTTGATGAAGTCAGCTGCTAACACAAGTTGTGTATTTCTATTACCAGGTTGCTGAAATGATTCGACATGTGATAGAGAGTCATAATGATCCAATACCAGCTGTTCTAGAAATCCCTAGCAAAGAATGTCCATATGATGCCAGTAAAGACTCCATTCTCAGGAGAGCTAAGGTAAGAAAGTCTCCATGTAATGCCAGTAAAGACTCCATTCTTAGGAGAGCTAAGGTAAGAAAGTCTCCATATGATGCCAGTAAAGACTCCATTCTCAGGAGAGCTAAGGTAAGAAAGTTTCAATGTAATGCCAATGAAGACCACATTCTCCATACAGCTAATTTAAAAAGTCCATGAGATGCCAGTTCAGATTTTGGCTTCAGGAGAGCTTATTTAATAAAAAGGGTTCATGTGATCTTTATGAAGAGTCCATTCTCAGGGGAGCTTCTTTGATAAAAAGTCCATTTGATGCAAGTAAAGCTGCCATTTGAAGGGGAGCTAATTTGATAAGAGTCTATTTCATGCCTGTAAAGACTCCATTCACAGAGAAGCTAAAGACTCCCTATTTAGGGGTGCCAATTTGATGAACAGAGTATATAATGCAATTAAAGACTCCATTCTCAAGGGAGCTAATGCATTCTCTGAGAGCTAAGTCATGGTGTCACATTTTTGTATGCACTGTGAGGCAGTAAAACTGGATTTAAGGAGCATTGCAAGTAATGGATATGAGTATTCTAATGCTGTTGATAACAATAATCGTAGGATACAAAACAGATATCTTGACAGTTTTCCTCTTATCATTTTCACACCCTTAATGCAACATTTTTGTTTTGCAGGGGATGTTTTCTGCGGAAGATTTCAGATGAACACAGCTACAGATTAGTCTTGGGATAGATCTTTGTGTTACTGTAATCAGGACTAGCTAGTCAAATTAAGGTTTACAGTCCATGATGGCAATTATAGACTGATAGATTAATACTGCCAAACACGGTCACACCTCAAATTCTGCACATGCCAACTTTATACATCACTGGCAAGCCATTTATCATTATTAGCTTCAGTAAACACCACCAGCACCACACCAACAAACATCATGAGCCACAACCTACTAAACCAACAAAGTGACATGTTTGCCCAGGGATGCCTCAGCTCAGCTTGGGCATCCTCCTAGTCTGATTAGAGTCTTTGCTTTGTGCTTATAGGGTAGCTACGGATCTAAACTAGCCCTTTTGTGAGAGTCTTTGCTGGTTGCATATGCCACTTTGTTGGTATTGTTGTGTTGTGGCTCAAATTCTGTGAACTTTTCATTTAACTCAGCTTGCCACTTAGTCCTTAAAGCCCTCAAAAAGCAGACAAAATTTATGTCTGGAAAATTAAAAAAGTTTTGTCTAATACATGTATATGGAGAATTAAATGATTAGAGGGCAATAAGTGTAGATCCAGAAGAGGTGGCACATTACAAGCTGCCTCATCTTGGTCTACATAGTCTGCAAATTCAACTATTTTCATTTTGGGTGCTTTGAGTGTTACCACTGCTGAGCCAGTTATTATCATCTTCATGTAACACTAGCAATATACCAACAAACATCGTTTAACCCAACATTAGACTGATAAATGTAGTTGGTAGCAACAGATTACAAGTTTTATTTACAGTATGTATTTGGCAGTATTTACCAATTTGTCTATGTGCTGTTATAGATCTAAGACCTTAATATAAATCTACAACAGGACTTTAAAAGAGAAGTATCAGATGAACTGTAATAAGTGTTAATATATACACGGAGTCTCGTTATTGTATGTAAATAGTTTGTTTATAGTGTCTGTGCCCTAAAATAAATATTTTGACAAGAAACACTCACAAATATTGTAGACCCACCTGATCAGAATCACTGTGTGGCCATCTTGTTGTGTATAAAGATAACCTCAGGATCATGTTGATAGGGATCAAGTTCAAATTCTTCTGGAGACGGATTTTTTTCTGCCGTATATGCAGTTCTATTGCACACAGTCATTATTTATAAGCTTTATAGCTCCATATGACTGAAATATTGTTGAAAGGGCTGTAAAACTCTAAAAGTAGTTCTTATTGAAGGAAATATAAAACTGGGCCCAGTTGTTCAAAGCATCGTTAGCTTAACGAGCTTGTTAAGAGGTCAACTCGTTAAGTGTTTTGCAACTTTATAACAAAATACACTGATATTTTTTGTTAAAAATATGTGAGAAGCTTTTGCAATGCAAAAGCTTGTCACTGTTTTTCAACAAAAAATATTGGCATATTTGAGATATTATCATTTGAAATTTTAACGTCTTGTTAACTAACGACGTCGTTAGTTTTGAACAACTGGGCCCTAGTCTTTAAAGAGTTGTCTCCCTTCCATACACCTTAATTCACCCCAGCCATTGATTAATTCATGTCCAGAATTTATCAGTGTATGTAACAGATCACTTGCTGTTGGTATAATGTCTGACCCCACAAGTATCAAGTGAAACTGTTTAGTTCCAGTAATGTTCATTTGCTTCTAGCATTCCAGCTTTATAGATGGATGGCTGACCTTGCGGTTTAACATCATTTTCATCAGTAGTTAGTCATATCAGGATGGTAGGAGGGGGAATATGAAGGCTCTGTGCACTGAAGGGCTGTTCAGGTTCGAACAGACTCTCTTCTCCTGTAGGATTCAAGCCATAGCATGTTGATTAAAGTCAGGGGCACTTACCACTCAGCCAAGCAGATGCTTGCCAGCCACTATAAAGGAATCTGAAAAGTTACATGACATGTTGTTACATAATTTTTGTCTTATGTTATATGATTTTAGTCTTATATTGAGTCCTATCATGATAAAGTCATTACATGTGTCATTCTGTAAATTTCGATTTTCACTGGTTTCAAAAGAAGTATTTGTGAAGTTTTTGATTTGTAATTCTCTAACCTGATCTACTGTATTTATAGTTATAAAACAGTTCATCCTTCCTAAATTACCACGTATATACTCAACAGCAAAAGAAACGCATATATTTTAGTCTTGTTTTTCCTCATTAATGTAATGATATTTTACTTTTAACTTAGTACTGGGATTTGCCTATACGTGGCCATAAATTCTGCAGGATTTTCTTGTCACAGTGCAAGTCTTCGAAAAAGATATGAAGATTTTTGTCAAAAGGACAAAAATCACAAAATTCTGGCTCACAGTGGCAAAAAATAAATTATCAATACAAATTTGCTGCATGTAAGTTCAGCATTATGTAACCAACTGGAAAACGGTATAAAACTTTTAGAAAATTGATTCTTATACAGTTAAAACGCACATGCAAAAATCTGCATTTTTCCAAAGTTTTTCGAAGTTTTTGAAAATCGTCTGAATCATCAAATTATTAGACAAATCTGGTAATTTGGGACTCAAAATGAATAAGGCTATGGGTAAAGGACCCGTTTAAAACAAATTTTGGTTTGAAATGACCACGTATTTTGCACACTTCCGCTTTGAGTTACGAAATTTAAAAGCTAATAAAAATGTTTTCCTGGAAAAAAATCTTGTCTTCCGATTCGCTTACCGTAGACTGCCCTTTATGAAAAAGATGCTGTATGATTTTCATTCAGTTTTGCTTTGTGATTTCAAGAATCCAGCGCCCAAAAGTTCAATCTGTGTTTGCATTATTGAAAGGACGTACAGAGTTACTCCCCTTTGTTACATACTCCGTTTGATTGTGACCACCGACCTTTTTATTAAACCCGAATAGGAATCCATTTCCAATTCAGATTGCTGAAAAGTACACAAAATTTTGTTTTGCTATCTCAAAACTTGCCTGCTTTACGGGATTTGCATAAAGGGGCATAACTTTGTTTGTAGCGAGTAACCAATGCTGAAAATTCTTGATAAAGTTTCTGAGACATTGTAGCGTCTTAGATAAAGAGGGCATCAGTTTTGGAGCTAGGCACAACTCAGTTGAAGACACTGAGTTAACTGATCAGTATTTGTGAATTTCAGATTGACCCCTTGAGTGTTTAAGCATTCGTTACGCATGAATAAACAAACAAAATTTCAAAAAGTTTGCAACGAAGTGTACTCCAGGCATTGATAATATCTTTTCTGTTTTACCTATTTCAGCAGATTTTTATTTTGACATAAAAACACCAAAGAGAAAGATATGCGTTATTTTTGCTTTTGAGTATATAAATCAATGGTGTAATTCATCTTTGAAATTGGTTTTACTACTCCAAAACAATCCCAAAGATAAAGATCCGTCTTAGAAGATGGATCTAGATCTTTGAGATTGTTTTGTTCCTGTAAAACCCATCTTATAACCATAAATATGGTATAGGTTGATTGATAAATCACAGATGTTTTATGTGACATTTGGCAGGCTGTCATGAAAACTACTAGTAAACTTCACAAACTTTTTGTGATCTACAGTATGCGAATAGTGTAGTTTCATTTCCTTGAAGCTTTGTGGCTGTGAGGTTTCAAAAAAAAATTGCAAGATTTTCAAGTGTGCAAACTGCTCATGTTCAGTCTATCGAGCACAGTCTGGTCCATGCTTGCTTGTTTTCTGTTAAGGTGAATGAAGACAGTCCCTGATTCTGTAAAGAGGCCATTGTTTAAACGAATTCCCCAAAAGTACAGTAGTCAGACTTAGCTTGCAGGGTATGAAAAATAAATAAATGAAGTCCATGTGTATACATACAACAATTTTATTTGTTGTTTTGTTTGATATAGAGATTCTAAACTAATCACAACATATATAAGCTGAGTACCGGCCTCACTACACAAAACCGTAAATGATTGGCTGAGTCAATCACGTGACTACAGGTCACAATATAAGATGGGGGTCACAAGTAAAATGGAAGCCTTGCAAAAGATTAACATCTTCTCGTCATAAAATATACTTTAAGATATCCACACAAAATTTAACACATCTACAAATAGGATTTGATACTAATTCAAAAATCAACAATCATGGCATTACAAGCACAATGTTACTGCACCATTTTGGTTTAAAATTTTACACATTATTTCAATATGGTCACAAATTCATCTAACCAATCCGTTGATACAAGGTTGTTGCCATAGTTACCATAAAGAATCAGGCAGTAATGCCAGAGCAAACATTGTAGACCAAGATTAGACTGCTCTAAGGAGCAGTCTGATCTAGGTCTTCAATGTTTGCCAGCACTTTTATAAACCTCCCATTGACAGCACAATGGACGTAGACGTACCTGTGTTAAAAATGGCTGAGTCAACTAAAGAAATGGCGGTGGTGTATGAACATTAAAGGTAACCATGGCAACTCACTCTGACAATAAAGTCTGACAACAAACAGAACACTGATTATGGTTAAAAGGCATGCATTATTAAAATGGGAAGTTTTATGGGAATATTTCAAAGGTTTTAGGAGCTAAAGACCAGATAGACAAGATAGATTTCTTACAAGAATCAAGAGACTGTGTATATGTAAAGAGACTAGACCTCTTTAAGAAAGATATCTGTGAAGTGTCATAAAATTTTGGATAATAATTTCCTACAGGATTTTTAGCAATAGGACTGCTTTCCCATTAATGCCTAAAATACACTGTCAAAATAGGCAAATACTATGAGTCTACACTGTTTAACTTAAATATTGGACTTTTTAAGATAGGATTAGTAAAAGTAAAATAATACGATAAATCCTTAAATTGGAAATGGACCTGCCCAAACAAAAGGCAAGAGCAGATAAATCAAGTGACAAAGAATAGTTTATTCTGGATATACTCTTGTTAGAATTAAGCATGAAAATACTTCAAAGAACTGGCTTAAATGCCCAGACGTGAACTTTTGAATTTCTAACACACATTGGAATAAGAAAATAGTTCTGCTAGAATCTTCATCATTTGAATAAGATGAAAATGTCTGTGAGATTGGGAATTTTCAGCTAAAAACAAAAGCATGGTAACTCATAAACCAGCTATGAAAAAAGTTCATTTTGCATGCTTAAAACATGCCAAATACTTCTATGGAGTTTCAAGACTACATCCCAAAGGCTGTAGTAATTGCTAGCAACAGACAGAAACCTACTGCTATGATTATCTGGCTGGGATCATTCCGGTAGATGGCTTTGTCATGATTGACCAAGACTGTGTTAAATTGATTTGGAAAGTAATTCAACTAGAAATGGTGAGACAATATCATAATTTAAGTTCAGCACAGAGAGCTTTTAATCTGTAACAAGAGTTAAAATCAATGAGCACAAATGGTTGATGAGAATGCCTTCCACAGGCAAGTGACCTAGGCCCAGTTGTTCAAAGCACCATCAGCTTAATGAAGCTATTAGTCGGGGATGTGTTAAGTCTTACAGTATTTACAAAATTAATTCTGTTAATATTTTTTGGTGAAAAATTGTGAGGAGCTTTAGCTAAAGCTCCTCACATTTTTTTACCAAAAATGGCAGTGTTCTTTTTTCAAACAATATGTTTGAAACTTTTAACATCTTGTTAACTAACGACCTTGTTAGTTTTGAACAACCAGGCCCTGATGTCTCTCCTGCTTGCTTAAGCAGTCACCATAAAAGAATGAGGTAACACAAAGCTATATTGAGCTATTGATCCTCCCAACATCTACAGGAACACACAAATTCATATTTCATGTGGTAAAGAATGGATAAACATTATACGGTAGATGAGGTTGAAAATGATGACTTGCAAACCACAGATAAATGCTGTCACCGTAAAACCCTTTTATGCCATGTGCAACTAATGAAGAGAAAGATCAGCATGTGCATGTCTTTCGATTTGTATGAAAATGAGCACTTAAAGTGCCAAAAATGAAAAGATATAAATTTGCAAACAGTGCAGATCCAGATGGGGCATCTCAGAGTAACTTCATCTGGATCTACACTGATTGTACTCTGGTCTTTGAATTTGCAATATGAGCTTGCTTGGACAAAACTTTTTCTCAAATTTTTCTGACATAAATTTTGTTGCCTGCTGTTTTGGCATTTTGAAAGGGTTATAAATATCATACTTAATGAACGTCCAAGCTGATCTTAGTCCTCTTGTTGCACAATGGCATATGGTGAGTTTTCACATACACAGCTCCAATAATACTGGCCACACAATGAAAGACTACACAACGTGTTTTGATATTTATAACAGTGTAACAATATGGCATGCCATTAAAGCTGTTAAGATCTCCGACTACAACTTCCTACACTTTGCAATATACAGAGCATGAGTTCATTTTGCTTTCACCTGGCTTAATGGATATAAAATTTATTAGAAACCCAGTTTAACTGATGCTCCAAATACTTAAAACATAATACGTCCGTTTTTTCAAAACGGGCGTATAAAAAGATATGGGCCAGGTTGTTCAAAACTAAAGACATTGTTAGTTAACGAGACGTTAAAATTTCAAACATAAAAATCTCAAATACACCATAATTTTTTGTTGCAAAAGAGTGAGAAGCTTCTCACATTTTTTCAACAAAAAATATCGGTGTATTTGGCTATAAAGTTGTAAAACACTTAACGAGTTGACCTCTTAACGAGCTCGTTAGGCTAACGATGCTTTGAACAACTGGGCCATGGTCGTAAAAATGGATACTTTTAATGCTTAAGAGATTTGCACCAATGTTTCTGTCAGAGGTTCATAAGGATTGGTTTTGAGGATAAGTCTTTACATGCTCGATAAATGCATGTATATATGTTGTGACTCATAATTGTGACTCATACTATTAGAACTGATTCAAAGTTTAAGTCATAAAATTTACACTGAAACTACACTAACTTTGCATTAGATTTTGAACCAATGTTATAATATGGGTGTGTTGAAGCATAATATTAGAAGTCCAGGTAAGGTAAGTTTTGAGCATAATTCTAGGATAATTGCTTTTTTATTTCTTGCCCAGAAGATACATTGTGAACCTTATCAGAATTTCTGTGTTGGGGGTCAATCAATATATATTTGTATGGCCTATGAAGAAAGATTATCTCATAACTATCCTCAATACCCACTCTTATTTGGAGCTCTGATATGTGCTTTAACCCTTAAAGTGGCAAAAACAATAGAAAACAAAATTTATGTTAGCAAACTTTCAAACAATGTGTTGTCCAAGCTGTATCGTATTGAGAATTCAAAGACTAGAGGACAAACAGTGTAGATCCAGATGAGACGACTCATCATGAGCCCCCTCATCTAAATCTATGCTGTTTACAAATGCAACTATTTTCCTTTTTGGCCCTTTAATAACTAAAGATATGGTATGATTATTTTTCTAAGGATTTCTTTATTCCAAACTAAAGTTACATGGTGCTCTAGTTTACACTGTGTCTCCATCCTTAAGCCAAGGTTGCACTAAATCTACTCAGAAACATTTTGGATGATATCATAAGCACTACAAACAATATAGAAAAGACATAAAAACAATAACAATAACTGTACATATGCAGACAAACTTTTGATTCTATCTTAAACATAAAGAAGCACTCTATGAAATGTACGCTAAACAAACCTGGATGAGAATCACCAGCAGGTGTTTCATATTTCGCTGCAAGAAAAAATGAGAATATAAAATACTTCCTTCTGAAACTCGCACTGAAACTGAACTATCTTAACACAATTCTAAATGTTCATACACAACAACCATCAAATGGCAAGAGTGACATAGTGAAAAAAAAAATCAAAATGAGCTGTGACACGAGAAAAACATCCAAGTGGCATGAGCACCCACCAAAGACTCAGATTAGCCTGGGCATCTGCCCAGTCTGATCAGAGTCTTTGCTGTTTGCACTGAGGTAGCTTAGACCCTTAGCTACCCTTTAAGTGCACTGTGAAGATTCTTATCAGACTTGCTAAATGCCCCGTCTGATCTGAGTCTTTCCTGCATGCACATGCAACTTTGTTGATTTTGTCGTGTCGCAGCTCAAATGTGTTTTGGTTACTCATAAATGACAGGTATCATATTCAACCCAAAATAACTGCACAGTGCACTTCAAAGTTTGTGTGTGTGTTTTTTTTAGGGGGGGGGGGGGGGGGTAATATGATTTATCTAACTGATAAAGAACTAGTGTACCTTCCAAATGGGATTCAACTCTTAAGAAAGAATTTACTTCTCTAGCAATGATGCTTTCCTTTGAGAGTAGACCTCTTTTTGGAAGAGTCTTACTGTTCAGGGAAGCAAGAAGTCACAAAAGTTGTCTCTTTTTGCAGATAGGTTCAAACTGATCAGTCACTGCTTTCACTCTTTATATACTTCAGCCTTCACAGACTGTTGATATGAACACAGAACACTGATCAGACTGCATTTAATATATGCACAAGCTGATCTGAGCCAAACTGTTTAAGGCATCATTAGCCTTACAAAGATTCATGAAGTTTTCTAATCCACATGAAATTAAGTACACATAAAATCAAGTGCTGAGTTTTTGAATGGAATATATCAAACTCTACTTTAACAAGGAAGGATTCCAATGGACGCTCTTAAAACAAAGCTAAGCCAGAAAACTACTGAAAAATTTACGTATCTGCTTCCAGTGCCACCTTTGTCTGATGGAAAAGTAAATTCTTTCTCTCTCTCTCTTACAACAGTTGCTGGCGAGACAAAAAAACAAACATTAAAAGCACCAAGTTTCCATTTAAAACTCAACAGTAAAAATGTTTACATTAATATCGAGCATGCAAAAAATGACTACAGATAATAAAATCAACTCTTATGTAACAATAAACGAGTCAGCACTAAGAAAATATAAAATATGACGATGATTTACCCTTGAGACATGGATTTTATGTCATATGAACTCTACTGTAATTACTATATTGGGACACTTATGAACTAAGGTGACTGGGAACACTTTCACAGAATGTAACAGTTCTCTAGGTAAGAAGGGATAACAGGGATAAATCTGTGATAATTTTCCTTATTTCTCAATGAAAACGAATGTTGTGACCCCTCATCAGAACCGTCTCAGTGAGGGGTCACAACATAGGTTTTTATGGAGAAAACTTAGAAATTATCCAAATTATCCCTGTTACCCCTTCTTAAATGGAGAACTGATGTAATTCTAATCATCATAAATGGAATTCTAACCCCTAAGTGAAGTAGAATTTTAATGTCCTACCTCAAACTTTCTTGTGTTACACTGCTGGTAAATGTGTAACCGATGGACAGTACCAAACCAATACACTCCCTCAACTTTGAAATGAAGTGTCTCCATTCACCTGGATGTAATCATACTAAAATTTGAACATGCAGATATTATCATATTTATTCCGCTATAAAACAGTGTTTTTTTCATCTCTAGAATGACCTCTTTATCTACATCAATCTTGTGAAATTTTGCTATAAAACAGTTTTCCCCTTCTAAAACAACCCCAGAAATCTAGGTCCATCTAAATAAAAGCATCTATATTTTTGAGATTCTTTTTGGATGATAAAAGCCTCCGTTCCGTAACCGAAGAAATACAGTACTATCTGAGAATATGTCCAACTGCAAACAATAGAGCCTAGTCAGATAACTCCAGGGTCTCCATTATTTGTGTTTGCTCCTGAACTCTTGTCCCAGTTCTTAGGCCCGTTACAGTAATTCTTGTTCTAATTAGCAGTGGTTTTCCTTTCAAAAAATTACAAAAGAGCAGACCAGTCTTTACACAGCACTTCACAACACAGAAAATTAACAATAATAATCTCATTGAAATCTTCATATACATATCCAGTCTAAATATATCAACATAATACATATACAGTCAAGAAACACTCAACCCAGCAGGCACATGACGTAATAATGACATCAACGTCAGTATGATGCCATTTCCACATGTGCCAGCTGGGAAAGATGTAAATATCAAACCCTAAGGAAACAGTTCAAAGCAAACATCTTGGATCCAAACTTCCGACACATACAATCCAATGAAAGGCTGTCTTTTAAAATTATAAGTCTGGTGGGAGTGCTACTGTAGCTATTATCCAACATAAAAAGCTTTAACTTTTTAAATTTTGTGTTCTTAACACACATAAATCTTAAATTTACAGTATACTATTAAAATTATAACAGGTTTAGCACCATATGTAACACATATCACTGAAGTATCCATACATATCAGAACTTCAGATAAAGTGAGCTTTTTCAGAATTTCTTCACAAAAACATGTAGTGATCCCTCATTAGAACCATCTCATAGGTGAGACAAGGCTGAAACCATTCTATAATACTTTCATGGAATCTTTTAAAATGAATGAATTTATTTACATGGGAAGCAACTCTGCCATTTTCATTTTTGCCTTCCTTAGGAATGGGGGTCAACACTGAAAGGAAAATCTGCCTCCTTAAGAGCAAATTCTTTAAGAGTAGACCTAATTTAGGAATGGTACTTTCTGCAGAGACGCAAAAAGGAAGTCATTTAAGTTGTTAGCCTTTGCAAAGATGGTAGAAAAACAAGGAAGTGTACCAATACACTTTAATTATCATTATCTGGAGCTCTGGGGCCGTATTCTTAAAACGACTTAAGTGGTTGCTATGCTGTTGCTAAGGCTAAATTTCTTTGAAGGAGATTCCCTACAACTATGAAATTTGCTCTGGAGGAACAGTCTTAGAAAGACTGTTCCTCCAGACCAAATTTCATAGTTGTAGGGAATCTCCTTTATAGCTATTTAGCCTTAGCAACCGCATGGTAACGACTTAAGTGGCTTTATGAATACGGCCCCTGATATCATTCAACCTCACCAAGGTGGGTCTCTTTAGTCTATACAGAGCTATCTTTTAGCTCTAATTTCAGTGACAACACACTGTTTCACGGGTCCATCAAACTTTCTTTTTCAAACTTTCATAATGCCCCTAACTAGTAAAATAGAAAGCCTGAACAATCAGGGTAGACCTAGATCTGGCTGCTACTACCAGAACAGTAAAAGCGCTGTCTTACCACAGTATATCAACAGATGGTATGTTCAAATTTTACGATAACTAAGTAACTGCTAAAGGTGTCTGAATATTAGGGACAAATAGAATCTATCATTGGTGTCAAGTGGAGATAAGGAGATCCCAACACTACAGCCTATCCCCACTTGACACCAATGAGTGTTTATTTTTCTCATCTACCAATATATTAGAAAGATTTACATGTATTTGACAGACTGTTTTGCTTCTGCCTTAAAACAAGCTATTCTGATGTTATTTAAATGCGACTTAGAGAGTGACGTCATAAATCTAACATGATCACCTCAGACAGGAAATCGGCAAAGCCAAAGAACCGGAACAATAGCTGGTATGCTAGAAGAAGATAATTTACCGGTAATCACAATTATCATGTAAAATGAATGTTTCTTAATCCTGTCTGGGAAGCCACTGAGCAAAGAAATTGAAACGAATTCACTTGTAGCTTATCCCACATAGACGGACAAAGCCAAAGAACTGTCTTGAAAGCACACAGCTGACTCTATCCTGTACACTGTGGTAGGTGAGAAAATTATGTTTCTATGTCATATAATGAGGAGACGGCAATCTCCCTTACAGCAAACGAAGACTATATAGCGTGCCTGATGGGTATTTGAATTTAAAAGAGGCAAAGTAACTACCATGCAAATGGTGACATATGTTAAGCTGATCATGGATGCCAACAAATACAGTGTATGCTAATGCTGATGAATATTCCGACTATGACACCAGTGGGGTACAGCATTAGCACTCCTTTGCATTTATAATGCTGGGCTAAAAGCTCCAGACAGGGACAGATGTTTGAAGATAATCCCCTTTTTTCCTTATTTCTCAAAAAAAAATGTGGAGCCTAATACTAAGACCCACCTTGCTGAGCAAGTCCTAAGGATTGGTCACAACTATTCTTAATATATATGAGCCAGTCTCTGTAAAAACCGGGCTTAATTACATAAAACTAAAAAAATAACTTACTGCATCACTGAAAAGTATTACTTTTTCTAAATATTTCCTGAAAATTTGAGATGGTTACCATTTTTTATTACTGAGATATAGACTTTAGAAGCACACGAGTAGTGCAGTTTCTTTATTATGACGTTATTAACGTCATGCAAGTATGTTTTGACGTCAACATCATTACGTTTGTTTGAGCATGCTTTCTGTGATTGGTAGACTACATAACTCAGACAAAAAGTGTATTTGCTCATTTTCAATATGTATTTCATAGCACACACATGCATGATCTAACATTCTTTCTCAAATGATAGGTCTTTGTGATGGTATACCATCTGTTTTCAAGGCTTTGGGGTTACCGTGGAATAAGCGTTGTCATGGCAACATATGTCATATTTATGACTGGATTTTGTCTGAATTCATAGGCTTTCTGTTATATCTCAACGCCTATGGTATTTTCATGAAAATAAACTGAGGTCCGAAAAATCATTAATTTTGGTGTTTTTTCATCCGTTCGCAACATAATCATTACATAATGTCATTAAGCCCTGTTTTCACAGAGAACGGCTCATATATTTCTCTACCCCATCCAAATATCCACAATACAGTTTTGTAGACTGAATTGTTTTGCGTAGTGTCATTATTGCACAAATGATCATTCATATGAGGGTATAGTATATTGCTTTTTGAGTATGCCAGAAACATTTTAGCCACAACACAAGAAAACCAACAAAGTGGTTGTACACCCAGCGCAGACTCAGATCAGCCTGAGCTTGCCCAGTCTGATCAGAGGCTTCGCTGTCTGCATGCTGTCCGCATGCTTAGACCCTTAGCTAACCTTGGACAGCAAAGCCTTTGACCAGACTGGGCAAATGCCCAGGCTGATCTGAGTCTGCACTGAGCGCTCAACCACTTTGTTGGTTTTCTCGTGTCACGGCTCATTTTTACTTTTCCCAGTAAAATCTGGAAGAAATTCTGTACAGAGCGAAAATATGACCAAATTTTGGTAAAAAAAAAAATGAGTTTTTTTTCCATCAAAAATATTTCTTTCAAAGCTATTTTTCCATATTTTCCATGAAAACTTATTTTGTGACCTCTCATTAAAGCCGTCTTGCCGAGTTGTTTTCTTTTGAGGGCTCACAACATATGTTTTCATTGAGAAATAAGAAAACTTATCCTAGAATTATCCATGTTACCTCTTGTGTTCTGGAAAAGGGTTAATGATGATATCCTGACCAAAATTCAAACAGCTTCCAGTATGGAAATATACTACATCTATGCGTATATCTTTTTTTGAAACTCATTTACAGCCATTGAGCATGAAAATGTATAACAAATTTATGATACATAAATTCACTATTGTCATCTATACAAATATAGTAAATTCTTTCCACTATATACATACAATTTTAACAGCCTTTGCCTGCAAAACAATTACCTGGATCCGGAAGCCAATTTGGAGGCTATTCAATAGCCTGTTGCAGTACAGTTCTTGGTTGTGTCCTGTATTTAGTTGATTGACCATACATAAAGATACTACATAAATCATCATCATGAAATTAATCATTCTATTTTGATCTGTTCTTTATTTAAAAACTAAAGGATTCAATATAAAACTGTTTTTGGAAAAACTATGCATACTATTAAGAAAGATTACCGGTACATCAATGTTAACAAAATATTTATCATACCAGTTCACCTTAAACTCATACATGTTAAATGAAAGTAGTTATTTTGGTGTATTTAATCTCATAAAATAAAAAAAATAAACAAGAGGGCCATGAGGCCCTGAATCGCTCACCTGAACAATTGGCAAGGTGGCTTATACTTATCATGTCCAAAATTGTCAAAATATGAGTTTTGGGTCAAAAGTCAAAGAATGACCATGACCACTTGTACCCATAAATCTTCATGTACTCATTAAACAACCATATATACCATTTTTAGGCCAAAATCTCCAAAACTTTCCATAATTTCTTATGTTCTAGCATTTTCCCATATTTGACCATGCCGCAAAAAAGGTCAAGGTAAACCCAAGGTCACCATTTGAACAGTCTTGGTGGTACTCTAGTACTCCATGCTATTTACCAAGTTTCAGGGCCATAAGTGTATTGGTTCTGGGGAAGAAAAATATTAAAGATTTATCCCGTAAGTGGTAATGGCGGCCAAGTTGGTCATGTGACCTGGACCGTTTGAACAAATTTTCATTCAATCAACCCCTGGAGGCTCTATATGAAATGTGTTCACAATTGGCCCTTTGGCTTTTGAGGAAATGGTTGAAAATGTCAAAATATGAGCAATCTGGATCAAAGGTAAAAAAATGACCTTGACCTCTTGTACTCATAATTCTTCATGAACTCATTAAGACAACTGTTTTTACCAATTTTTTAGGTCAAAATCTTCATAACTTTCCATGAAATCTTATGTTCTACCATTTTCCCATATTTGACCTTGCTGCAAAAGGTCAAGGTCAACACAAGGTCATAATTTGAACAATCTTGATAGTACTCAAGTACCCAATGCTACTTACAAAGTCTCAAGGCCATCGGTCAATTGGTTCTGGAGAAGAAGATTTTTAAAGGTTTTTACCATATATGGGCGTGGCGGCCATGTTGGTCATGTGTCCAGGACCGTTAGATAATATTTTATTTCCATCAACCCCTCGAGGCTCTATATTAAATTTGGTTTCAATTGGCCCAGTGGTTTTAGAGCAGATTGTTTGAAATTGTCAAAATTTGAGATTTCTGGGTCAAAGGTCAAAGAATGACCTTGACCTCTTGTACTCAAAAACCTTCATGTACTCATTAAGATGATTCTATGTACCAATTTTTAGGCCAAAATCTTCAAAACTTACCATGAAATCTCATGTTCTAGCATTTTCCCATATTTGACCTTGCCGTAAAAAAGGTCAAGGTCAACCCAGGGTCATAATTTGAACAATCTTGATATAACTTGAGTACCCAATGCTACATACGAGTTTCAAGGCCATCGGTCCACTGGTTCTGGAGAAGAAGATTTTTAAAGGTTTTTACCATATATGGGCGTGGTGGCCATGTTGGTCATGTGACCTCGACTGTATGCACAAATTTTCATTCCCTCAACCCCTGGAGGATCTATATGAAATTTGGTTACAATTGGCCTAGTGGTTTTTGAAGAGATTGTTTGATATTGTCAAAATATGAGAGTTCTGGGTCAAAGGTCAAAGAATGACCTTGACCTCTTGTACTCATAAATCTTCATGTAGTCATTAAGATGACTGTAGGTACCAATTTTTAGACCAAAATCTTCAACAGTTTCCAAGATATCTTATGTTGCAGCATTTTGCCATATAAAAGCATGAGTAAGCAAATTTGACCTTACCGTATAAAAGGTCAAGGTCAACCCAAGGTCATAATTTGAACAATCTTGGTAGTACTCGTGTACCCGATGCCACATACCAAGTTTCAAGACCATCGACCCATTGGTTCTGGAGAAGAAGATTTTTTCAGGTTTTTACCATATATGGGCATGGCGGCCATGTTGGTCATGTGACCAGGACCGTTTGAACAACTTTTCGTTCCTAAGGTCCCATGAGGCTCTATATGAAATTTGGTTACAATCGGCCCAGCGGTTTCAGAGGAGAAGTCGTTTGAAATTGTGGACGGACGACGGACGACGGACGGACGCCGGACGCCGGTGCCTTACCATCCTATAAGCTCCCCCGGAGCCTCTGGCTCAGGTGAGCTAAAAATGGCTAAACTTCAAAAGTGTGATGTGGACAAGAGAATGTAAAAGAGACTGTGGGGTTACAAATGCTCAGCTTAAAAAAAAAAACAAAAAAAAAAAAATGAAAAAAAAACAACAACAACAAACAAGAGGTCCATGATGGACCTAAATCGCTCACCTGAGTTATGATGAATTAATATGGAAGATCATCTATTTGATGACGGTTAAACTGGAGCAGTTTTGCACTTTCCAATATATTATTCTGACAAAGTTTCATGAAGATTGGATCAAAACTGTGCCCTCTAGAGTGTACACAATGTTTTTCTAAGATCTGACCTGGCTATCTAGTTTTCGATCAGACAGTATTCAGTTTCAAACTTGGCCTAAATTTCATGAAGATAAACATTCTGACAATGTTTCATGAAGATTCAATGCAAAATAAAACGACAATTGTGTACACAAGGTTTTTCTAAGATTTGACCTAGTGACCTAGTTTTTGACCCGACAAGACAAAGTTTCATGAAGATTGAAGAAAAATTGTGCCCTCTAGTGTTCACAAGGTTTTCCTAAGATTTGACCTAGTGACCTAGTTTTTGACACAACATAACCCTTTTTCGTAATTTGCCTAGATTTTATGAAGATAAACATTCTGACAAAGTTTCAAGAAGATTAGATCAAAACTGTGCCCTCTTGAGTGTTAACAAGGTATTTCTAAGATCTGACCTAGTGACCTAGTTTTTGACCTTATGTAACCCAGTTTTAAAATTCATCTAGACTTTATGAAGATTAATATTCTGACAAAGTTTCATGAAAATGAGATCAAAACTGTGCCCTCTAGAGTGTACACAAGGTTTTACTAAGATTTGACCTAGTGACCTAGTTTTTTATCCGACATGACCTTGTTTCAAATTTGGCCTGCATTTCATTTAGATAATCATTCTGACAAAGTTTCATGAAGGTTGGATCAAAACTGTGCCCTCTAGAGTGTACACAAGGTTTTACTAAGATTTGACCTAGTGACCTACTTTTTGACCCGACATGACCTAGTTTCAAATTTGGCCTAAAGTTTATCAAGATAATCATTCTGACAAAGGTTCATGAGGGTTGGATCAAAACTGTGCCCTCTATGTCATTTAAAGATTTATTTCTATTTTTAGCTCTGGTGGCCATCCAGTGGAGTGAAACCGTTTTAGCAATTTTGATTCAGGGCCATGAGTCAAACATTTCGGTGAAATTACTTTGAAATCGGTCCACTGGCTTGGGAGGAGATGTCATTTAAAGGTTTTTTCTATTTTTAGCTCTGGCGGCCATTTTGTTCAGCGGAGCGGAACCGTTTTAGCAATTTTGGTTCAGGGACATGAGTCGAACATTTCTGTGAAATTATTTTGAAATCGGTCCACTGGCTTGGGAGGAGATGTCGTTTAAAGGTTTTTCTATTTTTAGCTCTGGCGGCCATTTTGTTCAGCGGAGCGGAACCGTTTTAGCAATTTTGGTTCAGGGCCATGAGTCGAACATTTCTGTGAAATTATTTTGAAATCGGTCTACTGGCTTGGGAGATGTTGTTTAAAGGTTTTTCTATTTTTAGCTCTGGCGGCCATTTTGTTCAGCGAAGCGGAACCGTTTTAGCAATTTTGGTTCAGGGCCATGAGTCGAACATTTCTGTGAAATTATTTTGAAATCGGTCCACTGGCTTGGGAGGAGATGTCATTTAAAGGTTTTTCTATTTTTAGCTCTGGCGGCCATTTTGTTCAGTGGAGCGGAACCGTTTCAGCAATTTTGGTTCAGGGCCATGGGTCGAACATTTCTGTGAAATTATTTTGAAATCGGTCCACTGGCTTGGGAGGAGATGTCGTTTAAAGGTTTTTCTATTTTTAGCTCTGGCGGCCATTTTGTTCAGCGGAGCGGAACCGTTTTAGCAATTTTGGTTCAGGGCCATGAGTCGAACATTTCTGTGAAATTATTTTGAAATCGGTCCACTGGCTTGGGAGGAGATGTCGTTTAAAGGTTTTTCTATTTTTAGCTCTGGCGGCCATTTTGTTCAGCGGAGCGGAACCATTTTAGCAATTTTGGTACAAGGCTATAAGAGGAACATTTGTGTGAAATTATTTTGGAATTGGCCTACTGGTCTAGGAGGAGATGTCGTTTAAAGAAATTGTTGACGACGGACGGACGGACGGACGGACGGACGGACGACGGACAAATTACGATCACAATAGCTCACCTTGAGCACTTCGTGCTCAGGTGAGCTAAAAACAGAATTGTTCTTTATGGCAAAAAATCAGCATCATAAAAATTAAAAGCAGATCTTCATGAGACATTTACCAAGCACACAACCTTTTACTCTAGACACATCATGAGACCTAACTGATTATTCTATTTACCCTGCTAGTCCAAAGAGTCATGAGACACTGCCAGTAAAAACTGATATACAAAAGACTGAGTCATTATATGATTTTCCTACATTTGACAGGTGGGAAAACTAACTCTTCGACTTAATAAACCTGATATGCCTTTAAAAAATATAACTTATATAAAATTCAGTATGAAATGATATTATGCTAGCATTCTAGCACATTTTCTGTCAATCAAAACAATATTTGCGCAACCCAAACATACGAAACTTTAAGATGGGCTATGTCAACAAAAAATGATACAATATACTTTCAAATCTTTAGAAAGAAAATATCTTTCATACCTGCCTGTTTGCTTCCCTGGGTGACGTATGATACTATCCCTTCCAAAATGGGGTCTACTGTTAAAGGAAAGACTTGACCCCCATTGAGAAAGGAGGCAGAAATGAAACTGGCAGTTGCTTCCCCTGAAAGTGTACCGCTTCTCCTTAAACAACCACCTCATCTGAACCTACTGTTTGCAAATTCATAGAGGATGTTTACTTGTTTTAGGTGACTACCAAATATATTTCTCACTGAACGTTTTGAAAAGATCAGCAATTTCACGAGTGTGTAGCACAATGAAATTGCTGATATTTTTAACACAGGAGATTATATAATTTTGGTATTTACCGAAAAAAAAAGTAAATTTTCTTTTTATTTTTAAAACAGACCACTTCACGAATAACTTTTTCCCTAGGCATTTCTCGTTAATTTTGCTTGTCTCAGCGCCCTTAGTGGTTATAATATTGGGAAAATGGTTTATAATGTCATTTTAATGAATGAATAAAAAGAAATTGGCAATTAAAGAAAGCCGCTTGCAGCTGCCGTCAGATTGACGTCACATGCAAATTAGCGATACTCCAGCTCAAAAAGTGATGTCAGAGTGTGATGTCAATTGCATGATTTGACGTGCTAATGTCCGAAGCATAATGTCAGAAAAGAAGCTATATTTCAGACCTTTTCGGAAAGAAATTAAGCCCAAAGTTGTCAGAAACAGCTGCAATTTGCTACAGTAAAAAAGTTACTAGTGAATTGATATTTTTTCACTGTAGACAATATCACTTTTATTTGTTTTAGATATGCATTGAATTCACTTCTAAGTATAAAATAAAACAACTTTCATTTCTGACACTTCAAGTCTTAAAATTTGTGAGGATATTTCCAGTGAGTATACAACACTGAATCATCATTGTATCAACACTGAATCAAAATTGTATCAGCATTGAATAATCATAGTATCAACAGTATTTAACAGCACTTTGACATTTTTTAGTTGTGGTTCCGCTAACTATGGTGAAGAAATTTAAAACTTTGGTGTTTTTTTTTTTCTTCTTTTTTTTTCTTTTTTTTTTTATTAGTGTGAAAGGACACTTTCAGGGAAGCAGCTCTGCCATTCTGAATTCTGTCTGCCTCCTCAATGAAGGCCCACTCTTGCTCCCCTAAGAGCAAATTCTTTTCTTTAACACTAAACCCCATTTTAGAACTGCTTCTTCTGCAGATCTAGACAAGATGACTGCTAAAGGGCTTCTAAACAGGATATACATGCTATCTCTTTGTATTCTTATCACTGGCACCCAGATTAATCTGAAATCTGTTTAAACCCAATTTAGAATTCTGCTTTGGTTGAGCCCAAACTAGAATCTTATTGTACATTTTTCAAACGTAAACAGGTCCCTCTACTTACAGCCTTCCATTATCACCCTCCCATCATCCTGATATGACTGAAATACTGTCAAAAAGGACGTAAAATCACAACTATTCTAACTCTCTATCCATTCTGCACCGGCCTAGACCATAGTAGGATTTCAGTTTGGTCTTCCCTAGTAAAATTCCAGTTTGGTCCAGATGATATACCCATCTCCTGCATAATGGAGATTTTCAATTTTATAGCTATAGTGTATGGGTACATCTTCACGTTTTTCTGCCAGCTTTATAAAGGGGAACAACTTCTGTGACTTTCTGTTTGCTTCCCTTTAGCATGAAGCCCTTCCAAAATGGCCAACACTTAAAGGAAAGAATTTGCTCCTCTAGGAGCAAATTCTTTCCTTTAAGAATTTGCCCCCATTGAGAAAGGAGGCAAATATGGAAGAGTAGCATCCCCTGGAAGTTTGTCCATCAAGTAGTGCAAGGATTAAATTACTCGCGGAATTCTGACACTGGCAGTTTGGAATTTGCAGCAGCCATTGCAGCTCGCTCCCAATCCTCTATATGCCTCTGGACGTCTTCTCTGTCTGTGTTTAAATATTGCATCACCCCGATCTCAATCAGTTGCTTAGCAACAATCTGTTCCCATCCTTTGTTAGCATGTGGATTGATGGGACTTGGATGTAAGATGCACTCAACTGTGATATTACGAATGCCCGCGTTATGAAGAGCCTTAGTGGCTCTTGTCTGTACAAATTTGCCGACAGCAATGATAATGCGAGTATTGAGAAGTCTGACTAGTTCGACAAGCGCAGCGTCACATGCCTTGTTGATAGGCTCTAGTTCATGAATGGCCAGCTGGGGTGGGGTAATATTTTTCCCGGACTCTGACAAATAGGCCTGTGGGCAGAGATTGTGAACGTAACAATTTTTGAAGAAGTTCTCAGGAATTTTACAGATCCTCTGGAACAAACCCCAGAATCTGGCTCCACTGACCTGGAAGACATAAATAACAATGGTAAACAGAATCTCTATCAAACATGGCTGTTTTGAATTGACACAATTCTAGTTTTCTCTGATGACCGTAATTATACTTGACTACAATATGTTTTCAGAGGATTATAACAGTGCTACATATAACAAAAGGTAAGAGGAATAATTCACTTATACTTAATGATAACAAGAATTCCTTGGAAGGTTGTGTCTCGCCTGTCTGCACATATCCACCAAACAGAGCTAAACCAGAAACCTTGACCAAAGTTGATGATGCTGGACAAGTAATATCTGTATCTCACTTCTACTGGTCCCAGATGAGACAAAAACATAAGCAGTGTATACTTCTTACTCTTACCTCAATGAGGATATTTCAGAAGAGCCCACAACTTAAGGTTTTATCGAAAACAAATGAGCCTCGATGCGAGAAAACCAACAATGTGGTTGTGCGACCAGCGCAGACTCAGATCAGCCTGGGCATCCGCCCAGTCTGATCAGAGTCTTCGCTATCCGCATGAAGGTAGCTTAGACCCTTAGCTACCCTTTAAGCGCTTAGCGAGGAATCTGCTCAGACTGGGCGGATGCCCAGGCTGATCTGAGTCTGCCATGGGAGCGCAACCACATTGTTGGTTTTCTTGTGTCGCGGCTCAAATATCATTAATGCACCAGTCATTTGCAACCACGACCCGCATGGGGCCGAGGATAGCGGGGGCATAGCGGGGCTTAAGTACAGTGTTTTTACCTAAGCGGTGTCCCGGCAGTGCCGTGGATATGCCGGGCTTTTGATTCCCACCAAAACAGTGGGGAAAATAGTGGAGTGTTTTTAACGAAATTTACAGTGACACACACATTGTCAGAATATGGATTTTTAGCTCGCCTGTATGAATGAATGTACAGCAAGAAGAGCTATTGCACTCCTCCCGGCGTTGGCGTTAGCAAAATGTTAAAATTTTACGTTAAAGTTCTTTAGGTGATGGGCAAGGCGCTGTCAGGTGAGCTGTCCTGTCCCCCTGACAGGTCTTGTTATATTTACATGATCCCCTGGGGGTGGAGACCTTTACCAGGGATTTGACTTGAAAGATGTCCCCACAGTGCAGGGCATACACCAGGGCTTTGCAGAGTGAAAAGTCAATATCCCCGCTATTCCCGGGCCCCAGGGGGGCCGTGGTTGCAAATGACTGGTGCATAAGTACTGTACTTCCCTTACCTGTTTCATTTTTATAGTCATCATACGTTCACAAATAAAAGTTTCCTGTTTAATACTGCAAACATATTGTTCCCATCTGACCCAAGTATTACAATATTTAGACACCTCAAGGGTTTCTGTAATAATCCATCCTCAAATTTAGACTTGCAAATTTGTCCAACAAGGGAATGCTTTGCAAAACTTATTGCTGAGCAAATTCTTCAATGCAACCATAACAGTGTTTCATAGGATGCTGTCAAGGTCTACATGTACATGCAATTTTCTACTATCTACTATTAACCCATTAATGCCTAGCATCTCATAAACAGGACACATGCAAATAGTGCAGACCCAGATAAAATGCCGTGAAATGTGGTGTCTGACGGCGGTCTACACTATTTGCATGTAACAAATTGTTATTTCTCCTTAAAATGAAATACAAATGACACAAATAAACCAGACCCCCTTAATTTGTCAAATGGACACATACTTTTAGAGCAGGATAGAAGCCCCTACTGGGCATAAATGGGTTACATACATTTTATTAAAACATTTTATTCTTTTTCAACTGAACTGATATACCAGGAGTTACATACCTCTATTCTAGTACAGCCTAGTCCAGACACCGGTTTCTTAGGATGTTCTGTTTCTGGTTTAAACACTCTACCTTTAATCTTCAACCAGTCCTTCACCACTGTAACCTCACCAAATGGAACCTGCCGAAAAAATGGAATATGTAGTAAATTGAGGACTGCTCATATTAGCATGTGCATAAGTGCATTCAGCATAGAGAAGGAGTAAGTTATGAAAACACTGCCTGCACTTTGTAGATTTTCCATTCTAACTAGACAATAAATTGGTGAAAAATTAATTCTTGACAGGCCTACTTCCCATAATTACATGTTGGACATAAAAGTTAAGGACCAGAGCCAGTATGGATTTAAGCAAGAGCCCTTTATATGGATCATAAACAGGTTTTGCACACAGCCTTTCATTATCACCCTCCCATAGTCCGGATTTAACTGAAATACTACTGGAAAGGAGGTAAAATCGCCAAATCATCTATCCATCTATTTATTTGCATCTACAGCTAACCTTGTTTTTGTTTCTACATGTATATCTTCAATTTCATCACTGGAGACATTCTGTATTCATTCAAAATTAGGATACATAGCTATTATAATAATTATATAGCCAACGCTTTTCTACAGACAGCCTTCAGTGCTTCAGCAAACAGTAGACCCAAATAAATCAGTGACTTCATGGTCACATACTTCGTTTTATGGCAACAAGTTAGCTGAGCCATTAAATGCAATTTGGGACCATAAAACTGACGATTTACCTCCTCAATTGAAAATTTTAATACAGTTATACCCCTTCTTATGCATTTTTTCCACATTTTATTATTCAAAGTGTACTACTTTGCACCTAAAACAAGCACTTTCAGCAACAAACAAGACCTGTCACTGGGACAGGATAGCTCGCCTGACAGGGCCTTGCCCATCACATAAAAAACTTTAACGTAAAACTTAAACATTTTGCTAACGCCGCCACCAACGCCGCTGACGCCGGGGGTAGTGCAATAGCTCTTCCTTAACTTCGTTCAGGCGAGCTAAAAACAGACAGCAGCCTCTGAGCAGCGACCCTTCATAATGGAATCAGGTTTCAGAATATCAATAAATTTTTTGAAGTTAAGCAATTAGAAATGGATTCATATATTCATGTATATAGCAATGTTTAGTTGCCACACCACCAGGTAGCAAAAATATTCATTTAGGAAAACTACAGTAACTGGTTGAGGACTTGTGCACATGCCAATCAAATCTCATGAATCATTTGTCTGGATCCATACACTAGATATTTTAGTGGTAAACTGCATTCCAGTGGAAGGTTTGCCTCTATAAGTACCTCCAGACCCCCCGAGATTAAAAAAAAAATTTCATGCTCAACTCAGCTGAGCATGAAATTTTCTCTGCTGATGAATAGGAAAATGCCAACTAATGTTGGCATTTTCATATTCATAAGCAGAGAATAGGAAAATGCCAGTTAATGTTTGCATTTTCATATTCATAAGCAGAGAAAATTTCATACTCAGCTGAACTGAGCAAGAAAACAACTGTACTTATCAGTAATTTGCTATTTATTAGCAGGTAAAATTTCATGCTCAGCTGAGTTGAGAATGAAAAATGTTTTATAACCTTGAGGCAGACTAAGGAATAATGTGCTTACCCCATTCTGTGACATTCCATATGGACCGGGATTCATACCGAGGAAGAGAATTGGTCTCTGAGTAGTTAGGAACTTCTGAACAAAGTAGCGGTGAGTTTGGAATGAGTAGATCAGTGGATTGTATATAACATTCACCGGATGCCCATACTTCAATGGCAGTAGACGCTGGCACAATTCCTGTTCAATCTGTATAAACTGATTGGCTATTTGTGGCAGGCTTTCGTCGTAGCTGTAATCGAAGATCGTTTCAACAGGATTATTGAGGTAGTCGTAAGAGTCAATAGAATCTGTGGAATTTTCTGAATGGATAAGTGGCCCAACATTGGTAGACAGTTGAACAATAGTGTTAGGACGATGTAAAGCTTGTTCACTGAGTTCTAGCTCCTTATCAGCTTTCCGTTTTCGCCCACGTTTCTTGTATTGTTTCTTTCCAGTCGGAGTACCACCACCTTCTAATTCTGGGGTTTCCACATTACTTGGTAAATAGCTTTGGCCTGAGCTAGGACTATGGGAGTTAGGTTGGTATGGCATACCAGAGTTTTGATTAGAGTTATGGCTCCTATAACCAGAGTTTCCATATTGTTGATTCATATTCTGATAAGAGTTAGAATATCCTTGGCCCGATGAGTACTGCTGGTTAGAATTCTGATGGTTTTGGTCATAATACTGACTGTTCTCGTTATAGTTGTTACCATGGTAACTATCTTGAGAATGCTGATGATTAGACATGTAATATGATGATCCACTGGTAGGCTGATTACTGTACTGACTCTGGTAACCTTTGGTTGAATCATACTGATTCACTCCATTACTCTGTGAAGTTTGGTTATATTTCTGGTAGTCAGAACTATAATTCTGATTACCTTGATTAGATCCAAAGCCATCACTTTTCATGCTTCCTCCACTATCACCTGATACATACTCATTTTGATTAGCTCTCTGTGGTCCCCACTGACTATCGTATGAATTTCCCTTTGTATTTTGATTATAGTATGGACTAGATATTTGTCTCCTATGAAAGTTTTGATTGTCTGACATACCGCTGTACAAGTTACTGTCCATTGAACTACTCAGTCCCTGACTTCTACTAACACTTGTCTTTGGTTTTGTTTTAGTGACTGTATCCAAATCCAAAATGGTTTTGGGTGAATCTGAATCTCTTAAACTCTCAATATCACTCTTCACAACTCCACTGAATTCACAACCCTGGTTTTTATAAATAACGTCAACAAACTGTTTTGAGTGAAGATAATCCCATTTGAAAGGTGGTTCAACCTCAGGCTCAACTACAACTTCAGCATCAGTAGAGCTTGTCTCAGCATTAGATACTGACGTAGCAAAGTTCGAATCAGAGTTACTGTCTGTATTACACATTCCAAAACTTAAAGCACCAGACCCAGAGGAGGAGCTGTTTGCTCGCACAGGAGAATACTTTGAACCATTGTCATGTGAGTAAACCTTGAATTCATTTGGATTGCCTGCTCTTGAGTTAAATGAATCACAATGTGATATTTCCTGGTTATCATTCACTGAAGGTTTTGACTGCGAATGGTGAGTCATTTTAAAGTCATTATTTGACTGTTTGGCTTCATGATTTGGCAAGGTTTTGGCATTTTCATGCGCTAAATTATCCTGAAAGCATTGATTATTTTTACCAGCCATATTAGGTGGGTAATTAACAGCATTATCATTGTAAGTATATGGGTGTCTCATACCAGACTGGCATGCAACTGGAGGGTTGTTATACCCTTGAACACAGCTTCCTGACATAACTGACATTTGCTGTTCAAAATTAATTTGGTTAAAATTGAAATCAGTTCTATAACCCACTTCTTTCCCTAGTCGATGAGTAGGATTTTTATCAGTGAATTCAGGATGTTT
The DNA here is from genome assembly GCA_963989385.1 of Ctena decussata. Taxonomy (NCBI): domain Eukaryota; kingdom Metazoa; phylum Mollusca; class Bivalvia; order Lucinida; family Lucinidae; genus Ctena; species Ctena decussata. The sequence goes on along the minus strand of OZ022504.1, from coordinate 31,054,812 downwards.
GTCAACAGATGAATTTCTTCGCTTCTTTTTACAAGTATCACTGGTGGAAGATTTATTTATGGCACTTTGATTGTCAACTGATATAGTATCAGTGGTTTTGGTGCAGTCAGTTGAGCTTTCTGTCTCAGCAACATGAGACAGTGAGAATAATGATGCACACACTTCTGAGATTCTTCTTTCTTTACCTATAGATTTTCGTCTTACTTTACCATCATCTATATCCTCTGTTACTGTTGTGTGTTCCTCAATATGATCAGACACACCTTCGTCACTGGTATGTTTTTCTGAATCATTTATAATGTCTTCTAACACGTCAGGCTTAATCTCTTTGTCACATACAGTATTGCTTTCATTGTTCAGACATTCACTGTCATGGTTTCCATTTTCTAGATGACTTTTTAACACATCTGTAGAACTTTCAACTTTCAAACTTACTTCTGTAGTCCCCAACCTTGAGTCATTATTAATTACAGGGTCACCTTCAAAGTCCTTCTTTCCAGAATCACTATTACAAGAAACTGTTATACAATTATCATCCCAACTGTTATCGGCTGTATGTGATTTTTCAAAGTTTCGAATTTTGCCACATTTAATATCCTGACTGACTCCACCGTCACTATGAGGTTTTAAATCATACCCTGCAATGTCTTCACTATTGCTTGATTTCTGATTACAATATAACTTTTCATCAATTTGTTCTTTTAAAACTGTGTCTTTGATTCTAGTTTCCAATGTCAGGTCATAATGTTCCTCCCGGCTAGACTCACACTGATTCACTTTATGTAGCCCAACAAAGTTATTGTGATCAAAACCATCAGTAAAATTTAAATTCTCATGACTGCTATCAATATTTTTCTCACTTTTCCAAGGTTGGAATGTGGTGAAGGAGGTGTTCTTTTCAGAGATCAAGCTTTTAGCTACACCCGAAGGATACTGAGGAATTGGACGAGCTGGATCTTTCTTTCCACTACTGTTACACTCTACTTTCACAGCGTTATCTTCATGGGCACTCTTATCATTAAACTCAATAACATTGTTATTACACTGATCTTTTAATGTCTTTTCAGCTTTGTTATCTGATTCTGTTTTCTGATTATCAGTCTTTGCAGGAGACTCTGTTTCAAATGGTTTCCATAACTTAGGCTTTACATACAAATTCTTGTCTTTACTTTCATGTTTTGTATCTCTTCTGTCACTAGGATCAGTTTTCTGTTTTGGTGATATAAAGCTGGAATACCTGGTGTTGTCCTTGGGTTCCCTGTCATAAACTGGAGACAGTTCAAGTGGGAAGCCAAGCCTAGCTATATCTGTACTGTTATATGGTTTATAATGTGGCTCTGGAGCAAAAGCTGATAGTCTGGAAAGACTTGCTAGATCAGTGCTGGATCTGTACCTAGCTTCATATCCTAATGATGTCACTTCTTTGTCCTTCTGGGAGTTGATCTGATCGAAGGTTAATGGTGAAGCATTAGGTGACAAGTAATAATTGGGGCTGCGGAGAAGCTGGTTTCTTGGATCCAGCAGACTGCTGGCATATGGCAAATCAGCCCTCGCAAATCCAACTGGCAGGGCTGGGCTTGAGATCCTTGGACTCAGAGGTAGAAAAGGGTCATACAAAGACCTTGTATTTGTGAGGAATCCTGATGAGTAGCCAGATATCCCCGGATACAGGGGACTTAAACTGGCACTAGGAAACACAGGTGTCTGAGTAAGATTGAACTGATCAACACTTCTGAATGGCAGGCCAGGAAATCCTGACATGTTTCCCTATACAATGTTTGTTATTGCCACTAGAGAATGATGTTTGCGTAGAGTCACACATGGCCAAGCAAGATGGAAGTTCCTTCAGCAAAATTCTAGTAGTTCAGACACACATCGTACACTTGACAGATTGCCTCACTATGACACTCTGAAAATTGTAAAAATGCAACAGGTTAGTTTTAATTTGAGTGTATTTTGAATAAAGCAGCTACTGTAAAATTCTGAAAATTGGAACACCTAAGAAATTTGCAGTAATTGTCCTATAAGTGAAACAGTTTGGTTTTACAATGCAGTAATGCACCAGAAAGATGCAGATGGATATAACAAATAGTGTAATCCTTGATCAGACTGCTGGGATTACACTGTTTGCTCATACATTTCTGTGCCAGTACTTGCAATTTTACTGTACATGTCAATAAATAATTTCACCATAAAAGATAGAGTTCTTGAATTAATTTTAGTTCCCAGATTTCTGGTTATCTAACTTTTCAGTTCATGCAATGAACATGTGGCCCTAAACCAGAAATCATCTAAACTGATTTGACTTACTATAAAAACTCCAAAAATTTAAAGACCGAAAAAGCCCCGTGTTTGTCCTATAAACATGTTTAACCCTTTGGTTTTAACAATGCAGTAATGCATCTAAAAGAAGCACATGGCATGGCAAACTGTGTAAAACCTGATCACGTTAGTGCTTAGGAGCAGTCCCAATTGTTCTGCACTATTTGGGCATACCTATCTGCCCAAATACTTAAAATTTTGGCGAGGTCTCCTGCCAGCCGGCTGGCAGGAGACTTTTTGGTCTCCTGCCAGCCGGCTGGTAGGAGACCTAAAAGTCTCCTGCCAGCCGGCTATTGGAATGCTAATAAATAAATAAAGTGACATCACATTCCTTGGAATTCTTGGGTATATTTTAATGTATTTTTAGAGTTGATGTGTCATAAATATTATAATTACATGATTAACAAAAATATATGCAAATAAACAAGCAAAAAAATATGAATAAGAGGGACATTCTAAAAATAGATTTTCCAAGGGAACTAACTCAGATCATACTTAGCAAGGGAACTAACTCAAAATAGTACTTAACAATTTTTCTCTGAATTTTATATGTTTATTCTACTTGCATAATTGCCTTTATGATAATGGTAGTCATATTATGAAACTGTAGCATATTTTTTCCTGGTAGAAAGGACTAGTCGATTTGCCTGACCGAACTGCAAAAACGCAACTATAGGGAACAGCTTGTGAGAAAACTGGTAATTTCATTTGGTGCACATCGAAACTTTCAGATAGAAAGGGGCTTTTCACACCTACCTGTATACAAGACAAACTTCATAAAAAAAAGTTAAGCAATATCATGATAAATAAATGATAGTGTATGAGGGATCTCCAGCTGATTTTAAGATGGTTTAATGTCCAAACAGAAAGGGATTAATGTTCCAATTTTACATATTGAAAGCCAGACTAAAAAGAAAATTTAAGTTAATAAAACAATTAAATGCTTAATACAATAAAATATAACTGCCTGTCATATTGCCATGCAAAATGCAATTTTATCATCAGTATTCCAGTAGCCGGCTGGCAGGAGACTTTTAGGTCTCCTACCAGCCGGCTGGCAGGAGACCAAAAAGTCTCCTGCCAGCCGGCTGGCAGGAGACACTTCCTAAAATTTTATGGTAAATGTACAAGGGCAACTCATTACCATACCAATATGTACTGTTATTGCACTGAATTTCTGATCAACAACAGCATGCAAACTCAAACAGGCTCCTGAACTGGTTTGTTCAAAGCATCATTAGCCAAACAAGCTCTTTAAGAGGCCAACTCGTTAAGTGTTTTATGACTTTGTAACTTTGTAACTAAAAACACTGATATTTTTTGTTGAAAAATTGAGAGAAGCTTTTGCATTGCAAAGCTTCTCACATTTTTTTAACAAAAAATGTAGGCGTATTTGAGATATTAACATTTGAAATTTTAATGGAACGTTAGCTAACGATGCCATTAGTTTTGAACAACTGGCCCCTGAACTGCAAAATGTGATTGAGATTTGATGAGCTGAAGTTCAGTAGAACTTTCACAAATATTTCTTGGTAGCAAATGTATAATGAAATCATTACTGTGAAAGTTTTTAACATGGTAACACCATAAAGGTACACTGCAGTTTCTGCACTTGCAATGACAATACCAGTGTACCACAGTTATGGCTATGATCGCTCTACACACTTTGAATGCTGGTGATAAAATGATGCCAGGACATGAAGACAAATTTTCATTGAAGTTGGCACTACCAACCTTCTCGATCAACGCATGCCTGAAATGTCTTTCAACCTGTCAGCGCAGCAACCAGTCACCAACACAGCTGCTTGTATCATTCTTTTCCAGGTTAAAGTCATAGTTAGGTATGTATACATACCAAAAGGTGAAAGTCATAGTTTGGTATACAAACCAAACTCAGTGTTGCAGTTACCTGCCATTCCTTCTAGATTTCATACCATTTTTCCTGCAGGACTTGTATTGGCCCTTTTAGCAAGGCCCGGGACTCATTAATTGATTGATTGATTGATTTGATGCTTAACGTCCACTGAAAACAGCTATGGTCATGTCGGGATGGTCAGTTAACCTAACCATACTATTCCTGGGCAGACTTAGACCTCCTAAGTGGTTAACCAGTACTAAGTGCACATACTTTCGCCAGTAACTGACAACTGCCCTACTTGAATCAGCGGAAGGAGAAACAAAAGTATGTGGCCAGACCGTGTTTCGAACCCAGGACCTCTGACTTATGAGTCAGGTTCCCTACCGATTGCGCTATGCGGCCTGGCCGGGACTCATTGAAATTTTGCATTTCTCAAGGTTATGGAAAATACAGCTGAAGACTCCTGATTTCATAGCAGGACTTATATTTGTTCTAGGGCCCAATGAGTTGCTGAGACTCATAGAACAAAATTGTAAAATTATCACTGCAAACTATAACTTAAACCTGAAAAAAGAGTGATAAAAGCCCTTGTGGTCACTATGTGATCAGGTTCAGGGGCCTACACAGACCTGTTTACTCTCAGACTTCGCCATGTGGTCAGGAAGGCTGCTTGGCGTATTTTACAGTACTTATGTGTAGTCCAAGTATGTGGTGGTTGTGGGGAGGGGGGTACAGCACTAATGTGTTGTCCAAGCATGTGGGGGTTGTTTTTTTGGGGGAAGGGTGGGGGAGGGGGGGGGCTATTTTGAATTTTTCAAAAAATTTGACACAGAGGTTTCTAGCCTAGGCCATTATGTCTGTTTAAAATCAGTCTTTTATAGGTATGGGTCAGGCAGAAATGAGGAAAAGAGGAGGGGATGGTGACTATTACTCATCTATGGCAAGTGCCAGTGTTCATAGTACCATATTATTTTCCATTCTATTAAACAGACAATAGTGAACTATTTAAACATACCTCAATAATCTCTGTCAATTGATGAATTTATTTTTGCAGAATAAATGATACATAATAATATTCTGACTTCTTCGTTGCAGCATTTATTTTGGTAATCTGTATATATTGTTTGATCAACTTTTGATCATGAAAACACATGACAATACAGTGTAGCTTACAAAAACATTCTGATATCATAAACTGATATAAAATCAATAGACCATGCCTAATATTGCCACTGTTGAACTTCTTATTGTTGAGATTGTTGACTGGCAATTACACATGCAGCCTGACATCATTTGAGTGTTTGTTCTTGGTAAATGCTCTGCTGACAATCACTGTGTCCATTCGTGTACGCCTATAAATGCGAGTTGGAGCAGTGTACGCCGAGTTAGAACAACTTCAGAGAATGCTCGCGGAAGAGAGGTAAGTGTTTGCCATGTGTTTGAACTGATAACTAAGGTTCATGTCCCTCTCTTCTTGACAGTTTTCGTCTTAGGCATCATCTACAACCGCAGGTAAATTTTCAAAGCACCACCTCTTGTAATAACACGAGAAACATCGCAAATCCTTGCAAAACATGTCAAAATATTTACTACTGGTCTTAAGTTGTACGAAATATACGCAAACACTGTCTTCATTTACCAAAATTACAAATTGTAATTAGAAATGACCCAATTGTGACCATCAGAGCAAAGTGACAAAATGCTGATAGTCAACTGAGAGTGCTGTTTGCATTTGTTTGCACCAGGGGTGTTGCCAAAGTGCACGCCGAGTTGCAGGACCTGTGCACGCCGAGTTTAATCATTATTGACATAAAGGTGTACCGCGAGTTGGAGTATATAAACGTCAAGCACAAAGACTAATGACCAAACATGTACCATGCACTGTATTTATGAGCCTTAATTGATAGAGACCTGACATAAATAACAGATTTTGTATTTGTTAAAAGGAAATCATGTATCTGAACCCTCTTCCACTGATAGTCGGAGTCAATAATCATTAATGAAGCTATATTTTGCGTTTTATGGTACAGTGATAATACGAAAAAAAAAAAAACTGTTCCCTGAAGAAAATTTCGAAGCATCCTACATGTAGCTAAAACCAGCAAGCACCAACCACTAACGCTGACTTAGCTGCGAGTAAAAAGGTTGCGTATCACATAGTGCAAAAGCAGCCTGTCCATGGTTATATTTATACCCTTAACCACACACACAGGCTGATAAGTATGTTATAACCTTCAGTCCCTTTTGACACAATAAAAATATCGGTATCTAACACCTTAGCACCCCACCCCCGCCGCCTAACCCTGTGTAGCGCCTTGTCTTCGCCTTTCACAGAAAGTGCTGCAGGTTCGACTCCCACGGACGGCATATGTCCGATCCATTTTTCCAATAGACCAGAAAATACACAGCCAGAGCCAGTGTGTTCTGAGCTGAAATAAGGGGCATCAGAGTCGCGGTTGGTGATTACACCGTCAATGAACGTCGGTGACAGCGTCCGTCTGATAAAACTGGCAAAACTGTGCATGTGCATGCAAAACACAACACACACTGAGGCAATGTGCCTGATATGGCTTTGTAACCAGGGACTGTGGTCTCCTTAAAACAAGAACGAATGGGCAAACAACAAACAACGTGAATACCCCTTCAAGCCCAGTAAGAAGCACAAAGTTTAAGCGGATGCAGTCGCTACTTTAAAGGCTTTGCCTTTCTGAGCATGTATATTCGGACACAATGTTAACACCCATCCACATGTCTGCAACATAATTCTATCTGCGAGACCGACTCCCAGTTAACATATTAATCTCCTGTGCAGACGTACGGACAATTACATTCTGCGAAAATATGCGGAGAGACGAAAATTTGGACGGACACGAAAATAACAGAAAAAGGCAACTTTTTTTTTCTAGGGTTGCTTTTGAATAATTGAGGGATCAGAGTGGCCCGACCTGGAGTAAAGCAAAGTAAACGTGGAACAATTCGCGTATACACCCATCTGATTTAGGGAAGCGCACAGAGTAATGCGTCTGCCAATAAAGAGCGACTGAGAGAGATTTCCAAGCTATTTCTATCAGAAAAAGTCTTACAAAAGAGTCAATAAATCATAGTCCTTTTCCTTAGCGTAACAGTAACCTTCATTTTCTTTAGAAAATGATACCTTGATTGGGTGAATGAATACAGTTTCAGGGGAAGCAACTCTGTCATTTTCATTCTTTCAGTCCATCTAAATTCTTGAAGATAAGAATTGCTAACCAAGCAGCAAATTCTTTCCTTTAAGAGAAGAGCCCCAATTTAGAAGTTTTTTATGAGGAAGTCACAAGACATGTTTCCCTTTGTACAATGATAAAAACAATCATCTTAAGGTACCCTTTCAGGGAAAGCAACTCTGCCACCCTTTTCAACATGGGTCAACTTTTAAAAGAAAGAATTTGCTCCGCATTGTTTTTTCTTTCCTTTAAGAGTAGAACACATTTTAGAAATGCTTCCTTATCTAGGAAAGCAAACAGGAAGTAACGAAAGTAACTTCCCTATATTAAAGTGCCGGAGAAATGTGGATCCTAAATTATTTACAATATTCTCAATCATTCTGTTGAATTTACTAATAGAATGATTTTTCATACAAGCAATCGGACAGCCAACAACTGACTGACTTTGGTGTTTTAGACGCAATCAGTACAAAGCAATGTCAATGAATGCTCAGCTAGACAGCTGCAACTAAATTTAGTGTCATTTTTTTAAAAAAAAAAATCACAAATAGCAGTACTTTACTCCAACTAGGCGTACACATTTTTTGACAAAAAAGCTTAAACTTGGCGTACATGGGTTCTCCAACTCGCCGTATTTTCGTTAATTATGTATTTGCAACTCGGCGTGCACTTCAAACCATTACAGCCTGCCTACAAATGATTTCTATATTCAAAGCGGACAGGTTTTGACCGACTCATCTATAACAATAGCTTTAATATATATCTGCCTAACTAATAAGGGACCTATGAATCAAAAGACACATGTATTTCTAAAGAAATATTGAATTCCTTTTCAGTAAAGGCACTCTCACGTGAAAGGATGTAATGATTTGGCTAAATATTCTGAAAAGCGAACATTGCATTCACGTGACACTATATCAGTCTGAAAGCGTATTCGGTAACCGATACATTCATACTAGTTTATTACATTTAGATGATTGAAAGCCCTGATAAATTAACTTACTTTAAAGCCATGATGACATTTCCGAGATTTGTTTTCTTCTAACTCGGCGTACACTGCTCCAACTCGCATTTATAGGCGTACACGAATGGACACAGTGACAATTATTTGTGTTGAATTAGGGCCAAAATGTCCAAAAATGGTCCAAAATCACATGACAAAACCGTATGTTTGGACGATTCAAATTTCTTATTACTATTTTGTACAAACTTGGAAAATATTTTGTGGAGGTTTATTTTCGTGGATCGCTACTGACCACGAAATTCCGCAAAAATTAGGCAAGGTGAAAATTTCCCCTTATATGGTATATCCTGTGCCACAGAAACATCTGTTTATGTTTGATCCCCTAGGATCTTTTCCTGAATGAAATCTACATACCAATGATAAATGAAGTCATATATGATGTAAAACAGTACTAGAAAACCAATTTGATTATAACATTTTTCAGAAGCCTATTAAACTGTGATACAGAAAGGTACCAATTATTTCTCTTCAAATGGTAAAATCAGTTAAAAAAATCACGAATGAAGTTGCTCAAATTTTGTGTCAAATATCTACATGGTATCTAGTCTGAGCTGAGAAAAGGTTGTCACGTCTCAGATCCCCAATTTCTGGGTGCCTCCAGCATCTTTGGTATCTTGTTATGTTCTGTGCACTAAAAGATATTGTAGATTCGTCCTTTTTTTGCAGAAACATCGCTAGAAAATGAGGAGTTCATCATCTCTTGTGTCAAAATAGTCAACATATTCCCTTGCGTTTTAGATGGTTTGATCACCTACATGTGTAAGCCCCATTTTGGTTTCCCAGTGATATAGGTATGAGAAAAAAAATCAATAATGCACACAGTACAAAAACACTACAAAAAATGCCTTGGATTCTCAAAGCTCAGGAGGTGCAAGACGGGGACTCGATCCTTGAGCTATCTTAGGAACTTTGTTGTGAGAAATTGATTAGAAGCCTTGAAGTCTTAGCTATCCAAAGAGTACACAGCAAGGGAGCAGATGCAGAGGCTGATCTTATGCGGCCCAATGTAGGCTGACATATGAATCTTCTCTCTGCACAGTCATGCCGAACCAAAGAATTTGGGAACTGATCTTGTGATCTCTGGATTGGTAGTCCAGCGAGTTATCCACTATGTGTACTACCATTGCTCTTTTATTGCCTTGCAGATCTTTATCTGTTTTGCTGCCAACTCTCTGTTTATATGAACCTCACTATCACATATCTCTAGCTCTTTGGAACATGACTGTGTCTGCATTTTCTGAGAAATTATATCAGTGTTTTCCAGCATATGTAGCAGCCATCATAAATAAGGTTGACACAGTGACAAAGACATTGACATTTAACATGAATATGCAAAGCAACAGCCTAGTTTTGCATGCATTTAAACATACACCATTAGACTACGTTACAATCTAATCATATTTCATGTGTGCAGATATAAATAATCCCGTGACCTCATGGCAATCAGTGACAAAATAGTTTTCTCACCCTGTCAAATGATAATGAGTTGTGTGGAGCTGCTGAAGCTATCACATGACCTTGGGGATCCTTAATTGATAGAGCGTGTCTTTCAAATACATTATTTACCTTCTGTATTTCTGACAGTGTTGACAATTAAATTCATTTAAAAAAATCTATTATATTATTGTTAAAAACTTGTTGCTTTTTAATAATGTTCGATTCCTCATTTTTTTTTCTACAATATTTACTAAAATCAATTTCTCCCTAGCGGAAATGACGATTTTTTGACAGTGTTTACTTCCGTGTTTTGACAGATTGCGAAGAAATTTCTTGTTTTCTGTGAAATTTACTTTCTTTTATCGTCAACATGAATCGACTTTTCGGGAAATCAAAGCCAAAAGAACCACCACCGAATCTCACAGATTGTGTTTCAAATGTAAGTCGGGTTGTCAGTGGAATGCATCTATACAAGCGCTAGTTCATCTGTGTCACTAGTTTTCGCCGTTATGTTCGAAAAATGTAGGTCAGGACATTTTATTACTAAACTCCAACTCAACCAGTTAGAACCAGAAAGAGCCAATGCGGTATGCATACTGCAGTAAAGACCCATAATCCTGCCCAGACTGATCAGTCGTTACTTTTCTTCTGCCACTTCTGCCAATTAATAGAATTAGGGACTTAAAGGACCACAGACAAAATGGACAATGTTTAGGACAAAACAGACCATTCTTGATTCTCATCATCCTGGTATTTTGCACTAAACAAATCTCCAATCGAAGAGCTCCACAGAATTACTAGCAGGTGAAAACACAGCCAGACGCTTATTAAAATGAGTTGAAAATCACATTGTTTTAACCTATTTTATCTCGGTAATATTATTGATTTTGTCAGTGGAATGCATCTATACAAAATTTTCATTTATCAGGAGAAAATCATGTTTTCAACTGATATTGAAAATTTTTCCACGAAATTCACAAAAATATATGTTACTGTCATTTGAAAATGCAAAGGGCATATAGTGATTGACCCGTGTTTTATCTGAGTGCGTAAATCGCCTCACTGATCCAGAAGCCGTTGTGACGTAGGACGGGTATTGAGAATGTTTTAGACTTAGGACAAATCAGACCATGCAGGGGACATACTGGACCATGTTTTTAGACGTTTCAGACCGTCTTATGTGTAAATAAATTTAAAATCACATTAAAGATTTTCCCTTCACCTTGAGAAAGTATGTAACATTTAAGTTACAACTGTTACAAAACAGCTTTCATGACAATAAAATAAAATCTTAACTCCTTATCAGCGTACCAAAATCCAGAATAAATTTGTATTTCCATGTTGCCTTCTACTGACTGAATATGTCATTTTGCTGAATAAAGTCTATTTGTTTGTTTGAAAGATTGTTTGTTGTTTACACAGATAGCATGCCTTTAAATGTCAAATGTCTTAAGTATAAAGTGAGAATAATGATAATAATAAGGCTGGTTACTTTGCTGCTGAAAGCAGTATTCATATTACTGGTCACTGTGTAATGGATTTCTCTAAATCTTATTGAATTGTAGACTTATTCCAGTTTGCTTTTCTCTGGCTTACATCGCCAGATATCATCAGGGTCACTGATGAGGCTTGGATAGCCAAAACCAGATCTTATTCTTAGTATCTATAGAATCTCAGGGCGGGGGAGGGGAGGGGTTGGAAATGGCACCCATAATGTCTTTCTTTTTCATTCTCTTATTGTTTGGTTAAATGGATAATAAGTTTTAACGTTAGTTAATAAAGGGATAATTTGATGATTAAAAGCCCAGTCTAAAATAATTCCATTTACAATTGGTGATCTGGTATATCCGAAACATATCTCATTAAGACTCATTTGTCCTTTAATGTGGTCCATTTTGTCTTCTAACATGGTCCTGTTTGTCTTATAAAATGGTCCGTTTTATCCTGAAACCTGGTCCGTTTGGTTGTATAACGTGGTCCATTTTGTCCTGAAATGTGGTCCATCTGGTCTATTTTGTTCATGGTCCGTTTTGTCCACGGACTGATTAATAGCCTTCTTCAACTTTCTGAGGATTATGCTATGTTTTAAGATGAACAAATCTTCATGTCCAAGCTGGTTGTATGAAGTTTCTATCGAACTGTCTGTCAAAACTTTGTGGGAATAATTAAAAGAAAGTCTCAATATACAGTGAAAATCAGTTCCTGTTGTCCCTCTAGTAGGTTAGTGATGTTTTCATTTTTATCCTTGAATGACTAGTTTCAGTGACCCTAACAGTATTATTCACAGGTTAACATATGTTTTGCTACCTTGCAGTTCTGCACTTAGCACATTCTCTTTGGAGAGTTTGCTACTCAGTATTTTTGGTAACTTTTCTGTCCAAGTCATTCCTCTACCTGGTTGTTGTTGGCAGTTGTTCATCAGTTTACCATATGTTAATCACTGTATTTTATCAGTGTTCATTCAGAATGAAGAACTTGAAATTTTAAGAACTGATTTTAAGTTGAGTTTCAAAATGATTTTAAGTTCAGTTTGAATATTAGAAATAAATGTTTAATAGATTTTTTATCTTTCTTAAATGACAAACTTGTTAATACTTACAGTGTATATAAACGATAGAGAATTACCGGTATAAATGATTGTAATCCATTGCCTGAACGAGTGGTAATGCTGAAAGAAGTAAGCAAATTCAAATCAAAAGTGGACAACATTGGAACCATGAAATTACATACATGCAACCAGTAAATATATCAAACCTACAGATTAGTAGTTTGAAATATAATGCAAACCTGATCTTAACCCTTAAAGGGCCAAAAATTAAAATTGTTGAATTGGCAAACAGTGTAGATCCGGATGAGGTGGGTCATAATGAGCCACCTCATCTGAATCTACACTGTTTGCCCTCTAGTGTTCGAATTCTCAATATGATATCACTTCGACGAGACATTTTTTTTAATTCTGCAGACGTAAATTTTGTCGTCTGCTTTTTGGCACATTAAGGGTTAAGATGCTTAGCAGACCAGTAAAGATAGCAATAAGACACAGCACTTGACAGAAGCCTGAGAAGCTTTTCTGAGGATGTTGGGTTTATAAAGAAGTTAAAAGTCCTTCCCACAGAACCCAGCAGAGATTCTCATGGTATTCCCGTGATATATTATCTATTTGTCTATACCATGCAGCAGTTATATATTAATGAGTTAGTTCTCCCACCCTTTAGGGCTTATATTAGCCTAGTATCTTTCCCAAAATCTGGATGGCTATAATTGTGTCGGGTAGTGAAAGTGTATACTTATAATATAGGTAGCGAAAACATTTGTAGCCAACATGTATATGCAGCGAACAGATACTGGTAGCGAACTGTAAAGGTATTAAAATGTAAAGGTATTATGGGGAGGACCGTAATTAATGTTGTAAGAACTTGTGGTCCAACCAAGTTGCTGTATAGATTATTTGGCAATGAAATATGTTTAGACTAAACTAAACTAAACCAAAGGTATTAAACATTCGTAAACCTATTCACACAGTGGCAAAGATTCTAGCAAGGGCAGATTTCCTAAGTGGATTATTTTAGTATGGCATTCTAACTTTTTGAAAGTATCCAAAAAAAAGATGGGAAAGTTGAACATTAACTTTTGGAGGTGTTTTCGGGCCCCCTGTTTTGCCTTACAGTCTTTAAGTCAGACCAGTTCCACTCATTTTCTAAACAGGAAGCATTTATAAAGCAGAATGCTATTGTTCACGAAACTCATGTATTGAATAAAAAAACATTAAAAGCAATGACTGCATATATTTATTAAGTAAAAATATGACAACAATGAAGTTGGGGGGGGGGGGGGTGGAAATGTGCAAGGTAGGGGTACATAATGAACCAAAACTTGCATGCATATGAAATCCATTCTTATATTTTTGTGGTATCTTTTGTTCAAGATAATGACAAGCATATTTTCAACCTGTATTTAGACCCTGGTCACTTTATTTCAACATCTTTAAAAAAAACGTTGCAGATTGGCTGAAAGTATAGTAGAAAGCAGGTATTTTAAGACCATAAGACCATGCAGTTTGTAATATTTGTCTATTATTTCTTCATTTATGTAAAAAGAAATATAACATGCGAAAAAATGCATTCAAATAGAAAATAAATTAGAAATATTCCGACAATAACTTTGATTGGAATTTAATAAAGTAAAAAAGTGATAAGAAAAATTGTCTGTTCTGTTCTGATGTCTTTAAATCTTAGGATATTATAGGATCATAATTTTAACATAGTGGCATAAGATGTTAGACTTTAGCTTAGTTTTGCAATATTTGTACTGAGGCTGCATGTTTAAATTTCAGATTGATGCCAGAGGGGAATCTATTGATAAAAAGATAGCTCGTCTTGATGCTGAACTGAAGAAATACAAAGATCAGATGGCAAAAATGAGAAACGGTCCATCAAAGGTAAAGAAAATACTGTTTAAATTGTAAGTATTTGGGGCAGATAGTTTGACAAAACAGTATTGACACAGATCTGACTGCTCCTAAAGGAGCATTCTGATACAGGTCTACATTGTTTGCTTCACCAGTTGCATCATTTGGATGTATTAGTGCATTGTAAACCAAACTGATCTACATGTATTTGAGGACAGTAACAGTAATTATTTTAGGTGTCCCAATTTTTCGAATTTTCATGGTATACTAAGGCTGTCTCTAAGAAAATTGTCTTACCATATGACACTGAGGTGCAGTTAAGCTTTAAGGTCATCCTGTGCTTACATATACTGTATTAATCCAGTTAAACACCCCCGGGGCATTGCATTTTATGAAAGGGGGGGGGGAGGAGTTATTTAGAGCCTAGAGTCTAGTTAATCAGCCACTGCCAAATACCACTAATAAGCAGTATTAAGGTGGATGTGTATACTTTCAGAGGAAGCATCTACTCTTCTATCTTTTGCCTCAGTTTTCAGTTGGGGTCAGCTCTAAAAGGAAAGAATTTGCTCCTCTAGGAGTAGACCCCATTTCAAAGAGCTACTTCGTCTAGGGAAGCAAACAGAATTCATGCAAGTTAATATTACATTATTTTCAGAAAAGTGGCAGGTGGCATTTATAAGAGCAGGGGTGCTTATTAGAATAGCTAATATACCAGGGCATGATATAGCTTGGCTGAAACATTTTTCAAAATTTTGCTGATGTAAATTTTGTTTGCCTTTTTGGGTGTAAGGGATATATATCTTCTGAAAAATTAGAACTATAATCAGACGATGAGGATATGGAGGCTGACATGAGATTCGCTTTAAGACACTGTAAGGATGTTTTATAGGGGCACAGCTAATTTGGTTGGAATTGCATAAAAGGAACTGTTCACCATGTGCATACAGCAACAACTCCACCTGTGCATCTGCCCAGACTAATCAGAGTCTTTGCTGCCTATTTGGTAGCAGCATTCACCAGTTTCCAATGAAAAATGGAATTGCCCCATAATGATCCCTGTTAATATATGTATTAAGGTTATGGTACACCTCCATGTTTTCCCACCATTTTACTAAGGGAGACAACTTTTGTGTCCCTGGGTAACGAAACCCTTCCAAATAGGGATCTACTCATAAAGAAAAGAATTTACGTCTTTTTTTTTTCTTTAAGAGTTGACCCATATTGAGAAGGGAGGCAAATATGGAATTTATATGTTAGAGTTTCTTCCCCTGAAAGTGTACCCATTCACCATAGATACAGTACATATTATCATATGGCAGTAAAAGTATTAATTGCTGAATTGTTTGTTCACTTCAGAATATGGTAAAACAAAAAGCCATGCGAGTGTTAAAGCAAAAGAAAATGTAAGTAATCACTTTCTAAAAGTGCACAAAATAAAGATTTTTTTATTTTATTCATATAAAAATATCACAAAATAAAGATAGTTGAATTCAGAAACAGGCTAGATCCAGGTGAGGCAGCTCATAATGAGCTGCCTGACCCAGATCTACACTGTTTGTCCTCTAGTCTTTGAATACTCAATATGATACAGCTTGTGCAAATTAAATTTTGTCATCTTTTAGCTTTTTAACTGAAGAGTAATAATTATAGAAGTCAGCAATAATAAATGTGGTTGTTAAAGACTTTGACTGATATTTAAAAAATGGCTGTTGAAGAAAAGTGCTGTTTAGTTTGCTTCAAGAATTTTGAAAAAAGCAACAACTGAAAATGCATTGTTATTTTTTAAAGATGTTGTTTGCAGTTATATAAGCATAAAATTTTTATTTTCTGGCATACAGAGAAACTTCTGTGCGTTAAGATGGACATACACACACTGGCAGACTAATTAACCCTAGCCTACAAAGTATGTCAGTTGGCATATACCGGTAGCTTTTGTCTTTCCATCCATTTGTCCATTCTTCCATCTGTCTGTTTGTCCGTTTGCTACCTTTTTTGTCAACTTTTTGATTGGTCATATCTCTGTAACCACTTTACATTCTATTCATATTTGGTTGATGATACAGCATTATCTTCAGTAATGAATATCTAAACCTCTAGGTAAGACTCTTGGGTGGGTCCAGGGGTCAGTTGTTAGCACCTAGACATTTTTATTACATCAAAACTTTGTGTTAAACCTTTATAATTGCTATATCTTTTTAGCCAAATGTTGGAGTCTTTGCATATTTTGGTTCATGACATGTCTGTATCATTAACATTGATGTTGAATGTAAGCCCCTGGTTCAGTCCTCTGGGTGGGGCTGGGGATCAATAATAAGAACTGTCATTTGTTTTAATTTTTTCTTGTATTTTTAATTTATTTCAAAGAAGACTTTTGATA
The DNA here is from genome assembly GCA_963989385.1 of Ctena decussata. Taxonomy (NCBI): domain Eukaryota; kingdom Metazoa; phylum Mollusca; class Bivalvia; order Lucinida; family Lucinidae; genus Ctena; species Ctena decussata. The sequence continues at coordinate 31,038,183 of OZ022504.1, read as the reverse complement.
ATCGACCATGAAATTTGTTTGGCCGGGGCTATACATGAGCCCCTTGCTGACTTCCTCTGGCCCCGAGGTTATAAAACTTTTTTCGTGCTCAACTCAGCTGAGCATGAAAATTTCTCTGCTGATAAATATGAAAATGCCAACTAATGTTGGCATTTTCATATTCATAAGCAGAGAAAATTTCATACTCAGCTAAACTGAGCATGAAAAGAACTGTACTTATCGGTAATTTGCTATTTATTAGCAGGTAAAATTTCACGCTCAACTCAGCTGAGCATGAAAAAAGTTTTATAACCTCAGGGCCTGGTTTATTTGAACATTAATTAATGCCCATGTGATTGCTTTCACTATGTTTTCTCAAACTCATTATTCTTTCAGGTATGAATCACAACGGGAAAATTTAAGTAACCAGTCCTTTAACATAGAACAGCAGAACTTCAACATCCAGCAAATAAAAGATACAAAAACAACAGTAAGTGTTTTTTTCAGACCTCTAGATAAGGGTTTGATTATAATTCTTGGAATGAGCTCCAGATTAAGTGGAGTTTTGAGGATAATTCTGGGATATTTTTTTTTTTTTTATTTCTCAATGAAAACATACGTCGTGACCCTGCATTAGTACCATCTCGCTGAGATGGTTCTAATGAAGGTTCACAACATATGTTTTTATGCAGAAATATGGAAAATCATCCCTTGATTATGCCTGTTAGCCCTTCTTGTCTGGAGCACTGGGCCAGTTTTTCTGATCATTCCATAAAAACATATTGGGACCTTGCATTTGAACAGCCTTGGCCTTGGCAAGGTAGTTGCAATGAGAAGTCATAATTTGCAATTTTACATACACTTATCCAAATATGTTCTGCAGCATGGACTTTATGCAACATTTTCTGAAAAGGTACCACAATGAACACCGTGAAGGAGTCATTTTAGTATTGGCATGTCATTTAATTATTGCTAGATAGACAATTTATCCAAATTTTATGGACACTTAGAGCTTTTGCACCTTTCAGCTATATAAGGGTCATTTCTAGTTTTCCAAACTTTCTAATGAACCAAACTTGCATTTGATTTGTACTGTTAGTCTCAGTTTTTCGCGAGATTATGGCAGACAAAACCATGGAGTATTTCTTCACCTTCAATATAAAAGATGATAAAAATACATATATATGTTTTTTACATTATCTTTACAGGTGGATGCTATGAGAATAGGTACAAAAGAGTTCAAGAAGGCTTATAAGAAAGTCAACATTGATGACATTGAAGTAAGTTTCACAGTGGTAGAAATATCAAACTTGTTAAAAAAAAAAATAGCAATACAATTTAAGCATACATAGCTCATCGTTATTGTGAAACATATATACAAACAAATGAAGAATGGCATGAAAGACGAAAGTGAATTATGGTTGGGTTAACCTATTACATACTTTAAAGATTGTGCAATCAAATAATACAGATCATTGTATATTTTGTAACTTATTATAAAATCATGGTGAAGATTCTGACCTTGCTATGTACAAACATTATTCTCTTTTTCGGAAGAAAGCATTCTTGTCTCACCTGCAGAAAGGTGAGACATAGGCGTAAGAGGTGTCACAAACATTTGAGTATTCTAATATAGCTCGGTGACAATATGCAGACAAGTAAGACACAGTGTTCCATGCATTAATAGTGAAAAGGTCAAAATATGAACTTGAGAATGATGCTATACAATAGTAACAATACTATCTTTATTACTCTCTGGCATACAAAAGCATACAGCAAGAGAATCATATTACAGATACTAACATAGCTGATTTTGAAATTCAAACATACATTAATGCGAATGCATATTATCATCAAATTTTGTATCTTAAGTAAAGTAAGGATATTTGTTTCAACAGACAGAAATTGTTGTCATGAAATATCTCCTTGGAAAGCAGGGACCAATGCAACAAGGCTGATTTGCAATACAATGCCCACAGCTGCATGCACTGCACTTACAGCTGTGAACATCATGCAATGAATTCTACACTATAAATGCCCTGAGAGACAGGCCTAGCAAGCCAGGATACATGTATGCTTAAGGACAAAAGTTCTGCACGGATGTTAAAGGAACATCCGTGCAGAAATTTTGTCCTTAAGTATACTTGGGTGACCATAAGTCACCATGCATCCAACCTATAAACTGTAATTCTGTACTATTATTGTTTTTACATCTCTTTAGTGGAAGATCAACAATGCAATTTTATTTTTGTATGACTATAAAAATTTAGCAGACAAGTTTAACAGTCAGAAACAGTATAAATGACAGAAATATTTGGATTTGGAGGTGATGAATGTTACCTGCCTTACCAGGCCAGAGCCAAAAGAAATGATGCACAGCTTCAAAAGCATCATCTTCTTTGGCTCTTGGCCGAGTTGGTAAAATAAGTAACTTATATTAACAATCATGTAGGTATAAGTTGAAAAAAAAATTGTTACAATAATAGGAAAAATGAATTTTTCTATTTTACTTACTGCCTTCATAATAATGTTAATAAAAATACATAATTTTTTAAGTTTCATTGGGTCTCTGATGCTCAATAATTCTTCAAATTTGATAATGTTTGGATGTTGATAATAATAATGTTTTAAATACTTCGGTCTCTGCTCTTGAAATTTTTACTAACTCGTAACAGAATTTTGTCACCTATATCATTATTGCAAAATAATCATATACTTTCCTGCAAATTCTAACGCCCAGTTTCAATGGACAACCATTGGTTTCTAGTTCTAAAAGCCAGGAATCATTTACAATAATAGGTAAACAATATAGATCAATAATGACTTTGTTCAAACTTTATTTTTAAAATTGTATGACTGTTACTTGTAGATGATATGCCGATTTTTCCTAGCCAGTCTTGGATAAAAATATCTTTTAAGTTTGATGAACTTGAGAACAAAAAAAAGAAAAATAGAGCTTTCTTATTATTTTTTCATATAAAACATATGACCTCTTATTTTATGGGATATTTTTTGCATTCTCGATTGTTGCTGAGGCAGCTCTGAAAATCTGATTTATTTTTTTTAGCTCACCTGAGTCTTTAGGCTTATATGTGAGCTTATAGTATCGTCAGGCATCCGTCGTCCATCCGTCCTGGAGCCTACCTAGGTTGGGGGAACGAAAGTTTGTTCGGGGTATCTGGGTCACATGACCAAGATGGCCACCTTGCCCATATATGATAAAAACCCTTCAAAAATCATCTTCTGCAGAACCGAAAGGCCTATAACCTTTAAACCTGGTTTGTAGCATTGGGCATTCAAGCCCATCATAGTTTGTACAAATGATGACTGTAGGTTAACCTTGATCTAATTAATGACATGGTCAACTTTGGTACGTTATGCTTTTGTTTGGGAAAATGCTTAAACAGTGGACATCTCAGAAATTATTTAAGTTTAAGGTATAATATTTGGTAACTGTGGTTAACTAAAATACCAGATGAAGAAATTATGTCACTAAAGGTCAAGGCCTTTCTTTGACCTTTGTTCAAGGACACTTAGATTCTGTCTCCTGTCAACATTTTCAGTCATCTTCTCCTCTGAAGCCACTGGGCCGATTGAAGCCATATTTCATACGAAGCTTCAGTGGGCCAAAGGAACTAAAGTTTGTTTGAGGTATCTAGGTCACATGACCAAGATGGTCGCCATGCCCATATATGGTAAAAACCCTTCAAAAATCTTCTTCTCCAGAACCGAAATGAATATAACCTTTAAACCTGGTATGTAGCATTAGGCATTCAAGTCCATCATTTATACAAATGATGAGTGTAGATTGACTTTGACCTAATTAACGAGACAGTCAACTTTTGTAAGTTATGCTTTTGTATGGGAAAATGCTTAAACAGTGGATTTCTCAGAAACTATTTAAGTTTAAAGGTAGGTTCCTGTACTTTGGAATGCATCATAATTTTGATGATCGTTTTTCCAAGTTGTTGGAAAGCACTTATAAAAGGAAATGAATAATGTAAATCAAAAAAAATATTAGAAAAGTTGTTTTGCAAGGGATTTCCTAACTCTGCTTTGCACACCAGTTAGCGCTATTTTTAGTTCGCGCCAAAAATAGATAACGTGGCTGACGTCATGCTGCATTGCATTTTGGGAAAGTTTTAACCCCTCCGCCATGCCAGGACCTCTAGGAGAGCTCATGGCAAGGGAAAATTGACCTTTAGAGAATGGCATCAGAAATTGCCCACTTATAGACATAAAAAACATAGTTATTTTTAGAACTGGAATTCCAACGAAAGAAAGTAAACCAAAAGGGAAAACGACTATTTTCTTCAACATCTGACGAGTTTCTCAGTAGCAACAAATTCAGAAAAATAAGAGAATTCAATACTGCTCAGAAAAAGACGAACTTATTTTGTGAACATAATTGTTATTGCTAGTCCAGGAACCTACCTTTAAGGTATAATATTTGGTATATATGGTTAACTAAATGACTAGATGAAGAAATTATGTCACATAAGGTCAAGGTCATTCTTTGACCCTTGTTCAAGGACACTGAGATTTTGTCTCCTATCAACATTTCCAATCATCTTCTGCTCTGAAGCCACTGGGCAGTTTGAAGCCATATTTCATATGAAGCTTCAGAAGGCCAAAGGAATTAAAGTTTGTATAGGTGGTCTTGGTCACATGATCAAGATGGCCACCACACCCATATATGGTAAAAACTGTTAACAAATCTTCATCTCCAGAACCGAAAGTCCTATGACCTTGAAACCTGGTATGTAGCATCGGGCATTCAAGTCCATCATAGTTTGTACAACTGAGGACTGTAGGTTGACTTTGACCTAATTAACGAGACAGTCAACTTTGGTAAGTTATGCTTTTGTAAGGGAAAATGCTCAAACAGTGGATTTCTCAGAAACTATTTAAGTTTAAGGTATAATATTTGGTATATGTGATTAACTAAAGGACCAGATGAAGAAATTGTGTCGCTTAAGGTCAAGGTCATTCTTTGACCTTTGTTCAAGGACACTCAGTTTCTGTCTCTGTCAACATTTTCAATCATCTTCTGCTCTAAAGCCACTGGGCCGATTGAGGCCATATTTAATATGAAGCTTCACTGGGCCAAAGGAATTAAAAGTATGTTCATATGGTCTTTCCCACATGACCAACATGGCCACCATGCCCACATATGGTAAAAACCCTTCAAAAATCTTCTTCTCCAGAACCAAAGGCCTAATGGCCTACATGAAGACATAAGGTCATCAAAGGTAACAAATGAGCAAAATGACAAATTTTGTCTGTTGACACAGCCCCGGATCCAGGGGGTGGGCTTTGGGGCTTCACTTCAGCCCCGCCACTTGGGTCTGGTTAGATTAAAATTTATGTTGTGACATCTCATAAGAATTGCCCTGGCGAGGCGATTCTTATGTGATATCACAACATATATTTCAAGGCAAAAAAAGACTTTATCAAAAAATCTCATCAAATTTATCCTTTATTATGTCATTTTCAACCCCTCTCCCCCCACCCCTCCCTTCCCAAATACATATCGACACCCCAGCCCCACCAGTATGTGGTGGTCTGGATCCGGGCCTGTGACAGGTGTCTGGTGAGCTATAGAACCATTGGTCCTATGGTTTTTCTGCCATCTACAAAAGAGATCAACTTTTGTGACTTTCTGTTTTTACATCCCTTGAGAAGTAAATATTTCTAAGATGGGGTCTACTCTCAAAGGAAAGAATTTGCATCATTCTTTAAGAGTTGACCTGATAAGACATAAGAGAAGTAAGAATGAAAATAACAGAGTTGGTTCCCCCTGAAAGTGTACCCATTCACCTAAACTTGCCCAGCCCCTTTACTTTGACACAAAACCAAGTCTGGAACCTTATAAGGAGCGTAAGTTATATCTTACCTTTACTCTTGTAATGATGTTTTCATGAGTAAGTATGAAAAAGATATCCCAGAATTATTTGTAAGAAGAATGGACACATTTTCAAGGAAGCAACTCTTAATGTTTTTATTTTGTATTCCTTCCCAATGGGGGCCAATTCTGAAAGAAGAGAATTATGTCCTCTGGGAGCAGATTCCTTCCTTTAAGAGTAGAGCCCCTTTAAGAAGGGTTTTATTGTCCAAGGAGTCAAACAGGAAGTCACAGAAGTTGTTTCTTATTGTAAATATGGTGTAAAAACAAGGAGTTATACTCATAAAACTTAAGAATGCAGCAGCTGCTTGGAAGTACCTATGTGTTGTAGTTCTCACATAGACTTATTGTGCAAATATTAAACTACTTTTCACAGACCCAACAGCCAGACTGCAGAAACTAGGTTCCTAGATATGGATGGTGAAGTCCTTAAATATTGTTATTCCATTTCTCGTAATGTTGTTGGTCCTGAGATCTCAGTGGTACAAAACCATGGCTGTACTCCCAAGTTCAGCATATGTCCTCCATCCTGTCGATAAAAAGCCACCTTGAAGTGGCTGGCAACATCCTTCTGGCACTTTTTCTTTAAACAATCCTTTTTAGGGCCTCAGTGTTGATAAATTTCACCCCCACATGACTGGTTTGCCACATGGCAGTGTCCCCTTAGCACCAAGAGGTGTTTGTCATTTGTCCAGCTAGAATGAAGTCCTTAAAAGAAGATTCCCTGGGTTTTATTGGAAAAATATCATTCATATATAACGTGAATTAAATCACATGACCTGGTTAAATGTCATTTGAGCCGCGACACGACAAAACCAACAAAGTAGTTGTGCGCCCAGCACAGACTCAGATCAGCCTGGGCATCCGCCTAGTCTGATCAGACTCTTCGCTAAGCGCTTAAAGGGTAGCTGAGGATCTAAGCTACATCTATGCGGACAGCGAAGACTCTGATCAGGCTGGGCGGATGCCCAGGCTGATATGAGTGTGCTGGGTGCACAACCACTTTGTTGGTTTGCTTGTGTCGCGGCTCATTTGATTCTCATTTAATCACATCATGCAATTTAATTTGCATGACATTGTATGTCAGAGTTACATGTATTTTAATATATGATTCTGCTTAATGATTTCAGCTTTAACAGTCAAAATCCAATGTTGGCAAGGTGTGTTAGATTTGTTAACTTATTTTCATTGTAGAATTTACAAGATGAATTAGAAGACCTGACAGAACAATCCAGTGAGATACAGGAGGTGATGGGGCGGAGCTACGGCATGCCAGAACTTGATGATGATGATTTGGAGGCAGAGCTTGATGCCCTTGGAGACGAGATTGGGTTAGATGAAGACACCTCCTACTTAGATGATGCTGTGTCCACACCTTCAGTACCTACTAGTGAACCTGGAGGTGAAAGTGTTCGGGTAAGTGAGTTAACACACTTCAGTGAGTTCTTTTCAAGAAGGGCAGGTGTCAGTTACTGGCAAAAGTAAGTGCACTTAGTACTGGTTAACCGCTTAGGAGGTCTAAGCCTGCCCAGGAATAGTGTGGTTAGGTTAACTGACCGTCCCGACATGACCATAGTTGTTGACCGTGGACGTCAAGCACCAAATCAATCAATCAATCAATTTATGCTACCGTGTGGGTGGGTATAAAGACCTAGTGTAATAAGTGATACGGCTCTATTGCAACTAAACCACAAAGGAATATAAGGTAAATGAGCATTAAATTCCCATTTGCCTTATATTGCTTTGTAGTTTATTGTTATTTTTGAGTAAATGAGAGCCATTACATCATAGCATTATATTAAAAATACAGTCAAGTTGCAATTTCTCAGAGTTGAATTTCATCTCGAACTACTGACATCTCAAAGTAAATTTTCTGGTCCCAGAAAATTTACTTTTAGGTACCTGTAGTTTGAGGTAAGAGGAATTTAAATGTAAAGAAAAATAGGAAATGTTTCCAAACTGCATGTACATGTATATTGTTTGATATAAGAGGGTAGGTTGAGATATCAGAGTTTGATATAACAAGAGTCAACTCAAGAGTTTCAGTGTCAAGTAGCTTTATAATGAGGCTCCACTGTATATGTGATCTCCATATATATAGACTGCAGAGTTAATGTGAAACAATTTTAAATGCGTTTTGACCCCTTTTTTGACAAGTGGACGTGTCTATCCTTTCAGAGATTTCTGGTGCATTTTTACTTTTATTGTATTTTGCTTAGAAATAGTTGTAGGGGAGAGTCGGATAACTTCGGACAGGCGGGTAAATTCGGACATACCATTACAAACAGTGAAAATCCAGATGAGACGGCTCATAATGAGCCGTCTCATCAGGATTTTCTCTGTTTGGCCAGTTAATTTTTGTTTTAAGTTCCAAACAACTGACATATAAAGGAAACAATGTCAGTGTCCGAATTTACCCGCTGTCCGAAGTTACCCGACTCTCCCCTAAGCAAACAGTGTTTGTTGCATCTGAACTAAGTCTGCACTGTTTGCACATGTCCTCAAAAGGGGTTTTTGGTTTAAAAAGGGTGAAGCTTTATGATGTATATCTTTGTAAATAAACAAGTGTCTCAGTGATACTAATGATTTATTTTGCAACTAATTTTAATTCATTGTTGTAGAAGACTCAGGCACTCTAGTTAAAAGCATATAATATATTGGAATGTAAAATGACCAACACCAGTCATAATAGAATTAGTGCCAATGTTTTCTGGCCTTTGTTGAGAAATTTGTGATGTTTTTTCCCCTTAAAAACATATTTTAGCCTCCAAGTACAAGAGCCTTAGCAAAAAGGTTCTACTTACCGTAAATACCACAACACCTTTTTAACAGAACTTATCTCTGAATCCCACATGGCTAGACGTGATGGATAAGATTTGCTACTGCCTTGAAATCACACAGATGCCTCTATCCTGTAGGTTGTGGTAGGTGAGAAAATTAAGGATTGACTAAATAATGCTGACTGAGATAAAACCAGGTCTGCACTGTTAGCTCAAACTTGTCTGTCCCAAAACTTACAGACTTTATGATATGAGAAGTAAATTATCCCAAACTGAAACATTTGCAGTGCTTATATAGTGTTTTTGGGGGGAGACTGTGATTCAATGTTCTCATTGAGCTGACAATGCAGTGTACTGGCTAAAATGCAGAGTTTGTTGTTAAAATCTTCAGCCAAGAAAACAAGCATTATATAAGATTCTGCATTATTTGTTATATTTTTGTACTGTTTTTACAGGACAATGTCGCAGTGGATGAATTCGGGTTACCAAAGATACCAGCCAAGTAGTTGTGATTACCTTACAAAACTGTAGACAGTGACTCAATATTTATACATCAGTTCTGTATATAGTACCAGAGAAACTCATCAGTTCTGATAACAAAGGAGTAATTGTCAAGAACAAAAGGATACGGATGAAGGGGTGGATAGTGTCTATTGATGATAATTCGTTATTTTTCACATTTTTTTTTAGGAATGTGTATTTTTGGCTCTCCTTAAAACCACCACTTCATCAAAGTGGGTCACCTCCTGAAGGTGGTGGTTCATCTCCCTACTCCAGTTGGTGGTTCACCACATCAAGGTGGTGGGTGATTCACCTCCTTAAGATAGTGGTTCACCTGCTCAAGGTGATGGTTCACCTCCTGAGGTTCACTGTTCTATTGAGGGGCTAAATATGGGTTCATAAGATATGAGCTGCGACACGAGAAAACCAACAAAGCCGTTGTGCGCCCAGTGCAGACTCAGATCAGCCTGGGCATCTGTAAACTGAGATTAGTCTCTGCAGCATGCTTAAAGGTTAGCTAAGTGTCTAAGCTACCACCATGCGGACAGTGAAGACTCTGATCAGACTGGGCAGATGCCCAGGCTGATCTGAGTCTGCACTGGGTGCTCAACCACATTGTTGGTTTTATTGTGTAGTAGCTCATATGTTTTTTGTGTGTTTTTTTTTTTTTAATAAACAAAAGATCATTGGAAATACCATCAAATTATCTTTTTATGTAGCAAAGTTTCCATAATACTAGCAGTTTATTGGGAAGCCGCAACAGGAAATATACTTAAAATGGTAAAGATTGCTGCAGAAAGTGGTTTTGGTGAAAAGATAGTTTGACTCAGATGTGAAAGCAGGTACTTATATGATATGATTTGATTTTTATTTTAACCATTCAAGGTTCTCTACAGAGCTTTAGTTGGTTATGTCTGCGAGGTAAATTTGCTCATTTTCTATTAAACGATATGTTGTTGACCCATCATTAGAACTGATGCTGAGTCAGTTCTAATGATGGGTCAACAACATATCATTTAATGAGGGGTCACAGCATATGTTCTTGTTGAGCCCACTTGTGCTTAGTGAAATAGAATCTCCTGTGTGGCCATACAGTCAAATGAGCCGCCACACGAGAAAACCAACAAAGTGGTTGTGCGCCCAGCACTGACTCAGATCAGCCTGGGCATCCGCCCAGTCTGATCAGAGTCTTCGCTATCCGCATGAAGGTAGCTTAGACCCTTAGCTACCCTTTAAGCCCTTTGCGAAGAGTCTGATTACACCTGGTGATGCCCAGGCTGATCTGAGTCTGTGCTAGCGCACAACCACATTGTTGGTTTTCTCGTGTTGCACCTCATATCATGGTGTTGATAGATCCTAGCAACATAAAACTTAATCCTTGGAGTTCCGATCCTTATTGGTTCGAACAAAATAGCTAGATCATGGTGGACTACATGTAATTTGGCAAAAATTGACACCATTTCTGGTTTTCAAGATAAGTCCTACATCTAGGCTTCTTTAAGCCTCTGGTCTTTAAAACTGTTAGTGCCTTTGGCCAGCAACTCCAGATCATCTGTTGCAAAACTAGGTGATGGTGACCTCTTTTAAATTGTGAAACCAGCCACTGTGTGTCTGATTTGACTGAAATGCGCAGATGGGCTCAACATGCCAACCATTGCCAACTAGTTTATGAAGAAAAAGAGGCAAAAAGTCATCTAAACTCCTACCTATATAGGGCTCTGAATTGGTCCACATGTTGTTGAATATTTCATTGTGTTTGCATATGGATATATCAAAGTGTAGTCAGTGTTGGTGTACTTATCTTCTATGAGTTAAATATCAAATTGTAAGATGCTTAATAACTGTGAAGGTGTGAATTTTGTCAATTTTTAGCTCACCTGGCCCGAAGGGCCATAGTGAGCTATTGTCATACCAATGCGTCCGGAGTGCGTCGTGCGTCGTCCGTCAACACCTAAAAACAAATATTCAAACATCTTCTTCTGTAAAACTACTGGTCCCATGGTTCTCAAATTTCACATGGAGCATGACCTGACTCCAGGGTCTCAGAATTGTAAAATTGGGTCAGGTTGAAAATCCAAGATGGCCACCGTTACTAAAAATAGCAAAAACAACAAAATAAACTTCTTCTCCAGAACCACTGGGTACATTTGTCTGAATTTTGGCATGGAACATCAGTGAAACCTTGGTATTCAAAATTGTAAAAATGAAAAAAATCTGTAGCGGAGTTTTGTCACAGTGACCTACTTTCTGTTTACCTGTGTAATTTTGCTCAAATGCCAATGTCAAAAAATGACCTATTTAAACAACTTCAAACAACTTCTTCTCTAAAACTACTGGTCCCATGGTTCTCAAATTTCACATGGAGCATGACCTGACTCCAGGGTCTCAGAATTGTAAAATTGGGTCAGGTTGAAAATCCAAGATGGCCGCTGTTACTAAAAATAACAAAAACAACAAAATCAACTTCTTCTCCAGAACCATTTGGTATATTTGGTTGAAAGTTTGCATGGAACATAAGTAGGACCTTGGTATTAAAAATTGTAAAAATAAAAAAAATCTATAGCGGAATTAGGTCACAGTGACCTACTTAGCGTTTACAAGGCCGATTTTGCTCAAATGTCAATATCTAAAGAAAATGCAACCAATTCTGACCAGATTTGGTCAGAAATGGTTCTTGAATGGAATTATTTCAATTTTGTGCCAGTTGACTATCCAAGATGGCCACCATGGGCGCCGTTACTAAAAATAGCACAAACATAAAAATGACAATTACTCAAGAACCCTTGAATGGAATTGGACCAATTTTGTGTCAGAATGTTCCTTGCATGAAGCCGTTTCGATTAATTGCAATTTGGCATTCCAAGATGGCCGCCATCTGGTGTTACTAAAAATAGCACAAACATAAAAATGACAATTACTCAAGAACCCTTTAATGGAATTGGACCAATTTTGTGTCAGAATGTTCCTTGCATGAAGTCATTTTGATTAATTGCAATTTGGCATTCCAAGATGGCCGCCATCTGCTGTTACTAAAAATAGCACAAAACATGAAAATGACAATATCTCAGTAACCGCTGAATGGATTTTGACGAAATTTGTGTCAAAATGATTCTTGCATTGAGATGTTTCGAAAATATCTAACTGTAGACCCTTCATATTGGCCTCTGTTACTAAAAATAGAAAAAATGTGAAAATTAGAAAATCTCAATGGAGTTGGATTAATTTTGTGTCAGAATGGTCCTTTAATTAAGCTTTTTCGATTTTTTGCATTTTGGCATTCCAAGATGGCCACCATTTGCCGTTACTAAAAATAGCACAAAACATAAAAATGACAATATCTCAGTAACCGCTGAATGGATTTTGACAAAATTTGTGTCAAAATGATTCTTGCATTGAGATGTTTCAAAAATATCTAACTGTAGACCAGTCATATTGGCCTCTGTTACTAAAAATAGAAAAATGTGAAAATCAGAAAATCTCAATGGAACTGGACCAAATTTGTGTCAAAATGGTCCTTGCATGAAGGCTTTTCGATTTATTAGCATTTTAGCAATCCTAGATGGCCGCCATTTGCCGTTACTAAAAATAGCACAAAACATGAAACTGGCAATATCTCAGTAACCCCTGAATGGATTTTGATGAAATTTGTGGCAAAATGATTCTTGCATTGAGGTGTTTCAAAAGTAAATATATAAAGACCAGGCAAGTTGGCCTCTGTTACTAAAAGTAGCAAAATGTGAGAATGAGAAATTCTCAGTGGAATTGGACCAATTTTGTATCAGAATGGTCCCGTTGCACAATAGCCAGGTGAGCGATATCAGGCCCATTTGGGCCTCTTGTTAGAATTTCTAACATTTACACACATGTAATTATCTTGGAATTTTGTAAAAATGATTGAAAATTTGTAATATTAGGATTGTTTTTACTACTAATCATATGACCATTATGCACATGACAAAAATATTCAAGCCTGCATTTTGGTCAGGGGGCTTTCCAGTGACACATTACATATTGACACTGTAGAACCTGCAGATGTTCATAGAAAACTCTTTTTTACCCATGTCATGGCTTATATGAGCCACATCAGGCGAAAAAGTGCAGATTTTATCTTCAAACTTCTGTTACTGAAACCAGTTTGTTAGTTCATGTGGTCTAGATAGAACCTTTATAGTCTGCCTGTAGATTCCTCATTCTAATGCACTTACATTTGTAACGCGACCTCTGATTGGATAACATCAACAATATGCAACAGTATATCCTACGATATACTGTCACAAACCCGACATCATAATGAAACGTTGCATGTTATTGGCTGCCGTTTAGTTTTACGCTGCTGAAAGTGCTTGCTATGGATGCAGAGTAGTACACTCTGAAAGGGAAAATATGTTAAAGTGCATTAGAACGGAGATAACTGTATTGAAAATTGTCATTTGGGGAGGTAAATTGTTGGTTTTATGGTGCCAATTGCGTTTTAGTCGCCGTAAAACAAAATTTCAGACCGTAAAAATGACGATTTACCTCCCTAAATGACAATTTTGAGTACAGTTATCCCCTAAGTGTGCATACACAGTGTTTGAGAACAGGGAACACTCTGGCCAGACTCTGCATTGTTCATTGTGTCTGAGCTATGAACATTTTTGCATGTCACTAGCCATATGTAAGAAGTTATGGGCAATGGTCAGTCAGTCAGACCTGCACTGGTGCCCGTTACATATATCCAGGCTGACCCGCTTGTACAGAATATGGCAGTTCTTAACCATTTCATGTCATCAGTATGCTTGGTATCATGATATTGTTTCTAGCTCAGATGTAAATTTTAAGTTGCATATATCCTGGTAATTAAACTAGGTGTATGTTTGTTCCTTTATCCATGCCTTTGAAAAATATCAAAAAGTAAAAAAATGAAAAATAAAAACAAAGTGAAAGAGGAGAAAACAAAAGTAAATAAAAGAAATAATAGTCTTCAGTATTTTGGTATTTTAGAATTGCTGGTTAAATTTTGGCTGAAATGAAGGTTGGCCTTGGCAGATTTTTTTTGATGATACAATTTTATTCAATTTTTTTTATTTTATTTGCCCGTAATGATGGAACTCTAATTTTGCATGCTAGAAATGTCTTTTGGCACCCAGTTTATATATACATATAAAAATCTGTCTGTGGGATCCAGCTATAAAATGATTTTTTCTTTCTCAAAACAGTCCCAAAGATATAGATCCGTCTTACAAGATGGATCTACTTTGGAAGGGCAAAAACCATCTTACAATAGCATATGGTATGGGATTTGAAAATGTTTAACCGTTGGCACAGTATATCTTGATACTAGGGTAGTTATGACATACATGTGATGTTATATTTGACCACAGGCTATTGACGTTCAGTCAGTACAAAACAAAACCATCCAAAGACCCCCAACAACCAAATATTATATTTAGTAGAAGACTTCTTCTATTATATAGTGAACTATTATTAAGGCTTTGATATTGTTTCCATGGATGCAACGTCAATGTCCTGTGATTTGACGAAGTTCAATATGATGAAACGGTAAACTTCTTCGTGTGAAATGGCCATCACATTGCTTTTAAAAGGACAAACTTCACCCATACAACATTCAAAATGTCCAGTGCAGACAGGAGATAGTTTTGAAAAAATTGAGAAGTACGGTAAAAAGTGCAGAAACAGTGAAGTATACTAACAGTAGCTGAGCTCACTCTCAGGGTGAAAATTTGACTTTTTAGGCTAAAACACTATTATTACATAGAAGCTGAAATTGGACAAATTGATTTTACTGTCATATTCATTTGGTTATAAAACAGGAGGTTATCCTTCCAAAATTACAATCAGTCTGGTGTAATTCAGCCATAAAATAGGATTTTTCTCATACAAAACAGCCCCAAAGATCTAGAGCTGTCTTACATGACGGATCTAGATCTTTGGGATTGTTTTGGAAGGGAAAAAATGTCTTATGATGGAATAAATACGGTATGCATCAAATAGAAAAAATTGCTTTATGAATAGCAAATAGTGCAGACCCTGGGTTCGAGGTTATAAAACTTGAGAATAATCTCAAACTCAAAATAAAGCACACTGATTGGCTGCTTCCGAGCATGTGCTTGGAAGCAGCCAATCAGTGTGCTTTATTTTGAGTTTGAGAATGTACTTAAGTTTATAACCTCGAGGCTAGGTTAGACTCCTCCTTGTAGTCTGATAAAATCCTTAATGTATACTCAATCATGTCAGTCTCCATACTTTAGGTCAGTACGATGTATCTTACTTTGTAACTTTCTGACTTAATTCTCCAACACACCAGGGTTTATAATTTTTGCTGTCATCTAGTTAGTAATATGAAGGAAATAAATTATGAAAACACCATGTCTTTTGATTTTGATTGTTTATCCTAAAATCTATGTAAGTGAATAAATGCAATAACAGAAACAATGATAGATTGTCCAAACCCTAACATTTACTGAGCAAGAGATTTGCTCTATTTTCCTTCATTTTTTTGATAATTTTAATGTTTAGGGGTATATGTTGTGTAAAGGATGAGATGTAAAAGATCACCAGTGAGGACCATGTATTATCTTATTTTGAAGCCTGTATACTTATCTGAATTATTGCATGCCTTTTTGTTGAATATCCTTCCTTGTATTGTTTTCTGGTGCTGTCCACCAAACTGGGATTGAGAATCAGGAATATTGCTGATTTTCTTCCCTTTGTTTTTCATTTTTCTGTTTTCAAGGTAATTTTTCTCGTTTTTCTCAAGAACTAGAATCTTCAAACTTGGTATGCATATGGACAATGAGTTATTGTATT
The DNA here is from genome assembly GCA_963989385.1 of Ctena decussata. Lineage (NCBI taxonomy): Eukaryota > Metazoa > Mollusca > Bivalvia > Lucinida > Lucinidae > Ctena > Ctena decussata. Next base: position 31,022,208 of record OZ022504.1, on the reverse strand, counting down.
TTGGAACTGAGAATGAGGCTAATTGCTCATATTCTATATTTCATTTATTCATTTTTCTCGTTTTCCTATTTCAAACATGGAAACTTAGTGTATGAGTTTCATAGGAACCATTCAAGCTAGGATCTTTGGTATACATGTGAACAATGAGTTGTAATGTGGGATTGATATTTGGGCTCGTTGCTATAAGATTCTCAAATCTAACTTTTCTATATAGTAAGTTGTTCTTGTGGTCTTTCTAAAAGTAAGACTCCATCCTTTTTCTCATTTTAAGAAGGCTTAAACAGAACTGATGCAGACTTCTTTTAATAAAATGCCCCTCTTATAAATAACCCCTCCCACCCCTCTTCGTTCCGAACAGACTTGATATTATCAGCAAAAAGTGGCAAAATACTACCATGACTGGTTCAAGACTACTACCAAAATTTATAGCCCAAATTTCCTTCCTTGAGAGACACGTATGTCATAAGAGGTGCATTGCACCTCCACCTTGACCTTTCTTAGACATAAAATTGGTTATGGCATATTTGTTGATCAAAAGCACCAAATTAATTTCTTTTAAATCTGAAACAGTTTGCTGTAGACTGCAACTCACTTGTATGGCTATTTATGAATTATCTAAGTAATCCGTGCTTCACATCACAGCAGTCATAAACTTGGCTTGTTTTGACAAACTCAGCTAATACAGGCCAACTCGGCCAATAAAAGCCAAACTTAGCCAAAACAGGTGAAATTCTGCCAATACAACTCAGCCAATATCAGTGACGTCAAACTCGGCCAATATCAATGATATTAATCAATAAAATTGTCATTAATCAAGAAATTTCTTATTGGCCCAGTTACAGGTCCTGGCAGTTTGCAATGTTTCAATGGAGCGCTCGGCTACATGAGCACTGTAAAGAACAAATTCTTGAAGAGTTGATTTCCACTGAGAAGGATAGCAAAAATGAACGTGGCAGTTGCTTCCCCTGTAAAGTAACCATTCACCATAACCAAGTTTTGGGATTACCCTTAAATTTGAAAAAGCTGATTTTACTGTCTGGTAATGTATCAAAATTGCAAGAAGAGTAGCAAGCAGTGCTGGTCAAAATGGTCCCATAAGGGGCTGTTTTCCCCTCTGGCAGCAAATTAGTCCTTTTGAGAAGGGATTCAACCCTTTTAGAAACAAAATTCTTTTCTACCGAAGTGACCTTTTTGAAAAGGAATTTCAAGCTTTTCAATGTACGAGTAGTGTTCTCTTTTCACATCAGTTTCAGCACTAATTGTTTTATCATTCAATACTTGAAAACTGGATTTTCTCTGGCTAGTGGGCTCATATTCGGTGAGGCGTCAGGACTTGCACGTGGAGACAGTCTGTTTGGGTGGTAAGTCTGCTTTCTCCTTGGACCGAGAGCTGTCCGAAGGGCAGTTTCATCCAGAGAATTAGAAAATCCAACAGAGACAGAGGTAATATAAGTAGCTTGTTGATTTCTCAACTTCCCCTGATTGTCAATATGATTATCAACTGACTCGCCAGTTTGTTTGTTCTTATGACTGTTTTTCCTTGCCAACACCTTTTGGCTCCCCACACTACAGCTAGACTCTCCTTCAGTGCTGGATTTTCTTGACAGTGGTTGTTTTTCTACAGATTGTGTTATATCGGTATTTGAAGATGTTTCTTTGGCTTTCTTTTCTTTTAAAGAGCCATGCTTAGTCTTTCTCCAATTTCTGATGCCGGGAAAGTTGTCTACGTCGTCCTGTTGTGGCAATCTAGATTTTCCTTCCGGACTATGTAACTTGCCGAAAGCACCACATTTAGTCTGAAGTTCCTGCAATGATGCTTTTGACAACATTGAGTATGACCTAGCTAAAGGTTTTGTTGGTTGTTTTGTGACTTCCGTACTCTTCCTAGGACGTTCTTTCAACGAGCCACCGCGTTTATTTAAAGCACCAGCACGGATTTCATCTCCATCCATTTTATTCTCCTTCAAAGAAGTGAAGGAGTTTGAACGATCTCTAGGACTCATCATGATTGATACAGGAGAACTGGTCATTGTAAAGTCACTGAGAACATTTTGTTCACTATGAGAACGATTAAGAGCCATACGCTGGATTTGGCTTGAGACGGACTTTCTTGGCCTACGAACCGACGATATTGCTTCTGGATTACCCAGCCATTCACCTTTCTGATCACGTGGTCTCACGTTGCTGGAGGATGGAGAAGTGACAGGTAGCTGGTGGTTACCATACAGGTCTTCACTGTCTTCCACATGATCTCTCGACTCAGCTACAGCTTTTGTTGAACCTGCATGGTAGACAGAAACAAAAATGAAAGCTTTCTCAAACAAATAATTGAGCTGCGACACGAGAACACCAAAAAGTGGTTGTGCGCCCAGCACAGAGTCCGCCCAGTCTGATCAGACCCTTCGCTAAGCGCTTAAAGGGTAGCTAAGGGTCTGAGCTACCTTCATGCGGACAGTGAAGACTCTGCTCAGTCCGGGTGGATGCCCAGGCTGATCTGAGTCTGCCCTGAGCGTACAAATACTTTGTTTTCTCATGTCACGGCTAATTTAAACAATAATACTGAAATATCGGAGTTAAAACAGAATTAGTATATTATCTGTCTTTCACTTTTGAGTTTAACTATGGGCATAATCTCTCTCTCTCTCTCTCTCTCTCTCTCTCTCTCTCTAACCATACACTTGCCACTATAGGCGAAACACTCTAAAAGGTTCAAAGTCTAAAGGGGCATGGTTCAGTGATTTCTTTCAAAAAATCCCCAGAACTTAATCAGGTCATCTATATGCGTAGTCCGGATGCCACATATCAGAAGCCTGGCTTGCAAACGGTTCTTAAGTTATTTGTTGACAAAATCATGTTTAGGTTGCATATGGCTAAATGTCTGAGTCCAAAAGGGACACAATTCAATCAAATTAAAAAAAAACTTTCGCAAAGGGTAATCAGGTGATCTAGATCTCAGGCCGGCAAATGTAATAGATATCAAAGACCCTATTTCAAACACTTTACTTGCCATCTTGCTTACAAGGTCGAGGAATACGATTTTTACTGTCTAAAATGGTTGAAATAAATACACTCATTTGACCTATTCCGGTGGATTCACCTATTCCGGTGTATTCTGCTTCCTTCTCTGCAACGAAACAAGCTAGAAGCGAAATGTTTTTTAGGTAATTACTTTCAATATTTATTTGTCAAACCCACATATAGTAAGGATCTCATTTATCAATCAAAGATACGGAAAACTGAGTTTAAAAGTGGCTGGTAATGCATATTTAACAAGAAAAATGACAGATGTTTTCAGGCCAACCGTGAAAATAGGGTCGGTCAATATTTGTGTAAACAAATATGTCCAAAACCTATATGTCTGTCGATTGCTCATTTTATTAGCTATCTAAAACGGCAAATATCAAAATGAAATAAAATCAGTTACTTAGGTTCATTGTACTTTAATTTATTAGCCCATTTAGCCTATTCCGGCGGATAGTATATTTGGGGAATGTCCCTGGGTTCTGAAATCCATATTAGTGCTGCATTCTCGTCGTGCAATTTGAATATGTAAGTAAAACTCCATAAGGCTTTATTTGAATTGTCTTTTGTCATATAATCCTGGATAAAAATATCAAACATTGTACTTACGGGCACTGAATCACCGAAATAATTTTTCAGCGAAGCCGTGTATATAATCAGATGTTTTTTAAATAATCAATTATGTCAAATAGACATTTGTTTGCATAAAATCATCTTTCATCGAGCTAGTAATAATCCGACAGTTTACTTTTGGGGCGCCCCTCGGTGGTTCTTTCGATGTATTGTAAAAAATATACAGATCCACCGGAATAAATGAAGGTGCGTCGAAATAGGATAAAAGACAACGTCTGGTCGTCGTCAGATTTCCCTATCTTCCTCAAATAGTTTGTGAACCCAAACAAAGTGCCTTAAGCAAGAGGCTTTTATTTATTTACTGACACAAATAAATTAAAAAATGACATTGTATTAAGACTGTGGCGCACGGTCGACTGAAACGTGCGTCGGAATAGGTCAAATGACTGTACATTAGACATAGCATAATATTCCTCAAAATAATTGTACCGTCAAATACTAAGAGTACTTACAGTATACCGTAAATCAGGTCTATGTGTCAAACGGTCTAGTCATTTAAGAGTCATAATTCGCAATATGCCCACCCAATTTCTTCCAAGCTGGGGCATAAATACAGCGAGTGAGTGTTTGTGTGTTTCCTGCAAAGTTCGTAAATTTCTATGTTTTCTTTGTGTCTTCAGTTCTTTAAATGTGTCCCTGCTTCCAAAGTAACTAACTTTTCAGCTGCAGCAGGTACTAGGTGCCATATGACGGCCGTAAACGCCTCCCGATATTTCATCATCGTCATGATAGTTCTGACTTTATACAGTCAACTCGCGATACACTGATATCTCAAAGTGTCTTCTTCTATCAAAGAATAAATTTCCTATTTTTATTTACATTTCAACTTCTGTTATCTCAAACTACTGATATCTCAAAGTAAATTTTCTGGTACCAGAAAATTTACTTTGAGATATCAGTAGTTTGGGCTGAAGTTCGACTTCGAGATATCGAGAGTTAGCCGTATTCTGTTGTCATTTGAAATCACCGAGTTTATTAAGAGTCATTTTGAAAATGAGGATTTGCTTAAGCTGGTGTTAGAAGGCATGACCGGTGTTACACATTTCAATACTCATCACTGATAGGCTCAAAACCTGTTTGTTTCTTTGGCGTCACCATCAAAGGGTGTAACTTTCCAGAACTTAACCCATTGCATTCTGGGTATTTTTGTCGTCTGCTGAAATTGTCGTCTGCATCAAAAATCAAGTTCGGTCTAAGTAACTATTGTAGAAATGATGTCTAGGCAGCAAACAGTTTGGATCTCAGATCAGGCCCCACGTTTGTGGGGCCTGATCTGGATCCAGACTGTTTGCCCAGATAGCCCTAAAGGGGTATCCTGAATGGAATGGATTAATGTGATTGCTTGGGTCGAGTAAAAGCCAGTGTAACCGCAGAGATCCAAGTCTTCAACAGTTGCTTCTAACATGTATATCATGAGCTCATCGCCTCGCTTTAAATTTCTTACCTTGTTTTACTGCTGGTTTAGTTTGTGGAGCACCGAACTTAGGAATGATTGTGACAGGATAAGGATTAACATATCTGTCTGGTTCTTCAGGCTCGTTTATAGTTTCATCTTCCAGCTCCTCACCTGATTCTGAAAATTAAGAGTTTAAAAAGTTTTAAATGAGAGTAGGATAACCAGCAACATGGAGGAAATGATTTTATATATTTGCTGACAGTACATTACATTGTGTTACACCACATGTAGTAAATTGTATAGCAAAAACTAACCAAAAGTGTACATTATGTCCATAGGCACTCAGCAAATCGTTTACCACTTCGGCCTGTTCCATGTCCTGAATTATGCGATATCGCCGACTGGCACATGCACTTGGCCTATCGTATTGCTAGAAAACTGGTGATTTTTGTACAGAATTTCAAGATTTGAAGTCATAATGAAAGTCAATTAAATTGAGTTCACGATATAATACAATAGACAATGTTTATAGCTCAAAAAATTAGTAGGACAATGTGCACAGCGAGAGCCAAAAATACTGCTTGTTTCTAGTCTTTTGTATTCACACACTTCGTTTATGAAAAAGTTGGTTTTGACTATTTTGCATTTATTGGTAATTTTGAACCACCCGTGCCATAAAGTTGTCGTCCTAAAATTTGTCATTGCATCTTTCGCGCACATTTCTGCACTGTAGAAACCAAACTGTTCCATATTAGGACAATATCGGAACTTTTTTGGTGTTCCAATTTTTAGATTTTTTTTTTACGATAGGCCGAACTTATATTCAGACCAACATTTACGTACATGCAATTAGCAAATCTTTCGATCTGAATCTCTCACTTTACAATATGTACAGAAGTTTCCAGAGCCCTAGATAAGAGGGAGTATTTTGTGATAATTTGTGATAATTAGTGATAATTTTTGTTAATTCTGGATAAAAACATATGTTGTGAGCCCTCATTTGAACCGTCTCGACGAGACGGTTCAGATGAGGGGTCACAACATATGGTTTCAATGAGAAATAAAGAAAATTATCCCTCAATTATCATCAAATACCCCTCTTATCTAGAGCTCAGAGTTTCTATGAAGAAATGGAAAATAAAATAAAATTGTCAGTGGCACCTACCCTGAAATCACCTTAAAATTTTTAATTCATATTAAAATTTATTTTGTTCGTTCATAAATAATGGCTCAGTCAATCTTTGTCATATCTTCTTTCGTGATTGAACTTAAACACCAATTAAGATATACTTAATTTATATATTTTCCTCCAACCAGACTTTACAATAGGTTTCAAATTTCCTTGCAATTACGGTTCATTATTCTTGAACGATCGAAGTCTTTGATAAGATTTTGACCATACTTGATAACCTAAGGTGTCACCCATTACAACATTGTTTACAAACAACGGGATCAATTTACCTTCATTTACTTTCATTAAAGCATAGAAATTGTGAAATGTTGCAATACCAGTTTGAGGCATTCCAATACGTTTTTTTTTTTTTTTTGCCAAAAAGAAAATCCGATTACAGGCAAAGCCTCTATGGAAACTCCTTTACTGAAACCAGGGTACTTATTTTGCAGGCTGCTCGCAACTTTTAAGAACATTGAAGGCGATACAATATAAGTTACCGTACTGAAATATAATTGAGGTAATGGGGTACATATAATGGTTCTGTCTGCGTTTGCGTCGGTGCGACAGTTATTTTCTGCTCTGCACAATACCTCTTGAAGCAGTAGATGGATCGAGCTTCTCCAAACTTGGATGGCTATTCTACTGAGATAATTCAGTGAGCTAAAATATGCTTTGATGACCTTGACCCATTTTCAAAGTAATAGGAAGACATAGAATGCTTAACTTCATCTTGATACAGCTTGTCTGTACTGTACCTATTGAGCCAGTAGGATGATTTACAACAAAAAATGCTTAATTTGCTTGACTATACTACAAGAACTGGCCCCGAGGTTATAAAACTTTTTTCATGCTCAACTCAGCTGAGCATGAAATTTTTTCTGCTCATAAGTTTTAAAATGCCAACAAATGTTGGCATTTTAATATCTATGAGCAGAAAAAATAGCCTTCTTGGCTTATCTGAGCCTGAAAAATGCTGAATTTCTTGGTATTTTTATATTAATGGGCATTTTAAATTTCATGCTCAGCTGAGTTGAGCATGAAAAAAGTTTTATAACCTCGGGGCCTCGGCTGACTCGGCATCATCTTGAGGATTGTCCCACTTTAACTGTTCAATTTGCTTTAAAATTAAATTGCCTGCACACTATATCCTAAACCTTCGAAAAATGAAAATGCGTTGGGAATGCGGCGGTAATCTATTTCTTTTTTTTCTTTTTTTTAAGAAAAAAAAAGTTTCTAGTTCATTTTGGCCCGGAATTATCATTAGTTTAACGACTCTTTAGTTTAACGACTAGCGTAGAGTAAAGTCTTTGCATGTTTTGATTACTTTTGTCAAATCTTACAATATTGCACCAAGTAAACATATTGTAATCCAAAAGGTAGAGTTACCGTATGTCACGAGGAATCAAGGTTTTTATTTATTTGTCAAACGGACTCTTACCTAAACTTGTAACATGACAATACCCACTTATTCTGTTTACAACAAATTCTTGTTATTTAATAACTACAATAATTAACCGTATATGGTATAACAATAAAAACATGTTCTAAACAGGGACTTCGATCGCGTACTGATATGTACAGTGGAGCCAAGGTTGGTTGGTTGATTTGATGCTTAACGTCCACGATAAACAACGAAGGTCATGTCGGGACGGTCAGTTGACCTAACCACACTATTCCTGGGCAGGCTTAGACCTCCTAAGCGGTTAACCAGTACTAAGTGCACATACTTTCGCCTGTAACTGACAACTGCCCTTCTTGAATCAGCGGAAGGAGAAACGAAAGTATGTGGCCAGACCGAGATTCGAACCCAGGACCTCTGACTTACGAGTCAGGTGCCCTATACCGATTGCGCTACCCGGCTCGGCAGTGGAGCCAAGGTAAACTACAGATTGTTTCGGGAAAATATGAGAAGGGAGCGGTTTTGCTGACTAGTGCCCCTGATGCTGTCTTGATCACATGGTTTGGACCACATGGCTTCAGATTAGAGCTAGAAGAATCTAGAACTACACACCTGTTGGTCTATACAAAAATAACACCTTTGTTTCGATATAATAATTAAGTTACCATTTTTAAAAAAAAAAGTTCATTGAGCCGCGACACCACAAAACCATCAAAGTGGCACGTGCACCCAACGCAGACTCAGATCTGCCTGGGCATCCGCCCAGTCTGATCAGATTCTTCGCTGTCTACATGGAGCTTGCTTAGATACTTAGCTACCCTTTAAGCGCATCTAGCGAAGACTCTGGTCAGACTGGGCGGATATGCCCAGGCTGATATGTCTTCGCTGGTTGTATTCACACACTGACGTCGAAGAAGAAAATACTAGAAGTTAAACCAAGGAATCAAAACCACTATACCTTAGCCAGTGCTCCAGATAAGAAGGGGTAACAGAGATAAATCAGGGATAATTATCCATATTTCTCCATAAAAACATATCTTGTGACCCATCATTAGAACCGTCTCGTCGAGACGGTTCTAATGAGGGGTCACAACATATGTTTTCGTTAAGAAATAAGAAAAATTATCTTTGAATTATCCTCAATACCCCCTCTTATCTGGAGCTCTGCCTTAGCCCAAGAGGACAACCTTAGATCCCGTCCCAGCCTCGGAGGCCGACGCACCCAGCTGCACTAACACCAGATGTCGTATAAAAAGGCATTTTAAAAAAGTAAGTCTAGTAGGGCCAAATACAGAGAAAAGGCAACAGAAAATTTTGAGTTTTCCTTTGAATTTGTGTAATTAACTTACCAGACGACAACTGTTCGCCATCTTGAACGAACGCTTGTTGTTGCTGATGTAGACGTAGCATCAGATGTTTCATTTCCGTTTCATCTCGAGAATTCTGTCTCGTGAAAGCTTTCTTCTCCGTCTCAATATGTTTTGTTATTTTATTGAAAACTAGTGTTTCCAGAGCGTTTCTCTGGACCATGTCTTTAAGATGATTTTTCTCCAGCGGACCACCGTCATGGCGTGTCTCTTCTGATGATGTGATCATGTTTTACTTTTCCGTTCTCTTTTGCAATTTTTATTTTCAAACGACAATCGTCAACTTCAGCTTTATCCTCTTTTCACAGTACGGATACTGAACACAAGGTAAAATCGATTCCGCCAATTTTCGCTTCCTGCAGAGACTGTCCGTCAAATTTGGCTTCCGCCGAGACTGTCCGCGAACTCTTGCTTCCTGCAGAGACTACTGTCCTCGAAAAATGGCTTCCTGCAGAGACTGTCCGCGTGATTCTGCTTCCTGCCGAGAGCCTCGGCAGGAAGCAGAATCACGCGGACAGTCTCTGCAGGAAGCCATTTATCATGTACAGAAGTCTCGGCAGGAAGCAAGAGTTCGCGGACAGTCTCGGCGGAAGCCAAATATGATGTACAGTCTCTGCAGGTAGCGAAAATTAGCGGAATCGATTATACCCTGTGCTGAATAGCACTCTTAATATTAACGCTAAACTCTTTACGTGAAAGTATATTTATCTCCTCTCGACTAGACACTATTTCTTTACATGCAAAACCGTTCAGAAAAAGCATAATATATGCCCCAATTGTTTTATAACCTTTGTTATACTCTTATAACAATATATGTATAATAAGGCTTTTAAATTATAGTCCTATGGGTAAAACTTACATGTTTTATTAAAATTGTTTAGTTATTTTAACTAATATATTTGACATTCGGTAAAATATTAAAATTGATATTCCAGTTTGAATACTGAACCAGAATGAAAATCGAACATACAAAGTGGTTAGAAAGTAATAACTGAATCGAGTTACAACAAGATAAAAGGTGCGATACTACGACTCTGAAATTTAATATCTCTTATCAAATAGTGCGTGGTTACAACAACCTTATTTGAATATAAGAGTTGATCACAAAAGCCTGAAAGTTGATTAAAGAGAGATAAATATGATAGGTACATTGTTTGCTGAAGCTTTGAAAGATGAAATTGTGGCAGAAACAATAAGGATTTTAGGTCAAAAAATATTGTATTCAACATAGTCAAAAAAACAATAATAATAAAAAAATAATAATAATTGTATTCAACATATTAAAAAAAAAAAAAAGAACTTTAGTGCAGTACCAGGCCCCAAGGTTATAAAACTTTTCGTGCTCATCTCAGCTGTGCATGAAGTTTTCTCTGCTGATAAATATGAAAATGCTAACATTAGTTGACATTTTCATATTCATAGGCAGAGAAAATTTCGTACTCAGCTCAACTGAGCAAGAAAACAACTGTACTTATAGTATTAGGTAAAATGTCATGCTCAGCTGAGTTGAGCATGAAAAAAAGTTTTATAACCTCGGGGCAAGAGTGCTTAGAAATACGACAGCAGTGCTAGATCGCTAAGAGAGAGAGAGAGAGAGAGAGAGAGAGAGAGATTGCAATCACTTTCGCAGTTTATTTAATCTCTGTATGACAAAATAAGTTTGAATAAATTATACCAACTAAGGCAGCTTCTGATGGTAGTTTCCTTTAAGACATTCACAATAAAGCATAAATGAGCCGCGACACGACAAAACCAACAATGTGGTTTTGCGTCCAGTGCAGACTCAGATCAGCCTGGGCATTCGCCCAGTTTGACCAGACTCTTCGTTAAGTGCTCCAAGGGTAGCTAAGGGTCTAAGCTATCGCCATGTGGACAGCGAAGACTCTGATCAGACTGGGCGGATGCCCAGGCTAACCTGAGTCTGCGCTGGGCGCACGACCACTTTGTTGGTTTTGTCGTGTTGCGGCTCAATTTAATTAAGCTTTAGGTCCACAGTTGTGTATCCTTGAAAAGAGTTGAGTTGGCTGTCGTTATCATGAAGAAGTTGAATTTACGCAGTCCGGATACAGAAGCATTAAGCATAGGCGAACATTCCATGCCAACTAAACCTTATGTTCTTGTTTCAGATCTCGTAACGATGGTCTCCACTTTATGAAGCTACCGTTTCTTTTTATTGTAAGACAAGGCACAAATAAAGGGTACTTGTGGCGCATGCGGACTGCGCATCACATAGTCCGGAGAAAGCCTATGCTATTTGCACCTATCATCTTTGGATTCCAAGGATTCTACAGGCGCTCAATGAAAGACACAGAGTACAGCCATGGATTCCCAGGGTGGTCCGAGTTTTAGATAGTGCAAATACGCGTAGAACCTTTTATGAATACTACGTATTCAAACGTCAGTTTAACACGTACTAACAAGTACCTGTAAAAACTAAGAGGGCTTTGCCTTATACTGGGTTTATAGCTTTATTTGCATCGTACCAGTTTTATTGTAATGTGCTATATCGCCTGAAAACCTACAAAATAGACTGCTACCTACTCTCTTCTAGTATAGTACACGGCCATCAACATGAGAAAATATACCTCTCAGAGCATTCTAAATGGAAATATTGTTAAAATTCTACGTATCTGGACAGATAGGTCTATGCAAACAGTGCAGACCCAGATCAAACTGCTCCTAAAGGAGCAGTCTGATCAGGGTCTACACCGTTTGCATCTTTTTGACGCATAACTGCATTGTAAAACCAAATTGTTCCACTTTAAGACAGTTAGGGCAACTGTTTTAGGTGTCCCATTTTTGTAAATTTTACGTTACTCAGATCAGAAAGCGTATCATTTCAGGCTGATTAGAGCCTTCGCTGTTTTGTTTTATAGATTCTCGAGTGTCCATAGATTGCTAATTCCAACAGGAACGACTCTGATCAAATGGCACAACCCAGACATTGTTGTTCGCCCCTTTTTTATAGAGAATATTTTCTCGTGAGTAGGTTTATAAAGTCTTAATGGCTATAAACTTGTTTAAAACTCCATCGAAAAACAATTAACTTTTGAACTGCAAATTGACTTTCACCAAGTCTAGTGATTATGGTTATGGAAAAGGTCCAAATTCATTATTTACTGTAATTTTCTATTGAAGATGTCTTAAAATCTTTATCTTTATGTGAATTCAGTTCATGTTTAATTCCTTTTATCTTTATCACATATGTATCACTCACCTTTTATCCGCTTGTTCGATCCCCAATTGCCCAAGAACGTCCACTTGGACGTCACAATTTTTCTCGCTTCAAGCTTACATAATTCGGCTATGAAACGGTGTTTTTACGAGAATTGAAACAGAACCGAATGTACTGACCCAAAATATCTAAATCAGTCTTATGGAATTTAGCTATGGCATCGGTTTTCCCCTTCTAAAACAATCCCAAAAAGTGATTTAGTTTTGGATTGTTTGGAAGGGAGCCACGCATCCCACGTCGCCCGCCATCCCCCGCCCCCTCCCTCCGGCATATAACCTCAGTAAGCTTAGTGCATGTAAAAGATAGGCAATAATCAGGAATTAGTACAATCAAACCCCACATCCCGACCTCAAAACCAAAAAGGAAAGAAGCACAAACACAAATAAATGACAAAAAATCACGAAAACCGAATAAGCATCCCCAACACTACCACGAACCGCCCGTTTCCACACGAGACAAAGATATTATCCGGAATGTGCGAACCTTGAAGACTCAGATAAGCCTGCATATTCGCTTGGTCTGAGCAGAAAGCTAGACTGAAAGATGCCGTGAAACACTGTCGGCTGAGTAAAGTATTCTGTCGTCGTCAGCTTCGTATAACACCATCATATCGCTTGCAAATTCAACTCTCTTTTTTCATTTTTGGCGCTGTGAAGTAATCGTTTCTGGTCTGAAGCAAACTCTGCGTGTATAAACACGCTGTTCTCTGACAGACAGTCTTTCCATACGCTAGTTAAGCTGCAATCTGAAGAAACCTTCATGGACATGCGCTCTCGTATGTTGCCATCTCAAATATTTGCGTTTTCTCTCGATTTATTGTTAAAATTTGAATTATCACAGATGTATTACTCGTACTTTATTGATACCGATATTTTGTAAAAAAAAAAAAATGTTCTTTGTGACAATAATAGCACAGGAGACCTTTTTGCAAATTATTAACCATTGCTGTACTGCTTTCCGTAAAACGATGTATTGCAGCTCAGGTCAAATTGGTTGAAACAACAACAAGGTTTACCTTTTTGTAAATGGGGGAAAAACATATCATTTTATTTCTAGACCCAACGGGTTTTTAAAATTCATTTATTCTAAGTTTTTATCTTATATGGATATGGGCCGTCTTGGTACTGTGATCAGCAACAGTTGCATATACTCCATATCTTACAGGGGAATCATTTTTGATTTGTTGGTTTTTAGGGTGTTGTGTGTGTGTGTGGGGGGGGGGGGGGGGGGGGAGGATAAAGCATTATCTACATTAGAGAAAATGTATTCAAATAACACAGGGCCATCATTTGAAGGAACTCCATAGAACTCAAGTAGCTAAAGCTACATACCAAAGCCTTTTGGCTCTGGAAAAGATTTTTTTAAGGTTTATACCATACATAAGCCTAGCTGCCATCTTGGTCATGGAACCAATATAGTTCAACAAATTCTCATTTCCATGCTCCATAGAGGTTTCATGTGGCTTCAGTCAGCCCTGTGGCTTTTGAGAATCACAGTGAACTTGGACAAAAGTAAAGAAAAAAGAAAAAGATCCGCTGCTATCCACGTGTCTTCATAAATCTAAATTAGTCGACTTCATATACCAATATTATATGTGTTGGACAGTAACAGTTTCTGTGAAATTAACTATTTTTATCATTTTCCCACACAAACTCACACAAAGTTGACCTCGATGTAAAATGTGTAAATGTCAACTTAGTGTATCCCATTACCTTATGCATCGTACCAAGTTTCAAGGACATTGTACTTTTTTGTTCTGAATAAGGAAATTTTTAAGGCTTTTACCATTTATGGGCATGGCGGCCATCTCATCTTGTGACGACCATTTGAATAAAATTTTATTTTTATGTACCATAGAGGTTCTGTATGAAATACAGCTTCAATTGGCTCAGTGGCTTTGGAGGAGTGCATATTTTAATCCCAGAAACTCAGTTACATTGATAAAAGACCAAAGAATGACCTTTTAATTACCTGTGGTGACTTATGTGTCCTCGTGTATTTATTTAGTTACCTATATTTACCAATTTTTATTATATCTAAGATTAAAAAAGTTTCTGAAAAGTCCACATAATTTCCACATATAAGCATAATGAACCAAAGCTGACCTTACTGTAAATTAGGTAAGGCCCAATGCCGGCCAATAATTTTGAAAAAAAAATTTTGTTGTTGGTCCTGAGTCTCTAATGCTACCTTCTAAGTTTCAAGGTCAGTAGTCCTTTAATTCTGGAGAGTCTTTCTTCTTCTTCTTCTTCTTCTTTGACAACATTCTTTTTCGGTGAGAATACGAGAAGAAATTATTTTCGGCTGATTGCATCTGTTGTGTTCCTAGATGAAATGTGACGGGAACCCTTGATTTCCACATCATATTATGTTCTAAAAACTGTCTCTCTTGTTGTTAACTTTTGTTAACGTGGAGTAATAATGAATAGAGTAGGAAATGCAGACGTTTAAAGGTATACTCCCTCGTATTTCATTACGAAATAATCCCAAAATTATGAAGCTGGTTAGTTGTATGCAGTTCATAATTAAGATGTGTTAAAAAATCTTCAGCTAAAACATCTTTGTTACGGAGGCAGAGACGATATATATTAAAGTTATATATTAAAGTTTATTTCATAATACAAAAGACCATATGGTCCATGAGTATACAATAGCATGAACAATTTGTACATAAAGCTCAATGGCAAGATCGGTGAATACATATACTTGACAATTACCAATCATATAATATATAACTTTGTATACTTCTATTCGATGGCAACTAATCACATCAACAGAACACAGAATTAGCAATGTTGACATAAACATGTTCCTAAACACAATATTCAAAATACGAAATTAAAATGAGAAACATATTACAACAATAATTCTACCAATATATTGTAATAATGAGTCTATTACCTAGAGAAATAGAATCGAATCGAATCGGGAGAGAAAAAAGTAGCGAGTTCAAGCCTAATATATCAATGCGTACCGTTCTTGCATATTCACGAATATTTTGTCGTCATAAATTCGTTGACTCCCACAGGCGTTTCTGCAAGCATGTTTTGAATTTTATGATTGGTGGAGTAAATAACTTAACAATAGCATTAACCTTTAACCTGAGTTGTTTTCAGCCAATAACTGTCTACAGTTGAGTAAAGAAAGGGCTTAAAATTATTCATGATATAACTTTAACCTGATTAACTATGATTGCTGGGCGTATCAAGTCTTCAGTTTTGGCGGGAATGGTGACCCGCTATTGCCGCTCTTTTTGTGTATTTCCTTAAATTCTCCTATTTTCAGTGACCATCACAAATCATAAATTTGGCAGATAAATGTACTTTTATTAGCAATCATTATCATGCCCAGAATATAATGTTTTGTGAGAAATTTAAAATTCAATAGAAATATTGTGGGTGTAAATCTTTAAAGGCCTTTTTTTACCATATATTGCAGGACGGCCTCTTGTTCAAGTGACCATGATCATTTGGTCAAATTTTATGTCTTTTTACCATGGAGGAGGTCCCATATAAAATATGCTTTAGCTGGTCAAGTGGCTTTTGACGACTGCATATTTTGATTTTGAAATCTCATTTAACTTAAACAAAGGTGAAAGAATGAACTTGACCTTTGGCACGCAGATATCTCCATGTACTCATTATGTTGAAAACATATTACAATTATTATATCCCAGACTAAAATAATTTCTGGAGAATCCACTGTTTAAGCATTTTCCTAAATACAAGAAATCAAAGTTAACCGTACCATTAATTAGGTCCATGTCAACTCACTCGCCATTTGAAGAGACTTTGTAGGTCCCGACTCCCTGGTGCTACCTTTCAAGTTTCTAGGTAATCTGCCCTTTGTTTCTCGAGAAGACGACTAGTAGTTTTAACATATATGGGCGTCATGCTCATATATGAGCCACGACACGAGAAAACCAACAATGTAGTTGTCCGCCCGGTGCAGACTCGGATCAGCCTGGGCATCCGCCCAGTCAGACCAGAATCTTTGCTAAGCGCTTAAAGGATAGCTAAGAGTCTAAGCTACCTTGTGCGGACAGCGAAGACTCTGATCAGACTGGGCGGATGCCCAGGCTGGTCTGAGTCTGCGCTGGGCGCACAACCACATTGTTGGTTTTCTCGTGTCGCGGCTCATATAAAACTTTTGGTCATCTGTTTACAACCATTTCATTCAGAAATTTTCGTTTTCATGTCCCATGCAGGTCCCGTACAAAACCTGGCTTCAGAAGGCAAAGTGGCTTTAAAGAAATTATTTCAGTTTTGAAATCTCAGTGACTTTGAAAAAAGGTCAAAGCATGACTTTTGGCAACACTATGTCGTCATCTGCTCATTTAGTTAACCAGTATACAAAGAATTATATTTTAGATTTTAGATTTTAGCGAAGTCTGAGAAATACACTGTTTCAAACATTTTGCCAAATGAAAACATAAAGAACCAAATTTGACCTTAAACGCGGGGTAATCTTTTGAACAAACTTTGTAGGATCTGACACCTTGACCGTCACTGCAAAGTGTCAAGGTCATTGGCCTTGGTTCTGGAGAAGATTCTTATAAAGGGCTTTATCATATATGGACATGCGGCCATCTTGGGGCCTCCCTGTCTTTTCCATGATTTTTGTTTCCTGTGATGGTGCATTGATGGTTTAAGAAAACTTCATGCGGACCAAAAAGTTAACTTAATGTTTCAAACAGCTGCAGAAGCAGAGGGTGAGGTTTGGATCCAGTAAAACTAGATTAAGCTCTCTCTCTCTCTCTCTCCCCATCCCCGCCCTCCCCTCCGCCACCTCCCACAACTAATCTTATTCTGACTGTTCAAAGACGGTACTACTGTTGTAGTTCCTCAATGTTACATGTTCTTATGGCCGCCTGTCAATGGTGATCTAGCAATATGGCCATCTCTATAGCTGCCCAGTTTGCCTTCTGTTTTGTTTTTAATTTAAACTAGAAGATAGACGAAAAAATGGTAACGCTGCTGTTTTCAGTTAGAGTAGCTGAATGACCACCTGTTTGGGAAAGAGTTGTTCATTCGGTTTACCGTACATGTCTTTCGTGAGCCTTTGTCCAGTTTATGTATATCTTTCTTCCCTTTTTTGGTTTTGAGGGTGGGATATAGGACATAGAGGATCTTACATGAGTACTCATGTATTATTGAATTTATTAAACGAGTTGGGGAAAAAGATTAGATGCGAGGCTCTACCGAGCGTCTTATCGTTTTCACCAACGATTTTAATAAATTCAATAATACAGGAGCACGAATGCAAGATTCTATTTATCATATGACACTAAAAGCATTTTATTAGCAAATTTTGCACTAAAACGTCACCATTTCGCCATTAGAAAACGCGACGTTTTATGGACGTCAACGCATAACGTTACGGCGTAATTTGCATAATCTACTAGTGGATTATCGCATTTAATGCATGGCTTTATTACACTCCCAGATGCGACGTCATATGATAAATGATTGTATATGATTCAGTCTACTCGTTACATTTCATTTTTCTGTAACCAATAGAATATTTGATTTATTTCCTTCGCTGAAATGACATTTCATTGTGTCTGCTTATGTATGCAAATACAGAACTGTCTAAAGCTTAATGTCGTAACTATGGTGACGCAATGGTAATTTTACAACGGAATTGTCAAGAATACACTTAAAGTTTATTCCATGAGCATATGCCCGGATATACGCATCATTGCATGTCATGCTGTGCTACTACACTTAAATTATTTCTTAGCACTATAATCAGTAAACAGGTAGTTGGCAATTTATTCTGTTTCATTTTATTTTTGATCATCCTTAAGTTGCATTGACATACCCCTTAAACAAAAAAAAAAAAAAACAAAACAAAAAAACAGTTCAACTGGATTTGTTTCACGCTCAGAAAGCATGGAATTCGTTTTCTCCGCAAAAAAAAAATACCCCTTTTCCATTAAAATATCAAACTAGTGAAGTTAAAGGCCATGTTGTTCTATCGGCATGATGCATTTTATCGTGGGGCATTGCTGCAAGCTTCTCACCATAGTTTCGTCATTGCAAATGACCGCGATTAGACAACTTTTAAGTAATAAAACGTTATTGAGTTCCACATGAAAAGGTTTTGGAAAATTATTTGGGTCATTTTAGTTGTCAACTAAAATGACATACTTACAATTTTATTAGTTTGACTAAAATGGTGAAAATACAACGTACAAGTCTGGAACACCATTCATCGTCTTGCCTCTATCTCTACTGCATTGCTCGACGGGAAACCAGGAACAAAATTTGTGTTTTGTTGAGCGATTTGACAGTTTTCAAAAGTATGTTCTCTCTACTTTTTGCTTGTAGTTATCTGACACAGTATATGCAAATCAACCCAAATTTTGTAACCAGTCGTGAAGGCTGAAACGCTTTTCATGATGAATTGCGTTTAGGCGATTTTACCACAGACAGGATTATGTATTTTTTGAAACAATGCATTTTCTTTCATCATACACAAACTTTTTCTTGGTCTTTCTCGCCGTATTTCAAGATGAAAAATCAACTTTTTCGCACTACCATTGCGGAAAAAGACTTATTCAAACACGTTTAAATAAGGTATTCCCATTTTTTCATCCATTTGCTGTAAAAACCAACATATATGGTGTATTTATTGAAGCAAGATATTTTATCTTTCTATCTGTATTAGAGAAGGAATTCTTAAAAAAATACTCACGCGGTTCAAAACGAAGATTTATGTTTTTCTTTCCAAGAAAGAAGTTTGGTTTCGAAGAAAGCATTTTTCGCTGTACAGTTAGGTGACCAGTTTAACTAGCGTGATAAAGTCAAAGTCCTTCATAAGTTTCTGTTCTGTATAATTAGGGGTTTAGATTACAGCCCTGAACGTACTGAGAGTTTTTTATGAGAGTTATTTAATAAATTTGCTAGGGTACACATGCATCAGTACAATGAAATTATATGTTATAATAATAGAAATAATAACAAAATAACCATGAACAGAGCATATTCATATTTTTACATGTGTATGATATTCTTTGCAATTCCAAGGAAATACATGTTTACTCTATTGTAAACGTCTATAATTCGTTAGGCTTTACATTTACAACTACTCTTTCACCATCATATTCGCTGTGAAAAAGGCGAAATAAATACGTTTAAACTAAATACCGGCACATGTAAAGTGTTCCTTCCCTTGCAGTGGGAACGCAGACTCATCACATTTCTGAATGGTCGTCTACGCACAAAAAAGTAATCCCTTTTTTCGCCGGAGAAAAATGGCGGGAAATTTTTGTCAGAAACAGCCCCAAAATAATGCTCATTTGAAAAGATATGCAGTCGTGGTTTTCTGACGGACCAGATCACAATGAAATTTTATGTTTTATTATTGAAATCAGATGCATATCGGTACCTCAATGCAGTTTGCACACCCAAAACAACGATCACAAATTGACAACCGTTTTTCAGAAAATTAAAACCCTAAGACAGTACCCCAAAGTTATTTTGCAAAGAAAATTGTCCCAAAAACCAAATTAGATGTCATTATAACTGAACCGTAGTTCATACATTCGACCGTCTTTCAGCGAGGTATATCTACGGGAGAAAGTCTATTTACGTTGAAAATCGATAATGAAGTTGGTCATTTTTACAGCACGTGCGTTTGTCAACACACGGACATTTTCTGCTGGATCGACTTGAGCCAGTTGAGGGGACCAACTGTTTCTTCATTTATGGTACAGTAAAGTTTGTAATCATTTAGCATACTGTGCATTTATTAAGATTTTGCGTAAGTCTGCCTGCCTGTGATTTTTTTGGCTTCTGAATTTAGGCTTAGGCTACACCCCGAGAACGAACGAGAGAAAGCAAAACAAACACACTGGTACTCGAGTAAACCACAAAGTTTGACAAACGAAAAACATTGAGTGATTGACCGGCTGTTTTTTTAATAGTGGAACAAGAAAGAGCAAGCGGAATGATAATAAATATTTCAAGTGAAACCTACATGCTTTAGTCGAATTACGGACAACTCGCCCCAAGACAACTCGCCCCACAAAAATCTCGCCCCAAGACAAGTCGCCCCTCCTTCAGGTGACAACTCGCCCCACATTCTGAGACAACTCCCCCAGACAACTTCCCCCAAGACAACGCGCCCCACATTCTGAGACCACTCGCCCTTCTAAAGAATTCTGTCCCGGACGACGCCCCCGCCCCTCCCCCCGCCCCTCCCCCCTCCCCTCCCCCAACACACACGTACCCTTTCAGAAGGCATCCCACAAAAAATACAAGAGACAGCTTGCTCTTACTCATAAATCTGTCAAAACCCTGTCCCGTTAGGCGCTAAGGGACCGACCATTTGATATTCTGGGGGGGGGGGGGGGGGGGGGGGGGGGCGGGGGGCGGAGGGGGGCTTTGGATATGCAAGAAAAAAAATAAATTAGCTCATAAGGTGATTTAAAATAAATCAGACATCGAAAAACAATGAAAAAAAAAACCTGGCTCCACCCAAAATTTCTTAAGAAAAGTCTGCAGATAATTCCATTTGAATTGAGTTTAAAATGTCACTGGCTTCTGGGGGCGCAGACTCCCCATATTTCTAGTAATGTTTTAATATCTACAATTTATTTTTTACACCAGCAGCACCCCCCCCCCCCCCCCCCATCCCCATACACATATCATATGTTCATACATTTTACCCAAAAAAATCCTATACAACATTCACATACATGTATTATTGATCAGCCGCATTACGAAGTAAATGTTTCTACTAAATAAAACTGAATTGCAAAAGAGTCACTAGCTTGTGGGACACAAAGCCATTATGGCAAAATAAACACTCTAAAAGGAGGCAAAATTCCTAAAAAAAAACAACCCTTTATTTCTTTTATCATCATTCCTAGTTTTGCTCTATTTTTTCCAGTCTTAAAATTGCCATTAAAATTGGGAAATTGCTTTGGCTTCTTGGGGGCGTTGCCCCCTAGACCTCCTTTGTTAACTTCTTAGCAAAGAACTTTTAGCCATTTATTAACTTGCATTCATTTATAATGTGACTCTATCAATAAGTATTTACAAGTAGCACATCACACTTGTGTGATAGGCTCTTGGTATTTATCAAACTTTCAAAAGTGCGAATAAAAGCATACAGGGATGTTTGCATCTGTACCATAGATGAACAGGGTAACATGCTCCAGGCACTGGTTTGCAAATGCAAGCTAACCCATGCCCTTATTCTTATGATCGGTCCCTAAAGGGGACAACAAATACTAATAAGCATTAATGCATGATTTTAGCATGCCTCCCAGCCAATTGATAAACCAAAGTTTGATAATTACTCTGCAGCTGCAGAACCCTCAAAACCTCGCTCCTCAGCCCCTGGGTGTACCAGGTTATCGTTGAAGTGCTTTGGGTATTTAATGTATTTAGCAAGGTCCACCCATTCACAACCAGGGTCACGGCGAAGCTCTTCCTTTTTTTGTGGGGGGGGGGGGGGGGCACAGTGGTGGGGGAGGGGGCGAGTTGTGTTCTGCATCGGGGACAAGAACGTAGATATTCTAGTAAGGTGAGTGTCTGAGAATATGGGGCGAGTTGTCTTCTGAAAGTGGGACAAGTTGTCTTCTAAAAGATGCTGTTGTAATGACAAACAGCGTAGATCCTGCTTCGGGATCAATCGCACTTTCATCGCACTTTAATCACTTAATTTTACTTGAATGAATATGGAGGCTTCAATTCAGTTCATTTCAATTCAATGTATAATTTAACATTGATTCAACACTGACTCTCAACATTTTGCTATAACAGGTTTACCCAAGGGAAGTCAGTTTCTGTGCACAAGGCAGTAAGTATCTGCCATATTTTTTGAATAAGTGGGTCAAATTTTACCAAACTTCCATGGATATATCGGTTGGGCAAGCCAAATAGCATCTTTGCAAGTCAAGGGTACTAAGGCCACTTTGTTTCTTATGTATGTAAGGAACAAAGTGGTCTTAGTACCCTTGGATTGCATAGTGGTCTTAGTACTCTTGGTTTGTAAAGATTTGTAAAAAGTTGATTAGGTTTTGGTGACTTTGACCCCATTTTCAAGGTCACAAGAGGCCTTAGACTTGACCTTCTGTGGTCTGCGTCAGCATGACAATTTCTTGTACCCACAATATTTCTTGAACCAATTTCACCAAACTTGCATGGATATATCATTAGGACAAACATAAGAGCATAATAAATTTTGATCACGTTGACCTTATTTTCAAGGTCTTCGGAGGATTTAGTCTACATATGTGAAAATTTCACTTATACAGTATGCTGTATATCTCTTCAGCCCCCACTTTCAATCTCTTCAGTAAGGGAAAAAAAGGAGACCGTGTTTGGCAACACATGGGAAGAAACTCGTGCAGAAAGAATTATAATAGTGATTTGAGAAGTAACTTCCCTTATATTGAACTGGCTGACGTACCATAAAGTCTCTAAAGATTGGAGTGAGTGAACTCGGGTTGAACGTCCCACCAACAACGAGGTCATATGGAGACGGGACCTCGGTTTAAAGTATACGAAAGACCGGAGAAGCGGGGGATCGATCTTGCGACCCCTGGAAGGGTAGTCCGAAGTCTAAAGATTTGGAATTAAGCATATTAAACTGTCTTAAAACTGATGTTTGGTTTTTCACTGCAGTAATGCGTCTAAAGATGCAGATGGAATGACAAACAGCGTAGATCCTGCTTCGGGATCAGTCCGACCAAGATCTGAAGTGTTTGTCTCTATATTATATTACTTTGTATCGAACTGCCCAAATGTACTCACCAAAACGCTAGAAATAGGCTAAAACTTTTGCGAATTTGTTAATGGAGTATGGAGGCTTCAGTTCAATTCAATGAATAATTCAATTTCAACATTGATTCAACACTGACTCCCAACATTGATTCAGCATTGAATGTCTGCTGGGCCTTTAATACTTCTGTATTCCATGTCAGTCCATTGGCTATCACCCCATGAATGCTATAGGGCCTAACCTATTTTGAGCCGACATTTATTAAAGAGAAAGTCGACTGATCAAGTAAATTTTACCGGCGAGACTCCACTTGGCAGCTGCGCTACCGAGACTCTTTGGACTGTGGGAGTCGGTATGAGCCGAACAAGAGTTGCAAACAATGTTTGGTTTGTAGATTCAGACTCTAGAATGGGTTGAGTTTTCATACGATTTCTAGAATGAGGAAAATACAAATTTGTAGATCTTTGTAATCGTGTCTGTTCCGCGTGTTGTCGCTGATGACCTGAGAAAAGGTGCAGACTTGTCAAAGCTGCCAGGCGACAGAGTCGATTCCCCCCCCCCCCCCTCCAATCCGCCTCCCCGTTCCTCTCACCAACCAGCACACCGGGCCTGTACGACGGAGAGCGGAGGGTGCACCTCCCATAACCGAGCAAATTACATAAAAAACATGCAGTTTTCTGCCAGAAAGCGAGTTTACACCCCTAAACTAAAGCTCTAAAAGTGTCCTTAAAATCTGGATTTTCTTAACTTTCTTACCCCCTTCAACCCACCCCAACCCCCCACCACCCTAGGGCACCCCTCCCCTCCCGCCACCTCCCCACTCACACTGAAATTCGTTCCAGCCACACCTTCTTACCCTCCGCCCCTAATCCCTTGGCAAAAGTATGTGTACGGGCCTGCACAACCATTCCATTTGATCCTTCAGATGTAGGACCCATTAAGTTTTCTCTCCCAAAGTGAAATTTCACGTGCTGTCTTAATTGAATAGTTGTTTAGTGGTGTAGCGATATTTGTCTTGCTTTAATTTTTCAAACAGGGTCGCGCGATATAGCATTTAAAATATTGGCACACTGGCTGTCAGCCGACTCACAAGTTAATATCAGTAATACAATCAATTTACTGTTTACGTCACAATTTCATGACGTAACCAGCACTACTGAGCTAGCTTCCTTGTTTACAAACTCTGCGGGTGGGTATGGACTTGTGGTTATTTGTGAATAAAGTATAAAGACACACTTCTGTCATGCATTGTATTTTTAATAAACATATTTAATTTAATCGCGCTTGGTATTCTAGCAATACATGGAATAATGATTCTCTCGATTTTGTCGCAAACGTTGAAATGCATAGCCGGGCCAGTGATGTAAGAACTGTTGTCCGCCATTTTGTTGAAAACAACAACAACAAATTGCGTAGAGTACCCGAAGATTATTTTGCAAAGAAAATTGTCCCAAACACCGAATTACTTGATTTTTGTCACAGGGAAAGGGCGAATACCATGGTTTTTCATGGCATATGTCCGCCGGCGGGAGAAAGTCGAATTGTTTTGAAAATTGCTTTTGAAGTTGACTTAAAAAGTCGTCTTTCGACGATCGTGTCAACTGCTCGAATGCCGAGTATCTCGGTGTTCAGTTCGGATCTCAGAGAACTAGGAAATTAAACTAAGATGTAAGGAATAAAACCGTGTATTATTTTCGGCTGTGTGTAGTTTGATTCGCCGACAAAGCAGCACTGAAATTGCGACCCGTTCGTCGATTGAATCTGAATCTGAGGAATTTCGAACGTTTTTTCGGTGCTATCTGTATAAAAATATCACTCCGCCATGGATACGCGTTCCCACTGTTGCTCTAAGAGCCCGTGCAGAAAAAGTAGTTCCGGCACCCTGCTATCTGAAACTTTATCTGTTAAATGATGCATTTGCTCATTTTTTTGACAATAACAATATGAAGAAGATGAAGAAGAAGAAGAAGAAGAAGGAAGAAGATGATGATGATGATGATGATGACAGAAAGAAATAATGATAAGATACAGGATAATAAGCTTTATTATTCTTCATGAACAATTGCACTTAGACGGGGCGGCGCTGTGGGCCAGTGGTAAGAGACGTCTGGGTTGTAGGTTCGAATCCCCAACGGTCCAGCCAGCGACTGAAAAACTCTGTCAACCCAGCACTAAATAGGTACAGTTTCGAATCAGGGAAGATATAAAAGCAGCGAAAGGAGAGCGTTCGGTTCTTTCTTTCCTATGCTGTGCTCAAAAAAATACGGCGGGCGTCTAATACACACACTGTCCCTGCGACCACAAAGCTATGAAAAACCTTGACATTTTTAACTTTTCATTTTTTCTCTTCTTCTCACTTCTGATTGTGAAAATGTCATTGATTACAATGCATGAAAGAGAAACTGAGGCATAAACTTTCAGGAATCAATATAATGTATGAATAATTTGCATTAGTCATGTCTCACTCATCACTGACTCTGTAGAGCGACTCTGTACATATAATTATATATGGACTAACTGGTTTTTGAATATTACCATATAACGACTTTAAACCAATTTCCAGACAGCAGTATCTAAGTAAACAGTGAAGATCCAGACCAGACTGCTCCTTTAGGAGCAGTCTGATCAGGGTCTGCACTGTCTTCATACCGTCATCTACATGTTCAAATGACTACGGTGGCCTAATACTTAGAGTCATTACGGTACTTTAGATCAATGAATGCCAGTGAAAAGTTTTAATTATTTCTGTAAAAGTTACAGTAATTGCAATTAAAGGATAACTCATTTTACATAAGAAATTATTCATGAGTGAGGTTACTTCGTGTCCTTACATTGATTTTGGTCATTGAGCGAACAAAGAGTACGCATAGAAATTCTCCATGGGCAACAGGGGCCGCATGACACCTTGTCAGTCTCTTTGGGAGCAAACACCCGGCACTTATCCTACTGATCTGTCTCATTTTATGGTGTATGCTTGTTTTGGCCACCATTTTTACAAATCTTGAAGGAGCGTGGGGAAGGGGTGGGGGAAAGGGGGTAGGCAAAGAGGCAATTTTATTAGAATAGTCTTTGGTTTCCTTTTACGATTTTCCGAAAAAAGTAACGCATCCAGTTATCCAGTGTTCAATAATGTTCTATTTCCATTCTCGTAACGATGTCCCCCCCCCCCCCCCCACCCCCACCCTGCAGCTCAGCGGTACGGCACCGTGCGTCTGGCGATTATGGCGCGTATTTGCTAGCGTTTTAAACACACATTCGGATATTAGTGCAGTTTTTGTTATTTTCTTGTATGGATACTTCTTTTATTTATTTATTTATTTATTTATTCACATTTCATTTGGATACACGTAAAAGTCAAACAGTAAAACTGAGGAAATATCATCTATCAAGGTCTCTTGTAAAAGTCGAACAGTGAAACTGAAAAAAATATCTTTCAAGGTCTCTGTGAAAACTGAAGAAATATCATCTTTCAAGGTCGCTTGTTTCTTTCTGACTTCTGAATAAATCCTGACACTTTGTTTCGATGGTATTCTAACAGCAGCAGCCAGTTTGTGAAAAAATCGATGTGGTGTAGGCTGAAACAGACGCTGTTTCCTTCTAGGGTCATGATTATATTTAATGGCGTTCTTAACTCCTATAGTAGTTGTTCTTTGTCGGTTTATGCCTCACTAAACACGGCATCTAGGGTTCAATCAATACACGAGAGGTCTGTATTGTGCCGCGGCATGGAACAGGACACCCTACCCACAACCTACCAACAATTGTCCCGCTCAAAGTATGCCTCTTTTTAACTATTCAGTGCGCAAGTTGCTCGTCTCGCCAGTAAGTAATGTTGTACCATGTACAACATGTTTGTCCGCCTGTACAAGGAGATAATCCACGAGCTTTGGTTTGCTAACTGTACGAGGAATAATCCACGAGCTTTAGCGAGTGGTTTATCTCCCGTACAGGCGGACAAACCATGGTACAACTATTTATACCACCATTATCAGTGTAGACCTTGCTCACTGGGAAATATTTCATGCTAAAGTTAGCGGTTTCTGCTAAGGGTGGTATAATCAATTTTAAATATAAAATTTCTAAAAATTGAAACACAAAAAATATTATAGTAATTGTCATTCAAACTGGAACAATTTCGTTTTACAATGTAATAATGCGTACAAAAGATGCAGCTGAAACGACAAACAGTGTAGACCCAGATCAGACTCTGATCTGGGTCTGCATTGTTTTGATCAGACCTATCTGTCCAAATATCTAGATTTTTTCCGTATTTAGACCTGATTTGACAACGATACTCAGAGAGGCGTTTTTTTTTTTTTTTTCTTGTAACGCAGTTCAGTTTTTAAGACTCCTTTGTCTGATTTGGATGGCTCGGCACCAGCATGTGTAGAGGGTTCTCAAGTTTTCTGACATCTGGGACAGTCTATTGTCCCTTAATGTATTCAACATTTATGGATGAACTCGCGTATTTTTGTATTCATCGGTTTAATTATTTTAACCCTGCTTTTGGAAAGGGACCTATCGGACGTGCGATCATCACAAACTCTGATCAGCAA
The DNA here is from genome assembly GCA_963989385.1 of Ctena decussata. Lineage (NCBI taxonomy): Eukaryota > Metazoa > Mollusca > Bivalvia > Lucinida > Lucinidae > Ctena > Ctena decussata. Next base: position 30,994,690 of record OZ022504.1, on the reverse strand, counting down.
GCGTCTCGCGTAGTCTGATCCATTATTTCCATTTATTACCCATTCTTTAACCAGCCGAAACTTACCAGTCTAAATGGTTTTATATCATGACGTGGCTTACCCAAGCTTGGCCTACAAAAAATGCACTCGAGGACATGCATTCATTATGACAGAAATAGCATCTTCGAAGGGCGAAATAACTTCTTAAGCAGAAATTTCTTTGAATTCTTTGCTTCCAGATTTAGAACTGAAATGTCAATCACGAAGACAAGATTTTGACGTGATATAAAGTCCAATTGGCTATAAAGTATTTTGGATCCTGGTCGATGATTAGAGTCAATTATTAAGATGTATCGGTAGACCTGCATGTTTTACAGTCGTTTTTACAAAGGGAAACAACTTTCGTGACTTCCAGTTTGCTTTCCGAAACAATGTTCTTTTCCAAAATGGGGTTAACTCTTAAAGGAAATAATATAGAGCAAATTATTATCTATAAGAATTGACTCCCATTGAGAAGGGAGGCAAAATAAACCGCAGTTGCTTCCCTTGAAGTGCTTCCATTCACCTTAATAGATTCTGAGGAATCTGTTTTGCGGAAAATCTAATCAAGAACCGCATTTTGAAAAAAATAAGAATAAAAAAAAAATAGGTGAGATCAGAAAATCTTACAGAAACCAGCACCAAGGCGGGCTATACTAAGTGAGATTTTATCTTAGTGAGACTTAGTATGTGTGCACGGGCATACAATACAATATTTTCACTTGCATTTAAAAAGTTATTCCAACACTGAAATTATATGAAAAAAATAACATTTTTCTCATTTTTGTTTTTCATTCAAAGGTGCCATATGACACTAAAATCGCGTTTTATTAGCAAATTTTGCACTTAAACGTCACGATTTTGCCATTAGAAAACTCGACGTTTTTACATGGACGTAAACGCATAACGTTACGACGCTATTTGCATATTTAATCCACAGATGGATTATCGTTTTTAATGCATGGCTTTATTACACTCTCAGATGCGACGTCATATGATAAAATAATTTAAACAAATTTTGGCCCAGATATGCTGCGAGCAAGGGATTGACGCCATCGCCGAACTTTTAAAATTTAAGGTGTTCCAACATATGGTCATTACGGTAATTCTGCAGACACCTTAACAACTTGCCATATATTGAGTATTGGAATGTCAATTTCTGCAAAACAGATAATGTAATTCATATGCATTCAGAATGCGTAATTCCCAAGGTATACACAATTCTTTCTGTAATGCAGTTTTCAGATAATTCATCAAATATGTATTAGTCCCTACAGAACCATACAACAATAACAGGATGTGTGAAAATATAGTATATACATTAGTCTTTAGCAAAATTACATATCAGTTCGATATTTTGGGTCAGATAGAAAGCTGAAGATATAGCTCATGAAACGTGTGAGAAAACAAGGCATAACAAGCCACTGTCCACAGAGGCGTAGTTAATAGCACAATGGCTGATTGTAAGGCCAAAATTCCAACATTGCCTGAATTTAGAAAGTGTCGCTACTGTCTGGTGGTTAAAGGAGAGCGCATGTGCGAGAAAGAAAGAGAACCAGTAGACTCATATGAAGCCAATATCTTGAGCAACTCGTGGGTCCTATATCCAGTTTTCATGTTTGGTTGAAAGACCAATTCTGGATAGGAATAATTTTGAAACTCCATGCAATTTGTTCACCAAAGTGCATCGCTTGATTTTCGAAACCAAAGCGAGATATTACTCTATCTGGCGATGTTATATCTTCTGTAAAAATAATTGCTTTTCCAGTTTCGTGCTAAACAACGGACAACGGTCATTTTCTCCCAATTACTTCAAAGGTCAGTAGCCGTGTGGCAAGAAAGGCATTTATATCGGGGAGTTTATTGGCCAGTTTATCATTTTAATTTGCAAGTCAATTACTCCACAGCGCTGCAGCTACCGACTATCCATCATGTATGTCTTCGCCTCACTAATTGAACAGCCAGAGAAACAAAAAGTACATTGTTATCAGAGCAAGATTTCTTCTTTGCAGAAAGCTAAAATGCTGTGTCGATGTAAGGTATTTTCTCAAAAAAAAAAGTCGAGACGATTCTGTTACCGAATTTGAACAATGTAGCGTACGGATTCCCAATAGCAAACCTTTTTTAGTGTATTCTTTAAATTTCTAAAATTGCCAAAGTTTTTGAAACCGTAAGCCCCTGAAGTTGTTGCAATGTTTAAATATGTATCGTTCAGGGGATTTTTTTTTCTGAAAAATTTCTTTTTAAGTGCTCAATTCTTATTCTACCAGTTGTAGCAACTTTTGTCTGAGGTGATGTAAAACGTTCTATCGGGCACTCATGATGTTGCTGAAGAAGTCTGTAGCCTGGCTCCATGCAGTGGACTTTGCTGGTCAATTTCTATGTTCCTTTGCAGAGGATTTATTGAACATAGGGTCTGTAGCCATAATACGAAGTGTATAGCATTGCTTCCCTCCTGGGTGTGGTCGCTTAGAAATAAAGAATCATACTTTATGCATCATGTTTTGTTCTAATTAAGCATAAAGACACGTGTTTACAAACAAAACACCGTGCATGTTAGATCCATTACTTCTGTTTTGCTTAGTGCGATCTTTCACAAACAGACACTCGGTATGCGTGGAGCATTGTTGCCGATATACAAGTAATCAACACTGTTGCATGTAACTGGATGTTTGTTCAGATGTATTTACATGTACATTTTGCATTTAGAGAAATAAAAAAAAATAGCTAAAAACTATCTATCATTTTCTCTGAGATGATTTTTCATGAAGCTCTAAAAATCTGGCTAAATATATAATAAAGAAAAGTTATCATTCATGCCACGGATTCAATTCGCGGAAAGAATGCACGTTTTCATAAGGGACCGACCATTTGATATTCTGGGCGGGGGGGGGGGGGGGGGGGGGGCTGGTATTCTTGATGGAGACACGACATTTTATTTCACTGGCCTCTGGAAAAAATTCTTTTTTTTTTCACCTTGTGGGAGCTAATTTGGGGGGGGGGGGGGGCTGGTATTCTTGATGGAGACACGACATTTTATTTCACTGGCCTCTGGAAAAAAAATTTTTTCACCTTGTGGGAGCTAATTTATTTTTTTTACAAACTAACTCAAACAACAGGTTAATTATTTATTTATTTAAGTTTTATAGCTGAACTATCGGATCCTTGTTTACTTGACCTTAATATCCTTTTATTTTACCCACATCAGTATTTTTTACACCTTTTTTTCTCACAAAAAAACATGGTGCTGTCTTTAACCAGGCCAAGGGCATGGCTTAGCTTGCTTTTGCAAACCAGTGCCTGGAGCATGTTACTCTTTTCATCTACGGTACAGATACAAACATCCCTGTATGAGTTTGGCAAAAAATTAGGCCTTAAATTAGGGATATTTTGGCCAAAATTTAGGCTATTTTGGCAAAGTTTTAGGGCTAACATTATGAATTTAAGTTTTTTTTTCTATCCCAATATATGCCCAAACATGCTTTACTCGTACTTTAGAAAGTTTGATAAATACTTACATGATAGAGTCACATTAATTACATGATAGAGTCACATTAAACATGAATGGCAATAAATAAAATGGCTGAAAGTTATGTGCTAAGAAGTTAACAAAGGGGGGTCTGGGGGGCAACACCCCCGAGAAGCTAAAGCAATTTCCCAATTTCAATGGCAATTTTAAGAAAGGAAACAATAGAGAAAAACTAGGAATTATGATAAAAATAAGGGTTTTTGCCTTTTAGAGTGTTTATTTTGCTATAATGGCTTTGTCTCCCATAAGCTAGTGACTCTTTTGCAATTTCAGTTTTAGTGAAAACATTTACTTAGTAATGTGGCAGATCAATAATACATGTATGTGAATGTTAAATAGGGTGTTTCTGTAAATGTATGCACATGCGGGCCCGCTGGTGTAAACCAATTGTAGATGATATTTAAATATTACTATAGATATATTACTATAAATATGGGGGTCTGGGGGCTGCGCCCCCCAGAAGCCAGAGACATTATAAATGCTCAATTCCAATAGAATTATCTGCAGACTATATATATATATATATATATTTTTTTTTTTGAAATTTTGGGTGGAGACAGGTTATTTTTTTCTTTTACTTTTGAGGCCAGATTATTTTTTTGAACCCTCTTATGAGCCAGGTTATCAAATGGTCGGTCCCTAAATTCGTTCGCTTGAGCCTCTGGAGAACATCGTTACGGGATTTGGAAAAGTAAGTAAGACAGTAAGTAAGTAAAGTAAGTAAGTAAGTAAGTATAAGTTAATAAGTATGTAAGTAAGTAAGTAAGTAAGTAAGTAAATAGGTAAGTAGGCTTTATTGAAAGAGAGTGACTCATTTGGCTTTCGCCAATCTTCAATGAGGCCCTCTAAAACTTCATATAATACAAACTTTACAATTCAACATTATAAATATATGGACGAGATAAAAAGCAGACACGACAGGGCCATGTTACATTCAGTTCGCAGCTGTATTTGATCATACCTGCTTTGTCGTTTCTTCGACTATTTCTTTTCCTGGTGTCCTTGTAGATCAAAGGTTTATATGGAACTGTTAAACTTTACATGAAAAACTTGCCCAGCAGGCACACAACGTTGAATTAATATTGATGCTACATTGGGACGACGACATGACGTTGAACCAACGTTGGTTGAAACTGTCAGAAAGTAGCTTCCCCCCCCCCCCCCCCCCCCTAGTAGTTTTTCCCCCCGGAAAATGACTATGATTTTTCATAGTAGAATTTCCCACCGGAAAAGTGGCTATATAGTAGAATTTCCCCCCGGAAATATGACTATATAGCCAATTTTCCCCGGGGAAAATCTACTATACGTGTTTTTGCATAGCCGTTTTCCCCCTCTATAGTGGATTTTCCCCCTGGTAATATGATTGCAGGAAACACGGTACATAGTGGAATTTGCTCCTTCTCTAATTATAAGGCTGCGGGACGTTTCGCGCCAGAGACGTTTCGTCCCAGGACGTTTCGTCCCAGACGTTTCGTCCCATTTTCTCTCTTGGGACGATTCGTCCCATAATCCCGGGACGTTTCGTCCCATATTTTCTTGAAGCCCCGTTATACTGGACGAAACGGTTCCATAGAAGCAGCTGTACTTAAATTATCAAACTACAGTAATAAAAGATAGTAGAGGTATGGCGGAGTCCATTTGTTATAAAGAGCACTATATTTTTTTTCATTTCTTTCCACAAAATAGCAAGTACTATACTAATTCTGTCTGGGTGAGTTAGTGAATAGTGAAGGGAAAAGACTGTAATAAGCATCGTTATTTATCACAAAATTCATATGCAACAAATACAAGTAATAAGAAAAATAATAGTGAGGTTCATTACTGAAACAGAAATATGAGTATCTGTCCTTAAAATATCGATGGATAACAGACGTTAGAACCGCATGCATGTGTCCATCAGTCTGTCTTAATTTTGTTTTGGGGAAAACAGGTAGGCATTTTGCTTTTCCATGTTAGCCACACACGGATATGAGTGTACGTGGTTGTTTGCATAAACTTGTATAATTTTGAGTTTATACAAGCGTTTATCTGTGCGTGTGCGCAGCGGAGTGCCTGGACTAGTGTTCGCCTTTCATGCAGGAGTTGTGGGCTCGACTCCCATTGGTACACACGTCCGATTATGATTTTCAATGTAATAAACTCCCTACTAAATCAAACATGACTAGACAAAACAGCCGTTCGTACATCTTCCTGTAAGCTTGCATGCGTATGTGTACGTATATAAATATCTGCGATGGGAAAAAATACCCTTCAGTTCAGTTCAATTCTCTTATCGACGTTACCCAAGTGGCTAAACGGTACGTAAACATAGTTGCACACACTTGGCGCTGTGTGTGAAAAATACCCTCTGCTCGTTCCTTAAGTTAGTAATTATTGATTTTATTATAAAAAATATGGTTGCTAAATTTGCATATTGATTTTTTTGGAATTAATCACGTTTATTACCTCCCTTGAAGTACTGATACATTTCTTATGCGATTAAATCCGTAAAATATCTCTGTCCCATTCCGCTTCGTTTCGTTCCGTTCCGCAGAATACCAATAGCCATGCCAAATTCACTAATAGCCAATTTCCCGGTGGAGGAAAAAGGACTATGGGGGAAAAGTGGCTCTATGAGGTCCGGACATTCCACTATATAGCCGTCCTTCCTATAGCCATTTTTCCGGGGGGAAAGGGGGAAAAAACACTCTCTAACAGAAACAATGCTGTATGCCCGGTGGTTCAGTTTCTTTGGCATAGGTTGCACAATAACACTACCGGCGAGAAAACTACCAAAACTTTTTTGTTTGTTGCTTTTTTGCATTTTATCCTATAAAAATGTTCGGCGGAACCAGACAGATCGATGAATATATACGTCTGGTGTTGGACTCATAAATTGGTTATAAATATTGCAGACATGCTAGTGATTAATCACTTACGGTCAATATGACTCTTTCAGAATATTGTAATTTACAATAGAGAAAATATAAACTTGTCTGGCTCAGCGAATCGCAGTGGGCAGAGTTCGATTGGGCTTCCTGTGAGATCGCCATTCCTACCGTCAAAATTCTAAAAATTGGGACATAAAATAATAACCGTAATTGTCCTATAAAATGGAACAGTTTAGTTTTATAATGCAGTGATGCGTTCAAAATATGCAGATAAATTGGCAGACAGTGTAGACCCTGTCTGGCTTGCACCGATTGCCCAAACGTATCTGTCCCTGTACTTAGAGTTTTTATTGTATTTTTCTCAGTTTCTTCAGATGAAACTGAATATTGGGGATTTTTATTTTATTTTTCATTTCATTTTTATCATATAATTATATATATTTTTTTTTTCAATTTTCATTCATACACTATTTTTATTTCTATTTATGTACAGAAATACGATATATATGACATCTCGTGTGTTAACATTCAATGAGATTTCGTGATGAGCAAAGTCGTCCTTTAAGCATTTGAAGGCTTCACTCCATAAGATATTTAAAATTTCAGTTGACAAATGGTATGTTCTGACAGTTCAGCAGTTCTAAGTTTTTTTTTTTTTTTTTTTTTTGCACACCAGTGCCATGGACTTTAGCATTAAAATTGTGTCTATGCAAATACTTAGGTACGTATTGAAATTTTGTCAGTTTGACAAAATTTCAATACGCACATGCGCATTTGCCTGTAAACAGCTATGTCCCGAGTAGATAACATAAAATAATAATGGTAATAATACTCAAAATTTCAAATCCAATAATTTGAGTCATCTCGAGCTCTGACATTACCCTGTAATATTGATTTAGACTATGATATACATTTTATTCTGCAGCCATGTGATTCATCACTGCATTCAACAGACTAGTTCATCCATCTATTTCATGTTGCTTCATGTTACGTACTCCGTGGACTACTTTTTTAACTAGAAATTCCGATATATTTGGAATAATCAATCACCTATTTGTCATCTGTTGCAGACAGAATTATACAAGACCTGCTGTTCTGTGGAAATGACAGCTCCATTATGCTCCAGAGACATGTAGCACATACTATGATGACATACAGGCCCACTCTTTTTGAAAATTCAATATTGCAAGTACTAAGCAAGTTATTAAAATAGGTCTGTTAGGCCGCGTTTACACGAGCAAAGTTTCTATGACAAAGTAGGTTTGTCACAGAAAAATTTGCTCGTGTAAATGCCAAAATATGACAATGTTTCTTTGACAAATATATATAGTAAAGTTACTTCGATAAATTAAATTTGTCCGTGTAAACGGAGAACTTTGCTAAAGATTATGTAACAAAGAACTTTGCTATAAGCGTGGAAAATGTGACAAATATTTTGTTTCATTGCTGCAGATAACTTTGACGAATAATATTTGGTCGTGTTAACATTGCAGCAAATATTTCATTGCCAAAGTTTGTGACAAAGATCCTATGGCACATTTTCTTTAACAAATAATATTGCTCCGTGTAAACGCGCCCTAAGTCGTCACACAGAGCCAAAAAGACGTCGTATCAGTATCAGTGCCATGTCTTCGAAATGACGTCATTTCTACGTTATGTGTCCGCTTGGCAGGCAAGAGAGTAGTTAGAATCCCACAGAACATGAATACTCAGGTTTCAATTGCAAACAATGATTTGTTTATAGAATGGACCTTGATTTTGAGATGGTACCCTCACAGGAAAGAATTTGCTCCCACTGAGGGAGCAAATTCTTTTCTGTAATAGTACCATTTCAGACTCTAGGAAAAAATGCATTCAGTCGAATGTAGGCTATCTTGACTCCATGCCAGTCCAGCATTTCAACCAATTTCAGTCACGATTTTAAAATATGCCTCATCCCCGTTTACCAAAGGTTTCACAATAAATATATAAAATGATAAATAAAATTCAGTTAAACGAAACGAGCTGCTGGAAAGGATTCAATGAGTATTATGTTCTAGACTCATATGGACTAAAGGGAACATTCCTGAAAGATAAAAATAAAATTATTTTAAATTTACTACAGCCCCATACAACCGGGGAATTTAGATACAAGTAAAAAGATCTGTAATAGAATATAAAAGTATATTTCTGTAAAAATCGATGCCTGAAAGTTCCAGTTTGGATCCTATCGACCGGCTCAGAGATGAGTAATATAGATGGTGTTCGATATATCAGATGACGTAATTACCTGCTAATTGATTTATCTAGAATTGTGCAGTGGTATCTAACAATAGCAGCAAGCGTGGGAATAAATGAATATTACATCTAGAACCACAAACGATTCTTTTCTATTAGCAGTTTTTAAGAAAACTGATTCTAGCAGGCGCACAATGTTGAAACAATGTCGAATAAACGTCGATGCAACGTCATAACGTTGCATCGACATTGATTCGACGTTGTTTCTTCCACTGGTGATAAGTAAATTGAATAAAAGGGGTAGTATTGGCAATTGTGATTCTTTAGTGACTTTCTTTTAGACCTACGAAAACAATGTTTCCCGTGTCCTTTGCTTTTGGATCATTTGACTTGTTCGCAGATTTTGTTCTTTATTCGATTAGCGGAACGCTACCCTACGCCATGAATGCTCACAAATACTGTCTTACACCTCATGATGAAGTTCACTGGATTTGGTTCAAATACCTCTATTCTTCACAAAAAAAATAATAATAATAAATAAATAAAATGAAAATAAAATAAAATAAAAATATGTCAGGAAAGATATTGACTTGCTGTTCTGGCCGGTCTGATACTTGATTTATATTGTCGTTCTTTTTCTTATCTTCATTCGGAATATTTAGACAGTTTGCCGAAAACACAAAGACTCCTTTGTTTAGGAAATCAAGATTTCCATGCAAGGAATCGCATAATTAAGTAAACCACAAACTGTTGAGATAAAACAATATGATACCAAATTGAAGGTGGCATAGTCAAAGATATGATGGATCTGAACAGATGAAGATAAAGCTTGGACGAAAATAAATGTTTTGGATGTTCAGTCCTGACAACATTGCAAAACTTATCACGGCATTCAATTAGAAAAACGTAAAAAATGTAGTAACTTATTTTGATGTAAGAGATGACAATTTTAGCAGGCACAAGACGTCGTAATGACGTCGTACTGATGTCGATGCGACGTGGAGACGTCGCTAGTACGACGTTATTTCCACGCCATGTGCCTGCAAGAGGACCACGCCTTACTCCATATCTACATCAAGTCTGTAAACAAACTGCCAAAATAAAACAATTTCGGTTTGGCCACTTTCAGGATTTTTTGTGATTAACTTCACCAGGGGCCGTATTTATAAAACGACGTAAGTCGTTGCTATGCTGTTGCTAAGGAGGAATTTCTATGAAGGAGATTCCCTACAACTATGAAACTTGCTCTGGAGGAACAGTCTGAAAAAGACTGTTCCTCCAGAGCGAATTTCACAGTTGTAGGGAATCTCCTTCATAGAAATTTAGCCTTAGCAACAGCATAGCAACCACTTAAACTGTTTTATAAAATACGGCCCCAGTTCTTTTTCTTCCTTTTTCAACTCTGCTATTAACAAATGATGTTCAGAAGCTTATTATTATCGATAGAAAGATGTAATTACCATCACTTCCTTATCTACAGATTTTTAAGTGCTTTTTAAGTACTTGAAGAGATGATAAGTACTTGAAGATCTGATATAAGTACTTTCAATAGCTATTATTTCCTGGCTAACAATAGCAGGAGTAAAAGGGAAATATTTCATATTTTCTTTTTGTTCTCTGTTTTATTTGGATTGTTTCAATTCATGCATCGAGGGTGAAATGGGTACATTTTCAGGCGTTTTCATTTTTCCCATTTTTTTTCAGTAGAGGTAGGCCGAGAACATTTTCTTTTCATTTAACTCTTTAAGCCCCAGTGACAAAATTAGCAAAATTTGCAAACAGTGTAGATCCTGATGAGGCGGCTCATCATGAGCCGCCTCATCTAGATCTACACTGTTTGCCCTCTAGTCTTTGAATTCTCAATATAAAATGTCATGGACAAGGCATTTTTTTTTTAATTTTCGCTGACGTAAATTCTGTCGTCTGCTTTTCGGTGCTTAAAGAGTTGAGACTGGTTCCCTTGTCGTCCAGGGAAGCAAATAGTAATCATAAAACTTGTTTCCCTATGTAAACATAGTGAAAAGTGTAATTAGTATGTATGCCAGCCATAAAAAAGTGATCAGACTTGAAAAACAGTATACAGTCTTCATGGTCTTGGCTTGTCGGTTTGAAATTTTGACAATCTGGCTGATAGTAGTAGCAGTATTAATAATAAAATAGTGAAAATAAATGTTTTAACCAACTTATTCATGGAAACAGAAAAAGGTCATTACAAACCACGTTGTCTCTCAGAAATAGCAACGCATACTAGAGTCACCATGGGGACGGAGTTTCTCTGAAGAAGTTCATGGATAATCATCTATGGGAGACGGCATTGCTTATCTACTTGATTTTTGTCAAGCCAAAGTCTGTGCAAAAAATACATGGGAAATCATTTTCCATAGTGACTGCCTTTACGACTACTTGCATAACGGTATATACTGAACACAAATCAAATCAAGGCCTATCTATCAACTTAATTCCGCTTTCAAAACGCTCTTTTAATGCGGCTGTATCCGAAATTACTCTGCATAGATAGCTGCCAGAACCCAGCCAGAATAATAAGAAACGCTTGGAAAAGGACACAAAAATTACTTGACATTTCACGTATTGACAAGTAACATTAAAACCTGATAAATTAGTGGCTCCGTCAGAAAACCTATAGGGCGCATTTGCAAGTCCGTATGCCAGACTGGTCTGTGATCATACCCAGGCTCCAACTAACTAACTAAATGTTTTGTACCACTTCAGAAACTGAGGGTGAGGTTGGGCCTGTAAAATCGATTTAAGCCCCCCAGTAATTCATTACTGACCGTTCCAAGGCGGTAGTTCTGTTGTGGTTCTTTGTTGCCTGTTTTTGGTGTCAGAGTTTCTGTGATGTTTTACCTTATGTATGTTATTATTATTTTTGGTTCGGTTTGGGTTGCTGAGTGGCCACCTTTTGGGAACAAGCTGCTCACTCGGTTGGCCATATGTTCTCTGTATCTTGATTATTTGTAATCTTAGTTGTTTCCAACTATGGTTTGAGGGCTGGATTTGGATTTTGATTGTTTCAGTTCCTGGTCTTTGCATACTTTTTACTTTCCAATCGGAACACCGCTCGACCAATTCCGTGAATCACGGAATCGGCCGAGCGGTGCTCCGATTGGCCCAGTCTCCTTATTACATGTCCTAATTACTTGTGAAGCCGTTTACTAGTATTTTATGCATACTGCGCATCCTCTGCGCAGTTTCCGTTGCTTATGACTGAGGCAGTATTTTGGACAATGTTTCAGTCCATGTTACAAGATTATCAGTCTCTGGCATTAAAGATTTGGTATTTAGGGCTTAGAAATCTGATGGCAGATTTTGGAATTTGACTCAAAGATTGATGTAATGATATTTCTCCTCAAAATCAAACGTTCAGATGCAATGGGGCGCACTTCATCCTGCCAAAAAGGAATAAATGAGATCCGTTGGAAGCATCCTTATATATATATATACTAAAGAAATGAAAATAACTCTGATCTGAATACGCCACGGCAACTAGCAGTAGTTATATGTTTGGGATCACGACAGCAAGTCAAAGACATTGCAAAGCTAAATCTTAAAACTGGTGGCCACCACAGGGATTCATGCAACCTTAAATTTTGAGGCATACTACATGTCATGTATGGCATTTTTTAAATCTGATGGAAAACGTATTTCTCGTGCCGGCCAAAACCAAGGAACTAGTTCAAGCTACAATCTTTACAACCTAGTATCTGTATGAACAATGAGTTGCAAAATCTAAAGTAGTTAACCAAATACAGCTATTTACTCGCAAAGCTCTAATAAGTGCAAAATGCATGTATTAGAACTAGGGCAGGAACTTATGACGATCTACATGATTTAATGACTGACAAACGTATATCTTTAAGATTCTGTGGATGTACATGAGAAGCTTGCATGACAAACATGACTTGCATAACCGGTTGGTCTTAGATCTGCCTTTTTGACATCTATATATGCCACATGCCTGTGCCACATCGAGAGAATATCCGCGACCAGTCTGTGCATATTTACAGCAGCATGCGAAACATGCAACCAGAAATTGGACAATGTATACGTGAGCTAATCATCCACTGACCTGACTACGCCCGTGTGCAGACTGATAGGAAATATACAATTCGCAACGGCTAAGAGCTAAAATTCTCAAACGAGGGGTATCTATTATTTCTTGCAGAAACTTGTATGTAACGATCCTTTTGTCTGAAACTGGGCGTATTCTTTCTGGAATTACTGTTATCTTATCTGCAGGTGTTCCTACACGCTTTCAACACTTTTTGGTGCTTCTGTATTTTCATTGTCTGCTTTTTAATGTTGCTCATCAATTTAAATTATACTTTTAAGACTCACTGAAAACTTTTCATGACTCTTTAAGATAAAAGAGAGGCCAGCACCGAGATGTGGTGCCAAGGGATATCAACAGGATTTAGGCCTAAAACAGAAAGAGCAAGATATTTGGATTTATGCTGCTTTATTATTCAACAAATCCCCTTCCAATTTCACACACTTGTTTCATTTAGTTTGCCATGGATTCATTGATATCCCATCTGTAAAACTCACCCTATTGGTCCCCAATCATCCCTCCACAGCAGCAATCAGCTTATCATCATGCTCAAATCCCCGGCCCCGAAGGTGTTTTTCTCTTCAGCCTGAACTCTTTCAGATTTTAATATAGATGCAAACAGCGTAGATGCAGATGAGACGGCTGAACATGACCCCGCCTCATCTGGATCTAAACTGTTTTGCCCACTAACGTTACTTTTTGAAATTTCAATATGATAAAGCTTGGATACCCTGGCTCCCTATATTCAAAATGGTATGTCTTAATGTTGCTCTTTTTATTCCAATGGTCAGAACCAAACATATAAGAAAGTGAGCTAGTCTGTAGCTTGGATGAAACATTTCTAATATCTTGCAGACATAAAGTTTGTCTTATTTGTTTTTAGCCGATCGTGCACTATGTTTGCTGAAGGCTTTTTTTCTCGTGTCATCAATCCTATTATTTTGGCAAGTTATTCTAAGACAAGTTCGAACGTTTGACACAAGCTGCGCGATGTAATACAAGAGGCTACAATATTATCGGACAATCGCTGATTCTGTCCTTTGCTGCTCTTTTGGGATTTACAGCATCTGCAAATAGTTCCGGCTGCTCGGATCGCAGAAATTGGATTTCGCGCTCAAATACGGATAGATGACAGTATCATTATATGTAGAGATATTTCTGACTCACTTTGTTTCTACAAGTCTTTGAAGATTTGTTTCAACCTCTGAAAAACATGGACTGTTTGCTTGACGTCTGTTTGTAGCTGTCTGAAGCTGCATTTGGTCATATTTTTGCTGTAAAGCCCTGGTTGACAATGGCTGACTCACATGGGCTGAATTTTTATTAGCTGTTTTCAGGATAAAAATGTCAAGTACATGCTTTAGCAATTCACTTATTCACTTTATTTTTTCAAGTCTACAGTGCTAGTTTAATTGTTGGCTGTTTGTGTGCGCAGCCAACCGCGGTTTTCATGACGCGATGCATAAAGACCCAGATCAGGGTCCACTCTGTCTTCTTTTCCATCTGCATCTTTTGGACGCAGTACTGAATTGAAAACCCAAACTGTTCATTTTAAGACAAATACGGTAATTATTTTAGACTGTGGCTTTAACGGGTTTCCCATTTATTATAATTGTTAAGGTATTTCGTTTTCTGCTTAGTATCAAAAATTGATTCTCAATAAGGTAGGTTTTTTTTTTCTTGAAAAAAAAAAAATAAATATAAAAGAAGATAATCTTGTAGTATGCATAGCTAGTAGATACTGACAGTTCTTGACAATTTCTTTTAATTCAAACGTCAACTGTCAAAGCCCAGTTGTTCAAACTGTTAGCTCAACGAAGTCGTTAGTGAAGCAGTCGTTACTGTCAGAGAGTAGCTTTTCCCCCCTAGTATTTTTCCCCCCGGAAAAAAGACTATGATTTTTCCATAGTAGAATTTCCCACCGGAAAAATGGCTATATAGTAGAATTTCCCCCTGGAAATATGACTATATAGCCAATTTTCCCCGGGGAAAATCTACTATAGGTGTTTTTGCATAGCCGTTTTTCCCCTCCATAGTGGATTTTCCCCCTGGTAATATGATTGCGGGAAAACACGCTACATATTGGAATTTGCTCCTTCTCCGATTATAATAATGCGGTTCATAACTGAAGCAGAAATATGAGTACCTGTCCGTAAAATATTGATGGAAAACATATGCTAGAACCACCTGCATGTTTCCGTCAGTCTGTCTTATTTGGTTTTGGGGGAAAACAGGTAGGCATTTTGCTTTTCCGTGTTAGTCAAAAAAGGATATGAGTGTACGTGGTTGTGTGCCTAAATTTGTTTAATTTTGTGTTTGTACAAGCGTTCATCTGTGCGTGCGTGCAGCAGAGTGCCTGGACTAGTGTTCGCCTTTCATGCAGAAGTCGTGGGCTCGACTCCCATTGGGACACATGTCCGATTATGGTTTTCAATGTAAAAAAAACTCCCTACTAAATCAAACATGACTAGACAAAGCACCCATTTGTACATCTTCCTGTAGCTTACATGCATATGTTTATGTATAAAAATTTCTGCGATGAGAAGTAATCATGTCTGTTCTGTTCTGTTCTGTTCAATTCTCGTATCGACCCAAGTGGCTCAACGTCGTTCTCGTTCCTTAGATTAGTAATTATTGATTATTATAAAAATATGGTTGCTAAATTTGCATATTGATTTTTTGGAATTAATCACGTTTATTACCTCCCTTGAAGTACCTACACATTTCTTATGCAATTAATTCCGTAAAATGTGTCTGTTACATTCCGTTCCGGTCTGCAAAATACAAATAACCACACCAAGTTCGCTAATAGCCAATTTCCCGGTGGGGGAAAAACTACTATGGGGGAAAAGTGGCTCTATGAGGTCCGGACAATCCACTATATAGCCGTCCTTCCTATAGCCATTTTTCCGGGGGGAAAGGGGGAAAAACCACTCTCTGACAGTTACAAGTCTTCTGGTACATATGAAATCAAGTTCGCTGATACTTTTTGCAGAAACCCCGGTAGCTCAGGAGGTTAAGCGCTGGCTTGCTGATCTAGCGGTCCCGAGTTCGACCCCCCCCCCCCCACCCCTTTTAGGCAGGAATCTTTTCAGTCGTAAAAAAGTGTTGAAAAGGGCGTGAACCCGCAAGTCATCCATCTCATACGTTTTGCTGAAAAACTGTGAGGAATGGCAATGTTTGACTATCGCATTCAAAATATTAAAAATACAACGTCTCTTTAGTAACTAACGATGTCCGACGGTTAGTTTTGAACAGCCGGACACTAACTGCTAATACAGTAACTGATACTAATTTAGCATATAAACAGGTGACTTTTACAATGTCAGTTAGCCAATACTTTTGGACGCCTCCAATAGATAAAATGTCGCATTAGTCAACAATGCAGTTTGAATGGCCATTTCATGCTTGGTGACATTGATCGTCTTTATTTATTAATTTACTAATGATGATATGGTAAGCTGACTTGGACATTTGTTTTAAAAACAAAGTCCACAGTTACGTGTAATTTTCCTAGCTTTAATGTACAATTGGAATGTTTGTGAAACTAACGTTACTCTTGTTGTTGTTGTTGTTGTTGGGTTGTGGTTTAGCGCCCAAGTAACACACGGGTTATCCCGAGACAACGGACGCGACAGAAGACAACTAACGCAGTTCGTTTTGGTGACGTCATAGGACTACCTAAGGTAGGAAAACAGCGATTTTTGACCTTGAACATGAATACTTTTAAAAGTTCTTTGGCAGAGGGCAAGCAGACTAATGTTGGTACCAACCAATGAAGTTTCACGGAGATTTGTGCATTTAAATGAGAGATAAACCTCGTAACTTTTAATTTCGTTCAATTTCACCTACCCCTTTCTATTTCGGTTGTAGTTTTTGGCTATGTAAGACATCTTATTTCTTATTTTTTTGTTATTTAGATATAGTATATTGGCCATGGTTCTTATTCATCGCAAGCATTCGTCTGAAAAATTATTGTCGATTGTTCAAATGCATGGAACAGTGAACACTTGAGTTTGTTCCTGGATACAAAATACCACGGTTCATGGTACAACTGAACGCGGTTCGTCAGCATACTTCGAGAACAACGAACGCAGTTTGTAAAATATCAAGTCCTTGGAAAAAATCGATGTTACCACTCACGATTTTCTTGAAACTGCATTATTTGCGATGCAGATATTTATGATATCCAGCACACACCTAACAGATACCCTTTAAATGGTAGATGCGAGTTCAGCAGTGTGAGTGGTTGTTGGTGGTCAGAGTTATTCACATGAGTGCCCGATAGCGCTGGGGTTGCTAAACTCGCCTCTGTCGGGTATAAACTACTGAGTGACATTTGACATAAGCAATATGGCTTAGTTACACTTACGAAATCTGAATAGATGGATTGGTTAGTTGGAGTAAATTGGAGAACCATACTATTATTACAGCATTTTCAAGTGATAGAATCGAAAATATTCAGATTTCAAAATGAGTTGTTGAGTTATACATGTAATCCGCTCTTCGTCTATCAGTTGCAAGACGGCCTAGACATATTTCTCGTGCTCCGTTCTTAAGATGCTGTCTACTAAACAACTGACTCCTCTATTCTATTCTATTCTACCCCTTAACCTTACTAGGTCGTTGGGGCACCACAGATGACTTCGAAACAATCCCTTTCCACATTGTCCTGTTTTCAGCTGTCCTAGTTGAGCTGGCAAAATCCATCCCTGTCCACTCTTTAATATTGTCTTCCCACCTCTTCTTCTGTCTACCTCTTCTCTCTTTTCCTTTCACTGTTCCCTGTTGATTCGTCTTTGCTAAACCAGAAGACCTTGAAACGTGGCCAAACCACTTTAGTTTCCATTTCTTGACCAGCGTCAGGAGTTCATCATGTTCTCCAATGGCTGCTTGGATCTTTCTGCGAACCTCCTCATTGATTATATGATCCATGTACGTAATGTTCAGTTACCTTCGGTGGCATCTAATCTCAAAAGCCTGCGTTCTTTTCTCTAACTCTGCTGTCAAGGTCCACGATTCACTGGCATACAGAAATATTAAAATGACAAGGGAGCGCATAAGTTTCCCTTTGATCCAAGAGATAAGTTGTTATCGCTCCAAATTGGTTTCAGCTTGGTAAGAGCTGAAGTGGCTTGTGCAATCCTTAAGAGAACCTCCTGTTTTGAGCCATCGTCTGAGACAATTGTCCCAAGGTATTTGAAGCCTATTACGGTACCCAGCTTCTGCCCTCTTACCGTGATCTCCTTCTGGATGCCATCCGCGCTGTTTGTCATCAGTGGTCTTCTCAGCACTAATCATCACCTTATACCTTGTGCAGGTTTTGTCGAGACGTTCAACTAGGGCTTCTAGTTCCTGCTCTTCCTCAGCTACAGCGTCTGTGTCATCGGCAAACCGCAGATTGGTAATGTTTCTGCGGCCTATGCTGACCTTTCCGTCATGTTCTTTCAGAGCATCAGACATGATCCATTCGAGAAAAATGTTGAAGAGGGCGGGTGAAAGAAGACATCCTTGCCTTACTCCAACTGTTGTTCTGAACCATTCTCCTGTGCTGCATTCGAGAAAAATGTTGAAGAGGGCGGGTGAAAGAAGGCATCCTTGCCTTACTCCAACTGTTGTTCTGAACCATTCTCCTTTGCTGCCATTCATCAGGACTGCACTTGTCGTATAGCTGCTCAATGATGCGAACTAGATTTGCACTGATATTGTACTTCCGCATGGTGGGCCATAAGACTGCATGCCATACCCTATCAAAGGCTTTCTTGAAATCAATGAAGACATGGTACGGATTCTGCTGACGTTGGAGATACTTTTCTAAGGTTGAAGATCTGCTCTGTGGTGCTTCTTCCGGCTCTGAACCCATCTTTCTCATCTTGGTAATATTACTCATCTCATCTTGGTAATATTACGTTGACAAGATCGTGCTAAGGTTGACACTTAAAGCCGCATTTAGATGGACAAAATACACCCGGGTGTAAATTTGCACCTGGGGTGCAAAATTGCACCCGGGGTATATTTTGTCCATGTAAACGGCGTTTTTCGGTAGAATCAGTCATCTTGGGGATGTACTTTGTCGATCTAAAAAGGTTTTAAACAAAATCAGGGGTGCCAATTTGCACCAGGGTGCAATTACACACCCGGGTGTATTCTGTCCGTCTAAACACAGCTTACGACTGGTTGTAACATAGGCCTATTTCTTTTTTATTGACACAGATGCACATTATGCTGATACTGTGTGAGAGCTGGCTCTATACTAAGTGTAGGCTTGTTTGACCTGTATGCAAACGATGACGGCGATTCTTGACTGCTTCCTACCGTAAACGCGGTTCCATTGCACACAGCCTTTCATTATCACCCTTTCATCGTCCTGATATGACTGAAATACTGTTGAAAAGGACATAAAATCGCAAATTATCCATCCATCCATCTTGGCTGCTGGACTTTGCACCTGCGCCTTAGTCATCGAACTTCATTTCAGGCGCGACATAACAAATCGTGCTTTATGCCATATGCGAATAACGAAGACACAAATTAGCCTGCGCACCCGCATAGTCTTAGCGTCTTTATTGTTCACTGCATGGATAGAACAAAGTCTCCAGAAGGGTCATGCCAAATAGCTAGGCTAGCATCAAACCAGCATGAGTAACTCTATTCTGGCTTGTGTCTACGCTGGTCGGAACTCCTGAAGACCCCATTTCTCATGAACCGGCTCATTTGTTTTCACTATGAGCCATTGTAGGTTTGTGTGACTGTTTGGATAAGATTGGGTGTTTTTTTTTTGGTTCGATAAGGTTTCTCAGAAGTTCAAGTGAACGCTCTGGGAATAAGGCTTACATGCAATTTTCATCAAATAGGACACTTGTGAAGTTTATGCATGGACATTCAAACGACCATGCACAGTAAAGCGTTCGCAGGTGTCACCCCCGGTTAACTATGTATATACAGAGGCGGTTACGAAACTAAAAAGAGCTGTTACGAAACGAAAAAAAGTCGGAGTTACCAAACGACCAGATGACCAGGTCTTTTGATAACTATTACTCTTTTTCGTTTCGTAACAGCTCCTTTTCGTTTGGTTACATCCATGTAAACATATTTAACCAGGTGTGAGCGTATGTAAGTTTGGAGTTCAGACCCACTTATACATTGTAATCATGCTTTTGAGGTGGGATGTCGTTCCCAAAATATAAAAGAAGAAATGGATCGAACAGGTGACCCTTATATCGCTATTTTGCAAGGAGATTGCATGGTGAATGAGCTCACGGCTTTTTGAGCTTGGAGAGCGCTGGTGCATGTAACGTTTTAATGCCTTTCAACAATATTAATGATGTATCATAACGTCTTTCACCTGTATGTGGCAGAGAACTAATTGTTTTTTCTTAGGCTGATGTTAGTACTGCATTGATTGCTCAATGCATGAAATATCAAGTGCAGGAATAGTAGACAAGCGATTTCAGCGAGATATTTCAATCACTTAAAAGATACGCGCGTATGTAGAGACCAGTTCAGATACAGCAAGATGTGTGCATCAAATGAGACAATACGTAATGCCGCAAGGATCAAGTAGTGCCCATCTGCAAGCATGAGGCAAAATATGTTACTTACAACAATAAAAGTAGGAATGGAATGGATAAGAGACAGTAGGGTATAGATTTTCTTTGGTTTAAAACTGCGTTGGTTGTTTCTGGCGAACCGTGTTTATTATACCTGGCCTAAAATGTGAACCGTGGTAAGTTGTTGCCAGAAGAAAGGACAGTACCTAACTTCAAATGCTTATAATTTCATTCTACAAAGTAATTTATGATTTATTACAATTGGCATATTTTCTGTATTCCATGGTAGCATTGAAACTGTCGGAATCCCCAAGTTTTTACATTTGGTTAACCGTTCACGGCCCTCTGAAATAACATATTTATTATTTTTTTGCTTCCTCGCTGACATTTCAAAGTTTCTTGTCGCTTTGTCGATTGTGCTAGAACCCTGGATTTCTCCATGACATGTAGAAAACTCCCCCTTTTCTTAATATGGAAACCAGAAATTTCAATTCAGTCTAATTAAGGAGAAAATAAGGAAAAACGGCTACTCACTTACTGTTTTTCGCCTTACCTGTTGAACTGCGTTAGTTGTCTTCTGTCGCGGTCGTTGTCTCGGGATAACCCGTGTGAGTAAACTTAATTTCAGTCATTTCGAGACGTTGCCTCTGAATTTGAATGACTTTTCCCGATCTGAGATAAATGACACACAGGTCTTGCTACAGCTACTAGCGGCTCTGCTGCAGAGGCACCAGGTACTCCAGTCTAAGGCACCAGGTAGCCCATATATTCGCGGGGCCCGGTGGGCGGAGCCCTAGCGTTACTCTGAAAAGCAAACTAAACTGAATACAATGCTGAGGGGGGCTGATTATACGAAATACGGTAAGTCAATGCATATCCTATTATTCTTGTTTCACTAGACACT
Source organism: Ctena decussata (assembly GCA_963989385.1). Classification (NCBI taxonomy): domain Eukaryota; kingdom Metazoa; phylum Mollusca; class Bivalvia; order Lucinida; family Lucinidae; genus Ctena; species Ctena decussata. Next base: position 30,973,533 of record OZ022504.1, on the reverse strand, counting down.
CGATAAAACTCTTAGTGGCTTTTTTCTGAGTAATTTCATCAGAATACCGCGAAAACTCTTAATATTGGGACAGACAGGTCTGAGCAAACAGTGCAGACCCAGATCGGACTGCTCAAGAGCAGTCTGATCAGGGTCTACACTGTTTGCCATTCCAGCTGTATCATTTAGACGCACTGCTACATTGACACCAGTTTAAGGGCAACTATGGTAATTATTGCAGGTGTCCCATTTTAAACACTTTTACGGTAGTTCATCATGTTCCCTGGAATATTCCTTGTAACTGATCAGAATCAATAGCCAGAATATAAGATAGCATTTCTTGATAATACCAATCAAGTCTAAGAAATCTTTGACAACGTTTATCATCAGTGAGGCACGGCACGAGAAAAGGGGATATGACTATGTAAGACTATTAAAGACTCTGATCGGCTTGTGCAATTGCCGATCAGCTGACAGACCACACACGACTGGTGAGGAGAAGATTTGCACAGATTCGACGGGCCAAACTTCCCACGGCAACAGGCAGCGTCTTCTTGCACAGACGGATTAAATCCTAATCCTCAAATCATTTCACTCTCAGAATGTGAAGTAATTGAAGCTGACTAACGTTTACTTATCATTAGAAATGCCAACAAGGCTAACCTTCAGCCGAAACAGCTTCAAGTCAACGCAGATTAAACGTCAACGCTGACCCAACCATGCGAGCCCTAGGTCTTCCCCTCTCGGAAACTGATCATGCTCCCAGTTAGCAACACCACTTCTTCAATAACAACTTCCACTTTCAGTGCTGACAGATTGGTAAAAGTTTATTCACTTAATGTATAAACTAAAAAATATAGACGTAGAAAAAAAACGAAAAAATAAAAGATAGTAATAACAATAATAATGATAATAATAATCATAATATTGTAAAAGAAAAGAAACTCCCGATAAATTATGCGTAAGATGGGTTCTATTCTGTCCCATAACAGGGCACCACAGATGGCTACAACGATTTCTTTCCACCCAGTCCTGCTTTAGGCTGTCATAGTTGAGCCCTGTCCATTATTTGATATAGTCTTCCCACCTCTTCTTCTTTCTAGCTCTTCTCCTTTTTATCCTTTCGCCATGTGCTGTAACATTGAAGCCCTTTATACCCTTTATCGTCCTGGCAAAGCAAGCAGACCTTGAGATGTGGCCAAACTACCTTAGTTTCCGTTTCTGGACCATGGTCAGGAGTTTGTCGTATTTTGCAATCGCTGTTTAGCTCTTTCTGGGAACTATAACAAGCTTCAAATACTTGGAGCAATTGTGTAAGATGATCATATAGACACAGCTCATATGTAACATATACGGGAAGAGCGAAGAAGAGCGCCGCTATGTCCCGAGATTACCAAAATCTAATATACAGCAGGACTGGACAAGAAATCAATAGAAATCTCCTTTGAGAGGTCATACAAAACCATGCTTCTTCCTCTCTGCTGACATACGAACCACGTACCACAAATTCTAAAAATTAGGACACATAAAATAATAACCATGGATGATTGTCCTAAAAAAATGGAACATTTTTGTTTTACAATGCAGTGATGCATCCAAAGGATGCTGATGGTAGAGGCAAACAGTGCGGATCCAGATTAGACTGCTCCTACAGTCTGATCAGTGTCTGCACTGGTTTCTGTCCAAATACTTAGAATTTTACGGCATTTTTTCACAGAAAAAAAAGATATGATTTTTGTGGACTCTGAAGGAAGCGTTTTCCGCGGAAGCATTAAAACAGGAAAGGGAGGCTCTCTATTTACTGAGTGAACAGACTGATCGGTCTGTGCAGATGTTCAGACTGATTTGAGTCTCCCCATTTCAAATGGGTACGAAGCACAATGACTCGTGACATGTCATCAGTTTTACTTAGAGGGCTTCAATATATGATAATGACGCTTTACGTATATCGGAAACTATCAAAGAGGGTTTTTTTTCTGGGTAGGATTAACATTTACACACGGGCAAAACGACGGACGGAAATCCGGACTGCTTCGTGGCACCTGCTTGCTATCTCACAAATATTTAATCTTCTGACAGTGGGTCTGTCTTTTCCCTAGCAATTTTATGGTGTTTGGGGACACTTCCATGTTATTTTACCCCCGATTTTACAAAGGAAAATTACTTTTGAGACTTCCTGTTTGCTTCCCTTGAAAAAGCTGTTCGAAAATGGGCTCAACTCTCAAAGGAAAGTGTTTGCTCTTGGAGCAAATTCTTTCTTTTAGGAGTTGACCCCCATAGAGACGGGAGGCAAAAATCAAAATGACGAAGTTGCCATACACTTGACGCGTCGTCGGCCAGTAAAAAAAAAGACAATGTTTGTAGCAGTTTTAGAAAATGGAAAAATTGTTTTTAGGTTAACTATGGTAGGTGCTGCAGTGTCTGGCAGCAGAAGAAGTTATCTGATTGCATGACATGTTCAATTAAACTATCTTGTCCTTAATCAATACCTGTAGCTTCATCGTAAAATTATTTATTGATAAATTTATATCCAGGAACACTAAAAAAATATTTTGATTTATTCCCTCACGAACCAATAAGAACTTTACCCCAACGAGTTCAAGACAAAAAAAAAGGACAAACTATCGGTTTCAGCTAATTTGAACTTCGAAGTGTGAAAATATGAAGTATGAACTGTGAAATATTAAAATTTGTATTGTGAAGTATGAACCATAAAGTGTGGAAGTATAAACCTGAATAAAAAATGTGAAGTATGAACTTAGATATGAGAAAATATGAACTTTGAGGCGTGCAGTTTGAATGATGACGTATAAACTAGGAACTATGAAGTGTGAATTTTAAACTATCAAGTATGAATTATGAACTATATAGTGTGAAGTACGAATTATAAAGTGTTAAGAGTGAATTATGAAATGAGAAGTACAATTTAACCCATGAATAGTGAAGTATGGACTTTGAAGTGCGAAGTATGAGCTCTGAAGTCATCTCCGGTCGTCACATTGTGGCGACTTCAAATCTCATAGCTCATAATTCAAATTTCATAGTTCAGACTTCCCACTTATTCGTTCATTGTTGAATATTTCTCAGTTCGTAGTTAATTTTTACATTCTATACGTAACACTATGTAATTCATAATACATAGATCATACTTCACACTTTACGGTTCATAGTTCATGCTTTATACTTCGTGGCTTGTAATTTCATAGGTCATACTTCATGTTCATACTTAATGACACTTCATAACTCATAGTTCATACTTCACTCTACATAGTTCATAGCTCATACTTCACATTTCACAGTTCATATGTCATACTTCAGACGTCATAGTTCAAAATTCACACTCCATAGTTCGTTCTTCACACTTCATACTTCTGAGTTCATAATTCTTACTTCAAACTGCATAATTCACTCTTCATAGTTCAAACCTTTCAGTTTATACTTTAACACTTCACGGTTCGTACTTCACAGTTCATATTTTACACTTAACTGTTTATTCTTCACACTTCATAATCTTACTTCACAATTCATACGTCACACTTCGAACTACATAGTTCATTCTTAACACCCCATCGTCTAACTTCACACTTGTTAGTGAATAGTTTATAGTTCATACTTCAAAATTTATAATTCAATGTCACTTCGCTTTCCCTTATACGTCTAACATAATATTTTTAGTTTGGATCATTAATTCATCACCAACACGAAATAATTTCTTCATTTAATTTACATCAACGTTTCGCCATTAAGCTTCTGCAGGATTTATAATATTTTAGGAAACTATGAAGTTTAAACTCTGAAGTGTGAAGTATGGAGTCTGAAGTCTCCACATGTCTTTCGTAGTATATGTTGCATGGGTGTGGGAAAGGCAATAATAAATGGCTTAAAACATCTTTTTGAACCTTATGTTTGAAAATCAATGGAATAAACAGTAAAAGGAGTCTCCCTCTAATTAATTGCATATTAAACATTCCTTCATGTATGTGTATGCACGTATATATGTTAATTGGTTGCATTGACTTCCAAAGTTACCCCCATTGCTTAAGTCCAGTGGCTTAAGTCAATAAAGATGTTTGCCTGTCAGCCCTGCTGCATTAAGAGGCCTAGAAAGGTCGTTGGACACGCAAACTTAATCGTTTTATCGTATAACATTGTACACAGGGTATAATCGAATCCGCTAATTTTCGCTTCCTGCAGAGACTGTACATCATATTTGGCTTCCGCCGAGACTGTCCGCGAACTCTTGCTTCCTGCAGAGACTACTGTCCTCGTAAAGTGGCTTCCTGCCGAGACTGTCCGCGTGATTCTGCTTCCTGCCGAGAGCCTCGGCAGGAAGCAGAATCACGCGGACAGTCTCTGCAGGAAGCCATTTATCATGTACAGAAGTCTCGGCAGGAAGCAAGAGTTCGCGGACAGTCTCGGTGGAAGCCAAATATGATGTACAGTCTCTGCAGGAAGCGAAAATTAGCGGAATAGATTATACCCTGTGTTGTATTAGGGAGGAAAAAAAATAATAGTCATTGACCTTGCTAATTGTCTCATTCAGATTAAGTGCCTTGATGAATTCAGCTCTTTGCTCGTCATGTTGCAAACCAAATTTAATGCCTGTTCATGTTTCATATTGCTTTTTCAAGCCAAAATTTCCTGTTCATGTGGTTTTCTCTATAAAATCTACACACAATCTAGAAGAGCTTTAACCGTTTGACACAAACAATGTAATATTATACAACAGACTTCTGAATTATCAAGAATTATCGTCCAATCTCTGATACTGCCCTTTCTTGCTCCTTTGGGATTTACAGATGGTTGAAAGTAGTTCCGGCTTCCTTATCTTACACGGTGGCCAACCTCTTATTCGATTATTGATGATCGCGACTCGACCAGATGGCCAAATCTGACTCCCTCAAGGAAAGAAAAGGAAAATCTTTCCCAGCAGGCACACAAGGTTGGATCAATATTGATTCAACCTCGATTCAACGTCATGTCATGACGTTGAATCAATGTTGATTCAATATTGATTCAACCTTGTGTGTCCAGTGGGTTCTTTCTAATATCACTGTTTCTTTCTCTTTTTTTTTCAAAAAAAAACTTCTGTATTTATTGATAATATTGATTATTTAACGCTTTTTAGACTGGAACCCCGTTTAAGAGATATATGCAAGAGTGCAAACCCAGTATAGACACCGCAGGACGCGGTGTCTGATCATTTGCCTACAGGAATTTCTATGAAGATAGAATAAAAGTTAAACCTCTAAAACTAGAAGAAGACTCATCCAAATAATATGGATGGACAAGTCCACTGGTTAAAATAGGGTTAAATGATGGCCTTGTTTTTTGCCAAGCGTCATCCTTGCTGGCCAGTGATTTATTTTCAGATCTCTTTGCCAGTAGCAGATAGTAGGCAAAAAAAACAAAACAAATACGAATAAAGGCCAATAATATGGTTCAACTAAACTCAAGTACCTTGTGATCATGAATTATTATAAAGCGCAGATATTTAGTCGTCTGAACCCCCGCTAACTCATTAAGCACCAAAAAAACAGACGACAAAATTTACGTCTGCAAAAATTAAAAAAATGCCTTGTCCAAGACACTTCATCTAAGACTAGATGGCAAACAGTGTAGATCTAGATGAGGCGGCTCATTATGAGCCGCTTCATCAGGATCTACGCTGTTCGCAAATTTTGCTTATTTATTTTGTCACTGGGGCTTAAAGAGTTAAACCGTATACCACCCTTACAGGAAAATGTGCTAGGTCGGTGGTAGTAAAAAAGTTATATATGTACCATGGCTTCTCCGCCTGTTTGGAAGATAATCTACAAGCTTTAGACGCTAAAGTTCGTGGATTATCTTCCGTACGTGCGGACAAACCACGGTACACTGCCCTAGTACATGTTCTGTACAAGTTCATATAGGTTGTCTTAGACGGGCCACTAGCCTAAAATCATGGAAAGGAAAGACATCTTAAAACGGTTTTGAATGTGTCTTATGGCTAGTGTATAAAACTTGTATCTAACTTCTTTTCTGATAAAATGTAGGCTAGGGTATAGTCTGGTTTCTGACTGCGGCATAACTGTTTGAATTTTCAAGGTTTAGCACATTAAAATCAGTTCTAATTGGTGATTGTATCATTGATAAATCCAGAGACAGCAGACTAGAAGAACAGAAGACGGTTATCAGGCATTAAAAAGCAGTTTAGGAGACTTTTACATTTCATTGTCATGCTAAAATGCACTTGGGCTTTGAACTTTTGTGTAGTGTAGATTAGTATTCGAAAAGTCATGATTAGTGAATGTGGATGCGTATTAAAATTTGTCCATTTGACAAAATTTTAGTACGCATCTGGCATACAGTCAGCAACTATGCCCCTTGCTTCTTTATTGCCGTTTACCAGACACCTGCGCAGTTGCACAGTCAGCCGCTACCGTGCGCTCCTGGACAGCTGATTTTACCACATAAAATCTGCTAGCTAAACGGCGTCTATAAATCGGAAAGAATTTATCGTGTTCCTAAACTTTACAGACAAATAAAAAAGTTCCCGGTAGCCATCTGTAATTTGTGTAAGTTGATAGATCAGCAATGCCAGTCCATAGTCTCTAGACAGTTCTTTATGACTGATCATGCTATTCGATCATTTTTCATGTCCAACTTTTCAGCTCCATGTATCTTCGCTTCTGGTATCAAGCTGATTGCTGAAGGCCAACAGGCTGGCCAAAGGTTGTGTTCTAACTATAAGTTTGAATTTCAACGTTTCTTTGCTTTTTGCTACTTACATGTACTTATATGAAGCTTGCAAAATAGTATGCTACTATTAAAACAAAAGTCATGCACAACTGTTATACATGTATTTTCATTTACAAACTGAATTTGGAGTTAATACACAAGTGTTCTATTTTTTTCTACAAAATGTCCCACGTCGTGGAAAAAATCTTAGGAAAATGAACCAAGAAAAGGAATGGACATGTGATGTTTGCCCAGATATTAATCGGCTATGCAGACAGCTCTGAGTAGATACTTTAAGACACTCTTCCTCATATCAAGACTTGGTTTCCTATTTGCAGACAAAAGAAGCATGTGGAAAAAGCGACTTTATTTTCTCAAAACGCTGGTTCGAATTCGAGCAACTTGCTTTGTTTTGAAATCAGTTTCTTTTTCAGTTATCTAAACTTTTGTACAGTAACACCCTCATATTAATATTACGTCCCGAATGGCAGACCTCCAGTCTGTCCCCCCCCCCCTTGCCCCAATCCCACCTCCCACTACCCCGGGAAACCTGTATAACTGACAAAATTTCAACAAGCATCTGCATATTTGCCAGTTTAAATTTATGAATTGGACACAGGTTCAGTAACTCAGGTTTAACGTCCCACAAACAACGAGGTCATACGGAGACGGGACCTCGGTTTAAAGTCTCATCCGAAAGACCGAAGAAGCGGGGGATCGATCTCGCGATCAACCACGCACACAACCACGCACACAACCACGTACCATAGTAGAATTTCCCACCGAAAGAATTGCTGTGTAGTAGAATTCTACTACATAGCCAATCGTTCGGTGGGAAATTCTACTACATACCATTCTTTCGGTGGGAAATTCTACTATGGAAAAATCAAACTCATTTTCCGGGGAGGGGGGGGGGACTACTACGGGGGAAAAGCTACTCTCTTACATTATCCACTACACTACAGCCGCTCCTCAATAAAACCTTCCAAATTACACACCCGCTTAAAATTATCTTAGGGTCAACTCCTACACTTTCCCTTAACTTCGGTCGGCAAAGCTATACAGTGTGGAACTGGGAGTTGTCATGGAGTTGTCATGGTAACCGTTACCGCAGTAACTTTGAACTTTAGGCTTGTAGTTCTGACATCTTTTTAAGGTGCATGCATGGAAGTATAAGACAATTCCTTGGTGCATGGGTACACCGCCATAATTCCGCCTTTTTAAAAAGGGGCAATTTTCTCGGTTTTGCTTCTTTGGACAAAGAGGCTAACTTATTTCCGTGTAACATGTAAATGTACTTGTAATGTTCGATCTTTGCTCAAATTAGATTAAAAAATCTGCCGACGCGGCAAAAACCTTTACTTGTAATCGATTCTCTTCAGAATCTGTCTATTCCGAATTTCATATTCTTGACAAGCAGACAAACATTTAGAACTCTTCTTGACTGCCATTCTATTACCAACTCTTGCATCCTGGTCAAATAAAGGATAAAATTTGGCAAGACCTGCCTGTAATAATCAGTGGACTCGTATAAAATTTTCAATTGAATTATTTCAGTCTGTTGCATTTTATTTTATATGTCCGACTCTTAAAACAGCTCATGGACAGACAAGGTGTCAGGCGTGTGCAACCAAGGATGCGTTGTTGAGCCTCTTATGAGAATTGGAACCTCTTTAACAGCCCACTGGGAGTGCTGTGTCTCACTGAGTAACATCTCTCGGCATTATATCGCCCAGCGAAGACTCAGGTCAGCCTGGGCATCCGCCCAGTCTGATGAGAGTCTTTGCTGTGTACTTAAAGGGTAGCTAAGGGTCTAAGTTAGCTCCATGTCGACAGTGAAGACTCTGATCAGACTAGGCTGATCTGAGTCTTGGTTGGGCGCACATGCCACTTTGTTGGTTTTGTCGTGTCGCGGTTCAGATATATTTGCTAAAATCAGTCTAGCCCCACGGTAATTCTGGGAGTTTCTGCGGAAGTTCGAAATGCTCATTATATGGCAAAAACTCTTTGACAAACAACCCTATGTCTTTTCTCTCATATTTGCCTGTGAGACGGCAATCAATATTGTTTGGAATTGTTGACTCAGTGAAAACAATGGAAGTCGCAGAGGAATTAATTGAGTTTCCGATTCAGCAATCCAGTTTATTCGGAAAACACAATGGATTTTGTTGTATTTGTTGTTTTGATCTTTTAAGTGTGAAATAACTGTTTCGTTTGTTTTTCTTGTTTCCCGAGTTTATTTATTTATTTTTCGAATACCATAAGGCACTAAAGTCGATTTAACGTTGCAAATGACTTTACATATAAGCAGTTTTGCTTACTGTCAAATCCTGTGATATTTGTCGTTGTAATGCAACGCAATTTTTGTTAGGCCCAATGACACTCTTGCATGGATATCTGTACTACAGGACTGGTGTTTCGTCGCAAAGTCCAGGCTGAGCCAAATAAGTAGATTCACTTTGTTGTATGCTCTACCTATTCACATTCCAGGCGTTTGCTTGGTTTATGAAAACTTAGCAATTTCGCGCAAAAATGGTACTTTCCATTTCTCAGCGTCTCAGAATTTTACCCGGACTTCCGTCACCATGGGTCACAAATTTTCATCTCGGTGTCGCTGTATACTCATGCAGTGACAAACCATGTTAATTGCACTAACATTTCCATGCCTTTTTATCTTTATGTGCCTGCCTGGGTTGGTTTGAGGCTCTAAAAGTGATCACTACCAACGACAATTGTAATTCTGTGGCTATATTAAAAAAGCAAACACAAGTTCTGAACTCCAAAAACTACCAATTCAGTGCTCCAGATAAGAAGGCGTAATAGGGATAGTTTAGGGATCATTTTCTCTGTTTCTCCATAGAAACATACGCTGTGATCTTCTTTAGAACCGTCTCGACGAGACGGTTCTAATCAGGGGTCACAGCGTATATTTACTTTTGGAAATGAGAAATATCCTCAACCGGAGTCCTGTGTCAAACTCTGAAAGGCTCAACCACATAAAACACGTTGACTTGCTCAGCAGTATTTCTGCCCTTTGTGATTGCTTTCAGTTACATTTCTGCAGACAAATTCCATTAAAGAAAAGCACTTCAAGACTATTATATTTGGCATTTCCCAAATTGATGTCTGTATGTGTCTATATATTTCCGGAAGAAATGAAGCCGTCCTACCATCAGATTAGAGCCATTTTATTATGCTTATCAGACAACGTTTATTCCAGTGTAACGCAGAGAACAAAGACTGATCAGGGCATCTGCCGAGGCCAAAGTAGATGGCATTTACAAATTCCATACCAAGTCCTATCTGCTTGTATCGCTTTCCTTTTTGTACATTACCCCATATCAACTTGAAATGGTTTTTGAAAACACAGAATCCCCACCCCCCTCCTCACACACACACAACACCCTGCTTTCCTAGCAGTGTCACCTTAGTTAACATGCTGACCTATGGAACTCTTTAAAAACGAGAAGAAGGTTACCTCCACATAATAATGTTTTGGTTCGGATCCCGTCGTTTCTTGTCTGCACTCTGTCTCCTGAAGGAGTCCAGGTAGCTCAGCAGGTTAAGTGCTAGCCTACTGCTACTGATTTAGCGGTCCCGGGCTCAAGGCCCGGTCCAGGCGGAATCTTTTCAATCGTAAACGGGGTTCCATTGCACACAGCCTTTCAATATCACCCACCAATCGTCCTGATACGGCTAAAATACTGTTAAAAGGACGTAAAATCGCAAGTCAACCATCCTTCCATCTCTGTCTACTGAAGGGATAGAGGGACTTTGACCAAGCTTGCTTAGATAAATGATCGGGAGGGGGACATACGTGATTAGATTTTGGTGGCCTTGATTCCTCTTTCAAGGTCTTAAAATGTTGAAAATCGTTTATTCTCAATCGTTTGTTCTCGTTTATTCGTTTGTTCGTTTGTTCTTGAAGAAATGGGTGGATCTTGACCAAGCTTGCATAGATATATTGCTGGTAGAGGGAAATGAACTGAGTAGATTTTGGTGACCTTTACATGTTTACTTCATTTTCAATATCAGTTTCACGGTCATAGAAGGTCTTGGAGTGTTGAGAAGTCGCACCATATCTTCTGAAGGGATGGCTGGGTATGACATACTTGCATAGATATATCACTTGGATCTGGAAAAGAGCAGATCAGAGTTTGGTTACACTGACCTAATTTTCAAGGTCACAGGAGGTATGAAAAAGTTTAAAAATGGGTTGTCTGCACCCTGTCTTCTGAAGCAACAAATGGATTTTGACCAAACTTGCACAGAACTTTCCTTTGGGACAAGGGAAAGAATCAATTAGATTTTGGTGTCCTTGACTCTATTTTCAAGGTCACAGGAAGTCTTAGAATGTTGAAAATTTGCTGGTCTGCACCCAATCTCAAGAATGAAATTTGTATATTTATTTCGTCCCAAACGATTTCAGCCACGATCCTTCTGAAAATATGGTCGAATTTTGGATAAACATTAGTAATAAGTTTTTTTTTATAAAAAAAACGCATTTATATATTCCTATGATTTCCTACAAGTTATATCAATAGATTTGTGAGAAAGTGTAGATTATAAGGCTAACACAACATTTTTTTTAATTAAAGGTTTGCGTTTTAAGAAAGATGACGAAAACTGAATAACTTTTCTCTAGTTGCCCTATATACTTTCATGTAAATAAGGACAAAAATAACCGCACTATAGACTAAAAAATATACCGTAGTGTACTATAACCCTTAGAGCTGACACAACATTTAAAAGAGAATGAGTAAAAATGGTCAATATGATTTATGCTTTTTTCAAGTTCACTGCGATATCGACACTAACGCGGGACTGAATGTGAAAGCGTCCATTATTTAATTATTTATTCAAATTAAAACGGCATTTCTTCTCAAGTTATGGAATTGATTGTTCTGTGGATACTTGCATTTTACTACGAACTTAGTGCAGGTCAAACAAACAGAAAGGTCGTCAATGAAATTTTAAAAAAATCTGGTTTGTAGAATTTAACGAATGGTCACAAATGATCCATCTTAATTAAAACTCAACTGCAACAATAAAAGGCCAAGCAAGAGTACCATTCTTAATCAATAATAATTTCAATATTCACAAAGAATATCAGACATCCAGCATTCTCCCTTGTAACATTAATTTGAATTTTTAAACAAAGTAAGCCGCGTTGTGAGGAAATTTGTCTATGAGCATGTGCGCACCGCCCATGCGCAGACCAGAATGTGCATTTTGCACAGTCTGGTCAGGTCAGTGCAGTTCGAGTACTATAAGTATAATGTGTGTGAACTGCGAAAGCTCTGACAAGACTATGCATGTGCACATGCTAATCTATGCCCCCGCAGTTGGTTTTGCTACAAGATAGGTTTACACCCGGCTGAAGAAAAAAACATCACTTGGGCACCGTAATTATTCTGAAAAAAAAAATGGGACAGCTAGTAAGTATGCTCACTGTAATTTCCAAAAGTTTGTTCGTGTTTGTTGTTTTATCCGATGACAGTTAAAGATTGCCAACCGATATTTAGGTACTGTGCAGACCCTTCTCGCGTTTCGTTTTGGAAGCAGTCTAATCCGGGACAACGCCTTTTTGTAGGGAGCTCTTGTCCAAACAATTACAGCCATTGCGGTATTTTTTTAACGGAACCATGCATTCCAAGGTCCCTGACCTGTGACAGCTGCTGTAGATCCCTTGTCCAAGGAAACTGATTTCTTTCGCTATCACCTACCGTTTCTAATCTTTTATGAGTTTGGCCTTGGCCACAGAATGCTCCTGTCTGTCCGTGCCAGCTGGTGCACGTCTAATTAATAGCTACAGTTTGGTGGTGGCATAATATCAAACCTAGACAGAACCTGGGCAATGGATCCTGGAGTACCTTGACTCTGGATTTGCATTTTGAACTTTGGGGTCCAAAATCCAAATTTCAGAATCCTGGTTTTATATAGTCCAAAGTTCAGGGTCCAGATTTTGACCAGTCCAAAGTCCAGAGCCCGATCCAGTCCATGTTATATCCACTGATAACATGCCTTTTGTCGGCTGATACCAACCAGATTGCGCAGTTTAGCAGCAATCCGTTGCGATGTTCTATCTATCTATCTATCTATCTATCTATCTACCTATCTATCTATCTCCAAACAATTCGTTCTATTTTCTTGTTTTCTTCAAAACAGTTGAGAATAATAAGAAAATGAAAGAGAAAGTATTGTGGAAAGATTAAAATCGCCCAAAAGAGGCGGTAATGAGATGCCAGTTGAAGATAAAACAAGAAACAAATTATGGCTCATCTGGAGGCCTGCATCTCAGATTCTTTGTGTTTTTCATGGTTTGTCTGCAGAGACAATAAAACAAGACATAAAGCACCTGCGATATTCCTGCCTTTGCTGCCAGACTGTATAGTACAGGTGCTGCCATTATAATCCTGCAGACACTCTTAGAACTATTTATTACCTGCCTGGACGTGAAGTTTACAAACACTCACCTTTGTTTGTCTATATGCGAGGCTATTAATTCTCAATCATACAACATTGGCTCTGGCATTTGTCCTCCCGCAAATTCATGAACAATCTTCGCCAATTATGCACGTTTTGTTAGCAGGAAAAAGAATCTCGCCTCAGTCAAAGGACGCAAATGCATGAAAAGATTACCGGGCCACACACACACAAACACACACACACACACACTAAAAAAATAAATAAAATATTACACGCACACAGAAAAAGTGCGCCCAGATAAGATTTGTTGACGATATTAGCAGATATGGCATGGCTAGTTTAGTTTCCGGTATGGCTTCTGCCATATTGGTGGGGCGGGACTGCGCAGACGAAGTGGGTTCTTGACCAATATTCTTGCACAAGCTTTTCCTGTATAGTAAAAAATGATGCGCCGTCAAAATATCATTTCCCACGAAACATTGAAATGCACACCGGTTTACAATGATGCTACTATATACACAGTAGACTCTCGTTAGACAGTAGACTCTCACTGATATCTCAAATTACCTTCTTATATCAAAGAATATAATTTGGCCGCATGGTTTCCTATTTTTCTTATAAGTTCATCTCCAAATATCTCAAATTACTGGTATCTCAATGTAAATTTTCTGGACCAGAAAATTTATTTTGAGATATCAGCAGTTTGACATGAACTTCGACTTCGAGATATCGAGATTATGACTGTCTAAAGTTACTTGGTTTCGATTAGCTTCCCAGTGGGTGGAAAATGGAAAACAGGTTAAGTTTATATTTTCATCATTTTTTTTCTTGTACATTATTTCAATGCCTTTGAGATGAGATGCTACCGAAGGTTACTGAACATTACGTCCAAGAACCATATAACCAATGAGGAGGTTCGCAGAAAGATCCAAGCAGCCATTGATGAATATGATGAACTCCTGACGCTGGTCAAGAAACGGAAACTAATGTAGTTTGGCCACTTCTCAAGGTCTTCTGGTTTAGCAAAGACAATTCTACAGCGCACAGTGAAAGGGAAAAGAAGAAGAGGCAGACAGAAGAAGAGGTGGGAAGGCAATATTAAAGAGTGGACAGGGATGGATTTTGCCAGCTCAGCTAGGGCAGCTGAAAACAGGACAAGGTGGAAAGTCATTTGTGGTGCCCCAACGACCTAGTAAGGGTATGGGATAGAATGGAATAGAACATTATTTCAAGTATTCATGGCCAAAATTATTGTCATTGAAAAAAAGATGGTGTAAACGGGGTACCTATAAAACTAGAAACGAAACCAAAACGGAACGAAACGAAACGCAACGAAACGAAACAAAACGCAACGAAACGAACCGGTGTAAACGCGATCTTCAAACAACTTCATATCGACGATTCTACAACATGTTGTGACCATGGTAACGTTAGTGACAATAGACGTCGAAATCAAATGTTCTTATTGGGATGACTTCCATATGATATGAGCCAAATTGAATTATTAACCAGCGGTCATTGGCATTTTGTACATTATATATGTAAATAAGTAGCGAGTTTAGCTCTGTTAAAGCAATTACTATTATTACCGTTGATGAGATAGCTTCATAATGGTTTACCATGTTTCTTGGTAGTACATCAAATGACATAGGGGGGAGTCGGGTAACTTCGGACAGCGGGTAAATTCGGACAGTGGCATTGTTTCATTTATATATGTCAGTTGTTTGGAATCAAAACAAAATTAACCGGGCAAACAGTGAAAATCCTGATGAGAGGGCTCATTATGAGCCGTCTCATCTGGATTTTCACTGTTTGCAATTGTATGTCCGAATTTACCCGCCTGTCCGAAGTTACCCTACTCTCCCCTAGGAGTTTCAATGTCCATTCTTCTAAAATCAGATACAAAGAAAAGATGTTACTTGTAAGTAACATAGATACAAGGGGGTTAGTTAGGCATACACATGTATTATTATGAAGCTCCAAATTATATTATCAGTAACAAATGAGAAAAATGTACAAAAGAATACTGGAAAATAAAAAAGGGTTTTAGAAAGTCTCAACAATATATCATACTCATTATTTTTATGTATTAATGGTATTAAAGGGACATTGCAAACAGTGCAAATTAACCCAGTACGTTACGCGACGTCTGATCAGGAACAGCTGACTGAGTACAAGAAATACAAGTAGCGGACTGGACCGTCAAAGAAGAAGAATAAGCCATCTTAAATGGGGAATGGACCCGCTGCAAAAAAAAAAGACTGTTAAAGACTTAGACGCTTAGAACGCCGTATGAACAACGCAAGTCATTATTCGCATATGGCGTAAGACGGACTTTCACTCCGCTTCGTGGCTCAGTATAAAGTTTGTGCCCCTGTATATTAGGTCAGCTTTGAGTATGACCACTGTGCATTCCTATTGTGTGTAATTATTGTTAAATGGCTTTAGTACATTACTGACCACTACTGTTGATAAACTTTTTTTTTTTTTTAAAATAATGTATTTGCGTAAATACGAGTAAATGCAATTTTCAAAAAAGAAAAAAAAA
Organism: Ctena decussata; assembly: GCA_963989385.1. Taxonomy (NCBI): domain Eukaryota; kingdom Metazoa; phylum Mollusca; class Bivalvia; order Lucinida; family Lucinidae; genus Ctena; species Ctena decussata. Next base: position 30,957,857 of record OZ022504.1, on the reverse strand, counting down.
ATCAGAACTATTGATCAAGACAAACACATGTGTAAAATCGATTTTCAATCATATAATCATCAAAAATGCTAAAAGTGAACCATTTCATATTTAATTAACGCATGCAATCTCTCTAATTGATGTTGACTGTCAATTATGATGCGGAAGGATATCTATACTGCAATTAAGAATGGATTGACTCTTGACACGCGTAGTCTTACTGTTTAGCGCCGAAGAAACACAAAAATTACAATATATTTGGTTGCCAGATCTATCAGGTGGCACAAAATATCAGAATGTTATTTCAGCAGTTTTATGCATTTTTGCAAAGATTAGGTACTTAATCTTTCCGCGCAAGAATACAAAGTGCGCGCCATTTACCGCTGCTCTCCGGTTCACAGTGTCACTACTGAATGTGTAAAAGAAGAGAAACTCTAATGGTTTGAATAATAGACAAAGTTTAACGAAGTGAAAGTGGCAAAATGAGAGGGAATATTGTGCTTATTGTTTCTCTAGTTCTGTGTGTGGATTTGATTTTCGCTCAAGGTAATTGCTGAGGGATATTCGGTTGCTTTCAAGAATTTGAATTCGTAATGTCGTGCAGGATCTTCGATTTTTTGGTCAGTCGCGATGGTTCATGATGGCTGCCTTTAGTTAAATTGCCAGTGGATTTTTTTTTCTTTTGCATGACATTGGGTGTTAATCTCTACTTTTGAAGGAGAAAGTTTATCCCCTATATTTGTACTTTGTAGGCTTTGTTCAGTTGGTTGTACGTCATGTACATCGATACATGAGTCATCCATAAATATTTGTCACATATTTCTGTGACAAAGTTTTTGGTTGTAATTTTTGATACATGTAGGTTTTTGAATTCCCTGTGATAGAAGGGTAGGTGAGGTACCAAAAGCCCTGAATATTGGGACAAACATGAGGGTACGGTAGGAGGGCTGGTCCTAATCATCCTTTTCCTTTCAGTTTTCGACATCAACAGAGCTCCAGATAACAGATATTGAGGATAAGTCAAAGATAATTTTTAATATTTCTCAAAGAAAACATATAGTGTGACCCCTCATTAGAACCCCCCCCCCCCCAAAAAAAAATGAGGGGTCACAATATGTTTTTATCCAGAAATATCCTTAAATTATCTTATGTCAACCCCTTCTTATCTAGAGTAAAATGTAAAGGTTTCACATGCCTACCAGCTGTAGGGGCAGTGGGGGTAAGAGACCCACTGTATCTTGGGCACAGCAGATGAAAGGCAGAGCCCATCCCTCTCCTTTCGCTGCCTTATCCTTCCCTGATTCAAAAAAGGTACCCATTTACTGCTGGGTTGACAGAGAGAGTTTTCCAGTCGTTGGATGGCGATGGTTAGCCACGAACTCACGACCTTCCGGAGACTTTCTGCCCCATAACCGAGCCACTCTTCCCACTTGGCCACGGCGCCTCTGAATCTCGAGTACGTACTGGTTTAATTTCTGGGATACTTTATAGTTCAGCCTGTTCCGGTTTTAGACCCATGATGGCAAGGTGAGCAAAGGAACCCAGGTTTAACATCCCACCAACATGGTCTGCAGTTTATGCATCAGTCATTTGCAACCACGGCCCCCCTGGGGCTGGGGAATAACAGGGATATTGACTTTTCACTCTGCAAAGCCCTGGTATATGCCCTGCACTGTGGGGACACTTTTATGTCAAATCCCTGGTAAAGGTCACCGCCCCCAAGGGATCATATAAGTATAAAAATCAATATTCTGACAATGTGTCGCAGTTAATTTCGTTAAAAACACCCCACTATTTTTCCCCGCTGTTGTGGTGGGAATCAAAAGCCTTGCGTATCCACGGCACTGCCGGACACCTCTTAGGTAAAAACACTGTACTTAAGCCCCGCTATACCCCCGCTATCCCCGGCCCCATGGGGGTCGTAGTTGCATTATGACTGGTGCATTAAAGTCTCATCCGAAAGACTGTATAAGCATGTGATCGTACTTGTGGCGTCTGGCTTGCTATTCCTGGTTATAAGAATGTTTTTTCCCTTCCAAAACAATCCCAAAACTCATAGCTGATTTTCAACAGACTGATTTATATTATGAGCCGCGACACGACAAAACCAACAATGTGGTCGTGCGGCCAGTGCAGACTCAGATCAGCCTGGGTATCCGCCCAGTCTGATCAGAGTCTTCGCTGTCCGCATGGCGGTAGCTTAGACCCTTAGCTACCATATGTCAAGGCTGATCTGAGTCTGCGCTGGGCGCACAACCACATCGTTGGTTTTGTCGTGTCGTGGCTCATATCTGGGATAATTTTGGAAGGGTAAACTCCTGTTGTATACTTAAGCAGGGATACAGACTAACTCATTTTTCATAGGAGCAAGCTGGGCCCCTAAAAACTGAAACTTAGTCGCCCAGCCAGAAATCTAGGGGCCCACATTAAAACGTGAGAATCTTTTATTCAGAATCTGCGCGAGAATTGCGCCGTTTCCATAGGCTTTGTAGTAAATCCTCCTTTCTTCATGGTTTTGTTTCCTTTTTTCCAGCATATTACACACGGAAAAATCTATAAACGGTTAAGATTTTTAACTGTCAAAATGGTCTATCTATCTATCTTGCATTACGAGGAGGCGGCCATGTTGTTTCTCGATAGTGAGTAAAGTATGACGGAACACCGAATATTCATAGCCGATATCGGCGCGGAAGTTAGCAGTACCCTTAGAGGTGGCGGATTTTACTCAAAGCCGAAAACACGCCAGACACACGCCGACAGCTGACGATCGCAAACTGGGCGACTATCATTTTAATTTTAGGCGCCCACCCGATTTTTTACTCGGAGTGGGCGACCGCTAGTCTGTATCCCTGTTAAGGACAAAAGTTCTGCACGGATGTTAATTTAACAGCCATGCAGAACTTTTGTCCTTGAGTATATGACCAAATAAACATGGTAGTTGTGGAACATGTAGTCAGTGACTAGGCTGAAGAAGGAAGAAGAATAAAAGCTTTCCATGGTTCTGTCTGTGGGTATAATGGCACTGTGAAGCCAAGATATCTTGGGCTCAGCATAGAGAGTCTATTCTTCTCGTTTTGATGCTCTAGGGCTATTCCTCAGTGTGGGATATCCATTTTCAGGGTTCTTGGTGAATTTACACTCATGTTGCAAGTTCTCTCTATTGTGCCTAACATTAGGGTTTAGACCCTTATGTTAGGCACAATAGGCCCAGTGGTATATTAGAGAGGTCAGACCTCCAGATAATTTTGGGTTTTAGGATAATTATGGGATAGTTTTTCTTACATGTATTTCTCAGTGAAAACTTTTGTGACCCTCATTTGAACCCTCTTGCTGAAACAGTTATCCCAGTTATACCCCTTCTTATCTGCAGCACTGAGAGGTGCCATGGCAGAGTATCTAGGGATCCAGCCTTTGATTCAGAAGGTTATTGGTTCAAAATCTGTCTGGCCAACAATAGAAGAAGTCTTCTTGGTTTACGCAGTTGTAAATGGGTACCTGATGGTTAAAGCCTCAGTTACATATTCAACTCGGGCTACGGTTCAACATTGAACATGGTTTCACAAATCATAGCATATCATCTTGATTCATAGTGCCATTGATGCATCTGTCGTTGTCTTTAATGATCCCTGAAAAATCATAGTAATTCAGAAGCCACCACGTAAATTGTAAATAGGCGACGGCTAGTGACAATCGGTTGTCATTAGCCTCACAGGCTAGAGACAACCGGTTGTCAGTAGCCTCACAGGCTAGAGACAACCGGTTGTCATTAGCCTGTGAGGCTGCTGACAACCAGCTAATAAATTAATATGCCTTTCAAAGGACAGGAAGCATTGGTTCATTGTAAAAACATCACAAGTAATTCTCAATAGGTTTATGCTTTAAATCAAGCTAAATATGAATCACAGCAACAAAATATCTGCAAATATGGAGAAGAGATATCTTCTAAAAATAGATTTTCCAAGGGAAGTAACTCAAATCATACTTTGTAAGGGAACTAACTCAAAATACCACTTACAGATTTTCTCTGAATGCTGTTTGCACAATTGTCTCCATGATTATAGTAGTTACACTTGTATTCTTATTATAAATTTGTAGTTTATTTTTCCTGGTGGATAGAATCAGTAAATAAACAAATTTGCTTGACTGAACAGCAAGAATATAACTATAGCCATAATAGGGAAGATCATGTAATGGTAACTGGAAAATTTATGTAAAACCTTTTTTCCATCAAGGTAAATGTATAATTTGTGTGCATGTGATGCATATATTCTTTTAGCTATTTGTATGAATAACCCAATGACGTCCAGACAATAATAATGTAGATAACAGGGGCGGATCCAGGGATTTCGGATAGGGGGTTCAAAGTAGCTGAGAGGGTTCGTTTTATGCAGTTTGACCAATTTTTTTCTGAAATTCCCCATGAAAATATGATAATTTGGGCTGAGAAGGGGGTTGGTTTGAACCCCCCGAACCCCCCCTGGATCCGCCACTGGATAATAAAAAGAACACAGAAATGTACATCTGATTCTTTTAATAGTTTCTTGCTTTCTATAGATCTTCTATGAATTTTCTATGAACTGTTTACACTTTCTAGTTCAGTGGCGGTAAGGTTTATTCGCTGAATAAGGGAAGTTACACCTGTAAGATTTAGCATACTATGCATGTGCAATCAGTGCACTGTTCAAAGTCTTTCACCTGGCTAGTTTTGCGTAAATACATGCTTAGAAGTCATCCCTATGTCTCCTTAAAATAAAAGCATCGAAAAGGTCAAATTTTAGACTTCTGCTGATTCGAATGCTTAGACTCTGCTGTTGAAATATTTGAACTTGTCTCTTAACAAAAACTAAAAACTTGCGGAAACTGGACCTAAAAACTAAAGATTTGGGGAAACTGCTATTAAGAAGGCCTTGAATAAATGGCATAAGGCAATACAAGGTCTTGAGTAACAGGCAGGCCCGGATCCAGGGGGTGGGCTTTGGGGCTTGAGCCCCGCCACCTTGGCCAAGTTAGATTGAAATATATATTGTGACATCTCATTAGAATCGCCTCGGCGAGGCGATTCTAATGAGATATCACACCATATATTTGCAAAATTCTCATCAAATTGAACCTTAACTAGGTCATATATATCTTCAAACCCTCCTCCCTCCCCACCCCCATACATCTCGGCACCTCCCAGCCCCACCAGTTATCCAGAGCCCCACCAGTTCGTGGTTGTCTGGATCCGGGCCTGAACAGGTTTGAAACTATAAGAACTTGTTGACAGGCTTTCACCAAGACAGTTTTAGGCTATCCAGATATACCTCTTGGCATAGACCTAATATGACATCTTTCCCTCTTCATTTTATTCATTTTACTGTATATCCTGTACAAGCATATACTTGGATTTTCACTCCAGAGATATACAAACAAAGGTGTGAATTTGGTCTAACAAGCACATATATGTTCTAAAATGGTCTTCAAAAGTTGTACCACCTCACTAAATATTGGGGCAGTAATGTCTGAGCAAACACTGTAGACCAAGGTCAGACTGTTCAGAGACTGCAGTAGTATTTGCCATTCTGTCAGCACTTTTGTGTCAAATTAATAATTGTCAGTTAAATCAGTGAAAGTCAAATCAGCTAAGTTTCGGTTTACAATCGCATCTGCTGCAAGAGATAGCTTTAATGTGTTAAATTAAAGCTGTCATGGTAAGGTGTTATATCAGTAAGCAGTCAGCTGTAGCAGAAAAGGCTTAAATTGTGCTAAAATGAGCAGAAAAGGCTTAAATTGTGCTAAAATGAGCAGTCAACCTTAGCGAAAAGTGGACTTGGCCTTTACGGTTCAGACCTGTTCTTAAAATTTGTATAAGACCTATACAATCAACTTAAAACTTGATCAGAGTGGAAACAAATATCAACAAATATCATGATATAATAATAATACCATGAAACTAATATTCTAAAAATATCTTGAGTTTTATTATTTGAAAACAATAGGATTTACAGTAACTGGTTGTCACTAGCCTGTGAGGCTAGTGACAACCGGTTGTCAGCAGCCTGTGAGGCTAGTGACAACCGGTTGTCAATAGCCACTTCCTTGTAAATAATGTAAAATTTCCATGGCGGCTTTTGGGTGTGACCTAAACTATAGTGCAACTGTGAAGGATAATGGTGTTGTACATTGTAAGTGTATCTGTGATAATATACCTGGCTTTCTAGACAACTGTGGTAGTTTAGTCATTACCAGTACTCCTTTAGGAGCAAATTCTTCCCTCTTAAGAAGACTCTTATCTGAAGGGGCTCCATTTTCCTGGAAAGCAAACAGGAATTAAGTCACTAAAGTTGCCCCCCCCCCCCCCCTTTTAGCCGGGCCGGGTAGCGCAATCGGTAGGGCACCTGACTCGTAAGTCAGAGGTCCTGGGTTCGAATCCCGGTCTGGCCACATACTTTCGTTTCTCCTTCCGCTGATTCAAGAAGGGCAGTTGTCAGTTACTGGCGAAAGTTTGTGCACTTAGTACTGGTTAACCGCTTAGGGGGTCTAAGCCTGCCCAGGAATAGTGTGGTTAGGTTAACTGACCGTCCCGACATGACCTTAGTTGTTTACCGTGGACGTTAAGCATCAAATCAACCAACCAACCAAAAAAAAACCCCCCTTTTAAAAATGCAGAAAACACTGAGGTACATGTATCATATACAAGGATCTTGAGAACTCCAGATTTTGATTTGGTGACTCCTAGCTTTTTCTTGGACTCCTGTTTTCAAGATAACATGCCGAGGGGCAGACTAATTTTTCAGAAATTGGCTCTGGGCAGAGCTCTTGACAAGAGGGAGTATTTGATGATAGTTAAAGATAATTTTTCATATTTCTCATAAAAAACGTACATCCTGACCCTTATCTCGTCGGGACAGTTCAGATGAGGGGTCACAACATATGTTTTTAAGCAGAATTAACAAAAATTATCCTTTATTATCACCAATTACTCCCTCTTATTTAAAGCTCTGGCTCTGGGGCTCATGTTTTTTCTAAAGACAGGTCAGAACTCTGATACCTTTCATGTGATGCTACTGGTATGAGTAACAGAAGTGATAAAATATTACATGTACATGAATGCACAGCATTATTTACAGGCCTATCCCTGATACAGGATGAAAAAATACACAGTAATAATAACATAAGTGATTTTTAAAGGTCAAGCCTCTGATTTATTAGCTCTTGCTGAATATGGAGCCGCCCCTATAGATAAATAGCTACATGTGCATGTGCTCATTGAATCAACTTTTGTTATGAATAATGAAAACTGAAATTAAATTTTAATTTGTGGATCTACTAAATAGTTCATCTGAAGGATGCTTTGTCTATTGCTCAGCATTGACACAATTAATGTTGAATCAAAAATTAAATGTACAGTAGAACTTCAATGGCTCGAACCCTGATGGCTCGTTAACACTGCCTGGCTTAGTGGCTAGAAGCCTTGCCTTGGTCCCTAGAGGTCACTTTATATGGAAACTAACCCTGGATGGCTAGAACTACCCTTGACTGGAACTAATTTTCATGGTCCCAAGCATGTTCGAGCCATTGAAGTTCTACTGTACGTTGAATCAATCTCAAGGTTAATGATTCAATGTTGATTCAGTATGTGCCTATTGGGTGGTCAGTTCATCCACTAAACTTTGTCTTAAATGTCTAAATTTGTTCTAGAACCAGTTCAGGAATTATATAGGTCACACTGTAAACATTTCCTGGGTATCATGCTTCCTGTGTAGCTTTCTTAAACCCTCAGTATACTTTAATTTCCTTTTCTCTCTTTCATGGTAAGGATAGTGCGAGGGGGTCTTGAGGGGTGGGGGCAAGAGCTGCACATTAGCCTCAGTGATGCCAGCCTTCAGCTGCAGAAAGACACTGGCCATATCTGTACATGTATAGCCACTAGAACTGTCATTTTTCAAAGGCAGGATCCTTCGAGATTCCTGTTTGTTAATTAGGATTAATACGGTATACTAGAGCTCAAGAACAGTAATTTTCTGTGGAATGTATTTTTAACCCTCTTTTAATTCATAATAAGGCGTAACATATGTTGCTATTTAATTCAGTTCATTGGAAGTGGCATTCTTTATCTACTGCAGTAGGTGTATCCTACATATGCCAAGAATTTAAATGACAGAAAATGTCAGAAATCTATCATGGAAATGAAAACAGTGAATCATGTGCTGAATGCAAACATCAAGTGCATGACACTCAGTTACAGCTGACAGAAATCAGATCCTAGGCCAAGGAAAACAATGTTTGTTTTGGGTAACATGTCACTATATAACACGTGAAACTGGCAGGTCTGGACAATGTATGTTGGATATGCCTGTTTAGTTTCATGTACATTTGCCTGTACTTTTAGTTATTTTAGCTACATGTGTATGCAGGGGTTTCATTAACATTTTTTTGCACGCAGGGGGTCCAGGCAAAGTAGGAGGGTGGGGGGAGAGGATTTCTGATGTTCTCCATACAACTCCTATAAAAGTCCCAAAATACAGGCAGGGGATAAGATCTGAGTAGAAGGGGAAAATCCACACGTCACCTCCCGTCTCTTAATGACACCCCTGTGTATGTACATACAGTAAAACCTGTCTTTTGTGGCCACCTCTATTAAGCAAGCATGAACAGGCAAATGCATTGAAATAATCATGTATCTTTATTAAGCAAGCACTTGTCTTAAGCAAGCAGATTCTGATTATTCCTTAGGTGCTTGAATGGCTCAAACCCTGTTGGCTTGTTTACCCTGCCTGACTAGAACACAATGGGTCCCTGCAGTTCAGTTTATACAGAGAAACCTATACATGCAACTCTGTCTGGCTGGAACAACCTTTGGTTGGGACTGATTTTCATGGTCCCAAGCCTATTTGAGCCATTGAAGTTCTACTGTCTGTTGCTTATCCCACTCCCAGAGCTCCAGATAAGAAAGGGTAACAGGGATAATTCAGAATTTCTCAATGACAACATATTTTGTGACCATTCATTAGAACCGTCTCGCCCAGACGGTTCTAATGAGGGGTCACAACGTAGGTTTTTATGTAGAAATAAGGAAAATTATCCCTGTTACCCTTTCTTATCTGGAGCTGTGCGTGACTCTTGTAGGATCATCTGTTTTTGAGCTTTTAAACTGGCTACATCTTTGACCAAACAGTTCATGTGGTAGTTGCACAAAACACGCTGTTTATGGTTAACAGTCTTGGGTACTTTTATGAGAAAAATAGCTACAGCCTTGGCATTTTTAGCTGGAATTCTCTCTCTGAGCTATTCCCAGATTTTATGGATGCAGAATTGATTTTCAGCATGCATGTATTGGTAAATATAGTATTGCATAAGATGTCGAATGGAACTGTGTAAATTTCTTTGTAACATTTCTGTCGCCACGTTTTGTCTGCTTTTGTCAGCTCATGAAGAACTATCCTGTTTTTGTATTGGATTCTTCCATTGTTGGCCAATATTATAGTTGAAACATATTTTATTTGTATAAACTCTGTTACATGAACTAAATTCAACACATACAATACATACAAATGGGACCCTGAAAAAGAAGTCACACATGCTAGACTTATATAAATCTCTTGACCAATATCACAGGGTATAATCGATTCCGCTAATTTTTGCTTCCTGCAGAGACTGTACATCATATTTGGCTTCCGCCGAGACTGTCCGCGAATTATTGGTTCCTGCAGAAACTACTGTACTCGAAAAATGGTTTCCTGCTGAGACTGTCCGCGTGACTCTGCTTCCTGCCGAGAGCCTCGGCAGGAAGCAGAAATACACAGACAGTCTCTGCAGGAAGCCATTTATCATGTACAGAAGTCTCGGCAGGAAGCAATAGTTCGCGGACAGTCTGGGCGGAAGCCAAATATGATTACAGTCTCTGTAGGAAGCGAAAATTAGCGGAATCGATTATACCCTGTGAATATTGGAAGCATAGAAAGACGGAAGACACTGTCAGAAATGACTGAAGCCAAGAAACTTGAAAGGGTGTCAAATCCCAGATCATGAAGTCAACTGTACAGATTTCCATAAAAGTGAAGATTTCGTAGTAATGGTAGAAACGAGGACCCAGTTGTTCAAAACTAGCAACATATTTATTTAATGAGAGGTTACAGGTATATTTTCAAATGTATTGCATGCAAAAGTGCAGAGCTACAGATAAGAGGGGGTATTGAGGATAATTCGAAGATAATTTTTCTTATTTCTCAAAGAAAACATATGTTGTGACCCCTCATTAGAACCGTCTCGATGAGACGGTTCAAATGATGGGTCACAAAATATGTTTAATGGAGAAATATGGATAATTATTCCTAAATTATCTCTCTTCTTATCTGGAGCGCTGAAAGTGAAGTCATTTTTTGTAGAAAAAATTATGAGCAGCTTTTGCCCTGCAAAAGCTGCTCACACTTTATTCTGCAAAAATATCAGCTTGAGTTTACATGTATGTACCTGAAGACTTAATGATACCTCAGGGCTTGACAAATCAAAATTTGATCTACTTGTCCGGTATGGAGCTTCCACTACAAAATGCTTAAATTCTTGGGTTTTCCCAATCTAGCTTATACATTTTTCTGGGCCAGTAGAAAAATATTTTACTTGCCCAGCAAAAATTTTGACTTGTCCAGGGCAACCGGACAATGGATTTGTCAGGCCCTGATACCTTGTTAAGCTAACAGTGCCTTGAACAACTGCACAGCAGCACCATGTTCTTTAATGTTGTAAAACTGGGGCCGACCTTGAACATTTACTATGCTAATTATTAGATTGGCAATGTTGTTTTGAAGGTTTCCCAGAGTAATTGTTTGGAGAAATGATCTCACATTCCAGTAGTCAGCATGTTTAAGCTATTACTATACATACAGAGCTGATGAAATGAAAACATACCTGTATGTTCCAGTAATTAATTAACATGCAGTGGCACCAGAAAGCAGGTATTGCCCAGGTAATTTCAGATAACCTAAAAAAAGCTTTGGGGAACTTGGTGAAGATTCCAAAGTTTTGTTATGTCTTCACTTGTCATTATGTTTATGGGATCTGGTTAGAATTACCTCCCAGATAAGATTCCCAGATAAGATTCTTATAGTAAAGACCATTTTTTGAAAGTTTCATGAAAATCAGACTCAGTAGGAGTTGTGGCTACTAGATTTGCATTGCTGGAATGATCAAAGATAAACTTCCTAAGAGTCTGTATTCTTTGCATAGTAATATTGTATCTAGGTTAGGGTATGTTAAAGATCATTTTCATGATGACTTGCTCCTTATTATCAAATATTTCAGTGCAGAAGAAGGTTTTTATACCTGAGTTAAAACAGCTGTACCATATTTGCCCTAAATATTAGGAATGATGGTTACCTGTTTTTCTAACAATATATGAGCTGCTAGTACCATGAAGACACATCAGCCTGGGCATCCACCCAGTCTGAACAGAGTCTCTGCTGTGCCCTTAACGGGTAGCAAAGGGTCAAAGCTAGCTCAGTGGGGACAGGGAAGACACTGATCAGACTGGGTGGGTGCCCAGCCTGATCCGAGTCTTCTCTGGGCCCACATCCACTTCGTTGGTTTTGTCATGTCGCGGCTCATGTGATAAAGGTACAGACATCAGAAACTGTTCATACTACTGTGCGTGCTACTATTGGAATAGCAACAGTGTAGCCCTGATCAGACTGCTAAGGTAGTAGTCAGGGCTTACAATACACTGTAGACACTGCTTGCTGAGGCATTATTCGGTCCAATATTTAGGGTCATTGCAGTTTACCTGAGTTAAACCTGCTGAAGATAATAATTGAAAAGGAACATCTGTTGTTGCTGCTGCTCCTGTTCCTAATGCATCAGCAAAAATGCTATAGAAGTTGCACTGGCAGTTAGGTGATGTTTTGTTATTGATGACAAAATCAGAAAGATGATTTGTTTACTGATGTGTCTGTGCAGGTATGATTGTACTATGGTTTAAAATGGCAAAAAATGAAAATAGCTGAATTTGCAAACAGCACAGTTCCAGATGAGGCAGCTCATAATGTCAGCGTCCTCATTAGGATCTGTTTGTCTTCTTTTCATTGAATTCTCTGATTGATCGATACAGCATGGAGTAAACTTTTTTTGAAATTTTGCAGATGTAAATTTTGTAGTTTACTTTTTTTGGCACTTAAATGGGGTTTAGCAATGCATAATGAGGTCACTGAGCCACCACAACCAGTTTAGGTTTTGAGGAGAAATATTATCATGGCCCCAGAACGATAATGAGTGTGTGTGTGTGGGGGGGCGGGGGCTGCATTAAGTTTTACCCTTGTCCATCTGTCGGCTCTGTCAGTCTAAGGATTACATCTAAAAAACTTGTGTAATTAGGTAACTCTACCCTTCACCCACCCCCCCACTTCCCTAGTTTTCATGCAATCTGTTTAAAACTATGCAGCGATGTTACATACATGTACCTCCATGGTAAAATGGCTTCCATTAATTTTGTACAAGGGACTAAATTTAGACAGAATAGTATTTGTATCCCTGGTACATGTAGATGAATTTCTTCCACAAAGGGTAGTAATTCTTGAAGGGAGGAATTTGCTGTCAGAGCAAATTCTCTCTTTCCAGAATAAACTGTGTGTGAGAATGGAGACAGACTGATGCTTTGAGATCGATGTGCTTGCCCTTGTATATTTAGGCTTAACTTAGCTAGATGATAATCAGACGTTGCAAAGTCAAGATGGACAAGTATGTTACTATCACCTATATGCTAAAGGACTCTTTTGTGGGGTCATGACTCAAATTAGGAAGCACTTGTTCCTCTTGAGAGCCACTTGTAACCACTTTATTGCTACTTTATGAGGTGTCAGTTCTTCATGTCATAATATTATATAGGGGAGAGTCGGATAACTTGACATGGGGGGAAATTAGGACACTGACATTGTTTCCTTTATATGTCAGTTCTTTGGAATTAAAACAAAATTAACCTGGCAAACAGTGAAAATCCTGATGAGACGGCTCATTATGAGCCGTCTCATCTGGATTTTCACTGTTTGCAATGGTATGTCCGAATTTACCCGCCTGTCCGAAGTTACCCGACTCTCCCCTACCTTTCCAATTCCTAGCTGGCCTGGATATGTTGCTCAGTATTTCAGTAGATCATCTTGTCCTCCTGTAATTTGTTTAACTGTCATTAGCTGATTAGTGTCAGTTTTTCTGTTGTATCATATTCCAACATCTTAATTTGTGGACAGTGAGTGAGTGAGGCTGAGAGTATCTGGAAGCACATGTACATGTAAAATCTCGGACTTTGGCTATAGTAAAATTTTTGAATTTGGCTTTAGTAAAAAAATTTTTTAGCACCAATTCTTAACATAGGTTTATATTGTTGACCATTCATTAGCTTCTGTATATGAGCAGCTACACGAGAAAACCAACAATGTGGTAGTCTGCCCAGCGCAGACTCAGACTCAGCTCAGCACAGGCATCCCAGGGCTCGAAATTTTTTTTTGAACATACTTGTCCTGCAGGGCAAGTGCTTTCACATTTTTACTTGTCCTTTCAAAAATCTACTCGTCCTTAAAAACTGTCTGATATCACTCATTTTCCCTCGAACGTATTCTACTTTCACTTTCATTTTCACTCGGTTATTTCCGGTACTTTCCGTATGTAATATGGTTTCGTCCCAATTCAGAATCGTACTGAGCGGTTTTGCCAAAGAGGTTTCGTTTATAAAGATTTCTGCACCAAAGTAGATTTTTTCTGCTTTATTCAAGAGAGGACGTGAAAATAATGTCCTATACAACTATTTGAGTTAGATTATGCATTTGTAATCATGCAGTTATAGAGCGCAAACAACATAGGCGAAACCGCATTGGTGCAAATCCTCATCGGGTCGATGTTCGATATGCGCAGGCGCACCGTTTATTTACAGTTTGCCATTTCCGTTTTCTTTTTTTTTTAGACAACACGATGCGGGATTTCATGCTTTTTGTGTTAGTCAATATTTGTTTGCTGTAATTTGATGGATTTGTAAAGTGCCTTTCCTGAAGGGCATGATTAGACAATTTTCATGGAGGAAAAACCTACTCGTCCGGCAGGGCAAGTCAGTGACAATTTCCACTCGTCCTTACCAATCATCTACTCGTAAATACGAGCGGACGAGTGTAAATTTCGAGCCCTGCATCCGCCCAGCCTGTTAAGAGTTTTCGCTTTGCACTTAAAGGATAGCTAAGGGTCTAATAATTAAAATTAGCTCCATGCGGACAGCAAAGACTGATCAGACTGGGTGGATGCCCAGGGTGATCTGAGTCTTCGCTGGGCGCTCGGCCACATAATAATATATACACAAAATGTGACAAACCAATGGACAACAGTTTCCGAGTGTGTTGAGTTCAGTTGGAGAGAACTCAGTTGGAGTGTTGGGTGTGAGTAATGGATTTGTGCCATTGAGTACCCTGGGAACATCGGTGTTAGAATTGGACTGAGAAAAAAAAGGGGATACGGATGGGGAGAGGAATAAACAACAACACCCTTAATCAAAGTTTAAACAATTTGAAAAGCCCAGCCTTGTATTTAGAAAGAGAAACAGTGACACTGGATTTTCAGCAATGTGGGACATTACCGGCACGTTGTTTCATGCCATGTTGTACAGAATTTCCACCCACATCAGGCACATTGCTTCACGCTATATTGTACAGAATTTCCACCCACATCGTAACCAATTTGGTGAATTTAGCAGCTTATTTGCTGTTAGTTCCTGAACAAGGTAAACTGATGGTATCATATAGCTGTAACAACAGTAGCCTGCAGTGATAATTGTGGCTGCTGCTGTTAATACCATACCACTTGGGAATTAATTGCCCATGTTATTGTAAAAATTTGTGAGTATTGGGGTTTAGATATAGACCAAACTGTGGATACAGTCTGATCTTGGTATGCACTGTTTGAATAATGCCTGTAGTTTTATTACCACCAAGTGATGGGTTAAACAGGCTTATCTTGATTCAGATGCCAGGGGGGAGTGGTAAGGTTGGGTTGGAGTGGGGGTGGGGGGAGGGAGTGTAAATAGTGTTAGGATTCTAGGTGTCCAAATGTATACGGTTAATACGCTAGTCATAATTTTTAGAAAGCCACAGGAGAGTTGTATATATTCTGATAACATCACTGGGGTATGATAATATTATGTGATATATGATTGTTATCAGTGTAATATTAATTGTTATCTAATTGATCAAATGGAATAACAGGAGTCTGATAAGATACAATCAGTAGCAACCAGGTAGTTGTAATGCTTGATTGGTCTCAATTAGAGCCATATGGGTTAGGCAGGCCATTATAAGTGAACTAAAACACAGGGTATAATCGATTCCGCCAATTTTCGCTTCGTGCAGAGACTGTCCGTCATATATGGCTTCCATCGAGACTGTCCGCGAACTCTTGCTTCCTGCATAGACTACTGTCCTCGAAAAATGGCTTCCTACCGAGAATGTCCGCGTGATTCTGCTTCCTGCCGAGAGCCTCGGCAGGAAGCAGAATCACGCGGACAGTCTCTGCAGGAAGCCATTTATCATGTACAGAAGTCTTGGCAGGAAGCAAAAGGTCGCGGACAGTCTTGGCAGAAGCCAAATATGATGTACAGTCTCTGTAGGAAGCGAAAATTAGGGGAATCGATTATACCCTGTGTATAAAACTACTTTGGAGTTCAGTTAATCCCAGGAGGCACCAGCTATTGGGGGTTAAGTAGATACAAGTCAATGGAATGTAGACAAAAGGCTGTTTTAAGATTCTTGCAATTGATGAGATTATGGCTACTTGGGAAATTATGTTTAATAATTACCCTTACATTGAGTCAATTAGCAGTCATCTGAGAAAATAACTCGCAAACACATCAGTATCACAGTATATAATCACGTGACGAGCGGACAGTGACCGAAACCGGAAATTGCGACACTGTCCGACGACAGTCGCAAAATTGACCCCAAACGTCAAGGTAAGAAAAGCTTGTATTTTTGCAGTTTTCGGCTTGCAGCGAGTTGCTTGTGTAACAAAGATGAATGCAGTATGAATGTCTGGTTATATCCAGCAGCTGTAGTGAGGAAAGCTGCAGAAAAAACGGATAGTTGCCGTCTTAATCGAGAAAACATTTCAAGAAATCACGGGACGATGGAACAAAACTGCTCAAGTCAACATAATTTTTTCCTTATTTTTTTGCTGTAGTTTTTCCATTTAAGCAAAATGTTTGCATATATGTGCGCCAAAATATTAGTCCTAACATAGAAATGCCTTTTTAAACCATTTTTTGCCATTTTGGCCTTTTTTGAAGACAACTTGTCATTGTACCCTAGGCTCTTATACTGTCCGCAAAATTGAAACTGTACGAGTCTAAAAGTTGTCGAAGTCAATATTTTGACTGTCCGCAAAGTTGCCCGAGTATTAGTTTAAAAAAAACAGCATTGTTCGACAAAAAACCATAATCATAGCCTATCTTTATGCATTGTTGAAAATATTTTCACCCTGAATAAAGATCTGGAGTACTGAACTTCCTACTAGATTGTTTTTGCACCCAGCGAAGGCTCAGATCAGCCTGTGCATTTACAGTCTGATTAGAAATTTTGTTTGGTGCTTTATGTATAGGCAGCCTAAACATAGCCCTCTTAGAAGGATAGCAATGACTCTGATAAGACTGCACAGATTCGCAGACTGATCTCAGTCTTTGCTCGGTTATTCATGTGATCATATTGCTAGAGACCATCAACAAGCGGACATAACAACATGTAACAAAGAGGAGCCACAACGCCTTCAAAAGCGGTCCTACAGCTGTACTAAACATTCTGACACCACAAAGACACTGAAAAACCACAAAGACACCACAAAGACCACACAAAGACACCCCAATGACTCACAAAGACAAGAATAATTATATCCTGTACAAATGCTATCAGACGCCCTTGAAGGAAATTGATCTCACAATGGTTTCAATCAGCTTCTAAACCCTATGATGGTACTCTAACTGAAAAGAAATTGCTCCCACGGGAGCAAATTCTTTTCTGCACTTATAACAGGACAGGTTCTCGGAGCAGGCTGTAACCAATGAATTGTGCATTTCCTTTTGTAACAAATGTAGGACCCCGTGATGGTATTCTTATGGGAGGAAATTCTTTCCTGCTAATACCAGCACAGGCTGTCGAAGCATGCTGTAACCAATGGAATGTGCACTACATTTGTAACGAATGTGGTACCCTGGTCCCAGCAGGCACATGACGTCAAAATGAAGTCGCACTGACGTAGATGCGACGTCAGTACGTCGCATCGACGTCAGTGCGACGTCATTTTAACGTCACGTGCCTGCTGGGGTACGACAAACTGAACACTTATAGTTAATATCCAGGTTGTAGTAGCAAGAAAATTATTTTCAATAAACAATGGTAACTATCATTTGTAAACTTGTATTTCCTAGTAGCAGATCTATTTGAGTGATTTTGTGTGTCCGGGTACCGTCTTTGTCTCTATGCAGGAATGCACGGCATCACAATATTAAGATGTCGGAGTGAATTCTATCAAAATTAATGATAAAAATAATTCATAAAGTAGTATTTCATAGTATTAGACGTCTTTGTGAGTCCTTGTTGTGTCTTTGTGGTGTCTTAGCAGTGGACAGTGAAGCCTATGATCAGACTGAGCGGATGCCCAGATTGATCTGAGTCTTCGCTGGGCGCACAACCACTTTGTTGTTTTTCTCGTGTCGCGGCTCATTTGTAAGTATGCCGGTGTTGAGCATCTGTCGCTTTTCATTTTTCAGATCTTTTTTAAGTTTTTGCTTTGTTTTAATTGTAGAGAAAGTCCAAGTCACAAATATCAAATGGCAATTTTTCGGACAGCGTAGAATGTCAACAAACAATTTTGCGGACAGTCATGACGAATAGGGTGTGTGACTGTTTATGCCTCAAAATTCAAATATTTGACTGACTTGGCTATAATAGGGCTATAAAGGGCCTGGGAAATGATTTTTACGCAAATATTGTTAAAAGATACCCTTCGTTTATTTAAATTATTGACTCTAAACGTTATAAACTGAAGCTGCGGTGGAGATGAACATGCCGAATTGATGTGATCGAACCGAACGTTTTCTTGTCTCTTTTTATGAAAAGAAAATTTCCACTGTATTGAGTTGTTGCGAAACATAAACTGACATCTTACCAATAGCCCGCTTTGTTTGTAAGAAGCAAATTACATGAAAAAGGGGAGAAAAATGCAAAACTCAAATGTCACTCACCTTGTATTTTTGGGGTCAATTTTGCGACTGTCGTCGGACAGTGTCGCAATTTCCGGTTTCGGTCACTGTCCGCTCGTCACGTGATTATATACTGTGAGTATAAGGGCTTTACAACCCACATAATGCAATACCATATTTCCTAATGGGGTGGTCGGGTGGTGTGATGGTGCTGTGTATAACTTCCAGTATCAGGGCATCCTACTGATTTGGATATTAGTAGGGCAATTTAAAGGCCTACTGTGCTTGCAGTAGGTGCGCCTGGGGGTTGTTTGGCCATTTTTGTCGCACCTGCTTTAGCAAGGTGCGATATAGGAGTTCACTTTTCCGTCCGTCCGTACGTCAGTCATTCCGTTTGTCCGTTCGTCCGTCCATCAACAATTACGTCGACCCTAGGCTCTCTAGCATTTAAGTCCATTTCTCGCAAAGTATGATACCTACAATCATCAAACCTGGCATAAAGCTTCTTCTTAGGATGTTCATGAGGGCTGTTGCTCTTATTTTTACCCTTACCCTGTATTTTATGCTCTGCTGACTTTGTAAAACAGGCCACCAACAATTATGTTGAACCTAGCATCGACCCTAGCATTTAAGTCCATTTCTCGCAAACTGTGATACCTACATTCATCAAACCTGGTATAAAACTTCTTCTTAGAGTGTTCTTGAGGGCTGTTGCTCTTATTTATACCTTCACCTTTATTTTATGCTCTGCTGACTTTGTAAAATCGTCCCTCAACAATTACGTCAACCCTAGCGTTTAAGTAGATATCTCGCAAATTATGATACCTACAATCATCAAACCTGGCATAAAGCTTCTTCTAAGAATGTTTTCGAGGGCTATTGCTCTTATTTATACCTTGACCTATATTTCATGCTCTGCGGACTTAGTAAAATTTTATATTCAAAATTAAGTCCACTCTAGTGTTCAAGTCCATTTCTCACGATTTATGATACCTAGAATCATCAAACCTGGCATCCAGTTTCTTCTTAGAATGTTCTTGAGGGCTGATGCAATTAATTTACCCTTTACATATATATTTTATGCTCTGCTGACTTTGCAAAATTTTAAACCCCAAAATATATATCGGCCCTGGCGCTTTAGTCCTTTCGTCTGAAAGTATGATACCTGTAGTCATCACACCTGGCATAAAGTTTCTTCTTAGTATGTTCACCAGGGATGTTGCAGTTATTCCTACCCTTTGCCTATATTTCATGCTCTTCTTACTTAGTAAAATTTTACATCCAAAATTGTGTTGACCCTAGCATTTTTGTCCATTTTTCATAAAGTTCTTTTAACTATATAGTCTTTACTACTTTGGAAACCCAATGCAGGTGCGACATAGCATTCCGCGGAATTCTTGTTTCTCTCCTCTCTGTCTTTTCTCTCTCTGGGAGACAGCCCGATATACATGTAGATTGAAAATCTGAAATACGGTCTCAAAGGGCTGTTAAACCCAAACCATAGTTTGTAAATCTGGACAAAGTAAAGGTGGCTTTGCACAACAACACATGTTGCATGATGTACATTTTGTGGCAAGCAGGTTATATTTAGATGAATAGACATATTGCATGCATGCATTATAGGTTTTTGGGATGTTTACATCATGTGACCCATGTTGCTTGACATATGTCTTGCAACATATTTTGCCATGTAAACCCACCTTTAAATGAGCCACGGCAGGAGAAAACCAACAAAGTGGTTTTGCACACAGTGCAGACTCAGATCAGCCAGGGCATCCACCAAGTCTGATCAGACTCTTTGCTAAGCGCTTAAAAGGTAGCTAAGTCTGTCTAGGCTACCTCCATGCGGACAGCGAAGACTCTGATCAGACTGGGCGGATGCCCAGGCTGATCTGAGTCTGCGCTGGGCGCATTACTTGTCGTGTTGCAGCTCAAATATGCCAGTTTTGAAGTTGGAATCTACACAGCCCAGCAGAAGCCTTCAGATAGACAAGAGGAAGTAGATTCTCAGAATTTTGGGAGAAGTTTGGGACAAATTTTCATGCTTTGTATTACAACTTCTGTCTAGATCAGCTTGTTATTCAGTGGAGACTGTTTCACTCAGATTCCTGCCTCTGTTTGATCCGCCAAGGATGTATACATGTATGTATAGAGAACTCTAGATAATTTTTCAGACCATTTGGGTATTTATTCCTTAGAATTCAATGTTGAAATTAAAATGTTTTGGCAGATATACATTGAAAAAGACATAAAATCGTAAGTCATCCGTCACTTCACTTTCAGGGCTCCAATTGCACATTTGTAAAGTACGCATTATGTGCTAGTGACAAATTATATAATATGTCAATAACAGGTTGTCTTGGTAGGAAATTTCTGGTGTTTTGAGCTGGTGAAAGTTTGTAGGAGTTGGATCAATAGTTTCTCCATGATCTGATAAAGAATCAGTCTGTTCTATTGATTAACTGTCTCTCTTCTGGGCTTTCTATGGAGCTCCGTAATTTTCCGAAATATTGGAATTTAGTCAAAAACAAGTCACTGGCGAATTGGGGAACAGGAACAGTGCAGACCTTGTTCAGACTGCTCCTGTGGAGCAGTCAGATCTGGGTCAAACTGTTTGCTCAGTGATCTCTGTTCTGACATTTAGGGTCATGGTAGAATTTTCTGATCTGAATTGCTAATTTCTGGATTCTTTGTAATTTAAAAATTCAGGCATGTGATCATGGTGATGTAACAACTGATTACAAATTACATAATGTTCAGCAGTCATAAATATACCAGTATTTTCCAGACTAACTGCTAATGTTTTATTGTCACCCTAGGCCTAGCCTTGCCCAAGGCTTAGAAATTTGTGCTAGTCTGTAGTCATGGAGCTGATTTCTACCCTAGGCCCAACATAGGCAAGCGGCATTTAAAATGACCCTTGTCTGTCTGTGCCCCTTATGGTCAACATCTTCTCCTACTATGCATTAAATCTTGTAGCTGGATTGAAGTGAGATGTGTATATTATGTGAGTTGGGATTTTTGCTTTAGCAAGGTGCAATCCGGTTTTCAACCTGTCCATCAGTCCATTCCTAAAATTGTCCGTTTATAATCCATTAGCCCTCACATTCAGGTCCATTCAAATCAAACCAGCTTCCATAGGACTCAAACTTTACATGCATCATGATCAGACTGCAGGGGCCTCGGAATGGGCTTTGGCTTCTGATTCACTGTTACTAAAAATTACAAAGAATATGAAACAGACAAACTGCATAGCTTTCATTAGACTGGTTTGAAGCCGGGCCACGTAGCGCAATCAGAAGGGCACCGGACTTATAAGCCAGAGGTCCTTTGCCACGTATTTTCGTTTCTCCTTCCGCCAATTCAAGAAGGGCAGTTGTCAGTTACTGGCCAAAGTATGTGCACTTAGCAGGGTGTGCATTGCAGGCTAAGTTGGGAGATAACTTCGCCTTGGGGCTAAAAACTTCGCCATAGGTTTCACGAAAAGCGAAAGACGAGTCGCCCTGTTTTTCTGGGTCATAAGATCAATAATTCGTCAAAATGACTGGCGCCAGTATATCAAATTTCAACGCCAATTAATAAAGCCCCCTTTCCTTTATCAGCGTTTATCCCATCACCGACCCTGATTGAGCTTTGATCTCAATAGGTGTTGCCGACATCGTCGGTAAAATTAACACCACGGCAAAGCCAGCAGTAGTACAGTTAATCCACTAAGTGACAAGTGAAAGAGCTTTGATCCCGCTACATTTTGCCGACTTAATCGATCCATCTGCTTTGGCGGCAGGTGTAAAGCGCATTCTGATCATGGTCTTTATTGATTTCTTCCGTTATGGTATAAATTTTCTTATCTTTCAACAACGGCAATAATGAGCAGAGTTGATATGACATGACAGTTTTCACTTAGGCAGGCTTATAATGATCGTCGCATTCTTCGAAATTCAGAATGTTCATGCTTGCCGTGTAGACAAGTGCAGGACAGCGCATCAGGTTATGATCTACATCCTTGTTCATAGAATTTTATGATTGAGAAAGTTCTGCGAACAGTGTAACCCCGACACCGGACTGCACTTTTTGCAAATGCATTACCCGAGACTTACTCATTCTCGTCGAATCGTAGTCTACGTTGTTGTCACATATTCATCAGTATCGTTTTGGGGATGAACCGGCAAATGAACAATCTTATTTCTCAAAAAAAAAACAAAAAAAAAAACATGCAAAAATTGGTGACCAGTGCGAGTTACGCATTTAGATCGACACAAACGCGAATACCGAGCGTAAAACTGGTAGTACAATGGTTAAAGACGGTAACCATTGCACGTTAAAAGGTCAGACATGTTTGTCTTATCCTTGTTGATTTCAGCTTCAGATCAAAGGACGCCGCCTCTGACACATGCAACTCAATGTGTCAAATTGAACCAAGAGACGGGAGAAGGTATCTTAACCCAGACATACGCTGATAGCAAAGACTCGTATCAGCCTGCGCAATATTGTACTTCGATTGGGGTTTCCTGACCGCTAATAAGGTCTTTGTGATATGAGCGTCACTGTTACCCTTTGAAAGTGAATACTTCCGAAGAAGCTTATCAGTCTGCACTCTTCGCATGTTCCATAAGATACATTTTATGTGGTGCGGGTCAGGAGTTCACCGGACCTCCCATGCAGCGACTGTCCGCTGTGACTTAAAATATTTTCTATGTGTCGGGTAAAATAAGACCTTACGCCATCTGAAACTGAAGTTAATCAGAGTCTTCCTTTAATAGATTGTTCATCGAGTTAGCTTTCATCAGACTTTGCGAGTGCGCATGTTAATCTGTGTCGTATGCACATGCAGTTAGGTACCTTTTAAAAGTAGCCTTCGAAGTGGTGAGATCGCTTCCACGGGTTTGGCATTGTGGGTGTGCAAGCGTCCAGACCAGCCTGCGCAGTCTTGTCCTGATGGTCAGATTTTGTTTCAATATACAACTAGTTGTCTTGGAACAAGACTGCACTATGTACGGTGCTGGTGTAGAATTAACCTGAGAAAACTCAGACCGGCATTGAGCCGACGACCGAAATCGCGACTTCTGATAAAAGTTTTTCCGTACAAACAAGCTATGGATCGGTGGAAGTTATATAATAGAGGAACAAGACTCGGATCAGCCTGCGTATCCGCGCTTTCTGAATCTTGTCTTTTTGCATCAATAATCTGTGGATGCTGAGAAATATCTAGCCAAGATGTACACTTTGAACAGTCTCTGCAGATGCGGAAGCTGCCAGAGATTCCCTGATCGTAAGTGCAAACTTCAATGACACAGCTAGACACTAACAATCGATCGGTGGCACGTGCAGATTTGTACAGGTGTGTCAGGAAGAAAGATACTTGATGAGTCTGCAAAGAAAACTGACATAGATCAGCCTGCTTATCGGAGTCTTCTGTGCTCATAATAAACGTACATACATGAACAACGATCAGTCTGCGCTGATGTGCAAATTTATTACGAATTGGGCCGGGAACAAAGTTACTGACAAGGTCATAACTTGTACTTTCAGTTTTGCGTTTTAACTCCGATAGGACATGAAAAAATTACAAATGTCCCACTTCGCCTTGTTTCTTTCGAAGTCGCTCGGCTTCAGCTGGAAGGCGACTAAATGTTGCTCGTTTTCTGGGGCCCAGTGCACACCCTGATTTAGTACTGGTTCACTGCTTAGGAGGTCTAAGCCTGCCCAGGAATAGTTTGGTTAGGTTAACTGACCATCCTGACATGACCATAGCTGTTTACCGTGGATGAAATCAATCAATCAATCAGTCAATCAATCCACCCAGTTTGAAACCATATTGTGACTCATGAGTGGAGGGAAGTTAACTATTGCAGAAAGGGAGTTGCTAAATACAGGGGCTTGCTAGGCAGTCTGCATTAAGGATTACTGGTAGTTGCTAAGTACTGGGGATTTTTAGGTAGTTGCTAAGTACAGGGTTGCTAGGCAGTATAGATTAAAATTTGTAAACCAATAAACAGTAAGTATTTGGCCTTTTATACAGTATGGAGATAGAGTGTTAAGGTAAGACATTCTAAAGGCAACATCACCTGTTTTCCAGGAAGCTAGAGACTGTACAATTACTAAACTGTATAACTAAAGTTCGTAAATATTTTCAGACAGGGCGACCATTCTTGTATTGGACTGTAACAGTCCACCTTTGACTTTGGAAAGTATGCACAGGGTATAATCGATTCCGCCAATTTTCGCTTCCTGTAGAGACTGTAAATCATATTTGGCTTCTGCCGAGACTGTCCGCGAACTCTTGCTTCCTGCAGGGACTACTGTCCTCGATCATGTACAGAAGTCTCGGCAGGAAGCAAGAGTTCACGGACAGTCTCGGTGGAAGCCAAATATGATGTACAGTCTCTGCAGGAAGCAAAAATTAGCGGAATCGATTATACCCTGTGGTATGAGGGGCTGTGTTACTACACACTGTTAGCAAGCAGTGCACATCTCATTCTGATCAGATCTACACTGTTTGCTCACAAGCAATTAGCATTTTTGTCCAGATGTTTAGTGTAAAGTCTGCACTTAATGTTTGGAATTACTTCAGTATAACAAGTTACCCTAATTGTTAATGAGGGTAATTAGTAGTTAATATGTATTCATAAGATAACATGGCACAGTGCCTGTGAATATTAATTACTCTGGATGCTTACATTGAAGTAAAGAGACAGACTGGTATGTTAACATCCTGAACCAAGGACATCCCAGTCTGAAATGGGTTGATCCAGGGTCACATTTCTTTAACCTGAAACTGGACCATCATTCTAGGTTGCCCAGTTTCCAGTTAAACCAACACATTGAGTTCTATTGAGAGGTTTTATAAAACTTGCCTGAATAGCAGATACAGAAAGAGCATGGCTCAGACACGTGCCATATTGCAGCTTATTAATCTTTCAACTAAATACCAGTATTATGCATTATAGCTATTTTCCTTAAAACTGAATGAAAATGCTGAAATCGCACACTACCTTTTCTCCCTTCCTGGCTATCACTCTGAGGGAGAAGTCACTTCTCCCTAAATTTTGAATCTAGCTTCACCCCTGTGTTTATAAACCAGATTACATGGCCCTTGAGCAGAGTCGACGAGTTGTACTACATGATGAGGCAAAAAAAAAAGAAGAAACAAATGCAAAACAAAATTTAATGAGAAAAAAATCATGCCAAAACATTTGTCTTTCTTGGATCTCTTTCCCTCCTTTGTGTTGATTCTTGGACCTTGGGTCACCTTGGTTGTTTATTTGTCATCCCTGGAACTAATTCCCTGATCGGATTCCCTGCTTCTTTTGTTACTTCACAGAGCCCTAGATAAGAGGGAGTATTTGGTGATAATTAGGGATAATTTTTGTTAATTCTGGATAAAAACACATGTTGTGACCCCTTATCTGAACCGTCTCGACGAGACGGTTCAGATGAGGGGTCACAATATATGGTTTCAATGAGAAATATAGAAAATTATCCCTCAATTATCATCAAATACCCCTCTTATCTAGAGCCCTGCTTCACTAATATGGCATTATGGATATGAGATGTACAGTATCAGAGTGGTCTATTGATTTCTTCCAATAGCAGCCAACAGAGACAAGATTGCTGAGTTTAGCTCGCTCCAGAGCTCCAGACAAGTATACAATATTGGGGATATCAATTCAAAGACATTCTGACAACTCGTCAGAATCTTTTTGCTGAGGCTTTGGTGTGGGCAAGGGGCTGTGACGATATCTCACTCAGAAGTAAAGAAAAACTTTCAAAATTTTAGTCATAAAACTTTGCTTTCTTTGAGCACTGCAGCTTGATGCAGAGCTCTAGATAAGAGGGCATATTTGGTGATAATTAGGGATAATTTTTGTTAATTCTGCATAAAAACATATGTTGTGACCCCTCATCTGAACCGTCTCGACGAGACGGTTCAGATGAGGGGTCACAACATATGGTTTCGATGAGAAATATGAAAAATTATCCTTAATTATCATCCAATACGCCCTCTTATCTAGAGCTCTGTTGATGGTATGACAACAGCATCAGCAGGAACGTTACCTGCCATGTTAGAAGACCCAGACCTGCCGTCCTTCTTTTTGTTTTACATGTGAGAGCTAGTGTGTATGGATATTATAATTTGCATATTTATCTTTTTGTACAGCTCATCTTCATAATTTTTTTGTCAATAATTGTTAAAAAATTAGTATTAGAGGGCCTCGTGGAAGATTAGCTATTGCTAAATGTGTTACCCTCTGAAAATAAAGACTATTATTATTATTACGGTATTTATTATTATTTTCCACAGTCTGGTCAAGAGTTGCCATGTACTCATGGGCAGTATGACTACAATGTAAATGAGCCGCGACACGAGAAAACCAACAAAGTGGTTGTGCGCCCAGTGCTGACTAAGATCAGTCTGGGCATCCATCCAGTATGAGCAGACCATTGGCTAATCACCTAAAGGGTAGCTAAGGGTCTAAGCTACCTTCATGCAGCCAGCGAAGACTCTGATCAGACTGGGCGGATGCCCAGGCTGATCTGAGTCTTCTCTTGGCGCTCAACCGCTTTGTTGGTTTTGTCGTGTCGCGGCGCAAGTGAGGAACAGCAAAGACGAGTTGACCAGAGTGCTTCATTACATGTCTTTGTAGGCAATCTAAGATGTTTTTATTAAACATTGCACAATTAAGAGGAACAGTTTGTCATGCTAAGATGGTCTCTACAGAAAGTATTGATCATTTAATTAATCGCCGATCAACAAAACATGAACTCATTCACATGAGTTCCCGCCTCATTATTACTCAGACCAGAAATTATGGTAAAAAAATGTATACGGTATTAAGGTCGCTGCAGAACCATCATCACAGAAAAACTGCGTCATTATGGTGACTTTATGGATTTTCAGATCACATGACATGAAAGCGAAAAGCACTTGGTGAATTTAAAGTACTGCAATGTGCATGCATTAATTCACAGTGCTGGAAACTTGCAAAATTAAGGCTAACAGACCAGAGTTTTAGTGGCCCAAATGTCTCACTATATTCCATCCAAAAGAATTAAGTTCGGTTCACTGAAGATTTCTAGTGGCCCAAACAAAAGTTAGATGCAGCTGGCCACCATACCACTGGCCATTCTGAGTGCTGCATAATTTATCAAATTCTCAGATAATTTCTTGTGCGAGACCACCTACTGATAGCCTTTCGTCTTTCATGGGAGAACAAAACCTGGAAAAAAAAAGAAAAAAAAAAAAGTATAAAAATGATAATAGTAGAAATCAATCATCTAAGATACCCGCTATAATACTAAAAAGAACTGAAAAAGTTCTTCTGCAGGAAGTATATAAAACTCCTAATTATTCACAGCTAACAACAAAAGCTCTTTAGACTCAAGTTTTACTGTTTTATGGGCTGGTTTACAATTTCTTCTCTTATATATTTTCAGAAGTGAAGTTCGATCCTGAAGAAGCGACTGTGGCTGTTGGTCAGACTAAGTCAGTGAGGTGCTATCTTGAACCAGCTACTCAGGCCGATGCTCAGTATATATGGTACGATAACCAGGGTGTGGAGATCACAAGTAGATCGTCAAGGTAGGAACTGTTGAAGTCAGAGCTCCAGATAAGAGGGCTTATTGAGGATATTTTTTCTTATTTTTAGCTTGCCTGGATGAAGTTCAGGAAGAGAGCTATTGTACTACCCCCGGCGTTGGCGTTGATGTCAGCATTGGGGGTGGCGGCAGTGGCATTAACAAAACGTTAAAGTTTTACGTTAAAGTTTTTAAGATCTCATAGTTTATAAGCCCTTTGATCGATTTGAATTATATGTAGTATGATGATAGATATTGTTCCATAATTATGCCCCCAACTTCAAAGAACTTGAGGGGGCATTTTGCTTCTGGGTTCTGGTTCTGTCCGTTCGTGCATCCGTCCATCCATTAGTCACTCATACCATATCTTAGAAACTGAGTTTTGAAAGGACCAGTCTCTATAAGGCCGTTTTCATGGCTAAAACCGATTTTCTTTAAACTTTGTATACTGTAACTGATATGTATTGACTGTCATATGGTGCAATACCAGATTGTTTGGTTCTCTGGTTTTTGCTGTATGCATGATTTTAGTGGGTGGGGTAATTCCACCCCATTAAAAGTATAGTTACAAAAATGCTATTTGTTCTATTCCAAGTTCATGCTTCAAAATGGTGGTTGCAATAGGAAAAGTACACTTCAGGATTTAAAAGATGATGATAATATTGTTCTGAAATTCGTACCACAATAGAGTTTATATTCGCTTGTAAGATGTACCCCAATTTCAGTATTTTTTGTTCTCCGATTTTTACGAAAAACCACAACACGTTCACAGTTTTCAAGATTTTTTAAACATCTCTTGCTATTAATATGTTGATATAATAGTCATTGCAGGCATATGTCAGAATTTATTTTATGATCATTAATATGAGAGTTATCTCCTAACGAAATTTGATTTTGTCCGTTTTTCAATATCAGCATGCATTTGTCTTTCCATAGTACTCCAAGCTCCATTTGGAAGTTAATAACACCTTTTGATGCAAATATTTGTAAATTTTTGTAGGCATTGGAGTTACTTTTGCATGCGACGATGTCATATTTTGTGTAATTTTGAAAAAAAATATACCTCGCATCTGGAAAATTAACAAATTGCCAATGACTTACAAGCAGGGTTTGCTTAGTTTTTGCAACCTCAATAAACTCATGCTAAATGCTTAAATTAAAAAATCTTATGGCACATTCGTGTTTTTACGCTGGTTAGTATTCATCCTCTTCAGAATTGCCAGACATAATCCATGTGTCAACAGCAGCATATTTTACATAATCAATGTGCACCTTGCTCGGTTTGGCTTCACTGTTTTCTGTTTCATTGCGGTAATATCCTAAATACCAAAGCACTGAAGCCACATGTGCCCAACACCCAACGGTGCAAGCACCACTTCTGCACCCACAATACCATCCAGTGATTGGGTTCAGCCCTTGAGTGTATTCAACCCACAAGTTATATGTTTTATTTGATGTGTGACGAGAACGTATCTGTGCTTTGAGAACACCGTCATTTTCTTTGTGTGCCATTATCTCATATGATCCCTTTTTGTCAAAGTGTTCATCCGTGTAGGTTTGGCCTGTTTAAGTTGGTATATTCCCATTGTCAGGTCCCTGAGTTCATCCTTAGTCAACTCTGGGAAATTGTCAAGCTTTGTGTCATCCGTCTTTTTTCATATTACCCGTTTTTTTATCCCAACCACTTTTCATAACCTTATCCTGCAGCTTATTTGGAGATTTTGCTAGAGCCATCATACGTCTGGCAATGACTTTGTGCTCGTTACCAAAGGAGATCTAAATGCATTACACAAAGAGCATACTATTCTTACATAGTCTCCAACATATGGTATTTGGCTATTGGGCATTGTGTTGCTGAGGGCTTTCCACTTTTTAATCCTGCCATTGGCTGATTCAACAACCCATCTTACCTTTGTAACTGTTGTGTGTTGTGCACATGTGGCTTCAGTGCTTTGGTATTTAGGATATTACCGCAACGAAACAGAAAACAGAGAAGCCAAAACGAGCAAGATGCACATTGATTATGTAAAAAATGCTGCTGTTGACACATGGAGTACGTCTAGCGATTCTGAAGAAGATGAATAATAACCAGCGTAAAAACACGAATGGGCCATAAGGACTTTAATTTAAAGTCTCCATAGTCCTATCAGCGGTAAAAATGCCTAAACACAAATCATTGTAAAAAGCGGTTCAACCTTCAGGTCTGGTAATAAAATGAGGATTGGTGTGCAAATATTGAGACATATAGCTGGCAAAAAGTAGAGAAAACAATTTTTGAAAAATAACAAATAGCTCCACAAAATACAATATCCTGTTCTGGTTTTACGTCTAGCAATGCTATATTAACTTAGGCGGAATAGTGATTGGGACTCCACACCTGTACATTGTATTTTTACCATTTTGTGAAATCGAAAGTAGGTCATTTTAGTTGCCAACAATAAATGACCCAAGTAAGTTTTCAAACCCTTTTTAGGTGAAACTCAAGGATGTTTTATTTGTTTAAAGTTGGCTAATCACGGTCATTTACAATTACGAAACTACAGTGAGAAGCTTGCAGCGATACCTCATGATAAAATTTTTCATGCTGATAGAGCGATGAGCCTTTAAGCATTTAGCATGAGTTTAATGAGGTTGCAAAAACTATGCAAACCCTGCTTGTAAGTCATTGGCAATTTGTAAATTTTCCAGATGCGAGATATCCTTTTTTCAAAATTACATAAAATATGACATCGTCGCATGCAAAAGTAACTCCAATGCCTACAAAAATCAACAAATATTTGCATCAAAAGGTGTTATTAACTTCCAAATGGAGTTTGGAGTACTATGGAATGACAAATGCATGCTGATACAGAAAAACGGACAAAATCAAATTTCGTGAGGAGATAACTCTCATATTAATGATCATAAAATAAATTCTGACATATGCCTGCAATGACTATTATATCAACATATTAATAGCAAGAGATGTTTAAAAAATCTTGAAAACTGTGAACGTTTTGTGGTTTTTTGTAAAGTCAGAGAACAAAAAATACTGAAATTGGGGTACATCTTACAAGCGAATATAAACTCTATTCTGGTATGAATTTCAGAACAATACTATCATCATCTTTTAAGTCCTGAAGTGTACTTTTCCTATTGCAACCACCATTTTGAAGCATGAACTTGGAATAGAACAAATAGCATTTTTGTAACTATACTTTTAATGGGGTGGAATTACCCCACCCACTTAAATCATGCATACAGCGAAAACCAGTAAACCAAACAATCTGGTATTGCACCATAAGACAGTCAATACATATCAGTTAAAGTATACAAAGTTTAAAGAAAATCGGTTTTAGCCATGAAAATGGCCTTATAGAGACTGGTCCTTTCTTATATGGATTTGTCATCAAAAAATAGCTGACACATATTTTTTTCTTGTCCAAGTTATCTTCCTTTTTAGCTCGCCTGTACAAAAGTACAGGGAGAGCTATTGTCACTTGGGGCGTCGGCGCCGGCTTTTAAAGTTTTACTTTAAATTTTTTTTTTTATGTGATGGGCAAGGCACTGCAGGTGAGCTATCCTGTACGGGGACAGGTCTTGTTAGAGTTATGTCCAGGAGCGGCTGTAGCGTAGTGGATAACACTCCAGACTACCAATCCAGGGGTCGCAGGTTCGATCCCCCGCTTCTCCGGTCTTTCGGATGAGACTTTAAACCTAGGTCCCGTCTCCATATGACCTCGTTGTTGGCGGGACGTTAAACCCGAGTTCACTAGAGTTATGTCCCTTGAGAAAAATTCATAATGAAACATTGTCAGTAAGAGATCTCAAAAAGCATATTAGCTATGGACTTGAACCTTTACCAGTTTATTGGAAATGATGGGTAGATGAACTGATACACTTTTCAACAAAATCTGTCAATTTTTAGCTCGCCTGGACAAAGTCCAGGAAGTGCTATTGCACTACCCATGGCATCGGCGTCGGAGTCTGCATCAGCGTCCACATTTAAGTTGAAGTTTTTTAAAGAGCTCAATTTCTCATGAACCAGTAGATGGAATATAACCAAATTTGCATATATATATCACTGAGACAAGTTTAAGAGCTGATTAGATTTTGGTGATTATGACCTCATTTTCAAGGTCACTGGAGGACTTAGATGACAATTACTTGTACCAATGGATGGAATTTCACCAAACTTGCATGGATACATCACTGGGGTTAGTTTAAGAGCTGATTAGATTTTGGTGACCTTGACCTCATTTTCAAGGTCACTGAAGGACTTAGAGGACAATTTATTGTACCCAAAATGTCTCCTGAACCAGTTTATGGAATTTCACCAAATTTGGATGGATACATCATTGGGTCAAGTTAAAGAGCTGATTCGATTTTGGTGACCTGGACCTCATTCTCAAGGTCACTGGAGGACTTAAATGACAATTTCTTGTATCCTCAATTTCTCATGAACCTATAGATGGAATCTCACCAAACTTGCATGGATACATCATTGGGACAAGTTTAAGAGCTGATTAGATTTTGGTGACCTTGACCTCATTTTCAAGGTCACTGGAGGACTTAGATGACAATTTCTTGTACCCTTGATATCTCCTGAACCAATGGATGGAATTTAACCAAACTTGCATGGATAAAAGGGGAGCTTATAGGATGGTAAGGCTCTGTCGGCAGTCGTCCGTCCGTCCGTCGTCCGTCCACAATTTCAAAGAACTTCTCCTCTGAAACCGCTGGGCCGATTAATAAAATTTCATATGTAGCCTCCAGGGGACTTGGGAACGAAAAGTTGTTCAAATGGTCCTGGTCACATGACCAGTATGGCCGCCACGCCTATATATTGTCAAAACTTTAAAAACCTTCTTCTCCAGAACCAGTAGGCCAATGGCCTTGAAACTTGGTATGTAGCATTGGGTATGTGAGTACTACCAAGATTGTTCTAATTATGACCTTGGGTTGACCTTGACCTTTTTTACGGTAAGGTCAAATTTGCCTTCTTGTGCTTTATGTGGCAAAATACTAGAACATAAGATATCTTGGAAACTGTTGTAAATTTGGGGCTAAAAATTGGTATCTACAGTCATCATAATGAGTACATGAATATTTATTAGTACAATAGGCCAAGGCCATTCTTTGACCCAGAATTCTTATATTTTGACAATTTCAAACAACCTCCTCAAAAGTCACTGAGCAAATTGAAACCAAATTTCATATAGAGCTTCCAGGAATTGAGGGAACAAAGATTTATTCATACAGTCCAGGTCACATGACCAACATGGCCGCCATGCCCATTTATGGTAAAAACCTTTAAAAATCTTCTTCTCCAGAACCAATTGACCGATGGCCTTGAAACTTGGTTTATAACTTTGGGTACTAGAGTAATATTAAGGTTGTTCAAATTATGACCTTGGGTTGACCTTGACCTTTTTTACGGCGAGGTCAAATATGGGAAAATGCTAGAACATACGATTTCATGGAAAGTTTTGAAGATTTTGAAGATTTGGGCCAAAAAATTGGTATACGCAGTCATCTTAATGAGTACATGAAAATTATTATGTACAAAGGTCAAGTCCCCTGGAGGCTACATATGAAATTTGGTTACAATCGGCCCAGCGGTTTCAGAGGAGAAGTTGTTTGAAATTATGGATGGACGGACGAAGGAGCCTTACCATCCTATATTTGGCAATCCAAGTTGGTCCCATCCGCTGTTACTAAAAATAGCACAAAACATGAAATTAACAATATCTCAGTAACCGCTGCAATTTTTGGATTTTGATGAAATTTGTGGCAAAATGATTCTTGCATTGAGGTGTTTCAAAGGTTACTTAATACAGACCAGTCGTGATGGCCTCTGTTACTTAAAAATAGCAAAACGTGAAATTATGAAAACCTCAGTGGAATTGGACCAATTTTGTGTCAGAATGGTCCCATGGCAAAATAGCCAGGTGAGAGATATCAGGCCCATTTGAGCCTCTTGTTTATGCAATACCACCCCAACCCCCTTGATGACTGAGGTCAAGGTCATGGACTAATAAATGTTCTATTAAAATTTCTGGTGAAAGTTACTTAAAGGCACAGTGTCATCATAGTGTGTGGATGGATTCAGTTCTAATGGATGGATTCAGACGGTTCTAATGAGGAGTCATAACATACAGTTGTGTTATGGAAAAATAAGGAAAATTATCCCTAAATTACCCATATTGTCATAATCTGGAGTACTGAAGAATGCTACATGTTGGGCCTGCTGGATCTCCAGATAAGAGTGGGGAGTGCGTAATTACATGTAGTAGCTTTCAACACAGGCCAGTTAAAACCTCATTGAGGCAGGTCTAATGAGGGGTCACAACCTAGATTTTTGTGGATTAAGAATGGTATTTATCTCCTTATTATCTTTATAATAATTAGAAAAAAAAAAAAATAAAAGGAAAAAATACTGCTACACCAGTATCCTTGAATTATCACAATCCTATAAGATGCTCTCTAAGAGGCTGTCAGTCACTGATCTTTGCTGGCATTTCAGGCATGTCTTCATTTTGTGGTTTAGTTAACATTAGGAGTTAATGATAACTTAGAGCTAAACTTACACAATATGTTGTCATAACTTATAGCTTGATTACATTACTTTTCAGTTCACCAAAGTTTATTATAACTTAAAAGCTTTATTATGTTTTCAATTTATAAAAGTATATTCTACCATAACTTAAAGCTTTATTATATTTTCAGTACACCAAAGTATACTATCTCATAGCTTCAGTGCTCCAGATAAGTAGGGGTAATGTGGATCATTTTAGAATCAGAGCTCTAGATAAGAGGGAGTATTGAGTGATAATTAGGGATAATTTTTGTTAATTCTGCATAAAAACATATGTTGTGACCCCTCATCTGAACCGTCTCAATGAGACGGTTCAGATGAGGGGTCACAACATATGGTTTCAATGAGAAATAAGAAAAATTATCCTTAATTATCTTCAAATACTCCCTCTTATCTAGAGCTCTGTAGAATAGGGATACTTTTCCTTATTTTTCCATAAAAACATACCTTGTGACTCATCATTAGAACCCTCTAAACGAGACGGTTCTAATACGGTTCACAACATTATGTTTTCTTTAAGAAATAAGAAAATATATTTGTTATCCCTTCTTATATGGAGGTGTGATAACTTTCAGCTTGATTATATTTTCAGTGCACCCAAGTATATTCGAGATGCTCGTTCATCGAATACTGGTATGTTGTTGTATATTAAAGTTGTGGATGGTGATCAGGGAAGGTACCGGTGTAAGGTTATAGTGGACAAAGAGGAGTTTGAAGGTCACTTCCAGCTTAATACATATGGTAAGTGAGCCGCAACATGAGAAACCCAACAAAGTGGCATGTTCGGCCAGCGCACCCAGCCTGATCAGACTCTTGGCTATGTGCCTAAAGAACAGCTAAGGCTCTAAGCTAGCTCCATGCCATGCGGACTCCAAAAAAAAAACTCTGATCAGACTGGGTGGATGCCCAAGCTGATTTGAGTCTTCTCTGGGTGCACATGCCACTTTGTTGGTTTTTCATGTTGCGGCTCAAGTGATATTCTCCTCACAAAAGGCTTTGGCGCTGATTCTGTTAGTGTTGGCTTCAGCATCAGCGTATGTGCCTGTATTGGCACTACAGCTGCTTGTGCATATGATGTCTCTTGAACTAGGGTCAAGTCAGGTAAATTCGGACAGCAGGTAAATTCGGACAGTGACGTTTCTTTTATATGTCAGTTGTTTGGAATTACATCAAAAATAACTGAGCAAACAGTGAAAATCCTGATGCGATGGCTCAATATGAGCCGTCTCATCTGGATTTTCACTGTTTGCAATGGTATGTCTGAATTTACCTGCTGTCTGAATTTACCTGACTTGACCCTAATGGTTGAACTTGTAGATAGGGAAGTTCTTGTTGTGAATAATGTATATTAAGGTTCAAGCTGTAAAAATATATTTTGATGCACAAGCGATTTGTTATGTGCAACACAGACAGACCCCAATCAAAATTCAACAGCCTTTCTGAAATCTAAACCCCAACACCAACAACAAATATGCATATCATCATGCGCATCCGTACTATCTGATCAGCACATTAATTCGATATCTTACTGTACCTGACTCATATTACATATTACAGTACACACTTCTATTTAATCTAAGCCGATTATCTTTCTTGTTTCTCCTATGACAAGTTACATCAGCTGAATATGGTGATAAAAGCTGGAATTTTTCAGCTGGAATTGTTTGCATAAACTTTAATTGTCAATAATAACAGTTTGGTTTGGAAGTTTTTCAATGGGGTTTTCAGCAATCTGTTTCTTTCATAAATGTCAGTTAATTAGGAATATTTCTGAAAAATGAAGAAAACAGTGCAGTAGCCCTTTAAAGACAATACTGATCCTGTCAGGGTAGGGATATGTTTTTAACTCATTTATGGTATAAGCTCTTAACAAACTCTATGAAAAATCAATCAAATTAGTCTTTTTCTCTTTGAAAGACTGCATCTATGAAGACAGATGGAAGTGGGGGCCAACTTTTCACAATTACCACACAGAAACATTGCTATCCTTAAAAAACAGACTCGTCTTTCATTGCTAGTTCTGTTCATTTTATACAGGTGAAGTAAGGCTTTATTACAATTAATACAGTACGGTAGCTCTATGGAAAAAACTATGGTGATGCGAAATTCCTTTTTAGCTCGCCTGAACTAAGTTCAGAAAGAGCTATTGTACTACCCCCGGCGTTGGCGGCAGCTGCAGCAAAATGTTAAAGTTTTATGTTAAAGTTTTTAGGTGATGGGCAAGGTTCTGTCAGGCGAGCTATCCTGTCTGGTGACAGGTCTTGTTTGAATAGTATATGAGCCACATCATGTGATTTCCAACAATGTGTCATTTGTGACTAGCAAAGACTCTGATCAGATCAGAGCCTTCGCATGGCACATCAGCCTTCTATGGAATTATTGTAGTTGTTGTGCTATTGTTTAACAACAATGGTAAACAGCTATGGTCATGTTAGATCGGTCAGTTTACCTAACCAAACTATTCCTGGGCAGGCTTAGACCTACCGTATTCGACCCTTTTAGAGTGCTCTGAGCTTAACATTTTCAAAATGGCATTAAATACTTGCAGTAGACTTTCTTTCTAATAAGCGCACATTTCAAAGAATTAAAATATACAGAAAGAAACAGAATTTAATGCTTAAAGCATCAGAGAAAAGCTGCTTATAGTCATGTAGGATGGAGAAGCTTTGTAAGTGAAAACTGGAGGTTTTTATAGTGTTTTCAGAACCTGTAAAGAAGCAATCAAAGATATAAATCAGTAAAAATATGTGCGCTAATAATCATATGCCTCAGAAATTCCCTTGATGTGCACTTATTGGGGCATGTGCGCTAATAAGGTTGATTACAGTGAGCTGTTAACCAGTACTATGTGCACTTACTTTCACCAGTAACTGACAACTGCCCTTCTTGAATCAGTGGAAGGGGGACATGAAAGTATGTGGCCAGATAAGGTATCAAACCTAGGACCTCTGGCTTACAAGTCAGGCACCCTACCAACTACGCTACGCGGCCCGGCTCTGTGGAAGTGACCCAAGCCATAGAGCCAGCAGTGAGGTCTCTCAATACCCTGTATAAATGAGACGGACGATCTGACTATCTCTTGACAAAATTGCCACATTGTTGGAAGTCACATGACATGGCTCATATACTGAGCGTAGATAGATAAGGATTTTTTCTGTTTTCAGCCACAATTACTGTGAGTGATTGTAAAGGTGACCAATATGGAACAAAAGGAGAGGAAGGAAAAGTTTATTGTAAAGCTACAGCTGGTGATGTGGCTCTCTATACTTACTGGGAGAGGAATGGAACAATGTTGGATCTAACCAGTGGACGTAAGAAATATATGTGGTATTCTTAGAGCCCTAAAACTACCCAAAAAGGTCCAAAAATTAGGACACCTGAAATAAGTATTGTAACTGTCCTGAAAATTAAACAGTTTGGTTTCTCAGTGCAGTAAGGCGTCTAAAATATGCAGATGGAATGGCAAAGAGTGTAGACTCTGATCAGACTGCTCCTGAAGGAGCAATCTGATCTAGGTTTGCATTTTTAGCTCCCTGAGCCAAGGGCTCCAGGGGTGCTTATAGGTTAGTAGCCTTCATTGTTTGTCGGTTGTCCATCGTCTGTCAACATTTTCAAAGACTCCTTCTCTGAATCTACTATGACCTTGACCTTATTTTCAAGGTCAAGGAATGATGAAAAATAGCTTGTCTGCACCATATCTCCCGAAGGAATGGAAGGATTTTTATGAAACTGGCACAGATATATCACTGGGAGATGGCAATGAACTGATTAAATTTTGGTGGCCTTGATCCCATTTTCAAGGTCACAGGAGGTCAAAGAGTGTTGAAAAATATCTTGTCAGCGCCATAACATCTGAATGGATGGATGGATTTGAACCAAACTTGCACAGGTATATAATTGGGAAATGCAAAAGAACTGATTATATTTTGGTGACCTTTACTCTAATTTCAAGGTCACAGGAGGTCAAAGAGTTTGAAAAATGGCTTGCCTATACTAGATCTCTTGAATGGATGGCTGGATTTGAACCAAACTTGCACAGATATATAATTGGGAAGTGCAAAAGAAGTGATTATATTTTGGTGACCTTGACCCTTATTTCAAGGTCACAGGAGGTCAAAGAGTTTTGAAAACAGCTTGTCTGCACCACATCTCCTGAAGGGATGGATGGATTCCAAACACAGACATTAGTGTCTCCCCTATAGAGGTAGAGAAGACCCCCCCACCCCACTCACACACACATCCTGCACTTCCCTCCTGCCAGTTTTAGCTCTACTGAGCCATAGGCTCAGGCTGAGCTATTGTGATTGCATGCCCAGTGTCCCTTGTGCGTCGTCCCTTGTCAACAGTTTGCTATAAATGACATCTTCTCTGAAACCGCTAGGCCTAGGGCTTTGATATGTGGTATGTAGCATTGCCTAGTGGACCTCTAGTGGACCTCTACCAAGTTTGTTCAAATGGTGGCCCCAGGGTCCAAAATGGCCCTGGGGCAGGGGGTCTTGAGTTTGAAACTAAAATATACTTAAAAACCTTCTTCTCCAGAACTGCTTGGTTCAGTTGCTTGATATTTGGTATGTAGCATTGCCTAGTGGTCCTCTACCAAGTGTGTTCAAATGGTGGCCCCAGGGTCCAAAATGGCTCCGGGGCAAGGAGTCCCGGATTTGAACCTTGCAATACATAGAAAAATATTCAAAAATCTTCTTCTTCAGAACTGCAAGGCACAGCTGCTTGAAATTTGGTTTGTAGCATTGCTTAATGCTACTTTACCAAGTTTGTTCAAATGATGGCCCCATGGTCCAAAATGGCTCTGGGGCATGGGGGCTTGGGTTCGAAACTAAAATATACTTAAAAAGCTTCTTCTCCAGAACTGCTTGGCTCAGATACTTGATATTTGGTATGTAGCATTGCCTAGTGGTCCTCTACCAAGTTTGTTCAAATGGTGGCCCCAGGGTCCAAAATGGCTCTGGGGCAGGGAGTCCCGGTGTCATATTATATTTTGACCCGCCTAAAAAGTGACCCGCGGGTCATTATATTATGACCCGCGGGTCAAAATATTATTATAATATTTTGACCCCCCCTATAATATTTTGACCCGCCTCCATGAAAAAAAATGAAAATTGAGGAAAGTATATGTAACACCTACAGTAACCAAGCAAATATCAAATACAATATTAATTCGCTGCTCCTCCTCATTTTGAAAAATCTGTAGGGAGGGGGGGTCAAAATATTATAGCTATAATATAATGACCCGCCCCACTTGAAATTAAAAGTTTTAATGGTTTCGTGGTACTATTCATTTGTTAATATCTGTAATGATAAAATTAAAATTCAAACTCCATCAGATTTTCCGTTTCATAATTAGAATACTTAAAATACTGACGATGGGCGTGAGTGGGGGGGGGGGGGGGTCAAAATATTATAGCTATAATATTTTGACCCGCCCCCATGATTTAAATGGAGATTCAGGACAGTATACGTAAGACTACCATAATCAAGCATGAAATACAATTACAGTTTACAGCTCCTCCTCATTTAAAATTAAAAATTTTAATAGTTGTTTGGTTGGCTGGGAGTAGGGGGGGTCAAAATATTATAGCTATAATAATTTGACCCGCCCCACATGAGAGTTAAATAGGTCTTTTGTCGTTGTTTCACTGGTTTGTTAATAACTATTCTGCTTGAATTAAAAATTTAAATATCATCTGATTGTCTTTCCTATAAGTCTAAGTACTTCATAGGCTAAAGATGTACATGAGTGGGGGGGGGGGGGGGGGTCAATATATTATAACTATAATATTTTGACCCGCC
This sequence comes from Ctena decussata, assembly GCA_963989385.1. Lineage (NCBI taxonomy): Eukaryota > Metazoa > Mollusca > Bivalvia > Lucinida > Lucinidae > Ctena > Ctena decussata. The sequence continues at coordinate 30,917,727 of OZ022504.1, read as the reverse complement.
CCCATGAAAAAAAATGGAAATAAAGGAAAGTTCATGATGCAAGACCTACAAGAACCAAGCAAATATCAAATACAATATTAATTTCTCTGCTCATCCTCAATTTGAAAAATCTGTTAGGTGGGTGAGGGGTGGGGGTGGGGGTCAAAATATTATAGCTATAATATTATGACCCACCCCACTTGAAATTAAAAGTTTTAATGTTTTCATGGTACTATTCATTTGTTAATACCTGTTATGCTAAAATAAAAATTCAAACACAATCAGATTCTCTGTTCCATTGCTATAATACTTAAAATACTGATGATGGACATGAGTTAGGTACAAGACCTACAAGAACCAAGCAAATATCTAATACAATATTAATACGCTGCTCATCCTAATTTTGAAAAATCTGTTAGTGGGGTTGGTGGGTGGGTTGGGGGAGGGGGGGTCAAAATATTATAGCTATAATATTATGACCCGCCCCACATGAGAGTTAAATATGTCTTTTGTCGTTGTTTCACTGGTTTGTAAATAACTATTCTGCTTGAATTAAAAATTTAAATATCATCTGATTGTCTTTCCTATAAGTCTAAATGGAATGGATATTCCTATAAGAATGGACATGAGTGGGGGGAGTGGGGGGGGGGGGGGGTGTCAAAATATTATAGCTATAATATTTTGACCCACCCACTCTCAGATCCATCTTTAGCCTATGAAGTACTTATACTTATAGGAAAGACAATCAGATGATATTGAAATTTTTAGTTCAAGTAGAATAGTGATAAACAAACTAGTGAAACAAGGACAAAAGACCTATTCAACTGTCGTGAGGGGTGGGTCAAAATATTATAGCTATAGTATTTCGACCCCCAACACCTGACCCGACCTTCGCATATGAAGTCTTATAACATTGGAACTAACAATCAGATAGTATTTTTGATTTAATGTTATCACAGCTGATCTTAAGACACCAGTGGAACTATAGCTGAAGACCTATGTAACTCTGAAGAGGGGTGGGTCAAAATATTATAGCTATTATATTTTGACCCACCCTGTCTCAGAGCCATCTTTACTATGTGAAGTACTAATAACAATAGGAAATGCAATCAGATGGTATCTAAATCTCAAATTCTATCACAATGGATATAAACAAACCAATGCCAATATGGTAGAAGACATATTTTACTCTGAGGGGGGGGGGGGGGGGGGGGGGGTCAAAATATTATAGCTATAATATTTCGACCCACACCCTCCTAGTCTCATCCTTTGCATATGAAGGCTTATAGCTCTGGAAATGACAATCACATAGTGTTGTTAATTTAGATTCTGTCACAACAGATATAAAGAAACCAAAAGAAGTACGGTAAATGGTCTATTTAACTTTCAAGAGGGGCGGGTCAAAATATTATAGGTATAATATTTTGACCCACCCTCTCTCAGATCCATCTTTAGCCTATGAAGTACTTATACTTATAGGAAAGACAATCAGATGATATTGAAATTTTTAATTCTAGTAGAACAGTGATAAACAAACTAGTGAAATGACGACAAAAGACCTAATAAACTCTTGTGAGGGGCGGATCAAAATATTATAGCTATAATATTTCGACCCCCTTCCCTCCAAACCCCTGACCCATCATTGCATATGAAAACATTGGGACTAACAATCAGATAGTATTTTTGATTTAAATGTTATAACAGCTGATCTCAAGTCACCTGTGGAACTATAGCTGATGACCTATGTAACTCTGAAGAGGGGCGGGTCAAAATATTATAGCTATTATATTTTGACCCGCCCTGTCTCAGAGCCATCTTTACTATGTGAAGTACTAATAACAAAAGGAAATGCAATCAGATGGTATCTCAATCTCAAATTCTATCACAATAGATATAAACAAACCAATGCCAATATGGTAGAAGACATATTTTACACTGAGGGGAGGGGGGGGGTCAAAATATTATAGCTATAATATTTCGACCCGCCCCCTCCTAGACCCATACTTTGCATTTGAAGGCTTATAGCTCTGGAAATGACAATCATGTAGTGTATTTAATTTCAATTCTGTCACAACAGATATAAAGAAACCAATAGAAGTATGGTAAATGGTTTATTTAACTCTCAAGAGGGGCGGGTCAAAATATTATAGCTATATTTTGACCCACCCTCTCTCAGATCCATCTTTAGCCTATGAAGTACTTATACTTATAGGAAAGACAATCAGATGATATTGAAATTTTTAATTCTAGTAGAACAGTGATAAACAAACTAGCGAAATAACGACAAAAGACCTAATAAACTCTTGTGAGGGGCGGGTCAAAATATTATAGCTATTATATTTCGACCCGCCCTGTCTCAGAGCCATATTTACTATGTGAAGTACTAATAACAATAGGAAATGCAATCAGATGGTATTGAAATCTCAAATTCTATATCACAATAGATATAAACAAACCAATGCCAATATGGTAGAAGACATATTTTACTCTGAAGGAGGTGGGGGTCAAAATATTATAGCTATAATATTTGTACCCCCCCCCCCCCCCCCAAACCCCTGACCCGACCTTTGCATCTGAAGTCGTAAAACATTGGGACTAACAATCAGATAGTAATTTTGATTTAAAAGTTATCACAGCTGATCTTGAGACACCAGTGGAACTATAGCTGAAGGCCAATGTATATCTGAAGAGGGGCGGGTCAAAATATCATAGCTATTATATTTCGACCCGCCCTGTCTCAGAGCCATCTTTACTATGTGAAGTACTAATAACAATAGGAAATGCAATCAGATGGTATTGAAATCTCAAATTCTATATCACAATAGATATAAACAAACCAATGCCAATATGGTAGAAGACATATTTTACTCTGAAGGAGGTGGGGGTCAAAATATTATAGCTATAATATTTGTACCCCCCGCCCCCCCAAACCCCTGACCCGACCTTTGCATCTGATGTCGTAAACTATTGGGACTAACAATCAGATAGTAATTTTGATTTAAATGTTATCACAGCTGATCTTGAGACACCAGTGGAACTATAGCTGAAGGCCAATGTATATCTGAAGAGGGGCGGGTCAAAATATCATAGCTATTATATTTCGACCCGCCCTGTCTCAGAGCCATCTTTACTATGTGAAGTACTAATAACAATAGGAAATGCAATCAGATGGTATTGAAATCTCAAATTCTATATCACAATAGATATAAACAAACCAATGCCAATATGGTAGAAGACATATTTTACTCTGAAGGAAGGGGGGGTCAAAATATTATCGCTATAATATTTTGACCCGCCCCCTACTAGACCCAACCTTTGCATTTGAAGGCTTACAGCTCTGGAAAAGACAATCACGTAGTGTTTTTAATTTCAATTCTGTCACAACAGGTCTAAAGAAACCAAAAGAAGTATGATAATTGGCCTATTTAACTCTCAAGAGGGGCGGGTCAAAATATTATAGCTATAATATTTTGACCCACCCTCTCTCAGATCCATCATTAGCCTATGAAGTAATCATACTTATAGGAAAGACAATCAGATGATATTGAAATTTTTAATTCTAGCAGAATAGTGATAAACAAACCAGTGAAACAACCACAAAAGACCTATTTAACTCTGATGAGGGGCAGGTCAAAATATTATACCTATAAGATTTCGACCCCCAACCCCACCCCCTTACCCTTCCTTCGCATATGAAGTCTTATATCATAGGGACTAACATTCAGATAGTGTTTTTAATTTAGATGTTATCACAGCTGATCTTAATACACCAGTGGAACTATAGCTGAAGGCCTATGAAACTCTGAAGAGGGTTGGGTCGAAATATTATAGCTATTATATTTCGACCCACCCAGTCTCAGAGCCATTTTACTATATGAAGCAGGGCTCGAAATTTACACTCGTCCGCTCGTATTTACGAGCAGCTGATCAGTAAGGACGAGTGGAAATTGTCACTGACTTGCCCTGCCGGACGAGTAGGTTTTTCCTCCATGAAAATTGTCTAATCATGCCGTTCAGGAAAAGCACTTTACAAATCGATCAAATTACAGCAAACAAATATTGACTGTAACGCAAAAAGCATGAAATCCCGCATCGTGTAATCTAAAAATGAAAACGGAAATGGCAAACTGTAAATAAACGGTGCGCCTGCGCATATCGAACATCGACCCGATGAGGATTCGCACCAACGCGGTTTCGCCTAAGTTGTTTGCGCTCTATAACTGCACGATTACAAATGCATAATCCAACTCAAATAGTTGTATAGGACATTATTTTCACGTCCTCTCTTGAATAAAGCAGAAAAAATCTACTTTGGTGCAGAAATCTTTATTAACGAAACCTCTTTGGCAAAACCTGAATTGGGACGAAACCATATACCTACGGAAAGTACCGGAAATAACCGAGTGAAAATGAAACTGAAAGTAGAATACATTCGAGGGAAAAATGAGTGATATCAGACAGTTTTTAAGGACCAGTAGATTTTTGAAAGGACGAGTAAAAAATTGAAAGCACTTGCCCTGCAGGACAAGTATGTTCACAAAAAAATTTCGAGCCCTGTGAAGGACTTATAGCAATAGGAAATGCAATCAGATGGTATTGAAATCTCAAATTCTATCCATTCTAGTGTTTTTTATTTAAATTCTGTCACAACAGATATAAAGAAACCATTAGAAGTATGGTAAATGGCCTATTTAACTCTCAAGAGGGGCGGGTCAAAATATTATAGCTATAATATTTTGACCCACCCTCTATGAGATCCATCTTTAGCCTATGAAGTACTTAGACTTATAGGAAAGACAATCAGATGATATTTAAATTTTTAATTCAAGCAGAATAGTTATAAACAAACCAGTGAAACAATGACAAAAGACCTATTTAACTCTCATGTGGGGCGGGTCAAATTATTATAGCTATAATATTTTGACCCGCCCCCCCACCCCCTACAACCACCCAACCAAACATCTTTGCTGGACTGTTTTTTTTAAATGAGGAGGAGCTGTAAACTGTAATTGTATTTCATGCTTGATTATGGTAGTTTTACATATACTGTCCTGAATCTCCATTTAATTCATGGGGGCGGGTCAAAATATTATAGCTATAATATTTTGACCCCCCCCCCCCCCCCCCTCCCCAACTCAAGCCCATCGTCAGTATTTTAAGTATTCTAATTATGAAACAGAAAATCTGATGGTGTTTGAATTTTAATTTTATCATAACAGATATCAACAAATGAATAGTACCATCAAAACATTCAAACTTTTAATTTCAAGTGGGGCGGGTCATAATATTATAGCTATAATATTTTGACCCCCCCCCCCCCCCCCCCTACAGATTTTTCAAAATGAGGAGGAGCAGCGAATTAATATTGTATTTGATATTTGCTTGGTTACTGTAGGTGTTACATATACTTTCCTCTATTTCCATTTTTTTTCATGGGGGCGGGTCAAAATATTATAGGGGGGGTCAAAATATTATAATAATATTTTGACCCGCGGGTCATTATATAATGACCCCGGGTCAAAATATTATACGGGTCAAAATATTATCTGACACCGGATTTGAACCATAGAAATACATAGAAAAATATTCAAAAATCTTCTTCTTCAGAACTGCAAGGCTCAGCTGCTTGAAATTTGGTTTGTAGCATTGCTTAATGCTACTTTACCAAGTTTGTTCAAATGATGGCCCCATGGTCCAAAATGGCTCTGGGGCATGGGGGCTTGGGTTCGAAACTAAAATATACTTAAAAAGCTTCTTCTCCAGAACTGCTTGGCTCAGATACTTGATATTTGGTATGTAGCATTGCCTAGTGGTCCTCTACCAAGTTTGTTCAAATGGTGGCCCCAGGGTCCAAAATGGCTCTGGGGCAGGGAGTCCCGGATTTGAACCATAGAAATACATAGAAAAATATTCAAAAATCTTCTTCTTCAGAACTGCAAGGCTCAGCTGCTTGAAATTTGGTTTGTAGCATTGCTTAATGCTACTTTACCAAGTTTGTTCAAATGATGGCCCCATGGTCCAAAATGGCTCTGGGGCATGGGGGCTTGGGTTCGAAACTAAAATATACTTAAAAAGCTTCTTCTCCAGAACTGCTTGGCTCAGATACTTGATATTTGGTATGTAGCATTGCCTAGTGGTCCTCTACCAAGTTTGTTCAAATGGTGGCCCCAGGGTCCAAAATGGCTCTGGGGCAGGGAGTCCCGGATTTGAACCATAGAAATACATAGAAAAATATTCAAAAATCTTCTTCTTCAGAACTGCAAGGCTCAGCTGCTTGAAATTTGGTTTGTAGCATTGCTTAATGCTACTTTACCAAGTTTGTTCAAATGATGGCCCCATGGTCCAAAATGGCTCTGGGGCATTGGGGCTTGGGTTCGAAACTAAAATATACTTAAAAAGCTTCTTCTCCAGAACTGCTTGGCTCAGATACTTGATATTTGGTATGTAGCATTGCCTAGTGGTCCTCTACCAAGTTTGTTCAAATGGTGGCCCCAGGGTCCAAAATGGCTCCGGGGCAAGGAGTCCCGGATTTGAACCTTGCAATACATAGAAAAATATTCAAAAATCTTCTTCTTCAGAACTGCAAGGCTCAGCTGCTTGAAATTTGGTTTGTAGCATTGCTTAATGCTACTTTACCAAGTTTGTTCAAATGATGGCCCCATGGTCCAAAATGGCTCTGGGGCATGGGGGCTTGGGTTCGAAACTAAAATATACTTAAAAAGCTTCTTCTCCAGAACTGCTTGGCTCAGATACTTGATATTTGGTATGTAGCATTGCCTAGTGGTCCTCTACCAAGTTTGTTCAAATGGTGGCCCCAGGGTCCAAAATGGCTCTGGGGCAGGGAGTCCCGGATTTGAACCATAGAAATACATAGAAAAATATTCAAAAATCTTCTTCTTCAGAACTGCAAGGCTCAGCTGCTTGAAATTTGGTTTGTAGCATTGCTTAATGCTACTTTACCAAGTTTGTTCAAATGATGGCCCCATGGTCCAAAATGGCTCTGGGGCATGGGGGCTTGGGTTCGAAACTAAAATATACTTAAAAAGCTTCTTCTCCAGAACTGCTTGGCTCAGATACTTGATATTTGGTATGTAGCATTGCCTAGTGGTCCTCTACCAAGTTTGTTCAAATGGTGGCCCCAGGGTCCAAAATGGCTCCGGGGCAAGGAGTCCCGGATTTGAACCTTGCAATACATAGAAAAATATTCAAAAATCTTCTTCTTCAGAACTGCAAGGCACAGCTGCTTGAAATTTGGTTTGTAGCATTGCTTAATGCTACTTTACCAAGTTTGTTCAAATGATGGCCCCATGGTCCAAAATGGCTCTGGGGCATGGGGGCTTGGGTTCGAAACTAAAATATACTTAAAAAGCTTCTTCTCCAGAACTGCTTGGCTCAGATACTTGATATTTGGTATGTAGCATTGCCTAGTGGTCCTCTACCAAGTTTGTTCAAATGGTGGCCCCAGGGTCCAAAATGGCTCTGGGGCAGGGAGTCCCGGATTTGAACCATAGAAATACATAGAAAAATATTCAAAAATCTTCTGCTTCAGAACTGCAAGGTTTAGATGCTTGAAATTTGGTATGTAGCATTGCTTAATGCTACTTTACCAAGTTTGTTCCAATGATGGCCTCATGGTCCAAAATGGCTCTGGGGCATGGGGGCTTGGGTTCGAAACTAAAATATACTTAAAAAGCTTCTTCTCCAGAACTGCTTGGCTCAGATACTTGATATTTGGTATGTAGCATTGCCTAGTGGTCCTCTACCAAGTTTGTTCAATAGTGGCCCCAGGGTCCAAAATGGCCACGGGGTTCCCAGGTTTGAATAATAGAAATGCATAGAAAAATATTCAAAAATCTTGTTCTTCAGAACTGCAAGGCTCAGATGCTTGAAATTTGGTATGTAGCATTGCCTAGGTCCTTTATCAAGTTTGTTTAAATGATGGCCCCTGCGTCCAAATTGCCCCGCCCCAGGGGGTCCTGGGTTTGAACCATAGAAAAATATTCAAAAATCTTCTTCTCCAGAAATGCTTTGCTCAGATACTTGATATTTGTTATGTAGCATTTTCTTGTGGACGTCTACCAAGTTTGTACAAATGGTGGCCCCAGGGTCCAAGATGGCCCTGGGGCACGGGGTCCTTGGTTTGAAACTAAAATATACTTAAAAAGCTTCTTCTTTAGAACTGCTTGGCTCAGATGATTGATATTTGATATGTAGCATTGCCTAGTGGTCCTCTACCAAGTTTGTTCAAATGGTGGCCCCAGGTTTCAAAATGGCCCCGGGGTTCCCAGGTTTGAACTATAGAATTGCATAGAAAAATATTCAAAAATCTTGTTCTTCAGAACTGCAAGGCTCAGATGCTTGAAATTTGGTATGTAGCATTGCCTAATAGTCCTTTACCTGGTTGATTAAAATGGTGGCCTTAGGGTCCAAAATGGCCCCTGGGCATGGAGTTCAATGTTTGAACCGTAGAAACTCAGAACTGCAAAGCTTAGATGCTTGATATTTGGTATGATGCATTGCCTAGTAGTCCTTTACCAAGTTTATTCAGATGATGGCCCCAGGGTCTAAAATGGCCCCGGGTAGGGATTTGAACCATAGAAATACAAAGAAAAGTATTAAAAAATCTTCTTCTTCAGAACTACTTTGCTCAGGTGCTTGAAATTTGGTATGTAGCATTGCCTAGTGGTCTTTTACCAAATTTTTTCAAATGATGACCCCAGGTCTAAAATGGCCTTGGGGCAGGGGGTCTTGGGCTAGAAATATAGAAATACATAGAAAAATATTCAAAAATCTTCTTCTTCTTTAGAACCACTTGGCTCAGATGCTTGAAATTTGGTATGATGCCTTGTGGTTTTTTATCAAGTTTGTTCACATGATGGCCCCAGGATCCAAAATGGCCCTGCGGCAGGAGTCCTGAGTTTGAACCATAGAAATACATAAAAAATATTAAGAAATCTCCTTCTTCAGAACCACTTGGCTCAGATGCTTGAAATTTGGTATGATGCATTGCCTAGTGGTCCTTTACCAAGTTTGTCCAAATGATGGCACCAGGGTCAAAAATGGCCCCGCGGCAGGGGGTCCTGGGTTTGAACCATAGAAATACATAGAAAAATATTCTAAAATCTTCTTCTTCAGAACCACTTGGCTCAGATGCTTGAAATTTGGTATGTAGCATTGCCTTATGGTCCTCTACCAAGATTATTTAAATGATGGCCCCAGGGTCCAAAATGGCCCTGCTCAAGGGAGTCCAGGGTTTGAACCTTGCAATACATAGAAATATATTAAAAAATCTTCTTCTTCAGAACCATTTGGAAATGGTTGCACACTATCAGGTTTGTTCAAATGATGACCCTGGTTTGACCTTTAACCTATTTATACCCCGCCACATTTCAGTGGTGGGGTATTATGTTAGACCTTTTGGTGTCTGTCCATCTGCCTGTCCATCCATCCGTCCATGCTCACCATTTCCGATCGATAACTAGAGTATTTATTCACGGAATTTTTTCAAATTTTGCGTGTCATATTGTTACTGGCAGTGAGTGTTATGGGATTGTTAATGGGCAAAATCCATCCATTTTTAACAGAGTTACTGCCCTTTTTGGTATTGGATAAATGGTTTCTGGCCTTTATGATATCTGAATGAAACTTCACAGACATGTTTCACATCAAAGGTTACATATTGTGACTAAAGACCATCACTCTGACCTTCTCAGTTTTTGCGTTATCTGCCCTTGATAGGTCTGAAAAAAGGTTTTTGACCTGTTGTTCCTTTACTATATGGAATATCTGAATGAAACTTCACAGATATGTTTCACATCAAAGGTTGCATATTGTGACTAAGAACCGTCACTCTTCCCTTTCCCTTTCGTGAGTTATCTGCCCTTGATTGAACTGAAAAATGTTTTTTTACCTGTATTTCCTTTACTTTATGGAATATCTGAATGAAACTTCACAGATATAATTCACATCAAAGGTTACATATTATGACTAAGGACCATCACTCTTACTTTTCCAGTTCATGAGTTATTTCACATCAAAGGCTACATATCATGAATAGGAACTGTCAATCTGACCTTTCCAGTTCATGAGTTATTTCACATCAAAGGCTACATATCATGAATAGGAACTGTCAATCTGACCTTTCCAGTTCGTAAGTTATCCATCCGCCCTTGATTGATCTGAAAAAAGTTTTTTTATTTGTGGCTCCTTTACTATATATATCTGAATGAAACTTCATAGATCTGTTTCACATCAAAGTTGACATATTGTGACAAAGGACCATCACTCTTACCTTTCCAGTTTATGAGTTATCCCCGTTGATAGATCTGAAAAATGGTTTTGACCTGTAGTTTCTATACCATATGGAATATCTGAATGAAACTTCACTGTTAATTGTTTAACACCATAGAGGAGCAAATTCTGTCCTTTAAGAGTTGAACCCCACTGAGAAGGGAGGTAAAAGAATAAGAGTTACTTCCTCTGAAAGTATACCTGTTTGCCTTTATACTGTTTGTTAGCGGTATTTTAGCACTTGCTGATTTACTACAATTTAGGCTCTAAATTACACCCCTCTTTCGTAAAATGAAACACCTAAGAGTCATTTAATAGGATTAATACAGCATTTGAATTGTTCTAGAAATGTCAATGAAATAGTTACTAATTCACTGATTTTCGTTACAGGCTACAGAGTTGCTAGCACATACATGGCGATCAATAATATCACTGATGCTGACAAGGGAGAATATATATATGTTGCTGAGCCTGGTGATCCTGGTAGCTTAATAACTATCAAAAGACAGATAATTTACTTTGATGTATATGGTAAGTGTCACAAATGTATACGTAATTGGGACACCGTAGCAAATTGTAGTTATTAGCAGGGGTCAGGGAGAAGATTTAACCCAAATTTTGGATTTTCTGTAATTCATTTATTTCAAAAAAAGGAGAAGTCAGTCAGCTTTGGGGGACATTTTCTCCCACATCTCCCTCTAGACTGACCACTGGTGATGGAAAACATGAAGAATTGAGCCGCAATACGAGAAAACCAACAAAGTGGTTGTGCGCAGACTCAGATCAGCCTGGGCATCCACCCAGTCTGATCAGACTAGCTACCTCCATGCGGACAGCAAAGCGTCTGAACAGACTGGGCAGATGCCCAGGCTGATCTGAGTCTGGGCTGGGCGCACAATCACTTTGTTGGTTTTCTCGTGTCGCGGCTCAATTTCTTTTTTGCATCCCTTCTCAATGAGAGTTAACTCTTGAAATCAAAACCATTTTGAGAAAGAGCAGTCTATCTTGAAAAGAGCTTAGTTGCCAAGGGAGGAAAACAGAAAGTTACAAAAGTTCTTTCCCATAACGATGTAGACCTGGGAGCAGGCTGATCTGGGTCAACTGTTTGTTCCGTCTGTTCTGTCTCTGAAAAGTATGGATAGCCAGAGTAAGATTTGAAGAGCTTATCCCATTACCAAAGCTAACAAAAACAACAAATTGACTGCATGGTACATTTGCCTGAATTTTGGTATGGAGCATAGGTCGGACCATGATTCTTAAAATTCATTGAATTGATTTTGACCAGGTTTGGTCAAAACAGCCTTTATATTTAGCTCTTCCAGATTCATGCAGGGTAACAAGTATAATTTTAAAGTTGGTCTTGTAATCACTGAGCTACCATTGAGTGAGACACAGAGCTCCAGATAGATTGGATTTTTGAGGATAATTTTGAGAGAAATTTTCGTATTTTTATATGCCCATTTTGAAAAAAACGGACGTATTATGGCATGGTGCTGTCCGTCCGTCCATCTGTCCATCCGTCCGTCTGTCCGTCAACATTCTTGTGTGCACCATATCTCAGTAACTGTTTGAGATATCTTCATGAAATTTTGCAGGCATATATATTAGGATGGGCAAAGTGTCACATGAAGTAATGGTTGCCCCCCTTTCTTAGTTTTCAAGTTATGCCCCTTTGATTATTTTTTACCCTACTAGTCTTATGTGTGCCATAACTAGATAAAAGTTTGGGATATCTTGATGAAACTTCATAGCAATGTGTATGAGGCTCCAACGATGTGCTGCATATGACAATGGTTGCTCTCCCTTTCTTCATTTTGGAGTTGCATCCCTTCGATTAGATTTTGTAGGTTATTTGCGTGTATACTAATCTTGTGCATTCAATATCAGAATGTATTATAACAAAAAATGGTACTCTTGTTTACTTAATTTATGAATTATCTCCCTTGTTTGACTGGCATTTCTCAGCTTCTTAGCTGCTTCGTCTTTGTTGCTGATTTTTGGAATACGAATAGTATTTGATGAGTTAGATGTTTAATAACATTGCACTCATTAATTAATAACATTGCACTCATTAATTACGGAGTTGTTTCTCCTGTTTTTATCCCCCGACCGAAAGGTTCGGGGGATATAGCGATGAGCCTGGCGTCCGTCCGTCCGTCCGTCCGTCCGTAAACACTTTCTTGTCCGCTCTACATCTTGAATACCCTTTGGAATATTTTCATGATACTTCACAGTTATGTAGAACAGGTCATGACGATGTGTCGCTCACAAGAATGGTAACTCTTGCTATTGTACTTTTTGAATTATCTCCCCTTTGGTGATTTTTTGGCAGATTCGTGTCCGCTCTGTAACTTGAATACCCTTTGGAATATTTTCATGATACTTCACAGAAATGTAGAACAGGTCATGACGATGTGTCGCGAACAAGAATGACAACTCTTGCTTTCTTACTTTTTGAGTTATTTCCCCTTGATAGTTTTAGGTGTGATTTTGTGGCAGATTCGTGTCCGCTCTATAACTAGAATACCCTTTGGAATATTCTCATGATACTTCACAGATATGTAGAACAGGTCATGACGGTGTGTCGCGAAAAAGAATGACAACTCTTGCTTTCTTACTTTTTGAGTTATTTCCCCTTGATCATTTTAGGTATGATTTTGTGTCCGCTCTATAACTTGAATACCTTTTGGAATATTTTCATGATACTTCACAGATATGTAGAACAGGTCATGACGATGTGTCGCGAACAAGAATGACAACTCCTGCTTTCTTACTTTTTGAGTTATTTCCCCTTGATGGTTTTAGGTCTGATTTTGTGTCCGCTCTATATCTTGAATACCTTTTGGAATATTTTCATGATACTTCACAGATATGTAGAACAGGTCATGATGATGTGTCGCGAATAAGAATGACAACTCTTGCTTTCTTACTTTTGGAGTTATTTCCCTTTGATGATTTTAGGTGTCCGCTCCATAGCTTGAATACCTTTTGAAATAGTTTCATGATACTTCACAGATATGCAGAACAGGTCATGACAATTTGTCTCATACATGAATGATAACTCTTGCTTTTAGACTCAGTGAATTATTTCCCTTTGGGAGTTTGAGCTGCTGTTTGAGTCTCTGCTCCATAACTGTATAACCCTGGCCAGCTCCAGAATTTGAATAACCGTGTACCTTTTAGAATATTGATGATCATGCTATGATATCTTATTAGTGTTCCTAACTCTCTCTTACCCCTCCACATTCCCGTGACCCCTCCTGCACCCCCCGCCCCCCCCCCCCCCCCCCCCCCCCCCCCCCCCCCCAAAAAAAAATTTTTTTTTTTCCAGATTTGGATTCTTTGTCCAAATTCACTTACTAGAGAGCTCAAAATTAGATTTGTAGGGCTTGTACTTTAGAAGTTATTCACACATTTTGAAAGTTGAATGTATAGTATGCTATACCTTTGTGTATATGGTGGCTGTTTGAGATATTACCTCTTTTTAGCAGTCAAGCATACTGTTTTAGTCTGAGTGTTAGATAATCATGCATCTGTTAACAGTTAATGTCAATCAGAAGCGTAAAAGAACGACAATATTACTAATATGTGTTTTGAAGTGCACCCTTTTTACCAAGGCCCATGGGGTCTTCGGTCGGGGGATTTGCCATCTCCTCTGATGGCTATTTTTCTGTCTGTCCATCCTTCTTTAAGCAATCTTGTTCATTCTGTAACTCCTTCATGGGACTGAAATGGGCGTATTATGCGCCGCTTGCGAAACACTTGTTTAAACTAAAACATATGTTGTGACCCCTCATTATAACCGTCTCGGCGAGACGGTTCTAATGATGCGGTCACAACATATGATTTTTCCCTGAATTACCCTGTTAGCCCTTCTAGTCTGGAGCATTGACTGACTACTCTATTTATTTCCAAAATTTGTTCTTTAAAGTACAGTCCACTCTCAATATCTCAAAGTCAAAGTTCATCTCAAACTATTGACATCTCAAAGTAAATTTTCTGGTCCCAGAAAATTTCCTTTGAGATGTCAGTAGTTTGAGATAAGAGGACCAGAAAATTTACTTTGAGATGTCAGTAGTTTGAGATAAGAGGACCAGAAAATTTACTTTGAGATGTCAGTAGTTTGAGATAAGAGGACCAGAAAATTTACTTTGAGATGTCAGTAGTTTGAGATAAGAGGACCAGAAAATTTACTTTGAGATGTCAATAGTTTGAGATAACAGGAGTTGAAATATTAATAAAAATTTGAAAAATGTCTTAATTATATTCTTTGACATAAGAGGGTACTTTGAGATATCAGTGTTTGAGATATGAAGAGTTGACTGTATATGTATATGGATACACCGCCATAATTTTTCGCCAGTTTTACTTAAGGAAAAGTCTACCCATTCACCATTTCTCTCAAACTGTAGTACTTACAGTAGGTGGACAAAAATATGGTATGTCACAAAGTGACATTGCCGTTTAACTTGATGTATTTACACAGTTTTTGTAAAAATTATTATGGCAAAACTACGACAGTAATCACCATACTGTTTTTACCAGGTATATGCATATTATTTTCTTCAATAAACAAGTATTACAAGAAATTTGATTCTTTTACTATATACTTGTACCAACAGTTTTTAACGAAAGAGAAACAAAAACTTCAAATTTTCGATGACGTTAACATTAACGTCAGTGGGGATCAAGAGTTTAAGATTTTGATATTCACTTCAGTCACGTCGAACTCCTATCATAAACATAAAATTGTCTTAATATTTCATTTAGTATTGCTGTTTTCAATTCACTTTTTATCCCTGCGAGTTTCATTACATTGCCTTAAAATAGTTTGCGACAGTATTCTTTTTAAAAATGATTGAAATGCACTAACTTGAACGGCGACGTCAGCTTGTGACAAGCACTTTTGTCCACCTACTGTACATATTATGTTAAACCTTCTCGCCATGACCTCCACTTCTGTGAGCTCCAGATAAGAAGGGGTATTGAGGATAATTCAAAGATAATTTTTCTTATTTCTCAACGAAAACATACGTTGTGACCCCTCATTAGAACCGTCTCAATGAGACGGTTCTAATGATGGGTCACAAAATAAGTTTTTGTGGAGAAATATGGATAATTATCCCCAAATTATCTCAGTTACCCTTTCTTATCTGGAGCATTCGTGAGGCAGATGCAGAACTTCATTTTATGCAGATCTTGTTTATATTACTCTTGAAAACATGTTGTGACTAGATGATCTTATTTTGAATTAACTGGGCAAGGCAGTTCAAACGAGGGGTGAGAATTATGTGTTTTTAGCGAAAGTATATAAGCAGGTATTCCAAAATTTTCACCCAAATTACCCTTTATTTGGACTGATGATTCATTCTTTAGTTAATAGTTTAACAGTACTCTGGATAATAAGGGGTAGCAGGGATAATTTATAGATAATTTTCCTTATTTTCCAAAAAAATCATATGTTGTGACCCCTCATTAGAACCATCTCATGGAGACAGTTCTAATGAGGGGTCACAACATGGTTTCCTTGAGAAATGAGAAAAATAATCATTTAATTATGCTCAATAGCCTTCTGATGATTATGTCCCCCCACCAAAGGTGAGGGGGGACATATTGTTTTCAGTGCAGTTCCCGGTGCGTCGGCGTCGGCGTGACAGATTCTTGTATGCGCGATATCTCTTGAACCAATGGATGGAATTTCACCAAACTTGCATGGATATATCATTGGGACAAGGTTAAGAGCTGATTAGATTTTGGTGACCTTGACCTCATTTTCAAGGTCACAGGAGAACTTAAATGGCGTGAAAATTTCTTGTATGCACAATATCTCCTGAACCAAGAGATGGGATTTCACCAAACTTGCATGGATATATCATTGGGACAAGCTTAAGAGCTGATTAGATTTTGGTGACCTTGACCTCATTTTCAAGGTCACAGGAGGACTTAAAATGTGTGAAAATTTCTGGTATGCACAATATTTCCTGAGCCAATGGGTGGAATTTCTCCAAACTTGCATGGATATATCATTGGGACAAGTTTAAGAGCTGATTATATTTTGGTGACCTTGACCTCATTTTCAAGGTCACTGCAGGAATTAGATGACAATTTCTTGTACCCACGGTATCTCTTGAACCAATGGATAGAATTTCACCAAACTTGCTTGGATACATCATTGGGACAGGTTTAAGAGCTGAGAAGATTTTGGTGACCTTGACCTCATTTTTAAGGTCACTGAATGACTTAGATGACAATTTCTTGTAACCACTATATCTCCTGAACCAAGTGAGTGAATTTCACCAAACTTGCGTAGATACATTATTGGGACAAGCTTAAGAGCTGATTAGATTTTGGTGACCTTGACCTCATTTTTAAGGTCACTGGAGGACTTAGATGACAGTTTCTTGTACCCATGATATCTCTTGAACCAATGGATAGAATTTCACCAAACTTGCATGGATACATGATTGGGACAGGTTTAAGAGCCTATTAGATTTTGGTGACCTTGACCTCATTTGCAAGGTCACTGGAGGGCTTAGATGACATTTCCTAGTACCCACTATATTTCTTGAACCAATGGATGGAATTTCACCAAACTTGCATGGATACATCATTGGGACAAGTTTAAGAGCCTATTAAATTTTGGTGACTTGACCTCATTTTCAAGGTCACTGGTGGACTTAGATGACAATTTCTTGTACTCACTATATCTCCTGAACCAGTGGATGGAATTTCACCAAACTTGTATGGATACATCACTGGGTTAACTTTTGATAGCTGATTAGATTTTGGTGACCTTGACTTCATTTGCAAGGACATAGTCATCTATGAAGGATATCTTTAGAACCAGTGGATGGATTTTCTCCAAACTTGCCTTGTATTTTAATTGCACAGGTTTTTTATTCATAAGGGGGGTGGGGGTTGGAAATGGGCTGGTGGGGGGACATCAGTTTTTCTCTGAAAAACATTTCTAGTTGATTCTTTTGTTTACAGTTTAACAGTATTCTCGATAAGAAGGGTAACACATATTTAAAAAAAAAAAAACATATGTTGGGACCCCTCATTGGAACCGTCTCATCGAGACAGTTCAAGTTAGGGTCACAACATGTTTTCTTTGAGAAATAAGCAAAATTATCTTTCAAGTATCCTTAAACCTTTAGCACTCAGAACAGCCAAAACTCTATTGAGATTTGGCCATTCTAAGTGCAATAGGGTTAATACCCCATCTTATCTGGACCTCTGCAGTTAGCCATGATTGTTTTATTATTTCAGAGGTGCCTGTGATAGAGAAGCCTATCTCATCCAATGAGAGCCCCATCGCAGGGGGTGACCTGATTCTCTACTGTACAGCAAAAGCCTATCCTGAAGTAGTGTTCTCATGGTATAAGGTATGTTGGTACAGAAAAGTCTCTTCAGTGTGTATTGTATTTGCTGTGACTTGATATAAGATATAAGTTGTTGTATAACCATACCACATATTAGGGATTTATTCACCATCATATTGTAGTGGTGGGGTATTATGTTTTCTCATTAGCTGTTCGTATGCCTGTCTGTCCTGCATGAGCACATTCATCTGTACTTCATTTCAGTTGGATTTTTTCATAGATTGCATTTAAATTTGGCATACATGTTTGTATTATTTGTATCAGAAATGTCTTGCTTGAGCTTGTAAACAGACAAATTTCAAATTTTGACAGTGTTATGGCACTTGTCAATGTCAAGAGTGTTTTTTAAGCTTGCGATCCCTTTACTACATGGAATATCATGATGAACCTGTACGGAAATGATTGTAGTAAAATAAAAAGGTCATTGTTACAATGAGAATATTGTCACATTGATTGCTTGCCCTTGCCATGTGGTTAAATATACATACATGTATAAGGTCAAGAAAAAGTCCATCTTAAAACTTGACTTTAGGGTAGTTGTATACTGAATAACTCTGTTTTTATGCCCCCGTGACGATAGTCAGGGGGCATTAAGGTTTGCCCCTGTCTGTCTGTCTGTTTGTCACGCTTTATAGTACAGTCAAACCTGTCTTAAGGGGTCACCCCATGGGACCCACAAAAATTGGCTGCTCAAGACAGGTGACCCCTTAATACAGGTTCATTTGCACTGTATTTTGGTCAAAGGGACCCCCAAAAAGTGGCTGCTAAAGACAGGTGACCGCTTAATACAGTGACCCCTTAAGACAGGTTCGACTGTATAGAGTTTGTGTAATCATCTCCTCCCACAGTTTTCAATGGATCTTTTTCAAACTTTGCATACATGTTGTGGACGTATTGAAGATGTGCATGTGGATTTTTGATGGAGCTAAAATTAATTTTGACAGAATTACGGCCTTTTGAACTTAGTCATTTTAGGCAAATTTTTGTATTGTAGGGTATAGAGTTTGTGTAATCAACTCCTCCCACAGTTTTCAATGGATCTTTTTCAAACTTTGCATACATGTTTGGGACATATTGAAGATGTGAATGTGGGTTTTTGTTGGCCTTAGAATTAACTTTGACAGAATTACGGCCTTTTGAACTTAGTCATTTTGGGCAAATTTTTGCATTGGAGGGTATCTATAGAGTTTTGTGTAATCAACGCCTCTCACAGTTTTCAATGGATCTTTTTCAAACCTTGCATACATGCTGTGAATGTATTGAAGATGTGCATGTGGGTTTTTGTTGGCCTTAGAATTAATTTTGACAGAATTACGGTCTTTTGAACTTAGTCATTTTAGGCAAATTTTTGCATTGGAAGGTATCTATAGAGTTTGTGTAATCAACTCCTCTCACAATTTTCAATGTACCTTTTTCAAACCTTGCATAGATGCTGGGAGTGTATTGAAGATGTGCATGTGGGTTTTTGTTGGACCTAGAATTAATTTTGACAAGAATTATGGCCTTTTGAACTTAGTCATTCTAGGGAAATTTTTTCATTCTAGGGAAATTTTTGCATTGTAGAGTATGGAGTTTATGTTATCAACTCGCTCCACAGTTTTCAATGGATCTTTTTCAAACCTTGTCTACATATTGTGGACATATTTGAAGATATGCATGAGGCATTTTGATAGATCTAGAATTAATTTTGACAGAATCACAGCCGTTTTAACTTAGTCATTTTGGGCAATTTTTTACATGTTAGGATATGTTTTCAATGGATTCTTTGTAGGTGCTTTATGGATATACACATCATGTGACAGGCGCTGCACGGGGGCATCATTAGTGTCTTACAGACACAATTTTCTAGTTTATGTGTTAAAACAAAGCAGAGTTATTGTTCACTATGAAATCAAGTCAACTGCGGAGTATATGCAGTTATCACATACACTTACAAGGTCTACCGTAAAGATTCTAAGTTTTCGGGCAAATAGGTCTGTACAAACAGTGGAAACTGAGATCAAACTTCTCCTTAGGAACCAGTCTGATCAAGGTCTACACAGGTGCCATTCCATCTGTGCATTTTTGTAGGCATTACTCTTGAGTAGAACCGGAATAGCAGAAAAGTAAATACTTGGGCAAGGACCAGCTGTGCTTGCAGCAGATGCAGAATGGGTGTTGTCTGTTTAGGGAAATTTTTTTAATTTAAACATGGTTTTGCTAGGAAACAAAACCGTGAAATGTTTTGTTTTTTTTGTCTTCATTCTGTAACATACAATGTAAGTTTTACTTTAATATGCATAAGCATGCCCCATCAATTAAATATATTTTTCATGAATTTTTCATGAAATTCAATTTACTTGCAGTTTTTAAAAAAAATGTTAAAACATAGTTATTATCAAGATATCTGCAGTTTTTAGCTTGCCTGAACTAAGTTCAGGTAGAGCTATTGTACTACCGTCGGTGTCGGTGTTGGTGTTGGCGGCGGCGGCGGTAGCATTAGCAAAATGTTAAAGTTTTACTTTAAAGTTTTTTAGGTGATGGGCAAGGCGCTGTCAGGCGAGCTATCCTGTCCCACTGACAGGTCTTGTTTTAGACCAGTTTGTTTCAAATATCTTATATTATAGATTATATGTCGCAGAAATGAAAGTGCATTCATGTGCTAGAGATATGAATTTAAATGGAAAATGTGTACAAAAAGTGTATAGAAATACAAAATTTTGTTTTTTAAGAAAACAAAACGGTGATTTTTTTTTCTTATCCAAATGTTTTATTAATAGACTGTTTGTAGCTCTTTGGGTTAGTATTTAGCTGGTATAATGGTTTGAATGCCCTGCCAATATTTATTATCCATCTACCTTAAAGGGATTTTTCTTACAGCAAATGATCAAAGTAATTACAAGCTTCCTGTCTGGATCAAAATTTTGCCCAAAGGAGTTATCTCCCCTACCCTGGGACTGTAATCATGTGTAAAATCATGAAAATATTATTTTTCAAATCAGAGTTGAAAGAGATTTTCCTGAAACTTAATAGCAAAAAAAATAATAAAAGCCTCATGTGGTGATCCAGATTTTGCTCCAGATGGTTTGTTGATGCCTCTCTGGACTGAAAACAGGCAAAATAGATTTGAGCTGCGACACGCCAAAACCAACAATGTGGTTGTGCGCCCAGCGAAGACTTGGATCAGCCTGGGCATCCGCTTAGTTTCATCTGACTCTTTGATAAATGCTCAAAGGGTAGCTAAGGGTCTAAGCTACCTTCATGCAGACAGCGAAGATGCCCTGGCTGATCTGAGTCTGCGCTGGGCGCACAGCCACATTGTTGGTTTTGTTGTGTCATGGCTCATTTGCAATGGCGGGATTGGTTGCAATATTTTTATTGCTCAAAGATTTTATATGATGGGTAAGCACATGTTAGGTGAGCTGTCCTTTATGTGGACAGGTTTTGTTTGAAATGATGCTAAATTGGCATGATGATCCCAGTGGACCAAAAATTGTCCACAACACACTAATTACACAGTCATGCAGTACACACACTAACTACATGGTCATGCAAAGTTTGGTTTCTTCATACACTCCTGCATCTTAAAAATGCCTTTTGAATGGCAAACAGTGTAGACCCTGATCAGACTGCAGTCTGATCTGGATCTGCACTGTATGCTTAGACCTGTCTGTCCCAATATATAGAATTTCTATGGTACTTTAATTTACCTTTTGCAATAATTGCAAGCATTCTGGTTGACTGTTTCCAGGGCGATTCAGCCAAAGAGTTATCAGATACAGGCCGTATCGAAATTAGGCGTTTTGGGGACCAGAGCCAGTTGCAGTTTAATCCTGTCAAGAAAGATGACGAGGGCATGTATCGGTGTAAAGCTTCAAATGCAGCCGGAGATGCCGAGAGTACAGCGACTATAGTTGTGCACAGTAAGTCAGAGTCAGTAGAGACCTGTCACTCTATCAATCTTCATTACTCCAGATAAGAAAGGGTAACGGGGATGACTTGGGGATAATTTTCCTTATTTTTACAAATAAACAGATGCTGTTGCCCCTCATTACAATTGTTTCATCGGGACTGTTCTAATGAGGGGTCACAACCTATGTTTTTGTCGTGAAATAAGAAAAAATATCTTTTAAATTATCCTCAATACCACCTGTTATCTAGTGCTTTAAATTATTCTTCCTTTGGTATCTCAGGCCTGCATGACCTAGTCGTTAGAGTACTGTGCATTCATCACTTGGATTCTCACAGTTGTAATTCAGGTCATACTTGAGAAAGCCAAGTTCTGTTAACTAAAGGTAAGGTTGTTTTCCTTAGGCAGTCGTATTTTTGCCCAACTTTGAACAAGTGAAATGTTTTGAAAGGGACGCAAAATCCATAGCAAGAAGAAAAAGAAAATGGTGGAGATAGTAGTATACAGTGGGCTCCTTTACAACAACCACATTTGTTTCCAAACATTTTGATGTTGTTATAAAGAAAAAGAATTGTTTTGTACAATGAAGCCATTTCGTGCAAATCAAAATAACATTTTTGAGAATATTGCTGTAGTAACCAATGCCGTCATAAAGAGGGTTGACTGTATGCAAATAGCATTATATCATTCATTCCATAACTCTATAATTATTTGAAATATTTAATGAAAGTTCAGTTCAGTTCAATTCTCTTATCGACGTAACCCAAGTGGCTCAACGGTACATAACCTTAGTTGCACACACTTGGCGCCGTGTGTCCGTCCAATTAATGAAAGTTAATGGTAATGTATATATTGTAGGGGTAATATATCATTTTTTATCCCTGGCTATTTTATTTTCTGAATTATCTCCCTTGTTCAACTTTGGCATTTTTCCGACTAATGAAGTGCTTCACCTAGTAAGCTGGTTTTTGGTATGCTAATAGTATTTGATGCATAGAATATTTTGGTACATATAAGGTTACTGTGCAGTCATTAATTACTGAGTTCACAATCTGCTGACTTGCTTTAGTTTAAAATGGAGGCAACTTCAGGTCCCAGTTGTTCAAAGCAGTTAGCCTAACTAGCTTGTAAAGAGGTCGACTTGTTAAGTGTTTTGTGACTTTATAGCCAAATACACTGATTTTTCTTGTTGAAAATATATGATTCTCACATTTTTTCAAAAAAAGATATTGGTGTATTTGAGATTGTAAAGTTTGAAATTTAAACATGTCGTTTACTAACAATGTCGTTTATAGTTTTGAACAACGGGACACGGGAGTTTAGTATTTGCTTCTCCGTAAGATGAGCTGCCACTCAAAACTCTGCCTTTAGAAGATGGAATTTTCCTCTTCTTGAGCAAATACTTACCTTTCAGAGATGATCTCAAAAAGTAAAATGGCATGAGCTACTTCCTGAGAAAGAGCATCTGTTCTCTTTAATAATAAATTTTTGTCATGCCAGGCACAAGTAGAATGTAGAATTCGACATAGGTGGTGGCAGCAGCAGCAGTGTACTGT
This sequence comes from Ctena decussata, assembly GCA_963989385.1. NCBI lineage: Eukaryota > Metazoa > Mollusca > Bivalvia > Lucinida > Lucinidae > Ctena > Ctena decussata. Next base: position 30,894,631 of record OZ022504.1, on the reverse strand, counting down.
AAACTTAACATACTTATTTGGTCATAAGACGAATGTTTTCCCAGCCAAAATTACCACAAATCAGTCTTGCGTAATTCAGCTATAAAATGGGGTTCTGTCTTCCATAACAATCCCAAAGATCTAGATCTGTCTTACAAGACAGATCTAGAACTTTGGGATTGTTTTGGAAATTGGAAGGATGAAAACCTCATCTTACAATCAAAGAAAAACTACATTAGTTTCCTGGTTTTGCTCTATGCCCCTGTGACAATGGGCAGGCAGGCAAGTTGCATGCTTTCGTTAAATTCTTTTAAGTGATGATGCTGTCTGTTTGCAGCTCCCCCAATAATCCAGGAAATGAGAAATAAGACGGAGACAGAGAACAATGGTGCCATCTTGACTTGTGATGCTTACGGTGATCCCCGCCCTCGCATGGAGTGGGTGAGAGTAGAGACCGGTGACCGCTTTGCTGTGGGTGACCAAACATCAGTAAGTTTCACAATTTTCATTCCTGAGGCATGGTTGGAGACATACTACATTAAGGTCTAGGTATGTCATTACATGCATACAAGGGTAACAGCAGTAGGCTGAAAAAGAGGGAGATTTTTTGAGGCATGGTTGGAGACATACTACATTAAGGTCTAGGTATGTCATTACATGCATACAAGGGTAACAGCAGTAGGCTGAAAAAGAGGGAGATTTTTTGAGGCATGGTTGGAGACATACTACATTAAGGTCTAGGTATGTCATTACATGCATACATGGGTAACAGCAGTAGGCTGAAAAAGAGGGAGATTTTTTGAGGCATGGTTGGAGACATACTACATTAAGGTCTAGGTATGTCATTACATGCATACAAGGGTAACAGCAGTAGGCTGAAAAAGAGGGAGATTTTTGGGGGGGGGGGGGGATTTAACTTTTTATACCCTGACACATGTTAGTGGTGGGTAGTATGTTTTGCAGTTGGCCATGTGTCTGTTTGTCCATCCATTGTACATACGTCTGTCTGACGTTTCATTCATGCATACTTAGTTTCTGTTCGACAGATATTTTTGGGTGTGGGTATTTGCTATGTTAGCACTGATAGTGGGGGCATAAATGTTCATCAGTTTCCTGGTTGTTGGTAGGTTTGGGTTTAACAGCCCTTAGAAACATTACTTCAGTCTATATCCGGCCGTCTCTCAGAGAGGGGGAGAAAGAAAAGAGAAGTGATAGACAAGAAAAAATATCCAAACAACCCCACCCGCACATACTGCAAGCACAGTAGGGCCTTACCCTACTTTTATCCATATAAGTAGGACCTCCCGGCACTGAAAGTTATAACCAGTGCCATCGCCTAACCACCACCCACCAGTTTCCTGGTTTTGCTCTCTTTCTGTGACAATGAGTAGACAAGTGAAACACAACATTCCATGGAATTCTTGTTATATTCTTCTCATTCCAATCTCAGGGGAAGTCTGTGTCCACTACTGATATTGGTGATATTGGCAACCCTGGTACACAGCTGAGACTGGAGTTCAACTCAGTCCAACACAGTGACGCAGGCAACTACCAGTGTGAAGCTCTCAACGCAGCTGGGAAAGATACAAAAATTGTGAACCTCAAAGTTCTCTGTAAGTAATTAAAGCCCTGAACAAGAGGGAGGGTTTGATGATAATTGTGGGACAATTTTTTTGCTCGCCTGAATGAAGTTCAGGAAGAGCTATTGCACTACCCCAGCGTAGGCGTCAGCGGCGGCGTTGGCAGTGGCGGCGGCGTTAGCAAAATGTTAAAGTTTTACGTTAAAGTTTTTTATGTGATGGGCAAGGGGATATCAGGCAAGCTATCCTGTCCTTGTGACAGGTCTTGTTCTGGTATTTTATTGAAAGCATAAAGGCAGGAGTGGACTATAAAAGGCAAAATTAGCTACCTATTCTCAGTTTTCCAATAGCCACCAAAGGGTAAACATCTACAGTAGCTCCTGTAGATTTATCTCTTATTTGATTGGCTGTTAATTTGCTTGGGTATTTACCTGTGAAAGTATTGACAGCTCTTATTGGCTAAAACAGGACAGTGGTCTAATTTGCACAGTAGCTAAGCCACGCCCACTTACTGCCTCATACAGGTAGCTAATCCTCTACCGGGGGGGGGGGGGGGGGGGGGGGGGGTCAGAATTCCTACCTTTAAGTTGCATTTAGCTCTGTTTTGGGACAGTGTGCTTACATGTGAGACGCCATTTCCGCAGAATTCTGGTTATACTCATGTAAACTACAAGGCAAAAGTTCTAAATAGTCCAGCAGTTTTGTTATACTACAGACAGCTGGCAGATATCATATTAACTGAAACATTCTTAAAATTGGGACACTTCAAATTATCACCATTCCACCTAATTAGTGCATATGCTAAGATGAAAGGGTATACTTTCAAGGGAAAGCAACTCTATTTTTTGCCTCCGTTCTCCATAGAGGCCAACTCTGAAAGGAAAGAATTTTTCTCCTCTAGGAGCAAATTCTTTAAGATTTGACCCCATGTCAAAGAGCTTACCTCATCCAGAGGAGCAAACATGAATTCGTGCAAGTTAGTATAGCATTATTTTCGGAAAAGAGGCAGGGGGTGTTTATTAGAGCAAGGGTGTTTATTAGGATTTATTAGGATTTATGGTATGTCATATTTTCTGCTTTTGTAGTTGCACCAAACTTTGCTGAGCAACCAGATGGACCATTTTACAACTGGAGGAATAACAGAGACGGCCATCTACCATGTGTAGTTATAGGCAACCCATTACCTGTGTTCCAGTGGTTTAAAGTTGATAAAGATAAAAAAGAGACGGAGATTACAGCTGGAACCCCATTTTTCGGAATCACAAGAGAAGAAGAAGCATCAAAGTTCAGGGTCACGAGTAAATTAATGGTAAATTGAGTTTAATTGCTATATTTTCTGTTATTTTTGCTGTAAGTATTGGGACAGATAGGCTTTGAGGAAACAGTGTCAACCCAGATCAGACTGCTCTTTAGGAGCAGTCTGATCAGGGCCTTCACTGTTTGCCATTCCATCTGCATTTTTTGCATGCATTACTTCATTGTACAAGTACATGTAATACAAATCTGTTATAAATTTGTTCCCCAACGTAGTCTAAGAGGACTGTAAATTGAAAAAGGACTGTTGCTAATATAAGAAAGATGTTGCTGTTGAACGGTAGAAGTTCCATATATGGGCTGAAAGCGTATCTTGTATACTTAAACGTGGGAGGAAAAAACATGACTTTATCAGTAAATAATCTAGAAAACTATTTGAACTTGATATGTAGGTGACCTGATTAACTTTTGAGATAATTTTGTTAAAAAAAAAATAATTGAGTTATGCCCCTTTAGAATTCAGCATTTTAGAATTTGTGGCTTACACCATCTGGTCTCCTGGTAGAATTTTCAGTTTTTATAAGGCTTCTTTGGTTTGGTGAAGGACATAAACATTAGAACTTTGTGACTTTACAAAATATTTTAAAATCATTCTAAAATATTTTATACCTTACTGTACAGTATAAATTAATTACAGATTACTTACAATGGTCAAAATGATGCTGAAACTTTTGGAGACTTTAAGTGTGTTGCTAGAAATTCAATCAATGTTACATCAAGGGTCCTTACCATGGATAAAGCAGGTAAGTAGGGGTGGACTTAACCTTGTTTTTACTAATGGACTTGTCCATCCTTATCATTTGGATGAGTCCATTTCTAGTTTCTGGTGTTTCTGGCGAGCTTTTTCACTCTGTTATTATATTTTGTATAGAAATTCCTGTAAGCAACCAGTGTTGACCCTGCTCAGATGCCACATTTTGTGGCATCTGAACTGAGTCAGCACTGTTTGCATATGTCCCCAAAATGGGTTTCCAGTCTGAAAAGGGTTAAATCATACTTGACCTGTAGTTAGATATTGGTCTAAAGTTTTACAGAGTGCAAGCCTATCCCACACAGTGATCTTAAGGTCAAGGTCATGGAAACAGAAATTCCAAATTTGGCGAAACTTTTCTAAAGGCATATTGTTTCAGAATGCTTGGATGGATGTAGTGTATACTTGAAATGCAGCTAGATACTGGTTTGAGTTTGTAGCTGGTTCAAGCTTATTAGTACAGGCAGTGTTCTGGCGCGCAGGATATAAACTAGTCTGCCAGTTTTCGCTTCCTGCCGAGACTGTTTGTCATACTTGGCTTCTGCCGAGACTGTCCACGATCTCTTGCTTCCTGCCGAGACTGCTGTGTGTGATAAATGGCTTCTTGCTGAGACTGTCGGCATGATTCTGGCTCCTGCCGAAAGTCTTGGCAGGAAGCAGAATCACGAGTTCAGTCTTGGCAGGAAGCCATTTTTTCTTCGTGGACAGCAGTCCTGGAAGGAAGCAAGAGATCTCGGACAGTCTTGGGAGAAGGTAAATATGACAGACAATCTCAGCAGGAAGTAAAAATTGGCGTACTAGTTTATATCCCGTGCGGTGCCTCTTCATCCATCCATTGTCTGTTGTCCATCATTATACTCCTAAATAATTTCAAATATTTACACTTGCCACTGACTTCCTATAGGTGAACCCATTAGAGCAACTAGCTTAATACACCGATGAAGGACAATTGACCATGTGACGTTGTCGTCAAGCGACGTCATATGTAAACAAACTTCTTGATTGGTGCTTGTAACGTTCGATTGATGCCACGTCAGGGCGACGGCTGTTTAACGTCGTGACCGAACACGTCGTTACTTACTTTTCTTCGACCCATACTTTGCCCTTTCTACACCAAATTACCATGAAAACGGCACAGAGAGGTTCACAAATAAAGTGTAAATATAAGAATAAAAATTTGATTTTCCAGGGTTCATCGTTTGAAGAAGCCAGTGGTCGTCGCTAAAATTCTACAAGAAGAGCTTCACACTTCATGGAATTTTAGCTCTGCCCACTGGCTTCATCACACGATGAACGCTGAAAAATCAAATTTTAATTCTTAAATAACATATCCCTAATCCATAACTTTACTATGCCAGGAAGGATTTAGATTTAGATGGTTCACTAAGGCAGGAAATAGTTGTATAATATCACCCTGATGTAACATTATTATCTAAATTTTGATATGTTACATATTACTTGGTCATATGCCATATCTATTGGCTGTCCTGAGTGCACAGCATTTTGTCTACATTTTCTCTAGAGGGAAATTTTGTCTAATGGAAAATTCAGGGAATGTGACATTTGTTCTTCAAATTTCATTGGGTGCGACATTTCATCTAAATATTTTACAGAAAATATTTCTACTTAGAAAAATTTTCAGTAAAATATTTAGACGAAATGTCCATCCATTGTCTGTTGTCCGTCATTATACATTATACATTTAGTCTAAAGACTAAATGTTGCACCTGACATTGTACAACAGTTTCATTGCCTCAAGCATAAGTACTGCCGAAATGTATGAAATATTCAGATTGTTAAAGGAACTAGTCTGCAGAAGGGACATGCAGTGCAAAGTTTAATCAATTTATGTTGACTTTAAGGAAGCTTGAATATAGCAGAAACAAAAGTTCTTTACAGAGTGATGGATGGGGTGCTTCGATTTTTTTCCATATGTCCCAAGCTCCATAGGGAAAGAGACAGATTCTTGAACTTCTTTGGTTTTTTCCCTGACTAGAGACACAAGTCAATAATTTTTTGTACGTTTATCCAGCAGGGTTGCCAACATCTTGAAAATGACTTTTTTTCAGTCAGGGAAAAGTTAGGGAATTTTGTGGTTGGTCAGTGGAATTTGGAAAGGATTTGAAAAGTCAGGGAATTTGAAAATAAATGGCTATGGCAGTCTCCAGAAAATATACTTATTCTGTTTCAGGGCAAATGATATACTTTCTGGATAGGTTGTTTAGGTACACCTCCTTCCTCATTGGGGGGGGGGGGGGCTACTCTTGACTCTTTAAGCACCAAAAAGCAGACGACAAAATTTACGTCTGCAAAAATTGAAAAAATGCCTTGTCCAAGACATTTCATATTGAGAATTCAAAGACTAGAGGGCAAACAGTGTAGATCTAGATGAGGGGGCTCATTATGAGCCGCCTCATCAGGATCTACGCTGTTTGCAAATTTTGCTAATTTGGTCACTGGCGCTTAAAGAGTTAAAGGAAAGAAATTGCTCACCAGGGGAGCAAACCTCAGTTTCCAAGTGTATCTGTTAACACTGTTGAAGTAAAGAGGGAATTAACTTTTGGATCCTAAAAAAGGGTGTAGAAAACTGTAAAACATAAAACTCAGGGAAAAGTCAGGGAATTTTGAAGTTGCGGATAAGTGGCAAACCCTGATTCAGACAAGATGTGGGTTACTAATTCCTGATTTTTTTTCTCTATTTTAGAGGAAATTCAGACATTTAAGACAATATGTAGATGATATTTAGATGGAATGTCCTACTAGACAAAAATTACTTTTAGACGAAATGTCCTTTAGACGAAATGTTTCTTAGAAGAAATGGCTTTCAGATGAAATGTCCTTTCAAGAAATCTTTTGACGAAATGTCATGGGTCCAGTTGTCATGACAACCTGTAAATTTTAGACATTCCCTGAGGCAAACAAGTCCCCAAAATTTGGTTTTATGATAATTAGAATGTGAAACTCATGGTCTTTTAATATGAAATTTTTGAAACCAGCCTTTGGCTTGTTTCATGAATATTGTGCTGCATGACCTTTCATTTTCAATGATATCTGTATTCAATTTATGTATATTTCTAGCTGCCCCTGGCCAGCCGACAGTGGCCAAGACACTTGAAACAGCTACACAGTTACACTTGTCCCTTGTTGCATCAGGAGTTTTAGGACCACCAGTGACGCAGTTCATTGCCACGATATCAAAACAAGGCAGTACCGACACTCCTCGGGTGGTCACGGTCGAAACAGGTTAGACTTTTTTTGTCGTTAGCCACTGAAATCATATTTATACCCCTTGCAAATTGTGTTTGTGGGGGCTATACTGTTTTCACGTCGTCCAACCATCTGTCCATCTGTCTGTCTGTCCTAAATGCTCATGGTTTTGGAATTCTGCTCAATAAATTAAGTTTTAATGATCCAATTTCTTTGGAATTCATATGGTGTGTGACAGACTGTGTTTGTGGGGGTACACTTTTTTCTGTCCCTCTGTCCTAAATGCTCATGGTTTTGGAATTCTACTCAATGAATTAAAGTTTTAATGATCCGATTTCATTGGAATTTATATAGTACATGACCATTAGTAAAATACAGATTGAGTTGGAAAAAGGAGGTTATGGTTTAATTTTGGCAGGAGTTAGACGTGAATATTTGCAAATTTTTGGTGTCAAGTCAATTACTTAAGTCTCAATGATTTGATTTCTTAGAAATTTATTTGGTACATGACAGTCAACAGTTCAACAAAGGAGGTTTCGCTACAATTTGGACAAGAGTTATGGAGGAGTAATGGCACCCGATAGATCTGAAAAAAAGTGGAAAATGTTTGGTTCCTGCTCACCTTAAGATGTCTTTGACATGTATATGGTACATGACCATTAGCAAAATACAGGTTGAGTTTATAGAAAAGAGGTTATGGGTCAATTTTGGCAGGAGTTATGGACCCCGATAGACATCTTTGGTTTCTACTCAATAACGTAAGTTTTCAAGTATTGATTTGTTTGAAATTTATCTGGTACATGACAATCAACAAAATTCAGGTTGAGGTCAGAAAGGGAGGGTAGGCATCAATTTGGACAGGAGCTATGGCCCCTGACAGATCTGAGCAATAGAAAATATTTGGTTTCTGCTCAATAACAACTTAGGTTTAAATGAATGGATTTCTTTGAAATTTTTATGGTATCTGGCTCCTTGTGATGCTGTCATGGCAGATAAATGTTTTCATATGGCAAAGGAATTAGATGAAATAAATATGAAAATATATTTCCTTCATTTTTTTAGAAAACGCAAACAACTCAGCCCTGGCCTAGAGGTTATAAAACTTGACTACATTCTCAAACTCAAAATAAAGCACAATGATGCATGTGCTCAGAAGCAGCCAATCAGTGTGCTTAATGGGCAGTGTAACGCAATCGTTAGGGCACCTGACTCATAAGTCAGAGGTCATGGGTTCCAAACCCGGCCTGGCCACATACTTTCGTTTCTCCTTCCGCTGATTCAAGAAGGGCAGTTGTCAGTTACTGGTGAAAGTATGTGCACTTAGTACTGGTTAACTGCTTAGGAGGTCTAAGCCTGCCCAGGAATAGTGTGGTTAGGTTAACTGACTGTCCCGACATGACCATAGCTGTTTACCGTGGACGTTAAGCTTCAAATCAATAAATCAATCATTTTGAGTTTGAGATTCTTCTCAAGTTTTATAACCTCAAACCCTGATGAGGTTGCTAACACACAGCTGATTTCACACTGCAGGATTCACATTGCACATGCCATAGGAAAAGTCATGAACTTTCACGTTTTTGATTGTCAGTTTCGTTTGAAGTCAGAAGGTATAGTCTGTATGTAAAATACAGGTTGAGTTTGAAATGGAGGTTGTGTGCCAATTTTGGCAGGAGTTATGGCCCCTGATAGACCTAAAAAAAAAAATGGAAAAATTCTGGTTTCCGCTCAATCAAGTGCACAATGTGCTAGTGCTGTTTGTGTTTTCTTTGATAGCTAATGGAACCAGTGTCAGCTGTAAACTATGATACAGATAAGATTTTGTTAGGGTTTGGGGGGGGGGGGGGTGAAGGTGGGGGGGGGGAATTTTGTGGGGGGGGGGGGCTAGGAGGTATCTAGTAAGCCCTGCTTACTGCCATTTCTAGTTATATCTCCTTTGTCGCTCACCTGGATGAAGTTCAGGAAGAGCTATTGCACTATTGTCGTGGTTGGCGTCGGTGTTGGAGTCAACATCCACATTTACATTGAAGTTTTTAACCCTTAATGCGCGAAAAAGCAGACCACAAAATTTACATCTGCAGAATTTCAAAAATGTCTTGTCCTAGCGATATCATATTGAGAATTCGAACACTGAAGGGCAAACAGTGTAGATTCAGATGAGGTGGCTCATTATGAGCCACCTCATCTGGATCTACACTGTTTGCCAATTCAACAATTTTAATTTTTGGCGTTTTAATGGTTAAGAGCTCATATTCTCGAAACCATATGATGGATTGGCTTCATATTTGGTATGATGATAGATATGGGTCCAAAGTTTCTTTCAGCATTATCCCTGCCCATCCCAATTATCCGAAGGTCAAGGTTACAGACTTCAGAATTTTAAAGGTTTTCAAGAGCTCATATTTTCCAAACCAAATGACGGATATGACGGTTATGATGACAGATAAAAGTCTAAAGGTCATAGACTTTGAAATATCATTGTTCTAGTTTTGTTCAAAACTGTATGATAGATTTGGTTCATATTCAGTATGATGAGTGATATAGGTCCAGTTTTATTCAGCTATACCCCTACCTATGCCTGTGGCCGAAAGGTCAAGGTCACAGACAAATTTTAGCATGAGTTTTATTTTAAAGCTTTTCAATCTCAAATTTCAAAACCATATGATGGATTTGGTTCATATTTGGTTTGATGATAGATATGGGTCCAAAGTTTTATTGAGCACCCCCTCCCCTATGAACCCCCTGCCCCCACCTCACCTCCAATAGGCCTACCATATATAGTTTTTAGGTCCAAGGTCCAGGCAAGCTGTGCTGTCAGATGACAGCTCTTGTTAGAGATAATAACAGATATTTGCATTTGCAGATTTGTTATGTTTTAGATATATAATAAAGTGTACTTATTTTTGCCAATTTATTGTGTTTTCCTATTACTGCCTTTTAAAAACATCATGTTTGTGGGTATCTAAGTTTGCACATTTGTGCTGATAGACTGTAATTTTTGTGAACATTTAATAGACTATGAACATTTGTAGAGTTACTGTATGTTTGCAGTGCTCCAGATAAAAAGGAGTTACAGGGATAATTTAGGGATAATTATCCATATGTCTGCCTAAAAACATAAGTTGTAACCCCTCGTTAGAACCGTCTCACCGAGACGGTTCTAATGAGGGGTCACAACATAAGTTTTCATTGAGAAATAAGTAAAATTATCTTTACCCTTCTTATCTGGAGCACTGTAGTTTGACATGACATGTTCTAAAAGTGCAATTTCTGAGATCTGATGAATAAGTGAAGGCCAAACTTCATCTGAGCAATCAAATTTATTGCAAATGGACCTGCCAAGATGGCTCCTGTTTCTAAAACCCCAACTATGAAGCTCAGCTTTTCTTTGGAACCACTGGGTATATTTGACTCAGATTTATTAGGGATCGTTTTTGGGACCAAAGGTTTCGAAATTATGAAAACGATAGAAATCTGTCCTTTTATAAAATTATTGTATTGTCTATTTTCCAGAGTGGCGAAACTGGGTTGATGATCTGCCTACACCAAGAACTACTATGATAATAGACGGACTCACACCCCAGACACGTTATAGTATTACGTTGAAAGCTATAAATGCTGCAGGAGAGGGAGCTCCAGTAGAAATGTCACACACTACAAAGGCAATATGTATGTTTACCTGGGTACATTCTCAAACTCAAAATAAAGCACACTGATTGGCTGCTTCCGAGCACATGCTCGGAAGCTGCCAATCAGTATGCTTTATTTTGAGTTTGAGATTATACTCAAGTTTTATAACCTTGGACCCTGGGCTCAGTTGTTCAAAACATCATTAGCTGAATGATATCCTTAGTCTAGGGTTCTATTATACATAAAATCAAGAGTCTCAACATTTTTTGCCAAAACAATTAGAGGAGTTTGCAAAAGCTCCTCTAATTGTTTTGGAAAAAAATGGCAGTGTTTTGGCATACAGTACATTTTAAAATAAATGTAACGTCTGGTTAGCTAATGATGTCATTAGTTTTGAACAAGTGGAACCAGGCTACCGCAAGCTCTATATTAGTGGGAATTTGGATGATTATTCTGTGATAATTTTTAGCTCACCTGAGCTGAAGGTCTTGGGGAGGTCATAGGATAGGCAGGCTCCGTCGTCTGTCATTGTCTGTTGTTGTCAATCCACAATTTCAAACGTTCTATCTTTTTGAAACCACTTGGCAGATTGTAACCAAATTTCATAGAGAGCCTCCAGGGCTTGCAGGAACAAAATATTTTTCAAATGGTCTAGGTGCGTGACCAACATGGCCATAAAGCCAAAAACCTTTAAAAGTCTTCTTAAGAATCAGTAGACTGATGGCTTGAAACTTTGTATATATCATGGGATACATGAGTGCTATCAAGATTGTTCCAATCATGACCTTGGGTTGACCTTGACCTTTTTTTTACAGGAAGATCAAACTTGCATTCTGGTGCTTTTTGTATGGAAAAAAAAATATGCTAGAACATGATTTTGTTGAGATTGTTGAAGGTTTTGGCCTACAATTGGTGTATAAAGTCATCTAAATTAGTACATGAAGATTTGTGAGTATAAAGGGTCAAGGTCATTCTTTGATCAGGGTCTCTCATATTTCGACAGTTACAAACATCTCAAAAGCCAGTGGGCCAGTTGTAACCAAATTTCATGCAGAGCCTCCCTGGATTGCAGGAAAAAAAAATTGTTCAAATGGCCCAAGTCACATGATCAGCATTGCTGCCAAGCCCATATATGGTAAAAAACTTTAGAAAGTTTCTTTTCTAGAACTAATTGACCGATGGCATTGGAAATTGGTATGTACCATTGAGTTGGGTGTACTTATCTAAGACTGATCAGACTGGGCAGATTCCCAGGCTGGTCTGAGTCTTTGCTGTCAGCATATGCCACATTGTTGGTTTTTGTCGTGTCGTGGCTTAAATGTGTTGTTGAGATCTGGGGCCGTATTCATAAAGCCACTTAAGTGGTTGCTATGCTGTTGCTAAGGCTAAATATCTATAAAGGAGATTCCCTACAACTATGAAATTTGCTCTGGAGGAACAGTCTCTGTAAGACTGTTCCTCCAGAGCAAATTTCATAGTTGTAGGGAATCTCCTTCAAAGAAATTTAGCCTTGGCAACACCATAGCAACCACTTAAGTGGCTTTATGAATACGACCCCTGGGAAGTAAAGTGGAGGAGGAAATGTTCCCGAAAAGTTTTTGATTTTTGCAAAAATATAGTCATAGTCTCTATGTAGGATATCTTTTGAGTTCTCATATATCTTTTGCAGAAAGTATGGCATGAAAGTTTTATCATATTGTTTCAAGCGGGATGATGTGAATCGGGTCCAGTTCTTCTAAATTAACGATGTCTTTAAGTAACAAGACATTAAATTTTCATACGTATTATACGTCAGTTCATATGATAAGCATTAAATGTCAATCCATACTATGTGCAAATAGTGAGAAAACTATTTCAAAATACCAACTGTTCATATTTGAGCTGCGACACAACAAAACCAACACAGTGGGCAAAGTGGGATGTGTCAGATTGGTCATCCGCCCAGATTGATCAGAGTCTTTGCTGTCTGCCCGAAGCCACCCTTTAAGCACACAGGAAAGACTCTGGTCAGACTGGGCATCTGCCCAGTCTTGACCCGAGTCTTCGCTGGGCGCACATGCCACTTTGTTTGTTTTGTCGTGTCGTGACTCATTTCAATTCAGCATGTTAAAGATAAAGTTTCTCCGACTCTATTTGTAGCCATTCCACACAAAGTGATAGTTGAAGGTGATGTAAACAGTATGTATCCAAGTGCTATTCTGGTGAAGTGGACTCCCCCAGACGATGGTGGATCACAAATATTAAACTATACAGTGGCATGGAGACCTGTAAGTCACATTCATGGGAAATGAACAGTTTCACACCTGGTTAACTATGTTTCCAAGGCTGTTACGAAACAAAAAAGAGTCCTAGTTCGAAAACTACTTAGTCATCGTGGCTTAACAAATTTGACCATGTCCTTTGGGAACTAGGACTCTTTTTTGTTTAGAAACAGCCCTTGTGTATATACACAATTAGCCAGGGGTGAGTTTGGAACAGTTTATTACTGAAGTTCAAGATTTATTTAAGAACTGTTGATAATATGAGGATTACTTAGAGCTCCAGCTAAGGTGGGCTTTTGAGATAAAGTAAGGTAGGCTTTCTGTTGCAGTCAGAATTTTGTCTGACAGGATTATCTGCCCTTGCCTCAAGGCTATATATGTGTCAAAAAATTATTGGCCAGTAATTCCTTTACTATTCAGAAAATCATGGGGAAATGATTAAGTATGATAAGCTTACTGTTACAAGCTAAATGTTATACAAGTTATCTGCCCCTGTCATGGGGCTGTATACATGTAAAAAAAAGATGTTTGACCTGGAGTTCCTCTATTCTTCGGAATACTCAGAAATGATCAAAATAAAGTAAGTTTTGTGTTAGAAATCAGAAATATGTCAGGCAGGGTTATCTCCCTTGCTATGGTGCTAGATAAAGGATAGTCGATTATGTCAGGCAGGGTTATCTCCCTTGCTATGGTGCTAGATAAAGGATAGTCATTGGCAACATTAATATGTCATGGTTTCTGGTTTAGCTCTGTGTTGTGCTAAGCAGCTGACAGGCAAGACACTGCCATCTGGGGAATTCTTGTTTCTTACATCAGAGCTCCTGATAAGAAAGGGTAACAGGGATAATTTAGGGATAACTTTCCATAAAAACATACGTTGTGACCCATCATTAGAACCATCTTGCCAAGACTGTTCTAATAAGGGGCCGCTACATATGTTTTCGTTGAGAAATAAGAAAAATTATCTTTGAATTATCCTTGTTACCCCTTCAGAGCTCTAGATAAGAGGGAGTATTTGGTGATAATTAGGGATAATTTTTGTGTTTTCTGCATAAAAACATACATTGTGACCACTCATCTGAACCGTCTCGATGAGACGGTTCAGATGAGGGGTCACAACATATGTTTTTGTTGAGAAATAAGAAAAATTATCTTTGAATTATCTTCAATTAATCCTCTATTATCTGGAGCTCTGTTTCATGTGTACAAATAGTCAAGAGTAACAACTCCCCCCCCCCCCCCCCCCCCTCAAATTTATTGGACAGAGAAAGGCGCAGACCGAAACGAGACTATTCCATAAAGCAAACAGTGCAGACCTAGATCAGACTGCAGCAGCTTATAGGATAACCAGGCTCTGTTGTCCTGGTCCGTCCACAATTTCAAACAACCTCCTCTGAGATCACTGGGCCGATTGTAGGTAAATTTCAAATAAAGCTTCAGGGCTTGCAGGAACCAAATATTGTTCAAATGATGTGGGTCACATGGTCAACATGGTCGCCATGCCCATATATGGATAAAACCTTTAAAAATTTTCTTTTCCAGAACCAGTTGGCGGATGGCCTTGAAACTTTATCGTGTACACAAGTACTACCAAGATTGTTTATATTATTTTTTTCTACAGCAAGGTCAAATTCGCTTTCTGGTGCCTTTATATGGAAAATGCTAGAGTGGAAATTAATTAAGATTTTGGGCAAAAATTGGTATATACAGTCATCTTAATGAGTACATAAAGATTTGTGTGAGAGAGAGAGGTCAAGATCATTCTTTGACCTTTGACCCAGGACTCTTATATATTGACAATTTCACACATCTCCTCAAAAGCTACTGGGCCAATTGTAAACAAATTTTATATTATAGTCTCCAGGGGCTTGCAGGAATGAAAATTTGTTCACCAGGCCCAGGTTACAAGACCAACATGGCCGCCATGCCCATTCATGGTAAAAATCTTCAAAAATCTTCTTCTCGAGATTGACAAGCTTGAAACTTGATATGTAGCATATAGTACATGAGTACTTCCAAGACTGTTCAAATGATGACCATGGGTTGGCCTTGATCTTTTTTTTTTTAATGGCAAAATCAAATATGGGAAAATGCTAAAACATAAGATTTCATAGAAAATTTTGTAGATACTGGTCCAAGATTGTTCAAATGATGACCTTGACTTTTTTATGGCAAGATCTAATTTGTTTTGTGGTGCTTTTATATGGGAAAATGCTTAAATATAAGAGTTCATGGAACTTCTATAAGATTTTGGTACAAAAGTTAATAAATACAGTCAAATGAACACTTTTTAGCAACAGAGGTCTAGGTCATTCTTTGACCTTTAACCAGTGTCTCATATTTTGACAGTTTCAAGCTATTAGGTATGTTTAAATGATGATCCTAGTTTGACCTTTTAAGTCAGGTGAGCCATTCAGGGTCTTATTGCCCTATTGTTTGTCCAAAGATGTAAAAAGGGGAAAAACACCTGGGCCCAGTTGTTCAAAACTAACAACGTCGTTAGCTAACGTTTCATTAAAATTTCAACTATAAATATCGCAAATACGCCAATATTTTTTAGTTGAAAAAAATCAGAGAAGCTTTTGCACTGCAAAAGCTCCTCATTTTTTCAACAAAAGATATTAGTGTATTTGGTCGTAAAGTTGTAAAACATGTAATTAGTTGACCTCTTAAAGAGCTTGTTAGCCAAAGGATGCTTTGAACAACTGGGCCCACAAGCTTTCTCACCAGTGTGTTGGCTGAGGCTTGAACTCATAGTGGTAATGTTGAAACGAAGTACATTTTCGGTTGTGCAACAAAACAGCTATTAACTTTAACCCTATTGCACTTTGAACGGCCAAAACTCCATTGAGTTTTGGCCATTATGAGTGCAATAGGGTTTCAAAATATTCACTGGGACCACTATGTTGACCACTTCCCAGTTATCGTAAGATTTATAAGTATTGGGACAGATAGGTCAAAGCAAACAGTGCAGACCCAGATCAGACTGCTCCTGAAAGAGCAGTCTGATCAGAGTATGCATTGTTTTCCTTTCTGTCTGCGTCTTTTAGACACACGACTGCATTGAAAATCCAAATTGTTCAACTTTTAGGACAATTAATTTAGGTGTCCCAAGTTTGGAAATTTTATTATAATGTACAATATGAGATGATGTGACTTTTCAGTTGTCATATTGGCATTACAGGTGATAGTTAAAAATACAACAAGTGCAGCGGGGGATTTTGTGTTTGACAGAGCCATACAGGGCCAGGTGTGGCAACAGAAATTAGGCATCAAGCCAGGAAATAACAGATACACAATTACAGGCTTAATACCGGGTACCACATACCAGGTGTATGTCAAGGCCATTAATAGCCAGGGACCGTCAGTTGCAGAGAATAAAATTATAAGAACTAAAGATGGTAGGAGCTTTTATATATCCTCAGTAGCTAGTAGCATGCAAGTGTATGACCATTACTGTAGAAAAGGGAGTACTTGATGATATTACTAAACTCCATTCATTAATTCTGAAACTGGGTTTTTCGCTGCTCATACTTTTATAATCTAATCGATCCAGGTAAGACTGTACATAATGATACTGCTAGACTTCCGCCGATTTCTCATCAATGTGTCCTATGCCTCTGTCCTTCGTATGATGCTGGGCTAACCTGCACAAAACTGCAAATTACAGATTTTCAACCCGAGACTAAGTCCATCGGACAGGTTGGAAACGCCTTTTAATACCATATAAAGTGGTCGCTATAAATAGTTTTCTGTGCGGGTGGGGTCAATATTCTAACACATGCTCTGCGCGTGCGAAATCAGTCAGCGTGACAACAAGCTTGTCATCCAGATAATTTTATCTCAGTTTGAAATTGATTACACCGCATAAATTCGCACTGGACCAGGCTTTCAGTGTTTCATCGTAGTATCGCCATCGGCAAACAACGTCTAAACGACGTCAGATCAGCGTCATTGCGACGTAACGATGTTCACTGGCGTCATTTTAACGCAACTATTACAGCTTTCCGCAGTATGTAATAAAGTCCCAAAATGTTGCATTAAAACTGCAAAGTTAAATGCAAGGACGAAAAGGATTAAATCGTGCACTTTTCAAACTTTTAGAGCTCCCCTGTATCAGTCTATTCCTTTTTCTTACTCCCACCCATCCCCATCCCCACTCTAAAAAAATAATAAAATAATCTCCCCAACACTACCTACAACCCCCTCCACTCAATTAGTCTACCATCCAGACTTCCACCCCTCGACATGACCCCTCCCCACCTCCTTATTCAATCTGCCACTCAAACCGCCACCCTAGTATCTAGACACACATCCTACAACCCCCCCCCCCCCCTTCTTCTCATCAACAAACTATTCCCTCGATTAGTCAACCACGCCGACCTCTACACCGCGACACGAGCATATATTACGCAAGGAAGGCCTTAATGTAAATACTGCATTGTCGAACCTTACGGCTCGCGCAAACATGATGCAGTCTGATTAGAGTCAACCACGGAAGTCGAAGTCAACCTCACTGAACCGAGTCTTCTTAGACATTGATGTACAAAAGTGAACCCGCAAGCATGCATGCATGCGATATTTCCTTCCGTATATACACGAAAGCTGATCTGAGCTTTTGTTTTCGCACATCCGGTGTGTGGTTATTTGGACACAGAGGCACATAATAAAGTCTCTTAGCTGACTGGTTTGAGATTTTCCTATTCGCAGATACATTATGCCACGTTTTTGCGTGAGACGTCACCCTGAGAAAAATGATAGAAAGGAAGAAATAGATAAACGCAGGGACGTTTATGGGCCTGAAGTTCGCTTTTGAGCCGGATGACACAACTGTCCCGTTGTCTGTATGTATACTTTTGATATTTTCTTAAGAAAATATGACACAAACAAATACAAGTGGTTAAAATATGGTAAAGAAACTGGGTCTGATTTTCATTCCTAAAATCCAGAGTATTTTTTCTGTATTAAAAAGTAGCAGAAGCTCAAAACGCTTTTTTTTCTTATTCCTGTGACTTTGTTGGAGGGACAAAAGTTATTACCCAAATGAACAGCGTGAAAGCCACGTGGAGCGCATCTGAATATGTATGACTTTAGGCTGTCAATTTTCATCAAATGGTCTTAGTTTGCGGACAGGTTTTTGAAATTTGCTGTTTCGTGCATGTGACTGCAGCATTAGACGCCAGGCTAAGATACATGAGGCCTTTATGAGAAATCGGCGGAAGTCGATCTTTATCCCTATGCACAGTCTTACGTGGATTGATTAGATTATAAAAGTAAGAGCAGCGAAAAACCCAGTTTCAGAATTAATGAACGGAGTTTAGTATATTTACACTTACCACTGACTTCCCATAGGTGAACCCTTTAGAGCAACTAGCTTCATACACCGATGAAGGACAACTGATCATGTGATGTCGTCAAGCGACGTCTTATGTAAACAAATGTCTCGATTGGTTCTTGTAACGTTCGATTGACGCCAGATGTGGGCGACGGCTGTTTAACGTTATGGCCAAACAAGTCGTTACTAACTTTTCTTTGACCCATGTTTTGCCTATTCTACATCAAATTACCATAAAAACGGCAGAGAGAGGTTCACAAATAAAGTGTAAATATAAGAATAAAAAATTGATTTTTCAGCATTCATCATGTGAAGAAGCAGTGGTCGTTGCTAAAATTCTACAAGAAGCGCTTTGCGCTTCATGGAATTTTAGCTCCGCCCACTGGCTTCATCACAAGATGAACGCTGAAAAATCAAATTTTAATTCTTAATTACCTTATTTATTCGGCTATAAAACGGGGTTTATTCTCTCTAGAATGACCCCAAATATCTAAATCAGTCTAATGAAATTTTGCTGTAAGATGGGTCTTATACTTCCAAAAACCATCCCAAAAATCTAGATCTGTCTTATAAGACAGATCTAGATTTTTGGGATTATTTTGGAATAGAAAAACCTCTGTCTTATAACTGAAGAAATACAGTAATTTTACTAACTTCTTTGTGACCCTCAAAAGAACCATATCAGAAAGTTGTTGCAATGTATGGTTTCTTGTAGAGTTCACCAAAATTATGCCCTTACAGTACTCCAGATGAAAGGAAAAAGAAAGATAACAGGGATGATGAAGGGATATTTTTTCCATTCTTACGTTGTGACCTCCCATTTGAACTCTCTCACCTAGACGGTTCTGGGTCACAACATATGTTTTTATTGAGAAATAATGAAATTATCTCTGAATTATCTTCAAAAATGGATTTTATCTGGAGGTCTGTCATTATCATTTTCAAGTACTCCCCAAAGCGCTAGATGATAATAATTTTGGGACGATTTTTGATATTTTGTATTGAAAACAACAAGCAGAATTGACAGTTTGCCTGCTAGCTGAACAAGCTTCTTGACTAAGAAGTTATGATTATACCCTCGACATACGAAGTATGTCAGGGGGTATATAGTTTTTGTCATTCAGTCCGTTCGTCTGTTTGTTGGTTCGTTCGTCTGTCAAGTTTACATCAAAGTTTTGCGTTAAACTTTTTTTGATTACCCATATCTCTGTAACTATACATCAGATTCTTTTCATATTTGGTTTATGGTATCTCTATAGCATTGCTTTTGATGTAAACTATCTTAGCCCCTGGACCAGGCCCCAAGGTGTGGCCAGGGGTCAGTAATTAGGACTTAGGCATTTTCATTATGTCAATGTTTTGCGTTAAGCCTTTTTGATTGCTTATATTTCTATAATTGCATTTAAGATTTCTTCCAAATTTGGTTCATGATATCTCTGTAGCATTACTTTTGATCTGGATTACCTAAGCTGCAGGGTCAGGCTCATGGGTGGGGCGTGGGGTCAATAACTAGGACTTAGCCATTTGTTGTATATACAGTTTGGGGTTATTGGTCTAATATACTTGAATAGAGCCTAATGATACATGACTAGGTTTATTTCATACTAGTTTGCACATATGGATGCTGCTGCTGACATAAGGTCAAGGTCACAAACATTTAAATTTTGTACATGTATAACATTTGCATTGTAGTTTTGTGGTAAAGTATGCTTTCATTAGGCGGTGGCACTGGTCAGTGGTATACGTGAGCCCCTGCTCACTTGCTCTGGTTTATACTTGTTTAGTCCCTGGTAAAAATAGGCAAGACAAGATGTTTTGTTTGTGTGATTGTTATTCAATTTGTGCTGTAAATCACAAAACATTGATGGGAGTTTTATCTTTGCTAATATTCAGATATCTGCTGTTTCACAGATCCAGGAGAGTCTCTAGTGTTAGACCAGTTGATGACCAAAATGAAAATTGATGGACAAATTTGGTTGCAAATTCTAGAAGCCCCTTATACTTCCAAAGAAAAAAACAATGTTACAAAAGAAAGAACATGAAAAAATAAGTGATTTACAGTACAACATCATTGTTGTTTGAATTGTAAAGACAAAGTCAAAGAGAATTTGAGCCGCAACAAAAGCAACAAAGTGGCATGTGTGCCTAGCAAAGACTAACATCAGCCTGGGCATCTGCCCAGCCTGATCAGAGTCTTTGCTGTGTGCTAAAGACTCAGATCAGCCTGGGCATCCACCCAGTCTGATCAGAGTCTTCACTGACTACATGGAGTTAGCTTAGACCTTTAGTTACCCTTTAAGCGCACAGCAAAGACTCTGATCAGGCTGGACAGATGGCAAGGCTGATCTGAGTATTTACTAGGTGAGCATACCACATTGTTGGTTTTGTCATGTTGCGGCTCAGTTATAATCTTCATCAGCAATCTGTATAACTGCCCTTCCATTTCCAGGGGAACGTTTAAAGCAGGGCTCAGCCTAGAGGGCGATTTGGGAGAAATAGTCACCCAAAGCTGGCTGACTTCTACCTGTCTTGAGCAAGGGGAGAAGTGAAAATGTATAGAACATGTAGGGAAATCCAAAATTTGGACCAAAACTTCTCCCTTAAGTCCAGAAAATGTCACAAAACTTCTCCCTTTCTGAAAGCTCTAGGCTGACCCCTGGTAAAGCAGAAGTTAAATGACCTTGTCTTTTCATTTCAAACAGTACATCATACAACTAGTGTCCAACATCTCAGCCTTTCTTGTAAGGCCTTAAGCCAATAATCTAAAACACCTCTTTCCACATAGAGCTTAAAATGTGTTTGAATTCAAGACAAGGCTATCTGTAGAACAGCTGCAAATATACATGGGCTTTTCATCATTGTGAGAGATAGCTTTAGAAATCCTGTAATCTGGCCTCGAGGTTATAAAACTTTTTTGATGCTCAACTCAGCTGAGCATGAATTTTTACCCGCTTATAAATAGCAAATTACTGATAAGTACAGTTGTTTTCTTGCTCAGTTTAGCTGAGTATTAAATTTTCTCTGCTTATGAATATGAAAATGCCAACATTAGTTGGCATTTTCATATTTACCAGCTGGGAAAATTTCATGCTCAGCTGAGCTGAGCACAAAAAAAGTTTTATAACCTCGGGGCCAGGTTTGAGGTTGGACACTCTTGGTATATTATACATCTTTTCATATTCATTAAACAGTTTGTAGTTGCTGCCTTTAAGAATAATATGACCCCCAAAACAAGAAAATCAACAAAGTGGAATGTGCACCCAGGGAAGACTCTGATCAGCCTGGGCATCTTCCATTCTGATCAGAGTCTTCTCTGTGCCCTTAAAGAGTAACTAAAATATGAACACTTTAAGTGCCAGAGTTGGAAATAGCTGAATTGGCACCAATAAGGTGGCTCTCCATGAGCTGCATTATCAGGATTTACACTGTTTGTCCTCTAGTCTTTGAATTCTCAACATGGCATACCTTGGACTAAACATTTTTTTGAGAATTGGCAGATATTTATTCAGCATCTCCTTTTTTGTCACTTAAAGGGTTAATAGTTAAATGATAAATTGTTTTAAATTCTGTATTAATCCTACTAAATGCCCCTGCTTTAATAAATGCCACCTGTCGCTTTTCTGAAAATACTGTTACATTAAATTCCATATATTCCTGTTTGCTTCTCTGGCTGAGGTACAATGTAGCTCTTTGGCAGGAGGTTTACTCTTAAAGGAAAGAATTTGCTCCTTAGGGAGCAAATTCTTTCCTTTAAGAGTTAACCTCTACAGAGAAGAGAGGCAAAAAAAGAAAAATAGTAGATTTGCTTTCTTTGAAAGAGTTTGCCCATTCATTCACCCTAATACTGTTTATTAAAGGTATTTTGGCAGTGGCTGATTTACTACACTATGCTCTATATAATGCCCCCCTTTCGTAAAATGCAACACCCCCAGAGTGTTTAATAGGATTAATACAGTTGTTAAGACTTGCAAAGTGGTATGCTTGAACTATAACCAAGTACAGATATTATAAACTGTAAGGTAAGTACAGCAATACATTAAGAAGTGGGTGGATTGCTCTGATAAGCCAGTTTTACTCAACTTTCCTTAAAAGTACATTGTTTTTACCCACCCATAATTAGTTAAGGTAACATGGATGAAACTATAGACATGCATATTACATGTATTTAATTATGATGTCACTAACAGCTGATCTTGTACCGGGAGCATCAACGGGTAAGACTTGGATTTTTATCATACGTACATGCAGCTCCTATTGTGTCTTGCTATATGTGAAATATGTAAATCTGAGCTTGTCATAATTTTCATTGCAAAATTTTAAATGGCTTTACTTATGCTAAGTTTGCAGACAGTGAAGCCAAAGCAGTGTTTATGTTCCTTTTCACCATCAGATAAGTCGATAAGCTAAAGCTGTGCTGCCTTTTTTAGTTGTCAACAGAGCATCACCAGGGGCCGTATGTATAAAACAACTTAGTGGTTGCCATGCTGTTGCTAAGGTTAACTTTGTATGTAGCAGATTCCTTACAACTATGAAATTTGCTCTGGAGGAACAGTCTTTTTCAGAGCAAATTTCATAGTTGTAGGGAATCTCCCTTCATAGAAATTCAGCCTTAGTAACAGCATGGCAACCACTTAAGTCATTTTATAAATACGACCCCAGGTATAGGGCATATTTGAAGACAATTCTGGGATAATATTTTTATTTTTCCATGAAATGTCTTGTGACCTATCATTAGAATTGCTTCGACTAGGTGGTTCAACTGAAGGGTTACAGTACCTGTATTTTTTAGAAAATGAACAGAGACTATTGTGGAATTCAATGCTCCAGATAAGAAGGTATATCGGATAATTTAGAGATAATATTCCACATTTTTCCATAAAAAATCTGTTGTGACCCATCATTAGTATTGTACATCTTGCCGAGAGGGTTCTAATGAAGCGGTCACAAGATACGTTTTCATTGAGAAATAAGAAAAATTGCCTCTGAATTATCCTCAATACCCCCTTATATCAGGAGCTCTGGAATTGCCACTGAATACTTGCATGTTCAGGGCCTCTGTTTATAATTTCTGTGCTCAGTCCATGGGCTAGTTAGGGCTATTATTTTACATGCTCAGTACATTTGGGTATGTTACAAAATGATGTTGCTTATGCTGACATGCTTCATGCTAAGTATCATTGATAGAGATAGCTTCCTTGGCTGTTTTTATAGGAATCCATTCTGCTTATTTCATTTACTGTTCATTTTATGCATGCGACTAGCAGAAAGCAAGATATAGGAATTGCTTGCTGGCAGTGACGTAAATGTTCTCCTGTATTCCTAGTAAAGCTGTGTTTTTGAGACAGCCCACAGACAGGCAGGTTTTAGCAGTCAGCAGGCGATATATATAGCAGTCAGCAGAGTTCCTATCATAATCTACTTGAGGTAGTCTAATTTACAAAGGTATATATGAATGACGGATATCATTTTTCAAATGACAGAATATCATTGTTGTGTTGTGTACAGGCCACAGTAAATAGCTGATCTGAAATTACTCCTGAAATGCTCAGTAGCAAGCTTCTGGACACATGCTTGGTCTTAGTCAGTATCCAGAAATGCAAATAGAGATGAATTAAATTATTGTAGAAACAGTTCCTGTTTTACTGCCTTACAGCTGTTTCAGTTATTCCATACCAGCATCTGGTCAAATGCTTTTATATAGTATTATAGAAGGAGCTGTAGGATTTTAAGTAAGATGCAACCTTCATGACGCAAATGACCCTGTGGGTTGACTCGTCGCTAAATTTTAATTCATCATCATCATCAGCTATAGGAATTGACAGACATATGAATACTCTACACTACAATATACAGGTAGAATTGAGCAACAAATATGAAAACTTGCATCATATCATTGTCTCAGAGATAGTATGTTGCAATTCATATTAATTTCTGTTTGTAGTTGCTTGCCTTGGCTTCCCCCATAAGCTGTGCATGGATGACAGCCTTTTCCTAGTGTTGTGAGGATAGGTAGAGAGGAAATGTAAAGAAATGAGCCGCAACACGGCAAAACCAACAAAGTGGCATGTGCGCCCAGTGCAGACTCAGATCAGCCTGGGCATTTGCCCAGTCTGATCAGAGCCTTCCCTGACTGCATGAGGCTAGCTTGGACTCTTAGCTACCATTTAAGTGCCGGGTCCAGGCTGATCTGAGTCTGCACTGGGCGCAAATGCCAGTTAGTTGGTTTTCCTGTGTCGCGGCTCAGATTTGTGTGATAGATAGTATAGAAATTGTACAACATTAGAACAGTATAAGAAGAATAATTATCATCCATGTTTAGGGTGGCGAAATTGATATAATTGGTTATCATGGTGTAGGGTTTACACCTTATGGTGTGTTTGTTGGTTGAGTTTTAGTGTAACAGCCCAGTCAACAGTATATCAGCAGTGTTGTTGACCTATTGCCTCAGAATGTTTTTGGACTTACTCATGACACAAAAGTCTTATCTGAAGCTACTTGCAGCTGAGCCAAAGAGGAAGTCCATATATTTTTGTGTGCCCTGGTAGGTGGGCCACTTTAAGAGTGCATTCCATGTTGATTTTAGTATTTTTGGCAATAAGATGGAGGGTCTTTCTCATCCAGTGCAAACTGAAATATCTAGATCCATCTTACCAGACAAATCAAGGTTTTCCGCTGAACTACACAAGACTGATTTGGTAAATGTATTGTTTTCTGTCTCTAAGCCACTTTAGTTGTTAACTAATTTGTTTGTTATCCAGGTTCTGGTTATTCAATAGGAGGAATATCTTTAGCTAATACCATGCTATATTATCAGATTATTAAAAAAAGCCACTGCCATATTTGGCCAAAAGCTTTGTAAAACTTTTGCAGTGCAAAGCTTCTCACATTTTTTTCATCAAAAATATCAGCACACTTGATTTATATGTAGTAGAACACTTAACAAATCCTCACCTAAGGACTCCATTAAGCAAATGATGCTTTGAGCAACAGGGCTCTGAAGTTTGAATCTGTTCAAATGAATGCCAACTCCTTTAGAGAGCCACTATTTCTTAGAGCAAGCTCCATATGTGAAAGTAAGCTACAGCTAGATAAGTAGTCTCCTTTGGTTACAGAATCAGTCAGCCTAATTATGTGTATATTGATGGCTTTAGTTTTGGGTGTAAGGGAGATCTATTGGAAATGAATGAATGTGTCTTGAAGGTTTGAGTGTGTGATATAGAACTTATTCTTTTTTTTATCCCCCGCCGAAGGCTGAGGGATATAGTTTTCTCCATGTCAGTCTGCCGTCTGTCCGTCCTTCCATCCATGTGTTCGTCTTTCCGTCCGTCCGGAGCCATAACTAAGTAGTCACTGGACAGAATTTCATGAAACTTAAAACAAATATATATCACTATAAAACACTGATGCACGTGAAGTTTTGTCAGACTGGCTTCAGTAGTGCATGAGTTATTGCCCTTTAATTGACTTAAAATCAATAAAATGAGTCATAACTAACTCAATATCTAAACTTCATGAAACTTTAACTAAATGTGAATCACCATAAGGCGGATATGCACATAAAGTTTCATCAGAATGATGTCAGTAGTGCATGAGTTATTGCCCTTGAATCAATTTCAGATTGCCAAATTCAGCCATATCTAAGTTATCGATGAATAGAATTCTATGAAACTTATAGTAAATATGTATCCCCATAAGACGTTGGTGCATCTTATGTTTTGTTGGAATTGCTTCAAATAGCAATGAGTTATTGCCCTTGAATTTGTTAAAAATCAACAAATTTAGTCATAACTAAGTAACCAATGACTGGAATTTTATGAAACTTCTAATAATTATGTATTGTCATGACACAGCAGTGAACATTAAGTTTAGTCATAATCGCTCCAGTAATGCATGATTTAATGCCCTTGAATTGATTTGAAATCCACAAATTAGCCATAACAAAATTTCTTGTAACTGAATTAAAAATGTATCATCATAGTGCAGTGATGCTGAGGCAAGTGTCTAAGAAGAACAGCTTCCCCTTACCTTATGCCTCACTTAACCCAGTTATCCCAGAGTTATTGTCCTTGATTATATTTACAATTTATGAGACAGCTCTTAACAAGCCATCTGGTCAGGATTTTCACTGTTAGCCCAGTTATTTTTTTTTGTTTTGATTGCAAACAACTGACATATTAGGGAAACATTGTCACTGTCAGAATTAACCTGCTGTCCAAATTTACCCTACTTGATTTTAAATGAGTAATGTTTGCTGCGGGCACACACTCACCCAAGAGTTGTTTTCTGATGCATCTGATATTATTTAACTTAACTGAAATTTGTGTACAATGAACTGAAATTTGTGTACAATGGGATTACTGTTCTTAAATTAGTGTAGGTACACAATGAATCTATGGCACATTGGTATGTAAAAGTATGATGCGGGCTTGTCTGCATCCATGACTACTAATTTTCAGCACACCTTTGCGAAGCACATTGGTGCTTATGTGATACCCTTTATGGTGCTTATGTGATACTCTTCATGTAAATAGATCTGCTTAACTTCTTGGATTCTCTTACTTGCACAACTTACTTTTAGCAAACCTTTACGAAGCACGTTGGTGCTTATGTGATACCCTTTGTGTGCATAGATCTGCATAAATTTTGGGATTCTCTGACTCACACAAGCATTTCATAATCTTTCAATAATCTTAGCACCCTCCTAGCACTTACTCTAAGCATGTTCAAATCCTCAGTCAAAGTCTTATGAACAGTGCCAAGATTTAAACTCTTCACATAGTTTAGGAACTGTAATCCTTTTGCTGTCAATGAAAAGCCTCATATCTTCAATCATTTTGTCACATCACCCAACAGTCAGTCTTCTTCTCGGATCCTTATCATACAGTGACATGTCTCGTCTCAAAACTTTTGATACAATCCATTAAGTAATTCTCTCACATCTCAAGCATTGGTGTGGAATTTTACCCAAACTCCTGCAAAACTAAATAACAACCCTCTGTAAATTTTTGTCTGAAAGCTCCATGATAGGCTTCCATAAACCTTGCTATAGGCTAAGAGGATGCTGCGACATGGATGTTTTTGAATACAGAATATTGATGGATGTGACATAGCCTGATAAAAGTTCAACAAATGTTTTTAGGACTTTGTCTCTTAAAAAACTTACAAATACTGAAATTTGTGAAAATAAGAATATTGATTTTTGACACATGTTACAGGCTCCTTAAAAATGGCTGGGTATAGCATCTGCTGAATGTAGGGCTGCAGTTTGTGTCACATATCAGACATCAGATGACACATGATCTATGGCCTTCTTGTTTGGTAGAGAGTTGATACTTGGTCAGAAAACATATCCCTATTGGTACTCTGTCTGCAGAGACCCCTATGCTCATGACCTTTATTTTGATCCAGTGATTATGCCTCATATCGGCACTGTGACCTTAATCTGCTATTGCAACTTATCTCATAGTATTTGCTGCTCACTGTCACCAATATTCCATGGTTTGGTGATGTTTGTCTTATAGCGTGAGTGTGTGATACCATTGTACATGGACTTGGAATAGTGGTTGAGTTTGACATACAACTGACCTCATATAACTTGTATGTCTTTGTAACCTATATTTCATGGTAGATTGACTATGATAGCTACAGGTCAGCGGTAGCAAGTATTGAAATTGCTGCATATAGATTCAAGTACTTGTCAGGCACACGTTGTTGTCTTCTGATAAACTCTGTTATTTCTTATTTTAATAGTACAGAATTGAATTATTCATTTTATAGCCCTGAGCTGCATGTAGAGGGCACAAGTCTCACCAAGTGCCACTCAAGGGCAACTGATATTAGTTCTCTTACCCTATTCATTACATATATATCCTGAACAGCATATTGAGGGCTGGGTATCATCTAATGCTGCTCAAGGGCAAGTGCTATTAGCAATAGGACATAGCCAGCAATATTTTGGGATCCCAGAACCATGTATTTGAACAATTTAGAATAGAATAAACTCAAGCATTAAGCTTTTATGTGTACATGCATGCAATGCTGAAATGCAGAATAGCAATAAGGCACTTTTAAAAATGTTCATAAATTTTTCAAAATACCTCCTAAGTCCAGAAAAGTGTAGAAAATTGAGGAAAAAATGTATATTAATAAGACAAGGCAAAAGTAATATTTGTAAGTGACATACACATGCATATACAGAGTCATTAGAGAGGAAGTAGCTTCCTTCACTATACTATTTGCAATACATACAATCATGAAGTTTCTAGGAAATAAGTGTTACTATTATGATAGCCTAATTGGTAGCCACCTGCTATGTAGGACCAAAAGATGGTTGCACATACCTTTCACAGGCATTACTATACCAATCCCCTTGAAGTTTGATCAGATCAGCAGAAAGCCTGCACTGCAGTTCAAATGAGGCCCCTCCTGGTCTGAAGCTGTGACCACAGTATTTCTCTGCTGGGAAACCTAGAGGGCTTGGCTAGGGCATGACGGTGAATTAAGTACCCTTCGGCAGAGGAATCTGTTGAGCACACTCTTGGAACTGTATTATGTGGACCAGCGGCCAGTGAGGATCACACCCTTCATAGTGAATTGGCATCTGAAGCACACAAATGGCAAGAGGAATCAAATGAGTCCATAGATGAAGTGAGCAGGGTAGATTTCCTAAACACAGATAAGAATGCCACCAGGCAAGCAGCTCAATCTTTGATCCAGGCTACCAGTTATGTTTAAATTCACAAAAACTTGTTTCAAAATTTCCAAAGTAATTTGGAGCTTTTGACTGGTTGTGTCCCCTATAACCCTCTTGACAGCCTTTAAGATTGGAGTGACATTCAAGTGGATTGTCATATTCAGCCTCCACATTGAGTAAACAAACAATGTTGAGGTACTGATGCACAGATACCAGCAATATATAAAACCATTAATCATACTAAGACAGAGGAACAGGCTCAAAAGATATTACAGAACCCAAAGTAAGGCAGCATATGGGCTTAGTGAGTTCTTGATGTAGATGCAGCAAAGGTGTTGATCCAATAAAATTTTACATCAGCAGCGAGGCAGTATATGAAAGACTGACTGTCATAAGTGTGTTGAGCAGGAACCCCCACTTTACTGTCACCATAGCCATGCCTTCCAGGTAGAGAATCTGTCAAGCTGAAAGTGAAGAGATGGTAAGGAAATAGAAAATGAAGAGATGGTAAGGAAATGATGGGTGTATGCTGTGAAAGGCAAAAGTACCTTAAAATTGCATGGAATGTGTAATCTAGGGGTATGTGTAAGATGTTAAATAAAGTTATGGTATGCTGACAGCCAAAATAGTTTACAAAAGCACTGCATTACTACTGGGTCTTGTGTGGTGCCTTTATTAAGGGAGTAACAGTTATCCTAGTATATGATAACATGCTTTTTCTGCCATGGTTGCCGAGCTACAACGACAACTGCAAAGATCTTTTTTTTTTTCATTGTTGTGGAAGGTTTTAGCAGCAGAGAAGTTTAAATCCCAGTTGAAGTAAAAACCAATCATAGCCAAAGCCGCCCCCAGTTGCCTCATTTCATGCATCAGTATAGACAAAGACAGTGGGTTGTTTATCAAGCACAACAAACAGACTGCGTAGCGCATTCGGTAGGGCACCTGATTCATAAGTCAGAGGTCCTGGGTTCGAAAGCCGTTCTGGCCACATACTTTCGTTTCTCCTTCCGCTGATTCAAGGAGGGCAGTTGTCAGTTACTGGCGAAAGTATGTGCACTTAGTACTGGTTAACCGCTTAGGAGATCTAAGCCTGCCCAGGAATAGTGTGGTTAGGTTAACTGACCGTTCCGACAGGACCATAGTTGTTTACCGTGGAGGCTAATCAATCAATCAATCTATCAATCAATCAATCAATCAGTCAGGCCATTAAAGGTTTTTTGGGAAGGTAAGCCACCTAAGCAAGTCATTCTGAATTTCACAGCTATTAACAGATCTTTGTAATGCATGTTGCAGCATGCTTATTTTGTTGGAAAACAAATTATGAAAAATACTTGTCCGCCTCTAACAACATCAACAGCCCATGACAGTCGCCCAGCTAGTGACGGATATTGATGTTTAGTGGCTTGTTTGAGCAGCAAGACTGAACATAATACATCGTGAAAAGGTTTCTCAGCATGTCCAGTTCAGTCCCTAGCTTGTCCAGTTCAGTTCCTAGAAATGTTATTTTTTCTTATTGGGCCACAACCTTACCCCTAATGACTAGCGAAACCCAGCTTCTGGAAAAGCTGAATGAACTGGCTTTATGCTATTGCACATTCCTGTTTTAAGTTTGCAATAATCAGGAAGTCATCAAGATAGACAACTAGCAGGTTACACCCAGCCTGTCATCATCCTCCGCACTGCCTGAGTCAGTCTTTCGACTACTCCCAAACTTAGCTTTGCTGTAAATAAGTATTCTTCTAAAAGATTGCTCCATTGTCAAAGCTCCTTCTAAAGCCGCTGATCCATTGGCTTGCATCACCTCCTAAAGCCGCTGATCCATTGGCTTGCATCACTTATTTTGACAGACCAGTAGGCCAGCTTAAGATCAACATTGGCAAAATAGCAGCCCTGCTCACTTTAAAAGGTAATTACTTATCCTTCAAAAAGACTGCCCAATTGTCAAAGCTCCTTCTAAAGCCAGTTGTCAGTTGGCTAACATCACTTGTTTTAACAGACCTATAGGCCATATTAAGATCAACATTCATAATTTGACAAAATAGCTGCCCTGCTCGCTCCAAAAGGTAACTACTTATCCTTCAGAAAGACTTCCCAATTGTCAAAGCTCCTTCTAAAGCCGGTTATCCACTGGCTTACATCACTTATTTTAACAGATCTGTAGGCCAACTTAAGATCAACTTTTGCAATAGCAGCCCTGCGTCATTGAAGAAGCTGCATCATTGACACATGAAATTTTCTGATGCTAGTCAAGAGTACAGTAATCATTCACCGCCTTGCTGGCAGGTCTGGAGCGTCATGAATAAGCCTGACATCACCGTCCGGTTGCGGAATTGCAGCCATGGGGCTAACAATGTCAGGCTGATTGTCACATTCACATAATTGCCAGCTTCAGTTTCTTTTCTGACCTGAGCCAATTCTTTTGCCTATAAAGGGCTGCCAAGTTTGGTGAATGGAGGATTACTGCATTGAACTGGTGTAACTTCCACCACTCCATCAGTGATAACCTAAGCCATTTCCGATACCATTTAAAAGAAAGACTTTGTCTGGGTCATTTTCCAACTCGTATTTACAACCAGGAGGATTAACCTGAAAAGCTAGTTTTTCCCTGCAGCATGACTAAGCACAGAGAAGGTCTTGTTTAACCCTGGAAAGATACTGGAGCTGACTAGTGCAGACCAAAATGAATATTGCAATGCTTTTACTACTGAAGAAATCCCTAATGCGATGCTATTACTATTGCAGGTTGCTATTGTAATGCATTGCGATAACTGTTGGGGACAGCTTTTTTTTCCACACAGAAACTCTGCTTTTCTGTATAAAAATTAGTTAGTCCACAGAAATTCATGGCTAAAAAGCATTATCTAATGACTGTTATTTCACAAAATGCACAACCTGTTTACAAAATACAGGAAAAAATTATATTTTCCATACTTTGGAATCCATAACTAAAACACATGCGCAACTGTTTTTAGCTCACCTGAGCACGAAGTGCTCAGTTCGTGCTCAGGGTGAGCTTTTGGGATACCCTGATGTCCGACGTACGTCCGGACAGATGTCTGGACGTCCGTCAACTTTTGCTTGTGTACACTCTAGCGGGCACAGTTTCGATCCAATCTTTATGAAACTTTGTCAGAATGTTAGTCTTTATAAAATCTAGGCCAAGTTCGAAACTGGGTCATGTCGGGTCAAAAACTAGGTCACTAGGTCAAATCTTAGAAAAACCTTGTGTACGCTCTAGAGGGCACAGTTTTCATCCAAAGTTCATGAAACTTTGTCAGAATGTTTATCCTCATAGTATCTAGGACAAGTTCGAAACTGGGTCGCGTCGGGTCTAAAACTAGGTCACTAGGTCAAATCATAGAAAAACCTTGTGTACGCTCCAGAGGACACAGTTTTCATCCAAAGTTCATGAAATTTTGTCAGAATGTTTATCTCCATAAAATCTAGGCCAAGTTCGAAACTGGGTCACGTCGGGTCAAAAACTAGGTCACTAGGTCAAATCTTAGAAAAACCTTGTGTACGCTCTAAAGGGCACAGTTTTCATCCAAAGTTCATGAAACTTAGTCAGAATGTTTATCTTTATAATATCTAGGACGATTTTGAAACTGGGTCACGTCGGGTCAAAAACTAGGTCACTAGGTCAGATCATAGAAAAACCTTGTGTACGCTCTAGAGGACACAGTTTTGATCCAATCTATATGAAACATTGTCAGAATATATATCTTCATAAACTCTAGGCCAAGTTCGAAACTGGGTCATGTCGGGTCAAAAACTAGGTCACTAGGTCAAATCTTAGAAAAACTTGGTGCGCTCTAGAAGGCACAGTTTTCATCCAAAGTTCATGAAACTTTGTCAGAATGTGTATCTTTATAATATCTAGGACAAGTTCGAAACTTGGTCACGTCGGGTCAAAAACTAGGTCACTAGGTCAAATCTTAGAAAAAAACCTTGTGTACGCTCTAGAAGGCACAGTTTTCATCCAAAGTTCATGAAACCTAGTCAGAATGTTTATCATCATAATATCTAGGATAAGTTTGAAACTGGGTCACGTCGGGTCAAAAACTAGGTCACTAGGTGAAATCATAGAAAAACCTTGTGTACGCTCTAGAGGACACAGTTTTGATCATATCTATATGAAACATTGTCAGAATATATATATCTCCATAAACTCTAGGCCAACTTTGAAACTGGGTCATGTAGGGTCAAAAACTAGGTAACTAGGTCAAATCTTAGAAAAACCTTGTGTACACTCTAGAAGGCACAGTTTTCATCCAAAGTTCATGAAACTTTGTCAGAATGTTTATCTTTATAATATGTAGGACAAGTACGAAACTGGGTCATGTTGGGTCAAAAACTAGGTCACTAGTTCAAATCATAGAAAAACATTGTGTACGCTCTAGAGGACACAGTTTTGATCCAATCTTTATAAAACATTGTCAGAATATTTATCTCCATAAACTCTAGGCCAAGTTCGAAATTGGGTCATGTCGGGTCAAAAACTAGGTCACTAGGTCAAATCTTAGAAAAACCTTGTGTACGCTGTAGAAGGCACAGTTTTGATCCAAAGTTCATGAAACTTTATCAGAATGTGTATCCTCATAATATGAAGGACAAGTACGAAACTGGGTCATGTTGGGTCAAAAACTAGGTCAGTAGGTCAAATCATAGAAAAACATTGTGTACGCTCTAGAGGACACAGTTTTGATCCAATCTTTATAAAACATTGTCAGAATATTTATCTCCATAAACTCTAGGCCAAGTTCGAAATTGGGTCATGTCGGGTCAAAAACTAGGTCACTAGGTCAAATCTTAGAAAAACCTTGTGTACGCTGTAGAAGGCACAGTTTTGATCCAAAGTTCATGAAACTTTATCAGAATGTTTATCTTTATAATATCTAGGACAAGTACGAAACTGGGTCATGTAGGGTCAAAAACTAGGTCACTTGGTCAAATCTTAGAAAAACCGTGTGTATGCTCTAGAGGACACAGTTTTGATCCAATCTTTATGAAACTTTGTCAGAATGTTTATCTCCATAAACTCTAGGCCAAGTTTGAAAGTAGGTCATGTCAGGTCAAAAACTAGGTCACTAGGTCAAATCTTAGAAAAACCTCGTGTACGCACTAGAAGGAACAGTTTTGATCCAATCTTCATGAAACTATGTCAAAATGTTTATTGTCCATATATATATGCCCCTTATGAAACTGAGTCACGTCAGATCAAAAACTAGGTCACTAGGTCAAATCTAAGAAAAACTTTGTGTACACCCTAGAGGGCACAGTTTTGATCCAATCTTCATGAAACTCTGTCAGAATGTTTACCTTTATGAAATCTAGGTAAGTTTGAAACTGGTTTGTGTCGGATCAAAAACTAGGTCACTAGGTCAAATATAAGAACGACCTTGTATACGCTCCAGAGGGCACAGTTTTGATCCAATCTCAATGAAACTTTGTCAGAATGTTTATTCTTACAATATCCGGTTTGAAACTGGGTCATGTCGGGTCAAAAGCTAGGTCACTAGGTCAAATCTAAATTAAGTTATGTTGCAAGAATCAGAACTAACATTGCAATGATGCTAGCCACAAACTCCTTGGAATACATTAGTTTCACCACAGTGAGATAATGATGCTACCATTCTATCATCTGTGTTTGTCTAGCTAAGTCTAGTTCAAATCCATCAAAGGAACTCAACATGAACGGGAACTTTTCGGAGAAGCGACTCTGCCATTTTCAGCTCACCTGATCGAGCCTTACAGTATTGGTGTTAGCTGCCTCTTTCATCCATCCATAAACATTTTCAAACATCTCTGAAACCACTGGGCAGTTCAAATTTCATATGGAGCCTGCACATGGGTCAAAGGATTGAAAGTTCTTCAAATGATCTTGGTCACATGACCAAGGTGGCCGCCATTCCCATGTATGGTAAAAACTCTTATAAATCTTCACCAGAGCCAGTGAACTGATTAATGCTCAGGTGAGCGATTCAGGGCCACCATGGCCCTCTTGTTTTTGTTTTTTTTAGCTAAAATGACTTCTTTCTAGATGCGTGTCTAGAAACTATTGAAACTATTGCGATATTGGAAAGACTTTTGCCGATAATATTGACATTGCAGCTTTAATTCCTTATCGATAGTGACTATTGCCAATGATACTATTGCGATATATCGATCGTCCAATGTATTGTTACACCCCTATAAGATGAACCTATGTCTGAATCTGCAGTCTGTTAGTGTGATTCCTTTTGAGAGTTAAAGTTTGACAGATAGGCTGCCTCCGGAGCTGCTGGCCTGTCCCTAGGTTGTAAATGAATGTTTAAACAAGTGCTGCGCATTTGTGCTTCACCTAGCTTCGCTGTTTCCTGTATTCCTGATTGAAAAGCAACACTCAATCAAGGCTGTTACTCTTCATGTGCTAATGAATTTTTGTGGAATAAGATAGATAATCCATCAGTGAAGAGCCATGCAATTTTTTAACATTAACAAGCTCATGAAGAATACATGTAGCAAGTTTGGTCAATGACCATTAGTTAGGCGTCAGATTTTCCAATCACAGTTTTCAGGGCCATATTTCATAACTATTTGCTTATCCCTATGCTTTCCTAGTACAACTTTTTCTTCGACAGTGCTCTGTAGAAAATCACAAATTTCATAGAAATTAGAAGCTGACTTACGGTACCCACTGCCGACAAGTGGCTCTGGGGGTCACTCAATGACAACTATGGAAGGGGCTTGAAAGTGCTTCTGTTGAACTGACACCAGTCGCTGATAAAGCTTGCTGCTTTTGTATAAATCTGTCAAACATATCTGCTTGCTCAATTTCTGAGTTTGGTGTAAGCCAGTAGCATTACCTGACTGCTAGAATTAAAAACCTGGACTTCCGATCAAAGTTCGTCAGACTCTATGGATATAGCCTGTCAGTAGGTTCAGTTGCTAGTGTAGCGGCTGTTCCAACTTTAATAGAAACTCCAGCTTATTGATATGTGGTTGTTTCATCTCTTCCACCTTCAAGCACCAACACGCTATGGACAATAAGTCAGTGCTGTCCTTTCAGGATTTTTGGGCAAACTAAGTCATCTGTGTTCACCAGTCTCAGCGCTTTGAGGCTGGTGTAGCTTCCTTTCAAGAGTTCGTCAGTGTGACTTCATTTTGCAGGCAATAATTGATTACCCAAGTCTTCGTTCGTCATTTCGGAAACAGTTGCTTGCCATGACTGTCGATTTTCATTGCTACCTTCATGCATTCGATATAAGTTAATTGCGATATGTTCAGAAAAACGGTGCGATTATTAATTTGTGAGGTAAACCTCGTGCCTGCAGAAGTAGCAAAAGTCCTCAACACAAAATCAGAGCATTCCAGAAATCTAAAACATCTTGCTTCCTGTGGACATCTAACCTCCGGAATGTAACTTGAGTTTCTTTTCTGCTGTTTCAGTATAGTATACCAAGCAGGAATGAACTTTGGACAATTATTTCCAAAATGTCCACCATTTTCCTGAGCTAAACACCAACATCAAAATCTGAATTTAATGTTTTTTGTCACCCGACGTAGGCGGAGGGGGACTATAGAAATGACCCTCGTCCGTCCGTGTGTCCGTCCGTCCTTCCGTCCGTCATTCCGTCCGTCCGTCCGTCCGAAATCTTGTCCCTGCAACTCCTCCTACGTCTTTCATCGGATTGATTTGAAATTTTATAGATTATATTCTTATGATATGAAGATGTGCATGCGTTTTTTATTTTTGTTTCGGCCATTTTTGATGGAGTTACGGCCCTTGCTGACTCAGCAACTCCTGCCACATCTTGTATCAGATTGAATTGAAATTGTGCAGAATGTTTCATCATGATGTGAAGATGTGCATGTGATTTTGGAATTTCAATTGTTCTAATTTTGACAAAGTTATGGCCCTTTGTTTTTTTTGGCATTTTTCCAACTTTTGAACCGTTTGATCAAGAAAGCTGAAATTTCGTATGCTATTAGCATTTGGTAAATTGATTATTCCGATTATTGTTAGGATGTGCCAAATGAATTAATGGCAGAGTTATTCTCCTTTCATAGATTGTTATTGGGTATGCATACTTGATTTTTGGACATTCTGTAAGGGCCTAAAGTTTCAGTAACCTGATTTTACACATATATGCCCCTTTCTGAACTTAAGTATTTTATAACCTCATATAGGCCCAGTAACTGGGCATATGTCTTAGCTTGTGCTTCAGTTATTATTTGCTTACCAGGTTCTGTAATACACATATTTTCTGTTTTTGGCCATACAGTTACTCTGAAACAGAACAAAGGGCTGCAGTTTGTGACACATTTCAAACGTTGGGTGACACTTGGCCGATGGCCTTTTATTCCTAGGTGGATTGTTTAGCAAAAAATAATTATGTATCCTATATACTAGTTATATTGAGAGCATTTGCCACAAAGGACGATAAAATCCACCAAACTGCGCTTTGAAAAAAGCAAAAAAAAAAAAAAAATAATACAGAAGGAGATTCTTTATGGAACTGCTGAAATTTTGCAACTGAAGTGCCTGCGCAGAATTCAAAGTGCTAGGATTATGGGTCAAAGTTCGTTGGTCATTGGGAAGTGGTACATTAATTTGATTAGGCATTTTGAACTTGCAAATAGATACTTAGGTTGGTGACATGTGCAAAAAGTATGTTTGAGAGAACTGAGAAGCTGATGCATGCACTTGCCTATGCAAAAGACACACGCATCTGTTACCAGGGAACTATCAGCAGCAAGTGAGAGCTATTTGCTAAGTGGTTTGGGGTGACCAGATACTGACAGAGCCAAACAAGCTCAGCCATTTTCGTTAGCCAAAAAGAGAGTAATGGAGATAATAATATAAACAAAGTAAACTGGACACATGCGTAATTTAAAGTAATATTAACAATTAATCTCTCTACTTAATTCCAGAAGAGATCAGTGAAACGGCCATGACAAAAGGTAAATCTGAATTGCATTTACGTTTCTCTGCTACTGATTTCTAAAACCTATAATCCTATAATCATATTTT
This sequence comes from Ctena decussata, assembly GCA_963989385.1. Lineage (NCBI taxonomy): Eukaryota > Metazoa > Mollusca > Bivalvia > Lucinida > Lucinidae > Ctena > Ctena decussata. The sequence continues at coordinate 30,856,871 of OZ022504.1, read as the reverse complement.
TAGAAGCAAGAGTGATTTTGGAACCTTCCATTTTACTGTAAGCTCTAACGATGCTCGCAGCCATTGCTATATCTCATTGTGTGTCAGTTGGCCATTTATGTAATGAAATTGCCTTTCTATAAGCAAATGTGCATGGCTGAGCATGTTAAATGTTAGTGTAATTACTGTTAGTAATATTTCCGAAACTAGCATGTGTACGGATATAGGCATAGGATTGTCCCTGTGCAGGGATAAATATTTTAGGCTTTTATCAAGCAACTCTTTAAGTATGTTTTAAAGTTAAAACTGATGGTCATTCTACATGTTCTTAAAGAAACTAAACATTTTATATTGTCTGTAAAGCAGTGAAGAGGGTGAGAAGTCATCACAGTATGTGGGAAATCAACATCATGCTGTGTTCTCAGATGCATGGAATGACTGAAAGGATTCCAGACTGGCCATAGCACAGAGCCACAAAATATTGATTGATTGTGACATTTGACAGTAAACAGGAAATAAAAAGACACCTTATTCTGACAAATGGTGGATATGAGCTACCACTGGTAAAAGGAAATGTTTACAGATTCAGCAGTCTGGAATAGAGATAATGATATACCCATGCACGCAATAGTGCAATTGTATATGCAAGTAACAGTCTATTTGTAGCAATTTATATTTCTGCATGATTGTGCTGTAGTTGCTTCTATTTAGCTAATCCGTGTCTGAGAGTCATGTTGTTTAAGTCCGAATGCTCCTTAGGGAATTTTTCTTCACCCATTAACCCATTGCATTCTGGGTATTTTTGTCATCTGCTGAAATTATCGTCCGCATCAAAAATAAAAAATATTTTGACAATATCGATCTAACTAACTCTCGGTAGGGCACCTGACTCATAAGTCAGAGGTCCTGGGTTCGAAACCCGGTCTGGCCACATACTTTCGTTTCTCCTTCCGCTGATTCAAGAAGGACAGTTGTCAGTTACTGGCGAAAGTATGAGCACTTAGTACTGGTTAACCTCTTAGGAGGTCTAAGCCTGCCCAGGAATAGTGTGTTTAGGTTAACTGACCGTCCGACATGACCATAGCTGTTTACCGTGGACGTTAAGCATCAAATCAATCAATCAATCAATCTCACTAACTCTTGTAGAAATGATGTCTGTGCAGCAAACAGTTTGGATCTCAGATCAGGCCCCACGTCTGTGGGGCCTGATCTTGATCCAAACTGTGTGGGGCCTGATCTGAGATCCAAACTGTTTGCTCAGATACCCCTTTAGGGGTATCCGGAATAGAATGGGTTTAACTGTACCTAACTGATTTTATAGTTTATTGATTTATTTTGTAGTGTCATTGTTGTGTAGAGTAGGAATAAATTGAATTTCTGTTTATTGTTTTTGACCTGAAAGATAAGGAAACCCTTGCAATCATTGAATTAAATGTCAAGCAGCTGTGGAGCGACTTCAGAAAAGGAAATAAACCTCAAACAATCATACAAAAAGGACTGTAAAGGATATATACACTAAATCTTAATGCCCCAAATTTGAAGAAGGTAAAGAGGCATATTTGTGTTGGCCTGAATATCCATTTGTAATTCTGTCCATTCCTCTGTATGACATAATATTACTCAAGAACCATAAGTGCTCAGGCCTTGATATTTCATAGCTGGGTAGACCATAGAAATTAGTTGACACATATTTTTTTTCTTGTTTGTTAGACGAGTACTTACAGATTTGTGTTCTTTTTATAAAACAATTAAATAAAAGATCGTTTGCAGAATTCAGGGAAAATTGTTGGAGCTAGAATGTACCTTGTGGAACAAAAAAGCTTGAATGTAATTTGAGGCAGCTAGACCTTAAAATTGATTGTGTATACACTTAATGGAGAAGGGTCCATGATGATAGACAATATTGTTGCCAGACATTAGCCCCAGCTGTGAGTTTTGCATAAAGCTGATAAAATTACAGCTTAAAAGTTGAAATAAGGTTTTAGAGGCAATTAAATATTGGCGTTTCTAAAAGTAGTAACCTTGAATGAAAGGGATTTCGTGAGCTTGTGCCTAAAAGTAGATGCTCATATTACCTGAGGAAGGTTTGGACCTGTTTGGACCAGTTTTGTGAAAATTTGACTGACGTATGCTGCTTTGTTGACTTTGGCATTTTTCAATAGACCATAAAAATAAGCAAACCTGTATTTTTTTTCTTTTCCGTCGGCCTTGTGCTTACAGAGTGTATTCATTTGCATCCCAATTTGTCATTTATGATCAGTTTAACTCCATCCATCAGACAGTATTCCATTCGGGGAACGTGATGCACTTTTCGAAAAAAAATCAGTGTTCCTTTGTGGTCTTAAAAAGTGCAATACTGATTCTTCAGTGGGATAAAAATGTTACTGCACCATGATGCCTTTTGACAGCTCCATTCACAATATTGAAAGATCTGTTCTTCATCTGCATACACCCATATGTTGTAAATTTGCTAAATGCCAGTGCTGCTTATATCAGTATAGATATGTACATTCATCTGTAGAAGAGATTAGAGATTGAAGCTTCAGTTGTAATATACAGTCAAAGAATCAGACTGTTTAACCATGACATATAATAGGGTTGCTATAGTTACACCTGCGATTAGAGAGTGCTTATGTTGATACACCTTACCATCAGACAGTGACAGTTGCCGGTACAGTTGATGACATAGAATTATTTCTGAGTGGTTTCATATTCTGATAACTTACACTTATAATTCAGTAGATTTTATTGTGAGAGCTTACACTTATAATTCAGTAGATTTTATTGTGAGAGCTTTACATATCAAAACCAGTTACTAAATCATAGCTCTTGTACATACGTGAAATGGCTTGTTGTAATTGCTGCAGACATTTTCAGCTGTCATTTAATATTTTCAGGGCTGCTGAAAATAATTATACCCCGACATACAAAGTATGTCAAAGGGGTATATAGTTTTTGTCTTTCCATCCATTTGTCCGTCTGTCCATCTGTCCATTCATTTGTCCATTCTTCCGTCCATCCCTTAACACTTGCGTTAAGTTTATATTTTTTGCTTATATTTCTAATAGCCTTCGATGGAACCTTTTGGTATGTGACTAGGTATACTTGTAGGTTCATTCAGAATAGTTGACATATCAGGATGCTGCTGCTGACCTAAGGTCAAGGTCACAGACTTAAACAGTTGCAATAAAGTTTTGTGTAAAGTTTATATTCTTTTATATTTCCAATGTCCTTTGATGGAACCAGTTGATAATTGACTAGATTTACTTTAAGGTTCGTACAGAGTAGTTGACATCAGCTGGATGCTGCTTCTTACCAAAGGTCAAGGTCACATGTATATTTGTGTTTAAGTTTTGTGTTTAGTTTGTATTCTTTTCTTATATTTCAAACCACCTTTGATGAAACCTTTCAATATTTGACTAGGTTAACTTCTATGTTCATGCAAAATAATAGACATCATCTGGATGCTGCTGCTGACCTAAGGTCAATGTCACAGACTTAAACAGTTGCGTTAAAGTTTTGCGTGAAGTTTATATTCTTTTATATTTCCAATATCCCATGATGGAATCTTTTGATGTTTGACCAGGTTAACGTTAAGGTACATAGCTGCTTACCAAAGGTCAAGGTCACAGACTTGTATATTTGTGTTATAGCTTTGCGTATATTTCCAACATCCTTTGATGAAACCTTTTTGATATATGACTAGGTTTACTTCTATATGTTCATGCAGATTGGTTAACGTCATCTGGATGCTGCTGCTGACCAAAGTCATTGAGTCAGACTTATACACTGTTACCCACAGGGTAGATTGGTAGATCAGATTTGATCAGATATCTGCAGCAGCTTAATGGGGAATTATAAATAAATTTTTCCCTGTGTCTTAGACTGTTCAGTTGGTACTGTTTGCTGATATTTGTTATATACTTTGATGGGACCAGGTGACTAAGTTTACTTATATGGTCATACCTTGTATAAGATTGATTTTATTAGGCGGTGATTTCATTAGGCAGTGGTGCTGTTCGGGGATATACGTGAGCCCCTGCTCACTTGCTCAAGTTTCTTAGAAGCTGCCCTTGTATCTGCTCAAGCTTTCGGAAGTGTTCAGTTCCGTTATTATACGCCCGTTTTAAAAAAAAAAAAAACGGACGTATTATGTCGTGGTGCTGTCTGTCCGTCCGTAAACATTCTTGTATGCTCCATAACTCAGTAACCGTTTGGGATATCTTCATGAAATTTGGTAGGCATATGTATTAGGTTGGGGGAACATGTCGCGTACAAGAATGGTTGCTCCCCCTTTCTTAGTATCAAATTTATGCCCCTTTGATTAATTTTTCCCTGTAAGTCTTGTACGCGCCATAACTAGATAACCGTTTGGGATATCATTATAAAACTTCATAGCAATATGTATGAAGTCCTAATGATGTGTCGCGTACAATAATGGCTGCTCTCCCTTTCTTCGTTTTAGAGTTACATCCATTTCAGTAGTACTTTTAGGCTATTTTTGTGTATACTTATCTTGTGCATGCCATAACTTGGTAACCGTTTGAATATGATGATAAAACTTTATAGCAATGTGCATGATCACAAGACAATGTGTCATATATAAGAATGGTTGCTCCCCCTTTCTTAATTTTGGAGTGACCTTCATTTGATTAGTATTTTTAGGTGTTTGTCATTCACTCCATATCTCCTGAACCTTTTGAAATATTAGAATGAAGCTTTGTAGCAATGTGTATAATAATGGGGCAATGTATCCTGAACAAGAACCACAACTCTGGCTTACTGAATTATCTGCCCTTGCATAAATTTCCTGTTTACTCTCTTATTTTAATACAACTTAATGGTGATATTATAAATCATGCCAATGGAATTTAATGGAACTTAAAATGTTATATCTAGTATATTTAGATTATCTCCCTTGTTCCACTTAGGCAAGAACTTACCTTGGAAGCTGATTTTTGGTATACTAATAAATAGTATTTGATGTGTTAAATATTTAAAAAATGTTGCAGTCATTAATTATAGAGTGGTTGCCCCTGTTTGTCTGCCTGTCTATCCTTTTGTAATCAATCTTGTTCATTCTGTAACTGATTTATGACATTTAAACGGGCGTATTATGTGCCGCTAGCTGCGAAGCCCTTGTTTTAGTATCAGTTGGGTGCGTTCCATTTGTTGATTTGATATGATGATAGGTCCTTGATTAGCCAGTTGATTTTTTTCTTTATCACATAATTATATGATGATCAGGTCCTTGATTACATAATCACATAATTAGACCTTTACAGTTGACTCCAGAATTCTTTTCATCAGCCATAAATGTTGAAAGGCATTCACCTTTATTTCACAAGACAAAGCTCAGCTAGCATAGAATTCAACCAAAGTGTGTATATCATTGGTTAAAGATGCATCTCTTGTTACTCTATCTTGAGCTGAATTGATTTAGGTGGTTGATTGATGAACCTGTGTGGTTTAACAGTTGCATCCATTTGTTTAACATGTGTTCAAGGCAAGTGCGAAGCAATTTCTTTTTGTTATATGTAGAGTTCGTAGGGTTAGACATTGTTACCTTAAGAATAGGAATGTCATTTGATTATGACTAGGAACTTTTGTATGATACTTGGATGATCAAGATCATGATTGAAGTACAGCTAAATCAGTAGAAATTGGCATGCTGTTTCTTGAATGTTTTATATGGATAAAATGTACTTATTCATTTCTTTGAAATGGTGTGAGGAATAGAAAGCCTGAAAGTTCAAGAGTTTACAGGGTAGGGTGTATGGGATGTAATCATAAGAAAAGTTCTTTATGTAAAGAGTCAGTTGTGCTCTCAATCTCATCACTTTGCAGCTTTTTTGCTACATTTTTCACTGCTTGTTATTTTAGTTGTGCAAAACATAATCCAGATGGATATAACATGAATATTCATTCATATCTTTAGGAATCTTGCTGCATTTGCTATCTCGATAAAAATCCAGTCTTGCCCGTATCATTTTGATGTTGCTTTTGCCTACAGTTTTGTGGTGTTTTATATTTCAGGTTATTATTATTTGTTAGTTACATGCCTTGCTATGTATCAGTTGGTAACCTTTTGATTTTAGAAGAATGATACTGGAATTGTTTTAGCCATATGAGACAGAAAACATAAGAAGTATGCCTTTCATATAAACTGAAATGCCATAGTAGTTTAGCCGGGCCGGGTAGCGCAATCGGTAGGGCACCTGACTCGTAAGTCAGAGGTCCTGGGTTTGAATCCCGGTCTGGCCACATACTTTCGTTTCTCCTTCCGCTGATTCAAGAAGGGCAGTTGTCTGTTACTGGCGAAAGTATGTGCACTTAGTACTGGTTAACCGCTTAGGAGGTCTAAGCCTGCCCAGGAATAGTGTGGTTAGGTTTACTGACCGTCCCGACATGACCTTAGTTGTTTACTGTGGACGTTAAGCATCAAATCAACCAACCAACATAGTAGTTTAAGACGAGAGCACAGGATTAAATTATACAAAAGTCTAGTAAGGTTCGATTCTGCACTTGATATTGAATAATTCCTTTGGAATACCATGCTGCATATAAAGAGGAAAAAGTATGCTTTGAAGATTCAGTATGCATCCTGTCTCTAAGTAACACGGTTATTCCTCGAACTACCGTGTATGGAATACACCTTATAACATGTGACTAGATTTGGTGGATTTTAAGTTAAATGTCTTGACTTTTGGCATTTTTTTGGATTAAAATTTGCAAAAAAAAGTAAATAAAATAAAGAAAGCACAAGACTTTTTACTACATGTGCATGTCAGTTGAAAGAAGATGACCTTTGGCTGTTAGAGTAGATCTGTAGATGCACAATTTTTGAACGATCTATGATCAAAATTAAAGGGTTGTGCACGTTTATAAATTAGACTGATACAAAGTAATGGTTCATGTATTATGCTTATTTCTGCAGTTTATTTTTGTCACGCACTGACAATTTATTCCTTTCCTTACAGATCCCAACTATAGACCTGTGGGCGGAGCACCAAGACCAGTTGTACCAACGATATTCACTTTATTGGCTGCTCTAGCTGCTGCATGCCTCAGAAGCTTTTTGTGATCGGTGTTGTCATGCCTACAATTTTCATCTTGTAGTTAGTTAAATAATCTAAAGTGTTCATATCCAGTCCACAGGGAGGGCTTTAATACTATGAAGGCACTTGTATCAGTTTCAGTAACAGTGCAAGTATTGCTTCCAAAAAATTGACACTCACTGAAATCACTTGTTAGGACTGGGATGAACAAGATTGTTCTCTCTTTCGATCTTGTATTGGTATTGGCTTTACTAAATGAGGAATGAACAATAGATATACATTATCAAGTCCAAAACTTGAAGATCATGAGGCAGCATGACATCAGCCAGTGTTGAAGTATAAACTGTTTAGACAAACTGTGGAGCCAAAGGATATGAAAGCTGTTACATTTTACAAATGTTGATAGCACAGTTTTTTGCAAGTTTGTCTCAGAGATCAACCAACTTGTGGAAAGTGTTGTATTAGAAGTCGAAGATATTGTTTCACAAGACAGTGTTTGTTTGACAAAGAGATTGTTTCACAAGACAGTGTTTGTTTGACAAAGAGAGTGGCTTATAAGTAACATGGATATATTTGTAGTGAATGGAGCTATAATATCAGGAATTCCAGACTTATCATCACCTTAAATCATATTATTATATTTGCCATGTGACATTGTGTGTGTGTATGTGTGTGTCTGTAGCACCAAGTGTTATATATGATAGCCTTGAATTTATTCATAAGTTGATAACATGGTATTTTGTATTGCTATGCATAATATGTTAACAGCATTTTTTATACTGCTTCTGTCTTTGTAAATGTCACTATATGCCCATGATGTAACATGATAAATTGAGTTTCACCGTTCTGGCCAGTAATGTCTGTCATTAAGATTACCATATTTTGGGGGGCTATAAGACGGAGTTTCTCTCTCCAGAACAGAAATATGTAAACCAGTTGATATTCGGCTGTTCAATAGGGTTTCCTCTTCCAAAATAATCTGAAAAAAAAAAAATCTATATTTGTCATACAAGACTGATCTAGAGTTTTGGAATTGTTTTGGAAGAGAAAAACCTTCATCTTATAACCGAAGAAATACAGTAAAATAAAACACACCTACAAGCATTTTGTCTGCATTAAAATTCCTGAATTTTCATGACTATAAAAGCAGTGTTGTTTTACATCATCAATAAAATTTAAATCATGTTATATCATACCAGATTCAGTCAAAGGACCTCTGACAGTTTCTATGCAAATTTGCCTATTTTTCGACAAATTGCTGCAGCTTTCTTGGGAAGCCAATAATGAAAATTTTGGCACTAACAGGTAGACTTATCCATTATAAAGAGGTTTTGATATTGCTTTTGAACAAGTATTACATCTGCATACTAACTCTCACTGCTTCTCGCAAGAGGGGTAAGAGAAATTGGTCATCCTAAATACATAATATTTAGCTTTTTCTAGTCTACTGAATTTTATTTGTTATATATGCTTAAAATGAGGTAAAAGACTGCAGCTGCTCATAGTATGCAATTATATGTAAATATAATGTGTGCTAGCCTTATTTTCAGTCACATAGGGTCTAATTACCCCACCCACTTTTCAGTTTTTCAGCTGTAGACTATCTTTCCCCCCCCCCCCCCCCCCAGCTGCTCATAGTATGCAATTATATGTAAATATAATGTGTGCTAGCCTTATTTTCAGTCACATAGGGTCTAATTACCCCACCCACTTTTCAGTTTTTCAGCTGTAGACTATCTTCCCCCCCCCCCCCCCCCCCCCCCCCCCCCCCCCGCGCCTCAGCTTGTCACTCATATATAATGTGTATATTGACGGTACACACATGCATGCAAAGCGGCTAGCTGAGGCACGGGGGGAAAAGCATCTTTATAAAACTTCTCCTATTTTCCATACATTCAATTATAAAAACTTGCTTTTTACACCAAAAATCTTAGTCTGTGTGTGACATAAATGAAAAATTATTTTTGGGTCAATTATAGGGCGTTCAGAGCAACACATTTCAATAAAAATTTAGAAATATACCGGAAGTTAATTTTTCTCCACTTTTATAGGCAAATTTACATTACAACTGTCAGAGGTCCTTCAAATATCTCAAAGAGATACACATTTTACAGGTTTATGCTCACTTTGGACTTTAAAATTTTGCAATAAACATTCTTAAACATAACCTATGTGGGTGTCTGCAAAGCGCTTACATATCATTTTACATGTACGGTAATTACAAAATGGCTAATCTTAAGAAATACTGTTTTATGAGGATTGAAACAGCAGCATTGACCTGTCAGATATTTCAGTTATGAACTTTGGGAGAATAATAGTGGTTTTATACTTCAAAAACACATATTAATTGATGTCTGGTGAAAGATGGTCAGTTTGATGTCATAATGTCTTTCGGTTTGTATGAGTTCTCAGAATTATATAGCCATTGTCATTTTGTGATACTACAAATAAGTACTTAATAGTGGATCTGAAATCCTGTACATTACTAAATAATGTTATTTGTACAATGAAAGTAGACAGTAGACTTGATTGGGAATATTTAACAACTCTTGATTAGGCAGTAATGATTTGCTATTAGTATGTAAGGTCGATAAGTATTGGTAAGGCTTGTGTAGACCTTACTTTAGCACAATTGTCGGTACAATCAGAGTAGAAAGTAGACTGGATTGGGAGTATTGAACTTCTCAGTAGTTACCAAAAGGACTTGCTGTTAGTATGAAAGATTGATAAGTGTTTATAAAGCCTTTATGGTGACCTTACTTAAAATACTGTCAGTATATATATCCTGAAATATTTCATGCATGCCTGTTTACAAATTACATCAGATCTTGCATTTTATTTACTTGTGTAAGTTGTATGGCAATTCCGCCACAATTCAGGCACCAATTGTACAAGAGAGACAATATTTGAGCTGTGATAAGAGAAAACCAAGAAAGTGGCATGTGCGCCCAGCACAGACTTGGATTAGCCTGGGTATCCAACCAGTCTGATTAGTCTTCACTGTCCGCATGGAGCTAGCTTAAACCCTTAGCTACCCTGAAAGCGCAAAGCAAGCACATGCCACTTTGTTGGTTTAGGCATGTCGCGGCTCACTTTTCCATGCACCTGAATTTTAGGTAGGGTCTATTTATGGTCTGTAGAAGAGCAGATTCTTTTCCCTATGTAAGAACAGACTGATCACCCATGGAAGTATGCCCATGCACTGTATAATCACCCATGGAAGTATGCCCATGCACTGTATATAATGGATTGGGAAATAGATTATAGATGAAGTGACTCATATGAAGGTACCTTTAAAGTTAAAAACTATCTGAAATATCTGGTAGTCTTAATTCACTTCTGAGCTGGTGCTGTTTAAGCTGGCATTCATTTTGGAGTGATTTCAGCATTGTATCAGCCATTAACACTTTCTAGACTGGAAGCTTGTTTCGGGGTATATGCAAACAGCGCAGATCCAGTTAAGATGCCACAGAACATGGCGTCTGATCAGTATCAGCACTGTTTACTTACAGGAGTTTCTATGATAAATACAATAAAAGTGAAAACATTTTATCAGAAATCCCTAATGGAGTTATCCTAATAATAAGGATGGACAGGTCCACTGGTCAAACAAGGAGTAATGGCAGCATACAATACTGATTGAAAGAATGTACATATTCCACAATAATGTCCTTAGCGTCTGACTGCATATGACATGCAGGGTGGCTTTTGAATGGTAATGAAAAGTCATTTGCTGTCATATTTGTTAAATATACATGCAAGGAATTATTGTTTGATTGGAATCCCACCAGACAAATCTTTGTGAAAACATTTTTGCTTACTTTTATTTGTTCATACAAAGCTGAATTATACTCATATGAAATTCTGTACAGTGTAAACTTTACAGACTGAAATGTCTCATTTCCTTGCAAAAAGAGAGGAAACTTATACCGGTTTATTCTAATTCATATGTAAATAATAGTTTATTTGATATGGCTGAATAGATTTGTTGTCACATAGTTCATTTTGCAATAAGAAGCCTTAAGAACAAGAATTGTGAAGAACCTTACCATGAATCACAGCATGAAAAGGTACATAAGCTCGTATGCACAGTTGACACCTGCCTGGTGAGATTGCTACAGCTGCTACAGCTAATTGAGTATCAGAGACATTTGGCGGATACTGCAGGAAAGCATCTGACTGTCACCTAAGGGATCTGCATATGTCATCAGCTAACTTACATCAGTGCATATGTTCCGATATAATTTATATAATGTAAATATGTTGACACTTAGGCAGTAAAATGTTGAAACTAGTTCTTCCTGAAAATCTGATTAATGATACTGTAACGATTGATCCTATGGAAATAAGCAACATACTACAGAGAACAAAATAACAAGCTTAGTTTTACTGAGTCTTATAATGAGGATGAAGGCAATATGCAGACTGAGTACTGCCAAGGCCATATAGCATTGGCTAAGCACAACTATATTTTCAACATGACGTTCAGTCAGTTTTCAAAAAGGGACCAGAAAATGCTTCTTCACTGCAGTGAGAAATGAGAAAACATTTTGTCGGTCGCCAGCGGCAGTCAGCACCATTTGTAGCAAGCAATGAAGTCTGTAAAGATGGATCCTTTGGAAGGAAGGACTGCTAAATTAATCCTTAAAGCACTTAAAATGAAAACGTTGAATTTGTAAACAGCATAGATCTAGATGAGGTGGCTCATGATGAATAGAGTGCACTTACTTTTTCATGCTGCGGTCATGGCATTACATTGTGTATATGTAATTATGAAAAGTCAGGTTGAATATTTAACAAAGTGGTCAACAAAACAATTTTGTAAGATGCTGTTATGCTGCTCTATAAGATGTAAGAGGTTTTTTTTCCCATTTTACTAGAAGGTCATAATCTTGCACTCAGAAAGTACTTGTACTCATGAGTATTCTCATGCATCTAAGATACTTACATGTGTTACTTAATACATTTTGGTGAAAAAAAAGTCACATAATTAGCTGATTTTTGTCCTGTGCCTTCAGATTTTTTTAGGAGGGTGGGGGGAGGATGCATATGCTTTTTCTGCTAGCTTGCTGGTTTCTTTTATCATACAGATGAAATATGATTTTTTTTGTAGAATATTAAATTTTTCTATACTATTGGCACCATTTCTGAGACAGTCCTTGAAACACTCAAAAAGTGTTTCCGAAGTTGAGAAATTGGAGAAAATCACACGTTTTAACATTATACCTTTGTCTTTTGGAGAAACCTTGCGATTATATTGTTAGAACATGATTCTTAGCATATTTTCAATAATGTAAATTGGCGCGGATTTAAAAAAAAATGTATAACCAGAAATATTGACTGCTATTTAAAGTAGGTTGTTTTTCACAAAACTCATGTTCAGTAATTGATGTTGTCGATCACTTGTTTAAGTAAACAACTTGATGGCCGAAGGACGCTTAGAGGTTTAGTTTCTTGTAATTGTTTTGTCAAAAGTGTATATGAAAAATGCTTGATGAGAAAAAATTAAAAAAGCTTGTCAGTATATTAATGTAGAAACAAATACAGTGACGATGATTTTTCACTTTGGAATTGTCGGCATCCTGCAGTTAAAATTATGAAAAGTCATTATCATTGTTTTTAGAATCAGGAAACTGAATCGTTGGCATTCAGCAGTTTGAATATATGGGAAATTATTGTTTTTTAGATTCAGAAAACTGAGACATGATAACACATTGTGATTCACTGGTATAATATCATAAAATAGCCTTGAACAGGAAAGTAATTTATTTGAAGGTTGTGTGGCTAAAATATAGCTTATTCGGTTGTGCTGTTTCCAGTGGTTGGAGTTGATATACACTACCTTAAGCCAGAAGAGTTTCTGCATAGTCTTGTATCGAGCGAAACTGAAAAAAGAGCTTAAAAAAGCAACACAGGCACAAGATTAATCTTTTGCAACCTCAATTTATTTAGGTTTTGCGTTTTATATTGTCAAATTTGTCTGATGGCCTCTGATATGATGACTTATCGGTATCAGAGAAACTCGGGTGTCTTAAATGATTTCTCTGTGGGTCAGTGCATTATTCTTTGGGCAAGTGCTTAAATATATACAGACTGATTATATATTGATAAATCAGATATCAGATGGGAACAAGCTTGGTTTTGGTTTCAGACCTTTTGAAAAATAAAAAGGGCAAGATAGGTAGTGAATACCAGTCTGCGACAAATTTGTATGTTTGAAATACCATTTTAGAATGAAAACATAATTTTTTTTATCACGAACATGCTTTTCAAACTTACACGTTTGATCCAAACTAGTACTCACTGTCTTATTATATTTTGTTGCACTATGGTTTTATTTAATGACATTCTCCTTGCTCCAACCAGATAATATAGTCAATTTAGTCATTAGGAGTTGGGTTTTGTTAAAGTCAGCTCTCCATCAACATTTACTGTCAAGGACTAAAGGTCGAAGCTTAACTTTGAGACATATGCTATGCTTGATTATTTCTGAATGTGGTAGGACTACTGCAGGAATGCTACATGTCAGATAGTTATATTGCTTATGCTTGTTACTCGAAGTCAAAATATTGTAAAAAGGCAGTGTTCATGTACTGATACATAGAGAATACCATGTTAGTGTCTTTTGATATCAAGTTTATCAGGCGAGCTCAGAAACAGCGTAGGAATGGCGAGGCTTGCCAAGCCAGTCTGATCTGTTTCTGGTCGAGCCTGATGAACTTGATATCAAAGGACACAAACATGGTTTTCTATTTATCATGCGTATTTAGAAGATTTTACGGCGTAAAGGTCGCCAAAGAATTGATAAGCAAACGCAGTTTTGTTACGTGCTGACGTCGCAAATGCGTTATAGAGAATACCATGTTAGTGTCTTTTGATATCAAGTTTATCAGGCGAGACCAGAAACCGCGTAGGAATGGCGAGGCTTGCCGAGCCAGTCCGACTTGTTTTTGGTCGAGCCTGATAAACTTGATTTCTTAAGACACTTACATGGTTTTCTATTTATCATGCATTATTTAAAGATTTTAAGGCTTAAAAAGCCTCAAGAAAATGAAAAAAAACAAACATTGTTTTGTTGGAACTTGCTGACGTCGCGAATGCGTTATGACGTAAATCGGTGACGTCATTTAACCAATCGAACGTTGTTATAATGACCAACGTCAGTTTATAGCCAATCGTCTTCTGAGATCGCTTCTGAAGGCATCGCCTGATAACATTCGCGCAAGCGCAGTAATGCAGTGACATGATATCACATCATGTTATCATACCCCTGTTATCAGGTGAATTTTGCAGCAGATGCATGATAAAGGCAAATTTCACATCCTATCCATGACACTAAACCCTGTTGTTTTTATCGAAGTTTTGCCTGATGTTTCTTTGCTGGTAATGGGCAAACACATCTTAAAGAAATGCAGCTTGCCCGGTCTGTCAATATTGTTCTGAAGGATGATATGAGCCGCGACACGAGAAAACCAACAATGTGGTTGTGCGCCCAGCGCAGACTCAGATCAGCCTGGGCATCTGCCTAGTCAGCTAAGACTCTTCGCTAAGCGCTTAAAGGGTAGCTAAAGGTCTAAGCTACCTCCATGCGGACAGCGAAGACTCTGATCAGACTGGGCGGATGCCCAGGCTGATCTGAGTCTGGGCTGGACGCACAACGACATTGTTGGTTTTGTCGTGTCGCACCTCATATTATTGCTTCAAGAATCGGATCAGCCTATATAAGCTTCGTGTGTTATTGACCATTTTATGAAGGTAACAGAATGCAAACTTCTATTGTTTTTGAGATTTAGAAAGTCCATTCATCTGATAATGCTGCTGCTCAGTTTTCTTTTGTGGCAAGTGCCACCATAAATAGATTATATAGCAGGCATATATATAAATTGTACTTAATTCGTTTTATTAGTGAACAAGTGTAATTGGTTGGATGTATTTATGTGTTATTTGTGTTTATGAAACATTTCTCCCATTGCAATTGTCAAGATACTCATTTGATGTGGTCGTGAGAGTTTGGTTTCGGTAAAGTGTTAGCTCATTCATTTTGAGTAATAGCTTGCAGCTCAGTTGCTCATTAAGAAAACAGTTACTCTTCTGGCTAAAGGCAAATTAGAAATAAAGTTTTTTTTTAGCTCACCAGAGCCGAAAGCTCTGGGGGAGCTTATAGGATAGGCAGTGTCCGTTGTTGTCGTCATCGTCGTCCGTCGTCCTATGTCGTCGTCCGTCAACACTTTTAAACAACATCTGCTCTGAAGCCACTGGGCCGATTGGGCCCAAATTTTATCTGTAGCATCCTTGGGCTGGGGGATTGAAAGTTTGTGTTTTTATGAAAATCTGCCCTTCAGTTTGGTTGCTATGGCAACTTAGAGTTCCCATAGACTTATAATGGGGAAAATTGAAAAATGACATTTTTTGCCAGGCAGCTGCAGATATGTTCACAAAACTTTTATAGAAATGTTCCTTGAGAAGTCTTCTACCAGCTGTATGTTTTTTGACCCAGTGCCCCTTTTATTGGTTGCCATGGAAACCAAAATGAAAAAAAAAATGGAAAAAAATACTTAAAAATTATCTCCTCTGTAACCACTGGGCCGATAAGGCCCAGATTTCATCTGTAGTATCCTTAGGCTGGGGGATTGAAAGGTTATGTTTTTTTTATGAAAATCTGCCCTTTAGTTTGGTTGCTATAGCAACTTAGAGCTCCCATAGACTTATAATGGGGAAAATTGAATAATGGCATTTACTGCCTAGCCATTGCAGATATGTTGACAAAACTTTTATAGAAATGTTCCTTAAGAAGTCTTCTATTAGCTTTATTGTTTTTGGACCCACTGCTCCTTTAACTGGTTGTCATGGAAACCAAAATGCAAAAATAATGGAAAAAAAAAATACTTACAAAATTATCTCCTCAGAACCCACTGGGCCAATAAGGCCCAGATTTCATCTTTAGTATCCTTAGGCTGGGGGGTTGAAAGTTTGTGTTTTTGATGAAAATCGGCTCTTTCGTTTGGTTGCTATGGCAACTTAGAGTTGCATTGACTTATAATGGGGAAAATTGAAAAATGGCATTTACTGCAATCAAAATATGGAAAAGAGTTATATATTTTGTTATCAACTCAACAGACTGTCAGACTGAGACTTTGTAGTTGTATATTTTGTATTAGCCTGTACAAATGTGACAGTAATTTTGATAGCAATTTTGAGCTAGAGATCTGGTGAGCTTTGTGGCCCATGGGCCTCTTGTTTTGTTTTATGTTTACCTTCTACCCAGGTCAGTTGTGTACATGCCATTATGAATGTAAATAGCTTTGTTGATTGCTTGATAAATATTACTGAAATACACAAAAACACTCATGAGCAATGATAGCAATTACAAATACAGTTTTAAAGAACTGACAAAAGTTTGTCAGAATAATATGACACATTGATACAGAGAATATAGGATGGTGGAGGAAAAAGGGCGAAGGATATGTGAAATTTTATATTTGGAGCTAAGAAAGTGCATGCTCTGCAATTAGTTTATATTTTTCGAAACTACAAACATTTAGAAAACACAAAGTGGGCTTTTTTTTTCAACATGCTCAGCCACAAAAGATTGAGACTAAATTGGATCAATTGTATAGGAGTATTCTTCATCTTATTGTAAGGAATTCTTCTGCGGTTGCCGTTCATTGAGTGATGAAGAGCCTGGGAATGATTAAAAGTGAATGCAAACAGAGTAACCAAAGACTTATATAACTTGAAAGTCATTCCATTTATATTGAACAGAATACATACATCTTGCGTTTTTGTGGTGTTTTATTTTTCCAAATATGCCTTTTTTGTGCTTCTTTTCTTTTACTCATGAGATTGTGTGTGCTTTATTCCTTCTTCAGTTGTGTCATATTTTTCTTCCATTTAGCCATGTTAGTGTATATACAGCTCATTTTTTTCTAGAAAATTTGGTGCACTTTTTTGTTTGTGATTGTAAATATTTTGTAAGTTTCAGTGATCCAAACATGATTTGTTTATGCCTAATTAATTCATGTGTAGATGTTTTCAGTTTCCAGCCTTCAAAACTTATATGTTAAATTGTTGGCAAGTTAATGCTTCACCAACCTCAAATTGTTTTCTTTTTAACAATACTGTCATCCTAGCAAGCTGTAAAAGTTAAAAACTGTTAAACTTATAATACACGAAACTGTCAAACAGATGTTTCATGAGTGCAATATTATATGTTTGAATGTATGGCATTTTCATCTGTGACATATACTTACATGCTGTTGAGCAGTCCTGTCATTTTTGCGATGATTTAATGTTCCAAAAACAAAATAATTACATAGGAATGCCATATCGTTCCAATTACACCTTACGCAATTAGAAATACAAAACTGTTTCACAAAAAATAACCTTAACCAGAAATATCATGAAGAATCGAGGATCATACCTCAGTTGCCCCATCGGTGGATATGGATCTGCTCACTGCATCACAGTTACCGCCACAAATAAGAAAAGTCAGTGACATGATCAAGTGATGAAAATAAGTACACTAAGTACACTTGTCCGCTGCTAATCACCCTACTGCAGTCTAATTTGAACAGTTTGTTTTAATTCATATTTATAGGAGGCGTACGTTTTTTGTCAAAACTTTTATGGCTGATTTGAAAATAAACCATATCTTATTTTACGGATGTATGATGAAACTTTTGGTTTTGAAAATCATGAAAAAGAAAGTGTATATCATTTTAAAAGTAACACACTTTGAACAAATTGTCAGAAGGAAAGGGTCACAAAATCTTAGCATTATGTACGTATGTGTGTGGTTTCTAGTCATATAATATGGACACTCTGTTAAATGCAGTTATGGTTGAGATTTCAACATTTGAAATCTAAGTTTCAGTACTATTTGCTCAAACGCACATACTTTCTATAAATTTCTCTTTGCGGCCATCAACATAAGCAGAATACTTTTAGCTACCCTTCCAACATGCTCTTAAAGTTTGATCTTATCTTGTCCTTATGTTAAGGAAGAACACGGGTATATTTTCTTGATGGTACAGGATGAGGTCATATTGTCATTCACACGACAATGTCCATTTTTGAATGTTTTGGTAATATAAATTCGACAGGCTAGCTGAACTATCTGTGAATCGAAAACACTCACAGAACATACCAAATAGAATTTGTCATTTCTTTCGGGGCTTCCGTTAGAGCAGAGATGTTGCTGTTATGGAGAAATTCTTTCCTGTAAAAGCTACCAATTTGGAAGGGTTCCATTGTCCGAAATATGAAAGTTGTTCCTTTTTAAGAACTGACGGGAAAAAAGTAGTCTGTTTAGCCTCTTTAAGTTACATGCTTCCATATAAGGCAGCTCCCATATCATCTCCTTGGGCTCACATCTTGTTTCTTTGAGAAAGCTTGAATTTTGATAAATTTAAAGAGTAACTATACTTCAGGAACTGACTGAATCAGATCCCCAACATCAAAGGGAAAGATTGACAAAGACATCCAAACAAACAATAAATTGCAAGTGATAAGCCAGTCAGCAGCTCTTCCCCAAATAGGTGGCAACTCCGCTATCTTTATTGAACTAAATAAGTTAGACCAACAGAAGGGTTACAACAGAACAACAGATTGACAAAGACATCCAAACAAACAATAAATTACAAGTGATAAGCCAGTCAGCAGCTCTTCCCCAAATAGGTGGCAACTCCGCTATCTTTATTGAACTAAATAATTTAGACCAACAGAAGGGTTACAACAGAACAACAGACCAAGCAAATTATACGAAAAACATTTAACAACTATTGTTACCTATTTTCTATTTTTATTATAGAAGGGTTACAATGAGAATGAAAACTCAAATGTCTCATTAAAAGGCTGGCATCTATCTTGACGACTCAGGAGGCGTCATGAAAGTCGGCTTGAAAGACATAACTGAAAATTTACAATACTGTAAGTTTCAAGAACAATTATTTTCTGTGGAAGTTATGGTTTGTAATTTCATCAATTTGTATATTACGTCGACCCTAAAGTCAGCCGGGTCGAGAATCCAAGATGGCTTCGGTTACTAAAAATAGCAAAACCAATAAAATCAACATTTTCTCCAGAACCGCTTGGTATATTTGGCTTAAGTTTTGTGTGAAGCATTAATGGGACCTTGGTATTTAGAATTATCAAAGTGAAAAAAATGTGTTGCAGAATAGGGTCACAATGACCTTACGTCGACCCCAGCATAATTAACGTCTACCCTAGCATTTAGTTTTCATGTGAAGGCACATAGCAGGTGCGACATATCATTCCGTGGAATTCTTGTCTGTTGTGAAAGGAAGCCAGAAGTGGTTCTCAGCCGTATAGGGGCTAGAAAATACTCGCTGAAACCACCCCACAGCCAACCATTCATACCAGAAATATATAGTCTTGACACAAACTTTACTGGGTTATCGGGCATATTGACTTTCTGTTAAAAATATATCAGTAGTGTACTTTCAGTTGAAGTTACATGTCTTGCTATATGTCCGCAAAATCACACTGTTTTGTACAGAAACAATAATCAGAACGTCTTGCATTCGCAGCAATTAAGAAAATATTATATCTACAATAACGTAGTGTATGTGCCAAATTTCCATATATGTTTTAGTATGTATGACATATTGTGGCTTGTAGACAGTATATAAATGTTATCTTAATATTAAAATTAGTGCCGTTTGTTGGCAAACGGGATACGATTGTTGGCACGCGCAAACAGATAGTAGTTAACAACTCTGTTCTGCATGTGCACTAAAACTGAGAAAGCAAGACAATGAACAATACACTGGCACTGTGCAGTTTGGAATGCTAAGCTCAGATCTAGATTTATCTTATACCCTGTTACAGAACTGACAACCATAAACTCGCCTGATAACTCGCCTATCATACTGGGGTCCTAGCATATATTTTCTTTATTTGGGAAAAGAAAAGCATATTCGATTTTGATGTTGGTGTTTCCGATTATTAGTACTGTCTTCTTAGAATCATTTTCTCCATAATAGTATGCATTTCATGTGTTTCCAGCTGACATGCAAATGGTTACACTGTCAGAATCTGTAGCATATGTTAATGGTGTGACCTTGTTGATAAATCCAACCTAAGCAGGCCAGAAAAGGGACCATTTAAAATCAAGATACCTTTTATCTGAATCAAAATAAAGATTTGCCTCATTGCTCTTGATATTATTAGAAGTTGGCTTTATTAGAAGTTCGCTTAAATTTCTACATGTATAAACTTGTTGAGATTTTTTTGAATGTAAAATATGTTGTATGGATACAAGTGTTATAACAGGCCTGTGTTCTTTATTACTTTGATACAGAATACAGAGTATTTGAAAGATTGCTACTCCTGTGGAGATTTGTGTTTTGTATTTTATACAGAATGTTGTAACTGAAAGACTGGTAGATAAAGATTTCAATTTGGTCTTCTTATTCAAAAGTATAAACTAAACTTGAAAAAAATTTAAGTGAAAATTCATTTTAAAACGATAACTTATTTAAAATATCCGTTGTTTACAGTGCGTTATTTTTATGTTTTTTTCCCCTGAAACACAAAGCATTCATGACAAGTATGTGATAGTCAATATGTGTTATTGTTAATAGATTTCCAAAATGTATTAGTATAAAATACTGTCATAAACTTTTGGAAGCATACTTCTTGCTGGTTGGTTTATTCGTAAACTTTAGGAAGCATACTTCTTGCTGGTTGGTTTATTGAAAAATGCTTTTCTTGTATCATATGTCTCTCTGCTTTTAGTAGTATTCAAAATAAGTCCTGTAAACCCAACATGAACTTACGATAATGCCCCGAAGACAGGCATCCATATAAAAGGAAACAGGAATTTGCGTTCAGGAGTGAATTCTATTTCAGAGATTTCACAAGTTCTTCAATCAGCAGATAAAAGAAATCGTTTGAGAATGTCGTCTGTATTTAAAACGAACTTCTCATTTCTGGTCTTAATGAAGTTGGTTCAAGACATTTCAACGACCATTTACTGGTTTTACTAACTGGAAACACTTTATCCCTAAACGTTTTTACTAAGTAGAATCTTTATACGGACCTCAAATGTTTGACTATATGGTGTTATATCAGAATCAGCTGCAAAATGGGTAGAAATAAAATGAAAGCAGGTTTGCGATTAAGTCTTTCCTAAATAATGTGCTAATTCTCTCTCAAAACGATTTTAGACGAAACAAAATATTGTTACCTTTAAAAACATGAGTAAGGATCATAATTGATGTTTCTGAAATACCAGTCTTTCAGGTAGGATCCAGACTTTTGATATGTTGTTTATTGTAACCAAAGTAAAGAAGAGTGATTGAAGAAAATAACATAAACCTCGACACGAGAAAACCAACAAAGTGTTGTGAGTCCAGCGCAGACTCAGATCAGTCTAGGCATCCGCCAAGTCTGATCAGACTCCTCGCTAATGACTTAAAGGATAGCTAAAGGTCTAAGTTACCTCCATGCGAACAATAAAGACTCTGATCAGAGTGGACGGATGCCCAGGCTGATCTGAGTCTCGTTGAGCGCACAACAACTTTGTTGGTTTTGTCGTGTCGTGGCTCAACTGTCATTATGTTTACATTTGTTCTTGTGACGGTATGCATTTAATACATTTTTGTGAACTGAAACTTGTGCTCTCTGTTTATCCTTTACCAGTCATATGAAGTATACACTCAGTTTTTCCGTCTGTAAATCGATATTAAAGCTTGGCAGATGTATTTTTTCATTGGGTGATGAGGTGGGTGCGGTTTGGAGGGGGAGGGGGAAGGCGTTGGGATGTTGTGATTCGCACCCGCTCACTTGCCATAGCGCTTAAAAAAGAGAGAAAAAGAAACTGAATGAGCTTGGAAAGGGAATTATCTAAAGCTGTGAGCAAACAGTGCCGATCAAGAATAGGCTGATTAACAGTTGCTTTCTTATAAAGTCCCACACATGCATGGTTTTTGTCACGCCTGCAAAGCAAAGCGAGACATATGTATTACTTTTTCGGTGTCGTCGTCGGTGTTGGCGGCGTAAACTTTTGTCGAGTTTTTGCACTTAGGTCAGTTTCACAAAGCGCTGACAGGCGAGACACCGCATTCCGCGGAGTTCTTGTTTTCCAAATGAATACTTTCGTTTCGCCTTCCACTGATTCAAGAAGGTCAGTTACTGGCGAAAGTATGTGCATTAAGGACTGGTTAGCTGCTTAGGAGGTCTAAGTCTGCCAAGGAACAGTCCAGTTAGGTTAACTGACCGTCCCGACATAACCATAGATGTTTACCGTGGACGTAAAAGCCACACATCAATTAATCCAAATGAATACTTTATATATATTATTTATTGGAACTGTTTCAGAGGCATTGCCACCTGCAGGAGAAGTGAAAGGTAGGAGGGTTAGGGGATGCTAGCAATAAAATGTAACAAATAAGACATTCACACTCATAAGAGAGTGTCGCTGAACCAAAACATAATTCCATTATGAACATAATAAGGAAGGCGATCCAGCCAGATAAAACTATCAATATTATATATGAATTGACAAGCTCAGAATTACATGTTATTTGCATGTTGATGTTTTTTTCAGTAGACATTCGGAAGAGCATGCTGCCCAAATACAAGCTTTTGTTTGTGTGACTGTGTTGTAGTGTATAGTAGTATTTTATTTCATGGTATGATTTCCCTGCTGTCTAATATAAACCCAGAAATATCAGGTAAGCCCTGTTGTTATTATAATTATACTTGTTTAATTTTTCCCTGCTTTGCCTTTTCACGATTGATTACCCTTGAAATGATTTAATTGATACATCCCTTAAATTTCTATTTCAATCGTGCTAAATATGACCTTAAATGGTCACAATTTGCATAGACGGAATAAAAAACGTAAATAAGAAAAAAAAAAAAAAAAAAAAAAAAGGAACTTCAGCAGAAGTGATCTTTTGTACCTAGGTTTTAAGCTGATCGGAATTTATCTGTGTCCGTTTGTTTAAAACTTGTGAATTTGTTCGTGAAGGTGGTGTTAAAACATCAGTTTCTTAGGGTAAATTCACTATTAATTTTTGCAGAAATGTAGTGAGTAGCATTTGCGCTCGTTATTTGCTGGAAAACTGCGTTATTTGCTGTAAAACTGGGTAGCTTTTGCTTCCCCCTTCCCTTAAATCCCCATTCCACTGGACGGCGCTTCTGCTGCGCTTCAAAATTTTGGATAAAACGTCATGAATCAGCAAAAGCTGCAGCAGCGCAGTAGAAGCTTCAAGGTCGTAGTGAAAGCCTATCTGAAATGGCATGACCGCCAAGTCTCGGCGCTTGTTTTGACCTTGCTCAAAATTTATGTGCCGGAATCGCGTTGGACACAAAACGCAACGAAAACGTATAGTCCGGACGCGATAAGTTGGCAATGTTATTGTTTTGTGTTTATTTTGATTTGGTGACTGATTGGCTATATAGATCGAAGTTTATTATGTGGCGTTATCGAAGATGGGCCTAGTCCATTTTTACTATGATTTAGGTGTTTAAGGTATAATAATGCAAAACTGATAATTATTTAAGCTTTAGCATGCAAAGTATATACTGTAATCGTTCCACTGGCGCAGTGGATACAGCACTGGATTCTCGATACTTTTGACTCGTATGGACATAGGTTCGAGTCCCAATCTATCTATCTATCTTTTTTTTACTACTGAACTGTGTATGTTTTTTTTTTTTATATATACTTCTTTTTATTTATTTTTAATGAGTTAACTTTTATAATTTTTCTTTTAGTTATTTTATGTTTTATGAAAAAAATCAGAATAGGCTAGTCAGTGCGCAGGCTGATCAGTGTTCACTGTTCGTATATGTCATAATGTACCGTCTTCGCGACGCCACTCAATTACGCGTAGAACATATATCATAGAAACCTTCAGAACATTTTGTACTCATTTTAAAGGTAGGTTCCTGTACTAGCGATAACAATTATGTCCAGAAAATAATTTCGTCTTTTTCTGAGCAGAATTGAATTATCTTATTTTTCTGAATTTGTTGCTACTGAGAAACTCGTCAGATGTTGAAGAAAATAGTCGTTTTCCCTTTGGTTTATTTTCTTTCGTTGGAATTCCAGTTCTAAAAATAACTATGTTTATTATGTCTATAAGTCAGTGATTTCTGATGCCTTTCTCCAAAGGTCAATTTTCCCTTGTCGTGAGCTCTCCTAGAGGACCTGGCTTAGTGGATGGGTTAAATCTATCCCAAAATGCAATGCAGCATGACATCAGCTGCATTATCTATTTTTGGCGCGAACTAAAAATAGCACTAACTGGTGTGCGAAGCAGAGTTAGGAAATCCCTTGCAAAACAACTTTCCTAATATTTTTTGATTTACACTCTTTAGTGAAACTTATTCATTCCCTTTTACAAGTGCTTTCCAACAACTTGGATGAAAGATCATCAAAATTATGATGCATTCCAAAGTACAGGAACCTACCTTTAATATAAGACGTCTTTCTAACAGCAAGTAAAAGTTCGAAATGTTCATTTGGAAACATTCTTATATAATACTCATTTAATACTCACTAAAATTTGCACGAAGAAAGTCTAGACATTTGTGAATAACCATTATCATATTAGATGCAAAAAAAAAAAAAAAAATGGTGGGACTCGAACCCATCACGATACTATTTAAACCTATTAACTGCTGTGCTGTATCCTTTCCGCCACTGCTTGTATAGTGACAATTATGTTTTTGATATATAAGTAGACAAACTTGACTTTTACCTTTGGACGAGTCCATATACCTGTTTCACCTTTGTGTGTTTATGTTATTGTTTGTTGAGCGTCCAAAATACCGTCGGCGATCTATAGCATAGTTCAGCTTATCCAACTCAAGGGAAGGAAAGAATAAAATTTAATGTTGAATAATTTTTTACTATCAATTTTGTTATCAATGATATTTCTTATACTAGACGCAGTTCCGTTCTTGAAGCTTTCAAAAGTGTCATTTAGATAAATTAGAACTGCCAGTTAACCGTAATGTTCCATTATGACCATAGATCAAGAAGTTACATGAACTGCACTGTAATGATAGTACAGGTACTGTTGACTTTCAAAATGTAAACAAAACATTGCCACTTTAGCGCGACCGACCTATAGTAACAGCGCTGCATGAAATTTGCTCTTTAT
Organism: Ctena decussata; assembly: GCA_963989385.1. Classification (NCBI taxonomy): domain Eukaryota; kingdom Metazoa; phylum Mollusca; class Bivalvia; order Lucinida; family Lucinidae; genus Ctena; species Ctena decussata. The sequence goes on along the minus strand of OZ022504.1, from coordinate 30,831,694 downwards.
GCCCCCCTCCCCCCCTTCGCGCTCTATACGCTCTCGTGGCACACTTGGCGCTTCCGCTGCGACAATTAATGAATAGCGCAACCACGACGCTTCAACTGCGCTCTTGGCGCTTTAGCTGAGTTTTCTCTGTTCTTATACAAATAGGATAGGAAAAAAGCCGCGTTTCCAGAGCTATCGTCATTATATGCTCGCCGGGCCGCGTAGCGCATTCGGTAGGGCACCTGACTTATAAGTCAGAGGTCCTGGGTTTGATACCCGGTCTGGCCATATACTTTCGTTTCTCCTCCCGCTGATTCAAAAAGGACAGTTGTCAGTTACTGGCGAAAGTATGTGCACTTTGTACTGGTTAACCGCTTAGGAGGTCTAAGCCTGCCCAGGAATAGTGTGGTTAGGTTAACTGACCGTCCCGACATGACCATAGCTGTTTACCGTGGACATTAAGCAACAAATCAATCGTTATTTGCTCGCGCTCAAAACGTCAAGATGCCACCCCATTACATGCAGTAGGCGAAATCGATCCAGCAGGCCTGATCAGGGGACTACTTTCATCCAGCCTAGACCACAGGAGAGGGCATCCCAACTCCTGCTACCCGGGCTCCTGCTCTCTTAACTGAGTAAGACCCGCGCCCTCATGAACGCCGAGCAGAAGCCCCAGTTGAGCACTAATAGCAAGAAGAAAAAGGCGAGCTGTATGAAGGCATTGTTTCATGATTACCAGCTGGATCACAGCCACTGGAATTATTATAATATCCATCTTGTTCGAATTCTGGAGGTCAGATGCTGCTGAATATCGATTTCCCGCCGATTTGCATAGAAGCGGTTTAAAAAAGCTCAACACAAGCGCAGCATCCAGCAATTAGAGCAGCTCCAGCACTTAGGTCGTAGAACGATCGCACACGCATCGACGTAAACGTAGATGAAGCGTAGCTTGAAATCCTTCAGTGCCGTAGTGGCAGCGCAATAGAAGCGCCTTGAAGGCCTTCGAGTCAGGACTCAAGCATGGCAGAAGCGCAAAGTTCTACACCGCTGCAGCGTCGTGACCAGCGTAGTAAGATCGTTTTGGAAGTGTAGTGGCAGCATACTGGAAGCGCATAAGCCTCAAGTTTTGGCAAATGCCGGCGCTTCTGCGGCGATTTCGAGTATTTTGAAGAATCGACATGTTCGCCATTACCGCAGTCAAAACATCATCCAGTGGAATTGGGGTATAACACAGACAAACACAATTTTTTAACAAAAATAGTGTGTTTGATGCTTTCTTTTTCCTTTTTTTTCACAGTTACTATATGCGTCCTGTTTTCCAGAAGTCCGTTCACAATTTACATCGCACCTCGTTTTTAAGTCCAAAAGAAACCGTTGCACCCATGTTCTTCAAATTTTACATGCTGCATGATTAGACTCCAGGGCTTCAAAACGATAAAGTACAGCCTGGTCGAGAATCCGAGATGGCCGTCGTTACTAACAAATAGCAAAACTACTAGTAATCAAATCAGTTTTTTCTCAAGAAACCATTTAGTACAATGGCTGAAATTTTGCATGGAGCATTCCTAGGACCTTAGTTATCAAAATCATCAAAATGAAAAACCTATAGCAGAAATAGATCACAGCGACCTACTTTCTGTTTTCGAGGCCAGTTTTGCTGAAATGAAACCCTGAACAGACTTTGGTCAAATTTAATCTGACTGATCGGTAAATGGAGTTCTTTCAAATTTGTTGATGGCGCATCCAAAATGACCGACGGTTGCCATTACTAAAAATATAAAGATGACAATATCTGGAAAAAAATACCTGAAAGAATTTGAACAAAGTTTGTGTCAGAATGGTCCTTGCATGAAACTATTGCATATTTTTTGCAAATTGATCATCCAAGATGTCCGCCATTCACCGCTACTATAAACAGCAAAATGTATGAAACAGTCCTCATGAACTAGCGAATGGATTTTGACCAAATATACTTAACAAAAAATAAAAACTAGAGAGTTTTATGTAACATAGTTTCGGACAACGTAGCCAGTGTTTGATACTAATATGGAATATTTTGAGCGGGACAGACGTCTGAATACTTAATCATGGGAAATTATTAGCTCATGACTGTCTTGTCCGAAGTTATCTAACTTTTTCCTACTTTAATTTGCGCTTGCGCAGAAGAAAGTTTTCTCATACACAATAAATAGTATTTCCAGTATGCATAGAAAACACTTGAAATGCATATGCTAACTAATAACACCCTGAAAATAAAGTTAAAAGATTCAAAACTTTCAAATTACCTCCCTTAGAAATAAGCATACACAGATTTTTGAGTTAACGAGTCCATAAAGATTAAATTGGATAATGGAATGCGTTGCCAAAAATTATTTTAATCATTCAGCAGATTTTAACGAATTTAAATTTGGTAATTGTTTGTTTTTGAGCATGAGAAAACAAAAAGCATCCCATGTAACATTTAGAATAACCGAAATTTGATGTTAGAAAATAATTCTTTTTCCTAACTTTTTTTGTCTGCTCTTTTCTCGACTACAATAGTGACTCAAGTTTTGTTCTGTTTAGTGCATGTGTCAAAATGATTGAGTTCTTCGTGTGAAAACCAAAAGCAGGCGCGACAGAGCGTTCCGCGGATACTTTTGCGAAAAATATTCAGCATATCCGTCAGTTCATAAGTCCAATAAAGTAACATTGCTTTGAATTACTGGAAAGTAGCATAAAATGTAAAGATCGGTACCTGATACAATCTTATTCAACAATCCACCAAAGACACCATGCGGGAAATAGTAAAATGAAGCAACAACATAAATAATGATACGACTATTAGTTCATCAGGCCACAGTTGTCAAAATTTGATCCAGGGAGAGAAATATCAGACCGTATAGTGTTTTCCTACAAGTTCAGTAGACAGGTGCTGCTCTTTATGTTCGTGATTAGTGCATGATTTCTTTATACGTGAACGTTTTGCATCTTGAGGACTGTACACAGTTGCCTGTAGTAACCCTTATGTTTGATAGTCATATATAACAACAAAGAAGTGGACTCTGTGACGGTTTTGCACGTTTTGTTGTAGTTTAGTAAATATGCTGATTTAAAGTCTTTATTTTTCCCTTACAGTATATTTTGTGTTTGTGTTGCACGTTTGATTTAACGTACCACCATTGTTACAGCATGTAAACGTCTCACCTTATACATGTAGATGTCACAGAAAATAATTGTTAAAGTGGTAAGTATTAAAGTTGTGTGTGCCATTAATTTTTAAGCTGACCAGGTATGCCATGATCTCGTGATTTAAAGTGCAAATATTTCATATTAAACACTGAATTGAATGACTTGAGAATAGGTATTTATTTGAGAAAATCGTAAGTTTTGTTGAATGAATTTCAGTTTGTACTGAAACCTAAAAATTGGTTCAGCATTGCAAACGCCTGTGCCCTGCTAAAGTCAGCGTGAACTGTATAAACTGCAACTGTTTAAACCTAGACAAAAATACTGAAAAACCAAAACTGTATTGACGTCCATGATAACTTCACTTAAAGGCAAATGTGACAAATACTTCCTGCATTTGACTTCCTGCATTGAAAACTGCATAAAATTCTGTATATATTCTATATCATATATTGGCTCATCAATCTTGAAATAAAAACAATATGCCACCGTATTAAATTTAAAAAATCTGAACTGGAAAGATACCACCCAAGACTGCTTTCCCGAAAAAAGCACCAAACAAACCTGATACATGTAGTTAATATCAATTAAATGATGACTTTTCTATAGCTCATAATAACGTTGTCAAGACAAAATGATGTGGGAAATGTTAATCCTACCACCCAAAAACTTGTATGTCAAGATGAAACAAAATGTTGCAAAGCCAATTTTAGTCGCCAGCCGAAAAAACTTTAAAATATCTTCCTGTCCGCTATATTTTGGACCTTACAGACACACTCTACATTGAGATCCTCACTGAAGTTATTTTCTTGAGAAAAACTTTTCAGCAAATAGAAATTAAAAGAAAAGTTGGGGTCACCATACTTATTACTTTTGTAATGAGCAAACTCTACCCTACCCCCCACATTTATTACGTGGCAAACGTACATATGAAAAGCTTACAAAGATATGTATCACATCCAGATAACTTGGATTTTGCTTGCACACAAAAATAAGCATAATATGCATTGAAATAAATCATATTGGTAGGTAAGTAGCCATTTAACTTACATGATGAATAAATATGAAAATATTAAAAATTGCAAAAATCGTAATATTACTATTTTCCTTAAGTTTATGGCCAATTTTAACATCCAAACTAATAAAATGGGCCCAAACTGATATTCATACCAGCCATTTCCTAAACCCGTTATAATAAAATATTGACTCTAGGGTAACTTTCATTTTTTGCAAATACATAAAAATGGCGGAAAGGTAGTATATGCCTTTAAATTTGATGACAAAATATGAACATCATTTTGCATCGCGTTTCTCCAGTTATAGTGAAGGAACAAAGATGAAAACTATCTTATTTATCCAGTTATTAAAAGTTTCTGTTTTATTATGCCCCCGTGACGATAGTCAGGGGGCATTAAGATTTGTCCCTGTCTGTCTGTCCGTCTGTCCGTCCGTCTGTCTGTTCGTCACGCTTTATGGTATATAGTTTGTGTAATCTACTCCTCCCACAGTTTTCAATGGATCGTTTTCAAACTTTGCATAACTGTTGGGGACATATTGAAGATGTGCATGTGGATTTTTGTTGGACTTAGAATTAATTTTGACAGAATTACGGCCTTTTGAACTTAGTCATTTTAGGCAAATTTTTGCATTGTAGGGTATAGAGTTTGTGTAATCAACTCCTCCCACAGTTTTCAATGGATCTTTTTCAAACTTTGCATAACTGTTGGGGACATATTGAAGATGTGCATGTGGATTTTTGTTGGACCTAGAATTAAATTTGACAGAATTACGGCCTTTTGAACTTAGTCATTTTAGGCAATTTTTTGCATTGTAGGGTATAGAGTTTGTGTAATCAACTCCTCTCACAGTTTTCAATGGATCTTTTTCAAACCTTGCATACATGCTGTGAATGTATTGAAGATGTGCATGTGGGTTTTGTTGGACCTAGAATTAATTTTGACAGAATTATGACCTTTTGAATTTTGCATTGTAGGGTATGGAGTTTGTGTCATCAACTTGCTCCACATTTTCAATGGATCTTTTTCAAACCTTGTCTAAATATTGTGGACATATTTGAAGATATGCATGAGGCATTTTGATAGGTCTAGAAATAATTTTGACAGAATCACAGCCTTTTTAACTTATTCATTTTGGGCAATTTTTTACATGGTAGGGTATGTTTCCAATGGATTCTTTGTAGGTGCTTTATGGATATACACATCATGTGACAGGCGCTGCACGGGGGCATCATTAGTGTCTTACAGACACAATTTTCTAGTTTTTCTTATTACCGTTGAACTGAAAGCAAAGAGAAGTAACTGAATTACTTGCACATTGTAAATGAAAGCAAGTCAGTGGTATTTCAGAGCAGTGTGACTTTTGGCAAGTCACTGTATATTGCCGTATCCGACCCAGCAGGCTTGCCTTCGAAGCTATGCAGTACTGACATCGATGCGACGTCATTATGTCACATCGACATCAGTGTAACACATTATGACGTCATTTGTCTGCTGGGGAGGTATAATAGGTTACCGGAAATCTGTATGTTCAGAATGATTTCATATTTGGAAAGCTGATAATATGGAACTGTGTAAAAAATCGGTTATATCTCGGGTCTTATAATGCCAATTTAAATTTTATAAAAAGCAGTTACCATGGACTAATGGCTTTTGTCTACAGCAAATGGCATCATTTTATTAAGCGATGTATCACTATGAACTCACCTTTGGAAGTGTCCTCGTAATTCGTTTTCATTTCATTAAACCATGACAGTCAATTCAGTGGCTTGAGATGCCTAATTCAAATCGAGGACCCTCAGTTCTGTACAAATATAGTCTGGTATTTAAAAAGTTGTGTTTTATATACATTATGTACTTTTTCATGCCAAAACGTGTATTTCTATATTATGTTTAATAACTTCATATTTTATGAGCAGTGTGTATCTTTTGTGGATGAAAATAAGATATATAACATTTCCTTTGGGTTTCTTCCTTTGGACCAAGTGGTCAAAAATTCTTAGTATGTAGTTTCAAAATGCAAGGCATGCGAAAAATGACACGCAAATTAGGTGTAGTTACTTTATTTGGGTAAAGTATAGGCAGTTGCCTAGGGCAATGATAGAATACCATTTATATAGAGTTCAAATGAAAAAAAAAATACATGACCTCTCGAAATACTGAAAAGCATGCCTTACTAATCTGGAGAACATAAGTATGGGGTTATATGAATTTACTAAACTGAAATTGGCCTCGTTCGACCTGAGATATTTTTTAGCCGGTTTGGGATGATTTTGTTTCCAAATATAACGGATAATCTTTATAATCATGTAATTATGACATACCTGGGCCAGCTCGGTTTTTACTTGGTGTTGTTGAAAGTGAAAATAGATTATTCGTTTTGCTAATCTAGTGCAACGAGAAAAAAATGACTGTCTGAATTTCTTCTATTTATAATGGTATTTGAACATACGTGTATTACTCAATACCGAAATCGACAGATGGGATAGACAGTGCACTTGATAGGGAAAGTAACTGTGTCAAATTTCAAAGAAATACTTCGCTACATAACACTATAAGGTAATAATAATTCCAGCTCAGAATTCTAATGCTAATTCAGCGCAATTTGATTAATTCACAAACAGAATGAAAAATTGATAATCACATGAAGCAGAAATTTGGAACTTTCCTTTGCGTCGAGTTCTTGATATTCACAGTTGACATTTTTTTTTTTATAAATACTGATGGCAGAGATTGAATAATAAGGAATGAAAATTATTTCTGCAGATTGTATTAAAAGTTTACAGCTTGTGAGTCATTTGCCGTTGTTTACTATGCAAGCCATTTTTACTATTTATTTTGGAATAAGATCTCTTATTTATTATACCAGATATCTAATATATGAGATATCATATTTTTATGCCCCCGTGACGATAGTCAGGGGGCATTATGTTTTACCCCTGTCCGTCTGTCTGTCCGTCTGTCCGTCGCACATTTTAGTAGTAAGTTTGTGTAATCAACTCCTCCCACAGCTTATGATGGATCAATTTGAAACTTTGCACATATGTTGCAGACATATTGAAGATGTGCATGAAGATTTCTTATGGCCAAAAAATTATTTTTGACAAAATTACGGGCTTTCGGACTTAGACATTTTTAGTGTTGATTACTGTTACAGGGTAGCAAGTTTGTGTAATCAACTCCTCCCAGAGTTTATGATGGATCAATTTGAAACTTTGCACATATGTTGCAGACATATTGAAGATGTGCATGAAGATTTCTTATGGCCAAAAAATTATTTTTGACAAAATTATGGGCTTTTGGACTTAGACATTTTCAGTGTTAGTAAGTTTGTGTAATCAACTCCTCCCACAGCTTATGATGGATCAATTTGAAACTTTGCACATATGTTGCAGACATATTGAAGATGTGCATGAAGATTTCTTATGGCCAAAAAATTATTTTTGACAAAATTACGGGCTTTCGGACTTAGACATTTTTAGTGTTGATTACTGATACAGGGTAGCAAGTTTGTGTAATCAACTCCTCCCAGAGTTTATGATGGATCAATTTGAAACTTTGCACATATGTTGCAGACATATTGAAGATGTGCATGAAGATTTCTTATGGCCAAAAAATTATTTTTGACAAAATTATGGGCTTTTGGACTTAGACATTTTCAGTGTTGGTTAGTGATACAGGATAGTATGTTTGTGTAATCAACTCCTCCCACAGCTTATGATGGATCAATTTGAAACTGTGCATACATGTTGCAGACATATTGAAGATGTGCATGTAGATTTCTTATGGTCAAAAAATTAATTTTGACAAAATTATGGGGCTTTCGGACTTAGACATTTTTTGTGTTGATTAGTCATATAGGGTAGCAAGTTTGTGTAATCAACTTCTCCCACAGCTTAAGATGGATCAATTTGGAACTTTGCATACATATTGCAGACATATTGAAGATGTGCATGAAGATTTCTTATGACCAAAAATTATTTTTTGGCAAAATTACGGGCTTTTGGACTTAGACATTTTCAGTGTTGGTTTGTGATGTAAGGTAGCAATGATTGTGTAATCAACTCCTCCCACAGCATATAACAGATCAAGCTGAAACTTTGCACACATGTTGCAGACATATTGAAGATATGCATGAATATTTTTGAAGGTCACAAAGTGTTATTTTGACAAAATAATGCAATAATAATGGTTTTCAAACTTAAGTCATTTTCAGTGTTTGATATCAGTGTGTAATGAATTTCCTTCACAGTTTATGATAGATGGCTTTGAAACTTTGTACATGTGTTACAGAAATAAAAAAGATCGTCATGATGATATTTTATGATGAAAAAGTTGTTTTAGCAAAATTGCAGGTTTTGAACTAAGAAATTTTCATCTTTTGATTTTTAACAATATAGGTTCTCAAGACATACTACAGTTTATGACTAATCAGTTTTCACAGTTTGAGACCATGCACACTTCTTTGAATTTGCAGTGGTGATGGGGGTAGGGTGGAGGGAGAAAGGGGGTGCAAGGGTCAATTGGGGAGCACGGGGGCATCACCTGTGTCTTACAGACACAATTTTCTAGTTTTTATAATAATAGGATATCATAAATATAAGATGTATAATAAATAAGATTTCTTTTATAATATATAAGATACCTATTATAACATAAGATATCTAAAATAAGCTAAGAGATATCTGATATAGAATATAAGAGATCTTATGTAGGATATAAGATATCTTATATAGATTATGAGATATCCTATTTAATATATATATAAGATATCTTATATAATATCAGATATCTTATATAATAAATATCTTATATGGCATATAAGATATCTTATATAATATAACAGATATCTGATACATTATATGAGATATCTTATAACTAAAATTAAATAAGATATATCCTATAAAAGATAGCTTATACCCCATATAAGATATCTTATATGCCATATAGGATAATAAATATACTAAATAACATATCTTATACAGTTATATAAGTTATCTAATTTGACTTTTTCGTAAGACAGAATACAATATAAAAGATATTTGATATTTCATATATGATTTATAACATATAAGATATCTTATTAAGTATATCAGATATCTTATATCTGATACAAGATATATTATTTAGGGAAATAAGATTTCTCTTTTTAATTTTACATAGAAGATATCTTATATAATAATTATGATATATTATATAAAATGTCTTATATGTTATATAAATTATCTTATATATGACATCAGATATCTGATATATTGTAAATGATAGCTTATATAATATATCAGATATTAAATATAATAATTAAGATATCTTAAATGGCATATAGGATATGTTATATAATATATCTGATATCTGATATATTATATATCATATATAAAATTAAATTGGGTATCTCATATGAGATATCTTATACCCTATATAAGATATCTTATATGCCATTTTAGATATCTAATATACTAAATAAGATATCTAATATAGGTTTATAAGTTATCTAATTCGACTTATCCATAAGACACAGTACAGCATATAAGATATCTGATATAGCATATAAGATATCTTATATAACATATAAGAAACATTATTGTGTTTATTAGATATCTTGTATTCGATATAGGATATCTTATATAGGATATGAGATTTTTTTTTAGATTTTACATATAAGATATCTTATATAAATATCATATAAGATATCTTAAATGCTATATAAGTTTTGATATATATTTAAGATATCTGATATATCCTATATAAGGTATCTTATATAGGATATAAGATATCTTATACGATATATTAAATATCTCATTTGGCATATGAGATATTGAATATACTTTATAAGATATCTTCTATGAAAAATAAATAGTAAACCGGCTTGCCATATTTTACATACCTATTAAAACATTCATATATGTTTAATTATGTACAGGTGCCGGCTCAGGCCTTTCAACTGGTGTCATCGTGGGGATTGTTATTGCCATCTTTGTTGTACTGTTCATCATCGTGGATGTTACCTGCTACTTCAAGAACAACTGTGGAATACTGATGAGCATTAGAGAGAAGATTGCTGGAACAAGAGATGAGGGCTACTCTGCAGCGAAAACCGATGATGTCGAGAATTTGTGAGTTTTAATTTATTGTTTTGCTTGTAAAACATTTTGCAGTATTTTCATCGTGACATATGAGGATTTTAAGAAACGTGTAGTTTCCTTTCCAATCTGCAATTATCTGTTGCATTATACCAAAAAAAAAAAAAACAACAAACAAACAAACAAACAAACAAAAAAACACGGACTGTTCATTCCTTTTGTACTTCTTGTAAAGTTAAGGTGCATGCGGGAGTGTCAATAACAGGCCCGGATCCAGACCACCACCTACTGGTGGGGCTCTGGATAACTGGTGGGGCTGGGAGGTGCCGAGATGTACATGTATGTGTGTGTGTGGAAAGGGGGGGGGGGGTGCGGGAAGGGATTGGGGGCGGAGGCGGTGAGTGGGGCTTGAAGTAGGAATCAATTTGATGAGAATTTTAGATTGTCCTTTTTGCCGAGGCGATTCTAATGAGATATCGCAACATATATTTTAATCCAAACAGGCTCAGGTGTCGGGGCTGAAGCCCCAAAGCCCACCCCCTGGATCCGGGGCTGAATAATGTAGTGGTTTAAGTGCTATACGACCAATCTAGGGGTCACAAGTTTCCCCGCCGGTCCGGTCTTTCGGATGAGACTTTAAATCAAGGTCTCGTATGCGTATGACATACTACGGTGGGATGTTAAGCGTATGTTCACTCACTCTCTTAATAAACAGGCTTGTCAAAAGCGGAAAAGTTGGCTGTCATGCGGTCAGTAAAATCTTCCGTTATTAGATTTAACGCCAACGAACAGTCATGAAGAAAGTAGCAACCTTGGATGATGATGTTTCTTGTCACAGCTAAGCGGTAGGCATCTGAATTCACAATCATTAAGATGATCTTAGCCCTTCTACATGTATATCTTCGACTGCGATCGCCCACGAAAAAAGTTGCCATTCCTTTATGCAGTGATGAGGAATAATTGACAATTGACCACTAGATATATTGCTAATGTAGTTGGGATCTTACAAGACTCTGGAAAATGAGCTTGGCATTAAAAACATTTCGGCCAGATGGGTACAAGAACTCCGGACTTTAGATCGGAAGCGCACCACAGATAATGACATGATAAATTTTGAATGTCTTTGAGACTGATTCTGAGTGAATCATTGGCTGGTTGATGCCAGTTGATGAGACATTGGTCCATCACTTTCTGTTTCAGACAAAAAAAAAACGATAAGGAATGCAATTTTCCCACTCAAAGTAGGCGAAGGCTGTGTCATCAGCTAACAAGGTGGTGCCCTCAGTCTTTTGTGATTCAATATGAGCCGCGACGCGACAAAACCAACAATGTGGTTGTGCGCCCAGCGCAGACTCAGATTAGCCTGGGCATCTGCCCAGTCTGAGCAGAGTCTTCCCTAAGCGCTTAAAGGGTAGCTAAGGGTCTAACCTACCTTCATGCGGACAGCGAAGACTCTGATCAGACTGGGCGGATGCCCAGGCTGATCTGAGTCTGCGCTGGGCGCACAACCACATTGTTGGTTTTGTCGCGTCGTGGCTCAATAGGCTTGTTGGCTGATTATTTTAAAAGAAGGGCAATTACTATAGCAACCTATTCAATCAGTTGAGAAAGAAAACCATGAGAACTTACCAAAGGCGTGTTCTGCCATTAGTGGTGACTAAATGGCTTTGGGCTCAGTTTGGTTGGTCAGGCTTCATATTTTTCAGATGAAGCTCCCTCTAATTTCCACATTTTGCTTCAAATGAAAAACGAACTGCTAGGAAGCATTATGCAAGTGATGATGACGTCATTAATGCTCCAGCGGAAGTTCTCGACATGAATGAAGATACCTTTTATGCAAACATCATTATACTTTCAAGCAATCATTTTCATTCAACTTCGGGAATCCTCATAAGTCACGTATGAATGTGAATATTAGATAGTTTAAATATAGATATGACCTGCGACACGACAAAGCCAACAAAGTGGAATGTGCGTCCAGTGAACACTCAGATCAGCCTGGCCATCCACCCAGTCAGATCAGAGTCTTGGCTGTCAGCTTTAAGGTAGCTTATATCTTTGGTTACCCTATAAGCACAAAAAAGATCTTGTTTTCACTGACGATATTGGTGACGTTGTCAAAACTTACGACAAGAAAATAGCTAACGGAGCTTTGAATTGTGGAGAAAAATAAACAGCTGTACATATCAGGATAGCAAGACATTGTTTTATATTGCGCAAGTTATGGAGATAGGTACATGTTAGTGTAATTTTCATGAAATGGTACTCAGTATTTTTGGGCTAAAATGCATTGACATTGTGGCAACACCACTATTTAACGAGCACTTTTGTCCACTGTCTGTACCATAGTAAGACTCTCAAACTGTTTAAATTTTATTGAAAAATGTCTATACCATTTTAAGTGTCGGGCATATTCATCGTTTCCTGTATTCTGTGATTTTACCCTATTCGATGCCCAGTGAAAAATCAAGTTTGGTCTTAAGATTTGGCTAGGTGCGAAAAAAATAATAAAAAAACATTACATGTATCTGGTTTTAAGAGGGCAGGAATGTGGGGCATCACCACTTTTATAGAGCTAAAAGCATTATGTTGTAATTCAGGGCGAAGAAAGATCAACTAGAAGATGCCAAGTCAGCAGAGGAGGGAGAGTTAGCTGCGGAACAGGATGACCCAGATGAGTATGTATTTTCAAGTTCATTTAATTGCCGCATGATTTGTGTTATACAGTTCTTCTAAACGTCTTTAGCAGCCAGTATTGCCAATGTTTAAGATAAAGGATCTTACATGAGTGCTCATGTATTATTGAATTTATTAAACGAGTTGGGGAAAAAGATAAGATGCGAGGCTATGCCGAGCATCTTATCGGTTTTCCCCAACGAGTTTGATAAATTCAATAATACAAGAGCACGAATGCAAGATTCTATTTATCATATGACACTAAAATTGCATTTTATTAGCAAATTTTTGCACTAAAACGTCACGATTTCGCCATTAGAAAAACGCGACGTTTTTATGGACGTCAACGTATAACGTTACGACGTTATTTAAGAAATAGATCAGCTTTAGCAGTGAATTGTTGAGTAATAATTCACTGTTCGGAGGTCAGTTGTAAAGTAGATCATATCACGAGCGCGGAGCGCGAGTGATATATCTACTTACAACTGCCCGACAAACAGTGAATTATTACTCAACAATTCAATGCTAGAGCTGAACTATTTCGATTCTAACGCTCAACAACGCTGAAAAAGTAATACTTTTCACTCAAACTCTCCCAACCTTCCTGCTAGCGCGTTCATACTCCCGCCAATATTCTTTACTGTGTCGAAGGTAAATGTACGTTTTTCTGGCGATTTTAGAAAGAAAAAGAGACGTTACACCGTCTAACGTCTCAAAACGTCACAAAATTACGTCAGTAATGCAAGTGACGTCAGCAATTAGACTCACGCGCTCCGAGACAGTGAATTGTTGCAGAATAAAACACGGAAACTTTCCATTGCGTCTATAGGCCCACTGTGTTAGAATTGCATATTTAATCCACAAATGGATTATCGTTTTTAATGCATGGCTTTATTACTCTCTCAGATGCCACGTCATATGATAAAGTCTGTTAATACCGCGAGATAGCATTGCCAACTTTGTTTAACACGTACATACATTGTACTCCACAGTCGCAAAGTGTGTGAAATACCCCCTTTCTGGTGAAAATCAAAGATATGACGTTTGCTGATGGTTTCAGATGTTTGCTGGTATTTGCCAGTATGCCTGTTTAAGCCGTTACTAATTTTAGACTTAAATTGTTTTTTTTTCCAACGTACACACTGGCATCACCTATGCGTTTTTACTCGGATCTTATTTGGTATGCGAGCACTTGCAGGACAAAAGCATTTTTTTCTATTTTGTTTTCTTCTTATGATCACGAAGTCACTGGTCAATATAATGACGTGACTGTTATTGAAAAAATGATGATGCTGTCAAATAGACTGGTGTCAGCTCATTTAATAAAACAAGATTATAAATAAATGCAGAAAAATATTCATGCATATCATACTCTATCACTTCAGTTCAAATGATGTCGGATTTAATGTATTTCAGGGAGTGGGCAAGTACTTAAACATCTTGGTGTTGACAGTGCACCGGTTATTAGCTCACCTGGCCCGAATGGCCATATGGAGCTATTGTCATACCAATGCGTCCGGCGTGCGTCGTGCGTCGTGTGTCGTCCCGAAATGTGTCCGTCAACACCTAAAAACAAATATTCAAACATCTTCTTCTGTAAAACTACTGGTCCCATGGTTCTCAAATTTCACATGGAGCATGACCTGACTCCAGGGTCTCAGAATTGTAAAATTTGGTCAGGTTGAAAATCCAAGATGGCCGTCGTTACTAAAAACAGCAAAAACAAAAAATATTTGTCTGAATTTTGGCATGGAACATCAGTGAAACATTGGTATTCAAAATTGTATAAATGAAAAAAATCTGTAGCGGAGTTTTGTCACAGTGACCTACTTTCTGTTTACGAGTGTAATTTTGCTCAAATGCCAATGTCAAAAAACGACTTATTCAAACAACTTCAGACAACTTCCTCTCTAAAACCACTGCACCCATGGGTCTCAAATTTCACACGAAGCATGACCAGACTGCAGAGTTTCAAAATTGTAAAATTGGATCAGGTCAAGAATCCAAGATGGCCGAAATTACTAAAAATAGCAAAAACAACAAAATCAACTTCTTCTCCAGAACCATTAGGTATCTTTGGTTGAAAGTTTCCATGGAACATTAATGGGACCTTGGGATTGAAAATTGTAAAAATGAAAAAAAATCTATAGTGGAATTAGGTCACGCTGACCTACTTAGCGTTTACAAGACCGATTTTGCTCAAATATCAGTGTTTCAAGAAAACGCAATCGATGGTGGCCAGATTTGGTCAGAAATGGTCCTTGAAAGGAATTATTTCAATTTTGTGCCAGTTGACTATACAAGATGGCCACCATGGAGGCCGTTACTAAAAATAACACAAATATAAAAATGACAATTACTCAAGAACCCTTGAATGGAATTCGACCAATTTTGTGTTAGAATGTTCCTTGCATGAAGCCGTTTCGATTAAATGCAATTTGGCTTTCCAAGATGGCCGACATCTGCCGTTACTAAAAATTGCACAAACATAAAAATGACAATTACTCAAGAACCCTTTAATGGAATTCGACCAATTTTGTGTCAGAATGTTCCTTGCTTGAAGCCGTTTCGATTAAATGTAATTTGGCTTTCCAAGATGGCCGACATCTGCCGTTACTAAAAATAGCACAAACATAAAATGACAATTATTCGAGAACCCTTGAATGGAATAGGACCAATTTTGTGTCAGAATGTTCCTTACATGAAGCCATTTCGATTAATTGCAATTTGGCATTCCAAGATGGCCACCATCTGCCGTTACTAAAAATAGCACAAAACATGAAATGGCAATATCTCAGTAACCGCTTAATATATTTTGACGAATTTGTGTCAAAATGTTTTTTGCATTGAGATGTTTCAAAAGTAACTCATATAGACAAGTCATAATGGGCTTTGGTACTAAAAATAGAAAAATGTGAAAATAAGAAAATCTCAGTGGAATTGGACTAATTTTCTGTCAGAATGATCCTTTCATTAAGCTTTTTCGATTTTCTGCATTTTGGCATTCCTAGATGGCCGCCATCTGCCGTTACTTAAAATAGCACAAAACATGAAAATGACAACATCTCATTAACCGCTGAAGCAATTGAGACGAAATTTGTGGCAAAATGATTCTTGCTTTGACGTGTTTCACAAATTAACAAATATTGACCCGTCAGGTTGGCCTCTGTTACTTAAAATAGCAAAATATCAGAATATATATATATATAATATATAATATAATAGGCAATAATAAATATAAAAATTAGAAAATTACAATGGAACTGGACCAATTTTGTGTCAAAATGGTCCTTGCATGAAAGCTTTTCATTTTTTTTTGCATTTTGGCATTCTAAGATGGCCGCCATCTGCCGTTACTAAAAATAGCACAAAACATGAAATTGACAATATCTCAGTAACCCCTGAATGGATTTTGATGAAATTTGTGGCAAATGATTCTTGCATTGACATGGTTCAAAAGTAAATATATAGAGACCAGACAAGTTGGCCTCTGTTACTAAAAGTAGCAAAATGTGAAATTGAGAAAATCTCTGGAAATGGTCCCGTTGCACAAAAGCCAGGTGAGCGATATCAGGCCCATTTGGGCCTCTTGTGTACATTTCATACTTAAGTCAGAGCCTAAAATACATGGCCTGAATGCCAGGCTAATAAATGATCAATCTAGTAGTTGCAAGCTAACAAATTCTTATGGCAGAACTTGAGCACTTGGCAAATATTGCATACCATTGCTATATTTCACTATATGCATTGTTCTGTTGCTTTATTTATAGTCATGCACTGGAAGTTTGCAGTAAAGCTGCCTCGCTCACAGGTTAAGTCATGTTTTTGTGTCGTTATCTAATTAAAACCTAATGGCATACCATGTTTACTTAAGACTGCTTTATTATAGGGAGAAGAAAGCACCATTATTATCAGAGGAACAAACTGTAGAGACAGTTGATGAAGGGTAAGCTATTTACATTTAAAGCCACAAAATGAAAATAGTTTAAATGAGCCGCGACACGAGAAAACCAACAATGTGGTTGTGCGTCCAGCGCAGACTCAGGTCAGCCTGGGCATCCGCCCAGTCTGATCAAAGTCTTCGCTGTCCGCATGGAGGTAGCTTAGACCCTTAGCTACCCTTTGAGCGTTTAACGAAGAGTCTGATCAAACTGGGCGTATGCCCAGGCTGATCTGAGTCTGCGCTGGGCGCACAACCACATTGTTGGTTTTCTCGTGTCGTGTCGCGGCTCAAATTGCAAACCGCATAGATCTAGACGAGGCGGCTCATAATGAACTGCCACACATGGGTCTATACTGTTTGCCTTCTAGTCTTCGGATTCTCTGTATAATATAGCTTGAACATAATATTTTTGAAATATTGCAGACGTAAATTTGTCATCTGCAGTTTCACGCTTTGAGGGTTAAGTTACCTAGTTTATCCAATGGCATTAAGTCCAATAAATCCGTTTTAATTGATAGCTGTATACATGTATATTGAAAATCTTACCTCCTCCTGTCAACCTTTCTATATTTAGAGATACTTTAGAAGACCTGGTGGAATAGTAAAAAATATTGTCACATATTTTCTGTCACATGATGGGACACATATAACGTTTAGTGCGTGTTTATTCATATACTGTACTCAAGATAGCAAGGTATGGAAACAGTCATTTTGACTCTGAATATTTAACCGTTACTTGTTGCTGACAAATACCTTACCTTTGGCTTAACTGTTAAAGCCCCAGAAAAAAAGCAGATGGCAAAAATTTGCATCTGCAAAATTTCGGGAAATGTTTCGTCCAAGCTATATCATATTGAGAATTCCAAGACTAGAGGGCAAACAGTGTAGATAATGAACCACATCATCTGAATATGCATTGTTAGCAAATTCATTTTTAGCATTATAAGTGTTAATAAAAGATCATTTTTAATTTCAGTTTGGATGTCTGTCTGAACAGCTAGGTGGGCTGTTTCTGTTGATTGTCTAACATATTGTGTGAAGAGCATCTGAATGCCATGAATGCCATCATATAGCAATGGCTTGCACTTGTATAATTCTGTTAATATATGAAATATAATAGTTGTAGCTTCATCTTTTGCATTTAGCTCAATTTATCAACTACTTGATAAAAGTTTCATGATACTAGGCACGCACTTATATGTCGAAACTAAAGCAATGGAAGCTACACATTATGATTTTGAGAAAAATTTCATGGTTCATTACCGTCATGAATTCATTGTTCACTTTGAGAAACGGACCCTTATGCAAAAACTTTTTGCATAAGGGCTCGTTTCTCATTGGCCATCAAAAGCTGCCACACTGTAACATCTTATGAACACCTTATTGCTGCCATTGCCACGTGACTTTGCTGACGCCAGTAATTCGTGGCTCACCAACTCATACATTTAAGTTCATTGTTTATAAGTGGGTCTAGTTCGCAGTCTATATACCGCTTATTTGTATGCAATTTGACTCAGACCTGCATCTGTAGAAGAGGTTATGCGTGCAACCATTTCTTACTATATGGCTAATTTCTTCAGCGAGAAGAAAACAGAGGAGATGGAACCAGAAGATAAAGAAGTGGAGAAACAACAGGAGACAATAGAAAACAAGGAAAATGAGGTATTATATTGTATTAAGGTACAAAAAGGGAGCTACTCTCAAAGAAAATTTTTGTTTGCTTTGTGTTTTATTTCATTTTTTCTCTTAAAGTAAAGAATCTGCACCATTGGCTATGATTATACAGTTTGATGTCTAGTTCCGGACAGGGTATACGTCAGCGTCTTTTGTGTTCCACATTAATGTCTCTGGCTATATTTCTTGAGTATCATAAACCGAACAAATTGTTCTTGCAAAATATTGAAGAGTTTTGTCCCTAGTGCCTTTTATTTTATTTCTGGGTTCCGGTATATATGACTATTGTCATTAGTTTTAAATTGTAAAATCCTATTCCTAATCGCGTGGTCTGAAACGAAATCGGAATGCGTATGCCTAATAAATATAAATTACATCTCACTAATACATCGAACTATGTGGTGTTTAAACTTAATGCGGAAAAGGACAAAACCAAAATTTCAGTTTTGTAGTGAAACAATATATCACCAAAACCTTCAATGATTTGTGACTCATTAAATGAATTTCTTCTGAACATGAAACAAACAATTACTATTACAATGACGTCGTGAAAATGTGATGTTTTGACGCTTTTTATGCAAAATTTATAGCTCTCAGATATCTGCTGTCATCGACATTGCTCTGCAATCCGTTGAAGTATTGAAATAAATCTCATGCGTTTGTGCCATCAAGAGGTCCATAAACCTGTGCCATACTTTTCGCTCAATCTCTACGCATTACGAGTGAATTGATGCAAACATTAATTTTCATTAGCTGTTTAAATTTGCTGTTTTTCGCGTAAAAAATTGAATAGGCAAAACATTTCTCTGAAAAATTTATCTCAAATTTGATATGTTTTAATGAAACGGCATGTTCAAATATTGCCCCGGGCCGCGTAGCGCAATCGGTAGGGCACCTGACTCATAAGTCAGAGGTCCTGGGTTCGAAACCCGGTCTGGCCACATACTTTCGTTTCTCCTTCCGCTGATTCAAGAAGGGCAGTTGTCAGTTACTGGCGAAAGTATGTGCACTTAGTACTGGTTAACCACTTAGGAGGTCTAAGCCTGCCCAGGATTAGTGTGGTTAGGTTAACTGACCGTCCCGACATGACCATAGCTGTTTACCGTGGACGTTAAGCATCATATCAATCAAGCAATCAATGTTCAAATATGTGTATTGATGAAATAATATTAAGATTTTACTGTGTAAATATACCTCAAAGTAGATTTTAAAACTATACCCCCTCTTCAGATAACGTCGATTTTATAAGCGTGAAACCAAATTTGGCGCTTAGAAACTTTTTCCGACATATCTTTTAATTCTGATAAAACAATATCAATTTATTCTCAAGAACATACCAAAATGAAAAGCGAAAAAATTAAAGAAATATCTCATTCCGTTTTCTAGACAGAATAGTTGAAACATGTCATTGGTTTATTTTTCCTGGTTTTGCTTTTGCGGAAGTAATTGACGTCGCGAAAACAGGTGTGTAAGAGTTCAATAAATGAGATGTCACATTACGCAAAATAAATGTCATGGCAAAAGTGAACCCCTGGCCTGTGGAAACCTTCGTCCCTGGAAGCTATCAGTTCCGTTCTTTCGGTTGTCGTATATTAATATTTGCTAGAAGAGATCATAAACTACAATAAAAAAAATACTGAAAAAACATTCTTTGGAATAATCTCCTTTTAAAAGAAACGACATCATCGGAACAGGGGGTATAGTTAAACAAATCTACTCTGTGAAAAATTTGCATGGTGAAAACTTAAAATTATTTTAGAAATACAGTAAACATATTTCGTTCACACATATCAAAATTTAAGATATATTTTTCGGAGACGTTATATCTCTATCTAAGCTTTTATGGGAAATTAAGCAATATTCAGTAGCTAAGTAGCTAATGGAAGATCATATTTGCCTAAATCAGTACGAAATGTGGAAATATTTGGAAGAAGTATTCTAACACAGTGCGCCTATAGAAGCAATGGAAAGTTTCCGTGTTTTATTCTGCAACAATTCACTGTTTCGGAGCGCGTGGGTCAAATTGCTGACGTCACTGGAAATACTGACGTAATTTTGTGACGTTTTGAGACGTTAGACGGTGTAACGTCTCTTTCTCTTTCTAAAATCGTCTTAAAAACATACATTTACCGTAGACACAGTTAAGAATATTGGCGGGAGCATGAACGCGCTGGCAGGCAGGTAGGGAGAGTTTGAATGAAATGGATACATTTTCGGCGGTTTTGATTGTTAGAATCGAAATAGTTCAGCTCTAGCATTGGATTGTTGAGTAATAATTCACTGTTTGTCGGTCAGTTGTAAGTAGATATATCACTCGCGCTCCGCGCTCGTGATATGATCTACTTTACAACTGACCTCCAAACAGTGAATTATTACTCAACAGGATTGTTGAGTAATAATTCACTGTTTGTCGGTCAGTTGTAAGTAGATATATCACTCGCGCTCCGCGCTCGTGATATGATCTACTTTACAACTGACCTCCAAACAGTGAATTATTACTCAACAATTCACTGCTAGAGCTGATCTATTTCTTAAATAACACATCTCTAAAGGCGTCTTGACGGCTTACACTTTGGTATGAGACTTTATGGAGAGCAAAACAAAATGTGGAAGTTATATTTAATCGAGCGCTATTTATTTTGCATAAAAAGACTTCAATCCCTTACATTTTCATGACGCCATAGACAAAGAAGTATTTTTTTCACTCTTCAAAGAAAACCATTTCATAATTGAGAAAATGCTGAACTTCTTGATCATTGCTCTTTTAACACGAAAACCGAAAATTTTGGTTTTGTCCTATTCCACCTAAGTCAGTTTTAGGATTGTACGCATGACATGCTAAAAGGCAAGTAGAAACCGATGATAACGGATGGATAAAATCGAGTTTAACATCCCTTTCAATAATATTTGAATCATTTCGAGCATTGGGATTTGCCATCGGCAGGATTCGAGCCCAGTAGCTCTAGCAAAGGAGAAAAGATTACTTACATAAGTTCCCTTGATGTAGGGAAATAAGTGAAATAAAAACAATAAAATTACTAAAAGAAAAAAAAAAAACAATGACAACCGAAAACATTACGTATTACAGGCAAACACTTTAAATCATATTTCTTTTGTTTCATTTCTTGTCTCTAAAAGGGTTCAACGTATGAGTAAAGAAAATATGTCGTTAACACACAATGGTATAAGATATACTTTTTTTATGTTCGATGCAGAAACGTCGTTTGGCATAGATAACACATATACTCTAAAGGATACAGCTATTACCACACCACCATGCTCATAATTTAAGCCAACACCGAATGAGAATTTAAAATCATTTTCTTTAATTTTACTCGAAACATGATAATAACGGGTGCTGCTCATAAGATTGAGATTCTTCTTACGAGTACATACATATGTAATCGTGCCACTTGTGAATACATACAATATATGTAATTGAGCCGCAGACCAGTGACCTATATGAGTCTATAAGTCATTGCACAGACTAATGAAAATAAACTATACTCCTAGCCTTGGTATAGAAGGTCAATTCAGCTGAAAGAATTGGATCCCATGTCGTGATATTAACAGAAGATGCTGTCCTTTCAGTTTCACGGAGATTGTCATTTGAGAATACACTAGAAAGTTGAAGAATGGATGTTATGATCTCTCTTGGAAGTGTGTCCGTTTTCCTGAACCACATTATATAAGTTGGTAAACGTTAAATCGGCCTTGACGTATCTTAAAGTGACATAAAAAATTTCCCAACAGCTCTTGGTTTAAGAAATTAAGAAGCACATATTTGAAACTTGGGTAATAAATGTTTGCTGTTTTAGGAGTAAAAAATGCAAACCTTTCTTCCTGATATTGAAGTCACTCTTTATGTAACAGTGGGCAACAAGCAGGGCTTCTTGCTAAGTGCAAAACACTGCAGAATCTCATTTGCCCTTAGTGTAAATCGCCTAAACTGAATTCTCTCTATGTGTTAACACGTTTCGAAATTATAATTTTTCAAGTACCAGATTTAAAATAATAAAGCTACCGACCAATAGGTCAGTTTGATGAAGGTTTATCAGAGACAAAAGATAAATATGGATTATGACCCATGGTCAGTTCTGTGCAAAGTGTCTTATCTCACTGACAAGAAAATTTGTCAAAGACGCAGCTGTCCTGAACTGGGTAGACAACTGCAGGAAAAAATGCTTCCCTCAAGGAGAGTTTTATTTCTTGTAAGAGATTCCCCTATGAGAATGCCACAATAAAGAGACTCTATGAGAAGGGTTTCAATTACTGCAGAAATAAAATCTTTAAAAATTAGGCAAAATCGTGTCAGATTCAGTTGAATGGGTGTGCTTTCTTACTGCCCTTACCATTAGAGATGCTGCTGATTTGGATGTGATTTAAATTTAGAACCTGTTGGGTTTTGGCTCATTCGAGCTACTCAGATTCCTCTTGTTAAGTGGTTCTTTGCTAAATGACAGGACTTGATTATGAGGATTGCTTTTCCTGAGAACCTTTATTTTTTTTATCAAATTCATTACCAAATGTCATTTCTTTCCTCTTACATTCATACTATGACTATTAGTGTCAATTTTAATGGCATTTAGAATGCCATTAGAATTGAGACAGATATTACATTGTATGAACGTAAGAGGGAAGAAGTGCATTATAATTTGTAATTTCAGGCAGCGCAAGAAGAAAATAAAACAGAAGAAAAAGTGGATGATGAACCAGAAGGAGAGAAGAAAGGATGAACAGAAGAAGGCTGTTAGATATATTTCAATAATTCAGACTTCAGTGTGGACAGTTGTTTTCGGATTGTGTCAATCATTCCATCTTCATGGACATTCAATATTATTTAATGAAAATTTTCCATTTTTATCAATAGTATTAACTGTTGACTTTACACGTAATATTTGTTTTTGTGATTTCTTTTGTGTACCCATGGATTATACTTGTGTACGATATATCGCGAAATAATAGTTCATTGATCTTTTCGAACTTTTTTATGAACTTCCAGCAAGAAAAGTTTATAATTCACTCACACTTAAGGACTGTAAAAAAGGTGTTAATTACTACACTTTATTCACTGATTAAGTCATATGCTTTCCGTAGGTATGTTATTGTAAAAGCACGAAGAAAAGCAAGTTTTTCTTTCACAATGAATAAGCCATGAAAAAGGTTACTGTTTAGGTAATTTAATAGACAAATCTGCTAAATGACAACTTAATTAAAAAAGGTAAAGGTCAGACCATTTTACAGATACCATAATTATTCGGTTGTAGGACGAGAGTTTACCATTCCAAAATTACCACAGATATGAAAACCAGTTTTTGTGAAACTCAGCTATAAAGTGGTCTTTTCTCTTCCAAAAAATAAAAAAACACTGTCTTAAAACCAAAGAAATACGGTACGTCACAACGTGGAAAAGCGGTATACATGATATATGGTACCATGCTAAAATGGTTAAACATGATATACCTATATACGGCTGGAATAAAGGAATAAATCCTGGTTAGAGTGGATAACTTGCAGTTGGAACGATATTCGCCTCAGGGTACGTAGAGATGTGGGCAGTTGGTGTGGATATATGATCTATTATGAGATTAGAGAAGTTTTCCTGTGAATTGTATACCTTTCAGTAGGTAACCTGCTGAAAGAATATGGATTGTTTTTTTTCTAAACACTTTCAATCGTCATGGTATATTGAATGGACTGTTCAGACACACTAAAAGATATTTCATTGAAAGAAACTATAGGCGTTACCAACGGAATTAAATGAAATTTTCAAGTACTGTTTTATGTTTCTGTTAGAATGAAAAAAGATCATTCAATTTTACTATTTAAGTGTTTGCTGAAGAAGGTTTGTCTGACGACTTAATTTCCTACAACTGTTAACAAAAGAAAGAACAGAGTTTGCAACTGTAAAAAGGCGTGTGCATAATAAGTTGTGGTTTACTAATAGTTTTTACTGTCTTACCATATTGTCTCATCATTATACATTGACGGAGTGCAATGCGTTTTCACATAACAGAGAATAAGTGATGTTAGAGTGAGTAGATATTGTATAATGTTGTTCTTGCAAAGATATTTGACATAGTGATTTCATTTGCACATGAAAGGGACCAAGTCCTAAAAATTTCCGTTTTGTGGTTCAAAGTATTAGCAGTTTAATGTTATGACAAGACGATATTGCTTATATGTCCCCTGAATATATGAACCGCTGCGCGAGAAAAGGTGCCTTATGATTTGTACAAACAAAGACGAGTCTGATCAGCCCATATCACCTTGTAACTGTGTAAGTTTTGTTGGAATCTTGTATGTTTTATACATTAAGAAAACTTCTGATCGGACTGTATTTGTATGTCAGGCATCTGTTTTTGGCAGGGCAGTTTAAATACCGTAATTATGGAAAGAATTTGTATGAAAGGCACCTGTAAAATCCATTAAATTGTTGTTGTAAATATAGTTCATTCGAAATGATTAGTCAAATTAAACCACCCAGACACTGAAGCTGTGTTTGCCGAATTTCAAAATAAGCTGCTTGAATTTTTTTTTCACTAAGGAATTATTAAAGTTTTAGGTAACAATAGAACTCATTTAAAACACATCTTTATATTGCACAATTGCCTGAAAGTGCTAGACTGTGTAACAGATTATACAAATGCTTAGGGTTTACTTTACACTAGGGTTTTAAATTTTCAGTACGATTATTTGAATGTACTAATCAGTATAGTGGCAAGAATAAAGTAGAGATATCATTATTCATTTAATGAACATTGTAAAAGAGAGTGAATCAATATTACATGTATTTTGTTTTAAACATATAGAGTACATGTGCTTTATTTCCTTTTTTAAGAAATTCACTTGTTGTTAAGCTAGCTGGTTTCTTTCAGCAGTAATACTGCACTAAATACTAGTCATGTTGCTCAGAATCTGTCTCATTTTCTAAGTTTATTTATCATAGATATAACTCACACCGGGTAGGCGGCATTCGAAAACGCTCGTGCAATCGACAAACGCGAATCAAAAACCGTTAGAAACGCTGTTTCTAATGGTCTTTGATCCGCGTTAATCGATTGTTAAGAGTTTCGCTCGTGCAATCGACCAACGTGGATCAAAAACCGTTAGAAACAACTCTTAACGATTGATTAACGCGGATCAAAAATCGTTAGAAACAATGTTTCTAATGGTTTTTGATCGCCTTCGTCGATTGCACGAGCGTTTTCGATTGCCGCCTACCCGGTGTGTAACTAACGTTTCAGAAATAGTTCTAGTCCTTATAACGTTATCCATATCTTAGTTTAATTACTTAACACTTAAAGGGCCAAAAAACGAAAATAGTTGAATTTGCAAACCGCTAGTTCCGGATGAGGTTACTATGGAACTACAGTAACACTGTTTGTCCTGTCCTCTTTGAAATTTCTGTATGATATAGCTTGGAGGAATTTTTTTTTTTAAATTTTACAGACATAATGTTTGATTGTCTGCTTTTTTGGCGCTTTAAGGGTTAATGAGGAGGTAATTAAAAGCTAGATAGACAAAAAATAACCAGACAGAGCGGACCTTAAGCGAGTGGTCAGTTGATGTTTAAGTATATAAAATGAGACTGTTGTGAGTATCAGATGTTTCCGAGTATAAAGTTTTGTTAATTTTTAGGAATTATGTCGCATAAACAGTAGTCCCACATTCGACTGTGTTATCATGGACGGTGCCCTTACGTACAAGCCATAATTAGGTGTTATGCGTGATAATGACAAAATTTATGAAGACTTTATTATGTCAGTACATAACAGGTCAGTCAAGGAATACTTTCAGTTAAGACCAAAGAGAAAATATTAGTGTTATGATTTAAAAGAATATATTCTATTAAGAAGATTATTCAGTTCCTGTTAAACTTATAGTTATGATTCAAAGAAAATTTCTATTAAGAATATGTTCTGGGTATTAAAAAACTATATTCTATTGAACAGAAGATGTTCTTATTATAACATAAATGATTATATTCTAATAAGCAGAAGATATTATAGTTCCGATTAAATAGAATACCAAGTTATAACTTGTTATTTTATTTGTATTTATTTATACATGCAGTACCTCTTACTTTCCTCTAGACATGGAAGTTGTCTACTCATCTCAGGATTGACATCTATGCCATGAGCCGGAAACTTGACATGTTTTATTATTTCAAATTTAATGCATTATTATGGTATAAGTCCGGGTATTGAAACCCCAAAAATTGACATGTACGAGTACAAATAGAAGAACCATCCCAGCTGTCACACTTCTCAGTCTGATCAGGGTGTATACTGATATTATATATATATATATATATTATTTCAGATGTGGATTTCCAAGCATGTATGTAGCAGATACAATAGTTTGTCTACATATTATGCCCTGGTCAGACTGCTGATGAAATTCAAAGGGCTGATTTTATTCTTACTTACTGAAAACTTTAGTTTCTTTTGTTAACTCAGGGTTCAAATTAAGAGAGAAAGTTTTACAAATTGTTGACAGTTTTGTTAGCGCTTTTGACAAATTTTGCTGTAGACTTAGTACTTAACTGTTTTATAATGACTTGCTTATCTTGCCGCTTGACTTCACCCTTAAAGTGCCATACAAAAGACAACAAAATTTACGCCTGCAAAATTACAAGAAATATTTAGTCCAAGCTCTATCATATTGGAAATTCAAAGAAAAGCGGGCAAACAGTGTAGATGCAGATGAGGGACTCATTATGAGTCGCCTTATTTAGATTGATGCTGTTTGCAAACTCCGCTATTTTCATTTTAGGCGCTTTAAGTTTGAAACCAAAATCTGCATACCCTAATGTCAGCTCGGACTTTAAATTGCTTTGGAAAAATAAGTATTTGTTTCAAGGTACTTGATAAAATAATTTAGATCTCTAAATCGTCAAGGAATTCCAGTTATTATTGTTATTACTATATGAGCAGTAGTTTATTCTGGGTAGGAGGTAGGGTGGTTTTCATTTAAGCAAATTTATAGTAAAATCCAGGTAATTATATCATCATACATCTCAAATTGTGTTTTTTCGGACCGAAAAAAACGTGCCTTATGACATCTGAATCGGTTTTTCGAACTCATAATCGGTCAGGACCGACAAAAATTCGGATTTCTGTAGCCCTGGTAAAATGTGTTAAATTAATGCAAAATACAGTAATTTTAAGATCATTAAATCTGGAACTGCTAGTTATTTTTAGAGGTTGTTAATTTGCCTTGAACCTCAAAACTAACCTTAAAATGGAAAGTTATGATTGTGGTACAGGGCAGAATTTGCAACTGACCAAACATTCAAGGTGTATCTTGAGAAAAGTTATGATACGGTATGAGCAAACAGCCTATATGCAGATCAGACTGAACACTTGCGATCTAATAGGGCCTAGAATCTAATCAGGACTAAGCAAGGATAGGACTGTGTAGATTTTGATAAGTGACATGCGCATCCTTTACTTGTACACCTTGTTAAAAATCACCTTAGCTCCTACCTCAATACTGTGTTTCAAGTTAGTGTTACGGGTAGCTAATTAATCGGCTTTATTATGATGTGGGTGTTAGTTTTCATTAGTCGGCATACTCACATTGCTTTCTAGTCTTGTGTCATATTGCAACTGATCAGCGTCGTGGTTCAACCTGCCTTTAGACATATGCGAACTACGCATGCAGACCACACTGTGCATGTTTCAAAGCAGTTTCGGACCGGTACTTTCCACAGATATCAGATAGCAATCTTTTTCATAACTGTCTAAAATAATCGACTTTATTTTTGATGAAAACTGTTTTACAAGATGAACTGATTGATACTGTTTGAGTTTCTGTTCAAACTCAAGCTTTCCTTAAAAAACTTTCATGTTTCAACTTGGAACTTTCTTGTTGATATACAAAAAATATGACATAGGGTTACTTTCAGGCGTCCTTTTTTTTCGTCGGCAAGAATGTTTACCATTTGTTTAACCCACTGCGGTTAGCTGCATTTCATATAGCAACTCTCATTCGTGTCATGGGGATCTGTGGAAGTTTTGTGTCGTTCTACACTAGCTACTCACTGTAGATATATAAAAAATAGCAAGCAGTCCCTGAACTACTATGAAAGCACATAAGTTTTTGCTGTCGTGTAATCAAATATTTTATAAGTTGAGACCGAATTACTCTAGTAGAGCTCTTGTTAAATGGGTACGTATAGCTTTACTCAGTCGACTTACGCTTGGAACACTTAGGAGGACTATTTTATTTTATTAAATATTTCTCAACGAATGAATATCACTTTGTTGTCTTCAAGGCACATAGCGTACATACAACATTTTTGTTGGATTGATACAGTTTGGTATGAAGCAACAAAAGTGTAGTTCCATATGTTTTTGAAGCATTTTCAATTTTGTTTCTAAATTGAATGATTAACTGTATATACTTTGCAGAGCGAGACTTGAAGAATAGGTCTAATATACTAACATAATTTGTTTTAGTCGGAATCGGACAATGTGTACATGTAAAAAAAGTATATGTAAATTCAAAAGAAGTTAAGCCCCATCTGATTTTTTCCATAAACTTCATACAAACTCATGTATATTTGATTTACCTTAACTTTTAAATGAGTAGTATTTTCGTACAAAATTTTCCATGTTGGAGCAGAAATATATCATCTGAAAAAATGCTGCGTTTCACGTGTATTTATCAATTTTCTGCTGAGATCCAGGGGTTTCAGTAAAGTGCGTGTTAAGGGTACAATCATTTCTACAATAAAAATTTACGAAACATTGGGTACTCCTGTAAAATTTGGACAAGTCACCAACTACTCTAAACATACAGCTGAAATTTTCTTAAAATTGCTGCCGAGATTACGTTGTAAAAAAATAAGTTGCATTTTGGTTACACTTGTCATTTCCAATTTGGTTACAAACGTTTTAATTTTACCACAGTAGCGCTGTGCCAATGGGGAAAATAGATATGGGGCTTAACTTATATTGAGCAGTATATTATTTGAACATCTCTCACATTAACGTATGGGTGCCATAACACGCTTTCAGTAAAATATAATGCTTCAAGCTCGGTATAAATATATGCCATCATGTCAATATGTCCCGTATTTGTCTTTACTGTCCGTAAAGAACCATGTTTGCTTCAGAGCTCTAGTTGCCGTATTTACAGTGTATTTTCTGACACGTCACTAATATTGTAATGGACTCCAAATTCGGCCTTGGACAGGTCAGTTTATCCTATTGGAGGATGCTAAATAAAACTGTTGGCAAAAAAGTGTAGACTCTGACCAGACTGCCATGGAGCAGTCTGATGAGATTCTACACTGTTTGCTCAAACATCACAGTCTGAACAATTTGAAATTTCATCATGTAAACATATGCTGTTGCTTTTCATGGATAAGCCCCAAGCATCACAAGTCGAGGTATACAGTATAAAAGGGCATCAATTGTACTTAAAAATTCCGGCATTTCTAGAGCTCTGTTTTATTTGAGTGTGTGCTTTGATGTATTTGTATCTTTCTATATGCTTTACAAATAAATAAAACAAGTCAGAACACTTAAGTTATTGAATATATTTCTCCCAATGCATGATGATATATATCACATAATTCAATCACAGCCGAGACGATTCTAAACGCCTTACGGCTTGTTCCGTTGAAGACGCATCACTTTGACATCTACTGGTGACATGAACTAGGATATAGGTTTCGTGTCCGAACTGATCTAGAAATGGACTTTTAATACTTTAGTGACTTTTAATGTTATAGTGTTTTCTGTTTTAAACTTACCTTACTAATATATCCCGCTCAAAGACCTACTTCCATCTCCCCATAGTGAGCAGGAGGGGTGCAACAGGCAAAAGCCTAGCTAACAGAAGCGGCACCAACTAACTCCGCTCAAAAAAGTACATTTCTTATCGCTCAAAAGGGCAGTTTTGGCCGCTCAAAGGGGTTTTTTTCCGCTCAAAAGGATACCCAATCCGCTCAAACGTCTCCCGCCGGGTGACATCGGACAAGGTGTTGCATAATATCCGATACCAGTTTCCGATTTACCAACTTTTTATACCCCGCCTCACGTTAGTGGCGGGATATTATCTTTTCACGTTGGCCGTGTGTCTGTCCGTCCGTAGTACGTCCGTCCGTCCGTCCGTCCACCCGCACTTCGTTTCCGTGCGATAACTTAAGTAATTATCAACGGATTTCATTCAAATTTTGCATATGCCTTTGTACGAAGAAAGTCTTCCTTGGGATTGTTTATGGACAAATTTCGATAATTTCTGACAGAGTTATAGCACTTGTCAATGCATAAAAAATGGTTTTAGGCCTCTAGATCCTTTACCATTTTGAGTATTATGATGAAACTTCACAGAAATGATTGAAGTAACAAAAGCTTTATATTTCCATGGAAATTTTGTCCAGGGGGCCATCTGCCCCTGTCCCGGGGCCATATACATGAATAAAATCATATGAAAATATGTATAAATTCTGAGTTTGAAGCAGTTCTGATGAAGTTTACAGAAAATGATCAGCATAATAAAAGCCTTCTATAATGCTCAAATTTACCCCATTAGGGGTTATCTGCTCCTGCCCCCACATATATAAAGTCGTGAAAAAATCAATATAAAATCACTGACCAAAGCAGAGTTTCTGAAACTTACAGCAAATGATCAGAATAATAATTTTTCCTGTGTTGCTCAAAATTGACCCCATGGGGATTATCTACCCTTGCCCTTGGGTCATATACACGCATACAATGTTGATAAAATCAATATAATCCCATAAGCCACCTAGATTTTTCTGAAACCTACAACTGCCCTGCCCTCAAGTTATGCAGAGACAAAAAAAAAATAGTACAGGCAAAAATCGATGAGTGAAAGAGGTATGCAGTGGCGGGCTATCGCGCAGTCGTTTGCGATGCTTTATTTTAACAGGACAATATAAAAAAAACATGCACTATAACATTTAAAAGCAGACATATGTGAGCCGCGACTCGACAAAACCAACATAGTGGCATGTGCGCCCAGCGCAGACTCAGATCAGTCTGGGCAGCCGCTGAGTCTAATCAGAGACTTCGCTGTCCGCATGGAGCTAGCTTGGCCCCTCAGCTACCTTTTAAGCGCAAAGCGAAGACTCTGATCAGACTGGGCGGATGCTGGTTTTGTCGTGTCGCGGCTCATCTAAGTTTTTGTTGGCAGGTAGGTTTAGATAACGTTTCGTCGCATTTAAGTTTTCAAGGCATCCAAACATTTTGTGCATTTCTGGAAAAAACGTTAATTTATCGATATTTTTTTTGGTCAAGATTTTGGCATAAAATTTCCGCCCTTAACCCTACTACTTTTATTTGACGCCAAATATCAGCAGGAGGTATTCCGCAATACCTAAGGATGTAGCTAAACTAAATTTCTAACTGAAGCTAAATGAATGGATACTGTATATGCAAAACCACGGTTTGAGTGTCAGAAATTTTAGACAAAAGTTCGGACCCAAAGTTTCCTTAAATTGACGTTTAAAAATGTGAGAAATCTTTTGACGTTATAAATTAATTAGAACTGAAAATATATCTAGGAAAACCTACCATCAAAAACTTTAATATAACTGCTCTAAAATGATATATCACATGTTTCAGTATATGACTATAAAAGAGATATTACATTTTAAAATGCTATCAGATATTAGGAAACACCCGTTTTACGATCACGTGATGACGACGATTGGGACTGAAGAAAAATATTGACACAAAGAAATATACCAATTACAGTTCACGACTTTTATAGGTCAGAATAGTGGGACGGTTGGGCGCTGAAACTGTCATAGTTTAGACCGCGTCCATTGTAAAAGCATGGCAAAAGTAGTGAAGTATTAGAAATTTTGCATGTACCTCGCAGTAGCGGCCTTTGTAACAAATGGCATCATTTAAATTAAGCCACTTACCAGCAGGATGGTTTGGGGAACAATAATAAAAAGAAAAACACATTTTACAGGCAAAAAAAGATGGCGTTCTGGAAGTATTCTGGACACTCACGACGTTTGCTGCCACAGCACATTATTACTGTTTTTTTTTTTTTTGTTTTGTTTTCTTTTTAACTATTTTTTGAGTGATTAGCGATTTTGGGATATGTCATAAGACAATTCAGCCAACAAATTCTGAAATATACTATTTTTTTAAAAAAAAAGGCTATATCGGTTACTGATTAAAGGCCCAAAATTTTAATGATTAGCGTTTTTCTACCCCGCCCCCTAGCCAGACCCTCATGTATGTAAAGTAAATATTCAAATCAGCCTGCGCATCTTCAATTTTCACTATTTTAGATTCCTCCGGATTCATGAATAGCACATGCGAAAAGGGAAGACTCTGATTAGACGGCGCGAATGCGCAGATTGATCCGAGTTTTTCGCATTCGCACATGCCGTAAGATCGCTTTCCATACGACGCCATATATATGAGCCGCGACACGACAAAACCAACAAAGTGGCATGTACGCCCATCGAAGATTCAGATCAGCTTCCGCCCAATAAGATCAGAGTCTTCGCTGTGCGCTTAAATAGTAGCCAAGGGTCTAAGCTAGCCCCTTGCGGACAGCGAAGACAGATCAGACGGGGCGGATGCCCAGGTTGATCTTAGTCTTCGCTGGGCGCACATGCTTCTTTGGTGATGAAAGTTCGATACTGTGATTACTTTCGGGTTTTATGCAAAATAAAAACTGAATATAAAGACAATTTGGTATAACGTCATTCAAAATTTATTTTTGACTATAATAATAAAAACTCTGAAGTCAGTGTATGGATATAGCAACTTAGTTTTATAACGTTTTAACTTATTTTCTCAATACAACTCGAAACGTGTACAGTAGCCTTAACGACGATTTGGACTAAATGAAACGTACAACACAAAAGTTTAATCCTCCTGTAGCATACACATATTTATATGTAATCTTTTAAGAGACAAGAAAACTATCTACGAAGCATAAATTCATCTGCATTGTTCTAAAGCGAAAACAGCTATGGCACAGCTTTCTACAAGGAGGTTTCTGCACCTCCGACAGGCACTCTCTTTGTTTTTCTTTGCTTGACCATCAGTTTCTCCATAGCATTATTTAAGCCGTTTGTGTCCATTTCTTCAATTACCGGTAGAGGGCACAGAATATCACCATCCTTTACACTGTCTGCAGCGTTAGGCGTCTCTCTAGATATAGCAGTTGACACAGCTTTAATTTTATTCCATGCCCCAGTTTTGTTGGTGCTTCCCATACAGTCTATCAACACGCCCATATTTTCCACGACAGATTTAGCATATTTTCGAAATTCTGGACTGGGACGGCTTTCTGCAGTTTGTGCCTCAGAGCCGAATTTGTCAAGCATCGCTTTAATATCTCTTTGGCCATCCGTTAAAACGTCCTTTGATTTGCTATAGTCGCCACCCCGAACATGTTCTGCGGCTGCGTGAAAGACATCGGTAGAAACTGTGCGCAAGTCATGCTTATGAACGGCATCCAGAGCAGCTTGGCTTCCTGGGCAAGCCCTTGCTATACAGACATCAGAAACAGTAATACTTCTCTCTTGCCAAAGTCTTTCTCCCTTTATGTTAGAATACTCCACTCGAAGTTTAAGTAACTCTTCATTCTTACTCTGATTTTCAAGACTTTGGATGTCACTTAGGTCCAGACATACACCCAGTTGTCTGGAATGCCCTGCTGGGAAATCATACAGAAAATATGCCTTCTCTGATTTCGTGCCTTTGCCTGATACTGATCTTCTCAATCGTACCCTGCATAGGAAAAAATTTGATATAGGGAAGTATTATGCTGCATTATACAGATACTTATACAGATAAGGGAAGAAATCATTTTCAAACTGATCATGGGTATTGAAATTTGAGCCACGACACGAGAAAACCAACAATGTGGTTGTGCGCCCAGTGCAGACTCAGATCAGCCTGCACATCTGCCCAGTCTGATCAGAGTCTTCGCTGTCCGCATGGATGTAGCTTAGACCCTTAGCTACCCTTTAACCGCTTTGCGAAGAATCTGATCAGACTGGGCGGATGTCCAGGCTGATCTGAGTGCGCGGGGCGCACAACCACTTTGTTGGTTTTCTCGTGTCGCGGCTCATTTAAAGATCTAGAACGCCGAAGGTGTAACATAACTGTTACCCATATATTGGGCTTGTTAACAGGATATTAGCCTTTCTGGATATTTGGATGTTTAATTTTGGAATATGGCATATTTATCCATTATTTTCGGATATTGGCGTCTTTCTCAGCTGTTATGAAATGTTCCCATCTGGTTTTCTTTTAAAAATGACTTTGCTTCTGAGAGGCTGCACAGTTTATACAATTTTATTGCCAGCTTTTATACTTACACTGTAAAAATGTGTTTAGAATCAATGCAAAAAATGCAGGCCGATTTTTTATGTGTTTAAATCGTAACATGTTCAATTTGCATCATGTTTAGGTTTATGTTTAGAAATTAAACATGTACAAAACTGGTTATATCTACCTTTTATTTTGAAAATTTCATCTGTCAACATTTTCGTCTCTTTGTTTCGTTCTTCAACGGGGAAAAGAGAGAATGGATTCATCCGAAACGCGTAACAGAATAAAACGTGTTTAGCAGACTTTGTCCGGGAAAATAATAGAAAATGCGTACATGTTTAGCTATATGACATATTCCTAAACATGTTTACACCTAAACATGTAAACACTTGTGTTTTATAGCTAAGCGCGATTTTACAGTGTAGTACTTCTTTGCATCCGCACCACCTTTGTGATATGATTTCACGTCTATGACATGACCCCAGTCGCCCCTACAATGATAATAATGATATTAGTAAAACACGTACTACAATGCACATCTCGTATTGCTCATGCAGTCATTCACGAAGACGCTGCTAAGCCGACAAAAAATGAGCATATTACATTTTGCACACTAAGATAGTGACCCACGTAATGTTTAGTTAACTTCAATTTGTCACTCTACTACGTATACACGTTACGAGAGACTATCAAAAACGCTACCTGAAATCTTGTGTACACTGTTTATCAACGAAGACAATCGTGTCTTGCGAAACCTCAATAAGCACGGAGATGTTCCAGGCAACAGCAGTTTTGCGAAGTAGTACAGGAATGAACAAGTCAGCTTCGGGATCTTCTGTGTCCTTGTCTATGTAATAATAGGCGTCACTGCTACACACCTTTGACAAAAGGTAGGCCTGCTCTGATACACTAGTTCCTGTTAAAGAAAACGTCTCTATATAGGAAAATGTACAGTGACATATATCAGGACAAGTTTGCATATCCGTGATGTTTTTTTATACCTCTATACGTGGACTATATTTAAAAAAAAATATTTGATTTTTTCCTTCATCTTCGTTGCAGCTGTTGGTGTAATGTGTAGCGGCCGTAAAATGTCTCACCGTACGTCATCATCTTGTATACTCTATCCCATAATACGTCACCATCTTGTCTACTCTATCCCACAATACGTCACCATCTTGTCTACTCTATCGCATAATCTTGCAAGATCGTAACAGCACCACAGCTGACTTTACAACAATCCCTTTCCACTTAGTTCTACCCTAGTTGTTCTGGCAAAGTCTATCCCTGACAACTCTTTAATATTGTCGTCCCACTTCTTATGTCTACCTCTTCTTCTTCCTTTCACTGTGCCTTGTAGATTCGCCTTTGCTAAGCCAGAAGACCTTGAGAAGTGGCTAAACCAACTTAGTTTCCGTTTCTTGTTCATGGTCAGGAGTTCGTCATATTCTCCAATGTCTGCTTGGATATTTTGTGAACTTTCTCATTGATTACGTGGTCCTTGTACTACATGTTTCTCGGTAGCATCTTATCTCAATGGCCTGCGTATTTTTTAACACTGCTTTCAAGGTCCACGACTCACAAGCATATAGAAATGAAAAGATTCTGCTGATATTCAAGGCACTTTTCACATAGGTTGAAGATTTGTTCTGTGGTGCTCCGTCCTGCTGCTAACCCAGCCTATTCTTAGGCGATTTTCTCTTCAGCTTTGGTTTAAACCTGTTCAAGATGAATTTTAGCATGACTTTGCTCGGATGACTGTTGAGGCTGGTGTTTCTCTAGTTCTGGTAGAGCTGCAGTTTGCCCTTTATCGAGAGTGAAATAAATAGGGCCTGAGTCCATAGGGTCGGCCAGTCTTCTGATCTACAGCTCTTGTTACGGATCTTTGTTAAAACAGCAATCATGGTCTCCCTGTCGGCTTGAACGAGTTCTGTTGGCATATTATCAACTCTGGTGGTCTTCCCCCTTCTCAGTGCTGCTACTGCAATCTCAATTTCCTCACGAAGGATTGATGGTAGATCTTGGTGCTGACTGAAGTCCAGAAGTGCACTGTTACCACAACTCTCATGATTGTGCAGCGCTGTGCAATATCCTTGGCAACTGCTGAGAATCTATTGTTCTTCTGGTAGACATTTCCCAGACTTGTCCTGGATAGTGCATATTATACATTTTGTGTCATTTTGGAAGAATGAGTTCACATTCTGAGTCACTTTGAAAATAGAGTTCCGTTAAAGTCGTTCCTAGGGGTCGTGGACAGTGTTGCAACATTATACATTACTGCACATGAACAGACTCAGATAGACCCAGGCCCAAAGGTTATAAAAATTTTTCAATGCTCAACTCAGCTGAGCATGGAATTTCACCTGCTAATAAATAGCAAATTATTGATAAGTACAGTTGTTTACTTGCTCAATTTAGCTGAGTATGAAATTTTCTCTGCTTATGAATATGAAAATGCCAACATTAGTTGGCATTTTCATGTTTATCAGCAGAGAAAATTTCATGCTTAGCTGAGT
Organism: Ctena decussata; assembly: GCA_963989385.1. NCBI lineage: Eukaryota > Metazoa > Mollusca > Bivalvia > Lucinida > Lucinidae > Ctena > Ctena decussata. Next base: position 30,794,353 of record OZ022504.1, on the reverse strand, counting down.
TGAGCATGAAAAAAAGTTTTATAACCTCGGTGTCTGGTTTCCTTTCTCTGATGTGTTACTTGTTTCCAGACGATCTTCCTTCTGAATTTAATTGTTAAAATACAGAGATCACAATCAAAACGTAGTTTTCAAAGAATGAAAATAAGATTTTGATTGGACACAAGACTAGCAAAACTTATGTTTAACTGAAACAAACACATACGAGCTAATTATCATTTTATATCACTTTGAATCAATTGCAAATGCATTGAAACATTTTATCAAGAAATTCCACATCAATCTTATGCAGGCGAACAGGTACGAAAATGGGTATATAATCATTTATGTTATATTAACTTCGAATGTTGACAGAGTGTGGAAAAAAGGTGAATGATCTGTCTCTGCCTCATGCGCCCCTGCTGTTAACCGACAGCTTTTTTCAACCAGTGCACTACAATTTAGGAAATTAATTCATGCTTTAAGTCTTCGAGGAATAATAAAAAAAATCATACACATATACAAATAAGAGGAAACAATAAAGACTCTTATCAGTGTGTGCCAATATGAACTCTGGATTTGCGATGACCAATGTTCAATATCACCTGCTGATTTGGATATTACCTGTAGTTATGACAGATATAGTGACCCACTGGTTCCGCGAGTCGTCTATGCTGGGTACCATTTGCCGGATGTTCTGACGCACTTCGTGGACGAGTTGGTGGGACGGGATTGTCCCGGAGTTTACCTCGCCATCAGATAATACGATAATAGAATTCTTTCTTGACAAATATTCTGTTTGCCTAGAACGTATTCAGATGTTGTGAGAATCGGGTTACAACCATACAAATGAAGGCAAAACTGCACAAATGATGAAATAACAAATATTGAAATACGCGTTCAAATCATTTTAGTTTTCAGTACTAATATTCACATGATATTCATTTGGTTCTGTAAAATCCTGACAATAGTGGATTTCAGGAAAAAATAATAATTCAACAAACAATGATTTCCTTTTCCTTTGTAATTTAACCCGTATATAATTGGAAACAGTGTCATCAACAATGTAAATTCTGAAAATGTCAATAAAATATCTGTTCCAGGTCGAGAGATATTGTGTGATTTAAAGTGTTCCCTTTCCTGATGTGTGTGTTCATTTCAAAGAAATATGCAACGAACTAGATCCACGTCACTGGTATTCAGGGTGGATAACGTACGTCACAGTCACGTGATTCGGAGGATAAGGAACACAGACTTTTTTGCTCGATCGGCGAAGAAAACTGAGTTTACATTGCAGACTTACAGAACGGATTTTAATACGGAAAAGCCCAGCTACACCGCAATATTTTGTAGTTGTATTTGCATATATTATATACTGAAGATATCAAACCTGTTAATGGATTGCTCCGGAAAACCGATCTTTTTCTGAATATAAGGAACACACATCTGCTCGCCAACGACCCCAAACAAACAAACTAGGCAGTCTATATCAGGGGTTTGAATCTAAATCAATACCTTATATATGTCCAGCTCTGCCTTTATTATGGTTTTCATTTTTAAGCCTTTTTACGAGCAAAACAATTGAGAATTGAAAAGTCGATAAGGGACACACCACTGTTTGTTCGGATATGGAACACACGAGATGTTAAACTGGAAACATTTTGAAAAGGCTGACCAACGGTTAAAATTCTTAGACCGAGTGTCGAGAATCTACATTTTGCTACAGTTTTTCAACGAGTCTACGCATCGTTTGCCCGAAAATTGCTCATGCAGAAATTTGTAATTGGATTTGGGGCTAACTTTCTCGTTAAAATTCCTCCGGTCAGTTGCTAACGCCCGGACATTGTCCAGATTTTTTAGTGCTTGTTTATAGAACAAAAGGTCAAAGAACCAGTTGATGTGTATGTTTATAGGTCACAAAAAGCAGGCAGATTCTTCATTTTGACACTTGATTAACAGCCATATGTTTATCTTATTTCATTGTATACTTTTATCAAGTAACTCACTCATACTCAACAACTATAGATATTTGTTGTATGCGAGTGAGTTACTTGATAACGGTACACACCATGAACGAATGGAAACATATAGCCTAACTACTACAAAATAATACATTATAAAAATATAATATCAGTTTCCACCACCAAACAGATGCACCATTTCATCTCCAGCTGTTCTGTAACCTACACAACACCTGTCCAATTCAAGAAGGTGCATGTAGAGCCTGGCTAGATACCAAGCTGTCCTTGCAAACAATCTGCCTCGGCATGGGTTACGTACCAAGCAGAAGAGTCCGCGTAGGAAAACAATCTCTTCGTACTGGCCTTTGCGACATTAATTTTGGTAAAGTAAGTAAGTTATAAGTAAGTATTGACTTTATTTTATGAGGGTGACTCAGTTGGTAAAACCAATCTTCCCTGAGGCCCTCTTACTACGAGCACAGCATATACATGGTAACAAACATAAAAGGTTAACAAATACAAGTGAACATTATGAGTGACAGAAATGAAAAGCTTGACTGAAAAAAAAACTGTTTGATTCCTTATGGTTATATACATTATCTCTGTAAACTTTCAAGATTGCTTTGGCGGTGGAGGTATGTGAGCATGAATATTAAAGTTTAAGACCTTCTTTCATCCATTTTAAACATTTATTAACAAAAGAATCAATTGTGTTGGCATTTCTTATTTCAACTGGAATGCTATTCCAAATTAAAGCACCTGAATAAGATATGCTGTTTTTATACATGTTTAATTTAGGCCTTGGTGTCTTAAAATTCTTATTTGAATCAGAGCGCAAAGTCATTGTATCTTCACTATTACAGCCTTTAATTTGGAACATTTCCGTAATATAAATTGGAGAAATGTCATGAGTTACCTTAAACATTACTTTAGCTTTGTTTATGAAAATTAATTCTTCAAATGATAACATATTTAATTGCCTACGAGCATCTTCCAGTGAAGTATAATACTTACCACAAACTTCTATCTTACAGGTTCTTCTCTGTAATTTTTCAATTTTATATACATTAGAATTTAACGAATTTCCCCAAATCACACAGCAATATTCAAAATGTTGCTTAATATAGGCATTGTAGAATAGCACTCTGTGTTTTAATGGAAGGTATGATTTTATTTGAGACAAAAGCCAAAGGTATGACGATATCTTTTTTGAAACATGTCCAAAATGATTTGTCCATGTTAAGTTGTCATCTATATGGATCCCTAAAACATTTTCACAGCTTGTTAATTGCAAACCAAAATCATCATAAACAAGTGTCAAATTATTATCTTTCATATGGCTTCTCTTTTGCCGACTTGATATTAACATCAATTTTGTTTTGTCTGTATTTATAAGCATACCATTCTCTAGACACCAAGTCTTGAGTAAATTCAAAGCATGTTGGAGATTATTTTCCAACATATCTTTATCAGAACTAATATCATACAATGTCGTATCATCAGCATACAAATCCACAGAACGAATTGCATCTTCTAAAAATAGGGGCAAATCATTTATAAAAATCAAGAATAACAAAGGACCTAGAATAGACCCCTGTGGTACGCCACAGAGTACATTTTCACTTTTAGACAGATTTGTATCGATGTTCACTTGTTGAGTTTTGTTACTAAGATACGATTCAAACCATGACAAACTTAAGTTATTAATTTTGTAGTGTTTTATTTAGTTTTTATAGAAGTAATTGGTGGTCTACCAGATCGAAAGCTTTGCGAAAGTTTACTGAAATATTTATCGTCTCCTGTCTCATGCGACGTTAAATCACGTGAATAAGAATATGCCAAGATTGCATACTAGATTAAAGTATAACGGTAATGCCTCTTGAATGTAAAATACTGGTCATTTTTTATAACTAATTTTTCAAGAAAGTTGTAAATACAATAAATTTTGAGACCGGTCATATCTTTGGAGTCAAAACAGCATCATGGAAAGGGTATAAAACGTATGTAAAAACCAGCTAAAATCACAAACAATACGAATAACTTGTATGGCGGACCTAAAATATCACGATAAAGATCATCTTCTGAGGGTTTAAAGCTCTTGAAGATTTTACACAGGGGCTTGTATCACTCTTTTTTTCTCCTTTCTTTGACAAAAAAGTGATAAAAGCCCCTGTTGGATTTTATCGTGTGTCCCTTATCCGATCAAACAGTGGTGTGTTCCTTACCGACTTTTCAATTCTCTCTTGTTTTGCTCGTAGAAAGCCTTAAAAATGAAAACCATAATAAAGGCAGAGCTGGACATATATGAGGTATTGATTTAGATTCAAACCCCTGATATAGACTGCCTAGTTTGTTTGTTTGGGGTCGTTGGCGAGCAGATGTGTGTTCCTTATATTCAGAAAAAGATCGGTTTTCCGGAGCAATCCATTAACAGGTTTGATATCTTCAGTATATAATATATGCAAATAAAACTAGAAATGTTTTTCAGAGAAAAACTGATGTCCCCCACCAGCCCATTTTCCATCCCCTATAATAAAGTCCTCCTGTGACCTTGAAAATGAGGTCAAGGTCACCAGAATCTGATCATCTCTTAAGCTAGTCCCAGTAATGTATTCATGCAAGTTTGGTGAAATTCCATCTATTGGTTCATGAGATATAGTAGGTACAAGAAATTCTCATCTAAGTCCTTCAGTGACCTTGAAAATGAGGTCAAGGTCATCAAAATCTAATCAGCTCTGAAGCTAGTCCCAGTGATGTATCCAAGCAAGTTTAGTGAAATACCATCAATTGGCTCATGAGATATTGTGGTAATAGGAAATTGTCATCTCAGTCCTCCAGTGACCTTGAAAATGAGGTTAAGGTCATCAAAATCTAATCAGCTTTTAAACATGTCCCAATAATGTATCCATGCAAGTTTAGTGAAATTCCATCTATTGGTTCAGGAGATATAGTAGGTACAAGAAATATTCATCTAAGTCATTCAGTGACCTTGAAAATGAGGTCAAGGTCATCAAAATCTAATCAGCTCTGAAGCTAGTCCCAGTGATGTATCCATGCAAGTTTGGTGAAATTACATCCATTGGCTCATGAGATATTATGGTAATAGGAAATTGTCATCTCAGTCCTCTAGTGACCTTGAAAATAAAGTTAAGGTCATCAAAATCTAATCAGCTTTTAAACATGTCCCAATGATATATCCAAGCAAGTTTGGTGAAATTCCATCTATTGGTTCAGGAGATATAGTAGGTACAAGAAATATTCATCTAAGTCCTTCAGTGACCTTGAAAATGAGGTCAAGGTCATCAAAATCTAATTAGCTCTTAAGCTAGTCCCAGTGATGTATCCATGCAAGTTTGGTGGAATTCCATCCATTGGCTCATGAGATATTGTGGTAATAGGAAATTGTCATCTCAGTCCTCCCGTGACCTTGAAAATGAGGTCAAGGTCATCAAAATCTAATCAGCTTTTAAACATGTCCCAACGATGTATCCATGCAAGTTTGGTGAAATTCCATCAATTGGTTCAGGAGATATTGTGGGTACAAGAAATTGTCATTTAAGTCCTTCAGTGACCTTGAAAATGAGATCAAGGTCATCAAAATCTAATTAGCTCTTTAACTTGCCCAAATGATGTATCTGTGCAAGTTTGATGAAATTCTATTTATTGGTACAGGAGATATAGTGGGTACAAGAAATTCTCATCTATGTCCTCCAGTGACCTTGAAAATTAGGTCAAGGTCACTAAAATCTAATGAGCTCTTAAACATGTCCCAATAATGTATCCATGCAGGTTTAGTGAAATTCCATCCATTGGTTTAGGAGATAACATGGGTACAAGAAATTGTCATCTAACTCCTCCAGTGACCTTGAAAATGAGGTCAAGGTCACCAAAATCTAATCAGCTCTTAAACTTGTCCCCATGACTTATCCATGAAAGTTTGGTGAAATTCCATCCATTGGTTCAAGAGATATGACGCACGCAAAGTGGGTACATCAAATTGTCATCTAAGTCCTCCAGTGACCTTGAAAATGAGGTCAAGGTCACCAAAATCTAATCAGCTCTTAAACTTGTCGCAATGATGTATCCATGCAAGTTTGGTGAAATTCCATTCATTGGTTCAAGAGATATCGCGCACGCAAGAAACTGTCACGCCGACGCTGACGCCGACGCCAACGCCCGGGATCCGCACTGAAAACAATATGTCCCCCCTCACCTTTGGTGGGGGGACATAACTACAAAATAGTGCGGTGTAGCTGGGCTTTTCCGTATTAAAATCCGTTCTGTAAGTCTGCAATGTAAACTCAGTTTTCTTCGCCAATCGAGAAAAAAAGGTCTGTGTTCCTTATCCTCCGAATCACGTGACTGTGACGTACGTTATCCACCCTGGGTATTCTGAACATGACAAACCCTCTTCAAAAGTTTTTAAGATAGAAGACTGTCAAATATCAAAGCAAAATATGAGCCGCAACACGAAAAAAACAAACGAATTTGCTGAGTGCCCAGCGCAGACTCAGATCAGCCTTGGCATTTGTCCAGTCTAATCATACTCATCGCTAAGCGCTTAAATCGTAGCTAAGGAATCAAGCTACCCTCATGCGGACAGCGAAGACCTCATCAGACTGGGCGGATGCCCAGGCTGATCTGAGTCTGCACTGGGCGCACAGCCACTTTGTTGGTTTTCTCGTGTCGCGGCTCATATGTGAACATGAATTACTCACTAAGCAACTCTCCACTGCAAAGAGCTCTGATTACCGGCACGACAAAACTTTCAGTTAAAACAGGATAAAAAGTGTACCCTAGTCGAGTGGTTCGAGGCGCTCGGCTACGCATATAATCCCAATCGGACCAACGACTTAAAGTCTCTCTGTGTCAGCCCAGCAGTAAATATTACCTGTCCTATTTCAAATAAGGAAGTCATAATGCAGCGAAAAAAGAGGAATAGGCTTGGCCTTTCATGTGTGGTGGGTCTCTCAACACCCACTACCCGTACTGCCACAAGGCTATGGAAACATTTTTTACCTACCCTGTCGTTGCATCATAGAAAGCCTTCAATGCCGTACGAAGTCCAGCACTCAAATTTGTCTCCTGCGACATGCCACCCTTGTCCAACTTGTTCAGCATTTCCATCAAATATCGCTTTAAAATTAGAAACAATATTGAGAAAATAAATGTGATTTGAATACAAAATGACTTCCTTTTAATTGTGTGCTTATGTTCTTTGTGTTTTAGCAAAATATGTCTACTTAATACATGTATGTAAATCTTATTGTCTGTTATTTCTTCCCTTGTATTATTATAATTATTCGATTTCATTTCACTGATATGTCTTGAAATATCCTACTTAGGTCATCGATATTTGCAAAAAAAATCTCACCTTTCCTATATGGGCCTAACAGATTAAATTGGTGAAGCTTTGAATGTTCCTTTATCAGGACCCAGTTGTTCAAAACTACCACTACCATTTTCTGACAAAAATGTGGGGAGCTTCTGCAGTGCTCCTCATATTTTTTCAGCAAAAAAGGTTCGCACACTTGTTTTATGTGTACTAGAAGACTTTTCGAAATCTTGACTAATTACTTCGTTAAGCTAGCGATTCTTGGAACAACCTGGCCCAGGACACTTTTAAAACGGTATGTAAGTGACAGACAAGAGATTTGAAATAATTACCCTGGAATCAGCAGTAATCTTGGTAAGCGGGAAGAAAATCTTCGCTTCTTTACCAAACATCACAACAGCGGCCTCATCACCGTTGTCAAGACTTGTTATCAGCTGTTTGGCAAAATGTTTCACCTGAAAATTTATACAAGAAAGCAGATGAAGTAGTTTGCACGCCTAAGAATTAATACAAGAAATACAGATGTAGTAGTTGGGGACTAGGCGTCGTTTTTTGCACAAGAGAAGACATTAATTTGTTTGAGGCTACATCAGTGGTACAAACTTGTATACATATCGGCCAGACCAGTCTCGCTTTCCATATCTATATAACGCCTCTGTTTTTGTTGTTGTTTTTTTTTTCCAGAGAAACCATTCTTTTCCTTCATATAAACGATTTTTTCATGTTCCTAAGAGATCCCCCTGGTGAACTCCGCTAAGTTTGATTTTGCTTGTTTAGAAACTATTTAAATGTTCCATTCGGGGAAAACTTGAGGCTCGAACCCACAGAACTGAGAGACCTAATAGCACTCTTAACCAGTAGGCCACAGAGGTCGAGGAATTAAGAGATAGTAAGCCATTTCAAACTATATTGAAAGTCTTTTAGAACCATGTCGGACGAGGAAAACGTAATACATATAATCTTTATGCCAAGCAAAAAACGGTCCTGTTTTTACAAGGCAGCAAACTTTCTTTTAAACTTTTTATTGATACCTTGGTTATTTTCGAATGGATTCCGTCTTTTCCCAGCTTGTTAAGCATGCTACCACTTGTGTCCACAAGGAGAACAATTCTGACGGGTACTTGAGACACTTGGTGAATATGATCTGTACTCAGGCTTGTAATTACCTTTAACTGAAGTAGATAAATTATTCAAAAGCTCTCATTTCTTCAATGGAGCGTATTTTTCAGCGCCTCTATTGTCTGCTTGGATTGAAATACATGGCAAAAGTGGCGCAGAAATTCGCGTCATGGAAAACCGGTTTAGGACTTATGCGATCTGTGAATGCGTAGACTATCTACAACTAACGCTATGTACAGTCAAGCCAGGGACTTCTCAGCTCGTTCAAGCAATGAGTCTTACAGATTTGAAAATGCAAAATGCGCATTCTGTGAGAACTGCGAATGTCCGCTGGTCAATCGAGCACCCGCAATTTACATGGTTTCTTATGGCACTTACCAGGACTTATACTTCTACACTCAGCAAAATTTCTAATTGGTCAGTTTTCTAATATGCAGAAATATGATTTTTAAACTGTATTTTTGAATATAATTGTAATCAAAAGTTTGGGCTGTTATCTACTTATTGAAAATCAACGTTGTAATCAAAACTTTATTGTAGTATTAGAGTTATGGCCCCTTCTATGTAACCCAAAGAATGCTTTGAAAACACATACAGGCTGCATCAAACTTCCACAAAAGCATGATATTTAAGAAGTAAATAAAGTTTTTCATCATAAAAACATGAGGTATGTTTTTAGACTTCATGCATTTTTCATCTATATTAATTTTGATATTGACGTTTTCATATTACCTCCCTTTCAATGTTTGGGTAAATCCTAATAGACGCCTCCAATTGATGTAAATCATTTTGCAAATGCATAAGCGCTTGTGCTGCTTGTAAAATACAAGAATATCTGTACATTTGTTCGTCCTAGTTGGTAGCCAGGCTAATCTAAATCTGCTTAAGGCTTAATTCTATGGCAAAAAGTGACCAATTAGAAATTTTGTTCAGTGTAAATGTCAATATGACTTAGTGGCTAAAAGATACTGGTGCTTTGTATTTAGAGGTGTAACAAGAAGAATGTGCACTCTTGTTCTGAATTACAGAAATAATCATGACATGAGATATGCATTTATAGTTTGTATTTTTGTCGTTGAATGAAAAATAAACATTTATTAAATAAGTCATATACTACCCTAACTTGGCCAAATTTTGGAAACGTAGAACTCCATTTTCCTTCATCAGAAATATAATTTTTTGCACTAATATCTAGCATAATTCATGAACCAATGCAGTCGAAAATGTATTTTTTCAACAGAAAAGGTCATTAAAATTAATTTTCATGGTTTAAAGAACCCTACCCAATTGTTTATACAACGCACAGTGACATTCATGTGTACGTGTTATCTATGTAAACTAGCCTGTAAAACTACTCCGCATGTATATACATGTACTCGCCAGTGGCTATCAATTGACTGATAGGTGCTATCAAATAAGCAGAAAATGAGTGAGCTTGGGAAACTTTACGTTCCGACTGTGTTGGATCACGGATTACACTGTTTTTTGGTGCAAAATAATCTATATTTCTGAAGAAGGAAAATGGAGTTCTGGATTTCCAAAATTTGGCAAAGTTCAAGGAAATATTTGACTAATTTAATATATATTTGTTTTCCATTCAACAACAAAAAACATTCTATAATATGTATATTTTGATATTATTTCTTTAAATCAGGACCAAAGTGGATATTCTTGATATACCTTAAAATTCATAGCACTCATATATTTTAGCCATCAAGTCATTTTGAAATGTAGAAATACTGTAGGCTGAGTAAGATTTCATGTTGTTTTCCCCTAAAATTGCCTCTATCATGAGCTCACCATGAGCACTTTGCGCTAAGGTGAGCTAAGAATAGTCAACTCAAGTGCAGAATAATTCGAAAAGTTTGACAAGATACCAAGAGAATATATATTTTGATTTTTTTATTCAACATGCTCTGTCAGTCTAAAGCATATTGTCTAGAAAAGCCTTCTTATTTCTCTCAGACTGAATGTGTCTCGTGTGTTCAAATGGAAGTAAGAGAAAGTTCCAGTGGAACTAGCTACTTCACTTTCCCCAGCAAACAGCTATTAAAACCTGATAAATGCACCTATCAAATAATTATAGTTACTTCCACGTTTTGGAAGTAAATCTGAAGAGAGTGGTAGACTGGAACAGGAAATAAAAGAAACTCTGCTTTTCAAAATGATTATTTGTGCTTGATAAAGTCTCACCAGGTTTCCTTCCGCAACGCAGAAATGTTGAAGATTTATTTCAGACTTCACATGACCCTTGACCTCCGGATCCCACGTAGACAGGCGCCATGTTCCCTCGCGTGTCCCTGTCTGCACACCTTCGTCTTGGTTATTGTTTACTTTTATTACTGGAACTATAAGACAGATTAAACAGACTATATGAGCCGCGACACGAGATAACCAACAAAATGGTTTTGCGCCCAGCGCAGACTCAGATCAGCCTGAGCATCCGCCCAGTCTGATCAGACTCTTTGCTCAGCGCTTAAAGGGTAGCTAAGGGTCTAAGCTACCTTCATGCGAACAGCGAAAACTCTGATCAGACTGGGCGGGTGCCCAGGCTGATCTGAGTCTGCGCTGGGCGCACAATCACTTTGTTGGTTTTGTCGTGTCGCGGCTCATATAACCTTTAATTTGTACTCTCTCGAAGGAAAATTACCTCGACAATGGTTATGACTACCTCGCCCCGCTCCTGCACCTTCCAAGAGTACTGAGTTTGATTGAGTGTTTGTTTTGGGTTTAATGGCCCTTTGAGATAGTATTTCAGCCTATATCGGGCCGTCTCCCAGGGAGAGGGAGAAAGAAGAGAAATAATAGACGACAGAAAAAATGTCCAAACAACCCCCGCCCGCACCTACTGCAAGCACAGTAGACCCTTGGCCTTCTTTGTTCCAAATCAGTAGGACGCCCCGCCACTGAAACTTATACACAGTACAATCGCTTCACCCGATCACCCCCAAGTATACTGAGTATCTGAATGATTAGCACCAATACGCCGGAAAACTCAAATAATATTTATATGCCCCTGCCTGGGTCTGTGGATATGTAAAATTAGGTCTGCATTACCATAGGAGCCTAAACCCCTGCATGGCCCATCAAGGAACATAAAGCATGCTTGTGTGTTAAAATGTAAAATTGCGAATAGAGGCCATACACTTGATGAAAGGGGAAATATCCCATTTATCATTTTGATCCAGCGGAACTCGTATAATCATACTATACAAAGTGCTTTTGTTCCTCACAATACAGTAACAGATACATATTATATATTGAGTTCAGCTACAAACGATTGCCAGTGGAAAGGATGTTGAAAAAAATGACTCAGTTTTTAGGATGATAAGGTTTTTACCATATGACACATATTACGTATAAATCGATTTTTAAGATTATGAAAATCTATCTATCTATTTATCTATCTTAATTTTTAAATTTGTCGAAAGGCATGTGTGTGGATGGAAAAGCATAGATCAGTCTGCGTACATACGGTTTGGAGCTGCGTACGATCTGACTAGACTCTGGAGCGGTGTCTTAGCAAACGCATTCGATTGTGTTGTCAGACAGAGTTTCTTACGACGTGGGTTACCTTTCATACTTAGCTGTCAGGTTAATGTATACCACCATATTTCCCCACCATTATTACAAAGGGGAACAACTTTTTGGCTTCCTATTTGCTTTCATGAGCAGCAAAGCCCTTTCAAAAAGGGATCCCTTTCTAATCTTAAAGGAGGAGCAAATTCTATCTTTTGAGACAAGAAATAATTTAAAAGCAAATTCTTTCTTTTAAGCGTTGACTCGAACTAAGGTGGAATGCAAAAATGACAATTGCATAGTTGCTTCCCTTGAAAATGTAGCCATTTGCCTTAACCTATTCCATGCAGGATATCCCATCTTGGCAGACAGTTTGGATCCAGATCAGGCCCCACAAACGACGGGCCTGAGATCCAAACTTTTTGCTGCCTAGACATCATCTCTACAAGAGTTAGTTAGACTAATATTGTCAAAATATTCTTGATTTTTTATGCAGACGTCAATTTCAGCAGACGACAAGAAATACCCAGAATGCAATGGGTTTGGGTTAATAGGTTGCGCTCATAACGAAAAGAAAAGACGAAGGCTGCCAGCAAAAGAAATGAAATAAGTTTTACCTGATTCGTTTTTCGTGTTTGATTTAAGAGTCTGGTATTTGTCCGCTGCCTGCTTCATGTCCTTGAAACTTTTCTGTGATCTGTCAACAGCTGAAGAAACATAAAATAAATAAGTTACATGCATTGTATACTTTTAGCCAAGTTTAGAAATGCAAAAGTGGCCTTTAATATGGTTAAGGCTCTCCTTACGCTGTCTTCTAACTTGGACTTAGTAAGACTCAGTATCTGCTTTTCTGGAGATATTAAGCTCGTGTAATGTCAGAGCCAACATTGTCACCAGGGGGAACTGGCTGAGTGAAATTTGCAGAAGCCCACTGAAAATGTCATATATTAACATTTGTGAGCCCCTCCAAACGTGCCTTTTTTCTGTAACAACCCTTTGAATATAATTTTTATTACTGACAATATTGGAAAGGATGCTGAGAAAAAAACTTGAAGTTGTAGGATGATAACGGTTTTTCGACCATAGAAAAGCATAATTGAGCCGCGACACGAGAAAACCAACAATGTGGTTGTGCGCCCAGCGCAGACTCAGATCAGCCTGGGCATCCGCCCAGTCTGATCAGACTCTTCGCTAAGCGCTTTAAGAGTAGCTTAGGATCTAAGCTACCTTCGTGCGAACAGCGAAGACTCTGATCAGACTGGGCGGATGCATCTAAGCTACCTTCGTGCGAACAGCGAAGAGTCTGATCAGACTGGGCGGATGCCCAGGCTGATCTGAGTCTGCGCTGGACGCACGACCACATTGCTGGTTTTGTCACGTCGCGGCTCATATGTTCAATATACATCTCTTGTTTTAAGATAATGAAAATCTCTTACACGGATTTAATTTACCAGTCTTAATTTTTGTTTTATATAGCTAATGATAAGAGGTCGTATATTGATTCTGGACAATTCGACTCAATTTAGATTTAATTTAGTGGTATTTAGCAATACTCATATTTTTATTATTACAAAGGAAATTGCATAGTCAGTAATAAAGCTGTAAAATTCATACATAATACAGATGACATGTATTTTTATGTCGATAGCCTGACTGCAACTGGATGCTGCCAAAATAAGCAAAAAATTAACAAGACTATGCTATAAACATATGGTTACATGGGTACAAAATAACACACGTGCCAGTCAATAGACTATTCAATAGACTAGTACAGGCAATAGGTATTTCCTACAGCTGACTTAAATACATGTCTACATCCTATCTATACTTAGTAAAGGATTGAAACGTAGAAGGATATCAAAATTCTATGATTATTTTTACTTAAAACAAAATCTTTACAAATTTCAATATGTATGCATTCAATAGTATCGGGTATCTACAATTAAAAGCCTGTCCAATTAAAAGTCACGCTTAAGTGGTTACAGTACAGTACCGCTCCAAATGGAATAACCCCTACATCATGAATTCACAAACATGCATACTTATCGCTATACTGTTTTTAATATCGGTTTTGAGGAGTTGAATGGTTTACCATGAGGAGACCATCATTCCCATAAAACATTATAATAAAAGGATTTGAAACATTTGCAAATCTGAAGAGTCAAGACTACTCCTACTCACTGGCCTGGATATTTTTAGATTCGCCTTGATCAGCAGCAGAATTGTTGGCATCAGAATAGTGTAAGAGACGCTTAAATGACCAGGCAAGCTGCCTATGTAAATTATTTGCGAAACAGCAGGTTTAAACTCAATTTTAATTGCTTGTGAGTTTTTGCAGTACGGGGTCAGTACATTTGGAAAGGTACCGTACAGTAACCACTGTAGCGTGACGTTAATTGATCCTGCGCATCAATTGCATACGTCTGGTACAAGAACATGCATGCACATTTAATTTGGTATATATTGCATTAAAAGTCACAAATAGGATTAAAATTTTATATCCTTCAATTGTTTTACTATGTATAAAAAGTTACATAAGGGTACCATTTGGCACACGTCTTAGTTTATGTTTTCTGCTAATATTTAATATTCTGCATCTCAGAATACGTGGGTACACTGCATACATTGCTTACAAGTAAAAATAGAAACAATCACCTTTTGTAAAGTCTATGTACATTGTGTACAACCTATCTACATAAAGGTTATAGGTGATTACACTGCGTACACTGCGTTCAAAGTGAAAAAGAAAAAGGCATGTTTTGGAAAGGCTATATACATCTTATACAGCCTATCTACATAAGGGTACAAATTAGCATCAAGTATGTGATTGTGCCGACCTGTAACCTTTATGTAGATAGGTTGTACTGGCAGGCTACCAGTGGTGGCCGTTTTTTAAATACATTTTTTATCTTGTAAACGACATATTGTGTTAAGTGATTCTATATTTTTTTCAATAAACTAGGAGTTCTTGTCGCTGTAATACTGATTTTTAACATGTGCCTGTGACAGATCCTCAAACTAGGTCACCAACGAGCATTAAAATACGCACGTGAGATACCAGTGGTGGTCATCAGGATTGCCCTGTGTCGAATAATGCATTTTCCAAAAACGTGCTGTGTGTTTAAACTTTGATGATATGTTGTTGTTAGTCTGTGGTGTTTGTCATATTTTAACAGTTTTAGCGCGTTCGGCAGAGGCGGAACATAAGCAACAGAAACAGTTTTCAGAAACGGACTTTAAAACTGTGACGTAGCCATTTCATAGGCACACGCTATATATTACGTCGAAAACAAACGTAAATAATGTTGACACGTGCGCTGTGCTATACAAGAATCTAGATGCTTTTTTGCAGGCTGGTTTCAGGCTATACCTTTTTCGTGATAGGTGAAGATTAATACAGCAATTTGTACATGTTTATTTCTGTATTTATTTGCGTGCTTGTCTAGGGTTGTAGTCCCCCGGAAAGGCAATGATGTCGATATGAGGGTAGCTTGGGGATATTGTTTATCTCTTGCCTCTCAGGCAGAGAACTTTACCCGTCTTTTTGTGGGCGTTCGTTTTATTCCCTTTTACTAAATGGCCGAATCTGAGACACAGCAAATACGTAATTGCGAGTGCAGAACGCAAACGGCCACCACTGGTACGCGGCCACCACTGGTCGCACGCCAGTGGATACTGTACATAGACTTTACAAAAGGTGGCCGTTTCTTTTCTCACATGTAAGCAATGTACGTAGTGTACCCACGTATTCTGAGATGTACAATATAAAATATTAGCAGGAGACGTCAACTAAGGCGTCTGCCAATTTGTACCCTTATATTGATAGGCTGTATAAGAAGTATATAACATTTTCAAAACATACCCTCTTCTATCATCACTTTGTACGCAGTGTACGCAATGTGATCACATATTTCGAGGTCTTGGATAAGAATATCATCTGTACATATCAAGTATGTGATTGTGCCGACCTTTGTGTAGATAGGTTGACTACAGTGTACATAGACTTTACAAAAGGAGGCCGTTTCTATTTTCACTTGTAAGCAATGTATGCTATATACCCACGTATTCTGAGATGTACAATATAAAATATTAGCAGGAGACGTGAACTAAGGCGTGTGCCAATATGTAACCTTAAGTAACCTTTATGTAAATAGGATGTAGACATGTTTTGAAGTCAGCTGTAAGAACTATATTGCGTGTACTAGTCTATTGTATAGTATATTGATTGGCACCTGTGCTATTTTGTACCCATGTAATCATATGTTTATAGCTTACAAAAACAGTCTTGTTATTTTTTTGCGCCAAATTTGTGCATTATCTCAAAATAAGAAACCAAGGTGATAAAAAGTGGAGATAGGCCTTACGAATGGACACCTCGTTCTTCTCCACTGGCTCACGTCGCCTCACCGGTAGGCTTTGCTGGTTGTTGTTACCAGATAGTTCGACCGCTGAAATGGAAAATGTAAAAGTATCAAATATCAAGTATTAATTAATGCAAATGTCCATATAAGCCATGTTTTGTAAAGCCTGTGCGCAAAAAAGTCAAAGAGAGCGAAAGTCTTTAAAAACTGGTGTTGTGCCGTGTGGCGGCCGCAAGACGTCGCCCCGTATATCATCCATAGAGCAGAATATATTTTCTTTTTGTCCTATGATTATGAAAATCAGAAATTTTTGATTGGTTTAACTCATAGTCTAGAACATCTAGTGGAGCAAATATGTTGGGCTATCTTTCAAGGGGGTGGTCTACGGAGTGTAACATTTGTTTTTGTATACCAAAATGATCGCCTGGATCTATAGTTATCAATTTCAGCGTTTGCCACTTTGGCAAACCTTGCATAACTCTGCAGTGGCCAGTTATTTACGTTACCTTGTTATATTTTAGGTATCAAAGATATTTATTGAAGTCAATAAGAAATATGTTTAAACAATATAAATATATCAAATATTAATATTTTCTCTAAGAATGATTAACATGCTATAGAAAAGGCTGCTTAGAAAACAGTTCAGAACTTCTGTGCTGTTGTTTTCGTTACAATATAATATGTACCCCTCGAAAGTTTAAAATGTAACTTAGGTTGTTGCATTTACAAACAATTTGTGGTAAAATAGCCCAAACTTTTTCAATACTCTAATTGTCTCGTTAAATACCATTCTAACAAAACAAATTTGAGACCTCTAGCTATTATACTTTGTCACATATGTACTGTTAAACATGATTACACCTATTCCCTGTTGGTGGCTGCAAACTCATTTTCCAACAATTGTTCGTACAAAAGATGGCCAATAAGTTATTTTAAACTGACGAATTGGCCCTGTTGCAATAAGATCATGCTGGACATGATATAAAACAACAGTTAACAAAATGTTGTGACCTAACAACACATATTTTAACCAAAGTAACGTACTTAACAGATTTAAATGTTTGGGTAAAGCATAGGTCTTTCCCACCACGAATATACTTATTTTTTTGAAATTCTGACTTTTAAACAACACAAATGTGATGACAGTAGTTGTCATTTATGTTAAATTGAAATTTTTGCTTAGTTTAATCGCCTACTTAGACAGAAAACAGTGTTATTTACATGACTTGCAAAGCTGATATTGTTCTGTTGTGTAAATGAAGCCTTTGTTATTAATCTGTACATGAAATATGAGTATTTTTTCATTAATAGCCAAAGACTTGTAAACAAAACCTAAGGTATCAAACTGGCTAATCATAACTTACAATTTTTACTCATAAAGGTAACGTTAATAACCGTTATTTCAAAACAGTCACTGAGATTAAATATTACTATTGCCAAATATGTGTAAGCTGTGTCATTTTAGCTGAATTGAAAACATTTTTTAAAAGGCGCATTTGACCGGTTTAAGGTGCCCAAAGTAACTCATTATTGAAAGCTCCAAGGCAGAGCATCAGTTGTGGTGTATCGAAGTTATAGTTTGTGTCGTGCCCTTATCTGTAATCTTCCGAAACTCGGTAATTTCCGTCGACATATTTGCTATCATTCTGCCATATATATAGCCATATATAGAAAAAGACAGAAATGGGTGAAAACAGGCGTTTGTGTGACTAATTATGTTTAGCTAAGGCTAGCTTAGTGATCATCTGCATGCAAAAGGCTGCATGTTTATTTGGCCAGTATCATCTGACTACTTGTCTTAACTTCATGCTGCCATTTGCAATCTGGTATTGCGAGTGGATTGATTCATAGAAGGAATCAATTCCTGATTGCTGCCCCTTTACACTTCTTTCTCTGTTTTGACCTTTTCCTGTAAAAAGCAATATATAAATCCAGTGTTTAATTTTTTCGCCTAAAACCATACATTTTTATCAAAGTAACGTATATAACAGATTGAAAGTATGAGTTATTTTATTCTACTGCAGCAAGTGTAAAGTTCCGTGTGCTTACCATGAAAAGTTTCGTCGTCCCTCATCTTATTTCAAATTATGTTTGGGTTAATCTAGGCTTACTCTAAGTCAGTTTGAAAAAAAAAAAAGAATTTAGCTAAACCTGGTGCTAGGGACCACTGTCATTGGTGCAACATCATATTGCTGGGGCACACACTCAGCTTAATCAAGGGTGCTAATTTTGTTTTCTCTGATGCATTCCTTGCTTCCAGAGAATCTTCCTTCAGAATTTTGCTCGGTGGGTGAAGGATATTGTGTGAAGTCAAATAACTATGATTACATTGGCCTCTCTCTTTAATGGGGGTAACCTTTTTACTTTGAAATCATCATCAAAATGACATTTAATCGGAGTCAGTAATAATTCACTAACTTCAAGTACTTGGTTTGGTAGTCAAAAAGGAACGTATACAGCAATCAACAGTAAACGAGTTGTCAGATTACCCTTTGACTTTTAAGAAGTTTTCATATTAATGCTAGAGTAACAAGGTGCAGGTAGTAACCGCCCTCAGGTATAATGCAGATGTTGAAAGCAAACACTGAGCTGCCGAAGGTTAACCTAATAGTGTCTCGCCATACATTTCTGTAGGAATTTAATTTTTTGATTCATTTATTTAATTGTTTTAAATAATTGTATTCCCAAAGAAAGGGCTGAGACAGTAACATAACTACCCATATTTTCTATATAATGCATTTTGGTAATAGTATTATGCCTGTTTTAGATGTTTTACTTCAGGCGTTTATTTTCTGCACCCGGTAACCAGAGCATGCATATGAAACTTGATCATAGTAAAAGGGTCTGTCCCAAGAACTGAGGAACTTAAAATGCTTCATCTTGCTGCATCATACCAAACAGATGATATAAAACATCATAATTCTAATCTGACAAATCGTTTACATTTGAATGTTGTATACGTTACCTTTTTAAATACCAGACCAAGGAGACAAAGCAAGTGAGTTATCATTGACTCAATCAAAAGGCCATTTTGATAATGGTTTTAAAATAATAACGGTACGTCACAATCATATTATATGTGCCTGATCTTGAAAGGAACCAAATCGAGTCTGCTATGTTCTTTCAAGTGTGTGTTGCTTGCTTTCATATGATCTTTTAGTATATTTTGGAAATAATACTATATCATCGTGAATGGACTACCTCAATGTTTTTCTACAATCTGTAATGCTTCCCTAGATGATTTCTATTTCTGTGGATGATATAACCCTTCCAGAAACTGGCTGCTCTTAAAGGAAACACTTTTCTCTTACAATAGCCAATTCTTTCCTTTTAGCGTTTACTGCCATTGAGAAGAATGGTCACAGTAAATTTGCAGAATTATTTCACGTAATAATGTATCCATTCACCTTAAATTCTTGGAATGATTACAATGTATTTAAATTCTGAAGGAAGATTTCAGGGAAACAAGGAATGGGTCACAAAATTAAATACATAAGTAAATAAATAAATGAAAAAATAAAACTAAATAAAACGAAACAACAACCTCGGTTTAACTTAATTTATATTCAGGAATGTAATGTTGCAACATTGCCAGTGCCACCTACCACCAGCTTCAGCTAAATTCCTTTTTCAAATCGACTCGTAATGAGTCCAGATGATCCCAAATGACCAGAAAAAATATGATTTGCATTTAAATGAAGTACAAGAAAGACTTTTAAGGTAGCCACATGACAATTTACACTAGGTGCAGTGCAGTAAATTAACTCTTTTTCAACTGTTATATACGTTACTTTGGTTTAAATAAATGCTGTAGGGCCAAAATATTTTAACTACAATTTTATATATTGCTTTTATAGAAAACGATCAAAACAGATAGACAGTGTAAAAGGGCAGGAATTTTTTTAACTAGTGCCACAATTCTAGTTCTCACAACACCAAACTGTAAATAGTAACATAAAGTAACAAGACATGTACTCAAACGATACTAACGGGTGGCCAAATAAACATCCAGCCCATTCCATGCAGAAGACCATAAAGCTAGTCTTTATAAAACATACACAGGAACACATATTATCCATTTCCACCGACTTTCTTTTTGTTTCTATATACATCAAAATGAAGGCAAATAAACAAATAACACAAATCATTTTTAAGGCTACAGGTAAGTGGAAGACACGAACTATAACATCAATACACCAAATCGGATGAACCGCCGTGGAAATGTCACTGATTAATCATATAGTTTCGGTTTAAATCAGTCGAACGTGCCATTTTGAAAATATTTTCAACTCAAACTATAATAAGGCTGAGGCACATTTGGCTGAGGCAACAGTTACTCTCAGGGGTTGTTTTCAAATAATGGTTACAAATGTTACCTTTCTGAGTACAAAACTGTATGTTATGATTAGTTATTTTGTTATAGTGGACGTTTTAAATGTGATTCTGATATTAATCGGAAAAGATAATAGTGTTCCATGTACAGGTTAATTCACAAAGGCTTATTTTTTAATTGTAGGACAATCTCACCTTTGTATGTCATGTAAATAACACTGTTTGCTGCCCGAGTAGCCAACTTTTCCAAACAGAAAAAATCATTTAACGATAAATAAAACACATTGTTCTCACAGTTGCATTGTTTAAAAGTCAGAATTTTAAATGAGTGTTTTCCTGGCCAGAATGATAGATGCTTTACGCAAACATTAACAATCTGTTAAGTACGTTACATTAGTTTAAATGTGGGTTGTAAGGTCAAAAATATTTTTAAACATTTGCTTAATATCCTGTTTAACATGATCTCATAGCAACAGACCCAATTTGTCTATATAAATAGCTTATTAGCCATCTTTTGTACAAATAATTGTGTGAAAACAGACTTTCTAGCCTCCAACACGGAATAGGTATAACCCAGTTCAACAGTACATGGTTAACAAAGTATAAAAGCTAGAGGTCTCAAATTTGTTTTGTTAGAAACATTTTGAAAGTTGCTAGCTAGACAATAGAAAAAATGAACAGTTTGGGCTATTTTGTCATAAAGTTTTCGTAAAATGCAACAATTTAAGTTTGTATTTTAAATTTCCAAGGGGTACATTATATTTTGTCACGAAAATAACAGCACAAACGTTCTGAATTGTTTCCAATGTAGCTTAAATTGTAGTAAATAATCATTCCTATAAAAAATATTGACATTTGATACATTTATAATGTTAAAGCATATTTCTTATTGACTTCAAGGAATACTTTTGATATTCAAAATTTAATGGGGTAACGTAAATAACTGGCCACTACAGAGTTATGCAAGGTTTGCCAAGGTGGCAAACGCTGAATTTTATAACTACAGACCAAGGCGATCATTTTGATATATGAAAACAAATGTTACACTCCGTAGACCACTACCTCCCTTTTCTAGGCCACTAACGCAAGCATATTTGCTCCACTAATCGCTTTTTATTCATTTAGACCCTTTTTGAAAGTAGCCAGTCTTTGAATCGACTGCTTTAATAAAATTAAGAAATTACAACATGTTTTCTCTGGCTTTAGTCACCAGATATTGTCAGGGTCACTGATGAGGCTTGAATAGCCGAAACTTCGAGGTCTGGTCCATGTTCCTTCTCTCGAATATATTCTTTGCTCTTGAAGGAACTTTTTTAGAATTGAATTCAAATACCTATAAAAGGTTAGCTTTTTGGCGAAATAAACAGGCTATCTTGGCCATATCTATAGTATGGAAATTAAATCATTCTATCGTCAGCAGAACTTTGCTATGATAAAGGAACGCAGTTTACAACTCTGTGGTCCTTGAATTATATTTGTGCGCTTGGCAACGATAATTTTATAGTCTTCCTAGAACATCAACGGACCATAAAAAATGAAAAAGAAAAGAAAAAAGAAGAAATCAAGATAATAAAACATCTTTACCATCCGTCAGCCCGAGCGTACTCAAATCAACATAGTCATTTGCCAATTCTTTCTGTGCCAAATGCCTTGAACCTGAAAATGATAAAATCTTGGTCATTTTACCTTGATTACGCATTCAGAATTAAAGAGTAAAAAGAAAACAGTTAAATTGGCAAACAGCGTAGATCCAGATGAGGCGGCTCATAATGAGCCGCCTCATCTGGATATACACAGTTTGCATTTTAGTCTTGAAGTTATTAATATGACACAGCTTACGCGAAACATCTATTTTTCATTTTACAGACGTAAAGTTTGTCGTCTGCTGTGTTTGTTGCTTCAAGGGTTAGAATAGAGAATTTGATTTGAGAATGGCTACAACGTCACAGTTTTTTTCCCTCTTCCGGCGAACCCTGGTTTCGTTAATTTGGTATAAAAATGGTCTCAAATCAACTATAACTTAAAGCAAATGTCCATATAAGTCGTGTTTTAAAAAGCCTTCGTGCAAAAAAAAAAAAAAAAACTAAGATATCAAAAGTAGATCTATTAAAAAAGGAAGAAAAACAACAACTTCCAAGACAAGACTATGCTATAAACATATGGTTACATGGGTACAAAATAACACACGTGCCAGTCAATAGACTATTCAATAGACTAGTACAGGCAATAGGTATTTCCTACAGCTGACTTAAATACATGTCTACATCCTATCTATACTAGGTCTGGTCCATGTTCCTTCTCTCGAATATATTCTTTGCTCTTGAAGGAATGTTTTTAGAATTGAATTCAAATACCTATAAAAGGTTAACTTTTTGGCGAAATAAACAGGCTATCTTGGCCATATCTATAGTATGGAAATGAAATCATTCTATCGTCAGCAGAACTTTGCTTATGATAAAGGAACGCAGTTTACAACTCTGTGGTCCTTGAATTATATTTGTGCGCTTGGCAACGATAATTTTATAGTCTTCCTAGAACATCAACGGACCAAAAAAAACAAGTCGCCCAAGGGCAACGATCGCTCACCTGCCAGTATATGCTCAGGTCAAGTGGCCAAAATGCAAGCTTTCGGCGCAGGCAGGCTAATAAACAGACTGCAATTCTATAGGATTGGATAGTGAGTGTGTAAACTGTTCCATCATGGCCACTTCTATAAAATCACTAAATGACCTTGACCTCTAGTATTTATAGAAGTTGAAGTTGACTGCATTTCCATATCACAGAGCTCAATAGCAACAGAAAAATGCACTTTCTCATCCTTTCCCATTCAAAAGCCTAAGGGACCAAATTTGACCTTGCCATAAAATAGGTCAAGGTCAACTTAAGGTCATCATTTATATAAACTTTGTAGTTCTATAGTCCATGATGCCACGTACCAAGTTTCAAGGCAATCGGCCTAGTGGTTCTTGAGAAGAAGAATTTTTAAGTTTTTACCATAAATGGGCATGGTGGCCATCTTGGTCATGTGATCTGGGTCAAATATATAAACTTTTGTTTCTTTATACTGTTACTGCGGCTATGGATTCGTTCCGCTGAGGTGCGGGGGCAACGTCGATATGAGAATTGAAATACTACTACAGTCAAACCTGTCTTAAGGGGTCACCCAAGGGAAGCCCCAAAATTGGCTGCTTAAGACAGGTGACCCCTTAATACAGGTTCATTTGCACTAAATTTTGGTTCATGGGACTTAGAAAAAGTGGCTGCTTAAGGCAGGTGACCCCTTAATAGAGGTGACCACATAAGCAGGTTTGACTGTACTACTATTAAGGCTCTATATGAAATTTGGCTTCAATCAGCCCAGTGATTTCTGAGGAGAAGTCCTTTGTAAATGTTGACGACGGATGACGAGGACAATGACTTTGACCTCTAGTATTCGTAGGGGTTGACGATGACTGAATTTCCATATCACAGAGGACAATAGCAACAGAGAAATGCACTTTTTCTGCTTTTCCAATTCAAAAGCTCAAGGGACCAAATTTGACCTTGCCATAAAACAGGTCAAGGTCAACCTAAGGTCATCATTTATGTAAGCTTTGTAGTACTGGAGTCAAAGATGCTACATACCAAGTTTCAAGGCAATCAGGCCAGTGGTTCTGGAGTAGAAGATTTTTTAAGGTTTATACCATATATGAGCATGGTGGCCATCTTGGTCATGTGACCTAGGCCAAATATATTAACTATCGTTCCCACATCCTGTTAAGTTTTTATATGAAATTTGGATTCAATCAGCCCAATGGTTTCTGAGGAGAAGATGTTTGAAAATGATGACACCCAATGGCCAAATGACCTTTGATCAAGGTCACTAAATGACCTTGACCTCTCATATCCATAGGTGTGTAAATTGACTACATTTCCATATCACAGAGCACAAAAGCAACAGAAAAATGCACTTTTTCAGATTTTCCCATTCAAAAGCCTAAGGGACCAAATTTGCCCTTGCCATAAAACAGGTCAAGGTCAACCAAATATCATCATTTATATAAATTTTGTAGGACTAGAGTCCAAGATGCTACATAGCAAGTTTCAAGGCAATCGGCCCAGTGGTTCTGGAGAAGAAGATTTTAAAAGGTTTTTACCATATATGAGTGTGGCGGCCATCTTGGTCATGTGACCTGAACCAAATATATAAAATTTCTTTCCCGCTTTGCCTGAAGGCTGCATATGAAATTTAATTGAAATTGGCCCAGTAGTTTCAGAGGAGAAGTCCTCTAAAAATGTTGACACACAACGGACAAATGACCTTTGGCCAAGGTCACTTAATGACCTTGACCTCTAGTATTCATAGGGGTTGACGATGACTGCATTTCAGTATCACAGAGCACATTAGCAATATAAAAATGCACTTTTTCAGCTTTTACCATTCAAAAGCCTAAGGGACCAAATTTGACCTTGCCATAAAATAGGTCAAGGTCAACACAAGATCATGATTTATATAAATTTTGTAGTACTAGAGTCTAAAAAGCTACATACCAAGTTTCAAGGCAATCGGCTTAGTGGTTCTGGAGAAGAAGATTTTTAAAGGTTTTTACCATATATGGGCATGGTGACCATCTTGGTCATGTGACCTTGGCCAAATATATAAACTTTCGTTCCCCGATCCTGTTAAGGCTCCATATGAAATTTGGCTTCAATCCGCCCAGTGGTTTCTGAGAAGAAGATGTTTAAAAGTGTGGACGCCGACGACGACGGACGACGGACCAAGGCTATACCATAAGCTCACCTTGACAGGTGAGCTAAAAAATGAAAAAGAAAAGAAAAAGAAGAAATCAAGATAATAAAACATCTTTACCATCCGTCAGCCCGAGCGTACTCAAATCAACATAGTCATTTGCCACTTCTTTCTGTGCCAAATGCCTTGAACCTGAAAATGATAAAATCTTGGTCATTTTACCTTGATTACGTATTCAGAATTAAAGAGTAAAAAAAACAGTTAAATTGGCAAACAGCGTAGATCCAGATGAGGCGGCTCATAATGAGCCGCCTCATCTGGATATACACAGTTTGCATTTTAGTCTTGAAGTTATTAATATGACACAGCTTACGCGAAACATCTTTTTTTCATTTTACAGACGTAAAGTTTGTCGTCTGCTGTGTTTGTTGCTTCAAGGGTTAGAATAGGGAATTTGATTTGAGAATGGCTACAACGTCACATTTTTTCCCTCTTCCGGCGAACCCTGGTTTCGTTAATTTGGTATAAAAATGGTCTCAAATCAACTATAACTTAAAGCAAATGTCCATATAAGTCGTGTTTTAAAAAGCCTTCGTGCAAAAAAAAACAAAAAAAAAAAACTAAAAAAAAAAAACAAAAAAAAAACAAACAAACTAAGATATCAAAAGTAGATCTATTAAAAAAAGGAAGAAAAACAACAACTTCCAAGACCGATAAAAGGTAAGCATTTTCGTGAAACAAACTAACAAACAAGAAAACAGTTTCAAGAAACGTGAAATTTTACTTTGCCATTTTGATAAGATTGGTTCCATCCTTAGTAAATAATTGAAATCATTCTATCGTCAGCAGCATACAATGTAATTTGTTTGTGTTTGACAACGATAGCATACACGTAGTAAAACTGGACAGAAGAAAGATGAAAGCAAAATAACAAAATCGAAAGGTCTAGTGCCAGTCCGCTGGTAATAGGGATGTAACGATAGTCCATAAATGACTATTGCGATAGTATTGACATTGCAAGAAGTACCATTGCGATACTATTACTATTGCAGGTTGCTATTGCAATGCATTGCGATAACTATTGGGGACAGATTTTGTATCCAGAAACTGTGATTTTCTGTATAAAACTCTGGCATGTTCACAAATTTACGCTGAAAAGCATTGTTTAATGACTGTTGTATCACAACATGCACACCTTGGCTACAAAATACAAGAAAATATTATTTTTCATTCTTTGGAATCCACATGCATTTCTATTATTCTTTTAACTAAAGGCTTCTTTCAAGAAATAGATGCATGTCTAGAAACTATTGAAACTATTGCGATATTGGAAACACTATTGCCGATAGTATTGACATTGCAGCTTTCCCTATCGATAGTGACTATTGCCAATGTTACTATTGTGATATATCGATAGTCCGATGTATTGTTACACCCCTAGCTGGTAATAGCCATTTCAAAGCGAAATCGCTATTGCCAGTTGATTGGCATTTCAGTATTTGCCCCACATTTTTAATTATAAATTTAAAATTTAAAAAAAACAACAAAAAAACATCCCGCTTAAAGTTTATACTGCATAGTAAGGAACTATGGTGTTGTGTTACTGAGGAGTTTCCATAACTCAGTGGGTTGAGCACTGGCCTGCTAAGGTAGCGGCCTGGGTTGAACCCCGATAGAAGTGGATTTCTTTTCAATCGTTTACGGTGTTCCATTGCACACAAACTTTCATTATCACTTTATCATTTTCCATCTGCTAGACATGACTGAAATGCTATTGAAAGGGCCGTTAAACCGCAAGTTATCCATCTGTCTTGTAACTGAGAAAAAAAAAACAAAAACAAAAAAAAAAAAACTGTTTATGGGATTGGTATGAAATCGTATTAAAACTAGACCCGGCCTCCATGGCAGGTGGTTAAATGGGCTAATGATCATTATCACTGCTTTGGGTTCGAGCCTTGCTCACTGTTGAAAAGGACGTTAAGCAACAAAATATCCATCCAGAGAACAGACCAGGCCCCGAGGTTATAAAACTTTTTTCATGCTCAACTCAGCTGAGCATGAAACTTTCTCTGCTGATGAATATGAAAATGCCAACTAATGTTGGCATTTTCATATTCATAAGCAGAGAAAATTTCATGCTCTGCTAAACTGAGCAAGAAAACAACTGTACTTTTCAATAATTTGCTATTTATTAGCAGGTAAAATTTCATGCTCAGCTGAGTTGAGCATGAAAAAAGTTTTATAACCTCGGGGCCTGCCCCCGAAAGGGCATGTGATTATTTGCGGGAACTCTTATTTCTCCTCACTTTGCATATGAGCGGGGCAATATACACCTGTTAGAGTTTCTTGTAGGATGATCAGAAAGGTTATTAGTAATTGACATCTTTAGTACAAGTGAAACCATTGGCTAATTATGACACTAAAAAGGGGGTCATTATAAGCATCTCAGCCTACGCATCTGCACAGACTGGCCAGATGGCTCTCTTTTACTCCCTATAGACTACAAAATAAGAAGACTGTTGATAATATAACAGGAAAGATTCCGAAAAGACCGCGGAGATGCATGGCTTATCCAACACAAGCAGCATGATCGCTTTTTAGTATCCTGTTATATCTGTTGGTGGAAATGAAAATATATAAAATTGTGTTTTACATGTCGCTGGCCGGGTTTGAACCCTCACGGATGCGACGACAGCGCCTAGCACTGCAAATGCTTTAACCATTACGCTACCGAGACGTCCCCAAGAAAGGACGCTCAAATAACGTATATACGAGGGGTGATCAAAAAGTTCCCGGAAAAGTGCTGTAGTCTCTTTATTATTTTACTTTCTTCGATGCAATTTCACACTATCCGGCTTTAATGTATTTGTTATTCATATGATTCAAAACAACTGACTTATGTCAAACCAGTTTCATGCACGCGCCACCAACGTAACGACCGGTAGCGTGACCCGGCCCAGCTGACGTCACGTCGCATTTTTATACTTGCTTTTAGCAAATTAGCTATGAATAGTGATAGAAACGTTAATTAATTCAACTGAACTTAGAAATATATATCTTATCTTGGTACATGTACTCATTATAAATTTTTAAGCTGTTTTGATCTTTTCTGGGAAATGACGCTAAGTCCAACGTGCCCCATAATAATCAAAGGTATGGGGTGGGGTAAGGGCAGATAATTTGCTTTTCATTATGAAAAGGAATTGCTGTGTTCAAGTTTCATAACCATTAGATAATGGCGATTCGTTAGATATGTGATGTACGCTTTCAATCGGACTATTCCAGCAATACGACAACACAACCTCATATCTGCAGCAGCAATAGCTGTCTATGAAAAGACTAAATCAACTAGCAGCAAGGCCACATCGGCAAGCTTTGTCAAAATCTAGCCATACTGTTTTGATGAGTCCCTTTGTATAAGTAGTTTCATTACCGCACTCTTCTAAATGCTACACACAGTAATGAATTAATATGACCTCAATTATGACAAAGATGGCCGATACACCATTGCTGCTGTGTGAGTTGCACATTTGCTTAAAGCTTATCATGCTGCCGATTTCTGGTTGTGTTTTCTTATTGCTGGAATGGTTGGGCTGAAATGCATAAATCATGTATCTAACAAACTGCCATTAAGTCTAGTTTACGAAAACCTTATCATGACACTTCCGTTAGATAAGGTTAAGTAAGTTATCTGCCCTTGAATTACCCCAACCCCTCATATTTACTAATTGAAGGCGACGTTTGACTTGGCAACCATTTCGTAGAAGGAATAATAAAATCTTACAAATTTTGCAATGAACATCAAGATAAGATATATATTTTTAAGTTTTTATAAAGCAATTTATGTTAATGTAAACAATTTGTGACTAAGCAACGTTCAAAGTTTGCTATTAGAAATGATAAAAATGCAACGTTAGTTGGGCCGGGTCACGTTATCGGTCGTTACGTTGGTAGCGCGTGCGATAAAGTGGATAGACATAAGTTAATAATTTTGAATGATGTGAATCACAATTGAATTAAGGTTACCTAGGATGAACTTTTATTGAAGAAGATACTACAACATTTTTCCGGGAACTTTTTGATCATCCCTCGTATATATATAGATAACCGACGTTGCAGTACACTCCGTATAAAATTGTGGCCACTCATTAACTTTGAAGTCCGAAGGATTGTTAAAATAATGAAAATATAAAACTCTCAGTAATACATACATGCATAAATGAGAGTGCAACAATAAATTCATAGAAGCAAGCTTGCTGACAAATAGATTTTGCCCTTCTTGAACCAAAACTTAAAGAAAATGGCATTAGCGTTTCTAAAGTTATTTGTGCTGCTACCAGTCAACTAGCAATAGCGCCTTTACACGGAAATCACTATAACCATTCAACTGACAATAGCGATTTTACATTAAATCGCTAATACCAGTCGACTGGCAATAGCGATTTCAACGTGAAATGGTTATTACCCGTCAACTGTCACTAGCGATTTAACTAAAATCGCTATTGCCAGAGGACTGGCAATAGCCACTCCGTAACAAAACATCTTAACCATCATTCGGGCCGATCCTCGTATTAACATATTCATTCTCCGCTTCTTTCTCTGCCAAATGCTTTGTACCTGAAAACGATAAATTCTTGGTCAGTTTACCGTGATTACATATCTTAAAAGAATTTAAACGCCAAAATTGAAAAGAAGTTGAATTTACAAACAGCGTAGATCCAGATGTGGTGGCTCATGATGAGCCGCCTCATCTGGATATACACAGTTCGCCCTTTAGTCTTGAAGTTATCAATATGATCCAGATTGGACGAAGCATTGTGCTATTATTTTGCAGACATTAAGGCTGTCGGCTGCTGTGTTTGGTGCTTCAAGGGTCAGTATTGGGAATTCGATCTTAAAATGACAACAATATCACTGGCCCGGAGGTTATAAAACTTTTTTCATGCTCAACTCAGCTGAGCATGAAATTTTACCTGCAAATAAATAGCAAATTACTGATAAGTACAGATGTTTTCTTGCTCAGTTTAGCTGAGTATCAAATTTTCTCTGCTTATATATATGAAAATGCCAACATAAGTTGGCATTTTCCTATTTATCAGCAGAGAAAATTTCATGCTCAGCTGAGTTGAGCACGAAAAATTTTTTATAACCTCGGGGCCTGGTTTCGTTAATTTCCGTATAAAAATAGTCCCGAACTAATGCCGCCAATATCAAATACTAATTAATGCAAATGTCCATATAAGTCATGTTTTATAAAGCCTGTGCGAAAAAAAAAGTATGTAAGAGATCGGACGCCTTTTTAAAAAAAAAAAAAAAAAAAACTTCCAAGACCGATAAAAGGTAAGCATTTTTGTGAAACAAACAAGAAAACAGGTTTGAGAAATTTGAAATTTTACGTTGCCATTTTGTAATCTTGGTTCTATCTTTAGTAAATAATTGGAATCATTCTATCGTCAGCAGTATACAATGCAATTTGCTTGCGTTTTACAACGAAAGTATACACGTAGTAAAACAACACTGGACAACAGAAAAGATGAAAACAAGACAAAATATCTTTACCATCCATTCGGCCGCGCTTAGTCATCGCATCAACATATTCATCTGTCACTTCTTTAAGTGCCAAATATCTTGAACCTAAAAACAACAAAATCTTGGTTATTTTACCTTGATTACATATTTAGGGGATAACAATTCAAAATTTTCATTTGGGGAGGTAAACATTTGGCTTAATGTACGGAAATTTCTTTTTATGGTTACGTGTCAGTGCAGCCATAAAACGCAATTTGCGACCATACATCCGACGATTTACCTCCCCAAATGAGAATCTCCAATACAGTTATCCTCATTTTTCACATTTTCACCTTTCAAAGCATACTACTCTGTACTAGATAGGCCTACAGGTACTTTCGACAACGTAAACCTAGCGTCAGCCACTGAGCCAGTGAGAAACGACGTTTCTTTATGACGTCGGCCGGGTTTGCGACAGTATATGTGACAGTGCCTGGTATTTTGAGCCTTATGGAGCGAAAATCGGAAATTTTCTTTTTAACATTTTCATATTTATTAGTGCTTCTAGAATAGATTTTGAGAAGCACAAGGAAATAACGCTAAGGCTAACTGCAAAAGCAAACGAAATTCACACCCACCCGATTTAGTTTTTCGTTTCACTGATTGGATACAATTTACATGCTAGCTGGATAAACCTTAATAACTCTGGTTTGCGACATCTCTTTTTCAAAGACTTATAATGCGAGTGTAGATGAAGAAAATTAAAAACGCCGATAGAAATATTGAAACACTCTTTTCAGGAGATGCTTTGAAAATTATTAGTCGGTGCGCGGAAATACAATTTACTTTACGTGCAAATTTTATGACGTCACTTTCATTTCACGTTTCGTGACGTCAACGTCGCACCTCCACAAGGCTCAAAATCCCAGGCACTGTCACATATCGTCATGCAATCTCATGCTGATTAGTGGTTTTCAAAGAAGGCAGGCTGATGGTCTACAATAGCCTCATCCTCGCCGGACCTTACGCATTAAGGAATCACTCCTCTGAGGTCAGTACAAACTGTGCACTGTGTGTGTGTGTGTGTGTGTGTGTGTGTGTGTGTGTGTGTGTAACAGATTCCCGAAGTATGGGTCTCTGAATTAGTACAATACTGTCATTATGATACATTTTGATATCACTAACATATTCCTATCAAGAGATGTTACGTAAGACTATTTGACAAGTGAGCCGCAACATTATAAAACCAACTAAGTGGCATGTGCGCCCAGCGAAGACTCAGAACAGCCTGGACATTTGCCCGTGGCCTTAGCTTAGACCCTTAGCTACCCTTTAAGCGCACAGCGAAGACTCTGATCAGACTGGGCGGATGCCCAGGCTGATATGAGTCCTCGCTGGGCGCACATGCCACTTTGTTTTGTCGTTTATCGGCTCAAATCGCCTGATTAGGCTGCTCTGGGCGAGTCTTCACTGTTTGCAAATGCATGACTGTCTTAATATTTTGGGGGTTAGCTGTGATAACTGTATACTTAAACAGGAACAATATCTGATCAGCAGAATATAATCAAGTTAACCTTGATTGTATTCTGTTTATCAGAAATTTGATCATCAGAATACAAAAAGACTGGCCAGTTTCAGTCCCCCAAAACTTCCTCATCCAAAGTTTTAAATTTTAACACCGCTGTCACGTTACATAATAAGCCAAAGTACCAGAAAATTGGCTATAAGATCTATGAATAGGGTTAGGTGGGGTGGGGTAAAACACCCATGTCTGTTATGTCAATATCCACAAAGTTTAGGGAGTGACGTTTTATTGAATTAAATATGTCAGAGTGTAGGGCTCCCTATCATCAGAAACTTCGAAGAAGCGCATCTACTTGCAACTGTTTATCATGAATTTAAACATTTTGTGCAGTTTTATGTAAATCGGGATGGTTGAATATTTTCTTGCAGTTCATCTTGCTGAGAGAACTTAATAATTTGCGACAGTCTGTTTGCAAGATAAAGTCTGGGCGATGTTTAGGCTGGCGCAAAATCTTATGTGCATTTGTTAAAAATCTATTGACTAGCAAATAATGCCTATATGAGGCAAAACGCCTACGCTCCGGCAACTCAGATAAATTATGTATCGACGATCTTTTGCAAAAACTACAGCATACTGTGGGCGGACAACGCAAGGGAACATTGCATGGTACTAAATATCAAAGCTTGGGCCTCTGAAGCTGGATGAGTCGCGTTACATGATGAAAGGTGTTCAACAGTGGGGGGCAAAACGCCCACCTTGAGAAAACGTTTTCATAAGTATAAAAAAATATCTGATCCAACTTGAATGTTATTTTCGGGCAAAGAAATCAGTATTGTCCAAAAGCCAGCAATCAAATCTGGAAACAATATAAGAAATAGCCCTTGCCCCATCTTAAAAGGCGTTTTGCCCCAGTGGTGGGGCAAAATGCCCAGAAAATTAAAAAATCCAAATTCTGTTATTATGTTAAAATCGTACGATAATTCCAGATTTAAATGCCATATTTGTGTACAACCTTGTTTACTTTAACTGAAAAGTTTATTCCGAATAAGATAAGGTAGTTTCTTAAATAATGGTATTGAATATTTCCTGAAGTGGGGCGTTTTGCACCCCCCCCCTTTACTTCACATATATATAATTTGGCATGATTTTGACGTCACAGCGTTGAATCAACGCTGATTAAATGATGATTTAACGTTGTGTACACAGTGGGTTAGAGAATAGTATACAGCATATAGTGGTAAAGTTTCGTGTCTCTCGTTTAAACAAAATACTTCAGACCCAGGACAGACTGAAAGACAAATACCGAACAGGCCCACATTTATGGTAGACACAATAGCTGACACGAATTATATGCAAAGATTTTTTTTTTATGCAAACATTGTAGATTCTGATCAAACGCCGCGTCTTGTGGCGGCTGAAAATTCTTTTAATCGACGTCATGCATTTAAAATGCCTACCGTTTTCATCTACATTCAGGTTCCATCCCTTTGCTTGGAAAAGCTCCGCGATGGCCTCTAGCTGTTTCCCAGTCACGTGAACAGTGTACACACTGTCAGCCATCTTTAATTGTGAAAACCCCTCGGCATCAATGGTTGGAACTTCTTCTGTGAAACAAACAATATGGACACTGTTTCATGTAGATTGGATCGTTACTGTGCCCTCTTGAGTGTACACAAGGTTTTTCTAAGATTTGACCTAGTGACCTAGTTTTTGACCCCACAAGACTCAGATTCAAATTTGGCCTAGATTTTATATAAATAAACATTCTGACAAAGTTTCATGAAGATTGGATCATAACTGTGCCCTCTAGAGTGTGCATAAGGTTTTTCTAAGATTTGACCCAGTGACCTAGTTTTTAATCCCACATGACCCAGTTTCAAAGACGGTCTAGATTTTATTTAGATAAACATTCTGACAAAGTTTCATGATGATTGGATCATAACTGTGCCCTCTGTGTCATTCTAAGATTTATTTCTATTTTTAGCTCTGGCGGCCATTTTGTTCAGCGGAGTGGAACCGTTTTAGCAATTTTTGTTCAGAGTCATGAGTAAAACATTTCTGTATTTTTTTTTTGAAATCGAGCCTTTGGCTTCAGAGACGATGATGTTTAAAGCTTTTTTCTATTTTTAGCTCTGGTGGCCATATTGTTCAGCGGAGCAGAACCGTTTGAGCAATTTTGGCAGAGGGTCTCCTAAGGAACATTTCTGTGAAATTATTTCAAAATCGGCCCAGCAGTTTTGGAGGAGAAGTGGTTTAAAGGTTTTTCTATTTTTAGCTCTGGCCGCCATATTGTTTAGCGGAGCGGAACCGTTTGAGCAATTTTGGTAGAGGGTCTCCTGAGGAACATTTCTATAAAATTATTTCAAAATCTGCCCATCAGTTTTGGAGAAGTCGTTTAAAGGTTTTCTATTTTTAGCTCTGGCGGCCATATTGTTCAGCGGAGCGGAACCGTTTTAGCAATTTTGGTAGAGGGTCTCCTAAGGAACATTTCTGTGAAATTATTTCAAAATCGGCCCAGCAGTTCTGGAGGAGAAGTCGCTTAAAGGTTTTTCTATTTTTAGCTCTGGCGGCCATATTGTTCAGCGGAGCAAAACCTTTTGAGCAATTTTGGTAGAGAGTCCCCCAAGGAACATTTCTGTGAAATTATTTCAAAATCCGTCCAGCAGTTTTGGAGAAGAAGTCGTTTAAAGCAAAAGTTGACGACGGACGCACGATCGGACGACGGACGACGGACAAAGACCGATCACAATACCTCACCTTGAGCACTTCGTGCTCAGGTGAGCTAAAAACAGATCAGCTCTAGCTGTTGAGCAACAAATCACCGTTTGGATGTCAGTTGTAAAGCTCATTACGAACGCGGAGCGCGAGTGATACATCTACTTACAACCCACCGAACTATTTCGATTCTTACGATCAAAAACGCTGAGAAAGTAATCTTTTCATTCAAATTCTCCTATCCTCGCCAGCGTTCATAATCCCGCCAATTTTCCCAACTGTATCAGAGACATCACTGTACACCGTCTTACGTCAAGGAACTTCATAATACACTGTAAAAAATGTGTTTAGAATCAATGCAAAAATGCAGTCCGCTTTTTATGTTTTTACATCGTAACATGTTCAATTTGCAACATGTTTAAGTTTTACGTTTAGAAATTAAACATGTACAAAACTAGTTATATTTACCTTTTATTTTGAAATTCCCTTAAACAACAGTTTCGTCTCTTTTTTTTTTTCGTTCTTCAACGGGGAAAAGAGTGAATGGATTCATCCGAAACGCGTAACAGAATAAAACGTGTTTAGCAGACTTTGTCCGGAAAATAATAGAAAAGGCGTACATGTTTAGCTATATGACATATTCCTTAACATGTTTACACCTAAACATGTAACCACTTGTGTTTTATAGCTAAGCGCGATTTGTACAGTGTAACGTTGGTCTGATAGAAGAGTATCTAAGAAATATTTCTGTAAACGATTTGTCATCATATCAGCAAATCTAGGACACTAAGAACTTATTTTCAGTTTTCAGTTGCCATAGCAACTCAATTACTTAACCGGTTGGCATGAAAACAGTCTTATTTGAAAAGGTTTATACAACATTTCATCAACATTTCAGCTTTTCCAGCCTTATAGCTACTGAGGAGATGAAACTTAAATATGTTGTCATTTCCAGCATTTTTGTTGTTATAACAACCAGTTAAACAGTTGGTATGTAAAACATATGTCTGATCCCGTGCATGATAGAAGAGTACCTATAAGGAACTTTGCTGTAAAGGATTTATCATGATACCTGCAATCCCAAAGTCGTAATAAGAGCCCGTTAATTTTGTTTCAATTTCCCAGTTGAAAACCAGTTACAGTTTCAAGCTGCTATAGCAACTAAACTGCTGGAGCAATTGGCAACCCCCCTCCTCCTCCCCCCCCCCCCCCCCCCCCAAAAAAAAAAAAGAAAAAAAAAGCCATCACCCTCCACCCATTCCCAACCTACATCTCTATATAATAGTTTCAGAGGAAATGTGGACACCTGTCTATACAAACAGAATTACCCAACCTCCGTTGATTTATTTAAGCTGGGTTTAATCTAAACTATGCGATGAAATAAATGCATTTAGTAGAACAGATATATTACAAGGTTTATTTCTATATAGCGAAAACCGGACATTTGATTGGTTGAAAAAGTAGATTGAGCAATAAAACGAAAAGCTTACCTCAGAAACCATCATTGTCGTCTGATAAGTCGTTCAAACATGGTTGCAAGTCGAATACATTTTAAAGTTTCTAATTGCTCATCGCCATATAAACTTCCTGGTTTATCAAAAAGAATAATACAAACACTGTATATATCCCTTAAGATTCGGATTCCATCTTCCGGAATCGAATAATACTTGTACTATTAGGGACTCGCCTTTTAAGACCGCCGGCAAATAAATGATCAGCCATCGGCCAATCAGACTGTTCCTGAGTCTGTACTGTGTGCACAGACAGCCATCAATATATGTAAGGTAAATTTTGATTTGATATAGACATGGGGTGCTCGTTTAGCGTGAAATTTTGAAGATAAATGTTATGTAACAGTTTTCTGATTGCGTAACAAAAAAGTTATTAGACTTTAATGAAATATTTCTTTTAATTAAAATGAGATTACATTGAACGTTTCATGGAGAAACAAGACAAAGTAGCCAGGGTTTTGTCCCAAAAGTTTTGTTGTCGATTTAAGGCGATATCTATTTACTTTACTTCCTGTTTCACAGCTGTGACTTGGGTTTTAATAACATGGACGAAAAAAAAGGTTTCGTGTCGTTTAAATTAGAGCAAAAGAAAACCACGACGGTGAAAGTTAAGTACACAACTAACATAAAATGAGTCGCGACACGACGAAACTAACAAAGCGGGATGTGCGCCCAGCCGCGGAAGACTCAGATCAGCCTGGGCATCCGCCCAGTCTTATTAGAGTCTTAGCTGTCCACATGGAGCTGGCTTAGATTTGGTTGGTTGATTTGATGCTTAACGTCCACGGTAAACAACTAAGGTCATGTCGGGACGGTCAGTTAACCTAACCACACTATTCCTGGGCAGGCTTAGACCTCCTAAGCGGTTAACCAGTACTAAGTGCACGTACTTTCGCCAGTAACTGACAACTGCCCTTCTTGAATCAGCGGAAGGAGAAACGAAAGTATGTGGCCAGACCGGGATTCGAACCCAGGACCTCTGACTTACGAGTCAGGTGCCCTACCGATTGCGCTACCCGGCCCGGCGAGCTGGCTTAGAGCCTTAGCCAGTAGCTACCCCTTAAAGTGCACAGCGGAGTCTGATCAGACTGGGTGAATGCCCAGGCTGATCTGAGTCAGCCTGGGCATCCGCTCAGTCTTATTAGAGTCTTCGCCGTCCACATGGAGCTGGCTTAGAGCCTTAGCTAGTAGCTACCCCTTAAAGTGCACAGCGGAGTCTGATCAGACTGGGTGAATGCTCAGGCTGATCTGAGTCTTCGCTGGGCGCACATGTCACTTTATTAGTTAAATAAATTTAATTTAATGTAATCTGAAAACTTATTTCTAGATTGTTATCATTAACAGAGGTAAGTGCCAAAACGAGCAAACTGGTGGGACGACGACGTGTAGCAGTGGTTTCAGCTCACAGTTCCACACCTGAGATGCTCTCAAGGATTCCACAACCACTGCAGCCCTAATGGGAGAGATAACAAGGTATAACTGATGCGTTTTCTTGTATAGCCTATAAATTGGGGACCTAGAAACAAGAGGACCACGAGGACATGTATCGCTTGCCTGAGAACCAAGCTCAGGAGCAGACACTATACTTGCTAAGACTGATAGTCAATGGCAGCTTTGTTTCTGCGCTTGTAGGTAACAACATAATAATATACATGTAGTGGCACAATATAGAATAGTGTTTAGAAATAGGAAATTGTCTGAAAATATGGATTGTGCAAAGGACCTCTGACAGTTTCCAATCAAATTTGCCTATTTTTTTGACAAATTACCGCAGCTTTCTTGGGAAGCCAAAAATAAATGTTTCAGCATTACCGGGTAGACTTATCCATTATAAAGAGGTTTTGATACTGATTTTGAACAATTATTACATCTGCATACTAGCTCTCACTGATTCTCATAAGAGGGGAAAGTGACATTTTCTGTCATCATAAATACATATATTTTTCGCTTTTTCTTATTTAATGAATTTTAATTGTTAAATATGCTTTAAGCAAAGTAACACCCTATAGCTACTCATAGTACGAGGGTCATCCAATAAGTCTGGCAAACGGTTAAGTTTCAGCAAAATAATAATCAGAAGCGAATCAAGCAGTCCAAGTTCATCCATTCTTTCTTTCCAGCCGCAAATTTACACAAACGCCATGAGCTTGCAAATGCCGTTGCTAGGCAACTGAAAAATACTACCATTACCAGTGCAGCGGTGGCTTCTATAGTCAGCTGTTTAGGATCCTTTGGCCTAGTTCAGAACGCTTGTAAATATCTGAATTTGGCTGGGAGATGGGTATACGTATACGTATTATGTATACGGTACCAAAGTTTAGATATTGCTGTCAGTCAAGATATTATCATTGTTCCAAGGAAGATAACCATGTTTTTTACGGCAATGCCAATATCATATAAAATGAGTATCTCAAAAAGATGTGTTCACAGCAAATGAAGTGTTACCTAAAATAGCATTTATTTTTATCAAAAAGTAGTCGCAAGATGCTAAAATATAGAAATTAAAGAAAATGTAAGCTGCGAGCCTTGTTCAATGTCGTTGTCAGCCTTCAAGAACCAGAGATAAACATTCAAAACTAATGAATTTGTTAAAATTCTGTAATATCCGTATGTTGCTTAGCAACCACATTTGTTCGATAATGTGAAATGACAGCTGTCTCTTATCTGAGTTCTTACATGAATTCTTGTGATTTGAATAAAATTTAAACATAAATGTGGATAATTGCTTCTCCTTCCATTTTGTAAAACGTGTCGTGTTGTGCAGTTTCACCGCCGGTATCGCTTACACCTTTGCATTCAAAACCCTCCAGTTTCTAAGAAAGATATGTTACCTGTATGATTTTAGCACATATGTGCATATTATACATCAGCTTTTTTTGGTATTATTTGATGACCCTAGCTCAACTAAGAAATCAGTTATGACGGCGTTTGCAAGACTTCTTGGATGGCCCTCGTATGCTATTTCTATTCTATCCCATAACCTTACTAGGTCGTTGGGGCACCACAGATGACTTCAAAACAATCCCTTTCCACCTTGTCCTGTCTTCAGCTGCCCTAGCTGAGCTGGCAAAATCCATTCCTGTCCACTCCTTGACTTGATATTGTCTTCCCACCTTTTCTTCTGTCTACCTCTTCTTCTTTTTCCTTTCACTGTGCCCTGAAGAATTGTCTTTGCTAAACCAGAAGACCTTGAGACGTGGCCAAACCACCTTAGTTTCCGTTTCTTGACCAGCGTAAGGAGTTCATCATATTCTCCGATGGCTGCTTGGATCTTCCTGCGAACCTCCTCATTGGTTATATGGTCCTTGTACGAAATGTTCAGTAACCTTCGGTAGCATCTCATCTCAAAGGCCTGCGTTCTTTTCTCTAACTCTGCTGTCAAGGTCCATGATTCACAGGCATACAGAAATATGGAAATGACAAGGGAGCACATAAGTTTCACCTTTGATCCAAGAGATATATTGTTATCTCTCCAAACTGGTTTCAGCTTAGTAAGAGCTGAAGTGGCTTGTGCAATCCTAGAGAGAACCTCTTGTTTTGAGCCATCATCTGGGACAACTGCTCCAAGGTATTTGAAGCTATTTACGGTACCCAGCTTCTGCCCTTTTACCTTGATCTCTCTCTGGATACCGTCTGCGCTGTTCGTCATCAGTTTGGTCTTCTCAGCACTGATCTCCATCTTATACCTTGTGCAGGTTTGGTCGAGACTTTCAACTAGAGCTTCCAGTTCCTGCTCTTCCTCAGCTAGAGCATCTTTGTCATCGGCAAACCGCAGACTGGTAATGTTTCTGCCGCCTATGCTAACCTTTCCTTCATGTTCTTCCAGCGCATCAGACATGATCCGTTCGAGAAAACTGTTGAAGAGGGTGGGTGACAGAAGACATCCTTGTCTAACTCCTATTGTTGTTCTGAACCATGCTCCTGTGCTGACATTTTTCAGGACTGCACTTGTAGCCTTGTCGTATAGCTGCTCAATGGTGCGAACTAGATTTGCACTGATATTATACTTCCGCATGGTGGCCCATAAGGCTGCATGCCATACCCTGTCAAAGGCTTTTTCGAAATCAATGAAGACATGGTACAGATTCTGCTGATGTTGGAGATACTTTTCACACAGGATTCTAAGGTTATAGATTTGTTCTGTGGTGCTCCTTCCTGCTCGGAACCCAGCCTGTTCCTCAGCGATTATCTCCTCGGCTTGTGGTTTAAGCCTGTTCAAGATGACTTTCAGCCTGACTTTGCTTGAATGACTGATGAGGCTGATGATTCTGTAGTTCTGGCATAGCTGTAGGTTGCCTTTTTTGCCTCGTATGCGATAATATGTAAATAAAAAGTATGCTAGTCTTATTTATAGTCACGAAGGGTCTAATTACCCCAACCACTTTTCAGTTTTTCAGCTGTAGACCATCTTCTCACCGCCCCCCCCCCCCCCCCCCCGTGCCT
Source organism: Ctena decussata (assembly GCA_963989385.1). Taxonomy (NCBI): domain Eukaryota; kingdom Metazoa; phylum Mollusca; class Bivalvia; order Lucinida; family Lucinidae; genus Ctena; species Ctena decussata. The sequence continues at coordinate 30,753,319 of OZ022504.1, read as the reverse complement.
CAGCTCGCCACTCATATATAATGTGTATATTGACAGTACACATATGCATGCAAAGTGGCTTGCTGAGACACGGGGGGGGGGCATCTTTATAAAACTTTTTTCTATTTTCGATAGCTTTTTACGCCAAAAATCTAAGTCTGCGTATGATATAATTGAAAAATCATTTTTTGTGCCAATTATAGGGAGTTCAGAGCAACACATTTCAATAAAATTTTGAAGTATACAGAAAGTTCATTTCCCCCCATTTTATAGGCAAATCTACATTACAACTGTCAGAGGTCCTTTATAGATTGAAGACGATGTAGACAATGTATAAAGTCTTTACTAAAGGTACCCGTTTCTGTTCCCATTTGTACGCAGTGTAAGCACTGTAACTATACTTAAAGACAAAAGTTCTGCACGGATGTTAAATAACATCCGTGCAGAACTTTTGTCCTTAAGTATACATATTGTGCAAACAACCAGGCCACATGACGTCGAAATTACGTCAGTGAGACGTCATTACGTCGCATTGACGTCAGTAAGACGTCATTTCAACGTCATGTGCCTATCGAGAGCATATTATCTGAAATCATCAAATATGGTTTGTGGCGATTAGTAACCTTTTGTTATATTTTGCTGCTATATGGTAACTTAAAGTTGTCATTGACCATCAGTGGGAAAACTGAAAATTAGTTATAACTGCCTAATCATTGCAGGTATAATGATAAATCTTTAACAGAAATATTTCTTAGGTAGTCCTCTATCAGACATATGGTTTTTGCAGTTTATTTTTATTATTTATTTATTTTTTATTTATTGATCTATTTATTAATTTCTGTTTATTTTTTTATCATTTATTTATCTATTTATTTACTTTTATTTTTGGAAAGGTCTAGTGCCAGTCGGCTGGTTATAGCCATTTAACGTGATAATCGCTATTGACAGTCGATTGGTAATAGCTGTTTCACGTCAAAATCGCTATTGCCAGTGGACTGGCAATGGCTATTTTAACGTGAAATCGCAATTGCCAGTTAGTTGGTATTTCTAGTATTTTCCCAGCTGTTTTAATTATAATTTTAAAGAGTGAAAAGTAGCATCGAAGTTAGAGTTTACAGCTGCATAGTAAGGAACTATAGCTTTGTGTTACTGATGAGCCTCTTTAAGTCAGTGGGTTAAGCAATGGCCTGCTAAGGAAGCGGGCTGGACTGAATCCCGATGGAAGTGGATTTCTTTTCAACCGTTGACGGGATTTCATTGCACACAAACTTTCATTATCACCCTTCCATCTGCGCGACATGACTTAAATGCTATTGAAAAAGCCGTAGAAACGCAAGTGATTCAACTGTCTTATGACCGAAAAATCGTTTATAGGACTGGTATGCAAATCATACTAAAATTAGATCCGGTCACCTTAGCAAGTGGTTAAACGGGCTAATGATCATTATCACTGCTTTGGGTTCGAGCCTTGCTCGAAGAACTGATCTGCTTGCGGAAGGGCATGTGATTTTCTGTGAAAAATCCTGATCTCTCCTATGCTAACTTTGCCAAAAGCTCTGCTGAGCGGGGCAATATACATCCGTAAGGGTTTATAAAAGGATGATCAGAATGGTTACTTCAAAATACGGGAAACCATTGGCTAATCATGACACTAAAAGGGGATCATTACAAGCATCTCAGCCTATGCAACTGCACAGACTGACCAGATGGCTCGCCTTAACTCTGTTACTAGATTGTTGACAATAACAGGGAAGACTCCGAAAAGACCGCGGAGATGCACGGCTTATCCAACACAAGCAGTAAGACCACTTCTTCATATCCTGCTTTCTGTTGATGGAATAAAAAATATATGAAATCTTGGCCACTCATTAACTTTGATGTTCGAAGGCTTGTAAAAATGGTGCAAATATAATTCAATCAGTAATTCATACATGCATAAATGTGAGTGCAACAAAAAATTCAAAGAAGAAGTTTGCTGATAAATGGAATTTGCTCTTCCTGGAATAAAAACTTAAAGAAACTGGCATTAGTGTTTCTAACGTTATTTGCGCTGCTACCAGCCAACTAGCAATAACAACTTTACCCGGAAATCATATTAATAACTAGTAAACTGGCAATAGCGATTTCACGTTAAAATCGATATTGCCAGTCGACTGGCAATAGCCACTCCGTTTATTTTTATTTTATTATTATCATTTTTTTTTTTGCATTTGTGCGCAGACTAGTTAATTGGTGTAGTCTCCGTAGCCGTAGAAGTGTTAAAAATGGAGAAAAAAATATTTAAAAAAAAATCTTCAGTTGGCATAAAGCTGGGAAAGCTAAAAGAATGCAGAGTTATTGTTTGCGTGTTTGTTCGTGCCATTATTTCGTTAATTTAGCTGTTATAACAATCTAAAAAATGTACCATTGACTTTCCATGTAAAAAAAACTAGTTGTTATAACGACATACTGCACGAATTTGGAACAAAAAAAAACAACAAAAAAAAAAACACAAATACTTTTTGTAACCTACAAGCATGTGCAATCATTGATAACAGTCTAGTTAGTCCATTGAACTAGCCAGATATTCTCTACTAAGGCTACACTATTAATCAGGACGGGTTAATAGCCCAACTGTTAAAAGCAAAATATTAATTTCCTTTCTGGAGAGGCTTACACAAAAATATATCTGCAAAGTTTCAGTTTTCAAACTTATAGCTACTGAAGAGTTTACTTTTGCACTTTTTCCCATTTTCAGTATTTCGGCTGGTATGGCAACCAAGCTGTCTATGCAGTTAGAAAGCGCAAAAGCCATATGTCTGATAGAGGATAACCAAAGAAGCAATTTTGTAGATATGTTTTTATCATATCTGTAATGCTAAGGCAGCAAGAGTCATTAATAGGAAATTAATCAACTATTAATCAACCCAGCAGTATTTTTGTAAGCAAAGTATTTTCTGCAAATTTCAGCTTTTCCAGCCTTCTGACTACTGATGAGTGCATTTTGTTTTGAAAAAAATATATATATATTTTGTTATTTTCAGTATTTTGGTTGCTATGGCAACCAAGTTGATTATGCGACTGACACTAGATCCAGATGATTAATAAAAGACTATCAACATTTTTATAAAAGATACCAGGTTATTTTATTTGCAGTGCTAAAATTTTCATTTTCCCATCGACAGTCAGTAGGAACTTTAAGCTGCCATACAACCAAAGTACTCGGTCAGTTGGCATTAAATGGGTTGTTAAGTTCCTTCATCATTTCATGTGTGATATTTGGTACCAACAGGTCTTATAGGTTTAGAGGAGATGTTTAAAAATGATGACAACAGAAAGAACGGACGCCGGACCACTGCCTATTCTATAAGCTCCTCAGGGTATCTAAGCACTCCAGAAGGTCTGACAGAGCTCTAGATAAGAGGGCGTATTTGGTGATAATTAGGGATAATTTTTGTTAATTCTGTATAAAAACATATGTTGTGACCCCTCATCTGAACCGTCTCGACGAGACGGTTCAGATGAGGGTCACAACATATGGTTTCGATTAGAAATAAGAAAAAGTATCCTTAATTATCATCTTATCTAGAGCTCTGGAAGGATACTGAACATCATCCAAATTAAAGACATTCTTTTTCTAAGAAAGATCCAACTATAATCAAGAAACGGAAAGTAAGGTTTTGGTTGCTTTTTAGGGTCTTCAGGTTTATCAAAGACGATCTTACAAGATACAATGAAGCGGCAGACGCCAGAAGAGAAGAGAAGACAATATTAAAAATAGCCATCAGAGGAGATGGCAAATCCCCCTACTAAAGACCCCATGGGCCTTGGTTAAAGACCCCATGGGCCTTGGTTAACAGGGCGCACTTCTAAACATAATTAAGTAATATATTGTCATTCATTTATGCTTCTGCTTGACATTATTTGTTTAACAGATGCATGATTATCTAACACTCGGACTAAAACAGTACCCTTGACTGCTAAAAAGACGTAAAATCTCAAACACACGGCCGCTTATCTCCGTCAGCACAACACCGTGTTGTGTATAGGAAAATGTGCAGGAGATTTTCGGTGGTTCTGCAGGCGATTCGAAAATAAAGGTCACGAAAGGTAGGTGTCTCGGTTTAAAAGGGATATTTTCTTTTCCAGCGTAAAACAAAAGAAAAGGAAAATGTCATGCAACCCTTCAATCGTTTTTCTATGAATACGAGTCTTGATCGAAGCCAGATTCTCAGTTATACAACAGATTTCCATTTTTTCCCGGAGCTAGGTCATGGAGGTGGCCGTTTTGTTGACATGCAAACATTTCAAATTTGCATTCCTGAAGTCGCCGAGTATTTATGTTTTCATCTATCACATGTATATTAAAGGTCTCTCATATAAGTACCAGTTACGAGCCTAAACAGAATTTGCTACCTTCCTTCAGCCCAGATAATGAAAGTTGTTGTGGAATTCGTGATCCAGGAGATCGGTGGTGCTGAAGGCGATAGGTGGCGGTGCAGGAGATTGTTTTATGTTGTGCCACCAATGACCGTTTTTAACTGTTTTATAACGTAAATAATAAAGTAGCATGGCATGGTACAGATTCGCACAGCTTTCAGATTCGTACAAAATATTCATCAAATATACATAGAGATTATTATATTTCATTTTCTATATCATGCCCCGTATCAACTCTCTACTACCATATCAGCCCGCTACTCCAGTATCAGCTAGAAGGGAGTAGAGGGTAGGTAGGGGTATTAAGTGAAAACTGACATATCATAATCTATTTTTCATATATTTTATCGTGTCATTTTGTTTGTTGTTGATGCTTAACGTCTCAGTCAACAATTTTACAGTCATGTCGGGACGAAGCCGACGCTTCCTGAGCTCACTAGTGATATTGTATACCTAGTTGCTCACGGGGTCGTTTTGTGGCATGTCACTTTGATAGAGACCAGCGAAACAGATAAGCATGACTCAAACAAAGATTTATCCTGCAACACATGTTTTGGGCCTTTGGTGGCACAACATAAAACAATCTTGATACGGAGCATGATATGAAAATTGAAATATAATAATCTCTATGTATATTTGATGAATATTTTGTACGAATCTGAAAGCTGTGCGAATCTGTACCATGCCATGCTACTACATTATTTACGTTATAAAACAGTTAAAAACGGTCATTGGTGGCACAACATAAAACAATCTCCTGCACCGCCACCTATCGCCTTCAGCACCACCGATCTCCTGGATCACGAATTCCACAACAACTTTCATTATCTGGGCTGAAGGAAGGTAGCAAATTCTGTTTAGGCTCGTAACTGGTACTTATATGAGAGACCTTTAATATACAGGTGATAGATGAAAACATAAATACTCGGCGACTTCAGGAATGCAAATTTGAAATGTTTGCATGTCAACAAAACGGCAACCATCATGACCTCGCTGCGGGGAAAAAATGGAAATCTGTTGTATAACTGAGAATCTGGCTTCGATCAAGACTCGTATTCATAGAAAAACGATTGAAGGGTTGCATGACATTTTTTACGCTGGAAAAGAATATATCCCTTTTAAACCGAGACACCTACCTTTCGTGACCTTTATTTTCGAATCGCCTGCAGAACCACCGAAAATCTCCTGCACATATTCCTATACACAACACGGTGTTGTGCTGACGGAGATAAGCGGCCGTGAAACAGCCACCATGTACACAGATGTATAGCATATGATACACTCAACATTTCAAAATGTGTGAATAACTTCTAAAGTACAAACCCAACAAACCTAGTTTTGAGCTCTCTAGTAAGTGAATCTGGGCAAGTGAATCCTTGACATTGGGTGCAGGAACCTAAATGTCGCACCTTACATAACTTATCATAATACTTCACTTTTCTTTAAATTACCATTTTATCATGCTTTACCTTTCAGTGCAACTTAGTGAAATTCCCTTCTGCAGTTTTGAGTCAGTTCAGAGACATGGTTTGACCTCTGAGCCCCGACTGTGACCCTGAGTTTAGGCAACAGAACCATAATTTGTTTGTGACATATCATCTCATTATTTTTTTTACTTTTTCATGACGTTTAATGAAGTTTGCTTCACTAGTTTTTAATTGAGGATAAATGAGTTGACCTTTCTCCTCTGGCTAAGACCTTGACCTTGGAAACATTTGTCTTGTGAATGTCAAATCTTCTCATTAGGCTTTATCTTTCTGTAAGGTTTGCTTTGGTACTTTTCTGAGTACTGCCGAGACATGATCTGACGTCTGACCGTGGATTTGGGATCATAAATATTGTGTGTAACATTCCCCTCTCATTATGGTTTACCCTTATGTAAAGTTTGATAAAATTCGCTCAGCAGGTTTGAAGTTATCACAGAGACAAGATTTGACCTTTGACCCCCGATTGTGACCTTGACCTTGAACGTGGTAACGTAAATCTTATGTGCCACACACCTTGTTATTATGCTTCATCTTTCTGCGAAGTTTCATTAAATTTGCTTCAATAGTTTATAAGTTATCTCTGAGACACGATTTTGAGACACAATTTGACCTCTGACATAATTTTGGCCTTGACCTCGGGCGTAGGGACCTAAGTTTTGTGCGCAACATACCTTCTCATTATGCTTTATCTGTCTGTGAAGTTTCATCAAATTTGCTTCAGCAATTTAAAGTTATCGCCGAGGCAAATTTGTAACGGACGGAGGACAGACGGACAGACGGACGGACGGTTCGATTTTGATATGTCACCCGAAGTTCTCTCGGGGACATAAACACTTTTTTACAGGGGTGTGAGTGTGCGTGTGCGTGGGGGTGGGGGGGGGGTGCACAGGGATGTGGAGGGGTCAGAGAGAGTTAGAAACACTGATAAGATATCATGGCATGCTCATCAATATGCTAAAAGGTATAAGTGTATTAAAATTGTGGAGCAGGCCAGGGTTGTACAGATATGGAGCAGGTACACAAACTGAAGCTCAAACTTCCAAAGGGAAATAACTCTGAAAGTATGAATGCAAGAGTTGTCATTTATGTATGAGACAAATTGTCATGACCTGTTCCGCATATCTGTGAAGTATCATGAAAATATTTCAAAGGGTACTCAAGGTATGGAGCGGACACCTCAAACCATCAAGGGAAAATAACTAAAAAGTAAGAAAGAAAGAGTTGTCATTCTTGTTCGCGACACATCGTCATGCCCTGTTCTACATATCTGTGAAGTATCATGAAAGTATTTCAAAAGGTATTTAAGTTATACAGCGGACACGAAATCACACCTATAACATCAAGGGAAAATAAACTAAAAAGTAAGAAAGCAAGAATTGTCATTCTTGTTCGCGACACATTGTCATGACCTGTTCTACATATCTGTGAAGTATCGTGAAAATATTTAAAAGGGTATTCAAGTTAGAGAGCGGACAAGAAATCACACCTAACACAATCAAGGAAAAAAAAAACTCAAAAAGTAAGAAAGCAAGCAAGATCTGTCATTCTTGTGTGCGACACATTGTCATGACCTGTTCTACACATCTGTAAAGTATAACAAAAATATTTCAAAAGGTATTCAAGTTAGAGAGCGGACAGGAAATCACACCTAAAACCATCAACGAGAAATAACTCAAAAAGTAAAAAAGCAAGAGTTATCATTCTTGTTCACGACACATTGTCAGGACCGGTTCTACATATCTGTAAAGTATCAAGAAAATATTTCAAAGGTTATTCAAGTTACAGCGAGGACACGAATTTGCCAAAAAATCACTTAAGGGGAGATCACTCAAAAAGTACAATAGCAAGAGTTACCATTCTTGTGCGCGATACATTGTCATGACCTGTTCTACATAACTGTGAAGTATCATGGAAATATTCCAAAGGGTATTCAAGATATAGAGCGGACAAGAAAATGTCTACGGACGGACGGATGCCAGGCTCATCGCTATATCCCCCGAACCTTTCGGTCGGGGGATAAAAAGTAGACAGGGTTGAACGTTGCCATCATAACAAGTGCAGCTAAAAACAGGACCAGGTGGTGAAAGATCGACGTAGAGGTATCTGTGATGCCCAAAAATCTTCGCAAGGCTATGGGATACTAGTGGACTAGACTAGACTAGATTGCCTACCAATGCATATGGTTTATAGGTCACAAAGGTGGTCTTGTTGGTTTTCTTATCTAAATTCTTGCAGTATCGCATGTTGCAAACTAATTAATGCAACGAACGGCCGGCCATGCGTAGTCTGGTCTTAGTCTTCTCTTTAAGTACATACCAAACTTGCTGAGTAAGGAAGAGTACCGCATTCTAATTTCAGTCCGACCAAATTCAGTGGTTATTTCTCTTTGCACTGAAACGGAACACCATGAAAAAGAACCGCGACACAACAAAACCAACAAAGTGGCATGTGCGTCCAGAGAAGATTAAGATCAGCCTGGGCATCCGCCAAGCCTGATCAGAGTCTTCGCTGTCCGCAGAGACGTAGCTTAGACCCTTAGCTATCATTTAATCACTCAGGAAAAACTCTGATCAGACTGGGTGGTTGTCCAGCCTGATCTGAGTGTTCACTGGGCGAACATGTCACTTTGTTGGTTTTGTCGTGTAGCGGCTCAAATCGTCTCGCCCGTGTCCTAACAAACTCTCAGTAGGCACACATCGGTTGATACTACATAATAATCAACACTGCATTTATTGCTCTACAGCCAAAAACAAATTAATGTGCAACCAGGACCTTATGACTGAGGTCGTTTACCATCAGCACTGCATTTAATGCATTGCATTTGTTATCAACATTGCATTTATCATCAGCACTTGCATTTAATGCACTGCATTTATCACCAGCAAATGCATTTAATGCACTGCATTTATCATCATTACTGCATTTAATGCGCTGTATTTATCATCAGCACTGCATATAATGCACTGCATTCACCATCAGCACTGCATTTAATACACTGCATTTATCATCAGCATTTGCATATAATGCACTGCATACTGCGTATTTATCATCAGCCCTGCATTTATCATCAGTACTGCATTTAATGGGCTGCATTTATCATCAGCACCGCATTTAATACACTGCATTTATCAGCAGCACTTGCATATAATGCACTGCATTTATCATCAGTTGCATTTTATGCGCTGCATATATCACGTACTGCATTTAAAGCACTGCTTTAATCATCAGCACTGCATTTAATACACTGCATTTATCATCAGCCCTGCGTTTAATGCACTGCATGTATCATCAGCTATGCATTTCCCACCAAGGACACAGCTTCGAAATAACATCGCACCAACGCTGGTGCGCACCTACGCTGAAACGACGTCATGTACCAGCTGAGTTCTTGCACTGCATTTATTCCCAGTAGGGTATACAATAAGCTTGGGTAAACCCAACTGATATACGCCAACATAAAACGGTGAGTATCTTTCAACAATAAATCTCATTTCTACAGGTGTGTTCCTTTTTGTTTTATTATGGGGACCAAGTGCCGAAATATACATTAACCCTTTGAAAGAGAGTTCAACTTTTCAACAAGTATAAAAACTAAGTGATTTATTTGTTTTGCCGGGTGGTGAACAAGTATTGTTGCCCATGTCAAAGTTGGGTTACAATGAAATGGCTACGTTAGTTTATGGTTTCCTGGCGTTACAATTCACATACGGCGTGAAAAATATAAAATTTCAAATTTAAGGTTACAATGTAAGTTAAACCGCTTCTAAATCTGCATAGTTCTTTACAATTCGCATCACAACAAAATTTTATCACTATTGCAGTAAAAATATATTCATCAGGTCTTTTTGATGCACCTTAATAACCACTGCGTTCACTGTTTGACCAGCAAAGCTGCACATAAAGCACATTTATCAGCACAGCATTTACATGCGCATTCATTATTACAATATTTACTGCATACTCATCAACACTGTATGTAGTGCAAAGAGCATGAACACTGTACTGACTGCTAAATATTGAACACTGTACTAGTACGTAGCGTATTTACTCCAAACTTATGAACAGTGTAGGTAATGACTGCAAAATCATAATCACTGTTTGGAATGCATGATCATGAATACTATTTTAGTGTACAGTCATGCTTACTCCACTGACTGCGAAATCAGCTGTAAATCATTATCAAGAATGTAATGTCTTCAAAAGCATCAAGACTGTATTGACTACTTAATCATCAAGTCTGTTTTGCCTGCATAATTCTCAAGTCTGTTTTGACTGCAAAATCATCAAGTCTCTATTGACTACATATTCCTCAAGTCTATATTGGTGCAATTCAATCCCAGATCAAACCCAAGACACCATGTGGGAAAGAGACAACACAAAATTAGTCACCACCAAAGACAATACCACTGGGGGATGGGGGTGGGGGTGGCTTCACCGGTTTGTGGTCGACCATCCCGCCCTTTGTTCTTCCTTAGTTCATCAGATACTTAGTCGTTCAACCCAACAAAATTAATCACCGCCCACAAAACAGTTTTACAAAAAGCACCAACCCCGATAATGAGAACACATTGTACGTAAAACATTAAACATCCTTTTTTACCTATTTCCTTTTTTTTTAATGTCAGGGCCAGCCTAAAGTTAACATAACAAACCATATTTCAAAACAGTCAAAGCGACAAACAACTCATGAAACAATTAAGAACCAAAACAGAAGTACCGCCTTGGGACGGCCAGCAATGAAATTACTGGGGGAAGGGGGGGGGGGCTTAACCGGTTTGCGGTCGGGCCCTTGATCCTGCTTTGGTACATTTGGGTCATCAGACACGAAGTTGTTCGGTTTGCGTGGAAGATTCCTAACTAATAAGGGTAATATCTCAGGAATTTAGAAATCAAAATTAAAACTAAGATAAAACAAACCTGAGCACTCACAAAAATAGTAACCGTGAAATTCTGTAGCAGAAAAAAACATATCAGTTAAACTCAACTCCATATTAACCTCATAAACATCAATTGTGCATTGACTGCATAATCATCAAGTATGTTTTGACTGCATTATTATCAAATTTGTATTGACAGCAGAATCGTCATATCTGTATTTACTGCACAATCATCAAGAATGTTTTGACTGCATCAAATCATTAATTTTGTATTGACTGCATAATCATCAAGTCTGTATTATCTGCACCAACACAAACTTTTATTGACCTTATGATCATCAAGACTATGTGGTCAAAATAATCATCAACACTCTATCAACTAATTAATCATTAATACAATGTTATCAGCATAATCATCAAGACAATATTGACTGTAATATTATCACGTCTAAAAGAACTGCATAACAATCAATCCTCTATCATGCATAAACATGAAAAAACTTTCGACTGCATAATCATCAAGTTTTTATAGCCTTCAAGTCTCTAAGGGCTGCAAAATCATTATCACTGCATTGCCTGCATTATTATCAAGTATGTAATGACTGCATAATCATCAAGTCTGTACTGACAACAGAAACATCAAGTCTGTATTGGCTGAATAATCATCCGTTCTGTACTTACTGCATAATTATCACTTCTGTATTTACTGCATAATCATTATGTCTGCATTTACTGCATAATTATTAATTCTGTATTGACAGCAGAATAGTCATGTCTATATTTCCTGCACAATCATCAAGTATATATTGACTGCATAATAATTAGGTTATGCTGATTGTATAGTCATTAATTCTGAATTGACTGCATAATCATAAACTATGTACTGATTACATAAACATAAATTCTGTATCAACTGCAATATTCTCAAGCTATATTGACGACATAATTATGAAGAATCTATCGACTGCTTAAGTCTCAAAGACAACAATCATAGCATAATCATCAAGACTGTATTGATTGTATACTAATCAAAACTCTATTGACTGCATCTGTACCAAGTCTATACTGACTGCATAATGAAGACTGTAATGTTTGCAAAATCATCAAGTCTGTATTAACAGCATTATTTTCAATAGTCTATCGACTGCATAGTCATCAGGACCGTATAATTTGCATAATCATCAAGTCTGTATTGACCACATAATCATCAAGTCTGTATTGACTGCATAATCTCATCAGGTCTGTATTGACTACACAATCATCAAGCCTGTATTGACCACATAATCATCAAGTCTGTATTGACTGCACAATCTCATCAGGTCTGTATTGACTAAATAATCATCAAGTTTGTATTGACCACATAATCATCAAGTCTGTATTGACCACATAATCATCAAGTCTGTATTGACCACATAATCATCAAGTCTGTATTGACCACATAATCATCAAGTCTGTATTGACCACATAATCATCAAGTCTGTATTGACTGCATAATCCTCAAGACTCCATCGACTCCAGTATTGACTGCATACTCATCAAATCCAGTATTAATTGCATAGTTATCAAGACTCAGTCGGCTGCATAATCAGCAAATCTGTATTTACTGCACTTTTATAAAGTCTGTGTAACATTAAAGACTGTATTGATTGCAAAATCATCATGAATACAATATAGACTGCATACTCATATCATTAGTCTTCTTGGTCATAATATCCACATAACCAATGCAAGAGATATTTTTGACAACTATGGATTTTGTGATTAAGTTTTACCTGGCAATCATACATTTGCTTCAATGGTTAACCCTTAAAGCACCAAAAAGCAATCGACAAAATTCACATTTGCAAAATTAAAGAAAAAGCATCATCTAAGCTCATATTGAAACTTCAAAGACTAGAGGGTAAACAGTGAAGATCATAATACGCTGTTTTGAAAAACTGACTACTTTTTTAGGCGTTTTAGGCTTAACAATAAGTGCACTTTACAGTTAAATGTCTTAAAATGAACAACTATTTTTTTCAATAGCAGGAGCAGCAAATCTTGAGGCTATTTTCAATCTTTGGCTTACAATGAATGATATCGACTGAATTCCTGACTTAAGATTAACTTCAACAAATTCGATAATATTTGTCCGACCTGTATTTAATCCCGCAGACTAAAGTAAATTAATAACCACTTGATATTTCTATAATCTCTGTAAAGGCCAGTTTAAATCACCATTTGTGACAGCGAGGATTAAAACTACCAAGTGCCAAAACCATGAAGTGGCAATGATTTGATTAGCGTATTTGTAAATATACATTGATATCTGAAAGTATAACTTTCAAAGAATCTACTATGGGATTGTCCATGCCATGCTCCATATTTGGAATGGTGATGTCAGAGTGCCCTGAATGTCATTACAGATGTAGGGCTGCTTTTAAAATGTGTATGGTTACATCATGTTTTTCCGCCATTTTTAAAAAGAGGGAAAATATTTATGACCCAGTGCAGATGATGGAGCCTTCTGAAGTGGAATCTACACTAAGGAACGATCCAAAATTATCTATGTTTGCCCGGAATTGGGGATGGTTGGAGTCCAATTATATTCCAGTCCAAAAAAGCTGCAGCTCTGCAGATGACGCTAGCAAACCCGCTAGTTTTTTTCAGACTTTATTAATCTGTCTTGAACGGTAACGTACGTCATTTATACTATTCTGACCTATTTTACACCATAATCTTGCGAGGTCGTTGGGTTACCACAGATAACTTTACAACAATCCCTTGCCACCAAGTCCTAGTTCAGCTGTCCTACTTGTGCAATTGTCTTCCCGCCTCTAACTCTGTCGACATCTTTTTCCTTTTTCCATTTCCTGTACCCTGTAAAAAGAGACCGAAACACTTTGATTTCTGTTTCTCACCCATGGTCACGAGTTTGGCGTGTTTTCCGATGGCTGTTTAGGTCTTTCTGCGAACACTCTCATTAGCTACATTGTCGTTGTACGAAACTTTTAATAATTATCATTGTTTATGCAATAACATGCAGTGACATGGACCCTCTGAAACAGTGTAGACCTAAAATCAGACGCCACAGAAGGATCTGATATTGGTTTACATTTTTTGCTTGCATTCAAAATAATTCACACACACACACACACACACACACACACACACACACACACACACTAACCTTAAACAGTGAGTTTATAGAAATCTTGGTAATGAACAGTACATAACTCGATTGACCGTCACCCATGACACAAGTAATCATGCTTCGCGAGTCATACAAGTTTTTGCGCATGTGCAAATACTTCAAAGTTGAAGGTTCATCCAAATCCGGTTGTCCGATTATTTTCAGATTAGGATAAGTCGAAGATAGGTCCTGAAGCCAAAGTGCTGACTGCCAAAATTGAAATATGTGTACATGTGCAAGTTTAACAAACATACTTGAACTTCTCAAGATTAGTTGGATTTCAAGCATTTCATTAATACCATGTAATCTCAAGAGTGATTCACCACGTTACACTGCAACGTCATCATCACCATGTAAAGTGTTTTAAAAACATCGGCTGCCTTTACCCTAAGCAGCTACCAAACTGAAGCAATACAATAAATTTTCTTAGTCACGACGCCATTTTGACAAAAAAAAATCTTAAACTTTCTAGCCCACTATTTTTTTTTCTTCAAACTCTGTGGGGATGGTAGTGTAGTGGTTTACGCGTTGGACTAATTTCCAGGGTCGCAGGTTCAATCCCCCGCTCATCCGGTCTTTCGGATGAGACTTTTGACCGAGTTTCCGTCTCTGTATGACCTATGTTTAGATTGGATGTTAAACATGAGTTCACTCGTTCCTCAAAACTGAGGGGTTTAGGTATACTTGATGTGTGACAACCTTCCTGTTCCCATCGAGCGCTATCGATGATTACATCGATAGCGCTCAATGGGAACATGAAGGTAACGTAGTTCTCAGTGGGAACAGAGAGACATTTGTGTGTCATGCGGGTGTCAGCGTAACAGTTCCACTTGACAAGATCATGATATCCATGGCACTGATACAGGATTTTCAATAGCCATTTGTGATTCAAGCGGCGCCACATCATCTGATTTTCTGAAAATACACACGATAATTCGCGTTATCAGCATCGGTCACGACGATTGAAGTAACCTCGCGGCCAGCAACTGGTTGACGTCATGGCTCCGATAAAAAAAAAGTTTGAAAAGCGGACGTTGCTTTAAAGGCTGTTCCGAAGACTGATGCAGGAGTGCTCAAACATTTAATCCCGCTACTCGCGCTAAATCGCATAAATGTAAGACTCTTTGGTCTGATGTATGAGAAAGATTTTTAGCCTGGCTGTCAAAGACTGTACACCAAACAATGAGTGGGCAAAACTTACAAAAATAGGTGGAAAGCTGAAAGAAGCTTATCCTGAACACGTGATTATATAATCTCCGTGCCTCTGACTTCTTTTTCTGAAGAGCGCTGTCGTAAGAAAAACTGTTTTTGGGCATAAAAGAAACTTCGCAGGAGGAGACCGGCCTGCATCATGCTGTGCAGTCTGGTTAGCGCAGGCACAGTTTCACCAGACAATAATAAAACTTTTTGGAATTCATTAGGCGACCTGTGCCCAGACTGAAGTGTGTGCAGCTTGGTCTCAGCATGCGCAGATTGCAGACGCCCAAAATTGAAAACACGTTTTGCTTTTAAGCGGCTCCTTTAATTCTTTGCCGTAATCAAAATGTAAATGCCCTCATGTCAGGCCATGGTCCAAAAATGGTGATTTGTGTCATTACGGATATCTTAAATAGGTGCCAATGGGTTCCTGATTTGTACTCTATACAATGTCATATCTTCGGGTTGTTGTTAATAGCCTGTGGTTGTCGGGGAGCTTCAGACCCCGAGACGCCGGTCTGGCAAAAGAATTAAACATACAAAACGACTAATCTCACTGCAATTTCGCCTACTTTTATACCCCGATGGGGATTCCAGTTTTATTTTGAACCTCGAAAATTACACATGCTTCAAACTGCATGTTTTAATGGCAGTGGTATTATCAGCAGTCCGCATTTTCGTAAGGAAATGACACGTTTTCTAGAAGGAGAGCAAGTAGGGGAGTGAGTGAGTGAACTCGGGTTTAACGTCCTACCAACGACTGGTCGTACAGAGACGGGACCTCGGTTAAATAAAGTCTCATCCGAAAGACCGGAGAAACGGGAGATCTATCTTGCGACCACTTGATTGGTAGTCCAGCGTATCATCCACTAAACTACCGCCGCATCTAGCAAGTAGGCGTTGCGGTGGTAGGTAATGGAGGGGGATGGGACGGGGAAAGGGCCTTATAGTGCGTGCATGCAGCGTAACTTTGCGCATGTCGCTAGTAGCTCTTGAGATATCATTATAAAGTCTGCGACAAGTGATTAGTCTGATCCGACTGCACAGAGGCTCTTGGTGATAAGAGTCACCCAAGCCTGAAAGTCATTTTGTTGACTGACGCCTTGTCCTTACAATACTATAAGTAGCAAAAACAGACTTTAAAATCAGTCTGACATTCACCGTTGGCATATGCACATATGTCCTAGGAGTTATGATCATCATGGTAATGGTGGTTACGCATGCAGAAAAAAATTAATCCAACAATATCATACAGCATATAAGCAGACGACATTTAAGTCTGCGCAGTTTCAAAATTATGTTTCGCCCAAGCTATATAATAATCAGAATTATAAAATATATTTCATTCAATTTATAGCAAATTCAGCTCTGGGTCTATATTGTTGCAAACTATTTTCTTTGCGTTGGGGCTTTAAGTGTTAGTTGCTCAATGGCGCCAGTCTCTCTCAAGTCTGTTTGGTTGCATTTTGCGATGATGTTTTGACTTTATTTTTACGACTCGTGCTCATCTTATCCCTAATTGTTTCCTCAAGAAAATATGGTCTCATTATTGCTATTTATTATGATAATTATCATTTGAACATAATACAAATTAGTATTTCAGAACTAAAGAGCCCTGAGCCAGAAATATGGGAAAACTCGTGTCTTTTTTCTCATTAATCTTACTCCACAATATACGTCTGTGTCAAGGTCACCAAATCATAACCAGCGTTGTAATTCTTTGCAATTTGTTTTTTAATTCAGCCTCTGCGGTCAAAAACAGTTCAGGAGCTAATGTGTAGACAATGGTCCCAACCTACTGTAAGTCTCATTGTGACCTTGAAATTAAGGTCAGGTCACTAAAACCTAATAAACTTTTGCACTTACACGACTCTAACCTTTGAATTTAGAGGAAGGTAGAATATAAAAAAAATTAAAAGGGTCAAAATTAAAGAAAATAACAGTTCCTCTGAAGGAACACTTCAGACATAATAATTCACTTTGAAGGGAGGAAAGGACTTCTATGCTTAAGGCGTGAATTTTCCCCATGATTAAAAAATTATACGGATCACTGACTTCTGCTTTGCATTTATGACTATGACATGTAACTTGCATGACAAATGAATATGAATTTTCAACTGTTTGTGTCTATGTAAAGTACAATAAACATGCGTTGACGTTGACGTAATTGTTGAGATAAATTGTAAATTATCCTCAAACTGATCGTTGAAATACACGCTGGTCTGGCATTCAACACAGACAACGAGGCAACGTACTATAAAACACGATTGTTTTCGCATACTTCTTACATTAATTTCAAACTATCGTTCTTACGGACCCGGCAGTTTGTTATACCTCGTAGTCAGACCAGATTTTCGAAGAAATTCCGTCTAGTATAAATGCAGTGCTTGAATAAGGTTTTTCACAAATTCGTTACCTTGTCGTTGTAGCCCAAAAATTGTTTTCAAGCATATCTTGAATATGCACATCAATTCAGTAAAACTTTTGAGTCCTATTTCAAGAGTAGGTGGTCGGATGGTCCGTGAGACTATACTTCTGAAACAAACTTATCCTGATGAGCAGAACAAGCAGGTTCCTTGTACATTGTCTTCGTTGCCTGTGTTGAATGCCAAACCAGTGTGAAATAATGATTTATTGTATACATTTCACCCTTTTTTTGACTTACATTACTTACATAACAGACAACACTGGATAGGTTTGACTATATGTATGTGACCTTGACCTCATTTCAAGGTCATGGTACACGATATAATCCTTGAAGATCACAGTGCTACTGCTGACCATTCTTCTTCTTTGGCTTACTGAGTATCGTTCCAGCTTCCCATTCATATATATTACGTACTTGCATCGCATAAGTCTGCTGCATGAAGGAAATGCTGGGTCACGGGGGGGGGGGGGGCGGGAAGTACAAGGGGGGGGGGGGGAGTACTTGTACTTTAATTATAGTGAAGCGTTCTATTTTGGCCGTTTTGACCGGAAGTATAACTATGGTTTTGCATGTTTAAATGCCAGTCAGGAGTAACAAGAAGAAAATCATTGCTTTGTATTGTGATATGCGTGTATTTAGCATGCATTTATGACAAAATGTATCGAATGAATGACTGGTTTCAATACTTTTATTACCTCAAAAGATGAGGTATGCGAAAACCTTGAACTTAGGGTAGGTAGGGTCAGAATGGATTATCTTCCCATGTCTGTGGGTCTTAATCACAAATGATCTGATTTCATACGGTTTACATATTTGTGGAAGCTCTGCTAAGAAAAATTTGCACACTTTATACTTTTGAAAATTCGGACCTGTCGCGCCGGTCTAATGGGGAAAATCCTCGCCTTAATCATAGAAGTCCTTGACACAATATACACCCAAAGGCATGATAATAACAAAAGACGAAACATACGACTGCCGTAAAATTTGAGCTAATATAAATGATAAGATGCCCCTGGTTCATACTGACTTACCCCACCAAAATTATAATCCAATTATTCCAAAAGTAGCGAAATCGGTATAGGTTCAGTAAAGCCGACACTCTAGACCAGTCATAATCTTCAGCTGAAAATAACAGACGTTGCTGGGCCTTATGGTACCCCAAACCCACTCCCGAATTATAACGCAACTTTGGGTGTGAATGTGTTCATCACACGAAAGCTTGGATAATATACTAATTAAGAATGGCGTTCTTCTGTATAATTTTATTCAAATTTTCACAAACTCCAACAGCAAACGCACAAATGTACGAATATCTCACTGATATGCAGATGGCGGATGTAATCTTTCATTTGCATTTGAAGCTCTGCCTCCTTGAAATTGGAAACATGACATGTGCAACTAGAAAATTGTGTCTGTAAGACAAAGGTGATGCCCCTGTTCCGCCCTTTAAACCTCACGACCCAAACCACCATCATTACAAAGACTGAAGTTTGTGCATGGTTTCAAACTGAATAATCATAAACTGTAGTATGTCTTGATAACACAAGCTCGATACTTACATTGAACAAACACTGAAAATTCTAAGTTCCAAAGCCCAAAGTCTTTCTATCAATACCTTTTGATTACATAAACTTGCAGCTAAAATGTGTAACGGACAGGCGGACAGACTGACAGACGGACAGGGGTAAAACATAATGTCCCTGACTATCATCTTAGGGGAATAGAAATGAGTTATTTTCACCATCTCGGCTTTCATTTCTTGACATCATAGATCAAGTGTGCTAGAAGCGTTTAAAAGTACCTGGCTTGATATTTCTTCTTATGCTGCTCTCACACCTATGCAAATACGGTTGCAAAGGGGCTAACGAATGCAATTCGCCGCCACTTCGCATCGATCGAAAGACATTCGTGGGTATACTTAAGCATTGGCAGGTATTCTCAGTATGTTGCGAAGATTAGAACCATGCTCCTAAATTTCGCAAGGAAAGCATATTCGCAACATATTTGTATGTTATCGTACTGATGGCAAGGCATTTGTAGTGACCGTAAGACATCTGTAGGCATTTGCTAGCATTGTTTCTTATTTTTCTCACCCAACATGACCTTTACCTTCTTTGTCTGTGTCTTCTACGTTGGGTTTGCTGCTGCTGCTGTTTTCTTTCTTGCTCTTCTTGCTGCAGAGCAACCACAGCATGGTGTATAACAAGAGCATGTTGAGAAACCAACTTGCCTCGTTCATGACTAAACTAGACAAAGAAAGACCATTTTTGCTACCCTAGCGACACCAGCCGAGTCGAAAATGCAATGTTTCCACTGAAATCGCTGGGAATTAGCAAGGCATTTGCATAACACTGTTAATGTTTGTATGTCATTGTCAAGCATTTGCAAGTACTCGCAAGTGTTGATCATTCTCAAAGTTAAAAAAAAATCGTAACCCATTCGCTTTATTCGTAATGCCCCTATTCCACACAGACCACGAATCCCACGAATCGCCACGAATTGAGATTTTTTAGAGTTTGTAGCTAATCGTAATCACTTCGTGAAGTTCTTAACTGAATCGTTTATGTTCGTAGTCAGTTCTTGCAATTCTTGAGCAATCAGGAATTCGTGACAAAAGTTTTGAGCTGTTCAAAATTTTGGCCACGAATTCCCGATTCCAAAAATTCGTAGTTAATTCGTAACACAGTCTTAGTGCATTCTTAGGCATCGTAACTGAATCGAAATCGATTCGGATGCGTTTTTAGGTGTTCTCAACTCATTCGGGGATTCGTGAATGCGTACCTTGATGCATTTGCGCACAGTGAAGAATCTGAACGCATGCATTTATCTACCCAGCGGGCAACTGACGTCCTACTGACGTCGACGAGACGTCATTACGTTGCAGTGACCTTAGTACGCCGTCGTTACGAGGTCGTGTGCCTGGTGGGTAGAGACTTCATTTTGTGGCCATAGTTTGCTGATGACTCATACTTAATATGTGCATACAGCAAAGGGTTTGATCAGGATTTGGGCCTTTTTATACATATCTTGAGAGAAAATCCCACGGATTTTCAAGAATAGTCACGAATTCAGTTTTATTCGAACCGGATTCGTAACTGCATTCGGCGTATTCTTAACTGATTCGTAACTAATTCTAATCGTTCGTGCAGTATGTCCAAAGATTCTTTTAACTCGGAGCCTATGCGACATGGGAGAAGACCTATGGTTTAGAGCCTCTATGCGATAAGTACCCGCAATTACAGAAGCAAACAGAAACAAAGTATATGGACACTGTGTCTACACAAGATACTTTGTATTTAGAAATTAATGGCCTAGAGTGTGTTTGGATTCAGGTTAAAGTTCGAGGTCAAAATGTGCTGGTTTTTGGCATGTATAGACCACCGAATTCAAATAACCAATATTGGAAATAATGAAGATATACTCATCTTAGGCGACTTAAATAACGATTTGTTAATAACTAACAAGAGTAAAAACCTCATTGATCTTATGAGATCATTTAATCTATCGCAATTAATAACTGAAGTAACACATTTTACAGAATCTTCTTCCTCACTAATAGATGTAATCCTGGTAAGTAATAATAATAATATTCTAGCGAGTGAAGTATGTGACCCTTTTAATCCGGACTTAGTAAGGTTTCACTGCCCCATTGCTGTATTGTTGAAATTTCTGAAACCTAAACAAACACATTTTAAGAGGAAAATTTGGAAGTATGATCAAGGAGACTACGAAACCTATAGGCAATTACTCAATGAAACTGATTGGGATATAGTACTAAATGGTGATATTGAAACTGTTACGGAAAAGATAACCGGTACTATTCTGCAGGTTGCATCTACATCTATCCCCAATAAAATAGTTACTATTAGGCCTCAGGACCCACCTTGGATGCACAACGAAATCCGAAAATTGATACGTCAAAGAAAAAGGCTACATAAAAAAGCTAAACGAGCTAACAGTAATAGAGTTTGGTCTAAATTCCGGAAACTACGTAATAAGATTGTTAATGAAGTAAGACTTTCTAAAACCAATTATGAAAACCGTATAGCTACTACTCTAGTAACAAAAACAGATTCTATCAAAACTTGGTGGAGATTGTAGCAGGTTCTCCATCTAAACAGGAATAACGTTTCAGTTCCTCCTCTAATTTATAATAATAAAACTTATGAAAGTGAAGAAGAAAAAGCAGAAATACTTAATACCTTTTTCATTACACAGTCACAACTTGATGATACCGGCACAAACCTTCCTGAACCCACACAACCACCGTATGAACAGCTTAAAACAATTTACGTTAGTCCATCTGATACGTCTGTTGTCAGTTACTGGCGAAAGTAAGTGCACTTAGTACTGGTTAACCGCTTAGGAGGTCTAAGCCTGCCCAGGAATAGTGTGGTTAGGTTAACTGACCGTCCCGACATGACCTTAGTTGTTTACCGTGGACGTTAAGCATCAAATCAACCAACCAACCAACCTTCTGAAGTACGTGATATTTTACGTTCTCTTAATGTCTCCAAAGCATCTGGTCCAGATCTAATAAGCCCACGTCTTTTAAGAGAAGGGGCTGATCAACTTGGAATCCCATTAAGTATTTTTTTCAATCGACTTATTGCTGCAGGAAAATTTCCACAAGCATGGAAGCATGGCAATATTATTCCTGTTCATAAAAAAGATGATACCCAGTTACCCAATAACTACCGCCCAATATCTTTACTAAGTGGACTAGGAAAGACAATGGAGCGTTCTATTCACAAATATGTTTACAACTAACCGGATCATTTCTCTACATCAGTCTGGTTTCATTCAAGGAGATTCCACTACATACCAACTACTTAACCATTATGACTCATTCTGTGAAGCTGCTGACTCTGGCAAAGAAGTGCGCGTAGTTTTTCTAGATATAAGCAAAGCATTTGACAGGGTCTGGCATAAGGGGCTTCTACATAAGCTTCAAACAGTTGGAATCTCAGGTAATCTTCTTGAATGGTTTTCAGATTATCTCTCAAATAGAGAACAGCGAGTTGTCCTGAATGGTAAAATGTCTAGTTATCTCTCTGTACCTGCTGGTGTTCCGCAAGGGTCGATTTTAGGCCCTTTGTTATTCTTAATTTACATTAACGACATTGTAGAAAATCTAAATTGCAATGTGAAACTATTTGCAGACGATACTAGTTTGTATGTAATTGTTGAAACCCCAAACACTGCTGCAAATACTTTAAACTCCAATCTTTCGAATATTCACATATGGGCAAAGCAATGGCTTGTAGATCTAAATCCGCTTAAAACTGAATCAATGATATTTTCAAGAAAACGCTTACGACCCAATCACCCACCTCTTGTAATGAACAATACTATTATAAAGGAAGTGAATAGTCATCGTCATCTAGACATAACCTTTTCTTCTGGTCTAACTTGGCACAACCATGTTACAGAAATTGCTAACAAGGCCTGGCAACGTGTAAATGTTCTGAGAGCTTTCAAATTTAAATTTGACTGAAAATCACTCGAACGAATGTATATTTCCTTTATAAGGCCGGTTATTGAATATAGCGGAGCAGTATGGTGCAATCTAACTAATGAAGATAAGACTCTTCTTGAATCAATCCAAATTGAGGCCATGAGAATAGTTACAGGAGCCACAAAATTGTGTAGTATTGCCAAGCTTTACGATGACTTAGGCTGGGATACACTTGAGTCAAGACGCGAGAAACTGAAGCTCATAATCTTTTATAAAATGGTTAATGGACTTGCACCTGCCTATCTTAACCATTTAGTACCAGGTCGTGTTCAAGATCAGTCACAATATTCTCTTCGCAATTCTAACGATATCTCTGCAGTTCATGCTAATTCTACTTTATACTATAATTCATTTCTCCCATCAGCCGTTAGAGCATGGAATAACTTACCCATATTAATTAGGAATAGCGTTTCTCTTGCCGACTTTAAGAAAAACTTATACGAGGTAAGAATAAAGCCCCCGAATTATTATTACTACGGAAATAGAACAGCTCAAGTTTAGCACACACGATAACGCCTTGAATGCAGCTCTCTACGATCACATCTTCATAGGAAAAATATAATTGACAGTTCAACGTGTTCTTGTAGTCGAATAGAAACAGTAAAACATTTTCTGTATGATTGCCCAAATTATCTGCAACTACGAAATCAAGTATTATCTATCGTAATTCATCTTCCAGTAAGGACACTGACTAATGGTAATCCAGCCCTTTCCGACTTTCAGAACAAACACATTTTTGATTGCGTGCTCAAATATATTATCCAGTCCGGAAGATTCAGTACTCCTCATACGTAATTGACCTGTTCTTGCTGCTATGCTGATGGTACATCTTTGTCGGGAAGCGGTTGAGACACGGGGTTGAACGGAAATGAATGGGAACATCTGTTATTTTTCTTCTCTCTCTCTTTCCCTCTCTCTCTCTCTCTACTAAGCTTATTTCTTATATATGGTTCGATTCATTCTTATTGAATGCTGTTCTCACATCAAAACTTTCCTAGTACATTAATGTATATTTTCATATAAACGTTTCTTAATTGTCTGTTGCTTAAAAATATTATGCACTCATATATCGTTGCAAATACATGTTAAATAGGAGACGATGTCTATAAGCTAGTTAGCTTGTTATCGAATCCTTTATATCATCCATGTATGAATTGATTGTGTGTGTATGTGACAATTACAACACCTGCAGGCACCTCTCCTGTCCGCATGTGCATCACTGTGTCCTTTCCTTGATTGGATTTTGGGTGTGACCAATGAAAATATATTGGTCTTGGTATAACTCTTCTACTTTTTGATCACTGTATCTATACTTGAGGACAAAAGTTCTGCACGGATGTTAAATCAACATCCGTGCAGAACTTTTGTCCTTAAGTATATATTTGTTCGTCCATACATTTGTATGACCGTGGATCTAAATGAAGCTGCCCTCAATCGGATGGTAATCAGCTGACTGATTGATTGATTGATCGCTAGCTCTGGCATTTGGTACAGACATCAACTATTGGGGATACAATCGAATTGTTTCAACTTCATCTTGCGGAACTGTTAGTCTCGGTATAAACTAAAGTTATTACTACCACTAGTATCTCATGTAGAAAGACTGAAAACATGACTAAGAATTATATGAAACTGAGTTAAAGTCAATTATTTCACAGATAAGTAGTAGAGCCGTATTATCATAAATGAGCCGCGACACGACAAAACCAACAATGTGGTTGTGCGCCCAGCGCAGACTCAGATCAGCCTGGGCATCCGCCCAGTCTGATCAGAGTCTTCGCTGTCCGCATAGAGGTAGCTTAGTCCCTTAGCTACCCTTTAAGCCCTTAGCGAAGAGTCTGATCGGACTGGGTGAATGCCCAGGCTGATCTGAGTCTGCGCTGGGCGCACAGCCACATTGTTGGTTTTGTTGTGTCGCGGCTCAAATATATTTGACACTTGATTTATCTATAAAACATGACAGAAATTAATATATAGTTGGAAATCCGATCGTTTATTCGCTAAAAGGATAAAATTTCGAACCTCTTAATGTCTAAAGTAGAGTAAGTATATAATTTATAGCGGGCAATAAACCCAACAAGAAATTTAAAAGCGAGGTCCAACTATATTTTACCCTAATCGAGCGTGTATGTATCTCTCACCTTGTGGGCTGAAGGCACCACTGGTTCCAGCAAAAACTTCTCGCTACCTTCCCCTGTTTTCGATTTCATTTCCCCACCTGATGATTCCATGATGTTTTTGTCCCCCCCTTCCTTTTATTCCCTTGATTCTACTCGATAGCTTGCCGGAGGATCACATGATGTAACCATACTACATAATGTTTCGTTTCCTGACCATAGTATATAGAATTTGTTTTTCCTTCATCTACATAAGAGGTTGTACACTAACCCTTATAAACCGCAAAAAAGCAGACGACAAAATTTACATCAGCAAAATCAAAACAAAACTCATCTTAACAACTCAGGTTTTGTGCTCTTTACAATGTGGTTCTCTTCCCTTCATAGAAATATACACGTTTCCTGAGTTATTGCGCCAACTGCATCAAAGACTGTGGTGGCACATTATACTCTTAAGATAGTCTTTCAGGTATGGTCTTTTTGGAGCGTTTCTTCTGACGACCTTGTGAGCGTTTTCTTATCTTAAGTTTTCCAAAGAAAATTTTCTTTGGTAATCATTCGCCATGCTTTCTGGTGACTTTGCAAGTCCATCTCGGCTGCATCTCTGCCTTGTTCAGGTATTTGGGCTCTTGTCTTGCCCCCCCTCCCCCCCCCCCCACCTGATCTTTAGGCCTTTCCTTAGATAGCTTGTATGAAAATGCTTGTCGTTTAGTATGGCTTTGATTGGTTATTTTGGGTTTAACTGCCCGTATTTCAGTTTATATCGGGCCGTCTTCCAAAGAGCGGGAGAAAGAAAAGAGAAAAAAAAAACATATCAAAACAACCCCCACCCTCACTTACTGCAAGCATAGTATGCCCATGCCCTACTGTTATCCAAATCAGCAGGACGCCCCGGCAGTGAAAGTTACCAAGCACCATCGCCAGCCTTGCAGATTTTTAGTTTTGTGTCAAGACTGATTCCATTTCAATCCCAAACATTGCTATGTGATCTACCAAATGTTGAATCCCTACGTTTACCTTATCAATGTGCGCATTTCTTCACTGGATGCTTCTAAGATGGATGAAGTATCTTCAGCTTGCAATCTTTGTCCTTTCTCTGTGATGTTAGGTTCATTATTGCTTTGTTCGTGTAGGCTGGTATACAGTCTCAGTCCTTTAGATGTTGATTTTGATAGGCAAACTTCGCCATTATTTTCCAACGTCCATCGCAACTGATTCTGTCGAACTCTTTGGTTAGCTCAGCAAAGGTCATAAAGAGATCCACATTTGTGGTGTTTTTGTTGGAGCTGTCGTTCTTTGAAGACCATGTCAATTGTTTCTTTGTCCTTACTGAATCTACATCGACTCACAAATAGAAGTCTGGGTCGTTCAAGATACTCGTTTTAAAAAAGCGATAATGCAGGAATTGTGCGAGGATCTTCTCAGAACTGACAATAAGAAAAAGGGAACTTGAGGTTCTCTTTCCGCTCGTATAAGTGGCTTTTGATAGATTCTTGAATTCTGTGGGATTGCCTGCACATATTGTGAAACAATTTAGTAAGTTTCATTAGCGTTGGTAGACTCCTGCTTTGTACATCTTTGCAGGCATTGCACATGATTTCGGGAAATAGAGAATTTATCACGCAGTACATTGCATTCAACCTGTGGCAGTCTATTGATTGGTGCGGCTGTCTTTTAACAGAACATGGGCGGCTGAGCACAGTGCCGAAGTCTTCAGCTGATATGTTCATGATATAATCTTTATCAGAGGATATGCTTCCACGTGCACTAAGGAGTGGCATGGGTTCTGAGCTCTGAAGACCACATAGACCGTCTCCAGTCCGTCATAGAACTTCTTCATATCCTTTTTGTCTGCATACTCTCTAAGGGTAGGCAAAAGGAGGCATCCTTGTCTGACTGCAACTGCGGTTCTGAGCCGGTCACTTGTCTTTCCATTGATGAGAAAGGATTGCACTGCTAGCCTCTTTCTGTTACTTCTATTTGATACGGACAATGTATGTTTGAGCGATGCTGTAAAATGTCATGGATTATGCCATAAACTGTAAAAAGCTAAAACATGGCTCCAAATAAAAACGGTTAACGCTAGGAAATACTACTATGGTAGAGTCGGGTAGCTTCGGACAGGGGGTAAATTCGGACATACCATTGCAAACAGTGAAAATCTAGATGAGACGGCTCATAATGAGCCGTCTCATCAGGATTTTCACTGTTTGGCCAGTTATTTTTGTTTTAGTTCCATAGCACTCACAAATAAAAGAAACAATGTCCACTGTCCGAATTTTACCCGCTGTCCGAAGTTACCTTAGTATGTCTAAGTGCATCATAACAGCTAGACGACCACCTGGGTTCCAAGGTAGATTTTCTCGAACGATGGTGGGATGATAAAAGTTATTACCGCTTTATTGTAGTGGCAGACACATTTTAGCAGGTCCAATAAATGTGTTAATTTTCGCTGACAGTGTCCTATTAGAGCCATTGTCAGCCTGATCAGATATCTTCAATATAATTTCATGGTAGTAGATAACACATTTTAATGCGAAAACCGTGAAAATTACACACAATATGGTGTAATATGATCAAATTAAAATTACAAAACTGCTCGCAATACTTAGCTTATTTTTTTCATTAAAATGTTCAGTGCTCCAGTTGCAAGTGCTACGCTACGCTACGCTTGTATATTCCTATATGTACAAAATTTCAGTTACTCAAAAGCAAAGATTTTCACAAATGAGCCACGACACGAGAAAACCAACAATGTGGTTGTGCGCCCAGCGCAGACTCAGATCAGCCTAGGCATTCGCCAAGTTTGATCAGACCCTTCGTTAAGTGCTCAAAGGGTAGCTAAGGATCTAAGCTACCTCCATGCTGATAACGAAGACTCTGATAAGACGGGGCGGATGCCCAGGCTGATCTGAGTCTGCGCTGGGCGCACAACCACATTGTTGGTTTTCTCGTGTCGCGGCTCAAATATGCTTCACATATATAAGAGTCGAATTGCATTATTGTTTTTGCTAATTAATTGCTGGAGTTATTATTACTATTATCATTATTATTTGTTTACTTTCCAGGTGGGAATGAAATTGTGTGTATTACGTGTGGTTAGGGTAAATCTAGATACTGGCGATGGCTGTTTTAGCATGATTTTTAAAGACTGGGTGACTACGTTCGCGACAGAAATACATTTCAAGCGCTATGCTTGCAAACTAAACTGAGCCGACACGCCAATAACGGTACTTAATGCATATGCGAACAGCAGAGGTCCTGGGTTCGATACCCGGTCTGGCCACATACTTTCGTTTCTCCTTCCGCTGATTCAAGAAGGGTAGTTGTCAGTTACTGGCGAAAGTATGTGCACTTAGTACTGGTTAACCGCTTAGGAGGTCTAAGCCTGCCCAGGAATAGTGTGGTTAGGTTAACTGACCGTCCCGACACGACCTTAGCTGTTTACCGAGGACGTGAAGCAAAAAATCAATGAATCAATCAATCAATCAATGCGAACAGCAAAGAATCAATGAGCTTGCGCATTTGCGCAGTCTAATCAGAACCTTTGCTGTTCGCTTTCATCAAGTACAGACCGTAGACCGCGGGAAAGGCCGTAGCTAACATTGTTAGACATTGTGGCCCGACCCATTTGCTTGTAGCAAGAAAAGATTATTAAACCATCAAGTATGGTCCCTTAAGAATATACAGGCATACATTAAAGGTTGTATAGCTAGACTGCATGGGTTCACAGACTGATTCGAGTCGTGACTATCCGCAAATGCATGATTGCACGAAAATGCTCAATTTTAAAACTCTAAACAATACATTGCATTTTGAGGCTTGATGAACTTTGACTAACTCACTAACATCACGGCAATGTGTTGGGCTGTTCCCTAGTGGACGAAGTAAGCATGCAGTTTTTTACATTTTACATGAGAGAATCATGCACTACTGCCATAATAACAACATAGTACTACTAAAAAGACCTTGCTAGCTGTCAAAAGACATTTGTTTCTTTAAGTGACTATGGTGTACAAACTTGTTTTGCTAGTCAAAGTTGATGGAAATGCGGTCATTATACGGCCAGTGTACACATTATCTCTCTACTAAACTGTGATGTCCAACTGTCCAATACAAGCATAATTGATGTCTTCTGTTTTCACTGTTGTATGTGACTGCTATATTGGTTGGCTAGAATAACAAAACAACATGCTAAGGCTATAGCCTTAGCATGTTGTTTTGTTATTTTAGCGAAACAATAAAGTAATCACAAACTCCGCTAACTCGTCCCGCACAGTCTGATAAGAGCCTTCACTGTTAGCTTACCGTCTTCATCTATGAGAGGGGAGCCGCATTCTCTCCAGGGGCTGCCAAACCATTATTTGGCTCCATCGCTGAGAACTTGTAAGCATCTTTGACTTGCAATGAAGCAGAAACTGTCCATGGGAAGGTTTGTCTTCCGTCCGCACTTTACGGGAGAAGAAATAATTTATTCTAGGATATTTTTAAAAATACATGTATATCATAAGATTTACATGAGTCTGGCACAATTTAAATACAATGTACATGCAGTTTAAGAGAGCTGAAGCAAAATGAGTAAGTGATGTGCTCATTTACTTCATGCTTTTACAAAGAGTGTTTTTGTTCATTATAAGGAACGTATACAACATGTTTTCAATGTTTTATTTCGAGAAGATATTATAATCAATGCTAGTTAAATTCAGGGGCCGTATTCATAAAGCCACTTAAGTCGTTGCTATGCTGTTGCTAAGGCTAAATATCTATAAAGGAGACTCCCTACAACTATGAAATTGGTCTGGAGGAACAGTCTTTGTAAGACTGTTCCTCCAGATCAAATTTCATAGTTGTAGGGAATCTCCTTCAAAGAAATTTAGCCTTAGCAACAGCATAGCAACCACTTAAGTCGTTTTATGAATACGGCCCCTGGTCCACGGCGCAATCATCTTGATCTAGTTTTAGATAAACACGGACTCCGGTAAGTTTATATTGTTCTCTCTGTAGCCCAGTCGGCAGAGTGTTTGCACGATACGCGAGAGGCCCTGGATTTCAGTCCCGGTCGGGCCATTGTTCTTTTCCTCCCTTGTGACATTTAGTGGTCCTTACATACTTTCCCTAAGGAGTTCCCCTGATATTGGTTTGCCCTAAAATAGTTCCCTTTATTTTGTACCATTGTCCCCATATACATGTATACAGAAATTGAAGCGAAATAACACGGCTTCAGTAAATGGACTTACTAAATGATGTTTATTTTTTTTAAAGTGGTCGGTTGTAATGACTTATAACAAATATGTTAGAATGACGTTCAGAATCAGACGAGTTGATCCGCGCCCGGCGAACTTATTACAAAAAAAACACTCTCTCTTTTTCTCTTTTTATTTATTTATTTACTATCGAATTGATTTATTTATTTGTGTATTGTGCTTTGTATCATTTAAAGTTTACTTCAGACTGAAAAAGCCAATTTAGTTTCTGTCTGTACATAGCTGTTATCTTTGCCACGGGAACCTATAATTTACCACTTGTATGTCACGTCCTTAATGTATCTCATTAACAATTAGATTGTACGGCCAAGACAAACAATTTGCTACAATTTGTTTATTTTATTGCGTTACCTTACATTAGCGAGTAAGTGTAATTTGTAACAATTACACGCTGTGTTCATTTAGACAAGCGTAAATACCCTTCTTGAAAGTTACCTGTCACCCACATGTCTAACATCGTACCTGTAAGCCTAAATATAATTTATCTGTTTCTTGTGGAAAGTAGAAAGGATACAAATTCGTTTTCTGGTCTTTTCTTATGAATAACATTAGTCAGCTTTCCCATTGAACGCATGTAGTGTTGCGGCGCCACAGCACTGAAATAACGACATAATAGGCCAATGACGTTCCATCGAAAATGGCGTGAATCTGTTTAAACAAACTATTCCTACAGTGGTTCACAGCAGCAGGGCCACTTGTATTTTACGTTACCTGTCTGTAACTGCGTTGCTGGGGATTTCCTTCCTATTTCTACTTACAACCAAGAAAACCGACTGGCATTCAATAAATGCTATCCTTCTCAATACGTAGGACAATAACTCCGCGAAATGTGGCGACTGTCGAAAGTAAGGTTATCAGGACACATGTTTGTAATCTTGCCATTCTGAATTTTAGAAAGTATACGTGGCCGCCAAGTGGTTGACGACAGTCACAATGATTCGATCTCGGTACAACAGTCGCGATAAAAATGTGGCAAATTGAAAAAAATGGCGAAGATACGTAGGGTCGGATGATAATTCCACCCTGGAAAATTGACAGTAGGCACACAGGGTATAATCGATTCCGCTAATTTTCGCTTCCTGCAGAGACTGTACATCATATTTGTCTTCCGCCGAGACTGTCCGCGATCTATTGTTTCCTGCCGAGACTTCTGTACATGATAAATGGCTTCCTGCAGAGACTGTCCGCGTGATTCTGCTTCCTGCCGAGGCTCTCGGCAGGAAGCAGAGTCACGCGGACAGTCTCGGCAGGAAGCCATTTTTCGAGGACAGTAGTCCCTGCAGGAACAAGAGTTCGCGGACAGTCTCGGCGGAAGCCAAATATGACGGAAAGTCTCTGCAGGAAGCGAAAATTGGCGGACTGGTTTGTGCCCTGTGAGGCATGCCTCTTGTGAGTCCGTTAATAATAGGAGAGAAACAACTTTTTGTTCTTGATCAGCCTGTTCGTACCTGCAGTAAGGCTCCCAAGTCACAATTCAGGTATATGAGCCGCGACACGACAACTATAAAAGTGGCTGTGCGGCCAGCGCAGACGCGGGTCAGCCTAGGCATCCGCCCAGTCTGATCAGAGTCTTCGCTGTCTGCATGGAGTTTGTGTAGACGCTTCAAGCTACTATTTAAGAGCACAGCGAAGACTCTGACTAGACGAGACGGATGCCTAGGCTGATCTGAGTGTGCGCTTGTCGCACAACCACTTTGTTGGTTTTCTCGTTTCGCGGCTCAATTATGGTGATGGCATTTATTTGTTTGTATACCATTCTTACAAATGAATGCATGTAATTTGCCGGTGATTGTTTAACAGATAAACATATTGCGTGAAGATTTTTATCTACCATTTTATAGCGTGATAAAACTCAGGGCGTGAAATAAGGGTGAAATTAGCGAATAATGAAAAATATTCTTCCTGACGTAACGCTTGTAACAATTAAACCATCCATAACAAAAAATGCAATAGGGGCGCATTTGGCGTCACTTCCACAAATAAAAGCATAGAGAACGACTGACTGCGCGACCCTGCCACTGCAAACCTATTTTTTTTTCAATTCTTAAATTCTGCTTTCACTAGCTTTGAAACTCCAGTCGTTCACTGTTTATTACTGAATAATCGCTTTTACTCTTCTCATTGTATATAAACCTGGGACAGGGAGCACATGAGGGGGAAGGGGTTGGGGTGGGGGACGACGGAATTATTAGCATAGAGGAAGTATTTTTAACTTCTGCCATTTATTGTCAGATGCCGAAAACAATCCCTTTCAGCTTTATTTCTATTGATAATTTCGTATATACCTGAACACTACACCTGGCCCCGAAGGTTATAAAAGTTGAGTACATTCTCAAACTCAAAATAAAGCACACTGATTGGCTGCTTCCGAGCACATGCTCGGAAGCAGCCAATCAGTGTGCTTAATTTTGAGTGTGCGATTATACTCAAGTTTTATAACCTCGAACCCAGGGTTGGAGCAGACCAGGTACCTTTTCTTGCCACACGGCTCCCTGACATTTGCAGACACATACAGCTGACGTCCGTTGTTCCGCCCTCCTCTGCTTGTCAAATGGACACGAAAGTTTCTAAGATGGCATTAAAAGCAAAAAATCACACCTTTGCTCCGTTAGTGTCAGATGTCGTTGACATTAGTGCCAGTAATTGTAACTAATATATTGTCTCTTTTTCTGTCTCAGTTAAGTTTTTTTCCCTATTTTCTATATATGTCTTCTTTTGTTCTTTTTTTAATGTCGTGTCCAGAAAATCAAATCTGTGGCATATGTAATATTACAAAGATAGATCGTGGAAGACCGATCTGCCTTGTTTTTTTTTTCTATTTTTATTTCAGGTTTCATTTTTTGTCTGCTCAGTAATGTATGTATAGTAAAAATAAAAAGAGTGAGTTTACATTATGCTTAATGCTGCTCTCACGCCTAGCCGAATATCCTTGCGAATGGGCTTACGAATGCAATTCGCCGCCAATTCGCAATGATCGCAAGACATTCGTAAGCATTTGTGGGCGTTCTCGGGCTGTTGCGAAGATTAGAAATATGCTCCTAAAATTCGCAAGGAAAGCATATTCGCAACATATTCATATGCAATCGTAAGCCATACTTATTGATGGCAGGGTATTTGTAGGGCTCGTAAGGCGTTTGTTGGCATCTGTTAGCATGCGTTCTTACTTTTCTCACCCAATATGACCTTTGACTTCTTTGTCTGAATCTTCTACCTTGGGTCTGCTACTGCTGCTGCCTTCTTTCTTGTTCTTCTTGCCGCAGAGCAGCAGCAGCACGGAGCGTAACAACAGCATGTTCAGAAACCAACCCGGGCGTTGTTGGCAATTGCCTCGGTCATGCCTGAACCAGAAATGTATAGAGAGAACAGTGGAATTACACCATTTCGCTATCCTAATGACACCGACCGAGAGCCGCACTGAAATCGTCAGGAATTAGCAAGACATTCGCATGGCAATCTCAATGTTTGTATGGCATTCTCATGCATTTGCAAGCCTTGTACTCGCAAGTGTTGGAAAGCCGTTCGCACGCATTCTCAATTAATTCTCAAGAAAATGTAAAAGAAATCGTAACCCATTCGCTTTATTCGTAATGGATTCGCAACTGTTTGTTAGCATTCGTATGGCATTCATAAGGCCCTACTTTTTCAGTATTTCTCACGGCCAATCGTATCATTTTCGGCAATTTTGCCGCGAACTTCAAATTTTCATTTTCGCAAGGATATTCGGCTAAGTGTGAGAGCAGCATAATGCTGTCTACTCAGTACCCGTAAATGTCAAGTAAATTTACTGCGAAATCATGTCTACATATCAGCCCAGCCGAGTCAAACAACGTTGAATCAACATTGAATCGACGTTGATTGTGCCAAATGGGAGCATACCTGTGGGTGTAATTTTTCAACCTGACTTCTATAACTCCTGACAGCACATGTGGCCTGGAAACCATCTTCCATGCCCTCTTACTATATGCATGACTTCACTGCTACACGTCAGGTCTCTTCCATGTCAATTCATAACCAGGGTCCCGATGTTACCTGGCAGTGCAAGAACCCGCACTGCATTGATGACGCGGCAGTTTCTGGAAAAAAGACAGACGGTTGTTTTCTCAATAGCTGTTCCAAATACTACTTCAAAATTTTATGTATAGCAATCGTTTTTGGAATGAAATGAAGTTTTGCAGACACAAAAAGACATTTTTTTGTGTCTGCAAAACTTCATTTCATTCGAAAAACGATTGCTTTACATAAAATTTTGAAGTAGTATTTGGAACAATTATTGAGAAAACAGCTGTCTGTCTTTTTAACGTTCTTTTTTTTTTCGAAGTTTGGTCCTTTTTATATGTTTCAGCAGCAACTACAGATTAAGAAAGTTGCCTGGTATATACTCAGCTATTCTTGATACGCTTGGTTTTACAGTTAGTCTTGTAGATAACATTTACTGTTACTGATTTTTTCAGGAAAGAAGGAAAGAAATAGATAGAAGGAAGTGAAACCAGATCTAGACCGCAACATAGGTTTGAATAGTTTCCTCAAAAGGTCTGATAAAAATGAGCACTGTCTTCCATATCGTAAAATTAAAGTAACAGTTCCATTTGTAATTTCGTCAACTAAGAAAATTCAGTGTGCACTGCTTGAATTTTGCATCTGTATCACTTTATGGTTATTCGGACTTGATTTAAATGTAACAAATTGCACTTTGATAAATTGATTGTTTTTGCTGTGTTTGGATTACGCAAAGATACACAAAACTACCTTAAGGGTAATTTGTTTCAAGGTCTATATACAAATTTAAGGATAAGATTGAACAGTAAATATTTAATTATAGGTATCTTCAGTGATGTATTAGATGTATAACTGTTACATAATATAATTGGTAAGATAGAGGATATTGACATTCCTCCGTGTCCCAGCACCATGCCTGTTTTACACACCTCACATCCCGATCATATAAATGTCACAGGAAGGCTTCGCTCTGCAAATTTACAGTTTTAACATTTAAAGAAACAATGATGTTTTGAATATCGCTGTCGTATTCCGCTCCATGTTTGTTTTCATTACCGGGATCCAGGGAGTGCGGTCAGGGCTAAGCAAAGAAGACACCAGTAACCTTACCAGATAGGCGGCAATCGAAAACGCTCTTAACAATCGATTAACGCGGATCAAAAACCGTAAGAAACAGCGTTTTCGATTGCAAATTGTCGCGGATTAAAAACCGTTAGAAACAGCGTTTTCGATTGCAAACTGGCGGATCAAAACCCGCTAGAAACAGCGTTTTCGATTGCAAATTGGCGAGGCGGATCAAAAACCGTTAGAAAAAGCGTTTATGATTGCAAATTGTCGCCAATTTGCAGTCGAAAACGCTGTTTCTAGCGGCTTTTGATCCGCGTTCGTCGACTGCATGAGCGTTTTCGATTGCCGCCTATCCGGTGTGTTTGTTTGTGTCGCTCAAAGGGAAACTTATAGTATATGGGAACAGCGAAGGTCGATCAGCCTCTGCATCCTCGCAGTTTCATCACTCTCCAGGCTTGAAACAACAGTCTTACCTTACCTCAGTCGAGGAAACGATGTACAGAGCCTAGATTGCTCGGAAGTGCATGCTAGGTTGCCGACTGTGCAGTCAGTCTGTCAGTCCAATCTGCTGATCAGTCTTCTCTTTTCCTACAACCATTTCTATGATGCAGAGGAATCTATAGTAATAATAATAATAATAATAATAATAATAATAGTAATAATAATTATTATTATTATCATTATCATGATTGTTATTATAAGTAGTAGTAGTTGTTGTTGTTGTAGTAGTAGTAGAAGAAGAAGAAGTAGATGTAGTAGTAGTAGTAGTATGTATACCATGTTTTCTGATTATACAATTTTCCCAATATTATTTAATTTCTTTTTTTATTTATTCATTTATCTTCATCTACTAGTACTGAGCTGTAATTGTTTTTATTTAATTTTATTTCATTGTAGAACAATGTCGACTGTTGTTGAATTCACATGGGGTGATACCAATTCGCTTATCTATGCTGTTGACCGATCCGTTATTGTGCAAAGTGGCTGTCGACCGAGATTTGGTCGTAAGCAATACCAGTAAAGGTAAGTGATACTATTGTTAATGTCTGTCGACTGAGCTGTTATTGTTGTCGATTTTCTGTGTCGACACACACCTATGCATGTATGGAAAATGATTTGCTTGGGGGGACACTGGTAATAGTCCCCGATGATGATATTATTTATATGGACCGAGTAAGCATGTTTATTAATGTTGCGATGAAATACGTTTAACCAGTATTATAGAAAGCAAAAACGGTGTAATGCGCCTGGTTTCGAAAATAACTTTTACCATGTTTACAAATGTTTACCATGTTTACCTTATAAATTATCTTAATTACTGAGACACCTTAAATCCATGCTTTTCCGCCAATCATCAGAGGGAGGCAAGTTTTGTGACTTCCTATCTGCTTTTTTTAGATGACGTAGCCCTTCCAAAATGAGGTTTACCCTTAAAGGAAAGAATTTGCTCATATGGCAGCAAATTCTTTCCTGGAAGAGTTGACCCATATTCAGAAAACAGGCAAAAATGAAAATAACAGAGTTACTTCCCTTGAACATGCATCCATTCGCGTTCACCTATTACTACAGGGTATAATCGATTCCGCTAATTTTTGCTTCCTGCAGAGACTGTACATCATATTTGACTTCCGCCGAGACTGTCCGCGATCTCTTGCTTCCTGCCGAGACTTCTGTACATGATAAATGACTTCCTGCCTAGGGTGTCCGCGTGATTCTGCTTCCTGCCGAGAGCCTCGGCAGGAAGCAGAGTCACGCGGACAGTATCGGCAGGAAGCCATTTTTCGAGGACAGTAGTCCCTGCAGGAAGCAAGAGTTCGCGGACAGTCTCGGCGGAAGCCAAATATGACGGACAGTCTCTGCAGGAAGCGAAAATTGGCGGACTGGGTTATACCCTGTGATTACAGTGTAATTTATCTAAAATCTTATCAAATTGATAAAATGTATAAAAAAAGGCTGGTTGACTTATAAGTGGAGACGCTGGCCAGACTGCTCTGTTTTACTGTTCATTAATTGTTGCCTCAATATCTAATGTCATAACGGTTAGTTGGCAAATTTTAATCATATTATTTTCTTAAACTTCGTCGCCAAATACGTATATAAGACGGATTATAAATATTATCCTGCACAATATTATTTCACTTTTCCAAAATCTAATAAGTTAAGTTTAAGATTTTTTAATATTGACCTATGACCGGCTCAGCCAACCATGTTGTATACAGGTAGCGTGTTTAGTGTGCGCTAACTAGCAGTATAGACAGGTAAAGCTAGAAATGCGAAGGTTGAATTGAATTACCGTGGTAGGCGCATTATTGACAATTTCTAGTTTCCTTTACCTCGGATTAAAGGCGAAAAAAGGAGTCTAGTAAAATATAGAGACGAAAATCTGAAGTTTTTTAGTTAAGATTTCGCTTGAAGGATTACTGCTGAATGTGAATTTATTTATTTTGTGTTTGAAGACTGTGAGAAAAATATAAACAGAGTTTGTTTCATTGGATATAGCTTATTATACCTTTATGGAAGTTTAAAAGAAATAATTACCTTTAAGGAATTTTAAAAGATTTTTCGAAAGAAATCAAATTTATTTCTCTTAATACAGATATAGAGATATCAGTTATAAAGTGGAATTTCTACATTCCGTGGTGTATTAGATAGTAAGAATGTAGTATTAACAAGGAATATATATTTCTGGATTTTGGAATTGGAAGTTAGACAATGATTATTAGATTAAGGTTTCCGGAAATTCGTTGACCTAGCTGGAAATTAAACAAAATGAAGTGGATTGGAGCGTTTACCGTCGTCCTTGGGGCTTTCAGCATGGTAAGATTATTAAAAAATGAGAATGAAAAATCTAAAAGCTGCAAAATGATTTTGCAGCTATTATCTATTTTAGTCCCACTTTTTTATTTTCTTTTAATATTTCTATTATTATTGCATGTATTATTATTAGTATTAGTAATAGTTGTAGTATCGATAAATATGGAATGTATACATGTGATGTAACAGTGAAGCTAAATCTCATAATTACCGTAAAATTCTAAAAATTGGGACACCTGCAATAGTTGTAATACGGTAACTGTCTTATTGTCAGTGCAATAATACGTCTAAAACATGCAGATGGAATGGCAAACAGTGAAGACAAGAGCAGTCTGATCTAGATCTGCACAGTTTGCTCATCCCTGTCTGTCCAAATATTTAGAATTTTTAACAATATGAGAAACAAGAGAAAATGCCTTTCTCATATGCGAAAAGCTGAGACTCGGACCACTTAATTTCCCACTGGGCACACAAGGTTGAATCAACCTTGAATCAACCTCGATTCAACGTCACGACGTTGAATCAAGGTTGATTCGTGTGCCTGTCGCGTGGTTAAATCTTGCTCTCAAGGATCAAGATCCAAACGATGTCGCGAAAAGCGATGACTGCTCAGCCTGTCTTGATGAGTCGCCATTAAGTGTACCATATTTTTAAAAACGCGGATCTGTTTTGTACAGTCTCATTCGATTATCTTTGCCAGTCATTACACGGCACGGCTTTAAGAAAAATCATTTATACGACCCATGCCGCAAGTCCGATGATCAGATTGACCATGTTGACGTGCCCATAAAAGACTGGTGAGGACTTTGAATTTGAAACGTATATGAAGAATAATATTTTATACGTCTCCTAAGTTGAAATGCTGCATTGACCGGCCAATCATTGAACATAACGTAACTATTCTGAAAAAAGAAAGAAAAAAAAATACAATCAACTGGTAATCAGAAATTTTACAGAACTTTAGGTGAAAGCACATCAGGAGAAAAGGTGATTTTGATTTCTGTGGATTAAACAAAAATGTCACGCCAGCCTTGCGCTGGAATATAGATGCTAAGACACGTGCGGACGGAAAAACAGACCCCTGAAAACAGATGCAACAAAAATTGCAAACGTCAGACTAACACTGCCTTCACATAGAATCGCGCCAAAGAGGAAGCAAAAACAAATAGATCTACGAATATTTTTTTCTATCAGCGAGGATTTTAATCCGTTTGAGCGCGAATGCGCAGGCTGATCAGTCTAGTCTCATTCGCAAATAATCGCACTTCGCAAATAATCGCATTACGTTAGACAGTTGGTCGGGGTATCAGACTCAAACTAATAACTAACTAGCTCGCCTGTATGTTTATGACATTAAATGTATGGCTTGTTTGTTGATGTTGGTGTCATAAGTTAACGAAGCTGCTGAACAATCTGTAATTAGTAAATATATCATAGCAACTCTTAAATATTGGGACAACCAGACAATAACTATAATTATTCCATTTTTTCACAAATTTTTAGTTAGCGATTGGTGGAAAATTACTGGTCAATTAGCAATAAGAGCAGGCATGATCAGACTGTTCTTTTTGGGTTCGCTCTCAGGAGCAACAATTATTTCATTTTCATTGTTGCCTCTCTTCTTAATGAGGGCAAACCCTTAAAAGAAAGAATTTGCTCCTCCAGGAGCAAATTCTTTCCTTTAAGAGTTAGTCCACCTTGCAGAAGTGCTTCTTCATCCAGGGAAGCAAACAGGAGGTCACGGAAGTCATTTCCCTTTGTTAAAAGGGTGGAATACATGGGGTAGTACACAAACACCGGTCTAGGTTTTTAACCCAATGGGTATGGTTAATAAAGGTTGCCTCCGGTAATAGGGGTTTTATCAATAATAATAGTAAAAAATAGATAGGAAATTTGTTAATTCTCTATTAAAAAAAAACACGTCGTGGTCGTAGTAAGAACCGCCACGGTTTGCACCGAGTGTTTTCTACCAAAGAATCACAAAGTATGTTTATCACAGGATATAATCGATTCCGCCAATTTTCGCTTCCTGCAGTGACTGTACATCATATTTGGCTTCCGCCGAGACTGTCCGCGATCTCTTGCTTCCTGCCGAGACTTCTGTACATGATAAATGGCTTCCTGCAGAGACTGTCCGCGTGATTCTGCTTCCTGCCGAGGCTCTCGGCAGGAAGCAGAATCACGCGGACAGTCTCGGCAGGAAGTCATTTTTCGAGGACAGTAGTCTCGGCAGGAAGCAAGAGATCGCGGACAGTCTCGGCGGAAGCCAAACATGATGTACAGTCTCTGCAGGAAGCGAAAATTGGCGGAATCGATTATACCCTGTGTTTATGAAGAAAGGAAAGTACCTCGAAACTTGGTATACCTCGCTCCCTTTCTCAGTCTATCGGCATCCTAGGTGGTAGGGGTTTATATGCGTTTTGCATCTCTCTCTCTCTCTCTCTCTCTCTCTCTCTCTCTCTTTCTTACAATTACCAATAACTTTGCTGTAAACATTCATCAATGCATGTAAAGAGTAATCTATTTAAACAATGTTATTTTGATATATGGTTTGATCACCTTTAAACATGGAAATGATTAATTTTCCTTTGTTGATAAATAGTTACTGTTTTTATTGTACTTGTACCAAATCAGTCTGATTTTATACTATACATGTAAGCTTAATTTGTTCAGAGTAATTACGTACAACTGAAGATATCTCAAACTCGAAGTTCATCTCAAACAACTGATATCTCAAAGTAAATTTTCTGGGACCAGAAAATTAACTTTAAGATACCAGTAGTTTGAGACAACGTGAGTTGAAATGTCTAGAAAAATAGGAAG
The DNA here is from genome assembly GCA_963989385.1 of Ctena decussata. NCBI lineage: Eukaryota > Metazoa > Mollusca > Bivalvia > Lucinida > Lucinidae > Ctena > Ctena decussata. Next base: position 30,712,160 of record OZ022504.1, on the reverse strand, counting down.
TAAGCCCAAACTCTTTCCCTTGATATAAATTGAGATAACGAGAGTTAACTGTAGTTGGGTATATGAGGGAGTTCTAGTACGATCTGTTTACTAGAAAAGTGACGTAGTACTAAAATCGAAATTTGTAGAACTGAATACTAGTAGAATAGTTTAAATTCAAGTCACAAGGGACTTAACAAGTGTGTTAAGTACTCAAATAGGCAGTGACTTAATTAGTATGCCCACATGGCGTTTATTAAAAGGTACAAGAGGCTAGGTTTTAACCAAGCTCACTAAGTTCTGAATGTCTTGCCTCTTGTTTATGTTCCATTTTGTTTTATACCTTTTATACCATATTTCATTCAGGATGACTTCGAACAGCAAAAGCGGCTTTAAGCTATAAACGGGTAGTCATTCCACCGGACTCTTTTTTCCCGATATTAAACGCAGTGCATTTGTTCTTCGGAACATTTCAAACATGATCAGCTTTTCATCGATTTTCAAAAAGATGCACAGACCAGAAGGGCCTTAACAATACGTACTGTAACAACATGGTGAATACATTCTTACCGAGTTGCAAACTGGCAAGACTGCTGTAAGCGCAGACTGTTACATTTTCACGCGCAGAGATTCATCCATCTCCTCGGTAATAATTTCCTGCAAACTGACATTTCCTCTGTTTTTAACTTGCATCTTGACGAAATATCTTAATGTTTGAAGATAAAGCCAATTTCAAAATTTTGTTGCATGCTGCTTGCTCTGTTCGGAGAAAGAAAATATATCTAGTTTGAAGGAACTCATAGTTTAACACTATGAACAATATAGTTAACAATATAGTTCATTTCATTTTAACAATATGGTTCATTTTGCAAACAGAGTAGATCCTGATGAGGCAGCTCTTACATCTGATCTTCATTGTATGCCCATTTGGTTTTGATTTCTCAAGGCGATTTTTTTTTCTTCATATTCTTATAAGGATGTTACCCAGGAGACTCAACGTAATGAATATATAAGACGCACCCCCTTGCACCGATTCCTTCCATATCCTCTCAAATTTGAACAGTAGAGAGGAATCGGGATAATACTGACATTGTCTTATCGTTATATAATGTCAAACTAAGCTTAGAAGCAATATTAAAGAAATAGTGTCATTGTCCCACCATCTTCTTTTGTCAGTTGAAAAAAGTGAAGTATATAAAATCTGCGGTCTGAAGTGCTTTAAATTAAGAGAAACCTAATTGTTGCGGCTAAGTAAATCTATGTGACACTCTTAAATAGTCCAAAGACACTTAAATCACATTAAAGAACGTAAAAACTGAATGGGAAGATATTTGATATGTGTACCGTATGACAGCCTCGTTTTGGGAGAACCTGTCTTGAGGTATTGCGAACTGCGCATGTGCTGACAAGATTGCGCATGCGCAAACTTGTCAGCGCATGCGCAGTTCGCCGGAAATTTATTTGACTAAATATTTCACAAACTGAACTGAGCATGCTTTAACGAGGTCTGTTCTGCGCAGGCGCAGTCAATACATGTCCCAAGAATGGTTTTCTTGCTACAGGGCTCCTGAAATTAAGTGGATCTTGACACCAGCTGGTATTGTCCCCCTTGCTGAGATCTTCATTCACAGATTTCACTTAAATTACCGTAAAAAATTGGACAGTATAACACATTATATTTTGTTAACTGGCAATTTGTTAGAGTGGAATGGCAAAAGGTGTAGACCACGATCATACTACTCCAAAGGAAACAGACTGATTGGATTTACACTCATGGCTCACGCACCTTTTACACAATGTTGAGGTCGAAAAAACACCACGGTAAACTCAAATTGTAAAAACAAATATACTAGTACATATTTTGACAAATCGGTCGATTACAAGTAATCAGTCGTCCAGTCACAGTATTTCAAAAATCATCGTAAATTGTAGAAACTTATATTGTGATAAAACGGGCCGTAAGTCAAAAATCAAAGTATTCTGTTCTATTCACGTGGAAATGACAAGGCATTATATGTTTATATGTTTAGAACGTCAGCATTACTCAGATGCGGAGTGGGCGAGGGGGTGGTGGGGGTTGGGGAGGGGGGGGGGGGGGGGGGGCGCTGGGTGGAGAACTTTAAAATCCGAGCTAACTATAATCCATTCAGATCACAATGAAAGGGTGAAAACACCACCGCGTCTCCCCAACCATCTTCGCTTACCTGTAGTTTGCATATTTTGCGTACTTTTAAGTAAATGTGCGTCAAATTTATTTTGAACATTTGGATATAAATTTAATGGTTAGAAAGAGTCTTAAACGGTCACTGCCACGAATCTTCTTGATAAAATGAATTTTCAAAAGCCACAAGAGAGATAAATATTTAGTGTAAACATCTAAAATAGATTTCATTTTCTCGGTTTTGCTCGTAATGGACACATAGACATCACCAGTATAACCTAAGAGTCTTGACAAACAATGTATGCCTAGATCAGAGGAGCGAGCAGTTTCATCGGGGTCTGCACTTTTTTACCATTCAGTCGATAGTGTAACAAACCATCTCCTGAGGGAGCAAATTCAAAGGTCACGCAGTGCTCCAGATAAGAAGGGGTATCAGATATAGTAATATTTTTTTTCTTATTTCTCAATCAAAACGTATGTTGTGACCCCTCATTAGAACCGTCTCAATCAAAACGTATGTTGTGGCCTCATTAGAACCGTCTCGACGAGACGGTTCTAATGAGGGGTCACACTATATGTTTTGATTGAGAAATAAGAAACAGTATCCCCATATTGTCCATGTTACCCCTCCTTATCTGGAGCACTGAAATATAGGTGTTTTAAAAGGTGTCCCAAAACGCAAACTCATGGCGGTAAACCTATTCAAAGTTTATGCATAATTTTTCAGTTTCAAATTCCTGGTGTCATTATGTTTGGCGTGAATTCATATTTTTCATTTAACGTACCCATAAGCATATATCGTTAAGTATCCTATAACATCAACAGTCTGGCTTAGTATCAAATCATATCTTTGCCAAGTCGCAAAACAGGTGCTCGGTACCCTAAATGATTTTTGGTTGGTTGGTTGTTTTGGGTTTAACGGCTCTTTGAGACAGTATTTCAGTCTATATCGAGCCGTCTCCCAGAGAGAGAGAGAAAGAAAAGAAAAGTACCCTAAATGATCATTTTAGTATTTCATCTTGCAGTCTGGCCATATACGCACTTTATTCCATCAAAAGATAAAGTAATTCAGTAACGTAGAGTGTTTCAACACAGAATATAATCGATTCCGCTAACTTTCGCTTCCTGCAGAGACTGTACATCATATTTGGCTTCCGACGAGACTGTCCGCGAACTCTTGCTTCCTGCCGAGACTTCTGTACATGATAAATGGCTTCCTGCAGAGACTGTCCGCGTGATTCTGCTTCCTGCCGAGGCTCTCGGCAGGAAGCAGACTCACGCGGACAGTCTCGGCAGGAAGCCATTTTTCGAGGACAGTAGTCCCTGCAGGAAGCAAAAGTTCGCGGACAGTCTCGGCGGAAGCCAAATATGACGGACAGTCTCTGCAGGAAGCGAAAATTGGCGGAATCGATTATACCCTGTGTTCAACTCAATTTAAAGATGTTCTAGGCATTTTTTAGAATAAAGAACATTGTAAAGATGATGAAAGTCTATCTTAGTAAAGTTTTAAGATGGTACAAGACAAGTTTAGTAAAGTTAAGAAATTCAGTAAAGTTTGAAGTTGGTCCAAAACTGTTTCAGTGAAGTATAAAGTTGTTCCAAGACTGTAAATCAGTAAAGTTAAAAGGTGGTGCAAGGCTGCTTTAGCAAAGTTTAAAGATGGAACAAAACTCCACCCCCCCCCCCCCCCCTAATGTCTGATGATAGGGCAGGACTGCTTGAGTGACGTTTAAAGATGGTGCAGCGGTGCAAGACTGCTTTAGCAAAGTTTAAAAATGGTGCAAAACTGCCTCGATAAAGCCTGAAGATGCAGCTTGACTACTTTGAACAGTAAAGATGGTGCAAGACTGTAAAGCAGTTCTCCAGACTAGAATTGTTTTCCTACGAAAAAACAGATGTCTCCCCCCTTTTTGATGTCAAAAGGATCAGTCATTAAGACGCCAAGGAAAAAAACAATATGTTTCCCTACCCTGAAGCAGGGATTCATAATAAGTAAAAAGTATAAATGCAAGAGTTATAGTTGTTATGCTCTGCATGTCATGTAATGTTGACTGATATTCATATTTAGTTTTTGTCAAAAAATATAAATGCAAGGGTTACAGTGCTCTGCACGTCGTCTATTTATATGTTGACTGATATTTGTATGAAGTTTCATGAATATAGCTTAAACGGTTTTCAAGTTATAGACCTTAGACGATTGAGACACGATTTTGTGAATGACAAAGTTCCAAGGGAAATAACTCAAATAGTATAAATGCTGTGCTCTGCAGGTTGTCTAGTGTTGACTGACATTTGTATGAAGTTTCGTGAATATAGCTTGTCCGATTTTCAAGTAATAAAGCGATTGAGACACGATTTTGTGACTGACAAAGGTCCAAGGGAAATAACTTAGGAAGTATAAATGCAAGAGTTATGGTTCTTGCACTATGCAATTCTTCTAATGTTCATTGATATTTGTATGAAGTTTCGTGAATATAGCTTGAATGGTTTTCAAGTTATACAGCAGACACAACTGAGACACGATTTTGTGACTGACAAAGTTCTAAGGGAAATAACTCAAATAGAATAAATGCTAAAGTTATGGTTCTTGCATTCTGCACATCGCCTCATGTTGATTGATATTTGTATGAACTGTCATGAATATAGCTTGAATGGTTTTAAAGTTATGGACGGACTCGACTGAGACGCAATTTTGTGATGGACAAAGTTCCAAGGGAAATAACTCAAAAAGTATAAACGCCAGAGTGCATTCTGCACGTCATCTGATGTTGACTGATATTTGTATGAACTTTCATGAATATAGCTTGAATGGTTTTAAAATTATAGACGGACTCGACTGAGACGCAATTTTGTGATGGACAAAGTTCCGAGGGAAATAACTCAAAAAGTATAAACGCCAGAGTGCATTCTGCACGTCATCTGATGTTGACTGATATTTGTATGAACTTTCATGAATATAGCTTGAATGGTTTTAAAGTTATAGACGGACTCAACTGAGACGCAATTTTGTGATGGACAAAGTTCCAAGGGGAATAACTCAAAAAGTATAAATGCCAGAGTTACCATTTGTGCACTCTGCACATCGCCTCATGTTGATTGATATTTGTATGAAGTTTCGTGAATAAAGCTTGAGCAGTTTTCAAGTTACAGAGCGGACACAATTGAAACACAATTTTGTGATGGACTAAGTTCCAAGGGAAATAACTCAAAAAGTATGAACGCCAGAGTTACCGGTCTTGCACTCTGCACGTCGTCACATGTTGATTGATATTTATATAAAGTTTCGCGAATATAGCTTGAGTGGTTTTCAAGTATTAGAACGGACACGATTGAAACACAATTTTGTGATGGACTAAGTTCCAAGGGAAATAACTCAAAAAGTATAAATTCCAGAGTTACCATTCTTGCACTCTGCACGTCATCTCATGTTGATTGATATTTATATGAAGTTTCGCGAATATAGCTTGAGCCGTTTTCAAGTTATAGAACGGACACGATTGAAACACAATTTTGTGATGGACTAAGTTCCAAGGGAAATAACTCAAAAAGTATAAATGCCAGAGTTACCATTATTGCACTCTGCACGTCGTCTCATGTTGATTGATATTTATATGAAGTTTCGCGAATATAGCTTGAGCAGTTTTCAAGTTATAGAACGGACACGATTTGTGACAGACAGACGGACAGACAGACGGACAGACAGACAGACGGACGGACAGACAGACGCCCGGGGAAAAACAATATGTCTCCCGACCCTGAAGGGGGGGAGACATAATAAGTAGCGGTAACAGGGATAATTCTGAGATAATTTTTCTTATTTCTCAATGAAAGCATATGTTGTGACCCCTCATTAGAACCGTCTTGATGAGACGGTTCTAATGAAGGGTCACAACATATCGTTTTGTGAAGTAATAAGGAAAAATATCCATAAATTATACCTGTTACTACTTCTTATCTAGAGCACCGTGTAAAGGTAATGCAGGACTGTTTCGGATTCGGTAACATTTTAGTTTGTGCAATACTTTTCAGTAAAGTTTAAAACAGTGCAACACTGTTTCAATAAAGTTAAAGGTGGTGCAATACTGATTCAGAAAAGTTTAGAAATGTTGCATTACTGTTTCAGTAGGATTAAAAGATGGAGTAATACTCTTTCAGTGAAGTTTAAAGATAGGGAAAGCACGCCGGGTAGGCGGCAATCGAAACCCCTCATAACAATCGATTAACGCGGATCAAAAACAGCGTTTTCGATTGCATAACAGCGTTTTCGATTGCAAATTGTCGTGAAGTTGCAATCGAAAACGCCGTTTCTAACTGTATTGTATTTGATCCGTGTTCGTCGACTGCACGAGCGTTTTCGATTGCCGCCTACCCGGTGTGGAAAGGCTACTTTAGTAAATAAGTAAAGTAAAAAGATTATGCAAGGCTGAAACTGATCTCAAAGTATTATACGTTGAATTTTAGCGGCGCGAAGAAGCATTTCACAAGTTTGCTTGAGTTATATGCAGAAACCCCAGAGAGTAAGAAAAATATACTGAAAATTTAGGTTTTAAATCTAGCCGCCAGTTTTCAGAAGTAGTTCGGCTGCACATGCCAAGACCAGCATTTGCACAGGTGCAATCTAGTCCGAGCATGTAGTTTACTTTGTATAGTCTACAAATTCGGGTAACCTATATCATTTTGTTCTGGTATGTGCGAAAGCGGGTATTTGCGGATATTTGCTATGCTCGACTCGAAACAGGTTTTCGGAGGTTCCGCCTCATTTTTTCCCGGTAGGTACAGCTTTATGGTTAAAAAGGGAACATTAAATTTTAAGACGTCTTTACAAAAGTAATTTTATTTTGATTTAGTGTTTTAACGAGTCGAACGAGACCAATACATCAAAATACCTGAACATTTTCGAAAGGTACTTGTATTTATCACAATCAAAATCAACATCATGGTAAAAGGGACCTTTCTGTTGTCTTCATGACCAGCAACACACAACGCTGAAACAACATCGTATCAAAATTGGTGCAACGTAATGTCGGCTTTGATACGGCGTCATTTCAACGTTGTTTGCATCCAGTGGCATGTTTATAGAACGTAAAATTTCTAATTATTGGGATAGGCCTGGACAAACATCTGCAGATTGCTACTTGAAGAGCAGTCTGATTAGACTCTTTTGCCATTTCATCAACTATTAACTGCATTTAAAAACTAAACTGTTAAATGTTTAAGGGCAGTTACAGTGATTAGTTTCGGCGTCGATTTTCAGATTTTATTTACTGTGAAAGTAAATTTGGCAAAATTGCCAGTTAATAGATAATGTAAATGCTATTAACACTATGAGATGGAGTTAATTGCATAACAGAAAATAAGGAAATCGATCATCTTGTGTTTTCTTCGATCGCTTTTTGCCATGATCATGATGAGTCAATACGTACATGTACTTACAATGATTGCAGATGCGCAGATATGTGACAGGGCTCAGGAAAAGCTACTATTTCGAGGATAATTATTTCTACATTTTCTCTTTGCTGACCAAACATTTGCTATGGGACCTCCTCAGAACAGCAGTATAAATACAATTTGAATGAGATCCCTCGCCATATGCGTTTATGAAGAAGGCGGGTTGAAGCTACATTCCAAATTTTATGTATCTGGAGCCCTCCGTGACAGTTCCATAAGCTGATAAGTGAAAGTTTAGTCATTGCAAGTATTGATGAAACAGAAATTCAAAAGTACATTTTATGCCTGCTGTAACCGTTTAGGGCACGAGGCCCACCATATCTTGGGCACAGCATGTGAAAGACAGAGCCCATCCCTCTCCTTCCGCTGCCTTATCCTTCCCCAATTCTAAAAAGGTACCGATTTACTGCTGGGTTGGCAGAAATTTTCAGTTGCTGTGTGGCCCGATGGGATTCGAACTTGCCACCATCAGCACCACAGCCGAGCGATCTAACCAGTCGGCCACCATGTCTCTCACCTTAACGTATTCGGATGGGAATTCCGAAGCTATGGGCAAGTGTTATCTGGCCAACAATATTCCACAAAATCACGGAGGCGTTCTATGACAGGGCATTGCAGCAAATGAGGGACGAGTTACTGCTTCTATTACAGAGTTTGTTCTTCTTGCCTTTCTAGTCTTTTCTCTCTTCCATTCTCTGGCAGACGTCCCAATAGCGGGAAGAAAAACGAGTTCCGAAATCCCTGCGGTGTCGAATACCGGTATTTAAAGCACTGTACATCAGCAGTGGAAGTCTTAAAGTAGCTGTGGTCAACAACTTTCTTTAAAAAGACCAAATAGAATAGTATACAATATAAATGTTAAACAAATCTACAAAGAAAATTTATTTGTTATGGAAGGTAAACGATTTAAGAATGAGTAAGCGGGTTATACTAGTACATAGAATGTCACAAAGAATGTGCGTCATGAAAACTGATACTTAACTGGGCAAAACTCCTCTCTTGACTTTGATGATCTCTCTCTCTCTCTCTCTCTCTCTCGACATGTGCCCGAGCATGTAGATCAGTGAAGATTGAGCGATTGGCCAATAATGCAAAGCGCTTTCAGTAGTCAACATGTTTTTGTTGGTCAGTGCGGTGGAATCTGATTGCTTCATTCACCTCGTCCTAAAGTATTCTGATAGGCTACTACTCTGTGGTGTGGAAAGAGCATTTCATTTGGAGATACGGTGACTATAAAAATCCGAAAATTCGTACACTTTCAGGCTTCATGTGTTTGTTTTACCGTGCAGAAATGCTTAAAAAAAAAACTGCAGAAGGAATGGTTAACTGTGCCCGCCCTGTCTGCTCTGGGTCTGCTTTGTTTCTCAGACCTATCTGTACTAATACCTAGACTTTTTACGGTAGTATAAGCCATAACGCAAAAATGTGCTTAAAAGCATGTTCAGAAAAATAACCCAAAAGAATGATCAGTCTTCTCCTTTCCTCTTAAGAGTTGGCCATTTTTGGAAGGGCTTCTCCTGGGGTGAGTAAATAGAAGGTTACAGTAAGTTGTTCCCCTTTTTAAAAATGGTAAAAAAATACACGGAGGTGAACTCATATACCTTATACATTCATTTAGGTCCATTAACATAGCTCCTTGATTTGTTACCCTTTCAGCCTGCATATCAATTCATCTGGCATAACAATCTTTATTTCAAAATTTTTTGTTTTGCAGCAGAGTGCGTCTACCTTTTGCTCTCCGACATTTAAAACAAACTTTAGAAAATCACATTCTTGATGGGGAAAAATAGTGGTTTTCATGTTAAGAAACAAAGTTAATAGTCTGCAAAACAATTATTATGTCTAACTGCTTTTAAAGTTTTATGCTTGCGCTAATCAGTTTTATGTACCTTTCATTTTCTGCGCCAATGAATGTTTTACTTTTATTATCACTGTGTGTGTTAGCGAGAGCAATTAATTTCATAACATACTTTTTCTTGCCATCATAAAATCATCCATGGATTTTCTTGCACTTTTTCTTGGACTTCGGTCTTTCTTTTTTTTTTTTTAAAGAAAACAAATTGCAAGGGAGTCTTAATTCTCAAAGATGCAAAAGCTAGGCCTGTACAGAAGCTGAATTAGGTTAAGATCAGATTCACCATGTTTTAATGCATATTGTTTCAAATGCAAAAATAAATCTTTTTCGACTTTTCGCTTCCTTCTCCAAAATAGCTTCAGTTCCTCAGGGAACTGTTTTTAATAGTGGACTACGATTGTGAAGATAAGCAAAGAAGAACAAAAGTACGGTTACTTCCTCTATTCACTTGGCGATGTGTGTGAATGGACAATTCTTAAAAAAAACAGTCAGCCAGCGCAGCTGAGCAGACTGGTTAAAACATATAGATTCTTCAGGTTATATAGACAAGCCAATGGTTGAGGCGAATTGGGAAGACTCTGATCAGACTGCACGGATGCGCAGGCTGATCTTAGTCTTCGCTGTTCGCATATTTTCTAGTCTGGGAAGCTTATATGCACTAACAGAAGCAAAAATGCTGTTCCATCATTTGTAATAATGATATGTATTATCTTTTATGTTGTCTGTTCGCCATTTATCTTCCCACTAATTATGATAAGAGAAATCTCGAAGTTGTAGTTCTTGAACTGCTGATGTGTAAAGATACAAGACATGGCAAAATTTCCAGTTTTCACATGCAAAATATCAGGGTTCCAGACAAGCTGTGGTGGATTTGCCTCAGGATTGGTGTTGCTTGTGGACTTTGAGTGCATACTCGTACTATCAGTATTTTAGTACCTCAAAAACATGAAAAAGTAGTCCAGTTTAAACATTTTTATATCACTTGAATAAGTTTTCACGGAAAGATGATTAGGTTGAGATCCAAACAAATGTTTTAAGAAAAAATAAGAAAGACATCTTCTCAGCTGGAAACCAAGGGCATACCTACCTGTATGCAAATACGTAGGTGCGTAGTATAAAATGTCAGTCTGTGTGTTTTTAAATAGACCCAAACTACCTAGCTACGCCCCTGGAAACAATAAGGAAATGATTTTTATCTCGTATGGTACCTTCAAAGTTTTAATTTATTTCTTTAATTTTTATTTATTTATTGTTTATTTATTTGTTTATCTATCTTTTTTTTTTTTTCAAAATTAGCAAGCAGTCTGTACCCTATAGAATCTAGCAATCCGGGTTTGTACTCCGCTGAACATAAGTTTAAGAAGATTTATAATACAGAAATATTCAAAATATGTTTCACCATTGTTAAGAAAGATTTTCGCTAGTTCTTTTATGTTTTTCACTGACTTTCTTAATGTTGTAATTTTCATGATTTATAGATATATATTTTATTTCTATGTGGCAAGGTATGAAAAAAAGTACATTAATGGATATGTTAAACACCCATTACCTTAAGCCTAGTATTTTTTTCTGTCAGTGATAACATTATATAAGATTATGTCATCTCTTATTTTTATCTTTTGATCAAGTCTTTGTGACATGGGTTCATTTATATCTTAAGATTTTAATCTGTGTTTTATTCTGACAAAGAAGATAGAAAGAGTTTTCTTTGGCATAAGATAGATTGTAAAATAAGAAGGAGAAGCTAGAAATATAATCCTTTGTGGTGTTGGGCATTTTTAGACGGCATGCTTCTTATTTTGCTTTTGGCTCACATAATGGAAGAATCTATTGGCTAAGATAAGGCGCCACTTACAAAATCACCCACTGTAGCCTACATTTACAATAGGGTCAAGTCAGCTGAATTCGGACAGCAGGTAAATTCGGACAGTGACATTGTTTCCTTTATATGTCAGTTGTTTGGAATTAAAACAAAAATAAGTGGGCAAACAGTGAAAATCCTAATGAGACGGCTCATGATGAGCCGTCTCGTTTGGATTTTCACTGTTTGCAAAGGTATGTCCGAATTTACCTGCTGTCCGAATTTACCTGACTTGACCCTAGTGGTTTCCCTATTGTTTTCCTTAATTTTTTAAACGCAGGCCATGAGCCCGGCGCCTGTTTGAGGTTGACTGTATGAAGTGTCTATGTATTTGATTCAGCTTTGCGTTTTTTTAGATTTCTTCTAGATCTTTTGGGCTACCAGTGGGGTCAACAAATGTTTTGTATTCTTTTAATTGCACACTATGGAATAATTGCTATGTGTCCTGTCTGCCATCGCGATAAACAGGAACGCTTTTGATCAGTTAGTTAATAGGGTTATGAAAATCCGAGTTTCGCGGGAATGAAATTGATAATATCCCTTTATGAGCCCCAATTTTACAGTCTCAAATCGCAGAAGATGATTTATGGCTGGGTTTTCCGGCGTATTGATGCTTTGCATCAATGTTTTCTTGTTTTTGTTTAATATTGTTATTTGGATTTAACGATAATCTAAGGAAACCGGAAGAAAAATTCGAAATAGAATCGTTGTTTATCGACGTTAGTTGAAATCTTGAAAGGAAAAAGTACAGTTACCCAGCTTCCAAATATGCGATAGGTTAGTATTGATAAATGCCTCCAAGCGGGCGATAATGCGGGGCCACCGATGTTCTGCTATGCATGGCTGGATCGGAGTGGATTGTAAAGAAGCTGTGAATGAAACCAGAGACTAAATAGGTCTTGTCCATTTGTAGTAATGTGTTTAGGGAAGGTTGCCAAAGGGTTAATGTGTTGCAAAAGGAGTCTTTTGTAGTTGCCTACATAAATCATTCAATAATTACTTCCCTTTGAAAAGTAGACTTGATTTAATGTTTTCAGTCTGCAAAGCCATTTGTCTGGCGAAATGCCGTTGAAAAAGTTCTCGGTGTGCGTTTGATACTGAGTCTAAACGGGTATAAAATTTCACGAATTTATAAGCACTGAATCTTTTTAAATCCACACCCCCTTTCCCCTTCCTAAACAGTATATAGCATTTTGATAAGCCAAAATTCTAGAAAACACGGAGGGTTATTTTTATAGATACCAGGGCATCACTATGATGCATGGACGGACACTCGGCGCGAGGTGTGTGCAACTATGGTTACGTACCGCTGAGCCACTTGGGGGAACGTCGTTACGAGAATTGAAACAGAACAGAACAGAACACTATGATGCAAGGGCATCGCCGCACGGGGATGCAAACTTAATCTTAAACCGGATAGACATTCCAGGCGTACCTTTGAATGCAGCAAAGTGTTGATTATTAAAGATCGTGCAGATAGTACACATATGCAGGAGCATCCTGTGACTGTCCGCGGGAACGTTTTATGCTACAAGTTTCGTCAACCTTTGTTTGCGCGTAAATATTTTTCTGGGTGTACTTTTAAGTTTTTTCAACAAACAGAAAAATATGACTTTTAGCGTTGCCTAATATTGGGCTACGATAAATCAAGTTCAAGATGAAAATGTTTGCAATATTGTCAGACAATTTCAGCCAATAATCAAGATTGCTTCTTTAATGTTAATCGTTACTATGCGAAATTCCGTATTCTACAGTAATTGAAGACTAATCGAGTTTGGTTACTTTTTTTCCCAAAAACTGAATACCCATCCTGTTTGAAAGACTAAATAAAGGAAACCCTTTATCGTGGGCTCTTCAGACTTTTTTTTTCAGAAATCTAGTAAAATACCCCATAAAACTTCCATGCTAAGTTATTATGCGCAGATCCACTAGAATCGCCGGGGACTTTTCGAACGGCTTCGTATGTATGTTAACTCTTGCAGTATCAAAAAGCAGACGACAAAATTTACGTCTGCAAAAATGCCTTGTCCAAGATATTCCATATTGAGAATTCAAAGACTAGAGGGCAAATAGCGTAGATCTAGATGAGGTGGCTCATGATGAGCCGCCTCATCGGGATCTACGCTGTTTGCAAATTTGCTAATTTCGTCACCGGGGCTTAATAACTGAATGGTTTAAGTGGAACACAAGGAAAAATAACCTGGCCAGAAAAAATCTGCGTAAAGTAGACACCCTCCGCGGTTACATGTCATGATCTTTATGTCTGTTAGAAATTATTTGTGTAATTTAATGCTTTAACCTGCAATAACTCACATGTAGTAACAGTGGCCCAGTATGATCTACTTGCACCGTCTTCAATTTCAACAAATTTGTCACAGATTGTCAAAAAAGGAATGTCGTAACACTCGAGGGGTCCTACGGAAACAGACTGATTTACGGCAATGCCATCAGACGACATTATTGTTATGCTTTTTCATGGCATATTTGTAAATTTGGTGTTGAGTTACCGGGACCATCTTTAATTTGTCATCCATAACAAGATATTTGCTACTTGATACAGTCATGGGCAAGCATTAAAGTAACTTCTAAGGGGTAATTAGGCTTGATTTATGCGTAATTTCGTCATTTAAAACTAATAAGCAGACATGTCTTTTGTCCGGCTCTAATTGTTCGAAAAGTTTAAACATTTAATAAGCGTTGAGACATGTAACATATATAAAAGAGCATTAAGATAAGATGTATGATACTAGAAAAAACTGGTAATTATTATTTGTGATCGATTAACGCTTGATCAAAGATAAGATTTTAGAATTCTAACAGATGGTTTCTTTCCTCTACAGTTGAGGTTTGTCTATCAGACTTACCACTTCAGAAGAACATCTATTAGTCTAACGCTTTTCGTGAAAATTCTAAGTATTGGGGCAGATTGGTCTGAACAAACAGTGCAGACCTAGATGTGACTGCTCCTAGGGAGCAGTCTGATCAAGGTCTACTCTGTTTCCCATTCCATCTGCATCTTTTAGACACATCTTATTCATTGAAAACCCAAACTGTTTTAATTTTAAGACAGAAACATTAGTAGGTGCCCCTATTTGTAGAATTTTCAGGTATGTATCAAAGCCAAAGGCATGACAAAGAGTCGGAGAGTATTTCCAAACGTTGAACCTTCTAGCCGGATATAATTTAGACAAATTTTGCAGGGATTGATGGCGTAATATCTGCATGTATAGCTTTGTCTACTGGTTTCTAACCATGTTGTTAAAAAATCTGTGAATGAATGAAAACTGCTTGTTGAGCGTTTGAAAACCTTTCGAAACACTAAAGCATTATTCAAAAATAAGTTAGACTACCTTTCCACAAACACCTGTTGAGTACATTAAGCAGCGTTTGATATGAATCAAAATTCATACTAGTAATTATATATGACTATCTGATGTCGAACGCTTGATATAATGGTATAAAGATGTAATTATGACATAAACTTAAATCAAACGAAATGCCATACGGTTAACCGTGGCCGCTTTTGTTCAATGAGGGATATTCCCGTATCTGTCATCGTTAGGGAAGCTGCACTATCTGATGATAGGTCTTGACAAATCAGCTATACTGTATGTTGACATTGTTTGATATGTAAGCTAAATTGTATTGGAATAGCTCTAGTGGCAGCTGTCCGGTTAGGTGAGCTGTACTGTATAGTGAGAGCTCTTAATAAGTGAACTGAACTATCTGGTGATTGCTTGTATAGGGTGAGTCAATTTATAAAACGCATGCCTTAGCGAGATGGAGCAAAGTACCGGGGATTAGTGGTCCTAGCTGTTAGCGAAACGAAACGGCGTATGTATAGAAAAGAAGCTTTGCTAATCAAATACGGTTTTTACCCGAAGGGAAAACCAAACAATATGTAGTACACTAGTACTATCCTCCTTCCAAGGAGGTGCAAGAAAAAATGATGCTCAATACTGTATTAATTTCAAAAGAACATTTAGACACATGGTTTTCCCATATTTTTACCTCAACGGGTGCCTTTAGAAATACCTTGTTTTACGACAAATTTAGTGTATAAGTATCACTTTCAGGTTTAGGTTTCTTGAGAAATAACTTTGAAGCACAAGTGACCCTGATCTGTCCCAGTGAGCCCCTCATGCTCAGTTGTTTTTGACCATCAACTTTTCAAGGTCTCGGTGGAAAATATCTGTCTTAGAACATAAATCGTAAAAAATTTGCTGTCACCCAATAAGCTTGTTCCCAATAAATTTAGCTACCAATCACATATGAGTAAGAAGAAAATAAAAAGAAGCAAAACCAGAAAAAAATCCGACGAATAACATTTCATAAAAGCATATCGAAAAACATCCAGAATTATATGTCCGTCCGAGGTTCAATGCATGCTTAGCAAAGTAGGTTTTTTTGTGTGTGACTCATTCTTTTGAAATAATACAAGTAAAGGTGCAAGACAGAAAATCCATATTTAGGAATATTGGTTGCAGTGAATAATGCCATTGAAATAGAGACAGATGACTACTGCATCTGACCCGCGACACGACAAAACCAACAAAATGGCATGTGCGCCCAGCAAAGACTCGGATCAGCCTGGGCATCCGCCCAGTCTTATCAGAGTCTTTGCTGTCCGCATTGAGCTAGATTAGACCCTTTGCTAACATTTAAGCGCACAGCGAAGAGTCTGATCTGACTGGGCGGATGCTCAGGCTGATCTGAGTCTTTGCTGGGCGCACATGCTACTTTGTTGGTTTTGTCGTGTCGAGGCTCATGTGTCTATTTCAGTTGTACTATTTATCTCAGTGGGAAACTTATTTTATATGCACATCTCTTCCTTGTTTGCAGGTTTCTTGTAGTGCTCTAGATAAGTGGGGATAACAGGACCAATTGAGGGATAAATTTTTTCCATATTTCTCCATAAAACCTACGATGGACCCCTCATTAAAACCGTCTCGCCAAGACGGTTCTAATAAGGTGTCACAACATATGTTTTCCTTGAGAAGGTGTGTTTTATATCCATATATAAAAGGAGCTTTCATTTAACATATTTGTGCAGGGGTGTAACTGATAAATTCAGAAATTCTAGGAATTATCGTCGACCCCCACCCCTTCTTATCTAGAACACTGTTCTTGTAAGCTCTTGCAGTTCCACGTTATTTTTGCAGGTTTTATTGCGGGTTTTAGCAGTATAGCAGTTCTTAGCAGTATAAGGTATAGCTCACATGGAGCATTCACTTTGTCATAGTGCAAGATCTTGTTCTTGAAAAGAACACCGTTCTTTTCAAGAACAAGATTTTGCACTATGACAAAGAGAGGCCGATTACTTGCATCCCCAGTGCAGAAGGCACACAATCTTGAACAAGCACCGTAAGAAAGTTGGTCAGCTTAATTCTGTAGCAGTTAGGTTCACACTACCGGAGTGCATGAATGAATAGTAAGTATTTTTGGCTTCTGGCGAGTCACTCATACGATGCATTCCGTGTCACAAATCGTGTCAGTTTTGCGTGATTCTGTTGACCCTTATAACATTATTAACAAAATCATTAGGCATAATGTTCTTTTAAGGGCGATGTGCCATACGATATCAAAGAAACTTGGGTCAGATGTCAAGCGCTGCATTCATGACCTGTAAATTTTTGTTCACGTAAAGAACAGAAACTTCAATGAAAAAAACTAAAATAGGTTAACTTTAGTGTTTGCATAGCTGCATAAACTGAAAAGTCAAATCGACAGGTGGTTAGTTGGTTTTGGCGTGCGTTCTGTATAGTGTAATCTGAAGACTAAGTATCCTCTAGGGGTTAAAGTAACTACACAAGGAGGACAATGCACTCTGGAGGTTATGCTGGGGCAGGGCAGCATAGGTAAAAATTTGAAAACTATTGATATAGTGGATAACATTGCCAATTTTGCCAAACAAATTGTCAATACCGACAATTCCCACCAGACACACTACGTCAAAATGACGTCGTTTCGACGTTTTGTGCCTGGTGGGTTATCATAAATACTTTTGGAGACGTAAACTAAACTTTTTTTTTCTGACGTACAGCTATAACAGTTGATTTAAGTTGACATTGCAAAGTTTTGAGCAGGAAGGGCAACAGTATAGGAAAACATGAAACTCCTCCCCAACTCACATGTACATTAGATTTTCCGGCGCTGCTTGTTTATATAATATAGCAATTAGCCGGAATATTGTCTGGCACACCGTAAGTGCCGGGTGCAGCGTCTGGCACATTTTGGACTCATTCACGAGAAATATATGTGTGAAAACTTGTCACATTCTGACCTAGCTTCCATTGTTCCCATCAACAGTATGTAAATCCTGACAGTAATAAGAATCAGTGTCTCTGAACAGTCTGCGTGAAACACAGGCTGATCTTATTCTCTGCTGATAAATGCCAGGAGATATTGTTTCTCTTGATATGACGCATAGATTGATTTTGTATTTGTGACATATTATTAAGGCAAATGTGTCAAAATCATACTTCATTAACACCGTAAGCAGTGTGAATTTGCAAGTTTTTGCAGCACAGATGCTGTTGCACCTGCGATTGAATATACCGTGAAAAATTCTAAATATTGGGACACCTAAAATATTTCCGCATTTGTCCTTAAATAAAACAGTATCTTTTTACCATGCAGTGGTGCGCGTCCAAAAGATTCTGATGGAATAGCAAACAGTGTAGACCCTAGTCTGATCTGGGACTGCACTATTTGCTCAGGCCTATCAGTTCCAGTACATAAAATTTGTATGGTATGATTAATCTTCTGTTGTCGACTCGGATAACTCGGTGTTAACGTAGCTGACTGCTATCTGGAGACCGTGGCTTGATACCCGATCGACCAGCCAGATTTCCTATGAGGTTTGTTTTGAGTTTGCGAAGCTGTTGTGTGTAGTGGCCTGGGCGGGCTGCATTATCCCTTCCTGCTTGATGATATAATATGCCTTGTATCATGTAAGGCATGCCCTGTAGCCTATCTCCTACTTATTGGTTATTTGAAATGCAACAATACAAGGCACCATTTTTTTGCTACTGCTTATTGCGAGTATTCTATACTACTGTATAACCTTCAAGTATGAATTTATTCGAGAAAAATTCATGGATAACTTTCCACGCCACTGTTTAAAAATCGATAATCGATATTCGCGAATCGAGCTGGTAGTGAAATACACTACGAGATATGGGCAAGTCATCTTTTTCTTCTTATTTTATTTTTCCTTATATTCAAATCCATTTTTCCGTGTTCATTTCGAAAACCGCATTAATTTGCGAACAGCCTGATATAATTTTTGAAAAGATTGCATAAGAAATACCGCGGTCATTTTTTAGTTTAAGTTGACTACCCTCAAAATGTATAGAATATATAGTAAATCATGACATTTTTACTGCGTTGATCAAAGTTTTTACCCGCATATGTCTCTTTTTTTCATAAAATGAAAATTTTCCGTGTTCATTCCGAAAACTACAATTATTCAGCATTTCACTGATATATTTTTTATTGAAATAGGAAGTAAAACAGTGCGGTCATTTTTACATTTTCGATCAGCACCCTTATTTTCTATGCTGGCGCAAATATCCAACAGAATTCACACATTACTCCAGGTGGCGTAGAAAGTTGCGGACGCTAAAGGCGTTCTACAAGGGGAATATTCCAGTGCTCACTGTTTTATATGACCCGACTGCTCTTGTAAGGGGAGGAGAATTGGGGGTGGGGGGGGGCGGAGGGCTGTCAATAACTTGATGAACGCAAAGTTCGTAAAAAGTGTCCTCCCTGGATTTTTCAAATAAATAGTACTATAAGATAAGATGAACAGGACATATGTAATGTCATTAATCTTACTGTTTTCTTCAGAAAAACTGCGTTTTTCTACCAAATTGTCTGCTTGGCAACGTTTGTTTTCCGCTGAAATGCATTAATTTCGTCCGACATATAAGTTCGGCAAAAACAATGTTTGGCTTCTGAGACCAGAGTTGTTAGCTCTAAGGTTTGACAAGCTGATTACCATATTAATTCGGCCATAAGACGGAGGTTCATTTCCCCCAACACACAAACAGAATGACCCCAAATATCTGACACCTACAGTAATTGTGCTGTAAGACGGGATTTCCCTTACGGTCTAAGAAAGCTCAAGATCCATCTTAAAAGTTGGACCTAGAATTTTGTCTTCTTCTTTGGAGGAAATCCCGTCTTATAACTGAATAAAAAGTTTCATCATGTACAAACAGAGAAGATTCAGTTCCAATATTTATCAGCAAGTTGTTCTGTAATGTGAGTTATTAGCTCTTGGATTGGGTAACCTGACTGCCAGATTAATTCGGCTACAAGACGGGGCTTCCCTCCCCCTCCCCCCCCCCCCCCCCCCCATTAAAAAAACCCCACACAACAACCTCCAATGCGTTTAATAGTAATTTTGCTATAAAACCGGTTAATCTTGTACAGTCTAAAGTCTACATCCATCTTAAAAGATGGAACTAGAATTTTGTCTACTTCCTTGGAGGGAAATACGCGTCTTATTACCGAATAAAGACATATATCATGTGCTATTAGCAAAGACTATGATCCGACTCATATGTACAGTCTGTTCTGTGATGTACGGTTTGTATATTCCTAAGCGCATGCACAAATCAAAATTAAACATTTCAGGCGCGCCATGAAAAATGTATACTCATACATAGGATAAACGCACGAATTACGCTTGTCCGAACCAGCCTGTACATGGTACTGCAGTCTGATCAGACCTGCACAGTTCCCTTTCAAAATTGTGCATGCCTAGATATTTTCTTTGCGAAGATCTCATGCTAAATCAGTATATTTTGTATGTGTGCAGGTTGGCAGTGTTTGTATATGCAGACGGTAGTTTTTGCAGGATGCGGACAATAACACCTTTTAATATACAAAGTGATAATTAATGTTACGCTCGATTAACCCGCTAAATATCTGGGCCCAGTTGTTCAAAGCATCGTTAGCCTAACGAGCTCGTTAAGGGGTCAACTCGTTAAGTGTTTTGCATCTTTGTAACCAAATACGCTGGTATTTTTTGTTGAAAAAAATGTAAGAAGCTTTTGCAATACGCTGGTATTTTTTGTTGAAAAAAATGTAAGAAGCTTTTGCACCGCTGGTATTTTATGTTGAAAAAATGTAAGAAGCTTTTGCACTGCAAAAGCTTCTTACATTTCTTCAACAAAAAATACCAGCGTATTGCAAAAGCTTCTTACATTTTTTCAACAAAAAATACCAGCGTATTTGAGATATTAACGTTTAAAATTTTAACGAAACGTTAACTAACGACGTCATAAGTTTTGAACAACCGGGCCCAGAAAAATATTTGGTAAGGTCGTGGGTTCGAATCCCAGTTGTTACCTATTTTTTTTTTTTTTTTTTTGTCTTTCCTGCAATAAATTGAAGAATTGAAGTATCTGCAAACAACTTTATATATCATATTTAACAAAATCGATCATTTTGGCAACTTAATACATGGAAAACAGCTTTGAGAATAAGGACCTTTATGATTAGTAATTTTGGGTTCACCAAATTTCGTCTTACATAATGTACAGTGTTGTACAGTGTACACTCTATTAACTTGCAGATATGGGTATGTCAGAGTTTGTCAAAGTTTTATTACAATAGCACCCAGGCAGTTTAAGTGGTACCAATGGCTTTAAAATCATGTTAACGTGTTTTGGTACATCGCCATTTTCCGCCATTATACAAAGGGGACAACGTTTGTTGTGACTTCTGTTTGCTTCCCTGGATGACAGAATCCTTCCGAACTGAGATCTGCTCTTAATGGAAAAAAATTGCTCCTCTAGGAGCAAATTATTTCCGTAAACATCCTCATTGTGAAGGGAGGATAACATGAAAGTAAAACCTGTGTGCTTCTCCATTCTGGTGTACAGGAGCTTGCGCCGTATGCCCTGCAGACTGGAATCGATATACGATGACAAATTTCTTTTCTCAAGAGAATATTTCTGAACACTGGCAATGCATAAGACAGTGTGACCATGATGCAACGCTTGGCGTATGCATTTTGCTCCCGCGTTTGTAAGCCAGCATTACAAACTAGGTTACAAATAAATTCTGCAAGGAAGATGTGCTTTATATCCACATAAATTAATTAGCCAGGGTTATAAATCTCGTTTCCCATTAACATATTTGTGCAGGGGTGTAATTAATAAATTACAGATGTCATGTGGAAAACATGTTAATGAACTTAGAAAAAATAAAGATTAATTGTTTACAAACTGTGCAATTAAAGTGATAATAGAATTACATTATGATTAAGCTTACATCGAAAAAAAAAAATCACCCATTGCGAAAGGTCAGTGAGCATGGTGAGAGGGATGTGCATGTCATAGAATTAATATGCCATAACTTTACTTATATCTGGTCAGATTGTTTTTGATTTTATTACATGCACATGTGTGAACGGAAATGCAGTACAAAAACTTATGCAAATGCATGACGCTTGGTTTCTTCTGAGCTTGGATTTTTATTGGTTTATTTAAATCAGCTTGTTTCAGCCTACAATCCCTTGTGACTTGAGCCATCAAACATTGCCGAATCACTCAGTAATAAGTTTCAGTATGACCTCTCAGAACTTTGGGTCAGTTGTTATGTTTTGTGAGCGGAAAACCATGATTCTGTACCTCAAATTGCGAATCCCCATAATTCATTGCCATAAAAAAGAACGTAGTGCCTGCAGTACACTGCCAGTAAGACAGAAAGCTACGTTTCGGTCGTTATAAGAACGTGTAATGTTTGGTATTTTCATGTTGTCTTTTGGTCACACGCTTCAAGCTTTATATACACGTTTAGTGAAACTCAGGACCTAATAAAATATTATGGTATTTTGCTCTCAAATACAGACAAACTGGTGAAAACCATCAAACATTCTCAAAGTGTCAGGCTACGTTTATACGTCCCCTAAAGTGCTTAAGTATTGGGACACCTAAAATAATAAATTTTCCATTTGTCCCAAATGGAAAATTCCTTATTTTGAGTTGTCCCAATAAATACGCACATTACGGTATTCTGCCGATACCAGCTTCGTTTTGCAGCAACAAGCCAGTATTAATTCCGACATCAAACGAAGCTGACAATTTTGTCCAGGTGTGTTGCGGTATATGCCGATTTTCCTTTTCCTACAAAATTTAGACCATTGGGTATGGGTCTAAAACCTGAAGGAGATTTTTTTGCGGATTTGGGAGCAACTTAGCTGGAGAGAAACGAAGAATATTAACATTTTGTCGAAGATAGACCCCCGGATGAGTCAGAAAACTGAAAGTGTTTTATGCTTTATTTTATCTTTGTCAATAAATTTTGAAGATTTGATAATAGGGTAGAAGCATATTTGCCTGAAATCTCGCATGGTTATCGATTTCACCTGATTATGCAGGGTTTTATCAGAGGTTTAAATGAAGACAAGAATGATTATCTATCTGATCTTTTTAAGGAGGTGAAGAAAGTTCAAGAAAGCATTAAACGCTCATCAGTAAATATTATTGATCAAGATAGTAGTTAGAACTCAGAAAACGTAAGTGCTATATGATCCGCGGACACGACAAAACCAACAATGTGCTTGTGCGCCCAGTGCAGATTCAGATCAGCCTGAGCACTCGTCCAGTTTGATCAGACTCTTCGTTAAGTGCCCAAAGGGTAGCTAAGGGTCTAAGCTACCTCCATGCAGACAGCGAAGACTCTGATCAGACTGGGCGGATGCCCAGGCTGATCTGAGTCTGCGATGTGCGCACAACCTAATTGTTTGTTTTGTCTTGTCGCGGCTCAATTAAAATGCTGTTGTTTAAAATTCTTTCTAGTCTTTTTAGTTGAAGAGTTCATAGACAGGCGGTTTTTAAGCCATAAAAAAGAAATAAAATATAAAACATAAATCAGCCAATCATTTGACCTGTCAGCTAGATAGGCAAGCAATCAAAACTAGATAATGAGACCATACATGCTTTTTGGGACCGCCTTGATCAAAATACACGGATGGTACTGCCGCGGAGGTCTGTTGAAAAACAATTTGACTAATTTCCGGTACTCAATTTGAGGGCTTTCGCAATTTATAGGGGTCATAGCTAAGAGTTTTCTCGCTGAAAAAGGTGTTCAAAAATCGGAGAATGTCGTGTTGTCATTTTTTACAGTTGTATGTTGAGAAAAATAATATGGAACAGATTAAGTTGTGTTTATGATACGACGTTTGTGCTCCAAGTTCATTACTAAAATCGAAAGCAGGAAATAGTCCAGCACATGCTTTCGGTGAAATCTTATCGCTGCGGTCAGACGCGACACACACATAACTAACTGCCTTCTAAACACATAACACTTTCAAGAAATGATCAGAATCCATGTTGTTACCACACCTTTACCAAATATTTATTCGGCTAACAAAGTAAGGAAAGCATGTTGAATTTTAGAAATAAGGTAGAAATCAATTTATTTGAAAGCATGTTTTTAAGGCATCTTAACTAAATCAAACGATATTGGTCTTG
This sequence comes from Ctena decussata, assembly GCA_963989385.1. Taxonomy (NCBI): domain Eukaryota; kingdom Metazoa; phylum Mollusca; class Bivalvia; order Lucinida; family Lucinidae; genus Ctena; species Ctena decussata. Next base: position 30,688,365 of record OZ022504.1, on the reverse strand, counting down.
TCAGATGGCCTATTTTTCCTTATCACCGTGAAAGCCCTTTGCCATTTTTTCTTTGTTCTAAATCGAGACCCTGATAGTCTGACCCTGATTCGCTTGTAAACATATTTAACAAACCGAGGCAGGATATGTTGGAAACAGTTCACTTTTCATAACTATGTTAAATAATAATAATGATGATAATAATAATAACATTGTGGTCAGTCTGAAAGGCGGGATGTCCATTTAATTCCATTTGATCCCGGGAAATGGTTCTTATTCTGCAAAGCGTGTCTGTTGATTGATTTCGGGGCATATCAAATAAGCATACCTCTGATGAAGTCAGAAGAAGTCCTCATAGCAAGATTTTGATGTAGACAGTGAAAATTGAACAAACTTTGAGTAAAATATGGCAACGAAGACTCGAGAAATTGCACGGATTCACCGACTGATTTAAGACTTCGCTCTTCGCATTAAACAGCCATTTCTCCTGACACGGCGCATAAGTTTAAAGCGCATACATACCACTGTGATACATACATAATGCCAAATAAATAAATTAAAAAATAATATAAATAATAAATTATGATAAACTAGGGCCTTCAATGCTAGAATGAAACTGCCAGCTTCATTCCTAAAACAAGCAGTTTTATTTTGAATTAGCGGTGGAAGTTGGTGGGGAAACGGATTCCTTCTGATTTTCATTCAGCAAATTTAAAGATAAAGGTGAACAAATTAAGAGATAACATTTTGCCATTTGTGTCAAACAGAAAATTACGCTGATATTTTGATTCATAAAAAGTGAAATATCTTTCCTTATCTTAGACTATCTTTCACTATCAAGATAGTTCTTGATTTCTGCGAACTTTGCCTGGGACTCCTTGATTAGCCGTGTCGTGAGAAAATCAGTTTTAGATGAAGAGTTGTGTTTAAGGTGTTTGAACACACCATGTTTTCTGCCATTATAACCAAAAGGAAACAACTTTTGCTTCCCCTGACGACGTAAATAAGTTCTGACTCATTGGAAGCATGGCACACACCAAAGAAATGAAAACAACAGACTCGGTTTAATTGAGTCAGTTCATGACCATTAATGATTGATTGATTGATTTATTGCTTAACGTCCACAATAAACAGCTATGGTCATGTCGGGACGGTCAGTTAACCTAACCACTCTATTCTTGGGCAGGCTTAGACCTCCTAAGCAGTTAACCAGTACTAAGTGCACATACTTTCGTCAGTAACTGACAACTGTCCTTCTTGAACCAACGGAAGGAGAAAGGAAAGTATGTAGCCAGACCGGTTTTCGAACCCAGAACCTCTGACTTATGCATGAGTCAGGTGCCCTACCGATTGCGCTACCCGGCCCGGCTGACCAATAATGAAATGTGCAACACCAGCCACGCCCCCTAGCACGGGGTTTAGCATAACTCTATATCTAAAGGACTCTAAATAAACTCAATGATACCAAAGGACAACGAAAACATAGGATCTGCACTAATGAGTATGTATTTGGAGCCTTTATACGGCCGCCACACGGCACAACACCGGCTTCAGAGGAGATAAGTTCTGAATGCTTCAACCCTTTGGAAGCAAGTAACCTTTTTAAGAATTGTTCTACTTTTTAAAAATTGCTCTACTCTTAAAAGAAAAATTATTGCTCCTAGAGGAGCAATAATTTTTCTTCTAAGAGTTGATCCCTATTGAGAATGGATACAAAATAAAAAATGCCAGATTTGCTTCCCCTGAAAGTGTACTCATTCACCAGAGATGGCCCAATACTTTGTATTGTTACGGTAGATCGGTGCAGCTGCACAGGCCGCCCAGGAATTGTCAGATAATGGTAATTACTTATCTTGTCAGGAACTCAACACTTCTCTAAACAGATACACAAGGTACACGGAATTCGAATCCCACTGTATTTATAAAATGAAACACCGTGAGAAAAAGATTGAGAAGATAAGGATGCTCCGTGTCCACTGACCCGTCCCAACGCACACATCTTTACAATACTGATTTTACAATATTTGTCCACTATAATAGTTTCAGATGTAAGAAGAAAAAAAACATCATGCCGAATTTAACATCCAATTAATATGATGAGCATGTTTTGCACATAAATAGATCTAGTTGACACTGAAAGGTTGAATATTCCGAATTTGACATGTACTCAACGAAGGTATTGCATGGTGTCGTGTTGCTGTCAATTTGGGCTGATTATGCGACTCATCTGGAAGCCGTTATAGCGCTCGTGGATTGTCTCCCTTACGGACGGACAAACTGCGCTCTAACTGGTACACAATGTAAATCACTGTCTATCAGGAAACTGAAAATCTTCCAAAAATAATTTAGTGCAAATAACTGATTTGATAGACAACCGTATGTCTTCCTTCAAAAATTAACAGCCTACAGAACAGGCGGAATTAGCTTTTAGCATCCAATATATGCCTGTATTTTTGCAAGTTATATTTCTGACATGACATGGTTTATTTGGCATTTTACTTTCGTTATCTTATCATTCCATCGTCGGGTACGGGTTTTTTTCTACAATATTTTCACATTAGTTAGGAAAATTATGCAAACCCTTGCCTTGAAAATGATGCTGTTACCGTGATTGTCCTAAACATCGAGACAGAAGTGAAGAACCTGTTCAGACAGATCGAGACTGTACAGTTTGCTATTATACAACTTGATGATTGACCGAATAGGCTGGTATGGCATCATACCAGCCTATTCGGTAAATCATAAATTTTTCACATTACGGATATTCACGTTGATTAATTAAGCCTGTTTCACATCAGCCTTACGGCAGCCGTACGGCCCTCTGCGATCACATTTCAAGCAAAAATCGCTGGGCTTCGTGCGGCAGCCGCAAGATCGTCGTACGAATTTTAGACGTCGCAAGGTCGTCGCAACGTCGCAAACTGAATTCTCAACATGCACATTATTTCTGCGATTATTTGGCAATCTGTGGACGCCGCAAGGTTGCCGCACGACAGTCTTGAGACAACCGCACGACTGACTCACGATTTTGCAGGAGTTCGCAAGTTTGCAGGCGGGGCTGCTGTCAATCATTTCTTGCGTTTGTCTTGCGACGGTCGCAAGACAGCCGCACGAGAATCTTACGACAGTTGTGCGTCCTGACAGAATGCTATCGCAAGAATGTTGCGAATCGTAAGACAATCGCGCAAGTCGCAAGGCAGATGCACGACAGCCGCACGACAGTCTTACGATTGTTGCGTCACTTGCGTCTCCTATAAAAGTGGATCCGTACTCATAGTCTAGACTCCAGAGAAGAAGCATGCCCCAAGCGAAGCAGAGATCGAATGGGAGGGGGGAACCCCTTGTTCCTGCCGCTGCTGCTGCTGAGGAGCCTTCGACCGACACTCAAGAGATTGAGAGCCACAACTGACAGAGGATACGCTGTTCTTCATCACGGAGCCTTCTTCTTAGAAGGGCAATACGCTGTGGTGGGATAGACATCAGGATCCAATGTGGGTTCGACAAGCGATGGTGAAACTATGAGGGTTGCGGTGGTGCTCTTGCATTTTATTCCTCATTCGAGGCGAATTCGTACGATGTACGTACGGTCATCGTAAGACATTCGTGAGACAGCCTTGCGAATTCCTGTGCGTCGTACGGTGCCCGAAAGATTTTTGACAACTTCTTACGACCGTCTCACGGCAGTCTTTCGGCTGCTGCACGGCCTTCTTGCGGCAGCCGTACGAAATGTTAATTTTTCCTGCTTTCAAGCTGCAAAACCATGCGACCCGTGAGACAGACGTGCGAGACGTGCCTTGCGATCTCTAAGACCACGGTAGACCCGCCCAGGTACCCTGCGAATTCGTCTGCGATCTGTCTACGGCACCCATGGCCTCCAAAATCGTACGAACAAAAAATCGCAATGCTGATGTGAAACAGGCTTAAAGACTTGTGTCAAGATTAAGCGTACTAATGGTAACTTTATAGAGGTGCAGTGGTCAAGCGGTTACATCGATTTGGTATAGTGCAGAAGGTCGCCGGAAGGTTGCGGGTATTAATCCTGCTCGGTACATTCGGCGAAAACCCTGTCAACCTTGCAGTAAATGGGTACCTGTTTCGAATCAGGGAAGGCAGCGAAAGGAGAAGAATGTTGTGCCAAGATGCAGTAGGCCTCTAATCCCCACTGCCCCTTCGGCCACTAGACCATACTGGAAACCCTTTTTATTGTAATTTTACTTCAGGAATAAACATTTCTTTGATTATTGTATCAAGTAGAATTTAAATCAGATCTCTATTAGAAAAAAAGAAGAAAAAACAACAACAAGAAACATTTCTTCTTCATACAAAGTATCCTGTATAAGTAATACACTTTTTGTTTATTAGCTAAGAAACAATTAGCGCAATATTTCGGTGCAGCCGATATTTCTTCTATCAGCACACATGTTATTGTTTTCCTTGACGTCATTTTTGTTACCCATCTACATCAATCAAGTGAGACTGGTTATATGGTAGTGCTGTCTTTTATTGCTTGCTTGTAATAGAAAGTCGAAATACAGTCCAGTTAATGATTTCAACACAGTTAATGACTTCACCAGAGGCATTATATAGGCAAAAATAGTAATAATAAAGGCGATTGCTTTCATTTCAGTGTGCTCTGTTGTTAAGGTCCAGTGTATAAAGCTACCCCAGCAGCCTCGCAAACTCCCTGTTTATGACATTCTGTATGGATATTATTCAGTTTTGGAAAAAAATGGCAGACAAAGCCTGAAAGAATAGCTGCCGAACTCATCCGAATGAAATTTCCCAGGCCCCGAGGTGATAAAACTTGAGTACATTATCAAACTCAACATAAAGCACACTGATTGGCTGCTTCCGAGCACATGCTCGGAAGCAGCCAATCAGAGTGCTTTATTTTGAGTTTGAGATTGTTCTCAAGTTTTATAACCTCGAACCCAGATTTACCCGCGAGATATACGACAGGTCGGCTGTTTGCGAAAATGCACTCACCCCCTTTCTGTTTCCAAAGGGTGTGTGTGTCATGCAATTTCGTAGATGCAGTAATGCTGTCGGGCTGGTAATGCTATTAGGCAGAGCACTTGAAAAAAATCTCTCTGGAGCCATTTTTACATTTACAATTTTACTCTCCAAACCGTCGGCCTACAAAAAGAACTAAAGTTAATTAAAAATAACAAAAGAAGTATTATGGTAGTCTATCTAGTTTTATTCCGTGGTTGTAAACTTATATTCACTTCCAGCAAATTTAAGAGGGGCACCCGCTTGTGATTGGGCTGATCGTAAAGTCTGTGATTTGTGAAAAGACAGACAATAAGTCTGTTTTCTCTGACAAATGTCACAATAGCATCTGCAAACGCTATGATTTGTGATTGCTGATTTTGAATCTCTGTGATCCCCTCTTGTCCTCCCTTGTTATAGGTTCAAAATGGGTATCTGGGACCTGGTATGTACGTTTACTTAATACCCACGGCAGTTGGGACAATAGTCGAATAAGACGTTCATATATTTTGCACGCAGTCATCCCACACAGACATCTAATTTCCACTACAATAAACCCTTTTGATAAATTAAAGGATTTTTCTTTAGACCAAAACCAGAAAAATGGCGATCGACCAAACCACAAAATGGTATAATTTTAACTCGATTTACTTTATTTAAAAACAGATTTACAGGTGTTCTTGGTTGTCACAGTTGATAAAAACAGTTTTGGTCTTAAATGCTCCTTATCTTGTGAAAATCCTATGTCATTTGCGAACTGTGCATACTCAGACCAGTCTGTGCACAAGCACAGACTGGTCAGAGCATGCACAGGTCGCATAGACAACAGTTGTTTATAAGCGAACTGCGCAGCCCAACCACATGGGACTAGACTGTGCACGTACGGACACTGGTCTGAGAATGAGTAGTTCGCACGTCCGGAGACAGGTTTTATCACGGCACGATTCAAATCATGCACTACATTTGGTTAATCTGTTGTTGAGCACGGGGATAAAGAAATCTCCTGGGGAGGGCTTTTTCAAAAACTTGAAACTTGTTAACAACCCACCCAGTTGGTAGCCCAGTACAAAAGGTCGCTAACTAGTCTATTTGTAATGAGTAATACTGTGCTGCATGAGTCTGAATATCTTTAAGCTGAAAAGAAAATATATCTTTTCAGTTGGGCAGTATTTTCTGGATGCACCCACTAGAAAATAACAGACTAAGTGGGTGCTTACTGTAAACATGGTTCATATACCGCCTTTTTGAAAACATGGAGGTGTATGGACTATCAGACCTCCATGTTTATTTGTTATCCCCCGCCGAAGGCGGAGGGATATAGTTTTCTCCATGTCCGTCCGTCCGTCTGTCTGTCCTTCTGTCTGTCCGTCCGTCATTCCGTCCGTCCGTCCGGAGCCATAACTAAGTAACCACTTGACGGAATTTCATGAAACTTAAAATAATTATGTATCACTATAATGCGTTGATGCACGTGAAGTTTCATCAGACTGGCTTCAGTAGTGCATGAGTTATTGCCCTTTAATGGACTTGAAATTAATAAAATGAGTCATAACTAAGTAACCAATTACCAAAACTTCATGAAACTTAAATTGAATATGTATCTCTATAAAACGGTTATGCACATAAAGTTTTGCCAGAAGGGCATCTGTAATGCATGATTTATTGCCCTTTAATGGACTTAAAATTAATAAAATGAGTCATAACTAAGTAACAATTGATCAAAACTTCATGAAACTTGAACTTAATATGTATCACCATAACTTGTTCATGCACATAAAGTTTCGTCAGAAGGGCGTCAGTAATGCATGAGTTATTGTCCTTTAATGGACTTAAAATTAATAAAATGCTTCATAACTAAGTAACCAATGATCAAAACTCCATGAAACTTAAGCTGCATATTTATCACCGTAACATGGTTATGCACAAAACATGGTTATGCACATAAACTTTCGTCAGAAGGGCATCAGTAGTGCATGAGTTATTGCCCTTGAATCAATTTAAGGTTGACGAATTCAGCCACAACTAAGTAATCAATGAATAGAAATCTATGAAACCTATACTAAATATGTATCACCATATCGCATTGGTGCATCTAATGTTTTGTTAGAATTGCTTCAGTAAGCAATGAGTTATTGCCCTTGAATTGGTTTAAAATCAACAAATTGAGTCCAAACTAAATAACCAATGAATGGAATTTCATGAAACTTAAAATAATTATGTATTGTCATGACACGGCAGGGCACATTAAGTTTTGTCATAATCGCTCCAGTAGTTCATGGTTTAATGCCCTTGAATGGATTTTAAGTTCACAAATTAGTCATATCTAAGGTATCCGTGAACAAAATTTCTTGAAACTGAATTAAAAATGTATCATCATAGTGCAGTGATGCTGAGACAAGTGTTTAAGAACAGATTCAGCTTATGCCTCACTTATCCCAGAGTTATTGTCTTTGATTTTATTTACAATCCACAAGTTCAGCCGTAACTAAGTAACCAGTGAACAAAATTTCATGTAACTTTAAATAAACCATAAACAAATCAGGACCACTTCGGCGGGGGATATAAATTCACCGAATTTGCTTGTTGTTGTTGTTTTTTCTGAGAGGAGAAAATAATTTCTTTTAAGATTTAAACCGCACTAAGAAGGAAAACAAAATGATGAAAATGGCGTAGTTGCTTTCCCTAAAACTGTATAAACACACACCAAACATGTAAACTATCAGTTTTCCAATGTTGCCGACACATTTCCATAAATTCTGTTCCACATATTATGTCGCGGTGTGTACGTTTATAATCTCTCCACAGTATTTGCATCCTCTTGTAACCAGGCCCATGAACCAGTTGGCTAAAACATGGAAGTATAATTCCCTAGCTAAACTGTTTATCTTGCACATAACCGAAACACCCCCTTTAGGCTACAGACCTTATGTTCAAATATTCCAATTCTGAATACCAATGAAAGCTACGTGTACCTTATTTGGCTAAAACATGGAAGTATAATTCCCTAGCTAAACTGTTTATCTTGCACAGAACCGAAACACCCCCTTTAGGCTACAGACCTTATGTTCAAATATTCCAGTTCTGAATACCAATGAAAGCTACGTGTACCTTATTAACTTCTGTACTCTGGTTAGGGACTACAAACCCATAATAGTAAGTCACATTAGAATCGCATCGCGGAGTGGCGACAGTTTGTGCCCAAGAATTATGATTTGGGAAGTGTTAAATTTTCTTGTGAAACTTTAATCGCACAGTACGTATATAGCATTGTGGGTCATGCTATTTGCATTGCAAAAAAAGAAAGAAAGGGGGGGGGGGGGGGGGGGGCGGGGAAAGAGTCTGCCTGCGTCTGGTGAGTTGCTATTAACATAGTTTACTGGGCCACCACGTGGTATGTTAATTAAGATCATGATGTCCATTTCATTTTACAATTAAAGAAAATAGCTTTTTCATGTCAAGAATAAATTAGACAGGGTTAGAAGGAAATTCTATAATCTTGTTCTATTAATTGTAACCATTAGACGGTCTTGTTGAGCAGGGGTTTGTTTTATATAAAACGCGTTATAAGAAAATATGTATTAATGCCATTTGCGAGTTTTGCATGATCTGATCAGCCTGTGGCATGCGCAGGCTGGACAGATCATGCGCAGCTCGTTTAAAGACTAGTAACAGCTTTGAGGTTTCACTGAGAGGAAACTATACTGCACATGCGCACAGATTTGTCCGGATATGCGCAGCTAGTATGTGCCTCAAGACAGGTTGAGGTATGAATACATTTTGTCCCATCCCACCCACGTACCGGAAAAAGAGCGAGACAGTGATCTCATCCACTGACCCTTGATTCAGGACCTATCGCGTGCAGAATTAACTTCACATCACGATGAGTCTGATTTAAAGATTGCTGATTATGAAAAAACTTTAAATTTAGTTTGGATCTTAGATAGTAAACAGTATATATTTAATTTCAAGTTTTAATCAGTTGATCTGTTAATTGTGGCATTCTGCTTATTAACCTGACAGTAAGAGACAGCCGCTGTCCTAAACTTAGAATTCTTGTGCAAAAGGTGGTACAGTAGCAGCATGGTTTGCTGGGCGTATATGGCAACAGCTTGTGTAGTATTTCCCTACCATGCTTTAAGCTTATGTGACAATATTTTTTCTGTCAGTCAGAGTAATAACTTAGAATAACTCAAAAGTGTTCTATGATCTTGAATTTTATTATAATCAACTGATGGTAATGTGCACACACCGTGGTGAATGTAGAATAATCAGTTTCTGGTGCCAGAAGGAACGTATGAAATTGAAATTGGTCATTTCTTGTAGAATGATGCATATTTTGTCAAACTACGCCATGGTGTTAAGAGTTATGAGCAATTTCACTCACTGACTACAGCGGAAGGACAAACAGACTGATGGACTTGCACAGTGATTAAAGTGCACACCTGTGGATCGTGCAATACTGTTTAGACTTTCGTCACCGTTTTGCATGCCGATGGCTGGACAATGTTAAAATACATAAGTATACAAAATTTGAACCAGATATACCACGGGGTTCAAGAGTTATGAGCATTTTCACTACTTGACCGTAAATTTTCAACTTGTGCTCAGCAAAGCCTCGTCCATCAAAAAAGACGGTTATGCATGCGAGTCGTTAGATAATGTTGACATGTATAAGTATGGAAATTTTATCCAAAAACAAGAATGCGGTTCAAGAGTTATAAGCATTTTCGCTAACTGATAACGGACGGATGGACGGACGGACTCACACTGTGATTATAGTGCAAACCTGCGGGTTGTGCAATTTATTGGGTTGATTATTGATACAAACAGAGGCTTTAACTTTGACCTATACTAAGTTTTTTTGTCAATAACTTCGAATAAAGCTTTATGTTAGCATAATTCAAAAGCATGTTGCAGTTCTTTGAGCTGTCCTTTATTGTTGACAGAACTTTGACTTATTCAAGTTTAAGTGAAAGCATGGCTTTATCAATGACTTAGAAGAAATCAGAGTTAGAACTTGGTTTTCTGTTCAAAACTAATTTTTTTTTAAAGATAATGTAAGCACTAGAAGATGTACCATAAAGTATGTAGGAGCAGCCGTGCCGTCTGATTCGACTCTTCCTCGGTCGCATTAACAACCAATTAGTATAGCGAAAAGCGAAAACTGCGCGAAAACGCAGACTGTCTGTGGTTTTATTGGCTACCGAGTTCCAAAAAGTTATATAGGGTAATTACATCACTTGGATGTTAATGTCTTCGCTGGTGACGATCAATGTAAGAAAATGGGAAATCGAATCGAATTTAGTTGTTAACAGGCCATATGAAAGTCACACCGACACGTTTAACTACAGTTTAATCAAATCTTGGGAATAAAAACATAATAAAATGTCCTTTGTGTGGTGGATGTTCTGACGGGAACCTACAGTTGCTCACAATAATGTTAATAAAATTCGACATAAAATTGTTCGATTTCGTGAGGACATGTCCTGGTGTTAGGTTTTCTGAGGACGAAAGAACATAAAAAGTTTACCTCAATCTTAGAACGCTAGTTATTATTAATTAGCTGAACTGTTAAATTATGTAAAACAGATAGTTTCCTAAATAATACACAAATAAGGTACAAAGTAACCGAGATAAGTTACGTAATTACCCGCCTTGACAGTCTTTCCCCAGTTGGAATACGCGCATGCATGCTGTAAAAGTAAAGGAGAGAAATCGTATATCACGCCTACCAATCAATCTCATGCAAAACCACGGTTCAGAACGCCAAACCATGAGAGGAGTTTCCGGTTTTGCAGGAGGGGAGCCGAAATCGTAAACAAATTTGACATCGGCACAAGGTTTGAGTATTTATTTTCTCTGAAAACTATTTATGCAAAATATAAGAATGCTATTTTGTCACATATAGATTGTTTCTTAGGCACATGAAAGGATTAGGCACATGGTCTTGCATTTTTCCAGATATGCATTTAGTACGGCGGAGCATGTGTTCAAGGTCAATCTCGGCGATATATACATGTAGGGATATATACATGTATTCTCTTGCTTGATTTTGAGTTTCTGACCTTGGCAGTTGCAAAGAAGTGAGCAGAACTACTGTATGCGTGAATCCAAACGTTGGAAGTAAGCTTTCCGTGATAGACAGTTTAGAATTTAGAAAATATACGCAAAAACTTGGCATCGTCAGCCCGGTTCCGCATGAGATAATAGAAAATATAAGGAATTCTTATCAAACACAAAAACAGCTTCTGAACAATAATTGGATCTAAACTAACATGAACTCTTTGATAAATCATCATTGTAAACATCGCAGATGACTTTCAAGTTGTTTTTCTTTCCCGTTTGTCTTTTTAGACCTTTTGCAAACCGTGGCCTCTTTGAAACGTTCTTGCATGCCTCAAAAACAGACAAACGGGGATTTTTCCCTACATGTATATATCGCCGAGATTGGCCTTGAACACATGCTCCGCCGTACTAAATGCATATCTGGAAAAATGCAAGACCATGTGCCTAAGAAACAATCTATATGCGACAAAATAGCATTCTTATATTTGCATAAATTGTTTTCAGAGAAAATAAATACCTCAAACCTTGTGTCGATGTCAAATTTGTTACGATTTCGGCTCCCCTCCTGCAAAACCGGAAACTCCTCTCATGGATTGACGTTCTGAACCGTGGTTTCGCATGAGAGCGATTGGTAGGCGTGTATATGGAATTCCACATTGTTTAGGATATGACCAAGTCTCTTAACAAGAAACAGAAGCAAAGTTTCCTCAAGCTTTTTGCTTAAACGGAAGTAAACAAAAACGAGAAGCTATCTATTTTTTACGACCATAAAGATATTTAGCACATTTTTAAATTTCTACAAAGGAGCCAAGGAACAGCAGGTACAACGGTAATATAAGACACACCTGTAACAATTGGGAAACTTAAGATCTTAACATCTGCTAAATCATAATACCAAACTTTCCTTGATGTTGGAATAGGAGCCCCTGCCCAATGAGCAAACAGCGCAGACCCAGACAGCCGCTGCCCTTTGATTCAGTGTGATCAGGGTCTACACTATTTGCAATTCCGCCGGTATATAGGTTTCTGCTACAGCGTCAGATAGGTAAATAAACTTTTTTCCCAGATTTTGGGACACTTGCATTCTTAGGTGTCCCAATATAGGCAGTTAGTACGGTACGGATAAAGAAAGGATATTCGACCTGCTCTAAATAAATTAAGGTTTTCACTGAATTTTATGACATGCAAATAGGTAAGAATCTATTTATAAAGAAAATAATATTACCGAGTTTCAAGTACGAGTGAATACACCAAACACATCGGCGAGGGGATGCAAACAACTGTCCCGCAAGATGGCATACAACTGAAATGCTCATTATAAATTACCTGCATTTAAGCGGCCTTTTCGTCTCATTTGATGGGAATCAAGATTACACAGTAAAATTCCAACATTCTGGACGCCTAAAATAAGTGCTACATTGTCCTACAAGTGAAACAATTTCAGTTTGTATCAAAAAGATGCAGATGGATTGACAGTCATATTTGTCTCACTAACGAAAGATGACATAAAATTTCAAAGGTCATATTTTCAATAACGTCAGTAAAAATGTTCGGTAGCTGATGTAATTAGGCCTATTAAAGGCTACGAGTAGAACATGGTAACCGTGCCATTCCATTCCCACCGGGAAATTAAAATCTCAAACTTCTGCAAATGAATTACCAAAGACAACAATGTTATTCAATCCATATATAGGTGAAGCATGTTAGTACAAAATTTCAGCTTTTTAAAAAGATATATCGGTGAAGTTATCACAAAACTCTTGAAAGTGGCCAAACCGAAATTTCGGTTTGGCCACTTCAGAAGTTTTGCGATAACTCCGCCAGTTTTTTTTATTTATTTATTTTTTTTTTTTTATTTTTTACTTTAAAATAAACAATGCGTAAAATACATACTATGTAGATCGAATAACTTTGTTATATTATGGCTATTACTTTGCAGATTCTTCGATTTTAACTTTTCAGGTGGGGATGGAATTGCGCATCTGCCAGGCGTATAGAGACGTAACGTTAGATGTTGGTGACAATTAGCGTAACGTCCGAAAACGTCAGATTTTGAGCTTTGTTGCCAGTTCACTGCAACGGCCACAGCGCATTTCTTGAAATATTTTCCTAAATTAATATAGTTTCGAACTTGCTTATGTAGTCACCTCCATTGAGGTGCCACCTGCCTTTCTTGGCCACTTTACAGGATCCCTATAACCAGAATACAGTGCAAATGAACCGGTATTAAGGGGTCACCTGTCCTAAGCAGCCATTTTTTATGTCCCTTGGGTTACCCCTTAGAACAGGCTTGCCTCTACTTATTAAGTGTGAATATAATTGCAAACTGCAACTGCTAGCATAATATATTCGGAAGATATAAATTTTCGGGACATCTTACGATTTTTTTCTCGATTTCAGTAGAACGTAATCAACGTAAAAATACAGTTGCGGACAAAACCGCTAGATTTGCTTGTTTGTATTTTACATCGGCTCTCTGAAATAAATTCCAAAAGCATTCCTAGGAAAGAACTATTCGGAATAGGTATTTCATGCCCGCCTAATTTATATTTACTTTATATTCAAATTTGATATGATTTTTATGCTCAGAAAATACCACTCTGTATGCATAATAAAGAAATCTGTCGTTGCGGACAAAATAGCTAGATTTGGGAAATTTGGTACTTCTTTAAATTGGATTACACACGTCGAAGTCTGATTTCACAATTCAAAAATACAGAATAGGTATTGTATGCCAGTAAATTTTCTACTCACTTCTGCTTCGTATTGTTCTTTAATGGTCCCCTGATTTTTCGTAGGGTGCCGCTTTTTAGTGCAAAAATATGAAGTTTACCCTTTTCTCGAATCGCTGAATCTTAAGTTTTCTTCCAGACGGAAAGGCTCAACTTGTTGGCGTTCCAATGTGAGTTTACGTTACGCCACTTGCATCGATTGTGAAAATTTTGGCTGTTTCTGAGCTCTGATTTCCAAATTAAGCTAAAATAACTAGATTGCATTGCGAGTGCGTTGCAACGTCTTAACGCGTAAAACCTGACGTTGTTTGGCATTCAAAACGGCGTATCTATTTTTATGTCTCAAAAATGAAAATTTTTCTTTTTATCATCCAAATGTTCAATAAATAACCTTTTAAATAGTATAAAATTTATTATGATTGCTCGTCCGTTAGAAATACTGTATGAGAGGAAAATTATAATGATGGCTTGAAAATAAAATTGTCACCAACATCTGACGTTACGTCATAGACAGTAGTTTATCATAGATTAATAAAGAATTAGTTGTACATAGACTGGAAATGAAAGCATTGATGCTGTGATGATTTATTTGTCTAATCTAAGTAATCTTATGAGCATCTTATCTACATTGTAAGTATCTCGGCTTATCTTGACATTATCTCGTGTGGCGCGTGTCACGCAGAATGCAAAACATGCGTTTGTGTACTTTTATTGTCTTTTGATAAATCGTCTGCGTTTGCCTGTATGCATACACATATAGCATGGAGATTAAAGAGTTATCTACAAGATAACATGCAACGTCTTGGAGTGTTTGGAGCCAATGTCATGTTCTAGTCGGTGGTTTTCCGCAGGGAGCATGTTTATCACTGGCGTTTATTACGTTCTCGCCAAGGTGGTCAGTTGTTCTCACTTTTTATAACCCTTCTAGCTTAAGGTGAACTGGCAAACCATCCTGCTTTTACGCCATTTTACAAAGGAAGGTAACTTTTGTGGCTTCCTTTTCTACTTTTTTCCTGAGCGAAATCTTTTTAAAAAGGTCTACCCTTAAAAGAAAGAATTTTCTCTTAGATGATAGTCTGCCCCCATTCAAAAAAAAAAAAAAAAAAATGAGGGGGTGGGGGGAGGGTAAAATGACAATAACGGAGTTGCTTCCTCAGAAATTTCCTTAAAAAGAAAAGAAAATCTTAGTAATGCATATACAAGAGGCCGTGGTTCTGTTCACTAAACTGAACGAGTATTTCTCTTACTGACCAGTCATTCTGTCTAAATTGGTATTGAGAATCTTAAATATAAAAGTATGATGCGTACACCGCCGTTTTTACATAGGGAAACAACTTTTTGTGGCTTCCAGTTGCATTCACTAGAGAACTAATCCTTTCCAAAACGAGGTCTACTCTCAAAAGAAAGAATTTGCTCCTAAAAGCGGATTTGTTTTCTCGTGAAGAGTAGACCACCACTAAACACTAAAAAAGAGGCAAAAAATGGCAGCGGTGCTGCCCTTTAAAGTGTACCCATTTACCTGACACCGTCTTCAATTTTGGAGCGGCTTTCAGTTCAAACACAACAGACATTGTTATTATGGTTTTTCACTTAGAAATAACGTCACACGCATGTAGCGAGTAGAACTAACACTGTAAAAAATTCCGTAAATCTTACTGTTTAATCTTTGGCAACTGGCTGCCAGGCCCAGTACCGTAGAATTTCGGGACAATGACCTTACTTTTTATAACAAGGAAAACGACTTAAATGGACTGTATATTAAAGAAATTATAAAGAAATCAAAAGGGAATTAAAGCAATTCCTTTTACAGTACAAAAGTAACGGTATCTTCCCGTAAGTTTATGTACTGGATCTGGCAACCGTTAGTTGCCACGAAAATACCGTAAAATCGAGATATTTTAGAGTTTTACATTTTTAGTTTACTTTTTGTCATTGCTTATGTGTCATTTTATACCATCTTAAATATGGAAATGATTCATGAACGATTTAAACTTATAACAGGTAAAACCAGACTCTGATATTTAAGAAATAATTCTTTAATCACGGAATAGACAGTGTATGTTGTAAGAAACAAGAAGCTAATCAACCGACAGCTGGCCGATGTTATAACACGGAAATTGAATTGGCATCTTCAGTAATTTACAGGATGCATCATGCATTGCACCGATACATGTGCCAAAATATAACGAACTTGAAGTGAGTGTTATCAGTTTTTAATAAATCCAGGTATACCATTTCTCTCAGACTTATTTGATTTATTAGAGGAAGGTTGGTATCAGATATTCAAAGATTATTTGGAAATGTAAGCTAACCAAAGCAACTTGAACAGAAATTGCTGAGCGAAAATTGTAACCCACCATCCGACTGCTTTAGAATGAACGTTACAATGCGCGTCTTACTACATGTATGTTCTACAAGGTAGTTTATGACCTAGTTGCCCTTCCGGTTCCATCATTCTTCGAACAGCCCACCAGATATACTCGTCACATGCATCCTCTTTGGTTTAAACAATATTTTAGTACATTGTCGAGAAACTATTGACCAGGATTTGATCGAAAGCCATAGGCTTACGAGGACCATCTCCTGCAATCTCTTTCTTACAGACATACATTTGTCCATTATTATCAATACTAGTTCTTACGGAAGCCAATTAGGGCCCTTTTGTCGTAGGTCTTAAGTATTAGGTCTAAGGTCTTAAGTATTAGGTCTTAGACCTTACGTATTAGGTCTTACGTACGTTCTTCCCCATAACTATTGTTCTTTGGAACAGATTACCAGCTGCTCGTCTAGGTGTCCTTTAAACTAGGGTCAAGTCAGGTAAATTCGGATAGCAGGTAAATTCGGACACACCATTGCAAACAGTGAAAATCCAGATGAGACGGCTCATATTGAGCCGTCTCATCAGGATTTTCACTGTTTGCTCAGTTATTGTTATTTTTATTTTAATTCCAAACAACCGACATATAACGGAAACAATGTCACTGTCCGAAATTACCTGTTGTCCGAATTTAGCTGACTTGACCCTAGTAGTCAGTAAGATCAGTCATGTCCTTCTTTAGGTGCATGAAGGTAGCCTCAGAATTTTCAGAAATTTTCAAGGGACAAATTATTTTGTGGCTTGGTAAATTTCTTCGTTAGTGCCGTTCTCATTATTATATACTAAACTATGTTTACTCCTGAAAAAGAATACATACTATAAAAGTGCCAGTACTGCTGGTTCCCTCAAAGGACCACAGAGAAGGTAATGGCAAAGTATCATTTTCTTGCTGTATTTTTTTTTTGTTGATTTTTGGGACAACAGGCATAATTGGGGTAGATATGACCATTCGCACAATCCACTTGAGTTACAGCCGTAGTTTGAGGTTGACAAAATATCTTTAACCTTTCCGTACGTGTACCAAACAATTCAACATGCATTCTAGTTACCCAAGTAAGTTCAGACCCAATTCAAATTCTACTCAAGCACGCCGGTGGTTCTTTTTCATACCAAAAATTTAATTACTTATGATACAAAATACAATAAAACTCTCAATAAGTACTTCACAAAATTTTTATCACCCTCAGCCATATTATTATAGGGATGACAATGAGTATTAAGAAATGTAGGAAACACCTCGAGAAAAAAGGAGGGCATACAGCACGTGCAATCCGAAAGTCTGCGCACGCGTGCTGGCAATACAGATACTTAATTATGTACCTACACGTCGGGATCAGGGATCATACATTTTCATGCGAATAGGGACACCCCTCATCAGCCTTAGCAAATGCGCAGACTCATCAGAGTTTTCCCTGTTCTCATACTTATGATTAGCCCTTTTTCTTGTGATAAGGCGCCATTATAATTCCTGAATATATTTACACAACCAACAGTAGAAAGTCTAGAGTTTCAACCGAAGACACTTTTGACAAAGATTGAGCGTTGTTTTGAAAGGCTGAAGCTTCTGGTACGCATATAAGTAAAATGAAACAGCATTGCGGCACAAATTTTTTGCAACCGATACTTAAAGCCACCAGCACTGAACTCTGCAGGGCTCTAACCCCACACTGAGAGCGTAGCTATTATATTGCACGATAGGTAAACCGCACACTTACTTTCAAAGTTGAGTTTCGATCAGAAAACAACCCAAACAAGTTTAGCCTTGTTAATATGCTACATGCAATGACACTATGACTATTGTACGTTTTCCAGCAAATCTGCCAACTTCGATCTGGCACCAGTGTTGTACATTAAAATGTCGAGTTCGTTCAGAGTTCCTCTATCTCTTGCCGATGGTTGCCTTGGCCATTCTCGCGATAAGCTAACGGCTGCTGTTCTGTGCCGGTAGCACCGACTGATGGGGACACTTCGGTCTTGGAGGGCGGTTATAGCTTCTAGAGCACTTTTGTAGTCATCGATCGGGCGTTAGCTGTTTGGAAACACGCATTCATTAAAAGTGTGGGTTTGCATTGTTTATGCTATGTTAGAAGCCAAATACATGACCAAGGGCCACTGAACCCATAAAGAATCGGTGAATTTGGACAACAAACATACCATTGGTTTCCTGATAGCACTGGTTGTTCATTTGCGCGTTAGTTCCTGCTTTGTCATTCTAAGATAAGGATTTTTTGTCATCTATTAAAGTTTCGTCATTACAGCATCGACTAAGAATGAATAGATGACTGGCGGTTTTCCGGCCCTTTCAACAGTATTTCAGTCATATCGAGTCGATGGAGGTTGATAATGAAAGAGGGTCCCGTTCAGCCTCCAGCGGGATTCGAATCCGGACCGCCAGCCGTAGCAGGCCAGAGAGCTACCGGGGCTCCTAGATGCACGGAGTTTCGGCCGTATGTTTGAACAGACAGCTGCATAATAAGGCCATTGCCAAATGTGTGTGTGTGTGTGTGAATAGCTTATGTATTGCAGCATCACGCATGTTGGGGCAAGTGGTCCGGTTGACCGTAATGAATCGCATGTCACTATTACTGACAGAAAAGATAAACTCCCATCAGAGCCTGTGAGAGGAGCAAGAGGTATCGTACTTTTACCTATATTCAAATGTTTACAATTTCACCTGACGAATTAGTACCGACAAGAACTAATTACTGTAGTCAAACAAATGCACAGGTGTGAAGAGACGATCTATTTTATTGGCTACAATAATCACAGCCCACAAGAAAAACGCATCATAAGCAAATATGTCTTTCGGCTTATGCGACCTGCCCATGCTCAGACCAGCCTGCGCGCAGGTGCAGTCTGGTCTGAGCATGTCCAGGCCGACAGCCATTATGTAAAAGAGAGATCTATGCTACTAGGAGGCGAGGATCGCATTTTCAACAAGTTTTCTAAACTCGCCACATTTGTTATCCTGCACATTCAGCTGGAATGTAGAAGAATTATTTTCTTACCATACCAATGTTTTGTTGTAAACATTCACCTGTTCTCTATCTAACAGCCCCGAAGACAGAAAACATTCATTCAACATGTCATTGCTCGATTTAGAAACCAAATACAAACAAAAATTACACTAAATTTTCACAATACAAGTGAGTGTTAAATGTTATCCGGTGTGGCCCATTTAACACATGTTTGGGTTGATTTTGGTGTGTTTGCTTTTAATTACGGCCACGAACATGAAGTAATTTCTGATTCAAGTTTGTGAAGTTATTCACATTATCGCAATACAATTTTCTCTGAACATATGATAGCTCAATCACCTCTCCGCCTCGCCCAATGCCTCCGCCTCGCCCCAATGCCCCCCGCCACCCCTTACGCCCTCCAACACACACACACACGCGCGCGGTGTATGCACTTTTTGCTTTTTGATCGTATTGTTTTTTCGGCGTGGCGTATATTCTTTGGCCCAGACGGCAAGTGACACGTCCATAAGATTTTCCACATCTTGCTATTGCAGTGGCGGTGGCATAGTGCTTTCCAGACCCTTTGAGAAAGGATTACAATCGCTTCTCTTGGAACTGTATCCATTCACCTTAATGATTACATACACATATTTGCATGACAAAATCGTCGGAGCAGTCAGACAATAAAATGCAACACTTTTTTTAGTAATTTAGGCTCATAACATGATCGTTTTAATGCCCGCGCGTGATTCAGCATTTTACTAAATTTGCTACAGTCAATAAGATCTTTTATTTTGTACGAAATCTCAAGTGATAATTTATGTAATCCCTGCGACGAGGTATGTGCTTCATGGACTAAAGGCAATACATCCTGCATTTCATTTCGGGAAAAAAGTGCATGCGCTGGATATTGCGAATTTATCATTTTGACATGATGAAAAGTTTAGTTATTTACTATGTAATTCAACGCTCAAGATTTTAAATCTGTAGCGCAAAAGCGACCAGCAAAAGCTCATCCGTACATCCGTGAAGTCTATCTATTTGTCCATAGCATATGCCTGAAAAAGCACAAATGTCTTCAAACAAACAGGCATGTCACTCATAATCCAACAGGCAATATGTCTGACCAACTAGCCACACTGCAGCACATTATTTCTAACCGGTACTTAATGTGCCGCAGTGTGGCTAGTTGGATTTTGAGTGACATGTCCAACAAATGCTCATATTTGACCGTGGGAGAAGTAGATAACAACTATAAAAGTAATTGGTGGATAATTTAACGTAGATAATTATTTGGTTTAGCGGATCTTCAGTAATTTGTTGTGATTGGGTAGTGATTTATTTTATTGTTTGCTTGCAAGAAGGATAGGGTCAAGCTGTTTCGGTCTAGTTAGCTCACCTGAGCCAGCGGCTCCGGGGGAGCTTATAGGATGGTAAGGCTCCGTCGTCCGTCGTCCGTCGTCCGTCCGTCCGTCCGTCGTCCGTCGTCCGTCCGTCCACAATTTCAAATGACTTCTCCTCTGAAACCGCTGGGCCAATTGTAACCAAATTTCATATAGGGCCTCCTGGGACCTTAGGAACGAAAAGTTGTTCAAACGGTCCTGGTCACATGACCAACATGGCCGCCATGCCCATATATGGTAAAAACCTGAAAAAATCTTCTTCTCCAGAACCAATAGGCCGATGGCCTTGAAACTTGGTATGTAGCATCGGGTACGCGAGTACTACCAAGATTGTTCAAATTATGACCTTGGGTTGACCTTGACCTTTTTTACGGTAAGGTCATATTTGCTTCCTTATGCTTTTATATGGCAAGATGCCACAACATAAGATATCTTGGAAACTGTTGAAGATTTTGGGCTAAAAATTGGTATCTACAGTCATCTTAATGACTACATGAAGATTTATGAGTATAAGAGGTCAAGGTCATTCTTTGACCTTTGACCCTGAACTCTTATATTTTGACAAGTTCTAACAATCTACTCAAAAGCCACTCAGCCAATTGAAACCAAATTTCAT
This sequence comes from Ctena decussata, assembly GCA_963989385.1. Taxonomy (NCBI): domain Eukaryota; kingdom Metazoa; phylum Mollusca; class Bivalvia; order Lucinida; family Lucinidae; genus Ctena; species Ctena decussata. The sequence goes on along the minus strand of OZ022504.1, from coordinate 30,667,240 downwards.
ATAGAGCCTGCAGGGGTTGAGGGAACAAAAATTTATTCATACCGTCCAGGTCACATGACCAACATGGCCACCATGCCCTTATATGGTAAAAACCTTTAAAAATCTTCTTCTCCAGAACCAGTTGACAGATGGCCTTGAGTTTTGATATGTAGCATTGGGTACTTGAGTACTATCAAGATTGTTCAAATTATGACCTTGTGTTGACCTTGACCTTTTTCTACTTTAAGGTCAAATTTGGGAAAATGCTAGAACATGAGATTTCATGATAAGTTTTGAAGATTTTAGCCTAAAAATTGGTATATACAGTCATCTTAATGAGTACATGAAGATTTGTGAGTACAAGAGGTCAAGGTCATTCTTTGACCTTTGACCCAGTACTCTCATATTTTGACAATTTCAAACAATCTCCTCAAAAACAACTGGGCCAATTGTGACCAAATCTAATATAGAGCCTCCAGGGGTTGAGGGAATGAAAAAAATTTCTAACGGTCATGGTCACATGACCAACATGGCCACTGTGCCCATATATGGTAAAAACTTTTAAAAACCTTCTTCCCCAGAACCAATTAACTGATGGCCTCGAGACTTGGTATGTAGCATTGGGTACTTGAGTACTATCAAGATTGTTCAAATTATGACCTTGTGTTGACCTTGACCTTTTTACGGCAAGGTCAAATATGGGAAAATCCTAGAACATAAGATTTCATGGAAAGTTTTGAAGATTTTGGCCTAAAAATTGGTATATACAGTTGTCTTAATGAGGTCATGAAGAATTATGAGTACAAGAGGTCAAGGTCATTTCTTGACCTTTGATCCAGATCGCTCATATTTTGATATTCGTAACCATTTCCTCAAAAGTCAAAGGGCCAATTGTAAACACATTTCATATAGAGCCTCCAGGGGTTGATTGAATAAAAATTTGTTCAAACGGTCCAGGTCACATGACCAACATGGCCGCCATTACCACTTATGGTATAAATCTTTAATATTTTTCTTCTCCAGAACCAATACACCTATGGCCTTGAAACTTGGTAAGTAGCATGGGGTACTAGAGTACCACCAAGAGTGTTCAAATTGTGACCTTGGGTTTACCCTGACCTTTTTTGCGGCATGGTCAAATATGGAAAAATGCTAGAACATAAGATTTCGTGGAAAGTTTTGAAGATTTTGGCCTAAAAATGGTATATATGGTTGTCTTGATGAGTACATGAAGATTTATGAGTACAAGCGGTCATGGTCATTCTTTGACTTTTGACCCAAGACTTATATTTTGACAATTTCAGACATGATAAGAAAAAGCCACCTTGCCAATTGCCCAGGTGAGCGATTCAGGGCCTCATGGCCCTCTTGTTTTTGTTAAGTCGAACACTGTTTTCACAGCTTTGTTTTTCGCACTAAAGACTTTTAATCCGTGTTGGTTGTGCCTATCATAATCTGCAGTCGTTGTTTCAGTACTAGAGTACGGGATGTACAGTCAAACCTGTTTTAAGGGGTCACCCAAGAGAAAGCCAGAATTGTATTGCTCAAGACAGGTGATCTCTTAATATAAGTTCATTTGCACTCATGTTTGGTTCAAGGGACCCTGAAAAAGTGGTTGCTAAAGGCAGGTGGCCCCTTAGTAGAAGTGATCACGTAACCAGGTTTGACTGTATTTGCTGATGGGTTGAGTGCATACATCTTCTGGTGACAAATAAAACGTTGTACTGGCGTGCGACCAGTGGTGGCCGCGTACCAGCGGTGGCCGTTTGCATTTTGCATGCGCAATTCCGTATTTGATCCGTTTCAGATTTTGGCCATTTCCGAAAAGGAAACGAAAGAAACTCCCACAAAAAAGACTGGTTAAATTATCTCCCCGGAGTGCAAAAGGTTAACAATTTCCCCAAGCTACCCTCATGCCAACATTACCTTGCCGGGGATCAAAACCCTTGATACACACATATTTAAATACAGAAATAAACATGAACAATTTGCTTTATTAATATTTACCTATGACGAAAAACGTATAACCTGCAACCAGCCTGCAAAAAAGCATCTAAATTCTTGTAAATGACAGCACACGTGTAATTATTATTCATGTTTGTTTTCGACGTAATGTAGCGTGCGCCTACGAAATGACTACGTCAGAGTTTTAAAGTCCGTTTCTGACTGTTGCTTCTATTCTATCTGTGCTGAACGCGATGAAACTATTAAATTTTGACAAAAACCATAGACTTACAATGACATACAATGACATATCATCAAAGTTTAAATCCACAACGAGGCTTTGAAAAATGCATTATTCAACGCATGGCATTTGTGACGGCCATCACTAGTACGCTTCGCTCGTATTTCAATGCGGTTTGGTGACCTAGTTTGAGGATCTGTTACAGGCACATGCTATAGTCTATTTCAAAAAATAATTCAGTATTACAACGACAGTTACCCCTAGTTATTAAAACAAAATGTAGAATCACTAGGCAAGACAAAAAATGTAATAAAAAACGGCCACCACTGGTCGCCTGCCAGTAGACTGATGTGGTGGGAGGATACAACAGCTGACGACGAAGGCAGTGCAGTTTTCGGGATGGGCAGAGATATCTAAGATACACCAACTTGCTTCTCGCCGGGCCGCGTAGCGCTGTCGGTAGCGCATCTGACTCAAGAGCCAGAGATCCCTTGTTCGATACCCGGTCCGGCCACCAACTTTCGTGGAGATTGATTCTTGCCCTTCCGCTGATTGGAGAAGGACAGTCGTCATTTACTGGTGAAAGTATGTGCACTTAGTACTGGTTAACCCCTTAGGAGGTCTAAGCCTGCCCACGAATAGTGTAGTTAGGTTAACTGACCGTCCTGATATGACCATAGCTGTTTACCGTGGGCGTTAAGCAACAAAACAACAACAACAAAAGCTTGCGTCTCGTGCTGTCACTGTGTGGTTAAGAATTCACATCTGTTGTGTCTGGTTACAGAATCTTCTGATACCCACAGAGATAGATGATACAGCAGTTTTCCTGAGATGCAGCATTTAACCCGTTAAAGCCTAGCGTCACATAAAAAGGACATTTGGCATACAGTGCTGCGTTTGATCTGGGTCCTACAGCGTCAGCATATTATCAAAGCAAATGGATATTTCTCTTTTAAACAAAATGAAAATGATCAAAACAAACGAAACCAGACTCCTTTATTGACAAATGGACTCATCCAATGCTTCAGAACAGCGGAGTCCGCTGGGCATATATGGGTTAAAATCGACACCCCGGCTACCTAACATAAAAATGGCAAATCGTACACCATTTACACGCTTGGTCATATTCCCACTTGGAATTCAAAATCAAAGCTTCTGCAAACTTAAGCTTAAGTTTGTAAAAATATACCGTTAGTTTTCACAAAACTCCAGAAATGGCCAAACCGAAATTTCGGTTAGGCCACTTTTAGGAGTTTTATGCTTACTCCACCCGTTCTTTTTCTTTTATGAATGCATTCCACAGTAACGGGTAAGTTGACCGGAATCTGTACTGTAGCTAAATCACGCCTGGTAGACGCACGATTCCATTAGTTTGGCACCAAACTATATTCTGATTATTACTGACTGATACTAATATCATGTCACAAATTTTGTCTTGCATCACATTACCGGAGTGGGTAAGAATAAGATAATGATAACACATCCGTGTCTCTGTCTGTAAAAGAAAGTCAGCAAACTGATACATTTATAGACATATCTGAGAATGTAATAAGCTGTGGATTTAAACGGAACGAGGATAGAATACCTTATTATTTCGAGAATATATTAAAATGTGTGTTTACCATTCCTAAACATCAAAATGCTCATTGTTGATGACACACAATGTTTCTTTGGAAATACAAGTTTCTGTTTATTTACCTTCTCCAGTGGAATTTAATTCAGTGACAAAGCAAATTCAGTTCACGGCATTGTTGTGGCAAAATGCAAGGAGGTGGTAAAATTCATCCACCCATATTCCTTATAACTTTCTTGATAAAAGTTATCTGGCCCCTTTAGTTTTTTTTCATTTGTTAATATATTGTCATTATGCTGTTTTAATAGCATTAAGTATGATTATATTAAAATCAAAGAAACTAAAATAACACTTATCCTGTACCCAACTTTCTTAATACGCATAAGTGCTTTGATTAATTAATAAACCTTCAAGGATTTCTTGTCACTCCAAAGAACTTGGCTGCTCGGTGGTTTTATTCGATCGTGCCACGAGAAAAGATACTCGGCCTACGCGTTCGTTCAGACCAAACAAACCTTGTTTACTCTTCATAAACTAGACTCCTTAAGCTCCATAGACTGTTGACCAGTGCCAACAGGGAAGACTCTGATCAGACTGGATATCCGTGCAGTCTTGTCTACATGGCCGCCTTTTGCATATATGAGCTGTCATACACATTTTCTCGATACCGACTGCATTTGACTATCCTTCTGTTATGACTGTTTTAGAAATCGTAATAATTCATTTATCTCGCACCTGAGCCCGAATATTTGATGATTATAAAAATTACATATGAAATGAAAATCATTCATCCCGCACATAAATATTTTGTATAACAAGATTGTATCGGTTTAATCCACAAGATGAACGCCAAGTCATGGTGGGATAACCGGCTTGGCTTTTAATGCCTGTCATGTATAATTGGGTATGACTGTGGTTTTAGGAAAATAGCCCACTCTTCAGCTCTAAAGTAATATATATTATGTTGCAATGTTTCGATGGTATTTTTGAACCTAATGAATGTGTAGAATAATGTTTCGATGATATTTTTGAACCTACTATCTTGTTGAGGCACTCCAGCAAGTGGTTTTTAGTGGAACTTTTTTCTTTAAAGATGATTAAATATCAAAATTTTAGGTTTAACATACCCAAAACCATTTCTCGTAGCTAAATACTGAATTGCAGCATATTGCATGACCTCTTTTGTCTATTTTTTATCATTTATTGTTTGGAGGTGGGTTTTCCAATAGCAAAAATATTCCTTCTGGTTTCCAGCCTTTGATGAGGTTCATTTTAATTTTAATTAAGCTGGGAACCACCCATTATGACATCACAACAGAAATGATGTCAACACCAATCACCTTATCTGTTTTGGAATATTCAGCAAAGGGTCGCTTGCAGTGTCAGCTACACGTATGCATCTTTTTGTTTCCCAAAAAGATATTACTTACTAAAACAACTGCTATAAGATATAAGAATAAATTCTTCTGAACTGATTTCATGTTAATTTTATATGAAATGGTAATTTTCAAGAATGTGCTTGAAACATGCCACCCCTACAGCAATAATGCTCATCTTGAGGCCGCCATTTTGAAACTGAAAAAATACATTGCAAGAGATTACTTTCCAAGCTTGAGAGCATGCCAATGAATTTCAAAAACTCTACTGGACAAATCTGACTACGAGAAATGGTAGTAAACTGAACCATGTAAGTGGAATTTGCTGTTTCTTTATCCTTTAAGTATATACTTCGAAAAACCACTTGCTGGAGTGCCTCAACAAGAGAGTAATAAGTATATAGAATAATGTTTCGATGATATTTTTGAACCTAATGAATGTGTAGGTTTGGTATGACTGTGGTTTTATGAAAATAACCCACTCTTAAGCTCCAAAGTAATATATATTATGTTGCAATGTTTAGATGATATTTTTGAACCTAATGAGTATGAAGAATAATGTTTAGATGATATTTTTGAACCTAATGAATGTGTAGAATAATCTACCCATTCATTAGGTTCAAAAATATCATCGAAGCAATTCTACTCATTCATTAACTTCAAAATATCATTATTTTCACACATTCTTCGTGGATATAAGTCTGTTGTGTAAAAGGGTAATGTTAAGGGACTGACACAATCGAATTCCACATCCCACCCATGACACCAAACGGAAAATTAGCTGCACAAAGCAAAGCAAAGTACAAGGGTAAGACAACACAAGCTAACAACGAATGAACAGCTTTTTCCCGGGAAGGTGGGCATAAAGCTGTGACTATATTAGGCAGACAGAGCTGTGTTTACCTATTTTCTATTACCTATATACATAAAAACTTACATAAGAATAAAAGAGAACAACCATGCAGAGCAAAAGTTCGAAAACGATAGATAAGCAGACACAACAAACAATAAAACTTCTAGCGTGTTTTGAAATTGCTTTCTGACGGAGTGTTTGTAAAATTTCATCTGAAAGCAATACGAAAATTCTTAAAAGATAATATGCACTGTGAATCATTGCTATTGACTTTGACTAGTGCCATTGTTTCTTAGACTATTTCTAAAACTTTTAAGTAAATTTATTGACCAAAAAGCTTTAACCTATGCATGATTCATATATCCAAGTTTGTAAAACTGATGATCTTCACTACTCTGGGTAATGCGACTCTGATATTTATTTTACGATAAGCAACATTACTGATTTTCCTCAGTAAGTGTATAATAAGCTTATAAATACTATAAGCGCTTTTATATTCCTTCAGCGTGACATGAATATAGCCGGGGTGGGGTATCTTAACATTAATTTAATGTCTGGTTCAGCTCAAATTGGCAAACAGATGAATAACTGGTAATCCTGGCAATTATTTCAACTGTTCGCTACTGTGAGCTACCTGCTCGACTGAGAAAATAAAATACTTTGCGAATGAACTGTTCATAATTTATAGATATTTTGAACGAATCGACCATGGGGGCGCTATGATAAATTACCGGTTAGTACAGAATCACAACTGTTTTCGAAGCGAAGCCCAATAAAAATATTAATGTCTTTAGCACGGATATTTTAAGTTATATCAACAGTTTAAATACAAATGAAACATACAAAATGCTTGAAAATGTCTAGACGCGGTATAATTTGCCATAATTTTCAATCTGACAATGTTTTGATACGATCAGTTTGGTGTTAATGCTTGCTTCGGGTCTCTAACATTAAACTATTATCCCTTGCTCCTTTGAGAAATTGTGTCAAATTTTTATGTTGATCTTAAAGAAATTAATTGTTTGTATACCATTTTAGTGCAGTGATTTGTAGAGAGAAAACTAAACAAGATAAGTAAAGGAAATAGATAAAGGTAGCCCAATATTGGGTTTTGATAGCATACCTAACCATGTGGTCGCGACACATGGGTTGAAGCACGAAAAAGGTGGTCATATGGCATTGTGCGAAAGGTGAAAGCTAAATTAAGTCAGTGCATCTGCATCAAGTGACCAGACCTTTCCTGTTTGTACTGACAATCTGCGGATCCTGAGGAATCTGCTAAATGAAAGAAAAACACAGTCAAATCTCGTCATCTCAAAGTCGAAGTTTATCTCAAACTACTGATATCTCAGTAGATATCCGTTCCCATTTGTTGTTAGGGGCAGGATGTAGAATTTGATCGAATCCGTTCCCGAGTTTTGCCACTTTCACTACCCTCAAAGTAAACCGTCTTAGAAAATTTAGAGATACCAATATTTTGAGATATTCGGAGTTGGAATGTAGTAGAAAGTGTGTTCCAAACCTTATTCTTATATATATGAAGGTACTTTGAGATATCATTTTTTGGGATGACGAGAACCAACTGCGCTTTTAACAAACTGCGGTAATACAATGACAATCTGAATCCTCGCTGACTGCATGTACGACAAAGCCCCTTTTCTCAAGATAATTGTCATATGAGCCGCGACACGACAAAACCAACAAAGTGGTTATGTGCCCAGCGCAGACTCAGATCAGCCTGGATATCCGCCCAGTCTGATCAGTCTTTGTTAAGCGCTTGTAGGGTAGCTAAGGGTCTAAGCTACCTCTATGCGGACAGCGAAGACTCTGATCAGACTGGGCGGATGCCCAGGCTGATCTGAGTCTGCGCTGGGCGCATAGCCACTTTGTTGGTTTTCTCGTGTCACGGCTCATATAATTTCAACTAAGCTGATAGTATTTCACTAACAATGACAATTGAAATTGTTACTGTTTCGTTTTCCTGTACGAGTTTAGTGCTTGACCTTCTCCTTACCTTGTCAAAATTGTTCAGTGTTCATGAGAAAGGTTAGGAAAATGATAATGTTTTAGCATTATTTGAAATGAGATTATGGGAGCAAAAAGGTCTTGAACAGATTGAACAGGTTATTGCTTTTGAATGTGTGTGGATTTCTTCGATTGTAAACACTGCAGCATTAAAACTGAAGGAACCCATACACATAATAATAACAGTAACTATAATGGTTGAAGCATGTCCTCAAACATGTCTACTTTTGGTTCTAAACATCCCAAATTCCGTCATGATATATGTCAGTACATATATAGCTTTATGAAGGTCAAAGAACAATTCTATATTTGTTAACTGATACACGGAAAACATATTTCTGTTCATGATCCCGTCAGATAGCAATTATTTCAATCGTACTCACATAGGAAAGTATAACAACAGAAGAAAGTCTGTGTCATCCACATGTCAAAGCATATACCTAAATGTAATTATGATTAACTCAAAAGCAATACTTGTACACACGCTGCCACTCATTGGCCGACGCAGTGCCAACCTCGGCGCAACTGGCTGTTCATTACATGGCTCTTACAGTGCCTGAAACTAATATACCAAAAGAAGTAGACAGCTAAGTTCTATCTGACACTGTAATGCTTATGTGTACAAGAATGAATACAAAAGAAATTCTCAAGGAGCAGCGGGTCAAACGGCGGCGCAACTTGTTCATCATATGGCGCAGGAAAGCGTCCGAATATATACCCGGAAAATCAAATCGATATGCTGATGCGCTTTCTAGATAATTTTTGGTGACTGCAAAAAGGATAAAAGCTCAGTATAAAGGAATTCTCGGTGAGCCAGTGGCACAAGAGGATAAAAACTAGAAGAAGCAGTAAATGACCACGTGCTTGGTTGTTGGGTCTATAGCTTCTAAAATAACAAGCGTTTTCATTTGGGCAGCTCTTACAATGCTCAAATTGTATGGTAGCTAAAAACTATTTTACAGAATGGTTTATAAAATGTTATTTCTTCATTTCAATTGGTCGAAATGCATACAGGATTACATTATGATATTAGACACGTGTTGATGCTGTCGCCAAACCTGTTAAAGTCCCAGTATAGTTTGTTATATTGTGTCTGCCGTAAACGTTTGGGTTAACATATATATATAGTGCTCCCGTAAACATTGTAAAGTTGTTGACTGAACTTTTCATCAATGGCATTTAGAAGTCGCGTGCTCTCCCGCATTGTAGTTTTCTTGATGATAGTTTCTTTAGCAGTGTTCTTGAGAAATAATGTCTGCTAACATGTTCGAAAAGCGAATATTCGTATCCACTTACAAATCAGCGCAGTCTGATCATAATCGTCTCTGTATGGCTTCCGATGAATCTATGTAGCCATGAATCGAATCTGTGTAGCCATCTGAATCCTGCGCGCCCGACTTTGTGATCACAGCTTTCGCTTCGAAAGCTGTGATCAGAAAGTCGGACGCGCAGGCTGATAACACTCCACATTATATCACATTCTGTAGGGTCCCTCTCTTGACACAGTTTTACATTAAGTTAAGCAGCACGGGAGCCCAAGATCATTATTGACACCCGTAATTACCAAATTCTGTCTTTGTTAGCAATTAAAGAATTTTGGGTATTTTATCGAGGGATCTGAATGAAATTTAATCGAGTAAAAGGGCGGACAGATAAATTTTAATGATTCTTTTTAAAAGTTAGTCATATTAGTGAATGATGTTGTCAGAGTTTATTATATGAACTGAATGAGAATAGCAGAGACATTTTATATTTCAATGCATTTATTATTATGTAATCTAAAACAGTAAATGGAGCTAACACTTTCACACGCACTTTTGCTCCTCCTTATCTCAAACCCATCAAAAACAGACAAAATATAGAACAATATGTAATAATTTACAAAAGCATAAATCAAATCTATGACTGATTTGGATAAAAGGTTTTAACCTACCCGCAAAGTTTCGTGGGTATCGGCAAAACCACAGGAATGTTATCACCCTTGTGGTCGCAGCAAATACATTGACTCGGTCGCATTGTGAATTTTGTCATTCATCTCTTCATTCACGGAGCTGAAAAGTCACCATCCCGTTACATAAACAGAAACACAATATTTTGGTAACTATTCAGCTGTGACCGATAGTTTAATAATTTCTAGAAAAAGACTCGCGCAACCCGGCAAGTCCGCATGGAGTTCTCTCTCAACGTCAGCTCAGACAGCGGATTATTTAAACAAGTAATCCAACTTGGAAAAAACAACAACAAAAAACAACAATAAAAAAACTCCTATTATAATACTGGAAGCCAACAATCAAACAATCCCATATACATCACATATAAACGACTGATATTTCAAAGGAACCTTGTGCCTGACGCAAACGGCTGAAAACAAGTCATTTTTTCGTGTCCCAAATAGGAGTTAGTGAATGCGAAAATGATAGTCCAACAGAACATACCCGAAAACACACTTATCACAGCTGGAATCCTCTTTTTGTGACAATCTTACTGTCTTTAAATGAAAAAAAAAAGGCAAAACATGTAAAATCACATAAATGAAAATAAAACATTACATTTTCACAAACCTCAAATCGAAATAATTATCATTAAAGACAATATGCTGACGAACCATTGCTGGTAATCTTTACCCTTTTCTAGCTGACAAATCAGCAAACTACATGTATGTGTATCCTGTTTTTAGTAGATTAGTTACCATGCCAATGTAAATATTGTATATGCTTTGGAGAGAGGACCTCAGGGAAGCTTGGTCATGTCCCACTGAGTTATCCTCAATAAATAAAGTCATTATATACTGGCATCCATTACAATAAAGTTTGCTTCTTTTTCAGGTCCACTCATCAAGAATCTCCCTGGATGACGATGCTCAAAGTATGTGCGAGGTAATGTATACTCCTTACAGCCTTGTTAGATACTTGTAGTCAGAATTCTTAGAAATAAAAACGCATCATGGATAACTCCATATTCAGATGTGTTCTATCGCTGTTGATGCACAAAGTAAATGTCACGCTGCGCCGTTGTTGTGTGTCAGCAGCTTTATTTGAAGCCGTATCAAACGGATCATAGACTTACAGCATGCTGTTCTCTGGTTTCGCCAGCAGATATCGTCAGTGTCACTGATGGGGCTTTGTTAGCCGAAACTACGTAGTCTGACCCATGTTCCTGCTTCTGAATGTATTCTCTGCTCTTGAAGGAACTGTAAGATTTTAATTTTACTTCACTGCAGCTGGTGTTGTGCCGTGTGGCGGCCGTAAAACGTCTGCCCGTACACCATTCATTGTGCAGATTTCATTTTATTTTCGTCCTTTGAGAACTCCCAGAAATCTGAAATTTTAGATTGGTTTGGCTCTTATTCTAGATCATCGTCTTTTATAATATTAGCACCATTTTTGATATTAACCAGTCTTTGATCGACTTCCTATTTAATATTAAAAAATTACAGCATGCTTTTCTCTGGTTTCGTCACCAGATATTGTCAGGGTCACTGATGAGGCTTTATTAGCCGAAACTACGTAATCTGGCCCATGCTCTTTCTTCTGAATATATTCTCTGCTCTTGAAGAAACTGTAAGATTTTAATTTTACAATAGCTCTTCTAAAAATCTTTGCCAAAAGATCGTTTTCATTCACGTGTCGTGAAAAGGTTTTTTTAATATGCGTAGGTAGCATTTATAACACAATATAGAATAAATAGGGACAATTAATAACATATAAGAAGTTACCTTCCATATAAATTCTAATAAACATCCCCTACCTCTTTTCCGAAAATAATGTTATATTAACTGGGATGATTTCCTGTTTGCTTCTCTGGATAAAGTAGCTCTCTGAAATGGGGTCTACTCTTAAAGGAAAGAATTTGCTCCTAGAGTTGCATTCTCTGCAAGTATAGTGGTATTTGGCAGTGGCTGATTTACTACTGTTTAGGCTCTAAATAGCGCCACACTTTCGTAAAATGCAACGCACCGGGGCGTGAAATAGGATTAATACGGTATATCTTATTCATAACGGTGTCTTTCTTTCATTTTCAGAAGTATAAGATGGTCTGTAAGACTGGAAAGATTTGTGCTGTGCAACATTTCGACTACCCCAACAACGTTACCTTTCCTGTCTGTATTCCATTGTCATTTGTTCCAGGTGCGTAATTTTATCTATTTATGGACCATTTCACGAAAGGCAACCTTTGTCACGACCACGTGTTTCTAATGATAAATAATACAACTCTATTTCCATATTACCCAATATGGCTATTTGACAGCAGAAAGCTTCACTCTGCTCGGATTGGGCTGCTCCAAAAAGACCTCCTTTTAAGCCTGGACAATTCCCAAAGACTCCCTTTTCAAAAATAGTGTAAGTACCTATAATTTTAGTAACAAAATACCCGATTGTCTTTGCAGTGACGACCATTTCAACAGCCTCCAATTTTCAGTTTGCGTGTGTGTGTAAGGGGTGGGTGGACGGGTAGGGGATTTTAATTTTGTAAATTGCAAATTCCGTCTTTGGTGAAAGTAAGATTTTTCCAGATAAGATAAAGATGGTGTTGTATGATGATGTAAGGCCTGAGATATAAGTACTTTTCTGAACTGTATCGAAATTCACTTTTCTTAATCTGTTTTATTCAAAATCGAATCACGTGATCGTGAGGGAGGTTGTCCAGTGGCGTTGCATAATTTACGTTACCTTGTTATTCCTACTTCTTTCCGTTGTTATGTTTTATCATTTTATTAAGTTTATTCACTTTATTTTCACCGATTAAAATTGTTGCGTTTTTCACTATTCGGATAGCTTGAACAGAACTTGAGTGCGAACCAGGCATTATACACCGAGTCAAAAACTTTCGGCGAAAGCAAAATTGTCCATCAAGGAATGTGGGTACACCGCCTTATGCAAATAGTGTAGACCCAGCGGCTTCTGATCTGGGTCTGTACTGTTTGCCTATGTCCTATTTATGGAACGTTAAGTATTAATGAGTTAAACATGATCTAAATGGACGCAATTTGCATCAGTGCCACTCTCTAATTTTAAAAAAAATGCTTATAAATGTAATTTTGACATTCATAATGATTTTGCAAATGCCTCTTATAAACATTCATCTTTTAGAAAACTAATATTTTGCTCAAAGGAAAATATATTACCCGCAATTTAACTACTTTTTCAACTGATGCATTTTAATTTTATGTGAAAACATATGGGGAAAGTTAACTGAAGAATCTGACAACAAAACAGAAATGAGCGACGTTGCGTGAAAAGATGCCTTTTTCTTGTGCGAACAGGAAATACTCAAACCAGCCCGCACAGTTGGGGAAGGCGTTCAGAAACATCACCTCTTACTTTAAAGTTTCCCAACGGTGCATTGAGTGTGTAAGGGAACAGGAAAGAATGGTCGATATGCAAGCTGATCTGAGTCTTCCCAGCTTTCATATGCCGTAAGGTACATTGTCACGCGACGCTACTAATATCTGTACAATTAATCTTTATTACTTTCTTGCCATAAAACTTATTATTTCTCCCAGAATACACCTGGTTTTATTGCTAATTTGATTTATGTTTTAAATGAATTTTAAACTCGAAAGAGATTAACAGAAACATTACAAAGTGCATTTAACTAGGAAAGAGATTAACACCAGTATTACTATGCATATTATAGTGCATATGATGTGGTCTTTCCATGCAACAAAAACGAATTGTAACGTATTTTACTCTAAACATAACGGCCATCGAAATTACTATCCTAAAATATGAACAAGCTTATTTACTGCTCGGCGATGTGACAAAATTTGCTGTCATCATGGCAGTCAGTGTAGGACCTGCTCAGACTGCTCAAAGATGCAGTTTGCTCCGGGTCTACGATATTTAATCAGTAACTGCTGTCAAATAATTCCAGATAAAGGTGTGGCTTTGAGGATCTTTCTTATTTTACAACGAAAACATATGCTGTAATCCCTTCTTTGAACCGTCTCGGTGAGACGGTTCTAATGAGGGGCTACAACATATGTTTTGACGGAGAAATATTGAAATTATCCCTAATTATTCCTTACAATGAAAACATATGATGTAGCCACTCATTAGAACTGTCTCGGTGAGACGGTTCTAATGAAGGTTACAACATATGTCTCGGTGAGACGGTTCTAATGAAGGGTTACAACATATGTTTTTACTGAAAAATATTGAAAATTATCCCTTAATTATTCCTGTTACCTTTCTTATCTGGAACAATATTCTATTCCAATATATAGGTTATTTACGGCATATCTCACCCAACAAACTACGGAGGTCCTACAATGAAGTCAACCAATGAAGTGAATAATTATGATTTGATGAAATGATAACCAAATTTATGTAAATATATTCTTACTTATGAATCAAATTATTGAAATAAATCACACATCTGGTCATTAACTCCAATATGTAGTGTGTGTTTTCTTATCGGCCAAATTAAATACTTTAGATATATGATAAATTTGTCAACTTCTATTTAAAGACTTCATTCACTTTTTCCTGTCGCACCGTTTAATAGAATAGATACCTCGGACAGGGTAAAAACGGTTTCGATTTATTTATTTCGGGAAGATTTATTCTTTTTAATTAGATTCAGCTCAGAAAATATCCAGCAAGTAAAGTCAACTTGCTCTTTATGAAATTAGACGCTTGTTAAGGTTTACCAACATTTCAGTTAATTACGGTAACTAAAGTGTCCAACAAGTCATGCTATATCGCTTTTGCGATCAAATAAGTCTTACGATGTAATATACATCATTAAATAAGAAACAAAAATGGTTTAAGATACACGATTTGATGTAATATACAAGATCAAGGTAATTAATCGAACTAAAACATACGTGATCAAATAAATCAGCATGACAGTAAAGCAAAAATGCATAATCAAATTAGTCAAAAGATGTACATGTGCGATCAAATTAAGTCATACAGGATAATATTTGTGATTACATAAGTCATAAAGTGCAATTTACATGATCACATGAGTCAAATTGTGAAACATCAAATAAATCAGCTGGGCAAATGTGTAGCATACATATTAGTAAAAAGTAATCTTGTGTAAAATACGTGATGAAATAAG
The DNA here is from genome assembly GCA_963989385.1 of Ctena decussata. Lineage (NCBI taxonomy): Eukaryota > Metazoa > Mollusca > Bivalvia > Lucinida > Lucinidae > Ctena > Ctena decussata. The sequence goes on along the minus strand of OZ022504.1, from coordinate 30,652,181 downwards.
TCAAGCAACATTTACTTTATGGGAAATAAGCCATACAACACATACATAGTGTTCGTGTAAACTGACCATTTTAGTATTAAAATACTTCAGTGTTTGAATAGCTGAAATTAATTTTAATAGGTTACATGTTCTTTAATACAGACCAGTACAACCATGTAGGTATGTACAGAAGCACATGCACGCTTTTTCTCTGCATTTAAATGTATTTGGTTTGTTTATTTGCTTTTTATCGTTGTTCTGTACATCTGTTTTCTTTATCTACCATCTTATTACCATCTGATTGTCATGTACGTTACCTTATATTGATTGTCCTGTCTCAGCAGTCGAAACTTAGTTGGGAACCTCTTTCATGAAAGTGTATCTTGTTTTCTATATGAGAGCTTGAAACAAATGTAGCCTAACAGTTTGGCATATTGTTATTTTGAGTGATCAGTCATTACACCTTGCACGGTATGTGCCAGTGAAACTGGAAATCGTTTTTGCATCCAGAGCATTTAGTTCAGATTAGACCTAAAGTACACAGGTTCACTGCCATGTTTTCTTCCATTTTCAAAGGGAGACAGCTTTTGTGGCTTCCTATTTACTTCCCAAGATGATCAATAGATAAGAATTTGCTTCTGGAAGCAAAGAGTGAAAATGGCAGAGTTGCTTCCCCTCCATGTGTCAGTACAAATTCACCTTGATTACGCCATGCTTTATATGAGACAAGTTAAACGACAAAGAGCCAGAGAAGGCTTAACAGTGTTCCAGATAAGAAGAGTTAATAGGAATAATTTAGGAATAATTTTCCATATTTATCAAGAAGAATATATACCGAGGCCCCTCATTGGAACCGTCTCGCCAAGACGGTTCTAATGAGGGGCCACAACATGTTTTCATTGAGAAGTAAGAAAAATTTCTCTATCCAAAAATATCCATCTCGTTTGGAGCATTGGGCTTAATCTGTGAAATACACTGATGACGCGTGTCCTTCATCTGGTGCATCAAGCCTATGGTCACGCAATTTCTGATGCAGCGTTTAACTGCTAAGCATTCTGCTCTATGTTTTCTCGCTGCTTGCTCAAATAAATACTTGGAATGATATTACAGTGGACTCGACAGTATCGGATCATCGACAGTATCGGATCACTCGTAAGTTATCATCCATTTTTCTCACAAACTAAGCAAATGTTTTTTACCATTATATTACAGTCATCAAGCTAGACCAATGGCAAAGTGCAGGGTGAAAAATTCGATCGAAATCTGCGCCTATGAAACAGATCAGAGTTATTGAAAAGCTTGGCCCCTCTTCAGCGGCGCTTGCGTTTTGCCTGTTGCTCGTTACCCCCAGAATAGATTTCGGCTATTTAAACTATTTTATCATTAGGCGATTGAAATCAATTTTGCTTTAAAATGTGTCCTGTTATCCCTAAAATTGCAAGCATTCATTATTTTTGTGACATCCCAGTATTTGACGAAACTAAAGACTTGAAAAATGGGGCACCGCTGTGCGACAGTAACGGATCATTATATAATTTGAACTGAAATACAGGCCTCAGCTGGAAAACTGTATGTTGGATGTATTGTCTGATGCTGAAAAACAAGTCATAAATCAATTACCTTAGTGGATGATGTGTCTTCTTTCAAAGAAGGTCAGTATAAAACTAAGACAACATCCTTTTTGTAAAATATCCCCCATTCCACGCCCCACACGCTTGCGTATGATAATGAATGTTTTGCGTAGCACACCTCAGCTCCTGCTAAACATTCTGAAGAAACATTCGAGATCAGCTCGCATGTGTGTGAACCTAATAATGACTGGCGTTCATCGGATGGACATCTGTACACTGTGTAGACTCAGATTAATGCTAGAGAACTCGTTGAATGACCATGTAGTGTTTATACACTGATTGCATTGAAATATCAATGTTAAGGCGGAAAATCTACGTAAATTTGTTGATCCTGATCAGACACTACGGTCTTGTCAGGGTCTACACTTTGCAAAGGCTGATTATGATATTTACTGTTTGAGTTGTTCCATGCTTTTTGGCGCAGGGGATTATTGATTAGGAATTTTTGGCATGCTTGTACTTTTGTATACATTCAACTTTTATTTAACAGAAATAACCGTTGTTGGTGAAGGAACACGTGAAAAATATCGTTGAAAGGCCGTAAAAGTTTTCTATGAGAGTTTAATAGGTCCAAATGTTTATGTAACAAAATTATTGAAGCAAAGAAGGTTGACAGAATTCCTCGGAGGAACTCTCCTATAAAATATTATCATATGATCCGATACTGTCGCACCTGATTCGTTACTATCGTAAGACCCTCCTGTAAGTCTGGATAGGTTATCTGCTCTTAAAGGAACCAATTTGGTAAATTTTTTGACATGGATCTATAGAAGGGATATTTTGCAATTGTTATGTGTCATAACATACATACTTTTAGCATTCACATACAACAAAACAGGAGTTTTATTGAACTTGATCCGATACTGTCGAGTCCACTGTATTTATATCATATCTCTTTTCATAAGTGAACTTTAGTATAGAATAAGGCTTGCAGAATTGCTCGCTTTACTCACAGAATTAACCTTGACGGAAATTTTTCTACTGTCGTTTATGTTTGTGCGAAAGAAACTCACTGAATTTATAAAGCTTTTGATCGCCTTTTATAGCTTTTTCATACCACAGTCTAGAAGAGTTGGAAGGTCACGGATTTACACACTCCTATGGGCTTTTAAATGCATACTAGCATGCAGCAAATGTATTTGTCGATGCCAAAATTGAAAGCTTTACTAACATTTTATTTCCAGTTTACTCCTCTCTAGATAAAAGCTTCTGATCTAGTTCAAAGGGTTTTAAATGCTTTTACAGCAATATATGGAAAAACGCATTTAAAACAGCTAATTCAGTGAATGGATACGAACAACACTACCGCAAAGATTCTAAGTATTGGGATAGATAAGTCTGCGTAGACAATGAAGGCCCAGACCTTACTACAGCAGCAGTATGATCAGGGTCTTCACTACCATCCCATCTGTATCTTGCACTCTCAAAACAAACAGTTCCATTTTAAGGTAAATTATTTAGGTGTCTTCAGATTTTCTGCGGTGAACTCTTATGGAGAGAGAAAATGCATGAATGAAATGTACAAATGAATGTGTGGGTTGATAGATGGATGGGTTAGAGAATGAATGGTCTACCAGCTCGTCGTCTATCAACTGCAATCACACTTAGGTTCACTTGTTTCTAGCCTTCCATGGACTTATGAATATTACTACTTTTCGTGTATTTCATGTAAATAACGTTATTATACACTACCCTCTCACAGTTGTTTAATATGTTACCTCAGTATTCCTGGCACTATGTACACAAGAGTACATTTATTCGAGATTTATGATGATTTGCTATGATAATTATTGCGTAAAACATTGCCAGCTTCTTGTTACACTCACGCACAAAGTAGCAATAATAGTTCTGTAACAGTTATGTAAAGACTTGTTCACCAAGAACTATTATCAAACTTGTCATTTATGTTCCGCTCTTTGATCTAACTGTATTACATTCTACGATAGATATAGATGAGGAATTCTTACAAACATTCCAGATGGTATTTCCTGGAATACATGTATATGAAAAGCGTCGTGCCAAAACGTGCCTTTGAATAGTAGTTTCAGCATTCCCTTGACCATGCACAGTGCGAGCATGGTCAAGGAATGCTTAGACTGCTGTTTTAAGTTCAGCGAGGTCTAGTTATTATCAGTTCGCATATGAGCCGCAACACAAAACAACAAAGTGGCATGTGCGCCCAGCAAAGACTCTGATCAGTCTGGGCATCCGCATAGAAATGGACACATTTCTAGTCTCTATAGTGACCATCCGACGTTTTTTATTCCGCGAAATGTAAAATATATGCAAATTCATCGCGTTTTAAAGTAAAAATGTTTCTCTATTTTAAATAATGAGGCGCGAGTCAGCTCGGAAATTGCAGCAATACACACCAGAAATTATTAATCTTATTAACCAAGTCTCTTCATTATGATTTACAAACGTGTCAGACTGTCATTGATAAATACAATCATACCATGAAATTTGATTTCTTCTTGAAGGAAAATAGTAATGAAAATATGGAAAGCTAATCTCAAATCGCCATTGAATTTAGAATCAAAATTAAACAGGCGAAAATAATATACTTATGAAATGACATTAATCAATTGTGTAGCCTAAATTCCAAAAGTTTTGTTGTTAAAATTTTTACAAAATAAGAAAAGCTTGAGATTAACCGCAAAAGTTCTAAAAATTGGGACACCACAATAATTACTGTTAAAACGGACAGTTTCGTTGACCCCCCCCTCCCATCTCTCCCTACAATAATTACCGTTACTGTCCTAAAAATGAACAGTTTCGTTTAGCCCCCCCCCTCCCATCTCTCCCTACAATAATTACCGTTACTGTCCTAAAAATGAACAGTTTCGTTTAGCCCCCCCCATCTCTCCCTACAATAATTACCGTTACTGTCCTAAAAATGAACAGTTTCGTTTAGCCCCCCCCTCCCATCTCTCCCTACAATAATTACCGTCACTGTCCTAAAAATGAACAGTTTCGTTAAGCCCCCCCCCCCCACCTCCCACCTCTCCCTTCAATAATTACCGTTACTGTCCTAAAAATGAACAGTTTCGTTTTAGCCCCGCCTCCCCCTCCCATCTCTCCCTACAATAATTACCGTTACTGTCCTAAAAATGAACAGTTTCGTTTAGCCCCCCCTTCCCATCTCTCCCTACAATAATTACCGTTACTGTCCTAAAAATGAACAGTTTCGTTTAGCTCCCCCCTCCCATCTCTCCCTTCAATAATTACCGTTACTGTCCTAAAAATGAACAGTTTCGTTTAGCCCCCCTCCCACCTCCCATCTCTCCCTACCATGATTACCGTTACTGTCCTAAAAATGAACAGTTTCGTTTTATCCCCCCCCCTCCCATCTCTCCCTACAATAATTACCGTTAATGTCCTAAAAATGAACCGTTTCGTTTTAGCCCCCCCCCCTCCCCCTCCCATCTCTCCCTACAATAATTACCGTTACTGTCCTAAAAATGAACAGTTTCGTTTAGCCCCCCCCCCTCCCATCTCTCCCTACAATAATTACCGTTACTGTCCCAAAAATGAACAGTTTCGTTTAGCCCCCCCCCCCCCTCCCCCTCACAACTCTCCCAACAATAATTACCGTTACTGTCCTAAAAATGAACAGTTTCGTTTTAGTCCCCCCCCCTCCCACCTCCCACCTCTCCCTACAATAATTACCGTTACTGTCCTAAAAATGAACAGTTTCGTTTAGCCCCCCTCCCCCTCCCATCTCTCCCTACAATAATTACAGTTACTGTCCTAAAAATGAACATCTTCGTTTTAGCCCCCCCCTCCCATCTCTCACTTCAATAATTACCGTTACTGTCCTAAAAATGAACAGTTTCGTTTTAGCCCCCCCCCCCCCTCCCACCTCCCATCTCTCCCTACAATAATTACCGTTACTGTCCTAAAAATGAACAGTTTCGTTTAGCCCCCCCCCTCCCATCTCTCCCTACAATAATTACCGTTACTGTCCTAAAAATGAACAGTTTCGTTTTAGCCCCCCCCCTCCCCCTCCCATCTCTCACTAAAATAATTACCGTTACTGTCCTAAAAATGAACAGTTTCGTTTTAGCCCACCCCCCCTCCCCCTCCCATCTCTCCCTACAATAATTACCGTTACTGTCCTAAAAATGAACAGTTTCGTTTAGCCCCCCCCCCCCCTCCCACCTCCCATCTCTCCCTACAATAATTACCGTTACTGTCCTAAAAATGAACAGTTTCGTTTTAGCCCCGCCTCCCCCTCCCATCTCTCCCTACAATAATTACCGTTACTGTCCTAAAAATGAACAGTTTCGTTTAGCCCCCCCCCCTCCCATCTCTCCCTACAATAATTACCGTTACTGTCCTAAAAATGAACAGTTTCGTTTAGCCCCCCCCCCCTCCCATCTCTCCCTTCAATAATTACCGTTACTGTCCTAAAAATGAACAGTTTCGTTTAGCCCCCCCCCCCTCACCTCCCACCTCTCCCTACAATAATTACCGTTACTGTCCTAAAAATGAACAGTTTCGTTTTAGCCCCCCCCTCCCACCTCTCCCTACAATAATTACCGTTAATGTCCTAAAAATGAACAGTTTCGTTTTAGCCCCCCCTCCCCCTCCCATCTCTCCCTACAATAATTACCGTTACTGTCCTAAAAATGAACAGTTTCGTTTAGCCCCCCCCCCCCTCCCATCTCTCCCTACAATAATTACCGTTACTGTCCTAAAAATGAACAGTTTCGTTTAGCCCCCCCCCCCTCCCACCTCCCACCTCTCCCTACAATAATTACCGTTACTGTCCCAAAAATGAACAGTTTCATTTAGCCCCCCCCTCCCCCTCCCAACTCTCCCAACAATAATTACCGTTACTGTCCTAAAAATGAACAGTTTCGTTTTAGCCCCCCCCTCCCACCTCTCTCTACAATAATTACCGTTACTGTCCTAAAAATGAACAGTTTCGTTTAGCCCCCCTCCCCCTCCCATCTCTCCCTACAATAATTACAGTTTCTGTTTTTAAAAAATGAACAGTTTCGTTTAGCCCCCCCCCCTCCCATCTCTCCCTACAATAATTACCGTTACTGTCCTAAAAATGAACAGTTTCGTTTAGCCCCCCCCCCCCCTCCCACCTCCCACCTCTCCCTACAATAATTACCGTTACTGTCCCAAAAATGAACAGTTTCATTTAGCCCCCCCCCCCTCCCCCTCCCAACTCTCCCAACAATAATTACCGTTACTGTCCTAAAAATGAACAGTTTCGTTTTAGCCCCCCCCCTCCCACCTCTCTCTACAATAATTACCGTTACTGTCCTAAAAATGAACAGTTTCGTTTAGCCCCCCTCCCCCTCCCATCTCTCCCTACAATAATTACCGTTACTGTCCTAAAAATGAACAGTTTCGTTTTAGCCCCCCCCCCCTCCCATCTCTCACTTCAATAATTACCGTTACTGTCCTAAAAATGAACAGTGTCGTTTTAGCCCCCCCCCCTCCCACATCCCCCTACAATAATTACCGTTACTGTCCTAAAAATGAACAGTTTCGTTTAGCCCCCCCCCCCTCCCATCTCTCCCTACAATAATTACCGTTACTGTCCTAAAAATGAACAGTTTCGTTTTAGCCCCCCCTCCCCCTCCCATCTCTCCCTACAATAATTACCGTTACTGTCCTAAAAATGAACAGTTTCGTTTTAGCCCCCCCCCCCCCTCCCCCTCCCATCTCTCCCTACAATAATTACCGTTACTGTCCTAAAAATGAACAGTTTCGTTTAGCCCCCCCCCCCCCCTCCCACCTCCCATCTCTCCCTACAATAATTACCGTTACTGTCCTAAAAATGAACAGTTTCGTTTTAGCCCCCCCACCTCCCACCTCTCCCTACAATAATTACCGTTACTGTCCTAAAAATGAACAGTTTCGTTTAGCCCCCCCCCCCCTCCCATCTCTCCCTACAATAATTACCGTTACTGTCCTAAAAATGAACAGTTTCGTTGACCCCCCCTCCCTCCCACCTCCCACCTCTCCCTACAATAATTACCGTTACTGTCCTAAAAATGAACATTTTCGTTTTAGCTCCCCCCCCCCCCCCCCCCCCCCACACACACACACCTCCCTAGTAATTTCATCCCTGGCCGTCCCAAGGCGGCACTTATGTTTTGGCTCGATGCAGCAATGTGATGTGCTGGAATGGCAAACTGTGTAGACCCTGATCAGACGACTCCTGAAGGAACAGCCTAATCTTTGCTTGCACTGTTTGCTCAGACTGATCTGTCCCAATATCTAGAATTTTCAAGGTAAAGTCTGCTCTGAACTCTAGAGATTCAGTACTTGAATGCTTATGGGTGCGAAATAATGTTAATTACATATTCTCAATACTTTGAATCTGCAATTCAACTTCGAATTCGAGGCACTGTTTCACTGTTTTGCGAAACATTTTCTCACAGCTACCCTCATTTGGACATTGCTGTATAATTCAATTACTGCGCCTTAATCCGACGGTGATCTAAATCCGTCGAGGTTATTTGTCCGCTGTGACTCCAAGATGTCCGAATAAAAGTATGTCACTAAGAGACACTCCGGTAACTAGTGAGATTTAGTAAAAGATATAATGATAATCGTGAAATTCTGTTTGTATAAATTGTTTAATCTGTAATTTACATCTTAATCACAAAGTTTAGGATGTCATCTGTGATTCGTTTTAAAGATAATTCCTCTGTTTAGGACAAATTTCTTCATTTTAATGTCAATGTCTTGTTGACATAATTATACTCGACACTAGATTGTCGCCAGAGTTCTTGATCTCTTGTTCAAGACAAAATATCAAAATTAAGCTACACGATACTGCATGATGCTACATGGTACTGCATGACTAGGGGAGAGTCGGGTAACTTCGGACAGGCGGGTAAATTCGGACATATAATTGCAAACAGTGAAAATCCAGATGAGACGGCTCATAATGAGCCGTCTCATTAGGATTTTCTCTGTTTGGCTAGTTAATTCTAGTTTTAGTTCCAAACAACTGACATATAAAGGAAACAATGTTAGTGTCCGAAGTTACCCGCTGTCCGAAGTTATCCGACTCTCCCCTAAAGCTTAAGAAATGACTGTATGCGATGATGCATCAATTTTCTTTGTGTGTTTGATGCCATTTCTCCCGATCATACGTGTACGTGATCGGTGCAATATCAGCAAAAAATGAAAAAACAAAAAGAACGCATTTATACCACCCCAGCAGGCACACAAGGTTAAATCAGCATTGAATCTACCTTGATTCAACGTCATGTGACGTTGAATCAAGGTTGAATTAATGTTGATTCAACCTTGTGTGCCCAGTGGGACTCCTCAAAATACCCGAATTAGTCTATAGTACAATACAAAAAGCACTAACAGAATTGCGTACAGAAATGACTCACTTGTAGGATTTTCATGTTTCGGTACATGTGAATAATAGTCTTTTTTTTTCTCTTTCCAGTTCGGAACATGATCTGTGAGTTACAGCCCTTGCCTGGACCATGTGGCGCCCCATATATTCGCTGGTACTACAATAAGCATGCGCAAGAGTGTGCTATCTTCCGCTATGGCGGCTGCCAAGGGAATCAAAATAATTTCAAAAGTAAGCGTGATTGTGAGAGCGCCTGCATGTCCGTGCCTACTATTAAGCTCTATAAAGGCGGTCAGTCCTCTCTGTCAGCCGTGAAACCGGCAATAATGACTGCCCCGATTTATGAGCCACCGGAAGTTAAATATGAAGCTTTGAATTCAATAATGTTGACCGGAAATGAAAATAATTATGACCGGTACTCGGCTTCGCGGTACAGGAAAATGCAAGACGATGATAGTAATACACGTAAACGGAGGCGTCTGGATAAGGAAAGAGCGAAAGAAAGACGGCGCCGAGAGCGTCGAAAAGAACGTAAGAGGCTCAAGAAACTACGACGTCAAAGAAAACTTTTACGAGAAGGCAAAAAATCTAAAAAAGATAGGAAGAAGAAGAAAAATAAAACTGAGGAAGATGAGCTAAATGAAACAGCTCCAGAAAATACTGTTACTACAGACAAAGAAACCAGCACTGTTGAAGAAATAACCAATATTGTTGATAACGCTATTGCTGCAGACGAAGCGGGAGAAACTCGAACACGCGAGCGGCGGAAAGATAGAAAACGGAGAAAGAGAAGACAAAAGCGCCAAAAGAAGAATAAAGATGGCAGAAGTAAGAAACAGAAAAGAGACAATAAACACGTTGAATCACAATTAAGGAGGCATGATCCTTCGTATCAAAGTGATGACAGTCGAGCATATAGAATGCATTCTATTTTAGACCATATAGCAAAGTCAAGAACTCAAAGTGGAAGTATAGTTTATTCTGAGCACTGAAGGCTAAATTTAGAGAAATTATGGATACTGAAACTCAAGATATTTGAGCCGCGACATGACAAAACTAACAAAGCGGCATGTGTGCCCAGCGGAGAATCAGACCAGCCTGGGTCGCCGCACAATCGGATCAGAGTCTTCGCTGGTAGCCAATGGTCTAATCTAATTCCGTGCGGAAAACGAAGACTCTGATCAGACTGGACAGATGCCCAGACTGATCTGAGTCTTCGCTGGGCGCACATGCCACATTGTTGGTTTGTTGTGTCGCGGCGCATATATGGTTTCATGTGAAAATGACACAAAGTGGATACTGGAACTGATCAGAAAGAGAAGCCAGTGCTATGTGACAAACATGTGTAATTCTCTGTGATTCGGACATATGCATGCACGCTCAGGAATACATCCCTGTCCCTGATTGCACTTATAAAGTGAGCTTGACTCAAAAAAGGAGAACAAAAATGATAAGAATTATTCGAACGGAAACAGTTGTTACTTCGTTATGTCATTTTTGTACAAAAACAGTCGAAATGTCGCCATTTAAAAGAGGTACAAATTTATCCATGACAAAAAGGTGTGTGAAGGCGGCATAAAACGTGCAAATATGGAGGCATGTTAATATGTTTTATTGTGACCTAGGTCAAGACTTTGTTTCAAAGCAAAAACTTGAGCAAGACAGTTTTGAGACAAGAAGACTTTATGAATTTGGCCGCGGTAAGCGAAAATATTCTTACGCCAAGTTCAGGGTATTTACTCATTGTGTTTTAATATTAAAGTGTATATGTTACATTGTATAAGGAATATGTGCATGCGTGAGTGCGTGTGTGTGTGTGTGTGACGAGCCAATGTCATCTTAGTTACGGTACAAACATAAAGGTCGCCCATAGCCTTATAGCCGTAGGGGCAGTGGGGGTTAGAGGCCCACTGTATCTTGGGCACAGCCGATAAGAGGCGGAGTCTATCCATCTCCTTCCGCTCCCTGATTCGAAAAAGGTACCCATTTACTGCTGGGTTGACAGAGTTTTCCAGTCGTCGGATGGCGAAGCCCGGGTTCGATCTCACGACCTTCCGGCGACTTTCTGCACCATAATCGAGTCGCTTTAACCACTCGACTACGGCGCTTCCCTAAGTAGTGTACCTGGGTACACTTTCATTTTCGGCCTTTTTCACAAAGGGGAAGAACTTTGTGACGTCCTGTTTGCTTCCCTGGATGATGAAGCCCTTTCAAAATAGGATCTACTCTTACAGGAAAGAATCTGCTCCAACAGGAGTAGATTCTTTTCTTTAAGAGTTGAGTCCACTGAGAAGGAGACTAAAAGTTGAAAATGGCTGAGTTGCTTTCCCTGAAAGTGTACCTAAATACCGTAATGGGTTTGGGTACACTTATAAAGATCACTCTGATCCGGAGTTGTGGATCTGGTGCTACTGCTGAAAGAAATTGCTCAATTTCATGGCCACATATTTATAAAGTACATACATGAGCCAAATGGCTCATGTGTATACTTTTATGTTTATGTTGCCATGAAATTGCGAATAAATAAAACAAGAACTGCTCGCGATCGCCGATAGAGCAATTTTTTTATTTAAGGTATATGTATACACCTTCATATTTTCCTCCATTTTTTTTCAAAGGGAAATAATTTTTTGCGGCTTTCTGTTTGGTACCCTGGACTAGGTAACACTTCCAGTGTAGGATCTACTCTTAAAGGAAAGAATTTTCTCCTAGAGGAGAATTAAAAACGGAGGCAAAAATGACAATAGCAGTTGTTTCCCCAAAACGTGTACCAGTCATCTTAAGTTATGAACATCTCCCATTAAATAAGAGTTTTGCCAACTAGGAAAGCAAAGAGTATTCAGCTTCCGGTGCCTCCCGTGTAACAATGACTGCAGAACGCATAGCATGAAGTTGTAGCCATATGCCTTTACCATGAATGTGACTGAAAACAGAATGGGTCTTTTTTTGCCATCATTTGTCTGAGACATGAAAACATAAATGAATAATACTTCTCATAAAGTGCATTTTATTGTGATTAACCGTCAACGGATTTTAACAAATTCTTAAACAGCATTTGCTGTTACTCTTGGTGATGTAATATCACGTCCTTTTGAGTTGGGATATAAAATTGAAAGTGTTTCGTGTGCAAGATTATAAAGGTATACAACCATCCCAGATTGGGAGCACCAAAACGAAAATACAGTGAACTCTCGATATCTCAAACTCGAATTTCAGCTCAAACTACTGATATCTCAAAATGAATTTTCTGGGACTAGATAATCTGCTTTTAGATACCAGTATTTTTTCTGATAACCGGAGTTGAATTGTAAAGCTAAATAGGAAATACATTGTTTATTCTTTGATTTAAGAGATTACTTCAAGATATCAGTCGTTTGAGATATCGAGAGTCAACTGTAGTCAAATTTGCAAACAGCGTAGATCCAGAGGATCTGGATCAACTCTTCTTCCCCTCTAGTGTTTGAGCTGTCAGTTGATATACCAGTAGCTTGGACGAATCGTGTTTAGAAATTGCAGGCGCACATTATGTCGTCTGCTTTTTTGGGGCTTCTTTATTCATTTTCACTGCCTACACTGTAAAAAAAATCCGTAGTTTTTACGGTAGAATAACTGGCAACCAGCTGCCAGTCCATTTCCCGTTATTTTTATGGTCGCCCGTAAAAATTGCAGGAATCATCAAGCAGAGTAGGACAGAATAGAACAGATGTTGTTTTGGTCATTAAGCCCTTCAGTTCCAATAAAGGTATTTTTGAGTGCTGACAGTTAACAAAACACTTCCAAGTCGTGATTTCTAAAACTGTTCTACAGGCAAACCCCCGTAAAAATAACGGTAAATTAACTGGCAGCCAGCTTCCAGGTATTTTACCGTAAAATCTACAAATTTTTTTTTACAGTGTACAACACGCCCAAAGTCTGTACATATTATTTTCGTATTAATAATAATAATTACAAGTCTTATTCATATTCGATGGAAGAGCAAATACTGCACGGGACTGGGTTCCGTAAGCTCATTCAAGACTGTTTTTTATTATGAACAGCCTTCTGCTCTGGGATACTTACTACCAACTGCTTTCTTGTGCTGTCGACCGAGTCATTCAATTACCACAAGAGCTAAAGTAGCTGTCGACCGAAAAACTTGAATCAACTTGAATCGACAGCAGTATCAGTTGGGCGGGCGATCATTAACAAAAGGAATATTTACTGTTATTGGTGTGCATGTTGTCGACTGAATTCTCGTCCGACAGCTACCTTGCACCGTACCAGATCGGTTGACAGCACAGACAAGCAAATTGGCATTACCCTAATGGCTATGGCTTTATTTAAAAGTTCGTTTTTCTTGATTAATTGTAATAATGGTACCATTATATATATTGCAAATGTTATTTATAATTGTGTTGTATATTTAGTGATAAAATTGTATATATATATAATTCATTGTGAATTTTATCGTATAAATCACTATAGTTTTCATATTTACATCATAGCATATATTTCATACAGACCCTAGATGCATAAAGAGTATACAAAGAATCCGAATCCGATTTTGCCGAACTGCATAAGAGGCTGAAGGAGCCTGGGGCCGTATTCATAAAACGACTTAAGAGGTTGCTATGCTGTTGCTAAGGCTAAATTTCTTTGAAGGAGATTCCCTACAACTATGAAATTTGCTATGGAGGAGTCCTCCAGAGCAAATTTCATTGTTGTAGGTAATCTCCTTCATAGAAATAAAACCATAGCAACAGCATAGCAACGACTTAAGGAGTTTTATGAATACGACCCCGGAATGTAAATAGCGAATTGCTTAGATGCATATCAGCCTTCGCTTTTTGGAAACTGACACACGCGCCGCTTTTGCATCGTCGCAAGCCAATGGTACTAATGTCACTTTGTTACTTACGTACGTAAGGAACAAAGCTGACTTAATACCCTTGGCTTGCGAATATGTGGCTTGAGTTGATGCCGGTGAGAGCAATTGATCATGATGCAGGCTGGTCTAAGTCTTTGCTGTATTTACATGCTCTAAGGCACATATACTGATGACTAGGCTTCTTGGCTAATTGTTGCTTTTTTGTACTGTCATACTCCACCGTCTCAGTGCATCACTTTTTGTTTTTTTAGTTTGTACCTACAGAGACTGGCTACATATGTTATATAGTAATGTAAATATTTTTGTCGAAATAGATGGCCAGTAAACAGTCTGGGGACTTAATGGCTATCCATCATGCTCTTTGTGATGGTTACTCCTACGCTTCAAATGAACTGAAGTGATGGTTAACCATAGCATACGTACTTAAATTTTTACCACAAGATATCACCAAATGTCCGAAAGTGAAGCGTGATGGAAAGTCACTTCCTGTTTGATGGCTGACCATAACAATGGCAAAAATCGTCCAATATTTTCTTCTGAGAAGCTGATTAGAAGACATTGAGTAACTCATAAAATTTAGTATCTGTTACTATGAGTAGACACGCTATACACTTTGGATAGTGATCGTTGCCATTCATAACAAATAGAAATAAAAAGTGCAAAACAAAAAGTGCAATTTTCTAAGAAATAAAACGATTCAAACAAACAGACAGCAGTTTTTACCATGTTTTGGTTATATTTCTGTTAAAAAAAAACAACAAAATATAAACCCTTTTACTGTGAATAATTATGGAACGGTCCAAATTTCAATTTACGTAAAATTTAAGGTCATACTGAATATTGCCAGTGGATATAATTGCATTTATAGTGTTAGATCCGGGCTGATCCGTCTTCTCTTTTCGCGCGTGCCATGAGGTAGCATTTCACTTGACGTAAATGGCATGTGTGCGGTTGCATTCGGCAGCAACAATGCTAGTTCTATTGAACGTATCCACTTACTCTTCCTGTAAATATTTTATCTTGTTCTTCGTACTTACCACCCTGTTATATTGTATTTGAATTCTCTGATAAAGAGGAAATAAAGAGTATATAGGGTTATGGCTGACCATCACAAATATGCATGATGGATAACTATAAGTCATGGACTATTAAAGTTCAACTAAATGTCGGTTAACTGTATATGTAAATTAAAACGTTCTCAGTATCTCATGATGAATAGAATGTACGAGAGGTGTGCCTGAGACATGAAAATGTCAGAATAGGTTTAAGATCATTTAGTCTCATGGCGAGGCTTGCCTAGCATTAGACTCAAATAATCTTATAAAAAATACTGAGCTTTCCTTCCCGAGGTCTCAGTGCAAAATCCCACCCATTATGCTTAACAGAACAAAACGTTTATTGAATTCAATAACTTTTGCTCTGGCAATATATACTAATTTTCCCCTAATAGATCTGTTCTGTAAATGTCATCTTATGCATGCATTTTACATTATTGACAGCTGATCAGAAACCATGCACAACACTGGCTGTCAATTTCATATTTTGTATGCAATTTTCATGACAGATAGCGAGTGGATTTGCTGAAAATTAAAGTGTAATATGACTGGGCTGTACTAAGCAGTGATTGACAGATTGAGACACCTTTAAAAGTTTAGGCTTGAGACAGCAGGGCAAGACAGAAAATTCTCAGACATCTTCAGAAAGGGATATTCTTGTCCAGTGTGTCTCCAGACATTAATAGGTTAGGATAAATTAATTTGAGATGTAGCCTTCCAAAATAAAGCGTAACCCCGCAACGTTTTATCATGTTTTTTTTTTTGCCTTTAAGTGGTCTTGTTTAAGATGCATTGAAATGAGTTATTAGCATATATAGTCTTGACAGAGTTCATTTATCTTGTACAAAACATTTTGTTGTAAAATGATTAAATTTGTTATTTTGATAAGTGCCTTCTTTTTACTGTACTTCCATCAATACTCCCCTTTGAGGCTAATCATTTGATTTAGAAACAATCTAAAGTGATGATGATGATGATGATCTTTCCGAAGTCACGCCTAATTTACCAAGCAAGCACACAGTGTTAATCTGAATAAATGTTGATTCAACGTCATGACGACAGAATCATGGACATATTGTGCGGCATTCAACATGTGCATTTTTGTTTGTGGAACTGTGTCATATGCTACGTTTCATTTCATTGGACAGTTTACACTGTCAGGTGACCTTTGAGTGACATTCTGGGTGCAGCTCGGAAAGGTGTTTTCTAACCAGAAGAGCTCACTATGCCGCAATAATTTCAAAAGTCCATGTCGTTATGCTAGCATTCAAACTGCAAATTGGAATCTGAATGCAGAATGCGTAGCTGGTACACTTGAAATAATATGAATGGGTTCACTTTCATGGGAAGCAATTTGCCATCTGTATCCCATCTCAATGGCTTCAACCCTTTAAGGACGAATTAGCTCTTATAGGAAAAGTTATCTCCCTTTGATAAAAATTGTGGAAAATACGGTTGTGTACAAATTCACATTTTAAACAATGTTCCTTCGTAATCAGTGCGAACTGTAAAGTATTGTGTCGCAGTTGCATTTACAAAACTGCAGCGATTCACATTCGTTTAGGGTAAAGTCGGGTAAATTCGGACAGCGGGTAAATTCGGACAGTGACATTCTCATCTGGATTTTCACTGTTTGCAATGGTATGTCCAAATTTACCCGCTGTCCAAAGTTACCCGACTCTACCCTACAATTCAATTCTAAAGTAAGATCCTCTGGCAGCAAGGCACACATCAAAGAAACGAAAGTGGCATGCTCGGTTTAATTAAGTGTTCATGGTTCATATGCAGTAATATAATGTTTGAATACTGCCCAGCAACCCCCGATCCCCGCAGACCCCATTCCCGCTACCCCGGCTGCTAAAACGACACTGCGCTCTAGTCTTTAATTCTTAATATATCTTGAACAAGACAGTTTTTTTTAAATATTGCAGAGGTAAAATTCTGTACTTAAGGTTTAAAGTGTTATCTGAAACACTGCTAAGCCCATTTAGTAAATGTTCTCAAGAGAATTACATATTTAATTGAAACAAACCAAACTATTTCATTAAAGCTAGAACCTAATAATCCTTTAGATTTGGCTCAAGATCTGTCGGCGACAAAACATTATCATTAAGTGTTGCAAGAATAATTGCAAATAAAGTTTGTGCACCCAAAATAAATACTGATTTTGTCAGTTAAGATGTAAGTTTATGTTTCGAAATGTAACACGCCAGCCTACAAATACGTAAGTTTTCTAAAGGGCTGTTCTTCTCAAGAAAACAAAAACAAAGGATTAGTTCTAAGATAAATCGTCAAACACGCACGTTAAGCGTCTGTGTGAACACTAAAATGTCACCAACAGAAGTAGGGCTTTCACATTTAACACTCAAAGCGCCAGTGATGAAAATGGCAGAATTTGAAAACAGTGCAGATCTTGATGAGGTGGCTCATGATGAGCCACCTCATCTAGATCTACACCGTTTGCCCTCCAGTTTTTGAATTTTCAATATGATATAGCTTGGATGAAACATATTTTGAAATTTTTGCAGACGTAAATTTTGTCGTCTGCTTTTTGGCGCTTGAAGGGTTAAAGTACTTTTAAGGTGGATGGTACCCATGAGAAATCCCAAACTTTGCACTTTCAAATCCCCATTTTTTTTCTTTCCTTTCGAAAAAAAAAAAAAAAACCATAAAAAAATCACTAATATCAGTTCTGAATGTGACAGCATACCATCAGCTAATGGCTTATTTCATTCAAGGTGTACGGGTACACTTTCAGGGGAATTAGCTCTGACATTTTTTGTTTCATTTTGCCTGCCTTCTAAATGGGAGGTCTACCTTTAAAAGAAATAATTTGCTCCTGGGGAAGCAAATTATAAATTATTTCCCTCCACAGAAGTTCTCAATTTTAAGGGCTTCGTCGTCTAGGGAAGCAAACAGGAAGTCATAAAAGTTGCTTCCCTTTGTTAGAAAATGGCTGAAAAAATACACCTTAATATAATTTTTGAAGCTCTTTGTAGAGATCGTGTTGTATAGTCTACTCTCAATATTAGAATATTAAGCCAACTACAAGTAAATTGAACAACTTGAGTGCGATAAGTACATCAGACGACTGCTCGGGAATGCCAGTGTAGACTCTGAGCAGAGCAACCTGATATTAGTTTCGAATACTTGTTCAGCATGTATGACCCAATACGTAAGCTTCTTGTAGTGATTATGCTTTTAGCCTCTTAGCGGGCACATTACGTCGAAATGACAACGCACGAATGCCGATGCGACGTTACGATGTAATGTGGAATGCCCAGTTTCAATTTGTTGTCAAAAAAGTTTCGTCTTATCTATGGCTTTTGTCTCGTATATCGTCTTACTTATCTACTGAAGATAGACTATTGTTCTACAATGCTTACATCAGACCGCAATTTGATTATTGTTGTATTCGACGAATTGTAACATAAACAAAATTACAAAGCTACAAAGGCGAGCATGTAAGAGTATATTACGGAATGACTACACTAATTTGGAAGAAGCCCGAGATCGTCTGAAAATACTAGCCTTTAACGATATCGTATTTATACAAAAAGCGAAAGTTATGTATAAAGTTGCCAACAATATAGCCCCGGAATACGTGACAGATCTGTTTCATTTGCGAGGTAACAACTTAAACGACACAACTTCTAATTTACGATCAGTTTGTATAGGAACTTTTTGATACCTAAACTTAACATAAGCCTATTTAAAAGTAGCCTGTCTTATTCTGGCGCACTTGTCTGGAACAGTATTCCTTTAGATATAAAAAATGCAACAACTATACATTCGTTTGTAAATAAATGTTCGGCTTGGTTGAGAAATTAGCTTATCCAGATTTATGCCCCCACCGCTATTTCAATCCCTCAGAATGAAGTTCTTGTTTACAAAAGATCTTTTTTATTATCAAATTAATATGTACATATTTAAATGTATATTGTACATGCCTTAGAGAGAGAGAGAGAGACAGAGAGAGAGAGAGAGAGAGAGAGTTTTTTGTTTGCTTTTTTTTATTATTATTTGATTAGTATCTGTAACATGTATTGTTTACTGTATATATGTATGTGACTTAACAGAGGGCCTCAAGGAAGATTGGTTCGCCAATTGAGTTACCCTCTTTAAATAAAGACCTTACTTACTTACGATGTCGCATCCAACGGACGTCATCATGACGTCCTCATTGCGACGTCATGTGACTGCTGGGCTATTTTTCTATAGGCCTAGTTTAACATCAATCATCGCTAATGGTGAAATGGCATTCTTTAAACTCTAAATGCAATAACCACAGGGTATAATCGATTCCGCTAATTTTCGCTTCCTGCAGAGACAGTACATTATGTTTGGCTTCCGCCGAGACTGTCCGCGAACTCTTGCTTCCTGTCGAGACTTCTGTACATGATAAATGGCTTCCTGCAGAGACTGTCCGCGTGACTCTGCTTCCTGCCGAGGCTCTCGGCAGGAAGCAGTCACGCGGACAGTCTCGGCAGGAAGCAATTTTTCGAGGACAGTAGTCTCTGCAGGAAGCAAGAGCACGCGGACAGTCTCGGCGGAAGCCAAATATGATGTACAGTCTCTGCAGGAAGCGAAAATTGACGGAATCGATTATACCCTGTGATAACTATTACTTGGCCGACTTGAAAGAAACTACTGTTGCTCTTGATTTCGCACCAAAACTTTGTAATATGATACCTGGAATTTCTCATCATGTCACACATGAAGTGCAGAGGTTGTGCACGAGGTTAAAATTCCTTCTAACAGGCTATCATTTTTATCTCAATAACATCTTTATATATTCATGGCAATTCAGTATAATGATAAGAAACGTGAATGTTTCATCCACGAATGAGGAAAATACCATCAATAATGTATTTTGTTTCACTAGTATTCAAAGTTTTGACAGGATATATACTGAAAGGATTTAAAAACTTCCACCCATTAATTTTGAATATCTCAAAAATAAATGCAGCTACGCCCCCCAAAATTTTACAGCATATATATTCTATTATACCTGATTCTATCAATATAGGAATTTGAAATCGTTCAACCGAATCGGTCAGGAACAAGCACGTGCTCCTCGTGTTCTTAGTACCGTTTACATAATGATGAATAGCTTCATGTATACAGTTTTCTGATGAAACATTTCTCTTACGATATCAAATTGAATTTTAAAAATTGGAACTCGGTCAGTGGCTTTATTCAGCCTACCGCGCCTAAATATCGCGAACAGGCGCAGAGTTGTGGGTCAGATAAATGCTGAAATTTCAAAAAGTGACGTCGCGGTACAATTTTATGCGTTAATTACGGCAATTTACAATCTCAGACGACGTGCACTGTTTGCAGGAAGCTAAAAAGACCGTCAGAAAAGCACCTAACCAAGATTGAAACCAGAGGACATGACGTTAACTAACGTCGACGCCGTCTCCGTAATGGGCTTTGCGCGACAGCATCATCCGCAGTGATACTTCCAAATCAACGTTGATGACGTCACAATATTAAGACAGTAAGAAGTGGTCGAAAGAGTGTTGCATAAGATAACGCCGGCATCGCCTTATGCATTTCAGTGACGTAACGCTCTTTTACTGACGTCATTTAGGTAACTGATACAAATAAACTGCGTAATCTTTAAATTTGATAAGTTTCAAGCATTTTTTCGTTAAATAGTCAACACTGTCATGAGTAAACAGATCAGCAGCCAGCAATAAAAAGTGGAAGTTTTTAAATCCTTTCAGTATATTAACAATTTAGGCTATTAGGTAATGTAATAGCGCAGGACATATCTAGTCTCCTTGTCCCATACCCGTGAAACACGCAAAATGTAACTAATACCATGACTCGAGAAATATTGTCTCTTGATTCGTGTGTTAATCTATTTTGTTTTCAACAAATTTTTGTTTTGCTGTTTGAGTTTGTGTGTTGTGGTTAAAGTCTCTACCAGCATTTTCCAAAATTTATGTCACACGGTGTCAGGATGTGTTGGAGCAAGCGCGTCTAAAATAGCACTCAGTCAATGTTCGGAGATGTTGTTGAATTTTTCCACTTTTAAATTCTAGAAGCTCCTATCTTTCAGCTACTTTGGAGGTATTCAGTAGTTCTGATCCTAGAGCTTGCCCCCCCCTCCCCCATGGTAATAAGACTGTTCCTCCCTACTGGTAATGTATAAGTACTGTTGCTGAATGGAACGGAGAATACTCCGAAGTATTCAAGGTGAAGCAGGGGGTGCGGCAAAGGTGGGATCCTCAGCACTTATCCATACAAGCTATACGTTAATGGTCTGTTTGACAGGCTCTAGATACCAGGTGTGGGATGTCACATTGGCGAGATTTCCTGTGTCGCACCGGGGTGTGCAGACGATGTGGCAATTCTTGCAGAAAATAAAATGATCCTGCAGCTCCTCATTGATATAGCTGTCGACTACAGTGCTATGGAAAGATACCTGTTACAACCGACCAAAAGTGTATTACTACAAACAAGCCAGAGGTTCTCCTCCAGAGGACACAGTAGTGACGACGAAGGAACAGCCAATGCCGATAGTGGAAGAGGCAATGCATATGGGGATCCTTAGATCAGCTGACACTCAGAAAACTGTAGTATCACGTATGCAGAAAGCAAGACGCACAGTATACAGCCTTATGGGATCAGGGTTCGAGGTTATAAAACTTGAGAATAATCTCAAACTCAAGATAAAGGACACTGATTGGTTGCTTCCGAGCATCGGAAGCAGCCAATCAGTGTGCTTTATTTTGAGTTTGAGAATGTACTCAAGTTTTATAACCTCGGGGCCAGGACTCCATTGGGGAAAATGGGCTAGACCCCGAGACGTCTATACACTTGCTGCGAACCTACGTTCTGCCAGTTCTGGTATAAGGGTTGGAGGTCGTACTCCCAAAAGCACCCTTGGTGGAGAAGATGAAGAGGACCTACAAGTAGTCCATTAAGCATATCCTGTCATTACCAGCCACGGTGGCTGACCCAGCAGTGTATATCTTGTCCGGAGTCATGCCTGTTGAAGGTGTTATTCATGAGAGGGCGTTACCAGTGCTGCAGATTGGGTGAATATTCAGTAGAGAAGCAGTTGGCTCGTAGACAGCTCGCTGTCAAGAGTTTTGGAAGTAACAGTTGGTTTGTTGCAGTACGCAAGCTGTTCCTCAAGTATGATCTTCTGATTGTTGGGATGTGGTAGAAAATCTCCTGTCCAAGTCCCAGTGGGAGTCCCTGGTCCGAAAGCATGTCGATAAATACTGGATGGAAAGAATTAAATCCAGAGCCCTGTTGTAACCGTCATTGGGGTACCTCACAGCGGACATGTACTACCCTGGGAACAAGCATTAAATATTGCAGTATTCTGGCATAGCCCGAGATGTTCCGGGCGTCCATGTGAAATTGAAGCTCCTGACTGGAACCTACATATGGCAAGTGAACAGATCCAGTTTCAATCAAAATGAGATTGACCCTGTCTGTCTACTGTGTAAGGAGGAGCCAGAGACAGTCGACCACTTCCTGATAGATGTAGTGCATTGGCCGGAGTGAGGCAGCCCATTATGGACAATATCCTCAGGTGTGCAGGTTGCTTAATGCAGACTCCCATAGAAACTGAAATGTTAGTCCAGTTACTGTTAGACTGCGCAGGCGTCTACGGTGATTTTAGAGACCATCAGATTCAAAATGTTGCTAAAGATATTGAAAAATCAGCTAAAAGGTTATGCTTTATTCTCCATACTGAAGGATACATAAGACTGAAGAAATAAGAAACCTGGCGGAAAAGGTCACCGTGGTACACAGTAGCGTGAAATCCGGGGCTTAAACAAGATATATTTAAGTTGTAAATAGGGTGACGGGACTTAGAAAGTCATTTTAACCTGTGTGATTGAAGACTATCTAAGAAGACTCCAGTTGGAGGTGTGTCTTTAAAGGCAGAAATTATAGAACAGAACAGTACCGGAGGTTAACATACTGACGCTTCCGAGTCGGCTCTATACCTCTAGATAGCAAGCAAATATCTGTCTGAAAAGACCAGGAAAGATATTTTAGTACAGCTGTCTTGTACTTCGTAAGAACCTGTATTAAGGTGAATGGGTGCATTTTCAGAAGAAACATATAGTTTTCATTTGCCTTCCAGCTAAATGGGAATGGGGATCAACTCTTAAAAGTAAGATATGCTCTTCTTGGAGCAAAGTCTATCCTTACAGACAGACCTCTTTTTTTGAAGGGTTTTGTCACCCAGAGAAGCTAGCAGGAAGGAATAAAAATGCTTCCCTTTGGAAAAACGGTGATAAAGCGTTGCAGTGACACCCTATACCTTAAGCAAGTAATTTTACCATTTCGCTTGGGTGCCTCACTCAGAGTATGACAGGCTTCACTTTTGTCCCATTTTTCGTTGAACCCAACCCTATCCAGCCAGGGTCAAGGGCAAGAAGTTTTAAATTCAATTTATTTTTTTTTCCTGTATCTACCGAGCCCCCATGTTTGGCCCTGCTCATGTTCAGCCTTGTCCATGGTCGAAATCAGTCCCCCGACATCTGCAGCCATGTCTTTATTTGCCCTTGATCATATTATTCTATTCTAATCTGTTCTATTCTATTCTATTCTATCCCACAACCTTACAGTGTCGTTGGGGCACCACAGATGACTTCGAAACGATCCCTTTCCCACCTTCTCCTGTTTTCAGCTGCCCTATATATAGTTGAGCTGGCAAAGTCCATTCCTGTCCACTCTTTAATATTGTCTTCCCACAGCTTCTTCTGTCTGGGGGTAGAGGTGGGAGCGGTATACTGGAGAAAAAGTATGGGATCAAAATTATGATGTGCCATTTCTGAAACACTGCTAAATAGTATCGAAATTAAACTTTTCTAGTATCTTAAAGGATATTCATTTGCTATGGTGGCTGTGTTTAAATGCTGAATACATCACTTTCAGCTTTGTCGCGACAAGGCTTGAAGTCAGATTTCACTCAAAATTAAAGTTGTGTTAAATCCCCATAGGAATTTTATAGTGCTATCACTTATACGGATGTGACCTTTGCCAGGAAAGAGATTTTTAATTGTTTTTCTTTGCCAGGTGGTTTTCAAAATGATTAAAATTTTAAGTTTACGATGAAAATTCTGCATATTTTTTTTAAAAATCCGAACACTTTGATTTTAGAAGAAAAACTAGAAAATTGTGTCTGTAAGACACTAATGATGCCCCCGTGCAGCGCCTGTCACATGATGTGTATATCCATAAAGCACCTACAAAGAATTCATTGGAAACATACCCTACCATGTAAAACATTGCCCAAAATGACTAAGTTAAAAAGGCTGTGATTCTGTCAAAATTAACTCTAGATCTATCAAAATGCCTCATGCATATCTTCAAATATGTCCACAATATGTAGACATGGTTTGAAAAAGATCCATTGAAAACTGTGGAGCAAGTTGATAACACAAACTCTATACCCTACAATGCAAAATTTTCACTAGAATGACTGAGTTCAAAAAGCCGTAATTCTGTCAAAATTAATTCTAGGTCCAACAAAAACCCACATGCACATCTTCAATACATTCACAGCATGTATGCAAGGTTTGAAAAAGATATATTGAAAACTGTGAGAGGGGTTGATTACACAAACTCTATACCCTACAAAGCAAAAATTTGCCTAAAATGACTAAGTTCAAAAGGCTGTAATTCTGTCAAAATTAATTCTAGGTCCAACAAAAACCCACATGCACATCTTCAATACATTCACAGCATGTATGCAAGGTTTGAAAAAGATCCATTGAAAACTGTGAGAGGAGTTGATTACACAAACTCTATACCCTACAATGCAAAAATTTGCCTAAAATGACTAAGTTCAAAAGGCCGTAATTCTGTCAAAATTAATTTCAGCTCCATCAAAAATCCACATGCACAACTTTAATATGTCCACAACATGTATGCAAAGTTTGAAAAACATCCATTGAGAACTGTGGGGAGTGGTTGATTACACAAACTCTATACCCTACAATACAAAAATTTGCCTAAAAAGACTAAGTTCAAAAGGCTGTAATTCTGTCAAAATTAATTTTAGCTCCATCAAAAATCCACATGCACATCTTCAATATGTCCACAACATGTATGCAAAGTTTGAAAAAGATCCATTGAAAACTGTGGGAGGAGTTGATTACACAAACTCTATACTATAAAGCGTGACGAACAGACAGATGGACGGATGGACAGACAGACAGGGGCAAATCTTAATGCCCCCTGACTATCGTCACGGGGGCATAAAAACCCATCTCATATCAAAAATTTCTTTGACTAGATTTTTTTTCTTCAAGAGATGGAAAAACACTCTTTTATAGCTGAATTAATACAATAGTCTCAGAGCAAATCTGTCTTAGGGCATAAAAAGTGGGCACATAGAATATGTGCCCACATCTATGCCCTAAGATAGATTTTCTCAGAAATTATGCTGCCCCAGTTTGAAAGGCAGTCTCCTTTACTTGACACCTCCTTTATTTTGATATATAATCTTATGATCCTATTATAGAGGTATAATGATCTCACTAACACCTTTCTCAATAGGCCAGTGACTAGCTGATAATTAATATGGTCATTGTACTTCTTAATCATATTAATCTCACTCTAGGCCTGCCCTACATCAGATCTGTTGTTATATTTTCTTTATGGTACAAAAGAGGTTCAAAAGTCATAATGACACATTAGTTTTAGCGAAAAGCACTATGTAAAAGCACTTTAAGGTATGAATTTACCGAAACAACAACAAAACAACAACAACAAAAACAATACAATTGTGGCTTTCCTTCTTTCAGTTCATCAGTTGTTATACATTCCCGAAACTTTTGGGGAGTTTGCTTCGTTCTGTTTTTCAGATTTTAGTCATTCCTAGCCAGTGGTATTACTGATCCAAAAACTGGTCAAGATTCTGCCCTCTTTTTGCTGTCCCACCATTTTTACTATTTGGCAAGAACACATACTTCAGACTCAGTTTTAGATTTATAGATGCTGAATGGAACGGGGCATATATAGATATGAGCCGCGACACGAGAAAACCAACAATGTGGTTGTGCGCACAGCGCAGACTCAGAGCAACCTGGGCATCTGCCCAGCCTGATCAGACTCTTCACTTAGCGCTTAAAAAGGGTGGCTAAGGAACTAAGCTACCTCCATGCGGAAAGCAAAGACTCTGATCAGACTGGGCGGATGCCCAGGCTGATCTGAGTCTGCGCTGGGCGCACAACCACATTGTTGGTTTTGTCGTGTCGCGGCTCATATATAGATGCACCTCCCTGTTCTTCCACCATTTTTTTACAAAGAGAAATAACTTTTGTCACTTCCTCAACAGTTTGCTTAAATGGACATCAAAACACTTCCAAAATAAATCACCTCTGAAAGGCAAGGCATTGACCCTGGCTATAACCCATTCCATTCGGGATACCCCTTTAGGGGTATCTGGGCAAACAGTTTGGATCCAGGTCAGGCCCCACAAACGTGGGGCCTGATCTGAGATCCAAACTGTTTGCTGCCTAGACATCATTTTTACAAAAGTTAGTTAGACCAATATTGTCAAAGTATTTTTGATTTTTGATGCAGACGACAATTTCAGCAGACGACAAAAAATACCCAGAATGCAATGGAATAATGAGAAGGGAAGAAATAATGAAGACAGAAGAGTTGCTTACCATAAAAGTGTACCAAATTTAAACTTTTCCAAGATTCTGTAGCCATAAAATGTGCAAATTTTGTTATGCCCGCTTCAAGTTTGTAGCCTATATTGTGTTCACAAGCAGATATGGAATAGTTTTCATTCTCCCTCCAAGACTGGACACCGGTTTTGAGAACATAATGCAAACAGTGCTGGCTGCAGATCCAGGCCAGATGCAGCAGAATCAGGGTATACACTGTTTGCTTGCAGGAATTTTTATGCAAAATACAATAAAAGTTAAAACATTCATCAGAAACCCCTAAATATAGAAATGGACTCATCCAAATGATAACGATGGACAAGTCTACTGGTCATGAAAGGGCTAAGTAAAAGGCAATATAACTCTGGTGCTAACAGGTCTGACCTATGAATAACTAAACCAAAATAAAACACCATGAAGTTGCTAACAAGGGCTTCGCAAGCGGTGCATAATACGCACGTTTTAATGTCACAAAGGAGTGACAGAATGAACAAGATTGTTTACAAAAGGATAGACAGGTAGAGAAACAGGGGCAACCACTCTATAATTAATGATGACAACATTATTTAAATATTTAACACATCAAATACTATTAGTATACCAAAAATCAGCTTCCAAGGTGAAGTGGCTCAGAAGTTGAGTAATGCCAAAGTCAAACAAGGGAGATAATTCATAAACTAAATATACTATATATACCATTCTTGGTTCTAATACATTCCCTTAACAACATACACATCACCATTAAGTTGTGTTAAAATATTCTAAACGGTTAAGGAGTTACAGAGTAACAGGAAATTTATGCACGAGCAGATATTTCAGTAAGTAAGCCAGAGTTGTGGTTCTTGCTCAGGATACTTTGCCCCATTATTACACACATTCCTATGAAGTTTCATTCTAATATTTCAAAAGGTTAAGGAGTGAATGAGAAACGCCTAAAATACTAATCAAACAGAAGTTACTCCAAAATTAAGAGAGGGGGAGCAACCATTCTTATATGCGACACATTGTCTTTTGATCATGCACATTGCCATAAAGTTTCATCATGATATTCCAGAGGGTTACCAAGTTAGGGTATGCACAACATAAATAAACACTAAAATAGCCTAAAAGAATAAAAGGGATGTAACTCAGAAACAAAGAAAGGGAGAGCAACCATTTTTGTACGTGACACATCATTGGGACTTCATACACATTGCTACGAAGTTTCATGAAGATATCCCAAACAGTTATCTAGTTCTGGCGCGCACAAGACTTGCAGGGAAAAAAATAATCAAAGGGGCATAACTTGCAAAGTAAGGAAGGGGGAGCAACCATTTTTGTACACAACACTTTCTCTCTACCTAATACATATGCCTACAAAATTTCATTAAGACATCCCAAATGGTTACTGAGTTATGGCACCGCAAGAATGTTTACGGATGGACGGACAGCGCCACGACATAATACATCCATTTTTTCAAAATGGGCGTATAAAAATATAACCTCTATCCTGTCTTTCAGGTGGACAGATGGATGCACAGACTGACGGACAGACAAAGGATGGTGACTGATCATAAAAGCTCACCATGAAAAAAATTTAACAATACACTCAAACCTGTTCTAAAGGCCACCTCTATTAAGCAAAAGCCTGTCCTGGAAGTTCACAATCTCATATACATGTAGTATCTTTTCTCAGTATAAACTGACCTGTATTAAGCATGCACCAACCTTAAGCAATCCCATGGGTGCTTGATTAAGACACGTTTGACTGTACTTCATTTTCAAAGAATTCATTTTGAAGTGGATGTATTTGCAAAAAAAATTACCGGTAAGAGTAGCTAAGGTTCACATTATAACAAAGGATGCAAGTACTTTTCATAGCTAAAAATTCCTTCCTTGTCACAATAGCAGCCACTTAACACTTTAAGCATCAGTGACGAAAATAGCATAATTCGCAAACAGCGTAGATCCTGATGAGGCGGCTCATAATGAGCCGCCTCATGCAGATCTACACTGTTTGCCCTCTAGTATTTGAATTCTCAATATGAAATGTCTTCGACAAGGTATTTTTTGAATTTTTGCAGACGTAAATCTTGTCATCTACTTTTTGGTGCTTAAAGAATTATAGCATAAGGTGTGTCCATTCTACTGAATTCTAGTAGGTTACATGTATGTGCATATTTTTAGATAAAGAATAAAGGTTACATAAATTAGGAGAGAAAACATAACAAAATTTACTATATTTAAAATATTTAATAAAACTTTTCACGGCTGATTAGCCCCACCTATTAAACCAGTTTACGTTTCCCTTCCCATATATGGATGGCGACATACCCCATATGAACACAGACAACAGAGCCCCAGATAAGTCAAAGATTTTTGCTTAAATTTTTTGGTGTATTTGTATTTTACCACATACAGGTGTGGTGTTGGTTGCATCACCAAAACCTTACAAAGGCGATTCAAAGGATGTACGTACACTACAACGTATATTCAGTGGATAAATAATATAAAAGCTAATTTTTTAGACCCCAAATTGCAGCTTATCTCAGGCTCTGAGACAAGAGAAAATCAGGGTACAATTATGACCAAAATATTGGAGTAAAAATACGTAAGTAAAACAGTGTAGATGCATATCTGACTGCTCCTAACAGTAGATGTCTGATCAGGGTCTGCACTGTATACCATTCCTCAAGCTTGCCAGATAGTAAAATATCAGCTTCTTCAAATTTAAGAATAAATAATACCAGTTACTGGTTAAAGTTCCCCATTTTTTGTATACAATAAAAAAAAAATGGAACACCTCAACAAAATTATCACTACTGTCCTAAAAATGTAACATTTTGGTTTTACAATGCAGTAATTGGTCTAAAAATACTGATGGAATGACAAACAGTGCAGACCCTGATCAGACTGCTCCTTCTCCATTAGGAGAGGACTGATCTAGGTCTGCAATGTTTGCTCAGACCTATCTGTCCCAATACTTAGAACTTTTGAGGTAATTATGCTATTTCATGCTAATATCTTACTGAACAATCTTAATTCACTTACCCACAGTAATAATGATCAGTGACCTGAATAATGAGTCATGATAAGCGCAAAAGAGACTTTATTATGAAAACGACTTGAAAACTCTGATCAGCATGTGCATTTGTAGGGGAATCAGGCTATTCTATGTCACATTAACACCCCTTATCAAGAACAATGATGGAATTATCAGTAAATTTCAAACAGAAAAGAAATATTGATATTCTTGCTAACAGTAATTCCAGATATTCCTCCAGAAATGACGTTTTCCCCAACCCCAAAAACTTAACTTAACTATTTAGTCACTCCCTCTCCCACAATTATGCAGCAATTTAGTTTATCTAAAAATTATCTCATTTTGACATATAATATATTGGCATTCTATTATAACTAAAATAACTTCAATTGATTTGTTTTGATTCATTCATAAAAGCACTAAGAAATGACTGTAGATGGTTTAGGGGTATGTGCAAATAGAGGAGTGACTTGTGATTTTATGGCCCTTTCAACAGTGTTTCAGTCATATCAACCTGACAAAAGGGTGACAATAAAAGGCTGTGTGCCATGAAAACCTGCATTGTTTACATCTGAGAAGATTTCCGCTTCCAGCGAGATTCAATGGATAGATGACCTGCGATTTTATGTCCTTTTAACAGTATTTCAGTCATATGGATGATAATGAAAGGCTGTGTGCACTGGAACCCGTTTACCATCGAAAAGATTTCCACATACAGCAGGGCTTGAACCCTGAATCACTAGATCAGCAGGCCAGAACTTAACTTACTGCAGAAGGCTATCTCACCACTGCCATGGTTAGTGAATTCAGTTTGTGCCCCTGTGTGAGGAGATAATCTAAGAACTTTAAAGAGAGGATTTTGTGTACTGACAGACAAACCATAGTATAACTATTTCATACTACCCTAATCAGTGTAGACCATGTATTTTACAAAACTTTTCCTTTTCTAGCAAGGGTGATATTAACAAGAATTATATGAAATGAAGCTTTGAAATTAATGGTACTCATCAAAATCATGATCAACATCACATGAAACATTCTCTCTCACATATCTCTAAATGACTAGATAATAGTGCTTCTTATTATGGAAATTAGGCTAGCATATTGACATGTACACATATGAAAATAATAGGCAAATATGTCCAGTGTTCAATTTTATGGAATATACCCAATGGGCTCAATGCATCAAAGCAACATTTCAACAGGGTTGATTTGATGTCATCACATTGAGTCAACACTGATACTATATTTTTCAATGTTGAGCATCATGTAGGTAATCAATATATGAGACAAATTGAGCCATGACATGACAAAACCAACAAAGTGGCATGCCTGTAAAGCGAAGACTCAGATCAGCCTGGGCATTTGACTAGTCTGATCAGAGTCATTGCTGTTAGGATGAAAATAGCTTTAATAGACACTAGCAAAGACTCTGATCAGACTGGTCAGATGCCCAGGCTGATCTGAGTCTTTGCTGGGTGCACAACCAGTCTGTTGGTTTTCTCATGTCGCAGCTCATATGAAACAAATTAACAAAACAACTGCCACATCATGATGTGGGAAAACCTAGCATATAAAAACAGTCTCCTTTCAGAATGGTCTGAAAATGTGGAGTCTGCTACTAGCTTGCATCTGAAAGGACACTGCAGACTTTAGCAAGAAATATGTATGTGAATGCCCTGATCACATTGCTCATGTGTAAAGGTTCAGTTCCCATCTGTTTCCCACAGATTTTCTTATCATATGGCTCCAACAGCATCATCTGTATAGTTTCTGCACTGAGCTTTCATTCTATTTTTGACTTCTTGCTATGTATCAAAACAGTACTAAAACAACAACAGGGGAACCATCCAAGTGAACACACAACATGAAACAAACATATACTAACATTGATTCAGCATCATAGCATTAAATCAAATTTGATACATAGTAGTTTGAAAATTTGTGTCTGTAGGGATGGAATGTACATGTAGACTATTTTATGATGACTTTGAGTATGAAATTTTCTCTGCTGATAAATATGAAAATGCCAACTAATGTTGGCATTTTCATATTCATAAGCAGAGAAAATTTCATACTCAGCTACACTGAACATCAAAATTACAGTACTTATCAATAACTTGCTGTTTATTAGCAGCTGAGATGAGCATGAAAAGTTTTATAACCGCGGGGCCTGACAGATGTACAGTGCAACCTGACCATGCTGCCACCATTATCAGGAGTTCAGCCATCTCTATAACCAAAGACATACAGTACCACCGCTTCCCAAAATGTATGCTATGTGTCTATTTTGAACTTCCTGATCCAATAAATTGTGGTTGTTGTTGTGTTATTGTTTAACGTCCATGGTAAACAACTATGGTCATATCGGGACGGTCAGTTAACCTAACCACACTATTCCTGGGCAGGCTTAGATCTCCTAAGCAGTTAACCAGTACTAAGTGCACTTACTTTCACCAGTAACTGACAACTGCCCCCTTCTTGAATCAGCGGAAGCAATAAATTGAAATAAGACCCTATGGCACATGCTCTTGCTGCTTTCAAACACAAAGTGTGCATTGTTGATCTCATTAAAATCTGTCTCCTTGCTAAGACAACTATAATGAGATCTGGAGATGCATATTTGTTGTAACCGAGACAAATGAAACTTTCTCGTCTAATCTTACCAAACAACAACTCTGCATATATACATGGCCTCACTGGGAGACACGTGAAAATAAGATTTTTGATTTTTCACACTTTAATATCTGACATATAACAAAGACACAGACAAACCATATAATAGACATTAAGGTAAATGGATACACATTCATGGTTTTCCCATGGTTTTTAACAGAGAAAACTTAAGGGTTTAGAATTGGCTTTCCTTAAGCACTGCCCCCACTCGAAAGGGTCTACATTTAAAGGAAAAATTTTCTCCTCCTAAGAAGCAAATTTGTTCCATAAAAGAAGCTATCAATGAAATATAGACAAAAAATTTTCGGAAAGAATTATCTCACCTGAAGTTATCTCCCCTGAAGTGTTCCCATTCACCTTAAAAGAATATAAATGAATGAGGTATAACACCTACTTCTTTGAAATGTCTACAAAATATTTACATCAATCGTGTTGTATGTCCAGTTCCTAGTCTACCTGATTCTGCATTTGTTTTAAGGCATGTGATTATCATATGATGTCGCATCTGAGAGTGTACTAAAGCCATGCATTAAAAAGATAATCCACTAGTGGATTAAATATGCAAATTATGTCGTAACGTTATGCGTTGACGGCTATAAAACGTCGGGTTTTCTAATGGCAAAATCTTGACGTTTTAGTCCAAAATTTGCTAATAAAATGCAATTTTAGTG
The DNA here is from genome assembly GCA_963989385.1 of Ctena decussata. Classification (NCBI taxonomy): domain Eukaryota; kingdom Metazoa; phylum Mollusca; class Bivalvia; order Lucinida; family Lucinidae; genus Ctena; species Ctena decussata. Next base: position 30,619,272 of record OZ022504.1, on the reverse strand, counting down.
TCATATGATAAATAGAATCTTGCATTCGTGCTCCTGTATTATTGAATTTATTAAACTCGGTGGTGAAAAAGATAAGATGCTCGGCAGAGCCTCGCATCATATCTTTTTCCCCAACTCGTTTAATAAATTCAATAATACATGAGCACTTGTGTAAGATCCTCTATGTACACTCTGAAGGGAAGCAACTCTGTCATTTTCATTTTTGCCTCCTTTTTCAATGGGGATCAACTCTTGAAGGAAAGAATTTAGTAGACCCCATTCTCAATGAGCTGTGTCATCTCGGGAAGCCACAAGAAGTTACAAAAGCTGCTCCCCTTTTTGTATATGTTAGAAAACATGGCAGTGGACCCACAAACCTGAACTTTTAAGAATCTCAGTTAAAGTGAAACAAATCTACATATGACCATTCAGTATAAACAGTAGAAAAAACAACAACAACAATAAAGCAACAATTACTCAGACTTTCAAAGCAGTAAGAATCTGGATTAAATTTATCATATTAAATAACCTTTAACATACATAGTAAAACTTCATAAAAAGCCTATCACTTTACTAATGAACACAATAATGTATAAAACTGACATACCCTAATGTGCTTAAATATTGGAACAACTAAAACCATTAATTTTCCATTTGTCCCTAATGAAAAAAAATAATAGTTTTTAGGTGTCCCAATATTAAGAACGATAGGGTAGTTACAAATGTATGCATGTAAGGCACCTGCTACATCTGTCCCCATAGTATCTCTTCTGCCACTTTACCAGCTTCCGTGGGGAATACTGGCCATTTCCAAGAACAATAACTACAGAATCAAAACTGACAGCTCCAGATATTAGCAGGATAAAACATATGAGCTGCAACACGACAAAACCAACAAAGTGGTTGTGCACCAAGCGCAGACTCAGATCAGCCTGGGCATCCACTCAGTCTGATCACAGTCTTTGCTTTGCACTGAAAGGGTAGCCAAGGGTCTAAGCTAGTTCCATGCGGACAGCGAAGACTCTGATCAGACTGGGCGGATGCCCAGGTTGATCTGAGTCTGCACTGGGTGCACAACAACACTGTTGGTTTTCTTGTGTTGTGGCTCAATTATAGTTCCATATTCTTTCAAGAAAACAAGTAAATTTTCACACCCTATAACTCTAAGGTAAGACTCCATTTGTTTCACACTGGACTGTTTGACAGACCAACCATGAAAGCCAGGAATCCTAACGTATCTTTTGAATACTTTTGAAATTTCTAAGGATTCCTGATGACAAAATGTAGAAAGTCAATGGCTCTTCTTTTCAAAAGGAATGGGCTGCAAAATAAATAATTAAAATTCAAATTTGATCACCTTAACAACCACATGGTCAAATTTCAATATGAAAATAGTTTTTGGAAAACATACAACCAAAATGACATTCATCATCCAAAATATCTGGACTTTTTGCATGGCATATTTACACAAATTATATGATTTTATGACTTTCAAGCTAAATTTCCACTCAAACACATTAACTGCTCTTTAACACAGTCAACATTTTAAAATTTTCTCTCAAATGGCTGGAAAGTTACATTCAAGGGGCCCTTTTCCTGCACAGATCATCCTAAGTCTTATTCGGACACTATGCAGCTTAATTTGACTCTCACTGCTTCCAGCATTGATAAATCAATGTACCCTTTTACATCAGAGATTATATTTTGGACCAATTTCCTATTTTTCTTTACATTTCAACTCCTAATATCTCAAACTACTGTTATTTCAAAGTAAATTTTCTGGGAGCAGAAAATTTACTTCCAGATATCAGTAGTTTGAGATGAGCTGTGTTTTTGAGATATTGAGGGTTGACAGTATCAGAAATCATCTCCGTACTGCCAGCAGATGTCTCAATGAACGACATAGTGTCTAAATGTACCTGAAGTCACTCTGTGCAAATTGACCAATCTTCACTGATTCACTAGAACTGATAGATGTTATATATGAAAATGGAAGACTCTGAAGACACTGTTGGGATGAGCACAATGTTGAGACTTCCTGTTTGCACATGGTATAAGGTACCTGTTTGCACAATGTCTAATCAAATATATTCACAAAGAATCTGAGCAAAGGAATAGGGGAATTTCAAAATCCATGCCTTATTATGCCTAATAAAGGGCACTCTCTGCATATGCTTTTTTTCTGCAATATTCAGCTATCTCAACCATTTCTGTAACAGATTCTGCCATCTTTATAATAAATGGGTACACTTTCAGAGGAAACAACTCTACCATCTTGCTTTTGCTTCTCTTCTCAATGGGAGTAAGAGTTTGCTCCTTTAAGAGGAAAGACCCTTTTTGCTGGAAAAGTGGCATGAAAATGGCAGAGCTGCTGTGGAAGTACAGCCATTCACCTTAATTCTGTATTATTTAAACAACATTTTCACACAAAGAATATAGCAACAACATGTAATCCTACACAGAGAAGACAACAATGCAAGCAGGATCAACCTGTGCAGCCTCTTTCTATCTGGCTTTAAACAGTAAAAATCACATTGGCTTTCAAACAGTAAAAATCGTGCTGAGACTATGGTGATAATTAGGCCCACCTTTTTGGTGGTAAACAATTAAACTCTGCAGTCCCGCTACATATTAACAGAGAAACAAGCAATACATCCTACATCACAGCATCTAGTAAACATGTTTGCACATGTTGGAATAACACCTTATCTTTTATTAGTTGTGGTACAGAACGGTATAGAGTTCCTGATAAGAGTGGGTATTGAGGATAATTTGAAGATAATTTCTTATTTCTAATGAAAACATATGTTGCGACCCTTCGTTAGAACTGTCTCCTTGAGACGGTTCTAATGAAGGGTCACAACATACGTTTTTATGGCAAAATATGGATAATTATCTCTAAACTATCTCTGTTACCCCTTCTTATCTGGAGGACTGGAGCAGCAACCCTCCTTAACTTAATGTTTACTCCATATTTGATACATGAAAACGTAAAGTTTCAGCTCTAGAACATACAGTCTGTGCTTAAAAGCTTCCTGATGTGACAGCTTAAGGTGAATGGATACACTTTCAGAGGAAGCGACTCTTCCAGTCTTATTTTTGCCTGCCTTTTCAACGGGAAGTGGGGTGGGTCACCTCTAAAAGAAAAGGATCTTCTCTTCTAATTGCACTTTAAGAGAAGACCCATTTTTGGAAGTTTTTTTTTTCTTTGGGCAAGCAAACTGAAAATAACAGAAGCTGTCTCTCATTGTAAAATCAGCGGAAACTATCCATATATCTTAACTGGTACTGAACTAATTTTTGTAGTAGAACTTTCCATCTCAAAACAAGTCCACTTTCCCATCATAAAAATGTGGGCAAAAACATCAGAATGTCAACAGGGCAGACTTTGATTTGACTGTTTCTGTTGACTGTTTTGGTAGGATTTGTCTAATATGAATATGCAGAGTGCTCGAAAACAGAGCAAATTCTTTCCATCAAGAGTTGACTCTATTGAAAAGGGAGGCAAAAATGAAAATGACTGAGTAGCTTCCCCTGAAAGTATCCAATTCACCGTAATGACACAATCTTATACAAGTCAAAAAGCAAACTGTACCTGAACCGACTGCACTGCACGCCAACTGGCTGATCTGCCCATAAGCAGGTCATGTACCATGGCATGTTTTCCCAGACCCACTCATACAGGCCTTTCAAATATTGCATTTCCCACAAAATTTGGATAGAATTAGAAATACTAGAAAACGCATAGTACTATGACCCCTCGTCATCTATATCTAAACTACTATCACTTTGAGAATCTGTTTGGGTATCTGTCTGTCTTTCTGTCTGTGTGTGTGTCTGTTCTTGTGTAGGTGAATTAGCACTGCTATCCATTTCTATGACATTAAGTGTCTTTGTATTTGTGTGTTTGTCTTTCCCCCAAACAAAGCTGTAGTTTTCCTCCAGCTGGGCATGTTTGGCCTCCTCTCTCTCTCCTTCAGAGGTACCACCCTGGAAAACATTGAGCAGTTTAGACAGGCTTTTATAAATATTATGTCAAATCTCCTGAACAAATAAAATCTTACTCAATTCTATTCCTTCTGGGAGTCAATTTCTATAAGATTTTCCAATCTCACTTTTAAGTATACAGTTCCTCTTTAGTTTGTCTTACCATACTTATTCAGTTATAAGAGTTTTTTCCCCTTCCAAAACAGTCTCAAAGATCTAGATCCATCTTATCTAACCCCATTTTACAGTAGCTAGCTGAAACTGTTTAATATAACTGCGGTTATTTTGGAAGGATAAACTCCCATCTTATAACCTAATAAATATGGTACAAGAAATGTGTGCATATATACATTTCTATAATATGCATGCTAATGTATATAAAAGCACCAAATAAATGGTTTTAAAACTGTTTAGCAAGGAGTCTCATTTACACTTAAAGCTCATCTGACCCAGCTAAGAAGAGGTAACAGGGGTAATATAGGGAAAATTTTCCACCTTGATAAAAACATACCCGGTATGTTGTAATCCCTCATTATGAACCATCTCACTGAGATGGTTCTATTGAGAGGTAACAATGTACGTTTTAATTGAAAAATAACAAAAATCATAAAATTTAAGGATAATTTTCCACCACAATAAAACATATGTTGTGAGATAGTTTTGATGAGGAGTCACAACATATGTTTTCATTGAAAACTAAGAAAAATTATCCTAAAATCATCCCTATTACTTCTTCTTATCTGAAAATCTGCAGCAGGGATACAGACTAACTCATTTTTCAAAGGAGCAAGCTGGGCCCCTAAAAACTGAAAATTAGTCGCCAGCCAGAAATTTAGGGGCCCACATTTAAAATGTCAGAAACATGAGAATTTTTTTATTCAGGATCTGCGCGAGATATGCATCATTTCCGTAGGCTTTCTAGTAAACCCTCGTTTCTTCAGGGTTCTGCTTCCTTTTAGCTACCGGGTGTGAAACACCAGCGATGTATGGCCACATTATGCGCGAACAATTTACAAATTGTCAAGATTTTTAGCTGTCAAACGGAGGAGGCGGCCATGTTGTTTTTCGATAGTGAGTAAAATCCAACACATAAGTATGACGGAACACCGAATATTCAATGCAGATATTGGCGCGGAAGTTAGCAATTCGCTTTGAGGTGGCGGAATTTACTCCAAGCCGATAACGCCAAACACTCGCTGACAGATGAAGATCCAATGCTGGGCGACTGTCATGTTAATTTTAGGCGCCTACTCAATTTTTTACTCGCAGTGGACGAGTGGGCGACCGCTAGTCTGTATCCCTCTGCAGGCCTCTATAAATGCATATACTGTTAAACTCTACTGCTGAGCATGATACTTACAATTATAGAGACAATCATATTTCTGAACACTTCGGAATCTTTGTCCGAGAGAACATGTAGAGAATCATCTTTGTCGTCATAATATCCCGCTGTTATTATCTTCACCTGGATTTTACCACCAGCTACAATATAGAAAGTGTGACAAAATCTGTCTTAAACCGGAAAACAAAATTCAGGAGAAGCAACTCTGCCATTTGCTTTTTTGCAACTCTTCTCAATGATGGTCAAGTCTTAAAGGAAAGAATTTGCCCATAGGGAGCAAATTCTCTCCTCTAAGAGCTGACCCCCATTTTTAAGGAAGGCAAAAATGAAAATGACAAGAGTTGCTTCCCTTGATAACGCACCCAGTCACCTTAAATAAATACAGAAAGTACATCATGGCTGAAAGCACTGTATTCAGATGTAATTTCTCAAACAGTAAGCATCCGCTGAAACAACTGCATAGCCTATGTCCTACTTTTATAATGTTTACAATGCACCCCTGCAAATAACTGAAGTTAAATCAGAGCAGAGATCAGACCTAGGGATTCTGCATTTTTTTCCCACTGTCAAACCATAACATGATACAGTTTGAGAGAAAATATACAGAACTAGAAATGTTTTTCAGAGAAAAACTGATGTCCCCCCAACAGCCCATTTCCAATGCCTCCTTATGAGTAAAAAACCTGTACAATCAGAATACTAGGCAAATTTAGAGAAAATCTATCCACTGGTTCTAAAGATATCCATCATAGATGACTATTTCCTTGCAAATGAGGTCAAAATCTAATCAGCTCTTAAAGTTGACCCAATGGTGTATCCATGCAAGTTTGGTGAAATTCCATCCGTTGGTTCAGGAGATATAGAGAGTACAAGAAATTGTCATCTAAGTCTGCCAGTGACCTTGAAAATGAGGTCAAGGTCACAAAATCTAATCAGTTCTTAAACTTGTCCCAATGATGTATCCATGCAAGTTTGGTGAAATTCCATCCTTTGGTTCAAGAGATATAGTTGGTACAAGAAACTGTCATCTAAGCCCTCCAGTGACCTTGCAAATGAGGTCAAGGTCACAAAACTATAATTGGCTCTTAAACCTGTCCCAATGATGTATCCATGCAAGTTTGGTGAAACTCTATCCATTGGTTCAAGAGATATCATGGGTACAAGAAACTGTCATCTAAGTCCTCCAGTGACCTTAAAAATAAGGTCAAGGTCACCAAAATCTAATCAGCTCTTAAACTTGTCTTAATGATGTATCCATGGAAGTTTAGTGAAACTCCATCCATTCGTTCAGGAGATATAGTGGTTACAAGAAAATGTCATCTTACTCCTCCAGTGACCTTGCAAATGAGGTCAAGGTCACCAAAATATTCTCAGCTCTTTAACCTGTCCCAATGATGTATCCATGCAAGTTTGGTGAAATTCCATCAATTGGTTCAAGAGATATCATGTGTACAAGAAATTGTCATCTAAGTCTGCCAGTGACCTTGAAAATAAGGTCAAGGTCACCAAAATCTAATCAGCTCTTAAACTTGTCCCAATGATGTACCCATGCAAGTTTGGTGAAATTCCAACGATTGGTTCAGGAGATATTGTGCATACAAGGAATTTTCGTGCCATTAAGTCCTCCTGTGACCTTGAAAATGAGGTCAAGGTCACCAAAATCTAATCAGCTCTTAAGCTTGTCCAAATGATATATCCATGCAAGTTTGGTGAAATTCCATCAACTAGTTCAAGAGATATCGTGCATACAAGAGTGTGACGCCGACGCAGACGCACCGGGAATCGCACTGAAAACAATATGTCCCCCCTCACCTTTGGTGGGGGGACATAATTTACCCAAACCAAGAATTTTCCTCTTATCAGTCTGGAGACTTATGGTTATCCATCACCCTCTTAGCCATAACACTTACACATTTCAGTTCACCTCATTAAACCGCTAAGGTATTGAATATGATCTGCTCATGCTATATTTTGACCAGCCTGTTATATTTTTTAGCACAGCCTTTTTAGCAAAAACATTCTGCAACTGGCTCTCTATCACAGACTAATTTTGGCATATCATTTCAACCTCAAAGATTACAACTTCCTCCTTTATTAAATTGCGATCTTTATAATAAGATGCAATGCTTACTCTCATATTTTGGTTGTGTATTATGCCAGTTTCAGTTAAGACAAGTAGAGCTAAGTTGTTGTTTCATATTGCCATTGTTAATATCAGCAGGAATGAACATTATGGTTTAGGATCATACCTCTTCCTTCAGTCGTGTTGTCTTGTTCCAAATATTTAAGTCAAGTATGTTTTACCATTACTATACATGTATTTTATTTTGCAATGATTGATCTAACCCTGCTGGACACGACAAAACCAACTAAGTGGCATGAGCAACTAGCTAAGACTCAGATCAGTCTGGGCATCAACACAGTCTGATCAGAGCCTTTACTGTATACTTAAAGTGTAGCTAAGGATCTATGCTACCTCCATGCTGACAGCAAAGACATTGATCAGACTGGGCAGATGGTTTTGTCATGTGGCTGCTCGTTTGTAATCTCGAGCATGATAGATCACTATAATAATATGTCTTCAGACTGCTTATGTGGCACTCTGAGTGATTTTTCCTACTACATGTACCAGTAAGTGTGTCTTACTTGCACTGTCCCCTAGTCCAGCCTCTTCCAGCCCCTTCTGAACACTCTTCTCTAGATCTTCAATCTGTTTGGTCCTTATTTCTTCTCCCTCCTTCATCAGCTCACCACTCTTGATTCTAGATATTCTTACTTTTATCTTATCATCATCATCATCATTATCACTTGTCTTGTCGGGACCTGAAAAAGTATGGTAGGGTCCAGTCGGGTAACTTCAGACAGTGGGAAAATTCGGACATACCATTGCAAACAGTGAAAATCCAGATGAGACGGCTCATAATGAGCCGTCTCATCAGGATTTTCACTGTTTGCCCATTTAATTTTGATTTAATTCCAAACAACTGACATATAAAGGAAACAATGTCACTGTCCAAATTAACCTACTGTCTGAATTTACCCAACTTGACCCTATGAAACCATCAATAAGTACAGTAAGCATACAGACCACCTTGTAAAATACAGTCCACTTCTGATATCTCAAAGATGAAGTTTATCCCATACTAATAATATCTCAAAGTAAATTTTCTTGTCCCAGAAAATTTACTTTGAGATAGCAGTAGTTTGAAATAACAGGATTTGACATGTAAATAAAATAGGACATGTGTCCAAACTATATTCTTTGATATGAGAGCGTCATTTGAGATATCAGTGTTCGAGATATTGATAGTTGAATGTATGAATTGTGCTTGCCTATCACATAGAATCTTCATCAAGAATACATACTGTTGGATGCCCATGGGGATGCCGATTGACACCGAAACTGATGTCACAACATCCAATAGCTCTTCTGTGCTTTTGTACACGAGATAAAAATGAAGTGTAACATACAGAAATGGCCAAGATGTTCCAAAATTTACGCCAAATACTGCAGTACGTTTTTCCCAGCAGTTGTTCAAACTTAGGTATGCCTCATTCATACCATATAATTATGAGTTAGTATTTCAGCTTCGTATCATTACATCAGTTTAGCGCATCCACTTTGATGCTAATTACTTTTTGTGAATGAAAACAGGTCAAAACTGTCAGATTTTCAACAAAGTTAGAGCAACCAGTAACAGACACAAGCCGATTTTATTTCAAACATTTTATTTCAAACATACGGTAAAAATTCTAAGTATTGGGATCGATAGATCTTAACAAACAGTGCAGACCCTGATCAGACTGCTCCTGAAGGAGCAGTCTGATCAGGGTCGTCACTGCTTGCCATTCTATATGCATCTTTTGGATGCAATACTATACTGCAAAACCAAACTGTTGCATTTTAGGACTACTACAATAATTATTTTAGATGTCCCAATCTTTTAAAAAAAATTTTTTTTGTAAAAACAGTTTATATGCAGTGTTGTGACTGATATTTCAAACTATAAAATACTCTAAATGCTTTACTTAACTTCCCTTGTCAAACACACTGAATAAACCTGCAATGTTTGCATGTCAAAAAGAAATATTTTCAATTTTCAAGTATAAACTTTATAAATCCATCAAGGTTTGTGGCAAAAAAATATACAAAGTTTTTCTTCTCATGACTAACAGATAAACCTTTTTATATAAAACTTTCAAGTACCCAAATGCAGATGACAAAATTTACACCTAAAAAAATGTTTCATCGAAGCTATATTGAGACTAGAGGGCAAACAGTGTACATCCAGATGAGGCAGCTCATTATGAACCATCTCATTTGCACCTAAGATGAGCCAACCCATCTGGGCCTATGCTGTTTGTCCCCTAGTCTTTGCTTTCTTGATATCATATGGCTTTATTTTTTTTATATGGTCTTTTATAACTCTTCACGTCTGCAAAAATTAGTAATATGCCTTGTCCAACACATTTCTTAGTGAGAATTCAAAGACTAGGGGGCTTTTGGTTGGTTGGTTGATTTGATGCTTAACGTCCACGGTAAACAACTAGGGTCATGTCGGGACGGTCAGTTAACCTAACCACACTATTCCTGGGCAGGCTTAGACCTCCTAAGCGGTTAACCAGTACTAAGTGCACATACTTTCGCCAGTAACTGACAACTGCCCTTCTTGAATCAGCGGAAGGAGAAACGAAAGTATGTGGCCAGAACGGGATTCGAACCCAGGACCTCTGACTTACGAGTCAGGTGCCCTACCGATTGCGCTACCCGGCCTGGCGACTAGGGGGCAAACAGTGTAGATCCACGAGGCGGCTCATAATGGGCCGCCTCTTATGGGCCGCCTCGTCAGGATCTACGCTGTTTGCAAATTATGCTATTGTCGTCACTGGTGCTTAAAGTGTTAAATTTGCAGATGTAAACTTTGCTGTCTGCTTCTTTTTTGGCCTTTTAAAGGTTAAGAAGCAAGAAATTCTGTATGATCTGAAACTCTTCTGTTCACATTTGAGCTGGAATGTTATTTTTAAATACCTCAGTACTTATGGCACATAAACATATAAATTTAATGTGTTTATAATCACCCAAATTTATATTTTAAAGAACATAATCATAAAATGGGTATCCCACCTATATAATAAAATAGAAAATGACATCGTTATTTTATGCCCTTTATATCACCACCCTATTTGTATCAAATTATGATATATCAGAAAATATTCTGCCATTTGAAATAATGCTGAATTTAGTGTACTGCAACTTCAGTACAGTCCAACCCTTAAAGTGCCAAAAAGCTAGACGGCAACAGTTACATTCTGCAAAATTTCAACAAAATATTTGTCCATGCCATATGATACTGAGAATTCAAAGACAAGAGGACGAACAGTGAAGATCCATGGTAAAAGGTAGAAGTTTCCCATAGCCTAATAGCCGTAGGGACGGTGGGGGTTAGAGGTGGCTCATTATGAGCCATTTCAGCTAGCTGACCCTACACTGGAAATTTTCATCTTTGGCACTTATTTTCAGTTTTGGTATTTTCATTTTCGTATTTAACCCTAATGGAAAAATCAAAATGTTGTTATTTCAGTTTGTCTTAACAGAGCAACCGGACAGACTTCAGGAATCATAAGTACAAAGAAACTTTATTTATATGGGTCATCCCAACAATTTGGTAAATTATGGTAAAAAGTCCTAAACATTAATTATAAACCTAATTTGATGTTAACTGTCTGTGAAATTATGTCTAAATTCTATTATATCATTTCGGCATTGTCAAAATATAATAATAGCCATGACATGTGGAAATGGATGCTTATGGCACATGCAAACAGCAAAGGTTCTGATCAGCCTGCACATCTGTGCAGTCTGATAATAGCCTTTGCTGTTTGCACACATACACCATGTATGGAAACTAAGTAGAAATCTACAGGCACATAATGAAGGTTCCAACAATATACCACAGATTTACAGACTTCACGGTTATGTTATGCAACCATTTTGTGTGACACAGTCCATATCAGTCACAACATCTTTGAGGAGTCAAATATGAGCACAGAAATATACGAAATTACGCGTTTATTGCATGAGGGAGAATAAAGTGAACTGGTGCAGATCATCTAACCAAGAGAAAGGAACACCGTCAAAGAATTCAGGGCTCTACATGAGACTGGTGAAAGTCAGATCCATAGATTTTTTTCAAATTTTTTCGTCAGTTTATCTCACTTTTTTGCCTAAGACATATATTGAAGCATCTCATTCATGACATCTCTGCAAAACAACTCCAGAAAGATGCCACAATGTATTATATTACAGAGGAGTCAGAAAATATCATAAAATACATGTATAATCAAACTTGTCAGAACACAGGGTATAATCGATTCCGCCAATTTTCGCTTCCTGCAGAGACTGTCCATCATATTTGGCTTCCACTGAGACTGTCTGCAAACTCTTGCTTCCTGCAGAGACTACTGTACTGGAAAAATGGTTTCCTGCCGAGACTGTCCGCGTGACTCAGCTTCCTGCCGAGAGCCTCAGCAGGAAGCAGAATCTCGCGGACAGTCTCTGCAGGAAGCCATTTATCATGTACAGAAGTCTTGGCAGGAAGCAAGAGTTCGAGGATAGTCTCGGCAGAAGCCAAATATGATGTAGTCTCTACAGGAAGCGAAAATTAGCAGAATCGATTATACCCTGTGAGAAAGACCACTACAAAATGAAGTAATGATGTTGAGGATAACATGAAAATACAGTCAGACCTTAGGTAGTCACCTCTATTCAGGAATCACCTGCTTTAAGCAGCCACCTATTCAAGGTCCCTTTATGAGCCTGCATGAAGGGGTCAAAAGTCTTAAGCAGCCCTTTCGGTGGGCCCTCGAAACAAATTTGACTGTAAACATCTTTCCTGCACTGATCAAACCCTGATCATACCGTATTTTACACGCCATGATCCACACAAAGAGTTTGTCTGCATTTGGTGTTTGGTTTGTAAGGTTTCTGTAATCTAAACCGCAAACTATCAGGTTCAAGTGCAGATTGACGATTTCATTCATAATTTCTTAACCACTAGGTTTAGTCTCCCTGTCACATGACCAATATCTGACCTTGGCAAACCAGAGGCATAAATCAAGGTGGTTAATTGGGGGTAGTCGCTGGTTAAACAGTCAAGAATAATAAATAATTACTACTATGTAATTTAAGGTAATATTAATCCTTCAAATGAGCAAGTCTTTGTTATAAAACCAGCCAAGGAATGAAAAATATGCCTGAAAGCATGATGCGCAAACAGAGACAACTCAGATAAGACTGTGCATTTGCACAGTCTTATCTGGGTTGTCTCTGTTTGCACAGAGAATCTATGAATCCTGTAAGATCTATATATTTATGTTAGTTAAATATCTGACTAGGCCAACATATGCACAGATCTTAGTTTTCACTGTGAAATTTTGCATATTATCCTTATGACATTTTTCCATGGCACCGCTCACAAGCATATGAATGAAGTTTTCCACCCATGGGAATATTTATCTTTAGTTACGATTTTAATTTCCTTTCATAATCGTTGATTTTTTGGCTGCTTGTTGGTCACGTAAATTGTCGAAAACAAGACACAAACTGATGCTTATCAGGAAAATAAACGTTGCAAATGACCACCTTGGATGATAAGGTGGGGCATCACTTATCGTGAATCACTGGTAAAGTGTCCATCCCATGTCAGGTTTCAATCAGATTTTTCCTAAACATCTGGATTCGTTCCACTTTCTCAGATGGAATCTACTCTTTAAACTTTAATACATCTGTTTTGTCCTTTTGAGAAAATTTTGTAAAACAACTTGAAAACAATGCAGACCCTGATCAGACTGCTCCTTAGGAGCAGTCTGATCAGGGTCTATACTGTTTGCTCAGATAGTCTGTCCAAATACCTACCATAATTACGGAATACTAAACCTTATCATTATTTGGCAGAGAAACTACCCCCTTTAATGTAAAATGATTTGATTTACTACAACAGCTCATGAAACGTAGATGTCTGTGGGTGACTATAGCCGGTACCCGCTGACTATATCAGGTCATCGCTCGACGTGATGAAAGAACCCAGAGAATTACAACCATAATCTTACATCAATTTTTCATACCCACACTGACCATAATATTATCAATGCTTTAATCAGAATTATAAATTTAAAATTATGTGTTGTACAGACCATATGCTTTGGTGAAGAAGATATTTATTACCCCCCAAAAATGGCTTATCTCTAGGGTGTACATAAATATAATTACAAAGAAAATGACGACAAAAGAAATAATAATTAATATGCAAAAATCATGAAAACTGTACTAAAACTATCATGTCATACCACACGCTTAGAACCTGTAGTGCAAGTGATTACAAAAGAAGCAAACTTTTGCCCCTATATCCATGGAGGTGCAATACAAAATTTGGCTTCTGGTGACACTGTGGTTACAGTGGTGATGTCTGAAACTATTGAATTATTAGCAACTTGGACAAAAATCTCTGACCTTCATCTTTGGTATGCATAGATCTTTACAAGTTAGTTACCAAGCTATGCACCATAAACTTCAATAGTTTTTCAGGAATTCTGTGTAAGAGTTTCTCCATACAACTGTACAGGGGAGCGAATTTGACCGTGCCTTAAAAAGGTCAAGGTCAACTCAGGGTCATGATCTGCTGTATATCAAGTTTCAAGGCTATCAATAGTTTCTTTGAAAGATATCTAAGAGATTTTTCACATATACATTACACCAAATGATCAGCCATCCTTAAGTAATGCATGCATTTAATTACTGCACAGTCTTTTGCTTTTGTATGTTGAGATATGATGCATGGCTAAGAAGATATGATAGGAATGTCAATATTAGGGAAATTTCAAAATTCCTTAAAAAATCTAAAATCAGGACAGCTAAAATAATGTCATGAATGTCCTAAAATTGGAACCATTTGTTTTTACAATGCAGTAATGTGTCCAGAAGATGAGGATGCAATGTCAAACAGTGTAGACTATTTTCAGACTGGTCCTGTTGGAGCAGTCTGATCTGGGTCTGCAATGTTTGCTCAGACTTTTCTGTCCCAGTACTTAGCATTTTTTGGGTAGGTCTATTTAAGCTTCATAATTGGTGGGCAAATGAAAGAAAATATTTAAGAAATAATTCAAGCACAAACAGCATAGGCACAAATCAGCCTGCATATTAACACAAATCAGCCTGCATATCTATGCAACAAATTTAAGCATATCTGCTGTAATATGAACATATGACACAGATTTTTCCCCAAAACGAGGCATTTTTAATACGAAATTTTCCGGAAAATAAGTAAACTGTACACCATAATCATGTATTACATGTTGGCTGGACTATTTCTATTACTGCACTATATCTTATCTAAAACCACTACTCGATCATTCCTTACCAAAACTTCTTGTATCTTCTTCCAATCAAATTACCTAAATGACTAAAATACCATTGATGAACCATAAAATTCATGTTAATCCATCATCAGTCAAGCTTTTTATAACACATTCAATTATCAGTATGTTATCTCTTCTGACATTTTAGCTGTACAATCGCTATCACGTAAAATGTTTGATCAGCCTGTTTAAGCAAACAGTGCAGACCAAGATCAGACTGCTCCTAAGGAGCAGTCTGATCTGGGTCTTCACTCTTTGCCACTAGTTTTCTATAACATCTGACATGACTGACAAACTTATCTAAAGTCACAGACAGTTGAGTTAAAAATAGAAATCTTTGAAGTGCTCAAATACTTTGGGTAAAATACAGAACTCTGCACTTATTGCAACTTAAACATGCACTTGGTGCTTTACCTGTAAAACCAGGTAAAATTTCGACAGGTACTTCATCAGCAATTAAGAGTGTCTAATTAAAGCATAAGAGTTTGAAACATACACCACCAGATGTAGTTTTCAGGCTCAAGGTAATTACTCTAAAATTCTTTTACTTTATGAAATAGTTATGGAATATTTTCTGAAGACTATTTTTCAATATGAATTCTAATAAATCACTAATATTCTGACATCATTTTTACAACCAGACTACCTAATATACCATAACTGTCTTAAATATTGGTACACATAACCTGTACAGTCCAACCTCCCCGTACGGTCACCTCCCACTGACAGTCAGTTCTTAACAACGGTCACTGTTGATTCCCCCCATTTGATTTCCTTTCTTTATCACCATTATCACCTCTGACCAGTGGTCACCTCTTTTTTTCCGGTCAGCGGTCACAATTTCTGACGAAAAACGGTCAGAATTACCTCTGTAACGGCCAGTTTTTATGGTGGAGTGCGATACTTTTTCAATTACAGAGGACTGTTTACTACTAACTCTGTCTTATTTGATATGTATTAGTTTATAGGAATCATGTATATTCATGTTAAATGTGAAGATTACATTAAATGCTTACATTTACAGATATATACATCATTATAACTATTGCTTTACTGGTATGGTACTCAGCGGTCAAATACCAGCTGAAAGCCTGTGAGTTAAACCCTCCGAACAACAGCCACCTCTCTACATGGGCCAATTTTGGCATTTCCCTCTGTTGGCTGTTGTAGAGAGGTTGCACTGTATAATACCATCCTATATAATAAAAAAATAATTTTTCATAGGAATAGCTAGGACTTATAATAATTCACTGATCAAATTATATCTTTTTTCATCCAATATTCATAACATTCTATTACTTTGTAATATGTTGTAAGTATGGCTGGAACCTAGTATAACCTAAAATTTCTAAAAATTGGGACACCTGACATTATCACCATAACTCTCCTATAATGGAACAGTTTGGTTGTACAATGCAGTAATAGGCGCTGATCAGATTGCTCCTTTAGGAACTGTCTGACCTGTTTCTGCACTGTTTGCTAAATCTATCTGTCCTAATACTTAAAGTTTTTACAGTAAATTATAGAATTTTTACAAAAATAGTCTTCAAAATTTCAAGAGCTCTTTGATTTGTACATCATCCAAGTCTTTACTGTCCATATATCCAGCACCACAGTGCAGTCTTGCACAATATAAGGGATATAACTGTTAGCTTATTTGCTATGAAGCCAAAATTTATTATTTTCCCTACATCCAGTCCCACTATCAGTAATTAGGTGAGAGTTTGTCTTGCCAAGCACTAATACTATCAGTGCTTGGCAAGACAAACTCTCACCTAATTTTGCCCTTTTAAGACTTTGATAAACATTTTTTTACCTACCAACTTTCAATTCTGGGCATGGTTGTTAAAACTGACAACACTGTTGATTAATGAGATGTTATCTTTTAAAATGTGTGCAAATCACTGCCATTATTTGCCAAAAATATATCAGCACAATTAATTGTAACCAGTGGATTTATGTCTGTAAATTTTCAAAAAAAAAAAAAAAAAAATCATCCACACTATAGCATACTAAGAATTCAAAGACTACAAGGCAAACAGTGTAGATCCAGATGAGGCATCTCATTATGAGCTGCCAAATCTGGATGTTTGCAGTTTGAAATTTATGGCACTTTAAACATGCTAAATTGCTTAGCATTTAACCTGTTCATGGCCAAAAGATACAGTGCGGACCAAGCTCAAACTGCTTTTTCAAGCAGTTTGATCAGAGTCTTCCTTTTGTGAAATTATTTTTTTCTTGTAAAACTATGCCATATAGAAAGATGAATGGACAGTTCAAAATCAGAGATTCCATAATGAAACATCAGAAAGGTAAAGGAAACTGTTTAAAGCATTAGGCATTTTAAAATCATACAACAAACTTGGGAAAGTCTTCAACACATCCCTTAAACATAAAACTTGCATTCCTACACAAGTTAAACTATGGTTCTATGTACAGCATATATTTATAAAGTGGATGATTTAAGCATTTAACACTAAAAAAATCACTGTTATGCTGCATTTTGCCTGTCTCAAAAATCATGGAAGTCTGTGAGAATTTACAGGACTGAATCAGGTAACATGATTATTAAATGTACTTGAAAATTTTAAAAATTTTACCAGCCCAAATAAATTTTTACCAAACATATCAGGCAGTCAGATGGAGTTTTGTGAGTACTGCTGTCTGTGCACTATCACAGAAACAGAGCTAAACCAGAAAACTTGAGAAAAGCACATGCTAGCATGCCATCAATGAAAACAAAATCTTATGTTCTGGTTTCTGCTGGTCACAGCTGAGACAATAAACCACCTACAGTAATTTCTACAAAGCCCTATAGTGGTCATCATTGCCCAAACTGAGGAAACTGCAAATCCTTCCCTCTGACAGCATAAACAGTAGTTCCAAGGAATGCTACCATAAAAATTCTAAATACTGGGACTGACAGGCGTAAGCAAACAGTGCAGACCCAGATCAGACAGCTCCTGAAAGAGCAGTCTGATCTGGGTCTGCAATGTTTGCCATTGTACCTACACTTTCTCGATGCATTGCTGAATTTTAAAACCAAACTGTTTCATGTTTAGGACAATTAGTATAGTTATTTTAGATGTCCCAATTTTTAGAATTTTATGGTATTTGGCACCTGCCCTAAGCTGAAGTATACAGTGGATGCTAGGGTTGATGCAACTGTAGGGGCCACAGCTGTTATGATCTTGCTCATATGCTATCTATCTTCCATTTGAAGAAGCAGATGCAACCAAATTTTTTGCAGATGGACAATTTCTTATGTCTGCCTGCTTGAAGATGCAGATGTAAAAGAAATCTCTGCAGACTGACATTACAATTTATTACCATGTTTTCCTGCATAAGAATCTAACAGATGTTAATGAGGTTTCTGCAGATGAACATAACAACTTGTTGTGTTCGTCTACAGAAGCAGACATTAAGTGAAATTGCTTCAGATGGACATAACAATTTATTATTATGTTCACCTGCATAAAACAGCAGACACAAATGAAGTTCATACCAATGGACATAAGAATTTGTTATGTGTGTCTGCAGAAGCAGAGGTAAAGGAATTTCTACAGATGGACATAATTTGTTATGTCTGTCAGAAGAAATTTCATCTACGTCTGCTTCTTCATTGTATTTGTTATACTTTTGCTTGACAATCTGTTATTGCCCTGATCCGGCTCTACCCATATGCAGGCCAGACCAAGCAGCCAAAGTAGATGAAGTAGATGATTACTGAGCATGTGTAGGTCAGGGCCTGGTTGTTCAAAACTAAAGGCATTGTTAGTTAAATAAGCATTAAAATTTCAAATGTTAATATCTCAAATACACCAATATTTTTTGTTGACAATATGTGAGAAGCTTTTGCAGTGTTGGTTTCTCACATATTTTCAACAAAAAAATCAGTGTGTTTGACTATAAAGTCTTAAAACACTTTGAGTTGACCTCTTAACAAGCTGGTTAGGCTAAGGACGCTTTGAACAACTGGGTCCTGATTTTTCAAGATTCTTGCCCTAGTACTACCTACCTTTTGCTTGATCTTTGGTTAGCCCTCTGTTATGGCCTTCTGCTGATGTTGCTTCTGTGTTAACTTCTTCACCATCTTTATTATGTTCTGCTGATAATCTCTTGAACTCTTCTTCTACCCATTTCAGCCCTGAAGAATATAGTATAAAATCCTTACAAACACAGGGGCTGAAAATTTCTGTCATACTCCAGCCATAAAAATTATCTCAAAATTGCAAAAATTCTCACAAACTGCAGCCCTCATCAAGGTGACACTGCCCTAATGAGGGGTGACAATGTCTGTTTTCACAGAGAATGAATAAAAATTATCTCGATAATTCCATAATCATGAACTCTGCCCCCTTCTGCCCCTCGCCCCACCCCATATCTAGAGGTCTGTGTGGAAGGGTATATATGATAAGGAATACGGGTATTATCTGTCTACTCTCCATCTTATGTTTGTTTTACTTACAATTTACAGATTATCTGTATCAATTTGTCCAAAAAATGCTGGTAAAATCAGACTGCTCCTAAACAGTGCAGACCCAAATCAGACTGCTCCTTCAGGACTAGTCTGGTCTGGGTCTACCTTGGATGATAAGGTACTTCTGGTCCCACTGTTTACAGTGTATAGGTACAATTTTGTGTTTTTCTGCCTTTTTTTCAAAGGGAGACAACTTCTGTGACTTCCTGTTTACTTCCCTGGGGCAACAAAATTCTTACAAATGGGTCAACTCTTAAACAAAAGAATTTGCTTCCACAGGCAAATTTTCTTACCTTTAAAGTCTCCATAGTCCTATCAGTAGTAAAAACATCTCAACACAAATTATTACGAAAAGCCCTTCAACCATCACATTTGGTGACAAAATGTAGGTTGATGTGCGAATATTGGTCTATATCATTGGCAATAAGTATACATATTTTTAAGAATTGCACCAAAAAAGTACAATTTTCCTGCGTTAAGCTATCAAGACTAGAAATGTGTCCATATAACATGGACGCCCCTGCCTAGTGCCTTGAGAAAGATGGCACCTTGATAAAGGTACTGACACATT
This sequence comes from Ctena decussata, assembly GCA_963989385.1. NCBI lineage: Eukaryota > Metazoa > Mollusca > Bivalvia > Lucinida > Lucinidae > Ctena > Ctena decussata. The sequence continues at coordinate 30,599,499 of OZ022504.1, read as the reverse complement.
AGTGGACCATGATATATGAATCATCATGACCTGATACTTGTATATTCCTGTTATAGATATAAATCCTCATACAAAATTAAAAGTTGCTACAATAAGAGGAACCCTGAAATCTACCTCTTACAAAAATCTTAACCTTGCAAAATTGGCCTAAGTCCGAAGTCAGTGGACCATAACATATGGCTCATTATGACCTGATTCTTGTATATTCCTGTTGTATTTATAGATATTAATCCTCACACAAAATTTCAAGTTGCTACAGTAATAGGAACCCTAAAATCTACCTCTTACAAAAATCTTAACCTTGCAAAATTAGCCTAAGTCAGTGAACCGTGACATATGGATCATTATGCCCTGATTCTTGGAATTCCTGTTGTACTTATATATATAAATCCTCATACAAAATTTCAAGTTGCTACAGTATGAGGAACCCTGATATCTACCTCTTATAACAAGAATTCCGCGGAACGCTATGTCGCACCTGCTTTGCACCTTCACTTTAAGAACTTGATAAAAGTGTCATTTTGACACATATTTGGTCAAAATCCATTCAGTAGTTTATGAGATATTATCGTTTTCATGTTTTTCGCTATTTTTAGTAACGGTGGATGGTTGCTATCTTGGATGGTCAATTTGAAACAAATCATGAAACAGCTTCATGCAAGAATCATTTTGATACACATTTAGTCCAATTTCATTCAGGGCCTCTTGAGATATTGTCATTTTCATATTTTTCTATTTTTAGTAATGGTGGCTGATGGCCATCTTGGATGGTCTCCATTCGCTTAAATTTCAAAGAACTCCATTTAAGGACCATTCTGACTAAATTTGACCTCGATCTGTTCAGTTTTTTTCGAGATATTGGCATTTTTGCAAACTCGGACTCATAAACAGAAAGTAGGTCACTGTGACATAATTCTGCTACAGATTTTTTTCATTTTGATAACCTTTAAAACCAAGTGGTTCTGAAGAATAAAGTGATTTTATTGTTTTTGCTATTTTTAGTAACAGCGGCCATCTTGGATTCTGGACCAAGCTGAATTTTATCATTCAGAAGCCCTGCAGTCTGGTCATGCAGCACGCGGAATTTGAGAACCATGGGTGCAGTGGTTTCAGAGAAAAAGTCATTTGAATGGACGTAAAATTTAGGGTCGACGTAAATGTGAATGGACGGACGGACGGACGAACGGGTTGACGGACGGACGGAAAACCGGACGCCTATATCGCACCTTGCTAAAGCAGGTGTGACAAAAATGTTTACCTGAGTCTAACAGGATCACATACATATGGACATACAGATGGACTTTGTGTGTTGTTCCTTTTCGTCCACGGTAAACAGCTTTGGTCATGTCGGACTGTCAGTTTACCTAACCACAATATTCCTGGGCAGGCTTAGACCTTCTAAGTGGTTAACCAGTACTAAGTGCACATACTCTCGCCAGTAATTGACAACTGCCCTTCTTGAGTCAGCCGAAGGAGAAACAAAAGTATGTGGCCGGATCGGGTATCGAACCGGGTACCTCTGGCTCTTGAGTCAGACGCCCTACCGACTGTACTACGTGGCCCAGCTACAGATGGAGGTACATACGGACGTACATAATAAGGTACACATGTATGTACAACTGAAACACTATATGCCCACAGCATCATATGATGCGGGGGGCATAAAAAGTGGGACAATGAATGCAGCTCCACGCTTGTACATTGTATCTTTTCCAGTTTATAAAAGTTCATGAAATTGAAAGTAGATCATTTTAGTTGCTAAACTAAACTAAAATGACCCAGATCATTTTTCAACCCTTTTTTATGTGAAAATTTGATGATGAATTTGTTTACAGTTGACTAATCACGGTCATTCACTATGAAGAGACTACAGTGAAAAGCTGGCAGCGGTACCTCACGATAAAATTTTTCATGCTGAGACAACAATGGGGGCTTTTGAGTTGAGTCCATTGAGAAGGGAGGCAAATATTACAATGACAGAGTTGCTTCCCCTTATAAAGTACCCATTTACCTCGCAATCATCATGGTACTTACCCTCATTTTGCTTTTGATCTGGTCTCTCTGGTATTTTATTTCCCAGTTTTGATGTTTTATGTTGATCTTCGTTGTCATAACTAACAAACTGTTCTAGCTCTTTATCTACTTTACTGATTTCTGAAACAAAGTGAATTCTGTATTCAATATCACCTATGTTAGCAATCACAAAAAAGGTCACTTTCTTTTCTCTTTTAATATAGGTAACTACAGGAAAGTGTATTTGTATTCAGCATGTGCCTGTCTCAAGTCTAAAGCAAGCACTTAAGAATTTCCCTGCTTGCTCAGCACATGTTTCTCTGTACAGTAAAATGATTATTAAAGTACAGACCTGTTTTAAAACATTGTTTGGGTGGTTGTTTTGGGGTTTAACAGCTCTTTGAGACAGTATTTCAGTCTATATCAAGCCGTTTCCCTGAGAGAGGGAGAAAGATGATAGGACAGGCAAGAGAATATACAACCAAATAACCCCCATCGATGAATTTCGATTATTCGAAAAATCGGATTTTTCGAATGAAAAATTAGGTCCCTATGGAATAAATTCATTATAAATATACCCCTATTATTTGAAATCAAAATTCAAGCTCCAATTTTATGTTGAAAAATAAAGCCTATTGTCATCCAAGAGATAAATATTTACTGCCTCAGGTCATCACTGCCACCTGCACAAGTAATTATCGCTTCACGACCACTAACGTTTTGATGGCTGAGTCATTAATTTGTGTTGAGCAAAAGATGTCTGTCTAATTGCATAATTGAAGGGGATTTTCTTATTTGAAGTTTGTAAATTTAAAGGCTAAATGTTATGGCTTTTGTAACCCAGCAAAGGCTCGGACTAGCATGCGCATCTGAATTTTGGTTTCGTTCGATTTGCGCACAATCATACGGTTTGCACATGGCACTAAACAGAGTCTCTAGCTTCGCTGCGCAGACTGACAGGCTGGTTTGAGTATTCATTGTTCCCAAATACATTGACTCCAAATGAATGAGGAACCTTTCTCCGTGACACTGCTCAGATGACCAGTAGAGTCGTTTTTTCTGAAAACGAAAGTAGCCCAGTTCTCGGAAACAAAACGGAAAGTGAAAGTACAGTAAAGTCCGAGATAGAAACAAGTCAGTGTTTTGCAGCTAGCCTGTTTGTGTTCAGTCTGGCTATGAACTTCGCTGGCGCTGCATTGTCATAAACAGTTGATTTGCAGAGCTGAGAAAATGTTCGGCAGCTGTGCTGCTTTCGGACAATACACATGTACATGTGCCAAACACGAGGGGTGATCTCGCGATATTAAATGATCGTGGATGTTTCCATTATGTAGTATTAATTGTTCTACGTTCTTATTTTGTTTTCATTGATTTGTAAATCCATGAACGTCAGTATAAAGCATAGAGAAATAAAATAAACTGTGGTAATAACGAATTCTGGAAATGAGCGGGAAAAGCCAAATTCGAAAATTCAACTACAGATAATTCGAATGAAAGAGTTAGGTCCCTGTTAGTTCAAATTACAGAGGTTTGACTGTACCTTTTTCTGTTTTATCCAGCTTTTGCATTAAAGCTTCTAAAGTTGATGATAACTGCTTGAATGCTGCCTTTTTATCTACCCCAGTCTCACTTGCATCTGTATCTTCTGTTGATAGCTCATCTTTGGCCTGTTGAAAGTTAAAAATAGCATGGACAGATATGGGGCACTGCAGTGTCCTTGACTCACCCATAAGGTGAAGGTTACAGTCTCAGCATGCAAAAAGACTGCATAATTTCTCACGTTCATGGCTTCTTATAAATTTATTAAATAAAGTTAGTGCATTTTGATGACTCGAAGACATCACTATTTCAGGCTTGAATAAAATGATTGTAGTTAACAGTCTTTGCCTTTCTTTTGGAAAACACAACTGCAAGCTGATTGTGAAAGCCTTATTTGTCTATGGGGTTCTTAACAAATATGATTCATGGTGAATGAAAGATGTTCCTCTTGTGCAACTCATATACAAGTTGATAAAGTATCACACGATTCTTGTCTTGTTTGCCATTGATATTTCTTTCTTGCAAGCTCAGACTCCTACATTTTATCATCCATCCTTTCAACTATCTGTTGCCATCCAATATAGATATCCAGATTAACTGGCATTTTCTAAATGTGTATCTCTCTCCCTTAAAATGAGCCTATGCCTGAATTCTTGATTCAGATGCATCTTTTCTTGATGTGTATTGTGGGTGCCCGAACCAGATGAATGAAAATGATGAAGTAACATCAACAAATAAGACATCAGACATAAAGTTCTTGGGCATTTTGCTCTTGATTTCTGATTCTATGTTTTAAACAAGACTTCCGTGGAATGTAGTGTCTCATCTGTCAGCACACTGTCACAAAAACAAGCTAAACCTAACAAGACCTGTCCATGTACAGGATAGCTCGCCTGACAGCGCCTTGCCTATCAACTACAAATCTTTGTAAGTTATAAAGCACATTGTTGACTTCATTCGATTTTCTGTTACAAAACTCTCATTTACATATTGTCTACCTATTTTTGAATTGATGTATAATGCAGTATAAGAAGTTTTGTAAGCTACCAGAAATCCAAGATGTTCAGGATGTTTTCACTGCATAAACTCACATCTGAAGTCCCATTGAAGGGACACTTATGACAAGTGCTCCAAGTATTTTACATCCAAATTCTGTGATTTCAGTTCAAACTAACCTCTTTAAAAATATCATCAAACTGCTGCTCCATGGATGTCTTGACTTTCTTCTTAAGAGCTGCTAATCTTTCCCTTCTGTTCTTATATCTCTCTTTGATAGACTTCAGCTCTGAAATATTTTAGAGTATCACATTAAAGGGAATATATACTGGAGAAATTCCATGAATTTTAACCTATATTGCTTCCTTTATAGTACAACCTTAGCAACTTGTTTTTTTTTTTAATGAGATTAAACAGAAATTTCAAACAGTAAACTAAAGATAATTCTCTTGTTGCTCCAAGCAAATGCATGTGTATGTGGCTGGATATAACTAGCAAAATCACGATAAGGAGTTTCATATGAGCCTCAACCCAATGGCTCATACTGTACAATTTCATTCAGGAATCAAGAGCACATAAGAATTCTTAACCTTATAGTGCCAAAAAAGAAGACAAAATTTACATAAGAAAAATTTCAAAAATGTTTCATCTAACCTATATCATACTTAAAATTCAAAGACTAGAGGGTAAACAGTATAAATCATAATTTTGATCTACACTATTTGCAAATTCAACTATTTTTGTTCTTGGTGCTTTAAGGCTTAATGGTCGATAAACTAGAAAAAAGAAAAAAAAAAGATAAGTAAATAAGAACTAAGGTATATGTGAGTACATAGAGTGACCAATACAAAGTTCCACTAAAGGGAAAGTTATGCATGAGATATTTTATTATACAAAATAGATATTACCTGCCCCTAGTTCTTCTGTGTCCTCATCATCCCCTCTGAAATAACATATCAATGATCAATTTTATAATTTTTCATTCTTAAACATGAATGGCTACACTTTCAAGGGAAGCAACACTGCCAATCACGTTTGCCTGCCTTCTCAAAAGGGGTCTACTCTTCAAAGAAAGAATTTGCTCCTATGCTCCTAACTGAGCCAATTCTTTGCTTCAAGAGCAGACCGTATTTTGAAAAGACTATATTGTCTATGGAAGCTAACAGGAGGTCACAAAATATGTACCCCTTTGTAACAAGACCTGTAAAGGTTAGCCCACCTGACAACTCCTTGCCCATCACAGAGAACTCTTAACCAAAGCATCCAATGTCGATGCCTAGTTAAAAATTGTGGACAACAAGACCTGTCACCGGGACAGGATAGCTCGCCTGACAGTGCATTGCCTATCACCTAAAAAACTTAAACGTAAAAATTTAACATTTTGCTAACGCCACTGCTGGCAACGCCAACGCCGGGGGTAGTACAATAGCTCTTCCTGAACTTCGTTCAGGAGAGCTAAAATTGGAGGAGTACCCATCCACCTTCAGACAAGCATTCGGTAACTATGAAGAACGAATACACTTTAGAGACAGAATCCCAATTTTCAAAATGAAAAAGCAGTTGCTTCCCTGGTAATGGAACCCAACCTAACATAGGGGCTACCCTATAGAAATAATCCAGTGATGGCTCTTACTGTATTTATATTTTCATTGTGGATTAAAAGCCCCTTTCTTTACATAAGGACAACTTTTGTGACTTCCTGTTTGCTTCCTTGAGCCTAAAATCCTTTCAAAATCCTTTTCCTCGTATCCTAAAAGAATGAATCTGCTTTGTCTTTAAAAGTTAAAAGGCATAAATGAAAATGACAGTTACTTTCCTTGAAAGCATACCTATTCACCTTCAAACAATTTCAAATAAGTATAATTTCTTCATGATTTTAATGCCAACTGTGTGTTTGCAGGGATTTAAGTTTGCACCAAAAGCATGTCAGCAAAAACAATAAATGTAAATACACTGCCATCATGGTACTCTGACATACACAACAGATGGATAAATGGATGACTTGTGATTTTACATCCTTTTCAACAGTATTTCAGTCATATCAGGGTGATGGGAGGGTGATAATGAAAGGCTGTGTCCAATGGAACCCTGTTTATGTTTGAAAAGATTCTTGCCTCAAGCAGGAATGATCGAACTCTGGACTGCTAGATCAGCAGGCCAGTGCTTAACCTACTGAGCTACTGTGGTTCTCCTACATATACAATAAATAAAAAAGTTTTGAAAATATAAAATAAATGAGAACGAGATCTCTTGACAGAACTCACAATATAGATTTCAAATCTTCATCTTCCTCCTCCTGACCTTTGACCTTGCTTGCTTCCTTGACAGGGTCAGCGACCTTGACATTTTTTATGTCATCCATGGCTTCTTTTAGAAAGTCTTTAATATCTTCTGGACTGTTGATGACCTTGAACTTTACTGGGCCTGCATCACCAGAACCTGAAATATTAAAGTGCATGGATACACTGCCAAGGGAAATCACTCTGTCATGGCAATGGTTGTCTCCCTTAAAGGAAAGAATTTGCTCTCTCAGAAGTTACTCCCATGGAAACAAGCGCTACCAAATACTTAATTTTTCTAATCATGTTTGTGTTCTTACCTACTTGGTACAAAATAAGATCAGAAAAATTTCACCTCTGTAAAATAGCCACATGAGTGAAACAGCAGTTTTGGTATATGAGATAGGTCATAAGCTGCCGTAGAAATTCTAAATGCTGGGACAGATAGGTCTGAGCAACTGCTAAGACCCAGATCAAACTGCTCCTAAAGGGACAGTCAGATCAGGGTACCCACTGTTTGCCATTTCATCTCTATCTTTTGGACACATTACTGCATCGTAAAACCAAACTGTTCCATTTTCATGAACAATGAATGAAATTATTTTTCGTGTCTGAATTTTTGGCAGTTTTAGGTAGTTTTGGCTACTAAAGCCTCATCCGTGACCCTATAAAATGGATCAGACAATGGAAACCAAAGATGGTCAGTGAAATCAACCTTACCGGTCAGTTTTGCAGATTTCATCAGATCTGAGAGATCATCTCCAAAAATAGACTGACTGTCTGGCTCCAATAACTCAACCTCACCATTGTCAATTTCCTCCTTCACTTCTACTCCATCTTCTGAAAAATACGACCAACAAATCCCGAAAAGCTAAAACTTTACTCAGTAGGTAAGCATTGTTAGTTTATCAGTCATTAGGTTATTAGTCAATGATCAATTCAGTCTTATACTAATCATAATATCTAAAGTGCTAATATTTTTGCTGAAAAAATGAGAGGAGCTTTTGCAGTTTTTTGTACCAATGATGGTACCTATTGATAACTGGGCTCAGATGTTTTTACTTGTGTCTCAACAAAATATGTTCATAAAATGAGCCGCTACATGACAAAACCAAGTGGCATGTGCACCCTGGGAAGATGCAAATCATCCTGGACATCCTCCCAGTCTGATCAGACTCTTCACTGTTGACACGGAGGTAGCCTAGACCATCAGCCATCCTTTAAGTGCAGAGGGAAGACCTGATCAGACAGAACAGATGCCCAGGCTGGTCTGAGTCTTCACTGAGTACAGGCCACTTTATTGGTTTTGTCGTGTGTAAGCTCAAAAGAGTAAGAAGGGAAGTGCACATTCTTAACCGTTAGAATTTCTGATGATGACAGTCATGAATGTCTGAAATCTACAAATTTTTACTGAAAAAAAATCTAGCCTGCACCACATTCCATCCAAAAGTTACTTGACTGCCAGACAAGCACTTGACAGACAGGTACTAATGAGTTCTTGTGATAGAAATTAAGAATTTCTAAACATAGGTCACCTTTAAACAGCAGCCAATTTTGTACTTTTTTATGCCTGGCCTTTGTTCACTGTTTTCACAGCATTTCATTTTAAAATTTGGTATAGAAGAAGGAAGCTCTTTTGGAGCAGAAAAGTAAAAGCCCTCCACAACCAACAACCACCCCCTCTCCATCCCCTTTCCCCATTCCCTTATTAGGGGTGGTGAACTTATTCTGGAAACTAGAAAATGTGTTTGTAAAACACTATGCCCCCAACAAAATGCCTGACCCTAACAAGGTTAGTTAAAAAAAAAATATATATATAGGTCTGCTAATTTTTATGGTCTATTCACCTATGAATTATCAAGGTTCCAGCAGCTATGGTTCTTGAGTAAAAGATCACCCCTACAATGTTTTGAACAAACAAGTAAAGGGGCATAACTCTGTCAATAATAAATGCAACATAACCTTACCCTCATCAGAATAATCAACACATCAAATACTTTAAGTACACCATAGATGAGGTCTCTGGGTCAAAGGGTTCAAAAGTTGGGAAAATGTCGAAGTTAAAGGGGCATAATTCAGTCAAATATTTACGAAATCAGCCCATAAGTTAATCAGCTGATCTACACCTTAGCCCCAAGAGGTATGCCAAATATGAGTATCCTAACTCAAATGGTTCTCCCAGGATTTTGGGAACAAGCTTCCATTCAATTTTACGAAAAAGGGGCATAACTCTGTAAATACAACACTGACAGAAACGAAAAAATAGGGTCTGATATTTTATATGGTCTATTCACCTATGAATTATCAAGCCTCCAGCAGCTATGGTTCTTGACTCTTGAGAAATAGACCATTTCTACAATGTTTTGTACAAGTAAGAAAAGGGGCTTAACTCTGTTAATAATGCATACAACATAATGTTACCATCATCAAAGTGATCGACACATCAAATACCATCTGTATACCAAAAATCAGGTCTCTAGGTCAAACGGTTCAAAAGTTGGAAAAATGCCAAAGTTAACTATGGGGCAAAATTCAGTCAAATATTTATAAACTCAGCCTAAAAGTTAATCAGGTAATCTACACCTTAACCCCTAGCTGTATGTCAAATATGAGTATCCAGGCTCCAATGGTTCTTCCATAATTTTGGGAACAAACTTTCATTTAATTTTTTTGAAAAAGGGGCATACCTCTGTAAGTACAAGGCCGACAGATTAGGAAAAAAATACATGTCTGCTAATTTTTTATTGTCTATTCACCTATGAATTATCAAGGCCCCAGCAGTTATGGTTCTTGAGAATTAGACCATCCCCACAACGTTTCGTACAAATAAGAAAAGGGCAATAACTCTTTCAATAAATTATACAACATAACATTACCATCATCAAAATGACTGACACATCAAATACTATCTGTACAGGGTGTGCATTGCAGGCGAAGTTGGGCGATAATTTCGCCTTGGGGCTCAAAACTTCGCCCTAGGTTTACCTAAAAGCGAAGTTCGAGTCGCCCTGTTTTTCTGGGTCGCAAGATCAATAATTCGTCAAAATGACTGGCCCCAGTCTATCAAATTTCAACACCAATTAACAGAGCCCCCTTTCATTTATCAGCGTTAATCCCCTCACCGACCCTGATTGAGCTTTGATCTCGATAGGTGTTGCCGACATCAAGTCGGTAAAATTAACACCTCGGCAAAGCCAACGGTAGTACAGTTAATCCACTAAGTGACGAGCGAAAGAGTTTTGATCCCGCTACATTTTGCCTACTTAATCTATCCATCTGCTTTGGCGGCAGGTGTAAAGCGCATTCTGATCCAGGTCTTCACTGATTTCTAACGCTATGGTATAAAATTTCTTATCTTTCAACTAGGGCGATAACGAGCAGAGTAGATATGATTGTGTTGTTCATAGACTTTTACGACTGCGAAAGTTCTGTGAACAGTGTAACCCCGACGCAGGGCTGCACTTTTCGCAAATGCATTACCCGAGACTTACTCATTCTCGTCGAATCGCAGTCTACGTTGTTGTCACATACATGTACTCAGTATCGTTTACGGGATGAACCGGCAAATGAACAATCTCATGTCTCAAAAAAAAAAACATGCAAAAATTGGCGACCAGTTCGAGTTACGCATTTAGATCAATGAAAACCCGATTACTGAGCGTAAAACCGGTAGTGCAGTGGTTAAAGACGGTAACCATTGCTCGTTAATAGGTCAGACACGTTTGTCTAATCCCACTTGTTGATTTCAGCTTCAGATCAAAGGACGCCGCCTCTGACACGTGCAACTCAATGTGTCAGATTGAATCGAGAGACGGGAGAAGGTATCTTAAGCCAGACATACGCCGATAGCAAAGACTCGTATCAGCCTGCGCAATATTGTAACGCTATTGGTGTTTCCTGACCGCTAATAAGGTCTTTGTGATATGAGCGTCACCGTTACCCTTTGAAAAGCGAATACTTCCGAAGAAGCTTATCAGTCTGCACTCTTTGCATGTTCCATAAGATACATTTTATGTGGTACGGGTCATGAGTTCACTGGACTTCCCATGCAGCGACTGTCCGCTGTGACTAAAAATATTTTCTATGTGTCGGGTAAAATAAGACCTTACGCCATCTGAAACTAAAGTTAATCAGAGTCTTCCTTTAATAGATTGTTCATCGAGATAGTTTTCATCAGTCTTTGTGGGTGCGCATGCTAATCTGCATCGTATGCACACGCCGTTAAGTACCTTTTAAAAGTAGCCTTCGAAGTGGTGAGATCGCTTCCACGCGCTAGCCATTGTGGGTGTGCAAACGTCCAAACCAGCCTGTGCAGTCTTGTCCTAATGATCAGGTTTTGTTTCAATATACAACTAGTTGTCTCGGAACAAGACTGCGCTATGTGCGGTGCTGGTATAGAATTAACTTGAGATAACTCAGACCGGCATTGAGCCGACGACCGAAATCGCGACTTCTAATCAAATTTTTTCCGTACAAACAAGCTATGGATCGGCGGAAGTTATGTTATAGAGGAACAAAACTCGGATCAGCCTGCGTGTCCGCGCTATCAGAATCTTGACTTTTCGCATCAATATCTATGGCTGCTGAGAAATATCTAGCCAAGATATACACTCCGAACAGTCTCTGCAGATGCGCATGCTGTCGGAGACTTCATTGCTACATTCAGTGTCGCAACACACTGATCGTAAGCAAACTTCAAAGACACCGCTAGACACTAATAATCGATCGGTGGCATGTGCAGATTTGTACAGGTGTGTCAGGAAGAAAGATACTTGTTGCGTGTGCAAAGAAAACTGACATAGATCAGCCTGCAAGTCCACGCAGTCTTATCAGAGTCTTCTGTGCTCACATTAAACATGCATGAGTGAACAACAATCAGTCTGCGCTGATGTGCAAATTTATTACGAATTGGGCCAGGAACAAAGTTACTGACAAGGTCATTACTTGTACTTTCAGTTTTGCGTTTTTACTCCGATAGGACATGAAACAAGAGGGCCATGAGGCCCTGAAGCGCTCACCTGAGTTGACATTATCACAATAAATATCTTCTAAGCTTATGTGAGACTAATTGAACAGGCTGGCATCTTGGATCCTGGACAAAAGATTTTACCATATATTGGCTAGAAGGCCATCTTAGTGACGTGGTCCAGTTAATGTCTGACTACCAATAGCTATATTCAATTTAGATTCCCAGCAAAGAGACTGATTCTTGTTTTCTTTCCAGACAACTTCTTTATTTACAAATGCATTCATCAAGAATATAATGCACTGAATGCTTTCTCCAGAGTCCCTTTATATGACTGACATATTAGAGGTTATTGTGGAAGGGAAGCCATTCATCTTACAAGTGGATAAGAACGATAGTTGTGCACTAGGTAAACAGAAGGAAAAACAGAAGAAATTAAAATGTTTTTTTAATTTATTCATTAATTTTATGACTTCTTGGTTATTTTGTACATGTATTTGGGCAGAATGGGTAAGAAAGGCATTATTTTCTTAATACTCAACATGTTTTCATGCAGTAAAGTGGAGTTTCCTTGGTCTTCATTTGCAGCAAACAACTAATTTTGTTTTTATGCTACAGGCAATAGTTTTCAATACTTCAAACTCAAGGTTTTCTGACTTACTCTTTAGCTAGTTGGATGGCTCTTAGCTGATGGCTTGTTGCATAAGTGACAAGGTATCTGCATTTTACTGCATAAAAATCTATTGTTTTATTATAATGATAAATTTTCTTACCCGTTCTGTCCAAATATAGGTAGAAAATATCACTTGACTCCCCACTGTGTGATTTTATTAATTAAAATTTACAAATTAAGACATCCAATGCTAATTTTCCTCCTGTTAAGCTGATGTATCAAATTCATGAAACTTAGAACATGAAACCATCATGGGCATACAACACTGAATAAACATTGAATCAACACTGATTCAACATGCAATTGAATAAACAATGTTGATTCAATGTTGTGTGCCTACTATGAAGACAATGAAACTATTAAGTTTACAGAGACACTCCTACATAACATATTCATTGAATCATAGATCAAATAAGATACAATAATTTTTATACTGGTAGTATACTGTCTCAGAAAAGAAATGGTACCTAATAACATCTGTCAAGTGTCAACAGATTCATGATAATTCAGTCCGTTTCTGTGCCATCTGTATCCAGTAGCTGAGATACTCTGATTTATCAGAGTCAAGTTCAAATCATATATATACAATATATATATATATAGTGAAATTTTGTTAAAAAGGCTCAAGAGTTAATAAGACAGTCAAAATGAAGCTAGTATACCAGGTGTGTGAGTGTGCTTCATTTCCATTGCCATAGTGGTAAGACAAGAAGAAGTTATGAATATCCCCTCCTTATATGGCATTTCAGCACTAAATCAGGACCTGCTATGAAATAATATCTCTATCAATATCTATCAGAATGACACAAAATATACCACATGGAAGAACATTCACATGATGTTGGTAGGAGTAGGTACTGCTGACAATAGTTGTATCATAACATGCATTCTTGGAACAGCAGTCACGAGTCTTGGCACCAGCAGGTTGTATGTTCTGACAATTTAATAAGATGACATTTATCTTAAACAGTTGTGAAAATGTGGCAAGCAATACCAAGACATCTTCATAAAATTTCATATCCTGTAGAATGCATAGGGGTCAGAGAAGCATTCACTGTGTTTCCTGCATTACCTGTTGAGTATGTCAATACTTTCAAAAGGAGAATGTTGTTTCAGCATTAAACAGCACTGGTTTTCCACTGCTTTGAGTCTTTTGAATGTGCTGCTATGCCTACTGAGCCCTGTCATAATTACTTAAATAAAATATGTTCATGTAACAGTTTTGAGCATGGCCTTCTTACTGGCAATGGTTATCAACTATTCTGTGAAGTGTGTATAATCCTCATAGAAAATCTAGTACTTCACAATGACCAATGTTAGATTCCAACAGCAAGAAGTGTCTGATTTTGATTCCATCAAGCTAGGATTCTTCACAATCCACCTTAAATATTTGTTTTGTTGGTGTATAATCCAAGTTCTGTACTTCACACTGGTGTCCGACATGTTCATTATCAAATGCTTTCCCTCTCGGTTAAAGACAGATGGCTGGCCAATTATCAAATTTCTGGTCCACAGGTCAGCTAATTAAGAACAGGTGCTTGATACTGGTATTTTAATGTTTTAACCTTGATATTTTTAAAAAAGTCATTTCACTGTAACCGTGTATCATTTCTTTCTTTGAGCAAGTATACTACAGTCTATTCTTATTAGGGGCAAAGTTCAAGACAGACACACCACTGGTCTAAGATAAGGAATATATGTAAAAAATGTTTGATCTGTTTGATTAGATGCAGAACTTTGATTTATCCCTGTTGTAGATAGTGAAATTTTATAGAAAATGTCATTCTCATAAAAGTCAATATGGTACTTGAACAGCTGGACAGATACAGTCAAACTTGTCTTAAGCAATTAAGTACCTAAGGGAAGGTCGAAAAGTGCTTGATTACGACTGATGCTTGCTAAATACAGTTCAATTTACACCATAAGTATAAATACCAGATAAGAGATTTTGGCTTCTTAAGACAGGTCTTTGCTTAATAGAAGTGGCCTTAAAGACATGTTTGCTGTATTCCTTAACAAATGATTCTGAAAAATATCATACCTACAAGAAATGAAAATAGTTTACAGTAGAAATATATACTGTTCACAAAAAGTAGGGGATATTAAGCTAAATTGTATAAATTAGAAAAAATATCAAATCTATCTGAAAAGGCAAGTGTCCATCAGACAAATATTCGATAAAACATTTTGCATTACAGTTTTGATGGTTTATCCTGCCATGTACTCTGCACGTAATTCATTTTAGACAGGGGGGCGACACCCAAATTTCACATGAATCTGGTATTGTAACAGATCTTTTTCAGATTACAAAATTTACACAGAAGCACTCGCCATGATTCATTAAACAAGCTGAAAATTGGTTTCACACAATTTTTTCGTCCATATAAAGAATGCATGCCATAAACATCTTTTTTCTTTCGGTGACTTGAGATACCTGTTCTACTTTTGTTTTCTTGATTTCTTCTCAAAATGACGGTTTTGAAGAAGAAAAAAATCTTTTAGCATGCGAAACCTTAAAACGTTAGCTTAGGTTAAAATTTGAATGAATTTTTGTTCGAACTTGCCAAATTTTAGTCCTGACCCCCTTTATGAAACAAAGTGTATGTATGCAGATCACGACAGGATATATCGTCCAAACTTTCATGAAAAATGTCTTATCAGATATTTATCTCATCGACACTTACTTTATCATATGGATATCACATTTGTTGTAGATGCTACAATTTTTCATAGCTAAATATTCCCTACTTTTTGTGAACAGTATATAAATTTGTTCCTGGTTCAACAGGAAACAATGCATCTACTCTTACTTCATGAAAATTCAGCAGGCTGCTGTGTCGATCTCACCTATCTGCTCACTGTCACTAGACAGAGCTAAACCAGAAAACCTAAACTAAAGTTTATGCTGCAACTATCAGCACTTGAAATGTAATACCTAAGTCTCAATTTCTAATACTTGCAGGCATGACAAAGACAGTGTACTGTATTAATCCTAATAAATGACCCTGCTCTAATAAATGCCCCCTGCCTCCTCTTTTATGGAAATACTGTTCTATTAATTTGCATGAATTCCTGTTTGCTTCTTTGGATACAGTAGCTTTTGACATTGCATCTACTCTTAAAGGGAAGAATTTCCTCCATTAAGAGTTGTCCCCTACTGAAAATGGAGTCAAAAATATCAGAGTTTCTTCCTCTGTAAGTATACCCATTCACCTCAATACTGTTTATAAGAGGTAATTGTTGGTGATTGATTTACTACACTTTAGGCTCTAATTAATGATCCCACCCCTTTCATAAAATGCAATGCCCCTGGGGCATTTAGTAGGACTAACTAACTAAATCTAGTTACTTAAAATAATAGGCAACATATTTATTTGGCTAAATAATGTTTATTTTCCCTACCCTAGACTGACCCCAAATATGTAAATCAGTCATAAGAAACTGTATTATTAGATGGGTTTTCCCATCAAAAACAATCTAAAAAAATCTAGACCTTCTTCTTAGCTGGATCTACATTTTTGGGATTGTTTTGGAAGGGAAAACTCTCTCTTATAACCGAAGAACAACCTAACAAATTAGGAATAAGTCCAGAAATGTAAAATGTAAATTGAATGATTAAAAGATGAGCTGATTAATTAATGTTCTATTCATACATACATATAAAAGTAAAGGTTTCCAGTAACCTCCTGTCCATAGGGACAGTAGGGGTTTAGAGGTCCATCATAACTTAGATACATGAATAATGGATGACTTGCAATTTTGATGTCTATTTTCAGTCATATCAGGACAATGCAAGGGTGCTTATGAAAAGCTGCATACAATGTAACCTCATTTACGGTTGGAAAGAATTCTGCCTCCAGCCAGACCATCTCTAACCACTGAACCATGGCACTTCTCTTAATAGGCTTCTCTCCTAAACAATCCCAAAAGTTAGAGCCATCTTGTGGGATGGATCTACTATTTTGAGACTATTTTGGAATGGAAAAGCTCTATTTCCGAACCTGGATTATAACCTATAACCTTCTGTATTTTAGATGACCATATCTAACTATTTAACCATGACTTCTCCTTAAATAGGTTTTCTCTTTTAAAACAATCTCAAAAATCTAGTTTCAGTTGTAAGAATCTAGGGTTTTGGGATTGATTGGAAAGGATAAACCTCTACCTTATAAACAAACAAATATGGTAAGGATAAAAGCAGTGAACATGTATATTGCATATGATGGCAAATAACAGAATTTAGTTTGGTGGCCACCCATCCTTGCTATAACCACCAGCAATACCAACCTCTGACTGGAGGCTGGTATTGCTTACTACTTTGTGGGTGAATTCTATGTGTTCTCTGACATGGATAATTCTATACATCTAGTGCACAATAAACAAGTTTGTGGTCACTCCAGTAAGCCTCAATAACATCACTGGATGCTGGACAGTTTGTAAAAATCAGATCTATCACTGATCCAGAATCAGTGGTTGATTGATTAATATGTTGCTCACATTTAAATTGTTTCATCATGAAATCTACAAAATTTGAAGTGTTGTCATTTGCCTGTATATTAAAATCACCAATTATCACTAATTTGGTATTCATATCTACCAATGGGATGAGATGACGCTGAATATCATTTTTTAAATCCCTTTGCGCACTTTTAGGGAATTTGTAGAAGTATACAACTTGAAAACATTCCTTTACATTACTGTACAAGGTAGCCAACATAAATTCACATATGTCAGAACAGAATTTTTCTGTTCTCTGAATTTCAAAACAGTCCTTAATGTACATAGCAAGCCCATGGTATGGCCTGTTTCCAGAATTATGTCCTGTTTCATCCGATCTTAACAGTTTGAAATGCTTCAGAGCAAAGTGATTACTATCATCTCTTGAACACAGCCTTGATTCTGCAAACCCAATTACATCTGCAGACAAAACATTTGGCTCAAATTCAATGTCCTTAAAGTGCTTATGTAAGGACCTTGCATTATTAAATGCAATTTTGATCTTGGATGAATCAACTTTATATAAAGGAACATAACAGAGTTCAAGAAGTGCTTCTGTTTTTAACCGCTGCATCTCAACTTTCACTTGTTCATCTACAGCCATGGCAGATTCATTTAAATTCAAAATATATAAATTCTCTAGTTTTCTTACTCTACTAAGAGCAACATAGTGAATATGTGGTTGTTTCCTGACTCGTGTCTGAGACAAGTCTACGACAATTTCATCAACTGTAGACCCCTGAGCCTTATGGACAGTCTTACCTGCTGATGGTTTTAAAGGAAATTGAATTCTCTGGTATGTTTTAAAGTTGTATATAAATGTTCGTTCTATATCAAATATTGGAGTCCAGGCTTTATCTATGTTTGTACTGTACAAACCACTATTAGAAAATTTCTCACGAGTTGACTGGCCAATTTGAGAATCTTGAAACAAAACCCATATAATACTGGGACGATCTGTGCCTTCCATCTTGTACTCAATAAATTTGACAACACACGTCGACCCGTTTGTCAAACCATCCTCTACATTGACATTGACTGTAATATCATAAATCATCCCAACTGCTATTGTCAACAGCTTTTGTAAGTTAGCAGTTTTGTTTGAATCATCTGGAAGTGCTTCAATGAGTTTCCTGCATTTTCTCATGGAAATATTTGCAGAAACAACCGTATCATGACATGGGATAACAACTTTTTTTTCTGACAACCTATTCAAATAATTTTCATTGTGTCTATCTACAAACTTGTTTTCAGTGAATAAATGAGGAGCCTCTTTTGGATAATTTGACATCTGGGGGCTGATAGTATGTTTCTTTAATTCATTTTTGTCATCTTCTGTCAGCTCATTCTGTCGAAGCCGATTTAGCATCTGAGCAAAGTCAACATCATCTTTCTGTCTCATGATATCAACCAGTTCATACAATTTAAAATAATCCTTCCATAAATTATATGCTAGAGCTGAAGCACCCTTTGATGGGTCACTGAATATCCACTTGTCACACACTGGCATAAGCTGGTACAAGTCTCCCACAGCAATAATGCTTAAACCACCAAAACTTGCTTTTGTTCCAGTGAGCTGTTGCAAACGGGTATCTATAAAGGTCAGTGTATTTGTTCCTACCATGGAGATTTCATCTATAATAATCACTTTTAAGTATCTGTATTTCACTCTAAACGTGTTCAGTTCATCAGCTGACAAAAGGTCATTACTTTGTTTGAACTTCTTTAGAAAAGCTGAGGCAATAGTGACACCATTGATATTATATGCAGCTTTCCCTGTGTAGGCACAAAGAAGAACTCTTATATCATCAGGGTTTTCTCCTTCTCTCAAATTTAGAAATCTATACAGACTTTGATACAGTGCCTTAATTAGCACCGATTTGCCCACACCGGCTCCAATCACTAGAATCACATGAATTGGCATCATCTTCATTTACATCATCAGTCCTCTCAGGTAACCTATTCCCTTTAGGATAAACAACATCAACTGTAGAGACATAATCTGCCAAACAGAATTTCTGAAGCTGTCTAGGTCGTTTTGCATATCTCTGAATTATATTGTCGGCTTCTATGTCAGTAGATTCAGCAGGAAGTTCATCAAGCACAGATTTAGATTTCAGTAAAAACACTCTTTCTTCTGGGATGGAGGTATTGATGAAGACAATGTCCCTTGTAGCTTTTGTTAAAGGAATCTGCAATGCAAGATATACTGCTTCTTGTGCACTTACTTCAACACAGTTTGAAAACACATTTCCGATATGTCTTACTTGTTTCTTTATATCAAAATTTCCTTTGCGAGCTTCTCTTGCAGCTGCATCAAGCTGTGCACTCATGCCTCTTTGAGATTTGCTTATATAACCAACAACATATGCTGCACAACCATATGGTTCAAGAACAATCTGAATATCAAGATTTGCCTTCCAGCCAAGAAGAACTGTTTTGTTAAACAAATTAATTCTCATTTCATTTGGATTCCGCTTGAGGAAAATTTTGGGAGCACTAAGTGAACTTCTTATACACTTGATGTAATTTTCAAAGTCCATCTTGGCAACTTTCTCCAAAAACTCATCAAATGCTATTTCAGAGACATCTTTGCACTCGTTCATTGATTTTTGAAGTTCTGAGTGTTTCTTTTTGTATTTCTCTATGTCTTCATCCAGAGGATGCAATAACATTGTTCTTGGAAGGGGAGGCAAAGGAAATCCAAATCTACAGATTGCCTTTCCTTTCTTTCTGCAAGACTTTGAATGCTTATGTGACTGAAGTTCAACAAGATCCCCAATTTCTTCATCATCAGTACCGCATGTTAGGTAATTATCAACAAACTGAATTATTTCTTCCTCCGTGTTTTTTCCAAACTTAGGAGCATTTTCAATCCAAATAAGCATGTGGATATGAGGAGACCCACGTTGCTGAAATTCCACTCTATAGAAGAAATCTATCACTTTCCCAATGGGTTCAATCTGACTTTTAAGGACAGTATTCAAGAATTCTTGTACTCTGTGATCAAAATATCTTGAACAAGTTACTGGGTCTTTCTGAACAAGTCTTGTTTTCTCTTGCCAAGTTAAAGCCTCAACATTCTTGTCTGAATATTCAATTCCATCATTCAACTTTGCTAACATCTTCAGAAGATCATTCCATCTGGTATCAGCTGCTGACAAAGATACAAACCAAGTGGGTAAAGACAGTTGCCTGATCATTGCAAATATATCTTTCTTCCTTTTTTCTAAATAAGCTGGAGAATTTCTAAGCTGACGAAATATACAATAACCTTCATCAAGCTTGACAAGTCTCTCCAAATATGCTGGATCTCTTGCCTCAGCTGCAGTAATTTTCTTACCTTTACTTTTACATCTTCTTACAGCTAAGTTAACTTTGTCACTTATTTGTTTCATTTGCAGCTTTTTATGCTTAAAGAAAATGTTTGGAACAGACTGAGCAGCTCTTCTATCAACACTTCTTAGCTCCCATTTAACAATGTCACTGTAATGAACTAAAGTTACTCTCTCCGTCTTATCAGGACGCCTCTGACCACAAAATATAGTAGGAAAACATAAATACTCTGCATCTGTATCTTGATACAAGCTAAGCGGATGTCGTCCTTCTCCAGGAGCGAAGGTCAACACTTGATAAAACTTATTTTCAATATTAGCATCATCCACTAAGGTATCAACATTTCCAACATGCTCATTATTATCTACCTCACTGAACCCATCTGATTCATATCCATCTCCTTTTTCCCTATCTTTAGGTACTGAAGAGACTGTTGTATCTTTGTACAGCACTGGATTATTTATGTCAGTTTCAGGACTTGTATTTTGTATGGACACATCTAGAAACTCTCTAACAGCATCATCAGAACTTTCAGTTACTGCTTGAAACCAGTTGTTGTCAACTGTAATGCCTGAATTTTTGTACATATCACTATTAGTTAGAAGCCAGTGTAATGCTGTCAGAACTCTCATTGGTCTTACATTTTCTTTGAAATCTATTTTCTTATATGATAGTTTTTTCTTCAACTGGATGGCAATTGTGAAATTTTCATCCATGGGTCTTGGAAGAGAGTTCACAGTTGGCTGAATATCAACAGGTACATTGATTACATTTCCTTTAAGTGAATACTGACCACCTCGTGGCAGTTCCCGAATTTGCATGAATGGAATACGCAGTGCTATTAATCTTTCTTCAAGCTGGTGCAAATCTAACTGTGAAGGCTTGTTTGGCCATTTCATGCCATTGGCGACTGACAGTTTTGGAATTTTACCATCTTTTAACGCTGACAAACAAGTGTGACATATCCACTCTTCATTATTGACTGATTTTAATTTTGTGCAGTAATTCAAACTGCAAGTCATTATGTTAGTGTTTTTCAGCACTGATACACTTTTTCGAAACCATGTTTGGTGACAACAAGTACATACAAACAGAGGTCCTACTGCAATGTTTTCATGAAACTGTTTAAGACACTCTTCTACACTTTCATGTCTTATTCTCTCAAGAACTTCACATGGCTCAATTTTATGCACTTCTTGATCAGCAATTTTAGGCCTTTTGTTTTCCCTGTTCAGCTTAAGAGTATCTTCCAATTTTCTTTTCTCTTGCCTACGCTGCTGCTGAGCAATCCTTTCACATTCCATAACGAAAGGTTTTTGCCTTTGCTTCCTTTTACTAGCAAGTTGATATATCTTCTCTTTTTCTTTAAAATCTGGGTCTTGTCTGTCTGCCTGTTTCTGTGCATATTCTTTTGCTAATGCACCTGGTACCTTTCTTGCACACTGCTTTTTAGCACGTTCTTTAGCTAACACATCCACTTTTTTTCTAGCAGACTGTTTTGATGCAAGCTGATTTACCCTTTCTTTATCTTTAAAAACTGGATTCTTTCTAGCAGACTGTTTTTTAGCACATTCTTTTGCTAACACATCCACATTTTTTCTGGCAGACTGTTTTTTAGCACGTTCTTTTGCTAACACATCCACATTTTTTCTAGCAGCCTGTTTTGATGCACGCTGATTTATCCTTTCTTTTTCTGTAAATACTGGATTCTTTCTAGCAGACTGTTTTTTAGCACATTCTTTTGCTAACACATCCACATTTTTTCTAGCAGACTGTTTTTTAGCACGTTCTTTTGCTAACACATCCACATTTTTTCTAGCAGCCTGTTTGGATGCAAGCTGACTTGCCCTTTCTTTTTCTTTTAAAGCTGGCTTCTTTCTAGCAGACTGTTTTGATGCAAGCTGATTTACTCTTTCTTTTTCTTTAAAAGCTGGTTTTGTTCTAGCAGACTGTTTTGATGCAAGCTGATCTATTTTTTCTTTTTCTTTAAAAACTAATTCACCTCTTTGTTTCCTTTTGAATGCAGCATAGTACTCAGTGCGTTTTTTCTTTATTTTCTTACCACAGGTTTTCTTCTGCATGCTCATTTCAACAGCAATATCTTGTACTTTTTTCTGTCGTCTAATGTTTTGATCCTCAAAATAATTTTCAAGAAGACTCTCTGAATGATCAGTTACCCTGTATTCAAGTTTATCTCCATTTATTGTTTCAGGTAAAAAAATCTGACCCATGCCAACATGAAAATTTTCAGTACATGTCAGAGCAATTGGCAGCAAATCATACTGTGTTGTCATGTTTATTTGCATGCTTTCATATAATGCATACATGTAAGTGATCAAATCATCTAAGGAACCGAATCTTATCAAAACTGAATATCCATTGCATGATGAAAGACCATTTTGACCATGAGAATGCGAATCAAAAAAATTGTACAAGCCATCTTTTTTGTATACTGCAGAACATATTGCACCAATCATAACCAGAACATATGAAGAAGATTGAAATGCTGTGTGCATTGACTGGAGAAGAGTTGGAGAAGATGTTGTGCCAAACTGCTGTACTGCAATGCCAGAAACAACATCTGACTTTATGATACATACATCTCTTTTGAAGACATTTATGTTTTCTGGAATTTCATCAAAATTTAACAATCTACTGGTGTATTTCCGTGTAGCTTTCAATGAGAATAAGATTTTTTTATAGAGAATATCTCCTTCAATAAGTATTTGGTCCACCTCAGTACTTGAGCAAGTATTTAAAAACTGAGCATGAATTAGGGCACAAAGAGCATTTGACACACACTGGCTTCCCCGAGATTCCACACTGAATCTGTCACTTCCTTGATGAAATGAGCCACAGATCAAAGAGTGTGAATGAAATGGTTTTAAGCTCTCAAAACAATGATTGCAAGGGCCAGGTAGAATACTATCAGTCACCCCTGTGGCAATACATGTGTTATCAGAAGAATCTAACTCGAACGATGTTGAAAATAAAATTTCCTGAAATGGTTGACTTCCATTATCATATTCAGTTGAAAAAGGACCCTTAGATTTGGTCAATATATTTGGAAAAGCACTGGTACCAGAACTGTATAGCGAGGTATTATGATCTGTATTTTGTGAGTCTATTTGACAATGCTTCTCTTCAATACTTGTTATATAATCTTTGGTCAACGGACATTGTTCATTTCTGAGATTACGATCTGTACTTTGTGAGTCTATTTTATAATCTTTGGTCAAAAGACATTGTTTATTCCTTTGTTGTGCCTGCACGCTGACAGGTCTTGCCTCTACGAGGCCCTTGGTCATGACATACTCTGAAGTCTGCATGAATTTAGGAGTTGACTCAGGAGTCAACCCAAATTTAGGAGTCGACTCAGGAGTCAACCCATGTGGAGTCGACTCGGGAGTCAACCCAAATTTAGGAGTTGACTCAGGAGTCAACCCAGTCTGGAAGTTGCAGCTTCTATCCAAAACTGTCCTTCGGGCTGCTGACCGTCTCCAGTTCTTTGTTCGAGGCATCCTGCACTATCACTGTCCTGTTTCTCAGTAACAGAAAACAACAGTTCACTACTGTAAAGGCAATCTATATCCAGAAAAGAAACTTGTACACCATCCAATCACAGAATATATCTCACACTTTTATAAGAGTTAGTTGAAAACAATAGTTTGTATAAAGCTTGATGTGATACCTATAAAAGAAACAGATATTATCAAACAGAACAACCTATTAATGCCATGGTTTTGAAGGTCAGAAACTATCATACTTGTTTTATTTCAATTTGTTGAAAAGAACAGCTCATGTTAAGCTCGAATTTACTCAAAAAAATATCAAACTGTATGAAATTATTCATGCTGTGTTGTTCAAAAGTAATAATATATATGTATTTGACCATTTGTTTGTAGTAATGTAAATGACAAATTTATAGCACAAGAGCCATTTTACAGAAAAAATTAAGTGAACTTGTCATAATAAATTGTTCATGGAAAAATATAAACTGCAACAACAGCAGTGTCAAGAGCATTATGACTGTTATTGTTTCTATGATTAGTATTATTATCATGTATACTGTAAGTTCTAGTTTAAACAAAGTAAATAGTAAACAAGTATTCTGCATGATCAACAAGGCGATTACATTCCAGGAGGAGACCCATAGACTGCACTGGTGGAAGTATCATCTCTATTAATCAGCAACACTAATTTACAACTGTTTTAAACATTAAAATCAGTTGCTGCTGATGTAATAAAGAGAAATTGTTTGAACTAATGTCAGAATCATGTATAATTTTTACACCAGTGGCACTTTGTTACCTGGTACATGTTTGCATTATAACAGTATCCTTGTACACATTATATTTTGGCAGATGCAATAAAATTTCAATTATTTTAAATTTCAAATATTTTGAATTTTGGATGTCAAAAAAAAAAACAAGGGCTTCGCAAGCGGCGCATAATACGCCCGTTTTAATGTCATAAAGGAGTATGGAATGAACAAGATTGTTTACAAAAGGATGGATAGGCAGACAAACAGGGGCAACCACTTTATAACTAATGACGGCAACATTATTCAAATATTTAACACATCAAATACTATGAGTATACCAAAAATCAGCTTCAAAGTTATTGTGGCTCAAAAGTTGAGTAATGCCATAGTTGAACAAGGGAGATAATTCATAAACTAAATATACTAGATTCTTGGCTCTACTACATTCCCCTGACAAAATCACATGTAGGGTTAAGGAATCACAGAGGAAACAGGAAATTTATGCAAGGGCAGATAATTCAGTAAGCCAGAGTTGTGGTTCTTGCTCGGGAAACATTGCCCCATTATTATACATATTCCTACAAAGTTCCATTCTAATATTTCAAAAGGTTAAGGAGATATGGAGTGACTGAGAAATGCCTAAAATTACTTATCAAAGGGAAGTAACTCCAAAATGAAGAAAGGGGGAGCAACCATTCTTGTATGCCACGCATCGTCTTGTGATCATGCACATTGCTATAAAGTTTCATCATGATATTCCAAACGGTTACAAAGTTAAGGTATGCACAAGATATGTATACACAAAAATAACCATAATCAACTAATGAAAGGGATGTAACTCTAAAATGAAGAAAGAGTGAGCAGCCATTTTTGTACGCGACACATCGTTGAGACTTCATACACATTGCTATGAAGTTTCATGAAGATATCCCAAACGGTTATCTAGTTATGGCACGCACAAGACTGGCAGGGAAAAAATTAAACAAAGGGGCATAACTTGGAAACTAAGGAAGGGGGAGCAACCACTTCTGTACGCGACACGTTCCCCCAACCTAATACATATTCCTACCAAATATCATGAATATATCCCAAACGGTTAATGAGTTATGGAGCGCACAAGAATGTTTACGGACGGACGGACGGACAGACGGACGGACGGACGGACGGACGGACGGACAGCGCCATGACATAATACGTCCGTTTTTTCAAAACGGGCGTATAAAAAGAACAAAAATATCTGCAATAATGACTGCTGGCAAAGGCATCCCTAAAATGATACTGTTATATGGATAACTCCATGGGTACGCATTCTAATCAGCCATTATAAGACATCAATGACTTCCAAAGGCTTGGACAAGAGGTATTCTTGAAATCATTTTCTGCCAATGATGTTTTAAGTATATTTGGGTTTTCAGTCCGATGATTAGCACTCTTGACATCAGATGATTGGATCTCTGAAAGCATAAAAGGGAATGAATAAAATTTCACATATTAATAGAGAGCAATTAGAGAAAGAGCAGTAACCTAGAACCATAATACTATCACAATTAGTTTTGGAGTTATAAGGACTCCCCAAAAATTCTAATAAAAAAAAAAATAAATAAAATAAAGAACATATGAAAATAAAGCATTGTATAGTGTAAGAAAGTTCTGTTAACTGGAAAAAATCAGCGAAAGTTATTTGAGTATAATTTGCAAATGCCAGTTTCATAAATATATGATGAACCAGCTGAATGCTCTTTCTCTGTCA
This sequence comes from Ctena decussata, assembly GCA_963989385.1. Taxonomy (NCBI): domain Eukaryota; kingdom Metazoa; phylum Mollusca; class Bivalvia; order Lucinida; family Lucinidae; genus Ctena; species Ctena decussata. The sequence continues at coordinate 30,573,186 of OZ022504.1, read as the reverse complement.
GCGCATTGTCACAAAACAGAGCTAAACCAGAACATTCAACAGAAGTTTACAATCCCAACACTAATTCTGGAAAAGCTATACCTATATCCCACTTTTAACTAGTTGCTGGTTGCCTTATATGAGCATAGCAGCCATTTTAATCATGCACCTTGGACTGTTTGAACAAACTTTTAATCATGTGGTTGAAACTGGTCCAGAAGCTTTTGAGGCAACATTTGAAACTGTCAAAATATGACACACCATAGTCAAAGGTCAGAGAATGTCCTTGATCTGTTGTACTCAGAAATCTTCATGTACTCATTTTGATGACTAAATATCAATTTTTATCCTCTTTAATTTCCACGAACTCATATATTCTAGTGTTCTCGCATATTAAAGTAACAGAAAGCATATTTGACATAACAGAACAAAGGTCAAGGTCAACCATAGAAAATATCAAGGTCAACCCAAGGCCACCATTTGAACTATCTTGGGCCAAAACCTTCCAAACTTTCCATGAAATCTTGTGTTCTAACATTTTCTCATATTTGACCATGCTGTAAAAAGATCTTGAGGTCAACCCAATGTCATTTGAATTATCTTGGTATAATTGGAGTACCCAATGCTACATATCAAGTTTCAAGGCCATAAGTCAATTGGTTCTGGAGAAGATTTTTAAAGCTTTTTACCATAATTGGGCAAAGCAGCCATGTTGGTCATGTGACCTGGACCAGTTGAAAATACAATTTGTTCCCTCAACCCCTGGAGACTTTATATGAAATCTGCTGACAATTGGCCCTGTGGCTTTTGAAAAGAAGTTTGAAATTGTCAATATATGAGAGTTCTGGGTCAAAGATCAAAGAATGACCTTGACCTCTTGTACTTATAAATCTTCATAAACTCATTAACATGAATGTATATACTGATATCTTCAAATCTTTCCACGAAATCTTATGATCTAGCCTTTTCCCATATTTGACCTTGCCGTAAAATGATCAAGGTCAACCAAAGATCATCATTTGAATAATCTTGATAGAACTCAAGTACCCACTGCTTCATACCAAGTTTCAAGGCCATCGGCCTATTGGTTCTGGAGAAGAAGATTTTTAAAGCTTTTTACCATGTATGGGCAAGGCTGCCATGTTGGTCATGTTACCTGGACCGCTTGAACAAGTTTTCATTCCCTGAACCCTTGGAGACTCTATATGAAATTTGATTTCAGCTGGCCCAGTGGCTTTAGAGGAGATTGTTCGAAATTGTCAAAATATGAGAGTTCAGGGTCAAAGGTCCAAGAATGACCTTGACCTCTTGTACTCATAAATCTAACTTCATGTATTCATTAAGATGAATGTATATACCAGGCCCAAATCTTCAAAACTTTCCAAGAAATCTTATGTTCTAGTATTTTCCCATATTTGACCTTGCCATAAAAAAGGTCAACCCAAGGTAAAAATTCAAAAACTCTTCATAGTACTCAAGTACCCAATGTTACATACCAAGTTTCAAGGCCATCGGTCAATTGGTTTCGGAGAAGATTTTTAAAGCTTTTTACCAAATACATGTACATGTATGGGCGTGGTGGCCATGTTGGTAATGGGACCTGGAGGCCATGTTGATAATGTGACCTGGACGATTTGAACAAATCTTTGTTCCCTCAACATCTGGACGTGCAATATGAAATTTGGTTTCAATTGGCCCTGTGGCTTTTCAGTAGATTATCTGATATGGTCAAAATATGACAGTATGGAGATTTATGAGTACAGGAGGTCAAAGAATGACCTTGACCTCTTGTACTCATAAATCTTCATGTACTCATTAAAATGAATGTATATACCAATTTTTAGGAGTAAATCTTCAAAACTTTCCACGAAAACTTATGTTCTAGCATTTTCCCATATCTGACCTAGGAGTAAAAAACATCAAGGTCAACCCAAGGTCATAATTTGAACAATCTTGATAGTACTCGCACACCAAATGCTACATACCAAGTTTTAAGGCCATTGGTCAATTGGTTCTGGAATAGAAGGTTTTAAAAGTTTTATACCATATATGGGCATGGCGGCCAGGTTGGTCATGTGACCTGGCCTGTTTGAACAAATTTTCATTCCCTCAACCCTTGAAAGCTCTATATGAAATAAGGTTACAATCGGCCCAGTGGTTTTTGAGGAGATTGTTTGAAATTGTCAAAATATGAGAGTTCAGGGTCAAAGGTCATAGAAAGACCTTGACGTCTTGTTCTCACAAATCTTCATGTAGGCATTTAGATAAATGTATATACTTATTTTTAGGCCCAAATCTTCAAAACTTTCCATGAAATCTTATGTTCTAGCATTTTCCCATATTTGATGTTGCCGTAAAAAAGGTCAAGGTCAACTCAAGGTCATCATTTGAACAATCTTGATAGAACTCAAGTACCCAATGCTTCATACCAAGTTTCAAGGCCATCGGTCTATTGGTTCTGGAGAAGAAGATTTTTTAAGGTTTTTACCATATATGGGCATGGCAGCCATGTTGGTCATGTGACCTGCACTGTATGACTAAATTTTTGTTCCCTCAACCCCTGGAGGCTCTACATGAAATTTGGTCTCAATTGGCCCAGTGGCTGTTGAGGAGATTGTTTGAAATTGTCAAAATATAAGAGTTCTGGGTCAAAGGTCAAATAATGACCTTGACCTCTTGTACTCATAAACCTTCATGTACTTATTAAGATGACTGTAGATACCAATTTTTAGGCAAAAATCTTCAACAATTTCCAAGTTATCTAATGTTGTAGCATTTTGCCATATAAAAGCACAAGGAAGCAAATTTGACCTTACCATAAAAAAGGTCAAGGTCAACCCAAGGTCATAATTTGAACAATCTGGGTTGTACTCGCGTACCCAATGCTACATACCAAGTTTCAAGGCCATCGGCCTATTGGTTCTGGAGAAGAAGATTTTTTAAGGTTTTTACCATATATGGGCATGGCAGCCATGTTGGTCATGTGACCTGCACTGTATGACTAAATTTTTGTTCCCTCAACCCCTGGAGGCTCTACATGAAATTTGGTCTCAATTGGCCCAGTGGCTGTTGAGGAGATTGTTTGAAATTGTCAAAATATAAGAGTTCTGGGTCAAAGGTCAAATAATGACCTTGACCTCTTGTACTCATAAACCTTCATGTACTTATTAAGATGACTGTAGATACCAATTTTTAGGCAAAAATCTTCAACAATTTCCAAGTTATCTAATGTTGTAGCATTTTGCCATATAAAAGCACAAGGAAGCAAATTTGACCTTACCATAAAAAAGGTCAAGGTCAACCCAAGGTCATAATTTGAACAATCTGGGTTGTACTCGCGTACCCAATGCTACATACCAAGTTTCAAGGCCATCGGCCTATTGGTTCTGGAGAAGAAGATTTTTTAAGGTTTTTACCATATATGGGCATGGCGGCCATGTTGGTCATGTGACCAGGACCGTTTGAACAACTTTTCGTTCCCCCTTCCTCTGGAGGCCATATATGAAATTTGGTTACAATTGGCCTACCGGTTTCAGAGGAGAAGTCGTTTGAAATTGTGGACGGACGGACGGACGACGACGGACGACGACGGACGACGACGGACGACGGAGCCTTACCATCCTATAAGCTCCCCCGGAGCCGCTGGCTCAGGTGAGCTAAAAATTACAAAAGTCCCACTTCGCCTTGTTTCTATTGAAGTCGCTTGGCTTCAGCTGGAAAGCGACTTGATGTCGCTCGTTTTCTGGGGCCCAGTGCACACCCTGATCTGTATACCAAAAATTAGGTCTCTAGGTCAAACGGTTCAAAAGTTGGAAAAATGCTAAAGTTAACAAAGGGGCATAATTCAGTCAAATATTTACGAAATCAGTCCAAAAGTCAATCAGGTGATCTACACCTTAGCCCCTAGCTGTATGCCAAATATGAGTATCCTAGCTCCAATGGTTCTCCCAGGATTTTGGGAACAAACTTTCATTTAATTTTTCGAAAAAGAGGCATAACTCTGTAAGTACAAGGCCTATGGACAAGAAAAAAAATATGGTTCTGCTAATTTTAAATGGTCTACCCACCCATAAACTATCAAGGGCCTAGGAGATACACTTCTTGAATAATACACCAACGCTAAAATGTGACGTACATACAGATGGGCGGACAGTCAGGCCCAAACCAATATGCCCCCTCAGCTTCTTCAAAGTTAGGGGCATACATAATGTAATTAAATAATTATGTCAGCAGCCAAACTTTACCAGCATTTTCCATCTGACTTTCTTCATAATATTTAGCCTTCTCTTTAGCTAGTCTTTCTTTCTCCTCTGCTTCCTGCTTCTTCTTTTCTTTTTCAACTCTCTTTCTCCCTTCTTCAGCTGCAGTAAAAAAGATATTTATTATGCAGTAACTGATCTCTAATAACAAACCTGTAAATATATAATCAGAGGCAAAAGAAAGCATGCACTTTTTGAAGGTCTGTATTTTTCCTATTTGTCACCACTCGTGTCTGAAATTTTGAATAATACATTTCTACTCAATGTACACTAAAATGGTGTAGTGAAATTAATAAATGAAGCGCCTGATTAGTGTCTGTCAGATGGTTAAGTTGCTAACTATCGCATATTTGTTCCTAAAAATGAAGGGCTTTATTGAATAATGTCTACAGTCCAGTTTCGCCAACAGATGTATGAATAGAGCCCATCATTTCTGAGAGCAAATACATGTATCTTAAAAATTCCAAAACTTGAGACACATTCAATAATTACCATATTTGTTCTAAAAATGAAAAGATTTCATTAAACAATGCACTAAAGCATCCAAATGATACAGACATAATGCAAATGGACTGCTCCTTAGAATATGTCCCAATATTAAGAACTTTACAGTGAACATCATTCACTAAATTTGTTTCTGAAGCCATATCATTTAACTTTAAATTCTGTATATATGCTGTATGCATCTGATACATAAAAGTGAGACGAAAACTATCTGAGGACAAAAAAAAATGAGCCCCCGCCTCCCACCCCATCCCCACTCCCTTATCACTGAGATATTTTTATTAGGAAAAATATATCATACTTTTAATTTCATCAGGATACTGCTGCATGTGTCTGGTATAACAAGAATTCTGGGGATGGTAGTGTCACCCCTGTCTGTGCATTGTCAGAAAACAGAACTTAACCAGACACTGCTCCGACACCAATGATGTCAGAAAAATAATACCTATGTCTCACTTATGCTTGTCATTGGAAAGACAAAAATTGAGATGGAAACTATTTGGGGCTAAAAATGGGATGGCCCTTATTAGGAAATGTGGCCTTGTTATGGGAAATATACCTTCAATTTCATCTAGATACTCTTGATATTGTACTACACTCAGCAGTGGGTGACATGTAATGGCAACAGTCTTCTGAGGGGTGGGTGGTTTCAGAAAAGGGTGGTGACAAATCTTTGTGGTGTGGATTGTCATTACATAAACACATGTCTCTGGTTCATCCACTCTTGATATATGGTCTCCATTTCCTTCCTCACACTGAAACTATAAACAGAAGGTATCATAAATAACAGCCCAAAAAACATGAGACACAAAAAAGCTGAGACTAGTCTTTAAGAGCAGTCTGATCAGTCCTGTTAGCTGCAAATTTTATAAAACATCTCCTGTCAGAAAAAAATGGACTTATCCAAATCCCATCAAGGAAAAGTCTTTTATAGAAATCTGTGAATATTATCTGGCCCCAGTTGTTCAAAACTAACAACCTCCTATAGTTAACAAGACACTATATTTCAAATGTACTGTATGCAAAAACACAGCCATTTTTGCCACAAAAGGCTTCTGACATTTTCACAGGGTATAATCGATTCCGCTAATTTTCGCTTCCTGCAGAGACTGTACATCCTATTTGGCTTCTGCCGAGACTGTCCACGATCTCTTGCTTCCTGCAGAGACTACTGTCCTCGTGAAATGGCTTCCTGCCGAGACTGTCCGCGTGACTCTGCTTCCTGCAGTGGCTCTCGGCAGGAAGCAGAATCACGCGGACAGTCTCTGCAGGAAGCCATTTATCATGTACAGAAGTCTCGTCAGGAAGCAAGAGTTCGCGGACAGTCTTGGCGGAAGCCAAATATGATGTACAGTCTCTGCAGGAAGCGAAAATTAGCTGAATCGATTATACCCTGTGATTTTACCTATAAAAATATTAACCCACTTTATTTTATGTGTACTAGAAGACTTAATGAGTTCGCAACTAATGACTTTGTTAGCTCACAATGCCTTGAACAACTATACCGAGGATTTTTAGTAGCTAGCTACTATCAAAGCTACATACCCTGACTTCAGTTTTCCTCTGTTTCCCACTGATATCACATTTTGTGCCATTTACATACTGTTGGGTATGATATCTCCTTAACCTTTTTTGTTCAGCATCAGTCTGGAAAGAAAACATTCAAATGAACTATACACTTGGGCATATATGACAAATTACTCTCTTGAATTTAAACATAGCAACCAACAGTAAATTGTATTTAACTATATGAAATATTAACAAGGATCTTCTCTAACAGTGACTAAAACAGAGTATGATAAAAAAAAAAATCAATAAATTCTAGTTATTTGTAGTAGACAAGGAAAATGATTCTATTATACTCTTCAGACATTTCCTCATCTACAGCTGTGTAAAAATATAAATAAAATCTATGTGGATTCAATGTTCCTACATGAAACCACCTGTTAAATACAAATACATGTATATACATGTATATACATACCGGTATGGTCCAATGTACACAAGTTGATCTCCTGGCAGAGTGACCATAAAACATGTCAGAAGACTTCTCAACGAGTTAGAAGCAGTCCTATGTACATTTGAACTTTCAGTCATGTCATTTAGTAATTTGTTTAACACCTCAACCATCAACTGTCACACTTATTTATCATCATCTCCTACAGGTATTTTCATATCATATCCTGTACATGTATCTGCTTGTGACTAATATCTGCTTTTGCCAGGCACAGGTCTTACCGGTATGTGGATACAGGTTATGACATGAAAATAACTAGACAATAAACCCCTCTCAGTTCTGGCTTTTCAGCTTTATAATACAGTGTGTTCTCACCTGTGCCTCACTTTCATCATCCCAGTTAAATTCTGATTCATAGTATCCGAGAAATAAGATTTCTCCCTCTATCTTGGCTTCTGAAAAGATAAACCACACAAATTATTCAGCCTCAAATCTAAAGATACAGAATTCAAAATCACTTAAAACTATCCAATACTTTGATTTTTCAGAGTTTGAATTACATGTATTAAGAATCTACCGTATCTGATATACACTCAAACTTCAATGGCTTGAATCCTGATGGCTCATCAACCCTGTCTGACTAGAACTCCTTTCTGGATTCGTAGAGGTTACTTTATGTAGAAACTAACCTGAATGGCTAGAACTACCCTTGGCTGGAACTATTTTTCATTTCAAGCCTGCTCAAGCCATTGAATATCTAATGTACTGCAAAAAATAAACTTCAAGCTGTGGCAACAGGCATGTTAAGCTTACCTGTGAACAAGACAAATGTACAGATTAACTGAGCCTTTGCTACAGATATATGCATAAAGATCTTTTATTGCAAGTGGCCAATAAAGTCACACACAAACACACACTACTTTGCAGAGCACAGTACTGATAATAATCTATGGAAAACTTTGTTGCAAGAATCAATACAACATCCAACAAGAATTCTACAGAATGCACTGTCTCCCCTGTCTGTGCACTGTCAAAAAACAGCCCTCAAGAAGAAATATGATGCAAATTTTACACCACCGTTGATGATGGCCCTGGATGGATGGATGGATGGATGGATGACTTGCGATTTTACGTCCTTTTTAATAGTATTTCAGTCATAGCAGGACGATGGGTAGGTGATAACAAAATGCTGAGGGCAATGGAACCCTGTTTATGATTGAAAAGATTACCACCTACTGCGGGGCTCGAACCCAGGACTGCTAGATCAGCAAGTGCTTAATCTACTGAGCTACCAGGGCTCCTAATGCCCCTGGAAAAATAACATCTACCAGTATGTTATGCTTCTGCTAGTTGCAGGTGAGACAAAAACTGAAATCTGCGACTAGAATAGCTTACTGTTACTTCAAAGAGGAAAGGTCTTCTTACCTTCTGAAATATGGAACTGTCTTATGTACTTTCCATAACAAAACTCATAACTCCACCAGTCTTTTGTCTGCAAATATTGATGTGTGAAAGCAAATAAATGAAGTCAGGAGAAATATTTCTCAAAAATATGACTTTCAGGCATGCAGTGAGTCTGATAATAATCCCATGTTAATATTAAAAGGGCCAAAAATGAAAATGGTTTAATTTGCAAACAGATAAGAGTCAGATGAGGTGGCTCATAATGGCCTTCTGATCTTGAATTCTTATTATAATAGACAATCATGAATCCACATGGATATGCAGTTACATGTAGATTGGAGTTAATCATAAAAACAGATAATTGCAATTTAAAAGGAGTTTAAAGAATTTAAAATGACCATTCAGGTGACACTTTATACATGAATTTATGTTCAAAATTCATGAATATGTAATCTGATGGGAGTGGATGACACTTAAAATGCCAAAAATGAAAACAAGATGATTTGAACACAATGTAAATCCAGATGAGGCAACTCACAATGACCCACCTCATCTAGATCTACACTATGTGCCCTTTAGTCTTTGAATTCTCAATAGAACTCAGCTTGGATGTAACAGTTTTGAAATGTTGCAGACGTAAATTCCATCCTCTGCATTTTTTGTTTCAATGTTCTTGACATGAAATATGTGTAAATTATACAACAAAAATTATCAAATACTTTTTACCATCTGTAAACAAGGGCTGGTTTCCATTGGTTTCAGAAGATCTGGTATTCCTGTTTCCATGGCAACCTTCTCTGCCTCTTCTTTCTGTTTCTCGGCCTCATAGTTATCAGGGAAACTACACTGATATTGCTGCCCATATTTAGATGTTAAAAACACAGCATTTGATGGACGGTCTTCCTGTTGGTAGAAAAAATAGTATAGGGTAAAGTCGGGTAAATTCGGACAACGGGTAAATTTGGACAGTGACATTGTTTCCTTTAGATGTCAGTTGTTTGGAATTAAAACAAAATAAACTGGGCAAACAGTGAAAATCCTGAATGAGACGGCTCATTATGAGCCGTCTCATCTGGATTTTCACTGTTTGCAATGGTATGTCCAAATTTACCCGCAATCCGAAGTTACCCAAATCGACATGGAAATGTATCTTAAAAATTCTAAGAAGTGGAATGACTGTCCTAAAGCTTTAACAGTTTGATTTCACAATGCAGTAATGCAGTTCTCAGGAAACTCTGTCTGACTGCCTGACAAGTATGGTAAAAATTCATTCAGTCTGGTAAAAATATTCAGGATTTTCAAGTACATTTTAATTATTTTACCAGATTTGTCCTGTAAACTCTCGCAGACTTTCGTGAACTCTGGTAATGCATTCAAAAGATACAGATGGAATCACAAACAGTGCAAAACCTGATCAGACTGCTCATGATGCAGTCTGATCTGGGTTTACACTGTTTGCTCTGATATATCTGTCCCAATATTTATAATCTTATCCATTCCCAGGGCTCAGCTTGCGGGCTTCGGATTGCGGGCGATTTGGGAGATTTTGGTTGGTTGATTTGATGCTTAACGTCCACGGTAAACAACTAAGGCCATGTCGGGATGGTCAGTTAACCTAACCACACTATTCCTGGGCAGGCTTAGACCTCCTAAGCGGTTAACCAGTACTATGTGCACATACTTTCGCCAGTAACTGACAACTGCCCTTCTTGAATCAGCGGAAGGAGAAACGAAAGTATGTGGCCATACCGGGATTCGAACCCAGGACCTCTGACTTACGAGTCAGGTGCCCTACCGATTGCGCTACCCGGCCCGGCGGATTTGGGAGAAATAGTCTCCCTATGCTGGCTGATTTCTCCCTATTTTGAGCTGAGGGAGAAGTGAAAATGTATAGAACATATAGGGAAATCCAAAACCTGGGACAAAACTGCTCCCTCAAGTTCTGAAATGTTGCAAAACTTCTCCCTATCTGCAAGCTCTAGGGTGACACCTGCATTCCTATGAATTTTGTTGAAGAAAAGAAGCTAGGAGATTTTATTTGGGTAAGATATGCAGCTATTTGTTCAAGCTTTGACCACCATGATCTGGACAATACCCATTACATAGGAGCTCAGGGAACTGACTAGGCCTAAGTAATAACAGATTCATTGGCTGAATGTTACATCGCTTCTGCAGTGATTGGTATTTTATGTGCTCCATCTATTCAAAAGGCCGAGTCATGGGAATTTGAAAGGGCACAAACTCTGAATAGTCAGTTCTAAACTGCTGACATTGTGTAGCTGCTAGATATTTTATAAAGTTTTCTCAAACTGTAAATTTGTGCAAAGGAACCAGAAAAGGCTGCACAGTTTACAAGCTTTTATTTCGCATCCCAATTTATACATTTGTACCTGAAAACATTTATTCATAATGTGGCTAATACCTGAAAGGGAATTAATTTTACCCAGCGGTAATTATCCATTCAGGCTGTCAGCACTGACACAGTTGGTAATCTGCAAGCTCTGCAACCTAAATCTTATGAGGCAGTATCACATGCAGCTCTGAAGCCGTAGCTGGTAAACACAAGAAAAGGTTTGCCATCAAGAGGTAGGTCTGGCATATTTTCTTCATTTCTTATGAAGCACTGGAAATGCCCTGGATAGTTTAGAGTTAGAGGGTACAATATGGCCAAAATATACTGTACAAGAAATGAAACAAATGGATATGCAGTGACTTATGTCTGAAATTGTGGATAATTGAATCTTATAACATCCAACCTATATGACTACTTGTAAGATTACTCGTAAGATTTAATTGTGTATTGTGATGTATACTGTGACTTCTGCTTAACAACTTAGTGAACATTCTAAAAATCAGTTGATTTAAATTAACAGCAGGGCTTCCACATACCAAAGTCTTTAAAAATGGCACAAAGATTTATGGGATATAGCTAGTACTGGTTGGGAAGGTTCAGGATAATGTGACTTGATGCGGTATTCGGTATCATGTCTGACAGTCATTGAGGTCCTGAGTATGGTATTTCAGTGAGGCAGTACTCTAAAAGTGAGAGATGAGCTCCCCCTATCACAACCAGAAACCATCAAGATATGACTGATAGAATGTTGAAAGTGACGTTCAATCTGAACTCACCTCGTAAAAAATATTTTCAAAGAAAGCCAACTGTTACACATCCTTCTCTGTTTGTAGGGTCAGTTAAATAACATCATTACATGGCAATCATCCTTGAAAAAACAGATAAAGATTAAGAAATGCCAGACCGTTTCTCTTGTTTACCAGCTATACAACTTCAGAGCAGCATGTGATGCAGAAGTTCCCAGCAAGATTTATGGTGCGGAGCCCGTAGTTCCCATCATGGAGATTACCCATCATGGCACAGTGAATGATGCATTTGAACAGTGACAACTATAATCCTCATTCATGATCGAGTACCTGTGGGTTTACCATAGCAGACGTTGATAGCCTCTTGACAGAAATCATTAGCTCCTGCCTTAAGTCTACACCCAAAATATCAGCAGTCATAGCAGCTATCGTTATTCTCTCGCAAAACTGATCAGCTGATATGCAAGGTATGAGCTGTGAACCCCACCCATTTCTCTGTCACTGATTATGACAGCTGTCATAAACATTTGCATCAAAAGCATACCTCTGGCTTTAAAACAACCGGTTCGCTCAATATGTTAATGCCATAATTCACAGACTTGAGCTCATCAATATCGAAAAAAGATTGACAGAGCCTTATCTTGACCAAAATAAAAGAAAAACAGATCAATGTTTTGGTCAGATGTCCCATTTTCGATCATTTGGATTACTTCTTCTAAACCATGTAAGGTAGATAACCGAAAGTTCCAATTAGAGTGATACGTCATTCAAAACCGTGCGCTATTGGTGCATTCCTCGTGCCCAACGAATCTTTGCGGTATTTAGTTTGATCCTTTAAGTTTGATCCTTTAAATGAGCTGGAGTACTCACCTTTGTGCAGAAAGGCAGAACTTCTAAAACTTTGGGTTTGCAATGTTCATATTCTGCAGTCACTACTAAAAAGTAGACTGAGCACTAAGGCTGCTAATTATCGACCAATTTCACTGACAAGGCAATCTTCTTGAATCAGCGGAAGGAGTTCTAAACGAAAGTATGTGGCCAGACCGGGTATCGAACCCAGGACCTCTGACTTATGAGTCAGATGCCCTACCGATTGCGCTACGCGTCCTAGCCTACATGGTTGTGGAGATATATTTGACCAAAAATTGGAGAGAAAGAAAAAGGAACAAATCCAAGGGAGAATAAGCAATAGAAAGCTGGTTTGCAATCCCACAATACAACATACTGTCATCAACCTGTATACCAAATATGACCACTCCAGCTTGCACGGTTATGGAGAAATCTTTAAAAAAATCATTCTTCAAAGTATGGAAAGAAAGAAAATTGGACAAATACATGAAAGAATAAGCAGGAGAATGCTGGTTTGCAATCCCACGATACAACACATCGGCATCCACCGTATACGAAATATGACCATTCTAGCTTGCACAGTTGTGGAGAAATCCTTGACGAAAATGTTTTATTAAAAGGGGACTGACGGGAAAGAAAGAAAATTGAACAAATACAAGGAAGAATAAGCAGGAGAAGGCTAGTATGCAGTCCCACAATACAACACATGATCATCAACGTATATACCAAATATGACCATTGTAGCTTCCATGGTTTGGGAGAAATCTTTGACGAAATATTTTAATATTCAGTATGGAAGGAAAGAAAATTGGACAAATACAGGGAAAATTAAGCAGCAGAAAGCTGGTTTGCAATTCTACAATACAACACGTTTTTTTTTTTAAATCAGCGCAGACGCTATATATCCTTCCCGGATTTGGGCATCTATTAGTCATTAAAACAGCCAACCGTCCTGTTCATTTAAATGGGAGACCGGGAATGAAAGTGTCACCTAGAGTTTTTTTTAATTTTCAACCCCGATCTCCCCTACATTTCTTTTCAATCCTTTTTCTACCACCTTCAGTATCTCAATGGTAAACGATGACTGACAATACTCATCCATTACATGTAGATGTAACATTCACAGAATCCGTCAAAGCTCTAGAGGAATCAAGAATCTACATGACGAAGACCCTTGGTAGACGCAAACCTATAGTACCATCTAAACACTGTCCAGATGCTCGGATCCTGGAATTCGAGGCTGGAGTTGCATAGCTACATAGAAGCCATGAGACGGTTTAAGCATTCACCTCCAGCATTCCATCGACGTTCCTGATCTGCTCTTCTCACCAGCATGTCAGGGACGTAGGAGTAAATGTTTTAAAAAATAAAAGTACAAACGAAACAGCCAATGGTTGCAGATCAGTCTCATTTCTTGCAACACTTCAATGCCACTGCATTCGCAGTCATACAAATCGAACTACATCTGCATTCACCAATTAAGTGCATGGCCAATACTGACAGAGTCGCACTGTGAACAACCTTAAAACATTTGTGCTGGGAGGTTCTTATAAACAGGAAAAATCGTTGTTCACAATCACGGTCTTAGGACACCTGCACCGACAAGGAGCTTGCTGCCGTCTGTCTGGTCCAACTGCGAAGTCATATGTGGTAGTGATGAACCTGATCTTATAAGATATCCTTCCGAAAGCCGTGCTGGTAATTACTAGAGTCTTCTTACTTTCCAGAAATTTCATGAGATGGCTATGCACTACAGTTGTCAGTTACTGGAGAAAGTATGTGCACTTAGTACTGGTTAACCGCTTAGGTCTAAGCCTGCCCAGGAAAAGTGTGGTTAACTGACCGTCCCGACATGACCATAGCTGTTTACCGTGGACATTAAGCAACAAACCAATCAATCAAGATCAATGATAGAAAGTTCATATTTGGTAAACAGATTGACAATGACCCGTTGTATTGTGAGATAGCAAACTGATTTTCTCCAGTTTTTCTTCCATGTATTTGTTCATTTTTCTTTCTCTTCATGCATTCAGTACTAATTTTTCGTAAAAGGTTTCTCAGCAAATGTTGAAGGTAAAAGGATCATATTTGGTGTATATATTGACAATGGCTTGATGTATCGTGGGGTTGAGAACCAGTATTCTCCTGCTTGTTTTCCCTGTATTTGTTCCGTTTTCTTTCTTTCCAACCTTTTTGGTCAAAGATATCTCCAAAACCATGTATGACAGAAAGTTCATATTTGGTGTACAGATTGACAAGGACAATTTGTATTGCGGGATAGAGTTGTGGGCTGAGTTGACAATGACTTGTTTTTTCTGTCCATGTAAAATTTTTTATTCTATATTTCATGAAAATTTAAGTAGAATATTTGATATTGGGTATACATTGACAGTCTATGCTCCATGTGATGAAAGTAACACAATTTTACTAAAGCTGTTGAGCGGGGGTATCGTCGGGTTTTTCCGACAGTTCAAGTATTTGTTCAGTTTTTCTTTCTCTCCATGCTTTGTATAATGAAAATATCTTCATAACCAGCTAAACTGATCATGTTCGGTATACAAGTTGATGACAATTGGATTGGATTGTTTTGGGTTTAACGGCCCTTTGAGACAGTATTTCAGTCTATATCGGGCCGTATCCCAGAGAGAGGGAGAAAGAAAAAAAATGATAGACGAGAAAAAAAATCCAAACAACCCCACCCGCACCCATCCAAATCGGTAGGACGCCCCGGCACTGGAAGTTACACGCAGCACCATTGCACCACCCAACCACCCCCAAGGTGATGACAAGTTAGTGAATTGTGGGATTGAGAAACAGACTCCTTCTGCTTATTCTTCCTGATATTTGTTCAGTTTTTTTCTCTCCATACTTTGAATAATGAAATTTTCCGTCAAAGATATCTCCCCTACTCTGCAAGCTAAACTGGTCATATTCGGTATACAGGCTTATGACAAGATATTATATCGTGGAATTGAGAATCAGCCATCTCCTCATATTCTTCTTGATATTTGTTCATTTTTTCTTTCTCTCCGTGCTTTGAATAATCACATTTTTCGTAACAGATTTCACAGCAACTATTCAAGGTAGAAGGTGCATATTTGATAGCTAGGTTGACAACTTATTGTATTGTGGGATTGAGAATCAGCCATCTCGTCTTTTTCTTCATGTGTTCATTTTTTTCTTTCTCTCCATGCTTTGTCACAATGAGTTTTTGTAAGAGATTTCACAGCAATTGTTCAAGATAGACTGTTAATATTTGGTACACAAGTTGACAACGACTTACAGTATCGTGAGATTGAGAATCAGCCTTTTCCTGTTTATTTTTGCTTTGTCTTGCTTAGAACGATGAAATTTTACATAACAGATTTCAAATCAACTGTTTAAGATTGAATGTTCATATTTGGTATGCAGGTTGCCAACGACTTACAGTATGGCGGGATAGAGAACCAGCCATCTCATTTTGTTCTTCCTTGTACTTCTTAGTTTTTTTTTCTCTCTCTCCTAGCAAACTTTTTCATAACATACATGTATTTGATAGAAACTGTTCGAAGTAGAATGGTAGGTATACTTCTTTCTTCATGCTTCATAGTGAGGCAACTGCCATCCAAGAAGGCATCGTTCTTTCTGAGGCTTTCAGACACTCTTTAACGAGTTCTTATAGCTCTAAAGCCCGGAATTTGGATGAGCCGACTTTGGCCTCAGACTTTAGTTTGTGTCCGATCATCTTTTGTGAAGCGCGACTTTGCAAAGACAGTTGTAGTGAATGGGTATAAAAACCTCTACTAGCGCCTTGCTGTAGAAGCATGCTTTTATGGCGGCGTGGTTAGAGTGGTGGACTGTTGTTGCTAGTTAAGCAACGTTTGGCTCGGTAAGTGCCTGGATGGGTGACCCAGGTGATTTGGGTGGTTCCAGGTGTCCTGCAATGGTGTCAGAAATGTAGGAACGTGCACATGGAGCACTACTTCCTGCCGATTGAGATAGCCATCCGGTATTCAAGAAAAGGGAGGGAGTAGTGTAGTGAATGGGCATAAATACCTCTACTAGCGCCTTGCTGTAGAAGCATGCTTTAATGGCGACGTGGTTAGAGTGGTGGACTGTTGTTGCTAGTTAAGCAACGTTTGGCTCGGTTAGAGCCTGAATGGGTGACCCAGGTAATTTGGGTGGTTCCAGGTGCCCTGCACAGTTATGAAATACCCTTTGTGTGTATTATATTCACCTGTCAACTTTAGTTGTTTCAAGGTATCCACAAGGCCCAGAGTCTTCAAACTTGCTGCAGAGATATATCTGGGGAAGATCTACTGAAAGCAGCGATGCATATCAAGCCATAACTTATAGTTCGTGGTTGATTGAACATAGAAAATAATATTCACCAGTTACCCTAAGCTCACTTTCTAAGTAACCAAAAGGGCTAGTCTTCAAACTTATTCCTTACCTGGGAGCAAGGATGCATCACGGACCATGACCTTTATTTCGCAGTTGATTGAACATAGAAAAAATATTCACCTGTTGCGTTTAGCTCAGTTTCTAAGTAACCACAAGGTCAAGAATTTTCGAACTTACTCCATAGATACATCTGGGGAAGATCTACTGAAAGCAGCGTTGCATATTGGGCCATGAACTGTATTTTACGGATGATTGAACATAGAAAAAAATACTCACCTGTAGCGTTTAGATCCGTTTCTAAGTAGCTGCAAGGGATGAGAGTCTTCAAACTTCCTCCACAAGATCTATGGAATCAGTGATGCATATCGGGCAATGACCTACATTTCACATAAGAAAAATTTCACCTGTGGCATTTAGCTCAGTTCAAGGGGTAGAGTTTTAAAACTTGCTCCAAAGATACATCTGGGGAGGATCTACTGAAAGCAGGGATGATTATCCATGGCTGATCAAACAAAGAAAACCAGAGGACCATTGATCCTGTAGATCACCCGAGTCCATTCATCCTCAGCAATCTAGGGCAAGTAACTCTAGGGCAAATTGTACAATATGGTCTAAAGTTGAATGCACCTGAGATTTTATGCTTATAGACAGCATTTCGAGCTTCATAGCAATGGAAAAATGCACTTTCCAGCCTTTCCCATTCAAAAGCCTTACAAACAAAATTTGACCTTGCCATAAAATAGATCAAGGTCAATCCAAGGTCATCATTTATATAAATTTTGTAGGCAAATTGTACAATACGGTCTAATGTTGAATGCACCTGAGATTTTAAGCTTATAGACAGCATTTCGAGCTTCATAGCAATGGAAAAATGCACTTTCAAGCCTTTCCCATTCAAAAGCCTTACAAACAAAATTTGACCTTGCCATAAAATAGATCAAGGTCAATCCATGGTCATCATTTATATAAATTTTATAGTACTACAGTCCCAGATGCTACATACCAAGTCTCAAAGCAATCGGCCCTGTGAATTTAGGGAAGAATATTTTTTTAAAGTTTTTATCATAATGGCCATCTTGGCCGTGTGACCTGGACCAAATTTATAAATTTTCCTTCCCGCTTTGCCTGACGGCTGCATATGAAATTTAATTGAAATTGACCCAGTAGTTTCAGAGGAGAAGTCCTTTGAAAATGCTAACACACAACAGACTATGCATAGTGACCTTTAGCAAAGGTCACTAAATGACCTTGATCTCTAGAATTCTTAGGGGTTGAAGTTGACTGCATTTCCATATCACAAAGCACTATAGCAACAACAAAAAATGCACTTTTTCAGCTTTTCCCATTCAAAAGCCGAAGAGACCAAATTTGCCCTTGTTGTAAAATAGGTCAAGGTAAACCCAAGGTCATCATTTAAATAAACTTTGTAGTACTAGAGTCCCAAATGCTACATAGCAAGTTTCAAGGTAATCAGCTCAGTGGTTTAAGGTTTTGCCATATATGGGCATGGTGGCCATCTTGGTCATGTGACCTGGACCAAATATATAAACTTTCTTTCCCGCTTTGCCTGAAGGCTGCATATGAAATTTAATTGAAATTGGACCAGTAGTTTCAGAGGAAAAGTCCTGTAAATGTTGGTTTAAACATATTTATTGTTTCTCAATTATAACTAACATACAATCAAATATAAACAGTACAGGCTTAGGGATTGGAACGAAAGCAAAATGCTTATCTAGTTCCTCTTCCTGTAAATGTTGACACATTACAGACAAATGACCTTTAGCCACAGTCACTAAATGACCTTCACCTCTAGAATTCTTATGGGTTAAAGTTGTCTGCATTTCCATATCACAGAGCACTACAGCAACAAAAATGCACTTTTTAAGCTTTTCCCTTTCAAAAACATTAGAGTCATAAAATAGATCAAGGTCAATCCAAGGTCCTCATTTATATAACATTTGTAGTACTAGAGTCCATGATGCTACATACCAAGTTTCCAGGCTATAGGCCCAGTGGTTCTAGTGAAGATTTTTTAAGGTTTGTACCATACATGGGCATGGTGGCCATCTTGGTCATGTGACCTAGGCTGAATATGTAAACTTGTGTTCCCCCATCCTGTTAAGGCTTCATATAAAATTTGGCTTCAAATGGCCCAGTGGTTTCTGCGGAGAAGATGTTTGAAAATGTTGACGATGGTCAACAACAACAGACGACGACGACAGAGGCCTGCCTATACTATAAGCTTACCTTTGAGCCTCAGGCTCAGGTGAGCTAAAAAGTATTCACCTGTTGTGTTTAGCTCAGTCCCCAGGTAAGCACAAGAGATAGAGTCTTCAAGCATGCTCAATAGATACATTTAGGGAAGATCTACTGAAAGCAGTGATGCGTATCCGGACATGATCTATATTTCACTGATGATTGGACATGGAAAAAAATATTCACCTGTTGCATTTAGCTCAGTTTCTAAGTAACCAAAAGGGGTAGAGTATTCAAACTAGTCCCATAGTTACATCTTGAGAAGATCTACTTAAAGCAGAAATGCATATACGACCATGACCAATATTTCAAGGATAGGTGAACATAGAAAACAATATTTATGTATGTTTAACAGCTTCATTTGACCAAATGAGTTGCACGACTTTGAAGCTTTACAATTTTATTAATTAACCTCTTAAAACTCTTTTCCAGCGTGGTTGCACTTGTATCAAAATCTTGGAAGCTTTTCTGCACCAAATCACCTGACATAATTTGTAGTTGGTTCACCTATCAACACTGGAAGTGCCAGAAATAAAATAAGTTGAATTTGCAAACAGTGTTGAGCCTGATGAGGCAGCTCATCATCTGGATCTACACTTTTTCCCTTCTATAATTAAGTTTTCTCAAAATAATTCTCACATAAATTTTGCCATCTGCTTTTTGACACTTTAAGGGTTAATGCATGACTATGGGCCAATGCATGACTACTTACTATCAAGAAGCCCCTGTAGCTCAGTAGGTTAAGCGCTGGCCTGTTGATCTAGCAGTCCCAGGTTCGAGACCCGCTGGAGGTGGGAATCTTTTCAATCGTAATCAGGGTTCCATTGCACACAGCCTTTCATTATCACCCACCCATCATCCTGATATGACTGAAATACTGTGGAAAAGGACGTAAAATTGCAAGTCATCCATCCATCCATTACTTACTATCACAATCTCCTGGAAAAAAGGAAAACAACACATTCATGCTGTGCTACAATGCCATGTGGCAAGCCAGCCATGTGACTGTTAAAACTGTCTACCTTGTGGGCCTAACAAGGGCTGTTCCAGCAAGGACAGCCTATGGTGCTTGATGCTGTTTTTAACTGATGACAGGGACAGGTGCATGGTGCCCTATATTGCAGCCATGGATAACACTTAGGTGCGGGGGAGAGGGGTTGGGTGCTGGTGAAGTACAGGGAACATCGTTACGAGAACCGAAATATAAAAACTTAATATCAAAATATAGTTGATCCGCATATGAACATTTACAGTTTGTGTGTATGCAGACCACATTTATGTATGTATGAGTTAAGGTGAAGTTGTTCATTTCAAGGGAAGTTACTCCTCCATTTTCAATTTCTGCCTCCTGTCTCAAATTAAGGACAAAAATTTGCTCCATATGAGCAAATTCTTTCTTTTAAGAGCTGACCCCATTTAGAAAGTGTTTGGTCATCCAAGAAAATATGAGGTCATAAAATTTGTCCCCCTTAGTAAAAATGGTGGAAAAGCATAATAAGTATATGAGCCTTGACACAACAAAACCCACAAAGTGGTTGTGCGCCCAGTGCAGACTCGGATCAGCCTGGGCATTCGCCCAGTCTGATCAGAGTCTTCGCTGCCAGCATGGAGGTAGCTTAGACCCTTAGCCATCATTTAAGTGCTTAGCAAAGAGTCTGATCAAACTCGGTGACTGCCTGGGCTGATCTGAGTCTTCGCTGGGTGCATATGCCACTTTAATGGTTTTCTTGTGTCGCAGCTAATTTATTCTACTCTCTTCTAGAAACCAGACTGCCATTTCTCTAAATCGTCTCTTGACATGAAAACAGCCTATTTTGTAATCCAACATAAATAAGGGTAAAATTACTAGTGTAACACCATGCTCAGACTGGAAAAAGGCTGAAGTTTGTCACCCGCAATGTCTGCATTTCAGTTTCTGCAGCTAATCTCAGTATTTTGCATAGCATATGAACACACTTTCATTTTTTGCCATCAGTCCTCTCTAATTCACATTATTGCTTTCAGATGACCAAATTTCTTTTCTATGGCAATTTTATAAGTTGTCTTTTACCCAGTGGCAGCCACCAGTGTAAAATTTCTCCATTTAGAATTTATACTCTTTTGACATTATTCCAATCCTAATGTTACATCATACTTTCAGCTTTGAGATCAGAAGATATATTCTAAGAAATCTGAAATTTTTGATTGGTTTATATTCATATTCTAAACCATTGTTTTGTATATTATCTGGAGCCTTTTGATACTAATCAGTCTTTCAATCGACTGTCCAGTAAAGATTAAAAAAAATCAAAAAAAAAAAAAATCACAGTATGCTTTCCTCTGGTTTCGTCACCAGATATTTTCAGGGTCACTGAAGAGGCTTTATTAGCCGAAACTACGTAGTCTGGCCCATGTTCCTTCTTCTGAATATATTTTCTGCTCTTAAAGCAACTCTTTAAGATTTTGATTTCAAATGGTATTTCTTGGCTAAATAGTATACTGGCGACCACAACAGAGTTTTCTAAAATGAGACATCTTTTAGCATAGTACATGTACTGTTTTTTTTTCTTCTTTTTTTTTCAGAATAATACTGACAATTTAATAGTGGTGCCTTTTTGTCGTAGCTTAGTATAAATATGTATTTAAAAAGAAAAAAAAAAATAAACAAGAGCTGTCGGCTGACAGCATAGCTCGCCTGAATAGGTGCTTGCCCATCACACAGTCACTTTGGTAGTGTGGACTGCTATGCATAAAACTTCAGGCAAGCATGTCCATAATGATAACACATTTATAAACAAAAGCTATCTCAGAAGTAAGTCTTAAAAAAAAAAAAAAAAAATCCACATGAAATTTTAAAGTCCATGAGCTTGAGGTCAAAGAACTAAGAGGCGGGGGTGAGGGGTGGGGGGAGGGGGGGACTAGGATGTATCAAAACCTTGAACCATTACCTAAAACTTCAGTCCCAGTATTAGTATCAACTGAGTCCATTGTGGCACTGTGAAATTATGTCTTCATAAATATAAAACTTTAACAAAATTTTTAAGACAAAACTCTAAGTCGATTACCTTGACTTCATGGTCACCCAGAGGGGTCAGTATATAGTGTTTTGTAAAAACTCAAAAAAGTGTCTAACATCAGTTAAACTGTAAACTAAATCTCTGAATTATGAATCAGTATACAATTAGAAAACATTAATATAGACCAAAGTTCCTAAGTCCCTGACCTTGACATCAAGGTATCTGAGCAGGGTTGGGGTAGTACTCTGTAAAACTTCGAACTAATATCTAACTAAAGTGCAAATATAAAAAGAATTCATCACTGGGTTCAGGAGATATGTGTCTTTAAAAGACTTTAACCAAAACATCCAATCAATATAAAGAAAATTTTCTAAGTCCATGACCTTGACATCAAGGTCACTGAGGGGGGTGAGAGTAGTACCTTGGAAAACCTTGGACCAATATCTAACTACAGTGCAAGTATCAAAGGAATCCATCCATGGGTTAAGGAGATATTGGGCTTTATAAAACTTTAACCAAAACATCCAGTCAAAAAATACTCCCAATTTTCTAAGTCCACGACCTTGACATCAAGGTCACAGAGTAGGGTGAGGGTGGTACCCTGTTAAACTTTGGACCAATATCTAACTACAGTGCAAGTATCAAAAGAATCCATCCATGGGTTAAGGAGATATAGGTCTTCAAAAAACTTTAACCAAAACATCCAATCCGGACGCGGACGCAGACGCCGTGGTGACAACAATAGCTCTTCCTGAACTTTCGTTCAGGCGAGCTAAAAATTGGGCCTGTTCAATCAAATACCTGACATGTCTTTTGACTAAATATGTGAGGTCTAAAGTAGCATTCATGAAAATTTGATTTTTATCTGGTTTATTCTATCCTTAATTGCAATTTCTAATAAATAAGTATGTGAGAAATTATCATGTATAAAGTATTTACGGTTCCAACTGTAATTGAGTGAGTGAACTTGGGTTTAACGTCCCACCAACAATGAGGTCATATGGAGACGGGACCTCGGTTTAAAGTCTCATCCGAAAGACCGGAGAAGCGGGGGATCAATCTTGCGACCCCTGGATTGGTAGTCTGCAGTGTTATCCACTACGCTACAGCCGCTCCGTTCCAACTGTAGATGGAATGAAATTAGGATGCACAGTGGACATGGGCAGCTATTCGTATAAACTCAATGTTTAATGTTGCAGACAGTACATGTATAAAAATGACAAAATTTTCCAGGTGGGCATACAAACATTAGAAAATCAAATTGATGAAACTAGAAAATATATGGATATATGTAGGTAACATATCTGCATGTTTTTGTTTTATTTACCTTTGAAAACCATCGGTTCAGTGAAATCAGCAGTTGCAATAGGCCTATACTACATTGTAAACTTTCACTATCAAAGGTTTAGACATGTAACAGTATATATATACCCCTAACATTATGAATCATCAACAAATATGGTATTCTGTCCTTCTCAACTCCATTTAAGTTGAATGGGTACACTTTCATGAGAAGTAACTCAGCCATTTTCAAGTATGTCTCCCTTAATAGGAGATGACTCTTAACGAGGGGTAAGGGGGGGGGGGGGGAATTGTTTTTTTTTCCAGAAGCATTCTTTTTTTCCTTGAAGAGTCCACCTCATTAGTGTTTCCCCTAGACTGAAAAAAGGGCAGGGTGTTGGCCAGAAAAAGGGCACTTTAAGTGCATAGGGCACTTTTTTTTATTTATTATTTTTAAAGACAGTTTAACTAAGGGTTTTAACAATTTCTAACAGTACAGACACCTTGTTTGTGCAGTGGGATATAAATGTTTGCATAATAAAAAGCCTCTTTCGCACACAGAAAGCTACATATTGCAAAAATATGACATATATATGAATGAACTTACCTTCAACAAAGGAAGGGCAGAAGGGTAAGGCCAACAGGCAGGAGGGTGCAGCACCCTTCTAAACATCTGTAGGGGAATCACTACTCATTTTGGAAGGGCTATGTCACCCAGGGAAGCAAACAGGAAGCCACAATTGTCGTTTCTCTTTTATAACAAGTAGCCCAAAGGGCAACAATTGCTCACCTGAGAGACATTGTAAACCTATAGGGATATTTAAGATGCTCAAGGGCAGCTAACTCCACAGTCAGTGGTCCAATCAGGCTGAAAATTAAACTCATCCAAAACATTATGTATGCCCTCATTTAATATATGCAAGTTTAAAAAGTATCCGATCAAGAGCACAATAGACAGAGCTGCCAAGGGCAGCTAACTTCGTAGTGGTTGGCCTGATCTGGCCAAAATTTGAACTTGTTTAAGATATTATGCATTTCCTCATTACATGTACCTGCAAGTTTGAAAAGGATCTGATCAGTAGAAACCAAGAAAAAGTGGCGACATTGATTTTTTGGATGCTCAGGGCAGGTACTCCATAGTCAGTGGTGGGATCTAGCCGAAATGCTAACTAATCCAAGCTTTTATGCATATCCTCATTACCTGCAAGTATGAAGAGGATCCGATGAAAAATGAAAATGTGATGACGTTGTTTTCTCCATTATAAGAATATGGGATTTTTTTCAAACGCTCAAGGGCAGCTAACTCCGTAGTCTGTGTTCAAATCCACCCAAATTTCGAACTCATCCAAGCTCTTATGTAGGTCATCATTACCTGCAAGTATGATAAGGATCTAATCAAAAAACTTGATTGCAGAACCCTGAAAGTCAAACTTGCTCGAGATATTGTCATGCCCTACATTTGTGTGAATTTATTTTAAAATCCATTGAGAAATGTAGGTGCTAGAGCGATGACAAAGTTTTTCTAAAAATAGCCACAGTGACCTTGACCTTGGGCACAGCATCCTGAAAGTCTAACTTGCTTGAGATATTGTCATACCCTACATTTGTGTCAAGTTATTTCAAAATCCGTTGAGAAATGAAGGTGCTACGGCAATGACAAAGTTTTTCTTAAAATAGCCACAATGACCTCGACCTTGGGCGCAGCACCCTGGAAGTCAAACATGTTTGAGATATTGTCATGCCCTACATTTGTGTGAATTTATTTTAAAATCCATTGAGAAATGTAGGTGCTAGAGCGCTGACAAAGTTTTTCTAAAAATAGCCACAGTGACCTTGACATTGGGCGCAGCACCCTGGTAGTCAAACTTGTTTGAGATATTGTCATGCCCTACATTTTTGTGAAGTTGATTTAAAATCCATTGAGAAATGTAGGGGCTAGAGCGATGACCAAGTTTTTTAGCTCACCTGAGCCGAAGGCTCAGAGGTGAGCTTATAGGATGGGAGTCGAGCCGTCGTCCGTGGGTGCGTCAACACTTTCAAACATAAATATCTCAGAAACCAGTGCGCCGATCGCAATTAAATTTTATCTGAAGCATCATTTGGGTGGGGGAAAGGTTGCCTTAGGTTTTGGTGTCGATCAGCTCAGAACTCTGGTTTCCATGGCAACATATAGCCCCCATAGGGTTATAATGGGGAAAACGGCGTCATCACGTTTTCTCAACTGTTTTTGATTAGATCCTTATCATACTTGCAGGTAATGATGACATACACAAGAGCTTGGATGAGTTCGAAATTTGGCCGGATTCGAGCACAGACTACGGAGTTAGCTGCCCTTGAGCGTTTGAAAAAAAATCCCATAGGGTTATAATGGGGAAAATGGCGTCATCACGTTTTCTCAACTGTTTTGGCTTAGATCCTTATCATACTTGCAGGTAATGATGACATACATAAGAGCTTGGATGAGTTCGAAATTTGGCCGGATTCCAGCACAGACTACGGAGTTAGCTGCCCTTGAGCGTTTGAAAAAAAATCCCATAGGGTTATAATGGGGAAAATGGCGTCATCACGTTTTCTCAACTGTTTTGGCTTAGATCCTTATCATACTTGCAGGTAATGATGACATACATAAGAGCTTGGATGAGTTCGAAATTTGGCCGGATTCGAGCACAGACTACGGAGTTAGCTGCCCTTGAGCGTTTGAATAAAATCCCATAGTGTTATAATGGAGAAAACAACATCATCACATATTTTTAGAAAAACTTTGTCATCGCTCTATTGCCTACATTTCTCTACAGATTTTAAAATAACTTCACACAAATGTAGGGGGTGACAATATCTCGAGCAAGTTCGACTTTCAGGATGCTGCGCTTAAGGTCAAGGTCACTGTGGCTATTTGTAGAAAAACTGTCAGCGCTCTAGCACCTACATTTCTCAATGGATTTTAAAATAACTTCACACAAATGTAGGGCATGACAATATCTCGAGCAAGTTTGACTTTCAGGGTGTGGTGCCCAAGGTCAAGGTCACTGTGGCAATTTTTAGAAAATCTTTGTCATCTCTCTAGCACATACATTTCTGAGCAGATTTTAAAATATCTTTACACAAATGTAGGGCATGACAATATCTCGAGCAAGTTTGACTTTCAGGGTGCTGCACCCAAGGTCAAGGTCACTGTGGCTATTTTTAGAAAAACTTGGTCATCGCTCTAGGGCCTACATTTCTCAATGGATTTTAAATCACCTTCACATAAATGTAGGGCATGACAATATCTCAAACAAGTTTGACTTCCAGGGTGCTGCGCCCAAGGTCAAGGTCACTGTGGTTATTTTTAGAAAAACTTTGTCAGCGCTCTAGCACCTACATTTCTCAATGGATTTTAAAATAAATTCACACAAATGTAGGGCATGACAATATCTCGAGCAAGTTCGTTTTTCAGGGTGCTGTGCCCAAGGTCAAGGTCACTGTGGCTATTTTTAGAAAAACTTTGTCATCGCCCTAGCATCTTCATTTCTCCATGGATTTTGAAATAACTTGACACAAGTGTAGGGTATGACAATATCTCAAGCAAGTTCGACTTTCAGGAAGGTCACTGTGGCTATTTTTAGAAAAACTTTGTCAGCGCTCTAGCACCTACATTTCTCAACGGATTTTAAAATAAATTCACACAAATGTAGGGCATGACAATATCTCGAGCAAGTTTGACTTTCAGGGTGCTGTAATCAAGGTTTTTGATTAGATCCTTATCATACTTGCAGGTAATGATGACATACATAAGAGCTTGGATGAGTTCGAAAGTTGGCCGGATTGGAGCACAGACTACGGAGTTAGCTGCTCTTGATCGGATACTTTTTAAACTTGCATATATTAAATGAGGGCATACATAATGTTTTGGATGAGTTTAATTTTCAGCCTGATTGGACCACTGACTGTAGAGTTAGCTGCCCTTGAGCATCTTAAATATCCATATAGGTTTACAATGTCTCTCAGGTGAGCAATTGTTGCCCTTTGGGCTACTTGTCTAAAAATAGCCACAGTGACCTTGACCTTGGGTGCAGCACCCTGAAAGTCAAACTTGCTTGAGACATTGTCATGCCCTACATTTTTGTGAATTTATTTTAAAATCCATTGAGAAATGTAGGTGCTAGAGCGCTGACAAAGTTTTTCTACAAATAGCCACAGTGACTTTGACATTGGGCGCAGCATTCTGAAAGTCAAACTTGCTCGAGATATTGTCATGCCCTACATTTGTGTGAAGTTATTTTAAAATCTGCTGAGAAATGTAGGTGCTAGAGTGCTGACAAAGTTTTTCTAAAAATAGTCACAGTGACCTTGACCTTGGGCGCAGCATCCTGAAAGTCGAACTCGCTCGAGATATTGTCACCCCCTACATTTGTGTGAAGTTATTTCAAAATCCGTTGAGAAATGTAGGCAATAGAGCGATGACAAAGTTTTTCTCAAAATATGTGATGACGTTTTCTCCATCATAACACTATGGGATTTTTTTCAAACGCTCAAGGGCAGCTAACTCCGTAGTCTGTGCTCGAAGCTAACTCCGTAGTCTGTGCTCGAATCCGGCCAAATTTCGAACTCATCCAAGCTCTTATGTATGTCATCATTACCTGCAAGTATGATAAGGATCTAAGCAAGAACAGTTGAGAAAACGTGATGACGCCATTTTCCCCATTATAATTAAAATCTAAAAAAGTTCCTTCAAGAGCAGAGAATACATACAGAAGTAGGAATATGGGCCAGACTACGTAGTTTCGGCTAATAAAGCCTCGTCAGTGACCCTGACAATATCTGGTGACGAAACCAGAAAAAAGCAAACCCTATGGGATTTTTTTCAAACGCTCAAGGGCAGCTAACTCTGTAGTCTGTGCTCGAATCCGGCCAAATTTCGAACTCATCCAAGCTCTTGTGTATGTCATTATTACCTGCAAGTATGATAAGGATCTAATCAAAAACAGTCGAGAAAACGTGATGACGCAATTTTCCCCATTATAACCCTATGGGGGCTATCTGTTGCCATGGAAACCAGAGGTCTGAGCTGATCGGCACCAAAACCTAATGCAGCCTTTCCCCCACCCAAATGATGCTTCAGATAAAATTTGATTGCCCACTGGTCTCTGAGATATTTATGTTTGAAAGTGTTGAAGCACCCACGGACCCACGCACCCACGGACGGATGACGGCTCGACTCCCATCCTATAAGCTCACCTTCGGCTCAGGTGAGCTAAAAATGGTGGCAAAATTTGGAGGTGTTTCCATATATCTTAACCTTGGCAAGCACATGGTAATTTTAAGGACCTGTAACCCTAATAAGACTTTTCAAAAGGTAAACAATTTTCAAAATACAATTATAAAACTAAACTAAGTTCTTTCTTAATTACTTTATTATTGTTCTTCCTGTTGCACATTTTTACTTCTTTTTAACCCATTTTAGACCAGACACCCATTTTTGGGCATATGCAAACAGTGCAGACCCTGTTCAGATGCCACAGGATGTGGCATCTGATAAGGATCTACACTGTTTGCTTACAGGAATTTCTATGCACAATACAGTATAAGTGAAAATATTCACCAGAAACTCCTTAAACTACAAAAGACTCATCCAAATGATAAGGATGGACAAGCCTACTGTCAGAAAAGGGTTAATCATTATGAGGTAAATAAATATGATAATGTTTAATGTCACTGAGATGACTGAAATGAAATGTCTGTGAGAAGAGACTGTAGATGTCAAGTTTTCATTGGTTCTGAACCATCTGCTGATTTTCCTTGCTTTTCCAATTCAGATCTGGAAATAGAAGAAAAGACATTACAGTAAAAAATCTAAAACTTAGGACACATAAAATACCCACTACAGTGTTCTCCCCAGAAATTTCAGAAGGCATGTCGCTTTTACATGTAGCACAAAAATCAGATTTTTACTTGTTGATCAATTTTTCAAATCCTTAGTATAGCAATGTTTTGTCAAATTAAGCCTAAATTTACATTATAGATAATTTAATGATGATCCTTCATGCATTTTAAACAACTTTACAGGCTAAGAAATAAAAATAATTGCACTTTAATAAATTTCCATAGGAAACTAAGGCATGTTGCAAAGGTAATTTGAAGAGGAAGGCATGTTGCAAGCGACATGCCTTAATGGTCTGGGGAGATCCCTGCCTAGAAGTGTCCTAAATGGAACAGGTTGTTTTTGTAATGCATTAAGAGCAATCTGATCTGAGTCTACAATGTTTGCTAAGAACTTCAGTGCCTAAAATTTAGTGAGGTTGGGTACCTGTTAAAGTCTCCATAGTCCTTTAAGTGGTAAAAACGTCTAAATGCAAATCATCATGAAAAGCGCTTCAACCTTCATGTTCGACGATAAAACATGGGTTGATGTGCAAATATTTATTCATTTGTCAGTGTTACGCAGAAGGTTTTACACTCGGTCGACACGGGTGTAGAGCCTTATGCGTCGCCAGGACGGCGGAGGGTGACTTCCGGTTAAAGGGTTATCTACTAGTGTAATACACTAACAAGGAAACTCTAACAACGTTAGAATTTTTTAAGTTTATATATAATGTAAATTCTATATACAACAATACAATTTACAACTGTCACAATTACAATAATATACAACACATATCAGTTCATGTCGCTGGCCCAAGTAAGGTGTTTGTTTCAAATCTGTAATCGATTTGCGTACAATACGCAAATAGATTACCGTCTGACGTCAACACCGTACTCGGCTCAGCGCCATGAACTAAAGGAAAACACAAAGGACAAAAAAACGTTAGTTTGAGCTCATACAAAAAACAAGGCCTTATGTTGGTAGACTTCAATTTGTCGTTCCCTGGATCATGTCATGGGCCAGTCCATATATCATGAGAAACACCAACTTATATTAACACGTGCACGATTATATACTGGTCGCTCCCTGGATCGTACCAGGGACCAGTCTATATATATTAACACACTTTAGTGGACGAACACTGTCCCACACTTGATGTGACCTTCAGATCTTATCACAGAATCTGGCAAAACTGTGCTAACCACTTCCGCCTACATTTTGTGCTTCCCGCCTCTGCTTAGGAACCATGCACAAACGGCGTTGTAACTGCCTCTACCCGGGTTGGTATTAACCTGGAGACGTATATCGAATCTCCAGGTGAGACGTGGCTCTAAGCCCTAACAGCTGACTGCCGGACTTGATGTGCCTAAAAATAACGAACTTACACTTAATACATTGTAACTACATAATAACAATACGTAAGACTTGGGCCTGTCTTGGAAATACCATACAACGCCCTCAGCGAATGCCGAGCATAACGTGCACACGCCAGCCGTGTCACTAGACACAACTCGCGCTCACGATGTAAAGCCAAAATTGTGCTTACTACTTCCGCCAATGAAGAAACGTAGATCCTACCACGCATGTGCGTCGAAGGATCTGACGCCAAACATTGTCGAGAAGTATACTGACGTCAACAGGTATTACCATGACATATCCCACATAAAACATGAGTAATCTAGACAATAACCTATCTACATTAAATTGATTTACCAAAAATTTAACTCTCATATGTATTAATTCATTCCTTTAAACTAAGCGTAATACCATTTGCCATAGAATATAATAACTGAATAAGCGTTTCTAACACATTTGGGATCATAACGTTTGATCTGACATCATGACGCCAATGATGTTATACCATATGACGTCATCTAGTGAAGGCAAATCAAACGCATGACGACCAAATGTTACCATTATAACTTATGGAAAAAAAACCTTAATGCGGTGCATGCTATGGCGTCAATTGACGTCACGAGTACATAAATTAGTTCCATGACAAATCAATCTACTTCTATAGGCCACGTATACGTGAAACTAATATAAAAAATGCTGACGTCGCAATAACATGATGCAACTGACTTCATATGAATAACATGAATGCAACTGACGTCACATGAATAACATGAATGCAATTGACGTCACTGGACGTCAAATAGATGCACACCAGTGAAACTTATATAAAAAGTGCTGACGTCGCAATAACATGAATGCAACTGACGTCACATATATAACATGAATGCAACTGACGTCACTGGACGTCAAATAGACGCACCATTGCAACCAACATCAGTGATATAAACTATCTCCGTAATTTACAAAACTTCCTAATATACAAATACCATGCGCAGCATGGTCAGTATAAACACAATCGGTCGACATATGCACAGCCTGATCACTGTCAACAAAATCAAATCAGTCGACATATATAATCATACCATATCAATCAGAAGTCACATTTTTCATTCTTAGCCAAACTATTCTAAATAAGTATAATAAAATCTTACCGTTCTGGTCTAAACTCAGAATCTGGGCACACAACAATATAGCATCCTCAGTATAAGAATTAAACAGCCACGTCTAACTTTTCAATAAAAGATGGGCGTATAAATAGTATGCGTCTCACATTTAAATCATGGGACTCGAATATAAGCGTGCAGGTACTCACATTAAAATCATGCAACATGCTGTCCACAATCAAAAGACTCGTGCAGGTATTCACCTTAAAATCATGCAATACGCTGTCGACGAGAGGTATTCACAAACAACCCATGCATAACGTAGCCACAATTTCCGTAAATGTTTTATTACCACAGTTGCCCTAAAAACTGTAGCTCTACTGATTTAAAGGATTAAAATAATCTCGACGACATAGTCGACGATCGGATCCATTTCGTAACATAGGTTTCCCCTTAGGGAGAAAAAAACATAACAATGTTATTTTTCTGAAATAGTACGAAATGCGATCGAATCGTAGGCTATGTCAAAACTGGAAAACTAGCTATATACACAACAACGGTGCGTTGCATAACGTGGCCAAACTATCTACTAAGGTAGTCCGCCCCCAAATTATCTTGGCCACGGATAGCAACGATCCTGAATCTGTATGGCTGTAATTTCATGGCCCAACGCATGATTCGGGGATTGAGCACCTTAGCTGTCTGCATATAGGACAAAGGTTTGTGGTCGGTTTCAAGTAGGAACTCCGCCCCATACAGGTACTTACGAAATTTCTCAACACCCCAGATTATACCCAAACATTCCTTTTCAATTACAGAGTAGTTCCTTTCCCGAGGTAACAATTTCTTGCTAGCATAAGCAATCGGCAAACGACCTTCACCTTCGAATTCCTGAAGCAAAATAGCTCCAAGACCAACGTCTGAAGCGTCTGTTCGGAGTACAAACGGGTTACCTACTTGAAAAACAGGTAAGCGAAGAATAGGACTAGACGTGAGCCTACTCTTCAGGGTTTGAAATGCCCTTTCATGCTGATCTTGCCAATCTTTGATAGAATTAGGTCTATCCCGTTTAGTTAAATCAGTCAGAGGAGAAGCTATGGATGAGAAATTTGGGATAAAACGACGGTAAAACCCAGCTAATCCCAGAAAAGATTTAATTTGCCTTTTCGTACATGGACAAGGAGCATCTCTGATAGCCTGTATCTTGTCCTCTTGCGGTCGTACCGTCTGTCCGACGATATTGTGACCAAGGCACTCGATACTGCCATATCCGATCATGCATTTAGATGGTTTTGCCGTCAATTTGGCCGACCTGAGTCGATCTAACACTTGACGTAATGACGTCACATGATCCTTCCATGTTTCAGTAAATATCCACATGTCATCAACAAAGCTGTCAACATTTGGGAGATTGGACAATATGATTCTCATTAACCTACAAAATGAGGCTCCCGAATTGACCAAACCGAAGGGCATATTTTTAAACTGGAATAAACCCTTAGGCGTTTCAAATGCCGTCAAAGGTTTAGACCTTTCAGTAAGACTGACTTGCCAATAACCCTTACTCAGGTCCATCTTTGTAAAGAATCTATGTCCCGACATTTTATTGATAACCTCCTCCATATTTGGCATAGGTTCTGCATCGAATTCCGTCACTTTGTTAAGCTTCCGGAAGTCGATACAGAATCTAACTGATCCGTCTTTCTTCGGAACTAGGACAACAGGAGATGAATACGGTGAAATCGACGGCTCGATTACCCCTAAATCCAACATATCCTGTATCTCCGTCTCCATGACGTTACGCGTCTTATACGGGATAGAATAACCCTTCGTCCGTATGGGTTCTGACGTGAGTAGTTTGATATCGTGCTGTATTTGATCAGTTCGACCGGGTAAACTTGATAGTACATCCGGGTACTGTTTAATCAACGCTTCAACCTCCATACGTTGTTCTGACGTTAACGTATCTGAAATACTGACGTCGTTATAAGTTTCCGGCTCTTTAGCTGTCGGAAAAGCACAATCATCAAGAGAAAATTCATCACTACCATCGTCATCAACCGACTCTGTAGTCTCAGTCGACAATAAACAATGTGACGGCACAGTACGACGTTCGACATACTGTTTCAGCATATTAGCATGATATGTACTCACGACACCATTGACGTCGATTTTATAGTCCATTCTATTCACCACCTCTACTACTTCATATGGACCCTTCCACTGCAATAACAGTTTATTACTGTCAGTTGGCAGTAATAACAGTACTTTATCTCCCACATTAAATTTACGCGACCTAGCGCGTTTGTCATAATAAGCCTTTTGCTTTACTTGTACTTTCCGTAAATTATCATGTGCTAACTTACACGTCTGCTCTAACCGTTCTCTCAACTCAATTACGTACTGGTACGTAGACAGAACCTGCTCATCCTGTACCTCTTCAGACCATAATTCACGTAATATTGCCATAGGGCCCTTAACGTTACGTCCGTATAACAATTCGAACGGAGAAAACCCTAATGACTCTTGCGGAAACTCCCTTATTGCAAACAGTAGTGCTGGGAGATATTTATCCCAGTCTTTAGGACGTTCTGCGCACATCCTACGTAGCATTTGCTTCAACGTCGCGTGAAGACGCTCTACAAGACCGTTACAGATAGGATGATACGGCGTCGTGGTTAACTGCTGGAGTGATAACAGCCTGCTTACTTCTTTCATAACTTCAGCAGTAAACTGACTTCCGCAATCTGTTAACACTTCATCAGGTATGCCAACTCTACTAAACATCTCAACTAACGCTTCGGCTACGCGTTCCGTCTCAATGCCGGGTAACGCTACCGCCTCGGGATATCTCGTCGCATAGTCTATCATTGTTAAAATATAGCGGGATTTCCTGTCAGAACGAGGTTCTATCGGTCCAACTATATCAACAGCGACTCGTTTAAATGGTGTGTCAATCTGTGGCAACTTTCCTAAAGGAACCTTAGTGACACGACCTTTTTGAATAGTCCTTTGACATATGTCACAAGATTTACAAAACCTTGCCACATCCCCACAAACTCCAGGCCAAAAAAACTCAGTTAACACTCTATCCATAGTTTTCTTAATGCCCAAATGACCTGACATCAAGGTTTCGTGCGCCAATCTTAACACCTTTTCACGAAAACCTTCAGGGATAATAAGTTGCAAAGTGACCTTGTTTCCCTTAGTAAACTGCCTATACAATAAATCTTTCTTTCGGATAAACTTAGTTTCACCTCGGTTCAATCCACGACTAATAGTCACATTCCCAGATTCCACTCTTTGCCTTATGCCATTCAATTTAGGGTCAACAACTTGGGCCTGCTTCAATGCCTCCTTATCACTAGCAATAATTTGATCAGGAACTTTAAGTTTCTTATAGACCTCTTCACCTTGCTTAGCTTGTGACCTAGTCACTGCCGCCATTGCAAAATGGGACATATCGGGAAGTTTTGACCCGTTAATATTTCCAATAACCAGGTCATACAATGTATCTTCCATGCACAATGCCTCAGTTTTTCCTGTGAAAAATGGACAATCTATGTCAACCATTGCTAAGGGATACCTTTGGGTAGATTCATCAATCAAAGTTACATCAGATTCTCTACCAAGTAACTGATCATTAGAAACCAAGTTTCTACGAACGACACACCCAGTACAACCTGTGTCCCTTAAAACTACAACAGTCTTACCATTAACCGTACCCTGCGCTGTTGGTAATCGCGACCTTAAAAAGTAACAGACACCTTCCCTATCCACGTTATCATTGATTAGTGGACTTTCTTCCTTACTCTTATAGAGACCTTCAATTTCATGAGACCTATTCATTGTAGTTTTACAAAAGCTCATTTGATGTCCGCCACCCCGACCACGTCCGCGGGAATAACCCCGACCACGGCCACGATCTGAATTACTACCCTTCGTCTGTACAGTATCGCTCTTACTCTGTGATCTTTGTGTCTCATCTTTCGGTGCATAACTACTCCCCTTACTTCCGCTATATCCGCTTGCACTTGCAACCACCTCCGCACTATATGCTTGCTTCCTATCGGGATTCTTAAAACATTTATATGTTAAATGTCCCTTACCACAAATACTACATTTTATCTCTGGCTTCGCACTCGGCTTATTATCAGATCTACTCTGAGTTACGCCCTTACAATCACGCTGCCCCTTATTAACACAAGCATAGACACCGCCACGTGCTTCTGCAAATAAATCTGCTTCCCTAGCCATCTCACCTAGATTCGTGAATGTTTTCGGTTTCAAATGAACATATAGTTCTTTACTACAGGATTCTAAAAACTGATCCCTAGCGAAAAAATCGCAAACAGCTTCGTAAGACTGGTCTACTTTCGCCATTTTCAACCATTTATTAAGATACGACCTAAGTCTACTACTAAACTGAATAAACGTTTCGGACTTTTCAGGCCTATCATAGCGAAATTTCTTCCTAAATCCGCGTTCAGTCATATCAAAATTCTTTAACAACGCATCTTTCAACTTGTCATAATCTGCTGCATCATCTACAGACAATCTATCATAAACATCAAGCGCGCGACCTTTAAGTAATGCGCTTAAATATGCAGCCCAAACGTTTTTATCCCATTTATTCGCCGTCACGTATTTCTCAAACCTTGATAAGTAACTATCCATTTTGTCCTTACTTTCATCAAAATACGGTAACTTGGGATCTCGCGCATGCGCTAACTTTTCAGCCTTCTGTTTTTCTAATTCAACTCTAAACGTTACCTTCTGCAAATCTATCTCATTCTTCAACTCGCGTTGCTGCAATTCAAAACTGTACTTCAACTTTTCTAACTCAACTTCGCTCGACAACTTCGCTTCCTTATCGCTTTCTACTTGAGACAACCTAGCTTCCCTATCTTTCTCGGCTTGCCGCTCTATACTTTCAATCTGCGCCATCTCGATTTCCCTATCCGCCGCAATCTTAGCTTCTTCCGTCGCGATCCTAGCCAATTCAATTTCCCTATCTTTTTCTGCCTGCGCGATCCTAGCTAACTCAATTTCCCTGTCTTTATCGGCCTGCGCAATCTTTTCTTTATCAAGTTCCCTTACCGCGTGCCTTTCTGCCCTCTCAGTCTCTTGCTGTTGCTTAACAAATTCCTGCAATGCCTGCCCTTCATAACCTAACTCCCTTCCCGTCTTAACTAACTGATCCATGACGCTTAACGTAATGCTCACGTTAATTTAACTGAAACCGATGTTCACTTATAGTCACACACGTTACCTAAAACGTTAACAATAATAATAACGAACTAATCCAACTAAAACGTTGATTAATTAGTATACTCGCGATCTGGACGTAGCCATTAAAGTTACGTTCATAACAGACCGGAAATGACGTCATAAACTGACGTTGACTTTGCCGAGAATTACTTTTCACTATTAAATGACGTAATTAGATGACGTAAATAACCCACATTACAATTACGCCCAACTTGATCTAGCGTATCGGATATACAAACGTAACGTATGTAACGCAACGTATTAACACTGACACGACAACTGTACGTCCTACATTACAAAACCTTATAAGATACCAACGGTAAATCAAACTTAAGATTCTGCCATTAGGTTTAATTCATTGTAACGATACTATATTACGTTACGAGTAACCTACGTTACTAAATCAGGACATAAAATGGACCTTAGTAACGGTTACGACACAACGTACAAAACGTTTAAGTTAATAAACTAACAGATTGTCATGCAACAGCAGTGCCAAGGTACTCAAACGGACCTTAAAACTAAATATGTATCATCCGTGCTAAGACAATTCAGGTCTATATACCTCAGTTTCCCCACTCAGATATGCAACCTGTTACATTCTATCACAAATTAATGCATGGGCTATCGCACTTCATCACGCAGGGAATAAGGATAGCTGACCTTAATTGAGTGTAGGTTACATTTAAAAAGAATTTAGTGGCAAAACTGCTCCCCTAAAATTCACAGCCTTACGTCACCTTAGAAAAGAACAATCAGAAAGTCAATAATAATAAAAAAATGTCTGACAAAATTGTGCCTAGATTCTGTATATATTGTCAATGTCTTACACTGGCAGATATTAACCAGAAGTCAAATCCCGTTACTTCATGACACCATGTTACGCAGAAGGTTTTACACTCGGTCGACACGGGTGTAGAGCCTTATGCGTCGCCAGGACGGCGGAGGGTGACTTCCGGTTAAAGGGTTATCTACTAGTGTAATACACTAACAAGGAAACTCTAACAACGTTAGAATTTTTTAAGTTTATATATAATGTAAATTCTATATACAACAATACAATTTACAACTGTCACAATTACAATAATATACAACACATATCAGTTCATGTCGCTGGCCCAAGTAAGGTGTTTGTTTCAAATCTGTAATCGATTTGCGTACAATACGCAAATAGATTACCGTCTGACGTCAACACCGTACTCGGCTCAGCGCCATGAACTAAAGGAAAACACAAAGGACAAAAAAACGTTAGTTTGAGCTCATACAAAAAACAAGGCCTTATGTTGGTAGACTTCAATTTGTTGTTCCCTGGATCATGTCATGAGCCAGTCCATATATCATGAGGAACACCAACTTATATTAACACGTGCACGATTATATACTGGTCGCTCCCTGGATCGTACCAGGGACCAGTCTATATATATTAACACACTTTAGTGGACGAACACTGTCCCACACTTGATGTGACCTTCAGATCTTATCACAGAATCTGGCAAAACTGTGCTAACCACTTCCGCCTACATTTTGTGCTTCCCGCCTCTGCTTAGGAACCATGCACAAACGGCGTTGTAACTGCCTCTACCCGGGTTGGTATTAACCTGGAGACGTATATCGAATCTCCAGGTGAGACGTGGCTCTAAGCCCTAACAGCTGACTGCCGGACTTGATGTGCCTAAAAATAACGAACTTACACTTAATACATTGTAACTTCATAATAACAATACGTAAGACTTGGGCCTGTCTTGGAAATACCATACAACGCCCTCAGCGAATGCCGAGCATAACGTGCACACGCCAGCCGTGTCACTAGACACAACTCGCGCTCACGATGTAAAGCCAAAATTGTGCTTACTACTTCCGCCAATGAAGAAACGTAGATCCTACCACGCATGTGCGTCGAAGGATCTGACGCCAAACATTGTCGAGAAGTATACTGACGTCAACAGGTATTACCATGACATATCCCACATAAAACATGAGTAATCTAGACAATAACCTATCTACATTAAATTGATTTACCAAAAATTTAACTCTCATATGTATTAATTCATTCCTTTAAACTAAGCGTAATACCATTTGCCATAGAATATAATAACTGAATAAGCGTTTCTAACACATTTGGGATCATAACGTTTGATCTGACATCATGACGCCAATGATGTTATACCATATGACGTCATCTAGTGAAGGCAAATCAAACGCATGACGACCAAATGTTACCATTATAACTTATGGAAAAAAAACCTTAATGCGGTGCATGCTATGGCGTCAATTGACGTCACGAGTACATAAATTAGTTCCATGACAAATCAATCTACTTCTATAGGCCACGTATACGTGAAACTAATATAAAAAATGCTGACGTCGCAATAACATGATGCAACTGACTTCATATGAATAACATGAATGCAACTGACGTCACATGAATAACATGAATGCAATTGACGTCACTGGACGTCAAATAGATGCACATCAGTGAAACTTATATAAAAAGTGCTGACGTCGCAATAACATGAATGCAACTGACGTCACATAAATAACATGAATGCAACTGACGTCACTGGACGTCAAATAGACGCACACCATTGCAACCAACATCAGTGATATAAACTATCTCCGTAATTTACAAAACTTCCTAATATACAAATACCATGCGCAGCATGGTCAGTATAAACACAATTGGTCGACATATGCACAGCCTGATCACTGTCAACAAAATCAAATCAGTCGACATATATAATCATACCATATCAATCAGAAGTCACATTTTTCATTCTTAGCCAAACTATTCTAAATAAGTATAATAAAATCTTACCGTTCTGGTCTAAACTCAGAATCTGGGCACACAACAATATAGCATCCTCAGTATAAGAATTAAACAGCCACGTCTAACTTTTCAATAAAAGATGGGCTTATAAATAGTATGCGTCTCACATTTAAATCATGGGACTCGAATATAAGCGTGCAGGTACTCACATTAAAATCATGCAACATGCTGTCCACAATCAAAAGACTCGTGCAGGTATTCACCTTAAAATCATGCAATACGCTGTCGACGAGAGGTATTCACAAACAACCCATGCATAACGTAGCCACAATTTCCGTAAATGTTTTATTACCACAGTTGCCCTAAAAACTGTAGCTCTACTGATTTAAAGGATTAAAATAATCTCGACGACATAGTCGACGATCGGATCCATTTCGTAACAGTCAGGCAAAAAGCATGAAAAATGTATTTCTGAAAGAGGACAAATCGATCCTCAAAATACAGGTTTCCTTTTCTGGTTCCCCATTGAGTGTCATAATATAAACAAAAGCGGTATATTGAATGGGATTCCACAGCTGTATGTTTTATTTTTACCATGTTTTCATTGTATATGAAAACGAAAGTAGGTCATTTTAGTTGGCAACTAAAATGACCCAAATCAATTTTCGAACCAATTTTTATGTGAAACTCAATGATGTTTTATTTGTTTATAGTTGGCAATTTGCAGTCATTTGCAATGACGAAACTATGGCTTGCAGCGATACCTCATGATAAAATTTTTCATGCTGATAGAGCAATAGGGCCTTTAATATCTATATTTTTCCCACTATTTTTACAAAGCCTGAAAGGGGAACACTTTTTGTGACATCAAGTTTGCTTTCCTGAAGATGAAACTCTTTGAAAGAGGGATCAACTCCAAGGAAAGAATTTACTACCTTTCCTTGGAGCTGACCACCACTGAGTGTGGAGACAAAAATGAAAATGGAACAGTTGCTTCCCCTGAACGTGTACCCATTCACCTCAATTAGCAGGTCAAGTGTGAAAAGATCTGAGTCCAGAGCTCCAGATAGAAAGGGGTAACAGAATTATTCAGTGATAATCTCTATTATTTCTCAATGAAAACATATGTTGTGACCTTCATTAGAACCGTGTCATCGAGCCGCTTCTAATGAGGGGTCACAACTTATGTTTTAACTTAGATATGGAAAATTATCCTTTAATTATCCCTCGGCACCTGTTGCCCCTTCTTATCTGAAGCTCTGTCTGACTGGTGAATATCTACATTAAGTATGATAGTCAACTCTCAATATCTCAAACACTGATATCTCAAAGTACCTCTTATATCAAAGAGTATAGTCTGGACACATTTCCTATTTTGATTACATTTCCACTCTATTTATCTCAAACTACTGATATCTCAAAGTAAATTTTCTGGGACCAGAAAATTTACTTTCAGATATCAGTAGTTTGGATGAACTTCAACTTTGAGAGATCGTAAGCTGACAGTATATAAACATACCTGAGCTGTATTGAGAAATCATCATCAACATTGTCATCATCCCAATTATCCTCCCAAACATTTAAATCATCTTTATCTTCTTCAGAACCTTCCCAATCTGCAATAAATTCAAGAGATTTAAGTTCCAATATGAGCTCTTATCAACAAGTTATGAGCTATAGATGATGGAACTAAGGAGAGAATTCTCAGACATTTTTCCCATAAAACTGGGGCAAGTAAGCAGGGGCTTACTTATACCCCCAACCAATGCCATCGCCTATGGCCCAAAACTTTAACACAAATCTTAAAGTCCATGACCTTGTCCTTTGGTCATCAACAGCAAGAAGTTATGGGGTGCCATTTTAATTCTTTATTCTCTATTTATGGATATCCATTTATTTTTCGATATCCACAATTGGATTTATGGATATCTGAACATACTAACGTGTGGCGGGGTATAAAAATCAGCAATTACTAAGTAACATACCCTTTGCCTATGGTAGAGTCCGTAAAATTCGGTAGGGTTCGGAAATCTTTGGTGGGGCGGTACTCTATTTTACCCCAGTGCGGTGCGGCACAAGGTGTTAGTAATAGCCGAATACTGACAAGAACACTCGGGTCACCTCCACCAAAATCCTATTTTAATTTTTTTATCGATGCCAATCGGCCGGTTAGTTTTTAGTTTTTTAATACGGGCATGGCCCAACCTTGTGAAGTAACGTCGGCTGGCCCCAAAGGGGCCAGCGGACAGCCGGCCTATAGGTAACACGTAGAAAAAAAAACAACAAAAAAATCTAACCCTATGGCTTTTATCTTGCATGTTTGTAAACATTGCAAATCTCCGACAAAACAATGTTCTCCAAGTTCCGGTCGTTTTTTGCACAATAAAACAACAGCGATTTATTATTTTATGCTTCTTTCACACTTCTTCAAACATGACAGATAAACAAATGTCTATGAGATCAAATAAAAATCAAAATATGAAAAAAAAAAAAAAATTTAAATAGAATTGTTCCACTCTATTTGCCATTGAAACAAAGGACGCTCTAAGAAGATTTCAAACCCTGCAGTGCGGGTCGGTTCTTACCAAAATGAAATTTATAGAAAAATGAACAGAAAAACGTACTTTCTTCTTTTTATATTATCGAGATA
The DNA here is from genome assembly GCA_963989385.1 of Ctena decussata. Classification (NCBI taxonomy): domain Eukaryota; kingdom Metazoa; phylum Mollusca; class Bivalvia; order Lucinida; family Lucinidae; genus Ctena; species Ctena decussata. The sequence goes on along the minus strand of OZ022504.1, from coordinate 30,531,230 downwards.
TAATTGAATTCTAAATGTTTTGTTTTCAAATTATCAATTTTTTCAGCCGAGATTATATGTCGTGTGCTACAGTACACGCAACCTGAAGACTTGATCTGACACGCTCTCGCGTGACACTTAAAATCGCGAGGAAGGGATTAAAATCCACGAGATTCTCTCGCAACTCTCACGCATTTCACACTAAACTTCCTCGCGTGTTTGAAAATCGCCACGTTCCACGCAAGAAAATTCCTCGCATCTTGCGTGAAATTCATAGAGTGATGTATGCGAGAAACTTTCTCGCATCACGCGTGGAATTTTGTCCAGGTAGGTACAATGTACATGTACAGTAAATGCAAGTTTCTATACATATACCTTTACGATTCGCAATGCATTTTTTTTTCGACGCTGATAACAGTTCAATTAATACATTGTAAGCGTGCGTGAATAACCTAATTGATATCATCCTCAACGCAAGTATTGTATTTAGGATGTGTTGATAAACAAATCATGATCAGCGTAATTTTGTTGCAGTTACGCAGCGAGTTAATTAGAGAGGCTTATTTTTGAAAGAATATTGTTTATAGGTTAGTTAGTAGCAAAATTCTAGAATGATGACACAGACAAAGATTTTCGCTCAGCCGCCACCGATAATAGCCCAATCCATGTCAAAACAGTCACAAAGATCAAAGCGTTTCGATCAGCTTTTGAACTCAAAGATATACAGCTAGTGGCACGTGCCGAAATGTTTACTTATTAACCAATATAAACTTTCTGATGTAAGAGCTGTCAAGTTTCTATTAAAAGCGCACGCGACAACAATGACTTGATTAGCAAATGGGCTGTCTCAGAGGTGATTGACGTCCACTTAACCACTCTCTGAAATATGCAAATTTGTAAACCTGTTGGTTTGACAGCTTAAAAAAAATACGTCACAGCTGCATCCTCTTATTAAATCAGTTCATTCAAGAAATATAGAAAATATGATTTTGCGTCGTGGATCAATAGTCAAAGTGTTTGGATTTTAAAAATGCATCAAAATGAATGAAAAATAAGAGGTGAGAAGTTTGTTTTTTATTCCGATCTCCGCGTTGCAAAATCACATTATCTATATGAAAAAAGAAACTGATTCTGCTGCGCAGAAAAATTCTCAAAATATTCGGACTAATAAACATAATATCTATATTCATATTTAGAGGTGACTGAACGCATTCAGGGCCTTCGCCGTAATAAAAAGTGAAGACGGTAGCATTTGTTGAAATACCTAAACACAGCACGTTTTGTAGGTCAGTCTCGTGCCTTGACATCAAAGGACGCCGCTCAGAGCACAAAATGGTGAAAGGAATCTTATTCCATACGCTGATAGTAAATATTAGGATCAGCCTGCGCAGTATTGTATACTATGCGACAAACTGGTATGCTTTACGCGTCATAGCGTGAGCGGTTTATGCCGTCTATTTGTTCGGCACTTTCGGTTATTTCTGGAATGGAGGAAATTGCCGATCGTAACTTTTGCCTCTAAAAATATTTTAGTCGGCGCCAAAAAAGACCAGTCGGTTGGAAACCGGAATCACAACTCTTTTTAGGCCCAAAGTAAAAATATAAATGAATTACCTGTACAACATATAATGACCTGTGAAATTGACAGGAATCGTTAATCCTTTCCACTCGAAAACACGCGTCACGCGTGATTAAGTTTGACGCCGATGACTCACCTGAGCATACATGGAGTTAATCCTTTCTCTCGAAAGTTGCATGTCTCGCCTGAAAAGAAATTGTTTTCTCGCGAGTTTAACGTCACGCATCTCGCGAGTGTCTCGAATCTCCCACGCATTTCACACGCAAAAACCCCACTAAACTTTCGTGGAAAAGATTAAAATTTCTCGCGAGAGCGTGTCAGATCAAGTCTTCATGTTGCGTGTACTGTAGGACATGTTCGACAAGAACCGTAGGTAAAACCCTGTAGCGCACCGCGTAAACTGGAAGCAGAAACACCGCACGTCTATTAGACTGCTGCAGAAACAGTTAATTATACGGTGTGAAGATTGCTGAAAGCTAGACCCAAAAAAGCCATGCCCGTTTCTAGGCTGTGCCTAAATAGTAAAATACATATTAACGGAGAATAGTTTCACACGGACACAGGATGTCCTATTCTGTTGCTGCCAATCGGTTACTAGAAATACCGGAATACGCCTAATTACCGGAATATACCGGAATATACCGGAATCTACCGGAATATACCAGAATACACTTTAATATTACCGAAATACACTCAAATATTACCGAAATACACCTAAAATCATCAAATTTCACATCCTATTGCCCATTTAGACGATAAATTATACTAATTGGGGGGGGGGGGGGGGGGGGGGGGGGAATGTTTGATCTTATAATGAAAAAGAATAGAATTGTCAGTGTGTGTGTGTGTGTGTGTGGGGGGGGGTGATAATCAGGCGCTGATAGAAGTTCTCATACATTTTTTTTTTACTTATTTGTTTATTTCCTCATTTGGTTAACCCAAAATTATAAATCAGTATCACTGCCATCCATGGAAAGATGTTTAGGATCATCTGCCAAGCTGACACATGCTCAACGCTAGACTATTATTTTGTGTTGTAATCAGTGTCGATATTGCTGAGTGAATTCGATCAGATTGGCAAACAATAATGCCAACTAAGCTGAGCCATATATATAAATCATGCATAAGTAAATTAAGTTGAAACTTCTGCGTAAATTACAAATAAAGACCATGTCTTCTACAACCAGAATCGCCTTATTCGGGGACAGCTATGTATCCAGACTTGGCAAATTCTGTGACTACGACTTAAAGGTAAAAACATATGTTAGTACTATCCTTCGTAAATATCTATATCCTGTTGTGACATGAAAGATTTATAGGGGAAATGACGATTATTTTTAACTCTTTTAAGATGAAAGTGTGTTTATTGTTTGGTGTTGGTTGGTTGTTTTGGGTTTAACGGCCCTTTGAGACAGTATTTCAGTCTATATCAGACCGTCTCCCAAAGAGAGGAAGAAAGTAAAAGAAACAGGGAAAAGAATTCCTCATTTGATATATTTTAAACTAAGCCCCTATGAAAGTAAATGGTAAAAATACCATGTACAGCCGTGGAGTCCATTCACTATGCAACTTATTGTTATATTTCACCGCACAACGTCGAACCAGAAAAGGAAAAAGGAAAACTGTATTTTGAAGATCGATTTGGCGTCATTCAGAAACACATGCCCCATACTTTCTGCTAGGTATTTTGAGCAATATAAGCTCATCCACCCACACTTTATCACCAAACGTTAGTTACATTGAATTTTGTTTAATGTTTTTTATTCTGTGTTTCCAGGTTCCTGGTGTGGTTAAGTTTATTAGGGATTGATAAAACCTTTATGTTGTGTAAAATGCATGTTACAGTAACTTGCTATAAGCAACTGTCCGTTACTAGACATCGCACACAGGAATCACCGCTCTTCATAGGCCCGATGTTCATTCATGACAACAGTGATTTTGACACATATAGTTACTTTTTTCACCATCTAAAGCTTAAGCTAATGGACACAAACTTATCAAAACTTGTGATAGGGACCGATGATGAAAAGGCTCTTGTCAAAGCCATCACAACTATACTACCGGAAGCCACGCATGTTTTGTGTACGCGTCATTTAACAGAAAATGCAAGGCAAAAACTTACAGACGACGCAGTGAGTGCGACAGAAAGAAATGAAATCTTACACAAAATATTTGGCGAAGACGGTATAATTGACGCAGACGACACTATTTGCTTTGACTCAAAATGTGACGAATTCGAAACGTACTGCTCCGAAATTTCAGATATGTTTGTCAAATACTTTCGCGACAGACTAAAGGGAAACTTAAAATCGAAGGTAAATGAGCCGATTAGGAATGACATGATAGGACCAAATTGGACAAATAATAATTGTGAATCTGTCAATCATGTTTTGAAACAGACAGTGGACTGGAAGTCGAGACCATTGACAGACTTTGTTGACCGTGCACGTGAGCTGACCGACGGACAGTTCAAAGAACTCAGGAGTGCTCTTTTAGGAACTGGGGACTTCAGACTCTCAGATTCGCACGCTCAGTTCCAACTGACTAAGACGGACTGGATCACCCTGACCGAACAGCAACGAAATAATCTATTTAAACGGTTCAGGAAACACATCGCTAAGGACGACAAGTATGTTGTGTCGACAGACGGACAGTCGACTGTTGTTGCACCGAGGACGAACGGTAGGAAACCAGGACAACGTAAACGTAAAATCAACATTCGGACGGTGACTGTGAAAAAATCTAAATCTTAAATCAGCGCACGTTATCTGTTTCAGTATGTCTTAATTTATACCAACGCATACGCCGCGAATCCCTTTGTTGGGTACCCTGATCATGTAGGGTGGTAATGTGCTGGTACAAATAAGATTTTTTTCATGTAACTATGATCATGTTTTTTTGGCTTTTATGCAGCCACGATTAAATTTGAAGACATCTTAAATAGGATATGAAGACAATATATCGTTTGGGAAGTATACGCCGCGAATCCCTTTGTTTGGTAGCCTCTTGAATGAGGTGGCAATACTTTTTCACCGATATATTGTCTGAATGCAAACGTAAAACTGTTTCCCTTTTTGTGTGTATAACAAAAAATTACTCAACTTTCTAACAAGCAGCACAGTTTCTTAATTTAGATAAGAAAATATAGATAATTTAGATAAGACAATATATCGTTTGGGAAGTATACGCCGCGAATCCCTTTGTTGGGTAGCCTCGTGGTTGAGGTGGTAATACTTTTTAACCGATATATTGTCTAACGTAAATTATGTTATGCTGCTTACTTTATGTGTTAGCGAATTTCCCACAAATAGCAAAGTGTCTGAACTAATACTTATAAAACAATATCTCATTGGAAAGTATACGCCGCGAATCCCTTTGTTGGGTAGCCTCACTGGAAGAGGTGGTAATACTTTCCCATCGATATATTGTCTTTGTAAGCGTGTCTAAATTCTCACACTTTGTAATATGGACCTAAAACGATAGCATAAGAAAGTCAAGTCAACGGAAACCTTTCTCACTAGCAGTGAAACAGCTACTTTATTAGAATAAAAAGACAATATACCGTTGATCAAGTATACGCCGCGAATCCCTTTGTTGGGTAGCCTCCTGAATGAGGTGGTAATATTTTTTCAGCGCTATATTGTCTCTGTAAGTGGAATAAAAAACCATTACATAAAGAAGCTGACTCGACACGGAGGTAATATAAAAGTGGAAGTAACTAGATTTGTTGTGCATACAAATGTTAAGTCGCGAAGATTATGCTTATTTACTATTATTTTTTGGTAATTTTTCAGCATGTGCAAACAGTTGAGACTCAGATCAGCACAATTCAATGAAATGAAATGAAATGCGAACAGGGAAAAACTTAAGTCAGCATGAGAGTCTTCCATGTTGGCATGGATTTATCAAATGCTAAGTGAAACTGAACTTCAAGCTGAACTCTGCCACTACCTGTTAGCGCATGCCCAATGCCGCTTTTCTCAAGAGTTTACTAATCATAATTCATCTTGAGAAACATACATGTACATATATATATATATCTAAAATTATGACTATTAATATACATAACAGCCTCAAATATGTCTTCTTTTTTATTTCTTCGCATTTCAGTTGCTTCAGTTTACTTGCAAACTATTAGCATTTCTTTCCCATGTCCCATACCGAGCCGTCGGAATTACTGCGGCCGGTCCTGCCATCGCCGCTCTAAATTTTCGACAAAGAACGGAAATTTGAACATGCCAAAATAAAAAAAAAATAAAGAAAAGAAAAACGGAAAGGAAAAAAGGAAGCAAACATTATCAATTTTGACACACATAGCAGAGTCTGCTCTGTTATGTCTGTCAAAATTGAAAAGAAGGTAGAGTTCGGCGTTCTGTCGCCATTTTGACAAAGGGGAAAAACTTTGTTGGAGTAAAGAAAGTTTTAACAGACATAGCAAAGTGTGGGACTCACACTCTGCTAGGTGTGTCGAAATTGAAAAGAGAAAGAGTTATTCTTAAGCCATTTTTACAAAGGGGAAAAACTTTAGTCAATGAGAAGAAAGGCAAAAATGCTGAGTCGCATCCTTTGAATTGCTTCCCTGGATATAAAAAAGCCTGTATAAATATGGTCTGCACTAAAATGAAACGAATTTGCAGCACCGACGGCATTGAGAGGGTAGAGTTACTGAGAGGGTAGAGTAATGTGTTCTCCTGCCATCTTTTACAAAAGAAAAAACTTCTTTATCCAAGGAAGCAAAGAAGGTCGTAACAAGAACTACTTTTTTGCTTCCTTGGATAAAGCTTAAATGGCGTCTGCTCTAAAAGGAAAGAATTTGCTCCTCTAGGAGTAAATTCTTTCCTATTAGAATTGGCCAAACTGCCGTGGTTTCAGATCGCACCGGCAGCATGCCCCCGTATCCCTCTAGCTAAGCTTCGCGATTTCGTCGCGCGCCAGGGCCTCACCGGTCGAAATTTCCTTCCGAAGGGCCTGCCATATCAAATGTGCTACAGGCACATACCCAGCACATTTGCTACAAGCAACAATACCAGCCTGCAAAATGCACAATTTGCTACGATTGAATCTATCAAAGATCTAAACATCGGTAATTACCGGACTGCAAGCGGCGTCAAATATTTGCTGCCATTGCTGGTTGTATTGCAGTCCATTCTGCTTCTATTGGGCTTGTTATATTCATTTATTATCTCCAAATTATGTAATTGAGACTTTCTATTGAGTAAAATAATAAAAATACAGTGTATTTCGGTATAATATAGTGTATTCCGGTATATTCCGGTAATTAGGTGTATTCCGGTAATTCTAGTAACCCCTGCCAATTATAATAAAGCTGGTCATTTCAGTTAGATTAATAACAAAAAATTAAATAACTATGTTGTTTGAAAATCGTTTGACCTTCTGCTGGAAACTCCTCGAATTCGTCATCTTCTTCTAAAAGGCCTAAATCCGGCTTTTTGCTTGGTTCCGACATGATGAAGTTGTTTTAGATCCGCTCGATAAGTAAAGGTTGTACTCATAAATCTAGTTATAAAGCAGGTGCGATTGCAGTCCATGGAAACACCGAAACCGCCCTTGTAAGGCTCACAGATATGACAACTTTTTTTATCTCACTTGATTTATTTGTAACCTTTAATATTGCCAAATTTAGAAAAAAAATAGAAAATGTGGTTCTCAACAGTTTTCACATCAAGACTGAAAGAAAAGTAGCACTGCTGTATTTTAACAATATGTGCATGCTGTAATATATTGAAATTGTTGTTTTACTCTTTTTTGTCAAATAAAAAACATACATTGTTCACCATATTCGACAAATATAAATATTCTATGTCTGTATGTCTATGTCTTACAAAATTTTATAAATATTTTGCTAGCTGCCTAACTGTGGGTCCCCGGCGGGGACGGAGGATTTGCTGGTCAGCTTGATATTGATGTCAGTTAAACAAAGAAATGCAATATGTACCTTAATTAGTGTCTGCAAAGATATCAATACTGATACCCTTTTCAATACGTTCTCTTAAGAAGTGCCCCTTTTCACTATGCTGTCTGAAAAAGTAGTCCATGATTTTCACTCTGCTTCACTCAGGTCCATAAATATGGCACCTAAATTCATGTTTTGATCAACATCCTGTTTCGAGTCTTAAAATAACTGCAAGAGGGCAGTTGACAGCTATAGACAGTGTAAGCTACGGAAAAAAAAGATTGTGAAAAAACTAAATGAAGTGATCACTGAAATGAAATGCGGTTTGTCATATCACTCCTTGTCACAGCGTTTACATCAGAGTTGTGAAGCACCCTTGTCCCAACAATTTTCTAAACCAAAAAGATGTCGGCGCTGCGTACTGCCCAGCTGAAAAGTACTATTTCTCATCATTTTTTTTCAACAATCGGTAGTAAGCATCTCAAATGGTGTGGTTCTATGATGGTATCATTGCGCCGACATGGCTAGGCAGTGAATGGCCTCCACCTGGAGGAATTCCACCTTTGAGTTTGTTGGTGTATGCAGTGCTTTATCCGCTTTGATGAAGAAAAGCATCGTTTACAATTGCAACAAGACACATTATCTGATTGAAATATGTTTTTGTGGATGCAACTGATATATTTCCTAACATCTCAAATTATATCATTGAGACTGCCTTAAGACTGATAGTTAGTTTTAGTCTATAATATTGTGTCATCTAATGAAGTGTCGGCTTTATCTTTATTTTGCTCACAGTCTTGATTTGAAATTATTCCTTAAATTGTTATTTGTCCATTCTGTGCCCCTGTATCTTCTCCTTTGAGGACCCAAATTCACACACAGAATTTGTATCTTGTATACACTGCGACACTCTCTACTGAGTATTATGTGAAGGGGCGGTAAAAAGGGGTTTACTGATTAGAGAATAAAGATCATTTTTCAAACTGATAAGCTAGTAAAAAATACTGATTAGAGAAACGAGGACTTAAAGAATAAAGAAAAAAATGAAAGTTTTAAAGACTAACAGAAAAAAATATATAGAAAACTAATTAATGAGAAAGAAAAACATAAAGAATAAGCCTAAAAATACTATATTTTAAGAAACGTTTCTATTTATATATCATTAAAAATATCGACGGTTTAAAGAATAATGATTTTTAACGAATAAGCAAATATTTAAAGAAAGAGAATAACGGGCAAAATTTTTACTGATTAGAGAATTCCAGACCCCTCCTCGCACCCACCCCACCACTATCCAGACCCGCGTAAAATAACAAGAGTTCCGCAGAATGCTATGTGGCATTGATATTCAGCTTTCATAGTTAGAACTCAGTACAATTAAGCATATGTTTGACATATATTTGCTAAAAATACGATCAGTGGTTTATGAGACATTGTCAATTCGATATTTTTTTCGCTAATTTTAGTAACTGCCATCTTGAATGGTCAATTTGCATAAATTTGCAAAATATCTATGGAAAGACGGTTCTGACCAAATCTGGTCAATCCTTGAGATTTCCGCATTTGCATATTTCGCTATTTTAGTGACGATGACCACCTTGAATAGTTCGCAATACCAATAGTCTTTTTTGCATCCATCTGAAAGAATTCTATGCAAGGATCATTTTGACTCAAATCTGGCCAAAATCCATTCAGGAGCTCAAGAAAATATTAAAACTTTCATGTTTTTATTTTTGTTTGCTATTTTGGTACCGGTGGATGGCAGCCGTCATGGATGGTCAATGTGCATATATTTACAAACACCCATGCAAGGATGGTTCCGGCCTGCTGTTACTAAAAATAAAAAAAAAACAAAAAAAAAAAACAGAAAAAAATGACAATATCTCGAGAGCCCAGAATGGACATGGATGGCATCCGCCGTTGGCAAAAGACACCATAAGCAAAAACAAGAAGATGACAATATCTCAAGAACAGCTGAATAAATTTTGACAACTTTCAGAAAGAATGACCTTCCCATGGAGTGTTATTTCAGACTTACACAAAATGGACATCAAAAATAGCTACTGTTTCTACAGATAACAAAACATGAAAATGAGATACTCTAAAGGGCCCCTGAAAATATTTTCACAATATTTGAAAGTTCATTCGCAAGTTTGAAAGACATACAGTTAAGGGTCATTCTGGTTAAATTCAGTCAAATTCTTGAGATATTTGCATTTGAGCAAAACTTTACTCGTAAACGTAAAGGTTGGTAACTGTGACATTATTCTGCTGCCCATTTTGATAATTTTGTAAACCGAGGTCACACTAATGCCGCATGTAACTTTTCAACCAAATACACCAAGCGGTCTTGAAGAAAAATTTGATTTTCTAGTTTGTACTTTTTTTTAAGTAAGGCAGCCTTCTTGCATTTACACCTGATTCTTTTTTTCATTTTCTAAAACCTTGTAGTCTGACCATGCTACATGTGGAATTTGAGAACCATTTATTTTTACAAAAAAGTCATTTGAATCGACACAACCACTAGGATCGACGCGGATGCGAACAGGCGGATGAATGAACAGTGTGACGGATGGATGGAAAACCGGACGTCTTTATCGCAACTTACTTAAGCAAGTGCGATAAAGAGTTATCATGTAGTGAGGTTTAAAAGTATGGCAGTGCAAGTAGGAAACAAGAGTACTGCTAGTAATGTTAGCTAAGTGATGAGATAAAGCAAGATAAAAACAGGTCTTATTTTCCTATGGCCTGTGATGATTTATCTTACTTACTTCAAATTTGAAGAAGTCAAGATCTCTTAGAAGAATATTACCTGTAGGAAGCCGATTCGACAAAACAACAATCATAGGGAAAAAATAATACCAATAAGTAGTTGCATGTATCTGGCGGAAGCACGATGAGACGCTCAAAATATGTAGGCACTGGCAAAGCAACGAGGCGAAATGTGACACTGTAAAGCATCATGAGACCTACATCATAGTGGCGATTTTCAAGGGAACGCCAATCGAGGTTGTTCAGCGCTAGCATCACAGAAAAACTGGCATACGAGGAATTAATTTCTACTTTCCTTCCATCTGGCAGCGCTTCTTTGCAATGAACCCACATTAGAATAATCTGTTTAGTAGAAGCTCTGCAGGCAGTAGAGGCTTACTCAAGCTGGGGTTACACTAGGGAACTTGTATTTGCATACTGTGCTTTATAATTCACAGATTTATATTTTATGTATGGTTTCTGTGAAATCTGTATAACTACGTTACTGTGATGTTTTATTCGTTCTATGCATAAAAATTCTACTGTCTGTCTCAAGCTCTTGAAGTCGATTCGTCTCATGTCAGATGTGCTTTGTTTTTATTTTTATTTCAATATTCATTTTTTTTTTTGTAAAATTGTAAGTGCATTTGAAATGTACAAGTTTTGAATCATGTGTCGTGCAAAAAGACGCTGCTATGGTTGTTCTGCATTAACTTTACGGTGAGCAAAATGTCGACGTTTGTTAAGACTGGTCTGTTACCTGTTGCGGATCTTGTAACATGTTCTTATGGGAATATATCTGCCTGTTAGCCAGGGAATCCGTGGTTCGTGAAATGCGAGTCAGTGGGATGATATTTGTTGGGACTGGTACTGCGACATATGCATAGATCTTGTAAAATATTGTTAATGTATACCAGGACTAGAATTAGTCCAAAGACAAAGATACCTGGAGGACATCTGATGGAAACGATACCTTCTCCAAGCACTTCTCCTCTAGAACAACAGTCATAATGGAACCTGCCATTGAAGAATGCACTAAATTTGGTGGTAAAGAAACCGTTATATAATTTTCAGAATAATTGCTAACATTGTATGGTTGAGGAAATCTCCTTATCTGTGTTTATTACACCACGACCAAATGCTCCACATTTTGCTAAAAAAAATTAGAAAAATTGTATACACTGCTCATGCACATGCACAAACAAATGTCTAAGCAGACAGCATGGTGAATGGCTTCATGGTTATTTCGGTGTTGGTGGGCAGAACTATCAAATATCGTGTATGTATAAAATTCCATACCGATCTTAAGCTAATACCAATACCACACTCAAGCCGTTATATCATGAAACTGGGTTGTGTCTAAGAGTTCAGAAATTAAAACAATCAAACAACAACAACAAAAACAAAACAAAACAAAAAACATAAAAGTTCCCAAATCTTGGACTAGGTTGCTGAACTGTTGGAGACTTGAATATGTTATTAAGATAAGAAATTTTATATTTTTTTTGTCTGTTGTTGTGTTGATCTGTTGAGGACAGATTGATTGTACTTTGACTAAACGAGTTGCTTTTTGTGATTTAGGTTGAAATATTATCCAACACTGACTACTGGTTAGTTCAAATGAACACAAGTTCTGTCCGGGGGTTAGCGTCGCATAATCTTAGCCGCCACATGGCTGGCTTGGCACGTGACGTTACCTCTCTTGCACAGTGTAGATGTGGCCCTGTGGTCCATCTTCCACAGTTGAAAAGCAACCTTTATTCATACATACAGCCCCGAGACATGGGAAGATAATTCTGGGGGATAAAATTTTAAATGTATCAGGAAATTTTGTTTCTTTGATCAGTTCTGAGGTTATAGCAAGATATTTCAAATAGTAGATTCTACCTATATACGCAAACCATTATATAAATGCTATCAAGTGATAACGTAGAAAAATCTGGAAACGTGCTCATTAACAAAATCTCCAATAAGTTATTGTCAAGAACAATTCACACATCATATTCAAAGAAAATTGAAAACTATTCAAATTACCACTTGGAAACGTTGTGTCCACAGATGCACGGACGGACTGATGGACAGACACATGGGCGACATTGGGTATAACATAATATCTCACCACTGTCTTGTTGCTGGGTATAAACAGAACTGAGGATAACGTGTGTGTATCAGTACCAGCGAATACTGCATATGAATTATTAGATACAAAATATATTAAGGAAAGGATAGTGACTCTTCCATTGTTGGACACGCCATAGTAAAGGGGTCATGAAATATTAACTTAGGTATGCGACTATCTCTGATTTGCATCCATCACAGTCGTAATTGACATATTTTATGTATAAAAGGGACAGAAAAGAAACGTGAATATTTGAAAGTGAGCGAGAGCGTGAATATATTATGCAATCACAAAGGCCGATGTATTCACATGCATATGTTACCGTTTGTTAGGTTGCACGCAGTTAGATCTTTTTAATTTGATATGGATAAGTGACACAAAGAATATGTTCAAAAAATTTCTTTTTCCAAAAAAAAAAAAAAAGGTTAAAGAAAATGTCCAAATTTTGAGCAAAGGTGCACTGTACACATATAGTCCCTATGTAAATTCGTAACATAATTAAAGCATCATGTCATAGTAAAAACTTAAGGCATTCATCACCGATGCAAGCTTGCAGGCTAACGCTGTTATTGCAGAGACTGGCAGCAAAATCTATCTGAAGCAATTCTTGAGGGAGAGAAAGAATCCTTGTATGGAATGATCAGAAATATTCCTTGGATGGAATGTCTCCCTGGAGCTACACTCGAGGATGGGGGGAGGGGGGGGGGGTCGGTGGGGCGGGGGTCGGGGGCTATCTTTCTATAGTAAGTATGGTATATGGTATAGACATGCAGCTGGAATAGCCCCCATTTCTCAGAGTGGCTATACATATCAATAGGATGTCAAATTCCACAACTCTTTCATGAATTTATAGTGCTGGGAGATCCATTAGGTATATAAAATTAGCCCCCTCTTCTATGTTATCAGTGAACTTTATATAATTGTCTCTGCTTCTCTGGTATATTTAGTTGTATTAAGATCTTTATCAACATTTAAAATAAGAAACATAAGTCCATTAACCATAAGCCTTGTGACATTAAGGCTTATCAGTTGGAGCATACATGTACATTTATCGCCAGTAAAATTAAAGAATGTATACATGAATTGGTATACTTTTATTACAGCCAGTATACATTTATAGGGTGATGGAGGTTTCGCCACTCTGCAAGTTCGCCACAAGAGGTTTCGCCACCTGGATGAGAGGGGTGTACCTAAAAACAGTAATGTCCAGTAGTGTACAGTAATGTCCAGTAATGTACAGTAATGCCCAGTAGTGTACAGTAATGTCCAGTAATGTACATTATTTTGAAATATTTTTCTCGCATAACTTGACTAACGATTTCTAAAATGTTGTTATTTTTGCCCTAAGTTCAGCACGTTTTTAATCACACCTTTTGCTTAGATTAAATTAGTTTTTATAAACAGGAATATTAATGTTGAAATATGTGATACTGCTTTTGTTCTTATTAAAACATGTCCAAGTTAACTGTAGGCTCTGGAAAAATAACAACGCATTTCTACAAAATAAATAAATACATAAATAAATACATAAATAAATAAATAAGATAAATTTATTTTGAAGAAATGCCATGTTAATTTTTAACTTTAAAGGAAACATAGCACTATGGCGTTTTCAATAAAACCTACAATAAGGTTTCATAAAATTTCAGAATACTTGATTTTAATTATTATTAATTTTTATTATTATTATTTCAGTTTTTCATTTAAATACATTTTTTATTTAATTTTTTGTGACTAAAGAAATGTTAAGAAGGAGCAAATGCGTCTATGCTTGAGAACAAATGCAAATTACATCTCTTAAGGATTTCTAAATACCAAGACGGCAATTTTATTATGGAATTACTGTAGGGAATTACTGCGCATAGTGCTTTGAAGTGGTTGCAACAATCGACTTAAATTCGAGCGAACAAAGGGATTGAACCTTTTGTAAATCAGAAACCTAAAAGTCTAGCGAATGAAATGAGATTAATAAAAACATCGGAACTAAAATCTGTGCTTATGAATTTCATTTTATCATTTATTTTGAAGTATCAGAACGTTAATGACACTAAATTATAACCGGCACTTTATTAACAATCTCACTGCATGGGATCTCTTACCTTATCTTCTGCAACCAATTAACAAGTCAATACGCTCAATTACAATAACCCAACTTCAAGACGTACTAGGTAAATCAAATACGGTAAACTTTCATAGGAAAAAAAATATATCGTATATGAAAGTACTGACTCTTTCACTAGGAATCTCATCGGTGTTGTTGAGTCCTCCATAGGTTATATGTGAGAAAGCCGAGGTCGAGTACAATAAAGGCCCCATTACTCTATCAGTGGTAAACATTCATGAGAGGTATCGCTGCAAGCTTCTCACTATAGTTTCGTCTTTGTAAATGACCGTTAAAAGCCAACTTTTAAACGAATAAAACATAATCGACTTCCTCATAAAAATGGTTTAAGAATGATTTAGGTCATTTTAGTTTGCAACTAGACTGACTTTTCGAAATCATGAACTTGAATAAGGTGGTAAAATACAATGTGCAGGCGTTGGGTCCAATTCAGTCCTCCGCTTTTGTTTATATTGCGTCACATTTTTTGAAGCAATTTGTCATTTTTTTTCCTAGAACATGTTTCCCGTAATTTTACCAGTTATATGACTCAGTATATGCCATCAACCCACATAATGATCATGATGATTTGAGCCGCGACACGACAAAACCAACAATGTGGTTGTGCACCCAGCGCTGACTCAGATCAGCCTGGGCATCCGCCCAGTTTGATCAGACTCTTCGTTCAGTGCTCAAAGGGTAGCTAAGGGTCTAAGCTACCCCCATGCGGACAG
Organism: Ctena decussata; assembly: GCA_963989385.1. Lineage (NCBI taxonomy): Eukaryota > Metazoa > Mollusca > Bivalvia > Lucinida > Lucinidae > Ctena > Ctena decussata. The sequence continues at coordinate 30,516,053 of OZ022504.1, read as the reverse complement.
CGAAGACTCTGACCAGACTGGGCGGATGCCCAGGCTGATCTGAGTCTGCGCTGGGCGCACAACCACATTGTTGGTTTTGTCGTGTCGCGGCTCATTTGTTTTTAGAGGTTTTTATCACTGTTAGGACCATGGAGACTTTAAAGTGTCCATATTACTACGACTGCTAAAAGCATCTAAACACAAAACATAATTCAAATGAAAAGCAGCTCAAACTTCCTGTTTGGTGATCAAATGTCGCTTAATGTGCACTTACTGAGTCATATAATAGGGGATTTTTTTTTTCCTTTTTTTTTTTTTTTTTTTTTCTTTTTTAATTTATAAACCGCTCTAGAATATGCCACTGGTCGCGGAATGTAGTAAACAAAACCGAGACAATGGCTTGGGTCCAACTCATGTACATTGAATCTTTACCATTTTATTCAACATTATAATATTGAAGAAAGTAGGTCATTTTAGGTGCCAACTAAAACGACTCAAATCATTTTTCAACACTTTCTATGTGAAAGTTTTTTGTTTTTGTTTTCGGTTTGGTTTCAAGTTGGCTAATCACGGCCATTTACAATGGCAAAAACGCAGTGAGAATCTTGCATGAACTATTTCATGAATTAGTTGGGGATGTATGAGGATAGTTTTTTGTGGAAATGTATGTGGTGGCACCCCACTAAAGCCGTCTCATAGGACGGTTCTGGTGAGGAGTCACAATATATGTTTTGGTCAAAGATGGATGGGATTGTCTTGGAGGTGTCCTCAAGTACCCCTCTTATCTATGGATAGGTTTGGGATAGTTGTGAGTGGTGTGGCATTACACTAAAGCCATCTAAATAAGATGGTTCTGGTGAGGGGTCACGATATATGTTTTTATCTAAAGAAAGGGGGGATTGTCACAGAGTTGTCATCAAATGCCCCTCATGTCTGAAGCACTGTACATGTGTATTTACATTTTATGTTCCTTAGATGTACTACGGTCAGGTAGACCAAGCTACTTTAAATTTTGTTTTCTTTTGCTATTGCTTATTGCTGTGTGTTTCAGTTCATTCATTTTACTTGTGATGTGATAGACATACATTTGAGCAAATCTGGCAGTTTATATTGGCCTGCAAATAGGTGTGTGCTGCTCAGAGTCTGCATTATTACCATAATTCTGCTGAGAGAATCTTGCAGCAATACCTTGCGATGAATTATTTCATGAATTTATATCACATATAGAGCAATGGGGTCTTCAAACGAGAATTTAGTTTTCTCTCTCTCTCTCTGAAACTCCCATTTTAACACGCTTCTAATCAATGGTCGGCTTTGAGAATTTTTAATTCAAAGGGAGGTAATTTGAACGTTTAGAATCTTTAAACTTTATTTTTAGGGCGTGATTGCTAAAACTAATATTTATTGTGTACAAGAAAACATTTTCTGCGCAAGCTCAAACAAAAATTAAGGTCTGATTTATTAAAATAAGAAAAAGTGAAATGACTCCGGGCAGTACAGACACGAATAATTGTCCATAATTTGAATTTATGAGCAGACGTCTGTCCCACCCGAAATTATCCACATTTAGATTAAATGTTTGCTAGAATGGCCGAGAATGTGAAATAAAAACTGAAGTTTTTATTTTTGCACAGTATACATGTAGTTGGTTAGTAGGTTATTTTGGGGGTCGGGCCGCGTAGCGCAGTCGGTAGTGCATCTGACTTATAAGCCAGAGGTCCCGGGTTCGATACCAGGTACTTTCATTTAGTGCATTTAGTACCGGTTAACCGCTTATGAGGTCTAAGCCTGCCCAGGAATAGTATGGTTAGGTTAACTGACCGTCCCGACATGACCATATACGTTTACCGTGGGCGTTAAACAATAACACAACTAAGGTTATTTTGGGTTTTACAGCCCTTAGAGTCAGTATTTCAGTGTATATCGGGCCGTCTCTTACTTTCCCATATATTAATTTTCATAAACATTACTTTTCATATTCTGATCTTGAAAATATTGCATATATCTGTAAGTATTTTTTTTTTCAAGAATTAACTTTTTGTTATTCATAACGTATATCTATCATGCTTCGGCATTTGTTTAAACATAGCAGCAGAGATCTCTTGCTGTGAAACGTTTTTTGAAGTATAGAGCTACATGTACGCGCACCTGCAAAATAATTGAGCAAGTTATATAAATTGCACCCCCCACCCCTCGTATCCTCATGCCGATTCGACGAATCTCATTATCATTAATTATACCCCGGGCTGGAGCTTGTGCAACAAATTGGCACCTGCCTGATGATTATTACTCCCCTCTGCGAACTACTGCCAGCAATACTATAACGCTAAAAATCACGCTTCATTTACGAAAAATGATTGAAAAAAATAATAATAAAAAAATAAAGGAGAAGGAAAAAAATGAGATAAGAAAGTAGAAGATAAATTGACCATATATTATTTGCATTTTTTATCGACATTATAATTTTCCTTTCTGCCTTGAGAACGCATTATAGATCAAATGTTTTTACGCGGTCGTAGTCTTACTGCATTTAATAAAAGTTACAAAAACACTTTTTATGAAACACCCCCAAATTCCATGCACCCGTCCAAAAATTCCAAACATTCTGCAAACCGTTTTCGCAAATGCATCAATGCTGTATGTAAAACACAAAGCAATACAATCATAATCAAGGCCGAATTTTTGGAATAATGTTTTCAAAAGGATTTTGACACCGTCCCCATCCCCTCCATTCCAGAATGTCACAATAACAATACGGTTTATAAAGAAATATTTACTGTCAATACGATTTACATGTAATTTGTAAGAAGCCCCGATAGCTCAGTAGCTTAAGCGCTGGCCTGCTGATCTAGCGTTCTCGGGTTCGAACCCCGCTGTAGGCGGGAATCCTTTCAATCGTAAACTTGGTTCCACTGCACAAAGCCTTCCATTATCATTACCCATTGTCCTGATATGACTGAGATACTGTTAAAAAGGACGTAAAATCACAAGACATCCATCTATCCATCTGATTTAGTTTGCCAATCATTGAGTAAATGGTAAGACGTTAAATACGAGGGCTGATCCAGAAATTCGTGGACACCTTAAATAACCAAGGAATCTGAAATTACCCATCAATGAAACGTTACATGTCCATTGCCACACCATTTGTAAACACACGTGTAAATTTTGAATCAGATATTCAAAACTTTTTATATATATCAACGCATTTTGTTCAGTGTCCTAGGTTGCGCGGCGCACGCCAAAACGTCACGTTGACGTCAGGTATATGCTAGTGCTCAAAATGCGAAGCTGATAAGATCCACTAAAGAAATCATGACACTAAAATCACAGTTTCAGCATTTATTTAATACGAGGAATAGTGCAATAAGACAATCACAAGTTTTTCATCTAGTTTTATAAAAACAACTTCCGATATCGCGTAAACATTTCTTGGGCTCAGTTTTGAGGTGTAAAATCTACTATTTCATGGAATAAGTGCATCTTTGCCATCCGGAGGATCGAGACTATGGCTCAAAGTTCATTTTTAGCACCCTTTTAAACAGTATCTTGAAACATGTGTGTCTCGAAATGTTTCGTGTAAAATATGATTTGTTTCCACTGGTTTTATGTCTTTTTATGTCTACCTATAGACAAACTGCTTGCGTGCAGACGTTGGAAAAACGTCATTTTCTTCTTTTATGTCAGAGGGTGATGGTGTATTTTGTTTGTACAGAATGTCATGTCGAATGCCTATGATGAATATTCATATCGTTTGAAATTGGGAAATGCTACGTTAGTTCTTGACTGAAAATTTATATAGAAATTTTAAGGATGAAAAATATATTTAATTATTTCAAAAGGAACATCTGTATTTTCCTGCAAATAATCTGGAGTGCGCCGCCCAGACAACCCCTGGTACATTAAAACGTAGATGCCAAACCCAATATTCATCGAATTTACCTGATATTGTGAGAAATTATTCAGTCATATATAGAGAAGCATTGGTTAAGTTCTGAAAGATATAACTTATTGCAGTCGGATTTTATGGACTGTGTCCACGAATTTCTGGATCATCCCTCGTATATGTGCAGACTAGAGTATTAATGTAGTCCCTGTGATTTACACTTTCATGGAAACTTGGAGGAGTGTGTCGGAACTGTGTAGATGCACAGGCTGATTTGAGTATCTTATGTTTGTGCATGCCATGAGGTCAGTTTCCGTGTGATGCCGCTCATCCATTTATTTCGCTTGGCGCATTGTTTCCATTTATTCTTTACTAGCATTTCAATGTGCACGCGAGTGTGTGGTCGCTTATGTGACTGTGCGTGTATGAGAGTTTATTGCACACTTCTATAGTTTGTTTTCACTTACAACTACTTTTCTGCCATATAACATTTGCAAATTCATTAACGCTAGGAGAAGAAATAAATAAGCAATATGCTTTCGTTCAAATCCTAAAATTTTCATGCTGTACTGTGTATATATATGTTGTCACGCGAAAAAAAACTGAAATAGCAAAAACTCCAAACTTCAAATACGTTGCTCAAAAATACTAAGTTCAACAGTCCACAATTTTATCAAAAGTTCTATTATTTCCGTCAAAAAGTCAAAAACATATTTTCATAATATCAACAAAGAAACATTCGGGAGCTGAGTATGAGAGCTCTACGTTGCTTAAAATGACCAAGTTCAAAAGTCTTTAATTATGTCAATATTGCTTTTATTAAAAGTCAAAAGCCAATTGCATGTGCAAAAGTTTGAAAAAGAAAATTGCAGAAGTTGATGATTGCTTTAACTTTATCCCAGAAGTTTGACGATCGGACAGACATGAAGACGGACAGATAGACAGACAAACAGACAGGACCGGATATTACTGCCCCTGTATAACGTCACTAGGGCATAAAATATTGTACATTACTGTATACTAGAGGACATTACTGTACACTACTAGACATTACTGTACATTACTGGACATTACTGTACACTACTGGACATTACTGGTTTTAGGTACACCGGATGAGAGGGTTCGCCACTTTTTACATTTTTGCTTTTGCACCCTGTCTAATCGAAACACCGGTTATACGGTCAAAACACCGGATAAACGTTGTTGTAACACCGGATAATCCATTTATAGGGTGGGTATTAAATATCTCAGCTGCACGTATGTACCACTCAAAAGCCAAGTTACCACCGCCCCACTCCCAACCCGGGGAGTCACATGATGCTTTTAATTGAAACACCCCTCATTCTTCTCTGAGCTAGAGCTTCTGGGTATTGCATTTATAAATTGACCTCCTTGGTAAGGTCAAGAGATTAAATCTTCTAGTTGTCCCGCGTGGTGAACGAATGTCTGATTGATGTGTCACCAGTAGATGCCGCGGATTGGTCTCATAGTCGCTCCCGATCTTAAGTCGGCTTAATTTGAATTCGTCAGAAAATGGGTAAAGAAGCGTCATTTTCACTGATAGAGCTAGTTTGGCCACAAACTATCTTCATGTGGACGACCCGGTCATGTCTGACCGTTTTTTTTGTAAACAATATTTTATTCATCGAAATTACATATACGTATGTAGTACAAAATTAAATAATGGTACAGGATTTGACAGTGAGCAAAGTGCTTATATAAAAGCCATCTCCTTAAGCAAACTGAAAATTACAGTATATGTGAATGGCAAGGTACAAAGAATATCAAAACAATATTGCAAACAAGTAAACAAGAGAGAGAGAGAGAGAGAGACCGACTGAGCCAGAGACAGACAGACAGAAGATAGAGATGATGTGAACTTTTTTGGGATAACGAGCAAACTTGGAATATCGAGGTATCCCAAAATTGATCGAGTAATCTCGAGATTGTCCGCTGGCGTAGATAACGTATTACGATCGTGTTTGTATTGTTTGAAATAGCTATAGACTGCATATATTAAGCATATGGGAATATATTAATATTATGCCCATATATTTCCGTTAATTAAATCATTTTCATGTAATAGCAGAGCTGGTATACTTGATCTGTGGTAAGCTATGGCACTAAATGGCAAAATAAACAGTTTTTGTTGTTGTTCTTTGACACAGTTATGACAACGATGTTTTAATATGCTGCTAAATAAGTTAGATGGGAAACCTTTACCTTTTGAATTAGTTAATTGGCAGATTTATTACACAACTATTTTCATTCAAGTTGAGAGATAGAGTAATAATGTAACGGGTTTAGGTATATAAACACTTCTACAGCCTTGCTGTAGAAGCCGGCTTTTATGGTGACGCGGGTAGAGTGGAAGGCTCTTTCATGAAGTTAAGCAACGGAGATCGCGGTTAGTACCTGGATGGGTAACCGGTTGCTTGACTTGGTGGACAACCTGGCTAATGCTACATTTGGTGGCAGCGGTGGGATGGGAGATGACAGGTCCATCATCTCCGGACCCAGGTGTACAGGAAAAGGCATCCCTGGTTGGGTTGCATAGGCTCCATCCTCGGGTCTGCTAAGTGAGCAGTTGGTGACTTGGGGATGAAGTCAAGAGAAGAGGGGGAGAAATGTAATGGGTTTAGGTATATAAACACTTCTACAGCCTTACTGTAGAAGCCGGATTTAACGGTGATGCGGGTAGAGTGGAAGGCTCTTTCATGAAGTTAAGCAACGGAGATCGCGGTTAGTACCTGGATGGGCGACCGGTTGCTTGATTTGGTGGACAACCCGGCTAACGCTACAATACAAAACAATAAAGTGGGGTCCCATAGTGCAGTGGCTGTAGGACAGTGGGGATTAAAGGTCCAATGTATCTTGAGCACAGCATATGCAAGGTGAAGCCCATTCCCCTCCTTTCACTGCCTAGTCCTTCTCTGTTTAGCCACTGCATAGCACAGTTGGTAGCACATCCGACTCAAGAGACTGAGGTCCCAGGTTCGATACCTAGTCTGGCCACATAATTTCATTTCTCTTCCCGCTGATTCAAGAAAGGCTGTTGTCAGTTTAATGGGCAAAAGTATGTGCACTTAGTACAGGCTAACTGCTTAGGAGGTCTAAGCCTGTCCAGGAATAGTGTGGTAAGGTTAAATGACAATCACAACATGACCATAACTGTTTACTGCGGACATAAAGCAGCAAAACAACATTTCCTGATTCCAAAAAATATTCCTGTTTTCTGCTTGGTTAACAGAGTTTTCCAGTCTGGCCCACCCCCGACTCAAACCCACAACCTTCTGCACCATAACCAAGTGGCTCTAATCAACTGACCAGTCCACGTATAAAAACATAGGTGCACCACTAAAATTAAGTGGTGCACCTGTAAATTTTATTCAATGGACCGATAAACTTCATACAATGCAGCTAATTTACAGCTCCACCAATATTTTATCGATCCACCGATATTTGGCATTTGTAGGTGGACTGATAAAATTTATAGGTGCAGATCAATAAATTATAGGTGCACCCATAAAAGTATGGGTGGACCGATAAATTTTATTGGTCCACTGATAAATTCTATGGGTCCACTGGTAAATTTTACATGTCCAACGATAAAATTATTGATCCAGGTATAAATTTTTCATGACCCCTTTTGGCAGTGATCTTAAATCTAAACAATAAGCCACTGGCCATAACCCTTTTATATTTGGAATATAATCATATCACAGCATATCCTTCTATTCTGTAACATCATACCCCTGGGTGAGGCCTTGGGGTGGGGCATAGGGTCAAAAATTAGGTCACAGTCACTTTACTTGAACTGATGTAAGATACTGGCTTAATTGTGTTTTTACAAAATACTACCCCCACCCCATAGCACTGGGTGACCCTGAAGTCAAGGTCATTGATATAGAATTTTGTTTTAAAGCTTTTGTTTCTTTAATGCAAACCATAGCGACAAATGCCTGTGAGATAGGCAAGTACCAATTCAGGAAAGCTATGTTGTCAGGTGACAGCTCTTGTATATATCAGCCAATTAGTTGTCTACTCCAGCTGATATTAATGTCTGACTGGTCTAACTATACAGATGGCTATTATCGCAGCTCTTATAAAATATATACAACCAGGGATAATATATATCCATCAATAAATCTTATAGATGCACAGTATTTTAATAGATGCAAATTGCATCTGCATTTTTATCCATGCAATGTAATTTTATTGGTCAACCAATAAACTCTAAGTATCGGTGGACCAATAAAATGTAGGTGGACCTATAATTAGCAGTCCACACATATGAATTTTACAGGTTTTGTTGTCCCTGAGTTGGACCCTGTCTCGAAAATCAAACTCAATCCTGTCCTATCTGTCTTCACCACTGAATTGATTGCTATTGAACATGCTATAATTCAAATCCTTGAAAATAGGATCCCAAACTCAGTCATCCTTATTGACTCCCTCAGCTCAATACAGGCAAATGAAAAACTAGTCCCGATAAAGTAAACAGAATCCTAAACTTTACTCAACCTAGCTGCTACAGTAAATTTCAATATTTCTTTGAAATGGATCCCAGCCCATGTAGGAACTGATGGTAATGAAATGGCAGATTATGGCAGATAATGCAGCAAAGGCAGGCAGCTACAGCCACGGCACACATGACCATACCTGCTAGATCAGCAGGCCAGCACTTAGCCTACCTAGCTACCGGGTCTCCCCTTCAACAATTTGTCCCAACTCCTCAAAAACAACTTCGAGCCCTATTTACCATATTTACCACCAGCAGTAGGACAGCATATATTCCAAAATCTATATCTTGGCCTTCTAAGCTTTCTGTCACCATATCTTCTCCATACATAGTAACACTAACAAACATTCTCAAATACTCATAACTATGCATCTTCTCCCAAAATATTTGGACACAAATCAAATCTCTGTTAAGTACAACATTCATGCTAAGATTCTGAGCCCAATAAAAACCACCAGTTCCATCTGTCAGACTATAACGAGACTTTTCCTTTGTCTTGTCATAATACCTCTCTCTATTGACAGTAGGGGGGAAAAATCAATGTGTATCCGGCCACCTTAATTACAGACCTAGACTAATTTCTCTGAAACTAACTAAACCGTAATAAGGTTTAATACTCTTACTACATTACCATAACCAAAAAAAATATATTTTCTTCAACCGCTAACCCTCAATAAGAATTCTGCTATGGTCATGCTGTTCTCAAGTAACTATCTCTCTTTTACCAAAATATTTGGACATCAACCAATTGTCTGTTAATAAAAGCACTTTCTGTTAATAACAGCACTTGTACTAAGATCATGAACCTTATAAAAGCTACCAGCTCTATCTGCCTGATTACAATTAGAATTTTCCTACTGTCCCATAATATTTTCTCTTTACTGACAATAGGGATAAATTGAATGTGTATCCAGACACCCTAATATCACATACTGACCAATATGTTTTGAAACTACTAAACCATAACAAGGTTTAGAACACATACTACAATTCCAGGCCCTAAAAGAATCTCTTTCTCCAACTATTTTCTTCCAATCAGAATTTAGCTACTGTCACCCTATAATTCTTCTAACAGTTTTTTGGGTAAAATTTTACCTGTGTCAGGCAATCTTAATTATACATGAGAACTACAACTACAATACTTGGACACAACCTTAACCATGATAAGGTACAGGGGATATATCAGTGTTCTAGACACAAAAATCATTTCTCTTCCTACACATAGCAGCCATTTCTCAGATTTTCACTATGGTCCTTTTTTCTTTTACCCTTTCCACAGGAAAAAGGGGTAAACTTCCACTAGCATACTATGGTTCTTCTTTGCTATCTCTTTTCAGGGATGCATGGGCAAAACCTATTCTCTAATAGACAAACCTCTTCCTTATTCCATCATTTTTCTCTTTCTTAATTCACCCAACCCAGACAAGTTCACCATCCCCAGGAAACATTTAGCCTAATTATTGATATCTTAATAACTCCCCTTTGATACCTGACTTCTCACTTCCTGATAATCTGTTCACTTTCCAGATGACCCCTCAACACCATTCAGCCCAGCTTTGTCACTGACTTCTCACTTCCTGATAATCTGTTCACTTTCCAGATGACCCCTCAACACCATTCAGCCCAGCTTTGTCACTAAGCACGGGGCGGGGGAGGGGGGGGGGGGGGGGCCCGGATGGTAATACGGACTTGGCTACCTGTCTACCTGTGCTTTCGACCGAGTCTGTACTATACAAAGTGGCTTTCGACCAAGAATACAATCGTAAGCACTACCAATAACGGTAAAAGGTACTATTGTTAATGGCTGTTGACCGAGCTGATACTGCTGTTGATTGTCTCGGTCGACAGCCACTAATGGTAATTGACTTGCTCGGTCGAAAGCACCGTTATTGGTAGTGCTTACGATTGTATTCTCGGTCGAAAGCCACTTTGTATAGTACAGACTCGGTCGAAAGCACAGGTAGCCAAGTCCGTATTACCCCCCCAATACGGACTTGGCTACCTGTGCTTTCGAGCGGGGGGGGGGGGGGGGGGGGTGGTAATACGGACTTGGCTACCTGTCTACCTGTGCTTTCGACCAAGTCTGTACTATACAAAGTGGCTTTCGACCGAGAATACAATCGTAAGCACTACCAATAACGGTAAAAGGTACTATTGTTAATGGCTGTTGACCGAGCTGATACTGCTGTTGATTGTCTCGGTCAACAGCCACTAATGGTAATTGACTTGCTCGGTCGAAAGCACCGTTATTGGTAGTGCTTACGATTGTATTCTCGGTCGAAAGCCATTTTGTATAGTACAGACTCGGTCGAAAGCACAGGTAGCCAAGTCCGTATTACCCCCCCAATACGGACTTGGCTACCTGTGCTTTCGACCGAGTCTGTACTATACAAAGTGGCTTTCGACCGAGAATACAATTGTAAGCACTACCAATAACCGTAAAAGGTACTATTGTTAATGGCTGTTGACCGAGCTGATACTGCTGTTGATTGTCTCGGTCGACAGCCACTTATGGTAATTGACTTGCTCGGTCGAAAGCACAGGGAGGCAAAATGGTATTACCCCCATGCTAACATTGGATTATCACCCATATTGCACAAATACAGCTTTGCCTAACACATTTAACATGCATCCAAATCCATTGATTACAGAACCAATACTTCTCTATAAGACTAACAGGATTATCTCCCATGTGTCACAAATAAAATTCTATTCTCAGCTGCAATACTTATACAAACTTACGCCACTATTAAACCCTATCGCACAACCACACTCTCCCCACTACCATCCTCTCCCTCTGTCATTACTACAACTACCTGGAATTTGACCCCCAATTCAGAATTTTCTTCCCCTTCCTCCCCCTTCTTTATTTCTCCTTGCCACAAGTCTGACCACAGGCAGGTGTCTGAGGAAGATGCTTATCAGAGGCAGAAGGGTCATGCATGGTCAAATATTTGGCATTCTGAACTTTCAAAAGTCTGTAACTTGAATCATCAATGGTATGGCATTGTCAATACAAGTTAAGAGCTTTGGAAAATACAATGAAACGTTTTGAAAAAATAGGCTGGCATAAATGTTACCATCTATACGAGTCACAGGTTTTGGAAAGAACAGAATGCAAAATATCTCACATATTCCAAAATTGATCTCAGGCAAACTTGGAATATTCTATTTAATTATGTCGGCATTTGAAAAATAATGTAAAATTATTAACAAATAGGCCGTAGTGATTTTGTCAACATTGGACATATAATGTCAAATTATGCATAAATAGGCAAGAATTAATGGCATGACATTTTCAATACAAGTTAAGAGCTTTGGAAACTATGGAATGACAAATATCTCACATATTCCAAATTTGATCATGCAAACTTGGAATATTCTGTTAATTTTGTTGACATGTCGCATATGATGTAAAATAAGTAACAAATTTGCTGCAATTAACAGCAAAACATTGTTGATGCAAGATAGTGAGCTTTTGAATGTACTGAATCTCAGATATCTCACATATTCCAAAATTGATCGTGAGCAAACTTGGAATATTCTGTTAAATTTTGTCAACATTGGACATATAATGTCAAATTATGAATAAATAGGCCAGAATTAATGGCTTGACATTGTAAATACAAGTTAAGAGCTTTGGAAACTATGGAATGCCAAATATCTCACATATTCCAAAATTGATCGTGAGCAAACTTGGAATATTCTGTTAAATTTTGTTGAAATTTGACATATGATGTAAATTATTAACAAATATGCTGCAATTAACAGCATTATATTACTGATACAACTTAAAGAGCTTTAGAATGTGCAGAATCTCAAATATCTCACATATTCCAAAATTGATCGCGATCAAACTTGGAACATTCTCATAAATTTTGTTGACATTTGACAAATGATGTAAAGTAATTAACAAATTTGCTGCAATTAACAGCATGACAATGATGATGCAAGTTAAAGAACTTTCAAATGTACTGAATCTCAAATATCTCACATATTCCAAAATTGATCTTGAGCAAACTTGGAATATTCTGTTAAATTTTGTCAACATTGGACATATAATGTCAAATTATAAATAAATAGGCCAGAATTAATGGCTTGACATTGTAAATACAAGTTAAGAGCTTTGGAAACTATGGAATGCCAAATATCTCACATATTCCAAAATTGATCGCGAGCAAACTTGGAATATTCTGTTAAATTTTGTTGAAATTTGACATATGATGTAAATTATTAACAAATATGCTGCAATTAACAGCATTATATTACTGATACAAGTTAAAGAGCTTTAGAATGTGCAGAATCTCAAATATCTCACATATTCCAAAATTGATCGCGATCAAACTTGGAATATTCTCATAAATTTTGTTGACATTTGACATACGATGTAAAGTAATCAACAAATTTGCTGCAATTTACAGCATGACATTGTTGATGCAAGTTAAGGAGCTTTTGAATGTACTGAATCACATATCTCTCACATATTCCAAAATTGATCGTGAGCAAACTTGGAATATTCTGTTAAATTTTGTCAACATTGGACATATAATGTCAAATTATGAATAAATAGGCCAGAATTAATGGCTTGACATTGTAAATACAAGTTAAGAGCTTTGGAAACTATGGAATGCCAAATATCTCACATATTCCAAAATTGATCGCGAGCAAACTTGGAATATTCTGTTAAATTTTGTTGAAATTTGACATATGATGTAAATTATTAACAAATATGCTGCAATTAACAGCATTATATTACTGATACAAGTTAAAGAGCTTTAGAATGTGCAGAATCTCAAATATCTCACATATTCCAAAATTGATCGCGATCAAACTTAAAATATTCTCATAAATTTTGTTGACATTTGACATACGATGTAAAGTAATCAACAAATTTGCTGCAATTAACAGCATGACATTGTAGATGCAAGTTAAGGAGCTTTTGAATGTACTGAATCACATATCTCTCACATATTCCAAAATTGATCATGAGCAAACTTGGAATATTCTGTTAAATTTTGTCAACATTGGACATATAATGTCAAATTATGAATAAATAGGCCAGAATTAATGGCTTGACATTGTAAATACAAGTTAAGAGCTTTGGAAACTATGGAATGTCAAATATCTCACATATTCCAAAATTGATCGCGAGCAAACTTGGAATATTCTGTTAAATTTTGTTGAAATTTGACATATGATGTAAATCATTAACAAATATGCTGCAATTAACAGCATTATATTACTGATACAAGTTAAAGAGCTTTTGAATGTGCAGAATCTCAAATATCTCACATATTCCAAAATTGATCGCGATCAAACTTGGAATATTCTCATAAATTTTGTTGACATTTGACATACGATGTAAAGTAATCAACAAATTTGCTGCAATTAACAGCATGACATTGTTGATGCAAGTTAAGGAGTTTTTGAATGTACTGAATCACATATCTCTCACATATTCCAAAATTGATCGTGAGCAAACTTGGAATATTCTGTTAAATTTTGTCAACATTGGACATATAATGTCAAATTATAAATAAATAGGCCAGAATTAATGGCTTGACATTGTAAATACAAGTTAAGAGCTTTGGAAACTATGGAATGCCAAATATCTCACATATTCCAAAATTGATCGCGAGCAAACTTGGAATATTCTGTTAAATTTTGTTGAAATTTGACATATGATGTTAATAATTAATAAATATGCTGCAATTAACAGCATTATATTACTGATACAAGTTAAAGAGCTTTAGAATGTGCAGAATCTCAAATATCTCACATATTCCAAAATTGATCGCGATCAAACTTGGACTATTCTCATAAATTTTGTTGACATTTGACAAATGATGTAAAGTAATTAACAAATTTGCTGCAATTAACAGCATGACAATGATGATGCAAGTTAAAGAACTTTCAAATGTACTGAATCTCAAATATCTCACATATTCCAAAATTGATCTTGAGCAAACTTGGAATATTCTGTTAAATTTTGTCAACATTGGACATATAATGTCAAATTATGAATAAATAGGCCAGAATTAATGGCATGACATTGTCAATACAAGTTAAGAGCTTTGGAAACTATGGAATGCCAAATATCTCACAAATTCCAAAATTGATCACGAGCAAACTTGGAATATTCTATCAAATTTTGTTGACATTTGACATATGATGTAAAATAATCAATCATATGCTGCAATTAACAGCATGACATTGTTGATACAAGTTAAGAGCTTTGGAAACTATGGAATTCCAAATATCTCACATATTCCAAAATTGATCGCGAGCAAACTTGGAATATTCTGTTAAATTTTGTTGAAATTTGACATATGATGTAAATCATTAACAAATATGCTGCAATTAACAGCATTATATTACTGATACAAGTTAAAGAGCTTTAGAATGTGCAGAATCTCAAATATCTCACATATTCCAAAATTGATCGCGATCAAACTTGGAACATTCTCATAAATTTTGTTGACATTTGACAAATGATGTAAAGTAATTAACAAATTTGCTGCAATTAACAGCATGACAATGATGATGCAAGTTAAAGAACTTTCAAATGTACTGAATCTCAAATATCTCACATATTCCAAAATTGATCTTGAGCAAACTTGGAATATTCTGTTAAATTTTGTCAACATTGGACATATAATGTCAAATTATAAATAAATAGGCCAGAATTAATGGCATGACATTGTAAATACAAGTTAAGAGCTTTGGAAACTATGGAATGCCAAATATCTCACATATTCCAAAATTGATCGCGAGCAAACTTGGAATATTCTGTTAAATTTTGTTGAAATTTGACATATGATGTAAATTATTAACAAATATGCTGCAATTAACAGCATTATATTACTGATACAAGTTAAAGAGCTTTAGAATGTGCAGAATCTCAAATATCTCACATATTCCAAAATTGATCGCGATCAAACTTGGAATATTCTCATAAATTTTGTTGACATTTGACATACGATGTAAAGTAATCAACAAATTTGCTGCAATTTACAGCATGACATTGTTGATGCAAGTTAAGGAGCTTTTGAATGTACTGAATCACATATCTCTCACATATTCCAAAATTGATCGTGAGCAAACTTGGAATATTCTGTTAAATTTTGTCAACATTGGACATATAATGTCAAATTATGAATAAATAGGCCAGAATTAATGGCTTGACATTGTAAATACAAGTTAAGAGCTTTGGAAACTATGGAATGTCAAATATCTCACATATTCCAAAATTGATCGCGAGCAAACTTGGAATATTCTGTTAAATTTTGTTGAAATTTGATATATGATGTAAATCATTAACAAATATGCTGCAATTAACAGCATTATATTACTGATACAAGTAAAAGAGCTTTAGAATGTGCAGATCTCAAATATCTCACATATTCCAAAATTGATCGCGATCAAACTTGGAATATTCTCATAAATTTTGTTGACATTTGACATACGATGTAAAGTAATCAACAAATTTGCTGCAATTAACAGCATGACATTGTTGATGCAAGTTAAGGTGTTTTTGAATGTACTGAATCACATATCTCTCACATATTCCAAAATTGATCGTGAGCAAACTTGGAATATTCTGTTAAATTTTGTCAACATTGGACATATAATGTCAAATTATGAATAAATAGGCCAGAATTAATGGCTTGACATTGTAAATACAAGTTAAGAGCTTTGGAAACTATGGAATGCCAAATATCTCACATATTCCAAAATTGATCGCGAGCAAACTTGGAATATTCTGTTAAATTTTGTTGAAATTTGACATATGATGTAAATTATTAACAAATATGCTGCAATTAACAGCATTATATTACTGATACAAGTTAAAGAGCTTTAGAATGTGCAGAATCTCAAATATCTCACATATTCCAAAATTGATCGCGATCAAACTTGGACTATTCTCATAAATTTTGTTGACATTTGACAAATGATGTAAAGTAATTAACAAGTTTGCTGCAATTAACAGCATGACAATGATGATGCAAGTTAAAGAACTTTCAAATGTACTGAATCTCAAATATCTCACATATTCCAAAATTGATCTTGAGCAAACTTGGAATATTCTGTTAAATTTTGTCAACATTGGACATATAATGTCAAATTATGAATAAATAGGCCAGAATTAATGGCATGACATTGTCAATACAAGTTAAGAGCTTTGGAAACTATGGAATGCCAAATATCTCACAAATTCCAAAATTGATCACGAGCAAACTTGGAATATTCTATCAAATTTTGTTGACATTTGACATATGATGTAAAATAATCAATCATATGCTGCAATTAACAGCATGACATTGTTGATACAAGTTAAGAGCTTTGGAAACTATGGAATTCCAAATATCTCACATATTCCAAAATTGATCGCAAGCAAACTTGGAATATTCTATCAAATTTTGTTGATATTGTCAAATATAAAAAATGTTGAGACCCAAAGAGTATCTCTCCACCCAAACAAAGTCAAAATTTATACAGATGGAAGTAAAGACCCCACAGCTAAAACAGCAGGGGCAGCCTTTGTTGTCCCCGAGATGGACCATGTCCACAAAATTAGACTTAACCCGGTTCTTGCGGTCTGTACCACAGAGTTGATAGCCATTGAACACGCCATCATCTGGATCCTTGAAAACAGGATCCCAAACTCAGTTATCCTTACTGACTCCCTTAGCTCCATACAGGCCCTGCTATCGGGCAAATCAAAAACGAGGCCCGATAAGGTACACAAAATCCTATCCTTACTTAACCTAGCCGCCACTGTAAAGTTCAACATTTCCATGGAATGGATCCCTGCCCATGTAGGAATTGATGGCAACGAAATGGCCGATGGGGCGGCAAAGGCAGCTATGACCACTGGCAGTTATGACCATACCAAACCCTCAAAAATGGAAGTTTACCCCCTTATCAATGAAGCAATAATCGAAAAATGGCAATCCCAATGGACCAATGGCAGCAAGGGCCGCACCTTCCATTTCATCCAACCAAAGGTTAAACTGCAATGTGAAGTATACAGTCCCAATAGACGTTTCGATATCACCTACTCCCGACTAAGGCTAGGACACTGCGGGCTGGGCTGCCATCATTACGGCAACCAGACCGGCCTATGTCCCCATTGCAACGATGCTGACGATCTCGACCACATTTTCTTTGACTGTGTAGCTCACAACAATCAAAGGCGAGACCTTGAATCCACCATATTTAAATTAGGATATCATTCAATAGACCTGAGACTGCTCCAGTCCCCCCAAAGAAACATGCAAGTGCAATACAGAAGGCAGTCTCTGAATATCTGAACAAAACCAATATCATTGCCAGGATATAGGTAGAACCCAAGACCATACGAAAAAATCGCCCCCGAAATTTCTTTACCTCGGGCCCTTGCTGCTAAGGTGTATCCAACCTTCTTAATTCCACATACAAGTCTGGTCACCGGGGAAAATAAATGAACCAATATAAAGTTCAACACATTAGCCCCCCAGTCGTACAAATAACCTCTGTATGAAGAAAATAACTAAAATGAAGGTGTATCCAATCACCTTAATCTCATAACCAAGACTAGTCACCTGGAAAATAATAGAACCATTATAAGGTTCAACACATTTGCCTTCTAGAAACATCAGGAAAAAATCGCCCTCTCTTCCCAACAACTCACAATAAGAAATAAGCTACGGTCCTGTTGTTCATCAATAATCATCCCCACTTCAGCCCAAAAATAATAAGCTCCCCAACCCCCCTTAAATTTACAAACAGGCTTGGTATCCTGGAAATGGACTGAACCATTATACGGTTCGACACATTTTCACCCTAGAAATATCGAAAAGAAACCCCCCTCTCCCCCCAACAACTAGCAGCGAGGAAACAGCTACTGTACACCTGCTGTCTCATCAAAACTTTCATTTCCCTAAAGATTGGAACACTACCAAAACTCCCAGGACCAGACAAACTCATAAAACTCTAAATATGTAATATTTTTTGGAAACAACTAAACCGAAATAAGGTTTAGACCAAACGCCAATGATTTATGTCCTAAATGGGATCTTGACCTTACCTACATCTCCAGAAACAAAATTTAGCTACGGTCATCACTGTGACCAACAGGCATAGGCAGATTCCACTATTTCAGGCAAACTCAGTTACAGGTTATGGCTGCGGGGACGGAGACGGTTATAATCTGGATCATCAACTATCCCATGCCCCCACATCCCATGGCATTAGCAAAGAAGGGAATTTGCTCCCTACCCAAGAATTTGCTCCCCATTTGCTCCCCCCTTTTTTTTTTTTTTTTTTTATATACCTGCCCTGGGCCCAGCCAAGACAGGGGGCTTGTTCCACCAGAACTAGCAAAGCGAAGTCTGATGGAGGCGTGCAGTTTGGGGAAGACAAAACACATGTTGACATCGGCCCAAAGAGAGCCCCTCATGCCATGTGTCTCCAGAAACCCCTAACTGTACTGCTAAAGCCAGCAGTGGGCCGCGAGGGCTGTGCGCATGGGAAGTGACTTATACAGAACTGCGTACAGGCCCGTTTGGGTGTGATCCCACTGCCACTTTATTTATTTCTGGGATTTTTCTTTCTTCACCTTTTTTTTTTTTTTTTTTGGTTGTCCCCTACCAAAGAACCAAACCTCACTGCAAATTGCATAAGTTAACAATGGAATTTGCTCCCCATTTAAGAATTTGCATCCCATTTAAGAATTTGCTCCCCATTTAAGAATTTGCTCCCCCTTTTTTCACATACTTGCCCTGGACCCAGCCAGGACAGGGGGCTTGTTCCACCAGAAATAGCACAGCGAAGTCTGGTGGAGGCATGCAGTAAGGGGGATCTAGGACGTATGTTGACATCGGCCCTGCCTGCTTGTGTGCAGGATGACGGCGGTCTGCATGGGTCTGGGGAGGTCTCTCTGGTGATGGGATGGTCTGGATGTCCGCGACTGTGATGGGGCGTGGGGTGGTCTGGAAGCCTGCGGCTTGGATGTGGATGGTGGACTCCTTCTCTCTGCTGGGACCGTCTTTGACCTGATTCCATTCAGCGAGCACTGGTGCCTGGGACATTTTGTAATAGTCGGAATTGACTTAGTCCTATAGAACACCGTTGGCAGCTCACTTTGGCTGAACACGCAAAAACACAGTAACTTACAGCTAGCTCACACTTTTCCAGCATGGCGTCCGAGCGAGAAGCCCGAGTCAGAATTTGATTTGGGCTTCATGCATGGCTAACAGTGAGCTAAAAAACTAATCCTGTTATACCGGCGTTGCCTCCATGTGCCTTTGGTGCCTGGTAACGTTAAAAAAACGATCATGTCATCATGTCAGAGTATCTCTCCCTCCAACTATCAGCTTCTAATCAGATTTCTACTATGGTCCTGCCGTTATTTTCCTTATACAGACAATAGGGTAAAATTTCATTTGTGTCCAGCAACCTTAATCATGCATAAGGTCAAAGGACTGAAATATTTGAACACTAGCTGCACCATAATAAGGTTCAGAATATGTATCACTATACTAATCACAAAACCAATCTCTCTCCCCACTGATTAGCTTCTATTCAGAATGCTACTATGGTCCTGCTATAATTCTTACTAAGGTAAAATTTTATCTGTATCCAGCAAATTTAATCGTGCATAAGGTCAAAGGACTGAAATATTTCGGGCCCAGGTCTAGAGGAAAAAAAAGGGGAGCAAATCCCCTTATTAACTAATGGAGTGGGCAGTGGGGGATAAGAGATTGAGGGTGATCTGGAATGTGATTGTCCCATGTTTTTGTGGCGTATGTGTAATTGAGGTTGCCTGGGTTACATAGAATTGCGCCTTATGGTCTCAGAGGACCGTAGCTTAATTCTGTTGGGAGGGAGGTAGGCGGGGTAAAAATTCCTTTTGGGGTCTAGAACTGTAGCATTTGTTCTAAACCTTATCTTGGTTTAGTTGGTTCCAAAATATATTGCATAATTAAAGTTTTAAGGGCCTTTATGTTCATGGGAATTTTGTAAGTGTTCCAATATTTTGGGAAATGGAGAATATTATTTGTGGTCAGGTGGACTGTAGCTAATTTCTTATTGCGGATTGTTGGGAGGGAAGGGCTGTTTCTTTTGGCTGTTTCTAGGGAGCAAATGTGTTGAACCTTATAATGGTACGCTAGTTTCTAGGTAACTTAGCCTGGGTGTGAGATTAAGGAGGTTGGATACACATTAATTTTTGGGGAAATGGAGAATATTATTAATGGACAAGAAGTCTGTGGCTTATTTCTTATTGCGAATTATTGGGAGGGGAGGGTGGTTTCTTATGGCTGCTTCTAGGGAGCAAATGTGTTGAACCTTATAATGGTTTAGTTAGTTTCCAGGTAACTAAGCCTGGGTGTGAGATTAAGGAGGTTAGATACACAATAATTTTTTGGGAAATGGAGAATATTATTAATGGACTAGAAGTCTGTAGCTTATTTCTTATTGCGAATTATTGGTTTAAGACTATGCCACTGTGTGCTGGGCTGGGCTATTGTGATCAAACTTGGAATATTCTGTTACCGGTACATTTTGTCGACATTTAACATATACTGTAAAATTAAAAACACATAGGATAGAATAAATGGCATGATATTGTTGGTACCGTGGTATGACATACCGGTAATCAATTTGAGCCTCAGGCTTTGCGAAGTACAGAGGTACAGAATGGCGAATATCTCACATATTCCAAAATTGATCACAAGCAAACATGGTATCTTCAGTTAAAGTTGTTGACATTTGACGTATGATGTAAAATTATTATAAAATATGCTGCAATTAACTGCATGACATTGTCAATACAAGTAAGAGAGCTTTTGAATGTACAGAATCTTAAATATCTCACATATTCCAAAATTGATCGTGAGCAAACTTGGAATATTCTGTTAAATTTTGTCAGAACTTGACATAAAGTGTAAAATTATTAACAAATAGGCCAAAATTAATTGCATAACATTGTCAATACAAGTTATGAGCAGTGGAAACTATGGAATGCCAAATATTTCACATATTCCAAATTGATTGCTAGCAAACTTGGAATATTCTCTTAAATTTGTTAACATTTGACATATGAGGTAAAGTAATTAACAGATATGCTGCAATTAACAGCATGACATTGTTGATACAAATTAAAGAGCTTTTGAATGCACTGAATCTCAAATATCTCACATACTCCAAAATTGATCGCGAGCAAACTTGGAATATTCTGTTAAATTTTGTCAACTTTGGACAAATAATGTAATATTATTAACAAATAGGCCAGAACTAATGGCATAACATTGTTGATACAAGTTAAGAGCAGTGGAAACTATTTAATGCCAAATATCTCACATATTCCAAAATTGATCGCGAGCAAACTTGGAATATTCTATCAAAATTTGTTGATATAGTCAAACATCAAACAAATATTGAACAAACATGCTGAAATAAATGGTATGACACCACTGATTTGAGTCCTGGGCTTTCAGAATGTACAGAATGGCAAATATCTCACATATTCCAAAATTGATCGCGAGCAAACTTGGAATATATTGTTAAATTTGGTTGACATTTGACATATGATGTAAAATCATTAACAAAAATGCTGCAATTAAATGCATGTTATTGTCAATACAAGTAAAAGAGCTTTTGAATGAACAGAATCTCAAATAGGCTGAAAGTAATGGTTTGACACCAACAGTTTGAGTCATGGGCTTTGGGAAGTAAAGAATGCCAAATACCTCACATATTCCAAAACTGATCATGAGCAAACATGGAATTTCTGTTAAATTTTGTTGACTGATATGACATGTTATGTAAATCTATTAACAAATAGACTAGAATCAATAGCATTGGTATTGTTGATACTTGTTAAGAGCTTTCCAAAGTAGCAAATGCCAAATATCTCACATATTCTAAAATTCATTATGAGTAAACTTGGAATGCTCTATTAAATTTTGTAGATATTTCATACACAATGAACATTTTTGAACAAATAAGCTGAAATAAATGGTATGACAACATTGATATGAGTCTATGGGCTTTGGGAAGTACAGAATGGCAAATATCTCAAATTTTCCAAAATTGATTGCGAGCAAACTTGGAATATCCTATTAAATTTTGTAGATATTTCTCTGGGTGGACTGATATTATCGCAGCACACATGTTTTATAAGAGTAGTAATTTTAACTCTCATAATTAGACCAACCAGGTTTTAATATCAGATGGAATAGACATCTAATTGGCTGTTAGATATTTAAAAGATCACCGCCAAAATCGGTCATGAAAAATTTATCATTGACAAATAATTTTATCATTGGACCTGAAAAATTTATCGATGGACTGATAAAATTGATCCATCGACCCACTATGGTGTACCAAAAGGGTCAAAACTACCGATACCGGTCCACCTGTAAAAATATACAGATGCACCGCTAAATTTTAGCGGTGCACCTGTAAATTTTAGCGGTGGACCGATAAAATTTTATCGGTCCACAGTTAATTTACAGGTCCACCAATATTTTATCGGTCCACCGATATTTAGCATATATTGGTGGACGGATATAATATACAGGTGCAGCGATAAAATTACAGGTGCACCTATAAAAGTATCGGTGGACTGATAAATTTTATCGGTCCACCGATAAATTTATAGGTCCACCGATAAAATTAGCTGTCCACGTATATATTTTTCATGACCCTTTTAGGCGCTGATCTTACATCCAAAACAGCCAATCAGATGTCCTCTCTAGCTGATTTTAATACCTAATTGGTCTAGCTGTATCGCTGCTCTTATAAAATGTACGAGCAGCGATAATATCGGTCCATCGCTGAAATTTATCGGTCCACCGACATTTTTACAGGTGCACCTGTAATTTTATCGATGCACCTGTAATTTTATCGATGCACCTATAAGTTCTAAGTATCGGTGGACCGATAAAATATCGGTGGACCTGTAAATTAGCGGTGCACCGACAAAATTTATCTGTTAAAATGTTCTTTGGTAGGATGGAGGGTGAGTAGTACAGCCAATTAATGACGTGTAAATATATATATGGGAATATAGAGTGTATTACTGACCAGTCTAACTGGTCTGGACATTTTAGCCTAGTGGTTGTGTGCTTGCTTTATAATCTTGGGGTCCTGAGATCGGTTCCCCGGTTGGGGCACTTGATGAAATTTTCTTTACAGATTATTCTCCTCCAACTACATTATGAAATTTATTGGTCCACTGATAAAATTTACAGGTGCACGTACCACTGAAATTAAACAATGCACCTATATTTTTTATGTGTGGACTGGTATCAGTAGTTTGGACTCTTTTGGTACACCATAGACACGCGTGGTCAACTAATCAAAGCAGTTTAATTATGATTCGGAAGGTCATAGGTTTGAATCCGGGATGGGCCAGATGGTGACTAGAAAACTCTGTTAACCCAGCAGTTAACAGTTACCTTGTTTCGCATCAGGGATGGATAAGGCAGTGAAAGCAGAGGGATGAGCTTCACTTTTTAAGATATAATGGACCTATGACCAAGGCCGTCGTCGCCGGTCCGTCGCCGGACCACGTTTTGTGCCGAGTATGCTATCTGCCGTACCACTTTTTTCCTTTCAGCGCTTACCTGTGATTTTATTTAATCATCAAATGTGCCGCAATTTATCGATGAAATTATCAATGCCGCTCGTTGCTCGTGTCATCAATAAACCTGGCCAAGGTGTGAAAACATGCAGTCACACACCGTGCAAAACGATGCAGTTATTATAATGACACCTGCTTAATTAATTTCATAATCGTTAAAGGATTATTTTCAGCGGACGATTTATCAAAGACATGATAAACTCTTTGATCCAGAATGTATTAATGAACTTCTTCGTTTTGATTTTTGTATGCCAACAATAGTATGACAACGAAATACAGCGGCATGTTTTTCTCGGCGCAACAGAAAAATGTTTTAATCCCCACAATGTTTTTTTCTAATTATTCTAAATCAAAGGACATGTCGGGCGGCAAAGTATGTATAAAACATTTTGAATTTACATGTATGAGAATTTGACTTAGGCTTCATGCATGGCTATCAGTGAGCTAAAAAACTAATCAGGTTTCACCGGCGTTGCCTCCATGTGCCTTTGGTGCCTGGTAACGTTAAAAAACCGACCATGTCATGTCATGTATGAGCATTTTAAGTCCTGAGACTGTACCGAAAGTTCCATGTCAATGTTGTTATTCCATTATGGATATACAAGTGCCGTCGTTTCAAATCAGCCCAAGACTTTTCGGTTCCCACAACGTACATTTGGTGTAAAAAAAAAAAAAAAAGCCGGAGCAGAGAAGTTTTCAGCGGTCGTGGTTTGACAGTAGGCCGTGGCTTCATTATGATACAGCAAAATATCTCGCATTTTGTCATCTCTGTATGTTGGCCTATCTGTATCAGGTTTAATCTTCGAGTTAATGCGGATCTTAAACTTGATGCCACCGCCTGACGAGACTCGCAGAGGGGTCGAAATAGTTGTTTAGAAGAAAAAGCCAATAATAAATAAAACAAACAAAAATAAAACAAATATAGTGGGGATTATATCTGTATCAGGCTTAATTTTGCTTGAACGCAGAAATTGATGCCAGCGCCTGATGAGACTCGCAGAAGGGTCGAAATAGTTGTTAAAAATCTTGAGTCTTACGTTTGTTCTTTTTCGTTTTTAATTAGCAAAACTTCGTGACCAAAACGACTAAAATTTGGCCCCAAACGCATCCAAAAATGCATTTAAAACGCACATAGAGACGCCCGTAAATCAAAAAATTTCTCGGGGGAGGCCCCCAACCCCCCTTACGAGAAGGGGGAAATCCCCCCTCTCGTGCTCTCCCCCCCCCACCCTCTCGTGCCTTCGGCACTCGCTACTTTCCTCCGCCGGACCAGTTTTCACTACACGGCGACGGGCCTGATGACCCCACTGCCTTACGGCCTCTGCACTGTGGGACCCCATTATTTTTTTTATTTTATTATTTTTTTTTTAGTATTAATTCTAGATAGCTTAAATGAAAAGAGTGGTGTGGTAAATCTTAAATGAAAACATTGGTGAAATAAACCTGTCAGTTAACAATTAATCTGCCAATTAACTAAAATAGCATCATATTAAAACATCCTTGTCAAAAAACAACAACAAAAACCGTCTATATAGATCTACAGATGAAATGTGCTATCTCCGCTATTGCCTGAAATTGTCTTAATTAACGGAAATATGGATAGATCAAATTCCCATAAACTTAATATTAGCTATTTCAAACAGTATAAACACGATTCTAATACCTTAAAGTCCATGCCGTAATCGATGAAAAATCTCAAGATTGCTCGAGTAAACTTAGAATTCCAAGATTGATCGTGAGCAATCTCGAGATTTTTCAAATTCCAAGTTTGACGACAACAGAGACACACAGAGATTTAATGTTTGTTAACACTTAACTGTTTGCTATTGTACAAAAATTAGGCAGAAAAGAAAAAAAACGGTGCAAAACATTTTCATATAATAAGAAATATAAAACAGTTAAGTAAATATACACAAGTTGATATAGCTGATTATAGAAAAAGAATGAAGAGGCAAAGAATAAAGCATTTCACCGATTATTACTTAATTTGCACTCCCACGGCAGAAGATTAAGTGACATCGTGAGTTTACAACTAAACCTGATGCCGCATACTCCAGCTGGGGCATACAAGCGTGTTGTAGCAGTTTCTAACCTTTTGAGTTTTTTTCGGATGTTTCTCTGAATATTAAATCCGAGTGTGCTATTGGCCTTGGCAGTGAGTCTGTCTATGTGAGAGTTCCAAGACAGGTCACTAGAGATATCAACCCCAAGTATCTTGCACTGGTGACAACCTCGAGGGTGCTTGTCATATAATTGATAGGAAATGTTTATTGCTTTTCTCACGGTTGTGGTCATTACAACCTGACACTTAGAGGAGTTGAAATCCATGTCCCACCTGTACTCCCACACAGACAGTTTGTCCAAATCTGACTGTAGCACATTGCTGTCATCTGTGCCTTCAATTGTAAGGTAAACCGCCGTGTCATCTGCAAAAAGACGAACCTCTGAAATGAGTTCATCTGGTAGGTCATTGATGTAAATGAGGAACAGGATCGGATCGAGTACCACATTCTGAGACCGGTTACCAAGGAAGGCACGAATCCAGCATAGTTCCTTTCCCCTGACTCCGTACTGGTGGTGTTTCCATAGAAGCTTGGAGTGAATCACTTTATCAAACGTCTTTGAAAAAATCCGACAGCACCAAGTCAGACTGCTTCCCTGCACCCGCACTCTTCAACATATGTGGTAATGACTTCTTTATCTAAAACCATGCTGTAAATCATACAATAGGTCATGCTTGTTCATGTACTTGAGGACCTTGCAAAGTAAGCAAGTGAGGGAAATGGGTCTGCAAATTGCAGCTGATAACTTTGTGCCATACATAGCATTTCACACCCCCTGTACCGCTAGTAATTAGCAGACTGCCAGTCTATTGGAGCCAGATATACTGGTGCTGCGTTACGGTATTTTGTCTTAATATTTTCGGTCTTTAGGGTGACTAGATGATTTGCGTAACCCGCAATCGCACTCAGGAATACGAGGATCCGGTGTGGCATATAATTTGGTGTAGGACTGGGGGTAGAAATGGGTGTTGCAGTATTTATGGCAAGCCCTTTTACTCTTTATTCTGTTACATAGATATCTTATATACTAAGATCTCTTATTTTTTAATTTAGACACGATATCTAATTATCTATAAATTGGGCGATATCTGATATACTATCTAAGATATCATGTAAGATTTATAAATGACATTTAGATATCTAATATAGTGAATAAGATATCTAGAATAGTGAATCAGATATGCTGTATATTATATATATCTTATTTAATTCAATAAATATATGATATTCAACTGCAATTCATATATAAGATATCTGAAATGTTAATTAGATATCATTATATAAGATATCTGATATAATTTATGAGATGTTTAATGCAAGTGTATATCTGAAGTAACATGTAAGATATATACTAAATTAGATATCTGATATGTTCGATAAGATAATTTGATATCGATACCTGATACACTATGTACTATATGAGATATCTATTATATCAGATATCTATTTAACAGGATAAATAGTAAAAGGGCTTGCCATAAAGCCAGCCATAGCTAATGTTTTTGAGGATCACCAAAAAGTTTTTCTCCTGAGGAAAATCATAAACTGCATTTGTGATATCCGTCAAATTTTCTTCCTCTTTGGATAAATCGATTTCTAGATACCAGATATTCATCATGTTTTGTTACTTTTGTGACATCAAAACGGTTATTGACATCATCAGAACAAGAAAGGAAAAGAAAGAAAGAAATGGATAGCCATTTAAAAAATGGATATATTTGAAATGCAGATATCTGTAATTATAATGAAGATATCTCTAATTCAAATTCAGATATCTCTATTTAAAAAGCAAATAGAGATATCTGCATTTCAGGTACAGATATCCCTATTTGAAATATAGATATCTGCATTTTAATGTAGATATCTGTATTAAAATGCAGATATTTAAATGCAGATATAATGACACATCTCTTACAGAAATGTTCCTGTATCAAATATATGGTTTCAATGGTGCATTTTGAAATTTTCAATCAGCTTGGTTACCATGCTAAAATGGCTAAATATAGTTGTTGTTTTTTAATTTGAATGCTGACACAAGCAACAACAGCCCTTACCTTGACTGCTGACGTAACATGAATTCAGCCCGTCAATTGGTGAAATTGCACGTCTGTCAAGTTCAACCATCAGTTTCAATCACATCTGCAATCATCCTCTGAGAATCTTACAAGTTACATGCTGTCAACAATGGTACAGAACTTGTGCAGTTATGGTAAGTACTACAGATGATTCGTCACATAGATGATTTTTATTCAAAAGGTCCATAGTAAAAAACATATGTGTTGAAGGTAACAGTTCTGAATATTTTAGGTAGGGTACAAACTTTTTTTTTTAAACTTTCTTTCTTTCTAATTAAATTTTCAAAATGCATAAAATTATATTTTCTCAGAAAACCTGAAAAAAATTCCTAGGTTTCACTACTTAATTTAGGTAGAGACGGGTTATCCTACACACACATATTTTTTTATTTTGCCTTATAGAAATTACTCTCAAATTTGTTACAGTAGCTACATGCCAGTTACTGAATTTCTTCTAATAAATGTCCTAGGGTCATTCCAGTTCACAAGTCCTGTACATGTATAAGATTCTTAAGACAAAATTTGGCCAATTATAACCCGTTTGAAGGTCTTAAGCCAGTTTTGTTGGAAAATGGCAGGTAAAGACTGTGGCAATATTATTGCTATATTTAATTTAATGTTTTAAGTTGTATAGCTACTAGTAACATTATGTTCTTATTTGATTTAACTATTTTCTTTTTTTTATTTTCAGTCATAGTGGATATCATGTCTATGAGGATGAAGAAACAATAAAGTAGCTGGAAAGAATCAGTTTTGGAGGTGGACTTGAACCTGTAATCTATGAGTCACAAATATTAACCTCTTCGACTCCAGCATAATTGGATCCTGAAAGGACTCTTCTGTATATAGACTGCAGAAGAGGGATCACAAATTGGTACACTGGTTAGGTAGTAGGTGCAAATTTAAAGTAACATTTTACTTAGAGTAAACCCTTAAAGCACCAAAAAGAAGAGGACAAAATTAACACCTTCAAAATTTTAAAGTCCCAAGTTATATCAGGGAGGAAATAAATAGCAAATGGGCTCACAAAATGCTGGCCTGATTAAACTCTTAACACTTTAAGCACCAGTGACGAAAATAGCAGAATTTGCAAACTGTGTACATCCGGATGAATAATGAGCCGCCTCATCTAGATCTACCCTGTTTGCCCTCTAGTCTTTGAATTCTCAATATGAAATGTCCGTTGGACAAGGCATTTTTTGAATTTTTGCAGACGTAAATTTTGTCGTCTGCTTTTTGGTGCTTAAAGAGTTAAAGAGCCAGAATGAAACAGTTAATTCTCAATATGTCATAGCTTAATTGGATGAAACCTTTTTTGAAATTTCTAGACATAAATTTTGAGTGCTTTTTTTGGTTTTCTACAGGTTAAACAGGTCCAGAAGCAGGTAATGATTGAACCACTTGCTTTGGTATTTTGTGTCCTAGTGTTTGAAATTGTTACATGTATAGCAGATCCAATTTATTTGAAGAGATCATTGTCCTCACACATTTGATCAAGGTGGCACTTGATATTATAAGGCTAGTAAAGATGGTGTTAAAGTTAATACTTTAATATCTGTTTGGATTCTTATTATGTTTCAACAGCATAACAGCACGGTCAGCACCTTAAATGTTTTTCCTCACTATATCAAGTTGTTTTCCTATTATTAAGGTCATTCTTTGATCCAGTGACCAATAAATAGTTTCTACCTACTTATTTTAACTTTACAATATTATCATTGTCACTGTTTGCCCTTTCATGGCAGGAGTTTCTGTGCTCCAGATAAGAAGGGGTAACAGAGATAATTTAGGGATAATTATCCTTATTTCTCCACAAAACATATTTTGTGACCCATCATTAGAACCGTCTCATCGAGACGGTTCTAATGAGGGGTCACAACGTATGTTTTCCTTAAGAAATAAGTAAACCTATCTTTGAATTATCCTCAATTCCCCCTCTTATCTGGAGCTCTGAGTTTGACATGTCTTTTGAGCTGTGCCAAGAGAAGAGGTGCATGACGGCGTGTGTAGGTAACTGACGTTGATGTTTTTTGTAATTGTGTGTATACAGGAAGTGGCATCATATGAAAAATCATGTTGCGAACATTGCAGAAAGCCTAATTCAGGCCTTGATGATATCTCAGATATCTTGATGATATCTTTCATTTTAGCTCGCCTGAACAAAAGTTCAGGAAGAGCTATTGTTGTCACCCTGGCGTCGGCATCTGCGTCCCCATCGGCGTCCATATTGGATGTTTTGGTTAAAGTTTTTTAAAGACCTATATCTCCTTAACCCATTAATGGATTCTTTTGATTCTTGCACTGTAGTTAGATATTGGTCCAAAGTTTACCAGGGTACCATCCCCACTCCTCTTTGTGACCTTGATGTCAAGGTCATGGACTTAGAAAATTGGGAGTTTTTTTGAACTGGATGTTTTGGTTAAAGTTTTATAAAACCCAATATCTCCTTAACCCATGGATGGATTCATTTGATACTTGCAATGTAGTTAGATATTGGTCCAAAGTTTTCCAAGGTACTACCCCCACACCCCTCAGTGACCTTGATGTCAAGGTCATGGACTTAGAAAATTGTCTTTTTATTGATTGTATGTTTTGGTTAAAGTTTTTTAAAGACACATATCTCCTGAACTCATAGATGAATTCTTTTTATATTTGCACTGTAGTTGGATATCAGTCCAAAGTTTTACAAAGTACTACCCCAACCCCACTCAGTGACCTTGATGTCAAGGTCAGGGACTTAGGAAATTTGGTCTTTATTAAAGTTTTCTAATTGCATACTGATTCATAATGCTTGGCAGAGATTTAGTTTACACTTGAACTGATGTTAGACACTTTTTTGAGTTTTTACAAAACGCTATATACTTACCCCACTACCCCACTGGATGACCTTGAAGTCAAGGTCATTGACTTTGAAATTGAATTTTGGTTAAAGTTTTATATTTATGAAGACATAATTTCACAGTGCCACGATGGACTCAGTTGATCCTTATACTTGGACTGATGTTTGATAATGGTTCAAGGTTTGATACATCCTAGCCCCCCCCCCCCCCCCCCCCCCCCCCTCACCACCACCACCCCTCCACTCCCCACCCCCCTAAGTTCTTTGACCTCAAACTCATGGACTTTGAAATTTCATGTGGATTTCATATTAATTTTAGTTTTATTTCAAGACTTATTTCTGAGATAGCTTTTGTTTTCTAAATGTGTTGTCATTATGGACATGCTTGCCTGAAGTTTTATGCATAGCAGTCCACACCACCATAGCGACTGTATGATGGGCAAGCACCTATTCAGGCGAGCTATGCTGTCAGGCAACAGCTCTTGTTCATTATCGAATAAATTTTCCTTCAGGTGAGGAAAAATGTTGAAAATAATTATTTATTCCATTTTAATGTGTAAAGGTATACCTTCACATTTTTCCACCATTTTTACAAGGGGGGGACAAATTTTGTGACTTCCTGTTTGCTGTCCTGGAATAAGAATCCCTTCCAAAATAGGGTCTTTGTAACTCTTTCAGGTAAGAAGAGCAACTTCTTGCCTTTAAGAGTAGACCCCTGTTGAAAGGGAAGCAAAATGCGGATGGTAGGGTTACTTCCCTTGAAAATGTACCCATTCATCTCAACAGCAAAGATCATAATTAGTTGTATAAGTCAGCTCACCCAAAACAGTGTTAGAGAGTATGATGGTCAAATTTGAACTCTGACTACTTGGGGTGTCTAATCTGGGGTTTTAGCTTCTGGGTTGGAGGTTATAAAACTTGAGAATAATCTCAAACTCAAAATAAAGAACACTGATTGGCTGCTTCCGAGCATGTGCTCGGAAGCAGCCAATCAGTGTGCTTTATTTTGAGTTTGAGCATGTACTCAAGTCTTATAACCTCTAAAACTTGAAAATAATCTCAAACTCAAAATAAAGAACACTGATTGGCTGCTTCTGAGCATGTGCTCGGAAGCAGCCAATCAGTGTGCTTTATTTTGAGTATGAGCATGTACTCAAGTTTTATAACCTCTGGGCCAGGTTGTCAACCAGATCTAGACAATGTGATCTGATAGACTGCAGAGGTTATGTTAGACTGATTTCAGTCAAAGATGTTAGAAATTCTCTTAGCCATATTAATCATACAAATAAAAAGTTCTTCTCTCTGAAATCTTTGTTGGCGGCAAGTATAAAAGTATCAGAGAGGCACATTAGATTTAAAAACGTGAATGTCTGATGTATCTTAGACTTACAAAAGTCTATTTTGAAGGCTGACTTTTCAAATTAAAAACCTAAGCACTGGGAACTCATTCGAAACACTGAAAATTTTGCAAATATACTGTATAACGCATTTGTTATTATACCTTGTTGAACTACAAAGTATACAGGTGTTTCATTCCCTGAAATGTAAGGTTTTAAATTACATTTCATTTGCCATCAGTAACTTGATCTTTATTTCCGCATTTGAAAAAATACTCTAATTTCCCCAAATATTAGGATAGCAGATACACCCTGAGCAGACTGCTGAGTGGAGCAGTCTAAGCAGGGTCTATACTGTTTGTTATTTTTCCAGCATTTTTTGAGTCATTAATAATCCCTATACTGTCAATATTTTAACTGATAAGGGCATGGATACACACACTTTCAGGGGAAGCAACTATGCCGGTTTTATTTTTGCTTCTAGGAGCAAATTTATTCCCATGGGTTAGATACAAACAGCAGCTCACCAAAGTGAAATTTTTTTTTTTTTTAAGGATTTTAGGAAGAGTAGCTTGTAGCTAATTGTGTCACCCACTGAAAATAAAGTCTTTATTATTATTATTATTATTAATAAGTTGTTTCAAAATTGGCGGGGGAAAACATGGGCTACTTCTATAGTCTGTGTCTCGATTTGAGAAAAAAAAATATGATTAAAAATGAAATAGTTGAATTTGCAAGCAGTGTAGATCCAGATAAGGCAGCTCATTATGAACTGCCTTGATCTACACTGTTTGCCCTCTAGTCTATGAATTCCCAATATGATACAGCTTGGACGAAACATTTTTTCAAATTTTGCAGAAGAATTTTTTTTTGTCTGCTTTTTTGGCACTTTAAGCTCTAATATGTACCATCTGAGTCTGGTCTCAACTGAGTTAAACTTTGGCCAGCAATGAAAATTTGATGCCACATAAAAAGTATACATTCAACAAAAGTAACGACATAAAAGTTGCAGGCATCGCCCTTACCTGAGTGTAGAATAACATTTAATAGTTTCTTTACTAATGTGGTGTCACAAGTATCAGAGTTTCAGCTAAATCCAAATTTTGGGAGAGTGGTTTCTATAATTTTCTAAACATTTCTACAAATATTACAAATATGAACATAGGCTGTGGATCTCTTCAAACTCACCTCAGTGGGGCAGAGTTTAACATGTATTAACTTTTAGACAAATAAAATGATTGTAATAATTAAAAATTTCGGAAGCTGACTTTTATGTTCGGTGCGCCTTGTGCTTTTTTTGAGACATTGAAAAGTACAAGATTTGCAGTAAGTTTCTGAACACTCAAACCATATGAAATGGTGTAACTATGAGACTATGTCACATGCTAATGATGTAGGTTGTCAGTGGTGATAATGTTGCCTTGATTGCCTTGGAGCCTTCATTTTACTGAAGGTCTGTCAGTGATGCTTGTTAACACTTTAAGCACCAGTGACAAAAATAGCAGAGTTTGCGAACAGTGTAGATCTTGATGAGGTGGCTAATAATGTGCCACTTCATCTAGATCTACACTGTTTGCCCTCTAGTAGTTGAACTCTCAATATGAAATGTCTTGGACTAGGCATATTTTGAATTTTTGCAGACGTAAATTTTGTCGTCTGCTTTTTGGTGCTTAAAGAGTTAAAGAAGGAATAAGGAAATTATATCAGGTTGTTATCTATTATCCTTTAATTATCTCTTATACCCCTTCTTGTCTGGAGCACTGAATTATCAGATCATTATCTAAGCCAGCCAATATGTCATGACAGTGTTTCAGCAGATTTTATTTGGTGGTAACAAAATACCAGAAAAACTTCTAAATCCATGTCTGCTCAGCATGATTTTGTCTGAAATTAAATAAATTTGTCATGCTTACACACTTTTGCTGAATAAAATTTCAGATGTATTGTACAGGTAAAATATTAAGAATAGTTGGCAAAAGTCAAGGCATATATCCGGGTACTCACAGAGTGTAATGTAGATCTTTTTTTTTTTTTGCATTCAGTTTGATACAAACTGGTCAAAGTACCTTTTGCAGATGCAACTTTTGTTTCTTGAATACACTGACTAGGTATGGCACTGTTTTGAGTTTTTATACCCCATTATGAGATTGGGTGAATTACCATCCGTCTGCATACACCTGTCAAGCGGACATGAGATATGAGCTTTAGAACCTTGACCTCTAAGCGAGACCTCAGCCTTTGTTGGACACTGTTAAAGTCTATGTTATGCTTATCATCTTAATATTTCTTTTGCAGGGTTCCTGAGTGGGAAAACCCGCTGTAGAAGGACCCAGCTCCCCTTGTTAGGGGTGCCTGGGTGAAAGCCATGTAGCATTCACCACTTCTTCAGGTTGTGGCCTTGAAAAGGATTGTTGATGATGCCAGCACACCAGTGTTCATCCAGCAGATGACTACGGCTTAAGGTGGGCCCTTTGCTGATACTTGTATAGGGCACAAATTTAGCTTTCCAAAGCCAAGTCTATGCATCTCACCATTCACTTAAGGCAAAATCATGGAACTTTTGTGGGATGTTAAATATGTGGGATCTTATTTGCGGGATTATGTCACATGCTAAGTTGTCATCGCATCGGTCAGTGATACACTATCAGGTGACTTTTGAGTGACATTCTAAACTTTGTACTTTGAATTTTACATAAAATAAAACTTACACTGTACTGCATTGCCTGGACTTAAATCAACTTTATTGTGATAATTCTACTGTGATGACTTGATTAAACTAATCTAGGTTCCCAGGGTAACTTTCTTGTGCCTCAGAAACTGTTGTCTAGCTACATACCTTGAAAATCCCGTCAATCAGTCTTTGTAGGAAATCTTCTTGTTTTAACCATAGCCCAGCATGCAGGCACAATAGCCCAGCATGCAGGCACACAGCATTTAAAAGATGTTCTATTGACCTCGATGTGACATGATGATATCACATTGACATCAATAGGACATCATTTCGATGTCATGCCAGCTGGGAGCAGACAGAAGGATACCTTCATACCAGAAACACTTTGTTAAATGGTTGTTATTACCTTACAGTACTAGCAACAGGTCCTGGAGTTCACCTGTCCCTAAATGGTATAAGAGAATACTGTCACATGATAAGAACCAATCATCATGAGATATCAATTTACTGTGCATTTCCTGTTGGAAATCCTGAAGAAAATAATGGGTTAGTGTTTGTTTGATTACTGTAATGAGTTTTTGACATTCTTAAATATGCTTTCCCTAAATGTTTGAACACATTCATTTTCACAGCAGCTGGTCTCCCTCACACAGGGC
Organism: Ctena decussata; assembly: GCA_963989385.1. NCBI lineage: Eukaryota > Metazoa > Mollusca > Bivalvia > Lucinida > Lucinidae > Ctena > Ctena decussata. The sequence goes on along the minus strand of OZ022504.1, from coordinate 30,480,394 downwards.
CGGGCATGTACCACTGAGACTTTTTCAGGCTAGAGTCATAGTATAGTATAATAAATCTTGACTCTAGCCTGAAAAAGAGTGATGCAAGCCCCTGTGGTTTTACAAAAAAGCTGACAAACACTGCAGCACTATTAGGGAGCAGTTTGATCAGGGTCTACACTGTTTGCTGCTCAGGCTGACACTACAACTATTTAAGGTAAATGAGATATATTTGATAAGCAAAAAGGCATTTTAACTAACATTATCAGAGCATACATTTTTGTGAAACAGTTATTGACGATTTCATTTTTTTCCGCTAAAATCTGCTCTGTTGGCTCTCATAGAGGTGCCACGGCAAAAAATATAGTTTCTAAGGTAAACAGTTAAAGACAACCTCAAATTTTGGCTCAGTCCATAGTTAAGATAAGTGGTTTCTCTTGTACAAAGGTATTTTGCTCTCATGTTTGTCAAGATTCTGATCCTGTTTTCCAAGTCTAATTGACAAATTTTAAATATATTCAAAGATACACAAAAGACAGGAAACACAGATGTTATTGTTGGTGGGCTTGAATTCAAATTCTTACCTTAATCAAGTTAAATAAACATTAGATTGTTTAATGAATTGTACCAATTATTTTCACCTGTACTAGTTTCAACAGTGTGGGAGGCATATGTTTTAAGGGTTGTTTGTTGTGGGAATTGATTTGACTGCATGGCCACATGACAAAACAAGAAAAAAGCGGCATGTGCTCTCAGTGAAGACGCAAATCAGCCTGGGCATCTTTGCTTATTTGCTGTGGGCTTAAAGAGTAGCTAAGGGTCTAAGCTAACTCCATGTGAACAGCAAAGATGCTGATCAGACCGGGGAGATGCCCAGACTGATCTGAGTCTTCTCTGGGTGCACATGCCACTTTGTTGGTTTTGTCATGTCAAGGCTCATTTCCTATTGCTGCTCTTCACAAAGAACTGGGTCAAGTGAACTGTTTTTGCTGACAAACTTTTCCCAGTTCTTGTTTATTTCTTCTGAAAATGAAAATTTGGATCTTTATATGAGCCGCGACACGACAAAACCAACAATGTGGTTGTGCGCCCAGTGCAGACTCAGATCAGCCTGGGCATCTGCCTAGTTTGACCAGACTCTTTATTAATAGCTCAAATGGTAGCTAAAGGTCTAAGCTACCACCATGCGGACAGCGAAGACTCTGATCAGACTGGGCGGATGCCCAGGCTGATCTGAGTCTGCGCTGCGCGCACAACCACATTGTTGGTTTTGTCATGTCGCTGCTCATATATAAATATTTGGAAGTCCTTTGGGAATTGCTTTTCAGGAGGCAGAGTTAAATTGAAATTTTGTCTCAGTAAGATTTAGTATGTGTTCACAGAGTGAGAGAGGGAGAGAGAGCAGGAAGATAAAATAGTCAGGAGCCAGAAAGAAAGAAAAACTCTCATCCTTAACCAGTAGGCTCTCTTGCTCATGTACTTTGCTTCTATCTAAAGAGAGAATGATTTAGAAGTCTTCTCAGGTAACTCTATCCAGAGAGGTTGATTTAGAAGTCTTCTCAGATAACTCTGTCCTGACAGAAGGATTTAGAAGTCTTCTCAGATAACTCTGTCTAGAGAGAAGGATTTAGAAGTCTTCTCAGGTAACACTGTCCTGAGAGGTTGATTCAGAAGTCTTCTCAGGTAACTTTTCCAGAGAAAATGATTTAGAAATCTTATCAGGTAACTCTGTTGAGAGAGGTTGATTCAGAAGTCTTCTCAGGTAACTTTTCCAGAGAAAATGATTTAGAAATCTTATCAGGTAACTCTGTCGAGAGAGGTTGATTCAGAAGTCTTCTCAGGTAACTTTTCCAGAGAAAATGATTTAGAAGTCTTCTCAGGTAACTCTGTCGAGAGAGGTTGATTCAGAAGTCTTCTCAGGTAACTTTTCCAGAGAAAATGATTTTGAAATCTTCTCAGGTAACTCTGTCGAGAGAGGTTGATTCAGAAGTCTTCTCAGGTAACTTTTCCAGAGAAAATGATTTTGAAATCTTCTCAGGTAACTCTGTCGAGAGAGGTTGATTTAGAAATCTTCTCAGGAGCAAGTAAAAATTCACAAAAGTTGCCCTCCCTTTGTAAAAATGGCAGAAAAACTGGAGGTATAAAAAAGTTCAGGGTTAATTAGATTTAGTTAAAAAAAGAGACTTTTTCATAAAAACAAGATGGGTTTATGTTGATGTTTGCCATTAAACGACACTTGGTTGTTTTAATATTCATGTCAGTAAAAGTATTTAACTGTCTGCCTGTTGAAATACATTAAATATCTTTAGTAGGTAAGTGATGCATACTAAAATAGGACATAACAGAAACATGCTTTAATAGAAATGTTTTAACCGCATTTAACCACACCTTTAGCGACTGCTGTTTTATTGCACTCATCTTCATGCACTGGAGGCTGGTGGGAATTGTCGCATTTATATTTTAATGACAGTGCAAATTTAATTTTGCTGGGAAAGAATTTAATTTTGAACCATTTGCCTGAGGTTTTGACGACAAATGTGTGAATGAACAAAGTAGGATGTTATTGCAGTAATTGTTTTGTTCGAAAAGTGCAGATCTTTATTGCCCTGATATTGTGTTTCATTGTGAAATCTTGCCCAAATTTGGTATTTGAGATCACTTAAAGGCAAAGTGTATTAGGATTATTGCTGTTTTAGGAGGCTGTCAACACCATAGAAATGGAAATGGATTCCACATTAATAAACTAAATTGTTTATTTTCTTCTTGATGACCACTTAATATTCATTAAAGGTTTTGGACATTGTGTGCCATTCAGTAGCTGTAACACTTAACTTTACTTGCAGAAACCAGTCAAGGAAAGGCTGACTTTTACTTCAAGGAAAGACTGTTTGACTTCAAGAAAAGGTTGTTCCACTTCAAAGAAAGGTTGTTCCAAAGAAAGGTTGTTCCACTTCAAGGAAAGGCCATTTAACTGGACTACTCTCAGACAAAGGTAGGCCTTTTGTAAAAATACAGTGCAGGATAAGACTGAGATTGAAATGTTTTCATGTTATTCTCCATAAAAACAGCTCCACATTGTGGGAGAACCTGTCTTAACCCATTGCATTCTGGGTATTTTTATGCCCCCCTGACGATAGTCATAGTCAGGGGGCATTAAGATTTGCCCCTGTCTGTCTGTCTGCCTGTTCGTCACGCTTTATGGTATAGAGTTTGTATAATCAACTCCTCCCACAGTTTTCGATGAATCTTTTTCAAACTTTGCATACATGTTGTGGACATATTGAAGATGTGCATGTGGATTTTTGATGGAGCTGAAATTAATTTTGACAGAATTACAGCCTTTTGAACTTAATCATTTTAGGCAAATTTTTGCATTGTAGGGTATAGAGTTTGTGTAATCAACTCCTGTCACAGTTATCAATGGATCTTTTTCAAATCTTGCATACATGCTGTGAATGTATTTAAGATGTGCATGTGGGTTTTTGTTGGACCTTGTATTAATTTTGACAGAATTACGGCCCTTTGAACTTAGTCATTCTAGGGAAATTTCTGCATTGTAGGGTATAGAGTTTGTGTCATCAACTTGCTCCACAGTTTTCAATGGATCTTTTTCAAACCTTGTCTCCACATTGTGTAATCAACTTCTCCCACAGTTTTTGATGGATCTTTTTCAAACTTTGCATACATGTTGTGGACATATTGAAATTGTGCTTGTGGATTTTTGATGGAGCTAAAATTAATTTTGACAGAATATCAGCCTTTTGAACTTAGTCATTTTAGGCAAATTTTTGTATTGTGGGGTATAGAGTTTGTGTAATAAACTCCTCCCACAGTTTTCAAGGGATCTTTTTCAAACTTTGCATTTATGTTGGGGACATATTTGAAATGTGCATGTGGATTTTTGTTGGACCTAGACTTAATTTTGACAGAATTACAGCCTTTTGAACTTTGTCATTTTAGGCAAATTTTTGCATTGTAGGGTATAGAGTTTGTGGAATCAACTCCTCTCACAGTTATCAATGGATCTTTTTCAAACCTTGCATACATGCTGTGAATGTATTGAAGCTGTGCATGTGGGTTTTTGTTGGACCTAGTATCAATTTTGACAGAATTACAACCTTTTGAACTTAGTCATTCTAGGGAAGTTTCTGCATTGTAGAGTATAGAGTTTGTGTTATCAACTTGCTCCACAGTTTTCAATGGATCTTTTTCAAACCTTGTCTGCATATTGTGGACATATTTGAAGATATGCATGAGGCATTTTGATAGATCTAGAATTAATTTTGACAGAATCACAGCCTTTTTAACTTAGTCATTTTGGGCAATTTTATACATGGTAGGGTATGTTTTCAATGGATTCTTTGTAGGTGCTTTATGGATATACAGGTCATGTGACAGGTGCTGCACGGGGGCATCATTAGTGTCTTACAGACACAATTTTCTAGTTTGTCATCTGCTGAAATTGTCATCTGATTCAAAAATCAAGAATATTTTTACAATATTGGTCTAACCAACTCTTGTAGAATGATGTCTAAGCAGCAAACAGTTTGGATCTGGATCCAAACTGTTTTCCTAGATACCCCTAATGGAATGGGTTAAAGCATATGCATAGTAATATCCAGAAGGCCTGATTGTATTAACACTTCAAGCACCATGAAAACAGTTGAGTTTGATAACTTGTAGATCCAGATGAGGTTGGTCATAAAGAACTGCTTCATCTGGATCTGAACTGTTCACCCTCTAGTCTTTGAATTCTCAGTAGGATGTAATTCAGACAAAACAGGTTTCTTCATATTTTGCTGATTTAAATTTTGCAGGGCCTGACAAATCCATTGTCCACTGCCCAGGACAAGTTAAAATTTTTTCCTGGGCAAGTAAAATATTTTCTTACTTGCCCAGAAAAATGTATAAGCTATATAGGAAAACCCTTAGGATTTGGCATTTTGTAGCAAGCACTTTGTACCGGGCAAGTAGATCAAATTTTTATTTGTCAGGCTCTGATTTTGTCATCTGTTTTTGGCACTACAGCGGTGGGTTCTCAATGTTGATTCTTTATTGGGATGTTGCTATTATACAGTGTTTTTTTTCCAGTGGCATATACCTTCCATAGGTTTCTTGTCATAACCTGAAGAGACTGCATGTGCGAGGGCAGATTTGGTGATACCTGATAAGAATTTTCTCATTTGTAATTCTGATGAAATTTCTTAGAAGAAGCAACAAATGAATACGGGAACTCACCTTTAAACTTGCTGCATCTTCAACTTTGACAACAATTATTATGCTCATCTCATAGTCACAGCTTTGTTGCATGTGTTTCATGAAGAAATACATTTCTTTTATACTTTTCAATGAATTATAGAGATTTCTCGGTGAAATCAAAACTGATAATCTCACTTGTGAAATTATCACTTTTGATTTCACTGTTTCAAAAATAGAATTTTGTGAAATAGTCTCATTTATTTGTTGATTAATTGATTAAACCTTATCCAGCTTAACATAAATCGCGTCCTGCATGTTTGCATGTCATTACAACATTAATAACGTCACTTAAAGCGCCAAAGTAACATTGGTATAGAGCATGCGACGTCAGGCGGCCTAAGTCTCCTGTAGGCAATCTTTCATAGCAAATTTCTTGTGATCTGACTATTAGAATGAAATTTTAAGCTAGTTTCAAGTTGCTTACTATGTTTCCAACCAATATCATACCCAGTAAACACGCTGGAAGCATCAAATTTAACGGGAAATGGCTAGAAAAAAAGTTGTGTCTCTGGTGTGATGGCTGATGCCTTGGAATAAACTAAATTATTGCAATTTTAAAGCATAAAAGAAACAGAAAATTTGACTATTTCAGTGTAAGATCGATTTTTATTTCACTTATGAACACCAAAAGTGGTATTTTGTGTTTGGTGTTTTTTCAGTAGATAAAAATCGATCTTACACAGAAAAAGTCAAATATCCTCTACACAGGGTATAAACCAGTCCGCCAATTTTCGCTTCCAGCAGAGACTGTCCGTCATATTCGGCTTCCGCCAAGACTGTCCGCGAACTCTTGCTTCCTGCAGGGACTACTGTCCTCGAAAAATGGCTTCCTGCCGAGACTGTCCGCATGACTCTGCTTCCTGCCGAGAGCCTCAACAGGAAGCAGAATCATGTGGACAGTCTCTGCAGGAAGCCATTTATCATGTATAGAAGTCTCGGCAGGAAGCAAGAGATCACGGACAGTCTCGGCAGAAGCCAAACATGATGTACAGTCTCTGCAGGAAGCGAAAATTAGCAGAATCGATTATAACCTGTGCTCTATAGCATATGTTTATATCTGTAAAGACATTGTATTGTCCTGTATAATGATTGTACTGTATAATGACTACTACAGCAAACCTAGATTTTGCTCTCAAACTGAATTTGTAATAATCAAATTTCAGCTCAAATTGTTGAAATACTTTACAAAATATGTGATTGTAGTTCTTGAGAAGCTGTTTTGCCACTGAATCTTGGTATGTTTCAAAAATTATTGTCAATTAAGCTATTCATCAGCTAATTGTTGTTGATACCCTAGGAAGCTGCATGAAAATGCTTCTTGAAGACCAGACTGGACAAGTGATACTGCTTCTTAAAACTAGATCTTTGCCAGTTCTTGAATATGTCCAGTCTGAAGAGCAGCTTCAGTTTGGGAAAAGAAAGTACAGGACAAAGAACTAGTTGTCATCCAGCTTAGCAAAGCCCTTAAGTAAAGATATGTTAAGTCTTCAAGTACACATAAAATCAATTGTGCTAGAATTTTTTGCTGAAAAAATTGCAAAAGCTTCTCTGATTTTTTTGCCAAAAATTGGTAAAGTGTTTGCATACAGTGCACTTGAAAATGTTACATTTCGTTAACTAAATTTGTCATTAGTTTGAACAAAAGAACCCAGAGAGGACATCAGTCTCTGCATCCAAACCCATGTCTGCAGTCAGGTGTTTTGGATGTTTTTTTTTGACAAAGCAAGAGGGTATTTAACTGTGCTGTCCTACGGTCTCCAGACTAAAGTAATTAAGTCCATTAAAGGAGTGAGTGGGTTAAGTCCTCAGCTATGCAGCACTATCTTATTCTCCAAATCATTTTGACATTGACAAGCCACATTGACAGACGCTTGACATTTCATCTAAATAAGATGGCCCTAAATTGATTTTATCACATACTTGAATATACAACATATATTAACTCTTGTTATAAAAGAGACCATATTAATAATTTTTATGTATTTTAAGTTTGAATTTACATAAATTGCTAAGGTTGGTCGAAGTTTGAGGCTGAGATTGAAAAAATGCCGGGTAATAAATGCAAGATCCTAGCCCAGATATCTCCAGGCCGAACTTCTAATATCCATATCCGTGCTTTTGTAAGATGATACCATTATGGCATTAAAAATTGGAACTAAAGAAGGGATTGAGCAAACAGTGTAGACCCAAATCAGACTGCTCCTAAGGAGCAGTCTGATAAGGGTCTACACTGTTTGCCATTCTACAGGCGACATTTGGACGCATTGTCTTAAAGTAAAATCAGTTTGTTCAAGTTTTAGGAAAACTTCAGTAGATGGTTCAGGTGTCGTAACATTTTGTGTAAGTAAGGCATATTTTTTTGTAAGGTGATAAATTTTGAAAGTGTTAAACGATAAGAGAATAAAATCATAAAAAGTATGTTTCAGACAAATAAAACTCAATTTGATGTCAGTATTGTATGCTTGTGTTAATATCATGATGCGCCACATTGTCGTTTATGGAGCCCTATGTTCAGGGTCTGTTTGCTATTTGTTTTTTTTTTCTGTATGTACACAGATGAGCTCACATAAAAAAGTAAATCTAAAAAAAAACTCGTTAAAGCACATTGTAAAATGTGAAATCAAAGACTGGTTAGAGCTTTTGTATTCTGATAAACTGTCTTTAACTTGGCTTCCAGTGGAAACACCAGGTTTTGTTAGCAGGTGGATGCAAATAGGTCAGGACAATGTGTCCCATACAACAAAGACCAGTATATCATTATACCCCCCCCTTTGAAAAAGTGGGGGGTATACTGGTTTGCATCTTTCTTTTTGTTTGTCTCCTTTGTTGCTATTGGGTTTCTTGAATTTGAGTGGAATACTCTTGAAAATATTTTACTGATACTTATTGGACTACAGAATATCAAAGTAATACATTGCTCCCAAGAACCTCAACTCAATCGTTGCCATTCTCACAGTTGTCTGAATTGATTCTTAGTAGAAACATAATAGGTAGGTGTATCTCAATGTTAGAGTGAAAACTATGATCCTATCCAGTTGAACACTTCAAGCATCAGAAACAAAAGGAATTGAGCTTTGATTCAGTGTATATCCAGACAATAAAGAGCTGCCTAATCTTGATCTACTCTGTTTGCCCTCTAGCATATGAATTTTCAGTATGATATAGCTTTGAGAAAACATTTTTGAAATAGACAGACGTAAGTTTTGTTGTCTGCTGTTTTGGCACTATAACCCAGCAGGCACATGGAATTGGAAAGATGTACTGATGTTGATGAGACATCAGTATGTCACCTTGATGTCAATATGACGTCATTTCGACATCATGTGCCCGCTGGGAAGTGTTAGTCTAGGTCAGAGTGATGCATACAAGATTTGCAGCTATTCTATTCACATTTTTTTCAGTGGTTGTAAAGATGTATGACCCTGTTTGATATAAACTTGCAGTACTGTCTGCTAAATGTTCAAATATTCAAAAGTATTCAATTGTATCTATCTAACTTCCCCACAGATTATATCTATTTAAATTTTTGCTTTTACAATTGCAATAGAAAAGCTTGTTAGCTTATCAAGACATATACCTCTCAAAATATATGTTAAAGATATGCATTCATTAAAATACATATCAGACCACAAATTGACAGCCGCTATTTATTCTGAGTAGACCTTTGCCCATTTATGGTAATTTAACACACTAAGCATACAAAATGATCATAATTTATGGGAATATTCGGGAGATTTAAAAGATTTGAACTTGCCACAGTATTGCTTAACAGTTTCAGAGTTTCATTTAAGCCAAACTTTCTTTTGGAATTCTGAAAATTAAAATTTTTATGGGTTCCCGTTTATCAGCCCTGGTAGCAAGATTCTTTGATTGAGGCTGTATAATTTTTTTGTGTTAAATATGAAAAATGAGGAAGTATCAGAATTTGTATTATCACAAGCTTGATTTTTGACCTGATTTTGTCCCATGAAAAACATTTTTTGGGGCTGTAATAAGTAACCCTTAAAGCGCCAAAAATTAAAATACACGTGTAGTTAAATTTGCAAACAGTGTAGATCAAGATGAGGTGGCTCATAATGAGCCACCTCGTCTGAATCTACACTGTTTACCCTCTAGTGTTCGAATTCTCAATATGATATCGCTTAGACTAAACATTTTTTTAAATTTAGCGGACGTAAATTTGTCGTCTGCTTTTTGGCGCATTAAGGGTTAAAAGTTTTCATAGGCATATACAGCACCTATTTAAACACATTAGATATTTTAGCATAAGTTGTACCTAAAGTGGAGAAACATAGTTGGGGAATAAAGGTAGAAACAGCAACAATTATGATCATGAAATTAGCTCTTCTGTGCAAAATTATATGCTCAGTGAGAAAAGCTGTCCTATGCTTGTGCAAACTAGGAAGGTTCATTGGTCTATGTACACTGATCGAAGACTTTCTCGTCAGCAGCATGTGGATCCTTAGGATTCTGACTACCCTTCTCTGAGATTTTGGTGGAGTTCTGTGGCAATTCCATGGAAATCCATTGATATCTATCACTTTCATGAAGCATGGAGTATTTGAACATTATATTCAATGGATTACCAAGGTTTGAAAAAGTGAAGCTAATAAAGAGAGTCTGTACTTACGCATGGAAGTTCATGATGAAGCAGGAAAATATAATGCATTATACACACAAGAAAGATTCCATGAAATACCATGCATAAACAATGGATATCCATGGACTTCTATGGTAAAGTACAAAATTCCATGGACTACCATGGAAACAAATAAACAAGCATGGAAATAGTTGGTTTTTGTTTGGCTTGCGACCAGCAGAAGCAAGGCATATGTATTTCCTTCCCATTGTTGGTGGGGTAAACTTTTGTTGAATTTTCAGGTTTAACTGTGTTCTGTTACAATCTGTTGACATGCAAGACTTTGTATGAAAAGGAATTCTTTTATGCAAGAATTGTACTAAGAAGCTATTCGATCCAGTATGTATCTGGGATGGTATTCAGAATCAATGGAAGTCATCAACTGCTAGAGGTTCATGACCATTTAAGATGCTACTCCAGTATATATTAGTGCCAGCCAAATCCTCCTGAACCTCAGATGTTGTTATAAAGTTGCTCCAGTGTTGTATGCCTACTGGAATCCTTTTCTTGTACACCTTTTCCCATGGTACCACTAAAATATTATGTATTGTTGTAAAACAGGTTGGTTTGTCGCTCAAGTCTTGAAAAAGTATGTTTTATAGCAAGTTATAAACTATGATGCAATAAAGAAAACATTAAAAATATAAAACTTGTATAATATAGTCCGTCACCTTTCACTGAGGCCAAAAGCCCACACCAAAATTATGATTGTTTTTACATTACTTTGTGGTCATACGAATATTTTATCATGCGTTACCCTCCCAGGAGGTTTTAAGACATTTGCAAGAAAAGACACAAATGGTTTTATTTTCACTGTTATATACTGCTTTAATTAAGCTGTAGGCTCTACCCCTATACAGACTGGCTATGTGGAAAAGTGTATGATGCAGCCTTTTAATCCAAAATAAATTTTATGTACTTTTCATGCTTTAAATTTTGATGCCAAAAACTATGCAGTAGCTTGATTTTAGAACTGAAAAATCTCCCAAATGTGTTCTGAAATGTGCCACATTAACAAGAATGAGAAATAATCAGATCTAGAAAATTTAGATTCAGCATTTTACTCTGGCTGAAAATTGCAGAGTTTCAGCAGTTAGCCGACGATGAAAGCTTGAAGGATTGGCACCCAAATTCTAATAGCTAAGTTATCAGTTTATATATGTCCATATTATTGACATTGTTTTTTATGGCAGTACCATTACCATAGCTGCATTATGCAGGGAACGCTGACACTCTTGATTTTTCAGGAGCAAATTCTTTCCTTTAGGAGTTGACTCCAACTGAGAAGGGAGGTAGAAATAAAAAAAATGGCAGAGTTGTTTCCCCTGAAAGTGTACCCAGTCCCCTTAACCAAAAATAAACTGCATGAGAGCTTGTTTTATGAGACTCTGAAACCCAAACACTGCATATTACAATCTTGTATTACACAACGTGATATACAATATTCAATAATAAAGAGTTTAAAATGTCAGTTTCAGACCATTAAATCTCAATAGAACTTAAGTGGGTACTTTAGTTCATGGTGTTGTATTCTGTACCATCCCACTGAAGAGCCCAGTTTGTCATGAGATACATGTTTTATTCACATCAAAAAGGTTGATACAAAAAGTTTCATGTTCAATTACTTTTGTACACAGAATATTGGGTAAATTAGCATAAAGGCATACTGGTGCATTTTTGCCCAAAATAACATCATTATGAGAATGGAAAGACAAGATTGGTAAAATTTTCCTGTAGCCCAGTGGCCGTAGGGGCAGTGGGGATTAGAGGCCCAGCGCATCTCGGGCACAGTAAATAAAAGGCAGAGCCCATTCCTCTCTTTCGCTTCCTTAACCTTCCCTTATTCAAAAAAGGCCAGTTGACCCAACCTGGGATCCTTCTGCACCTTAATTGATTTGCTCTTACCACTCCACCAAGGTGCCTCTCAAGACTAGTTCCCCAAAATAAGTACAGTAAAACCTCATTGTAATGCTATTTTGGATATAACTCTGTCATACATTAAAGTTTAGGCTTGTGTTGATAGAAGTGCTGGTGTAATAATGTGAACCTGGTATAGTAAAGTAGTGCTGCAGGAGTGTCTTAACTCTTTAAGCACCATAAAGCAGACAACAAAATTTATGTCTGCAAAAATGAAAAAAATGCCTTGTCCAGGACATTTCATATTGAGAATTCAAAGACTAGAGGGCAAACAGTGTAGATCTAGATGAGGCGGCTCATGATGAGCTGCCTCATCAGGATCTGCGCTGTTTGCAAATTATGCTATTTTCATCACTGGTGCTTAAAGTGTTAATACAGAAAGCTAAGACATATTTCAGTGTCAGTGTCATAATGCACAAGTAGAATCCACTTGATTCTGCCTTTTATAGTCAACCTAGGAATTTTAAGAAAAGCTATCCCTCATGATTTATCATCAGATACTCTTTCTTACACATTTGCTGTACTGTACATGCAGGTATCAATGTTCTTTATGCATGTTTGGTTTCTTCCGACCCTCATCAATCTTTACAGATACGCTCACAGATATGATTGAAATCATATATTGACCATCCCTTATATATTCTTAACAAAAAGTAAGCAAAAAAGTACTTAACTAAATGATATTAACAATATTAAAGCTGTTAACACTTTAAGCACCAGTGACGAAAAAAGCAGAATTTGCAAACAGCGTAGATCCTGATGAGGCAGCTCATAATGAGCCGCCTCATGTGGATCTCCACTGTTTGCCCTCTAGTCTTTGAATTCTCAAAATGAAATGTCTTGGACAAGGCATTTTTATAATTTTTGCAGACGTAAATTTTGTCGTCTGCTTTTTGGTGCTTAAAGAGTAAAGCTGTTAAGCATTAGTAAATGGGTTAAATTTGCAGATATAAAGATGAAAGTGTCAACTAAATTTGATTTGAAAGCAAATTAAGTGTGGTTCGGTGGGTTTGTAAATATTAATATATTCATTGACTGATTTTGTGAGAACTGCAGGAGAGGTTATTTTGTTGATATATTATTACCAATAACATTTTTATGGAGTGCAGGTTCTTATTTGAATATATCATACACAGTTTAATAAGTTGTATATTTAAGAACTTGCCATTCAGTGTAGCCATGTGAAAGTTTTTTTCATAATGGGGGCATGTCTGGGTCAAGAGTTTCATTCACTTATCTGTTCGATCTCTATCATAAGTAGGTAAAACTGATGTCAGTTCCCAAAGCCCAAAGGTAGAAAAAAGCAGATTTCCTATATAACAACAAATGAAAAAAAAAATAAGTCGGATATTATAGTAACATACTCTCGTTGATGCTCATCCATTTCATTGTATTTATTCATTTTGCACCACTTTGGGCTCTACATTATGTATCCTGTCGTTTGAAAACTGAAACAACTAGCTCCCTGGTATTCAGCTGAGTTAGTGAATGCTGTTTTGGTAGAAAACTTATCGTATACTATAGTTCTTATCTTTACTGTTTGATTTCTTTTGCTCCAGCATTTCAGTGTTGCATGTTCATGCTGTTGAATGCATATCTTGTTTTAACTCAGAATCCAGGGCCAGGGTTGTATGCATGTAAAACTCTTCTGTTCTGTCTCAATTCTTGTAACGTTGTTCCCGAAGTGGCTCAGTGGTATGTAACCATAGTTGCACACACCTTGCACCGAGTCCATAAGAAAAACTGTCTTAGGCCCCCTGGTCATTTTTTACTGACCATTTTAGGGCTGTTGTGGTTTACTACTAACGTCATTCTTTGTTGGCTCTGCATAAGTCTTTCACTTTTATTTTTGTATATCAATTAGGATAGTCTAGCGGCCATCTGCTGGGAAACAGCTGATCTCTTAACTTTTCTCTTGTCTTGTTTTGCTTTTGGTGTTGTCGTTATTGTTTTCCTTTCCCATTTGGTGTTTAGGGAAGGATGTAGAATTGATTGTGTTGGTTCCTGATCATTTCCTTCTTATCTACCATATTAATCCAATTAAACACCCCGGGGGCATTGCATTTTGCGAAAGGGGGGTGTTATTTAGAGTCTAAATTGTAGTAAATCAGCCACTGCCAAAATACCTCTAATAAACAGTACCGGTATTAAGGGGAATGGAAATACTTTCAGAGGAAACATCTCTACTATTTCTGCCTCCCTTCTCAGTAGAGGTCAACTCTTAAAGTTAAGAATTTGCTCCTATAGGAGCAAATTCTTTTCTTAAAGTGTAGACCCCATTTCAAACGGCTACCTCATCCAGAGATGGAAACAGAAATTCATATAGTTAATATAAGATTATTTTCGGAAAGGTACAGGGTGGTTTATTAGAGCAGGGGCATTTATTAGTACTTCTACGTTGCTTCAGAATTGGTTGCACCTGAGGTGGAGACTGAAACCGTACTGTCTTGCTGTCAATGCATCATGATGGTCCACATCAGTATCGCACAGAAATTAAGAGTAAGAACTATTGACGGATATCCTGGAACTAATTTCCAGAGTTACCTCCACTAGGAATATTGATGCCCAAAGAGGCTTTTTCTCTCTACTGGATCGGTTTTCATGGCATCACACAGATGGACTGGATGGCGAGTTCTTGAGTCTGAAATCAGAGTATATATTAATTCCTGAAATTGGAATTGGTTTCTGATTTAATAGGCATATTTGCATAAGCTGTCAATATATCTGCATGAAGTCTCAATTGATGAGTTTTCAAATTGCTGATTATGTTGAAAGTCTAATGAAGATGACTTTAAGTTCAGACATAGAGATAAATCTTCACTTATTACTTCTGAAACACAAATGCAGAAAAAACATGCAAGTATAGAAAGTGATAGATGGAATATCGAGTATAACCAAGGCTTTCCACAGAGGGTAGCTCATGGGGTTAAGCACTGACCTGCTATGAGCCCGAGTAGCTCAGGAGGTTAAGCGCTGGCCTGCTGATCTAGCAATCCCAGGTTTGATCCTTGCTCTAGGCGGGATTTTTTCAATCATAAACATGGTTCTATTGCACACAGCCTTTCATTATCACCCACTCATCATCTAATTCTGTGAAAATGGACGTAAATTCACAAGTCATCCATCCATCATCCACTAACCTGCTGATCGCTAGCCATCATGGGCTCAATTCCTGCTGGAGGCAGAAATCTTTTCAACTGGAAACAGGTTTCCATTCCATTATCACCATATCCCATCATCCTGATAAGACTAAAATATTATTGAAAAGGACATAATATTGCAAGTCATCCATCCATTGGCAGAGCACAAATGTCTGGATCTGCAGAAGACTCAAGAATGGTTTGTGCTAGCATCTTCACATATTGAATGTGCATGAATAATAAGAAGACTGATTAACATTTTAAACTGTTTAAGGAATGAATTTCATTTTTCTGAGGTTTATCGAAGTGTAAACTACATTGGGTCACGTGCAAAGTGAATGAACCCCGAAGGGTTCATGTAAACTTTGCTAGTGACCCAATGTAGTTTACACTTCGATAAACATTAGAAAACTTAAGTTTATTGCTTATAATTACATCCGTTTCAATCAAATCTTTCATGAAAAATCTTCTATAAGCGCTAAAATTGAAGCAGTAAAACATGTACACGCAGTTTTTTCTGCTAACAACAGAATGGCATGCATGACGTCATGACGTTGCTGACATCCAATCAGGTTGTAGAGAGCTATTGTTTATTTTGACGTCATTTACGTCGCGTGTCTCAATGTAATTATTGGAATGTAAACTACATTACGTTCCAATGGTTTACTATTCAGTAAATACACCAAGAATGTAAATATTTGTCTTTAACCCATTGCATTCTGGGTATTTTTTTTGTTGTCTGCTGAAATTGTTGTCTGCATAAAAAATCAAGAACGTTTTGAAAATATTGGTCTAACCAACTCTTGTAGAAATGATGTCTAGGCAGCAAACAGTTTGGATCTCAGATCAGGCCCCACGTTTGTGGGGCCGAGCTGGATCCTGAGCTGGATCCAAACTGTTTGCCCAGATACCCCTAAAGGGGTATTCCGAATGGAATGGGTTAAGAAGTTATGCCCTTTTTAGGACTTGGGCACTTTAAATTGTGTTATAGAGTCTTGCTGAAGCTCAAACGTATTTTCCCTTCAGTAGAGAGAGTGTAGAAGCATGAGAAAAGGTTATAAATTTTTCTCAGGTAAGTACGAATGGAGCTATGATTTATGGTTTCATGATTTTAATAATGAAGTATTTAGTAAGTCATCTGTCATTATGATTATCATGCCTTTGGGTCACACAGGTACTGAGTGTTATTATATGTTCATATTTTACTTTTACGGAAGCTTTTGCTCCAACTTCAGGGAAGTTGAGGGGGGTAAATATTGGGGAAGTTGAGGGGGGTAAATATTGGTTTGGGCCCAACCATCTGCCCTTCAAGACTTTTGACAGCTGTGAAACTCAGGAATGGTTTGTGCTATCATCATGATATTGTATATATTGAATGAGCATCAAAAGTAAGAGGACTGAATTAGCCTGTTTGTCTTTGAGGAGTTATGCCCCTGTTTGGACTTGGGCACTTTATATTGGATATTGGTTTAAAGTCTCATCAGAAAGACTGGAGAAGCCAAGGATTGATCTTGCAACCCCTGGATTGACGATTGAATGAGTGAACTCGTGTTTAAGGTCATATGGAGACGGAACCTCGATTTACTGCCTCATCCAAAAGACCGGAGAAGCGGGGGCTCGATCTTGCGATCCCAGGATTGGTGGTCCAGCGTGTTATCCACTTCTTGTGGTTGTCTAATTGATTGAGCAGCTGTGGACTAAGATGTAGATGACATGATTCACTTTTGATCAGATTTGTAATGGTGTGGTTGAGTTATGCCCCTTTTTCAGACTTAGTCATCTTATATACGGGTAGACAAAACCATCTGAAGCCTATTATTTGCTTACTTTACAACAGAATACCAAATTGCTATAAAATAAAAAACCCAATCATCCAAGATGCCAATGAACCTTATGGCCCACTGAGAAGGTAATTACTTATGTTAACAAACCTTCTTAACATAAAAATTCTAAATATTGGGACAGATAGGTCTAAGCAAGCAGAGCAGACCCAGATCAGACTGCTCCTCAAGAAGCAGTCTGATCAGGGTCTACACTGTGTGTCATCATTCCATCTGCATCTTCTGCATGCATTTCTACACCATAAAACCAAACTGTTGTATTTTTAGGACAATTACGGTAATTATTTTAGGTGTCCCAATTTTTGGAAATTTTACGGTACTTATAATTACTTCTAATTACTTGAGGACTGTGAGCTATCTTGGTCAGTAATGGATACAAGGATATGTCAGTCATAATTCCATCAATCTTCTGTCTATTTGGGATATCTAGTGGATATCATAACTTGTCAGGCTCCTGCAAGGGAAGAAATTGACACCGATTGCTGTACAAAGAGGATCAGGTTTTATGATGAGTCTGGTCATTGACTTCACTGTTTTAATAGTATTTGTCCCAAAAATTGGGATATCTGAAATGAATGGATGCCATTTCAGGGGCAGCAACCCTTCCTGTTTATTTTTTCCCTTATTAATGGGGGCCAACTCATAAAGGAAAGAATTTGCTCCTTTAGGAGCAGATTCTTTCCATGGGAGTTGGCCCCTTTTGAAGGGCTTCTTTATCCTGGGAAGTATAAAGGAAGTGACAGAAGTTGTCTCCCTTTGAAAACAGATGGAATAACATTGAGGTGTATCCATTCTTTTAAATCTTGGCATCCAAAGTCATTCAACTAAATTCCTAGCATCCCATATAAAGAATCTTGCCAATCACTTTAGAAGCAAGAAGCAAAATATAATGTCTAATAGAAAAATTCCTAAAAAAACCCCAAAAGACAATAATGATTGAGATTAAGTTATTGGTAATGAGCCTGTCCAAGCTGTGAGCTGGAAGAGTCCACTCGACATAAGTGGGTTAATAGGATAGGGATGTTGGAAAAATAGGTGTCTTAAAATTTGACCAATGGCAGATAGAAAGAGCTGATAAGGGGGTTTTATGGAACCTAGCTGCCTGTGACAAAAATGTTGCATTTTCAAATTTTATGAAATATTGTCAGCCTGACCTCATACAGATCAGTGATTCACTCTTGAACATTTTAAGTGCCTTTGAACATGTAAGAAGATTTTGACTTTTAAATATTACAAAAAGTTTCGACATTAAACTGATAGCAAGTAAGTAATTGGCCGTTAAAGTGGTGTAAATTTTCTGAATTAGTATCATTTTGTGACATAATCGCTAGTAATGATAATGTATGGGACATTTAAAATTGCCTTATGTGTCAGGAAAACACACAGACACTCCATTCCTGATTTTAGAAAATTGCTTTAACAGTTTCATATTTATCAGATTTTGTTTGATTTTACAACTATTAAGATTGACGAGACATTAAAAGTGAGCATGTAATGACTTTTTGCATGTTTCACTTTGACAGTTTAGATTTCTGGTTCAAAAAAGTAATTATTGTTCTGTTTTGTTCTTTGGGACATACTTTTAAACCTGCAATGGAATTGGCTGGAACAGCGTGAAATGGATGAGATAATCTACATGTTTTGACTATATGCTCCCAGATCATGGGGTGGTAATCTTATAAGAAAGAATTCGCTCCCTAAATAGGAGCAATATAGCATAATTTCCTTCTGTGTCGGCAGATGCTGTTGCAGGCTTTCAATTTAACCCTCAGAAAGTGTCAAAAACCAAAAAAATTAAGTCTGCCAAATACCAAAACATGTTTTGTCCAAGGTATGTCAGGAGTTCAGTGGATTAAGTGCTGGCCAACTAATCTAGGTGTTCTGTGCTAGATTCCCACTAGAGTGGAAATGTTTTTAATGGTAAAGGGGTTTCTGTAGCACAAAGCCTTTCATTATCACCCTCCCATTGTCCTGATATGACTGAAATACTGTTGAAAGACTCATCCGCCCAGCCATCCAAAGTATGTGATGTTGAGAATTCAAGAACTGGAGGACAAAAGTGTGGACCAAGAGTTGGGTATACATGTACACTGTTTGCATATTCAACTATTTTCATCCTAGGTGCTTTCAAGGTTGAGCTGTGACAAGACAAAACCAACAAAGTGGCATGTGTGCTCAGCGAAGACTCGGATCAGCCTTGGCATTCACCCAGTATGATCAGTCTCTTGGCTTTGCTCTTAAAGGGTTGCTAAGCTATAAGGGACTTAACTAGCTCCATGCGAAGACTCTGATCAGACTAGATGGATGCCCAGGCTGATCTGAGTCTTTGCTGGGCACACATGCCACTTTGTGGCACATGCCCAGGCTGATCTGAGTCTTCACTGGGCACACATGTCACTTTGTTGATTTTGTCTTGTCGCAGCTCATATGCTTTTGCATAGTCTGTTGAATTTGGAGATCTGTCAGAAGACAGAAAATTGCAAAGCCGGTTGTATTATAGGAAAATGGAAGCTCATTCTACAGTTTTCTAAAACATTTCAAATTGTCTTTTAGATTGTTTCTAAATAGTGCAGTGTCTAAATGAAACTTAAGGACAGCTGCCTGGCAAAGATTCAGGTCTTATTGTGAAACATGCTGTATACAGACTGAATTTTGGCAGCAGTTTCAGACTTTTTTCAAGCTATCTTGTTCACACCGTACATTCGACCTTTAACATTTTGGTAGAATCCGGTCGGGTACGGAAAATACAGATGTTTACCGAGGCACGTGCCTTTTCGCGGGTGAGTTATTTTCTTTATTTTTTCTACTTTATGCATGTATTTTGTGGCAGATAGATAGTTGTCGTTTTTGTATGTAATCATCTTTATATTTGCATGCCATCGTTCTCGTTTTTATCTGCGTTACTGACGAGAAATTTCACAAGAATATGAAAAGGATGGATTTTCCATCGAATTTTGTCTTTGTAATCTTAATTTCTCCTAGAAGTAAATAATTTATAAAAAATATTTTGATGTTTTTTGGTAGCCAGATATCTAAAGCAAATATAAATTCATAAGCAAGATCACGTTGATTGATAACACTTGAGCAAAAGCAGCGCCTTTCATACCATATGGAATTTTCACGTATACGGGTCATGGCAGTCGCTTTCTACGGAAGAAAACGGACGGATGAAATACATTTCGATACGGGGTTTAGCAGTCATATTGAAGTAAAACGTTTTGCAGTGTTGGCCGCAGGTGTTGCACAGTTCGCTACTATTTCTGTAGTGTACTTGTCTTCTTCAACATTTTGAATTGATAAAGCACTATTTTATGTCATAGCACATCTTCTCAAGCCAAGGATGCCTTAATAAGCCTCGTTCACACGGGCAAAATTCCTGTGACCAAGTAAGTTTGTCATAGAAAAATGTGTTCGTGTGAATGAAAAAAATATGCCAATTTAAACTTTCTTTGTTAAAGTTTCTGTGACAAATAAAATTTGATCGTGTGAATGAGGCTTTACGTACCCTTGGCCAAAGGCATATTCGTAAATCGAATTTCCCACTGCGCCATTTCTTGGGTGCGAACAACATCCATCACAGCCAATCAAATTATCCGTAACAAAATATTTTCCGCATAATACTGTAAAACACTTATATTTGGCGGTCACTTTATTTTGGCGATATTGGCGGAAAAGAAGAAAAGCGCCAAATTAAAATGCCGCCAATACAAACTGATTGTGATAGAAAAAACTACCGTTAAGCATAGTCTATAAAATGTATTGCTACCATATTATCAAAGCCAGTACACTTCATATATATGAGTACAAAGAAGAGCCCAAGCATCCAACAAGGAGGAAATGGAGTGTGAAAATGTTTCTTTCAAAATTCGTACCTGCATGTAAGCCAAGTTGATTTAATCAAGAGGAACACTTAAATCCATTTACTAGAAACAGTTTTGTTGGGCAAAATTCAAGGTGAAAATAGAAATGATTGCATTTACTGTATTCACTGTGATTGTCTAGACCTTGAACTCAAGTGGCTATATAATGTCAGCAGAAAATACTATTTTATCAGATTCGTTCCGCTGAGGTGCGGGGGCAACGTCGATATGAGAATTGAGAAATCACAAAACCGCCAAAATAAAAATCCGCTAAAAGGTCCCTTTATTGAAACCGCCAAATTTTGTTGCCGCCAAATATAAGTGTTTTACAGTAGGCGCTTTGTCGATAGAAAATATCGTGATAGACGGACACTCGGCGCCAGATGTGTGCAACTATAGTTACGCACCGCTGAGCCATTTGGGGAACGTCGTTACAAGAATTGAAACAGAACAGAACAGAAAACATCGTGGATACCGTTAACAGTTACTAAACAGGACGGCTCGATAGAGCTGTTAAACCCAAAACAACCAATCAACAACCAAACAGGAGTAGACGGTCAAGATTAACCAGTTCATCAGTGTTTTTGAACGATCATGCGAAGTTGTGCAAAAACTGTGTTTTGAAACAGATCTTCTGATCTAAAACTAATACGCTGAGGGAGCAACTCGCTGCAGCCAAAGGGCGGCGCTGTGGGCAATCTGATTAGCGAATAGGTCGTCGGCAAATTGTAAGGAACAAAGTGGACTTAGTACCCCTGGCTAGCAAAAATGGTCATAGCAGAGTTTTACTGTATATATCAAGAGAAATTTGTTGTTGATGATGTGTTTAGGTATCGCATAACTGGTTGGTATCAGCAGTGATCATTTTATACCCCCTTCGAAAGATGGGTCGTATTATGTCGTGGCGATATCCCTCCGTCTAGTTGTAGTTCGTCCGTCTGTCACTTTAACTTTCATGTCCGCTCCACGTCTCCTTGATTATTGCTAGGATTTTTGTAAACTCAAGATTACCCTCCTGCCAAGAGCTTTAGCGAGACCCAGTGTAGACCTTGCACGTTGCAGGGTATTTCATCGGCCCAGTTTGATCAGAGTGTTCGCTGTCCGTCCGGAGCTAGCCGAGACCCTAAGCTACCCTTTCAGTGCAGAGCGAAGACTCTGATCAGACTGGAAAGCTGCCATGGCTGATCTGAGTCTACGCTAGAGGCACATAACACTTTATTGGTATTCCGTCTTTAGGAGCGTTGAACTAATCCCGCAGGCACAGAACGTCGAACTGGCGTCGTATTTACTTTGATGAGACATTTTGACGTCGCATCGACGTCAGTTCGACGTCATTTCGACATCCTGAGCCCGCTGGGAAGGCTTATGTATAGTCCAACAATCGCCTTTTATCTTGGATTTGAGCTGCAATGTTAACTTTCATCTGCCGTCATCTCAGTGCGCACACTGTAAAAAATCTCCGTTGATTTTACGGTAGAATAACTGGCAACCAGCTGCCAGTCCTTTTCCCGTTATTTTTACTGGCGTCTGCCCGTAGAACATTTTTGGAAATCACGATCTGATAGGAGAAAGCTAACTGGTCGAACTCGAAAGTACCTTTATGGTGTTGAAGGGTTGCATGACCAATAAAAAACCTGCTCTATTTTATTCTACTCTGCGTGATAATGCCAGCAGATTTTTACGGGAGCCCGTAAAAATAACGGTAGAATAACTGGCAGCTGGTTGCCAGTTATTCTACCGTAAAATCTACGGATTTTTTTTACAGTGCATGTACTAAATTTGTATAGTCTTATAATAACATTTGAGAGAATTCCACCTTCTAGCACCTCAAACACACCTGGTTAACTTTGTTTTCAAGGATGTTACGAAACGAAAAAGAGCTGAACATTACGAAACGTAAAAATCATAGTTACCAAACGACGCGATCTTCAGTTCGTTTGGTAACTATGACTTCTTCGTTTCGTAACAGCTCTTTTTCGTATCGTAACAGCCCTTGTATATGCATAGTTTACCAGGGGTGTGGAAGGTACTCGACTCGATAGGTTACCTTTCACATACTACAAGGTGGATTCGGCGATCTCTTGATCTTTCAACGGTTATTGTAAGACTTAGTGCGAGCGCACTGAGATGATGGCAGATGAAAATTAACATTGCGTATTTTATTTTTGTGTCGAGACCGAATATAGGCGTTTTGTACAACAAATAAAGCTAACGCTCATAGTGCCAGGAATTTACGTCGTGCTTAGTCTTTTCTTCTATTTCCACGTGTCCAGCAGGCAGGCACATGACGTCTTACCTACGTCAAGCTGACGTCGATACAACGTAATAACGTCGCATCCACGTCTGTAGGCGCCTTTCGGCGTTTTAGGCCTGCTGGGTGATATATAACAAATTTAAAACTGACTCCTACTATGCACTAATCAACTGACTATTTAAAGAATCATTTAAACTAATAAGTATGAGATGATTATGAATGAATGAATATTGTATTTTCCTCAAAATTACAAAAACCAACTCCTGTTAGAAAACTTACCCAGCAGGCACACAGCATCATTCACTCAAAATTAATCATCGTTGAGTCAATGTCATTCCGTCAAATCAACGTTGATTCTATGTTGATTCAACGTTGTGTGCCCAGTGCATTGGTTGGTAAATGGTTGTAAATAACCTAAACTGACTATATGCAAAACACCGAAGACGTTCAATCTGATGAGTGGACTCTAATGCATTCTGACCACGAACTGATCGGGAACTGTTCTGTGGGCCATCCTGAAGTCTTGAATGCTGAAGACCATAATTGAGCAGGCTGGTCTGGGCTAGAGGCATACTTTTTTCTTTTGCGATAACAGTACTTCAAGTAGGAAAAATTACCTGCCAGTGCAGCTGGGCGTCCTTGGTGAAGTCTTTACTGCTCCCCGGTGTGTCAAACGAACAGTGACTTCGAGACATGAGCGGTTGTGCAGATAGGTCTGACTCCACACCCAAAAGTGCAGTTAGGTATATATGTATAGCTTCATGTTCAGCAAGAATATAGTATTGTTCTGACATATACGACTAAATTTAAAAACCGTGTGTGTTTGGTTACTGCAGACTGGTCTTGGCACTCTCAGCTTTTTTCTGACTTGATGTAAACATGGACGGACGGACGGACGGATGGATAGACGAAATCAAAAGGTTTGCTATTAAACGTAAACACTCATGTCAAGAAACGAAAACTGAGGTGGTTTGGTCGCAACTCAAGGTCCTCTGGCTTAGCAAATACAATTCTACAGGGCACAGTGAAAGGAAAAAGAAGGAGATGGGAAGACAATATTAAGAAATGGACTTTGCTAGCTCAGCTAGGGCAGCTGAAGACGAGACTAGGTGGAAAGGGATTGTTGTAAAGTCATCTGTGGTGCACCAACGGCCTTGCAAGGTTATGGGATAGATTCTAGACTAGACCAGCTCATGTTCATATCAGCTTAAGCATCATCAGTATTTTAGTTATACCGGGTTGTCATATACATGATTTCTTAACACATGAAAGGAACTCCGAGTTATGCATATCCAGATCATCATGTGGACATGATCAGATTGTTCAGGCTTTGCTCAGATCGGTTGTGTATGAATCACATGATCATATCGTCCTTTTACCTTTTAGAAGACGATGCGAAGATATTAGAGGCTTGCCATTCAGTGTCAAAACCGAGCTGTTCACATGAAAAATCGGTAAAGTAGCATGTGCGTGAGTTGTTACGCATACTTGTAAGATTGAAAATGCCTAGCCTATTGGTCTTCACAAATAATGAGACATTCCATTCCGACACACAACGTCAAAACAACGTTGTACATAACGACCTGGATGCAAGGTGATGACGCTATACTGGCGTGCGACCAGTGGTGGCCGCGTACCAGTGGTGGCCATTTGCGTTCTGCACTCGCAGTAACGCATTTGTTGTGTCTCAGATTCGGCCGTTTTGTACAAGGTAACAAAACAAACGCCCGCGAAGAAGCTGAGTAAAATTCTCTGCCTGGGAGGCAAAAGGTAAACAGTGTCACCAGGCTACCCTCGTATCAACATCATCGCTTTCCGGGGAACTACAACACTTAACACGTACATAAATAAATACAGAAATAAACATGTACAAATTACTGATTAATGTTCATTTATCAGGAAAAAGGTATAACCTGCAACCAACCTTCAAGAAAGCATCTAAATTCT
This sequence comes from Ctena decussata, assembly GCA_963989385.1. NCBI lineage: Eukaryota > Metazoa > Mollusca > Bivalvia > Lucinida > Lucinidae > Ctena > Ctena decussata. The sequence goes on along the minus strand of OZ022504.1, from coordinate 30,455,558 downwards.
TGTAAATTACAGCACACGTGTAACAATTATTTATGTATGTTTTCGATGTAATACGTAGCGTGTGCCTAGTAACACAATATGTCGGTTACAAGATAAAAAGGTGTAATAAAAAAACAGCCACCACTGGTAGCTTGCCAGTATTATTATCCATACAAGGTTGTTGAGCTGTCATAACGTTGCATGATTGACGTCGTCAGAAGGTTTTTTTGAAGCTGTATGCATGCTGTGTTAAAAGAAGAAAAAAGAAGATTGTTGTGCAATATTCGATCTTTTCATGCAGAACATATTATGCCGTTGTCAAGTAGCAGAAGAGAATTGCGCATGACGTAACAGCATGCACATTCTCCATTCAGAGCATAATAGTTCGGCAAGTAGAGCTTCAGGTGGATGGGTATACACTTCCAAGGGAAACACCTCTGTACTTTTCATTTGGAGTAAATCTTTTGGAAGGATTTCTTTCTCTGGGGAGCATAAAATTCTCAAAAAAAAATAAAACCCCTGTAAAACGGCGGGAAACGTTGATAATAAGCAGGTGAGCAGATAGGTTTAAGCTAGAGCAACAGCTCTAAGTCTTTCAAGTCGGTTACAGTCTTTCAAAAGATTCAACCAGGCCCCATGGTTATAAAACTTTTTTTGATGCTCAACTCAGCCTGAGCATGTGGATACCCAGACTGATCTGAGTCCTCGACGGACACAGATGCCCGATAAACACACAATGTTCTCAAATTGCGGATTGATTTCAGCAGTCGCTGTGGAAGCTGGTTAGACACGGATGCGCCGGCTGATATGTCTCTGGTGGCAAAATACTTGGTAGACCGAATATCTGTTTTATTTAGATTTTGAGCCTCGTAAATTTAACGGCACTTCTGAGTTTGAAGATGTATGTGACATACAAACCAGCTTGTTCACATGCGGAATCTAAGGTAATTGGATACAGGTTTTCCGCCATTTTACAAGGGAAACAATTTTTAAGACTTCCTGTTTGATTCACTGGAGGATAAAGCCTTCCAAAATGGGATCAACTCTTTCAAAGATGGAAAGGGATATAAAAAGGAAAATGTCGGTGTTGCTTCCCCGGAAACTCCGAAAGTGTACCTATTTACCTAAAGACAGATTTTTTACAAGGGTCGTTCCCGATGTGAGCCAGTATGGACATATGAAGTAATATTTTCACTTTTAAAAAGCAGTGACTAGCGTTTGGGCAAGTAATAGCGCTCCCGGATTCTTCAATCTTCCTGGGTATGACAGAAATATTGTTTGAAAGTCCCTTGAATCGGAAATCATCCATCGAATACGAAAGTGAAAGTATGATAAATTTGTCCGCTGATGTTTTTGTATTATTCCCCGTACATGCTCGAACTTACGACTGAAGGCGCATTTCAATTCCCATATGGAAACGACAAATTCATTTAAGTGCCTGAGTGAATGAAAGGATGCCTGAATAATTTACTATTACCGTACGTTATTTATAACCCTGCAGGCACATGACGTCGACCAGAGGTCGATGCGACGTTGTGATGTCACATTGACGTCAGTACGTCATTTCGACAGTACGACGTCATTTCGACGTCATGTGCTCACTGGAACCCGATCTTACAATTAATTAAGGAATGAATGTTATTTTTTAAACGTTTACTGAAGTATAAACTACATCGGGTCACGAGCAAAGTAAGTGAACCCCGAAGGGGTTTACGTGAACTTTGCTCGTGACCCGATGTAGTTTATACTTCAGTAAACGTTTAAAAAATAACGTTTATTCCTTATATTTATATTACTAAACAATGTTTTTGATCAATAAAAAGATAAAAAAAAAGTAAGAAATACATATATAAAAATCGTTTTAAAACCAATACCGGCTGAATTTTACAATAGTTTGGAACAGCCGCATTGACACTGCCTACCAGTGAATTCCACCTCCTGCTGTATATTTCTCGTGGAAGTAGGCGTAGCGAGCTGTCAGTCAATGTTTACTAGCCATTCTAGTACACAGCATGTTGTAGATTTCACGTGCTACTTAGTGAGATGAGCTGACACTCTAAAGCGCGTGACACAATGTAATTATTGACTTGTAAACGATATTGACTCCCGCATCACTTATTGGGTTTACAGAGAGTTTTGCAATGATAATGTAAATATGAATAATTAAGAAAAATGTAACACCTGGCCGCGACGCCATTTTTATCATGACCAACGAGGCAGCCGCTTTTGGTTGATAGTTTGATATGATTGTTTTTTCCCTTTTCCTATAAAGGGAGGCGCCGTAGTCGAGAGGTTAGAGTGTTTCGGGTCACCGGAAGGTCGTGATTTCGCAGCTCACCGTCGCCATCTGGCGACTGGAAAACTCTCTCTGCATGTCAACCCAGCAGTAAATAGGGTACCTTTTTCGAATCAGGGAAGAGTAAGGCAACGAAAGGAGAGAGATGGGCTCCGCTTTTCATCAGCTATGCCCAAGATACAGTGGGTCTCTAACCCCCGTTGCCCCAGCGGCTTTTAGGGCTATGGGAAACCTTTTACCTTTTTTCCTGTAAAAGGTTCAGTTTCATACAAAGCTAAATCGCGCATTAGCTGTAACAAGTTTTCATAATCTAACAACAACAAAAAACTTGTTATCGAGCAACTTTTGTCAGGTTTTGAGGGCAGGATTTGATTGTAGCCGTTTAATTCCTGATCATTGCCTGTTCTTATCACAGGGACTCGGGTCATATGGTCTGTTTCTTCGATCCCAATGACAAACGATCCGTTTGTTCCTGAAGTACTTCATATACACCACCCTATACAAGCGGATTCTTATTTTTCATTGGGCTCGAAGAAACAAAGCATATGACCAAGCCCCTGTGGTTCTCATGTTTACTTTGACACCAATTGACCCAATCGTAACACTTCGGCCAATTCCGTATCCGCAATATCGAAGATATCGGCGAGGATGTCCGATTGCAATTGCCCCTATGAAAGATCACACTCTAGGATCATTCAAAAAAAATCTGGTAGATGTCAATATTTATATCTACCAGATTTTTTTTTTGAATGATTTTTATTTTTTGTCTCATATTTAGAATATTAACCTAAATTCTAATGTTTTCGATCCAAACAACGCGTCAGGTGCCTGTGTCTAGGATGTCATGCATTAGCCTACTTGTGAGTGTCGAAGAGTTTGCAATTTCATAATAATTTATGAATTGGTTACTGAAATACATGTACAGCTCATAATGCACAAAAACTTCTTAACTAGTATTACACAGAGAAATCAATAAAACCTTACCATCGAAGTGACTCGAAATCGAAATGGCTGTGACCAAAACATGCAGGATGACGTCACACGGTTACGTATTTCTGCCCATTGCCTTGAATTGACAGTAGATGAGCAAAGTCATGTACCAACTCCTCTTAGAAACCTTACCCAGCAGTCACACAGCATTCACTCCACATTGAAACATCGTTGATCCAATGTCATTCCGTTGAATCAACGTTGATTCTATGTTGATTTCAACGTTGTATGCTCAGTGCTTTGGTTGGTAAATGTCCTGAACTGGGTACATGCAAAACATCGAAGACATTCAATCTGATGAGTGGACTCTGTTGTGAATTACATGATAGTCTTTTAACCTTTTGAAGACAGTGCGGAGATGTTTGAGGCTTGCCATTTCATTTCAAAACCGAGCACAAATAATAGATCGGTAAAGTAGCATGCGCGTGAGTTGTTACGCATACTTGGGAGATTAGAAATGCCTAGTAAACCGGTTGATCATCAGAAATAATGCGACAATTCATACTGGCATACTGCGTCGAAACAACATTGTAACAATGTCGACCCAATGTTACGACGTTTCACTGACATCTATACAAGGTTGTTGCGATGTCATAACGTTGCATCGACGTCGTCACAACGTTTTTTGAGTCTTACGCTGTTTGCATACGAGTTAAAAGAAGAAAAATGAAGATTGTTGTGCGATATCCGCTCACTTCATGCAGAACATATTATGCCGTTGTCAAGTAGCAGAAAGGAACTGCGCATGAAGTAACAGCATGCACACGTTCTCCATTCAGAGCATAATTTGAAAATGGGAACTGCCTTAAGGCGAGCACATCGCTCTTTATCTTTTTATTTGTAGTATTAAATTTGTATTAAAAGCTTTGCAACTCCACAGCTGCGAACTCCGTCTACAAACTGATGAGAAACTCTCAGAAAACAGATTTACCCCTAGTAATCTATCCCCTCGAAAAACGGGCTATACTTTTTCAGTGCCTTCTCTACAGTGCTTTATTTCCTTTGAATTATTTCATCCAACGTTCAGCCTCCTCGCATTGAAGCAGTTAACGTTGACGCCATCTTGTTTTTCTCAAACGGAACGTGTGACGTCATTGCGTAACGTAGCGACAGAACGACTGTACGCTGTAAGTTTTTCGTCGATTTCCATTCGAACCAGTCTAATTCTAACTTCCGTTTGGTGTCGTTATGAAAGAAATTTCATTGAAAGTAATGTATCTTACAGGTAAAAATATGCCTTACCAATCTTCTACAATAGAGCACCCACTCTTTCAAAGCTCCTTTGCGCCTGCAAGCGACTGCTCGCTAATAGTTCGGCAAGCGGAGCTTCAGGTGGATGGGTATACACTTCCAAGGGAAACACCACACCTCTGTCGTTTTCATCTGGAGTATATCTTTTGCAATGGAAGCATAGAAATTCTCAATACAATCGTAACAACGACAAAGGTATGGCCAATTTAGTACAAGATATAAAATTAGGAATAAAAGTGGCATAAAATATGAATTTGCTATTAGAATGTTGTACTTAGTGCCGTCTGTGATAGACCCGTACCATAAAAATGAATAAAAACGACCGTATCTTCCGTAATCGCCGTCCGTTATATTCCTTACCAAATCAAAATATACCGACTGCCATTTCCCGTATATTTAGCGTCACCTAGCAACCGAATAAAAAGACAATGGTCCTGAATTATTTCCATCTATTTGCACCGTTTCAGAGAAAGGGACAAAATATGTCCTCTCGCTATGAAAATTGAAGAAAAAATCCAGCCAGCTCACCAGAAACTAAGAAAATGACTTACCCGCGAAAAAGCGCGCGCTTGGATAAACATCTGTATTTTCCGTACCCGACCGCGTTCTACCAAAATGTTAAAGATCGAATGTACGGTGTGTTGTTTCTAAGACGGAAATTGATAGAGTTTTCTAAGATGCCCTGCAAGTAGCATGATGATTGATGTTAGTTAAATAGTTTTACCTGTATCTTCTAACACTGACACCTGAACAGCCTTGGAGTGAAGTTGAAGAAAACCACAATATGTTGTTTCTGCTAAGGGGCCCTGTCCGGTACTTGATTTTAAATTTCAAACTTTAAAGGTATCTGTAAATACGTTGTGTCAATTTTGTTCATTGCAAATGAATGTTCACTGAAAGTCATACATATCTTGAGCATCAGAGAAGGAATTAGGGGAGAGTCAGGTAACTTCGGACAGGCGGGTAAATTCGGACATACAATTGCAAACAGTGAAAATCCAGATGAGACGGCTCATTATGAGCCATCTCATCAGGATTTTCTCTGTTTGGCCAGTTATTTTTTTTTTTTTAGTTCCAAACAACTCACATGTAAAGGAAATAATGTCAGTGTCCGAATTTCTCCGCTGTCCGAAGTTACCCGACTCTCCCCTAGTTTACCTCTGAAGACAGGGGTCAGGGTCACATGTAACCACAAACATGTTTCAGTTTCACAAAGTGTATACTGATGCAATTCTCATGAGACAGTCAGTGAAAGATGGAACTTTAAAATTTGAGTCATATGAGTTTTCAAGTTGAAGTAAATAATCAAATTAACAATGAATAAATCATAGCAATTGTCATCTTATTATTTGGATATTTTTTTTCACAACCCCTAAAATGGATTTCCCACCTAATGCTACCTCCCTCTGTTAGTCCAATGACCCAGAAGTAGTGGAGGCAGTCAATTTTTGGTTGTTTGGTGTTGGAGGGCTATCTAGACTATAGTGTTCCTTTTAGAACCTATTAATTGCTGTTTGAGCAGCTGTTCAACTGGTATGTTGAGTCAAAATGGTTCATGTCTGCTATTCTGTATTAATTTCAGCATTGGTTTAGAGACCAGGGTGTACTTACGTCATAATGTTTGATGAAAATCGATTGCCCGCCTAATAATCATTGGTATCTCAGCTTCATCATCCCTACACCACAGGTGATGGGGTACATGCTGGCATTACTTCCTTCAAACCTGCCAAAATATTTACTCTCTGATACCTATAGTTTTTATTGCCAGCCTCATACATGTTAGTTGCAGAGTTCATAGATAGAGATTATCATAAAATAATAGTTTCAGGTGATAATTCAGCTTTTTAGCTCATCTGTATAGAAGTACAGGAAGACAGCCTCTCACAAAATTGGTTGAATATTTTAAGATACCGATCTATAATACCTGAACTGATGTTAGAAATTTGCCCACAGTTTTAAATAGCATTACCTCAAATTCACTTGGTGACCTAGAGGTTAAGGTCACGTATTGAAGTCAAGGTCACAGACTTATAAATCTATATTAAAATGTCTGAATGCTTATTGTCTCACTTTGACAAGCAGAATTAAGACATAGGTAGTACTTTTATTGGATCTAATTGATACTTTAGTCTTAGACAATGTTAACTGGTCCAAAATTACTCCATCTGGTTTGTGCAACCATCTCTTTGACCTTGAGGTCAAGGTCACAGACTGGTACTCTGCAGTAAAAGCCCTTGTTTTGTATGAACTGCTATACTGGTGTCTCCAATTGTGTTTATTAGAATCTTTATATTTAAATATTATTCCATGGATGATATAAGCAATAATTATTACTGTCATCTGAATGCAGACATTTCCTGATAATTATGACAATGCTTTGTAAAGTACTTCAGTCTGTAGATTTTCGTGTCAACTCTTGCCGAACAAGGAAGCCCTGTGAAGTTCATTTGATTACCCTAATAGTCCTAAATATTGGGACAGATATGCCAGAGCAAACAGTGTAGACCCTGATCAGACTGCTCATGGGAGCAGTCTGATCAGGGTCTGCACTGTTTGCCATTGCCATTCTTAGCAATTTCTTGAGACATGGTCTGATAGTAAAAAGAAGTGTTTTCTATTGAATTCTAGGATATGTACTGTAATTATACCCCCGCTTTGAAAAAGTGGGGGGTATACTGGTTTACATCTGTCCGTAGTTCCTTCCGTCCTTCCGTAATTCCGTAACACTTTTTCGTCAAAGATATCTCAAGAACCGTAATAGATAGAAACTTCATATTTGGTATACAGGATGATAACGACAAGTTGTATCGTGGGATTGAGAATGAGCCCTCTCCTGCTTGTTCTTCCTAGTATTTGTTCACTTTTCTTTCTCTCCACTTTTTTCGTCAAAGATATCTCCGCAACTTTAGAAGATAAAAAGTTAATATTTGGTATACAGGTTGACAGTGACTTGTTGTATCGTGGGATTGAGAACCGGCCTTCTCCTATTTGTTCTTCCCTGTATTTGTTCACTTTTCTTTCTCTCCATGCATTCAGTACTGTAATTTTTCGTAAAAGATTTCTCAGCAACTGTTCAAGATGGAAGGTTTATATTTGTAATATGATTTACAGTGACTTGCTGTAAGGTGGGATTGAGAACGGGCCTTCTCCTGCTTGTTCTTCCCTGTGTTTGTTCACCTTTCTTTCTCTCCACTTTTTTCGTCAAAGATATCTCGGAAACAAAATAAAATAGAAAGAATATACTTGGTATACAGATTAGCAACTACAGGTTGTATTGTGGGATATAGAACAGGCCTTCTCATATTTGTTCTTTCCTGTATTTGTTCACTTTTCTTTCTCTCCATACATTCAGTACTGTAATTTTTCGTAAAAGATTTCTCAGCAACTGTTCAAAATGGAAGGTATATATTTGTTATATGAGTTGACAATGACTTGTTGTATTGTGGGATTGAGAATGGGCCTTCTCCTCTTTGTTTTTCCCTGTATTTGTTCCTTTTTCTTTCTCTCCAAAATTTTTTGTCAAAGATATCTCCGCAACAGTATAAGATAGAAAGTTGATATGTGGTATACAGGTTACAATGACAAGATGTATCATGGGATAGAGAGCCGTTCTTCTCCTGTTGTTCTTCTCTATTTTTGTTCACTTTTTGCATTCAGTACCATTATTTTTCCTGAAAGATTTCTCAACAACTGTGCAGGATCATATTTGTTAAATGACTTGACAATGACTTATGACACTTTTCAGAGCAGAGTTCTCAGCAACTGTTCAGCATAGACTGCTCATACATGTTAGATTTGATTTCTTTCATGTTTTGTTTTCTCTTTGACTTTACAGGTCATATACATTGTACATTGGAAGCGCTACAGCGGGGGTATAGTCAGATTTTCTGACAGTTCTAGTTGGTGACTGTTCTTATACTCAGGATAATTAGGGTAAGTCTGGTAAATCTGAGAGAACAGCAGGCAGGGGAGCCTGAAACTTTGTTTGTTAATCAATAATTTACTAGACATTAAAATATTGTGTCTTTATTCTCATTATACATCTGTCTGGAGATCTGGAGACTTGAAAACTGACTTGAAGTGCATTTCCTTTACTTTTGTATGGTTAAAGGTAGGTTCCTGGCCTAGCGATAACAATTATGTTCACAAAATAATTTTGTCTTTTTCTGGGTAGTATTGAATTCTCTTATTTTTCGGAACTGTTGCTACTGAGAAAATCGTCAGATGTTGTAGAAAATAGTCGTTTTCCCTTTGTATTATTTTCTTTTGTTGGAATTCCAGTTCTTAAAATGAATATGTATATATGTCTACAAGTCCGCAGTTTCTGATGTCATTTGCCAACTGTTAATTTTCTGTTGCCGTGAGCTCTTCCAGAGGTCCTGGCATGGCCGATGGGTTAAAACTATCCCGAAATGCAATGCAGCATGACGTCAGCTATGTTATCTATTTTTGGCGCGAACTAAAAATAGCACTAACTGGTGTGCGAAGCAGAGTTAGGAAATCCCTTGCAAAACGACTTTTCTACGATTTTTTTATTTAAACTTTTTAGTGAAACTTATTCATTTCCTCTTTATAAGTGCTTTCCAACAACTTGGATAAAAAATCATCAAAATTATGATGCATTCCAAAGTACAGGAACCTACCTTTAAAAGTCAAGGGCGTAGCTACATATACGGCAAATAGGCAGGTGCGTAATGAAATTTTATCAAAATTGACAAAATTTCAAAACACTCCTGCATATTTGCTTGCTGAAAATTTATAAATTAGACCAGATTTCAAAACCAATTGCCGAAGTGGCTGAAATACTAGCTTTCTCTTCCAAGAAGTAGAGAATAAAACATGGTTGTGCATGTAATGAAATTACCTCTAGTTACGCCCCTGAAAGTGGGTGGAGTGGTATAATGGGGATGGGGATGTAGTGGGTAGGAAATTTAACAAGAAGTCAAAGAAGAGCTTTAAAGACTTAATTTCTTGAGAAAAGCAAATTAAAATCTTATGAAACACAAATAAAGCAAAGATTGCATTGTATTTTTATTTGAATTATCTTCATATAGGACAATGAAGTTTGTATTTCCTGGATGCAGAAAACAGACTTTTTAGGTAGGTGGCAGTTCTGGAGGGGGAAAATGGATTTAAAACATTTCTATGATGTATCATAGTATTTAGCTGACGTATGAAAGTTCTAGAAGAGGCATTACATACATTTCTAGCATCATTGTTAGTCAGTGACGTGCAATTGCATATTAATTTGGTTGTAAAGCAGGATCTAGATCTCTAAGGTTCTTATACCCTGCCACACGTCAGTGGCAGGATATTATGTTCTCCTGCTGGCTGTCTGTGTGCCCATCAGTCTGTTGTACGTACGTCTGTCCATCCATCTGTCCGTCCGTCCATGAGCACTTTGTTTCCATTCGATAACTTGAGTATTTATTAACAGATTTTCTTCGAACTTGGCGTGTGCATTGGTCTTGGGAAGATCTCGATTGGGATTGTTAATGGGCAAACTTCGATGTCTGCTGTTGGAGTTATTGCCCTTGGCATGGTTTTAAAAATGGTTTTTGGTCTGTAGTTCCTTTACACTTTGAAATATCTTGATGAAATTTCACAGAAAAGATCAAAAGTAACATACACTTTCTGTTACAAGCAGAATTTTGTCCGCCTGGGTTACCTGCCCCTGCCCTGGGGCTATAATTTTATGAAATAATGAAAAAATGTATAAAACTAGAGTAGAAAGGGATTTTCTGAAACTTGTAACAACTTATCATATTTGTATAAGCTTTATATAAAGTAATATATTTTCTGAAATTTACAACACATTATATATAGTAATATGAGCTTCATGTCATGATAAAAAGATATATATATATATAAAAGATAAAAAAGGGGCATTGGTTTGCAGTGGAGGGGTATTATGCAGTCGTTTACGATGCTTTTATTTGGTAGGGAAAAAACTCTTTTTTACCAAAGACATAATGGTACCATACATTTCATAAACTATGTATTGCAATCTGTGAGATCTGGTGAGATTTTATGTTAGATACAGAGCTCTAGATAAGAGGGAGTATTTGATGATAATTAGGGATAATTTTTGTTAGTTCTGCATAAAAACCTATGTTGTGACCCCTCATCTGAACTGTCTCGTCGAGACGGTTCAGATGAGGGGTCACAACATATGGTTTCAATGAGAAATAAGTAAAATTATCCTTAATTATCTTCCAATACTCCCTCTTATCTAGAGCTCTGTAGATATGATAGAGTTAAGTGAGACTCTAGTGTAAACTTCTTCACTCTGATTTTTAAAGGTTTGAAACCTTTATATTTGGGACTTTTCGTGCAAGAAACTAATGCCCAAATTGTTTATTTTTAATTTATTTTAAGTATATTATACTTGGACATATTGAGAAAAACTATATAAGAACGTTACATTGAAGAATAAATGAGATTTTAAAATCTGTCATCATAAGCTCACAGAAAGGCAAATTAGATGAGATTGCATGCCAGGTCACGAGACTTGTCACGAGCAAGTTGACAAACACTGATTAGGTGAGCTTGGCTGCATAGTGACAGTTCTTGTCCACATTTGCAGCTGAAATGTGAAAAAGTACCCTACCAGTTTCATACAAGACAGAGCTAGATCTTTGGGATTGTTTTGGACTCCCAGTTTATAGCTGAATTACACAATTTTGATTTATATATTTACTGTAAGTTTTGAAGAGTACATAAACTCATATCTTATAACTGAAGAAATATGCTGCACTCATTTCAGACATCTATTCAAAACAACAAATGCTGTAAATCTCTACATAGTTTTACGGTAAATTCTCATTTAGTTCGAACAGTTAAAAAATAAATACTGATCTGGGTGTTCGAACTATTAGAAATTGCCGGTCATGAAAATATTTAGTGTTCGAACTATTTGAATTGCCGATTTCCGGGGTCCTGGCTATTTATTCACCGCAAGCGGCCTGCTTCAAATTCACGGGCTTCTATTAATAACACACACAGTCTAATTCTGGAAGATGTGGTCCTTTTGATCTTCGCCATTTCTGTCTGTCCTATATTACGTCCAAGGGTGCAGAAATATTGGCAACATGTCATGAAAAAGGTGCCGTATTACATGTGCGAACAGTAAAGCCTATTCCAGTCTGCGCATCTGAAAATGATTATTGTGCAAACTATCGATGAATCCTGGAGATTTGTAAGACTGGTCAATGTTCCCAAATGCATGGTATGATGTGGGTGTTTGCTGATAGGATGTGTCCTGAGGCCCTTTTGAGACGCACGAACCAGCTATGCCAGTGATAAACCTATCTTACGGCTACTGCAAACTTTGTTTCAATGCACAGACCATGCATATGCGCAGGCTGGTCGCTGCTTTCAGTTTGCGAATGTATTCAGACTGATTTTGTCTGGAAAGAAGAGTTCGTCGTTATGACAATTTATTTCTTTTGCAACAAGGATTTCTCATACATGTGTCCATGTATCTTTCCCAAACGCACTTTAGCGCACGTGCACATTTCCGCTATATCTGACAAGAATTGCTCTGAGAAATGGCGCCTTATCCCATGTACGAAAAAAGCAAAGACTCGGTTCAGCGTGCGCACCCCTTAACCTCATAACTTCGTAAGCTCGATCCTTCTCCGGTAAACATGTACATTCCTATTGTTGATGCAGATAGAGAAGACGCTAATCAGACGGCGCAGATGTGTAGGCTGATCCGAGTCTTCGCTGTCTGCACTCGTAACACTTCAGCCAATCAATAATGAAAATATCTGCGAGGATGCCCGATTTACTTTTAGACCGATAAAGCTGCTCTCTTTGCACATTGCGTCGGGAAAGCAAAACTGAAAACACTTGAAAAGTTTGGCGTGTTTTTGTGAAATTCACGATATATTTTTGTGTTCAAAGTATTAAAAATTCAAATGCATAGAAAAATCCACTGTTCGAACTAAATGAGAAAATTTTGAAGAGCAGTTTGAAGATGAGTTTAGGTGTTCGAACTGCTAGGGTGTTCGAACTAATAGAGAATTTACCGTAGGTTCCAGCTCAAACAAATTAGTTTATGACATATCAGACATTTTCAGAAGCACTGTTTCATCATTCCACAAAACTATGCAGAGTATTATTATGCTAAGAGCAGTTTTTATGCAGCAGGTATTAACTGGAATACCACATAAAAGAGTTTTCACCTGTGCATCTCTGTGCAAATTAAATTATTGTTGCTTTTGGTGTGGTATTTCTAAACATTTTACCTGTGGAATCTGGTCATTATTGCATGTAACCCTGCTTCCGTCATATATACCAGAGCTCCAGATAAGAGGGGGTATTGAGGATAATTCAAAGATAATTTTTCTTATTTCTCAATGAAAACATATGTTGTGACCCCTCATTAGAACCGTCTCGACAAGACGGTTCTAATGATGGGTCACAAAATATGTTTTTATGGAGAAATAATGATAATTATCCCTAAATTATCTCTGTTACCCCTTCTTATCTGGAGCACTGTATACTCAGACTCAAAAGGCACCAGACATTTTGTATGTTTAATATAAATGAGCCGCGACACGACAAAACCAACAATGTGGTTGTGCGTCTAGCGCAGACTCAGATCAGCCTGGGCATCCGCCCAGTCTGATCAGAGTCTTCGCTGTCTGCATGAAGGTAGCTTAGACCCTTAGCTACACTTTAAGCGCTTAGCGAAGAGTCTGATCAGACCATGGGGGTGCCCAGGCTGATCTGAGTCTGCGCAGTGCGCACAACCACATTGTTGGTTTTCTCGTGTCGTGGCTCAAATTGTATTTAACACATTATTTAACAATTGTGTTGAGATGTGTTTGTTACAGTTTACAATAAAACCAGTGGCTTGAACAGGCTTGGAACCATGAAAATTAGTTCCAGCCAAAGGTAGTTCCAGCCATCCAGGGCTAGTTTCTATACAACTTGACCCCAAGGGACCCCAAAACAAGTTTAGTCGGGCAGGGTAAACGAGCCATCAGGGTTCGAGCCATTGAAGTTCTACCGTATTTCCAAATAAACATTATCTAGCCTGATGTCCAAAGTGACGTTCTGAAAACCATATCCAGTGGGCATAGAACGTCGAAATGACAACTTACTGATGTCAATGTGACGTGATGACGTCGCATCAACATCTATAAGATTTTATTGTGATGTCCTGTGCCTTCTGGGATAGGTAGCAAACAACATTTTAAACCAAATAAATACAAGTTCTGCTATCTTCCAGAACTCCGACTGCCAGATTGACATTTTCTGAGCTTGTTTCCTGACATGCAAAGTGCTATTTGTTACATAAGAATGGTAAAATCCAACATATTAGGTTGACATTACTTGTTTAAGGTCATGCTCAGAAAGGATTGTGGTTGATGTTTTATGCTGTTCCCAATTATTCAACTAATTTTTGTTTTACTGCTTTATGTGATAATGGCAAAAATATTAAGACACTTGACTAATATAAACACATATATATGTTGAGTTATATCTTTGAAATTGTCATATAGTCCAACATATTATGTTTTGTAAAGAAAAAAGAAAACACAGTGTGAATTGTTCTTGAAAAATTGCAGCCTGAATCTTTCTGTTGAAAGAAATGTTTATAGGATACCTGGGAACAGCAGTTGTAGCTTTTGATGTAAAACATATGCACCTGTATTGTTAGATATGGGATTAGAAATAGATTTTATTTTTAATTAGTTGTTTCAATAAACCTTCAGTTCAGCTGCTTTTATCTAACTTTTTTTTTTCAGATGAATACACTACACTTAATTTTTAAGCACCAGGTCATGTAATACTAGCAAATTTTCAGTTTGGATTTTGTAGTTAGTTTTCTACATTTGCATCAATGACAGAGCAAGTGGGCAACTTGTCGAAAACAACTGGTGACAGTACAGAGAATTTAAAAGAATTAAGGGTGTCTTAAGGATAGGGGCTTATGGATCTTCAGTTTGGATCATTGCCATATTAACACTTTAAGCACCAAAAAGCAGACAACAAAATTTACATCTGCAAAAATTAAAAAAATGCCTTGTTAAAGACATTCCATATTGAGAATTCAATGAGTAGAAGGCAAACAGTGTAGATCTAGATGAGGCGGCTCATCATGAGCCGCCTCATCAGGATCTGCGCTGTTTTCAAATTTTGCTAATTTCATCACTGGGGCTTAAAGAGTTAAGCATCCTGTGATGATTTTGATTTCTTTGATAGGATAGATAAAGACTTTTCAAGTTGCAAGTCTCTGAATGATAAATTAAATGTTCTCTTGTTGATTTTTTTCCCCTCTAATGTGATCTGGGTTTGACTGACAAGTATTTTTCTTACTACATGATCTATTGGTATCATTTTTTCTCTCTTAATTAAAGAGCACATAATTAGCTTTTCTTGGCAGCCATTTTGTTGTTAAATAATTCTGGCTGCTTTTCAACGTAAATAATTATTTCTGCTAAGATGTAATAGACAGAACTAAGCTTGGTTAATGTACAGATGTTTGAAAAAAGGAGTCGCGTTTATTGTTTAAAATTTTTTTGGAAGAATCATAATGGGTAGGGTAAATATTGTATTGTTCATCAGGCCAGACAGACAAAAACAATGGCTCTATAATGGTCAGGCATGAGAAAATTCTGTGGAGGTTGCACTTGGATGTTTTACTGTCCAGATTTTTTTGTACCTGCTTAAATGAAGAAATAGTAAAGAAATTTTTTAATCCTAGTAGACTTGCCAATAGTTTGACTTGTCAGGCGAGAGGGTAATTGGAATTTTACTACTAAAAATCAGTTTCAGATTCAGATTGAAATAGGGAACTCCCTGTTGATTTTTTTTTTTTGATATAAAAGACAAAGCACCTCTGTAGATCTTGATGCTTAGCTTCAAAAGATGTGCCATTTTGTTATTTTGTACCCATAAACCTCTGTTGTGGGTGTTACTATATTATCCTAAATATTTGGGCAGAGATGTTGGAGCAAACTGTGCAGACCCTGATCAGACTGCTCCTAAGTCTGATCTGGGTCTGCACTGTTTGCCAATATGTCAACAAAAACATGCAATCAGAAAAATTAACAAGTTCTATGGGGTGAAGATGGAACAGGCCATTATAAAAGACTGTTTTGAGATGCCCAAATATTTTACCCTAAATACGGTAATTACACCTGACTTGAGGTATGCCACTGCAGATTATCTCGGTGAAAGACAATGCGAGCGAGTTCTCTGATGTTGCTAGTAATGCAGGTTTTGGCGAGCACACAGAGAGAAAATGGGATTTAATAGCTTATGCAAATTCCTTGTAAAAGAATATGTGTCAGAGAAATGCATTGGCACTATCTGGGAGTGTGTGTGAGATGCTTTGCTGACAGGACGCATTTACCAATTTTCTGTTGTAGTATTTTGCACCTTTTTTTTCACTCATGGCACCATTCTGGGTATTTTCTTGTCTTTGTGATGTTTCTGGTAACTTTCAGCAGGTTGAAGTTTTAACAGTCTAGCCTGTCTGTCTTAAGCAAGCACTGCTAGCTTAGGTGCTTGCTTTACGCTGGAAATGCTGCTTTGGATACAAGATTTTTGGCTTTTGATAATAGAGGTGGCTTTTAAATAAGAAAGACAGGTTTTAGCATAACAGAGGTGGCTTTTAAGACAGGTTTGACTGTCCATGTATGTCCTACCTGTAATATACAGACAACCCTCTTTATTACAACAGCCAATATAACAGCAAAAGTCTTAATAACATCAATCTTGCACCAAAGTACAGTTACTTTGATATTACAATCTTTGGCACCAAAGCACCCTCACTGTGATGATACCATCTTTGGCACCAAAGCACCCTCACTGTGATGATACCATCTTTGGCACCAAAGCACCCTCACTGTGATGATACCATCTTTGGCACCAAAGCACCCTCACTGTGATGATACCATCTTTGGCACCAAAGCACCCTCACTGTGATGATACCATCTTTGGCACCAAAGTACTGTTACTGTGATGATACCATCTTTGGCACCAATGTACCATTACTGTGATGATACCATCTTTGGCACCAGTGTACCATTACTGTGATGATACCATCTTTGGCACCAAAGTACCATTACTGCGATGATACCATCTTTGGCACCAAAGTACCATTACTGTGATGATACCATCTTTGGCACCAAAGTACCATTACTGCAATGATACCATCTTTGGCACCAAAGTACCATTACTGTGATGATACCATCTTTGGCACCAAAGTACCATTACTTTGATGATAACATCTTTGGCACCAAAGTACCCTAACTGTGATGATACCATCTTTAGCACCAAAGTGCTGTTACTGTGATAATACCATCTTTGGCAACAAAGTAGTATTACTGTGATGATACCATCTTTGGCACCAAAGTTCCATTACTGTGATGATACCATCTTTGGCACCAAAGTATGGTTACTGTGATGATACCATCTTTGGCACCAAAGTACCATTACTGTGATGATACCATCTTTTGAACCAAAGTAATGCTACTGTGGTGATACTATCTTTGGCACCAAAGTACCATTACTGCCATGATACAATCTTTAGCACCAAAGTACCATTACTGTGATAATACCATCTTTGGAACCAAAGTACCCTTACTGTGATGATACCATCTTTGGCACCAGAGTACCATTACTGTGATGATACCATCTTTGGCACCAAAGTACCATTACTGTGATTATACCATCTTTGGCACCAAAGTACCATTACTTTGATGATACCATCTTTGGCACCAAAGTACCATTACTGTAATGATATCATCTTTGGCACTGAAGTACCATTACTGTAATGATACCAATTTTGGCACCAAAGTACCATTACTGTGATGATACCATCTTTGGCACCAAAATACTTTCTGTAATGATACCATCTTTGGCACCAAAGTACCATTACTTTGATGATACCATCTTTGGCACCAAAGTACCATTACTGTAATGATATCATCTTTGGCACTGAAGTACCATTAATGTAATGATACCAATTTTGGCACCAAAGTACCATTACTGTGATGATACCATCTTTGGCACCAAAATACTTTCTGTAATGATACCATCTTTGACACCAAAGTACCATTACTGTGATGACACCATCTTTGGCACCAAAGTACCATTACTGTGATGATACCATCTTCGGCACCAAAGTACTGCTGCTGTGGTAATTCCGTCTTTGGCACAAAAGTACCATAACTCTGATGACACCATCTTTGGCACAAAAGTACCATTACTCTGATGATACTATCTTTGTCCTCAAAGTACTGCTGCTGTGATGATTTAACATCTGAAATTAGGTTCTTTATTCAGTTTTAACAGCAAAGTCATCTGGAATGAATGTGGTCTTCCCTTAAAAAAATATTGCTTCCACTAAAAACAGTGTATAGTAGAAAGTAGAAAATAGTTGTGCCATTGCTGTTTGCTTTAGAACTATCTTTTAAGAGCTTAAGTGCTTGTGGTTTGCCATTTTGGGGTTTGATCTTTTCTTGTAGTTTTGATCCCAGCTTGTGGTATTTAATTGTTCCAGTCTGTGGTTTCTGTTACCTGCCTGTGGTTTTAACCACTGCACTGTCTTGGACATAGATAAACTTGAGAACTGAATGTGTTGTCTGCTGGTATCTGTGAAATACAACTATCACAGTTGTCCAACTCTGTTACTACGTAAAAGGAAATTCAACGACTTTTGTTACAGGAATTTACTGATTAATCTGTCAGTGATACAGCTATTCAACGACTGTTACGGAAATTCAACGACTAAAAATATTAAGAAAAGATTTGAAATGTAAAAAATCTCAAGTAATGGCAAATATATTTCTTATTTTTGATAAAAATATGACAGAGAACACAACACAGTATGTTTAAGATTTAAATAGTATAAATTAAGAGATAGTTTTGAAAAAATGTAATTTGGACGGACACCCGGCGCCAGGTGTGTGCAACTATGGTTACGTACCGTTGAGCCACTTGGGTAACGTCGATACGAGAATTGAACAGAACAGAACAGAACAAAAAAATGTAATAAACTCCCGATGGTGTTAGTTTTACAGTAAATGGATAATAAACATAGTTTTTGTTTTACAATTATATATTGCATGCTTTAGTCTATAAATGTGACATCAGTATATTATTTAAAAAACACCCATAGATGTATTCAGATTACAATCAAACATGAGTTATTTAAATTATGTATTACAGAAATTATCAGACCTTGTTACAGTTATCAACAGACTTTCAAGAGTAGGTTACAGATATTGACCGACTTTTACAATGTATTATTATGGTCTAATAACAGAAAAATGACCTCAATCAGGTTTTAGCTCTTATCTTAATCTACTTATAGTTTGATTGATTGATTGATTTGATGCTTAACGTCCACAGTAAACAGCTATGGTCATGTCGGGACAGTCTTATAGTTTGAATGAGGGAATAATATAAACTGATGCAAGTGCCGCATTTCTTTTGCCTATTGGTTTATTTTAGAATGTTTATTTAAATACTGAAGACTTGTTCCTTATAAAAGAAATGGGTGAAAATCTTTAAGCTCACTTCAGAACTATTTTGTCATGCATGAGTTTCTAATGTATTTTCAAAATGGAATAATGAAAAAAATCTGACTTTGTCACAATGAGATGCCACTATTGTCGATTTAAGTCAGGTGAACTCCAATATTTAATAGAAAGGTAAATAAATGAGAGACCTGCATTTGTTTTGCCTGGATAAAATCCTGACAACAATAAATATAAAGCTACAGTCTAAACATTCGTGGAAGAGAGAAATACAATTTGATGCATCAGCCATTTCCCCTGATATCATATCTGAAAAACTTCAATTCCTGTGACAAATATATTCAGTGAAAGTCCTATGCACAAATTGAAAAAAAAAAATAACGAAAGCTCAAGCTGGACAAAAGGATTATAAGCGCTGTAATACAATATTAGACAGGAAGTCACTGAACTGGGCACCAGTGTAGATATGAATGAATTCATACAGAGAATTCCTGTTACCATTGAAAGGAAAATAAATACAGTATTGTAGCTGAATTAAATTACTCCTTCCACATGTAACTGATGTTCTAAGAAGACACAACAGAGCTGAAAAATGGCTGACATTATTTTTTTCTTGCATATGACTGCAAACGGAAAGTTCAATATTGACCATATGGCTGCACTTCTGTTAGTCAAGTAGGAAATGTCCATGCGATGCAGTTTACTCGTGAAATTCAGTAGTTTTGGTCTGAGTCCTTGTTCCATGCAAAATTTATTTGATTCATAGGTGGTTATAAAAACAACAGAATATTACTGGGACAACAATCAATAGAAAGTCTGTCTCCTGACCTTGAATCAGTCAATGTTGAATGTTCATCCATTTGTAGTCAAAGGGAAGAAAAACTTACACTTGCAAAAAGACTGTAAACAGTCTGAAATAATACATTCTGTCTTGTTGAATAGCTGTAACATAACAGATAATTTCTGTAACATAGAACATGGAGTCGGTTAATTTCTGTAACATAGCAGATAATTTTCAAATAGCAAGTCAAAGGGGTAAAAAGTGAATGAGAATATTCCACTACCTTTTTTTTCTGTCTTGGAAATCATAGGTGTACAGAAAGTATACAAAAAGCCTCATTGAATACATACCCATAAAACAAGTAAGAGTGGAAGCGTCTGCTAAAGTACTTATCTGATAATTCCTGTAACAAAAGTCGTTGAATTTCCTTTTACGTTGTAACAGAGTTGGACAACTGTGACTATTAACACTTAAAAATCCAGTGATGAAAATACATGTAGCTGAATTTTCAAACAGCTGAGCCACCTCATCAGGATCTATACTGTTTGCCCTGTAGTCTTTGAATTCTCAATATGATATAGCTTGGATGAAACCTTTTTTGAAAAATTGCGAATAAATGTTATTGTTTGCTTTTTGGACGTATATTAAAGTTCATTTTCATGGGGTGGATCCATAATGAGCCATTATCTGAATCTACACTGTGCTCTTAAGTCTTTGATTTCAATATGATACAGCTTGGACAAAATAGTCTTGAAATTTTGCAGATGCAAATTTTGCAGTCTGCTTTTTTTTTTTTAGCACTTTTAAGGTTAAACAACTCATACATGCACTGGTGCTATCATAACATTATAGAACACCAACAAAGACTTGTCACTTGACTCCAATCCTGAAAAAATCATTTTCTTTTTGAGTTCAAAATTTATCAAAAATAGCAGAATTTAGTTACAATATATTCAGGTGAATGAGAAAATTAATGGAATGTCACTTGCAATTAGTCAACATTGAAAAGTACTTACAATATGATTTACAAACATAGAGCTATAATTTCATCTTGAGGGCATTCACATTTTTCACCTGGTAGATGTCTTCATAAATATTTGTTAGGTCTATATTTTCCTATGAAGAGAGAGCAAACACTCACCTTTGAAAATTTTTGTTTTAACCCTTAAAGCGCCAAAAATGAAAAATTGTTGAATTTGCAAACAGTGTAGATCCAGATGAGGTGGCTCATCATGAGCCACCTCATCTGGATCTACACTGTTTGCGATATAGTCTTTGAATTCTCAATATGATATAGCTTGGACAAATTTTTTTTTTTAATTTCTGCAGACGTAAATTTTGTCGTCTGCTTTTTGGCGCATTAAGGGTTAAATTGCTGCCACACTATCTCTTGAACCAGTCTGTGGATTTTCATCAATTTAGCATGGTTATGTTATTTAGCAAACATAACCCCTTTTTCAAGGTCACAGGAGGAATTTTCCTAAAAATTAAATAACTGATGAATCAGTCTGAATGGATTTTTTACCAAAGTCATTTCGATAGGTCATTGGGACAAGTCAAAGGATGAAACTCGGACAAGCCAAAGGGATGTTTAGGTTTGGGTGATCTTCATCCAGTTATTAAGATTGTAGGTGTGC
The DNA here is from genome assembly GCA_963989385.1 of Ctena decussata. Classification (NCBI taxonomy): domain Eukaryota; kingdom Metazoa; phylum Mollusca; class Bivalvia; order Lucinida; family Lucinidae; genus Ctena; species Ctena decussata. The sequence goes on along the minus strand of OZ022504.1, from coordinate 30,434,120 downwards.
ATAAAAATCAGACTGCAGAAACAGTTTCCTGGTAGAATCAGTCAACTTATCCGGATCATCGGTTGTTAAGGGCTGGGGGTTCAAGTGCTGGAATAAGTACATTATCTAGGGTCCTAAAATACTCTGCATCCCTTTCCACCATATGGTATATTGCTCCTCCTCAACCCATCCCTCCCTGCCCCACCCCCACCTTACCCAAATACACACAAACACACGTTAACTGTCAAACTTTTAAGTGATTTGGTCTACCATTCTACTAGACTGAGATTGGACTGTTTAAATGTGGTAATTTTATTATTATAACACCAATGGTCATTACACTGAATTTTAAATGTAAGTTTGACATTGCATGACCTAACTAATTAACCCTGATATTAATTAATGATTTTCTTTTCCTCCATAATTCAGGCTGAAAGATTTTAATTTGGATTGCATAAAATGTTTATGATCTTGAAAAAGAATCAATGTAATTGTGCCAGGTGTAAAATTGTAATGCCAGCTGCAACCATATTGAGGTTCATGTCAACTAGATTACATTTTTTCTTTATCTTTATTTCATATGAACTGAGAATATACCTGAGTCTAAGAGTGTGTTGATTCTCAGTGCAGCAACTGAAATGTGCAGCGAAATAGTCCATCCATGCATCCATATTTACTATGTCCTTCACAGTCAAGTTCACAAGTCTGCAAGTCAATTATGCCCTACAACATGAACTTCACAAGTCTGCCAAGAAAGTGAAATTTACAAGTCTTCCAGCTACTCATGCTTCAGATAGTGGACTTTACAAGTCTACCAGCCAACCATGCCTCAGACTCAGACAGTGAACTTAACAATTGTTCCGGCTTATCATGCCTCAGACAGTAAACATAACAAGTCTGCCAGCCAATCGTGCCTCAGTCAAGTTTTCAAGTCTACCAGTCAACCATGCCTCAGGCAGTGAGTCTTGCAAGTCTGCCAGCCAACCATGCCCAGACAGTGACCTTTACTAGTCTGCCTGCCAGTCATATCTCAGACAGTGACCATTACAAGTCTGCCTGCCAACTAACCATGTCTCAGACAGTGACCTTTACAAGTCTGCCATCTGACCATGCCTGACAGTGACCTTTACAAGACTGCTAACTAACCATGCCTCAGACAGTGACCTTTACAAGTCTGCCTTCTAACCATGTCTCAGACAGGGAACTTTACAAGCCTGCTAGCCAACCATGCCTCATACAGTGGACTTTACAAGTCTGCTAGCTAACCATGCCTCAGACAGTGAACTTTACAAGTCTGCTAGCCAACCATATCTCAGACAGTGACCTTTACAAGTCTGCCTGCTAACCATGCCTCAGACAGTGAACTTTACAATCTGCCTGCTAACCATGCTTCAGACAGTGACCTTTACAAGTCTGCCTGCCAACTATGTCTCAGACAATGACCTTTACAAGTCTGCCTGCCAACCATGTCTCATACAGTGACCTTTACAAGTCTGCCTGCCAACCATGTCTCAGGCAGTGACTTTTACAAGTCTGCTATCTGACCATGCCTGACAGTGACCTTTACAAGTCTGCTAGCTAACCATGCCTCAGACAGTGACCATTACAAGTCTGCCTGCTAACCATGTCTCAGACAGTGAAATTTACAAGTCTGCCTACCAGGCATTTCTCAGAATGTGACCTTTACAAGTCTGCTAGCTAACCATGCCTCAGACAGTGACCTTTACAAGTCTGCCTGGACAGTAACTTTACAAGACTGCTAGCCAACCATGCCTCAGACAGTGACCTTTATGAGTCTGCCCAGACAGTGGACTTCACAAAAAAGCTAGGCAACCATGCCTCAGACAGTGACCTTAACTATACTGCCCAGACAGTGGACTTTACAAGACTGCTAGCAAGCCATGCCTCTAACAGTGAACTTTACAGGTCTGCTAGCCAATCTTGTCTCAGACAGTGACATTTACAAGTCTGCTTGCCAACCAAGCCTCAGACAGTGACCTTGACAAGTCTGCTAGCTAACCATGCTTCAGACAGTGACCTTTACAAGTCTGCCTGCCAACCATGCCTCAGAGAGTGACCTTTACAAGTCTGCCTGCCAACAATGCCTCACACAGTGATCTTTTCAAGTCTGCCAGCTAACCAAGCCTCAGACAGTGACCTTTACAAGATTGCCAAGACAGTGGACTTTACAAGACTGCTAGCCAACCATGCCTCAGACAGTGACCTTTACAAGTCTGCCTGGACAGTAAACTTTACAAGACTGCTAGCCAACCATGCCTCAGACAGTGACCTTTATAAGTCTGCCCAGACAGTGGACTTTACAAAACAGTTAGGCAACGATGCCTCAGACAGTGACCTTAACTAATCTGCCTCAGACAGTGACCACTACAAGTCTGCCTGCCAACCATGCCTCTCACACAGTGACCTTTACCAGTCTGCCAGCTAACCAAGCCTCAGACAGTGACCTTTACAAGAGTGCTTAGACAGTGGACTTTACAAGACTGCTAGCCAACCATGCCTCAGACAGTGACCTTTACAAGTCTGCCTGGACAGTAAACTTTACAAGACTGCTAGCCAACCATGCCTCAGACAGTGACCTTTATAAGTCTGCCCAGACAGTGGACTTTACAAAACAGCTAGGCAACTGTGCCTCAGACAGTGACCTTAACTAATCTGCCCAGACAGTGGACTTTACAAGACTGCTAGCAAACCATGCCTCAGACAGTGAACTTAACAGGTCTGATAGCCAATCATGTCTCAGACAGTAACCTGTACAAGTCTGCTAGCCTTTATAAGTCTGCCCAGACAGTGGACTTTACAAAACAGTTAGGCAACCATGCCTCAGACAGTGACCTTAACTAATCTGCCTCAGACAGTGACCACTACAAGTCTGCCTGCCAACCATGCCTCTCACACAGTGCCCTTTACCAGTCTGCCAGCTAACCAAGCCTCAGGCAGTGACCTTTACAAGTCTTCCTGGACAGTAAACTTTACAAGACTGCTAGCCAACCATGCCTCAGACAGTGACCATTATAAGTCTGCCCAGACAGTGGTCTTTACAAAACAGCTAGGAAACCATGCCTCAGATAGTGACCTTAACTAATCTGCCCAGACAGTGGACTTTACAAGACTGCTAGCAAACCATGCCTCAGACTGAACTTTACAGGTCTAATAGCCAATCGTGTCTCAGACAGTTACCTGTACAAGTCTGCTAGCCAACCATATCTCAGACATTGACCTTTTCAAGTCTGCCTGCTAACCATGCCTCAGACAGTGACCTTTACAGGTCTGCCATCTGACCATGCCTGACAACCATGCCTCATACAGTGGACTTTACAAGTCTGCTAGCTAACCATGCCTCAGACAGTGACCTTTACAAGTCTGCTAGCTTACCATGCCTCAGACAGTGACCATTACAAGTCTGCTTGCTAACCATGTCTCAGACAGTGAAATTTACAAGTCTGCCTGCCAACCATGCCTCAGACAGTGACCTTTACAAGTCTACCTGCTAACCAAGCCTCAGAAAGTGACCTTTACAAATCTGCCTGCCAGGCATTCCTCAGAATGTGACCTTTATAAGTCTGCTAGCTAACCATGCCTCAGACAGTGACCTTTACAAGTCTGCCTGGACAGTAAACTTTATAAGACTGCTAGCCAACCATGCCTCAGACAGTGACCTTTATACGTCTGCCCAGACCGTGGACTTCACAAAACAGCTAGGCAACCATGCCTCAGACAGTGACCTTAACAAATCTCCCCAGACAGTGGACTTTACTAGACTGCTAGCAAACCATGCCTCAGACAGTGAACTTTACAGGTCTGCTAGCCAATCTTGTCTCAGACAGTGACATTTACAAGTCTGCTAGCCAACCATATCTCAGACATTGACCTTTACAAGTCTGCCTGCTAACCATGCCTCAGACAGTGACCTTTACAAGTCTGCCATCAGACCATGCCTGACAGTGACCTTTACAAGTCTGCTAGCTAACCATGCCTCAGACAGTGAAATTTACAAGTCATCCTGGTTACCATGTCTCAGACAAGGAAATTTACAAGTCTGCCTGCCAACCATGCCTCAAGGCATTCCTCAGAATGTGACCTTTACAAGTCTGTTAGCTAACCATGCCTCAGACAGTGACCTTTACAAGTCTGTCTCCTAACCATGTCTCAGACATTGAAATTTACAAGTGTGCCTGCCAAGCATGCCTCAGACAGTGATCTTCACAAGTCTGACAGCTAACCATGCCTCAGGCAGTGACCTTTGCATGTCTGCCCACCAACCATGACTCATACAGTGACCTTAACTAATCTGCCTCAGACAGTGACCACTACAAGTCTGCCTGCCAACCATGCCTCTCACACAGTGACCTTTACCAGTCTGCCAGCTAACCAAGCCTCAGACAGTGACCTTTACAAGAGTGCTTAGACAGTGGACTTTACAAGACTGCTAGCCAACCATGCCTCAGACAGTGACCTTTACAAGTCTGCCTGGACAGTAAACTTTACAAGACTGCTAGCCAACCATGCCTCAGACAGTGACCTTTATAAGTCTGCCCAGACAGTGGACTTTACAAAACAGCTAGGCAACTGTGCCTCAGACAGTGACCTTAACTAATCTGCCCAGACAATGGACTTTACAAGACTGCTAGCAAACCATGCCTCAGACAGTGAACTTAACAGGTCTGATAGCCAATCATGTCTCAGACAGTAACCTGTACAAGTCTGCTAGCCTTTATAAGTCTGCCCAGACAGTGGACTTTACAAAACAGTTAGGCAACCATGCCTCAGACAGTGACCTTAGCTAATCTGCCTCAGACAGTGACCACTACAAGTCTGCCTGCCAACCATGCCTCTCACACAGTGCCCTTTACCAGTCTGCCAGCTAACCAAGCCTCAGGCAGTGACCTTTACAAGTCTTCCTGGACAGTAAACTTTACAAGACTGCTAGCCAACCATGCCTCAGACAGTGACCATTATAAGTCTGCCCAGACAGTGGTCTTTACAAAACAGCTAGGAAACCATGCCTCAGATAGTGACCTTAACTAATCTGCCCAGACAGTGGACTTTACAAGACTGCTAGCAAACCATGCCTCAGACTGAACTTTACAGGTCTAATAGCCAATCGTGTCTCAGACAGTTACCTGTACAAGTCTGCTAGCCAACCATATCTCAGACATTGACCTTTTCAAGTCTGCCTGCTAACCATGCCTCAGACAGTGACCTTTACAGGTCTGCCATCTGACCATGCCTGACAACCATGCCTCATACAGTGGACTTTACAAGTCTGCTAGCTAACCATGCCTCAGACAGTGACCTTTACAAGTCTGCTAGCTTACCATGCCTCAGACAGTGACCATTACAAGTCTGCCTGCTAACCATGTCTCAGACAGTGAAATTTACAAGTCTGCCTGCCAACCATGCCTCAGACAGTGACCTTTACAAGTCTACCTGCTAACCAAGCCTCAGAAAGTGACCTTTACAAATCTGCCTGCCAGGCATTCCTCAGAATGTGACCTTTATAAGTCTGCTAGCTAACCATGCCTCAGACAGTGACCTTTACAAGTCTGCCTGGACAGTAAACTTTATAAGACTGCTAGCCAACCATGCCTCAGACAGTGACCTTTATAAGTCTGCCCAGACCGTGGACTTCACAAAACAGCTAGGCAACCATGCCTCAGACAGTGACCTTAACAAATCTCCCCAGACAGTGGACTTTACTAGACTGCTAGCAAACCATGCCTCAGACAGTGAACTTTACAGGTCTGCTAGCCAATCTTGTCTCAGACAGTGACATTTACAAGTCTGCTAGCCAACCATATCTCAGACATTGACCTTTACAAGTCTGCCTGCTAACCATGCCTCAGACAGTGACCTTTACAAGTCTGCCATCAGACCATGCCTGACAGTGACCTTTACAAGTCTGCTAGCTAACCATGCCTCAGACAGTGAAATTTACAAGTCATCCTGGTTACCATGTCTCAGACAAGGAAATTTACAAGTCTGCCTGCCAACCATGCCTCAAGGCATTCCTCAGAATGTGACCTTTACAAGTCTGTTAGCTAACCATGCCTCAGACAGTGACCTTTACAAGTCTGTCTCCTAACCATGTCTCAGACATTGAAATTTACAAGTGTGCCTGCCAAGCATGCCTCAGACAGTGATCTTCACAAGTCTGACAGCTAACCATGCCTCAGGCAGTGACCTTTGCATGTCTGCCCACCAACCATGACTCATACAGTGACCTTAACTAGTTTGTCCAGACAGTGACCTTTACTAGTCTGCCCAAACAGTGGACTTTACAAGTCTGCTAGCAAACCATGCCTCAGACAGTGACCTTTACTAGTCTGCCCAGACAGTGGACTTAACAAGACTGCTAGCAAATCATGCCTCAGACAGTGGCTTTTACAAGTCTGCCTAGACAGTAGACTTTACAAGTTGGCTAGCAAACCATGCCTCAGGCAGTGACCTTTACAAGTCTGCTAGCCAACCATGCCTCAGACATTGGACTTTACAATTCTGCCCAGACAGTGGACTTTACAAGTCTACTAGCAGACCATGCCTCAGACAGTGACCTTTACTAGTCTGCCCAGACAGTGGCCTTTACAAGTCTGCCTTCTGACCATGTCTCAGACAGTGACCTTTACAAGTCTGCATGCCAACCATGCCCTAGACAGTGACCTTTACAAGTCTGCCATCTGACCATGCCTGACAGTGACCTTTACAAGTCTGCCTGTTAACCATTTCTCAGACAGTGAACTTTACAAGTCTGCCTGCCAACCATGCCTCAGACAGTGACCTTTACAAGTCTGTCTGCCAACCATGTCTCAGACAGAGGACTTTACAAGTATGCCTGCCCTACATGCCTCAAACAGTGACCTTTACAAGTCTGTCTGCCCACCATGCCTCAGACAGTGACCTTTACAAGTCTGCTATCTAACCAGGCCTCAGACAGTGAAATTTACAAGTCTGCCTGCCAATTATGCCTCAGACAGTGATCTTTACAAATCTGCCTGCCAACCATGCCTCAGGCAGTGAACTTTACAAGTCTGCCATCTTACCATATGCCACTCAGACAGTGATCTTTACAAGTCTGCTAGCTAACCATGCCTCAGACAGTGACCTTTACAAGTCTGCTACCTGACCATGCCTCAGAGAGTGACCTTTACAAGTCTGCCCAGCCAATGATCTTTACAAGTCTGCTGGCAAACCATGCCTCAGACAGTGACCTTAACTAGTCTGCACAGACAGTGAACTTCACAAGACTGCTAGCCAACCATGCCTCAGACAGTGACCTTTACAAGTCTGCTAGCCAACCATGCCTCAGACAGTGAACTTTACAAGCCTGCTAGCCAACCATGCCTCAGACAGTGACCTTTACAAGTCTTCCTGCTGACCATTTCTCACACAGTGATCTTTACAAGTCTGTCTGCTAACCATGCCTCAGACAGTGAACGTTACAAGACTGCTAGCCAACCATGTCTCAGACAATGGCCTTTACTAGTCTGCCCAGACAGTGGACTTTACAAGTCTGCTAGCCAACCATGCCTCAGACAGTGAACTTTACAAGTCTGCTAGCAAACCATGCCCAGGCAGTGACCTTTACAAGTCTGCTAGCCAACCATGCCTCAGACAGTGGCCTTTACTAGTCTGCCCAGACAGTGGACTTTACAAGTCTGCTAGCCATTCATGGCTCAGACAGTGGTCTTTGCAAGACTGCCTGCCAACCATGCCTCAGACAGTGGATTTTACAAGTCTGCTAGCCAACAATGCCTCAGACACTGACCTTTGCAAGTCTGCTAGCCAACCATGCCCCAGACATTGAAAATTACAAGTCTGCCAGCTGACCATGCCTCAGACAGTGATCTTTACAAGTCTCCCAGCTAACCATGCCTCAGAAAGTGAACATTAATATAAGTCTGTCATCCAACCTCAGGCAGTGCATCTGACTCGAAAGCCAGAGGTCCCGTGTTTGATACCTGGTCCGGCCACTGATACCTGGTCCGGCCATTGATACCTGGTCTGGTCACTTACTTTTGTATCCCATTATGCTGTTTCAAGAAGGGCAGTTGTCATTTACTGGCGAAAGTAACAATGCACTTATTGCTGGTTTACCGCTTAGGAGGTCTAAGCCTGCCCAGAAATAGTGTGGTTAGGTTTACTGACCATCCCGGTCTACATGGATGTATTAAGCAACAACACACACACACAATCCAACCACAGGACATTCAGTGCCATAATTCTGTCAGCCTGTCTTGGTATGAATTTCATAAGTGTGCCAGTCAACCATATGGCATGAACTTCCTAAGTCTGCCAACACCAACAATTGCAAGAAAATCATGAGTCTTCAAAATCAGTTTAGCTAATTACTGCAATTAACATTCATTGGGCTGACTGGAGCCAAATTTATATGTAGCTTCCATAGCTAGGCAGGAGGAAAAAAAAAGAGAACATTTGAAAGAGTATGGTCACATGACCACGATGATCTCCCTGTCCATATTTGGTCAAAACTGTGATTCACAATGGAACATTGCTGCCAGCTGCTTGCTTATAATCACAATATCTCAACAGATATTTAGATAAAGATAGAAATAGTAATTGCCAATTTTAACTGACATTTACTTTGTCGCAAATTTAAGAACTGAACAATAGTTCCAAAACAAAAAAATCATTAAGGAAAGAAAACCAATTTTTTTGCTGTCTCTATACATAGCTGCAGCATGCTGTGCCCCAGGCTGAGAAATGAACTCAAAACTTGTTTGAAAAGATTAAAATGCATCTAAAATTTGAAACCACATCAGATTTTGTGGAAATTTTGTCTGGAAATATTAATTACCACAAGTGTTTTAGATTAGTGGAAATGACAGTCAGCAGGGGTTTGGAAAGCAATTGTGTTTAAAGTACTTTAAGAGATTAAAATTTCTTCTCATGAACCACTCAATGTTGTTCAGGCTTTTAGCTTAGATGCATTTTTAATTGGCTGAGAATCTTTTGAATAGTAGAGTAACACACCAAGTTTCTGTAAAAAGGAATATGGTGTTGACTAAGTTTGTAACTCTAGCAATGTACTAATGAATTTATGCTGAAGATCTTTGCAGTACTTTGTTTCAACATTGCATGTTTCCCCCAAACTAAGAATGTTAATTTATCATTACATAACAAAAGTCAGCCTGTATTTAAAGAGAAAAATAAATGACAAAACTGTACAAGAATGAACAAGGATAAAATAGACATTTAATCATGATTAAGAAGAATCAGTCAATATTCAGTTATTTGATGCAAAAATGTGCAAACTCACAAACTAACTATAAATCTTTTTAAAGTTGATTAATCAGTCATTTAACTGTAAAACTGCTTTTCTACTACTGTGGATCTTATTTGATGTTTTTTATTTGTCAAATTCATTTCAACGATTAGATCATCTAAGGACAAAATGTTAAAAAAATTTAAAATCAGAACTAAGACAAATATGTCACCTTCTAATTTTTCAAGACAAGTGACGTCATATTCATATAGGTAAGAGGCACCATAAAATTTTTTTCCTCAGCATGTTGTATAAATTAATTGAATAGATGTCAGAAAAATTATGTCTCAATTGTAATTTAGCTGATCCTTTCCTTACTTGAAAAGATACTTTCAGTCATTCTGGCATTCCAGTGTTTTATGAACTTCCCAAACTTAAGTATACAAGAGCCCATGTTTTCTGTGACCCTTAAAATGGCCCCATTCCACCTTGCCCTCCCTACCTCCTCCCCCTGCTAAATTTCAAAGAATGTTTCATCCAAGCTCTCTCATATTGAAAATTCAAAGACAGAGGGCAAACACTGTAGATCCAGATGAGGTGGTTCATTATGAGCCACCTCATCTGGATCTACTCTGTTTGCAGTTCAACTGTTTTCATTTTGTTGCATTAAGTGTTAATGATGCAATGCTTCAAGGGAGCAGAGCAAAAAGTCTAGTTCAGATTATAAATTGTCTATTCAGTCCTGCAAGCTCATCATGATCAGCTTTGCCAATTTGCAAGCGAGTTTCATGCACAATGTTAGCCGGATCGCAAACCTGCCATACTCACATTTTAGGACAAATACTCTAGTTGAGCACAGAGTGTCCCATTACTTAGATGAATTACTTTAAGACAAATGGAACCATATAGGAAAAACTTACTATTATATTTTCCGGCATCAAGTGCCATGTTCCTCCACTAATTAGCAAATAATATATATAAACGGCCACTTCCTAATATGTGTCAATGAACAGGACGCCAGTTGAAAGCATTCCAGATCTTTATTTCATTCATAAACTGAAGTACTTCTTTTACGTTTCCATGTCAGTACTTCCAAAGTACTGACAAATGTGAACCACGACACAATAAAACCAACAAAGTGGCATGAGCGCCCAGTGAAGACTTAGAGCAGCCTGGGTATCTGCCCAGTCTGACCAGACTCTTCGCTTGCTCTTAAAGTGTATATATAGCTAAGGGTCTAAGCTGGCTCCATGTGGACAACAAAGACTCTGATAGGACTGAGCAGATGCCCAGGCTGATCTGAGTCTTTGCTAGGCACACATGCCACTTTGTTGGTTTTGTTGTGTCTTGGTTCGAATATGAGTTATAATTGTAAATATTTGGACAATGAACATTATTACCAGGAATGGTATGGGCTTAAATTTGAAGAACCTGATAAGCAGTCTGAAAGTACCAGAATTTGCAAATAGTGTAGATCCAGATGAGGTGGCTCATAAAGAGCCGCCTCATTTTGATCTACAATATTTGTCATCTATTCTTTAAAGGTAGGTTCCTGTACTAGCGATAACAATTATGTCCACAAAATAATTTCGTCTTTTTCTGAGCAGTATTGAATTCTCTTATTTTTCTGAATTTGTTGCTACTGAGAAACTCGTCAGATTTTGAAGAAAATAGTCGTTTTCCCTTTTGGTTTGTTTTCTTTCGTTGGAATTCCAGTTCTAAAAATAACTATGTTTATTATGTCTATAAGTGCGCGATTTCTGATGCCATTCTCCAAAGGTCAATTTTCCCTTGTCGTGAGCTCTCCTAGAGGTCCTGGCATGGTGGATGGGTTAAAACTATCCCAAAATGCAATGCAGCATGACCTCAGCTGCGTTATCTATTTTTGGCGCGAACTAAAAATAGCGCTAACTGGTGTGCGAAGCAGAGTTAGGAAATCCCTTGCAAAACAACTTTTCTAATATTTTTTTTATTTACACTTTTAAGTGAAACTTATTCATTCCCTTTTATAAGTGCTTTCCAACAACTTGGATGAAAGATCATCAAAATTATGATGCATTCCAAAGTACAGGAACCTACCTTTAAATCCTCAATATGATACAGTATGGACAAATATTTTTTGAATTCAAAGGCTTAGTATCTTACGGTGTATCAAAAATATAACCTGTGGATTGTCAAACATCTGATTGGGCCTTTAGGAGCATTCTGATGTCAGTCTACTCTGTTTTTTAGTACAGTTCTGTCCTATTATTTAGCGTCATTACAGTACATGCGTACTCTTACCATTTCTGTATAACAGGATTTCCTTTAGCATGTCCATTGATACATTATCCTTAGATTTGACTGGATTAAAGACAGTCACATGACTGTTTTAAGACAGTCACATGACTAGTAGTATATCTGACTTTCCCAGTCAATTAAGTTTAGGGGGATTGTCCTGAAAAGTGCATTCCGAGCTTTTTTGTTCTCAGTAGTCCTGCAGTTCAAAGCAGTACCAGTTCCATAAAAAAAGTCTAATTAGACACAAAAAGTTGTTACATTGCTTTACCAGGATATGGCTTTTAAAGCCTGAGTTCCACCAAATGTGTCAAATCCCACGTACAATTTAAGTTTTAATTCAAAGTACATGTACCGAAAAAGCATGACTTAAGGACAAAGAAAGTTTTTGATTTTGATTGGCAAGTAAGCTAAGCCAGTGAGTGAGTGAACTGAGTTAACATGCCATCGACACAGAGGTCATATGGAGATGGTGACCTTGGTTTAAAGTCTCATCCAAAAGACTGGAGAAGCAGTGGATCAACCCTGCAACCCCAGGATTGGTAGCTGGCACAATCACACCAGACCACTGCCACTCTTGAGTAGAACTTTTAGAAAGAGTAAATTACACATAAGTACTGCCAATGCACCACACATACACTTGATCAGATATTGACAGCCAGTGGGCCAGCTCTTGCAACTTAGGACACTTCATAGAAAATACCTTTAAATCAGGGTAGACCCATCTTTGGAATTTATTTTTGGTTTTTGGCTTTAAGGGTAGGTGGTATATTGGACCTTAAATTTTGAAAATTGATGAAATTTCTTGAAAAAACATTTACTTTCTGTGTTTTTATCACAGTTTCCATAAATTATAAACCTGTCTCGTAAAACCCTGACAGCTAGATATTTATGACTTGTATTGCAGGAACATTTGGAATATAATCATGTATGTCCACTATAGTTGGCCTTGATCTGACATTTTCCTGAAACAAACTTTCCCACTGGGCACACAAGGTTGAATCAGCCTTGATTCAATGTCACGATGATCAAGGTTGATTCAAGGGGATTCCACCTTGTGTGCCTGCTGGGACTTATTTTTCCATTTTAATGGAATTGTTGTTTTTTTAGTGGGAATGCAGAGAAGTCACCAAAACTAGTGTAATTTTGATATAAGGCACCCTCTTAAACATATGTGAACATGAAGTGTGAACAGTTTCCTCCAGGAGAATTGCTTCAGAGCTCCAGAGAAGCTGAAATTTTTAGGTAAAACATTTTATTTCAAACACACAAGATGTGAAAAGTTAAAAAATTTCAAACATGACAGAACACTTAAGAGCCAAAATTGAAAATAGTTGAATTTGCATACAGCCACCTCATCTGGATCTAGACTAGCTGTTTGCCCTCTTGTCTTTGAAGTCTGAATATGATATAGCTGGGACAAAACATTTTTCGAAGTTTGGCATCTACGCAGTTGTTCTTTATCGGTTAAAAATTATTTTATTGAGACAGTTGTTGAGAAAAATTTTATATATAAAAATTAACAATTTTCTTGAATTATTGGCAATTATTCAAACCAATCTGTAATCTGCTTCCCACTATTTTTCATGTCTGGATCTTTGTGCCCATTGTGGGGCCTAATTTTTCAGGTTTTGGGTGTTCCTTCTTGGTCACAATAGTTTGATGTCTTAATTACCCCATATTTTGTGACACCTAAATCAAATAATTACTGTAGTTGTCCTAAATTTCAACAGGTTCATTTACATAATTGCCAGTTTACAATAAAACCATCAACCTGAAAGATTGGCAAACAGTGGCAAACAGTGCAGACCCCTTAACAGACTGCTCCTTTTGGCGCAGTCTGATGTGGGTCTGTATTGTTTGCCCAAGCACTTCAGAATCATTATTAAAACTCCCAGCTGCACTGAACACTTGTAACATCTCAAAGGTTCTTATAAAGTTCTTAAATATGAACTAATGTCAACAACTAAATCCTAAATGAACAGGTCATTGTCCTATAGAATTAGGTAATTGCTGCTGGTAAAACATGTTTGGACATAACAGCATGCCAGGATGCCAAGACAAACATGTTGCACAAATCAGTTGGCATTCTTACTTAACAAATAGTCCAAATTTCATCAGCACTATTGAACAATTCAGAAAGAACAAACCCATCATTTAATTATGTCAGTTTCCAGGGTTATCTCAACCCCATTCAACAACAATTGCTGCAATTAACCAATTACATGTATATAAGGAAGTTTATCACTAATCTCAGATTTAAGGCTTTATCAATGGTTCTCAGAGGACACATTTTTAGCTCACCTGGTTCACATTTTTAGCTCACCTGGTTTTAGCTCAATGGTTCTCAGAGGACACATTTTTAGCTCACCTGAGCACGAAGTGCTCAGGGTGTGCTTTTGGGATACCCTGATGTCCGTCGGACGTCCGGATGACCGGACGTCCGGACGGACGTCCATCAACTTTTGCTTGTGTACACTCTAGTGGGCACAGTTTTGATCCAATCTTTATGAAACTTTGTCAGAATGTTAGTCTTTATAAAATCTAGGCTAAGTTCGAAACTGGGTCATCTCGGGTCAAAAACTAGGTCACTAGGTCAAATCATAGAAAAACCTTGTGTACGCTCTAGGGGGCACAGTTTTCATCCAAAGTTCATGAAACTTTCTTAGAATGTTTATTCTCATAATATCTAGGATAAGTTCGAAACTGATTCACGTCGGGTCTAAAACTAGGTCACTAGGTCAAATCATAGAAAAACCTTGTGTACGCTCTAGAGGACATAGTTTTGATCCTTTGTCAGAATGTTTATCTCCATAAACTCTAAGCTAAGTTCGAAACTGGGTCATGTCGGGTCAAAATCTAGGTCACTAGGTCAAATCATGGTGAAACCTTGTAAACACTGTAGAAGGCACAGTTTTGATCCAAAGTTCATGAAACTTTGTCAGAATGTTTATCCTTATAATATCTAGAACAAATTTGAAACTGGGTCATGTCGGGTCAAAAACTAGGTCACTAGGTCAAATCATAGATAAACCTTATGTAAGCTGTAGAGGACACAGTTTTGATCCAATCTTTATGAAACAATGTCAGAATGTTTATCTCCATAAACTCTAGGCTAAGTTCAAAACTGGGTCATGTCGGGTCAAAAACTAGGTCACTAGGTCAAATCTTAGAAAACCCTTGTGTAAGCTCTAGAGGACACAGTTTTGATCCAATCTTTATGAAACTTTGTCATAATATTTATCTCCATAAACTCTAGGATGAATTTGAAACTGGGTCATGTCAGGTCAAAAACTAGGTCACTAGGTCAAATCTTAGAAAAATCTTGTGTATGCTGTAGAAGGCACAGTTTTGATCCAAAGTTCATGAATCTATGTCAGAATGTTCATCCTCATAATATGTAGGACAAGTTTGAAAATGGGTCATGGGGTGTTGAAAACTAGGTCACTAGGTCAAATCTTAGAAAAACCTTGCATACGCACTTGAAGGCATAACAATCTTCATGAAACTATGTCAAAATGTTAATTGTCCATATATCTAAGCCCCCTATAAAACTGAGTCACATTGGGTCTAAAACTAGGTCACTAGGTCAAATCTTAGAAAAAACTTTGTTTACACCCTAGAGGGCACAGTTTTGATCCAATCTTCATGAAACTCTGTCATAATGTTTATCTTTATGAAATCTAGGTAAAGTTTGAAACTGGGTGGTGTCGGGTCAAAAACTAGGTCACTAGGTCAAATATAAGAACGATCTTGTATACGCTCCAGAGGGCACAGCTTGATCCAATCTCAATGAAACTTTGTCAGAATGTTTATTCTTAAAATATCCAGGCCAAGTTTGAAACTGGGTCATGTCGGGTCAAAAACTAGGTCAAATATTAGGAAAACCATGTGCACGCTCTAGAGGTCACAGTTTTGATCCAAACCTAATGAAATTTTGTCAGAATGTTTATCCTCACAATATCTAGGCCAAGTTTGAAACTGGGTCATGTCTGGTCAAAAACTAGGTCAGATCTTAGAAAAACCTTGTGAACGCTCTAGAGGACACAGTTTTGATCCAATCTTTTTGAAACTTTGTCAGAATATTTATCATCATCATATTTAGGCTAATTTGAAAGTAGATCATGTTGGGTCAAAAACTAGGTCACTAGGTCAGATATAAGAACGACCTTGTGTACACTCTAGAGGGCACAATTTTGATCCAATCTTCATGAACCTATGTCAGAATACTAATCCTCACAATATCCAGACCAAGTTTGAAACTGGGTCATGTCAGGTCAAAAACTAGGTCACTAGGTCAAATCTTAGAAAAACTTTGTGCACACCCTAGAGGGCACAGTTTTGATCCAATCTTCATGAAACTTTGTCAGAATGTTTATCTCCATAAAATCTATGTCATGTTTGTATCTGGGTCATGTCGGGTCAAAAGCTATGTCACTAGGTCAAATCTAAATTAAGTTAACTCCTTGGAATACATTAGTTTCACCACAGTGAGATAATGATGCTACCATTCTATCATCTGTGTTTGCCTAATTCAGTCTAGTTCAAATCCATCAAAGGAACTCAGCATGAATGGGAACTTTTTGGAGAAGCTACTCTGCCATTTTCAGCTCACCTGAGCTTTACAGTATTTGTGTTAGCTGCTTCTGTCATCCATCCATAAACATTTTCAAACATCTCTGAAACCACTGGGCAGACTAAACTCACATTTCATATGGAGCCTGCACATGGGTCAAAGGATTGAAAGTTCTGCAAATGATCTTGGTCACATGACCAAGGTGGCTGCCATTCTCATGTATGGTAAAAACTCTTATAAATCTTCACCAGAGCCAGTGAACTGATTAATGCTCAGGTGAGCGATTCAGGGCCACCATGGCCCTCTTGTCTGACTAGGCACATGTTGGGGCATCTATGTACCTAGAACAAAATTATTGGACATACATTTGTAATTTAAAACCTGGACTGGACTTTGACTCTGGACTCAAAAGTCCAGATTCCAAGTCCAGTCCAGGTTTTATGTAATGCCATATTATTGGCAATCATTGAACAGAAATGGCCCATTAAAGTGTCAGACTAAATAGAAGAGAAAATATTGATGCCACTGACCTTAGGTAGCATTTCAAGATAAGAATGATTGCCAAAATGACATTTAACTACCCTCAAATCAAAGAACATAGGTACTATAAAGGTTACCTAAGTAATAGGACAGGCTTGTCTGAGCAAGCAATTTAGACCCAGATCAGACTGCTCCTTGAGGCGCAGTCTGATCTGGGTCTACACTGTTTGCTTTTAGCCAATAAATGGGCAAGTGGACTTGTCCCATTTTAAAGATGGGAAAGTCCACTTGCTAAAATTAAAAGGGTCATGATTTTGATGCCCCAAATACTTAGAAGTGTTACTGGAATAATATTAGTTTCCACCACACTAAATTCCCACTGACCCATATATATAGTTCCATCTAAGATTATGGTTGATATTAAACAGCTGCTGAATATATTTCAGAGAATCCCAGAAATCACATATACCTTCCACTGAAGCAGCATTTCCATAATATCCACTGCAACTCACCCACTCACCAGCATCTTGCCATCCCCAGGTCAGAATGTATTTTATATTGTCTCAGTGTATGTCAGGCCAAGATATCTCTCTGGCTGTGCCACTCAAAATTGAGTCCTGTTTTACAAAAGATGGCAGTGTTGGTTGCCTTAGTTGTGGAGATGCTTATCTACCTTCATTGGCATCCTTGAAGCTCAGGTTAAAATGATTCTGGGATAGTGCTATTTTGCTCATCTGAGCACAACTTGCATTGTGGTATATTAGCTTATTTTATATTGCAACCTGTCAGTGTCTAACTGTCCACTATATTTTTCAGACAACATTCCCTCTGCAATCTTTGAATCAGACTGATACAAATTCATAATAATGAATTCCAGTCTTCATCATAGAACTATGGTCACTGTTGGTTGCAATGACAACTAAATGCAGAATATTTAGAAAAATTGCCCAATTTCAAAGTAATTTTACAGCTATGTTCCTTAGGTAATGTTCAAACTTTGTCATGAAGGATGAACAGGAAGGAGTGGGACCTAGTTTTCCCCATTTTCCCTATATATCAAGAGCGTTACTGGGGTGAATCTTTTCAAAGATTGTTTAGACAGTCTTTGAATTGTCTCTGGATGCAGAGACACACTTCCCTGGATATACTTCTTAGAATAAAAACTCAGGAGAGCAAATTAAGGCTGTAATAGCCGTCTTGTCTTAATTCTGTATAAGTAAATTTAAGGCATGCTTTGGAAATGTTTTACTTTGTGAAATTTTGAAGAACAATTCTAGGATTATTCTAGAACTGTTCAAGAACAAAGTTCAAGAATAGTACCTAAACTGCTCTTGAAGTGCTCAAGAATTTACACTGAAACATGTTTTAAGAATTGACATTCTAGAACAGTTCAAGAACTCGTTCTTTAGCGCTTTAAGGAAACTTCTTGAACATTTTGAAAAAGAACTGCTCAAGGACTATTCTTGAACTGTTCCAGAAAATCCTAAAATTGTAGCAAGGGGCTGCTTTTGTGGCTGGGTGTGCAATTGCCATTAAGGGCTAACGTGCTGATGGATATTGCAATTATATTGAGTGCAGCGACAGCTGATCCTGGCAAAGACACTGAGTGTGGGATAATGGATTTTTTTTTGGTGGATTTTGGTTATAAAATAGTCTTGTAGCATGCATGGTCAGATTTAATGTTTTACTTTTATGTTTGACAAACATCTGTCTGCATTTCTATGTCAGTTAAACAAGTTGTACAAAGTATTAAAATGTATTAGATATCAAAACAAGAAAAACTCGGTCTCAAGTGAATCTGTTTTGCCTTTTGTAAGTTTAACTTGACAAATGGTTTGTGTCAAATACATTACATTTGTTTAGTCTGCTTGGTTTAATCAGTTTAACAGCCCATTTAAACACAAGTAATTTCAATAAACTTTGGAAATTATGGCTTACAAATGTATTCCCTGGTGAGGTAAGGGTTACATTTTATTTATTTTTTTTACTGTTTGTAGTTCTGTAACATTTTGCATATTAGACTTGGCATGTATTTTAGAGGGACCGTCAATAATGAATCTTTGTAGTTTATCCAAATGCTTGTTGATGGATGAGGGTAGGGGGTGACAGTAGGTTGCAAAATTAATGATTCCAGGGAGGGATGAGAGGATGGGGCAGCTGAGTGGCAGGGCTGGAAAATTCCACTCGTCCGCTCGCCATGACGAGTGGCTCTTGCTGGAGGACGAGTGAAATTGTTTACTTTTCTCAGTGTAAATTATTGAAATCATCATACCTTTGGTCATGTAGGACTAGTGGAAAGTTTAAGGATTTTCCAGTCCTGAGTGGCCTTCCTTGGTAAACAGAATTTTAATTTATCAATTTTTAGACCTAAAGAGAACAACACTTGTATAATAACTTCATGTAAATTATAAAGCCTTCAAATAGTCTGCTTTTCTGCAGTTTGATGGACTTTTGTCAGATGTTCTTAACCCATTCCATTCGGGATACCCCTTTAGGGGTATCTGGGCAAACAGTTTGGATCCAGATCAGGCCCCACAGATGTGGGGCCTGATCTGAGATCCAAACCGTTTGCTGCCTAGACATCATTTCTGCAAGAGTTAGTTAGACCAATATTGTCAAAATATTCTTGATTTTTTGATGCAGACGACAATTTCAGCAGACGACAAAAAATACCCAGAATGCAATGGGTTAATGCTCGACTTATGGTACTGTGAAGAGTTCCCTTTCCTTCTGGTCTCATCTTTAGAAAGAGGAAAAGTTTCACATCTGGGGTGGCCTGCATTTTATTTCAGTTTAAGTGCAGTCCATTTGTCTGTCTGACATTAAACTGAAAGCTATAATTTGATACTACACAATTGTCAATGACTTGATAATTCAATAATTATCTAGTTTTCACTGGCTTGCAATTTTGAAGGCTACGCTTTTGACAAAAAGGTGTGTTTAGGCCCAGCATTTTTGTGTTTGAACAGGAAAGAGGGGCAGATGCACAGTCATTAAGTAGCATGCTGAGCCGTTTATCTGCAATAATTTTGTTGCAAATTTTAGGACTGGCACCAGTTTGACAAAGAGTGATTTTATGATTATGATTGGATGCGATAATCTTCTGCGGTAATGATGCTTAATAATGCCAAAAGGACAAAGCATATGCTGCAGCACATTAAAGTTTCTTAGTGTCTTTATTATAACCTTTGAAATAATGCCCTCTTTTCGTTGCCATTGACTTAATCATTTTTGTCCACTTCTGTTTTTCAGTAGACTCTAGAGGGGACTTTAGGTTCACCCCTGGGTTCGAGGCTTTAGGTTCACCCCTGGGTTCGAGGTTATAAAACTTGAGAATAATCTCAAACTCAAAATAAAGCACACTGATTGGCTGCTTCCGAGCATGTGCTCAGAAGCAGCCAATCAGTGTGCTTTATTTTGAGTTTGAGAATGTTCTCTAGTTTTATAACCTCTGGGCCTGATCTGTCTGTGTTTCATCCTGTTACCCATTTCTGGTTTCAAAGAGTTTGTTCTTCTTTCAGGTTTGAATCATTTAGCTTAAATATTAATAAATTGTTAAAAGGAGAGATGGATGACTTTGCGATTTTACATCCTTTCAAACAGCATTTATGTCATATCAAGATTATGGAAGGTTGTGTGCAATATCACAGGGTATAAACCAGTCAGCCAATTTTCGCTTCCTGCAAAGACTGTCTGTCATATTTGACTTCTGTCAAGACTGTCCATGATCTCTTGCTTCCTGCTGAGACTTCTGTACATGATAAATTGCTTCCTGCAGAGACTGTCCGCATGATTCTGCTTCCTGCTAATGAGGCTCTCGGCAGGAAGCAGAGTCATGTGGACAGTCTTAGCAGGAAGCCATTTTTGAAGGATGATAGTCCCTGCGGGAAGCAAAAGATCGCGGACAGTCTCGACGGAGGTCAAATATGATGGACAATCTCTGCACGAAGCGAAAATTGGCTGACTGGTTTATACCCTGTGAATATGGAACCTTGTTTTATGGTAATGATTGCTGCCTCCAGTGGTTCTCAAACACAGGACTGATATATCAACAGGCCGGTGCTTAATCAGCTGAGCTACCGGGGCTGATATTGTTAAAAGGACTGAGTACATGAACTTGTATTGCTCTACAACACATGAGCATCTTGTCAGGGGATATTTTGCAGGAAACCAAATGGGGAGCAGTATAGAAATGGATGAGACTGCTTCAGTCTGAGACAAGGGCTCTGTTTTAGGAATCTCTATCAACTAAGAATGTTGTGGAACGCCAGAATTAAATTTCATTTAAAGCCAAAATCAGAAAGACATCAAATCAAGCATTTTTTATCACTTGAAAAAGTTTTGCATGAAAGTAGTAGCGCTAGCATGAAGCAGATTATTGAAGATAAGACAAAAATAGATAAAAGGAATTTCCTTTCCTTTATGTTGAGTGTTTTTATTTTTAACACATTAAAAATTCTTGATGATGATTGTAGAATTGAGTGACCCCCCCTCCTCACACCTCCTCCTCTCCTTCCACAGAAGCACAGAGTTAGATAGTCCCCAAAGAGGTGGAGGAAAGAGAGAGAAACAAAAAATGAAAAGAAAATGGGTTTGAGTTGCAAGAAGTTATACATTAATAGAGTCAGAAACAATTAACTCTATTAATCATCATGATCAGACTAAAAACATGTTCTCTGTGCATTACACCAAACAGGTCCACCCAATTATAATCAAAACATATAATGATAAAGGTAATTCTGGATGGCTTTCGGAGAAAGGGCAGATTAATTAACCAAACTTGTGTTCTGATGTGAAAACAGAGCATGAACTGCACATTCTGTATTTTCTGGTAAAGACACCTCCCCTGGTAAGGGCAGCTCCTCAAAGTAGTTTTTCATCTCAGTTTGAAGTGTAATATAATAGGTCTTATAAACAAAAGTACTGATAATAAATGCATTGTGTTCTCACAGAATAATAATTTTGAGAACTTCACTACTGGCACTCAAGTTGAAAATGATCTGATATTGCACACCCAATCAAATGGCTGTGCCCAGCACCATTTGTAACTTGTAACTGGTGCTTCACCATAAAAGTTAAGTTATAAATAGTGCAAGGAAAAAAACATTCTAATCTTATTGTTATTGCTGTTAATTGATGATAAAGCAGACTTAATATTTTGTAAAGCAGAATACATAATTATATAAGACCTGTATTGTGTAAACCATATCTCAGCAGGCACATGACGTTTAAATGATGTCATACTGATGTCGATGCGACGTAATGACGTCGTATCGATGTCAGTATGACGTCATTTTGATGTCATGTGCCTGCTGGGATATAATATTTTTCTGTAGGAGCAGTCTGTATGTAACAATATACATTATAATTCCTAAAAGCAGAGCATTTTGTTTCAAGCAGAACAGAGTTGTATTGTTTTTGCTGCAGTCTTTTGCTGATTTATCATCATCTGAATTTATCATCCTTCAGCAGATGCCCAGAACAGATGCAGAAGCAATTATCTAATGTTTCTCTTGATTGAAATGAATTAAGAAGCTTTTTGTGGTGCTGCCGTAATTATAGTGCGTTATGCCATAGCGCATTATGCCGTAAAATTTCTAAGTATTTGGACAGGTAAATCTGAGCAAACAGTGCAGTCCCAGATCAGACTGCTCCTAAGGAGCAGTCTGATCAGGGCCTTCATTGTTTGCCATAACGGCTGCATCTTTTGATGCAGTACTGCATTGTAACACCAAACTGGTCCATTTCTAGGACAAAAAATTTATTATGGTAATTATTTTACGGGTCCCAATTTTTAGAATTTTTACGGTATTTTCTCTGAGGGAGTGTTTGTTAGAGAGAATGGCTTTAGAAGCAGACAAAACAGTAACCTTTAAAATGCCCCAAAAAGCAGACGACAATATTTACGTCTGCAAAATTTAAAAAAAATGTTTCATCCAAAGTATATCATATTGACAGTTCAAGGACTAGAGGGCAAACAGTATAGACCCATATGAGGTGGCTCATTATGAGCTGCCTCAGTGGATCTGTGCTGTTTGCAAATTAGACTGTTTTTGTTTTTGGTGGTTTAAGGGTTGAAGATCAGAAAAGACTTATTGATAGATGGGACCTCAGTTCAAAGACACATCCAAAAGACAAGAGAAGTGGCAGATCGAACCTGCGACCCCTGGGTAGCATGTATTTAAATAAGTTCATTGACTGTAATGTATTTCTTACTGACTAGGCACTGTTCAAAATACCGGATTTGAACAAATGTCATCATGGTAAAAATAAGTCTGTTGGCAATAGCCGGTCATAGTGACCTACTTATGGTGATTAAACTCTTCATATTCCTGATTGAATTAACCTACATTTTACTGCCATCACATGTGAAGGTCACTCTGTTTTATATAAGTGCATTAGCCAAAGGCAGTCATCCTTATGATAAAAAGCTTTGGACTCCCTAATAAAAAGTTTTGGACTCCCTTTGGCTAATGCACTTATTGTAAATTTCTGTATTTCTTCGTGATGAGGCAGGGTTTATCCCTGCCAAAACATAATCCCAAAGATCTAGGTCCATCTTTTAAGATGGATCTAGATCTTTTGGATTGTTTTGGGTTTTATGGCTGAGCTGCACAAGAGTGATTTTCATATATGTGGTAATATTGGATTGTAACTATAGCCAAATAAATACGGTAAAGTAATCGGCACAGTTGCTCATCCTTCGTTGGCCAGGTCATTTATGCGCGATCGCACACGAAGCTGTTCCTGACAAAAGATGGAAACAAGATACCATAATGAACAGTTCTTAAAACAAAACAAAAACATTCATCATTGGTTATATAGCATGATGTAACTAATTTAAATTAATAAATCAAGTTTTAGATTACTAGCTGCTCTGTTTAATACCCTGTTTTAAAGTTTTATCACTGGGTGCATATTGCAAGATCTGCAAGATTGAGCAGGTGCATTGTCTGATAGAAATCCTGAAATGTCTGCCAGCAGCAAGCAAAATTTTTCTGTGAGGCCTGAGATCAAACACTGGTGAAAACATGGCTGACACAGTATGATCAGGGTCATCACTGCTGATCCCACAAGCTGTAACTTGTATATGTGAAGTTGTGATGTAGAATTTACCAAGTCTTGCTTGTTACACTATGTACTAAGATGCTTTAATGCGCATGCTCCTTGTTTAGTCTGAGCACAATCTGATGTCTGCTCTGTTTTATAGTATCTATATATGAGCTGTGACTCGACAAAACCAACAAAGTGGCATTTGCACCCAACAAAGACTCTGATCAGCCTGGGCATCCACCCAATCTGAGTCTTCCCTGTCGGCATGGTGGTAGCTTAGACTTTAGCTACCCTGGATGAAAACCCAGTCTGATCTGAGTTCTTGTGTGGCTCTTTGTTGGTTTTGTCTTGTCATGGCTCATATATAGGGGATAAGTGTGACAGTGGATCCCGCAAATTCAAAAAGCAACCAGACTGTCAGCTGGACTAAGCGCTTCTGACTTCAGATCACACTTTGGGTCTCAGGTTCAAGTCTGGTTGGACAGGAATTTCTGTCTAGACCTTTTAACTCTTTCACTACCAAAAAGCAGACGACAAAATTTACGTCTGCAAAAATGAAAAAAATGCCTTGTCCAAGACTTTTTATATTGAGAATTCAAAGACTAGAGGGCAAACAGTGTAGATCTAGATTAGGCGGCTCATCAGGACCTACGCTGTTTGCAAATTTTGCTAATTGCGTCACTGGAGCTTAAAGAGTTAAGTGTTCAAAACTTGATGTACACTTTGCCTCGGATTTTATAGGAAGAAGATGTTTTCAGATTGATAATGTTTAATATTAAAGCAGGAGTTCCGATATATCAAGATAAGTACTTATCAAAACACCTGTTGATTAGTACTGACTGCCTTGGTGCTTGCCAAGTAATCACCCTACAATCTCTTTATTTGATCTGTTTCCATTTTAACACTTTTCAACATGTAAATATTGTTTCTAACTCACCTGAGATTAACTGTTACTTATGCTGCATGTTGTCTTTTCAGTCCTTCAGCCCTGCTGCCTGACCACCCAGTTACCCAAAAGCCTACCTGACTGATGGCTGCATGCCCATTCACAATTTCAAATGACATCTCAAATCACTAAGCCATTTCCATCTAAAATTAGTGCAAATAATGCTTAGGTGGTACCTTTTAAGATTTTTTAAGTATTCTGTGCTTATGGCCGCCATGGTTATGCCCACATGTTTTGTCTGTTACTTTAGGATTGTCCAATATTTGATGGTCACCTTTTGGATTTGGTTTACCGTAATGGACCTAATTAGCATGCATGCCCTTATAAGCGCACATCATGGTAAATTGTGAGGCATATTACAATAAGTGCACATACTTTTACTGGGCCATCCCTTTGTTTGCGTGTATAGAAGAGCTGAAAATGTGATTGAATGAATCTCTCATTTTTCACTTGTGAAGCTTCTATTTCATTCTGTGCCTGTAAGCAGCTTTTCTATGATGCTAAACCTTTAAATTTGTTTCATTTTGCTTCCTAGACAGTAATTCGTTGAAATGTGCCCTTATAAGGAAGAAATTTTTGGTTTAAGTGTTTGCCACCATTTTGAAAAAGTTCAGCGCACAGGGTGGCAATTAGGTTGATTAAGGTATAATGTGAGAACGTTGGCAGCTGAGAACATGGTGACCGCTTTCATGCTGGTATCTTCTCATGCAAGAATCACTGAATTGATTTTCCAGGGAATTCAGATGCATCATTTTAAGGTGTATCAGGGTTTGCTGCCATTTATACCAAGGGGAACAATTTTTGTGACTTCCTGTTTTTTTTTCCTGGAGGATAAAGCTGTTCCCAAATGGTGTCAACTGTTAAGGGTAACAATTTGCTGGAGCAAATTGTTACCCTTAACAGTTGACCCCAGTTGTGAAGGAAGGCAAAAATGAAAAGAGCTGCTTTCCCTTAAAGTGTACGCATTTGTCTCAACAAGTATATATACTCCTATATGTGACTTTTTGGGGTAGCGCCTGTGCAGGTCTTTGGTCACTGAGCCGTCACAAGCAGTTATTTTTGTCACCCCTGTGCCTAGCAGAGGCGAGACATTGGTCTTACTTTTCCGATTTCAACGGTGTACTAACTTTGTTGGGTTTTTGTGTTTCTTTGTGACAATGCTCAGACAGTTCATCACTGCATTCCACAGATTTCTTGTGTTTCATCAAATTGCTAGATTTTTGAGAAAATCTTGAACAAGAAAATGACTCCATTTAAAGTGTTTTAATACATGTATTTGTTTTATTTGGTATATAAACTTGCAAAAAATTTAAAGCATCAGACAACCCATATTGGTAAATTTATTGCCCGTTAAATATTTCGGGTTATATATGTGAAATTTCAAGGTATTGATAAGTAATATATTTCACTTAAATGCGTGGTAATTTTGTTACAGAAAAATTTATTAAGTCATATAGAAATGATACAAAGTGTTGGAAAAATTTTAATGGCTTTGGAATATGAGGTAAAATACTTTTAACTGCTGGAGCAATTGTGAAAAAAAATCTAAAATGTCACTAAATTTTAAACCATGAAATTTCATATCAGTCAAAAATAACTTTTTATGTCAAACCGAGTAGCTTCATTCATAATAACCATACTTTCATTAAGTGAAATGATTTTTAATATGTGTTTTCTTTGCTTATTTTAAATCTTTTAAATGAAGGACTGATGTTAATGTCTGGTTATTTTGGTTTAACCTTTTGAAGGCTTAAGATATAATTAACTATGGTACATTAGGTGGGGTAATTGTAAATTTTTTCAATGCCTGTCAAATTACAAATAAGCTTATGAATGGAAATATAATTTTACAAGAGACTGATTTTATATGTCATTTCAGCCAATACATTTGAAAAGGAAGTGAAAGTATATATTCTTAAAGTGTGCTCAGCTCTTGATACTACAAAGTTGAAGTTCACCTCTAAATGCTGATGTCGCAAGGTAAATTTTCTGGTCCCAGAAAATTTACTTTGAGATACCAGTAGTTTGAGACAACAGGAGTTGAAATGTAATGAAAAGTAGGAAATGTGTCCGAACTCTAGTCTTTGATATAAGAGGGTACTTTGAATTATCGGTGTTTGAGATAATGACAGTCAACTGTACTTTTATCTTTTAGCCACTGTTTTGATGATGCAGACAAATGACTTTTATTTGCTTCCCTTGCAAAGTGAGGTGAATCTCTTTTTCAGGGGGCTAGTCTTTAAAGAAAGAATTTATCTCTTTAAATCAGAGTTATTTCCATTTAACCCATAGGCTGGCTGCATAGTCTTTAGAGAAAGAATTTATCTCTTAAAATCAGAGTTATTTCCATTTAAGCTGTAGCCGGGCCACGCAGCGCAGTGGGTAGGGCACTTGACTTATAAGTCAGAGGTCCTGGGTTCGATACCCGGTCTGGCCACATACTTTCGTTTCTCCTTGGAAGGGCAGTTGTCAGTTACTGGCAAAAATATGTGCAGTTAGTACTGGGCAGTTGTCAGTTACTGGCAAAAATATGTGCACTTAGTACTGATTAACAGCTTAGGAGGCCTAAGCCTGCCCAGGAATAGTGTGGTTAGGTTAACTGACCGTCTCAACATGACCATAGCTGTTTACCATGGACTTAAAGCAACAAATCAATCAATCAATCAATCATTTATTTTTTCACTTCAGATAGCAAGAGCACCCTTGAGAGAGGAGGTGCACTTCTTAGGTAATGAACGGTGAACGCATATAGGCTTCAGTTTTTTTGCCATTTCACCAATTTTTCAAAGGGGGGCAACTGTTTGCTTCTTGATAGCACACCTCTTCCAAACAGGGTCTCTCTTTAAGAATTTGCATATGGAGCAAATTCTTTTAAGAGTTGACCCCCATTAAGAAGGGAGGCAACAATAAGAATGTTAGAGTGGCTTCCGCTGAAACAGTACCCATTCACCTTAACACTTAAAGTGCTAAAAATGACAATAGTTAAATTTGCAAGCAGTGTAGATCCAGATGAGGCGGCTCATGATGAGCCGCCTTATCTGGATCTACAAGGTGACCCACTAGTCTTCGAAATCTCAGTATTATAATAGCGTGGTTGAAACATTTTTTGAAATTTTGGAGACGTAAATTTTGTCATCTGCTTGTTTAGCACTTAAGGGTTTACAACAAAATGCTTGGTGTGCATCATGTGGGCAGGCCAATGGTCAAAGAAGGGGTTGTTGTTTTTGAGTTGGGGTTTAACATTCTAGTCAACAATATTTCAGTCATATCAAGAGGTTTCCTCCGAAGTTGGAGGACTTTTACCCGACCTGAGAATAATGAAACTCAGGTCCTGCTACAGCTACTAGCAGCTTTGCCACAGAGGCATCAGACAGCCCATCTTGCGGGTAAATTTATTGATACAAAAATTTCTTGATGTAGCCCCTATCAAATTAAGTGAAGTGATGTGCACTCACAATAAATTCACAACTTTTATAAATTCTTTAATTATCTTGAGAATTTGTCTGCTCTTTTAATAAAATTTTGTCCATTTTAGGAAACACTTCAAATAATTCTGCTGCTTATTTCTAAGACAATGAGGGCAATAAAATATCTGAGACCATTCAGCAGTGAAAGACAGTAAAATTAATGGTGAAATATGGGAAATAATCAGATTATCATCGCCGGATCATTTTATATGCAAATCCGTTTATTTTTCTGAGGGTATAAGGTGATGGAATTACCATACGGGTAAGAGTTTATGCTAATGATATTACCTCTAATGAGGACATCTTGACATTTGAGTTCATCGTAACATTTTTTTCACCCTGAACAGGTCAGCTTGCAGTATAGACACAGCTTCATTCTCTCATCATAACTACAGGGTATAAACCACTCCGCCAATTTTCGCTTCCTGCAGAGACTGTCCGTCATATTTGGCTTCTGCCGAGACTGTCCACGATCTCTTGCTTCCTGCTGAGACTTCTGTACAGGATAAATGGCTTCATGCAGAGACTGTCCTTTTAATTCTGCTTCAGCAGGAAGCAGAGTACCCAGACAGTCTCAGCAGGAAGCCATTTTTCGAGGACAGTAGTCCCTGCAGGAAGCAAGAGATTGCAGACAGTCTCGGCAGAAGCCAAATATGACGGACAGTCTCTTCATGAAGTGAAAATTGGCGGACTGGTTTATACCCTGTGATAACCAGGCCCTGAATAATGTAGCCTGCTGATGTGGTGACTTTTGAGAAGGTGCGGTCTTTAGAAGTTGCTGTCCTTGCTTTAGTCAAGGAACTTTATGATGGTAGTGGTATAATATGAGCTGCGACACAACAAAACCAACAAAGTGGCATCCACCCAGTCTAATCATAGTCTTAGCTGTTGACAGTGAGCTAGCTTAAAACCTTAGCTACCTTTTAAGTGCACAGCAAAGACCTGATCAGACTGGTTGGATGCCCAGGCTGATTTGAGTCTTTGCTGGGTGCACATGCTACTTTGTTTTGTTTTGTCATGTTTTTGATATGTTCAGCTACATCTTCACAGTGTGCTGCTCTTTTTAAACAGTGGACCAATTTTAGCAAAAGTAGTATTGCTTCCCTGGTAGGTATATTCCATCTCTTGAAGGAAAGAATTTGCTCCTTACTTTCTGTATGACTTGACCCTGTGAGAAGGCAGGTGGTCTATGGCAGGTCAGAGTTATCTCCCTTGGTTTGTTTTATATACTTGAAATAGCCCCTGTCTTCTATCAGAAAGCACTTAGTATACCAAACAGGTGAGGATCATCCAGAAAGTAGAGAAACCTTTTCCAGAGTTGGCTGAAGGTGATTTGAGCCTGTATTACTTCACTGCCATTGGTCTGGTAAAAACACACATCTGATATACATGGTCACTTCCTTCTGGTGGAACTTTATCAGTTGTGTGTGCTAGACATCATTTCATTCATACTTAATTGTGTTCATCTTTTAACTTGCCAGTATGAAGTACTAGAAAGGGCTATTGTTGATACCTGGGCATCGGTATCACAGTCAGTGTCAGCATGTGCACTGGCATCATCAGCTGCAGTTTGGATGTTTTCAGTGAAAGTTTCTGTATTAGCCACAAACACATCATCAGGCAAGCTCTCCTATCCTGTGACAGGTTTTGTTGTACTTTTCTCATGCTAGGACTGATATGTGCATTAGTTTTATTACAGTGATAATGCATGTAATAAGATAATCTGCAGTATCTGCTATTTTCCCATGCACTTTGTAAGTCGTAATTATTTTACGCAAGACAGCATTGCCAAGACAAAAAGAACCCTATCAGTAATCTGTCGAGGGCAATTGGATTAAACTTTTGAATGGCAAACAGTGCTGACCTTGATCAGACTGCTCCCTAGAGGAGCAGTCTGATCAGGGTCAGCACTGTTTGCTCTGGCATTATTGTGCAGTATGTGGAATTGGAACACAACATGTGCTTCAGAACCTTTTCTTGTGCTGATAAAATTCTACATTTGTGACATGTCTCTCTTCAGATGCTGGAAGTCACATGTACTTTGCTGGTGTTCCAAGACATTTACAAGTAAATGTAGGGGATTATGGGAAAAAGGTATTTTATCTTACTATATTAAAAAAAGAAAGAAAAAAAAAAGGTTAAAAAAAAGCTACAAAGTTGAACGAACATAAGTATATACTAACTTTGTATCTCAAGCACTTTTGACTGATTCTTAAAAGTCTCAGTGTGTTTTTGCTAGGTAATCATAAATTTCCATCAACTTAAAACCTAATGTATTACAGTTTGATGTTTATCTTTTAAATGGCTATGAAATATGATAATTATAATTTTAATAACTAAAATGTTCTATACTTGTCTGCTGAGGAAAAAAATATGATCCAGTAAACTTTGAGATACTTGGCAGTGAAGAAAAAATAGTTCACTAGAATCAAAGGCAGGTTTGGCCCATGTTCCTTCTTCTGAATGTATTCTCTGCTCTTGAAGGTACTATTTCAGATTTTAATTTTACCTCACTGCAGCTGGTGTTGTGCCGTGTGGCGGCCGTAAAACGTCTCCCCGTACATCATCCATAGTGCAGATTATAGTTTATTTCCGTCCTTTGAGATCATCGGATATATTCTGAAAGATCTAAGATTTGAGATCGATTTAGACTTTTATTCCAGATCATCGTCTTCTATTATTATTTGGATCCTTTTTAATACTAATCAGTCATTGAATCAACTGCCCCATTAAAATTAAGAAATTACAGTATGTTTTTCTCTGGTTTCGTCACCAGATATTGTCAGGGTCACTGACGAGGCTTTATTAGCCGAAACTACGTAGTCTGGCCCATGTTCCTTCTTCTGAATGTATTCTCTGCTCTTGAAGGTACTATTTAAGATTTTAATTTGATGACTTCCTGAAGCAATCTGGAAAGATCATTGTACAGGTTAAGAGCTTATTAAGTGGGAAAAATCTCATTTGCCCTCCCATCAATAGATGGCTTTGTGATAAAAAAGCTGCTCACTGGATTTTTCCAGGTAATCTGCATTTTTCTAGGTAATTTCAAAGACAAGATCTGGTATAAAATCGTATGCCAAGGAGGTCTTTTATGACCACACTTCTTTGGTTTTGAAATTAAATAGCAGAACAAGGGATGCATTTACTGTTTATGCATTAACTCTTTCACTACCAAAAAGCAGACGACAAAATTTACGTCTGCAAAAACTAACAAAATGTCTTGTCCAAGACTTTTTATATTGAGAATTCAAAGACTAGAGGGCAAACAGTGTAGATATAGATGAGGCGGCTCATTATGAGCCGCCTCATCAGGATCTACGCTGTTTGCAAATTTTGCTAATTGCATCACTGGGGCTTAAAGAGTTAATTTTGAATGCATTTTCTTTTCTTATCTTGTTTCTTATGTTATTTTGTTGCTGCTGGTGGTGAAAGATGCATGGGTATGGTGTATGTGATTTGAGTGCAGTGAAATCACAAGTATAATAAAATAAGAGTGGTGTCTGATGATGTCTAGGGTTGACAGACTGCTTGTAGTCATTGACACAAGTCTTTTCAATTGTACTAAAAGGGTTGACAGACTGCTTGTAGTCATTGACACAAATCTTTCAATTGTACTAAACAATTTCAATTGTACTAAAAAGGTTGACAGACTGCTTGTAGTCATTGACACAAGTCTTTTCAATTGTACTAAAAAGGTTGACAGACTGCTTGTAGTCATTGACACAAATCTTTCAATTGTACTAAACAATTTCAATTGTACTAAAAAGGTTGACAGACTGCTTGTAGTCATTGACACAAGTCTTTTCAATTGTACTAAACAATTCCATAAATGGAATTGTTTAGTACAATTGAAAAGACTTGTGTTCATCAGATATTCATTGCAATGAGATGGTAATTTAGTTTTTGGACAGACTTCAGGATGAATGGGTACACTTACAGGGGAAAAACTCTACCAGTTTCTTCTTTGCCTCCCTTCTTAGTTGAGTTTAACTCTAAATTCTTTCTTTTAAGAGTAAACCCCATTTTGGAGGGCTTTGTCACCCAGGGAAGCAACCAGGAAGAAGCAAATAGTTTTTTTTTCCTTTCTAAAAGTGGCAGAAAAACAAGGACATGTACCCATACAGTACCAGATGTAGCATAAGAATTACAAGCTTTAGAACCCTTTGTGAAATTCAGTCATCTGATATTCAGCTTCCAATTCATGATCCCATGGTGCTCTGATGGCCATATAGCTTCTGTTGAAAATGTAGTCAGTTTATCAAGACATATTGGAACAGTAATGTCTTTGTACTGGAACAGTAACTGTTGAAAAGGGGTAGAAATGTTTGGAAATGTCATTCAGATTCTTTGATTAGATAGGTGCCATGTCAACAGAAAGCATGCCTTAGATCTTAAAGTACTCTGTCCTGCCCCAAACCAGGCTGTGAAAATTCATAAACTGGTCATAGTATAATCTAATTTATTTGTAAGTCTGCAAGTTCCAGGATGAAAAGGACATATTCAGGTTTGCAGTATGCATATGCAAAAGCTTAGTTGGACATGGGAAGTCGGCTTGTCTGAGACTGGCTTTCTGATAACGCATGTTATATGGAATATACAACTCCACCTTCATTGAAAAATGAGAAAGCTGTTAAAAAGTAATATGTGATGTTATTTTCACTATTAACATTCATGAAACTGTAATTATAGTTCTAATCTTTTATCTGTTTTCAAACACTTGATTATGTTTACATGTCTGTCTGACAGTTATATTGGAAAGCAGGCTCTGTTTTCTGTTGGAATCTTTTGGCATCAGTAAGCTTTTGCATACACCACTTGCTGGCTGTTGGGATGGCCATTGCTTATTATGCCAGTGGCATGTTGTCAAAATATTACAACAGAACAACAAAAAGCCAACTGAAGAATACACCATGCACATAACCCTTTAAGCGACAAAATTTACGTCTGCAAAAATTTGAAAACGTTTCATCAAGCTATATCATATTGAAAATTCAAAATCTAGAGGACAAACAGTGTAGATCTAGATGAGGCGGCTCATTTTGAGCCGCCTCATCAGGATCTACACTGTTTGCAAATTCTGCTATTTTCATCTCTGGTGCTTACAGTGTTAAATAGCTAACTCAAACCACAAAAAAAAAAATATCTTGCCTACCTACCCACCCTATTTTTCAAAATGATGTCATATGTTCCAACGAGAATTTACATACTGTATAGGAAGCAGAGTTGCATAAAGATTTCAATGCTGCATGCCTGTTGGGATGGGTTTTATATTGGAAAATTCCAGTAATAGTTTCTTAAATGACAGTCTGTTAAATCAATGTGAAACATTGAAAAAAGCCAAAAGAAAAAAGAAACAAACTGCAAGGAGATAATCCATGATTGTTTGTTTAGACTACACTAGTAATGAAGGAAAATCTAATTTCATGGTTCATTATGCTTTCTACTTCAGAAACCAATCTGTTCCCTCATCAACATTGAAATTAGGTTTATTATGTGTCATAAACATGATAAAGTTTTGAAAATTTAAAGGTATTAGCTGAAATTTACATATCAGATTGACAAATCATCTATGATTTAATGATTTAGGGAGAAGTTCTTTTTTATATTTTATTCATCAGTTGAATTTTCTCAGCTTGTCATGATCTGTAGTCCTAAGACTATGAACTTATGCTTAAGGCAGACTAAAAACATGACTCAAATGCCATGGCATGAAAACAAGCAGCTGGCCCAGAAATTGTGTAAGCAGTGGACAAGAATATGAGAGAGCTAAATGTGTTAAAAATTAGGCAAGTGGGCTGGAATTTAGTTGACTTTCCAAACGGATGCATGTGTATGTATGTAGTCCTTTGTATGCATTTAGGGAAATGTTAGAAGCAATAAGGGTCAGTGAGTTAAAGATTGGAGCACTACTGGCAGTACAGAGTGATTTAAGGTAAAATTGAAATATTTTTGGATACATTAGCTCTCTTGACTGAAGTAACTCGGAAGCAGTGATTGTTCAAAATATTAGAAGATTTTTAAGATGGAAGGAAGGTACCCCATGTTTAGATAATTAAATGAAGCAAACAAAAAAAGGAAAAAAGAAAGAAAACAATTAGGAAGCAAGAAAGAAGCAAAGTGGAAGTAATTTTTATGCTTCTAGTTTTCTACTTTCTGCAGAAAATAAGAAATCTAGACAAATTAGTGTTAAATGAAAATAGTTAAATTTGCAAACACTCAGAGGATCGGGATTAGGTAGCTCAAATAGCTTGGATAAACAATTTTTTTGAAATTTTGCTGACATAAATTTTGTCACCTGCTTTTTCGGGCTTTAACATGCTCTACTATTTTTGCCCAATCTGCTTCTGTTTGCATCCTGGGTTTCTCACACCAGACACAGGAAGATTAGGAACATAATTATTTCTAATATCTGTAATAAACTCAAACAGCTCTTCTCAGACATTTAAGACATGAAACACAATTTCTGCCACTGTTTTCCCACAATTACCAAGGCAGAAAACATGTTTTAATACTTCAATAAAATGAGAAAATTGTCACATAACACAGTAATTTATCTTGAGCATTTCATTCTTCAAAATGCATGGTCTGATTGTAACAAGTCAATTCTTAAGATGATTGATAAAGTCTTTAGGTTTTTTTAACTGGCAAATTACTGACAGCTGTTCAACTGTTAAAACTGCATGTAAGAAAATGAATGAAAAGGTTGATAAGAAGAAAAAACAAAAAGATCTTCTTACTATTAAAACTGATGTAATAAGGCTGTGCAGAAGCCACCCACATTGGATTGTGCTTAAAATCTTTTAATCGTCAGTGGTTTAACTGGTGGCAGTTTCATGATTTATGGGGAAAAGTCTAGGGATTTGTAGAGTTCACATTTTCATTTGAATGAATTTTGTTTTATATCCCAGGTATTTTACATTTTTGTTCCTATTTGCATCTTGTCTAATGAACCAAAATATTACTAGCAACATACAGATATGCAGGTGCATTTCGGAATTTTCAATTGGACAGAATTTCAGTATGCACCAGTATACCATAATAATCCTATTAAAAGCACTACGAAAGTTGAGCATTTTGTATCGCCTGAAAAGTAAAAAATCAGCCTTTACAATTAACCCATTGCGTTCTGGGTATTTTTTGTTGTCTGCTGAAATTGTTGTCTGCATCAAAAATGAAGAATATTTTGACAGTATTGGTCTAAGTAACTCTTGTAGACATGATGTCTAGGCAGCAAACAGTTTGGTATCTCAGATCAGGCCCCACGTTTGTGGGTTCTGATCTGAATCCAAACTGTTTGTCCAGATACCCCTAAAGGGGTATCCGGAATGGAATGGGTTAACAGTATTAGAATATTTAAACCATGTAAGAATAATACAGTAGCTGCACTTAGTCATCATTATAATGGATAACAATTGTATGAACATGATATGAAGAACATGCAGTCTTTGTAAGTCAGTATAACACTATTTTCTTAAACAATGGAGGGGTCTTTATTAGAGCAGGGTTATTTATTAGGATTATTGTGGTAATTGAAGAGGCAGCCAAGTCCTTTGTCCTTAAGTGTGCCATGGCTATGCCTTATGTCATGTACAAAATTGTAATATCTGCCATTTTGGTTTATTGAAGGGCATTCTGATATGGGAGAAACTTCTTTGAGGGTTTTAAATATTTACTTTAGACAGTCATTGATATTCTTTTGATTTGTAAGATGTTGAAACTAATAGATGTGTCAGCATGCAGCTTGTACACTGCACCTGGCTTTGATTGCACAACTTTGAAGCAAAAATGATAAACTACTGTCTATTGCCAAAATATTCGGTCATCCAACCCATTCTGAAATTTTAACATCATTCTGAAGTTTTTACAAGTTTATTTTGATATTTGGAAAATGTTCGGAAAAAAATGACAGATTTGGCAAACAGTGTTGACCCAGATCAGATGGCTCCTTATAAGGAGCCATCTGATCAGGGTTAGCACTGTTTACTCAGACACATGTATGAATATTCAGGGTTGTCATGGTAACTACATGATATTGATAAATGGATTTTCTTCAAATGTTTTTTGTG
Source organism: Ctena decussata (assembly GCA_963989385.1). Taxonomy (NCBI): domain Eukaryota; kingdom Metazoa; phylum Mollusca; class Bivalvia; order Lucinida; family Lucinidae; genus Ctena; species Ctena decussata. Next base: position 30,398,035 of record OZ022504.1, on the reverse strand, counting down.
GGTAATTGATTTTTAAAGCAATAATACAGATAAGATGTTTGGTTTAATTGGTTCTGTCTTGTGGTGATTGAGCAAAATTATTGAATTGCAGATATTGAACAATCTGTTCTTTGCCATAAAAATTTTGTCTTTGCTAACAAAAGTTTTAATTTTGCAAACATACACTCAGATGGCTGCTAGTCTCTTGCTATATCACTGCTATGTTCTGGGTTCAGTCTCGGGTGTTGTCATGTGCTAGGGTAGCAGTCACCCACCTTTTAAAGGTTTAGTGTTTTTTCAGATTCTCTGAATGGTTTCCAACATCATGCATGAGTACAGACCTTCAAAACTCATGCTTTTTGGGACACTTAAATTTTATCAGTTTTTAGAGATGTTTGTTTTTTCAAATAAAAGTTAAGGGTCATTTTGTATTAAGATCTGACCACTTCAAAAATACGTCCTAAGCTAGAAACTTTTGGGTTTGTTGTTTTGTGATTTAATGCCCTTTCCAGAATTATGTTGGACCATAGCCTTACAAAGCTTTCATAGATTACTCTTTACCTCATCCTGTGGTAAGCTAGCGCTTTTGTCGTCTATCCATGCTTTAATACTGTTTTCCAATTTTCATATTCTCTCTGCCACTTCATGCACTTGTTCATTTTCATTTCACGGTACCTTGTAAGAGAGACCTTGTTATGCCTGAAGACCTTGTACACATATCGCTTAATAAGCTTCAGCACTTTAGAAAGCATTTTGTTCAAAGTTGGCATGATGTGTGAGAAGAAGGAAACTGGAGCCTAATTGTAACTATGTTTACACCATGTCTTGTTTCAACAATTACATAGCTTATATAATTAAACTGTAGAGTGCATGTTTCATAAGATATAAGACAGACGCCATTATTGGCATGGGTTATACACCAAAACATTGCTGCAACAAAATATTGGCCTTATCATTAGTGTAACACAGTATCCTTTAAATGTACTGATGTTAGCTTTTGTGCAGCATGATTTGGAATCACTCTATGTTTTTAAGCCCCCAACTTCGAAGAAGTTGAGGGGGCATATTGCTTCTGTGTTGTCTGTTTGTTGGTGCATCCGTTTGTGCGTCCATCCCTTAGTCATGCATACCATATCTTAGAAACTGTGCATGCTAGAGTATTGAAATTTCATATATGGATTTGTCATCAAAAATTAGCTGACGTGTATTTTTTTTTCTTGTCCAAGTTATCTCCCTTTTGGAGTTATGCCCCTTGAGAAAAACTCATAATGAAACCTTGTCAGCAAGATATCTAAAAAAGTATTATAGCTACGGACTTGAAACTTGACCATCTTATTGGAGATGATGAGTAGATGAACTGATTAATTTTTCAACAAAATCTGTCAAATGTTGTATGAGTTTTGGCCCTTTGAAAATTTCAGCATTTCAACTTTGTCAGCAAGATATCTTAAAAAGTATTTGAGCTAGGGACCTGAAACTTGATCAGCTGTTTGGAGATGATTAGTAGATGAACTGATTAAATTTTGAACAAATTCCATAATTTTTTTTCCGGAGTTATGACCCTTTGAAAATTTCAGCATTTTAACTTTGTCAGCTGGATATCTCAAAAAGTATTTGAGCTAGGGGCTTGAACTTTTGCCCATTTATTTAGAATGATGTGTAAATGAAATGGTCAAATTTTGAATGAAATCTGTCCATTATTTTCGGAGGATGGCCCTTAGAAACTTTTGACATTTTAACTTGTCAGCAAGATATCTCAAAAATTGCTTCAGCTAGGGACTTGAAACTTGGTATGCTGATTGGAGGTGATGAGTAGATTAACTGATTAACTTAGGAACAAATTTTATCATTTTTTTTGGAGTTATGTCCCTTTGAAATTTTTGACATTTTAAACTTGGCAGCAAGACAGCTCAAAAAGTATTTGAGCTAGGGTCTTGAAACTTGGTCAGCTGATTGGAGATGATAAGAAGATTGACTGATTGACTTTTGATTGATTTCTGTCAATATTTTCTAGTAATAACCATGCCCTTTTAAGATCAAGCATATGTTGGGGGCATAGTGTTTTACAAACACCTTTTCTAGTCTTATGGTTTGGGGCATAGTGTTTTACAAACACCTTTTCTTATTAGTCTTATTCAAGTCTTGCAGAAGCTGTATGATGAATGGAAGCATTGTGGTTCTATGGGCTTTTCAGTATTCCAGTCCTGTTTAACCAATGGAAAGGTGAAAGTGAAAAGCCACAAGCAAAAGAACCTTGTTTGTGGTTGAAGAGGGATTTATATAGTTTGGACTCATTTTGATGTTAGGCAGTTGTTGTATTGACTGCTCAATTGAAGTTTAGAAAATTGTAGTCTGCTTTTCTCAGGTTTTGTCCCAGATATTGTCAGGGTCACTGATGAGGCTTTATAAGCCTAAACTACATAGTCTGGCCCATGTTCCTTCTTCTGAATGATTTCTCTGCTCTTGAAGGAACCCTTTAAGATTTAGAACCAGACTTAAGCTTAGAAGGCTAGTGCTTAACACACTAAGCCAACACAACTCCTCAAGTCTTTCAAAATACTACAGTTTTGAAGTTGACATAAGTTGCAGTTATTTTGAAGCACTTTTTTGACAAGTCTTCGATTGTGAAATCCAAAACTAAAACTGCCTCATATCATCCATAGTCAGATGGATGAGTAGGATTATATAATTGCAAAGCAGAAAAATGTAACACAACAGTATATGTTCTGCAAGGTGTTATGAAAGAATTGGATATAACATTTCATCTTTTTCTTAATAAAAGTTTTGTCTTAAAGACAGGAGTGGTACTATATGAGGAGGATTAACTGCCACAGTGTCATGCTGTCTCTTGAACACAAAGTGCCAACACCTCCATTTAGCCAATGTAATTATCAAAGCTGGTATTTCTAGTCCACTGATTGGATAAATACATTTTCACACGTACAGGTAACTTGTGCTATTGCTGGGAACCAGATCCCCCCATCCCCCATGCCACCCCCAGAGAGAAGTTCTGTTTTTAATGTTGGTAAAATAAAATATGATGATTAGAGTAAGTATTATCTACTGTTTAATGATTAATTTGATAAAAATTTGTGTCAATTAGTCAGTTTGTAGTGTTTGACAGCCTTGTGGACATAACTGAAAATATTTTCAAATCTTTATGCTTATTACTGCCACATACAAAAATGGCAATTTTTGAATATTCTTATTCATTACCTGGTTTCTATCCACAATAATCAGGCTTTATCAGCATATTTAAATGGTATATTCTTAGATTAAATCTGGATTGCAATAATCAAGTGTGTCTGTTTTCATTCTTTTCATGTTCTTTTCCATTAATCATTTTTGGATATTTAAGATATTTTTGGACAATGAAAAATATCTATTAACTTGTCTGTCAGTTTGATATAAATCTTTATCGATAAAAGTTATTTATGTGTTCGGATAAAAAAGGGTAGGGAATAATCAAGATGGCTGTGCATCTTAGCTCAGTAGATTGGAAGACTGGTATCTGAAGTTTGCATCTGAATGTGCAGCTTATCAGAAAGAAAATCAAAGAACCAGTCTTAGACTTACAGTTATGTCAATAGCTTGTCAGAGATGATGTATGTCAAAACTGTTGTTTTTGTTCAACAAATGTTTTGCCTTCATGGTCTCATAAGCAGCAATGCAATAATTTGTCTGGGGCTTTCAATGTCATAAAAAAGGTACACACCCATTTTAGGGAAAATTCAGACTGTAAAACTTTCCTCAGTTTTAAATTTTGCTTGTACAAGTACAAGCAAAATTCAAAAATGAGGGAAGTTTTACAGTCTCTTGTACAAGCAAAATTCAAAAATGAGGGAAGTTTTACAGTCTCTTGTACAAGCAAAATTCAAAAATGAGGGAAGTTTTACAGTCTCTTGTACAAGCAAAATTCAAAAATGAGGGAAGTTTTACAGTCTGTTGAAACACTTCAGTTGATATGTCAGAGGAAAGTCTGAGATCTAAAGGTGTTCAGTCAAGTTTAGGCAATTTTTGTCACTCTCACTGTGACAGGAAATTTACAGTTTGCTGTAGAAAAGTAGTAAAGAAGAGAAAATTTGACTACATTGCAAGAATATATTTTGACACCCCTCAAACTTCACCCCTACTACCTTAATTCAGGTTGTATCCTTAGGTTGACAAGACATAAACTTAAAACACAATATTTACCCAAAATATTATTGCAAACAATGTTGGTCAAATATATTTAGGGTAGTTGTAGGTCAATATGACAAAACCTTTGAGGAAATGGTAGATGAAATTCTAGAGGAAAGCTGGACAGTGCAGAGGAAAAGTAATTTGGTTTTATTTCCATGTTTAGTCTATAAAAATAATCCAAAAAATATAAAGAAGAAAACTGCCCATGATTTATAGGATTCACAGTATCAGCCAGGATGTTATGATGTTTATATTTCTGTATCATGCCAGTGTAATCTTTTGACAGAAAATATTTCATCTTGCCATAATATCATAAACTTGGCATGCTGCCTCAATGATAAAGATTGGTTATTCTGGAGTCAATAACTAGCCTACCCTGAAGGGGGCCACAAAAATGAAGTTAGTTATGTGTTTTATATCACAGAATAAATAAATTCAGATGTTAACTCTTTAAGCCCCAGTGATGAAATTAGCAAAATTTGCAAACAGCGTAGATCCTGATGAGGCGGCTCATGATGAGCCGCCTCATCTAGATCTCCACTGTTTGCCCTCTAGTCTTTGAATTCTCAATATGAAATGTCCTAGACATGGCATTTTTTAATTTTTGCAGACGTAAATTTTGTCGTCTGCTTTTTGGTGCTTAAAGAGTTAATTGCTGTTGGTGTCAGAAGTAACAGGTAGTAAATATGTAAGACTTAAACAGCAAGTAAGTACAAAGTGAGGAAAATGGGTGGTCTGTCAGTTTTGTATCAGGTTGGTATGCTAGGCATAGGAATCAAGAAAACATGTTTATTTTTGGAGGGGAGGGGTTGGGAGGGCCGGGGGGAGGAGAGGGCTGTGGTGGATATGGAATCTTTCATAGTGTACATATGCTTGAATGTCCCTTCCTGAATGATAAAAACAATGGCTGGATGGATGGACGGATGGATGACTTGCAATTTTACATCCATTTCAATAGTATTTCTGTGACTGTCATATGAGCCACATCATGTGATTTCCAACAATGTGGCTTTTGTGACAAGCAAAGGCTTTGATCAGACTGCACATAAGTGCAGTCTGATCAGAGCCTTCGCTTGTCACATCAGCCATCTATAGAAGTGGCCCAAGTCATACAGCCAACAGCGAGGTCTCTGGTTACCTAGTGTGATTGAGAAGGATAACTTGAATATCACTCGACAAAATTGCCACATTGTTAGAAATCACATGATGTGGCTCATATTAGGATGATGGGAGAGTGATAATGGAAGGCTGTGTGCAATGGAACCCCGTGTACAATTGAACAGATTTCCGCCTTCAGCAGGAATCAAACTCTGGACAGCTAGACTGGCAGGTTAGCGCTTAACCCACTGAGATAGTGCTGACAGAACTGAAACATGAAGTTTGTATTTCTATAATAAGACAGACCCATTCCATTTGGGATACCCCTTTAGGGGTATCTGGGCAAACAGTTTGGATCCAGATCAGGCCCCACAAACGTGTGGCCTGATCTGAGATCCAAACTGTTTGCTGCCTAGACATCATTTCTACAAGAATTAGTTAGACCAATCTAGTCAAAATATTCTTGATTTTTGATGCAGACGACAATTTCAGCAGACGACAAAAATACCCAGAATGCAATGGGTTAACAAGCAGGTACACATTTGAAACTGCACGTACATTACAGAGATGTCACAGTGAAGAGCAGTTTTGTTATTTCAGTAAAGTGAGGATAATAATGGGTTACGCTTTTGATATCACACCAAGTAACATCGAGGTCGCTCTATACAAACAAGAGCAGTCTGCCTTAAGATGTCCTCACAATAGTCAAAAATGCGGGGCAGGACAAATTTTACCACCAATAATTATCGCATTGTCAATACCATAAAGATGATTGTTGTAACCAAATACTTATCCTTGAAGGCATAACTTGGCCTGACTGAAGAAATTAGTTCTATAATGAAATAGGGTTACGCCTTCCAACAATCGAGGTCATTGTCGGGATAAGCAAATAATTGTAGAAAAGGACAACTGCTCAGTCAAGGCGAGATCTTTATCTCTTCACATAACATGCTAATCTACTTAAACCTAAAAGTGACAAATTTTGGGCCTCAGATGCCAAAAAAATTTTGAGAGTGAAAAATGCAGATTTTTTATTTTTTTCTCACTTCCAAGAAAACCTGTGTTGTGGGATCTCATTATAGTTGCCTCAACTCTAATGAGAACCACAACATATGTTTTATTTTAAAAAAAGTCACTCCAGATATTTGCATGTCTTGAGCCTTTCACAACAAAAAGATCTTATCAGGGTAACACTCTTCTGACTGCTTGCCCAATTAGGTGAAAGAAATTAAAGCCCTATTAAAGAGGTGACCAGTATTGAAGAGTACAGCGAAATTATTCTTGTCGTCAACAGTCCTCACTTTCTGCACAGATTTGTCACCATTTTAGCAAAGAAGATGGGAAATTTTCGTTCAGATGTTCATGGCAGATAGTTTTTTAAGGTTTGCCCGAATTTTGGATATTACACATAAGTCCACGCAACAAATGCAAAAGGTCATAACGAGCTACCATTTACCTTTTATGAGAATGACGAAATCATCTGCACTAGAACTTGTCCTGTTGGGGGTGTTACCCTGCTTTTGTGATCAATTTGTCAAAATTGAGTAAAATATGATCGGCTGACCACATTAATTTTTGATAATTCTGGAAATGAAATGGCTGTATTTCAAACTAGATATAACTACATGTAGATTGTTAGATCACACCACTGTTGGAATCTGTTTATCCATGGCCAAATATACTCCAAAAAAGTATTAAGGGGTCAAACTTTTACCCTGTGATTTCTGGAACATTTCAAACATTTGGTAAAATAAATCATTTCTACCTTCCATTTCATTCATTTTGAAAGGTTTGTACACATGAAGTTTGAAACTATAGCCTTTATCTTGACCAAGTCCAGACTTCAATTCACACTACCCTCAAAATCAAAGTGTTCAGAAGTCCATGAGGAACAAATTCACCAAAATTTTCGATTTCGCCAATTCCTGATTTTTTTTTGTGCAAAATTGCTCAATAATCATCAAATTTAATCATTTTTAAGGTCAGCAAGCTGTAACAATTTTAAAAGTCATAGCAATTTTAAAAGTTATGCCCGACCAAACTGACACACTATCATTTCTCTATGGGAATTCAAAACACTTTTATTTTAGGGGTAGTTTGACTTAAAGCCTGGGCTTGGTCAAAACAAAGGCTATAGGTTCAAACTTCATGTGTATACAACTTGCAAAATGAATAAAATGGAAGGTAGAAATGATTTATTTTACCAAATGTTTAAAATGTTCCAGATATCCCAGTGTAAAAGTTTGACCCTTTAATAAATTTTTCGAGTATATATACTGACCATGAAATAACCATGGTTTTAGTAAGAAATATGAAATTATCAGAACAAGATAAACCTGCCATAGTTTGTTGTTCTGTAGATCCTTCCTGTTCATAGTATTGTCAGAACATGTTCTAAACATGCTTGACCATCATAAAATTGTGCTTTTATCATGAATGTCCATGGTCAACATTTTCATGGCCATGGTCGAAACATACATGATCACAGTCAAACCATGTATGGTTGTAGCTAAACCAAATGTGATCATCGTCAGACTATGTATCATCAAATCAAATTGAAAAAAAAAAATCACTCCAGATTTTTGCATGTCTTGAGTCATTCACAATGAAAAGATCTTATCAGGGTAACACTCTTCTGACTGCTTGAAAAGAAAAGACAAGGAGGCAGACAGAAGATGAAGTGTGAAGATGATATTAAAATGTCTGCAGGAATGGATGGATGTTGCCAGCACAACTAGATCAAAGTTTTGGCAAAGTAGAAAGATGGCAATGTAGAAAGACAAGAGAACTGACTGATCTGAAAAATGCTCAAGTGGGTTTTACATTTTAATGTCTGTCAAGTATTTCTTCATTGCTGGAGTCCTAAAAAGTAAAGTATGTAAATATTAGTCATCTGCTTTGTTTTGTGTGTACTATACTTTTGTCTTGGGTCTGTGGTGGCATACTGTGAAAAAACTAGAAATTGGGACACCGAATATACATGTAATGACCATAATTGTTCTAAAATTGAACTGTTTGGCTTTACAGTGCACTAACGCATCCAAAAAATGCAGATGAAATGGCAAACAGTGTAGACCCTGATCAGGCTGCTCCTTTAGGAGCAGGCTGATCTTGATCTGCACTATTTGCTCAGATCTTGCTGACCAAATTCTTTGAACTCTTATGGTAATAGCTCTTCAGACTTTCGACCCTCAGGTTCTCAATATGACCATTAACTATCCTTTTAGATATTAAAAATTAAAGAGTGGACAAGCCGGGCTGCGTAGCGCAGGTGGTAGTGCATCTGACTCGAGAGCTAGAGGTCCCAGGTTTGATACACAGTCTGGCCACTTACTTTTATTTCCCCATTCGCTGATTCAAGAAGGGCAGTTGTCAGTTATGGTGAAAGTATGTGCACTTAGTACTGGTTAACCACTCAGGAGGTCTAATTTCTGAATAGTAAGATCCTTTGGAGGCAAGGAATACACTAAAGAAAGGAAAACAGCAGACTCAATTTAATTGAGTCTGTTTATGACCAGTAATAAAACATGACACCGGCCAAGCCCCCTGTCAGGGGCTTAAGCGGAACTCTATTTTCAAGCTGACTAAATAAACTCATTGATCCCAAAGGACTAGAATATAAGTATCTTTCATGGGTGTGAGGTGTGGATAGAAAAATCCGTCACTCGGGATCACTGTTCAGCATCACTCGGCAAGCCTCGTGATGCCAAACAGTTACCCTGGTGACGGATTTTTCTATCCACACCTCACACCCATGATAGATACTTTTTCTTGCACACCACATTTAGTTTTAACTTCAGAACTTGTTAAAATGCGTAATTCTAGTGCTTGAGAGGTTTCTATTTGATTTTGAAAGAAGACGCCGCTTTCAACGATCCCCATTCGGTTCTTAACCTTAATGTCTTACGTGCATAAACTGAGGTCATTTTTGCCGTCTTCGTGACGTCATCATCTAAAATGCCAATGTCACTTGATGGTGCAGATACGTGACCTCCAATACAACCAATGCATTGAATGCTTGTAATTTTTATTCGTCCCTGGGTAAGAACACCTGGATAAGATAAGATTTTCTATCCCAGATGAAAAGAATGGCTTTTTCTATCCGGTGTGCAAGAAAGTATAATCTGCACTATGATAATGTACGGGGAGACGTTTTACAGCTGCCACAGGGCACAACACCAGCTGCATGCCCAGGAATAGTGTGGTTAGGTTAACTGACCGTCCTGACATGACCATAGCTGTTTACCATGGACATAAAGCAATTACACAACAACAAAGAGTGGACAGGAATGGACTTTGCCAGCTCAACCAAGGCAGCTGAAACAGGACCTTGTTGCAGTAGTATCTGGTGCCTCATGAATGATCTTGGAAGGTTTTGGATATACAGACTAATTAACAACCCTGACCTTGTGTGTATTAGATATGTCGACATTTTCTTCAGTTTGATATGATTGTCATCTAATGTTTTTACACCTTTATTACCCACCTGTCTGATCAGGTACAATGTCTTTGTTTTATTACATTATTGAAGCCCATAAATTACAAAATTGTAACAGGTTTTATTTCATCAAGCACTTTTCCTGGTATTTTTATCATTTATTAGTACAAAGATAATAAAATGGAATTCTTCTATTGATTTTGGACACATTAAAGACCAGCTAGAACAACTTTTGCTCTTTAGCTACACAGGGGCTTAACCTTTATGGTGTTCAGAGACCTTATATTCTTGATAGGTTTGGATATATTGTAAACCCCACACATATAAATGCCATTGCCCAGCAGGCACATGACGTTGAAATGACGTCAATACAACGTGATGACATCACATCGACGTCAGTACGAAGTAATTTTGACGTTGTGCTCGCTGGGTGGCCACCAAAACAGAAACCTGGATACCAGGTGGATCATTTGGATGTCAGTTTATTCACTGGGTATCAAACTCATTTTGATGGCCAAGTTGCACTAAAAAGCCACTTAAATGCTATATGCCAACTGTGCTTCCAGTCAGCCAGTCCATTCGACTAGACACACAGGTACTAGCCCTTAATGCGCCAAAAAGCAGACGACAAAATTTACGTCTGCAATAATTAAAAAAATGGCTTGTCCAAGCTATATCATATTGAGAATTCAAAGACTATAGGGCAAACAGTGTAGAGATCCAGATGAGGTGGCTCAGCCACCTCATCTGGATCTACACTGTTTGCAAATTCAACAATTTTTCATTTTTGGCACTTTAAGGGCTAATATAAGATCCAAGTCTTATGATTTCTCAGTTTATGTTTTTGACAGGCCTCATTTGTCAGTGAGCAGTTGTTACAATAGACAGGTAGTTGCAGTAACAGCTTGACAGATATCATTGCAATATTGGCACCAGTATGTCTCTCTGTCTGTAAAACTGACCTTAAAGCAAGAGGGCAGCTTAAGATAAAATAAAGTACTTATAGATATATTTGGTCATTTATGGTACTTAAAGCATTCTTGATGTCTTTGTTGCAGACAGATGGGCATGCAAGTAACATATGCAAGCAGGCACTCAATGTTTTATCTACATCAGTGCAGCACTATGAAAAAACACTGATATCAATATACAGTTGATATCCATATACATCTCAAACACTATCAGATTTCTCAAAGTACCCTCTTATATCAAAGAATATAGTTGGGACACATTTCCTAGTTTTCTTTACACTCCAACTGTTATTTCAAATTACTGGTATCTCAAAGTAAATTTTCTGGGACCAGAAAATTTACTTTGAGATATCAGTAGTTTGAGATGACTGAGAGATATAGGGAGTTGACTGTACTCTAATTATTTGGTTATAAGATGCATTGGGTGTTTTTCCTCAAAAATCTAAATCTGTCTTATAAGGGCTTGTCTCCATGAATTGTTTTTTTTTTTCCAAGTAAATTATAGCTACCATTTAGCCATCGTGCTTGAACCCACAGCCACCGTCATGACTCTCTTTAGTCTTTAAATGGATTATCATTTCAGTTTCTTCACCAGCCTGAATGCCTGAAAAACTGCATGTTGAAGGTGTGTAACTGCCAAAGTCAACCATCCATCCATGACTGATTGCATGTCAGAAAGTCCTCTTCCTGGGAGATATATTAACCCATTCCATTCGGAAGGGTATCTGGGCAAACAGTTTGGATCCAGATCAGGCCCCACAAACGTGGGGCCTGATCTGAGATCCAAACTGTTTGCTGCTTAGACATCATTTCTACAAGAGTTGTTTGGACCAATATTGTCAAAGTATTCTTGATTTTTGATGCAGATGACAATTTCAGCAGACGACAAAAAATACCCAGAATGCAGTGGGTTAAAGACATGCTTTAAATTGGGTGGCAACAAAGGTTAGGTTGTCAGTTGTTACCTTTATTTTACATTATATAGCCCATAAAAAGCTAAGAGTTGGCCAATAAAAATATCTTTAAGGGAAACTGACAGAAAGATCTTTAATTGAATAAGATTTTGGAATCGTAACATCAAGAAAAAGTTCTATAACAGAAATGACTCGGATCAGCTTGTGCTTAAACTTTTCCCTGTTACTATACTGACAAGTTAGGTATCTTTTGGAGTCTATATCTAGCAAATAGTGAAGACTCTGATCAGCCTGCACAGTGTGCAGGCTGATTTGAGTCTGCACTATTTGAACATACATCTGGGCATTTTCCCTATGGTGCAGCTAAAATAAGATAGGCTTTTAAAGCAGTAATAACATGGGCTTTTTTGCTACTCTTATTCCTTTGAAATTCGTTTTGATTTCCTTGCTTTGAGTAAATCTGAGAAATTTAAACCATTTTAATTAATTCTTTGCTTGCATAATCCTTTTATGAATGTCCTTAAATGGCGACAGACAATTTTATTCCGTTTTTGATGCAATAGTTATGGAAGGAAATAGACGTGCTTGATCAGATGTTAGCGTGTTTTGGTGTATTAAAAGGCTCATTTGCTGAGAGTATTGCACATCTTTGCACATTGTTAAATGTAGTGGAAACATTTTAATGGTGCATTTGTAATTTATTGCCTGCAGCCTTACAAGTGCATTTTAGCAGGAGCTCGTGAATACCCCCAGCTATTGCCGTTGCCCTTGAAATTAATTTCTTTGGGCAATGATGTTGAGTTACGACAGATTGATGGGCAAACAGACAGTCAGCTATACCAAATGGTCAAATCTACTAGAGGATTTAGTCTGAGTTTAGGAAACAGAGCTTGACAATAAAGATTTTAAAGTCTGGGGCTTTTACCAGTGGCAGATCACGACCGAGTTGATTTCAGCTAATACCTGTCAAGTTTGTGGTTAATCCAGTGACAAATCGACAGGTTCTAGTCAACCATTTTGGGAAGTAGAAGCTTAAGCTTTTGACAGAAAAGCATTATCACAGGGTATAATCGATTCCGCCAATTTTCGCTTCCTGCAGAGACTGTCCGTCATATTTGGCTTCCGCCGAGACTGTCCGCTAACTCTTGCTTCCTGCAGAGACTACTGTCCTCGAAAAATGGCTTCCTGCCGAGACTGTCCGCGTGATTCTGCTTCCTGCCGAGAGCCTCGGCAGGAAGCAAAATCACACGGACAGTCTCTGCAGGAAGCCATTTATCATGTACAGTAGTGTCGGCAGGAAGCAAGAGTTCGCGGACAGTCTCGGCGGAAGCCAAATATGATGTACAGTCTCTGCAGGAAGCGAAAATTAGCAGAATCGATTATACCCTGTGATTATGTTTTAGTCTGTCTCCAAATTGGTTCCAAATAGGTCCAACTGAGTAATTTGAAAAGATTGGCATATACAATAAACATGCATTTTCTCTGATCTCCTGCCTGCCAACAGTCATTTTCACGCTGCCAGCCTTTCATGGCCTGACACTAGACTGAAGCAGATTGAAATGTCTGAGGAAATGTCACTTATAGTACAGGAAGTTGTTAGTGAAACTCTGATTGCTAGTAAAGGATCCATGTTGTAGAATAATGTTTTGTTTGAAGGAGAAATTTGATACTGTTCTTCACACCTGTTACACTGAGGACCTGCTAGAGTACTTGTAATGTCTTTGTAATTAATTAAAGATACAGTATAGTCCCTATAAGGCATTATAAGTGATATCAGTGAATAGCATTATATTCAAGCAGTACAAAGCAGATGAATATTGCCTAAAATCCAACCAAGTTACAAGCCTTATCTATCATGTCATGGTTCCCATTGACAATTAAACTACAAATGCATATAATGTTGTTGTAACGTTAACTTTCAGTTCTGTTGTTTCAATTTTTTTTATGATGATCTCCAAGCAGCTCAGCAGAATAAATCAATGGCCAGGAGATGCAGCCATGGATTCATTCTGTTTCGCCTCTTTTGGAGACCATCATTACCAGAAGTGAAACAATGACCATAGATTCGTTTCGCTAAGCCTCTTGGAGACCATTGCTTTGAGAATTGAAACAACATCAACAACACCAGAAGACAGAATGATGTTAGTGTTACAGCTCGATATTGCTTCACCATAGGTTAAATTGTAGAAAAAAAATCGAAATGGTCAAGAGTCTTGTATTATGAATTATGATATTTATGATATTATGTCAAGTTTATGTAGTATTGGACAAAATAATGAATATAAATTATGCTATAACAATTTATTACAATACTAAATAAACGTTAACACATAGATAACACCATTATACTATACTTAGTAAAACAATTGAAGGATATTGAAATTCTAGGATTTTTTAAACTTAAACCAAAACCTTTACAAATTTTATTATGCATGCATTCAATAATATCGGGTATCTATAATTGAAGAGCATGTCCAATTAAAGACACGCTTAAGTGGTTACAGTACAGTACCGCTCCAAATGTAATAACCCCTACATCATGAATTCACAAACATGTATACTTATAGCTATATTGTTGTTAAAACCGGCTTTAAGGGGTTGAATAGTTTGCCATAAGGAGGCCATCATGCCCATACAACGTGAGTTACACAATAAAAACATCAGCCAAATTTGCAAATCTGAACGAACAAGACTACTCCTACTCACTGTCCTGGATATTCTTTAGTTTAGCCTCGATCAGCAGCAGAATAATTGGAATCAGAATATTTTAAGAGGCGCTTAAGTGTGCAGGCAAGCTGCCTATGTGAATTGCAAGAGAAAAATCAGGTTTAAACTCAATTTTAATTGTTTGTAATTTTTTTGCAGTATGGGGTCAGTACATTTGGAATGGTACCGTACAGTAACCTCTGTAGCGTGACGTTAATTAATCCTGCACTTCAATTGCATACGCCCGGTACTAGTACATGCATGCACATTTAATTTTGTATATATTCCGTTAAAAGTAGCAAATATGATTAAAATCTAATATCCTTCAATTGTTTTACTAAGTATATATTAAGACTTTAGCCACCAGTATAGTTCTCTAAAACACAAAGAGCAGTCAGCAGCAGTAATTTGTATTTTTTTTCCAGGCTCTAAGTCTAGGAACAGCCTCATGAGCCTGTCCATGGTAAGCAACATGATGTGCCATGCAATAACATTATATATGTTGGAAACAACACTGGAACCAGACAGCAAAACAGCACCTCTTCATATTTAGAAAGGTATGTTTAACACCTGGAAATGTACACCAAAGTAGATGGCTAAATTTTATATCATGGCTAAACATGACATAAATTACAAGCTCATTAGATAAATAACTTGCTGGCTTATTATTATGTCTCCCCCTTTTAGGGTCGGGAGACATATTGTTTTTCCCCGGGCATCTGTCTGTCTGTCTGTCCGTCCGTCTGTCACAAATCTTGTCTGTTCTATAACTTGAAAACCGCTCAAGCTATATTCGCGAAACTTCATATAAATATCAAACAACATGAGACGACGTGCAGAGTGCAAGAATGGTAACTCTGGCATTTATACTTTTTGAGTTATTTTCCTTGGAACTTAGTCCATCACAAAATTGTGTTTCAATTGTGTCCGCTCTATAACTTGAAAACTGCTCAAGCTTTATTCAAGAAACTTTATACAAATATCAATCAACATGAGGCGATGTGCAGAGTGCACAAATGGTACATCTGGCATTTATACTTTTTGAGTTATTTACCTTGGAACTTTGTCCATCACAAAATTGCGTCTCAGTCGAGTCCGTCTATAACTTTAAAACCATTCAAGCTATATTTATGAAAGTTCATACAAATATAAATCAACATCAGACGACGTGCAGAATGCAAGAACCATAACTGTAGTATTTATACTATTTGAGTTATTTCCCTTAGAACTTTGTCAGTCACAAAATCGTGTCTCAGTCGTGTCTGCTCTATAACTTGAAAACCATTCAAGCTATATTCACGAAACTTCATACAAATATCAATCAACATTAGAAGAATTGCATAGTGCAAGAACCATAACTCTTGCATTTATACTTCTTGAGTTATTTCCCTTGGACCTTTGTCACTCACAAAATCGTGTCTCAATCGCTTTATTACTTGAAAACCGGACAAGCTATATTCACGAAACTTCATACAAATGTCAGTCAACACTAGACAACCTGCAGAGCACAGCATTTATACTATTTGAGTTATTTCCCTTGGAACTTTGTCATTCACAAAATCGTGTCTCAATCGTCTAAGCTCTATAACTTGAAAACCATTTAAGCTATATTCATGAAACTTCATACAAATATCAGTCAACATATAAATAGACGACATGCAGAGCACTGTAACTCTAGCATTTATATTTTTTTTGACAAAAACTAAGTATGAATATCAGTCAACATTACATGACATGCAGAGCATAACAACTATAACTCTTGCATTTATACTTTTTACGAATCCCTGCTTCAGGGTAGGGAAACATATTGTTTTTCCCTTGGCGTCTTAATGACTGATCCTTTTGACATCAAAACGGGGGGAGACATCTGTTTTTTCATAGAAAAACAATTCTAGTTATTTTCTACTTCTAATAAAGAGGAGCTAACTTTTAAGTCTTACTCTAAGTTGAATGAGTTGGGTAAGTTTGATGACTTGATAATTGTATAAATGGATACTGGCAGAAAAAGTCCTAAGGACTATCTCTGACTCTCAGCAGGTACTCAGTTCTCTGAGTTAAACAAAATGGCATTTTTAAACATAACTGAACAGTAAGAGCACATTAGTTTGATGCAAGACTTAAACACCTTCACTATTACAACAGGAAATTCTAGACATAACCAGCTTAACTGTAACAGCAGAGTAAGTTCCAGACATAACCAGCTGAACAGTAACAGAAGAGTAAGTTTCAGACATTACCAGTTTCAGTGTAACAGAAGAGTTAGTTCTAGATATACCTAGCGTTACTGTAACAGAAGAGTAATTTCCAGATATAACCAGCTTAACAGAAACAGCAGAGTAAGTTCCAGACATAACCAGCATTACTGTAACAGAAGAGTAAGTTCCGGACATAAACAGCTTAACTGCAACAGAAGAGTAAGTTCCAGACATAACCAGCTGAACAGTAACAGAAGAGTAAGTTCCAGACAGTAACAGCAGAGTACGTTCCAGGTATACACATCATTACTGTAACAGCAGAGTAAAGTCCAGACATAACCAGCATTACTGTAACAGAAGAGTAAGGTCCAGACATAACCAGTATTACTGTAACAGAAGAGAAAGCTCCAGACAAAACCAGCTGAACAGTAACAGCAGATTAAGTTCCAGATTTAACCAGCATTACTGTAACAGAAGAGTAAGTTGCAGACATAACCAGCATGACTGAAACAGAAGAGTAAGCTCTAGACATAACCAGCTGAACAGTAGCAGCTGAGTAAGTTCCAGACATAACCAGCATTACTGTAACAGAAGATAAGTTCCAGACATAACCAGCTTAACTGTAACAGCAGAGTAAGTTCCAGAGATAACCAGCATTACTGTAACAGAAGAGTAAGTTCCAGATATACCCAGCATTACTGTAACAGAAGAGTAAGTTACAGGCATAACCAGTTTAAGTGTAACAGCAGAGTAAGTTCCAGACATAACCAGCATTACTGTAACAGAAGAGTAAGTTCCAGACATAACCAGCTTAACTGTAACAGCGGAGTAAGTTCCAGACATAACCAGCTGAACAGTAACAGCAGAGTAAGTTCCAGACATAACCAGCATTACTATAACAGAAGAGTAAGTTCCAGACATTATCAGCTTAACTGTAACAGAAGAGTAAGTTCCAGACATAACCAGCTGAACAGTAACAGCAGAGTAAGTTCCAGATATACTTAGCATTGCTGTAACAGAAGAGTAAATTCCAGACATAACCAGCTGTACTGTAACAGAAGAGTAAGTTCCAGACATAACCAGCTGTACTGTAACAGAAGAGTAAGTTCCAGACATAACCAGCTGAACAGTAACAGCAGAGTAAGTTCCAGATATACCTAGCATTACTGTAACAGAAGAGGAAATTCCAGACATAACCAGCTGTACTGTAACAGAAGAGTAAGTTCCAGACATAACCAGCTGAACAGTAACAGCAGAGTAGGTTCCAGATGTAACCAGCTTAACAGTAACAGCAGAGTAAGTTCCAGATATACCCAGCATTACTGTAACAGCAGAGTAAGTTCCAGATATACCCAGCATTACTGTAACAGCAGAGTAAGTTCCAGATATACCCAGCATTACTGTAACAGAAGAGGAAGTTCCAGACATTACCAGCTGTACTGTAACAGAAGAGTAAGTTCCAGACATAACCAGCTGAACAGTAACAGCAGAGTTAGTTCCAGATATACCCAACATTACTGTAACAGCAAAGTAAGTTCCAGATATACCCAGCATTACAGTAAGTTCCAGACATAACCAGCTGAACAGTAACAGCAGAGTAAGTTACAGACATAACCAGTTTCAATGTAACAGCAGAGTAAGATTCAGATATTACCAGTTTCCAATGTATCAGCAGAGTAAGTTCCAGACATAACAAGTTTCAATGTAACAGCAGAGTAAGTTTCAGATATTACCAGTTTCCAATGTATCAGCAGAGTAAATTCCAGACATAACCAGTTTCAGTGTAACAGCAGAGTTAGTTCCAGACATTACCAGTTTCAGTGTAACAGCAGAGTAAGTTCTAGACATAACCAGTTTCAATGTAACAGCAGAGTAAATTCCAGACATAACCAGTTTCAATGTAACAGCAGAGTAAATTCCAGCGAAAACCAATTTCAGTGTAACAGCATATCAGGGAAGTAGAAAAACCCATGAACTCTGTTTTACAGTGCATATTAGGCTGTGTTTGAAACTGGGACAGTGCTACTGTAAAATATATTGGGGTACCTTAAAATCAGAATAAGTTGATTGTGTAGTTCATTGATGTCTAGGTCTGCACTGTTTGTGCAGATTTTTCTATCTAAATATTCAGGGTTGTTATGGTACCCAAGACAGATGTGTTGTTTATGTTTACCCAGTAACAAATGTCTTTCTGTGCAGTAAAACAGTTATTCTCTTACCTAACAGATGCTTTCTTAGATAGT
This sequence comes from Ctena decussata, assembly GCA_963989385.1. Taxonomy (NCBI): domain Eukaryota; kingdom Metazoa; phylum Mollusca; class Bivalvia; order Lucinida; family Lucinidae; genus Ctena; species Ctena decussata. The sequence continues at coordinate 30,379,309 of OZ022504.1, read as the reverse complement.
TGCATGTATAGGAATCACATGTACATAAGCCACAGCAACCCAACAGTACTATGCACTGTTAAATCAGAACAGACTCTTTCTAAATGGTAGTCTGACACAAGATCTACACTATTTTTCCAGTATTCTTGTAGAAACCTTGCCTGATATCAGACAGACTGATGAAAGATGAGTCCAATACCCTCATGGCTGGATAATTTGGTGTTTTCAGTTCTAAAATGGGTTCATGGGTTCAAGTCTTGCTGGAGGCCAGACAGTCTGGTTCAAAGCTTACCCAGAATTTTAATCTGGGCCAGGCAAGCATTTGGAATTACTTTTGTCTTTTCCATAGAACCACTGTTGGTCATGGCCACATCCTTGTGAGACCATTGTGGCTCATATGTCAAGAACCATGAGAGGGATGGGCTATGTATTAACCCTGTTGCACTCAGAACGGCCAAAACTCCACAGAGTTTTGGCCATTCCGAGTGCAATAGGGTTAATTAGCCACCCTTGAGTCTTGGGCGCGCTGCTTTGAGCTGCACCTAAGCCATTGACTTAATGACAGCTGCTTACAGGGATGTGTAGGCAGTTGTTGTTTGTCCAGTCATGCTTGTTAAGAAAGGCCACAGTTCCTGGGTACAAAATCATAATGGGCACTTCATCTTCTTGTGTTTTGTGTGTACTGGTACAGTTTTGCTGGTTTGATAAAGGAGATGTTACTCACAAGGTTGGATGACACTGCAGTTGCCTGAACCGCCAACCTGATACCACTATGTAGCTCTGGGGCACCCTGGAAGTGGATTTCCTGGTCTGTTGAATTGAAGAAGTTGATTGGACATTGTGCAGAACAGTGGGAATCGAACCTTCGTCACCCTGTGTGAAAGGGGAGCATTCAGCTTACTGGGCCAGGCACTCTGCTCCTGGTAGGTAGCCATAGGTTTGGAAGAATCCCCATGCAGCTGGCACATAAGGTCGAAATTACATTGTCAACCGTTTGTGTCCCATCGACATCAGTACGATGTCATTACACTGTCACGTGCCTGCTTGGGGAAAGCCTGTCCACTGCAGCTGTGGAATGTGTATATTTTGAGAAAAAATGCTGAATCCTGGTATTTAATGATGTCTTTGCACCTAACCTGGAGTGGTAATAAGATAGAATTGTATTTGATTATTAATAGTGAAAATCTAATTTAGATTACTTTGATGTTTATTTGATTGATGCACTTTTGAATTGTTAATGACAAGCTTTATCATTTGATTTGGAAGTTATGTATTGGACTGAAGTGGTTGACCTCTGTCAAGGTCAACCTGTGTGACAGATGCAGGTATGATTGACAGTTTACCTGCAGGGTTTTGTGTAATAACTTAATTCATCTGTCTGTTGAATTACTACAATTAATGTGCCGAAATTAGCTGTCAATTTCACACTTAAAGAATTTCACATGTTACCACTTTGTATGTGGTCGGCACTTTGACAGATGCTGGGCCACTTTCACTGTCTTTCAGTATTGTGCAGCAGTCTCACTTTTAGTAAAAAAGAGGAGCCGTGGTAGCTCAGTGGGTTAACAGAGCTCTAGATAAGAGGGGTATTTGATGATAACTGAGGGATAATTTTTTTTTTATTTCTCATTGAAACCATATGTTGTGATCCCTCATCTGAACTGTCTCATCGAGACGGTTTAGATGAGGGGTCACAACATATGTTTTTATACAGTATTAATAAAAATTATCCCTAATAAACACCAAATACACCCTCTTATCTAGAGCTCTGGGTTAAGTGCTGGCCAGCTGATTTAGTAGACCCGGTTTGATTCCATGCTAGAGCTTGCTTATCCTTGCATCAATTAATTTTCTCAGATTATGGCTCTAAACAGGAGTTTCTCTCAAGGACTGCACAAACCAGTCCATCTCTGATAAAGCTGAAGCCAACTTGGAATGATACTTGTTAAATCTTTTGATTATTTTGGTCATCCTCTCCAGCCAAAAGTAACAAGATGACATATGTCAGTCAGAAATACAGAAATACTGGTGAAAGGGCTGTAAAACCCCAGTTATCTGTTAGATATGGGTATTAGCAGTTTTGTTAGATGTTTATTAAAAAGTGTATATATGTATTTTACTTAAATCTTATTCCAATAATTTTAGCCGGGCCGGGTAGCGCAATCGGTAGGGCACCTGACTCGTAAGTCAGAGGTCCTGGGTTCGAATCCCGGTCTGGCCACATACTTTCGTTTCTCCTTCCGCTGATTCAAGAAGGGCAGTTGTCAGTTACTGGCGAAAGTATGTGCACTTAGTACTGGTTAACCGCTTAGGAGGTCTAAGCCTGCCCAGGAATAGTGTGGTTAGGTTAACTGACCGTCCCGACATGACCTTAGTTGTTTACCGTGGACGTTAAGCATCAAATCAACCAACCAACCAACCAACCAATAATTTTAAGACTATATACCTTATGTGCTTAAATATTGGGACACCTAACTCATTAATTTTCCATTTGTCCCAAATGAAAAATTAATGGTGTTTAGGTATAGGGTATATGAGATACCATATCTAATCAGAAATTAAAAAGAAATTTCCTGGTATTATAATATTGGTAAGCTGTAAGTGTCTTTTTTTTATACATATATTATTATTATTATTATTATTTAGGTAATAGTGATAACAAAAAGAAGAAAAAGTTTTTCTGTATTGAGCTAAGTGATTTTGGAGCAGTTCTGTACACTGTGGCCAGTATTTCATTCATGTTCAGTGTGTCAGCAATCTAATAGTATTGTAGTAGTAAGACTGACTGACATATGTCATCTTGCTATCAGAGACGCACAACCGCACAACCGCGTACATTACTCTAGTCCTTGATTTATGAGCAGATCATACAAACTAGCTCGTAATTTTCCGCGGATCAGTGCTTTTTCGTATGTTCGCATTTGAATATATTTTATAATTTTGAATGGATTTACCTGGTATATTTTGACTATTTGAATTTTATCATTTTCATGTAGTGCATTTTGAATGAGTTTGGAGGCGGTAGTGTTTTGTGCCAAACATTTTAAATAGAAGTGACGTTCATATAATACAAAAAGTTAAAAGGTTACATAATATATAAAACATATGAAAAGTTTGGAATATGGATTTTGAAATAGGCTGCATTTTAAATTTTGTATAGCAAGTTTATATAGGGGAATAGTGGGAATTCACATAGATTCAAATTAATTAAAGGTAGTGAAAGTTGTTTAAAGCTAAAATTGTTACAAATATAGATAAAAAGTGGATTTTAAAAACTGAGTAAAGGAAATTAAAGTGAAGGTTGTTTTAAGTTAGAATTTTTGTCTTTGAAATAAATTGCAGATTTTATAAAACTGAGTAAAGAAAATTAATCATTAGAAGCCATAAGGCTTCAAATATTAAATTTTCTTTACTCAGTATAAGAAGATTAACTGACTAACTATAGGTAAAAACAACAAACAATCTTAATCAAAAATTGAGAATAATTTGTAAACAAGGGAGAAAATTTAAGAAAATAAAAAGTCAATCATGATCTCACTGTGAGCATGGGGGAAAGAATTATAAATTGGTTCAATCAAACTGTGGAAGTGCCTTATAGTATTTGCATAATGTAGAGTGAAGACTGAGATCAGCCTCTGCATTCCGATTCACGCTGTCTGATCAGTGTTAATTTTCCATTTAGATCAGTCTTAGATCCTCAGGAATCAAGAAGACTGACCAGGCTGTGCAAATAGCCAGATACATTGGCTGATCAGAGTCTTGGCTGTCACGCATACTGTAAGGAACATGCTCTTTTACTTCGGTTTCCTAACATAACACTGAAAGCTCCAAATACAAAAATTGTTGAATTTTGTGAACAGCGTTGATCCAGATGAGGTGGCTCATAAGGAGCCACCTCTGCTGGATATACACTGTTTGCCCTCTAGTCCTTGAATTCTCTTATGCTTGGATGTAGCATCTTTTAAAAATTTTGCAGACTTAAATTTTGTCATCTCCTTTTTCGATCTTTAAGGGATAATACAGTAACAGAGGATAACCTGCCAAAAATCTTACAGATTTGATCAGAAATTGACTACTACTGGCGTAAAATAAACTCAAACCGCATGGTAAGCAGGCTCATTAGTTGACTTGGCTTGCTATTGGATTAGCGACTAGTCTCTCGTTTGTCTGTGATTATTGGATAATAGGAGCAATATCTCGCTGGATTATCTCACGATTTTGCAGTCATGGAGCCAGATTGCTGCTCTTAAAACAGTTTAATGTTTAACTGAGTTGGAAGCAGTTTTTGAATATCAGCTATCTTGGTGCTTTATCTTGCAGGATTTCATCAAGAAAAATATAAAACCGGCAACTTTGTAAATTGTTTTTCAGAAGTTGTTTTGTTATCGGAACAGTGTTGATAACTTATAAGATTGTAACAGTTGTTGATTTATGTTCTGGCTGGAGTGATATCTGACAAAAACTTCTGAAAATTTCAGATTGTGGTAACTTGTATCTCTGATTTTGTTACAGTGTAGAATTGTTAGCAAGGTGTCTATTATTCATTTGAACAAAAAATACAAAGGAATTAGCAAAGATTTAGTGAAATTGACTGTGCACAGCAAATTTGGAATTTATATCTATTTTCAGAGGAGGAATTACTGAATCAGTTTGATACATAAGGATATATTGGAAATAACACAATTTAAAGGTAAGTTTATTAAATTATTATATAAGCATATACAGTTTAAAAAAAAAACACTTAGATGAAACTAAGACTAAAAAGTTGAAATGTTGATCATGACATCTAAGATAATTTAAAACTGGTTCACATCTAAAACTTAGTTTCTCATAATAAACATTTTTTCTCTCTCACAAATTGGGTGCAAAATTAATGTTACCGTTACGTCCCCTCACCCCCTTAGACATTGTGGGAGATTGTTTTTCCTACAGTTGTCTGTCTATCTGTTTGTCAGTCACACTTTACAACACTGAAAGGATACAAATATAAAGTGTCATCAAACAGTGTGTAAAGATAATCATAACTCTTCTTACATTTTTGAGTGAATTATGCTACTTTGTAACTTTCAGCATGGAAATGGTGTCCACTCTATAACTAAATATTGTTAAGAAACTTGTTGCAAATATAAGGCATTGTCAGATGGTGTGCAGAGAAAATGAACGCAATTTCACTTACATTTTTGGATGGAATGATGCACTTAAAAATTTGGAGTATGGAAATTATGTCCACTCCATAATTCTACAACTGTTGAATGTATTTTTCCTAAACTTGGTACACATATAAAGCATGATCAAACAATGTGCAGAGAACAAGAACCATAACTGTATTTACATGTACATTTTGACAGAATTATGCCTCTGTGATTTAGTGTGGAAATTGTGTCCCCTCTATAACTTTAAAACTGTTGAAGACATATAATTCTCTCAAAACTTTGGACTAATATAATGCATCAGAAGCTGAGGATAATGGAAGATACACTTGTTTACATGATGTATCGGTAGTTTGTGCTTATACTGAAAATATTGACAAGCTGGTTGCTTTGCAACATACCGGTAGGTGCAGGAAAGAAACTAATAGATGAGACAAAATTATAGATAATCAAGGTCATTTGTTTCTAAACATCGCTGCTAGGTTAAAAAAAATCAAGGTTTCTGACCTGCTACAATATTACCTAACCTTGTTGAGATGGTTGTGGTCGGACGATGGTGCTGGGTAACTTTCAGTGCTGGGGCGTCCTACTAATTTTGATAATAGTAGGACAAACCGTGCTTGCAGTAGGTGTGGGTGGGGGTTGTTTGGACATTTTTTCTCCCCTTATCGTATTATTTTTTATTTCTCCCTCTCTCCTGGGGATGGCACAATATAGAGTGAAACTAGAAAGACTGTCTCAAAGAGCCCTTAAACCAAAAACAATCAACCAAACAAGTCCTCACCAGCCCTTGTTTTTGTTGCAGCAAAATTTTATGCAAAAAAAAAAAAAAAGAATTTGCGATTTTCTTTCTCTCAGTTATAATGATATATTGCATTTAGTTACATTTTAACTTGTATAGAAAATTTTTCTCAATTTCATTGAATCTGTATTTAATAAACACACCGGGTATGCAGCAATCAAAAATGCTCTTAACAATTGATTAACGCTGATCAAAAACCGGTAGAAACAGGGTTTTCGATTGCAAATTGTTTCCAGTTTGCAATCGAAAAACACTGTTTCTAGCGGTTTTTGATCCGCGTTCGTCGATTGCTGGAGTGTTTTTCATTGCCGCCTACCCTGTGTGATAAAGTGGGCATAAATAGGTTGCATCAAAGGGCAGTCATGTTTTGTGAAATTGCCGACCAACATACCATATCTATTTGATAAAGTATTTTATCCTTCCAAAACAACTTTAAAAAAGTCTAAATCTGTCTTATAAGATGGATCTAGATTTTTGGGATTGGTTTGGAAGGAAAACCCTAGCTTTAGCAGAATTACACAAAACAAGTAGTTTTAAGATAAATGAGTCTCGACACAACAAAGCAGTCTGGACATCCACCTGTTTGATCAGAGTCTACACTGTCCGCATGAAGCTAGCTTAGACCCTTAGCTGCCTACTAAGTGCACAACGAAGAGAAGGGGCAGATGCTCAGGCTGATCTGAGTCTTCGCTGGAGGCACATGCCACTTTGTTGGTTTTATCACATCACCGCTAAAATAAAAAAGAATCAGGGTATAAAATAAGAAGGCATGAAGAACATGCGACAGTGACACTTTTCATGTAATACTTGCACACGTAGAGAATTCCTAATTGCTCATAACCAGTATGTGTGTACAATATGCCTATGCAGCAAATTGGCAGACCAGAGGTGAAAAACAGATGCCAATTTCTGGTTTGGCACTCTCTGCAATCAAATGAGATTTTTTAATAGGCTGCACTCCAAATTTTACAGATGAGTAACTTACTGCAATTTTAAACGTGAGGTGAGGGTATGATTTAGAAACCACTGTACAGTAGTTTGATTGCAATATATTTTTAGCATGAATTGTCAGATAATTTGAGCTGCGACACGAGAAAACCAACAATGTGGTTGTGCACCCAGCGCAGACTCAGATCAGCCTGGGTGTCCCCCCAATCCAATCAGACTTTTCGCTTAGGGATTGAAGGGTAACTAAGGGACTAAGCTACCTCCATGTTGACAGTGAAGACTCTGATCAGACTGGGCGGATGCCCAGGCTGATCTGAGTCTGCGCTGGCCGCACAACCACATTGTTGGTTTTCTCGTGTTGCGGCTCATTTTTGCTCATAAGAAGAAGCACATGACACACAGTTCTACTTAGGGCCAAAAGTTATATATTTATGGAAAGAGAAAAGTTTTTGTCTCAAATTGTTATCAAACCTTACTGGAAGCTGGATCTCTGTAATCTATAGGTTGAATGAACAGGAACAGGTAAGAAACAAACAGCAAAAAAAAAAACCCTATTATATGCATTATTTCCTCCATTTGAGATTATGAGGAATTGCAGACACCCTGCTTTGGCATCAGTGTTTATGGTCCACTCAGAGATGTTTTATTATTAAGACTATTTCATGAATATATCTCCACAAAACAGAAATCTTATTGCTTCCACACTTGGAATTTGTTCATCAGACTGTTCAGTTTCTGAATTAAATTAATTACCAAGTTTTACTTTACTTGGGACTTCACACTAATCAGGCAACCAAAGAGAATACAGCCAACTCTTGATATCTTGAGTATATTCATCTCAAACTTCTGATATCTCAAAAAAAATTCTGGTCCCAGAAAATTTACTTTGAGATACCAGTAGTTTCAGATACTTTAAGATAACAGGCATGAGGAGCTGAAATATAAAGAAAATTAGGAAATGTGCCCAAACTATATTCTGTGATATAAACGGTACTCTGAGACATAAGAGTTTGAGAAAATGAGAGTCAACTGTATATGAGCCGCGACATGACAAAACTGACAACGTGCTTGTGCACCTAGTGCAGACTCAGGTCTGCCTAGTTTGATCAGACTTTTCGATAAGTGCTCAAAGGGTAGCTAATGGACTAAGCTACCGCCATGCGGACAGGGAAGACTCTGATCAGACTGGGCAGATGCCCAGGCTGATCTGAGGCTGTGCTGGGCGCACAACCACATTGTTGATTATGTCGTGTTGCGGCTCAAATGTTTTTTCCTAGAGGGCAAAGCAAAGTGGCAATGTTCACCCTAGAAAAGTCTCATGGGCTCAAACTGAACGTAAGTCTGGCATGAGTCAGATATTACTGTATGACAATGTAATATTTGGCTCTGGTTGAATTCTCTACATACCATAATATTCAGAACCTCAACCATTTCTTTCTTAGCACTTTAAGCAGTCTGATCTGGGTCTTCACAGTTTGCTGAAGCATTACTGCTGGACTCTTTCAGGTAAATAGGTCATTATCCCAAATATGTATATAACCGACGCAAGCAGTTTATTTTGTGAATGGAAATAAATAGACATTTACTGTAGCGATACACAATACGTGCTCAGTATCGTATGTATTTGTAAATTGTTAGTCGAAATTCTTTATGGCCTGCCTGTAATACGAGACTTGACTAAAACTTTGCAGTAAAGTAACTGATAGAAATCATATATGGCTTCGTTAGATCTTTGTTGTTGAGTCTTTCGGATTTTAAGCCTATTGCACTCACAACGGCCAAAACTCCATAGAGTTTTGGCCGTTCTGCGTGCAATAGGGTTAAGCCTATTTGCTATATTTGTAAGTTTTGAGTTAAATCAAACTGGAGAAGATTTCAATTTTAATCCTGCTATATGTATGGTCTTTCACAAGAAATATTAATTGTCTCTGAGCCAGCTTTAATTACTTTAAGCACCAAAAATGAAAATATGTGTACACAGGGGTAATGCCAGTTTGGCTACCTGTGCTTTTGACCGAGTCTGTACTATACAAAGTGGCTTTGGACTGTGAATATGATCGTAAGCAGTACCAATAATGGTAAATGGTACTACTGTTAATGGCTGTTGACCAAGCTAATACTGCTGTCACTTGTCTTGGTCGACAGCCACTTTTGCATGTATGGTAATTGACTGACTTGGTCGAAAGCATAGGTAGGCAAATTGGTATTACCCCCGTGATGTAGTTGATTGAATTTGCAACCAGCATAGATCCAGATGTGGCGGCTAATAATGAGCTGTCTCATCTGGCCCTCTAGCACTATGACAGTATGCTATAGTTTTGATGAAACATTCTATGAAATTTTGCAGATGCAGTTTTTTTCGTTTGCTTTTTTGCACTTTTTTGTTGGGAAACTTATTACTTTATTTGAGCTGTTGTAAAGTTAACAGCATGGCAGTCATTGTCCAAACCTGTTACGACACGACCTTGGGCATTGAAAGGGCTAAGGTACAGATGATTTGGGCATTGCCAGGACACTGGCTGCTGTATTCACGACTATTCTTAATATGGGGGTGGCTGAAGGAAACACGAACACGTAAATTCTTCTTCAGTTTTGAGGCAAAGTCTGTGAATTCACCTTTGGACTGTTGATCCTGTCTAATAAGTACATTTTCAGTTACCATTTATGTGGACACGAAAACATTTTTTGTATGCTATGTATTTTCCAGTTCTGCGATTGTCTACGCAGTTCAGTTCGAAGATTTTACGCACAAGATATGTATTATCTCAGCGTGATGCAATCCGTCTGCCAGGTAAAACCACCTTAAGTAACGAACGGTTCACAGGAGGGCCTGTTTTAGCTATTAGCTGAAAAACATTATTTCCTTCTTAATGATGTGTGTAATTATATCATAATTAATATGGATGTCTGTCGGTGTCATACGGGGCAATATTACTTATTACTAAGTCTGTTACAAATGTATGCCGTAACTATCCAAAATATTGGGACAGTTTAATCATTTACTGTAAATATTTTACTGTCTGAGAGTTTCGTAAAAATTATAAATGGAATAGCAAAAAGTGCAGACCCTGATCAGACTGCTCCTTGGGAGCAGACTGATCTGGATCTACACTATTTGCACATGCTTTCTGTCTGGTTATTGAGGGTTGTTACAGACATTACCGTAAGTCGGTCACAAATGTTTGTGCAGTCAGAGATTTATGCAGTGGCATACCTTTTGAACGAGCTTACATAATAATGAAGAAAAGATTAACTGACATATTTCACGCAGCCTCAGAAAGTTTTTTTCAGCTCCTGTTTTCATGTTCTAAATCTTTAAAGTGGTTTGGTGGTATTTAGATTCACTGATTGGGGTGACATTACCATGGGAACAAGAAGGTTCACAGAACAGAACAGTCTGACTGAGATTGTTTGTGTTTGTATGTGAATTTTCTCAGACTTACTGCATGTCAGCTAATGCTAATTCATACGCTATTACGAGTACCTACAAGTTTTCAGTTTTTACATGAAAAAGTATAAGCCTTTAGTTCATGTGTTATTAGTTCATGTGCTTTTTGTCTGATGGTTTGCTCTTAGTGGAAAGCATAACATAGGTGTAATGAACACATTATATGTGCTTAATTTTTTCAGCAACAGCAGCCTCATAACCCTTTTCACTAGCAGGCGAGACAAAGCATCTGACAGATTTTTTGTAATAATATACAATGTATTAACTTGAACATTAGCCTTTCAGACTTTTTAGATAGTCTGTAATTCATCCAAATTTATATAAACGGGTGTTTCATAATGATAAGTTCACCTAATTCACATAAATTGGTATGTCATCATGATAAGTTCATAACTTCATGATTGAGCCACGACACGAGAAAACCAACAAAGTGGTTGTGCACCCAGTGCAGATCAGCCTGGGCATCTGCCCAGTCTGATCAGACTCTTTGCTAAGCACTTATAGGGTAGCTAAGGGTCTGAGCTACCTCCATACAGACAGTGAAGACTCTGATCAGACTGGGCGAATGCCCAGGCTCTGAGTCTGGGCTGGCCACACAACCAATTTGTTGGTTTTCTCGTGTCGCAGCTCACATGTTACTTTAAGGTTTAATTTAGTCATAAATTGGTTCTTGATAATCATAAATAAATCAGATAAGTATAGTATGATGAATTTGATTTTTTGTAGTCGATTTCAAAATTTGACAAATTTGAATTTTCATGGTGAGTGCTCTCGGATCAAACAGGTTTGGCAGGAATTAATTTTGATTTCTATTAGCATCCCAGCAGGTACATGATGTCAAAATGATGTCATATTGACGTCGTTGTGACGTGATGACATCGCATCGACATCAATAGGACGTTTCGCTGCAATGTGCCCACTTAGATTATGCACCAGTCGTTTGTAACAACAGCCTTGCGCCTCTAGGAGCAAAGTCTTTCCTTTAATGGTATACTCTATTATGGATGGAGGGAAGTAAACAGGAAATCACAGAAGTTGTCTCCCCATGAAAGAATGGCAGAAAAAATATGAGGCTGTACCAGAAGGGAATGAAAACCACCTTGTCACTTTTCTCCAGTAGTAGATACTGTATAATGGAAAATTTTCGCATTGTCAAATTCTCGCAGATTTGCCCCAAGAGAATAAATTTTTGCGGTTTTTACTATTTTGGCGAAAAAATAAAAATTGTGTTTGTCCTGCAAAACTATTGGCTTAGACTGAAAAGGCAAGATGTACAAGGGGTGTTAAACATAAAGTAACTGAAATCACTTTATTATGAACACATTTGTTAAGATTTGGATTTGGGAGGATATCCATCCTTTGTTTTTCACCAGAAAGTAAGTTAGACATTTGTACATATCAATGTTTTTGTACACATAAAAAGTCATCTAAAATATGCAAGCCATTGAGAGAATGGCTATTGTTCAGGATAAAAATAAACAGAACTTAACAGTCAGTGAAAGATACAAGTGACTGTTACTCAAGTGAAAAAAAAGTGACAGCTGCAAACCAGATGTTTGGACAATTCAGATTTCTTACTACTATTTCAGACAAACTTGGAGAATATTTCTTGGAGTTTAATTTTAGCGGATCACTGCCAATGGCGAAATTCCCCAAAAATTAGGTGACTCGAAAATTTCCCATTAAATGGTAGTCCCTCAAGTTTGTGTAAGCTGAAGCTAGTGACATAGCATTCCACAGCATTCTGCAGACATATATACATATGATGGAAAAGCATGTATACCATAGGCTTGTTAGGTAATGGCACAGGGTGGAACATTATAATGAACAGACTTTATAGGTTCTTTCACTGTTGCTATTACAAAACACATTTCAGACATACCATGTCATCATTTGACATTTGTTATCAATTTACAACTTTTGTTCATGTCAGTCATCGCTTACAAAAATAAATAAATAAAAAATCTGCCTAGTTAAGAACATTAATGTAGATCATTATTGTAATAGTTCTCTACAGGTGTTTGGTAGGTTAGCAAATGTGGAATGGCAAACACTGTGGAATTTCTTTAGAATCTCCAGGCTACAGGCTACATAGCTACAGGCTATTCAGGTGCGTTACTAAGCTAGGAACTCTAGGGGTATAGGCACTAGTGTCATGTCTGTTGGCAGTTGGTACTGATATCTTGTCCTATTTACAAAATGTCAGCATGCAAATATGCAGGGGCATATTGAAATTTTGTCAATTTGACAAAATTTCATTATACCCCTGCGTATTTGCAGACAGGTAACTACACCCTTGCTATTCTAGTGATCTGAAATGTCTGTTTTGTGAAGTCATTTTTGACAATGTACATATGTCTTGATCATGAGGTTTATGATTCTGACGTGATTCTGTGCGTGCCAGTTCTGGTTTATCTTGCCACTGGGCAGCTTCTGTATGGCAGATATAATTACAGTGGGAAGCCTGTTCCCCACTCCCTCAGGGGAATCATCCCACTCCCCCCTGCCCCCTAGCCACTACCCCCTCCACCCCCCCACCCCCACCCAGCTGCACACACACACACACACTGGTTTGGGTGGCGAGATACCATGGGAGATAGTGAAGAGATCCTGGAGTATTCACTAGTTTCTGTTTTTTTTTAACCATGGCTGTGCACATTCTTAAGTTTACATTGGGGCTGGGAGCGAGGTGACAGATGGGTGATGGGTAGAAGATGGCACTTGTGAACTTAGTAGTGAAAAAACGGTAACTGTAACTTCCAAACTTTCTCATAAGTATGAAGGTTTCTTTCTCCTATTGTTGGTTTGGCAGCTGTGAGAGATACCACATTCCTAGCATGGGTCAGTTTACCTGGGTCAATTTTACGGCTCATTAACAACTAATGCTACTCATGCATGTTTGAACCAATAACTCAAATAACTGACACAATAGTAAAAGTGGAGTTAATCTTGCCACCATGAAGGATTGTGGGTATTTGTTTAATGAATCGCGAAAAAAACTTGTGTAAAATGGTTACCCACAACATATTGCTAGTAGGGTATATGGAAAATCTTATTTCACAGTACTGGGCAATTTTAAAGATACATTTAAAACTTAACCATTGATATGTCCGCTGCTGTTTCTCAATTGCACACTTCTTTTTTTGTCACTCACAACAGATGGTGGTATAGTACAAAACAGAATAGAGAACAAAACTTTATTGTAGTTCTGTCAGCCCTAGTATCTGGACTCTATAAGGTTAGATGGGTTCATATAAAACTCTGTCATAGAAATTGCAAAATAATTGAATTTTGTTTAAAAGTTAGTTTGAATCCTGACTATACTTAAGTAATCCTGGATCTCGGATAGCATGTTTTTCATACCCACACACAAGTTCTGAGAGCGCCCTACCTGCACCTCAGTTATTCTTGATTGGGTCTCCAAGTATATTTGTCTGGCAACTACAGTGTTCATAGTATTTGTTGCCCTCTTAGAACCTTCATTCAACCCCTGTGAACAACCCCAGTGGCTGACAAGTGCAAGTTTACCTGCAGCTGCACTGTAATTTTCAATAAAGTGCCAATAATGAAATGTTTAATTTGCAGTATAGATCCAGATGAGGTGGCTTATCATGATTTTTCCCAAAATTGCCCAACTGTCTAATAAACAGCCCAACCCAGGCACTTTGCACTTGCAGCTGCAGATATTCACTATAAATACAAGTATACCAACAACTGCAGTGTTAGAAGTACTAAAATTTGACAGTAACAGTGGCAAGCTTTGACTGGTGGCATGAACTGATTTTAGTTTTAAGGGAAATTTAAAGTATGAAAATATCATTCACAGATTTGATTAACAGCACTACGCCAGTCACTGGGTAGCTGGCATTGTATAAATGACTGTTCTATAAATAGACTGCAAACAGGAGCTTATAGATTCTGTAGCTTTATCATAATGTTTCTGACATTCCTTCTGTTGAAAAACTAAGCCTGATATCATTTTGACAATGGTTGTTGCATCCAGATAACCTTCGTCTATCTTTCCATTAATTCTAATGAAATGCTAATGACTTTCCTGATAAAACTCTCACCTGTTCAGGGATTTGTTTTTTGCACATTTTACCCACTTAACAGTTAGAACATCGGCTGCACTGCGCATAATATGTGAGTGTTTAATTAATATTTTGAAGTAGATGCGATTTTTTTCTATTCCAAAATTATTTATAATTACAAATCCAGTTATTTGCAGTGTATCAGTTTTAATTTTGGCAAATTCGGACTGAATGTAATTTGCTGAGTCAGAAGAGACTTAGCCTGTAGTACCACATCAGCTCTAAATATTGGACAAAATTTCCTGAACAAACATTGATAACCTGGATCAGTGAGTGTGTGAGTGAACTCGGGTTTAACGTCCCACCAACAGCTAGGTCATACAGAAACGGGACCTCGGTTTAAAGTCTCATCTGAAAGACCAGAGAAGCAGGGGATCGATCTTGCAATCTCTGGATTGGTAGTCTGGCGTGTTATCAACTACACTACCGCCCCTCCTACCTGGATCCGACTGGCCCACACCCAATCGGGGACATTGTAATAGATGGGCTGCCTATTGCCTTTGTAGCAGAGCTGCTAGTAGTTTTAGCGGGACCTAGGTGTCATTTATCTCAGGTCAGGTTAAAGTCCTACAAATTTGGTGGTAACATCTCTATATGACTAAAATATTGTTTACTGAGACGGTAAACCACAACTCAACATCAACAACCCAGATCAGACTACTAAAGAGCAGTTTAATCAGGGTCTGAATTGTTTGCCATACCGCCAGCAAGTTTTTGACATTTGCGGTATAGTAAAATTGGCTGGTTCTAATTTCAGGATAATTGGGGTAATTAATTAATTGGTCAAGGTGACCCAATATTGTGGTCAATTTATTACCTTAAAAATTCTAAGAATTGGGTCACATAAGTCTGAGCAAACAGTGCAGACCCAGATCACTCTGCTCCTGAGGAGCAGTCTGATCAGAGTCTACACTGTTTGCCATTCCAGCTGCATCTTTTGGATACATTACTGCATTGTAAAACCAGACTATTTCATTTTAGAACAATTACGAGAATTCTTTTTAGTTGTCCCGAGTTTTAGAATTTTTAGGATACCATTGAATGAAACAAATTGTTTTATCTTGTGATGATTAATAACTTATGTTTCTGACACATATGTAAATACTCTATATTGATTATAAATGAATAACATAATGTTTTATAGCCCATTAACTGCTTTAGCTCCTGTAGCAAGTGTTCATCTAAAACTTGGCATGCAGCTTCACTGTAGTAATGAACAAAATTTGTATCAATTAAGTAAAGCTTGTGGAAGAACAGGTCCAGTAATATGATTAAGGAAGAGGTAAGATGTTCATAGGATTATAAGGAAAAAGTAGGAATAAAATCTTAAAGAGTTCCTTCGAGAGCAGTGATAAGGAACATGGGCCAGACTATGTAGTTTCAGCTAATAAAGCCCCATCAGTGACCCTGGTATCTGGTGACGAGGCCAGAGAAAAGCATACTGAAATTTCTTAATTTTAATAAGGCAGTCGAAGTCATCTTCATGTTTGGAACACTTTTAATTGAAATGCAATCTAACATTTAATTGTCAGGGGCACATTCCTCACCTCATGAAAAACCTGAATGTGTTTATCTACTTTATAAATATAAGACAGTAACCGTTAAATTTTGAGGTTTCTTTGACATGAGGTCAACTCTGAAAGGAAAGAGTTCGCTCTGAAAGGATGTTCACAGAAAGATCCAAGCCGCCATTGGACAATATGACAAACTCCTGACCTTGATCAAGAAACGGAATCTGAGGTGGTTTTTGCCACGTCACAAGTTCTTCTGGCCTAGTAGAGACAATTCTGCAGGGCACAGTGAAAGGAAATAGAAGAAGAGGTAGAGAGAAGAAAAGGTGGGAAGACAATATTAGAGAGTGGACAGGGATGGACTTCGCTACGTTAAGCTTTTGCTAGCAAGTCCATCAAGGACAGCTGAAGACAGAACTAGGTGGAAAGGGATTGTTGTAAAGTCATCTGTGGTGCCCTACTTTGCAAGGTTATGAGATAGACTAGACTAGTTTGAAAGGGTTTCTTCACTCAGGGAGCAAACAAGAAGTCACAAAAGGTGTCCGTTTAGAAAAATGGTCAGAAACATGGAGGTATTCCCAAACACCTTAACCCTTCATTCGCCAAAAAGCAGACAACAAAATTTACGTCTGCTGAAATTTCAAAAAATGTTTTGTCCAAGCTATATCATATTGAGAATTCAAAGACTACAGGGCATTATGAGCCACCTGATTTGGATCTACACTGTTTGCAAATTCAACAATTTTTCATTTTTGGCGCTTTAAGGGTTAAAAATCAGGGTTAAAAATCGTAGTGTGTGTGGATAATTTGATCAGAAATCTCTGCCAGTACTGATACAATGCTAGGTGTTAATGACATTGTCAAAGTGTAAAATCACTTAATTCATTATTTGAAATAGTTCAGCTATAAACATTGACTATAGGCAATGAAGTATCAAATAGTGAGATCAATTTGACTGATTAACATTAGCATGTGTTGGGAAAACTGTGATCTTAATTTAACTTTTAAGTCACCATATTGCTTAAGCAACATCTCATTTTAAAGTTTGTTATAACAAACTGACCCAGGGAGGTAGTAAGAGACTGTTGTACAAGACATTTGAGACTCTTTCCATATAGGAGCCCCGTTAGCTCAGTAGGTTAAGCACTGGCCTGCTGATCTAGCGGTCCCTGTATCAAGCCCAGATGTAGGCAGGAATCTTTCCAGTCGTAAATGGGGGTTCCATTGCACACAGCCTTTCAGTATCACCCATCTATGATCCTGATATGACTGAGGATGTAAAATCGCGTTTTTTTTTTTTTTTTTTTTTAATGGGCTCCTCCTCCCCTACACCCGTTCCGTTTTTTTTTTTTTTTTTTTTCGTGTTTTTTTTTTTTTTTTTTTTTTTCGTGTTTTTTTTTTTTTTTTTTTTTTTCGTGTTTTTTTTTTTTTTTTTTTCGTGTTTTTTTTTTTTTTTTTTTTTTTTCGTGTTTTTTTTTTTTTTTTTTTTTGTATTTTTTTTTTTTCCTCTCCTTATTTTTTTTTTTCGCAAGTCATCCATCTGTCTATCCTAAAGCTTCATTACTTGAACTCTTTAAGTACCAAAAAGCAGACGACAAAATTTACGTCTGCAAAAATTAAAAAAAATGCCTTGTGCAAGACATTTCAAATTGAGAATTCAAAGACTAGAGGGCAAAGAGCGTAGATCTAGATGAGGCGGCTCATTATGAGCCGCCTCATCAGGATCTACGCTGTTTGCAAATTATGCTATTTTCATCACTGGTGCTTAAGTGTTAATAGGTTAACTCTTTCAAGACTGGACCTGTTTTGGGGAAATAATGCAGACAGTGGAGACCGTGTGTAGATGCCACAGAACGTGGTGTCTGATCAGGGTCTACACTCATGGCTTACAGGATTTTCAACGCAAAATTATATAAAAGTGAAGACATCTACCAGACATGCCCATTATAAAAACTAGAAATGGACTCATCCAAATGGTAAGGATGGACAAGTCCACAAGTCAAAAAGGCTTAAAAACATTCTACACAGCAGTATGCAGATTCGTACACAATGCCTTGCATGTAGTGATTTTCCCTTTATAGAAAGTTTTATTTTTAGGCTTATAATAAATGCAAGAATATAGGCTTATAATAAATTCAAGAATTTTGTTGCAAGTCATGCAGATTATTTCATACTTTGACATGTTTTCATAGCTTTAGTAGCAAAGTGAAAAAGAAAATTATCGCAAGTGTGGCATACAAAGACAAGCAGTTGGATTAAAATTTTGAAGAGGGTGTCATTTTCATAAGATTTCAAGTTTAAGTGGCGATATACATCACTGTACAAGGTCTTGGGTTCATTACTTTTTAAACTTTTACTTAGAATATTTACAGTACTGTAACAATAAGTTTATTTCTTTCCAATTTTAATCTTTGCAAACTTGCTATGACATTTGAGCCGCGAAGCGAGAAAACCAACAATGTGGTTGTGCGCCCAGCGCAGACTCAGATCAGCCTGGGCATCCGCCCAGTCTGATCAGAATCTTCACTAAGCGCTTAAAGGGTAGCTAAGGGACTAAGCTACCTTCATGCGGACAGTGAAGATTCTGATCAGACTGGGCAGGTGCCCAGGCTGATCTGAGTCTGCGCTGGGCGCACAGCCACATTGTTGGTTTTCTCGCGTCGCGGCTCATTTCTTCTTTTCAAGGAGATGGATTGATAAGAAAAGAAGTTGATAAAAATGATTGTGCATGTAACTTCTATTCTAATATGACGTTAACGTTTTCCCATTGAATGCATAGGAAGCGGCATCATGTGAAAATTTGTGATAATTCACGTTGCTAACGTTCAGACATGCCAGTTTCGCGCCTTGATGACGTCAACTGTAAACATTTGCTTCTGTCCACGTCCACCTCAAAACTAATCCTTTAGAAAATGTTGTAATATACTTGTATTTTCATTTTGTTTAAATATTAGAACTGAAAAATGTTTCCTTACACATGAATTATCGCTGATGATCCCCCCTGCGAAATTTGTTCTAGAACTAACATAAAGTTCTTGAACAGTCAAGAACTTTCGTTGAACCTTTAGAACTGTTCTAGAACTGATAAAACAGTTCTTGAACTGTGGTTCTCAACTTCTGGAACCTGAATCGTTCTTGAATACTGGTCCCCTGTGAAATTTGTTCTAGAACTAATATCAAGTTCTTAAACGTTCAACAACTTTTGTTGAACCTTTAGAACTGTTCTTTAACTAATAAAACAACTGTTCTTGAACTGTGGTTCTGGAACCAGAATTGTTCTTGAATTCTGGTTCTAAAACTATGAGATCTGTTAGAGCATTAATTCTAGAACTAAACGAGTTCTTAAACTGATTTGCAAGTTCTAGAACAGTTAGCCAACATTCAAATGGATCTTGAACAGTTGTCATAAAGTCACAAAAGTGAAAGAACAAAAATTCTAGAACTACCACAGTTCTTGAACTGACTTGTGGGTTCTAGAACTGTACTAGAACTGAAGTTAAAGTAGCCTCCCTTTAAATTTAAGTAAAAAATTCTAGTTATCTGAATTAATTACTTCCAAACAATAATATTTATTCAAAATATCTAAGTAGACAAGAAAACGATAAACACCATCTAGGTTTCCACCTATACAGAACTTACAATTTGGCAATTTTAATTTTAATTTGACAACAACACATTGAACACCAATTAGTTATTATTTTTCAGAATGTTATAAACGGAATACAACAGGAAATATCAAAACAATATAATAGTTTGTTTTCATGGGATCTGCCTGTGAAGCAGAGGGCCTAGAGACATTCTGTCCATCATTATAGTTGGACACTCTTGGCATTATATGTCATAAATTATAAATGGCATTCATTTGTGAACTAGATGTGCAGTCAGTTTGGTTGGATTGCTACCCCTGTGAGGAATTCAAGAAATCATTCTAGAACAGTTCTTGAACTAGTTCTAGAATTGTTCTTGAACATTAAATGGCCATTCTAGAACTTGAAGTTCAAGAACTTCAGAGAAATTGTTCTAGAACAAGTTCTTGAAGTAGTTCTTGAACTTCAAGTTCTAGAACGGCCATTTAATGTTCAAGAACAATTCTAGAACTAGTTCAAGAACTGTTCTAGAATGATTTCTTGAATTCCTCACAGGGGATTAGCACATGTATTGTCAGGCAGATACGAATATCAATTCACTTCTGCTTCCCCATCGTGAATTATAAATATTTCGTGATCTGCCCTCCAACAATATGTGATAATCAGCGATAATGCACAGGTAAGGGAAAATATTTCTTAGTTAATGGTTATTAACTATTGATTTGTTTTGACATTTCTTTTAAAGAAAATGCCATTACTAAGATTTTAGTTGATGAAAATGAGGATAGACTGACACATATATAAGGTACAAGATATCATTGTGCCATTTAAGCTCACATAGACACATTGTGTACTCTTATGCTATATTTACACAGTTTTCTGTATAAATATAACATTTTAAACTATAAAATCTTGTGAGAATTTTTATGACCAAAAACATTTGGCTAAAGGATTATCTAAGTTAAGGGTCTTATTTGGATAACCAGGTTTGTATAAATTATATGAGGTGTAAAATCATAACTGGATTTTGGCAATTCTAGTACCGAATTAAGGTTATAGGATAAAGAAAAATGGTGTTGTGATTTAATTCATTGCTAATTGCATTTTGAGGAATTAGATGGAAAGCAGAAATTGTGGTAATTTATTTTTTACTGTTTCCTTTCTGATTTAGAACCATCATTTTTAATGATGAAAGATGGGTTGATAAAGTTTTGATGGGTAAAATATCTAAGTTTTTTTTTTTTCATAAATACTAGTCATAGCTGTAGATTATAAAGGTATCAGTTCTTAAATATTTTGTTTATTTTTCCTCAAAGTAAACCTTATGACCCAGCTTTAGAATTAACATAATTTCATTATCATAGAATCATTTTATATGCACTGTAAAAATTCTAAATATTTGGACTGATAGCTGTGCCGATCCAGCTCAAATCAGGATCTACATGCTTTAATACATTGACAAGCCAACCTTCAATTTTTAGGACAACTGTGGTAATTATTTTATATTTCCCTAAAGATAATGTGCTGTTCCTTGCGCTTCCATTGGACACATTATGGCATGCTGTTTTGCCTGAAAATGGCTGATCTTTGTGCAACAAATAATGATTTGAAGTAAAACAAGAAAAATCTTTAAAAAAAGATAAACGGCGCAATTTAAATGGAAATGTGTTTTGTTATAAGTCTCTAGTTGAAGATTTGACAACAACTTTCATGAATAAGTCAGCTATGTCGGGAGGCTCCCACAACCCTAATTTTAATACTGGGTAGCGACAACGACCCATCTCAAAATTGAGCTGTCCAATTTGAAATTCCAAAATGGACCGCGGTCAATCTTGAAATTGACCTGATTTCAAAATAGTTATCAATAGTTGCACTGTTTGTTTGTGTGTATTAAACCGAAGGTAGAAATTGAAAGCAGATCTACGACAAAAAAAAAGAGAAAGTTTTGATAACATTTCTGTCATAAAATATAAGACAGAGTGCTAGTATTCATAGTGCAGTAGGACGAGAAAAAAAACAAAGATTAAATATTCATTGACCTTTGATATTATTGGCTAAATTATTTGACCAATGGAATCTTGTGAAATGTAGAACAATATCGAAATTATATGAGGCTGCGCCTCGGAAAAAAAAAAAAATGAAAATCAAGTATTACAGTCTAGTGAGTCTACACAGTAAAGGTAATCTGTACTTCAATGTACATGATTTTTATTTTCCACATTAAATCTTGGCTTGTTGTACAAAAATCACCCTATTTTGAACAAAAATCGTTGGCAAGTACAGGGGTCAGCCCAGAGCTTGCAGACAGGGAGACGTTTTGCGACATTTTCAGGACTTTTGGGAGAAGTTTTGGCCCAAATTTTTTTATTTCCCTATATGTTCTATACATTTTCACCTCTCCCTCAGCTCAAAATAGGGAGAAGTCAGCCAGCTTAGGGAGACTATTTCTCCCAAATGGCCCTCTAGGCTGAGCCCTGAAGTATATACCAGTGTTAATCCAGATAGTCTTTAAAGAAATGGAAACTAAGTATCTTTAATATTGTGGATAAACGTATAAAGTTTTATTCACACAATACTAATCTTTTACCTCCTAAGCCTAAATCTTCCTTTAGATATTTGAAGCAGGGTATCCAGGATTTTCATAGGAAGTATGTTTTGGTTCCTGCTGACAAGGCCGCAAACAACATTGTTGTTGTTTGTCGGATGCACTATATTAACACTTTGAAGCAGGAACTTAACGGCACCACGGCTTACGAAGAGACTTTTACAGATGAGAAGACTGTCGTTAATAGCCACTCAAATAATTTGCCTTTAAAGTTTGCTGTAAACGTTAAGGAACGCCAAGACAAACTTCCTACGATGTATTGGTTACCTAAGCTTCACAAAAAACCGTATAAAGCTAGATTCATTGCCAACTCTAGCTCTTGTACTACTACAGAATTATCTAAATTATTAACTTCTTGCCTCACTGCTGTGAAATCTCGTGTCATTTGGTACTATGAGACAGTGTATGAGAGGTCAGGGAAAAATATGTTTTGGTCTATAAAAAATTCTGGTGAGGTACTTAGTAAACTGAAGTCAAGAGGGTTCCGTGCGACTAGTTTGTCCACTTATGATTTTTCTACTCTTTATACCACATTACCCCATAATTTAATAAAGGAAAAACTTGTTGATTTGATTGAGAGGGCCTTCAAAAAGTTCTCCAAAAATGAAGATACCCTTTATATTGCCTGTAAAGATAAGAAAGCGTTTTTCACTTCTACTGACCGTAAAATATATAGAGGATATAGTCTTTGGTCATGTCAGAATGTATGTGACGCCTTATCATATCTCTTAGATAATATTTACATCAGATTTGGTAATAAGTTATACAGACAAATTGTTGGTATTCCGATGGGTACAAATCGTGCTCCTCTTGTGGCCGATTTGTTTTTATTTTGTTATGAAAGAGATTTCATGACTTCTCTTTCTGTTGATAATCAAGCTGATATCATTGAGGCATTTAACTCAACCTCTAGATATTTAGACGATCTTCTGAACATTGATAATCCTTATTTTGAAAGCATGGTTAACCAAATTTACCCACCTGAACTTAAATTGAATAAAGCTAATACTTCAGATACCGAGGCCCCCTTTTTGGATTTACATCTATCTATTTCTAATGGTTTTGTATCTTCTAAAATTTATGATAAACGTGATGACTTTGACTTTGATATGGTTAATTTTCCATTTTTGGATGGTGACGTTCCACGTCATCCCTCTTATGGAGTGTATATTTCTCAACTTATAAGATTTGCTAGAGTGTGTAGTCATGTAGATGACTTTAATGCTCGTAATAAATGTTTAACTGCTAAACTTCTTCAACAGGGCTATCGGTATCATAAGCTTAGAAAGGCTTTTTCTAAATTCTATCGCAGACACCATGAATTGGTTTCAAAATTTGATGTCGGATTAAAATTTCTTTTACACCAAGGCCTATCGGAACCAGAATTTTATGGTGACTTAGTATACAAATTCAAAAAGATTAAGGGTAGGACTGATTTTTCTGATCAATTCCGAAAAATAATAATACGTCACAAACGTATTGGCTATAATTTAAATGTTATGCGACAGTCTGCATGCTTAGTGATTAACCCAATCACGGTTGATAACTTTGCTGCACTCTTTAATTGCACACCGGGGGATCGGTCGTCAGACTCTATGATGGCCCCGACCTAAAGCTATATATTTTAGTTGGTTGGGACCGGAGCCTTTTTGTCTGTTGCTTGGTCCACCGGGGCTCAACTGGTGACCTTCTTTTGCTTCAGATTTCCAGTGGGGTTGTTTGGCAGGACAGGGATCTCCACCTGTCAGACGGCCCGTTGTATCTGTTGAGTCCTCTTCTTTGCTTCTTCATGGTATTGAAATTTGATTTATGTGTTGACCGTGATGATTCATTGACGAGTTAGAGGGTTATCATGCGAACCGAACAACCAACTAAATGTTTTGTACCACTTCAGTAACTGAGGGTGAGGTTGGGCCTGTAAAATCGATTTAAGCCCCCCAGTAATTCATTACTGACCGTTCCAAGGCGGTAGTTCTGTTGTGGTTCTCTGTTGCCTGTTTTTGGTGTCAGAGTTTCTGTGATGTTTTACCTTATGTATGTTCTTATTATTTTTGGTTCGGTTTGGGTTGCTGAGTGGCCACCTTTTGGGAACAAGCTGCTCACTCGGTTGGCCATATGTTCTCTGTATCTTGATTATTTGTAATCTTAGTTGTTTCCAACTATGGTTTGAGGGCTGGATTTGGATTTTGATTGTTTCAGTTCCTGGTCTTTGCATACTTTTTACTTTTATTATTTTCCATAGGTCAGAAAATGGACAGCCTAGTGCACTAGTGGCATAACTGCTCTTTTGAAATGGCGTATAAAACATTCTACTGTGTACATTATATTATTTTTTCTGAGATGATACAGTTGTGTTAAAGATATGATATCTATAAACTAACACCATCCTTAAACTACAGCAATAATAAACTGTTTGTTTTAGTATTATTTTCAGATATTTCTAAGGCCTCTCAGTTGTTTTGGCATGTATTCTTGTTTTTCTACCTGGGTTAAAGATATGATACATCATTTCTTCTTGGTAAATAAATACTACTCAGGCAAGGGAACTCAGGTGAAAAGTGGAGAAATTCGACTTGATTGTGAAATGATCTCGGTTTAACCTTGAGCACCACGAAAAAATGGTTACTCAACACTTAGAGCACCAAAAACGAAAATAGCTGAATTTGCAAACAGAGTAGATCCAGATGAGATGGCTCATAATGAGCTACCGCATCTGGATCTACACTGAGTTTTCCTCTAGTCTTTGAAAACCTTTGATGAAATATTTTTTTTGATTTTGCTGGAGTGATATTTTGTGGACTAAGGGTTTAGGTGTACTTGAAGTCTAGCTAAAGCTGCCATTTTGTGCCTGCAGTTTCGTCAGACGTCCATATTAGGTGAGGCTGTAATCAGACTGCACAGTGTCCAGGCTGGTCTGAGTCTATGCTGTGCTGTTTGCAATTATGCTGTAAACATCCTTTGTGCATCCGGCAGCTCATATAGAAGTTGAATAAGTACCAAGTCTGAAAGGAACAACTTTCTATACACAGTCAGTCAGCCATTAAGATTGGTCTAGTCAACAAAATATAGATCTCAGTATATCATCTTGCATGATAGATGCAAGCCACTATTACATATTAGGGAGGTTAAGATTTAGAACTTGTACGCGTACGGCTACTGGTAGCTACACGTACACGTACAAGTTCTAATCATAGTTATTAAAGGTTAAGATAAATGTATTTTGTACGTGTACGTGTAAACAAAATAAATGCGGCGAATTATTTTAGATGGTCGAAGTAATTTTAGAAAAAGCTATCTGCATGACTTTTCGTCCGTGTGTACGTTTCTGGGTTAATAAGATCTCCTCTGTATCGATTGTTTGGTCAATTTTTTGTTGAAACTTAACGTTCTAATTAATATTTTGGTGTCAAAAAAAAACGTACAGGCCAATATCACACCCGGCGACCGTCTTATACACCACATTTTTTTCTAATAATTGCACTGTTACAAAATCCCACAAGTTTTACGGGAAAAGACCTGGAATCTGGCTGCTAGACCTTTCACCATAAAAACTATGGTTTTGGTATGGAACGCGACTTGTCAAAAAACCTTGCTTTAAAACCGCATTTAATTTCTTATAATCAATATACAACCAAACGCGGAATTTAAACAGTGCAGTCAGTTTCGATCTTAAAAAGTTATGGTACTATCCTGTACTTTTTACAGTAAAGGAAAGCCCTTACTATTGTCAATTCAGTACCTGCGTACACTCACTTCTTCTCCACCGTTCCCGTCTTTTTTCGAAAGCTGTCATTGATTACAACGACCTACAGAATCCCCTCTGTCACATCCTTTTTTATCGTTTATTGGTAATGTGGCCCATACCCACCCATCTTACAGTCTGATTAGCCCATTTGATTGGGATACAACTTATCCCGACCAGCTTTCCAACATCAAATGGATGGACGCACGGTGCCACATGTCTGCGGCCATGCTTTCGAACTGCTGAGGGGGGGGGGGGGGGGGGGGGAGGACGTCGGGGGTGGGGGCGGGGCATGGGGGTTGGCGGACGTTTTTTACGAAAATTGAAATATACACACTTCCCAACTCAGTCCCATTTATGATGCTGACATGTGACCACATGATTCTTGTAGCTGCTGGCTGGAAAGTTGATGCTCTAGACTCATGATAACGAGGTCGCGGGTTCGATTCCAGTTAAGGTCACGTTTCTTTTTTCTGAATTTGTTTATTTCAGCGTCATTCATATCTCATATATATCCTAATATGCCCCACATGACTAAAATACTGTTGAAAAGGTCGTATAACCCGAAATCATTCATCCATCTATCTTTACAACTGTGGAGATATATACAACAGATTTTGCCTATGCCGCGCATGTACCACCCTTACTGTAAACATTGGTGTAACTTATTTACGCTTCACTGATTTTGGAGTGAGCACTTTAAATTATTTCTCAGATATATGCTATCAACTTTGATACCATAAAATATAATGTACATTTACGAATTCAATCCGAAAAATGAATTCAAAGTACACGTTTATTAAGCTACGTGTAAACGGCCCCCTAGAAGTAGTCAACGTCTAGAATCTACTTCTAACTGGTAGAGAGTATGCAATTTTTGATGACGTATGCACAGAAATCATCGCTAGACGTACACGTACACGTACAAGTTTAAAATCTTAACCTCCCTATTATGTGAAATAGACCGGTTATTCTGTGATTCTCTAATCTGAAATAAGGGGTCATTCAGAGTTACTGTAGCATAGAAACTAGTAGACCAACACAGATAAACTATTAATTTGAGTTCTTGATAACACTCTGTCTTAGCATTAGGACCCTTGAAAAGGATGACATCATAACCACAGTTGTCCAACTCTGTTACAAAGTAAAAGGAAATTCAACGACTTTTGTTACAGGAATTATCAGACGTGTACTTTAGCAGACGCTTCCACTCTTACTTGTTTTATGGGTATGTATTTTAATGAGGCTTTTTGTATACTTTCTGTTCACCTATGATTTCCAAGACAGAAAAAATAGGTAGTGGAATATTTTCATAATAGGTAGTGGAATATTTTCATTCACTTTTTACCCCTTTGACTTGCTATTTGAAAATTATCTGCTATGTTACAGAAATTAACCGACTCCATGTTCTATGTTACAGAAATTATCTGTTATGTTACAGCTATTCAACAAGACAGAATGTATTATTTCAGACTGTTTACAGTCTTTTTGCAAGTGTAATTTTTTCTTCCCTTCGACTACAAATGGATGGACATTCAACATTGACTGATTCAAGGTCAGGAGACAGACTTTCTATTGATTGTTGTCCCAGTAATATTCTGTTGCTTTTATAACCACCTATGAATTTTGCATGGAACAAGGACTCGGACCAAAACTACTGAATTTCACGAGTAAACTGCCTCGCATGGACATTTCCTACTTGACTAAAACAAACAGAAGTGCAGCCATATGGTCAATATTGAACTTTCCGTTTGCAGTCATATGCAAAAATAATAATGTCAGCCATTTTTTCAGTTCTGTTGTGTCCTCTTAGAACATCAGTTACATGTGGAAGGAGTATTTTTAATTCAGCTACAATACTGTTTTTTTTTCCTTTCAATGGTAACAGGAATTCTCTGTATGAATTCATTCATACCTACACTGGTGTCCAGTTCAGTGACTTCCTATCTAATATCGTATTACAGCACTTATAATTCTTTTGTCCAGCTTGAGCTTTCATTATTTATTTATTTATTTTTTTTTTTTTCAATTTGTGCATAGGACTTTCACTGAATATATTTGTCACAGGAATTGAAGTTTTTCAGATATGATATCAGGGGAAATGGAGTAGTGGAATAGGGGTCTTTTGAATCCCAGAGTAAAAGTGACATGGTGAGCAAAAGATAAGAAAGTAGGTTATCTGTACTTATCTTTAGAGTACGTGATAAGTAGGTTACCTGTACTTATCTTTAGGGTATAGGTGATAGATAAGATAACAGTGCAACAAAAAAAAAAAAAAGAAAAAAAAATATATATATATATCGATATTGCGCAACGTGATAAAAATATATTCAGTATAAAAAAGAATCGATTGCTACAAAAAAAATAAAATAAAATAAAAAGAAATATGGCTCAAGCTCAGTTGTCGACGTCGGAATTGGAAGTAGATGTTGGAGTGAATGAACCTTATAAGAACCGTAAAATTACATTTAATATAGATAAGAGACATTATATTTCTGTCTTTAAAAACGAAAATAGGGAAACTGTGATAAACATTCGGAAAGGTACCCGTTCTGTATCGATTTCGAAGACTCTATGGACAGAAATTTGTGATTTAAAAGAGTCAGTCTTACTGTGTGTTTCAGTGGTAGAGCAAGAATAAAGACGATGGCGGATTTAAAATATTTAAAGAAAATTTATTTTGATCCGTCGCATGCCGGATCATTTAGTGGACCAGAAAAACTTTACCAAACTGTTAGAAAAGAGGGAAAGTTTAAGATAGGCAGGAAAAGAATTAAACAGTTTTTGGAGAATCAGGAAGAATATGCGTTGCAGAGAGATATTAAAAGGAAGCGTAAGAGAAGAAAAGTGATAGTATCGGGGTTAGATAGTCAATGGGGAGCGGATTTGGCTGACGTACAAAGTCTATCTAAGTCGAATGAAGGAATCAAATTTTGGCTCGTTGTTATTGATGTATTTTCGAAATATCTGTTTGTGAAAACTCTGAAAGATAAAAAATCTAGTAGCGTTGTAGACGCTTTTCGAAAAATACTGGATCAAGGGCGTATTCCGGAAGTGGTTTTTAGTGATAAAGGGGGAGAACTGAATAATAATTTGCTGAAGAAAGAGTTACAGAAATACCACATCAAGTACTTTACAACGCAAAATGACGATATCAAAAATTCTGTCGCCGAAAGAGTTATTAGAACATTACGTAATAAATTATACAGAGTGTTTCAAAAACAACGTTCTTATCGTTATATTGAGGTACTTCCTGACATTGTGAAGGGTTATAATAGTACGAAACACAGAAGCATTGGAATGGCCCCGGTAGAAGTTACGAAGGATAATGAGGCTGTGACGTGGGATCGTATGTACAACGAACAACAACAGAAGAAGCGACATGATAGAAAAAGTAAAGAAGTAATCAAGCGCAAGAAATGGAAACAAAAGTCTGTTTTTAAATTTAAAGTCGGGGATTACGTTAGATTGGCGCATTCTCGATATTTATTTCAGCGAGATTATCAACAAAAATGGACGACCGAACTATTTAAGGTATCTGAAAGATTTCTGAAAGAGAATATTGCGTTATATAAGGTTGTAGACTTATTGTCTGACCCTGTAATTGGGAATTTTTATAGCTGGGAGCTCATGAAAGCTGACCAGGCGAACGAATTTTGGCGAGTGGAATCTATCTTAAAATCTCGTAAACGGAAAGGTAAAAAGGAATACCTTATCAAATGGGAAGGGTATGGTGACAAGTTTTCCAGTTGGGTGCCAGCATCGGATGTGAAAGACGTGCCGTCTTCCCTAAAATGAGTTTTTACGTGATAATAAACAGCGATGAGAGTTTGGATTATTTTCCGGATAATCAGCCTTGTAGATTTAAGACGCAGTTGGCAAAGACATTGAGTTTAACAGGAAAGTGGGTAGTGGCTTTAACGGAAATAGATTTGATGGAAAAAATTCAGCTCTCTTCGCTTTACGTGAACTGCGATATATGTCAGAGCACAATCGTAGATGGAGAATGGACCGATGTATTGCGACTTATTAATACAGGCGTGAAAAGACAATTCACTAACAGTTTTAATTGGTTGTATTATCTTTCAGTTGTTAAAACTGAAATCAGAGACATAGAGATCAGTATAAAACAAAGTAACGGAGTTTTCGCTACATTTTTAAATCGACCCGTGAGGGTGACGTTACATTTTATGAAAGTGGAAAAGTAAAGCAATTTTTTTTTTGACAAACTATGGATGTTTCGAAAGTGTACGTTCCAGATCATCATAAGTGGGAAAAATATTATGACGAATTATTATCACAGAGAGTAGGGGAAGCGAAAAATGGGAGTAACTGGAAAAGTCCGGATGATTATTTGGTTTCGAAGGAAAGTTCATCTGTACCGAAAGAAACTGTCGCTGATCCGTTAAGAGTAAAATTAGTGTCAACGGTTAAACAAGCCAATGATCAGGTCGTTAGTGAATTACGTCGTGAGTCGGATGGAGAGAGTATAAAACCTGGAGCATTGCACGAAACAAACAGAAATATGAAAAGGCGGACAAAGGGAGGACGTAAGAAAGGCTCTGGAAAGAAAAAACAGAAAACCCAGAGTCGTAGAATAAAGAAAAACAAAAATAAGAAAAAGACGAGAAAAGTGAAAAGACGTATCAAGGATATATTTACATTGTAACAAAAAAAAAAGAGAGAGAGAAAGATGGCGGCACTGAATGAAGAATTCTTTTCTGAATGGCAACCTAAGGAACTCGATATATTTCGGCTTAACCCTACACAAACAGCTGTAGAAAGAATTTTCTACCAACAGATTAGACCTATTAACCAGTTATCTCCATTTTCCCCTGTGGAATTTGTGATTGCGGGAAATAATGGGTTACAGTATGTTGATTTGAAGAATAGTTATGTGAGTTTGAAAATAAAAATTATTCATGGGGTAACAGGCGCGAATCTGAAAACGACTGAATATGTGGGACCAGCGAATTTAATAGTGCATAGTTTGTTTGAACAGGTTGACTTAACTTTACAAGGAAAATTGGTATCAACCTCGACGAGTCATTACCCTTATAAAGCGTACTTGCAAAAGCTATTATCTCTAGGAAGCGATAGTAAACACTCGCAGCTGTCAACGCAGTTGTGGATCAAAGATACGCGACAGGATTCGGATGATGCAAAAACAGGCGATCCAGCTTTAGTGGACAGGACTAAGCCGTTTCTACTTAGCAAAACTGTTCATTTGATATCGGATTTATGCCACGACTTGTTTGGATTGGAGAAATACATTTTAAACCAAGTAGAGATTGGAATGAAATTTTATCAATCGAAACCTGCTTTCTACTTGATGACGGATATTCTGGGTGCTAACTTTCGGATAGACATCGTTGAAATGGTTTTAAATGTGTGCAAGGTGCAAATTAATCCCGCAATTGTATACGCGCATAATCAAATACTTCAGAAAACGCCGGCAAAATACCCTTACATTGGCACGGAAATTCGGATGAACGCTATTCCTCAAGGTCAAGTGTCTTTTACCTTCGATAATGTATGTCAAGGAAGAAAACCTAAGAGACTGATTATAGGATTTGTGAACAGCAAGGCAGTGGCAGGTGACTTTACTCTATCACCGTTCAATTTTGCTTCCTATGACCTTTCACAGATAAACGTGTATGTCGATGGTCAGCCTGTTTTAGGCAATGCGATGAATATCAGTAGTAACGCTTCAACAGGGGTAGATACCGTAGAACCGTTGCTTTGGATGCTGAAAAGTTATGGAAAATGGGGGAAAGATGATGGAAATCAGCTCACAGTAGCCGACATAAATAACGGATTTGCAATCTATGTATTCGACCTGGAACCATCATTTCCTGAAAGAGATCATATCTATCTCTTAAAACAAGGCATTGTGCGCATTGAAGCGCATTTCGAGAAACCATTACCTCAAGGTGTCACGTGTATTACCTTAGCTGAGAAATTAAATTATTTTGAAATTAACGTTGCTAGGGAAGTGGTAGTTTATAAGTGATAAAAATAATAAAATCAAGATGGCTGAAGGAAATTGGTACGACACTCACGCGCTTATTCCATTGGAAACGCCCACCAGAATGACTATAGTTGCATCCACTAATTCGGGTAAAACCACGTTCTTGAAGAAACTGCTGGAAAATTCTAAAGGGATGTTCAGAACGGATTTTAAAAATGTATATTATCATTATGGGAGTGCATACCAGCCAATTTTTGATGAGATGTTAAAGACTATTCCCAATTTGATATTTAAAGAAGGGTTGCCCGTAGAGGAAGAGTTGTCCGAAATATCGAAAAATACCAATCATAATTGCGTAGTGCTAGATGACCTGATGGTAGAAGTGAATAGTAATCCGAAACTAGAAAAGTTATGGACCGTTTATAGTCACCATTACAATTTAACTATCTTATATCTTACGCAAAATCTATTTGAAAAGGGAAAAGCAGCTCGCAGTATTAGTCTGAACACTTCTTATTTCTGTCTTTTTAGAAATTTTAGGGACGAATTACAGGTTCAACATTTCGCGCGAGAGGTGTTTCCTGGTAAAACTAAACTTTTCATGCAAGCCTATAAATTGGCTACATGTAAGGAATATGGATACTTATTAGTAGATTTAGAAAGCAAAAGCGATCGAAGATTTCGTCTGAGGACTAACATTTTTCCTGGAGAAAATACTATCGCCTACGATTTAGAAAGGGTATAAAGTTTGTGGATGTTGTTATATTATTATTTTAGAATTTCATTGACATTAAAAAAAACATGAATCAAAATATTGTGAAAGAGAAATATTTTTTACAGTTTTTGGTGAACGCGGAGAAAAGTCAAGCAAAACTTAATTTGAAGATCATGAATAAAGCGCAAATGGAAGCTGTGTTGACAATAATATATAATATTATTCACGGGACCTTTAAAGTCAAACAGGACATTGTCGACGGAGTGCGCATGTACAGAAAACAGATCTATAAAATTGTAGACAAAAAGATCGCTGTAGTAAAGAGAAAAGAACTTATGATCAGACGCTTTCGTGAATTAGTTACCTTACTGAAAGTGGCTGTGAAAGAAATTTTTGAAAAAGAATGTCGGTTAAAGAACTTATTGTGTTGCCAAAACAGAAATTTGAAACATTATCGAAGACGAATAACGATAGCGTAGAAATGAAAAGCGTAGCATGTCAAACTGACTTTACTGACCATGAGAAAGTAGATGATACGAACGGTATTTCGTCGACGACAAAAGATGAGAATCTTAAAAGTGAAATTGCCCAACGTGTGAAAGATGGTGTTCCTGGAAAACTAGATGGTTCTAGGTCAGAACGACAAAGACGTTTACGACGAAAAATCAAGTGGATACCATACTAATGATTGATAAAATTTTGTGTGTGTTTTTTTTCTTTCTTTGTTCTTGAAAATAAATAACTAAATAAATTGGTAAAAAAAAAGGTATTCGGTTATTTTTTTTAAAGTTTGTTCATTTTTTCCGTTTTTGACGGTTTTTTTTTTTAGTCAAACGGGTATAAGGAAGTTATCAGCGATCGTTGTCACATTTGTGCAAGGTCGAATTTTCAAAAAGGATCGTCTGAAAATCAGAGAGGGGAGGCACCGACATTTTTGTTTTTCATCTCCTTCCTGTTTTTAAAAAACAAAAAAAGGAAGGAAGGTAAAAAAAACATGAACAGGTCGGGAGACCTTCTTCTCTGGATGCTTGTATGATAAAAATAAATATAAAAATATTTGAGGATCACTGATGAGGCCTAATTGACCGAAACTAGCTAGTCTGGCCCAGAAAAGTTGTAACACTCGACAGTTTGCAGTTCTTTGGTGTGATCCTTGCTTCCAAAGGATAACCCTTTTATAGAACATATTTTACGCATTGTCCGTTTTAATGAACAACAGGGTCTGCTGAATACACCAGTGATCAATGAATTGTGTCGATATAGGATTAATTTTCGTCATGTCAGTATCTTTAAGACACTTTTTTCGTTTTTTTTTAAGAGTCATTCTTTTATGACCCTAATTTAGTTTAAACAGTATTTTATTTTCAATTAAAAAAAAAAACATAAACAATAAAGCATCAATTCAGTTGGGATTGTGTAGCCAACTTTAAGCTTATAGATGACTGATGTGACGACAATTGATCGATATCGTAACCAAAGAAAAAAAAAAGACAAGGAACAAAACACAGATTTAATTTCATCATTTCAGCTTGATTATTCTGATAAATCTCACCAAACTGTCCATGTCCAGGTCAAAAAAATAAATTGTCACTACTTGAGACCTCTCTCATTCGTCTCGGCATCGCAGTACTGTAGGGTCCACGAACGTCTCCCGAGTCTGCCTGTACATCTTTCCAAACTTTAGCATTCCAATCCCCCTGTACAAGCAGAATGTCCTTATTTGGCGTTTGGTCTATGCTTTCCTGGAGTTGCTGGTAGAAGTGGTCGACCTCATTATCATCATGCCCAGATGTTGGTGCATAAACCTATACGATGGCGATCTTAAAGGGAGCTGCTCTCAGGCGAATTGAGACCAGTATGCTGGAGACCAGTCGGCATCCCAAGACAGCACTCACCATGTCCTTATGCACAGGAAATCTAACCCCATATTCATGTATGTCCTCTTCGCCACTGAAATAAACCTTGTTTCCATTATCTGTTGATGTCTCACCAATGTTTTTCCAGCTCCACTTACAGAGTCCCAGTATGTTCAAGTGATACCTCTCTTCAAGTTTTCCAGCTGGCCGCCGAGTTCTTACGTTCCAGGTTTCAATTCTTTATATATTAGTTCATGGGGATATGTCGTAAAAAAGGGGGTCCCGTAAGCACGAATATTAATTTTATGCCCTTATCATAGTCACTTGGGACAGTCTTTTAGAAGATAAAAAAAAAGGTTGTTGCCATTTTTTCTTTCATCATTTTACCTAGAAAATGGGCAAAGTAAATGAGTTGTAGAAAATGTTTTGTGTCATAAATATGTCTTTTTGAATATTCTAATACATTAAAAGCAACATGTAGTCCTAAAATATTGGGCAACTGTCATGATATATTTGTAACGTATAGTACAAAAATTATACCAAATCGGTGGAGTGAAGTTTATACATGTGGTCCTTCATGAGCAAAAGAGATCACTTGTCTTTGAATCATGCTGCTCATATCTTTTAAAACTAATTTCTTATACTTTTTTAAACAATTAGGTTGCAGTTAGCAGTGGCAATATCAATTGAAGACAGAATATATCTTATTTCTTAAGAGTTTCCAAAACACTAGTAAGAAGAGCAAAGGGCTGTTGAAGTCTGTATTATGTTTTAAGATGAAAAGTGTACATGTAAGCATGAAAAACGCCATTCTGAAAGTAAATCTACTATAATAGCATTGATGTTTTTTTGTTGTTGTTTTTTTTAAAAAACCCAAAACAGTAACATTACGTTACATTACTGTAATCTGCCGGAGGAATAATAATCTAGGGTAATGTGCAATACAAGTGGGACCCAGTAGGCATAACTGTTAATTTTATGTTTTTATCATAGTCATCCAGGGCAGGCTCTTTAAAGCTAAAAAATTATTGTTGCCACATCATATTTCTTTGTTTTACCTAGAAACTGGTCAACGTAAGAGGTGGGGTAACATAATGGCTTTACATCAGCCAGCTTTACATGTGGAATGTAGGGAACAGTGAAATTTATAAATATGGCTTTTTTTTTAAACTATCTTGATTTAAAAAAAAAAACTGAACTATTTTTAAAAGATAGGTTATGTTATTCGTCAAGCAATATTTTGTAACGTTTATCACTAAAACTAAAAATACATAAATAATAATAATAAAACACGATCTGAATGACTCGCTGGAATGGATTTAGTATGTGTTTTTTTTTCTTTTTAATAAAGACACTCTGTCTCTTCGGATTGAACCATGGCTATCTTTGAAAGAACTGCTTGAATGTATATTTTGAATTAGTTAGGTAGCAGTTAGCAGTGGCATTGCCAGCTGAAGAGAGAATGCAACTTTTTCCTTAGGAATTTCCCCTAGATTGACAAAATTTGCTATTTAAACTGTAGATGATGTAACCCTTCAGTGTAACTTTTATGCCTTCGTTAACAGGTGCTCATCCAACTGTGAAGAAACACAAATGTAATATGCCTTTAATCTATAATAATATGGGGTTGTAATGCACTTGAAAGGCAATGTAACAGTAACATTACGTTACATGTTTGTAAACTATCAGGTGTGTGTGTGTGTGTGTGTGTGTGTGTGTGTGTGTGTGTGTGATTATATTGAGAAAGCTGTTTTTAAAGGCTCTATTCGCAATTGCCAAAGAACATTTAACTTACCACGAGTACTAAGATGGCAAAGTTTGCTATTTAATACACATAAGAACTCAACTAGAGGCATATATCTTTACATCTGAAGCCTGTAGAACTTTTTTTGTTACATTTAATCTGACTTACAGCAGCAGCACAAAACCCTTCATTTAAAATTACATGTGACAAGGAAAATATGCATAAGTTGATATTGGACATAAGTGATTCCTGTCTAGGTTAACAGGAACTTTCACAGAGGTGACACCTATTTCCCTTCCTGTGCTGTCGACCGAGCCAATCAGACAACCTACACTCAAACAGCCTGTTATCTGAGGCAACTGACAGAAGTATCGTCTCAGTCGAGCGTTATGAACACACTTATTGCTATGGTGTCGCTTGCATTCTCATTCAACTGCCCTTTAATAAGCAAGTTTGTGTTAATCCCATAATTTTAACTTACATGTTAAATTGTAATCAACGTTACCCGTTTGTGTTGCTCCCATTGGTTACACTGTAACATATTATTATCACTTTTACAATATAACAATGAAAAATTACGTTTTTAGGAGACACAGAATGTCTTATTATCTGTTTGTGCCTGACATGTATTGCTCATTGTAACATACCAAAATTTATTTAGTCAAGTAATTCTGTACATCCCTTGTCTGTGATCTGATACATTATCACAAACGTCTTAATGTAACGAAAGACAAATTTAATTTTGACCATTTAATATGTGTGGTGTTTGTTCAGTTGTTGTATTGATATTTCTGGCACCAAAGAGCTGCATTTTCTTACTTTATTTAATATATCTGGACAAGGATCATTCAGAATAGCACTAAGATTTAAGAACTAAGTTTATTTCCTTTATTATTGCTAAGCAATATGGTAAACTGTTCAAAGTCAATGAAATCATTTGAAAATCAGGCGTTAATGTCAGCACTTGATATGTAGAGTATGCATTACTTGTATCGTTTGCTTATTTTCTATTCAGAACTAATATATTACTGTTTGAGCATATCAGACATAAGAAATTTATAAACTACTGAGTAACAGGTTGTATTCGTTACTAGTTCCGTTTTCCTTCTTTTTTGTTTTGTAATCATGCTGCAAAATAAAATTATTGTTAATTATATTACTAAGAACAACTGGGATTCGTCAAGAAATAACTGAGCAGCAATATCCTACATCAAAATGCTATGTCAGCTTTACTTGCCATTGTGTTATGTGGCTCAGAGCTATGTTGAACTCTGTCCCTTAAAAATAAATTAATCGATAAATCAAAATTAAGCATAGGTTCCTTGCTGAATAAGTTCTTTAAAGAGACTGTTGAATATAATCATACTAGTAAGAAAAAGGAAAAAAAGAAGATAATTTTAGGAAATAAAGATAATCTCTAAACTATATTGCTGTGATAGCCTGTGACACGACTTCTTTTTTGTCTTTTCATTCTACTTATAGTGATTACCCTTAAGGTCCCGACTGGTTCATTACCGTTTGAAACTACATACGAAGACCGGATATAGCTATATAAAAAATTACTTCGCAACATTTAAAGCCGGGGTTTGTTTCTCGATTTAAACTGAGCAATAATATTCCCCTTGGTCACGTAAAATACGTAACAGTCTTTCAAACCTAAGTATCCTCTGTCAGCAAATGTTCGCGTTAGCTTTGTAGAATAACAGTGTGGCATCACTCTTCAAGGGTCGGGTTATATTTCTGTTTTAGAGTCGTACAATTTGTACGTTTAATGTACCAGATCTTTTCAAAATTATTTCAAATTTCTGATTACTGGTCATGTTTAACTTACCAGGACAATCACTGATCCGGATTCACCTTGATCAAACTGACTATATCACTTTATTTGGCACCATTATACAAATCAAATGCAGGTTTATGATTGCAGCATTTTTTTTTTCTTTAAAAGGAATAAATCTGTTTTAGTAGTTCTTTGCTTTATATACAAAGATGTCATTTATATTACTGACTCAAGAATCGTAAAACAGTAGATGGGCAATAACATCAGTAAAAGTTTTGGTTTATGCTATAACAAATAAGCATACAGCAAAACCTGGTAGGCGCGTTCAGAATTTGTCAAGTCTTAATTGATTACAACTTGAAATATTCTTAGTGTTGTCACATAAAAATACACCTGATGAAGTCCTTATATTACTTGGTGATAAGGCTGATGGCTCCAAGTAAACAGAATCCTATAAGCACTACCAGAATATCCTATTTATAATTGTTCTGTGAGAGACAGTGAAGTAATTCTAGAAGTTGCATTACAATGGACTATATTATAAATCAAAGTTACTTACGTTACTACTTGTGGTAATTAACGATGAAAAAAACAAAATAAGTTGTATTTGTAACACTTGCAGATGAGTCTATAGGGAAAAAACTAAGAATAATAATGAATCCTAAGGAGCCTACCTTGACATTACGTCGTTTTAATGAAAATACACAACAAGTGCCATTTTTTATGACTCTTTGGCCGTAACGATCAACTATATACGTTACCTATGTGTATTTTCATTAAAACGACGTAATGTCAAGGTAGGCTCCTTAGGATTCATTATTATTCTTAGTTTTTTTCCCTATAGAATCATCTGCAAGTGTTACAAATACAACTTATTTTGTTTTTTTCATCGTTAATTACCACAAGTAGTAACGTAAGTAACTTTAATTTACAGGGTATATAAAGCAAAGAACTACTAAAACAGATTTATTCCTTTTAAAGAAAAAAAAAATGCTGCAATCATAAACCTGCATTTGATTTGTATAATGGTGCCAAATAAAGTGATATAGTCAGTTTGATCAAGGTGAATCCGGATCAGTGATTGTCCTGGTAAGTTAAACATGACCAGTAATCAGAAATTTGAAATAATTTTGAAAAGATCTGGTACATTAAACGTACAAATTGTACGACTCTAAAACAGAAATATAACCCGACCCTTGAAGAGTGATGCCACACTGTTATTCTACAAAGCTAACGCGAACATTTGCTGACAGAGGATACTTAGGTTTGAAAGACTGTTACGTATTTTACGTGACCAAGGGGAATATTATTGCTCAGTTTAAATCGAGAAACAAACCCCGGCTTTAAATTTTGGGAAGTAATTTTTTATATAGCTATATCCGGTCTTCGTATGTAGTTTCAAACGGTAATGAACCAGTCGGGACCTTAAGGGTAATCACTATGAGTAGAATGAAAAGACAAAAAAGAAGTCGTGTCACAGGCTATCACAGCAATATAGTTTAGAGATTATCTTTATTTCCTAAAATTATCTTCTTCTTTTTCCTTTTTCTTACTAGTATGATTATATTCAACAGTCTCTTTAAAGAACTTATTCAGCAAGGAACCTATGCTTAATTTTGATTTATCGATTAATTTATTTTTAAGGGACAGAGTTCAACATAGCTCTGAGCCACATAACACAATGGCAAGTAAAGCTGACATAGCATTTTGATGTAGGATATTGCTGCTCAGTTATTTCTTGACGAATCCCAGTTGTTCTTAGTAATATAATTAACAATAATTTTATTTTGCAGCATGATTACAAAACAAAAAAGAAGGAAAACGGAACTAGTAACGAATACAACCTGTTACTCAGTAGTTTATAAATTTCTTATGTCTGATATGCTCAAACAGTAATATATTAGTTCTGAATAGAAAATAAGCAAACGATACAAGTAATGCATACTCTACATATCAAGTGCTGACATTAACGCCTGATTTTCAAATGATTTCATTGACTTTGAACAGTTTACCATATTGCTTAGCAATAATAAAGGAAATAAACTTAGTTCTTAAATCTTAGTGCTATTCTGAATGATCCTTGTCCAGATATATTAAATAAAGTAAGAAAATGCAGCTCTTTGGTGCCAGAAATATCAATACAACAACTGAACAAACACCACACATATTAAATGGTCAAAATTAAATTTGTCTTTCGTTACATTAAGACGTTTGTGATAATGTATCAGATCACAGACAAGGGATGTACAGAATTACTTGACTAAATAAATTTTGGTATGTTACAATGAGCAATACATGTCAGGCACAAACAGATAATAAGACATTCTGTGTCTCCTAAAAACGTAATTTTTCATTGTTATATTGTAAAAGTGATAATAATATGTTACAGTGTAACCAATGGGAGCAACACAAACGGGTAACGTTGATTACAATTTAACATGTAAGTTAAAATTATGGGATTAACACAAACTTGCTTATTAAAGGGCAGTTGAATGAGAATGCAAGCGACACCATAGCAATAAGTGTGTTCATAACGCTCGACTGAGACGATACTTCTGTCAGTTGCCTCAGATAACAGGCTGTTTGAGTGTAGGTTGTCTGATTGGCTCGGTCGACAGCACAGGAAGGGAAATAGGTGTCACCTCTGTGAAAGTTCCTGTTAACCTAGACAGGAATCACTTATGTCCAATATCAACTTATGCATATTTTCCTTGTCACATGTAATTTTAAATGAAGGGTTTTGTGCTGCTGCTGTAAGTCAGATTAAATGTAACAAAAAAAGTTCTACAGGCTTCAGATGTAAAGATATATGCCTCTAGTTGAGTTCTTATGTGTATTAAATAGCAAACTTTGCCATCTTAGTACTCGTGGTAAGTTAAATGTTCTTTGGCAATTGCGAATAGAGCCTTTAAAAACAGCTTTCTCAATATAATCACACACACACACACACACACACACACACACACACACCTGATAGTTTACAAACATGTAACGTAATGTTACTGTTACATTGCCTTTCAAGTGCATTACAACCCCATATTATTATAGATTAAAGGCATATTACATTTGTGTTTCTTCACAGTTGGATGAGCACCTGTTAACGAAGGCATAAAAGTTACACTGAAGGGTTACATCATCTACAGTTTAAATAGCAAATTTTGTCAATCTAGGGGAAATTCCTAAGGAAAAAGTTGCATTCTCTCTTCAGCTGGCAATGCCACTGCTAACTGCTACCTAACTAATTCAAAATATACATTCAAGCAGTTCTTTCAAAGATAGCCATGGTTCAATCCGAAGAGACAGAGTGTCTTTATTAAAAAAAAAAAAAAACACATACTAAATCCATTCCAGCGAGTCATTCAGATCGTGTTTTATTATTATTATTTATGTATTTTTAGTTTTAGTGATAAACGTTACAAAATATTGCTTGACGAATAACATAACCTATCTTTTAAAAATAGTTCAGTTTTTTTTTTTAAATCAAGATAGTTTAAAAAAAAAGCCATATTTATAAATTTCACTGTTCCCTACATTCCACATGTAAAGCTGGCTGATGTAAAGCCATTATGTTACCCCACCTCTTACGTTGACCAGTTTCTAGGTAAAACAAAGAAATATGATGTGGCAACAATAATTTTTTAGCTTTAAAGAGCCTGCCCTGGATGACTATGATAAAAACATAAAATTAACAGTTATGCCTACTGGGTCCCACTTGTATTGCACATTACCCTAGATTATTATTCCTCCGGCAGATTACAGTAATGTAACGTAATGTTACTGTTTTGGGTTTTTTAAAAAAAACAACAACAAAAAAACATCAATGCTATTATAGTAGATTTACTTTCAGAATGGCGTTTTTCATGCTTACATGTACACTTTTCATCTTAAAACATAATACAGACTTCAACAGCCCTTTGCTCTTCTTACTAGTGTTTTGGAAACTCTTAAGAAATAAGATATATTCTGTCTTCAATTGATATTGCCACTGCTAACTGCAACCTAATTGTTTAAAAAAGTATAAGAAATTAGTTTTAAAAGATATGAGCAGCATGATTCAAAGACAAGTGATCTCTTTTGCTCATGAAGGACCACATGTATAAACTTCACTCCACCGATTTGGTATAATTTTTGTACTATACGTTACAAATATATCATGACAGTTGCCCAATATTTTAGGACTACATGTTGCTTTTAATGTATTAGAATATTCAAAAAGACATATTTATGACACAAAACATTTTCTACAACTCATTTACTTTGCCCATTTTCTAGGTAAAATGATGAAAGAAAAAATGGCAACAACCTTTTTTTTTATCTTCTAAAAGACTGTCCCAAGTGACTATGATAAGGGCATAAAATTAATATTCGTGCTTACGGGACCCCCTTTTTTACGACATATCCCCATGAACTAATATATAAAGAATTGAAACCTGGAATGTAAGAACTCGGCGGCCAGCTGGAAAACTTGAAGAGAGGTATCACTTGAACATACTGGGACTCTGTAAGTGGAGCTGGAAAAACATTGGTGAGACATCAACAGATAATGGAAACAAGGTTTATTTCAGTGGCGAAGAGGACATACATGAATATGGGGTTAGATTTCCTGTGCATAAGGACATGGTGAGTGCTGTCTTGGGATGCCGACTGGTCTCCAGCATACTGGTCTCAATTCGCCTGAGAGCAGCTCCCTTTAAGATCGCCATCGTATAGGTTTATGCACCAACATCTGGGCATGATGATAATGAGGTCGACCACTTCTACCAGCAACTCCAGGAAAGCATAGACCAAACGCCAAATAAGGACATTCTGCTTGTACAGGGGGATTGGAATGCTAAAGTTTGGAAAGATGTACAGGCAGACTCGGGAGACGTTCGTGGACCCTACAGTACTGCGATGCCGAGACCAATGAGAGAGGTCTCAAGTAGTGACAATTTATTTTTTTGACCTGGACATGGACAGTTTGGTGAGATTTATCAGAATAATCAAGCTGAAATGATGAAATTAAATCTGTGTTTTGTTCCTTGTCTTTTTTTTTTCTTTGGTTACGATATCGATCAATTGTCGTCACATCAGTCATCTATAAGCTTAAAGTTGGCTACACAATCCCAACTGAATTGATGCTTTATTGTTTATGTTTTTTTTTTTAATTGAAAATAAAATACTGTTTAAACTAAATTAGGGTCATAAAAGAATGACTCTTAAAAAAAAACGAAAAAAGTGTCTTAAAGATACTGACATGACGAAAATTAATCCTATATCGACACAATTCATTGATCACTGGTGTATTCAGCAGACCCTGTTGTTCATTAAAACGGACAATGCGTAAAATATGTTCTATAAAAGGGTTATCCTTTGGAAGCAAGGATCACACCAAAGAACTGCAAACTGTCGAGTGTTACAACTTTTCTGGGCCAGACTAGCTAGTTTCGGTCAATTAGGCCTCATCAGTGATCCTCAAATATTTTTATATTTATTTTTATCATACAAGCATCCAGAGAAGAAGGTCTCCCGACCTGTTCATGTTTTTTTTACCTTCCTTCCTTTTTTTGTTTTTTAAAAACAGGAAGGAGATGAAAAACAAAAATGTCGGTGCCTCCCCTCTCTGATTTTCAGACGATCCTTTTTGAAAATTCGACCTTGCACAAATGTGACAACGATCGCTGATAACTTCCTTATACCCGTTTGACTAAAAAAAAAAACGTCAAAAACGGAAAAAATGAACAAACTTAAAAAAAAATAACCGAATACCTTTTTTTTTACCAATTTATTTAGTTATTTATTTTCAAGAACAAAGAAAGAAAAAAAACACACACAAAATTTTATCAATCATTAGTATGGTATCCACTTGATTTTTCGTCGTAAACGTCTTTGTCGTTCTGACCTAGAACCATCTAGTTTTCCAGGAACACCATCTTTCACACGTTGGGCAATTTCACTTTTAAGATTCTCATCTTTTGTCGTCGACGAAATACCGTTCGTATCATCTACTTTCTCATGGTCAGTAAAGTCAGTTTGACATGCTACGCTTTTCATTTCTACGCTATCGTTATTCGTCTTCGATAATGTTTCAAATTTCTGTTTTGGCAACACAATAAGTTCTTTAACCGACATTCTTTTTCAAAAGATTTCTTTCACAGCCACTTTCAGTAAGGTAACTAATTCACGAAAGCGTCTGATCATAAGTTCTTTTCTCTTTACTACAGCGATCTTTTTGTCTACAATTTTATAGATCTGTTTTCTGTACATGCGCACTCCGTCGACAATGTCCTGTTTGACTTTAAAGGTCCCGTGAATAATATTATATATTATTGTCAACACAGCTTCCATTTGCGCTTTATTCATGATCTTCAAATTAAGTTTTGCTTGACTTTTCTCCGCGTTCACCAAAAACTGTAAAAAATATTTCTCTTTCACAATATTTTGATTCATGTTTTTTTTAATGTCAATGAAATTCTAAAATAA
Source organism: Ctena decussata (assembly GCA_963989385.1). Classification (NCBI taxonomy): domain Eukaryota; kingdom Metazoa; phylum Mollusca; class Bivalvia; order Lucinida; family Lucinidae; genus Ctena; species Ctena decussata. Next base: position 30,334,918 of record OZ022504.1, on the reverse strand, counting down.
TAATATAACAACATCCACAAACTTTATACCCTTTCTAAATCGTAGGCGATAGTATTTTCTCCAGGAAAAATGTTAGTCCTCAGACGAAATCTTCGATCGCTTTTGCTTTCTAAATCTACTAATAAGTATCCATATTCCTTACATGTAGCCAATTTATAGGCTTGCATGAAAAGTTTAGTTTTACCAGGAAACACCTCTCGCGCGAAATGTTGAACCTGTAATTCGTCCCTAAAATTTCTAAAAAGACAGAAATAAGAAGTGTTCAGACTAATACTGCGAGCTGCTTTTCCCTTTTCAAATAGATTTTGCGTAAGATATAAGATAGTTAAATTGTAATGGTGACTATAAACGGTCCATAACTTTTCTAGTTTCGGATTACTATTCACTTCTACCATCAGGTCATCTAGCACTACGCAATTATGATTGGTATTTTTCGATATTTCGGACAACTCTTCCTCTACGGGCAACCCTTCTTTAAATATCAAATTGGGAATAGTCTTTAACATCTCGTCAAAAATTGGCTGGTATGCACTCCCATAATGATAATATACATTTTTAAAATCCGTTCTGAACATCCCTTTAGAATTTTCCAGCAGTTTCTTCAAGAACGTGGTTTTACCCGAATTAGTGGATGCAACTATAGTCATTCTGGTGGGCGTTTCCAATGGAATAAGCGCGTGAGTGTCGTACCAATTTCCTTCAGCCATCTTGATTTTTTTATCACTTATAAACTACCACTTCCCTAGCAACGTTAATTTCAAAATAATTTAATTTCTCAGCTAAGGTAATACACGTGACACCATGAGGTAACGGTTTCTCGAAATGCGCTTCAATGCGCACAATGCCTTGTTTTAAGAGATAGATATGATCTCTTTCGGGAAATGATGGTTCCAGGTCGAATACATAGATTGCAAATCCGTTATTTATGTCGGCTACTGTGAGCTGATTTCCATCATCTTTCCCCCATTTTCCATAACTTTTCAGCATCCAAAGCAACGGTTCTACGGTATCTACCCCTGTTGAAGCGTTTCTACTGATATTCATCGCATTGCCTAAAACAGGCTGACCATCGACATACACGTTTATCTGTGAAAGGTCATAGGAAGCAAAATTGAACGGTGATAGAGTAAAGTCACCTGCCACTGCCTTGCTGTTCACAAATCCTATAATCAGTCTCTTAGGTTTTCTTCCTTGACATACATTATCGAAGGTAAAAGACACTTGACCTTGAGGAATAGCGTTCATCCGAATTTCCGTGCCAATGTAAGGGTATTTTGCCGGCGTTTTCTGAAGTATTTGATTATGCGCGTATACAATTGCGGGATTAATTTGCACCTTGCACACATTTAAAACCATTTCAACGATGTCTATCCGAAAGTTAGCACCCAGAATATCCGTCATCAAGTAGAAAGCAGGTTTCGATTGATAAAATTTCATTCCAATCTCTACTTGGTTTAAAATGTATTTCTCCAATCCAAACAAGTCGTGGCATAAATCCGATATCAAATGAACAGTTTTGCTAAGTAGAAACGGCTTAGTCCTGTCCACTAAAGCTGGATCGCCTGTTTTTGCATCATCCGAATCCTGTCGCGTATCTTTGATCCACAACTGCGTTGACAGCTGCGAGTGTTTACTATCGCTTCCTAGAGATAATAGCTTTTGCAAGTACGCTTTATAAGGGTAATGACTCGTCGAGGTTGATACCAATTTTCCTTGTAAAGTTAAGTCAACCTGTTCAAACAAACTATGCACTATTAAATTCGCTGGTCCCACATATTCAGTCGTTTTCAGATTCGCGCCTGTTACCCCATGAATAATTTTTATTTTCAAACTCACATAACTATTCTTCAAATCAACATACTGTAACCCATTATTTCCCGCAATCACAAATTCCACAGGGGAAAATGGAGATAACTGGTTAATAGGTCTAATCTGTTGGTAGAAAATTCTTTCTACAGCTGTTTGTGTAGGGTTAAGCCGAAATATATCGAGTTCCTTAGGTTGCCATTCAGAAAAGAATTCTTCATTCAGTGCCGCCATCTTTCTTACAATGTAAATATATCCTTGATACGCCTTTTCACTTTTCTCGTCTTTTTCTTATTTTTGTTTTTCTTTATTCTACGACTCTGGGTTTTCTGTTTTTTCTTTCCAGATACTTTCTTACGTCCTCCTTTTGTCCGCCTTTTCATATTTCTGTTTGTTTCGTGCAATGCTCCAGGTTTTATACTCTCTCCATCCGACTCACGACGTAATTCGCTAACGACCTGATCATTGGCTTGTTTAACCGTTGACACTAATTTTACTCTTAACAGATCAGCGACAGTTTCTTTCGGTACAGATGAACTTTCTTTCGAAACCAAATAATCATCCGGACTTTTCCAGTTACTCCCATTTTTCGCTTCCCCTACTCTCTGTGATAATAATTCGTCATAATATTTTTCCCACTTATGATGATCTGGAACGTACACTTTCGAAACATCCATATTTTGTCCAAAAATTTTTTTTTGCTTTTACTTTTCCACTTTCATAAAATGTAACGTCACCCTCACGGGTCGATTTAAAAATGTAGCAAAAACTCCATTACTTTGTTTTATACTGATCTCTATTTCTCTGATTTCAGTTTTAACAACTGAAAGATAATACAACCAATTAAAACTGTTAGTGAATTGTCTTTTCACGCCTGTATTAATAAGTCGCAATACATCGGTCCATTCTCCATCCACGATTGTGCTCTGACATATATCGCAGTTCACGTAAAGCGAAGAGAGCTGAATTTTTTCCATCAAATCTATTTCCGTTAAAGCCACTACCCACTTTCCTGTTAAACTCAATGTCTTTGCCAACTGCGTCTTAAATCTACAAGGCTGATTATCCGGAAAATAATCCAAACTCTCATCGCTGTTTATTATCACGTAAAAACTCATTTTTTAGGGAAGACGGCACGTCTTTCACATCCGATGCTGGCACCCAACTGGAAAACTTGTCACCATACCCTTCCCATTTGATAAGGTATTCCTTTTTACCTTTCCGTTTACGAGATTTTAAGATAGATTCCACTCGCCAAAATTCGTTCGCCTGGTCAGCTTTCATGAGCTCCCAGCTATAAAAATTCCCAATTACAGGGTCAGACAATAAGTCTACAACCTTATATAACGCAATATTCTCTTTCAGAAATCTTTCAGATACCTTAAATAGTTCGGTCGTCCATTTTTGTTGATAATCTCGCTGAAATAAATATCGAGAATGCGCCAATCTAACGTAATCCCCGACTTTAAATTTAAAAACAGACTTTTGTTTCCATTTCTTGCGCTTGATTACTTCTTTACTTTTTCTATCATGTCGCTTCTTCTGTTGTTGTTCGTTGTACATACGATCCCACGTCACAGCCTCATTATCCTTCGTAACTTCTACCGGGGCCATTCCAATGCTTCTGTGTTTCGTACTATTATAACCCTTCACAATGTCAGGAAGTACCTCAATATAACGATAAGAACGTTGTTTTTGAAACACTCTGTATAATTTATTACGTAATGTTCTAATAACTCTTTCGGCGACAGAATTTTTGATATCGTCATTTTGCGTTGTAAAGTACTTGATGTGGTATTTCTGTAACTTTTCTTCAGCAAATTATTATTCAGTTCTCCCCCTTTATCACTAAAAACCACTTCCGGAATACGCCCTTGATCCAGTATTTTTCGAAAAGCGTCTACAACGCTACTAGATTTTTTATCTTTCAGAGTTTTCACAAACAGATATTTCGAAAATACATCAATAACAACGAGCCAAAATTTGATTCCTTCATTCGACTTAGATAGACTTTGTACGTCAGCCAAATCCGCTCCCCATTGACTATCTAACCCCGATACTATCACTTTTCTTCTCTTACGCTTCCTTTTAATATCTCTCTGCAACGCATATTCTTCCTGATTCTCCAAAAACTGTTTAATTCTTTTCCTGCCTATCTTAAACTTTCCCTCTTTTCTAACAGTTTGATAAAGTTTTTCTGGTCCACTAAATGATCCGGCATGCGACGGATCAAAATAAATTTTCTTTAAATATTTTAAATCCGCCATCGTCTTTATTCGTGCTCAACCACTGAAACACACAGTAAGACTGACTCTTTTAAATCACAAATTTCTGTCCATAGAGTCTTCGAAATCGATACAGAACGGGTACCTTTCCGAATGTTTATCACAATTTCCCTATTTTCGTTTTTAAAGACAGAAATATAATGTGTCCTATCTATATTAAATGTAATTTTACGGTTCTTATATGGCTCATTCACTTCAACATCTACTTCCAATTCCGACGTCGACAACTGAGCTTGAGCCATATTTATTTTTATTTTATTTTATTTTTTTTTTGTAGCAATCGATTTCTTTTTTATATACTGAATATATTTTTATCACGTTGGGCAATATCGATATATATATATATTTTCTTTTTTTGGGGTTGCACCGTTATCTTATCTATCACCTATACCCTAAAGATAAGTACAGGTAACCTACTTATCACGTACTCAAAAGATAAGTACAGATAACCTACTTTCTTATCTTTTGCTCACCATGTCACTTTTACTCTGGGATTCAAAAGACCCCTATTCCACTACTAAATGGCTGATGCATCTAATTGTATTTCTCTCTTCCACGAATGTTGAGACTGTAGCTTTATATTTACTGTTGTCAGGATTTTATCCAGGCAAAACAAATGCAGGTCTCTCATTGAAATACCTTTTTATTAAATATTGGAGTTCTGCATCTGGGTCACCTGCCTTAAATCGACAATAGTGGCATCTCAGTGTGACAAAATCAGATTTTTTTTCATTATTCCATCTTGAAAATACATTCTCCTTTATAAGCAAGAAACCCATGCATGACAAAATAGTCCTTAAGTGAACTTAAAGATTTTCACCCATTTCTTTTATAAAGGTATTTAATAAACATTCTAAAAGAAACCAATAGGCAAAAGAAATGCGGCACTTGCATCAGTTTATATTATTCCCTCATTCAAACTATAAGACCGTCCCGACATGACCATAGCTGTTTACTGTGGACGTTAAGCAACAAATCAATCAATCAATCAAACTATAAGTAGATTAAGATAAGAGCTAAAATCTGATTGAGGTCTTTTTTCTGTTATTAGACCATAATAATACATTGTAAAAGTCGGTCAATAACTGTAACCCATTCTTGAAAGTCTGTTAATAACTGTAACACGGTCTGATAATTTCTGTAACACATAATTTAAATAACTCATGTTTGATTGTAATCTGATTATATCTATGGGTGTTTTTTAATAATATACTGATGTCACATTTATAGACTAGCATGCAGTATATAATTGTAAAACAAAAACTATGTTTATTATCCATTTACTGTAAAACTAACACCATCGGGAGTTTATTACATTTTTTCAAAACTATCTCTTAATTTATACTAATTAAATGCTGAACATACTGTGTTGTGTTCTCTTGTCATTTTTTATCAAAAATAAGAAATATATTTGCCATTACTTGAGATTTTTTACATTTCAAATCTTTTCTTAATGTTTTTAGTCGTTGAATTTCCGTAACAGTGGTTGAATAGCTGTATCACTGACAGATTAATCAGTAAATTCCTGTAACAAAAGTTGTTGAATTTCCTTTTACGTAGTAACAGAGTTGGACAACTGTGTAACTTTAAGGTTTCCACTCAGAAAAATGACTGTATATGTAAAATAAACATTTTTTTACTGTTATCTGAAGTGTAATTATGGATGATCTTTCATAATTCCTGGTCTTCTGTTGTATCTTTCCACTGGCCAGTTAGACTGTGCATGATAGTGTGTACCTTATTGTTGGTGATTTAAGATATGTTGCTGAATAGCATTTGAACACTTTCAGTTGATTTCTGACTTTGAAATGGAAGATTTATATAGCACTGAAGTACCGGATAGTTTTGATTCTCAAAGAAAGCAATTTTTCATTTTTATACCCCGCCACACGCTAGTGGCGGGGTATTATGTTTTCCCGCTGGCTGTCCGTGTGTCTGTCCGTCCGTCGTACGTACGTCCGTCCGTCCGTCCGTCCGGTCGTCCGTCCGTCCGTCCGTCCGTGAGCACTTCGTTTCCGTTCGATAACTTGAGTATTTATTAACGGATTTTATTCATACATGGCATGTGCATTGGTCTTGGGAAGATCTCGGTTGGGATTGTTAATGGGCAAATTTCGATGTCTTCTTATGGAGTTATTGCCCTTTTCATGGTCTTAAAAACAGTTTTTGGTCTGTAGTTCTTTTACACTTTGAAATATCTTGATGAAATTTCACAGAAATGATCGAAGTAACATAAGCTTTCAGTTTTAAGCAGAATTTTGTCCACCTGGATTATCTGCCCCTGCCCTAGGGCTATATACATGTATGAAATAATGAAAAAAAATGTATAAAATTAGAGTCGAAAGGGATTTTTCTGAAACTTGTAACAATTTATCATATTGATATAAGCTTTATGTCGTGATCAAAATTTTGTCCCCCAGTGGTTATCTGCCCCTGACACATACTGTATACATGTATGAAATCATGAAAAAATCAATATAAAATCAGATTTTCGGTATATCTTGATGAAATTTCATAGAAATGATTGAAATAACATAAGCTTTCTGTTACAAGTAGTATTAAGTCCACATAGGTTACCTGCCCCTGCCCCAGAGCTATATACATGTATAAAATTATGAAAAAATTCTGTATAAAATCAAAGATTAACAGGATTTTCCTGAAACTTGCAACACATTATTTAGGTAATATGAGGTTCATGTCATGATAAAAAAAAATGTATAAAAGATAGAAGACGGGGTATTGGTTTGCAGTGGCGGGGTATTACGCAGTCGTTTACAATGCTTTTATTTATATTTTAAATATATTTGAGCCGCGACACGAGAAAACCAACAAAGTGATTGTGTGTCCAGGGCAGACTCAGATCACCTGGGCATATGTCCAGTCTGATCAGACCGCTTGCTATGGGCTTAAAGGGTAGCTAAGGGTCTTAGCTACATCCATGCGGACAGCGAAGACTCTGATCAGACTGGGCGGATGCCCAGGCTGATCTGAGTCTGCGCTGGACGCATGACCACATTGTTGGTTTTCTCCTGTCATGGCTCATTTCTGGATTGTAATCATTCAGCATGTTTCTACTTATCAGAATTGACCTAGACTAATTCTGATTTAACGAAATTGGGTATCAAAGATTTAAATGACAGTTTGACCATACAATTGTCCTCAAATTTGCAGCTTCAGTCCTCTAAAAAAGAATATGACCTGTCTTGGTATTTGAAGAGGCTAGTCTTCAGACATTAGTCTACACTGTCACCCATTATGAAACCATTCAGTTTGAAATTAACAACTAGACTCTTTTCACTTCTTTTGCTTTGAGTAAAGGATTCATTCTGGGTTGTCCTTGTTGATATCTCTCAGATACTCTGTGTTTGACAGCTGGAAGAATATGTATAAAGGTACATTATATCAGATGCAATTAAGGCAACAGGAACTTCTTACATGGCCTAATTACCCTAGTTCCTCTAAATATTCAGACATTTTGGCAAATACAGTAATTATTCTAAAATTCTATAAAACTGTTGTTCCTCTTTGGAGGAGAGTTAGACAGTAACTCATTGCTTGGAATGGCAATCAGTGTAGATCCAGATCAGACTGCTCCTGTGGGAGCAGTCTGATCTGGGTCTGCACTGTTTGCTCAGAAACTTACTCCTTCAGTATTTAGGGTCATACAGTAACATCTAACCTGTCCTGATTGTATCAGTGGGTGTTTGTTAGCTTAACCATGATTACCTGTATTCAGGTAATACTGTACAACTAGTTGTGAGTTACTGTACCATAAGTTAGACAGTAATGAGGTCATGATGGGGAGCCAAAGGAATTTTGGCTCTCAGTATCTTAGGGAGGATCACAGTGACTGCCTTCAGCTTACTTCAGAGGGATTATTAATGATGAAAAAGCTTTTTGTCTTATCTTGTGTAATCAGCAAGTTAATGCACAGTAAGACACTTGATTTGATACCCAGGTGGGGTGTAATGTGGTTTGGTGTGAAGCAATATTAAGAAATGTCAAAAACATTAGCTATAACACTGGCATTCAAATCAACAGTTTAACCAAGTCAAGGGTGCTTAGCAGTGTGTGCAGGAATAATCAAAATCAAAATAACAGAATTATCAACTGAATTGTTCTTCACCTTATAATCTCCTTTGAAATTTTCGTTTTTGTTTGATAATTTACTTTGAAGTTCTATTTTCTTTTTATGTTGTAAGACATAACAAGCTTATTACAGTTCTAAACAGAAAGTCTCAAATATTTATGAAAAGGTAACAGATAGACCATTCTTCATACCACTGGATCCTGCTATTTATAAGATGTCTTAACTTTTGCATCCTTTGGACGCATAGGATAGTCCAACAGGATCGTCAAAAACCGAATACACTGTAACAGGGGTTGTGCTCCACTAAAGGAGGAAGTTTACTTCTGACAGAAAGTTCTGACCTGCATTGCCAAGGGTTGGATTGTGTATCCATAAAATGTGTTAGAAAGTGACAATATTTAAGATTTCCAGCAATATTTAAAGATGACCCTTACCTGGTTAATTCCAGTTTTCCTGAAACAAAATCCAGTGCATCTAAATCATAGCAGTGTCCAGGCAATTCTGTTTAGAGCAGTAACCTCTTGTAGGTCTTTTTATTTTCATATTTGGCAGTCACATGACCTATATATTTTCCACAAAATGGTCTGGGGAACATCGTTAAAGAATGGAAACAACAACAACAACAATATAATTGTCCTTGTTAATTGTGCCAGAGTAATGAAAAACATGACTTGAGAGGTAAGGATGCCTCCTACTGTAGAGAGTGAGAGTCTAAAAATGACTACAATGTTAACCCATAGCCTGCTGAATAATTAACCTTGCCCTAAAACAGGGGTACCTCTACCTTAGATTTAGTCATAGCCTACACAAACTTTGGATGATTATGCTGTATATTCACCCGGTTACTTTTAAGTGTGATGCCATATGTTCAAGGTCACATTACTTCCAAATATGGAGGTAATGAGATTTTACTAGGAACTGTTTCACATAGGTGTAAAAAATAGAATACAAGATATTTAGGGCTAAATGTATGCTTTGCAGGAAGAAAGTGGTTGCTTGCCTGTATGGAGCCAGGTGTTATTGCTGAACATTTATCAACAGAAAAGTTTTGATGGATGAAGTCTAGTTTCCAGAAGATCGAAATTTTGATGCCCCTTGAAAAGCTAATAGTGAAAAAAATTATAAATATTTTGGTATTTTTGGGTTTAAAAATCTTAGATATAAGTGATGTTGGTAAAACCTTGCTCTGTTAGTAAGCTGATTCCCTCCTGCAAAGGGCAACCTGATTGGTGGGGTGTACTTGGTGTCTTTTGCATGCCTGCATGATAGGCTCTCAAAGTGACAGTAGTTAAAGGTTGGGTAGAGAAAGCCTACCTTCCTGCTAGTTAATATTTTGTGTGTTTTGTATGTCAAGGTTGCCTGTTATGATATAGACATCTGTTGGAGCCTTTGCTGGTGCCAGTTGGTGCTGGCTGCCGTACAACAAAAGCTTGTATCTTGCCTATCCTACCACAGGATTATTGTTCCCTCTGCTCTATTTTATGTTTCCTGATCTAATTAATGAGATAAGACAAACTTGCTGTCAGAAATCCAGACTGTCTCTGATACCTAGATTTTTTTCTTATTTTGCCTTGTGAAAAAAAGGCTTTGTTGTATTTATCCCAGAGGATGAAAGAGAAGTCTTATAATGAACAAGCAATTTGTTGGTTTCTTCAAGATGTTTTGTTTATTGAAGGTGTTGTGAGTCAGATTGTTAGACTAATATGTGAGTTAGATCTGCAAACAGCATCTGATGCAGATGAGATTGCTGTTATTTGACCCTCCTCATCCCGATCTAAACTGTTTGCCCTCTTGTCTTTGACTCCTCAATACGATATGGCTTGGAAGAAACAATTTTATAAATTCTGCAGATGTTAATTTTGTTGTCTGCTTTTTTAGTGCTTTCAGAGTTTATCAGAGCCAAGATATGATAGCATTATATTGAAAGAAGTGTTATAAAGAGTAGCATTGTAATGAGATGAGCTGTCTTCTTCTCTTATACGCATAAGGTAAAGGTTCAGTACAGCAAAGTAGGGTGGCCGGGTCGGGCTTTGGTGCTTGGTAACTTTAACCCTTTGGGCATCCTGCTAATTTGGATAATGGTAGGGCAAGGGCCTGCTATGCTTTAATACAGCAGATGTGGTTGGGTGTTGTTTGCATACTTTTTCTCTTGTCTATCTTATCTCTTTTTATTTCTCTCTCCCTATGGGAGACAGCTCAATTACGACTGAAATGCTGTCTCAAAGAGCCATTAAACCCAAAACAACCAAATCAGTACAGGAAAGGTATTTTGAGGTAAAATTTTGAATGTATTCCTTGAAAAGTCATAAATAACAAAATTGGAAAAATTCTCTACTAGCTAGCCATAAGAAAATTGATGATTTTCGAGACAAACAATATGTAGAACAAATTGACCACTTGTTCAACATGTGGAAATAACATTAGAACTTGTGTATCAGACTAATTGCAGTAGACTAGTAATTTAGCAGCCGCTGCATGCTAAAACCCACAGAATGTCACATGGAATTGCGGCTGTATGATCTGATCAGTCTTGTATCTAGTCAGCTTTCGATTTCTCAAAGTTGCAATTCATCCCAAACTACTGATATATCAAACTAAATTTTCTGATCTCAGAAAATTTACTTTGAGATATCAATAGTTTGAGATAAAAAGAGTTGAATTGTCTATAAAAAAGGAGATGTGTCGAAACCATAATTTTTGATATAAGAGGGTACTTTGAGATATTAGTGTTTGAGATATTGAGAGTAGACTGTATTTTTGCTCAATTTAGATTCCTCAGATTTCACAGAGAGCAAAGAAGGAACTCACTTCGTCAGTTGATAATTTTGTTATTTCTCCTTTTTGTGTATGACCACAGCCCCATGTTTCTCTTCAATTTCTTCAAAGGGAGACACCTTTCCTGACTCCCTGTTTGCTTTCCCGAATGACGGGGATCTACTCTTAAAAGGAGGAATTTGTTCCTAAGTAGCAAATTCTTTCCTTAATGGGTTGACCCCCATGAAGAAGGAAGGCAGAAATGAAAGGGCAGAGTTGCTTCTCTTGAAAGTGTTCATATCCACCTTAGAAACAAATGCTGAGACTCCTCAATAGCACCATTTCAGAATAGGGGTACAGTGATGAGCCACAACATAAGCTTTATAGCTCACTGAGCTGGCAGTCATGATGATGATCTACTGATGCTGTACTGAAAGAATTTCTCACTGGGATTTGTTTCTGAGGGACAACTTTGTATAAGGCACCTTGTATGGTGTCAAAGCTCTATCATGCTAGAACAACATAGCTGTATTAAGGTATATGGATATCTCTTAAAGGGAGCTCACTCCCACTTAGAAGTTTTTTCCTCCCTTTGCACCGGGGGACTACTCTTTAAGGGAAGAATTTGCTCTCTAAAGAGAGCAAATTCTTTCCTTTGAAGAGTAGCCATCTCTGAAGACAGTTTTCACCAACCAGGGAGGCAAATAGTATTCTGCAAAAGTAATATCCCTTATCAAAATTTTGGTCAAACTATAGAGGTGTGCCTTGTCACCTTAAGTCTGGATAAGTTTAGATGTATAGGCAGATCATCAGAATGTTCATCAGGATTATTGTTGATAGTGCCAGTGGTTGATTTTGTGAGGGGCCAAGTTTATGTTGTAATTTGGCTGACTGTCTGGATACTTTGGCTCAGTTTGGACCATTAATGTGGTGCAGAATTAAACCATAGGATAGTCTAATGACTACAGTATGTGGTGTACAAATGAACTATTTCTTTTCCTTGCTAAAATATGTTGGTACTTTTGTCAAAAAGATTTTCAAAGATCTAATTGTTATTTGGGCTAGTTACAAAAAAATTATATTTATTTATTTTGGCTTGCATACAAAATTTTCTTCAACAGATATTTTGAGTTAATCTGGAAAGAGCTGCAATTATTTTTTAATTAAACATGCAAAAAATTTTAATTAGATATTTTGGCTTGCAACAAAAATTTCTCAGTAGTTAATTTCATGTGAATTAGTTGGAAAGACTTTTGAAAAAATTCTGATTAAAACTTGCATGAAGTTTCTAGTTAAACATTTGGAAATGCTTACAGTTCACAAGGTATCTTATAGTTTTTTACAAATTCTATGTTATAGGTTTATTTTGATTTGAAATAGTTAGAATGCATGATTTGCAAAAATTTCATGAAAATTTTAGTTATGGTCATCATCATAGAGAGTGTCTGTTGAGGCATTTTGGGTAAAAAAAAAAGAATACATGTAATTGAAAAGATTTGTAAACAATTCTAATTGTTTTGCAAAAACCCAGTTTGGTATTATTTGTTGAAAGGGTTGGAGAAGGTTTACAAAAAATATCCTCACTGGAAATGTTGGATTGGTTCAAATGGTTGCAAAACTTTCAAAAAAAGAATTCATCTAATTACATATGTAGGTGCTTTTGGCTGAAATGGTTTAAATGTTTTTAAAAATTTTCTTGCTAAAAAGATGTTTGCAAAAGTTTCAAAGATAGCAGTATACCAGTTGTCAGGAGTCAGAAATTGAGTTCATTTTCTTGTTGCCCTGATTGATCAAGCCAGCTTTCAGCAAGTTCTGGTAGCCAATGATTACATGTGTGTTACATGTTGTTTCCCTCAGAAAATAATGAGGCACAGAGTTATTGTTCTAGCCTGTCTATTTAGTTTGTATTGGTACTGAAGCATGCTATTTTCTCTCCCAAATTGCCAGTAACATATGTTTTCTCCATGTAACCATGTAACTGATGTTGTAGATTATCTTTGATGTTTAGATCTGGCTGTCCAGCTGCTGTTAGTATTCACACCTGGTTAACTGTGTTTTCAAGGATATGTTACCAAACAAAAAAGAGCTGTTAAGAAATGAAAAAGAGTCAGTTACCAAATTACCTAGTCATCAGGTCGTTTGGTAATTGTGACGTTTTCGTTTTTGGTTTGGTAACAGCTTAACAGCCTTGCATATACATAGTTAACCAGGGGTGGTAGCTAGTGTCTGCCTCAGAAATGCCATCATCAAAGTAATTTTTTTCCAATTTTTAAAGCCCAAAAATGAAAACAGAGTTAAGCTGTTGCAGATTTGTCAGACTGACCTTCACTGTTTGGTTGAACTCAAAGATGAGAAACAAGACTGCTCTACCATCAAGATTGTCAGCAGTAGATTCCATTATGAAAAAAGCAAAAAAAAAGCAAAAAGAAATTAAAATATAGGTCACCATGAGCCAAAACTTTAATGGAACTTGTTTAAACTGTAGCCTAACTTGTATTTCAAGTTGAAATTGAAATGGGGATTTTTGTGAGCTGAGTTTTTAACAAAATGAATTGTAATATATCTTTCAAGGTGTCATTCTCAAGTCCTTTTCTTGTTAAATCTGGAGGGTTTCAGCTTGTGGTCTGTTGCCAGGAAACAACTGTTGAACCAGTCAGTCTTTGGTCCATAAAAGTATGCTGACAATAAAAACAGAGTTTAACAAAGTTTGCTTAATGTTTTCGACACTTGAATATTACATAAGCTTTGTATCACATCTCTTTTAGTAAAACTGCAACTGCGAACACTGGATGTGATTGAAATATACCATATTCAACCTAAATATTGAAATTTAACCTATTGCTGCAATATTGCTAATATTTGACCAAATTCGTTTTAGAATCCAGCAAATCTTATGTCTTAAAATTTCTGTTTGAATTATGACAAAAAGTGCAGAGTTTGATCAGGCTGTTCCTTCATAGGAGCTGTCTGATCATATTCTACACCGTTAATTGCTAAGAAACTTGCATTTAGGGAACTCAATATGTTGACAGTAAACCATGGCCTAACTTTTCCAAAATGTTTTGAGACACTTGAGTAAGATTTGAATTGTTGCATTGAGAGCCATTCAGATGTTTAACTGCAATACTTATGGTATAACTGCAACTGCGAAACAGTGGTCGTGTCTGCTTCTCAGTTTGAATTATATATTTTATCTTCCTATCTTTTCTTGCAAATATTTCTGTCACCAGCCTGTGGTCATCTGTTCAGATATGACATGAAGATCGCACATCATGGCAAAATATCTCTTGAGGCATCTGCAAATTGCACTAGTCCCGACCAGACTGCACACAGTCTGTTCACAACATGCACTGAGTTTGCTGTTTGAAAATCTACAAGATCAAATAATTTGTATGATCTGTAATAATGCTATTTCACACTGCGTATGTATGCAGCCTGGTCTTAGCAAATTGCACTTACAGTAAAACAGGTTTTATCGCCGTGTGATTCATATTTCATGATCTTTAGGTGTAAACATATTAGAGGACCAGATTACTTACAACTTGTTTTAAGCCTTTTTCTAGGCTTTTAACCTTTGATATAGAGATATTGTGATATGGGTGTTGATATGACTATTTGATCCCTCAAATCACCATGTTTTATTTGAATTTGATTTGGGTTTAGAATTTCTTGGGCGTAATTTTGTTAAATTATTGGGCTATGATATTGTATGATCTATGATATGAGGCAATATCACAAAAGTTCAGGTATTATAACTGAACAAATATTGAGACATTGAACTGTTTCTATAAAAAATGGCTGCTTCATCAATTATTGATGTGACCAGAGTGTGCTGGTGGTCTCAGGCCTTCAAATTTTCCCATGCGGTCATCAAAAATGCTACTTTTGCATCTTTAAACATTTGGGTGAAACGTGGACAAGCTTATCTTGGGTGCTATACTTTGCAGTTTTTTTTCTGAAAAACACCCCCTCAAATGCTGGCTGCATGATCTTACAAAATTCCATCATGGAAAATTAGCATGTTAAAGAAAAAGCTTGTTATGATTTGATTGACATGGCCTTATTTAATTACAAAAAATATCTAAAGAACGGTATTTACCCTCAGTACATGTATTGGGACACCAAAAGTGGTCTTTGTAATTTTCCTAAAGTCTTAACACTTAATTTTGATTCTGCGGATATGTCAGCAAAATTGCATGCAGAGTAGCAAACAGTGCAGACCCTGGTCAGACTGCAGTCTGATCTGGATCTGCGCGGTTTGCCCTGGCATTCGTGTCCTGATATTTAGGGTCATTATGATATGATTAAACTGATAAACTTATGTTTTCTTTGATTGACCAGACTGTAAGACTACCAACTTGTCTTAATAAACTGTATTAAACAAATAGGTTTGTATCTTGTATCAATATAACTATTTTGGTTCACTTTATAGTGTCCAAAAATAACTGAGCAAGGTGCGAGTCAAATGGACCTTAGATATTTGGCACCATCAGCCAGCACATCCTTGCAATCTAAACAGGGTTCAAATTTTGACTGCCGAGCGATTTTCCAAGATCAAGGGGACAAATGCAAGAGTAGGGTACCAGTAGGTCCTGATCCCTAGGCAGATCTTAATCTTTAGTTGCACATGACCCAGGGCGCCAATTTAAAGTAAGTCAGTATACCATGCCTCATTAGGTTGGCCAATCTTTTTGATGTTTGGAAAAAAAGAAATACCTTGAAATCCACACTGATTGTTATTTTGATATATGCGTTTAATTTGAAATTAATTAAATGGCATATTTATATATATTGCAGTAATTTGATACTGTTTGATTAAAAAATGATAGATTTGCTTTGATAATATCTATTGGAAGCAAGAAAATTGTTTAGTTCATCCAGTCTTACATTTCAAGAAAAACTAAATGAGACCTTGCCCTGGATAGTTGTGGATCTACCCTGCTTCTCTGAAGTTAGATCCTTGGACTAGGTGGAAAGGGATCATTGTAAAGGCATCTGTGGTGCCCCAACCACCTGGCAAGTTTATTGGCATAGACTAGACTAGACTAAACAAGACCTGCTTACTGAAAGTGAAGACATGCTTATCTTATTTCTTTGGTTTTTAGACAAAAGTTTTTCCCCACCAAAAACCATCCCAAAAAATCTAGATCCATCTTGTAAGATGGATCTAGATTTTTGGGATTGTTTTAGAAGTGAAAAAAAAACACAGGTCTTAGCTGAATTTCATGAGGGTGATTTAGAAATTTTGGGTCTTTCTAGAGATGAAAAAAAAAAAAAACAGAACAAACACAAAAAACTGGCTTATAGTGGAATAGATACGGTACTGAAAATAAGTGAAAATCTTATGGGAAAAGGCTCTCAGATTAGGGCAAAATTGCTGTAAGTTAGATTTTATCTCAGTGAGACTTTGCTGACACTGACACTGGTTACATGTAAGACCCCAGACAAATGTACATAAAACAGTGTTGGAATCCCAGTCAGTGTGGTCAATAAAGAGCTTAATGATATTGACCAGTGTAGACTGACCAATCCTTTGGAGAGTGATAAGGCACGATTTAGGTGTTGTTCAAAGAAAAATTGAGTCCCTTTTGAGATTATTACAAACACCTTTAAATCCTAAAATTGAAAAAGATCAAAATTATGAAATTCAACCTTGGCTTTATCTAAAATCATCTGGACACAAATAGGGGCGGAAATGGTTTTATGAGTGATCCTAATCCTTTTGTAGACTTTTGTTCCAATATCTAGTGATAAGCTGTATACAATTTAACCCATTGCATTCTAGGTAATTTTTGTTGTCTGTTGAAATTGTCGTCTGCATCAAAAATCAAGAACATTTTGACAATGTTGGTCTAACTCTTGTAGAAATGATGTCTATGCAGCAAAAGTTTGGATCTCAGATCAGGACCCACGTTTGTGGGGCCTGATCTGGATCCAAACTCTTTGCCCAGATACCCCTAAAAGGGGTATCCCGAATGGAATGGGTTAAAGGTGACTAGGAAAGTTTCTGTGGAAGCAGCTCTACTGATTTCTTTATTACCTCCCTTGTCAAAGGTGGTAAAGAATTCCCTTGCCTAGGATTCTTTACTTTATGGGTAGACCCCTTTTGGGAAAAATTATTTCCTCCAGAACCAAAAAGGAAGTCACAAATATTATTTTCCTTTGTAAAATGGAAGCATACATCTCAACAATGGATAGTAATGTGGTTGAAGTCAGTGAAGTATCAGAGGAAGATTTGGTTGGTTACTGTAAAACACTTATATTTGGCGGTCACTTTATTTTGGCGATATTGGCGGAAAAGAAGAAAACCGCCAAATTAAAATGCCGCCAATATAAGCTCATGATACCGAAAGAAGAAAAAATATTATTGAGCACATGATCCTATTTCCTCTACCAAAATATCAAAGCTAATACACATCACATATATATATATACGCAAAAGAAGATGCTTCCCAAACAACAAGAGGGAGGAAACGGAGTATGAAAATGTTCTCACCATACTAATTAGTATTTCAATTAAGTTGATTAAATCAGAAGGAACACAAAATCAGTTTACTTTAAACAATTAACTACCCAAACTGTAACATGACTATAATAATAATTGTTTTTATTTTAACCAACATGACAATATAGAGCTCAAATAAAGAGCAAAATACGACGTCAGAAGAAATATTTTGTTCTTGAGAATCACAAAACCGCCAAAATAAAAATCCGCCAAAAGGTCCATATTTAAAAACCGCCAAATTTTGCTGCCGCCAAATATAAGTGTTTTACAGTAATTGGTTGGTTGGTTGTTTTGGGTATAACGGCCCTTTGAGACAGTGTTTCAGGTTATAACAGGTTGTCCCCCAAAGAGAGGGAGAAAGAAAATAGAAATGAAAGGCAAGAGAAAAAGCATCCAAATAATCCTCACACCACCTGCTGCAAGCACAGGAGGCCCTTGCTCTACTATTATCTAAATTAGTAGGATGCCCCAGCACTCAGAAAGTTACCCAGCACCATCTCCCGACCTAGGCAGACAATATTTATGTGGTATAGTATTGGGAAATAGTTTTATGGTGGTCATGTTATGTTAGATGCATTTGTTGACAAGTTCAAGCTGACCAGTGCTGATAGCGAACCAGTTAACTGAAAGGTGTTAAGTGTCCTTTGTTTGTTTTAGATTTCAAGAACAAGCAAAGCTTATATAAAACAAGATAATATTGCTAAATATTTAATCTGACTAAGATAAAACCATCAGCTTGTACATACTTTATCAAAGTTAGTTTAAATATTTGAACAGAATGTCTGAGCAAATGTTAACATTGTAGACCCAGATCAGACTGATCCTAAGGAGCAGTCAGATCAGGGTCTGCACTGTTTGCCAATACCAAAAATATTCCCTGGAATGACAAATAGCCTAGTCCAAATTAGAAGATGGATTAGAGTCTGATATAGAAAAAGTTACACTGTGCAAATATTTTTGGTAAATACAATAGTGCATTCTGTATATAGACTTCTCAGTCTCAGGAAGAGTAAATACTTCAGACTTATACAAATTTACCTTCTCCAGTCAATTGTGGGCTTTCCCAAACAGTTTATATCCTTCTGTTGATGAGTTCAAATATTTAATGTTTGTTCTATTTATGCTTAGCTCTGACTTTCATTTATGTGCAGACACTCTCATTGAAATTCTTGTAGACATTCTTGTATTGTTTGATAATGTTGAAAATTAGCTAGATCCAGAATTTATGTCAAAGGAAGAAATGAATTAAGGATAACACAAAGTAAAATTTGTTATAAAACAACAGATGTTGTAAGGGGCACCAAACAAAGTAATAAAGACTGATCATGGACCTCTGATGAATTTAAAGAATTCAAATGAAAAAATGATGATGATATTCATAATTAATCTTATAACCACACTGTAGCCAAAAACTCTGATGACATTGACTTAAGTCTTCTGTCCCAAATTACCACTTATCTCACAATCTCACTGGACTTTGAAAAATGGAATTGTCCATTCTCCATTTTAAGAAGGTATTTACATGAAACATTGTAGACCTTGATCAGACTTCACAGATTACTTACTCAGGAGCAGCTCTGATCTTGGCTGTCAGTAATTGCAATTAAACCCCATTTTCCACCTCATAGCTTTTTAATGGATGGTGTTATATTGAGGATTTGCTGTATATATAAAGATATTATTTGTCATTTCAGGATTATGGTTATACCAGGATGATGCCTCACCATTCCAACAAGACTGGGATGTATCATTCTAAGTATGCGTAAGGCAGGGAGCACCTCTATCTCTCTTGTTATTCTGTTATACTGGACGTCTTTGATCTCTGCTGATTTAGGGATTGACACTTTCCCAGAGGAGTTTGACTTCAGATTTATTTCATATGAAGGTAAGTCATATCATCACTAAAGAATTGAAAAGCTAAATTCCTTAAATCAGGTCTGTATGCTTTTTTGATGAAAATATTATTCCTTCTTCTGAACTATCCTGTAAATTAAGATCTAAGAACAGCATAGGTTCCTTGATGTATGCTTTGTTCATAATAATTGCATAAACTTATGACTTCTTTTACAAAAACATGATCAAAAGAGAACTCAGTGAGTTATGAGTCTGGGTATTAAACCAAGTGGTTGTTTTAAGATTAAGTATAATGGGCAAACAATTATCTATTAATTTCCAGTAGCCTGGCAATTTGTTCAGTAGTTTACAAACGAACATCTCATAAATTGTTGTTTTATCTCTATAAGTAGACAAGGCATGAGGCCTCTAATCTTTCTTGTGATAAACTGCCTGATAGCTGAAACCATACTGCCATTTACTGTTTGATATCATAGATCATGCTCCAGCCTGGTCTGTATGTTACTCTGCTGGTCAGAGCAGGGGATAGACTGCACATTGGATCTGTAGGCAGACTAGATCAGTGGCATGGTGTGTGGGTACATTGCCGTTTTTCAATGGGAGACAACCTCTGTGATTTCCTGTTTGCTTTCCTGAATAATGAAAACTTTGCAAAAAGGGGTTTCACTGCTCTTAGAGAAAAGACTTTGCTCCTACACTATTATGTTTTATGATATGCATTATGCTTTACTACAGAAAAAAGCACAGTCATTGATCAGAGCTCTAGATAAGAGGGCGTATTTGATGATAATTAAGGATAATTTTTCTTATTTCTCATCGAAACCATATGTTGTGAGGGGTCACAACATATGTTTTTATGCAGATTTAACAAAAATCATCCCTAATTATCACCAAATACTCCCTCTTATCTAGAGCTCTGTTGATGTGTCTGATCCTGGTATTAAATGTCATCAGTCAGTTTGTGGTGGCGGCTTTAAGACAAGTCCTGCCTTGGGCGGCAGTTTAGGTGTCGCTTTTACACCTTTTTGTGTACATTTATAGCAGGTGATTATGGGTGATTTAATGATCGTAAGTATGATAGGAATATGATTGACTTGTGGTCAGTGATAATATATTTTGATAGTGTTAATATGTCTTTAAAATGTTTTGTATGCTCGGTATGATCAGAAATTCAGATGTCAGAATCTTATTGTCATCTACATGTAAAAGGAGACATGCCACAATAAAATGTGCTGTTTTATAGCAAAAACTAAGATAAACCTGCAACTTTGAGCGGTCTGCTCATTATATTTTCTGTTTGTATCAACAATATCATCGAGATAACAGCATTTCAATAAATGTAATACATGTATTCCTGAAAATATTCTCAGTAATTTCTCAATGATGGTGGGCACACACTGTAGAAACAATGTTGATGGCAAGCAAACAAGTTAGAAACAAAGTTGATGGAAAGTACACAAGGTAGAAGTAGTGAATGTCGAATGTTGATGGCTGTGCACTCAATGTAAAAACAACATTGATAGTTGGGACAGATGGTCAAAACAGTGTTGATGGCAAGCACACAATGTTGAAACAATGTTGATGACAGTCACTCAATATTGAACCAATACAGGGAGCACACGATGTAGAAAGGATGTTGATGGTGGACAAACAATGTATAAACAATGTTGATAATGGACACACAAGGTCAAAACAATATTGATGGCTAGCATACAAGGTAAAAACATTGTTGATGGCAGGCACACAATGTAGAAACAATGTTTATAGTGGGCACAAAATATCAAAATAATGCTGATGACAGACACACACTGTACAAAATGGCAACACAAGGTTAAAACAATGTTGATGGCAGACACAATGTAGAAAAAATGTTGATGGTAAGCAGACTGGGCAGTGACAGCGCTAATGATGAGCACACATAGTTGGGCACACAAGGTTGAAAAAAATGTTGTTTGTCATCATACAGAGTTGAAACAATGTTGATGGTGAGCACACACTACAATGTTGATAGAAGGCACACAGTTAAAACAATGTTGATGGTTAGCACACAAGGTAAAACAGTGTTGGTGGCAGGCAAACATTGTAGAAACAATGTTGATGGTGGGCAGAAAATGACAAAACATTGTTGATGGCAGGCATACACTGTAGCAAAAATGTTGATGGCAAGATGAAGGGCACACAAGGTCAAAACACTGTTGATGACAGGCATATGGGTGGCACTAGTCAAATTAGAATATTGCAAAAGGCTCCAGGCTGAGCTGAAAAACATGAATAACTTGTTATATTGCAAAGCAAGCATTTGTTATTTGCTGGATCTTGGTCTAACCATGGCAAGAACTTGATGTCTTTTTAGCTCACCTGAGCACGAAGTGCTCAAGGTGAGCTATTGTGATCGGTCTTTGTCCGTCGTCCGGCGTCCTTCGTCCGTCGTTAACTTTTGCTTTAAACGACTTCTTCTCCAAAACTGCTGGACGGATTTTGAAATAATTTCACAGAAATGTTCCTTGGGGGACTCTTTACCAAAATTGCTAAAACGGTTCCGCTCCACTGAACAATATGGCCGCCAGAGCTAAAAATAGAAAAACCTTTAAACAACTTCTCCTCCAAAACTGCTGGGCAGATTTTGAAATAATTTCACAGAAATGTTCCTTGGGGGACTCTTTACCAAAATTGCTCAAACGGTTCCACTCCGCTGAACAAAATGGCCGCCAGAGCTAAAAATAGAAAAACCTTTAAACAACTTCTCCTCCAAAACTGCTGGGCAGATTTTGATGTATTTTCACAGAAATGTTTCTTAGGAGACCCTCTACCAAATTTGCTAAAACGGTTCCGCTCTGCTGAACAAAATGGCTGCCAGAGCTAAAAATAGAAGAACCTTTAACGACTTCGCCTCCAAAAGTGCTCGACGGATTTTTAAATAATTTCACTGAAATGTTCCTTAGGAGGCCCTTAACCAAAATTGCTCAAACGGTTCCGCTCCGCTGAACAATATGGCCGCCAGAGCTAAAAATAGAAAAACCTTTAAACAACTTCTCCTCCAAAACTACAGGGCAGATTTTAAAATAATTTCACAGAAAAGTTTCTTAGGACACCCTCTACCAAAATTGCTAAAACGGTTCCACTTAACTGAACAAAATGGCCGCCAGAGCTAAAAATAGAAAAACCTTTAAACAACTTTGCCTCCAAAATTGCTGGGCAGATTTTGAAATAATTTCACAGAAATGTTCCTTAAGACACCCTCTACCGAAATTCCTAAAACGGTTTCGCTCCGCTGAATAAAATGGCCGCCAGAGCTAAAAATAGGAAAAAACCTTGAAATGACTTCGCCTCCAAAACTGCTGGGTAGATTTTGAAATAATTTCACAGAAATGTTCCCTAGGAGTCCTGCTACCAAAATTGCTCTACCGGTTCCGCTCGGCTAAACAATATGGCCGCCAGGGCTAAAAATAGAAAAACCTTTTAACGGCTTCTCCTCCCAAACTGCTGGGAAGATTTTGAAATAATTTCACAGAAATGTTTCTTAGGAGACCCTCTACCAAAATTGCTAAAATGGTTCAGCTCTGCTGAACAAAATGGCCACCAGAGCTAAATATAGAAAAACCTTTAAACGACACCTCCTCTAAAGCCAATGGCTCGATTTCAAAATAATTTCACCGAAGTGTTTGACTCATGGTTCTTCACAAAAATTGCTGAAACGGTTCCACTTTGCTGTACAAAATGGCCGCCAGAGCTAAAAATAGAAATAAATCTTAGAATGAATCAGAGGGCACAGTTACGATCCAGTCATCATGAAACATGGTCAGAAAGTTTATCTGAATGAAATCTAGACCAACTTTGATACTGGGTGTTGTGGGGTCAAAAACTAGGTCACTAGGTCAAATCTTAGAAAAACGTTGTGTACACTCTTTAGGGCACAGTTATGATAAAATCTACATGAAACTTTGTCAGAATGTTTATTTTTATGAAATCTAGACCTGATTTGAAACTGGGCCATGTCAGGTCAAAAACTAGGTCACTAGGTCAGTTCTTAGAAAAACCATGTGAATGCTTTAGAGGACACAGTTTTGTTCTAATCTTCATGAGACTTAGTCAAAATGTTTTTCTCCTACAAATCTGGACCAAGGGTGCAACTTGGTCATGTCGGGTCAAAAACTAGGTCAAACCTTAGAAAAAGCATTGTTTACGCTCTAGAGGGCACAGTTTTGATCCGATATTCATGAACTTTTGCAGAATGTTTATATCCAAGAAATCTAGACCAGGTTGGAAACTGGGTCATGTGGGGTCAAAAACAAGGTCATTAGGTTAAATCTTATAAAAACCTAAAGTACACAATAAAGGGTTCATTTTCCATTGAATCTTTGTGAAACTCTGTTGGACGTATGGATGTTTTTGAGGTTAAGTTCACAGGATACTCAGGTGAGCGATCCAGGGCCATCATGGCCCTCTTGTTGGTTTTGGAACCATGTCATGGTGTACTGCAAGACTTTTTTATGTTAAATTATTTGCTACAAAATGTTTGGGCACTTTCTGGCTGTTGAATTAGTTAGACTATAGTACTTCCCTGCCTATTTAATAAGTTTACTGTCATGTTGGTCTGACCTTTGGGATGTTGGTTAATTGTGGGTCTTGACCATAGATTACTTCTAATGTCAGGTTGTTCAGGACAGGTTTATAAAAACTATTCCCCTTGTCAGAATCTTAGAGCAAGCACATAAATAAACATTAAGTTGCAGGGCTGATGAAATGGTTGTTGAATTAATAACTGACAAACTATGTACATATATAGTATAAGCCAGTGATTCGATTGAAAACTGGAAAGACAACAGAGACTTGTATATCCCCTAATGTGCCTAGGTATTTGGGACACCTAAAATTATTAATTTTCCATTTGTCCCAAATGGAAAATTAATTAGTTTAGGTGTCCCAAATTTAGGCACATTACTTAATACCAAACTGGCTTATTCATCTGAAAACAAGGTCAGTATTCTTAAATCTGGGGAACTCTGGTACAGCAGCAACTTCTGAATATGATCTATATCAAGTTAATAGGATTACCTTAGAGAGTCCAACTGCATGTCTAGTAGTTGTGGGTTTGATTCCCCGTCATTTGTCAAGGTGAAAGTTTGATACTGATGGATCATTCCATCAGGAATCAAGTTTTGGTTTTGATGGTTGACCTGTTGGCACACAAGTGAGGACAGAAAAATTTCCTCTGACTAGCTGGTGGGTAACTCAGTGACTTTGCTGGTGCTTGCTGCAGCTCTGAGCACTGTGCAGTCATGCTCTGTTCAGTTATTTTGTAGTTAAATTTTCTCTAAATAAAATTGTCATTTTTTAACAAAATTACTAAAATTGTGTAGAAACTTGATATAAACTAAGTGTGGTCACACTGATGTAATTTAGGTATCATATGACTTTGGAGAGACCCCAATACATTTCAAATGTCACAAAAACATTGTGAGAACTGTCAAAAATACCTAACAGTAACTAAGGTAAATTGGCAGAAACTATATTTTTTTTGACACAGGCTTTTAAAGTTAATGACCTTAACTAATGTTACAAGATCTATTGACCCCACCCTTGTACTTCTGTATAAATTGAATTTGGTGAAGAATGCAAAAGAAGAATAACCGCAGGGCTTTAAAATATTTTAGTTTTTAAGAAAAATTAACAAGGTCACTTTATTTTGCGCTAATGGGGCAAGCTCGGAAGTTCCCTTTTCTACATGCATACAGAAAAAAGAACCCCATACAAAACAGAACATTGATGTTAAGCTGCACATAGATGGCCCAGGGTATTACAAAACAACAACATGTAATTTGGTAGCAAACATCATAGCTCAGTTAAACAGCTCTTGATGAACATGGTCAGTCAATTGGGCAGTTTTTCCAGAAAAATAACACTTAAAGCAAAAAAATGAAAATACTTGAATTTGAAAACATCGTAGTTCCAAATGAGCCACCTCCACTGCTTGCTGTTTGTTTGGATCTCCACTGCTTGCCCTCTGTTTGGATCTCCACTATTTGCCCTCTGTTTGGATCTCCACTGCTTGGCAACTGTTTTGATCTCCACTGCTTGCCCTCTGTTTTGATTTCCACTGCTTGCCCTCTGTTTGGATCACCAGTCCACTTGCCCTCTGTTTAGATCTCCACTGCTTGCCCTCTGTTTGGATCACCACTGCTTGCCCTCTGTTTGGATCTCCACTTCTTGCCCTGTGTTCTTTGAATAATATATGGAAATAATTGCATACATTTGTAAAAAAAAGTTTAAACATACAAAGGAATAGCAGTTGGCAAATAGTTGATACTGCTCTGCACAGTCTATTCAATATCTTTGTTTATCACTTAATATTTATCAGTCACTTTGCTGAAAAGAAGTTCTGTTAAATTTGAAAAGATATAAGCATGTAAATTTCCCTGGTACCATAAATTAGAAGCATATATCACCCTGGTACCATAAATTATAGCAGTTTAGGACCTGTCACTCAGAATGACCTGATCTTATCATAATGGGTAGTCCAGTCATTATTATTACCAAAACATTTCAAACTGTTGGGACAGGAGTGTCTGAGCAAACAGTGTAGACCCAGAGAGGAGCAGTCTGATCAGGGTCTGCTCTGTTTGCCATTCAGGTACCAGATTACAAAAAATATCTGGATAGGCGGGAATAGACTGTTGGAAAATGTCATTGCAGGAATTCAGTAGGTCCCGACATTTACCATATGTGGCATTTTGTCAAGTCATTGACTGGTAATTTATAAACTGTCCTGTGCTGACCACTTTTGAAATACATGTCCACATGCTTATTTGTATACTACATTTCTCTAAATTTTTGAGCAAGCATTTTAGATACAGATTTTGATCCCATCTAGAGTCTACAATGCTGGCCAACAGTTTTGTAAAACACACCCTGAGTCGATTGCACATTAGCTCCCACCAAAATATAGGTCAGTGTTTGCATTTTGGCTGTCAGGCTAGTTTTAACAGCCAAGACAAAGATCAGCATGAACATCCATGCCTTGGGATTCTGGAAACATGATAGGTTCCAAGGTATTGATGAGATCTGTTGTCAAGGCAAATTTTTGCCTCCCTTCTCAGTAGGGTCAACTCTAAAAGGCTCCTTTACTGGGAGCAAGTTCTTTCCTTCAGATGATATTTTGGAAAGGCTGCTTCAGCCAGGGGAGCAAAGAGGAAGTCAAAAATTTGTTTCCATGTCCAAATTTGATGGGAAAACATTGAGGTGTACCCATATCAGAAAAAAATCAGCTGAAAAATACTGTTTTACAACCCAAACAAATGATAATAGGTAAGAATTTCTGGGATGTGGGTAATTGTGTGTTGGTTGACATTCTAATTCTGCTTTATAACCACATAACATTAGCTAATGAGCTAATGGATTAAGAGAAGGCTAATATATTTATAATCAAAACAGCTATAATCATCTGGCAATAGCAATGATGGGTAATGTGTAAGGTCGATGATATTCTGCTAAGATTCCCCAAAAAACATATTATGTGGCCTTCCTATAAAACTGCCTCTCCAACTAATTCCAGTGACATTGCAACTATATTTCACCACTTGATTTCAGTGGCGTTACATTTGTATTTCACAAAGTATCACCAGTCAAAACCAGATAAGGGCTATTTTCGCATGAAGCCAACATGGAGTTTTAAAAGAGAAAGTTATCATTAATAAAAGCGATTTAGAGTAGAGAAGTGATAATAACATACAGTACATGAAATATAAAAATGCAGCTTTTCATTCAAAAATATGCAACCAGCAGCCCGCAGCCCACAACCA
The DNA here is from genome assembly GCA_963989385.1 of Ctena decussata. Classification (NCBI taxonomy): domain Eukaryota; kingdom Metazoa; phylum Mollusca; class Bivalvia; order Lucinida; family Lucinidae; genus Ctena; species Ctena decussata. The sequence continues at coordinate 30,307,825 of OZ022504.1, read as the reverse complement.
GCGCCCCGCAACCTGCAGCCCGCAACCCGTGGCCGGCATAATAGTCAATTTGTGGACAATACTTTGCAAGTTGATTCAGTTAACAGTGTAATTATATTTTTCAATGACATTACAAATGTATGTTGTACAAGACCAAATTTGCAAGTTGATTCCAGTGAGAATTTGATGTGTTTTGCAAGCTGACTCCTGTATATTGAAAGTTGATCCCAACCACACTGAATTAAATTTTGTAGACTGGTCCATTATATTGACAGTGTGAATGTATTTTGCAAGTGTGTAAATCAAATTGCACTGCAAAGTTGATAAAGATCGAGGCAACAATTAAATCTTTAATCCCCAGTGACAAAATTAGCAAAATTTGCAAACAGCATAGATCCTGATGAGGCGGCTCATAATGAGCCACCTCATCTAGATCTACACTGTTTGCCCTCTAGTCTTTGAATTCTCTATAAGAAATATCTTGGACAGGGCATTTTTTAAATTTTTTGCAGACCTAAATTTTGTTGTCTGCTTTTTGGTGTTGAAAGAGTTAAATAAGCTCATATAGTAATGCTGTATGGAAGATCAAGCTAATGTATGAGTCCTGACTGTTTGCACATCATAAGACACTTTTTCTAATGAGCACCAAATAAAGCACATACAAAATTTACGGCTGCAAAATTTAAAAAAAGAAATGTTTGTTTTAGCTGTATATTGAGGATAATCAATTTAGACTAGAGGGCACAGAGTGTAAATTTAGCAGTATGAGCTGTCTCATCTGAATCTGCCCTGTTCTTTTCATTTTTGACGTCACTCCGACTTAGGTTTAGTCTCTACAATGGAGACAGTAACCCACAGTCAGACAGATGTAGTACCAGTCTGTGGGACAGGTTAATAGGTTAATGGCTCATTATGGCCAGACATACACTTGTAGAAACACTTGTACATCCTTAATGTGGTCACCTGATATTAGCTGTTTGACATTGAGGCCATGATATTGCAGAAGATATTATCGTTGTAATTATAGTATATATAGGGACAGTATAATGCAGTTCCAAAATTTTAGCAAGTTAACACTAAAAGCCCCCCCCCCCCAAAATAATAGTTGAATTTGCAAACAGTGTAGATCCATATGAGGTGGCTCATAATGAGCCACCTCATATGGATCTACACTGTTTGCTATCTAATCAGGATGAGGGGCTGGAGACTGGGCTGGACAGGGGTAAATAAAAGGGAAATAAGGCATGAGATATCAAAACAAGAAAGGTATTGCATGGTTCCATTAATTATCAAAACAGCGGTAATACCTGCAACTGGTAGAATGCCAGACTTTGGGTCGTTATCGTCAGTTTTCTGGTTTAGCTGTGTTTCGTGACAATGAGCAGACAGTCCAGACATTGTCTTCCTCAGAACTCTTGTTGTTCATATATAGCTAGCTTTATGAAAGTATTATTTGCAGTCACTCAGGTGGCATCAAAGATTTAAATTTTCTTTTTATGCCCTTCACACAAAAAGAAAATTTATCTCATACCACAATCTAAACTCTAAGTTCCAAGACTACTGCCCATGAAAAAAGGTTTCCTGCAGAGACTGTCCGCATGATTCTGCTTCCTGCTGAGTCCTTTTTAATGGAAGGAAGCAAGAGATCATGGACCGTCTTGGGGGAAGCCATATATGACAGACAATCTGGGGAGAAAGCGATAGAAAATTGGGGGACAAGTTTATATACTTTGAGGTAATAGAAGGGTTACCACTTTTATCATGCATAGCAGTCACGGAAGGAAGCAAGAGATCATGGACGGTCTTGGTGAAAGTCAAGAATGACAGTCTCAGCAGGACTAGTTTATACCTTGTGTACCCGTGAATAACGAAAATCTCTTCAATCAGGCCATTTTCAAAATCTCTTGAAGTGAATGTTAATATATGGCCCTCCTCTTGTATGTATGAGATATGAAATTATATAAATGTTATCCATACTTAAAGTTTCCCAAGATTTACATCTTCTGCCTGAATTAATTTGTTGACACTTAACTTTTGGAAACACTCTGACATAAATATTGTGGATTATTTCTAATCATATTTCTTTCAATAGAACTACAAATGAGATTTAGATACTCTTTGATACAAGTCATATACCTGTGATAAGACTTATTAAAGCTATATATTTTAGATAGTTTAGTAGAATTGAAATAGATCTATAAATATTTTCATTGCCATAATAGGTAATATGGCCCAATTTTATGGATCCCCTGGCGGGTGGGGGAAGGAAATGATTAAAAGAGCTATTAGGACAGTTCCAAATGAACAGGTCCTGATCGCCGGGCCGCATAGGGCAATCGGTAGGGCACCTGACTCATAAGTCGGAGGTCCTGGGTTCGAAACCCGGTCTGGCCACATATTGGCCAGATCGTATTTCCTTCCCCTGATTCAAGAAGGGCAGTTGTCAGTTACTGGCGAAAGTATGTGCACTTAGTACTGGTTAACCGCTTAGGAGGTCTAAGCCTGCCCAGGAATAGTGTGGTTAGGTAACTGGCGGTCCCGACATGACCTTAGCTGTTTACCGTGGACGTTAAGCATCATATCAACCAAATCAACCAACAGGTCCTGATCAGAGCAATCAGATCTGTCTACATATACATTGTTTGTTCAGGCATAGTAATGGCATATTGGAAAATGGGGACTCTGGAAGAGACGACTCAGACCAGATTTCAGACTGTGTAAGACCTAGAATCTAGACCCTCTGTGGGAAGACTAAACTGTATGTCTGGTAGCACCTTATTCTAAGGGAGAAAAATAAAAACAAGTTCAACAGACTTGTTTAAAGAGTTAATAATCTTGTTGTTCAAGAAAGGCAGTTTGCATGTCCTCATGGTGTAATGAGTTGATTTTGTATATTGGCTGTTTGATTCCATAGCACAAAATGCCAATAACCTTGTCTTTGCCTGAGTTGGCACATGCAAAGTCTATTCCCATTGAGTAGAAAATGTTAACATGGGTTTTGTTTATATTTCAGTGCTTTTAAAAGATGCAGCTGTTTTCAAACACTCATTTATTGTTGGTTATGTATAGCTTACAGTGTTTTGTCTATATTTCAGAGCTATTGACAGATGCAGCAGTATTCAAACACCCAGACATTGTTGATTATGTATACGGCTTACAGTATTTCGTCTATATTTCAGAGCTATTAACAGATGCAGAAATATTCAAACACCCAGATATTGTTGGTTATGTGCAGCTGACAGTATTCTGTCTATATTTCAGAGCTGTTACATATAAAAGATGCAGCGATATTCAAACAACCAGATATTGTTGGTTATGTGCAACTTTCATTTTGTTTATACTTCAGAGCTATTAACAGATGCAGCGGTATTCAAACAACCAGATATTGTTGGTTATGTGCAACTTTCATTTTGTTTATACTTCAGAGCTATTAACAGATGCAGCGATATTCAAACAACCAGATATTGTTGGTTATGTGCAACTTTCATTTTGTTTATACTTCAGAGCTATTAACAGATGCAGCAGTATTCAAACAACCAGATATTGTTGGTTATGTACAGCTTACAGCATTTTGTTTATACTTCAGAGCTATTAACAGATGCAGCGGTATCCAAACAACCAGATATTGTTGGTTATGTATGGCTTACAGCATTTTGTTTATACTTCAGAGCTATTAACAGATGCAGCGGTATTCAAACAACCAGATATTGTTGGTTATGTATGGCTTACAGCATTTTGTTTATACTTCAGAACTATTAACAGATGCAGCTGTATTCAAACAACCAGATATTGTTGGTTATGTATGGCTTACAGCATTTTGTTTATACTTCAGAGCTATTAACAGATGCAGCGGTATTCAAACAACCAGATATTGTTGGTTATGTATGGCTTACAGCATTTTGTTTATACTTCAGAGCTATTAACAGATGCAGCGGTATTCAAACAACCAGATATTGTTGGTTATGTATGGCTTACAGCATTTTGTTTATACTTCAGAGCTATTAACAGATGCAGCGGTATTCAAACAACCAGATATTGTTGGTTATGTGCAACTTTCATTTTGTTTATACTTCAGAGCTATTAACAGATGCAGCGGTATTCAAACAACCAGATATTGTTGGTTATGTGCAACTTTCATTTTGTTTATACTTCAGAACTATTAACAGATGCAGCTGTATTCAAACAACCAGATATTGTTGGTTATGTATGGCTTACAGCATTTTGTTTATACTTCAGAGCTATTAACAGATGCAGCGGTATTCAAACAACCAGATATTGTTGGTTATGTATGGCTTACAGCATTTTGTTTATACTTCAGAGCTATTAACAGATGCAGCGGTATTCAAACAACCAGATATTGTTGGTTATGTATGGCTTACAGCATTTTGTTTATACTTCAGAGCTATTAACAGATGCAGCGGTATTCAAACAACCAGATATTGTTGGTTATGTGCAACTTTCATTTTGTTTATACTTCAGAGCTATTAACAGATGCAGCTGTATTCAAACAACCAGATATTGTTGGTTATGTATGGCTTACAGCATTTTGTTTATACTTCAGAGCTATTAACAGATGCAGCGGTATTCAAACAACCAGATATTGTTGGTTATGTATGGCTTACAGCATTTTGTTTATACTTCAGAGCTATTAACAGATGCAGCGGTATTCAAACAACCAGATATTGTTGGTTATGTGCAACTTTCATTTTGTTTATACTTCAGAGCTATTAACAGATGCAGCGGTATTCAAACACCCAGATATTGTTGGTTATGTACAGCTTACCGTAGATGATGATAACGAGCAGATACTACTCGGGGCAAGGTATTACAAAAATTAACACTTAAACCACCAAAATTTAAAATAGTATTAATTAACTGTGTAGCACTCATCACATGGTCTCTAACACAGGCATAAGCAGAACTCTTTATTTTAAAATGAGTACTTGGAATCATTGATCCCAACAAATGGACCAGAAAACATGTAATATACATTATTGTGAAATATGAAGAGATGCCATATGTATACATGACATAAGTTTCTATGAGGTTTGATCAGTTTTTAAATGAGATTTGATAAAATTAAGTAGCACCCTTACAAAAAGATATTCCAGGTTAAGTTGAACAGGTTCAAAGCCTGTTTGGGCTTTTACGAAAGAAAGAAAATAATTGTACAGGTACATATACTTCTTCTTGAAACGGGAATTTGGATGAAATTTACATCTTAAGTAGAACCAAACAAGATCTGCTACTGAAAAATGAGCTTTGCTGTGCACTTAAAGGGTAGCTGAAGGTCTAAGCTAGCTCCATGCCTACATTGAAGACTGATCAGACTGGGCAAATGCTGAGGCTGATCTGAGTCTTTGCTGGGCACACACTCCACTTTGTTGGTTTTGCCGTGTCATGGCTCAAGTGTAGTTTGAGGCATGACTTTGATTTGGAAGATCAGCTTGGAATGCCCTTTCTTTGAGGCATATTCATACTTTTTAAAATTTTTAATTTCAGAAATTTTATTTTCCGTCTATCATTGGATAACTTGAATCTGCTAGAAGCAGCAGATGTAGAGGCAGATCCCAGTACAGTGGAAACCTGTAAATCTAAGGGCCAGTCTGAGGTAAGCCATATATTCTTCTTTCTCTGTGCCACTAACTTTACAGTCAGCAAAGCACACTTCAGTGGAATGTTGTTCAGAAGGACCAGTCTGAACGATAAGGATGGATAAGTCCACTGGTGTGTCAATGACTTGATTTCAAGGTAAACAGATTCAAAAAGTCCATATACAGTAGAACGTCAATGGCTCGTTTACCCTGCCTAGCTAGAACAAGTTCTAGGGTCCCTAGAGGTCACATTATACAGAAACTGTTTTACCCTGGATGGCTAGAACTACCCTTGGCTTGAACTAATTTCCATGGTCCCAAGCCTGTTTGAGCCAATGAAGTTCTACTCTATAATTAAGGAAACAGTAAAATTATGAATTAATACTCTTGAAGTTTTTGCAAAAAAAAAAAATTCAGTCACTGCAATATAAATACTTGTGATATTCTGCTCATATGTGTTTTGAAGGGAGCTATTTGTACTGACTTTTCTTTTTGTGTACGCAGAACAAAATAAATATCTAGTGCAGTCTCTGCAGTGGTGCAATATAGCTGATTGATTTTCCGTTCCTTGGTACATTCATTCAGTCAAACTACCATCAACATTTTGCATCCACCATAGCATTTAGCACAGCAGATGTAATATACCCTTATTGTCGCACCTGCTTTAGCAAGGTGCGATATAGGCGTCCGGTTTTCCGTTTGTCCGTCAACCCATTCGTCCGTTCACATTTACGTCGACCCTAAATTTTAAGTCCATTCAAATGACTTGTTCTCTGAAATCCCTCCACCCATGGTTATCAAATTTCACATGCTGCATGACCAGGCTTCAGGGCTTCTTAATGACAAAATTCAGCTTGGTCCAGAATCCAAGATGGCCGCTGTTACTAAAAATAGCAAAAGCATTAAAATCACTTTTTTCTCTAGAACCACTTGGTATATTTGGCTGAAATTTTACATGGAGCATTAATGGGACCTTGGTTTTAAAAATTATCAAAATGAAAAAAATCTGTAGCAGAATTAGGTCACAGTGACCTACTTTCTGTTTACGAGCCCGAGTTTGCAAAAACACCAATATCTCAAAAACACTTGAACAGATTTAGGTCAAATTTAGTCAGAATGGTCCTTAAATGGAGTTCTTTGAAATTTAAGCGAATGGAGACCATCCAAGATGGCCGCCAGCCACGGTTACTAAAAATAGAAAAATATGAAAATGACAATATCTCAAGAGCCCCTGAATGGAATTGGACTAAATGTGTATCAAAATGATCCTTGCCTAAAGCTGTTTCATGATATTTTTCAAATTGACAATCCAAGATGGGAACCATCCACCGTTACTAAAAATAGCGCAAAACATGAAAATGATATCTCATAAACCTCTGAATGGATTTTGTCCAAATATGTTTCAAAATGACATTCATAAAGTGAAGATGTTAAGCAGGTGCGACATAGCGTTCCGCGGAATTCTTGTGTTGAATGCCTATCCACATTATGGCCCACATATAAAGAAAGCCTGCAAACTGGGTATACTAAACTAGTGCATGGTCAGGCTCAGTATGTGTTTTGCATATGTAGTTATATAGTTTTGCACATGCCTTAAAAGAAAGGAAAAAAGAAAAGAAAAATAATGTATGCTACATTGACCATATTTCTTTTAAATAGTAGTAATGATTTCTCTCTGCTCTATATTTTTATAGGAGAATTGTCACAATTTCATCCGTGTCCTGCTTCTACACAATGATACCAACATTGACCGGGAGACCGGGAAAGCTGTGTTTGTGTGTGGCACCAATGCCTTTGAACCTATGTGCTCTTGGAGACAGGTAAACAATATATACTATATTAAGGTGTATGGGTGCACCTCTCAAGTTTTTCTGCCATTGTCTTGAAGGGAAACAACTTTTGCAATTTCCTGGTTGCTTCTCTGGAGGGCAAAGCCTTTTCTGAATGGGGTCAACTCTTAAGGGTAGAATTGGCTCTAAGGGGAGCAAATTCTTCCCTATAAGATTTGACCCAGTTGAAAATGGAGATAAAAATAAAAATTGGAGAGTTCCTTCCCCTAGAGGTATACACTTTCACCTTTAAATCACCCAAGACAATTTAGTTATTTCTCGGCAAGTTTCGTGTCAGCTAGCAGCAAAAATTGTTGCCAAGTTTGCTGGTCTAGTGGCAATGAATAGAGAAGCCACACAGAATTCTGGTTTGGTCACTGTCTGCAAGATTACGGAATACACAGTTCCGAGAGTAGCTCCGCCTACTTAGTTACTGTTACTACGTCTCACAAGCTTTACACAAAGGTGGCGGAAAAACAAATGACAAATGCAAGTTTCTGCTAAATGTTGGCGATCTATGGCGAAGAATCAGCCTCCTCATGACCTACACATGGAAGTTGGCGCATCATGCATTTCCGGTGCGTTCTGTTCTTGCAAAGCAGTGTAAGTTCATTAAAAGTGGTGTTAGTTTGTTTTCTTTAAACAGGTATACATTCCTCCATTAACTGTAAGGTAAAAGCACGGACTTATGTAAAATATTGACCACGTGCGATTTGTTTGTGAGACTATGTCACGTGCTAAGTTGTTGTTGCATTGACCAGATATACGCTATCACGTGATTTTGAGTGATATTCTGGGTGTGGCTCGGAACTGTGTATAGATGTCAGTTGGTAGTTTTTGCAAATGTAAAAATTATACCCACATTATATGTGAAATGCTGTTTTATGCAGTACCATGTGGAGTTTTTAGATCAGATGCAAACAGCAGGAGAAGAAAATGCAAGCAAAGTGCTACATTGCACAGGGATTGTATCTCAGAAATCAAGCTATAAAAACATTGCAGATTTTGCGATTTCCAGATCTATTAATCAAGATCTAGTTTATAATTCTGTCTGTCTCGTGTGCAGCTTTCTGCAGAATTAATGCAGCAATAGCAAGCACACTTGAAAAATGTGCCGGTTGTTATCGTGTGAAGAACTCAGGGGCTGGCTAGCCTGCTTATCTGGGCAATATAATAGTTATATATACAAGACAGGATTGTCCTGTTATAGCTGAACATTGTATAGCATAATCAAGAAAAAGGAAAAGATCTTGAGTAGACTGTGCAGATATGCTGACTGGTGGTCTTGGCAAATGTTGGCCTATGTGGGGTTTTCTGTGTGGGGATTCTGCAAACTGTTTTATTTCTTATCATTGCTTAGCAAGAGATTTCCTGCCGATGTTTATGTTTCCGCACTTGTTATGTCTGAACGATTATTGTATTTACTGTAAACCTTTGCATGGAACTCTTAGCAAGCAGTGTAGACCCTGATCAGACTGCTCCTCAGGAGCAGTCTGATCTAGGTCTGCACTGTTTGTAAACAGTGTGCAAAGCATCCAGTGGCATGACAAAAATGGAATAGTCCAAATTGAAAGATGGATGAGTCCATGAGGTGGGAGAATGTTTAGAGGAACTTCAACATTTCCAAGCCAAAACATTGCATTTTAGGTTTTTATCAGATGAAAATTGCATGTAGATTTAATGCTTCTGTCAGCTGCATTTCAAACTGCAATATGCTAGCTTAGATGCAGTCGGAAATTAAGAAAAAATAAATAAGTATGGTTTTATTTGTCGACTTAGGTCTGCATGTGTTAATTAAACCATCTCTGTGTTTCCTGGCCTGGCGAAACGGCATCATGAGACTTAGTCCTTGTGGTATGTTTGAGTAGCCAGAATATCAGACTGCATGTTTGTGCAGATTGATTTGCCCATGAAATTATGTCATACATGCCAAGTCTCACAAAGTTGGATAGAATCTCACTTAAATTTGACTTCCTGGGGAACAGGTCCCATTATATTTGCAAATTCCAATTTATTTATTCATTTTTTTGAAAAAGAAAAATTAGAAGGAGTACTTCTTACAATCCATTTGAAGCACTGAAACAAGGAAAGTGTACTATTATGTTGGTTTCTTACATGATAAAAGATTTTAAACCTGCTTTGATTAGCTTGAAAGCAATTTTTGTGAATTTCACTCAAAGTTAGCACATTTTACTTTAAAGAAACTTGCCAGATCTTGCAATTTGCAGTCCAGAGCTTGTGTCATACAGTCAAACCCGTCTTAAGGGGTCTTCCTATTAAAGGGCTCACCTGACTTCAGTATGCACTATTTTGGGGTCCTATGAACCAGATGACAGTGCAAATAATCCTGTATTGAGGGGTCCTCTGTCAGTTTTGGAGTGACCTCTATGGGTGACTCCTTAAGACAGGTTCAACTCTATGCTGTGGGGATCCTCAGGATTTAGGGATTGGTTTTACAGAGTAGTAACACAGGATTGGATACAGAATAGTAACACAGACAGAAGACTTATCAGAGTCTACAACTGCATTGGAGTTGCTATATGTACAGCCATAATGCACTAATGCTGTTCTCTAATGACACTTCGTATTTTAGCCGCGACACGAGAAAACCAACAATGTGCTTGTGCGTTCAGCGCAGACTCAGATCAGCCTGGGCATCCGCCCAGTCTGATCAGAGTCATCGCTGTCCACATAGATGTAGCTTAGACCCTTAGCTACCCTTTGGGTGCTTAGCGAAGAGTCTGGTTAAATTGGATGGATGTCCTGGTTGGTTAAACTGGATGGATGCCCTGGTTGATCTAAGTCTGCCCTGGGCGCACAACCACTTTGTTGGTTTTCTCGTGTCACAGCTCATTTGTCTTTCACTCAAAGTAGTATATAAAGGAACTTTACTGTATTTATTTCACAGGCCACCAATTTGTCACATGTTATTGAGGACAACATTAAGGGAGCTGGGAAAGCCCCAAACAGCCCAGTTCACAACTCCACAGCCTTGATAACAGCCAATGGGGATTTCTATGGGGCTACTGTTGTTGATATTAGAGGTCGGGACCCAGCAATATATAGAAGCATGGGAACCAGTGTAAATTTAAGGACAGTGCAATATGACTCAAAATGGCTAAATGGTAAGTACAAATATTCACTTTCATGAACACACATGCCATGTCTCACAAAGTGAGGTAAAAACCCACTTCTCTCCCTTCAGACTCTGTTTGTCTGATCATTATATCAGTGGACTTTTCTGTAGTAGAAGGAAACTAGGGGTAGTTCTCATTTTTTGGGTCTGGGAAATACCATATTGAATACCACTGCACCCACTAAGGGATCAACCAACTATTCATACATGCCAGCACTAATGCATCTATCTGGATTTGAACCTGCACTGCAGACAGCTAGGAAATGGGAGAGTTGGTTTCCCTTAAAGTATACCCATTCACCTTAAACCCGTTTAGAGTATCTTGCAAGAAATTTTAGTAAGAATGGTCAGTTTGTGAGGTACTTCCATAGCATACTCAGTATACAAGTCTACTCTCGATATCTCAAAGTCGAAGCTTGTCTCAGAGTAAATTTTCTGGCCCAGACATAACAGAGGTTGAAATTTTAAGAAAAATAGGAAATATGTCCAAAACTCTGTTCTTTGATATTAGAAGGTAGTTTGAGATACCAGTGTTTGAGATAAGGAGAGTCAACTGTATTTAGATTGACTACATTTTCTTTATAACTAATTTCAGAACCTGATTTTGTCTCAGCTTATGAGATTGGAGAGTTTGTATATTTCTTCTTTAGAGAGGTAGCAGTAGAATTCATCAACTGTGGAAAAGTAAGTATACTTCATCAGTATGGATGTGAATAGTCATTTGTTGTTTTTAAGCAAAACTCAGATACATACAAAGTGTACAATGCGGACACATCCCAGCTGGCACACAATGTTGAATCAATATTGAATCAACCTTGATTCAATGTCTTTTGACATTGAAACAAATTTGATTCAGTGTTGATTCATCTGTGTGTGCCCAGTGGGATCTTGTTGACCTAGAAAAGCTGTTGGTTATATTTCAGTGACATGGTGCTACTCATGTCCATCCATCTATCCATGTGTGAGTCCATACGTCTGTCCATTGATGGCGTCCAGGCCATGACTCCTGAATCCTTTGGACTTCAGCCATGAAAATTCACAATTCACAGATGGCCTCATCTTACTGAGGTTATATGTTGCAAACAATTCTCCTTGTAATAGTAATTAATTATCTGCCCTTGCTAAAATCTGTGCTTGGGCTAAACCTCCCAAGCCACATGGAATTTAGCCTTGAAACTCAGTAGATGGGTTGATCTTGTCGAGACAATATGCTGGGAACACGGAAGACAACTGTCACTTTCAGTTCTTGAGTTATCTGCCTTTTGTCGAAAATCTGCGGCACAGATGGGTTTATCTTTTTGAGATGATTTGTCAGGAACAAGGACTACAACTTTCATTGTTTCAGTCATGAGTAAAATGGGTTTCCCAAAATTTTGTATCCAGGCTATAACTCCTGAATCGCACAGAATTTAATCATGAATTTGCATGACTGGGTTTATGTAATCAAGACAATACATGTATTTTCCAAACAAGGAAGGCAGTTCTCCCCTAATTTGAATTTTGAGTTATCTGCCTTCACAGATGGATTTTAGTTATTGAGATTATATGTTGTGAACAAGAAAGACAATTCTTATTGTTATCTCCTTGCGAGGGTATCCCTGTCCCATGGCACTTTTTCTTGTTGTATACAATTTCACAGTCTCATAATGTTTATCTGTGTTTCCTGTTACTTTAAATCATTTTAAATATTTTTTTCAGCGTATTTATTCCAGAGTTGCAAGACTGTGTAAGGTAAGATGCAGATTTCATTCAGTCATGCTATATACTCATATAAATTTTGATCAATTAAAATATAAAACCTGAGATACTTTCACCCAGTTTACATGCATCTTACCCAGTTTTGAATTCATGAATTTTGTCTTAGTTTAATTAGACAAAATTCTTACTACCATAACTTAATATAAGATTTTGGAGCATCTTAGGCCATAAAGCTAATGAATAGAAAAACAAAAGCAAACTTTGTGGTCAATTAAAAGAGCAAACAGGATAATTTATAAATAATAGAAATTCCCCAAAAACATGCAAACATTAGTACATACAAATATGTTAAAAATTGCAAAACTTTGAACTTTTGTTCCATTGTACATACATATAATTACAATCACAGTAATGTTAATTTTGTTTTGTTCAGATCTCACAGAATTTCATTTGTTGTTCCTTAAAAATTTATTCGATTCCACAAAATCATTTTCAGAAAGCACTAAACTTTGTTTTATTCATTTAACTGTTATCTTTTCTTCCCAGACTGACAGAGGGGGCTCATTCTTCCTGGACACAACCTGGACCAGTTACTTCAAATCACGTCTAAACTGTTCCCTCCCAGGAGAATATCCATTCTACTTTGACGAGGTTCAGAGTACATTTTACCTTGAGAATGGGGAGCAGAAGTATGTCTATGCTGTGTTTACAACACCAATGTAAGTTCCTATTCTGCATATTATCAGACAATATGAAATGACCAGGAGTGAGAGATTCTGTTTATATCATATGACCCTTTAAAATGGGATTTTATCGCCTTCAGAATGAGAATTATTTCCACAATAAAACGTATTGTTGACACAAATGTTGTCAATGACATTACGTGTACACGCCAAAGTGTTATTACATGTGTGGTCATACGATTTTTATGACATCACGTTATCCACTGAATAACAGCCATGTCACGTGATAAAGGAGATTCACTTATGCAGATACTATGTGATTACTGCACAGCACAGTGTCAAATTGATGATAACAGATAACTTGGTAGTATGGAAGAATTGTAAAATTTCCATTTATTGTCAAATGCAATCTACTTTCTACCTCTCTGTAAAATTCAAGCCATTTGTTGCAAATCAAAAAAGATACTATTAATCTGACTGCATTTCCATACAAACAAGAAGGTGCGTCAATACGTCCATTTTGATTATATTCTCATTGACGGAAGTGATGAAATTGGGTATTTTCCATGAAATTATCAGTTGGGTTCTCAGATGATGTAGCTTTCCCGCAATAATGGCAACCAACCAATATCAAAGTTTTCAAGTCCTATGGCTTTTTAACTTGCTTTGTCATTAACCAATCGAAAGACTCATAATTTGCAGATTTTCTGATAGAACACCATGCGCATTCCTGAGTCTCTTGTGTTTTTTCACCATTTCCTTCAGTTTGTTCTGTTTTTAGGGCTGACTATCATCCCAAATTTTGACTATCACAATACTATCATGTTCAGAGAAACCCCTATCACGATACTATTACTATTGAGGATCTTACATCACGATGCATCACAATGCATCTGTCTCTGAATATTGCAATTTCTTAAGAATTCAGATGACTTAAGTAAGTCCCTCATCTCTAAATTACATTCCAGTGCTGTCCACTATGAGTGTAAGCTTTATCACCATCTCAACAAAAGCTTTTTGATGCAAAGCAGACACCTTTTAGGTTCCTAAATGACATTTGTTTAGAAGACAAGCATCAAAATCCAGTCCACAAGGTGAAATTCTACATGAACAAAAACTATCAAAACTATCGATAGTTCAAAGCACTATTGGCGATAGTTATCGATAGTTGAAAACACTATCACGATAGCACTATCAAGGCAACCACTCAATATATCGATGTATCGTTACACCCCTATCTGTTTTCCATTGTGATTCAGAATTTTGCAGTATTCTTCACTGACAGGAAATGATTTGATTGAAGATAAATGCAGATATTTATCATCATTTCATGGCATGAAAGCATCTTGCTTCAAGTTCTTATTATGAGTGAGAACATGTGACTGAAAAACATACACACAAAATCAAATGGTTTCATTGATGCACCTTTTTGTTTGTATGATACAGTGGGATGGATAAGTAACTTTCTTTTTTTTGCAACTGATCCCCTTGAAATTTTGCAGAGAGGTATAGTTTGATAATATATAGAAATTTTATAAATTTTCCATCAAGTGCCTGTGGTAGTTTTACACCCTTTTCAACAGTATAACAGTCATATCAGGATGATTGCAGGGTGATTATAAAAAACTCTGTGCAGTCACACTGTACTATGTATGAACCTATAAGTTTGCTATTTTCTAAGATGAATTAAATCCTTATGTGAGGACAATAAATTGTTTTGCAGGAATGGTGTAGCAGGATCAGCTGTGTGTGTGTACAATCTTACAGCCTTCAACAATTCATTTACGGGACCATTTAAATACCAGGAGAGCCCTCGATCAGCTTGGGAGAGACATGATAACTCTAACCCACTTACACATGTTAGTATCTCATTTCATAAACACTTTTACCTTGAAAGACCAAACTAGAAACCTTTTCAGACATTGAAAATATGGATGAGTTAGGTTGTAACATGTTCTCTTGCATACAAATCAAGGTTTTTCATGGTTATAAGAAACATTTCCAGAATCTCAAAGGAGCAAATTCTTTCCTTTAAGAGTTGACCATGTATGAAAAAGGAGGTCAGAATGAAAAAGGCATAGTTGCTTCCTCTAAACTCTAAAAGTGTACCAGTACACTTTAAATATAAGAGACTGTGTGGTTTTATGTTTGTGATTTAATTCCCTACTCAGCTTGTTTGGTTTTATGTTTGTGATTTGTGTACAAGATATCATGGAGAAAATTAGCAAGTGGCATAATTGTTTTAGCCATATGATGATGATGCAAAAGGGTGCAAATGGCAAATGGGAGGCCAGTTTGCAGATCCGTGCAATCTGATCAGTGCTTTTGGTGTTCAAAGCTACCATCCATATATGAATCCTATTTATACAGTCACAAAATAAATGCTGCAGCCAGACAGCATGGATTTGCGGAATGGTTTCATGGCATCAACTTTGACATTGAGATATATCTTACAGTCTGAAAATGCCAACATTGCATTGTGCCATTTTACTCTTCTCATAGTTGGTATAGCAGATATTAAGATGTAAGATGTACACCTCCATATTTTTCTGACATTTTGAAAAAGAATGTAGCTCATCTGACATTGGATCTGCTTTCAAACGAAAGCACTTGCTCCAGTAGGAGCAAATTCTTTCATTTATGAGTTGATTCAGGCAAAAAACTAAATGGTAGAAAATTGCTTCTCCTTAAAGTGTACACATTCACTTTCAGTATTTTACAGTTATATGTTATTTTCTTAAACTTCCAGCACTTCCACTTACTGTACATGTACACATTAACTTTTTTCTGTTTGATAATTCTTTCACAAAAGACTGAAGGAGTCTTTTAGTGGGGATAGGGGATGGTGGAAGGGAGGATGGTAAACAATTTAAATCTGTTCTCCAAAGCATTTCTGTTCGTGAACGTGATATAAAATGATGGATATGTTTTCAGTGTCCTGAAGAGAAGAAAGATGCAAGTAAGAGATCATTTGAGGAGGAAAAGCAGAGTATGCTTACTCAGAAATACCAGATGATGGACCTCGCGGTACAGCCAAACACCCTTACCCCGCTACTGCATCAGATGAATGAAAGGTTTGTAGATCGATATAACTATACAGTGAAACTGCTTCTCAAAAGTCATGCATCTTTGGCAAGGGCTAAAACTTGCTGTTTGCAAGTTTTATCCCTTGCCAAGGATTGCAAATTTTAGCCCTTTCAAAAGAGGCATGGCTTTTACGTTCCAAGGAAGATAACTTTGTTGGAAGTATTTTCTGCTTTGGCACTGGAATCTGGTCTAAGGACAGGATTTGCTCTCTTTCAGAGACAGCAGATACCTTGCTATAAGGTTAAAACCCCATTGGAAAAGTAATTCGGCTACAATACCTTGCTATAAGGTTAACCCCTATAGGAAAAGTGATTCAGCAATATTTGAAGTTTACACTTTTCTTATGAAATTATCTCCCTTGCAAAAGTGGCATCCAGTCCATGTAGGTGTGTCCATACACCTTAAAACTTGGGACTGAAGTAAAACTTGTGACAGAGGAGCAATTCGTTTCTCTAAGAGATGACCCCACATTGAAATGGGAGGAAATATGGCAGATTTGATTCCCATGAAAGTACACCTATTCATCTCAAATCATTAGGAGAATTAAGGATTAAGGCAGCCTAGTATCTTTCTTTAAAAGAAAGAAAGTTGCAGGTTTTCTTGCTAAAGACTGCACCTGCTCTAACACAATAGACTAACATTCTTCAATTTTACAGTGAATTTTAAGTACTTTTCTATTCTTCTTCTGTAAAAGTATAAGATAAAAATAATTTCTGCCATACCACCCAAAGACATGGGCAATGCTAGTTTTCATAATATTCTAATATACATGTGCATTGCATTTTTCAGATGGACACATGTGATAGTTGACAGTGTACAAGGAAAGCATGGTGTATATAACGTTGTGTTTGTTGCTACAGCAGATGGCAGATTACGCAAAATGCTGAAACTGCCGAGTACTGGTGAAACCTGTGTCATAGAGGAACTCAAAATTGTGCCAAATGGGGAACAGAAACCAGTCAAAGCCATGAAAATCTCTCATCAAGAGGTGAGGACAGTCCATACAACTGGGCATTCCAGGTTTTACAATATGCCATAATTTACTAGGAAAATAGTTGAATTTGCAAACAGTGTAGATCTAGATGAAGGTCATAAGTCTGTCAAAATTATTTTTTTTTTAATCAAAAATCAACATGCACATCTTCAGTATGTCCACAACAAGTGTACAATGTCTGAAAAACAGCCATTGAAAATTGTGGGAGAAGTTGATTACACAAAGTACTTACCGTACAACACAAACATATGCCTAAAATGACTAAGTTCAAAAGGCTGTAATTCTGTCAAAATTACTTTTAGCTCCATGAAAAACAAACATGAATATCTTCAATATTTACACAACATGTATGCAAGGTTTGAAAAAGCTCCATTGAACACTGTGGGAGTAGTTGATTTCACAAACTCCATACCCTACAATGCAAAATATATGCCTAAAATGACTAAATTCAAAAGACCGTGATTCTGTCAGAACTAATTCTAGCTCCATCGAAAATCCACATGCACATCTTCAATATGTCCACAGCATGTATACAAGCTTTGAAAAAGATCCATTGAAAACTGTGGTAGGAGTTGATTACACAAAGTCCATACCCTACAATGCAAAAATTTGCCTAAAATGACTAAGTTCAAAAGGCCGTAATTCTGTCAAAATTGATTCTAGCTCCATCAAAAATCCACATGCACATCTTCAATATGTCCACAACATGTATGCAAAGTTTGAAAAAGATCCATTGAAAACTGTAGGAGGAGTTGATTACACAAACTTTATACCCTAATGTGTGACGAACAGACAGACAGACGGTTGGACAGACAGACAGGGGCAAATCTTAATGCCCTCTGACTATCGTCACAAGGGCATAAAAATAGATTTGCCACTGTTGATTGTATAAAATTCCCCCCCCCACCTCTCCCCCCACCTCCCCAGTTGTTGATGATAGTCAGAACTCCCCACCCGCTCCCTTGATGATAGTCAGGGGCATTAAAATTTGCACTTAGTAATTGTCTGCCGGTCCATTTTATGTGTGTCACACTCTTGGGTATAGAGTTTGTTTAATCACGTTCTCCCACTTTTTAGCTCGCCTGAACGAAGTTCAGGAAGAACTATTGTACTACCCCCGGTGTCAGCATTAGGGTTAGTGGGGGGAGGGGGAGTGGGGGCAGCGTCAGCGTTAGCAAAATGTTAAAGTTTTATGTCAAAGTTTTTTATGTGATGGGCAAGGTGCTGTCAGGCGAGCTATCCTGTCCCTGTGACAGGTCTTGTGGAGGTGGGTATATGAAATTTTAAATTTACAACACAGATTTTGGAAATAATGAAGGTATGCATGTGGCATTTATATTGAGACAAGAACATGTCTGTCGCAGTACCTAGAGTTAATACAGTACATTGACAAACAAACTATGTAAGCTTTACATTAACTTGCCAAACTAAAAAGGTAAAAGGTAAAGTTTCCCATAGCCTAGTGGCCGTAGAGGCAGTGGGGGTTAGAGGCTCAGTGTGTCTTGGGTATGTAGCATATGAAAGGCAGAGCATATCCCTCTCCATTCACTGCCTTATCCTTTCATGATTCTAAGCAGGTACCCATTTACTGCTGGGTTGACAGATTTTTCCAGTTGTCGGATGGGGAAGCCCGGGTTCGATGTCTTGACCTTCCGGCAACTTTCTGCACCATAACCAAGCATCTCTAACCAGTTGACCATGGCGCTTCTCAAGCTATTGCAAATCAAATGAAGTAATTTACACTTTGTCTATTTCAGCAATCCATTTACATCTCAACAGTTCAAAATGTCACAAAAATACCATTAGAGAGATGTTCCAGGTTTAAGGATAGCGAGTAAGTTTCTTTCTCTTATAATATTTTATATCACCTAAGTGCCAAAACTGAAAATACCTGAATTTGCAAACAGTGTAAATCCAGATGAGGTGGCTCATAATGAGCCACCTCATCTGTATCTACACGGCTTGCCATTCTGTTTTTGTCTCGCCTGCAAAGCAGAGGCGAGACTTATGTATTGCTTTTCCGGTGTCATTGGCGGCGGCGTAAACTTTGTCGATTTTTTGCGTTTAGGTCATAAGCACTGACAGGCGAGACACCGCATTCTGCGGAATTCTTGTTGAATTGTTTAATGTGTTATAGCATGAATGAAAGAGTTTTTGAAATTTTGCAAAGGTAAATTTTGTTGTCCACATTTTTGGTGCTTTCAGGGTTTGGTTTGAATGAATTGTTTGTTGACACATGCAAGACCAACATAAACATTTACAGTTTATGACTTGAAAATTCGAATATAAGGTTTGGACAAAAATATCTTGGCAAACAATACTGACCCAGATCAGACTGCCATTCTTGGTCTACAATGTTTGCAATTTCAGCAGCTTGTTTCAGCAAAAAATATCTTAAAAAAATAAGCAAAAATGTATTTTTTTCTGCTTTGTTGTGGGTTGAGAAGTAGAAAGTTTTAGATTACTTACCAAAATATGCACAAAGTTGCAATAGGGCCCTAAAGGTGTCAGAGTTTTGTGACATGATGAATTTTTATATATTACATAAGAACAAAATTTGGATCCTAATTAAGGTGAATGGATACACCTTCATGTTTTCTGCTATTTTTCAAAGGGAGGCAACTTCTGTGATTTCCTGTTAGCTTCTCCAGATGACAAAACCTTTCCAAAAAGATGTCTGTTCTTAAAGGTAAGAACTTGCTCCTGTAGGAGCATGTTCTTTCCTCTAACAGTTGACCCCCGTTGAGAAGCCGTTGAGAAGGGAGGCAAAAAAGAAAATGGCAGAATTGTTTTCCCTGAAAGTATATGCATTCGCATAATTATTAGTGATTGTTGTTGGTCAGTTTTCAAAAGTGCAGAAAAAGTTTTCATACTTTCTCGAAGTAAAAGTTATCTTAGATTTTTATACCTCTATTTTCAGTATGTGTTTAAATGCCAATGACCCATACTGTGGTTGGAATGAGTACAGTAAGGCATGTACTCCTGCCCCGTCAGGTCAGCCTGAAGTCCATTTCTGGTCACAGACTATGAATTCTTGCCCTTTTATACCACATCCAGGTAAGTCATTGGGAAGAGAAGTTTCTGATTTTGTTGTTTCTATTTTGTCATGATGCAAAATCCAAGGAGGTTCTGGGCAACAAATATGCATTAGACACCACATGGCATCTTAAGCTTTAGCATGCTGAATTTAAATATCAGCAGATGACATTTTAAGATGTTTTTGTTCTTTTTTGAAGAAAGTTAGACTTGGCATTTGATTCAAATCATCCTCAAGGGAACTACAGAAACACCCTTCCTTTGAAAAGCAGGTCAAGTTTTGCCAAATTATTACAAAAGGGGAGGATTTAAATGCAATCTCTAGAGATCTGTTTTCTTTAATTCTGATACAAAGCCTTCTTAATTTTTATTTTGATAACATTAACAAGTCTGATGATAATAAAGAATTAATTGAAAGGATTGTATAGATACACACTTAAATTTACATACAGTCGAATCTCGGTAGTTCGAACGCCGATTTTTCGAAATTATCGGATTTTTCGAAGTTGAAACACGGTCCCGATCATAAGCCCATTAATTCTATGCAAAAACACTTCCGCAAATTCGAATTTCGATTATTCGAAAAATCGGATTTTTCGAAAGAAAAATTAGGTCCCGATGGAGTAAATTCATTATAAATATCCCTCTATTATTCGAAATCAAAATTCATGCTCCGAAAATAACACCTATAAAATTGTCCGATCAGATAAATATTTACAGCCTCAGGTTATCACTGCCACCTGTACAGGTAATTATCACTTCACGACCACTAACGTTTTGATGGCAAAGTCATTAATTTCTGTTGAGCAAAAGGTGTCTGTCTAATTGCATAATTGATAAAGATTATCTTGTTTGAAGTTTGTAAATTTAAAGGCTAAATGTAATGGCTTTTGTAACCAGCAAAGGCTCGGACAAGCATGCGGATTCGAACTTTGGTTTCGTACGGTTTGCGCACGGAAAATACAGTTTGCACATGGCACTAAACAGAGTCTTAAGCTACACTGCGCAGACAGACTGGCTGTTTGAGTATTCGTTGTTCCCAAATACAGTGACACCGAATGGCTGAGGAACCTTTTCTGTGACAAGGTGAGTCGTTTTTCTGAAAACGAAAGTAGCCCAGTTCTCGGAAGCATAAACAGAAAGTGAAAGTACAGTAAAGTCCAAGATAGAAACAAGTCAGCATTAGCGGCTACCCGGTTTCCGTTAGTCTGGATTGGTGCTGCATTGTCATAAAAAGTTGATTTGCAGAGCTGGGAAAATGTTCCACGGCTTTGCTGCTTTCGGACAGTGCACATGTGCCAAACACGTGGGGTGGTCACACGGTCGTGGATGTTTCCGGTATGTAATGTTAATTATTCTACGATCTGATTTTGTTTTCATTGATTTGTAAATCCATGAACGTCAGTAAGCATAGAGAAATAAAAGATTGGACTCTTAAAACCGCCGTAATAATGAATTCCATAAATGTACGGAAATGAACAGGAAAGACCGAATTCGAATATTCGAACTACGGATAATTCGAATGCAATTGTGAGGTCCCTGTCGGTTCGAATTATCGAGGTTTGACTGTATTTATTTTGCCATTTTTGCATAGGAAACAAATTTCAGCTAATTTGAAAGTGTTCTAGGGTCAAGTCGTGTTAATTTGGACAGCAGGTTAATTCGGACAGTGATATTGTTTCCTTTATATGTCAGTTGTTTGGAATTAAAACAAAATTAACTGGGCAAACATTGAAAATCCTGATGAGACGGCTCATGCAAACAGTAAAAATCCTGATGAGACGGCTCATCATGAGCCGTCTCATTTGGATTTTCACCGTTTGCAGTGGTATGTCCTAATTTAACCACTGTCGGAAGTTATCTGACTCGACTCTACTGTGAAAGGAAAATGCTTCCCATGTGGGAGCGAATATCAATCTTTGACAGAAACTGTTGATCTCCTTTAAGAGGGAGGCAAAACAAAAATGGCTGAGCTGCTGCCCTAGAAAGTGTAAATGTTTATACAAACTGGGTCCATGTGTAATGACTGCTATCTTTTTCAGTAAATGGTGACTGGTCAGCTTGGTCAGAGTGGTCTAAATGTTCTCAAGTTGGAGATGACCCTTCAGTAGGGGACTGTTTCTGTAGGTCAAGGTCATGTGATAATCCCAAACCCTACTATGGTGGTCAGCCTTGCATTGGATCAAGTGTAGAAGTTGCCAACTGCACAGGTATGTTTTGCAATTAGCTTTGGTTATACAGTTGACCCTCCTTATCTCAAACACTGATATCTCAAAGTACCCGCTTATATCAAAGAATACAGTTTGAACAAATGTCCTATATTTGTTTACATTTCAATACCTTTTACCTCAAACATCTGGTATCTCAAATGAAATTTTCTGGGACCAGAAAATTTGAGATATCAGTAGTTTGAGCTAAACTTTGACATCGAGATACCAAGAGTTGACTGTATACAGGGTGTTAAGAAAGTTCGTAGACATTATTTGAACATACACTGAAAGCTAAATACTTTTATGATTTTCGCAAACCTGTGTAAGTATGCTATAGAACGCACTACCAAAGATATGCAACATATAAATTCTTCTTTGATTTCCAAATGACAGAAACATCTGAATTGCAATAGACAAACCCCTTACAGGGCTGACACTGGTGAAGGCAAAAATTTGATTTGCATTAGAGTTTGGCCTCGAAAGAGCTTGCTTTTTCAAAACTAGTAGAAATGTTTAAGATGTAAAAGTTCTGGGTTTTGGAGGGAAAACTTTTTTTGTGTGTTTTTATCTCACCTGAGCCTTTAGGCTCATAGGTGAGCTTATAGTATAGCCAGGCATCCGTCGTCCGTCCATCCGTCCTTCGTCAACATTTTCAAACATCTTCTCCTCTGAAACCACTGGGCCAATTGAAGCCATATTTCATGTGGAGCCTACCTAGGTCGGGGGAACGAAAGTTTGTTCCGGGTATCTGGGTCACATGACCAAGATGGCCATATATGGTAAAAACCCTTCAAAAATCTTCTTCTCCAGAACCAAAAGGGCTATGACCTTGAAACTTGGTATGTAGCATCGGGCATGCCGGCCCATCATAGTTTGTACAAATCATGACCTTGCGTTGACCTTGACCTAATTTACGGCATGGTCAACTTTGGTACGTTAGGCTTTTATATGGGAAAACGCTTAAACAGTGAATTTCTCAGAAACTATTTAAGTTTAAGGAACAATACTTGGTATACATGGTGGACTAAATGACCAGATGAAGATATATGTCACTAAAGGTTAAGGTCATTCCGTCGGACCATCCGTCGTCAAGATTTTCAAACGTCTTCTCCTCTGAAACCACTGGGCCGATTGAAGCCAAATTTCATATGGAGTCTCAGTGGGATGGGGGAACGAAAGTTTATATCCGGGGTATGGGTCACATGACCAAGATGGCCGCCATGCCCATATACGGTAAAAACCCTTCAAAAATCTTCTTCTCCGGAACCAAAAGGCCTATGACCTTGAAACTTGGTATGTAGCATCGGGCATGACGGCCCATCATAGTTTATAAAAATCATGACCTTGCGTTGACCTTGACCTAATATACGGCATGGTCAACTTGGGTATGTTAGGCTTTTATGTTGGAAAACCCTTAAACAGTGGATTTCTCAGAAACTATTTAAGTCTAAGGTACAATACTTGGTATACATGGTCGACTAAATGACCAGATGAAGATATTATGTCACTAAAGGTCAAGGTCATTCCGTCGAACCAGCCGTCGTCAAGATTTTCAAACATCTTCTCCTCTGAAACCACTGGGGAGATTGAAGCCAAATTTCATATGGAGTCTCAGTGGGATGGGGGAACGAAAGTTTATACCCCGGGTCTTGGTCACATGACCAAGATGGTCGCCATGCCCATATATGGTAAAAACCCTTCAAAAATCTTATTCTCCAGAACCAAAAGACCTATGACCTTGAAACTTGGTATGTAGCATCGGGCATGACGGCCCATATCATAGTTTGTACAAATCATGACCCTGCTTTGACCTTGACCTAATTTACGGCATGGTCAACTTTGGTACGTTAGGCTTTTATATTGGAAAACACTTAAACAGTGGATTTCTCAGAAACTATTTAAGTCTATGGTACAATACTTGGTATACATGGTCGACTAAATGACCAGATGAAGATATTATGTCACTAAAGGTCAAGGTCATTCCATTGGACCATCCGTCGTCAAGATTTTCAAACATCTACTCCTCTGAAACCACTGGGCGGATTGAAGCCAAATTTCATATGGAGTCTCAGTGGGATGGGGGGAACGAAAGTTTATACCCAGGGTCTGGGTCACCTGACCAAGATGGCCGCCATACCCATATATGGTAAAAACCCTTCAAAAATCTTCTTCTCCAGAACCAAAAGGCCTATGACCTTGAAACTTGGTATGTAGCATTGGGCATGCGGGCCCATCATAGTTTATGCAAATCATGACCTTGTGTTGACTTTGACCTAATTTATGGCATGGTCACCTTTGGTACGTTAGGCTTTTATATGGGAAAATGCTTAAAGAGTGGATTTCTCAGAAAATATTTAAGTCTAAGGTACAACACTTGGTATACATGGTCGACTAAATGACCAGATGAAGATATTATGTCACTACAGGTCAAGGTCATTCCGTCGGACCATCCGTTGTCAAGATTTTCGAATATCTTCTGCTCTGAAACCACTGGGCCGATTGAAGCCAAATTTCATATGGAGTCTCAGTGGGATAGGGGAACGAAATTTTATACCCAAGGTCTGGGTCACATGACCAAGATGGCCGCCATGCCCATATATGGTAAAAAGCCTTCAAAAATCTTCTTCTCCGGAACCAAAAGACCTATGACCTTGAAACTTGGTATGTAGCATTGGGCATGCGGGCCCAACATAGTATATACAAATGATGACCCTAGTGCGTTGACTTTGATTTAATTTACGGCATGGTCAACTTTGGTACGTCAGGCTTTTTGCTGCTCACTCGGTTGGCCATATGTTCTCTGTATCTTGATTATTTGTAATCTTAGTTGTTTCCAACTATGGTTTGAGGGCTGGATTTGGATTTTGATTGTTTCAGTTCCTGGTCTTTGCATACTTTTTACTTTTTGTATGGGAAAATGCTTAAAGAGTGGATTTCTCAGAAACTGTTTAAGTTTAAGGAACAATACTTGGTATACATGGTCGACTAAATGACCAGATGAAGATGTATGTCACTAAAGGTCAAGGTCATTCTGTCGGACCATCCGTCGTCACAATTTTCAAACATCTTCTCCTCTGAAACCACTGGGCCGACTGAAGCCAAATTTCATATGGAGTCTCAGTGGGATGGGGGAACGAAAGTTAATACCCAGGGTCTGGGTCACATGACCAGGATGGCTGCCATGCCCATATATGGTAAAAAAACTTTCAAAAATCTTCTTCTCCAGAACTAAAAGGCCTATGACCTTGAAACTTGGTATGTAGCTTTGGGCATGCGGGCCCATCATAGTGTATACAAATGATGACCTTGCGTTGACCTTGACCTAATTTACGACATGGTCAACTTTGGTATGTTAGGCTTTAATATGGGAAAACACTTATATAGTGGATTTCTCAGAAACTATTTAAGTCTAAGGTACAATATGTGGTATATATGGTCAACTAAATGACCAGAGGAAGATATTATGTCACTGAAGGTCAAAGTCATTATGTCGCTCTGTCCGTCATCAAGATTTTCAAACATCTTCTCCTCTGAAACCACTGGGGAGATTGAAGCCAAATTTCATTTGGTGTCTCAGTGGGATAGGGGAACTAAAGTTTATACCGGGGGGCTGGGCTACATGACCAAGATGGCCACCATGCCCATATATGGTAAAAAGCCTTCAAAAATCTTCTTCTCTAGAACCAAAAGGCCTATGACCTTGAAACTTGGTATGTAGCATTGGGCATGCTGGCCCATCATAGTTTATACAAATCATGACCATGCGTTGACCTTGAATTAATTTACGACATGGTCAACTTTGGTACGTTAGGCTTTTATATGGGAAAACGCTTATACAGTGGATTTCTCAGAAAATATTTAAGTCTAAGGTACAATACATGGTATATATGGTCAACTAAATGACCAGATGAAGATATTATGTCACTGAAGGTCAAGGTCATTTTGTCGGTCTGTCCGTCATCAAGATTTTCAAAACATCTACTCCTCTGAAACCACTGGTCTGATTGAAGCAAAATTTCATATGGAGTCCAAGTGTGATCAGGGAATAAAAGTTTGTTCTCAGGGTCCTGACCAAGATGGCCGCCATGCCCGTATATGGTAAAAACCCTTCAAAATCTTCTTCTCCAGAACCAAAAGGTGTATGACCTTGAAACTTGGTATGTAGCTTTGGGCACTCAAGCCCATCATAGTTTATACAAATGATCATACATTGACCTTGACCTAATTTATGACACTGTCAACTTTGGTACATTATGTAGTCTTTTATATGGGAAAATGCTTAAACAGTGGATTTTTCAGAAACTATTTAAGTCTAAGGTGCAAAATTTGGTATATATGGTTGACTCAACATTAATCCCCAAGGGAGGGGGCCCCTACCCTGGTGCTATATACATGTATAAAAGCATGAAAATATAAACCAGGACCAAGTGTCAGGTGAGCTACAGGACCATTGGTCCTCTGGTTTTAAAAATAGTTTTTATTATTTTTTGATGGTCTGCTGTGGAATTTTTGAGTAAAGCTAAAGGGTACCCCCATTCTCAACTAAAACTCTAAATCCTAGGGGGGTAGGGATAGAATCTGTATCAGTATTTGTAAACCCAGAGGCCTTTTGCAGATTTCTTTTATTCTCTTGTTATTAGATTGGTTCTCACATCGAGCAAAAGCATTTGATCTGAATTTTTACTTTTTTTAATTTTTACAAAGTCACTCTTAACAAATTACTCCTTAGGTTTAACTTCAAACTGACTTTCACTAAATTTTGCACTAAAACCTCTTTGTTTTATAAACAAATTACATACGAATATAAAATTGTTAAGGGAGTTCTTGTGACATCTGAAACTGTGGCAAAAATTCGTGTAATTAAGCAACTTTATTATCATTCAGATGCATTATTGTCGAGAATTGGTAATTTTATCAATACATTTGCATAATTTGTCTTTTTGGTGGTCATAATTTAAAATATATGATAATTTACAGATACACCATAAATATTTCAAAATTCTGTTCTTGTCTCTCTTATCTCTATGGTCCACTCCTTGATATAAATGGTTTTATGTCAACTTTTGAGTTTAAGATTCGATTCAAATGTTAATTCATTACCCCCACTCCTTTGAAAAATATTAATGTCTTGTGCGCTTTTTCATGTCAATGAATCGTCTGTCAAAAAATGCGCATGTTGTCTACAAAAATTTACAAACTGTAACTAGCACAATACTGTTTAGCACAGTCTCTGTCATTTAAGTTAGTTTTAAAATGATTATTCACCTTGTGATGAGAATGAATAACAGCTTTATATACCACACCTTTATATGTATAAATCAAAAACGAATGGTGGGCCAGTTTGACACCTTAGGTATGAATCGCTATTTAAATTATGGAAAAGTATGGATGTTAAAGTTGTTACATGGTGCACCAGGATATCTTGAAATTGAATAGTTCTTGAAGCCTGTAAAGTTTTAAGATTGAACGGTCATAATTTCTGAAGATACAAGCAATACTATAATGTCTTCGAACTTTCTTAACACTCTGTATAACACTTTTTAAATAAAAAAAGGTCAAGGAACAAACAGAATAATGTCAAAAGAAGAGTTTGACAATGCAAGCAGTTTGAAACTCAGTCATGATAAATCATTGTCAGGGTTTTGCAGCAACTCAATGTACTTATTTGCCTAGGTTATACAAGTCTAGATCTAGTCAACTGTTACTCTTATTAATCATTTATACCTAATACATCCATGTATGGATACCCTCTTTACAAAGGGGAACAACTTTTTTGATCTCATGTTTGCTTTCCTGGTTGAAAAAAGCATTCTAAGTATGGGGTTTAAATGGAAAGAATTTGAGAAGCAAATTCTTTCATTTCAAGATGGGTCATAAAAATGAAATAAACTGAAGTTGTTCCCCTGACTCAGTATCCATTTAGTATTAAAATCATTGGCAAGCAGTGACTGTTATGAGCCATCCCATCTCTATCACCCTGCTGTCAGAATACTGTTGAAAGTTCTGAAAGTATCCATTCACCTTAATAGATGAACCATAAACTGGTGCTGAGTTTATTATAAGTTATTACAGTATCTTGACATCTCATCTCTTTTTCAGCCCATGGTCAGTGGACAGACTGGGCTGAGTGGTCAAGCTGCTCCCAGAGTTGTGGCTCCATGGCAGTACGTAGTCGCCACCGCTACTGTAGCAACCCACCCCCTAGGTTTGGTGGGCGAGAGTGTGTGGGAACTGATAAAGAAGAAGAATACTGTAGAGGACACCCACCATGTCCTTGTAAGTCCTTTTGTTAACCCAAATACTGTAAGTTAGGAAATGCATTGTATTTTTGAAAGTTCTATTTTCACCAAACTTTGGGATGTTTTGCAGAAATATAACTGTGGCGATATGTTCAAGACTAGTATCAGTGTAAAGACACGTCATAAAAATCAGATTTAAGACTTCACAAATATTTCCTGAAACTCCAATCAGAGAAAACTAGCATATGCAAAGATTTTGTGGTAGAACAGAAGTCAAGAGTATACTCTACCACTTTTAGCTCGCCAGTATGAAAGTACAGGAATGTAGGTAATGAGGAGCACATGATGATGATTTGAGATGCTGTTCCATAAGGTTAGATTAAAATATATGTTGTGACATCTCATTGTCTCACCATGGGGATTTCATTGAGATGCCACCAGGACTGAACAGGAGTCAGCTCTTGAAGAAACCGTGCATAACATCGGTGAACCATAACAGAAAACAATATAAATCATAAAAATGAAGACTTATACATCCTTAGGAGCAGTCTTTCTTTTATAAGTAGACCACATATTGGAAGGGCTTGTTGGTCCAGGGAAGCATACAAGAATTCACAAAAGTTTATTGTATGAAAAAAAAATTGGGAGAAAATGAGAAACTTCTAGACAAATGACCAGAAATTAAAATGACCTCTATCTTTACCATACATTATATACTGCATTGAAATATTGCTCTTCCCCACAGTGCCTCCTGTACAAGGCAACTGGACAGAGTGGACAGAATGGAGTGAATGTTCTGCCAAATGTAATGGTGGGATTCAAACCCGGCGACGAAGCTGTAAAGAACCTCCAGCTGTGAAAGTTATACCTTGTGCTGGCAGTACCCAGGAGTGGAGAATGTGTAATACTCATATATGTGAAGGTTAGTAGCTTTTATCATAATTTGAGCCACAACATGACAAAACCAACAACGTGGTGACAAGGAAGACTCTGCTCAGACTGGGCACCTGCCCAGGCTGATCTGTGTCTTTGCTAGGTGTGCATGCCACTTTGTTGGTCTTCTGGTGTTGCTGCTCATTTTAAGTTTCAAAAACTCAGAAATGTTTATTGCTTGTGTTGATCCTTATTTTAGATTTTAGATTTTACCTAATTTTAGAATGGTGCGAATGGTGCTAGAATTTTTATGTTTTATTTTCATACTCAAGGTGCAAATGTCCTATGTGACTTTCTGGATTATTGCCCCTTGACATAGGCCTCAGAGTCTGGGAGCTTTTACTATCATATAAACCTGCTTATTATTCAAAGTCACTTGCCATTTAAAAAGTCAACATGATCATGGCCTACTTGCATACATTGCCACACACTTTTGTAGTTTTCTGTGTTATACCTAAAAACAGCATGGCAAGAATACTGGCCCTAAGGTGCTAAAACATTTCTCAACTCAGCTGAGCATGAAATTTTACCTGTTAATAAACAGCAAATTACTTATAAATAGAAGAATTCGGAGTGACTGGAAAACTCCGGCTTTACCCTTGAACATTGATCCTATTCGGACATTCGTAGTGTGTGGAGCTGATAGACCCAATGGAGCTCCTTTCTCTGACAGATGGCAGTGCTTTTTTCACTGTCAGGGTCTGGTGCTAAAATTTCAACAATCAGAAATTTCATATGTTGTAGGGAGTAGTTGTTAGGTTAAAATGATTAGCGACCGGTGTGTCCCTTTATTGCGGTTGTCACGTTGGTGCTCTATCATTCTGACCTTTGTCTTTCTATTAGTTTCGCCGACTTCTTGTTGTTTGTGAAGTTCGCATATATTATTAAATAGACAACATTTCTCGTTGTGCAGTGTCCTGTCAGAGCGAATTTATAATTGTACTATGTGCACGTATTAGTGAACACTTAAGATTTGTTTCTATCATGTGCAGTATTTACAATTTATCGTAGTACAATCTTGTACTGGGTTTTTACACGTCAGGCCTTTATTTGCCCGCGTGTTTTTGAGTGAGTTTCCTCGAAGAATCTGAGAGTATGTCATACCAAGCTTTGGTAAAGTCGGTGTCGTCTTTGGCACGAATAGGCCGTTGATCGTAAGGTCAGATAGTGTAATGTTTCTTTCTATACATTCCCTTAGAAACTCGCTAATTGTCTTGTTCTTGTTAACTTCGACAGATAACCCCTAGTATCTTTGTAGAGTAGGTGAATTTCTAGTGGATAGCTCCTAAGTTTTCCTCCTCTTTGAGGTTTCTACGTCTCTGTCGTCCCTTGTCCGCTTTTTGGGGCGTTTGTTAGACGACGCTCACGTGATGAAACGGCGCCGATCACGTGGCGGTGCCAATTCGGCACTGCTCGCGTTATCGGCGGTACCTCGCACGTGGTCGGTCCAGCGCCGCTCACGTGGGAGGCTTATGGCCGCTCACACAATAATGGGGCCGCTCACGTGACCAAGTGAGCACCACTCACGTGCTAATTCGGAGCCGTTTAGAGCAGCCCTGGGCCGCTCACGTGACAGGGAGCGCCGTTTTCGGCGCGGATCACGTGAGCGGCGCGCGGGACAATATAAACAAGCCAGCAACAGGCTATTTCAAACACGAAAATCTCTGAGGAGTCAGAATAATCTGACGAAACTTGTCAGAAACGTTGCACAGCCTTATGAGTGCACACGAGCACCACGACGAGAACCCAGGCCTGAGTCACCAGTCACTACTTTCTTCTTTACTTATAAATAGAGTTGTTTTCTTTCTCAGTTTAGCCAAGTATGAAATTTTCTCTGCTTATGAATATAAAAATGCCAACACTAGTTGGCATTTTCATCTTTATCAGCAGAGAAATTTTCTCTGCTTATGAATATAAAAATGCCAACACTAGTTGGCATTTTCATCTTTATCAGCAGAGAAATTTTCATGCTCAGCTGAGTTGAGCACGAAAAAAAGTTTTATAACCCCGGGGCCAGATTTAAAAACAAAAGAAATACTCCAGAATAGATACAATTAAATTCTCTGTCTCTCCCTCAACACCAACTGTGATGGATAATGGATAAATTGTCCTTTTCAACATTTCAGTCATATCAGGACAGTTAAAGGGCTCTGTGAAATGAAGTGCTATTTTATGTTTTTGGATAGAATCTTTCTTCCAGTAGGGCTCAAGCCTGTGATCAAAAGTGGCAGTTCTATTTGCCCACACAGACCCTGTCAACAAGTTTGAAAAGAACAGAAACAGCCTGTCACTGCATTAAGTGTAAATAAAATCTATACAGGCTGCCCTTGTCACATACAAGAAGAAAATCAGTCTGAGTTTTATAGAGACCCTTCATTTATAACAACAACGTCATTTGCAAGCTGATGAGGGGCAGTATCATCTGAACTGGCACATTTGCTCAGACGGATCAGTCTCATTTTTTAAAATTTTTATGGTATCATGCAAGAATTCCTTTTAGATGACTTTATTCCAGATGACTGTATATACACCTTTTCTTGTTATCTTGTTTCAGAACTTGATAAAATGACTCCATGGACACCCTGGGTCTCCTTAAATCATTCTAAAGGTGGATACTTTAAAGAACGATACCGGTTTCACTGTAAAGCAAATGTTTCCAGTCAGTCAATGATGGGTGTAAAGACAGCTAAACCACAAGTGAGATTCTGTTTTGAAGGAGCTCGTGGAGATACGTGTCATGATTCAGGTGAGCTAAGGAATGAAATAGACATTTTTTCACCAATAGACAGAGTACTTAGACGCTATTGCAAGCATAGACGAAAACGCTTTAGAAACTATTGCAATTGTAAGACGCTTGGGATATTTTTAGTATGCCAAAAATGTGGGTATGGATGACTAGGCCGCAGAACTCGTAGGAAGGCAGTTGTTCATTACCTAGATCATGCACACAGCCACCTGATCTTTTCAGACCAATCACATGGTTAAAACTCACATGATTTCATGGCCAGTCAGGAATAATGTTACTCCCCAAATAAACACTTATAAATGGCATAAACGTCATCAAGTGCTTAGAGATATTTACATCATTCCTTTAAAAGTGACTAAGTATGTGTATATTTTGATAAAGTTGACATAATAAGATTTCCAAGTCGTTAAGATTTTGTTAATTGCAATATGTGATACAATATTCTCCTCATCAGATATATTTGTGCTATCATGTGTGCTGAAGTACAAGTGAAATTTAAAAAAAATGATTTTGTAAAATTTTACAAGTGACATGAAGGCATACCCCACCCACTTTCTGTTCAGGAGATGTTCATTAACAGGAATGCGTGTATAGATATGACTATTAAACGTGTGCATTAAAGATGTTCAGCAGTATTATTTTTCGTTTATTACTAGTGATATGAAATTATTTTGAATACAGAGCTCTAGATAAGAGGGAGTATTTGATGATAATTAGGGATAATTTTTCTTATTTCTCATCGGAACCATATGTTGTGACCCCTCATCTGAACCGTCTTACCAAGACGGTTCAGATAAGGGGTCACAACATATGTTTTTATGCAGAATTAACAAAAATTATCCCTAATTATCACAAAATACTCCCTCGTATCAAGAGCTCTGTGAATAACACTGTAGAAATGGAGTTGTTACCAGTGAAATGAGTAGTTATGCTCCATAGTAGATTCACACGTACTGGAATGCTTACACTTGCATGGAAAAATAGTGCATTGTTTACTAATAATATTCTTACGGAGGTCTTGAATGGATAACCTTAAAATGGTGGATTCAGTCAGTGGAACAAATTCTATGCCTTAAAGGATGCAGTTTACAGAATGGAGAAAAATGTTGTGCAGCCAGAGGAGTGAATCAAAGATCCCTAACTGTAAGAAAACGTTAAAAGGAGAAGAGAACTGAAACCTTGCAGACAACAAAAATTAAATTGGAATTGAATGGATCTTCAGAGGCATTGTCATCTTAAATGGATAAACAGAATTTTGAGATTTATCTCTTACGCTGTAGACCAAAGAGCTGGACCTATGAAGACATCATGGACATTATTATACCAATGTGAAGTTATTGCAATATTAAGTGATAATATAAAATCCATCTTCGACTTAACATCGCCTAATGTGGTTGCAAGATATGAATCAGATTGAACCCTGTAGCTTGTTGTTTAAAAGAAAAAGAATAGAAAAAATAGTTGTGTAGGCTTTGCACAAGACAAACAAGTTGACATATTTTACCATACAAACTATTAAGCATTGGGGTGGACAGGTCTGAGCAAACAGTGCATATTGAGATGAGGGACATGCACTCTTTTCCATTCCATCTGCATCTTTTGGATCCATTTGGTTACATCGTTGTAAAACCAAACTGTTTGATTATTATGACAGTCAGGGTAAGTGTTGTAGGTGGTTAGATTTAAAGAATATTTAAGGTGACAGGTTGCTTGTTCACTGTCCTGATCTTGACTTTCACTGATAGCATATGTCAGCTTGTGGCCTTGTGGAGCCTCACAAATGTGATGCTGTAAGTATAGGGGTCCTTGTTTATCTTGAGCATTCAGATGCTTCAGTTATCTCTTACTTGACTGTTCTATCATCAGTTTTGGACAAGTTCATTTGAGCCGCGTCATGTGATTTCCAAGAACGTGGCATTAATGACATGCAATGGCTCTAATCAGACTGCACATAAGTGCAGTCTGCTCAGAGCCTTTGCTTGTCACATTAGCCATCTATGGAAGTGACCAAAGCCACAGAGCCAACAGTAAGGTCTCTGATTACCCAATATAAATGAGACAGATGATCTGAATATCACATGACAAATTTGCCACATTGTTGGAAATCACATGATGTGGCTCAATTTTGTTTTATCCAGGACTAAGTCCCAAGGCTGATGGCAAAGTTTCCAGACCCTGATTATATTGTTTGCTAGGCATTTCTCAACTTACATTTAATGTAAATAGAGTTAGTTTCGTGTGTAATCGTGTTGATGTCTTACAAAGGCCAGTATCTTACTATATAAATGTTGAAATCCTCTTCAGGGTCAGGGTGTGTCTGAACACAAGAGACAGATAGTAAAGATTTTTTTTTGTTTACTTTTTATTCTTATTATAAATTATAATGCTGTTAAAATAAGTTTTTAAAACAAATTGTAACATTAGAACAGTGCCATCGCAGTAGTTCTGGTATATTCTAGATAAACTTCCCCAGCATTTTGATTTATAACTATCCACTAAGTAAGTTAATGATGTATCAAGATTACACTTAAAAGTTATGTTAAACTATTTTGTCAGTGAAAATATCAGGGTTTCTGTTCTGAATTGGAAGGATTTTTGTTTTACTTAATATTTAATCATCATGGCTATAATTACATTTGTTGGAAATGCACCAGCCTTCTTGTTTGGGACAGAAATCATAAGACGTCCAATGAAACTGCATCAAACAGTGGACAACATACACATTTTGTAATATGGCAGATCCGGCTCACAACATATATATTTTTGTTGGAGGGATGAGGTAAGAAAATAGCCTGTTTTTATCCCTGTCTTGAGTATTGCCAGCTGTTAATAGTATAAAGCAGCATGAATATATTATGTTTCAAGTTGTAATTGTGGGATCAGGGATGTTTCATTTAGCTGTATTCCACTTGTCAAAAAACTTATATTTACATTAAAAAATAATGAAAGTGTAGTACTTGTCATATGATATTAAGACTTCACCATATGATATTAAGTTTGTCACTCATTTGTACTCTGTTTCTTTTTTCTTAAATCTTTTTGTATATAACATGTATTTATTGAAATCTTTATTTTTGTGTAAATTATTTTAGATCTGAAAATATAGGCTTTATTTTCATTTTAATGAGTTTTGTGTATGTCATCATTTTAGTCATGCTGTTGTGTGAATATTGTGCTAGGTTTTTGCAAGTGATACAAACTCTTCAATCTTTCTGAATGAAAATATAACTTTTATGGTCTTAAATATACTCTGCCAAAAGTCAAGCATAATTTAAAGTAATTGTGACAAGATTTTTAGAAATGATAGCTGTTTAATTGTAACTTTCAGTGAAAAGATTCTAATGCCTAAGTGTTGTAAAAACACCAAGCTTTAACTGATTTTGAATAAGAACTGTGAAATGTAAGCTCAGAAGTAAACATCCAGAAAAATACACATTTTGTGGACAACAAAGGTTTTATTTTAATGTGTATTAAACAAGTAACTTAGTATTCACCCAAAAAGGTCTAGGGATACAAAACTAGTAAGTGATATAACATGTAAGTCACTCAGAGAGCACTACAGCATTTTTTTCTTTGCAAAACATGCTTTTTACACATTTATCCCTTTGTTCCCTTTGTGCAGTTGTTACTCAAAATCAACTCATGTTTGATGATGTTTAATGGTTAATCATTTGAAGTTGCTGATAGAATGCATTATCTTCACAGAAAATTAGAAACAATAGTTCTGACTTCTAATACTCGTGTTACCTTGACTTTTATATTAGCTAGACTTTTAGTGAAGGGTACATATACTCAGCCCTCAAAGTCCAGGATAGTAATTCAAACCTCTATAAATAGGGTTTTTATGCCCAGTTCGTCAAAAGTCTTCTTAGGCTGATACATTCATGATGCCTTAATTAGATCCAGGTTTATTTTTATTGACTGGAGTTTCAGGGTTTTTAAAAAGATGAAAAAGCAAGGACATCTTTGTACTCTAGACACACTTCTAACTACATGTAATAGATATTCTTTTTTCATTCTTTTGAAACCAAAGATGACATTTCAGTGAGGCATTTCTAATCAGATAAAGTATTTTCCCTAATAAGCACTCAAGGTGTAGGAACAGGTCACCAGATAAGGTGGAGTTTGGTAGTTGAATGATGTTTGGTCAGTGCTGCATCTTTGTTATCAAAAGTGATAGACTATTTATTAATGAATAGAGATTTCTCAAAATAATTAGCTGTATTCTTTAATGAACATAGCTGTTCTCAAAATGATTGGCTGTATTTATTGATAAACATTGCTGTTCTCAGCATGAGGGATTGTAATTATTAATGGATATAGTTGTTCTCAGAAATGATTGGCTATATTCATTGATAAACATAGATTGACTGTATGAAGTTAATTTCAAAATGATTGGCTGTATTCATTCAAAAACATGGTTGTTTTCAAAATGATTGGCTGTGTTCATTAATAAACATAGCTGTTCTCAAAATGATGTTATTTTGGGATTTTTTAGACTGATTTGATATTTGCGGTCATTCTAGAGGAGAAGAAAGGGCCTAGGACCCGGTTGTTCATTCTTAACTTAACAAAGTGTTAGTCAAGGATTCGTTATGTCTTCTAGTATCCATAAAATCAAGTGTGCTAATATTTTATGCTGAAAATATGAGAGGAACTTTTTCAGTGCAAGCGCTCCTCACTTTCTTGGCATAAGAATGCAGTGTCTTTGCAAACAAAACATGGAATCAAATGATTTAAAAATATTATGAGAAAATTTTAAATGTCTTTTGGAAGAATTTCAGTTTGTGATGTCTTTGAAAAATTGTTGATACCAATGAGGTCATAAATCTGTTACCATAGCAACTAGAAGTCCATATTTAGTGACGTCATGAAGACATCATTCTGCCAAGGTACTGAGCACAACAGTTGGTAATTCCATAGTTGCTTTGGTAACATATCTATGACCTCATTGGTATAGGAGCCAATTTTTCAATGACATTACAAACTGAAATCCTTTAAACAGAAACTCCAGGTTATCTCAAACAAATAATTATTCTCAAGTCATTTAATTCTGTGTTACAATACATATATAGAACATCTGAAATTTTTTAGATGTGTCCATAAATAATGATGTTAATTTTGAACAGCCAGGCCCAGATGATTATATGAGTTTGTTCAGTATGAGTGAAGATAGTCTAAGCTGTTACAGAATGTGCTTTAGTCATATGATGAGTAAAACCCCATGCATGTCAATAAAATATCTGAATTAACGGCTGTGTATGTTTTATTACTATCCATTTGGTAGTAGTATAAGGGGACACAACAAAACCAACAAAATGGCATGTGTGCCCAGCGACGACTCAGATCAGCCTGGGCATCTGCCCAGTCTGATCAGAGTCTTTGCTGTGTGCTTAAAGCTCTGAAGCTAGATCCATGCCAACAGGGAAGACTGATCAGGCTCGTCAGATGCTCAAGCTGATCTTAGTCTTGGTTAAGAGCACATGCCACTTTGTTGCTTTTGTCTTTTCACGGCTCGAGAGATTCATCCCCAGGATTATGGAGTTAAACTGACCTTAACTTTTGTTGTAGCCAGTGGTCGTTACTGACAACCACTACAAAGGGGAGCATGAACATTGACTGAGGGCTGTAGCAACCCAGTCGGCACATGACGTCAAAATGATGCCAATGGGGGGTGATTTCGCCGCATTGACAACACTAAAATGTCATTATTACATCATGTGCCAGTGGGGAAACATTACATAAGATACATATAAATAAGTGGCCAAATGTTACTCTTACACACTTTAAACGGATTTTCAATCCCCAACTTCAAAGAAGTTTAGAGGGCAAATTGCTTCTGGGTTGTCTGTCAGTATGTATGAGTCCTACCATCCGTTCATCAGGCATTCCATATCTTAGGAACCCTGCATGCTAGAATTTTGAAATTTCTATAGATTCATCATCAAAAAGTAGCTGACGCATATTTTTTTCTTGTTCAAGTTGTCTCCCTTGGTGGTGTTATGCCCCTTTTGGAAAAAATCATAATGAAATCTTGTCAGATTGATAATCACAAAAAGTATTTTAACGAGAGGCTTGAAACTTAGCCATCTTATTTTGAATGATGAATAGATGAGCTCATTAACTTTTGAACAAAATCCGTCCATTTTTTGTCACACCTGCTTTAGCAAGGTGCGATATAGGAGTTCACTTTTCCGTCGGTCCGTACGTCAGTCATTCCGTCCGTCCGTACGTCCGTCCGTCAACAATTACGTCGACCCTAGGCTCTCTAGCATTTAAGTCCATTTCTCGCAAAGTATGATACCTACAATCATCAAACCTGGCATAAAGCTTCATCTTAGGATGTTCTTGAGGGCTGTTGCTCTTATTTTTACCTGTACCCTGTATTTTATGCTCTGCTGACTTTGTAAAACAGGCCACCAACAATTACGTCGACCCTAGCATTTAAGTCCATTTCTTGCAAACTATGATACCTACAATCATCAAACCTGGCATAAAGCTTCTTCTTAGAGTGTTCTTGAGGGCTGTTGCTCTTATTTATACCTTCACCTTTATTTTATGCTCTGCTGACTTTGTAAAACCGTCCCTCAACAATTACGTCAACCCTAGCGTTTAAGTAGATATCTCGCAAATTATGATACCTACAATCATCAAACCTGGCATAATGCTTCTTCTAAGAATGTTTTCGAGGGCTATTGCTCTTATTTATACCTTTTATACCTTGACATATATTTCATGCTCTGCGGACTTAGTAAAATTTTATATTCAAAATTATGTTCACCCTAGTGTTTAAGTCCATTTCTCACGATTTATGATACCTAGAATCATCAAACCTGGCATCCAGTTTCTTCTTAGAATGTTCTTGAGGGCTGATGCAATTAATTTACCCTTTACATATATTTCATGCTCTGCTGACTTCGCAAAATTTTAAACCCCAAAATATATATCGGCGCTGGCGCTTTAGTCCTTTCTTCTGAAAGTATGATACCTGTAGTCATCACACCTAGCATAAAGTTTCTTCTTAGAATGTTCACGAGGGATGTTGCAGTTATTCCTCCCCTTTGCCTATATTTCATGCTCTTCTTACTTATTAAAATTTTACATCCAAAATTGTGTTGACCCTAGCATTTTTGTCCATTTTTCATAAAGTTCTTTTAACTATATAGTCTTTACTACTGTGGAAACGCAATGCAGGTGCGACATAGCATTCCGCGGAATTCTTGTTATGGAGTTATGGCCCTTTGAAAATTTTCCAACTTTAAACTTGTCAGCAAGATATCTTTAAAAGCATTTGAGCTAGGAAAAAAACTTGGTCAACTGACTGGAGAGGATGAGTAGATGAACTGATTAGATTTTGAATGAATTACATCAATTTTATTTTGAGTTATTGCCCTTTTAAAATTTTGGCATTTTATACTTGTCAGCAAGTATTTGAGCTAGGAACTTGAAGCTTGGTCAGCTGATTGGAGAGATTGAGTAGATTAGCTGATTATCAGTTAATTGTTTTTGGAGTTACAGCACTTTGAATATCTTGGCATTTTAAAGATGTTGATATCTCAAAAAGTGTTCAAGCTAGGAACTCGAAACTTGGTCAACTGATTGGAAATGATGAGAAGATTAAGTGCTAATTTTTGAACCAATTCTGTCTATAATTGTGTGAGTTATGGCTGATAAAAAATTTCAGCAGTTTTAACTTGTCAGCAAGATATGTCAGAAAGTGTTTGAGCCAGGGACTTGAAACTTGGTGAGCTGATTGTAGATGAGCAGTGAATTGACTGGTTAACTTTTGAATGATTTCTGTTTGTATTTTGTAGTACAGACCATTCCCTTTTGAATGATTTCTGTTAATATTTTGTAGTACAGACCATTCCCTTTTAGGGTCAGGCATATGGTTGAGAGCATAGTGTTTTACAAACACCCTTTCTAGTTTGCTGTGAAATCATTGTCTTTTTTCTTTTCATCAGTCTCTCCCACAGAGACCAAAGAAGATTTAGTCATGATTTTTAAAATTTTCAATCAACAGCCACTGTGAACCCATTGGGCACACAATGTTGGATCAACATTGAATTAACTTTGATTTGACATTGAATCAATGTTTTCTTATTGTTTATTCAAAGTTGTGTGTGCCTGCTGCGAACGCTCTACAGCGTTTTTAGCTCGCCTGAACGAAAGTTCAGGAAGAGCTATTGTTGTCACCACGGCGTCGGCGTCGGCGTCGGCGTCCGATTGGATGTTTTGGTTAAAGTTTTTTAAAGACCTATATCTCCCTAACCCATGGATGGATTCTTTTGATACTTGCACTGTAGTTAGATATTGGTCCAAAGTTTAACATGGTACCACCCCCACCCCACTCCTTGACCTTGATGTCAAGGTCATGGACTTAGAAAATTGGGAGTTTTTTGGGACTGGATGTTTTGGTTAAAGTTTTCTAAAGCCCAGTATCTCCTTAACCCATGGATGGATTCCTTTGATACTTGCACTGTAGTTAGATATTGGTCCGAAGTTTTCCAAGGTACCACCCCCAACCCCCTCAGTGACCTTGATGTCAAGGTCATGGACTTAGAAAATTGTCTTTTTATTAATTGGATGTTTTGGTTAAAGTTTTTTAATGACACATATCTCCTGAACCCATAGATGAATTCTTTTTATATTTGCACTGTAGTTAGATATTAGTCCAAAGTTTTACAGAGTACTACCCCAGCCCTGCTCGGTGACCTTGATTTCAAGGTCAGGGACTTAGGAAATTTGGTCTTTATTAAAGTTTTCTAATTGCGTACTGATTCATAATGCTTGGCAGAGATTTAGTTTACACTTGAACTGATGTTAGACACTTTTTTGAGTTTTTACAAAACACTATATACTTACCCGACTGGATGACCTTGATGTCAAGGTCATGGACTCTGAGTTTTGTCTTAAAGATTTTGAGTTTTATATTAATGAAGACATAATTTCACAGTGCCACAATGGACTCAGTTGATACTTATACTTGGACTGATGTTAGATAACGGTTAAAGGCTTTGATACATCCTAGCCCTGCCCTCCTCCCCCCTACCCCTTAGTTCTTTGACCTCAAGCTCATGGACTTTGAAATTTCATGTGGATTTTTTTTTATGCCCCCGTGACGATAGTCAGGGGGCATTAAGATTTGCCCCTGTCTGTCTGTCTGTTCGTCATGCTTTATAGTATAGAGTTTGTGTAATCAACTCCTCCCACAGTCAGGGGGCATTAAGATTTGCCCCTGTCTGTCTGTCTGTTCGTCACGCTTTATAGTATAGAGTTTGTGTAATCAACTCCTCCCACAGTTTTCAATGGATCTTTTTCAAACTTTGCATACATGTTGTGGACATATTGAAGATGTGCATGTGGATTTTTGATGGAGCTAAAATTAATTTTGACAGAATTACGGCCTTTTGAACTTAGTCATTTTAGGCAAATTTTTGTATTGTACGGTATAGAGTTTGTGTAATCAACTCCTCCCACAGTTTTCAATGGATCTTTTTCAAACTTTGCATACATGTTTGGGACATATTGAAGATGTGCATGTGGGATTTTGTTGGCCCTAGAATGAATTTTGACAGAATAACGGCCTTTTGAACTTAGTCATTTTAGGCAAATTTTTGCATTGTAGGGTATAGAGTTTATGTAATCATCTTCTCTCACAGTTTTCAGTGTATCTTTTTCAAACCTTGCATACATGCTGTGAATGTATTGAAGATGTGCCCCTGTCTGTCTGTCTGTTCGTCACGCTTTATAGTATAGAGTTTGTGTAATCAACTCCTCCCACAGTTTTCAATGGATCTTTTTCAAACTTTGCATACATGTTGTGGACATATTGAAGATGTGCATGTGGATTTTTGATGGAGCTAAAATTAATTTTGACAGAATTACGGCCTTTTGAACTTAGTCATTTTAGGCAAATTTTTGTATTGTACGGTATAGAGTTTGTGTAATCAACTCCTCCCACAGTTTTCAATGGATCTTTTTCAAACTTTGCGTACATGTTTGGGACATATTGAAGATGTGCATGTGGGATTTTGTTGGCCCTAGAATGAATTTTGACAGAATAACGGCCTTTTGAACTTAGTCATTTTAGGCAAATTTTTGCATTGTAGGGTATAGAGTTTGTGTAATCATCTTCTCTCACAGTTTTCAGTGTATCTTTTTCAAACCTTGCATACATGCTCTGAATGTATTGAAGATGTGCATGTGGGATTTTGTTGGCCCTAGAAGTAATTTTGACAGAATTACGGCCTTTTGAACTTAGTCATTTTAGGCAAATTTTTGCATTGAAGGGTATAGAGTTTGTGTAATCAACTCCTCTCACAGTTTTGAATGGATCTTTTTCAAACCTTGCGTACATGCTGTGAATGTATTGAAGATGTGCATGTGGGTTTTTGTTGGCCCTAGAATGAATTTTGACAGAATTATGGCCTTTTGAACTTAGTCATTCTAGGGTATTTTTTGCATTGTAGTGTATGGAGTTTGTGTTATCAACTTGCTCCACAGTTTTTAATGGATCATTTTCAAACCTTGTCTACATGTTGTGAACATATTTGAAGATATGCATGAGGCACTTTGATAGATCTAGAATTAATTTTCACAGAATCACAGCCTTTTTAACTTAGTCATTTCGGGCAATTTTTTACATGGTAGGGTATGTTTTCAATTGATTCTTTGTAGGTGCTTTATGGATATACACGTCATGTGACAGACGCTGCACGGGGGCATCATTAGTGTCTTACAGACACAATTTTCTAGTTTATTTTAAGACATTTCTGAGATAGCTTTTGTTTATAAATGTGTTGTCATTATGGACATGCTTGCCTGAAGTTTTATACATAGCAGTCCACACCACCATAGCGACTGTGTGATGGGCAAGCACCTATTCAGGCGAGCTATGCTGTCAGGCGACAGCTCTTGTTATGGTAACTACAATTAAGGTAAACTGACAGCTAAGTTATTAGACCTGTTGGTTTACCTTGTAGTTACCATTAAAATAGCTGTAGAGACTGTTCTTTGTATGTTTACTGTGCACAATAAAACTATAAATCATAATTTGGATATATCACAAAAGCTGAATATTGGATATTCATAAATAGAATTTATTGATGTCAATAGATAGTATAACAACACTCACAGGATTTCATTAAGAATTTTTCAAGATACATGAGCAATTAGTGGATGATCCAAGTTGGAAAAAATCACAATGTCAACCACCAAATAAAGATTAAGTTTTGAAAATGTGCAGTCTGTGACTGGAGCAACTTATTTGCTTTGTAAAACTGCTTCAGATAAGGTATGTATAAGGGTGTTTGCATCATTCT
Organism: Ctena decussata; assembly: GCA_963989385.1. NCBI lineage: Eukaryota > Metazoa > Mollusca > Bivalvia > Lucinida > Lucinidae > Ctena > Ctena decussata. Next base: position 30,264,337 of record OZ022504.1, on the reverse strand, counting down.
GGGATCTTAACCTCTTTATGCATGTTGGATCTTCTTTAGAATACACTTACTGAAAGAATTTTGAAGAGGAGCCACTGACGGAGTCTATGAGCTTGTCTTTCATGTTACTATTCAGCATTATTGGTGCGTTAGCTTGTGTTGAGTTTTATAGTTTAGTCCCCTTTTTATTATGCCCCCGTGACAATAGTCAGGGGGCATTAAGATTTGCCCCTGTCTGTCTGTCCGTCTGTCCGTCCGTCCATTTTTGTTGGAACTAAAATTAATTTTGATAGAATTACGGCCTTTTGAACTTAGTCATTTTAGGCAAATTTCTGCATTGTAGGGTATAGAGTTTGTGTAATCAACTCCTCCCACAGTTTTCAATGGATCATTTTCAAACCTTGCATACATGTTGTGGACATATTGAAGATGTGCATGTGGATTTTTGTTGGACCTATAATTAATTTTGACAGAATTACGGCCTTTTGAACTTAGTCATTTTAGGCAAATTTTTGCATTGTAGGGTATAGAGTTTATGTAATCAACTCCGCTCACAGTTTTCAATGGATCTTTTTCAAACTTTGCATACATGCTGTGAATGTATTGAAGATGTGCATATGGGTTTTTGATGGCACTAGAATTAATTTTGACAGAATTATGGCCTTTTGAACTTAGTCATTCTAGGGAAATTTTGCATTGTAGGGTATGGATTTTGTGTTATCAACTTGCTCCACAGTTTTCAATGGATCTTTTTCAAACCTTGTCTACATATGGTGGACATATTTGAAGATATGATGAGGCATATTAATAGGTCTAGAATTAATTTTGACAGAATCACAGCCTTTTTAACTTAGTCATTTTGGGCAATTTTTTTCATGGCAGGTTACGTTTTCAATGGATTCTTTGTAGGTGCTTTATGGATATACATATCATGTGACAGGCGCTGCACGGGGGCATCATTAGTGTCTTACAGACACAATTTTCTAGTTTTATTTTTTTTGACCATGCACACGGAGAAGACACAAAGCACTGCATGTAATTCTCAGCATGGAGAAATGACAAGAGGTACTGAATAACCAGCGAATACTGCTCAAGACTCCAGGGCCTGGTTGTTCATAGCATCAACAGCTTAACCAAACTGTTAGTCAAGGATTGGTCAAGCCATCTAATACATATAAAATCAAGTGTGCAATAAGTTTTGCCAAAAATGTGAGGAGTAGCTCCTCTCATTCTCTTAGCAAAAATGATAAGAGTTTCTGCAGACAATATGTTTCAAAATTTATTGTCCATTTAACTAAAGATGTTAGTTTTAGACAACTAGGCCTAGATGTTCCATGTAGCATTAGGATAGTCAAGGATTATTTAAGTCACTTAATATTAAGTGTGCTAATAGTTTTGGCTGAAAAATGAAAAAAAAAAGAGGAGTTTTGTTGAAATGCTAAAGCTCCTCACTGTTTTCAGCAAAAATTACAGTATTTTTGGGTGCAATGCATTTGAAAATGTGACATCTCAAATACTAACAATGCTACTAGCTTTGAACAACCAGGTCATGGTTAACTGAGATACAAGAACTGATAAGTTGTGCTATATGTCTGTATTTAAACTAATACAGTACATCTCCAAGAACAAGGAAACATACCAGATTGTGAGGCATGAAACTCTTATGAGATACCTGAATGAGGCATGAAGCTCCTCTGTGATACCAGACTGTGAGACATGAAATTCCTGAGATAACATGCTATGAGACATGCAATTCCTTTGAAATACCTGTCCTTGAGAGATGAGATGTTTGGGATACCAGATTGTGTGAGATGCCAGACTTAGACTTGAAATTCATTAAAGATACTTGGCTGTGAGACATGCAATTCCTGTGAAGTATCAGGATGTGGGGCATGAAATTTCTGTGAGATTCTACAGACACAGACTTACAGCATGTTAAAATATGGAATGCCTTTACAATAGTTTATGCATTATAATCTTTTGTGTTGTATATGGGCCTCAATAAGCAGTGATTTTACACTGTTTGCTTTCAAATGCAAAAACAGAGAATATATCATCGAAAGACAAAAGTGAATCAAAGACGCACCACAACATGCCTGTAATCACCACCTCATGAATAAGGTTATCTGCAGACTGTAAGTCTTGATCTTTTTCCTGGGTGCATGTACATTAACCCTTAAAGAGCTGAATAATTTACATCTCCAAAGTTTTGAAATGTTTTGTTTATCTTATGCCAGGCTCAGACCCACATGTCTAGGGCATACTTGGACCCACATGCCAAACTCATACCAAGATGCACAAAATTTGAATCATCATTAGACCCACATGCTTATGCCATGTTCAGACCCGCATTCTCATGCCATACTCAGACCCACCACATTCTCAGACCAGCATGCACATAACATGCTTAGACACAACTGCCTAAAACATGCTTAAACCCACAACCAAATTCATTGCTTAGACTAACATGCACATGCCATGTTTAGAATTACCATGCTCATGCAATGCTCAGACCAACATGGGCATACTTTGCAAATTCCATGCGTGGAACCCTCATGCATATGCCATGCTCATACCCACATATAGAATGCAATGCTCTTACCTAAATGAACATGTCATGCTTATATGCATGTCCTGCTTACACCATATACGGTGGTCAAGCCTTGCACAGACACCCACACTCATTTTAGATTTGAGCAGCGACACGAGAAAACCAACAAAGTGGTTGTGCGACCAGCGCAGACTCAGATCAGCCTGGGCATCCGCCCAGTCTGACCAGAACCTTCGCTTAGCGCTTAAAGGATAGCTAAGGGTCTAAGCTACCTCCATGCGGACAGCGAAGACTCTGATCAGACTGGGCGGATGCATGGGCATCTGCCAAGTCTGACCAGAACCTTCGCTAGCACTTAAAGGATAGCTAAGGGTCTAAGCTACCTCCATGCGGACAGCGAAGACTCTGATTAGACTGGGCGGATGCCCAGGCTGATCTGAGTCTGCGCTGGGCGCACAACCACATTGTTGATTTTCTCACGTCGTGGCTCATTTATAGGCAAATGCCATACAAGGAGTCACACCTACATTAATTTTCTTGCTCAGATACTCATGCCTATGTCAAGCTTAGACAAACATGCCTAAGCTAGGTCCACATTCTGTGCTCTGACAAAAATGCTTATGCAATACGACCTAATTTCACTTCACATGATAAATCCATATGCTTACTGAATGTTCACAGCCACTTAAATCATTTAATTGGCAAAAACGACATATCACAACATGCCAGCAATCACCTAAATGCACGTTTAATGCTCAGACCCACCTAGACATGTTTTGCAATGACCAACATGTGAATGCTATGCTTTTTAACCATATACACATGTCATGGTCAGACCATATGCAAATGCTGTGCTCAGACTGACACATGGCAGATGAAGAACCACATGCATATGCTGCACTTGGACTCCAGATACTTCTGCCATGCTGAGATCCATACCCAAATGCAACGACTAGACACGCACACATGTAATCATGCTATGCCTAAATTCACATGCTGATGACACAAGCAGACTTACATGCACATCATGCAATGCACAGGCCCATACATAAATGCCATGCTCAGACCCACATGCCTGTGCCATACTTAGACACTTAAACACCTGGCATGCCATATGCGCATGCTAAGCTCAGATGCATATGCAAAAGCCAAGCTCAGACTTGCATGAAACGCTTAGGCCCACATACCTATGCCATGCTCAGACCAACTTGCTCAAGATATGCTTGCTTGGGGCCCAGATATTTATGCCATTCTCAGATATATGCATATGCATCTGCCATGATTGTATCAACATGTGCAAACTATGCATAAAATCTGCATGCACAGATCTGCATGCACATTACATGCTCAATCCTATAAGGATATGCCATGTTGAGACTTCCACGCACATACCATGCTCAGATACAAATGCAAATACCAAGCTAACAGTCACTTACACAAACCATGCTTAGATCCAGTTAGATCTAAATGAGCATTCCATGTTCAGGCACACATGCATATATAATGCTCAGACTTACATGTCCATAACATGAATAGACGACCACGCATAGATCATACTGAAACCAAAATGTACATGCAAACTCGTATAAGGTATATGTATTATGACCAGACCCATTTGCTTATGTGTTGTGTTCAGGCCCCTTTCAGGCCCTCATGTGCATAACAGTCTTAGAACAAAATACACATCCCATACCATGCTCAGACACATATGCATGTGTCTAGTATACACCCATATTTACATGCAAGATTCAAATGCATAAACACATGCCTGAGATGCACATCTCAAGCTGAGACCTCGCATGCGAATGACATTCTGTGACCCTGCATGCACACACAAGGCTACAATCTTCATGTGCATGCCATGCTGAGATCAACATATGCTGACCCATACTCATACCCACTATGGGCATACAATGCGCTAAAACCCTATGGATGCTCAGACCCATATGTAAAGGTTATGCTTCTATCCACATGCACATACCATGCTCAGACACATATATCAAATGCTCAGATGTACCTGTTCTTTAGTTCACCTGAGCCATAGGCTCAGGGTGAGCTATTGTGATCACCCAGTGTCCGTCGTGTGTCGTGCGTCGTCAACAATTTGCTTTAAATGACACCTTCTCTGAAACCACTAGGCCTAGAGCTTTGATATTTGGTTTGAAGCATTGTCTAGTGGACCTCTACCAAGTTTGTTCAAATGGTGGCCCCAGGGTTTAAAATGGCCCTGGGGCAGGGGGTCTTGGGTTCAATACTAAAATATACTTAAAAATCTTCTTCTCCAGAACTGCTAGGCTCAGATGCTTGAAATTTGGTATGTAGCATTGCCTAGTGGTCCCCTACCAAGTTTGTTCAAATGGTGGCCCCAGGGTCCAAAATGGCCCTGGGGCAGGGGGTCTTGGGTTCGAAACTAAAATATACTAAAAAATCTTCACCAGAACTGCTTGGCTCAGATGCTTGAAATTTGGTATGATGCATTGCCTAGTGGTCCTCTACTAACTTTGTTCAAATGGTGGCCCCAGGATTCAAAATGGCCCTGGGGCAGGGAGTCCCAAATTTGAACCGTAGAAATACATAGAAAATATTCAAAAATCTTCTGCTTCAGAACCGCAAGGCTCTGATGCTTGAAATTTGTATTTAGCATTGCCTTATAGTCCTTTACCAAATTTGTTCAAATGATGCCCCCAGGGTCCAAAATGGCCCCGGGGCAGGGAGTCCAAATTTTGAACCATAGAAATGCAAAGAAAATATTCAAACATCTTCTTCTTCAGAACTGCAAAGCTTTGATGCTTGAAATTTGGTATGCAGCATTGCCTAGTGGTCCTCTACCAAGTTTGTTCAAATGTTGGCACCAGGGTCCAAAATGGCCCTGGGGCAGGGGGTCTTGGGTTCGAAACTAAAATATACTTAAAAACCTTCTTCACCAGAACTGCTTGGCTCAGATGCTTGAAATTTGGTAAGTAGCATTGCCTAGTGGTCCTCTACCAAGTTTGTTCAAATGGTGGCCCCAGGGTTCAAAATGGCCCTGGGGCAGGGAGTCCCAGGTTTGAACCATAGAAATACATAGAAAAATATTCAAAAAATTTCTTCTTCAAACCACAAGGCTCTGATGCTTGAAATTTTGTATTTAGCAGTGAATAATAGTCCTTTACCAAATTTGTTCAAATGATGGCCCCATGGTCCAAAGTGGCCCCGGGGCAGGGAGTCCAAGGTTTGAACCATAGAAATGCAAAGAAAATATTCAGAAATCTTCTTCTTCAAAACCGCAAGGCTTAGATGCTTGAAATTTGGTATGATGCATTGCCTAGTAGTCATTTACCAAGTTTGTTCAAATGGTTGCCCACGGGTCCAAAATGGCCCCATGGCAGGGAGTTCAAGGTTAGAAACATAGAAATACATAGATAAATATTCAAAAGTCGTCTTCTTCAGAACCATTTGGCTTAGATGCTTGAAATTTGGTATGTAGCATTGCCTAGTGTTCTCTACCAAGTCTGTCCAGATGATGACAGCAGGGTCCAAAATGGCCCCGCCCCAGGGGTCCTGGGTTTGAACCATAGAAATACATAGAAAAACATTCAAAAATCTTCTTCTTCAGAACCAATTGGCTCTGATGCTTGAAATTTGGTATGATGCATTGCCTGGTGGACTCCTACAAAGTTTGTGTAAATGGTGGCCCTGGGATCCAAAATGGCCCTGGGGTGGGGAGTCTTGGGATTGAAATTAAAATGTACTTAAAAATCTTCTTCTCCAGAATCCCTTAGTGCAGATGCTGGAAATTTGGCATGATGCATTCCCTAGTGGTCCTCTACCAAGTTTATTCAAATGATGGCTCCAGGGTCAAAAATGGCCCTGCTCCAGGAGGTCCTGGGTTTGAACCATAGAAATACATAGAAAATATTCAAAAGTCTTCTTCTTCAGAACCACTTGGCTCAGATGCTTGAAATTAAGTATGTAGCATTGTGTAGTGTTTTTTTACCAAGATTATTCAAATGATGCCCCCCCCCCCCCTGGTTCAAAATTGCCCCGCCCCAGGGGGTCCTGGGTTTGAACCATAGCAATACATAGAAAAATGCTCAAAAATCTTCTTCAGAACAATTTGGAAATGGTTGCAAACTATCAGGTTTGTTCAAAAAAAAAATGATGACCCTAGTTTGACCTTTGACCTTTTTTGCTCAGGTGAGCGAATCAGGGCCACTTGGCCCTCTTGTTTTTCAATTGCACATGCCATGCTTACAGCCATATGAACATGCACTGCTTTGACCCGCATGTGCATTTTATGAATAGACTGACATAAGTATGCCATGCTTAAGTCCATATGCCCATGAAAGCTTTGAGCTACATCACAGGCCATGCTCAGAAACATATGCATCTGCCAAGTTTGGATCCACATGTACAAACCATGCTTAAGACCTGCTGGCAAATGACATAATCAGCTTTATATGCACATGCCAAGCATGTATATACCAGGCTTAGATCCAAATGCTTATACCACGCTAACAACTACATGTACAGTCCTTGCTACAACCAAATGCTCATGCCATGCTCAGACACATATGCAAATATCATGCTCAGATCTACATGTCCATACAAAGCACACACAAAGCTTAAACCTACATGGATATGCCAAGCTCAGACCACGTGTGTGTGCCATGCTAAGACGCACATGCAATGCTCACACCCACATACACGTGCATGTGCCATATTTATATTCATATGTTTTCAGGGTGCTTTGACCAACATGACCATTTTATACTAGGACAAGTTTGTACAAGCCATGATACACACATGCCATTTTTAGACCTACATATGCATGCCATTATTAAACGCGCATGCCAGTGCCGTAGTCAAACCAACATACATATGTTGTATTCCGACTAACATGCACATACCATGTTTTGACCAACATGCAGGCCAACATCAAACCCGTTTATAATCTATATAATGTGCAGAGACCCACGTATGCAAGCCATTATAGACCTAGATATGCACACCATACACGCCATGCTCAGATGTTCATGCAAATACCATTCTAGAAGCTTTATTTACGTGTCATGCATAGATCGACGTGCAAAAACATTGTTGGACCAATATGCACATGACATTTCGGCGTCCGAATGCACATGCAATGCTCAGACCAAAAGGACATGCAACACTTCGTCTCAGATGCTCGTGACATGATCAGACTGACTTGATCATGGCATGTTCAGTCCAAATAAACATGCTATGTTAAGACCCACATGCACAATAAATGCTTAGACCCACATCCACATACTATGCCATGATCCACATGTTCAAGTCATACTCAGACAAACATGCACATGCTATGCTCAGAACCAATGCATAAGGCATGCATTGACTTACATGCAAATGCTATGCGCAGGCCTTATGCGCATACCCAGACCCACGGCATGCACTATTATTATGCACATGCCATACTAAGACGAACGTTTACATGGCATACTTAGACCCACATATAAAGCCATGCTAATATACACATCAGCTAATCATCCTCAGACCTACATCTATACCGTACCCAAACCCAAAAGTGCATGTCATACTCAGGCCAACATGCTTAAACTGCATCGAACATCGGATTCTCGTCCCTGATGCCCTTGTCTGTCGCCTTTCTAGAGACACAGCTAAGAGTTGAGGTGGCTCTGATGGGGACACCTGCGCTCGCAAGTTAATTCGTAGGCGTCTCTTATCTGATGAATACTAAAATTTAAACTGACAAAAAATCAACACGCATCTACGTGTTTTGTGAATTAGCCAAATTTTCAATACCAATTGGATACAGGTTTATCAACGGATATTAAAGGTAGGTTCCTGTACTTTGGAATGCATCATAATTTTGATGAACTTTCATCCAAGTTGTTGGAAAGCACTTATAAAAGGGAATTAATAAGTTTCAATAAAAAGCGTAAATCAAAAAAGTATTAGAAACGTTGTTTTGCAAGGGATTTCCTAACTTTACTTCGCACACCAGTTAGCGCTATTTTTAGTTCGAGCCAAAAATAGATAACGCAGCTGATGTCATGCTGCATTGCATTTTGGGATAGTTTTAACCCATCCGCCATGCCAGGACCTCTAGGAGAGCTCACGTCAAGGGAAAATTGACCTTTGGAGAATGGCATCAGAAATCGCGCACTGATAGACATAATAAACATAGTTATATTTAGAACTGGAATTCCAACGAAAGAAAGTAAACCAAAAGGGAAAACGACTATTTTCTGACGAGTTTCTCAGTAGCAACAAATTCAGAAAAATAAGAGAATTCAATACTGCTCAGAAAAAGACAAAATTATTTTGTGGACATAATTGACATCGCTAGCCCAGGAACCTACCTTTGAGAAAATGGTCCCAGTTACATCCCTGGACCCAGAGCAACAATCATACCTCACAGTAAAGGTGACTTAAACGTTAAGAGAGGTAATTTTGTGTCATACAAACTAGCGTTTAATAGGTATTTGTGTATAATCGATTTAGTGCATCCCAAACTGGTTGACTTGCTTAAAATTTCATATTTTTTATTAGTGTACATGTATAAAACAAGACTTTGAAATTTCAGACCCTAAAGTTAAGATGGCCTAAACTTTAAGGAACGATTGTAAGTCTGGGCCGTGATCTGTAAACCACAAGGAAATATTACCATATTCGTTGCAAGTTCAACATTTCTTTACTCTCCTCACAGCGGTATCCCTTTTACAAGACCGTGACGGGGGCTGGTCACCCTGGGGCCTCTGGTCAACATGTAACAGACAGTGTGACGCTGGTCTAAGATGGCGTCGGCGACAATGTGACAACCCGACTCCCCTCGGACATGGTATAGACTGTCCTGGACACTCGATGGAAGGACAAGAGTGTAACGCTCATTCATGTAAAGGTAAGCCAATGGATTTGCAGACAAAAAAGATGCCTGTCTTTACCCCCTGAAAATTCTATTATTTAAATGACCTGTTCCCATACATGTCAAGTCCTACTTATAGTATGAAGTTCAGAGCTTATGGCGCCACGAAAAAGATTTGACTCTTTGCAAGCTTTTACACCCAAGTGTAATATCATAGTACACAACTTTACATACTTGATCTTGGTTATTGGCCTTAGATTTAACTTCCTCTGTATGGTCTGTAGTTGAGCATGTGGTTTTAACTTCATGCCCGTTTATTTTCTTTAAAATACAGCATTCTCGCTTGAAAATGCCCCTTTTTGTATTTACACTGTTAATAAATAGTTTGGACAGATATTTGATAAACTGGCTGAACTCAATGTCTAGAAGATGCTGATGTACTAAGGATACAGTCTAGGCCTACTCTGAATTCTGAAAACGGTAAACCTAATTACTTAATATCTGACTTATCACAAACATAAGGGATTACAACAGGCATTCTTGTCCAATGTCCTATGACTGCTACTTTGTCCTATGGCTACAACTTTTGTGAACAAACTGCGACTGTGTCATGGACACGTGCAGTGAAGCACATACAACCCCATGCACATGCTTTTCCTACCTGCTACATGTATTTGATTCTCTGTGACAAGTTTACTTGGTTTGTAAGTGCATTTTATGACTTTGCCAACAGACCATTGCTTAAAGGCCTGCAGTCTGTACCCACCGGCAAGGGATTCAACTACTGTTTCAGTATAGAAATGGACGGGGCTACTGTCTAACTGATATAATTGGTCTCAATCCATTGTCTTACTGATAAAAATTAATCCCATTCAGCTGCCAATCATTTCACAGGTAAATTCTTTTTCACCAGCCACAACCTATCAGATCAAGTATTTGAATTTTATGACCTGTTGGAGATGTCTAGAGAAAACTGAGATTAGTTCTGTTGTGTTCTGTTTCAATTCTCATAACGACGTTCCCCCGTTCCCCAAGTGGCTCAGGGGTACGTAACCATAGTTGCACATACGTCCATAATACTGAGAGTAGCTAACTAATTCTGCCTTTTATAGTCCACCTAGGCCTGTAAGAAAACCCCTGTGCAACGTCTAGGCTAACTTCTGAATCGTTTTTGCGCTTTATTATAAGTATTGCCAAGGGCAATCAGGGACAAATGTGATGCTAATATGATCACCGAAATCTTCAGCCCAAGCAGTATATACACATATCTCTTTGTAGATGACATTGAACACAAAAGTTTTTTTTTTTCAAGTTTGATAAAAACTATGACATAAAGAAAGGTTGTATAAAAATCTACCTCCTTCACAGTAAAAACAAAACAAAAAACGAAAAAAAAAAAAAAAAAAAACACAAAAAAAACCTAAAGCTGTATAATTATCGTTTTGTCGTTTTGAACATAAGCTATTATTTGTTTGGCGTTCTCAATTACAGCGTTTATTCCACAGTTAATTTGTTCTGCAGGTGTGTGGGGTTGTTGGTCTGATCTATCTTCATGTTCTGTCAGCTGTGGCGAGGGTGTCTTTACGCGGACCAGACAGTGTCAGAGTCTACCCCCGGGCAAACCATTCACGATTCCATGTGACGGGCCTGCGGAAGAAACCGTACCTTGCAACACGGGACCATGCATTAGTAAGACGTTTTAGTAATCATACTTGTCTGCTTTATAAGCCCGAGTTAATTTATACTAAAATATTTACATTATCAATGCAGAGCTCACTGTTAACCCAATTAAGTGATGCGGGAGTCAATGTTTTTACAAGTCAATAATTACACTGTGTCACGCGCTTCAGAGTGACAGCTCATCTCACTAACTAGCACGTGAAATCTACAAGAAGTCATGTACTTGAATGGCTAGTAAACATTGAGCGACAGCCCGCTACGCCTACTTGCACGTGCAAGTTACGGCAGGAGGTGGAATTTACTGGTAGGCAGTGACAATGCGGCTGTTCCAAACTATTGCCAAATTCAGCCGGTAATGTTTTTAAAAGGATTCTTAGATATGTATTTCTTATTTTGATTATCTTTTTTATTGATCAAAAGCATCGTTTAATAATATAAATATAAGGAATGAATGTTAGTTTTTAAACGTTTACTGAAGTATAAACTACATCGGTTCACGAGCAAAGTTTACGTAAACCCCTTCGGGGTTCACTTACTTTGCTCGTGACCCGATGTAGTTTATACTTCAGTAAACGTTAAAAAGATAACATTCATTTCTTAAATAGACCAGGAAGCGTCAGATGCTCATGCATTGCGTAGTACATGTATAACAGAACGAATAATTCATACCACATGAGTAACTAGGTTGTTTTTGGCTTCTGAGCTTTCAGCAGCCTATTTTTTGTGGGTGGCTAGATGGAGTGGGGGGAGAGGGGTGTATGTGGTGGCGGAGCGAGGGGGAGGGGGGGAATAAATAGATTTTCCTACCTTCTTCTATCAAATGACCGCATGTACACTTTAAAGTTGACGGCCGAATAGATAGGCTTTTGAAAACAGTATAGACCAGGAACAGTCAGTCTTTCCCTCTGAAATATCCCGGAAATGATTAATGTACCAGTAAAACAGCAAGGTAAGGGATATTATGCTTTCTGTATCATTGTATGATTTCTTTCAGCCATAGCCCTGGCAAGCAGATCATCACAGGGTCTTCTAGACAAGGAACAGTTCAACCTAGCTCAGATGTTCCTAGTTGGAGGACTGTCATTCATCCTAGGTGGCTCCGCATCTTTAGCTATGTACGCCTATATACATAGCTTCAAGAAAGCGATGGCCGATGCGAAACAGCGAGAGAAACAGCAACAGCTAGCGAAGGCAAGAGAACAACAGAGGCAATTAGAGAGAAAGTTATCGAGACATTCTATGAAACCACAACCATCATTTTCATCCCAGGTTAGCCTGGATAACTTTTTCACAATGAGGAATAAGATGTATGACGTAGGAGGGATAATGAGAGACAAAGAGTATAATAAAGATGATAGATACTCAACATTGGATAGACAGTGTGCTCTTAAAACATTTACAATTAAAGATTTGTAACAAAAGGCAGCTGGTACGTGTATTTAGTTGGCTATTATATTGTTAAACGGCTGACTTTGTCTTGCAAAATCATACAAACCTTGGTCGCGATATTGTGGCAATTATAAGCAACACATTGATCTAAATGTGTATTTATATTAGTATATCAAGCCAGACAAGCTCATGAATTTCATATCCATATCTTAGAAATTGTACAAGTTGTATATTTTTATCATTCGGTTTAAATTATATGCAAATGAATATTTATTTGCAAAAAATATGGAATAACCATCGAACTGGTGAAAGTGAGCAATAAAGTCTGGAGCCAGAATTCAGTATTCGAATTAAGTATTTGCCTTTACCATCAGCCAAGGCACAGATCATATATGCCTTCTCTGATTGCGTGTTTTTGATTTGTGGGTGTTCCCATTCATAGTTCCGAAGCCATGTCTTCTTTAAACGTGTATGCACCCCTTCGTTAACTGTGATGTAAAATCACGAAATTATTGTTGGTACTTTCAAAACGTGAGATTTTGTTTGTGGAAGTATGTCACGTGCTAAGCTGTCATTGCATTGGCCAGTTATACAACATCAGGTGACTTTTGAGTGACATTCTGAGTGGCTCGGTACTTTGCTTTAGGCGATTTATGATTATGTAATATTTATTTATTGGGAATAGAGATTCTGTGATGTAGTTGTGTTCACTTTTAAACACCGTCGTAACAACATAAACATAGTTGGTGCAATAGTAATATTTTAGGGTTTTACGCCCACTTTTTACAATTTTAGTCATTTTCAGCTCATGGGTACACTGTCACTTGATATTGAATGCTTAAGGAACTTACTGCCTAGCGAGTTTTGAATACTGGTCTCTGGACAAGAAGAAGAATTGGCCAGTCAGTGTCTCTTGGTGCAATAATTAGTTTTTATTTATTAATGTTTTTGTATTTATTGTTTTCATATCAAGAGCAATATGTAAGCTTTACCTTTTTCTTTATTTTATGTTCTACTACTCAGATATTTTAGTTTCTGTTATACAGTCATATATTTTGTACAGTTTAAGACTTACAAACTGACGGAACTATCTAATAAAGAAATTACAAAGACTTTTCAGGCAACAAAAAATTTGAATTTAAAAGTTTCTGCCAAAATGGCTACAATATACCGATAAACATGTCTATAGTTTTTTTAACGGTTCAAAATTTTCCACAGAGATGCGCGCCAGTCACCAATATTTAGGCCTAGATCTCACAAATTATTGTGAATACCATTATCAAAAAGTCTGACAATGTCAATGCTCATTTAATATTTTTAAGTGTTTCAAATTTGTTCAGTTTCGAAAACTGGTATCTAGACGAGAAGAAGAATCAGCCAATTTAAATTCTCTTGGTGCAATATTATTAGTATTTATTTATTCTTGTTTTTTATTTATTGTTTTCCTATCAAGAGCAATATTAAGAGCTTTAAAATTTCCTTTTTTCTTTTTTTATGTTCTACTACTCAGATATTTTTAGTTACGGTTAATCATTCATATATTTTGTACAGTTTAAGACTTACAAATTGACGGAACTATTAAAAAAAGAAAATGCCAACACTTTTCAGTCAACAAAAATTTTGAACATGCCTGTAGTGTTTTTAATGGCTCCAGAGGTTCTTCGGCAGATACACGCCAATCACCAATATGTAGGCCTAGATCAAACAAATCATTGTGAATACCATTAGTATAAGGTCTGACAATGTCAGTATCATTTAGTATTTTTTAAGCTTTTCAAATTTGTTTAGCTTCGAAAACTGGTCTCTGGACGAGAAGAAGAATCGGCCATTTTAATGTTTATTGGTGCAATATTATTAGTATTTATTAATTCATGTATTTGTATTTATTGTTTCATATCAAGAGCAACATTAACAGCGTTACCATTTTCCTTTCTACTCTTTACTTTATGTTTTACAACTCAGATATTTTAGTATAAACGGTTATGCATTCGTTTATTGTGTGCAGCTTCAGACTTACAAACTGACGAAAGCAATAAAGAAATTCACAATACTTTTCATAAGACAAAAATATTCATTTAAAACTGCTATTCGCCGATTCTGACTAGTTTTTACATATCTTTGCAACCTTCGAGTAGTGTATCAGTAGTATCACCGAACAATGCAGCTGAAAAGTTTAACTCGACAGGCACAGGGCGTCGAAATAACGTCGTACTGACCTCGCATCCACGTCAGTACGTCATGTGCCTGCTGGGACGTAAGTGGAGTGATTTCTGTACTATACTTCAAACATCTATGTAGCATGACATTTTTCAGAAAACTCAATATATGTATATTGCTCAAACTTTTACTGTTTAGATAATAAAATAATTTATATACCTTAGGCTCTTCTCTTATAGTTCTAATTATTCCATTTTACATTCAATCTTTTTCACAGTTTATGCACGCACCTTGATTTAGTCAGATTAAAAATCTACGAAAGGAACATTTTTAAGGTCATATGTGTACTAGCCATGAAAGCCAAGTTTAACAATCCCAGAAAGAACAAGCGGGCCGTGAGTGCTATGTCACTCCCCTGCGAACCTATTTCAACACCAGATACTTTAGATATTTGGTAAGACTTTAATAAACTTAGACTTTTTGTTTGTAAATCACCAGATGCCAAAATGTCTACACTGCCGTAGGCATAAACTCCAATTTTAAATTTAGTCATTGAAAATCAAAGCTAATTTGAAGTTTCAACAGCAACTAAACTGCGAGACCGATTGCCACCAATACAGTAGATTGTAAAATGTTCCTGCTAAGATGATTTATTCAAATATTTGAATCTAATGGCTAATGAGGAGTTGATTTTGAATGTTTGGCTATTTTCAGCATTTCTCCAGCAGGCACATGACGTTGAAATGACGTCGTTCTGACGTCAATGCGACGTTAGGCACATGATCTTGAAATGACGTCGTACTGACGTCACTGCGACGTAAGGTAGATGACGTTGAAATGACGTCGTACGACGTGATTTCAACGTCATGTGCCCGCTGGGTCGGTTGCTGTGAAAACCAAACCAATTAAGAAATTGCTGCAAAAGTCATATTTACAATGCAAAAAAAGTGTGTTTGTGTAAAAGATTGTCACACTATAGACACTGAGCTTGTTTTCAATGTTCCCGACACCTTTAAGTTAACATGATGTAGGATCGAACCCATTGGTACTAAAACAACAATTATGTGGCATCAAAAGTGTAGAACATGTCTGCAAGGTTTAAGCTTTCCCAGCCTAATGCCGACTAATAATGATATTTCATTTTATTGTTCTTCTATTTTTGGAATTCTGTTTGCTTTGCCAACGAAGCCAATTAAGTCATTGGCGCAGACTACACATCTGAGGAATATTTCTGTAGAAGATTTGTCATAATATCTGCGCAATGCTTAAGCAGAAAGAGTCAATTTTCATTTCCCATAGACACAACCAAAATACTACACCGATTAACATTTCATAGTGATCTTCACTTTTAAAAGACATTTCTCTTCCAAAAGCTGCCTGGCCGGGTAGCGCAATCGGTAGGGCACCTGACTCGTAAGTCAGAGGTCCTGGGTTCGAATCCCGGTCTGGCCACATACTTTCGTTTCTCCTTCCGCTGATTCAAGAAGGGCAGTTGTCAGTTACTGGCGAAAGTATGTACACTTAGTACTGGTTAACCGCTTAGGAGGTCTAAGCCTGCCCAGGAATAGTGTGGTTAGGTTAACTGACCGTCCCGAAATGACCATAGTTGTTTACCGTGGACGTTAAGCATCAAATCAATCAATCAATCAATCTTCCAAAAGCTTTGTAAGTTTTATAGCTGCTGAGGAGTAATTTTTTTAGCCTTTCGCATTTTGGTTGCTATGACAACCTAACAAATTAAGCGTTTCACACACACACACACACACACACACACACACACACACACACACATTTGTGCCTGATGCTGGACTATATGAGGCACAGTTCTGTAAAGAAACTTCCCAGTTTTCAGTGCTGGTACTGTAATCTCAATTTCAGTGCTGGTACTGTAATCTAATTGCATTTCAAAAACGCATTATCACCGAAGTTGTCTCACGAGTGCATTGTTCTGGGAAATATTCTGTTCCTCTTGCTATCTTAAACTTCTGTCAGAAATTCCCATACTTATCCTAGATGGTTGTGGACCAAGCTGGTTTCTCTGAAGTTAGATCCTGCACTAGCTGAGATACTCAGTAAATCAACCTAATAATCTAGGGTTAAGTCGGGTAAATTCGGACAGCGGATAAATTCCGACAGTGACATTATATGTCAGTTTGTATTTAAAACAAAATTAACTGGACAAACAGTGAAAATCCTGATGCGACGGCTCATTATGAGCCGTCTCATCTGGATTTTCATGAGCCGTCTCATCTGGATTTTCACTGTTTGCAATGGCATGTCCGAATTTACCAACTGTGAAATTAC
This sequence comes from Ctena decussata, assembly GCA_963989385.1. Lineage (NCBI taxonomy): Eukaryota > Metazoa > Mollusca > Bivalvia > Lucinida > Lucinidae > Ctena > Ctena decussata. Next base: position 30,247,430 of record OZ022504.1, on the reverse strand, counting down.
CCGATTCGACCCTACTAGCCAGCTTCCTCTTCAGAAGCCTCATCAGTGACTCTAAGAGCCAATGTTGCTGACGATTAAGATTAATTTACAACAGTCATTGGATAGATTTAGCTCATTAATGCCCAAATGGAGAAGTTTATTTAAAAAATGGATGGATCCATTGGTCAATTAAGGTGTGCCATGTTAAGTTTATTTTCATCATTTTTATTTTAAGGAGAAATACCTATTTGTCTTATGCAAATAGTGTAGGCCCTGATCAGATCTGGCGTTCTGATCTGGTTCTGCACTATTTGTCTATGTCCCATTTATGAGACGTTAGGCATGAAAGGGGTTAATGTCAATAATAGTAAGAGCAAACAAATGAAACTGTTGTGTGAAGCTTTAAACAATATTCTCTAAACGATGTTTCCAAACATCTCAAAATGACCTTAATGACTCAAAAAGACAAAATATGATCTACACTTTGGTACAGTACGGCAGACGGTTTACGGCCACCCCACGGCACTTAGCACGTAACTAAGTTCGAATAGAACTGACAACGGAGATCAATTGGCCATACTAGCTAGTTTTGTCTATTGAAGCCTCTATTGAATCTACTGATCTGACATAGTAACAGAAGGATAGACGGATGTATTTCACGAAGTAAAATAAAATGAGCGACACGACAAAACCAACAAAGTAGCATATGCGCCCAGCGCATACAGATCAGCCAGGGCATACGCCCGTTTGATCACAGTCTTCGCTGTCTGATTGGAGCTAGCTTAGACCCGTAGCTTATATCATATTTAAGCCGACAACCAAGACTTGCTAAATACGGGGCGCCTGTCCAGGCTGATCTGTGTCTTTGCCAGGCGCAAATGCCACTTGGTTGGTTTTGTCGTGCCATGCGGCTCAATTATGGCTACGATTTAGTGCTTATAACTTAAGGTGTATGGGTACACCGCCATGTTTTTATTCCGCCATTTTTTTCAACGGGAAAGCAGTTTCCGTGAGTTCCGCGTGGCATTATTTCGTCTTTTCGAGGCGAAAAGGCGCCACACGAAAAGACGCGAAAAGACGAATACAGGCCATGTGAAAAGACAAAATAACGCCACGCGAAAAGACGAAATAATGCCAGACGAAAGGACGAAATAACGCCACACGAAAAGACGAAAAATCACCATTCGAAAAGACGCCAGGCAAAAAGACGACAAAATAAAAGTTTGAAATGGCGTCTTTTCGCATGGAGTTTTTTCGTCTTTTCGTGCCGAAATTTCGTATTTTTGCGTGTAGGGTTTCGTTTTTTCGTCTTTTCGCATGGTATATTTGCGAATTTTCGCATGGCGTCTTTCGACTTTTTGTCTTTTGGCGTGGGTCTTGACGAAATTGCACACACCAGCCACCATGAATTAAAGAGGACAGAAAAATTGCCAACCGATATTGGGTTTAGTAACCAGTCTGTCGCATTACATTCTTGACGAAATTGCACACACCAGCCACCATGAATTAAAGAGGACAGAAACATTGCCAACCGATATTGGGTTTAGTAACCAGTCTGTCGCATTACATTTTTGCGGTATCCGGTTCTTTTACAGCGAGAATTCATAAGAATCTTTCAGACCGAATTTTTTTATGAGAACTTTTTCACTTAGTCACCATAAAATTCAGGTTCCAACAGGCCTTGCTTAAGGAGAAATTTTTGTCCCATATTAAATTTTAGATACTAGGTCATAATTTTGAAAAAAAAAAAAGCTTTACGGAGTTTGTGATACCGATAGACTAGTTCTAGAAGTTTCTCTGTTACATTCTTATTACGGGTGGTTCCACGGTGGGGGATCTGTTGTATGAAGACAGAACGGGAAACTGAGAAAATTGATAATCGTGGTTTCGCAGAAAGTCCTTATCAAAGAGTCGTTTCCATGTACGCTGTATTTTTTCTCACTAACTCGAGCAAAGTCAGAAAGTCTTTGCTCTAAGCAATGTTGAAAGCTACAGTGTGTAGCATAAAAACGTTTACTAATCGTTTGCTGCGAAAGGAGACAAGGTGCCTGCACTTCACCGAATGAAAATATACTACTCAAAATAAGTTCTGCATCACCTTATCTTTTTACGTAGACTTAATGCAAAACAGTCACATTTCACCTGACAGTGTGTAAAAGTTTTATGAGTAGCAATGACACACCTTGTTAACAGTCTTGTGTTTTGGTATTATAAATGTGAAAAGTTGGTCTTCGGTTCCGTCTGTCTTGGTAGGTATGGGTTTTTAAAAGTGTAAAGCCTAATTCATGATGAGTTCCCATATGGTTTGTTAAGAGCCAATACCACAACTCAGTCAGAAACTTTTATCCACCCCGATTTTGTCAGGTGTTTACAAAGACATGTGTGAGTTACAGAAACCATAAAGCAAAACAGAGGCATTCATTTCTTGTATGCATACCTCTTGGAAATAAGTTGATTAAGCATTATGTTTCTGGGAAAATATATGAGCCGCGACACGAGAAAACAAACAATGTGGTTGTGCGCCCAGCGCAGACTCAGTTCAGCCTGGGCATTGCCCAGTCTGATCAGACTCTTCGCTAAGCGCTTAAAGGGTAGCTTAGAGTCCAAGCTACCTTCATGCGGACAGCGAAGACTCTGATCAGACTGGGCGGATGCCCAGGCTGATCTGAGTCTACGCTGGGCGCACAACCACTTTGTTGGTTTTCTCGTGTCGCGGCTCATATGGTGATCCAAAACTTCTTTCGAGTACAGGGTGTCTCAAAAACGTGGACCTTTTTTTGAAATTCCTGAAACTCCTTTATTTATTGAGGAAAATTTTCAAAATTTTGTACGATTGTAGCAATTTGATTTTCCTTTGAATTTATGATGTTTTACTACTAGGTGGCACTGTTTACAGGAAGTGACGTCATTATTTTTTAAGTTTACAGTTATGTTATGACGTCATTTCTATTTTTTTCTCCACTGTTGAAACGCATACTGGCCTCCAGCGAAATAAATTAAAAGTTAGAGCTTTTCGCAGCTTGCATTCTACGGTGAGAAGAATTTACATTATCTCAGATAATGGATATTTTGAATAATGCAAAGAAACATGTACTGACATGGTCGTTTGTAGTGAAAATAAAGAGCTTTGAAGGAAAGTTGCAGGTCAACACGAAATTATATTCAGATTAATTATAACAAGAAAAATCTTTTAAAAAAGATAATTGTCGCAGATTAAATGGAAGTGTGTTTTGTTATATGTCTCTAGTTGAAGATTTGACAATAAATTTCATGAATAAGTAAACTATGTCGGTAGGCACCCACAACCGTAATTTTGACACTGTGTAGCGACAACGACCTATCTCAAAATTGAGCTGTCCAATTTAGAATTCCAAAATGGACCGCGGTCAATCTTGAAATTGATCTGATTTCAAAATAGTTATCACCATGTTGCACTGTTTGTGTGTATTAAACCGAAAGTAGAACTCGAGAGTAGATCTACGACGAAAAAAAAAGAAAATTTTGAATATCTGCGTCTGTTTTCGATAACATTTTGAATTAATATAAGACAGAGTGCTAGTATTCACAGTGCAGTACGACGAGAAAAAACGAAGATTAAATATTCATTGACCTTTGATATTATTGGCTAAATTTTGACATATGCTTATTTGACCAATGGAATCTTGTGAAATGTGGAGCAATATAGACATTATACGAGGCTGCGCCTCGAAAATTCAACCGGCAAAATGGTCAAAGTAGATCTTTTGAAGTCACTCAGCTATATGAAATTAGTAGGACACTAAAAAGAAACAAGCTGCTAATGAGTTCTTTGCCATTTTCATTCATTTTGATGATACTAACTTTATTGGCCTGCTTCTTCCCTTTTCTTGCTAAGCTCTCCGGCTTAATCATAAACAGCCCATTCCGACACCCAGTTCTAACCACAACATTATAGCCAGTTTCACCTGCGTTTTGCTTTTCTCAGACTTTCATCCATTATTTGAGATATTTTAAACCCTTGTTTCCTTCGAATGCAGACCTGAGAGCCCTCTGAAGCCATTTTTTCACTTGATGCCATTTTATGTTTTCAACAATGCAGATGAGAAAAATGATGCCATTTATAATTTATGATGTCATCATGACGTCACTTGCTATTGAAGTACTTCTTGATAAAAAATCTTCACCAGTATTATTTTGCTACATCCATGCAAAATTTTGCAAAGTTTCCTTTATAAACAAAGGAGTTACAGCAACTTTAAAAAAGGTCCACGTTTTTTTATGAGGCACCCTGTAGTATACATTGTGTACTAAGGAAGTAATGAACACTTTATTTATTCGTTCTGTCCGAACACAGCTATAAAACTAGCGCGGCAAGTCCTAGACTTGGTAAAGTAAATATGGCGCCAGTGTTGAACACTATTATTAGCAAATTTATATTAAACTCAGTTCGCGCATAGGTGCAAATGACTTTTCCATGAATGAAAAGAGCTTTTCGTTTCACCTAACATGACTGATATTTGTACACACGAATACCAAATAGCTGATATTAAACAATTTCAGACACAGATCCTTTGCAATTTCTTTGACAAACATTTAGTAATTTAAATAAACATGATAGTATTTTAGAGAAGAATTGTCAGTAGATCAAAACGGTTTTAAACATAATGGAAGATGCAAATGAGCCGCGACACGAGAAAACCAACAAAGTGGTTGTGCGCCCAGTGCAGACTCAGATCAGCCTGGGCATCGGCCCAGTTTGACCAGACTCTTCGTTAAGTGCTTGAAGGGTAGCTAAGGGTCTAAGCTACCGTCATGCAGACAGCGAAGACTCTGATCAGACTGGGCGGATGCCCAGGCTGATCTGAGTCTGCGCTGGGCGCACAACCACTTTGTTGGTTTTCTCGTGTCGCGGCTCAAATTAAGTCTAGCAAGATGCAATTACGAACGAAAATCATTTTAAGGCATTAGGGATAATGTTGTAGGTATATTCAGGCATTTTTATGATGAATCAAGGAAGAATATGAAAACATTGGAAAAGATTGGGATTAGCGCAATTTTGATTCTCTTGGGTTTTAAGTATAGAGACTGCGGGACTTGTCCTTGTAAGTATTAACTATCTAAAATTTCACGAAGTTGCCACTTGATGATTGACAAGACCTCTCGCCGGACAGGATAGCTCGCCTGGACCTGCGATTGTCCTTCTTCAAGTGCTAGCATTTGCTTGCTAGGGGTGGGGATGATTTAGAATAAAATTTCTAACCAATATCTATCATCATACCAAATATAATTTAAATTCATCAAAGGATTTCAAAAACTTTGACGTAAAAATAAATTTTTAAAGTCTGTGACCTTGACCTAAAGGTCATGACTAGGGGTGGGGATGGTCCTGATTAAAATTTCCAAGCAATATCTATCACTGCACCACATATAAATCAAATTGATTAAATTACTTTATTGTTAAACTTTAACATAAATTTTCTAAGTCCGTGACCTTGACCTATAGGTCACGTACAGGAGTTGGGATGCAGTTGAATAAATTTTCCAACAAATATCTATCATCAAACCAAATATAATTCAAATCAATCACAGGGTTTAGGAACTATGAAATCTTAAGAAAACTTTAACAGAAAACTTCAACATAGAATTGCTAAGTCCGTGACCTTGACCAATAGATCATATCAAGGAATAGAGATATGGTTGAACAAATTTTCGGACCAATATCTATCACCATTCCAAATTTAATGTAAATCCATCAAAGGATTTAGTAACTATGAGATCTTACAAACTTTAATATAAAAATTAAACATGAAATATCTAAGTCCGTGATTTTGGCCTATAGGTCAAGTGTAAATGGGGATAGGGATGCTGTATAATAAAATTTCAGACCAATATCTGAATATCATAATCCAAATCGATCAAGGCGTTTAGAAAATATGACATCTTAAAAACTTCAACGTAAATTTTAACATGAAATTTCATAGTCTATGACCTTGACCTTTAGGTCATGCGAAAGAGTGGGGATGATGCTGAATAAAACTTAGGGCCAATATCTATTATCATACCATATAAAATTTAAATCAATCTAAGGGTTTAGAAAGTATGAGATCTTAAAATCTTTAACGTAGAACTTTAGAATTTTGTGAACGCCAACACCGCCCCAAAATCCGGCAAACTTCTAACATAAATGAAGAGTGAATTTTACGTACAAACAGACATTTGATTTCGGTAACAAAGAACAGACTAAGAGAGAAACTGTTTTTAGGACTAACCACTTACCCTTATGGCGTGTTCTTACTTTCAGACATAATATCCGGAAATGACGATGAAATAGAAATTGACAGTACGACAGAAGTTGGCCATACCATAGGCACTCTGATACTTGCAGAAGCTGGACAACCTGATACAAATGAAACAAGTTTAGATATTGGTCAAACTGACCTTATCCTCGACACTAACTCATCTTATTTCGAGCTTACATTTGGTAGGTCTGGTTTACAATCGTTTTACTTCCCCAAATTCACAGCTAACGACTAAACTGGACAAGCTGCCGTTCCTGCTATTGACCGGAGTATAGTACAGTTTTCTGCAATCCCTCCAACCGACAGTTTTGACGTTTTCATCTGCTGGAATCAGAAAAGACGGATAGACAGTTTCTCAAACTGTGGCGGGAAAAATCTGATTTACGTAACTACTGAATAAATCTTCGAGAAACACTGCAAATCTGATTCTGTTACCTAACAAACTCGTGTTACAAAATGCGAATTACTAAAATGGACAAGTGCCATGATCCACGCAAACTGCATAATAACCATGCTACTTTTTTCAAATCCTTTATAATTCTAAAATAGATAATGGTTCACCTTTCAAAATTATTAAGTAAAGAAGTTTTAAATCAAAATGCATCTAAATCGGACATTTTTGAAAAGGGACATTATCCATGCAGAAATGCTTGCTACATGTAGCGTAATGTTACTTTTTATCTTCCTAGCATTTGCTATAACAGATCATCATTAAATTTTGGTAGTTAATCTTCAAATTGCACAACCCGCAGGTTTGCACTATAATCACTGTGTGAGTCCATTCGTCCGTCCGTCCGTTATCAGTTAACAAAAACCGTTATCAGTTAGCGAAAACGCTTATAACTCTTGAACCGCATGGGATATTTTGACAAAATTTTGCATACTTATACATGTCAACATTGTCTAACGACTCGCAAGCATAACAACCTTATTTGATGGACGAGGCTTTGCTGAGCACAAGTTGAAAATTTACGACCAACTACTGAAAATGACCATAACTCTTGAACACCGTGGTAAATATGGTTCAAATTTTGTATGCTTATGTATTTTAACATAGTCCAGCCACAGGCATGCAAAACAGTGACAAGGCTTCACCGAGCATCAATTTGGCTGGTCGAGCTCTTTTATTGAAAATGCTCATAACTCTTGGACCGCTTGGTATATTTGCTTCAAATTTTGTATACTTATGTAATTTAACATTGCCCAGCCACTGGTATGAAAAACAGTGACGAGGCTTCACCGAGCATCAATTTGGCCGCTCGAGCTCTTTTATTAAAAATGCTCATAACTCTTGGACCGCTTGGTATATTTGCTTCAAATTTTGTATACTTATGTAATTTAACATTGCCCAGTCACTGGTATGCAAAACAGTGACAATGCTTCGCTGAGCATCAATTTGGCCGGTCGAGCTCTTTTATTGAAAATACTCATAACTCTTGAAACCCCGTGGTTAATATGGTTCAAATTTTGTATATATATGTATTTAATATTTGTCCAGCCACAGGCATGCAAAGCAGTGACGAGGCTTCACCGAGCATCAATTTGGCCGCTCGAGCTCTTTTATTGAAAATGCTCATAATTCTTGGACAGCTTGGTATATTTGCTTCAAATTTTGTATACTTATCTAATTTAACATTGCCCAGCCACTGGTATGCAAAACAGTGACGAGGCTTCACCGAGCATCAATTTGGCCAGT